>JAYKYS010000006.1:25000000-30000000 GCA_036924285.1 Asterella californica | reverse complement strand
AAATCAAGCATTAAAGGTAGGAGATAGATGGAGAAGCATGTAGTATATTTGTGTTGTATTGGAGTTTTGAAAAGAGATGAGATGATTTCTGGTGTATACTAGGAGTTTGTAGATGTACAATCTCTTGTTCGTTGGTTAGATGAAGTAGATATATTTATGGAGCAAATGAGAGATAAGGTGGTGATCATCATCCACTCTCTTAAAGTCTATGAGGAGATTGTCTTGTACTTGCAATCTCGTCCTCATCCGAGACTAGAGAGTGGATGGAAGGATGCAGTGACCCAATTGCTTGTTGATCCATAACAGCAAATGAGTTAGCGACCACTGAGCCTGTACTTAAAGATCCTACACAAATAGGACACCGGTTTACTCAAGAGATATTCGTGCAGCTCTAGATAAGAGGAGCGACTTCTTGACTAAAGTAGAGAAAAGAGCTTTTGGACAAATGATTGTTAGTCATGGTAAGGTATTTTCTTTCTTAGTTGAAGAGATTGGTTGTGTTGATTTGAGTGTGATAGCTCCGATGGTTATCTTCAATGTTCTACACGTACCTTGGGACTTGAAGCCGATTCTAGTCCCTCGTGCCTTGTCACAGAAACTCATTGAGCTATTGAAGGAGAAGATGCAGAAGCGTATTCTTGAACCATCTATGGCTCCATACTCTAGCCTATGATTCACAATGTCTAAGCCGACAAGAGTTTTGCACTTCATCCAAGACTTATAGTCCGTCAACAACATTACGAACCAAAACGTTGGGATTGGACATGTGGTTGATGAGATAGCTGATCGGAGATCGTCTTCAGAAGGACCGTATGCATCTTTTCAATCCTTCTGATTCACTTCTGATCGACTAGTATACACGCGAGAACTCCTACCCTATCGTGCCCGAACAATTACATGGATGAGCGTGAAGTGCTCATTGTTTGCGGGCCGTCCACTCAAACGGATAGGAGTGGAGCAAAGTTCCAATGATACTCTGCTCGTGTCAGACAGATTTCTTTTCAAATCTCTTTTCTGCTCCGTCATAGCCTTGGTTAGGCTCGGAAGAGGAACTGAAATGAAAGATGACTTGCGAATATGAGCCACCTCAGCGTGAAACCACCCCACCATATGATAATACCATCTTGCACAATGTTTCCCTTGATGAGAATGTAATGAACAAACAAAAACTTCTTAACACATTCAATCATATCTATACATGACATTTACTTGAAACGTATCGCAACTAGCGCTGATCAAGGCACTAAAATGTTATTGTAATAATGTTCTTCACTAATCTTGACTTAACTAGATCATATCTCTAATTAATAGGATCTTATAAACAAGTTGTCATGGAATCTTTAGAATTGAGCTTTGACTCATGTTTCAAACTATTGACAAAAACTACCGTTTTGAATATTTTCTTTGTTTTCTTCTCGTTTAGTTATTTTTGTTTGTTTACACTATCTTTCTATTCACTAACAGATGTTTTCTTTCACATTCTCCATGCAGATGGGCCATGAAGAATATTCTTATATGACTCAGAATGTCCGAGCTCTTTGAGTTCTACTTTGATTCGCCTTGATTCGCCTAGGATACTTGTATCAAATTTGATACAAGTATCCTAGAGTTTCAGCAATTCACTGTATTGTCGTCCCATACTGCACTTCTAGTTGTGTGACAGTTTGTCGCCAGTGCTTTGCTTTGAGATGGAAATTTGATCTGTGATTGCTTCAAATCTATAATTGTTTTCCAGTTTTGCAACTGATTACAAAAACTTTTCTCCTTTGTGGACTAGGTTCTAACTGCAGGGTAGAGTAGATTTAGCAACCTTTTGCACCCAATCCCTAAAACTAAAAAATAGTTTCCTTTGTTGATCAGCATGGTATCACTTATCATGACCTTTGTTTCTTTTAGGAACAATGGTCTGCAATGGTCTTTTCCAATGGTAGAGTGCTATGGAAGCTGAACTTGCTACGCTTCACCAGCAACAGACTTGGGAGTTGGTGGACTTACTTGAGGATAAGAAACGATTGGTTGCATGTGGATCTTCAAGGTCAAGTGCAACTTGGAGATATCGTGTGTCGGTACAAGGTCATATTGTTGTTTAAAATGTCCAAAAGTTAGACCGTAAACTTACTTAGTCTATCTCCTTCGTGCTCGTATGGTGCTGCTACCTCCTTTGAATTTTTCTGCTCTTGCTCCGCCTGCTTTCTATTATTCTCGTGAAACCGTGATCTGGTTTGCTGCTATCTCCTTCTCTGAATTTTGAAAACTGGTGTTAACAAGTCACCGTCCGTACGCGTACTCCAGTCCTCCACGTCTTTGTCGTATAGTGATGCAAATCTGCTGTTGTCTGTATGCCATTGTTGAGTGAATGCTCTATGTAAGATGTTATCAACTTCCCTTGCTAGCCGCCTCCAGATCTCTCGATGATTTGCATAAACGTGTTAGTGTTCTATACGGGAAAGAACCTATATAAACTATGGGAGCATACCATACTCGCGATCGATCCGTTGTAACCGTTTAGGAACCAGAAAAATGGTTATGAAATCTACTGCTAAACTGAAAATCGTTCTTCGGTCGCTTGCAAATGAATTTAAACAATGCGAACATCCAGCCGCTTGACATCGGACCACATCCGCTCCTCATCCTAAACTCAACTTGAGATGACCCATGCACGTACTCTATATATAAACAGAAGTATAATCTGACGCACTAATGGTTATACTTATTTGGAACTCTGCATTCAAGAGATCAGTTTGAATCAGTCCTACGTCTAGTCACCATGGGTCATGTTTCTTTCGGCTAAGTCTCTTTTCGCATTGTATTTGAATTTGAATTTAAAGCAAAAGTTATATATTTGTTCAAGGGAAAGTACAGTGAACTTTCGAACGCGCATTCTAACTCTGTCCGGTTAGACAACTGGAACCGATCATGAGATTGTCCTAAATTTTAATACCATCTTATGATTGGTTCCAGTTGTCCAACGATACAGTGATACTAACTGATCTCAACTGTTTTCACTGTTCTCATCTATTTCTTGTTTTCTTATTTCTCGAATGTTTCCGGCTCTAGATTCTGCCTACCCAAACACGGAGCTTGAGGTGATAAAATTTGTACCTAGTCTTGCAATTGCACTTGTTATCTAATAGAGACCGCATTCTGCATCAGTCTATAGTCGAGTGAGTTGTTGACTTCTATAATAGTTGAAACTCTCTTTTGCTTACTCCGCTGGACAGTTAAGCGCAGTTAACTCTCTAGTTCAGCCTGTATTTGCTACTTATTATGTACTTTGGTCCGTATTTACCTCTGTACTAAAGAGTGATCCTTGATAAAATCTTCCATTTTCGGCATATGGTTGTCTAAAATAGCGGCATTGTAACTAATCAGTCGTAGATAATCTGAACGTGACGAGACAAGAAGCAAATCGATCAATTATGTAATATAAGAAAAGCCACAAGAGTGTTGTAGACCGCATTTAAATATCAGAGCTGAATACGCACTTAAAATAATGACATGTTTCCGGATGGCTCTTGCAAAGAGACTCTCAGACTTATCGTCCAGATGGGTTGGTGTTCAGTTTTGTAATTCCTCACAAAAAAGACTTGCTTAAGCTTATCTAATTTGTCTAGCGTGGCAACTACCACAACCATCTTGTTCGACTCTAGATCTTCTGTACACTGATCATAAGATCAATTATTGCACACTGTCAAGTATCTACTTGGCTCCTATACGTACATATGATGGTATGAAGTGACCCCCAGATTGTCCCATTCTGCTTCGACTTTCCATCACTTGCTCCTCCATTGTCATCTTTTCGATGGAAATAACATCTTTCATTTGCCTCCATCATTGCACTCCCCACCTTCTTAAACTTCTTCTTTCTTACCTTCCCACTTTCTCAAATGGTCCATGTGCTGCATGCCTTGTTTCTAACAGTTAGAAACGATTAGTCCATGGCCAATGTTTACATAAGATACTCCAAAATGACATGTAGTCATTTACTGCAGGAGTATGCTAGATTGCAGTCTCTATTATGAGGGTAATAGACACCTTAACTCATTGATCATAGATGAATCACGTATGTACATTCGGGAAGATTTTCGTATTTACTAGCTAGCTATCTCGTATGTTCTTTCCAAACGTTTGGTTCTTACAAGACAGATTGTGATATGTGACAAGTTGTCAAGGTTAGAAACATTTTAGGAGGTCTCGAAGTGTAGCTAATATATGTTTAAGGAGTTTTCGTACTCTTCTGTTTCAGTAAGGAAGTAACGTAGTTAGTTGTAGGACTGGTGTAGAACTTAGCATGAAATCATGTCCGCAAGCAATTTGAAACCCAATCAACTTTTACATTTACTAATAAACTCCTATTAGCAGTTCAAAATAATATTCATGTTCTACCTAGCTAGAAGTATTCCATTCTTCATATAGTATATCATTTCCTTGCGAAGGTATAGAAGCACTACCACTACATTTCATCTATTAAGAGTTATGAAGGCTATACTATGCTGGTAAGGTGGATGTTTGGGAAATTTCAGACCAAATGTTAATGTTAATATGTTATAAACAGTGCTTTCCAACTCTTCTATTAGTATTTGGCAAGTCCAAAACTTGAAAAAGCTTTGAATCATCCATGAAAATTCAACATGGAGGCAAAATCTACTAGAGTATGGTATCAATAAAATGCACATACACATGGTTCCATATCGATAGCTTCCAGGTGCATATGCATAAAATCTCTCATTGTCAATAGTTGTAAGACGATAGCAGATTAGAGTCTGAATACAAGCCAACGGAGACTTTGAAGTCTCTAGAAAAGGACGTAAAAATAGAGACTAGAAACGGATGTGAAAAAATCATCTAGTAGTTCAAGTAGATACTGATAGGTATCGAGTCATTCTACCGAAAGATATAGAATTTGAAACGGATGTCAAAAAATGATCAAGTAGTTCAAGTAGATACGGGTAGATATCTAGTATCTACTTGTTCAGTCTATCGAAAGACGTGGAATTTAGGATTTGATGGTTTCTGTCCCTTGGAGCACAATGCATACAATTGCAAGGAAGCCAAGACTGATACCTTACGGAACCAAGTATACAGTTTTCGTCCTGCCACGTTCCGGATCCAATGTGGTTTCTGTCACATATGCTCTCTCTCGGATGCAGCTCCCAAACCTAACACACGGAAAATCACCAAAATTTGTCAAAAACTGCTGTGTTGCTCAAACCACTTCGCAACCTACATCCACACAGCAACAGGCAATACAAGCAAACAGCTCCAAGTCGAAATATAAGCAAACTTGAGCTTCTGCGCTCCTCCAAAACTCCTCCGAAATTCTTAATAGAGTACTAGACAGCTCATATGAGCAGTGCTTAGCGTCTCCTTGCTTGTGGTGTCCTGGCTGGACCTAATGCCCTTTCCCAAAAATTGGAAACCTCAAACGCTCACCGACACACCTGAAGTTCTTCGATCAATTTTGAGAACACCATCGACCACGAGGGTATCAAGAGGAAGGATAGTCTCATATCCTTGAGGTCCTTCTCGTATCTCCGTAGTCTTGCATAGTTTATGTCTAAAGCTCAAAGTCGTGGAGGTTTCATCATTTGCATCTCGTGCATCTACGAAGTACGAAGAGTTGATGAAGTGCAAAGAAGAAGATGTGTTGAGGTACGAAGATGAAACAACTTCTTGAAGAGCTTCTTTTCATATAACTATTCTTTCTCTTTGTCGATTTCTCTCTCTCGTTCTCTCCGTTGTCGTGATGTGAATTATTTTACATTGTAAATAATTCACCTCTTTGTCAAGCGTTAGTGTCTCTGAGTAGAGTTAGGACCTCATAGATGTCGACACTTGAGGATGTCATACATTTTGAGTCTTGGTAGGTTGATTACCATGTTGATAGGGTTTAAGCTCATGGGTTGTATTTGCGTGTCGCCCATGCACGCTTTCTAGCTGATTTAAGTTATTTTTCGGGGCTGCGCGTCGTTTTAGGTAGTTTAAGTTTTACGCTGGCACTCTAGGGAGCTTGACGTGGTAGCCTATGAGTAAAACTAAGTTGCCACGTGGTTTAGGGTACTAAAGGACAACCAAGTGGAGCTATGAACTCCCATTGGTCTGTTTTTGTCTTTAGTTAAACTCTAAATTTAGAAACAGAGCTCTAGAGTGGAGTTCGAGCAATTTGTGAGGGCACTTCGAAATCTGAGAGCATGGGGAGATAGAGCTCGTCGAGCCAAGCACTGTCAGCGAAAAGTTTGATCGATTTGAGGCAATAAACAAGGAGTTATGGCTGTTTGAAGTTCGATTTGTGTCAGAATTGAAGCACTTCTGTTCAATTTGGGGTTTTGAGTGTCATTTTCAGCAGAATCGAGGAAATTGCTTCAAAACTTCGTGGCTGTGTTCACTGTCAGCAGGGCTACGACTGTCTCCAAATTTTCATGTCAATTGAGTCAGTGAGTAATTCAGGGCGGCCGCTGAAGTAGAGGGGGTCCGAAAAGCTCTCAATCTGGAGCAGCAACTTTGGAGAGCGAGATCTGGAGTTCTGTGTGGAATCAGGTGGCCCAACTTCACAGGAGTGTTCATCAAGCTGTGTACTGCAAGTCCTGTAAGAATTTCCCAAAGTGATCGAGCCATTTCCTTGTTATAGGTCGAAATAGCTGTCTGGGTACCAGAAACTGCCGTAATTTCTCTACTCAGAAAGTTTCTGCTCATATCTTAGTGCTCTGAATTGATCTGAAGCTGAAATTTCGTATGTGTATCCAGTAGAACCTTGTTTACATGTAGGAGGAGTTCTGAAGTCTGAACCTTCACATATTTCTCAATCCTGAGTGTCAAAGTTCGCCATCTGATCTTATCATTGCTAGTTAAGCCTGAACTTTACTTCCTGAACTTATCAGAAGAGCCTGGAGACTTATATGAGTGTTTTCAGTATCACCTTGAGACCTGAAGCCTATCATGTGAGTAAACCAGCCATAGTCTGAAGCTCAACGCTTTCATGAGTAGATTGAACACAGCCTTCAAGCTCATATCACAGCCAGAAGGTTCGCCCTTCCCAGGAAGACTCTCAATCCGACATCTGGTGCTTCCACTGAGAGCTCTTGGGGTGATTGATTGAGAAGGTTGAGTTGCTACAAGGAGAAGAGATGGATCGCAAGAGCGGAGCTGCTGCTGCTGCCTCTGGAGCTGGAGCATCAACGTCTACTGCTGCACCGTCAACTGCACCTGCGTCTTCTACAACGACAACTGCATCTGGTCTGGACACGGCTGAGATCTTGAAGACGCTTGCGGCCCTGGTCCAACAACATCCGATCGTTGGAGGGGGTGAGTTAAAATCCACCAAGGCTTTGCAAGCGATAGTGAATAGGTGTGGAAGGTTTGAAGGTAGAGATATTTCTAGATATCTGCGTGAGTATAGAGGAGAGATGGAGCTGGTTAGGGTTACAGATGCTGAGATGATAGCAAGCTTTGAGTTAGCTGTCATTCCTGAGTTGCGGGACCAAGTTAGGGATGTACAGAGAAGAAATCTTGGAGTCTGGATGAGTTTTGAGCGATCTCTTCGAGAGGAGTTTCTTGAGGAGGATTCAGAGAGAGTTACTAGGAGGACGTTCTTAGACTGGGTTGAGCAGCAACCTGGTCGTATGATGAGTCTGAGCGAGTTGCTGAGAGAGTTTGATCGGAGATACCGGCAACTCTCAACTCTAGAGCGAATAACTCTAGATGCTAGGAAAACAGAGCTTTTCCTGCAAGCTACCGATGATGCTACAGCAGATCGGTTATGTTTTATGTTGGCCGATCGATCTGCTGAGGGAGGTGTTACTATGGATTGGGGGAGAGTTGAGGATGCTGTGGCTGTACTTACAAGGCAAAGGAGAGGAAGAGTGGCTGTGGGAGGACGTCCGCTTGCAGAAGTGGTCACTCCACCTTATGCTGCTCCTCAAGTACAGCAGCCTTTGGTCCCTGCTCCCAGACCTGTTGTCCCAGCTGCAGTTCCTTTGATGCCAGTTGTGCCAGCACCGGCACAAAGGGCACCTGTTCAGAGACCTGCGGAGAACCATGGTCAACAGAATCAGATTGAAGACCTGATTCGGCAGATGCGAGAGCTGAAGGTAGAGCTAGCTGGATTGCAGAGAGAGCAGCCACCGGCGCCTGCTGCTGCACGTCCAGGAGGTGCTCCTGTCCGTAGGTGTATTTGGTGTGACAGTCCTGATCACTTCCGAGGAGACTGTCAAGAGCTCACAGCTGCTTTGCGAGATGGTGTGGTTCGCTATCAGAACGGTAGGCTGCACCTTTCTTCTACAGGAGAGCCGTTGAGCACGCAGTTTGGGCGAGGAGGCATGAGGAGTCTACCTCAGATTGCTGCGGCGGCAACTGTACATGCATTGATGGCACCACCGGTAAATCCTGATGTATATGCTGGACATATTGAGGTTTCTTCTAGTCCTACGTTGCTAGATAGGACTGCTGAGAAGAGTATTGCCCCCGTTCCTTCTGGAGTACTGAAGAGGGGAGCCGAGTCTATTCGTAGGGTCACAGGATGGGGAGATCCTGTAGATGCTGCTTCTATCAGAGCATTCTTGGATGTAGATAGACACGTTCATTGGCAGGATGCTTCTGTGGAGGAGAAGAGGCGGCGAGAAGCCTCTGAACTTGATACTGGAGTTCCTGAGGAGATTGGGGATAGACGGAGAGTCACAAGGAGACGAGCGGCTCTTCCTGAAGACATCCCGTCTACTTCTGCAGCTCCTCCACCTGCGCCAGGTCCTATGGAGGATGTGCAGAGATCCCAGCAGGAGCCAACGACTGCTGGTAGGCGGTTTACTGCCCAAGAGAAGGGGAAGGGACCGGCTTACAAGTTGGCAGCTGATATTGAAACTTCTACTGATCTGAAGAGTATCTTGGAGCAGAGGATACTGGATGCGCGAATCGAGTTTTCTCTTCGAGAAGTTCTTGGTATTGCAAAGAGGGAGTTTCACGAACTGATCATCGACATCATCAAGCGCAAGAGACAGGTGATGTCCGAGCAGGTAGAGAGTCAGATGATAGATGTAGTAGGAGCTTCTCTGAATGATGCAGAGTTTGGAAAGGTGCATTTTCAGGAAGCTGATGACAAGAGATACCAGCAAGAAGCGTTGGTTGCTGGTACCGACACTATTGAGTTCAACGATGAGGAAGCTGGTGAGGAGAGTCCAGCTAGTGAAAGTGATTTCAGAAAGAGACATTGGGCTCGTGCCACAACTGCTACGCGAGTTCGTCTTGGAAGTTTGGTTGAACCTGTTGCTGCTTTAGTTGATCACGGATCTGAGATCAACATCATGTCACGGGAGGTGTACGAGAGAGGTCAGTGGCCTATCGAGCTAAACCATGGTTGGGTGTTACGTGCTGCAAACAACCAGAAAGGTGAGCTATACGGCGCTTGTCCTAACGTGAAGGTGAAGATAGGTGATGTGGATGTGGATCAACATTTCTTCGTGCAATCTTCTGCTTCATATCCTGTGATTCTTGGTCAGCCTTATATCACTGCGGTTCGAATGGAGACCAAGGTGATGGATGATGGATCTCATTATGCTAGGATCCGTAGTCCAGATGATAGACGTTCTGTGCAGTTTCTGACCGTCCGTACGAACCACGAACGAAACCGTCAAACTTTGAGGGATTCTCCTATCTGTAGGGGTAAGGGTTTTCTGAAACCACTCTCGTAGGACGGGATAGCGAGAGTGATGGATCTACTGCTACTATGATCCCGCCTGAGCAGCCTGAGGGATCACAGGATGTTGATGGAAAGGCTGCTCAAGATTCAGAAAGTAGTTGCACTATGCATAGTTGGAAATCTGGGTTGATGGCTTTCAGTTCTGATGATTGGAGTGAGTTCACACGGATGGAGGATTTGACTGAGAAGAGTAGAAGACAGATGGAGAGGTGTGCAGCAAATCTGCGTTGTACAGGAGTTCTGAAGGAAGATGAGATGATTTCTGGTGTTTATGAGGAGTTTGTAGGTGTGCAGTCTTTTGTTCGTTGGCTGGATGGTGTAGATAGGTTGATGGAACAGATGGGAGGTAGGGTGGTGATCCCCATCCATTCTCGTGAAGTCTATGAGGAAATTATCTCGTACTTGCGATATCGTCCTCATCCGAGACTGAAGAATGGATGGAAGGATGCAGTCTGTTGGTGTGGCTTACATCAGGAAGCGGAAGTACACGCCAAGTATAAAGCTGTAGCGAGGAAGGTGAGACCTGTGGCGACCCAATTACCTGTTGATTCTCAGCAGCAGACGGAGTTAGCGGCTGCTGAGCCTGTGCTTAGAGATCCTACACAGGTAGGACACAAGTTTACTCAGGAGACACTCGAGCAGCTCCAGATAGGAGGGGGTGGCTTCTTGACTGAAGAGGAGAAACGAGCTTTTGAACAGATGATAGTTAGCCATGGTAAGGCATTTTCTTTCTCGGCTGAGGAGATAGGTTGTGTGGATCCTAGTGTGATAGCTCCGATGGTTATCTTCACTGTTCCTCACGTACCTTGGGATTTGAAGCCGATTCCAGTCCCTCGTGCCTTGCTACCGAAGGTGATTGAGTTACTGAAGGAGAGGATGCAGATGGGTATTCTTGAACCATCTATGGCTCCGTACTCTAGCCGATGGTTCACAGTACCTAAGAAGACAGGAGCTCTACGCTTCATCCAAGACTTGCAGCCTGCCAACAACATCACGATTCGAAACGTTGGAACAGGACCTGTGGTTGATGAAGTAGCTGAGGCGTTTGCTGGAAGGTCAATCTATTCTATTGGAGATCTGTTTTCAGGTTATGATCAGTTTCAGCTTGCTTTGGAGAGTAGAGACTTGACTACCATGCGTACACCTTTGGGATTGATGCGGATGTGTACCCTTCCTCAGGGTGCGACAAACTCAGTAGCTCATATGCAAAATGCGATGCATAAGATGTTACGAGAGTTTGTGCCTGAGGTCACTATCCCATTTCTGGATGATATTCCCATGAAAGGCTATCCGGTGGAGGACAAGGACGAAGCAGTGACTTCTGATGGTTGCAGAAAGTTCGTTGCAGACCACATTCGAGATGTGGAGAAGATTCTGATGCGTTTGGAGGAGGTACACCTCACTCTATCAGGTACCAAATCTCGCTTTGGGATGTCAGAGATTGTGGTAGTAGGTCATCTGTGTGGTACTTTTGGGAGGCGTCCGAACCCAGAGAAGGTAGATGCTATAGCAAGGATAGCTGATGGCACCAACATCACTGAGGTTCGACGGTTCTTAGGAGCTTGTGTGTTCTTTCGTGTGAGTATTCCTCATTATGCACATATTGCCGAGCCTCTATATGCACTTCTGAGAAAGGGAAGGAGGTTTACTTGGCGGCAAGAACATCATGAGACGATGGAGCAGCTGAAGGAGATTCTGAAGTCTCCACCTATACTAAGGAGGCTTAGCTACGAGAGCGGGAGACCTGTGATACTGACTGTTGATACGAGTCCAAAGGCGATTGGATGGGCCGTTGGCCAAGAAGATGCAGAAGGTGTGCGGTTTGTTTCAAGGTTTGGAGCTCGGATCTTAACAGATAGACAGCGTAACTATCCTCAAGTGAAGCGTGAGTTGTGGGGAGCTGTTACTGCTATGAAGGTAGATCGAGAGTTCTTGATAGGAGCTCATGTGATACTAGAAACAGATTGTTTGCCTTTGTTGGGTATGATAGCAAACTGCAATACACCAGACATAGCAATGCTACGATGGATTGCTTATGTCCGGAGTCTAAACCCTGAGCTAAAGCATATAGCAGGGAAAGACAATCCAGTTGCAGATATGTTGTCTAGGGCTCGTTATACAGATGAGGATGAGATGTTTGCAGAGGTGGAAAATGAAGAGAAGAGAGACGTTTGGTGCCAAGTTGGTCAGCAGACTTCAGACTTGGAACCACTGCCGTTCAATGAGGGGTTCTACTCAGAAAAGTTCCGCAATATTGGATTTTATCTGAGTTCGTTATCCAGAAGAGAAGGATGGGGTGATGCAGAGTTCAAGGAGATCAGACGGAAGGCGTATAGTTATCTTCTACGTGAGGGTTATCTGTGGAAACGTCCGAAGAGAAGAGATGGGATGCTTACTAGAGTAGTGGATGATCAACCGACAAAGCTTAATCTGCTGAAGGAGTTTCATGATACCTTGTGGGCTGGACATCGTGGAGTCTGGGCTACATACACGAAGCTGAAGGAGCGTTACTGGTGGAAGGGTTTGTATCAAGACGTGGTGGACTTTGTTGGGTCGTGTCTGCACTGCCAGTTCTACTCTAAGGTCCGTTACAGAGATGGGCTTGTACCTACTTATCCACCTAGTATTCATTTTCAGTGGGTTCTTGATCTTGTGATGATGCCACCGGGGTTATGGGGGATGCGTTACTTGGTGTTGGCTCGAGAGGATCTCTCCAACTATGTGGAGGGACGAGCACTACGGACAAAGACTACAGAGAATATCTGCCGGTTCGTGCTTGAAGATATCATCTGTCGCTATGGATCGGTTGGGAGATTACGTGCAGATAGAGGCGAGTTGAGAGGCGCTGAAGTGAAGGAGTTTTTTGCTCGTTATGGAGTAAAGCTTCGGCTTACCACTGCTATGAATCCAGAGGGCATTGGTAAGAGTGAACGAGGACATCCTTCTATTGTTCATGCTTTAGTGAAAGCATGTGATGGTAGGTCTAGAGAATGGCCGAGACTACTTCCGTTTGCTTTGTGGGCTGATAGAACTACACACTGTACTACGACTGGCTATATGCCAGTTGAACTTATGCTGGGGCAGAAACCGATCATGCCTGCTGAGGAGAACTTTCCTACATGGGCTACGCTACCATGGGAAGATGGTATAGATCGTACTTCACTCCTTGCTTTACGTATTAGGCAGTTGGAGCGAAGAGAGGAGGATCTTGCTGATGCGCAGGAGAGGTTGAAGGTGGCTCGAGTCAGAAACAAGGAACGTTTTGACAAGACTCACCGACTACGACCGAAGCCAATACATGTTGGTGATTGGGTTCTGGTATATGATAGCACGTTGGAGAATCAGCATTCTACACTCCGTAAGTTCTCTCGAAGATGGTTCGGGCCTTATGTTGTGCTAGATGTGTATGAGAATGCCACTTATAGTTTGCGTGAGTTGGATGGTACTCCTTTGAAGCTACCTGTGGCTGGCAAACGTGTGAAACTGTTCAAGAGACGCGGAGGGTCAGTTGAGTTATTCAACTTTCTGGAGTCGGAGCTGAGGACAACAAGAGACGGAGACGTCCCAGTGTCTGATGAGACTGAGGCGGAGGAGAGCGATGATGATGAAGATCAAACAGAAGACTGAGGAGATTGGCACATACCGGAGGATGTGCAGGTTTGGAGGGGGTGGATGTCGTGATGTGAATTATTTTACATTGTAAATAATTCACCTCTTTGTCAAGCGTTAGTGTCTCTGAGTAGAGTTAGGACCTCATAGATGTCGACACTTGAGGATGTCATACATTTTGAGTCTTGGTAGGTTGATTACCATGTTGATAGGGTTTAAGCTCATGGGTTGTATTTGCGTGTCGCCCATGCACGCTTTCTAGCTGATTTAAGTTATTTTTCGGGGCTGCGCGTCGTTTTAGGTAGTTTAAGTTTTACGCTGGCACTCTAGGGAGCTTGACGTGGTAGCCTATGAGTAAAACTAAGTTGCCACGTGGTTTAGGGTACTAAAGGACAACCAAGTGGAGCTATGAACTCCCATTGGTCTGTTTTTGTCTTTAGTTAAACTCTAAATTTAGAAACAGAGCTCTAGAGTGGAGTTCGAGCAATTTGTGAGGGCACTTCGAAATCTGAGAGCATGGGGAGATAGAGCTCGTCGAGCCAAGCACTGTCAGCGAAAAGTTTGATCGATTTGAGGCAATAAACAAGGAGTTATGGCTGTTTGAAGTTCGATTTGTGTCAGAATTGAAGCACTTCTGTTCAATTTGGGGTTTTGAGTGTCATTTTCAGCAGAATCGAGGAAATTGCTTCAAAACTTCGTGGCTGTGTTCACTGTCAGCAGGGCTACGACTGTCTCCAAATTTTCATGTCAATTGAGTCAGTGAGTAATTCAGGGCGGCCGCTGAAGTAGAGGGGGTCCGAAAAGCTCTCAATCTGGAGCAGCAACTTTGGAGAGCGAGATCTGGAGTTCTGTGTGGAATCAGGTGGCCCAACTTCACAGGAGTGTTCATCAAGCTGTGTACTGCAAGTCCTGTAAGAATTTCCCAAAGTGATCGAGCCATTTCCTTGTTATAGGTCGAAATAGCTGTCTGGGTACCAGAAACTGCCGTAATTTCTCTACTCAGAAAGTTTCTGCTCATATCTTAGTGCTCTGAATTGATCTGAAGCTGAAATTTCGTATGTGTATCCAGTAGAACCTTGTTTACATGTAGGAGGAGTTCTGAAGTCTGAACCTTCACATATTTCTCAATCCTGAGTGTCAAAGTTCGCCATCTGATCTTATCATTGCTAGTTAAGCCTGAACTTTACTTCCTGAACTTATCAGAAGAGCCTGGAGACTTATATGAGTGTTTTCAGTATCACCTTGAGACCTGAAGCCTATCATGTGAGTAAACCAGCCATAGTCTGAAGCTCAACGCTTTCATGAGTAGATTGAACACAGCCTTCAAGCTCATATCACAGCCAGAAGGTTCGCCCTTCCCAGGAAGACTCTCAATCCGACACCGTCTTCTCTAACACTGTAGACACGATACGACAAGTGACCTAACCAACCTCTCTTATATATTTATGCGACTTCGTCACACGTGCTGCAGTTAGGATTTTGTAGTCCATCGAAGTTCTTCATCGACTGAAGTACGAACTCATCGACTTCGCAAAACTCTTCAATCCTTGATAACTTCGTCATTTGGACCTCGTTTGTCTCGCACAACATATCGTTAGAAAGCTCTTCATCCAAAGAATCCATTCATGAGGAATTTCTATCCAAACTGACTTTACAACTTCTCTTGATTCCTCAAAAGTAGATGCTCTTCACTAGACTTCTAATTAACACTTCTCTATTTCTATCTTATATCTTCTACTACTTATTCTTCTTATGAACTCTACAAATAGTCAATTAATTAACAAAAACAAAAAATCAAAACTTCACACCTTGACAAATCCATATGTGAGGAGATCGGATATATGATCTTACAAGTTCAGGTCCGGACGTCTTTTCTACTCAATATAGACGTCATGATGTCTTTGTCATTCACGTTTGGATCTTGATTGTCTATGTTTTTCTAAATTTGTGTGGATCCGGATGTTTATTCTTACAGAAGTTGACTCTATTCCAAGAGCGTACTGATGTTTGACATGCAAACAAGTCCAGATCCACTAG
The DNA here is from genome assembly GCA_036924285.1 of Asterella californica. NCBI lineage: Eukaryota > Viridiplantae > Streptophyta > Marchantiopsida > Marchantiales > Aytoniaceae > Asterella > Asterella californica. The sequence goes on along the minus strand of JAYKYS010000006.1, from coordinate 29,984,666 downwards.
TCGAGATTGAGATCTCATGAAATGATTGGTACGTCCGGACTTAGTGGGCAGATCCGGAGATCTTAAGCAATTTTGATTACTTTGATTTAATCACTAGTACGAATTTTATCTTCATTTTTTTCTTTCTGTTATACTATGTTATTAGTCCCTAAAACTCAGAAATTACTTTTCAAATTGAGAGAATGACATCATGCAAAAAGTATAATTGTGAACAAAACTCAATCATTTATCCAGTTAACACGTGTTTATATATTATAAAGTATATCTCATGAATCTAGGACGTACGCTTAGCAAGATCCGTAATCTCCATTAACTCATTCGACATGAAACATGATAGCAATCAAGTCTAATTTGAGACGTCGAAGCATGACAATACGACATATGTCATTATGCAATGGCTCGCACGTTTGAGCTCACCGTATGCATCTTTTCAATCCTCTCGATTCACTTCTGACCGACTAGTACATATGAGGGAACTTCTGTACCAGTGTGGTTTTTGCTCTGTCATAGCTTCGGGTAGGGCTCAGAAGAAGAATGAAAATGAAAGATGGCTTGCAAAATATGAGCCACCCCTAGCATGAAACCACACCACCATACGATAATACCATCTTGCACAATGTTCCCTTTGATGAGAATATAATGAAAAAACATTATCGTCTTAACACACTAGCATATATATACATGACATTTACTTGAATCATATCACTACTAGCGCTGATCAAGGCGAGACAGTGTTATTGTAATAATGTTCGTCTTAATCTTTACTTAGACTCATGTTTCAGACTATTGAGAGAAACTACCGTTTTGAATGTTTTCTTCGTTTTCTTCTCGTTCAGTTCTTTTTGTTTGTTTATACTATCTTTCTGTTCACTAACAGATGTTTTCTTTCACATTCTCCATGCAGATGGGCCGTGAAGAATATTCTTATCATGACTCAGAATTCCCGAGCTCTTTCAGTTCTACTCTGATTTGCCTTGATAAACCATTTCAAATTTGATACAAGTATCCTAGAGTTTCAGCAATTCGTTGCATTCTCGTCCCATACTTCACTTCTCGTTGTGTGACAATGTGTATAGATGTTTGGCACCAGTGCTTTGCTTTGAGATGGAAATTTGATCTGTGATTTCTTCAGATCTATAATTGTTTTCCAGTTTTGCAACTGATTACAGGAACAGGAACTTTTCTCCTTGGTGGACTAGGTTCTAACTGTAGAGTAGATTAAGTAATCTTTTGCACCCAATCTCTAGAAATTCAAGAATATTTTCCTTTGTTGATCAGCATGGTATCTTGATCTTGCAGACCTTTGCTGCTTTCAGTAACCAAAATATATATTAATGTCTCTGGCATTGCGTTGAGCAGATGCTGACAGTGTGATACTTGTTGTTGTCCAAAAGTTGTCCGTACTCGTATTGTTGTTATAATTACTACTACCTAGTCTTGCCGTTGCTGCTGTGTTTAATTTTGTTGCTCCCTCCTGCTGAACCTCCTGCTAGCTGTTATTGTTACACAACCGTGATAATCTTGTTTGCTGTTATCTCTTTCTATGTTTATTGCCAACTGATGTTAACAAGTCTCCGCCCGTGCACGTGCTCCATATGCTTTAGCCCTTTAGTCCTTCACGTAGTTGATGATCTTGATGTGAATTTGCTGTTATCTCGTTTGTGGCGGTCTTTACTTCATGCTCCTTGGAGCCCTAAGGTGTTATCAGCGTTTTCTCGCTTGTAGATCTCTCTTGATGACTTGCACGATCCTGTAGTTGTTTGGTATGAGAAGAACTTATAGATATATATATCATACTTGAGGTTTTTATTACCCTTCAGAAATTTAATTCAGTTAAATGTTTGTAGACTATGGAAATGCTAAACTTTCAGAAACTAAGATGAATCTTCTAAAAGAGACTGTAACATAAGAAACTACGCTAAAACAGCCGGTTTCAGTTTCTTAACATCACACGTATTTTCTCTCGTAAGCTTTGGGTATGGTTTAGACTTAGGTTTAATTGTCTAGCTTTGAAAAACTAGCTAGACCTGAATGTGCCGTACATTTTAAGACCCGAAAAGGATTCGAACAGCCAAATTTAACAAGTGAGATTGCCAAATTGAATGGATACTAAAAGTCTTCGGGTCCTTTATAGGTGCATGATGGAGGGAAAATCTTTAACTCAAAGCCTCGTTTAATACCTTGCTGCCGTGAGAAAATATCATGTGATATTTAGATGGATCTTTCTAGACGTGTATATTGATGTTCATGTTGCATGCATAATCACTATGAATTTATTACTTAACTGTTTTTGTGGGAAGGGTTAGGTAATAAATTAATATAAGACCAAAAGATTAATTTTTATCCTGTTTGGGGTTCCTTGTAGTCCTGGAAGCACATAAATATTGTATACTGTATTAGTTTAGTATAAAATTTCAAATATAACATTTATATTTTCTATGTTAACAGAAAGAAACAAACGTCCTTGAGGTTTATTTGCATACTTCATAGACAGGTTAGAAAGATTTTACTATAGTTTGTATATGGCGTCAAGATAGATATTAATCCTGGAAAGAACAAGACACATCTTAAGAAAAGACAGACAGCTAACCTCTTCCGTGAATTTTCCTTCTATTCTGACTCTTGTCTTCTTGTACGTAATCTTCACGCAGGGAACTTGGGATGTATATTTTGACGTCTATAATGTTTTCCTTGAAGGATTGAAGTACTAGCTAACCACACAAATATTGAAGAAACCGAAACCTATTGCTCATTGCCTCACACGAAATGAGCATCATGATAAGTTACACCCGCTGATCATCACGGTGTCAGGCGGGATGCTCATGTTAGATTATACTGGAACCTTGGCTCTGAGCAAGCAGCAACCTAAGTCTACAGCTAAGGTGCTAAGAGGATGAAGATCTAACGCAAACATTAAATGGTTAGAGTTTGCTGCTAGACACATCATCTGACAATTCTCCACTTTCAGTCCAAGCTCTATGTGCACTAAAATGGGTCCACACTTAATTAAGAGCAGCAACGACAGAGATTGAAGCAACATGTCATTTGCAAAGACGAAGCTTTGTACATAAGTGCTATTGTAGAAAGACACATGAGTTTCCACATTATGCTTACCTTCACGGGAGTAAATTTTATGAGCCAAGTTTAACTTCCATACATAAGGATTTTGCTCTCAATTCTGTCTCAGATAAATTCTAGACCTTCTGGTTGAGATAGCAAGTTTGGATCTCAATGGACCAGGTGTGATTGAACACCCAGTCTAGTCTTGTCCTTCATGGAGAAACCACACTGGATTCTGGAACGTGGCAGGACGGAAACTGTATACTTGGTTCCGTAAGGTATCAGTCTTGGCTTCCTTGCAATTGTATGCGTTGTGCTCCAAGGGACAGAAATCATCAAATCGTGACATTCTCTTGCTGAAAACGGAAGCCTTGGGACAGAAAATTAAAGTGAAGGGAGCATTCAACGACTATAACAAATACGTGGTTTACAACCTAAAGCAGGTGAAGGAAAAAAAAATTGAGTATTAATTCTTCGAGTTGCACTCCTCATGCCATGCATCTCACCAGCGGAAGGGCTTCTTCATTTCAAACTCACTATTTAAGGGTTTTTGGTATGTGCAGGTGATGCCGACATTTCGAGCGAGGACACGATTCGAAAGTTTGGTCGACGTGGAGGAGGAGTGGAAAATTCCATGTTGCAGTGTTGGATAAAGTGAACTCCACAAGAATGAAGGTTCCACAAGGAGATCTAGAAGCGTGGTATCGGAAGAACGGGAGTGCTCGAGCAGATCTGAAACGTGAAAGGTCTGGTGTAGACACGTCTTTTCGTGGGCGCATTACACTTTTAGGTCAACATTAATTAAAAGCGTTGTACATTACGGGGAAACGACAGGTACTCAACTTATTGATAGATCTTCATAGTTATGTCACACAAGGAGAATGTGCAATTGTATATATATGATATCATGATCATTCGCCTCCACCTCGTTCAGCTCCAATACTAATGGTGTGTCTCCTGCACACTCCCGGGACAGTCTTCCCTACGAGCTACAATAGATACACATATATAACACAAACATGTAAACAAAACCCAAAATGTATTTATTGAATCTCTGCATGTACACTGAATGTCTACCTTCGAATATATAAGCAAGACACTGATGGCCTGAACTAGCACATGTATATACAGCTATAAATTTAACAGCTCAAGCATGTGCGCTACCTCGATCCATAATCGAACATCAACGTTCAACTGCTTTTTCTTCTGGAGGGTGATGATCCCATGGTCTCTCATCTCCTTTACCCTCGATCATCTGAGTCATAATGTAGGCTTCCTCTGTATCGGATCGAGGCACCGATTAGCCTACGTAACTAACTGTTACTGTAGTAGTGTATTCTAGATCTCACTGATCTTGATCGAGCTAGATCGTATCCTACACAGTATCTCAGAAACAAGTTTTCTAATACATGCATATGTAGTGTTTCTGTTTCTTTCACCCACGGGCCAAACCATGGAGCGAGACTACAATCCTGGACAGTCTCGTCTTCTTCCTCTCGTTTTCTCCTTAATCCTTGTTTTGGTTTGCTTTGACTATCTCTATGTTCAGCATCACTGACAGATGCTCTATTTCGCACTCTCCGTGCAGGATCCTTATCCTCAGAATAATCTTCTCTCTTTCTTTTCTCGCTCTGAGCCAATTGCTTCGATCTGCTTTGATAAGCAATCCTCGGATTTGAAACAAGTATTCCGGATCCAGAGTATCCGTTGCTTGTGTTAGCCTCCGTTACTGTACTATTCGTTGATGATACATGTTGGATGCTGGTGCTTGGTTTTGAAACAGACATTTTATCTCCGCTTTCCTCAGATCCAGAACTTTTATCCACTTTCGATCGAAGAAACTTTTCTCCTCCATGGACGAGATTCTGTAATGCAGATATGGTAACCTTTTGCACCCAGTCTCCAACCACCTCAAAACCATCTTCATTGTTGATCGGGGTACTATCTTCGATCTTCGTCATGCAGACCTTCGCTGCTTTCAGGAACCAAACTATCAATCTGTATGCCATGATTGTGTTGAGCGGACACTGTGATACTACTTGTTTACAATGTCCAGAAGTTAGACTGTAAACTTACTATCTCGATCCTGCTCCTACTGTTACTGCTACCTCGTCTGATTTCACCTGCTCTTGCACTTGCTGCTGGCTGTTATTGTCGATAAACCGTGATCGAGTTTGCTGCTATCCGCTGCTGCTTGGAAACTGGTGCCAACAAGTCACCGTCCGTACTCCAGTCCTCGTCGTATCGTGATGCAAATTTGCTGTTATCTCGTTTGTGTCGCCTGAATGCTATGTGTAAGATGTGCCAGTGTCGACTGAATACTAATAGCTATGTGTAAGATGTTATCAACTTTCTTCGCAATCGCTAGTCGTCTCTAGATCTCTTGATGATTTGCGTAGACGCGTTAGTGTTTGATACATGAATGAACCTACATAAACTATGAGTACATATCATACTCGATCCGTTGTAACCGTTTAGAAATTAGTTCAACGTGTACGAAATCTAATGATAGACGTTCTGAAAATTGATCTTCGTTTTCAAATGAATTTGAAGATATTCTAGTGCATCCAGGCGGTTAACATCGGGCCTCATCGGATCCTAATCCTGAACTCAACTTGAGATACCCATATATACATATACTCTATGAACAGAAACATCATCTTATGCCTAACGGTTATACATATCGGAACTCTGCACTTCAAGAGGTCAGTTTGAATCAAGTCCTAACGTCTTATTATCGTGTAGCATGTTTCGTTCGGCTATAGGAAGAAATCTCTTTCCGCATTTCAAAGAAAATCTATATATCTGTTAAACGGAAAGATAGAATGAGGGTTTCAGGACGATTTCATGCTCGATTCCATTTGTCTAACGAGACAGTGATACCAACTGATCGCAACTGATTCCCGTTTTCAATCGGAAATCAACGGAAGACTCCTCTAGTTTCACAGAAATGTATCAGTTTCACCTCTTGGATACTGATTCACATGTTTCCGGATCAAGATTTTGCCAACCACACGCGGAGCTTGAGGTGATAAAATTTGTAGCTAGTTTTCATATTGTACTTGTTATCTAATCCAGACAGTATTGTGGCAGACCTGCATATTCGATAGTCGAGTGAATTGCTAACTTCTCTAAGATGGTGGAACTTTTCTTCCATATTCCGGGATGGCTCTGGCAGAGAGACTCGCAGAGAGACGCGCAGACTTACCGTATGCGTCCAGGGTGGTTTTCAGTTTTGTAATTCCAAGAAGAAGATAACTCGCTTAAGCTTATTTGGCATGAAGCCTTTTTACGGGGAGAATATGCAAGGTTGCAGTCTCTATCGCGGGCGTTAATAGACACCTTAACCAGCTGATCGTCAGTAAATGTCGTCTGTACATTTAGAAAGAATCTCGTACTTACTAGCTAGTATGTTCTTGTCAAACCTTTGGTTCTTGGAAGATAGATTCAGAGGTGTGCTAACTACCGCATCTTGAATTCACAAAAGCAAGACTTTATTTCAAATATCTATCGATTCAGCTGACAAATCCGAAACTTAACGAGAGTTCGCGTATATGCACGTAGACGACATAAAGCTGTTTCACGTCAGATGGAGGATTAAGGAGTAACCTATAGTTAGTTTCAACACGAATCATCTGAGAGGAGAGGAACAAAACAGGCTCGATACCACGAACTCCTGTAAGCAATAGGTATCCGAAGAGCATTTTGCTGCTTTCAGTGCATGGGCTAAGAGGGAACCAGGGATTCTTGAATTTGGACAACCCAGAAGAATATATCTTATCTTCATCAAGGTCTTATCGCTTCAGCATGTACCTTCTATAGATCACTTACCTCTCATCTTCTCCTCTTTCCGTAGTCATAGTTCTCACTGCAGATCTGGGAACCGGTTTAGCAACCGATGCTTCAACTCTCGCTCGCATTCCGCCTCCGAGCGTTTCCTCTTGGACCTTCTCGCCACCATCATATATATAGATCGACTACTTCTTAAGAGATATAGATACAGCTTCCGAGGTTCACCACGTCCAACTGCAACCTAACCTACCAGGGACTTTATCGGCCGGCTATGGGTGATATGCGGATCTGCATTTTTCTCGTTCTCAAAACCGAGCATTTGTGGGCACCCGCTCAAGCTTTATTTACATTCTCCTTATTTACATCCATGAACATGCATCGTAAAAATTTCACGCGTGAACTCAGTGACACGGTTGAATCCAGAGTAAATGCCGTTACAAAGTCTTTCGTTGTAAGTGTGTAAGAGAAGTGGCTCGTAATGAATCCACTCGTTGAAGGCGCCGTTATAAGGTGCACCCTACGTTCGTCAGTACTAACTTACCAACTATGCACTGTGCGTTTCCCCAACATCTGAATTTACTGAATCGAGTTGTACCATTATTTTCTCTTTGTTGAAAACGCTACGTAACTGCACAAGATCCCTTCTTTTCTTTCGTGATGAAAGGGGGCCACGCCTAAACCCATAGAGATGGAAAAGAATTACAACAAGTAGGCAGGTGGTCTGCAAGGTGGCAGACTGCGACGTCTAAGTTCTCTGCTCTGCGTAGGAACTGCCTTAGTGGAGTCATTTCTTGCAGGGCATTCCCGCATTTCCTGCTGCCGCGCGTCCTTTTTTCTGCTACGGCCACTCGAGCTAGCCGTGGTGTTGTCGTACTTTCCTCGTTGTTTGCCGTTCTCTCGTCTCTGCTTGCAGTTGGATTGTGATTTTGTTCGATATCAGTTTGCTTGCAGTGGGCATCGACGATCCCGAGCGTGAAGTGCATCTCCTGCGAGTGCGCTTTGATCAACTCTTCATATCGGCAACGTCCGACTTTTCCATCCGCGTTAATCCTCCTTTGCTCGTTGGCTTTCTTTCTTCCGCCTTATTTAACCTAATTGTGCGCTTCTTTCCTGAACGTGAAAGCCTTTGATGCTCGAAGCTGGGGTCGCAGGTGATGCTGGATCCGGAGTCCGCAGTGCTCTGGTGGATGGAGTGCGTGCTTTTCGAGTCCTCAATCCGGAATTCGGTGGTAAACCTAAGTCCACTTAGAGCACCTCTGCACCTACAGTTTCAGACCCATTTCCTCCCGCAGTTTCTGATATTTACGGTGCAGTTTGGTTTCGCCGATCCTCCGCATTTTCATTTTCGAGGGCGCAGTTTCAACATTTGTCTCCGCACTGTAGTCTGCAGTTTAATGCAATAAATTCAAGTGTTGGTACAAACGAACGCGCCAAAGTGTGAAAAGTGTGCCACGTGTAGAAACGACGTGTATAAGGGGACGTGTTCGCGGGAAAATATGTTTAAAGTGATTCCTGATTTCCGATAGCGAGCTCCTTACTGCTTTCCGATAGCGAGCTCTTTACCTTCGCAGCTGTCCATACTCCTTAAGGTAACTTCACAAGGTAAAAAAATTACAGACCGATGTGATTGATAGGAAAGATGAAGTGAAATTTTATTCTGAGACTCGGATTCACATACTCCTTAAGATAACTTCGCAAGATAAAAACAAAGTTCACCGATGTCTCTGATAAGAAAAGTGAGGTGAAATTTTATTCTGAAACTCGAATGCACAGGTCGAAGGTCGTCGTGGCTGCGAAGTTACAGCGAAAACTTATACACTCCTCGTGGCTGCTTTGTTACAGCGAAACTCTTTACACTCCTCGTTTAAACACTCCTCGTGGCTGCGATATTACAGCAAAACTCTTTATACTCCTCGTGGCTGCGATGTTTCGAAACTATATACACTACACTTCGATGCTATGCACAGATATTGCAAGAGGGTGGACACGGGAATTCACAGTGTAGAGCCGTGATTAGCTCTTCATCCACAAGCTGCAGCGATGGGACTCCAAACAGATACAATAACTGCTGCTTTACAGCGTCTCTCTTCAAACGATGGCCAAGATTACCAGATTACCAAAGCTAGCTACAATCGTCATAAACAAGTCCTCAACGTTGTCATAAGGGACTTCCTCATTAACTTGTCTGCTTCAGAGTGCCAGTCGAGGCAAGTTTAGTACCAGGTGGAGAATTCCTCCCGAATCTTCGTTACACAGTACCGTCTGACGTCTTGGATTCGGCCTCACTGAAAAGTCCAACGCTCATACTCCGAGTCCGCACCACTAGTAATGACTTTGAAAATAACACACGAAGGTGTAGCAAGCACAATTTCCAGCTCCACTGTAGCTTCAGCTGACGTCTCCTCAGCTGAGTCCATCGCCTCGCTGACGACGAAGGGCAACCCTGCAAGCAAGTACAGCTTACAAGCATCAGAGGAATTTCGAAACCTGTGTCTAAACCGAGCAATAGGCCGAAGCCCTTCTCGGTTCCTGCAAATTCGAGAATAACAGCAATTTGGACAGAAAGTAAAGCAAATTGAGCCGATAGTAAAATTGAGCCGAAAGCAAAGCGGAAAGCGAGCCGATAGTAAAATTGAGCCGAAAGCAAAGCGGAAAGCGAGCCGATAGTAAAATTGAGCAAAGCAGAAAGCGAGACGACGAAGTATAGCTGAAACTGAGAGCCATCGATTCCAAGCTCCCACTGTCATCAGACGCCTCGCGACCCTGCGACTACAACCAGGAGACTACGACGATGACAAGTCGATAAAAAAATCAGGGAATTCAGCGAACGGACCCCTGAGCCCACAATAAGCGACGATAACAGCAGCGATCCTACGATAACAGCAGCGGCGAAGTCCAGGCGAGATGTTTTGCACAGCACAAGTACAGGCTTACATCGCAGCGAAAGGTGAAGCAGAGAGGCTGGGAGGGGAGACTCGCACCAAGTAAGACGTTCCAAAGAATCCAAGCATGGAGGTTTAGCTCGCAGTGAAATTACATGGAGGAAACAAAAGGCTGGGAGGGAGACTCGCTCCCATGATCGCACTAAGATTTCCACGCAGCCTTAGTGCCCATGCTATAAATTGCAAAGTTACGAAGGCCCAACACGCAGCCATACAGAAAGATTACGATGTTAGCACTCAAACCGCAGCGAACTTGACGATGTTATCATTCATACCGCATTGCCACTCGAAACAATAAGCGGATGGTGACTATGTTACCATTCAGGTCGATAAGTGGAGAAATAAGCAGCAGAAGCGTACGATTTTATTGTATGTAACGCTCTGAAATTTTGAAACTAGCGGAAAGCTACGCAGCAGGAAATTCAGGATACACACTTCACCTCGATGTACTGTACATGTCAACCGATAGATAGAAAGTCTCCTAAGGCTTCCCGAACTGCATTGCTTGAATCTCGAGCCCTGCTCATATTCACCTTTCACTGACTCCTTCCGAATCTTGCTGGCTGGGAGTTTCTGAAATAGGTCTATCCATCTGCACCCTGTGCTCAACTAAGAAGTTATGAAGAGCACAACAAGCTTTCACCACTTCTGCTGCCCAAAGAACGCTGCTAGTTATGCCTGCTTGCAATATCTGCCATCTTCCTTTGAGAACGCCGAAGGCCTGCTCAATGCAAATTCGACCCCTTATTTGCCTTTCAGTGAATAACCTCTGTCGAGATGTACTTCTAGGTCCCAAGCTGTAGGGAGTCATTAGCCACCGCTCCAGTGTATAGCCCCAATCGCCCAGCATGTAAGGTCGGAGCTGAAACCCGTTAGGCAAGGTAAGAACCGGCTCGTTTAGTACTTTGCCATCTCGAATGTTAGTATACAAGGCAGAGTTGCGAAGAACTCTAGAGTCGTGACAAGACCCGGTCCTCCCACAGCTTACGTCAAGGAACGGGCCATCACTATCACACACACATTGCAGGACGATAGAGTGATACTGTTTCTTGTTGTAATATTCGACAGGATACAAAGACGAAGGAGGAGCTCTTATCTTTATATGTGAACCATCAATGGCTCCATGACAATTAGAAAGTCCAGCTTTTCTTGCGAACCCAGCGGATACCCCCTCCATTTCTGAGGCAGTGGGCCATCGAATATACTTGGGTGCCATGACAGCATTGATAGCCATGAGGAGGAGCAAGTGATGGAAAGCAGAATCAGAAAGGGACAATCTGGGGGTCACTTCATACCATCATATGTACGTATACGAGCCAAGTAGATACTTGGCAGTGTGCAATAATTGATCTTATGATCAGTGTACAAAAGATCTAGAGTCGAACAAGATGGTTGTGGTAGTTACCATGCTAGACAAATTAGATAAGCTGAACACCAACCAATCTGGACGTAAGTCTGAGAGTGTCTTTGCAAGAGCCATCCAGAAACATGTCATTATTTTAAGTGCGTATTCAGCTCTGGTATTTAAATGCGGTCTACAACACTCTTGCGACTTTTTTGTTACATAATTGATCGATTTGCTTCTTGTCTCGTCACGTTCAGATTATCTACGACTGATCAGTTACAATGCCGTTATTTTAGACAACCATACGCCAAAAATGGAAGATTTTATCAAGGACCACTCTTTAGTACAGAGATAAATATGGGCCCAAGTACCTAATAAGTAGCAAATACAGGCTGAACTAGAGAGTTAACTGCGCTAAACTGTCCAGCGGAGTAAGCGAAAGAGAGTTTCAACTATTAGAGAAGTCAATAACTCACTCGACTATTGCGGTCTCTATTAGATAACAAGTGCAATTGCAAGACTAGGTACAAATTTTATCACCTCAAGCTCCATGTTTGGGTAGGCAGAATCTAGAGCCGGAAACATTCGAGAAATAAGAAAACGAGAAATAGATGAGAACAGTGAAAACAGTTGAGATCAGTTAGTATCACTGTACCGTTGGACAACTGGAACTAATCATGAGATGGTATTAAAATTTAGGGCGATCTTATGATCGATTCCAGTTGTCTAACTGGACAGAGTTAGAATGCGCGTTCGAAAGTTCATTGTACTTTCCCTTGAACAGATATATAACTTTTGCTTTAAATTCAAATTCAAATACAATGCGAAAAGAGACAGCCGAAAGAAACATGACCCATGGTGACTAGACGTAGGACTGATTCAAACTGATCTCTTTAATGCAGAGTTTCAAATAAGTATAACCGTTAGTGCGTCAGATTATGCTTCTGTTTATATATAGAGTATGTGCATGGGTCATCTCAAGTTGAGTTTAGGATGAGGAGCGGATGTGGGACGATGTCAAGCGGTTGGATGTTCGCATTGTTTAAATTCATTTGAAAGCTACCGAAGAACGATTTTCAGTTTAGCAGTAGATTTTATAACCGTTTTTCCGGTTCCTAAACGGTTACAACGGATCGATCGCGAGTATGGTATGCTCCCATAGTTTATGTAGGTTCTTTCCCATATAGAACACTAACACGTTTATGCAAATCATCGAGAGATCTGGAGGCGACTAGCAAGGGAAGTTGATAACATCTTACATAGAGCATTCACTCAACACTGGCACAGAGACAACAGCAGATTTGCATCACGATACGACAACGACGTGGAGGACTGGAGTACGCGTACGGACGGTGACTTGTTAACACCAGTTTTCGGAATTCAGAGAAGGAGATAGCAGCAAACCAGATCACGGTTTCACGAGAATAATAGCAAGCAGGCGGAGCAAGAGCAGAAAAATTCAGAGGAGGTAGCAGCACCGTACGAGCACGAAGGAGATAGACTAAGGAAGTTTACGGTCTAACTTTTGGACATTGTAAACAACAAGTATCATAGTGTCCGCTCAACAATGGCAGACACATTGATAGTTTGGTTACTGAAAGCAGCGAAGGTGTGCATGACGAAGATCGAGGATACTACCCCGATCAACAATGAAGATATTTTTGAGGTTGTTGGAGACTGGGTGCAAAAGGTCACTATATCTGCATTACAGAATCTCGTCGACGGAAGAGAAAAGTTCCTTCGATCAAAAGTGGATAAGAATTCTAGATCTGACGAAAGTAGAGGTAATATGTCCATTTCAAAACCAAGCAGCGGTATCCAACATGTGCAGTCGAAAAGAAGTACAGTAACGGAAGCTAACACAAGCAACGAAAACTCAGGATCCGGAATACCTGTATCAAATCCGAGGATTGTTCATCCGGCTCTTCTGGTAGCGTCCATGGTCTTCTATTCCTCTTTCACCTAAACAGTCCTTCTGTACTGGACATTCTTTACCTACATTACCACGAGCAACACTCGCAGATGTGATGATGAAGTTGTGAGGTTGAATGGTTTTAAACTGTAGTTACCATGTAAAACTATGAGGAAGTTGGGAGATCGAGTTCGCTTGTAATGGAAAGTTCAAACTATGAGCAAGTGACGAAGAAGAGTGCGCAGACAGGATCGCAAGAGGGAGATCATCACTAAAACTATAGTTGAGTGTACCAAAGAAAATAATGGAAAGATTGCAGTGAGACGTTTTAACAGTTTGGTCAAAATAGTAAATTTATGCCCATAAGAACACAGTTTGTGCCAGTTTAGTGTTAGTAGAAAATTTAGATGGTAAGGTCAGCTTTCGCTTTGGGCCTATGTCGAGACGATACTGTGGTTAACCAGTTGTACCACAATATTCAGTTGTGAGTTACGTGTGCTACATGTTTATAACATCTTACAAAGAATCTTCATTCAACATTGGCACAACGAGATAACAACAAATTTGCATCACGATAGGACAATGAAGTGGAGGACTCTGAACTGGCGTAACAAGATAAGAAAAAATTTGCATCATGATAGGACAATGAAGTGGAGTACTCTCTTACTAACGGTGACTTGTTAACACCAGTTTGCAAGAAGAATATTCCTTTTCCTTCAGAGTTTTCCTAGACTCTAGAGAAAATATTATGTTTTGCTCCAACATTTAACTCTTGGATTCATTAATTTGCTTTTCCCATTGCAAGAGAAAACGGATTCTCTTTGTACGGTAAGATATGGCATCACAAGCAATGCTATTGTGAAGATCTTATTTGTGATTCTACATCTTCATAACAGGATATCTTAACACTACTTGTTGTAATTTCGTTCAACTCTAAAGGTGTGACCCTTTTTCATCACACCGGAGAAGGAGTGATTGCTTAGCTACGTCTTGTGAAGTAAGTGTTAAAGAAAAACTAATATTCATGATTATGTAATTCAGTAAATCAAGATGCTAGAAACCCAAAATGTATTAGGGGTGAATGAGTGAATACTGAAGAAGAGAGACCAAGACATATATATCAGGAGCTAGTGGAGTCGTAAGTTCATGAGGTTAGATACATCCACCTCTACTACATAAACTGAGTAGATTTCATCTTCTACTTGCATGAAAAAAGAAAATTTCTCATGAAGACTAGCACTAATAAACGTGTTCTTTTAATGACTGCTACTATATTGTAGTAGTATATTCTAGATCTCATTGATCCACAAGCTGAAACATAATCCATACCAAAAGCTCACGAGCAAAATCACATCTGCAGTGATGAGAATCTACAGAGCTCGATCCCCTTGAGTTTAGGATGAGAATACGATGGAACGGAACATAAAATGGCTGGATGTTCGCATTAGAACATATTTAAATCTATGTAGAACTTAGCCTGAAATCATGTCTGCAAGCAATTTGAACCCTAATCAATTTTTAAATTTACTAATAAACTCCCATTAGCAGTTTGACGTAATATTCACGTTGAATCTAGCTAGCTAGAAGTGTTCTATTCTTCATAAAGTATATTATTTCCTTGCAAAGGTATAGAAGTGCTGCCATTACATTTCATCTATTAAGAGTTTTGAAGGCTTTACAATGCGGGTAAGGTGGATGTTTGGGAAATTTCAGAACCAGAAGAGCCATATTCCCAACTAGGAAATGATCCATCCTACCAATTTGAGTGACTCCTGTACATGTGACTGAATCGGGATTGTACTAATTAACTTGTTTATGCAGAAGACGAGACATCAAAGAAATTTAAGCACGAATGAACCATATGAACGAATCAATCAACACTAGAAGCATACCATTGAAAAAACCCGTTGAGTTCCGCTACTGGACTTGGTGAGCGATGTTATCAACAGAGCTAGGCAAAAGTATTTCTCGAGCCATCATACAGATTCAAGCGTCTCAAAAGTTGTATATGCTCAATCTACATGCAAGTTGAATGCAAGTTGAACTGAGCGGAGGGATTCAATTCAATCCCTTGTGGACGGAACGACTACTGCTTCCTTTTTAACATCCGCTGCTCCTCGAAGACAAAGATTCTAGCCTCCACGCTCAAAAACGAGTGATTCTTCGCACACTTTTCTGCCTATCTCAGTAAACTCTAAGCTCCCATCTTCGTGCTAAGTACTTGCAATGAGCTTTTTTGCGAGTGCTGAGTATCTCAAGGTATGTCACCTTGACCTAAAAGTGTAATGCGCCCACAAAAACCCGTGTCTACACCAAACCTTTCACGTTTCAGATCTGCTCAAGCATTCCCGTTCTTTCGATATCACGCTTCTAGATCTCCTTGTGGAACCCTTCATTCTTGTGGAGTTCACTTTATCCTACACCGCAACATGGAATTTTCCACTCCTCCACGTCGACCAAAATTTCGAATCGTGTCTTCGCCCGAAATGTCGGGATCACCTGCACATACCAAAAATCCTTAAATAGTGAGTTGAAATGAAAAAGCCATTCCGCTGGTGAGATGCATGGCATGAGGAGTGCAACTCGAGGAATTAATACTCAATGTTTTATTTCTTCACCTGCTTTTAGTTGTAAACCACATATTCGTTACAATCGTTGAATGCTCCCTTCACTTTAATTTTCTGTCCCAAGGCTTCCGTTTTCAGCAAGAGAATGCCACGTTTTTCTCCCTGCACCCACTTGAAACTCCTCGTCAACTTGCGTACGCTTACCCATTCCTTGATAGCATTCTCGCACTTCTCCTGCACTTCTTGTATTCTGTCATGATCACATTCTGCCAGAAAACGACAATAGTTTCAGCCATCGTCGACAGATCTAGACGTCATTTCATTCGTCTCACAACACACACAACACACACACAACACGGCGGGCAAAGTTCTGACGGACTATGTGTATAGAAAGCAAACAAAATATCTATCTTCTCGGACGGTTGCTGTTCCAAAATGAACTTCCTTCCACGAGATACGATAGCAACCATCAGGAAATCTCAGCACGTGAACGGTGGTTTTTTAAGCCATATTTTGCAGCTTTACAAGTTGCATCGATATCGAGTAGTATAAGCCACGACTAAACTATCATTCGACAGCCACCAAAGTGTAAAACGGCCAACGCTACTAAGCATGCATGAAACTCTCCATGCATTCTTACTAATATAGATCCTCATAGTCTGTTACTTCCAATGAACATTTCAAAAGCTGTACGATTGACTCGATAATCAACCAGACATTTGGATCTTGCGGAAGCATGTTAATTAGTCTTTTTGACATGTAAAAAGATATTACGTGTTGAGCTTTTACCAGAGATTTATTTTTATGTTGCCACGTGTCTAAGGTATCATTTTTACGCTTGTTAGTTGACATTGGAGATCACGTAAGGAGGAGGAAAATTCCATAGGGGGTGTACAGCGAGAGTTAGGTTTTCTAAGATCATTATTGAGGAGAGATATCAAAGAGCAGAAGAGAGAGCTTTACGGAACTTACGACTAGAGGATTTTCTAACAACTAACAGTTTTGACATCAAAGAATTGAGGATAGAGGGCAGAAATGAGTAGAGAGGAGACCTGCAACTTGTAAACATATCTTTTGAATAGAAAACAAAAAGCTTCTAGGTGAATGCACGAGTGCTCCACATGAGCAATTTCTTGAAGTTCTTGAGTGTGAGATTTTTGGTCTGGGTGATTTGGAGTTTAAGACTTGCAAATTGAACGTTAGAGTTAAGACTTACTATGTGTCATGTATTTTTATCGAGAACATGGTGGAGATTTCTTTGCACTCCGTGCTCCTGTGTGATTTTTTATTTTTTTTCACGATCGTATCATAGCTAGAGGTGTGATATTGATAATGTTGGTACGATATTTTGTTTATCGCATGGTTTGTTGAGACGTACTTAGATGATAAGTTTTAGATACCTTTGACGTTCAAGTTCAAACAGTGTGCTCTACATGCATATGCATAATAAGAATCTATGCGGTTCATAAATATGCATAAATAAGTGTACATATGTTGAAGGGACGAGAAAAGTGTGGAGAGAGGCAAAATTTAGTGACGTAACTTGACTAGACCAAGAAGTGAGATATTATCTAACTTTTGGGTCATATTAATTGATGTTAGATAAAATCATATGAGTTGTTCATTTTAATACTGTAAGTATAAGATGAAAAATATACAATAATTTCTAAATAAAAATATATTTTAAATATAAGTATTAAATATTATATACAACGTGCATGCAAGAACTGCCAAAGAAAAATTATAAGCAATGTAGGAGAAAGCATGCTCCATGGACTATAAGACTGGACAGGAAGGAAACAGAATACCGTACTCTTGTCGCATACAAAATAGCTCTGGTTTGTAGATTTAGTTTAAGGTTAACCACTTTGCATAATTCCTCTCTTTCGAAGATGGAAAAGATCAATATGCAAGGAAAATTAAGAAGTTAAAATCTCATAGCTTTCCGATTCATACATTCATACATCCATAAGGAGTATCAAAGGAGTATCCTTTTTATGTATGATACTCCTTTGTATCATACATAAAAAAACGTATCATACAAAAAATACTCCTTTGTGTTTTATGTATGATACATCATCTTATGCAAACAACATATTTCATAAATCACGATTTAAATTGATAAATCTTGATAGTCAATCTATTCATTAAAATGAGACCTTGGTGTAGTCCCAAAATTGTCATCCGGATAGTTTAAAAATATCCACTAAATGTCCATTACATATGTTTCCCAAATGTGCCACTTTTATTCTGAATTTTTAAGGGGGTCATTATAGTAATTTGATTTTATAATACATAATACATTATCCTTTCTTAACAAATATTATTTATTTAATTAAATACTTCAATATAATCATAGATATACGATACATATATTGAATTGAACTTCATTATATATATGCCTTTCTTGGGTCATAAGCAATAATATATATTCAAAAATTCAGCAGATAAAATAATATAGAGTTAAAAAAAGTTCAAAAAAAAGTTGAAAAAAAATAGCAGAAACTCAAACTGCATTTGATCAATGTTATTGTAAAAACTCGTATATAACCAACTAGCAAATCCCCAAATAGTCCAAATATGGGCATCAAATGTTCCACTTCTGTTCACCAGATACCCCACTTACGTGTTGAAATCGTAAATGGAGTCAATACAAATATAATATTCTTATAGTATATAATAGTAATCTTAAATTATCCGTAATGGATTAGTTAATTAAATACTGTTAGACTCGTAGAGCGAGCTGACCTTCGTCCAAGCGCATCACCATGTATTCTATAGGGTGATGTTGTCTGCTGCCCTAACGCAGCCAGGTGACAATAATGAGCCCGAGTCTCCAAGCTTCAGCTGAATAGCTATACCGGTATAGTTGCAGTACTAGTCGGTCACCAGCACCTTAGACGTCAGTAAAACTCGGTATTCATAAACTTCAGTTGAGGACCTCCTCCGAAACTGCAGTGGTTTTGACACATGTGAAAGTACCTTTAAATTCTTTCTGGTTCACATCTTGGCTGCTAACTAAGTTGCTGCAAATGTAAGAGGCTAAGTGGGCTTAGGTTTACCACCGAATTCCGGATTGAGGACTCGAAAAGCACGCACTCCATCCACCAGAGCACTGCGGACTCCGGATCCAGCATCACCCGCGACCCCAACTTCGAGCATCAAAGGCTCTCACGTTCAGGAAAGAAGCGCACAATTAGGTTAATATAAGGCGGAAGAAAGAAAGCAAACGAGCAAAGGAGGATTAACGCGGATGGAAAAATCGGACGTTGCCGATATGAAGAGTTGATCAAAGCGCGCTCGCAGGAGATGCACTTCACGCTCGGGATGGTCGATACCCACTGCAAGCAAACTGATATCGAAGAAAATGACAATCCAACTGCAAGCAGAGACGAGAGAACGGCAAACAACGAGGAAAGTACGACAACATCACCACGGCTAGCTCGAGTGGCCGTAGCAGAAAAAAGGACACGCGGCAGAAAGAAATGACTCCACTAAGGCAGTTCCTACGCAGAGCAGAGAACTTAGACGTCGCAGTCTGCCACCTGGCAGACCACCAGTCAACTTGTTGTAATTCTTTTCCATCTCTATGGGTTTAGGCGTGGCCCCCTTTCATCACGAAAGAAAAGAAGGGATCTTGTGCAGTTACGTAGCGTTTTCAACAAAGAGAAAATAATGGTACAACTTGATTCAGTAAATTCAGATGTTGGGGAAACGCACAGTGCATAGTTGGTAAGTTAGTACTGACGAACGTAGGGTGCACCTTATAACGCCGCCTTCAACGAGTGGATTCATTACGAGCCACTTCTCTTACACACTTACAACGGAAGACTTTGTTACGGCATTTACTCTGGATTCAACCTTGTCACTGAGTTCACGCGTGAAATTTTTACGACGCATGTTGTACCGTCGGACACATTCCATGGATGTAAATAAGGAGAATGTAAATAAAGCTTGAGCGGGTGCCCACAAATGGTCGGTTTTGAGAACGAGAAAGATGCAGATCTGCATATTACCCATAGCCGGCCGATAAAGTCCCTGGTAGGTAAGGTTGCAGTTGGACATGGTCGGAGCCCCTTGGAAGTCCGACCATATCTCTTAAGATATAGTCGATCTATATATGATGGTGGTGTCCAAGAAGAAGCGCTCAGAGGCGGAATCCGAGCGAGAGTTAAAGCATCGGTTGCTAAACCGGTTCCCAGTTCTGCAGTGAGAACTATGACTATGGAAACAGGAGAAGATGAGAGGTAAGTGATCTATAGAAGGTACATGCTGAAGCGATAAGACCTTGATGAAGATAAGATATATTTCGGTTGTCCAAATTCAACAATCCCTGGTTCCCTCTTAGCCCATGCACTGAAAGCAGCAAAATGCTCTTCGGATACCTATTGCTTACAGGAGTTCGTGGTATCGAGCCTGTTTTGTTCCTCTCCTCTCAGATGATTCTTGTTGAAACTAACTAGGTTACTCCTTAATGCTCCATCTGACGTGAAACAGCTTGATGTCGTCTACGTGCATATACGCGAACTCTCGTTAAGTTTCGGATTTGTCAGCTGAATCGATAGATATTTGAAATAAAGTCTTGCTTTTGTGAATTCTAGATGCGGTAGTTAGCACACCTCTGAATCTATCTTCCAAGAACCAAAGGTTTGACAAGAACATACTAGCTAGTAAGTACGAGATTCTTTCTAAATGTACAGAAAGAATCTCGTATTTACTGATTCTTTCTGTACATTTAGAAAGAAAGAATCAGTAAAAAGAGACTGCAACCTTGCATATTCTCCCCGTAAAAAGGCTTCATGCCAAATAAGCTTAAGCGAGCTATCTTCTTGTTGGAATTACAAAACTGAAAACCAACCTGGATGCATACGGTAAGTCTGCGAGTCTCTCTGCCAGAGCCATCCAGGAATATGGAAGAAAAGTTCCACCATCTTAGAGAAGTTAGCAATTTACTCGACTATCGAATATGCAGGTCTGCCACAATACTGTCTGGATTAGATAAGAAGTACAATATGAAAACTAGCTACAAATTTTATCACCTCAAGCTCCGCGTGTGGTTGGCAAAATCTTGATCCGGAAACATGTGAATCAGTATCCAAAAGGTGAAACTGATACATATCTGTGAAACTAGAGGAGTCTTCCGTTGATTTCCGATTGAAAACGGGAATCAGTTGAGATCAGTTGGTATCACTGTCTCGTTAGACAAATGGAATCGATCATGAGATCGTCCTGAAACCCTCATTCTATCTTTCCGTTTAACAGATATATCGATTTTCTTTGAAATGCGGAAAGAGATTTCTTCCTATAGCCGAACGAAACATGCTACACGATAATAAGACGTTAGGACTTGATTGAAACTGACCTCTTGAAATGCAGAGTTCCGATATGTATAACCGTTAGGCATAAGATCATGTTTCTGTTCATAGAGTATATGTATATACGGGTATCTCAAGTTGAGTTCAGGATTAGGATCCGATGATGCCAGATGTTAACCGCCTGGATGCACTAGAATATCTTCAAATTCATTTGAAACGAAGATCAACTTTCAGAACGTCTATCATTAGATTTCGTACATGACCTAATTTCTAAACGGTTACAACGGATCGAGTATGATATGTACTCATAGCATATGTAGGTTCATTCATGTATCAAACACTGTCGCGTCTACGCAAATCATCAAGAGATCTAGAGACGACTAGCGATTGCGAAGAAAGTTGATAACATCTTACACATAGCTATTAGCATTCAGTCGACACTGGCACATCTTACACATAGCATTCAGGCGACACTGGCACACAAACGAGATAACAGCAAATTTGCACCACGATACGACGAGGACTGGAGTACGGACGGTGACTTGTTGACACCAGTTTCCAAGCAGCAGCGGATAGCAGCAAACTCGATCACGGTTTATCGACAATAACAGCCAGCAGCAAGAGCAAGAGCAGGTGAAATCAGACGAGGTGGCAGTAACAGTAGGAGCAGGATCGAGATAGTAAGTTTACAGTCTAACTTCTGGACATTGTAAACAAGTAGTATCACAGTGTCCGCTCAACACAATGGCAGACACATTGATAGTTTGGATACTGAAAGCAGCGAAGGTGTGCATGACGAAGATCGAGGATACAACCCCGATCAACAATGAAGATATTTTTGAGGTTGTTGGAGACTGGGTACAAAAGGTCACTATATCTGCATTACAGAATCTCGTCGACGGAGGAGAAAAGTTCCTTCGATCAAAAGTGGATAAGAATTCTAGATCTGACGAAAGTAGAGGTAATATGTCCATTTCAAAACCAAGCACTGATATCCAACATGTGCAGTCGACGAGAAGTACAGTTACGGAAGCGAACACAAGCAACGAAAACTCAGGATCCGGAATACCTGTATCAAATCCGAGGATTGTTCATCAAAGCGAATCAAAGCAATTGGCTCAGAGCGAGAAGAGAAAGAGAGAAGATTGTTCTGATCATGAGGACCAGGATATCGATCCTACATGGAGAAAGCGAAATAGAGCATCTTTCAGTGATGCTGAACATAAAGATAGTCGAAGCAAACCAAAGCAAGGATTAAAGAGAAAACGAGAGGAAGAAGAAGAAATTGTTCAGGATTGTCCATGGTTTGGCCCGTGGGTGAAGGACGCAGAAACACTTCATGTATATGAAGACTTGTTTCTGATCATGAGATACTGTGTAGGATCAGATCTAGCTCAATCAAGATCAGTGAGATCTAGAATATACTACTACAGTAACAGTTAGTTACCTACGCTAACTGGTACCTCGATCCGATACGGAGGAAGCGTGAAGACTGCATCAAAAAGGGGAAAGCCTTGCCTCTCCAAGCCTACATTATGACT
This sequence comes from Asterella californica, assembly GCA_036924285.1. NCBI lineage: Eukaryota > Viridiplantae > Streptophyta > Marchantiopsida > Marchantiales > Aytoniaceae > Asterella > Asterella californica. The sequence goes on along the minus strand of JAYKYS010000006.1, from coordinate 29,962,192 downwards.
CCGATGATCGAGGATAAAAGAGATGAGAGACCGCGGGATCAGCAACAGCCAGAAGAAAAAGCAGTTGAGGCTTTGAAATTTGATTATGGATCGAGGTAGTGGCACATGCTCGATCTGTTCAATGTTCAACTATGTATATCCATGTGCTAGTTCATGCGCATCCCATCAGTGTCTTTATATTTTCGAATGTAGACATGTAGAGAAATAGATTTTGAGCCGTTTTCGTGTTCTGTATCCATGTTTGTGTCATATATGTAATATTGCAGGTGAAGCTAGTAGGGAAGATGGCTGTGGGAGTGTACAGGAGACATACAACCGTACTGGAGCCTGAACTAGGTGCAAAGATTTATGCTCAAGGTGAATGATGTCATATATTCAATTACGCATTCTAGATCTCCCTGTGTGACATGACTATGAGGATCTATAAGTAAGTTGAGTGCCATAATGTAGCGTTTTATGTTTGTATACTCTCATATTGAAGTGATATAGAAGCAATGCGTTTAGCTTATAGCATGAAATTGGGTGGACTGAGTGCAGGTACGCGTCATGCAGCTCGTCGAAGTAGACGGAAAGAAAACGAAGCATGGTAAAGGTCAGAAAATAACAGGGTAGACTGCTTTGTTGAGTCGCGATCCGCGAAGAAAAAATTAACAGAGGACGGTTAGATCTCCACAAATCACCTAAAGATGCAGTTGAAGAGTTTGTCTTGAAAACTTTTCGACGAGATTACTGGCAACCCGTTCGAAAGTGAGAGAGAGCTCAGGAGAAGATTCTGAAGAAGAAATGTGGGAAATATGCTCCGCTTGATATTTATATCTGGTACGAGTATCGGTAAAACTTTTGACACTCTTCATGGCAATTTAGTCGTGGCTTATACTACTCGATGCAGCTTGTAAAGCTGCAAAATATGGCTTAAAAAACCACCGTTCACGGCTGAGGGTTTCCTGATGGTTGCTATCGTATCTCGTGGAAGGAAGTTCATTTTGGAACAGCAATCGTCCGAGAAGGTAGATATTTTGTTTGCTTTCTATACACATAGTCCGTCAGAACTTTGCCCGCCCTGTGTTTTCTGAGAAAACTGAAACGACGTCTAGATCTGTCGACGATGGCTGAAACGATTGTCGTTTTCTGGCAGGATGTGATCATGACAGAATACAAGAAGTGCGGGAATGCTATCAAGGAATGGGTAAGCGTACGCTAGACGACGAGGAGTTTCAAGTGGGTGCAAGGAGAAGAACATGACATTCCCTTGCTGAAAACGGAAGCCTTGGGACAGAAAATTAAAGTGAAGAAGGGAGCATTCAACGGCTATAGCGAATACGTGGTTTACAACCTAAAGCAGGTGAAGAAATAAAAAAATCGAGTATTAATTCCTCGAGTTGCACTCCTCATGCCGTGCATCTCACCAGCGGAAAGGCTTCTTCATTTCAACTCACTATTTAAGGATTTTTGGTATGTGCAGGTGATGCCGACATTTCGAGCGGGGACACGATTCGAAAGTTTGGTCGACGTGGAGGAGGAGTGGAAAATTCCATGTTGCGGTGTAGGATAAAGTGAACTCCACAAGAATGAAGGGTTCCAGAAGGAGATCTAGAAACGTGGTATCGGAAGAACGGGAGTGCTCGAGCAGATCTGAAACGTGAAAGGTCTGGTGTAGACACGGGTTTTCGTGGGCGCTTTACACTTTTAGGTCAAGGTGACAAACCTTGAGATACTCAGCACTCGCAGCCAAGCAAAAAAGCTCATTGCAAGTACTTAGCACGAGAATGGGAGTTTAGAGTTTACTGAGATAGGCAGAAAAGTGTGCGAGGAAGCACTCGTTTTGAGCGTGGAGGCTAGAATCTTTGTCTTCGAGTAACAGCGGATGTTAAAAAGGAAGCAGTAGTCGTTCAGTCCACAAGGGATTGAATTGAATCCCTCCGCTCAGTTGAACTTGCATGTAATTGAGCATATGCGACTTTTGAGACGCTTGAATCTGTATGATGGCTCGAGAAATACTTTTGCCTAGCTCTGTTGATAACATCGCTCACCAAGTCCAGTAGCGGAACTGACCGTTTTGATTGTTGATCAACGGGTTTTTTCAATGGTATGCTTCTAGTCTTGATTGATTCATTCGGTTCATTCGTGCTTAAATTTCTTTGATGTCTCGTCTTCTGCATGAATAAGTTAGTTAGTATAATCCCGGTTCAGTCACATGAACAGGAGTCACTCAAATTGGCAGGATGGATCATTTCCTGGTTGGGAATATGGCTCTTCTGGTAGCGTCCGTGGCCTTCTATTCCGCTTTCACCTAAACAGTCCTTCTGTACTGGGACATTCTTTACCTACATTACCACGAGCAACACTCGCAGATGTGATGATAAAGTTGTGAGGTTGAATGGTTTTAAACTGTAATTACCATGTAAAACTATGAGGAAGTTGGGAGATCGAGTTCGCTTGTAATAGAAAGTTCAAACTATGAGCAAGTTACGAAGAAGACTGCGAAGACAGGATCGCAGATTACGGTTAGATCTTCACAAATCACCTAAGGATGCAGTTGAAGAGTTTGTCTTGAAAACTTTCCGAGGAGATTACTGGCCACCCGTTCGAACCGTGGGAGAGAGCTCGGGAGAAGATTCTGAAGAAGAAATGTGGGAAATATGCTCAGCTTGATATTTATATCTGGTACGAGTACCGGTAAAACTTTTGACACTCTTCATTGTCACTTTTGACACGTGGAGCTATTGTTGAACATACTAGTTGATGTCATGTATGAAGTGTGGAATGACGGGATGTAGTGTACTAACAACTTTGGTGGACGTTCATCTGTTGGAAGTTGCAGCTAGACAGTGCAGTTCGGGTTCGTGAGTCGTTGATCAGTTCCTTAAAAGTTCTTTTCACTCAGACCGTTGATAGGTAAATATTCCACGCCGTCTTCGATCATCATCGATCGCGAGTGAGCAATTGGCACTTGGAAGGACTGGTATTCCGTGACATGCTGAGTGGGCTCTTCCGTGATACAGGTTTGCACCGAGCTGGGACTTGAGGCACCAAACCTACAGGATTTGACGGACTGGCACATCGATTTTTGTGAGCAGACCATTGGCCCTCTCTCAAGTCATATGACAGACATGAGACTCCAGTAGGATCTATAACATCTTATCGGGAGAGACTAGCAGTCTAACTATCTGTTTACAACAGGGTTATCATATGGTCAGAATACGGAGGAGAACTGAGTCAATGCGTTTATGTAATATGTGTATCGATGCATGTGTTATAGGTAGGAAAATCCTGGAAGAGTTTGCCGATCGTGACTTGTTTATGTTTATATAATTAACTGCAAATTTGATGCTTGTTTGGAAGGTGCAAGTGCATAACATCTCTGCAGTGTTGTTTTTGCTAACCTCGTGGGTGAACGGTAATGGAACTTAGGGAGCTGCTACACTCGAAACAGTGTACATAAGATATATCTCATGCGTCCATGTCATGATCAAGCTTTGGTACGCTGACTGATCCTATCTCATACAGCTAAAGCTATGGAATGTGAGATGACTGCCCTGATTACAAACTGACTGAAAAGTATTTCACCACAACTATAGAGCCGTTGAAGGAGGTTCATGACGTACATACATGCACTCGAGTACCTGCTATAGTTGTATTTGTGTGTTGTGATTATTATAATATCTCCTAACATACCAAAATTGTTTTCCGTTCTTTTCAAAAGACACTATTTAGTGTCGACGGTAATGACTTTTTTGCGTGGAAAGCTCTTGCATGGAAAGCTCTGACATCACGGTTTGGAATTATGCCTCCTTCGTAGGAATATAACTGCATAATCCAGCTCGAGGATACTGTCAAGCTGAATAGCATGGTGTGGTGAGTGGGAACTGATCGTGATATATAATATGCTTAGCTTGATATCGTCTTGCTATTTGAAGTCTTACACAAGACTCTTAAGACTCCGTTCCATTTCTCTCGGTTCTCTTCATCTTGTCAAGAGTCTTTTCCTCGTTTGATGTTTTTTCGAATATGCGTATGAGCATTCTTGTTGGCTCGTCTCAGCAGGGGATGTTACCCTGCAATTATCGAGGCTTCAAGAATACCTGGTTACTGTGTATCTATAGCAAGAGTATTTCTGTGTGAAGGACACTCTTACTTCTGGGCGAAGCAGCGGATATGGGAGAGTTCCATGCATGCTAAGTAGCGTTGGCCATTTTAAACTGTGGTGGCTGTGGAATGGCAGTTTAGTCGTGGCTTATACTCTTCGATGTCCATGCAGGATGTGATCATGACAGAATACAAGAAGTGCAAGAGAAGTGTGCGAATGCCATGAAGGAATGGGTAAGCGTAGGCCAGACGACGAGGAGTTTCAAGTGGGTGCAAGGAGAAGAAAGTGACATTCCCTTGCTGAAAATGGAATCCTTGGGACAAAAACTTAAAGTGAAAGGAACATTCAACGACTACAACGAATATGTTGTTCACAACCTAAAGCAGGTGAAGAAATAAAAAATCGAGCATTAATTCCTCAAGTTGCATTCCTCATGCCGTGCATCTCACGAGCGGAAGGGCTTCTTCATTTCATGGAAAGTTCAAACTATGAGCAAGTTATGAAGAAGAATGCGGAGACAGGATCACAAGAGAGAGATCATCACGAAAACTATAGCTGAGTACCAAAGAAAATGATGGAAAGATCTAGTGAGACGTTTTAACACTTTCTCATAAAAACACAGTTTGGAACAGTTAGGATGTAACAGTTTAGTGTTAGTATAAATTTAGATGGTAAGGTCAGCTTTTGCCTTAGGCCTCTGTTGAGGCGATACTGTGGTTAACCAGTTGTGAGTTACATTGCATTATCTTTTGTCAGTCTAACATAAGACGTGATGGAAAACCTGGATTCTACTTGAGACAGCTGAAAGGACTTGACTGCTCAGGTACTGGCTAAATGGTTTCACAATCTAAATCAAATACTAAAAATATTTGATTCGCTAGGAGCCTTGCTGATGCAAGTTAAGAATGAAGTTGAAATTGAGAGATCTCTCAGTTATATAATATATAGGGGAAATTACCAGTTATTTCACAACGAAATTATCTGTGACCTCAAGTTTAAAACATCAAACTATTGAGCACCATTACATTTTATCATAAATACAAAATCTAACTTTAGAAGTGGAGATTGTGTTTGATCAAAGAATGGATCTTTTTGCAATCTTGACTTAATTAAACTATAATCATCGTTTTCTTGAACCTTGAGTTTTACTTCGTAATCAGAAAATTGTTGTAATCATACCCTCTTTCCTAAATTCAAACATGACATCAAGCTAGTAGTATGTTCAACAACTACTCCACGTATTTCGACCATGAGGAATGTCACAAGTTTACCGGTATCGTATCATATATATCAAGCGGAGCATATTTCCCACATTTCTTAACCAGAACTTTCTCTCGAGCTCTCTCCCACGGTTCGAACATGTTGTCAATAACCTCCTCGAAAAGCTTTCAATACAAACTCTCAACTCAATCTTTAAGTGATTTTGGAGATCCAAACGTCCTGTTTGGATAGGTATAGTTTCTGACCTTTATCATTCTCTGTTTTCTTTCCGTCTACTTCGATGAGCTGCATTCAGTTATATAAGCTAAGCGCACTGCTTCGAAATCACTTTGAGCCATTAATTAAAGCGTTGTACATTACGGGGAAATGACAGGTACTCCACTTATTGATAGATCTTCATAGTTATGTCTCCTTGTCATAGTTAGGTCTGTTGGATGAGATAGTTCGTAACTCCTCTTTACGCTGCTATCAGCTGTAACGTTTAGACATTGAACATGTTTGAACATTTAGACGTTGTCCGTTGCTGGGCGGTTCAACTAGTCTGTGATATGTACTCAGTTATCGATCGATGAATTAAGCCTTCAAGTCTCACGAAGTACATTCTTCTCTTCTCTAGATCAGGGTGTGTTTCCGCATACGTAATCTGACATGGTATCAGAGCCTGGATTAGGTCGACTCTTCGATATTTCATCTGTTCCCGTAGTTTCTCTTCAAGATTTTTGTTCTTCCTAGTTTGGTGATCTTCGATTGTGGTCACTCCAGCTTTGTTATAATGGGAATCGGTTTCCGAGCGGACATGATTCCAAAGTTTGATGGTGACTATTTCCATATCTGGAAGCATGCCATCTCCATTTTCTTGAAGACTGAAGATCTGTTGCCAATCATCGATGGTACTGAAACCAGACATGCGACTGATGGTGCCGCTCAAGCCGCTTAGGATAAGAAGCATCTCCAAGCGCAGTTGATACTCAATACTGCGTTGAGTTTAAATCTGCAGAAGTATATTCTTTCATGTACTACTTTTAACGATATTTTTGTCACCTTGAAGACTGTGTTTGATTCTACAGATCTGATGACTAAAGCAAATCTAAAAGATCGTTTCCGGAATCTTGCACTCAGTGAAGGACAGCCCGTTTCAAGAGTTCAAGTATGTGATTTCACAGTTGGAATCAATGGGTGTGAAGAGGCGATCATGAACCTCATCAGTAGTCTTCTCGACAGTCTGCAACCTTTGGTGCAGACACTTTGTGCTATTCTCAACTTGACGCTTTCAGGCTTGTCTAGCATTCTTCTACGTCATGAGGCGGAGCAGAAGCGGAGACATGGTATGGCTGAGCCGGCACAACTTCTTTACTCTCAGAAGAAATCTTTGGAAAAGAAACATTTTCTTTCCAAGGATAAGAAGTCCAATCAAGCTTCTACATCCGGAAGCGGAGGGAAAAGCAATACTCTCTTTTGCAAGTATTGCAAGAAATCAGGACATCTGATTGATACTTGATTCAAGTTGCAGAACCTGAAGAAACGGGAGGCTCAGGTGTGGTGCCCACAAATTACAGGATGCACGAATTTTTGAAATTTTTAAGAATAATGACTTGTTTGTATAACTGAAGAAGTGTTGTTACTTAAGGTTACGTCTTCTTTAACAGGAAGATGATCTTAAGAGCTGTTTGTAATAAGAAGTTGACTTCTTCAGAAGACGACCGTCTTCGGAAGATCGTCTTCTCAGTTGCGTCTTCAAAAGACGAGAAGACGACGGAAGATGGGAAGACGGCGGAAGACACCTATCTTCCAGAAGACAGCGATCGCGAAGGACCAACCACGAGTTTTCGGATAAGACAGTAGGTGTACCTACTGGAGCGCACCGAATAGGTAGGTAGGTCAGGAAGACACCAAGGACGAGAACCCCTAATCTGCGGGGAAGATGCGTGAGGAAGCACATTAGACACCTTCCAACTTCTCGCAGCATAGCGCGCCTGAAGAAGATCGATTGAGAGAGTGAGCTTCGCGAGCTAGCATTGAGAGAGGAATCAAGTGAGACATCGAGGTAGGAGAGAGTAAGTTGGCAGCTAGGCGAAGGGTGAGATCGAATTGCGGGAGCACAAACAGCAGAGAAAGCGAAGGCGTTTCTGTGGAGCTTCCGAGAAGCTGACAGTGAAGAGTGGCGAGTAGAAGTAGAGGTGGAATCGAGGTGTGGACCGAAATTGACAGCAGACGCAGTCGTGTGGAGTCGCATTGGAAGCTAGGACAAAAGCCAGAAGCGCGCGGAGGTCGAAGGCAACTCGGGGAGCCGAAGAAGACTGTAGAGGTTCTTCCCCCTGTTCTTTTCTCCTCCCACTTCTTCTCGCCTTTTCTTGGTACTCCCCGCGCTTCCTTGATTGTGTGCAGGCAGCCTGATCAATTACCCCACCCCCATTCTTTCTATTGAGACATTGGGCGCGGAAGCGCTGCCCAATTTCTGTCGAGACATCTCTTTGCTTCTTCCCGAGCTCAATTTGAGCTTCCCTACTCCTAGCCCTCAAATTGGAGACCCCAACTATCAGTTTCCCTACCCCCTACCTCTCTATCCCCGAAACTTGGAACAGAAGACGATTCGGAAGATGGGAACATCTTCGGAAGACGCTTCTTGAACTTGACTGTCTTCGGAAGTCGACTGAACACAATTCGTATCAAGAGTGGATTTGCTTTGCTTTTGTGTTTAGAGAGGCTTGGTACGAATCTTGAGTGGAGTGGTGAGTTGTTGTGTTAATTCGAGAAGTTGGAAGTCGGGAACTAGGCCTATGCCTCCCGGTCTTCCAAGCTTCTCAACTCCCCATCTTCCTAGAGAGACTAGAAGACTGGAAGGCTGGCAAAATGAGCGAGAAGACGCGAGGGTCCATTTGGGTCTCTTCTGTCCGATCCATAGCAGCCGTTCCTTCTTCTTCCCGAACTTAGAAGAGAGTTGTGAGAAGTCTTGCTGGCAGAATCTGGAGAGAATGGTCGAGGGTCATGTCTTCCCATCATGCAGCAAGCTTCTTCTGAGTGCGTATGAGAGGTGAGAATTCAGAAGAACAGAGTGCAGTTGTCTTAAGTCTGTTGGGAGGATAGATTGCGTGTAGGAAGACGAAGACATGTGAGACCAGTGAAGGGAAGTCTGACTTCGAGAAGTCTTCTGAGAAAGACATTGAATCAGAAGCTGTCCCGATTGTCTTCCCAGAGGCCACTGTCACCGCAGGAGCCCGCAACCATCTTCTGAACCTTTCATATACTCTACTTCTCGCATATCTTGTATCTTCTGTTAGGAAGTAGGATGTAATGCAAGGTGGATTGTCTTCTTAGTAATCCATGCGAGGCCTTGCTTAGTTAGGATTGAGTAGATATAACCCGGAAGACGAGAGGAAGTTAGGAAGCACTGTTAGAATCCCGGAAGACGGAGTAGCTGTCTTCTAGAAGACTAGGTTCGTCTTCTGAGAGTGGAAGCTAGACTGTGAGGACTTAGGGAAGGACTGAGTCTTCGACTCACAACAAGTACGTCACGTCTTCCAAGGAGTTAGCGCAGCTGAAGAAGAGCAACCAGGAGTTGCAGGCGCGCTTACAGCAGTGTGACCAGGAGGTTCTGCGAGTACGAGGTAAGATCATCGCCCTTGCAGAAGAGAAGACGACGTGGAAGACACTGCGGGAAGCCGCAGAAGCGCAGGCTGCAGCCGAGAAGACGCAAAGAGAAGCAGCAGAAGCTCGTGCGCAGGGGTTGCTAGCTCAATCGGTAGAAGCGCTTCGGATGAAGTTCAACTTTACCGCGGGTAAGAAGTTACTTACCTTAGCTAGGGAATGGGACAGCGGGTCCAAGACGACGTTGGTGGAATGCAGAGATAGCATGTTTCAGGTACCTGGATAGACAGATAGAAGGAGTGAAAACACTTTATGGTCTTCCCTCACTTCCAACACCTGCAACCGCATCTTCCCAAGCCCCAGCACCCTCGACTGGGTCCGGAATGGAGAAGGAGGAGTTCGATCTCGCTGTACACTTGGTGGTGACAGCGTTGGAAGACGAGAAGACTCCCGAAGACGCCCCGGAAGACATGATGTCTTCTGGAAGACAGGAAGACGAGCCGTCTTCCCAAGTATTCCGCGTGGAGGAAGCGACTTCCCCGGACCCCTATGAGGTCGCCATGGTCCCTAGTACTGCATCAGTGCCTCAGAAGACCGAAGACGCACCATTCGACTCGTCTTCCCAGAAGACCATTCCGTCTTCCGAAGTCGAAGCCGAGGAAGACGCAGCCGCAGAAACAGCAGGGCCAGCGAGGAGAGGGAAGCTACCTCAATGGTACCCGAGGTAAGTGCAAGGCTTCCCAGCCCATCAGAAGTCGAGGTAGTAGCTCCGGTAGGAGCAGATCATGTGGAGATTGCCACCGAGCAATCAGAGTAGTTAGCAAAACTCAATCGACACTTCCAGATTTAGTAGGATCGGACATGCTATCTTAAGGGTGGCAGTTTTCCATGTAAAAATAGTTAGGACTCCATGTGGCAGCATAGGTAGCGTAGGAGTAACACAGTGGAGGGCTAATTGGGAAGAGAGACCGCATGCATGTGAGGTGACAATCTCTTGTCAGCGCCTCTCTCTCTCCCTGGTGGTCGCCTCCCCTGACTCTCGAGGCAGATGGTTAAGTAGGATCGTAGAGTAGGAAATAGAGCTCTGTCAGTTCTGTCAGTTCTGTAGAATTCTGTAGTAACTGAACATACACACCGATTCTACAGACAGGCAGGCGAGACACATTAGAGCAGAGACAGTCTTAGCGCACTACACCCGTTGTTGGAAACATACGAATAGTCTTGGAATATACAGGAGGGGTCTGCATACTCGCACCAGCAGTGGTTCGAAGATGTAGATAGAAGTAGTGGACAGTCTAAGAACAGGGAACGGCATCCTCGTGCAGTCTTGTTAGCTAGGCTGGTGTGTCGAGGAGTAGACGCATGAAGTAGCGGGAGTGAGCTTCCCAACGCCATTGTGACTTCTTCTCGGGGAATAGATTGTGGATTTGAGTGCAGCAGCTTCGCTCATGTCTTCTAGGTGGTGGAATGTATTGAATTCGCTCCCAATTGTGCATGGGAAGTGTTCTTCTTGAGTGGCGGTGAATGTCAACAGTTGTGGAGTGTAGCTTGACTCGTTCAGTAGAGCACTTGGGATCTACGTACGAACGGTCTTCTGGGTAAGGGATCCCAGAAGACAGAGCAGTCAGAGCAGCGAAGTGAAGAAGAAAGAAGCCTTCTTCTCGCAACAGAAGACGACATCCTCGAGTAGAAGACGGTGCAACAGTACTCACGTTTGTTGTCTTCCTCCCCAAACTATTACAAGCAGGGATGGCTTGTTAGTCAGGATCCGGACTAGAAGCCTGTCGGAATCTTAATTACCCTTTTTCATTCTGTTTTCTCTTGTTTGGATTTCTTCTTCTTCCCATCTTCTCCCATCTTCCCCATCTTCTTACCTTCTTCTAGTGAGCTTCCGATACTTCTATTGAGCTTCCGTGAAGGTGAACGTGAAGGTGAATGTCGTTGTAGTGCTACAAGAAGACAACTTCCGTAGGTAGAAGCCTGGGAAGGCTACAGGGGGCATACACCCTGTGATTGATCTAACTCGTAGGAATGTGAGTGTGAGAGTAAGGTGTAACGACCGTTGCTAGTCGACTTTTGCGAAGCTGGACAGCCTTCTGGAGGTGTGAGAAGACGAGTTGAACCCCCAGAAGACGAGAATCGCTTCGAGAAGACGGTATCGAGAAGACCGGAAGAAGCAACCTGGAAGGAGGAAGATCGTCTTCCCGAGCTTCTCTGTGAATAGTTGTATGATATTGTAATTAGTAGTTGTTTGTTTGGGTCCAGAGCACCATTTGGCGTGTCTGGAAGACGTGTTGTTTTGTGTGATTTTGTGAGAAGACGGGATTTCTAGGCAAAACTCGTGTGTTTGTGTGTTTGAACAGATCTTAGAACTTAGAGCAGCGTTACTTGTGCAAATCCTCTGTGGGAACGATATCTTGTATACTAAACGGGCAAAAGGAGAAATCCTACGTCACTACATCAGGTCTCTAAGGAGAAATCTAATCAAGGTGATACTTCTTTGACATGGACTCAAAGGATTGCTGGCTGCTCCTGATGATGATGATGACTCGTGGTACATTGATACTGGAGCGACGCATCATATGGCAGCCAATAGAAATTACTTTCATCTATACACAGTAATCAGCACACCTCAAAGTGTATTTTTTGGTGATAACTCCTCTCATCCTATTGTTGGTATGGGCACAGTAGTTGTTAAGTTGCCGCATGGAGAGGAAGTGGATATTACCAAGGTGTACCACGTTCCTAATCTACGGAAGAATCTTTTCTCTACACGTTACTTCGATGATAAAGGCGGATCTTTGCTATTCTCCGGTGGCTCGTGCCAGCTTGTGCTTGCAGGAGGAGAGATCTTAGCAGACTGTCCATTGTAGAGGTTGTCTTTATAAACTGGGAGATGTTGTTTATCCTAGTTTTGCAGCACCTGCTATAACATGAGAGGTGGCCGATCTACATGCTGCTGAAGCTTCTACCCTTTGGCATTTAAGACTTGGTCATATTGGCCAAACTCTATTTCAGCAAATGCAAGCGGGATGGTTGAAGGTTTACCCAAATTGGCTTTGACAAATGTAAACTGTGAGTCTTGCTTTCTGGATAAGCAATCTCGTGAGACATTTCCTGCAGGGGGAAGTAGCCGTGCTGCAGATCTACTTGAATTAGTCCACTCAGATATTTGTGGACCAATTTCTCCAGCTGCCTGTTCAGGATATCGGTACTTTCTCATCTTTACAGATGACTTCTCAAGATATACATTCGTTTATTTGTTGAGGAGTAAATCGGAGTGTTTCAAGATGTTCCTGGAGTTTCTTGCAATGACCGAAAGGTCAACAAGGAAGGAGGAGAATACATTTCTCATGAGTTTAATTCCTTTTGTGCTGAGAATGGAATTAGTCATCAGCTGACTACACCCTATACTCCGCAACAAAATGGAGTAAGCAAGAGAAAGAACATGACCTTAACCGAGATGGTAAGGTCAATGCTTGCATACGCTGGCTTACCGAAGTCTTATTGGGGAGAAGCTTTGGTCACAGCGTGTTACATCCTCAACCGTACTCCCACAAAAGCATTGACTACTGACGCTACTCCCTATCAGATGTGGACGGGCAGAACATCTGATGTGTCTCATTTCAGGATATTTGGATGTATAGCATATGTACTAGTTCCTGTTACAACTAGTTGTAAGAAACTTGATTTCAGGAGTGAAAGATGTATTTTCCTTGGCTACAGTGCAGAATCCAAGGCCTACAAGCTAGCAAGAGTTAGTAATAGAAGTATTATCTTTTCTAGAGATGTGAAGTTCCTAGAAGATATGTTTCTGAAATCTCCAATTCATGATGAGTATTTCTCACATAATACCTACCTCTTGATCTCCTTGTCCAGGAGTCTCATCATGCAGTCTACGGCCGGGTCCAAGATCAGATGAATTCCTGTCCAAGTTGTCACCTACTGGAGGTGCATCAGAAGATCTTTGTCCAAGATCTACATGATGAGTCTTGGGATACGAAGTAGAAGGAATGTGGGGAGAAAGATCATGTAAACTAAATGCAGGTGGAGGAAATAAATGTAGTCTAGAACTAATGGAAGCTTCAGAAGATCCTGTGTTATCTGAAAAGCTAGAAGTACATTTTTGTTGATTTGCAGATAAATGCAAATGATGCATTAAGAGGAGGAGCTACTTCATCAAGAGTCGAGCCAAAGAAATCTACAAGATCAAGAAGATCTCCTGATTGTTTTGATGAAGCTACTTTCAATGATTAGCAGCCATGATCATTATTTGTTTCAGCACTTCAGCGTCTATCTTACCTCAAGAACCGAGTTCTTATACAGAAGCAGTCTGAGGTCCTGATGGAGAGCATTGAAGAGCTGCTGTTGCAGAAGAGCTATATGCGATGGATAAGATGGCAACATGGACTTTGACTCCATTGTCTAAAAATCATCATGTGGTTGGTTGTCGCTGGGTCTTCAGGCTGAAAACTCAACCTGATGGTAAGATTTTGAGGTACAAAGCTCGTCTAGTAGCCCAAGGATTTTCCCATGTCAAGGGGCTAGACTATGAGGAGACATTCTCTCTTGTAATCAGGATGACATCTGTACGTGTACTTTTGGCAAATGTAGTGCAACATGGGATGCACATCCATCAGATGGATGTGAAAACCGCCTTCTTAAATGGAGTATTGCAGGAGGAGGTTTACATGAAGTTGTCGGAAGGACTCTCGACTTGCGATCCTAACCTGGTTTGTAAGCTCAAAAAATCCATGTACGGCTTGAAACAGTCTTCTAGGACTTGGTTTCACCATTATGGATGCTTATCTAAAGAAGATAGGTTTCGAGCCGATGGGAGCAGACACCAACGTTTACTTGCTGGTAGATCAACTTGGAGTGTTGTTCTTGGCACTTTACGTTGATGACATGTTACTCATGACTGTTAGTCTGGAGTTGATGCATTACACTAAGATGTTACTGAGTCATGAATTTGAGATGGTTGATTTAGATGTGGTCAAACAGTTTTTGAGAATACACATCACCTACGATGTACTCAAAGGCATCATAGATTTGTCCCAGACCTTCTACATCAAGCAGAAGCTGTCTGTTTTCCACCTTGATAGTGCTAAGGTGGTACCTACACCTATGACACCAGGAAATCGTTCATCTATCAAGGATTGTGCTACTGCCATCAGTGAGAAGAAGAAGATGGAAGGTATTCCTTACACGAGACAGTTGGGTCTCTGATGTGGGTAGCGTTAGGTACTCGACCTGATGCTGCTTATTCTACTTTCACATTAGCTCAGTATATGTCCAATCCAGGACTTGCACACTGGACAGCTGTGAAGCGTGTGTTCCGTTATTTGAAGGGAACAGCTGATTTAAGTCTATGTTATCAGCGGTCAGATGTACCTGCAGAACTGTATGGCTACTCAGATGCGGACTGGGCTGGTGATTCCGACATCAGGAAGTCAACATCCGGGTTTTGTTTTTTACTATCTGATGCGGTTGTTAGCTGGAGCAGTTCTCGACAGAAGTCCATTGCTTTATCAACAACTGAAGCCGAATATTTAGCATTGTCCAGAGCTGCAGCTGAAGCCATTTGGCTACGTGAGTTGCTGATGGAGATCTTGCTAGAGGTTGAAACAAGTGCCGTCACGATTTTCTGTGACAACAAAAGTGCTATTTCACTACTGAGAACTACCAAATTTCATGACAGAAGCAAGCACATAGATATACGTTACAAGTTTATCAATCAGCAAGTAGCGGATAAGGTTATCAATGTGCTATATTGTCCCAGCGAAGATCAGTTAGCTGACATCTTGACTAAACCTTTGTCAAAGGAGAATCATGTTAGGCTTGTTAGGATGTTAGGATTATATGGTGCCGTGGGAGTCATCTCCTAAGTGGGAGTGGTGGATGAGATAGTTCGTAACTCCTCTCTACGCTGCTATCAACTGTAACGTTTAGACATTGAACATTTAGACGTTGTCCGTTGGTGGGCGGTTCACTAGTCTGTGATATGTACTCAGTTATCGATCGATGAATTAAGCCTTCAAGTCTCACGAAGTACATTCTTCTCTTCTCTAGATCAGGATGTGTTTCCGCATACGTAATCTGACAATGTCACACAAGGAGAATGCGCAATTGTATATATAATATCATGATCATTCGCTTCATAAATCTTTCCACCTCGTTCAGCTCCAATACTAATGGTATGTCTCCTGCACACTCCCGGGACAGTCTTCCCTACGAGCTGCGATAGATACACATATATAACACAAACATGTAAACAAAACCCAAAATGTATTTATTGAATCTCTGCATGTACACTGAATGTCTACCTTCGAATATATAAGCAAGACACTGATGGCATGAACTAGCACATGTATATATACAGCGATAAATTTAACAGCTCAAGCATGTGCGCTGCCTCGATCCATAATCAAACATCAAAGTTCAACTGCTTTTTCTTCTGGAGGGTGCTGATCCCGTGGTCCCTCATCTCCTTTATCCTCGATCATCTGAGTCATAATGTAGGCTTGCAGAGGCAAGATTTTCCCCTTTTTGATGGAGTCTTCACGCTTCCTCTGTATCGGATCGAGGTACCGAGTAGCGTACGTAACTAAGTGTTACTGTAGTAGTGTATTCTAGATCTCACTGATCTTGATTGAGCTAGATCGTATCCTACACAGTATCTCAGAAACAAGTTTTCTAAAACATCCATATGTAGTGTTTCTGTTTCTTTCACCCACGGGCCAAACCATGGAGCGAGACTATAATCGTGGACAGTCTCGTCTTCTTCCTCTCGTTTTCTCCTTAATCCTTGTTTTGGTTTGCTTTGACTATCTCTATGTTCAGCATCACTGACAGATGCTCTATTTCGCATTCTCCGTGCAGGATCCTTGTCCTCAGAATAATCTTCTCTCTTTCTTTTCTCGCTCTAAGCCAATTGCTTCCATCTGCTTTGATAAGCAATCCTCGGATTTGAATTGAATCACGTCTTATTAAATTGAATGCCATCAATCTCGCAGTCCCATCTGCAAGACAAGGCAGAAATCAAACTGGCAACCAAGAAGGGGCACCAAAAATCAAGAAGTCATTATCTTAAAACCACATGAGACCAGACATTCAAGGAACTATCGATCAATAGTTCATGAGGACGAGGACTTCGATCACGAGAGATGCCTTAATTTGCATGTAATCATATCCTTATCACTACCTTATGTTGGCAGGTGCCTGCTCGTTAGTATAAGATTGAGCGGATAGGGTAGTAGGAGACAGAGACGACTCTTGTTTCAAGTGCTTGAGGCTCAACGTAGTGGATCTCTGAACTAACTGATTCAGTCACCGTAGCAGTTCATCTACAATATCTCGGGGGAAGATAATTGAACAGTGCTTATGGCATTGATTGTCAATAAAATCTGAGGAGTGGATCTGTTCGTGATGTCCATAGTCCGTGTTTGAATCTTATCAGACATTTATAATCTCAGGTATAGCTCTAGAGAATCCGAGTAAGGGTGATCAGGTCAAAGCACGGCTGGTGTGTTATGCTTCTCCTTGAGCACCCAGCTCGAAAAGGTTCCAGCACGGTAACCTTTGGAGATGCTACAATCTTTAAAACGACAACCGTTTCAACCATCGTCGACATATCTAGACATCATATCAGTTTTCTCAGTCGACACGTGCACACGGCGGGCGTTTTGAAAATGCGTGTCTACACTAGACCTTTCATATTTCAGAACTGCTCGAGCATTCATATTCTTCCCATACCACGCTTCTAGATCTCCTCGTGGAACTCCGACATTCTTTTGGAGTTCAGTTTATACTCCATGGTGACCTTCCCCTCTATGGAATAGTAGGGGGTGTCATTTCATACCTAAAAGATTCTTTCGGGTTGAGGTTTAGATTGGGTTGTTCCGACGGGACAACCCCGATCGATATCCATTTCCGTGAGTTAAGAATTTATTTGAAGTGTGAGTGACCTGGTCGATTCCCGGACTGAAATTACGAAGTGGTCTCGTCCGGGATATTTACTGGACGGAGATAATTTTTCAATAATACTCGAACTTTTGCTTTCGACGCATAGCATCTTCATCGAATATTCGAAAATAACACCCCCTAGTGTCCTCACTAGAAATGCCGGAATCACTTGCACATACCGAAAATCCCTAAATACTTAGTTGAAATGAAGAAGCCCCACCGCTGGAGAGATACGCGGCTTGACAGATTGCAACTCGAGGAATTATATAATGCTCGAGCTTCCATTTCTTCACATACGTCGGGTTGTAAACCACATATTGTTGTAGTCGAGAGATGCTCCCTTCACTCCAACAGAGGACTGTCACCTTCTTCTCCTTGGACCCACTCTCCTTGGACTCCTTCGACCCACTTCGGGCGGTTGTAGTTCCAAACTGAAAGGAATTTTCTACTTTCTTTCCAAGAGATATGATAGCAGGCGCCAGGAAACCCTCAGTACGTGAACGGTGGTGTTCAAAATCATATTTTGCAGCTTACAAGCTGCATCGGACCAGTATAAGTCAAACACCTCATTGTAAAACGGCCAACACCACTAAGCATGCATGGGACTCTGCCATACTCGTTTCTTCTATGAGAGAACTTCACACGAAAATACTCTTGTTATAGATACTCATTAACTAAGTATTCATGGCGCCTATGTAATTGCAGGTAACATCTCGCTGTTGAGATGGGCCACAATATAGCTCATCCGCATACCTGAAGAAAACCAAACAAAGAGAAGACTCTTGGCAAGATGAAGAGTCCGAGGGAAATGGAAAGGGTATTACTACAAGTGCTACGGGTTACCCAGAAGACATTATTTTGCGGGGTTGTTTTCGGAGAACTCAGAAATTTAACCGTTATGTACAAAATGCTTTTGGGTACTACTTACTCATCCCAACTTGGAATCTGTGAAATAAAGCATCAACTTAAAGCTATTTACCAGTTTTACAAGTTATGATTCATCTCAAAAACAAAGTACTGAGTGTTTACCGAGAAATGTTCAGATGAAGATTTCCAGGTTTCTTGGAGAAAAAGAATTTTTTTCTTCAGACGCAAAATACAATGAGAGTAAAAAAAGAATATTTTGTCTCATGCTTGGGGTTTACGAATCTTGTGTAACACTTTGAATCACAAGTCTAAGACGTTATCAAACTAAACATATTATTATCATGTCACTGATCAATCTCACTCACCACACCACAATAATGTTGTGTTTCACATCTTTCTCATCTCTTGCATAGACGGAGCGCCCTTGCTATTCAGCCAGGAAGTATTCTCAATTATGCAGTTATATTCTTGTGAAAGAGGCATAATTCCAAATCGCCCCATCAGAGCTTTCCAGGCAAGAAAGTCATTACTGCCACTAAAAGAGTGTGGAGAAACTGGAGTATCGTGAAAAGACGATAAACTATCACTTTGTGTGCCAGTGTCGCCTGAATGCTATGTGTAAGATGTGCAAGTGTCGACTGAATGCTATGTGTAAGATGTTCCAGTGTCGACTGAATGCTAATAGCTATGTGTAAGATGTTATCAACTTTCTTCGCAATCGCTAGTCGTCTCTAGATTTCTCGATGATAATATGAGTGAACGCGTTAGTGTTTGATACATGAAAGAACCTACATATACTATCATACTCGATCCGTTGTAACCGTTTAGAAATTAGTTCAACGTGTACGAAATCTAATGATAGACGTTCTGAAAATTGATCGTCGTTTGTAAGTGAATTTGAACATATTCTAAGGCATCCAGGCGTTTAACATCGGACCTCATCGGATCCTAATCCTAAACTCAACTTGACATGACCCATATATACATATACTCTATGAACAGAAGCATGATCTTGTGCCTAACGGTTATACATATCGGAACTCTGCATTTCAAGAGGTCAGTTTGAATCAAGTCTAACTGTTACTACCGTGCTGCATGTTTCGTTCGGCTACAGGAAGAAATCTCTTTCCGCATTTCAAAGAAAATCTATATCTGTTAAACGAAAAGATAGAATGAGGGTCTCAGGACGATCTCATGATCGATTCCATTTATCTAACGAGACAGTGATACCAACTGATCTCAACTGTTTTCATTGTTCTCAACTGATTCCCGTTTTCAATCGGAAAATCAATGGAGGACTCCTCTAGTTTCACAGAAATGTCTCAGTTTCACCTAGCGTTATCTTCTTATCCACTATCTTGTATTTCGTCTCAACTCGAACCTCATGTGCTCGGAAAGATTTGATCACTGAATAGACCTCCCTTGAATGAATCTGCACAATTTTATCCATATCCTCTCATCCAATAGACGTATTCGCTCGCAGAAGATCCTCCAACCCATCCTCCTTATGAACATCCGAAATCCATTCATCTCCTTCTAGCTCATACTACTCTGTCAACACTAGCTCAACTTGTTGAGCTAAATGTTTTTGTTCTTTTCTTTTCAGTGCTTCAACCTTCTTGTAAACAACAATCCCACACTCTGAAAATCTGACAAACCTTGTACAAAAGACATTTTTTTCCTTCAAGAGAGAGTTCATTTTCTTGTGCATCACTACAATCTCGCTCTATAGTGGTACTTAACGAAAATCCTTGAACTCTTCACTCACCCTTGGAAGCAATTTCTCCTTTTAACGATCTTGGTTGCGCTCGTGATTTGACGGTATAGTTAAGAATTGTACTGCTTTCTTCTCATCTTGATTTCGGATCCTGGCATAAGCAGATCTGTCGTCTAGTACTCTCATCTCCATCTGAGTTGCTGTGATGAAAGATTGATCAAGAATGAGCAGGTATGATGTTGCTTTTTGAACAAAGAATTTTTGTTGGATAGCAACATCACTTATGCGCACTCTAATATCTGGACAAGCTCCATACAGATCTCCTCTTGTGTTGTCGGCTGCTCTTATGAAGCACCCCTTCTCTATATTGATAGGTCACTTCTTCCTCTTGTATAATTCTTTTGACATGATGTTGATTTCTGATCCATGATCAATCAAAGCAACCACAAACTCATCAAAATCTCCAATCTTTATCAATGTCTCTATCGTAGCTCGAGCCCAGTGACTGTGATTGTAATGACTTGAGCTTTGCTTCTCATCCTCCTCTTCATCCTCAAAATGTATCTTGCGTCTTTGATCTCTTTCTTCTTTTGAAGAATATACATTGCACTTTGCAAGCTCTCTCTCCTCATCCACAAACATCTTAGTATCCAAAGCATACGATAAAATAGTCTCACTTGTAATCTATCATTTTCGTTTGATGATGACATCATGAAACTCACACTTAGTAATGTCTAAAACCTCTCTCAAGATAAACTCCACCTTCGTAGAATGCGATCTTCCAAGACTCCTTGTGAGGAACTTTGGTGAGGAGTATTGTAATCAAGTGATGGCTTTTTCATTTCTTTTTGTCAATCTTTTGTCATAAATCGATTCAAGGTCATTATCTTGACTTTTTATTGAATCTTGTGTATTCTCGTGTCATTGTTATCTTTATCATCCGATGAGGATGATTATCTTATGTTAAGGTTAGGATCTGAAGTATTTTGGTTCAAGTAATGAAGATGTAAGGGTGTTTTAGGATAACAACTCGATCTATAGTGTCAAGTAAGAGATAAAGTAATCTCTAATCTTTTCTCATTGGTCTATTTTTATCAATCAAGTTCATCCAAGTTCTAAGGACGATTTTGAGGTTCTGGAGATTTTCTAGAGGGTAATTTGAGGAGTGTGAGTTCTCGTTGGAATGATCTTGAGCTGAGCTACAATCAGGAGATAAGATCAATTTATTTAAAGTTTTGAGTATAGAGTTATGATCGATTAAAGTCAAGAGGGTTGAATCAGTATCTTGAGTCACGTTTCCTAGTCTATTGCAGCCTCGATGTCCAACTGTAGTTTGCATGCAGTGGGCTTATTCTTCTCTTTTTGATCCTCTTTGCTTTTTTTCCATGAAGAAGGAGCATCATCCATTGATAGATCTTGAGTTTTTGCATCCTGAAGCTCTTGACGAACTTTTTCTCCTCGAGTCTGTCTCTTGGAAAAAGTTCCTTCCCTTGCATCCTCTGAATCTCGCCTTCTCTTTTCTTCCAACAACGCTTCGTGTTGATTCTTGAGGATATAAGCATGTACTAATAGAGTTTCTAACGGAGAAGGTTCTCATTAGGAGACCAGCACCAACACTATTGTAGCACATGTTCTTGTAGTTTGATCAGTGATTCTTGTTGCTAGACATGTAGTACCAGTTGCTCTAGTTGTTCGAGTTGTCCAAACACCTATAGTGTCTCCGAAGAAAGATCATTCAAGCCTTGAAGAAATCATGCGTGGAATGCGAGACTTGCAGATCAAGCTCACAAGATTGGAAGAGCAAGGGTCTACAAGCGGAGCAAAATCTGTTGAAAAGTAAGGTTGGATCCAACGATATATCTAGTGCGATGGTATCGATCATCCACGCAAAGATTGCAAAGAGTTCACTGATACCTTACAACAAGGAGTGATCTTCTTGAAAGATGAGAAAATAACGCTGAGAGATACTGATGCACCTCTTCGGACCAACTTTGGTAGAGGAGGGATGAAGAAGTTGGTTGAGGACCACTTATCAGCACAAGTAGTTGCAATAGTGGAGGTTGAAACCTATGGTATGAGGGTTGAGGATCAAGCGGAGAGAAGTTTTAACGAGCATGTTGAGCCGGGTGGATTGTGATCGTCTATCATCTCCATGAAACAAAAACAAAATGACACGTGAGACATTGTTGAGAACAACTGCTACAATCCAAAGAGATTTTGGATGAGAGGATCCCTCTTCGCTCTCTTGGTAAGCAGACCAACCGTTTCCTCAACTTTCTTCCATCTACTGGTCAATCCATCATCTTCCTCCCGATCCTCAAGAAGCACCTCTTACTTTTCTAGCAATTTTTCATCTACAGCTCGAAGAAATAACTCTACCTTGTTGGCTTGCAACGTCAACTTCTCCATCCTAGTCAACCTAGAAAATTGTTTCTCAAACTCCTTTAGTAACCCGGTAGCTTGTAAACTTTTCCTCGGTTGCTAAACCCACTCCAAGAAAGACAACTTACTGATCTCGAAGTAAGCAGAAGAGAAACATCTGTGAACAATCAAAAGATTGGTTTTTATTCTTATTGAGAAGTGCATACCAGGAAGTGAAAGATTACATCCTCCGGCCTTTCACGTTTGCACGTTTTTTACCATTGATCAAATACAACATCTGCTTTTGACTACTAGAGACGAATTCCTGTTCCGAGCTTCTGCCCACCTATGGAATTCGAGTAGTAGACATGGTCCATGGAGCAGCTGATTTTGTTAGGACTCTACCAGACGAGAGGCTCGAACCGGATTTGCGTCAAGGGAGAAGGAAAGGCTAGCTTCTTTGTCTGGGAGCAAGTGCATTTGTTTGTGAGAATCTGTTAGTCACTGTGTCAGAGGACACGTGATAGATAAGCTGTTGTTTCACCACTCCCTTCTCACAAAAAGAGGCGATATCTTCCGCTGTCGTGATGTGAATTATTCCACACAGTGAATAATTCACCTCTCAATTAGGAGTTAGTCTCTCTGAGTGAAGCTAAGACCTCAGAGAAGTCGATTCTGGAGGAAGTGAGCATTCTAAGATCTGAAAACACCACGGCGTAGGTCTCGTCGCGCTGATCACCGTGGTAT
This sequence comes from Asterella californica, assembly GCA_036924285.1. Lineage (NCBI taxonomy): Eukaryota > Viridiplantae > Streptophyta > Marchantiopsida > Marchantiales > Aytoniaceae > Asterella > Asterella californica. The sequence continues at coordinate 29,939,642 of JAYKYS010000006.1, read as the reverse complement.
GTTCAAAAGTTGCAAACAGAGTTGCAGGCGAAAAGTTACTTGGAGTTCTTCTACAAGATTTCTGATACCGGGAAATTTACCATAAATCATAGTGAGTTCGAAAAATACTTTTTAGATTTTTCTCATGTAGATTGTAGTATGTAGTATTTTTTTAAAATTCGAAATGTACAAAAAGAGCATGTCTAGAGAAAGTTATGGCACTTCGTGTTAACAAAGAAAAGACGAAATACCGCAGCTTTCTAGCATATTAGCTTAGAAACTGGTCTTCAAAACCAGTTGTGAGATCAGCTTCCGTGGTGTAGCTGAGAAACTTGTAGGGAGGAGGTATCCGGATCAAATCCCTTCAGACTCACAACCGGCTTGGAGTAGGCTGGCCCCTTCGGGGGAATATGAGGGGCACCAAGTTGCCTAGGGGCGGGACACTAGATGTCCCTTAAACGTACCGTGAATGCGGGACGCCTCCGTCTACCCCTGCACTAGTGCAGTCACCTAGTCTACCTCTGCACTAGTGCATTCACCTAGTGTGGATGCTAGAGGGAGATTACCACCGGGTTTCGAAATGGACCTCTCACCTTCGGGTTGGCGAGGTAATTAGTACGAATTCGGTTGCGGCCCTCTAAGTCCTGGGGTAGCGAGATGGCATCAAAGATACTCCAAGTCGGTACCAATTCTTTTGTAGAAAAATGTAGAGTTCGAAATATTATTCACTTGGGTCGAAAAATCAAGTGAAACTGATACCTGAGGCAATACTTACGGCACTTCGAAGTTCAAGGGGGCCGAGAAACGACAATGATGATAACTCGGGATCCACGTGTCAAAACGAGGTGATTCCGGTGGCCAGAGGTAGCCGTGGCAGAGTTACTTCGAGTGGATGTGGTAAATGCTGACTGTACGGCCGAAACGGTGGCCGGCCGTACAGATGAATCTGCGAAGTTTAGTGAAATAGTCTTCTTACGTGTAGATTTATTATCAGTGATTTATTTTTTTGCTGCCATCTGTTTAGGGCGTCTTTTATCCCTGCCAGGTGACACTGAAGGTTACGTAGGGTGGAGGAAAACCCAGAGGGGTGTACTCTCAGTCCATTGTCGAGCATTATCGCATTATCAAAGATTGTCGATCATCGAGCAGTGTAGAGTTTACCGTGCGGGAGCTATCGAGTAGAGAGAATCGAAGAGCTAGGAGGAGATTTTCTGACTAATCAGAGTTTTGACATCGAGAGATTGAGAGTAGAGAGCAGAATCAAGTAGAGAGGAGACCAAGAACTTGTACGCATACTTTTTGAAAAGAAAACGGGAAGCTTCTAGGTGAACGCGCTGGTGCTTCACAGGAGCAGTTTTCTGATATTCTGAGTTACTGAACGTGAGCTTTGCAATCTGAATGATCTGGAGTTGAAGATCTACTTGCACGCCGTGTGTTTTATCTTGGCCAGATCGAGAACGTGGTGGTGTGGTTTCTTGCGGTCCGTATTTCGTGTGTGATTTTCGTCCTCCTCTTCACGATCGTATCACAGCTAGAAGGTTCGCCCTTCCCAGGAAACTCTCGCCTCGACATACAATCTGGTGCTTCCACTGTGAGGCTTCTTGGGGTGATTGACCGTGAAGTTGAGTTCTAAGACGAAGAAGAAGATGGATCGGAAGAGCGGAAGCGCTGCTGGTGCTACCTCTACGGCTGTTGCACCTACGTTTGCTGCAGCACCTGCTGTTGCACCTGCGACTGTTGCGACATCTGCATCTGGTCTCGATACAGCTGAGATCCTGAAGACGCTTGCGGCCCTGGTCCAACAGCATCCGATCGTTGGAGGGGGTGAGTTGAAATCTACCAAAGCTTTGCAAGCGATAGTTAATAGATGTGGTAGATTTGATGGTAGAGATATTTCTAGGTATCTGCGTGAATACAGAGGAGAGATGGAGCTGGTTAGAGTTACGGATATAGAGATGATAACCAGTTTTGAGTTAGCTGTAATCCCTGAGTTGCGGGACCAGGTTAGGGATGTACAAAGAAGAAATCTAGGTGTGTGGATGAGTTTTGAGCGATCTCTTCGAGAGGAGTTTCTCGAAGAAGATTCAGAGAGAGTCACTAGAAGAACGTTTCTGGACTGGGTTGAGCAGCAACCTGGTCGTATGATGAGCCTGAATGAGATGCTGAGAGAGTTTGATCGGAGATACCGACAACTCTCAACTCTTGAGAGGATAACCTTAGATGCTAGGAAAACCGAGCTTTTTCTGCAAGCTACCGATGATGCTACGGCAGATCGGTTATGCTTTATGTTGGCTGACCGATCGGCTGAAGGAGGAGTTACTACTGATTGGGGGAGAGTTGAGGATGCTATTGCTGTATTGACGAGACAAAGGCGTGGAAGAGTGGCTGTGGGAGGACGTCCGCTTGCTGAAGTGACCACTCAACCTCGCACTGCTCCTCAAGTACAGCAACCTCCGGCTCCTGCTCCCAGACCTGCTGTCCCGGCTGCAGTACCTTTGATGCCAGTTGTGCCAGTTCCTACGCAAAGGGCACCGGTACAGAGACCTGCAGAGAACCATGGACAGCAGAACCAGATCGAAGATCTGATTAGGCAGATGAGAGAACTGAAGGTGGAGTTAGCTGGTCTGCAGAGAGAGCAGCCGCCGGCGCCTGCTGCTGCACGTCCAGGAGGTGCTCCTGTTCGTAGATGTATCTGGTGTGACAGTCAAGATCATTTTCGAGGGGACTGTCAAGAGCTCACGGCTGCTCTGCGAGATGGTGTGGTTCGCTACCAGAACGGTAAGCTACACCTTTCTTCTACTGGAGAGCCGTTAAGCACGCAGTTTGGACGAGGAGGCATGAGGAGTCTACCTCAGATTACAACTGCTGCAACTGTACATGCATTGATGGCACCACCGGTAAATCCTGATGTATATGCCGGTCACATTGAAGTTTCTTCTAGTCCTACGTTGCTAGATAGGACTACTGAGAAGAAACCTGTTCAAGTTCCTTCTGAAGTACTGAAGAGAGGAGCAGAGACTATCCGTAGAGTCACAGGGTGGGGTGATCCTGTTGATGCTGCGTCTATCAAAGCATTCTTGGACGTGGATAGACACGTTCACTGGCAGGATGCTTCTGTGGAGGAGAAGAGGCGGCGAGAAGCCTCTGAACTTGATACTGGAGTTCCAGAGGAGACTGGAGATAGACGGAGGGTCACAAGGAGGCGAGCAGCCCCACCAGAGGACGTCCCATCTACTTCTACAGCTCCTCCACCTGCACCGGGTCCGATGGAGGACGTGCAGAGATCCCAGCAGGAGCCAACGACTGTTGGTAGGCGGTTTACTGCCCAAGAGAAGGAGAAGGGACCGGCTTACAAGTTGGCAGCAGATATCGAGACTTCAACTGATCTCAAGAGCATCTTGGAGCAGAGAATACTTGACGCGCGAATCGAGTTTTCTCTTCGAGAAGTTCTTGGTATTGTGAAGAGGGAATTTCACGAGCTGATCATCGACATCATCAAGCGGAAGAGACAGGTGATGTCCGAGCGAGTAGAAAGTCAGATGATAGATGTCATAGGAGCTTCTGTGAATGATGCAGAGTTCGACAATGTGCATTTTCAGGAGGCTGATGATACAGAGTACCAGCAAGAAGCGTTGGTTGCTGGTACCAACACTGCTGAGTTTGACGATGAAGAAGCTGGCGACGAGAGTCCAGCTACTGATAGCGACTTCAAAAAGAGACACTGGGCTCGTGCTACGACGGCTACACGAGTTCGTCTCAGAAGTCTTGAACCTGTTGCTGCGTTAGTTGATCACGGTTCAGAGATCAACATCATGTCACGGGAGGTGTACGAGAGAGGTCAGTGACCTATTGAATTGAACCATGGTTAGGTGCTACGAGCTGCAAACAACGAGAAGGGTGAGTTATACGGCGCTTGTCCCAACGTGAGAGTGAAGCTGGGTGATGTGGAGGTAGATCAGCACTTCTTCGTGCAGTCTTCTGCTTCGTATTCTGTAATTCTTGGTCAGCCTTATATTACTGCAGTTCGAATGGAGACGAAGGTGATGGATGACGGATCTCACTATGCTAGGATCCGTAGTCCAGATGACAGACGTTCTGTTCAGTTTCTGACCGTTCGTACGAATCACGAACGAAACAGACAGACCTTGAGAGATTCTCCTATCTGTAGGAGTAAGGGTTTTCTGAAACCACTCTTGTAGGTCGGGATACCAAGAGTGATGGATCTGCTACTACTATGATCCCGCTTGAGCAGCCTGTGGGATCACAGGAGATTGACGAAGAGGTTGCTCAAGATTCAGGAAACTGCTACAGTGTACATAGTTGGAAATCAGGTTTGATGACTTTCAGTTCTGATGATTGGAGTGAGTTCACGCGAGTAGAGGATTTGACTGAGAAGAGTAGGAGGCAGATGGAGAAGTATGCAGAAAATTTGCGCTGTACAGGAGTTCTGAGTGAAGATGCGATGATTTCTGGTGTTTACGAAGAGTTTGTAGGTGTACAGTCTTTTGTTCGTTGGCTGGATGATGTAGATAGGTTGATGGAGCAGATGGGAGGAAGGGTGGTGATCCCCATCTACTCTCGTAAAGTCTATGAGGAGGTTGTCTCGTCCTTACAATCTCGTCCTCATCCGAGACTAGAGAGTGGATGGAAGGATGCAATCTGCTGGTGTGACTCTCAAGAAGAAGCGGAGGTTCACACCAAATACATAACTGTAGCGAAGAAGGTGAAACCAGTGGCGACTCAATTACCTGTTGATTCACAGCAGCAGATGCAGTTAGCGGCCACTGAGCCTGTACTGAGAGATCCTAAACAGATAGGACACAAGTTTACTCAAGAGACACTCGAACAGCTCCAGATAGGAGGGGGTGGCTTCTTGACTGAAGTGGAGAAACAAGCTTTCGAGCAGATGATAGTTAGCCATGGTAAGGCATTTTCTTTCTCAGCTGGAGAGATTGGTTGTGTGGATCCTAGTGTGATAGCTCCGATGGTTATCTTCACTGTTCCTCACGTACCTTGGGACTTGAAGCCGATTCCAGTCCCTCGTGCCTTGCTACCGAAGGTTATTGAGTTACTGAAGGAGAGGATGCGGATGGGTATTCTTGAACCATCTATGGCTCCGTACTCTAGCCGATGGTTCACGGTACCTAAGAAGACAGGAGCTTTACGCTTCATCCAAGACTTACAGCCTGCTAACAACATCACGATTCGGAATGTTGGAACAGGACCTGTGGTTGATGAAGTAGCCGAGGCATTTGCTGGAAGATCTATCTATTCTATTGGAGATCTGTTTTCAGGTTATGATCAGTTTCAGCTTGCTTTAGAGAGTAGAGACTTGACTACCATGCGTACACCTTTGGGGTTGATGCGGATGTGTACTCTTCCTCAGGGTGCGACAAACTCAGTAGCTCATATGCAAAACGCGATGCATAAGGTGTTACGAGAGTTTGTACCTGAGATTACTATCCCATTTCTTGATGATATTCCTATGAAAGACTGTCCGGTGGAGGACAAGGACGAGACTGTGACTGCTGATGGTTGCAGAAAGTTCGTCGCAGACCACATCCGAGATGTGGAGAAGATTCTGATGCGCTTGGAAGAGGTACACCTCACTCTATCAGGTACCAAATCTCGTTTTGGAATGTCAGAGATTGTGGTGGTTGGTCACTTATGCGGTACTTTTGGAAGACGGCCGAACCCAGAGAAGGTAGATGCTATAGCAAGGATAGCAGACTGTACCAACATTACTGAGGTTCGACGATTCTTAGGAGCTTGTGTGTTCTTTCGTGTGAGTATTCCTCATTATGCACACATTGCCGAGCCTCTGTATGCACTTCTGAGGAAGGGAAAGAGGTTTACTTGGCGGCAAGAACATCACGAGACGATGGAGCAGTTGAAAGAGATTCTGAAGTCTCCACCTGTACTAAGGAGACTTAACTATGAGAGCGGAGGACCTATCATACTGACTGTTGACACGAGTCCAAAGGCGATTGGATGGGCAGTCGGTCAAGAAGACGCAGATGGTGTGCGATTTGTTTCTAGGTTTGGAGCTCGAATCTTAACAGATAGGCAACGTAACTATCCTCAAGTGAAGCGTGAGTTGTGGGGAGCTGTTACTGCTATGAAGGTAGATCGAGAGTTCTTGATAGGTGCCCGTGTGATAGTAGAAACAGATTGTTTGCCTTTGCTAGGTATGATAGCAAACTGTAATACTCCAGACATAGCAATGCTACGATGGATTGCTTACATCCGGAGTATGAACCCTGAGCTGAAACATATAGCAGGAAAGGATAATCCTGTTGCAGACATGTTATCTAGAGCCCGTTATACAGATGAAGAAGAGATGTTTGCAGAAGTCGAAGATGAAGAGAAGAGAGACGTTTGGTGCCAAGTTGGTCAGCAGACTTCAGACTTGGAACCACTGCCGTTCTACGAGGAGTTCTACACGGAAAAGTTCCGCGATATCGGGTACTATCTGAGTTTATTATGCAGAAGAGAAGAATGGAGTGATGCAGAGTTCAAGGAGATCAGACGAAAGGCGTACGGTTACCTTCTACGTGAAGGTTATCTGTGGAAGCGTCCGAAGAGAAGAGATGGGATGCTGGCTAGAGTAGTAGATGATCAACCGACGAAGCTGAATCTGCTGAAGGAGTTTCATGACACCTTGTGGGCTGGACACCGTGGAGTTTGGGCTACATACACGAAGATGAAGGAGCGATACTGGTGGAAGGGTTTGTATCAAAACGTAGTGGATTTTGTTGGGTCGTGTCTGCACTGCCAGTTCTACTCTAAAGTCCGTTACAGAGATGGGCTTGTACATACTTACCCACCTAGTATTCATTTTTCGTGGATCCTTGATCTTGTGATGATGCCGCCGGGACTGTGGGGGATGCGCTACTTGGTGTTAGCTCGGGAAGATCTCTCCAACTACGTTGAGGGACGAGCACTGCGCACGAAGACTACAAAGAACATTTGTAGATTCGTGCTTGAAGATATAATCTGTCGTTATGGATCTGTTGGAAGATTACGAGCAGATAGGGGCGAGTTGAGAGGTGCAGAAGCGAAGGAGTTCTTTGCTCGCTATGGAGTAAAGCTTCGGCTTACTACTGCCATGAATCCAGAAGGGATTGGTAAGAGTGAACGAGGACACCCTTCTATCGTTCACGCTTTAGTAAAAGCATGTGATGGTAGGCCTAGAGAATGGCCGAGACTACTTCCATTCGCTTTATGGGCTGATAGGACTACACACTGTACCACGACTGGGTATATGCCAGTTGAGCTTATGTTGGGGCAGAAGCCGATCATGCCTACTGAGGAAGACTTTCCTACGTGGGCTACGCTGCCGTGGGAAGATGGTATAGATCATACTTCACTCCTTACTTTACAAACTAGGCAGTTGGAGCGAAGGGAGGAGGATCTTGCTGAGGCGCAAGAGAAGCTGAAGGTGGCTCGAGTCAGAAACAAAGAGCGTTTCGACAAGACTCACCGACTACGACCAAAGCCAATACGTGTTGGTGATTGGGTTTTGGTGTATGATAGCACGCTGGAGAACCAGCATTCTACACTTCGTAAGTTCTCGCGAAGATGGTTCGGGCCTTATGTTGTGTTAGATGTTTACGAAAATGCCACTTATAGTTTACGTGAGTTGGATGGTACTCCTTTGAAACTATCTGTGGCTGGCAAGCGAGTGAAGTTGTTCAAACAACGTGGAGGATCAGTAGATTTGTTCAACTTTCTGGAGTCTGAGCAGAGGATGACGAGAGATGAAGACGCATCGGCTACTGAAGAGGTTGAGGCGGACGAGAGTACTGATGATGATGAAACGACAGAAGGATGAAGAGGTTGGCACATGCTAGAGGATGTGCAGGTTTGGAGGGGGTGGATGTCGTGATGTGAATTATTCCACACAGTGAATAATTCACCTCTCAGTTAGGAGTTAGTCTCTCTGAGTGAAGCTAAGACCTCAGAGAAGTCGATTCTGGAGGAAGTGAGAATTCTAAGATCTGAAAACACCACGGCGTAGGTCTCGTCGCGCTGATCACCGTGGTATGTTCAAAAGTTGCAAACAGAGTTGCAGGCGAAAAGTTACTTGGAGTTCTTCTACAAGATTTCTGATACCGGGAAATTTACCATAAATCATAGTGAGTTCGAAAAATACTTTTTAGATTTTTCTCATGTAGATTGTAGTATGTAGTATTTTTTTAAAATTCGAAATGTACAAAAAGAGCATGTCTAGAGAAAGTTATGGCACTTCGTGTTAACAAAGAAAAGACGAAATACCGCAGCTTTCTAGCATATTAGCTTAGAAACTGGTCTTCAAAACCAGTTGTGAGATCAGCTTCCGTGGTGTAGCTGAGAAACTTGTAGGGAGGAGGTATCCGGATCAAATCCCTTCAGACTCACAACCGGCTTGGAGTAGGCTGGCCCCTTCGGGGGAATATGAGGGGCACCAAGTTGCCTAGGGGCGGGACACTAGATGTCCCTTAAACGTACCGTGAATGCGGGACGCCTCCGTCTACCCCTGCACTAGTGCAGTCACCTAGTCTACCCCTGCACTAGTGCAGTCACCTAATGTGGATGCTAGAGGGAGATTACCACCGGGTTTCGAAATGGACCTCTCACCTTCGGGTTGGCGAGGTAATTAGTACGAATTCGGTTGCGGCCCTCTAAGTCCTGGGGTAGCGAGATGGCATCAAAGATACTCCAAGTCGGTACCAATTCTTTTGTAGAAAAATGTAGAGTTCGAAATATTATTCACTTGGGTCGAAAAATCAAGTGAAACTGATACCTGAGGCAATACTTACGGCACTTCGAAGTTCAAGGGGGCCGAGAAACGACAATGATGATAACTCGGGATCCACGTGTCAGAACGAGGTGATTCCGGTGGCCAGAGGTAGCCGTGGCAGAGTTACTTCGAGTGGACGTGGTAAATGCTGACTGTACGGCCGAAACGGTGGCCGGCCGTACAGATGAATCTGCGAAGTTTAGTGAAATAGTCTTCTTACGTGTAGATTTATTATCAATGATTTATTTTTCTGCTGCCATCTGTTTAGGGTGTCTTTTATCCCTGCCAGGTGACACTGAAGGTTACGTAGGGTGGAGGAAAACCCAGAGGGGTGTACTCTCAGTCCATTGTCGAGCATTATCGCATTATCAAGGATTGTCGATCATCGAGCAGTGTAGAGTTTACCGTGCGGGAGCTATCGAGTAGAGAGAATCGAAGAGCTAGATTTTCTGACTAATCAGAGTTTTGACATCGAGGGATTGAGAGTAGAGAGCAGAATCAAGTAGAGAGGAGACCAAGAACTTGTACGCATACTTTCTGAAAAGAAAACGGGAAGCTTCTAGGTGAACGCGCTGGTGCTTCACAGGAGCAGTTTTCTGATATTCTGACTTACTGAACGTGAGCTTTGCAATCTGAATGATCTGGAGTTGAAGATCTACTTGCACGCCGTGTGTTTTATCTTGGCCAGATCGAGAACGTGGTGGTGTGTTTCTTGCGGTCCGTATTTCGTGTGTGATTTTCGTCCTCCTCTTCACGATCGTATCACAGCTAGAAGGTTCGCCCTTCCTAGGAAACTCTCGCACCGCAGACTCTGTTTAGGCTACAGTTCATCATCATCTGTCCGAGAGCAGAGCATCTTCCTTCTCTCTCTCTCTCTCTCTCTCTCTCTCTCTCTCTCTCTCTCTCTCTCTCTCTCTCTCTCTCTCTCTCTCTCTTGGTGATCCCATTAGAGTCTTCCAAGAAATACTCGTCCATCAATGCACGAGCAAACATCTCCCAGTCCTTGTCAAAATGTTTCGTTAGTATTTTAACATGATCTCTAATCTCTAGAGCTGCTGCCAACTAAAACGTCTCAATCATCTCATCTTCTCATACTCGGTTCAGCTGCATCTCCTTCATATAATGCCTCAGATATCTTGAGACGTCTCTCTCATCAAATTGCTTGAAACATCGATGTAGTCGCCGGATCCAATTGCATCTTTGGTAATCCGTCCAAACCACTAGCTCCATTTTCATCACCGATCTCTTTCCCACTGATGATTATCAATCTCCTCTTCAAGTTCAAACACAAAAGAAATCTCCACCCAGACCTTCACGTCGAGTTCATCACCTTTCTATCGTATCGGATTTACGTGAAGGTTGTCTAGGAAAATATGAGGTTCTTGGTTGTAGAGATATCGTGTGTTGAACAGAGGCAAGAAAGAGAGAGACAAGCACGAGAACAAGCGTCGCAATATATATCAATTCCCAATTTATATACACTGCCGGTTCTTTCTCCTTAAGAACAAAACTGGGAAACATATCAGAGTGGTCTGTAAATCTGCATCAAACCCCTTAAAATGAGTCCTTGAATCTCAACCTAGACCCAAAACTACCGAAGCATAGCTCAAAGCAAGAGGAACATCCTTTTGCTAACAAAAAGAGCTACACCAGCATCACACGATTCAAACACAAGTCCAAACAACGTCCATGTATTTGAACATAGAGGGTCCCTCTCTCATTTTCTCCAAAACCCCACCCGCTACAAAAACAATAAAAGAAAAATGGTTCAACAAATGATTAACAAACGAGAGATATCAAGACGGACGAAACATTGCAGTTTAGTAACAAGCTTGTATGAAACACTTGTTTTGCATAAGAGAGAGACGAACCAACCCTCTCACAAGCCTTACAGTCACAAAGCACAATTACAACAAGACAAAACATCTTATTCGCGAAACACCTAAGAGAAGGACGAAACAACCTCTCACAAAGCCTTACAGTTACAACAAGCTTATGACTCGGTTCATACCATAATGGAGGAGCTTATTCGCTAGACACTTGTTTCGCATAAGAGAAGGACATAACAGAGGGACGAAACAGCCTCTCACAAAACCTTATAAGAATACGGAAGCTTATGATCTTGTTTGTATCCAAAATGGAGGCTTATTTACGAAACAGGCGAAATAGCCCTCTCACAAAACCCAACAAGAAAATGGAAGCTTATGAGCCGATTTATACCGAAAATGAAGAAGTACAGCAAAACTGAATGATTATAGAGGCGGGAGGAAATCCGATTTGTACTCAAAATGGAGGAGCAAGGATACTATAATCCTTTTGTCATGGTTTAGATGACTTTTCTGAGAACTTGGACCAAAAATACTCATGACTAACGCTATTTAACCCGTAGTTAAAAGTCATCCGGTATCAGTGTCAAAATGGAGGAGTAAGGGTACTCTAATCGTTTTGTAATGTCTAAATGACTTTTCTGAGAACTTGGGCCAAAAATAGTCATGACTAATGCTAGTTGGCCCGTAATTAAAAGTCATATGGGATCAAAAATAGACATGATTAACGCTAGTTGACCCGTAATTAAAAGTCATCCGAGATCAAAAATAATCATGACTAACGCTAGTTGGCACGTAGTTAAAAGTCATCGGAGATCGTTGTTTTGCTCCTCTTATGAATGAAATAGGTTGTTTCGCTGACTGTTGAGCGAAACTCCCGTGACAAAACCTTAATTACTAAGAGGGACCAAACAAGCTGTTTCGCCCCTCTTATGAGCGAAACAGTATGTTTCATTCGTGACAAAGCCTTAAGTACTAAGAGGGAAAAAATAGCATGTCTCGCTGACCGGTGAGCAAAACCTCACGACAAAGCTTTTTAAGTACTAAGAGGGACGAAATAGACTATTTCGCCTCACAACGATTCACCCTGCATCGCTAACCCTAACCCCTTATTACGGAGAGAAACAGCCTAGATCACTAATGATTAACAACACATTCTAAGTTAACAACACAACACATTCAAACAAATGGTTATTAACTTACAAGACTCTTCGTCTCGTCCTCTCTCATCGTCTCGTCCTAGAATGGCACCTCTACCACCACTACTACTCCCACCACCTCCTCTCGTCTTCATCACAATGATTCTCAAATCGCTCAGATCAGAAGTGAGAAATCAAAGCAATTCAAATTCAACAAGCTGTCAAATTCACCCAAGAACTCTCTTTTCGTGCACCTACCGCCTTGTTGCGCCAGCGGAAGCTCTTGCTCAGTAGATCACGAAATATCCACCACTAACATGCATACCACAAACACAAGTTAGCATCCATGCACCACTTATCTTAACTTTGTTTGATCCGGATCGGAGCCAGACCGTCTCCCTAATCATCAAGCTCAGCAATCCCTAAGTCCCGACCTAGATCCGACTAGGTCGGTCTCAAACATGAGCAAGTCACAAGATGACTTAGGACGGACTTCCCATAAAGTCCAGGGTCCTAAACGGTGTCTCCAGCACACCTAGCGGCCCAACCGCCTGTTATGTCCGTCTAGGTCTAGGCTCCCGAACGATGGTCTAACCCGCCGACTCGTTCCTTAGTCTTGCTCCAGCCCTTACATCGTTCCTAAGTCCAGACGTCCAAGTCTGGACCGGAACGTGTCTTGGAACCAGCCCAGCCATCACCTCATGTCCCAAGAGTCCACCGACCGAACCCTGGAGTCGGGTGACTCGTCCTGGTCCACCCAGGCATCGAGCGCCCCTCATATATACTTCTGGGGATCGGGCTCGCCCTCCTCTTTGGTCCCTAAAAATTATACCACAACCCGATCGTTGTTCGGTCATAATTCTTAGCTCGGAGGTCAGTTCGAGAAGTTCTACATATCACTGGAAAGCTCTCGCCCAGACCTTTTCAATGATATCTCATTCGCCTCGAGATATTACGTAGAGCTCCGTCCATGACCTAAAACGTCCCTGGAGCTCCAACACTTGGTCATTTTTCGGAGACCTGTGGTCGAGACCCAAACTCGAACCCTGTGGTTCGGACCAGCGTTCGAACCACGGTCCGTTTGCGTCTCGGGCTCACGTCTTGGTCCCACGTCTCAGACTTATGTCTCATACCTATGTTTCGGTTCATTCCCAGATTCGCTCCCTTAGGTCAGCGTTCGACTGGGGTCGTCTTGGGATGGACCCTTAGGTCCTAACCCAATGTTCTAACCTTGGTTCAGGGAACCACTTAGGGTTCATCTGATCCCACTTCACGGTCAAGACGTGCAGTCCTACTCACAGCGTTCACAACCTAGCGCAAGTCCACTAGGGTTCTATTGTTCAAGTCTGTGCCCGATCTTGAGACTGAGGATCGCGACACTCATCTCCACTTTGGAGGTTGATGCCCTCATCAACAATGATCCTTAAGTTAACGCCAAGTTCATAATGGGTAGCCAACCCCTTGACGTCAGAATTGCGTTCTAGTAGCTAATCCTCAATTCTCTTCTTGGCTTGAGTCTTAAGTTGTCGCTAGAACACTTAGAAAATTCCAAATAGTCTCCGGAAAAGCCTTATCTTTTTGACCCACCCTAAACAAAACTAGTTGACAATTTCTAAACATTCTACTTAAGACTCTAACTTGCTAACTATAAATATTCACACCTACTTACGAGGTCCCTCGAAACTCACTTATCAGTATACACTTGGGTTTTGTGAAGTCCCAAGTAATGTCGCCATTTCCTCAAGCAATGAACCACCGCAAACAATTTCTTCTTGTGAGTCGGTCATCGACTCTCTGTCCCAAATAACTTTTTACTTTCGTACGCTACAAGTTTTCCATCCTGCACTAACACTCGGTCAATCGCATAGTCGCTCGCGTCCGTGTGCACCTCGAATGGTTTGTCGAACTCCGGCAGCTTCAAAACTGACGCCTTTGACAAAATAAATTTGATCGTCTGAAACGCATCATCCATCTCTTTGGTCCAACTTACTTGTGCGTCTTTTCTCGTCCAATCCGTCAGCGACTTCGTGATCTTTGAAAACCCCTTCACATACTTGTGGTAGAACTACGTCAATCTTAGAATCGCCGTATTCCCTTCACTGTAGTCAGAGGCTCCCAAGTCACAATCGCGTCCACGTACTGCATATCCGGACCGACTCCTTCTGCACAAATGACATGTCCCAAGAAGTTAATGCGTTCCAAGCCAAACTCACTCTTGTCAACGTTGACAAATAACTTATGATCCCGCAGCTTCGTCAACACCACCCTTAGCTGCTCCGCGTGCGACTCTAAAGTTTTGGAGTAGATCAAGATGTCGTCGATGTAAATGATGACAAACTCGTCCATCTCCTCGCAAAAAATTGTGTTCATCAATGTAGTGAATGTCGAAGGGGCGTTGCAGAGTCCGTTGCAGAGTCCAAATGGTATCACCACGAATTCAAACGATCTGTATTTGGTTCGACAAGCGGTCTTCTCAACATCTGGATCAGCTATCCGGATCTGATAATATCTTGACTTCAAGTCTATCTTCCTGAAGTACTTTGCGCCCGCTAGTCTATCAAAGAGGTTGTCTATCCTTGGCAAAGGATAATTATTCTTCATTGTCACTTTATTGAGTGCACGATAATCTACACAGACTCGTAGCTTCCCATCCTTCTTCTTTGCAAAAAAAACTGAGACTCCATAAGGTGACTTACTGGTTCGAATATATCCCCGCGCTAATAGCTCGCCGAGTTGTCTTTTCAACTCAAGGAGTTCTACCTAATTGAGTCGGTAAGGGGTTTTGGAAGGTGATTCTGATCTTGACAAGACCTCGATCTTGTGATCCACCACCCGCCTTGGAGATAACTCAGCAGGTAACTCATCCGTCAAGACATCCTCAAACTCCTTAATCACTTCACGAAGTACCTTCAGAAGTTTAGTCGCGTCTCTTGATGTTTCCTCTTGTCTGCCACCCGCCATCAAATCTGCAACCCGCATCAAACACATGATCTGTCATTGAAGTCCATCTGTTTGTCTTTGATCAAATTCACCGCAAAAGTCGTCAATTCTTCGCATCTTTCTGATCAGCCTCACTCCCAGCTTCCGTCTTCTAACTCTAACGTTCAACCTTAAAGGTTTCCATCTAAGTTCCACTTCAAACCTGTCCAAGAAAGTCTTCTCCAAAACCGCATGGATATCATCCATCTCGCACACCGTTAAGTTCTCTGTGAACTCGACCTTCTCACACGCAAATCGTATGTCCAAGGTCACCTCAGAAGTTTGATACGTCTTGCTCTTGCAAAGCGCACCTGAATAGGCTTGTCTGCCTTGGAGATAGACAAGCCCAAGTTCTTTGAAGGAGTGAGTCGCTCCTGTGTCCACAAGAAAAGTAACATCACGGTTAGTAACTTTGGCTTGTAGAAACATCAATCCCGGCGTCTTCTTCGTGGTTCTCAAGGTCACAGTCATCTGGCCCTCCAACAAGTCCTTTGCAACAAACGCATTCATGCTACAGTTACTAATCTTAGGTTTCGTACACCTCTTAGCAATATGACCCGTCTCGCCACAATTGTAGCAAGTAAACTTAGCGCCATTGCCCTTCTAAGGTGTTTGTCTTTTGGGTTTTGCTCCTATTTGCTGCCACTTTACTGCTGGGACAGAAGAATCCTTCCGAACCTTCTCACCCCCATCCCACTGTTGTTTGAAGCCCTTGTTCTTCTTTTGGAACTTGTCTGTGCTGCGTGGTTCAAAAGGTTTCTGTTACTGGACTTCGTCGTGCCCAATTCGCTCCGCTAGTTTCAAAAGTCCGGCACTTGTCGCAGGTAGTTCCGGCATCCGGAAAAGAGCCTTCTCCGAGCTAGACTTGAGTCCCCAATAAATATACATATTTTGATCTCCTCAGTCCACTTGGAGAATGAATCCAGCTTGGCACTGAACTCGTGCACATAAGCACTTAAGGTCCCCGTCTGCTTCAGCTTAACTAGCTCGACACCATCTCGAATCCTTTGATACTCCGGAGTGAATCGTCTCGCGAGCAACACCTTGAACTCTTTCCAACCAAGCACCGAGACGGTCAAGACATGTTCATCCTTGTATGCAATCCACCAGAGAAACGCATGATCCTTCAAGAACGTAACCGTCGCTCTCAGCTTGTCTGACTCCTGAGCCTGTTGCACCTCAAAGTATAAGTCCAACTCAGTTAAGAAATCCTTAACTTTACGAGTCCGTCCTATACTTGAAAACGGGATCGGCAAATTCGTCTTACAAAGCTTTCTGATAGACGAAGAACTCCCTTGGCCTGTCTCAAGCTCAGCGATACGTTTATCCTTGGAGACCATACCTTCCTGCATGGTCTTCATCATCTTGATGAGTTTCGCATACAAGGCTCCTTGACTTCTCGCGCCTGAATCGTTGGACAGTGTTGGCACTCCATCTTGCTGCACTGGTGCCGCAGCTGGTACTGGGCTCCCTTGATGTTGGGACAAAGATTGTCGGTTATCGTTCCTTGACTGTGCCTTGGGGTTAGCTCGAGTCGATCTGGTCTCGGTGTCAGCCGTCACTCGTCTCTTGGTCTTTCTCTTGGAACTCTGTTCTACGTCGACCATCGCTCCAAGTGTTCACCTAGAAACGTTGATCCGCTTCGTGTCTCGTGTCCTTCCTCAAGCGTCCAGTCTTCAACCACTACCTCAAGTTCTCGCTCACCGGAGCGTTGGCTCTGATATCACTTTTCACGCACCTACCGTCTTGTTGCGCCGGCGGAAGCTCTTGCTCAGTAGGTCACGAAATTTATACCACTAACTTGCATACCACAAACACAAGTTAGCATCCATGCATCAATTATCTTAACTCTGTTTGGTCCGGACCGGAGCCGGACCATCTCCTTAATCATCAAGCTCAACAATCCCTAAGTCCCGACCTAGACCCGTCTAGGTTGGTCTCAAACATGAGCAAGTCACAAGATGACTTGGGGCGGACTTTTCATAAAGTCCAGGGTCCTAAACGGTGCCTCCAGCACACCTAGCGGTCCAACCGTCCGTGATGTCCGTTTGGGTCTAGACTCCCGAACGGTGGTCTAACTCGTCGACTCGTTCCTTGATCTTGCTCCAGCCCTTATATCGTTCTTAAGTCCAGACGTCCAAGTCTGGACTTAGGAACCAGCCCAGCCATCACCTCATGCCTCCAGAGTCTGTCCGCCGAACCTTGGGGTCGGATGACTCGTCCTGACCCACCCAGACATCGAGCCCTCTCATATATACTTCTGGGGATCGGCGGTCACGTCCTCTTCTGTGGTCCCTAAAAATTATATCACAACCCAATCGTGATTCGGCCATAATTCTCAACTCGGAGGTCAGTTCGAGGAGTTCTACATATCACTGGAAAGCTCTCACCAAGAACTTTTTCAATGATATCTCACTCGCCTCAAGATCTTACGTGGAGCTCCGTCCACGACCTAAAACGTCCTTGGAGCTCCAACACTTAGTCATTTTTCGGAGACTTGTGGTCCAGACCCAGACTCGAACCTTGTGGTACGGACCAGCATCCGAACCACGGTCCGTCTGCGTCTCGGACCCACGTCTCGATCTCATGTCGTCTGGGATCGTCTTGGGATAGACCCTTAGGTCCTAACCCAATGTTCTAACCTTGATTCAGCGCACCACTTAAAGTTCATCTGATCTCGACTTCGCGGCCAAGCCGTGCAGTCCTACTCGCAACATTCACAACCTAGCACAAGTCCACTAGGGTTCTATTGTTCACGTCTGCGTCCGATCTTGAGACTGAGGGTCGCGACATCTCTCTTCCCTCACACCTTCTGGTCTCCTTGGTCATTGTTCTTCTCTCTTCATTCCTTCACTCTTCTCCTCTCCTCCTCCTCACTCCCTATTCTCCTCCTCTCACTCTTTCTTCTCCTCTCCTCACTCTCTCCTCTCCTCTCCTCTCCTCCTCAAACCCTCTTCCTCCTCTTCCTCCTCTTCTCCTCCTCTCCTCGCTCTCTTCTCTCACCCTCTTCGAACCAAACCAGTCACTAACTACTCTTTGAATCAAACCAATCACTAACTAACACTAAGGAGAAAATTTATCCTTCACACAGTAAGAAGTAATGTCATTGAATTCTCGATTGATATGAAACCAAGCAAACGAAAGAAAAAATGTACTTGTACACGGTATGGAGTTGGGAGTTGAGACTGTACAGTCCGCTCTTGTATTTATTGTTGCACCAAAGCTCACTGATTGTGACATGTGAATAGTGTATATTCTATCATCATCAAGAGGGTATTGTAGATATGTGTGAGTCTTTGTAACACTTGCAAAACCAGATCTGCATCTTGCTTGTGCACCGAATGAAGGGATCCTCACCCCTTGATACCTCCCCTTTCTCCTTGTCACTAATAGAGTGACACAGTCAAATACAAGCATGAGATCCATTATCACTAGAGGAGGTATAGAGTGAGAGTATATCTCTGAAGAGTCTTGGAGAACCATATGCTATCTAAGTGACGCATAAGATCACGAGAAAATTCAGCATCCCAGATCATAGAATGAGCAAATGATCGGATCATCTCTTGCATTTCAAGACAATCACACCTTGGAATATTTTCATGTCACACTACATATTGTTCTCTGATTCTTAATTTCTGCACCAGAGTTTTGTCTTTGTTTGACACATGACAAACAAATTGTCAACACATTTTCTCATTCTCGTCATACCTCGAACGCACAAAAAGGGTGAGCACTCCATATGTACGAGCGAACATTTTTGCTTTGCAAAGATACCCATCATATAGGTCCACATTTGACATACAACATTAAAAGGAGAAAAATCTCATATCGTCTTTAGAACACTATTAACATACTCTGCCACATTCAATGTCACCTTTCCAAATCTAGGAAGAGGAAACTGTGACCTTATCCACAATTGAGCTGGAATTTTCTGGATATATTCAGCAGCCCCACTACAGCCAGTTGCACGTAAGTCATCAAGTAATAAATTAAACCTGTCACCAAAATATCATTCATGAACAAAACACTACAAACTTCGGATGTGCAAAAGGCAAAATAGAGTTCAAAACTGTTCAAAGAACAAAACACTACAACTTCAGATGTGCAAAAATCAAAATAGAGTTCAAAAGAGTTCAGATGTATACAAAACTAAGGAAAACAATCCATTAGAACACTTACTTAGATTCTTTCTTCGCATACACACAAGACAAATAACACCTTCTCTGTTTCTCTGCCGTAGCGTATCTTCACATTCATTTTTAAATGAAGTGAACAGTGATCATGGACATTGTTAGAAAATACATGCTTAACATCATTCAGCAATCCCTTGCAACGATCAGAAAGTATCACTACCTGTGGCTGTCATATACCAATAATACTCTGCTTCATGAGAGTGTAGAACCAAGTCCAAGTGTCCTCATTTTGGCTCGTGGCAACAGTAAAACATAGAATAACGGACTGGTTGTTTTCATCGAAACAACTTGCTATAAATATCTGAGAAGGATATTTTTTATTCTTGGTGTGGCAAGCATCCAGAGTGACTACCTTCTGTGAAAATAGCAATGCACGATGACAAGACTAACAAAAATATGTCTGAAAATTCCCGAACATGGTCAAGTCTGGTATTCTACTGTATAATTTGGATCTTCTTCTCTTATGTGACGACAGAGAAAAGATATAGCGTGAAATGACCTTGTTTGAGAACCTTGTATCTAGTCACGCACTTTCTCTCGCATTCTAAATGCAGCTTGGTATGTCGTGTATTTCTTAAAAGTTTACCGAAAGTCATTTATCAACTTTTCATACTGAACATTAGGATCTATAACAACTCTGTTATACATCAAGACAGCTAGATATTGCAAATTTTGATAGGACCCTCTCCCGTATGCAAATGGTCAAGACAAGTATGTTGTAGATTACATACCTTCTCAGATTTTTTCTATCGTTGACAACGGACTCGTCACTCGTCACTCGCATTATTGTCATACATCCTTATCCCCAACTGAAGCTAGATCTTTGTCCTTTGATATCTCAGTTTTTGTGTCAATGCCACTGTCTCCCTCCTAGAACTCGTGAAATGGACCAGCAGATTGATGATGACCAGCTTGTCCACATGCACCAGATGTCGGAGTTCTCTTCACTTTTTTTGATCGAGCTCCTAGATGGAACCCATGTTCATTCTCAATATCGCATGGCTGTTCATTTAGATCAGTTCCATCTACAACACAACTCCACGATGACGGTGATTGGGTGAATTGCACAAAATTCTTTTGCTCCAAGTTTGGTTGCATGTTCTCCTTGTATGATCATCGAGTCAATGTCTGATCATTGCATTTCTGACTTGGAGGATCTGGTCTGATCGAAAACCCATACATGCATATCTGCATCCAATATTCTTCTCGAGTCTTCCAATGCTTATTCATTCGTGAGTTATAAACGGACCAGCAATCCAGCGCAAACTGGAACTCTTTCATCGAATCAAATGTGACACTGAGTTTTATTAATCATGCTTGAAACTTTAGCTCGATGTAAGTTTTCTCTACTAGAGACACCTCGCTCTTTCCAACTGCGATCATAGTTTACCGTAATCTTTGTCATGGAGTGACCTCGGAGTCGCTTGCATTATGCACCGTGTCTACAGACATATTGAACATTTCCTTCTCTCCATACGGAAATCAGATTCAATCAAGATCGTCATAATTGTTGCTGGAATCTTGATGGAAATTAGCACTTGCTTCTGCAGTAGCCATCGCTTATCTCACTTCCCTATAGAGCTCTCGCTTTCACTGCCCTAGTTCATTGTGTACTACTCTATTCTATCTCAGGCTTCAATTTGCATTTCGTCGACTTCTGATAACCTGTGCTCCCGTAACCACATACATGGACTGTCTAATCCAAAATCGCATGACTGTATCACAGTTCAAGACTTATCACAGTCGTTACCGGAGGTCTAGTCGGTTCGGGACTGAAGACATTTTGAACTCTGGGGACTTGGCAAGATCGACTGTTGGTTTCGTTTACTGAGGAAGAAGAAAGCTGTTACTTCTTCCCTCTCATAGCCGAACATAGCCTCTCTTCTTCTTATCGAAGATCGGTGGCTGAGTTGGTTGGGCCTCAGACCTCTAAGCGAAAGGTCTGGGGTTCGAGCCCGCTTGCTCCCGGTTGGAGGTGCAAGAAGTCGCTGTGTGTGTTATGTGTGCAATCTGGGCCGGGTACGCTGTGGTTACCCACAAAGGACAGTCCCATGCCCCTCGAAGAGATAAAACGGACAAGTTAACAACTTTTAACTTATAGTAATAATAGTTCTCACTGCAAGACTGGGAACCGGTTTAGCAACCGATGCTCTCTCGCTCGCGTTCCGCCTCCGAGCGTTTCCTCTTGGAACTTCTCGCCACCATCATATATAGATCGACTACTTCTTAAGAGATATAGACACAGCTTCCGGGTCCAACTGCAACCTAACCTACCAGGGACTTTATCGGCGGACTATGGGTGAGCTCAAAGCCGACCATTTGTGGGCACCCGCTCAAGCTTTATTTACTTCCTCCTTATTTACATCCATGGAATGTGTCCGACGGTACAACATCGGTCGTAAAAATTTCACGAGTGAACTCAGTGACACGGTTGAATCCAGAGTAAATGCCGTTGCAAAGTCTTTCGTTGTAAGTGTGTAAGAGAAGTGGCTCGTAACAAATCCACTCGTCGAAGGCGCCGTTATAAGGTGCACCCTACGTTCGTCAGTACTAACCTACCAACTATTCACTGTGCGTTTCCCAACATCTGAATTTACTGAATCAAGTTCCATTATTTTCTCTTTGTTGAAAACGCTACGTCACTGCACAAGGTCCCTTCCTTTCTTTTGTGATGGAAGGAGGCCACGCCTAAACCCATAGATATGGAAAGACAACAAGTTGGCAGACTGCGACGTCTAAGTTCTCTGCTCTGCGTAGGAACTGCCTTAGTCGGGTCATTTCTTGTAGAGAATCCCGGTGCTGCCGCGTGTCCCTTTTTTCTGCTACGGCCACTCGAGCTAGCCGTGCTGGTGTTGTCGTTTTCTCGCCTCTGCTTGGAGTTGGATTGTGATTTTCTTTGATATCAGTTTGCTTGCGGTGGGCATCGACGATCCCGAGCGTGAAGTGCATCTCCTGCGAGCGCGCTTTTCAGCTCTTCATATCGGCAACGTCCGATTTTTCCATCCGCGCTAATCCTCCTTTGCTCGTTTGCTTTCTTTCTTCCGCCTTATATTAACCTAATTGTGCGCTTCTTTCCTGAACGTGAGAGCCTTTGATGCTCGAAGTTGGGGTCGCGGGTGATGCTGGATCCGGAGTCCGCAGTGCTCTGGTGGATGGAGTGCGTGCTTTTCGAGTCCTCAATCCGGAATTCGGTGGTAAACCTAAGTCCACTTAGCCTCTTATTTGCAAAAATTTAGTTAGCAGCCAAGATATTAACCATAAAGAATTTAAAGGTACTTTCAGATGTGTCAAAACCACTGCAGATCGGAGGAGGTCCTCAACTGAAGGTTATGAATACCGAGTTTTACTGACGTCTAAGGTACCGGTGCTGGTGACCGACTGCAACTATACCGGTATAGCTATTCAGCTGAAGCTCGGAGACTCGGGCTCCTTATGGTCACCTGGCTGCGTTAGGGCAGCAGACAACATCACCCTATAGAATACATGGTGGTAAACTTGGTCAGCTCGCTGTACGAGTCTACCTTCTCTTGAGTCTTGACTCCTGTTACGGTCATTAATAACATCCTTCAACGACCTCTCATCATCACTGCTGGCGGCTAGTCACAGCTGTCAGTAATCATACGCTCGAACCACAACAGTAATCAAGTCTTCTTAATTGTCACAGCACTGTAAATCCGTAGGGATTAGCAGCATGTTGTGAATGACTGGCTTTTTGCTGTAGTATTGGCGGAGTGAGGCCACGTTTGCCAGCATCAAACGGCCACTAATATTACGACTTGATATGGTGAGGTATCTGAATTATGTAAAGTACGTGTGTGCAAAAGCGGGCTCCTTTCGGCTTTACGTGTCTAGATGGAGACTGGGATCGAGATGCGACCGACACGTAGTACATCTACGGACCTCCGAGTTTGAGGTGTCACGGTCCCACTTGGCTGGCTTTCTCCGCGCCAGTTTGGAACTTGCATGGAGTTGCATGGGAGATCTACGTGCGGGGCCGTCATGAGCCGAGGATCGACCTCGACCATCGGTACAAGGGCGAAAGTTACCGGAACGTCCTGTAAACGATGCTCTCCTTTGAACTTGAACCGACAGTTGCTACTATTATCTGGAGGAAACAAGACATTTGTTTGAAGGTCTGCTGCGTAAACCTATGGATATCCTCATAAAGAGTGAGTTGCCGGTTCTCGGTGGGTGCGTGCCAACAGTAATGGTGTTACGTATCGGCAGACTCTGAAGCGGAAGGCGGCGGCTCGCTCAGGCTGCTTCGGGATCAATGGCGTCCTGCCAAATGGCGAGCATGACGAAGTTGACGAGACTCAACAAGAAGCTCAAGGGTTTTACGGTTCTCAGCTGTAGGTGCTTTGGATTGAGATCACTTTTGCTTTTGCTGAGGCCAGTGAGTGGAGCGAGACCGAGCAAGAATCTGGCCGGGAAGTTCTAGGAGAGATCAGTGCGAGATTTGTAGATTCTATTGGAGGCTAAACTAGTCGTTAGGAAACTGTAGATTCTGTACACTTGTATGTTGTAGACTCCTACGGTAGCTACGAAGAGAAAGCTTTCCATGATTACGTCCAGAAGCGACGTAGGCGTGTTCCGTCCAGTAGGTGCTCTACTTTTGAAGGGGGTGAATGAGATTCGACAGTTATTTCGTCTGTACTGCAGGAGTTAGAGAGGAAGGGGCCAGAACTGCGAATTCTCTGAGGCAGCCAACAGTAGAAGCTTTCGTTTTCTTACCAGTTCTATAACGAGACTTCCCCATTGGTACATTGATCGGACGCGACAGCGCAGTCATTTGACCGTGTGGCTCGGCATCTTGTTCACACTAAGTTCAAACAGTTTCGAAGATGAAGTGAGTTCCCTTTCCATTGCCTGTTTTTATATTAGACGGAGGTACATAATATCTACAATGAAGAATTTGGTGCTGTGTGCGTGCGTGCGTGCGTTGAAAATGATGGTAGGTCCAGAGACATCGATCTATCGGCAGTTTTCTAGTCACTCACAGGCGTGCCTTTTCTGGCAGTGTGTCGGATGCAGAAGAATCGGTGACTAGTAAATCTGACAGTGGACGATTTGTAATACAAGTTGATATCAATGTGAACTATAGAGTAAAGTGAGGCCCCTCCCTGGCTAGCTAGCTAGAAAAGAAATACTGTCAGGAACATTCGTAGCAAGCTTTCTTACCAGTTTTTGAGATCGACGTACATACGTATATGCGGGTAGATTGATTATTACGCTGTAGAAAGCTTGGGAAGGAACTCAATGTCAATTGATGCTGTAGAAGGTCGACAATAGCTTGTGTCTTCTCAGAAAGACATATATATTGCTGCATGTATATATTAGTGGCCGCAGTCGATACTTGGAGTAGTGCATGTAGCGTAGATTTGGGAACGTTGCATCCAGTGGGTTCGGTTCTTACTTGGGGGTACTTATTCAAACGACTCCGCAGGGAGTCGTCATCGGCAGTAGAAACGAGGGGCAAGGCACGTCAGGATAACAGCCAGAAAAACGGTCCTCCTAGTAAGCAGGAGGATCACCAGAAAGGTGCCCCAAAGAGGCTAAAGAAAGGAAGTGGTGAAGACGCTCCCAAGCGAGGCAAGAAATCAGAGGAAGATCTGAACGAGCCTCTCAATGGAGGTGATAACGAAGAGGAACAGGAGCAGAAGGACGAGCAGAAGAATGAGCAAAAGAAAGGGAGTCGTAAAGAACAGCATGATCAGAAGAAAGGTGACCACAAAAGGAGCAAGAAGGGAAAGGCAGAAGAAGAGAACGAAGAAGACGAAGACATGGCTGATCAGGAGGACGAGGACGATTCTGCCTCTGTGACGGCGGAAGATTTGGCCAAGTTTATTCAGGAGTTGAAGGAAAATGTCACAGTGGAAGAGCTGAAATCCTTTTTGGAAGAGAACGATTTGAATTCGTCCGGTACGGATGACCACATATATGAACGCAGGTATACCTAGAATGAGTTCTGTGGTGTTTTCTAGCTTCCTCTCGTTTACTTTCAGCCAGAGTGTTCGACTTTGGAACTAATTAGCAAGCTGTTGCCGGTTCATTACACTAGTCCATTGGTATAAATATGTACCAAGTACTGCATGGCGGAAGTGCTTGTATGTGGAGTTTCATGTGCACGAAGATTCTTGCAGTTGTAGATCTACAAGAATCGGGACCTTCTGCTATCTGAGTTACTGACGGTTGAATTTTGCAGCGCGGATGCGTTGATGTTTGGACCTTGCTCAAAGTGCCCGACATGCGGAGGTGTACTTGAGTATGCAGGTCAAGTGTATCGCTGCTCAGGCTACGTTTCTGAGTGGTCCAGATGCAATTATACCACTAGGGACCAGGACCGTGCTCGAAGGCCTGAGAAATGCAAAATTCCCCGAAATCTCGAGAACGACTTCTTGGGAAAGGTGATAGTCAGATCTATTCTCTCTCTCTCTCTCTCTCTCTCTCTCTCTCTCTCTCTCTCTTTTCACGCACATATACTCGCCTTTTGTTTGGGACAGTGAAATTTATGGTGTGTACCTCGAGTATTGTTTGTAACAGTGAAATGATGGTTTACACCTTAGGTTGAACATGCATATACTTGCCTCAAACTGCACTGCGTTATTGGAGAAAAGTAAGGTGGAGGTATGTACACTTTGATTTGTTTTTTGAAGTAGTTCTGTTTTGTCGATCCGCAGTGGGTGGAGACGCACGACCCTGTTGTACGACCTCTTGTGCCGAAGGAGAAATTCCTCACGGGCATGAACTTCGTCCTTTCTGGCCGAATGGCGCACTCACATGTAAGTTACGAGGTCTAAGCTGAAGGACGTATAGCACATGGCATTGCAGTAGTTGCCACCACTCTCATACATGATCCTTCAAGCGAGATGAACTAGGTATGCCTCGTTTAGGACAGAAAGTTGCAGTGGAGCTTACAGCTGGCCCGTGGATTTAGACATATTAAGTGCTAGGTGATCCGTGTTACCAGAATTCCCCTTGAAGTAGCAGATTTTGGTCTCTGTACTTTCAGTGACAGAGCGTACTATGTGGCTATATGTACAGGGGGAAATGAAGGCGGCGATCGAGAAACATGGTGGAACAGTTGCCAACGCTGTTCGGCCAGGTACGTGCTTCGATGTCGGTCTGTGTATGCTCAAGTTTATATACTACGTGGGCATTAAGCTCGAAGGTAGTTAATCAGGGCCCGCAAGGCGAGGCCCTGAAAGGCCGAGGCTACCTTGGCATGTAATTAATGTTTAACTTAGATCATATCATGATCTAGACTAAGTCGAGCCTCTGTTTGCAGGTGTGACGGCTGTTATTAGTCCCGAAAGTGAAATGTCGGGTGGAGGTACTTCGAAGACTTTGGAAGCTGCGTAAGTTTCTGCTTGGTGGAACTCTTGGTTCTTGTGAGACGTTGCGAGGCTTACAAGTTACAGCACTGGATCTGTGGGGCTGAAGCTGTGAATGTGACTTCTGTATTGTAGAGAGCATGGGATTCCAATCGTCCGCGAGGACTGGCTTGAAGATTCCATCAAGAAGGGAAAAGCCTTGCCTCTTCAAACCTACAATATGACTCCGATGATCGCGGGTAAAGATGATGAGAGGCCGTGGGATCAGCGTCCGCTGGAAGAAGCCTCTGAGGCTTTGATCATGGAGGTAGCGCCACATGCTTGATCTGTTTTCAGCCGTATATGTTTTGAGGTCATGCCATCAGTGACTTGCTTAAATTACATAGTGGTAAAGAAACCGCATAGTTTCCAGTGAGAAGAAGGGTGACGTTATGTCCGCGGTAGAGTTATATTGGAGCTCCCCACCAGACCATCAGATGAGTGCTTTGACTCTTCCTTCCGAAGAATTAAGAAAAATATTTTAAAGATGAAGACCGAGACCGTGCCGTTCTCAGACTAAACTCAAGCGTTAAAAGATTAGGCGACAGCGTGTTTGGCTATTTTTTTCTACAATCACACTTTGAGTCGTGCTCTGGTTTAATTGTCTCGTGACCCTAAGTGTTCATGCGCGGCGTGATCTGATTCATCCATTAATATACGTATATTCGAAGACATTCAGATATCGGAGTAAAGTATTTAATTTTATTTCCTGTTCTGTTTCAATGTCCGTGGTATATAACTTCCAGGTAAAGTTGGTTGGGAAGAGGGGAGTGTACAAAGATACAGAACTGCAGGAACAAGGTGGAAAGATTTATGAAGCGGATGATATCATATACAATTGCGCATTCTCCCTGTGTGATATTACTGTGAAAATCAATCAGTTGAGTACCGGTTTCCCATAATGTGACGCTTTACGTTTGTTATTTTCTGCAGCTTTCAGACCGATGGAAGTGATTCGGAAGTAGTGTGCTTATAAGTGTGAAAACGAGTGGACTGTCTGCAGGTACGCCATCATGCAGCTCATTGAAGTAGACGGGACGAATACGGGTAATGGTAAAGGTCAGAAGATATACCTGTACTTCAAAGAAGGTCGTGTTGGCGATCCAAAAAGCGGCCTAGAACGATTGGATCTTCAGAGATCACCTAAAGTTGCAGTCGAAGAGTTTGTCAAACTTTTCGAGGATGTTACTGGCAACCCTTTTGAACCGTGGGAGAGGGAGAAAGTTCTGGAGAAGAAATGTGGGAAGTACGTTCCGCTTGATATGGTAGGGTGGAAACTTTTGGTACTTCTTCCGCACTCTTCTTGATCGAAGTGGAGTTATCGAACATAGTTGATGGCATGATACACATGTCATCAGGATAAACTATTAACGACTTTTAGTGGGTTGTTGAAAGGCGAACGGCGTGGATGTGCGAGAGGGAGCATTAGCAGTTCATCAGTTGGGAGTTGCAGCTACCCACTGCCGTTTGGATTCACGAGTCGTTGATCAGTTTCTTAAAGTTCTTTTCAGTCAGACGGTGTACAGGTAATATACTAAGTCTGTCTCTGGTCAGCACCAGTCGCCACTCCTTTGAGCCAGTCGGAACGATTGTTAGCTGTTCTGACATCTTCGTGACTGATTTTGCTCAAAGTCGGAACGATTGTTAGCTGTTCTGACATCTTCGTGACTGATTTTTTCTGTTGAGTGGGTTCTTTCGTTATACAGGTTCGCACTCACCGAGCTGGGACTTGAGGCACCGGATCTACCCACTGCGAATTTGACGGACTGGCATATCGATTTCTGTAAGCATACCATGGTCCCTCTCTCCAGCCAACATATGGCCGACTCGTAATAGTATGAGGGGATATGTACAATAGTATATAGCATATCTTCGGAACATATTAACGATCTGACTAAACTCACAAGGTGTCTGCAACAAGGGGTAGGCAGGATATCAAGGAAACTCAGTGTGTTCGACTCTGTTCGACTCCTTGTATCCATGTTTTGTAGGTAAGAAGATCCTGGAAGAGTTCGCCGAAGACTTGAAGAAAGTGGAAAAGGACGAGAAGAAGAAATCTCTCTTGTGCCTGGACTTCAGCAACAAGTGGTTCACCATGCTCCATACTACGCGTCCAGTGCTTATTGAGAACTATTTCGAGCTCGCAGAACTGGTAAAATGAACACGCGCTTGTATGAAGTTTTTCTGTCTGGAGTTTCTGCGTTCGCATATCTTAAAATACCACCGGTGCCGTATACTTGTGCAGGTTTAGCTGACTGTGCTTTTCGGGAGGGGCATATACACAAGTGATATTACATGATTGGATCTCCGCAGTTTGAGCTCGAGCTGTGTTCCACTTTGCTAACTTCGTGGGGTTATTGTAATGGAACTTAGGGAGCCGCTACTCTCGAATCTGTGCGAGATATATGTCATGCCTCCAGGCTGATTGGAGATATGTCAAGCGATGGTACTCTGGATGATCCTATCTCAGACCGCTACAAAGCTATGGGATGTGAAATGACGCCACTGGACCGCGGAGGGGATGATTACAAAATGATTGAAAAGTATTTCACGACAACTATGGAGCCGCTGAAGGAGAGTGATGGTGTACGTCAAGAACTCAGAGTACCTGTGATGATTCTGTTCCGTGCTTCTTGTTATGGTTTTCCGTTCTTTTCCGTACTGAAGTTCGCCAGAAACACCGGTAGTGGTGGTAATGACTTTCTTGCATGTAAAAGATCTGAGAGGATGGTCGGAATCCCTCCTTCGCAGGAATATAACTGCATGATCGAGGATATTGTGAGGCTCAATAGCAAGGCCGCTCCGTCGATGGAAGAGATGAGAAAGATGCCAAACAAAGTGTTGTTGTGGTGTGGTGAGTGTGGACTGACTACGATAGTATGCTTAGTTTGATATCGTCTTGTGATTCGAAGTTTCCTGGAGAACCTTAAGTTCCCGTTCGATTTCGCTCTATTTTCTGCGGATTCATCAGTCTAGAGCCTTCTCCACGTATGTTTGGTTCAGGTATGCGGACGAGCAATTATGTGGCTTGCCTCAGCAGGGGGATGCTACCTGCACTTATTGAGGCGCCTGGAATACCTGGATACTGTGTACGTATTGCGCGAGTATGAAAGTTCTTGCTTTCGGACAAAGCAGCGGTTGGGGCGGAGTTGTATGCATGGTTGTAGTCCCTGGCCATCTTACAGTGTTCTGTCCAATTGCAGTTCGGTCGTGGCCTGTATTGCTCCGACGCAGCTTGTAAAGCTGCAAAATATGGCTTCACCGCTGTCGAACGTGCTGAGGGTTTCCTGGTGGTTGCTATCGTATCTCTGGGGAAGGAAGTCTTAGAACTGCCAGCACCGGAGAAGGTAAGCATTTCGTTTGCTTTATCATGGTCCACTGGCCGTACTCTGCTACCGCCCCGTGGGTGACGCACAAGAAGGGAACATCCTTGACGATGTCTGGAATGATTGTGTTTGAACTGGCAGGATGTGAAGGAGTACGAGAAGGCTGGCAAAGCCATCAAAGGATTGGGGAAGCGTACGCCGGACGAAGAGGAGTTTTTCAAGTGGGACAAGAATGTGACAGTGCCCTGCGGGAAACTGAAGGATAGCAAAGTGAAGGGAGCGTTCCTCGACTACAACGAGTATGTGGTATACAACCCAAAGCAGGTGAAGGAATTAAGACTCGTTCAAAGTTTGAGAATAATTTCTCATTTACAGTGTGCCTAGCCCTGTATCCCCTAGTGGGAAGGGTCTGTTTTGAGTCTTGTCAGCTCAGTCTTTTGGGCGTTTTGGCATGTGCAGGTGATGCCGGCATTTCTAGTGAGGACACGATTCGAGGGCGTCCTCACCATGGAGGAGTAGAAGACTCCATGTTGCGGTGTTGGGTAAAGCGAACTCCACAGGAATCTCGGCGTTCCCACGAGGAAAGGCAGTATATCGTAGAACGGGAATCCTCGAGCAGGTCTGATGTGAAGGTCTGGTGTAGAGCTTCGAGACGGGCTTTCGTGCGCACGTTTGATAGATTCACGAAACATATCTTCGACTACTCGACGCGCGCAACGAACTAGAAAAGCTCACAGGGAGTGGTTAGCGCAAGGACCTGCATAGCTAACAGTCCGTTAGAAGAAGAAATGCGGAGAGGTACTCGTTTTGACCGTGGAGGATAGAATCTTCGCTTTCTTGGAGCATGGATGTAAGAAGGTTTGTCGTGACTCCTCTGTAAAGCACTGTATTGTATGTAGGGCGTCGAGTTGGACTTCTGCTTTCAGTTTTCACTCGCAGGATGTAGAAAATGCACGGCGCGATTTTTGAACGCTTGGTATGACCAATCGCGCCGCGTAAGGTGGACCATTTTCTCGGCGAAATACCATTGTACAGTTCTCTCGGTAACATCGCCCACGAGGTCCATTCTGAAACCGGCGGTCACAGTCTTTTGGGTCTTTCGTTCGCTTTCTTCTGTGGTATGGCCTTTGTTGTGGTTCATTCTTCATATGCAGCACTCGGGCTGCAGATTTCTTCGACTCTTTGTGTGTTCGGCACGAATTAAGTTATACACACTTCGCATTTTAGTGGCAGGAACTATTCAGAATTGTAGTGGGTGGATGGTTTTCTGGTTGTGAGTATGGCTGTTCTGGTAATGTTCCTAGCCTTCTGTTCAAAGACTCCCATGCGGTTCTTCTTCTCGAGTGGCACATTACAACGAACTGGTCGCAGGTGAGAAGTTCGTGAGGCTAATGCGTGGTTGGTTGAACCGCGACGGTGCCACCAAAACCCGGACAGGAAGGATCTGCTGTACTGCAGTACGACCGAAGATGAAAGTCCATCTTATCGGATCTCCTTGCGTAGATCAGTTTTTTATTTTTGAACAGAAACAAACAAAGGTGAGACAGAAGATCGACTCTTTGGAAAAATATTGTTAGTCCATCAGATTTTCATCAAAAAATTTAATACTTCTTTGGTGTGGTGTAAAAATATTCCAAACATGCGCATAGAGGTTCAGATTTCACTGTATAATGGGACAATGAAGCTCCATATTGACACTCCGAGACATGTATTTGTAGTGTGTATAGTGGTTCACTTGCACTGTAATAAGACAAATCAGCTCCAAATACTGCAGTACTTTGAATGTGATACTCTGTTTGTTCGATGTTTAGTAGTTATCTGGTTCTTTTAGGTACTTAGAGTTTCGTGATCCTCAAGAACTCAAGATGACACATTCAACAATAAAATTGTAATTGACTTGCTTTAGGTTGTGAATGATGTGTGTAAGATTTCATGATTTGATTCGTAATTTGAGAATGGACAAACTTTGAGTGGTTCTTTGAATCAAAGTTTGGAAGTGGAAGAAGATTTGGGAATTTATTTTAAAATAATTTTATTTATCTCACAATTCTCGGATGAGTGATTCTTTGAACCAAAGTTTGGAACTCGAATGAATGGTTCTTTGAACCAAAGTTTGGAAATGGAAGAGGATTTAGGAATTTATTTTGAAATAATTTCATTTACCTCACAATTCTCGAGGTGAGCAGAAGATCTCTAGTGGTTATTTATTAATTGATTGTACACAAGACTACTGTATTTGTTGATTAAAATCTCTGGTGGTTGGTGGTTGTGTCTAAATCGAAGAAGAAGAACTATTTTGTTTGCTATTTATTGCGTATGACAAATCTAGAAGATATACATCCTGTAGTTCATAGGGAGACGAACATGAGTTTTGTGAGTCTGTCAAATATCTAGTCTCACAAAGTTTATATAGAACGTGTGAGGACAGGACATATTGAGGATAAAGTTTATGGTCGTTCAGTTAGAAAAGTTAATTTGATGTGAATATGAAATTGTGACATTATTATTTGACATATACCAGTTTGATCCCATCATTGTTGATGAGTTGAGGAAAGAACTTGAATGTGATTATGTTTGACGTTGTTGAAGATGTTTTATGAATGATAATCATAATTATTGAATTTTATAAATTTTTAGCAATAGAGCAAAAAAAGTATTTGAATAAACTGTGTCGAAAGATATCACATCATGAGTATCAATATGTATGTTCTTTAAGAATATTGTAATCAAGACATGCATCATTTGTAGTGGTGATGCAAAAACATCAACCTCTCATTGTCTTTGGGTTAGCAAACATGTATTATCAATGAGAAATCTTTTTCAAAAGTGTTGGCTGAAGGCTTAGAAACGCTACTTTCATGTTCACTAGATGAATGATAGGATTTATATGCAACTTTTGATCACTCTTGCAAAAATGAATATTATGATTTTGTCATCACATTGTTGTGATGACTATGCTTCTATGGATAACAAGTTATATTTGTGGGTTCATAATTGAAAGTTTGTTAGGAAATTTGAATCAAGTTTTTCATAGTACTTGTTCTTGCGATATGGTTAAACAAATTCCACTGAGAACTCAAATGAGTAAACGTACATCAAGATGGGTCAATAACATGTCCACTCATAACTTTAAACCCTCCTTCTCATATGAAAAGAGAGGAGGAGAATGCTTCGCAAAAATCATTTGTCAAAACATTTGTCAAGGATGACAAAAGGGAGGCAAGCAGAGTTGTCTCACTCTGCAAGAGAACTCTTGACGCTTCTGCCATAGCAAAAAAGTTTACCTCTCGTCTCTTTCTTATGCAGACTTTTTGTTTTGTTCGTGTAATGCTGCCATCGCTCCACAACTTGTACTTTTTTGTCGTGTCTGTTTTTGGATCATTCTGTATCAATTTTGATGATTATTCTAATCATTCAGTGTGGAATCGAGCTCTTGAGGAATAGCATTTCGTTGAATCTATCTCCTGCCTCGCTCTACGGCTTGTTTTCCTTCCAAGCTTTTGTCTCAAATTTCATAATGAGCTCTAATGAGAATCTTGTTTCTGAAAACTTGGGTGCAATAGTTTTGGTGCATTGTGCAGCAGCTTCTTGTACTTCGTTTGTTTTCGACTGTGATCTCTTGAGGAACGTGTGACATCTAAGACTTACGGTTTCATGTTATCATGGTTCATGTGCAGTTAAAGTTTGTTTGGTAGATTTGCGTAAAGCAACGTCAAGGGATCTCCGACTGATCTTTCGGCAGGTTGCTGATCATCGTTCACTCCTGGCTTTTGTTGGTTAGCCATCGCTCTTTGCTAGTTTCTGTTTGCTAGTCAGTTTTCAGTCCACTCATTTGTGTGTCGAGGTGAATTGAAATTTTGCAAAAAGTATGTGGGCATGAGGTGTAAATCGACGTGCTTATTGTGCATAGCGGGGTTATAGCAAGAATACACTTTCTTGGTTGTAGTGGACAGTCATTACACTTCAAGGTTACTTGCATCTGGGGTGCAAGTCGTATGGAGTCTCCATTCCAAACTTTTGAACTTACAGCATGGCTAATCAAGTAAGTCATACGGTGTCAATCAAATGAGACGGTAATGGAGATGTGGATAGTTTCTAACGAGTGATGAGGGTAAGTTGGAGAAGCTTCTTTTTGTCACTCCCGAAGACATCCGACTACAGTTTCTGATTTTTTTTGCTTCATCCAT
This sequence comes from Asterella californica, assembly GCA_036924285.1. Lineage (NCBI taxonomy): Eukaryota > Viridiplantae > Streptophyta > Marchantiopsida > Marchantiales > Aytoniaceae > Asterella > Asterella californica. The sequence goes on along the minus strand of JAYKYS010000006.1, from coordinate 29,905,858 downwards.
ATTTTTTCTGTTGCGTTGCACCAACCTATGGCTCGACACCGTGTCACTTAGAAAGTCATACCAGTGCGATTGGTGGACACATTCAACCTCAATGTCTCTAACATGCTTGCAACATCCGTGTAACTCAGACCGGTACAGAAAGCAGCATGGTACATCTAACTAGTCACGTCAAGTGATTCTCGATCTCTCTCCTTCTCTCTGATTGCAAACATGCTGGTGGACCCTCATCACAACTAAACTTAAGCCGTCAACATTGTTGGTAAGCTGCGACAACAAGCTTGAGACAATAAATAGTGCATCCTTGCCTTGGGCACTTCACACGGTATACATCATAGAATTCTTCAGTCTTCTCTCGGTCCCATAACCCATACTCTGTCTCTCTATGCTCTATAGGTGCCTCCTCAACATTGTCAAGAGCCTTCTCCTCCAAGTCAAAAGCTTGACTATCTTGAACTATAGCTTGACAATACTAACCTCTACGTGCTCAACATCACCATCAGCAAGATTGTCCTCCATGGAGATTTCCTCGATGGGTTGGCTATTCGCACGGCACGTGCCCTCTCTAGACCGTTATACAACCTGCAGCTCCATCCAACAACCATCTGAAACATCGAGTGTGTGTGCCAGCAAGATCGTGCACTAAGTCTTACGTTTTAAGACTTAGTGCACGACTGTAACAGTCTAAGAGGTCTTCAGGAATCATAATGACTTGCACGGTATTTGGTCTTCTTCTAAAATGGTACTTGTTTTGGGCAGAAGAAAATGTCCCTAGTGTCTCTCAGCCATGGCCGTAACTATAGTAAATAATTGTTTATAATTAGTCATAATTATATGGAAAACTGCAGAAAAAGTGATAAAATAAATAGATATTTCCAAATTCTTGTTTGAAAATATCTATACCATACAAAATATATCATCATGACGAAAAATAAATCTATCTCTGAATATTTCTAAAAAGCATGAAAAAATAATATAGAAGTCACGACTGAATTACCTAACTTTCAGCTTGCGCTGAAAATTGAACCCACTCTTACTAGAAGTTGTTTCTGCTTCCAAAAGATACGTGATGGTAATACAAAGATGTCAGTAAACAAAACATCAAGTTCAAAATATATATCACAAGTGGTCCAACAATAAAGATATAATACATAATAACATCCAATAAATATTTACTAAATTGAACATACATGCTTAACTAATATTGTTCAAGTGAACCTGGAAAAAGGACTATGTGTCAATTGCAAAATCCAAGAGAAAGAGAGCGAATTTTGTCTTTAGAACAGGGGAATAACATCTTCACTAAACAACATGCACAATGGGACAAAAACACAAACGGAGGGAGGCTTGCCTCTCCTACACTAGAGGAGGAGTACAGCAGCCTCTCTCTTGTAGTGCACTTGTTAGTTGACAGTCCGTAGTTGCTCTTGTCTCCCCCCCCCCCTCCTTTTCATTTGAGCAGCTGTCTAAGAAAAATATCAAATTTCAGAATGAACCTACTGGCTCAGATTCCTTTGACGTTTTGATTTCTGAGATATTAGAACTCAGTTTCTTTTCTCGGGAAGTTAGCGCCGGGAATAATCTACCAATAGAGACTAATATTGCCAAATATAATAGTCAGACAGAGACGCAATCCAGTATCGCAAATTGCTCTAGGTAGCCCAGAATTTTGTTTTTGCTAAGTATCAGTCAATATGGTTATATGCATACTCAACCAGTCCGTTACTAAGAAAATTAACCAGAAGAAAATTTCTCTAAGATTAAACCTAAGACATATAAGAATCTTCAGTTGTTTAGCTCACGTCTATGTGCCAAAAGAAGATAGTCACAAACTTGAATCAAAGTCCACTCTTTGTAAATTGATTGGTTATTCCTATCAAAGCTTTTTGTTGTTATAACGTTACATCCAAAAATATTCAATCTCTAAAGACTTCCTATTTGATGAAAGATATTTTCTATAATCTGACTCCACTTCTTTAATTTCTTTTTCTCCTCTATCTCTTTCTTCCTTTGACAATACCGAAAAATCATGTCTCAAACTCCCGAAGCATTCAGAAATGTGACTTGACATATTGATTCGATCTCCTTGACTTTGACATTCATAATTTCACACTCAAAACTCCAAATCGATCGATCTCTCCTCCATATTGTAGTCTTGCTCGAGGGATTTCCAACGAGATCTCACACTCTCTGATTGACTCCTGACTAGGTCTTTGAAACCTCAAAACGGTCTTTGGAACTTGGATGAACTTGATTGATAAAGAATAGACCAATGAGAAAGAAGATTGGAGATCACTTTATGTCTTGTTTGGCACTATAGATCGAGTTGTAACGTAAAACCTTCTCACACTTTCAAAGCTTGAACCAAAATATTTTGGACTCTAAACTTAACACAAGATAATAATGACACGAAAGTACAAGTATGTTACGTAGTGTTTCCAGTCACGCTCCTAATCTTATTCGTCCCTTCGCAGAGTTGAAATCTGATGTTTCTTCGTACGTCTTCTGCGCTTGAGAACATGCAATTGCTTCAACCTCTCAAGATAAAACGCTCTGACTGTAGAACATTAACTCGCAACTATTAAGAATTTTCTCTGCTAACAGATCGTCTTTTAGGAGCTTTAAACCTCAAGTATGAGTACAAAAGCTCCGGGGTAACCCGTAGAGGCTTTATTTCTAAGTGTACGGAGAGCGATGTTTCCCATGATGCAGGTATATACAAAATGCGACACGCGAGAACTTGAAGAGTATTTCTTAGTTGTCAAATTGTATATCAAAAGTATTGCATAGCTATTCAATGAGTAGGAGATCTTTAAGTGTGTATATTCGGAAGAATCACTGATACAATTCTCTAGGTTCTGATTGGGTTATAGATAGATATACGAGTATCTGTTTAAAATTCAGAATCTAGTATTCAGTTAAAACAGCGGGCATGCTGCATTTTACCCTAACTAGAACTAATTAACACCATGTATTCAGATCACATAGACTCATGGTCTTGTAACATTTTGCTTATTAACATTACTCTTGTATGACAAAGACTGAATATGTATAAATTATTAACATTACTCTTGTATGACAAAGACTGAATATGTATAAATCATTGCTGTTATTAAATAATATAACAAATGATATGTAATCCGAATATGCGTATATAATTTTTTATATTTTGTCACCATACCTCCTACTAACATCTAGAAACTATTAGAAATGTCTCGAGAGATTTATCAAAATTTTTTATACATGTTTACTGGTCACCCGGAGTTTGTTCAGTTTCCTCCATGTTTTATGTCGCTCTAGATGTATTTATCGATCGTTGGTGATGTTTTCACACTTCACGTGATTCGATTATACGATTTAAATTAATTACAGTCAGTTCCCGTGTTATGCATTACAAACTTGTTCACGACTGCTCCTGTTGCAATAGCACGAACAAACAACGGCAAAATCATGTTCGGGTAGTTACTCAAGACAAGGTTATGTTCACTATGATACCTGTTGTATCTAATCGGTTTACTACATCTAATCAATTTACGTAGCATGAACTCTGAACCAACCAAAAAACAAAAAGTACAACACGGTGACTAAACCTCGATCTTTGAGCTAAAAGTGACTTATCGTCGTCGCTAAGTGACAAACGGACAGAACGAAGCAGACGAGCACTGTAGCGAGAAGGAAGGGCTGCACCTCTGGGCAAAGGGCGGGTACGACAACGGAACTACGGGATACCCAGAATGCCTCTTCGGGATACCCAGAATGCCTCTCCTCTGTAGTATTTATACTCATACTCGGGGTTTCATGTGCCACTGTGCATGTCCCGCCGAACTCTATGGAATATATATCAGCCTTCGTTCCGAGAACGTTGTTCCGATATGCCGAAGGTAAGCATGCTTGAACAACCATACTGCTACCCCGAATTGTCCTACCATTGCCAAGTTCAAGTTTCAGTGTAAGAACCATAACCTCGCCATAAACTATTATCCGGAAGAGTACATGACACAATTCCAGGTCTCCGACAGCTAATATCTGACCTAACCTCAACTGCGCCAAATAATACTGCGCTGCCGCGCTGTAAAGTAACCCCGGTTGGGTCTAGTCGCGAACAACAAAATTAATCTCGACTTTGCGGAGGAAGTGTAAGGTGAGCTGTCACGACGTAACACACACGTGAATATGGAAGACGACGGAGCCACAAGAACGACAGCAAACGCGAGGCTGGCGAGTACTAAAGAACCACTTAAACCGTGCTTTAAAGTACCGAGGTCGTGCCATTTCGCGGATGTGCAGAATTCTTAGTCATCAGAGGGATCACACTCAAAACGAGTTCATAACGGAAAGGACATCGTATATTAAACACACCGTAACTATAATTAACATAAGGCATAGTATAGCAACATAGCCCTAAGCCACCTTTGAGCTGGTGCACTGCAACCACTGCACATGTAAGAACTGAACCTACTCATCTGCAAATGTGCATTCCCTGACCGCATCCCCTTACAGACCATCTGCAAAAGCGAACATGTGTGTTGAACAACTCTAGTAAGAAAGGCCCGAAAGGAGACCAAGATCAACCACTCTCCGCTTAACACTATGATGTTGTAAAGTTAAGGCGCCAATGAAACCGACATATCACCCTGGAATTGCGCCTGCAACCTACGGTCGAGACGTTTCGTGTGCATTACAGCGCACATGACTCTGACTGATTCTTCTGGTGGCATGGTGATCAAAGAGCCAGTACCTGCAACTCTACCCGCAGCTTGCACCCAGAGTTTGCGATAGTAGTTGAAACTCGTGAACTTTAAAATTAGGGAACAACAATGCCTTACAAGGCCTCATAATCCTACATTGCACGTGACACGACATGCAACGTCAGGAGGCTACTTCTCATAAAGCTGATGCTAGACAACAGGCAGAAGGCAGAACCACACTGCATTCCAGTTCTGAGAAAGAATCCAAAAGAAAGAAGGTAATCCATTTGCGCGTAGAGTACACTTGTGCTCATGAAGCACGTTACAGGAATGAAAGTGGTTTCCAGTCTCCGGGCTTACTTGAAACTAATCAAAAACATTGAATGCAGAGGTCACTTCTTATCGACAGTTAAACTCGGCATGACGTCTATAACCATAGAAAAATTTAAAATCTTTAACATAAATCTGTCAATAACAGCCGTTTGACTTCACTGACAGATCTGAAATGTACATGGAATATCACCACCTTCCTAACACTGCGAAGTAGTGCAATGTAGAAACCAGCCAACACAAAACTAATTCTCTGTAAGGTTTTGAGGGGAAGAGATGAAGGAGCCTTTCTGCAACAAGCTATCAGACACATTATGGAGACTGACAAGGTGGGATGGTGCGCAGAGCTTGCATTGGTCACTGAATAGTTTGATGATCAAGAAGAAGCTTGGCCGACAGCAATGACTTTTAAGTTGACCTCGCCAGACATGGATTGAGGTAGAAAGAAGCCACCGGCCTGCTACACTGTTCTGTCTTGCTTACTTGGGGCTTGAGGATGCACATAATCTACCGTCCTCTTTTAGCTCCCTCTTCTGTGATCATATCACCAATACAACTCAAAATTCAGATATATATATCCAGAAATGGGGTTGGCGGGCTAATTGACCAAACCGGAGACAGTGGTCAGCTCCCTGGATCATACTGAACTCACTCCTTTGATGTCCGGGAGGAACTAGGATTCCTGCCAGATATCCCACCATATATATCACGACCCTGCGACACACAACGGCGCAAGAATGAGCACCCACCTTAAAGACGCAACGAATTACCTCTTCCTCCCTCATGCAAACTCCTACAGACAGCTAATTTGTCCTTCAGATGAATACAAGAGTCCTTTTTGCCTTATTCCGCACAAGGATCCCCCACGAAGTACCAGAACACATCACCCCAAAACGCGTAAACAAACAACCTACTTAACGTATTGATACACTTATAGCCTTGACGGCTTTGCTCTGAAACAAAGTTCCTAGAAACCGTTGACTAGTCTGCAACAGAAAGGTCAACCGTCGGGTGCCCTTAGGAGGAAAAAATCATGATAAATTCATGTTAGTCCAAGTACCGTTCGCTTAGGCTCTGCTGAGGTTACAGGGGAACCCCGCTGCATCGCTGATGTGCGAAGGCTGATTGGTCCCATCTTGGATGCAGGTGTTCGTGCAGGATCCACGACTTCTGTCGACAATGAGGGCCTTGAACTGGATATAACGGCTCTTCTTGATGAACTCCCGCCACGTGCGAACGATGACGAGTGCATACGTTCGGGTTCTGCTAAACCCATCCCTCCCTACAAAACAAACAACCGCAACCTTATCAAAATACAGTCCATATTGCACACCTGGAAACCTTTCAGGTAATACCCTAAGCGCCTTGAACCTAACCAGACTATGTACCGAAGTTTCATCCCATCGTCACGTAAGACAAACCGCACTCAGAGAGGATTGTATGTGAATATGGATGACATACACGAGATCCATTCTTCAAGGCTGATTCTTCAAAACGTACTTTACCAGCACAACCAAGAAAACATATCTGGAAATGTGCAGAACCATTAGAATAGGGCAAAAACAAAAATAACGGAAACATAACCTCAAAGGCGGCAAAACTATCACATTCCTGACAAAACAAGAAATTAAAAGGAAGCCATGAATACCAGAGAAACAGCAAAACAAAACTGAAACGACCCGTCATCGTTGGCACGTGTGATATCATTGCAATGATATCAACCCTGAATATCCCTTGAGAACCCAAAAATTCCCAAACAAAAATGACAATTTTCAAATAACTAATAATGAAAATACGACCAAACGACTCGGTCTCCGAGTAATCATACACAGCGTAGAACTGCAAGGACAACCGTCTCAAATAGCAAAGAGGTACACAATACCACTGTCACAATTACCAGTGACACGATAACGGTTACGTTCAAGTTGTGAAAAACGTTTCTGAAGAGAAATTCAGGATTAACCTGACGTCTGTTGGCGAAGAACCGAACATGACAGCCATTGATGACTAATCTACGTTGAAATAACTCAAGATGTGAAATCCTGCGCAGTCAGGAAGACACGGGAAAGCACGACATATAGTGTGCTTCCGGAACACTACAAGATGACGTTTCCAATGTGATGTCGTGGTGAACCCACCAGCACAGGGGAATGAGACTTGTGGGCCTGCTCACCAGGCGTTCATTCACTCTTGGCAGTATGAGAACTGCATTAAGTTGTTCTCGCCGTCGCTATGCGTCGATATGTTCATTTCGTGTTATGAACAGAGTTTTGCTACAAGTCATTGTCAGCTACAAGTACACCTCGATCGGTCAAGAATAACCAACCGGGCGATGATTGCTTCCGTACGGATCACAAAAGTGTGAAGAAAAAATCAACCGTGCCCAGTCTTTAGAGACCTTTGGTGCTTTCCTACTAGACAACTTAGCGTGTCCATTTAGATGGTCATTCCTTCACAGAGAAACCAGCACCATGCTAGACATCAAACAGTGCTGCAATCTAAAAAGTTAAAGCATCTGGGTTCTTACTCCTGAACCCACTGGACTGACAAGCATATGCTTCTTTACACAGCATGCATGAGCTGAGGTTCGGTCATATCAACCAAACCTTGACACTGCTGTGCTAGTTGATTCAACCGCCAACACGAATCTAATCAAGAGAAATGGGACACGTAGATCATACCTTCACCTCTGCCACCAGAAAGTGCCACAGCACAATAATAATGCCAAGCCCTGGGCTGAGGTATTTCCCCTCAAATCATTTGAGTGTCCTTAATGTCCCAATCTGCTTGTGCGTCAGTAAGTCAAGAGGTTAAACTTCCACATTTCTCAGTCCGGAATAGTTAGCGCTAGCCATTCTAACCTGGACTGTACTTCCAATCACTTGCAGTACCAAAGAATCATCTACGTCGAAAGATTTCCTGCTCTCCATACACCTACTTCGAGATGTATGCAACGCATCGAGAAACACATCGAGCCCTCGTACTACAAAAGTCTAGCCCAAGGTTAAAAGTGTTCAGCATATCCTCGCAGGGTATGTGACAGGTGTGCACCTCTGTCAAAACTGTCCATGAAAGTGGTAGTCTTGAAGTAACAGTGATCGGACGCAGCAGTGACTTCCCAGTACAGATCCTCAAATAAAGACAACCCGCTAATATAGCACTGATCGACCTGTCTCTCAGAAGACTATCCACGAAACGAGAGAAGCCACTACTCACATACGACCAAAGCTAGACTAGGGGGTGTTGATATTCGTCAGAAGGCCAACAGTGGACTTTCACACCTGCTCCGATTCTCATCACTAAACCAGTAAACATATTCTGTCAGTTGTGAAGCCTCCCATCCGATTCTCCAACAGCCTACCGCAAAGTACTGGCAACTGAGAGTCCATCTCCACAGTCGTAGAGTACTGGTTGCCACTGCACTCCAATCCCCACTCTCCAGGCCAACTGAATGGTACTTCTGCTGAATTTTAGTCAAGTGCACCTCTTCGGTGAACAGAACAGATGCCACACAAAGTGGGATAACGAAGCAAAACATAGCTTAAAACCTAAACGCTTAAAGACATCGCACCAGCTGGTGTGAGTCCTGACCGCCTTCTCGAGGTAATCTGTGTACCAACAGGGCCACAAGGGAGAAGTTCTAAAACCTCCTAAGTAGAACAAATTGCGAAAGTAAACCTCGCGTACGACTTACTACTGCAGTTCCAGGGAAAACAGGAAATCCAATACCTGCCCGTCTTACATGTATCACAATCTTCATATCACGCCTGCTAACTTCGTGACTGGTCTTCTTTGGAAGTGTATAATAGTGAGCACTATGAAAGCGGCCAATTTATCCCGATCACGATATATTCAGTAAGCAAGTAGGACACAATCCACCAGAGAATTCTACCACGAAACTCCAAGCACACGCCAAGCCTTATAAGAAAGATTCGTCTAAGCCTTAACAAACAGAAGAGCTCCAAGATGAACAGCCAGTGGCGTGGCAAAATGTCATTCAAAAATGTCATGCGGTCAGCCCACAAGACTTGATCCTGCTACAGTATAATACAAATTCCACAGAACTACACCGCATATTCGAGGTTAGAGTTAAAATACAACGGCTCAAATGACATAGTAGAGTCCGAGGTTTGGCATAAAACTGCCTCTCGCGTCGGTTTCTTTCAATTAGCCATCCCACGCCCACACTTATCACCTGCCGCGTCACGGAGGTTACCTCCTTAAGCTACAATAGCGTTTGAGTGGGACTTCCTAATCTCTAGAATCCGCAGCTCCACTTCTCCATTGTCTGACACCTCAGCCGCTAACCAAGTAAGACATGGCATGATCCGACATGATTCTGATTCGCCCCACGGAAAACTTTACTACGTACTGGAGAAGTTTCTTCCAACCACAGATTTATAGAGCCTGATGCATCCATAGACAGTACGCTACTTGGATCTGCCCTTCTCAACATAATAGCACACTCCAACCTTGACACGTCAAATTTAGCATAAGTCATAGACAAAGACCTTGCCAGAGATCGAGACTGCAATGGACTGAGTCGCTAGTGAACACCAGGGCAAACAAAACGTGCATTAAAGCTATTTACGAAGGGCATAAGTCCATGTTGACGACAGGCTGAAGAGAAAAAGAAAATCTCTAAGATTGACCAGATGCAGGACATGCCGGCCAGGAGCAGATTATGCCTCTCTGAACTCATGACCAACCTATCTTGCATATTACAATAGTAAGGGATACGCTCGGGCTCCAAAACAGAAGTCAGGACTTGATTCATACACAGACACAAACCATGTACATCTGAAAGATCTTTAATTACACAAATTTGTCACGGGAATGCCTAAAACTATGTATGCCTTGGCAAGGCTCTAACAGTCAAAACTTAACGTGAAAAGTCAAGCCATCTTCATCTACTTACACTAACGACCGTCATCAGCACTCGAGTGCACCACGGCCTGAACATGATGAGCATGAAAATTAAATTACGGTAACTCGACTAATTCACAACTACTGAAACCAGAGATGAGGACGTACTGTATCCTTCGTGGTGGTCTCATCAGGCCCAGGGCTTTTATGCTTAGGTGGCTCTCCTAATGCAGTCATGCCACCGGTTCCAATAGCGCTGGTAGTCAGCCTCCTTCGGGCACCCTCAAGTGCATCGGAATTTCTTTGAGCATCACGACCTTCTTGCCCTCCTGCACAACATCGGATAAGAAATGCACGTTGGCTCGAGGAATTGACAGCATGGTTTCAACCCTTTCAGCGTATCTGTTAATTGCATTCAACGTATGAATCTAGAGATAAAGAACGACAAAGATGACTAACACGTAGCGTGCATCTCACTGGACAGCTGCCAGAGTCGATCTAAGGCCCGGAATAGAAGAAATATAGAAGGCTAATATGATTCCGACACAAACCTGCGGTCCTGTCCGCAGTAGCAACAGCCGCTGTAGCACCGCTGCTCGTACCTCCAGGTCCCGGCTGCACAAATACCATTCATAACTCTAAGGTCAAAATACTGCAATACGATTTGAAACGGCTCGCCCATCAGAAATGAAAGATATATATTGGTACACGGGTTTTCTGAGTAAGTTCAGAAATGAAGGATATATTAGGAAATCCAGAAGAATCGGGAAGAATCTCTACTAGACGGCGACTCACAACAGATCGAGGTGGAGCTCCAGCAATTTGGGATTGCTGGTATTTCAAAATCGTCCAGTCGAACACGTAATCAAATTGAAAACCTGCAGAACTCAGCGGAGAACGAAGGTTGTAACGAACGCCGAGACAACCAAATTCGATCTTATGAAGTGTCACTGAGCAGCAAAAACAACATCTCTCACCGCAATACCGGAAGCAGAGGGACTTCTCTATATCGGTGCAGGTACAAACAACCGCTTACCTTCACGGATAAAGAGATCTCGAAAGATCCTCTTCAAGTAAGCATAGTCTGGCTTGTCATCGAAGCGTAAGGAGCGACAGTAGTGGAAGTATGATGCAAATTCCGACGGATATGACTTGCATAGGGCCTGAATTAAACATCAATTTGAGATGAGAAATATGACAAACTGGAAAATAGCAGCATTGACAGTGAAACTGATCTGAAACTGAAGTGACCCCGGCCCAAGTTTACCTCAATAGCGGTAGACATCTTCTTCTCACTGATCTTTTCGTACTTTTGCTTCTTAGTTCCAGCCTTCAGTCCTTGCCACGGAAGACTGTATTTCCACAGAAGCCGTTAGGAACTAGACAGGTAAACAAAACAGAAGTTTCAAAACTTTAAACCACAGAACACACATACACACCTGCCCCTCAGGAAGTAGAGCAGGACGTAGCCCAGCGACTCCAAGTCGTCTCTTCGGCTCTGCTCTGTGAACATAAATATACAGTATCAGGACAAGCACATGCACCACCTTCGGTGCGCCAACCAGAACGGCCTGAATCTTATTGTACGTATGATTGACAGCGAAGCGAATCTTAGAAGTATTACCGATTCCAAGATGTGTATTGATACTGGCGTATCGTGCAGTACCAGTCAAGTTCTTATTTTCCCTGCAAGAAAGGGGGAGTAAGACTGGAATAGAAGGAGAATAATGCCAAGCTGCACAGACAGAACTTTTATGGCTAAGTCATCGCCATTGCTCAGAGGTATGATCGACTAGTGGACCACACCCCCATAAGAAACACTTGTACACCACATTACCTTTGTACCAATGACTTCGTGAACCAAAAATTAGGCGAGGAAAAAAGCTCAAACGCTCAACAAACGTTTTTTAATCCAATTACCTAAAAGTAAAAATTATGTTATTAGTACTTAAATATTCTCCAATTTTTTCTGCAGGTAATCTAACAACCTGAGAAGATTAGTCACCTGTAAGGAATGTGTTGGTGCGTGGACGGATCACGATACTTCTTCGCAAGACCGAAGTCAATAATGTAGACCTATCACACACTCCCGGAACATAGACGAATCACGTCTAGGCACAACCTTCTTCAGGACAACAAGTCTACATAAAAATATCTTAGAAACTGTAGCTATAGTTTCAGGGTCAAGCCTCAAGCTAGAAACACCAGGACGGTCCGCAAAAGAGCTAAGATCCTCGAGAGAACAAGTCCTCCAGAGAAACTTCGGAAGTTCGAGACCGGGAGTAACTCAGCACACCTGATTTGCTCGCCTGCCGAGACCCATCAGAAAGTTATCAGGCTTTATGTCTCTGTGGAGAAAGCTCTTTGAGTGTACATACTCAACTCTGTTAATCTGCCAGAGAAAAACATCATAAAAATCACGACTACCTAAGAGTCCGGCTTTCAAAACAGAAGTAGTCAGCGTCGCATGGCTGAGCATATCACCAAAATTCCAGTGCCTCAAGTCAAATTATGATCCAGTAAGAGTCGACGTCTGTGCTAGAATGTTGAATGTAGCTGATATATGGAACTTGAGAGTCAAACAAGACGATACCGTTGAGGTTTGCAGCCCTCAAAGTGTTGATTCCGCACCCAGTAACTGCACAAGATATGAGACCCCATGGACTATATATATCTGCTATGGAAAACTTACCAACTGGTCGGCAAGCATCAGAACAGTCTTCAAAGAAAATTTCCGGCTGCAGAAGTTGAAAAGATCTTCAAGACTAGGCCCCAACAAATCAAGAACCAAAACATTGTAGTCTCCTTCTACACCAAACCATCTGATGTTCGGAATTCCGGCTGCAAGCCAAAAGGACACTGATCAGTGTAGTGTTCGTGAATCAAACGAGGTGTGCTTGATGTTGAACCCATATAAAATCACCCTGAGCCAGCAAGAGTTCGTCTAACTTACTTCCTCCTTGAAGTATCCTGTACAGCTTCGACTCATACAGCAGCTGGGGGTGCTTCGTTTTGATATTTTCCTGTCAAGATAAAGCCAAATGAATAGTAGCCATTAAGAACGAAGGTTTGTCGAGTGAAGAACACATCCAACAGACCAACTACTCTCCGGCGAGGCGCAAATTTTATGGGCACAGATCACGACACACCCCTTTGTGAACCGGAGATAAAGCCCTAGACTAGCTCTGCTGCAACAGCGACCAATTGCACTACTCCATACTGATGCTTCCTGCAATCTGCTGTCCTTTGGCTAAAGCCTTCTCCTCAGCACAGTTAATCGAGGAATCCCGGTACCGGGATTCCTCGAGGACCAAATAGCATGCTGGAGGCCAGTTGGATTCCTATATACAGTGACCCCGAAATATTCACATTCCACGGGCATGTGGAACCGATCTGTACCAGGGTGCCCATTCCAGTGACCAAATAAATCATTTGATCAACCCCTCCCCAAAAACTTAATGACCAAAACAAAACTCTGGCCCTTCCACCCAGACTACATGATCTCTAGCCACTCCGCTACTAAACTCATCGACGATTTATCAACTTCCGACCCGATATAATTCGCCTCCGTCATAGCTAAATAAGAACAAATGTACAGACTCCCAAATCTTTCTCCGGCTCATAATGAGATCATAATGGTTCATAGCCGATCCTGATCTCAGGACTCAAGCCACGAACATCACAACAGTGATGTAACAGCTTCTCATGGTCTCTAGCTCAACATGAATGGAAATCTCACAAGAGTCAATTCCGTACCAGCTTGATGCCAACCTCCTCGTTCGTCTGGATGTTGGTTCCTGATAGTCAAGATACACAACAATTGAACAAGTTGGGATCCATGAATACTCACTAGAACATAAAAACGTTGTATTTAAAGGATAAAATGGCTGTATTACGAAGACAACCCGCTTCGGCAAGTAGTAGGGGTGTGCACCCCGACATCTCTGGAGAGAACAACTTCACTACATGAATGTTAATTCAGGCTAGGTGCTTGGACATGATGTTCCGCACATGAGTTACGTACGATGTACTAAGCATTTCAGTAATCCTCGTCACAGAGGGGAAGGGTGCATTATAGGGAATAAAGTTAGCAGCAAAGAACCGACAGGAGTTAAGACAAAGAACACTTACCTAAATAGATCTCGCCAAAAGAACCGCTTCCAATTTTCCGCCCCAACCGGTACTTGTTCCCAACGCGCGGCTCCATTGCAAGGTGGTCAACGACTTGGTGGCTGCACCAGTTTATATTTCCACACTGCACTTCGTTATGATAGTACCTTCGATGGCTCCTAAAGCGAGTGCTGCAACAGTCAGCCGGCTACCATGTGGTGCAGATTGGTAGACCACACCCTGTTCCTACAAGGCCTAACCTGCCGAGAGCCAAGATCTAAACCACTCTTTGTGCTCCCTGTGCTAGCCCTAGAACACCGACACTCCCGCCAGAGACCAATCACGGGCTTGCAAATCACATCATCGTGCGTCCATGTCGTCCTGGTAACGCCAGGCTCCACAAATGGCTTTAAATCACGAAACCCAGGCGCGTCGCTTACACAAGATTTGCAGCACCATCAAATATTGGTACAAGTCTGAGGTTGGTTTCCTACTTCCTGCCTGCGCTCTCCTGCCCTGTAAGTAAAAGAAAGGGAGGACCACAAACGAAAGATGAGGTTATCAGAAAGTGGCTGTACAGAACGGCGAAATCGTCAATGATCTTGTTCAAAACGCTGCGTGGCTCGCTCGCGGTGCCGAAGGCCGAAACCCCAGTAGAAGACGTCTAGAGCCCCCGATCTGTCCTGGCAGCTTGTGAGCATCACTCTCAAGGCCCAACTACTGCAAGATCTCATCTCCACACTCTATGTTCCTCACTGACATTAAACGCCCGCAGGCGTAACCAAGGCGTGTACTCTTCCCTCTCCTACCTTAAACTACTCGCTTCTCTCCTTGTTGCCTCCACTTCCTCCTTCCACCTTCCTTCTTTCCTTCCCTTCTCCTCCTTCCCGATGTCAAATCTTCTTCACCCTATTAGCCTCTAAAAAATACTTCTATCTGTCTACCTTAGTTGCGTGCATGCCCGCCCGCCCGCCCGCCGTGCCAAGAAAAAGCGCTATGCTGTTGCGCTTGTGGTCGGTCGCCGAGCAAAAGAACAACGTTGCAACGAGCTCGTCTAAAAAAGTCACGGGAGTAGTCGCTGAGGGGGGAGATGAGAAAGAGAGAAGACAGACAGGAGAGGAGACGAGTGCAGAGAGCGGAGAGCAGAAGGACGAGCACGGCGGCAGGGGAGCACAAGGAGCAAGGGAGGTGGGAAGAGAGAGGGGGAGCGAAGAGGAGGAGGAGGAGGGCGGAGGAGGTCCGAAAGGTGGTCCCCGAAACTAAAAACAGCTGCTGCCTAGCTAGCTAGGCACGAAAGCGAGGCAAGGGCTGGACTGGGCTGGCTTGCTAGGGCACGATGGACGGGCCCCGAACCTGCGCTGCATCGGCTCGGCTCCGCTCAGCTACGGCCGCGTTCGGAGGGAATAAGAAATGAAGGAAACAAACAGCACACACTCTCGGGAGAAGTATTCTAAACAAGGATTCTAAACACTCTCGCGAGAAGAAGGGTTCTAAACACTCTCGTCCTGCGCTCTTCGTCGGAAACCAAGGATAGCATTCGATAGATAGATACAACCGCAATACGATGTCACTGCCCGTCGTCTACCGGACAAGGAACGAACGGAAGCAAGGCTCCCCCGTCCTGTCCAAACTATCCGTCTTCAGCACTACCCCGAGTCCGTTCGTTTGCTCGCTCGTTAGACGCACGCCACAGTAGACAAGGCAGAACAGATCCGTCGGAGGCAGACAGATGTGGTATAATCAATCTAGCAAATCAAAAGGCTCCAGGTCAGCACTCTCTCTCACGCGGTCATCTCTCGTGAATTCTATCTGGTGTACACCACGACCACATCCAGTCCCAGTTGGTATCCACATCTGCTGTATGTACCGCATACCACACATGAAGCCCATGACCACCTAGGCATACAACGCGGAGAAGCCTAGCGGGCCGGGGCTCGGCAAGTCTCGTCCATGCGCATAAACCCATCCCATACACATCAGATCTCCCTTGCTATTGTCAATTCCGCGTGGGTAACTGTAAACGTTCTGGAGCTTTAATAAATAACTGTTTTTATATGATTATTGCTATTATTATGTCCATCATACCGTATCTACTTACAGTCGTAGAATCATTTGCAGACGAAGGGTAAATGTAGCCGTAGGCCCGTAGATGAAGCCTGCGGCACTGGGACTCTGTGTGGGCTGCAAACGACGTAACTGCGTGACGGACATGCATAAACCTGACAAGTAACATATAACTGCAGTCAAAACGAATGTAGAGGAACTCGCCATTTTCACACCTAGGGAAACCCACGCCAGCATCCGCGAGGCTACCCATGTGGCATGTACCACAATACCAGCTATTCCACAAGGTCATTCCAGATCCACCAAGCCAAGTCAAGCTAGCACTGCCAATATAGATCTGTCGTTCCCTGTCCCATGGCAACCACGCCCGAAACTGTGCTGCAGGTCCGCATTTACACTTCGAGGCAAGTGACCGGGAAAGAATGGGAAATGGCGGCCAAGGGAGCGGCATCGGAGCGCTCCAACGCACACCTGTCAAGCTCCTTGCTTCTTCCTCTTCGTCCGATCTCCAACGCGCGCGCAGTTTGAAGGGACAGACACGTGGATTTGAACGCAATGACCGGCGCTACCGCTAAATTTATCGTAGTGCTGCGGACAACCACCGCTAGAGGTAAAGATGGAGATACTGTATTGTGAAACATCGGGGGCGCCGTGAGACTTTAGTTGGGGTATAGTTGGGGTTGGTTGGGTCCTTCTAGCATAGGATTGTGATAAGTTCCGATAGAAGCGGGCGTGGGCCACACGAACAAATCGTGGTGGCTTGTGGGTGGTCTTTGGTGTAGTCAGATGATATATGCCCTGCCTAATGAGAACCGTGGCTTCTTGGTTAGCCACTTGGCGTCCGGCAGTGCTGTTCTAACGAAGTCGGCATCGCGAACGTAGTCCATACCTACATCGGTGAGATTTTACATTCCTCATTTGCCGTACCCGTTCATCTCAGCTCCGATTTGCAAGCATGCATGCTCGTGGCCATGTCATGATCATCCCTCCCAGATGCCATGCATACCATGGTTATATGGCCGATCGTAGGAACGCGAGGTAGTGTTGCATATGGTTGAATTATCGGGTATCACTATCAGATGACCTGCTGGAGTCCCTTGAGCCTACTGCTACGACCATATGCTGCGTACACATCTTCCGGTCACATTGTCGCGACCTTTCGTTGGAGTTAGCAGGGGGGCGTTACGAATAAGGAACAACTATCACGGCCCGATCGCTCGGCAAAGATATAGCAGGAGCATCGAGGAGATACCTTTGTAGCCACTGGACCAGATTCGGTAATGGCGACAAGCTGGTAGGACGGGACAACCAACTAGAAGTGAGACGGAGAGAAAAACGGGACCCAATGAACAGCCAACGGATGGGAAGACCCCATCAAGCCTTACAAAGGAAAGAAGGACCCGAAGGGCCAAGCAATAAACACCCTGAAGGGAGAACATCGGGGCTAAGCACCGCTATCAGTAGTTCTAAAATCGCCAGTCACACCTATAAATCAGAGACCAAAAAGTCAGTACCTCTACCTACAACAGGTGCACATGAAGAGACATCGCCTACTGCGATTGCTCTCCTGTGAATAGCTCCTGCTAAAGCTCTCTGTAGAGCAATGGAAACCCGCTGCCTGAAAAACATGGTGCAGAAAGAAAGAAGAAGTGGTACCTCTGGCGTCTCTCATGGTAGGCTCTAGCGCACTCTCGCAGAAAGACGAACTCCAAAGTTGTCGATCCGTATATCTCCAAGGCTAAGAAGATGAAGCGATGTCTCACTTGCATACTCCTATACTTGGATACCTTCATTGCTGTCGCCACGCCTGCAGTCCATCCTGGAGGATGGGTGATAACTTGTGCCGCCACTGAGTCCCGTGTCAGATCCGTAACAACCACATCAGCCACTGAGACTTGATCCTCTTTCATCATGTACATGTCTGCTCTCACTGATCCTCCTGTCTGAAGGACGTACCAACGCTCTCTCCACGTCATGTGACCTCTCTCTCGTGCTAAGACAAACACGACGTCTCTGATGGCATCGTGGGTGGCTATCCGCTCTCCACCGTGAGGACATCGAGCAAGGTGACGACCCGAGGTATCGAGCGAGACACCGCACTCGTAGGTGGACAGTGCCGAAGCAACAGGCTGGACCAAGCCTAGACGGAACCTCATCGCTGTGGAGAAGATAGTCGGTGCGAGTCGGAACGCTCTAATGCAAGATCGAGCAATGAACCAAGAGCCTGCGCCCTTGTCCGAGCAAGAGCGGAGTCGAGCTCTAGTATCTCGTGAGATGGAAGGATCCACTAAGAGCGTATTAAGAACCTGCTGGAAGTGGTGTCATGTCAAAGAAGACTGTAGTCCGCGAGATCCATCGGAAGATAAGGTATCGAATCGAGGATGTGCCTCACGTGCCTCAAGAGTCAAACTATCTCTTGCCTCACGGAGACACATCTATAGTGGGTAAGAACCATCTTCCACCTCTATCACATAGCTCTCCAGGATAGGTCTATCTCGCACGAGAAAACGACCACATAGCCAAGGTGCTGAGAGGGTCCAACTACCCAAAAAAGATGCCTAAGCAGTCTCCTCCATGGATAATAAGCCCACCCCGCCACATGATATTGGCAAAGATGTCTGCCTCCGTGCGAGAGGTCCTGCCACACAGTCAAAGATCCCCGGTCCTATGATGTCGTCAAACATCTCAATGATCCTCCTATCAAACTCTCTAAGGCGCGAGATGAAGATAAGAGGTGGGAGTACTGTGCGGAGTAAGTAACAAGGACGTCGAGCTATGGAAGAGGAAAGAATACCAAAAGCAACATGTGGGTCCTCTAACATAAGGAGATCCTCGATATGCATAACATCTTCCGCAAGAGCAAAATCTAAGAACCGGGAGACAAAGTCCTATGTATCCACGGATACTCCGAGGATGCGTAAACCATCTGTAAGGGTAACAAATCTCTCTAGGAGCTGTAAGTCCGACGGTATACCTATGGGAGACCAAGCCTTGCACTTTGACACCTTCGTCCTCAGCCCTACCAAGGCCAATTGAGAGACAAGGTGATCAAAGACAACACAGACTTGGTCCGCCGGACCTACGATGTGCGTATCATCAGCTAGAGATGAAAAGACACAACCTAGAGCAGCCAAGGCGGTGGCCAAGAGAGCTCCATAGTGAGCTAAGGCAAAGAGAGGTCCACCCAAAAGATCTCCCTGGTGAGTCTCAGCAGCAGAGCTGATGACTGTAACCTCCTCTATCGTAGGACCGTGCTGGTAATAAAGAGAAGAGGAAGAACCATAGAACGATCGCACGAATGGAACGAGACCCGCCAGAGATCCTCCGCCATCTATGAGCTCTCTAAAAATAGAAGCACAGGAAATGCTATTAAAAGTATTTTCCACGTCTACTTGTAAGACCACTCAATCGCGATGGATGTCCAAGAGAGCTTAATGCCGAAAGACACAGACTCACAACCTCCCTGCATCGCAACTCCAAACTGATGTGGAGAAAGGTGGTCCCGAAAAGTATCTCGAAGTTGAAGGACAATGGTTCGACTGATAAGTCGTACGAGAATCTCACCGATGGCTATCGGTCGGATCCCTCCATCATCCTTCATCATGGCCAAAAGTCTAGCTGCTCCTAGTACCTGAGCTATAGACTGAGGAATATGTCCCTGAGCTACTGCTACCACTACCTAAAAAAGCTCCGTGAAACCACTAGAGGGATCGTCTGTCTGAAAACAATCCCGAATATGCTCGTAGACCATCCCAGACAGACCTCCAGAAGATAGACGTGGAGCTGTACACAAGGCCTGGGCAAACAAAGATCTATCGAGACATAATGATCTCTCATGTTGCTGAACCTCAGGTGGTGGAGGATCACCTGGTGAGGGATGAAGAAAACGCAACGCAGCGATCGTCTCCTCAGTATGACATGTCAATGACAAAGGATGCAATGCTCTAGCAGCTCTGCTATACTCTCCCACCTGACCTAACATCCTACAACTTCGTATGCGAGCGGAAGATGAGACATCACGTATAGAGATAGACTCACTCCTATCTCGTATCGCACGGACTGATTCCTCTTGTAAGGCCGCCCAATCACCTACTCGGAATCTCCAGAGACGGACCGCCACATCCCGATGTCCTCCTCTATCACCTCGAGTATAACCGAGGCACCAACGAGGAAGTAACAAAAACAATAACCACGTCGCCTCGTCTCTGGTGTTCCGTACCAACATGTCGAGAGATAAACGGAATGCATGTCTCACCTCGTCATGAAGAGCACGAGGTAACCGATGGAACAAACGCGGACAAGGAAAACTCGTCTGGAACAAATTCAAAATAGTGCCAGAGTGAGCTCTCAACCACTCCCACGACTCTGGAAGGACTCCAGGAAGAAGGACTAACGGTGTCATAATGACTGTAGATCTCCGATCTCAGCTAACCTGGGCATCCCATGTGGTCGTATCATAGCTCTTGTGCGTCTTTCTCACATGAGATTTTACCTCTTGCGAGGTAAATAATTGATTGCACAACGGACATGGTGTGTCTCTAATCAGTCTCGATCTCATGGGAGAGAGAGTACTCATAGCTAGAGAAAAAAAACGATATACGATCAAACGATACTCATAATAAAAACATCTCCTAAAAAAAGGAAAAAACAAGAAAAGAAAAATAAAAAAGACGGATAGACGTCGCCTTGTTCTCTCCTGGCAAATCAGTGAGCGTAGTGTAATATTAGGGGTGTCACAGTTAGTGCTTGTAGTGATTATTCTTACATCCGCTAGTTTGAGTTCCGGTGTCGTGTTGTGGTTCGGCTCCTGTGTGAAATTCCTGTGTAACCTATGTTGTGTTTCTTTTCCGTGTTTCGTGAACCGTATCGCGTAACTCGCCGAACGGTGTGATGAGTGTCACATTTGTGATTATCTGTTTAAGTGATCGCACGGTAGAGGAACGTGCCAAGTCATCGATCTGTGCGCGTTCACTTTAGTGGTCCTTGTCGCCGCATTTGTGTATAAAATGGTGGGTCGAAGGTTCATATGGCATTCTCTCTCAGCGGGTGATTCGTAAGGGTTCTCGGTGATCTGCATGGAGGAGTGAGGAACTGCAGGAGTGGTGGTTATGGACGGAGGTGTGTTACCGGCTCCGGATCTTCCTTTTCCGAATCCGTTTCACATCAAGCTTCATTGCATCCACTGCAATCACTTTCGACAGTGGTTAGTTGCGTACTTTGGTGATGAGTTCATGGGGAGGGTGATGGAGTTACAGCTTCCGGTGATCCTTCCAATCGTAACATACGGAGAGACTTGGGATATGACGGTGTACATTTTGTTGTGAGGAACAATGGATCTCAACTATCCATCGAACGTTCCTTTCAATCTTTGGGTCGATGTCCGGTGCCATTGCAGACCGAAGATCAATCATGGGGCTTGGATCGTGAGAAACTTCGGGCAAGAATATTACAATCGAGTGATAGCTTCACCGTTTCCTTTTGTCATACCTTTTATTGTAGAACGTTTCCAAGTTGTAATATTGACGTTGTATTAGTCTGCGGCTCACTGGTTTCATTCTAGTTGAGCGCTTCTGTGTAGTTACGGACCGCGAAGAATCCATCGACATATCTGAAGGATTTTGTGAAGTCTTAGAGTGTTGTTGATGTCTTGTGTCTCCTTGGAGAGTAAAAATTCGTTCTAAGGGAAAAGTTAAGAGGAGAAAAGACAAAAAGTAAAGTTCTTTTTGCTCTTATTGGTCCACTTTTGGACCAATGGTGTTCTAGCTGATCCTCGCGACGTTTCTGTGGTTTCTGGAGGCTTCGGAGGTCCATTCGCGAAACGGAGGGTATGGTTGGAGAGCTCTCGACCGGGGCTACAATCTGGGCTGAAGAATCGATCGATTTGATGAAAGTATGAGCGCGTTATGATCGATTGAGTGGAGGGGGGTGAAATTTGTACCTACTGCTACGTTTCTGGTTGTTCCGAGAGACTCGCGAGGAGTTTTGAGGAGCTGTCTGTTGGGTTGGAGAGCTGACGACGTGCTGGTCGTTTTGATATCAATTTCATCAGTTTCTTGATCGATTTGGATTCTGAACCGACCGATTGAAGTTGAGAAGTGCAGATGGGATAAGGCGGGACAGCGAACTATGATAGCCATGGATAGTTTGCTATTGCTTAAGATCTGAGTCGAATTTCTGAGTGAAACTTTCCAGGATTGAAGAATGTCTTATCAGTAAGATACTTGGGAAGTTTCACCTCAAATGGTCGAGTAGTTTGTTCAGAATCTTGGATCAAATGTACCTGGGTCTGTAAAGCTCTGAAGTTAGCACAGATTACGGTTTGATCCATATCTGAGAATTGGTTTGAGATTTCGACCTGAAAATTGTTCAGGGTAGGAGTGAAGGGTCCAATCAAGCTTCCTGTGAAGTTTGATCATCATTGGTCGAGTGGTTTGGAAGGACTGAGGTCTCAAAGTTCGAAAATACTTCTGTTATTAGCTATTTCGGGTTTTTCGGTATCATCTATGATCATTTTGGTCATTTTCGATCAATTTGGAGAGGAGTTTGTTGCTGAAACTGCCATGGCTGCATGCAATTCGACATTGGAGGGTGTGGGGCTGATTTCAGCTCTTGGTGATGAAGGAGAACGGAGTCGCCATGAGTCTTAAGCCGCTGTTTGGGTTCTCGGAGCTGCCAGGTACTACCGCCGTTGGTGCTATATTGAGATCTGAATAGTGTTTTGGAGTATGCATGCTTTACCTTGCTGGAATGCTTGGTAGACCAGGGTGTACAGCAAGTTGTATCGATACTCTATCAAGTTGATTGAGTGATCTTATAGCATCTTCTGATTGTACTATGAAGTTGTGATAGTTGGATTGATGGCCAGTTAGCGTCGCTGGGGAGCTATTCAGAAGTCAGGCTTCCAGTGATATAGATGAATAACTTCAGTTAGATAATACAGATCTGAGTATTTTTAGTTAGAATACAAAAGATCTGTTTGTAACACAAGTTTATGCAACCTATACGTAACCTTGGATCGTAGCAAGCTTTAAACTTGAGACGAGCGGATACAAGGTCACTCAGGCTAGAAGAGTAGATAGTGAAACATTTGAGTGGAAACATCCAGATCTAGATCCAACCTTGTCAATCCACATATCTCTGCACAGCCATATACCCCGTGTATTCCTAGACAGAAAAACACGTTATACGATAGCTGGTGAACTCGACGTGAAAAGTCTAGGGTGAGAGATACGTGTGTGGTTTTGCCACCATGGACATTGAAGGGTTGGGTCATTACGTAGATGAGGCTTCTACGTCTGGAGAGGCTCCAAAGGTGACCAAGCTTTCACGGTCTGATATGCGATTGCTTGAGGCATTTGCATTAGTAATGCAACAACAGCAAGCCACTGAACGGAAAGAAGCAATGGCTACTAAAGCCTTGCAATCTGTTGTGGGGTTGCTAGATCAGTTTGATGGGAAGAACATATCCAAGTACCTAAAGTACTATTCCCGAGAGATGGAGTTAAGCAAGGTGCCTGAAAGAGAGATGGTGAGTACATTTGCGCTTGCTGTCGTACCTGAACTACGAGAGCACATGAAGGACATCATCCGATCTCATGGTGCTACGTGGGAAGGATTTACTCTTCAGCTGAAAGAAGAGTATTCTTTAGAAGATGCAGACCGAGTGACTAAGAAGTCATTCATGGAGTGGGTAAACAAACCCAACAAAGGGCTTGTTGCCACAGAGCTATTTCGGGAGTATGAGAGACAATTCCTTCAGTTGTCTCGGATGGAGAAGCTCACATTGGAGAACGACAAGGTGGAGTTGTTTCTACAAGCAGCCAACAATGAATTACAAAGGGAGTTGGAGCTGCTTCTGGAAGATAGGATGGAAGACAACGGACTCACGACTGACTGGAGAAAAGTCTCTGAAGCAGTGAGTGTACTTGCCAAACGAGAGTACCGAAGAGGGAAGGTGGTGGTAAGACAAGAAGAGAGACCGCCACCGATCATAATACCTCGTAGGCAACCAATGGTACCCAATGTGCAAGCACCTATTGTGCATGTACCTCAAGTTCCACTTCCTACTATTCCTGTCCCGAAAGTTGCACCGCAAAGAGATGCTATGGAAGAGCTGGTAAAAGGGATGAGGGACTTGCAGATCAAGTTAGCAAGGTTGGAAGAGAAGGGAGGAGCACATGATACCAAACTTGCTCCTAAGCAAGATTATGTACAGAGATGCATTTGGTGTGATAGTTCTGATCATGCTCGAAGAGAGTGTGGTGATTTTGCCAAAACTCTACGAGATGGAGTAGTCTATTGGAAGGAAGGAAAGATTGCTCTGAAGGATAACGGAGAGATTCTTAGAACCAACTTCGGGAAAGGAGGAATGAAGCAAGTACTGGAGGAGTATCTATCTCAACATGCTACTGCGTCGGTAGAAGCTGCTACTTATGGAGTTGAGGTAGTACGAGAAAGAAGTGCTTCTAAGAAGGATGGAGATACTCTTGATATGTGGAGCCATGCAGTAAGCACGAACAAAAGGGGGAAAATGGCAAGGGAGGAGTTGCTCAGAACAGCCACGGCAATCAGGGGTGCTACTGGATGGGATGATCTCGTGGATACAATGTCTGTTCACGCTTATTTGGCGAAGAGTCAACATGAGGCTCTCATGGAGGAGAAGCGCAAACGAGATGAAGCAGGCCCTAGCGAAGAGAGAACAGCTCTCAAGAGGCAAACAAGAGGAGAAAAGTTCAGACCGGAGATCATGTCTCTACCAGAGGAGACTATGGAAGAGGTCATATCCTCTACTCCCGAGAAGTCAGAGAAGAGCAGAGGTAAGGAGAAAGGTAAATCTCCTTCATACAAGCTTCAGTCTGATATTGAAGCTGCTACGGATCTGAAAGGAGTACTAGAAGAGAGAGTACTCAATGCCAAGATCGAGTTTACCTTGCGAGAGATCCTTGGGATTGCCAAGAGAGAGTTTCATGATGTCATTATTGACACCATCAAACGAAAAAGGCAATTGGCAGGAGAAACCGCTGTGTCTAATGCATTAGACACAAGGATATCAAGAGAGGAAGAGTTAGAACTAGCTCAATGCTGCATCAACCGCAAGGTTCGGTTTGAGGATGATAACGATGACAAGGTCCCTAGTCATTACACTAGAGGACATTGGGCTAGAGCTACTACCGAAGCCTTAGTGAAGGTAGGAGAGATGACAGATCCGGTGGTTGCTCTCATTGATCATGGATCAGAGATCAATATTGTCTCTAAGGACATCTACAAGCAAGGTGGATGGCCTGTTGATATAGATCATGGTTGGATGATCAGAACAGCGAACAACACACGAGGAGAACTCTATGGAGCTTGTCCTGATGTGAAAGTAAAGGTGGGAGATGTAACTATTGAACAAAACTTCTTTGTTCAAGATAGTACATCATACCCGGTGATACTCGGTCAACCTTACATTACAGCTGTGAGGATGGAGACCAAGGTTTTGGATGATGGATCTGCTTATGCACGGATCAGAAGTCAGGATGGCAAGAGAGCGGTACAGTTTCTAACTGTATCAGCAAACCACGAGCGGAACAGAGATTATCTGAGGGGTGGTTCCTTGCCTAAGGTCACGGAGGAGTTCAAGGATTTTTGACAAGTACTGCTATAGAGCGAGGACATAGTGGTACACTGGAGAAGGTACTCTCGCTAGAGAAAGAAAGTGCTTTTTGTACAGGAGTTGTGAGATTTTCTGGGAGTGGATTTGCTACACATACACGACTTGCTGACTTGCAGAAGTGGGAGCAGAAAGTTGTGCAAAAAACTGAAAAAGATCTAAAGAGAGTTGGTGTGCTTGAAGAGGATGATAAGATAGAAGGTGTTTATTTGGAGTTAGGATTGGGAGATTTCATCGATGAACTTGCTATGCATGAGCAAGAAGATGAGGATCATGTGGTGGAAGTACACTCTAGGGAGCTCTATACAGCTATAGAGTCATTCGTAGATCCTGAAGTTAGAGTTGATACTAGGTACAAAACGGTAGACAAGAAGGTAAAACCTGTTGCTCAGCCATTACCTAGTGATTCTAACCAACGAGTCCAACAATCTTCGAAGGAGAAAAGCTTGAGAGATCTTAGCCGGGTCGGTCACAAGTTCACTGAAGCTACGCTCAAGGAGTTGAAGGTTGGTTCAGCAGATTTTCTTTTGTCTGTGGAGGAGAATAGGTTTAGGGAGATGTTAACTAGGCACGGGAAAGCTTTTGCTTTTGAAGCCTCAGAAATCGGATGTGTAGATCCTAGCATTGTGACGCCAATGATCATATTCACAGTTCCACATGCTCCTTGGGATTTGAGGCCAATTCCTGTACCTAGAGCGCATCTACCGAAACTCATAGAGCTCTTGAAGGAGAAGATGCAGATGAAGATCTTGGAACCATCGTTTGCACCATACTCTAGTCGTTGGTTTACAGTACCAAAGAAGAGTGGTGCATTACGGTTCATCCAAGATATGCAACCTGTGAACCAAGTGACCATCAGAAATACAGGCATAGGACCTATCGTCGGAGAGTTTGCTGAAGCGTTTGCTGGGAGGGCTATTTACTCTATAGGAGATCTTTACTCTGGATACGATCAGTTTCAACTTGCTGAACAGAGTAGAGATATCACCACCATGAGGACACCGTTGGGATTGGTCAGAATGTGCACACTACCACAAGGAGCAACAAACTCGGTAGCGCACATGATGAACGGGATGAACAAGGTTCTCCGTGAGTTCATTCCTGAGAAGACCATGCCTTTCTTGGATGACATTCCAATTAAGGGATGCGTTGAGGAGGAGAAAGATGAGACAATGGATCAGAAGGGGTGTAGAAACTTTGTTGCTGATCACATTTCAGATTGTGATAAAATCTTATCACGACTTGAAGAGGCGCACTTGACACTATCAGGTGCCAAGTCTTCATTTGGAGTGCGAGAGGTTGTGATTGTGGGGCACTTATGTGGATGGTTTGGACGCAAGCCTGATCCTGGTAAAGTGGATGCTATACGGCGGATGAAGGATACTTGTGGTTCAACAACGGAGGTGAGAAGGTTTCTTGGAGCTTGTGTCTTCTATCATGTGTGGATTCCACATTTTGCACATGTGGCTGATCCTCTTTACGATCTGTTGAGAAAGCACAAGAGGTTTGCATGGGAGGAGAGACATACCGAGGCGATTCAGAGATTGAAGCAGTTGTTATCTTCTCCACCTGTACTTCGTCGTGTGAGCTACGAGGATAGCAAACCAGTGATACTTACTGTTGATACTAGTCCGATAGCCATTGGATGGGCAGTAGGACAAGATGATGAAGAAGAGAATCGGTTTGCAGTCAGATTTGGAGCAAAGGTGTTGAGTGAGCGACATAGAAACTATCCTCAAGTGAAGAGAGAGTTATGGGGAGTAGTTACAGCTATGAAAGCTGAAAAGGACTATTTGATTGGAGCGCCAGTAATAGTAGAAACAGATTGTTTACCACTATTAGGGATGATTACAAACTGTAACACTCCTGATATTGCTATGCTACGCTGGATTGCTTACATCAAGTCCTTAAATCCTGAGTTCCGACACATAGCGGGGAAGAACAATCCAGTAGCTGATATGTTATCTCGTGCGAGGTATGAGGATGAGGAGGAGATGATAGAAGATACAGAAGATGTTGGTACTACTGTTTTCTGTAGAGCTCAAGGAGGTGAGAGTGACCATTCGAAACCGTTCATGGAGGAGCTATATGAAGGAGAATGGATAGACATAGGACGTTATCTAAGTCTGTTGACTAGACAGCCAGGATGGAGTGATGCCCACTTTAAACAAATCAGGAGGAAGGCTTATAACTACTTGCTACAAGGTGGTTATTTGTGGAAACATGCTAAGCAAGGTGGTAAGATGCCACAAAGGGTTGTGTGCAAGGTTGACATGCAGAAGTTACTCATGCAAGAGTTTCATGAGAGCTTGTGGGCAGGACATAGAGGTATTTATGCCACCTTTACAAAGCTGAAGGAGAGATATTGGTGGCGTAACATGTACAGAGATGTAGTTCAATTTGTGGAGACATGCCAAACTTGTCAAGAGTATTCAGGAATTCGGCATCGAGATGGATTACATCCTACTTATCCACTTGCAATGCATTATAAGTGGGTAGTAGATCTTGTTATTATGCCAATTGGTATATGGCAGATGCGATACTTAGTTTTGGCACGTGAGGATTTGTCCAACCAAGTGGAAGGGCGAGCCTTACGGACAAAATCCACAGAGAGAGTCTGCAAATTCTTGTTGGAAGATGTGATTTGTAGATATGGTTGTGTTGGGAAGATCACGGCTGATCGAGGGGAGCTGAACAATGATGAGGCTAAAGCGTTCTTCAAGAGGTGTGGTGTGAAGTTAGCTCTCACCACAGCCTACAATCCGGAGGGTAATGCGAAGAGTGAACGTGGTCATCCTCCTATTGTGAAAGCTATTGTGAAAGCTTGCAAGGGGAGGGCAAGAGAATGGCCAAGATTTCTTCCGTTTGCATTATGGGCTGATCGTTCGACTCATAGTTCAGTTACGGGATATATGCCGGCGGAGTTGATGCAGGGACAGAAACCTATCATGCCCATTGAGGAGCACATACCTACTTGGAGTGTTCTACCTTGGGAGGATGGTATGTCTACAGAAGATCTTCTTGCTGTCCGAATCCGTCAACTAGAGAGAAGACCTGAAGATGTAGAAATTGCATTGGAGAAGCTGAAAGAGGCGCGCTTGAGAAACAAAGACAGATTCGATAAGCGTCATCGATTAAGGCCAAAGGAGATTAAAGAAGGAGATTGGGTGTTGGTCTACGATAGTAGCTTGGACAACCAACACAGTGCGCTTAGAAAATTCTCTAAGCGAGGGTTTGGCCCGTATGTGGTTCTTGTCGTGCTTGACAATGCCACATATTCACTAAGAGAGCTTGATGGGGCAGAGCTCAAGGTTCCCATTGCAGGCAAGCGTGTGAAACTCTTCAAGAAGCGAGATGAAGGGATAAGCATGGAGGAAGTCGGAGCAGAGTTTGATATCTTGGATGATGACGAAGAAGATTTGGATGACGAAGATATTGTCAACGACAACATCAGTGAAGAAGATGAAGATATAGTGTGATGCCGACCACAACTTGTGAGTGTTGGCGCATACCAGAGGATGCGCAGGTTTAGAAGGGGTGGATGTCGTGTTGTGGTTCGGCTCCTGTGTGAAATTCCTGTGTAACCTATGTTGTGTTTCTTTTCCGTGTTTCGTGAACCGTATCGCGTAACTCGCCGAACGGTGTGATGAGTGTCACATTTGTGATTATCTGTTTAAGTGATCGCACGGTAGAGGAACGTGCCAAGTCATCGATCTGTGCGCGTTCACTTTAGTGGTCCTTGTCGCCGCATTTGTGTATAAAATGGTGGGTCAAAGGTTCATATGGCATTCTCTCTCAGCGGGTGATTCGTAAGGGTTCTCGGTGATCTGCATGGAGGAGTGAGGAACTGCAGGAGTGGTGGTTATGGACGGAGGTGTGTTACCGGCTTCGGATCTTCCTTTTCCGAATCCGTTTCACATCAAGCTTCATTGCATCCACCGCAATCACTTTCGACAGTGGTTAGTTGCGTACTTTGGTGATGAGTTCATGGAGAGGGTGATGGAGTTACAGCTTCCGGTGATCCTTCCAATCGTAACATACGGAGAGACTTGGGATATGACGGTGTACATTTTGTTGTGAGGAACAATGGATCTCAACTATCCATCGAACGTTCCTTTCAATCTTTGGGTCGATGTCCGGTGCCATTGCAGACCGAAGATCAATCATGGGGCTTGGATCGTGAGAAACTTCGGGCAAGAATATTACAATCGAGTGATAGCTTCACCGTTTCCTTTTGTCATACCTTTTATTGTAGAACGTTTCCAAGTTGTAATATTGACGTTGTATTAGTCTGCGGCTCACTGGTTTCATTCTAGTTGAGCGCTTCTGTGTAGTTACGGACCGCGAAGAATCCATCGACATATCTGAAGGATTTTGTGAAGTCTTAGAGTGTTGTTGATGTCTTGTGTCTCCTTGGAGAGTAAAAATTCGTTCTAAGGGAAAAGTTAAGAGGAGAAAAGACAAAAAGTAAAGTTCTTTTTGCTCTTATTGGTCCACTTTTGGACCAATGGTGTTCTAGCTGATCCTCGCGACGTTTCTGTGGTTTCTGGAGGCTTCGGAGGTCCATTCGCGAAACGGAGGGTATGGTTGGAGAGCTCTCGACCGGGGCTACAATCTGGGCTGAAGAATCGATCGATTTGATGAAAGTATGAGCGCGTTATGATCGATTGAGTGGAGGGGGGTGAAATTTGTACCTACTGCTACGTTTCTGGTTGTTCCGAGAGACTCGCGAGGAGTTTTGAGGAGCTGTCTGTTGGGTTGGAGAGCTGACGACGTGCTGGTCGTTTTGATATCAATTTCATCAGTTTCTTGATCGATTTGGATTCTGAACCGACCGATTGAAGTTGAGAAGTGCAGATGGGATAAGGCGGGACAGCGAACTATGATAGCCATGGATAGTTTGCTATTGCTTAAGATCTGAGTCGAATTTCTGAGTGAAACTTTCCAGGATTGAAGAATGTCTTATCAGTAAGATACTTGGGAAGTTTCACCTCAAATGGTCGAGTAGTTTGTTCAGAATCTTGGATCAAATGTACCTGGGTCTGTAAAGCTCTGAAGTTAGCACAGATTACGGTTTGATCCATATCTGAGAATTGGTTTGAGATTTCGACCTGAAAATTGTTCAGGGTAGGAGTGAAGGGTCCAATCAAGCTTCCTGTGAAGTTTGATCATCATTGGTCGAGTGGTTTGGAAGGACTGAGGTCTCAAAGTTCGAAAATACTTCTGTTATTAGCTATTTCGGGTTTTTCGGTATCATCTATGATCATTTTGGTCATTTTCGATCAATTTGGAGAGGAGTTTGTTGCTGAAACTGCCATGGCTGCATGCAATTCGACATTGGAGGGTGTGGGGCTGATTTCAGCTCTTGGTGATGAAGGAGAACGGAGTCGCCATGAGTCTTAAGCCGCTGTTTGGGTTCTCGGAGCTGCCAGGTACTACCGCCGTTGGTGCTATATTGAGATCTGAATAGTGTTTTGGAGTATGCATGCTTTACCTTGCTGGAATGCTTGGTAGACCAGGGTGTACAGCAAGTTGTATCGATACTCTATCAAGTTGATTGAGTGATCTTATAGCATCTTCTGATTGTACTATGAAGTTGTGATAGTTGGATTGATGGCCAGTTAGCGTCGCTGGGGAGCTATTCAGAAGTCAGGCTTCCAGTGATATAGATGAATAACTTCAGTTAGATAATACAGATCTGAGTATTTTTAGTTAGAATACAAAAGATCTGTTTGTAACACAAGTTTATGCAACCTATACGTAACCTTGGATCGTAGCAAGCTTTAAACTTGAGACGAGCGGATACAAGGTCACTCAGGCTAGAAGAGTAGATAGTGAAACATTTGAGTGGAAACATCCAGATCTAGATCCAACCTTGTCAATCCACATATCTCTGCACAGTCATATACCCCGTGTATTCCTAGACAGAAAAACACGTTATACGATACCGGACAGGGGTCATTTTGGATACGGATGGTCTCGAGATACTCGTAAAGTGACCCACAGGTTCTGTCTCACTACTCGTCTTGGTTTTGTCTGTGAACTTAATGTTCACGTTGATATGTCATTTAAAAGTAATGCTCATATTACGTAGCATGTACTTTCAGAATTTTACGTAGCATGTACTTGTAGATGTTTGAAAATTGAAAAAAGACTAGTGGGTTCTCACAAAGAATGTAATGAATAAAGATTTCTGCAATAGGTTTCTCCGTCGAATTGAGGTCTTTGTGAAAAATATAACAGAGTCGTATCTATCAAACCTACACATCCCGAAAATCCTTTTTGAGCAAAAGCTTCGGAAATAATACATCTTTCTTCACGATTTGATCAACAAATGAGTACTCGAAGAATAGACTCTAAAGCCTCTATCACCCTCTTAGTGTACAGAACCATCGTTCCATGAGCAATCCCCCAAAGAAGTAGAGAACGTCATATGACAACATCATTTCCTTCGTGTCCAAATCTGTCTAGAGCAGCATCAAGTTGCAAAGATAAAGGAGCTTGTTTCACACGATTTACATTATGAAATATGGGATGTCCTTCCACTAAACTCATCAATTTACCGAAACTACGTCTATCCATCATGGTGAGCTGTCAGAAAGGATCAAAAAGGAGATTTTCAAAGTAATTATGAAAATAATTCTTACTTTTTGAAAATGTGAAACGATCATGTCGTTCCAAATATCTTGAACTGCAAAGTACTTCATACAACTCTACAAATTCCTCATCTGAGTCATCGCTCTCTTTGGACAAACTAGATCCAAAATGTAGTTATTCAGTGAATGCTCAAGTTGTATGTTGTCATCGAGAGAAGATCATCTTTTTATTTACAAGTATGCCGAGGAGTTACCAAGATATCACCTGTTTGAGGAAGTCAGTTTTGTGGAAACACATTGACAGTAATACTCCTCTCTTTGAACTAGATCAGTATTTACTTGATGATTCAAGATATTCACCGATGCGTCATCTTATTCTATCATTTAGGATGACTACAAGAGATAAAGAGAAATAAGATTTTAATACTTGTTTAGCACATGCTAGAGTGACGAACCAACACTATATAGATATTTTGAAGTCTCGTTGGTATTATTTGAAGCAAATTAGAACACAGTTGAAATTAAAATCCGAAAATCAGTTTTTAGTTGGATGAGTAGATTGTTGTGTTATGCTCCAACTTTCTACTCAAAAATCAAGATGAGTGGACAGAAGAAGATGGAGAATTAATTATAGAATCAAGAGATAGAGATCCGGATATTCCAACAGGAGAGAATATCTCTACAAGGATATATCAGAGAAATAAGATATTTAGAATGTGTCTTCAACATAGAAGTCCGGGTGCATTTTTATTCAACTCTTGATGTAGTTTCGGGTGGTAAAACATACATAAAGCTTTTCGGCATAAGTTCGGAGAGTAATGGATGTTGCGAGTGCAACGTTCATTTCGTTGTGAGTGCAACCTTGTTTCGAAGTGTTCAAGCTCTTTCGTGACGAGCATTATTTCGCAGTGTTGTTGCTTCGTTTCGCAGTGTTAAAAGTTTAGTTTCATTCAACGTATGTTGAAAGCTTTGTTGACTATGAATGTAGTTGTTTTGTTTCACAAGCTTTGTAACATTGTGTTTGTTTGTTTCGCTGTGAATGTAGTTGTTTTCGCTTTGAATGTAGTTGTTTGTATCACTGTGAATGTAGTTGTTTTGTTTCGCGATGAAAGTGTTGTGAGTGCGACGAGGTTTGGTTTCACAATGAGCTTACTGAGTGCGACGAAAGTGTTGTAAGTATGACGAGCTTTAGTTTCACAGTGAGCTTACTGAGTGCGATGAAAGTGTTGTGAGTGCGACGAGCTTTGGTTTCGCAGTGAGCTTACTGAGTGAAACGAAAGTGGAAGTGTTGTGAGTGCGACGAGCTTTAGTTTCACAGTGAGCTTACTGAGTGCGACGAGCTTTAGTTTCGCAGTGAGCTTTAGTTTCTCAGTTAAGCTTAATTTCGTGTGAGCGAGTAAGACGATTAGCAAGATCGCACTGATTGCACTGTTTGATGTTGCATTGTTTGATGTGAATGAAGTTCCGAGATACCACTGAGATACCACTGCCATAGTGACAAGTATCGTAGTAACACAAGTACATGAACTTACACACAAGGTGTTCAAATATAGATGTCGTCATGAATCAGAAAATGACTTTATTATAAACGATTAACATGATTTGAGTTTAGTCATAAACTCGGTCTGCTCAAGTATACTGCAAGAATGCCATATCAAGTTGAGTTCCTCCTCAGACATAGTGCCCCATTAGTTTTTAAGAGCGGTAAAAGGATCCCTTGTGTATATTTTGCTCCGACATAGATTGGGGTCTCTAAGGTGTTACTTCCTCATGTCTTCAACCATGGTAAAAGTACATTCAAAAGATAGTCGTCTCTATCCATGTTAGCCGACTCTGGCATAAAAGAGGGAGGATTGATTGCACTAAACGAATGATTAGTATTGTTTTCGGAAGAATCATCGATCAACAACACATCTCGTGTACATAAGTTATACGAGAGCAGTCGAGAGAAATTCTTCATATACAAGTAATTATCTGTGGCAAATTCTCTGATCGTCTTGAAACGAGTACACATGGGTTGTCTAAAGATTCTACAAATCTGTACAGTGCAATTTTACGATAAGGTAAGTACAAGCAAGATCAAAACTGATAAAACTCAAAAGAAGTTTGATAGCATTGAGTTTCTCTAATTTACCTGCTTGACGCGACCCTACAGTGAGGTATTTTTTGTTCTCCATGGATCGAAGAATTACGTTATAGTTACTCAGGGTACGCGATGTCTATATTAGGACTTGAATATCTTGACAGCAGATTTCCGTGAACTATTTAACTCCCTTCCGTACCACGTAGAACAAATCCTTTTTGCAACTTTCAACTCGATAACTTCTCTCTTTAGCTCATTGGAGTTCCAAGTCGTTATGTCTCACTCTTATCAACAACCCATTCAGATCAAGAATCAGCATTTTCCTCTTGACTAGAGTCGGATCGGTCAATCTGGGATAAAAGAGTTTCGAAGAACAAAGGCGAGTGATCTCCGCTTTTAACCCTTCCAACTCTTCCGAATTCCTCGCAATAGTTTGCTGTTGTGTTTGCAGTCGTTCTGACATTTCTTCCTCTCTCCGGCTGGCTTTTGCTATTTTTGAGGTTCAAAGTCTCCTCCTTTTCTCTTTTAGTCGCGAGCTGAGCATCTAATTTCTCCACCTCTTTCCTCTTGTTGAATAAAATGACGGAGGATCTTACAATAGAAATCATCGATGTTAGAGCGACCTCGACACTATCGCAATGCGATCGACCTCAGTGCGACCTCGACGACGTCGCTTAAGGCGTATGTCGATCGCACCGAGTTCAGTGTGACCTCCTCTACGCGATCGTGCTCAATGCGACATAGTCCATGTCGCACGCTCAATGCGATCTAGGTCCGGTGGCACTGAGCTCGATGCGTCCACTGCACTGAGCTTAATGTGAAATCTGACGATCGAACTAAGCTCAATGCGTCTTCTAGACTGTCGCGCTCAATACGACATATATCCGGTCGCACTGAGCTCAGTGCGTCTTCTGTGCGGACGAGCTCATTGCGATCTAGTCTCAATCGCACTGAGCTCAGTATGATATAGTCTCAATCGCACTGAGCTCAGTGCGATCTCTGGACGGCCACGCTCAGTGCAATCTAGGCCCGGGTCGCGTTGAGCTCGGTGTAACTATAGAATCTACTACAGAAAAGATATTATAACAACTTTCACTACCTCTTTCAACACTAAAACAAGACCTTAGATACAACTTTCACTGCAAACATAACTCATTTAGGAACAGTGTAGTCAGACAATGAGAAGAAAGACTCACGAAAGTGAACAGTAAAAACACAAACATAACTCATTTCGGAGCAGATTAGTCAAACAATGAGGAGATGAGAGCAGTAAAACAGAGAGAAGTAAAATAGTGAGGAGAGAGACGCACAGAAGTGAGCAGTATAAACGCACAAAAATACATTAAACAGTTAGAAGAGGTTTTCAGGGTACTATATCATCATGGTCCACGCCAAGCTCTTCCTAGTGGATATCTTGATGAGTACTGTCGTGTACAAAGTGTTCGATGGAGAATACTAAAGCTTATTCCCTCAAGATACTCAAATGTCGCATGAGATGGGTTAAAGCCATTCTGCAGAAAGTTTCTATAGATCCTCCTTTCTTCTATTTGATGTGCCTCTGCAAATGCAACACTTCTGCTTCCAAGTTTCAAACATGAATAGAGACCAATCGTAATCCATATCTGCTCCTTCCACTTTAGATTTCACGTATAAGGCAAGTTGACCGATAACAGCTTTGGTCTTCTTCTCGCCAAAAGAAACGCATTCAGGCATTGAAAAGCAGATCTTTATCCTTCAAAAGTACATTCTCGTGCGAAGTATCTCTTCTCGACCTTATCATAATCAAGAAACCAATCATCTATGATGAGTCTCACGAACAGCGATAAAATCACAGAACCTACATAAATAACAAAAGTAAGTCAAGGATCAACTTCAATTCTCAATCCTCAATTTTGACCACTCGTGTTTCTGCATTATAAGATTGGATAAAAGCATCACAGAGTTCAATCCGACAGAAACAAACATTACAATAAGTATAAATATTAATTCTCGAAAGACAAAGCAAGATCAACAATGAAACATGACTTAGCTTACTGTAACTAGTTAAACAGAAAATGAAGGACTGAATACTTACGTTAAGACGAGCAAATTCGAAAGAGAGAGCAATCAACAATCCCAGCTTTTTCAGCGCATCCTCGTCTATTTCACTCAAAGCTCGCCTGATAGCTTCTTTATCCATACATTGTCAATTGATGCATCAATGTAAATCATGTTGGGACGTAAATGTGATAAAACTTGTCCTTCTTCTCGCGGTGTCATGCTTGTATCTCGTTCACTACACATACATGCCAGAGCAAGCTTCACAATAATAACAAAGCGAGCTTCACAATTTGTTCGAAGATAAAGTATTCTCAGAGTGTAAGGATAAAGAAAGAAAGTCATAGTTTAGAGGTGCACGAGATGCACATTTAGTGCGACGGTGTCGTGTCGTGGACCGGCTCCTATCTGAAATACAAACTTCGATGCTTGTCGCTCCAAAGACACTCATGAGAAGACAAGCTAGGCCCCAGCTTACGGATTTTAGCACAATCTCATATCTCCATTTTCATCGCATAGATGGGTAGAGCTCCTTGTCAGCTTTCCATAGGCATCTTGTCTACTTCGTTTGGGCGCCTAGTGGAGAAGTTACAGGACTCGAAAGATGGAGAAAATAAGCTAGGCCCCAGCTTACGAGTTTTTGGCACCACTTCAAATCTTCGTTTTTATCGCACCAGTGGATAGAGCTCCTTGTCAGCATTCCATAGACACTTTGTCTACTTCGTTTGGACGCATAGTGAAGGAGTTACAGGACTCGAAAGATGGAGTAAACAAGCTAGGCCCCAGCTCACGAGCTTTTGGCGCAACTTCGGATCTTTACTTTTATCGCATAGATGGATAGAGCTCGTTGTCAGCTTCCCATGGGCATCTTGTTTACTTGGTTTGGACATCCAGAGAAAAAGTTATGCGATTCGAAAGAAGGCAAAATCAAGCTAGGCCCCTAGTTACTTGCTGACTGGGTATTTAGGGCTCTAGGCGTTATATCAAAGACGCAAGGGGCCTGCTTCTTATTATTGAGGGTTGAACTTCGTACGTACAGACTGTTGCAAGGGGGCTGCTTAAGAGGCTTGCTTGTTCCTGCGACCTGTCGGTGGATGTTTTGGAGAATTGGGAAGTCCAATACACGCACGCAAGGTGTCATCGGGTTCAGATCTGTGCAGGCTACGCACAGGTTAAGACGGTTCTTGAAGAGACGGATCGGGGGTTGTGTTCTGGGAGAAATTGAGACGCAGGGAGCAGAATTGAGGTTTTCAGTTATCTGTGAAGGAGAGTTGGGCCGTTCGGGCCGTTCCGGAGTCCAAACTTGCTGTCCTTGGATCCATCGGGATCAGAACAACGAGTTCTTCAGGAAATTGAAGACGATACAAAGTTTTATCGGGCGGTTTGAGAGTTGTGAGAGAAATTGGCTCGCAGGGAAGTGCTTGCGTCAGGTTTTCATCGCCTGCGACCTGAGATTGGATTGTTCTTCGCGATCGGTGAGCCAAGCTCTTCGTTCTTGGTGCCTACGCGATCAGGGAGTCCTCATGTACGCATAGGAGAAGACTGTAAGTGAATTGGATTGTTGGTTTGGGTGTGGTGAGCAAATTTGAGCCGCAGGGAGCCGATTTACGTCAGTTTTTTGTAGCCTGCGACCAAATTTCTCGAGTAGTTTTGCAAGGGGAACTCCAAACGGCTTGTTTGGAGTCTTGTTGGGTTCAGGGTAGCCAGATCTACCTACCAGCATAGACGGATATCAGTTTAGACGATCCGTTTGTGCGGTGTGAGCGATTTTAAGCCGCAGGGAGGAGTTTTTGAAGATTCGGTCACTTGCGACCGAAAATTAACGATATCTCGACTATCGGGAGTCGGATCTGAAGGTTTCTTGGGCCAACGGAGTCAGGGAAGGAGACCCTATCAACATTTGAAGATCGTTTGGCGAAAGGAGAAAGTTCCCGGATAGGTCTTTTTCGGTTCCTTCGCTACAAGTTTCGTCCTTTTGAGTTTGTTAAGGACTTAGTTGGTTGTGTATGGCTTGTGGTAGCTAGCTTTAGCCAAGAGCTAGTGTGTGGATGTGGTTTGGACTTGGGTTTGGATCGCATGATACTGTTGTGGCTCTGGTTGTTAGCAAAGAGAAGTTCTTCTTGCTTTGAGCTACGCTTTGGCGATTTCAGACTAGGTTGCGTTTCAGGGGTTTGTTTTAGGGCTTCTGAAGTAGGTTACAGACCGCTCTGGTCTGTTCTTCAGTTTTGTGCTGTTTGGAGAAAGAATCGACAGTGTACATACTTCAGAGTGGTATATATCGCAACATTCCTTTTCGTGGTTGTTCTTCTCTGTCTTGTCTCTGTTTGGCACATAGCACCTCCACAGCCAGGAACCTCGCGTTTTCCTGGACATCCTTCACGCACAAAATATCCGACACGATACGGTGGTGAACTCGACGTGAAGGTGAAGATCTTGGAGCCGTCGTTTGCACCATATTCAAGCAGATGGTTTACAGTACCAAAGAAGAATGGGTCGCTGCGGTTCATCCAAGACATGCAGCCGATGAACGCAGTAACAATCAGAAATGCTGGGGTGGGACCGATTGTGGATGAGTTTGCAGAAGCGTTTGCAAGAAGAGCGATTTACTCGATGGGAGATCTTTACTCAGGGTATGATCAGTTTCAACTAGCGGAGGAGAGCAGAAGCTTCACGACAATGAGGACACCTTTGGGGTTGGTTAGGATGTGTACTTTACCACAGGGAGCTACCAACTCGGTAGCACACATGATGAACGGGATGAATCGAGTTCTAAGAGACTTCATTCCTGAAAAGACGATGCCGTTCTTGGATGACATCCCCATTAAAGGATGTGTGGAAGATGAGAAAGATGAAGCATTAGATCAGAGGGGGTGTCGGCGATACGGCACTGATCACATCACAGACTGTGAGAAGATCCTATCTCGACTTGAGGAAGTTCATCTTACGTTGTCAGGTGTGAAGTCTACTTTTGGGGTTAGAGAGGTTTTGATCGTTGGTCATTTGTGTGGATCGTTTGGTCGGAAGCCAGATCCGAACAAGGTGGATGCGATTGGAAGGATGAAGGAGGTTTGCAACTCGCTGACAGAAGTAAGAAGATTTTTGGGTGCTTGTGTATTCTACCACATTTGGTTTCCTCATTATGCGCATGTGACGGATCCGTTGTATGGATTGTTGCGTAAGGGTCATAAGTTCAGATGGGAGGAAGAGCATACTGATGCGGTAAGGAAGCTGAAGTCTTTACTATCATCTCCTCCAGTTCTGGGAAGAATTGATTACAAGGGTGCTAGGCCGGTGGTTCTTACAGTGGATACAAGTCCAGTTGCAATTGGATGGGCGGTCGGACAGGATGATGAGGATGGAGAAAGGTTTACGGTTAGGTTCGGAGCGTAGGTGTTAAGTGCTCGACAACGTGCTTACTCGCAAGTGAAGAGAGAACTGTGGGGTATTGTTTCAGCTATGAAAACTGAGAAAGAGTATTTGATTGGAGCAGTAGTGGTGGTTGAAACTGATTGCTTGCCGTTGTTAGGGATGATCATGAATTGTTCAACTCCTGATATTGCGATGTTACGATGGATCGCATATATCAAGTCGTTGAACCCGGAGTTTAGACATATCGCAGGGAAAGATAATCCGATGGCGGATATGTTATCTCGAGCTCGGTATGATGGGAAAAATGAGATGGTAGAAGACATTGACGACGTGGGTACAGAGTTCTATTCGATTGCACAGACAGGAAGAGAAGATGAGTTGTTTGTTGAAGGGTTGTATGATGGTGATTTACTTGATATCGGGAGGTACCTTAGTACGATGGTTAAGCAGACAGGTTGGACGGATGAGAGGTTTCGGCGAGTTCGAAGGAAGGCCTACAACTTCATGTTGCAGGATGGGTTTCTTTGGAAGCGACCGAAGCAGAAAGGTGGGGTACCGCTAAGGGTGATTTGCAACAAGGAAGATCAGCAGAAGTTGCTCAAGGCGTTCCATGAGAGTCTTTGGGCTGGACTGTAAACCCTCCGTGGTCCTATCGATCAACTACCCCCCGATCTCTCAACCTCCACGATCGTCATCCACGAATCTGCAACATGTCGGGCCTGTCTCTCACTCAAGGGTCACCTCTGATGGCTTTGACGGAAGCACACCATGAACTTGAAGGGAAAATGCTGAGTTCACTCATTCATACACCCACAAACTTATCAACTAAAAATCTCCTTAAACACATCAACTAAAATCCTCTATTCTAACGACGTCTCTCAAGTTTTCACATGCTAAAAATATCCCACACTCTCTATATTACTCAAGTTGTCATTACGACAATGTGAAAACAAGGATGAGGAGCTCTTCTCTACTCCTCTATTTATACATTCTAGGTTTTTACTTTGGTACCCTCCGGTAACTCAGCCGTAACTACTTTTATCGAGTTTTACTAAGATATTACTTAAGGTAAAAGCATTGATCACATGGGCTTTTAACCTTTTCACATGGGCTTATTCCTTCAAAGTCAACAACTTCTAGAAGGATTCTGGAATATTCTTAAGGAATCTCGAATTTCCACCCCCCCTCTACACTAAGACCCACTAAAAAGGAAACATGTGGAATCTCTTCTTGTTTTTAATGCCCACAAAGTCCACAACTTTAATCCAACCACTAATATCAAGTCAAAAAGGAGATAAAGGATACTTTCCACCCCCTTTCTACCTTTTAGACAAGATGAC
This sequence comes from Asterella californica, assembly GCA_036924285.1. Taxonomy (NCBI): domain Eukaryota; kingdom Viridiplantae; phylum Streptophyta; class Marchantiopsida; order Marchantiales; family Aytoniaceae; genus Asterella; species Asterella californica. Next base: position 29,864,726 of record JAYKYS010000006.1, on the reverse strand, counting down.
AAGATAATAGTGCTCACTCTTTAGCAAATATCTGAATTCTGCCAAAAGTACAGCTAAGTTTAACCATAACTAACTTTTAGCTAGTCATGACTAACTTGATACCTCCTTAAAGTACTTTGGCAACCAATAAACATTCTCAACACTTAGTTATAACTAAACACCTTACTAATAGACAAACTTCCTATGTGTAACATAGGTCGTTACATTTTACCCCCCGACTAAATTTTCGCTCCGTCCTCGGAGTGAAGAGAGAACTTTCGTCGATGAAACAACTTCAACTTGTCATGGTTGACCCGATCGAATCTCCTTCCTCCCAACTCCTGAAGGTCATATGTGAAGTTGCTCCACACCTTATCTACAACAAAAGGACCAAAATACCTCGGAAGAAACTTCTTCCTAGCCCTCTTGAATCTGATAGCATCATATAACATAACCCAATCTCCAACTTGAAAAGGTTTTACCTCCCTCTTGCCCAACCGTTTGTCGTAACTCTTCTTTTGATACGCCTGAGCTCGTTCCATCCGGATCATTGCTACCGCTCGGGTCTCTTCCAACTCCATGAGTTGCTTCCTTCTTGATCTGACCACGTCTTCTCCTCTCGACCTCTTCAACTTTCGTTGAATAGTTTGAAAAGTATCCAATTCGAATTGGATCGGCAACTTGGATTCCACTCCATAAACCAGTCGAAATGGAGAGTACCCAGTAGAAGTCTTTGTTGTCGTTCGGTACTCCCATAAGATGGCATGTAGCCTCTTATCCAAGTATGTTTCGCAGTCCCAACACCAACATCTTTGGCGAGCATCATACAAAGTGTAAGATTGGTCTTCTCCGCAAGACCATTAGCATTTGGTTTGTATGAGGTCGTTACTCATGGCTTGATAGAAAAGTGTTGTAGCATAGCAGTAGTCATGCTCCCTACAAACTCTCCTCCTCTATCTGAGACCAACTCTAACGGACATCCAAATCTTGTGATGATCCTCTCCCATAGGAATCTACCGACTTCTGTTTCATTGGTCTCTCTCAAAGGTCTAGCCTCTACCCACTTGGTACAATAGTCATTGGCGACTACAATGTATCTATTGCCTCGAGGTGTCTTATTAAGAGGACCTACAAAGTCAATACCCCACTTCTCAAATGGTCCTAATATTGGAATTGATCTTAACGGAGGTGTTCTAGTAGACTTCAGAGCAAATGCTTGACATACGTCGCAAGTTTTGCAATAGTCTAAACACTCCTTGAAAATCCCTCTCCAGTGATAACCCGCATCTAGAATCTTGAAAGCTGTTATCTTACCAGCAAAGTGACCTCCGCAAACCGTGTCATCGTGAAACTCGTGCATAAGCTTGAACGCCTCCTTCTGACCAACTGCTCTCCTTAGTAACCCATCTGCTCCTTGATGAAATAGAATTCCCTCCACCATGATGTAAGGTTTGCATCTCTTGATCAACGCGTTACGTTCTCGGGTATGCATACCTTTTGGAAAAGAGCCATCTGCAAGGAAACTCCAAATTTCCTTGTACTCGTCCGGTATCTCCTCAATGCTTGTGATGGTCATCAGATGTTCGTCTGGAAATGAATCATCAAACGGTTCTTCTCCCTCATCATCATAAGCCCTCGACAAAAGATCAGCATTCACATGCTTTTTGCCTGGTCTATCTTCGATCACGTAATCGTATTCTGTTAGAAGGATCTTCCACCGGGCAATACGACCTTCGGCATTAGACTTATTAAAGATATACTTTAAAGCCTTGTGATCTGTGACTATGGAAAATTTCCCTCCTAGCAAGTAATGTCGGAATTTCTTCAATCCAAAGATCACCGCTAATCCTTCTCGTTCAGTCACGGAGTAATTCTTCTCCGCTGGCACCATCTGCCTACTAGCATAAGCTATAGGATGATCATGCCCATCTTCATCTAACTGACTTAATGTACACCCGATAGCTACATTGGAAGCATAATGTACACCCGATAGCTACATTGGAAGCATCCGTATACAGAATAAATGCTTTACTCCACTCAGGTTTAGCAAGTATAGGAGCTGTCACTAATGCCTTTTTCAGCTCCTCAAATGCTTCCTTTGCCTTCTGATCATGCACTATCAAGTCAAAATCAACTCCCTTCTTCATGTACATAGTCAAAGCTATTGCTTTGTTTGAGAAGGAAAAGACAAACCTACGATAATATCCAACCATGCCAAGAAACTGCCTCAACTTTGTCAAGTTGATCGGAAATGGAAGATCCACAATCTTCTTCACCTTCTCAGGATCTACCGCAATCCCATTATTGGAAATGATGTGCCCTAACAGCAGACCTTCTTCGCAGCCAAAGATGTACTTCTCTGGATTTAGAGAAGCGTTGGCTTGCTCCAACCGCTGCAAAACTTTGATCACATGATCAAAGTGGTCCTCCTTTCTTCCGTACACACAGAAATCGTCAATGAAATCCCGAACAAACTTCCCTATGAATGGTTCAAACACCTTGTTCATGAACCTTTGAAACGTGGCCGGAGCATTACACAGTCCGAATGGCATCACCCGAAATGCAAATGTTCCCCAAGGAGTAGTGAAAGTAGTCAACTGTTGGTACTCCTGTGCTATCTTGATCTGGTTATACCCACTATAACCATCACCAAAGCTGTACCACTCATGACCAGCAACTTCCTCCAAAATCTCATCTATAAATGGTAGAGGATAATAATCCTTCTTGGTAACTGCATTCAGCTTCTTATAGTCTATGCACACTCGCAGCTTACCATTCTTCTTCTTGACAATCACAATGGGTGAAACCCATTCTGAGTTCTCCACCTCGTAGATAAAACTCGCCTCCCTCAACTTGTCTATCTCCTCCTTGACCATCATCGCTGTTGTAGGATTGACCCTTCTCTGCTTCTGTCGAACTGGTCTTGCGTTCTCCTCCAATCCGATTCGATGAGTCTCGAGGGTCACCTCCTTCAAATCCTTGTAGCTGAAAGCAAACACATGGATATATTTTTGAAATATATCTGGGAATCTACTTTTCTCCTCTTGAGTGACATTGATACCAAACTTCAGGGTAGAGAGTCTTCTCACAATCTCTGCCTCACTCAACTCTTCTTTGTCAGGATCTTTCTCCATTGCTGGTCGAGGCAACAAGTCAATAGCACTAAGCTGATGTACTGATTCGTCTCGACCAAATCCTTCATCCTCAGACGAGGATTCTTGGTCGTAAGAATCCCCAGTATCTACTTCTGAGACACTTTGATCATCCTCGGTATCAGATTCCCAGTAGTCACTAGTGGGTCTATCAGAGTCAGAAGTCACTGCTCCAACACCCGAGAGAGGAACTATCACTCTATGATCTCTAGGCCCAATCCGTAAGTACCCCTTGTGCCACCTATCAGTGGTGCGCACAGCTCTCAACCAAGGCCTACCTAGGAGCAAATCATAACTAGAGTCCTTTAACACTTGAAAGGACATCAACGTTTGAACTCCCATCACAGACACGACCACCTTCTCTAACACACCAAGAGGTCTTACCCGTTGCTTGTTAGCCATCCCCACGACAATGCTAGTCGGGCGAGTTGGTTCCATCCCCAACTTCTTCATCAACCTCTCCGATATGACGTTGACAGCCGATCCTCCATCCACCAATACGTCAGAGACGTAGTGATCATTCAACCGGACTTCAATCTTTGAAACCCTAGTGCATACCTCTGAAGCATGCACATCCACCACACCAACTCCCACAGACTTTGATGTCTTGCTCTTGGGTTTCTTCTTCTTGCTTCTCTTAGAACTCAGTCCTCCTCTGAGTTCCCTTCGTAAGCTGGGATTAAGTGCGATCAGTTGTCCAACAGTGATGTTGGCTTTCTGAGCACCCACATCTTCAACCACATCATATCCCGCTTGAGAAGATGAAATGGTGAAATCCGCCATCCCCAGCTTCCTTCTTGGCTCCCTTGGTGTACTCGAAACATTACTCGAACGAGTACTTCTACTTGCTGACTCCTCCATGAAAACCGGTTCATCAGAAAATCGAGTTCTTTTCCTTTCTTGAGCTAAAAGCTCCACCGGTGCATGAGAAGAGTTTGAACTCTCTCCTTTCTCATAGATGGGATCTCGTACGACATCGATAGTAGCCACCCCCTTGTCTCGTCCTTGTGATGGATTTCCTCCACCCACATTCATTCTGACAGCTTCGGCACCTCTTGCTCCGTTGTTAGGACAATTTCGCTGGAAATGAGAACCTCCACACGTCCAACAAATGATTCCTCCAAAGTTACCTTGGTTGCCTCCAAAGTTACCTTGATTTCCTATGTTAGGATTGTTGTCGTAACCTCTTTGACCTCCTCCTCCACCTTTGTTTCTCCATTCTCGTAACTACACCACATTTATCTTGAGATCCGCAAGAGTGTCAGTGATGCTCTTCAGCTCGGCATGAAAATCAGAGGTGGCAGTAGACATCGTTGTTGGGACAAATGGTCTTGGCACCACCGTTGGAGTAGGAGCTGACGTTGAAGCAACCACCAATTGTGATGGTGCAGGTGCTATCGTCGTGACTACACCAAGAGTCGGAGTCGACACCAGAGCAGCATGATGAGGTTGGATGATATCTCCTTCATCCAAACTCTCTTCCATGTTTGTCGCAATCTTGATGGCCTCCGCTTTGGTTGCTGGTTTCTCGTACCTCACTTGGGTTCGAATTGAAGGTCTCAACCCTCCCACCAAGTTCTTGGTCAGCACTGCTCCAATCCCTGCCATCGTTAGCTCCACATTGTCTCCACTCTTCCGTAGGACCGTCCGAAACCGTTGCTCCAACTTATCCACCCTTTCGGCATATTGCCGAACTTTCTCGTCGTCCCGTTGCTTCAAATGAGTAAGCTCCACCATGAGTTTCTCATAACTCTCTTCTGTAAGAAATTCTTCGATGAGTGCATTACTCAACGTCTCTCATGTGTCCTCAACTGCACCAGGTGTCTGGCTCTTCACTCGGTCTTCATACCACGTAAGAGCAAAATCTTCTAAAAACTCTGGCAGTAACAACACCCATTCTTCCTTCCTTCTCACGTTGTTTCCGATGCAACCCCTTTTGAAATCTCGTACAAATGGTTCTACATCTTCATTGTCCTTCCCATGAAACACTGGTAACTTCCCCATCTTGTAACTACTCTTCTACACTTCCAATTTTCGTGCAATAACTACTCGCTAAAAGAGCACGAACATCACCAATTCCATTCGCGAATAATCTACCATAGGTAAAATAAAAAGAAATGGTTGTAACAACACCTCTTGTGCCATCTCTTCTCCCAAGGTAATCATGAGCCTGAGTCGCATCACCGCCTTCTCCACCATCCGAATGACGATCTCCATCACAACTCAGCCGAGTCCTCTTTTGAAGTCGACAACTTCTCCGTCTCAGCTCTTTGAGTCTCGTCCAACTTCTCGACTACTGACGTAAGTAGGGCGGCCACATCGACGCACTTGTGTCCTCTTGATAGATCACCCACTCCACAACTTGGAAGGATCTTCTCTTCAATAGTAAAGTGAAATTACACTTGTAATTAATCCAATAAAAACTAAAAAATAAAAACCTGATTGCCATGTCCGATTCTTCTGGGGGGGTTATCTAGAAGATGAATTGGCGTTGGTGACGATGGACCCACTCGAAGACTTAAATCAGTAAACTCCCGCTTCCCTTTAGCTCTGTAATAAGTAGAGTCCTACTTATCCACTAGAGGAGAAATTGGTTTGGTAGAAGTCTTTGGTATAAGAATTAGTTACGGCTAAGTTGGCCGAAGAATACATGCAGCAGATAGTACTTCTACCACTAGGCGAGTGCGCCAAAAGTCCGTCGGGAAACTTCCAAAAGGAAGTTTCTAGAAGGAAGCTTCTAGAACTTTCCAGCGAGCCTTCTACGTGGCTCATTCTGAACCTCTAGATGTTGTTCTAGATCTAAGGCTGGATGTAAGCCACATCAGCGATCCGTGTGAGAGATGAGCATTGGTCGGAAGCTTATCATGTACTATTCCTCTCACTATATAAAGGCTACGAATGCACCACCACGGGCATTCGAGTTTGGAGTTCACTCTAGAGCCTCATCTTACAATGGTATCAGAGCAGGAAACTCTAAGAGAGCGGATTACCCCTCTTAGAAGGACCTTTGATCGGGATACCTAGCAATTGGAACTCTGAGTGCGCTGAAAGGATCAAGAGAGCTATGTGATGGATGGGGGTAGATTTCCAGCTCCAGAATTACCATTCTTGAATCCTTTCCATATCAAGCTTATGTATATGCGTCGAGAGCATTTTCGAGTGTATCTTGTTTATCATTTCGGTGAGGATTTCATGCGTCAAGTGATGAATTCGCCAGTCCCGGTGATTCTTTCAGTAGTGACATATGCAGCTAGTTGGGATTTGACCGTCTACATCTTGATTTAGTGAGCATGGATCTAAACCTACCCGCTCCTGTTCCCTTCAATACGTGGGTGGAGATCCGCTATGTCTGCAGACCGAAATCGTTACATAGAGAGTTTGTGATTAGAAATTTTGGTGAGGATTTCTACCGCGAGATAATTGATTCTCCTGTCCCTTTTGTAGTACCTGTAGTATACGAACGTTTCCGAGTGGCCGTCATAACTCTGTACTAGGAGAAGCTTGAAACTTACGTGTCGAAAGAGAGAGAGAGAGCGATCATGGAGCAACAACCTCCAAATCCAGAGTTGGTGATGTAGGAACTGATGCAAGGCATGCTGACCGAATTTCGAGAGATGAAGATGACGGTTGAAGCATTACAAAACAAAATGCTGAACCTCGAGGGTCAGAGTATAACAGACGTTGCAAGAGGAGGATCGTCTCAAGGAGTACCAGTGGTGGGAGAGCAATCTGCACCAAGAGAACTCGTGGCACAAATTGTTAGAGCTCCAGTCGATGAGGAAGGTGCCCTGCTACTACGGATGAAGAAGACATGTAACATTGAACCGTACAAAGACCAACGACTTATGGGAATAGTCGAGAATTGGATTTCTCGGATGAATCGATATTTGCGACTTTTCAATACGCAAATCACGGACCACGTAGCGGGAGTGTTTGCGTGTGGCTACTTGACTGATAAAGCTCTCACGTGGTATGATGCATGGGAGAGATCGGTGTTGGCGGAAGGGAGGACAGTCACATGGACTGCAATGCAAGAAGGGTTGTTGAAGAATTTCTAGTCTGTGGACTCGGTGCAAATGGCTCGAACGAGGATGTGGGGATTGAAACAGAAGGGAAGCCTTCAAGAGTATGTAGAAGCCTTCCTCGACTTGCAAGTTGCAATCACTGATATGAGTCTGGCGGAGGCTCTTGATAATTTCAAGAGGGGGTTGAAGGAAAGAATTCGACAAGAAGTAATGGTGCAAAACCCACTCACGGTTTTTGAGGCCATCGCTTGCGCTCAGATAATTGTTGGAGCATTAGGAGGAGAAGTGATGATTCCACCAAATCATCAGAATAGATCCGAAATCCCCTATGCAAACGGTCCGACACCCATGGAGCTAGGCAACATCCGCTATCAGCCACGACAATTTCAAGGTGGAGATCGTCGAGGACGGCCAGAAGAAAGACGTCAAGGAGCTCCTAGAGGAGAAGGTGTCAGGAATGCTACACCTCAACTCGAGCAACGTCGATGTTACAGCTGTGAGCGATTCGGCCACATAGCTACAAATTGCCGAAGTCGTTTTCCTAGAGATCCAAGACCTTCATATCGTCGACCTCTGAATCATCTGAATGAGACGGAAGGAGATGAAGAAATCGAGACAAGACTGGGAAACGAAGAACACCAGTAAATGCACCTCGCGGCCTTACTGGTGCAAGGAGGGAGAAGAAAGGCGAGGGAAGGAGAAGGAGATTGACAAAAAACAATGCACAATTGATTGTCACGGATGGAGTCTTGGAAGGGACCCAGGTGAGAGTACTAATCGATCCTGGTGCAACAGAGAACTTTTTGTCTCGATCGACTGCTATGAAGTTGGGAATGGAGTTAGAAAGTGATGAGAGTGAAGAGGTGGAACTGCCCAATGGACAGACTGAGAAGATTGAATCTCTACCTCGAAAGATAGAACTTACTTTAGGTGAATATCGTGAAGATATTGAGTGGCGAGTGATCACATTAGCCCGTTATGATGTCATATTGGGTATGCCGTGGATGGAGCAGTATAATCCCGAAGTGGATTGGCGAAGAAAAGTGGTGAAAACCAAACAGTGGAAAATCTTCGGAGATAGAGTGAGATCTCGAAGACAGAACTTGCCTTTGTATGTAATAGGTACAAGTGCTATACGTAGCAGCGATGTCTGTTTTTTGGGTTTAATAAGAGAAGTCCCGAGTGCACGACTCGACGGGCAGATACCAGAAAGCTTGACAGGAGTGATAGCAGAATATGGGGATGTCTTTCTCGATGATCTTCCTTCAGGGTTACCACCAAAACGAAGGATTGATCACAAAATCGAGGTGATTCCAGAGAGCACCCCTCCTTGTAAGGCCCCATACAGACTAGCGCCACATGAATTGGAGGAGTGCAAGGCGCAAATCGAGGAGATGTTACAAAAAGGGTTCATCCAGCCCAGCATGTCACCATATGGAGCTCCAGTCCTTTTTGTTAAGAAAAAGGATAACAGCCTACGGATGCGCATCGATTACCGAGCACTCAATCAACAAACGGTGAAGAATAAGTATCCACTACCTCGGATGGATGACTTGTTCGACCAACTCGAAGGAGCAAAGTACTTCACGAAGCTAGACTTACGGAGCGGATACAACCAGATTCGAATCGTTGACGAAGATGTGGAAAAGACTGCCTTTCGAACAAGGTATGGTCACTTCGAATACTTAGTAATGCCATTTGGTCTCACAAATGCACCGGCCACCTTCATGGGCCTGATGAATGACATATTCCGTCCGTACTTAGACAGATCAGTCGTTGTATTTCTTGACGACATCCTAGTCTATAGCAAAACTATGGAGGACCATGTGCACCATTTGAGAGAGGTTCTCCAAGTACTCCGCCAAAATAAACTGTACGTCAAAATTTCAAAATGTGAATTTGGCAAGACGGAGGTGGACTACTTAGGACATAGAGTGAGTGCAGAAGGCATACAAGTAATGGCCGATAAAATAGCTGTCATCCAACAATGGAAGGCTCCAGAAGATCAGACCCAACTTAAGAGCTTCTTGGGATTGACAGGATTTTATCGTAGATTTGTTAAGCATTTTGCCAAGCTTGCACAACCACTAACTGCCCTGTTAGGCAAAGGCAAGAAATGGATGTGGGGAACAGCGCAAGAAGTAGGTTTTCAAGCATTGAAAACCGCGCTATTACATGCTCCGATCCTCAAGTGGTACGACCCAAAAAAACCTATCAAGTTAGCAACGGACGCATCAAGCACGGCAGTAGGGGCGGTGTTGCAGCAAGAATGGAAGGATGGTTGGCATCCAATTGCATACTTCTCTCGGAAGTTGTTACCAGCAGAACAGAACTATCACACCACCGAGAGAGAAGAATTGGCGATAGTTCTCGCTACTAAGCATTGGAAGCACTATCTAGGGGAGAAGGCTTTTGTGGTCGAGACAGACCACAAACCTTTAGTCTATTTGGAGACGCAGAAGGATCTCTCAAAGAGACAAATCCGTTGGGCAGAATGGAGACAACGATTCAACATGACCATCACGTACGTTGAGGGCAAGAAGCAAATTGCTGATGCATTAACCTGCATGCCTATGGTGCATAACCTAGTCTCTGAAGTCAAGGTGAATTCTGACTTCTGGACAAAATTGATCGAGGGCACAAAATCGGATGCACAGACTGTCGCAGCAAAACCTTCAAGAACCATCACCCGCAACCATGGTTTGGTATTCCATGAAGGGAAGTTATGGATCCCAGATGATCCAGAACTACGTACCACCATCCTAACTGAATGTCACGATTCAGCCATTGCAGGACACATGGGGGCAGAAAAGACATTGGAAGCAGTCCAACGAGTGTTCTATTGGCCCAAGATGGCAGAGGATGTTGCAGTATACACTCGGAGTTGTGCAATGTGTCAACAAAATAAGGCTACAAATCAAGCACCCTCCGGTCTCCTTCAACCCCTCCCGATCCCTTCCAAACGTTGGGAACATGTTAGTATGGACTTAGTGTGTGAACTTCCCATGACGAGCTCAGGTTTTGACTCCATCGTCGTCTTCGTCGATAAGCTCAGCAAGATGATCCATCTTCGACCGACCACAAAAGACGTCTCAGCACCGCAACTTGCTCAGATATATTTGAACACCATTTTTGCTCAGCACGGTCTATCGCGGGTGCTTATAACAGATAGAGGTCCTCAGTTTACGAGCATGTTTTGGAGAACTCTATTTGGTCTGTTCAAGACCAAACTTGCCATGTCTACGGCTTATCACCCACAGACCGATGGACAAACCGAAAGAGCCAATCGCACCATTGAAGACATGCTACGAGCCTTTACTCTGGAGGAGCAAGCGAAGTGGGACACTTTACTCCCTTTGGTAGAATTTGCCTACAACAACTCCCTCAATGCATCTACTCGTGAAACACCTTTTTATCTCATGTACGGCGAACATCCTCTCACACCAGCAAGTTTGACACGATTCAGCACGACGTCGTCAATCAACACCAAACTGGATGCTGTTAATGAATTCGTTGCACGGATTCAACAAGGAGTGGAAAAAGCTAAGATGAAACTACAAGTTGCTCAGAACCGACAAAAGCAATATGCCGATGGACACCGTCGGCACGTCGAGTTCACGATTGGTGATCAAGTTTGGTTATCCACAACCAACCTTACTCTGATCGGCAGTCGTAAATTCAACCCTCGCTTCATCGGGCCTTTCTCTGTTGTCCGGAGAATTGGAGCAGTGGCATATCAACTCAACTTCCACCCCACATGAAGATTCATCCGGTTTTTCATGTGTCTTTATTACGGCGATATACACCACGACCTCCTCAATTTGGCAATTCGCAAGAGTCGCGACCACTGCCTCAAATTATCGATGGCGAGGAAGAGTTTGAAGTGGAATGCATCTTAAAGAAACGTGTTCGTGGGACTCGTCATCAACGGGTAGATTATTTGGTCAAATGGAAAGGCTATCCATTACATGAAGCAACATGGGAACCTGCAACCAATCTTGCACACGCCCCACTCATAGTGCAAGCTTTCGAACAGCAATTGAGCAACGAGGACGTTGCTTCTTAAAAGGGGGGAGGTTTGTAATAAGTAGAGTCCTACTTATCAACTAGAGGAGAAATTGGTTTGGTAGAAGTCTTTGGTATAAGAATTAGTTACGGCTAAGTTGGCCGAAGAATACATGCAGCAGATAGTACTTCTACCACTAGGCGAGTGCGCCAAAAGTCCGTCGGGAAACTTCCAGAAGGAAGTTTCTAGAAGGAAGCTTCTAGAACTTTCCAGCGAGTCTTCTACGTGGCTCATTCTGAACCTCTAGATGTTGTTCTAGATCTAAGGCTGCATGTAAGCCACATCAACGATCCGTGTGAGAGATGAGCATTGGTCGGAAGCTTATCATGTACTATTCCTCTCACTATATAAAGGCTACGAATGCACCACCACGGGCATTCGAGTTTGGAGTTCACTCTAGAGCTTCATCTTACAAGCTCTCTCGGTTCTAATTCTAGTTGGACAATTCACTACTTTATGTCCCAACCCTCTACAAAAATAACACCACAAGTCGGTTTCTACTCTTCTCCTCGGAGATTCTACTTGAGGTTTTGTACTAGGGTTCTCAAACTCAACGATAATCTCTTTAGAGCTCTCTCCGACGCTTACTATGACATCTAAACCTTGAGGAGGGTTTCTAAGTCTAACTTTCCAATCTTTTGAACTTCCACTCATGTTGCGCCTTCTCAACCATTAAGTGGACAAAATATCTTTGAGGAAAATAACTCTACATCACTTTCTTAACTCTTTTATATTGAAAATCGTGTATTCTACATGCTATACACGAAATAAAATCCAATCTAAAATTAAGAGTCCATGATAATATCCTCATGACCATCGTCTGTACTAATCCTAGCAGACATCTTAAAGTTACTTTTGTAAGGATCACACCCTACTTCGCCAGGAGCATTCGTGGCCTCTACAGTGAATGATACTTTGAACTCAACCTTCTTCACATCTGCGCCGATGCTCGCAGAAGATTCTTGATATAAAGCAAAAATATCACCCCAATTGCAATAGAAGCTTGATCGCAACGCCTCTATACTTAACTTTGGCTTTTTCGTCTCCGTTATAACTCCCAAACGTCTCTTCTTCAACTTCGGCACTCGAACTGGATTCCTCATGAAGTATCTTCAATATCTCCTTGTATGCCGAAACGTATATCTCTTAGTTGGTAAGAGATCTCTCCAAGATTTTTGTGATCTCCAGTAGCTCAACCTCCAAGCTACTAAATCATGAAGTTTCAACAGAAACTTCCCTAATCAGAAGAGATGGTGATGACTGTACAAATTTTCAGAGAACTGAAATTTGTATATTTTCACTTCCCTCATGGTTGTCAACCCCCTCCACTTTGAAAAATTCTTTCTCTCTCTTCAGACCTCATCTTCTCATGATTTCTTTTGTCTTGGATAGCTTATCAGCCAATCTAAAACACTGGAAAGTTTCTCAGGAAAATAAAATTCACAGAAAATCTGACACTGACTGTAAATTTTTTTCAAAAAACAGAATTCCTCAACTCTCACGAATAGACCCCCTCAACTTTGAAAAATCATTGCTCCCTCTCTAGACCACCTTTTCCTATGATTTCTTTTGTCTTAGATAGGTAATCAACCAATCTAAAACACTGGAAAGTTTCACAGGAAAATAAAATTCAAAGAAAAGTTGACAGCGACTGTACAAATATTCCAGAGAGCAGAATTTCTAAACTCACAAATTTCTCTCCTCTAATAACTTTTCTCTCCTCCTTTCTCTACAACTCTTGTTGCACCTTCTTTCAACTCTCCTCAAGCCCTTTCTAAGTGAACAAGATGTAAATAATGACTTCGAACGTGTCATATATCACTACGGGATACACGAAAGGTTCTAACGTTGCTAACATCGCGTTAGCTCTCTCTCCTCCCAACGTTCTCTCCATGTGCTCTCTCATAATCTCTTTTTGTCGAATATAGAACTGAACTCTAAACATCGTTCAAAGATCCCTTCAAGTGAGGTCCCGGCAACGGAACCAAAAATGTAAACCCTCCGTGGTCCTATCGATTAACTACCCCCCGATCTCTCAACCTCCACGATCGTCATCCACGAATCTGCAACATGTCGGGCCTGTCTCTCACTCAGGGGTCACCTCTGATGGCTTTGACGGAAGCACACCATGAACTTGAAGGAAAAATGCTAAGTTCACTCATTCATACACCCACAAACTTATCAACTAAAAATCTCCTTAAACACATCAACTAAAATCCTCTATTTTAACGACGTCTCTCAAGTTCTCACATGCTAAAAATATCCCACACTCTCTATATTACTCAAGTTGTCATTACGACAATGTGAAAACAAGGATGAGGAGCTCTTCTCTACTCCTCTATTTATACATTCTAGGTTTTTACTTTGGTACCCTCCGGTAACTCAGCCGTAACTACTTTTACCGGGTTTTACTAAGATATTACTTAAGGTAAAAGCATTGATCACATGGGCTTTTAACCTTTTCACATGGGCTTATTCCTTCAAAGTCAACAACTTCTAGAAGGATTTTGGAATATTTTCAAGGAATCTTGAATTTCCACCCTCCCCTCTACACAAGGACCCACTAAAAAGGAAACATGTGGAATCTCTTCTTGTTTTTAATGCCCACAAAGTCCACAACTTTAATCCAACCACTAATATCAAGTCAAAAAGGAGATAAGGGATACTTTCCACCCCCTTTCTACCTTTTAGACAAGATGACAAGATAGTAGTGCTCACTCTTTAGCAAATATCTGAATTCTGCCAAAAGTACAGCTAAGTTTAACCATAACTAACTTTTAGCTAGTCATGACTAACTTGATACCTCCTTAAAGTACTTTGGCAACCAATAAACATTCTCAACACTTAGTTATAACTAAACACCTTACTAATAGACAAACTTCCTATGTGTAACATAGGTCGTTACAGGACATCGAGGGATTTGGACCACTTTTACAAAGATGAAAGAGCGATATTGGTGGAAAAACATGTACAGGGATGTTGTATCTTTTGTGGAGTCTTGTTTGACATGTCAGATGTATTCAAACATCCGACATCGTGACGGATTACATCCGACTTATCCGTTGGCAATCCACTTCAAGTGGGTGGTAGACTTGATGATTATGCCGGTTGGATTATGGCAGATGAGATACTTGGTACTTGCTAGAGAAGATCTTTCAAATCAAGTCGAGGGTAGGGCGCTTCGGACGAAGACAACTGAAGGGGTATGTAAATTTCTCTTGGAAGAGATTGTTTGTCGGCATGGATGTGTGGGAAAGATCACTGCAGATCGGGGAGAGTTAGATGCACATGAGGCTCGTGAATTCTTTGCAAGGTGTGGGGTGAGGTTATCACTGACAACTGCTTACAACCCCGAAGGGAATGCCAAGAGTGAACGTGGTCATCCACCCATTGTGAAGGCTTTGGTGAAGGCTTGCAACGGAAGGGTGCGCGAGTGACCTCGACTCTTACCATTTGCGTTATGGGCAGATAGAACGACGCATAGCTCGGTGACAGGTTACATGCCAGTGGAACTCATCACAGGTCAGAAGCCTATCATGCCGATTGAAGAACATGTTCTGACATGGAGTGTGTTACCTTGGGAGGACAATTTGACTAGAGAAGAGCTTCTTGCTATTCGAATTAGGCAGTTAGAGAGAAGACCAGAGGATATCCAAACTGCTTTGGATAGGCTGCGAGAAGCACGGTTGAAGAACAAGATCAGATTTGATCAGCGACATCGTTTGAGACCCAGGGAAATCAAAGAAGGTGATTGGGTGTTAGTCTATGACAACAGTCTAGACAACCAGCATAGTGCACTCCGGAAGTTTTCCAGAAGATGGTTTGGTCCGTATGTGGTGAAGAAGGTTCATGACAACGCAACTTACGCCCTGCAAGAGTTGGATGGAACGAGCTTGAAGGTACCAGTGGCAGGTAAACGTGTCAAGATTTTCAAAAAGAGAGATGAGGAGGTCGATCTAGCAGATATCTTGACGGAGTTTCAGTTTGAGGATGAGGATTATGCAGAAGATCTTGAAGGTGAGGTTGATTACGATGGGAAGTAGGACGATAAGCCGGTCCACTCCTTGGTTGGTATCTCTGGTGCATACCGGAGGATGCACAGGTTCAGAGGGGGTGGATGTCGTGTCGTGGACCGGCTCCTATCTGAAATACAAACTTCGATGCTTGTCGCTCCAAAGACACTCATGAGAAGACAAGCTAGGCTCCAGCTTACGGATTTTGGCACAATCTCAGATCTCCATTTTCATCGCATAGATGGGTAGAGCTCCTTGTCAGCTTTCCATAGGCATCTTGTCTACTTCGTTTGGACGCCTAGTGGAGAAGTTATGCGATTCGAAAGAAGGCAAAATCAAGCTAGGCCCCTAATTACTTGCTGACTGGGTATTTATGGCTCCAGACGTTATATCAAAGATGCAAGGGGCCTGCTTCTTATTATTGAGGGTTGAACTTCGTACGTACAGACTGTTGCAAGGGGGCTGCTTAAGAAGCTTGCTTGTTTCTACGACCTGTCGGTGGATGTTTTGGAGAATTGGGAAGTCCAATACACGCGCGCAAGGTGTCATCGGGTTCAGATCTGTGCAGGCTACGCACAGGTTAAGACGGTTCTTGAAGAGACGGATCGGGGGTTGTGTTCTGGGAGAAATTGAGACGCAGGGAGCAGAATTGGGGTTTTCAGTTACCTGTGAAGGAGAGTTGGACCGTTCGGGCCGTTCCGGAGTCCAAACTTGCTGTCCTTGGATCCATCGGGATCAGAACAACGAGTTCTTCAGGAAATTGAAGACGATACAAAGTTTTATCGGACGGTTTGAGAGTTGTGAGAGAAATTGGCTCGCAGGGAAGTGCTTGCGTCAGGTTTTCATCGCCTGCGACCTGAGATTGGATTGTTCTTCGCGATCGGTGAGTCAAGCTCTTCGTTCTTGGTGCCTACGCGATCAGGGAGTCCTCATGTACGCATAGGAGAAGACTGTAAGTGAATTGGATTGTTGGTTTGGGTGTGGTGAGCAAATTTGAGCCGCAGGGAGCCGATTTACGTCAGTTTTTTATAGCCTGCGACCAAATTTCCCGAGTAGTTTTGCAAGGGGAACTCCAAACGGCTTGTTTGGAGTCTTGTTGGGTTCAGGGTAGCCAGATCTACCTACCAGCGAAGACGGATATCAGTTTAGACGATCCGTTTGTGCGGTGTGAGCAGTTTTAAGCCGCAAGGAGGAGTTTTTGAAGGTTCGGTCACCTGCGATCGAAAATTGACGATATCTCGACTATCGGGAGTCGGATCTGAAGGTTTCTTGGGCCAACGGAGTCAGGGAAGGAGACCCTATCAACATTTGAAGATCGTTTGGCGAAAGGAGAAAGTTCCCAGATAGGTCTTTTTCGGTTCCTTCGCTACAGGTTTCGTCCTTTTGAGTTCGTTAAGGACTTAGTTGGTTGTGTATGGCTTGTGGTAGCTAGCTTTAGCCAAGAGCTAGTGTGTGGATGTGGTTTGGACTTGGGTTTGGATCGCATGATACTGTTGTGACTCTGGTTGTTAGCAAAGAGAAGTTCCTCTTGCTTTGAGCTACGCTTTGGCGATATCAGACTAGGGTTGCGTTTCAGGGGTTTGTTTTAGGGCTTCTGAAGTAGGTTACAGACCGCTCTGGTCTGTTCTTCAGTTTTGTGCTGTTTGGAGAAAGAATCGACAGTGTACATACTTCAGAGTGGTATATATCGCAGCATTCCTTTTCGTTGTTGTTCTTCTCTGTCCTGTCTCTGTTTGGCACACAGCACCTCCACAGCCAGGAACCTCGCGTTTTCCTGGACATCCTTCACGCACAAAATATCCGACACGATAACGGGGTGGTCCGGTGTAAACCGTCCCTCAGTACACCGGAGTGCGCATTCAGTGTGACGGGTCAGTTCGTGTCAATCGTCCCTCAATGCTCATCATCACTCAATGCGCATCACCAGTGCTCATGTGCATCATCTTGAAGTGCGCTTAGTGTGCAATCATTCTCTGCAATGCATATCGTCTTGATGCAGTTGTACGCATCACACTCATTGCGACGGTGTGCGCATCGTCCTGAGCACCTCAGTGCCCATCGCTCTAAGCGCGATGGGATGCAAATCGTCATTAATACTTTTCATGGTTAAACGATGGAGAAACCTTCTTCCACACAAAGTAACTCAAAGACTCACTCCTATGTACTCAAAGAATCTACCTGGAAAAACAGTAGAAAAAGAAATACTCAAGGTGGAAAAGAGTATGAAGAGTTGGAATAACTTTAACAAACTTTTACTCAAGATAAAAATATCTATTACATGCTTCTCGAGAATATCTTTTATTTCTTTGAACGATTTACCTGCTTTGTGTAATTCAATGAACAATGAAGTATGTCTCTTTCTACTTTCTTCTTTCTCATGACTTTCTCTAGCTCTTTTTTCTCTTCTAATGTTGTCATATGATACTCAACGTAAACTTTTCTATACTTGACTTTTTCTTTGATGTTCTCTTCATACAAATTGAACATAACTATTTTCATGTTTCTCTCGTTTGTCAATCTCTGATTCCTACATGCATCTTGAACAGACTGAGTAACATCTGGCCAGTAGAGGTTCCTCGGCTAGTCTCTCCGTTTTCTCCTTCCTCGTCCTTGTGGATGGTTCCATCTTCAGCAATAGGACTCGTCTCTTCCTCAAAACCTTCATATTCGCACAGTGAAATATTAATGTCTCCATATTCTTTAAAGCGCGTATTCTCAAGATCATAACGGTGGAAGTGAACACTTGTGGTGCCCACAATTTACAGGATTCGTGAATTTTTGAAAATTTTAAGGTTAATAACTTATTTATATAACTGAAGAAGCTGTGTTACTTAAGATTACGGCTTCCTTAGAAGGAAGATGATCTTACGATATTTTTCGCAACAAGAAGTTGACTTCTTCGGAAGACGGCCGTCTTCCGGGAAGCGTCTTCTCAGTTGTGTCTTCCGAAGACAGAAGACGACGAAAGACAGAAGACACGTATCTTCCGAAAGTCAACGACCGCAGAAGCCTAACCGCGTATTACCCAGTAAAGAAGTAGGTGTACCTACCAAGTAGCACCAAGGTAGTAAGTAGGTCAGGAAGGTCAGGTAGGTCGAGAACCCCTAAACTGCGCGAGAAGATACGAAGAAAGCGCATTAGCACAGAAACACTACCGCTTCTCGCATCGAGGTCGTTTGTGCCTAGAAGATTGAATTGAGAGGTGATCGAATTGAGTGAGGGGGCAGCAGAGTGAAATTGAGTAGAGCAAGGATCGATTCGCAACTAGAGAGCAGGCAAGGACGAACTGCTGAGAGTAGGAAGCACCATCGAGCTGAAAGAGTCTTCTGCAGACTCCCGGAAGCAGACATTGAAGGACGACTGAAGAAGAATCGGAGGTGGAGTCTTGTTCGATTGAGGAGTAGCAAGACATTGACGGTAGTAGCAACTCTGTGGAGTCGCATTGGAGCTGGGGTCGGAGCCGGAAGCACATAGAAGACTGAAGACACTACGGAAGCAAACAGAAGATTGTTTGAGGTTTTTCCCATGTTCTCTTCTCTTCCTACCGCTTCTCGTCTCTTGTTCAGTATCCCTCGCGCTTCCCCGGTTGTCTGCAGACAAACCAATCGATCGTTTTCCCATCCCGCATTTTCCTTTTGTGAAATTGGGCACGGAAGCGCTACCCAATTTTCGACAGTCATCTTCTAGCTTCTTTCCGAACTATAATCGAGCTTCTTTGATCGTCGTTCTCAAATTCGATCCTGCAGCTATCAATTTCTCTATCCTACCGCACCTCTATCCTCGAATCCCTGAACAAAAGAGCTTCGGAAAATCTGAACATCTTCGGAAGACGCTTCTGGATGTCTGAAGTCTTCGGAAGAGGACTGTGTGCAATTCATATCGAGAGTGGATTGGATTTGCTTTTGTGTTGAGAGAGGCTTGGTATGAATCTTGAGTGACTTGGTGAGTTGTTTATTGTTTCGAGAAGCTGAAAGTTGGGATCCAGGCCTGTGCCTCTCGATCTTCCGAGCTTCTCAAATCCACATCTTCCTAGAGAGACTAGAAGACTGAAAAGGCTGACAGAATGCACGAAAAGACGTGAGGGTCCGTTACGGGTCTCTTTTGTCCGACCCATAGCAGCATATTCCTTCTTCTTCCTGAACTTAGAAGAGAGTTGTGAGAAGTCTTGCTGACAGAATCTGGAGAGAATGGTCGAGGGTCATGTCTTCTCGTCATGCATCAAGCTTCTTCTGAGTGTGTATGAGAAGTGAGAAGTCGGAAGAACAGAGTGTGAATGTCTTGTGTCTGTGAAATGTCATGTGTCTGTTGTGAGGTTAGATTGCGTGTAGGAAGCAAAAGACATGTGAGACCAGTGAAGGGAAGCTTAGCTTCAGGAAGTCTTCCGAGAACGTTATTGAATTGGAAGTTGTCTTGAGAGTCCTCTAGAGGCCACTATCACCGCAGGAGCCCGCGGCCATCTTCTGAACCTTCATAGACTCTACTTCTCGCATATCTTGTATCTTCTGTTATGAAGTAGGATGTAATGCAAGGTGGGTTGTCTTCTTAGGAATCCATGCGAGGCCTTGCTTAGTTAGGATTGTTTAGATATAGCTCGGAAGACGAGAGCTACTTAGGAAGCACTGTTAGAATCCCGGAAGACGGAGTAGCTGTCTTCTGGAAGACTAGATTCGTCTTCTGAGAGTGGAAGCTAGACTGTGAGAACTTGAGAAGGACTGAGCCTTCGGCTCATAGTAAGCACGTGTGGCTTAGTGCAACAGAGTTTCAAGTATGTTGATGCATCCTCGAGGGTTGGTGTTACCGGTAGCAGAATTGATCGAGGCCAAACCCTTCATCAAGGAGTTGGGTCTCGACTTCTTCCTGTGGGATTGGAACCTCGCCGACTAGGATCTTCTGGAGGAGGTTTGGGCAGCATTACCGCCTCGCAACCGTGTATCTGCGAAGGCAGGATTAGCTCGTGGAAGATCGTCTTCCTGGACAGATGAGTGGTGGCGCAAGGCCTTTCACATGTCAGAATCTGAGAACCAAGGTTGTTGGCTCGAGAAAAAGATCTTACCCATGATCTCGGGGAAGTGGCATGTGCTTGAGAGCACATCTTGTCTCTTCCTGGAGGACATGCAGGGAAGAAACAGATGGAAGGTTGAATTTTACCGAGAGTCACTGAAGTGTCTTCTGGCGAAGCTGTTCCTTCACCTCTTTCCTAAGGGGAAGGCGCAGAAGATGAGGTACCTTTGAGATCAAGACGTGGAGTTCCTGGAAGCAGTGTGTGCCGGAGAGAATGTCAGAGGGACGCGTTTGTCCACGCTTATGTACAGGCAGAGCTGGTGTACTTAGATACCCCGGCAGGAGGACATCTTACTCCGTTCTTTTGTTATCTGTACGTGGTCAAAGGGATCTCACGGAAGATCAGTTGGCGAGATATGGACCAACATGGCAGCACGAGACGAAGGAGGAGACATCGGGAGAAGACACCGAGCAGCAGCAATGACTCCCCCTCCCACTCTGATGCCGCAGATGAGACCCGGTACTCATCAGAAGACGCTTCAGGTGAGGGAAGACGACTCCAGTGGGTCGGAAGACACGACACCACCAAGGAAGATGGGTCCTAGGAGCGTGCCTAGGAAGACCATCTCCTTCCCGATCATTCACTCTAGATCGGAGTCCGACTCACATGAAGAGTCCTTGAGTACCCGAGCTGCGCAAAAGATCACTTCTGCAACACCAAGGAGTCTTCCGAAGAATCTAGATGAAGAAGGTTGGATGGACACTCCTACTGCGATGCGAGGAAGCGCAGTAAAGAGGACCGCTTCTGCCATGGGAAGAGATCTTCCACCCCGGAAGATGAGAAGAGTAGCATCTTTTCGTGCGTAGAAACAGAAGACCATAGTGGTGGAAGAGGCATCCTTGCTTCTGGAAGACAAGGAAGACACATCGGATCGGATTGTGGAGATGAACTTGTCTTCCGCAGGAAGAAGACTGGAGGAGTTCAGTGCCTTCTTTCACTCGGAGATCCGATCAGCTATGGAGTTGGTGGAGAAGAGAGCGATGGCTCAAGAGAAGCCACTACAGCCTGGATTCGGTCTGAGCACCCTGATGTGGCAGGAAGAAGACCAGAAGAAGGTATAAGCGCTGGAAGCCAACCTCCGCACCACGGAGTAGCTCGCAGCGAAGTACAAGACGGAAGCAGCCGCTTCTGCCAAGGAGTTAGCGCAGCTGAAGAAGAGCAACCAAGAGTTACAAGCGCATTTACAGCAGCGCGACCAAGAGGTTCTGCGAGTTCGGGATAAGATCACCGCCCTTGCAGAGGAGAAGACGACGTGGAAGACACTACGGGAAGCCGCAGAAGCGCAGACTGCAGCCGAGAAGACGCAGTGGGAAGCAGCGGAAGCTCGTGCGCATGGGATGCTAGCTCAGACGATGGAAGCGCTTCGAAAGAAGTTCAAGTTCACCGCGGGTAGACAGCTTCTTACCTTAGCTAGGGAATGGGACGACGAGTCCAGGGCGATGTTGGTAGAGTGTAAGGAGAGCATGTTCCGGTACTTGGATCAGCAGATAGAGGGAGTGAAGACACTCTACGGTCTTCTCTCGATTCCGCCACCCGCAATTGCATCTTCCCAAGCCCGAGCACCATCGACCGGATCAGACTTGGAGAAGGAGGAGTTCGACCTTGCTTTCCACTTGGTAGTGACAGCGTTGGAAGCCGATAAGACCCCGGAAGAAGCCCCGGAAGACAGGAAAAAGAGCTATCTTCCCAAGTATTCCGAGTGGAGGAAGCGACTTCCCCGGACCCCTATGAGGTCACCATGGCTCCCAGTGTCGAACTAGTGCTTCAGAAGAGCGAGGAAGCACAAGTCGACCCAGCTTCCCCAGAAGATGCTTCCGTCTTCCGAAGCAGCAGCAGTAGAGCCAACGGCGAATGTTGAGGAGGAAGCCACCTCAGTGACATCCGAGGTATTCGCAGGGCTTCCCAGCTTATCAGAAGCCGAGTTAGGAGTTCAGGTAGGAGCAGATCAAATGGAGATTGCATCCGAGCAATTAGAGTAGGCAGCAAAGCGCAAAAGACAAGTTGACTTGTCCAAACTTAGTAAGAACCGAACATGCTATCTTAGGAGGTGGCAGTTTTAGTGTAATATTAGATAGGTGACCATGTGATAGAGTAGGCAACGCAGGAGTAGTAAGGTGGATGGCTAATTAGGAAGGGGAACCGCTTGCATGTGGGGTGGCAGTCTTCTGACAGCGCCCATCTCTCCCTAGTTGTAGTTGAGGATTGGAGAGGATTTCCTCTGCGTCTCAAGGCAGATGCATAAATAGGAAGACAGAGTAGGATTTTGGACACACATGAGAGGCGCACTAAGCACATTAGTCACATTTTGTGTACACATTACTGTGCGCACACACACGACACCCGATGTTAAAGACATACAAATAGATTGGGATTACACCAGAGGGGTCTGCATGCTCGTTGTCAACAGTGGTTCGAAGATGTAGATGGAGGTAGTGGACGGTTTAGGAGCAGGAACGGCATCCTCGTGTAATCCTGCTGGCTAAACTGGTGTGTCGAGGAGTAGGAGCAGAAAGTAGAGGGATTGAGCTTCCCAACACCAATGTGCCTTCTTCTCGAGGAATGGATTGCTGATTTGAGTGCAGAAGCTTTTTCTCTCTCTTCTGGGTGGTGGATTTCCTTGAATTCACTCCCGATTGTGCATTAGAAGCGTTCTTCTTGAGTGGCGGTGACTGTCAGCAGTTGTTCATC
This sequence comes from Asterella californica, assembly GCA_036924285.1. Taxonomy (NCBI): domain Eukaryota; kingdom Viridiplantae; phylum Streptophyta; class Marchantiopsida; order Marchantiales; family Aytoniaceae; genus Asterella; species Asterella californica. The sequence goes on along the minus strand of JAYKYS010000006.1, from coordinate 29,841,741 downwards.
TGAAGAAGATGATTATTCCGAGCTGGAGGAAGCTAACATCACTCTTAGCTCTACGATCTCCTCGATGTTCCGGAGTAACTGTTTTCTCTCGGATACACGCGGCATGAGATTCAAATGAAGTAACCACTGCGTGAGCTGTTCTCTACACCTCAAAACATGACAACACTGAGCTAACACACATTCAAGCGTGAGTTCTCCCTACATTTGAGAACAAGGAAAAACTGATCGCTGATTGATAAACGTGGACTGCAGAGCTTCAAACAACGAATCGGAGTCGTATTCAGGAAAGCACGATACCTCCACTGAACTCTGGGTCCTGCGAAATGACCTCTGACTGTCTCGAGAAGTCTTTGCGGAAATTTTTTTTTTGAATTTTGAATACATGAAAACACGTGTCACATTAACACGTGGCACGTACTACATGGAGAATTAACGTGTCCATTAATCTACGGCCAAAACCGTCACGGACAGTGCGACGAGATCCGCGGGTCATTTCTGCGGGTACCTCCGGACCCACCCGCATCCAAATTGGCTGTTGTCCGGAACTATAGCCCGCGGGTAGTGGAATAAACACTACGGCCTTTTACTTTGACACCCCCTAATACTTTGTCCATGTGAAATCCCTAAGAAGCAGCCATCATGCAAATTTGACAGTCCGTATGCACTTCTTCTACACTTGTGAGTACTCTACTGACGCATGCGCTTTCTTCGCTTGGACAGAAATCTAGTTTAAAAGTTGGGAGCACGATACCGAAATCGACCAACAGGATGCCCCGATCCAATATCTTATTATCTTATTCAAAAGAAAAGAAAAAGATTATCTTACCTTATTTATTGACTGACGCGCCACGCAAGTCAAGCTTCGTCTTCACTTTGTGTGACCTGCTAACATTTTCTCATGTCTTTATGCTGTGAAATTCTTTCGCAGGTTGAGGATTTCGTGGATAAACTTGCACACGTCCATTTCTCAACGTCCCTGTCTCTTGCCTTGACCCAGTTCCCAGCACTGCAACAACTACGACCTCTAGTTTGGTGGAGCTCGTCTTTTAGCTTCTCTGTTCCTCAGCAGAAATGGATGTGGACTTTACCTTGTTCACTATGCAGTACATGTGATATATCCCATCCGCTGCGAGGATCGAGAAGATGGCAAGCACAGAAATGCGCAGAATAATTCTTAGCTTTTATTTGCAGGTGTTGAAAGGGTTTTACTTATCTATTTTTGCCTTCGGGTGTCACTTTCATTCTGTTCTCCAACGATGTATGATTTGATAAGATACCTATAAGATATTATTTAAATATCTGAGTATATTTATTTATATTCATATTTAATTTATTTATGAATATAAATATCACATCTAGTTGCATAATGTGTGCACATATATAGACTGAAGCTGTAAATTCAAGTAAACAGTATATTACAAAACTAGAGAAAATTATATTCATAAATATAATTATGAATATAATAATTATTTATTATTCATAGGATCTCACAAATAATTTAGAACTAATACTAAAGAATTGAAAATCTTCAACCTCACACATGATGCCTAGAGGTTTTGACTAATGAACCCAAGTGTTTTGCAAATGATCAAAATATCTATGGTAAAAGAAGAACATGAATTTTTCACTCATAGGTTGTTTTCCGCTGGTACAAGTTATATTCAAATGCTTCTATACAAGAAACAAATTACTTGATATATATTAACCCCCTCCTTAGATAAAAAGGTCATAATGAGAATATTCACTTTTTTCCATAATCCTTTTTGGACAAAACTTGAGTACTTGAATTTTGATCATGTTTGGATCAAAATCTATATTATTTTTTGCAAGAGTTTCTTAACCTTAGACCGTAACTGTACATGCAGTTTTGTGATTACATTTGCAATTTCAGAAGCTAGTCAAGAGGGTTCGGTTGAAGCATATACCCTACATTGCATCAGAGTTTCGTGAGGTGTGAAGAGTCCGCCGTCCATAATCTGAGACTTAACGAGATGGGTCACGAGAGAGTATGATTTCACTAGGACTCCAGCATTTCTGCATTTGTACGCATGAGGAGGCTATCCACGTAGGCCGATGAGTCCACGGTGGCTTCCAAGATAGAAACTCATGTGGAATTCAGCACGAACGTTACTCTATTGTCCTTGTGAAGACGTATAAGCATCAAAATTTCTTGAAGCAACTGCTGCACACTTCCAAGGACTGGTGTGTGCAGTAGATGTGTGGAGTTTGTGGTCCAGTAGCTACAATATCATGAGCTACAAAATCAAAGCATTGAATATCATGGCTTTGGATGAGTTGTTACTGAGATTTTCGTTGTAGCGGAAGTGATAACGCTCGAGGATGATTCCTTGAGTCTCCACATGAACCTCTAGTCAGCTTGGATAGCCATCGATAGGAATTTCAGCACATTCACTTTAATTCTCAACACGCATGCGACTGAGTGTAAGACATCTTTTGGCAATTCGTTGGATGATCCGAGACCGTTCAAGGAGGAACCAGCACCACAATATGAATGATCAAGACCGACTATAGTTGGAGGAGTTTCAACATCAGCAGTATTCATTGACAATGCTGATGCTGAATCTTGACCTACCTTACCTCTATCAGATAATTTTCAATCAAATAAACGATTCAATCGACAAGATTGACAGATTGTGATTTTGATAGAGATCAATAAAGTAGAGGCAGAGGAGCTAAGTATCATTTCTAGTAGGGAGCTTATGGGAACAGCAGACGCGAAGCTCGAAAAATTCAAGCTTGCTTGAAGTCAACAGATGTTGGATGTGGATGTTACTCAAATTGAGTGAGAGAACTTTATCTTTTGTTTTCAAAAAGATTAGAGATCACAACAACACTTTTTGGATGTTGTCATGTCAGTTTAGCACCTCGGCTAGGTTGACCGAGTGTGAATGATTAATCCTGATAGGGCCGTTAGTGCCGTTAGGACGAGTTCTTGGGATGACCCACTAGGGGTATACTTCGCAGGTAGGGCTTGGAGGCCTTAGTTCTTCAAGTTGAGCCTTCAAGCTCTTAGTTATGATAGATAGTCTTGGTGAGTGTAATCTGGAGTCTCTGTAAGCACAGAGTGGATTTGGCTCGTCTTTAGTGATTGTTTAGTGCTCATTGGCATATTGGAGTGAGTACATATCATTTATCACTTGAAGAACTCAAATTGAGAGATCTGACTGAGAGGTTTCATTGTGGTGATTTCTGCCGGTGGTATCTCCGAAGTTTGCAGATCGTTGGTATCTTCGATTTGCAAGTGCGCGCGTGCGTGATGTCGAGGTGAGAGTTTCTTGAGAAGGACAGAACCTTCTGGCTGTGGTATGACCGTGAAGACTGTATATGTCTACTCAAGGAAGCGTTGGGCTTCTAGCTGTGGTTGCTAACTCAAAGGGGTAGGCTTCAGGTTTATAAGGTGACATTGTAAAACACTCATCCATGTCTCTTGGCTCCTCTGATATGTTCATGAAACAAAAAATCAAGTTGAACTAGTAATGATAAGGTCAGACGGTGAACTTTGACACTCAGGAATAAGAAATATGTGAAGGTGTGGACTTCTAAACTTCTCCTACATGTGAAAGAGGCCCCACTGGACACACACACGAAGTTTCAGCCTGAGATCAAATTCTAGCACCGAGATGCGGACAGAAAAAATCTGAGTAAGAAAATTACGACAATTTCTAGTACCCAGATAGCTATTTCGACCTAGAACACAGAATTGGCTCGATCACTTTCGATGATTCTTACAGGATTTGGAGTCTACAGGATGCTGAACGTCTCCGTGAAATTTGGCCTCCTGATTGTACACAGTTCTCCAGATCTCGTTCTCTGAAGTTGCTGCTCTAGAATTGAGAGCTTTTCAGACCCCCTCGGCTTCAGCGGTCGCCCTGAATTACTCACTCACTCAAATGACTTGAAACTTTTTGGAAAGTCGTAGTCCTGCTGACAGTGAACGTAACCACGAAGGTTTGAAGCGATTTTCTCAATTCTGCTGCAACTGACACTGAAAACTCCAAAATCAACAAAAGTGATGTAATTCTAACACAATCTGAACTTCAATTTGGCATAACTCCTTCTTTAATGCTCCAAATCAATCAAGAGTTTCACTGACAGTGACTGGCACGACGAGGTCTATCTTCCTATGCTGTCAGATTTCACAGTCCTCTCACCAAATGCTCGAACTCCTCTTTAGATCTCTGCTTCTAAGTTTAGAGTTATACAAAAGATAAAAATGGACCTATGGGAGTTCATAGCTCCACTTGGCTGTCCTTTTGTGCTCTAATCCACGTGGTAACTTAACTTCACTCATAGGCTATCACGTCAACCCCCTAAAGTGCCAACTTAAATCTTAAACTACCTTAAATGACACGCAACTCTGAAAGATAATTAAACCGGCTAGAAAGCGTGCATGGGCGACAAGTAAGTACAACCCATGAATTTAAAACTCTATGAACATGGTAAAAAATCTACTAGGCTCAAAATATATAACACTCTCGAGAATCGACTTCTTTGAAATATTAACTTCACTTAGAGAGGCTAACTCCTGACAGAGAGGTGAATCATTTACTATGTGAAATGATTCACATCACGACATCCACCCCCTCCAAACTTACACATCCTCCGACATGTATCAACTTCTTCATTCTTCTGTCTGTTCTTCATCATCTTCACTCTTCTCCGTCTCAGCCTCTGGATTCATGGAAGTAGTAAGCTGAAGCTTACTACTTCCATGAATCCAGAGGGGCATTGGTAAGAGTGAACTAGGACACCATTCTATTGTTCACACTTTAGTGCAAGCATGTGATGGGTTCTATCAGCCGATTTGCTTTATGAGCTGATAGAACTACACATTGTACCACGACTGGCTATATGCTAATTGAGCTTATGTTGGGACAGAAACCAATCATGCCTGTTGAGGTCCTACGTGGGCTACGCTACCATGGGAAGATGGTTTAGATCGCACTTCACTTATTGCTTTACGTATCAAACAGTTAGAGCGGAGAGAGGAGAATCTTGCTGAAGCACAGGAGAAGCTAAGATGGCCCGAGTCAGCAACAAGGAACGTTTTGACAAGATTCGCCGACTACGACCAAAGCTGATATGTGTTGATGATTGGAATCTGATGTATGACAGCGTGTTGGAGAATCAGCATTCTACACTTCGTAAGTTCTCTCAAAGATGGTTCGGGTCTTATGTTGTGCTAGATGTTATGAAAATATCACTTATAGTTTACGAGAGCTAGATGGTACTCCTTTGAAGCTATCTCTGGCAGGCAAACGTGTGAAACTGTTCAAAAGGTGTGGACGATCAGTAGAGTTATTCAATTTTCTAGAGTCAGAGCAAAGGACAACAAGAGAATACTAGGTGAATAGGTAGGTTCAAGCCCATCTCTGTAGCGGACCTTAGAGTAGAACTGGCAGTGCAGACACGACCTAACAAAATCCACCACGTCTTGATACAAACCCTTCCATCAGTATCGCTACTTCATCTTCGTGTAAGTAGCCCAGACTCCAAGATGTCTAGCCCACAAGGTGTCATGAAACTCCTTAAGCAGACTCAACTTCGTCGGATGATCATCCACCACTCTAGCAAGCATTCCGTCTCTTCTCTTCGGACGTTTCCACAGATAACATTCGCTTAGAAGATAACTGAAAGAAAGAGAAACTGGATGCATCGAGGACATTGGATGTGACCGCAAGGTGCACTATTTACGAGTGCGTGAGGTGTTACCTTCTCGAGTACTCATGTTAGAGGGCCGTGATGGTGTTGTTTGGAAGGACCATGTGTGTAATTGCGCATCATGTCATCTTCCCAACATAGATGAGACCGTTGACCCAAGCTTAGCAATTGTATGCGCGAGCTTGAGGTGTATGTTGTGGGGGTCTAGGTGCGTACAGGCTGGTGGAGCAGCCTGTATGTTGGTGTGTGATGGTTGTTCGAGAGGTTGACACATGTCATGTTTGACTCCACCTCCCACTGTCATTCCTACTGGACGGTGGGTTTGTCCTTGATGTATATAGCAGGGATAGCCGATTATATCTTTGTGTGATCTGGATTACAGACAGACGACTAACGATGAGACGATGTAGCACCTTACCTCTTGATCCTTGCACCCATGAAGGTGTTTATCACATAGTTGGGATATGGAGCTATCTGGAGTTAGAAGGACCTGATTGTTAGTTAGGGGGACGATTGTGGTACACTCGTGTATGTGTATGACATCGTCCATGTGTTATGGTATGTGGTGTATCTCTGACAGCGATGTATGTTGTGTGACGATGTGCATGCGCACAACAGCTGTCACGTTAGTTTAGCACCTCGGCTAGGTTGACCGAGTGCGAAATGGTTAATCCTGGTAGGGCCGTTAGTGCCATTAGGACGAGTTCTTGGGATGACCCACTAGGGGTATACTTCACAGGTAGGGCTTGGAGGACTTAGTTCTTCAAGTTGAGCCTTCAAGCCCCTAGCTAAGGCGGATAGTCTTGATGAGTGCAATCTGGAATCTCTACGAGCATAGAGTGGATTTGGCTGGACTTTAGTGATTGTTTAGTGCCCATTGGCATGATGGAGTGAGTACACATCGTTTATCCCACTTTATCGTACATCCATTGTGGTACACTTGTGTATGTGTATGATATCGTCCACATGTTATGTGTATGTGTGGTGTATCTCTGACAGCGATGTATGTTGTATAGTGATGTGTATGCGCATAACAGTGTTGAGACATCACAACAAGTACTTGGGGAACCATTGGAAGAACTACTGAAATTTGAAGATGAAACTGTTCGTTGTTCCGACAAGGCTGTTGTGACTGGTTGTCTCGCTTTTGCCACTTGTCAAAACTAAGTTGAGAATACATGTTATCAAACTCGTGGATCAACTCATTCAGCCTCATGGTACGTCGAGGATCATGCTCTATCTAGTCAAGAAATGTCCTCCACGGGACTCTATCAGCATCTTCTTGAAGAAATTCCTCTCTCAGTGCAAGTTCAGTAAACCCTCAACGGTCCTATCGATCAACTACCCCCAATCTCTCAACCTCCACGATAGTCATCGATCAACTTACAACATGTTGAGTCTGTCTCTCACTCAGAGGTCACATCTGATGGTTTTGATGGAAGCACACTATTAACTTGAAGAAAAATTGCTAAATTCAATCCTTCACACACTCATAAACTCATAAACTAAAATTCTCCATTATAACGACATCTCTCAAGTTCTCACATGCTAAAATCTCACACTCTCTCTATATTGCTCAAGTTGTCATTATGACCATGTGAAAACAAGGATGAGGAGCTATTCTCTACTCCTCTATTTATACATTCTAGGTTTTTACTTTGGTACTCTTTGTTAACTCAATCGTAACTATTTTTATCAGATTTTACTAAGATATTATTTAAGATAAAAGCATAAATCACATGAGCTTTTTATCTTTTCACATGAGCTTATATTTTCAAAGTCAACAACTTCTAGAAGGATTTTGGAATATTTTCAAGAAATCCTGAATTTCCATCCCCCTCTACACTAGGACCCACTAAAAAGAGACATGTGGAATATCTTCTTATTTTTAATGCCCCAAAGTCCCTAACTTTAGTCCCACCACTAATATCAAGTCAAAAAAGAGACAAGAAATACTTTCCATCTCCTTTCTACCTTTAAGACAAGATGACAAGATAGTAGTATTCACTCTTTAGAAAATATCTGAATTCTGTCAAAAATACAGCTAAGTTTAACCATAATTAACTTTAGCTAGTCATGACTAACTTGATACCTCCTTAAAGAACTTGGGCAGCAAATAAACATCCTCCACACTTAATTATAACTAAACACGTTACTAATAGATAAACTTCCTATGTGTACCATAGGTTGTTATAGTTCAAAAATAATCCACCCTCTTATATGTCTTTTTTGTATACCTTCACATTCTCTCACCTTCTTTCTATCATCAAATCGTCCACATCAATCGACGATCGCTTGTAGAGCCTTTGTCGATTTTGGCTCAAGTCTTGCAGTTACATGTTGTTGTTAAATCAAAGAAGCCAACTCTTGAGGAATTTGAGTTGTACCTATAGCAGATTGTGCAGTAGCCGTTGGAGGTGGAGCACACACATGAGGAAAAGTCCCTTGAGAAACAGCTTGATCAGCACCTTAAGCGGCAACACTTTGAACCATCTTCCTTACTCAATCAAACAAATCCTCAAAATCAATAACCCTTGAAGACTCTAAGTGGAAGCACCAAGATTATGTTTGGACAGTCTAAGGTTTAGGAAGGGCAAGCCTTCTAACTGTGAATGAATGAGAGGACAGTGACTGAACGTGAAAATAAGAACCAACCAGTCTGCTGACAACAACCAAAGCTTCCACGATGCCAATTTGTGCCCAACTATCGATCTTTATTCAACAAGATCAATCTACATTTAACACATAGTCATATACACCCATATGCAACACTAGACAAAATCTGAACTCCCAAATCTTTATTCTTCCTCTTGCAACCTTCTCACACATGAAAATCTCAAGAATCCGATCCCTCTAATCACTCTCTTCCTCTCATACGCATCGACGATTTCCTTAGATAGTAAAAAGTACAATGTTCCTAATCGCATGATGCGGCACTGTTCCTAACTAACATCCTTGCTAAGCACCACTCAAGCTAAGCTGGAGTCTTTATAAAAAGACCTCGTACTAAGCTAGACTCTTGCTTATTAAAAATTTCTCAACCCTTGATGTCATCTTGATATCACTTCTATTACAATACATGTGATCAAATGTCATTCAAAGTCACAACTATGAAGCCACCCAATAGAGCTTACAACCCTTCCATAGATGCAACAAGTAACTTTTGATCTATAATCGAAGTGGCATGTGGAGGCTTAGACCCAAGCTTCCAGGGTCACTCTCCTCAAAGGACTCTGCATTCTGATACTTTCAGATTTCTTCCTAGTGATATTCTGAATCAAGCTAAGGGGCAACTTGTCTAGCTCGGCTCTAGCTTAACTCCCATTCAGCTTGTAAGCTTGATGCAGCTTCTTCTAGAACTTGTCTTCTTGAGATTTGTTTCACTATATGAGACGTCCCGCAACACAATAGCATGTGAAGGCAATCCAGTTGGTGAAAGATTGGAGCAAAAGCACAATTGACTTTTGTTGATATAGTCCCAAGCTCTAGTAGATCGACGGCTACCATTAGCCGGAGTGGTTAGGGTTGTTAGAGTTAGTTAGAGGGCTAACCCACCATTAGGGTTTCCCTTGTACTCACCTCCACTATATATACAGAGAGAGGCAAAGCCTCTCTCATCTCATTCCTATTTTTACTTCCTTGTCTACTCGCTCTCTCTCTTCTTGGAGTGTCCTCGAAGTATCGATCTTTCTACATGGTATCAGAGCTGGTGAGAGTGTGTGTCCCTTGCTGATGAGCAAGATGGAGATTGGAGTACAGGAGAGAGCAGCCGGAGTTGTGCCTGATGTCGAGCACTATCCTGCTGATGCGTTCGGGTGAGGCGAAATCGTTTCTTTCGCCACCAGAAACTTTGAACGCGATTTCGGAGGCCTAGACGATTTTTTCTCGCTGATTTCTGTCGACAAGCCCTTGTAAGGCTGTCTTGTTCAGAAGGTGCGAATTGTGTACTGGGCCAAGTTTCAGTCGATTTGGAGATTTCCAGCGGTAGTTTTTCAAACGGATCTTTTTCGACCAAAACGAAAGTTTTAGGACTTGAGTCCAAAACTAATCCTGTTTCGAATAAGGGGCTATTTGAAAATTTCTGAAAATTTCAAGGGGTCGCACGCCCATTTTCGACCTCATTTGGTCTAGTTTTCACCTTTCTTGGTGTGTTCTTTCGACGTTTCCGTCGTGTTTTGTACACCTACAGTTCGCGCACAGGTTCTTTTCTCGTTGTCGCTGCAGGAGGAGTTCGCGGAGTCGCCTCGTTGTGACTTGTGACAACTCTTGATCACGCGGTGGGGAGAGACGAGTTTCGTGCAGTTTCTGGGAGGTTTTCCGCGTACAGAACAGTGCAATTTCGACATTGCAGCTATGGCGGAGTCTGTGTCTTTGATCACTGGAGAGAAACTCGACAAGAACAACTACCAAGTGTGGAAGTTCCGGATGAAGACCTTCCTGCAAGGACAAGATCTATGGGATCTTATCACTGAGGAGGAGAAAGTGCCTGAAGTGCCAATTTCTGATCCGAAATTCAAGGAGTGGAAGAAGCGCTCATATCAGGCTATTCACTACATCGCGCTGACAGTTTCAGCATCGATGATCGGTCACATCCAGGATTGTGATACGCCCAAGAAAGCTTGGGATGCACTCGCGCATCTGTTTCAATCCGGAACAGAGGCGCGGAAGCTGCAATTGCTGCAGCAGTTCAATACCGTGAAGAAGGGGTCGATGTGCATAAACGACTATGTGAACGGAGTCAAGCAGCTCGCGGATCAGTTATCTTCTGTCAAAGTCGAGATTGATCCCACTGTCTTGATTGGAGCCACATTGCAGGGACTGCCTGCAGAGTACAAACAGTTCATAACATCGATTTCGACCAGAGAACCTCTTCCGCGGTTTGATGAGCTTGTTCCTATGATGTTAGGAGAGGAGGTGCGCCTACTGGGGAGTTCTACTTCGACGGGTCAGCAAGAATCTGTCTATTTTGCAGGTTCTGGAGGATCTCGAGGTAGGGGTCGTGGCAAAGGTGCTGGACGTGGACGGGGTCGCGGACAGCAACAGCAATCGCAGCAGAACCAGCAAACCAGCAACAGTCTGGTGGTTCCAACAACAATCAGAGAAGAGCGCCTGGTTCCTGCAACTACTGCAAGAAACAAGGCCACAATGCGAATCAGTGCTACAAGAAGCAGAACGATCAGAGACAACACGACAACAACCCCCAACAAGGTAACAGCAACCAGCAAGGCTATGCAGTCACTGAGCATGTCTATTCGGAGCAGTTGCTGATTACTACGCATCAGAGTTATGCGGCTTTCGAGCCGCAGACTGACTGGGTGATCGACTCCGGCGCCACCAGTCACATGACTCCCCATCGGGAGTGGTTTACTTCACTCGAGCCTGTGGAGACTCCACAGTTTATGGTCACAGGAGATGACACAAAGCACAAGATCCAGCACAAGGGTAACATTCCACTTGACATTCCTGCCTCAATGTTTACTGGTATACGGAATGTCTTACATGTACCTACATTGACTAGAAACCTGCTATCTGTAGGACAGTTGATAGAGCAGGGTCTGCAAGTGCGCTTCAATAAAGATGGATGCTTTATTGAAGATTCGAATGGCACTGTCATAGCTCGAGGTATCAAGAGTGGTAGGCTGTTTAAACTAGATGCATCTGCGCCTAAGTTACAGGCTGCCATGTATGGACAGAGTGGTCCAGTAGTGTCTGACATTGACATCTGGCACAAGCGAATTGGGCACATGAACTTTCAGAGGCTGAAAAGCCTTCCGAGTTCTGACCTGGTTACAGGTCTGCCCAAATTCGAATCCAGTGAGCCCATTGGAGTCTGTGCAGCATGTCAATTCGGCAAGCAAACTAGACAGCCCTTTAAGGGATCAAGTAGTAGAGCGAACAAGCTTCTGGAGCTTGTTCACACTGATGTATGGACTGCTTCTCAGCCAAGTATGACCGGTTTCCAGTACTTCGTGTCGTTCATTGATGATCATTCGCGTTATACTTGGATCTATTTGTTGAGAAACAAGTCCTCTGCCGAAGTACTGTCAGCATTTCAGACTTTCCGCAAGTTGGTGGAGAAACAGTCTGGAGCATCTATCCTCTGTCTAAGATCTGATGGAGGAGGGGAGTTTCTTTCTGGAGAGTTCGATGCATATCTGCGTGAGCATGGCATTCGACGCCAGAAGACCTGCAGTTACAGTCCGCAGCAGAACGGGGTTGCGGAGCGCAAGAATCGACACATAGCAGAAGCTGCTCGTGCGATGTTGAACGAGAAGACCATGCCTAGATCTTACTGGGCAGAAGCTGTTTCATGTGCGGTGTATCTGATGAACCGGACGCCTACAGCGGCAGTCCACAGCAAGACACCGATGGAGGTCTTCACAGGCAGTAAGCCTGATTACTCTTTCCTTAAAGTTTTCGGATGTATCTGTTATGTGCACATACCTGATGAAAGACGTAAGAAACTAGATCCGAAAGCAGATAGATGTATCTTCCTTGGTTATGCTTCTGATACGAAAGGATATAGGTGCTACAATCCTTCGTCCAAGCAGTTCTACATCAGTAGAGATGTCGTTTTTGATGAGCTACAGTCTTGGTTTGCACCTGCACCTGTGATAGCCATCCCTGTACCTACTGTAGAACCAAGGAGTCAGTCCACTGTAGTACCTCAGAGTAGTACGTTGAGTGGAGGATCTGGAGAAGTCACTGATTCCAGATCAGAATCGGTTGCACATAGAGCTGATGTTAACGCTGGAGTCCACTTAACACAGCCTAGTGGAACTAGTGTAGTTTCTACACAGGATGAGCGCGTGCTATTGCAGCGTATGTTTGACTCATCCAGATATGTGGATCTTCCACATCCACTGGATACTTTGTCCCAAACCTTGGCGTCTACGTCAGATCAGTTGCAAGGGGAGGTGACTAGTGCACCAATTACCTCTCGCAGATCTGAGCGGCCAAAACATCCAGTGAGTAGGTATATGCATGAAGGTTTTCTTGCTGCGCACCATGCATATATGGCCAATGTTCTTCAGGAACAGGAACCGAGTTCGCTTGAGGAGGCGATGCACAAGGCCCAATGGGTAAGTGCTATGGAAGCTGAACTTGCTGCGCTTCATCACCAACAGACTTGGGAGTTGGTAGACTTACCTCAGGGTAAGAAAGCGATTGGTTGCAGGTGGGTTTTCAAGGTCAAGCGCAACTCGGATGGTACCGTGTGTCGGTACAAGGCCAGATTGGTAGCTAAAGGCTACGCACAGCAACATGGAGTGGATTTTGAGGAGACCTTTGCTCCTGTTGCGAAGATGGTGACTATTCGGACAGCAGTTGCAGTTGCAACTCAGAAAGGTTGGAAGATGCACCAGATGGACTTCAAGAACGCTTTCCTCAACGGCGATCTTGAGGAGGAGGTCTACATGCAGCAACCTCCTGGTTATGAGGATCCTATGTTCCCTTCCCGTGTATGTAAGTTACGGAAGGCTCTCTATGGTCTGAAACAAGCACCAAGAGCATGGTATGCAAAGATCAATTCTTATTTGCAGTCTCTTGGGTTCCAGCTTTGTAGTTCAGACTCTACCTTGTATTCATTGAGAATACGAGACCGGATTGTTGTGATCACCATCTATGTTGATGACTTGATCATTACCGGTAACTTTGAGGAGCTTATTTCCCAGATCAAGGATCACTTGAAATCCGAGTTCGAGATGATGGACTTAGGAGAACTCAAGTACTTCCTTGCTGTGGAGTTCATTAGAGATGGGAAGGATGTTTGGCTTGTACAGCGACAGTATGCTCTCAGTATGCTTGAGAGATTTGGTATGCTTGATTGCAAACCCATTGCTACACCATTAGAGCAAGGGGTAAAGCTAGGAGCAGAGGATGGTGAGTTGTTGGATGATCCACGCATGTACAGACAGATGGTTGGAAGTCTTATCTACCTGACCATCACCAGACCAGACTTGAGTTATGCTGTCGGTCTGATTAGTCAGTTCATGCAGTCACCACGGAGACCACACTTTGAGGCTGTCAAGCGGATCCTCCGCTACGTGAAGTTCTCGATGCAGTACGGACTTCACTATCGATACGGTGGACCATTGTTGTTACATGGCTACACAGATGCTGATTGGGCAGGAAGTGCCGACAGGAGATCCACGTCAGGTTACGCTTTTGGACTTGGAAGCGCTGCTATAAGCTGGGCTTCTAAGAAGCAACCCACTGTTGCTTTGTCGTCCACGGAAGCAGAGTATCGAGGAGCAACGAACGCAACATGCGAATCGATTTGGCTTCGGTGTCTGCTATCTGATATTGGTGTGGAGTGTACAGATCCTGTTGTTGTATATACAGACAACATTAGCAGCATGAAGTTAGCTAGTAATCCTGTTTTCCATGCTAGGACGAAGCACATTGAGGTGCACTATCACTTTATTAGAGAGAAGGTCCTTGCAGGAGAGATTGAGCTCAGTTATGTGAGCACAGGAGATCAGGTTGCCGATATCTTCACTAAGGCGTTGCCTAGAGATAAGTTTGATGCTTTCAGACATTGTCTAGGAGTACAGGATGTAGAGATGAGCTTGAAGGGGAGTGTTGATATAGTCCCAAGCTCTAGTAGATCGACGGCTACCATTAGCCGGAGTGGTTAGGGTTGTTAGAGTTAGTTAGAGGGCTAACCCACCATTAGGGTTTCCCTTGTACTCACCTCCACTATATATACAGAGAGAGGCAAAGCCTCTCTCATCTCATTCCTATTTTTACTTCCTTGTCTACTCGCTCTCTCTCTTCTTGGAGTGTCCTCGAAGTATCGATCTTTCTACAACTTTGACTGCAATGCGAGCACAAGTACAAGAAGGATTGATGTAGTTAAATGTTCAATGTGTTTGAGTTATCTAAAAACAACTTGACAAAGAGTTATTGTTCTTCGAAGGATTGGATGTCGTTTGATCTACAGATCAACTATCTCATGATCACGTCATGTAGTTATACAATAAAGTAGATAAATTCATATATGTCGATGTTATCGATTAGCTCATCAATTAAGAAATTATTGTCGTATTGTGATATGACTCTTGTGTGAAATTATCGTAGAACTTAGATTGTGTTTCATTTTTACGTTATGTGAATCTTATAGCATGATTTGTCCAACATAACAGTGTGATAGATGCCACGCTCATGATTATCTATCTGTGTGATTGCGTAGTCGTGAAACATTATCATATCATACAAATTTTGTACTTGAAATTTATCCAAGAATATGCGGAGTATTTGCATGTGGAGATATTGTGTGCAAGAACAAGACGAGTGAGATACACAACCACGAGAACGAGCCCTTCAAATATCTAATCTCACTTTTAGTACACTTTCGCTATATCTCTCAAAACTGAAAAAATAGACATAATTCGTTCGTAAACTACACTCCAAATCCTTAATCAAGTCTCCGAATCCAAACCTAAGACAAGAATCATCGACGCAGAATTGAAAGCAGAGCAAACGTCCGTTTGTTAACAAGAAGCTTCGCAACAGAGTCTTGTCACTCGAATATACTTTGCAACAATCAGAGATGCAATACTGCCGTCGTATCGACTCCAACGCTCAATACAGTACTAGCATGATCAGTCATCCTAACCCAAACGAGGATCATGAGTGCAACCTACATAGCTAACAATATAGAGAAAATTGTATCGAATCTTGAAGAGACACCAACATGTAGCGAAGAATATGAAAAAGGTCAAATTGAGGACTTCCTCCTTTTCCTTAACGGCCTATATATATGGATTAGGTCTACTCCCTTGACTCCAATGGTCCCAAGAACCTCCAAATCAGACCTCCAACCATCAAGATATCTCTAAATTTTTTATTGTAGGTGACCAAAAGTTGGAGATGTCTTGATTGTTGGAGTGAAGTATGACCAAAAATTTGATCGCACGAAGCAAAAAAATTGATGTAAATTGATCTCTTATGACTCAATCTCTGTCGTCACGCCCAACACCACAATCTCATGTGCGATCTCCTCTTATGCGTAGATGAAGGCTATTTTATCGTATAGACACCAAGAACGAAGAGCTTGGTCCACCGGTAGCAAAGAACAAAGTACCCTTAGGTCGAAGGTGAACAAAAATCAGATGTAAATCTTCTTTTTGTGAGCAAATCTTTCTCACATCTCCCCAATCCTCTGATGAAACTTCATAATATCTTCAATTTTCTGAAAAAATCGATGTTTTAATCTCGATGGATCTAAGGAGAGCAAGTTTGGACTCCGGAACTGTATGAATGGTCCAACTCTCCTTTGTAGGCAACTAGAACATTCAAATCCTCCCTCTCTATGTCTCAATTTCTCTCCTTAAACATATAGCGCGGCTTGTTTCCGCACCAACCGTCTTTTTCTATGCGTCACATACACAGATTTGAACCCAATGGCGCCTGTTGTGCATGTCTTGGACCTCCAAATCTCCCAAGATGTCAACTGGCAAGTCGTAGATACAAGCTAACCCCTTAAGCACTCCCTCTTATGTCAATTTTCACAATACATGAAATTTCTAGAATATGAATAAGTAGATCCTTTGGGTCATTAGGATAACGTTAAGAACAGTAAATATCAAATCAGCAAGGACAAACTAAGGCTTGGTTTTGTTTTTCTCGTCTTTTGAATCCATAACTTCGTCATTAAGCGTCCAAACAAAATAAATGAAGTGTCTTTAAGAAGCTTACAAAGAGCTCTAACACTTGGTGCAGTGAGAATGTAGATATGAAAGTAGATCAAAAGTCTCTATTTTCCTCCATGAGCGTCTTTGGAGCAAAATTTAAGAACCTTGAAATTTGATTTTCAAGTAGAAGCTGGTTCATGACATTGTGCATGAACCAGCTTCTACTTGAAAATCAAATTTCAAGGAGTGGATCAAGGCTTCACATAAACTGTAAAAGTTGAGGTCACTCCTTCACTCTCCCGTTGCAAGCTATTACTAAAGCATTAATGATAGGTGGATGATCCCGCTCACTCTTTGTGTTTTCTTCAGGATTGTAAGTAGTTGTCAATGACAACTTCACCTCACATTTCTCGAAGAATGTACGAGTTTCATGCGCATCAAGTTGTTATATTTCTTATGCATTCATAGCTACAAATGAGCTTCTAGTAAAAATCAGCATATTCTTTCTGTAATCTTTGTTCGAAGTGCCATCCCTTCAACTTGATTTGATAAATCTTCTTTGACGAGTACCAGAAATCTCATTTGCCACAACCCCATTAGCATGATTACCAAGTCTACAACTCACTTAAAGTGAATTGCCAACGAATATGTAAGATTGACAATTCATATCTTACATATGAATCTTACATATGTATGCTCATGCCTTGATGGACTAGTACTTCTTGGAGGACTGTGATCGGGTAACCAAGAAGTCATTCTTGAATGGGTTAAGCAACCGAGGAAGAGTTTACAAGCAACTGAGTTACTCAAGGAGTTTGAGAAATAGTTTTCTAGGCTGACTATAATAGAGAAGTTGACCTTGCGGTCCAACAAGATAAAATTATTTCTTCGGGCTGCAGATGAGAAACTACAAGAGAAGCTAGAGGTAATTCTAGAGGATCGAGAGGAAGAAGATAGATTGACAAGTAGTTAGAAGAAAGTTGAGGAAGCGGTTGGTCTGCTTACCAAGAAGGAGCGAAGACGAGAGAAGGTTCTTGTTAGGAGATCAACACCAACATGGATTATTGTAGCACCCATTCTTGTAATTTGGCAAGTGGTTCTTGTTGCTAGACATGTGGTACCAGTTGCTCAAGCTATTCCAGTTGTCCAAGCACCTATAACATCTCCAAAGAAAGATGATTCAAACCTTGAAGAGATCATGCGTGCAATGAGAGACCTATAGATCAAGCTCACAAGATTGGAGAAGCAGGGGTCTACAAGCGGAGCAAAACTCGTTGGGAAGTAATGTTGGATCCAACAATGTATCTGATGCGATGGTACTGATCATCCACGCAAAGATTGCAAAGAGTTCACTGATATCTTACAACAAGAGTTGGTCTTTTGGACATATTATAAGATAGCATTGAGAGATATGGGTGCACTTATTTAGATCAACTTTGGTAGAAGAGTTGCAATAGTAGAGGCTGGAACCTAAGGTACAAAGATTGAGGATCAAGATGAGAGAAGTTTTGATGAGCATGTTGAGCCAAATGGATTGTGATCATCTTCCATCTCCATGAAATAGAAGTGGAAGATGGCACGTGAAACGTTGTTGAGGATAGCCGTTACGATCCAAAAGGATATTAAATGAGAGAATCCAATCGATACATGCTTACATCACCAAGAAGCAATACTAAGCGTTGTTGGAAGAAGAGAGAATGTGATTCAGATGATGCAAGAGAAGGAATTTCTTCCAAGAGACATACTCGAGGAGAGAAAGTTCGTCAAGAGCTTTAAGATGCGAGAGCTCAAGATCTACAGCTGGATGATGTTCCTTTTCCATCGAAAGAAAGAGCAAGAGAGTCATAGAAGGAGAAGGATAAACCGGCTGCATACAAACTACAATCAGATTCAATGTTGTAACGGACTTGAGAGGAGTCTTGAAAGATCGCATTCTAAATGCGAAGATAGAGTTTATCTTAAGAGAGGTTTTGGACATAGCTAAGCATGAGTTTCATAATGTCATCATCGACATCATCAAATGACAGATTACATGTGAGACTTTTTTATTGCATGCTTTGGATACTAAGGTGTTAATGGATGACGAGAAAGAGCTTGCAAAGTGCAATGTACATTCTTCAAAAGAAGAAAGAGATCAAAGGCACCAGGTACATTTTGAGGATGAAGAGGAGGATGAGAAATAAAGCTCAAGTCATTATAGTCATAATTATTGGACTCGAGCTACAATAGAGACATTGATGAGGATTGGAGGTTGGATGAGCCGGTGGTTGCTTTATTGATTACGGATAAGAAATCAACATAACGTCGAAGGAGTTGTACAAGAGAAATAAGTGATCTACCGACACAAAATATGGATGGGTCATAAAGACAATCAATAACACAAGAGGAGATCCGTATGGAGCTTGTGTAGATATTAGAGTGCGGATAGGTGATGTTGCTATCGAGCAAAAATTCTTTGTTTAAGAAGTAACATCGTACACGCTCATTCTTGGACAACCTTTCATCACAGCAACTCGAATGGAGACGAGGGTGTTAGACGACGAATATGTTTATGCTAGGATCCGAAGTAAGGATGTGAAGAGAGCGGTAGAGCTCTTGACTGTACCATGAAATCATGAACACAATCGAGATCGTCTAAGGGAAAAACTGCTTCCAAGGGTGAGTGAAGAGTTCAAAGATTTTCGTTAAGTACCACTAAGATTGTAGTGGTGCGCATGAGAAGGTACTCTTGCTTGAAGAAGAAAATGTCTTTTGTACAAGGTTTGTCATGTTCAGAGTGTGGGATTGCTGTTTACAAGAAAGTTGAAGCATTGAGACGAAAAGAACAAAAACATTTGAGTGAGGTTGAGTTGATGTTGAGAGAGTTGGGTGAGCTAGAAGAGATGAATGGATTTTTAAGGTTTATGAGAAGGATATATTGAAAGATCTTTTGAAAGAGATCATGTCTATTGGATGAGAGGATAGAGATAAAGTTGTGCATATTCATTCAAGGGAGATCTATTCAATGATCGGATCATTCTGGACATCTGAGGTTCGAGTTGAGACGAAGTACAAGATAATGTATAAGAAGATAAAGTCAGTTGCTGGTCCCTTGTCATATGACACTAACCAACAAATGGATCAAGCTTCAAGAGAGAAGAGTTTGAGAGATCCTCCAATGATAAGACATAAGTTCATGGACGAGACTCTTGAAGAATTGAAGATTAGATCTGATGGGTCTCTTTTGTAATAAGAGATGAAGTGCTTCAAGGAGATGCTTTCACGACATGGGAACCATTTGCCTTTGAACCACATGAGATTGGTTGTGTAAAGCCACATGTTATTAGCTCGATGATTATCTTCAGTACCGCTGGCTTACTTGCCTAAATTGATGGAGTTGTTCAAGAAAAAGATGCGGATGAAGATCTTAGAATCGTCGTTTATACCGTATTCAAGCAGATGGTTTACAATGCCAAACAAGAATGGGTTGCTGCGATTCATCCAAGATATGCAGCCAATGAATGCAGTAACAATAAAAAATGATGGGATAGGACCGATTGTGGATGAGTTTGATGAGGCATTTGCAAGAAGAAAGATTTACTCAATGAGAGATCTTTATTCAGGATATGACAGTTTCAACTATCATAGGAGAGCAGAAGCTTTACGACAATGAGGACACCTTTGGGGTTAGGATGTGTACCTTATCACAAAGAGCTACCAACTCAGTAGCACACATGATGAACTACATAAACAGAGTTCTATGGGACTTCATCCTTGAGAAGACGATGTTGTTTTTGGATGACATTTTCATCAAAGGATGTATGGAGGATGAGAAGAATGAAACATTAGATCAAAGAGGGTGTCATCTATACGTCATCGATCACATCACAGATTGTGAAAAGATCTTATCTCGACTTGAGGAAGTTTGTGTCACACTGCCTGGTGTGAAATCTACATTTGGGGTTAGAGAAGTTCTGATCGTTGGTCATTTGTGTGGATCATTTGGTCGGAAACCAAACCCAAGCAAAGTGGATGCGATTGAGAGAATGAAGGAGATTTGCAACTCCTTGACAGAAGTAAGAAGATTATTGGATGTATGTGTATTCTATCACATTTGGATCCTCATTATGTGCATGTGACGGATTCATTATATGGGTTGTTGCGCAAAGATCACAAATTCAAATGAAAAAAAGAGCATACTGAAATAGTACAGAAGCTAAAGTCTTTATTGTCATCTCCTCTAGTTTTGAGAATGATTGACTACAAGAGTGCTAGGCCGGTGGTTCTTACTGTAGATACAAGTCCGATTGCAATTGGATAGACAGTAGGACAGGATGACGAGGATGAAGACAAATTTACGATTAAGTTCGAAGCGAAGGTGTTAAGTGCTCGTCAATATGCATATCCGCAAGTGAAAAGAGAACGATGGGTATTGTTTCAGCCATGAAAATTGAGAAAGAGTATATGATTGGAGCATCAGAGATGATTGAAACTGATTATTTGTTGTTTTATGGATAATCATGAATTGTATGACTCTCGATATTATGATGTTATGATGGATCGAATATATCAAGTCGTTGAATCCATAGTTTAGACATATTGTAGAGAAGGATAATTCGATCACAAATATGTTATCTCGAGTTCGATATGACGGGGGTATGAAATGGTTGAAGATACTGACAATATCGGTGTAAAGTTCTATTCGATTGCATACACAAGAATGTAAGATGAGTTATTTGTTAAAGCGTTGTATGATGATGAATTGCTTGACATTGGGAGATATCTTAATATGTTGATCAAGCAATCAGGTTGGACGGATGAGAAGTTTCACAGAGATCAAAGGAAGATCTATAACTTCATGTTGCATGATGGGTTTCTTTAGAGGCAGCCAAAATAAAAAAGTGAGATAATGCTACGAGTGATTAGCGACAAAGAAGATAAACAAATGTTACTTAGAGCATTTCATGAGAGTCTTTTGACTCGACATCAAAAAATTTGGATCACTTTTATGAAAATGAAAGAGCGGTATTGATGGAAAAATATGTATAGGAATGTCGTGTCTTTTGTAGAGTTTTGTTTGACATGTTAGATGTATTCAAACATCCAAAATCAAGACGGATTACACACAACTTACTCGTTGACAATCTACTTCAAGTGGGTCATAACTATGCTGGTTGGGTTGTGGCAGATGAGGTACTTGGTACTTGCTTGAGAAGATGTTTCAAATCAAGTTGAGGATATGACGCTCCGGACAAAGACAACTGAAGGGGTATGTAAATTTCTCTTGGAAGAGGTTGTTTGTCGATATGGATGTGAGAGAAAGATCACTGCAGATCGGAGAGAGCTAGATGCAAATGAGGCTCATGAATTCTTTGCAAGGTGAAGTTGGTGAAGTGGTCATTGACATTGGTCATGGTGAAGTTGTCATTGACAATTGCCTACAATCTCGAAAGAAATGCTAAGAGAAAACATGTTCATCTGTCCATTGTGAAGATTTTGCTGAAGACCTGCAACGGAGGACGTGCGAGTGACCTCAACTATTCTCGTTTGCGTTATGGACAGATTGACAATGAATTACATGTTAGTGGAGCTCTAATGGTTCCAGTGGAGCTCTGATTGAAGAGCACGTTCTGACATGGAGTGTGCTACCTTGGAAAGACAAATTGACGAAAAAAGAACTTCTTGTTAGACAATTAGAGAGAAGACTTAAGAATATCCAAGATGCTTTGGATATGCTACGAGAAGTACGGTTGAAGAACAAAGTCAGATTTGATCAACGACATCGTCTTAGACCTAAAGAAATCAAGGAAGATGATTAGGTATTAGTCTATGATAACAGTCTAGACAACCAACATAGTGCACTACGGAAGTTCTCCAAGTGATTTGATCCATATGTGGTGAAGAAGGTTCATGACAATGCAACAAACATCCTACAAGAGTTGGACGGAACGAGCTTGAAGCTATCAATAGCAAGTAAACGTGTCAAAATTTTCAAAAAGAGAGATGAGGAGGTCAATCTAGCAGATATCTTGAAAAGTTTCAGTTTGAGGATGAGGATTATGCATTAGAGCTTGAAGATGAAGTCGATAAGCATGGATCTAGAGAAAATCAGAGAAGGATTACAACTCCAAGATGACGATCAGGTTGAAACTTGAAGATGAGGTTGACTAAGATGAGAAGTAAGATGACAAGACGATGTGCGTGTCAGTTCACTATCTCTGGTGCATATCGGCTGATGCATAAGTTTAGAAGGGGTGGGTGTCGTGTCGTCGATCGACTCCTACATGAAATTCTGAATTTGATGCTTTGCATTATCGCTTCAAAGACGTTTCTAGGATTAAAAATAGACTTCTATACAACTTTCAGATCTTTATTTTTATTGCACCAAGTGATAGAACTTATTGTTAGATTTTCATGGACATTTCATTTATTTTAAATTGACGCTTAATGATAAATTTATGAGGTTCGAAAGATGAGAAAATCAAGCTAAATCCTAGCTTATCGATGTTGACTCGGCATTTGCAGTTCTTTGCGGTATACTAAGAGCGCAAGGATGTTGCCTGGTCATTATCTGGAAAAATCTCACTTACTATGAACTGACGTACATGTATGTTGTTTGGACATGGGTCTGAATCATGTGATATTGGTGCAAAGCTTTTTGTTAGCAAATGGATGTTTCTTTTGCTTTGAGCTACGCTTCGGTAGTTATGGGTCTAGGTTGAGGTCTAAGGACTTGTTTTAAGAGGTTGGGTGTGGATTATAGATCACAAAGTCTGTTTCTCAATTTTGTGTTCTTAGAGAGAAAGAAACGAGAGTGTAAGTGGGAGTTGGTATATCTTGCGAAGCTTATTCTCGTGGTTGTTTCTTTCTTTCTTGTCTCTATTCAGCACACGATATCTCTACAGCTATGAACCTTGTATTTTCTTGAACAAACTTGATGTAAATCAGATACGATATCGTGTGATCCACATAACCCTAATCCTAATGTTAGATTAAATAATTGATAAGAGAAGATTCAAACCAGAGGAGGTGATTGACGAATGGTGTTCAAGCAGATGTTTGAGCAAGAGGTAAGAAAGTTGCTACAATAAACAGATCAGAGAGATGTTAAGAGGTGCTGGGACAAATTGTTGCTCACTGCAGACATATCGATTGGTGAGAAGGTGGTGCTACGAGAGGTGCTCGTAGATCTTGTGCTGATCAATCATTCGTTGTTTGTCTTTTTCAAATTAAACTCCGGCTCGACTATTTTTTTCTCGCCGCTAGAGAATAATGAAAACATAGACGCGAGATTGATGGACACAGAGGTACTGATTCAAGAGGGACAAACCTCAAAAATTTCTTGATTCGACTGTGAGTGCACAGGAGCCCGTAGCACCGCTTGTCCTAGAAGATCAACAGTCCGTACCTCGGCGTGTATCAGATGTGCAACAGCTTGTATCTCGATTTGAGATGCCTATCAAGTCAATGGGAGAAACTCCAACACCGATAATGATCAAGATAATAGAGTTGTATTCCGATGAAGAGATGGAGATTGTGGAGTCACTTGACAGGACTCGAGATCCATCTCATGGTCCATCATGAGTTCTGTAATAACATGTACAGTAGACACATGCTAGACAACTGTCTGACAAATGTTGTTAGATTTGTAACTATGTACATATGAATAAAGCATGAGAATTTTGAAATTTTGAAACCTCCGCATATCTAGTGTTTTCGTTATCTTTAGTAATCCTCACATTTTGGATGTTCTTCGTTATCCTTATTCTTAGTTAGTATATGATCTCGTGATAAGAAACTAGCAAAGTTTGCTAGATCTTTCCTTGGTTCTAGATTATATGATCTTGAAATAAGATCAAAAAAATCCAAAAGATCGTGAAGAGGTCATCGAGTGGTTGTTAAAAAATAAGAAGGTGTCATAGTAAAACGTCACATGAACTATAACTTTTAATTCGAGTGGTGAAAACTGTGCATCAGTTATTGCATACTTACCACTTTACGTGGTTATGAACACAGTTCATAACAGATAATCCTCCCTCTATCTTTATCATTGTCGCGCTACTTTACGGCTACATGCTACACTTCTATTCCGACACTTGAGTTTAGTAGTTCTAGAAGTTAGCTCAATATTACTTCTAGTCCTTTATGCATATGTTTGACACTTTTGCATATGGTGTTAACATTATTATGTTATATATTTTGAGTCCTAGTAAGTTGATAGTATGTTATTTATCTTGTTCAAGCATTCGTACGCTTGTGCAAGTGATTTCATACTTATCTATGTTGTTCAAGGTACATAACTTTAGATTTATCATGTTGATAGAGTTTAAGCTCATGGGTTGTACTTACATGTCGTATAATCTTGAGATTAAGAAATTATCTTTAGGACAAATAACCGTCACATGAGTTCTGCAGGTGATGGGAGGGGAGTTTACAGTTCTCAGTGACATGTCTTCGCATTGCAATGTTGGAATTACATCCAGTTACCAAGCCACGAATAATTGTGATCGATACGTCTATCAAATAAAAAACAGAGTATCAAGTCTTGTCTCTATCTGTAGAGGCTTGATTGATGCTTCACAAGCTGCCGACAAACTTAAGGACCTTAAGTCCAGTGTGAAACATGCTGGTAGTAATTCCCTCAGAAAGAAAAGGCCGATCTACATATCCGAATAAGCTCATAATGGGACTCGGATGAGGATCAGCTTGAAGACGACAATGCAGAATAAAGTCCGAATGTAACTCCATCTGTTCATTTATCAAGTCTATTTTATTTCTCGTTTATTTCAGAAGTGTGGTACCTGTTGTTAATTAAGCTTCCATGCTGGATGCAAGAAATGAATATGTGCGAGAATCTTCGAGCTAAATGTAGGACAGTAGTTTCTTCATCAAAAGCTCATTTGCTGCCAACTTACATTGAACAGTTGGCAAAGACATTCAAGAACAGTCGTCGCGTAGCCAAGAGTCTAGTTCCTCAGAGAAAGATTTGTTCGACCAAGGTACTTTCTGAGGGATAAGAAGAACGCAGTCTTCTATATTAATCACGAAAGAAGAATCAGCGAGTCGATGTATATACATCGACGATGAAGCTAAGGAAGCAGATATCTATGAGTCTAACCGTTCAAGTTGTAAGTAAGATGATGTTAATGATGCTGGGATAGACTTAAGTTTTGAATCCTCTGAGGAGACATTTACTTGAGATATATAACCATTAGGATGGTTTCTACCTTTTTTGATTGAAAGTGATTACCTTAACTACTCACAAAGGGGGTTTAAAAACAAGTGAAACTTTTTGTGATATCTCTTCAAGTTTCCGTTCCTATATTGAGGAGATTATTGCATCATGTTACATCATTGACATACAGTAATGAGTTTTCAAAGGTCAAGAAAATAACTCTCAAATTCACAAACTTGATGCTTTTGGTAATCTTATCCACCATCTGTCTTTGAGATCCGACCAAAGTGCCTTCCAGAACATTCATCCGAGAGGTTTCATAGCTTCAACAATTCACATGTTATGGAGAAAAGCGTTCTAGCAGAAGCATGACTTGTAGCCGTATCACCTTCTAAAGCATAGCACATCACGTCGTTTAGCCCGGAAGTTCAAGTCTCACAACACAAAACTTCTTGGCAAGAGAGCAGATCTATGATCTCTTTCGCCCTCAGATATAGAACATGGATTAACAAAGCTATTTACAGAAGGCTAGTTTGATGATATAAATAAAGTTGGTCACCATTTGAACCTAATCCTATTAATAACAGTTTCTCCCTGAAGCTATTTTATTCAGTTGGAATTGCAGATCAATAGCATTATCGTTGTTGCTGATATTACGTTACTTGAATTTAAAGCCTATCTTTTTCTGTCTAAAAGTCAAAGGTCGATTGGATCTGAGAATCGACTTGGTAAGAGAGCTTCTCCTTCTTCAGTTTCCTCACTGCATGCAACTCCATTTTACTGAATTTCAACTCTATCCAGCTTGCAAAATATTTCAGTTATAAAGTAGCGCAGCTCATGTCTAAATACTTTGTGTTAGCATTTGCCGAACATGTTGCAAAAGTTGAGGAACCTTATTTATTTCCATCCAATTCTGTACAATTTATGAGTTGCTGTCCTCTAAAACCCCACTCAAGTTCCCAGTGAAAACACCAAAACAGTTTTCCGTACTGTACTCGTGCCATTTTAGTGCATATGTTCATCATTATCAACCGTATATTATAATTTTCATTGAGCACTTTGATTCTGATTTTGGGAGACCGGTAGAAGAGCAACACACATCAGGCAGGAATTCTCATCTCTACATTGAAAGGACAAGAGCAGTTTATGTCGTAAAGGATCACCTTACAGTTCGAGGCTCAGTACAGTAGCTTTGTAACAAGGTTATACATCCGTACAGTAGTGAACGAAGATAGACATTCTTCAACTACTCTACAGTTGAACGTTCCAAGAATTGAACTCCTCTGTCGACGGAACCACGAAATGACGATAAGGTTCGCGGCCTCTTTCGGTTCATCTGTCCACATGGCCCACGCAGTGCTCTTTAACTTGGTAGAGATCGGTGGAGTCTTCATTCTGTCGAACCTCATCCCACCTCATCACTTGGTACACTAGGAATCTTCCAGTACAAAAGTTCGACTCTCGGTTTTGTTCGCCTTGTCACGCTACAATTGATCTCTTCGCTATCGTTACAACTCAAGCCACTAATTGTAACGCAACTTAACTTAGTCAAGTATGCATAATCACCTCTTCTGTGTTCAGATTTAATTTATAATATATTTTTTCATCAATATAATTTAAATATATATAATAAAATCTTGGACTTTTACTTACCAAGATCAGTTCATTTTTTTATTAGCTAAACCCTTTCTTACTTTGCTTATTTAGACTCATCTTTTATTTGTACACAATTAACGGAGGCCTTGAGCAGTGTGTTTCGCTTTATGACTTATATGTTGATTTCTCACATGCTTTCCTATATTAACAGTTAGTATTAACCGAAGGTTTTAATTTTTAATTTGAGTAGATTTGAAATATATAAACAAAAATAATATAAAAATAATATAAAATATTCACATACTTTCTGACAGTATAAATAAACATAATTTATAAAAAAAGATTCTATGTATGACCGAGTTGCAAAAGTGAATGTTGTCAGAGTTTTCTCCTTAACTTTCTCCTCCTTCCCTCCAGTAGAAAGCTCAGAAAGCATACATATTTCAACTGTGGTAAAGATAAGTATAATTGTTTCTTCAGAGCAGCGCTTTCAGGAACCCGACCCTAGTAAAATTAACGCTGTTCTCTTCAGTTGGTGGAATCTCCCCAATTAGAGGATAAGCTGCCACCTTGCATTGACCACACTTTCTTTTTCTTTTCCATAAAACGACATTTGTGCAAGACAGGTAGAAACTAATCTAGTGCGTTTGTTGACCACGTTGGCAGATTGACCGAGCCGATGCAAACCACAGTTGACGATCCATGTCCATTATATTTGACATGTTACTCAGCAGCTATCTGGAAAGTACCTTTAATTGCCTTGCATTGCATTTCATTTCACTCAGCGAGGGCAATCTAGACGCCTTTTGACGTTACTCTACATTTTCCCTTCACTTAGATCTATCAGTTTCGCCTAGGAGGTGCAACTGCCACTGCAAAAAGAGCAAAAGACAAAGCAAAGGTCTTCAGTCGCTACCATCAAGATATGAGAGATATCTCTTCTTTGTCATGAACTCTTGAATTTTACACTTCGCACTTTTGTGGACAAGCTTAGATGCAGATTGTACCTGTCATGCGAGACAAACATCCGACCCCACTTGTAGTCAGACAGTCAAGATCAGGTCTTGTTTCGGCACCACTTACAAATCTTTGCATCAAACCTTGCTCGTTTTAAAGTACTTCTTTGCCTTTGTTAGTATTAGTTCTTTAATGTTAAATGATAAAATGATAAATGTTATTACTTGTCTCTTGGGGTATTCTCAGACCATGAGATTCCATGTGAATCCACTACAGCGGGACTCGGACCAGAAGTTTCTTAACAGTTTGCAGCAGCATGCATCTTCAACCGTACTCGCAAGGGACTGAACCCACAAATTTTCTCTTAGAGGACTGTGAGCTAAACCACTTGAGACACAGATCTTCGGTAATGATAAACTCTGGATTATGTGCTCAGATCGTTATCTAGTAAGACCTCGGGTCAAAATATTTAAGCTGAATCTTTACAAGTTCAAGAAGAATAATTTTATTATCTATATTGACATGATATAACAAGAAATGAATAACATTGAAACATTGAAGTGATATTACTAAATCACTAATCTTTCTTTACTGTAAAGAGCAAGTAGATGATACAAAGAACGTTAATGAATCACTCTTGTTTCGTCACAATTTACATATACTGCTGTGTTAGATATAGCACATTAGTGATTACCAGTACGTAAATCGTTAACCGACGTAATTTTGTGCAGTTAAAGAACTTCAACAATATTGACAAAGACAAAGAATACTTTAAAAAGTACTTAAAAATCTATCGAGTTTTATGCCACGATAGATCCTGTTAAGAATAACTCTCGTGTTATAGGGTCCCAACGTGATAACCGAGAATACCTTACAACATAAGACACCACACATTCAAACTATTTTTGGGCATCTCCACCGGAGCCGTATTACATACTCTTATTTTATTTTGAATGACAATCTTTAGTGAAGATGATTCAGTAAATTCTAATGAAATTTTAAAACATTGAACGTTATATACATCATTATTTTAGAATTCCTTGTATGATATTTCTATATATTTTACTGAGACTACATGAACGGTACACCTTAACGTAGACAATGTAGTTAGATCTTACCCACAACGAAAGATATTTTCTATGATATCACTAAATATTCTTTTTAAATAAAAATGAAGAAATTTTTATTTCACTTGGTAGATGGGTACATGACCTGACTATAGACATAGTACGAATCACAAAGGTCCAAAAACATGTAGAAGCTTAGAGATCTAACTCTTTTTCATAGAGCAGTAGGGATTCCACTATCTGAGGTCAGAGAGGCACACATATCTAATGAAAGGACAAGCACCACAACAATACCCAAGATGTGCAGACAACCAAAATACTTTTTTCTGAGGAGAAATCAGTACTGGAATTCTCAGTGACTCAACCAAACAGAGTACTCATTATAGAGTAGAACAACGTATCCAACCCCCAAGTACTAGTACGAATCCGAAG
This sequence comes from Asterella californica, assembly GCA_036924285.1. Taxonomy (NCBI): domain Eukaryota; kingdom Viridiplantae; phylum Streptophyta; class Marchantiopsida; order Marchantiales; family Aytoniaceae; genus Asterella; species Asterella californica. Next base: position 29,812,216 of record JAYKYS010000006.1, on the reverse strand, counting down.
ACATGGATAAGCTTAGGAATCCAACATTGTTTCCTTGGGCAACATGAATTATACTACCTTGAGGAGCGAAATATTTTTTGACGAGAAACCAATACGGGAATTCTCATTGACTCGACATGACAGAGTAGAATAGTGTATCCAACCCCAAGCACAAGTACGAATCGAGTATATGGATAAACTTAAGAATCCAACGTTATTTCTTTATGCAACATGGATTATACTACCTTGAGGTCAGAGAGATACACATATCTAACGAGTATCTAACAAAGGGACTATCACGTCAGTTGAGGACCCCGGCTAGTTTGACCGGGTGCGTAGTGGCTAGTCCCGATAGGGCCGTTAGTGCCGTTAGGGTGGATTCTTGGACTAGCCCCAGTAGCAGTATACTTCGCAGGTACGACTTGTATGCTTTAGTTCTTCGAGTTGAGCCTTCAAACTCTTGACTATGGTCAATAATCTTGATGAGTGCAACCTGGACATGCAATCTCTGTTGTGCATAGTGGACGTGGCTCGACTTTAGTGTTTGTGTATTGTCGGTTGACATGATGGAGTGAGTATTGATTCTTATTACTCGAAGAAGTCAATCACGGTTTTTAATTTAATATAATAAATAATAAATAAATAATATTAATTATTAGATCTTAAGAACCTTATTACTCGAAGAACTCAAGTCACAAGGTCTGATTGAGTGTTCTTAAGTCGTGGATTTCTGCCGGTGGTATCTCCGGAGTGTGTAGATCGTTGATATCTTTGATTTGCAGGTGCGCGGAATGATTCTTTTTGGTCGTGTGCTTGATAGCTGTTCGGATTAGTAGTGTGTGGACCTATTCTTGGTCAGATTTGTGGTGAGGTAGTGCAGAAACGCTGTTAAAATTTCTTGTGACAGAGTTTTGAACAATTTGAACTTTGAGAAGCAGAGGTGCGTGGTGCGGAGGCCCGAGAGCTGAGTGCGAGAGTGTGGAGGTGGAGATGGAGCCGAGCCGAGCCAGCAAGTAAGCTTGCTGGCGTATGTAAGATAAGCCTAATTTCAGTGGTGTGGGAGTGTAAAATCAGGTCACCCATCCCAACGCTATGCCTGAAGAATGTGCTTAACTATTTAGCTCTTAGCTTTGGCTTTATCACTAGACCAAGAGCTCTTGGTGTCTTCTAGGGATGTGTGCAAGTATTTATGGACTTGTTTAAGATAGTAGGAGATCTTTTGTACGTCCTAGAGAAGTGGTAGGGTGACCTCATAGTACTAAGGAGAAGCTGTAGTTGTGATAGCGTTTGCCTATGCCGTAGAGACGCGCATGGAGAAAGTTGATGGCAGTTGACTTGAGCGAGCTAGTAGAGCTATCACGTAGGGACTTTTGGAGCTACTAGAGGTTTGGACATCTAGTTAGTGAGCTTAGATATAATTTATAATAGTTGGTGGTCATATATTGTGCATGTGGTCGTCGAAGAGGTGACATCAGTTTGGATGAGGTTGGGTTTAATCTTTTGTGCACGTTTGAGTGTGGAGGGTTATTGTTTGGACTACTTGTGGTTGGAATCCTTCTATATTATACTTCCTGTTTGTGCTACGCATTCGCTTGTGTTAGCGCTTGATTTCCAGAGTGAGTTCACTTTAATGTTGTTGGTAGTGAGGCTTGAGTTGCGGACCATTCAGACTATCTCTATTTCTTTCACGATGAGGTTGGACTTGCGAACTTAGCAAACCGTGAGAAGTTGAATGTGGTGATTGTAGGTACAAGTTTCCTTACCTTGATTGTCTTAGTAAGAAATAGGTGAGCTCAGTAGGAACGAGGTTAGGCAGGTTGGCGTCACGTGTGGTGACGAGGTTTCGACATTCTGGTTAGAGCTTAGTGTTCGCGATTGACATGAGGGTTGTCATCACGGAGGTTTTGGTGGTGATTCAGCTGCAATAAGCAATGAGTTCACATGGAGTAGTGAGAGGTACCAATCAGTAGCACCAGTCTCATCGACGGAGCACACCGATTCAGACGAAGACGTGGTTGGAGATACATATAGCGTCACCACATCGTTGTTGTGTGACATCGATGAGATCTAGGGGGTCATGAAGAGTCCTCGATGATACTTGGGTACGGCGGGTATCATTGAGCTGGATGACTTCATCCAAGAGTTTGACTGTTGGTGCGATCTGCAGCAGATGCGAAACTCACAACTGTTCACATCTTTCATGACGTAGAAAGGTTTGTTCCAACACTTGGAGGGACCTCCTATGGATGATTATCATGAGTTCAGACGAGACTACAACGTGGATATTGAGTTGTGGAGACAATATTGGTCTCCCAACTATGTTTCTATCACTACTGGCGCAGTTTCGAGAGACATAGCATGCGAGTTCGTGTGCTAGTAGCAGTGGTACATCCAAGAGTGACGGAGTACCTACTACCCAGCGGTGTGTTCACTAGTAGTGGAGTAAGGGATAGTACGGACGAGATACCACTAGGGTTTAACCATGTGGTTCAGTTCTTCCAGTGTTTGAGGAAGAACTATCAGGGTGTGCGGACCGTCAAGTTGATGAGTCTGCAGGAGTTCTAGCGGAAGACTGGAGAGACTACGCCACGATCCTAGAGAGATGTTGGAAGACCTAGTGGGCAGAAACCCATGCCGTCCTTCTCTAGTCAGCAGCAAGTGGGTCATAGTAGTGACCATTGTTTTGATCTCCATCTCGAGCTATGGTAAAAGAAGGTTGATCGTGGACGAGATAGAGGAGCTCAGGGAGGCCGTGGTAGTCGAGTTGGAGGTAGAGGTCCAACACCCGAGAGAGGACTAGTTGGTCCATCATCCGCTATGACATCAAATGCGAGTATGACTGCTCGGATTGAGCAGAAAGGGTAGCTAGTATAGATATGGCTCGGCTGAGATCTGAATTGAGAACAATGACTTTCACGTCTTATGGAGGAGAAGGAGTTGACTTCGGTGTGGTGCAGATTGACGCATCTATGACAATGATTCGAGGTGCAATACGTATCTCTGAACCACAAGGTGCATCGGTGGAGTTGGATCCACAATGAGGAGATGCTGGTAGACAAGCCATGCTTTCTCAGTCATACACGTTATCGGAGGCGTTGAAGATCCAACACCTGACGATGTGAAGCTTCCGACACCGAAGCTACTGCCGTCATACTCATAGAGAAACCCTTTGCTTGCTCTCTCTCATCAGCAGGGCTCTACCAACTACTGTAACTAAACATCTCACAGAAGCCCAGGTCCTCCATTTCTGTAAGCATGTGACGCTAGAAAGCTCACCAAAGTGAGCAACATTGCCTTAGGACGTCTCACTAGGTTCATCATTGCCATGGGTGATCTATCGACGACTCTCACTACTTGAGATCGTCGTCCTGCATCTAAGATGTCATCAATCGTGAGGTGCGTTAGTCGTCTCACTACATCGTGTGCGCATTTGAGCAATTTCTTTGATAACAAGTTCGTCCACCACAATCATGGATGATGTGCACGAGATCTCACTCCCTCTGCATCCAACAACACTGCTGGTCCAACCTAGGATCGCACCTGGTGCATAAGATGTCGTAAGATCCGAAACATACTAGATCGTGGGTCATTTAAACCCTGACCTCTTCCAGCACGCTTGTGACCTTGACATGATCACACGGCTATCACCAAGTGAATGATGTCAACAAACGTGAGATCATGTATCTCCAACAGTGAAATATCCGACAGTAATGCTTGCTGATATCCTCTGACGGTTGATATGGTCAACAACTCAGGATATCTCTGCACTAAGCGTGCCACATGACGCAATGAGATGCGTCTCTCTCATCTCTCTCACATACAAGTATCGCTGTACTCATATGCTTGCTTGTAATATCGAAGCTAAACTTGTGCTAATCCTTCCAAACAACTCCAACACACTCTGGATACTACTATACAATGAGAGTCGTATCCATGATGATAAGATAACAAGAGTACCACTAGTAGCTGTCTTGACCTTCGAATATTTAGAATTTAAGAATTAATTATTAAGAATTAAACTGAGTTTAAATAATATATTTATATTAATATATTGATAATTGCTATTATTTATTATATTAATTACTACTCTATTATTAATAATTAATATAATTAATATAATTAATATAATGCATAATTGTATAATTTCATCATCTTCTTCAACCTGAATAAGAATTCATACTCACTCCATCATGCCAACCGATAATGCACAAATACTAAAGTTGAGCCACACCCACTCTACGCAACAGAGAATCTAGGTTGCACTCACCAGAACTATCTACCATAGCCAAGAGCTTAGAGGCTCAACTCGAAGAACTGAAGCCTACAAGCCCTACCTACGAAGTATACCCCTAGTGGGACTAGCCTAAGAACTCGTCCTAACGGCACTATCGGCCCTACAGAGACTAACCACTAAGCACTCGGTCAACCTAGCCGATATGCTAAACTGACGTGACAACTATCTTGCGCATACACATTGTTACACAACATACATCGCTATCAGAGATACACCACACATACACATAACAAATAGACTATGCCATACACATACACAAGTATACCAAAATCGCTCCCGGGACTGACGGTTAGGTCTCTCTAATTCCAGATAGCCCCATATCTAAACTACATGATATAAAAATTCGTGAGTGCAAGGATCAAAAGGCTGGATGCTACATCGCTCCATCGTTAGTCGTCTATCTGCAATCTATACCACGCAAAGATCTAATCGATCATCCAGTAGAACGACAATGGGAGGTGGAGTCAAACAGGACATGTGTCAACCTCTTGAATAACCATCACTCACCAACATACATACTGCTAAACCAGTAGACCCACGCAACATACATCTCAAGCCCACACGTACAACCGCTAAGCTTGGATCAACGATACCATCGATGTTTAGAAGATGACATGACGCGCAATTACGCACATGATCTTTTCAAACAACACCATCACGGCCCTCTAACGTGAGTACTCCAGAAAGTAACACCTCATGCTATCGCGCCAGATTTTGCGTGAAGGATGTCCAAGAAAACGCGAGGTTCCTGGCTGTGGAGATGTACTGTGTGGAACAGAGACAAGACAGAGAAAAATAACCGCAAAAACAAATGCTGCAATATATACCAACTCCAAATGTATGTACACCGCTGGATCTTTCTCCTAAGAGCACAAAACTGAGAAATGGACCAGAGCGGTGTCGTAGCGAGAGCCTTTCCTTTGAGCAAGGGCGTACCTTCTAGCTGTGGTTAACGATCGATGCACAGCAGAGCGACTAGTATCTCGTAGATTTCTCTCTAACTTCCTCGATAACTAAGTACTTTCTCTCTCAGTAAAGGGTCAAGATAACTACACGAAAACGTTGGATGATCATGGGCACGACAAACGGGATATGTGATGACATGATCTCTCGGTAGTATTCCTCTCCGAAGTTTCTCACTACTAGGGCTTCGTACATGACTTTGGGTCGACAGATGTGTCTTATCTCGCACTGGGTGTTAAAGTTTACAGGAGGGAGCTGATTTAGATCCATCATTCGTTAGATGAGGATAAAGACGGTGAGATCCCATTCTTGGCCGTAAGTGACAACAGGTAAGATCATAGGGACAGGCGAGAGCATGACTTGCGCGGTAAAGTTATGCCCGAAGGATCCTATCAGAAACTGTTGAAAGTGAACTCGTTCCATATACATCAGTTTAATCGAGAAAGGGTTTCGAAAAGGGAATCTGGGCGGTAAGTAGAGTCCTTCGTCCATCTCTCACAACATGTGCACTCCAACTACAAAGGTATCTCGATCCATAAAACTCTGATTCAATCTCATAGGATCACCACGATCTCCACACGAACAATCTCTTGGATTTTTCCCCAGGTCGAATGCCCCCACACAGGTCACTCCCCTTTGCTTAAAAGTTTCGAACCCAAAACAAGGATAGGTGCAAGCACCCTAACCAAGCAACCCAAGCCTCACGGACCGATGAGGTGGCACACATGCACATCGCATGTTTGGTGCCGTCATACTCATCCACGTGTGGGTCTTCTGGGTGAAAGGTTCTAATGCATGCACCGTAACGTGTCTCAAAAACCAGAGACTAGGCTAGACAGGTAGTCGACTCTACAGGTCAAGGATCGCACTTTGCCACGTTGAGTGCGAACCTAACAACCACATGACGTGGATACAACGTAGGTCGCTAAAGTCATATCTACGCCTAGAATACTCCCCAAAGCAATACAAATGTCGCATTGGATACTTTTCAGCCAGCTGCCGCTAACAACTCGAGACCTAGAGTAGATATCGTTGCCGATACAACTCGGCAGAAAAACCAGCGAACTTTCACACATGATAGGTACAGATCTACAGCTCAGTCTCCTCTCAAACTTGCCACGTAGGTAGGATACTAAAATCTCTACTTGCAGGTCAAATTTCAGGAAGATCTGACGGCTAGATCTCCTCCCACAATTAACACAAATCCACAGAAACTAACACGCACTTCCAATCTCAGATTCAGGACAGAAGCTTCTTCGACTAAATGAACCGTCCACTTCCACTCCAACTTCCTGTACTATCAATTCGGAAGGTAAACTCACTACACAGGAAATTTGAGCCGATTTGACCGTTCCGATCGTCCTCCATAAATCTGCAAACTTGCTGCTTCAGATTGACAGCTTTCTGCACCCCGTCGCCTTCAAATCGCCATTGCTCTCAATCCGCAGAACATCCGGTGGTGAAATTTGTGGTCAGAGCTTCAGCAGCTGACAGACTACAAGCTCATGAAATCTGGTCTCAATCTGACGGCTCAATCACTCAAACTCCTTAATCTTGCAATCGGAAGAGAAAGCTATGTACTCCCGTCACTCTATGAACTTCAAAATGTCATAACGTATGCCCTGGACCTCCAAATCGAGTGAAATTTGTGGTCAGATTGCTCCTCCCGTCGAGAGCTCTCCGCCCATGCCCTCTGATCTCCAAAATCCCTCGTCAAAGTGTCCCGAACCTCCCAGAGCGCGCACTTAGATAGAGGACAAGTTACCTTCACTTTTTGGAGGACCAATGAGAAGTTAAAGGACTCAACCTTGTCCTTTTCTGCCCCATGGAGACCCCCAGCAGATAATAGAGCATTTTAAGCTCATAAGAGCAATGTTTTAGATCCCATTACACCACAACTTCTACAACTGTGCGCAAAACGCACTTATATGCGTAATTTACATACTAGTTGGTCCCACAACAGGACAGCGGTCTGTAACCTACTTCAAAGCCCCTAAAACAAACCCCTAAATCACAACCTTGACCCAAAACCACCGAAGCGTAACTCAAAGCAAGAGAAACTTCCCTTTCCTAACAAATAGAGCTGCACCAGTATCACACGATTGAAACCCAAGTCCAAACCACATCCATGTACAAGCTCTTAACCAAAGGTAGCTACCACAAGCTGTATATAGCCAACCAGAACTCAAAAAAGCAAAACCCGTAGCGGAGAAATCAAAAAAGACCTATCTGAGAACTTCCTCCTTTCACCGAACTGACTTCAGATGTTGATAGGGTCTCCTTCCTTGACTCCGTTAACCCAAGAAACCTTCAGATCCGACCCCCAACAGCCGAGATATCGCCGATTTTTGGTCACAGATGACGAACTTTCAAAAATTGCTCCCTGTGGCTTAAAACCGCACACACCGCTCAAACGGATCACTTGATCTGATATCTGTCTTCCCTGGCAGGTAGATCTAGCTGTCACGAACCCAACAAACTCCAAACAAGCAGTTTGGAGTTCTCCTTGCAAATGCACGCTAGAAATTTGGTCACAGGTTGCAAAAAATTGACGTAAATGGACTCCTTGCTGCTCAAACTCGCTCACCTCACCCAAATCAACAATCTAATCCACGTACTGTCTTCTCCTATGCGTAGATGAAGACTCTCTGGTCGCGTAGCCATCAAGAACGAAGAGCTTGGCTCACCGATTGCGAAGAACAACCCAATCTCAGATCGCAAACGATGAAAACTTGACGCAAGCGCTTCCCTGCGAGCCAATTTCACTCAGAACTCTCAAACCGCCCAATGAAACTTGGTATCGTCTTCAATTTCCTGAAGAACTAGTTGTTCTGATCCCGATGGATCCAAGGACATCAAGTTTGGACTCCGGAACGACCCGAACGGTCCAACTCGATATGTGAAGCTCCCAAAATCTTTTCTTTGCGTCTCAATTTCTCCCAGTACACACACAACGATCCGTCTCTTCAAGAACCGTCTTAACCCACACGTAGCCTGCACAGATGTGAACCCAATGACACCTTGCACGCGTGTATTAGACTTCTCAATTCTCCAAAATGTCCACCGGCAGGTCGCAGAAACAAGCTGGCCCCTTAAGCTGTCCCCTTACGTCAGTCTCTGTACGTACCAGTTCTCTTCAATAATAATGAAGCAGTCTCCTTGCGTCTTTGATATAACGCTTGAAGCTGCAAATACCGAGTCAGGAAGTAAACTAAGGTCTAGTTTGATTTTCCCTTCTTTCGAATCGCATAACTTCCCCAGTAGGTGTCCAAATGAAGTAGACAAGATGCCCATGGAAAGCTGACAACGAGCTCTACCCATCTATGCGATGAAAATGGAGATTCGAAATGATGCCAAAAGTCCATAAGCTAAGGCCTAGCTTGTCTTTCTCATGAGTGTCTTTGGAGCGACAAGCATCGAAGTCTGAATTTCAGATAGGAGCCGGTCCACGACACGACATCCACCCCCTCTGAACCTGTGCATCCTTCGGTATGCACCAAAGATATCAACCAAGGAGTGGACCGGCACGCACCTCGTCTTATCGTCATACTTCCCATCGTAGCCAACCTCACTTTCAAGGTCTTCTGCATAATCCTCATCCTCAAACTGAAACTCTGTCAAGATATCTACTAGATCGACCTCCTCATCTCTCTTTTTGAAAATCTTGACACGTTTACCTGCCACTGGTACCTTCAAGCTCGTTGAAGATACCAGTGGTAGGTAAACTCATCCAACTCTTGCAGGACATAAGTTGCATTGTCATGAACCTTCTCACCACATACGGACCAAACCATTGTCTGGAAAACTTTCGGAGTGCACTATGTTGGTTGTCTAGATTGTTGTCATAGACTAACACCCAATCACCTTCCTTGATTTCCCTAGGTCTCAAACGATGTCGCTGATCAAATCTGACCTTGTTCTTCAACCGTGCTTCTCGCAGCCTATCCAAAGCAACTTGGATATCCTCATGTCTTCTCTCTAACTGCCTAATTCGAATAGCAAGAAGCTCTTCCCTAGTCAGATTGTCTTCCCAAGGTCCACACTCCATGTCAAAACGTGTTCTTCAATCGGCATGATAGGTTTCTGATGTGATGAGTTCCACCGGCATGTAACTTGTCACCGAGCTGTGCGTCGTTTGATCTGTACATAACGCAAATGGTAAGAGTTGAGGCCACTCGCGCACCCTTCCGTTGCAGGCCTTCACCAAAGCCTTCACAATGGGTGGATGACAACGTTCACTCTTGACATTCCCTTTGGGATTGTAAGCAGTTGTCAGTGACAACCTCGCCCCATGCAAAGAATAACTCTCCTCGATCTGTAGTGATCTTTCTCACACATCCATATCGACAAACAACCTCTTCCAAGAGAAATCTACATACCCCTTCAGTTGTCTTTGTCCGAAGCGCCCTACCCTCGACTTGATTTGAAAGATCTTCTCTAGCAAGTACCAAGTATCTCATCTGTCACAATCCAACCGGCATAATCACAAGTCTACCACCCACTTGCATTCCACGCAAAATCTCCTCAAGGTTTGAATCATCCTTCTTCGGAGATACTACAAGTGCCTGAACAACTGGAACAACTGGAACAACTGGAGCAACTGGTACTACCTGTCTAGCAACAGGAATCACTGGTCGGACTACAGGAACAGGTGCTACAGCAATTGGTGCTGGTGTCAGTCTTCTAACAAGAACTTTCTCTTGTCGTCGGTCCCTCTTGGTAAGTAGACCAACAACTTCCTCAACCTTCTTCCAACTACTGGTCAAGCCATCGTCTTCCTCCCGATCCTCTAGAAGTACCTCTAGCTTCTCTTGCAGCTTCTCATCTGCAGCTCGAAGAAATAACTCTGTCTTGTTGGACTGCCTAGTCAACCGTGCAAACTGCTTCTCAAACTCCCTGAGCAACTCAGTAGCTTGTAAACTCTTCCTTGGTTGCTCAACCCATTCCAAGAATGACTTCTTGGTGACTCGATCAGAGTCCTCCAAGAAGTACTCATCCATCAAGGCACGAGCAAACGTCTCCCAATCCTTGTTAAAATGCTTCGTTAGCATTTTAACATGATCTCTAATCTCTAGAGCTGATGCTAACTCAAACGTCTCAATCATCTCATCTTTTGAGATCCGGTTCAGCTCCATCTCCATATCTCGAGACATCTCTCCCATCAAACTGATCAATCCTGCTGACCACCGCTTGTAGCGCCTTTATTGCCAAGCTTCCTTCCGTTCATCAGACTGTTGCTGTCGCAAGAACATAGTGAAAGCTTGGAACATCGATGCAGTCGCCGGATCCAACTGCACCTTCGACAACCCACCTGAACCACTAGCTCCATCTCCATCACCTTTCTCATCACCACTCATGACTGCCAATCTCTTCTTTAAAGTTCACACACAGAAGAAATCCCCACCCAGACCTTCACGTCGAGTTCACCACCGATATCGCATCGGATTTTTTGTGAAAGATGTCTAGGAAAATGCGAGGTTCCTGGCTGTGGAGATGTACTGTGTGGAACAGAGACAAGACAGAGAAAAACAACCGCAAAAAACAAATGCTGCAATATATACCAACTCCAAATGTATGTACACTGTCGGATCTTTATCCTAAGAGCACAAAACTGAGAAACAGACCAGAGCGGTCTGTAACCTACTTCAAAGCCCCTAAAACAAACCCCTGAATCACAACTCTGGCCCAAAACCACCGAAGCATAGCTCAAAGCAAGAGAAACTTCTATTTGCTAACAAATAGAGCTGCACCAGTATCACACGATTGAAACCCAAGTCCAAACCACATCCATGTACAAGCTCTTAGCCAAAGCTAGCTACCACAAGCTGTATATAGCCAACCAAAACTCTAACGAACTCAAAAGAGCAAAACCCGTAGCGAAGAAATCGAAGAAGATCTATCTGAGAACTTCCTCCTTTCGCCGAACGAACTTCAGATGTCGATAGGATCTCCTTCTTTGACTTCGTTAACCCAAGAAACCTTCAGATCCGACTCCCAACAGCCGAGATATCGCTGATTTTTGGTCGTAGAATCTTCAAAAACTGCTCATTGCGCCTTAAAACCGCACACACCGCTCAAACGGATCACTTGATCTGATATCTGTCTTCCCTGGCAGATAGATCTAGCTATCACGAACCCAAAGAGACTCCAAACAAGCCGTTTGGAGTTCTCTTTGCAAATCCACGCAAGAAATTTGGTCGTAGGTTGCAAAAAACTAACTTAAATGGACTCCCTGCGGCTCAAACTCGCCCAAACCAACAATCTAATCCACGTACTGTCTTCTCTTATGCGTAGATGAAGACTTTCTAGTCGCGTAGCCACCAAGAACGAAGAGCTTGGCTCACCAATTGCGAAGAACAACATAATCTCAGGTTGCAAACGATGAAAACCTGACGCAAATACTTCCATGCGAACCAATTTCACTCAGAACTCCCAAACCGCCTGATGAAACTTAGTATCGTCTTCAATTTCCTGAAGAACTCGTTGTTCTGATCCCGATGGATCCAAGAACAGCAAGTTTGAACTCCGGAACGACTCGAATGGTCCAACTCTCCTTCAGAGGTCACTGAAGCTTCGAAAATCTTTTCTCTGCGTCTCAATTTCTCTTTGTACACACATCGATCCGTCTCTTCAAGAATCGTCTTAACCCACACGTAGCCTGCACAGATCTGAATCCATTGACACCTTGCACGCGTGTATTAGACTTCCCAATTCTCTAAAACGTCCATCGACAGGACGTAGAAACAAGCTGGCCCCTTAAAATACCCCCTTACGTCCGTCTCTATACGTACCAATTCTCTTCAATAATAATGAAGCAGGCCTCTTGCGTCTTTGATATAACGCATGAAGCTACAAATACCCAGTCAGCAAGTAAACTAGGGCCTAGTTTGATTTTCCCTTCTTTCTAATGACATAACTTCCCCAGTAGGTGTCCAAATGAAATAGACAAGATGTCCATAGAAAGCTGACAACGAGCTCTACCAATCTATGCGATGAAAATGGAGATCCGAAATGATGCCAAAAGCCCGTAAGCTAAAGCCTAGCTTGTCTTTCTCATGAGTGTCTTTCGAGCGGCAAGCATCGAAGTCTGGATTTCAGATAGGAGCCGGTCCACAATACGACAACGCACTCGTAAAATAACACGTCGTCGATGTAGTATGTTGTAGATAGATATAATCGTCAAGATGAAACTTACAAATTGACCGTCGATAACCTCCTCTCCAAATAGTTACATATCGCATCGTGTCTCCGTGTTGAACAATCGCTAGGTTCTCAAAAGTCATAGGTATAACTCTTTGAAATGTCTTGGCTCGTTGAGAACATGCTCTCATCCACATATACGGGTCATCAAGATCTAGCACCTCAACAGAATCACGACGAATGATTCGAAGATAGATCTGGATCTCCGTCATACAATAGAAAATACGGTAAAAAAGAAAACAAAGACGCTTACCGGCTAAATCGGTAGCCCATAGCCAACCATGGTAACTACAAATCTCAATCTCCCAAGTGGTCTTTCTGCAAGCCATACTTGAGCAATCCTCTCTTCAACGTCTAAATAACCCTCTTCTCCAAACCATCCGTCTCAGGATGATCTTGAGATGTAGTCTGATGATCAATCAATGCCAAATCACACAAAGCCTGAAACTCACTAAGAAAATTTGTACCTTGGTCCTGCACTTCAGCCGGTGCTCCAAATGACACAGCGTTCGATCTAAGAAGACATACGTTGTCCCCTCACTCGTCTTGTCCGGTAATACCATCAACTCAATCTACTTGGAGAAATGTTCCATCATCACCAACACATATCGATTATAACGTACAGTCAACGATAAAGGTCTCACAAAATCCACGCTCTAACGGTAATCCAACCTCATAATCGATAAAGGATGTAAAGGAGTAAGAACATTAAATGATACTTGTACTCGATCACAAATCACACATCGTGCGACAAACTGTTGCACATCGATGTACATATCACGTCACCAATATCGTCCTTGGAGTAAGCTATGTGTATGCTTCACTTCAAAATGTCTCAACTCCTCATAGGCATGTCATACTAACTGTGCCCTCTGAGATGGATGTGACATTATTCGTATTCCTCATCGTCTCACACTTAAAGTACATGTCGTCTTCTCTCGTCAAAATCTCTTCGCTCGTTGGAGGACATGATCTCACTCCTTGGCACTTACTGTGTCTACCACCACGCTAATACGTGGATACTTCATTATTGTCACATCGTCATGAATATCTCGCTGATTTGGAACATCATCTCCACACTAAAGATAGAGACTCACTATCTATTATTTGATCTAAGAAATATACGACATGATCCTCCATACTAGAGTTCATGATCAACACACAAAGAAAGACAGACGCATGTCACCTTGGCACCATCTCCTCATCAACCTCATCATGCATAGAGCTCCAGTCTGGTCCTGCTGACTCGTGCATGGATTGCGACTCAACCCATCGACATTTAGGTTTGCAACTCCAGGTCTATGTAGTACTTGGAAGTCATACTTCTGTAAGATCAGAGCCCATCGTGCAAGCTTCCATGTAAGCTTGTCGGACTCCATCAATCACTTGAACGGCTGGTGATCAATGACGAGAGTAAAAAGATTCTCAAACAGATAACATTGAAAGTGTGCAACAACCCCCACTGCAACCAAACACTCTCTCTCTACCTCATCTCCGCCAAATTGTTAGAGCGTATTGGTATACGTCACCACGAACTCCTTTTCCTCATCATCATGCAGAGTCAGCACTGCTTCAAGCTCCAACATACTCCAATCAGTGTGCAATTGGAAGGGATGCCCCTAACGAGTCTCCTCAAGATGAGAGCAGATGTCAACTTATTCTTGAGCTCTAGAAAACTCTCTCCTGCTCATCTCCCACTACCATTCCTAGTCCACCTTCATCAGCTTGCTTTGCAATTACACTAAACCTCTTTACGTATCTACGATATAAGTTCACTAAATCAACAAATGCTCGAACTCGACTCACATTTGTGAGGTGTGAGATACGTGCAATAGTCTCAACCTTCATCTGTTAAACACCCAACCCACTTGGATATATGAGGTGGCCTAGATACTCTATCAACTCCTGGAAGAACTTACACTTCCTAGCGTGTAACTTCAACCAATGAGCTCTCAATCGCTCGAACACATCCCGTAAGTGTTTCTCGTGCTTCTCCACTGTAGCACTATAGACTGAGATGCAGTCAATACAAAATCCAATCCTGCTAGGATCGTGTCCATCATCCTTTGGAACTTAACAGGGGTGTTCTTCAACCCAAATGGTAAGAACCGTCATTGATACAAATTATCTTTGTCGTGAGAGTCAATTCCCTAGAATGATGTCTTGGACTTATCTTCCTCTCTCACCGACAACTGATGATATCCTGCTCGAAGGTCCAAAGTACTGAAGGTCTTCATATGCTCCACTACATCAAAGATTTCCTCAGATGTCGGCATGGCATACTTATCGGACTTCGTCTGTCGATTGATAGGACGGTTGTCTCCACACATCCATCTATTAGTGTAGTTGCCTAATTATTTGATTCAGTTATTATCATATAGTTATATAATTATATTGAATAATTAAATAAAATATTATCCAATATAAATTAACATAAATTAACATAAATTAATATAAATATTGATTTAATCCTGATTGTGATACACTTGTGTATGTATATGATATCGTCCATGTGTTATGTGTGTGTGTGATGTATCTCTCATAGCGATGTATGTTGTGTAGCCATGTGTATGCGTACGACAGGGCAAGCACCTTAGCAATATCCAAGCTATGGAGACGATTAAGTATATTTTTTTTTATGAAAAATCAATGTTTGGATTCCTATTGACCGGACCGAACAGAGTAGAACAACATA
Organism: Asterella californica; assembly: GCA_036924285.1. Classification (NCBI taxonomy): domain Eukaryota; kingdom Viridiplantae; phylum Streptophyta; class Marchantiopsida; order Marchantiales; family Aytoniaceae; genus Asterella; species Asterella californica. Next base: position 29,797,085 of record JAYKYS010000006.1, on the reverse strand, counting down.
TCCAACTCCCAAGCACAAGACTCTGACGTGAAACCCTCTTGGAAGGAAGACTGGGATCAAACCGTAATAGGAAAGATGAGAATCGCAACTGATACCCATTGAGCTAGTGCTCTACGTGATATTACCAAATGTTGCCTGAGAAATTTCATCCATGGATGTCTTACTTACTCTCTTTGCGAGTGTCGCTCCAGGATACCTCTTTGGACTTGAGTTTACAATGATATTCTGCTATGTTTCAGTTGAAAATATAGCAAATAGAGCATTATTGCTGGAAATCACCATTTCTGATACCTGTATAGGGAATACTCTGGACAAAAACCACTTCACCAAAAAAACTAAATAGTAACAGAATTATGCGAGACATTATAAGAGGTATGCCAAGAAGCTCTTAGACATGAAGATCGTCAGATAGCCTTGGAAACTTTATTGTGAGACATTATAAGAGGTATGCCAAGAAGCTCTTAGACATGAAGATCTTCAGATAACCTTGGAAACTTTACTGTGAGAGAAAACAAAAAAATGTTTCAGAATTTTCAAAATCAAGCTTCAAAACTTTAACAGAGAATGATGAGTGGAACAATGGCTCCATAGTCATTTTGGCATCCATATGCCAAATAGAGTCAGACATGCATCATTTACAATGTAAAATAATCGATATCGTTGTGTCATAAATCCGATACAAAAGTAATCGGTATCGTTGTATTTAACCAATCATAAAGGGGAATTAAAAGGAAAAGATGTAGTTTTTTTTCTTTTAATTTGTATTTTGGAGTGGTTTTATTAACGATAAAATCTTCCATGTCGATTATCAGACAAAATATTTAATAAATCATAATTGGTTGATAAACCATGATCTTTAAATAAATGATATGTGTAATCATATACAACAGTAAAATATTTTTATATTTTTATATTAGAATCCACGATAGTCGTGGCTTCTCAGTCCTAAATACTCCACTCCCCTCAGTGTCCACCTCGGGGAGTGGTTTAGGACTGAGAAACCACTGCTCCTGTGACCTATGCTATACATCAACCATTTCTGCTTTTTCTCCTTAGTATTTTTCTGTACACCGTCTAGGTTAGGACAACTCATAAAACACTGTTTAGGTCCGGAATCGATAAACTATGGTTTAGTCAGTGTTTTAGGTTCGAATCATTATTTTGATGTGGCTCAAGATAGAGAAATTAACATGTCACTATTTAGGTTAAGTTTTGGGTAGTGAAATTGATAGACCATTGTTTAGGTTAGGTTTAAGTTTCTAGGATTGATGTAATGATTTAAATTCGGTTTTGGTTTGAGTGATTGATATATGGGAATACGAATGCTATCAGTAATCACCAATTAATATCAGAAAAATTCTCCAGATATCAGAAATCTTTTACTGATTCAGGAAATAAATATCCACCTTGATAACTAGTTATCCACGTTCTAGTTATCGAACTCTATAACTATCTAAGTTATAATTATCTATCTCGATAACTATCTGAGTTATATTTTAAAGTTATTGAGCTGAATATTTATTTTTTGATTTTTACCGATATCAGAAAATTTTCTTGATATCAGTTACTGATTGCTGATAGATTACTCTCCCCTTGATATATCATTTAAAATGTTTTACAGAGATATGTAACAATAGAAAATAGACATTAAACTATTATCGTGAAACTGTGATTGACTGATTGGCATTCACAAATATATGCGTGTTCCATGGTACATAAAATTACCATTTCTACCTCTTTTTATTTATATATTTTGGTGGTTTATATCTGATAAACCATCGATTTTATTCCCTACATCACTGTCCAAGTTCATACAACTTATAAAGCACTGTTTAGGTCCGGAAATTAACAAACCACTGTTTGTCATGGTTCTAGGTTTAAAAATTTGAAATGTTATTATTTTGATTCGGTTCAAGATCAAGAGATTCATATGCCACTTCTTAAGTTAGAATTTGGTTAGGGGAACAGATAAACCATCGTTTAGTACGGTTTGTAAGACTGATCTGCCATTCTTTTAAGTTATGTTTTGGTTTCAGTGATTTACATACCACTCAAACACGTGGGAAAATTTAATAAACATTTTTTAACGTCAAACTGTGACTAACATTCAAAAGGAATGCATGGTACATAAACCTCTGAAGTCGTGATTTATATGATAAGCCATATCGAAAGAAAGGTTTATGTATTACATAAAGCACTTTGATCCTTTTCCCTTTATATTTCCATGACCGATTTTACATAAACCATTGATCTTTTCCATGTAGGCCACTCTCTAGAGTCGGAAAATAATAAATCACAGTTTGGGCTCAGTTTAGGTCCAGAAACTGATATGCTACTCAGTTTAGTCTCTGTAACACACCAACCTACATTGATTAATAATACACAAAGAGTAATAGTTGATGTGATAAACCACTCTCTCGGCAAAGCCTCGGGGAGAATGGTTTATCAACATAAATCATTCCCTCTAGAGGTTTACATGTCTAGCTCAAAACTAACCAGACGAGCAGCCGATGCTAGTTCCCTTAGGTAGACCCGACATACTAGTCCGTATCATTGCCAACAAGCAATAGGGGTGTCAAATTTAGTGGCCGTTGTCGTGTCGTGGATCGGCTCCTACATGAAAATCAAATTTGACTTTTGTCGCTCCAAAGGCACTTATGGGTAAGACAAGCTAGGCCCTAGTTTACGGGCTTTTGGCATCATTTCGGATCTTCATTTTCATCGCATCAGTGGATAAAGTTCTTTGTCAGCACTCCATAAGCACTTCGTCTACTTCGTTGGACGCCTAGTGGAGAAGTTATAAGACTCGAACGATGAGTGAAACAAGCTAGGCCTCAGCTTACGAGCTTTTGGCACCACTTCGGATCTTCGCTTTTATCGCATCAGTGGATAGAGCTCCTTGTCAGCTTTTCATAGGCACTTTGTCTACTTCGTTTGGACGCATAGTGGAGAAGTTACAAGACTCGAAAGATGGGTAAAACAAGCTAGGTCTGAGCTTATGGACTTTTGGCACAACTTCGGATCTTCACTTTCATCACATAGATGGGTAGAGCTCGTTGTCAACTTTCCATGGGCATCTTGTCTACTTCATTTGGACACCTACTGGAGAAGTTATGCGACTCGAAAGAAGAGAAAATCAAGCTAGGCCTTAGTTTACTTGCTGACTGGGTATTTGCAACCCCAGGCGTTATATTAAAGACGCAAGGGGTCAGCTTCCTCATTATTGAAGAAACCTTGTGCTTACAGAGACTGCATAAGGGGGTTGCTTAAGGGGTTAGCTTGCGCCTGCGACCTGTTAACGGACGGTTCGAGAGATTTGGAGGTCCAATGCAAACGCACAAGGCGTCGTTAGGTTCAGATCTGTGCAAGCTACGTGTGGGTTAATAAGGTTCTTGAAGAGATGGATCGAGGGTTGTGTTTTGAGGGAAATTGAGACGCAGGAAGCAGATTTGAGAGTTTCAATTACTTGTGAAAGAGAGTTGGACCGTTCGGGCCGTTCTGGAGTCCAAACTTGCTGTCCTTGGATCCATCAGGATTAGAACACCGAGTTTTACAGGAAATTGAAGACGATACCAAGTTTCATCAGGCGGTTTAGGAGTTCTGAGTGAAATTGACTCGCAGGGAAGCGCTTGCGTCAGATTTTTCATCGTCTGCGGCCTAAAATTGGGTTGTTCTTCGCGATCGGTGTGCCAAGCTCTTCGTTCTTGGTGCCTACGCGACCAGTGAATCTTTTTCTACGCATAGGAGAAGACAATACATGGATTGGATTGTTGGTTTGGGTGAGGTGAGCGAGTTTGAGCCGCAAGGAGTTCATTTACGTCAGTTTTTTGCAACTTGCGGCCAAATTTCCTTGCGTGGTTTTGCAAGGGGAACTCCAAACGGCTTGGTTGGAGTCTCATTGGGTTTGTGATAGCTAGATCTACCTGCCAGGGAAGATAGATATCAGATCAATCGATCCGTTTGAGCGGTGTGTGCGGTTTTAAGCCGCAGGGAGCAATTTTTGAAGGTTCGGTCACCTGCGATAAAAAATCGGTGATATCTCGGCTGTTGGGAGTCGGATCTGAAGGTTTCTTGGGTTAACGGAGTCAGCGGAGGAGTGCCTATCGGCATCTGAAGTCAATTCGACGAAAGGAGAAAGTTCTCATATAGGCTTTTTTGGATTTCTTCGCTACGGGTTTTGCTCTTTTGAGTTCGTTAGAGTTCTGGTTGGTTATATATAGCTTGTGGTAGCCAGCTTTGGCTAAGAGCTTGTACATGGATGTGGTTTGGACTTGGGTTTCAATCGTGTGATACTGGAGCAGCTCTGTTTGTTAGCAAAGAGAAGTTTCTCTTGCTTTGAGCTACGCTTCGGTGGTTTTGGGTCAGGGTTGAGATTCAGAGGTTCGTTTTAGGGGTTTGAAGCATATCACAGACCGCTCCGGTCTGTTTCTCAGTTTTTTGTTCTTAGGAAGAAAGAACCGGCAGTGTACATATATTTGAAGTTGATATATATTGCAGCAACGTTCGTTTTCGTGCGTGTTTGTCTCTTTCTTGTCTCTGTTCAGCACACAACATCTCCACAGCCAGGAACCTCGCGTTTTCCTAGACATCCTTCACGTAAAATCTGACGCGATATCATGATGATTATTCTGCTCTCCGCGGGCATGAGTTCCGGATAACGATCATTTCGGTTGCGGATATCTCAAGAGGTACAAGGAGAAAAGTAGCCACGGCTGTTATCTCATTACCCGTTGTAGTTTTGTCCGTGAATTAAATGCGTTGAGTAGTACATGGTTAATGAGGAGCATTTAAGATCACACTTTTTGATTTCAAAATAGAAAAGAACTCCACACTCAACAAAAGTTGGTGCTCTGTTAGCACTTGAGAGTGTTTCAGTATGTAAATCTTTTGCGGACATCATAGTGTTATTCAGCATCACGGTCTAGCACTCGAAGTGAATATCTCACCATACCTCGTGTTTCGGTGAGAAAAGAATTGTTGGAAATTTGGAAGAGATCTTAGAGATGCGTGTTATGTTAGCATCATCAAGTTGTGATTGTTCATCTAGTTCGAGCGATTCGGATGAGAATGAGAGAAGAAGGCCAGAGGGGTTGCAGAGCTAATTTCTCATCGGGGATGAGAGGAGAAGACCAGAAGGGTTGCAGAGCGAGAATTTTACCAATTCTAATAAGGACGAGGAGAATGTATTTGATTCAGATGATGAATTTTTGGAGTTATACTGGATCCTATCTACTTCACGCTATTTAGAAAGACCGCAACAGTTTACGTTCTTGAAGAGTCAAGATTTTTATCGAAACTATTTTCAAAATCTTCCTGCTGATTCTTTCCGTCAACTCACAAGGATAGATCACAAAAGTTTTGCTACACTGGTAGCTTTAGTTGAAGTACATCTTATTTTCCACAATAGAGCTAGTGTGAAACAAGCTCATGTGTCACTACAAGTTGTTGTTGCACTCAATCGATTTGGGCATGACGGTAATGGTGGTGCTCTTGGACGATCTATGTTTCTGTTGGATATCAGACATTGACCGATGATTCTTTGTACTAAAAGAGTGATGTAGGCTCTGGAGTCAATGTTGAAAAGATCGATACAATGGCCCAATCGAGAGGAGAGGAAGATAACCTCGAAGCTTTTGCAGCGAAAGGATTCTCTGGATGTATATGGTTGATAGACGATACCTTATTATCTTTATCACAGAGACCTAGATATGATGAAAAAACATATTATGACAAGAAATGCAATTACTCGATAAATACACAAGTTGTATGTTGTCATAAGAAGAGGATTTTATTTTTATTCACAGGTATGTCATGGAGCTGTCAAGATATCACTTGTTTGCAAAAATCTTTTCTTTGGAAATATATGGATAGTGCAAGTCCTTTGTTTGATAATGATCAGTATTTACTTGGAGACTCATGATATTCTCCATTGCTTCACCTCATTCCTTCTTTCAGGATGGCCACATGAGATAAAGAGAAGCAGGATTTCAACACCTGTTTAGCACACACGAGAGTGGCAAATGAGCACTGCATCGGTATACTGAAGCCGAGATGACATTCGTTAAAACAAGTGAGAATCAACTGAAAAGAAGATCAAAGAACTGATTTTTAGTCAGATGGGTAAGGTGTTGCGCTATGTTACATAACTTTTTGCTTAGAAATCAGGACGAGTGAACAAAAGAGGATGGAGAATTAATTATAGAGGCCGAAAGAGATACAGAAAATACCTTCTAGAGATAGCGGAGCTAACAAGACATCAAGGAGACAACAAAGAACTCGAATGATTACAATTTGTCTTCAACAGAATTGAAATCCAGGTGGAGTTCTATTCAAATCATAATAAAAGTCCTTGCGGTTGCAGTGCAATCGCTCTCGAGTGTTATGTACTTGACAAAAGTTTATAAAGTGTCGTATGATCTCATTTTCTTCACTAGAGTTTATAAAGTTAGTATGATCTTTTTTCTCCGCAAAGAGTGAGAGTTCATAAAGTGTAGTATGATCCTTTTTTCTCACAAAGAGTGCGTGTTATGTACTTCACTAAAGTCTATAAAGTGTAGTGTAATCCCTTCTCCCGCAAAGAATGATGACATTTCTCGTGTTTTCTCGTGTGTTCTCGTGTGAGTGTTATGTATTTAACGAAAATTTATAAAGTGTAGTGTGATCTCCTTCTCGCACAAGATAGAAAAGAACGAGTGTTATGTACTTGACTAAAGTTTATAAAGTGTATCGAGCTCAATACGACCATGGATCGCACTTGTATTCGTAGTGTGTGGTCTCTGAGCAATTTAGGACCGGGCTCAATGCGATACCCCACAGTACGTCAACGGATCGCATTGTGTGCTCTCAGTAATCTCACCATGTACTTGATCGATGTGTGTGTCTCAGTGCGACACATTTGTATGCTCAGTGTGATAACGGATCGCACTATGTTAGTGTAGCACGATCAGAGTTCCCGCTCAGTGTGATGCATAACGTACTCCTTGATCTCGCTCAATGCGATTCACAACGCACTTAGATGAGTGCAGTGATGAGACCATCTCTGTGCGACACAACACTAGATTTTCTTCGTGAGATCAGCTCAGTGCGACAGCGATCTCATCTAGCTTAGTACGATGCACAACGCACTGAGACAAGTGCAGTGATGAAACCACCTCGACCCGATCCCGCTCAATGCGATGCACAATGTACTATGACGAGTGCAGTGATGAAACCACCTCAGTGCGACAGCAATGTGGATCTTCATTTCGTGCTATTTTAGTACCATAACATAGAGAACCGAATGTACAAAAAAGAATGCTGCGTTGTTTTAGTACCATACACCTTCACATAACTAAGAGAAGAGAATGAAGACAAATTATTATAAGTCTTTTAGAAGCCACATCTTTATTATTCAAGTTACAAAGCCATCTTGTCTCTAGGGATGGTTTCCTCAGGGCACGAAGAAAGAGTCTACGTGTAAAAAAGGAGTCTCCACGCACGGAGTAGAAACAGAGTCTATACGTAACTAGAGAAAGTTTGCATGTACTACAGAAAAGAAGAATCTCTTCTCATTGAGTATTTTAAGTCTTCTCACAGACTCGAGTTGTTGTAAAATTGAACAAGATCTCCATGCTATGTCTGTCTCTGCCTCAACCATAACACCCCAGTAGTTCTTCAACGCCGGAAAGAGATCTCATCCGAAAGCTTAAGAGTACTTTAGCTTGGACATACACTGGAGTTTTCAGAGTATTCTTTCCCCATCCTCTCAACCACAGCAAAAGAACATGCAGCAAATAATCGTCTCTATCTAGATCGGTAGACTCAAGAAGAAATGAATAAACAAAAGATAACACAACTCTACTGAGAGCCACTATGGCATATCTCATATTGATCAACAAGCGTTGCATGTACACTCGCAAAGGGACATAAAGCCACTCGCAAATACAAGCATATACAAAGGTTATAAAACATTTATCTAAACAAAAGATAACACAACTCTACACTCTAAACTTTTCTTACAAGCGATGGTTATAAAACATATACTAAACAGAAGTCAAGCTCTATACTTTTCATTTAGGCCATGCTGAAGTACAACTTGGTGAGGAATGCTGTCTAGAACTTTGATTGTTTCTTCTTGTGCGAGACCAGTCCAAGCTATTCCAACGAAGGTCTCTACTGTCCCTGCTCTTTTCGTCTGTCGCATGTGCTTCTGAAGATGTGCTTCTGTCCCTCCAAATTATCTACCATAAGTTGTGCAAAATCATAATCTACATCCATCTCTTCAACTTTGGATTTTACAAGTTGACATGTCACTGTCTTAAGTCTTTTTCTAGCCAAGAATACTGCATTAAGACATTGGAAAACTGATATTTATTCTGGGTAAGCACATTCACTTGCAAAATACCTCTTTCCTACTTTATCATTATCTGAAAACCAATCAGAAATCCTGACATGTTTGACGAAAAGAAGCATATCAACAGTACCAGCTGGTATCACAAAAGCTGCTCGGAGTAAGTCTTCATTGGGCAAAATCTTCTCTTCACCGATCAGAGAAATTGAAGTTTCCACGTTGTAAGACTCGATAAAACTTTTACATAATCTAAACTAAACAATATTCAGAGAACCATAAAGTCAAAACAAACAACCGCTAAAGCTAAGGCTAACTCTCGTCATAGAGTTTATCCACACAAGCAGAGAAGCACAGCAGCAAAACCACAAGCAACCCTCTCGAGCCTAGAGACCTAAAGCTAACCTTCGCTATAAATCGAAAATAAGAAGCACAGCAGCAAAACCACAAGCAACCCTCTCGAGCCTAGAGACCTAAGGCTAACCTTTGCTATAAAATGAAAAATAAGCACAGCAGCAAAACCACAAGCAACCCTCTCGAGCCTAGAGACCTAAGGCTAACCTTCGCTATAAAATGAAAAATAAGCACAGCACTAAAACCACAAGCAACCCTCGCGATCATCAGTGTAACAGGAGCAAAACAACACAAGCAGTGAAGCACAACAGCAATTTCAGAAGCTGAGAAGCACAACAGCAAAACCACACAACACTCTTACAACGACAAAGACTCTTACAATGACGAACAAGATTTAGAGATAAAGAGGTCATGGACAAAGATTTACAGATAAGTTACATACGTCAAGCGGTGTAAAATCAAATGAAAGTGCTATAAGCAAGACTAGCTTATCCAAAGCTTCTTCCCCGATTTTGCTCACTGTTCTCCATATATCTTTTTTCTCCATCCACTCTCATTTAATACGAGATGGTTCATTGTCATGTACAAAAAAAGATATATAATACGGTCCTTCTTCCCTTGGTAATCACTTTGTCCCGACTTTTTCTTGTACTCCTTCGTTTTGAGTGGCCATCCTAAAAGATAAGATATTTGCACAAAATTAACTTTTCTCAAACATCCTAAACACGATTCGAGTGAGTTAATTTCAAGCACCCTAAACACAATTCGAGCGATATTCGTAGATCGCACTAAGAAGTGCGGTGCCTACATCGGAGTGCGATCCGCGGAGATCACACTGACACCTCAATATTCATTGCGGAGTGCGACTAGTGTGACCTGAGCTCGCACACCACGACTACTGCGCTTCGCAGAGCTCAGAGTGATATGAGCTCTGTTGAAATCAAATCACACTGAAATTGCAAATTGATCTCGTGTGAGTCCATTGCACTGAGATCAATTCGTAAAATGAATCATTGCGATTCCTGACGTACTACTCACCGAACCACACTGAGAACACCACGAACGCACCGCATTGAGATATGAGAACCGCACCGAAAGTAGCGAACACCACTTACTTGACAATCTGTGTGCTTCTTCTCCAAGTTCTCATTGCGTCCTTCTCCTTGTCAATCCGTGTGCTTCTTCTTCTTCTCAAAGTTCTCGCTGCGTCCTTCTTCTTGTTGTTCTTGTTCTCGCCGCTGCGTTCTAACTTAGATTTCTAAAATCATCGACACATCCTCATCGCTAATTGACAAGTCTTCTCTCAACAAAAAGATGTCTTCTTCCAAGTTCTTCTTGCAGAAGTCATCCGCATCTCTCGTGGCCAAGTTCCTCGTGACCAAGTTCCTCTTGCAGTGAAGTCTCTTCTTCTCATGTGACCTCCGGGTTCTCTCCTCCCGTGACGTCTACGATAAGAGACTTCGCTGAACTCGTGACCTCTAGGTTCTCTCCGCTCATGGCGTCTGTGATAGGTTCTCTCTTCTCGTGACGTATGCGATGCGATAAGAGACTTCGCTGAACTTATCGATCACCAAGTTCCTCTTGCAGCGAAGTCATCTGATTCTCTCTTGGCCTCCAGGTTCTCTCCTCTCATATATCCTGAAATCATGAATGTTATCTTCTCGTGCTCGAAATCCCACACGAAGCTCTCACCTTAAACACGAGCTAGAGAAAACACAAAAACCTTGAACCCTAAACGAAGCTATTACCCTATATCTTTCACAAGAGAACACACCCCAACCAATACCTGAGTACGCAAACACACTACACCCTAAACCGGAGCACGAAAATCCACAAGTAAACCCTCACGGAAAAACCACTAGAATCCACAGTAAACCCTCACGATAAAACACTACAATCTACACGAAACTGTCATCTTCAACCCGAGCACGAGAACACATTAAAGAACAGCAAACTATACTTCAGGCCATTGTGTAAACACATCGACCTCAAACATATCTCGGAACCATAGTAAGATTTGAGAACATACACATCATTTCATAAACGTGAAATTTACTCTTATCTATAAATATTACATAGTATCGAGCATCTTGATAAATCTTTTTATCTCCTCAAAAGACTTGCATGCTTTATGCAACTCAACAAGCAGAGGCGTGTGTCTCTTTCTACTTTCCTCCTTTCTCGCGCTCATTTCTTTTTCTCCAATGTAGTCATACGATATTCTACATACATCTTTCTATATTGGACTTTCTCTTGGATATTTCTTCATATAAATTCAAAACTCCGATTACATTACGACTGACTCTATGATGTCGGGATGTCTCTTGTGCAGATTGAGCAAGATTAGGGACAGCTCCTCCCCTTGTTTCACCTTGAATACCTTCTTCTTTTTCTTCTTCTTCATTCTTAGGTCTCTCCTTCGCATTCGGACTTTCTTCATCGTAGGCTTGATATTCGCACTGAGAGATATCCATATCTTTGTCATCTTTTTCATACCGAGGCAATGTACTATCTGTCCCATATCGAGGAAGGGTACTCTCAGCTTGAAACTAAGAGTCATAACCCAAGACTTCTTCTTCCGATGGTATAGAACATAAAGCAGGAGGATCAATGTTTGAATGAAAAATGATTTTTCATTCAATTTCTCCTCCAATGTCAAACCTCTAACCACTTCATCTTCCGTAAGACCTCCTCCTATGCTGTCTTGAATTTCTTTAGCTTCCTTGTACATATCTATGTATCGATCGAACCGTTTCTTTAGTTCTACGTCTGTAACAACAAGAAACTCATTTTTTCTCGAAAGCTGTGCGGCCATAATTCCGAACGCTGTAGCTTTGCTCAAACACTTTCTTGCACCAAGTTTTGTTTTTCGACCCGTTCCATGAAGTGCTGCAAAATTCTCCTCGTCCTCGATATAGACAACAATTTTTTCCTAATCGTTATCATTTAGACGGATACGAGTTCTCTTCAAAGAGTCGGTCGATCGCCTTTGGAGCCATATCACTCTCAGATCCTCTTACACTGTTTGTCTCTGATTTGATTTCGTCACAATTCTCGCAACTGTTTGTATTCGATTTCAATTTTTCAGATTTACCGCTCATCTTGGAATGCATCCTCGCACATGTATCAGTCATCTTTGACAGAAATGTTTCCACTGCTTCCACTACTTCACGCACCTTCAATGCTGGAGTTCTTGCTACGCAGAAGATCAAATCAATTTACACGTATGTAAATGACAAGTACTGTTAGTGAACCACGACTATCTTTGAGACGCTCCTCTAATTACCCACAACCATAGGATATGGTCACTTGTCAATGTGGATACCAGCGGCTCTACTGAATGACCGTCCTGAAGTTATGATAAAATATTCTCTTTCCCGTCAAAGAATATATTTTCTTTAACTTTGACACCCCGTGAAGAATATATGGTAATGCTATAAAGACGACGGCTGCAGAAAGCCCACAGCGAAAAGAGGTCTAAAAACAAAACCAAACAAAAAAAACTAGTCCGTATCATTACTAGGAAACTTCGTATGAGGAAGTCACTATCAACAAAATTTCCTTCTAATCCTCAAACTCCACACTCTTACGTTCAAGTTGAAACTGAGATGATACTAAAAATGGTAAAATATTTATCTCATAAACTATGATATATTAAATAAATAGTTCAACAAGAATGCATGAACTGAACAACCATACTTTCCACATGCACTAACTCCTCTGCTCATAACTTAACACCGCGTGAAGTCACAGTTGAGTTACCACTGGGGTATGTCACAAGCGCAATAATATGTAACGAACAAGAGCACCAATCAGTACACATATACGTTTAGGGTATGGGTTTAGGGTTTATGGGTCTAAACCTTCCTGAGAAGATGAAGAGAAGGTCTCTTTTCGTATGTATAGAAACGGTCTTGCTTGTTAAATGTTATGATGCTCTTAATGACAAGTCTTTCGTAGAAGCGAGTATCTCAAGCTTTTGATGCTAAACGCGGCGAGTTATGCAGCTTGCACTTCCAGAATGTTATGGTCAGTTTTTTAGCAATGAAGTTGTTATTCCTTAACAACTTCTGAAGAACTCCAAAAACACTAGCAAAGTTCGAACACTTGAACGTATCTTCGATATGTTCAAAATGGAATTTACAGAATCTACTTTTTGCGAAGATACATCCAAAGTTCCCTGGAGAACGTAGACCGGGTGAGGACAAGCGTGATAATAAGGAGAAAATGGAGAAAGTGGATTGGTTTTGTAGTGGGATGGATACGGGGAGGTTTTCCGGAGAGTTTTGATTATTTTTCATGTTTTTTGTATATTAATGTTTTTTTTCTTTTGCTTATATATATATATATAATATACACTAAGTTAAAATTTAAATTCATTTTTTTCTGTAAATGTTAAATGATAAGTGAAAGAAGAGTCACATCCATACATAATTCATAAATAGAATACATCAGAACGCGTTTCTTAAAGTATAATATCGAAAGCGAACCAGCATTAGCTTGTTGGCAGTCTCATCCGCCTGGAAGACTCCTGCAGCATGCTGCGGCAGAAGTCTCATGGAGAAAAGAGGTCTAAATAATAAAAAAGTGAAACTAATTAACGTTTCATAAAAAATATAATAGTAACATTAAATATTATTTTTTATAACAAATATTAATTTATTACCTAACCCTTACGATAGAATGTACATACCACCTTCTCTTCATCTTCTCAAGAAGATGACAAAGTCGAATATACAAAGTGAATGTTGGCTTAAACAAAGAGCTAGTCCCTGCTGGTGGAAGGCTGTATGTACATCACCAGTTTAGTCCTCCTGCACCCAGAAAGTAGTGAATATGAGGTGAAACAAAACAATAACAACAAGAAGACCGTACTCAAGCGAGTGTGAAACAGAAGAACGACAAATTCTAGGTGTGTGGTGTATCCTCGCAATTATTGAGGGCCCTGTTTAATTACACTCCCCTGCTGAACTGAACACACTAACAAGTACAGCTTTGCAAATCAGAAAGTGAATCTAGATGGGTTTCCTCTCTTCAATGTTAGGTCTCAGTCCGGTTTGGTTCCAGCCCGGTTTGGTTCCGAACCAAACCTCACTTTTTGGGAATAGAACCAGATCGAACCAGACCGTTTCCATCCGTTCTGGATGGTTTAGAACTAAAACTGCGGCCAAACAGTGTGAACAAACCATTTGTTTTCTTTACGATTTAGCATGTTGATAAACACCTTCCACCTGTGATTGCAGTGGTGTAAGATTTGAGTTTTGCTTGGAGATATCCGGTGCTTGTTCTCTTTGTGTTATCAGAAAATAAGTAAGTGTTATATATAAAATAAAATATAAAATAAAAAATAAAATTACTAATAATTATTAAATGTTAACAAAACAGAGAGTTGTAGGAAATCTGGACATAACCCATAAGACAATAGCACACACACTTCCAAAATTAGGATTAAGGACCCTGGTATTAAACAGACATTAGTTTATACGAAATAATAATTAATTATTTAACCTTTTGTCAAAAACATGAAATAATAAATTAAAAAACTAGCTGCACTTTTCCATCTTCAAATGGAAGAGGTGAATATATGCACAGGTGCCGGATAGAGTGATTCCGTTTCAAAGTGACAATGTTCTAAGCAGTGGTTGGTTTCAACTAATTTGGTTTCTTATCAGTCAAGTTTTGAGTTTTCGGAATCCGTTCTTCACCAAAACTAACACTCACTGGTCGAAATTTATTATTTTCTGTCCGTGAAAATCCAGAAAATTATATTCTGCAAAAACATATCTCGATTTTCCGAGTGGATATTACCAAGAAGAACTCCGATACTATGCGTACCCTTCGGTGCACACCTTGAGTTCAACTCTAGTAATAGGTTGTGAACGACGACTTTGACGAGTATGCATGCTTCCGTAACGAGAATGCATACTCTCATGATCATGATATAACGACGGCATCTTTTGTACACGATCATCATCTACGCCCGAGAAATCACCAACAACGTGCTGTTAACAGTTCGAAGCTGCTGCAGTGACCCTTTATGTTCAGCCCACCGAATGTATATCTCCTTTCGGTGAGGATCAACTTGGACAACACGCATCAACTGGGAGATGTTCTAACAGCAAGATTGCTTGTCCAGCCAGACATAACGTCTTGGTTTCTGTGAAAAGGTCGTGAATAGCGTCGGACGATCTCTTTTATCCAAGCCCACGAGGAAGCTTGATGGCTCTATAGAACGCCTGCTGACTGAGACGACTTCAATTGCCGGGCAGTATGAGTAATTGAAAAGCTGAACATCTTCCGAGCCCGAACAAAGTAAAAACTTTCAGGCTCACTGCGCCAGCGAATATAGGACAAATATTTATGAATATTGACGGAGATGGACGGACGGACGGTACCTTCTGACTCACAAGTCTGCTCTGCTTCAAAGTTTTGTCATGCGCTAAGCACAACTGTGTCTCCAGACGAAGATCGACCATTCTCTGTTCTTCACAAAAAGTACTGTAGATCCATGAAACTAATATTAACTTCATCCAGCATTCTGTATACGATTCAGGTTGAATAGCATTCGAAAAGTATATCTGTAGCTCAGTCGACTGAAGCACTAATGGTATTCTGCCGGCCCTGATGTTAGTCCCATTTGCCCTGTCATCCTGTCACTCGAAGAAGAGCAGATTTGCAACTCCGTCGTAATACCATTTCAGATCGTCTGGAAGTCCCTGAATAATTACAACAGAACTCCTCGAACTTTTGGAGTGACCAGTTTTGCCTACAAGGAAGGTTTGAAACCTTCAATGGACAGATGTGGCCCGATATCATAGACCACCGACTGAACAGGCTACCTCTTTTCACCTTGACTTCATTCCAGAATCTTTAACTTCCGCGGCAGTGAGCCCCGCGTCAGGAGCTGAAAAGTTGAGGCCTTTACCATACTGGGGTCCTTTTCGCTTGGAAGTTGATAGCGCTGAAGCAATTTTTGGCTATAAGATCTTGATAAGTCACTAGTGGGTGACATAAGGGGCCCTGGACTAGCCCTGCCTTTATCGTCATATTTGACAGCTGCTATTTGGCTTTGACTCCCCACACTTCGGGAACTGTCGAGCACGACTGCACGTCTCAGCAGCAACTTATGCTGAAGCTCCTTCGTGACAGTTGGTTACTGTAGGTGCGAGAGGTCGATTACAGTGTGCTTCCCAGAGAATTCTACAAGCTGCTGCGGTGCCGATGTTCTTCCAGCGCCTGCATTGAACTCGGCGCAAGTTGTGTCTCGACTGCTGCACAGCCCTCTCTGTGACTGCGACTTGCTGCTTTCTTTTCCAGTTTCCTGATATGATACTCTCCCTGGATGCGACCAGACGTGTACCGCAGGTTGGTTTCCATTTCAACAACAATTTGCTCCAGCAATTAGCTGGCTGGCCATCAGGGCGGGTCACTCGTACGAACAAAAGAATGTGAACATTTCTGAAACAAGCGCACACGGTTTTGAACCTCGCAAGTCGTTCCAAAGTCGCACTTCCACGACAGTCTTGGCAGCGACCCTTTAGACGGAAAATGCTTTAGACAAAACATGGTCAGTGAGTGTTGCTGACGGTTCCATTCGTCAACACTGAATCATGTTTTGGTGTACGTATATGTCCTTCTCTCCTCGTGATTTCTAGGGTCTGGGCCCAGGAGTCCGATGTTTGCCCTACCTTGCAACGAAGGGAGTAAACGATCCGCTTGGTCTCTGTTCGTTCTTCATAGACTCTGGGAGGAAAACTCTTTCAGGAGTCAAATTAGAGTATAGTCTCGAGTATACGAAAAGGAAAAAGAAAATAAGTCCACAGTGCAAGTAGCGCGCTGCCGTTACAAAGTTCAAATAGTCATCCGAATTCGATGCAAGTCGGTGGTCCAGTTAGCCAGCGGAGGTCTAAAAGCTTTATCAAGTTTCTCATTTGCATCGTACCTTCATGGTGGCTCTCACCTGTTTCGTTAGGTCGTTGGCTTGAATCGTCATCGTTTCAGCTTCTTGAATTCCTGGACCTGTTGTGATTCAACAAACTCGACCAGAATGGTTCTTGTACCCGAGACTGGATTGAAAGAGTGAGTGATCCGATGATGGTTGAGAGAGTAAGAAGCAAGAAAATCGAATTCCTGCAGCCGGAGCTATGGTATCCGACGTATCTTACTCTGAGCTCTCCCTGCTGTGTCCTACTATTGCTGTTGACATAAGGCCTATAATCGTTCGTTTCTCATAGGATTTTACCGGATGGAACCCGCTCTGGAACCTGCTACAAGGTTCAGATATCTACGAATTCTGTTAGTAGAATCAGTTGCACTG
The DNA here is from genome assembly GCA_036924285.1 of Asterella californica. Lineage (NCBI taxonomy): Eukaryota > Viridiplantae > Streptophyta > Marchantiopsida > Marchantiales > Aytoniaceae > Asterella > Asterella californica. The sequence goes on along the minus strand of JAYKYS010000006.1, from coordinate 29,780,088 downwards.
TAACCTCTACATATAAAACGATCATCTCATGACGGACGGATAGGGTCTAGGCAGGACATATTCTGGTCGGAAGTAAGCTAGACGGTAAGCAAGTTATAGCAAAATGTACCTAGAGCGTTCACGACAAACCTTCGTTTGTGGTTTGTATCCTGTCTTCTCTATCTGTCTAATATAAGTAATCCACCGTATGGATTGATTTGGTGATATCAGTATATCATCTCTGCTTTGAACGTCTTACTACAATCAACTCTTTCTGTTTGTTGATTTACTTTCTGCAGAAATTTCACAAGTTGAGGAAACATGATTTTGAGTCTTGAGTTTGGAGTCCAGATGCAGTTTCTTTGGTTATCTGCTAGCAGCTCGGTGACAGAATGAGGACCGAATGGATCATGAGTGGACGAATACTGAGCTGCAAAAGTTTCTCCTGTCTACGAATCACAAGGTTTCATGGTTCGGGGAATCATTTATCAGCTCTTAACGCCCTAACCTGCGAGGAACCAGGAATTATGCTCAGGAGGGAGTGCCTGATGGACGACAAGCAAGCAATAGACGTCAACAGAAGACACGGATCTTCAGGGAAAGCCTGATGGTCTAGTGAATTCCTCAAGTCGGAACTTGGAATGAGTTGAAAGAGATTCAGGCAGTTGCCAAGTTGAAGATTTCTTGAGCAATGACGCGACGGGTAGCGCGAATTGAGTTACGCACACAAAGATGGTTGGAGAGACAGGTGCTCTATGAAGCTCTGAGTCGCCATGATATGACTTCTCTATAAATGTCCCGTTAAGTAAGGAGTAAAAATGACTGAAGAGCAGGATGTAACGGACGTCGACCTACAACTGCACGCTTGATAACAGAAAATGTGAGAGACACTAACGCGTTGGAAAGGAAACCGCATCAGTTTGGGATCTCTCTGGTTGAGATGAGATTTCAAAAGCGAGCTGTGCTTAGAGAAGTGCCCCAGAAGTAGTGTACGCTCTTCACTCTGCTTGAGATTAATACGGGCATGTTAGATTTATGCTTTTTAAGTGTTAACTTCACTCTAGCAATTAGTTAAGGATATTTGGGTTCGTGTTCATTTGCAGGTCTAGCTTGCCCTTGTACCAAAATATAAATACCTCGTCTAAAGTACTTTTATCTTATCATTCAATAAACAATTAGCTTTCACTTACTTGCTTTCTCTTGCATCGATTCTCTTTCTCTTTTTTCTATTGTGAGCCAATGAAGATGAAATTCAGAATGATGTGCACTTTTTTCATCACCACCCTCCTCCTTCAAGTACAACCCCTATCCCCTAAGTGGGAGCTACTCTTCCTCTCTGAGCCAGTTTGTTTTGCCTCCTTTTGTTCCATCTCCCGTCTTCGACCCTTTTGTTAGCTCTGGCCTCGGTCCTTCTTCAAGTAACAGCCTTGGTCGTGACCTCGTTCTTCCTCTCCTCTCTGCGGGTTCTGGAGGAGGAAGAGTTGGCAAAGACATACATCACACACCAACTCAGTCTGTGGTTAGCTCATCTATCAGTAGCCCACAGTCGCACAGTCGTTATCTCTTTTCAGCTTATTCTACTATGCATTTATCTTCTCCCGTCTGAACCATGCATAGTCCTCCAGCTGATATAGAGAATATAAGCCCGCTGCACCCATATCTACATCACTCACCAGCGCAGTCTCCACCACCACACTCAAGTGAGATCGAGGTTGCAGCGTTTTCTCCTCCCATCGAGGTCCAAGCACCACCACCACTCCCGGCGATCCACACGTCAATCAAACCCTTCCTAACCGCGATCTAGTAGAAAGTTATGATACTTGATCTCCAAGACACCCATTAATAAAAAGCGTACTTTAATAATGACTTTGAGACCAGACCCGATGGAGCCTAACTCCTACCAAGAGGTTCTGTCATCTCCAGACGCTGCTCAATGGTCCGGGGTCATCATTGAAGAGCTCAAGTCCCACGAGGAGAATGATACGTGGACACTCACGGACTTACCACACAGACGAAGACCCATAACACAAGTGGACCTTCAAGTTGAAACTAAATTCAGATGGGTCCATCACCTGATACAAGTCAACCGCCCAAAGATTCACACAAGTGTACGGACTCGACTATACAGACACCTTCTCCTTAGTGATCCGTGTGTAATCAATGGGACTGATACTGACGATCGTAGCTCAACAAGGTCTTCATGTCCGCCGGATGGATGTGGAGATAACATTTCTAAACGGGGTGTTGAACAAAGAGATCTACATGGCTGTCCCTAACGACGTCAATGCCCCAAGAACCGATAAAGTGTGCAGGCTACTTCGTACACTTTATGGATGGAAGGAATCTTCTCGAGAATGGTACTTGATCATAGATAAGTTCCTCCTTTCTCTTGGGTTCAGTGTGTTAAGAGCTGACGATAACGTGTATTACATTCATAATGATAATCAGTTTACCATCCTAGCACTTTATGTTGACGATGCGGTCATAGCAAGCAGTAGCAAAGAAATGCTGACGTACATCAAGAGCAACCTCAGCGTAAAGTTCAAAATGAGTGACATAGACAATATCCACCATTGCTTGAGTATAGATATTAATCAGAACTGAGGAAAAGAATGGATCAGGCTGAATCAAATCTTATACCGGATCCAAAAGTTGCTTCAATTTGATCTACAGAATTGCCAACCTGTTAGTACACTGTTGACACCAAGAGAAAAATTTCAACTGAAGACTTTCATGCTTGTAATGAAGAGAAGCACATTGTACTTCTTATCCATACCAGAGCGCAACATGCTCGATTAACTAGGCTATCATTTGCATTCGTCGTGATCTAACATTTAGCATTAGTGTATTATCTCAATACATGACTAACCCAGGATTAAAACACATCACCGTCATAAAGCATACATTTTGTTATATCAAGGGTACTCAGATCAATATTTTTGAATATAAACACCTGTCTCAACCAATCTCTCTATTCGGCTACGTTGATGTTGACTGCAGAGGTCATATCGAATCACGAAGTTCAACTTCTGAAAATTTTTTCATCTATTCTCAAGGGGCAATCAGTTGGTCATCGAAGAGACAGAAATGTGTCGCACTATCAATAACTGAAGCTGAGTATATGGCACTGAGCACATGTTTCTCAGAAGCAATATGGCTTCGTCAACTCTTAGTTGATATAGGATTAGCTGAGAATGAGACTACCACTTTGTATTGAGATAACCAGAGTGCAATAACACTCGTAGAAACGTCCAAGTTCCACGACATGATGAAATATATAGATATTTGGTATCACTTCATTAAGGACCAAGTTATATCCAAGACAATCGAAGTGAAGTACTGCCATACTCAAGAGATGATAGCGGATGTCCTAACTAAGGGTCTACTGGCTCCATAGTTAGACTAATTTAATCCAAGACTAGGATTAAATTAGTCTGCAACAACTAGTCGCTGAGTGAGAGTGTTGGAATTAAGCGGTCTAAGTGAGAACTTAAGTACAAAAACTAGTTCAGGATATTTGAGCTCGTGCCCTTTGGCAGACCTACCCTACCCTTGTACCAAAATATAAATACCTGGTATATGGACCACCTACTTTATTATTCAATAAACAATTAGCTTACACATAATTGCTCTCTCATGCATAGATTCTCTATCTCTTTTTCTTATAGGGAAAGCCTCTTTATGTAAGGCTATTCTCAAGTGGGTGCGAACAAGTGCATCTTGACAACAGTTTCCACCCTTTATACCAAGGGTTGTCTTGAAAACCATAAGAAGGATAGGTTCGGGTCTGGTGTTGAAGAGGACTCGACCTCAAAAATGTAAAACAAAATCATTGCTCTCAGACATACATGACCGTCCTGTTTCATTCAGACCTCGTTGCAGCTAAGAGAATTTGATGAAGAGAATCATCCATACCGACTCTGCATTCACTCTGTTCAGCGTGGAGATCAAATCTTGTCGAGAGGCAGGACACATTTTGGCTTTTGTTACAGGCGGAATGGTTCTGGAGACTTGGAGAGAACCTGTTTGTCGCAAGTTCTCAAGTGCACACGAGGCATGTCAACGTTATACAGACGTAAGCTTCCAAGTTTAGTCCTGAGGATAACTTGCACTCAGTCGAAATTGACAAGGTACACGCTACAAACACTCGAGTCTTCTTGGCCTTATAAAAAGCCGAATGTGAGAAGATCTCATCTGACACTTTGCCCCTACAGTGGAAGAGCAGTTAACGACACAACGTGCTTTCATCATTCTGGTGTTTAAAATTTGTTTTACATAACCCAGATCTAGAACATGCGGATAATTTCTATCTTAATGTCGCTTTACCTAAAATTGAACTAGACACTCCCCCACTTGCATTTCAGATTCTAAATAGGTGCTGATGAGTAGGTCTATAGAATGCTGGGAATTTGCACTGTGCACTGATCGAATCTGCTATAAGTTTTGGAAGCAGCTTTTCTTTCTCATGCATCTGGAGTCTTGTATACTTCTTACGTATCAAATAGGATCCTCTGCTACGACCAGTCTTGCTGTAGGGTAACATCTTTGTTCTACTCTGAGTATTTTCTTCATAGAATTGTACAAGAAAGATTAATAGACAGTTTCTTGGAAGTATTTGGAATTTGGCAGTAAAGTTAGTATAGGAATATGTAAGTAATAGAAGTATTATGAAGGGTATATAAAATATATAGCATATGGTTAGCTTGCGATGCATTTATTCTCTTATCGTAATAAAAATCGTAAAAGAATGCGAGTTGTCAGAAATAGAAAAACTAGGATAAAAGAAAACAAAAAAGGTAAGAACAGGACTGAACTTCTGACAATGGTCTTAGAGAGTGATCGAAGATGGACAAATTCTTAAGCGAGTACAATCGGATTCCATTGTTATGTCACATAAACGAAGCCCCAGTTGTGTCCACTAGTATTGTTCTCAGTGAAGCGGTAACATTTCACAGGTTCTTTCCTCATACCTTCTGGTAACTTCATGACATCTAGACAAAGAACTGTTTAATGCATATGAACTCCAGGTCAGAATTTTACTGTTCTTCAGTGGACTAACACAAAAGATTTACAGAAGCTGACAATCGCTTGGAACTAGCGTTAACGCAAGGTAAACAGGATATACATGAGCTTGCTACCATATATCAGTCAACATAAACTCCAGCAGGAAGGTTACAGGATAAAATCTTCAGACAGCTCTTTCGCAGGTCGACATGCAAGGGGGTGCTTGGTAAGCTTGAGTCTCGTACGTATACCACTCTTGTATTCTCGTTCTCAGACGTTCAACCTCCGACTTCAAAGTTTCATTCTGTTCAGTCGCGTGATGCAATCTCCATTTCAGATTCCGCTTCTCCTTAAACAAACGAAAATGCTTTTCACTCTGCATAGAATGAAGGTTATTTGGGAATCGAATGCTTATAGTTATAGAAACAGTTATTTGAGTGACTTTAGTACACAGAGAAACTGATGCAAGTTTTACTCGAACATTCAGAAAACATTCAGTTTTAGCAAGTATATGGAAGTAGATGACGTGATGACAGAGGTTTGATGCAAAAGTTCATGGAATCTGATGTGATTAGCTCTAGAGAACTATATGATATGAGATTTCTTGTTACTTTATAGATTTGAATATTTATGAAGACAGTTATAAGTTTGGATAAAAGGAGAGAACTAAACGAATTCGTGTACTACGCTCCCAGGTTAACATTGATTGAAACTGTAGCATCTTCTGTTTGACTATTCCGTGAGATATCATATGCTTGATTTGGGGATGCGAGAACACGGTTATATATAGATCTGATGTGATAACAAGAAATGGTTATACACCATTTTTATTCAAAGATCAAAGGTGATGGTTATAAGGTTGAATTGACTCCAGTTCAAGTAGAGTATATAATTTGATTCTAAACTTTACTAGAATGATAACAGTTATGACCAGATGTTCAGTGAAATATCATATGTTGCAATTGAGTAGGTAATTCGAGATGATTTTATAGGTTTCATTTGAGGATTAAAACCTAATTTAAAAGGAGATGGTAATAAAAGAGACCACTTAGACTTCGTGGATATAATTTAAAATTAGTTTATTGTTAGCTTCTTTCACTTACATATTCTAGAAATTGTGCTAGATGTCATAGGATGTCTACCCAACAGACTTTGTTAACTTCGGCATGTCAAAAGAGATGAAATATGCCTCGTATTGGGTACCGTTGGAGAATACATTTTAAGACTAAGCAGCGAAAATGTTATTTCATGATTTTAAACACCGATTGGGTATCATTGGAGAAGCCTTTTTGAGACTATGCAACGGAAATGTTAGTTCATGATTTTAGGCATCCATGATTGTGTCTTTTGAATTTTGTGGATAATTAAAAGAAGATAAAAGAAGATATATTCAGTATTCTGGATTAGAAACTTGTGCTTGTATGTTGTCCCTCGTCTTTCTTGACTTTACACGTTTTCCAGGGTTAGATATTCAGTGTATTTCTAGATACATTTCTCGTGTAAAATAATACCACAACGTGTTTGACCAATTTATCTCACATCATGAAAGTTGGTGTCATGTGTATACCACTATGGTACAATTAGAATGCACAGGAAAACGTTATATATACTATTGTCAACACGTAGCAATTAATTCTTATACATTTCCACCATTACTGATGTGTTAGCCATATTGGATTTTCTCTTCATTGGAAAATGTTCAAAAAACACACCTTGATTAATCGACCTATTATTCACCATATAGTAAGATAATAGGTGAAATTATTACTTTGTTGACCACATTCTCTCTTTTCGAGTACCACATGTCATAAAAGTACTTCAATTTTTACCATCTATGTATTAGGTTAGATCCCTCCGTGTGAAACAAATAATGCCTAAGACAAAAAGAAGAGAGAAGAAATCAAGTAAAATGAAGTGACTTGTACATAACAAACATTCAGAGTGGTTCTAGAGCGTTATAATCATGAATGATATGAACACACAAGAACCATATATCTTCGAAATGTACTGATCTGGTTCTTTGGGATCGAATGCTTATAATTAATGTTCAAACTTCAGTAAATTTAACTAAATATAGATATCACATCAACCTTCTTACTAGGTGCTAGAAACTACTTAACTGTATTGTTTTAGGTGAATCTAATATAAAGGAACGAGTAGTCTATCAATTATCAAAAAAATATATTAGAAGATTCTTTCAAATCAAGAAATTGATATGATTTAAAAAGATATAGATACTAGATTCGATAACTTTAAAAATGATAGGTATTTTGACTTGATAATTCTTAAGAGATGATAGATTCCAAGCTCGATAATATTAATTGAGATAGATATCAAACTAGATAATTTTGGAAAAAAATATCAAGTTTGATATTACCTTTTAATATTGATAAAAGTTATCTAATTATTCTAATATAAATATATTTTTGGATTCCTTTAATATGATACCTTTACTCGTTCCTAAGAACTGATAGCATTTCCATTCTTCTAATATAATGGAATGGAATCAAATAAAATATTCTTTCTGGTGAGTTAGTCCACGGTATCTTTTAGTCAAACTATTAATCGATCGGAAATTCAGAATCTTCTGAATTATGACCTCTTGTAAATCACTATTACTTTGCATATGTTATTTAACTGGTCTGCTTTAAATGTACCTTATTATACTTATTAACTATAGACAACTATGATTACGCTTCACTACTCATAGTTGCAGTGTTCACTACTTCATTCAGTGACTGTTAGTGAGTAATGAACTTACACTATGCGTATATCCCCACAAAAAGAAAATCCCAGAAATCAGACAGACATTATCATAAAAATGGACAGAATTTTCACACGTTTCAAAGCGTACTGCTCAAAAAGGTAACATGGTATCCATAATTCACAAGAACATAAAGTGCAGTAAACCGTTAAAATCTCTCTACAATCTAGATGTCCTCGCATTACATGAAATAATAAGTAATTACAGAAATGTACATGACATTGTGGATGTACACATCTCACACTGCTTGTACACTTCAGTTTTAGTCGGCTTATACTAGTTTTCCTCAGGGGTATTTAATAATGCATTTTCACGTTCCCTAAAGATGTTTCGGAAATTCATGGAGCCATGTGTACTGGCCACTTTCGTAAGACCGGAGAATAACATCTCTTCGCTTTTTCCAGTCCGATAGAAAAGCGAGGCCATACTCAGCATGGACTGATTTCACCTCGCTTCTTGTAGTCCGGGAGAAAACTGGAAACCGAGGCCATACTGGATGTGGACAGAGTTGATGAAAATCTCTTTACAGCGTCCTAGTGTATAAACTAATACCTTGCAGCCTACACTACGTACAGGTTGTGTCTGGAACGAAGTGAAAATCGAGTATCTACAAGTTGTGTGTCTTCTATAACACGTTTGCAGTCTTAGTGTATACTGCAAGCGGGCCAGTGTACAAGCATTGTTCGTTGCTAAAGTAATATCTTGCAGTCTACACTGAGTACAGGTTGAGTTTGGAACGAAGTGAAAATTGTAGATCCAGTATGTACAGGTTCGAAAAGAAAGAAAGGCGAAATTCCATGTTCTGTGTTGAACAAACTGAAAACTGTACAGTGTGCGAGTATGTACAAGTTTGAAAGCAAGCGAAGGTAAAAATGCCCAGCGTTGGAGAAGACAGCGCTGCGCATCCGAAACTTCATGTGGAGTTCCTGTTACCGCCGCCTGCACAGTATGACACTGTATTTGAACGCAGGATGGTAGTAGCAGAAAAACAGAAAAATGCAAAGGCTTCCCGATGTTCGTATAATATGTACTTTCGTATGCTCGGTCCTCCGCAAGGTTGCGTTCCAGAACGTTACAAATCGGCATGTACTACAGAAGTGTTCGAGCATCCTGAAAATTCGAGACTGTTCTATTCTGCTCTATTGTTAGAGACGCTACAAGTATGCACTCCTCTTTTTGAAGAAGATCACCATCCGGTTGCTCCATTGTGAAGTAGCGTGCTCGTGTCTGTACAAAAAATACGTTATCTATATCCGTTATAGTCACTCTTTCAGGACGGAGGATGGTTTTTCAAAGAGAGTCGTTGCGTATCTTTTGTATTCCATAAGCCATAAGTCGTCTGCACGTGACGAGTATTTACCAGAACATATCATAGATCTTAAACAAGTTTAAAGAGTACTACGCAAAGGATGTCTACTACAAGATTTATTGAATTGTAAAGCACGTTCAAAGATATTGCTGGAGTTGAATTCGACACGGTTCTTCATGTCAGCGACATCAAACAAGATGAACAATTCTTCGTCATCTTCGAGCATGCTTTCGGAGATGTTCTTCATTGCAGATTGGTGATGCGGCTCGGCTTTGTCTTTCATGCAGCAACATACCATATCGGCAAAGGTATAGAGGCCTCTGTTACTCAACTGCTTTACACATACTTGCCCTCCGATGACTCTCTCCGTTCCATCCTAGAATTGTGATGACCTGCTGTTTCACTTGCACAATGCTAGTAGTCTGCAGAGATATGATACCTTGTACATTTAGATGCATCAACGATCCCTCTCTTTCAATTGATAGTAACTTATTGTTGCATTTATCTTGAAGAAATTGACAGAACGGAGACCAGCATGACAAATCCAAGTTCCCACCTGTACAATTGATCGTCAAAGACAACTCAAGCAACTTTGGTACAAGGACTCTACGTGTATCTTGGATCAACGGTGGCGTAGAGATGTTTAGCTCTAGCCGTTCGTCTTGATAACATTGGAAGGATACAGGTGATGTTTACAACCAAATGGAACAAAGTGAATTTGACGTCCGTACAGACACATTGCACACATTTCAAACGGTACACAACGTGTACGGATGGTTTGAGAAGACGAATGAGAAGACGAGGGTCGAGTGGGGACTGTTAAAATTTCAGATAGGAGAAGATGTGAGACTTGCAGTCTCGCAGGATTAACCAAGATCCTTTTGAGTGCATATAGTGACAAGGACCGATGATTACATGTAGACAAGAAACGGTTGTGGAGAAAGATTTGCTCACAAGAAACAAAGTCAAGACCTGGAAGGAGGAACTCTGGTGGAATAGAACAAAAATCAAAATCAATGTGGATGTGGATGTAGGACCTTGATCGATATAACTGTATATCAGCAAAAAAGAAGACTATTCGATGGTACAGAGGATAAGACGGCAACGTAAGTGATTTGAAAACACTCTATAGTGTAACTAGTACGATGAGAACAAACAACTTCGACGAAATCGAAGCGTAATGCATCTATTTTTTGTGCATCTACTGTCTTGTTGCGTCAACGGAAGCTCTTATTCAGTAAGCCACGAAACTCACAAACCACAATCACACGTTAGCGTCCATGCACCACTTACTTTTATCTCATTTTGTCCGGACCGGAGTTGTACCGTCTCTCTAACTCTCAAGCTCAGCATTCCCTAAGTCTCAACCTAGACCCGGCTAGGTCGGTTCTAACACATGAGCAAGTCATAACATGACTTGGGACGGACTTCCTATAAAGTCCAGGGTCCTAAATGATGTCTCCAGCACTCCTAACCGTCCAACCGCACATGATATCTATCTGGGTATAAGATCCTATACGGTGATCTAACCCGTCATCTCATCTCATGGTCTTGCTCCAGCCATTGGGTCGTCAGGTCTGGACTATATCGTCTTGGTACTAGTCCAGCCATCATCTCATGTCCACAAAGTCTACTCGTTGAACTCTGAGATCGAGTAACTCGTCTTGGTCCATTCAGGCATCGAGTACGTCGCATATATACTTCTGGGGATCGACCGTCCTCCTCTTTGGTCCTTGAGAATTATATCACAACTTGATTATGAGATCGGTCATAATTCTCAACTTCGATGTCAATTCAAAGACATCTTGATCTCATTGGAAAATCCTCGCTGAGGCCTCCAATGATATCTTACTCACCTCGAGATCTTATGTGGAGCTCCGTCCACATCTCAAAACGTCACTGGAGCTCCAACACTTAGCGTTTTATCAAAGAGCCGTGGTCCAATACCAAATTGGGACCTTGTGGTGCGGATCAGTGTCTGACTAGCACCTGTCTATATTGGACCCTTGTCTCGATGCGCTCGGATCCACATCTCAGACTTACGTTTCGGTCTGTTTCTAGACTTGTCCTCTTAGGTCAGCGTTCGTCTAGAGTCCTCTTGGAATAAGTCACTATGATGTCGTGATGTGAGTCATTTCACATAGTAAATAATTCACCTCTCTGTTAGGAGTTAGCCTCTCTGAGTGAAGTTAAGACCTCAGATAAGTCGATTCTGGAGGATGTTATATATTTTGAGTCCTAGTAGATTGTTTACCATATTGATAGAGTTTAAGCTCATGGGTTGTACTTACATGTCGCCCATGCATGCTTTCTAGCTTGTTTAAGTTATCTTTCAGGGTCACGTGTTGTTTTACATGTCTTCGCATGTAGTTTAAAATTTACGCTGGCACTTTAGGGGCTTGACGTGATAGCCTATATGTGAAATTAATTCACCACGTGGTTTGGGGCACAAAAGGACATGGAAGTGAAGCTATGAACTCCCATGGTCCATTTTGTCCTTTGTGTTACTCTAAACTTAGAAGTAGAGGTCTTAAGAGGAGTTTGAGTTTTTTAAAGGACATTTTGAAATCTGAGAAGACAGGAAGATAGGGCTCATTGTGCAAGTCGCTGTCAGTGAAATTTTTAATCAATTTGGAGCAATAAAGAGAGAGTTATGCCAAATTGAAGTTTGGATTGGGCCAGAATTGCGTCACAATTGGTGATTTTGGGATTTTCGGTGTCAATTGTAGCAGATTTGAGAATATCGCTTCAAACCTTCGTGGTCGCGTTCATTGTCAGCAGGGCTACAACTGTCTAGAAATTTTCATGTCATTTGAGTGAGTGAATAATTCAAGGCAACCGCTGAAGCAGATAGGGTCTGAAAAGCTCTCAATCTAGAGCAGCAACTTCAGAGCTCGAGATATGGAGAACTGTGTACAATCAAGAGGTCAAATTTCATAGGGATGTTCAGCATGATGTAGACTCCAAATCCTGTAAGAATCATCGAAAGCTATCGAGCCAATTCTCTGTTCTAGGTCAAAATAGCTGACTGGATACCAGAAATTGTCGTAATTTCTTTACTCAGAATGTTTCTGCTCATATCTCAATGCTCAGATTTGATCTCATGCTGAAAGTTCGTATTTGTGCTCAGAGAAGTTTTGAAGTCTAAACCATCACATGTTTTCCTATTCTTGAGTGTTAAAGTTCATCATCTGATCTTATAACTACTAGTTCCATCTGATTTTTATTTCTTGAACATACTACAGGACCTAACAGACCTGTGTGAGTGTTTATAGTCTCACGTTACAACCTGAAGTCTATCCCTTGAGTAAACAACCACAGCCAGAAGCCTAGCGCTTCCTTGAGTAGTCGTATCATAGTCTTCACGATCATATCACAGCCATAAGATTCCGTCTTTCTCAGGAAAACTCTCACCTCGACAACGCCTTAACCCATTGTTCTAATCTTGGTTCAAAAACCCCTTTAGGGTTCACATGTTCCCGACTTTCCGATCAAGCCGTTAAGTCCTACTCGTAGTATTCACAACTTAACGTAAGTCTTTTAGGGTTCTGTTGTTCGCGTTTGTGCTCGATCTTGAGACTAAAGGTTGCAATATACTGGATTTGCTTCGATCAACTAGCTCTAAGAAAAAGCTTCAAGGGTTGCAGGAATGATCCACGAGATCCTCATCTGACAGAATGTCTTCTGTAAGAGACTTAGAACAGTGTTAGACTCTGCAGAAATGGCTGGTAAAGATGACTGTGCATAGTGCTCCTCAAGCTATGACATTCCGAAACAAGAAATAAAATAAAAAATTCGGTGATTGACCATGACAAGAATGAAACATGAAAGTTGGAAACTTATCTATGTCAATCGAACTGAGAGTCGAGTAGACAACGTCGGAGATGATAAAGACGTGGGATAGTTGTAAAATGTGTCCACACTACTTACACGAGTTCTAGTGTAATGACCAAGAATAGAAATTGATCGTGCTTCCAGTTGTGTCATGTGCGAAGATAGGTAAAAGCTTTTCTGAATAGAGTCTAGGTTGAATTTTGCTGATCCGAAGAGATACACAAGGACATGCCCTCTCAAATCCGGTTGAAACCGTGACAAAAGATCTTGAGGCAATTCTAACTTCAAATGTCTATGAAATTGTTGGACAATGTTGTCGATAGAGCATGAAGTTTGATCTGAAAATACCTGAGATATTTGGCTGTAGAGAGATACGGCAAGACCTTGGATGAATTAGATAAAAATCCTTGTGTTCTCACTACACAATCGATCAACCTTTATCTCGAGTCTAGTATCTAATGTCTCAGTTTCTACCGTCCTAACCTTGCAATTAGAGATTCTTGATCAACAACTTCAACATAGTGTAACGTCTTCTCTGATTGCGATCTCTGCACCAAATTCACAAGATACCTGCCTTGACTCACTTGCAACACCTCCAAGAAGTTCCACCTCCAAACCCCAAGTCATTTGTTCAAGAGATGTGGGTGAAATCTCTCTTCTCCTTCAAACACGTCACATTGTAATACTAACTTCTGCAACCTATTGCTCCCAACTCAAACATCCAATTGGACTCAAACTTCAAAGGAAATTCACTCTAACCCCTCATTACTACTCTTTGAAATTTCAAGGTCAGATCTCAAACCAATTGCTCGAAATTGACCATGCAATCAATGATTGTTTCTGGAAAATACGCACCGCGCTGTAGATGGCTGATGCAAGCAGGTATCAACGAGCCAGGTCTGAGTCTTTATGAAAATTTTTTATTCATTCTGAAACAATCACCTTGGCTAACATTGATGACATTTTGTTTTCACAACGCACATACAGACGAGGCCGCTACTTCACTTGGAATGAAGACGAAGAGGACAATGAAGGACTGCAAGAAGTACCGCTGTTGAAGAAGTTCAACAACACGCCTGCACAAAGTTCCACACCGTTCAGAGGCTTCAGGGATTTCTACCCTTGTGCAGCGCTCTACAACAACCCCTCAGAGCACAGAGAGTTATATTATACATTTTCACTTTTGCTTCTTCTTTGCTCTTCCACGTATTGCTTTCACAGTTTCTACTCACAGACTTCAACGTTTCTTGCAAGACACATACATGAAGATATCGCAGAACAAAAAGATATCGCTGTGGACTCCACATACTCAACTCTTTGCTTCTTTACCAATGATTGTCACATAACACACTTAAACGACACGAAGAAGACTGTGGACTGCAGACTCCACATATGAGACCCTCTGCTTGTCTTTACTGTAGATTACTTCTCACCTTTTCTACTGTACCTTTGATATCAATTTCAGGTTTTATATTCAGATTTCGATATTTTCTACCACTTCTGTTCTTCTCTATACTGTAGGCCATTGTTCTGCACCTCTGCAGCAAAACATCGCTTTTGATACTGCCCTTAACTTCATGTACAGATATACAAAAATTTTCCTTCTGTTTCGAAGGATGTATGTACATTCGAAATAGAGGAGAACATTTTACAGTACAGAGAGAGTATGTTCATAACTACATAAGTACATCTCATTTCATATTCGAAATAAAGCACAAGGCTTGTGGAAGATAAACGTGAACAATCCTTCTCCTTCACATGAACTGCATTTGCAGCTTTTTATGTTCCACCATTATGCCTGCTTTGCTACTAACTTCTTTTGCTTCGACAGCCACTGGATACAGACTTCCATTCTCATTGGAATGATAATATAGCCCCGACAATTTTCTCATCAGAATGAAATGAAAAATAATGCAAATGATCTCAATGATAATATAGCTCCAATAATGTTTTCCAAGAACGATAAGAGGGATTGGCAGGACAGCTACCACCATGACAGAGAACGCTGCTTTTACGTATACTATGTTCGTGATACACTTTTGGGCATATTGATTCTATTTCAGACACTCATCTTTCAACTTGAACGAGCCGCAGGTGAAATAGTAAGATTACCAAGGGTGAATTAAAATATTCGTCAATTCACGTTTTAATGTACAATCTAACCTGTCTAAGAAAGGATTAGTGAATAAATATACAGAAGAGGGTGAATATGCAAGCTCTACCATGGAATGGAAAGAACAGAGACCTTCTAGTTACGTTATGTTGTTGCATATAAAGAACACATCTAGGTTTGGTATTTCTAACTAGTGTCAAAGCAGCGCATATCTTTCCCCACGGCCTTGTACAGTGAATTTCATTTTCTCTTATCAAAATACGTGTAAGTGTTATAAAAGTTTATTTTATTAAGTTATTATAAAAATTAAATTAATTCTGAAATATTTTATGTTACTCAATCTTGGAGTAGCCAACTCGTCTGGACAGAATCCATAAGTGAAGGACGGCCTGCTGCGATCCCTGGGGTATAAGTCCGGAGCCCTCCTTGTTATATCGCGCCGTTTGCCAGAGTACGTTAATTAATATTTTAACTCTTCCCATCAGAAGGGTTAGAATATTAAGGAACCTCATGTACACTTCAGTGTACATGAGGTGAATATTCATGCCCGATGAACTCTGAGAACTTTTGCTCATTTATAGTTATCCAGAAAATATATAAGTGTTAAATAAAAAATATATACTAAGTAAACATAAAAATTAAAAAATATTATAAATATTATTTGTTATCTCATGCTTGGAAACACGGGGAGAGCAGGAGTAAACCCATAAGTGATTAGCCGGCTCTCGCATTTCAGAAGGTACAAGACCGGGAAGTTCTACTCACGATTACATTATTTCAGTGAGGCGTTTAATTTAATATCTAACCCTTCCCGCCGGAAGAGTTAGATATTAAATTAAATAGTTATGTATTTCCATCTCTTCCGAACTCGGAAAAGGGTGAATATGGATGCCCATCTACAAATGTGTACATGAGGTGAATGTCCTCCTTCCTCATAGTTAGCTAGTTCGAGATATACTCTCCGTTCTCCATGTAGGACTCGACCCGAGTCCGGTTCTTTCCACAAGCGGACTGCAGAAGATAGAATGGTTTGTTGCGATTTTAGGTTAGTTTAGTTAAAATTAACAGTTTGATTCATAGGTTTGTAAATGTTTTCATCTTTCAAGTAAATAGTCTTGAAACCAGTTTGATCCTCAACGTAAATAGTCTTCAAATGGTTCGGTTCCTTAATATCAAGAGAAATGCAATGCAATTTAATCATCATTATTCTTTTGTCACTAGAATCATATAAGTTGAATAATATGCATGCAAGATAAACATCGGGAAACTTTTGCTTGCTGTTATTGGAAAAGATTTAATATATTATGTGAAATTTCTGTACCAAGTTTACAGAAAAACTCAAATTTCGCTTTAAATATTAAGTGATAACTGGACCTGGAGATGCGAGAAGATTAGACATGATATATAAGGGAAGCATAGACTCACAAGTGCTACAACTTGCAAATGAATTAGTCAACACATTAATTTTATTACCTAATTAAACCTTTGCATATTTGCCTCTTCAATCCTGAGTTCAGAGAAATTGCTGTGAACGATCTGATTAATAAATGGTTTGGTTAATAACTTTGAAAACAGTTCATTTCGTTCCAATGGAAAAGGGTTCACTTAGGAAGCAAACCAAACCATACAGTTGCAATATCTTCGCTAGCCTTCCTTTATTCAATGGAAGAGGTAATAGATCCAGCGATCATCATCAAAGTTCAACTATCATTCAATTATAAGTAGGACTTCCATAAATCTCTTGAAAATCTGTCTTACAAACCCTTGTTTTATCCACTATTTATTCAAACTGTTCGATACTAAAGTATAGAATGAACAGAAGTTATAACGACAGAGATTTACAAAAACATGGAAAGAATCAGGGAATTAAACTTACCGTGTAAGTGAAAATCATAATTATGGTAGAAAAAGGTACATAAATTTGAACAATATCTAGTCCTATGTACAAATTTGATGTGATTGAATTAACTACCCGTAGTATCTCTTTCTAATCAGTTATTTGAATGTGAAGAGGGGGAAATAAAGAATAAAGATAGCGACAAAAGTTGCAGTTTCCATTGTTAGGTAGTTCCAAAATAATGGTATGTTTTTAATGTATGCTTTTTAATATAATAGTTCATCTTTTGTTATCCCAAATTTTATTAAGTGGAACAACTACTTTTTTAATTGCAGAAAGCTTTTAATTAAAATCATTAAATTAATTCAAAGATGGTTTACGATCAAATATGAGTACAATATAAAGACAGTGAGTGGCTCAGTTTTATATTTTGGAGACCAATATACATAAAGATCCAGATCTCCATCTACATGATTTGTTATCAAGGCGCAACTTCCTTATGATGTCTTTACACTTTTCCAAATACGTTGATTTTCACATTAGTAACCTCAGGAGAAGTTCGGGAATGTAAGAAATATTCTGAACAAACGGGAAGAAAAAGAATGAACTTGAACAACAATACGTGAAATTCAAGTGACCATGGATAAACAGATGATGGTTCTGCAGGGTTTAGGGTTTAGGGTACAGATTCCTACGCACGTACAACTCAGTGTTCATTTTTGACATGTCCGCAAATAGAGATGGAAGAGATTGAGGTGTAAAACTAAGGAGGATAACACCACTATAATCTCTAGAACAACTACCTTCGCCATACTCTCGGGCAATTTCAATGCCATCTAGCATAGAACTGCTAATGAACTTCACAAAAAGTTCCTCTTGGACTACACACAAATGAAATGCAAAAGGGTGGAAGTTTCAAGTGACGCATCCACTGACAGCGGTGATCATACACTGGGCAAGATATTTTCATTATCGATTGATATTGTAGATACATCAAAGACTACTCCAACAGCGAGCAATACTGATCATGAGATCATCGCTCTCGTGTAAGGTAGGATAGTATTAATCTATCACAACAATTATTTCACGAACTGAGTATGCAGTGGATGTTTGGCTTGTGAATGTATAGGTCAGCTTGACTCTATCATCGCCCGTTCAACCGCCACCCTCATACTTTCGTTCTGTTCAGCAGCGTCTGAGGTCTGATCAAGCTCGACTTTTGTACTGGGGGGACTGATAAAGCAAAAAGCTGTTTGAACCACTTTGGGGAACGATGAATCGATGCGCTCTCTAATCAGCAAATGATTACTGGACTCTGGAGTATAACCAAGATATAATTTGCCTCGAGATATGTACGCCAAACTTTGGGGGCAAAGGACTTTTGATGCTTGTTTCTCGTGTTCCGAGAGTGTTGTAGAGGAACTTCGAAAGGAGTCAACTGTTGATCCAGAAGCGATCGTTTTCATTAAGCACTTCTGTCCCAAAAGCAAACACCACAAAAGAGTTGTGTTCAAGATTGACTCCTTTAAGTGTCTCAGAACGCTTTCTTTCAAAAATTCATGAGCCTGTGATTGAGGTCCCCATTGCTTCCCCATGCCAGTTCATGTGCGGAAATCGAAAACCCAATTCGAACCCACGAAGAAGGTGATCGAGCAGCTCTTTGTGTTGATAAGATGTGTGCTTGTCGTATCCCTTCACTGCCTCTAGGTTAGCCGAGGAGCCAAGAATGCTTGGATGCTAGCATTTCAAGTGTTCAAGTTAAGTTCGAGTAGTGGGAAGTGGCTCAAGGAGCTGTCTCAGCATGCGGTAAATCTTGACCACGATGGAATACTGTGCACACAAACCTTTATAAAGACGATCCAAAACGCGAGTACTTACAGCATGAACAAGCAAGGATAGAGGAAAAGGATTAAGATAGAAACAGGAACTGATACCTACGTAGTCTACTGATGGACAATGCTAATCACCCATAAATTACAACCCTGCCACTGTTTTCTCCACAAGAACGAAGGCTCGGGCACGTCCGCGGCCAAGCGAGTGGGTCCTGGGCGTTCCTCTCAGTGCTGAAAATCTGGAGAGGGATACCACTAGAAGCACCACTCCTTCGGACATGCCTTCAGGCAATTCGTATGACTATCCAACTGTTACTAAACCCTCCGCAAAATGTTCCCTCGTTTCAAATTGTAACTAGTCTACACAAATGAGAGGTAGAAGGTGTGATTCATCTGGAAGGATGCAAGGTGACACTATACAGTGAGTAGTATCCGGTCTGTACAAGCGACGATCACATTCGTCAACGTAAACTCAAGCGGCTTGGTTACAGGAAACGAATCCCGAGATCGCTGTGTCACAGGTGGGGCAAGATTTGTCTCTCTGTATTAACTCCTTCACGCATTGGGCGCAGCTCTGCATGTGGGTGCACGGTAGAATCACAGTATCTCTGGTGTTCTCGTGGCAAATGTTACAAAGGGCATTGGCGGCAGCAGCATCACCAAGCTGCTTTGTATCTGTAGGCGCCCCGTCCCACAATTTCCCGTCGTCGTCCAAGTAAGCGTGGTTAAACTCCTCACGAGTTTCAGGATCACCAAACATTTGGTGGTCGTTCGCTCCGGCAGCGTCGTCTTCCTCTTGTTTCAGTCTCAGTTCTGCCTTAAGAGATTCAATCCGGGCAAAGAGGTCTCTGCTTAGAACGGTTGCGTCTAGCTCCACTCTTGTCTTCGCCTTCTGGACACGTTCAATATCGAACTGCAGATCTGCAATATGTTCGTTAGCGTGACGTAGTCTCCGGTCCAAATTTTGCTTCTCCTTGAGCAAACGATTCTTCTCTTCCTGCAGAATTGTGATCTGTTCATCCGTATGACGCAATCTGCGTTTCAGACCTTGCTTCTCCTTGAACAGAGGATTCTTCCCTCCCTGCAGATCTATTACGTGTTCATTCGAGCGACGCAACCTCCGTTCCAGACTTTGCTTGTCCTCTAACAAACGATCCTTCTCTGCCTGCAGAGCTTGTTTCTCACCGAGCATATGAATTTTCTCTTCATGCAAAATTTCGTTTTCTTTGATGACAGAAACCAGTTTTTGCTCAGCAGCGTTTAGATTGGCTGAAGTTTGATATATCTTCGTCTTCGCAGCTTCTAGCTCTACGCAATATCGATCGCGCTCTTGCTTGTCTTCCGTCCTCTTTTCCTCCAAGTAAGCGATAGTTCTCATCAACTTTGCTTGTTTCTGAATCAAGCGTTCCACCTTTGCCATTAAGCTTTGTTCCTTGACAGTCCTTGCATTCTCGCGACCGTGGATGTTGACAAATTCTCTATCTCCAGCTTCAGTTATAGCTATCTCCCGTCGTAACGATTCAAGCTCCTCCCTTTCAGGTCTGGACATATCCTTCTGTTTGCGCAATTCTTCCATCTCTTCTACTACCACTGTTTCAGAAAAGTCTTTCTCTAATGCAGGAAGCTCTTCTGTTACTGTGGGTTCCAAACTTGCTCTCTTTTTCTGCAATGCAGCAGTGTGTGCAGTTACGGCTTCGTGCTTCACTTTCAGATCTTGAGAATTTGAAAGCTCTTCAATTGCGGCTTGAAGAGTTTCTTTCTGTCCCCTTAATGTTTGCAGCTCCTCTGCTGCAGCTTTGAGTAGCATCTCCTGATGCGGCAATCTTTCATACACTGCCTGTTGAAAGGACCACTTGTAAGCCCTTCTGCTTATAGAGTAGTTTTAACAGTTATAACCTGTCGTAGCAAATTAAACGGCTCGTTTGTTCTAGATTTCGCATATTCTTTTCTAAGAACTGGATCTCTCATGCTCATAGTTAACGTTGAAGCCTCAAACTTTACCTTGAGCTCGTTTTCGACAGCTTCGAATGATTTCTTCTGACAGCGCAATGCAGCAAGCTCATCTCTATCGGCTTCCAAAGTCCGCTTCAGACTACGTAATTCTGCAAGTTCGGTCTTCCCAGCTTCAAATATCTGCTTTTGCTTTAGTAGTTCAACAAGTTCAGCTTTCTTGGCGTCGTAGATGGCCTTCTGATTCTGCAGAACCAAAAGCTCTGCGATCGCATCATTTTTTTTGTCAATCTCCAATTCTAGTTGGACTCCAGCCATTTCTAAGTGAGAACGAACCCGAATAAGCTCCGCTTTCAACTCAGTATTTTGTTGAAGCAGTTCTTCAACCGAGATCAAATTCCCATCTCGGTCATCGTTGCAACAAGAATCAACTCTTGGAGCTTGGGAGGATGTTACAGCCACGCAGTTTTCCAGTTCGCCAATACTTGTCTTATAATCCTCCATTCTTATTCCTTCCATCATCACGCACTGCCTATTGTTCACAGACTGCATTTCATCCCTCACTTCCAAATGGTCGCTTTTCTTCCCAAGTGCTCCTTCGAGTGCCGATGACGTCTGTAAAGCAGATTCAAGCTCTGAGTCCTTCTCCTTGCCGGTTCGAGGATCAATATGTGCGATTTGCGATATGTCCCCAATACATTTCTCTAGTTTTGAGTTACGAGCGCGTAGCTCCTCAACCTGAGCTTCTAGGGATGAAATTTCAGTTGCGCTTGTAGCTGTTGTGTTGATTCTGTTGCAGTGTATCAAGGGGTTCAGCTCTTCACTTGAACCAACTCCTTCAAGCTGTTGGCAGAGAGCAGCTATCTCCTTGGGCCCAAGGTGAACGCTTATCTTGTGATATATGTCCCACAAGCTTCGGTGATATTGTTCCTTCGAGATCTCACATAATTCAAGTTGTCTTTCCGCCTCTTGGATCTGATGTACCACCCTCGCCTTCTTGTGACCCTCCTCTACCTCTTTGGCTGGTTCGCAACACAACGGTTTGGATCTTCGTTTTCTGGGCACGCTCATGCTGTTCTCCATGGCTCCGTAGAAAGTTTGCTTAAACACGGTCCCGGCTCCTTCAAGCGAAACTTGAATAACAAACTCAGGTAGGTGAATAATGTGTTGAAGTACTGCTCAGAGTCTGCTTAGTACATCCACAGAGCAACACACGTACGAAGAAGCTGTCAGTATCAAACACACAACTGATCTACGAACCGTACAAGATTTAAGAGAGCACGAAGACTCGGATTAGTGCGACGCTAGGGTAGGAATCCTGAAACTGATGTTGATTGGACTAATGTGCGGGTTACACTGATATAGTGGGTACTGCTCATGCTCGAATAAGCCTTAGAACCAAGAGGACTGCATCCATCTACCTGATCATCCATCTGCAGCCAGTATGTATCCGTCTGTCAGTAGGTGTTCGGAATAAATTACCCATCTCTGTTATCGTCGTTGAACAACAACCTTCTGAGACAAAAGCGATGCAGCACCATGAGTGTTGTTTCACGCTTGTCCTATTCCGAAGTTGTTGAAACCGAAACCAGCCATAACAGCGCAATTCGTCCTTTCTTCCTGAACATCAACGGAATTCCCACACATCAGGAATCATATCTTAAAGAATTCGGTTATTCAGACTACTAGCTAAAGCAAAGTCTGTTGAACCCACATGATCAGTAGGTAGATCAAAAGATGAGTAGCGTGAGTGGATGGATGGTAGGGCGACTTCAATCAAAGAGAACTTATTACGACACTTAAGTTATAAGTTGTTACTACACTCACCTTTCTGATCCTCCTGTCAAACAGGAGTATTTAAGGGAATAACTTCAAGCATACGTCTGAAAATTCTTGCCCGGACACGAGGAAAACATATCACAGGTTGCAGTCGACCTCAAAGCCGTGCTTCTGCTTAACCCAACCGCTGCTCCGGGGAACGATTGGAAGTCGCGAATTAATGCCTAGGAGAGAATCGCCTGCGTCGATTAGTTACTCCAAAATCGACTAATAAACCTTTCACATCCCCAACGGAAGCCCCGAACAAGAAGATACCAAAGGCCAGAGTGATTTCGACCAAGAATTATTCCACTACTCCGAGCCGCAAGGCAGAGCCAAGAGTCCGCAGGAAGAATTCGACGTCGCCTTCACCAACGCGTTACTTCACGCAGAGTTTGGTCCTTATGGCGGTGACGACGGTGAAATCCTTAGCCAAGCCATGAGACGGGGGGCGATGCAAACTTTTGAAACAGATTCGAACTCAGATACAAAGAGCCACGGACCAAGCGCTGGAAGCATGCGCTATCGTCTTCACCAGAACGTTCCTTTCTCTTGTTGTCCTCCACTCTTGCAGCTTCTCCACGCTCCTTAGAGAAGTCGTCTCATAGTCGACACTGCACACAACTTCGCTACAGTTACAAAATTCGAATAGCGATCCAAGCAAGCAGCTGCATCACGGGCAACTACTGTGCTGTTCGGACTGGTACTTTACGGAGATGAGACGGACAGAAATAAAGAGCCAAAAGCATGGAAAAGTAGTGCGGGCGGCCGTAGTAATAGTTGTGTTGCTTAGTAGTACGGACGGCCGTCTAATCATAAACGCAGTAAGTTGTGGTTGATTAAATAGCTTAGATTAAGGTGAGAGCTGGTGAGAACAGTTGTTTCACGGTTTAACCTCAATGCAACGTCTAGAAATGGCTAGAAATCACCTCGATACAGTTACAACTTCCTCGTAATTATTACTTTCGTGATCATGAACGCAATAATCTATCTTTTCCGTGCTTTAAGTTAGAGCGTTCGACGTTTCTAGCCTAAGGTCATTTTTTTTACTAGACGAAGTATTTCCCGATCGAATCAATAGTAAGTTTTCTTTACTTTGTCTGGTTACGACTTGTTAATAGTACACTCTCTCTAAATTTATTTTGAAAATTATTTTTCTTTTATAACTTTTTTGAAATAATCATTATAACTTGTTCTTTTAGAGATCTCATAGAAGTTCATTTTCTCGTAGATATTTCTTGAAAAAATCGATTCGTAATTCGTAACTTATTACACGGACGAAGCAACCTAATGTATCGATTCGCAATTCATAACTTACTATACGGGCAAAGCGAACTCATAACTTATAGCGAAAACCGAGTGCATTGCATATGCAGTGTTTTACATTGACAGCTGAGCAATGGAGTAGTCAAGTGTCTCACTTTTTAAATTTGTAAAAATAAATTTATAAAAGAAAAATAAATTTATTTTTCTTTTATAACTTTTTTGAAATAATCATTGTAACTTTTTTTCTTAGAGATCTCATAGAAGTTCATTTTCTCGTAGATATCTCTCAGAAAACCGATTCGTAATTCATAACTTACTATGCGGGCAAAGCAACCGAATGGATCGATTCGCAATTCATAACTTACTATGCTGGCAAAGCGAACTCATAACTTATAACGAAGATCGAGTGCATTGCAAGTGCAGTGTTTTACATTGACAGCTGAGCAATAGAGTAGTCAAGTGTCTCGCTTTTTAAATTTTTAAAAGTAAATTTTTAAAAGGAAAATAAATTTATTTTTCTTTTACAACTTTTTTTGAAATAATCATTATAACTTTTTTCTTAGAGATCTCATAGAAATCCATTTTCTCGTAGATATCTTTAGAAAAAACAAATAGGGATTCGATCTCACATATCCGGATTAGAGATAAGGTCACTATTCCAGATTGCTAGATGTGTACCTATGTAGTCAATGGGGTTTTATAAATAGTTCTATTGTCACGTGAGATGTGGTACTATTCTCTACAACATGTTTCTCATTTTTATATCAACTTATACTAACTTAATCTATTCGTTTACTTGCAAGTATTAATACAACTTCAGATATTAAGTTTACACATTACTTAATATAATCTATAAATTCGATCCCATTCACTTCTCTTCACCCATCAGATCGAGATATTTCTCTTTCGATTTTCTGCTTGTCCTTTTCTTTCTTCCTTCAAGAAGTTCATGTTGCATACATATTCACATTTTTGGATTACATTCTATGGTCATTTTGCAAAGTTTTATAAGATCAATGGCTAGTCTAATTTGTGGTGGAACTAATATCTTTTTATTAGTATAATTTTCACTTGAAAGATAATATCCTTTATGTATAGCACAACCCTCAAGGGACTCTTAAAGACCCACTCCTCTCAGTTCCACCTCGAGTAATGGTTTAGTATCGAGACAACCATGATAGTGGTTTGCACAACTTAATGGTTTAGTATCAAG
Organism: Asterella californica; assembly: GCA_036924285.1. Lineage (NCBI taxonomy): Eukaryota > Viridiplantae > Streptophyta > Marchantiopsida > Marchantiales > Aytoniaceae > Asterella > Asterella californica. The sequence continues at coordinate 29,755,169 of JAYKYS010000006.1, read as the reverse complement.
ACAACCATGATAGTGGTTTGCACAACTTAAAAGGTGAAAGAAATGTAAATTTTAGATGATTTTCTGAGAAGATCGAACTGTGTAACTGTATTTATAGAAATAATATTAAAAATTATGATTTATCAAAATAATATATAAAGATCATGATATATCAGTTTCAATCATGATTTATCAAATGTTTTCCCAACGAAGCGAAGGATGATTTATTGTACATAAAGATACTCCAAAATACAAAAGAGGAGAGATTTAATATTTCTAGAATCCTTTACGTACTAATCAGATTATTATAATAACACTTAAAGTTTTCACTATATTTCATTTTCTTTGATAGTGGGAAGAACAATATGTATGCTCGATCAACTTCTGTCCGAGATAAGATAAATGACAAGTGTTGATGTAGTACAAGAATTATCAAAATTGGTTGGTTGGAGTTATATCTCCTGCGATAAGTGAAGCATTGCAGACGCTCAAACGGTATAAACAAGGTTGTCAAGGGTGAATATGCATCTCCAATCGACGTTGGAAACTTCGAAACACAGACATTTGTCAAAAAGAAAATTCTCTAATGTCACTCGTCCATGACGCGTTATGCTAGACGAAGAGTAGGCATTGCGGCTGTTGTCTTCCTTTCAGACCTAAGCTAAAAGAGGCGATGCGACAAGAGGGCTTCCCTCACTGTCACTTTAATTCTGTTCTCTATCTACACTATCACTATCTTCTAGTCGCTGCTGGCCTTCCTGTTTCGATCTCGTTCTCGCTCTTGCTGCTACTACCCTCGCTATTCGACACTGGGATTCACTTTGGACCATGGCTGTGGTGGGACCGTCGTCTGTATAGTTGATGTTGCTTTTGCTCAACGTTGAGACCATGTTGTTTCTCGTTCGTCACGACGGTGTCCTTCATGTTTTGTACTGCTCATGTTGTTGTTACCGTTCTGACTAGTTATGATCAAATGCCTAGGATGTTGTCAAGAGGAGGAACGAAGCGCACTCAAAGGAAGTGAGCTATTTTGGATAAGCATCTAAATCAAGACTAAGTCTTGATGTCATGACTTAGGTTTATCTTAGCACTGGCCAACCAAGTGTGAATTGTTTACACGTGTGTTGGAGCTTGGGGTGATCTTGCATTGCAGTTTTCTAATTGCAAGGTAAAAATAATCGCACGTCTAAGTCAAATCAAATTACGACCAGAAAGTGAGCTTCGAGAGACCTAGTAAGTAGATGTGAATACATATAAGTTAGCAAGTTAGAGTCTTAAGTAGAATGTTTAGAATTTGTCAACTAGTTTTGTTTAGGGGTGGTCAAAGAGGTTAGGCTTCTCTAAGACTAGTTGGAAATTTTCTAAGTGTTCTAACAATAACTTAAGACTCAAGCCAAGAAGAAAATTGTGGATTAGCTACAAGAACGCAATTCTAGTGCCAAGGGGTTGGTGCTAGAATTTCGTTCATTTTGAACTTGACGATAACTTAAGAGTCATTGGTGATGAGGGCATCAACCTCCAAAGTGGGAGTGCATGTCGTGACCCTCTGTCTCAAGATCATACGCAGACGCGAACAACAAAACCTTAGCGGACTTGCGCTAGGTTGTGAACACTGTGAGTAAGACTTGACGGCTTGATCAAGAAATCGAGAACAAATGAACTCTATGTGGTTCTCTGAACCAAAGTTGAAACATTCGATTATGACATAGAGATCTATCTCAAGTGGACCCCAGACAAATGTTACCATAAGGGGACAAGCTTGGAAACGGATCAAAACATAAGTCTGAGATGTAAGTCCGAACCATGAGTCCGAGCGGATCGAGATGTGGTTAACACAGACGGACGTTGATCAGACGCGGGTCCAAATCACAAGGTCTCAGTATGTTGGTAGACCATAGTTTTCAGAAAAACGCAAAGTGTTGGAGTTCTAGCAACGTTGTGGGTTGTGGACAGAGCTCCATATAAGATCTAGAGGTGAGTAATGCATCATTAGAAAGCTCTCAGTGAGAGCTTGCCAATGATACCAAGAACTCTTAGAACGGATATCAGAACTGAGAAATATTGTTGATCCCATTATCAGTTTTTGGTATAATTTATATGGACCAAAGAGGAGGACGGAGTCCTCGATCCCCAAAAGTATATAGAAAGACAAGAGAAAAAAATACCTTAAAGTTTTCACTAGCCACACCTACAAGTACATACTTCATCGTTTCCCTTCGCTCTCAAAAGAATGTTGTAGTTTTGCATGGTCCTCGATGTCCAGATGATCACGAAGAAATCTTCAAAGCAAATGCAGAACTCCATTCCGTGGCACATACCAAATGTGAGGACGCTTAGTTGTCTCAATCTAGTATCTCTTTCCTTGATGCCTTGGAGTTCTTGAGGATTGCGAACTATCCGCACGAGCAGTTCATCCAAGTCGAGGATCAAAATCTTTGATGTTTCAGTAGGAGAGATCATCTTTGATCAAAAGAGAGTAGAGTTTTGGATCCGCATCAACTCTTGTTTGGCATAATTCATCTCATCTTGCTACCTCGAGGGTCCTCTTCTCTGATATAACTTCCTCTCTTCTCTTGGCATAGAGATCTATCTGAGAGTAAACTTGCTCTATTGCACAAAATAACGGAGAGTGAGAATAAATAAAGGATTTATTAGATAAACCTCAAGTTGATAGTTCTTCTGAAACACACACTTAAAAAATGTAGTATCTTCTTAACTCTCTGATCTAGATCATGGACATCATGAGGTTTATGCTCTAGGTTCGCTGCAAGTGTACCAGCCGATCCAAAATAGATCACTCTTGTTCTTCCAAGACACCAACGTGAAGGAACACGTGAATGAAAAATATACCAATGAAGATATCAAGGTATCGAGCTGAGGATCTAATCATAATGACCACCATCTCTTGAACGATGTTCTTAGCATAAACAAGATAAAATCATAACCCTCTTAGAACCCCTCTATTTTGGATTTCACCATAAGAGCAAGCTTGTAATAAGTAGAGTCCTACTTATCAACTAGAGGAGAAATTGGTTTGGTAGAAGTCTTTGGTATAAGAATTAGTTACGGCTAAGTTGGCCGAAGAATACATGCAGCAAATAGTACTTCTACCACTAGGCGAGTGCGCCAAAAGTCCGTCGGGAAACTTCCAGAAGGAAGTTTCTAGAAGGAAGCTTCTAGAACTTTCCAGCCGGGAAGCTTCCAGAAGGAAGTTTCTAGAAAGAAGCTTCTAGAACTTTCCAGCCGGGAAGCTTCCAGAAGGAAGCTTCTAGAAAGAAGCTTCTAGAACTTTCCAGCCGGGAAGCTTCCAGAAGGAAGTTTCTAGAAAGAAGCTTCTAGAACTTTCCAGCGAGCCTTCTACGTGGCTCATTCTGAACCTCTAGATGTTGTTCTAGATCTAAGGCTGCATGTAAGCCACATCAGCGATCCGCGTGAGAGATGAGCATTGGTCGGAAGCTTATCATGTACTATTCCTCTCACTATATAAAGGCTACGAATGCACCACCACGGGCATTCGAGTTTGGAGTTCACTCTAGAGCCTCATCTTACAATGGTATCAGAGCAGGAAACTCTAAGAGAGCGGATTACCCCTCTTAGAAGGACCTTTGATCGGGATACCTAGCAATTGGAACTCTGAGTGCGTTGAAAGGATCAAGAGAGCTATGTGATGGATGGGGGTAGATTTCCAGCTCCAGAATTACCATTCTTGAATCCTTTTCATATCAAGCTTATGTATATGCGTCGAGAGCATTTTCGAGTGTATCTTGTTTATCATTTCGGTGAGGATTTCATGGGTCAAGTGATGAATTCGCCAGTCCCGGTGATTCTTCCAGTAGTGACATATGCAGCTAGTTGGGATTTGACCGTCTACATCTTGATTTAGTGAGCATGGATCTAAACCTACCCGCTCCTGTTCCCTTCAACACGTGGGTGGAGATCCGCTATGTCTGTAGACCGAAATCGTTACATAGAGAGTTTGTGATTAGAAATTTTGGTGAGGATTTCTACCGCGAGATAATTGATTCTCCTGTCCCTTTTGTAGTACCTGTAGTATACGAACGTTTCCGAGTGGCCGTCATAACTCTGTACTAGGAGAAGCTTGAAACTTACGTGTCGTAAGAGAAAGAGAGAGCGATCATGGAGCAACAACCTCCAAATCCAGAGTTGGTGATGCAGGAACTGATGCAAGGCATGCTGACCGAATTTCGAGAGATGAAGATGACGGTTGAAGCATTACAAAACAAAATGCTGAACCTCGAGGGTCAGAGTATGACAGACGTTGCAAGAGGAGGATCGTCTCAAGGAGTACCAGTGGTGGGAGAGCAAGCTGCACCAAGAGAACCCGTGGCACAAATCGTTAGAGCTCCAGTCGATGAGGAAGGTGCCCTGCTACTACGGATGAAGAAGACATGTAACATTGAACCGTACAAAGGTCAACGACTTATGGGAGTAGTCGAGAATTGGATTTCTCGGATGAATCGATATTTGCGACTTTTCAGTACGCAAATCACGGACCACGTAGCGGGAGTGTTTGCGTGTGGCTACTTGACTGATAAAGCTCTCACGTGGTATGATGCATGGGAGAGATCGGTGTTGGCGGAAGGGAGGACAGTCACATGGACTGCAATGCAAGAAGGATTGTTGAAGAATTTCCAGTCTGTGGACTCGGTGCAAATGGCTCGAACGAGGATGTGGGGATTGAAACAGAAGGGAAGCCTTCAAGAGTATGTAGAAGCCTTCCTCGACTTGCAAGTTGCAATCACTGATATGAGTCCGGCGGAGGCTCTTGATAATTTCAAGAGGGGGTTGAAGGAAAGAATTCGACAAGAAGTAATGGTGCAAAACCCACTCACGGTTTTTGAGGCCATCGCTTGCACTCAGAGAATTGCTGGAGCATTAGGAGGAGAAGTGATGATTCCACCAAATCATCAGAATAGATCCGAAATCCCCTATGCAAACGGTCCGACACCCATGGAGCTAGGCAACATCCGCTATCAGCCACGACAATTTGAAGGTGGAGATCGTCGAGGACGGCCAGAAGAAAGACGTCAAGGAGCTCCTAGAGGAGAAGGTGTCAGGAATGCTACACCTCAACTCGAGCAACGTCGATGTTACAGCTGTGGGCGATTCGGCCACATAGCTGCAAATTGCCGAAGTCGTTTTCCTAGAGATCCAAGATCTTCATATCGTCGACCTCTGAATCATCTGAATGAGACGGAAGGAGATGAAGAAATCGAGACAAGACTGGGAAACGAAGAACACCAGTAAATGCACCTCGCGGCCTTACTGGTGCAAGGAGGGAGAAGAAAGGCGAGGGAAGGAGAAGGAGATTGACAAAAAACAATGCACAATTGATTGTCACGGATGGAGTCTTGGAAGGGACCCAGGTGAGAGTACTAATCGATCCTGGTGCAACAGAGAACTTTTTGTCTCGATCGACTGCTATGAAGTTGGGAATGGAGTTAGAAAGTGATGAGAGTGAAGAGGTGGAACTGCCCAATGGACAGACTGAGAAGATTGAATCTCTACCTCGAAAGATAGAACTTACTTTAGGTGAATATCGTGAAGATATTGAGTGACGAGTGATCACATTAGCCCGTTATGATGTCATATTGGGTATGCCGTGGATGGAGCAGTATAATCCCGAAGTGGATTGGCGAAGAAAACTGGTGAAAACCAAACAGTGGAAAATCTTCGGAGATAGAGTGAGATCTCGAAGACAGAACTTGCCTTTGTATGTAATAGGTACAAGTGCTATACGTAGCAGCGATGTCTGTTTTTTGGGTTTAATAAGAGAAGTCCCGAGTGCACGACTCGACGGGCAGATACCAGAAAGCTTGACAGGAGTGATAGCAGAATATGGGGATGTCTTTCCCGATGATCTTCCTTCAGGGTTACCACCAAAACGAAGGATTGACCACAAAATCGAGGTGATTCCAGGGAGCACCCCTCCTTGTAAGGCCCCATACAGACTAGCGCCACATGAATTGGAGGAGTGCAAGGCGCAAATCGAGGAGATGTTACAAAAAGGGTTCATCCAGCCCAGCGTGTCACCATATGGAGCTCCAGTCCTTTTTGTTAAGAAAAAGGATAACAGCTTACGGATGTGCATCGATTACCGAGCACTCAATCAACAAACGGTGAAGAATAAGTATCCACTACCTCGGATGGATGACTTGTTCGACCAACTCGAAGGAGCAAAGTACTTCACGAAGCTAGACTTACGGAGCGGGTACAACCAGATTCGAATCGCTGATGAAGATGTGGAAAAGACTGCCTTTCGAACAAGGTATGGTCACTTCGAATACTTAGTAATGTCATTTGGTCTCACAAATGCACCGGCCACCTTCATGGGCCTGATGAATGACATATTCCGTCCGTACTTAGACAGATCAGTCGTTGTATTTCTTGACGACATCCTAGTCTATAGCAAAACTATGGAGGACCATGTGCACCATTTGAGAGAGGTTCTCCAAGTACTCCGTCAAAATAAACTGTACGCCAAAATTTCAAAATGTGAATTTGGCAAGACGGAGGTGGACTACTTAGGACATAGAGTGAGTGCAGAAGGCATACAAGTAATGGCCGATAAAATAGCTGTCATCCAACAATGGAAGGCTCCAGAAGATCAGACCCAACTTAAGAGCTTCTTGGGATTGACAGGATTTTATCGTAGATTTGTTAAGCATTTTGCCAAGCTTGCACAACCACTAACTGCCCTGTTAGGCAAAGGCAAGAAATGGATGTGGGGAACAGCGCAAGAAGTAGGTTTTCAAGCATTGAAAACCGCGCTACTACATGCTCCGATCCTCAAGTGGTACGACCCAAAAAAACCTATCAAGTTAGCAACGGACGCATCAGGCACGGCAGTAGGGGCGGTGTTGCAGCAAGAATGGAAGGATGGTTGGCATCCAATTGCATACTTCTCTCGGAAGTTGTTACCAGCAGAACAGAACTATCACACCACCGAGAGAGAAGAATTGGCGATAGTTCTCGCTACTAAGCATTGGAAGCACTATCTAGGGGAGAAGGCTTTTGTGGTCGAGACAGACCACAAACCTTTAGTCTATTTGGAGACGCAGAAGGATCTCTCAAAGAGACAAATCCGTTGGGCAGAATGGAGGCAACGATTCAACATGACCATCACGTACGTTGAGGGCAAGAAGCAAATTGCTGATGCATTAACCCGCATGCCTATGGTGCATAACCTAGTCTCTGAAGTCAAGGTGAATTCTGACTTCTGGACAAAATTGATCGAGGGCACAAAATCGGATGCACAGACTGTCGCAGCAAAACCTTCAAGAACCATCACCCGCAACCATGGTTTGGTATTCCATGAAGGGAAGTTATGGATCCCAGATGATCCAGAACTACGTACCACCATACTAACTGAATGTCACGATTCAGCCATTGCAGGACACATGGGGGCAGAAAAGACATTGGAAGCAGTCCAACGAGTGTTCTATTGGCCCAAGATGGCAGAGGATGTTGCAGTATACACTCGGAGTTGTGCAATGTGTCAACAGAATAAGGCTACAAATCAAGCACCCTCCGGTCTCCTTCAACCCCTCCCGATCCCTTCCAAACGTTGGGAACATGTTAGTATGGACTTAGTGTGTGAACTTCCCATGACGAGCTCAGGTTTTGACTCCATCGTCGTCTTCGTCGATAAGCTCAGCAAGATGATCCATCTTCGACCGACCACGAAAGACGTCTCAGCACCGCAACTTGCTCAGATATATTTGAACACCATTTTTGCTCAGCACGGTCTATCGCGGGTGCTTATAACAGATAGAGGTCCTCAGTTTACGAGCATGTTTTGGAGAACCCTATTTGGTCTGTTCAAGACCAAACTTGCCATGTCTACGGCTTATCACCCACAGACCGATGGACAAACCGAAAGAGCCAATCGCACCATTGAAGACATGCTACGAGCCTTTACTCTGGAGGAGCAAGCGAAGTGGGACACTTTACTCCCTTTGGTAGAATTTGCCTACAACAACTCCCTCAATGCATCTACTCGTGAAACACCTTTTTATCTCATGTACGGCGAACATCCTCTCACACCAGCAAGTTTGACACGATTCAGCACGACGTCGTCAGTCAACACCAAAGTGGATGCTGTTAATGAATTCGTTGCACGGATTCAACAAGGAGTGGAAAAAGCTAAGGTGAAACTACAAGTTGCTCAGAACCGACAAAAGCAATATGCCGATGGACATCGTCGGCATGAAGAGTTCACGATTGGTGATCAAGTTTGGTTATCCACAACCAACCTTACTCTGATCGGCAGTCGTAAATTCAACCCTCGCTTCATCGGGCCTTTCTCTGTTGTCCGGAGAATTGGAGCAGTGGCATATCAACTCGAACTTCCACCCCACATGAAGATTCATCCGGTTTTTCATGTGTCTTTATTACGACGATATACACCACGACCTCCTCAATTTGGCAATTCGCAAGAGTCACGACCACTGCCTCAAATTATCGATGGCGAGGAAGAGTTTGAAGTGGAATGCATCTTAAAGAAACGTGTTCGTGGGACTCGTCATCAACGGGTAGATTATTTGGTCAAATGGAAAGGTTATCCATTACATGAAGCAACATGGGAACCTGCAACCAATCTTGCACACGCCCCACTCATAGTGCAAGCTTTCGAACAGCAGTTGAGCAACGAGGACGTTGCTTCTTAAAAGGGGGGAGGTTTGTAATAAGTAGAGTCCTACTTATCAACTAGAGGAGAAATTGGTTTGGTAGAAGTCTTTGGTATAAGAATTAGTTACGGCTAAGTTGGCCGAAGAATACATGCAGCAAATAGTACTTCTACCACTAGGCGAGTGCGCCAAAAGTCCGTCGGGAAACTTCCAGAAGGAAGTTTCTAGAAGGAAGCTTCTAGAACTTTCCAGCCGGGAAGCTTCCAGAAGGAAGTTTCTAGAAAGAAGCTTCTAGAACTTTCCAGCCGGGAAGCTTCCAGAAGGAAGTTTCTAGAAAGAAGCTTCTAGAACTTTCCAGCGAGCCTTCTACGTGGCTCATTCTGAACCTCTAGATGTTGTTCTAGATCTAAGGCTGCATGTAAGCCACATCAGCGATCCGCGTGAGAGATGAGCATTGGTCGGAAGCTTATCATGTACTATTCCTCTCACTATATAAAGGCTACGAATGCACCACCACGGGCATTCGAGTTTGGAGTTCACTCTAGAGCCTCATCTTACAAAGCTGATCAATAACCGCATTTGGTCTTCGTTTGGTCAACAAGAGATAGGTGAGGAGTTGCAACACACTTTTCACTCTTCACGTGACATATTCTCGAGCGGTATAACATTTTTCTTTCACATGGAAAGAACGAAACCAATCTTTCACACAACGTGTCACTAAACCGGTGTCTATATCTAGATGAAAACTGTCGTTAAAAGCTTTACACACAAATGTCTACAACCATACAACCATACATGTTTAGTCTCTAGAACATTTAAAAGATGCCAAACAACTTAACGATGTAGAACTCTGTAATTTTCATACAAAGCGATTGGAGAAGGGACTAACATCTAGATAAGCAAAACAAAAAAGTGTGTCACCAACAATCGCAACTAATCAAGCTCTTCTTCGGTAACACCACTCCTAGTTTGCATAACACTCTTCTTGTCAATCCACCCTCATCTTATCACTGAAGGTACATAATCTTTAAATGATAAATTTCAATAACCAATGACCCTCATGAAAGTCTTCATTGCGGACATTCATCCTAACAATCATCCGCTGTCTTTATGAAAACCCTCGTGTGATCCACCAAAACCAATTAGAACTCCAACCTTGGGCTTAGATGTATGTTGAATCGACCTAAATGTATAGGTCAATTCATTAAGTTTTGATCTAAACATCTAAGTCGATGCATGACGTTTCGACCCACACATAATTGACGTATAGATTGAAATCTAAATTGATCACGATGTAGGTAGATACTTTATCAGTTTTAATCTATATTTTGCTCATTTTACACAATCATTCATACAAACTCAATTGAATGTCATTCGTTCAGTTCATGATACAACTCACAATCCATTCAACAATCAATTAAACAAACATTCTATCATTCATACAAACACGTTGTCCATTGGAATTTGGAAACTGAGTTCATTTCAAGCACCTATCGCCTTGTTCTGCTAATGGAAGCTCTTGCTCAATATGTCACAAAACTCACAACGCTAACATGCAAACCACAATCACACGTTAGTCTCCATGCACCACTTATCTTTGTCTCATTTGGTCCGGATTGGAGTTGAACCGTCTCTTTAACTCTCAAGCACAACATGCCCTAAGTTCTTATCTAAACTCGGCTAAGTCGGTCCCAAAACATGAGCAAGTCACAATGTGATTTGGGGCGGACTTTCCATAAAGTCCAAGGTCCTAAACCATACCTCCAACACACCTCACGGTCCAACCGCTCGTGATATCCGTCTAGGTCTCAAGCTCCCGAACGATGGTCTAACTCGTTGTCCCGTTTCCTAGTCTTGTCCTAGCTCTTTGATTGATCTCAAGCCCTCGTCCAAGTCTGGATCAGAATGCACCTTGTTACTAGCCTAACCATCACCTCATGCCCCTAGAGTTCATCCGTCAGACTCTAGGATGGAGACTCTTCTTGGCTCATCCATGCATCGAACATCCCTCATAGGGTGTTCTCCTCCCTTAGTTAAGAACATGGGGAATGAGTGAGGTAGACACCTCATCTTCTGTTCGCTTGCGACGCACTCAAGTGTTTAGTCTTAAATCTGTTTCAACATTGAGACATACTAGAGAAATTTTTCAGTATATGACTAGTTTTAAGATATTTTTATTTTTTGTTAAAACAAGAAAAATATTTTTAGTACTTAAAATGAAAGAAATTGCAGTTTTTGGAGCTTGAGTCCCAATAAAATCATTTTCAACTAATTTATCAATAGTCTATATTTAAACAAATTAAAAATACCCATAATTGAAAAGACACTTCTTCTTCGCAGAGAGGAGAGAGTTGGTTCCATTGTTTAATTGATATACTCTCTATGCAATAACTTGATTAATAACAGCTAAGTTTTGCATAAAAGACCTTCAGGTGATCCGTTGTGTTCTAAACATGTTTGTACAACTCTATTTCTGGTGACAGATTCACCTCTAGTTTTATCCTGAGCGTCCATGTCACCTCTAAGATTCTTTAGATCTCTTTCGGTGACAAGTTCTCCATCCTCTTCTGTCCAATAGTCATGTATTTTCAAACAAAAAGTATGCAACATGACGCAACAACCAAACGATCTCACTAGCAGTCAATTTTGATACTTCATCTTGAGTTTTGTCCTTAATTTGTTTAAGGGAATGTCATCTTGATTTTAACACATTGATGCAATGCTCATTTGCAACTCTAGCGTGTGCTATGCAAGTGCTGAAATTCAATTTTTTCTATCTCTTGATGTCATTCTAAAAGCTGAGACTCGATTAAGCATATGAGAATACTTCAAAATATATTCATCTTTCTCGAAGAAGACACCATCATTGTCCAAATGATGCCACAAAGGAGACTTTTTGAGAAATGTTATGTCTCGACAACTCCATGGAATACTTGTAAACACAAATATAATTTTCTTACGGCGACAACATACTATTTGTGCAATTACATAGTAATTGCATTTTTATCATAGTAGATTTCTCCATCAAATCTTGGTCATTGTCCAAGAGGAATAATGATCCGTGTATTAGTCTTATATCATCAAGAAAGCCTTTTTCAACAAAAGCAGCAGAAATATATTTTCTTTTTTGAGGAGATGAAAACTTCACTTGATTACATAAGATAGATTCTAAAGCAATCGTAACTCTCTTATTGTACATGACCATAGATCCATGTGACACCTCCATAAAAACAATGATCTTCATATGCATGCCTTGTTATTGTCATGACCAAATCTATCAAAACCACGACTAGTTGTAAAGAAACAAGAGCATGTTTCACGCATGAATTCTTCTTGAAGATAAAATGGTCTTTGATGATACTTACGGGTCGCACAAAAGTTAGGCAATCCATCCTCACAAGTTGTCTTAGTATAACTCTGAGAGAAAGTTTTGCCAAAAGTTTTTTAAATCTAATATGATTGTAACTCCAAAACTTCGTTAACTTCCACAAAGAAAACTTTTTGCTTCAAACACGAGGTATTTCTCTCTCTCTCTCGTTAGATGAAAACTAAAAACTCTCAAAATAGTTTCTCCAATGTGCGAGTGGTTCATGTCCTCTCTGCTAGAACTGTTTGACATGAACTCCAATCCAACAAGAGAAAATTCTCTTTTTTGAAATTTAGAAAATACTCTTCATTGTGACAATACGTTTGATAATAAAAATTAGAGGCGAACTTGTTGCGTGAATCGCAGAAGTGTGGTTTCTGCAAGTAACTCAAATAGGGGTGTCAAATCTAGAATAGAGTATTCTTTTATAGATTAAGTACATTTTCTAGAGTAGAGTTATTGGATTGAATAGACAGATATTGACGTTTAGTTTGAATGGAATCCAGAACTGCAGTTATGGACACACGACCAGAGTACAGAAAGACGACAGTACTCTCCATTTAAGTTCAAAATCACAACATACGTACTTGACAAGAGAACTACAAATTGAGATAAAAATCTGTCACATCATCACGAGGTACCCGTGAAGTTCAACATATGCACCTGGAATTCAAGTTTCAGAAAACCGAATATCATCCGCAAGCTATAGTTTTGACACACCCTAATAGAGTTTGCAACCTGTGCGCGTAACGCACCTCAGCGAGCGAAGGAATAAACCCCGCGGGCGGATGTTATGTTTGAAACTCTCTAATAGGGAGTGTCAAAGTTAAGAACCCTCTGAAAGATTCTAGATCGGACGTGAGTTACGACTTCGTCTAGACTTCGATCAATGTTTCATGCGGACACCTCCGGAAGTACTCGCAAGAAAACACCACATGCTTTCCTTAACAACTCTTCATTCGTTTCGTCTGCTTTTTTTTTGCAATGGATTCTCCATTGCTCTCAGTAATTATCTCAGAGCGTACAAACTGAAAAAAATCAGACGATAAAATAGTGATGTCCAGTCACAAGCAAGATTCATAATGAGTCGCGCTTATATACAAAATTACATGTGACAATTTTACTTCCATTTATCTCTCCTCCGTTGAAGAATATTTACTCCGAACTTTGACACCTTACTACACCACGAGTCATTCAACTACAATACAAAAGACAAGTTCTATCAACTATCTACGTCGGTTACATCATTGTTCTTATGTCGTTGTATGTGCTATATGTGCAATCTGGTCCAGGTACGCTGTGGTTATCCACAAAAGACAGTCCTATGCCTGCGGACAAGTTAACAACTTTAACCTTTAACCTTTATAGCGAACCTGAAATGCTTTCGGTTCTGACGAGTATTCCGAGCGTTGTTTCAAGCGGGTGCCCAAGTGTCTGTGATGTATGGAGCGCGTTCAGGATTTGATTTGGTCCGCAGCCCCGCCCACTTGTCCAGCAGATATCGGCATTGAAAGTGAAAGACGCGTCATAGCGGAGGTGTGAAACTTGGCAGCTATGGCTGCTTCCTCAGCCGCAGTGCTTATTCCTGCAGGCCCGACCCTGAAGAGACAGGCAAGAGGCTTTGGTGAAGGAAAAGGCAGTCGGAATGTAGCACTGAGGTTGAGAATTGAAGTGCAAGAGGGCCATGATTCTGAGGGCGTTGATCGTGAGGATTCAAGTCTCAAAATTTCTCGTAGACGTGCGGCGCTCGTGCTCCCTGTAACGACCGCGCTCGGTGCACTTGACGTAGCTGCTCGAACAGCAATTGCTGCCGAAGAACAGGTTGAATGCACCGACGGTGAGTGCGGCACAGTGCAATTACGTACATTGAGTGGCTGCGGCTTAGGAGTCGCGCGGTATCCAGACTTTGTGTACAATGCGGAAGGCGGAGGAGGCAGCGGGCTGGCTCGCGAGCTTTCCGATGGTCGTACGCTGTTGCGCTTTGATCCCGACAAGCTGAAAATTCCGCCGGTCAGCTCGTCTACGACCACCTTGCTAGGATTGCCTTTACCCCCACTTCTGAGTATTGAGATCGTACCGAAGGCTCTGGAAGGCTACTTGGAGCGTAGCAGTGGCAAGGTCAGTTTGTCATGGCCTAGAGTGAACTATGCATACTCTAAATGCATGAAACTGCGTGAATACATCATTCATGGTCAGTTTATCACGGCCTAGGGTAACCTCTGCATACTCTGTAACTGTGAAATTGTTTGATTACTCAGCATGCTGGCCAATAATTTCCTGACTTTCTAGAGATCAGCCTTGTCAAGTAGTTGTTGTTTTCGTTGACAACACATACGAAGAGACGAAGGTAAATAGATGCGTCTCATTGGGCTCCTTCCACTCGGAACAAAGGTAGATGTAGAACTCAACAAAGAGATGACAGTGATGACAATCGGGGAAGTTAGATGCCACTCAGTGGGTTCTCCCACCCTTGACGAAGGGCGATATAGCACTGACTGCATTGAGACCCTTACCGGAGGGCTGCACACAGCACGTTAGCATGTTAGCATGTTAGTTGTGGTCTGGTCGGCGGGCGCCGTCCGGAGCATGGATCTATCAGCGATTTCGGATGGAAGACTGCAGATCAAAGCAAATGCATACAACCTCCATGCTCGTCAATCTTCTCATTCAGCTAACTGAAAGCAATCTTAAGTTAACGTTCTCTTACATTGGGCACAAGAATCCAGATTTCGCAGCTTGACCATGTATTTTTCAAGTGAAGGTAGTTAATCGTTGTTATCGGCGGATGAGGATACCTTGTGCTAAATGTTTGGTTCGATGACGCTGTAGGTGGAGCTGAATTTTCTTGCCAACTTTAATTTCACCGTTGGCAGCATATACAGTGCACCTCCTCTTGTTGTCAACACAGTGCTGACAACAGAGACAGTACAAGGCGCTATCAGGGGTGGAAGGGGCAAGAGACTAGATTCTTCTGGCGAGTGTCAACTTGTTGGGGTTGCAGAAGTTCCACAAGTGGAAGACTCGTTTCTGAACTCATTTCTCACTCTCCCGACAGACTGTTTAGCTGAGTTGAAAGCGAAAATTTATTTCACATGATAAGAATCAAACTTATAATTTGAACGTCAATTTACGTTCTCCTTTTCATGAGTACCGACAAGTACTGTAAAGTAGCATCTGCAGAGACCTTGTGCAACACTACAATGAACGATGAACTGGAGCTTCAAACAATAATATTCATGAATAAGCACGACAGGATATTGCCTTTCTGCATTACCAGATGGTGAACGACGAAAAACCAGTGGATACAACATTTTTGCTCTCCAAGGTGGTGAAAGACAAACACCAGTGAAGCTCCTTAACCGGAAACCCATTGGCTATACATATTTCTAGCAGAAGGTCCAGTATATATCGAGCTGAGATTTAGATCAGAGTATACAAGCAAGTGGAATTAAAAGTGATACAGATGAGCTATGTCACATAAAATGAGATCGCAACAGACACCCATGTTACTCTTCTTCTCACTTCAAACTTCTTCTCACACGGTGACACGTCAAGCACCTATGAAGCACGGATACGCATTTTGAACACCGCAGAAGAATCACCGGCTTATAAGTTGGATAAAGCTGCAGCCACCCACACAAAAATGATCAGACAAGTGTGCCCAACTTTCACATTTAATCTCAAACAGAGCGAAATAGAAAAACCGTGCTTACACACAAGTTCACATGATAGGCCTTGCGCAATTCTTGATTACATCGAGCAATGACAATGTTGCAGTTAGGAATGGGCACTGTACTTTCATCCATTCCTGAGATAAACGAGGTGTGGCAAGGTCAGTGAACATAGAACATTGAACCCCTGAACCTGAGCCTTGGAGCTGTACCATGATGATCGTACCAGCAGTTGGAGTTGAATAATACCTGCGAAAAGCACTCCCAAAGCAAAACGGAGTTTTCTCTTAACTTTCCGGTCTTGATAGAGTGCAAGGTATGTGCACTTAGGTACAAGTCCATAATACCTGCCAGGTAAATAAGCAAAACTATGAGTCACGTCAATACTTCACCACAACAAATACTTGCTAAGACTTATGAAGAACTAATTGGAAAAGGAGATGCACATATTCGCATTGTTTTTATTGCACTTGAGGACCTTGGCACCTGTCGATAAACTTTTCTGTGGTAAAGACAGACCACAGATATCAAACTCATTTAGGAAACGTCTACGGAAGCACTGTCTCACTGTGACAACCGTTTTTATTCAAGAGCAACCTTAGTTTTGTCTCACGACTTACTAAGGCTAAGCAAAGTTAGACCAGTTACCTTAATTTGTCCTTTTCTTCAGATCAACAGTCCAGTTCTTACATATTCTCTTCTCTTAACGAAATTCATGGCCTCTTCTAGTTCCTTCTCTAATCCTTGCAGTGATGAGGATAACGACTGGCGGTATGTACCAATGCACAATCTGACTAGAGAGATTGGAGACGTACGTCAGTATGTACTGGTGTACATATCTTGGTGTCGCGATACGTGACACACTTAAACCACTGCACCATGACGGAGAGTTAAAGTCCAGAGCAATATAGCTTCGAATTATCCGATGCTGATACAGCATAATTCATGACCGGAGAGATTTTCAAGTCGTAAACCATTCAAGTCGTAGGTCATTTCATCACTGCTCATCAGGTGATTAAAGGTGCTGGAATATATATTGATACACGAGTAAAGCGGCTTTCAGAGAAAAAAGTGACTTCGCCCGCACATTTAGGTAACCACAAATAGTTTTGAACCCATGTAAGTACAAAGTGAGTAACGAAGAGTGCTAACATGTATGCTAACTTGGTCTGAGAAGTCAGCGAATGTATATAACCGAGTTCGGGCCAAGAAGAAATGTGTAGGGTGAGCACATTTCCAAGATGGGACCCCCTGGTGGCAGTAAGACAAAATACAAGTATAAATACAAGGTGCTGGAATATATGCAGACCTCATGACCTTCTAGACGGTGAGATCTGATGTGAACACTTCTCTTTCTTCTTTTGCCAACTACAAGGACATAACGGCATCGTAGAGTGATAAATGAGAAGTACCTGTCAGGGGCAGTCAATTCCTCGAGGATCTGAGAAGGACCACTGGTTTAATCGTCATGAGGTCTTGGCTACACACTGACTATCCTGGTCCAACAAACCAAACTCCTCAAACTTCGAATACATTACTTCCTGTCGACGTGATCACTGCTCAATCCTTCCAAGCCGCCTCAAGCCAGGCAATCTGGTAGTGAGATGCACTCCCGTGGTTCCACCAGGTTATCCGCTTTTGAGATCTTCTCTGCATGATCCGAGTACAATAGTTCCTCCAAAAACTCCCTTCTGTCCTGTGTAGACAATCTGTCCAAAGCTCCGATGATCCCTCGCAAAGGTTGCTCCTTAGACATCTTGAAGACGTATCTCCTAGTAAAGAATCTGCTGGCATTCTGCCTAGAAGGTATGTGAAACACCTAATGAATTCTGAGCTAGGACTTTGTAGCCGAGGGTAATGAAGCTGCAGAGTCATCTGGCAGTAATCACGGAACCTTACGACAGACCTCATAACCCTCATTCTGTCTTGCATGCAATTTGTAAATTCCAACGATTGACGTATAAGGTAAAAGACCTCTGGTTCTGCAATGTAATGAAATCTTCTCCGCAATGCAGTTTTGACTAGAAGAACGTTGAACTACCTGACGAGTTCTGTAAGAGGCACTCATCTGCAAGGGCAATTGAGAGCATTTCCGCAGTAAAGGAGTCATCTGGCTTCAGTCCCAGAGCTTTATGGTAGAAGTCGATAGCAACAGAACTGTTACCCTGTAAATGGTGAGTGAAGCCCAAAGCGGCATACGTGCTGGCCCCTCTAGGGTACAGTGCAAGAGCCCTTTCGTACTCTGCTATAGCTTTTGTATACATCTTCAGTTTGCGCAAAGTGTGGGCAAAGTTGACAACGGTAGGTTCCCATGAGTCTGTCAAGGGTTTGGGCGCCAGGGTGAGTGCTTTATCAAACCAATCCGCGGCAGTTTTGAAGTCTTTGTTCCGATACGCCATTACCCCCAACTCATTGAAGACCAAAGGATCGTCAGGACAAACTGCTTTTGCTTGGAGAAGAAATTGTTCCGCAAGGTTGAGATTATTCGTACGGAGATACTCCATTCCAATGCACAGGTTCGGGAGGTGGCATCCTGCAAAAAGACGAGCTGCCGTTCTATAAGCAGCCATTGCCTGGTCACTTTCGTCTTGCGCAGCGTAAGCATTCCCAAACCCCAGCCAAGCTGGTGCGAAGGAATACTCCATGGCAGTGGCCTTACAGAAGTACCGTCGTGCGTGATCATACTGCCTTATACAGTAGTAATAGCATCCAACTGCAAACCAAGAAATAGCCTTGGTCGGATACTCCTGTACCAAGCTGTGAGCTCTAAGGAAAAGCTCGTTCTTGCGGCCGAGTTCCAATGCCGCACCCAAGTGCAGGGGCATACATCTTAGATGGTAAGGATCTTTCTCCAATAGAGCTTTTGTGCTCTCATAACACTTCTGAAAGTCACCCCTATGGTACTCTAAATCTGCTCTACAGGCCATGACATCCGTGTTGTCTTTCAGCGAGCAGATTGCCCGACTTTCGTCATCACTCTGAGGCTCTTCCAGCTCCTGCTCGAGCTCCGCAATCTTCATTTCGATCTTTGTGCCCTGCCCATACTTATTAGCTCGGCACGAATAAAGAAGCGACAGCCACCGATCTTCCGGATCAAATTTTAGAGATGAAAGAAGCTTGGACTCTTGTTCGTTGGTCAACATATGGTTGTCAATCAGGTGCTCAAACGCTTCATAACAAAATGGATCCGCTTTAAGAGCAGCCTTGTACCAACAAAGCGCCCGTGCCCTGTTCTCTAACGCTTCAAACGCTCGCCCGCGCAGAAGACACATTGCCGACGAGATATGAATTTCCCTCTCCTCTATATCTTTACTTTCAGAAAGATCCACTCCTTGCTCTTCTGCCATCTCTACGTTCCCGTCCTCGTCTACATCCCCTTCTCCTAGCATAACTAAACATTCCTCCCAGTCCTTGACCTCCGCCAGGCACTTCGCTGCCAGATACCTGAACCGCAAGTCTGCAGAAACGAGATGAAATCTTCGCAGCAGGTGCAGGCCACGCCGATACTCCTTCCCGAGGTACAGAGCCTGCGCCTGCATATATAAATCTTGGGGCGTATTCCCAGCCATTGTGGCTAATTTGTCTGCAAAAAAAATCGCAGACGAGTAGAGGTGCTTCCCCAGGCAATCGCGCACCACCGATCGCAGCTTCTCCAAGTCCATTTCCCTCATCGCGACAACGTCCTCGACCACCTCGACCGCGTTGTCAATGTTTCTCTTCCTCTTCCGCTCGGGAAGGGTTCGCTCCTCTGATCCCATAACTTCGTTAATTTGCAATCCCCTCTTCCCGCTCTTCCTGACCCAAAAGAGCCTCCTCCGTCGGATACAGCGCGCCCATCGATCACGTACGTCCAGAAAGAATCTTTGGAAGATTCCATGACGGGACTACTCTCGTGGCTAAAGGTGTTCTGGGAGTGAGTAGAGAGGAAGGAAGTTCACAAGCGGAAGCAGAATTGACGAGCAGGGAGGGAAGATGCTGAAGCGCAAACCGACGAGGTTGGAATTTAAGGAGGCAGATGACAAAGAGGATTTAGAGCAAGCACGACGTCGCGCTGCTGCATCATCGCAAGCTGCTGCTGCTGCGTCTTCCTCGTCTGCCGGTTCTGCGGGTGGCTCAGCGACCCCTCAAGTCACCGAAACTCGCCCTAAACTTTCCGTTGCCCAACGCATAGGCTTCAATAAGTAGTAGAGGCGAGTGGGTCCAGCACTTCCTTCGTGTGTTTCTTAGATTGGATTGGTCGGATTTAACTTCACTTGGATTGCAATTCGCCTTGGTCCTTACTTTCTTTTCCGCTATGGAGGTAGAAGTGAAGCTGAAGCTACCAGGTCCTGAAGCTCATGAGAAAGTCGCGGCGTCACTGAAGGCCTTTCACGAGGTCACTCACATCCAAGAAAATGTTTTCTTCGATGGTGCCGACAAACAGCTTAGTTCGAAGCGAGCTGTTTTGAGGTTGCGGTTCTATAATGGTGATAGCAAGTGCGTTGTCACATTCAAGGGGAATGCTGTGATTGTAGACGGGATTAGCCGGGGAGAGGAATTGGAAGAAGATATTGACGTTTCTCTAGGACGAGCTTGTGTTGCAGAGCCGTGGAGATTGGCATCTACTGATAGCAGTTTGCTGAACAAGGTGGTGGCTGAGTTTGGCTGTAAAGAATTTATCTGTTTAGGGGGGTTTCGGAACGTGCGAAATGTGTTCAGCTGGGAGGGGCTCAAGATCGAGCTGGATGAAACGCAATATGACTTCGGAACCACCTACGAAGTCGAATGTGAGTCCACCGATCCCGAGGGAGTTCGGCAGGTACTCGGAGACTTTTTAAAATCTCAGGGAATCGAGTACATCTACTCAACGAAATCGAAGTTCGCAGTGTTCAGAGCGGGCAAAGCGGGCAAAGCCTGAGGAGACAACGGATAAAGATTTTCTCGACAGGGTACACACTTATTTCTGTTTTAACAGGAATGCACTCACGCGACTCGTAAGTACTAGATCACCAAGTGCTAGTAGAACGCTGGATGCACCGTATTGTTCTTTAAATTGTCAGTAAACCGATTGAATTCTCAGTTGACACCTCTGCACCTTGCCATTTGGCATATTTGCTTGGTTAAGGTGATTAAGCGAGAATTTTTCGCAGTTTTACTGATAGCGGTCCATATCCTGAAGGCCGTTTTGCCATGGTTATGCGTCCGAGTGAGTTTCTGTATCGGAGAATTTATGCACAGGATAGTCCAGAGAAAGGAGGACTGTTGGTGGTGTGCTCTTTTATGTGTACTTAATTGATAGGGATGGACTTTGTCTGATTCTCCGTTCAGGTTCTGTGATTACTTTTGGAATGACTTGGTGATGCATTCTATGGGAATTAAGAAAGTACCGTAGTTATCTCTACTACTAACACGGAAAAGTTATCAATATTCCCAAGAGCAAAGACTCTGTTCTGGATTATGCCACCTGCTGGGGAAACGCAGGGGTGAAGCGCAGCCCAGCTCGGCTTCGCATCTTAACTTGTGAATTGGAAGGAGACTCATGTGAAGTGAGTCCCTAACCCTAAACCCATTCATTTTACTCTACCGGGGTTTATTAAAATGCCCTCTCGGCGACGGTTTGAACACCAGTATGGTTGACATTTACGTTTCGAGTTTTGTCGGCAAGGCAATTCGACTTCTGGACATAAACTGACTGGCGGATAGAAAATGATAGATTGCGCTGGACACATCACTTGAAAGTCGGCGAAGATCTATTGCGCGATGAGATGCAGATCCTCATCTCGAATTGAAGACGAGGTTAATTTTTTCGCAACTAGATCGCATTTTCTTCTCCCTAATCACGTCTTTCGAAGTGAACCTCGAGTCGTTACTTCTCGAATCGCTCACACAAGATGTCAGACCTGAGCGAAGTCAGGAGTAGTCAGGACTGCAGACATGTACAGTTACTTAACAGAACTTCGGAGAAAATCTAAATAAGACTTTGACCGGGAATCTACATTCTACGAGTACGGGTTTAGTTACTCACTGCGGAGATGTAACGCCGTTTACTGTTAATCGCCTCAATCCCCTCGGACAGTGATTACACAACACGCGGCGGCGGCAAGTCGGGAGAGGAAGCTGCCATCTAAGGCAAAGGAAGGGGAAAACGGACATTAGAGAGAGAGAAGCTGGAAGCCAGGAGCCGGAGGAGAGAAAAGTGCACAGAGATTGAGACTAGAGGCTGAGAACTGAAGTCTTAGAATCAGGGAGAGATCTGGTCGCCTGATTGTTAGTCCTAAAGGCTCTTGAGAGAAATTAGATTTTGATTTTCAATTTATTCAATTAGAAAGCGTTGAAAGATAGTTTGTTTCAGAGAGATTTAGGAACGAGAGCAAAATTCTAGTAGTAACGTTTGAAGAGAAATCTATGATTTTTGAGTGAGCATTGAGAAAGCGTGGAAGACAGTTTGTTTCAGAGAGAGATTTAGAATCAAGAGCTAAATTCTAGTAGTACGGGTAGAAGAAGACAATTTGTCAGCTCAGGAGTCTTTCACTCTTTATGTGAGAGAACAAACATTGTGTAATGTTTATGAGTTTTTGATTCGTTAATGGGATAATAAAGTTTAGATTTGTATGTTGAAGTTGAATGGGAAGAGTGTGGTGTGAAATTTATTTTATTTTTTTATTTTAAACATCCATTAGAGATTATAGTCTCGTCTTGATCTTCCATTGATCTTTTGTGTTTTGATTTGATCATCGATAGCGGAAACGTTGTCTAAATATTTTTCATTCTGAAGTCACATCTTCATCTATGTTCTAAAATTTCAAATTAAGAATAGAGATTCGCAAAAGACTAGTAAGTTGTTCTAAATCGGTTAAGCGGTTATCAAGCTTCATGTATTTATTGACTAAAGAAAAAATGGTACAAGAAGGCAAAAAAAAGTTAACGATCTTCAAAGAAGTTCACATTCAAGTGTTTTCAAAGAAATTCACATTCAAAAAGAAGATTCTATTTTACTATTTGCCATCGAACGTTTCAGAGAGCAAAATCGTAATGTACGTATATAAAGAGTCACCACAATATGCAAACAGGGCTAATCTTGGTCATGACTGTCCCAATGAGAACTGGAGAGAACTTTCTCGATAAGTTCCCGTCCGTCACAAGAAGCGAGGACACGAAACGTCCAACGTGAGGCACTGTGAACAATCTCGGCGTAAAAGTGCCAAACTGTCTCATTACACCCCGAGGATATATAACTATTAGATTATTGCACCTGTAGTATATTACTATTCCCTTATTACATTAGACAGAGGGAACTAACATCAAGAGGGCAATTCCGACGGGCTCTCCAACGAGGAGCCAAAAGCGTACACGTCCAGGCTATGACCCGATGGGAAATGGAGTGGCTCCTAACGGAACCGCGATCCGGCTCCTCGGAGTCATTTCAGTGGCGACTGGGGGTCTAAATACTCCCAGTGGTGCGTGCCAAATTTAATTACAGCTAAAGAACTAACTATTAGGATTGGATTTAGGGGTATAAAAGTCGTTCATTGGTGAAATTCCGTCCTCATCGTGAGTCACAACTATCGCTCGGCATACTTCGTGTAAAGCTTGAACGATGGAGAGAATCCGAGAGATTGCTTGAAGTTAGTCTCGTCCTGAAAGTGCGTTATCTAGTAAACTCGTCATGCAGAGTCGCAGACTCCAAGAAATGTCGTTCTCGAAGAAACAGCGAGACCGCCGCCACAGGAAATACAGTAGTATATATAGCATATTCTGTTGGATGCTGGTTTCGGGCCACTGCACCGTGTTGCGCTGCACTACCGTGGCTTTCAAAGTGAAGACATCCTTCACACGTTCCTGTCACGTCACTGTGCAGTAATTGGGCTTCCCTCCGTCTGCTCCCCTTCAGTTCCTCTAATTCGGCGACCAGCCCTACGGTAGCTTTCTTCCTTGTCGGAATTTTCTATGGTAAGTCTCTCACTCCCTTTTCCGTACGCTGTTGGCGATGTTATCAGTCGTTCAGGGGGCTGTTTCCGATGAGGATGGCCATGTCTTTGCAACTGCGTTTCCAAAATGTTGTTTGTTGGGAGATGTAGCCCCTAAATATGCCGCTCCTTATCGGCAAGGATATCATGGCAGGCCTTCCGCGCTGTTTCTCGGTTTGATATGCATTGCTATACCAACTTTGAGCTTGGAGTCGTATGAATTTTCTTTTCAAGAATGTTCCGTGTCTGCGTCGGAGATCTGTGTGGGCCAAGGAAGTCCTGTTGCTCCGTTGTGGGGCGTTCAGCTGTGATCTCCTTTTATTCATCCGCCGCTTGGTGCTACGCTATTCAGAATGAAGAATTATCTCCACTGAAGATCATTAGGCTCCATACGTTGCAACATCACTCCGTTTCTGCCGTCTTGACTCTTGGCTTTCGTGGAGTGATTATACGGAGCCTTTCCTTGTATCCGTGCATTGTCTCTCGGTTATATTTGTGCAACGGGTCATGTCAATGCGACTTTGATCGGAAATGCCTGGCTTTCTTTTTTGGTGTAATGTCGGAGGTGTTGCCACGATTGAAATGTTTCGGAGATTCGTAGACTTGTTTGGCGTCCTTGGTGGCGTCCGTTATGTCTGTTAAGCTGGGAGCGTCAGTTTAGGGCTTAGTCGACATTCTGTCTTCTCAGTCAAAGTCGAGTGTTGCTGCTGGTGGCCAGACGCATTCCGGATACTATCTGCCTTCGCCTGTTATCGAAGCGGTCTTTGCTTGTCGATAAGAATCAGATGGGGTGCTCCTCTTATGAAATTAGCAACACTGTTAGTTCCTTTCTGATTAGTTCTCTCCGTTCCTCCCGGGTCAATCATTAGTCCGATTAGAGAACCCGCAGTCGTCTCCTCCTGGATAAGTCCTGGTGTTCATCTCTTCTTGCGTTTGTAAGTATCCAATCTGCTGATTCCTTGTATTGCTGGATGGCGCATATTATGTACGTTATAGACGGCCTTGATGAGGACGACATTGTACTTAGCAGAGTGGCACTCATACCTCGTGTCCACTCTCGTTTTCCAGTGAGTGATGTTCGGACCGACGATTGAGGAAGATCCTTGCGTGGGCTGGTAGTTCTGGCCTTCGAAGTTGCGGGAGAGGACCTGACCCATGGGCGTTGCGATGGTCGCAGACGCTGCTCCTTGGGTTGTGGCACTCTCCTCTGACTCCGAGGATGACAGCAGACCGCCGAACCGAGTTGCTCCTGGCATGAAAGAGGTAGAACAATATATCAGTCTTGATGAAGATGACGACGTGCAGATTCTAAACGTGGCGAACCCCGCAGAGGAACTGAAGGGTGGCGAATTCGTCAGAATGCAACTTCAAGATAACTCGATTTCAAAAGCAGGTTGCCCAGAGGTGTTCCGATTTGCTGCTTATAAGGAATCGTCGAATCAGCATGTTGCCGTTGTCCCCCTGAAGCAAAGGAAGAAGAATGAAGCTCGGCAGCAGAAAAGAAAACGAGCTGCTCTTCGCAGTCAAGAGAGAGAAAGAAATGGTGACGAGATCCCGCTAAAATCAGGTGAAGTTCCAGTACGAGTGGACGAGGGGCCACAATGGAGAGGTGTTCCTTCACCCACCACTGGTTTAGGTTTTATTGATATGGAAAGGCTGGTCACGGGAAGTAACACTCGAGAGTGGTGCCACAGCTTACGGATCTGTCAAGGACCTGAATTGTCCAACCTTCACTGGAACATTGTCAGGTTTTGCGAGACTCACGAGCTGACTGCTGAACAGATAGACATGAGGAGACTCGCGCTGGAGTATGTAAGACAAGCGGTCCATGAAATTTGGCCTTGTGCTGAAGTCCATTTGTTTGGTTCCACAGCCACTGGTTTGGCTCTCCCGTCGAGTGATATTGATGTGGCCGTCATATCACCCGTTCAGAATGGTACCTGGCAAAAACCCTCGACAAGGTCATGGCTTTCAGCTTTGAGTCGACACTTGAAGCGTCAAGGTCAGTGCCGGAAAATCAGGCAAATACCTTTTGCCAAGGTGCCACTCTTAAAAGTGGTGTTCAATTCAGGTCTTGCATGTGACATTTCTTTTGATGTGGCAAACGGTATCAGGGGAGTACCAGTAATACGACACTTCGTGCAGCACTTTGAGGCTCTTCGCCCTCTCTGTCTAGTTCTCAAGTTCTTCTTGGGGCAGAAGAAACTGAACGAGCTTTTCACAGGTGGAATTGGAAGTTTTTGCCTGATCAATATGGTAGTCAGTCATCTGCAGAACCTTGGAGTGAGTGGATCAGGTCATGACCTTGGGGTTCTTCTGCTTTCGTTTTTGAACCATTTCAGCATGATGCACGACTACCGTACTGACGTGGTATGTACGAGGCCTGGTTATTGTGCTCCCAAGCACGTTAGAGGGTGGGTGAAGGGCAGCAACCCCGAACTCCTCTCGTGCGAAGATCCGTTAGATCCTACTTCGGATATTGCTAAGGGTACCTACAGAATCCTAGATGTGAGAAAAGTTTTCCTCAAAGCCAGGACAGCTCTGCTGGTACACTGGCACGACGAGGATATACTGTCCGAACTCATTGACAAATCTCAGCCTGTTCCTGAGCCGAAGTGGATGGATGAGCCAGATCGAGTTGATCGCACTCCAGCTTCGGCTCCAGGTGGGAGGAAGAAATCGAAGAAGAGAAAGAAGAAGAAGAGACAGCAAGGTGTGGGCAGTGGTGATGAGGAGGATTCACGACCCCGTAAGATCCGGAAGTTGATCGCCAAGTCTGTCCAACAGGTCAGTGATTCTTCGCGAAGACGACCTTCCGCTGTTCACCGACTTACAAAGCTTCAAAAGAGGAAGCAGAAACAGAAAGTGGAAAGGATATACTTAGACTTTTGGGGTAATCATGTGAATACAAAGCTCAGGAGTACAGGCAAAGCCGCTAGGAAAAAGAAGCTCGTGAACTGATAGAGGTATATTGCCTTCCTGAACCCCTTTTTGCTACTGCCTATGTATCACCGGGTATCTGCCATTATGATGGACGAATATATATCGCCTTCCTACCTTCCGGATGCCAGTTAACATGTTCTGATGATGTGGTACCTAGTAAGCACACGTTCGAGTTGTGCTGACTCCTATCGTAGGTACAACCAAGTATTCCATGTTAGCCCTCTGCCATACGTCGAACGAAGTCTTATACCAGATATATGACTTCACACTCCTTATCGAACTTTACTCATTTTATTGTACTCTTGCAGACGCCAGGGGGGATCAAAGTGACTGCGAAGAACAGCGAAGTCGACGTTCACTCCACCACTCTCACATTCTCTCTTCAAGTTTAGAATGTGAACGACGAAGGTAGATTGACCCCTTTTGTGCAGGTAGATGTAAAGAATCCCACGACAGGAACGAGTGTATTGAATGGAGATGGCACGTCTACATGATATCCGTGAGTCTGGAGTATCAAAGTGGCAGAATCATACGCTCGTGGTTCAGTGCAAGACAAACAATAATTTTGTTGCAGTCTCGATCTGGGAAAATCAGTTTCTGGAGCGGAGAACCTGTACTAGAGGGAGAGAAATGACTTTTTTCTCGTTTGCCGTTTCTATCGAGCATCGGTCAAGGCTATCGGATCGCCTCTCTTACTAGACTTGTACACAATACAGTGGAATGGCTTGCCCTTCCTTGCGGCCCATTCAATAAACTTATCATGGTGGCAACTAGTTTTGCTCGCTGACTTGTACGTAGTAACCAAGCAGAGCAAAGTCGTTGATCTTGGGGCCCTCCTGAACGGGCCCCTCAATCATTTTTTGTCACTGTAGCGAATTGTTTACCTCACCCGTCACTGTACCTAGTGACCATGGAGAGCAAAGCCATCAATTTTGTGAGAACACATTCAAGTTTCACATAGATGAGCAAGAAGTTTTCCTGTGTGACGCTTGAAGAAGGGGTGTGGGTTGGCGCATTTTCTTCCCATCGCCGAAGTTCAGTTCCAGCAAGAATAGCCTCTCGGAAGTAGGGAATGTGCTGATCAAATCCTCAAGCCCTCAAGCACACCCTAAATTTTAGGGTGAGTTGCAGTTATTCGCCGAGTATTGGTAGATGGCATAATTTTACCTATTCCTCCAGCTGTTTTGCAGTTTGCAGTTTGCAGTTGCAGTTCCTCCAGTTGCAGCACAGGTTTTGTAGTGCAACACTGCAAAACCCTGTGCCTTTGCATTCTAGACGAAGCTGACGTGCAAGCGATGAGAGTTATGGAATCTGACCTTCGCTGGAGTGCTGAGGGACCGTAAAGTGTACAGGATCAGGTCGTTATTCCCATTTTTAGAGACAATGTTTCCGCAGTTTTGATCCTGTTGACCTCGTGGCGCGACATTCTTGTGAGGAAACAGGTATTTAGTCATGTACTAGGCTCATGACCTATCATTCTTTTGCTGTTACGTTGGAGTATCACTGGCCGATGAGTTGGACCCTTGGAAACCTTGAGGGGCGATTCCTGAGATATCGTATGTCAGCTTAACCTTGTCCGTTTAGAAGTGACTCACCGTTGACGGCACCGGTTCGCTGTGAGTTCCTGTCACTCCGCCATCTGCACCCACTGTTTCGGAGACCACAGGGTCAGCGTAAAATAGGCTTAACTGTTAGTGGGTATGTCGCACATCGGAGAAAGCAAGGTCTGTACATTACAGGACATCGAACTTATCGAGCTCTGTCTGGAGTTAGTCCAGCTCCACCGGTTCCATTTTAGAAGGAAATTTTGTTCAGCACGCCCAGCAGACAATTTCAGGCGAATGGCCTCTTTAGGTGTAGGAGTAGGTCCAGGTCCATGGTAGAGTTTCACGTTCATCAAGTAAGTCTTGGAATGTTCGTCTCTTCTTAACGGCCTCACTTTTAGTGATGACTGGTTGTGTAATGGTTCACGTTTTTGGACTCTATTTTCTTTCGTCAGTTGGAATCCGTGAAATAAAGTGATAGGATGACATTACAAACTGTCTTCTACCCTCCATGACAAACTCTTCAAAACCTTCGATGCGCTTGAAGAGTTATACTTCAGTATTATCCAAGTAACAAAAAAAGTGAGTCAGCGTGTAGTCGGGTGAATGTTTTGAAATGTTTAAGGTCAGCGGACGATTTTTGTGGACAAAGAGTAAATCATATGTTCTTGCTCATTAGGTACGAAGATGTTAAGATAAATCTTTATCTAACTCTTACTCGTTGGCTTCTTGGTCGTTTCTGCAGTGAAGATAAGTTTCCAAAATATATCAAGTGTTTAAGTCTAAACTTATGACACTAGTCTACTTTTACAACAGATGATGGAAATGGCGGACAGTACGTGGTGGAATTTCCTTAAAGTTGACCACCCTCGCACTTACTTGCACATCCGGCAATCGACGCAATGTTCCCGAGACGAAACTTCCCAGCCACTAGTGCTGAAAAGGACTCACTAACCTCTACTCAGGCCGGCTTTGAGGAACATAGGTTTCTTAGTTTCTCACGGTAGACATAGTATAGAATTCATCTGGTGCGCCTGTTTGATGCATATAGTCTTATTGATTCGCTTTACTGCGACTCGATGTTTAGTTCGGTGCGGTCCATGCTTAGTTGTGTCTGATCCCATGATCAGAATCTACATATCTTGATTCATAACTTGCCCTTGAAGAGCACTAAACAATAAAGGTATTTTTTGGTCATTAGCAAGGCTGGATAGGCTAATTCTCACTAAACTATTTCGGACTTATTGCTATCTACCTCCAGTAATCAAACCATTTGGAAAGATTCATTTTAGCAGTAATTTTGGAAAAACTAACAATAAGAACAAGTACCTTTAATTTTCTACCATCAGTGCTTGTTTGTGATCTGTTTCTTGGTTGAAGATGGATGGATTTCAGTCAGCACTCATTTGGTTCTAGATTTCGTATCATTCTTTATGAAAGTTTTATATAAAAACACAACTCAACTACAAAGGTGAAGCAAAAACGCGTGAAAATTTCTAGAGACACGGAAATTTCTCGGACAGTGATTCCGATACTTTTCGAAGTGAAAGAGAGTCCGAAGGAGAGAATTCAAGATCAAGAGTAAATTAGACTAGCGTTGAGATTGAATCATTGATGCAATTCTGAGGGGAAATATACCTATAGTCTTTGGACGCACGGAAGAAAAGCAAGGTAAGATTCTATAAAGCACAGTTTTATTCTTCATTTTTATAACATTTTCTATGGTCTTTCTCTCACTTTTATGTGCAATAATTACACATGGGTCGATCTCGCTGCGAACATGATAGCGATATGTTTCGATTTACTGAAGGGGCGTGTATGAGATTATCTTCAGTCACTAAAAGTGGGATGGGCAATGTAAAACATTAATTTTGAAAATCTAAGTACTACAAGGTTTCTGGCTTTTTTCTTTGCACACATGGATTTTCGAGTTAGACGGATGTATCTTTATTCCTTCAGAGCAATAGTTATATCTTCGATACATATTGGGCGTGCATATTCACTCCCATCTTTTGATGGAGAAGTCAAATATGCAAATTTATTACTTAACCCTCTCGACTTTTAAGAAGAACATCATCGATAAATATCGACATTTGATATGCATATTTGACATGATATCCCTATATATATATAAAGGGTTAGGTAATAACTCTATGCTTGGTTTAAATTATATGTGTTTGTCACTAACCTCTCGCAATTATAGTTTTGGAAGCGCGTCTGTATGCACTTATAGGTTATGCCTGGACGGCCTCCCAACTCTAAGTGCGATTAATATTTAGCATGTATAACTAAATGTTTGTTTTTAGAACTGTTTCGTATAGAATTTTGATATAATACTTAAGGTCTTTTCCGATAACAGAAAGCAGACAAAAGTTCTCCAGAAGTTAATGTTGCATGCATAATAAGATTCATTTACATGAAGAGGTCTCATGCATATCATTTCAAACTGATATGGGGTAACTTATCGTTTGCAGGCATGTACCATACTGAGCTACAGCTCTAGATCAACCTTTACTGTATGGAAACTAATTCAAATTACAACAGTAGGATCTCATATCCTCGATTGCAGAATTTCTTCCTAGTTGTCCAAGAAAATGTATCGTATTGACTGGTCTTTTTATGGAGTCCAAAATTACAATAACGGAAAGACTATAGGATCTGAACTCCATCGGAAATCAGCGACAATGTCGATGATACAACCATATCTCCAGCGCACAAGCTCTAACTAGAGTGTCAACGGTAAATCTAATGTTCACGTTATACTAATAGAGTTTTTAAAACCTAGATCTCTACATCGCTGTTACGATAATGAAGAGAAGAACCTGATATGTATTAAGTTTTCCCAAAGTGATAGAGAACCTTCCTCTATTCTAAAAATGAGCAGACTATAAAAACATAAATTATAAGTGGAACATCTACAAAACAGAGTAACAGTAATTTCTATAACACCAAATCAACAAATCGGCTATTACAGTCTTCCCGGTGGAGATGCTTTAAGGGAATCTCCACCGACCTTCAACGCTATTATAATGTTAAAAAACAGGTAGATACCCCACCGGTGGGGACGTTAACTCAACCTTAGACTATGAATTAGCATTTTCATTAGCGTTGTAGTGTAAAATATACGTTGAGAAATTATTCAATACAGCCGTTGTGCGATGTGTCCTGAAACTTTTTGAGGTTAATTTGATCCGAAATTACAATATGCTGCTTGTGTTGAAATTAACTAATTGCTGTAATGAAAGTAAAAGTAAATGATCTATCGCGGTCGGGAACCTTGATGAGCACTATGGTATTTTTCTTGGTTAGAGTAAGTGCGGTGGGGAATTCTACGTTTCCAGACATCATATGATATAACGTTAACACTAAATATACAGTTAGCGCCTGTGTGGTGGAGATGCCCTTAGACTCCCCATTCGTTTCACAAAGATTACAAGACGCACCCAAAGTAGCCTCCGAAACCTTCGTGAATTGGTGATGCGGGCGTGGCGTGTTTATTCGAGCCTACGTGGCCCGAAGTGGGCGTGAGTTCTAACACCGCCTTGAAGGGTGGTGCGGGGCGACCCTTAGGAAATAGCTGCCGTCCAGTATAGACATTATTCCAGAAAGAGGAGATCAGGGCCGTTGCTTTTAGGGTGGAGAAATAGTACGTGGCGTTAGGGCTTGAGACAGAAGTGGCATACTATAGCCATGTGATCGCGAACTCTCCCTTTCTTTCGCCCCTAGTGAATCTGCTTGTTGCTGCTGCCGGGCAGGGTTTTAGCGTTTTTGCTGCACAGCACGAGACTCTTTTTTTCTCGCCTTCTGCGTTTCTGCTTGTTGCTGCTGCTGGGCGGGGTTAATCGTTCTTGCTGCAGAGCACGAGACTGTTGGCCACAATGGTGAAGTTTTTGAAGCCAAACAAGGTGGTTGTCCTTCTGCAGGGCCGGTATGCTGGTCGCAAGGCTGTGATTGTTAAGAGTTTCGAGGAGGGAACTAAGGACAGACCGTACGGTCACGCCCTTGTCGCAGGAATTGCGAAGTACCCTCGCAAGGTGATCAAGAGAGCGTCTGCGAAGACCATCGCCAAGAGGTCTCGCCTGAAAGCCTTTATCAAGATCGTCAACTACAATCACATCATGCCCACCAGGTATTTTTTCGAAGCCTGTCTCGGGAATTGTTTCGTTAAGGACACTTGCGCTGTCAGTGAGATCTGATGTGAAGCAGGCGGGCGTTGTTTACTCTGATTTGAATGTATCACCACTGAAGCTTTTTACCATGAGTACACGAGAACCGGCGTGTTCATTATATTACAATGGCCTTGCATCTCTTTTTCGCTGTAAATGATTCTTTGCGTGCTCTGCTGTTGCAATTTGCTTAGTGTGTCGCGATGACTATATGCAATTTAGCCTCACTTTGTGAATTACGCTCTAGGTACACCCTTGACGTCGATTTGAAGAGCGTGGTTACCAACGATAAGTTGGAGGGAACTTCAAAGAAGATTGAAGCCCGCAAGGTACAATCACCTGGGGATTGCCAGTGTCATATCTTGCGCTTGAATCTTTTCGTGTAAGGTTAATGACATCAAGATTCTGGATACCATGTATACTCTTGACAGCTCCCTGGGTGGACTTGATAGTCTCTCTAATACGAGTTGTTGGTCTGGAGCAGGAAACCAAAGCTATCCTTGAGGACAGATTCAAGACTGGAAAGAACAGGTGGTTTTTCTCCAAGCTTAGATTTTAGGTTACTTTGATGAAATCCGTCTTTAGATTCGCTTGTACGACACACTGACACTTGAGTGAGTCTGAGCATTTTTGTACCGGAGGAGGTGCACGCAAAAGAACTTCTATCTGAACGCCGACTCAAAGCTAAAAAAGCTAGAACTGATCTATACCTGCTTTCTTGTTAAGTCTATGCAACCACTGTCTACTGTTGTGGCTCATGTTTGATGGTTAACGTAACCATGATTTTTGAATCTCGCTTTTACTTCCAGTCTTCATGTATGCAGACACAACTTTTATGCCATTCATGTATGCGGCATGCCTAATAGAACACAGTGACCGAGCGATGTGTAGCTTTAGAAGCTGGATCAGGAGTGTCTTCAAAAGAAAAGAGAGTCTCTGTTCGTATAGTTGAATACAGGACACTGTGTGATCCTTGTACATTAGTTTTAAGAGATTGCGTTAATATCTTTAGGTGAGACAGACAGATATCACACTCTCATCTACGGATGAGACGACATTAGTAGATGATACGTAGAGAGATAGTATAACCGACATATTGCTTTTGAGATTAGACCTCTGTTTCTGTACTTCCTCAAATTCGTTACAGGCAGCCAGGACTAATGGGCTTGAAGTGGTCATCCGTGTACGGAAATTTGGTGGAAGTTCTTGAGTATCCCTCCACCAATTGGCTTTTTACACCAGTTGTTGACTTAGTTCCACTTCAGTTTAGAGTCTAAGACATAAACATACCTTTTCCAGGCTGATAAGGCTTCTATTGCATTGTAGAAAGTCACCTGATAGATGACGAAGCCGCATAGCTTCTGAATTGGGGCTTTGCTTGGTGATCAACTTCTTTTGATAGTCATGCAAACGAACAGCTTTTATGTAGCTAAAGGAAGTTCCAGAATTCGCAGTGACTAGGCAGTTAAGAGGCTCTGTACATGGTACGGGGAACTGTGAGTGGAACTTCTTGAGGAAGTTGATTTCTCAAGGAGTCCACATGATTTTATTCGGTTTCTATGATAACGTCTGGAGAACGTACTTGCGTGCTTAGAACATGTCACGTAGTCTTGTGTGCATATATGTTGGCGGAGAGTTGGGAGTTGTGAATGGGCAGGATTTCATGCGCGGAATGGTGTTATATACGTCCGAAGCAAGTATGAATTACGAACTGCATAGAGCAAAGAAGCGTATCGCAAGTGAGTGTGCGACTGCGGCTACCTGACCGACCATTCCGTATTTTTAAGTATTAGTTATTGGCACTCTGCTTTTGTTAACGTGGCTTCCTGAAACTAGAATAATGTGAACGCCCTGACAGAGTTTGTTGTGCGAGACATACACATCCTTCTGCGAGCGGGATGTCCAGGTCCAGACAGGCAGGCCTGGAGAGTATAACATTGAGGACTGAAACCCTCGGACGAACGTTTGTGACCAGTTCTCGTACGAACGGCGTTAATGCGGATCGAGTGCAGAGTAGATACGGTACATATGGAAATCACAGTTTACTCCTCATCTGCCTTCGGGTAAGACAGTCTTGCATGTTGACGTTCACCTCTGCATGTAAGACTTGACGTCGTTGCAAGAGATGAGAAACAGGGTTTAGTTCCCAAGGTAATTTTTTAATATTAACTTCGCCCCTCAGAAACAGAGGAAGTTCATTTTAGATATCAGCACTTAATGAGGAAATGGGGGAAAATAGGGCACGTTATACGTTTAGTTATAGGTCTTCCGAAATTAAATTTGAAGTTTAAACTTCTGTGTATCGTACAATAAGTCGAATTTTCCTGATGAAAGGACATTGTAGTAGGTTAAATTACCACAGGTCTGAAATTGTTCGTAAGCAAATTTCAGTGAGGTTCATGAAGACTTTCTTCCCTTGTGAGAAGTGGTGTAGGAGTCGATCTGCAAGAGTGCGAGGGCCATGTGCTAGCGAGCCAAAAGTCTTGAAGGCAGTGCATTGTGAGAAAGCTCTCTGCGAACGGGGAAGGAGTTGGCAGTGTCATCTCAAGTAACTACGCAGTGACATGTGTGCTTTTGTTGGCGCTATTCCACTAGACTCTGCATGCTCGTTTCAACCATTTTGGTATAATAAGGGGTGTCAATGCTAAGGTGTAAGATACCCCCTCGGTCTGGATGGTTTCCTCCCGCAGGTCATTAACTGAAATTCGATGATAAAAGACTGGTAATTCTGTTCATGCATCGTAATTCATGTATGTGGGGATTTTGAGGGGGATTATTCGTATGCATTCGTAAGTTTTTAGAATTTTTAGAATTTAACATTTAGATTCAATGTTATATCTTCACGTTATGAGATTACACATTCTTTTTTGTCATAATCGACTTTGAATTTCTGTGCATGAATGAGACTTCAGCGAGTTCTTATTGAAACAAAGATAGAAAAAAATATATATATTTAAAATTTTACATTCGTGAAAATTCGTTTAATGGCTGTTGCGTTTGACTCGCTGTTACGTTTGACTCGATGACTTGAGAATTTTGTCTCTATGAAGCAAAAGGTGAATTTTGTCTTATGAAGCAAAAAAGAAGACGAAAATAATATGGTCGATGTTTGATTAAAGCGGTTGAGTTTAACATCATAGCGGTTCAGTTTTCAAGATGAGAAGGGGTTTTTCTGGTCATTGGTGAGAAATTGAGGAAATGTTTTGAGCGATAAGGTAAGATATGTATAAATAAACCAAATAATTATAAGATAATTTAACCGAAGGAATGTATGAAGCCAAGATGAATACTAATATCATTTTAGAAGTCAAGTTGAATGCTAGATGTTTTTATTTTGAGTCTATGAATGTGATTTTTGGATCAAGAGTTAACATCGAGCCTCTTGTGATATCACGTTTAGATCTATTTCAGAGAAAATGTGGTGGATTTTGATTTTCAATGCAGATCCGAAGAAGGCATTTGGATAAAGAGGAAAATTTTGAACAAGTTGAAGAATCGAGAGAACTTGATGAAGATTTGGTACATGATACCTAGACCATTCGTGAAACTTAGAGGTGTTAGTCCAAAAGAGTATACACAAAACGAAGATCAGCTTGATAGTATGTTTCAGATCATGCTTAAGTTAATCAATGCAATTTGGAGGTCACTAGATGCAAATCATCAACAAGATCAAGAGAGAGAATGAACATTCTTATAAGACAGTCTGAAAGAAAAATCAGAATATAGAAAAATCCTTGTGGATTATTGGATAGCATCCTTAGAAGAGAAGAGAAAGTAGAAAGAGAAAGTAGAAAAAGAAGAAATAAAGAAAAGAAAAAAAGCTCTCTAGATTGAGATGATTAGAGTAGAGAAATCTATCAAGGATACTAAAACTGCGTTTGAGTTAATAGATAATGTGTAAAATGTACTCATATTCAGTAAATAAAAAGCTAAATATTTTTGTATACATTCTTTTTCAAGTGAAATATAATTGTGCGTTGATTTGTCGAAATGCGAGTTTGCTATGTTGCTTTTTGCAAGTTCTTGTGTTAGTTGAGTCTTTTGCAAGAAGCGAAGAAGAGAGAGGAGTTGAAGGAGAAGAGAAGGATGAGAGAGAAGAGTCGAAGGAGGAGAGAGGAGGAGAAGAGAGGAGAGTTTGGAGAGGAGAGGAATAGAGAAGAAAAAGAGAGATGTGACTTGAGGAGAGAGAGTTGAAAGAGCGAGGAGGGAGAGATGTGAGAAGAGAGTTAAGGAGAGGAGAGTGAGAGGAGAAGGAGCGGGGAGGGAGAGGAGGGAAAGATTAATTTGCAAGGAACGAAATATTTCATAGGAGCAACAACGTTGGAGATCATAAGGGAGGAGAATGACAAAAAAGACTCATGCGAAGAAGCCTTCCAGAGATGATGCTAGCTCCAGTCGACGGACTCGAAGTGAATGGATATCATTTTTTTCTGAATGTTGTTAGAAATTGTTGTTGCTATTGTTGTTAGAATGCATGATTCGTTGGAATGTTTGTGTTGCATGATTTGTTGGAACATTTGTTCGTAGTAGGGCGGTTCAACACGAACTGTCTTAATGTTGTTAAGTTCAAGGTGGTTCATGCTTGAACTGCCTTGAACAATGTTCATTCCAAGACAATTTATTGTGAATCACCTTGCATTTAGGACGGTTCATCTTCAACAAGCCCTAATTGATATATCATAGGGTGGTTCATCTTCGTAGGGTGATTACGTACGTAGTGATTACAAGGCGATTCATAGTGAATCATCATGTACTCGTAAAACACAATGTGATTCATATTGAATTGCCCTGTAGTTTAGTTCTACAACGCAGTTCATAACAAACTCCATTGTACAAAGGTCCTACAAGACGATTCAACATTATCCTCATGTAGTGGCATTCGACAGTGCGAATCATGTTGAATTGCATTGTACAACTCTCTACATAATCGCGATTCTGTTATGTTAAGAAACATGATCTTTTTTGCTTGAAGACCTTTTTTTTCCTTAACTAACTAAAGTTAGGTTCAATCATCATGATCCGTCTTGTTTCTTTAATGACTTAGGGAGGTTTCAACATGAATATCTTAAAGCAGAAAGCCCCACAGCGAAAAGTGGCCTAAAAACAAATCTAAACAAAAAAAAAACATGAATATCTTAAACCATCTTTTTTAATGTATCTTATGTAAAGAGATCGTCTCTTAAGCTTAATGAGAAGATTTTTGAGGGTCCTTCACTTATTCCCTTTACAATGGAAGATGATGCATGTGATAAGCTCAAGTGGGGATGGATCTAAAGATCTGACATTGATGTAACTCTTAGCATCATAGAAGAGGACGACTTAGAGCGGTTGGGGTTATTGATAACATTTTCCTTCAATTTTACTAGACCAGAGGTGAGTCATTGAACTATGTGATAAGATATATGTTGCACGTTGGTTGCTATATGTTTTATGTGTAGATTGATGGTGAACTTTATTGAGTTATACTTGATGTTTCGTTACGTATTTTCTTAGGTTCTATATTGCCGACAATCTATACAGTCGTATGATGTTGATACTCACTGTGCGAGCATTCATGATCAAGAGGTTGTACTTGATGCGGAGCTGGTCAGAGATGCATTCGTGCTTCTTGTTGGTTCAGGAGTGCGACCTTTACAGGTGCGGAGATCACTTTTAGAATCATTTTTTCCTCAACGTCTTGATAAAAAGACAAGAGATATCTATTGTGGATGTGCATACACGAGGAATGGAGACATGTGATGCAATTGATAAATTGTATTACGCTGACATGGAGGAGATCAAAAGAGGTGCATGGACAGTTGATCTTATTCATGAAGACGAAAGTTGAAGGTACAGAAGAAGATTACGATCAAGCGGAGTTCATGATAGAGCTTATGGAGTTGTACATCTAGGTCCATTTGCTCCATCATGTTCACTCATTGACATCTTTGATGTAGTTTGTGGTTGTTCTATCCAGATTGGTTCAAGTTTGAGTTCTCCTGTCAGCACTAGGTTTGGTTGTGTCCATAACAACATTTTTTCTTCTTCGTCCATCATTCTTTCTGTCTAATCTAAATGACAGATGTTGACTTCTCTGAGTAGAGTCTTGTGTCTTGTCACTAGGATTTGGTGCTTATTCGGTGTTGTTTTCTTTCCAAGTTAGTTCAATGTTGTCTCAATTAGGTGTCCAGTTTTGTTGTACCCCAGTATCATGAGAACAGCCTCATGTTCATCTGGCATTTTCATCACTACAACATCAATCTTAAAATTCATATTGGCAATCTTAAAGTTAATCCTTTGACTATACCGGCTGGAAGGACTTTCTTTTGATTTGTCATTTTAACATTAAACGGTGATGGGTGTAACTCTACGTTCTTAAGTCTTTTGTATAATTCTTCACTCAAGACATTTGCACCAGATCCTCCATCAAGTAAAACGTTCCTCAATAGACTCCCTTTATTGTAATTTGAAGGACTAGTCCTTCAAAGATGATCGTTGGAGTGATGAGATAGACACGTCCACCTTGTCTCGTATCTCTAGTTTTGGATGTTCTTTTGAGCTTGAAGCTCGTTTGGTCTGAACTGCGGTGAAGTGATTCATTTCTACTTACATGCATTATGGTGTAACTTGAAGGAGTTCTCCTATGCTTACATCCGCTTCTTGCTGCATGATACAATTTGCTGCGTGCTTTGCTATGCCTTTCCAACTTGCAAGTTTATCCGGTTTCGTTTGAATTGTCGCTTTTGTCGTATCGCGGGTACACTTTTTGGTTGATGTTGAAATGATATTTTTAACGTCTAGATTGCATTTTCTTCTTGTTCTCCTTGAACTATCTGTGTTGAGGTTACTTTTGTTCGAGACAGTCTCCTCGGCAACCTTCGCCCCAACGTCGAAAAAGTCTTGTATCAACTACGACACCTGTGCAACAAGATGGAGTATGCCAACGGTGCTCAATAATTCAGGCATAGAAAGTCAAGGAGCTTTGTGTATAGAGCTCATCAAGATGATGAAGATCATGCAAGAGGGCATGATTTCTAGAGATAAACGTATCGTCAAGTTCGAAGCAAGCCAAGAGAGTTCCTCGTCTACTCGAAAGCTTTATAAGACAACTCTATCGATGTCATTTTCAAGCATAGGACAAAATCGTAACATTAAGGATTTCTTAACTGAGTTAGACTTATACTTTGAGACGCAACATGCTAAGGAGTCTGATAAGATGAGAGCTGCAATTACGTTCCTAAAAGATCATGCGCTTCTCTAGTGAACTGTATATAGAAACGAGCATATCTTGACCATCTCGACGTTTGATTGGAAAGAGTTCAAGGAGTTGCTCATGGAACGATTCACTATAAAGTAACAAAGGATTCGAGATGATGTCGACTTAGTTAGGTTGAAGCATACGGGGATCTTAAGTGCTCATGTGCGTGAGTTTAGTGTCAAGCTGGATTTGTTCCCCAAATGGACTGAGGAGACCAAGATATGTATATTTATTACAGCTTATTTATTTCTCGGAGAAAGCTCTCGTTTGGATGCCGAAGCTAATTGAGACATATGCTGAATTTTTGAACGATGAAGTTCAACAACAGAAACCTTTTGAACCGCACAACATGCACAAGGTTCATAAGAAGAACAAGGACTTCAAGCGACAATGAGATGGGGGTGAGAAGGATCAGAAGGACTCTTCTGTCCCGGTAGCAAACGACAGAGACAAGGTCGAAACGAAAGAGACAAACATCTCAAAAGGATAATGGTTCTAAGTTTACTTGTGACAATTGTGAGTGTACTTCGTACATCTCTTAGCAATATGGTCCATTGTTAAGAGGTGTACGAAGCCTAAGATTAGTAACTGCAGCATGAATGTGTTTGCTGCAAAAGACTTGTTGGAGGACCATATGACTGTGGCCTTAGGAACCACGAAGAAGACTTCATAACTAATGTTTCTACAAGCCAAAGTTGCTAACCATGATGTTATCTTCTTTGTAGACATAGGAGCAACCCACTCCTTCATAAGTCCAAAGTTGATGAAGAAGTTGGGCTTGTCCACCTCCAAGACAGACAAACATATTCAGGTGCACTTTGTCAAGGGCAAGTTATATCAAACTTCTGAGTTGGAATTGGATGTACTCTTTGCATGTGGGAAGTTGGAGTTCACAAAGAACTTCACGATGTGCGAGATGAATGACATCCATGCAATTTTAGGAAATACTTTCTTGGTTACGTTCGAAGTGGAACTTAGATGAAAACCTTTGAGGTTAGCGTCAAAGTTAAAGGACGGAAGTTGGGAGTAAGGCTAGTCTGAAAAGCGCAAAAAATTGATGATATTTCTGACTGTGTACCTCGGGGCTAGCTCGAGTCGATCTGATCCTGGTATCCTTCATCACTCGTTTCTTAGACTTCCCATTGAAACTTTATCCCATGTCACCCATTGCTCCAAGCATTCACCTAGAAACATTGATCCACTTCGTATCTCGCATCCCTCCTCAAATGTCCATCCTTCAACCTCTACCTCTAGCTCTGATACCACTTTTCATGCACCTACCGTCTTGTTGTGCCAACAGAAACTCTTGCTCAGTAGGTCACAAAACTCACAATGCTAACCTACAAACCACAATCACACGTTAGCGTTCATGCATCTCATTTGATCTAGATCGGAGTCGAATTATCTCCTTAAGTCTCAAGTTCAACATGCCCTAGACCTCGCTAGGCCAGTCTCAAAACATGAGCAAGTCACAACGTGATTTTGGCAGACTTCTCATAAAGTCCAAGGTCCTAAACAATATCACCAACCCATCTAGCGGTCCACCGCCTGTGATATCTGTTTGAGTCCAAGCACCTGAACACTGATCGAACCCGTCATTTCGTTCCTAGTCTTGCTCCAGTCCTTAGATTGTTTCCAACTCCAGACGTCCACGTTTGGATTGAATGCATCGTGGTACTAGTCCATCCATCACCTCATGCCCCTAGAGTTCATCCACCCGTTTGGATGACTCGTCTTGACATATCCAAGCATCGAGTCTCCTTCATAAATACTTCTTAGGATCGACGGTCCCGTCTTCTTTTTTTATCCTTGAAAATTATACCACAAAGGATCGGTCATAATTCTCAGCTCTGATCTTTCTAATGATACCTTACTCGCCTCAAGATCTTACTTGGAGCTCTGTCTGTGATCCAAAACATCGCTGTAGCTCCAACACTTAGTATTTTTTTGAGGAATCATGGTCCGGTGCCAAACTGAGACCTTGTGGTTCGGATCAGCGTCCGACCAGCATCCGACCAGCGTCCGTCTATGCCGGATCTATGTCCGGTCCGCTTGGACCCAAGTCTGAGACTTTTGTCTCAGACCTACATCTCAGACTTGCGTTATGATCTGTTTTCAGACTCGTCCTCTTATGTCAGCATTCGTCTGGGGTGGTCTTGAGATAGACCTCTATGTTCTAACTTTGGTTCAGAGAACCACTTAAGGTTCAACTGTTCTCAACTTCTTGATCAAGTCATTAAGTCTTACTTGCAGCGTTCACAACCTAGTGCAAGTTCTTAGAGTTTTGTTGTTCGCATCTACGTCCGATCTTGAGATTGAGGATCGCGATAGAGCTCTTGCATTACGAGACGGATATGTAGATGAAGACAAATACAAGTATAAAGAAGCCAGAAAAGAAGAAACGGATAGTGACGACAGTCATGATACAAAGAAGAAGAAATAAAAAACTACAGATAAAAAGAAAAAAGAGATATTATTACTTAAGCTTAAAAAGCTTATGAGGAACGATGGAGAATAAACAAAGAGAACAAACGACACCAAAAAGTATTGTCACTTATGTAATACGAGCACTCAATTTGATCCTAGAAACGAACAGATGTATGTTCTGATCAACGCATCGAACATCATCCTCAAGGAGGAAGAGGACGAGATAGAGGACAAGGTGGTGGACGCAACGATCCAAACACCTCGTTACCTTATATGAAAAACATAACATGCTTATATTGTTACAAGAAAGGATACATCAGAAATCTGCAATGTCTATTGTTTACTAAACATCAACAAGACAGACGACGGGTTGAAGAGAAGAAAGATAGAATGATAGAACTGTCGTCATTTATGTACAAGAAAAAGAGGTACAAGAATGTAAGGTCATGACCAAGAAAATGAAAAGATAAAATTTCGAAAATAGAAACTCATCCAGATCTAACTCTCCTTCATAAGATAGAGAACAAATG
This sequence comes from Asterella californica, assembly GCA_036924285.1. NCBI lineage: Eukaryota > Viridiplantae > Streptophyta > Marchantiopsida > Marchantiales > Aytoniaceae > Asterella > Asterella californica. The sequence continues at coordinate 29,712,708 of JAYKYS010000006.1, read as the reverse complement.
AAGTACAATACTAGTCTTATCGCTATAGGTTGGACAATAAGGCAAGATGACGATGAGAGAAAGAGGTTTGCAACAAGATTTTGGTGCTCGCATACTTACGGATCGGAAAAAGAGATACCCTCAAGTCAAACGGGAGCTCTGGACGTTGTAACTGCAATTAAAGCTGAGAAGGAGTATCTCACCGGAGCACATGCGTTACTTGAAACTGATTACTTATCTTTGTTGGAGATGATAGCAAATTGCACAACTCTTAACATTGCTATGTTACGTTAGATAGTTTACATTAGATCGTTGAATCCACAATTGGAACACATAGTAGGGAAGATGAATTCAGTGGCAGACATGTTGTCTAGAGCTAGGTACTCTCAAGAAGAAGATATGGATGAAGATGATCAAGAAATAAATACTCAAATAGTTCCATGATATCTTATGGGTAGTACATCGAGGTACATGGGTGATCTTTATCAAGATCAAGGAGAGCTACTGGTGGAAAAGATTGTATCGAGATGTAGAGAAATTATTGAGTCATGCATTAAATGTCAATTTCAATCCAAGATTCAGTACAGGGATGGACTAAGACCAACATATCCTTTGTCTATTCATTTCCAATGGGTTTTGGATTTGGTTACCATGCCATCAACGTTTTGAGACATGCGTCATTTAGTTTTGACTCGGGAAGAGTTATTCGACTTTGTAGAAGGGAGAGCTTTACCCACCAAAGCTACTGAACTTGTTTGTCGATTCATACTGAAAGATATCATTTCTCGATATGGAAGCGTGAGGAGAATTCGTGCAGATAGAAGAGAGTTGAATGCAGATGAAGCACATGAGTTCTTCAACAGATATAAGATACGATTGAAGTTGACAACTTCAATGAACCCGAAAGCAAAGGGGAGAAGTGAACGAGTAGGGACATCATGGTGATTGCCCTAGACTTCTTCCTTTCGCGTTGTGGGTTGATAGAATTACTCATAGTACTGTCATAAGTTACATGTCTACAAAATTAATGACCGGGCAAAAACCTATCATTCCAACAGAAGGAGATGTTCTTACTTGGATGTGTCTGTCGTGAGAGGATGATATTGATAGAGAAGGACTATTGGCACTACGGATTCAGCAACTTGAGCGACGTGAGGAGGACATAGAAAGAGCATTGGTCAAACTTAAAGAGATGAGATTGAAGAACAAGGAGCGATTCGAGAAGACACATCCGTTACGAAAGAAGCTGATATGAGAAGGTGACCAGTTTGGATAACCAACACAGCACTATCAAGAAATTTGCACGACGTTAGTTCGGTCCTTAAGTTGTTGTTACAGGTCATGACAACGCCACATATGGTTAACGAGAGCTGGATGGTACACGTTTGAAGTTAGTCATTGTTAGTAAAAGAGTCAAAGTTTTCTGAAGGCGTGAAAGATTTCTTGATTCTGATTTTGATCTTTTTCGACCTTATGCGAGAGAGATGATGAAGAACGTGACAGTTCAGAGCATGACGAGAGATACGAGGATGAAAATGGATAACAAGTTGGCACATACCATAGAATGTGCAGGTTTGGAGGGGATGAATGTCTTGTTGCGCAAACATTAGGTATGTAAATGACGTGTATAAATATATTTTGTGCACATGTGTATAATTTGTAAGATAATGAGATGAAAAGCCTTGCTTATATGAGCTTAGAATGCTCTGATTTTTGCTAGAGGTCTCCAAGATGTGTAAAAAAGATAAGGTTGAGTCCTTTAAATTCTTATTGGTCCACCAAAAAATGAGGATAAGTTGTCATCTACCTAAGAGAGCGCTTCGAGAGGAACGGGGGTTTTTTATGAAAAACTTGGGAGATTTGAAGACATGGGCGGAGAGCTCTTGACGGGAGGAGCAACCTGACTCCAAATTCTGCTCGAATCTTAAGTCCAAGGCATGCGTTATGACCATTTGAAGTTCATGGAGTGAGAGAATTACTTAACTTTCTATAAAGAGTGAAAGATTTGTGACATTGAGTGAGTGCAACGTCTGATTGAAGTCAGATTTCATGAGCTCATAGCGTGTAAAATCCTATGATACTGTATTAATTGTGAGAGGAGATCTAGCCATAAGATCTTTCTAAAATTTGACTTGTAAGTAGAAATCTTAGGATTATACATACGTGGAAAGTTTGAGAAAAAGCTGAAGTTTAGATATGAACCTATAATGTGATAAATTGTGTTTTTTTTTGTCTAGTTGCATCCAAGAACAGTACTTATATTTATCTTGAATCTTGTTAGTAACAACTGGCTGAAAAACATTCGGTGTGATGTCAGTATTGTTTTGGGAGATATACTAGATGCAAAAAATACTATAGGGGTCTACGTTATGATGACGTCATCTTTGATTGTCGATTTCTACACTCAAGATGACAAAGTTTGATTCTTGACGGGACGAGGAGTCAAAAGATAGAGTGCGAGTGTTCAGTGTCTGTGGTAAGGATAGAATTGCGTGCAAGAAGTCAAAAGATAGATGAGATCAGAGATAAGAAGCCTAGATGCGAGAAGTCTTCTGAAGAAGTCAATTATCCAGAAGTTGTCCCGGATCTTCTTGGAGGTCACTGTCACCGCAGGAGTCCTCAAACTTCTTCTGATCATTTCGTAGGACTCTCTTCTCGAGTATCTCTTCATCTTCTGCTAGGAAGTAGGATGAATTGCAAAATGGATTGTCTTCTTAGGAATCCATGTTATTTCTTGTTTAGTTAGAATTGCGTGGATACAGATTAGAAGACGTGAAGCAATCAGAAAGTAGTCTTAGAATTCTAGAAGACAGAACAGTTGTCTTCTGGAAGACTGAACTCGTCTTCTGAGAGTGAAAATTGAACTATGAGGGTCTGGTAAGGATGAAGCTTTAGACTCACCACAGTCATGTGTTGTATAGTGCACCAGGAGCTTTGATGTGCCTACTATGCATCTCCGAGGTCTTGTGTTACCCCAGGTGGAGCTGAGCGCAGCCAAACCTCTTCATCAAAGAGTTAGGCCTTCTTGAATCTAAGAAAAATGGTTTAACTTCTATCTCTCAACTGTCACAGCCAACTTCAGTCGAATTTCGAGGTCTAATCCAATGTGTGAATGTAGGACTATTTTACATCGGTGCAACCAGCACGGCGTAAAAAATCCAGTCCCCTTGACAACACCAAAAGATCATCTCTCAAACTCTCGAGATACTAAAAAACGTGACTCGAGATACCGATTCGAGCCCCCTAACTTTGAACGATAATAACACCTCGATCATAGCTCCAAATCGATCGATCTTTACTTCCAGATTGTAGTCTTTGCTCGAGAGCTTTCCAACGAGACCTCACATTTCGTGACACCTCGGGAAGATCACCGAAATCCCAAAATTATCTTTGAAACTTGGATGAACTTGATTGGTCTGAAATAGACCAATGAGAAAAGAGATTGGAGATCACTTTATCTCCTACTTGGCACCCTAGAAAGAGTTTAACCCAAAATGTGTGAATACTTATACGTTAGCAAGTTAGAGTCTTAAGTAGAATATTTAGTCTTTTGTCAACTAGTTTTGTTTACGGATGGTTAAAGAGGTTAGGCTTCTCGAGACTAGTTGGAATTTTCTAAGTGTTTTAGCGACAACTTAAGACTCAAGTCAAGAAGAGAATTACGTATTAGCTACAAGAATGCAATTATGATGCCACGAGGTTGGATATCCATTTTGAACTTGGCGTTAAGGATCATTGTTGATGAGAAATCAACCTCCAAAATACGAGAAATGTCGTGATCTTCAATCTCAAGATTGAGCATAGACGTGAACAATAGAATCCTAAGGACTTGTGTTAAGTTGTGAACGCTACGAGTAGGACTTAACAGCTTGACTGGGAAGTTGAGAACAGATGAATCCTAAGTGGTTCTCTGAACCAGAGTTTGAACGTTCGATTAGAACGTAGAGGTCTATCCCAAGAGGATCTCAAACAAATGCTGACCTAAGAGAGCGAGTCCGAAAATGAACTGAAATGCAAGTCTGAGACTTGGATCCGAGACATGGATAGAGCACAATCAGATGTTGGTCCGAACCACAATGTCCTAGTCTAGCACTGGACCATGGTTCTCCAGAAAAATGCTAAGTGTTGGAGCTCTAGTGACATTCTGGATCACAGACAGAGCTTCAAGTAAGATCTCGAGACGGGGTATCATTGCAAAATTCTTGGCGGGAGCTTTCTAATGATACTAAGGACTCCTCGAACTAACATCGAAGCTGAGAATTATGACCGATTTCATAATCAGATTGTGGTATAATTTTCAAGGATCAAAAAGGAGAGTGCGATCATCCATCCCTAGAAGTATATATGAGAGAGACTCGATGCCTGGATAGATCAATTTAAGTCATTCGATCCCAAGTTCGACGAACAGACTCCAAGACATGCGATGATGACTGGATCAGTACCAAGATGCGTTTCGATCTAGACGTAGATGTTTGGACTTGGGAACAACCCAAGAGCTGGAGCAAGACTAGGAAACGGGACGGCTGGTTTGATCATTGTGTTCGAGAGTCTAGACTCAGATGGACATCACAGACGGTTGGACGGTTAGATGTGCTGGAGACATCGTTTAGGACCTTGCGACCGGAAGTCCGTCCCAAGTCATGTTTTGAGATCGACTAGTCGGGTCTAAGTCGAGACTTAGTGAATGCTGAACTTGAGAGTTAGGGAGACGGTCCGACTCCGATCCGAACCGAATTGAATAAAAATAAGTGATGCATGAATGCTAACGTGTGATTGTGGTTTGTAAGTTATCATTGTGAGTTCTGTGATCTATTGACCAGAGCTTTCGCTGGCCACAACAAGGCTGTAGGTGCGCGAAAGGCTCTTTGTTGTTGAGCTAGTCCAACTTCTAGTTCATCTATATTTACATAACCTCTATCCTCCATTGGATATAAGTATTTAGATCATACTGCACTTCGTAACCCAGTGATACAGAGATAATCCAGGACATGTGTGGTTAGATGTGATGATACTATCCAAAAACATGTTAAGAAATCACTTATATTTTTTCTTTCTTCTTGTTTCATGTTACAAAGTTTGAACATGATGTCTGCATCCTCTTTGACTACCCTGAATTCATTTAGAAACAATGTTTGAACTTGATCTCAAGGTGTGATATCATCGATTCTGCTTTGAGTGTATCATCCAAATGTTTACTTCTTCAATGTATTTGAAAACAAAACTATTGTATCAGTTGGGTCTTTTTTGTGTAGAGTCATATTGTGCTCGAAAGCTGTTATATGTAGATACGTGTCCTCATGTGGTTTCTCTTTGAATAGTGACATGGGCATTCAAAGTCGTGATGCTATTCCGACTGGATTTGCAATTAGCACCGGACTAAATTTGATAATAAGAATTGGATCGGTAGTAGGTTTTGGATTGGTTGGAGGATTAAGACTAGGGATGGATTGTGATGAGAACATTTGTGTATTTTCAGTTGCAGTATTTGGAGATAGAGGAATAATTGATGGATTGGTCACGGGTGTTGTTTGACTGATTGATGAGATTTTTTGAATAGTGTTAGTCTGCAGAAAGTACTTGGTTTAATGAGAGAGGTAGGTGCTATTGTTAGAGAAAGGATTGAGGAAGGTGATCGTAACGATATTTTAGCTTTTGTGCTCGATGGTGTCTTTTTTTTTCTAAAAACTCTAAACTAAACCCTAAACTCTTTGACATCACTTAATCTCGAAGTTACTTCCGGTCTCTTGTCTTGACTTTGGTATGAGTAAGCCTCTATGTTGAAACTTCTTTGTTTCTTCTTTTTCCAGTCTGGATGCGGGTTCAAAAAACACTTCCGGATTTGTTCGAGAGATCATAGCTTCAAAACCACGGTCACTTGATACCCCCATTTCAGTTTCAAACGTTTCTTATCTTCTTGAAGTACTTGTTGTTCATTGTATTTGTCACGTCATTTTCGTCAGTTGCTAATTCGACCGAGTGTGAAGTGATGCACGCCGGTAGTGTCGTTAGTGCTGGTAGTTTCAATAGTATTGTTAGCGGAGTTTCTTGGGTTGAGATCACCAAGGAGTACTTATCGATTATGTGGTTGGATTTGAACTTTGGACTTTTAGAAATCTTAAAGTTGATCATATGACACAACCGGTATGATCGTGATGATGAAACACTTCTCCAAGTGGATTGAGTTGATGACACTTCTCGATAAAGAAAGTGAGGATGTAGTCTATGTTTTCCTAGATCAAGTGTTGAATCATTTTGCTGCACCAACCGAGTATTCACTGACCAAGGTATAGAATTTCATGATGAGTTTTATGTCTTGTTTGACCAGGCATTGATTGATCACCGTACTACGTCTCGAGATCACCTTGAGGTTGATGGCTTGGTAAAAAGAGTTGTTCAGACGATGATGAGAGGATTGCGCAAGTATGATTTGTAGAAAGATCATCATGGACACTGTGATCTTCAGTTACCATGATTGACTATGGGTTATCGTTTCAGTCGACAAGCATCCTTGACATCCTTCTCAGCATACTTTTTGCTATACGGTCGAGAACCAGATCCACTTGCAGTCATTCGTCGTGATTCTGCTGAGGTTCTGAACGGATATGTGAGTGAGAGTATGTTCTCAACAAGCTGAGATGTTTCAACAAGTTATGCCGATGATATTTGAGAACTTGTCGATTGCTCAGCATAGAGATACGTTACTATAGGTGGATTTTCGAGGAGGAGGTTATCGACCATCCATCTTGATGATTACTTATATTTGCAGCAAACAACACCGACGACATTGGATGTAACTGCAAGATGCACTATCTTACGTGTGTGAGGTGTTACCGTTTGATGTTCTCGTGTTAGAGGACCGTGATGGTGTAAGTTGGAAGGATCATGTGCGTAATTGCACGTGTCGTGCGCATACACATCACTACACAACATACATCGCTGTCAGAGGTACACCACACATACACATACACAAGTGTATTACTCCAACGGGCAGTAACAATCACTAAAGTCGAGCCAAATCCACTCTGTGCTCGCAGAGAATCCAGATTGCACTCATCAAGACTATCCACCATAGCTAGGAGCTTGAAGGCTCAACTTGAAGAACTAAGGCCTCCAAGCCTTACCTACTAAGTATACCCCTAGTGGGTTCTCCCACCAACTCGTCCTAACGGCAATAACGGGCTTATCGGGATTCAGCACTTCGCACTCGGTCAACCTAACCGAGGTGCCAAACTGACGTGACACACGCCATGTCATTTTCCTAACATCGACGGTACTATAGATCCAAGCTTGGCTATCGTATGTGCAGCTTTAGGTGTATGTTATATGGATCTGCTAGTGGAGCGGTCACTATATTGTTATGTGATGGTTGTTCGAGAGGATGATACACGGCATGTTTGACATCGCTTCTCACTATAGTTCCTCAAGGGCGGTGGATATGTCCTCGTTGCAGTTAGTGGAGTAGCTCACTCGACCTTCACGTGGTATGGATTGTAGACAAGCGACTAACGATGAGACGATTGAGCAGGTCTCTTGATCTTCACACCGAAGAAGGTGCATATCACGTAGTTGGATCAGATGACTATCTTGAGTTCAAGGCATCAAACCGCTAGCTAAGAGGACGATTCTGATATACTTGTGTATGTGTATGACATTCTCTGTTTGTTATGTGTATGTAGTTTGTAGTTTGTAGTTTGTAGTTTCAATAGTGATGTATGTTGTGTAACAATATGTATGCACACGACATCTATCACGTCATTTTCGCTAGTTGCTAGTTCGGTCGAGTGTGAAGTGATATACGTCATTAATGCCGATAGTTCTGGTAGTGTCGTTAGTACCGCTAGTGGAGTTTTTTGGATTGAGATCACCAAGGAGTATATTTCGAGTTGGAGCTTGTAGTCTCTCACTTTTCTCGAGTTGAGTCTTCAAGCTCCTAGCTATGATAGATGTGCTTAGTGAGTAGAACTTGCATTCTTTGCAAGCACAGAGTGGGTTTGGATTGATTCGTGAGTTATATCTTATCAGTTGGTAAATGTTTATGCTCTGTTCTTAACTTATTGTGGTATACTTGTGTATGTGTATGACACTCTTGCTTGTTATGTATATGTAGTTTGTAGTTTAGACATCAATGTATGTTGTACAATGATGTGTATATGCACGACATGTTTCTGTAAGAGAGAATATAATTCTGTCGTAATTTTTCTAAGATTTTTAAATAAAAATTTAAAAATTATCTTAATTCAACTTCTTTGGTCAATAAAACAACCAATACCACATGACTATTATTTTCATTTTCGTTGTACGATTTTCTGATAAAATATTCATCTTATTGATGTTTTATCTGTGCGGATGGTTCAATAGTTCTTATGGATGTGTAGTGCCCTCGTTTTCTTTCGTTATATAAAAGCGGTTAAAGGTGCCTTAGAAGTGGTTAAAATTGTCCGTGCCTCTTGTTGCAAAGTGAGGGACTATACCTACGCGATGTTCCACAGTCGATAGCTGTTTACTATATTATATCCTTATGCTCGATACATTTAAGTTCATTGCAATTAGTAATTGCACTGCTTCCGAATATACAATGTTGCGTTATTGCCTTGATTTTGATTCTCTAGCGTGTGGATATGTTTATGCTCCCATTCAGACCATATTTCATTGTAGATGGGATTATTCACTCCCATTTGGGGTAAGTTTCACGCACAATATAAGTTTCATGGTCCTTCCATTACCGCCGTTATAACTTTCTCTGCGTCTTGTGTCTTTGACTTAAATTCTTCGCACTTAGGAGTTTAGACACCCTCTCGTATCAATCCTCTTCACGGGATGATCAATCCTGTCACATCCACTCTTCTCCCTTTAGTCACTTCCTCGTTATAACTTCTTCGCACTCAACAGTTTAGGCATTTTCTCGTATCAATCCTCTTGACGGGATGATCAATCCTGTCACATTCACTCTTCGCCCTTTAGTCACTTCTTCGTTATAACTACTCTCGTCTTCTTTCACTTAAATTCTTCGCACTCTGGAGTTTAGGACCCTCTCGTATTTGACGGGATAATCAATCCTGTCCCTTTGACTCTTCTCCCTTAAGTCACCTCTTCCCTCTACTCGACATTTCAATCGTCACAACTTTTGACCACAAGCCCTCCATAGCCCTCCATAGACAATAGAGGGTGTCGAAATCTACCTAAACGGACATGTTACCTCCGGCCGCCTAGGTTCGGACGGAGACGGGACTAACCTTGCAGTGAGGAACCCGTGATTCCGCCGCGGAAGAAAATTCAGCCGCCGTGACATTTAAACTCTTCACGATGGTGAATATATATATCGGAATTGGAAGACTACTTCCAAGAGTTTGATGCCATAGAAATGCTGAACTTACATCTGCCGCGGCAGTAGCTGAATAATTAATTTTACCCTCTAATTGGTTCACTCCAATTATCCACAATCGCTTGTTCGCCTGCTGTCGCCCTCTCCCCGGCATTCACCAGTCACTATTCACAATGAACACCACACCCCAAAAATGTGACGGGTACAGAAAGGTACAGAAAGTTCAACTCCCACTTATCACCTTCGCTATGTGTCTCTTCGTTCTGCTTACTCCTAATTGTCCTCTGACTCCCAACCGTTTGCGGTCAGTACAAATTACTAAACCCTTCTAGTCACTACATTCACCGTGTGGTGAAAATCTAAACTAACTAGTCACTACATCCCCAATCACACGTCTGCCTCACCTTCGATATAAATAAGATCAAGATTATTCAGTAATTGTCGTGGCTTCAGACTGTACTACAAATTGAGTAAATATTGATAGTCCACAGTACGTATAAGGTAGATTATTCATCCATCCATCCGGAACTTAAATCAGGTCTTTACCCAACATACAGAATAACCTCGTGCCCAGCTGAGGTCGACATCACACCGATTAGCAAAATACTGGTGGGCACTGTACTCAAAAGATTGATTCATCCATTACCAGAAGCCAAATATGGTATCTATCCCACATCAAAATAACCTCGCGTCCAGCTTGAGGTCAACGCACCAGTTGAAGCTTGAAAGTTGAAGCTTCCCGGTAAGAACTAGACCAGGCAAAACGACTTCGTACAACCGTACGACGGAATACACAGTTCACATCGTACGGGACAGAGCAATTAAGTTAACAGTACTTTACGGGTCGCCCATTTACTGTACACCTTCGTGCGGCGAAGTCAAAGAACAGGTGTACACTTCAAGAATGAATGATCAAGGACGGCTGGTTACAACAGTTCGTGAAAAGTTCCAAGAGATTCGTCCTCGTAGATAACCATCCCAAAACATAAAGCATACAAAGCGTTAGCCCACGCCATGAAGGTGATCAGCGAACCACCCTGGAAGGCTACTGACTACAATAGTAAGGGAAACCTAGGGATTCCGTCGTTCATCCTGGCGCTCAGAGATAAACATTGATTTTTTTTACAATCTAGTTGCACGTTCTACTAGCAACTTTAGATTCAGAGCCTTCGGGTAAAGCCTGTAAGAGCAAGTCCGGGCGTGGAGCACATCTCTTTCCACTTCAGAAATTACCTCGGCCTACAGATTAGTCCCAGAATATCCTCCTGTCATGCAGCCAGCGTAGCCGACTGGAGATAGCGAGCCTCGAGGAGGATAGGGGTTATCCTAAGGGAAAAACTTAACCCTACGACTTGAAGCCAACAGTAAGTTGCAAAGATCATGACTGACGCCGTGTACAAGAACAAGTACCACCTTACACCTCATGAAATAACCAAGAGCAAGTATGTTGTCCCCTCTAGTTCTTGGGGCCGATATCCTTGAGGGCGCAGATCTGCTCCTCTCCCATGGCGGACATCACAGTCACGACAAGGTCCTTTCCTTCGCCAAATCCCTCCTTAATCTGTGACGTAAACGAGCCAATTAGGCGATAACGACCACCACCTCTATTAAAACAATCAAAACATCTTCAAATCCGGTCGTGCTCAGGACTACTAGACATATCATACCTGACTGAGAAGCTGATCGTCAGTCGGGAGACGAAGGTCATCCTTCGTGTCACCAGACTCGGTCAGAAGGGAAACCTGTACAAATTTAGGGGCTCAACTCAAAACTGATCCGAAGAAAACAACATACTGTTATCAGGATGCAAAGGACGTATGACTACAGCTAGTAGAACATCACAGGCTTCGCAGATTACAGAAGGAATCGGAAAGAACAGGGAGCAGGGAACTGGGTGATCAGGGAATCTAGATAGGTCCATGCTCTGCAAGACTTACGAATCCATCCTCAGATATGTCGATCAGCTGGTAATCAGTACGGACAACCTCCGGGACCTGCAGTGTCGAGTAACAAACAGAAGAAGCAAAATCAGCGAACGATCCTAGATATAGGTACACCAGGCGAATAAGAGATGATCTGGTAAGAGAACTTCACAGGGAAGACAAAGTTACGAACTGTCACATCAAGGTTCCTGCTTCGGAAGTAGGATACGAATGCAAATGAAAACCCAACTCCTATGGTAATGAGTTTCACTGCGAAACCACTTACGTCACAATTGTGGGAGGAAGGAACAATATCCTCGAGCTTCTTGCCAGTGAAAATATCAATACCAACAAAGTGACACTTGGCGTGACCGTGCTTTCCGGTCTTGGAGGTGGAAACCTCGACGACCTGCGCAGAAAACCAACTTCAGTCCGAGAGGAGTGACACCAGCACGCGACAAGACGACTAACCAAGTCCCTGACCTCTAGGTCTGAAGCCCCTAGTTGGTGGACAAACTAACATCTTCGAGCGCGAAACCCTTATGCCCTTCCATGTCGAGTGCATGCAACGATCAGGTATCCCACAGTTTCAATTCAGGTCACCGATCCGAGTCGAATGTTACATCCTCTCAGAGGGCCGCTGAGCGAGGAGAGACACCGTGCCCGCGATTCACCGGCAAACAACATCGGACAGTCATGATAGAAAAAGCACCAAGCCAAGGCGACGGGAACTCACCTTGCAGGGCCTCTGCTTGATCACAATGTAGGCATTCTTCCGAATTGTACCGGCCTGCTGGGGGTATGTCTTGGAGGCACCAGCATCGGCCTTGGAATCGAAGTGATGATCATCATCAGACATGGTGATAGAAAACGCTTGCTCAACCGCTCGCCCGAGCCTCGTACCACTAAGAAAACTGAAGAGCGAAACGGGGCAGAGCGGGGCGGAACAACCTCAGAGCAATCAGCAAACCTCAGACAAAAAAACAACAGCCTGCCGCTGTTGCTATTCCTCCACTACCGCTGGAAACCGAGAGAATGAGGAGGCGCCGCAGCAATGGAAAGAAAACCCTTGTGCTCCACTTGAAGCTCTGGCAATGGTCCTCAACCTGCGAAGAGACTGAGACAGAAGCCGAGCTCGGTGTCTTCCCCACGCACAAGAGGGCCACGCCAGACCAAGGAGAGCGAGCCAGAGGATTCGCACTCCGCCTTGTGAGTTGCCCTACCGTCTTCGCGGTTCGGCAGTCCTACCCTACAGCGAGGGTCCGGTCTTGACGCAGTAGTACATCGAAGTATTTGTCTCGGAGTGGAATCTTCCAGAGCATTTTTCACTTGTGTCCGTCGGATCTCAGTCCACGGCGCCCATTGCCAAAGGGCAGTCAGGTTCAACCGTATGCAAATTCCGGCGTCCAGAAACAGACGTGTACTATACTACGGTAGCCACTGAACCGTACCCATCGAAGTTTAGAAACTCAAAGTTTTCACGGTTACACGGACGCGCGATCTCGTACTCTTCAACAGTGTCCATCATTCCATATTTACTGTTTCTGCAATATATTTCACGAGCTATGGACACAAGGCAGATCTCACACACCCGGAGTCCTACCCGTGCCGAGGATTATCCCCCGCAAAGCACGGCCGCCGCGGTGTCACCGTCCGATCGACATCGACATAGTCACTGCACCGCCCGTTTAGGTTAAGCCCGGCCAACGAGGACGAACTCGTCGAAGCAGAGTGGGTCGACTAGTGGGTGGGGTAAGGTGATGGCCTGGGCTGGGCTGAGCTGGGCGGGGTATCGGATCAAGATTACGGGGTCCCCGTTCGATTAGCGGTCCCACATCCGTCTGTAAATTGGGGCAGAGAGAAAACTGGTTAGGGTTACGCCAATTAGCAGAAGCCAGAGGAGCTTCCATTTTTTCCCCCAGATATTTTATGCACAGTTAGACTTTCCTTCGTGTATCGAGAGGTGTGACTAGAACGCGTGGTGATTATTCAAACTCATATACTAGTCTCATATTTTATTACTAAGATTCAGAAGTTGAAGAATACTTTTAACCTTGTTCATTTACAGAGACAATGCACAAATGACCTTCTTGTTGTCATTTTTGCCTTTTACAGAAATTGTACCTCCAGTAGGCACATTATAACCTTATATCCAGTGAAAAGGTAGCAAATCTCTTATCACTACACAAGAAAATACTTGACGAACTCGGGATGACTCCATAATTTCACAAATACAACAATATTTCGGATGCAAAAGTATCCTGAAGTAAACTAAGTTAGCGGATAAATGAAGTGACGCAGGCGATCATGGCGATGTTCACGAATGATCATATTGCATGGTTGAGGTTGCGGTTCCTGTAGTTTAGGCTCGTAGTTCAATGAGCGAGTCATCATTTTGGTGAAGGTTGACGTGTACGTGGTTGTAGTTGAACCTTGAAAGGAGTACATCGGACTTGCACGAAGAAGTATCCTTCGTCGCGAAAATACGAAAAGAAGTTCTCGTCTCTCATCCACATATACAGTGGCACACGGGTAAAGCAGTTTCCGGTGAAAACAGTGACTTCTCCCACCCGCACACTTAAGGTAACCCCAAATAGTTTTCAGTTCGTGCAAGTACAAGGTGAGTAACAAATAGTACTGAACATGTATGCTAACTTGGTTTGAGAAGTTAGCACAAACCAAGTTAGCATAAATATGTGTAACCGAGGATGGTCCAAAAAGATATGTGTAGGGAAAGCACATTTCCAAGATGGTACCCCCTGGTAAGTAGGTGAATGATAGATGTCCGGTACAATAGGCGATTCTTTACGAGCAAGTGAAGGTGCAGGGGAGCAGCTAAAGCTTCAGAATGGAGCCGCAAACCAAAACCAAAGAGCAAGGGGGACGACTTAAGAAGATGATAACAGAAGAACAATGCAGCTGCAACCGGGAATAATCGAAATAGCAATTCGCAACACTGAATTGCACAAAAGAAGAAGGTTAGTGGCAGTTCCCTCGACAAAAGTCTCTCGACACAGCTGTAGGTGATGAGTAGGTGTACACTAAAATCACCTAACTACCACAAGATACACACTCAGAGCATGCAACAGAGCACTCTCCTGCCGTGTGCACCTCAACCAGCCCTCTGACTTCTCATCCACATATAGTGGAAATATTAACTAACAAGTATCATATTACCGGTTCAGGTCTGCTGTAAGCTCTTAGTGCAACAAGGAAAATGCATTTTAAGCGAGTGATGAAGGCAGGACGGAGTGTACCTTGGGGGATAAGAAAGAACGTGTGAACAAGGAACGCAAGGGAATCGGTCGATGTATGAGTGATCATGATTGTTCGAGGTCACGGTGAGGTCAACAGCAGTCCGGGCGAAGAAGGGTGCGAAGACAAAAAAGATTGCGAAGTAGCGACTGTGGTCACTGGCCATATCTACCGAAGTCGGCCAGTGAGGTATTTGCAACATGGGAATCTTACTTCTCTCAGGGGTTTTGTGCTTATCTTGATCAGCTCTGGTTCCTAGGGTTCCGTCTATGTGTTCTACAGTTCTCCCGTACTTTTATTCATTCCTGTCTAAAGTGTCTTGTTTTAGTTATAACTACTGCTTCTTGAACATCTGTCCTTTAGGGTTCTGGTAAGGGGCGAGCTGAAAAAGTTTCGCGCGCATTATTGACTGGTCAAGAGATCTTGGATCGGTGACTACTTCAGCAACACTTGGAATACTCTGCACTTCTAAGATCTGGATTCTGCACTCTTCAAGCTCTTGAATTATGCAAAACGCCAAGACTAATGAGAGAAAATTGATGTTAGATTCTTGACTACCTGAGCAAGTCGTGGTGTTACTAGCATATCGTAGTAGCTAAGGGAAATCTAAATCTCTTCTCGTTGAATGTGTATGAGTATACGGAGATACTCGTGTGGCATGCACATGGTGAGGGCAGTTCACATATGGTAATGCATATCGGCAGTAAAATGGAATGCAGGGAACGGTGGATAAGGGAAACAGCCACTACCGGAAGATACAAGGCAGCGTCTGTTCCCAGAGGAGGAGGTCGATACACCTCCGTGATGACCATGTAATTTCACTGGATTTCATGACGATCTAGAAAAAGCTGAGATAATAAAGGGTTCGTGTCCGCTATATTCGTAGTCGCAGGGGAATGTCCTGAAATGTAAGGAATATACCCTATTTAGAAGTCGAGCTCAGGTAAGAAGATCCTGGTCGTGATTACCTTGTGCATGGTATGCTCGAAGGGAAACACGCGACACAAACATCATCAAGCAGTTCTAACGCAGAGGTATTTCTTAGAAGCTCGTTGACCCTTTCTTTACAGGACTCTGTGGAACATGCTTACAGGTTGCCATAAGTCAGAATGCAAGCACATAAGATTCGAGTAGGAAGATCCTGAAACGCAGTCGACGTCACTGTTCAGGACGGGACAGTCGAGATTTATGAAGCAGGTTACAACTACGAATATCCATGGTCAGTTCAACTAGAAATCAGTCTGTCTCAAGATTCAGTACACGAGTCCACGTACATGTGAGATGATGGGACGACGTCAATCGAACAACAGTGGAATCATGAGCAGTCGTGGCCGTATATACAAGCCCCAAGATCACAGCGGAGTACTGTCCGTCAAGAAGGCAGGCATCGAGTAAAATCTTCTTACACCTTCGTGTACTTTTGCAGATCTTTCCGTTCAAACTTCGGAAGAAAAGGTACGAGACATGTCCTTCGAATGGTCCTTCCCCTCACTACCTCTGGAGTCTGGAGTCTGGGTAATGTTCTGTGGTCCGCTGTAGTCCCCTCGATGAAAGAGAATGTGAGCTCGTAGGCTTTAGTGCAGTCAGAAAGTTTAAGCATCGTAGAATAGACACTGCATGGGACGCCAAGGGGTGTAGGAAACGGAGCTACAGTAACATACACGGAAGGTACTTTTGCAGATCTTTCCGTTCAAACTTCGGAAGAAAAGGTACGAGACATGTCCTTCGAATGGTCCTTCCCCTCACTACCTCTGGAGTCTGGAGTCTGGGTACTGTTCTGTGGTCCGCTGTAGTCCCCTCGATCAAAGAGAATGTGAGCTCGTAGGCTTTAGTGCAGTCAGAAAGTTTAAGCATCGTAGAATAGACACTGCATGGGACGGCAAGGGGTGTAGGAAACGGAGCTACAGTAACATACAACGTTATCTTTCAAGAAAGACGATGACAACTATCCAAATTCATAACATCCATCTCGTCCATTTGTATCTGTACGCGACACTAACCGTTCAATCAATACTAGTTTCTTTCCCACTGCAAGTTCTTAACTTCTAGGTTTCACAGGAAGTTATAGGTTTTATACCTGAACTTAAATTTGTTCCTTTATTTCAGACTGTTAAAATGATACTTCATCCTTGTATCAGATAAAATCGTCAGGTTTACATCAGAAGAAATCGTAGAATAGAGTCTTATAAGACTCTATTCTACTGGATCACATCATCCTACATATTCTACCTTCCACTGGATCAAAAAAGTTCCTTCTCCCTTTGCTTTATGTTAAGGAGAGTGTCAATGGGTAAAGAACAGAGAGGACAGTAAACTGTACACTGGGTGCACAATAAGAGCGCACCGGCCAGTGCACATGAAGGATAAAGGGCTACAGTTCTTACATGAATCAAATGCCCTCCTTCATCGGGAGAATCACTAAGAGATCATGGAGAGGACAGCCCTTCTCTGAGGACGACAGATGGATGAGATCGTAGAAACGAAAGTCACTGTTTCTTGGAACTCGTCCCCACCCATTACTCTTTGGGTTTTGGATTATTCTCAGATTCATGTGCAGTCTGAACCTCTAACCTTCTAACTGATCTTCTAACGGTTTTTGCACGGGGTTGTGAACTTGTGATGTTTCTGGCACAATCCCTATCCGGACGCGTGTATCTGACTGCAGACTAGGTGTTTTAGAATTCACGTAGTGGGAAGATTCTAGTCAAGTACAACAGGGAGCGGGCTGTTGGGTTTTTATACACAGGTCGAGTGAAACTAACTCCCTCGTTCGATCGCTTTAGTGTACCTAAGCTGTGGAATGTGAAGAAGAGCTATTCTAATCTGATCATATGTCAAGTTTCCTATTGGTAACAGCTGAAGTGGTTTGGCCTACAAGGAAGCGTTCAGAAGTGCAAGATAATCATTTCAAACGTATCGTCCTTTGGCAGCACTAACGTGATTTCTAAGATGTTAGGTTTGAAAGTGCATGTTGTTATGAGCCCCACTGTCTCTCCAGCTTCAAAATTCATGTACCCACCTTAAAAAAGTCTTGTCATCCTCGTGCATAAACGGGAAGGAAGCGAAGAAAACCTCAGGTAAAATGCCTCACATTGTCCGTACCTGATTTACTGCTTTCTGTCCGTTGTCATATCAGTGTGCTGCAACAGACAAGGGCCTCCCACTAGGATAAATTTCTGTAAAGTCTAACGTATATAGACTTCAGTTTGGAGTGATAGCTGTATACGTTTCTGCAAATATACACTTCATCAAACAATAGATCATTTTCAGGACTACATATCGCTTATTGCAGAAAATCTGTTCTTTGAGCTATTTTGCCAAGCATGTAGTCTCAAAGTACTTGAAGCCAAAAGAGATGTTTGTTCATGATCATACCTGCAATCACCAAAACGCTGTGGGAATAACAGTATTCCGATGTTTATAGACGTGGCGCCTGCAGTGAGTGGTTTATCAGTACTTTTAGGGCTACAACTGAGAGCAACGTGTTTGTTAGGCAGGGCATTCTCGTTTGTAAAGGTTGAGCATCCAGCCTTCCGCAGGTTGTTGAAGTAGTGTTTACGTAAGGACAAAGTGGGACCTCTCTTGGGAATGCAGTAAAATGCAGTAACCATCTATATGACCCAAACAACGGCAACATTGCTATTAATACGAAAGCAGTATACTTTTCTGTGGCGCTCGCTTTATACAAACTTACAGGATGATAAAAGGCAAGGGTTTCTATACGTTATGCAACCATATCCAATGTACCGACTTCTTTTCAGTATTTCTTTTTGTGGCGCTCGTTTTATACAAACTTACAGGATGATAAAAGCTCTATCGTAACAACGGTTTCTATACGTTATGCAACCATATCGAAGGTACTGACTTCTTCTCGACATCAGTCTGTGCATAGGAATACCTACTTGCTGACGATGCATTAGTGGATTCAGAAGTAAAATAGACAAATATGGACAGATGGTGGATTGTCCTACATACCTTCACACTTTTGCCGTCTCTCTTTTTGGCGAACGTAGACGACAGTGAACGACGGATAGAATAGTTTGCCCTACGTACCTCATGATAGGAATCTATCCAGAATATGCTATACCACTAATCTCTCTCGCTGTTTATAGGAGGCTCAAACCACATCAAGTAGTTCACTTTTTCAGTTCTTATGCGCTGGTTTAGGGATGACGTCCTTGAGTGGTGATTTAAAGAGAATGAATGTATGTTTCTCAACATCCTGTGATGGACTTTGTAGGAACGCTTCCAATGCTAATGAAGATGGTGGACCAGATCATGCGGACAGCCTCAGCTCCTTACGATGAGTATACTCCCTTCCAAGTGCGAGAACAGATAATGGATGGGTACAGTACTAAGAAAACCCTCACATGTTTTGAACGGTTACACCCTGGTGCAAGTTCTGATGCTGCTAGTCGACCGACAGACAAAAAAGAAGGTGAAAGTACTCAGTCGAACTAAACATTCAATTCCACAATACGTGAACTGAAACTCGGTCCAACGGAATGGAGCTGGGCATATCCAGCTCAATATTTAATGAAGTAGTAAAGTAGGCCAACTACGGTCCAATACATTTGACACCGTTGACTAACTTGACCACAATGAAATCTGCTCGGACCGACTGTACAGAATACCGTACCAAGCACTAGACCTTGGTGCCTTTACCTCAAACACTCCCACCCTCGACTGCGCCCTCAATGATGAGATTCCATCTTCCGACCCATTTACCTCAAAATACACGGAGGAACAACGGCGTAGGGACATAGTCCTCCTTAGGGTTGGCGGAAGGACTGACCTCGTTCCTCTTCGAAAAGGAAGTATTGGGTTCAAACGCATGCACGACATCACGATGAAGGATTATAACAGATGCCGATCGAAGCATGAGACACATGACACACGACGCAAGTGCTCCGGTACACGAAGAACAAAAATCGAGACAATCGAGATATGAAAGTTAAAGGACTGCCTAGTCAGGCAAATGTGCCCACATTTCTATACTAGCTGGGATGAAGCTGCATAAGCCCCCATTGGACCAAGGTTTACGCCAGTTATCCAACCATACTGGATAACGAATACAGACAATACCAGTAGAACACTGTCGCGAACGAGTAATCGTAATTTCTTCAAGTCACCTTCTAATAATCGAGACCCTTAACCACCGCAACTCCATTCAATGTAAACATGGTATTTACCGTCTGGTCAAATATATAGACTCTGCTTCGAGTATCAGCTTGGGCTCCTACATTTTCAGTGTTGTAATTTCCTGCCAGTGGAAAAAGGATCCAGCTGCCGTAACTTGGGGACCTCGGCAGAACTGGACGAAGAGATGCCAAAAGTCAAAACTGGATATCCGCTTCAAAGTACTTTACAGTTGCGGTCCGCTGATTGGAAACAGCAGCCGGGTTCTTGGCATGTAAGCTGCTACAGAATGGCAGTTCCGGTACATACCGTTTATAAACCTCACCTCGTTTACCTTCTAGCCGGGTAACCAAACGATAACCAATACGATTACTTCGGTCCTACGGTTATAACCAGCTCTGCTCATTGCGTTGCACTGCTGACTATGTAGGTTCGATACAGTAGTGTTCCTTCACCTGTGGGATGAACCACGCACGATTTGATGATCCTCATCGAGAAGACGATTTGTCCTAATCCTGCGCACCCCGAGACGATGAAGACTATCTCGTCCATCCACTGTAGGAGCCAACTATTGTTCCAGATACTGTACACTGCCACCAGCACCTGTTAAGAAAATAGTCCTTCCGAACATGTTTATAAGAGCCAAGATCAATTTCATCCCTTCTGGCCAGGTCTTTTGCTCAGAATGCTTCAAATTCCATATTCTCGGGGCGGCGATTTACGTGCTGCCTTGCGCGCTAGCTGGAGGGTCACGCATTAACAACTGCCAGTCGTGCGCCACGGTTCAGGCGCTAGTTCTGGGATGTTTGAGCTTTAGACCAGGAGCAGGAAAACCCCCAACTTCACCTCGGAGAAGACGCATGATTATTCCAAATAACTCCCAGCAATCAAGCTGGTACGGAGAACGCCAGCGATCAAGAACTGAAGTAAACGTGCAACCTTTTCTCAACCACCAGGAACAGCAGTGCTGCTTACAACATAGAAGCTGGGAAAACAGGCTTTGCTTGGCATAGCTCCGGAGAGGTGGACCTTTACTGAGATATTCTGCGGTAACTCTCTCATAAAGGAGATGACCACCACTAAATTGTCTAATCTAAATTTGATGACGTCATGGATCAGTCGCGGAAACAGCATGACCTGTGTCCGGCTACTCGTGTTTTTGTTTGAACCTTATCCACTCGCGGCGATAACGTGAGGCCTCCTTGATCACCGCGAGCACCGCATGAAGCAGTACTGGAACGAAAAAGGGCTGTTGAGAAACATTCAACCAACAATCATTAGGAATCCACTGGCACCTCTAGCATAAAACCGGCTACAGCAAAATTTACTGAAGTTCTACTCATGACGCAAGGTCAATACTGCACCTATCGAGTTTGCACGGACCAACACAAATGAGCTGCACACTGCTAGATACGCTTGGTTTCAAAGTTTCTCACTCTGCTCACACAATGCAACTTACGACTACCCTATATATAGATCATAGTTAGGGAAGAAGAAGTAGCATGAAGCTGTCACTGTCGCTAAGACGATACTTTCTGCCGTTCATTTCCTAGCACTCAAGTAAACTCGAACTACAGCATGAAGTAATGAGTAGTTCCTTACTGTGTAGATAGCAAGATGATGTTCTGTGGGATTGTAGAGCACAGACATGATTGATGGGTGAAAGAAGGCTTCCTCCGCACGCGATGCAGCTTTACATGCAGCTTCTGCAAAACCAAAAATTCATCACGGGTTTATGAGTCACAGCTTAAACTTTCACAAGGACTAAACAAGTTAGCGTTCCGAAAGGTTGTAAATGCAAGGGACAAACAACCGATAAACACGAATAAACACAAGATCTTAAATCGAGTTATGCGTTAGATCTCCATATTATCACGCTTGCGCAATAATAAAAGCTCAAAGTGTCTGTTAGAACAAAATAAATGGAATTACCTCTTCCTTCCTCATCTACGGTCCAAATGCAGCATAAGGAACAAGTTCGTAATCCACAAGTAGCATTAAATGACAAACAGCAGCAGGAAGGATAGTACTGGACAGTTTACTGTACCTGCTGTGTTTAGGTACGCTCCACGCGCCGCATGACTACGAGCAGCTGCTGCCGCTAATAGAGAACTTTTTACCTGCCACTAACAAACTTCAACTCTATGTCGCAAATGCTACATGATCCACTTCCTTAACAAACAGCTACAAAGTTGAAGAATAGTACAGACAATAAGCCTTAAACAAAGATAGCTTTATTTCCATCTGACGACTGCGGTCAGACAAGCAGAAAATCCTGATTCCTGGAGTTCCATTTGAAGTGAGGAAAAGAAAGGAATCAAGGTACCTGATAGCCGATTTCATCCTTTATCACCATGTTGGGAAGCTTGCGAACCTGAACAAATCAACATGAGTGATACCCGAACCTTGTCTAGGTCTTCAGTAACAATCAAGTGACAAACGGTAGGAGACGACGAACAATAAATACTAAAGCAGAACGAGAGTCTGAGACCTACACAGTATTAGTGCCAGCAGCCCTACAGCCTGGAACTAAGAGTTTAGTGACAACCAAGTGACAAACGACAGGAGATGAGGAACACTAAATACAGCCGAATGAGAGACTCAGACCTACACAGTGTTAGTGCCATTAACCCTGCAGCCCAGAACTCAGAGCTCGTACTGACTTACCAAGCGAGATAATGACGTTAAAGTCGAAGCAGCAGCAGCCATATCATTAATAACTCGTCGTCTCAGAAGCAAGTCCAGTTCCCTGATGAACGACACTCACATCAAATCCGAATAACACAATTGTGTCTCATCTGAACCTTGTCCATGATTACAGTCATACTTCCAACCAGCTCAAAATTTGTGTGTTGGAGTAAAGAAGATCCCTTACCATTCAGGGAATCCTGTCCTAGCCGCTGACAAACTGAAAAAGCCCCTTTCCTGGTCATCCAAAAGGACAGGAGGAAGGCCAAAAAGAGTGCGGAGCTGTGAAATGATCACCCCCGCGATTGACTCAAAGTCCTGTTGAACACGAAACGTGAATCACCATCTGACCCTATTAACTTATTGTCAGCATTTAAAAAAGACAAAAGACAACAAAAAGCGAAAGCCACAAGTACGGGACCATGCTGAAGAGGCCTACCGCGGCAGTGATTTTCTGTAGTGGTAACTGATCATCACTAGAGACTGTTGATACATTTTCTGGATTAAAAATAACAACGCCTCCCCAGCCCTATTTCACAAACGGATAGACAGAAGTCAACCCTCAATGGGACGCTAGCATTCTAACTAGACTATGTTTCCGTCTATGAGGATAGCAGCGCTATGCAAAAATTACGCACATACACTTAAGGTAGCCCCTGAATGCAGAGCTCACAGAAGTGCATAGCAAGAAGAATGAAGGAGTTGAGTACGCTAAAATTTTGCAGTCTTTGAACGGAAAAGTTGTATAGCCTGGGACGGAGATTGAAAATATGTAGCAACCAGCAAATTTCAAAGATCAGGGCCCCCTCCCTGGTATGGAAGAGCAATACAGATGACCTGTACCAGATAGAGTGCACAAGTTCTATGCGTATGATCCTCTTAATGCTCAGAAAAACCGAGGTCTAGAACACAACATAGTCATCGAAGTGAGTAGGTGAGCTGTGAATCCAAGGGAGCTACAACAGAACAGACCGAATGAATGTATGACAAAAATGAATATATTCGTACAAGAGAACAGCAGATAGAATTAAGAACCACGCTCACGCACTTGAGTAGCCCGCAAGAACCCGGCGAAGTACATACTAAATACCAGACAGGGGCGGAAGCTAACTTGAATTCTGGAGTTATATTCATACGTCTGTGGTATAGAGGTAACATGCAATTAGCAGTGCATGCAACGGGAGTATGTTCTGCTGCATGCTCCGAGTGTATATTGTGGTAATTAGGTTCTTGAGTGTACACCTATTCAGTACCTAAATGCATCAGTGATGGACTGGCAAAAATACGGTCTTCAGTTAATACCTCTGTCTGGCTTCTCCCTGTATTGACTCTCTAAATCAGTGCGCTGGAATTTTTTCTGGATATCTGTATCTACGTTTTGCCTTGATAGCCTTCGCTTTTCTCAAGATTGTATTACACAAAGCTAGTTTCTCTTCATTTCAGCATGGGGGTTAAATTTGGTTCTTACATTAGAAGCGATCAGAGTGCATCAGTAGATATTGCATTTGTTCTCTTGTCATTGCCCTGTCGCATTCGACTTACCAAGGGGAACCTTACTGGAAATGTGCTTCGCACTACACATTACTGTCGGCACACCCTCCGGTTATAAAAGAATACGCTAACTCCAGTCTGCATTGTTAGCACATTCGGCCCCTAATTGCTTCTTACTATGTACTCTCATCAGGGCCTTATCGGTCCAGGAGTTTCTGTTCAGTTCCGGGACATCTGAGGGCAAACTCCCAGTCTTTGTGCGGTGGTAGATCAGTGAGGTTGGCAGAGAGACTGCAAACAGCGATGTAGTGTAGGAGAGAATGAAAGAGGAGCAAAAGAATTGAAAGTGTCATACTGGAAAGTAGCCTGTGTGTGAGTCCCACCTAGAGCAGCAGAGGTGGAGGGGGTAGTGCCTGTATGGTGTGTACCCTGTTGTTTATATATAGATAATTAGGGTTATGTGCGAAACAGTAAGATTTAGGAGCCGCCATAGTTCCTGAACTTAAACTTGAACCTGCAAGTTAGACTTTAAAGAACTCTAACTAGAGAACCATAACGAGAGTAGAAGTTGGCTTAGAACAACGGTTTTTTACTCTGACTATTTAGAAAGACAGTAAGTCCAGTAAGTGGAGGAAAAGTACTAACGAAGGTCGTAGATCTAGGATATAGATATCTTGTCAGTAGCAGTGAACAAGCGAAATTTAGAACAGACGTTAGAATGGCCTAGACTTCCTAGTCGTCCTAGTCCTAGCTAACTCCACAGGAAGTCTGGAGTTAGCCAATGTTTGTAACCAAAGGACCGACCAATGGGAATGTGTATCGGGAAGCACATCCCCAGAGACGGCTCCCCCAAGTATAGAGTGCAATATAGCCCGACATGTACAA
This sequence comes from Asterella californica, assembly GCA_036924285.1. NCBI lineage: Eukaryota > Viridiplantae > Streptophyta > Marchantiopsida > Marchantiales > Aytoniaceae > Asterella > Asterella californica. Next base: position 29,688,027 of record JAYKYS010000006.1, on the reverse strand, counting down.
GATGCAGTGTGAACAGATGTACGTATATAATGGTACACGGGTAAAGCAGTTTCCGGAGAAAACAGTTAAGTACACCCCGCGCACACTTAAGTAACCCCCAAATAGTTCTGAACCCATGGAAGTACAAAGAGTGGTGTAAAAAGTGGTACAGATGTAAGTATATGATTATTGTAATGCAGAACCGCAAGTAATGCCTAAAGTGCCGAGAGAGCGAGTTATGTAGGAGACTACAAGAAGTAAAGAATGAAGAATGGGATAGTGTGCATCTGTTGAAGCAACCAGATAGCAACCAGAAAATAAACAAAAGCAGTTGACCACGGCAGATGGTTGTCCAGCAGTACATTCTCCGACCAGTTTTCTGCACAAAGATCACTGACACAGCTGTAGGTGATGAGTAAGTGTACACTGAGAGAACTTAACTACCGTTACACGCAGAGCATGCAGGTAGAACACACATCCCGCTGCATGCACCACAACCTGGTCTCCTGACCTCATCAGCACCCAGCACAGAGGTTAGGCTCTAGATGAGTAGGGAAGTGATCAATCGAATTGAGGACTTCTCAAAAGCGGCCTCGTCGGTCGAGTGACTGTAATGGATCTTGCTCGATTCCATAGTATTTGAAAGCTACCACAAATCGAGCTAGAACAGAGGTGCGGTGAAAGAAGGAGCATACATTGAGCGAATGAGACGAAGAGAATGAATGAAGTGTAGAACCTCAAAGATAATATATTTCGGTCGACGAGGATAGCAGCGTAATACAATGCTACCCACACGTACTTGAGATAACCCGAAAATATGATACCCAGAAAAGTACAGAGTAAGTAGCGTAGTGGGGGTTGAATGTACACTAACTTTAAGCATCTTGTGAGCGAATATTTCTGACCAGAAGATAGACAAACGGGAGTGTGTAGCACAAACCACATTTCCAGAGACTGGGCCTCCTGGAGTGAAAGCCAACAGCATAAATGACTCGTAGAAAATGGAATGCAGACACATTTGTATGATGTTTCCAATGATGTTTCATAAGAGAAACTGAGGTCTAGAAGTGCGAAGGGATTGAAACAGACTTTTAAGCGGTATAGAGCGAATGATCCAGTAACCTTAAGAACAAACCAGAAAAGAGAGGAGAGAGTGCTCCTTGTGTCATAAACTATCATCGCGATTTTCGAGACATTTCCTACTCAGCAGGGCCCCATCGAACAAGGTGGACTGTTCTGTTCCGGTACGTCTCTGGGTAACTCCCGTCTTTGTCTTTGCGTAGTGCTAGATCAGTGAGCTTGGCAGAACACTGCGTCTAAACATATTTATGTCCAAAATCTTTCGTCGCTCTACCTACGAGTTACGAAGCAAGCAGCATAATGGAAGCAGAACGACGACAGTAACGTGTTCCACGCAGCGGAAAAGGGTGGTAGAAGGTCGGAGAAGAACCTGTTTGGAGGTCGAAACTGAGTAATTACGTTAGATCAGTTGAAAGGTATATAATAGAAAGAACATCCGGGGGTGTAGAGTGCAGAGCTGAACTAGCTTACTAGATCCTAGTTCTCACTATTGTTTAGTCCCACTCTGACATTATGATTGCCCTGCCCTGTAAGGTGTCCGTTTGGAAACGTAGGGACCAGGCAAAAGAGGTCTAGAACAACGTAACGAAAACTTCAGAATGAATGGCGAATAGTACAGAAGCAGAGCAGGATTAAATCATAAAGTATCCAATGTACGTTTAGGTACACCAGGAGTGCGCAAAAGAATTTCAAAAAATAATGTAGTAAAGAGAATAGAATGTGCGTTTTAGATATAAAAGTAAACTACGGGCGCTGGCGCACAGAGCAAGCACAAGCATAAGTCCACGTTTCCAGAACCTAGTCGATCAGCCTTCAGTTCAAAATTCACTAACGCCGCAGTAGACAATGAGTAGGCGTTCTCTAATTAGATGTACTTATGAATGTATAGTCCTGTTGAGAGAAAAAGAGACGCACTAAAGCGACAACTTTTAGTACTCTGAACGATTTAAACCGGGCAAAGGTCTCTACGGATTATTTAAGAAATAATCCGAAATAATCCGTAGAGACCTATAATGAAATCAATTCTAGACTTCCGATATAACGCAGAGCGTGTAAATATGCAGGTGAACCAAAAGGTACCCACAACAGCACATCTCGTATTAGCGAGCCCAGAATGCATAGAACCTTAGACAGCCATCAAGTTTATTAAAGTAACAGAGGGAGCACTCCTTACGTTGGCGTGCCGTAGCCTTGGGACCATATAGAGAGTTCATTCGGAATGAGATTAACCCGTCCAATTTTCATGTGAAAAAGAGATAGACAGAGGAAACAAAAATAATTGACTGAACTTACGAGCTAAATGTTATAAACTATACACGCAAAAAATGAATGAGAAGCAGTATGAAATGAAAATTTCAAGTACGGCACTGTAAAGTGACAATTTAGGTAACTTCATTTGTCACTTCTCCACTACAACACTAAACACCGCAACCTCGCAGAGTACCGCGCACCGCAAGTAAAGTGCTTGTGTCTAACAGCCTCCCGGGGTACCGCAGACCCCGGGCACATCCCCCCTAGTGACACTCTCCGGCGGTGCTCCATCCTCCGTCTGGGCAGAGTTTGAACTTGCGACCTACCTCTTGACTTTCGGAGGTAGTAAGCACTGAGCCAAACATCGCTGGATGAAGTTCGAGAAGAACAAGTCCACAAGCTAGAAACATCTCACTCGATGTCGGTGAAACGACTCAGAGTTTGGCTCTAGGTAAAGACAACTCGTGGACAACTCTGAGTAGTCAGGTTACTGGAGAGTTCAACTTTGTTAGGACTGACGACCTAGGTACACAGCACTGGCACCCTTACGAGCGCTCTCAGAATAGGTGGAAACGACTGTGAAAAGATTTCTAACTCATTTCTTCATGTATTAACTGAATAGAAGCCAACGACTACCAAGAGTCTGGAGTTACCACTGGCCTACAGACAATAGCAAAGTCGAAGATCCCTATACGTAACACGGCTGCAATTGTCTGACTAGTTCCAAACGACAAAAAGCAGTGTCGAGTAATCCAGGTCAGAATGAAGGATCAAAGATATATGACGACGATATATTCGAAACCGGGTCAAGTCAAAAATACTATAATCCGTCCTCAAAGGATCATAAGGGTGGAAATAGCATGTTCAGGACTCACAGGAGAAGTGAAACCATCAGTTGGAGAGAGCTGCCCATTTTTCCGCAGAAAATGAAGAGGGTATTCTTTGGCTCCCGGTACATAACTACAAGACACATCGTTCACTGCTTCACCTCAGTACAAATCAGTCAAACTTGTAAAATAGGATAACTCGAGTATGAACCTGAGTGGGGTACTTATGAAGCGAAAGCTAATAATCTATGGAACGATTAACTTGTGACTGGAGTAATAAAACATTGACCTCACACTAATGTTACATGAACCTTATAGCACCTTATTCTACCTGAAACTAGAATGAGAGTCACCAAAATAACAGCAAACTAATTGCATCTGAATAATTATCTTGGCTAACTGTCTAAGCTGAATCAGCGTTGCAATAAAAACAAAAATTACTGTACATCGCGAAGTGAAGAAGCTTCGATCGTCCAGCTGCCGCAGTTGATGAATCTAAATGCCATTCATTTGAATTGACCTGCGATTGCAGACGGGCGTCGAACTTTATAAGTACACTGTTGAACCGAAATCTCAAATGCCAAAATCGTCTCCTCATTTTGGACGTCACTGTTTACCTCAAGTACAGATCCTCACGGTGTGATCCAGTTATCTGCATACTAATTATCCAGTTATGTTGGGACATTGCCTAACATCCACCAGAGGCTTTTGTATCAAGATACTGATCGAAACTGCAATATTTACATGCAAAACGACGAATACAACCCTGCCAAATACAAAACAACCTGTCGGTCTGACTTTGGTAATACTGTCACGGATATCGTCAAGCTATACTTGCTGATGAGTGAACGATATGCCGGTTATACTGTAAACTCACATGGTTGCGGAAGTTTTGAAATCTAAGCACATAGGAAACAACTGAACAACGGACATCTTTCGGTACTTACAAAGAAAGGCAGCTGTTTAACGGCCACTACATATGCATTATGAGATGCGTCCCACTGTGACTGTACTGCTTTTGGGGTATAGTACAGCACCTGCATCATGAGAACTTTAGTCGTTTATGGTTGAACAGGTGAGGATACATCCAGTCGCTCGACGATTACGTAATCGACTTCAATGACATGACCTCCAATTTCCCCTAAATGCACAAGTGACCGATATAACTAACCACCTACTAAGTTCTAGAAACGGCATAATAAGCTAGCAATCTTAGGAAGCATCCTATGAGCATGTAGCTAACTTCTCCGGTACGTGACCAAGTATGCCGATATTGAGAAGGGTGTAAAAGCAGTAAACCTTGGACAATACATGCTTCTCGCCGCGAGTGGACACTGGAAAGCTTTGCAAAATACCTACTGGCTTGAGTAAACGTCAACCGGTTTGTGACGCTACTTAGAAATAAGACTTCCAAAGTCCGTTAAAAATTACAGGCCTAATCCCTAGGTGCAGTTGCTTGACATGACCGGATGAGATAACGAACCTGACTCTCGATAGAAAGTCGAGCAGTTCCTTTAAGAGCCTCCAAAACTGGCTGGAAGAATTGCCTCTTCAACTTTTCAAAATCCCTTCCAAACCCCCGACCAGAAGCTTCAGTCTTCCAAATTTTGAAAGCTAACAACCTTCACTTGAGCTATGCTTTGTACTGTGTCTCGTCAGCCCTCTCTAAGCTAAGCTAAACTTACCAATCAAAACTCCAATCCTTCGGCTCAGCATTCAGAAGAGTGAAGGACAAGACTGCTTCACCATTCGCTGAAAGAGGTAAATTTCTTGATTTGCTTCTTCCTGAACCGCTGCTTGAACCTCTGAGAAAAGTAAGCGCAATCTCCCCAATTCTTGGCACCACTTCGGATTCCACAGAAGAAGAATCGAACTCCCCAATGATCCACCCGTGGCGATACTTCCCCACCACTGTCCTCCACCCAGTTCCAACCCTGCATGTGGTACTTCGGTCGTTGTCTCCACAACGGCCTCTACTGACATCATCTGCAACTGTGCTAAAAGAGTCCCTGTTCCCGAACTGACGCTTGTGAAAGACAACAACTGTGTACAGACCCCCTTCAGTCTCTGTTCTGGAGTCACTCGTATTATCAGTGGAAGAGTGTTCCTCTTTATTGGCATAATTCCACAGCGAATTATCCAACATATCATCTGAAAGTTGAGCTACACTAGAAAATCCATACTTCACAAGGCCACATGGCCAACTCAGTGACCCAGGTGTCTCCTTCCAAGTCAAACAAACCTCCCCGGAATCGTATGTCACCTGTACATCAAATCCGCTATGACAGCTTTCTTGATCGGACGAGTTTCCGCCTATTGAACTCCGCAGATGGCGAATGATACTTGAAGCTACAGAATCTAACTGGGGTTTCGTGAATACCTCATCCGGACTAGCAAAGATAATATCCAAGCGGCAGGGAAGTTGTAAGGAGTTGGCAGAAGCCCAACTCTGAAATTCATCAATCTCCCTGAAAGGAAGAGATGCTCTGTACACTTGTGTAGACTTCAGCCAGAGAGGGATTCCTGCACAAGCAAATTTAAGTCTATAACCTTCCCCACTGAGACTCTCAGGGACTTCTAACGATCACACAGTTAAGGACACAGATATTTGTGCAAATCCAACATTCAACTCAGACCATTTCTATTTTCTCCCTGCTACTCTGTCACTCTAAACAAGAGATTAAGCATTGCACGTACAGAAAGTTCGAAAGGTCATTCCCGGGTAAAGGCTCACGCTTCTGCAAGCCTCCTGAGTATGCTCAAATTAGTAGCTACCAGTAAGTTCAATGCAAATACAAACACGGTCCACAATACCTAAGACGAAAGGTAAGAATGTGGCGAATGTTATCCACAGGCGTTTGCTGCCGGGCTTCGTACTCCTCCAATCAGCCATTTTTCCTCCAAAGAACTCCTTCTTTCATCACCTATTTCATAATCTATCGAGTCTTTCCGACCAACCAATTACATGACCCAAACTCACAACTACACGGATGAATTGATCTTCGGGACACATCTCAACTCCAACATTGAAAATTCCCTCCGCCCTGCTGCTGGTTCAGACAAGAGGATCAAATTCGAAATCTCGATCGCATGAAATGTCGGAGTGTGGAACTCATGCTCAAATCTTCGTTCCGTGTCCGGTTGCAGCTCACTTGCTACAGAAGGTCGCGTTCTTATTCTGACCGCTCTCTTCAGGTCGTTACGTTTACCATCCATGAAACGGTTGACTGGAGAGTGGCTTACACTCTCGCACCTGTGAACTGACGCCCTGGAAACTGTGGAATGGCAACTGTGGAATATTGCCATTCCACAGTTTCCACTCGAATAGAATAAGAGTTCCACGGCTCACTCACGAAATAAAAGGACTGTATAATCATCAAGCTAATCAGTGATTATTATCACCTTGCTGAAGTTAGATCGAAGTGAATAATATCCTTCCCACGGCCTTGTACAGTGAATTTCGTTTGCTTTTATCGAAGAATGTATAAATATTATAAAAATGTACCAATGAAATATCACATGCGTTTCATTGCTACCATATCATTTTCTCTCTACCACCACGGAGATATTTCTAGAAAATAAAGTCAAGTAATTTATTTCCCCAAAAAAAACATGAAAATAATATCCTAAAATCAGAACAACTCTTGTTCTTGGAGTTATAAATCATATTCTCCGGTCATTATGGCTCATCATCCAAATGTTTGTTGCTGTGCATTAGCATAATGAAAACCAAAAAGGGAGAGGAATTTGTTGTAGCGATGTGTATTTTGTCCTATTGTCAGACGATTAAAGGGAGAGAAGTATAGTGTTGTGTCATGGACAGATTTCTACATGAAAATTCAAATTCAAAGGTTATGCATTATCATCCTACAGACGTTAACAGATAAAAAATGAACCTTTTATGTCATTTTTAAATCTCCATTGCCCCAAGTGATAGATTATAAGCTTTCCATAGACATTTCATTTGCTTTGTTTGGATGTTTAATGACAATATGAGATTCAAGAGATGAAGAATCAAGTTAGATTTTAGCTTGTCAATACTGAATATTAACGATCATCAGTGTTGTATGTACTAGCACTGACATAAAAGGGTGGTTTCAAGAGTTAGTTTATACTTGCGATATGTAGATAGATGTTTTGGAGGACTGAGAAATCTTATAGATGTACACAATGTATCAATATGTTCAGATCTGTGCATGCTTTACACTGATGAAGTCGGTTGATGAAGAAGAAAATAGGATAAAGTGATCTCTGAAGAATTGAGACTAGTTGGTTTGATTCACTTGCGAGCTAAAGGTGCTTTGTTCTTCGTGGTCGATGAGTTCGTTATAATTTATATCATTTTGGACCCACTTGAGTTCTAGTAGATTATGTGTGGCTTGTGATATCTAACTTTTGCTAGTGGTTTGTATTGGATGTTTTTTTAATCTCAGTTTGGAACATGTGATAAAAGAGTTTTTTTTATTAGCAAAAGAGTTTTTTCTTGTATTGAGTTACGTCTCGGTGGTTCTTGTCTTAGATTGGGTTTAAATATTTGTTAAACACCCATCTCTATATAAAAGAAGGCTTGGGAAAGTCCACGAGTATACCAAAGACGGAAGACATGCAACCTACCTAGAAGTCCTCAACTTGACCTTGCCTTGTGACATCATTTTTGCCAAGCATGAAGTAGTCTATTCATGGGCTATGAATTGTCGCTCGTGTTCACTTATAAGTTATCTTCATAATTGACCGTTCTCGTCTAGTCGCTCGCCACTTCTGCTTATTATTGCTATTGCAGCAACCGGTTGTTTTCGAATAAGACTGTATGTTTTCTCGTCGCGCTACATTATGATCTCACGTTCTCCAGGTTTCATGCATTATCGTGCATCCATTTATTGACGAGGTTCTATTCTCACTCATTCACGATATGTATAAGGTTTATGTTGTTGCCCCTCGTTCATTTGGACCTCATTCAAGATAAGATTTATGTTGTCGTTCTTGTGCATGTGTTGCCGCTTCGTGCTTTTGCTATTCATCAATTCACATCGTTTCCGCTCTTCACTCGTTATCGTACCATCGACATCGCTATCACTGCTAGTCTTTTTGCTCCGCTTGTCATTATTGTTATTGCTGCTATTTTCTCCGTTGTGTTTGGAGAATAGGTTATTATAGGTTGAAGATAAAACCCAACTCAAGGTTCAAACTACTGCTATATTCGATTTCAAAGTGGTCACTCTTAGAGGTCTTTAAAAGACCTAGTTGTATATATACTCAAACATTGAATATATGTTGAAGGAGGGTAAATTAATTTTAACATGCTCCTTTCAAAGGACAAGGAGGAGAATGTTAATTTCTGTAATGGATTGAAGTGGTCAAATACATATTGCAGTTATGACTGAACTGAATTTATTATATGTACAGAAAATAATAATTTATAAAGTCAATGATGATTTAGATTCAACCACTTGTTATAATTTTATAACTTTATCAACGCTTGTCCTCTTCTTTCTTTCCGATGCAAAGCTCAGGAAGTATGCATATTTTGTCGTATCTGAGACTTTGTGGATGCATGTCCTGCTTGTTCACATAGCGCCGAGCTCACTGTTCTCTCATTTGAATACTCTGGAGTCCCAAAAGGAGAGCAGCACAACCCGGAGACCGATAGGAGCGCACCTTTTGACGAAACTGATTTCACACTTGTATATAGATGTGTACGTTCACGGCTCACGAAGGCAAGAATTGGCTTGATCACACCCCCAATACGATCGCTGCGCTCGATCACACCCCTCTTAACGTTTGGTTGCTTGATCACACCCCCAACCTCCCATCGTCCGTCATGCCGGTCGACCGCGCCATGTAGATCAAGCCGTTATGCCAGGTCATAACGACAGTTCGACGTGGAGCGTGCGCCATGTCATATTGACAGTCTGACGTGGTGAAATCGCCACGTCACAGTTGGGTAGTCTGACGTGGTGTGTTCACATGGTGATGTGGCAATGTCTGACTTGGGACATGCAAATGTACCGTCTGACGAGTGGGTGTGTTTCGCGAGAAAGAATCGGAACAAGACAGTGACAAATTTTATGCGTAAAAGAGATCATAACACATTTGAAATAGATCATAACAGTTCCCGCACATTAACAATGACGAAGATCACATAGAACTGAAAAAATCCGAGAGTATTGATCAGAGCGAAGCGAAGTGGAGAGGGCGGGGCGGTGGAGAGTGGAGAGTGATCAGAAGTACGGGGCGGTGGAGAGTGATAAGAAGGACAGATTCAGAGATAACGATATGCCGACTGAACGATACAATGTTATGAATCTCGATATTGAGAGCGACAATGATGATTGTTTAGACGGATTGCATTTCGAAGATGAAGAAAGGAGCTTCACTATGGATGTACGTTCTGAGGGTCTTATTGAGGAGAGCGTGCTAGAAAGATGGCGACGAGAAATGACCGATGCGAGAAGAGTGAATCGGTTACTCCAAGGCAAGACTTTGGAGTCCTTGAGAGCTCTTGCATGCAAAGTGTGTCTCGGATCAGAATTTGAATCCTTTAAGGAGTTCGATTTCGCCGTTGACTGTTGGTGTTTTTTGAATAGCCGAGCGAGTCATAAATTGAAAAACTCTCAAAACTATAGAGTTAGAGTGTGCAGGTATGGAGCGAAGGCTCGTTGTAGAAAATTATTCGAAGATAGATCTGTAACATCAAATAGTGCTGAAACGAGTCACAGAAACAGTCAGCCTCGTAGCTTCCACGAATATACACAAAGACGTAGAGCCTCAGTAAGGCAGCTTGCAGCTGGTCGGTCAGAACCTCCACAAGGTCAATCAAGAAGAGAATCAGTTAACGGTCATTGTGGTGAAAGATTTCGATATCAATCCGCTGGGAGAACTACCTTTTATGGGGCTAATGCTCGAGATAGTGATATGGAGCATCCATGCAAATGGAGAGTTAGAGCACAGAAGGGCAAGTTCACAAGACGAATTACTATTACTATTTGTGATTTAGAGCACAGTTGTCTTAGTCAGATCGGATACTGGCGTGGACCTGCATCGAACTCGAAATTCCTTGCTGCAGTCATGTGTAACAGAGTCGCCATTGACCCCAACACTCCCATACAAAATCTCATGGAAGATCTTCGGACTACATTCAATAAGAGGGCTCCTTACTATCAGGTGTGGAGGAGTCGAGAGCATTCTCGGGACTGGTTGGAGGGTAATCAAGCATCATCCTTCTATTACATTCCTTCTGTATGTAGACGTATACTTGAAGTAGATCCCATGGCAGTCGTGGATTGGGGTACTTGGGAATGTAACACAACAATATTTAGTAGATATTATGTGTGTCCTAGTGCCACTCGTGATATATTTCCTTTGTGTCAGAAAGTGATATGTTTGGATGCTTGTCATAGCAAGTCCAGAAAGTTTCCATGCCAAATATTTCTAGCTTCAGTGTTGGATGGTGCAAATGAAGCAATCATTTTAGGCTTCGCAGTTGCACCACAAGAAGACACTGCAAACTGGACATGGTTCTGTCAACATCTCCGCAACTCTATACATGGTATTATTTCTCCTCAGACTGTGATAATCAGCGATAGACAGAAGGGCTTAGAAAGAGCTGTTTCAGATGTATTCCCTGAAGTTGTCCACGGGCATTGTGGACAACACATCCAAATGAATGTACGGTGTCGGAGTGTGATCCGTCTACCTAGGAAAGCGCTGGGCTTCTGGCTGTGGTTGTTTACTCAAGAGGTTGGCTTTCAGGTCACGACAGGAGCTATAAACACTCACACAGGAGTGTATGATCCTCTGATATGCTCAAAAGCGAAATTTAGGTCTCACTGGTAGTAATAGGCTTAAGCGGTGAACTTTGACACTCAAAGAGAGGAAAACTATGAAGGTTTAGACCTCTAAACTTCCCCTACATGCAAATGAGGTACTACTGAACTCACAGACGAAGTTTCAACCTGAGATCAAATTCTGACACGGAGATATGAACAGAAAAGTTCTGAATAAGAGAATTATGGCAATTTCTGGTACCTAGATAGCTATTCAGACATAGAACAGAGAATTGGCTCGATGAATTTCAAATCTTCTCACAGTATTTGAAGTCTACAGGATGCTGAACATCCCTGTGAAGTTGGGACTCCTGAATGTTTGTAGAACTCCAGATCTCCTTCTCTAAAGTCGCTGCTCTAGATTAAGAGCTTTTCAGACCCCCTCTGCTTCAGCGGCCGCCCTGAATTACTCAGTTACTCAAATGATTCAAAACTTTTTGGACAGTCGTAGCCCTCCTGACAGTGAACGCAACCACGAAGTTTTGAAGCGATTTCCTCAATTCTGCTGCAATTGGCACCGAAAACCCCAAAATCAACAAAAGTGACGCAGTTTTGACACAATCCGAACTTCAATTGGGCATAACTCCTTGTTTATTGATCCAAATCGAGCAAAAATTTCACTGACAGTGCTTGGCACGACGAGCTCTCCCTTCCTGTGCTCTCAGATTTCGAAGATCCCTCACCAATTGCTCGAACTCTCCTCTAGAGCTCTGTTTCTAAACTTAGAGTTTTACAAAAGACAAAAATGGACCAATGGGAGTTCATAGCTCCACTTGACTGTCCTTTTGTGCCTTAAACTACCTGGTAACTTTTCTACACTCATAGGCTACCACGTCAAGCCCCCTAGAGTGCCAGCGTAAAACTTAAACTACCTAAAATGACACATAGCCCCGAAAAATAACTTAAATTAGCTAGAAAGCGTGCACGGGTGACAAGTAAGTACAACCCATGAGCTCAAACCCCCATCAGCATGGAAACCCTAAGTTATGTACATTGAACGTCATAGACAAGTAAGAAGTCACTTGCACAAGCGCACAAATGCTTGAACAAGACAACTAACATACTATCAGCCTGCTAGGACTCAAAATAGTGTTAACACCATATGCAAAGGTGTCAAACATATACATAAAGGACTAGAAGTAATATGAGCTAACTTCTAGAACTACCAAACCTAAGCGTCGGAGTAGAAGTCAAGCATGTAGCCGCCAAATGGCGCGACATCCACCCCCCTCTGAACCTGCACATCCTCCGGTATGTGCCAGACCAGATCAAGACTCTTCAGCTTCAGCTTCAAATTCATCTTCAACCTCCATTGAGTCTTCAGCTTCATCCTCAGTAAGCTCTGCAATGTTCTGGTCGTCCTCTCTCCTTCTAAAGAGCTTGATTCTCTTCCCTGCGACTGGTATCTTGAGCACTGCACCATCTAACTCTCTCAAAGAATATGTGGCATTATCATAAACTTCTAACACCACATAAGGTCCAAACCATCTCTTGGAAAACTTTCTGATAGCGCTATGCTGATTATCAAGACTACTATCATAGACTAACACCCAATCACCTTCCTTAACTGGTTTGGGCCGTAATCTATGCGTCCTATCAAATCTGCCTTTGTTTCTCTCTCTAGCAGTCTTTAACCTTTCCACAGCTTTGGCAACATCTTCAGGTCTTCGTTTTAACTGCTGGATCCTTAGCGCAAGAAGATCCTCCGTACTTCTACCATCTTCCCATGGCAAAACATTCCAAGTAGGCACAACCTCCTCAATCGGCATCACAGGTTTTTGCCCTAGTATCAACTCTGCTGGCATGTAACCTGTAACGGTACTATGAGTTGTACGATCTGCCCACAAAGCAAATGGTAGCAGTCTAGGCCATTCACGGATCTTACCCTTGCAAGCTTTTACCAAAGCTTTGATGATTGGCGGATGACCTCTTTCGCTCTTGCCATTCCCTTCAGGATTGTAAGCAGTGGTTAACGCCAACTTGATTCCCAATCGCTTGAAGAACTCAACAGCTTCTTGTGCATCCAGCTCACCCCTATCTGCAGTGATCTTTCCCACACACCCATACCTACAAATAACATCTTCAAGTAGAAAGCGGCAGACACTAGCAGTGGTCTTCGTCCTCAGGGCACGGCCTTCGACTTGGTTAGATAGATCTTCTCTAGCCAAGACTAGATACCTCATTTGTCCAAGTCCAAATGGCATAGTTACCAGATCAACTACCCATTTGTAATGAATGGCTAAAGGATAAGTAGGATGCAATCCATCACGATGACGTACGTTGGAATACATCTGGCAAGGTATACAAGATGAAACAAACTGTACTACATCCTTATACATACCCTTCCACCAATACTTTTCCTTCATCTTGGCAAATGTAGCCCAAACTCCTCTATGACCAGCCCATAAACTCTCATGGAACTCCTTGATCAGCTTCTGCTGCAATTCCAAGTCACATACTACCCGTTGCGGTATACCTCCTTGTAGCTTAGGGCGCTTCCATAGATGCCCTCCATGTAAAAAGTATCCATAAGCTATTCTACGGATCCTCTTGAAATCTGCATCAGACCAGCCTTCTTGCCTTTCCAGTGAACTCAAATAGCGCCCAAGATCCAACCACTCGCCATCATACATAGTTTTCTCAAAAAACTCCAACGAGGCTGCAAAACAGCTTCTATCCCTTCTAGCAAGAGCACTAGAATAGAACTCTGTTCCCACATCCTCCTGATCATCTATCATTTCTTTCTCATCGTAATACCTAGCCCTTGATAACATATCTGCCACAGGATTGTCCTTCCTTGCAATATGTCTAAACTCTGGGTTCAAGGACTTGATATATGCTATCCACCTCAACATAGCAATATCTGGAGTTGTACAACTAGTGATCATTCCCAAGAGAGGTAAACAATCTGTCTCCACAACCACAGGTGCTCCTATCAAGTATTCCTTATCACTCTTCATCGCAGTAACTACTCCCCATAGCTCTCTCTTGACCTGAGGGTAGTCTCTCTGTCGTGAACTTAAGACCTTAGCTCCAAAACGCACCACATATCTATTTCCATCCTCATCGTCTTGTCCTACAGCCCATCCAATGCCAATAGGACTAGTATCAACAGTAAGGATAACAGATCTGCCCGACTCATATGTTACCTTCCGTAGAGTTGGTGGTGAAGACAACAGATCCTTCAACTTCTTCATAGACTCGCTTTGCTCCTCTTGCCACTGAAATCTCTGCCCCTTCCTCAGCAACTTGTACAACGGATCTGCTACATGTGCAAAGTGTGGAATCCATATATGATAAAACACACATGCTCCTAGAAACCTTCTCACCTCAGTAACCGATCCACATGTCTCCTTCATCCTTCGGATGGCATCAACCTTGTTTGGACAAGGTTTCCGACCATAAGATCCACACAGATGTCCCACTATTAACACCTCTTGTACTCCAAACACAGACTTGGCTCCTGATAAAGTCAAATGAACCTCTTCCAATCGACTCAGTATCTTATCACAATCAGCTATGTGATCTGCTACAAACTTACGGCACCCCCTCTGATCTTTTACCTCATTCTTCTCCTCCTCAGCACACCCTTTGATCGGCACATCATCAAGGAATGGCATAGTTTTTTCAGGAATGAAGTCCCTCAAAACTTTGTTCATGCCATTCATCATATGTGCTACCGAATTGGTAGCACCTTGCGGTAAGGTGCACATCCTTAGTAACCCTAAAGGTGTCCTCATTGTAGTCAAGTCTCTACTCTCAGAGGATAATTGAAACTGGTCATAACCTGAATATAAGTCTCCCATGGAATAGATAGCACGACCAGCAAAAGCCTCTGCAAACTCGTCTACAATAGGTCCTATACCCATATTCCTGATAGTCACCTTGTTAACTGGCTGCATATCTTGGATAAACCTCAAAGCTCCACTCTTCTTCGGAACAGTAAACCATCTGCTAGAATAGGGAGCTATAGACGGTTCCAAGATACCCATCCTAATCCTCTCATTGAGCAAGTCTATCAGCTTTGGCAGATGAGCTCTAGGCACAGGGATAGGACGTAGATTCCAAGGCACATGCGGTATAGTAAAGATTACCATAGGTGCAACTACACTTGGATCTACACATCCTACTTCATGTGACTCAAATGCAAACGCCTTACCATGCCTAGATAGCATCTCCCTGAAGCTCTTCTTCTCTTGCTCGGTAAGAAATCCATCACCTCCAATCTTCAGCTCCTTCAGTGTTGTTTCTGTGAACTGGTGCCCAATTCTTCTCGGTCCTCTGAGCGTCGGCTCTCGTGCAGCTTGCTCCATCTTCTGATTGTAATCGAGTGGTAAAGGCAAAGC
This sequence comes from Asterella californica, assembly GCA_036924285.1. NCBI lineage: Eukaryota > Viridiplantae > Streptophyta > Marchantiopsida > Marchantiales > Aytoniaceae > Asterella > Asterella californica. The sequence goes on along the minus strand of JAYKYS010000006.1, from coordinate 29,672,721 downwards.
CACTGGTTTGACTTTCTTTGCCACTGACTTGTACTTGGTCTCCACATACACCTCTTGCCGATCTATAAACTTATCAATTACATCATAAAGCTCCTTGGAGCTCACTCTCACCACTCTATCTACATCATCTATAGAACTTTCTACTATAGATTTCAACTCCCCTATAGTATCTATCAAATACTGTTCTTCAAACACCCCAGATATGTATTCATCTCCTGCTAACTCTCCACTATCCCACAAAGATTGTTGTACATTCTTCACATGTTGCCTCTCAAACCTCTTCAGATTCTCAACCTTCCTATAACACACTGATCCACATGATGTCAACCCTAAGAAGCTAGTGGATAAAGCTTCCTGCTCTACTGGATCAGGCGAGAATCCTATCTCTACTGTACCGTTGAAGTCTCGCTCTTCAATGGTACTCTGCCAAAACCCCTAGACTCTCTAAACTCCTGAGTAATCTTAGGTAGTGGACGGTCTCTCAAGCTATCACGATTCCTCTCATGTTCTGCAGCAACGGTCAAAAACTGAACAGCTCTTTTGCCATCTCTACTACGTATCCTAGCATAAGCTGAACCATCATCCATAACTCGTGTCTCCATTCTAACAGCTGTAATGTAAGGCTGCCCTAGAATGATAGGATAGGTTGACATGTCCTGCACAAAGAAATTCTGAACATCACTGATGTCACCCACAGTTACCTTGATGTTGGGGCAAGCACCATAGAGTTCTCCCCGCTGGTTGTTGGCAGCACGGATAAGCCATCCATGATCGGTGTCTATGGGCCATCTCCCACGCTTGTACAGCTCCTTAGACATCAGATTAATCTCTGAGCCGTGATCAATCAACGCCACCACAGGTTCCTCCAGATCTCCCAACTTCACCAAGGTCTCAGTGGTTGCTCTTGCCCAATGGTTGTGAGAATAATGGCTCTTCTGCGATGCTTCCACCTCATCTTCAAACCTCACGTGCTGATACGAACTCCCCTCTGATACTTGAGAGCAGTAACCAGCAATTTCATCTTCCTCATCCTCCGACAGTTTGGTCCTTAGAGCGTTAAGCGTAGCTGCTTCACCCAAAATCTGACGTTTCCTCTTGATGATATCTATGATAACCTCATGGAACTCACGCTTTGCTATCCCAAGAATCTCACCCAAGGTAAACTCAACCTTCCCATTCAAGATACGATTCTCTAACACCTGCTTCAGGTCTGTAGCAATCTCAATATCAGACTGAAGTTTGTATGCAGGCATCTTACCCTTCTCCTTGCTTCTCTCCTTCTCCTTTGGTGTTGTAGGTGGTAGATCCTCCATAGTCTCTTCCCGAGTAGGTGTTGTCTCCTGCCTTGCCTCTGGTCTAGCCCTTTCACTCCTTGTAGCAGGTCGTTTGGCTGTAGAAGCCTCACCTGCATCCTCCCTCCTGCGTTTTTCTTCTAGTACAGCTTCATGCTGACTTCTTGCAACATAAGCATGCACTGACATAGTATCCACAGGGTCATTCCATCCTGTAGTTTCTCTAATTGAGTTGCCAACCCTTCGTAGCACATCCTTGTCTAGCTCTGTTCTAGCTACGGACCGCACTACATCTGACCACAACCCAGTAGTCCCTTTCTCTCTCTCCATCTCCACTTTCACTCCACAGGTAGCAGCATTCACAAGAGAAACAGCATGTGATGCTGATATCTCATTCACAAGTCTCTTCATACCACCCTTGCCAAAGTTGGTTCCCAACATCATCCCAGTCTCTCTCAAATGGATCTTACCGTCTTTGAAGAAGATCAGATCCTTCCTCAATGCATCTGAAAACTCCCCACAATCTCTCCTTACATGGTCTAGGCTATCACACCATATACAACGATGAACAAAGCCTTCTCTCATCTGAGGTCTCTGCATAGCAGACTGTACATTCTGCTCCTTCTCTTCTAACCTAGTGAGCTTAAGCTTAAGCTCCTTCATACCCTTAATCAACTCATCAAGCGGTGAGTCTTCCTCTCTAGCAATTACCAAAGCAGGCTTAGTAGGCAACTGCTTGACAGGAATTATCAGAGGTGCTGCTTCACTTACCACCACCTTGTCCCTTCTTCTCTGTCTCTTGGCCAGCAAAGAAACAGCCTCTTCAACCTCCTTCCAGTCAGTCTTCAATCCTCTCTCCTCACTCTTGTCTTCCAGCAACAGCTCAAGCTTCTCCTGAATAGTCACGTCCGCTGCTTGTAGGAAAAGCTCGGTCTTCTCAACCTCTAGTGTAAGCTTCTCTGTCCTAGAAAGCTGAGCATATTGACGATCAAACTCCCTTAACAGCTCATTTACAGACAAACCTTTGTTAGGCTTCACCACCCACTCCAAGAATGTTCTCTTGGTCACCTTCTCTGAATCTTCAGTGTAGTACTCCTCCTTCAAAGCGCGCATAAAGCTCTCCCAACTCTGTCCTTGCTGCTGCTTGAGCTCCTTCACACGCCCACGAATCTCAGGGACAACAGCAAGTTCAAAGTTCTCCACCATCTCCTTCTCAGGTACCTTGTTCACCTCCATCTCCCTAGCATAGTATCGCACATACTTGGAAATATCTGTCCCCTTGAACTGATCCATCTGATGCACCACCGATTGCAACGCCTTGGTTGCTAATACCTCCTTCCTCTCTGTGCTCTGCTGCTGCTGCATGAACATGGAAAAAGCTTGGAACATCTTCATCGTAGCAGCATCAAACTGAACAGGTTGCTGAGTAGCAGCAGCACCCCCACTTGATGATCCTTGGTTGGCCATGATATCTGATCCTGTAACACTCTCAAGAAAACTCCCACCCTAGGTGTTTCACGTCGAGTTCACCAAAAAGAGAGTATGTCGGAGTGTGATCCGTCTACCTAGGAAAGCGCTGGGCTTCTGGCTGTGGTTGTTTACTCAAGAGGTTGGCTTTCAGGTCACGACAGGAGCTATAAACACTCACACAGGAGTGTATGATCCTCTGATATGCTCAAAAGCGAAATTTAGGTCTCACTGGTAGTAATAGGCTTAAGCGGTGAACTTTGACACTCAAAGAGAGGAAAACTATGAAGGTTTAGACCTCTAAACTTCCCCTACATGCAAATGAGGTACTACTGAACTCACAGACGAAGTTTCAACCTGAGATCAAATTCTGACACGGAGATATGAACAGAAAAGTTCTGAATAAGAGAATTATGGCAATTTCTGGTACCTAGATAGCTATTCAGACATAGAACAGAGAATTGGCTCGATGAATTTCAAATCTTCTCACAGTATTTGAAGTCTACAGGATGCTGAACATCCCTGTGAAGTTGGGACTCCTGAATGTTTGTAGAACTCCAGATCTCCTTCTCTAAAGTCGCTGCTCTAGATTAAGAGCTTTTCAGACCCCCTCTGCTTCAGCGGCCGCCCTGAATTACTCAGTTACTCAAATGATTCAAAACTTTTTGGACAGTCGTAGCCCTCCTGACAGTGAACGCAACCACGAAGTTTTGAAGCGATTTCCTCAATTCTGCTGCAATTGGCACCGAAAACCCCAAAATCAACAAAAGTGACGCAGTTTTGACACAATCCGAACTTCAATTGGGCATAACTCCTTGTTTATTGATCCAAATCGAGCAAAAATTTCACTGACAGTGCTTGGCACGACGAGCTCTCCCTTCCTGTGCTCTCAGATTTCGAAGATCCCTCACCAATTGCTCGAACTCTCCTCTAGAGCTCTGTTTCTAAACTTAGAGTTTTACAAAAGACAAAAATGGACCAATGGGAGTTCATAGCTCCACTTGACTGTCCTTTTGTGCCTTAAACTACCTGGTAACTTTTCTACACTCATAGGCTACCACGTCAAGCCCCCTAGAGTGCCAGCGTAAAACTTAAACTACCTAAAATGACACATAGCCCCGAAAAATAACTTAAATTAGCTAGAAAGCGTGCACGGGTGACAAGTAAGTACAACCCATGAGCTCAAACCCCCATCAGCATGGAAACCCTAAGTTATGTACATTGAACGTCATAGACAAGTAAGAAGTCACTTGCACAAGCGCACAAATGCTTGAACAAGACAACTAACATACTATCAGCCTGCTAGGACTCAAAATAGTGTTAACACCATATGCAAAGGTGTCAAACATATACATAAAGGACTAGAAGTAATATGAGCTAACTTCTAGAACTACCAAACCTAAGCGTCGGAGTAGAAGTCAAGCATGTAGCCGCCAAATGGCGCGACATCCACCCCCCTCTGAACCTGCACATCCTCCGGTATGTGCCAGACCAGATCAAGACTCTTCAGCTTCAGCTTCAAATTCATCTTCAACCTCCATTGAGTCTTCAGCTTCATCCTCAGTAAGCTCTGCAATGTTCTGGTCGTCCTCTCTCCTTCTAAAGAGCTTGATTCTCTTCCCTGCGACTGGTATCTTGAGCACTGCACCATCTAACTCTCTCAAAGAATATGTGGCATTATCATAAACTTCTAACACCACATAAGGTCCAAACCATCTCTTGGAAAACTTTCTGATAGCGCTATGCTGATTATCAAGACTACTATCATAGACTAACACCCAATCACCTTCCTTAACTGGTTTGGGCCGTAATCTATGCGTCCTATCAAATCTGCCTTTGTTTCTCTCTCTAGCAGTCTTTAACCTTTCCACAGCTTTGGCAACATCTTCAGGTCTTCGTTTTAACTGCTGGATCCTTAGCGCAAGAAGATCCTCCGTACTTCTACCATCTTCCCATGGCAAAACATTCCAAGTAGGCACAACCTCCTCAATCGGCATCACAGGTTTTTGCCCTAGTATCAACTCTGCTGGCATGTAACCTGTAACGGTACTATGAGTTGTACGATCTGCCCACAAAGCAAATGGTAGCAGTCTAGGCCATTCACGGATCTTACCCTTGCAAGCTTTTACCAAAGCTTTGATGATTGGCGGATGACCTCTTTCGCTCTTGCCATTCCCTTCAGGATTGTAAGCAGTGGTTAACGCCAACTTGATTCCCAATCGCTTGAAGAACTCAACAGCTTCTTGTGCATCCAGCTCACCCCTATCTGCAGTGATCTTTCCCACACACCCATACCTACAAATAACATCTTCAAGTAGAAAGCGGCAGACACTAGCAGTGGTCTTCGTCCTCAGGGCACGGCCTTCGACTTGGTTAGATAGATCTTCTCTAGCCAAGACTAGATACCTCATTTGTCCAAGTCCAAATGGCATAGTTACCAGATCAACTACCCATTTGTAATGAATGGCTAAAGGATAAGTAGGATGCAATCCATCACGATGACGTACGTTGGAATACATCTGGCAAGGTATACAAGATGAAACAAACTGTACTACATCCTTATACATACCCTTCCACCAATACTTTTCCTTCATCTTGGCAAATGTAGCCCAAACTCCTCTATGACCAGCCCATAAACTCTCATGGAACTCCTTGATCAGCTTCTGCTGCAATTCCAAGTCACATACTACCCGTTGCGGTATACCTCCTTGTAGCTTAGGGCGCTTCCATAGATGCCCTCCATGTAAAAAGTATCCATAAGCTATTCTACGGATCCTCTTGAAATCTGCATCAGACCAGCCTTCTTGCCTTTCCAGTGAACTCAAATAGCGCCCAAGATCCAACCACTCGCCATCATACATAGTTTTCTCAAAAAACTCCAACGAGGCTGCAAAACAGCTTCTATCCCTTCTAGCAAGAGCACTAGAATAGAACTCTGTTCCCACATCCTCCTGATCATCTATCATTTCTTTCTCATCGTAATACCTAGCCCTTGATAACATATCTGCCACAGGATTGTCCTTCCTTGCAATATGTCTAAACTCTGGGTTCAAGGACTTGATATATGCTATCCACCTCAACATAGCAATATCTGGAGTTGTACAACTAGTGATCATTCCCAAGAGAGGTAAACAATCTGTCTCCACAACCACAGGTGCTCCTATCAAGTATTCCTTATCACTCTTCATCGCAGTAACTACTCCCCATAGCTCTCTCTTGACCTGAGGGTAGTCTCTCTGTCGTGAACTTAAGACCTTAGCTCCAAAACGCACCACATATCTATTTCCATCCTCATCGTCTTGTCCTACAGCCCATCCAATGCCAATAGGACTAGTATCAACAGTAAGGATAACAGATCTGCCCGACTCATATGTTACCTTCCGTAGAGTTGGTGGTGAAGACAACAGATCCTTCAACTTCTTCATAGACTCGCTTTGCTCCTCTTGCCACTGAAATCTCTGCCCCTTCCTCAGCAACTTGTACAACGGATCTGCTACATGTGCAAAGTGTGGAATCCATATATGATAAAACACACATGCTCCTAGAAACCTTCTCACCTCAGTAACCGATCCACATGTCTCCTTCATCCTTCGGATGGCATCAACCTTGTTTGGACAAGGTTTCCGACCATAAGATCCACACAGATGTCCCACTATTAACACCTCTTGTACTCCAAACACAGACTTGGCTCCTGATAAAGTCAAATGAACCTCTTCCAATCGACTCAGTATCTTATCACAATCAGCTATGTGATCTGCTACAAACTTACGGCACCCCCTCTGATCTTTTACCTCATTCTTCTCCTCCTCAGCACACCCTTTGATCGGCACATCATCAAGGAATGGCATAGTTTTTTCAGGAATGAAGTCCCTCAAAACTTTGTTCATGCCATTCATCATATGTGCTACCGAATTGGTAGCACCTTGCGGTAAGGTGCACATCCTTAGTAACCCTAAAGGTGTCCTCATTGTAGTCAAGTCTCTACTCTCAGAGGATAATTGAAACTGGTCATAACCTGAATATAAGTCTCCCATGGAATAGATAGCACGACCAGCAAAAGCCTCTGCAAACTCGTCTACAATAGGTCCTATACCCATATTCCTGATAGTCACCTTGTTAACTGGCTGCATATCTTGGATAAACCTCAAAGCTCCACTCTTCTTCGGAACAGTAAACCATCTGCTAGAATAGGGAGCTATAGACGGTTCCAAGATACCCATCCTAATCCTCTCATTGAGCAAGTCTATCAGCTTTGGCAGATGAGCTCTAGGCACAGGGATAGGACGTAGATTCCAAGGCACATGCGGTATAGTAAAGATTACCATAGGTGCAACTACACTTGGATCTACACATCCTACTTCATGTGACTCAAATGCAAACGCCTTACCATGCCTAGATAGCATCTCCCTGAAGCTCTTCTTCTCTTGCTCGGTAAGAAATCCATCACCTCCAATCTTCAGCTCCTTCAGTGTTGTTTCTGTGAACTGGTGCCCAATTCTTCTCGGTCCTCTGAGCGTCGGCTCTCGTGCAGCTTGCTCCATCTTCTGATTGTAATCGAGTGGTAAAGGCAAAGCCACTGGTTTGACTTTCTTTGCCACTGACTTGTACTTGGTCTCCACATACACCTCTTGCCGATCTATAAACTTATCAATTACATCATAAAGCTCCTTGGAGCTCACTCTCACCACTCTATCTACATCATCTATAGAACTTTCTACTATAGATTTCAACTCCCCTATAGTATCTATCAAATACTGTTCTTCAAACACCCCAGATATGTATTCATCTCCTGCTAACTCTCCACTATCCCACAAAGATTGTTGTACATTCTTCACATGTTGCCTCTCAAACCTCTTCAGATTCTCAACCTTCCTATAACACACTGATCCACATGATGTCAACCCTAAGAAGCTAGTGGATAAAGCTTCCTGCTCTACTGGATCAGGCGAGAATCCTATCTCTACTGTACCGTTGAAGTCTCGCTCTTCAATGGTACTCTGCCAAAACCCCTAGACTCTCTAAACTCCTGAGTAATCTTAGGTAGTGGACGGTCTCTCAAGCTATCACGATTCCTCTCATGTTCTGCAGCAACGGTCAAAAACTGAACAGCTCTTTTGCCATCTCTACTACGTATCCTAGCATAAGCTGAACCATCATCCATAACTCGTGTCTCCATTCTAACAGCTGTAATGTAAGGCTGCCCTAGAATGATAGGATAGGTTGACATGTCCTGCACAAAGAAATTCTGAACATCACTGATGTCACCCACAGTTACCTTGATGTTGGGGCAAGCACCATAGAGTTCTCCCCGCTGGTTGTTGGCAGCACGGATAAGCCATCCATGATCGGTGTCTATGGGCCATCTCCCACGCTTGTACAGCTCCTTAGACATCAGATTAATCTCTGAGCCGTGATCAATCAACGCCACCACAGGTTCCTCCAGATCTCCCAACTTCACCAAGGTCTCAGTGGTTGCTCTTGCCCAATGGTTGTGAGAATAATGGCTCTTCTGCGATGCTTCCACCTCATCTTCAAACCTCACGTGCTGATACGAACTCCCCTCTGATACTTGAGAGCAGTAACCAGCAATTTCATCTTCCTCATCCTCCGACAGTTTGGTCCTTAGAGCGTTAAGCGTAGCTGCTTCACCCAAAATCTGACGTTTCCTCTTGATGATATCTATGATAACCTCATGGAACTCACGCTTTGCTATCCCAAGAATCTCACCCAAGGTAAACTCAACCTTCCCATTCAAGATACGATTCTCTAACACCTGCTTCAGGTCTGTAGCAATCTCAATATCAGACTGAAGTTTGTATGCAGGCATCTTACCCTTCTCCTTGCTTCTCTCCTTCTCCTTTGGTGTTGTAGGTGGTAGATCCTCCATAGTCTCTTCCCGAGTAGGTGTTGTCTCCTGCCTTGCCTCTGGTCTAGCCCTTTCACTCCTTGTAGCAGGTCGTTTGGCTGTAGAAGCCTCACCTGCATCCTCCCTCCTGCGTTTTTCTTCTAGTACAGCTTCATGCTGACTTCTTGCAACATAAGCATGCACTGACATAGTATCCACAGGGTCATTCCATCCTGTAGTTTCTCTAATTGAGTTGCCAACCCTTCGTAGCACATCCTTGTCTAGCTCTGTTCTAGCTACGGACCGCACTACATCTGACCACAACCCAGTAGTCCCTTTCTCTCTCTCCATCTCCACTTTCACTCCACAGGTAGCAGCATTCACAAGAGAAACAGCATGTGATGCTGATATCTCATTCACAAGTCTCTTCATACCACCCTTGCCAAAGTTGGTTCCCAACATCATCCCAGTCTCTCTCAAATGGATCTTACCGTCTTTGAAGAAGATCAGATCCTTCCTCAATGCATCTGAAAACTCCCCACAATCTCTCCTTACATGGTCTAGGCTATCACACCATATACAACGATGAACAAAGCCTTCTCTCATCTGAGGTCTCTGCATAGCAGACTGTACATTCTGCTCCTTCTCTTCTAACCTAGTGAGCTTAAGCTTAAGCTCCTTCATACCCTTAATCAACTCATCAAGCGGTGAGTCTTCCTCTCTAGCAATTACCAAAGCAGGCTTAGTAGGCAACTGCTTGACAGGAATTATCAGAGGTGCTGCTTCACTTACCACCACCTTGTCCCTTCTTCTCTGTCTCTTGGCCAGCAAAGAAACAGCCTCTTCAACCTCCTTCCAGTCAGTCTTCAATCCTCTCTCCTCACTCTTGTCTTCCAGCAACAGCTCAAGCTTCTCCTGAATAGTCACGTCCGCTGCTTGTAGGAAAAGCTCGGTCTTCTCAACCTCTAGTGTAAGCTTCTCTGTCCTAGAAAGCTGAGCATATTGACGATCAAACTCCCTTAACAGCTCATTTACAGACAAACCTTTGTTAGGCTTCACCACCCACTCCAAGAATGTTCTCTTGGTCACCTTCTCTGAATCTTCAGTGTAGTACTCCTCCTTCAAAGCGCGCATAAAGCTCTCCCAACTCTGTCCTTGCTGCTGCTTGAGCTCCTTCACACGCCCACGAATCTCAGGGACAACAGCAAGTTCAAAGTTCTCCACCATCTCCTTCTCAGGTACCTTGTTCACCTCCATCTCCCTAGCATAGTATCGCACATACTTGGAAATATCTGTCCCCTTGAACTGATCCATCTGATGCACCACCGATTGCAACGCCTTGGTTGCTAATACCTCCTTCCTCTCTGTGCTCTGCTGCTGCTGCATGAACATGGAAAAAGCTTGGAACATCTTCATCGTAGCAGCATCAAACTGAACAGGTTGCTGAGTAGCAGCAGCACCCCCACTTGATGATCCTTGGTTGGCCATGATATCTGATCCTGTAACACTCTCAAGAAAACTCCCACCCTAGGTGTTTCACGTCGAGTTCACCAAAAAGAGAGTATGTCGGAGTGTGATCCGTCTACCTAGGAAAGCGCTGGGCTTCTGGCTGTGGTTGTTTACTCAAGAGGTTGGCTTTCAGGTCACGACAGGAGCTATAAACACTCACACAGGAGTGTATGATCCTCTGATATGCTCAAAAGCGAAATTTAGGTCTCACTGGTAGTAATAGGCTTAAGCGGTGAACTTTGACACTCAAAGAGAGGAAAACTATGAAGGTTTAGACCTCTAAACTTCCCCTACATGCAAATGAGGTACTACTGAACTCACAGACGAAGTTTCAACCTGAGATCAAATTCTGACACGGAGATATGAACAGAAAAGTTCTGAATAAGAGAATTATGGCAATTTCTGGTACCTAGATAGCTATTCAGACATAGAACAGAGAATTGGCTCGATGAATTTCAAATCTTCTCACAGTATTTGAAGTCTACAGGATGCTGAACATCCCTGTGAAGTTGGGACTCCTGAATGTTTGTAGAACTCCAGATCTCCTTCTCTAAAGTCGCTGCTCTAGATTAAGAGCTTTTCAGACCCCCTCTGCTTCAGCGGCCGCCCTGAATTACTCAGTTACTCAAATGATTCAAAACTTTTTGGACAGTCGTAGCCCTCCTGACAGTGAATGCAACCACGAAGTTTTGAAGCGATTTCCTCAATTCTGCTGCAATTGGCACCGAAAACCCCAAAATCAACAAAAGTGACGCAGTTTTGACACAATCCGAACTTCAATTGGGCATAACTCCTTGTTTATTGATCCAAATCGAGCAAAAATTTCACTGACAGTGCTTGGCACGACGAGCTCTCCCTTCCTGTGCTCTCAGATTTCGAAGATCCCTCACCAATTGCTCGAACTCTCCTCTAGAGCTCTGTTTCTAAACTTAGAGTTTTACAAAAGACAAAAATGGACCAATAGGAGTTCATAGCTCCACTTGACTGTCCTTTTGTGCCTTAAACTACCTGGTAACTTTTCTACACTCATAGGCTACCACGTCAAGCCCCCTAGAGTGCCAGCGTAAAACTTAAACTACCTAAAATGACACATAGCCCCGAAAAATAACTTAAATTAGCTAGAAAGCGTGCACGGGTGACAAGTAAGTACAACCCATGAGCTCAAACCCCCATCAGCATGGAAACCCTAAGTTATGTACATTGAACGTCATAGACAAGTAAGAAGTCACTTGCACAAGCGCACAAATGCTTGAACAAGACAACTAACATACTATCAGCCTGCTAGGACTCAAAATAGTGTTAACACCATATGCAAAGGTGTCAAACATATACATAAAGGACTAGAAGTAATATGAGCTAACTTCTAGAACTACCAAACCTAAGCGTCGGAGTAGAAGTCAAGCATGTAGCCGCCAAATGGCGCGACAACGGACGAGGTTTGACAAAGAGGCGGAGAGACCATTTCTGAATTGCTTGTACGCCAAGACGAGAGAAATGTAAGACACTCTATACTTTTTCCTTTTCTCACTCAATCCTTTTCTCACTGAATTATTGAAGAAACTTGTTGGTTGAGTTATAGCTATTATCTCATTTGTATGTATAATGTCTCATTTGTAGGTACAATGAAGTGCTTGACAAGCTGGATGCATCAGGGGAAAGAGGTAGACACCTGGCTGAATATTTGAGGAATATACAACCAGAGAGGTATAGCCGATATGCGTTTCCTCTACCACGTTATGGGAAAGTCACATCTAACTTGGCAGAGAGTATGAATAGTGCTCTGAGACCAATCCGCTGGAATGCTCCATTAAAGATCCTATTGGATTTATGGTATTATATTATGCAGCAGTTCACTAAGCGGAGGATACAGCTTCAGCAAGAAACAAGTGTATTGACTCGTTTTGCTAGACTTCGGCTCATGGAGAATGAACATGCTGCAGAAGGTTTTCTCTGTCAAGTGTCTTCTCCATTCGAGGCTACCGTCCGTGACCATACCAATGGAGTAACACATGTGGTGAAACTAGCACAAGGTGGTGCAGGAAAGTGTACATGTACAGAACTGCAAGAGATGAGATGGCCATGTGGACATGTCATTGCTTTCGACAGAGAGACTGATGGGAACCCAACAACGAGATTGGGTAACATCTGGCATAGCTCCTCGTTATTTTCAATCTACGGACATAGTGCGTTGCCAGCTGTTTTCACTGATGATCTTCAACCGGTGTACAGTTGCGGACCTCCGTCAGTGGCAAGACGAAGGGGAAGACACAGAGTGGTGAGGATCGATAACAACACCCAATTCACTCAATCTACAGCAACAGCAGATGGCAATCAAGATCTACCTCTCATGAGCAGTACCCGTGTCTCTTCACCAATTGAAACTAGTCACCTTACTGAACCCACATCCATTGAGAATGAGTATCCTATTAATGATGAGCAGATATTACATTTTGCCTCTAAGACAATGTGCCATCGAAGACGAAGAAGAGTCCAGCAAACATGTCCACATCATGACTTGGGACATTTTCCTCGTTCTACTCCACGGAAGTGCAGCCTCTGTGATCAACCAGGCCACAATAGAAGAACATGCCCTAGGCTGTATGCACCCACGGATGACGAAGGGATGTTCACTGAGGTGACAGATGAAGTAGAAGGAAGTGGAATTCGTGTGGCGATTACTGCTTCTTCTGAAGGAGAAGTTTCATTGAGTGAACCAGATCCGATGTAGAGAGTAGTTACATTACCAGCTGCTCCAGATTCATTATTGTAAGGAGTAGTTACAGTACCAGCTGCTACAGATTCATTATTGTGCTGATACATCTTCGGGTATTACTAGTTTGTTATAGGTAGTAGTACATTGTTCTTTTTCATATTTCAGTTCATATACATTATTTCCCAACAAACACATATGATGATTAACTCATTATCAATTCTCAAATTCGTCCATCATGATTATTTTATAAATAGCTCTCTATTTGTGACAAGAGCAGTGTGAAACAAGGAGCACAAGTTGTTATGTGGTGTATATATAAGTTGAATAGACTGGATAGAAGTACACTATCTCCGTTTAAAAAATATGTGGACAGATGTGCAATATATCGCTCGCCTTATGTTCAATCTCTCTTGTTTTGAACTTCAAAAACATGAAACTACTGGGTGACCTATACAGTATAAAGAAAGAACAGCTGGCGAGGTGAAGAGGGGAGAGAAAGGGCGCAAAAACTTCTGTGACATGGTTCGGACGTTGAGTAGCGTGTAAGAAGTTGTAACGGGCGTTGAGGAGCGTGTTGAGAAGTTGAGTGGAGTTCGTGTTGAGAATGTCGAGTGGAGTTCGCACACGTTAAGGGAGTTTTTACAGGAGAAGAGAGCTTTAGGGTGAGTTTAGAGAGTGAGACTTCAGCGACGACTGTAGAGATGAGAGGAAGGACGAGGTGAGTGAGGAGAGTAGAAAGAGGTAGAGGTGAGTGAGGAGAGAGAGAGGAGGAGACTTGAGAGAAGTGATCGAGTAATGCTGTAGGTTTTTTAGAAGTTTAAAAGAACCCTGTAATCTCTGATCGATTCTTTCTTGAATCGGAATGATGAAAACGAGAGGTAGTAAGAGCAGAGGAGGTGGTAGAGGAGGTGGCAGACGAGGACGAGGTGATGGACGAGGACGAGGTGATGGAAGAGGACGAGGCAGGGCAGGAGATGCAAGAGAGACGAATCGCAGTGACGAGGAGGCTGATCCAAGTAAGTTTCGAATCAAAGTTTAGCTCTGTGAAATGTCGTGAAATGTTTAAATTCGGGTGTAGATAGTGTGCGATTCAACATGCATCGCATGAATTTAAGGCGATTCAGGTTGTGTCGCGTCGAAACGAGTAGAAATTTTTAGTGAGAAGAGCGATACAACGTGTATCGCCGCAAAAGAGCAGCGATACATGCAGTATCGGGCAAGATTTCCACGATAGATGGTGAGTATCGCCCCACGTAGGGTACTCCTTGGCCGAGCGAAACATCGCATGTTTCGCTCCCTTCTGACGATACAACTTGTGTATCGTCCTCTAGCGGAGCGATACACGCCATGTATCGCTCTAGCGGGGCGAAACAGTTACTTGTTTCGCCCCCTTGAAAATTGTTCCTCGCCATCGGGGCGACGCAGGCTGTATCGTCAGGAAAGAGAGCGAAACATGCGATGTTTCGCTCCCTTCGGACGATACAGCTTGTGTATCGCCCCGATGGGTGGAAGGGACTTCCATCCTGACGCGATGCAGGCTGTATCGTCCTCTAGCGGGGCGATACAGCCCATGTATCGCTCTAGCGGGGCGAAACAGTTACTTGTTTCGCCCCCTTGAAAATAGTTCCTCACCATCGGGGCGATACAACTTGTGTATCGCCCCTCAGGATGGAAGGGACTTCCACCCTGACGCGATGCAGGCTGTACGCCCTCTAGCGGGGCGATACAGCCCATGTATCGTTCTAGCGGGGCAAAACAGTTACTTGTTTCGCCCCCTTGAAAATTGTTCCTCGTCATCGGGGCGACGCAGTCTGTATCGCCAGGAAAGGGAGCGAAACACGCCATGTTTCGCTCCCTTCGAGCGATACAGCCTGTGTATCGCTCTAGTGGGGCGAAACAGTTACTTGTTTCGCCCCCTTGAAAATAGTTCCTCACCATCGGAGCGATACAGCTTGTGTATCGCCCCTCAGGATGGAAGGGACTTCCACCCTGACGCGATGCAGGCTGTATCGCCCTCTGGCGGGGCGATACAGCCCATGTATCGCTCTAGCGGGGCGAAACAGTTACTTGTTTCGCCCCCTTGAAAATTGTTCGTCTTCATCGAGGCGACGCAGTCTGTATCGCCAGGAAAGGGAGCGAAACACGTCATGTTTCGCTCCCTTCGAGCGATACACGTCATGTTTCGCTCCCTTCGAGCGATACAGCCTGTGTATCGCTCTAGCGGGGCGAAACAGTTACTTGTTTCGCCCCCTTGAAAATAGTTCCTCACCATCGGGGCGATACAGCTTGTGTATCGCTCCTCAGGATGGAAGGGACTTCCACCCTGACGCGATGCAGGCTGTATCGCCCTCTAGCGGGGCGATACAGCCCATGTATCGCTCTAGCGGGACGAAACAGTTACTTGTTTCGCCCCCTTGAAAAGTGTTCCTCGTCATCGGGCGACGCTGTCTGTATCGCCAGGAAAGGGAGCGAAACACGCCATGTTTCGCTCCCTTCGAGCGATACAGCCTGTGTATCGCTCTAGCGGGGTGAAGCAGGCTGTCTCGCTTATTTCTGTGAGGGAAACACTCCGTGTCTCCCCCCGCGAAGGTAGTCCCTCACCGCTAGGGTGCGATATACTGATTGTTTCGCACTTCGCGAAGTGTACTCCCTTACTCTTGGTTGCGATACACGGGCTGTTTCGCCCGTCGCGTACTGTACTCCCTTACCGATACTCTCCGTTGTCTGCTATTTTCCCGCTGCTATGGAGAAAATGAGAGAAGGACCTTCGATGTTCAAATATCATTCCAAGGAAGATGATCGGTATCATTTAAAATGGTGCTGGGTGCTGAAAGAAGACATTGAAAATGCATTATCTGGAGTTGAAAAGAGGCTATACATCGAGTGGGATTACTTGTGACATTCTCCTTCGACTTTCCTCGTCCAGATGTAAGTCTTCATAAATTGTCCCTTCTTTCTATTTGTATATGTTTACTTTGCTTTTTACACATGCAAGTGTACTTAGTGCACTTCCTCTTCTTGTAATGTATGTGTGTGTCATGTATGTAAACTCTAAACCCTACAATGTATGCAGATATCATATTGTCTACAATTCATAGACACTTATGATCCAACTATTCATCGTGCCACCGTTGAAGGACACGAGATATTATTGGATGAGTCTTTTGTTCATGAAGCATTAGTTCTACCCATGGGAACTACAGTACCTCGTCCCCACAATGTTAAGAGAGCTTTGATAGATGATTGGTTCTCAGAAAAAGATGAGAAAGGGAAAAGATATTTGTTATGGATGTGTGAATATCCAGAGTGGAGACCTGTCTTTCAGCTCATCAATTGCATACTTCTAGCTCGTAGATGTCCTAAAGAGGTACATGGACACTTGGCTCTTTACTTGAAGAGTAAAGTAGAAGAGAGCGGAGAAGATTATGATTGGACTGAGTTCATCTTGGACTCTTTAGATGCTGAGATATCCGCCCTGAAAAAGCATATGAGTAAGGAGAAGTTGGTGAGGCATCCAGAGACTTGGGTGGGTATGATATTGACCCATTTCATGAGACATGCGGGTATACTTCCAGAGTCTCGCATCTTCTTGAGTTCCCAACAAGTGGAGGAGCCGATCCAACATGCTGGGTCTTCGCAAGGAGGTACTCTAGGTAAGATGTCTGCTTCCTCCTCTATAAGTTTATTACGTGCATTTGTTTATGATTTCAAAGTTTTGTAGTAGTATTTTTAGTTGTCTTTCTAATCAAGTACAACTTTCGGTTGAAGATCCGTCGTCTTCTCAACAAACTCAAGACCCTCAATCTTCACAGAGAGCTCCTCCATCTCCATCATACAGTGAGATGCTCTTTTTCCTCTATTTTGTATTTCTGAATTATTTACGGTTTTCTGCTCACTTTACTGTTTAGAAATATTGTACTGATATGTATGTTTCCAAAGAAGTCTTGGCTGTGTAAGGGCATGTACAATGTTTACAAGTCGAAGATGATTTTGGCAGGTGAAGAGATTATTCTCTACGATAGCATCAAGAGGAAGAAGGAGGAACTTGCTGCATTAACCACTACCGTCGATGAGAAGAAAGCACAGCTTGCAGAAAAGCTTTTGGAACTAGGAGCTATGGACTACGAGATAATGGTGGGAAAAGAAGAAATAGCTTGTATACAAGAGACCCCTGAGTTCTTACCTCGTCTTATTCACCCTACTACCATAAGACGGAAGACTCTTATTCTTGATTTGAATGGTCTTTTGGTTAAAGTTGGGAGGACCGAAGAGGAGTTGATGCAAGCTCGTGAGAAGGGATATGTAGTGGAGAATATCCCTAAGCCTTCTGTATGGTACGTCACTATCCGTTCATCTTGGTATAAATAGCAATCTAGACATGTTTAGATGATAATTTGAGTTTAATCTCTTACTTTGTTTACCATATATGTTTACTACAGGTATGTGGCTCGACCTGGAGTAAAAGCATTTTTGGACATTTGTCTCGATAAGTTCCATGTTATCATATGGACATCCCGTACTTTGGTCAACACTGCAACTCTACTACATGCAATGGACGCCAAGCATTATTTACCCCCTGGAGTTGCAACTGGGAAGGTATTTGCATCTACGCAACACTGCTATCCTCCTTCCATTCATGTTCAGATTTTTTGTTATTTATATCAAATTTGTCATACTTCTTATACAGTCCGTCTTGCCTTCTTTTCTTATCTTTTATCAGGTATGTAGAGTGTTGGCTCAGGAGTCGTGTTTCAAATATAACACAGAGAGGGAAGCAGGGTTCGGGAATCATTTATACCTGAAAGATTTCTCGTATCTACATCGCTACAACTTGAGCACGAGAGATGTTCTCCAGGTGGATGATAGTCCAGTGAAGAATTCTACAAATCATCCCTTCAATGCTATCCATCCTCCTCCTTTTTCTCCTTTCACCATCGATAGTGATAAGGAACAGTATTTAGAGACAACTTTGTTGCCTTGGCTTCTTCATTGGGGATGTACTCCAGAGGAGACAGTCTCTTATGTGGAGACTAGATATTCTCAGATTCAAGCTCAAGATCCTATTAGGGCTTTACAAGAGTATTGGAGCAATATTACCAAAGAGGAAGTACATATAGTATGGAGGTCAGTACCACACAGTATGTCTATGGGTTACCTCCATCTTCTCAAGTGAGAATAGTGACAACTTCAAGTTTCTACTCCTTGCAAGTAAAGTTATAAAACTTTTGATAAAAGTTTCGCATCAATGGTTACAATATTATTATTTTGAATTCATATAAATTATGGTTATAAAGAAACACCAGAACAACACAGGGCGAAGGGTACCTGTTCGATGCGATATAGCCTGTTAAGCTCCGAACACAAGCGAAACATGTGTCATGTCGACATTATTTATCAGCTTGTATCGCCTCATCTAGGGTACTCGATAGTCGAGCGATACAGGTTGTATCGCAAAGACATAGCGATACAAGATGTTTCGCTCCATAATTGTGCGACACAGGCTGTATCGCTCCGATCAGTGTACTCGATCGTCGAGCGATACAGGTTGTATCGCACAGTCAGGGCGATACATTATCTGTATCGCCTCCGTTCAGTGCGACACAGTCTGAATCGCACCGATCAGGGTGGCTAACCCTTACCCTTACCCTGGTCGGGACGATACAACCTGTATCGCCCCGAGCAGTGTATTCGATCGTCGAGCGATACAGGTTGTATCGCAGCGGCAAGGCGATACATTACCTGTATCGCCTCCTCTCAGTGCGACACAGTCTGTATCGCACCGATCAGGGTGGCTAACTCTTACCCTTACCTTGGTCGGGGCGATACAGCCTGTATTGCCCCGAGCAGTGTACTCGATCGTCGAGCGATACAAGTTGTATCGCAGCGGCAGGGCGATACATTACCTGTATCGCCCTCTCTCAGTGCGACACAGCCTGTATCGCACCATCAGAGCGATACATTGCCTGTATCGCCCCCTCTCAGTGCGTCACAACCTGTATCGCACCGATCAGGGTGGCTAACCCTTACCCTTATCCTGGTCGGAGCGATACAGCCTGTATCGCTCCTACGCTCTGCGACACAGATTGTATCCCTCGATCAGACCTGTGCGGTACAGGGTTGTATCGCCCCGGGCGAAACAAGCTAAGGTAAGGGTACCCTCGTCGGAGCGATACAGCTTGTATCGCCCGGCAAGAACGAAACATTACGTAAACGAGTGCGATACAGGGGTTATTTCACACAATGATGCGATACAAGCTGTATCGCCCCGCAGTAACGAAACATTACGTGTATCGTTCCTTCTCTGAGCGATACAGGCGTTATTTCGCACATCGAGTGCGATACAGAGTGTATCGTTCCGAGGGATAAGATAAGGTCGAAGCGATACAGACTGTATCGATCAGCAACAGTGCGATACAAGATGTATCGCCTCTGAGCTGGTGAGGGTAACACTAAGAACATTACACACTGTTAGGTAGAAACATCATGCACAAACACGAGTGGCATACAAGAGTAAACTCATTGACTCTCAGTGCAATTAACCGTTCATTGCAACAATGAACCATGAAAATATCATTCTTCTCCATATCCAAATTTGAGTTTTCACAACCACACTCCTCCTGAAGTCTACTAAGTCTACAACTGTCTAAGTTTACGAAGTGCATCTCCAAATTCAGAAAGGTCCTCTCTTTGTTCTCTCTGCAGTTCGATTACAGTGTTCATTTCTCGAACAATGTTTTCTGCAACTACATCTATCTCATTTGCTCTCCCCATCAGTAACAAGGCCATGTCATGTAGCCTCTCTATCTCGACAAGTTGAACGTTCTCGGATATGCACTTAGTATCTTCCTTCGATATGCACTTAGGATCTTCCACCACAGATGGATAAAAAGTACAACAATCCATTGCATTGGCAAGGTCTTCCACAGCATCTTGAAATTCATCCGGTTGCTCCATCTCAAGCTCCACATCAAACACTGTATAGCGATTCTACTGTGCATTCAATCCAATTTTAAAACGTCACTTCTCTGAGCACATAGTGTTCAATATTTCATCTTGCTTTTCTACTGTTAGTGTCTCGAACTCCTCTGCTGTCATGTCCAATAGTTTTTCTCCAACAGTCCACATAATTACTATTGGCAATGCGGTTTCTGCACGGTCCTTCACACTGTGATCAATCAATCCTAGATGAAATCGATATTGTCTCCTACTTCCTCTTTGACCACATGGGTGCCACGTCTTTCGCCCCGGCTGCGTATGACTGAAATACAACACCTTCCTGGTTGAGCTCGTTGTCATGTTTGGTTCACTTACACGCTTATAACACCCCGGGAAGTTGCAGGCAACATAAGAGACAGAACCAGACAGCTTGTTCTTGATTATTCGTTGAATGGAAGCTGAAACCCACTGAGAAGAGACATTGCCGATACAGTCTTCGAATTCTGCAAGTGAACACATCGTTTCTATAAACTACTCAGCTCAGCGCACGGAAACCTTACACACGGCTGTGTACACTCTGTAATCAACACGTCTAACGATAACAACAACTGCCTTTGCCTTCGCATTCGCTCGTAACTTTTCACCCCAGTCTCCTCGATCTCACATCACCCTCGTCTCTTCGATCTCACATCATCCTCGTCTCTTCATTTTGAGTGCGGAAAATCTGTAAATGCATCTCGCACGTTACAGTGAGACTGGCCGGACGATACTGGCGCCATTCTCGCATTGCCCCGTCTTTCCCGCTCATTTCCGCTCAAAGTAAACAGCTCGTCCACGCTCCACGTCATACAAATCGTTCGCTTACACACCACGTCAGACTACCCAACTGTGACGTGGCGATTTCACCACGTCAGACTGTCAATATGACATGGCGCACGCTCCATGTCGAACTGTCGTTATGACCTGGCATAACGGCTTGATCTACATGGCGCGGTCGACCGGCATGACGGACGATGGGAGGTTGGGGGTGTGATCAAGCAACCAAACGTTAAGAGAGGTATGATCAAGCCAATTCCTGCTCACGAAGGCGTCGAGGTGCTGGGAAGTAGCCGCCGGTCCCCGGGGTGAGCTTCGTCAATTACTCTTAGCACATCCAGTCCAGAGAGTCCACGACAGTCACGTACAGTCGTGGAGGCGGCGCCCGTTACTTGAAAGGCTTGAACCGCATACTGTAGCCCGTGACATCAGCATCTGGGAGGTTCAATCCAGGAACTGAGTAAGCCTTATGTACTGACGGATAACTCAGGTAACTGCTAAAGTGTGCTAACTGTGTAGGTTACTTAGGTATAACTGACCTTGATTGAGGTCAAGGTGAGAGTTCCTTCTATTGCTCGAAGTTTCTGTCCTGTGGAAGTGGCACGCTCTTAGTGGTTGAAAGGCGTGGAAGTCCAACAGAGACAAGCACGGGCGTGTGGGAAACTTTTGTGCGCCTCCACTGCAATAACCACTCCTTTCGATCCTCACGCAGCAGAAGAGTTGCGACCGTGGTGGGATCGCGGAGTGCATTGTGAACACCATCCACTTCATCCAAATCCGTTCACGGCCGATCGCCGCGAGCACCTACAGTACCCACACATTTGGTATGGCATGAAACAGCTGGTATGGTATGAAACAGCAGTGGGGAATGTAGGGTCCGAACGTGACTGAAGTCCAGTCAACCCCAGCTGTGGGCATGGCGCGCGGCCTGCTTGTCTGCCACAACTTCTAAACTGCAAACGTCGGACTTATTTATTTCGCCCTATAGTAAGGTCGGGAATACTGGCATTCTGGAATTCCAGAGAGGATGACGAGTCAGAGAAAGTGCAGGGAGCAATGCTGAGTTGACGTTGGACGCGCTTAGAGGTGAGACTCCAGACTCCAGAGGACCAAGACGTCCTGTATAGGAAGGAAGGACGGAGAGCGGATCCCATGACAGGCAAGTTGTAGGCCAAGCCTAACGGCGGAGAGGAGATGAGAGGGGAGGAGAGGTGATCGGAGCGAGAAGAGGTGGGAGAGCGACCCCCTGCGCGAGCGCTGGCGCTGTGTTGTGGATTGACAGGAAGCAGAGTTGGTGGGGCTGGAGTAGCCTTTCATGGCTGAGGAGTGACAATCAAGACTTGCGAATTTTCGAAGGGACAGATAAAAGTAGGAATTTGCGCAGCACCTTGGGGCGATCAGCATGGCGGCTCGAGCAGTAGGAACGATAGTGGGATCTAATGTGGTGGTCTCGCTGAAGAAAGCCTCGGCTGGTGAAGTAAATGCAGATTCTAGCAATATGTTGTTCGCTGTCGGAGCTTCGGTTGTGGCTTCTTCTTCATCCTTGTTTAAAAGTGCGTCCTTACGATGTAAGATAAAAGTTGCGTCTACTGGAGCTGTAAATTTTAGCAGAAGAGCGGGACAGAATAGGATAATGACTGCTTCGGCGTCGGAGATGTTGAGACACAACGTAGCTTCAGAAAACGTAAGTATTCTCGCAGTTTCAGTTCAGCTCCAAGATCTGGAAATTAATCGCAAGATTTGCGCATTGTTTCGTGTCTTGTTTGACCGAGTAGCTTAAAACTTCAGGGTCTGCTTATGTGTATGTACGAGTCTCCGAATGGAGTGACTTTCTAGGCAGAAGATATCTGGAATCACTCTGATAGCGTCCAACGTTTATATAAGCTTTTGAGATACTTAATTCTTTTGCACTGAGGCCGAATATTGCAGTTCCCCTCAGATTGCCAGAGTATGGTCTTGAATGGTCGAGTCACGTGACACTTGAATTATTTCGAGAAATTGAAAACATTAGTAGGGTCTCGTTCTTTGCAACTCACCCCACTTTTCTTTTCAGGGTAAACCGGTTTTAAACGTAAGTACGGAAGAGCCTCCCGCTTGCACAGAGGGTTATTTTACCAGCGATGTCGAGGGTGATCCAGATCGTCCAACGGAGGGTTTCTGTTCAGTTATGGAGGCTGTGGAGGCAGTCAAAGAAGGAAAGGTGCGCTTTGCTCAGCTGAATCTTGTACATTCGCATGTATTTTTGCTTCCGGCATTCTTTGATGGATTGAGCTCTTATCTCTTAAGTAGGATCAGTTTCTTGTCGTTGAAACTAAAGCTGATGTAGACCATATGATACAAGTCTGGTCTCACTCGTGAAAATCATGATTTGAGATAAAAGAGTTAAATTGCAAATTCAGGTTAAACTGCAGAGCTCAGTGGCGGAATTATTAACTAGTACTGCTGACTTCGGAAAGCAATGCCTTCCTGAGATTCACAACCGATGCACTTGTTGCGTTTTGCTGTCATTGCAGTTTGTGGTGGTTGTTGACGATGAGGACAGGGAAAACGAAGGTGACTTAATCATGGGAGGTTCTCTGATGACACCAGAAGGGATGGCGTTTATGGTTGATCACTGCACAGGAATAGTTTGCGTGGGCATGCCAGGAGAAGCACTTGATCGTCTCAACCTTCCTCTCATGGTCCAGGACAAAGACAACGAGGAGGCGATGTTGACAGCGTTTACTGTGTCAGTGGTAAGATGCCGTGGTTCCTTTGGGAAAAAATGTCAGAGGCATACGATAAGATGCTGAGTGACGAAAAGGGTTCACACAGGTCTCGTGGAGATAATGCAGAGAATAAAAGCTCTTGAGACAAGAGTCTTTGTTGTTCATCATGTCAGGATCCCGGACTAATAGTCGATTCCACTTTTTCCTTGTTTGCAAGGTGTCAGACCGCGGTTTTTGTGAAGTAAGTTCTAACCATAATGATTTCTTGGCAGGATGCGAAAATAGGGACAACGACGGGAGTTTCAGCAATGGATCGGACGAAGACAGTTTTGGCTCTTGCTTCACCAGCCTCTACACCAAATGACTTTAAACGTCCTGGTCATATTTTCCCATTGCGTGGCAGGAAAGGTGGCGTATTAAAAAGAGCTGGTCACACTGAAGCTGCAATAGACCTTTGTGTGCTGGCCGGACTGCCACCTGCTGGTGTGCTTTGTGAACTTGTTAACAGAGGTGAAGGGACTATGTCGCGTGTACCTGAATTGAGGAAGTTTGCCGCCGAACATAATCTACCAATTATTTCTATTGCCGATCTAGTCAGGTATTTCCGGTATACTCATGTTCACAGAATTTAATCATGGGACTTGAGTCCATGTGTAACCGTAGAGGATTCAGGTATCTTGATGTCGTAAGGGTTTATCTGGTAGTGTACAAGTAATGAGATAGTTGTCGGCTTCTTAACGGTTTTCGGGTTAGATTGGTTAAGTTTTCCAGGATGTTTCAAGAAGGATGATTGTGTCTGAAGTTGCGGATGTCAGCAGCCTAGTTACTGTGCAGACGAGATTCGAAGTACCTTGTAGATAAACGTTTCAAGGGCCTCCACCGAAATATATGAGTATTTTCACGCGGATACCGTGATGATTTGGAAGCGCTTCAAAATTAGGTGAACGAAAACTTAAGTTGATACGTCTCTGTGACATCAGGTACAAGCGCAAACGGGATAAGCTCATTGCTAGAACAGCTGTAGCACGGTTGCCAACTAAGTTTGGTGCTTTCCAGGCGTACAGCTACACTTCACAAATAGATGGTATGGAGCACATAGCCATGGTCAAGGTACGGGTTTTCACTTCCGATCGCTTCTAATCTGAATTTCTGAGTCTCAACTACGTAGAGAACTACCAAACTTGCATACCTAGATTGCTCGAAAGTTCTATATGAAGCACTGTGTCACTCACCCATTACAGATGTTAGTGTTCTTGAATGTGGTCATAACGCCAAACTAGAAGTTTCATCCGACAGTCTTGGAAAGTGAAAGTGATGTGCCCACGAGACCTGAGTACAGAGAAGGACGATTTGTACTATCTTATTGACGGGTTCCGTACCGGCAGGCCAGTTTTTATGTTTAGGACGATCTTTCTAATTTGTGACG
Organism: Asterella californica; assembly: GCA_036924285.1. Taxonomy (NCBI): domain Eukaryota; kingdom Viridiplantae; phylum Streptophyta; class Marchantiopsida; order Marchantiales; family Aytoniaceae; genus Asterella; species Asterella californica. Next base: position 29,648,009 of record JAYKYS010000006.1, on the reverse strand, counting down.
GTTCGTGAATGTACCTCTGGAAACTTCATAGCACATCTTTCATGTTGGGTGCTACATGCATGCTATTGGGCATGTGAATGTTGCATAATGTTTTGAAGTTGCCGTTTTGAAATCGCCATTTGGTTGGTGGTAGTGTTGCTAACACGAGCGGGCGCAATGCAGGGTGATATTGGGGACGGGCTAGATGTACTCGTGAGGGTGCATTCAGAGTGTTTGACTGGAGACATCTTTGGATCAGCTCGTTGCGATTGTGGGAATCAGTTAGAACAAGCTATGCGGAACATTGAGCGTGAGGGAAGAGGAGTTTTAGTCTATTTGCGCGGCCATGAGGGTCGAGGCATTGGATTGGGCCACAAGTTACAAGCTTACAATCTACAAGATGCGGGTCGAGATACCGTTGAAGCGAATGTGGACCTAGGCCTTCCTGTCGACTCACGAGAATATGGTATTGGTGCACAGGTATCTGACATCCCTATATGAGGACCAAGTCGACGAAGTCGAAAATATGAAAACATTCGATTATCAATGTTTTGTCATCGCTTTCATTTATCCGATTCCTACTACGTGATAGAATACTTTTAGGTACTGACATATGTTGACGTATGTATGTATGACATTTTTGTGCTCACTCGTGTGTAGATGCTCAGGGATCTTGGAGTAAGAACGATGAAGTTGATGACTAATAACCCATCCAAATTTATGGGTCTCAAGGGATACGGGTTATCCATCAACCGAAGGATACCGGTGTTATCTCCCATTACCCAAGAAAACAAGCGTTATCTAGAGACAAAACGGTCAAAGATGGGTCATGTGTATGGTTCGGATCTTCCAGGGTTTAACCTAGTGGACACTTCTATTCCCGTGAATGGAGACGACGCTCGTAAGCCTGAGTGAGGAGTCCGAAGGCTAATCGGATGAGGGATATAGTGAACCTGTTTCAGTTTTTAGGGATCGAACCGTTTTGTCACCTTTGTGACTTGAGCTTGACCCCCGGGGTGGCACGACGTTGTAGATCTTAGCGACCCCAAACATGACTGTCGAGCTCCCTAAATCAGTACTCTTCATTTAGAATCACAGAATTTTCAGGTGGGCACTTGTATCATGTGCCCTCCAAACTTGACTTAGTTAGTTGATATGAGCGGCAAGCACCCTTTACTGTAAACATAGTCTCATCTTGTTCTGCTCAGCCTAAACATTCTTTGGGTGAGTGTTACGGTGTATTCCTTCTCCCGTGGTCATGCGGTCTTGAAAATGTCCCCTGGAAACAAGTTTGTGGAGAAGACAGGTATACTGTAGACAACACTTCTCATATTCCTATCAATAAAAGAAATATGTCTCGTGGAGACAGGTATGGATGATTATGTTCCTGTTCCGGTTTCTATCGATCTGTCTGTCAGTCTAGGCTTTGCTTCCAGATTAGTCGTTCGCTTTATTTCATTGCGGTCCAGTTGGTGGAAAGTTTAAGACGTTCAAGCAGAAGATATTCAGGAAGTACGAGAAATTAAATACGCTCAAGAAACACAAGAAGTCGAAGAGACCGTATGTGGGAATCGACTGGAATGTATAAGTCTAACCCGGTGGATGCAACGATAGTGTACTTAGGCTTTCTTCTGCAGTTAGGAACACGCTGTATGTCTCTACCACAGGAGTACGTTTTCCTGGTTGTCAGAGAATGGGTAGAATTTCGCGTGATTATCGTCAGAAGAGAGGTACCCTTCGATTAGGAGAATTATCAAATGGGTTGTTGAAGTTTATATTCTTGTAGGTTTAGGGTTTAGAGAATCCCTCATTTACGTCCGGTACTGTAGCGGGCAAGTTCAGAAGCATGAGATATTGACTTTGAGTATATTCTATACGTAAAGCACTATCGGCCTGACGGTTGTTTTTGCGGGTGCTTATCGTAGCTTCAGAAGTCGTAATGTACACCATCTGCATTTGTAGAGATCGTGCGATTAGGAAGCATAACCCCACAATATTAGTTAGCTTGACCATGTCATGCATACGTATCGCAAACGAACGCAGATTTCTCCGAAGGAACCGGAATTTTCAAGTCTGTCCATTCATCGAACTAAGATTTCCTGTTAAGTTTTTTAAGCTTCTGTCATTTACGCAGGGACACGTTAAAGCTAAATGTAGTGCAGAATCTCTCGACATACATGACCGCTGTGTCGGTGTGTACAAAGAGTGGCGATTTTTCTCGGTCACATTGTTTGACGTAAGTTTAGTAGGAGCAGAGTTTGATCAGTTACTGACTCCCAAAGTGGGCAATCATGCGTTGCTATTTGAAAGCGACACATTTCCAGCTTTACCCTCGAGCTGAGCATGAGATATGGATCGATAGATGTCTGCAGGACGGTTGGTCTATGAAGGTGGTCGTGACATCCTGTGATAGTACTCGAAGCTAAGGAGGCCATTCGATCAAAATTTGGGAACATGTCTTCTCAAGTGAATCTAATAATGAGGACGGGGCCGAACCAACGCGGGGCGCAACAAGGAGCTTGTTGATGGGTTCAAGGTTAAGTGTATGGAAGTCGGAACAATCGTATCCAGTTGCGACGAAGAGCTGTACAATGCCAAGCGCAGTGGACGGTGCTTTAGAGAAAATAAAAGCTGCAGAGGTTTCATCGATCGATTGCAGCTTGATCGATCGTCTTCTCTACAGTAGCTGGGACTGCAGTCAGAAATATATATGGCACATCTCACTGTCGTGTTTCCTTTGTTTGTGCCGTGCTTCATGTTGGTCATACTGAAAGATATCGTGTCCATACTATCGTTATCGAACCATGCGGGGAATAGCGCAAGTACACGTATGTAGATACATTTTATCGTGTGACAGAGAAGAAGTGGGACAGGCTTCTGTTTCCAGGTGAAGTTTACACTCATAGCAGATTGTGTACAAATTTGCTTTGCACGGTAGTAAAATGAGTAGTAGGGTTGTGAAAACCTTCTTCGGACATGTGAAGGGCTGACTACTCGTACTGAAGAGCTTCATGCTGTTTCTAAAACAATCACATCGACAATTCAAACTCTCCTTGTTTTCTATAGCTGTTGCTAATTAGAATGTCTTTTGAAAAGGCGATTCATAGACTAGCTTCAGCTTAGGTCGGGGAAATGGCTGCTCTGCTCAACGTCATACTGAACGGCGCGCACGGCGACATGATCCTTTCGTACAGACTTTCATTAAGTGTACAGCAGAAGCGGCATCATATTGTGCTGCCGGGATGAAATTCTTGAGTGAGGAGGATCACACTACAAGCTTCAAGCTTCTACTGTCGTCCACTCTTCTACTCGCTGGTTTCAGCTCTCAATCAGGCCAGCCAGCCCACATAGTTTGCTTATGTATCCGCTCGATGACTTGCAGCAAGAAGCAGCCCCGAACAAACTGTTCAGACTGGAGGACGACATCTGAGAGCAGGGCAGGTGTCTGAGCATGGCGCAAAATATGGCTGCAGCGAACGCGGATGTTAACCCCGCTAGCAGTAGCCCCATAAGCACATTCCAGCCTCGTTGAGTGGAGGGAATTTGCCGGAGTTCATTAATAGGGGGGTGAACTTGTGCCTGCGCAGCTATGGCTGCAGAAAGCGTTCTTGTGGTTATTCGCATTAGGGCCCGTGGACCTCGTATTAGAATTCATGGCCAGCTCCCCGCATCGAAGTCTGGTTTATTGTGCGAGAGACGCTGATCAGTACACGGCACTTCACAGAGCGGTCATGAGCGGCGATCTAGAGATCGTCAGACTGCTCTCTCGCATCTACTCTACTTCCCCTTCCCTAGGCCTGCACGCCCGGACGAGGAATGGCTGGACTGCTCTCCACATTGCCATGTTCGCAGAAGACTTTGACATGGTCGATCTTCTGATGAAGTGGTACGACGACAGCGATCATTCCCCACCTCGTGATTGGGACTTTCGCGACGACATGTGGATGACTCCGCTGCAGTATGGAGTGTTGGGAGGCTTCAGCAAGGTCGTCGGCAGGCTACTGGATTCAAAAGCTTTCGGACACCATGTCAATTCTGTAGACTACTTCAGACGATCGGCCATGCACATGGCTTGCGGCCGTGGAGATTCTGTGCTGGTGCAGGAGCTGCTGGCTAAACCAGTCGTCGACCCGAATTCGGTCGATTGCTGCGGTTACACTCCTCTGCATTGGGCCGTGTATGTAACGGCAGCTGAAGTTGTGAGATTATTCGCCACCAAGGCGATAGAGAGAACGATTAGAATGACTGAAGAAGACAGTCAGGGTCGGCCGGTTCTGCAAATTGCAATAGAGCACCAAGGGATCAATCACAAAGTGGGCAAGGATATACAGAAGCTTCTGCTAACAGTTCCCGAAGTGAAGAACGAGGTGGAGGGATTGTATCGAGACAGACAAGTGTTCGTCGACGCCGCAAACGTAATCCTTGTCGGTGCAGCATTGATCGCCAGTGTGACATTCGGAGGATGGCTGCAGCCTCCCAAAGGCTCTAATTTGGACCTACAAATCTTCTGGGCTTTCAAGAGTCTCTCCTTCTTCTACTCCCTGGCCACGGTCTTGGTCGGAGCGGGCACGGTTCTGCCCATGTCCGACGTCTATATCAGCAACACGGTCAGAAGCATTCGGCAATGGCTGGCCCTCACATCATTCCTTCTTCTCATCTCCGTCCTCTTGGTACTCTGAGCATTTGCTGCCGCCGGGTTCGCGTCTCTACCACTGATTCCACTCTTGCAAAGGAACATGATCACAACCACGAGTGTGGGCACCGTCATCTGCGGCACCACCGACCTCTTCTTTCTCAATCGGCTTTTGAAAATTAAGGTTCTGGGGGATTTCATGGTTCTCTTCAGTAGTCTCTTTCGCCGCCTGAGGTCTAAACGCAGAAGAAACATTTTGGAAGCGACCACTGTTCTGGGTAAAAGAGGGCTACTCGACGGTTTCGATTTGGAGGTATATTTCGATTTGGTTCTTACTTTAGAAGGCCACCTGAAGCGACAAAGCGGAAGTGACGATACGAATGAGAACGTCAAGGAAACTATGAAGGTCTTCGAGGCTGAAAGTTGTTTGAAGCTTAAAGTTGGAGAACGCTAGTTTTGGCTTGGGCCAACGATAGCATGTCTTTCTCGAGCATTATCGTAAACGAGCGATACCAAAAATGTTCTATTGGATGAAACAAATTTTAACTCGAATAGATGTTAACAATGAACATCATTAAAAACAAAATTTTCCATAAGATCGAGAATTTGAAGAAATTCATTTTCTTTTTCTGTAATCAAATTTAAAATCAATTTTTAGAAAAGAAATACATTAACTTTATAAAATTCATTCTTTCTATTTTTTGATTCTTTTTTTCGAGACATTAATTTAAAAACAAAATTTCACGATGATATCATATTTTGTTCTAAATTGTTATAAACTCCTTCGCTATATTACAATTAATTGAATTTCACACAAAAGTTCATGTGTAATCAATTTGACGAAGGTAATGTTAAGGTCATATCTTATCCGTTCCACTCTTCGAAAGACATGTCAAAAGCATAAAATCGTGTCTTCTCTTTATCAAATTTTCTCATCTTATCTTGGAGAATGTTAGTTTTGGCTTTGGCCAACGATAGCATGTCCTTCTCGAGCGCTCGTTTTACGGTAATGCTCGAGAAAGACATGCTATCGTTAGTCAAAGCCAAAACTAACGTTCTCCAAGATAAGATGAGAAAACTTGATAAAGAGAAGACACGATTTTATGCCCTTGACATGTCTTTCGAAGAGTGGGACTCCAGGATAAGGTATGACCTTGACATGCCCTTCGTCAAATTGATTACTCAGGAACTTTTGTGTGAAATTCAATTAATTGTAATACAACGGGGGAGTTTGTAACAATTTAGAACAAAATATGATATCATCGTGAAATCTTGTTTTTAAATTGGTGTCTCGAAAAAAAGAGTCAAAAAGTAGAAAGAATGAATTTTTCAAAGTTAATGTATTTCTTTTCTAAAAGTTGATTTTAAATTTGATTACAGAAAGAGAAAATGAATTTCTTCGAATTCACGATCTTATGAAAAATTTTGTTTTTTGTGATGTTCGTTGTTAGCATCTATTCCGAGTTAAAATTTGTCTCATCCAATATAATATTTTTGACGCACGCACGAATAATATTATGGATAAATGATCTTAGACAATAGAATGATTAGAGTGACGACCAAAAGAAAAAAATTTGCCCGCACAAACCCTAAGATAAGATCACTCAGAACATAGTCAGGTATGTTTGATATGAAACAAGACTTAGTAGTTGTCAGAGAGAGCTCCTTCCTGTAAAACTTCACTAATCGCATTTAAAAGATCCTCTAGTGAACACTCAACAAGCTAAATGATTTCTATACAATCTTTTCCTATATCTTTGTACATAGGATATGGAACAAGGTTTGATTCCTGTCTACAACATTACCGTGAAAGACAGACCGTAGGAGAGACGGGAGGGAAACCATCTTGTCTCTTCTACGACATATCATGAATCGGCTACATGAGGCACGATCAATATTCTCTCAAGATGAGAAGCGAACATGGAAGGATCATACGTCCTGTCGAGGAAGTAGTCTGACAAATTTCGGTCGGCCACCATGGCGGTGCATTCCGAACTCTCTTGATATCAATCCCATAACCATACCTTCCGTCCCGCCAACTCTCAAAAAAAGCTCCTCTCGTACGTCATTTAGTCATATGTCTGGCATACTTGGAGATGGTCCTCATTCAAGCATCATATCGCATGAGTCAGAAAATTGTCAAAAAGATAGCAACTACCGTGCTGGTAACTCAAATCGTGCAGAACTCTTCGCGGAGTGCTAATTTATTGTGTATAAAGTGTAATACGTTTCTGTTCGAGTTGATAATATGATTTTGCGGATACATAAAAGTTTTCACGTTGAAAAGAATTTAATACTAAATTGAGTATAGAATGTGATCATTGAAGCTTTTACACGACTTAGTGAAAAATTAATGATTACATTACACTATATTAGACATATTACATTCTGACAGTTTAGAAGATGATTTCACGTGCCAAAGAGCAAATGAAAAAAGTATTGGACATTGAGGTATTCGCAAACCTTAGCTACTCGAATTGAGTTATCAGTACGGTACGCACCGTGTCAAAATAAATCCCTCGTCAATCTTTGAGTGACATAAATTTATCTTCAAGGATTAGTGGACGTCGAGCAAATAGGTGATAGTAACACAAGCGTCGGAGTAGGAACCTTCAACCTAATAGGACTCTCGAACTTGACTAGGAGCAGGATAAGAAAAGAACGTTGATCATCTGAATTCCTTTCATTTGCGTTCTTGATGACTCGCTCTCTGCTCCCTTGTCAGACGTCTCCATCTTACACGTCACCAAATGGCTTAACTTTTAGTAAGGACGTGCACAATCCCAGACACCTTCATTTCTAGTTTCCACGTATTCTCCAATTTAACCCAAACTCGTGGATCTCTCATTCCAAAGCGATGTTGGAGATGTAAGACGGTAAAATAGACGACATAGGAACTAACGCTCTCTTCCAAATTTCACTCACAACGCTGATGTCGGTCACATCATTTTTATCAGTTGTTAGTTCAGCCGAGCGAAGTGGCACTCGTCGTTAGTGCCGTTAGTTCCGGTAGTGCCGGTACTACCGTTAGCAGAGTTTCTTGGGTTGAGATCACCAAGGAGCATATTTCGAGTTGGAGCTTGTAGTCTCACTTTTCTCGAGTTGAGTCTTCAAGCTCCTAGTTATGATAGATGTGCTTAGTGAGTAAAACTTAGATTCTCTACGAGCACAAAGTTGGTCTAGCTTGATTCGTGAGTGATCTGGTGTTGGTTGGCAAGTGTTTATGCATGTGTTCTCAGATTACTCGAGAAAAGTGCTTCGTGAAGTTTTGATTGAGAGAAATCAGATCACAAATTTTCTACCGATGATATTTTTGGGTGGTCACAGATTGATGATACTTTCAATTTGTGGAGTGGAGGTGATTTCCGTTTCGCTTGGTGTATTAGCGAAGTGATTGTTTGATCGCTAGTAAGATCAAATTTTGGTCGCTGGTGATAGTTTGTTGTTTACTTGAAATCTGACATTTGGTTGATGTGCGGAAGGGCTGGTCATGGCTTATAGACCCCTGCTCCTCTAGTCTTGTGAGCTTGATATGCAAGTCTTGCATTCCACGCATGATATCTTCAAAGTTTGAATCATCCTTCTTCGAAGATACTAGAGGTGTGTAGACAATTAGAACAACAGGAGCATGTGTTACAGCAATCGGTGCTGGTGATGGTCTCATGATAATAACCGTCTCTCGTCTTCGCTCTCTCTTGGTAAGCAGACCAACAATTTCCTCAACTTTCTTCCAACTATTGATCAATCCATCTTCCTCTTGATCCTCTTGAATGACTTCCAGCTTCTCTTGCATTTTCTCATCTATAGCTTGAAGAAATAACTCTGTCTTGTAGGACTGCAACGTCAACTTCTCCATCCTAGTCAATGAGAAAACTATTTCTCAAACTCCTTGAGTAACTTAGTAGCTTGTAAACCTTTCCTCATTGCTCAACCTCTCCAAGAATCAGATTTTGAACCTCATGAAGCGTCCAAATGAAGTAGATGAAGTGCCCATGGGAAGCTAACAATGAGCTCTATCACTTGATACTATGAACGAGGAGACTCAAAAGTTGTGTAAAAAGTTCATTTTGAGTTGTGAGATCTTTAGAGCGATAATGCTAAGTATCATAATTTGATTTTCAGATAGAGCCGATCCAGACACTACAACATTTCACCATTTTAATCTTTGTATGCATTCAAAAAAAGTAATTAAAGTATACTCATATGAGAGATTTAATGTTTTTTTCATAACATGTGAAAGTAAAAAGGGATTATTTTTAATAGATTTTTGTAAAATTTTGTAAAAGCTATTGCTTCTAAAATTTTTATTTTTATTTAATTTCACTCATATTTTAAAATAAATGTATATGATATACTGGATTTTAATATATTTTTTACTATTTTAACATTTGTATGTTATAAGAAATATCAAGTTTGATCTAAATTATGAACTTCTAAAATATCACTTTACATTATCCAACATATGTAAACTAATTATATACTCAAAGTTCATAGTTTAGATCAACCTATGAAACATAATTTGTTGTCACGACTATGATACATAGCATCATCTCAACATAAACTTTCACATTATATTTAGATTTATCACATTAGTTTCTAAAAAATATACTTTTTGTTACAAGAAAAAACTAATGTTAAATTTGGCACTTGACATGTAACTTATTCTTCGATATTTTGATCAGAATGAACCGATTTAAGAATCTATATGTACCTTAATCCAAACTTTAAGTGATGATCCATTTGACTATAAACGAGCAATAAGTCATCAACAAAGTTTCACCAAGAATTATAATCCAAATCTTAACACACAACACAATCTTAAATTGTACTAATCATGTTAAGAGAAGATATAACATAGAATTTTAATTATACTAATTTTTAAGAAATAATATTTTTATTTATTAAAAATTATATTTATACTTGAAATATATTCCAATTTTTTTATTTTTTAAGAAAATATGGTTTTGATAATATTTTTATTAATAAACTATGAGTTTACTTAGATCTCTACACATACTATGGGTTTCCTAAAAAAATATGGAGAGTGACTTCTCGAGATACTCGTTCAACTTTCTGAGTTTCCCTGTCAATATATCGTGCTTTTGTTTTTCTTTTCTCACATTTTATATTCTCTGAGCTTTGTTAGCGGTTTGATTCAAGCTTATCTTTTTCATTAAAAGAAACTATTTTAAGATACCATGTTCCATAGTTCATATTCATATCACAGTACTCAAACAATGAGTTTCAGTTCACAAACGTAACATGTAAAAGTACAATCAAGCAATGAATTCTTGCTATGTTCTAGGTCTCTGTACAATCATGCAGTGAGGTTCATTTCACGTAACAACTAAAGGTACAATTAAGCAAGCAGTTTCAATTCACACAAACAAGTAAAGGTACTGTCAAACAATGAGTTTCAACTTGTGATACAATTGATTCATGTCGCTTGACCTTCGATTTGAGGTACAATCGATTTCATATTACGTTGTCATTGTACAATAAAAAGCAACGAGTTTCAGTTCAAGAACGAAACATTAAAGACATTATTTGTCACTATAAAAAGTAAAATCAAGCAATGAGTTTAACCTCAACTGATTTCATGTTATGTTGTCACTGTACAATAAAAACAATGGGTTTCAGTTCACTAAAGCAACCTATACCAATAAATTCAGCAATGGGTTTATTCTAGAGGATATCATTTCCAGATACTTTTGCTGAATGGTACTGCACCTCAAGCTCATGTATGTATGTGGTATGTGACACCTAGAATTATCCTAAGGGTGATTCGGTTCAGAAAACTGAATCGAATGTTTGTATTTTTAATTTTTCCAAGATCACTTTTGTGTGAAGGCATTATTTCATCATTCGTTTGTTTGAGGGAACAAAAATCTATAATTCTATGAGAACTCCAGTTGGGATCGGATCTGACCATTAGTGCGATTACAACCATAGTAACTAAGTGAGAATGAGCTATTAGGATGAATCTCCATTTACAGTCTTCATCTTCTCGAAACCAGTCAGACTCTAAACCAATGAGAAAATACGGGTTTAGGGTTAACCGGGAGAGGGTGTTACGACTTCGGTCAGACCTTGGCGGGTATTTTTTAATAGTTATTCACTATTTGTCTATTTTTGTTGCAGTGGAATATCTATTACGACGGGTCATTATTTTGAGTGTCAAAACTAAAAAATTTTATGAAAAAAATTGTAGTGTTGAATCACAAGCGCAACCCATACTCAGTCGCGCTTCAATACAAAGTTAACTATTGTGATATTATGGCTCTTTCTCTCCTCGTCTTTGAAGAATATTTCTCTCGCAACTTTTACACCCCCTAATATTTTACACAAAATCAGAGATAAAAAACTCACAAGAACACATCAAGATAACTTACCAAAAAAACTTTTATGCATTATTAATTTATAATGATTCATCCATCGGTGTAATAAAAAAATATAAAAGTTAAGACAAAAGATTTTTCAACAAGTAAGAGCAAAAAGACCATAACATTTTAGAGGATAATTTTGTATAGAACCGCTGTTCATTTTTGGTTGTCTTTGTGAACAAACACTACGATTTTCTCATTAATATTTTTTATTTCTGATAGTTAGAATAATGATTCAAAGCAATAGATTTCTCTACTATAAAAAATAAACAAATAAAACAAGTAAAAAATGAATAAAAACACCAGTGACATTTTCCTGCCATAAAATGCACTCACAAAGGACTAACCAAATTCATAACTCTCACGTGGGTGAGGAATCTTACACAGAAGTTCCAACAGAAGATCCAAGCCCTAATATACCGATGAATACCATAGTCCCGGATATCAATGGAGACCAAAGTACCACTCACTCAACGGAGACTACTACTATTTTCCCGTAGGTTTCCCACCACGCAGAATTCCTTTCCGAGCCGTGAGGAGCGGAAGCATGCGTTTACGTCTCGGTTCTCGACGGCCATCCCACTCGGCGCGGCGTTTTGCGGGCACTCGAAGGCCGGGCCCACTCGAGTGACTCATGTCGTCAGCCAAAAGTTGAGCTTCCTCACGCTAGCCACGAAAGTGCCGGACTCGTCCTTTCCTGGCATCCCGCTGCTCTTGAGGTCAGTGCTGTTTGAAAAAACTTCGCTTCTGGAATCTGGTAATCGCTTCCTCTGTCGCTAGCCCCTGTCTTTCACTCTCTCCTTTCTATGGCCGGGATTGCCATCCTGCGTGCAATCTTCACGAGCTTTTTCCGTCCCGCGCTCCGTTTCTTCTTCCACTCCCCTCGTGTCGTCGTCACTGCCTCTCTATCCCGTTTCCTCTTGTTAGCCACCCTTCCATTTTGGCTCCCTATCGCACCATATGATCTTCGCTAGTTCCCTGGAAGCAGCATTACTTATGCGCCCGTTTCGGACTCGTGTGGCGTATTATATTCTCGAGTGCACATGTGCCTACTGGAGTAGGGTTTTTAGTTTCGGTTGCGCCCTGTTCGTTGGTAGTTGATAGTGGCGACAGCTCAAGTGTATATCTTGGAACTGGCAGACTCCGTCGAGTGTCCGTACCTGTGCTCGAGAACTAGGATAGTTGGACACGAAAACTTCTTAGGGTGTCGAGTCACTGGCGGAGCTGAATTTGAATCATCGAGCACAAGTGTTCGCAGCACATAGATTGATCGTGTTTTTAGGTAGGCAGCCGAAGATGCACAAATGCGGCTCTGCCGTGAGGACCTGTTCGAACTAAACTTGAATACATATTGAACTTCCAGGACGGGGAGGATAGTCTTACTAGAGCCAGAAGGGAGCTGACTGTGATGGACTCGGAGTAGGGCGTAACTCAGTGATGGAAGTAGATTGTGTACGAACAGCGGAAATCAGACAGGAGTAACATGTAACGATCGTCGTATCTAATTTATCGCTGAGTAGTAGATTGAAAGAGGTGTTGGTTCGCGCGAAGTTTATCGATATGGAGAAGGCTGCAGTGAAGATACAGGCTGTGTATAGGGGTTTCCACGTACGGCAATGTCAACCCTTGCGAAAACTGCGTCAAATTGCAGAAGTGAGAACGAAGCTGAAAAAGTTGAATATGCGAGTTTGTGATCCAGTTTACGTAGACAAGCTGTGCACCGATCCGATGGAGAACCGGAAGATGAAAGAGGAAATCATGGCTCTACTTCTTGAACTCGATGCGATACAGGTAGTTTTATAATCTTTTCTCAGTACATCAGGTAATTGTACGCATCCGGTGTTCATTCTTGGCGGTCATTTTGCCCGGGAAGTTTACTCTGGAAGCTACTATATTCAGGTGCTCCCACTGCTAGGTGTCCGATCGTGTGTGTTTTCGTCTTATTCATGTGTATAAACACGCCTAGAAGCAACGAAATATGCACCACCTTTTACGAGTAGAGATATAAGCACAGTATCTTGATGAGAAGTGCAATTTGATCGGTCGAGAAGATGGTTCGGTCTGTTTTACTTGTTCTGACTTGTTGGATAGCTGGTTACGGCAACATACCGTAGAAGCTTTTGACGATCTTCACTAAGAGTAGTGTATGTAAGTGGGGACTACGACTCTCGACTGTGTTCTCAGTCGCTGAATCATACTCCTATTTAGTCGTCACTCCACCTTAAGAGTTGGAGTGGAATTGCGAATAATGCATATTCGAAGCGGAATAATCCTCTCCGGTTCATCTCGAAGTACTGTCTTCAGTTATTAAGCGGGAAACGTGACTCGTGTACATTTATGTGCTTTGTAGGGAGTGCTTCCTGTCGTTCGGAAGATCCGGAAGAGCGTCGCTCGGGACGTTGTTGAATTCCAAGAGATAGTGGATGCGGTCAAAGTTGATCCCCTTGCAAGGAATGACGCTGAAGAAGTTAATCCGCGCCCAAGTGGTCAAGTCAATTCTCGTGGAAGTGAACAAGCTAATATTCGTGCAAATGCACCAGTTAATCCTCCGCTTCGGAGGGTTGTGAGCCTAGACGACAATGTGTACCCAGAGCAATCTTACGCACACCGACCTACCAAGAAGAAGCCCTCAGACGCGACTGCTGGTGATAGTTCTAATCGCAGTAGCGACGAGGATGCGGCACCCAGAAGAAGACCAGAGGGTTGGGTAAGAATTCCTCTCTTACACAGGAGCATAAGCGGGAATCAGAGATCCTTGTCGGCCAAGGTGCCCATGTTGGCAAGGACCTTAAGCGAGGTTCAAAGGAACGCTGGAGTCCGGAGTCAGTTGCTGGGAAGAAGCATAAGTGAAGTTGTGAGGAAACCCGCTAATAAAAGTCCTTTGTTGGGTCGAACTATTAGTGAGGTACAGAGGAAGAAGAGCGATGTAATCGATTCTTCGGCTCCAACTACAATCCAAGATGTTCAGAAGAACCTGCACCCAAGGACTCCTCCAATATCAGATGGCAGAGTATCTTCAGTCGATATGGATTCACCTCCAGCTCGACACAAATCAGTCTCTTTCGATAGAGAGCAAGCTGCCATTCGTATCCAGGCCACATACAGGGGTCATCTGTCTCGACGGTCGAGACCGTTACAGCATCTACGTACTATATCCGTGGTGAACACTAGATTGAGAGAGCTGAATCGGCAATTTGCAGATCCTAGCTGCGCCGAGAGACTCCGGATGGATGGAATGGAACGTCTGAAGTGGTCCGAGGAGATCACTGCGCTTCTGTTGAAACTTGACAGCGTTCAGGTACTCACCAAGCTTGTGGCGCATGATATACATCCTATTCTTGGATTATGTTGTTAGGAACGAGTGCCATGAATTTTCACTGCGTACTGCTTACCTCAGAGCAGTCTTAAATCTCCATTCGATCGTAAATTAGAATGAAGTTGTATGGAGTGTGAGTAGCTTATTTTATGTAGTTCTGAAGAAGAAATGCAGAGGTGGACAGGTTTCCTTCAGACTGCGTACAACATTGCTGAAGAGAATTTGAGTTTGATTCCAACCCCTGTTTTCTATCCAAAATGAACATGATATTTGCTCCCTGTAACCGCTTGCTTTGGTCAGTTCTGATAGCTTAATGTGGCAGGTATCTCTATAGTAGTTACAAAGTGTTGTGAACCATTTTTTCTGTTCATTCCCTGGGAGGGCGGAAGAAGGTCTTCTCTCCGGTCTTCAAAAGCATCTATTTGGAAACACTACCGCCTGTCTTACCGCCCGACACGGTTTGAGCCGTCTGCTTTCCTGTCATCATGGTTTCACGGAGCGTCTCGTTTCTGCTTGAGACCTAATATTAGTCGGCGAATATGCGTTTGTCCCCAGCTCATATACTAAAAAACGTTTCCATTCGTTTGCTCTTGTTTATCCATTTCCCCCTTACGTTCTGTTTTCTACTTTTGGTTACCGATAGACAATTATATATCGTCCGTTTGTTGGGATCATGCTTGTCTTCTCTATTCTGATCTGTCTACGCTATTGATGTCTCCACTCATACCTGCAGTGACAGCTAATATTTTGTAAGTTCAGGTAGTACACCTTGGTAAAACGAACGGGAATGACCTAGTGTAAACTAACTTTGATTGGGAACTTGCAGGGTGTTGTTCAAGCGATCAGGGACATCAGGAAGAGTGTGACCCGAGAAGTGATAAAGCTCCAAGAGAAGGTGGACAATGTTATACACGAAGCCGACATTTTGTCTCGCATAGCCCATATTGAAAGTGACTCAAGTGTTGCGAGTACAGAAGAATCCAGCTTTGGGACTGAGACCTCAGATCAGGAGAGTCAGGACCATGATCGGGGGGAAGAAGTCGTTGCCTTTTTGCCTAAAACTGCTGCCCCCTTTGAGGTGGATGTGGGGAAGGGACATGCGCAGGTGCAGCACGACTCTCGCCTTTGGGACGATAAATATATGGATCTGCAGAAACCGTTCGACTTCGAGCTGGGTTTTGATGAGAGCACGGCCAGTTGTCATTCGGAGAAAGGTAATAATGAAGGGGAGCTTCAAACAGAACAGGCCAGAGTCCAGAGGAAGATGAAGAGAGTTCCGAGTGGGTCAAGGGAGAGTAGGTTCCCAGAAAGTCAGAATGCATTTGAAATTCAGCAGTGTGATATCCTGAGTTCAGGGAGATTCCCCACCCGAGGACGGGAGGTCTCTGATTGTATCTTCTTCTGTTTCCACAGCAGGTACTCGTGCCCAAGGCAAGCAGCAACCTCCAGTATTAAACGAAGGAGTGAACTGTGAAGATTCCTCATTAACCAGAACTCAGAAAAAGTTGAAGAGGATCGAGAAAGAGGGAGTACAAAATGGTACCGGTGCAGTCAGTTGGGATTTGGATTCTTCTGCGCCAGCTCTTCAGGATGAGTTGGCGAGAAAATCGAATGGCTATATAGAGAGGCCTGCCGAAGCAGCTCTTTCCAGTCCAACTCCCAGTGGGATACTTGCAGCACTGGGTAACTGCCCCGGCAGATCAGTTTATACCGCACCGGTTCCTTGTACTCGCACCAGCGATGAGTCCTCTCCATCTCAGACAAAACTGGGCGGAGATTCAAACGACGTTCCCATGCTACAGGACGAGGAATTCCCTTCGAACAGAGAGCAGCAAGGTGGCCACAATGGGAGATCCCCACCGCGGTTTGTACCATGTAGACACCATCCTCCCGAGGAAAGAGCATGCGACTTCCTTCGATCACGAGCTGGTCACTGTGAAGAGGTTGGTAGCGGATCTGGCAAAATATTTGATGCACAGATTGCGCACGAAGATGATCTTCTCACCACCTCCGAGATCCCTCCTGTACATAAGCCATTGGAGGAACAGTGGGAGGTCGATCGTCTTGCCGCATTAATGGACGAAAATTCAAGGCTGAAAGTTCTACTGAGCCAAGTACTTGAACATGCAGAGGATCAAGCCGACGATTTGAAAGTGACGAAAAGCAGACTTGCAAAGCTAGAAAAGGAGCGTGTGCAACACACAAAGAAAGAGGATATTGGTGCAAGAAAGAAGCCTACTTTCGTCAGGAGGAGGAGGTGACACAAAGGACTGGCTGCTTGATACGACTCCTTGGCTGGAAGAGGTAGAGGAGGAAAGAGTGACGGTCTCTTTCGACAGTATTGTACAGATGTCACGGATGCCGACTAACTCCAAGTTTACCATCCATGTTGAAGATGGAGGTGGGAACTTTATTTTGACCCGGGCTACTTGCTCTTTTCAAACTGCACGTGGCCGCTTGCAGGTTAATCTAGTTTAGATTGAGGTGTACACATGTAGGAGCAGGTCATTCTGCTCTAAATTGAGGTATACACAGACAGAAACTTCGTAGCTGTTCTCTATACGCATAAGTGGATCATGACATGGACTATGGAGAATTGTACCAGGGTCACTGTGGCTCTGTGGCTCTGTTTGTAATTTTATCTCACTGCTGTCTGGATTAGGTCTTACGAAACCACATGTGCGTTGGTCTGACTCTCTTGGGCAACAGAAGTTTCTCTTTCGATCGTTAGCCGCAGTTGTTCTTCTGGTTCGGCTCGTGGAGACTTGTAAGTTCACTCTTGGGTTAGTGTCGCTGGTTCCAACACGTGAAGCCGGGATGATCATCCGTTCCGTGTTTTGTGTTCTACCTTATGAAGATGCTTGTAGTGGACTTGGGATGCATATTGAATTACGAATTCAAAGAGTGGAGGAAGTTATTAGGGCGTGTCAAAGCTGCATATCAGTGTTCCCTCTAGGCAGAAAGCTTTTCTCCCGTCGTCATGTTTCGGCAGTGTTTACAGTTAATGGGATGGCACGGCAATCTTGTTTTAAGATTGAAAGTTGCACGCCGGGAAAAGTTCTCAACGTAGTTACGATGAAATCCATCGGATATCTCAAGCTCACGGCGGTCGACGAGGACTCTTGGAGGTACCCGTGAGAAAAGAAAATCCTTCGTGAGAAGTTCGTGATGATGATCCCTTCCTGCGGAGGGGATTTTTCCCTTCGTCAAGTTTCGGCCGGATTTATGGTACAGGGGAGGCAACTTTGCTTATGACTAGAAGCAAATCACAAGCGATACAGCATCTCTCGCCGGAGGTTGACGGGATCTCTCGGAAGTTACCGTCCCTGTCGCTGTCCGAACGTAGTTCTTCTGCCTCCGATATTCGTACTTTGACACACCCTATTACTACATGACTGTATCCAACCAGTCAAGACAGTAGTTTTCTTGGTGCCTAACGTCTCCTCTGCTCTGTCATTCTTTCAACTGTGTAAATGACGGTGATAGGCTCCTCCACTTGTCCGTTTTGTCCATGCTATTAGATACAGTAGGGCATGTCGAACTTAGTGGTTACCGGCGATATTCGCTCTCTTGTAAAAGTGCATTCTCGTAGTCAACACAGAGTAGATGTCTACTTAGTTGTGGCATTTTCCGTATAGGATAATAAGTCCTGTAAGTAAAGAGTTGCTGAGGCATTTTCCGTTTAGGATAAAGTCCTGTAAGTAAAGAGTTGCAACGGTTAAAAACTTCCTCGAGGTCGGAAGCTGAGGGGATTTACATATACGGTGCAACTCATTACTTCTAAATATTTAGTAATTATAGATTAACGAACATGATAAATAAATTATTATTTTGAATCAGTCTAGAGTTATGGTTTTTATCATTCATATTAATGTTCTATTTTGTTTTGATTTTTTCAAGGGTATAAATGTTAATGTCATCTAGAGTAAAGTGGGACACATTTCTTGAGAGCGTCTCAAGAATGTACATCATAAACCTGTTTGTATATACACATGAGTTTTTCTCATTCAGTTGTGTTCTGCTTCACGAGTTCCGGACGGTCAGTAAATGCTGAGGGTTCTCTCTAACGAAGAATTGTAAAGATTTTGTGAAAGAAAAGATGTCAATCGCTGAACCAGATGATTGACTTCCACCAGAAAGTGAAATTTAAAAGAAAGGATGCATAGTAGAGAATGTGGAGCAAGATGACAATCGTTATTATTTCTTTCAGAATTATGCGAAACTCTAATTATGCGAAACCCTTGTCAAGACAGAAATATGCAAGGTACACACGAGGTCTTGGACAGGCGCAGATATATCTTGCAATCTTGCAATCTTGGCAGCTTACATAATATCCATAGTTTCTTGCTCTACAAATTTCACTTTGGCACTTGCAATGAAAAGTGTTAATATTCTCTAACCCAACTCTCTCTACGACCAACTAAAACACCAACAATGGATTTCAAAGCTCAAGCGCTGATATTTTACGTTGTTCTTCGAGCTGTATCGTGAGTTTGTGAGATATATTTTGGACTTTTCCTTCATCATGTCTAGATCTCTTATGACATGTATATCGGAAATCAGTTGTGTACATAATGTTACAAAATTTATTGAAAAGTTTTACTGTCCGACCCTCATGTGTACTCGTCATGAAAATATCTCCGTCAAAGAATAAGATTTTGATGAATAAAACTTCAATTTCAGTTCAGCTAGGTTGGACCTTTAACTACTTGAAGTATTTGATGTTTAAGGTCATGAAGAGTCTCGTGTCATCTTTCACGTTTAAACTTTATTCACATATATTATTCATGGAAGTTATATGTATGCATACAGTAAGAGACTAATGCATCATCTTGAACACCAAAACTTACACTGATTAGTAATACCACGCGAACAGGTAAAAACAAAATCTACATCTGTGCGAATACCGAACTTGTCAGTGTCACATAAGTGACTTTAAAGTCAGATGAAGTTCATGGACACATTTTTTGCTATGTCAATGTTCCGCGGTCCGGTATGGCGGTTCGGTATAATCAGAGAAATTAAGGTTGTCAGTTTGTAACATTTGAGAAGGTATTAGGGTTCCATTAAAAATAAGATCTCCTCTACTTTGGTTAATTTTAGCATTTTAAGTTTGGAGATACACAACTTGTGTACATTTACCATATGCAAAAAGATCAAAACGTTATTAGAGGTGTATTTAAGTGATTTATTTATCGATGACGCTTGATTCTTGCTTTTTACATTTGGTAATCTATCTTAAAATTCAGAACCTTATGGTTTTGGTTCAATTGTTTAAGGAGTTAATTCTGGAACTCTTCTCCTTGATGTTTTCAGAGGGTAATGTCATACACTATCATGACATTGAATTTTCGTTTGCGATTCTACCTTCAAACTCAAAACCCTAAAGTTTTGGCCTCATAGTTAAAAGAGTCTAAAGAGAGTCTTCACCAAAATACGTTTGGAGGGTAATGTCTACACTATGAAAACCCTTGAATTTACATTTTGAGAGTCTACTTTAAACAACATCGGAGATTCACTAATTTAGATTTTTACCAAATTTTTTAGGAATTACTAAATAAAATAGTAAAATTATTAAAATTAATAATTAACATGAGAATGAGAATTAACAACGAGAATTTTGAAAACTCATTAGAAAACTGCTATGGTACTCGGAGCTACCGGCTCGTCTGTCTTGGGTGGAGTGAAGAGAACGTCCGGAAAGAAATTTCCAAACATCTATCTAAACGAAACAACTTGAAGAGAGTTTTTTGTGAAGATGGGAGTTTGTTGCGTTCAGAGGAAAGTAATCCTTCTTGGCAGTAAACGTTGCATTTACTGTTCCACCTTTCCTTTCTGTTTCGTGAGAAAGGAACGAAGAAGCTGGAATTGCGCGCCAAAGCAGGCAATTTCAAATAATCATACGCACGCACAAGAGGGACGAGGAAATTGCCCCTTGGAAAAACTCGACACTGTGCTCTCTAAGATATGTGGCGCTGGTTGAGACGATTGTGTCAGCTATGTTGTAAGCAGTTGCGGTCGGTAGCGCATTGTGATTACAGGATCTCGAGCTGTCACGAGAAGCCACAGATTTCGCACTCAGGAGGCAGATTGCTCTCACGTCCCTCTGTCTGCCAGGACAGAGACGTGTTGAGTCGAGTAGCGCCTCTGATAACTATCTTGATTCGCGCATGTGATTTGTCACAGGGCAACAAGCAGTAACTGACTGGTCCGATGCCGGAGGATTGGAATGCAGCTGATGATGACCTCGAAAAATTGCTGGATTTCGGCGTCATTAAACTACCGACTGTTCGTAGGTCCTGCAAGATCACACCGTCAATTGACTCGAAGGAGGATGGAATGGGAAGTGCCGGAAGACCCCGGTCGGTGAACTCCCTTGTTCCTGAGGCCACTGTAAATACTCAGATTGATTATGCTTATGCTTCCTCCTACTTTGGTGCTGCACGTAGAGATCTAGATGTGGATGATTATCGGGCAATGGCTTCTGTACCGGCAACATTTGTTTTCGCGTCGCGAGTGGACAGATTCTGTGCTAGCAAATATTCTGCTAAATATATTGGTCACTCGGAATAAGCTTTAGTTCATGCCCAAACTCAAGGAACAGGCAGGTGTGGTTCACAGTTTGAGAGAAACAGGGAAGGAACACTGTGTCACTTCAGAGGAGATTGAATTCCTCTCAGAACATAGGTACAGCTGTGAAATCGGCCCACTGGTTTCCTTGCCAGAGCGGCCCGTGCACTCGCGTTGTAACCCGCGCAAAGGAGATTGTGGCGCCTTTGACAAGGAGTCAAGCACATCAGGAAGCTGGAACTTCCGAAAAGGGGAAATCGTCTGGCACTTGCGTACAGGATCCCTGGTCCAGCCGGGGCACTGCAAGGAAACTTTCGAAAGAGGACCTCCAGTGGGGACCTCAAAACTCGTCCAAGGTCATTTGGTTCGGATTCGCAAGTCTGTGATACTACCGAGTTCCTGGGAACTCCCTGGATTACTGCAATGGAATATTTGGGTGCCGGCAAGGTGTATACCACTCATTCTAGTTTTTCCACCCTCTCTACTGTTTCTAGGACTTGATGGAGAAACTTCCACTTTTCCACTCCCATGCGAAGTTTCTTTAGCTGTTATCTGGATGTTGTCCCCTGCGGTTGGACATATGTTCGAGCATCGTTCACGATCACAGCATGGAGTTAGCTAACAAGTTGCGATGCCGACTCATAAGCTTCCAAACGCGTACCCAGTGTCACCATAGACGGCATACAAGCCTCGGTAGACACAAACACATCCCTGAGGGTATCCCTGAAACTCAACCGACAATAGGTGGCAAAGTCACAGCAGATAAGAGTCGTCATTCTTGTTGTCAACATGGGTGGGGAACCGACGTTAAACCTATGAAGTTTAAGGATCATTTTGTGCGAAACTCGACTTGTTACCATTTACTGAACCATCACAGGGTTTTTCTTTTGCAGCTCGTTGCCATCATTTAAGCCATTCTTCCTAATGATTTGGAGACGTTTCCGTGATTCTCGAGGTTGAGGACTTAATGGGCAAGGTGTGAAGATTTCTAAGCTAGCAGGATTAGGATTAGGCCAGTCCACACTTGTTTTCTTCTTCTAGGATCAATTGTGTTGGGTTGTGTCACCGATCCCGTCTCAAGGCCTCCTAGTAAGTGGTCTCTTTTTGTTGATTGACAAGCACCTTGCTTTGCTGTTGTATCAATGACACTACTCCGATCATTGATGTTTTCAAACTCATTTCAGGACCCTTCTGGAACAATTTATGGATGTGTTCATAGAAGCGTGCTGACGGAGTCGAAGTATGGCCACGTAGTTCTTCCAGGTGCTGTCCTGATTCCGTGTAAGGTACTTGAACGCGTACATTGGAATTTCTCTCTCTGAAAACGAATCTGAAGAAGCTCACGTGTATGGTTATTTGTTGTTATTCTAACCAAATGGTGTGAACATCGGTGGTTGTCTCACAGGCTACCGTTTTCAATCCTACGCACATTATCTCAACATCACGACAGGAAACGTCCGTAAGGTAAGAGTACTGTTCACGGTGCAGAACGATCACATAGTACTTTTCACGTCGGGGCTATATTCTTCGTTCTTTGTAATATTAGACATCAGCATACAGTCCAATAAAGCAGCGTTCAGTGATAGGCAGTCCTAATCAACGATGGGATAGGTATTTGGCAGCGAAGCCGGGAATGCTCCACCTCCAACAAGCGTCGAGAACGAAAATACCAACAATGTCGAGTTTCTCTCGCAAACGATGTGGCTGAGCCGCGTATGTCTCTTCTGCTCGCACCTTCCAAACATCTGGCTTAGTCCTTATCTACAGTGGCGCCACGTACCCGCGTATTTTTCACTCCTGAATTAAATACTGCAGAGAGACGTGGCCACTATGCATACAAGATGAAATCCCTTGCAATGTCCTCGAATGACTCGCAAGAGGTTCCACCTTAAACACTACAGTAGTCACCGGACAGGGTTAGTGTGACCTACACTAATACTTGTCAACAGTGTAGTCACCGGACAGGGGAGACACTAGTAACTCCGAATCTCAATGGAACAGGCGAAGCAACAGCAACTGGCATGGATGCAAATCATGTCGAAAGGGGTATTGGAAATCAAATCTCTGCTCAGGAACCCGTATCTGTCTCTGATCAGACAAGGGCCTTCCGGTTGCTACCCGTCGCTACATCGTTGAGATGTAAACTTGCGCGACGGAGGAGGTTGTACAAACAATCTGTGGAGAAGTAACAGGATTCCGGGAGTCGTGACATGGGCTCAAGAGCAGTAACTGCTGCCAACGCTTAGGCAGCTGGA
This sequence comes from Asterella californica, assembly GCA_036924285.1. NCBI lineage: Eukaryota > Viridiplantae > Streptophyta > Marchantiopsida > Marchantiales > Aytoniaceae > Asterella > Asterella californica. The sequence continues at coordinate 29,624,873 of JAYKYS010000006.1, read as the reverse complement.
TGGGACTTTGGGGGAGAAGACGTAGAACTTCTATTGAACGATGATTTGGGCAGTTTCCCCTTTTAGCATTTTCTTAAATAAAGGTGATACTGCAACCCATGGCCATCGGAGCCTTGATCGGAGTTCTCATAATTGGCAATATCATAGCACGTTTAAGTGGCAAGAATTCTGTCATTTCTCAATCAGCATAATAGTTGCCGACCACTGGCTTGAGAATGCTACAAGGATACGCAGGTTTGCACGAGGAACAAAAGGTCCGTTAATTACAATTTCAACTGAAAAATGCTTACACTGGCAAAATTGTTGGATGGTTTGTTGTAGGAGGTCACGGGGTTCTGCTTTTATAAAGCGTATCTCAATACGAAAACTAGTCGTAAGCCTAGGCGACAGGAGTCTTCGCTGACATGACTCATGATCATCATGCACTCCATCGATGGCTTTTTAAGGTGCAGGGAACGTTATTGGTCGTTTGGGATTTAGAGGAAGTTTTCGGCTCCATTCTTACCTGTTGAAACTTGTGGTTCAATCATAGAACAACGGGGAATGTAGGCTACAGTTGCACCCAAGTCAGAGGCAAGAGTGATCACCCAATCACTGAATTGGCTGAAACCGAGAGGGGCATGTACACTACATGCCCGTTGCTCCCGGTCCAAACCAGTGACCCAAAGGTGAATGATTGTACTGTACTAGCAGCCTTAAATGTCACATGGAAACTCAGAGTTTTTCGCGGTTTGATGGTGATGATGGCTGGCTTCACAGCAACTTTGACCCCACCAGGGTGACGTATAGTAGCTATGTACGTCTCTTCGGTTTCGGCAACATTGGTCACAACTCGTCTCACTGTCCGCGTACCGATCAGGTTCGCTATGGTGATGGAAGGAACATTCAGGTCGGATGATCGGGCTCCGGGGACTGTTCTACACGTACCTCCTGTTGCATCTTGTACTGTGTTGGCATCGGCTCCAGGCAACATGCACAGAAAGTTGATATGATCTTGAAACTCTGTGCAGCCAACACCACAAGGCGCCCGGTTGGTATGTGTCCTCACTTGGATCTCTCGAGGTAAACCATCCTGGCATTAGTAAAGGTTATTTGTGGAAAACTGCATTCAGTAAGAGGATGTACACCAGTTTAAATTAATGTACCTACCTGTTATGAAGGCAAGCCCTGGATCTAGGGCGGCTGTTGGATTCACAGCGCCACATCCGTAGTCGAAAGGTGTACCAGGTCCGAGCAGTTGTGAAGCATTTATAGATGGTTGCTGGGCGAGAAGACGTCTCCTTCTTGTGTCATACTGGGTTGCAGACGTCAGGATTGCCGACTGAATGGTAGAGACACACCAGTCAGGGTGCATCTGCCTCAGAAGGGCAACAACTCCTGCTACGTGAGGCGTGGCCATGCTTGTCCCCGACAACAAGGCAAATTCTTGACCTGTTACAGTGTTCCATTATGTCAGTAAGATCTAGCAATAGAGCAGATGATGTTCCAGCTGTTTGATTTTTCAGTTGATGTTTGGATTGTCTGTCCTCTCTTTCCGACCAAAACAAGTAAACATATAGATGGACCGCTCTGCAGTCATTGACAAGAGCTTGAATTATACATAAACCTCAGCTGCTGCATAGCCTAGACATACATACCATTATATCCGTTCACATCAATGCCGGCTGGACTCCATGCGCCCCATATCTGATTTCCAGGGGCTAGAATGTCGGGTTTCAGTACATCGGCGATAACAGACGTCACTGTGTTGGCATATATTGGACCTCTAGCGGAGAACGAGGATACTTGAGGAGCCTCTACTTGGTATGATGCTTCACGTGAATCTGTCAGCCGTGCATATGCTCCAAACTCGTAGATGTATCCATTGTTGTTCTTCTTTGTTTTCTTCTTATAGTACTCAAGTATTTTCTGCACATTTACGTTAAAGAACTCTTTAAGCAATTTAAGGAGAAACCCACAGCGAAATAAAACGTGGAACCGAAAGGGATCTGCAATTCTCTGTACTATAACGTCGAGCGGCATACTGTTTGGCCTCTTGCTCACTGTGATTACAAACTAGACAGCCTTCATGGTTTGTGATCAAGGGGACCATTACCGCTGACGCACTTGCATCCGTCACAAAGCTCGCAGGTATGGAGAATGGAATAGGGTCGAATGTGTTGCCTTTCTCGCGACCAATGTCTGCGGGCTCTGTCAGTATGATTAGCCCCACTGCACTCAGGTTTTTAGCTGTGGAAACAGCTGCTTGGAATTGTGCTGCTGCCCCTCCAGAGTAGTACTCAACGAAGTTGCAGATCAGTATTTTACCAGCCACAATTCTCGGATTGAAAGGTAGTGTATCTTGACAGTAGGAGTAATATTCAGCGTCGTATGCACTCGTGCTGTTCGCAAAAGCATCTTTGGCGTATATAAGCGGGAAATAACTTTCACCCGGAGTTCCAGCTGCCATGTGCACATACCCGTGCCCACGCTCAGTTACAAGTCTGTTAACTAGCTCTCGCTGAGCCACTGATTCTGGTGTTTTCGTATATTGGTGTTGCTAGCTGTTGTGATTAGGAATTCACAAGCTTCATATTTCAGGATCGTCAGACGGAGCAACTTGCAACATAAGAGCAGTTGGAAAATGAACCTGAATGTGCTCGAGAGTGAAATTCCAAGGTGCAACTTTCTGACTGATTACCTGAGAATCCTGCCCCCGGGAAAACTCCGGCATCTTCTAGAATCACAGGATTTGGATATGAACGGTCACTGACTCCTGCTGCAACAGATATAACCCACGGACCGAAAGAATTCATACTAAGTGGATATGGACCGTTGTTTCCCGCAGCATGAACGACTACAACTCCTGCCTTGATTGCAAACAGAAGGGCGATGTCGAATGTATTCAAGGCTGGCACTCCGTAAGTTCCACTGGTTGACCCGAGAGATATACTCAGAACGTCCACTCCATCTTGCACTGCCTGTTCAAAAAGTTAGCGCAGAAAAGGTCGTGTTAGGCCACCGAGTCCTCAGAATGTTATGCAAAGTGGATTTCCCTGTGATGCATGATGCACTGTTGAAAAGATCTGGAAACATGTTCAAAGGATGTCTGCAGTGTAAAATATCAGTTGTCCTTAGAAGTCGACCGGTACAGAATCCAGTCCCAATTGCAGAGTTTTGCAAGACGTCCACTGCTTTGAACGCAACGTATCTAAATATTGACTGGTCGCTAACGGACCGCACAATTTTGCTGCAGACCTTCAGGACTCAAACGGTGTAAAATATGTAGAATATATGCAGTCTTCCTCTCAACCAGCAAGCCAAGTCAGCAGACTTGAACAGAAACTACAGTGTTCATTCAGTGCTCCAATTCTGCAAGACCGTACATGTCCCTGCTCGTCTTGGCCAGCCAACTGCATTTCCAAGACTCAGCGCAGTTTCAGAACTCTCTTTTGTAGTGCCGAGATAAGAGGAAGTAAACAAGCTTCTGTTACCAGACCAAGAAACGCATTTCCTGACCTGATCAATACCGGCCAACACATCTGATAGAAAGCCCCCATCGCGATAGATGACCTTGTATATTGCTAACCTGCGAAGGAAGGGAAGGAAGGTGTCAAGATATCAAGCGCTGAGAGCAACGTTAAAAAACATTTGACAACCACAACTTTCAGAAAACAGCAACAGTGTATATAAGCATCCAGAAAGATCAGTTAGCTGTAGATTTAGGTTTACCGTGCTCGTGGGGCAACTCCACTAGCGTAGCCGTAGTTATGGTCGCGAACGATCACTGGAACCCCTCGATTCCCTGCTGCTATTGAGCTCGTATGTCTGAAATCAGAGTCAAGACGAATCGATGCAGCCCCAGTACGCAGGCAGTGCAGTGGAGTTGTTACAGAAGTTGACAAGACTAAAGTCTGGGTGTATACAGTAAGCAGGGCAGGTCTAGTGCAATATCTGAAGATGGCATCCGTAATACACACAGACTCGAGTCTTTACATGCATTCTAGAATTTGGTCGATCAATCAGCACAGGCATATAAAACTCTGGACAGCAGAAGTAGGTCGTCAACTAGAGCGGTTAACCCACCAGCAGCATCACTCTGAAGCATGAACAAGCTAACAGACTCCTGGAACTGGGACTGTAACAGACAGTTGTGGATAACGAGCATAGTTTCCTTCCAGTCGTCCGGACTTACGAAGGTCCGGAAGATGATGATCTGTGATATCCGCCATGGAGGAGTACAGCAACAAGTTTGATAGCTAGTACTAACCTCTGAATTATGATAATTCTCGTCATGATACTAAGAATTTGGAGAAGAATCTCCAAATTTTCTGAGAGTACGAACTGGACCTGGTCCAGGTGAAGAAAAGAATACTAACTCAGAGGACTCACGTTCCATGACCATCTCCGTCGAGGGGAGAATCAAAATCGTAAGTTGAATTGAAGAGGTTGGCTGCCATAATCCCTTTGGCGAAATACTGTGCACCGACGATTTTGTTGTTGCACGACCCATCAGGGAAAGACTCAGCCACAACGCACCTACCTCTCCAGGAGGCTAGAGAGCCGTAGTAGTGTGAAGTGAAGCTGGAATGGCTGGGGTTTATCCCTGTGTCCAGCATCCCTATCACCACGTCCTCCCCGGCGTGTTCTGCACCTCCAGCTATCGGCCATGCCCCGTAAGGCAGCCCGAGGAAATCTGGAGTATGAGTCGTCGCTTTCTGGAACATTCTCTCTCGCTCCGTGGAAACTACATCCGGATGGTTCACCAAAGCATCTGCCTGTATTTTGTAGATTATATCATGATCAGAGCAGCAGCAGCAGCAGCTGCAGTTGAATATACATATAGTTCCAGCTGCTCTGCATGTTACTGGTAACAGTAAACTACATACTAAGCCTTTGTTATACTCGAATACCATCATATGATCACTGCAAGTTCGTTCGTTTACCTGGTCGATGCCGTCCTGGAGCTTGACGGACAAAGCATTGAGTAGGTACGTGTAACTATACAGCTTCTCGTAGCTGTTGGGTGCCAGAACTTCCGCCAGGAGATGGTCGTGTGATGACGTGAGAAACTCAGCGTACTCCTCAGCCTGAAACAATTCGACTCTGCCCATCCAACAGAGAACCATCGATCACGTTATTGGTCTTCGAGGAGCTCTCATGAAATCGAATACTTCCCATTTTAACTCTAAATGTGAGAAGGGGTTCATTTACAACGACGAAGACTGGACAAGCTTACTTTGAGCTCAGATAGGACGACAGGCATGCAGTATCTAACTGTTAGGTCGTACAAACAGTCTGCTTCTGAGCAGCTATCTTTCCTCGTACGTGCACATGGCTGGAAGAGCAACGTCTAATTTTACCCTACATATCATATTGCCAGGAATTTACTGAAATGTATGTCCAAAAGTAGTATATCCGGCAAAGTACCGTGCACTTCCGAGAGTGCCTGTACGGCTTCATTAATACTGCACCACGAAGCACTGGACCCGTCTGCTACACAACTCTATTTATACGACGCCTGCTGATGCTCCACAGGTAACAAAAAGTCATCCGGTGGGAAGCTAGTACGAGGAACATTCTGATACATTCCGGATTTCTCCGGAACAGAGTCTGGAAAAATTATCTGGACCCAAAGATAAATTTACGATGAAGGTACCGTCCAGTTGCGAAGCGTAACCGTGCATTACATTGTATGTCCTAATAAGTACAAAAAGTACATAATGTAGCATATGTGCACATTTACAGAATATGTTAGGTGTGGGTGCAGTTTGTTTCAGATTGAGGAATAGTTCGTCTAGTATTAAGAAACCTGCTGGAGTTCGAATGGAGTTGGGCTTCAGTCGTGGAAGCTGCAGAAGCTCGTTGCTGGACCGACTCCCCTCTGAGACGCACGATGTATACATTCGGCGACTCGAATGAGACCGTCGCATCTGGTCGACTCGCCGCAGCCGCGCTTAGAAACAGAATAGTTGCCACAGTTAGCACGACCGTGACGCCGCTTCCTGCGAGCTGGACTGACATCCTCATCCTCAGGACCTCCATGATCATGACCCTGGCGCTTAATAAAACTCCGTCCCCCTTCGGTTCGGTTCAGGCCTCAGTCCCTCGCAAAGAAAGCCATAGCGCTAGAGACATGGCCGCACGTAATCAAGACGGAACTGCAAACTCTGCAGGCATTTGTACAAGCTGCAGATGGGGCGACTGATCGATCGAGCGCCAACTAGAAGACTGTTGGTGCAGCTCTCTGGACTTCGACGTGGTTATGGTAGAATTGGATGGTTCGTACGTCAAAGTCGAACGAACGTACGTCCGTCCACCTGTTCCTCGTCACGTCCGTTTTTCTACAAGTTGCTTTCGGCGAAAAGAGTCCTGCATCCTTCTCTATGTGGCGCTCTCTCCCTGTCTCTCGGACGTCGTAAGTGTCAAGAACTCTGCAGGACGACTGACAATTTCGAAGAAGGACCGGCAGAAAGGACTCTACAGAGCTCACTAGAAGAATTCCGTTCGGTTCCGAAGCGAAAGTGCATGCGCTTCCGTTTCACTTCTTGCTTCTGAGAAAAGTTTGAGAGAGCGCCTCAGTTTTGAATTCAAGATCAGCGAACCCAGTCTTAGCCCTAAGTTGTCCTAACCCGCGTGATGGCTGGACTGACCTCTCCAGCAGCACGGTGTGCATGGAGGATGCATGGATGCATGCGAGCTGCCGGCCTGCCTGCATGATGCGACGACGCCGAGGAACGGAACGGAACGGGCGATCGAACGTCCGTTCTTGAAAACGCGAAGACTCCGTTCCGTTCTGTTCAGGAGTATGGACTCTGGAGGCAGGAGGATGGACGGTGCAAGCCAGTCCCGAGTGCAGGCATGCTTTCTGGCACCGTAATCTTTGCAGCTCCTTTCGCATGTCCTAACGGCAGCTTCCGCGGGTAGTTAGAGCAGCAACAACAACCTTAAATCTCTTGTCCACGGGGTAATAAACCTTTCGACCCACAGCTTTTGGACCGGGCTGCGACTTCTCGGCTGGGAGGGGCCGCCTGGATCTTCATTCGTGTCCTTCGTATTCCCCCTTGACGGGACAACTTGTCCACTCCAACCAACCCTTGTAGTGGACATGTTACTACTAACTGTCAGGTGAGGTTGGGTGAGATGAGGTGAGTGTGGGGTCAGGGTGGGATTGACATGAAGATGAAGATGCGAGTTCCGCCATTGTAAGGAATTCCATTACGCTCGTGCCTTTCGTCATGTTGTGATGAAGCGTGAGTTGCGCTGCTGTTCGTCCGTGCCGGATACCAGATACGGAAAAGAGAACCTACCTAGTGAGTACAGGTCGCTGGCTTTACCTGACTATCCGGTCTCTTTCCCCATCCTATGCTTCGCCTCGGCTTCTGGCTTTTCTCCCGTCCGTCGGCTGACGGCCAGAGAGTAAGTTACGGAGTCCGTTATGTATATGGTCGTTGTGATGTGAATGTACGATGGAGAGAATATTTTGTGGCGCTTTAATCTTTGTACTTCTGAAGGCAAGTTCACATCGCATGGTTTTTCAGGAATTAGGGGGTGTCAGAGTTAAAGAATCTCTGAAATATACTGGAGCCGCGGGCGTGAGTTACGGACTCGGCAAGTCTGCGGCCAGTGTTTTCTGCGGGTACCTCAGGAGGTACCCGCAGGAAAACGCCGCGGGCGTTTTCTTAACGGCTATTCATTGATTTTTTTTAATTCTTTTTGCAATGGATTCTCTGTTACTCTAAGTACTTATCTTGAGTGTAGAAACTGCAAAATAATCAATGATAAAATTTTGAGGTTGAATCTCGGACGCGATCTAAAATGAGCCGCGATTTTATACAAACTTACCCGTGACAATTTTACGTCCAGTTACCTCTCAGCCGTTGAAGAATCTTTTTTCTAAACTCTGACACCCCCTAATATACCATTTTCCAGAGAGTAACTGAAAAGTTACGGAGACACGTTTTCCGTAAAGCGGAAATATCAAATATCTTGCGAAAAAAGACAGAGAAATTTTAAAGAATGACTGGGTTAGCAAAACTAATCATGATATATCATGTTCTCGACGATTCATCTCTCGTTTATTAAGTCACCATTATCTGTGAAATGGATATACATGAGATATCGATGTTATAGCCAAAACAATCCACCGGTCAGTCATGGTTCTTTTGTTACCACAATGAAAAGAACATTCGTGAGCACCGAGTGCAAAATTAAATTTTTTTGTGAAATTTTCAGCAATAGTTAAGCATTACGAGGTTGATAGTGAACTGTGATATTCACATACACTGAAATTTGGTGCATAGTTGTTGAGAAGAAGGAAGTTCAAAGATTTATTTCTGTCTCTTTTACAGTACAATGATTTTTTCTCTTCTATCTCGGATTTCGATAGCGACGACAATGAAGCGGTTCTAGTTGACAGAAAAGCGGTAAGCCTTCTCATATTCCTCATTAAAAACACTCAGAAGATCTTATGAAGCAAAAAATACACGCATGATTCAATTCTGTTGATCTCTCTACCCTGACACCGATTTTAGGAATGAGATTTATAATCAACTTTTAATTATCATTCACTATGTAAAGCATCCATGTGATTTTATGATCATGCAATCACATATTGATGTTAATATGATATGTCTCGTGTTGTAATCCTCAAGCGTCAGAAACTGTCAGATCACGTAGAATGTCTACAAACGATAGAAAGAAATTATAGAACATGCTATCATTTTCTGAGTCCTTGAGTTCTCTTCGAAACTGTTCTTTTTTATTGTCATGCATGATTCTGCAGACGACGTTTGCAAAGCATCTAAACTGAAGTCTGAAAGATCACTCTTCTTTACGGAACATGTGGTAATTGACATTGTATAGCTCCCAGATGGACTAGAACAACTATTCATTGTAAGAACTCACTTTCTTGCTTGTTGTTCAAGTTTACTTACATACTATCTCATTTCTTGACACATAAGTTAAGTTGATGTTATGGACTTCATGCTGATTAGAGAAAACTGTGATGTGACGAACTGATTATGAACAAAAAATACTCATTGTGAACGACTGTTATGCAAGAGTTTGTGGAGGCGACCTCACATTATCTCAAGTCTTAGTTCTACAAGCTGGACTTGATCTCATCTACTTTGGAGTTCAAGGTGAGTGAAAAGATTTATATTTCAAACTTCCGTCCTGAATCATGAGCATGTGTCTCTTGCTGATGAGCAAGATAGAGTTTGTGCATGAAGAAGTACAAGAGAGAGCAGCTGGAGTTGTGCCTGATGTTGAGCACTATCCTGCTGATGCGTTCGCGTGGGACGAAATCATTTTTTTCACCCCCAGAAACTTTAAACACTTGAAACTTCACTTGCCGCTGATGTTTGTTTATCTTTTTCATGTAATGTTACTGCGCCTTCTCGATGTTCTTTTTCACTTGTTCCTTGTGTCGTTGTATTTCCTCCACCAACTCTTCAGCTGATGTTGCTGTGTTCTTGGTCGTATCGATGTAGAACTCCCTACAAGAGTCAAGTCAAGAGGTCCTTCTGACTCACATCCGTAAGCCATCAAGAAAGGTGATTCATCGCTTGCTGAATGCTTTGTGGAGTTGTAGCAATACTCAGCAACACTGAGCCACTCCGTCCAATCACATAAGACCGCAACCACATAATTTCTCAAGTATTGATTCAGAACTGAGTTAACTCGTTCCGTTTGTCCATCCGTTTCAAGATGAAAAGTGGTACTAAATTTCAACTTAGTCCTCAACTTTTGGAACAAAAAGACACTTGTGAACTTAGAATCTCGATCTGAAATAATACTCTGAGGTAATCCGTGTGAACGCCACCAAGTATCTAGGAACAACCGAGAAGTCGTGAACTCTATTGCGATATCCAAGGTCGGGGTAAATTTTGCTAGTTTGCTAAATCGATCAACTATCACAAAGATTGCGTTGTATCCGTTTGAGTCAGGAAAAGACATTATGACGTCCATGATAATGCTTTCCCAAGGTCTGGTTGGAATCGGCAAAGGATGAAACAACCCTTGTTTCTTCTCATAAGAAACCCAATTCGCTTGACATGTTACGCATGTTTTCACAAAGTGGGCAACATCGTCTTTCATGTGAGACCAAAAGTTTTAGCTATCATTGCTAATTATGGGAGGGTTGTAAGTCATGTGGGATGGTCCTGTAACTATGGCCTAGGCTCTAAAATAGTGGCTTGGCTCATAATCAGGGTTGCATCAAGATGACATTGAGGGTTGAGAAATTTTTATCTAACAAGAGGTTAGCTTAACAAGGGGCTGCTTGATAAGTAAGTGTGCGTATAAGGACATAAAGACCTCAGCTTAGCTAAGGGGCTGCTTAGCAGGGGGTTTGTTTTTTAGATTAATCAACGTGCGACGGCAATTCTGGAAACATTACACAGAATTGAACTGGGAGAGGAGGAGCCACGCGCAAGAGAGAGGAGAAGATTTTGATTACTAAGAATATTGATGGTGTAGTTAAGACGTGAATACAGTTTCTTGAGTCTTGGAAAAGCTTATTTGCACCTATTTGAGTGTTTGATTTGATATGGTGCGTGCAAGAGATCAAATTTGAGTTTTGATTGTTGTCATTAGTTTGTTTTCTTTTTGATCGTTCTTGCAATCAATCACAGTCAGGAGGTCCACCCTCTCCAAGAAAGACTCTCACCACCACAACGTAGGAAATTTTATTGCAAGAAGCAAAAAATAGACGTAAATCAACACCTTGCGGTTCAAATTCGCTCATCACACCCAAACCAACAATCTAATTCACATATGATCTTCTCCTACGCGTAGCTGAAGACTTCATGATCTTGTCAACACCAAGAACGAAGTGATTGGCTCACTGATCGTCAAGAATAATCCCACCTCAAGTCACAAGCAAATAAAATATTGACGTAAGTGTTTCCATGCGAACCATTTCACCCAAAACTCTCAAATCGTCTGATGAAACTTCATATCGTGTTCAATTTCTTGAAGAACTTAAGGGAAGATCGATTTGGAGTTTGGAGTGTGGAGTTATGATCATTTAAAGTCAAAGGGATCAAATCGATATCTCGTGTCACGTTTCTGAGTACCTCGAGAGTTTGAGAGATGATGTTTTTGTATTGTCAATGGGGTTGGATAGTTGATGTCGTGCTGGTTGCACTGAGGTAAATTAGTCCTACGTTTGGATTGGGTTTGACTCCAAAATTGTCGATTGAAATTGATTGTAACAGTTATGAAGTAAAACCATTTTGCTTGGATTCAAGAGTTGAGTTTTTTCATGAGCATGGGGTTGAGTTTTTGAGTGAAAATTTCCAAGATCATAGTGTACCATGTCAGTTTACTACTTGTGAAATTTCAGCTCATTTGATTAAGAGAAGGTGTTGGGGTCGAGACTTTAACCACCTGGATCTATAAAACTCATAAGTTAGCACAGACGAAAGGTTTGGTCCATTTCGAGCAATTGGTTTGGGGTTTGGAGATAGAACTTCCTAGAGGTGTTGCAAGTGAGTCAAGGGAGTTATGTTGTGAATTTGACACGGATATCATAATCAGAGAAGGTGTTGTCGCGTTGTGACACGGCTCACATGTGAATATAGTGTAGAACTTATATTGTGTTATTATTTATGTTTCGCGAACTTGTTCATGTAACTCGCTTGACAACGTATTAGATGTCACGTTCACGATTATCCAGGTTGTGAAATCGAATGATAATAGCTCAATGGACATTCGCGTGAGTGGCTCTTGTTGTCAAATTTGTGTGTAAGATAAAAGGTCGAGGGTTCATGAAAGCATTCTTTCTTGCGTGGTGTTTCTTGAGTGTTTCTTAGTATCTTACATAGAGGATAAGGACCAACGAGAGTTGTACTCATGGATGGAGGGTTGATCAGAGTTCCGGATCTTGCATTCTCAAATCCGTTTCATATCAAACTTCACTACATCCATCGAGATCACTTTTGACAGTGGTTCATTGTCTACTTCGATGAAGAGTTCATGAGAAGGATGATGGACTTACTTTGAGGTAGACCGCGCTGTCTGCTTCGGTGATCTTATCGATCGTCACATAAGGGAAGAATTGGGACTTGACTGTGTACATCTTACTCGACGAATGGACTTGAACTTTCAGATCAACATCTCTTTCAATGTCTAGGTCGATGTCTGATGTCATTGCGGAGGAAGATCAACCATCATGTGTGGATCGAGAGGAACTTAGTGATGAGTACTATTTCAAGTGATGGTTTCCTCATTTCTCTTCGTGGTACCTTTCATCGTGGATCGATTCAATGTCGTTATCTTGACTTTGTATTGAATTTCGTGTATTTCGTGTCATTGTTATCTCTATAGTCCGGCGAGGGTGATGATCCTATGTTAAAGTTGAGATCCAAAGTATTTTGGCTCAAGCTTGAAGGTATACATAGTGTTTAGGGTTACAAGTCGATCTTTTGTGCCAAGTAGGAGATAAGGTGATCTCTAATCTTCTTTCTCATTGGTCCATTTTTTGATCAATCACGTTCATTCAGTTTTGAGGACGAGTTTGAGATTTGGGAAGACTTCCAGAGGGTCACTAGCAGATTGTGAGGTCTCGTTGGAAATCTCTCGAACGAGACTACAATCTAGAGGGGTAGATCGATCAATTGGGAGCTCTGAGTGGAGAGTTACGATCGTTCAAAGTAAAGGGGTCGAATCAATATCCCGAGTCACGTTTCTGAGTACCTCAAGAGTTAGAGAGATGATCTTTCAGTTTTGTCAAGGGGATTGGATAGCTAACGTTTGTGGTGGTTGCACTGATGTAAAATAGTCCTACGTATGGATTGATCTTGACTTTGAAATGATCGATAGAAGTTAACTATAACAGTGATAAAGTAAAAATAAAGCCTTTTTGCTTGAATCAAAAGATCGAGTTGTTTCTTGAGCATGGAGTCGAATCTCTGAGAGAAAATTTCCATATCAGCCTCCTCATGTGAAATTTCAGCTCGTTTGGTTGAGAGAAAGTGTTGAGGTCTTGGATTTTAGCCACCGAGGCCTGTAAAGTTCATAAGTCAACACTAACGAAAGACTTGGTCCATTTCGGACAATTGGTTTGAGATGAAGTTGAGTAATAGTCAGGGGTCAGAGAATTTCTTGTGAAGTTTGGCTCATTTGGAAGTTCGAGTTGGGAGCAAGAGGTCGCCGAGGTTCAGTTTACAACGTGACGGATTTCGAAGGAGAAGAGTGGCTTCTCCTACTTGGTTGGCTTCGACCAAACGACTTGAGATTTGGAGGTGAATCATCTTGGAGGTGCTGCAAGGGAGGCAAGGAAGCTATATTGTGAAGTTGGTACGGGGATCGTGATCAATGAAGGTGCTACACCATGTTGAAGTCATTGACTGGTAATCCCTAACTGCAAGGTACTCTTATCTTCGGCATCACACCTCAAGCCTCTGGCTGTTTGTTGCGTGCATGTCTTACTTCATTAAGAAGCTTGTATAGTAGGCTATCCTTTGCTGTGAGATTTTTCTTGAACGAGGCTCGTATCAGGGAACAGTAGAAGGTCAAAGTTGAGCATTTAAGTAGTTTTGTTGAGGAGAAATAGTGAAGAGTGTATTGCCAAAAGATTGTTTGAAACCCCTTTGTGATCTAAAGCATACATTAATCCTGTATGAATCTTTCTTGTACTTAGAGTAAGATTGAACTCCAAGTCGTGTTATGCGATGCACATGCGTTACACTTAAGATCATGTTGGATCAGTAGAATCGGAACTTGATAGATTGGGTAATGAGGACATTAGACTTTTATCGAATAGGTCCACGTGTCGTATCTCTCCACAGACAGATACCTCGTGTATTTTCAGATCACACTTCACGTCTTATGACAGCGTTACACAATGTCGAAGTTGCTGATTGAGAATCCCGAACTGCAAGATATCATTGTCTTCGGCATCACGTCGTGAGCTCAATGATTGTTTGTTGCGTGCATGTCTTACCTTGTTGGATGCTCTAGAAGATAAGCTTCTTAGTGGTGTGATGCATGGTTAGTTTGAAGCTCGTTTTTCACTCAAAACCTAGATCAATTATGAAGATCAAGATGAGAATATAAGATGTTCTGAATTATAAGTGTTATATATTATCAAATTTGATGAATTGTGGTAGGAGTTGCCTTGATCCAGTCAAGGTGTTATCAGTATCATTGAAAAGCTCGTACAAAAGACTTTTAACTGCTATAAGATTCATCTTGAATGGAGTTCATATCAATAGACTGTAGAGGTCAAATTGTGCATTTTAAGTTTTGTTGTGGAGAAACAATGAAGAGAGTATTGTTAGTGCACAAGCAAGCCTAAGGGATTGTTTGAAGGTGCTTTGTGAACTAAAGAATATGTTTATCATGTACGAATCTTTCTTGTATTTAAAACATGATTGAACGCCCAGTTGTATTATGTGATGCACTCGTGTTACCCTTAAGATTAAGTTAGGTAGGTAAAAATAGAGACAAATAGATACTAGAATAGAGATAAAGTCAGATAGATTGAGTAGTGAGAACACAAGTGTTTTACAAGATCTTTGCAGTATCTTTTTACAACCAGACATCCAATGTATTCTCAGAAAAAAATTCACACTCTACTACAAGTTGTGAGGATATAACTTAAACGGCATCATCTTTATCGTTAGAGCACAGCACCGTACTTTTCAGGTAATCCAGAAGCTCAAAACCTTTTGGTTCTGGTGGTTATAGTCGCTGGACACCACCAGATGAGTTCTATACTGACTGTTGGTTCCATTATCGTAACTCTGCCTCCACCATTCCAAATGCGAAATTGTATATGCGACCCGGCTTGGAGCCTAGAAGTGTTTGTCAAAGCAACGAAAGACAAACATCCTACAAGCAAGAAAGCTTTGCGTGTTCATGACGTGTACTGTCAGTGGATTTACTGCTAGCCTGAGCAGCTCATTAACACTTCCTGCTGTGCTTGAAACTGCTTCCGGTAGTACGCTACAAGGTTGCATTATTTGATTCGTTTTTTAGCACCTATATTCAGGTCCGACATTCCAAAGCCGTCACTGAACAAGATTGCTCAGTTGAAGATGAATCATTACAACATCCCACAAAACTACTTCAAGTTTGGGGTTTTGAAGTGGCCTCAACTCATCTCATCCCTACATGCCGTGCAGCAGGATGATACAAATCTCTTTGAACCCTGGATAAAATCAGCAGCTGATGGAGGAAACAGAGTGTACGCGGGGGAAGGTCCTCAAAATCATCATCACCACGAAACAAACCTTGTATCAATTGAGTACGTATTGTAAGAAGAGAACTGTTTCTTGTTTGATTAGGCATTACGTGCAGTGGATACTGTCGAACCGAAGATTGAGCCAGGCCTTGGGGCAACTGAGTTCCAAGAGCATGCTCTTTCCACCTATTTATATATCAAAGCATTATGAGCGCACCGACTTCGACCGAAGGATACTGAATCTTCTGCCATCTTCACCGTCGTCGCACTCTTCTCCTTCACTTGGGGCTCAGAATTGCCAGAAAACGGAAACACGAGCCTTTCTCTGGCCTGGGCTGTGGAGAAGTGGAGAACTCATGGGGATTATATTGTACTGTTTCCCGAGAACTATGTCGAGAAAGTCATGATTCGCCGTGCAGAGGATGCATATGTAGGCTCTATTGCTCCAGTGACGACCAATGAAACACACCCAAATATCTTTAGGAAAGACCAGATCCCTTGAGTCCTGCCGCATTCAACAGAGATTAAGAACTTGGACGAACTTCTGAGGACAGCTGACTGTGCTTAACCGTTTGGTCGAACCTGGTCTGCTATTCTTCTCTTCGGGTGTAAACCAAGCTCATAGGAGCCTTCACTAACTCGTATGCAAACTCGTTCGAATCACGTTTGAAGCCATCGCAGTGAAACTCTCCGTTGGCTACGGTGTCAGACATACTCCTGCAGACATGCTTTCATGCCATAGAAACTCATATCTTCCGACGTTAACTATGCACCCATGCTTAGGAGACGAATGGATATAAGATCTGTCCAGTTGTGAATGAGGACATCTTCACTGTCGTCCACGTATGAGAGACTCCTGTCTAGCGAATGAGTGACACTGTCGTCCATCTTTTATACTTCGACCATCGGGCTGGGGGGGAACTTTGTTCATCAGTTCGCACGTTCGCGGACAGACCACTACGGTGACAATACCTGGTTCCAGTAACAGTACCACTACTAGTCTCACTTTCAAAGTAATCGCAGCAGACACACTCAAGTTGTGAGTGTTCGTCCAAGGACGTACCTAGTCCTTGGAACTCGAACTGCTTGAGCCATTGCATCCCAACTTCACCTTCGCGCCTCGCGCCTCTCACGAACTTTTGACTCATCGAAGCTAACATTTCACTTTCAAACAGACACCAGTACTACAAAGTGCATCTCAAGAAGTCAAAAGCTGCCAGAATTTTACAGGTAGTGAGGGAAGTCAAGCACCAGCTTGTCCCGCTTTCAATAGTCCGGAACCTGCACTTTGGGAAGTGCCTAACTGCCTAGAAACAGCAAGCACCCCTTCATTTATCGTGAAAACAGACTTAGGAAATGGAACTCAGTTGCACTTATTGAATATTAATAGTTTCACAAACGGTCCCTGCGCTAGCTGCCCACTTGACTGTAGTGCTACCTGCGCTGATCAACTAAGCGCGCGCAAATTAATATAGTATTGAACAATTCACACCGTCGTCATGACATATATATTGCCAGATCACGTTAGTGATGATTGCATGAAAGCTATTGTTTTAGTCTCGAAGAGAAGTTCACTGGACACAACGTTTCATCGACTACATATACAGAGAAGAATGACTTTCAACATAAGAATACTAGGGAAGAAGACTGCAACTGCTGCACTCCTGCATAGGTGACAACTAGGGGATGAGTTGCTTCTCACCG
This sequence comes from Asterella californica, assembly GCA_036924285.1. Classification (NCBI taxonomy): domain Eukaryota; kingdom Viridiplantae; phylum Streptophyta; class Marchantiopsida; order Marchantiales; family Aytoniaceae; genus Asterella; species Asterella californica. Next base: position 29,607,997 of record JAYKYS010000006.1, on the reverse strand, counting down.
CACAGATATGACTACTACGGCAGGTGCTACTACGGCCACCTGCCTCTGTGCCTGTATTGAGCAAGATGCTTAGATCATCGTTGATCTTTGAACATGAAATATACGACGTATACATCATAGGACTACAGAATCAATATTTGAAAGTCAGCGACAATCTGCTAAGTTTAACATTCCACAATTTCCACAAACAACTGTGTTACAGAAATTGGTCAACATTTCTGACCTCCTGCACTATTTCTTAATTGCTGAAACAGGCCCTGATGAAGATCAACTGTTTTACTTTTAATCCTTCCAAACTCTCGAGAGACACTTAGGTAAGTTTGATCGCACAACGTTCCAAGTCTTCGGGTGCGTCATAGACAGTCATTTACGATCACTCTGAGAAACGCTGGGCAAATGATGACCCCTCACTATTTCCACGTGGAAATGCTGCTCATTCTGCTTTTGATGAGGTTTCCTCAGATGAATGCTAGTAACTTGGATAGCTCATCATGACTCCAACATAAGACAGATGGAAGATGAAGCGTAAGGCACATGAAGCTAGTTTCTACATACAAGATCATGCCTCCGGAGTCCGTCCCGGGCCCCTTTCCAAACTGCGTTACGTCTAATCTGGGATAACGCCTTCAAGATCATTATCTTTAACAACTCCTGATATAGTCCACATGTGTTCACTACATGTGTTCTATGTGAACCACAGGGCTCAAAAAGAATCACTACGCTACGACACAAATCAATGGAGAAACCTGATCTCTTTAGTGAAATCTGTGACAACATTCTCGATTTTTTGTAACTCTTCCCTTCTGTACATATGAGCCAAGACCACAGCATCTCTTTCGGCTCGTGTCGGCATGTGATAAACAATTCTCGTGCCTTTTCACATAACGCTGTTTAAGGAACAAGACGAGACCTTGCCCTGACGAGCGGACAACTATACTGATCACGAGATCTTGTTGTGAGATACTCATGGAATAGCCCATGTGAAAACGCAAAGATGCATAAACATCTCAGGTCCACATAAGTTTTTTGCCAACCAATCGAGCGGAATGTCAAGATTTGGTTCTATTCCCTGAATACGTACAATACCTTGAAACTGTTTTGCGCTGTTCACATGTAATTCCTCCCGCAGACCTCCCGAAGAAGTTTGTGGACTTCTCTCTTTTTCCATGCCAGACTCCTTACTTGGTTCGCTGCATGGATCTTGTGCAGCCTCTTCGCCATTGGATGCAGATGGCTCAAGGGATTGATTTGTTTGAGCATCACTAGCAAGTACAGCAGGTACAGGTGCGCCTTCAGCAGACTCTCCACTCTCCGCCTTGCGCTTCACACTTTCAGTATCTTGATTTGATACTTCACTTACCTTAGCTAGGTAACTTTCAGCGATACATGTAGGACTTTTTTCCATGTTGTCAACCTCATTAATTCCTGCCGAAGGAAGAGTTGTGAAGAGATAAGGTACCACTTTCATCAAAGCGTCCCGCAAAGTAAGGACCGAATCTGTGCGGACATACCACCATGAACATACTCACTTCAGTCTCAGCGAACCAATCCAAGCTGAAAGTATCTTCCGGATACTCAGGCGAATGTGCGATGTTTGCACATGCCAGGGACAAGCACGTAATCTCTGGTTTAATTTTGTACCAACTCAGACGTACAAATCCTCTACAGCGCCATCCACTGCAAAATCTACTAAAGCGATTGTATTCTATTACTGTCAGACCAATGGAAAACGCAAAGAGGACGCTAAACCCTCATGAACGATCCTGGCGAAGTACCAGCTATACCTAACCAGACATCTGTTCGGTTGATCGCAAAACTCAAGAAGATTATTTCATGCTTTATATTTTAAGCATACGTAGAGTAGATCCAGGGAACAGCAAGAACGAACAGAGAACACAGGACACACAACCCGATAATTGACACGAGTCAAACCAATAGTGGAAAATAGTGAAATCGGGTATTGGATCTTGTCCCAGGAGCAGTAAATAGATGTGCACGATTGGTTCCATTTACCTCTGTCCTTTGGAATGTCAACTGGTCTTGTCATGTACACCAACTGGTCCCAAGAGTCAACCGGCGAAGAATCACACAGGTCATCATCGCTGTTTTTGACTGATCTGATGTAAAATCGCATCGGTAATCTCCCTGGCCGAACACCTTCACCTCCTGTATTTGAAGTAATCTCAAAAAGTCAATACTTCTTCCTGAAAACATATACATTCTCACACCATTTTTAACTGCAACGTCGTCGTGAAGTTGTCCTGAACGTCGTTCCTCATCAATATGTCCCATGAAAAAACGCCCTTCAAACTTTGCCAAGAATAACATGCTCGCGAGGTCTCGAAATCCGTGATAACAACTTAAAATAAAGTTGTCACATTCAGAACAGAGTATCTGAAGGATGGCTCTACCTCCAGAAGCCATAGTCTCTATTTTCGTTCGTGCTCTAGATTTTAACCATAAGTTCGTTCACCACGGAACAGACCTGCCACCAAGAAGGCTTCAAGCATGAAGCACTAAAGGGCCTGGAGAAAGGATCATTCCCCGAGAGGTGAATGAATATTCTGTAGGAAAAGCCTTGGCCATGCAAGAACTGCCATAAGCAACTGAAAGCAAGAAAAATAACTTAGAAGGAACAGGACAGCCCTGCGTAATTTTGGTTGAAACAACCACGGATCCAAACAAACAAAAACCACCCTAAAAGGACCTGTAAGAGTCGAGTTCGAGAACTACCTCTGCTGGTCATTTTTCCTTCCACTTCTGAATCCGCACTGCTCGAAGCCATTCTTCCGAGATTCCAAGGAGCAGATGCATTTAGATTCATTCCAGGTTTTAATCGACTGACTATATGGCCATAGCTATCCAAATCACCTGCGACATGCGATGGCATTAAGACGGAGCAATATGAAGCAAAAGAAGTCGGGCACCTAGCCAATCCACAGTCTCAGCACACCGAAAGCATCGAGTGTGCTGAGACCACAATATATATAGAGTATATTCGCATATTCACAGAGTGATGAGGTGATGAGTGACGACAGGACTGAACTTCGGAACCCACTGACATTCGGATTCCATCAACGTAATATGCACAAAAACAGAAGATCTAACTGAAGGCTTGACAGAATATGCACAAAAACAGAAGATCTAACTGAAGTCTCCTGTCAAGCCGGTTAAGAAACGATAAAGAAGAAAAGTAGAAAGGTTGTCCTGAAAAGAACCTTTTACAACACTTTTCCAAAGCTCTAACTGCTCCAGTTGCGAGAGATTCATTACAGACTTGGTGCTCCCATACATAACATAAGATGCCTGCACATCATCCAGGGAAACTAGGTAACATCAAGCCCTTAAAATCCCACCTTGGCAGACAAATCTAGAACCCGAAAAAGAAGGCCTCCCCATTTACGCGTTATGTCTCGTGCTAACGAGAATCAACTAGACAGATAATCGGGAAGAACTTTGAGACATTGCAGAAGAATATTACAAGAGAGAACGAAGGTCTACAGTGTAGAATACCTCTTTCAGAGCATTGACAAAGTTCCACTTCACAGAGTCTTCACCTTCGCACGGACTCAAAACTTCTAAAGGATATGCGCGGAAATGTACCTGCAATTGCTAATTTGTTCAGTAGTAGATGAGTGAGAATATATGAACAAATTATCCTAAAATTTATAAGAAGCGCGAAAACGTAATTTTATCTGGAACACTCCATTTCACGGTGTCTGAATTTCCTATTTTTGAGGAAATACCGTCAAGTTCCAAGGCCTTTCGGGTTCCGCACATAGCAAGTCAAAAAGGACTCCAGTCGGTATATGCCTGCAAGAACCTCACAAGTTAGTCCGTGGTCCATTTCTCAAGGCCTGCCATTAACACTGCAATAAGAACTTCCACGAGTTGATATGCCACGAGGTGTCCGCATCATTTTAATATGGACCACACTCGAGCTGCTCACAGCAAAAACTCGCAGCATCGGAGCATACATGACATTGCAGCTGCTTCAGACAATCATCTGTCTTCACTCTACCTCTCAGCACATTACATAAAGAAAGTCCTTCCAGCTAACGCATGCTTACTTCCCAGACTGAGAAGCTCTGTGAAGTCTACAACCATCTCGAGGTCAGGGAGGCCACAACGAACCATTTCAGCGGTAGGCCCTCGTAGTCAAACCAGATCGTATCAGAACCTGGGGGCAAAGTGCTTTGAAAATGAGGCTTAATTGAATCGGCTAGAAGAGGCAGGTACCCATTTCGAGGAGCCAGAACCTACGATGCAGATTATTGGATGATGAGCAACTTCCACAATGAACATGTTCACAGTACTGCTCTTAAATTTGGTCACTTCCATCCATTAGCATCCCTCTGTGAACTGAACTGGTGAGAACAACGCATGCCTTGATTGCGCATGAAAATAAACTTCCTTTATCTAGCACGACAAAATGCATGAAACAGTTTTCAAGAGATACTTTCAGCGAAGAAAAGACACTATAGGCTCAGTGTGATTCAATCTAACTCACAAGATACGGCGAGGGTGCGGGAAGACTGGTCACTTCTGATTCATGCAAATGGACCAGCAAGGGAATAGCACCCATCCAAACATGCTTGCGGGCATCTGATGACAGATGTGCAAAGTCTTTTCCACCAGTCTTTCCATCTTCATCATCTTTCCCCATTAATATGCCCCAGCGGCTAAACCATTCACTTTTGACATTGCCCTGAAATTCAAAGTCCCAAAGTGATTGTAAGGCCCGGGATCCGCACATACACAATCGACGCTGTATTCCGCATGGAACGTAACTGCGGGTCAGACTTCATACTCAATCAATCAACATACGAAATTCCCGGATCTCACCACAAAGTAACTCAAAAGACTCTCGTCACTGCTGGGCAGCTCGTGCACGATTGGCTGGAATATAATTATCACGGATCCTAGCCAAATTGGGGCCATGACTATGTAATTTGCAAGCACTGTGCTGATAAAGTCAGATAGGCATTAACACTTTCACCGACGGAAAATATACTAAGCAACCTCTTCTCTAAAGCTTCCATCCACATAATCTTTCTCAACTCTTAGCATCCGAATACTCCTGGTCTCCTCCCAGTGTTTCAGTACCAACAATTCAAATCTGGACTACGTTCGAATAGTTACGATGTAGGAGCCACCCGCAGAAATCCAAGCGACTGCGATCTGGCGAGAGTTCCAGTCATCGAAGAATTACATAGTGAGCAAATTCTTCAAGCAATTCGAAATCGAAAAGGAACCGTCAGACAGAAAAGAAAGAAAGCACACAAACCTCGCGAATGAACTCGGGGCGGGCTACGAAGGATCCCACGCACGCCTGATGACTCTCTGGCACGCTGGTTCGCTCCACACTAGAAGCGGATTCTTCAGTAGTAAGTCCGCACCACACGGTCCTCTCTTTCTTTCTCTCTCTCTGTCGCTCTCTGTGGGCTGTCGTCCCTAGGGCTCCTCCAGCAGCTTCTTCGTCCGCCTTCGCCTCTGCCGTTAGAGGTATAGCCCTCTATCTGTCACTTGCGTTTCTCTGACTGCACTGCTTCTTGCCTTTCCCTTACGGAAACAGCAATTGGACCATGTCTATCATTAATCACGAAGCAGAGTTGACTATGTGTAGTAAGCAAAACATGAGTAACATTCATTAACCATATCTATATTAATGACCATATTTATATTAATCATTAAATAAAGTTGACAATACATATTAAACTCTTAAACTTTTATAATTATGTAATGTAAATGTTTTATCTTGTCCGTATATCTCTTCAAAGGACATCGGATTGTCTTTTGTGGGTAACCACAGCGTACCCGGATCAGTTTCACACGACAGCGACTTTGTTGCATCTCCAACCGAGAGCAGGAGGGTTTGAACCCCGGACCTTTCGCTTAGAGGTCTGGGACTCAACCATCTCAGCTATCGATCTTCGGATATAATATATAATTATAATTATAATTACTCAAATATATAATTATACTTGAGTGTTACACATGGATTCATAAGAAGACGGAAAACCTATGAGTATAGTGACAAGACATATTATAGTCTGAAATTGTTATAATTATATAATTATACTAGAGTGTCACAGGTGGACACTAAGAAGACAGAAAACTTATAAGCACAGTGACTGTAACGCGTATCATTTTACTATAAATATAGTCTTCTCTGCGAATAAAAATAATAGTTAACTTTGATACATATTAATTTATGACTAAATCTTTTCTCTCTAGAAGATAAATTAATGGATGCGTGTATACCTCCTCCATTTGAAGGTGGAGGAGTTGAATATGCAAGCCTAGAATTGTATAATGAAAAGTGGTTTAATTTATCAGTTAAGAAGGATTAGATGATAATTAAACCTTAAACATAATTTATTTTTTGACAAGAAAAGAAGTCGGTATTATGGTTCTTGGATCGAATGATACTATAAATATAGTCTTTTCCACGAAAAAATTTGATACATATTCATTTATGACTAAATCTTTTCTCTCTGAAAGATAAATTAATGGGTGCGTGTATACCTCCTCCATTTGAAAGTGGAGTGATTTGAATATGCAAGCCTAGAATTGTATAATCAAAAGTGGTTTAGTTTATCAGTTAAGAAGGATTAGATGATAATTAAACCTTAAACAGAATTTATTTTTTGACAAGAAAAGAATTTGGTATTATGGTTCTTGGATCGCGCTTCAACCTACATGGCTTATAGCTTTACTCTAGAAGTGCCGCTATGCAATATTCATATAACATGTATTATTTTAAATATATTTAATATTTACAAAATTATAATTAATACCACCTTAAAAACTTATTAATCTGACATTTATTAATAGTTAAAAGTTTGATAAGACTTCATTGCATTGTCCGGTCTAATTGCACTACTAGATTTTATTTTTCTTTATTCACGTTTGTCATTTTTTTTGTCATATCAGTTTAGCACCTTGGCTAGGTTGGCCGAGTGTGGAGTGACTAATCTCGATAGTGCTGTTAGCGCCGTTAGGACGAATTCTTGAGATAGCCCACTAAGGGTATACTTCGCAGGTAGGACTTGGAAGCTTTAGTTCCCCGAGTTGAGCCTTCAAGCTCCTGCTGTGATAGATAGTCTTGGTGAGTGCAATGTGGATTCTCTACGAGCACAGAGTGGATTTGACTCGACTTTAGTGATTATTTAGTGCCCGTTGGTATGGTGGAGTGAGAACATATTGTTTATCAATCGAAGAACTCTAATTGTGAGGTCTGATTGAGAGGTTTTAGATCACGGATTTCTGCCGGTGGTATCTCCAGAGTTTGCAGATCGTTGGTATCTTCGATTTGCGAGTGCACGAGTGCGCGCAGTGGTTTTTTTTTGGTCGTGTGGTTGATCACTGTGCAGATAAGTGGTGGTTGGATCTGTTCTTGGTCGGATTTGTGTTGAGGTAGTGCGGAAGCTGCTGGAATTTCTTGTGATGGATTTTGAAGTCAATTTGAGAGCGATAAAAGTGCATCAGCGGACGTCGAGTTGGCATGGATCAGCAATTTCTAGTGCTAAAGAGTGCAGTAGGTGCGCATAAAAAAGACGATTCCAACGCACCAAAAATCAGCCGATTTGGTGAAGGATCAAAGGAGTTACAAGGAGAAGAAGATCACGGGTGGTTCAAAATCTGACGTAATCCCGCATGCGAATGTCAATGACGGGTGTGTTTTCTTCATGCGCGTCCTTTTTATATTGTTTGGCTCGAGTTTTAACTCGACTCCAAGCGGAACGGAACGGAGAGTGAGCGAGAGTGTCGAGGTGTGAAGTACGTGTTAAGAGGTGAGTGGGAGTGTCGAGGTGTAGAATGCGTGTTAGGAGACATTTAGAGACTTCAAGGAGCAGAGATGCATGAGTGCGGAGACGTGAGAAGCAGAGTGCGGAGCCGGAGAGGAGCCCGAGCTCGAGCTCATCGCAAGCCAACTTGCTAGCATGCGTGAAAGAGATATGCAAGCTTCAGTTGTGTGGGAAGTGTAAAACCAACAGGTCACCTGTCCCAACACTATTGTTGAACTTGCACACTTAACTCTGCAGTTCTTAGCTTTGGCTTTACCACTAGACCAATAGCTCTTGGTGTCTTCTAGGGATGCATGCAAATACTTATGGACTTGTTTAAGATAGTAAGAGACCTTCTCACAGGTTCCTAGAGGAGTGGTAGGACGACGCCATAGTACTAGGGAGAAGTTGTTGTTGTGATAGTGTTTGTCTATATCGTAGAGACGCATATGAAGACAGTTGATGACAGTTGTCTTGGGTGAGCTAGTAGAGCTACCACGTAGATACTTTTAGAGCTACTAGAAGTATGAACATCTAGTTAATGATCTTAGGTACAAGTTATAACAATTGGTGATCATATATTGTGCATGTGGTCACCGAAGATGAGACGTCAGTCCAAGTGGGGTTGGGTTTCTCGTTATGTGAATTTTTGAGTGTGGAGGGTTATCGTTTGGACTTCTTGTGACTGAAACTCCTCCATATTTTACTTCATGTTTATGCGCCGCGTTTGCTTGTGTTGACGCTTGATTTTTGGAGTGAGTTCATTTTAATGTGCTGTCGGTAGTGAAGCTAGAGTTGTGAATCAGTCATAGTACCTTTGTTTCTCTCACTGTGAGGTTGGACTAGCAATCAATAGACGATGAGAGGCTGCTTGTGGTGATGGCAGGTACAGGTTGCCCTTACCTTGACCGTCCTAGTAGGAGATAGGTGAGCTCAGTAGGAGTGAGATTAAGCAAGTTGTGGTTACGGTGGTGACGGAGATTTCAACATTATGGTTGGAGAGTGTATTCACGAGATTCTATCATCACAGAGTTCTCGAGAGATTCTGGTGAGAACTTCTCGGACAGTGGGTATACACGAAGTGGGATGAGATACCGACTATCTACACCATTGCCGTTGGTTGTTTCAGAGGACGAGTCAGACTCAGACAATGCGTTTTTTTGATGATGAGTCTAGTGTCTCCACACCGTTTTTGTGAGACATGGACGAGATCTATGAGACCACGAAAGGACCTCGACGTTACTTAGGTACAGTGGGTACCATTGAGCTGGATGACTTCATCCAGGAGTTCGGTAGTTGGTGCGATCTGTAGTAGATGTGGAACCCACAGCTGTTTACATCATTCATGGCGTGGAAGGGTTTGTTCCAACACTTGGAGGATTACCAGGAGTTCAGGCAAGACTACAATGTGGAGATTGAGTTGTGGAGACAACATTAATCTCCCAACTACGTTTCTATCACTACTAGCACAATTTTGGAGGCGTAGCACCTACGAGTTCGGGTGCCAATAGTAGTGATACATCCACGAGTGACAGAGTACCTACTACCAACAGTGAGTCTACTAGTAGTGGAGCATACGATAGTGTGAGCGGGATACCACCATGGTTTAACTCCGTGGTTCAGTTCTTCCAGTGTTTGAGGAAAAACTATCAGGGTGTGCGGACTGACAAGTTGAGAAATCTGCCCAGCGAAATACTGGAGAGAGCCTACGCGAGACGTTCACTCGCATGAGGCGGTTGATCAGCGTACAAGGAGTGACAGACACACATGCAATTTAGTTCTAGTATGGGATACTAGACCGATCCTCGTGATGCTCGTACACAAATGATGACGAGTGTGCACCAAGTGCGGTCCTGGGTCGGATCGGCAATGCTGCTGGATGCAACGAGAGTGAGATCTCGTGCACATCATCCACGGTTGTGGTGAACGAACTTGTTACCGAGGGAGGTGCTCAAGCGCACACACGATGCAGTGAGACGACCATCACACCTCATAGTTGATGGCATCTTGGATGCAGGAAGACGATCTCAAGTAGTGAAAGTCGTTGATAAGTCACCCATGGTAGTGGTGAACCTAGTGGGACGACTCATAGTAGTGTTGTCCACTTTGGTGAGCTTTCCAGCGTCATATGCTTACATAGAGGATGACATGGGTTTGTGTGGGATGTTCAGTTACAACAGTTGGTCGAGTCCAACGTCGATGAGAGAGAGCGAGCGATGGGTTTCGCTACGAGTATGACGGCAGTAGCTTCGGTGTCAGATGCTTCACATCGTCAGGTGTTGGGTCAAGCAATGGACTTGAACTGCTTGACGTGGATTGTTAGTCTTGGATTGGTTGAGCATCGTTGTCGAGACGAGAGTTTCTTGAGAAGGGCGGAACCTTCTAGTTGTGATACGATCGTGAAGAGGAGAGGAAAAACCACACACGAAATACGAACCGCAAGAAAACACACCACCACGATTTTGATCCAAGATAAAACACACGGTATGCAAGTAAATTATCAACTCCAGATCATTCAGACTGTAAATCTCACACTCAGAAATTCAGAATATCATAAAATTGCTCCTGTGAAGCACCAGCACGTTCACCTAGAAGCTTTCCGTTTTCTATGCAGAAAGATGTGTGTACAAGTTGCAGGTCTCCTCTCTCCTCATTTTTGTCCTCTCTTCTCAATCTCTTGATGTCAAAACTCTGATCAGTCAGAAATTCCCTCCAGCCGTAAGCTCTGTAATTTTCTCTCACGGCTCTTAGATTCTCTACTCAATAGTCTCTCGGTAAACTCCACGCTACGACAATTCTCCACGTTCTACATGGAATTCCCTCTCCTCTGGAGTACACCTCCTCTGGGTTATCCTCCACCTTATGTAACCTTCAGTGTCACCTGGCAAGGATAAAAGATGCCCTAAACAGATGGCAGCAGAAAAATAAATCACTGATAATAAATCTACACGTAAGAAGACTAGTTCACAAGCTTTCGCAGGTTCATCTATACGGAAGGTCACCGAATCGGCCGTACAGTCATCTTTTGACAACACCATCTGAAGTAACTCCACCACGGTTACCTTTGGCCACTTGAATCACCTCGTTCTGACACGTGGAGCCCGAGTTACAGCTGTTGTCATTCTCCGACCTCCTTAAATCTTGAAATGTCATAAGTATCGCATCAGGTATCAATTTCATTTGATTTTTCGACCCAAGTAAATCACATGATTGGATCTATAATCTTTCGTAGCGCAGGTTCATCTATATGGAAGGTCACCGAATCAACCGCACAGTCAGCTTTTGATACCACCATCTTAAATAACTCCACCACAGCTACCTCTGGCCACCGGAATCACCTCTTCTGACACGTGGAGCTCGAGTTACATCTTTTGTCATTCTCCGACCCCCCTTAGAAAAAAATCTCCCCTTCGTAGTACACCCTCTCTGGGATTTTCTTTCTCCCTAAGTGACATCCATCATCATCTAACATATGTAAAATGATGCCTTAGACAAGTGGTAATAGAAAAATAAATCTTTGATAAAAATTCAACGCGTACTATCTTCTTATGTGTCAGAAAAGACTAATAAACATACCTTCACGTATTCATATGTACGGACGGCTGTTGAGCCGATTGTATAGTCAACTTTAAACAGTTCCACCACTGCTATCTCTGACCATCGGAATCGGTTCAAGCGTGCTCCAAGAACCATAAGATTGACTTCTTGTCTTGTCAAAAAATAAATTCTGTTTATGGTTTAATTATCACTAATTCTTCTTAACTGATAAATTAAACCAGTTTGCATTATATATTATAGGTTTGCATATTCTCCTCCTCCACTTTCAAATGGAGGATGTATACACGCATCCATTAATTTATCTTTCAGAGAGGAAAGTCATAAGTCATAAATTAATATGTATCAAAGTTAATAATTTCTTTTTACTCTTAAAATAGATTATATCTATAATAAAACGATCTGCCTTTCAGCCACTTTACTTATAGGTTTTTGTCTTCTTCGAGTCCATGTGTAGCACTCAAGTATAATTATATAATTATAAAAGTTTAAGAGTTAATATATCTTGTCAACTTTATTTAGTGATAATATAAATATGTGTCATTAATATAGATATGGTTAATGAATGTTACTCATGTTTTGCTTACTACACATAGTCAACTCTGCTTCGTGATTAATGATAGACATGGTCCAATTGCTGTTTCCGTAAGGGAAAGGCAAGAAGCAGTGCAGTTAGAGAAACGCAAGTGACAGATAGAGGGCTTTACCTCTAACGGCAGAGGCGAAGGCGGACGAAGAAGCTGCTGGAGGAGCCCTAGGGACGACAGCACACAGAGAGCGACAGAGAGAGAGAGAGAGAGAAAGAGAGGACCGTGTGGTGCAGACTTACTACTGAAGAATCCGCTTCTAGTGTGGAGCGAACCAGCGTGCCAGAGAGTCATCAGGCGTGCGTGGGATCCTTCGTAGCCCGCCCCGAGTTCATTCGCGAGGTTTGTGTGCTTTCTTTCTTTTCTGTCTGACGGTTCCTTTTCGATTTCGAATTGCTTGAAGAATTTGCTCACTATGTAATTCTTCGATGACTGGAACTCTCGCCAGATCGCAGTCGCTTGGATTTCTGCGGGTGGCTCCTACATCGTAACTATTCGAACGTAGTCCAGATTTGAATTGTTGGTACTGAAACACTGGGAGGAGACCAGGAGTATTCGGATGCTAAGAGTTGAGAAAGATTATGTGGATGGAAGCTTTAGAGAAGAGGTTGCTTAGTGTATCTTCCGTCGGTGAAAGTGTTAATGCCTATCTGACTTTATCAGCACAGTGCTTGCAAATTACATAGTCATGGCCCCAATTTGGCTAGGATCCGTGATAATTATATTCGAGCCAATCGTGCACGAGCTGCCCAGCAGTGACGAGAGTCTTTTGAGTTACTTTGTGGTGAGATCCGGGAATTTCGTATGTTGATTGATTGAGTATGAAGTCTGACCCGCAGTTACGTTCCATGCGGAATACAGCGTCGATTGTGTATGTGCGGATCCCGGGCCTTACAGTCACTTTGGGACTTTGAATTTCAGGGCAATGTCAAAAGTGAAAGGTTTAGCCGCTGGGGCATTGAAGTTTATAAAGAAACCATGGGAAATAACCGGCCCCGCTGCCAGCCCGGAGTACTTGGACGCAATTCAAGATGTCACTGAATACCGAAAGCATGCTCCTGCGACACAACCCAAGCGTGTTTTCATCCCTCAGGCGGAACCTGAGCACGTTTTCGACATCAAATATTACATGAGGGATAGGCGTCGCTCTCCTCCTACTACCACGTCGCTAGAAGTGTCACTCTCGGAAATCACGGTTGAAGGACTTCCTCCTAAGGCCGGAAACTGGTACGAGCCAGGCAAGCTTTACCACTTCACAGATAACCCAGGCGATGGATATCAAAAGTGAGGTAGCGGCCTTGGACAGAGAATATCTGTGATATCACTGTGTTTACTTTCAGTGTACCGTCATGAGGTGTCGACGGAGCTGCTTTTTGGGACTTGGACATGCTCGAATGGAAACCAGTTACCTCGTTCTTAGAGTTTTTCGTTAGAAACAACTTTGAACTTAGTATCAACTTTGTGACATTGATATACAGCAGAAGCAATAATCTCTTTGGATCTAAAGACGCGTAACAAGCCGGTTGCAATTCTGCGAATGAGTATTGCAAACTGTATTGGGCAAGCAAAGTTTACTAGACACTGGAATGGGCCATTATCTCCCCATTGCGGCAGAGAAAATTGTATCCTGTCGCAGTCACGAAATAAGTGACTGCGACAGGATACAATTTTAGTGCAGAGCCCTAACATTTCTTGCTTCTGCTCTATGATGTAGATGTACAATTTCCTTACGCGTAAGCTCTTTATCATCAAACCTTCTCCCACATGTTCAGCAATTCGAGTTGGTTCAGGTTACTCTCTGTATGACCTGGACTGTCCAGGGATTTGAATCTCCTTATGATTATTCATTGCCCAGTCGGCTCATTTTGGAGTATCAGTGTTAGTGATGACAGCCTAAGATATGATCTTTATATGAAAGAATGCATACGAGTGAGTGGCTCTACCTTTACAGTTTCTTGTGGGAAAAATAGTTAGTTCCCACGCAAGAGCCTCTACTACCCCAGATCACCAACGTCTTCATTGTGGGAAAGATGGGTTGTTTTTGGTGAAGCTGTGCTCGCTCAGACAGAAATGTGCTCTGAACTTCGGAGTGAAGAAACAATTCGGTAAGGAGACCTTTTACAAGTTCCTGAACGCCATGTCCGGTTCGGCATGAACACGCAGCGATTCCAGAATTGAAGCTTTAGAGAACAATTGGGCGGTCAGAAAGCGACTGGGATGAACTGCGCGAGGCTAACCTTCACTTTGGCAACACTTCTTGTCACAAGCTGCCAGTCAGAGACTCTCGGAAACCCACTTCTCGTATCCTTCGCTAACGAGACAATCAACTTGGTAAAAGATGAGAAATTTCCACTCACAGACTCACAACTACAGCCAACGTAAAACGCAGCTGGGCAGCCGCGGTGGGACGAGCAGCAGGCATGCTTTAACTTATGTACAATTTCAAGAAGCAATGCCGTTACAAATACGTATCCAGTTTTAAAGTTAGGAGCGCAGCTTACAAGGGGTATAAGGGTCACGACATGCAGTTATGCCCTAGTTCATCTGATCTTTGCGAATCTTTCAATACCTAGAGTCGAAACTCTGCCGAACAGGACAGCGAAATACCGAAGAGTCTTTTAACGCGTTACTGATGCCGAGACTTACAAGATTTGGGGGCCATCGCTCACGTTATCGGTGTCATGAGGCGATGCGGGTTCTTCCTGTCACGTGTACGGAGTAATTGTGACGAGCTCATGCGGTTGATGTAACTTAAGTGGGAGGTGCCGAAGCGTGTCCGTTGTTCGGAGATGCATGAATTCGTTCACAACTGGGGTAGCCTTGTTTCATCTCGAGTGGAGATTTAACACTGCTCTCTGTGAACTTGTATAAGTTCAGTTCAAAGATGGCGTTTCCCGCGACCAGCGCTGCTTGGTGCGTGGCGCCGCTTTCTGCATTGAAACACCCGGTGTATTTCTGTTGCGTAAATTGGAGCTTGTCCTCGAGCTCAGCTGGCCGTAATTATTGCAAGCTCTCGAATCTTGGTTGTGGGAGGCGAGCAGCTGTTGTAGCCTCCTCTCCAAGGGCTTTTGTGGGGAGAGATTCTGATCCGCTGTCCCTCCGTGACACTCCATCTGGAAACTTGGAGAAAAGTTCTGGGTCCACTTCGAGGAATCAGCAGAATTATCAAGTGGAGAAGCTGCGGAGGTCACCGAGAAAATCTTGGACAAGTCGGACGGGTAGAAATGCGAGGAAAAAGTACGGAGATCGGATGACGTCCATTTTGGAAGCTTTGAATTCGGAAGCCAACGTAGAGAGTGGTTTGGACTCCCTGAAAGTAAAGCTGAACAGCAGGGAGCAATCCGTCATCCTAAATGAGCAGAAAGAGTGGATAAGGGCTCTGGCGATAGACTCCTGGTTCAAGAAACAAGAAAGCTACGCTCCAAATATCATCCATTACAATATAATGCTCAGGATTCTTGGGAGGGCACAGCAGTGGGAACTTGTCGAAGAGACTTGGGCTGAAATGCAGCAAAAGAAGATCCTACCCACCAGTATCACATTCAGTACTCTGGTCGATGTTTATGACAGGGCTGGGAGGACAGAGAAGGCACTGCAGTGGTTAGAAATTATGAAATCAAGAGGGTTACCGTTAGATACTGCGATCACCAACACGGTCATAAACGTTCACAAAAGACATGGGAATGTCGCTGCAGCCGAAGCGATTTTCAGAGACTTGCGGTCTTCACACCATCATCATCTTGGAGGTGCTGAAGAGAAGACCATTCCTCTTCAGGTGAAAAGAGGAGCTTCTCCGGAGACGCCAGCAAATATGGTTTCCCTCGGGGATGTGGAAACATACAATTCAATGATCGACATGTACGGCCAAGCCGGGCGCTTTGCAGACGCTTCCAGAATTTTCTCGGATATGATGGAGGCTGGCATCGCCCCTGACACTGTTACCTTTAACACAATGATCAAAGTATGTGGCTTAGCGGGGCGGATACAGGAAGCAGAGGCCATGTATGTGAAGATGGAGGAAAGAGGAATAGTTCCTGATTTGGGTACATATAACATTCTGATCGCCAATTTCTGTGAGGAAGGAAGTTTGCAGATTGCAATGGAGTTTCTTGGGAGAATGAAGGCAAAAGGGATAGTGCCAGATCAAGTGACTTACCACACTCTTCTTAGCCCTTTAGCGTCGAGGGATCAGGCGAAGGAGGTAGAGTTGATTTTGCAAGAGATGCAGGAAGTGGGTTTAGCCCCTGAGGAGAGCGTCAGGGTTGGATTAGTTCTAATGTACGTAAGGTTAGGTCTCCTGGACACGGCCTCCGAAATCGTAACAAACTTACAGGAGGAAGGACTTCTTGGTAGTGCAAGTTATGCTGCTATCATAGATGCATACGGTGAGCAGAAATTGTGGTACGAAGCAGAGATGATGTTTGTGGGTTGCCAACCGAAGTGGACTGTTGAGATTTATAACACAATGGGGAAAGCCTACGGGTTGGCTGGCTTGCACGATAGGGCTGTTGAGGTGTTGAGAAGCTTGGAGGAAAATGGCCTGGTTCCAGATGAAACCACATTGAACACACTGATTCACTCTCTAGTGGCCATGGTACCTTCGAACGTGGACAAGGTCCAGCAAGTCCTATTAAGGATGCGGAGTATGAACTGCAAGCTTCAACGTTCAACGTCCAACGTGCTCATAGGATTTTATTCTAAGCTTGGACTACTCAAAGAGGCCGAGGAGACTTTCAAACAAATAGAGGCAGACGAAGTGGCAGTAGATGCAGGATCATACGGGGCCCTGTTGAATGCATATGCGGAAGTGGGCTTGGTGCAAGAAGCTCGGAAGGTCTTGGTCGACATGAAAGAGGCGGGATTTCCTGCTAATGTGGTTGTGCTTACGACCCTCATGAAGTCTTATGCTAGAGCAGGGAAGCTGGAAGAGGCCAGAAGAATCTTCACGGACATAGGAAGACAAAGTGGTGGACCAGACCTGTATGCCACTAATTTTCTCATCGATCTCTATGCGAGAGAGGGGATGATTACGGAGGCTGAAACTGTGTACAAGCAGCTGGAAGACAAAACCAGTGTCAATGAAGTAACGTTGACGACGATGTTGGAAATGTACAAAAGAGCACGTTTAGTGAACCGAGCTTTGGGAATGGCAACGAGAATGTTGAATATGAGCTCTATCACGGACGTTGCCCCCTACAACAGCATTCTGGGTTTGTATGCGTCACTAGGAAGAGTGACTGAGGCGATGGAGGTGTTCAAATTGTTAGAGACGAGAAATATAAGTCCTGACATCCGGACCTACACCATGATGGCCGGTGTCCTGAAGCGAATTGGTTCCCTGCAGGAGGCAATAGACCTGCTCACTAAAGCTTCGCCGACAGGTCATTCTGAGAGCCTCCAGTCCCTCACTACCCTCGTCAGTGTTTACGCTCGCGCTGAATTGTTTCAGGAGACCTTGGAAGTTTGCAACAAGCTTCGGCATGCCAGTTTTAGCCTCGATGCTGCGGCTTACAACGCTCTCATTTTCGCCTACGGAACTGCTGGACGATCTGATGAAAGTCTGCGGATGTTCATGGAGATGCAATCGCGAGGTCTAGAACCTGATGCCGTGACATACGCTACCCTTATTACTGTTTACGGAAGAGATGGGTCGTTGGAGGGAGTGACCAGAATATTCAAGCGGATGAAACAGGCAGGTTTTGAGCCCAGCATGGCAACTTATAAAGCGGTCATTGATATATACAACAGTGCTGGACAAATGGAACTTGCAGCCATGGTGAACCAAGAGATGAAGTTTTCCGAATTTCTGCGTGAACAGAACAGCAAGCACTATAGAGACATTGTCATACCAGGATGAAATATGACGTTTGTAGTTTGTAGCAGCTGGTCCTCGCAGGGTCATTCTCCGGTTGGGTGGATGAGTGCAGGCCTGCACGAAGCAAAAGCGAACGAAAGCGGCCCGATGGATTTACTAGCGGCACATGTAGCGGCACATGTTGCGGATTCATGACCAGACATCGCGTTGCTGCAGTGTGGATATGGATTCTTTGTTTCAGGTACATTCAGAATATATTGTGGTGAGATGAGAACCATTGCTGAACGCGATAGATTTCTGAAATAGACTGGGAACCCCTGCGCTACTCTTACAGACATGACGCTTGCCGCGGACATAACCGATTTGATTTGCGGAACTTGATCCAGCCCTTAAGACTGCATTCGTCATCATCTATGTATCAGTGTTTCCTTCATCGGCCCTTCAGCGAGAAAAGGATCCAGCAACCGAAGATAGGTACCGTTCTCACCCCTTTTCATCTCGATGAGTGCTTTTTATGTAGAAGTTAAACATGAGACTGTAAAGCCTGTTCTGTAAAAGCCTATTAGGAGCTTGAAAGAAGAGGATAGGACCTCATATATTTCGTAGGAGAATAACTGAATTGTCCCCAGTTGAGTAGAGAAGACATGGGATCCTGCCATTGATAGGAGGCAAATGTTTTCATGGTACCAGTGTACTTTCTTGCTGTTGGGAGAACTTCCTTGAAGATGGGTTAACCTGTGTCTAGTATAAGGTGTGTCGTGAAATGAACCAAGCTTAATTCTAGTGTTGGTTCCTATGATTTGATCCCAGCTCTCGGGTTGACTTAAGGCAGCTTCGGACCACAAGCAGCAGCTACCATGGTTCAGGAAATAATTCTAGTGCCAAGATCACGTTAAACTGGCAATCTCACAGTCACGACTCTCACCATCGCTCGTGATCTAGTAAATGGTCTTCCGCCTCTATCAGCGTTTGTTTGGTGCGTTTCTACTGTCCATTTACTCCCACTAAAGTTGCTTGACGTTGTCATGTTGAATTATTGAAGTAACGAAAAGCTGAGCATTCCTGCTTTCTGATTAGGAAGAAAATCTTTTGTCATTGTTAATTCAAAAGATGTTCTTGAAAGACATTCAGAGAAGTAGGTTATCCCTCTTCACAGTCAGCATCTAGTTTCTCCTGCCTAATCCAGTCATTTGTGTATGTGCCGCGTAAGTTTTCTGTACAACCGAACTTAGATGCAAACTCGTTCAAGAGAAAAGTGACTGAGATATAGTTGCTGGCATCTCGTGATACTCAGATGTATGGAGTATGAAGCTCTCTATGGAGCATATATGGCTTCATATTGCATTATGCCCTTCCTGGAGTAATGTCGACTGCTCAACTAAAGACGTATTATGCATGCTATCACGACGGCAGGCAGGAGTGAGCATTCAAGACGACTTTAGTAAACTGTGTGCGAACAGCTGATTGGGGCAAAGTTAAGGTCTACAATACATTCAGTTCCCAAGTTCTCGAGCAGAAAACGAGATCAGGGTCATGTATAACTTTGTGACTGGAACATGAATTTCCATGAATTTCTTTTCTGACCGGATGTTATGAAACCATACACCCGGCATGAGAGCCCAGCTCATTCTAGGTGTCAAACGTGCGTGTATATTATACGCATCCTGTCTATTACAGTCGGATTCGGTGGAAATACGAACACATGGAGTTCACTTGACTAACAAAGCCTTCTGTAAATGACCTGTCATTCATTCTGCAATAATGATATTCTTGAGGGTCTTGCAAGAGATAATTACCTGAAGTTCGGAGATAATTGTGGAAAGTTCTTGGGGTCAAAACTGACACTTACAGCGAATGAAATACAGTATGCGTGACTCGAATACCAAAGCTACCAAAGGATTAGATGATTTTTCAGGTTGTATACACGAGATTAACGGTGAAGGTACTTCGTGCATATATTTCGAGTGAACCGGAATATAGATCGCGATTTATTCGGGATTGCAAACAATATTGTGAAAGAAGCTGCGCCACCAGCCGTTTCTCAACTTGGACGTTTCATGTCCTCTTGTGTCTTCCTGACTGCTATGAACTGCCAACATTGATGCTGTGGTCTCTGCTCGGGTTCAAACAGTGGATAGTCCAAACTGAATAATTCTCAGGTGGTTCATCCCTATTTTGAACGCCACCGACGATCGATGTCAGCCAAGAAAGTTAAGGTTAGACGAGGTGAGAAAGTGGATACGAACTTAAAAGATGCCGATGACGGTCCATTCTGTTCACCACGGATGTCGATCTGCGCGACCTTGTGTTAAGAGCAATTCATTGCTTTTGTGAGTTGCAGATGCTTGAATCAAACCACTTCCAAGTCCGGGATCTGCAAGAGGCTGATCTCGCACACGATAGGTCACCGCGCGGTTGAAATTCGAGATTCCGATCTAGAAAGCTGTAAAGCTGTAAAGCTGGAATGGCAACATATTGCACATATCTGCCGTATAACGATTTGCAGTACGTAATTTGGAGCGCAAGGACAACGATGAACTTCAGTTGAAAAGGATGGTCATGAGCGTTGTTCGCCTGGCGTGCTCAAAGCATTTATCCACTGGAAGACCTCAAGCGTCCTTTGAGTTGGCGGAAAAAGAAGATTTGAATCGAGAGAATGCTCGAACTGCAAGGTCCGATTCTTTTCGACCATCTTTACTACAAGTCACAGTTCCTCTTCTGGATGTGAGTTGCGTTGTTGAAGAGGGGACATGACTGCGTGTCTACCGTGGTTTCGCTTTGGCTCGTGAAGTTGAGTGAAGAGTGATTGCTGATTCTACCATACCAGCACAGTAGATGTGGAATTCAGTACTCGTGGAAGGCAGCAGCGACACCAAACGGTAGACGTGGAAGCACGGCAGCCATGACGAGAAAATGAACGAACGCGTCAGCAGCTGGACTCTAGATCAAACATTTCAGACTATTTTCCGTTCAGTGTCCTCGCCTTCTGACTTAAGTAGGAAGTCCTGTGCACGAGTGAGCGAACGAGCTCAGCGGCCTCACCTTCGTCGGATTTTTGGAGTCGTCGTCATCATCAGCGTCCTTCTGAGTCATCCTCTCTAGGAGGAATTCTCTCTCGTAACACCACAAGCTCTCATGCTTTCGAGTCGTGGTACGTTATGTTTCGAACTGTTCGAGCTGCTGATGTGCACCTTCGCCTTCGCTTTGATCGTAACGGTGGTTCTAATTGTCGCTGCATTACACTGTCGAAATTCACGGACTCATGTCCCTTCCGGCCCTGCATTACTTTACGCACCTGTGTGTGTATCAATGCATTTGTCGACAGAATCGTTGAGTTCTGCTGAGGAAGCCTCTTTAGCTAGTCTTATGATGTCGATCCATGTTCAACGTCGATCACAACGTCTGGTAGTCTACAATCCCTTGGCGTCGTACAGAAGAAAAAGCTGACGATCTCCTTATACATAGTCCATCAGTCAATAGTGAGTGTCGTTCGAACAACCCAATCGAATGTCGTCAATGTGACCTCACTCTCTTGCACATTCTTCACTTGCTACGCGAGAATAGAGCGAATTTGCACTGACGATCAGTTGTGCAGCCTTTGAGCTGGTTTCGATGTCGCTCTAGTAAACTTCTCCTGCTCTGTGGAACTTGCAGGCAGCAAATTCTTAAGTTCAGGGGGCGGTCAGTTACTGATTGCTAGCGGGAGCATGCATAGTAAAGCTGGAGCGAGTGGGCAGCCAATGCAAGTGATGGCGTCAAAGGATGGTACCGGGAAGAAGGGCAGGCAAGGGACCGGCACAGCTCTGATGTGGTTTCGGAATGACTTGCGATTGACAGACAATGAGGCCTTACTACGAGCTTGGGAGGCTTCCAGTTTACAGCCTGGACCCCAGATTGTTCTCTACCACTTAGCAGAAGCTGTGGGAGCCCATACCGTACGAAGTACCGGAAAATCCTCACCGCCACATACAAAATCCTCAGCAAACTACTAGCAGAACGCCTAAATGAGGTAGTGGGGAACGTGGTGGACAGCAAGCAAACTGGTTTCGTAAGGGACATCGTCGACAATATTCTCAGTTTCAAAATGAGTCAAGAAATACGTGGCAGGAAGCACTATTCTTCAAAGTGAACTTTAGGAAGGATTATGATAGAGTCTCTGGGACACCATGAGATCTATGCAGTTCGACGCTTACTTCGTGAAGCTGCGAGGGGAAGCTGCTGAGGGGTCTCTCGGAGGATGGATGCTCTAAAGTGCACACTAACAGAGTCTTCACTGAAAAGTCCCCGCGCAGCAGAGGGGTAAGTCAAGGAACCCCTGTGGCACCGTACCCGTTTGCGGTTGCTGCACAGTCGCTCGTGAACCTCTTCAAACAGGTGGAGGATAAAAACACCACGGAAGGACTAAAAACTGAGAACTCTACCTCCCTTCTCCATCAACTCTTCGCGGCTAACATCAGGATAACCACCAAGGCTACAGAGGAGTGCTTTGAACAGATACAAGTATGAAGAAGTCTTTGGTGCGGCCTGCCCTAAATCTATAGAAATGCTTGGTTGTTCCACTGGGGATGACCACCATTCCGGAATGGACTGCGGTCCTCTGGCTGCAAGATGGCAAAGCCAAGAGAAATGTTTAAGTACCTAGGGGTCCCCAGTCGAGATCGGACTGACTGAGACGAAGATGGTGGAGGAGGTGGTGAGAAAGCTACAAACTACCCTGCAACACTGGACGAACTGTTTTCTCTCCTGGACGAGTAATGTCTATCTTCTTCAACATGTGTTCAAAAGTTCTCAACGTATCAGCTTACCAGCCTCAACTGCACGGACCAAAGCTACAAGAAAATGGAAGAGGTCTGCCGTTATTTCCTATGGGGCAAGAACCAGGAGGGGAAAAGCAAAAAATCCTTGGTTGCGCGGGACACCATAACAAGAAATGAACTAGAGACAGACCCCTTCAGAACCGTGACTCAAGCCTTCAAGCTAAAGTACGTAGGGAGATTTCTTGAAGGGTGTGACCAAGAGTGGGCCCTCATTGCCCGGTGGGGTATCCGAGAGACTCTATGTAGAGGACCTCACAAACGAGAGCGTAAGTGGTGGTCACCGGAATAGGGGTTAATCATCCTCAGCAACATACAAGTGAAGGCCTTCTCGATATTATACCACCTTTTGAAATGCTGGAAGCAGGTTCAAGGGAGATTTACCTTCAGAGGAGAAAATGCCCTGATGCCGAGGGGGATGAGAAGCCACCTGGTGGTTGAGTGATGGCAACAGCATGCACAGGTCGGTCCCTTGGAGAAAAAAATTGTACAAAAAGAGGTACGCAAGCACAAACTCTCCAACCTTGAATGTATTCAGAGGCAAGCCCTTCCTCTAGTTCTCGCCAGGACCTCACGGAATGACGGACCCGCTGTTGGTGAAGACATCTTCCTCCGCTTTCTCCAGTGGTGCAGAAAGACCACGGATCGAGGAGACTACACAGGCCTCTCCGAAGTAGAGATGGAATCGGGGGTCGTCTGACTGCCAAGGGTGGATGCTAAGCATGAAGTCATGAAAGTCCTTGACACCAAAGCCCAATCAGCCGACAACTACCTTAAGCACACAATGGCACACACCGATATAGAAACCGACTGGAGTGGGAGGTGGAAGAGAGTTTGGCAAAGAGGCAACCCGCCGATCTGGAGGATCTTTAATTGGGGATTTTTCACTTATCGGAGGGCCAAGCAAATGGGCATTGGGGATGGACTTTGCTTGAGATGTAACGGAGAGGAGGAGATCATTGACCACATCTTTTGGACATACTCGACTGTAAAAAGAAGTTGGCGGAGGTTCATATTTGAAGACGATGTATGAGGTACAGGGAAAGGGACAACCTGCTACAAACAATCGACAAAGTTCTAAGCACCCGCCATATCAATCCGGCCCTTCTCTGTCTCGTGGTTGAACACACCCAGGTCGCCTGGAACGAGAAGGTGAGCATCATTTTCCGACAGCAACACCCGATCGACCGGCGATCCGCATCTTGACAGAAGCTGTTAAAAATGCATGGGCTTACCTCGCTAAGGCAGCCTACCCGTCCCAGAAACGAACTTTGTCCAAGGCCATGGCCACCTTATCCCATATGCAATCTCTCCTCCAGAGGACAGGCGAGATCAGCCAACCTCAACAAAGGAATTCAGCTGCAGAAGACTATCAGTACCAAGAAAGGAGATATGCAGACAGGATCGAGCTATAGTCAGCGAGATGGCAAGGAGTTCGTCAATTTGCACGAATCCTGGCAATAGGACGAAAGATGCAAAGCAACTTGTCAATCGAGAAACCAATTAGAAGCCTAGAAACAACAATCGGTCGCCAAAGGGCAATATGGGAATGATTAACGAGGAGATCAGAGGAGCGAATACTCCATGTAGCGTCAAGGAGGGCACGTCTCTCGAGAAGAGCGAGGTGATTGAGGCTATAATCATTCCAGTAAACGGATCATATTGGCTCACACATCTTCATCTTGTAACTAAATGATTTGGTGTCCCTGACTTCACGAGGTTTTTCGGCGGCAAATGCTTTGATGACTCTTCTATAGGAAGTTTGTACTGTACACTAGATACTCTTCTTCCATCTATGCTATCTCTAGAATTGTAGGTTCTTGGCTTCCTTCACGAGGGGATGTCAGTCTCACCGCAGCACCTTATAACAGTAATTGTGCCTCTTAAAGCACCTCTAAGAGTCTCACCACAACCGCTACCACAAGCTCCCACTAACACCACTAACACCATTGCATGCAACTCAATATACTACTTTCCCAATGGTCAAGTCACCTTAACCTAAATGAAGGTAGTGGATTGCATGCCCAATGGTCAAATCACCCTAACCCAAATGAAGGTAGTGAATGCAATCCACTTAACTAGCAATATAAAGAACATAAGTCATAGTCATTAACTATTTACACATTCGTCACTGTCTCAAAATATGTCACTAGTCCAATGATCCGATCACCCTAACCAAATGAGAGATGTAGTGTAGCTCACGTAGTTAACAATACAGTGAGAACTATTTAATATAAAAAGAAAAAAGAAAAAAGAAAGAAGAGAAATCATAGAAGAGAAGAGGGAAAGAAAGAGAGGAGAATGAACAGTTATTAACTTGGTCAGGCCCATGCGTCATAACTTTTACTTGGTCGGACCCTTCACTTTCTCGTCTCTCTTGGTCAGGTCCATGACTGGTAATAGACAGTTTACGACTGCCATGTCAACAGTGGGTGATTAAATGAAGTACTTGAGGATGACATGGATGTTCGATGATGTGATGATGTGGATATTCAATGACGTGAATGTCTGATGTGTCTGAACATGCTGGAGAAAACTGTCAACCACCTTCGCCTCGTCATTGCCAAGTCAACCACACAAGCCGTCCAACTCAAGAGTCCTGCCACGCTGGCAGGACGACTGCTTACTACCCGTCATGGGCTCGACCAAGAAAGAAGAAAAAATGAGGGGCTCGACCAAGTAAGAACTATGGCGCATGGGCCTGACCAAGTTAATAACTGGAGAATGAAAGAGGAGAAGGGAGGAAGAGAAACTTTTAAGGTTACTCCTCCTCCATCTCTGGCGAAAGAAGACCGACAGATCATCGGACGGCCAATGAATGCCAACGAATGATGAATCGCCGATGGACAACAAAAGATTCATTGGCGGTTTCGTTCGCTAGCGAAAATAGTCTTGAATCGTCTTTCATCCGTGAAAACTATCTAAATTTTGACAGTCAAACTTTCGTCCATCCAGTTCATTCTATTTTGTAAATAAATAAAAATTATTTTAAATCTAAAAAAATTCTTCAGAATTACAAGTATAGTCACCAAAATTTCACCACAGAATTTCGTCAAAACTTGGATGTGATATCATCAAGACTAATCTCATAAAACCTATTTACAAGCAAGAACATATAGCTTTTAACCATCCATCTACGACATGGATATGATAAGTCGAAGAGATAGCCAAATGTGAATATGAGAACATAAGGTGAAAGCTCTCCAATGAGAGCTTTCCAATAAGATAAAAAATTTCAAAAACAAATGCTTCTAGTCATCGCTCCTTTCCACAATCATCTTTTTTGTTTTCCACTTCCATCCGACATTATCTCCTTCATCTACTTTGCGAAGATCTATTTAGATCTTCGCAAAGTACCCCAATTTCTTAACTCACCTTTCACAACTAAACGTATAAACGTATAGTAAATTTCTTGTCCTAAAGACTAACTACTAAAATATGAACAGATTGTTATTATTCAAAGTACCCCAACACTTGGAGAACACAAAGAACCTGCAAGATGTAGATGGCTGTTTCTAGTTCTGTACGGTTTTTGGTTCCCACGTGTAAAATCACACGTGTGAAACCCCCCCCAACGTTTCACGAGGAAGTTCCCTCTTCTAGTGACTAGACTCCCACATGTTGCCACGTGGCATCTTCTGCGACACCCCGACACTTAGCAAAATTTCAGGCCCTCTCAACACGAGCCTCGACTTCCAGAAGTACATTAAGAAAAAAAGAAACCCACGGATTTTCCTCCATATAAAAAGCATTATAAATTGGAGAAATTTCGAGATCTGTTTCTTCCCCCTTCAGGCCATATTCAGGGGAAGTACATATAGAGTAGATTAATATATAATTCGCGTACAGAAAAATCAGAGCGTGTATAAATGAACTCTTTGTGTTGTAAAAGAGTAGAAGAATTCGACTGAAAGAAAAAGACTAAGTCTTTGTGTGTATTATATATATATGCGTATGTGTATAAAATGTTGCGCATGTATGTACGTATTTGAGAGAGAAAGGAGTATATGTATAGTAAATTTTTTCTATCTTCTTCTTGCAAGAGCTAAATATATCCGAGCTGATCTAACTTACCTGCATCCAACCTGGAAAAACCTCTCCAAAATTTACGACTTTAATTTTGCAACCGCTTGTCGACGATAAGTCTTCTCTTTGAATAATTTACGACGTGTGAACGACTCTCTGCTTGCCATTGCTGTCTACCATACACTCAAGGCCTTTGCTAAACCACAACTTGAAGTGTATGTGATTTTGAGCATCTTTGTGCAAATCAGATCAAGTACCCTAAGAAAGGTGCACATATAGGGAATCAGATTGTGATCTTCCGTGAGAGAAAAATCTGATTCGACACCACGCTATCACGAGTCGTTGTCAAAGTGTCTATAAAATATATCAATTTTCGCTTCACGAACCTGCATGCTTGTGCACGTTCAGGAATGACGTAAATACCTCTAAAAGTGGTCCTCACGTTAATGTAACCTCTCACATCTAATCCGAAGTCTCTTTTCTCTTCTTATTTTTATATTTTTATATTTTTCGGGTAATTTACGAAGGTACATGAAACATCATCTGAAAATGCGATATCACAAACATAGCGTAATACACTGTCAAAGTGTCCTATGTTACTTCTCACATGTCATTATTCAAGGTTACACATCAACTTTACATTCTTTTCAAGAGCTCCGCCTAGTCTACACAACATTGATACGATTTAATGTCACACAATCCCAAATTTTTCACATCAAAAAGTAAAATCACATTTGTATTTGTCAATTTTCCCGCTTCCCACCCTGTGGATTAATTTTCTCCTCTTTTCCCATATCATAGCTGTTCCGGCCTTCTCTTGAATTGGGCTTAGAATCTGATTAATCATTTCTTTTCCGTCGTTCTTAGGTAATTTCTCTCTTGAATTTTGAACTTTCCCACAATTTAATCTTCGATTATATATACACATCGAGAGCACGACTACTTTTAGATTCCTGTTTAGTGTTTTCTTGTTGAAGATTCTACCATGTACACGATCTCCTTAAATTCATTACTAAAATGGGTTAGATTGGTCACAATAACAGTGATAGAAGTAGTGTGTTCGTTACTACGGTCACTTTTTTTCTGTGGACAAAATGGAGTTTTCCTAACAATAGATGTAATTTTTTCTGGAACGGGTTTTACTACTCCTTCAACTCTACTCTTAAACGTTGCTCTCTGTAAACAACAAAAGATGAAAATATTTTCACCTCTTCGCTTCACATCCTCGCTGTCCATATCAACCAGAATTTCTTCGACCATATGTGCTTCACCATCGGTGCCATAATGTCCAAGCTATCTGATGATTTCAATTTCTGTTCCACTCATGTACATTTTCGTGTACAATGGGGTACTAAACTAGGCTGAGGGTGAGTATATTATATCTTCTCTACAAGCGCTGTACCATAAAATATGTCAGCGCATGTCATTTGAAAGTGTAAGAACTCGCGTCTATGATATTTTCGACTGATCCAATGTAGTAAATGTAAAGGCTGCTAGACATTTTATATACACTGTCAGTAACATTTGGACAAGCTGCGACCGCCTACGAGTAACGTTGCTGACCTCATTTGCCTTCCTTACAGGTCCCACATTTAGAGGCCTCGTTCATTGACATCAATAAACAAGATATTACGCTCTTTGCATTTGAGAGGAATCCAGTAGTTGGCGGCGCTACAATCGATCAGCTTCTTACAACGGCGACCTACTGCGTAACCTGGTATCTATAATACAAATGTCTCTGGCAGTCTTCACCTTTCACGGAACCCGTCGTAGCAGGCTCGCCAGGACGTAACTCATAGTGGAATCAACGGTTGCGAGAAGGACTATGAGACAGGTCACCACGGTTAAGGTGAGTATTGCCATCCTCAGCTGCAAAATACCGAAATTAAGGTTAGGGTTTAGGGTCACCTTTCTTCAGTGACAAAGAGCGGCGCACGACACTGAGTGATAAAGAGACATAAACAAGCAAGAAAATCATCGAGTAGAATAAAATTCTAGAAACTGCTTTGCAGGCCCTGTGAGCAAATCCGAATACCAGCCGACAGGCAGCCTACACGGTGTGAAGAACTGGTATACGGCACAGTCCTCATGCTTTGGTTCTTCTCGTATTTCTGCGTTTAAAAATCATCACAACGGAGCTCAGGGCAGATATCGGCGTGCAAACTTACCACAGTATTTACGGGGGGCCACTCTATGTGCTGTAGCTGTCCTGGCTGTTCGTAGAGAAACTGGAATACAGATTTCGTACCTCTGCGAGAAACAATTGTATGCAGGAGAAAGAATTATATGCAGGTGATGATGACATATAAGGCGGGAACTTAAGAAATCCTCTACTACGAAGACTCTACGCTGCAACATACTTCATGAACGCAACTCGCTAACTAGGAGAACAAGTGACAGATACCTGAATACGGAATCAACGAGCCACGACCATACAGGAACAGTCTCGGGCTCCGGTGAATTCGGCTTTCTATAGCTAGCAACTTGTGATTTTAGCCGTCTTCCACCCTGTCTGGCCAGAACATAATAAGTAAGAAGACAACCTTGCGCAGTGCAGAGACAAACCCGTCAGCTCACTCTGACGGCAGCAAGACGAACATGGGAAATGCACCACGTACAAGTCAATTTTCCTCTGAAAAAGCAAGTGAAACGAGGAAACTGGAGGATAGCAGGATAAGGTAACAGCTATTCATCCAAAAGGGATGACACTCGCTGGAAGTTAATACTGTCATCCGTCTTCGTATCAACCTACAAGCAAATTTTCAGGTTGAAATAACTGAACAAGGACACTTTAATGTGGCATAATCTTCTACACCCCAAAAGAGGAGGTTTAAACTCACATGGGGCTCTAGGACATGCAAGGTGTGAGAACTCTCGCCGGTCCGGATGACAGCCTCAACCGGGACCCAATGAGTATGGTTTTGAACAGGCAACTGAAGACAACCAACCCACATCAAGATGACTCTGCTTGACACGGAGAAGTATCCTTCAAGCTTACGAGCTTATAATTCACAAATAAAACTCTCACCAGAAACCACGATACGGGTGCAGGCCATCAGCAAACATAAGTCTTCAACAGATAAAAGTCTGTCCGCATCAAGTTCGATAATCATCGGCCTGAGGCTGCCCGAAGTCAGGAAGTCCCTACTGTCCAACCCAACCTAGAAGATTGAGACTTATGACAGAAGTTACATGGACCGGGTGTTCTGTACTCAAAGCCACAGGGGCTGCACTCTATGAGCCGAGGAGTGGGAAATTGGTTGGCGGGTAAAGTGACCTGAAGCCACTGAATTTCCTCGTTCAGAAACGAACAAAGACATCGCAGATCTAAGCCTACTAAAAAAGTAGTCAATCCTCCGTAAAACTGCGACCAATTCACAGGGCTTACTGTCAGACAGTACTCGGGAAGTACCGCTCGAAAATCCGACGGGCTAACAGTCGCTGACCGGTGAATTCAGGCCATCAGATTGATACCTTTGTCAGCAGATCAACATTAGTTAGCTTGATCATCACTGGCCTATCTCGTCGGAGGACCCTCGCATGGATTAGGTCGTAGCATTCAATCTGGCTAAGAAGATGGGGTACATAAGATATTGCAAGTGTTACAGGCATGATACGCACAAGCAGTAACAGCACTGATGTCATGCCCTTGTCGTCAGTAGTCCACGATAACTTTCAGAATGGATGAACAAGTTGATGCGCTTACCTCCAAGACGAGCTTGCATCCCTCACGTCCAAACCACCACACATGAGAGTCCGTTCCAGTTTCGCTCTCAAGGGGCGCAAATTATGAGAAGATATAGAAGGCATAATCATTCGACGTCGGCCTGGCATTACCATAGATTCAACCGCGCAACGTACGAAAGACATTGGGCGTAGTACACCGGGAAATACAGATCCACTGCACGGAGTCATACTTACACAAGTTGTTCCTCTCAGACCCGGCACAAATCGCTCGAAAGTTCCGCTCAGTTTACTTATAGGGTAACGTTCTAGAGCGAGTGGGAGCAGAGAACAACAACACGAGCGAGGCCGCAGGAGCAATATGCTCATGACCTAAAAACTCGATCGTTTCGGCGCCTGACTCGGTCGTTCGTCCAGTGGGGTGGATAAACGGAGAGAGCATCATTCACTTTCCACTGAATTGGCATCCGATAGATTGGCCTCTATTGGCCTCTTCCGACTATGCGTGTATAGTTGCTTATTTCGCTAAACTGGCTAGGTTCGGTAATAAATATTCTTTTCCACTACATATTTTTTCATTAGTTTTTGCAATTAATTTGCATAATCTACGAGGTATCACCATTGTAATTTTTTTATTCTAAAAATAATTTTTGTATCAAAAAAAATACTTTTGTCTTCTCATTATGCAACTTTTTCGGTAAGACAAAAGTCCTGACGGTTTTCAGCTGGAGGTACCTCAGAGATACCTTTCCAAGTTATCGGCACTTGAGGACGTGCATACCACGCCACGTGAGGAAAAATTGGTCCCACTACTGATAAAACTTTTCGCGAGAACCTTCTATTCGCGTCTTGAAATTGGAAACTGAAGTTTTGAACCGCCCATCTCCAACTCAACATATCATGTCCGCATTAGAGATTTAACTCTCTTTGACAGATCGAGAGACTACATTAGAAGCAAACAAATGTAGATTGATCAACATTGCAGAAAGATGACTGAAATGAATATTGACAAAGCAAAGTTCTTTTTTCTTTCAAGATCTTTCTTTCTTCTTAGGAACAACGAAACCTTGTCAACCATCCTGAATTCTAATGTGCAAGTGGAGCGGATTACTCTTAGAATTCAGACCTCCTCTATCCATTGTTGGACCCTTTGTTCTTCGCTGCTGATGAGTCGGATGTTCCTGCTATTTCTTGTGTTTCAGGTTTTGAAGCTCTTCATGGTCGTGACCCTCGCGGTTTGGACCAGCTTCCTCGTAGTCTTTGCCTCTTCTTCTATGAAAACCCCTTCTCTTGTGACTAGCAGTGATGCTTGGAGAACTGTGAGATTTAGTCTTGCCTTATCTCTTCCTCGGTGCAGGTGCAATTTACCTTTCAGCTCACACCACACATGTCTTAAATTGTTGTATTTTGTGGTCTTGGGTATCTTCAATGGTATCAAGAGGAGCCAAGATTCCTGGGCAGTCTAGGAAGCTATCTCTTTCATCCACTTATTACAATCAGAACTTCTCTCTAGTTATAGCATTATATTCTAAAGACGGCTTACCGTTCTTTCGGATTCACAACCACTTGTATCGTTCGTGACGTTTCAGATCCACAAGCACGATTCACTTTTACCCAACCCTCACTTTGGCATAGCCGCTGTGAATTCTATGATAAGAATAATAGTTGGTACACATCTCTTACATACCTAAATTAAACATATTAATCTCACAAAAAGATGTTAATTTTGTAAATTAATCTTAGAACAGATGATGACAATGAATTTTATTGCCACTTTCGTCGTTTGTCTTGTTCTTTTTTTCTGGCAGAATTTCACTTTGGATGTATATTCAACTCCTGATGGAAGAGTAAATATGCAAGGAGAGAAATGTTAAATAATAAATTAAATTTTTTATAAATATTATTGGGTTATGATCAGCAGTCCGTATATGTACTCTAGAGAGTATGATTGTTAGCATTCCTTTTATGGTCTATGTCTTGGTCGTCTCGTATTTTTAGGTTGTTCAACAATAAAAATTTATAGAATGTATTTTATCATTATTTATCAATATAATATAAAATTTTCACTTAACATATATATTTCTTGATAATGACAAACGAATAGAAATTCCAGAAGCTACCTTCTCCGCTCGCAGTCATATCAACCACCGATATTACATCTGATGCTTGTTCCGTTCCGTGAAACATCCACTTTGGTTGCATATAATATTATTCGTTAACAAAGTAATGCAAGAACTACCATAAACTCATTTCTGAATTTCCCTCCTATGGGAAAGACAAGATTCCAACGCATGACAGGATTGGCGTACGAGAAACAAGGAATTCACTCAAATTTCCAAATGTACTTCTTTTCTGATATCATGCCCAATATTCCACTTGGGAAGACCTCACGGGAAGGAATCTGGACACTGCAAGAACGAATAGTCTGAACTTTTACTCGCCTTATCCTTATAGAACTCCGAGCCTCTTCAGGCCTCTTTCCACTTTTCACCTATGTGGCTTGTCCGGACCTAGAGTTGTCACTATGATTTATCAAAACTTTTTGCCGTGCCTGCAATATATTAGAACAGTGTCTTCCAATTGGTTAAGTTCCTCAGCTAGGCTTTCAACGTGAACTAGTGTTCAGTGCCTTTGGACATATTATCAGTCTTCGTTGCATTATCACTGCTTCCAAGTTCGGAAGCAGTGATAATGCAAAGACAGTTTAATTTATCACTTAACCCTTCCTCTTGGAAGGGTTAAGCTATAAATTAAAAGCTGAGTATCTAAGTACTCGTGTATTCTCCCTGGTTTAGTGTCGGACAGAGGTTCTTATGGTTTTACTTATGGGTTTTCAGAATACAATGTAACAACGTGTAATCAAGCCATGTAACGTAAGGATAACGTTAACTAAATTTAGTTCAGTTAAATTTAGGTAACGCTGTCCCTACGCACGGACACTGTTTTTCCAAAAAACAGCAAAGTCGCTCCGCTCGCAAAATGCCTTAACGTCTTACTGCGTCTGTGCCTTAATGTCTTAACGTCGGTTTCTCAAAACTCTCGTAACGTCTACCTACGGCGGCCATTTATGCCACCTCGTGCCCCCGCTTGTCGTCTTCCCCTCCCCGGCCGGAAGTACGGTTTCGATGCATATTGACTGATAAAGTTGTTGCTACGTTTTTCAACAAATTCTCTTTTATTATTGAAGCTCTTAGAAACAGAGAATACCGTATCGAATAAATAAAATGAATCCTCTATAGCTTGCTTGTTTCTGAATACTGTTATGCATAGCTCAACAAGTGTTAACATTAAAGCAAAAGACTACCGTAAAATACATAGAGGACAACCATAAAATACGTAGAGGTAGGAGAGGAGAACCCTGGCCCAAAGGAGATTAGGGCCTCTTTCCACAAGTGTATTTTAGTTGACTAGCAGGTGTTTGAAAACTCGTCGCATGACTGGGTGATTTTTCTTGGTGTTTGTGCAGAAAACATTTACTTTTCACACTTGACTATCATGATTGCAGTTTTTCTAGAGAAAAGTACTTTAATCGAATGCGAGTACACTTGGCAATTTCAGAAGTTTAGCCATTTGGCAAACTGAGCGATGAACGATGGAACGATAGACAATGGTTTGTTTGGTGCTTGGAAAAGATAGAAAAAGATGATATATCCTCGAACTTAATTTCTTTAAATAAGACTTCATGCACCATACCGTAAAGACCAAAAGAAGATCATCAAAGTACACATCAAGTTTTCCTAAATCAGTAAACTGCAGTAGTAGTTTTTATAGCTCAGGCCATAGAGGATTGTATCCTTCTTTGATTTAGGTTGTGTCAGGAGACTTGCAAGGGACGAGCAAAGCGCGAACAAGCGGACATGCTAGGAAGTGCGACACAATCTATTCTTGATGACTATGGCCGTCATGACACACCATAGCCGGGAAGGGAGAGGGAACACAATTGCAGTGTTAAGGATAGAAGATGTCCGAGTAGAGTGTGTAGATAATAATGAGATGAAAAAAGAAACGCATGAAACAAAGTTCAAGAGGGAAACCGAGGGAAGTGAGAATGTAGAATGTCACAGTCATAAAGAATTCGTCTTTACTGCAATAGTGAATGCAGGACAAGGAAAAAATTGACAAAATTCATGAACTATTCTGGGTAACATAACGAACTACACGACAGTGGAGAACACTTTACTCGCGGTAGCATTGACGAATACCTCATTGACAAAAATGATTAAAGAGGACACCATGTCAGGACTAGCTGTTTTAGGGAGTCGGATCGCTGCAAGGATGATGTAAGGAGGAGTCAACAGAATAACATAAAGCAGCAATACGTGCAAGCTGCGACTCCAAAGAGATGGACAGCCGAATATAATTTGATGTTCGCAAACGGCAGCCAAGGACAGCAGAGAAGCAAAAAGACAAGGCACACTGCCTGGAAATGTAAGATCTCCAGCAAGAAATCAGCTTTCACCAAAAGTAGGAGGTCCACCAACTTGCTAGACAACTGTCAACAACATAAGGAAGAGATGTAAGCAATGGATGAGAGAACAAAAGACACATTCTGATGAAGGACTCACGAAGAAGAGCAGACGGAAGAACAGAGAAAGAAAGAGTGAAAACGAACTAGACTGACATTGCAAGTTCAAAAGAGTCCAATGATCGGAACCTAACTCAGTTTAGAAGAAATGGAGAGGCACGCAAGAATACATATCTAGTGGTGTATGAAGATCAAGCAATATCGTGTTGTGGGACGGCTCAAATGTGAATTTAGCATAGAACTTGTATTGTGTTGATTTCTCTATGGCGTGAACTTTTCGTGTAATTCGCTTGATGACATATTAGTTGTCACACCTTCACATTTATCTAGGATGTGAGATTGCACGATAATGAGATGTGTTTGCTTAGTGATCCATGTGCATTCGCATGAGTGACTCTTGTCATCAAATTTGGGTATAAGATAGAGGGTGGAGGGTTCGAGAGGGCATTTTTCTATACGTGATGTTTCGTGAGTGTTTCTCAGTGTCTTACATGGAACGTGAGGAGCTACGAGAGTTGTACTCATGGACAGAAGATTGATCCCAGTTCTCGATATTTCATTCTCAAATCTGTTCCATATTAAACTCCACTACAGCCATCGCGATCATTTTTTATAATTGTTCGTTGTCTGCTTTGGTGAAGAGTTTATGAGGAAGATAATGGACTTGTTTACTCTGATGATCTTGTCGATCGACACATATGAGGAGAATTGGGACTTGATTGTGTATATTTTACTTTGATGGGTGAATGGACATGAACTTTTCATGAACTTTTCTTTCAACATCTGGGTTGATATCTGATGTCATTGCCACTGGAAGATCAACAATCGTGCATGAACATCAAGGAACTTTGCTGAGGAATATTGTAATCAAGTGCTGATTTTCTCATTCTTTTTGTCATATCTTTCATCGTAGATCAGTCCAAGGTTATTATCTTGACTAGGTATTGAATCTCGTGTATTTTTTGTGTCTTTATTATCTCTATCGTCCGACGAGGGCGATTATCTTGTGTTAAGTTTGAGGTCTAAAATATTTTGGTTCAAGAGTGTATTAAGGTTACAACTCGATCTGCAGTGCCAAGTAGGAGATAAAGTGACCTCCAATCGTTTTTCACATTGGTTCATTTTTTATCAATCAAGTTTGTCCAAGTTCTAAGGACAATTTTGGGGTTCCAAAGGCCTTCCCAAGAGTCATTCGTAAAGTGTGAGATCTCGTTGGATAGCTCTCAAGCTAGGTTACAATCTACGTTTTTGAGTACCTCGAGAGTATGAGAGATGATCTTTCGATGTTGTCAAAGAGATTGGATAGTTGACGTCATGTTGGTTGCACTGATGTAAATTAGTTCTACGTTTAGGTCGGATTTGATCTTGAAATGATCGACTGAAGTTGGCTATAACAGTTGAGGGATAGAAGTAAAACCATTTTGCTTGGGTTCAAAATTTGAGTCGTTTCATGAGCATGGGATGGAATCTCTGAGTAAAAATTCCCAGGATTGGACTGTGCTCTATCAGCTTACTACTAATGAAGTTTCAGCTCATTTGGTTAAGAGAAGGTGTTGGGGTCGTGGATTTTAGCAACTAGAGTTTGTAAAACTCATAAGTGAACACAAACAACAAGCTTGGTCCATTTCGAGCAATTGGTTTGAGGTCTGAAGCTGAAATTTCATAGAGTAGTAATGATGGTTCAGAGAGAATTTCTTGTGAAGTTTGAGCCCAGTTGGAAGTCTGAGGTGGGAGCAATAGGTTACCGAAGTTCAGATTATATCATGGTGAGTTTTGAAAGAGAAGATTGATTTCACCTACATCTCTTGGTTTGTTCGAACAAACAACTTGGGGATTGGAGGTGGAACTTCTTGGAGGTGTACGTGAGACAAGGAAACTATGTTGTGAGTTTGACACGGAGATCATAATATGAGAAAGCGTTACATTGTGCCGAAGTTGCTAACTAGAAATCTCTAACTGTGAGATACTGTTTTATTCGGCACCACGCTGTCGTGTCGGATATTGCGTGAAGTATGTCCAAGAAAACGCGAGGTCCCTGGCTGTGGAGATGTTGTGTGCTGAAACAGAGACAAGACAGAGAAAAACAACCACGAAAACGAACGTTGCGATATATATACTCCAAATGTATGTACACTGTCGATTCTTCCTCCTAAGAGCAAAGAACTGAAAAAACAGACAAGAGCGGTCTGTAACCTGCTTCAAAGCCCTTAAAAACAACCCCTGATTCTCAACCCTGACCCAAAAACACCGAAGCGTAGCTCAAAGCAAGAGAAACTTCTCTTTGCTAATAAGCAGAGTCACAACAATATCACACGATCCAAACCCAAGTCCAAACCACATCCATGTATAAGTTCTTAGCTAAAGCTAGCTACCACAAGCTGTATATAGCCAACCAGAACTCTAACGAACTCAAAAGAGCAAAACTCGTAGCGAAGAAACCGAAAAAGGTCTATGTGTGAACTTCCTCCTTTCGTCGAACGGACTTCAGATGTCGATAGGGTCTCCTCCGTTGACTCCGTTAACCCTAGAAACCTTCAGATCCGACTCGCAACAGCTGAGATATCGTCGATTTTCAGTCGCAGGTGATTGAACCTCCAAAAATTCCTCCTTGTGGCTTAAAATCACACACCGCACAAATGGATCGTCCAAACTGATATCCGTCTTCCTTGGCAGATAAATCTAGCTATCACGAACCCAACGAGACTCCAAACAAGTCGTTTGGAGTTCCCCTTGCAAAACCACGCAAGAAATTTGGTCGCAAGTTGCAAAAAATTGACGTAAATCGGCTCCTTGCGTCTCAAACTCGCTTACCATCCCTAAACCAACAATCCAATCCACGTATTGTCTTCTCTTATGCGTAGATGAAGACTCCCTGATCGCGTAGGCACCAAGAACGAAGAGCTTGGCTTACCGATCGCGAAGAACAATCCAATCTCAGATCGCAGGCGATGAAAGACTTGACGCAAGCGCTTCCCTGCGAGCCAATTTCACTCAGAACTCTCAAACCGCCCAATGAAACTTCGTATCGTCTTCAATTTCCTGAAGAACTCGTTATTCTGATCCGATGGATCCAAGGACAGCTGGTTTGGACTCCGGAACGGTCCGAACGGTCCAACTCTCTTTTACAGATAACTGAAAATCCTAAATCTGCTTCTTGCGTCTCAATTTCTCTCAGAACACAACCC
Organism: Asterella californica; assembly: GCA_036924285.1. Lineage (NCBI taxonomy): Eukaryota > Viridiplantae > Streptophyta > Marchantiopsida > Marchantiales > Aytoniaceae > Asterella > Asterella californica. The sequence goes on along the minus strand of JAYKYS010000006.1, from coordinate 29,570,016 downwards.
CCGATCCGTCTCTTCAAGAACCGTCTTAACCTGTGCATAGCTTGCACAGATCTGAACCCGATGACACCTTGCGTGCGTGTATTGGACTTCCCAGTTCTCCAAAACGTCCACCGACAGGTCGTAGGAACAAGCAAGCCCCTTAAGCAGCCCCTTTGCGTCAGTCTCTGTACGTACAAAGTTCTCTCAATAATGAGGAAGCATGCCCTTTGCGTCTTTAATATAACGCTTGGGGCTGCAAATACCCAGTCAGCAAGTAAACTAGGGCCTATCTTGATTTTATCTTCTTTCGAATCGCATAACTTCTTCACTAGATGTCCAAACGAAGTAAACAAGATGCCCATGAAAAGCTGACAACGAGCTCTACCCATCGATCCGATCAAAGCGAAGATCCGAAATGGTGCCAAAAATATGTAAGCTGGGGCCTAGCTTGTTTTCTCCATCTTTCGAGTCTTGTAACTTCTCCACTAGGCGTCCAAACGAAGTAGACAAAGTGCCTATGGAAAGTTGAGAAGGAGCTCTACCCATCTATGCGATGAAAGTGGAGATCTGAAATTGTGTCAAAAACCCATAAGTTGGGGCCTAGCTTGTCTTCTCATGAGTGTCTTTGGAGCGACAAGCATCGAAATTTGAATTTCAGGTAGGAGCCGGTCCACGACACGACATCCACCCCCTCCAAACTTGTGCATCCTCCGGTATACACCAGAGATACCAACCAAGGAGTGGACCGGCACACACTTCGTCATATCGCCCTACTTCCCATTGTAACCAATCTCATCTGCAAGGTCTTCTTCATAATCCTCATCCTCAAACTGAAACTCTGTCAAGATATCTACTAGGTCGACCTCTTCATCTCTCTTTTTGAAAATCTTGACACGTTTACCTGCCACTGGTACCTTCAAGCTCGTTCCATCCAACTCTTGCAGGACGTAAGTTGCGTTGTCATGAACCTTCTTCACCATATACGGACCAAACCATCTTCTGGAAAACTTCCGGAGTGCATTATGCTGGTTGTCTAGACTGTTGTCATAGACTAACACCTAATCACCTTCCTTGATTTCCCTAGGTCTCAAACGATGTCGCTGATCAAATCTAACCTTGTTCTTCAACCGTGCTTCTCGCAGCCTATCCAAAGCAGTTTGGATATCCTCTGGTCTTCTCTCTAACTGCATAATTCGAATAGCAAGAAGCTCTTCTCTAGTCAAATTATCCTCCCAAGGTAACACACTCCATGTCAGAACGTGTTCTTCAATCGGCATGATAGGTTTCTGACCTATGATGAGTTCCACCGGCATGTAATCTGTCACCGAGCTGTGCGTCGTTCGATCTGTCCATAACGCAAATGGTAAGAGTCGAGGCCACTCGCGCACCATTCTGTTGCAGGCCTTCACCAAAGCCTTCACAATGAGTGGATGACCATGTTCACTCTTGGCATTCCCTTTGGGGTTGTAAGCAATTGTTAGTGACAACCTCACCCCACACCTTGCAAAGAATTAACGAGCCTCATGTGCATCTAACTCTCCCCGATCTGTAGTGATCTTTCCCACACATCCATACCGACAAACAACCTCTTCCAAGAGAAATCTACATACCCCTTCAGTTGTCTTCGTCCGAAGCGCCTTACCCTCGACTTGATTTGAAAGATCTTCTCTAGCAAGTACCAAGTATCTCATTTGCCACAATCCAACCGGCATAATCACCAAGTCTATCACCCACTTGAAGTGGATTGCCAACGGATAAGTCGGGTGTAATCCGTCACGATGTCGGATGTTCGAATACATCTGACATGTCAAACAAGACTCCACAAAAGATACAACATCCATGTACATGTTTTTCCACCAATACCGCTCTTTTATCTTGATAAAAGTGGCCCAAATCCCTCGATGTCCAGCCCAAAGACTCTCATGGAACGCCTTGAGCAACTTCTGCTGATCTTCCTTGTTGCAAATCACCCGTAGCGGTACCTCACCTTTCTGCTTCGGTCGCTTTCAAAGAAACCCATCCTGCAACATGAAGTTGTAGGCTTTTCTTTGAACTCTCCGAAACCTCTCATCCGTCCAACCCGTCTACTTAACCATCGTACTAAGATACCTCCCGATATCAAGCAAATCATCATCATACAACCCTTCAACAAACAACTCATCTTCCCTTCATGTCTGTGCAATTGAATAGAACTCTGTACCCACGTCATCAATGTCTTCTACGATCTCATCCTCCCCATCATTCGAGCCCGAGATAACGTATCCGCCATCAGATTATCCTTCCCTGCGATATGTCTAAACTCCGGGTTCAACGACTTGATATATGCGATCCATCGTAACATCGCAATATCAGGAGTTGAACAATTCATGATCATCCCTAACAACGGCAAGCAATCAGTTTCAACCACCACTATTGCTCCAATCAAATACTCTTTCTCAGTTTTCATAGCTGAAATAATACCCCACAGTTCTCTCTTCACCTGCGGGTAAGCACGTTGTCGAGCACTTAACACCTTCGCTCCGAACTTAATCGCAAACCTGTCTCCATCCTCATCATCCTGTCCGACTGCCCATCCAATTGCAACTGGACTTGTATCCACAGAAACCGACCTAGTACCCTTGTAATCAATCCTTCCCAGAACTGGAGGAGATGATAGTAAAGACTTCAGCTTCTTTACCGCATCAGTATGCTCTTCTTCCCATCTGAACTTATGACCCTTACGCAACAATCCATACAACGGATCCGCCACATGCGCATAATGAGGAATCCAAATGTGGTAGAATACACAAGCACCCAAAAATCTTCTTACTTCTGTCAGCGAGTTGCAAACCTCCTTCATCCTTCCAATCGCATCCACCTTGTTCGGATATGGCTTCCGACCAAACGATCCACATAAATGACCAACGATCAAAACCTCTCTAACTCCAAATGTAGACTTCGCACCTGACAGTGTAAGATGAACTTCCTCAAGTCGAGATAAGATCTTCTCACAGTCTGCGATGTGATCGGTGACGTATCGCCGACACCCTCTCTGATCTAATGCTTCATTCTTCTCATCTTCCACATATCCTTTGATGGGGATGTCATCCAAGAACGGCATCGTCTTTTCAGGAATGAAGTCTCTTAGAACTCGATTCATCCCGTTCATCATGTGTGCTACCGAGTTGGTAGCTCCTTGTGATAAGATACACATCCTAACCAACTCCAAAGGTGTCCTCATTGTCGTGAAGCTTATGCTCTCCTCCACTAGTTGAAACTGATCATACCCAGAGTAAAGATCTCCCATTGAGTAAATTGCTCTTCTTGCAAACGCTTCAGCAAACTCATCCACAATCGGTCCCACCTCAACATTTCTGATTGTTACTACATTCACCGGCTGCATGTCTTGGATGAACCGCAACGACCCATTCTTCTTAGGCACTGTAAACCATCTGCTCGAATACGATGCAAACGACGGCTCCAAGATCTTCATCCGCATCTTCTCCTTCAGCAACTCCACTAATTTGGACAAGTGAGCTCGCGGTACTGGAATTGGTCTCAGGTTCCATGGCACATGCGCAACCGTGAAGATAACCATCGGGGTAACAACGTACGGGTCTACACACCCAATCTCATGTGACTCAAAGACAAATGCTTTCCCATGTCGTGAAAGCATCTCCTCGAAGCACATCCTCTCTTTTGGTAGAAGAGACCCATCAGATCCAATCTTCAGCTCTTCAAGGGTCTTCTCCGTGAACTTGTGTCATATCATTGCAAGATCTCTCAAACTCTTCTCCCTTGAAGCTCGATCCATCTGTTGGTTAGTGTCCTCCGGCAAAGGACCAGCAACTGGCTTTATCTTCTTATCCACTGTCTTGTATCTTGTCTCAACTCGAACCTCCGGTGCACGAAATGATTCGATCACCGAATAGACCTCTCTTGAATGAATATGCACGACCTTATCCATATCCTCCCATCCAATAGACATGATCTCTCGCAAAGGATCTTCCAACCCATCCTCTTCATAAACACCAGAAATCCATTCATCCCCTTCTAGCTCACCCAACTCTTTCAACATCAACTCAACATCACGCAAATGTTTTTGTTCTTTTCTCCTCAGTTCTTCTACCTTCTTGTAAATAGCAACCCCACACTTTGAAAATCCAACAAACTCTGTACAAAAGGCACTATCTCTATCAAGCGAGAGTACTTTCTCCTGCGCATCACCACAATCCCGCTCTATAGTGGTACTCAACGAAAATCCTTGAACTCTTCACTCACCCTTGGAAGCGGTTTCTCCCTCAAACGATCTCGGTTGCGCTCGTGGTTGGACGGTACAGTCAAGAATTGTACCGCTCTCGTCTCATCTTGACTTCGGATCCTAGCATAAGCAGATCCGTCGTCTAGTACCTTTGTCTCCATCCGAGTTGCTATGATGAAAGGTTGACCAAGAATGAGCGGGTATGATGTTGCTTCCTGAACAAAGAAGTTTTGCTCGATAGCAACATCACCTACGCGCACTCTGATCTCTGGACAAGCTCCATACAAGTCTCCTCTTGTGTTGTTGACTGCTCTTATGATCCACCCATGCTCTGTGTCGATCGACCACTTCTTTCTCTTGGACAGCTCCTTCGACATGATGTTGATTTCTGATCCATGATCGATCAGAGCAACCACCGGTTCATCCAAGTCTCCGATTCTCACCAACGTCTCCGTTGTAGCTCGAGCTCAGTGACTGTGGCTGTAATGACTTGAGCTCTGCTTGCCATCCTCCTCTTCATCCTCAAAATGTATCTTGCGTCTTCGATCTCTTTCCTCCTCTGAAGAATAAACACTGCACTTTGCAAGCTCTCTCTCCTCATCCACAGATATTCTAGTATCCAAGGCATGCGATAAACCAGTCTCACCTATAATCTGTCGCTTCCGTTTGATGACATCGATGATGACATCATGAAACTCACGCTTGGCAATACCCAACACTTCTCTCAAGGTAAACTCCACCTTCGCATTCAGAATGCGATCTTCCAAGACTCATTTCAAGTCTGTTGAAGCTTCGATGTCTGACTGTAGTTTGTATGCAGCCGGCTTACCTTTCTCTTTTTGAGAATCCTTCACTCTTTTCTTCGTGGAGAAGGAGCATCATCCATCGGTAGATCTTGAGCTCTTGCATCCCGAAGCTCTTGACGAACCCTCTCCCCTCGAGTCTCTTGGAAGAAGTTCTTTTCCCTGCATCCTCTGAATCTCGCCTTCTCTTCTCTTCCAACAACGCTTCGTGTTGGTTCTTGACGATGTAAGCATGCACCGATAGAGCTTCTATCGGATCCTCCCATCCAGTATCCTTCCGGATCGTAGCAGCTGTTCTCAGCAACGTCTCGCGTGCCATCTTCTCTTTCTGTTTCATGGAGATGACAGATGATCACAATCCACTTGGTTCAACTTGCCCGTTAAAACCTCTCTCAGCTTGATCCTCAACCCTTGTGCCATAAGTTCCAGCTTCCACGATCGCAACTGCTTGCGCTGATAGGTGGTCCTCAACCAACTTCTTCGTCCTTCCTCTATCAAAGTTGGTCTGAAGAAGTGCACCAGTATCGCTCAACGTTACCTTCTCATCTTTCCAGAAGATCACTCCTTGTTGCAGAATATCAGTGAACTCCTTGCAATCTCTGCGCGGATGATCAGTACCATTGCACCAGATACACTGCTGGATCCAGCCTTGCTTCTCAATCGGTCTTGCTCCGCTTGTAGACCCCTTCTCTTCCAATCTTGTGAGCTTAATCTGCAGATCTCGCATCTCCTAAAAGTTTGAATCATCTTTCTTTGGAGATACCATAGGTGCCTGAACAACTAGAACAACTGGAACAACTGGAGCAACTGGTACTACTTGTCTAGCAACAGGAACCACTGGTCGGACTACAGGAACAGATGTTACAGCTGTAGGTGTTGGCGTCAGTCTCCTAACAGGAACCTTCTCTCGTCTCCGCTCTCTCTTGGTAAGCAGACCAACAGCTTCCTCAACCTTCTTCCAGCTGCTGGTCAATCCATCATCCTCCTCCCGGTCTTCCAGAAGTACCTCTAGCTTCTCCTGCAACTTCTCATCTACAGCCCGAAGAAATAATTCTGTCTTGTTGGACTATAGAGTCAACTTCTCCATCCTAGTCAGCCGTGAAAACTGCTTCTCAAACTCCCTCAGCAACTCAGTAGCTTGTAGACCTTTCCTTGGTTGCTCCACCCACTTCTTGGTGACTCGATCAGAGTCCTCCAAGAAGTACTCATCCATCAAGGCACGAGCAAACGTCTCCCAATCCTTGTTAAAATGCTTCGTTAGCATTTTAACATGATCCCTAATCTCTGGAGCTGCTGCTAACTCAAACGTCTCAATCATCTCATCTCATCTCCATCTCCTTCACATAATGTCTCAGATATCTCGAGACATCTCTCCCATCAATCCTACCGACCATCGATTGTAGCGCCTTTGTTGCCAAAGCTTTCTTCCGCTCATCAGACTGTTGCTGCCGTAAGAACATAGTGAAAGCTTGGAACGATGCAGTCGCCGGATCCAACTGCACCTTCGACAACCCACCTGAACCACTAGCTCCATCTCCATCACCTTTCCCATCCCCACTCATGACTGCCAATCTCTTCTTCAAAGTTCAAACAGAAAAAATCTCCACCCCAGACCTTCACGTCGAGTTCACCACAGATGTCGTGTCGAATATTGCGTGAAGTATGTCCAGGAAAACGCGAGGTTCCTGATTGTGAAGATGTTGTGCGCTGAAGCAGAGACAAGACAGAGCAAAACAACCACGAAAACGAACGCTGTGATATATATACTCCACATGTATGTACACTGCCAGTTCTTTCTCTTAAGAGCAAAGAACTGAAAAACAGACAAGAGCGGTCAATAACCTGCTTCAAAGCCCTTAAAAACAACCCCTGATTCTCAACCCTGACCCAAAAACACCGAAGCGTAGCTCAAAGCAAGAGAAACTTCCCTTTGCTAACAAGCAGAGCCACAGCAATATCACACGATCCAAACCCAAGTCCAAACCACATCCATGTATAAGTTCTTAGCTAAAGCTAGCTACCACAAGCTAGCTACCACAAGCTGTATATAGCCAACCAAAACTCTAACGAACTCAAAAGAGCAAAACTCGTTGCGGAGAAATCGAAAAACGCCTATCTGTGAACTTCCTCCTTTCGCCGAACGGACTTCAGATGTCGATAGGGTCTCCTCCGTTGACTCCGTTAACCCTAGAAACCTTCAGATCCGACTCGCAACAGCTTAGATATCGTCGATTTTCAGTCGTAGGTGACCGAACCTCCAAAAACTCCTCCCTGCGGCTTAAAATAGCACACACCGCACAAACGGATCGTCCAAACTGATATTCGTGTTCCTTGGCAGATAGATCTAGTTATCACGAACCCAACGAGACTCCAAACAAGTCGTTTGGAGTTCCCCTTGCAAAACCACGCAAGAAATTTAGTCGCATGTTACAAAAAACTGACGTAAATCGGCTCCCTACGGCTCAAACTCGCTTACCATCCCTAAACCAACAATCCAATCCATGTATAGTCTTCTCCTATGCGTAGATGAAGACTCCCTGGTCGCGTAGGCACCAAGAACGAAGAGCTTGGCTTACCGATCACGAAGAACAATCCAATCTCAGATCGCAGGCGATGAAAAACCTTACGCAAGCGCTTCCCTGCGAGCCAATTTCACTCAGAACTCCCAAACCGCCCGATGAAACTTTGTATCGTCTTCAATTTCCTGAAGAACTCGTTGTTCTGATCCCGATGGATCCAAGGACAGCAAGTTTGGACTCCGAAACGGTCCGAACGGTCCAACTCTCCTTCACAGATAACTAAAAATCCCAAATCTACTTCTTGCGTCTCAATTTCTCTCAGAACACAACCCCTGATCCGTCTCTTCAAGAACCGTCTTAACCTGTGCATAACCTGCACAGATCTGAACCCGATGAATAAAACTTGCGCGGACCAGGCTTTTTTTATTCAAAAAAGATCATTTTTTTATGGAATAGAAAATGCTGTTTTTTCTTGACTTTATTCAAGGGTCGACCAAAGCGAGACAGTCGACCAAAGGGAGAGGGATTTATCTACTTTTTAAGTCGACCGCGTCGACGGACATCGGGTTTTCCAGTGCCTTTTTCATATAAGATTTTATTATATGATTATTGAATGTAGACCTGTATTTTAAGGCTTCGGTAAAGCCTTCGTTAAAAGAAGGCTGGAAGCCAGGAGCCTAACCTGTAGCGCGGAGGGCCTAAGTCCCTCTCTTCCCGTAGGGGAGCGGGTCGGAGACAGGCATCATGGGCGCAAAGCGCACCAACAGCCGGAGGTAAAGTCGCGGGCCCATCGCTTGGTTAACCGGGGCCTAAACTCTTCGTTGCTTGAGCCGCATGCGGGCAAACTCCATTCTTAAGAATAATCCGCTATATCCTCCTTAGGATCCCATGAACTCTTGATTGATCCTGGATATACCTTGCGCGCGTGTATTGGACTTCCCAATTCTCTAAAACGTCCACCGACAGGTCGCAGGAACAAGCAAACCCCTTAAGCAGCCCCTTTGCGTCAGTCTCTGTACGTACAAAGTTCTCTCAATAATGAGGAAGCATGCCCTTTGCGTCTTTAATATAACGCCTGGGGCTGCAAATACCTAGTCAGCAAGTAAACTAGGGCATAGCTTGATTTTACCTTCTTTTGAGTCGCATAACTTCTTCACTAGATGTCCAAACGAAGTAAACAAGATGCCCATGAAAAGCTGACAACGAGCTCTACCCATCGATCCGATGAAAGCGAAGATCCGAAATGGTGCCAAAAATCTATAAGCTGGGGTCTAGCTTGTTTTCTCCATCTTTCGAGTCTTGTAACTTCTCCACTAGGTGTCCAAACGAAGTAGACAAAGTGCCTATGGACAGCTGACAAGGAGCTCTACCCATCTATGTGATGAAAATGGAGATCTGAAATTGTGCCAAAAACCCGTAAGCTGGGGCTTAGCTTGTCTTCTCATGAGTGTCTTTGGAACGACAAGCATCGAAGTTTGAATTTCAGGTAGGAGCCGGTCCACGACACAACAACACCTCGAGCTCACTGGTTGTTTTTTGCATGCATGCCTTATCTTGTTAGAAGCTGTAGAAGACAAGCTTTCGAGTGGTATAATGCATGCTTAGTTTAGAGCTTGTTTGGTCACTCGAAACTTTGATTAAACATGCAAGTCAATAAGAAGAGTTAAGACATTTTGGATTAGAAGCGTTAGAAATGTTCAAATTCGATCTATTGGTAAGAGTTATCTTGATCCAGTCAATGTGTTATCGGTATCATTGGAAAGCTTGTACAATAGGCTATGCATTATTTTAAGGTTCATCTTGAAAGGAGCTCACATCAAGGAACCATAGAAGGTCAGAACTGAACTTTTTATATAGTTTGTCGAGGAAAAATAGTGAAGAGGGTATTGCTAGTGCACAAGCCGACCTACGGGATTGTTTGAAGGTGTTTATATGATAAATAATTAACATCTATTTATCATGTATGAATCTTGCTTGTACTTAGAATAAATTTGGACACCTAGTTGTCTTGTGTGGTGCATATGTGTTACACTTAATGTCAAGTTAGGTCGGTAGAATCAAGACAAATAGATACTAAAGTCAAGAATAAAGTTAGATCGACTAGGTAGGGAGAACACAAGAGTTTTATCAAGTTGATCCAAGGTCTTGCCGTTTCTCTTTACATCCCGATACCCAATGTATTCCCAGACAAGAATTCACGCTCGATGACAACAGTCTCTGCATCAACGAGAGAGAACTTGATAAACGTCCTACCCGAGATGAGAGAGAAAGTCCCACCACAAGAAGGTCAATGAACCACTAGAATAACAACTACTAAGAGATTAATGTTGAACAGAATGGCGATGCTTGAAAGAGCTACCTTTGTCATATACACAACGGACATATCAAAATCTAGAGACATGGTCATAGACTAAGCAGAGATTATCCTTACACAGCAGACGGACATTCTAGTGAAAAGACTGAGAGTATTAGTATTGCTTTCTTATACAAGTCACATAAAAGAAACAAAGAGATAGAATTCTAGCCGTCTCTTCGCTCTTTGTGAGAACCAAGATGATTTTTATCTTTCCATGAGAACTCTCGTTCGACTCATCTAACCTACGAACATGCACTAGTGTGGATGGAAATGTCTGACATTAACACAAGATACGAATATCTAAGGGAAGAAGTGCTAGCGAGTCTGAGCGAAGTTCTCTGTATGATCAATGATAAAAAAGAATGTCAATTTCATTGTGTGTTGGACTGTGTCTTTCTTGATATGGACAGAGATCTGATAGAATACGTGGAGATTGAAGTCGGGGATGATAATTGACATCTATAGACAGAAAGTCACATACAAAAACCTACTCGATGCTTGCTTCCACTATCACCGAGAGGTCATATAATGCATCACTGCCCAAATAAGAAACAACACATGATCCAAAAAGACGTGAAGGAGGAGAGGCTACACCAATGTACACTCACCCGATGAAAGACAATGCAGATGAAGAGGGCTGCATACCAGTGGAAAGGAAGAAAAATCAAGGCTGTAATGATAGCACAAATATCTCCAAGAGCACACCAAATCAAACCAGTTCACCGCGCTGGCAAACTTGCAAGAATGAGAGTTAGAGGAGCAGGAAGGAACCAATACTCCGGGTCAAGGAGACTAAGGAAAAAGGCAAGTGACTGATGCAGGTAAATAGAAAAAGTCAAAAGAGAAGAAATGAACGACTCGAGAAAGAGGTAGAGAGTACCTGAAACGAGGCAAGAAATGAGAGGGAGCTCAAACGAAGACAATGAACAAGACGGAGAGGAGACAAAAGGGATTGCATCCACATGGAACAACAAACAAGAGGACGAAGAAATAGAGTTAGAAGGATTTAGAACTCGGATCAATCTTCCATCCATGAGTATAACTATCGTAGCTCCTCACCCTCTAAGTGTAGCGTAAGTAATGCACCTTAGGAAAGGAGACTCCATAGTATTGTTGTGTCATGGGACACCTCTATGGTGAAATAAGAAGGCGAGAAGAAAGTTGAGCATTTGGTAATTCGTAGTTGGGGAGTTTCTGACAAATTGCTTCGTAAGTTAAGGACAGTGCAGTGGGGTCACGAAATGACCCATTAAAGATGCGTGCGAAGCATTAATGCAGCTGCCCAAACAGGCGTACATCGGACAGGTGTAAAGAATGTGAAAGAAGGGTCCATATAAGACGGCTTGGGAAGGTTCTCAGCAAGGTGACGCAGTAGCGTATCGACGGATGAGTTCGTTCAAGACACGGAGGTCTGGAGTTCGAAATTCGGACACAAATTTTATGCGGTCTCCGGTCGCAGTCTTAGGGTTCTGACTTCCCTCTGATAGAGAGAAGCGAGTCTTAGAGAACCCTATGAGTTTAGGTGATAGTCTTTGTAAGCGCATAACCATCAAGGGCAGTATAAACGGGCAAAGAAAAATTTCGCAGACGCGGGGAACGATGCTCAATGTCAATTAATTCGCACGTGAAAATGATGCATTTATTAGTCATTTTGTGACACAACTAGACGGTCCTAAGTTAAGATGGATCTGAAGTTATGTGTACGGGGTCGTAGGGCATCTTTGTGTAGGTAGGAATCCAAAGCAGATATACACAGAAAAGGACGAAGTAAATGGTAGCACATAATCTAGAGATGAACTTTAGACTAACATAACAAAGTAAAAAATAGATAGTTAATGCAATACCTCGGGAAATTTTCTGCCAGAATTGATGAAAGACAGATATCAAAAGTTGAACACACGCGGGAATTCTTTTGTCGGAACGGATAACAAACAAATATCAGAAGTTGAAGTTCCCTCAAGTTGCTATTTTGGTGGGGTTGGCAACCATATTAGAGGTAGGATTTCAAAATCCACACATGACACCAAGCTGAGGGAAGGCTAGTTCTAAGAAATTGCTACCCACACTCTGGTATACCATCGAATATTTATTCGTTTTAATCTAGTCGTGTGTCTTTTGCCTCGCTACACCTTCTCTTGATGTCCGTTGAATAAGAAAGATATCAAGAAGTTGAAACTCACATTTAATATATGACTTGCAGACATGTTTCTGCTTAAGTTTTGAAGAATGTATAGTAAGAAACTAACACTATAGCGATAAAAAGATATCTCAGTTTGTGGTGGAGATACTCTAATGACGTCATCGCATTGCTCCTTTGGCATTGTCAGTTGGTCCTACATTTTATGATTTTATTGAGTCAGAATAAGCAGACCCATCGCATCTCCATATAGTTTCGATACTTTTCTTTAGCAAATGTCATATCTCTTGTCTTCATGGTAAACCAACTTTCACATGTAACGTTGAGTTCCGAAGTTTAAGGTTTTTACAGCAAGCTAGGGTTCACTTTTACCACCAAAGTATATAACCCATTTCGAAAATTCCATTCCAGTTTGCTATGTTGGAAGTGATGATTTCTTCTCACAAGAAGGAATATAGACGTATGAACACATTGCACAATGCATTTGGACTGAATTCACGTTCGACAATGAATAGATTATAAAGTGTAAAGAAAATTGCGGCACACAATGCACTTGGAATGTATACAGTTTGGCAATGAATAGACTATAACGTCTTAAGTAAAGTGCGATACACAATGCACTTGGAACGAATGCACGTTCGACAATGAATCAACAAGTCATAGAAAAGATCGACTCATATGATACAAAAGGAGCAATGAGTTGATGCCTTAAATCTCTTTCTTTTCTGCTTTCTCTTGCTCGACTATTGTTTTTAAACCCCCAGTTTGAGTACAAAGCTCTTTGTGTAACATGAGTGTCTCTCTTTTGAGTTCAAGTGTATGAAAATGTCAATCGAGTGAACACATTTATAATTTTACGTATGATTAGAATTTTCTCGTATTGTTAAGTTTTTATCATTCATTGGTTCAAAAGATACGTGTGTACCTAATGAATATGTTCGAAAACAGTTGAGTTATAGACAATACTTGAGCAAAAATATCTCTATGAAAACAACAATGTAATCCCTTGCTAAATGAGAACCCTAATTCTCAACAGAGTTGCATGGTAAAATACCACGTCAGATTTTCTTCAGTTAGCAGATTTTATACACACCAGCGGTTTACCGTATTGGAATACAACAAAATAAACTACACCACAGAAAACACCATTCATTTCCGCATTTCACAATCGACCTATAACTACACCAACATATCAAAATGAGTGTCCAGTTAGCAACCTTTGACAAAGATTCTTTGCTCACGGGATGTACTTACGGCTTCGGTCGAACAACCACGGTCATTTTCTGCAGACCACCTCCAGAGGTGATTGCAGGGAACACTCGCGAGCATTTGCTTATTTGTTTCTAATTAATTTTACTTTTGAGTAAGAAAATGAGCATTCGAGTTATGAATTGTGAGAGTAAGAGACAAAAAAATTAACAAAAAAGTAATTTTATCCATTTAAAATTTTACATATATATGAATCGCATTCTTAGATAAAGTTTCCCTATCGTTTTTTATAGCTTTTCTTGCATCGACCGTAGAGGAATATTTGGTTTTAACTTTGACACCCCTAACATCTTCAGGAATTTACTTGATCACACCCCCATTAGGTTCCTTGAGCTTGATCACACCCCTCTTTTGATGTATGGCTTGATCACACCCTTGACTGGCTGTTCACTAACTATTTTGAATAATATTATATATTTTCATTATAGTGATATTTAGTCAAGGTTGGAAGTAATAAAATGATGAACCAAAAGATAAAATGAATGGTTCTACAGTGAATAACCCGTCAGGGGTATGATAAAGCTTAAGGAACCTAAGAGGGGTATGATCAAGCTCAAGGAACCTACTGGGGGTGTGATCAAGCAAATTTCTGCTAACATCTTATGTGCACTCTGTACAACTCCAAGCCTCCAATACCAATGTACCAGTTGCAAGACTTGCCACTCAACGGGAAGCGAGTGTTACCCTTTCCACTTAGAGCATCTGTCACTTCGCTCCTTCGTTTGGGCCAGGCGCCGAATGATCGAGACTTTTTAGGTCGTGGGCATTTTTGGCTACGTGGCCTCGCCGGTGTTGTTGTCCTGTGCTCCCACGAGCTCTAGATGTATACACTATAACTACAATGAGCGGAATGGCTGCCCAACAAGATTGCGGTGTCTGAGTAGAGCAGGTTGTGGAAGTATGGCGTCGTACATTGAACCTCTTATTCCTAGTGTACTACACCTAGTGGGTAGTGGTTCGGTTGAATCTGTGCTGTTGCTGAGCCGACGTCGAATGATTATGCCTTCAATATCTGCTCATAAGCAGATAGTGAGCAAGAGCGAGACTGGAATGGAGTCTCGTGAGTGGTCGGATGTGAGCGATGCAAGCTTGTCTTGGAGGTGAGACAACATCCGTTCTCGACGGGTGTTGGATCTCGGTTGAACTCGCTCCACTTTGATGGAGGCAGAATACAAGCTACTTTGCACGATAGTTTTGATGTGCGAGAGGTCCGGTTTGGCGGCTCTTACTCTAGAAAGGTTGGCCTCCCTGATAGACCTAAGTGCCCTCCAACTTGGAAATTCTTGATTTAAGCACCCGTGTCGTCGTCGGCAAAATCCCAGCGGTTTACAGCAGTTCCTAGGTATTAACCTCTTGCAAGCTCCTGGACTTTCTAACCATTCTCTTGAGGGATTCTTGAATGAGGAATTTGGTCTAATGCCTGATTGGACTATATGCCTCCAGCAACCGCCTGTCATGTAAAGTTCCCTTTCCTCGATTTCCGTTTTCAACTCTAACTCTGGATCGCGGGACTCAGTGCACCTTATGTTGGGGACTGTGCACCCCTATGGCGTGGATATTGCGCTGCAGAGGTTCCCAAGAACGAAGTAGGCCAAAAGCTAACAGAGTTTTATCTTCTGATCAAGTGTACCAGTTTCTTAGGGCGTAAACTCAGCCGGTCATCGACTATTAGCGGAATTTCGACCGGTACTTTCCTCGAGTAATGTCTGAGTGTAAGCACTTGGAACTGTCTGGAAGAGTTTGGTCAGAAATGACCTTGTAAGTTTAGCCTGCCTAAGATCTGAGATCTCTTGTTCATTTTCTAAACGAGGAGATTCTCCGTTCTTGATGTCGCTTTACCTGTCAACCGTGTTGTCACTCCATGGCGTATGGAGTGCAATCCTTGTAGCTTTTTGTCAGTGCACGCGGTCCATGTAACTTTTCGGTTGTCTAAACCTTGTAGGTTGGGTGAACAGTGCCGGTAGGATTTCCTGACCTCGGGTAGCCTCAGGCCGATGATTATCAACTTGATGCGGACAGAATTTTATCTGTTGACAACTTATGTTTGCTGATGGCCTGCAGCCGCACCTCTGTTCCGAACGCTCCAGATCCTTCCGAACGCTTAGTCTCCCAGATGATTACCTACTCCTTCGTTGTTTCCAAGTCTTTTGTCTGTTGCATGCCAAGGTCAGTCCAGAAACGCCGCGGTTGTGGGTGGTTGCAGCCTGCGTACCTAGCCCTCCCTACCTGTTTCTAAGTACGACCGGAAGGACAGTGATGTAGGAAAAGAAGACAAGCATATAACTGAGCGATAGCTCTGGTGAAATCTTCTAATAAAGTATCTGAGTCCATTCCGACAGCAGTGCGTTAGAAATTCGTTTTAGTGTTGTACTTGAAGTTACACCTTCCATTGTAGGAATGAGGTCGAAGGAGAAGCAAATGGACAACCCAGTAGCTTACCTACAAGTAGTCCTCTGTCAATATGGCGTTGCGAAAATCAAAATATCAAATTAGGGTTTATACCTCTATGCCTCAAATGTCAGACACTGCCAGAGAGTGTGGAAAGTTGCTCCGAGGAGAAATTTCCAACTGCCCCGGACAATAGAATTTCAGGGCAATAAATATTTAGATACTATGGGATCTCAAACATTGGCCGTCGAGGATTATTGTGGATCATATGCATGTTTTTGGAGTATCACCTTTCTCATCAGTGTTCTTATGAAAACCCATATTCACGTTTGCTAATTTTCCAGCAATTTCCATTCATGCAGTCGATTACCTAAACCAGGACAAGAACGACAGCACTGCATGCAACGCATGAATACCGATGCCTATTTGCTGATAACCAGAATGCACTCCGGTCTCTACCCGTCAGCTAAGTGGCTTAAGTGACTACTTTGCTCTGTGCAGGCAATGCCCGAGGATTCAATGGAAATGCATCGAACGAGAAATGGCCGACAGAGAACGTAAGGTTAAATCAGATTTCAGATACAGGTACAAGTTGCAGTTTGTATCGGAGATAAATGCCGTCTAAACATAGGTAGAGTATAATTCACCCAGAGACGCTGCCAGTTACATTACTCATGAGCAGTGTCCTCACCTCCACTATGGACCTAAGAGCCCTTCTGCACCTGCATTTTTGAAATTGAAATATTCACAGTTTCTCACATTTTCATTACAGTTCAGTTTTGCCGACTCTGTTACAGTTTCGCGTCTCCAAACACCTTATCTCGCACGCGTGGAAAATTGTACTTTCCTACTCTAACCCTGTTCTTATATCCGAAACTGTGCACAGTCCGGTGATGTCACTTATTATCAACCCTATCTCGCACGCGTCAATAGCCTGTTTTCAGTTTCAAAACTGCAGGTGCAGAAGGGCTCTAAGGTCTCCAGCTGCAGTGAGGAAGAATGGCCAACCTGCATACAGTTTTTGTCTATTTTGTACCTATCTTCTAGCGGAAGCGACTACCGGAAGACACGCGTGATATGTCACTTTGCTCCCTATCGGCAATTTAGCATGGGATAATCACCACGCCCTTACACTGAAGGCGTGGAGACCATCTGGAAATGTTGCTTTCACTAGTTCGCCCGAGTCTAACCAGGATTGTCGAGAGTACGAGAGGTCTTAGCAAGCAGAACTTACAGTTGGTGACGTACAGTTGATGACCTGGCCAGCTGCTTACGTGTGATAGAAAAGGACCCTTGAAATATGAAGTATCAGGCTCCTTCGTATTTTGGAGGAAGCTTATGTACGATATATCATATGTAACAGATGATTTATTTGATAAATCACGATTTGATTTGATAAATCATAATTTATATATAAACTTTTATTTTCTTTCATGATTTTAAAATGATACTATTCGAACACATTTATCGACCGTGCGAGTATTGAAAACTTTTATCATCTTTATATTTTATTTTTGTTATTCGTTTGCATATGGTTTATTATAAATTCTTTAGATTTTCTAAAATTTTTAAAATAAAATAATTCTCTTTGTTAGATTAAAAGCCATCGTGAGTAGTGGAACATGATCCGTTCATTAAAGTAGTTTGGAACTTCTCGAATGATAGTCTCGAGGCGGACAAGAGATGCAGGATGGGTAGCAAAATATCAAACTTGATTATGTAATGATCTCTTATAGAGAGTGAAAACATCGAACTTGATTATGTAATGATCTCTCATAAAGAGCAGAACGAGTCACAGATGTGAGATGTGCTAAGTGTATCTTGTGCTGTTTCAACAATTTTCTCTCTTTGGTAGTATATGCTTGGGTGGTCGGTGGTATCAATGTAACGTGTCTTGGGATGGTTGCAACAACGAACTTGATTATATGTAATGATCTCTTACAAAGAGTGGAGCGAGTCGACTGGGGTGGTTGCAACATCGATCAACATTCTATAATGATCCCTTACAGAGAGTGGAACGAGTCGCGGATGTGAGATACGCGAGGTGTATCAAGTGCTGTCAGTCGTCATTTTTTGCACCTTTGAAAGAACCGTTGAATGCAGTAGACGCGTTGTCTTCCCAAATAATTACGATTAGATTGTGTCATTCGGCAGTGCAGGAGTTATTTCAAGAATCCTTGATTCTTCAACACTAGTTTCTGCTACTAACGGTTTTCTGACTGCTATTGGGAAACGAGTGGAAGAAGTGAGGTGGCACTTGCATCAATCCTATCCTCCTACCCAAATTTCTCTGAGCACAACATACTAGAATTTGTCGAACGTTGCGGCCTCAACCGCTTTCTTCGATGGTGCTATGCCTCAGCAGCAACATCAAAAGACTCTTTTTGGAGAACTCATCATAATGATAGACTGTAAGCCATTTTCTTCACTCAGTCTTTAGATTCTGTCTTTAGTGGACGAATAAGGATGTGATGCGGTGTAACACACAAGAAAATCAAAAGATGCTCGAAAACAGTAATATAAAGATCAAACCCACAGAATGCAAATAAATATCATCCAAATGTAGTGAATAAGTGACAAAGGTGATTCTTTATGGTTGTCTTTTATTCTCATTAGTAGAAATTAGTCCCGGTAGAGATCAACTCAGGTCTATCCAACAAGACAGAGTTAATAATCATGACAAATAACATAACATATACTAAAGAAGTCAGATACCTCAAGAAAAAGATAAAAAACAAAGATACAGAGCCACAAATAACAAGTCTCAATAGAGAAGTACTGCTGAAGTGCTACTAAGTAGCCTCTACCACCATAAATGCTAAGTATCTTCACACTAAGTTATTTTCACTACTATTGTTCTCGGAAACTTTGACGAAGAAGATTCTTCTTCTGCTGAAGTACGAAGAACACTTCTTGTGAATTGTTTCCTAAGAAGAACTTCATCACGAAGATACTTCTTAAGAAGAACATTTCCTCCAAAGTAACTTCGCCCTAAAACTACTTCGCAGTAAACTAACTTTGTAGTTTCTGGGTTATTCTCAGACCTCGCCACAACCTTCTTACTCTGATTCAAGTTGTAATTGACAAAGAACTTCGTCACCCAGACTAACTCCTACCACAATAAACTACAAAAATTCGTAAGTAAAACTCCGAAGAAGACAAATACAATGACTCTAACTTCAGAAAATAGAAATCTAAATAACAAACACATAGGGGTACTGAAAACGAACAACACGCTTATATACAACTTTGCCTTAAGATGACGGATCTTATTTCCTAATAAGTAGGATGAACATTGGTATCGTCCGATGAAGGTCGTGCGTCTGAAACGACATCATGCACCATACCAGAATTAAAGCTAAGTCCTTAACTATCTCGCTAACTGAGAACTCCACGGTCGTTCTGATCTCACGAAGTTCCCCCACTACTCGTTGGTCTAGTCTAGCTACTCGGTTTTTCGTTGAAGAACTCTCTACATCTGCTGCGTCTAACTCTTGTCTAATCTGCTGAAGAATCTTCATCTCCAAAATATCCAAGTCAGTGGCGAAGTAGTTCTCCAGCGTCGGCTCGACTCTACCACGAAGACTCGCAACTTGCTCTTCTGCCGAGGTACACTTCATCTTCAGATCCTCAATCGTCTTCGTCATCTCAGCTATAATGTCCTAGCATAGATCTCATTGTTATCTCATCTCGTCCAGCTCCTTCTTTGCTAGAGATAGTATCTTCTCGTGCTCCTTCTCAAATTCTGCCTTCTGACGAAGTAGTCTCTCCTGCTCCGAAGTCAATCTGCGAATTTCTTTTGACTTCGCCGTGTTCTCTCTTCCAGCCAGTGTCCGTCCAAAATTCATCATCTGCACAAGCTCGGCTAAGTTCAATTGTTGTCTGACTGCTTGCTCGTACGTTCCTCGGTTACTCTCCAAGACGAAGAGTAGAGGTACCACTACTTCCTGCAAGTACTTCACCGAAGAACTCAGACGACGTACTTCTTCGATCATAGAAGAGCTCACTTGCGCCTCACCGCAGTCTTCTTTCTTCTCTTCCATCGAGGTGTCCTCGACCTCCACACCGACTTCCTCTGCATCATCTCCTTTGGCATAGACAGTTCGCTTGCTCTTCATGTTCTTCCTCGAAGTCGATGGCGCTGATCTTGGTGTATTCTCCAAGATCTTTCTTCAGCCGTTTCTTCGGACCAATTCTGCAATCTCCTCAACATCTTCGCCTTCGTCCAAATTGACAATCTTAAGCCCTTTTGTAGCTGTCGATGTCGTCACTTCTTTGATGGTTATCTCTTTTCCGTCTTCGTCGAAGAGCTTCTCCACCGGCACATCTCTCTACAGAGTTGGCTTGACAACAAATTCATCTTCCTCGGCTTGATCAACGAAGCCCAACTTCTTCTTGTCCTCCTCAGTCAACAAACTCATTGCCATATAGACGACCGATACGAAGGCATCGATGTAGACCATGTTGTCTACGGTCCATAACTTCTGCACACGTCGATGAAGAATCCTCGCCCAATACGTTCATTTCTCGATGAAGAGCTCCTCGATGAAGTAGATCTGCCAATTCGACACGTAGGTAATCTTCTTCGATCGAAAGATCGTCATGATCGCATCCACCACCTCTTTTTTCCTCGCATCGAGGAAATTACCGGTGCGATAACAGTTTCTCTACTGCGATAACTCCTTCTACAGCCGAGGAAAACTTCAGACTGTCTCGACTGGTGCATGTGCCGAAGTACTATCGAAGAGAAGATCTCTGTCCTTCTCCGCTTCATCGATTCTCAAGACGAAGGACCAATTCTCTTCGTTCCAGTTATCAGATCTTCCATAGGGTTCATCCGAAGGATGTTCTTTGCAGATACGCAACTCCTGTATCAGCTCCACTGATATCATCGACCACCAAGGTAGAAAGAGGAACGACAATCTCATATCCTCGAGATCCTTCGCATTCCAGTGAGGACATGCATAGTTCACATCTAACGCCCCAAGTCGAGGTGACTTGGATGTCTGCATCCCACGTATTCGCTAAAGATTGAAGTAGAGAGAGAAGTTGAGAGTGAAGTACGAGGAAGGAAGTGGAGGACGAAGAAAAGAACTTCTTCTTCTAAACTGTCTTCGTCGAAGATGAGCTTTTTTGTCAATAAACTACTACATTTGTTTCCATCTCTTCTAATACTGTTTGCGCAATACGACAAATGATCTAACTCACTGCTCTTATACACCACGATAGCTTTAAGCACACGTGTCGCAATTAGGGCTTCGCAGTTCCGCCGAAGTTCTTCATCAGTCGAAGTACAAAGAAGTCATGCCTCACAGACTTCATCGATACTTCAGTCATTTTTAACTTTGTCATTCGAACTCCGTTTGTCTCGCACAACATATCGTTAGAAAGCTCTTCACCTGAAGAATCCATCCATGATGAAATTCTATCCTTACTGACTTCACAACTTCAATTGATTCTTCAAGAAGAGTCTTCTTCACTAAACTTCTAATTAACACTATTCTACTTCTATCTTTTATCTTTTACTACTTATTCTTCGTATTTACTTTATAACTAATCAATTAATTAACAAAAATGAAAAATCAAAGCTTCACATTCGGCTGTCGGTGTGTGAGAGGAGAGAGAGAGAGAGGATTCAGTTAGACGGTGCATCAAACGGTGCCGATGTGAACGTCGCTCACGTCCTCTCAGTTTGACCAAAGCATTGCAGTGCATTTCGAGGTCTGGCTGCCTATCCCTTGTCAACTCCTTTGTCGAGTCGACAAAGAAATTATTCAACGAGAAATTCCTGAAGTCCTGCATAATTTCTTTTCTGCAACTCGTTCACATGTTTAGAATAGTCTGCATTCTTTGTGGAAAAAGATCACTTCTATCCTATGCGATCCGAGATTCTGATACGATCTTAATGGAAGAACATCACCTCTATCGCATCACATTTATCACATGTATCATCATCTTTATCACTTTCTATGTGAGGCGTTTATGTCAAGAAACATGTTTATTGCCTCCTCAGAGTGTTGTTGCTATGTTTTTGCATAGCTATCTATCAACTGTGAAAGTAGAGAAGGAAGGAGGGGATTTTTTTGTCGGCTAGTGTATGTTACTAGGTGAGTTAGAGAAGAGAGGAAAGACTTTAGATCCGTCCATCATTTCACTTCAAGCGCGGTCGTGTTCAAGCCGTGTTCAGACATGTTACTAAAATTCTCTGATAGGTCTGCTACTCTCAAAATTTCTTCCATCTTCCTTTATTGCTTAACTGCCGATCCTACCGCAAGTGTTGTTAAACACCTTTGGGTATTTGTTTTATCTAGTTGGCCCAGTGGTCATCACGACTTGAGCTTTGCTATGTCCTTTCTAGTGGTTCTATACCATATTTCTCTCTCACTGCTACTCTCGCAGTTGTAGATGCGGCACCGATCATAAACCAAAGTGCTTTCAACTGGATAGCCTCCAACCGAGGTCTTGGTTTGATTTTATCAATCCAAACAACAGCTCCATATCGGTGATAGGGTGTGCGATGTGATAGGTGTACAGTTCGTTTAGCTATGATACAATATCTTTGCAGACAAGAAAGTTGCTCAACCCTCTGATGGCCTTTCTCGACATGACAAAAAGATGTGCATGGCCATATACAGTCCAAGGACAATTCCAACCCCAGGTAAGTTTCAGGTATCACTCTGTGTCCCTCTTCTGGTTCGAGTGATGATGTCTACTTTCTACTGTAACGACCTGTGTTACACATATGAAGTTTGTCTATTAGTAAGTATTTAGTAATAACTAAGTGTTGAGAATGTTTATTTGCTGCTCAAGTAGTTTAAGGAGGTATCAAGTTAGTCATGACTAGCTAAAGTTAGTTATGGTTAAACTTAGCTGTACTTTTGACAGAATTCAGATATTTCCTAAAGAGTGAGCACTATTATCTTGTCATCTTGTCTAAAAGGTAGAAAGGAGGTGGAAAATATCCCTTATCTCCTTTTTGACTTGATATTAGTGGTTAGATTAAAGTTGTGGACTTTGTGAGCGTTAAAAACAAGAAGAGATTCCACATGTTTCCTTTTTAGTGGGTCCTAGTGTAGAGGGGGGGTGGAAATTCGAGATTCCTTGAGAATATTCTAGTTGTTGACTTTGAAGAAATAAGCCCATGTGAAAAGATAAAAAGCCCATGTGATTAATGTTTTTATCTTAAGTAATATCTTAGTAAAACCCGGTAAAAGTAGTTACGGTTGAGTTACCGGAGGGTACCAAAGTAAGAACCTAGAATGTATAAATAGAGGAGTAGAGAAGAGCTCATCATCCTTGTTTTCACATCGTCGTAATGACAACTTGAGTAATATAGAAAGTGTGAGATATTTCTAGCATGTGAGAACTTGAGAGACGTCGTTAAAATGGAGGATTTTAGTTGATGAGTTTATGGAGATTTTTAGTTGATAAGTTTGTAGGTGTATTAATGAGTGAACTTAGAATTTTTTCTTTTAAGATTCATGGTGTGCTTCCATCAAAGCCATCAGAGGTGACCCCTGAGTGAGAGACAGGCCCGACATTTGTAGATTCATCGATGACGATCGTGGAGATTGAGAGATCGGGGGTAGTTGATTGACGGGATCGTGGAGAGTTTACATTTTTGTTCCGTTGCCGAGACCTCACTTGAAGGGATCATTAAAAGATGTTTAGAGTTCAGTTCTATATTCGACAAAAAGAGATAATGAGAGAACACATGAAGAGAACGTTGGGAGGAGAGAGAGCTAACGCGATGTTAACAGCATTAGAACAATTTGCGTATCCCGTAGTGATCTATGACGCATTCGAAGTTATTCTTTACATCTTGTTCACTTAGAAAGAGTTTGAGGAGAGTTGAAAGTGGATGAAACAAGAGTTGTAGAGAAAGGAGGAGAGAGAAGTTATTAGAGGAGAAAAATTTCCTAGTTTGAGGATTTCTACTCTCTAGAAAGTTTTTACAGTCATTGTCAGATTTTCTGTGAATTTTATTTTCCAGTGAAACTTTCTAGGACTGTAGCTTGGCTGATAACCTATCTATGACAAAAGAAATCATAGGAAAAGATGGTCTAGAGAGGGAACAATGGATTTTCAAAGTTGAGGGGTCTATTCGCGAGAGTTGAGAAATTCTATTTTCTGGAAAAATTTTACAGTCATTGTCAGATTTTTTGTGAATTTTATTTTCGTGAGAAACTTTCCAGTGTTTTAGATTGGCTGATAAGCTATCTAAGACAACAGAAATCAAGAGAAAAAGTGGTATGGAGAGAGAGCCATGAATTTTCAAAGTTGAGTGGGTTGAAAGCCATGAGAGAAGTGAAAATATACAAATTTCAGTTTTCAGAAAATTTGTATAGTCAGTACCATCTCTTTTGATTAAGGAATTTTCTATTGAAACTTCATTAGTTAGTAGCTTGGAGGTTGAGCTA
Organism: Asterella californica; assembly: GCA_036924285.1. Taxonomy (NCBI): domain Eukaryota; kingdom Viridiplantae; phylum Streptophyta; class Marchantiopsida; order Marchantiales; family Aytoniaceae; genus Asterella; species Asterella californica. The sequence goes on along the minus strand of JAYKYS010000006.1, from coordinate 29,545,905 downwards.
CTGGAGATCATAAAAATCTTGGAGAGATCTCTTACCGATTAAGAGATATACGGTTCGACATACAAAGAGGTCTTGAAGATACTTCATGGGGAATCTAGTTCGAGTGTCGAGGTTGAAGAAGAGATGTTTGGGAGTTAGAACGGAGACGGAAAAGCCAAAGTTAAGTATAGAGGCGTTGCGATCACGCATCTATTGCAGTTGGGGTGCCATTTTTGCTCTATATCAAGAAGCTTCTGCGAGCATCGGTGCAGATGCGAAGAAGATTAGAGTTCAAAGCATTATTCACTGTGGAGGTCACGAATGCTCCTGGCGAAGTAGGGTGTGATCTTTACAAGAGTGACTTTAAGATGTCTGCTAGGATCAGTAGAGACGATGATCATGAGGATATTATCATGGACTCTTAATTTTAGATTGGATTTTATTTCGTGTATAGCATGTATAATACACGATTTTTAGTATAAAGCTCGAAAGAGTTAAGAAAGTGATGTAGAGTTATTTTCCTCAAAGATATTTTGTCCACTTAATGGTTGAAAAGGTGCAACATGAGTGGAAGTTAGAAAGATTGGAAAGTTAGACTTAGAAACCTTCCTCAAGGTTTAGATGTCATAGTAAGCGCCGGAGAGAGCTCGAAAGAGGTTATCGTTAAGTTTGAGAACCCTAGTACAAAACCTCAAGTAGAATATCCGAGGAGAAGAGTAGAAACCGACTTGTGGTGTTATTTCTGTAGAGGGTTGGGACATAAAGTAGTGAATTGTCCAACTAGAATCAGAACCGAGAAAGCTAAAAGGAAGCGGGAGTTTATTGATTTAAGTCTTCGAATGGGTCTATCATCACCACCGGCGATTCATCTTCTAGGAGAAGACCCTTGTCCAAGTTGTGGAGTGGGTGATTTATCAAGAGGACACAAGTGCGTAGATGTTGCCGCCTTACTTACGTCAGTAGTCGAGAAGTTGGACGAGACTCAAAGAGTTGAGACGAAGAAGTTGTCGACTTCAAAGGAGGACTCGGCTGAGTTGTGATGGAGATTGTCATTCGGATGGTAGAGAAGGCGGTGATGTGACTAAGGCTCATGATTACCTTGGGTGAAGAGATGACACAAGAGGTGTTGTTACAACCATTTCCTTTTATTTTACCTATGGTAGATTATTCACGAATGAAATTGGTGATGTTCATACTCTTTTAACGAGTAGTTATTACACGACTATTAGAAGAGTAGAAAGAATAGCTACAAGATGAGAAAGCTACCCGTATTTCATGAGAAGGACAATGAAGATGTAGAACCGTTTGTTCGAGACTTCAAAAGAGGTTGCATCGGAAACAACGTGAGAAGGAAGGAAGAATGGGTGTTGTTACTGCCAGAGTTTTTAGAAGATTTTGCTCTTACGTGATATGAAGACCGAGTGAAGAACAAGACACCTGGTGCAGTTGAAGACACATGGGAGACATGGAGTAACACTCTCATCGAAGAGTATCTTCCAGAAGAGAGTTATGAGAAGCTCATGGTGGAGCTTACTCATTTGAAGCAACGGGACGACGAGAAAGTTTGGCATTATGCCGAAAGGGTGGATAAGTTGGAGCAACGGTTTCGGACGATTCTACGAAAGAGTGGAGATAACGTGGAGCTAATGATGATAAGGATTGGAGCAGTGCTGACCAAGAACTTGGTGGGAGGATTGAGATCTTCAATTCGAACCCGAGTGAGGTACGAGAAGTCAACAACCAAAGCGGAGGCCATCAAGATCATGACAAATATGGAAGAGAGTTTGGATGAAGAGGATATCATCCAACCTCATCATGCCGCTCTGGTGTCGACTCTGACTCTTGGTTTAACCACAACAATAGCATCTGCACCATTACAATTGGTGATTGCTTCAACGTCAGCTCCTACTCCAACGGTGGTGTCAAGACCGTTTGTCCCAACAACGATGTCTACTGCCACCTCTGATTTTCATGCCGAGCTGAAGAGCATCACCGACACTCTTGCGGATCTCAAGATAAATGTGGTGCAATTACAAGAATGGAGAAACAAAGGCGGAGGAGGAGGTCAAAGAGGTTACGACAACAATCCTATCCAAGGAAATCAAGGTAACTTTGGGCAACCAAGGTAACTTTGGAGGAATCACTTGTTGGACGTGTGGAGGTTCTCATTTCTAGCGAAACTGTCCTAACAATGGAGCAAGAGGTGCCGAAGCTGTCAGAATGAATGTGGATGGAGGAAATTCATCACAAGGACGAGACAAGGGAGTGGTTACTATCGATGTAGTGCGAGATCTCATCTACGAGAAAGGAGAGAGTTCAAACTCTTCTCATGCATCGGTGGAGCTTTTAGCTTAAGAAAGAAAACGAACTCGATTTTCTGATGAATCAGTTTTCATGGAGGAGTCAACAAGTAGAAGTACTCGTTCGAGTAATGTTTCGACACCAAGGGAGCCAAGAAGGAAGCTGGGGATGACGGATTTCACCATTCCATCTTCCCAAGCGGGATATGATGTGGTTGAAGATGTGGGTGCTCAGAAAGTCAACATCACTGTTGGACAATTGATCGCACTTAATCCCAGCTTACGAAGAAAACTCAGAGGAGGATTGATTTCTAAGAGAAGCAAGAAGAAGAAACCCAAGAGCAAGACATCGAAGTTTGTGGGAGTTGGTGTGGTGGATGTGCTTGCTTCAGAGGTATGCACTAGGGCTGCAAAGATCGAAGTCCGGTTGAATGATCACTATGTCTCTAACGCATTGGTGGATGGAGGGTCGGCTGTTAATGTCATATCAGAGAGGTTGAATGATGATAAGGATTGGAGCAGTGCTGACCAAGAACTTGGTGGGAGGATTGAGACCTTCAATTCGAACTCGAGTGAGGTACGAGAAGTCAACAACCAAAGCGGAGGCCATCAAGATCATGACAAATATGGAAGAGAGTTTGGATGAAGAGGATATCATCCAACCTCATCATGCCGCTCTGGTGTCGACTCTGACTCTTGGTTTAACCACAACAATAGCATCTGCACCATTACAATTGGTGATTGCTTCAACGTCAGCTCCTACTCCAACGGTGGTGTCAAGACCGTTTGTCCCAACAACGATGTCTACTGCCACCTCTGATTTTCATGTCGAGCTGAAGAGCATCATCGACACTCTTGCGGATCTCAAGATAAATGTGGTGCAATTACGAGAATGGAGAAACAAAGGTGGAGGAGGAGGTCAAAGAGGTTACGACAACAATCCTATCCAAGGAAATCAAGGTAACTTTGGACAAACAAGGTAACTTTGGAGGAATCACTTGTTGGACGTGTGGAGGTTCTCATTTCCAGCGAAACTGTCCTAACAATGGAGCAAGAGGTGCCGAAGCTGTCAGAATGAATGTGGATGGAGGAAATTCATCACAAGGACGAGACAAGAGAGTGGTTACTATCGATGTAGTGCGAGATCTCATCTACGAGAAAGGAGAGAGTTCAAACTCTTCTCATGCATCGGTGGAGCTTTTAGCTTAAGAAAGAAAACGAACTCGATTTTCTGATGAATCAGTTTTCGTGGAGGAGTCAACAAGTAGAAGTACTCGTTCGAGTAATGTTTCGACACCAAGGGAGCCAAGAAGGAAGCTGGGGATGGCGGATTTCACCATTCCATCTTCCCAAGCGGGGTATGATGTGGTTGAAGATGTGGGTGCTCAGAAAATCAACATCACTGTTGGACAATTGATCGCACTTAATCCCAACTTACGAAGGAAACTCAGAGGAGGACTGATTTCTAAGAGAAGCAAGAAGAAGAAACCCAAGAGCAAGACATCGAAGTTTGTGGGAGTTGGTGTGGTGGATGTGCTTGCTTCAGAGGTATGCACTAGGGCTTCAAAGATTGAAGTCCGGTTGAATGATCACTATGTCTCTAACGCATTGATGGATGGAGGGTCGGCTGTTAATGTCATATCAGAGAGGTTGATGAAGAAGTTGAGGATGGAACCAACTCGCACGGCTAGCATTGTCGTGGAGATGGCTAACAAGCAACGGGTAAGACCTCTTGGTGTGTTAGAGAAGGTGGTTGTGTCTATGATGAGAGTTCAAACATTAATATCCTTTCAAGTGTTAAAGGACTCTAGTTATGATTTGCTCCTAGGTAGGCCTTGGTTGAGAGCTGTACGCACCACTGATAGGTGACACAAAGGATATTTACAGATTGGATCTAGAGATCACAGAGTGATAGTACCTCTCTCGAGTGTTGGAGTTGTGACTTCTGACTCTGATAGACCCACTAGTGACTATTGGAAATCTGATACGGAAGATGATCAGCGTGTCTCAGAAGTAGATACGGGAGATTCTTATGATCAAGAATCCTCGTCTGAGGACGAAAGATTTGATCGAGATGAATCATTACATCAGCTTAGTGCTATTGACTTGTTACCTCGACCAGCGTGGAGAAAGATCTTGACAAAGAAGAGTTGAGTGAGGCAAAGATTGTGAGAAGACTCTCTATCCTCAAGTTTGGTATCAATGTCACTCAAGAGGAGAAAAGTAGATTCCTAGATATATTTTGAAAATATATCCATGTGTTTGCTTTCAACTACAAAGATTTGAAGGAGGTGACTCTCGAGACTCATCGAATCGAATTGGAAAAAAACGCAAGACCAGTTTGACAGAAGCAGAGAAGGGTCAATCTTACAACAGCAATGATGGTCAAGGAGGAAATAGACAAGTTGAAGGAGTTGAGTTTCATCTATGAGGTGGAGAACTCAGAATTGTCAAGAAAAAGAATGGTAAGCTGCGAGTGTGCATGGACTATAAGAAGTTGAATGCAGTTACAAAGAAGGATTATTATCCTTTACCATTTATAGATGAGATTTTGGAGGAAGTTGCTGGTCATGAGTGGTACAGCTTTGGTGATGGTTATAGTGGGTACAACCAGATCAAGATAACACAGGAGTACCAGCAGTTGACTACTTTCACTACTCCTTGGGGAACATTTGCGTTTCGAGTGATGTCATTCGGATTGTGTAATGCTCCGGCCACGTTTCAGAGGTTCATGAACAAGGTGTTTGAACCATTCAAAGAGAAGTTTGTTCGTGATTTCATTGATGATTTCTGTGTGTACGGAAGAAAAGAGGACCACTTTGATCATATGATCAAAGTTTTGCAGTGGTTGGAGCAAGCCAACGCTTCTCTAAATCCAGAGAAGTGCATCTTTGGCTGCGAAGAAGGTCTGCTGTTAGGGCACATCATTTTCAAGAATGGGATTGCGGTAGATCTTGAGAAGGTGAAGAAGATTGTGGATCTTCCATTTCTGATCAACTTGACAAAGTTGAGGCAGTTTCTTGGCATGGTTGGATATTATCGTAGGTTTGTCTTTTCCTTCTCAAACAAAGCAATAGCTTTGACTATGTACATGAAGAAGGGAGTGGATTTTGACTTGATAGTGCATGATCATAAAGCAAAGGAAGCATTTGAGGAACTGAAAAAAGCATTGGTGACAGCTCCTATATTTGCTAAACCTGAGTGGAATAAAGCATTTATTCTATATACGGATACCTCCAATGTAGCAATCGGATGTACATTAAGTCAGTTAGATGGAGATGGGCATGATCATCCTATAGCTTATGCTAGTAAGCAGATGGTTCCACCAGAGAAGAATTACTCCGTGACTGAACGAGAAGGATTAGCGGTGATCTTTGGATTGAAGAAATTTCGACACTACTTGCTAGGAGAGAAATTTTTCATAGTCACAGATCACAAGACTTTAAAGTATATCTTTAATAAGCTTAATGCCGAAGGTCGTATTGCTCGTTGAAAGATCATTCTAACAGAATACGGTTACGTGATCAAAGATAGATCAGGAAAAAAACATGCGAATCTTTTGTCGAGGGTTTACGATGATGAGGGAGAAGAACCGTTTGATGATTCATTTCCAGACGAGCATCTGATGACCATCACAAGCATTGAGGAGATACCGGACGAGTACAAGAAAATCTGGAGTTTCCTTGCAGATGGCTCTTTTCCAGAAGGTATGCATACTCGAGAACGTAATGCGTTGATCAAGAGATGCAAACCTTACACCATGGTGGAGGGAATTCTGTTTCATCAAGGAGCAGATGGGTTACTAAGGAGAGCAGTTGGTCAGAAGGAGGCGTTCAAGCTAATGTACGAGTTTCACGACAGAATTGTTTGCGGAGGTCACTTTGCCGATAAGATAACAACTTTCAAGATTTTGGATGTGGGTTATCATTGGAGAGGGATTTTCAAAGAGTGTCTAGACTATTGCAAAACTTGCGACGTATGTCAAGCATTTGTTCTGAAGTCTACTAGAACACCTCCGTTAAGATCAATTCCCGTGTTAGGACCATTTGAGAAGTGTGGTATTGACTTTGTAAGTCCTCTTAATAAGACACCTCGAGGCAATAGATACATTCTAGTCGCCACTGACTATTGTACCAAGTGGGTAGAGGCTAGACCTTTGAAGGAGACTAATGAAACAGAAGTCGATAGATTCTTATGGGAGAGGATCATCATCAGATTTGGATGTCCGTTAGAGTTGGTCTCAGATAGAGGAGGAGAGTTTGTAGAGAGCATGACTACTGCTATGCTACAACACTTTTCTATCAAGCCACGAGTAACGATCTCATACATACCAAATGCTAATGGTCTTGCGGAGAAGATCAATCTTACACTCTGTATGATGCTCGCCAAAGATGTTGATGTTGAGACTGCGAAACATACTTGGGATAAGAGGCTACATGCCATCTTATGGGAGTATCGAACGACAACAAAGACTTCTACTGGGTACTTCCCATTTCGACTGGTTTATGGAGTGGAGTCCAAGTTGCCTATCCAGTTCGAATTGGATACTTTTCAAACTATTCAACGAAAGTTGAAGAGGTCAAGGGGAGAAGACGTGGTCAAATCAAGAAGGGAGCAACTCATGGAGTTGGAAGAGACCCGAGCGATAGCAATGATCCGGATGGAACGAGCTCAAGCGTATCAAAAGACGAGTTACGACAAACGTTTGAGCAAGAGGGAGGTAAAACCTTTTCAAGTCGGAGATTGGGTAATGTTGTATGATGCTATCAGATTCAAGAGGGCTACGAAGAAGTTTCTTCCGAGATATTTTGGTCCTTTTGTTGTAGATAAGGTGTGGAGCAACTTCACATATGACCTTCAGGAGCAACTTCACATATGACCTTCAGGAGCTGGGAGGAAGGAGATTCGACCGGATAAATCATGACAAGTTGAAGTTGTTTCATCGACGAAAGTTCTCTTCACTCCGAGGACGGAGCGAAAATTTAGTCCGGGGGTAAAATGTAACGATCTATGTTACACATAGGGAGTTTGTCTATTCGTAAGGTATTTAGTTATAACTAAGTGTTGAGAATGTTTATTTGTTACCCAAGTACTTTAAGGAGGTATCAAGTTAGTCATGACTAGCTAAAGTTAGTTATGGTTAAACTTAGTTGTATTTTTGACAGAATTCAGATATTTTCTAAAGAGTGAGCACTACTATCTTGTCATCTTGTCTAGAAAGTAGAAAGGAGGTGGAAAGTATCCTTTATCAACTTTTTGACTTGATATTAGTGGTTAGATTAAAGTTGTGGACTTTGTGGGCATTAAAAACAAGAAGAGATTCTACATGTTTTCTTTTTAGTGGGTCATAGTGTAGAGGGGGGGTGAAAATTAGAGATTCCTTGAGAATATTCCAGTTGTTGACTTTGAAGGAATAAGCCCATGTGAAAAGATAAAAAGCCAATGTGATTAATGTTTTTATCTTAAGTAATATCTTAGTAAAATCCCGTAAAAGTAGTTACGACTGAGTTACCGGAAGGTACCAAAGTAAAAACCTAGAATGTATAAATAGAGGAGTAGAGAAGAGCTCATCATCCTTGTTTTCACATCGTCGTAATGACAACTTGAGTAATATAGAGAGTGTGAGATATTTTTAACATGTGAGGACTTGAGAGACGTCGTTAGAATGGAGGATTTTAGTTGATGAGTTTATGGAGATTTTTAGTTGATAAGTTTGTGGGTGTATTAATGAGTAAACTTAACATTTTTTCTTTCAAGATTCATGGTGTGCTTCCATCAAAGTCATCAGAGATGACCCTTGAGTGAAAGACAAGCCCGACATTTGCAGATTGATCGATGAGATCGTGGAAGGTTTACACTATCTTTACCCACTAAACATATCACACCATATTAGCATTATCCCACAGCTAGAAACATATTTTGCACAGATTAAAGATCTTGAGATCTTCTTCGCATGTTTGTTAGACCAGCAAAATCTGAGAACATCAATGGTTGGTATCCGAATGGCTTCGTGCGATGAATTTACCAATATGCCCATGGATTGTTCTTTGTCCAGCTGAGAGGGTGGGGAGAGAGGACCGCCTTGAGCCACACCTTGATCTGTCTAGAAAAGACATTTGATCATTGATCAGGACCGCACTCTTGGTGTGGTGGTATACAGACACAAACGAATGCCAGTCCGTCTCTCCCTGTATGTTAATCACGCCTTTGTGTTCCAGAAAGGCAATACAAGAGCCTAGTCATGTCCAAGTTTAGGCTAAGAGATTGTGATAGTCTTTCTGCATCGATCTGGATAAGCCAATATCTCGATGAGTACCACAAGTTTAGTGCGTTGTATACAAACATGTTCGTTGTGCACAATCTGTGGCAAACAACAAACTTTTAAGCATACTTCACTTTTGGTTAGAAAGCAAACAGCCACTTTAGTTCCTTTCAGTCATTGTAAAGCTAACAGTAATGCCATTCTAGACTCTAGAGACTAGAGTCTCGTTCGCGTTCTAAAGATTTACCTCAGCGAGTGTAGTCACCCCATCAATTTGGTACTTCCCGGATGAATTTCTTTCACAGGCATATGAAAGAAATCAGTCTCTTAAGAATTGCACTATATCTCGTCACTCTGAGACTGAATACTATTAATCTCGAGATGCACACATATTATATGGTCGGTTCCAAAGACCAGCAGCCACGGCACAGAAGCCCATCGGATTCTCTAGTGCTCGTCTCTCTTCTCTTGGACATGTGCATATCTGTGACGTCTTCCCAACATTTGTAGCTTGAGGCTTTCCTGTAAAGCTTTTACTGGTCCTTTCATAAAGCCAAGGTAAGCACTTGAGAGAGAGTACAGACCTTAGTCTTCTGTTCATCTTATTCATTCTGCTCTTCCACGAGATGCTTTCTGCTCGAAACTTCAACTTCAACCTAGTACCCAGTGTGGGGGTTCCTCTAAGGTAGATGTTGAATCCAAGTTCTTCCGGGTACACTCTTGTCAAAGAGAAAGATGGCTTTGGTGATGCCTATGTCTAAGTCGGGAACCCTGCCCATTGCGTCTTTACGGAGCACTTGATACTGGGGCACAGTGAAGTTAGACATCTCAGGCTTGAGTTGTCTGCTTAAGAAGAACATTTGGACGGCCCAGGTTCGATGAGTTTCTAAAGAAGTACATAGAGACATTCAGGTTTCAGTCTGTCGACACCGAGACCTTTTTAGTCTTTTTGAAAGAGTAATTACCAGAATTTGAGCAGCTGGTGGATCTCCAAACGTGAATACATGGTACTGGAATCCCCGAGGAGGCTGTACGGCCAGAAGCAGGGATCTTGCAGAAAGTTTGGAGCTTGGCAGATGGCTTCAAAACTGGAGTACATTATATATCTGGAGCGTCTTCCTAAGAAGCTGCAAGCAGCGGAGATCACGGAGTTTGAAGAACAATTCCACTTCTCGGAGTCGAAGAATTGGGAGATTAAAGTGGGCTTTTTGACCATTGTAGCATATTCAGCGTACGAGACATCGTTCTCGGCAATTAAACAAGCTTTGCACATTGTTGGGAGAATGAAGTATCTGAAGCCTTTGTACCAGGTCTTCTCGAGAGCTCAAGAGTAGGCAACGCCGTCGCCAAGCGAGTCTACGAAGAGGCGAAGAATAAACGAGCCGTATGCAGAATAAACGATTTTAGAATCCTGTAAAATTAGCAGATGATTGTGGAAGCGGATGACTTTAGTAGAAGTTTGTTACTCGGGTGAAGGTACTCACGCATATGCGAGCATTGTAGTCTCTGGTACAAAAAGAGACAGGCAATGAAGCAGAGATATTTTCGGGTTAATCCTATGCTATAATGGATGGAGGTTTTCCAGCTGGTAGGCCACATGAATTCTCTTTGAGTAATTAGTTTTCTTTTGTAGTTTCTTTTGATCCTCGTCGCGAGCATTGTGCAAGGCACTGATGGGTGCTGGAATGGGTTGCAAAGGGAATGAAGGGGAAATCTGGATTGGGAAACGAAGATACGAGGTTCACCGATGAGATTGATAGTTCGATTGTTCATTGTCGTGGTAATTTGTGCTGCTCTGTTGCCGGACCATTGTTTGGCTCCGGAGGGTCTAGATCATTTCTATTTCGATTTCGAAGCAGATAGACTAGCTGAAAAGAATGGGACACATGGAGAGCCACCGAAGGCTGTCAAAGAGAAAAGCATCGCAGAGGTTTTCGAACACATTTTAGATAAAGAGTTTCCTGATAAGGATCCTCAAGAAGGTTAGTTTCGTTGGGATCTGATGGTAGATCTTGTCTCTTCATTTGTAACTTCTCCTTGTTTCAGTTGTCCCATTCAATGGCTGATTTTTGGCGAGCCCTGCCTCTGAAAGATCCTTTCTGAATCCTCCATTACCTGGACCTCCAATAGCAATGGGGACAGGTGCACATGTGTGTGAAATCTCCTGTGTGACCAAACCATATCTCCGTTGGGCAAATACACACGGACATTGTGGAACTTGTCACTCAAAATTGCATCTGAATCACTAGGGATCTTGACATACTGCTCAAGTTCCTGGCTGAATTGACCAGATCTATTCCCGTTCCAGAAGAAGATAACGTGTCCGAACTTCACAACTTCATAACAGGCGAAAGTACTAATGCCGTTGTGAACCATGTACTCTCCAGAAGTTCGATCAATCTCAGGTGGAGATATCAGATAATGGGCTGGAAGCTTCAACTCTCCATGGTACCTTCTAGATCTGCATGAAGATGACGAGCAAAGAGAAGATGCTTAAACAATTGACAGGTCCACGTTAAGAATGAATACGTTCAAAGTCCACCATAAGTAAGTAGGAGAAATAGCAAAGCGTACTTGCGAGCTGAGTGAGAATGCTGAGTGAGAGAAGTGAATGGGCCACTATCTCTAGGACGGACTGGTAGACCTACTCTCCCAATGTAATGTAGTGGCATTGAGTTTGTTTGGAAGAGGAAAAGCTGCATGGTAAGCCTATCACAAACGATGATAATATGCACGAGCAGCAGCATTAAACTTGCATCCTGCAGAGCAACAGCTAGCTTGCACTCAGGCTCAAGGGTGGGGTCATCCCAATCCATCCCAAGAGGAAATCTATATCGACGTGCTCGTGGTGACACAACGACAAAGCTCTTAATCCCATCACCATTGAATCCCGTACAGTTTATCTTCCAGTTGCGGTGAATGGTAACCTGGCATGTGAAGTCGGGAGTTGGTATCTGCTGCTTGTGAATCGCCCCTATGTTTGAGCTGTAGATACCGTTAATCTGTACACGAGCATATGGACTATCCAACTTTACTTCGGAAAGAGTGATCTTCGAGTTTGTGGTAATTTCTTTTGGTATGAAATCACAAACCATAGTGGTTCCATATGAGCAAAAGCATGGTTTCTAAGAAGTATGCTGCCAAGGACTTCGGTCCTTACGTCCATGCGTCTAGATCGCCACTGAGAGCATGGAGCATGACCGAACAACAATTTCTTATCAATATTCTTGCTCCCATATACGGCCTGGTTGTAGAGATACAGGAGAAATTCATGTCAATTAAGGGAAGTAATCTCCAGTATGATACGCTACGCTGAAATTGAATCTCCAACGGTAGACCTAATCTTTCATGTGAAAGTAGAGTCAGAACATTATGCAGATGATCTCGTTGTTAAGAGAAAAATTATTTAATTGTTATATATATTTAGTTTGATTTAGTTGTAATCAGTTTTATTTTTTGTTTCTTTGCAGAACGTCTTCACAACGTTCCGAGCATCATAATGTTATTCAAATGAAAATTACTATTTTCAATTTAATTTAATATATAAGAAAATTTTGTTTTTTGGGTTATGTTATTGAATGTTATTAAAAATATTTCTTTTGTCAATATTGAGTAGTTTTTTTCCAGGTGAATCGTAATTTGTAAAGTTGAAGAATAGCTGTAAGTTCATTCCTTATTTAATAGATTTTAATTTTGAGATGGAAACATAGTCATGAAAACCATTTTCTGCGAGAGTTAAGAGAGTTAGGCTGACTGAATTTGTGACGGTGGTCTCCAGATTTTATTCTAATTTTGAAGATAAGTTAGTCTCTTAGTCTAGCAGTCCTACCACTTTGTATAACTTCTTTCATATTCCTATCCAGTATGATGTGATTATGTTGTGCATGTGAAGCAAAATGATAGTATTGATCCAAAACAAGAATTTCTTTCATAGCGACGTTGATCTTTGAACTCAGTTTACGAGATCGAAACTACTGCTTTTAGCATGATAAGACCTAACACATATAATTGAAATAACTTTCTGTCTATTGTCATGATTTTATATATTATATCTCTTGGATAGAAAGTGATATTATGTGCGTTTTAAGGATTCATATATACAATGGATTCCACTACGTTCGGGAAAGAGAAAATGAAAAAGATTTCCACAGATGATACAAATGGGAGTGAAGCTTTGAACAACCAGAGACGATAGATACATCAGGGCAAGTGATGCTTGCCTCCATAGCTGTGCAAGACTCATTAATCCGGATAGTGTCGATGACTAATCAACTAGTGGTGCACATCAAGTGGAAGTCGACAGCTGCAAGTGATGGGTAAAGCCTAGATCCTTGATATGATTCGACTATTATTTGTGGTGTAGTTATGATGACAGTCCTTGGATGAAAACTCTACGCATGCTTAAGCAGTTGTTTCTAAGCATAGTGGATATGTTGAGTCCACATATTAAGAAACAAGACACTCGTTACAGAAAAGCAATCCGGGTGGAGGTAAGGGTTGGTCTTGTGCTTCTCAGGCTATCAACTAGAATGAATCATTTCCATGTAGGTGAGCGTTTCTGCATTGGTGAGTCAACTTCTGCCGAAGCATTTCAAGAAGTTGTCATGGCTATCAATGCTATCATGGCACCTAAGTATATCCGTTGACCCACTGCCACAGAGATGGAGAAGGTATCAGCTGGCTTTGCAAGAAAAGTTGAGCTTTCTTACGCTGACACTTTAAAGACTTGACGTGGTAATCTATGTGTGAAATTAAGTTACCACGTGGATTGGGGCACAAAAGGACAAGGAAGTGAAGCAATGAACTCCCGTTGCTCCATTTTTGTCATATGTGAAACTTTAAACTTAGAAGCAAGAGTCTTAAGAGGAGTTCGAGTTTTTGCAAGAGGCATGCGAAAATCTGAGAACACAGGAAGAGAGAGCTCCTCATGCCAGTCCCTGTCGGTGAAAATTTTGAAGCAATAAAGAAGAAGTTATGTCAAAATTGAAGTTCGGATTGGGCCGAAATTGCATCACAGTTGATGATTTTGGAGTTTTTGATGTAAATTGCAGCAGAATAGAGATAATCGCTTCAAATCTTCGTGGTTGTCAGCAGGGCTACAACTATCAAAAAAGTTTCATGTCGTTTTAGTGAGTGAGTAATTCAGGGCGATCGTTGAAGCAGAGCGGTCTGAAAAGCTCTAAATCTAGCATAGCAACTTCAGAGCTCGAGATCTAGAGAACTGTGTACAACCAGCATGTCAAATTTCACAAGGATGTTAAGCGTGCTGTAGACTCCAAATCTTGTAAGAATCATCAAAAGTTATCAAACCAATTCTCTGTTCTAGGTCGAAGTAGTCATATGGGTGCCAGAAATTGTCATAATTTCTTTACTCAAAACGTTTTTGCCCATATCTCAGTGCTCAGATTTGATCTCAGTCTGAAAGTTCGTATGTGTGTTCAGTAGGGCCTCCTTTACACGTAGGAGATGTTTTGAAGTCTAAAACATCATTTATTTTATATACTTGAGTGTTAAAGTTCACCATCTGATCTTATTATTATTAGTTAGTCTTGATTTTCGCTTTCTGGGCTTATTAGAGGACTCAACAGACATGTGTAAGTGTCTATAATGTCACTTTATAACCTGAAGCCTACCTCTTGAGTAAACAGTCACAGCTAGAAGCCCAACGCTTTCCTAAGTAGACGTATCACACTTCAACAACGTCAAGAAGGGTTTGAACAGTTGTGAGTTCTGCATCTGTTGCAGATTGCACCAACTGTCGAAACCCTGAAGTCATCTAGCTCAATGGTACCCACCGTACTTGAGTATCATCGAGGCCCCTTCTAGCATAGATCTTGTCCATGTCTCACAACAACGGTGTGACGACACTATGTGTACCTCCAACCACGTCCCGTCTAAATCGGTGTCTTCTGTCGATGAGGACGGTGTTATGATTTGATACCTCACACCGCTCCGTGTGAACCCACTGCTTACTGCAGCTGAATCTCCACCGGAACCTTAGTGGACCTCTGTAATGACAACTCTCGTGTCAACCGCGAATACTAAGCTCTAACAAGAGCGTCGAAACCACGTCATCACACGTGACGGGGTCCACTAGTACTAGGGATATACTTCGCAGGTAGGACTTGTAAGCTTCAGTTCTTCGAATAATAAATAGTATGAACTCACTCCACCATGCCAGCCGGCACTAAACAACCACTAAAGTCGAGCCAAATCCACTTTGTGCATAAGAGAATCTAGATTGCGCTCACCAAGACTATCCATCATAGCCAGGAGCTTGAAGACTCAACTCGAAGAACTGAAGCCTACAAGCCTTACCTTCAAAATATACCCCTAGTAGGGCTAGCCCAAGAACCTGCCCTAACGGTACTAACGGCCCTACCGAGATTAGCCACTCCACACTCGGCCGATCTAGCCAAGGTGCTAAACTGACGTGACAAAGAAATAAACTTACTAATGTTATAATCAACTAATTAAAGTTGCATTGGTCAATAGAGATCATCCGCATCCATGGCTGGCCCAGAGCTGAGAGTGTTGTGTGTGCGAGAGATAATCAACACATCTGTCGTGTAGTGTATATATATATTCATTCAAGTTCTATATAAAATTGATATTCACACATGAAAAAGGTCTTGCTTTTTCTTGTACTCAAAATCAGACCACCAGTCATATAGGAATTGATAGTATTTGTGCTTAACACCGATTTTGGGACGCTTGTCATCTAGCTCTTTTTTTATGAGTTTCTTGTCAGTCTTTCGGGAGCCTAGACCTAGACAAACATCACGGACGATTGGACCGCTAGGTGTGTTGGAGATATCGTTTAGGACCTTGGACTTTATGAGAAGTCCGTCCCAAGTCATGTAGTGACTTGCTCATGTTTTGGGACCGACTAGTTGGGTCTAGGTCGAGACTTGAGGAATGTTGAGCTTGAGAGTTAAGGAGATGGTCCGGCTTCGATCCGAACCAAACGTGATAAAGATAAGTGGTGCATGAACACTAACGTGTGATTGTGGTTTGCATGTTAGCGTTGTGAGTTTCGTGACTTATTGAGCAAGAGCTTCTGCTGATGCAACAAGGCGATAGGTGCGTGAAATTTGTCCATTATCGTTTCTTTAGAAAAAAGTGAAAATCAAATAATGCTTTAATCGTGGAGCTCCGTCCACGACCCAAAATGTCGTTAGAACTCCAACACTTAACAATTTTCCAAGAAACTATGGTCTAGCTCTAGACTAGGACCTTGTGGTTCGGACCAACATCTAGACCCACGTCTCAATCTCACATGTCGGACCTACGTCTCAGACTTGCATTACGGTCCGTTTTCAGACTTGTCCCTTTAGATCAGCATTCGTCTGAGGTCCTCTTGGGATAGACCCTTATGTCATAACCCAACATTTCGACCTTGGTTCAAAGGATCAGTTAAGATTCTTATGTTACTTACTTCCTTACCAAACCGTTAAGTCTTACTCGCATCGTTTACAACCTAGCCCAAGTCCACTAGAGTTTTGTTGTTCACGTCTATTCCCAATCTTGAGATTGAGGATCACGACATTCATCCTCATTTTGGAGGTTGATGCTCTCATCAACAATTACCTTTAAGTTGACGTCAAGTTGAAAATGGGTAGCCAACTCCAATTGCATTCTGGTAGCTAACCCGCAATTCTCTTCTTGGCTTGAGTCTTAAGTCGTCGCTAGAACACTTAGAAAATTCCAACTAGTTTTGAGAAAGCCTAATCTTTTTGGCCATCCCTAAACAAAACTAGTTGATAATTTCAAAACATTCTACTTAAGATTGTAACTTCCTAACTTATAAGTATTCACATCTGCTTACTAGGTCTCGCGAAGTTCACTTCTGGTCGCAACCTGATTTGACTTAGACGCGTGACTAAGTTTACCTTGTAGTTAGAAAACCGCAATGCAAGATCACCCCAAGCCCCAAGACAAGTGTAAACTATTCACACTTGCTTTGTCAACGCTACGACAAACCTAAGTCTTGATTTAGATGCTTAAACCAACTCGTTTCTTTTGAGTGTGTTTCTTTCGTCCTCTTGACAACATCCTAAGCATCTGATAGTCATAGCCATGCACTACCAATACACTTAGATAATTTCCAAAAAAACAAATTCTTTATTTCCACAAAATACAAGTGAAAGCTACAAACTCCATCGGTCCAAATCACCTCAAGTTGCTACTCGCACGGTTTGTCGTTTCTTCACTCCTCGTTGGAAGAAGATGTCTTCATCTTGCTGACGCCCCTGTTGTCCTTGTTGCCGATTGAAGAGATCCAATACTGCGTTTGCATGTTCTAGATCGTCCTTTGACACCCAAGTTGCTTCTTCAAATGGTATCCACGTTATTTGACCAAGTACTCCATTCGGTTGGATTTGCTCCATGATCACAAAATTATCTCTACCTCGCACTTGCTTCGTCTTGTACGACGCATTTAAGGCCCCCGTCTGCATCAACGTAACTAACTCAACACCTTCTCGAATCCTTTAATACTCTTGAGTGAATCGTCTCGCGAGCAACTCCTTGAACTCTTTTCAACCAAACATCGAGGTGATCAATGCATGCTCGTCTCTGTATGCAATCCATTAGAGAAGTGCATGATCCTTTAGGAATGTAACCGTCACGCTCACTTTATCTAACTCCTTAGCATGTTGCGCCTTAAAGTATAGGTCCAACTTAGTTAAGAAATCCTTAACCTTGCGAGCTCGTCCTATACCTGAAAATGAGATTGGCAGATTCGTCTTACAAAGCTTTTTGGTAGACTAAGAACTCACTTGGCTTGCATCAAGCTCGGCGATATGTTTATTCCTAGAGACCATACCCTCCTGCATGATCTTCATCATCTTGATGAGTTCTGCGCTTGAATCGTTGACAGAACTCCATCTTGTTGTACATGTGTCGTAGCTAGTACTGGGCTTCTTGGATGTTGGGACGAAGGTTGTCGATTATCGTCTCATGACTGTGCCTCAGGGCTAGCTCGAGTCGATCTGATCCTAGTGTCAACGGTCACTCGTTTCTTGATCTTACTCTTAGAACTTTATTCTACGTCGGTCATTGCTCCAAACGTTCACCTAGAAACCTTGATCCACTTCATATCTCACGTCGTTTCTCAAGCGTCTAGTCTTCAACCGCTACCTCGAGTTCTCGCTCACCGAAGCGTCGGCTTTGATATCACTTTTTCTGCATCTATTGCTTTGTTGCACCAGCGGAAGCTCTTGCTCAATAGATCACGAAACTCACAACATTAACCTACAAATCATAATCACACGTTAGCGTTCATGCACCACTTATCTTTATCTTGTTTGATCTAGACTGGAGCTAGAGCGTCTCTCTAACTCTCAAGCTCAACATTCCTCAAGTCCCGATCTAGACCCCGGCTAGGTCGGTCACAAAACATTAGCAACTCACAACATGACGTGAGACAGACTTCTCATAAAGTCCAAGGTCTTAAGCGGTGGCTCCATCACACTTAGCGGTCCAACCGTCCGTGATGTCCGTCTAGATCTAGGCTCTCGAACGGTGGTCTAACCTGCCGTCTCGTTCCTTAGTCTTGCTCCAGTCCTTAAGTCGTTTCTAAGTTCAAACGTCCAAGTCTGGACCGGAACGCACCTTGCTACTGATCCAACCACCACCTCATGCCCCTAGAGTCCATCCGTCAAACTCTGAGATCGGATGACTCGTCTTGATCTACCTAGGCATCGAGCCCCCCTCATATATACTTCTAAGGATCTGCAGTCTCGTCTTCCTCTTTGGTCCTTAAAATTATACCACAATCCGATCAGCTATAATTCTCAACTCCATGGTCAGTTCGAGGAGTTCTGCATATCACTGGAAAGCTCTCGCCGAGTCTTTTTCAATAATATCTTACTTGCCTCGAGATCTTACGTGGAGCTCCGTCCATGACCCAAAACGTTGCTGGAGCTCCAACACTTAGCAGTTTTCTGAGAAACTGTGGTCCAATCTCAGATTGGGACCATGTGGTTCGAACCAGCGTCTTGATTCACATCTCGGTCTTATGTTTTGGACGGATCTTTGACTTGCTTTATGGTCTGTTTTCAGACTTGCCCCCTTAGGTCAGCATTTGTCTGAGGTCCCCTTGGGATAGACACCCTATGTCCTAACCCAACGTTCCAACTTTGGTTCAGAGAACCACTTAAGGTTCTTCTGTTCACGACTTTTGGTCAAATCGGTAAGTCCTACTCGTAGCATTCACAACCTAGTGCAAGTCCATTAGAGTTCTATTGTTCGCATCTGCATCCAATCTTGAGACTTAGAGTCGCGATAGAAAACCATATTTGATTATTTACAAGAACGCTATTATAGAGTTATGTAACGTTCTAAGAAGTAGAATTTTGCAATGCAGTTTTGCGATCAAGATAATATTCTCTGAGTAGTAGCTAAATTTATCAATTTCGGTTTCAACAAGAGTGGATTCGAGCTGGACATGAAGGTTATGATGAACCATTGATGATTTCTCTTCATTCCGAAAGATGTTTCTTCCTAAATCTCCTACCGGACCCCTTGATGTTGCGTACAACGTCACTATGCAATCAGTGGATGATGCGTTCCGGACGATCAAATTCATTGTGTCAAAGGTGTCAATTTTGAAGCTGTTGGAGTTTGACAAACCATTCGAGGTGCACACGGACGCGAGCGACTATGCGATGATGGAATATTGGTGCAGGATGGAAAACATATAGCGTATGAAAGCAAGAAGTTATCTAGGACGGAGAGTCGATGATCGACTCATGAGAAAGAACTGTTTGTGATGGTTCATTGCTTCAGAAAATGACGACATTACTTGGGACTTCACAAAATCCAAGTGTATACTGATAATATTTCGCTCTCAAGTACTTTGAAACACAAGATCAGGTGATGCCAAAGCAACTACGGTGCATGATACTTTAGCGCTTATGAGTGTGGAATTAATCCACGAAGCGGGAAATGACAGTATGATTCCGGACGCCTTGAGACGCAAGGAGGAATGTCTTCCATCGTCGACACAAATTTTGGGGGTTATGTATCTGAAGGAGTCAAACTTGGAGAGGCAAATACGTGAAGATTACATGGACGATGATCAAGCAAAGGAGTACTTAGAACAACTAAAGCGAGGAGTGAAGTTAAGACGCAGTTAAGATGCAGCTACGACGTGGCTTACTCATGTTCAAGTAAAGTCAGATTTATGTAGGACAAGGAAAACTTAGGACTAAGTTGCTCAAAGAGTATCATGATGCACCCTTATCAGACCATACAGATGAAAATTCTACTTTAGCAATAATAGCTAAAAAGTTTTATTGATCCCACTTGAAAGATGAGGTTGTCCACTTTGTGAAAACATGTGTAACCTATCGGACGAACCGGGTTTCTTATGAGAAGAAACAATGGTTGCTTCATCCTTTGCCAATTCCAACCAGACCTTGGGAAGCATCAGCATGGACTTCATTACGTCTCTGCTTGACTCAAACAGATACATTGTCATCTTTTTTATAGTTTTTATAGTCAAACTCGCAAAGTTTATCCCGACCTTGGATACTGCAACAGTGTTCACGACTTCTCGCTTGTTCCTAGATACTTGGTAGCGTTCACATGGATTGCCCCGGAGTATTATTACAAATCGAGACTCTAAGTTCACAAGTGCTTTCTGGAAACACTTGATCCAGAAGTTGGAGACTAAGTTAAAATTTAGTACCTCTTTTCATCTCGAAACAGATGGACAAATGAAATGAATTAATTCAGGTTTTGAATCAATACTTGAGGAATTATGTGAACGTATGCCAAAGTGATTGGATGGATTGGCTCAGTCTTTCAGAGTATTGCTACAGCTCCACGAAGCATTCAGCAACCGGCGAATCACCTTTCTTGCTGGCTTACGGACGTGAGTTAGAAGGATGTCTTGACTTGACTCTTGCAGCGAGTTTTACATCGGCACGACCAAGAACACGACAAACATCAGCTGAAGAGTTGGTGGCTGAAATACAGCGGCGCGAGAAACAAGTCAAAAAAAACCTCGAAAAGACATAGCAATGTTACACAAAGTAGGTAAACAAGCATCGGCGACAAGTGAAGTTTCAAATGGGCGAAGAAGTATGATTGAGTACTAAGAACTTCACCCTTCCAGAAGGAATTTTGACGAAGTTCTCATCAAAGTTCGTGAGATCTTTTGTCATTGTCAAGAATTTGCACGAGGATGTCTATACTTTAGACCTTCCTCTCGAGTGGCAGTTGCAACCGATCTTCCTGTTTTTTTATTAAAGTACTTCAAGGATGATTTGTGACGGAGCGCAAATAGGTTCTCAAGCCTCAACTTGCACGAGTTTAGTGCTAAGCTGGATTCTTTCTCCAAGTGGCTGAGGAGACTCAAGTCTAGCTCGAAGAAGTCTCTCTTTTGGATGTCGAAGCTGCTTGAGACATGTGTCGAACTTTTGAAGCTAGCGGAGCTGAGGAGGACAAAGTCCAGTAACAGAAATCCTTTGAATCACGTAACATGTACAAGGTTCACAAGAAGAACAAGGGCTTCAAGCGACAATGAGATGACGATGAGAAGGATCAGAAGGACTCTTCTACCTTGGTAGCAAAGTGACAACAAACAAGGTCAAAACCTAAGGGGCAAACACCTCAGAAGGACAATGATTCAAAGTTTACTTGCTACAACTATGACTAGGCGAGCCATTTGGCTAAGGGGTGTACGAAGCCTAAGGTTAGTAACTCTAGCATGAATGCATTTGTTGCAAAAGACTTATTTGAGGACCAAATGACTATGACTTTAAGAACCATGAAGAAGACTCCGGGATTGATGTTCCTATGAGCCAAAGTTGCTAACCGTGATGTTACATTTCTTGTGGATACATAAGCGACCCACTCGTTCATAAGTCTGAAGTTGGTGAAGAAGTTGGGCTTGTCTACCTCCAAGGCAGACAAGCCTATTCAGGTGCGCTTTGCCAAGGGCAAGACGTACCAAACTTCTAAAGTGGCCTTAGACGTACGATTTGTGCGTGAGAAGTTAGAGTTCACAGAGAACTTCACGATGAGCGAGATGGATGACATCCATACAGTTTTGAAAAACACTTTTTTGGATAGGTTTGAAGTGGAACTTAGGCAAAAACCTTTGAGGTTGAACGTCAAAGTTAAAGGACGGAAGTTGGAAGTGAGGCTGATTAGAAAGACATAGAAAATTGACAACTTTGTGATAAATTTGATCAAAAGTAAACAGAGGGACTTCAGTGACGGAGTCATGTGTTTGATGTGAGTTGTAGATTTGATGACGCGTGGTGGACAAGAGGAAACATCAAGAGACGCGACTAAACTTCCGAAGCTACTTCACGAAGTGATTAAGAAATTTGAGGATGTCTTGACATTTGAGCTACTTGTTGAATTATCTCCAAAGCGGGTGATGACCCACAAGAGTGAGGTCTTGTCAGGGTCAGAACCACCTTCCAAAGCTCCTTATCGACTCAATACATTGAACTCATTGAGTTGAAAAGACAACTCGATGAGCTAATAGTACGTGGATATATTCAAATTAGCATGTCACCTTATTGAGCCCCGGTTCTTTTTGCAAAGAAGGAGGATGAGAAGCTACTACTCTGTGTAGACTATCGTGCTCTCAATAAGATGACAGTGAAGAATAATTATCCCTTGCCAACGATAGATGATCTGTTTGATAAGTTAGCAGGTGCAAAGTACTTCAACATGATAGACTTGAAATCAAGATATTATCATATCCGGATAGTTGACTTAGATGTTGAGAAGACCGCTTGTTGAACCAGATACATATCATTTGAATTCGTCGTGGTGTCATTTGGACTCTGCAACACCCTTCGACATTCACTACATTGATGAACACAATTTTTACGAGGAGAAGAAAGAGCTTGTCATTGACGACATCTGATCTACTCAAAAACCTTGGAGTCGCACGCGGAGCAGCGAAGGGTGGTGTTGACGAAGCTGCAAGAACATAAGATGTTTGTCAACGTAGACAAGAGTGAGTTAAAATTTGGAACGCATTAACTTCTTCATACATGTCATAAGTGTAGAAAGAGTCGACCCGGATATGCAAAAAGTGAACTAGATTGTGACTGGGAGCCTCCGACTACAATAATAAGATTGACACAGTTCTACCGTAAGTATGTGAAGAGGTTTTCAAATATCACAAAGCCGCTAACGAACTGGACTGGAAAAGATGCACATGTAATACTTGGTGAGGCTATATTCGATCAACATACAAGAAAATGATGCAATAGTAGCTATTAGACTGCTGAGAATTTAGACACCAGAATTCCAGTGTAGAGGAACACATCGAAATATCTCCAAGTAAACACCATGCAACCATTCCCCTCATCAAAGATCTCAGTGACCCACACACATTCCCCCAAGACTACCGATTTTCTTCTTATACTCAACTTGTGTGGTTCTTCCTACTGTACGCGAACACTCGGTCCTTAAAAGCGCCCATAATCTACCTTCGTTTAGAAAGGCTACTTTTGCCGATTGCATCCTTCGATAATTCAGCATTCGCTTTCTTCCGAAGACCTAAACACAGTCAAAATCAACTCTTACAACTGCAAACGAAACCGTTGTCGCCAGCCTTGACTGTTCTCGCTTAACTTCTGCCGCAGGGAAGTCCGCTCAAGTTCACTGTATCATGATCAGCTCTCTTGACAGTATACGTAGTAGCTTCGAAGACCTTGATATGTGCTCTCCTCGACGATTGACACGAAGCAGTAGTACTTCTTAACAACCACAACCCGCGCCGCAGAAGCAGCCGCAGCAGGAAAACGAGATACGCCAACCACCCCATCGTCGCCTTGGCCGTGGCTTGTTAGGATCTGGATTAGCTGCAGCGGGTCTGGCCGGTGGTGGACTCTTGTTTCTCGCTCGTCTCAGCATTTTGCTTTCCGAAAGTGTACGTGAACCTGACTAGCAGACGTCTGATCGATATCGTGACCAGCCGAGCCCAGTCAAACGCAGTGCTCAACACACCCTTCAGGCGCACAAATGCTTTGATCTACGACCCATAAAATCTTGAGGCTGTCAAAATCGGACCGGAAACCTGTGATTCAGATCTAGAAGAACCTTGTATATAGGCGACTTACTCTCTCGTCTAGTTTACGAACTGCAAAACCAAGAATTACGTCTGGACGAGTTCACCCCAGAGAACTGGGCCGCCTCCTCTCCACATGGAACGAAGAACTCAAAGTATGTAGTCATGTACTCAAAGCTGGATGTTCTTCGAAGAAGAAGAGGATGAGCTGCAATAGATACTCAAGTTGAAAGTGCTGCCTTCTTTGTCCGTCCTGAGAAATAGAGAGGTGCAGAGTGATCAAGTACATATTTGGGTTGTAGTTAGAGCTGGCTTCGTGTATGCCGTTTTGAGTGTAGTGTTTGTTCGTCCTCTTTCCCATTGACGCATTGGGAATCTGATTGCCATATGCCGTCTTCAGAGACACGACGTATTACTCTGAAAAGGTACACTTATATTACACTATGCACTAAGACGTACTATCGCTACTCAACATTTTCCTTCGACTTATGTGCCATAACGTTTCCGGGTGCTAGAGACAAAGCAGACGCGTATTGTAGTTCATGGAAACAATATCTCACTGTGGAGATAAAACGAAGAAACACGGTTAGGTATATACACACTGAAGATTCGGAAACACTCCTGTCCCCACCACAGTCGCTCGGCAATACGACCAAACTATGGTCGGGTCGTGGAAACAAGTTTTGTCGTGACAAAGCATTCCGGTTTGTGGCTCGGTTTTGACGGAGATCTGTAACCTTTGTACTTCTGTTCCTCTGTGAATGATTTTGGTGACAGGTTGGTCCCTTTGACGTCCAACGACTGAGGCCCTTCGAAGTAAGGCTCTTCATCACGTTTAGAGACTTCCTAAATAAATCAAATCTAAGGTGTGCCATGTTTAGTGCAGGTTGACGTTCTCACAGCGTCCATGTTAGCGGCTGTTCTCGGGAGGCGTGACTCGACCTAGCACTAAGTTCTCCTCCGATGAGAGCTTCGAAATTCGAATCTGTAAGTTGAACGAAAAGGAGTCCTCGTGTCCTTCTGAGAGATTCAAGAGCTCGAGAATAGTCTACAGTATCCGCCACAGTCGCTTCATCCGCTTCCTCGTACAAAACAGCGCCGAAGAGTTCAGCAGAGACCTTGATTCCCTCCAGCTCCAGGAACACGCGAAAGTTCACAACAACTCCTCAGAAGATCAGTTCAGTAAAAGGAGAGATGCTGCCAGAATCAGAGATGCACCGTATCATTCTGAATCATGAGAGTCATCCCGATGGTATAAAAACCATCTACAATATCGATGTACATTAAAACAGAAAGAGAGATGCGTCTGTGTTTCATTTTCCCCTTCAATCAAACCCCAAGCAACAAACCAATTCGCGTTTTTTAGCCCAGGTTGCGATGGAACCTCCCGTGGCTCGCTATATTCCGTTCCCTGAGCTGCATTCATGGCGTAGTCATGTTCTTGCTCTCCTCACTGTGGTTTCCAGATAGACTTGCCTGAGGATGGGTTTAGACTAGTACGTCATCCTTCCTCGAGCAGGAGGTCAGTTCTCTTCTTGTGTGGAGAGAAACCGACTGATAGTTCCTTACATTCACCTTTTATTCGATAATGCAACGTGTAAACGTAACGCCAGGTCGGCGACTGCATTGTAACGGCAGGAGTGGATATCGACGTGCATGAGTGTTGCTCCTTTCTTGATCAAGAGTCAAGAGAGGATCTTAATTATCTTCTCATGCTAGCTTTAGATGTAATCGTTTCACCGCTTTGGTCACTAGAGCATCTCCACCGGGGGTCTTTAAAGGCTCCCCTAACCAGTAGGGAGCCAGTTAGGGGAAATCCTTCCCACCTCTTATCTTTATACTATTATTTACGGAATTCACTAAAACGTACCGAGCTTCCCTAACTTAAAGATTGCAATAAAGACCCCTTAACCCCATATCAAACCGTTTGAAGAAAAGTTTCTGGTAGTTTTGAGAAGGTTTGGGTTTACGATATTCTTTGGACACACATTTTAAAGAGCGCGGTGGGAAATTCCTCCATTAAAGATAAAGAGGTCTTGATCGCGATACGGGTGGAGATGCTCCTATAGAGTTAGGATCCGGACCTGACCGGACCATTCCTTCCAACTTCAAGCCCAGATCAAGTTCCCAGTCGTCACCAGGACCGACCGACCAAAGCGCCCGTGATAATTCCTGATATCGGAATTGGCAAAAGTCCGCAATATTGTCACAGTGACTCCAAACTACGTTATGTGCATGTGACTGCCACAACTGTACAGACTGTGCTCATTATTCACGCATGCAATTCCGTGGTCGGTTCGACCAGACCTGGTGACCAGGTATCTGTTCGATGACTAAACCCACAGGACGTTGATAACGACGTACCCACCCCGCCGCCCGGTTGACACGGTCCAGTCTCCCTTCAGAATGCAACAGGCTGGATGAAGCCAACCGGTGCCAACTTTTGGAACGAAAGCTGCTCACACCCTTTCCTCTGCTGGACTGAAGATTATGAATCGTCCAATTCTTGATTATCTGCGGATTCCTATAACTTGAATTAATAAAGCAAGAAGCAAGAAGTGGGATGGGCGATGAGAGAGTTTAGGAAGGGTGTATTGAGGGCTTCAACAGCTTTGGCTGCTGGAGCCTCTTCCTGCCGCTTATGACGAATGTCTCCAAGAGAGCCCCTGCGAAGTCTGACAATTTCATCATTGGTCTCTCTTTGGGCAAAGGCGAAGTACCTCGCTCCGAGGATCTTCTTTGCGGCGGCATCCGGTCAGCTTGGTGATCGTCATTCGACTTCTGTAAGCTCATCAGATGGTGGCACTTCTTGTGTGGAAGCCTGGTGATATCGATCCAAGGATCCGGTTGGACGTCTAGAAGAACGGAGTGATCACAGAACCAGTCGTGTTTATAGTCTACAGAGATGCTTCCAGCGTAAAATTATTAAGCTACTCCTGGAGAAGAAGAAAAGCGAGCAGCTATGATCGCTGCTCGAGGACTTGCACCTTTAAATGCACTGGCCTTTGTGGATCCTGCCCGCATATTCGCAGTTGAGTCTGGATCCTGTTCCCTACCTTACCCTCGGAGATACAGAAGTACAAATCCCAGCGTAAAGAGCATAAGAACCCCAAACTTGCTGCAGTGTAGTGCAAATCGGAGAAGCAAATTGTGTCGGAATGGGCGAAGTCCGCAATGCTGCGAGTTCAGCAGCTCCATTTTCGGTTCAGGACTTCTAGAGAGCTTCAAAGATGACAGACATTCAACTCGCAGGTCCAGTAAGGGACTTGGTATAGGTTGCAATCATTGCCGTGATCATCACCATCATCATTCTCCTGACGAGGAAGATTACTGCGAGCCTTCCTGTCATAAAAAGGAAGGATGCCCTTTCAAGCAGCATAGACCTCCGAAGGAATGCTCCGAACCTGCGGCTGAAGACTCCGAATCGGGCGATGCTGATCAGGTCCTCCTCTTCTCTCTCTCTATCCTGTCTTCTCTGGCTCTCTGGCTCTATGGCCATAGCCAATTCAGAAGTAAACCCGTCATGGTGTTGTGTGTAGTCAAAGGGCAGAAAAATCTTGCCGCTTTGGTGCAGAGGCAAAAAAAAACACGAAAGCCCTCGCTGACGGCAACTCATGATGATAATGTCTTCCTCTGCTGTCTTCCCATTCTCTCTTTCTTCACAATTTGCCTCTATTCATTGAGCCATTACCTAATCGAACCGCGTACATGCTCAGCGTCCGCTGGAGGCGGAAATATGTCTTGCACTATTAGGGCACGAGAAGAGTTTACGAGGTCTTTATTCACCAAACTTTCTTCGAGGATCTTTAAGGAGTTACCTGCTGAATTCTTGTATCAGTTCGTTAACAGCTTAGTTGAAGAAGAGACAAAAGCTGATGAGCCCTGATCTGAGGTGAAGCACGCTCCTTGGTAGTAGTTACGGAATCCAATCCAAATTCCTCCAGACGTACAGTGAGACTTCACGTGGGAAGTGTGAACCTTCCAGGCGCATTGTTTCTTCCACCAGAACCTTCCTTCTAAGCTATTAAGACAATTGTTCATGGGGCGAAGTGTTATTTGGGCAGGTGCCGGTTAACGGACTAATCTTCGCATTTCCCTAGGTGATATCTGAAACTGAGACACTCTTCTGAAAACTCTGATCTGCATCCTGAGAGGTCGTTTCCTCCTACTTAGTACTCTAGGCCAGTGGCGAGTGCGAGCAAGAGCGAGGGAGGGAGGAATGCAAGTCGAGGTGTAGGATTCAGATCATATATCCTCCAATTTGAAACTTCGCTGTAGTAAATCTGATAGAGAAACCTCATAACTGAAGAAAAAAATAAAACTGAAGTTTTTCTTCAATTCTTGCCCATCTGTTGGGCCAGGTTCTTTTACTCCATACTTCCCACCGAACTGCACAGTAAAATAGCAGTTGGTGCCGTGTATCTGCTAGTACTGAACCAATGCATAGCTTCTGTTACAGGGTAATCAGCAAACTCTAATCAATCCTGAAGTCTTGGAACCACATGTACTATTTGACAGCTGATTGACTGACCCCCTTTTAACCGTTTGGAAATTTATAGAATGTTAACGACCGGGTATGTTCTTGTCGTGATAGAATGTCAACCAAGACCCATAAGGAGGACATTTAGCACATATATATATATACTTCATATCACGTGGATTCCAGTCTGACTGTCGAAAAACGGAGTGTTTGGTACATGCGTTCTGTTAGGGTATATTTCTTGTGATCAGAAACTGATCCTTAGAACAGCTCTATAAGTCCCCCACGGTAATTGCAGGATTACAGTGAGTTACGATCCCAGTGGACGATATCTAATTTTCTACTACGTTAGATGAACATTGAGTGACAAATTGATTGTGTACTTATATATCCAGTAAAGATGGGTAAATATGATATGCAAGGAAGTCAGAAACTTTTGTAAAGATGGGTAAGCTTAATGTTCGCCAATCATATCTTGAGTGGAATTATACTTGATACTACCGATAGGTGGAGTTAGAGGGCAGGTAGATGTGCGTAGATACGCGGTGGATGTGCGTGTTTAGATAGTTCAACGAGCAGTTGATTTCTCGACTGATAGTCTATGTCTGTTGAATCGAGCATGGAGGATTTACACCGCACAAATTGTAGAGGTGTCAACAGTCATTCTTGATCTGAAGGTGTTGCTCGTATCTCCGAAGCACTTGCCGGGAGTGACAGTGAAGAGCCAAACTCGTCAAACAGGTAGAACCCACTGCTGGAACTGCTCCGCTTGCTGGGTTTGGGTAACATCCGCCCACTTTTCCCTACTTTTGCCTTCATTCCTTCGGGCCCGGATTTCCTTCACCGGCCTCTTGTCTCACGCTGGGGACTTCTGTGTCTTCGATTATCATGACTAATGTACATGATTTTCTTGAAACAACGGATCTGACCTGGTATCCGTATCGTGTTCTGTTCCTGAACCAAGATGTTCACACCTCCGCAAACACTAGTTCATCCCAGTAAATATTTTTGGAAGGTTGATGCGAGGAAAAGTTTTGAGGCCTCAACAAGCTATGGTAAAGAGGTTCATATATTTCTGCATATTTGCTCCCCGGTCAGAAGCCTTCTAAACGGAACCCCTCCACTGTTCTCTCTTCGGATTCTAGCATCTCATAGGGTAACTGGTCGTCTGGTCAGGGGTGCATGATGCCTGACAGCTCAGGAGGCTATACCATCTATGTGAGCAAGGAGCTGATGGGAGTCTTCCGATACGTGGAGAAAGTGAAGCGTGCAAGGACCAAGGACTTAGCCGAGACTCTTCGTAAGGTCTCAAAGGCCTGCTTCCTCTTCTCTTGTGTGAGAGGAGTCTTGGCTCCCCTGGTGGAGGTGTACAAAACCTCACCACCCAACTGGAAGAACCTCCTTTACATGCTCGGAACATTCGACTCCTTTGCCTTCGCTTACCTGGCCATGAAGGCGTCGGAACCATTATTCCAACTTTCGATGCTTGCAACAGAGAATGACACTGATATGATGGGGAGTATTAAAAAGGAAGAGGAGCATATGCTGGCCCTGGCTATTGAGCTGGTGAAGCTCTTCCGGAGACTACGCAACATTACGTTATTTATGGCATTAACACAGTTTGTGCAAGTAATCATCCAGCTGCGAGACCCAGCGTTCGCTAAGAATATTGCCAACATCTTCGGCTCCTGGTTTGATTGTCCATGGGGAGACAGTTAGCAGCATCTCTAGTCTCACAACTAACCAGTATGTGTCCTCATTCTTGTAATTTCGTTTGTAACATGGCACGTGCGACTGAGATTCGGGTCCAAATCCATTTCCAGTACACCAGTTCTTCAACTCCAGTGAAGAAAAACATTAAACCGTCTAAGGTGAGAAAATGATTACATCCAGCATTTCTACTCTTAGACAAAAAGCTGCTCGAGGATTTCTATCACATGTTTCAGTAAGAGTTGAATGACTTTGTACATACCCACAATCACCAACGGAGTGAGCAGAACCTCCTCTCGAATGGCTCTTAGATCTTAGGTCGAGGGGTCAAACATCATATCAGTTCGAGCAAACCTCGAGTTACTTGGGTAATCCTCCGTCAGTGAGAGAAGAAACGGGGAAAGCTCAGTACTGAGGTCTGATGCAGATAGAGCGGCCCAAGCCTGCCATTTGCACCGGAGAGAGCAACCCACGTATTGGACCGGCTGCAACGAAGATTACAGCAGGGTTTCAACTAAGATCCTCGGGGAAGAAGAGAGACAACTGAGCATCATGATCTCGGAGAAGACGTCAGCTTGACAGAAAAAGACTGTGCTTCCAAAAAAACGATAAACATTCATCTGGATGTAGCAACTTCTTTGTGCTACAGACGGCCTGCGGATGGGCCTAAAGAAGATATTTGGACGACAACAGCAACCAGTGACAGCGTGAACGGGAGGAGCAGATGCAAAGAAGCGGTAGAATCCAGAAAAGAGATCACAACTCTGCGACAGATGTTTTCTGTTCCCCTATTTTGTCTGCAAAGAATCTAGCTAAACCAGCGTGTTCACCTGACGCTTCACAAATAGCATACGACATCTCGTAGCGAACTTAGGCCATAATCCTCAGGTAATCAATCTGCTGTCTATAATTGCTGAAATGAAGTTGGGGTTGCATTAGTTTACTCTGGATCACTATACAACTCTACTCCTGGAGTTTTCAATATCGTCACTTATAGGTCCCATTTCGCTCTCTCTACTGTCTACTAGCAGGAGAGAACGACTGACCTCTTCTGCATCATGACCCTCCGGCTGTTTGTTTGTGTGTGTGCTTACGTTTCGAGATCCTGAAATGAACACCAAAATTTTGGTGATCTCTATCCAGCACGTTCCTGCTATGCTTATAAGTACGATGTATAACCATTGTGAGATGGACAGAGGAACTAGCGAGAGGTGTTCCTGAATGAAAGACGATGACCAGAGAATGATTGTGAAACCTAGGGTTGCTATGAACCAAATGATTATCCCCATGTTTGTAAAGGCACCCTTGAAAACTACAGGTTGTCGAAGAGTTCTCATGTTGATCGCCATTAGCACTTGAACGAACAGCCAGGTGAAAAATACAGTAGTTTGTGCTGAGTCCCTCTCCTGACGGATGGCGTAGAAAAAGCTTGACAGCACAGTTATAGACATGGAGATGGCAGCGATAAGTATTCCCCCCAGCAACTCAAAGTCGAAAAACGTTTGAGATGGATTCCGGGGCTGTCTTGTCATCAAATCGGCGTCCTGCGGCTCCATGACAAACGAAGTGCTGGCTCCCAGGTCCATAAACAACTCTAGCAGTATTATCTGTAATGCAGATAGAGGATACCTGTAATAACAGAGACAGGAGCTTAGGCTTCGAAATATGCAACAAATAAACGCCGCAGATGATTACTTCCATGGAATTCAAGCAGCTGTCGCTTTACAAGCATAGACAATACTCACCAGCAAAACCATCCACTGAGGACACTATGAAGTATGATCTTGACAAAAGGATAGCAACAACAACGCCACTGACCTGTGCCATAGAGTTCCTAGCACGAACAGGACGAGAAAACCGAGCTTGGCACCCAAGTAAAAAGCAAGCGCCTTCCGCAGATTGTCCAACAGCCTCCGACCTTCCGCTAACGAATAAGGAATCATACTGAAGTTATCATCCATAACTACAATCGAAGCTGCCTCACGTGCAACATCCGTTCCTTTCCCCATGGCCACACCAACGTCGGCTTGTGCTAAAATAGGCGAATCATTAACACCTGCCTCAAAGACGAAACGTAAAAGCGCTGGTCTCATCAATCCCTTCAGAAATCCATCTCCCCGCTCTGGAGATAAAAAAGTGCCTGGAAATCTCCTTATGCTCCCCCGACCAGTAAACTCAAAACCCTGAATCCTACTAACAGCCGTGGAAAACAGTATCGGTATAGAAGGGAGAAAAAGAATTTTCTTCTTTCGTGCATAGTTCCCAGTCACTACTAACTTGATTGGTTTAGCTCATGTAAAACTCCTCGAGAGCTATTAATTCAATCCTCACTTGAAATGAAAAACATTTCTAAGTTAACGGTCCTTTTTCTGTGACTCTAACTGGTAAAAGAAAGAGACTCCGGGAAACCAGGAGCCCTTATACTTGTGCTTTAAATCTCTATCTTCTCAAGTAAAATAGTAAAACAGTCCGTCTCAGTATCTACAACAGTCTCAGTATCCAGCAAACCTGCTCTGTTAACTTCTCCTTCTTCTTTTGTTCGCTAAGACCTAAACGATACTTACCATCCCCAGTAGCCATGACGCACTTGCCGCAGGCCTGCAGCGTTTCTAATATCAGAAGCTTGTCCGTTGGAGTTGCCCTTGCGAACACTCTGGTCCTCATGACCAGATCGTCCAACTTCTCCTTCTCCAGAGCGGCAAGGTGGATATCTGTGCATGAGAAAGCCGCATCGGACGGATCGTCCTCTTGCTGCGTTGAAAGAATTCCCACTTCCCGAGCGACAGACACTGCTGTTTCTATGTGATCACCGGTTACCATAATGACCTTGACCCCTGCTTCTTGGCATTGCTGCACTGAAGCAGCAGCTTCTTCCCTAATTGGGTCTAAGAAGGATAGAAATCCCAGGAAGATTGCTTCATCAAAAACTGAAAACAGATTTGCTGCTTTCCCAGAGCTGTTCGGCGCTCTGCTGCTCATATCTTTAATGTCTTGATAAGCGTAAGCAATCAAACGGTGTCCTGAACATGCAAAGCAGGATGGTGCAGCTCACTGTCATTTACCGTACCTAGTTTGAGTACAGTCCACCCAAGAGAAAACCTCTGAAAAATGAGAAGTTCCAACCGACTGAATCCACGGACCTTCAATCTTTGTGTCTTCAAGGGCCTAGAGAAGGCAACAGTGTTGATAACTCTAACATGAAAACTTTAGATGGATATAATAATTATTACCTTCGGAAGCTACCTTAGCCACCTGCTCACTGATCTGGTTTCTGATCGTGTTCATGGAGACAACGACTCCATCATCTAGCACATGAGCACAATGCCTAAGCAAAATCTCGGGCGCCCCTTTTATGTACATTACTTGCATGATATTTCCTGAAAGTGCTGGATCTCTTTCCACATATTCGGGCCAAAACAAGTGTACATGTCAGCAACGATGAACGCTCTGGCTGGTCGCGATACTACACTCATGAAAAAATGCTCTAGAATATGATCCGGGCCTATGTTAAACCGAAGGATGAATATGATGAAACCTTAACATCTAAAACCTTGATGCCAACATGACTATACGAACGTAGAATGCAGCCCTGACCATCCGAAAGGAGGACACTCAAGGCTTATCAACACTTACGAGCTCGCATGCTTCGACAAAACTGGGTCAGTCTGAAAAGTTCTGGAAGCAAACTTGAGATTGGGGTCGAACGGCGT
Source organism: Asterella californica (assembly GCA_036924285.1). Taxonomy (NCBI): domain Eukaryota; kingdom Viridiplantae; phylum Streptophyta; class Marchantiopsida; order Marchantiales; family Aytoniaceae; genus Asterella; species Asterella californica. The sequence continues at coordinate 29,512,418 of JAYKYS010000006.1, read as the reverse complement.
CTCTGCCACGAAGCGCGCTTCCAGTTTGGTTTTGTATGTCTTTTCCAGATGAGCTTGAATGTTAGGATTGGAGGCCAGGAATCCGTAGCCTGGAGAGCCTCCAAGGAACGAAACCGAAGAACCCAGAGCGTACAGAACAGCTCCATCAAACATGTCACCTTCGACGTGGTGCGGGGATGATGCTTCGAGATCCTCCATCTCCGTCTGGCCTGAAGAAATCGTAACCTTTTCAACAGCATCAGTCGTAAGTTGTTCTAGTTCCTGCTCTGAAAGCCGTGAGGTATCTGCCAAATTCTCGAGATCATCTCCCAGATCTGACATGAAAAGCCATGCTTCGAACAGTTTCTGCAAAACCGCCGAGTCAAATTTTCTGACGTAGTTCAGAGCCCTGCTCCTTATCTCATACTGTTGAGTGCCAAGGTACGCTGAATGCCATAGCAACCGATTCTCCGTGAGCGTTCCTGTCTTATCAGTCAGTATAGTATCTATGAAGCCCAAGTTTTCTACAGCTCTAAGCTTTTTCACGTACATGAGTTTCACGGACAGAGTTTGTGCTCCAACTGCTAAAACTGCAGCTATGAGAATCGGGAGCTCTTCTGGAATAGTGGCAAAGGCCAAACTGAGACCAGAAAGTATGACATCTTGCCATCTCATGTTCCTCCATAGTCCTAGAAGAGCTCCAAACACGCTCAACATCAAGGCTAAAATACTCAAACCCCAAGAAAGCTTCTTCATTACTTTCTGCAGATTCGTCTTCTTGTCCTTCCGTCTGCGGGACATCCTCAGTACCTGCCCCAAGTAGGTAGAAGTGCCAGTTCGGTACACCACTCCTACACCTCTACCTTGCCTAACGAGGCTCCCTGCTAGCGCAACGTTCCCTCTCTGCAGCTCAGAGGTGTCTTCGGGAAGCAGAAGACTGGGATCTTTCGGAACTAGAGCGCTTTCCCCTGTCAGTTTTGATTCGTCCAGACACAAGAAGTAGGAACGAATGAGCCTCAAATCCGCAGGCACTTCCTGCATCAAGGACGACCGATTCGTCAAGAGTGCCACAAACAACACAATTCTAGCGAGATATGCATTTAGGGCGACGCTTCGCTTCTCCGAGCTTTTCACTCTGATCGCCCTGTTCTGCAACTGTTCACCTCCAATGGACCAGATTTTATCAAACAGCTTTTAATGTCATCCTTCCTTTCCACTCTCCAACGTGGATTGAGAGATCTGACAGGTAGCTTACCATTCCCACACGAAGTATGACAATATCTCCTGGAACGAGGAGACTTGCATCCAGCTTAATGTGCTGAGCTTCCCTTTTAACTGTTGTCTCAGGCGGGCAAGAGTGCTCCAAACTACTCAAAGCTCGCTTGGCCCGCCATTCAGTCCCCACCTCCGCCGAAGCCATGAGAAATATCACAAGGAAAGCAGTGATGGCTTCCTCCAGGGTTCCGAACATGATACAGAGTATACCCACACAAAGCAGCAGAAGCTGCAGGAATCCAAATGTCTCGGATTAGAACGGAACTCTACACATCGATAAAGTAGAGACACCTGACTCTTTCAAGAAACGAACAACCACGAGACACCGTATAGGTTGTGCTACATAACCGCAAAGCCGATGACACTGGAGCAACTGAATGAAGATAGTCTTCATGTCGATCGAAGAAAGCAGAGATTGAGTAGTAGATATTCACATCGATCAACTAAGAAATAAGTTCTCCTGACCTTCTTGTTGCATAAGACTAGCATGCTAAGTCGACTGAGAGAAATGTGCTCAAAGCGGATTTCGTATTTCTGCTAAGATTCTACTCTGCCGCGCTCTTCGTTTTAGTATAGCGCTTAGGTAAATCTCAATGAAGAGTCTAGATAATTGACGAGAAGAAACGTACATCTACCACCTGCCTCCCCGATGAAAATGAGATTTGGTGACTGGTGGCATTGCAGGCAAAGTGGGTTTCAGTCCACCTGAGATCAATCATTCGTCATACAGTCGCAGTCGGCACAGATTGAACGTTGTTTGTGGAAGAACTTGATACCATCCATGCAAAGGACAGGAGTTTCCGGGTTGAGAAAAATGCAGTAGATTCTGCACCTGAGCAGGTTCATAGATCTCCTTGGCGAAGAAGCTCCAGTAACCAGGATCATTATGGATAACAATTTCATTTGCTCCATATCGCCCGTATCGAATTTGAGCTTCTGCATGGGACAATCCTACTCGGTCGGAAACCCTTAAATCTGCACAAACTTTTTCCACAGGCAAAGCCCAAACCTTCTTGGCAAGTCCCTCCTCCACAACTGGCCTGTACGCCTTCCCTTTCCCCTTTCCCTTCCTTCTCCTCTTATTCAGAATCGGTATCATGAGCAGAGCCAAGAAAACTCCAGCACTCAGAACTCCCAGAAATAAATTAGGTAGATCAGGAGGGCTGGTGCCGAGTACCATGCCTCCTACTCCCACTCCCATGATGGCCACACCGATCGTCATTCCGCACACGGGCGCCACGAACAAACGCCATGCTTTCACCTTGCCCGGAGACTCCAGCAGCAGCAGCTGCTGCTGCCCTTGAGACTCGTATCCGGGATCAGATTGCACATCAGTCTGGACTTCCACATACTTCCTGGAATTACTTCTTCTCTCCATCTTCTCCAATCACGCGAAGTCCAGATTCAGCTCCAACTTATCATCATGGTTGTGAGTCGATCAAAGAAGTCCTCCCCTAATTCTTTCAGCACTCTCAGCAGTTTCGGTCGGACGGATAGCTACCGCCTCTTTCATCCAAGCCCAAAAGCTCTGTACAAACCGCCCTCGGTCCTCACCTCATACCCAATTGACGGGCAGGCAGCATCGACATGAGTAGCAGTGCTCCTCATGTCTGCCTTTCTCAGAAGAACTCAAAAAGAGTGCTTGCAAAGTTACGATAAGCAAGTTGCACATCGAGGATCAGACATACCGATACGGTAGACAACAAGCTCCAGCCCAAACTGATGATCAGTCCTGGAGAACTCGGCTGACAATCGTCAGGCGTGTCCGCAGGGAGCGGCCGGACGGTGCAAGGCACGCATGTGCTTTCCGCGCACTTGTTTGTTTTGTATTGCGCAAATACAAGCAGGGAAGGACGTATGACTTCTGCTGCAGCACAGACCACTGTTCGAGGTGCCGCCCACCTCTCAGTCCGATCTTCCAGCGCTAGACTCTCTAGCTCTTCGTGGACAAGTACAGCGAGCTCGCAGCCTCGGTGCTGGCTGCAAGAAATTTGTCACCCCTCGAAGCAGATCTCTACTACGTCTTACTGCTGCGCCTCCACTGAACATGCACAATCATGGACTTGCGGAGAGACATCCAGTTAGGATTGTTTCTGTTCTGTTCTTGAAACTTCGTTCTTCATAAGCTCGCTCGATTTCTTCCTTCAGGCTTCAGCGCACGGTGATATTTGCTCGTCAGATGGCTTTGTGCTTTAAACAGATCTGGTCCTGCATTGCTTCCTAGAAGGAAGAAGCGCATCGTCATGTTCCGATCTAAGGAGCAACAGTCCAACATGTGGACAACTGAGGGTATCAGCCATACATCGTAGCAGTATTTCTACCTCGTATAGTTTTGAAGTTTCGGTTGGTACTTTCTTGCACGAGGAGCGAGTTCTGAGTCGAGGACTTCTTCAGCCAGGTCCTCGGACAGTAATCTCACCTCAAATTCTTGTTTCATGCGGCTGGGAGGCATTTCTATAGAGTTCACTGATGGTCGGGCCGCAAATTTGCTTCGAGATCTATCGTTTCTTTAACCTGTTGCCCCTGCGGCTGGCGTCCAGGTGCGTTATATTGCTTGACTTCTGCTGCGCACTATCATTTTCTCGGTGTTAGGACTCGATGAGGAGAAAGAATAACCTTTTCTCCTCAGACTTTCTTGCGGTGTTCTCTGCAGTGACATCCAAACGGAGGTGCGGTAATGAGTCCATCGACCGACTTCCACTCGTCGGTGAAGGTTAACATCTAAATCAAACACCATCCATTACCTAACGTAAACAGAACCTGCATATGCGCACTGGGTGTGAGTAACCGCGTGATAGACGATGGTAATCCCTCGACGGTGGTTTGGTTGTTGCTATGCGTTCGCATTTTATACCGTAGTGGCATTCATTATCGCGCAACGCGTTCGCGATCAATTAACTAGAAACTTCTGGTCAGGATTCAGCCATACATTGCGCAGTCAGAAATTGTGAGAGGAACATGTCGAAATGTCGTGTTCCTGTAAAGCACAAGAGCATCCGGAAAGATTTAAGTATTTCGTGCAGTTTGAAGAACAATATAGCGAAGATGCGTGTTTTCGGGAAACATGCTATTACGTACGTCGATTGCGACAACCGCAAAGGAAGGAGAGAAATTTTGTTCGTGTGACGTGTTTTTTGTCATATATCGTCAGAGAGATTTATCCGGATCTAATTAATTCATTCTGCTTTCCACGTTTCACAGCGACTCTCACGTTGTTGACAGTGCTCGCCATTTTGTGCTGAATCGAGAAAGTCAATTATCCCAACCAAAGCAACCGCAGTGCTTACCAACTCGTCCGGAAGTCTTTCTCATTGCGGTTCTTACGTTGTGTTTTGATTTGGGGCTGAAGCGGTTCTTCACTCTCCAAAGTGTTCATCCTCCGTGCAACTGTGTCTCGGAAACGTGTTTAAGCACCTATCACCACCATGTCCGTCCGTAACCTGAATGTATAATGTTAGATGCAGCTTAAACTGATCACATTCTGTACTGAGAACGTTTGGAGTTGACTACATAGCATGTACATCACTTTGGTCCTTCAAGGGTGAAGTTTATGTTGATTCCTGTCTTAAACTACTCGTTCCTTCACGACTTGGTTTCCGAGCCAAATATTTCTGCTGTACTTTTTGCGCAGTTAACAACGACTGTCCGTCTAAGTCTAAGTAAGATCTGGATATATGTGAACATTGCTGGTAGCTTTAAGGTTGAAACTAGGAGCACTGTTTCCTCAAGCTGGAGAATGTTTACTCTAGAATAAGATCCGACAGGCCCCTTACCGGTCAGGGTTGGTACAGAGTTACAGACAGTTAGTTAGCTTGCCTTAGCTTTCTCTTCAAAAGCTCCAGAAATGTAGCGTCCCAACAATAGGGCCAGAGTAGAATCCGGATGGAAGCTGCTCGTGTGCGAATCTGTATCTCTGTGAGATTCCAACTAGATAGCAGAAAACATTGGCAGTGTAATAACATCCGATGCTAGGCACGAATTAGTCAACTTCCCCTTCAACCACTGTGGCGTACCTTCATGGAGCACTGAAGCTTTTTAAGGTACAATTCTGCTGTTTTTAGGCCAGACTCAAGACCAGCCGACACTCGAAGGCACAATCGTCTCGAAGGCTGGAATGGGGAAAGACCCAACCCAGAGAACTTCTGCAGAGTCTAACGTCCTCGTGTCCTAAGAAACTCAAATTAGTTCCTCCATAGCTCTGCCAAGCTAGTGTATCACGTGAACGTACATGCGGGATCAAGTGTTTTTGCGGTGAAATGAACTCTTAAGAAAGGTAGATTTGCTCCTGAACGGGAAAAGTTGTCGTTTCAAAGGAAATAATGTAACATGTATAATTTTCCTTGAAAGCTGCAGCATTTCAGTTCTAAGGAAAAGCTATCCATTTCTCTGGAGCCTAACTTCCCGTACGGGAGTTTCTCCTGGTTGTCCTGGTGCTCTGTGGAAGCATTGCACCCGTCAGCTCCAGTAAGAAAGTTTCATCAATAAAATACTCTTGATTTTCGTATCACCAACGCCACTGTGACTTCATGTGAAATGTTCTGCATCAAACTGATAATCCAGCTGACTTGTTATGAAAGTATATCATACTTACGACCTCCCGCATCCTCGTAAAAAAATATTTCTAGTTTTACTTGTACAATCAACCCAAGGAGTTACAGGAGAGGTATCTTTGTTCATTCTGTACGACTTTGGTAGGTGCCATTCAAGAGTTCCGTCCCTGACATAAGTCCAAGCAATTAGACAGAAGCGCTTGTGTGCCTAGATGCTCCGCATGCATTGATGAACACGATTCTGGTCACACTTTTCGAATTCCAAGAAACGACCAGGGAAACCGAGATGCAACTCGACAGAATCAAGTGGGAACGGAACAGAATCGATACCACAAACATCCCTACCTCAAACTTCACTAGTCTACGTGTGTAGTCAGTGACAAGCAAGAACAACACCCACCAATGTCTGTAGCTGTCTTGGTTGAGAATTCACGACCATTTAGATTTGGGCAAGAGTGTAGAATATTTAACTCGAGTTAAATATGAACGTCAAAATAAAGTTTGAATCGATGATTGCGAAAGTACAATTACGATTTGAGTACAATGCCGTCTGTAATCCAATAATGAACTTGCTTTTAGGATGGTGTACAGTCCAGGTAGAAACTCTTGGATCTAACTAGAGTAGCAAGCTTGAGCGTAAGCTCAGAGGTAATAATCACTGAACAAATCTAATCTATTTGCTAGAATGAGAAGATCGAAGACAGTGAAATCGTTCACTTTCTTCCGAGAAAGTGAACGATGCGGGGATCTTTCACTGAAGGGAGAACCTAATATACTCTATGATATTGAAGACCCTTTCCGATAATCTAAACGTTACTAGACGCGCACGATGTTCCACATTCGGTTCAATCTGATTAACCCTGGTTAAAAGAGGTACCTATTCTACAGTCGTCCCCGAACTTGATAGAGACGACTTTTTACGTTTCTAAACCTAAACGGGAGTTTCGGCCGTGATGATCACCGACAAAGGTAGAAGCCAAACCATTGTACAAGAAGAGAACGGAGAAGGAAAACAACAGGCGCGACGAGATCACGGGTATGAAAGACGAAACACGAACCATCAACAGTCGCAGCCAAAGGTGCAAGCTTTTCTCAACAGTATTTTAAAATACCTTTGGAGTTGATGACAGTTGTCTTTTCGCTGACCCACATGACCCACCCTGTTCATTAAGCCTCAAGAAGTTGCAGTGCAACGGGACCACCGAGTGGCAATCTGCACAAGCAGGTATTAAACTTAACGATCAAACGAAAGATCAGCATATTCTACACACATGAACTGGAATTTAGAGGGAATGATCCACACAAGAACAGAAGTACAGAACTTGTATCAGACAACACTCTCTCAAAAGGCTTGCATAGTTTTACCTTAAGGACGGATTTTCCCATCCTTTCCCAAGCTTCCTAGGTATGGATTTTCTGCTGCCCTTCTGGAGTCATTGATCTGGGAAGCTAAATAGTCTAGCTGCTCTCTGGATGGTGGCATTTCGTTGTTCTTGATAGATCGATGTATGTCATACGTTGTGACTCCAAAGATCAGCAGTCTGATGAATTGAGCAGAATCGAAGCACCCGTGAAGGAAGAAACAAAGGTAGCAAGCTCATGGTTGTCACCTTGCCCAGCTCGTCTCAAATTACACTCGAAGCAAAAGTTGTCTCCATCCTACTCAACTGTGACGAATGATTACAGGAACAGAGGCCCAGCAAGTGGCACTTGACTAATAGATGTGCTCACAGCTCATTCTGAAAGGCTAACTTGGCCTCCAAGAATCGTCAGAACAGACCTTAGAAAGAAAAGACGTAAGCCAAACCCAAAAACAAGTACGATAATACCAGTGATTATTCACCACCAAAGAGGAGATAGATTGAAAGCGAAGGCATGCAACCACCAATTCTACAGCAAACTCGTGAGGTTTGTACGAACAGACATACCCTGCGAACGCACAGCCCACACGATAGGCCATAATAATATCCTTCTCTCTGTAAGTCCCGAGCATATTCTTGAAGTCCTGAAGACTTCTCATCTCAGTTGCTTACGAGCCAGAAACAGGCTGGGTCGAAACCTTCCGTATCAGTTGCCAATTTCTCAATTTCAATCCTCCAAATTGCAGTTTGCAAGCACGAAAGGCTATCCTCACACCTTCAAATCAGAGACCCCCAGACCTGCTCGCTCACTAGACTGTACAGGTAATCATGACAATGCCTCGTACACAGGTATCCTTCCTCGAACAAAAATTGGGCCGAGCGAGTTAGCTCTGAATTCGTTTCAACTAGGAGTGCCGACTGACTCCGATTATATGCGTGCGACTGGAGCGCAAGTTGTTCTTCTGTAAAAAACGTGTCAAATCTTCCACATGTTGTGAACAGAGCGAGTTGTGCCTGCCAGGCTGATGAAGCCTATAGCACTTGTGAGAAAGAACGCGACGCAACGAATACCAAACAGATGGGAAGACCCATGGCACTTGTTACCTTACGAGCTTATTATTCCTAGCTTTAGCTGCGCTGAGATGGCTAAGGTTCGATTATTAAGTCCAAGAGGAAAGGTTTGTGGAGGCAGACTACCGCTGTCTCGGACTGGAGACTGGCCACTGGAGTCACCTGGACAGAGAGAGGATGTCACTGAATGCTCCTTTTCGCTGAAGGGGGACGGACGACGGAGGAACAAACCAATTACTAGGGGTATCAAAGCTCGGAAGGAAGATTCTCGTCCGGGAAGTAAAATATTTCCCGAAAGCTCTATCGGGGGGCTCTGATGAGAAACGTCGAGTAGTTTTGTATGGACCCGTTGAGTTTATTTCGGGCCTGCGACTGGAATAATGGCACAACTCAGAAAAGGTTCAGTTTCGTGCGTGAAAGGGATTAATTACAATCTATTTTCTCCTTTCAAAATCGATCGGATGTAGTTACACTCGCGTACTATATTTAGATATTCGAAAGAGATATTGAGATATTGATTGAGATATACAGAAGAAAGATGAAATGAACGTTGTGCAGACAGTGCTATTCATAATTTGAGATGGGATAAAAATTTGATGTTTCCAGCAATGGAAGAAAACGCATCACGTTCGAATATAGATGACTAAGATAGAATCATCAGTTATAGCGAAGATGGTGATAATTTTACAGTTATTCATGGTGCAAGTCGAAGACTAAAGTCTGAGGTGGATGGATGAAAATTACATAAGTGTACATGTCCAAGATTGACTTATGTAGAGTTGAACTATGAACTGACTTCAGGTGTATATTTTGAATAGATGCAAATGTTAGTTGGTAATCGTGCTAACATCGACCCATCGACTTTGATGTCACTTGGTTCACCTAGCGCTAAAGTGTTTTATTCATTCTATCTTCAAAATACACAACGTCCATGGTTACATTAGAATAGCAACTCTCGTGAAGAAGAGATAATTATGAAGTTGACATGGCTGCAAAATTTTCACAAGAAGAATATGGAAGTCAAACGATGTTTGACAATGAAATGTCACCACCTAAGTATATGGAAAAGGATATGCATGAAAGAGAGCAGACGCAAGAAGAACAACCTGAAAAATCAAGATTAGAATCTTTTCTGGAAGCTTCCGATGCGAAAGTAAAAATTTTATGGACAAAAGTGCTCCATCCAAGTGCTCCAAAAGTACCACAACAACAACTAAAATGAGCAACTCGAACTTCGTAAGTTTATATTAGGAGATTTGAAACAAGTTTGAATTTCACCATGTTAGTTATGCCAAAAGAGTAAAAGAAATCAAATCATGAAAATAAAATGAAATGAAAGCATGATAGGATTATAGGACTATGTTGGAGTTGTCCAGCTGGACAATCTTGGGAACAAATCAGACTCTTTCTACGAGGAGCCATAGCGGAGTAGATAGAACTTGAAGGCAAAGTAGATTCAACATGCATTATAAATTTAGTCAATATGTATGTTTATTTTGAATTCCTATGTGCTTTGATATGCTAAAATATGATACGATAAGATATTCATGTACGTCATTGGATTATGTTTTGCATTTCAACAATATAATAGAATGTAAATTTGTTTGCATTTTCTCACTATTTCTCGTATTAGATGCTCAAGTGGAATATCTCGATAGTGAAAACTAACACACAAAAATCTAAAAATTGTGACTTGGGAATAACAAGTGTTGAATTGCAGCTCCGTCTCCTTTTTCTAGATTGTTATAATAATGTATAGATTTCGATTTTTTATTGAGTTGAGTGAGATTGTATGTTGTTTAACCAGTGCAAGATTGCACATCCATATGTGCAATGCAAAAGTGTTAATTTTAACCTTCACGATGATAGTGATCTTGCAATAGAAAACTGGTAACAATTCATTGCAAAATTCCGTACTAGAAATTATGCACTAAGAAGTACAACTCAAGAGAATGCATAAGAAGATCATGACAAAGACCTTGCATATTAAATTTCAACTTGCATTCACACTTTTGTCTATTGAGAAAAATTAAATATGTGAGAGCTGGTAAGAGAGAACTTTGTACTTTAGGATTCCAATAGAAATTAAAAGAAATATAATAATTATGATAGAATATTAGAGAATAAAAGTACATAAAAATATATTTTCTTCTAGATCGCCTCCGCCTCTTACTCTTTCGGCTTCTCAATCTAAGACTCTTCTTCGAGCGCTTCTTCTTGTCTTTTTCCTTCTCATTATCTTTTGGTGTGTTTTTAGATTCTTTTCTCCTTCTCTCTTTGACTCTTTTATGCTCTTTCTTTCTCTCATTCTCTTTTGCTACAGTGAAGTAGAGCTCACTCACCACATGTGGGGCTTTATTTTTAATCAAAGATCACAAAAGTTGTTGTGTAAGATGTTTGTGTTCAACTTGAGAAAAAGTAGATAAAAAATGATCTCTCAGAAGATTGATGGACTACACTCTACTATAGCGTTTATGCACAACATCAAGACGATTCTGTGTTGGTTGCCCATTCCCTTAGCCAAGATAAGGAATAAATCACTAAGTAAGTTTCATCATCGATTATAAAAAGAAAAGAGTCAAATGATGGAAGAAAAATATTAAATATGGCATTAAAACTAAGTCGATCATGCACAAATTACATACTAGGGCGCTAAGGAGTTAAAGACATTTTGCACACAGTTGGTACGGTTATTGCAAACCTATCGTGAAAAATGAGTTCCTCGTAATTATCATTGTGATACAGAAGGTATAATCGCACCATATGAGGTAAGCTTTTTGCTTCGCATGCCTAGAGTTGAGGGTCGGTAATAAGACAGTCACCGCATTGTGTTCAACTTTTAGAGTTCCAGTGGATCTGGGGTTTGTCCACGGACATGATATTTATTTGAATATCTCTGTTGCTTTTTTATTAACAATTTTTTTGGATTTGTAGTTGTCTGACCTTGGTAATAATAACAAGTTTTTTTCAAGAAAAGAACTCTAGGAACTAAAAACAAAAGTCGGTGTGATGCAGCTAGTTTATTATTACAAAAACTGCAAAAAGATCACACGTGCAAAACTATTTCGAGAGCGTTAGTTTTAATAAGAATTTTAAAAATAAAAACTCAATAAACTTGGTGCGATTATTACCTTACCCGTGTTACACCACCCCTGCAGTATCCGGGTCACCCATGGTATAGTATAGTTTAACTTTATACTCCTTTACTAGTTTAACTTTGTACTCCTTTACTGGAGAACCACAACTCCTCCATAAAAAGTTATATTCTGAGCTAAACCCTAAACATCTCATTTGCATATTATTAAAAGACCAAGAGCTAATTTAGTGAGTTCCTATCAAACCTTCAGAATGCGGAGATAGCGGACTCACCTTCTACTAATAGAAAGAAAAAATGGGGGATATACCACTCTAAGGAGCTCAAATCATATCGAAGAAAGCTTCCTTCTTTCTTTTTCTCAGTAGTAGAGACTCTCGTGTCCTATACTTTGAAGTTCGTCGAACCCTAATTCTTATAGCCTCGTTTGTAATAGTTGGAGACTGAGAGGAGTATGATAGTATAACTTTGTTGCATAGCTAACCGTCGATTTTGTAGAGTTCAGAATAAAATAAAAACAAAAAGTTCTCACTTAAACAAAGTGAGAACTTTTTGTTTTTTTCACAAAAAAATGTAGTTTCGATTTAATATAACAATGTGATGTGAATTTACAACATAATACTCCGGCAAATACATAGCTTTGCAATATATTGCAAGCATAGCACCTTGTTTATTTACCCTCACTGAAAGAAAATTAAATGAAATACGACTTATTCTAGAGCGGTAAAGATCATTACAATGTGCATAACAAACTTGATTCAGCTTAATTCTACTTTAGAAAGGAAGATATCCTCCGTGTTTCTTGTCTTTCACTCTTCGATCGGACCAAACTCTGACTTCTCAAACAAGCCATAAGTGGAAATTCTCAGCTTCCTCATCTTGTTCTAGCAACGGTATCCTAGCGCTTTTCAAATCTACACGCCACCTTTTATGATTTGCATGCGGGTTTGCGTAACTAAATGAGAGCAGAAACTTTTTATTTCGTACTGGAATGCGGACTCAACCATCATTTTCTCAAATTTCATAAAGAAACGCTTATTGCAAAGAGCAAGAACTTCCGTTACTAGAATCGCCGTGGAGACCCATCCACAAATAGCGTAGTGTTTATCTTCGCGAGTGATGGATTTTTAAAAGTCTAACTTCCTTGCATTTTTATCCATCTTTCGATGGAGGAGGTAAATATACATAAGATTAATTTATTTTATCGAAATAATTAAATAAATATATTATATTAATGTATTTATTTTCGAGATCCCGCAGTTGTACCTTTTGAAGCTTGCGGGCCTGCACATATTTTATGAGTGATTTTCTTTTTTCTTTTTTTTCACTCTTCTCGATTAACATTTAATATTTATTAAAATTCTAAATTTAGTTTTATTTAAATTATTTATTAGTATTTATTTATTTATTATTCACACGAGTCAAACATACTATCAGCTGAGGTTAATCCATTCAAGAGACTTTATATGTATTATGCGAATCCAGAACCTCCTACAACCACCACAAAAACCAATCTACATCAAGAGTCTTTCTCTATCTTTTTGCTTTTCTCCACTGTAACTCAAGAAGCATGCATATTCACCTCTTGATGAAAGAAATAAATATGTAAACGTTTTATTATCTAACCTTAGAGAAAAATTAAACTTTTGATAAAATGTGATCTGGTGGTGGTTAACATCCCGCACATGTACTAAGGGGCAGGAGAGTCGGTTAGTGCTTCTTTTATCCTTTAGTTCTCGGTCTTCCCGTGTCTCCAGGTCAAGCAAGCACTTAACCTTTATAAAATAGTTTTATTTTATTTTCACTTAACACTTATATGTTTTCTCAATAACAACAAGCAGGCAAAAGTTCATTTATATATGTTTTGGTCATTTATCGCGAATGCATCAGAGAAACCCTTTGTTGTGATCTTTGATATCAATACGCATCCAAAGTGTCCCGATGAACATAGACGGAAAAAAACAAGCGCGATTAGAAAAGGAAATTTGAGAAAGTGTATTGGTTATTTATGTGGTGGGATGGATTCGAGGAGCTTTTGCGGAGCTTTTGCTTCACAGGCCTTTATACTGCGTCTGCTATTTGTTTTCTTTCAGTTCTTTTTTATATAAAGAGTGTACACTAAGTTAAAAAATATATTCAAATTTCTCTGTAAATGTTAAGTGATAGTTTAACGGAGAGTCACTACTTCATTTGGCATACCCAATAAGCAGAGCAAACCAAAACAAAACCAAAATGCGCTTCCTAAAGTACAAAACAGGGGCTCTAGGTACCAAAGCAGTATTAATTTGTAGTGAACATAAATTTATTAGCTAACCCTTCTTGCCAGAAAGGTTAGGTTATAAATGACAACATGGGTAACCCTCTCTATCCTCATATGCATGAATGGATCTTTGAGATCCATCTTCTGCTTGTGAATCTAATGTTAATGGAGGCTCTCTTAGACCTTTACGGACTATTTTATACATGGAATTTTCTAACGATGATTTTCCTACAGTATTGAGACTGAACTGGATAGAGTACGAGAGGAACGAAGTGGATGAAGTGCCTACTAAACAACTAGTTTTTCTCTTCCTTGATCACCATACCAACCAAGCCTTGAACCAAAAGCTTTAACCACAACTTTAAGCGACCTGCTATAAGAAGCCCTACAACTTAATAGACTAAGTGTAGATTTCTAAAATTGAATAAGAATTTAGGAATTCGATGTATAAGTTGATATATATGTACATATTTATCACTAATTATGACGTAAAATTTAATATTGAACATAAAAGACTAATTTAAAATTAAATTTTCAACAAAATAAATATTAATTCATTTGTAGCCCATCATAGATACTGTCTCTGGATTTTTCTTAATCAATGGAATATATTCAACATATGGCTAGTCAGCTTTCCACTCTTATACCGCATCTTCTCTTGAGTATGTATAAGCAAACAAAAGAATATCCTTTTTCCTTCCGTGTCCTTTCCGTGTACTTTAAGTTAGAGAGAAATATTGTTTTATTTCAAGAAACCATCGAAACTTCGTTTCAGTACTTTTCAATGGATATTTAGTAGTTAGTTGTGAAATGAATCACATCATGTAGAGCTCGGGGAGAACTTTGATTTAAGTCTTTACTTAATCGATTCTGTTATCGCAAGCAAATTCTGGCAACAAAATTTAGATATGACGATTAAATTTCTTTGTTCGTTAACAACCCACCCGTATAATAAAGTCCTCCTGGTTACCATGCATATTTATAGGGGCAATTGCACTTTAAGGTTAATCAGTTGAAATATATAAAATCATAAATTATGAAAACATAGTTACACTGACCGTTCAGTCGTTTGGGAAATGAGGTCGTCTTGTGAGTGCAGTCACCTTCAAGACTAAACTCGCGTCGGGAAGAGGAAGCAACCAGCAGAAAGAAAGAGAAAAGAGAACGAAGTGAAGAAAAGCGCAAGCCACACAAACAACTAACTTCGGCGCGGGTGGCTGAGCTGCTTCCTCTTATATATGGATCTATTTCTTCGAGTTCTCTCTTGGCTCTTGTGAAAAGGTCCACACAAGCATGGCAATCAGCAGAAGGCTCGAGAGCAACGAGCTGCAAAACGACATTCCTTTCCCTGGTAGAGAAAGCATTCATCATATTCGTCTTTTCTTGTGCACTTTTTGGATTGAAATGGAGGGATCAGAAGAAACCAACGACGTTCTTGGCAGTTCTTACAGTACCGGTATACACGCAGTCTGGACATCGCTCGTGACAAGTCGGCGCCAATCACATTCCACAGTCCAAAACACTTTGACATGTGGTTGCTCCATCTCGTAGAGCGAGCGAGAGAGAGAGAGTGAGAGAGAGGAAGTGGTCGGAGTTTCTGCCTGTGGAGTTTGCTCTGCAGTGTCTACAGCAGTCTAAACTTCTACACTTCCTGAGTCTTAGATGTGATTTACACACACCTTGAATCGGCCAGCGATGAAGGCAATTCAGCAGCTCGGATGTGTGCACAATTTGAACTCGAACTTGTTAGTGGCGGAGAAAAGTGGTCATAGAGCTGGAATCAGAGTGAGGATGTCGCCATCACCAGCACGATCTTCGGATTCTTCCTCTTCTTCTTCTGCAGTGAGCGGAGGCGGCGTTGTGAAAAGAGAAGTGTTGAGCAACGAGGGAAGAACGAAGCTGGACTCGTCCTCGGATCGCAACTTCTATTCGTTTCCTCGTCTCGTGACGCACGTGGACGACAATTTTCTGTCCACTCTCACTGCGCTGTACCGTGAGCGGATCCCCGAAGGCGCAGAAGTCCTTGATCTTTGCAGCTCCTGGGTCAGCCATCTTCCTCTGGATGTAAAGTATAAGCGTGTGGTCGGCCATGGTCTGAATGCCGCCGAGCTCGCTAAGAATCCTCGTTTGGATTACTTTTTCGTGAAAGATCTCAATGAGGATCCGAAGCTGGAGGCCGAGAGCTGTAGTTTCGATGCAGTGCTTTGCACGGTGAGCGTGCAGTACTTGCAACAGCCCGAGGAAGTGTTTGCGGAGATTTACAGGATCCTGAGGCCTGGAGGAGTCTGCATTGTGAGCTTCAGCAATCGCATGTTTTATGACAAAGCTGTTACCGCATGGCGGGATGGAAGTGCGTACAGTAGGACGCAGTTGGTAGTGCAGTATTTTCAGTGCGTTTCGGGATTCACTCAGCCAGAGGTGGTTAGAAAGTTACCAAACGAACCAAAATCGGCAGACTCCGGTAGTTCGCTGCTATTGTGGATTAGCGAGTTTTTCAAGAAAGCAGGCTCTGATCCTTTCTATGCCGTTCTTGCCTACAGAAACTTCAAACCTCTCTAGAGGGACGCTCAACTGCAGGAACACTGTCGAAGACTGGGATGAAAAAGGGTTGAAAACGGTTAACGTTCTGGATGCAGTGGTTGGCAACTTCACTTGATCTGTCGAGCCGTTTTTCTATGGTAGCAAAATGAGTTGACAGTCTAACGTACATAATACCTTAGTACTAGTCGTTGTAAATGTTGCTAAACAGGAATTACGCTAGGAGATTTACGGATGGAACAAATGTGTACCTAATTGAAAGATCGAAGAAGATTAAGTTCTTCATGACATCAAGGCAGGATTGGCCTGCTCCACCAACTTTTGAGGAATTACGGGGGTTCAGACGTCCAGGGCTGAGAAGTCATGTGAAGAAGTCATCTCTCATTTCGTTTACATGGTTTATAAGAAGGAAGCAGGATTCACTCTCAAGTATCCCTCGGCACGAGCGCCGATGAGATTTTCCGAGTACAAGAGCAAAAGCTTCTACTAAGAGGATTACAAAGTTCATGAATGTATAAGGAAATTGAGAGAATGATCCGTCGGGAGCATAATCGATATTTTTTCACTATTCGCTGATATTGCTTTTGCATTCTTTTTAGTGCTCTACTGTCTTAGTTCGGTTCCCCCTTTGAACTCGGTTTCTGGTTTCTCTTGTACTTCGAATTCCTTGCTGGTGCTTGCTGCTCGTTTATATTTATGCATTACTGTGACGAGTACATGGAAGGCCCGGTGAATAACTGTGAATGAGTCGGTAGCGTAAGTGAAAGCGGCTGGTAAACATATTTCCACCCTGCCAATCTGCTTGTGATCTAATGAATGATCTTCAGGTTAAGGGTTGCACTAATCTACCGAGTAACCACTGAATGTCTACAATTCAGGTTTTTCACATATTTCGTGGACTTTATTTGTAAGAATTGTCAGAGCAGCGAAATTGCGAGTTCAGTATAGAAGCAAGCTTTGTGCCTTCGCTTCGTCGAGTCATTACACTTCTTGCTGTCCATCAGGCAACACATTCGAAAGAACAAGATGAGAGTAAACAACAAAGTTAGAAATTGATGTTACCGAGACGGTATTACAGCCAGTATTCACTTAAATGACGAAGAGGAGCATGGAGCTTTTCCATCCAAACACGGCAAGTGGTGTAGAACTTACTAGAGAAAGCTACATAGAGAAACTATAATGTTGACAAGGAAGATGTAGAGGTAATGTAAGGAAATATGCTGAGACTCGTAGTAGGTCTGTTCAAAGAGATTGTAAAGAGCACGGATAGTGCATGGTATTTTTACAGCTGCTGAAAGTATTTTGCCAATTGATGATATTTTGGGTGTCCGAATTGAACGATTAGCGGTTTACTGTTCAGAAGGAAGGAATTGAGGCGATAAAGAAGAAAAAAGAGTACCATCTTGTCTGTATGATTTATCTGATCCCTGGCAACCTCTGTATCTGTCCTTTTAGATTTGGATGCGCTAAAATGAATTATGGTAGACTTCTAAATCAACGTGAATCCTATACACTTTAAGCATTCTTCGACTCGACACGAGAAAACAGAAATACACTTTGATAATCATGTTTTCCTCAACTGTGTCGAATCTTTATCATGTTACAAAGGACGCAAATGATCATAGAAATATTGTTTAGCAAAACTGTGATCATCTTGAAAGACTGTAGATTGTCGTCTTGAATTCTTGGTACTTTTGTTTTGCGATAGCAGAAACTAGACTTCATGATTGAACAACACTTTATGGAATGCTTGAATCTGGTAAAATGCTACGCTTTGAGAACAGAAAGCATGAACGGTACCACTATAAGATTCCAAAATTATACTCTAGAAAATAGGTGAGTGTCTTCGCTTCGTGCCTATTTCGGTTCCTCACTCTAACCTTCTCCCCTTGGGACAGAAAATTCCTCCCCACTCCTCGCATTTCACACTCGCCTGACAGCGACTCCCTCCACCCTTCCCTGTCTCGCTCCCTCAAGTATAGGAATACGACAAACTGCACTACACGCCAAAAAATTCACCTTCCTATCCGGTTTTCACCATCGACGTATAGCTTTTCAAACGCAACAATTCATACCCACGTGGCAAAGGCGGACATGGATGATGGATGCGCTTCCTCTTGGCTGAGGCGACATATTTTCAAGTAAGGACGGGACAGCCATGAACAGAGCGGAAGAGAAGAGTGGACATACCATAGGTGCACTGTTTCTGGGTGACATGGAACTCCAGATTCCACAGCAGTTTGAAAGGGTGAAGCCACAGCCCAAGGATCAGACCGGCGAGATAAGAGTACAATTCCGGATGCAGGTATAGGAATAGAGAGTGGGAGAAGGGCTTCCCATTCCGAAGTTTGGTACATTGCATACACTTGTGATCCATCGGACGTGTGCACCGCTAGCTTCCGCGGTAGAGCCTGGGTGCGCCTACAGAAGTCTGTACCCCCGCACCTGTGAGTATGCAAATGCGTTCTCTTGCTTTATCCACAATGTTCGAGTTGCTGATGTGCTTGTAGAACTGGTTTGCAGTGTTCGCGGATCTGGGCCAGCTCCATAAGTGAGGTTTATGTTGTTGTCTGCACAATGCTGCATGTATGCCAGTCGTCAGTCCTCAAGTAAGTCCGGTGCAGGAATGAGTCGCGACAGCGGTTTTCGCCCTCTGTCTCTGAGGATTCTTCTCTGCGAGTTGTCAGCTTTCTCAGCTTTAAGCAGCCATAATTCTCTTCAGGTGTCTGTGTGGTTCCGTTCATTGGAGAAATTACGGTTTAGATTGAGTAGAAATTTATCGTTTCTTGCTATTCTTTTGGCCTCCATTCTTTTAGCTCTCTATCAGAAGAGAATTCGGACATGGTTCTTCGAGACAGTGTGTGGGGTCTAGTCTTATACATGGTAAAACGTCAACGGTAGGAGAGCTTTGCGCAGTCTGTTCTGACTAGGAGTCATGAAACGTAGCCGATCTGGAAGGGCATCCATGAACAAGATGGAGAGTGATGGACTTGATAAGCTGAGATCAGTGATAAGGTGGGAGCCTGGCATCAGGTCTGTTCTTAATGTCAGCTTTCATATTCCCCATGAATAGAAGCGATGGCGAGTTTGAGAATTGGCCCTGTAAGCCTGAGCAATAAGAACTGGAATATCGAGTTACTGCGACCTTACGTTGGTGGTAATGGAGCCAGTCAGGGACAGCAGACAAGGATAAGAATCAGGGCTGTTTCATCTCCAGTGAAACAAGCACTGGAGTACCGGAGATTAGGAGACTCCGATCTTTTGATTAGCGAAATCACCCTTGGAACCGTAAGTACTTCTGTACCCTGGAGTAAGACGGGACGCAGGAAAAGTTACTAAATTCCTCTTTATTTTTTATTCACCTATATGTCGGTAAAAATTCGCGTGCTATCTAGAGGGTTGAAGTCTGAATGTCGACTGCTAAAGTACATAAGAAGAAAGCTGATCAGCACTTGGATCGCAGAAAATCCAATGTCATTCCGAGAAAATGCAGGCAACTGCATGTGGAATATTTCAGCAATCATATGGCATTCTAAATTTCCCTAGGAGAAGAAATTAGAGTAGCAAGGTCTTTGGCTGTGAAGTATTTCAGTTTCAACGGTCTTTGGCCGCTGATACAGGTAACAGCCTAACAGAAAAGTCTAGCAAGAAAAATCGTGAATACGTAAGACTCCAAACACTCTCGTTTCAAGGTCATAGCGGGCAAGTCCATATATTATGAGAGATTGCAGCAAAAGCTGAGGTAAATAATTCGATGGGATGTATGGTGCAGATGACTTGGGGTAGTCAAAATTCAGAAAAAGAAGGACACGAGCAGCTTTCTTATGCTTGGGACCAGGGGATCAATATTCTTGATACCTCCGAAATGGTAAGATAGTCTCGCAACTAATTTCCTTCCTTTGCTTCCTTGTACGGTTTGTCTAGGTCTGGATATATTCATGGCGTATGTACAGTCCGTCAGCATGACGTGTTCCAGTGATTGAGAGTTTTTTCTTCCGTCAGTGTTGGTTGAGATATAGGACCCGAAGAAAATTGTCAGTGATTTAGAAGCTGACACTAGAGAATATGCAAACTGGCCACAGTACCCTATCCCAATGCAAGAAGCGTCTCAAGGAAGAACAGAGCAATTTATCGGTAACTGGCTAAAAACAAAGCCTCGCGACAAGGTAAGAGCTATATGGAACTTTACATTTCAGATCAGCTGTAACGAGTTTGGATTATCTACTTTCTCTCCATCTGAACTAGTGTATTGGTATACGTCTGAATTATATCCTGATAGACCATCTGTAGCAACTTGCATACTGTAGGTTGTGGTTGCGACCAAAGTGGCAGGTTATTCCGAGAGGTATCCAAATCTTCGTAAGGATGGGGGAATAACGCGTGTGAATAAGAAGAATATCAAGGAAGCTTTAGAAGGTAGTCTCAAGCGATTAGGTGTCGATTATATCGACCTTCTACAAATTCACTGGTGAGCTTCCTGCTCACTTCGAGCAAAACAATAGCCATGGAAACAGCTTCTCCATTGTCCTTCGTTCCTTGCTCTTCCTCTTTTAAGTGTGGTGTGAATTATGCTGCCATGAAAGTACGTTATCCAACTTACATGCTTCAACTTAGCGCACATTCACGCTCCTCTATGAAACACATAATTACGACGTATACATTGGAGTCGCGTAGAACTGATAGAATACCATGCTCAGAAACGTTTATTTCCAGCTAATATTGAAGGTGGCCTATTATTTGTGTACGTTGGTTAGCAGTCTCTGGTTGACGTATATTTGAGTCTTTGATGACTTTTAAACCAGATATAAATTCTAGTTCCCAAACTCTGTGCTAAGCGGACGTACTATGAATCTCAGGCCGGATCGTTATGTTCGGTTGTTTGGGGAGTACTTGTATGACGGTTCGAAATGGCGCCCAAGTGTGCCATTCGTCGAGCAGCTGGAAGCGTTGCAGGAGGTCATTCAAGAAGGCAAGGTAAACCTATTTAAAACAGTATCCTCTATCAAAGCTTTTCAATACCAGCCATCGATTACATCAACTGGCATTTCAGTGAGCGAGCTCAACCAGATGAGGTCGATCATCTTATCTTCCATCTCGTCGAACTCTGGATCGTGACCCGTAATGTTTTTGTCAGTAGAGTCCAGCATAAACTTGTCTGTTAACGGGAGTAGTTGCCCAAGTTCTGTCGTTTTTAGTCGTCGGCAAGAGTGCCCGAAGGGCCCGCCACTGTCTGAAGAAAAAACTTTCTATTAACACCTATATTAACCACCTCGCTGCAGGTGCGTTACATTGGTGTATCAAACGAGACCTCTTATGGTGTCATGGAGTTTCTCCATGCGGCCAAAATCCACAACCTACCGAAGATTGTCAGCATCCAGAACAGTTATAGCTTGCTTGGTCGGTGCCATTTTGAAGGTAGGTGAAAACGGAAAAGGTCACGTGGATCATATTTGCATGCAGCCACGCACCATGCAGTACTAACTTTTATGGCTTGGAAACAAAATGGTTTTGCATTTGTCAGTCAGTCCCGGGAGGCCAACTTTATCAAGCAAATCGTTCCCGCGAAACTGTATGCCGACTGTTTCCTTGATGAACTGGTTGTTACGCATAGCGGTTGGTTTGTTCTCTATCTCCTTTTCTGTTCCGTCTTTCAGCTCTATCCATGTATTTCTGCTTTTTTCTTTTTGGCTACTAAGAACAACGGTCTTTACATTTCTGTACAGTTGATTTGGTGGAAGTTTGCGATTCCCGCAACGGAAACGTGGGTTTACTAGCATACTCACCACTTGCGGGAGGGACTTTGAGTGGGAAATACATTAGTGATCAAGTTCTAGAGGAATCCAAGAAATGGAGGCTGAATTTGTTTCCTGGTTTCATGGCTCGCTACCGGCAATCGTTAGCCAAGGTAATTACTGTCCGCGTAAGGATCCCCTCACATCCATGGATTGAGTTGCTCATCCTAGGACATCGAAGGTTGAGATAATACTTTGGATAACTGTTTTCATGTGAGAGGCATATGTACATTTGATAGCTGACTCTGGTTGTTTCTCAGTTCAGATGGTTGAGGCAAAGTACTAACTTACAGTAGGTTTTTCTGAACTTCAGTTTACTTGTACCCCACCCTAATCTGGCAAGTTTTCCGTTTTGGTTGTGGCTTCCAGGACGCTGTTGAGGCTTACCAGCAAGTCGCAGAACGTCACAACATTTCACTTGTTCAGCTCGCACTGTCTTTTGGACGCGATCGCCCGTTCATGACGAGTAATATTATTGGGGCCACAAGTATGGAGCAGTTAAAAGAGAACATAGCAGCATATCAGGTGCCCAGACCTCTTGCACGGGAGATCGAGGAGGACATCGAGGCTGTGTTCAAGAAGTACAGAGACCCAACCTTATGAATCATCATTAACTCTCAGTCTTTTAGACTTTAGGAGAATCGAAGGAGAGTATCATAATCGCAGCCAGGCTCGTCGCGTCCTCATCCTGACCGAAAACGCACTATGCAGGCGTCTACGCTATTGGGTTTATTGGTGTGATTCATATTTCTCGAATAAAGCATGAGGTCCGTGACGAAAACCTTGTATGTGAAAACTGTCATTACTGGGTCGTAAATATTAACAACATACTGAAGAAGGCATAGCACATCTCTCGGCTTTTAGGATAGTGCATAGCGAACGATTAGCGAGCAGAGAAAGCCCAGTGCAAAACTAAGAAACGTTGTTAACAAAATTGCATTCTAATCTTATGAAGGTACGAATGAGTAAAGTCCATTATTTCTAATCTACTAGAATTTCCTACTGTAAACAGTTGCGCGCATAGGCCCGAAGATTCTATATCTCTTGGTACGCGTATTGCGTTCTGGCAAAAGTATACTAAAGTTCCTTCGGGGAAAATTTTGATATTGTTAGATCGCTCCCGAATCACGCCCAATGTTTTTATTACAGTATCAGATTATGTACAGTCCTTCCAGTGAGATTGCAATGTTTGGAATTCTATTGAATCTAGCACCTAAGAAAATTTCGAGGATCGGAGGCATGGCTCAACGATACAGTCTGTACCTTGCCATGCGTTCTTTCAGATTATTTTTATGTCGTATAATATGTCAAAACTACTTCCGTTTCTAGAATAATATGACTGGCAATTGTGTAAATATTTCTCACGTTAAAATCCAAGTGCCCCTATAAATATGCCTGGTAACCAGGAGGCTTGATTCCGCGGGTGGACCGTCTGCGAGGTAAAAATCATACCACAAGCTCGAAGTAGAGACTTAGAGCCTTACCGCACCTGCATATTCAGTTTCGTTTATCGTAGATTATTGTCCAAAACTCTCTTGCCTTGACTTGGCGCAACTGGGATTGGTTTTTCTTTTCGTCGAACTCAAACTGCGATCGCATCGCATCTATCGAGTTACATGTTTCTTATTGTGTCAGGTAACTTTACGCGTAACTTTTTAATCCAGAAAGCCACGGTGGATAGAAGTCTCATGCGCACTAAAACAAAAATGTAAAACTCCTTAACAAAACCATTCTCTCCAATGACATGTCTCGTTAAAATATGTATGTAAAGTGCAGTTTTGGCCCAAGAGAAGAAAAAGATAAACATAATTCAGAAAATAATGTTAAACTATTAATTTACAAACGGTTTTAAAAAAATGTAATGGAAACATTAGACAACATAGAATAACGTATTACTGGGAAAATTCAAAGACACATGCTCGACTGAAAATACATTTTAAAGAAGAGGTGACAAGTAGCTAAATTATATTATTAATTTAAATTCTATATTAGAGCAGCTCATTTGATAACACAAGGCCTCAGCAATCAAAAACCCATAAGCACTGAACATAAAACGAAGTTTCTCTTCGTATCATCTCTCTTGCTCGAGTGAAATATTTTAAATTTATTTATAACTTAATCCTTCCAGGAAGAAAGATTTAAAACATAAATTAAAACTCATATTTCTCCTCTTTCTAATTTGGAAAAGAGTGAAAATATCCATGCAACATCATGTGTCATTAAAAAGTCAAGGTGGACCTCGCTTACTTGCGTGGACAGAAGCCTCAGGCGTGCTAAAAGGAAAATGTACAACCCCCTAGCAAAACCATGCTCAAGAAACTAAAATGGTGTGGACTACACCTTTGTTACTAACCCATTTCGCCAGGTACGAAAACTGAAAATGCAATATTGCAATACTCTTTACTTTTATACTCACACTTCACCAGAGAGCGCTTTCAGCCGTGCTGGGAGAGGGTAGAAATAAAGTCTAAGTAAACAAATATGTCGAAATTTAGCTGTATGTAATTTCAATTTCTTTTCATCATTCTGAATAAATGTTCGCTATGCATTATACGCTATACGTTCATTGTGAAAATCAGAAAAGAAGTGAAGAATTTTCTGTCGGAAAAAATTAACGAGAAGGGGACTGTCGGAGTTTTTGTAAAAACTGGAAAAAAGAAAAGAAGAAGATAGATCCGGATATCGCTGATGCACAAGCGACGCTCGTTGAATAACGCAGAGCTTTTAACTTGTAAGAGCATCTCCACCCGTATAATGATAAACAGGTCTTTATCCTTACTTTACAGATACAACAACTTTAACATTAAGAGAGAAGTTTCTCCACCGCATTTTTAATTGAATCTTTAATCTAAAATAAATATTATACCTCCCATTGTTAAATAAAGAGTTTTAAAGGAGTGTCCCAACACGTGCTACGTATACAAAACTGAGAAGAATAGACAGGAACTTCAAACATTTGTTAATGATGCATTCGGGAAGACAGAATTGAGAAGAATAGACAAGAAAGAACAAAGAAACCGTAACATTTCTTGATGATGGAATCAGTGAGACGCTATTTAAACTTTATGTGTTTTAAAAATTCTTTATTCTAATCTTTAAGATGTGAAAAACGTTGTAAATTTAAGAGAATAGTTTAAATTAAAAATTCCTATAAAGATCAACGGTTGAAAGGTTTTCCCTAACAAGCTCCTTAACTCCCTAACTCCCTAACTGGTTAGGGGAGCCTTTAAAGAACCGCGGTGAAGATGCTCTAACTGAGTTTTAAATTAGATCTTGAAGATACTGAAGGGCAAATAGTAAGAACCGCTCAGGGCCCTTTGGCCATCAAATATATATATATATATATAAAAACTGAAAAAGGGAATATATAATATTGCACACTGGGAGATACGTGTACAGAGCTTATGAAGGGATCTGTTAATCACGGAGTCCCGATTTATGTGACTTTCTTCCATCCCGTGGGTCACAGCAATGTGTCTTCTGAACTTTTCAGACCAAGAGCTAAAGCGATACAAATGAACGTGAAGGATATGATTGCACTGCAGCCAAAAAACGCAAGTATATATCGCTGCTCCAGAGAAAGGCCAGTACTTTCTCTGGATGTGCTTATTTTCCCTCACGAGAATTTGAAGTGAATGAAACAATCATGGATCGGAACACGTAAGATCAGTTCTACGTAAGACCAGCTCCTTTTCGTGACACGAGACACAAGTCGCATTTCCTGACGCTCACGTAGTCTTCTCTTTACATCTGGCCTTTCCTCTTCAGATATTTTCTTTCTCCAACTGTTGATCTGGATCAAAAGTTTCCTCCTGCTGCTCAAGCAGAGACGTTCATATCCTAACCAAATAACAGGGAGTTCGGACTTAGGATGTGACGCCATGTGGCGTCGATCGCATCGCATTGGTAATTATCAAATATTTCTGTCAGATCTGTGAAATCATGCCTGCTAACAGGCCTCTAGGACTCACTTCTGCGAAGAACAAGGTTTAGACGAGCCTAGCACTTCGCCACTGATACATGCGATCCTGCAAGAAAATACCCACCGGTGAGCGAGCTGACCATCGTTCGTTCGACTCTTTCGAACGATATGCGAACTAAATCACGTCTAGGCAGACGCTCAAAGAAGCAGACAGTGTGGAATCTAGGAACGCTCCACACCTGAGTCCACAAACACCAGGCAGGGCGAAACCTACAAGCTCAACGACCTAAGCACGATTCCTACCATTATAAGTACAAGTTACACAGCAGATTGGCATCTGGCATCTGGCTGGGCAAGAGAACGACGAGCTTCACTCTCGCGAGAGCACACACACGGGACATCCTTCTTCAACCGCCCTCAATGACTCCATCAAACGCTCTGCCGGTTTCTATTTATGATTGTGCCATGCTTCTTCTTTTTAGCAACTTCATTGGTTGTAGGTTTGTGTATGCTGGAGAGCGATATTGTTTCTAGTTTTTTTTGTCATAATGCCACACAAGGTGAAGAAGAGATTGGCACAACCTGATGAGGAGCTGACTGAATGGTGGGTTATCTCTGGTGGCTGTCTTGGTGATAATCAGATTAGATGCAGCAGCTTCGAATTAAAAGTATTTTTTCCTCATTGCAGATGCAGTGGTCACCGTTCTTGTTGATGAATCTTTCCGTGGTGTGTATGACACAGATGATGAACTGTTATTTTGTGTTGCGACATCTTACACTAAGACTTCTCCTCACAAGCAACATTCCGCTGTATATCGAGACCTGACATTCTTTCTAAGATATGCAGATCGGAAAGAACTTCCTTCTCTATTAGAAGCTGCAGTGAAACGAGAACTTTTTGAGTCCAATGAAAGATTCTTCGGCTTCATTGCATGAGTACATGCATCCAACTTTTTCTTGGAAAGTTTCTGTGCTATTTATGTTCTTTAGGCTGAATTTTTTTTGAGCTTTTAGTTACATTCATTCTGCATCCTGATTAGCAGGTCTAAGGGTTGCTGAAACAACCCTTATGAAACTTCATGCCCAGTCGAGGGCTTCCAAGGATTCAACGCCTTGTGATATTCCAAAATATAGTTTCTTTATTCAACAATGTCATGTCTCCGTGCTTACTGCTCTCAATTGAATTCTGTCGTTTGTTGTTTTCAAAATTGGTTTTCTATTGTAATGTCCAAAGTTAATAAGAGAATTTTGAAATGTTGTCACAAAAAAGTTTATAACTCTATTTCTCAGGAAACATGTATTCTATACTTGTTTCGTGAGAAATAGAGTTTCAAAACCAGAAAAAACAACCAAAAATTAAGAAGTTAAACTTGTGTCTCGCAAAACATGTATTTTTTATCTGTTTTGTGAGAAACAGAGTTTCGAAACCTGAAAAGAATTAGGAAAAACCAGAAGGTAAACATGTTTCTCACGAAACAGTAGCTCAAAATCAGAAATAAACTTGAAAAATATAAAAAATAAACCCTTTCGAAATAAAACAAGACTTCTAACCAAAAGACGAGAGGAATAACTTGTTTCTCATAAAACTGATCTTTGTAAACTTGTTTTGTGAAACAAGACCTCAGAACTCTGAAAATATAACAGTGTTGTAAAACTAGTATTCTAAAACTAAGAATTAAATCAGACTTCTAGAATTTAGTGTCTGAGCTCGCCACTGAGTCTTAGGAACAAATACAAATAGGCTAAAAGGTAAAACTGGCATTATTTCTAGGTATGGACAACATGTAAGTCTCCTTTGTTGTTCACCTGGACCAAAACATAAATATCTACAAATTAAATCAGAGTGCATAAGAAACTTAACATTTTTAAAATATTGGAAAAAACCAATAATAAAAATACAAAGATTAAGAATCAAATTTTAGAATAATCTAGATTATTAAAAGATTCTTATCATCATGTCGCTGGTTGCTCGCTGAATATGACCTCTTTCAACTCGATCTTCCACACAATCATCCTCTCGAAGAAAAGAATATCGTCCCCAACAAGGTTTTGTAAAGTAAACACTTAAGCAATTTGGTCACGCTCACGAGAAATAAAGTTAAAGTTTACACCCAAAGTGGAGCACGAACTGATTACATGTCAAGATGATAAACCTCGTAAGGTCACGTTCATGTGCAGTAAAGCCAAAATAAACACCCGAAGTGGAGTAAGAACCAATTACACGCAGACATACAACTCCCATAACTCGGTTTCAGCTATCTGCATATATTTTTCAAGATATCATTAGCATGTTATGATCGAGAAGACGCTGACCATAAATAAAATTATCACGATTGTAACAATCATTAAGCACTCACGTTGTAGTTGGTTCTCGGAAGCCAAAGAGCCACTTGTGCAGCCCTGCTTTCCACTCTGTCATCCGAGACGGCAATATATGTGTGATTGTCATCTTGTATCGCACAATAGTGTGTTCTGGTCAGGGTTGCAAGATCTTGATGGGCTCACGAGTGATGGTTCTTGTTCTAATCCAAGCAACAAGCAGCCCGACGTACCTCATGCGTCTTAGCATAATGAATCTGTTTTGTCGTAAACTTGTTTATCATAAAGTTGAATGTCTCCGACATATAGTTCTCCAACGCTCGGATGTAAAAGCACATTCGAAGGTGTAATGATCGACGTCAAAAACTGTACCATAACAACGTTTGTGGAGGAGTCTGCAACAATAAAAGCCGATTAACACTAAGCCAACCATCTTTTATAAAACATGATAAAAAAATGCTTACGAGAAGTGATATTATCTCTCTAATAAAACTGATCTAGGGCTGGTCAATTCAAGTCAGACACATTACAACAAGGTCAGTCATTTGGTAGATTTCGGCAAAGTGCATGGTCGCTCGCTCAATGGTTAATAGCATTCTGAATGTCCATGACTAACACCGTGGTGTCGTCCTCGACTTGCAGATAACGTCCGTCTGGTCCCACTGTCCTCTGCGCATTCAATTTGTGTATATTCATCTCTTCAACTTGTCGACTATGCCATGTGTTTGTAACTCAGGATACATAAACCGTCAAGAACCAATAGGATGTCTATCAGACAACCCGTGGATCTCTACCACTCAGACAACCAACATGGGTTTGTTTTCTTGAATTGAATCACTTTATTAACGCAGCCATGTCACCAAGTGTCTCTTAGTGATGAGCTCAAGGTCAGCCTTAATCTCAACCTCCTCCACACCCGCTAGTACATGCTTCTTATTCTACACCTCTACTAAAAACTTTTTGATGACATTCTTGCACTTGTGCCATAAGTCTTTCTAACTGATAATCCCATGACGAGACAAGATGACATCAACCGACGACTTATCATCATGCACTACCTCATCTGGTACTATCTCCCTAGCAATGAGTCGTTGAATACCCAACTCAAATGCTCGATCCTCCATCAACCACGAGTTTTTTTCGGTCTCTACCTGAGCCATGTTCACCATCTCGATCACTTTATCGTCATTTGCTGAGATGAAAGCACATGTCTCATTGTAGTTATTCCTAGTCGAGTCTTATTTCAAATCAACATACACCACGAAGTTGTCTAAAATATCCATGGACTAAGTCAGATCCTCCTCAAAAACTGCAGCACTTAAATCTGAATCCCTCACAATAAAACCTCAAAATTGTCCACAAGCTCGAGCACTTATCGTCCGCAAGAGCCTCGTTCAAGTCAGAGAAATGTTGTGCAAGCACTTCTGATTGGACCTCGTCCTTCTTCATGGTCCGTCTTTCAAGCGTTGCTTGAATCCATCCTATGAAGCGATCTTTACCTTCTAGAATCTAAAGAAATGAGACCTTGAAAGTGGAGATAACCTTACCTCTCGACATAAACTATCTAGTTGTTCGTATCGCAATCTGACGTACAAATCGGTATGATAAAAATGATGAATCACATCGAGAACATCGTGATATAACTCCATCTCGGTCGATCTCCATCCGAATGTATGATCTTGTGAACATCTAAGCTTCAAGGAGTAGGTATGATGGATACATGAAACTACTGGAGTATCGAAAGTCAACTTGCACTCATAATGATGGCATCTCACCTTGAATAGAGTGAATAACTCCATCAACTTAGAAATGCCTACAAATCCATAAACTGCTAAGTTTGGACTCTAGACCACTGGTGTAGCTGAAGCTATGTCCTCTGGTCAAAGCGATCTTAGAAATACAACGGTCATAATATGATCTATTTAGATAACACTTTGAGTAACAATGACAATACCAGACAAAGTCTGATCATGTCTAAGTTCTAACATTAGCGATCAAAGAAATTCTAATTCTAATCATATACACAACTTCGCATTCATAATTAAACTGAAAGACAAACATTTAGCTGAACTTTTACCGGACCTGATGCTCACCACGGTCAATGCCAAGAGTTCACAATATGAAAGGTTCTACATGAAACTCGGTGTCATCCGGCCGAATAACATCTCCTTCTAGATCACCCGCCTCTAGAATTACATCTGGCTCGTCTAACCCGACCTCATCTTGTCTCGCTATCTGGTCTATGCGAACATGGGTGATTGAGAAAAAATAATGGAACACAGTGGTATGACCTGCAGCCGGTCCTAAAAGTCGCATAGTCTGCACATAGCGAAGCAATAACGACCCCGGCACTCTCACTTTTCTACCCGGGACGTCCAGACATTTTCTAGGTAGGTGTTGATTCCCAGGCCGTCGGGTATGAACTTAAGAGAGCGTACTATATACTCAAAAAGCCCCGCTGATCAGCTTTGACCTATCCGTCCAGAGGTCCGAACTAAACTTGTCGGTGATAACCAAGCTGTTCAAAATATCTCACCAAGAAACTAGACCCATATGTGAGAAAAAGAAATAAACAAAATAATCTACATAATGTATAAAAAATATATATCCAAATTCTACACTAAATATATTCTATCAAGAGAGTCTCCAAATAGACTAAGTGCTACTTAGAACTTATAATGTGCATAGGAAATCTCTAATTATTATGAAACCTCTATCTAATATTCTATAATATGAAAGACTTAGCCAACCATTCCGAGGTTGAAACTAAAGAAAAGACCAAATGAAGGCTGAAAAAAAGAGAACAGATTCCAAAGGAAAGCAAACCAAATAAGGGTAAAGAAGAAAGTATCCTCTCGAACGGGAGGAGGTTCTGAAAGGAGAACCTCCATTACCTCTCTTGCCTCGAAAGTGGGCTGGCCAAGACCTCTGACAAGAGGGCCGTCATTACCTCTCCTGCCTCAAAAGTGGACTGACCAGGACCTTTTCTGACGCAAGTAAACATTACCGGTGCCAGAATAAAAATCATGTAGTGTACATGTCGATTAATTTGAGTCGGTCTGTATACTGACCTGCATTTTTCGATCGAGGACTCATATTCTTTACGTGATTACTCAGAATAATAAGTTCTCTACTGCAGAAAACAACGAGTGAAAAGAGTGAAGTTTTGTTGAAAAATGTCTGTGACATTTTCCTGCAGCACCTCCGGAGATGCTCGTAAGAAACACTCGCCAAGGTCTGGTCGAAGTCATAACTCTCTCCCGCATGTCCATAATCTTTCTTAGGACATAAAAGAAGACCGTACGTGGATTAGATTGTTGTGCTTTACGTGATGAGAGAAATTGGGGTGCAGTTTTTTTGCTTAGTGCGATCAAATTTCTAGTCATATTTCGCAAAGAGAACTCTAAACTATTTGTTTGGGGTCTCATTATGATCAAGGTAGTCAAATCTATCCACGAGAGGAGACGGATCTCATATCAGACGGTCTGTATGAACAGTGTGAGTTATTTTAACCTTAAGCATTAAACCTCCTTGGTTAAATAATAAATAGTCGTTGTAAGCGTGCGTGTTGCGCACGAGAATCAGACAGAGGTTGAAGACGGCAGGGTACTGTTTAACCCTCATATATAATATTCATAGTCAAGTCGACAACAAAGTGTGATATCGTAACAATATCATGTCAGCTCTAAGAGCATGAGGTCTCGAGTTCAAACCCGCACCCAAAACTTTATTCTAAGGTGCGATGGCAGGTCGCAGCCTAACGGTTCTCTTCTCCTTCAAGTGCGACCACATGCCACGGCCTTAGAGTTCTTGCTCCTTTTATTAACCTTCATCTCTGATGATTTAAGATATATAAGCAAACACTTAGCTTCAAAAATGCTCGACAGCGACGAAGAGCAAAAAGATCACACCCTCCGAAGCAAGCCATTAATGTACTTTTTGTGCTAAATATTACGGAGGATTTTAGTGAGCAAGGAGGAGATTTTGGAGATTTGATCAACTACGATCAAAAGTTGAAGATATCTCAACTAAGATCTAACGATAAAATGCAACGATAATATCTAATTAAAGATGTAGAGCTAAGATGAAATGTGTAGCATTGTGTCATAACACACATCCAGTCATTTAGTCACGTACCAAGCGCCACTCCTCGTTGCCATGTGAATTAAAGAACAACAACTAGCATCTTCGTGTATAAGATGGCAATAGAAAGTGAAAGATATCACCATTAAGCTTCTCTCGCTTGCTGTTGAGATCTTGTTTGCATTGTTAGTCATGATTCTGCATTGAGCTTGTTGCTTTTCTCCTCCATTCTCTTATTCTTGCGCTTGAGCGCATGCTTGCAACTGGAGTCCGAGAGTCGAGATTCTAGTGTGAGAGCGAAGGATAAACATGTGGTCTTTCATGTGGGTCTTTACTTCTTAGAGCAGAAGGTCATGGCTATTTCCAAGTTTACTCTTTTCTTTGGAAGTCATCGAACAACAAATGCTCATGTGAGTGTTCAATCTCTGTCAATGTTAGTATTCCATCAACAATCAATTATTGGTGCATGTAATCTATCTGCATCTCAATAATGGAACTAGATGCAGAATATCTAGAATAATTAGCTACCAAAATAATGACACTGGAACTTTCTATTTCACTTGATGCAAAAGTCAGGCTTCAGTGATTAGTCGACGTAATGGGGTGAAGGTCAAAGTTCGTACATACTCGAAATGTCGATGTAGTGGACTTTTCATCCAACCTGTCTTGAAACATGCATGCGAGCCGATGGGTGGAGAAACTAGTGTGATCTTTGTTTTGATTATGGATGTAAATAGTTGAGATAGAATACTAATTAGATTATATAGATATTGTCATATAAAATACTCAGTTTATGTTTCTGTATGTCTAAATTTATTCGTGTCTAGTTGCATATCATTCGTGTCTAACTGCACTCAATAGCTTCCATCTTGTATGTTAACATTAATATTTTATTTATAATTTCACTAAAGTAAAAAGTAAAAAGCATATTTGTTATATTATTTATTTTTTGTATTTAAAGCTGCAGAATGTACAAATATGAGATTGATCTTTTATGGATTAGGTACGTTTTATATAAAATTATCATAAAATATATAATTTGACTGCAGAGCGTGCAAATATGAGATTAGTAATTTCTTTTGTACTAGATATTTCTTAGTGATAATTTTTGTTAGATAGAAATGGTTTATTTATATGTTTATATAGATCTATATTTCAGTATTATTCTAGCTATAATTATTATTGTTTGCAAGTTATCTAGGATGAAAGATATTAAACATATTTTTGTGATGTAGTATTGACGATCCAAAGTTTGGATGCATCATTCCTCAAAATATGTTTGATATGGATAGTTGACGAGGTCATGTTTTTTTCCTGCTATTTTAACAATTGAAGAGAAAAGTTGTGAGAAGCTATTCACATATGAAGCATTCATGACGGGTTATTGAGCATTCGAGCAATTAGAGGAGAATTAGAGAATGATTTCTTATATGATGAAGACTGGAAAAAAGTAGTTCTTCGTATTGCGTAGAGGTTGAGTCTTACTCATTTGTCATAAAATTTGACACGCCGCATTCGAAGATTTTGTAAAGATCAAGAATCCGAATTTACATGTTATAAGCAACAATTTAAGTTGTAAACTATGAAGAGAGAGAAAATGGAAACAAAATGTATCATCATTGACATTTCGCCATGTTTCTATTTTCATAAAGAATTATTTTTTTGTTATTTCTTATATGAAACCTTTGCAGAAGTTCAAGCAGAAAAGAGAAAGGTCATTGTGGAGAGAAGTAGCTTCATCATTTTATAGAGTGCCATGTCTTGGCAGAGAAGAAATTCTTTCTATTGCGAAATATGGTATTGTTGCAAGAAGAATTGCAGAAAACATCGATCTTAACTTACGACCATATATTCGTAAGTATATCATAAATATTTATGAAATGAAGGACAATTTGCAACGCAGAGATTGTCATTTGTCTTTCAGCAAGATAATACAAGCAGTAGGGTTTATATAATCGATTTATAAAAACGTTATTATATTTTATTTATTACAAAAGTAAGTGTAAGTTCTCAAATGAGGGAAAAATATTATTCTAGAGCAATTCAACTTATTTGTAGAGCAATATTATCATCTAATTTTGCTTGAGATATTATTGGTACTTTTTGCAGAGGAAGAACCATTTGTACTAGATGATCTTTTTTCAGACTCATTTGTTTTATTTTAGTAGTACTGAATGTTTTCATTTTTCTGAATGTCGAAAAGTTCAACCAGAGTTCCAGTTATGAGCCTACTTATCCTTTGCGTATGATGAGAAATTGTTGTGATAATTATTCTACAAACAAAGACGATAGAACATATACTTTATGTCTTATCTCTGCAGATGATGATAGAGTGGTTTATTTGTTTTACCTACATGAAAAGTAAAGTTTCCATTGGAAGATGGAGATATTTTTCTTTTTTGTGAAACCATAATGTAATAACGACTACGATTAACACAATATTATGAAAAGTATTTTCTTAGTCATAAATATATTAGATGTGAATGCTATTTAAAGTGTATTGATCATTATATATATTCAAATATGCTTCATTTAACACTTATGAAAATAACGAAGTTGTGTAAATATGTCTTTTTTTATCTTAGTTTGTTTGAATGTGTGAGCTTTGATAAGCGAATTATCGGTTAAAATTATGTGTTATAGATAAAAACAATTTGGATAATTTCTATTTATCATCAAATATAATATTTTCATTATTTTCATTATTTTAAATAACATTTAACACAATCTTGCAGTTTTACATGCGTGATTTGAAATGATAGAATGATAAAGTTTAAAAGATGATTGAACTTAAATATCATAAATGATCAAATGAAGTACAAGTATAGTGATTTCTACCAGAGAGGAAAAAATATATATATATACGATCTATTCTAAGGCAACCATTCAGTTTCCATCAAAATATCAAAAAATACTATAAAACTGTACCATGAAGTGAGTAAACATAAAAATTAACACAAGATTTTTGTAAAGCATTTCACGTTAGTTATTTTGATACAAAATATGTCACTATAGACCACCAATAAGCATGTACTTTCACTTCACAAGTCGAAAGAATTGTTGCTTGAGCTCCAAGTGCGAGAAAAAAACTGAATATTCTTGGGTTTTCAAAATCTGACACAAAATGAGTTTTAGTTTTCGATGAAATGTTTATAAAACCATTTTTTGTTCTCGGTCTGTGTTCTACTTGTTCCTCTTACCAAGGAACATTCAAACGTGAGATACGAAAGAGAAAAATCAAGATTATCATGTACGTGAAGATCAAAGACAGATGTACATCAACTTTTGTCCTCACGTATGTATCTAGACACATCATGTGATATGACTTTTTTCGGACTCTGTTGTCAAGCGACTTCACATATAACTGAACTAGAAACGAAGGTATGAACATGTTAGGAGTATAAGACGAGTATTGATATATTTTTAGTTATCAATTTTTTCAATCGTGTTCACAAATTGTTCCAAATTTTTTTTGTTTCATTTTGGTTTTTAGTATTTACTGCATCTTTGATGTGAATATGTCATCTTCCGATGGAAGAGAATTTTTCTGTTATTATGTTGTAAGTAGGTCATGTTTGTCAATTGTGTTAAAACCATGTTTGCATCTTGAGAATTTATGTAAGTGAGTCCAGTGGTCTTCATAATGAATAGAAGTATGTATAAAAAGACATCACATGACTTCAAAAATTACTTTCACACTGAAATATTGTCTTATAAAACATATTGATTCTTTTATGATTAATATATTCATCTTTTAAGATTTGTAATAAAATAAAGTTGTTAGTTTTAACATAACAACTAATAGTTAATATGGAAGTCGAACCTTTGATCTCTATTCTAATTATGTGGTGCATATTTCATACACGCATGAAACGAAGATCATTTCACAAACATAATTTTGTATATTTCTATACGAACAAGGATTAAAACTTTTATATCTATAAAAAGATTCATAAGTAGTTGTTAGATTTCTTTTTACAAAATTAATGAACTAGTCGATCATTATTTATTGCATATTCCAATGTCAAATCAGAAAATGTATTTGATCAAATTCAGTATTTTCATTCTCTATGTTTCCACACTCCTTGTTTATCGTGCATGCATGATTCACTCTTTGATCGACTTAGAATCCAGTTGCACATTTTTGCCTTGAATCTATGTTCGGTAACAGACTGATCATCACACATGTCAGTTTGCCGATTTTCATTAAACTTTAGTATGAAATATTTTTAAAATTAATCGATTTGTAGAATGTCCTCTTGGATATCATTTCCAAATTTCATATCAACACATGTCCACTTAATTTGTTCAAGGAAATGCACAATGTCACACATACATATTTCTATACTTTGTTTTATTATCTAGACGCTTGAAAAGTCAAAAGCAAGAGTTTTTTCTTTTGTTTCAGCAAAAGGTATAGATCATTTTCTGATTCGTAACAATTATTCCATGTTTGTGAGATAAAAGGGTTTTATGTTTTCGTGTTGATTAATTTGCTCCAAATTCCCAAATCAGGAAATGGAGATCCTCGAGTTCTGGGTTGCATGTGTGTACTTTTTTCCTTGGGCTCAATAAAAGTTCAGGTGTACGTCGCCCTTCATAAAAAAGAAGGAAGTAGTGAAATTTTGATATACGTTTGAAACATTAGAAAATAACTTTGGCAATAATAGGTTGAGAAATATATACATGTGTAATTTGGATCTCCACCTATTGTATGACCATGTTTCTGTAGGCATATTGTACACCAATCACAAAATGAGAAAATAATAATAGAGAATTGCAGCAATGCAAGTTACTCTTTAATATGAGAAAAATAAAACTCCGACAACTTCTTTAATAATAACTTAAATGAAAATCTTATAAAAAATGGTATCATTCAATAAGAATGATTGTTGTATTCTTGTAATCTATAGCATGAGATGGAGACATGTCATTACTAGGCATGTGTGAAGTATAAGTATATTGTCAATCTTATTCAAAAAAGTAAACAAGATATATTTTAATATGTAAAACTAAAAGCCTTTTGAGATTTAGAGTTTAGAATTGTAAATGTTTTTAAATGAAAAACATTTCATAGTTCCATTCTTTTCTTTTCCTTTTGTATTTTTTACCACTAGATAATTGATTTATAACTGATACGATGATCATTATTTAATACTAAAAATTTTTCTGTGTTTATTTTTGTTCACAAATAAATATTTCGAGATGTAATTTTTTTATAACAGTATGAGAAATATAATGAATGTTAGCAGAATATTGTTAGAAAATTATTATGTAAACACCAATCATAATTTGAGAAAGAACATGATTATGATCATACGAAGAGATACAATGAGTTGCAACAGAATACTGTTAAGAAATTATAATATGGACACCAATATATGAATTGGAAATAATATGATTACCATTCTATAGAAAGAAAACTACCCTCATCGTGAGTATAATTGCTCTTGGTAACCAATAACACCTCATTTTGCGGGTTTGCATTCAGAGGAGTAGTAAATTTAACCGATAAGTACAAATATTTTCTGGTGATAAAATTCTTTCACGAAAATATAATTTGTGAAAATGGACTTAAATCAAAGTTCTCCACCAACTCTACACTTTGTAATTCATTTCATAACAAACTACTTAGTACTGATTGAAATGAAGTTTATAAGATTTCTAAGGACAAAACAGAATATTTTCGTTAACCTCAAGTACAAGGTGAGGAAAAAAGAAATATTCGTTTTCATGTTTTTTATCCATATAGAGGGTTTAAGAAATTGAATTACTCCTTACTTGTTAAACATAATATGTCCTCTAGAACCATATGATTTCGAATTGATATAGTGCAAATAAGGACTAAACTATATTGTACACTGTTAGGAGAATTTTCTCATTAGAGTAGAATTTTCAAATAAAATTCTACATTTTATATTTGGGCCAAATATAACCGAGATGGTATAGAGGAGAATGGACCAAGCTAGACTGGATCACGTTTGCTTCTCACAAAGAGATGAATGGACACATAGGAAGAGAAACGTACTACATGATGATTCCCAAACCTTATCTTATCACTTTTTGTTGATCTTTGACGTTTTCAAAGAAATGAGATGGAGCTGCAGCTAACGAGAAGTACAAATATGAGGTAGATCCCGAATTCTTGAAAGAATGCAACATGATGACGAAAGGAAAAACTGCACAGACTGATAGCGAAAGAGAAGATAACACGATTAAGAACAACGCGACAAGTAGACTTTGATAACAGTGGGAGTTGGAGACTCAAATCAAGAAAGGAGACGATGAAGTAGAGCTAGATGGCTCAAAGAAGGAGGCACATCATATTTTTAAGATTGCAATTTAAAGAAACCATAAAAAGTCAAACATGAATCCCAACGATTCTCAATCCCAACTAGTTATGTACAAATGTAACACAAATTTTTATTATAAAGTGATTAAACCTACTAGTAGTAGAAAAAAGAACTTTGTAGACACAAGAATTCTAGTACATTGTCAAGAGGATTCAAAACTCAAATGCAGAACTAGATTAGAGTTTTAGTCTTGAACCAAATCTCAAACTAATATGATGACATTTATTCTTGCATCATCTCAAATGTGACATGAATTCTCTCTCTAGCTTAGGAGGTATAATAATCTTCTTTGGCATTGGAGCGAGGTTCTCAATACAATATTACAGCATTCACTATAACTCGTTTATATTTTTCATTCTTTTGTGTTATTAAATATATTAATGTAACATTTACATTTGTTGCAATTATATATTTTACTTTAACTTCCATCATTGCAATTGAAACTCTTCGTATTGTTCACCACGTCTATTTCTTTGGAATTCACTCATGAACGTCTTATCCAAAAAGTCTTGGGTATTTTAACTTCAAACTCATCAGTAGGTCAAGGGGACAAATGAGTGTTCTTCTTTCTCTTCTAGAGCTCTCACAAAATACAGAGCTTGGCTTTGATTCTTTATCTATAGTTCCATTTCAAGTTCATCTTCAAGTGTTGTCTGAACTTGTCTCCACTGATGGTATAGGTTCCTTGAAGTCAGTTTCATGATTCGTATGTGTAAAAAAGAATCATGAAACAAATCTCCATTTGGCCCTTTTACTTGCTCTAAATAAATTAACATTCTTTTTCAACAAGAAATGAGTGGTTGATACATCTT
The DNA here is from genome assembly GCA_036924285.1 of Asterella californica. NCBI lineage: Eukaryota > Viridiplantae > Streptophyta > Marchantiopsida > Marchantiales > Aytoniaceae > Asterella > Asterella californica. The sequence goes on along the minus strand of JAYKYS010000006.1, from coordinate 29,473,009 downwards.
GTATTTGATTATGTTTTATTTAAATATTTGATGTTATTATCCAAGAAAAGTTTAAATTCTCTTAGTTTAAGATGTGTCGTAGTCATCTTTATCGCTATCAGATACTTTTCTGATAGAACATAAATTCCATGATCTTTTTTTCACAAGATATGTCTTTCTTCTAGTACCCATCCACCATCTAAGTTGTTCATGTACTGGAAGGTTAGAACGATCTTTCTCATGAAAAAACTTGAAAACGATCAAAAAATAATATCTCAATCATCTTTATGAGGTCTTGGTCATGTGATCTGTAATCAACAAATAATAAATACATAATTTCTTTGGTTTATCCATAACACAAAAATTCTGCCAATCTTTATTGATTTATTTTATTATAAACAATAAATTTTGATGTGTGTGATCCGTACTTTTTTTCATAGAAAAAAAATGTTACCAAATAACACACTAGTTACAAGGACTTTGCAACTGTTTGCGAAACAGTATGAGAGAGGTTCTATATGATCTCTCCGAGTGGACTAACTAACTGAAGCTGACCTCCAAATATAAGATCATAGTAATTTTAACTTCAACACTGAATCTTTGGTCTACTCATAGTGACTCTTTAGTACACACAAACTGCATCCGCAGTTACGCGAACCAACTGTATCTTCTGACTGTGCAGTGCATAAAAAAGTTATTCGAATAACCGCATTATGTTACCTGCTAGGATTAAGCCAATTGCGCACGAAGTCTGATATCTTTTTCTGAATTCACGTGAAATCGAGTTTCTACTTAGTAATGCACACGAGGCTTCTTTCGATGTGACCTCATTGTGCATATCGATAGGGCTTGGAATTTAAGCAGCTCACTCTGAGGACTTGAAAAATGATTTATGCCGATTCTTGAAAGCATTCACGACTGCTGTAAGACTAGGCTGAGAGTTGATGCAGCGATAGACATCATCTCGAGACTGAGTAGCCATGGGTTCTTATTAGTGCTATGAAAAGGACTCCTCAAATAGATTCTTGATGTATGGGAAGTGTGAATTTGTCAGCTTAATTTTGATATTCTTGTTAGTGCTATGAGAGAACTCTTCGAGCTAGTTCTTGAAGAATTCGTCGGATTGATCTCGAAGCTATTGTAAGAATAACTCGGTTTTGTGTAGAGCTTTCTTTTTTGAACAAGAGAGACTTAGAGCAAAATAGCTGCTTCAACTTTCATTTGAGTGGATGAATGAGTAAATGCTTCCGTGCGAAGAAAGATTTTGTAATGATTTTTAGTTTGATAACTTTTAGACCTCGAGCATGGCATTGAAATCAATCTTTGGGAGCAGAGGGGCGATGGATCTATAGGGAGGAGGTCTCACACCGCATGATCAGTAAGCTTCAAACCAAAACCGATGTCTATATTGAATCTTTCGTTGTGCATATTTGTTTTGTTATCGATTTCATGGCATCTGTCTCGCTTTCTGGAATGCTATGAAATTCTTTTTGCTTCTAGAAACAGTTACTTCGTTTGTAGTACCTTGCTATTGTTTATTTTGTGTGGAGGATCAAAACTATCCAGAATGGATAAGTTTTTGGTGTTGTTGTCGGTTGAAAACCAGAGGCTCTTTGGGATTAGATTTTGCTGTTAGAGAGAAGAGAAAGAGGTGCAGATGCCTTCTGTCTATGCTTAGTCAATCCGATCGTTGTCTAGCTGACTATTATCCTCTGCCATTGAACCTTGCTAAAGGTGAGACGAATCTTGTTGTTCCAGGACTTTTTGATGTTCATACTCCAGAGAAGAATATCACCACATATGAAGAAGAAACTTCGGAAGAGTTTACTACCTCTATAGAGTTACCCAGCGATCGCTTTGTAGAGTACTAATGGACTCGTTAGCAAAGTTTGGTTTTCAGCAAAATCTCTCACGACGATTACTTGCAAGCATGTTCTCAGACTTTGTTAGTCATGTCTAGACCTCAACCTTCTCTTCAAAAACCTAAAGTTCACTCACATCAGTTGATTGACTTAATTCGAGTGCTGGAAGACAATGAGGTGACTATCTTAAGTGATTTTGATCATGAGTGTGAACTAGATCAAATTCAGAAGAAGCCTTAAAGAAGCAGCAAATATCAAAACTGGTTTACAATAGAGGACTGAGCACTCATAGACAAAGCCTTGAGGCAGTCCAACTTCATACCACATGAAGCTATTTGATACTTGAAGCTGAAGTACTAGATCATAAGTGTAGAAAGCTCGATACTTCGAGGACACTCCAAGAAGAGAGAGAGCGAGTAGACAAGGAAGTAAAATAGGAATGAGATGAGAGAGGCTTTGCCTCTCTCTATATATATAGTGGAGGTGAGTACAAGGGAAACCCTAATGGTGGGTTAGCCCTCTAACTAACTCTAACAACCCTTACCACTCCGGCTAATGGTAGCCGTCGATCTACTAGAGCTTGGGACTATATCAACACTCCCCTTCAAGCTCATCTCTACATCCTGTACTCCTAGACAATGTCTGAAAGCATCAAACTTATCTCTAGGCAACGCCTTAGTGAAGATATCGGCAACCTGATCTCCTGTGCTCACATAACTGAGCTCAATCTCTCCTGCAAGGACCTTCTCTCTAATAAAGTGATAGTGCACCTCAATGTGCTTCGTCCTAGCATGGAAAACATGATTACTAGCTAACTTCATGCTGCTAATGTTGTATGTATATACAACAACAGGATCTGTACACTCCACACCAATATCAGATAGCAGACATCGAAGCCAAATCGATTCGCATGTTGCATTCGTTGCTCCTCGATACTCTGCTTCCGTGGATGACAAAGCAACTGTGGGTTGCTTCTTAGAAGCCCAGCTTATAGCAGCGCTTCCAAGTCCAAAAGCGTAACCTGACGTGGATCTCCTGTCGGCACTTCCTGCCCAATCAGCATCTGTGTAGCCATGTAACAACAATGGTCCACCGTATCGATAGTGAAGTCCGTACTGCATCGAGAACTTCACGTAGCGGAGGATCCGCTTGACAGCCTCAAAATGTGGTCTCCGTGGTGACTGCATGAACTGACTAATCAGACCGACAGCATAACTCAAGTCTGGTCTGGTGATGATCAGGTAGATAAGACTTCCAACCATCTGTCTGTACATGCATGGATCATCCAACAACTCACCATCCTCTGCTCCTAGCTTTACCCCTTGCTCTAATGGTGTAGCAATGGGTTTGCAATCAAGCATACCAAATCTCTCAAGCATACTGAGAGCATACTGTCGCTGTACAAGCCAAACATCTTTCCCATCTCTAATGAACTCCACAGCAAGGAAGTACTTGAGTTCTCCTAAGTCCATCATCTCGAACTCGGATTTCAAGTGATCCTTGATCTGGGAAATAAGCTCCTCAAAGTTATCGGTAATGATCAAGTCATCAACATAGATGGTGATCACAACAATCCGGTCTCGTATTCTCAATGAATACAAGGTAGAGTCTGAACTACAAAGATGGAAACCAAGAGACTGCAAATAAGAATTGATCTTTGCATACCATGCTCTTGGTGCTTGTTTCAGACCATAGAGAGCCTTCTGTAACTTACATACACGGGAAGGGAACATAGGATCCTCATAACCAGGACGTTGCTGCATGTAGACCTCCTCCTCAAGATCGCCGTTGAGGAAAGCATTCTTGAAGTCCATCTGGTGCATCTTCCAACCTTTCTGAGTTGCAACTGCAACTGCTGTTCGAATAGTCACCATCTTCGCAACAGGAGCAAAGGTCTCCTCAAAATCCACTCCATGTTGCTGTGCGTAGCCCTTAGCTACCAATCTGACCTTGTACCGACACACGGTACCATCCGAGTTGCGCTTGACCTTGAAAACCCACCTGCAACCAGTCGCTTTCTTACCCTGAGGTAAGTCTACCAACTCCCAAGTCTGTTGGTGATGAAGCGCAGCAAGTTCAGCTTTCATAGCACTTACCCATTGGACCTTGTGCATCGCCTCCTCAAGCGAACTCGATTCCTGTTCCTGAAGAACATTGGCCATATATGCATGGTGCGCAGCAAGAAAACCTTCATGCATATACCTACTCACTGGATGTTTTGGCCGCTCAGATCTGCGAGAGGTAATTGGTGCACTAGTCACCTCCCCTTGCAACTGATCTGACGTAGACGCCAAGATCTGGGACAAAGTATCCAGTGGATGTGGAAGATCCACATATCTAGATGAGTCAAACATACGTTGCAATAGCACGCGCTCATCCTGTGTAGAAACTACACTAGTTCCACTAGGCTGTGTTACGTGGACTCCAGCGTTAACAACAGCTCTATGTGCAACCGATTCTGATATGAAATCAGTGACTTCTCCAGATCCTCCACTCAACGTACTACTCTGAGGTACTATAGTGGACTGACTCCTTGGTTCTACAGTAGGTACAGGGATGGCTATCACAGGTGCAGGTGCAAACCAAGACTGTAGCTCATAAAAAACGACATCTCTACTGATATAGAACTGCTTGGACGAAAGATTGTAGCACCTATATCCTTTCGTATCAGAAGCATAACCAAGGAAGATACATCTATCTGCTTTCGGATCTAGTTTCTTACGTCTTTCATCAGGTATGTGCACATAACAGATACATCCGAAAACTTTAAGGAAAGAGTAATCAGGCTTACTGCCTGTGAAGACCTCCATCGGTGTCTTGCTGTGGACTGCCGCTGTAGGCGTCCGGTTCATCAGATACACCGCACATGAAACAGCTTTTGCCCAGTAAGGTCTAGGCATGGTCTTCTCGTTCAACATCGCACGAGCAACTTCTGCTATGTGTCGATTCTTGCGCTCCGCAACCCCGTTCTGCTGCGGACTGTAACTGCAGGTCTTCTGGCGTCGAATGCCATGCTCACGCAGATATGCATCGAACTCTCCAGAAAGAAACTCGCCTCCTCCATCAGATCTTAGACAGAGGATAGATGCTCCAGACTGTTTCTCCACCAACTTGCGGAAAGTCTGAAATGCTGACAGTACTTCGGCAGAGGACTTGTTTCTCAACAAATAGATCCAAGTATAACGCGAATGGTCATCAATGAACGACACGAAGTACTGGAAACCGGTCATACTTGGCTGAGAAGCAGTCCATACATCAGTGTGAACAAGCTCCAGAAGCTTGTTCGCTCTACTACCTGATCCCTTAAAGGGCTGTCTAGCTTGCTTGCCGAATTGACATGCTGCACAGACTCCAGTGGGCTCACTGGATTCGAATTTGGGCAGACCTGTAACCAGGTTAGAACTCGGAAGGCTTTTCAGCCTCTGAAAGTTCATGTGCTCAATTCGCTTGTGCCAGATGTCAATATCAGACACTATTGGACCACTCTGTCCATACATGGCAGCCTGTAACTTAGGCGCAGATGCATCTAGTTTTAAACAGCCTACCACTCTTGATACCTCGAGCTATGACAGTGCCATTCAAATCTTCAATAAAGCATCCATCTTTATTGAAGCGCACTTGCAGACCCTGCTCTATCAACTGTCCTACAGATAGCAGGTTTCTAGTCAATGTAGGTACATGTAAGACATTTCGTATACCAGTAAACGTTGAGGCAGGAATGTCAAGTGGAATGTTACCCTTGTGCTGGATCTTGTGCTTGGTGTCATCTCCTGTCACCATAAATTGTGGAGTCTCCACAGGCTCGAGTGAAGTAAACCACTCCCGATGGGGAGTCATGTGACTGGTGGCGCCGGAGTCGATCACCCAGTCAGTCTGCGGCTCAAAAGCCGCATAACTCTGATGCGTAGTAATCAGCAACTGCTCTGAATAGACATGCTCAGTGACTGCATAGCCTTGCTGGTTGCTGTTACCTTGTTGAGGGTTGTTGTCGTGTTGTCTCTGATCGTTCTGCTTCTTGTAGCACTGATTCGCATTGTGGCCTTGTTTCTTGCAATAGTTGCAGGAACCAGGCGCTCTTCTCTGATTGTTGTTGGAACCACCAGACTGTTGCTGGTTCTGCTGGTTCTGCTGCTGCGATTGCTGTTGCTATCCGTGACCCCGTCCACGTCCAGCACCTTTGCCACGACCCCTACCTCGAGATCCTCCAGAACCTGCAAAATAGACAGATTCTTGCTGACCCGTCGAAGTAGAACTCCCCAGTAGGCGCACCTCCTCTCCTAACATCATAGGAACAAGCTCATCAAACCGCGGAAGGGGTTCTTTGGTCGAAATCGATGTTATGAACTGTTTGTACTCTGCAGGTAGTCCCTGCAATGTGGCTCGGATCAAGACAGTGGGATCAATCTCGACTTTTACAGAAGAAAGCTGATCCGCGAGCTGCTTGACATGGTTCACATAGTCGTTGATGCACATCGACGCCTTCTTCACGGTGTTGAACTACTGCAGCAATTGCAGCTTCCGCGCCTCTGTTCCGGATTGAAACAGATGCGCGAGTGCATCCCAAGCTTTCTTGGGGGTATCGCAATCTTGGATGTGATCGATCATCGATGCTGAAATTGTCAGCGCGATGTAGTGAATAGCCTGATATGAGCGCTTCTTCCACTCCTTGAATTTCGGGTCAGAAATTGGCACTTCATGCGCTTTCTCCTCCTCAGTGATAAGATCCCATAGATCTTGTCCCTGCAGGAAGGTCTTCATCCGGAACTTCCACACTTGGTAGTTGTTCTTGTCGAGTTTCTCTCCAGTGATCAAAGACACAGACTCCGTCATAGCTACAATGTCGAAATTGCGCTGTTCTGTACGCGGAAAAACCTCCCAGAAACTGCACGAAACTCGTCTCTCCCCACCGGGAGATCAAGAGTTGTCACAGTTACAACGAGGCGACTCCGCGAACTCCTCCTGCAGCGACAACGAGAAAAGAACCTGTGCGCGAACTGGAGGTGTACAAAACACGACGGAAACGTCGAAAGAACACACCAGGAAAGGCCGAAACTAGATCAAACGAGGTCAGAATTGGATGTGCGACTCCTCAAAATTTTCACCCTTATTCGGAACAGTATTAGTTTTAGACTCAAGTCCTAAAACTTTCGTTTTGGTCGAAAAAGATCCAATTGAAAAACTGCCGCTGGAAATCTCCAAATCGACTGAAACTTGGCCAAGTACACAATTCGCACCTTCTGAACAAGATAGCCTTAAAAGGGCTGGTTGACAGAAAACAGCGAGAAAAAATCGTCTAGGCCTCCAAAATCGCGTTCAAAGTTTTTGGTGGCGAAAAAAATGATTTCGTCTCAGCCGAACGCATCAGCAGGATAGTGCTCGACATCAGGCACAACTCCGGCTGCTCTCTCCTGTACTCCAAACTCCATCTTGTCTATCAGCAAGGGACACACACTCTCACCAGCTCTGATACCATGTAGAAAGATCGATACTTCGAGGATACTCCAAGAAGAGAGAGAGCGAGTAGACAAGGAAGTAAAATAGGAATGAGATGAGAGAGGCTTTGCCTCTCTCTGTATATATAGTGGAGGTGAGTACAAGAGAAACCCTAATGGTGGGTTAGCCCTCTAACTAACTCTAACAACCCTAACCACTCCGGCTAATGTTAGCCGTCGATCTACTAGAGCTTAGACTATATCAACAATAAGTGGACCTAACATGTTTGGAATCCTCAACGAGAGCACTGTACGTGGTTGGTTGTGTAGGAGTGAGGTTTATGTGAGGGGATACACTCCCAAGGTCAAGCAAGCAACACTGGAAGGTGGACGGAGTGAGGTGTTCTTGGGAGAAAAGAGAGAGAGTTTGTGGGCTTCTAAGCTTGACTTGGAGCAGAAGTTCATTGATCATTTATGTTCTTTGAGAGAAGGAAATGCGGCCTTGAACTCTTTGTTATCAGTTTCAGTTGACAACATTTTTGCTCGTGCACGCTCTTGACATTTTGAAGGAGAATGAGGACTCACATGCAGTTCTAGGAGATATGTACGGATGTGGGTGAGGAAAAGTCTGAAGTGGTCTTTCAGGAAGTCAACTTTGGAAGTTAGTAAACTTTCATCAAACTGGAAAGAGTTGAGAGACACTATGGTGGTTCGGATAGCCTACTTGGTTATGACTTACAACATACTGTCAGAGTTGATAGTGAACATAGATCAAACTAGTCTCCAGCTAATGTCTATTGATAATGAAAAAACTTACACTTTGAAGAGAGTAAGAGATGTACTTGTTGTAGGATGTGGAGGCAAGAGACAGATCTTTTTATTGTTGAGTTGTTCAGCTGCTGGTGACTTCCTTTTTTATCAAGTGATATTCGAAGATAAAACTGGTGATGTACTTCTCAACAGTGAGCATTCTGCACTGTTGTGTCACCTTGGATGACATTTGATCTATTCAAAAACTATCACGTCCATGAAGCGATACATTCACAACATCCTATTGTCTATGTTCTCTTCTGTGCGTGCACAGAAAGGTTGGACTCTACGAAGCCGAAATGTCTTCTCCTGCTTGATTGCTATTATGTTCACAAAGCAGAGAGTTTCATGACTTTGTTGAAGACAAAGCATCTGAATATATGTTTGTTGTTTGTTCCTGCCAATTGCACTTCGAAACTACAGCCATGTGATGTTGTACTACAAACGTCATTCAAATGTATAGTTTACAGTGGATATCAAGGAGTATGAAGTGAATTACGTTGCTCAAAAGCTTAGAGATGGACTGGAAGCTCATCCTATCTCTTTACCTGCTGCTGTTGATCACTTACGCAAGAAAACATGTGAATGGTTGATGAAAGCACACATGCAGTTGTCGAAGTGTAAAGACATGCTCCACTTTGGTTGGAAGAAGATCAAAATTCATGTAGCTTGGGAACAAGATACTCAGAGGAAGGCAATTGATCTGAACGTGACCATCAAGCTATTCTTAATAGAGTCTTCGTTTGAGGTGAAAGAGGAGCTGCTTCTCTCAAAATATGAAGAGTGGTTGGGAAAAACACGGTGGAGGACATTTTGGACTTCGCAACTGAGAAGCTGCAGAGTTCAGAGCTAGATTTTGAGGGTGGTCTAGGTTCGTCAACTTCATTGGCACCTCAATCGACAAACGAGTGGGTTTCACCGAGTATCTTAGTGATTCAGCAGTTCTTACATAATATAGTTAATTTTCTCAATTTCAACAAGTATTAGCTGTAATTCGTAAAGTTAAAATTTCTAGCAAGTTTTGGAAGAAGCTTTTGCTTCTCTCAGGGTTCTCATTGAACTTCAGCTTCAGAATGGTGAATTGATATTTCAGAACTACGGTTACGCATAGTTTTCAGAGAACTGAATTTTCTTTTCCAGTTTCTGACTCAAGTCTTTTTAGAGTGTTCAAAGGATTTTGTTTTCATCAAGAGATTGAGATTTTCTTCCAAGTCTGGAGTGCTAAGCATACATATGTAAACATGTATTCCATGAGGTTGTGCTATTTGTTTCCATCAAACGTGCACTTGCACATATTTTTCCTCCTAAACGTGCAGTTCATTTTTAAAATGATATGTTTTCCAACCAAACGTTGTCGTAGCAAGAGCCTTTTCTTTGAGCAAGGGCGTACGTTCTGGCTGTGGCTAGCGATCGATGCACAGCAGAGCGACTAGTATCACGTAGATTTCTCTCTGACTTCCTCGATATCTAAGCACTTTCTTTCTTTCGGTAAAGGGTCAAGATAACCACACGAAAACGTTGGATGATCATGGGTACGACAAACGGGATATGCGATGACATGATCTCTCGGTAGTATTCCTCTCCGAAGTTTCTCACTACTAGGGCTTCGTGCATGGCTTTGGGTCGACAAATGTGTCTTATCTCGCACTCGGTGTTAAAGTTTACAGGAGGGAGCTGATTTAGATCCATCTTTCATTAGATGAGGATAAAGACGGTAAGATCCCATTCTTGGCCGTAAGTGACAACAGATAAGATCACAGGAACAGACGAGAACATGACTTGCGCGGTAAAGTTATGCCCGAAGGATCCTGTCAGAAATTGTTAGAAATGAATTCGTTCCATGTACATCAGTTTAATCTGGAAAGGGTTTTGAAAGGAGAATCTGGACGGTAAGTAGAGTCTTTCGTCCATCTCTCACAACATTTGCACCCCAACTACAAGAGTATCTCGGTTCCTAGAACGCCGGTACAATCTCATAAGATCCTTACGATCTCTCCACGAACAATCTCTTGAATTTTTCTTAAGGTCGAATGCCCCCACACAAGTCACTCTCCTTTTCTTAAAAGCTTCGAACACAAAACAAGGATAGGTGCAAGCTCCCTAACCGAGCAACCCAAGCCACACGGGCTGATGAGGTGGCACACATGCACATCGCATGTTTGGTCCCGTCATACTCATCCACGTGTAGGTCGTCTGGGTGAAAGGTTCAAATGCATGCACCGTAACATGTTTCAATACTAGAGACTAGGCTAGACAGGTAGTCGACTTTAAAGGTCAAGGATCGCACTTTGCCGCGTTGAGTGCGAACCTGACAACCACATGACGTGGTTACAACGTAGGTCGCTAAAGTCTTATCTACGCCTAGAATACTCCCCAAAGCAATACAAACGTCACACTGGATGCTTTTCTGCCAGCTGCCGCTAACAAGACTCGAGACCTAGAGTAGATATCGTTGTCGATACAACTCGGCAGAAAAAACAGCGAACTTTCACACATGATAGGTACTGATCTACAGCTCAGTCTCCTCTCAAACTTGCCACGTAGGTAGGATACTAAAATCTCTACTTACAGGTCAAATTTCAGGAAGATCTGACGACTAGATCTCCTCCCACAATTAACACAAATTCACAGAAACTAACACGCACTTCCAATCTCAGATTCAGGACAGAAGCTTCTTCGACTAAATGAACCGTCCACTTCCACTCAAACTTCTTGTGCTATCAAATCAGAAGGTAAACTCACTACTCAGAAAATTTCAGCCGATTTGACCGTTCGGATCATCCTCCATAAATCAGCAAACTTGCTGCTCCAGATTGAAAGCTTTCTGCACCCCGTCGCTTTCAAATCGCCATTGCGCTCAATCCGCATAACATCCGGTGGTGAAATTTGGGGTCAGAGCTTCAGCAACTCACATACCACAAGCTCATGAAATCTGGTCTCAATCTGACGGCTCAATCACTCAAACTCATTAATCTTACAATCGGAAGGGAAAGCTATGTACTCCCATCACTCTATGAATTTCAAAATGCCATAACGTATGCCTTGGACCTCCAAATCGAGTGAAATTTGGGCTCAGGTTACTCCTCCCGTCAAGAGCTCTCCGCCCATGCTCTCTGATCTCCAAAATCTCTCGTGAAAGTGCCATGATCCTCCCAGAGCGCACACTTAGATAGATGACAAGTTATCTTCACTTTTTGGTGGACTAATGAGAAGTTAAAGGACTCAACCTTGTCCTTTTCTGCCCCATGGAGACCTCCAGCAGATAATAGAGCATTCTAAGCTCATAAGAGCAAAGTTTTAGATCCCATTACACCACAACTTTTACAACTGTGCGCAAAACGCACTTATACGCATAATTTACATACTAATTGATCCCACAACAGGACAACGTGCAACCCATTTCGACAATATTCAGGAATTCACACGAGTATGTCCAGTTCGTGAAATCGTTGTTATCTCAACTTAAACCACAAGTACCGCTATAGTGAGGATCTCCACCGCTAATCACTTTTAACCTTGAGCTTAGGAGGAATATGGACTGCTTCAAATTTATCAAGTGAATCCCGGATCACTGAGAACTATAAAAATAGAATATTCTAAATATATTTTAAATTTGAATTTTGAGATGTTCTACTACCCAACATATTCTGTTATAATCACTTACCCCTTGCGTTACCATGACCCAGCGAGCTCTTCTGAGACAAGGAGCTCGACCCTTAGCGTTAAATAGCACAAGAAGTGCGTTAATGACCCTCTCGCGTTATCATGATCCAGCGAGCTTGACCCTTAGCGTTAAACAACACAAGAAGTGCGTTAATGACGTACGTCTATGGCCGTGAGTTGTCGCTGCCCGCACCAACCCAACCTTTAACAGGTAAACCAGGAGGAACTTCGTTTTCTGGAGTGGCAAGGACCCTAATGACAACCCAACCTCTAACACTTAAACCAAGGGGAACATCAATTTTTGGAGTGGTGGGTTGTCTCTGCTCGCACCAACCCAACCTCTAACATCTAAACCAAAGGGGAACTTCATTTTTTGGAGTGACAAGGACTCTAATGAGAACCCAACCTCTAACACTAAACCAGGAGGGACTTCATTTTCTGGAGTGGCATTTTCTGGAGGGGCAAGGACCCCTAATGAAAGCAGCCTGCGGCCGCATTTAGAGACTCAACAAGGATTCTAAGCAAGGGGCATGCGGTCGCACAGGAGTGAAAATTCGAACCCGAGACCTCTCCATTCTAATCGGGAGGATTACCCAACACGATGTGCCACATGGTGTGAAGCTCGTTGTCAAATGTCAATATGTATCATACTTACGTGAATCTTTGTATGGACGCGCCTGCCCGGATTAACATGCGGCTGCATTTACTGCACTTCCTAACGCTGTTTAACGCTAAAGAGCTCGATTGAGGCCTTGGCTTCCCGCACTATGATTGAGAGAAGAAAAGAAGCTACAATGAAAAAGATCCGTCGTGTGTGAAGTGAAGCTTTTTATACTCCTATTGGTGGTATAGTATATCGAGCAAAACCCTCATTTTTGAGTTACGTTCTTTCGTGCGGACTCGGCAATGATGTCACAGATTAGTGAATTAATGCAGCTTCCCTCGTGTCAGCTTAATTGTAGCACGCGCGAATCCGAATAGACAGGAGAGAAAATTCGGACAAGAGATGTGGATGTCGAGTGAGACTCTTTTATTATTGTGGTACAGAGGATCTTGTCATCACCTCGTGACAACGTGGTGGTAAGAGTTCGAGAGTAGACCATGAGATCCTGAGTTCGATCTTTTCAATGCTCATTTTGACACTGTGGCTGCAGACCGCCAGGTTTAGGAAATAGCGGGCAGCTCTTAGTTGCACGTGCTGGAAGCTTTCCGTAACACGTTTGAATCTTAATTAATCGCGAAATAGTGTGCATTAGGTCGCTAATCTGTGACATCGCTATAGGGTCCTTTCGCGCACGGCTTCCAGATCTTTTCTCACTGTTCCTCTCAATGCTCTGACAATAGCCGTTTAAGTTCTTGGAAGCCGCAAAAATTTCCATTACTGCGCGAACACAAGAATACGGGCACGATATGTACTCAGATACACGATATGTACTGCCAGACAACTCAGCGAGCACCCGTCCCCAACCGAATGCTGGGAGGACACGTGACATAAAACGTCACGTAGTACGGTATACGGGATCAGGATGTCAAAAAGCGGCCTTGAATTCTCTCTCCAGGCGCCCTGACCACGAGACGCCAACAAATCTGACGGTTGGGCGAACCAGACCCACCATCTCCCATGCGTCACCGACAGGTAGAGACACGCTACGGTAGTCTTACAGCCGGTGCCTCGGTGTTCTTCCTTCGCGGCGTTAGTTGCTTGGCCCTTCGGGTCCTTCTTTCCCTTGTAAGGCTTGATGAGGTCCGTTGGCTATTCATTGCGTCGCGTGTTCTCTCTGTCTTATATCCAGTTATGTGTTCTGTCATTGCATCTCCGTGTTCCAATCAGGAGTCAGACCCTCGTATCGCGCCCAACACCATGGCAGCAGTTTTGCTGCAGGTAATCTCCAGTGACCAGTCTGTCCCCACTTTCCGAGTCCTGGATCCCTCGACCAGTTCGTTCTACGATGAGTATTTTTGGTCTGAGGGAGCCTAAATTGTTCTTCCTTCCTCCCTGTCTTCAATGTGGAGCTTGACAGCCTCGCTGACAATGATCGATTAGTACAGACGTCGACTTCTCCTCTTGAATTCCAGTATAGAGACCTCAGGTCGTTTGGCTTTAAACGTGACAACTGGGGCCGGACAAATGTCACAATCACGGGCTTACGCATGTTGAAACCATTCTTTAACAGATTATGGTGCTCGCAAATAACCCTGGTTGATATAACCTGGTTGATATAACCCTGGTTTCTTAACCTAAACCGATCATAAACCTCCGTAAATGGCCTCCGAGGGGTTAGAACTTAGCAGCGGTCGGTCCACAGGCTACGCACACAATAGAACAGAAAAACTAAAAGAATATCACCAAAAACCCATTACGCCTCTTCTAAGGGACATGTCTGCACATCACATTTGCCGTTTCTCAAAGCATTCAAGCAGAATTCCACACATATGCGGAACGTGATTCCCCCACTTAGGGTTTAGGTAAACCTAAACCTCAAGGCTCTCCAAACTTACTCACTTATGGTTTTCTTTTACAAACGATTACTATAGGGTAAAGTCAGGTTTTAGTGTGCTATGATCGGTCCGATTATTCTTCCTGTGGGTGAAAAACCTCATCGGAAAAGATCACTCCAGGTAAAAGTCGCAGGCGATACAGTAATGATACTGTGTACCTCGAGTCCGACTACGGTACTTCATGGTAAACCCAACTTTCAGTCTAACTAACTGTGGACTGGTTTCAAGCATCTCTGTTCAGACACTAGGATCTTCACTAGAAATCTCTAACCAAAGTATTACCAACACGCAGCCCCGCTCCTTTGGCCCAAAGGAACAATATTTTCTTGAGGCACGAGTAACGTACTAAACCTAATTGATGCGTTTTCTATTTCACTGCCCTCAATATTACCTCTACACTCGAAGAAACACGTGCTTACACAGCTGATAAACCTGATGGAAACAGACGTTTCTGATGATCCCCGCCTCATCTTCCTCGTTACGCCGACAGTATCACATCGTCAGCCTCGATCCTGTCTAACTTGACCATCGAGTATGTATGTTCCTCACGCGTATGCTTCTGACGCTCCAAACAGTGTGCCACTTTTCACTCCCTAAGTTCCTTGATGGTAATCAGGACGGTGGACACCTAGCACACGTGGACTGAATCTTCAATGGACCTGACTAGCAGCTCCAACACGAATCCAAACGACTAGAGGTCGAAAACTCAGATCAGAAGACTTGCTACCAGTTTCCCTTGTACCGGGGAACTTGACAGACGACGTAGTCAGACCACACGAAGAGAAGACGAGACGATCTCTTGCACGTTCGAGGTAAACAACAAACCAAAAGGCGTTCTGAACTTTTTAGGACTGCATATCCAAGGAAACCTGAAGATTAACAGGCAGCAAAACCACATAGGCACCTTCTACATGAACTCTAGCTAGGACGCGAGTAATCTAGGCACTTATACTTTGGCTCCCACCCTCGGCTCATAGAAACAGAAACTGTCAAATATGAAAGCCGAACGGCCAACGTAGAGTGACGGTGAAATGGTGGGAATTACATGCCAGGAGCCAGTGCCCAAGTTACCAACAATTGTCCTATTCTTTTCACCCCGACTTGGGTGCACGCAGATATAATCGTCACATGCCAGAAAATCGTAAGATCCAACAGAGTCCTCAAAAAGATCATTTGGCATCTCGTGTTTTAGCTCCCAATCATACGTTAATGGGTTTAATTGCCATATGTATACTCCTCTACCACAGGTCTCCGTCTCACCGATCAACATGAGACGACCCCTACTTCCAAACAGACGAGGTGTCCACTGCCGGAATGTCGGCCCTATGGACACGGGTACATCCAGTCCATACGGCTCTAACGATCCAATGCCATCGAATATGAATAGAGCCACATTTGCAGAGCTCAAAGCTCCGCGATTTTGTGCCAAGAACAGCAGATGTTCGTTTAGAGCAAAAGCATTCTTGAAGCGAAAGCCCTCCGGAAAGCCTTGAGTCATAAACCACTGTCTTGTAATAGAATCGTATATCTGTATTCCTGGACGTCGCGGAGCGAGCTCACCACCTGTGCCTCTTCTCTGGAGCTGCTCCGCTATGATGAAGTACTGTCCCAGGCGCATATCGTCCACAACCATCTGACGTACATCAGATTCAGCCCAATCAAGACTTCGAATTTGCCTTTGCACTTTGGTCAAGGGATTTAACATGTAAAGGTTCTTTCTTTCCCCGGTTTGTTGCATCATTAAGAAGAGTCCTCGCATGCTGGAAATGACAGATGCGTGTACTGATTGTAACAGATGGAAAATTCTCCACTTTCGCGAGTGTAGATCGAACGACAGCAGCGGTCTTGAAGAATCAGTATCCCAAAGCAAGAAAGGGGCAGATGCGCATGCCGAAGTCGTAGCATTCTGAATCTCATATACAGAACAGATGCTCTGAAATTCAACGTCATCCAAAATCGTCTTCCAACGCTTGCAGACACGCCTCAGTTGCAGAAAACTGCGCACAGGCAATTTCCCCATAACTTTGCAAACCACTTCCTTGGAGAGATACCTGCCTCCCATCATAAGCCCCTCATCACTACTCCTGGTAGTGCTCGTGCTCGGGAACTCCATCCTGGTAACCTATCGTCCACGTCGATGCAAATCTTCTCCTTCCAAGGGCGTGAATTGCAGACTTTGTGACCAACAACATCACCAGAATCTTCCTCAGAAATCTCTCCTGCTTCGCGCCTGGCCGACGTCTGTATCTCACGTACCTACTCAACTCAACGAAGTCAAGGCCATGTTATCCATGAGCATAAATTAGAAATCTCTGATCAACCACTCGCTCCTTCCCCACTGTGAGTCAGGTCTCTTTCAGCGTTTCTGAAATCCCTTCGGTAATGACCAGTTTCAAACCCAAAACTCTCTGAACGAACTGGATGGCCACATTGCTATGGCAATTTTTAAGATTCCTCAGATGAACCCCATCCGCTGCTACACTATCTTGAATCTGGACTTGCATTCCCGACTGCATTCTGTCCTGACAACCGAAATTTGAAGGGCCTTCGATACCCGTAACCTCCAGGCAATTCTCCTCAAATCCTTACGCTCGCCGACCGAAAGCCTAACTAATACCTATTCTCCACATATCCACGACGACTTTCTCTCTCGGATGGTGTGATCACCGTGGTGGATGCACTCAGGTCGAGTCGTCTTTCTTCTTCGCAATATTCGTAATTTCCTCTGACATGTCATTCATCTGCTACATCCACGTATCACTGGAAAGTGGCGCGGTCCACAACATCGGGTCGCCACGTGGTGATACGCAGGAAACTCGCTTTAAGAAGTTCCCGTGACTAACCTCGTAGGCGTTGGAATACTCAGAAACTACAGTGATGCATCGACTTCACCACGTAAACCACCGCCGCTTTCTCTACACTAACTACCGTATTTAGTGAGAGTGAAATTAATGCGATAAGCGTATTTTGAAGGTCCTCACAGTTATGAATGTAATATATATTAATTTAATGTTTATATTAATAGAGATAAAGTATAATGTGATACACATTAATACTTTTTACACATAAATAGTGTGAGTAAAAAATTTTAGAACTCTAAATTTTTTGATCGACAGCTTCTTAAATGATAACTAATCACTCTGATTTCATTCAGAACTTTCTTTTTATTTTCTATGATGAGTTGATTCTGGAGTTTCATATTATGTCATCAAGTGAATCTTTTGGGTTTAAAATCGCCTCGCACCATCCTCTAAGATGAGATCAATTCTCACGATCATTTCAATCCGGCTATAATCAATAGATGGTGAGTTCTCCACACTTAACTAAATAAAAGAGATATCGGTCCTCCGTCCCTAGATATGCAAGATGTAGCTACATATCCAACATAGACTCCCATCCAAGAGATCATCATGCCGGAATATGGAACACAAGTCAGGAGGATTTGATCTTGAGAACTCTTCTTTCTAAGTGGGCGTCTCATTCTCACTGAGAATGATCTCTGTTCTCATTAAGAAAAGAATTAAAACTCTTACATAAATCTAAAGGAAATTACTTCTACATCCTTTACTAACTTTCTCTATGTCAACTTTTCTGTATCATTTCATTTTTAAGAATGAAGAGTCAAAACTATAGTACTCATTAACACCTATGCACTTGTATTTTCAGATTATGGATCCAAGTCACGAGCAAAAATCGACGGATTTCTCTCTTTCACATTTTACAATAACTTAAAACTTGCACTAACAATTGCATAAAATGCTATTTCTCACAACTAAAGACATGAGGTCGCTCTCTTTAACGACCTCATGTCTTTAGTATTCTAGTACTATAACACTCGAGTAAGAGACAAACAAGTAGTGAATTCCAAAACTAAGATGTTCATAATGGCCTCTCCAACTTCATATATAGTCAAAGGAGGATAAAGGAAAGTAGACCCACCAATCATCTACTCTCACACGAATTGTTGATGTGGACTAACACAACTAACACACTGACTAGCACACTGATTGCTGACGTGTACTAACACAACTAACACACGGATTGCTGACATGACACATTATTCATCTAGCAAGAGGGATCCACCTACTATCACATGGATTGCTAATGTGTCGCATGGTCGCATCAACAAGTGAGATCCACTTAACTGATGTTGAGCTCTTCTAGCTCTAACTATAGCTACTAATGATGATTACAAACCTCCATCCTTTTAAGACACAACGTCCTCGTTGTGAGAATTCTCAAAAGTTTGTACTACTAATGTCGCATGAGCTAAATGCACTACTGGTTCCCATGTGGCTCCATAAGTGGATAACCTTTCCAGTGAACCAAGTACTCAACTTGATGTCGCCTTCTAATTCATTTTTGTAAAGTCCTCTCAACTTCAAATTCGTCGACTCCATCGATGAGCTCTGAGAGTGGTGGAGACCTAGAGTCATTGGTGAAACATTGAGGACATGGAACATACTGATGAAGGAGTGATTGTGAAACACGAGATGAACTTTCATGTGTGAGGGAAGCTCCAACTTGTAGGTCATTGCTCTTATCTGTTGTTGTATAGTAAAAGAATCGATGGAGTGAAGATTCATCTTTCGTGCTCCTGAATGTGATAAGTTGATCGTGGATAGCCATACTTGATTGCCCTCTTGGAACTCCATGTCTCGATGATGAGCATCAGCATATTGCTTTTGTCGATTTTGAGCTATTGCTAACGTCTCTTTAGTATTTTATACTCCTTGATGAATGTGATCCACAAACTCTTAACGGCTACTATCTTTGTGAAACACTGTGGTAGCTTGCACACTTTAGCAAAGCTAGATGGTGTGAGAGGGTGCTCTCAATACATTAAGAAGAAAGACGTTGTCTTTGTGGATGCATTTACTGAGTTATTATAAGCAAACTCTATTACTTGTAATAGCGTATCTCATGCTTCTTGCTGATCTCTAGTGAATGCACGTAGCATATCCTCAATTGTCTTATTTGCTCTCTCGATTTGTCCATCACTTTGAGAGTGATAAGCAGTAGACATGACAAGCTTAGTATTGAAGAATCCGAATAAGATCTTCCCAAGAGACTAGTCAATTGAGATTCTCTATCTATGATAAGAACTCGAGAGAGCTGTGCAAACATAAGTAGAGACGCGCTAAATCTGGAGCTGTGACATGCATAATTGTTGATCTAATGTGGATCATTTTGCTCAAATTTGTCCATAAAAGCTACTATGGAATCAAAACCTGAGGAAGTAAGAGATAATCCACATACAAGATCCATGCTAACATGTTCCCAACGTCGTTCTGAAGTAGGGAATGGTTGTAGCAACCCTACAAGTTTTTGATATTTGTCTTGTTTTGTTGACATGCTAAGCAGCTCTGAACATAGACCACAACATCCTCACACATCTTTGGTCAGTAGTACACATGTTGAAGATTCTCCAGAGTCTTCTCGACCTCTACATGCCTTGAACTAGCCGAGTCGTGGCATTCGTTTAGCACTGTGGTGCGCAGTTCATCATCTTGAAGAATCCATTCCTTATAGACATTCGAGTTAACGCATCTGCCAATTTCTTTTTCTCTACTACATAGACAATCTTCATGTTGAGTTTTTTCGCTATTCTGTCCATCGAACTTGTCGCTTGGAGAGATCCTTCTGTGTCTCCAAATACACCAATGGTTTGTGATTAATCTCCACCACGAACTCCTTATCGCCCAAGTAATGCTTCTAATGTTTAGTCGCCAAGACAATGGCTGGCTCTTCTCATCCCATTGTGTGATAGTTTTGTTCTGCTAGAAGTAACTTTTGTGAGAATGCAGTCGGATGCCAACCATCCTCCCACTCTTGCTGTAAGAAACCTCCAATTGTTGATCTGGAGGCATCTGTCGTCAGTTTGATGGACCGAGTGAGATCATACCACTTTAATATTGGTGCATGTACAAGAGCCTTTTTGAGAGCTTGGAAGACAATTTCTTGTGCTACTCCTCATTTCCACTTCTGTCCCTTACCTACCAGATTTGTTAGAGGTTGAGCAATCCAACCAAAACATTTCACAAAGCACCGATAGAACCTCGTCAGTCCCAAAAAGCTCTTGAGTTGAGTCTGATCCTCTGGTGCCATCTACTGTTGTATGACATCTATCTTATAACTCATTACTTGAATATCTTTAACACTCACTCT
Source organism: Asterella californica (assembly GCA_036924285.1). Classification (NCBI taxonomy): domain Eukaryota; kingdom Viridiplantae; phylum Streptophyta; class Marchantiopsida; order Marchantiales; family Aytoniaceae; genus Asterella; species Asterella californica. The sequence continues at coordinate 29,452,596 of JAYKYS010000006.1, read as the reverse complement.
ATGACCCAAATAATCTACTTCAGATTTGCCAAATTCACATTTTGAACCCTTGGCGTACAAGTTGTTCTCACATAAAATCTGAAGTACCTCGCGAAGGTGTTGCCTATGCTCTTCTAGTGTGATACTATACACCAAGATGCCATCTAAGAACACAATGACTGACTTATCTAAGTAAGGTCGGAAGATATCATTCATGAGACCCATGAAGGTAGCCGGAGCATTGGTGAGACCAAAAGGCATCACCAAATATTCAAAGTGATCTTACCGAGTACGGAAAGTAATCTTGGGCACATCCTCATTTGCAATTCTGATATGATTATATCCATTCCATAGATCCAACTTTGTGAAGTATTGTGCACCTTGCACTTGATCAAACAAGTCATGCAATCGTGGTATATGGTACTTGTTCTTGACTGTTTGTTGATTCAAGGCTCGATAGTCGATACACATCCTCATATGCCATCTTTTTTCTTCACGAACAATACTGGAGCTCCATACGGAGACACACTCGGTTGAATGAAACACTTCTCCAACATCTCTTCCATTTGGACTTTGCATTCCTTCAACTCATTAGGTGTTAGACGATATGAGGTCTTATACGGTGGTGTACTATCCGATAGCACCCGACGTTTGGTGACAAGCCTGGTGGTAGATCATCCTCCAACACATCTTTGTAATCCTCCAACACATCCTTCAATTTGAAGGATATGTCAGCTTTCTCTTTAGAGTGAATCACATCTCTTATTAATCCAAGGAAGCATACATCAACATTATCAATAGCAAATGACATATAGAGACAAGTTTCTAGGTTGCGATCAAACCCTATCTCCAAATATTGTCCATCCACTGATCCAATCTACTTCTGGATTATGCTTCTCAAACCACGACATGCTCAAAATAACATCATAGCGAGCTAATCTGATCACTTGTCACTCGATCTTCTCCTTGTACTTGTCTATGGTCAAACCTATACTCCTAGAGAGGATCTCAATGAGTTTAGTCTCTCTGTTTGACAATTCTACCTCTTCCTCTTGACCCTTGTCTAATTGCAAACCCGTCTTTAACGCAACAAAACATGAAAGGAAGTTTCTGATAGCACCTAGATCCAACAGAACTCACCTTCTGAGTTTCTAGTTCTCCGTCCGCAACAATCAGTCTATGCTTTTTGTCTACCTTTTTGCCATCGCAACCCAGCCTCTAATGAACATGCTGAAGGAAGAAAGGAGGAAAGGAAACATTGAAGGAATCAGCATTGAAGGGGGAACCTCGCTCCTCCACCAGCTGTTCGCAGATGACACGGGGATCATGATAAAAGGTACGGAATCCTGCTTCAGAGCGACTCAGGAATTAATTCTCAGGTATGAGGTGATCTCTGGGGCTTCTCTAAACTTGGGGAAGTCCGTGGTCATACCGATAGGAATGGAAGAGACTCCGGGATGGTTGGAAGGCTCTGGGTGCTTAATTGCGAGGCCGGGCCAAATGGTGAAATACCTTGGGGCGTGGATAGGGAGGGGTCTGTCCGATGCCCAGATGACGGAAGCTTTAGTGGGCCGCCTGCAAAATCGTCTACAGCACTGGTCCAACCGGATGCTCTCTTGGCCAAGCAGGACTGTTCTGCTTACCCACGTGCTCAGGTCGATACCCGCCTACCAGCTGACGAGTGTTGAGTGTACTGCTACAGGGTTCAGGAAATTGGAAGAGGTTTGTCGCGTCTTTCTTTGGGGAAAGAACCCGGAAGGGAATGATAAGGTGCCGCTGGTAGCGTGGGACGTTCTCACGAGGCCTAAGAAGGATGGCGGACTCGGTATAACTCCCTTCAAGGACGTGAGCCAAGCGCTCAAACTGAAACACCTAGGGAAACTGCTGGAAGGGGAGAAACAAGAGTGGACTCGCATCGCGAAGTGGGGAATAAGGGACGCTATGGGGAAAGGTAGATTTAAGAAAAAAACGGAGGGCTGGTCCCCTGAAGAAGGACTGCTGATGCTCCCCGGTCTACGGTCTCGTAGCCTACCGACCCTTGATAGTATGCTGAAATGCTGGAAGGCCGTTCGGGGAAGGCTGGTCTTCGACGGGATCAAAGCTCACCTGCCTGGAACCCTGTCCTCCTCGATGGTGGCTGAGCTATGGCAAAAGGCCATGAACATTGATGAGCAAGGGAAAAAAGATGTTCTCGGCCGTCTAAGAAGGAAAAGGATTCTCACTCTGACTGCCCTAAAACTCAAAGACCTTCGTGACACGATGAGGGGGACCTCCCTGCTCACACCAACAGAAGCTGTGGAATCGTCAGAGGGCAGAGACCTGACATGTCTTACTAGATGGGCTGGCGAGGCATTAACTTTTTCCGGGGGTCTGCACGAGAGCAAGAGCTGGGCTTGGGAAAACCAGAATCTGCTTTCGAAAGGATGGAAACTTGAACTGAAAACCTGGAAAGGTCTGCTCCCTCTTAGACCCCCTCACTACGACAAACTGAATGGAAGATGGGGGGTAAGAGACTCGAACTCGGTATGGGAAGAAAGGTGGAGGAATGTGTGGTGGAAGGGCGGCACGACGAGGACCAATGTTTGGCTGTGGAGAATGTTGAACCGGGGTTTTTTTACTAACCGGAGGGCCTCTCTGTTGAAAATCGGCGATGGCTTCTGCCCGAGGGGGTGTCAGGAGACTGAGACGATTGAACATATGTTTTGGGAGTGCTCGGTCGCCAGGGACAGGTGGAAAAGGCTCAAGCTACATGAACTTGGGAGCGACCTGAACTATGATGAAGGGAGCGGTCTCCTCACAACGATAGACAAGGCGCTTGTTTCGAGGGATCACAACCCAGCTTTAATTCTCCTTCTGGTCGAGCATACCCAAACCATCTGGAGGGAAAGGGCAGATATGATATTTCGGGGAAAAAGGACTGATCGCCCTGCTGCGAGGATTCTCGCTGAGGTCGCCAAAACTATGTGGGCGAGCCTGCGGGAAGATGTTAGCCCTGACAAAAAAAAAGCTTGGCACAGGGCGATGGCCACGATAGGGAAAGTTCAAGTGATCCTGCAGGAGAGAGCGAGAGGGGAACAAGACTTCAACCAGAACCCTAGTCCTCTCGAGCAATAACCCATCCTAGATGATCAATCAAAACAAAGTGAGAAGAAGCGGTAAGCGGCACGTTACCTGGTCTCGAATGCAAGATCAAACTTGGCTTTGCAACCGGGAGCAGGCTGCTGGAAGTCTTACCCCAAACCTGTCTTTCCGCAATCATGGCCGCAGCGTGGTGAATGATGAGGCGACTAAAGGCAAAAACGTGATGATGAGGTGGGGCCGGCCGAATCTGGTCCTCGGACTTTATGCCAATCTCGCGTCTGTCAGGAGCAAGAAGAACGATCGCGTCAGAAAAAGAACTGTGAAGGGGCCTAGGATGATGATCACCTCGAATTACGTGTAGAATCATCATGACATTTGCGAGAGGAACAACATGAAGAAGGATCCCCGCTCGATGAGGTGCAGGCTGAGTGAGAAGCTGATGTCGGCCGGGGGCCCGATCTACCAGGGGTGCGCACTGCAGAAGGGCTCGGTGATCGAGCTCGGTAGGGACCGCCTCCCGATGGCTACGATCATTACGAGAGCGAGGGCAAAAAGGACGAGGTCGTGCAGGAGCTTGAAGGAGGTGAATGACGGGGGGGTGACGGCCGGGAATTGTCTCAGGCTTAGGGGTTGGCCTTGCCGCCCGTGGTGTAGTGTTGAGTATGGGCAGGGCGGGTGGCCGGTTTTGGCTCCCGCCGGCCCTCTTGTGCCGGGGCTCACTAGCGAGCTCGGGCCGGTTGTTCGTAAATGGGTGGCTCCCTTTTAGCCCTTTATAAAGTTCCCTCGGCCCACTGCGGTCGTTTAGTTAAAAAAAAAAATAAAAAAAAATGCTTTTTGTCTACAATTTATTTGCTTCCCATTTTTTGCATCCCTCCTCGTCTTTTCCCCTCTTGGAAGCACCAATAACATCGCGAGTCAAAGTTAATGATGGTTTTCGTTTCCTGGTCTTCTGTCTCCTCTTCGATCTCTTTTCTTTCACCTAGATGATTTATGTTCCTCCATTGTGGTCGTTGAACTCCTCTTGCAAGAACATCCATTCTGCAAAATGCAGCAATGTGATCTATTCGATCACAATTATAACAACGACGCACTCCATCTCTTGGTATATACTCTCCATCTCTTCCAAGTTCATTTCTCTATTGCTGATCTTCTGTCTTGAGTGACATACCTCCTCGATTTGGCATCTCCCTACGTCCTTCTTTGTATGTTGGACGTCTATATCCATCTTGATGTCACAGATTGCCTAATTCCATAAGAACAGGTCCGTCAAGATTGTAGTGATTGCTCATAATTTCTCCTCATGTTGTTTCATAAGATCCTGCAATCCGTTGAGCACATGAGACAGCTTCATTAATAGTGAGTGGATTTTGGATCATTATCTCGGCTCGTATCTTCTCCTTCAATCCTCTTTTGAATACATCAAGGGCTTTTGCTTCGCTCATGTCAAGGATCGACACTTGCAAATCTCGAAATTATTCCACATACTCTTGTATGCTCTCCTTTTGACGTAGATCCCACAATCTTACTCGTGTTGTTTGGACTGCATCTACCGCTTGAAAGTTATGGATCAAACCATCTTGCAAACCGCTCCAGGAGATTTGCGTCTCTCGAGCAATGAGTGATTGTTCCCACGTTCTATACCAAGTGAGAGCTTTATCCCCTAGGTATGATCGAGCAAACATTCTTGTGACATAGTCAAAAACTTGGAAATATGACAGATGCATGTTCATCCTCACGATCACTCGACTTTCTTTAAAGGGCTCAACTTTACATGTCTTGTCCATTCGTAACAATAATGTACACTGATTCTCCATCTCATCGACTCTTGTTGTCGCTTGTGTCTCTTGTTGTCTTCTCTTGGTAATTTCTTTTGTTTCTTCTGCCTCCCCTTGAGGTTGATTCTCCACCTCCATTGCTCCTTTGTTGTCATTCACCAGCGCAATCTCAATCGTCAATAATTGCATATTGTTATGATTGTCTTAAACTGCCGTCTTCAGGTCCTTCAGTTCTTGGACCATTAACGCTAGGACTTCATCCATCGAAGTCATCTTCCTTGCTTTCTCACACTCTCACAATCTCATAACTCTTAATAAAAACACAAACAGAAATCTGCCAGTTCTAAATGAATGGTGCTACAAACAGTAGTGGTGACGCTATCGCTCTTTGAAAAATGTCCTCTCCAAATTACCTCACAATGAACCCTCAGAATTCCACCTTTGTCTTACAAATATAATGAATATGACAAACAGTGTTAAAACTCTTGGAAGGTGGTATGTTAAGATCCATCGATAACAAAATGAACAAAACATAATTTCATGTTGTCTCGTATGTAACCATAGGCAAAATGATTGGAAGCGGTGACTCCATGACGACGGGACTAACACAACTAACACACTAACTAGCACACGGATTTGCTGACGTGTACTAACACAACTAACACACATATTGCTGACATGGCACCTTATCCATCTAGCAAGAGGGATCCACCTACTAACACATGAATTGCTGATGTGTCACATGATCTCACCAACAAGTGAGATCCACTTAACTGATGTTGAGCTCCTCTAGCTCTAACTATAGCTACTAAGGATGGTTACAAACCTTGGTTACAAGTACTTTCACTCTTCTTCAAGATGATACTTTAACTCAAGGAGGTAGCTTATCTAGCTCAGCCCTATCTTAACTTCTGCCCAACTAGGTAAGCTCGGGTGTAGCTTCGTGTGGAAATGTTACTCGAGTGTCTTCTAGAGATCTGTTTCATCGTATGAGACGTCGCGTAGTACAATATTCACCCCCTCCAGACTTGCACATCTTTCGATATGTGCCAATTCTTCCAATAGTTCTCAGTACTCTCTAAGTTGTCATCGTTCTCTTCAACATCAGGTTGAAGATCTTCATCAACATCTATGATCTGTTCTAACTCCAAAAAAGAGACTGGCTCAACAAATTCTCATCTTCTTCTGAACAACTTGAGCGCTTATCGGCAACATGAAGTCTCAAGGTGTACCATCAAGCTCTTAAATAATAAGTAATAGTTTGTGTGCAAAATTTATCATTGTTCTGACCCTTGTTACTTTAAATACCTGTTTTTTCTAATTTTTCAACTCTTTATTATTATTATTTTCCATTTTTTGATCTCTTGTAATATAATGAATATTATAATTTTTGAAAATTTTAAGATCTTTATTCTTTATAATTTATGAATTTCAGTCTATATTTTAACACATATATAGATATTTTAGAAAGAATATTATTAAAATTTAATAAATATAATAAACATCAAAGAATGTTTGAGATATTTTTCTTTTAGTATAAGTTCATTTCTTATTGCAATAAGCTACAACGAGCTATCAAAGTATTATATACATAATATGAAGTTTAGATTGACTTCATAGTTGAACTCAACTTACTCCAAAGGCAACGTATGTTTGAAGATTATCTTCATATAACAATAATAAAATATATCCAAAAGTATGATAATAAATCTCATATATATATAATCTATATACGGCTGGCATAACATAATCATTTTAAATATCCAAACTAAACCATCTACTTTTTAATTATTCTTTTCTAAATTATTTAAATTATAATAAGTATTTGTAAGTCTTTTATTACTTATATAAACAGTATTAAATATAACCTTCATTCATTAATAATAATTAATATTATTATAAGAATCCATTTGTTTCATACCTTCATTAAGTCACACATGATATAGTAATAAGATTCAAATGACCCCTCAGAGACATATCTAACTTGATCTCGCAACTCAAGAATCGCAGCCAACTCAAAACTGTCGATCATCTCTACCTCAGTCACTCGCACAAGCTCCATCTTTCCTCTGTACTCACATAGATACTTGGAATTATCTCTATCTTCAAATCTTTCACATCTATTCACAATCGTTTGCAAAGCCTTCGTAGATTTTAACTCACCCTCTCCAACGATCAGATGTGTTGAACTAGGACCGCAAACGTCTTCAAAATCTCAGTAGTATCAAGATCCGATGCAGCCGTCGCTGTAATCGTAGGTGCAGCAGTGACGTTGATGCAACAGCCATAGAGACAGTAGTAGCACTTCCGTTCTTACGGTCCATCTCTTCTTTATGTGCAAATCTCAACCTCCACGACCAATCACCCTCAAGATGACTCTTAGTGGAAGCACCAGACTTATGTCGGAGAGAATCTTCCTCAAGAAGAGTGAGCATTCTAACTGTGATTAATTGCGAGGATAGAGATTAAATAAGAAGACAAGAGTCAACCAACTTGCTTGCGACAACCAATGTCTTTCACAGATATCGATTTTTGTCTCACAATCAATGTCTACTCAATAAGATCAGTTTTCATTCATCACAAGGCAGATTCACCTCCAAATACAACAATAAATGAAATTGGAACTCCCAACACTTTATTTTTCTCCTTGCCACCTTCTCACACTTGAAAATCTTCAAAAATCTGATCTCCTCAATCTTTATCTTCCTCCCGTATGCATCGATGACTCTCTCTAGTGGAAAAAAATACAATATCCTTAATCGGACGATGCGGCACTTTTTTTAACTAACACCTCAGCTAAGCACCCCTCCAGCTAAGCTAAGGTCTTTATAAGCACACATGCATATCAAACAAGCAGATCTTCTGCTAAGCTAGACCCTTGCTTATTAAAAAAATTCTCGACTCTTGACGTTGTCGTGTCGTGGACCGGCTCCTACCTGAAATTCAAACTTCGATGCTTGTCGCTCCAAAGACACTCATGAGAAGATAAGCTAGGCCCCAGCTTATGGATTTTTGGCACAATCTCAGATCTCCATTTTCATCGCATAGATGAGTAGAGCTCCTTGTCAGCTTTCCACAGGCACTTTGTCTACTTCGTTTGGACGCCTAGTGGAAAAGTTACAGGACTCGAAAGATGGAGAAAATAAGCTAGGCCCCAGCTTATGGGTTTTTGGCACCACTTCGGATCTTCATTTTTATCGCACCAGTGGATAGAGCTCCTTGTCAGCTTTCCATAGGCACTTCATCTACTTCGTTTGGACGCCTAGTGGAAAAGTTACAAGACTCGAAAGATGGAGAAAACAAGCTAGGCCCCAGCTTACGGGCTTTTGGCGCAACTTCGGATCTTCACTTTCATCACATAGATGGGTAGAGCTCGCTGTCAGCTTTCCATGGGCATCTTGTTTATTTCATTTGGACATCCAGAGAAGAAGTTATGCGATTCGAAAGAAGGTAAAATCAAGCTAGGCTCCTAGTTACTTGCTGACCGGGTATTTAGAGCTTCAGGCGTTATATCAAAGACGCAAGGGGCCTGCTTCTTATTATTGAGGGTTGAACTTCGTACGTACAGACTGTAACAAGGGGGCTGCTTAAGGGGCTTACTTGCGTCTGCGACTTGTCAGCGGACGGTGCGGGAGATTTGGAAGTCCAATGCAAACGCGCAAGGCGTCGTTGGGTTCAGATATGTGCAGGCTACGTGTGGGTTAAGACGGTTTGGGAAGAGACGGATCGGGGGGTTGTGTTCTGGAAGAAATTGAGACGCAGGAAGCAGATTTGAGATTTTCAGTTACCTGTGAAGGAGAGTTGGACCGTTCGGGCCGTTCCGGAGTCCAAACTTGCTGTCCTTGGATCCATCAGGATCAGAACAACGAGTTCTTCAGGAAATTGAAGACGATACGAGTTTTCATCGGACGGTTTGGGTGTTCTGAGTGAAATTGGTTCGCAGAGAAGCGCTTGCGTCAGGTTTTTCAACGCCTGCGACTTGAGATTGGATTGTTCTTCGCGATCGGTGAGCCAAGCTCTTCGTTCTTGGTGCCTACACGATCAGGGAGTCCTCATGTACGCATAGGAGAAGACTGTAAGTGAATTGGATTGTTGGTTTGGGTGTGGTGAGCGAATTTGAGCCGCAGGGAGCCGATTTACGTCAGTTTTTTGCAACCTGCGACCAAATTTCTCGAGTGGTTTTGCAAGGGGAACTCCAAACGGCTTGTTTGGAGTCTTGTTGGGTTTAGGGTAGCCAGATCTACCTACCAGAGAAGACAGATATCAGTTTGGACGATCCGTTTGTGCGGTGTGAGCGGTTTTAAGCCGCAGGGAGGAGTTTTTGAAGGTTCGGTCACTTGCGACCGAAAATCGGCGATATCTCGACTATCGGGAGTCGGATCTGAAGGTTTCTTGAGCCAACGGAGTCAGGGAAGGAGACCCTATCAACATTTGAAGATCGTTTGGCGAAAGGAGAAAGTTCCCAGATAGATCTTTTTCGGTTCCTTCACTACAGGTTTCGTCCTTTTGAGTTCGTTAAGGACTTAGTTGGTTGTGTATGGCTTGTGGTAGCTAGCTTTAGCCAAGAGCTAGTGTGTGGATGTGGTTTGGACTTGGGTTTGGATCGCGTGATACTGTTGTGGCCTGGTTGTTAGCAAAGAGAAGTTTCTCTTGCTTTGAGCTACGCTTTGGCGATTTCAGGCTAGGGTTGCGATTCAGGGGTTTGTTTTAGGGCTTCTGAAGTAGGTTACAGACCGCTCTGGTCTGTTCCTCAGTTTTGTGCTGTTAGGAGAAAGAAACGGCAGTGTACATACATTTGGAGTGGTATATATTGCGCGTTCGTTTTCGTGGTTGTTCTTCTCTGTCTTGTCTCTGTTTGGCACACAACATCTCCACAGCCAGGAACCTCACGTTTTCCTAGACATCCTTCACGCAAAATATCCGACACGATACGGTGGTGAACTCGACGTGAAGGTCTGGGGTGGAGATTTCTTCTGTGTGTGAACTTTGAAGAAGAGATTGGCAGTCATGAGTGGGGATGGGAAAGGTGATGGAGATGGAGCTAGTGGTTCAAGTGGGTTGCCGAAGGTGCAGTTGGATCCAACGACTGCATCGATGTTCCAAGCTTTCACTATGTTCTTGCGGCAGCAACAGTCTGATGAGCGGAAGGAAGCTTTGGCAACAAAGGCGCTACAAGCGGTGGTCAGCAGGATTGACCTGTTCGATGAGAGAGATGTCTCAAAATATCTGAGGAATTATGTGAAGGAGATGGAGCTGAACCGGGTCTCAAAAGATGAGATGATTGAGACATTTGAGTTAGCAGCAGCTCCAGAGATTAGATCATGTTAAAATGCTAACGAAGCATTTTAACAAGGACTGGGAGACGTTTGCGCGTGCCTTGATGGATGAGTACTTCTTGGAGGACTCTGATCGAGTCACCAAGAAGTCCTTCTTGGAGTGGATTGAGCAACCAAGGAAGGGTTTATAAGCTACAGAGTTGCTTAGGGAGTTTGAGAAGCAGTTTTCACGACTGACTAGGATGGAGAAGTTGACGTTGCAATCCAACAAGACAGAGCTATTTCTTCGGGCTGCAGATGAGAAGTTGCAAGAGAAGCTAGAGGTACTTCTGGAAGACCGGGAGGAGGACGATGGATTGACTAGCAGCTGGAAGAAGGTTGAAGAAGCTGTTGGTCTGCTCACCAAGAGGGAGCGGAGGCGAGAGAAGGTTCCTGTTAGGAGACTGACACCAGCACCAACTGCTGTAACACCTGTTCCTGTAGTTCGACCAGTTGTTCCTGTTGCTAGACAGGTAGTGCCGGTTGCTCCTGCTGTTCCAATTGTTCAGACACCGATAGTATCTCCGAAGAAGGACTCAAGTCTTGAGGAGATCATGCGTGGAATGCGAGACTTGCAGATCAAGCTCACCAGATTGGAGGAACAAGGATCTACAAGCGGAACGAAACCTGTTGAGAAGCAAGGCTGGATCCAGCGGTGTATCTGGTGCGACGGTACCGATCATCCGCGCAGAGATTGCAAGGAGTTGAGTGATACCTTACAGCAAGGGGTGATCTTCTGGAAGGACGGAAAGGTAGCGTTGAGGGATACTGGTGCACTTCTTCAGACCAACTTTGGTAGAGGAGGGATGAAGAAGTTGGTTGAGGACCACCTATCAGCGCAAGCAGTTGCAATGGTGGAAGCTGGAACTTATGGCACAAGGGTTGAGGATCAAGCTGAGAGGAGTTTCAACAAGCAAGTTGAGCCAAGTGAGTTGTGATCATCTGCCATCTCCATGAAACAGAAAGGGAAGATGGCACGTGAGACGTTGCAGAGGACAACTGCTACGATCAGAAGGGATACTGGATGGGAGGATCCGATAGAAGCTCTATCGGTGCATGCTTACATCGTCAAGAACCAACACGAAGCGTTGTTGGAAGAGAAGAGAAGGCGAGATTCAGAGGATTCAGGAGAAGGGACTTCTTCAAAGAGACAGACTCGAGGGGAGAAGATTCGCCAAGAGCTTCAGGATGCAGGAGCTCAAGACCTACCGATGGACGATGCTCCTTCTCCATCGAAGGAGAAATCTCAAAAGGAGAAGGGTAAGCCGGCTGCATACAAGCTACAGTCGGATATCGAGGCTTCAACAGACTTGAAGGGAGTCTTGGAAGATTGCATTTTGAATGCGAAGGTGGAGTTTACCTTGAGAGAAGTGTTAAACATCGCCAAGCGTGAGTTTCATGATGTCATCATCGATGTCATCATCGATGTCATCAAACGGAAACGACAGATTACGGATGAGACTGGTTTATCGCATGCTTTGGATACTAGGATGTCTGTGGATGAGGAGAGAGAGCTTGCAAGGTGTAGTGTCTATTCTCCAGAGGAAGAAAGAGATCGAAGGCGCAGGGTGCATTTTGAGGATGAAGAGGAAGATGGGAAGCAGAGCTCAAGTCATTACAGCCACAATCACTGGACTCGAGCTACGACGGAAACGTTGGTGAGGATCGAAGACTTGGATGAGCCGGTGGTTGCTCTGATCGATCATGGATCAGAAATCAACATCATGTCGAAAGAGCTATACAAGAGGAAGAAGTGGCCGATCGACACAGAGCATGGATGGGTCATAAGAGCAGCCAACAACACGAGAGGAGACTTGTATGGAGCTTGTCCAGACATCAGAGTGCGCATAGGTGATGTTGCTATTGAGCAGAACTTTTTTGTTCAAGAAGCAACATCATACCCACTCATTCTGGGCCAACCTTTCATCATAGCAACCCGGATGGAGACAAAGGTACTGGACGACGGATCTGCGTATGCTAGGATCCGAAGTCAAGATGGGAAGAGAGCGGTACAGTTCCTGACTGTACCGTCCAATCACGAGCGCAATAGAGATCGTCTGAGAGAGAAACCACTTCCAAGGGTGAGTGAAGAGTTCAAGGATTTTCGTTGAGTACCACTATAGAGCGGGATTGTGGTGGTGCGCAGGAGAAGGTACTCTCGCTTGATGGAGATAGTGCCTTTTGTACAGGGTTTGTTGAGTTTTCAGATTGTGGGATTGCTATTTACAGGAGGGTAGAAGAGTTGAGAAGAAAAGAACAAAAACATTTGCGTGGTGTTGAGTTGATGTTGAAAGAGTTGGGTGAGCTAGAAGGGGATGAATGGATTTCTGGTGTTTATGAAGAGGGGGGTTGGAGGATCCTTTGCGAGAGATCATGTCTATTGGATGGGAGGATATGGATAAGGTCGTGCAGATTCATTCAAGGGAAGTCTATTTGGTGATCGAATCATTCCGTGCACTGGAGGTTCGAGTTGAGACAAGGTACAAGACAATGGATAGGAAGGTAAAGCCAGTTGCTGGTCCTTTGCCGGAAGACACCAACCAACAGATGGATCGAGCTTCAAAGGAGAAGAGTTTGAGAGATCCTGTAATGATAGGACACAAGTTCAAGGAGAAGACCCTTGAAGAGCTGAAGATTGGATCTGATGAGTCTCTTCTACCAGAAGAGAGGATGTGCTTCAAGGAGATGCTTTCAAGACATGGGAAAGCATTTGCTTTTGAGCCACATGAGATTGGGTGTGTAGATCCGTACGTTGTTACCCCGATGGTTATCTTCACGGTACCGCATGTGCCATGGAACCTGAGACCAATTCCAGTACCGCGGGCTCACTTGCCCAAACTAGTGGAGTTGCTGAAGAAGAAGATGCGGATGAAGATCTTGGAGCCGTCGTTTGCACCATATTCAAGCAGATGGTTTACAGTACCAAAGAAGAATGGGTCGCTGCGGTTCATCCAAGACATGCAGCCGGTGAACGCAGTAACAATCAGAAATGCTGGGGTGGGACCGATTGTGGATGAGTTTGCAGAAGCGTTTGCAGGAAGAGCGATTTACTCGATGGGAGATCTTTACTCAGGGTATGATCAGTTTCAACTAGCGGAGGAGAGCAGAAGCTTCACGACAATGAGGACAGCTTTGGAGTTGATTAGGATGTGTACTTTACCACAGGGAGCTACCAACTCGGTAGCACACATGATGAACGGGATGAATCGAGTTCTAAGAGACTTCATTCCTGAAAAGACGATGCCGTTCTTGGATGACATCCCCATTAAAGGATGTGTGGAAGATGAGAAGGATGAAGCATTAGATCAGAGGGGGTGTCGGCGATACGTCACTGATCACATCGCAGACTGTGAGAAGATCTTATCTCGACTTGAGGAAGTACATCTTACGCTTGCGAAGTCTACATTTGGAGTTAGAGAGGTTTTGATCGTTGGTCATTTGTGTGGATCGTTTGGTCGGAAGCCAGATCCGAACAAGGTGGATGCGATTGGAAGAATGAAGGAGGTTTGCAACTCGCTGACAGAAGTAAGAAGATTTTTGGGTGCTTGTGTATTCTACCACATTTGGATTCCTCATTATGCGCATGTGGCGGATCCGTTGTATGGATTGTTGCGTAAGGGTCATAAGTTCAGATGGGAGGAAGAGCATACTGATGCAATAAGGAAGCTGAAGTCCTTACTATCATCTCCTCCAGTTCTAGGAAGGATTGATTACAAGGGTGCTAGGCCGGTGGTTCTTACAGTGGATACAAGTCCAGTTGCAATTGGATGGGCAGTCGGACAGGATGATGAGGATGGAGATAGGTTTGCGGTTAGGTTCGGAGCGAAGGTGTTAAGTCCTCGACAACGTGCTTACCCGCAAGTGAAGAGAGAACTGTGGGGTATTGTTTCAGCTATGAAAACTGAGAAAGAGTATTTGATTGGAGCAGTAGTGGTGGTTGAAACTGATTGCTTGCCGTTGTTAGGGATGATCATGAATTGTTCAACTCCTGATATTGCGATGTTACGATGGATCGCATATATCAAGTCGTTGAACCCGGAGTTTAGACATATCGCAGGGAAAGATAATCCGATGGCGGATATGTTATCTCGAGCTCGGTATGATGGGGAGGATGAGATGGTTGAAGATATTGACGACGTGGGTGCAAAGTTCTATTCGATTGCACAGACAGGAAGAGAAGATGAGTTATTTGTTGAAGGGTTGTATGATGGTGATTTGCTTGACATCGGGAGGTATCTTAGTACGATGGTTAAGCAGACCGGTTGGACAGATGAGAGGTTTCGAAGAGTTCGAAGGAAGGCCTACAACTTCATGTTGCGGGATGGGTTTCTTTGGAAGCGATCGAAGCAAAAAGGTGGAGTACCGCTACGGGTGATTTGCAACAAGGAAGATCAGCAGAAGTTGCTCAAGGCGTTCCATGAGAGTCTTTGGGCTGGACATCGAGGGATTTGGGCCACTTTTACAAAGATGAAAGAGCGGTATTGGTGGAAAAACATGTACAGGGATGTTGTATCTTTTGTGGAGTCTTGTTTGACATGTCAGATGTATTCGAACATCCGACATCGTGACGGATTACACCCGACTTATCCGTTGGCAATCCACTTCAAGTGGGTGGTAGACTTGGTGATTATGCCGGTTGGGTTGTGGCAGATGAGATACTTGGTACTTGCTAGAGAAGATCTTTCAAATCAAGTCGAGGGTAGGGCGCTTCGGACGAAGACAACTGAAGGGGTATGTAGATTTCTCTTAGAAGAGGTTGTTTGTCGGTATGGATGTGTGGGAAAGATCACTGCAGATCGAGGAGAGCTAGATGCACATGAGGCTCGTGAATTCTTTGCAAGGTGTGAGGTGAGGTTGTCACTGACAACTGCTTACAACCCCGAAGGGAATGCCAAGAGTGAACGTGGTCATCCACCCATTGTGAAGGCTTTGGTGAAGGCTTGCAACGGAAGGGTACGCGAGTGGCCTCGACTCTTACCATTTGCGTTATGTGCAGATCGAACGACGCACAGCTCGGTGACAGATTACATGCCGGTGGAACTCATCACAGGTCAGAAGCCTATCATGCCGATTGAAGAACATGTTCTGACATGGAGTGTGTTACCTTGGGAGGACAATTTGACTAGAGAAGAGCTTCTTGCTATTCGAATTAGGCAGTTAGAGAGAAGACCATAGGATATCCAAATTGCTTTGGATAGGCTGCGAGAAGCACGGTTGAAGAACAAGGTCAGATTTGACCAGCGACATCGTTTGAGACCCAGGGAAATCAAAGAAGGTGATTGGGTGTTAGTCTATGACAACAGTCTAGACAACCAACATAGTGCACTCCGGAAGTTTTCCAGAAGATGGTTTGGTCCGTATGTGGTGAAGAAGGTTCATGACAACGCAACTTACGCTCTGCAAGAGTTGGATGGAACGAGCTTGAAGGTACCAGTGGTAGGTAAACGTGTCAAGATTTTCAAAAAGAGAGATGAGGAGGTCGATCTAGCAGATATCTTGACGGAGTTTCAGTTTGAGGATGAGGATTATGCAGAAGATCTTGAAGGTGAGGTTGGTTACGATGGGAAGTAGGACGATAAGCCGGTCCACTCCTTGGTTGGTATCTCTGGTGCATACCGGAGGATGCACAGGTTCAGAGGGGGTGGATGTCGTGTCGTGGACCGGCTCCTACCTGAAATTCAAACTTCGATGCTTGTCGCTCCATAGACATTCATGAGAAGACAAGCTAGGCCCCAGCTTACGGGTTTTTGGCACAATCTCAGATCTCCATTTTCATCGCATAGATGGGTAGAGCTCCTTGTCAGCTTTCCACAGGCACTTTGTCTACTTCGTTTGGACGCCTAGTGGAAAAGTTACAGGACTCGAAAGATGGAGAAAATAAGCTAGGCCCCAGCTTACGGGTTTTTGGCACCACTTCGGATCTTCATTTTTATCGCACCAGTGGATAGAGCTCCTTGTCAGCTTTCCATAGGCACTTCATCTACTTCGTTTGGACGCCTAGTGGAAAAGTTACAAGACTCGAAAGATGGAGAAAACAAGCTAAGCCACAGCTTACGGTATCGTATAACGTGTTTTTCTATCTAGGAATACACGGGGTATATGGCTGTGCAGAGGTATGTGGATTGACAAGGTTGGATCTAGATCTTGATGTTTCCACTCAAATGTTTCACTATCTACTGTTCTAGCTTGAGTGACCTTGTATCCGCTCGTCTCAAGTTTAAAGCTTGCTACTATCCAAGGTTACGTATAGGTTGCATAAACTTGTGTTACAAACAGATCTTTTGTATTCTAACTAAAATACTCAGATCTGTATTATCTAACTGAAGTTATTCATCTATATCACTGGAAGCCTGACTTCTGAATAGCTCCCCAGCGACGCTAACTGGCCATCAATCCAACTATCACAACTTCATAGTACAATCTGAAGATACTAAGATCACTCAATCAACTTGATAGAGTATCGATACAACTTGCTGTACACCCTGGTCTATCAAGTATTCCAGCAAGGTAAAACATGCATACTCCAAAACACTATTCAGATCTCAATATAGCATCAACGGCGGTAGTACCTGGCAGCTCCGAGAACCCAAACAGCGGCTTAAGACTCATGGTGGCTCCGTTCTCCTTCATCACCGAGAGCTGAAATCAGCCCCACACCTTCCAATGTCGAGTTGTATGCAGGTATGGCAGTTTTCAGCAACAAACTCCTCTCCAAATTGCTCGAAAATGATCAAATTGACAATATATGATACCGAAAAACCCGAAATTGCTAATAACAGAAGTATTTTCGAACTTTGAGACCTCAGTCCTTCCAAACCACTCGACCAATGATGATCAAACTTCACAGGAAGCTTGATTGGACCCTTCACTCCTACCCTGAACAATTTTCAGGTCGAAATCTCAAACCAATTCTCAGATATGGATCAAACCGTAATCTGTGCTAACTTCAGAGCTTTACAGACCCAGGTACATTTGATCCAAGATTCTGAACAAACTACTCGACCATTTAAGGTGAAACTTCCCAAGTATCTTACTGATAAGGCATGCTTCAATCCTGGAAAGTTTCACTCAGAAATTCGAGACAGAATTTAAGCAATAGCAACCTATCCATGGCTATCACAGTTCACTGTCCCCGCCTTATCCCGTCTGCACTTCTCAACTTCAATCGGTCGGTTCAGAATCCAATTCGATCAAGAAACTGATGAAATTGATATCAAAACGACCAGCACGTCGTCAGCTCTCCAACCCAACAGACAGCTCCTCAAAACTCCTCGCGAGTCTCTCGGAACAACCAGAAACGTAGCAGTAGGTATAAATTTCACCCCCCTCCACTCAATCGATCATAACGCGCTCATACTTTCATCAAATCGATCGATTCTTCAGCCCAGATTGTAGCCCCGGTCGAGAGCTCTCCAACCCTACCCTTCGTTTCGTGAATGGACCTCTGAAGCCTCCAGAAACCACAGAAACGTCGCGAGGATCAGCTAGAACACCATTGGTCCAAAAATGGACCAATAAGAGCAAAAAGATCTTTTCTTTTGTCTTTTCTCCACTCAACTTTTTCCCCTAGAACGAATTTTTACTCTCCAAGGAGACACAAGACATCAACAACACTCTAAGACCTCAAAAATCCTTCAGATATGTCGATGGATTCTACTACACAGAAGCGCTCAACCAGAATGAAACCAGTGAGCCGTAGACTAATACAACATCAATATTACAACTTGGAAACGTTCTACAATAAAAGGTATGACAAAAGAAAACGGTGAAGCTATCACTCGATTGTAATATTCTTGCCCGAAGTTTCTCACAATCCAAGCCCCATGATTGATCTTCGGTCTGCAATGGCACCGGACATCGACCCAAAGATTGAAAGGAACGTTCGATGGATAGTTGAGATCCATTGTTCCTCACAACAAAATGTACACCGTCATATCCCAAGCCTCTCCGTATGTTACGATTGGAAGGATCACCGGAAGCTGTAACTCCATCACCCTCCCCATGAACTCATCACCAAAGTACGCAACTAACCACTGTCGAAAGTGATGGATGCAATGAAGCTTGATGTGAAACGGATTCGGGAAAGGAAGATCCGGAGCCGGTAACACACCTCCGTCCATAACCACAATGGTTGTAACAACACCTCTTGTGCCATCTCTTCTCCCAAGGTAATCATGAGCCTGAGTCGCATCACCGCCTTCTCCACCATCCGAATGACGATCTCCATCACAACTCAGCTGAGTCCTCTTTTGAAATCGACAACTTCTCCGTCTCCGCTCTTTGAGTCTCGTCCAACTTCTCGACTACTGACGTAAGTAGGGCGGCCACATCTACGCACTTGTGTCCACTGGATAGATCACCCACTCCACAACTTGGACAAGGATCTTCGCCTAGAAGATGAATTGGCGCTGGTGACGATGGACCCACTTGAAGACTTAAATCAGTAAACTCCCGCTTCCCTTTAGCTCTCTCGGTTCTGATTCTAGTTGGACAATTCACTACTTTGTGTCCCAACCCTCTACAAAAATAACACCACAAGTCGGTTTCTACTCTTCTCCTCGGAGATTCTACTTGAGGTTTAGTACTAGGGTTTTCAAACTCGACGATAATCTCTCTCGAACTTTCTCCGACACTTACTATGACATCTAAACCTTGAGGAAGGTTTCTAAGTCTAACTTTCCAATCTTTTAAATTTCCACTCATGTTGCACCTTCTCAACCATTAAGTGGACAAAATATCATAGAGGAAAATAATTCTACATCACTTTCTTAACTCTTCCGAGCTTTATATTGGAAATCGTGTATTATACATGCTATACACGAAATAAAATCTAATCTAAATTTAACTATCGAAGATATGATCCTCCTCACCATCGTTTGTACTAATCACAACAGACATCTTGAACTCACTCTTGTAAGGATCCAACTCTACTTCACCAGGAGCATTCGTGGCCTCCACAGTGAATGATGCTTTAAACTCGGCTTTCTTCAAATCTGTGCCAATGGTCGCGGAAGCTTCTTCGTATAGGGTAAAGAGGGCACCCCAAGTGCTATAGATGCGGGTTCGTAACTCATCTATACTCAACTTGGGCTTCTCCGTCTCTGTTCGAACTCCTAAACGTCTCTTCTTCCACCTCGTCATTCGAACAGGATTCCCCATGAAGTATCTTCAAGACCTCCTTGTATGCCGAAACGTGTATCTCTTAGTTGGTACGAGATCTCTCCAAGATTTTTGTTATCTCCAGTAGCTCAACCTCCAAGCTACTAAATCATGAAGTTTCAACAGAAACTTCCCTAATCAGAAGAGATGGTGATGACTGTACAAATTTTCAGAGAACTGAAATTTGTATATTCTCACTTCCCTCGTGGTTGTCAACCCCCTCCACTTTGAAAAATTCTTTCTCCCTCTTCAGACCTCATCTTCTCATGATTTCTTTTGTCCTGGATAGCTTATCAGCCACTCTAAAACACTGGAAAGTTTCTCAGGAAAATAAAATTCACAGAAAATCTGACAATGACTGTAAATTTTTTTCCAGATAACAGAATTCCTCAACTCTCACGAATAGACCCCCTCAACTTTGAAAATTCATTGCTCCCTCTCTAGACCACCTTTTCATATGATTTCTTTTGTCTTAGATAGGTTATCAGCCAATCTAAAACACTGGAAAGTATCACAGGAAAATAAAATTCACAGAAAAGTTGACAGCGACTGTACAAATTTTCCAGAGAGCAGAATTTCTAAACTCACAAATTTATCTCCTCTAATAACTTTTCTCTCCTCCTTCCTCTACAACTCTTGTTGCACACTCTTTCAACTCTCCTCAAACCCTTTCTAAGTGAACAAGATGTAAAGAATGACTTCGAACGCGTCATATATCACTACGAGATACACGAAAGGTTCTAACGTTGCTAACATCGCGTTAGCTCTCTCTCCTCCCAACGTTCTCTCCATGTGCTCTCTCATAATCTCCTTTTGTCGAATATAGAACTGAACTCTAAACATCGTTCAAGGATCCCTTCAAGTGAGGTCCCGGCAACGGAACCAAAAATGTAAACCCTCCGCGGTCCTATTGATCAACTACCCCCCCGATCTCTCAATCTCCACGATCGTCATCCACGAATCTGCAACATGTCGGGCCTGTCTCTCACTCAGGGGTCACCTCTGATGGCTTTGATGGAAGCACACCATGAACTTGAAGGGAAAATGTTGAGTTCACTCATTCATACACTCACAAACTTATCAACTAAAAATCTCCTTAAACACATCAACTAAAATCCTCCATTCTAACGACGTCTCTCAAGTTCTCACATGCTAAAAATATCCCACACTCTCTATATTACTCAAGTTGTCATTACGACAATGTGAAAACAAGGATGAGGAGCTCTTCTCTACTCCTCTATTTATACATTCTAGGTTTTTACTTTGGTACCCTCCGGTAACTCAGCCGTAACTACTTTTACCGGGTTTTACTAAGATATTACTTAAGGTAAAAGCATTGATCACATGGGCTTTTTACCTTTTCACATGGGCTTATTCCTTCAAAGTCAACAACTTCTAGAAGGATTCTGGAATATTCTCAAGGAATCTCGAATTTCCACCCCCCCTCTACACTAGGACCCACTAAAAAGGAAACATGTGGAATCTCTTCTTGTTTTTAATGCTCACAAAATCCACAACTTTAATCCAACCACTAATATCAAGTCAAAAAGGAGATAAGGGATACTTTCCACCTCCTTTCTACCTTTTAGACAAGATGACAAGATAGTAGTGCTCACTCTTTAGCAAATATCTGAATTCTGCCAAAAGTACAGCTAAGTTTAACCATAACTAACTTTTAGCTAGTCATGACTAACTTGATACCTCCTAAAAGTACTTTGGCAGCAAATAAACATTCTCAACACTTAGTTAGAACTAAACACCTTACTAATAAACAAACTTCCTATGTGTAACATAGGTCGTTACAGATCCCCTCTGCATCTCAAGGCAGGTGTATAAGTAGGATCGAAGAGTAGGATTTTGGACACACATTAACACACTGAGCACAGTATACACTCTTGAGAGGCGCACTAAGTGCGTTGTTGTGTACTGCGCACACACACTACACCCGATGTTAGAGACATACGAATAGATTGAGATTATACCAGAGGGGTCTGCATGCTCGTTACCAGCAGTGGTTCGAAAATGTAGATAGAGATAGTGGACAGTTTAGGAACAAGGAACGACATCCTCGTGTAGTCCTGTTGGCTAGACTGGTGTGTCGAGGAGTAAGAGCAGGAAGTAGAGGAAGTGAGCTTCCTAATGCCAATGTGACTTCTTCTCGGAGAATGGATTGCTGATTTGAGTGCAGAAGCTTTGTCCGTGTCTTGGAGGTAGTGGGTTTCCTTGAATTCACTCCCGACTGTGCATGGAAGCGTTCTTCTTGAGTGGCGGTGATTGTCAGCAGTTGTGCAGATTCGCAGCTTGGCTCGTCTAGTGGAGCACTTCGGATCTACGTACGGACGGTCTTATGGATAAGAGATCCCAGAAGACAGAGTAGTCGGAGCAGCGAGAGAAGAAGAAAGAAGCCTTCTTCCCACAACAGAAGACGACATCTTCAAGTAGAAGACGGTGCAACTGTACGCACGTTTGTTGTCTTCCTCCCCAAACTATTACAAGCAGGGATGGCTTGTTAGTCAAGATCCGGACTAGAAGCCTGTCGGAATCTTAATTTCTCCTTTTCATCTTGTTTTTCTCTCGTTTGGATTTTCCCTTCTTTCCCATCTTCCCCATCTTCTTACCTTATTCTAGTGAGCTTCCGAGACTTCTATTGAGCTTCCGTGAAGGTGAATGTCGTTGTAGTGCTGTAAGAAGACCGTTTCCGTAGGCAGAAGCCTGGAAAGGCTACAGGGGGTCTACACCCTGTGATTAATCTAATCCGTTGGAATGTGAGAGAGAGAGTAAGGTGTAACAGCCGATTCTAGTCGACTTCTGTGAAGCAGGAGCAGTCTTCTGGAGGTGTGAGAAGCCGAGTTGAACCTCCAGAAGTCGAGAATTACTTCGAGAAGACGGTACTGAGAAGACCGGAAGAAGTGACATGGAAGCAGGAAGCGTCTTCCCGAGCTTCTCTGTGAATAGTTGTGTGATATTTTAGTTAGTAGTTGTTTGTTTAGGTCCAGAGCACCTTTTGGCGAGTCTGGAAGACGCGTGGTTTTGTGAGAAGAAGGCATTTCTAGACAAAACTCGTGTGTTTGTGTGTTTGAACAGATCTTAGAACTTAGAGCAGCGTTACTTGTGCAAATCCTCTGTGGGAACGATATCTTATATACTAAATGGGCAAAAGGAGTAATCTTGCGACACTACATGTAAAAAGTCTGTTTTAATCCAATGGCGTCTCTGGAGCGATAACGGTCAAAACTCGTTCGGTCACACTCGTTCCTATCTTAGTCGACCTCATGCTCAAGTTCACAACTTGATCGTCATCTTGAAGTTGCAACTCCATGATTGACCCTCTTCTTCAACCTTCCATCCAATCACCCCTTCTAAATCTACACATCTTTCAATATGCGTTCGAAGGCATAGAAGGAGTAAACCATCACACCATAGAAATGTCTTCCATCCACCCAGTAGAACTTCACCGTCGAGGTTTATGACCCTAGTGTCGTAGTAGACATCCTCAGTCATCTCAATACTCACCATGTATCCTGATTGTGACACTCAACCTCAAACTTGTACATGTCATCCTTCGTATCCATCTCCTCTTTTTTGTTTTCTGAAAAAAAAGAACCACACTGTTGCAACCATCCTCAATCGCAACCACCATTGTCTCGCTGTACAATGATATCCTCCTCAACCATCATCCTCCTTGATCTCTTCTAAGAAAAACCTCTTACAATCTTCCAAGCATCATTCTCTCAACCTTAAGCACCTTCAGTAATGACTTCTCCCCTGTAAGCCATCCTTACCCATCATCATGCTCTGTCCATTTTTTTGCACACTCAGTATGTCGTTCGTCCTTGATGATGTCAATGTTGACATCATAGACTTCTCTTATAATCACACCCAAGATCTCATGTGATATGAATCCAACCTTTGACATCTCGAATGCGTTCCTCTCAACCTCCCTTCACATCCATCATCATCATCCCAATATCTGGTTGTTGTTTGCATGTAACCATATCATCCATATCCATTGTCTGCTTCTCAACGATCTCCTCCGGTTGTGAAGGATCGTCCTCCATTGCCAGTTCAAGAAGAATAGTTTCATGTTGAACCTTATCCTCTTGAGGTTGCTTCTCTGAAGAAGTCTCTTCTTGTCTTTTCTTCTCGCTCTGCATCGTGGATGCAATATCCAACTTGAGCTCGCTTGGATCCACGTGGTCATCCAAATCATTCTTATGAAGATCATGCTCAATCTCCTCCACCCTAGCACCATAGCTTGTAGCTTCGATAGCTACAATTGCATGTGCTACAAAGTAATCATCCACAAACTTCTTCATCCTTCCTTTATCAACGCTGGTTTGAAAGAGAGTACTTGTACTTTTGAACCCAACATTTTCATCCTCCCAAGAAATAACTTCTCGTTGCAAAGACTCTACAAAGTCGATGCAATCTTCTCGTGATGATCAGTATCATCACACCACACGCACTGATGTACCCAAGCTGGTTTGGATACAAGCTCCATCTCATTCAAAGATTCTTTGTCCTCCAACCTAGTAACCTTAGTTTGCAGATCTTGCATCTTTTACCGTAGGTCTTCGATGATTAGAACCTCCTTCTCTACGATCACAATTGGAGGTTGAACCTCAAATACTACCCGAACTGGTGTGGTAGTCAGTGATACATGTGTCAACCTTGTAATCTTTTCTCTTGTATGCCTCCGTTTGGCAAGAAGCTGAACCGTTTCATGCACAACCTCCCAATTCTTTGTCAACCTTTCTTCTTCCTCTCCATATTCTAGAAGTAGTTCCAACTGTTCTTGCCATGGTTCATCCGCAGCTTGAAGAAACAACTCCGTCTTGTAGATCTCTAAGGTTAGCTTCTCCACCTGAGATAGTTGAGAGAATTATCTCTCAAACTCTTCTAACATCTCTGTAGGGTGTAAACTTTTGCTGGATCAGTTGACCCGTTCTAAAAATGATTTCTTGGTTACATAGTCTGAGTTTTCCAAGAAATATTCCTCCATCAGCGCATGTGAAAATGTATCCAAGTTCTTCCCAAAACGCTTTGTTAGACCTTTTACATGTTCCTTTATCTCAAGCACCGCAGCGAGTTTGAATGTCTCGATCATCTCTTTCTCTGATATCTTATCCAAATCCATCTCCGTCTTGTAACATCTCAAGTACTTTGAGATGTCTCTCTCATCAAATAGATCGAGCTTGTCGATCATCATTTGAAGTGCTTTCATCCTCATAGTCTCTTTTTATTGATTCTCTTGCTCTTGTCACAAAAACCAAAGTGAAGGCTTGAAAAAATCGTGTAGTTGTAGCATCCAATTGCACCTCATGTATCCCTTCTGATCCGTTCATCTCGTCCACAATCATGGCTCGTCCTTTCTTCCCATCCTCCCACGATCTCAAACCTTCTACATATTTTTTATTCCAGGTCTACAGCATCCTCCCGAACAACCGTAATCCATCTTCATCCTCGTTCATGATTGTTGATCTCCTCTTCCAAGTTCTAACACACAAAAGTCTCCACTCCATACCTTCACGTCGATTTCATCACCTTATCGTGTCAGATTTTATGTGAAGGTTGTCCAGAAAAATGCAAAGTTCCTGGCTGTAGAGATGTAGTGTATCGACGAAGACAAGACAAAAAGAAACAACCACGAGAACAAGCGTCGCAAGGTATACCAACTCTTACTTTATATGCACTCCCGATTGTTTTTCTCTAAGAATGCAAAATAGAGAAACAAACTAGAGCTGTCTGTTATCTGCACCAACCTCTCTAAAACGAGCCCCTGAACCTCATCCAGATCCAAAACTATCTAAACATAGCTCAAAGCAAGAAAAACATCTCTTTGCTAACAAAAAAAGCTGCACAAGTATCACACGATTCAAGCCCAAGTCCAAACAACATCCATGTACAATCCCTTAGCTAAAGCTAGCTACCACAAGTTGTACATAACCAACTAGAACTCTAACGAACTCAAAAGGACAAAAACTGTAGTGAAGGAACAAAACAAAACTTATCTAGGAACTTTCTTCTTTCGCAAATAGTCTTCTAATGTCGATAAGGCCTTCCTTCTTGACTCCGTTGGTCCCAAGAACTCCCAAATCTGACTCCCGACAGTCGAGATATCGTCAATTTTTGATAGTAGGTGATCGAACCTCCAAAAACTCCTTCCTGCGACTTAGAATCACGCACATTGTCCAAACAAATTGTTTGATCTGAGATCCATCTTCTCTGGTAGGTAGATCTAGCCACCTTGAACCCAACGAGATTCCAAACAAGTTGTTTGGAGTTTTTCTCATGAAACCACGCAAGAAATTTTGTCGCAGGAAGCAAAACAACTAACGTAAATCGACTCCTTGCAGCTCAAACTCGCTCACCACATCCAAACCATCAATCCAATCCACATACGGTCTTCTCCTATGCGGAGATGAAGACTCCTTGATCGCATATGCATCAAGAACGAAAAGCTTAGCTCACGGATCGCAAAGAACAACCCAACCTCAACTCGCTAAACTGACGTAAGCGCTTCCCTGCGAGCCAATTTCATCTAGAACTCCCAAGTCGTCGGATGAAATTTCGTATCGTCTTCAATTTCTTGAAGAACTCGATGTTCTGATCTTGATGGATCCAAAGACAGCAAGTTTGGACTCTAGAACGGCCCGAACTGTCCAACTCTCCTTCACAGTTCATTGTAGCACTCCAAAAATCTTCCTTGCGTCTCAATTTCTCCTAGAACACACTCCTCGATCCGCCTCTTTGCGAACCGTCTTAACCAGTGCGTAGCTTGCACAGATCTGAACCCAATGACGCCTCGCGCATTTGTTTTAGACCTCCAAAATCTCCTGAACTATCTATCAACATGTCGCAAGTGCAAGCTAACTCTTTAAGCTGCCCCCTTATATCAATCGCGTACGTGAAAGTTTGTGCAGATAACGAACAAGCATGCCCCTTGCGTCCTTAATATAGCGTCAAGAATCACAAATACTCAAGTCAGCAATAGTTAGCTAAGATCTAGCTTGATTTTTCCATCTTCTGAGTCTCGTAACTTTACCACTATGCGTCCAAATGAAGTAGACGAAGTGCCCATGGAAAGCTGATAACGAGCTCTACCAGTTGATGTAATGAAAATGAAGATCCGAAGTTGTGTAAAAAACCCGTAAGCTAAGGCCTAGCTTGATTTTCCCATCTTTCAAGTCTCGTAACTTTACCACTATGCGTCTTAATGAAGTAAATGAAGTGCTAATGGAAAGCTGACAAGGAGCTCTACCAGTTGATGCAATGAAAGTGAAGATCTGAAGTTGTGTAAGAAGCTCATTTTTAGTCCTATGAGTGTCTTTGGAGCAATGACGATCAAAATATGATTTTCAAGTAAGAGCAGATCCACGACACGACATTGTATCTCTCTACAGCCATATACCTCGTATATTCCTAGATCAAACTTCATGCTCTAAGATAGCATGTTCTACGACTATTTGAATACGCACACTCAAAATTTAACTACTGAAACTTGAATTGAACATATCTCTATTTTCATGACCTCAAATTGACAAGTTTTCAATTTAATGTGCAAGCTAGCAAGAAGAGATTTCTGGTGATACCTTGCACTCGTCGAGATCACCTTTGTAGCGTTCATGAGGTCGATTTCACCTAGGTAGTACTTTTGGAATTTTTACAAAAAGTAATCTACCAATGAAAATTCAAAGATATAAGCTTTTATCACCTTTCATAGCAATCTTTGGTTATAATAAATTGTTGAACACGTCTAAGTCATTTAGAACTATAAAATACTTGTTGGTATAAATGAAAGCTGTCGTGCGCATACACATTATTACACAACATACATCGCTGTCAGATATACACCACACATACACATAACACATGGACGATGTCATACACATACACAAGTGCACTACAATGATAAACGATATACTCACTCCACCATGTCAACGGTAACGCGTCGGATATTGCGTGAACGATGGAAAATGCGAGGTTCTTGGCTGTGGAGATGCTGTATACTGAACAAAGACAAGACAGAGAAAAACAACCAAGGAAAATGAATGCTGCAATATATACCAACTCCAAATGTATGTACACTGCCGGTTCTTTCTTCCTAAGAACAAAAAAAACTGAGAAACAGACCAGAGCGGTCTGTAATATGCTTCAAAGCCCCTAAAACGAACCCTCGAATTTCAACCCTAACCCAAAACCACCGAAGCGTTGCTCAAAACAAGAGAAACTTCCTTTTGCTAACAAACAGAGCTGCTCCAGTATCACACGATTAAAACCCAAGTCCAAACCACATCCATGTACAAGCTCTTAGCCAAAGCTGGCTTGTACAAGCTCTTAGCCAAAGCTGGCTACCACAAGCTATATATAACCAACCAGAACTCTAACAAACTCAAAAGAGCAAAACCCGTAGCGAAGAAATCGAAAAAGGCCTATCTGAAAACTTTCTCCTTTCGCCGAACGGACTTCAGATGACGATAGGGTCTCCTCCGCTGACTCTGTTAACCCAAGAAACCTTCAGATCCGACTCCCAACATCTGAGATATCGCCGATTTTCGGTCGCAGGTGATCGAACCTTCAAAAACTGCTCCCTGTGGCTTAAAATCGCACACACCGCTCAAACGGATCGCTTGATCTGATATCTATCTTCGTTGGCAGGTAGATCTAGCTATCACGAACTCAACGAGACTCCGAACAAGTCGTTTGGAGTTCTCCTTGCAAAACCACGCAAGAAATTTGGTCGCAGGTTGCAAAAAACTGACGTAAATGAGCTCCCTATGGCTCAAACTCGCTCACCTCACCCAAACCAACAATCTGATCCACGTTTTGTCTTCTCCTATGCGTAGATGAAGACTTCTTGGTCGCGTAGGCACCAAGAACGAAGAGCTTGGCACACTGATTGCGAAGAACAATCCAATTTTAAGTCGCAGACGATGAAAAACTTGACGCAAGCGTTTCCCTACGAGCCAATTTCACTCAGAACTCCTAAACCGCTCGATAAAACTTGATATCATCTTCAATTCCTGTAGAACTCGGTGTTCTGATCCTGATGGATCCAAGGATAGCAAGTTTGGACTCCGAAACGGACCGAACGGTCCAACTCCTCTTCACAGGTAACTGAAATCTTCAAGTCTCCTTCTTGCGTCTCAATTTCTCTCAGTACACATCCCCCGATCCGTCTCTTCATGAACCGTCTTAACCAACGCGTAGCCTGCACAGATCTGAACCCAACGACGCCTTGCGCGTTTGCATTGGACCTCCAAATCTCCCGAACACCGTTCGTTAATAGGTCGTAGATGCAAGCTAGCCCTTTAAGCAGCCCCTTGTGTCAATCTCTGTACGTACAAGGTTTCTTCAATAATGAGGAAGCATGTCCCTTGCGTCTTTAATATAACGTCTGAGGATGCAAATACCCAGTCAGCAAGTAAACTAGGGTCTAGCTTGATTTTCTCTTCTTTCGAGTCCTGTAACTTCTCCAGTAGGTGTCCAAACGAAGTAGACAAAGTGCTATGGAAAGCTGACAATGAGCTCTATCCATCTATTTGATGAAAGTGAAGATCCGAAGTTGTGCCAAAAGTTCGTAAGTTGAGGCCTAGCTTGCTTTCTCCATGAGTGTCTTTGGAGCGACAAGCATCGAATTTTGAATTTCAGATAGGAGTCCGTCCACGACACGACATCCATCCCCTCCAAACTTGTGCATCCTCCGGTATGCACCAGAGATACCGATCAAGGAGTGGACCGACACGCACTTCGTCATATCGCCTTACTTACCATCGTAGCCAACCTCATCTGCAAAGTCTTCTTCATAATCTTCATCCTCAAACTGAAACTCCGTCAAGATATCTGCTAGGTCGACCTCCTCATCTCTCTTTTTGAAAATCTTGACATGTTTACCTGCCACTGGTACCTTCAAGCTCGTTCCGTCCAACTCTTGCAGAGCGTAAGTTGCGTTGTCATGAACCTTCTTCATCACATACGGACCAAACCATCGCCTGGAAAACTTCCAGAGTGCACTATGCTGGTTATCTAGACTGTTGTCATAGACTAACACCCAATCACCTTCCTTGATTTCCCTAGGTCTCAAACAATGTCGCTGATCAAATCTGACCTTGTTCTTCAACCGTGCTTCTCGCAGCCTATCCAAAGTAACTTGGATATCCTCAGGTCTTCTCTTTAACTGCCTAATTCGAATGCAAGAAGCTCTTCCCTAGTCAGATTGTCTTCCCAAGGTAACACACTCCATGTCAAAACGTGTTCTTCAATCGACATGATAGGTTTCTGACCTGTGATGAGTTCCACTGGCATGTAACTTGTCACTGAGTTGTGCGTCGTTTGATCTGTCCATAACGCAAATGATAAAAGTCGAGGCCACTCGCGCACACTTCCGTTGCAGGCTTTCACCAAAGCCTTCACAATGGGTGGATGACCACATTCACTCTTGGCATTCCCTTTGGGATTGTAAGCAGTTGTCAGTGACAACCTCACCCCACACCTTGCAAAGAATTCACGAGCCTTATATGCATCTAACTCATCTGCAGTGATCTTTCCCACACATCCATATCGACAAACAACCTCTTCTAAGAGAAATCTACATACCCCTTCAGTTGTCTTTGTCTGAAGCGTCCTACCCTCGACTTGATTTGAGAGATCTTCTCTAGCAAGTACCAAGTATCTCATCTGCCACAATCCAACCGGCATAATCACCAAGTCTACCACCCACTTGAAATGGATTGTCAACGGATAAGTCGGGTGTAATCCGTCACGATGTCAGATGTTTGAATACATCTGACATGTCAAACAAGACTCCACAAAAGATACAACATCCTTGTACATATTTTTTCACCAATATCGCTCTTTCATCTTTGTAAAAGTGGTCCAAATCCCTCGATGTCCAGCCCAAAGACTCTCATGGAACGCCTTGAGCAACTTTTGCTGATCTTCCTTGTTGCAAATCACTCGTAGCGGTACCCCACCTTTCTGCTTCGGTCGCTTCCAAAGAAACCCATCCTGCAACATGAAGTTGTAGGCCTTCCTTCGAACTCTCCAAAACCTCTCATCCGTCCAAGCTGTCTGCTTAACCATCGTACTAAGGTACCTTCTGATGTCAAGCAAATCACCATCATACAATCCTTCAACAAACAACTCATCTTCTCTTCATGTCCGTGCAATTGAATAGAACTTTGCACCCACGTCGTCAATATCTTCAATCATCTCATCCTCCCCATCATACCGAGCTCGAGATAACATATCTGTCATCATATTATCCTTCCCTGCAATATGTCTAAACTCCGGGTTCAACGACTTGATATATGCGATCCATCGTAACATCGCAATATCAAGAGTTGAACAATTCATGAACAACCACCACTACTGCTCCAATCAAATACTCTTTCTCAATTTTCATAGCTGAAACAATACCCCACAGTTCTCTCTTCACTTGCGAGTAAACACGTTGTCGAGCTTTTAACACCTTCGCTCCGAACCTAACCGCAAACCTGTATCCATCCTCATCATTCTGTCCGACTGTCCATCCAATTGCAACTGGACTTGTATCCATAGTAAGAACCACCGGCCTAGCACCCTTGTAATCAATCCTTCCCAGAACTAGAGGAGATGATAATAAAGACTTCAGCTTCCTTACCGCATCAGTATGCTCTTCCTCCCATCTGAACTTATGACCCTTACGAAACAATCCATACAATGGATCCGCCACATGCGCATAATGAGAAATCCAAATGTGGTAGAATACACAAGCACCCAAAAATCTTCTTACTTCTGTCAGCGAGTTGCAAACCTCCTTCATCCTTCCAATCGCATCCACCTTGTTCGAATCTGACTTCCGACCAAACGATTCACACAAATGACTAACGATCAAAACCTCTCTTAACCCCAAATGTAG
Source organism: Asterella californica (assembly GCA_036924285.1). Lineage (NCBI taxonomy): Eukaryota > Viridiplantae > Streptophyta > Marchantiopsida > Marchantiales > Aytoniaceae > Asterella > Asterella californica. The sequence goes on along the minus strand of JAYKYS010000006.1, from coordinate 29,421,388 downwards.
ACTTCGCACCTGACAGCGTAAGATGAACTTCCTCAAGTCGAGATAAGATCTTCTCACAATCTGCGATGTGATCGGTGACTATCACCGACACCCCCTCTGATCTAATGCTTCATCCTTCTCATCTTCCACACATCCTTTGATGGGGATGTCATCCAAGAACGGCATCGTCTTTTCAAGAATGAAGTCTCTTAGAACTCGATTCATCCCGTTCATCATGTGTGCTACCGAGTTGGTAGCTCCCTGTGGTAAAGTACACATCCTAACCAACCCCAAAGGTGTCCTCATTGTCGTGAAGTTTCTGCTCTCCTCCGCTAGTTGCAACTGATCATACCCTGAGTAAAGATCTCCCATTGAGTAAATTGCTCTTCCTGCAAACGCTTCAGCAAACTCATCCACAATCGGTCTCACCCCAGCATTTCTGATTGTTACTGCGTTCACCGGTTGCATGTCTTGGATGAACCGCAGCGACCCATTCTTCTTAGGCACTGTAAACCATCTGCTCGAATACGATGCAAACGACGGCTCCAAGATCTTCATCCGCATCTTCTCCTTCAGCAACTCCACTAGTTTGGGCAAGTGAGCCCGCGGTACTGGAATTGGTCTTAGGTTCCATGACACATGCGATATCGTGCAGATAACCATCGGGGTAACAACGTACGGGTTTACACATCCAATCTCATGTGGCTCAAAAGCAAATGCTTTCTCATGTCATGAAAGCATCTCCTTGAAGCACATTCTCTCTTTTGGTAGAAGAGACCCATCAGATCCAATCTTCAGCTCTTCAAGGGTCTTCTCCGTGAACTTGTGTCTTATCATTGCAGGATCTCTCAAACTCTTCTCCCTTGAAGCTCGATCCATCTGTTGGTTAGTGTCTTCCAGCAAAGGATCAGCAACTGACTTATCTTCTTATCCACTGTCTTGTACCTTGTCTCAACTCGAACCCTGGTGCACGGAATGATTCGATCATCGAATAGACCTTCCTTGAATAAATTTGCACAACTTTATCCATATCCTCCCATCCAATAGACATGATCTTTCGCAAAGGATCCTCCAACCCATCCTCTTCATAAACACCAGAAATCCATTCATCCCTTTCTAGCTCACCCAACTCTTTCACCTCGACCATTCTCTCGAGATTCTGCTAGCAAGATCTCTCACAACTCTCTTCTAAGTTCGGGAAGAAGAAGGAATAGGCTGCCATGGATCAGACAGAAGAGACCCGTAACAGACTCTCACGTCTTCTCGCGCATTCTGTCAGCCTTTCCAATCTTCTAGTCTCTCTAGGAAGATTGGATTTGAGAAGCTTGGAAGACCGGGAGGCATAGGCCTAGTTCCCGACTTCCAACTTCTCGAAATAACAAACAACTCACCAAGCCACTCAGAATTTGTATCAAGCCTCTCTTAACACCAAAGCAAATCCAATCCACTTCTCGATACGAATTGCATATAGTCATCTTTCGAAGACAATCAGGTTTCAGAAGCGTCTTCCGAAGATGTTCAGATCTTCCGAAGCGTCTTCTGTTCAAGGTTTCGGGAGTAGAGGGATAGTAGGGTAGGGAAATTGATAGTTGTGATCTCTAATTTGAGGACGATGGGTAGGGAAGCTCGAATTGCACTCGGGAAGAAGTAAGAAGATGGCTGTTGGAAATTGGGCAGCGCTTCCGGGCCCAATGTCTCAGAAGGAAAAATGTGGGGAGAGAATTGATCGATCGGGTTGCTTGCAAACAACCGGGGAAGCGCGGGGGATACCAAGCAAAAGACGAGAAGCAATGGGAAGGAAGAGAATCATGAGAAGAACCTCTACAGTCTTCTGTCTTCTTCCCGGCCTTCCTTCAATCTTCTGCGCACTTACGACTTCGACCCCAGCTCCAATGCGATCCCACTAAGCTGGTGTCGCTGCCAATGCCTCGTCACTCCTCAATCGAAAGGTTCCTCCTCTGATTCCTCGCAGCTGCCCTTCAATGTCTGCTTCCGGGAGTCTCCAGAAGACCCCTTCAGCTCGATGCGATTCCCACTCTCAGCGATTTATCCTCGTCTTCTTCCTAGCTGTGAATCGATCCTGGCTCCACTCAATTTCACTCTGCTGCCTTCACTCAACTCGATTACCTTCAAATTCTATCTTCTAAGCCAAAGCAACCTCGATGCGGAAAGTGGTAGTGTTCTGCGCTAATGTGCTTTCTTCGCATCTTCTCGCACAGGTTAGGAGTTCTCAACCTAGATGACCTACCTGACCTACCTAACCTACTCGGTGCTACCTGGTGGGTACACCTACTCCTTTACTTGGAAATAAGTGGTAGGCTTCCGCGGTTGCCGTCTTCCGGAAGATACGTGTCTTCCGTCTTCTGCCGTCTTTCGTCTTCAGAAGACACAATCGAGAAGACGCTTCCCGGAAGATGATAATCTTCCGAAGAAGTCAACTTCTTATTACAAAAAGATCATAAGATCATCTTCCTTCTAAGGAAGCCGTAATCTTAAGTAACAACGCTTCTTCAGTTATACAAACAAGTTATTAATCTTAAAAATTTCAAAAATTCGTGAATCCTATAAATTGTGGGCACCACATACGCCCACCCTCACATGTTCACGTCCAGTACTTCTTGACACGCCACCCATTTACACGAGTGGTCATCAACGTACCATCTAACTCTTCCAACTGCAAGGAGCCATTGGTGAAGACCTCCAAGACTCGGTAAGGATCCATCCAGCGAAGATGAAGTTTCCCAAGGAACTTAAGATGTCGATTATCATAGAGAAGAACCAAGTCTCCATCTGCGACGGTTACTTTCTTCAGCTTGCCATCATAGTTCACCTTACGTTGTGCTTGTACTTCGTACGTCTTCTCCAAAGCTGGATTCCTGTCTTCTTCGAAGTCTACAAAGTTCAGAAGACGCTGCTCCTGGCTTTCCTCTTCTTCCACGCGTTCGGTTACGGCTAACCTGTAAGTGGGGACCTCTAACTCGATGGGCACAATATGTGTCATGCTATAAGTTAGGTAGAAGGGTGTCTTCTGGGTAATTTTGTGTCCCAATCATACGCATGGTTAATAGTTACCTTATTCAAGATATTACATAGAAGACCATTGGACTTTTCTGTCAGTCCGTTAGCTTTCAGGTTGTACGGCGTCGTCTTCCGATGCTTTATCTTGAAGTACTGGGTCAGGAGAGAAATAGTCTCATTTAAGAAATGAGTACTCCTATCTGACATCAATTCCAACGGACATCCGTATCGAGTGATAATGTTGTGTCAGAGGAACTTGGCTACCACTGCGGCGTCATTCTTCCTTGTGGCTTCGCCCTCCACCATCTTGGTAGCATAGTTGGTAGCTATCAAAATATACCGTGCTCGTGTTCTTCTAGCCATCGGGGCGATAGACCCAACAAAGTCGATTCCCCACTTTTCAAAAGGAGCAAGCGGAAGAATGGGAGTAAGAGACCACCTAGTAGTAGCTGTTGGCCTTCCCACTCTCTGGCACGCATCACATTTCCTGATCTCCTGAAAAGTGTCTCTGTACATGATCGATCACCAATAATCGACGTCCAACATCTTCTTCACTGTAGTCTTCAGTCCGTAGTGACCCCCAACATCTTCGTAGTGAAGACCCGTGATCACTGGCTTAATCTCTGAAGGCTCAAGGCATCTCCTTAGCTTCTCGTCATGTCCCTTCCTAAACTAGATACCTTGCCTTGTGTAAAAAGACAGTCTTTTGCTCCGCATCCAATCCCTCGGGATACTATTGGTCTTCCAAAAACTTCCTCAAGTCCTTGAAGATTGATTCTTCTGTGGAAGTCGCAAATACTGGATCAGAGGATGTAGTTTCGTCTTCTGGGAAGTAGACGATACGCCCCCCCCTCAGATGAAAGTGTCTCTGCAAAAACTGAAAATAGCTTTTCGTCAGGGAACTCGTCTTCCACTTCATCTTCTCGTCGTTCCGTCTCCAATCTGGATAGGTAGTCAGCATTAACATGCTGTCTTCCAAGCCTGTACTCAACTGTGTAAGTAAATTCCTAGAGTAGAAGAATCCACCTAGCTATCCTTTCAGACAAATCTGTTTTCTTCACGAGATGTTTCAAAGAAAAATGATCCACATAGAAGACAAACGGATTGGCTAGAAGATAGTGCCTAAACTTTCTACAGGAGTAAATCATGTCGAGACACTCCCTTTCAGTTGTAGAGTATTTCTTCTCTGCATCACTGAGTTGTCTTCCCGCATAGTAGATGGGATATCCTTCTTCTTCTCATCTTTCTGACTCAATACCACCCCTATGGCGAAAGCAGAGACATCCACATAAATATGGAAGACTCTTTCCCAATCAGGTGACCTTAGGACAGGGGATTCTGACAGAAGCCGTTTCATTTCTTCGAATGCTTCCTGCTGTTCAGAAGACCAAATTTAAGGTTCGTCCTTCTTCAGCAAATTGGTAAGTCTTCCTGCTACCTCTGCATACCTATCAATAAACCTCCTGTAGTATCCTACGTTGCCCAAGAAGCTTCTCAACTGAGTCAGGTTAGCAGGTGGGTGAAGTTTCATGATGACTTCCACCTTAGCACAGTCGACTTCTATACGTCTTCCAGAAATCCTATGTCCTAGCAAAATTCCCTCTGACATACCAAAGAAGCACTTCTCAGGGTGAAGAGCCAAACGATGTTCTATACACTTCAAAAAACACTTCCTTAGAGATATCAGGTGGTCTTCTTTCGATCCAAACACGCAAAAATCATCCAAGAAGATCTCCATGAAAGTGCAAAGATACTCCTTGAATATTGTAATCATCAGTCTCTGGAATGTGACGGGCGTGTTGCATAAACCAAACGGCATTTGATTGTATGCGTACGTGTCTCAATCAGTAGTGAAAGTGGTTTTTGACTTGTCTTCTTCCCTGATTGAAACTTGGTTGTATCCAGAATACCCATCCAGGAAGTTGTAGAACTCATGTCCTGCTACCTGGTCTAACACAGAATTGGTGAATGGTAAAGGATGATGATCCTTTTTCGTGACCAAGTTCAGCTTTCGGAAGTCCGGACACATTCGGATCTTACCTGTCTGCTTCTTCGACACGATGACAATAGGAGCTACCCACTCACTACTAAGTACTGGGAAGATGACTCCCGCCTTCAGGTATTGGTCGATCTGGTCCTTCATCAGAAGCGAGTACTTGAGGTTGAGCCAATACTGCCTCTGCCGTGCAGGAACAACGCATTCCAGCAAGTCAATGCGATGCTCTCCCAACTCTCGCGGTATGCCTTTCATGTCTTCTATGATCCAGGCGAAGACATCCTGGAACTCCGTCAAAAGTTCTCTAAAGTCTTCCAACTGTTGGCCCTCGATTACCTTGGAAAGCTTCAGCTTCTTCCTAGGAACAACCTCCATTTATTGAAGATCATCCGGGTTTACCATTCTTTCAGCGTGACTGTACTCACTGACACCAAAGTATTCCGGTTTGGGAGCTTCTTCCGGTTCAGATTCATCTTCTGGAAGACCAACTGTCGGATCTTCTGAACAGAAGACAGAATCTTCATCTTCTGGAAGCTCTTCTTCCGCAATTTCGTAGCACTCAATGTATCCACAGATCACTTCTTCTGCTATCTCTGTTACTTTTGTAGTACACAAATTATTCACCACAAACTCATTATATCGTTCATCCATGTCAGAAGACGCAGCTGAGTCTTCTGAAGTGTACCTCTCTGTCGTAGAAAAAGTTTCACCTTGATGTCCAATCTTGATCCAAGGAAGTGAGACCTTGGTCTTCTCACCTGGCTTGGGTGTAGGATTGGGAAATCTCAAACGATGTCGTCTCCAATCGGTATTGACATTTGCAGCATACAGCCATGGTCTTCCTATCAACACCTGATATCCAACCCTAAGTATAGGTCACAAAATGATGTAAGTGAGATAAAAAGATACTCCCCCAATTACCGTCAAGACATCTTTCAGTTGTCCCAAAGGTCGTCTTCTGGTCTGATCGTCATTCTGAGGATCATCGGAGTAGACTGGAACTCAGTGAAGCCTAGGGCATGAGCAGTTTCTTCAGTCATGATGTTAACTCCGGAGCCGGAATCAATGGGTACCTTCTTCAGAAGACAACCATGGAATCTCCATATCAAGTTCTGGGGCTCTCAAGTCTTCATGCTCTATTCTTAGGATCGGGGTGCTCTGAGGGAGTTTAGCTGTTCTCTTCTTCCTCGATCCTCGAAGAACAGATTGTAACAGCTTCTTGTAACCAGCGTTGTCATCCAATAGCTGTTGGAAGGTTACATCTGCCTTCTGATTCCACAAGTCTCGCAAGAAGTCATAAGAGGATCGCTTCAGAAGAGTGACTGGTGTTTCCAACATAGAAGATGTAGTAGCTGCTTCCTTGGGTGGAAGACCAGAATGGTGTCTTCCCTCGACTGGAGGCTGTTCCCTTGAGACAGGGGCTGCCGTAGTCGGTGGAGGAAGCTGCTGTACTATCTTTCGTCGCTTCTCCAGCTCTTCTTGCATGATCTCTTCAACTTCTTGCCTAATGTCAGGAGCAAAGTACTTCGGATCTTCTCGGTTGTAAGTAGGAGAAGAAGGCCGCTCAGGGGAAGATGACCTCTCCTTTCGCTGCTTCTTCTTGATCTCCTTTTGACGAGATTCTGACTTCCCTTCGCTTCTGGTACTTACCTTGAACACCGCTTCATCCATGACTTCTTCTGGGGACCAACTGTCTGAATCCGGGCTAGAGCTCCAAACAGTGCCATCCGTCAAAGTGAAAGAAGAAGCGGCCTCAAGTGACTTCGTCTTCTGAGCTGCAGTCGTCTTCTGCAGCTGAGGTTCCTTCTCTTCGCGCTTCTCGGGGTCTGGTTCGTCTTCCTCGATATGGAGACAATCCATACAATCCCAAGATCTTCTTCTGCTACCGTGATGTGTTGTACCACTGCTAGGTCGAGTTTAGAAGTTGATGCAGCTTCTGCAGGAGACGTGGTCTCTGCAAATCTAACCATTTGTCGCGGCCGTAAGGTCTGAGGACAATTTCCCGTGAAATGCCCGGCTTCCTTACAGTTCCCACACAAGGGCACTTGCCCAATCTGTCTTCTCGGATGAGGATAGATGGACCACCAGTGTCCTGTCTCTCCACAATTATTGCACGCTCCAAGAAGAGGGTTTAGAGGTCGTTGTGAATGAAGTTGACATGGCGTCTGGGTCTGTACATTACTAGTCCTGTCCCTAGGTACATAACGATTATATTGGGCGGGAGGTGTGGGAGTGAATGGTTGTATCGTCTCGATCCTATAGCAAGTTTCTCCACTGGGATCGTGTAGATATCCCTCATTGTCTTCTTCCCAGCCTGCCCAATTGACAGCTTGGTCTTGCGTACACTGATCTCTGGTGTGTCCGGAAGAGTTACAAAGGTTACACCAAAGGTTTGGTCGAGAAGCCGTAGGTTGCTTCCGCTTGTCTTTCTGGTTCAGAAGATGAACTTTCAGGTCGGCAACTGCTTCAGAACTTCGTCGATCCGAGGATCAGGTGCAGACTGAATGATTTGAGTCTGAGGCATCTTCTGTACAACTTCCTCCCTTGATTGTGTCTTCTTCTTCTTCTTCTTCCGGGTCTTCTTCTCTTTTCAGATTCGGATTCTGAACTTTCGACAGTAGACTCTTCAGAAGTAGAGAATGCTTCCGAATCACTGTTATCAGTTTCAGTGGACTTGGACTTCTTTTTATTGGCATTGGAAACACATTACATTCCTCTTGGACTTCCTAGAAGACTTCTTCGACTTCTTGGACTTCTTCAAGGTCTTCTCTCTGTCTTTCGTCATATTCCGGGTGATGCTCGAGGTTTCATACTGCTCGACATGCTTCTGTACTTCTACTAAATCATCACCTCCTCCTCTTCTGCAGTACAACTCCATATCCTGAAACAATCCTCCCAAGTACCAGTCCATGGCTTGCTGGGCACAATCACCGAGTCTTCCTTAGTTCTGAGGGATGTGATCCAAGAGGTCTTCAAACCTCTCGGTGTAATCCGGTAGTGTCTCCTTCTTCTTCCGTTCGAGCCTCTGAAGTTCTATGAGGGTCATCCGATCATAGCCCACTCCTCTGAATCTTTTCAGAAAAGCTGCCTTCAGAGTAGCCCAAGCGGCCATTACTAACCCATCATCTAACATTTTACTCATCCATTTCCTTCCCTTCCCTACGATCAAATTGAGAAATACACGGAGTCTGTCGGCATCCGAGTCTTCCTTGTTGGAGCGAGAGATGGTCTCGAACATCGTGATGAAGTCGTCCGCGTTAGCATCATCGTCGTACGGATGGTACTTCTGCCGAGTGTGAGAAGCCATGTCAACTGCCGGCTGGTGCGACTGCCAACTTCTTCCTCACTCAGGCCCAGGTGGTGGAGATGGTCTTCTCGAAGGTCCAGGCCTGTCTAAATCAAGAAGGTCGTCTTCTGAGTCAGAACTACTGTCGCAGTCGTCTTCTGAGACGTCTGGAACGATCTCCTCTAGTCTTTCTTCACCTTGAGAAGCCTCTTCCGTACTTGGGAAGACGTCTTCCGAGTAACCACTGGTTACTCGGATTTTGGTACTGGTATCAAAATCTACCTTGTACACGTGATCGCCCGGTTGGCTTCTGTCTTCTCCAAAGATTATGCTCGAGATGGAAGGCTCTTCCAACTCTACTGATCGGATCTTCCTCAGCTCTTCTTCTTTCCTTTGGTGTCTCAGGGATATCCGCTGCTCTCTAGAAGCGGTTCACTGGGATGAATGTACCCACTCAGGATCTTTACCGTGCGTCTTATGCTTCTTCTTCTGGTCGGAGGCATCCACCAGAGTGCTGAGAAGAGATGTCTCTCTTCTTCTAATACTAGATCCGGCAGACTGAATGTCTGAACAACCGATCGCAGGTTCAAAACGTCTTCTTCTCCTGCTTCCTGTTGTACTCACTGCAGTCTTCCAAGATCGGGTCTTCCAAGAAACTCTTGGAAGCGGGGAAGCGGCTTCTTCCAGTTCCCCCTGATGTACCTTATCAGCTTCTGGTTGCGGTTCCTGTCTTCTAGCAAGATAGAGTCCCACAACACATTCAACTACAATCGAAGTCAGTTTGAAATGAAACTAACTACTGGCACACAGATCCAGGAAGCTTAGAACAAAAGTTACTGAAATCTCCGGCAGCGGCATAAAAAATGGTGCTCACTATACGTAGTGTCGCAGGATTACTCCTTTTGCCCATTTAGTATATAAGATATCGTTCTCACAAAGGATTTGCACAAGTAACGCTGCTCTAAGTTCTAAGATCTGTTCAAACACACAAACACACGGGTTTTGCCTAGAAATCCCGTCTTCTCACAAAACCACGCGTCTTCCAGACTCGCCAAAAGGTGCTCTGGACCTAAACAAACAACTACTAACTAAAATATCACACAACTATTCACAGAGAAGCTCGGGAAGACGCTTCCTGCTTCCAGGTCACTTCTATCGGTCTTCTCAGTACCGTCTTCCCGAAGCAATTCTCGACTTCTGAGGTTCAACTCGGCTTCTCACACCTCCAGAAGACTGCTCCTGCTTCGTAGAAGTCGACTAGAATCGGCTGTTACACCTTACTCTCTCTCTCACATTCCAACGGATTAGATTAATCACAGGGTGTAGACCCCTTGTAGCCTTCCCGGCTTCTGTCTAAGAAAACGGTCTTCTTGCAGCATTACAACGACATTCACCTTCACGGAAGCTCAATAGAAGTCTCGGAAGCTCACTAGAAGAAGGTAAGAAGATGGGGAAGATGGGAAAGAAGAAAAAATCCAAACGAGAGAAAAACAAGATGAAAAGGAGAAATTAAGATTCCGACAGGCTTCTAGTCCAGATCCTGACTAACAAGCCATCCTTGCTTGTAATAGTTTGGAGAGGAAGACAACAAACGTGCGTACAGTTGCACCGTCTTCTACTTGAGGATGTCGTCTTCTGCTGTGGGAAGAAGGCTTCTTTCTTCTTCTCTCGCTGCTCCAACTACTCTGTCTTCTGGGATCCCTTATCCATAAGTCCGTCCGTACGTAGATCCGAAGTGCTCCACTGGACGAGCCAAGCTGCGAATCTGCACAACTGCTGACAGTCACCGCCACTCAAGAAGAACGCTTCCCATGCACAGTCGGGAGTGAATTCAAGAAAACCCACTACCTCCAAGACACGGACAAAGCTTCTGCACTCAAATCAGCAATCCATTCCCCGAGAAGAAGTCACATTGGCATTGGGAAGCTCACTCCCTCTACTTCTTGCTCCTACTCCTCGACACACCAACAGGACTACACGAGGATGTCGTTCCTTGTTCCTAAACTGTCCACTACCTCTATCTACATTTTTGAACCACTGCTGGTAACGAGCATGCAGACCACTCCGGTATAATCTCAATCTATTCGTATGTCTCTAACATCGGGTGTAGTGTGTGTGCGCAGTACACAACAACGTACTTAGTGCGCCTCTCAAGAGTGTATACTGTGCTCAGTGTCTTAATGTGTGTCCAAAATCCTACTCTTCTATCCTACTTATACACCTGTCTTGAGATGCAGAGGGGATCCTTTCCAATCCTCGACTACAACCAGGGAGAGATGAGCGCTGTCAGAAGGCTGCCAACCCATATGCAAGCGGTTCCCCTTCCTAATTAGCCATCCACCTTACTACTCCTGTGCTGCCTACTCTACCACATGGTCACCTATCTAATATTACACTAAACTACCACCACCTAAGATAGCATGTTCAGTTCTTACTAAGTTTGGACAAGTCAACTTGTCTTCTGCGCTTTGCTACCTACTCTAATTGCTCGGGTGCAATCTCCATTGGATGTACTCCTACTTGAACTACTAGCTCAGCTTCTGATAAGTTGGGAAGCCCTGCAATTACCTCGGGTGTCACTGAGGTGGCTTCCTCCTCGACATTCGTCGCTGGCTCTGCTGCTACTGCTTCGGCTTCTACTTCTGCTTCGGAAGACGGAAGCGTCTTTTGGGAAGCTGGGTCGACTTGTGCTTCCTCGCTCTTCTGATGCACTAGTTCGACACTGACAGCCATGGTGACCTCATAGGGGTCCGGGGAAGTCGCTTCCTCCACTCGGAATACCTTAGAAGACAGCTCTTCTTCCTGTCTTCCAGAAGACATCTTGTCTTCCAAGGCTTCTTCCGAGGTCTTCTCGGCTTCCAACGCCGTCACTACCAAGTGGACAGCGAGGTCGAACTCCTCCTTCTCCAAGTCGGATCCAGTCGATGGTGCTGGAGCTTGGGAAGACGTAGTTGCAGGTGGTAGAATCAAGGGAAGACCATAGAGTGTCTTCACTCCCTCCATCTGTCGATCCAAATACCTGAACATGCTCTCCTTGCACTCTACCAACATCGCTCTGGACTCGTCGTCCCATTCTCTAGCTAAGGTAAGAAGCTTCCTACCTGCGGTGAAGTTGAACTTCTTTCGAAGCGCTTCCACCGACTGAACTAAAATCTCCTGCGCACGAGCTTCCGCTGCTTCCCGCTGCGTCTGCTCGGCTGCAGTTTGCGCTTCTGCGGCTTCCCGCAGTGTCTTCCATGTCGTCCTCTCCTCTGCAAGGACGGTGATCTTACCCCGTACTGACAGAACCTCCTGGTCACGCTGCTGTAAACGCGCCTGCAACTCCTGGTTGCTCTTCCTCAGCTGTGTTAGCTCCTTGGCAGAAGCGGCTGCTTCCGTCTTGTACTTCGCTGCGAGCTTCTCTGTGGTGCGGAGGTTGGCTTCCAGCGCTTCCACCTTCTTCTGGCCTTCTTCCTGCTGCATCAGGGTGCGCAGACCGAATCTAGGCTGTAGCGGCTTCTCCTGAGCCTTTCCTCTCTTCTCGATCAACTCCATAGCTGGCTGGATCTCTGAGTGGAAGAAGGCACTGAACTCCTCCAATCTTCTTCCTGCGGAAGACAGACTCATCTCCACAATCCGATCGGAGGTGTCGACCTTGTCTTCCAGAGGCAAGGATGCCTCTTCCACCACTATGGTCTTCTACTTCTGCGCGTGAGAAGAAGTTACTCTTCTCATCTTCCGGTGTCGTGTCGTGGACAGCTCCTACCTGAAATTCAAACTTCGATGCTTGTCGCTCCAAAGACACTCATGAGAAGACAAGCTAGGCCCCAGCTTATGAGTTTTTGGCACAATCTCAGATCTCCATTTTCATCACATAGATGGGTAGAGCTCCTTGTCAGCTTTCCACAGGCACTTTGTCTACTTCGTTTGGACGCCTAGTGGAAAAGTTACAGGACTCGAAAGATGGAGAAAATAAGCTAGGCCCCAGCTTACGGGTTTTTGGCACCACTTCGGATCTTCATTTTTATCGCACCAGTGGATAGAGCTCCTTGTCAGCTTTCCATATGCACTTCATCTACTTCGTTTGGACGCCTAGTGGAAAAGTTACAAGACTCGAAAGATGGAGAAAACAAGCTAGGCCCCAGCTTACGAGCTTTTGGCGCAACTTCGGATCTTCACTTTCATCACATAGATGGGTAGAGCTCTCTGTCAGCTTTCCATGGGCATCTTGTTTATTTCATTTGGACATCCAGAGAAGAAGTTATGCGATTCGAAAGAAGGTAAAATCAAGCTAGACCCTAGTTACTTGCTGACTGGGTATTTAGAGCTTCAGGCGTTATATCAAAGACGCAAGGGGCCTGCTTCTTATTATTGAGGGTTGAACTTCGTACGTACAGACTGTAACAAGGGGGCTGCTTAAGGGGCTTACTTGCGTGTGCGACCTGTCAGCGGACGGTGCGGGAGATTTGGAAGTCCAATGCAAACGCGCAAGGCGTCGTTGGGTTCAGATATGTGCAGGCTACGTGTGGGTTAAGACGGTTTGGGAAGAGACGGATCGGGGGGTTGTGTTTTGGAAGAAATTGAGACGCAAGAAGTAGATTTGAGGTTTTCAGTTACATGTGAAGGAGAGTTGGACCGTTCGGGCCGTTCCGGAGTCCAAACTTGCTGTCCTTGGATCCATCGGGATCAGAACAACGAGTTCTTCAGGAAATTGAAGACGATACGAGTTTTCATCGGACGGTTTGGGTGTTCTGAGTGAAATTGGTTCGCAGAGAAGCGCTTGCGTCAGATTTTTCATCGCCTGCGACTTGAGATTGGATTGTTCTTCGCGATCGGTGAGCCAAGCTCTTCGTTCTTGGTGCCTACACGATCAGGGAGTCCTCATGTACGCATAGGAGAAGACTGTAAGTGAATTGGATTGTTGGTTTGGGTGTGGTGAGCGAATTTGAGCTGCAGGGAGCCGATTTACGTCAGTTTTTTGCAACCTGCGACCAAATTTCTCGAGTGGTTTTGCAAGGGGAACTCCAAACGGCTTGTTTGGAGTCTTGTTGGGTTCAGGGTAGCCAGATCTACCTACCAGAGAAGACAGATATCAGTTTGGACGATCCGTTTGTGCGGTGTGAGCGGTTTTAAGCCGCAGGGAGGAGTTTTTGAAGGTTCGGTCACCTGCGACCGAAAATCGGCGATATCTCGACTATCGGGAGTAGGATCTGAAGGTTTCTTGAGCCAACGGAGTCAGGGAAGGAGACCCTATCAACATTTGAAGTTCGTTTGGCGAAAGGAGAAAGTTCCCAGATAGATCTTTTTCGGTTCCTTCACTACAGGTTTCGTCCTTTTGAGTTCGTTAAGGACTTAGTTGGTTGTGTATGGCTTGTGGTAGCTAGCTTTAGCCAAGAGCTAGTGTGTGGATGTGGTTTGGACTTGGGTTTGGATCGCGTGATACTGTTGTGGCTCTGGTTGTTAGCAAAGAGAAGTTTCTCTTGCTTTGAGCTACGCTTTGGCGATTTCAGGCTAGGATTGCGATTCAGGGGTTTGTTTTAGGGCTTCTGAAGTAGGTTACAGACCGCTCTGGTCTGTTCCTCAGTTTTGTGCTGTTAGGAGAAAGAAACGGCAGTGTACATACATTTGGAGTGGTATATATTGCGCGTTCGGTTTCGTGGTTGTTCTTCTCTGTCTTGTCTCTGTTTGGCACACAACATCTCCACAGCCAGGAACCTCGCGTTTTCCTAGACATCCTTCACGCAAAATATCCGACACGATACGGTGGTGAACTCGACGTGAAGGTCTGGGGTGGAGATTTCTTCTGTGTGTGAACTTTGAAGAAGAGATTGACAGTCATGAGTGGGGATGGGAAAGGTGATGGAGATGGAGCTAGTGGTTCAAGTGGGTTGCCGAAGGTGCAGTTGGATCCAACGACTGCATCGATGTTCCAAGCTTTCACTATGTTCTTGCGGCAGCAACAGTCTGATGAGCGGAAGGAAGCTTTGGCAACAAAGGCGCTACAAGCGGTGGTCAGCAGGATTGACCTGTTCGATGGGAGAGATGTCTCAAAATATCTGAGGAATTATGTGAAGGAGATGGAGCTGAACCGGGTCTCAAAAGATGAGATGATTGAGACATTTGAGTTAGCAGCAGCTCCAGAGATTAGATCATGTTAAAATGCTAACGAAGCATTTTAACAAGGACTGGGAGACGTTTGCGCGTGCCTTGATGGATGAGTACTTCTTGGAGGACTCTGATCGAGTCACCAAGAAGTCCTTCTTGGAGTGGGTTGAGCAACCAAGGAAGGGTTTACAAGCTACAGAGTTGCTTTTCACGACTGACTAGGATGGAGAAGCTGACATTGCAGTCCAACAAGACAGAGCTATTTCTTCGGGCTGCAGATGAGAAGTTGCAGGAGAAGCTAGAGGTACTTCTGGAAGACCGGGAGGAGGACGATGGATTGACTAGCAGCTGGAAGAAGGTTGAAGAAGCTGTTGGTCTGCTCACCAAGAGGGAGCGGAGGTGAGAGAAGGTTCCTGTTAGGAGACTGACACCAGCACCAACTGCTGTAACACCTGTTCCTGTAGTTCGACCAGTTGTTCTTGTTGCTAGACAGGTAGTGCCGGTTGCTCCTGCTGTTCCAATTGTTCAGACACCGATAGTATCTCCGAAGAAGGAGTCAAGTCTTGAGGAGATCATGCGTGGAATGCGAGACTTGCAGATCAAGCTCACCAGATTGGAGGAACAAGGGTCTACAAGCGGAGCGAAATCTGTTGAGAAGCAAGGCTGGATCCAGCGGTGTATCTGGTGCGACGGTACCGATCATCCGCGCAGAGATTGCAAGGAGTTCAGTGATACCTTACAGCAAGGGGTGATCTTCTGGAAGGACGGGAAGGTAGCATTGAGGGATACTGGTGCACTTCTTCAGACCAACTTTGGTAGAGGAGGGATGAAGAAGTTGGTTGAGGACCACCTATCAGCGCAAGTAGTTGCAATGGTGGAAGCTGGAACTTATGGCACAAGGGTTGAGGATCAAGCTAAGAGGAGTTTCAACAAGCAAGTTGAGCCAAGTGAGTTGTGGTCATCTGCCATCTCCATGAAACAGAAAGGGAAGATGGCACGTGAGACGTTGCAGAGGACAGCTGCTACGATCAGAAGGGATACTGGATGGGAGGATCCGATAGAAGCTCTATCGGTGCATGCTTACATCGCCAAGAACCAACACGAAGCGTTGTTGGAAGAGAAGAGAAGGCGAGATTCAGAGGATTCAGGAGAAGGGACTTCTTCAAAGAGACAGACTCGAGGGGAGAAGATTCGCCAAGAGCTTCAGGATGCAGGAGCTCAAGACCTACCGATGGACGATGCTCCTTCTCCATCGAAGGAGAAATCTCAAAAGGAGAAGGGTAAGCCGGCTGCATACAAGCTACAGTCGGATATCGAGGCTTCAACAGACTTGAAGGGAGTCTTGGAAGATTGCATTTTGAATGCAAAGGTGGAGTTTACCTTGAGAGAAGTGTTAGGCATCGCCAAGCGTAAGTTTCATGATGTCATCATCGATGTCATCAAACGGAAACGACAGATTACGGGTGAGATTGGTTTATCGCATGCTTTGGATACTAGGATGTCTATGGATGAGGAGAGAGAGCTTGCAAGGTGCAGTGTCTATTCTCCAGAGGAAGAAAGAGATCGAAGACGCAGGGTGCATTTTGAGGATGAAGAGGAAGATGGGAAGCAGAGCTCAAGTCATTACAGTCACAATCACTGGGCTCGAGCTACGACGGAGACGTTGGTGAGGATTGAGGACTTGGATGAGCCGGTGGTTGCTCTGATCGATCATGGATCAGAAATCAACATCATGTCGAAAGAGCTGTACAAGAGGAAGAAGTGGCCGATCGACACAGAGCATGGATGGTTCATAAGAGCAGCCAACAACACGAGAGGAGACTTGTATGGAGCTTGTCCAGACATCAGAGTGCGCATAGGTGATGTTGCTATTGAGCAGAACTTTTTTGTTCAAGAAGCAACATCATACCCACTCATTCTGGGCCAACCTTTCATCATAGCAACCCGGATGGAGACAAAGGTACTGGACGACGGATCTGCGTATGCTAGGATCCGAAGTCAAGATGGGAAGAGAGCGGTACAGTTCCTGACTGTACCGTCCAACCACGAGCGTAATCGAGATCGTCTGAGAGAGAAACCACTTCCAAGGGTGAGTGAAGAGTTCAAGGATTTTCGTTGAGTACCACTATAGAGCGGGATTGTGGTGGTGCGCAGGTGAAGGTACTCTCGCTTGATGGAGATAGTGCCTTTTGTACAGGGTTTGTTGAGTTTTCAGATTGTGGGATTGCTATTTACAGGAGGGTAGAAGAGTTGAGAAGAAAAGAACAAAAACATTTGCGTGGTGTTGAGTTGATGTTGAAAGAGTTGGGTGAGCTAGAAGGGGATGAATGGATTTCTGGTGTTTATGAAGAGGATGGGTTGGAGGATCCTTTGCGAGAGATCATGTCTATTGGATGGGAGGATATGGATAAGGTCGTGCAGATTCATTCAAGGGAAGTCTATTCGGTGATCGAATCATTCCGTGCACCGGAGGTTCGAGTTGAGACAAGGTACAAGATAGTGGATATGAAGGTAAAGCCAGTTGCTGGTCCTTTGCCGGAAGACACCAACCAACAGATGGATCGAGCTTCAAAGGAGAAGAGTTTGAGAGATCCTGTAATGATAGGACACAAGTTCACGGAGAAGACCCTTGAAGAGCTGAAGATTGGATCTGATGAGTCTCTTCTACTAGAAGAGAGGATGTGCTTCAAGGAGATGCTTTCAAGACATGGAAAGCATTTGCTTTTGAGCCACATGAGATTGGGTGTGTAGATCCGTACGTTGTTACCCCGATGGTTATCTTCACGGTACCGCATGTGCCATGGAACCTGAGACCAATTCTAGTACCGCGGGCTCACTTGCCCAAACTAGTGGAGTTGCTGAAGGAGAAGATGCGGATGAAGATCTTGGAGCCGTCGTTTGCACCATATTCAAGCAGATGGTTTACAGTACCAAAGAAGAATGGGTCGCTGCGGTTCATCCAAGACATGCAGCCGGTGAACGCAATAACAATCAGAAATGCTGAGGTGGGACCGATTGTGGATGAGTTTGCAGAAGCGTTTGCAGGAAGAGCGATTTACTCGATGGGAGATCTTTACTCAGGGTATGATCAGTTTCAACTAGCGGAGGAGAGCAGAAGCTTCACCACAATGAGGACACCTTTGGGGTTGGTTAGGATGTGTACTTTACCACAGGGAGCTACCAACTCGGTAGCACACATGATGGACGGGATGAATCGAGTTCTAAGAGACTTCATTCCTGAAAAGACGATGCCGTTCTTGGATGACATCCCCATTAAAGGATGTGTGGAAGATGAGAAGGATGAAGCATTAGATCAGAGGGGGTGTCGGCGATACGTCACTGATCACATCGCAGACTGTGAGAAGATCTTATCTCGACTTGAGGAAGTTCATCTTACGCTGTCAGGTGCGAAGTCTACATTTGGAGTTAGAGAGGTTTTGATCGTTTGTCATTTGTGTGGATCGTTTGGTCGGAAGCCAGATCCGAACAAGGTGGATGCGATTGGAAGAATGAAGGAGGTTTGCAACTTGCTGACAGAAGTAAGAAGATTTTTGGGTGCTTGTGTATTCTACCACATTTGGATTCCTCATTATGCGCATGTGGCGGATCCGTTGTATGGATTGTGGCATAAGGGTCATAAGTTCAGATGGGAGGAAGAGCATACTGATGCAATAAGGAAGCTGAAGTCCTTACTATCATCTCCTCCAGTTCTAGGAAGGATTGATTACAAGGGTGCTAGGCCGGTGGTTCTTACAGTGGATACAAGTCCAGTTGCAATTGGATGGACAGTCGGACAGGATGATGAGGATGGAGATAGATTTGCGGTTAGGTTCGGAGCGAAGGTGTTAAGTCCTCGACAACGTGCTTACCCGCAAGTGAAGAGAGAACTGTGGGGTATTGTTTAAGCTATGAAAACTGAGAAAGAGTATTTGATTGGAGCAGTAGTGGTGGTTGAAACTGATTTCTTGCCGTTGTTAGGGATGATCATGAATTGTTCAACTCCTGATATTGCGATGTTACGATGGATCGCATATATCAAGTCATTGAACCCGGAGTTTGGACATATCGCAGGGAAAGATAATCCGACGGCGGATATGTTATCTCGAGCTCGGTATGATGGGGAGGATGAGATGGTTGAAGATATTGACGGCGTGGGTGCAAAGTTCTATTCGATTGCACAGACAGGAAGAGAAGATGAGTTATTTGTTGAAGGGTTGTATGATGGTGATTTGCTTGACATCGGGAGGTACCTTAGTACGATGGTTAAGCAGACAGGTTGGACAGATGAGAGGTTTCGGAGAGTTCGAAGGAAGGCCTACAACTTCATGTTGCGGGATGGGTTTCTTTGGAAGCGATCGAAGCAAAAAGGTGGAGTACCGCTACGGGTGATTTGCAACAAGGAAGATCAGCAGAAGTTGCTCAAGGCGTTCCATGAGAGTCTTTGGGCTGGACATCGAGGGATTTGGGCCACTTTTACAAAGATGAAAGAGCGGTATTGGTGGAAAAACATGTACATGGATGTTGTATCTTTTGTGGAGTCTTGTTTGACATGTCAGATGTATTTGAACATCCGACATCGTGACGGATTACACCCGACTTATCCGTTGGCAATCCACTTCAAGTGGGTGGTAGACTTGGTGATTATGCCGGTTGGGTTGTGGTAGATGAGATACTTGGTACTTGCTAGAGAAGATCTTTCAAATCAAGTCGAGGGTAGGGCGCTTCGGACGAAGACAACTGAAGGGGTATGTAGATTTCTCTTAGAAGAGGTTGTTTGTCGGTATGGATGTGTGGGAAAGATCACTGCAGATCGAGGAGAGCTAGATGCACATGAGACTCGTGAATTCTTTGCAAGGTGTGAGGTGAGGTTGTCACTGATAACTGCTTACAACCCCGAAGGGAATGCCAAGAGTGAGCGTGGTCATCCATCCATTGTGAAGGCTTTGGTGAAGGCTTGCAACGGAAGGGTACGCGAGTGACCTCGACTCTTACCATTTGCGTTATGCGCAGATCGAACGACGCACAGCTCGGTGACAGGTTACATGCCGGTGGAACTCATCACAGGTCAGAAGCCTATCATGCCGATTGAAGAACATGTTCTGACATGGAGTGTGTTACCTTGGGAGGACAATTTGACTAGAGAAGAGCTTCTTGCTATTCGAATTAGGCAGTTAGAGAGAAGACCATAGGATATCCAAACTGCTTTGGATAGGCTGCCAAAAGCACGGTTGAAGAACAAGGTCAGATTTGATCAGCGACATCGTTTGAGACCCAGGGAAATCAAAGAAGGTGATTGGATGTTAGTCTATGACAACAGTCTAGACAACCAGCATAGTGCACTCCGGAAGTTTTCCAGAAGATGGTTTGGTCCGTATGTGGTGAAGAAGGTTCATGACAACGCAACTTACGCCCTGCAAGAGTTGGATGGAACGAGCTTGAAGGTACCAGTGGCAGGTAAACGTGTCAAGATTTTCAAAAAGAGAGATGAGGAGGTCGATCTAGTAGATATCTTGACGGAGTTTCAGTTTGAGGATGAGGATTATGCAGAAGATCTTGAAGGTGAGGTTGGTTGCGATGGGAAGTAGGACGATAAGTCGGTCCACTCCTTGGTTGGTATCTCTGCTGCATACCGGAGGATGCACAGGTTCAGAGGGGGTGGATGTCGTGTCGTGGACCGGCTCCTACCTGAAATTCAAACTTCGATGCTTGTCGCTCCAAAGACACTCATGAGAAGACAAGCTAGACCCCAGCTTACGGGTTTTTGGCACAATCTCAGATCTCCATTTTCATCGCATAGATGGGTAGAGCTCCTTGTCAGCTTTCCACATGCACTTTGTCTACTTCGTTTGGACGCCTAGTGGAAAAGTTACAGGACTCGAAAGATGGAGAAAATAAGCTAGGCCCCAGCTTACGGGTTTTTGGCACCACTTCGGATCTTTCATTTTTATCGCACCAGTGGATAGAGCTCCTTGTCAGCTTTCCATAGGCACTTCATCTACTTCGTTTGGACGCCTAGTGGAAAAGTTACAAGACTCGAAAGATGGAGAAAACAAGCTAGGCCCCAGCTTACGAGCTTTTGGCGCAACTTCGGATCTTCACTTTCATCACATAGATGGGTAGAGCTCTCTGTCAGCTTTCCATGGGCATCTTGTTTATTTCATTTGGACATCCAGAGAAGAAGTTATGCGATTCGAAAGAAGGTAAAATCAAGCTAGGCCCCTAGTTACTTGCTGACTGGGTATTTAGAGCTTCAGGCGTTATATCAAAGACGCAAGGGGCCTGCTTCTTATTATTGAGGGTTGAACTTCATACGTACAGACTGTAACAAGGGGGCTGCTTAAGGGGCTTACTTGTGTCTACGACCTGTCAACGGACGGTGCGAGAGATTTGGAAGTCCAATGCAAACGCGCAAGGCGTCGTTGGGTTCAGATATGTGCAGGCTACGTGTGGGTTAAGACGGTTTGGGAAGAGACGGATCGGGGGGTTGTGTTTTGGAAGAAATTGAGACGCAGGAAGTAGATTTGAGGTTTTCAGTTACATGTGAAGGAGAGTTGGACCGTTCGGGCCGTCCGGAGTCCAAACTTGCTGTCCTTGGATCCATCGGGATCAGAACAACGAGTTCTTCAAGAAATTGAAGACGATACGAGTTTTCATCGGACGGTTTGGGTGTTCTGAGTGAAATTGGTTCGCAGAGAAGCGCTTGCGTCAGGTTTTTCATCGCCTGCGACTTGAGATTGGATTGTTCTTCGCGATCGGTGAGCCAAGCTCTTCGTTCTTGGTGCCTACACGATCAGGGAGTCCTCATGTACGCATAGGAGAAGACTGTAAGTGAATTGGATTGTTGGTTTGGGTGTGGTGAGCGAATTTGAGCCGCAGGGAGCCGATTTACGTCAGTTTTTTGCAACCTGCGACCAAATTTCTCAAGTGGTTTTGCAAGGGGAACTCCAAACGGCTTGTTTGGAGTCTTGTTGGGTTCAGGGTAGCCAGATCTACCTACCAGAGAAGACAGATATCAGTTTGGACGATCCGTTTGTGCGGTGTGAGCGGTTTTAAGCCGCAAGGAGGAGTTTTTGAAGGTTCGGTCACCTGCGACCGAAATTCGGCGATATCTCGACTATCGGGAGTCGGATCTGAAGGTTTCTTGAGCCAACGGAGTCAGGGAAGGAGACCCTATCAACATTTGAAGATCATTTGACGAAAGGAGAAAGTTCCCAGATAGATCTTTTTCGGTTCCTTCACTACAGGTTTCGTCCTTTTGAGTTCGTTAAGGACTTAGTTGGTTGTGTATGGCTTGTGGTAGCTAGCTTTAGCCAAGAGCTAGTGTGTGGATGTGGTTTGGACTTGGGTTTGGATCGTGTGATTCTGTTGTGGCTCTGGTTGTTAGCAAAGAGAAGTTTCTCTTGCTTTGAGCTACGCTTTGGCGATTTCAGGCTAGGGTTGCGATTCAGGGGTTTGTTTTAGGGCTTCTGAAGTAGGTTACAGACCGCTCTGGTCTGTTCCTCAGTTTTGTGCTGTTAGGAGAAAGAAACGGCAGTGTACATACATTTGGAGTGGTATATATTGCACGTTCGTTTTCGTGGTTGTTCTTCTCTGTCTTGTCTCTGTTTGGCACACAACATCTCCACAGCCAGGAACCTCGCGTTTTCCTGGACATCCTTCACGCAAAATATCCGACACGATACCGGGGTGGAAGATCTCTCCTCAGGGCAGAAGCGTTCCTCTTTACTGCGCTTCCTCGCATCGCAGTAGGGGTATCCATCCATCCTTCGTCTTCTGGAGTCTTCAGAAGACTCCCTGGTGTTGCAGAAGCGATCTTCTGCGCAGCTGAGGTACTCAATGGCTCATCCGATGAGTCGGACTCCGATCCAGAGTGAATGATCGAGAAGGAGATGGTCTTCTTAGGCACGTTCCTAGGACCCATCTTCCTTGGTGGTGTCGCGTCTTCCGATCCACTGGAGTCGTCTTCTCTCACCAGAAGTGTCTTTTGATGAGTACCGGGTCTCATCTGCAGCATCAGAGTGGGAGGGGGAGTCATCGATGTTGCTCGGTCGTCTTCTCCCGAGGTCTCTCTTTCGTCTCATGCCGCCCTGTTGGTCCATATCTCGCCAACTGATCTTCTGTGAGATCCCCCTTGGCCACGTAGAGGTAACAGAAGAATGGAGTAAGATGTCCTCCTGCCAGGGTACCTAAGTACACCAACTCTGCTTGTACATAAGCGTGGAAGAACGCACCCCAGTTGACATTCTCTCCCGTGCACACTGCTTTCAGGAACTCCACGTCCTGATCTCCAAGGTACCTCGTCTTCTGCGCCTTCCCCTTAGGAAAGAGGTGAAGGAATAGCTTCGTCAGAAGACACTTCTGCGACTCCCGATAAGATTCGACCTTCTAGCCGTTTCTTCCCTGTCTGTCCTCCAGGAAGAGACAAGTTGTGCTTCCAGGCACATGCCACTTACCCGAGATCATGGATAAGATCTTCTTCTCGAGCCAACAACCTCGGTTCTCGGATTCTGACATGTGGAAGGCCATGCGCCACCAATCTTTGGTCCAGGAAGATGGTCTTCCTCGCGCTATTCCTGCCTTCGCATGTACACGGTTGCGAGGCGGTAATGCTGCCCAAACTTCCTCCAGAAGACCCTGGTCGGCGAGGTTCCAATCCCACAAGAAGAAGTCAAGACCCAACTCCTTGATGAAGGGTTTGACCTCGGCCAACTATGCTGCCGATAACACCAACCCTCGAGGATGCATCGACATACTTGAAACTCTGTTGCACTAAGCCACACGTACTTACTGTGAGCCGAAAGCTCAGTCCTTCCCAAGCTCTCACAGTCTAGCTTCTACTCTTAGAAGACGAATCTAGTCTTCCAGAAGACAGCTACTCCGTCTTCCGGGATTCTAATAGTGCTTCCTAAATAGCTCTCGTCTTCCGAGCTATATCTAAACAATCCTAACTAAGCAAGACCTCGCATGGATTCCTAAGAAGACAACCCACCTTGCATTACATCCTACTTCCTAACAGAATATACAAGATTTGCGAGAAGTAGAGTGTGTAACAGGTTCAGAAGATGGTTGCGGGCTCCTGCGGTGACAGTGGTCACTGGGAAGACTCCCGGGACAACTTCCGATTCAATACCTTTCTCGGAAGACTTCCCGAAGCCAGGCTTCTCTTCACTGATCTCACATGTCTTCTGCTTCCTACACGTAATCTATCCTCACAACAGACTCAAGACAATTGCACTCTGTTCTTCTGACTTCTCACCTCTCATACACACTTAGAAGAAGCTTGCCGCGATGGGAAGACATGACCTTCGACCATTCTCTCTAGATTCTACCAGCAAGACCTCTCACAACTCTCTTCTAAGTTCGGGAAGAAGAAGGAATAGGCTGCCATGGGTCAGACAGAAGAGACACGTAACGGACCCTCACGTCTTCTCGCGCATTCTGCCAGCCTTTCCAATCTTCTAGTCTCTCTAGAAAGATATGGATTTGAGAAGCTTGGAAGACCGAGAGGCACAAGCCTAGTTCCCGACTTCCAACTTCTCGAAATAACAAACAACTCACCAAGCCACTTGGAATTCGTATCAAGCCTCTCTTAACACCAAAGCAAATCCAATCCACTTCTCGATATGAATTGCATATAGTCATCTTTCGAATACAGTCAGGCTTCCGAAGCATCTTCCGAAGACAGTCAGGTTTCAGAAGCGTCTTCCGAAAATATTCAGATCTTCCGAAGCGTCTTCTGTTCAAGGTTTCGGGAGTAGAGGGATGGTAGGGTAGGGAAATTGATAGCTGTGATCTCTAATTTGAGGACGATGGGTAGGGAAGCTCGAATTGCACTCGGGAAGAAGTAAGAGAATGGTTGTTGGAAATTGGGTAGCGCTTCCGCGCCCAATGTCTCAGAAGGAAAAATGTGGGGAGGGAATTGATCGATCGGGTTGCCTGCAAACAATCGGGGAAGCGCGGCGGATACCAAGCAAAAGGCGAGAAGCAGTGAGAAGGAAAGAGAATCATGGGAAGAACCTCTACAGTCTTCTGTCTTCTTCTGCTGTCAATGTCTCGCCACTCCTCAATCGAAAGGTTCCTCCTCTGATTCCTAGTAGCTGCCCTTCAAAGTCTGCTTCCAAGGATCTCCAGAAGATCCTTTCAGCTCGATGCGATTCCTACTCTCAACGATTTACTCTCGTCTTCTTCCTAGCTGTGAATCGATCCTGGCTCCACTCAATTTCACTCTGCTGTCTTCACTCAACTCGATTACCTTCAAATTCTATCTTTTAAGCCAAAGCAACCTCGATGCGGAAAGTGGTAGTGTTTTGCGCTAATGCGCTTCCTTCGCATCTTCTCGCGCAGGTTAGGGGTTCTCAACCTAGATGACCTACCTGACCTACCTAACCTACTCGGTGCTACCTGGTGGGTACACCTACTCCTTTATTTGGAAATACGTGGTTAGGCTTTCGCGGTTGCCGGCTTCCGGAAGATACGTGTCTTCCATCTTCCGCCGTCTTCCGTCTTCGGAAGACACAACCGAGAAGACGCTTCCCTGAAGACGGTCATCTTCCGAAGAAGTCAACTTCTTATTACAAAAAGATCGTAAGATCATCTTCCTTCTAAGGAAGCCGTAATCTTAAGTAACAACGCTTCTTCAGTTATACAAACAAGTTATTAATCTTAAAAATTTCAAAAATTCGTGAATCCTGTAAATTATGGGCACCACATACACAACTTCAGATCTTCACTTTCATTACATCAAGTGGTAGAGGTCCTTGTCAACTTTCCATTAGCACTTCATCTACTTCATTTGGATGTCTAGTGGTAAAATTAAGAGACTCGAAAGATGAGAAAATCAAGCTAGACTTTAGCTTACAAGCTTTTTACACAACTTCGGATCTTCATTTTCATTACATCAAATGATAGAGCTCATTGTCAACTTTCCATGGGCACTTCGTCTACTTCATTTGGACACCTAGTGGTAAAGTTACGAGAATCATAAGATGGAAAAATCAAGCTAGGCCTTAGCTTACTGTTGCTGACTGGGTATTTGCGATTCTTGACGCTATACTAAGGACACAAGGGGCATGCTTGTTCATTATCTATAAAAACTTTCACTGCAACTGACGTAAGGGGCAGCTTAAGGGGCTAGCCTGCTCTTACGACTTGTCAACAAACAGTTCGGGAGATTTGGAGATCCAATGCAAAACGCGCAAGGCGTCATTGGGTTCAGATCTGTGCCGGCTACGCACTGGTTAAGACGATCCGTGAAGAGGCGGGTCGAGGAATGTGTTCTGAGAGATATTGAGACGCATGGAGTGAAAGGGAGTTGGACCATTCGGATCGTTTTGGAGTCCAAACTTGCTATCCTTGGATCCATCTGGATCAGAACACCGAGTTCTTCAAAAAATTGAAGACGATATAAAATTTCATCAAGCGATTTGGGAGTTCTAGGTGAAATAGACTCGTAGGGAAGCGCTTATGTCAGTTTTTTGTAGCTTGCGACTTGAGGTTAGGTTGTTCTTCGCGATCAGTGAGCCAAGCTCTTTGTTCTTGGTGCATACGCGATCAGGGAGTCTTCATCTACGCATAAGAGAAGACCGTATGTGGATTGGATTGTTGGTTTCGGTGTGGTGAGCGAGTTTGAGTTGCAGGGAGTCGATTTATGTCAGTTTTTTTGTTTTTTGTTATCAAATTTCTTGCGTGGCTGAGGGGAACTCGTGAGTCTCGTTTTTTGAGTCTCTTTGGGTTCAAGGTAGCTAGATTACCTACGAGAGAAGACGGATCTCAGATCAAGCAATTCGTTTGGGTTTGCGTGATTCTAAGCCGCAAGAAGGAGTTTTTAGAGATTCAGTCATCTACGACCGAAAATCGAAGTTATCTCGGCTGTCGGGAGTCAGATTTGGGAGTTCTTGGGGCCAACGGAGTCAGGAAGGAAGGTCTTATTGACATCTGAAGACTTTTTGACGAAAGAAGAAAGTTTCTTAATAAGTTATTTTTGTTCTTTCGCTACGGTTTTCGTCCTTTGGAGTTCGTTAGAGTTCTAATTGGTTATGTACAATTTATGGTAGCTAGCTTTAGCTCAGGGCTTGTACATGGACGTTGTTTGGACTTGGGTTTGAATCGTGTGATACTGATGCATCTCTTTTTGTTAGTAAAGGGATGTTTCTTTTTCTTTGAGCTACGCTTTGATAGTTTTGGATATAGATTGAGATTCAAAGACTCGTTTTAGAGGGGTTGGTGTAGATTACAGACCGGTCAGATTTGTTTCTCTATTTTGCATTCTTAGAGAAGAAGAATCGGGAGTATATATAAAGTAGGAGTTGGTATACCTTGCGACGCTTGTTCTTGTGGTTGTTTCTCTCTATCTTGTCTTCGTTCTACACTCTACATCTCCACAGCCAGGAACTTCGCATTTTCCTGGATAACCTTCACGCAAATTCGACACGATAACGTCAAGACCTCGGACCAACTTGATGAAATCTTAGTGCTATCACTATCCAATCTATTAGGCTTTATCTCAGTTTCTACTGACCTAACTTGACTTTAAGTGTAACACACGTGCACCACACAACACAACTGAGCGTTCAATCTTATTCTAAGTACAAGAAGGATTCATACATGATAAACATATGTTTTAGATCACAAAAGCAATTTAAAACAATCCCTTAGGTCGGCTTGTGCACTAACAATACTTTCTTCATTATTTCTCTCTGACAGGACTACCTAAAATGCTGGATTCTGACTTTCTACGGTTCAAGATGAATCTTACAACAATGGATAATCTACTGTATAAGCTTTCCAATGATGCTAGTAACACATTGATTGGATCAAGATAACTCTTATCATAATAGATCAAAATTGATCATTTTGAACACTGGTAACTTGAAACATCTTGGCTCTTCTTATTGACCAGCATGTTTAATCTAAGCTTTGACTGATCAAATAAGCTCCAAACTAAGCGTACAACATATCACTAGAAAGTTTATCTTCTAGAGCTTCCAACAAGGTAAGTCATGCACGCAAAAAGCAACCAATGAGCTCAAGGTGTGGTGCCAAAGACAACGGTATCTCGTAGTTAGAAATTTTTCATTAAAAACTTCGACATAGTGTAATACATTCTTTGATTATGATCTATGTGCCAAATTCACAACATAGCTTCATTGTCTCACTTGTAGCACCTTCAGGAAGTTCCACCTCCAATCCGAAATTCACAAGAAATTCTCCCTGACCCCTCACTACTACTCTATGAAATTTTAGTCTCAAACCCCAAAACAAGTGCTCGAAATTGACCAAGTCTTTTGTGTGTGCTAACTTATGAGCTTTATAGACCTCGGTGACTAAAATCTACGACCCAATACCTTCTCTAAACCAAATGAGCTAAAATTTTACAAGTAGTAAGCTGATAGAACACACTCTAATCTTGGAAATTTTCACTTAGAGATTTGATCCTATGCTCATGAAACAACTCAACCTTTGAATCCAGCAAATCGGTTTACTTCTATCTCTCAACTATTACAATCAACTTTAATCAATCATTTCGAGGTCAAACCAAACCCAAATGTAAGACTAATGTACATCAGTGCAACCAACACGACATCAAATAACCAATCCTCTTGACAATACCAAAAGATCATCTCTCAAACTCTCGAGGCACTCAAAAACATGACGGTAAATCAATTCAATCACTTGACTTTGAACAATCATAACTCCACACTCAAAACTCCAAATGGATTGATCTTCCTCTCCAGATTGTAGTCGAGCTCGAGAGTTTTCCAACGAGATTCCACACTCTACGAATAATTCTCAGGAAGGCATTCGAAATCCCAAAATTGTCTTTAGAACTTGGATGAACTTGATTGGTAAAAAATGAACCAATGAGAAAGAAGATCGGAGATCATTTTATCTCCTACTTGTCACTATAGATCGAGTGGTAACTCTAAAACACTCTCACATCTTAAGAGCTTGAACCAAAATATTTTGGATTCAAGATAACACAGATAATCACTTTTGTCGGACGATAGATATCATAATGATACGCAAGTACACGAGATTCAATATAAAGTCAAGATAATGATCTTGAACTGATCTACGATGAAGACACAACAAAAAGAAATGAGAAAGTCATCACTTGATTCCAGTACTCATCAAAGTTCATCGCGATCCACGCACGATGATTGATCTTCTGTCGATAATGACAATGGATATCAATCCAGACGTTGAAAGGGACGTTGACTGGAAAGTTCAAATCCATTCACTCCTCAAAGTAAGATGTTTATAGTCATGTTTCAATTCTCTTCGTATGTGATGATTGACAAGATCACAAAAGGAGGCAAATCCATCCCTCTCCCCAAGAATTATTCACCAAAATAGACAACAAATTATTGTCAAAAGTGATTGCAATGGATGAATGAAGCTTAATATGAAATGGATTCGAGAATGAAAGACTCAGAACTCGGATCAATCCTCCATCCATGAGTACAACTCTCGCAACTCCTCATCCTCGATGTAGGACATTGAGAAATACTCACGAAACATTAAGCAAAGAAGAATGCCCACGAACCTTCAACCCACCATCTTATATTGGATGCAACGACAAGGACCATTGAAGTGAACGTACACAAATTGTTGATTTGGCATATTTCACTAACGTGCAATCAGTCAAATGGATACTTGCAATTGTGACACACGTACATCATTTGACAAGTTATGCGATAAGGTTCATGAAACATTAAAAGAACATGACTTTTGATTGGAATTAGAGGAGTTGATTTTTGAGTGTGTATGTTCAAATAGCCATAGAACGTGTTGTGTGAGTTATTTGAAGGAGATTGAAGTAAGCTTGGAAATTCTCAAAGAGCTGATAAAAGTAGATTCAACGATCAATTTGAGTTCAAAGTGAACAAGATACCATCGATTGAAGTTCAAGGAGATGATTTCCGACTGTTCATATCTAAGTAGTCATAGATATCGTCGTAGATTTTATCCGAAGGAGATTAAGATAAGGTGGAGAGATTTGGTGACGATGGTCCTAAGAGACATGAGAAGGCCAAGAGACGGTCAACTGAACTTTTGATGAACAAACTGTGAGTAAACGATAACACACTTGAGAATTCTAGAGCATTTCTTTATTTTTGTGGATGAATCTGGTCCCAATCTCGTGTGATTATATTCAGTGAATATTTTATACTATGAATCAAATTTTCATGTTGATCTAAACCTCAGAGGTCAAGATATAACCGATTGAAACCTCTACGACGTTGAAACTTACGCGTTTCACGATAGTTTTACACTTAGCTTGTAGCTTGCTATCTGTTTATCAGAGATAGTTCAAACTTTGCAGAAGAGGACCATCTGAGTGTAGTCTATCATCTCACAAAGTTTTAGAGAGAATGCGTAGTCAGAACTATCTCTACTGAGTCATAAAGTTCGCTAGAAACACTCTTACGCATATCCTTAGATACTCCTAGCTGCAATCGTGTGTGTGAGGCAGACTTGCAACTCTTGAACTAACTTCGCCGACATCATCGAACATCATGGAATAAGTAGAAATGACAACTCCATATCCTCGAGGTCCCGCTCAAACTTGAGAAGACCAGCATTGTTGCAATCCGAAGTCTCGATGACTTCTCCATGAACGAAGTCTCCTCTTCGATGAAGAATCGAACTTAGACTGAAGAACTAACTCCCTTCTTCGTCACTCAAGAGTTCTTTCTCACACTCTTCTTCGCAGAAGAACTCACTCTTCACCGATTTATGAACTACTGCTCCCTCCGTTCTCTTTTAGGTTCAACCTGATATGACAAATGAGCCGGTCACCGTCTTATAGGTCTCTCTGTGGACGGGTTCTACCT
The DNA here is from genome assembly GCA_036924285.1 of Asterella californica. NCBI lineage: Eukaryota > Viridiplantae > Streptophyta > Marchantiopsida > Marchantiales > Aytoniaceae > Asterella > Asterella californica. Next base: position 29,391,189 of record JAYKYS010000006.1, on the reverse strand, counting down.
TCGAAAAATCACTCCCCAAGTCAGACAATTTTTCACCTCCAGTAAAAGGTCTAATCTATTGGACTGTAATAAACAGCACCAAAAAGTTCAGATCAAAGTTGAAAGTCTAGCTCTTTTTACTAGCTGCATGCTACTTTATGCTTTCTAAGTCAGTGGGATTATTACGTACCCATATATTGGAGGCTTTGAAGGCAAAATTATTTGTCTTTCTCGAGTGATTTGTCCAAATGAAGCTTGTGTAAAATGTAGTCTCCCACCGGAACCGCTTCCATCGTCACTGTTAAGGATCAAGTAAAGCATCTTGTCTTCCACAGTGAGGTCGAAAAACCTTCTGGCTGCGCTTTCCAGAGCGAGTTCGGGATCCCGTGATCTATGACCTGCGTGGTTTCCAGAGTTTTATTTCTTTTGTTAGATTTTAGTACGATCAGGTCTAAGGGGATGAGTCGCATTTCATGTTGTAGCTTTCAGCAGTACAGAGAAGAGCTCAGTCTTCTGTGAAACGAATTTTAGTTTTTGTATATCTTGTTGCTGCCGAGAATCTAGCAGCCTGAGTCTGATAAATCATTCCATGTAGGGTTGGTATGCTGCTAGATTTCGAGAGGAGCTTAAGGCGGAAAGCAATATAAGCTCAATACAGGAGCGTGTAGTTTTTACTCTGTCGAGGTAATACGCGACTATTGTTCGGAAGGAAGAGCAAGATTTTCAGCGTCTTTGATTGAAACAGCCGTGGTGAGTGAACCAATTCTCATGGGAACAGGATCTCATAGTGACGCGGGAGAATCTTCGGTTCCTGTTATTCTTGGTGTTGATTCGGGATTTCAACTAATCGAGAAGGAGAGGCGTTGTGATGGTTCTTGATGGGTATTCTCTGGCGCGTGTCAGAACTTTCATCATTTTGAAGAAAGGAATAGGTGGAAGCCATGTTGCCGCGTCCAGAGCCCAGTGCAGTAGCTCCGCCCTACGCGTGATAGTGATGTAGTGACCCGAATCTGATTTCTCATTCGATTCATGTGATCAACTCTGTTGTTTGTGAAACAGAGATGGCGACTGCCATGGTCGCTACGCCGCCAGCTGGCAGTAAGCCACCTAATTGCGGGATAGAGGCAGCTGCCTTTACTGCGTATGCATATGGCAGGCGCGGAGAATTGCTGAATTGTCGACACAAAATTTTGCTGCTACCTTTCCTCAGGATGGAGGTGACTCGCGCGGTGGTAGATGGAAGGTCGAGAACTTTCTGTAGCTTTCGAGACTCCGGCTTCAAAAGAAATTCTAGTGATAGTTTCATGTGGAGAAAGTGCATTGTACCGGTGTCGTTGCCTGTATTCACCAGGCCTTCCAAGGTGTTGAAGTTGGGGACACGTGCGAAATCAGGTGATTCCAAAGTGGCGACGAAACCTTCAAAATTCAATTTGGATGAGTATATGGTCACTTTGGACAAACCGATTGGCATTCATTTTGCCCAAAGGCTGAGTGGAAAAGTGTACGTTGAGGCTCTTGCTAAAAATGTAAGTTAAAACCTTTTCTCTCTTTTGTTCGGGTTGTCAGCAACCTTGTAAATGATCCAGAGCCTGAGTTGAATTTGCTGTATATCACGAACTGTCATTACTTCACGGAGTATGAGCGGGTTTCTGGGATATGAGTTGAAGTGTAATATGGAGTTAGTAGGTGAAAGCTAGATCTGAATCCCCCTGTAGAGATAAGGACCTCTACAGACCATCGTTGGAGCGTACAGTAGTTCGCATTGGTCTTTCAGTGGCACTTAGACATTGCTCTGATGTTTCCCTGTATCGTGTATATGACACAGTTTAGAATCTAACGATGTTCTACTGCAGGGAAATGCCGACAAATCGCGCATTGTTATGGTAGGAGATGTGTTGAAGAAGACGAGTGCCGTATTCGGTGATCAGCTTTGGGATGTGAATGATTTTGGGCGAACAATGTAAGAGACCTCCAAGCTTCTCTTGGGAGTGTTTGCGTGTGACGTTAATAAAGTTCATATGACGCAGCCGTTGTCTACCGGCTGTTAGAGTCTAGTAGGCTAGGTTTTCCCACAAACACTCGTAGCTTTTGCACCTGTTGATGACGAGGTTCTGTTTTACCGTGTCAGTTTGCTCATGAAAGAGTCGTATCTTATGCTTTTCGGAACGCTAATGCTAGAAATATGTACCCTGATGCTACACGACAGGATGGCTATCAAGTCAAGGGTCGGACCAGTCAGCCTTGTCCTTGAAAGGGCCCCGCCAGTTTGCCGTTCGACATTTACAAACAGTGAAGCCCCTTTCAACGTGGGCCGAGTTGCACTTTCAACGTGGAACAACAGCAATCTAACTGAACCATATCAACCTTCAATAAAACCACATGGAGGGTATGTTGGTTTTGCTATTTTTTCCTCTAGATATGTCTTGCCGAAATTACTCCATCGGCTCGCAAGATTTAAGCCAGAAGAAGCCGAAGCGGATGAGCAGTCTTACACTCATCTTGGACACAAGTCGGGAGGTTCAGGGTATGGTGATGAAGAGACCTACGAAGTTATCGGTTCTTTCAGTGATGAAGATATGTCTGATGGGGAAATCGAGTGGACTCATGGTAGCTACAATGAGGAGGCGTATCTAAGTGCACTGGAGAGATCCGAAGCTGACTTGATCTATGATCCATTCAGGGGAATCAAATATACCAAGGTGAATAATGTTAGGTTGTAGAATTGACGGAGATAGTTACGATCTCCTCGGTCTGCGCAACACCTACTGGTTCGTGGGCTTCTGCTTGTTGAGTTTAAGCTCTACATGGATGAATGACTCTCGAGGGATCAGTCTGTACCGTTGCAGGAGGCTAGTTTGAGTTGGGACTACTCTGATTGCAGTGATGATTCTGGTGTCAATCAAACCTGTTACCATCTCATCCATCTTGGTCATCTTGACTCTGGGTTTACTACTTGCTGTTGTTTCCTCGCAGATTACGGAGCAAATAGTGGTTGGCTCTTGCATCCATACAGACGATGATCGTCGCCTGCTCATGGATAGAGTGGTAAGAGTTTGGAGCTCTTTGAAACCTGCGTATATTGCTCCCGGTCTCTCTTTTTATCATCGAACCGTCAAATATGCCCTGGAGGTGACACAAATGAACTTCTTCTGTCATTCTCCTCTCTCACTCTCAGTTGTTGGGGATGTGTGCAACATAGGGCGTCGCGTTAGTACTTAAAAGCACTGACAAGCATGTGGCCGATCTCATGCTTAATATACTTGGGCAGCCTGTTTTACAACCTTTACAACCTTTACCATTTCGTTTCTGTGATCGGCCTTGTGTTTCCAAACTGACGCTGTATAAGCAGCTTTATGTCAATAAGGAATCATTCGGGGCATACATTGTTCGATGCATTTCGGTTTCTATGAAATCCATGTGTTTTCCTTTTTCCCTCTGTTACACAGGCTTCGTTACGCTTTGCCTTGGATCATCTCTTCTTGCCTTTACCTCCCTCATTTCCTTCTGGTTTCCTCTTGCTTGACATACAAAGTGTTTTTACTTTCAGTAATCTTTTGGCATTTTCTCTTCACAAGCTCACGGATCTACCACTATACGAAGAACGGGAGTTTGCCCTCAGATGTTCCCCGAACTGAACAGAAACTCCTCTACCGACAAGGCCCTGCTGAGTTGGAAAAGTCCTCAACTTCCCTTGATCACTTTTCCTACTCATCTATTGCCTAACCGTCCCTGTTGGGTGCTGATGAAGTCATGGAGCCGGTTGAGGTGCGTGTGGCAGGAGTGTGTTCTACTGCATGCTGTGTTGGTAGTTAGGTGTTTCAGTGCACACCTACTCAATACCTACAGCTGTGTCCGTGACCTTTGTTGGGAGATTTGCTTCTAACCTCTACTTTCCTCTGGGTTGACACTCTAGCTGTTGCGTTTGCTGCCTCAGTTATTACCGATATTAGTTGTTTTTTCTCGCTCAGCTCGTTACGCATCGCATTTATACTTTTATTTTGTCCTACTGCCACCAGTCCGTGACCTTTGTTGGGAGATTTGCTTCTAACCTCTACTTTCCTCTGGGTTGACACTCTAGCTGTTGCGTTTGCTGGCTCAATTATTACCGATATTAGTTGTTTTTTCTGGCTCAGCTCGTTACGCATCGCATTTATGCTTTTATGTTGTCCTACTGCCACCAGTCCGTGACCTTTGTTGGGAGATTTGCTTCTAACCTCTACTTTCCTCTGGGTTGACACTCTAGCTGTTGCGTTTGCTGGCTCAATTATTACCGATATTAGTTGTTTTTTCTCGCTCAGCTCGTTACGCATCGCATTTATACTGTCGCATCGCATACATTTTGTCCTACTGCCACCAGGGGGAACCATCTTGGAAATGTGCTCACCCTACACATTTCCTCTTGGCCCGACCCCGGTTATATTCATTCGCTGACTTCTCGAACCAAGTCAGCATACATGTTACCACTCTTCGTTACTCACCTTGTACTTAGATGGGTTCAAAACTATTTTGGGGTTATCTTTAATGTGCGGGCGAAATCACTGTTTTCTCTGAAAGCTGCTTTACCCGTGTATCAATATATACTTGGGCAGCTCTGAGGGCGGCAGTAGTTATCTGAGTTTTATCTCCTCTATGATGCAGGGCGTCACCGCTGTTTTAAACTTGCAACGGAAGAGCGAGCAAGCCAATTGGGGCATAGACGGAGATGCTATTGAACAGGCTGCGAAGGAGGATGGCCTTCTAATGGTCAATTGTCCAATAAGGTACAAGCAGAAAGGAAAACTTGTGTGTCTAGAATGCCGTTTGTTCAGCGGTTGCATATCAGAGGTTTGAAACTTAGAAAGTAACCTTCTTTGCCGGCTGACGAGCTCTTTTACTCAGGGATGTTGACTCGGTGGATTTAAGGCGAAAGCTACCGTACGCAGTGGGGATCTTGTATCGACTTCTACGACAGGGTCTTCGAGTTTATGTGACATGCACAACTGGATTGGATCGTGCACCCGCTTGTGTCATAGCGTACCTGCATTGGATTCAAGATGTAGCTTTGCAAGAGGCGGTAGCTTACATTAAGAGGCTTCATCCTTGTGGTCCAGACATGTACTTGACCTCACCTAGCCCTTAAGCAGATGTTCGCTGTATTTCGTTTGCTGGTTCCTGCAGAAATTAATGGTTGACAACTTGAGCTTTTGTGGCTCCATAATGTTTCTACATTGAAGAGGGTTCATCGGGATGATCTGATTCTGTATGGTGCTTCTTTCCAGGCCAGCACTGGTTTGGGCTACTTGGGATCTTATCGCTATGGTTGAGCAAGGAGAACATAAAGGACCTCCGACTCATGCTGTACAGTTCGTTTGGAATCATGGGTGCCGCGAGGTACTGCATCGGTATACCTGTTTACTCAGACGATTCTGTTGTCGAGCGGTGTAAATGCAGTTCTGACGAACGTATTATGCCTCCGTGTGGTATTGAGTGGCCTTGATTCTGCGGAGTCTACGAACTGAAAGTTACGCTTGGGCTGTAAACTGTATGCAGGGTGAAGAAGTGTTGCTGGTGGGAGAGTTTAAAGGGGGTTGGAATGAGCCTATCAAGCTAGTGCATGCGAGCGGTCCGAAGTATACTGTTGATCTCCGTCTACCACAGGGAAAGTACGTTACGAAATTATTGTCTCCTCAATGATGCACACAAGGGAGTCGATGGGATTGTGCCAGTTATACTCAGTGTCAGGATTGGTCTTGTTGGGTTGTTTCACCTGAAGTTTGTGGAGTAAACGTGACAATCCTTATTTGTCAGCTGAATATTTGAGACCTAAAGTTTGAGTAGAATGATTCGTCTGCCTTTTATAGCCTCGTACTATTGTCATCGAAACCTGAACTGTTTCATATTGAAGCTCATTTTGCCGTTTGTTTCACATTGCAGGTATAATTATAAATTCATAGTAGGTGGTCACTGGAGACATTCTAGCAATCTGCCCACGGAAGTGGACAAATGGGGTAATATAAACAATGTCATCAAAATTGGTGATATTGCCTCGTTCAGTTTCGACGTTCCGCCACGCGGTCACATTAAGGTAATGTGTTGAAGCTCGAATTTTGGGTTTTCAGTGATTCCCTGGCTGACTCTCGGTGACTCTGACACACTTCGCACTCGTATCCCGGAGATGATCATGCTGACCAGTTCTGCCCGTACGGAACCCTTGATGTACGAAATTTGTTGTATAGAGTATTCCTGTTGGCAGGTACTTCGTGCTTCCGTCGAAATCCGTTTGAATAGGTAGTAACAATGCATCTACAATTGCTTTTGTTACTCTCCGAAGTCATTTACCGTCCCGGCGGGTCTTTGTGCAGGACCTTAACACTATAAAAGTTATAGAAAGGCCCCTTACTGAAGATGAGCGGTTCACTTTAGCTTTTGCTGCCCGGCGGATGGCAGCTGGTATCGATCCTTTCACATTTGCCCGAAAGTGAAGCACTAAGGGATACAGTCATAAGAGTTTGTTAGGGTTTAATTTGTGAAAAGATAGTCTAAATGTAATTACTGCTAGATGGATTAACATCCTTGTACTTTACACAAGAAGATTCTGATTGTTGTCAGATCTCTCTGTGGCGCCGAAGCCGTTTCTCTTATGTACTGATAATTATATCTCTAGAATAAATGGTGAAAACATCACGAAGTGGTGATCACGTGCCAGTACCAAGTCTCGTTTGGGTATGATCCTTGGTCTGCAAGTTATGCTTGAACGAGGTGTGGAGTTGATGAGAGTCAAAGCAAACTGTGGCCATTTAAAGATCAGATATTGAGTTTGTACACTTGAATTCTGTTCAATCCGTCGTTGTCATAAGGGAAATACTGTCACTGCGTCGCGCACGAAGGAAGAAGTGCGAGATCAGGAAGAATTGTCACAAGAGTCACGTCGGTCATTTCCCAGCAATATTGCTTGAAGGCAATCCAAGAGAGTTATAGATGCATGCTCCGGTCTCATATCGCTATGGAACTTGAAGTCTTGAATCTATACAGGACCTGTCAGAACAAACCGCATGAGGGTATTACACTGAAACCAGTATTTTCTGTGTCCACCGCCTCTCGGTATTGTAATGCCTTGTACGGGTCCATCAACTCCTGGGAACCGCAGGCTGAGGTCACGCTAATACGAGTACTTTCTCTGTCTGCCACGACTCGATATTGTACTGCTGTGTACGGGATCAGCATCTCCTGGGATAAGAGCTGGAAAGAGACGAGGACGGAGGCTTTAGCTCATATCGTTGGGGGAAAATATGTAACATGTGCTCACAAAGTAGAAGACGGACATTACCTGCAGGGCTTTACCCACAAATACTACAAGGGCATTCGGGATATGCTTGATGGTCCGCCAGCGACCGTCCTGAAGAAACTGAAGGCCAGGAACTTCGTTTTGCAGGACTATTTCGAATGCAGTTCGAGCATAGCACGGATCTCTGCATAGAACGAGCTCGGGCCGAGGACAAGGCGGATGATAGTCCGCACGAACCGCCTGCGCGGTAACAAGATCTGCCGCCGCCGCCGCCGCCGCCGCCGCTCCCGCGCTATTCAAAGATGATATCAAGGTCTCGAGCGAAATGCCGTACGATTTGGCTATGACGTTGAGATATTCTTCTCTGAGTGCCAGTTCCAGTTCGGGCACATCCACATCCTGAACTTGTGCACATGCGTCAATCAACTGCAAGTTCACCACCATGACTAGCTTCGCGTACGTCAGCATCAACTCCCTGTGCCACTTCCACCGTCGAGAAATCAATCGAGAAATCAGGTGAAATTTCCATCGCCAGTAAAGTAAGCAAAAGGTCTAATGTAATAAAGAGCATGAGAAGGTTCAAATCTACACGGGCTATTCTTACTAGCTGGATGCTACTTTATGCTTTCTGACTCTGTGGTATCATTTCATACCCATATCTTGGAGGCTTTGATGGCAAATTGTTTTCCTCGAGCGACTTGTCCAAATGAAGCTCGTGTAAAATGTAGTCTCCCCACAGACGACAGTGATGTGATTCATATCCCCCGTAACCGCTTCCATCGTCACTGTCAAGGATCGAGTAAAGCATCTTCTCGTCCCTTGGGAGGTCAAAAAACCTTGTGGCTGCATCCAGTGCGCTTTCCAGCACCGAGTTCGGGATCCCGTGATCTGTGATCTGCGTGGTTTTCCAGAGTCGTATTTCCCTTCTCAGATTTCTTGTACGATTAGGTCTACGGGGATCAGTCGCATTTTCATGTTTTAAGCTTTCAGCAGAACAGAGAAGAGCTCAGTCTTCTGTGAAACGACTTGAAGCTTCTGTAAATCTTGTTGCTGCTGAGAACTAGCACATCGAGACTGATAAAAAATTTCCAGTTTCTGTATACTGCGATAGATTTTGAGAGGACGCTTTAGAAGGAAAGCAAGAGAACACGTTACCCACCTGGAAAACCCCCCACTCGCTACATGCTTCAGAAATTTGGAGCTTTACCAAAAACTGATCAGCCCCTGACGGTGTCTCCTCTGCCGTGAGAAACTTCAAACTTATGACTGGAATGTCTATCTCCTCTTCACGTGGATTCGCTTGCAACTGTAAATTCCGTCGAACATTCTCCGGAACTCGGAATTCTGGAGGAACGATGGAGTGGAATCCCGTAACGTAATCCTGACACGATAATGGCACGAGTATATTTTCTTCTTGAAAGTATTCGGGTGCAGCCAAACTCTCCAAGTCGTCGTCGTGTGTTTCGTGCAGGGCATTTCGCAGGCTTATGAGCGTTCTGGGAGTTGCAGCTGCCCATCTCTCGGCGACAAAGTCCCTTGAAATAGTAGCACTAGAACTAGCACTCTGAGGATTCGCGTATATAGCAACTGCAGACAGATGAGGGTGGGGATAACAAGACAAACATGTAACTTTGTCAGCTGGTCGCTCTAATCACGATAATCTTACATCGTAGCTACGACAGGTATGAACATGAGGAAACATGGAAGCTGATCCTTGTTTGGCATATGAAATTCTCTACCGTTTACCGCTCCTCTGTTCCACAATCATCCAGCAAAAAGAAGTTTACGAACAGCTATCTGTGGTGTACTTCCAGTACGCACGGACCAGGAATAAATAGTCGATCCTCAGTTTGCGACATTCCTGCTTGTGCATTCCGGATCTCCACTCCTGAATCGGCTGCTTGCATAACGACACCATTCTCTTCCTCTTCCCTGTGAGCTTGGACTTGGGCCTGCAAGCCCTGAAGTTCAGTGGTACGCAATCCCTGTGCTGATTCTGCATCTTCATGACCGTCTCTCTGCGTTTCGCTTCTTGTTGCTTGGGAATGATGACGATCCTGAATTGGGCTTTCATCAGTATCCGGCTGAGCTTGCATGATTGACGCTAGATTGATGTCAAGCCTGATCTGATTCGATCGATTGATCGATCGCTTCACTACCACTGTCGTCGGTCGAGTTCAGGTTGCCTCGATCGACAACAACATTGAATCCGAACGTCCCGTCTTGGATCATCGACCTCCAGACATGATCGAGCTGTGCAAGCCTCGTCCTTGGACCAGATCTGAGCACGGAAGGCGAAGAAGCACTCGGTCGAGAGCTGTTTCTCCACCACCTCGGACTCCAGCTCGAGACTGGATCCAGAATGAGGAGAGTAGCAGGCATGTCCGAATTTCCGTCCAACGTACAAGTACTATAATTCAAACATGATCGATCGTTGAACCGGTTGCGCTCCTCCTGATTGCGAATTTCGATGAGAAAATGATGCCGTTAAAAGTCTTTCTGAACGGTCAGGAAAGTCTTTACGCTGCTATGCTCCTCATGGCTCCTGGTTAGCCAAGTGAATGTTTGCTCGTTCATTCATTCTGATTCCCAGAACACCGAGTAGCTTCCAGTCGGACAGCAGATCGAACTGTCCTGGGAAAACTTGAGATTAGACTGAATGAGGTGATTGTTCTGCCTACGAAGTTCGATGCACTTACAGTTGTTGTAGTGCACATTATTAGGTCCCGATGTACGCCATCTTCTCTGGAGCCGGAATCAAAACGAGACGGGAATGTGCCTACCGTCGAGTCCGTGAAGCTCAACAAGTATCCGCTATGTCATGAAAGCTTCAGTTGGTTAAGCTTAATAAGCCGTTGGTCGAAGCATCGGTGCTTCACTGAAGCCATGCACTCATCTTTCTGTAACTCGTCCATTTATAAAGCTCCTCGGTTAGCAATAAAGTTACTTATGCTGCTTGAAAGTCTCAATGAATACGGAATCATGGATTTGGGTATCGGATTCAAGACTCATCATATAGTACTCACGGAATCATCACCGGTATCTCCTTGGCTGGGACTTGACGCAGTACCATGAAGAAAGTTCTTGTGTCACAGTTGCAGAAACTTCTTAGGAATACACTTCTTGGAATATGTTGCCAACCGTAAGAGAGTCATCCTAGTGAAACATCGTAGTCTTTACCAAATCGTACGAAGCTGTGTTACTGACTAAGGTGAAGTCGAATTTCAATCATGGCAGAACCACTGCACGCCCCAACTTTTAGAGATCAATCTCAAAGCTGGGCAGACAATGAGGCTTTCTCAAAGGTCGGCGTCCAACCTCATTGTCTGCGACAGAGCAGCAGCTCAGCTTTCTGGCTTTTGTTAACCTCGACTGAGCAGAATGTACTCATTTAGCTAGCAGCATTCAGCGCAGCAGTCTCCCGAGAAATATACGAATTGAGTTTGGGAGCAACAGTCTCCGCACTCCCGACAGCCGTGGGCATATTCCCACCAATTTATCAGACTCCTCCTCTGAAGCGAACTGTGAGAGTCTCCCGCCCTGCCACACGGAAATAAACCACTCGGTCAGAACACAATCTATTACTGAGTCCAAAGCTTTGTTGCTTGAAGCTTCTATGTCCTCATATCTCATACTGATATAGACCTCCTCCTCGTCAATTATGAAAGTGTGCCTTCATGTGCATCTCTGCTCTGGCTCGGTCATGAACATCCGACCATTTCCTTGTAACAGAGGCTTTGCCTAGTATCTAGTGCAGAAGTTTTATATCCAGTCTCTTGTGACTGAGAGGGATGAACGGAAATCAAACCTGGTTGATAGATACGACACCCATAGGTTGAAGGAGCAGCACTGCAATGCAAAAGAAGATAAAGTGTCCTAGCTGTTAGGGTTTTGTAGGTTGTGGCAGCCATTGGGAGCTGCTTGGTCTTCAACTACCTGGCCCAAGCACTACTTTTCAGATCAAAATATAGATAGAAAGCTTGGAATCTGATAGAGATCAATTAAACGGAACGGAAGTTGTTGGGCAGTCTAGCGTAGCATGTGAAGAACTCCCAAGATCTGCACTCTCACCTCGTGCTGGTGCAAGATCCTGAGAGCTGATGGTTTGCGGTTGGTGGCTTGTTGGCCACAAATTGCATAGCAATATAAATGCACAGGCTGATTAAGTTACCGTCATATTTGGATTCCTCTAGAGACATATCTCATTACTGTACTGGCCTTCTACAAATGGAACGTCACCAAGAAAACCAGACACTTGGAGGAGACCTGATGCAACGGCCGGATGTGTTAGACACGAACAGTTTCTTCTCAGGATGTGATCAGGCTTCTATACCTCTCCTCTTGTCTTGGGTTCTTGACGGTTTCAATCAGCCAGACAGAAATTCGGTCTTTACTTCAACCCATCCAGTGGTACTCGTTTTCAGACTGTTGCTGCCGTCCAGCACCTCCGTACCTTGCTCACTTACAGTAAGTAGATGGCAACAAGAAACCCACTATAGATCTCAGAATCTGCCATGCATAATGCAGAAATGGTGCCTGAAATGAGTAACTGCTACTTTTGTATTGGAAATGTTAGATATGTGGCGGCTATATATCATCATGAACTTGTATATTCGATTGTGCAAGCTGAAAGCGCTCAACAGGCGTTCAACAGGCGTCTGCTAAATTGAAGGAGTAGAAGTCACCTCCCGCATCTTCTTTCCAAGTACGTGCTGTTTCTCACGATAACGATTTATCGTTTATTTTGTTTGTCTACCCGATAGGAAGTCATGTGTTTTTCTTTCATTCCTGGAGTTGGTGAAAATGTTTGGATACTGTCCTCATATCAGGAGACTTGATATCTGTTCCATAAGCCCCGTCGAACCAAGATGTCAGTATGTCACCTTCACTTCCTTCTATAGCACCTACAGTAGAGCCTAAGTCTGCCGGCCAACACTTTCTTAACTCGCTCTCACAGTAATGAATGAATCGTAACTGGGATATATCATCTAGATCTCAGTGTAGACACTCAGCACGAAAAATATGCATCCAAAGAGCCTCGGCTCACGTAGCCCGGGAAGGGGACAAGCACAGAACGAAGGGAAAATGGACAAAATAGATTGGCTTGACCCGGTTGGACCAATTTCGGAAGCTCTGAATTTTGTTTGAAAGTCTCTTGTACCGTTATGTTCTAGTGATTCGTCATTTTTCCTCTTTCTGTTACGTATACATATATAATTTAAATTAGATTAGAATTTTTTTCTAAATGTTAAATGACAAGTCCATCGAGAATCACATCTTCACCCGAACATAACCCATAAGCAAGGTACACAGAAATACGTTCTCTAAACTACAATATCGGGGCTTTCTGTACTAAAGAAACATTGATTTTTAGTGATATTAATTTATTATCTAACTTTTATCGCGAGAATTAATGGGCATGTTATATGCATGCTTTCCGGAGTATATAAGAACCATGTGAACCATCATCTTCCATGTTATAATGTAATAGAAAATGTTAGCATATATATCTAGACTTCAGAACTTAGTTTTTTTCAAGTAGATTTTTGTGAGATAGGTATTGAATTTGAGAATTCACATGTATCTTTGTCATTGCTTTCGTGGAACCTTTCAGATGGATAACTATTTTTCAAATTTCAACTTTTGAAGCGTTGAACTAGATTTATGAATACTCTGAGTGGGATTGAAGAATATGAGGCTATTCATGTAAGTGCTTTCATGGTACTTGTCGCTCAAGTGTCCATATTACCATATAATAAAACATTGATTTCAGAAAACAAGAAAGACTTTCTGAATAAAACTGAAAGGCTTCTTGCTTAGACTATTGCTCGCTAGCCTTATTTGTCTTGTAAAACAGTTACTTGTATGATTTTTAAATTATTTGACTGAAGTTGTCATGTAGTAGAAAAAGGCTAGTATATAGTTTAATAATTTAGAAGTTATGTTTATGTTTTTTACGTTTATAGGTTTTAATTTTTTAGAAAACTTTTCGTGACATATTGATTAAGTTTAGCAGTTCAGATGTAACCTTGTTTATGTAGTCGCAGACTCCTTTGGATAGATATCCAATTCGATTATAGACGACCAAATTTTCTATAGTATCCTTCTGTTGCAGAACAGTTATAGGAACAAGAATACTAAGAAGTAGAGAAATAGATATTAGCTGCTTTCGCGATACTACAATAGGTGACGGTCTCACTCCATGACTTGCTACCACCTTCTCTCTCCGGTACTCTCTCTTGGCAAGTATACCAACCGCTTCAGAAACAATTTTCCAGTCAGCGATAAGCCCGTTGTCTTCCATTTTATCTTCTAGAAACAATTCTAACTCTTTTTGTAAGTCATTGTTGGATGACTGTAGGAATAGCTCCACTTTGTCATTCTCAAGTGTGAGTCTCTCCATCCACGACAACTGAAGAAATTGTCTCTCAAACTTCGGAAACAATTCCGTGGTAACCAATCCTTTGTTGAGTTTTTTCACCCACTCCATGAGCATCCTCTAGAGATCACTCTTCCTTCAATTGAAGAGTAAACTCTTTCCAAGTGGCTCCATGAGCTCGAATAATATCTCTCACATGCTTCCGTAACTCAACTACAACGGCAAGCTCAAACGTTTGTATTATTTTCTTTTCTGGCACTTTGTTTAGCTTCACCTCTCTCGAGTAGTACTTCAAGTACTTGGATACATTTCTCTCATCAAACTGATCCAGTATCCCCACAACAAAGTGAAAGGCTTCGGTAACCATTACCTCTTTCCGTTCATCGGCTTGTTGTTGCATTACCAACATGAATGCCTCGAGCAATTGCATGTCAGACTTACTAAGTTTGGTAACTTTGGAGCCTCATCAAAAGTAGAAGCCTCATCTATGATCACACACGCATCTCTCACCTTAGACATTTCAACGTCGAGTTCATCAACTGTAACGTGTGTTTTTATGTCTAAGAATACATTGAGTATTTGACTGTGCAGAGATATGTGGTTTGAACATGTTAGCTCTAAATCTTGATCTTTCGACCCAAATGTTCTCTATTTACTCTTCTAGCACAAGTAACCTTGTACTCCCTCGATTCAAGGTTTAAAGTTTATTAGGATCCAAAGGATATGTATAAGTGACAGAAAATTATGTTACAAATAGATCATTCTTTGCTCTATAGGAAATACTCAGCTTTGTAACATTTAATTGAAAAATAACTCTATATCATTAGAAGCATGACTTAATAGCTTTCCAACGACAGTAGCTATTGGTCAATCCAACCGTCACAACTCTATCTAGTACAACCGAAAGATGCTATACGACCGCTCAATCAAACTTGATAGAATCTCAATACAACTTGTTGTACACCATGTTCTCCTAAGCATTCCAGCAAGGTAAAGCATACATGCTTCAAGGCAATACTCAGTTCACAACATAGCGATACGATAGCAATACTTTGCAGCTCCAAGAACTCAAACAGCGACATTTGATTCATCGTGACTCCTTGCTCTTTTGCCACATAGAGTTGAAATCAACCCCACACCTTCACAATATCGACTTATATGCTGGCATGATAGTTTTATCAGCAAATTCCTCTCCAATTGGTCGAAAAGAACCAAAAGATGACAATAGATATGACTGAAAATCAGAATCCATTAATAACAAAAGCTTCTTTGAACTTTGAGACCTCAGTTCTCTCAAACTGGTCTGCCAATGGTGATCAAATTTCACAAGAAATGGTATTGGACTTTTCGCTCTTATCCTAAATAATTTTCAGGTCGAAACCTCAACCCAACTCTCAGATATGGATCAAGCTGTAATATGTGCTAACTTAAGAGCTTTAAGACCCAAGTAAGCTTGATCTAAGACACTGAACAAAATATTCGACCATTCAAGATAAAACTTTCCAGATATCTTACTGATACGGCATCCTTCAATCCTGGAAACTTTCACTCAAAACTTAGATCGAGAACTCGAGAAATAGCCAATCTCCCATGATTGTCGCAGTTCATAACACCCATCTCATCATGTCTACACCATTCAGCTTCAATCGATCGGTTGACAATCCAAAACGATCAAGATTTGATTGAACTTGCTATCAAATGACCAACTCGTCGTGAGCTCTCCAACCCAACTAAGCTCCTCAAACTCCTCACAAGTATCTAAAAATGATCAAAAATATCGCAATGGGTATAAATTTCACCCCTCTCCACTCAATCGATCATAGCGCTCTCAATCTTCCATGAAACCTCACTCGAATCTTCAGCCCGGTGTCGAGTTGAGAGTCTTTCTTGGAGAGGACGGACCTCCTGACTGTGACTGATCAGAGAAAAATGACCAGAAAGGAAAATAGGTTGCTGCCGACGATGAAATCTCAAACCACAGCCTCTTGTGCCCACAGTTTACAAAAACAAAACCCTCAAACACACACTCAGATACACAAATAGATCTCTCAAGAGTCGAAATAGCTTTATTTCCGTGTCAGCTGCCTCAACTGTAAAGAAAAATTTCTCTCTCTTCCTCTCCTGCGTGCCTTTCTCTCTCTCTCTCGTCAATCAGTTCTCAGCCAGAAATCTACTAAGTACATCTCAATCCGAACCTAATAGTGAAATTCAAACCCCTGAATCTTATTCCTCTCTTTGTCCCAACTGAAACTCTCAGAAATTTGATCCAGCGTCGATCAAAGGTCCTCTGTAGATTTTCAAACGATCTCTCTCAATAGAACTGCCTCCTGAGAGTAATTTCTCCTCAGAATAGTTTATTAGACAACGTTCAAGCTTAAAACTCTTGCCCCTCTCCCTACGATGATCTTCCAATTCAATCTGTCAGCAATTTGATCTTCCCCAGCCTCCTAGCTTCTCTTGCGTGTCCTCGATCCCTCAATCCCTAATCCTCCTCCTTCCGCTTCAGCTCTCTCCGAAAAAATCCTTTGCAAAAAACTGTCCTCCATCCCAAGCCACCGCAGGTATTTAACCTAAAAGTTAAGGCCCCAGCTTAAGCTACTCCCCTGCTGTCCTTATAAGCGCAGTCACTTATCAAAAGCAGGGCCCTAGCTAAGCTGCCCCCCTGCTGTCCTTATGCGTACATAATAATCAGCAAAAGTTTCCCGTGCCCTCAATGCCATCTTGAATATACTACAAGCCATCCAATGTAGGCCGAAGCCCCAACAGTTATGAGGCTGCCCCACAGGGCTTACAGCCCCTCATATGCGCACCAGGTATCTCCCATAGTATATTCAAGATGGCATGCGGAGGCTTAGATCAGGAAGCCCACGGTTAAGAGAGATATCGGTCTCCCGCCCTTAGATATGCAGGATGTGGCTGCATATGCAACATAGACTCCCTTCCAGGAGGCCAACATGCCGGAATAGGAACCAGAGGCCAGGGGGGATTGATCCTGAGACCACTTCCCTCCTAGGCAGGCGCCCTATTACTGGGATGGCCTTTGGTTCCGTTCAAGAAGGTAAAAACTTTTGTACATATGTTTTCCTGAAGAAATTTTCCTGTAAAGTCTTTACTAGCCTTTCCTACGCTAACTTCTCTATACAACTCCGTTTTTAATGAACAAGGAGCCCAAACTATAGTATTTGTGAACACCTACACGCTCACGCTATCAGATTCGGAGTTCGAGTCACGAGCTAGAATCGACGGATTTCCCTCTTTCACATATTTCTCAGTCTAAAACCCGTGCTAACTATTACTTAAAATACTTTCTGTCAAGACTGGAAGCACGAAGTCGCTCTCCTCGTCAAGCTCTGCATTCTGATGCTTTTCGATCTCTTTCAGGGTGATATTTCAGTCTAAGCTAGAGGGTAGCTTGCCAAGCATAGCCCCAGCTTAGCTCCTGCCTAGCTTGTTAAGCTACAAGGTAGCTTCCTTTACAGAATATAGAAAAAAAATCTCTCTGCAATACTTTTCACTGTACAGACCTACGTACAATACGACATTCACCCCCTCCAAACCTGCACATCCTCTGGTATGTGCCAATCCGTCACCGATCCTCGTGGTCCTCCAAATCGTCTTCGCTCTCCTCGACCGTCTCATAAAGGTCTTCATTTGCTCATGTCTGCTCTGAACCTAAGAACTCAGCTAGCTCCACATTCTCCCCTCTCTTTTTGAATAGCTTCACTCGTTTCCCATCAACTGGAAGCCTTAAAGGCGTGCCATCTAGCTCTTGCAAAGAATAGGTAGCATTCTGATGTACATCTGAGACAAGGTAAGGACCAAACCACCTTCTCGAAAACTTTCGAACTGTAGAGTGTTGGTTCTCTAATATACCAACACCCAGTCCCCAACTTGTAACGGTTTTTGGTCGTAGTCTATGAGTCTTATCAAACCTCTCCTTGTTCCCAAGTCGAGCCGCCTTCAATCGTCGCTGCGCTTCAGCGAGATCCTCTTCTCTACATTCTAGCTGTCGGATTCGTAGTGAGAGAAGTTGCACACGGTCCATGTTTTCTTCCCATGGTAAGGTAGCCCAGGTAGGAAAGTCTTCTTCGGCTGGCATCATCGGTTTCTGTCCTAACATTAACTCAACAGGCATGTACCTGATAGTAGAACAATGAGTTGTTCTATCTGCCCATAAAGGAAAAGGGAGTAATCTAGGCCACTCTCTATGCTTACCATCACACGCTTTCACCAAAGCCTGAACTATTGATGGATGTCCTCGTTCGCTCTTGCCAATCCCCTCTGGATTCATCGCAGTAGTAAACTTGAGCTTCACACCATATCGAGCAAAAAACTCTTTCGCTCGTACCACGTAGTTCTCCTCTATCTGCCCGTAGCCTTCCTACAGACCCATATCTACAAATAATATCTTCAAGAACAAACTTACATATCCCCTCTGTGGTCTTCGTCTTCAAAGCTCGCCCTTCTACAAAGTTGGAGAGATCCTCACGAGCCAGAACCAAATATCGCATGCCCCATAACCCCAGAGGCATTACCACCAAGTCGAGAACCCACTGGAAGTGAATACAAGGCGGATAAGTTGACACGAGACCGTCTCTATACCGCATCTTTGAGTAAAACTGACAATGCAAGCAAGAACTGACGTAGTTCAAATCCTGATACAGACCTTTCCACCAGTACCTTTCCTTCAATTTGACATAGGTAGCTCAAATCCCTCGATGTCCGGCCCACAAAGTATCATGAAACTCCTTCATTAGTTGCTGCTTAGTCTGCAGATCGTCCACTATTTGTATGAACATCCCATCTCTCCTCTGTGGCCGTTTCCAAAGATACCCATCATGCAGAAGATAGTTGTAAGCTTGTTTCCTTATCTCTCTGAACTCTACTTTGCTCCATCTCTCTTGCCTCTCCAACAAGCTCAGATAATACCCTATGTCACGAAGTCTACTTGTGTAAAGCTCCTCTCTAAACATCAATGGTTCCAAGTTTGTAGCCCGTCGATTAACCTGACACTGAGCATCCTTTCTCTCTTCTTCCTCAGCTTCTGAAATCATAACATCCTCGTCTATAAATCGAGCCCTTGACAACATATCTGCGACCATATTCTCCTTCCTTTTTATATGCTTCAGCTCTGGATTCAAGCTTCTAATATAGGCAATCCAACGTAACATTGCTATGTCTGGTGTGATACAGTTGGATATCATGCCTAGTAGAGGTAGACAGTCCATTTCTAAGACTACATGAGCACCAATCAGAAACTCACGGTCTGTCTTCTCGCCGTCACTGCCCCCCACAACTCACGTTTCACCTGAGGATAATCTCGTTGCTTGTCTGTCAAGATCTTAGCTCCAAACCTAGAGGTAAGCCGCAGTCCATCCGCATCATCTTGACCTATTGCCCAGCCAATCGCCTTTGGACTAGTATCTACTGTGACAATGACAGGTCTCTCACACCCGTAGTCTACTCTTCTCAGAACAGGTGGAGACTGTAGAGCCTCCTTCAGCCTATTCATAGCTTCTCGATGGACAAAGGTCCATACAAACCTCTTATCCTTCCTCAATAATGCATACAAAGGCTCAGCAACATGAGCATAATGAGGAATGGATAAACGATAAAATACACAAGCACCTAAAAAGCGTCGAACCTCCGTGATATTTTTACAGTCTGCCATCCTAGCTATAGCTTCAACCTTCTCGGGGTTTGGTCGCCTCCAAAAGCACCACACAGATGTCCAACCACTAAAATCTCAGACACACCAAACTTTGACTTAGCTCCTGACAGGGTGAGATGCACCTCCTCCAGTCGAGTCAAGATACGTTCTACATCCTTGATATGATTTGCAACAAACCTCCTACATCCATTCGCAAGTACTGCTCCATCCTTATCTTCAACCGCGCAACCTTTTATAGGAATATCATCTAGAAACGGAATGATAACATCAGGCACAAACTCCCTTAGTACCTTATGCATCGCATTCTGCATATGAGCCACCGAGTTCGTCGCTCCTTGTGGAAGAATACACATCCGCATCAACCCAGGGGCGTACGCATAGTAGTTAAATCTCTACTCTCCACAGCCAGCTGGAACTGATCATAACCAGAATATAGATCTCTTATCGAATAGATAGCTCTCCCTGCAAATGCCTCTGCTATCTCTTCAATCACAGGACCCGCCCCAACGTTTCGAATGGTTACGTTATTCGCAAGCTGTAGGTCTTGAATAAAACGCAAAGCCCTTGACTTCTTGGGTACAATGAACCACATGCTAGAATATGACCCCATAGACGGCTCAAGTATCCCCATCTGTACCTTCTCCTTCAACAACTCGATGAGTTTAGGCAACAAAGCACGAGGAACTGGGATCGGTTTCAGGTCCCAAGGCACATGAGGGATTGTGAATATAACCATAGGCGCTCCTTTGGGTCCACACAACCTATCTCCTCTGCTGAAAAAAAGAATGCTTTACCATGCTTCACTATCATCTGTTCAAACACTGTCTTTTCGACCTCAGTCAAGAAATCACCCCCTCCTATCTGGAGCTCCTTCAATGTCTCCTCAGTAAACTGGTGCCCTACTCGTCTATGATCATGCAATATAGGCTCAGTCCCCACTAACTGTACTTGCTGCTTGGAGTTAGCAGGTAGTTGAGCTGCTACCGGTCTTACCTTTCTCAGTATAGATTTATACTTCGCATGGACGTCTGCTTCCTGAGGGAGTGCACACCAACAACTTGCTTCTCTCCCCTCATTATTCTGCATCGGATGAGGAAAGAATTGCACGTATGTAGCAATCTCCTCATATATGCACCGAGAGTGGATAGAGATCATCGTCACACTATTTTTCCCTTCCACCAATCCACTCACATTATCTAAGCAACCGACAACTGACTGTACAGACATAAACTCTTCAAACAAACCAGAAACCACTTCGTCTTCAGGTAGAACTCCTACACACCACAACTCTGATACATGTTTCACCATCCATCTTTTTGTATTTTTCTCCATATCTTCAACTCTTGTAAATCGACTCCACCCATCTGCCTCAAACATCAACAATCCAGACTGCCAACTCTGTACACCACACTTGTCTCCAGAACTTTGTACATGTTTCGCTTCCAATTCTAACGGGACCTCAACAGTAGGTTCTACACCCCTGTCTTCCCGCTCTACATGAGCGGACTGTGAAAACCCTTACATCTCTTGGTTTGAGAATCTCTAAGGGTTTGTTGGTTCCGTTCATGTCTTGAACGAACCGTCAAAAACTGTATTGAGTACTTATCATCAGGACTCCGAACTCTGGCATAATGAGATCCATCATTCATCACCTTTGTCTCCATTCGAACAGCGGTGATGTATGGCTAGCCCAGTATGACAGGATAGGAGGCAGACGACTGTACAAAGAAATGATGATCAACCTCTACATCTCCAATCCTTACCCGCATATTGGGACAGACTCCGTATAACTCACCCTTTTGGTTATTTGCAGCTCGAAGCACCCAACCATGATTCCTTTCGATTGACCACTGTCCCTTTTCATACACCCCCTTGGAAATGATGTTGATCTCCGACCCGTGATCCACAAGTGCAGGTACTGACTCAGAAAGTCCCCCAAGTCGAACCTACGTCTCAGTTGTCGCTCTTGCCCAGTGCTTTTCTTTGAAATCGCTGTCCGCGCTTGACCTATCCTCCTCAAACTCTTCATCTTCGTTCTCAATAACAGCTGGACCAGCAACCCATACCTCATGCTTATCATCTCTGAACTGATCAACACCAATAGCATCTATTGTTCCAACCATCTGACTACTCACTTGTTCAGTCAACACCACCTGTCTCTTTCTCTTCATGATGTCTATTATCAATTCGTGAAACTCTCTCTTTGCGATACCAAGCACCTCACGAAGAGTAAACTCAACTCTAGCATCCAAAATGCGTTGCTCCAGGACAACACGCAAGTCTGTTGTTGTTTCGATGTCTGCCGCTAACTTGTAAGCTGGAGCTTTTCCCTTCTCTTGTGCTGTAAACCTCTTTCCCCGTACTCTATCTGTAGCAGTAGTCTCTTGTGGCAAATCCTGTACACCTTCCATAGGATCTACTGCAGGTGGTGGAGCTGTAGAGGTAGAAGGTATATCCTCTGTAGCAGGAAATCTACCAGCTGGTACAGATGGTGATGGTTCCGCTGCTCTCCTCCTCGTAATCCTCCGACGGTCACTGTCCTCTGGCACCCCTGCATCTAAATCAGAAGCATCTAAATCAGAAGCATCCCGTCTTCTTTTGTCTTCCACCATGGCATCCTGTTCACTGCTCGCTTCTAAAAATGCTCGAATAGAAGTTGCATCCAGTGGGTCCCTCCATCCAGTAGCTCTCTTAATGCTTTTTGCACCTCTCTTCATCATTTCAACTGAGACCTCATTAGCCTGCTCAACCATAGTTGGATTAGCGCGCACCTCAATCTTCCCAGTATACACATCAGCCTCTGCAGAACCCGCAGTCATCGCTGTAGTATTCGCGCTAGTAAGTGCTGGAAGAGAACTCCTCATTCCTCCTCTCCCAAAATACGTGTTCAAAGGCTGCCCCGTGGTGGTTAAATACAGCCTGATATTCTGATAGTTGACTACGCCCTCTCGCAAGGCAACCGCCAAGTCTTGACAGTCCCCTCTGAGATGATCTGGGCTATCGCATCAAATACATCTCCTGGTAAAGGTTCCCCTACAGGTCGAGCACCTGACGCAACTGGTCGTTGGTCTCTCCTCAAGTCTGCCATCTCAACCCTCAAATCTCTCAGCTGTTGAGTGAGCTCTTCTATCAAGTTATTCTGATTTCGGTTCTCAGTAGGTCGCTGTTGCTGTCTAGGTCCTCTCTATGCTGGGATAGGTACTGCATGCGCTTGAGGAACCACTTGGGGAACCACTATAGGTGCTTCAGGAATCACTATAGGTACTTGAGGTATTGTAGGAGGAGCTACAAGAACATGAGGAGCTACTCTCTCCTCTGACAAGGTCTCTAGCTGCAGTACCATTCTACCACGACGTTGTCTAGCAAGGGTAGATACTACTTCCTCCACTCTCCTCCTTCAGCTCCTCGATCAGCCAACATGAAACAAAGTCTGTCCGCTGTGAACTCATCCAGAGCACCTAAGAACAACTCCGTCTTCTTAGCATCCAGCGTCAACCTCTCTAGACCAGAAAGCTGAGAGTACTTCTTCTCAAACTCACGAATTATCTCATTCAATCCCATGGAACGTCCAGGCTGACGCTCTATCCAATCCATAAGTGTTCTTCTGGTGACTCTTTCAGAGTCCTCTTCTAGAAACTCTTCTCTCAATGCACGCTCAAACAAAGTCCACCCACCTAGATGTCTTCTCTGTAAATTTCTCACCTTCTCTCTCAGTTCAGGAACAATAGTCAACTCAAAGCTTAGAATTACCTCAATTTCAGGTGCCCTAACCAACTCCATCTCGCCCACATACTCCCCCAGGTACCTAGTAACACCCCTTTCATCAAATCGCCCACACCGACCAACAATTGCTTGTAGCGCCTTCGTAGATTTCTGCTCAACCCCTCCAATTGCAGGCTGTTGCTGAATCAAGGCGGCCAACGCCTGAAGAATCTGAGATGTGTCTATGACAGGTTGTGCTGCTGCTGGAACCACCGTAGGTCCTCCTTGAGAGCCAATTCCATCTTGACCAGGAGTCCCTTGGACAGGAGCACCCTGAGCAGCAGCCGCACCTTGTACAGCAGCACTGTGATCCATTCTCCCTCTCAGTCTAGTCAAATCTCTAATCAATCACCCCAATAGCTCTCAGTGGAAGCACCAAATGTCGAGTTGAGAGTCTTTCTTGGGGAGGGCGGATCTCTTGACTGTGACTGATCAGAGAAAAACGACCAGAAAGGAAAATAGGTTGCTGCCGACGATGAAATCTCAAACCACAGCCTCTTGTGCCCACAGTTTACAAAAACAAAACCCTCAAACACACACTCAGGTACACAAATAGATCTCTCAAGAGTCGAAATAGCTTTATTTCCGTGTCAGCTGCCTCAACTGTAAAGAAAAATTTCTCTCTCTTCCTCTCCCGCGTGCCTTTCTCTCTCTCTCGTCAATCAGTTCTCAGCCAGAAATCTACTAAGTACATCTCAATCCGAACCTAATAGTGAAATTCAAACCCCTGAATCTTATTCCTCTCTTTGTCCCAACTGAAACTCTCAGAAATTTGATCCAGCGTCGATCAAAGGTCCTCTGTAGATTTTCAAACGATCTCTCTCAATAGAACTGCCTCTTGAGAGTAATTTCTCCTCAGAATAGTTTATTAGACAACGTTCAAGCTTAAAACTCTTGCCCCTCTCCTTACGATGATCTCCCAATTCAATCTCTCAGCAATTTGATCTTCCCCCAGCCTCCTAGCTTCTCTTGCGTGTCCTCGATCCCCCAATCCCTAATCCTCCTCCTTCCGCTTCAGCTCTCTCCGAAAAAATCCTTTGCAAAACACTGTCCTCGATCTCAAGCCACCGCATGTATTTAACCTAAAAGTTAAGGCCTCAACTTAAGCTACCCCCCGCCTGTCCTTATAAGCGCAGTCACTTATCAGAAGCAGGGCCTTAGCTAAGCTGCCCCCTGCTGTCCTTATGCGTACATAATAATCAGCAAAAGTTTCCCGTGCCCTCGATGCCATCTTGATGCCACCCTGAATATACTACAAGCCATCCAATGTAGGTCGAAGCCCCAACACTTACGAGGCTGTCCCACAGGACTTACAGCCCCCCCATATGCGCACCAAGTATCTCCCATAGTATATTCAAGATGGCATGCGGAGGCTTAGGCCAGGAAGCCCACGATTAAGAGAGATACCGGTCTCCCGCCCCTAGATATGCAGGACGTGGTTGCATATGCAACATAGACTCCCTTCCAGGAGACCAACATGCCGGAATAGGAACCAGAGATCGGGGGGATTGATCCTGAGACCACTTCCCTCTTAGGCATGCGCCCTATCACTGGGATGGCCTTTGGTTCCGTTCAAGAAGGTAAAAACTTTTGTACATATGTTTTCGTGAAGAAATTTTCCTGTAAAGTCTTTACTAGCCTTTCCTACGCTAACTTCTCTATACAACTCCGTTTTTAATGAACAAGGAGCCAAAACTATAGTATTTGTGAACACCTACACGCTCACGCTATCAGATTCGGAGTTCGAATCACGAGCTAGAATCGACGGATTTCTCTCTTTCACATATTTCTCAGTCTAAAACCCGTGCTAACTATTACTTAAAATACTTTCTGTCAAGACTGGAAGCACGAAGTCGCTCTCCTCGTCAACCTTTGCATTTTGATGCCTTTCGATCTCTTTCAGGGTGATATTTCAGTCTAAGCTACAGGGCAGCTTGCCAAGCATAGCCCCAGCTTAGCTCCTGCCTAGCTTGTTAAGCTACAGGGTAGCTTCCTTTACACAATATAGAAAAAAATCTCTCTGCAATACTTTTCACTTTATAGACCTACGTACAATACGACACCGGATTATAGCCCTAGTCAATGGGCTTTCTAACCATATCTTTCTTAGCACGAATGGATCTCCGGAGCCTCTCGAACTCACAGAAAACATTGCAAGGATCAACTAGAGCACCATTGATCTAAAAGTAGACCAATGCGAGCAAAAAGAGTTTTTAGTTTGTCTTTTCATCACTCAACTTTTTCCACTAGAACGGCTTTTAACACCCAAGGAAACCCTAGACACCACTAAGACTAGAAGAAATCATAAAATCTTTGATGCATGGTGAAGAATCTTTTGTGAAACGTAAATATGCAGAAGCGCATAACTAGAATGAGACAATTGAGTCGCTGACTAATATAGAGTCAATATTATAACATGAAAATGACCTACAATGAAAAATACAACAAAAAAAATGGTGAAGTTATCACTCGGTTGAAATATTCTTCTCTAAATATCCTCACATCCATGCTCCATGATTGATCTTTGGTCTAGAGTGACATCGAATATTGATCCAGACGTTGAAAGGAATGTTGGCTGGATAGTTGAGATCCATTTTTTGTCACAACAAGATGTACATTGTCAGATCTCAAGTCTATTCGTATGTAACAATCGGAAGGATAATCGGAAGCTGTAAGTTCATCATCCTCCTCATGAATTCGTCACCAAAATATGAAATTAACAACTGTCAAATGAGATCTCGATGGATGCAATGAAGCTTGATATGAAATGGATTCGAGAAAAAAGATCCGGAGTCAGTATTAGACCTCCGTCCATAACCACCACTCCCGTAGTACTTCATTCCTCCATATAGACCACCGAGAAATCTTCACGAATCATCCATTAAGAAAGAATGTCTTATGAATCCTCGACCTATCATTTTATATCCAAATTTGACGATAATGATCACTGAAGTGAACACGCACAGACTTTTGATTTTGACACGTTTCACTACCGTATGATCACTTAAATAGATAATTGTGACGTAGCATTCATCACACCATACGGCGAGTTACACGATAAGGTTCACGAGACATAGAAAAGAAACACATCTTAAGTTCTATGAGAATTTCACACAAGAGCCGTACCACAACACGACAATGTCCAGTTGTGGTGTGTGGTGCACGTGTGTTACACTTGGGGCCAAGTTAGGTCAGTAGAAACCAAGACAAAGCTTGATAGATTAAGAATTGAGAGCATTAGTATTTTATCGAGTAGGTCCAAGGTCTTGATGTATCTCTATACAACAAGATATCTCATGTATTCCTAGATCAAACTTCACGCTCTACTACAACGGATATAGACTCTAGTAACAATATCGACTCGATATGGTACGCATGATCCTTACATGGGATATATGGGCAGCATGCATTCTCGGCTTTTAGTGTCCAAGACCTCGAATCTGTGTATGGTTGTCAAGCTCCTCCGAAAGCTGTCAAACGGAGAAGACACATAGTAGTGAGAATTCAGTCGTTCAGTCATAGGAGTGATTCACAAGCGTCAGTTTCTTCTATAGTTGAGGGAGTCACTATCGAGTTTCCAACTTCAGGATTGAACAGCCAGTTGGACCCAATGCCACGGGAAGAGAACTCCACTGGTCTCTCACAAGGTCAGCCATCTCGACGCAATTGCCGAGCAGGAGATAATATTATTCGATATCATCCGACACGTACGTATGCTTTCAGGTGTTCTATATATAAAGAAGTTGGACACAATAGACGACGGTGCTCTTCACTCCGAGCAGAACGTTATAGGTGTTGCAGCAGAGACGACTACTGCAACCGAGACACATCGAGCAGGGAACCTTCTCCCGGAGGAGCTGAACATCGACCTTGGTCCAAGCTTGCACGATATCTCGAGTTTTGATGATAGTGAGTCTTTGCTTTTTGGTCCGGAAGGCTGTCAGTCTCTTTGTCTTGATGACATGTTCGTCTCCACTGAGTTTTTTTCTCTAATCGAATGAAGGTTCCATGAGCGAGACTGACTTCTCATAATAAGTCATACGTCGGCAATTATCGATCACATTTTGTTCTTATGAGGTTAGTATGTAGACTCACCTTGCATCGGTCATTCCTAACATCTACTTGGCTAAATACATCAACATTCTAGGGCGATGTAAGAATGCATTGTTTATTCGCTTGTGCTAAAGAGAAGGTGATATTCATTCTGTCCATCGGATTCTGCTATTGTTCTCACATGATGTCTCATCTTTACATTCTTTTTGGTCTTTCTCGTCTCAGCAGGTCATAGATCGTAGCATAACACAGTGCAAGTGATATCGAGCATGAAAGTCATCGCTTTGAGTTAAAGCATGGTGTCCCAATCATTTTTCGTTCATCAATTGAGAATAACATCAAGAGGTTTCGACTTTTCATTTAGTTCACGGCGTACTATGGTAAACTATTGTACTTTTTTCCGTTTACGCATTTGCAATGGAAGATTTCAGTTTCTCATCCTTTCACTGGATGAGATAACCGATCGTGATGTGATAACGTGATGAATCTGTTCTCAAGAATGCGAATCAATGTTATGTTGGAAGTACTGAAAAGATGGACCATGAATCTTTCAGCTCATGATCTTCTGTCAAGCCAATTAAAATAGCACTCAGAATAAGAGCGTAAAACAAACTTGAGACGGAGAAGCTTGCCCAAGTGGTTTTGGTTCAGATTTTCTCAGCGAAATCCCACATACAAGAACAAAAAACCGAAAAGTCCTCAAAAGCCTCACTCAGTTCTCGATCTGTTTGATTCTAGATCTTCACCTGATTACAAATAGGTATAGATCTAGAGAAACTCTCATCCAAAGCACAAACTTGAGGTTTCACTCCTTCTCCTTGAATGCTTGGATCTCGCTCGACGATCCTGATTCTAAAGAGATGCATCATGGTTCTCATCGAGACGAAACTCCCTATTTAATACCAAAGCTTAGATTAACAATTGGAACAGCAGCTAGTAAAGAACGTACATCACTCGCTCCGATGAACTCTTCGTTAGTCTCAGACTCATGCTTCAGGGGATCCAAACCTCAACATCTGCTGTTACTGTAAAGGTATGGAACTCTCCAGCGGAGCACAAAAGTTCACTAAAAGCTCTTAACGTTACAGTTCAGTCGGACGCGGAGATGAAGCATCAAACAGGAAGACCAAGCTCGCAACTTAGTGGAGCCACATGCTTCAGCTCCAGTTAAGGGCGTAGAGATGAAGCGTCAAACTGGAAGACCAAGCTCGCAACTTAGTGGGGCACATGCTAATCAGCTCCAGTTAAGATTTACATGTTGATGCATAGATTCCAAGAAGGAAAATAAAGGATCAACTAGTCAACTATGGATATAAATTATTTTTCTCCTGGAGGTGAGTCAGGCCGGTTTCTCTATCTTAGAAAGATTGAACGTGTACAAGCAGTCATCCAATAAAAGCATTCTTCGTTTAATTGCGAGCCTGACTCGCACCACAATAATTTCTGGAAGAGAAGGTTAATTCTTTCTCCAATCCCTGTCAAAGTGAGAAGAAAATGAAATCAGGAGGAACTTCTTAAAGTGATAGTATTCAGCACGGAGAATTATAGAGGACATAGATCTAGGTGTCTTGAATATCGTCAGAAGAGCCGCCTCACAGATTGGTGTTGCACTGCTCGAAAGTACACCATTGGTCTTACAAACTCTCAATTCAATTTTCCAACTGCACTAAGCTCTTCTCTTCGCTCTCTCTATTAGTAATGATAAATCTTGTGATCGGTGCTTAAAAAAAAACATACATAGAAAACATTCGAAGAATAGAACTCTGAACCATCGACACTTTATTCCACAAACACACACGTGACTGATTCATACACGAGTTAGGTCACATTGTGTGCACAATTGAGAAATTGTCCAAGAAGTTAAATTGCACAGGTCTCGCTACCCTACTAAGAGCTTATTCTCCATTTACAACTCACGGCTTGGAGTACACCTCAGCCAACGTATGTTTCATGTCTTTAAGCTCCTTGTATGAATTCACTTCCTGTAAAGTCCGTTGCATATCTCCTATCGATATTATCTCTTGAATCAGGCTCTGACTGTTCCTTTCATGACTACTCCCTGCTCCATCTCTACTGGCTCTACATCGTTCTTTCAAGCTCGTGCTGTATACTGCTACGAACAAGCGAACGGGTTACAGAGTCCTATCTCCTCAAATGTGAAATGCTTAGACAACGAGGTATATATTCATGCTGGCTCATCTTCAAAATGATCAATTTATCACCAGCCGTGTGAATCGATGCTATCACTTGAGGAAAACACAAATCCCCCTGACTTACCTCCATTAGTTCGCACAACTCGCCAACTGATATGATCAGGAAGCTATGAGTCTCATAAAAAGTTGTTACTTCCAATGATAATGCTCCCATCGATCCATCGCAAAAGATACAACTTGAATCGATACACAGTTTGACTTTTTGCATCTAGATGATAACACACACTTTTCCGTTGACTGAACAAACACGGTCGGCCATTGGGAAATAAAAAAGAACAAGCTTTGTAACAAAATTTCCAAAGGTAAACTTGATCAGTCACGTAATTCATTACGTGACATTTATGGGTCTGAAAGTCCCACACCGTCCGTCACGAAGGACTACACTCGATGATAACATCTCATCTATCATTCTTACGATACGTCTCTATCCACGTACGGATGAAATACTTATTGAGCTCGGACGTATCTCAAGCCAACCCTCCCTAAGCAATATACCCAATGCCTTTGCCCGACCTAAACTGTCAGTCACAACGGCTGCAGTCTCACAATGATGACCAATACATTATCCATTGAGTTCTCAACTGCGTGAATTGACTCTAGGACACCGTCGATTAAACGCTTTGCTTCTTGCAATCACCATACGCTGTTCGCAAAGTCGTGCCACAGTTCAAACACTCCTCCTTGGCAGTATCCAGATGAGTCTAAACTACACTGCTCGAGAAATTTGAGCTCTCGTCTCTAACGTCATCCCACTCAGACAACGATGTCTTCTGCATCCATGTGTTCGTGTTGAACACTACACTGTAAGTATATGAGGACGACAATCCCAGACTTATCTTTCTTTTGTTACGGAATTAAACAGAATTTTCACTAGCCACCCACCACTCTACATACGCTCAAGCATTGATTGTTGCTCCTCGATCGGCAACCATGCGAACTGGTGAGCTTTGAGGTTTGTGAATCGTTCACCCGTGCTGTTCGATACGGTGAATCGTGGCAACTCTCAAATGGGGTCTCTACTCAAGAAACATGTATAAACACACGGAAAAGTTTCATTCCTTCTGTGCAACATTCGGAGGAATGCTACAAATGTGCGCTCTCTCGATAGATCATTTCAGCTTTGATCTTTCGCTAATGTAGCATCCACATTTGCATACGTCTGCTGTGACGAACCCGTTCGCATTTGGATCGAGAACTGCAACATACTCCTCGATCCAATATGACACTAGCTGCTGTTGACATAACTGACGTTCATATTGTTTTAAGGTGTGCATCGTGTGATTGCTAGTCTCGCTTTCTTGCTAATCGTTAAAGACACTACACTGAAACGGTTCTCACCAAGCGAACGCAAAGAAATCGTCGTATCCGAATGGCTCGGTTGTCTGCACTTGCCGCATCATGTTCTCGTCAACTTCTATCACGTCATGTACTGACAAAGATATGTCATGTCATCTTCGGAAGTCCATGTCGACACACTACACGTGTATGTAACTTACTTCGTACTACCAGTCATGGACCTGATCAAATAAGCACTTACGCACAGGGATCCGATGAAATAACGACATTGGTGCATGGACCAACCAAGTAAATTACTAGCCCCGGCACATGTAGTTAGAGAAGAGGAAAA
This sequence comes from Asterella californica, assembly GCA_036924285.1. Classification (NCBI taxonomy): domain Eukaryota; kingdom Viridiplantae; phylum Streptophyta; class Marchantiopsida; order Marchantiales; family Aytoniaceae; genus Asterella; species Asterella californica. The sequence goes on along the minus strand of JAYKYS010000006.1, from coordinate 29,360,241 downwards.
GCGCAAAAAGAGAGGGAAAATAAGCGAAGCAGATTGGCTAACCCGGTCGGTTTTGGGAGGGGCCATTTTTTGAAAGTTTTGGTTTTTGTTTAAAACTCTCTTGTACTGTTCTGTTGTAGTGCCTCTTTATTTGTCTTTTTTCGATTATATATATATATCCAATCCGGTCGGTTTTGGGAGGGATCATTTTTCGGAAGTTCTTATTTTTATTTAAGAATCTCTAGTTCTGTTCTGTTGTAGGACCTCTATACTTTTCTTCTTTCGGTTATATATTTAATATTTGTACTACGTAAAAATTAAATTAACTTTTTATGTAAATATTAAATGACAAATCAATCAGAATCACACCTTCATCCGAACACAACTCATAAACAAGGTACACAGGAACACGCTCTCTAAACTACAAGACCGGGGCGCTGCGTACTAAAAGAAAACATTTTCTAGTGACATCAGTTTATTAAAGAGAATGTTTTTTATATTGATTTGAATTTGAATTTGAATTTTATAATAACACTTACATATTTTCTGAGAGAAGAACGAGCCAAATTTCCCCAAAGGCGGCTGGGGATGCTTATCCGCATAACAGGAAAAGTGATGTTCTTGGAGCAGATTTTGACAACATGATGAACAAAAGAATGAAATGAATGTATATTAGGTGAGATAGGTGAGACAAGATTGCTTGAGGTTCAGAAGAAACCAAAAGTAAATCGGTGTTTTGGAAGTTTTTGAGATGACGTGTTCTCAGTTTCGTGTCGTACGTCCACGTCGTAATAGACTGCTAACTAAAGACGGACGGACGGATCATTCTGATGACAGTAGAAAGCTGCCTATAGGCCATTAATAGCCATGTGACCTTCGACTGACTCTGTTATTCATTTTGTATCACAAGGGAAGGGAGCAAAGCATGCCACGCACAGCATGCTGCTCTCCTTTTGGTGTGCAAATTTCAGCTCGACTATTAAATTCTCGTCCCTGCTGGTTGTCGTGAATCGTGATTCATCATCATGGATGCATGATACCTAAGAAGAAGAGTGTGATAGCTGGCTCAAAGGTGCATAATTAAGATGCTCTTCTTTCATAAATGCTTTAAACTCTATAGGAGAACTCATCGATGAGAACAGAACAACAATTCGTTCAACGAGATGATTGCTAGCTTGGGTTCTTTTTTCTAGAGTTTGTAAAACAGCATTTATTAGCAGTTTATTTATTCACCCATCTACACTCAAGTGTACATGGGTGTACACTAAATAACGTTCTAACCCTTCCGGCGGGAAGGGTTAGAACATTATTTAATGTCCTCGATAAATTACGTTATTTTATAATTATTTCTCCGGACTTATACTTCAAGGAGCGCAGCGGTCCGTTTTTCGCTTATTGGTTCTCTCCAGATGAGTTGGTTATTCCGAGGTTGATTAATATATAACATTTATAAATGATTTTAATTTTTTATTTTATTTTAATATAATATATTTTTATAATAATTACAAGCTTTCTGATAATAGAAAACGAAATTCACTGTACAAGGACGTTGGGGATGCCTATTATGTGCCTCCAAACCTTCTTCCGCAAGAGCGAGGAAAAGAACAACTTTTCCCTATTTGTGGTTAGTACCTGTTTCGATGAGAGCTTGCTTACATATGGGAGGAAATAAGAAACAGCAGGATGAAAATAATTCAACGAAAAACTGTAGAAAACAAAGACCCTGCATAATTTCCTTTTTGCAAGAAAACTGATCTCTTCATTCTCGCATGTTTAGAATAGTCTGCAACAAACGAATTATGGCGGGAACATGCCACTTTCGTCTTGGCAAGGCGGTAAACCTTAAAGCTAAATAATAATATGCATGCAACATTCACTTCTGGCAGGGAAAAGAAGACGACTAGCGTGATGACAGGCATTAAATTTACAGTGTGGATTGATGGTCGGGGAAAAGTACAAGACTGATTTTGGTACTCAACTAGCTTTGTAAAGAGAGAAGAGTGATAAATCTTTTTAAAATTTATTTTATTGAATTTATTTTACTAAATTAAAGTTACAAAAACTAAACTTTGTTAACTTGATTACACATAGTCGTTGCAGTCACCAAATCCATAAGCAAGATACGTAAACTGATCCCTTTATTGCTATAAACACTTCTGCCTTGAACGAATAGAAATATTTTAATTCAAGAACTTTAATTTACAGCTCACTCTTCCAAAAAAGAAAAGCTTAAGATATAAATTAAAAGACGTGCATATTCATCCTCTTTCTAACTTGGAAGAGGGTGATTATGCAGGCTCATATCTGCTGCTCTTGCTTAATGGACACTTGGAGAATATACATGCAAGATCAACTTCAGATCGTTTGATATTCAATTATATAAGTGCTAAATGGAAATTCTCAAAAAAGCTGATAAGAAAAGTTGATTTATTTTCAAATATTAACTGATAGCTAGACCTATAGATGCGACAAAATCCAAACATATAACCTATAAAGGGAATGCGAACAAGAACAAATACGCTATCACAATTACATATCCGATATGTTGTTCACGAAGATATCACCTCCAATTGTAATTTTAATTTATTACATAACTTTTTCATAAAAACGATTTTGTCATAAATAAAAAAATTTGCATATTTACCTCTCCCATCTTCATATGGAACTTTGAAGAATCTAAGATGAATATGCCAGGAAGATGAGATATAACAATTCAAATTAACTGAATTTGATTGACTGGCCTTAGGGTGTCCTTTATAGTTCTGTACAATGTGGGATAGTAACTATTAGATGAAAGAAGGCAAAGTTTTAGGATACAGACTTCTTCACCCAATATTAGTGCAATATCAGTTAGCCTAAGGTCGGTTTTTCTTTAAGTAATATCAAAATCTTTTTTTACTGGAACTGAACTATCAAGACGTAGAAAACCAATATACCAATCCATTTCTTTACGGGAGTGGCAAGTAGTTAATAAAATGGATATAGGATATATAGAGAAAGTAACATATTGCGGAGTTAAGACCATGGATGCACCCTATATTCTATTTATCTCCTCGTGGTAACCTTAGACCATATTTGTAAGACTCTTTTCTAAAGATTCCGCGTAAATGAATCATTGGACTCTTGGCAGGATTGAGTCCAAAGCTTTAAAAGTATTCGTATATATATATATATATATATATATATTTATCTCTTCCATCTGATGAGGAAAGAGGTAAATACATATGTTTTAATTTATGGCTAAATATTTTTATGTTAAAAGGTTTGGTCCTAAATTACTTAAATACAGTTAAAAGAATATGAAAACCGTAGTCTTTATAGTGACCTTGGGACCTCTTGTCACAACTCATTTACAGGTTTACGGTGGTTTTCGACCAAATGTGCACCAGGCACAAGCAATTTGCAATGTTTCAATTAGAAAAGGATGCTATTTATCTTTATTTCAGTTTATAATTGAATTGTTACGAGGGAAAACTTAATCATATATTCAAATATTTATAAACTTATCCTCTTGTGAGAGGAGCATGAAAATCTTTCGAATAGTGAAGAATTATGGGTTTATAGTTGACTTCGTGAAAACTGAAGTAAATATGCTATTGGTTTGGAAGAGAAAGATTCTCAATTCTTTAAAACGTGAGATGAACAAATGAATACCGTTTTCCTTTTTAGTTATCTTCTTCAGGTTCCTCTCCTTATGTATTAAACACCGTTGATCAGTGTTTTCATGTCACTGTAATCTATTAATTAATTATTTTTGATGTCACTGTAATCTGTTTTTTTTTATTCATAACTGCTACTCAAATTCGCTATGATCGGGTAGCAAGATCGTCTTTGGTATTCGTGAGTTGTCTTTGAGGTGTCGGATATCGGTTTTCATAGTTTGTCGTTTCGCATTAGTATGAATATAATTTGATATTTTCATTCCAGTTCAAACGGAAGTCTTCTTTAGTGTACTCACTAAATACAAAAGATTATCGTAATATTGATTATTGTTAGAGGACGAACCTTTCTTCTGGTTTTTGCGATAGCTGCATTTAGTACAAGTTGTTAATATTGCCTCGACGGTAGGTACAAGTTCGCGGTTCCCAAAACAACAATTCTTTAGTGCGGGTATAAAAAGAGGAAAGGGAATATTCCTTTTTTCTCTTCGTGTACTTCGTTTTCAAGAGAGAATTTGGTTTTGTTCTAAAAAGCTACAGAGTTTTCAACTGAACACTTTTCAATTGGTACTCAACAGTTTACTTTGAAATGAACTACATATTCTAAAGTTATTAGAGAGCTTTTTTGTTTAAGTGATAAATTCTATCATCGAAAGAAAGTGTAATCAACAAACCATCTTAGGTTTACCGGTTAGAGTTTTTGTTTAGAGTTAACTCTTTTCATAATAATTGGTGTCGTGTGAGTTTGCATGAATCTTGATTATCTAATAAACTAGAAATAACGATATGTTACTACTTCTATGCAAGACAAAGCAATTAAGTGAGTAAAGTTAACGTCTTGCTGTTATAAAATGAAGTCCTGCTAGTGACCAGAGTATTTCTAGAGACACGGAGGGTTTAACCCCTTCTACGCTCAGTGTCTTTTGGAGCTCTTAACATAAGAGCATCTGACAATGACGTCAGACCAGATATTTCCGCCTTATAAACACTATTTAACAATCCCACTGTTGATTATTGAGAATAGCCATTTTATGATCGATTGCAAAAGAAATAAAAAGGTTCTATCCAGATATGAGAATATTCGAAATATAAACATTCATGAGGATTGCTCACATTCAGTCAAATTTCGGCATCAACCAGATGGCAGATGCTTGATCAAGATTTACAGTTGGATTTGTTATTCAAAATCTTTTCTGTTACACTAAAAATGTCATCCTATTTGGATAAAACTCGAGGGAATATGGTATTAAAACTAAGTTGATCATGCAAAAAATGCATACTTGGGCGTTAAGGGGTTGACCGCACCTCGTTTATAAAAGCGGGTTTGTTTTGTTTCTTCAAGAAAAACTACAGTTTCTGGGACGACGTGAAACCGTAGATTATTTGAGTTTGAAAAACAAAACATTTTTGATCGGACTGCCATAAGTTATTCTGCTAACGGTCTATCGGCAGTGGCATAAATCATTGATCTTTTACGAGGGACCTGTGAACCGGAAGCCAGATGCCATACAGAAAACTATAGACTCGCTGATTTTTAGCTTTACTCGTGTGAGCCAGAAAAACAATGAGCCGAATCAGGGCATCACCGCTGTCTTGTTGTGGGACCAACTAGTATGTAAATTACGCATATAAGTGCGTTTTGCGCACAGTTGTAGAAGTTGTGGTGTAATGGGATCTAAAACATTGCTCTTATGAGCTTAAAATGCTCTATTATCTGCTGGGGGTCTCCATGGGGCAGAAAAGGACAAGGTTGAGTCCTTTAACTTCTCATTGGTCCTCCAAAAAATGAAGGTAACTTGTCCTCTACCTAAGTGCGCGCTCTGGGAGGTTCGGGTCACTTTGACGAGGGATTTTGGAGATCAGAGGGCATGGGCGGAGAGCTCTCGACGGGAGGAGCAATCTGACCACAAATTTCACTCGATTTGGAGGTCCAGGGCATACGTTATGACATTTTGAAGTTCATAGAGTGACGGGAGTACATGGCTTTCTCTTCCGATTGTAAGATTAAGGGGTTTGAGTGATTGAGCCGTCAGATTGAGACCAGATTTCATGAGCTTGTAGTCTGTCAATTGCTGAAGCTCTGACCACAAATTTCACCACCGGATGTTCTGCGGATTGAGCGCAATGGCGATTTGAAGGCGACGGGGTGCAGAAAGCTCTCAATCTGGAGCAGCAACTTTGCAGATTTATGGAGGTTGATCCGAACGGTCAAATCGGCTCAAATTTCCTGAGTAGTGAGTTTACCTTCTGAATTGAGAGCACAGGAAGTTTGAGTGGAAGTGGACGGTTCATTTAGGCGAAGAAGCTTCTGTCCTGAATCTGAGATTGGAAGTGCGTGTTAGTTTTTGTGGATTTGTGTTAATTGTGGGAGAAGATCTAGCCGTCAGATCTTCCTGAAATTTGACCTGTAAGTAAGGATTCTAGTATCCTACCTACGTGGCAAGTTTGAGAGGAGACTAAGCTGTAGATCTGTAACTATCATGTGTGAAAGTTCGCTGTTTTTCTGTCGAGTTGTATCGGCAACGGTATCTAGTCCAGGTCCCGAGTCTTGTTAGCGGCAGCTGGCAGAAAAGTATCCAGTGTGACGTTTGTATTGCTTTGGCGTATTCTAGGCGTAGATGAGACTTTAGCGGCCTACGTTGTAACCACGTCATGTGGTTGTCAGGTTCGCACTCAACGTGACAAAGTGCGATCCTTGACCTATAGAGTCGACTACCTGTCTAGTCTAGTCTCTGGTTTTTGGGACACGTTACGGTGCATGCATTAGAACCTTTCACCCAGAAGACCCACACGTGGATGAGTATGACGGCACCAAACATGCGATGTGCATGTGTGCCACCTCATCGGTCCGTGAGGCTTGGGTTGCTTGGTAAGCTTGCACCTATCCTTGTTTTGTGTTCGAAACTTTTAAGCAAAGGGGAGTGACCTGTGTGGGGGCATTCGACCTGGGGAAAAATCCAAGAGATTGTTCATGGAGAGATCGTGGTGATCCTATGAGATTGAATCAGAGTTTTATGGATCGAGATACCTTTGTAGTTGGAGTGCACATGTTGTGAGAGATGGATGAAGGACTCTACTTACCGCCCAGATTCCCTTTTCGAAACCCTTTCTCGATTAAACTGATGTATATGGAACGAGTTCACTTTCAACAGTTTCTGATAGGATCCTTCGGGCATAACTTTACCGCGCAAGTCATGCTCTCGCCTGTCCCTGTGATCTTACTTGTTGTCACTTACGGCCAAGAATGGGATCTCACCGTCTTTATCCTCATCTAACAAAGGATGGATCTAAATCAGCTCCCTCCTGTAAACTTTAACACCTAGTGCGAGATAAGACACATTTGTCGACCCAAAGCCATGTACGAAGCCCTAGTAGTGAGAAACTTCGGAGAGGAATACTACCGAGAGATCATGTCATCACATATCCCGTTTGTCGTGCCCATGATCATCCAACGTTTTCGTGTAGTTATCTTGACCCTTTACTGAGAGAGAAAGTACTTAGTTATCGAGGAAGTTAGAGAGAAATCTACGAGATACTAGTCGCTCTGCTGTGCATCGATCGTTAACCACAACTAGAAGGTACGCCCTTGCTCAAAGGAAAGGCTCTCGCTACGACATATTTGGTGCTTCCACTGGGAGCACGCTTTGAGGTGGTTGAGTGAGTTATTGCCGAGGAGCGTCAAGTATGAATCTTCCCGAAGCAATGGGGACGAGTGGAGGAGGAGCGGACGATCTGCTTCGAGCATTGACGATGTTGTTGAGACAACAACAAGGAGGCAATGTTGGGGAGCAGAAGTCTACAAGAGCTCTACAAGCGGTGGTGAAGAAGTTGGGGAGGTTCGATGAAAGGAACATCACGAAGTATGTTCGGGAGTATATTTGTGAGATGGAGGTAAATTGTGTGCCTGAGACAGAGATGATTTCTAGTTTTGAGTTGGCTGTGATACATGAGATCCGTAGTCAAGTGACAAAGCTGAAGAACGCACGTACGAGTTCTTGGGAGGAGTATGAGCAGAGGTTGAAGAGTGAATTTTTTGATGATGATGCGGATAGAGTAACCAAGAGAACGTTCTTGGAGTGGATAGAGCAGCGTCCGGAGAATGAGATGACGCCAAATGAGTTGCTGCGTGAGTTTGAGAAACGGTTCTGTCAATTGTCTCCATCCGAGAGGACAACGCTTGACTTAAAGAAGACAGAACTTTTTCTAGAAGCTGCTGATGAAAATCTAGAGGATAAGCTTTTCTTGATGCTAGCAGACAAGGGAGAAGAAGGAGGAGTGAGCACAGACTGGAGAAAGGTAGAGGTAGCTGTTACTATTCTCACGAAGCAGAAACGTGGAAGAGGTAGAGCTGCAACCTTGAGGTCTGATGTCTCTTTAGCTCCATTGCCCAAGCCTGCCAATAGCAAGATTGAAGATTCTGCAATCGATGAGTTGGTCAAGGGTCTGAGAGAGTTAAGGATAGAGATGGCAGAGCTAAAGCATAGTCGAAGTCCTGGTGATACCAATGCATCTTCAACTAGCAGAAATTTTGTTAGAAGATGTATCTGGTGTGACAGTACTGAACACCAACGACGAGATTGTGAGGAGTTTTCCGAAGCTCTCAGAACCGGAGTCGTGAATTTTAGAGATGGAAAGATTCATCTCGCCCAAACTGGTGCGCCGTTGAATACCAACTTTGGTAAGGGAGGAATGAAGAGTTTGGTGAGAGGTCAGGTTGGTATAGCTACGGCGATACGCACAATAGAGCCAGAAACATTTGCAATTGAAGTAGATGTACCAGTTGTAGCAGCTGTTAAGAGCGATGTAGTTGAAGTTCCACGAGAAGTAATGTTGCGAGGTGCGGAGGCAATTCGTCGCATTACTGGATGGGATGATCCTGTAGAGGCAGGGTGTGTCAAGGCTTACTTGGTGCAAGAGAAGCATGTAAGCTGGCAAGATGCGATTGTGGAAGAGAAAAGGAGACGTGATGATGATGTTGCTGATCCGGAGGAGGCTACAAGGAGAGCCAGAACCACGAAGAGGAGAGGGCAACAAGAGACATCACCGTCTGATATCCCTTCGACGTCTCAAGGGGCATCTACATCTGAACCTATGGTTGATGTTCCTATTTATGACACGGAGATGAGAGAGAAAGGCAAAGGAGCTTCTTCAAAGGGCAAAGGTAAAGCACCGACCTACAGACTACAGTCTGATATCGAGACCAGCACCAACTTGAAGGAGATTCTTGAAGAGAGAATTTTGGATGCAAAAATAGAATTTTCCTTGCGAGAGGCCTTAGGGATAGCTAAACGTGATTTTCATGAGTTGATCATAGATGTGATCAAGAGAAAGAGGCAGATGACTGCGGATACAGTGATGGTGAAAGCATTGGATACTGACATCACTGGGGAAGAAGATGAAGAGTTAGGTCGCGTATTTGCCCAAAAGCATGTACTACAGGCGTCGAATGGAAGAGAGGCAAGAGTTTCAGACTGTGCTGCAGAACATGGCGACGAGAAGCAGCATGAGAGTCACTATTCTCGAGCATATTGGGCTCGTGCAACCACAGAGACAAGGGTCCGACTGGGTAACTTGTCAGAGGCTATAGTGGCGTTGGTGGATCACGGTTCGGAGATTAACATCATGTCCAAAAATGTTTACGAGAAGGGGAAGTGGCCAATCGACACAGGACATGGATGGGTTCTTCGTGCTGCTAACAACCAAAGAGGTGAACTTTTTGGTGCTTGTCCAGCTGTCAAGACTCGGATAGGAGATGTAGAGATAGAACAAAAATTTTTTGTTCAGAGTGTAGCTGCTTATCCTGTGATCCTTGGTCAACCGTACATTACTGCATCTAGGATGGAGACGAAAGTAATGGACGACGGGTCTCATTATGCTCGTATTAGAAGTCAAGATGGTACAAGGGCGGTACAGTTTCTTACTGTACGTACGGGTCATGAAAGGAACAGAGAGAAGTTGAGGGACAGTCCCTTAAGGACTGACAAAGAGTTTTCGGATTTTTAGTTAGCACTCCTGTAGGGCGGGAGTATGGGAGTGTTGATAGGAGAAAGAGCCTTCCGCTAGTGCTAGAAGATGAAGAAGAGATGTTTAAATGTGGATTTGCTCAGTTTTCTGAAACATGTGTAAATAGATTTCGAGTGGTAGAAGAGATGGATAGTGTACAAAGACGATGTGTGAAGAAGCAGGAAGATCTCTTCAAAACTCAAGGAGTTCTGTTAGATCGGGAGTTCATTAACGGGGTGTATGAAGAAGAGGGCTTTGAAGATACTCTTGAGGAAGTTTTGTCGTTTATAAGCACCGATTCTTTGGTTAATGGATTAGTCGCGATCCGTTCACGTGAGTTACATGAGGAGATTACAAGATTCGTCGAGGACGGCTACAAGGTTCAGCTTCAGATGAAAGGAGATCATGAGTTGGAGTTAGAGAAGAGTACAGCCATGAAACACCAAGAAGCGCAGGTTCATACAAAATACAAGACGGTGGCGCGTAAAGTGAAGCCGGTGGCTACTCAGCTACCTGAAGACTCTAACAAGCAAGTGGAACGAGCATCGACTGAACCAGTTCTACGGGATTCACAGAGAGTAGGGCACAGGTTCACAGAAGAGACACTCAAACGACTACAGATTGGAGGGGGTGAGTTTCTCACTGAGGAAGAGAGAAAGCGTTTTCATGAGATGTTGAGAAGGCATGGAAAGGCTTTTGCTTTCAGTGCAGAAGAGATTGGATGTGCAGATACGAGTGTCGTAGCACCCATGGTGATCTTCACAGTACCACATGTGCCTTGGGACTTGAAGCCTATACCAGTGCCACGAGCTATGTTGGCAAAGCTTGTGGAATTGTTGAAAGAGAAGATACGCATGGGTATTTTAGAGCCATCTATGGGACCTTACTCGAGTCGGTGGTTTACTGTACCTAAGAAGTCAGGGGCTCTTAGGTTCATCCAAGACATGCAACATGCTAACAAGGTGACTATTCGAAACATGGGAGCAGGACTCATAGTAGATGAAGTTGCAGAAGCTTTTGCTGGTCGTGCTATCTACTCGATTGGAGATTTATACTCTGGGTATGATCAGTTCCAGTTGGCAATGGAGAGCAGAGATCTCACCACCATGCGTACTCCGCTTGGGCTTGTAAGGATGTGTACATTACCGCAAGGAGCGACAAACTTTGTTGCGCATGTGCAAAATGCAATGAATAGGATTTTGAGAGAATTCATTCCGGAGAAGACCATACCTTTCATAGATGATATTCCTATGAAAGGGTGTGCGGTCGAAGACAAAGATGAGAAGCTGACTGAGGATGGATGTCGAAGGTTTGTGGTTGATCATATTCACGATGTGGAGATGATCTTAACAAGGCTTGAGGAGGTAAATCTCACTCTTTCAGCAGAGAAGTCGAGCTTTGGAGTACCAGAGATTGTTGTTGTTGGTCATCTTTGTGGAGCTTTTGGTCGACGTCCAAACCCATCAAAGGTTGATGCCATTGGGAGGATGAAAGATTGTGTCAACACCACAGAGGTTAGGAGATTCTTGGGAGCTTGTTTGTTCTATCGAGTGTGGATTCCTCATTTTGGTCACATGTCTGAACCGTTGTATGAGTTGCTGAGGAAGCGAAGGAGGTTCACTTGGGGTGAGGAGCAGATGGTCGCTATGGTGCGACTAAAAGAAGCGTTGAAATCACCACCAGTTCTACGACAGTTGAGCTATGATTGTGGTAGACCCATAGTCGTTACTGTTGATACTAGTCCTATCGCTATAGGTTGGGCAATAGGGCAGGATGATGGTGAGGAAAAGAGGTTTGCAACAAGATTTGGTGCTCGCATACTTTCGGATCGACAAAGGAGATACCCTCAAGTCAAACGAGAGCTATGGGGCGTTGTAACTGCAATGAAAGCTGAGAAGGAGTATCTCATTGGAGCACATGTACTACTTGAAACTGATTGCTTACCTCTGTTGGGAATGATAGCAAACTGCACAACGCCTGATATTGCTATGTTACGTTGGATAGCTTACATTAGGTCGTTGAATCCAGAGTTGAGGCACATAGCAAGGAAGATGAACTCGATGGCAGACATGTTGTCTAGAGCTAGGTACTCTCAAGAAGAAGATATGGAGGCGGAAGATATGGATGAAGATGATGCAGAGGAGGGGCAAGTTCTACAACTATCAAGCGAGGACCGGAGTCGCTTGGATGGTGTTCTTCCTTTCAGGGAAGAACTCTACTGTGGGAGGCTCAAAGAAATCGGACGCTATCTAAGCACTCTTCAGAAGTATGAAGAATGGACGGAGAAAGTCTTCAAGGAGATACGACATCAGGCCTATGGCTATCTATTACGAGATGGATATCTGTGGAAGAGACCAAAGAGGAGAGATGGAGTACCCTTGAGAGTAGTGGATGATGCAGAGATCAAGAAACAAGTACTCGAACAATTTCATGATACCTTATGGGCAGGTCATCGAGGTACATGGGCGACCTTTACCAAGATCAAGGAGAGGTATTGGTGGAAAGGATTGTATCGAGATGTAGAGAAGTTTGTTGGGTCATGCATTGAATGTCAATTCCAATCCAAGATTCGGTATAGGGATGGATTGAGACTCACATATCCCTTGTCCATTCATTTCCAATGGGTTTTGGATCTGGTTGCCTTGCCACCAGGAATTTGGGGCATGCGTCATTTAGTTTTGGCTCGGGAAGAGCTATCTAACTTTGTAGAAGGGAGGGCTCTACGCACCAAAGCTACTGAACCTGTCTGTCGATTCATACTAGAAGATATCATTTCTAGATATGAAAGCGTGGGGAGAATCCGTGCAGATAGAGGAGAGTTGAATGCAGATGAAGCACGCGAGTTCTTCAACAGGTATGGAATACGATTGAAGTTGACCACTTCGATGAACCCGGAAGCGAATGGGAAAAGTGAACGAGGGCACCCACCAATCATCCAAGCATTGGTGAAAGCGTGCAAGGGGCGTCATGGGGACTGGCCTAGACTTCTTCCTTTTGCGTTGTGGGCTGATAGAACTACTCATAGTACTGTCACTGGTTACATGCCTACAGAACTGATGACTGGTCAAAAACCTATCATGCCAGCGGAAGGAGACGTTCCTACTTGGGTATGTCTACCTTGGGAGGATGGTTCTGATAGGGAAGGACTATTGACACTACGAATTCAGCAGCTTGAGCGACGTGAGGAGGACCTCGAAGAAGCATTGGTCAAACTCAAGGAGGCGAGGTTGAAGAACAAGGAGCGATTCGACAAGACACATCGACTGCGGAAGAAGCCGATCCGAGAAGGTGACTGGGTCATAGTATATGACAACAGTTTGGATAACCAACACAACACTATCAAGAAGTTTGCACGACGTTGGTTTGGTCCTTATGTTGTTGTTGTCGTTCACGACAACACCACATATGGTTTGCGAGAATTGGATGGTACACTCTTGAAGTTACCCATTGCTGGTAAAAGGGTCAAGGTTTTCCGAAGACGGGAAGGATTTCTTGATTTTGACGAACTTCTCGAGTCTGATTCTCATCTTTCCAGACCTTATGCCAGAGAAGATGATGATGAACCTGACAGCTCAGAGCACGATGAGGGCTACCATGATGACTATGGATAACAAGTTGGCACATACCGGAGGATGTGCAGGTTTGGAGGGGGTGAATGTCCTGTTGTGGGACCAACTAGTATGTAAATTACGCATATAAGTGCGTTTTGCGCACAGTTGTAGAAGTTGTGGTGTAATGGGATCTAAAACATTGCTCTTATGAGCTTAAAATGCTCTATTATCTGCTGGGGGTCTCCATGGGGCAGAAAAGGACAAGGTTGAGTCCTTTAACTTCTCATTGGTCCTCCAAAAAATGAAGGTAACTTGTCCTCTACCTAAGTGCGCGCTCTGGGAGGTTCGGGTCACTTTGACGAGGGATTTTGGAGATCAGAGGGCATGGGCGGAGAGCTCTCGACGGGAGGAGCAATCTGACCACAAATTTCACTCGATTTGGAGGTCCAGGGCATACGTTATGACATTTTGAAGTTCATAGAGTGACGGGAGTACATGGCTTTCTCTTCCGATTGTAAGATTAAGGGGTTTGAGTGATTGAGCCGTCAGATTGAGACCAGATTTCATGAGCTTGTAGTCTGTCAATTGCTGAAGCTCTGACCACAAATTTCACCACCGGATGTTCTGCGGATTGAGCGCAATGGCGATTTGAAGGCGACGGGGTGCAGAAAGCTCTCAATCTGGAGCAGCAACTTTGCAGATTTATGGAGGTTGATCCGAACGGTCAAATCGGCTCAAATTTCCTGAGTAGTGAGTTTACCTTCTGAATTGAGAGCACAGGAAGTTTGAGTGGAAGTGGACGGTTCATTTAGGCGAAGAAGCTTCTGTCCTGAATCTGAGATTGGAAGTGCGTGTTAGTTTTTGTGGATTTGTGTTAATTGTGGGAGAAGATCTAGCCGTCAGATCTTCCTGAAATTTGACATGTAAGTAAGGATTCTAGTATCCTACCTACGTGGCAAGTTTGAGAGGAGACTAAGCTGTAGATCTGTAACTATCATGTGTGAAAGTTCGCTGTTTTTCTGTCGAGTTGTATCGGCAACGGTATCTAGTCCAGGTCCCGAGTCTTGTTAGCGGCAGCTGGCAGAAAAGTATCCAGTGTGACGTTTGTATTGCTTTGGCGTATTCTAGGCGTAGATGAGACTTTAGCGGCCTACGTTGTAACCACGTCATGTGGTTGTCAGGTTCGCACTCAACGTGACAAAGTGCGATCCTTGACCTGTAGAGTCGACTACATGTCTAGTCTAGTCTCTGGTTTTTGGGACACGTTACGGTGCATGCATTAGAACCTTTCACCCAGAAGACCCACACGTGGATGAGTATGACGGCACCAAACATGCGATGTGCATGTGTGCCACCTCATCGGTCCGTGAGGCTTGGGTTGCTTGGTAAGCTTACACCTATCCTTGTTTTGTGTTCGAAACTTTTAAGCAAAGGGGAGTGACCTGTGTGGGGGCATTCGACCTGGGGAAAAATCCAAGAGATTGTTCATGGAGAGATCGTGGTGATCCTATGAGATTGAATCAGAGTTTTATGGATCGAGATACCTTTGTAGTTGGAGTGCACATGTTGTGAGAGATGGATGAAGGACTCTACTTACCGCCCAGATTCCCTTTTCGAAACCCTTTCTCGATTAAACTGATGTATATGGAACGAGTTCACTTTCAACAGTTTCTGATAGGATCCTTCGGGCATAACTTTACCGCGCAAGTCATGCTCTCGCCTGTCCCTGTGATCTTACTTGTTGTCACTTACGGCCAAGAATGGGATCTCACCGTCTTTATCCTCATCTAACAAAGGATGGATCTAAATCAGCTCCCTCCTGTAAACTTTAACACCTAGTGCGAGATAAGACACATTTGTCGACCCAAAGCCATGTACGAAGCCCTAGTAGTGAGAAACTTCGGAGAGGAATACTACCGAGAGATCATGTCATCACATATCCCGTTTGTCGTGCCCATGATCATCCAACGTTTTCGTGTAGTTATCTTGACCCTTTACTGAGAGAGAAAGTACTTAGTTATCGAGGAAGTTAGAGAGAAATCTACGAGATACTAGTCGCTCTGCTGTGCATCGATCGTTAACCACAGCTAGAAGGTACGCCCTTGCTCAAAGAAAAGGCTCTCGCTACGACACCGCACCATGCTTTTTGCCCATAGTTTTTTGTTTCAAGCTTCTCTAAGTTTAGGGTCGGTAATAACAGTAGCACTGCACCATGCCCGCTTATCGTTTTTTGGCTAGTATGAACCCTCTCCACGGTGACCTCTCCCGTTAACATCTGATTATCAGTTTTTCAGATTCGCATGCTGAAGTGAATGTTTAAGGACTCGTGTTAGGTCAGTTCAGCATCATCACTATTTTCACATCAGCAAGACTCTGGGCTTGCACGAAGAAGAACAGACACCTTGAGCGTGAGAATGCTAACCTTGACGAGGAACAGACAAACAATGAGCGTGAGAATGCTAGCATTGACGAGGAATGGACAAGCAATGGACGTTTTGAAGTGAGGTGGTGATCGAGAGCAGAATTTCATGAACAATCAGTGTTCACAGCAGTTTCTTGTCTTTGCTTTATCTCACGAGTCGAATGTTACTAGCATGTGGTGGAGTAAACTGTAATGTGCGATTTTAGTTGCTTCTGTTGGACGTTAATAATAGTTTTCTGGACATCGCGTTTATATTCTATCTTTGGCCAGCTCATTCATTGGACGATGATCCTCCGCAGAAGGATGATGGAGTTGTTCAACGCGGCTGATGATGAAGCTCACCATCAGGAGTATAAAGACGGTCGCACCGAAGATAGTCAGCGATTGCTGATTAATCTGACTTCTGCTTTTGTTCCAACTTCAAATGATAGGGTGTATGCTCCGTCCCCAAATTTGAGAGAAATAATTGGTTCGAACCTTGAGGGTGATGTGTCATTCGATGAGCTCGTTCTTGAAGAACATGAGTTTAGTGGACCAGCTACTCACCAGCCGAGTTCGAACAGGTACGACAATACCGGTGGGTGACAGTGGATTTCACCAACACCAGAAGCAGATGTCGACTCCCAAGAAGGTTTTCCTCAACCAGGTAACCATCCGTCCAAGAGTTCTCGTTGTACATGGCAATCATGGCAAGTCGTGCATTTAATTGAGACAAAACTGTTGGAAGCTGCAGAGCAGAGAGTGAATACCGGTCTAGCCAGCATGTCTAGTCCAGCGATGAAAATGTCCAAGCTCCAAGCTTATCTCTGGTCAAAGGGAGTAGAAGCTGATGCTTCTTAGATAAAAAACAAATGGGAAGGTGTGCTAGATGGATATAGAAAGATCCGTGATCATAATAAGACATCAGGTAATGTCTCTTACACGGCTGTTGATCTGAATGAGCGGAAAGTGAGGAAGCTGCCTTTGAACTTCAACATGCAGTTCTACTCCCTTATAGACTATTGGCTAGGATCTAGATCAGGACCACACTCCCTTGTATGACGGAAACTCTCTCTCCGAGTTCAGGACCAGCTCTTGATGGGGAACCGCTGAAACCTGAAATGCAGAATTCGAGCCGTGTGCACAACTTGAACCTGAAATGCAGAATTCGAGCTCTCCCTTGGACGCTGAAGCATCCAGTCGACACAACTCTGGGAAGAGGAAGAGAGATTCTACTAAGGCTGGTTCTCTGCTAAATCAGACGCTTGGCACTTTTGGAAACAACATAGTAGATGTTGAGAACCAGAAACTATATCTGTATCGAGAGCTGGAGAGCAATAAGTTAGAAGCAGCAGACTTGAGATCTAATCAGCTGGTTCAAGTTTTGGGCAAGATGGCCCTCTTACTGATATTGGCTCGGCTTTCTATTCTCAACGTCCTACTGTTTAGTTGTATATAGTTCTATGTATGATAGAAGGTAGTCTCGTATGTAGTCAATACTAACCTCTCTGTTGTTCTCAGAAAATCTTATACTGCAGGAGTTTTGTAAATGTGCATAATGTGCACACTGGCCGATTTTAGATATATATGTTCTGAATATTTTCCAATAGTTGGTTCAGCTTATATTATGCATTTTTCCGTGAATGTCAACCTCTATGGGTGATAGTTGTGATCATGTTTATTGCGCATGACATTCAATGTTCTTTTATGGATTGTCTTATACTAGATGTTTGTTGTTATGTCTGGATGTGTGATTACTACTAATGCGCAGATATTCAAGGGATCATAGCGCTTGTTATCACTACAGTGGTGGCTGCAGTTCAGATCATTCTAGAGTTCCAGAGAATGGACGAGGAGAATGAAGGAGCGCACAAACGAGAAGATGTGTTGGAGTCTCTATCTAGAGTTTTTATAGCAGCGCAACAGATTTTCCTTGCACACCAGCAACACAACTTACGCCTTGCCTGGTGGGTTAAACCGAGATCTCTTATCTGATTTTGATATTATTTATGAGAGAGTTATGATGAGATCGTTGGATCAAGACCTTTCGTATGCTCAAAATTATGTTTATAGAAGTGGTCCAGATGCTATCTCCTCATGTTCGAAAACATGACATGCGATATCGAATGCCATTCCTGTTGAAGTTCGGGTGGGAGCAACCTTCCTTCGTCTTGTCACTGGAATGACTCATTTCCACATAAGGGAAAGGTTTGGAATAGGAGAGAGTATTTCACAAGAGATTTTTGTTGAAGTAGTACTTGTAGTGAATAGAGTGCTGGTTCTCTTGTACGTCCGTTGGTCTACATGAGCGATGCTGGAACGAGTGTCCAATGACTTTCAACGGAAATGTAACCTTCCCAACTGCCATGGGACGATTGATGATTCGCACATAAAGATAAAGGCTCCTCCAGCAAGGGACCAGCCTCATGAGTTTTACAACAGAAAAGCATATCATTCATTGATTTTGCAGGCTGTTTGTGACACTGATGGCATGTTCCTCAATGTAAGTTGCGGACGAGCATGATGTAATCATGATGCACGAGTCTTCAGAACCTCCTCGTAATAGTTAAAATTATAATAATTCTCTCATTTCTATTAAAAAAACTATATAAAAACTAAAATTCAAAAATCAAAATATCCCTAGATTATCTTAACTTCCGAAAAGCTTTTCCCACAAGCTTAAGAGAAATCAAAGTTTATGTGGGAGGACTTACTGATGAAGGTAACACCCTGAATGGCTACGCAAGTGAATTTGGGAATTATGTTGAAGATCGAAACGATAGTGTGAATGAGAACCACATCCGAAGGGAACCGGGAAGAGGCTTGGACAAAGAATTATATACAAAAAAGTTATATATACAAGTGACATATATATAAAAGTTATATACAAGTGACACGTTGAGATCAAACGTCTTTTCAAACGACTGGAACTGGACAATTTACTTGGAGCTTGAAAGTTAAAATCAAGAGTAGCCATATGTTACCTAGAGGGTTCCTAAAGTCTGGCTCTATCCCGTTCCCGTCTATGTCGATGTGCCCATGTGTTACATACTCCCCAACAGTAAGGATTATTCCAGATCCATCCTAAAGTTGGCTCTATCCCGTTCTCGTCTATGTCGATGTGCCCAGGTGTTACATACTTCCCAACCCTGATCCATCACTCAGCTCATACACTGACTGGATTAAACCCTGCATTGAGTAAGACAACAGTCGCACCACACACACCAGTATTTCAAAGTTCTCTTTAAGATATATACAAGTGATAAACGGTTTTTCCTTCCACTTCAAGAGACCTATGGTTTGAAGTTGCTTACGGAATTACATTCACTCCTCTGCAGGACTGAACATATGTCAGAACCTCAAGGTAAATGATTTGACTATCGAATAAGTTACACTATCGTAGTACAGAGGTATGCTCTAGTTAACCAATAGGACATGCCCTGACTTCGAGAACAGATCCAACAAGTAATTCTCGGAACAGAGCAAAGTGCCTACTTAAATAACAGCATAACAGTAACACAGGTTCCAAAGGAAGTATGAAAGTTCGAAAGAGTTCCAGTTACCTTCCCAAAAGTTCGATTGCCAACTAGGACAGCTCGGCAGTTATCATGCAGAGCTGCAGCTACCTATCATGTGTAGAAACCACCAAGTCAAGAGAACGTAGGAAGTAGACTTCGGACTTCTCCATTATCATGGAGTCCCAGAAACATCTAAACAGTGAAACATGAACGGTCGTCCTGACTAAATTTCCAGAGAAACGGGTTAGCCTCATCCATTCCTGTGTCACCCTTAGTTTTGTTTCTACCATTTTATGGAAACCATCTATCTGATGACAAGGACAGAGCTCCATCGAAACTTTAGGGTTCAATGAAAAATAATTTCACTCGCACTAGCCGTATGGTCGTTAACCAGCACCTGCAAACAGGAAGGCTTGGACAAAGAATTACAAAGACAAAGCATGATCTGGGATAAAGCAAAATAATCACAAACTTCCAACAAAGAATACAGCTCGCTGGAAACGAGAATTGTATAAAGTTACTTGATCCAGTATCAGCGAGTATAATGGTGACTCGGTTCTCCTTTACTTTCTCAATAATGCGAGCCTTGTGCCGGCGCATGGATAAGTCTCTCGTGGTACACAAGCTCAATCTTTTACGATCCTGCCCACTCCCAGTAGCAGCCGGCGATGGGGGCAGCATCACACTCGCGTCTATCATTGCACGGAGCTGTTGAAGAAACATCTACAGGGGTCTCGAACTTTCCAAAGTGAACAAGCGAAACGTCGAAACCCACGCAGAAAGCTCACACCAAGAATTATATCACATTTCCAATATATCACTTCAGGCGCTCCCGTAACTGCATAACACAAACTCCCGATCTATCGAATTTCAAGTTTCTGCAAAGCGAGCTCGAAAGACAATAACAAAGTCCACCTAATCTTCTAGCCCGGAGCCGGAATGACCTAAGCTCTTGTTTCCACCTCAACGCTCGGGAGAAACTAGATCATGTCACATCGTATACCAATCCATCAATCGCGCATTGCTTTTATGCTAATTATAGCATAAAAGCAATGAGACGTGAAAAAAGACAGACGGAGAGCAATGGAAGCGCAGCATAAAATCTAGGAGGACAACAATGGCTGAAAGAACATCTAAAACGCTTGCAGTGTAGTAAGTGATGATTGACAACCGTTCCACAACAACCGCGCAAGACAGGAACCCTAATCCTTCGCAGCAAACTTCCACGTGGATGTTGATGTGAATGTAGGACAAGTGTAAACTGATGCAAAAGTAGTAATCCGTATCTCATCTGACGTCTAGGAGGACATCTCGATAATGACGGGACATAAATGCCGTTCAGGTCCTAAAGTCCTAAGAGCTTGGGCAAAGCATTGGTGCGGTGTTGCTACTTGTTTAGACTAAAAAGCAAAAAAAAACTCACACGCACGGCGTTACATCTGTGCTTGTTGATTTTTCTCAAAAACTCAAATAAGCGAAGACAAAAAGCGATGTGCGATGATACCCTCAGTCTGTTTACGGTAATTTTGGATTGACGATTCACAGCTAATCCGGCTCAAAAATTTAGACTCACATAGTCCAGAAAACAAACTTATTATCTGCCATGGCCGTCACGAGCAAGAAACCAAAAAACCAAATTGATAACGATAAACCCTAAATATCAACCCTAATTAACGAATTTGAATAACAGTACGGTCAACATGAAATTTCATCTCGTTTCCCGCTTGTCTTTCTCTTTAAAGTTGCATGCATATTCCCCCTCTTTCAAGAGGGGGTATGCCGTTTAATTTAATTACATAACCCTTCCGGCCGGAAGGATTAGGTGTTAAATCAAACGCTTGATTTAATTATGAATTATTGAGTACAGTACCCCGGACTTGTATCTCCTGAAGCGCGACAATCCACACAAGACTTATTGGTTTTTTCTTGCTCTCCCCGTGTTGCAGACATGGGCTAACAAATAACATCTATTAAATTTTTAATTATTTACATCTACTTAGTCTATATATTTTATTTAATACTTATATAATTCTCTGTTAACAAAAAGAAAACAAAAATTCCCCGAAAGTTGAAGTTGCATGCATATTATTCTCTACTGCAAAAGTTGCATGCATGTTATATTTAACCGGAACTGCGCATTCACAAATCTAAAGCTATATTATGAGGCTCCTGGCATTCAAGTCTATCCGCGAGCTATTCGGCCTCGTTCGCTGGAGTCTGAGCAACTTCTGGTACTGAATGAGTCGTCAGTCTTGCGCGGGTGCATGGATTAGCGTGAATGGCAGCTTCCGTCTACGATAGCCACCTCACGAACCACTCATCTGTTCGCCGCATTCCTTGCCTTAGCGGACTTCTTCCCAAGGACTAAACGCATTTCTTTATCCTTCCGTCAATATTCTGTGAAACGAGCAACTTTGCCTTAGGCGGAATTTACATGGTGTGAGAAGTGGGATCAACTTGTGGGGATCTCCCATAAAAGTTGAACGTCTTTGCGCATAATGATGGAGGAGGCAAGGCAAATAGGCAAGGGTAAGGGTATTTTATTTTTGTTACAAAAATTATTAATTTTATATCTTGTAAATTTTTGTCTAATAATTACGTTGTACTAAAGTTCTAGACTTGTTCATTTGGAAGTGAGTGTGGATAGACTTGCCATATGGGTTATTTCGGTAACTCTATGGGACCCTTGGTATAAATAATATATATTTTTCCAAATTAATTTATTCTAAATAATATAATATATACTTTAACACTAAGCGAACATTCCTTAAAACTGATCATGCATGTATATACATAAATTTTATATTTTTATGATAATACTCTCTTCGGTGCCTCGAGATTTTCTTTCTGTGTTATGCGCTTTTCTTCTTCCTCCTCTTTGCTGAAAAGTCTAGATCGCATGCATATTTTATCTCTTTTCTTCACCTGCCTAAGTGTTTAGTGGAAAACAAAGAGCTGGGCTTGCAGTAGAATTACGGGGTTATGCGTTAAGGATTTTCTAGATCTAAAATTATATTTTTCTAATTTTTATTAATACTCCGCTCGTCACTTTTTGGTTTACAGTACGATTCCATCTTTCTGTTTTACTACACGACAAAAGATCTCCTCTTTTTTTTCTCATTTTCACAATCTACATATGGCTATGCTACCGCATAACAACAGACAATATACATTCCACCATCTTCGGTAACTTTTCCGTAACTCCTGATATTAAAATGCGGAGTGGTGTCGAAATCCGGGAAACAGTGACGATGTGAGCACCTCTTGAAGGCGTATGAGGTTTGAACTTTGAAGATTCATCGCTGCCCTACAGAAAGTTTTATGCTTCTCGGAAACTGTAGAGAAAGAATGTGGGAACCATAGAAACAAAGACACATGCAGAGTTCATTTCACGGACAACTGCCTAAAGGCTAACGGCAGCAAAAGTTTCTGAGACGGCTGTCAGACTGCTGGTCACGGGATAATGAACACCTGGAACTACTATTTAGCGGCTTGCATCCACCGTATTATGCGACGACATGTGGTACTGATACCGCTTCTAATGGACAGAAGAATCACCAACATTGTGCCGCACTTAACTTGAGCAATAAGATTAGAACGGAGTCTCGTACTGGTGCTATCCAGTACTGACAAGTGTTTGGTAGTCCAAGTCCAATCCTTCTGACTGTGTGTCAAAGGTGTCCAATCAGAGCTTTCTGCTTATGAACGTCTATTTCCTGGCCTCCAGTTTTCAGTACTCGGTCTGTATGCATACTGAAGTTAGAACGTTGACTCTTGGCCCCTATTAGTCTCGGGGCTGCGTTCATGTCGCCCAATACGGACTCCCGGAGGATTGTATCTGAAATGTTCACCTTCCTCGTGAATTTCTCAACACGTTACACTGGAACAAGGAGTATGAGACTTCAAACATTACTACTGATTTTGATAATTATAGGGGTAAATGGGATTTATCATGAACTCATTCTGGTTAAGTCGGAGAATTTGCACGACTGGAATCGCACCGGGCGAATTGGGTCAGAAGACTAATAAGACAAGCCGTCATATATCTGAAAGACGCCAAACGGTCTTCTGACAATAGCTATAGTGCGCGTGCATATAATCTGATCATGCTGAGAGTCGTCTCCATTCTGCTGTTCAGAGTGATTCACTCTGGAGCCTGGAACACTTTTAGCTAGTCCGAACACCTTGATCGGGATACCGGTATTCTGCTTTTACCTGTATATTTGTCCATGAACGAGACAAAGAAGCAGAATCTACGACGGAAGTAACGAACGAACGGGAAATTTTGAGCAAGGTGCGGCTCGTGCAGGTCATGGTAGTCTAAGTGGGAGGTTTCGCCTATCGCAGCATTGGACTTTCCAGTTCTATAAGACGAAGGGGTTCAGACGTACTTGCTTCGGTGCTTATCGAGGAACTCGAGCTCGGCGATCAACTTATAGTCTTCCGAGGCAGCTCTGCTTAGTAGAGGCGGAGATGAGTGAATGACTGAATACACACGACGACTAGTGGCAACGTGGAGTCGACTCTTTGCGGTTCAGTTCGTTGAGGCAGCCAATTCGATAATACCTTGTTAGTGGACTTCAACGAGTGCAGAGATGGGCCAGATTTCGGACGCATGGAACCCTCGAGTGGGAATGGAGGCGCGGAAGGCACTAAAGATCGCCTTCCCCATGATAGTGACGAATTTGGTCTATTTTCTCATCATGGTGTCATCTCTGATGTTTGTGGGTCAGCTGGGAGTGTTGGAGCTGTCTGGTGCAGCACTCGGGAACTCTCTGGGCAGCGTTACAGGTTTTACTGTGATGGTCAGTTTCTGAACCACTACACTCTTGAAGAGGAAAATTTTGATCCTTACTCTTATGCATGTGGATTGTGACAACGCTAGACTAGTTACTAAGAGAGTTTGATCTTTGGAGAAATTGAATTTCACACTGGCACTTCTCCTTTTATGGCTGCTTGCAGATTGGATTGGCGAGCGGGTTGGAGACTTTATGCGGCCAAGCTTACGGAGCAAAACTGTATCATATGCTTGGAGTGTACTACCAGACTTCAGTTCTAGTGCTGTTGGCCTGTTCCGTTCCGCTCAGCATCTTGTGGTGGAACATAGAGCCGGTGCTGCTCTTGATAGGACAGGAAGCGGAGATAGCTGGTGAGACAGCGCGGTACATGCGAGCCTTGATTCCAGCACTTTGGGCAGCTGCCGCCACTCAGCCTACCATCAAGTACCTCCAGACCCAGAGCGTAGTTCTCCCGATCATGATCTGCTCTGTCACCACCTTCGCAGTGCACATTCCCCTCTGCTACCTTATGGTCTACAAGGTCGTGGGAAGCGTCGGCGGTGCATGGTGTATTTCCATCTCCTACTGGCTTATACTGCTTCAACTTCTAGCGTTTGTGGCGTACTCCAGTTCGAAACGCGCGGATTCCGAGAAAACGTGGACCGGTTTTGTAACTCCGAAACTTCCCATGATCTGGCTGTACATCAGGCTCGCTGTTGCTTCAGCTTTCATGATAATGTGAGTGCATACACATTTCTCTTCCTTGAACCTCTCGAAATTTTGCCACGGACTATGTGGATGAACCGCTCATTAATGCATTTCAGAAAGTGCAGTTTCCATGTGGGAGAAGAGGCCAAAATCTACAGATATGGTATGCATAATGTATTTCTTTAGACCTGTAATCTCCAGATGTTGCGCACCGCCTGTATCCACTACGTCGGGATTAATATACGATAAATGGTTCCTCGATTGTCCGTAAATTTCGACCATTCTGATATGTGTATCGACGGAAACACAATTCCATCTTGGGCGGGATAGCGGCTTACAGCTTAGCTCGGCATGTTGCTTTGACAAGAAAACATCTCGAGTCTCAAACGAAAAATGGGACGAGCTTATGTTCGCGGACCCCATGATTACGGTTCTCGTAGTCGGAACTAAGCGGGGTGTTTGACGGGGTCGTAAGTTGTAAGCGGGGTGTATGAAGTTCCAAAGGTGTCGCAGGGGTTCTGCTTCTGATGCTGCTTCCGATACTTGCTCTAGGACGTGCATGCTTATAGCTGAGAAACGTGTTTGACGAGCTAAGTGATTTTGGAACGCTGTGCAGCGTGCAGTTTTGGGCGTTCGAGTTGCTCGTCTTGTTGTCGGGACTTTTGCCAGATCCCGAGAGACAGGTGTCGCTTCTTTCAATCTGGTGGGTGTTTCGTCTACCGTAGGATCTATAACCCATGTGGAAAAACAGTCTATTCATATTTTGCATATGATTCCAGAGGACGAGTTCCTCCTTGTCTTTTCATCTCTGTTTACGTAATATCGTCCGAGATTGTTTGCAGAATTAGCGAGCTGCATACTGACAGTGCAACGTTGAAACTTACGTACATTTCTTCGTTCGCTGCAGTCTCAATACGGCCGGAGTTGCGTTTACGTTGCCCTTTGGACTAAGTGCGGCCGCTAGGTACGTCCCAAGGCCTTCCACCTTCATAGGATATGGAATTCGTCCAGTTGCTAACTTCCCTGTCCTAACGGGAAATGACTTAACTATATCGTGGCACGGCCGCTAGGTACGTCCCGAGGCTCTCCACCTTCATAGGATATGGAATTCGTCCAGTTTCTAACTTCCCTGTCCTAATGGGAAATGACTTAAGTATATCGTGGCAGGTAAAGATCAGTTACCAACTTATGCAGAAGACTTTTCTTCAGGTGAACCTAGCTTCCAACGAGGTCTGGCAGACTATTTTAGTTTAGCGTTGCAGATCCAAGTTTACACTTAGAAGCGAGGATCTTAGAGTGTATGGATTCCCTGGAACCTGGGGTCCAGCGAACTGTTGACAAGTGTACGAGTAGTATATCCCGGAACGCTGCTGCTGTGCTGACGTGCCAGTGGACTGGTAGTTCGTCTCACCAGAGACATGAGACGCTTCGAGTTCCTAGTCTGCTGCGGGCGTCGTTGTTTCTTGTACGTTGGCTGGAAGTAGTATGGCATAGACTCAAGGGCCCTCATGATTTGACCGTGCTTCCGACCTCTATTTTATTCATTTTTCTTTTATTTTCCCTTTTCTTACATTTTCCACTTCCGACCTAGAACAGTCATATATGCTTTATAGGGTTGGCATGGCAATGTACTTTCCACGTCATCTATTGTTGACTGCAAATAGACGTCAGCTGGGAAGCGCACTGCAGTCCTCATCATTCCTTGGGTGCCTGGTCACCTTCATTCATAGAATAATGTAGTTATTTCGACCTGTCCTTTTTGTCTTTTGAGACGAGGAGGCCGCCTACTGGCAATATTTCATTTTGGAAAGGGCAGCCAGCCGCCAGCTGGACACACAAGATTTTCTTTCAATAGTTTTCGACATGTTTGTCTGTATCTCTCTTTCTCTTCTTCTTTCTCTAGATATATATATATATATATATTTCTTGTCTAGAAACCTTATCTCTATTAAAATTTTCCTGCCGGAAGCTGCTAGAGCACTGAATGGGCCCTCCAACATGGTCCTGGAGAGGGTTCGAACCCACCACCATCTGCCTAACTTTTGTGCCTTTTCATCTCTTGTGTAAAATAAATGGTGTTGATCCGAAGGATCTCTGAGTTTGATAATGGACCATGCTATACGCAGTACAAGAGTCTCGAATGAAATCGGAGCTGGAAGAGCAAACGGGGCGAGGCTGGCTATGAAGGTGGTTGTGGGAATATCCATGTGCCAGGCCCTCGTGGTCGCTTCGGCTATGCTTTTGTTCCGCAGTCAGTGGGGCAGGCTTTTCAGCAACGAGCCCGTAGTGGTCAGTGACGCTGCGGCCATCATGCCATTTCTGGCGCTGGCCACTTTCATGGACGGCATTCAGGGAGCTCTTGGGGGTAAGTGAGGAAGGATCACTTTTGTTCAATGATTGAGGGACTGCTTGACGAAGTTTGACTGGTAAGCTTTGGACATTTCTCACGAGGACTAAATACTGACTACGTTGTCGTTTGAGGAGTCGCAGTGATATTTTGTGCTTTTCTGTAAATACTGACAATCGTTGAGGAGTCCCAGTCATTTGTTGTTTCTTTTTGTAAATACTGACAACTCGTTGAGGGGTAGAGTTCGACAACTCGCTGAGGAGTCGCAGTCATATTCTGTTTTCTTTTTCCTAAATTCTGGCGACTTGTTGAGGAGTCGCAGTAACTCTTTTGTTTTGTTTTTAAACCCAAAGCATCGAGGAGTCGCAGTGAGTTATAAGGACTATTATTAGCTGTAAAAGCTACGTCTCGCTCTCGTCTAATTCGTTATTATTTACTTCTGATTCCTTTGAGGAATGAGAGGTATACCTTTCTTGCTTTATCCTTGGTTTTTTCCTCGCCCGCAACCTTTACCCAAACCGGCTCACCTCGCCCGCCTCAAAATGGCAGACGGGTTGGCCTACCCACTATCGGCCGGCTTATAAATGCCATGCGGAGCGAAGGATGCCACGTGTTCCAGAAACGGCTCGTGGCAAGGGGTAAGGCTCGCAGGTAAGTGTGTGGGTGAAGCGATTTGTGGACTTGGTGTCTATATCGGGTGACGGAATCATATCCTCACTTTTGACCATGTTACCAATAATGGAGGAAATCTGGCATATGTGGGCATTGGGGGAACTCATATTTTGTTTTTCTTCGTAACTAGCTTCCATTATTGTAGGATATATTGTACCGCAAAGTCATGTTATCCACGTTACAGATCACCCTGTACCGTGTTGCCGCTCTTACAGATTTATATTGTTTATTAGTACTTCACCTTTTTCCTAATATAGAAAATAAGTGAACAACGCCCATTACGACTCAGTTGCCAGAATTATTAGAGCACTTAAAGTACTTTATTGAGGATGTGGCAGTCCGTCTGCAAGACTGCCACATCACCAAACATTACTCGGCATACCTGCCCCAGTAACTCCACAGTATGCCACATCACCGCTCACCTGGGTTAAAGGTATGTGCCTTGATGACCGTTGACTTCTGTCAAGCTACGGTACTGGATCTCTGTCAGCAGTCTGACACGAGATGCACTGCCGATGATTCTCGTCAAACGCGTTGAGCTTCCAGACTAGTTTCCCTTTCCATTTCCCGGTTTTACAGATACCTTATCTGTTTTAGAAGAAGACATAGAAAAGATTCTGTGAATCATCCGCTTCTGTCTCACGGTCTCACCTACAGTGAACGCCCACGGCAGGGAAAAGTCCCTCGCTCAATAATCTTCTTCGACTTTATTTTCTCACTGCGTTCAAGCCTGAAAACTCCTCGGGTGCGTGGGTGACCGGGCTGAGGATGACCGGCGAGAACATGCCAGGCTTTGAACGCATTGAGAAGACAGGGTACTAGCCATTGCGGCATCCTCCGGAAGACTTTTCCGGCGTAGATGAAAGCCCTCGGAACCCCTGCCAGTGCTCCTGGAGAAATTCTTGGAGTTACCGGTAAATATCCTACAGTGGAAAGTAATAACCGGTTTTATCCATCAGTATTCCGGTTTCTTTCTAAAGCTAAAGGGTAATTTGTCGGTATCTATTAGTTTTGCCGGTGAAGATGCGACTCAGTACTCAGTTTCAACCCGCTTTTTCAGAAATCATCCGGTTGATGTCCCAAGTAACTCCGGTTACCTTGCACTGTAGAGAACTGAGAACGTCCTGAGTCCTGACTTGAGTTTGACCATGCTTGCCGCTCGATTTCGACTTCTACATGGAGCAGTCCGTTAGATTCTGTTTCGCTTCGTCGACGTGAATTTGAGATGCTGGTCTTCTGATGTGACCAATAGTGATATCGGGAAGAAGAGCGAACACGTTTGACTGCATGTTTGGATTTCGTGTATATAGAGCAGCCATCAGATGGAAATTTCGGCTAATGCCTAGTTAGAGATTACTGGCTAACCTCGAGACCTGCCAGAGTTTGAGTTCTCTGTCAGCACGCTTTGGAAATCATAGCTTTCTGCTATCTCCTGAACATGCCACATTTGTACCTAGCACTCACAGGCTCTGTTGCCTGCAGGCGTGTTGAGAGGTTGTGGGCTACAAGATCCTGCCACCATCGTCAATTTGTTCGCATTTTATGCCGTTGGCGTTCCGAGTGCTCTTCTCTTCGGGTTTTACTTCAATTGGGGAGCTAAGGTAACCTCCTTTCTTTCCGATCCGTCATGAGTTCGTCACGCTCTTCATAATCAGAATCTGTGAAAGTTGTAATCAATGGAGGAGTCTTCCGCAGTCATGGTAGTTATCGATCACATGAGGTTGGTTTTTAAGTCTCTAATCCTGAAGTTCTCCTCGATCTACAACTGTCGGATCAAGGAAAATCTTCAGGATCAACGTGTCGATAGGGTCAGATCCTTCGTACTGATGCTAGCCGCAAGACAGTTGTTCTAAGACGTTACATCTGAAAAACTTTGAACGTCAAACTGACAGCTTCGTTCACTCTTTACAGGGCCTCTATGGTGGATGTATCTGTGGAAGCATCACGCAGTTGTTACTAATCGTTGTGATTGTGGTATTGATCAACTGGGACAAGGAGGTATGTCTACACGAAACTTTCGGCACTGCTCCCATCTATAATGCTTCTGTCCTCGAAGCAGCTCGATCTATCCACAAGCGATGTTTAGCTTGTGGATGAAGAAGTAGCTTTCGATCTTTCTGAAGCTGCAGGTCTCTGTTTTGGCTTCGAGGGAATGATATAACGTCTGAATGTACGTCAACGTCGCGATCGTTGTGGTTGCAAATTCGATGAGCTTCCAGCGCTAAAACGTTTTTCGGTGGATGCTTGCAGGTAGAAAAAGCAGAGTCGAGAGTGGGGGAGAAGAAGAAGGTGGCAGCTGCTCTCCCGTTGGAGAAAGAAGACAGGATAGATATCTATGAACCACTTCTCTCTGCCTAGATATGATCGAGAGCACCGGCAGATCTAGATCAGATCAGCTGTACGTGTTTACAAGCGAATCCCGAAGCAGCTTGCGTAGAGGGAAAACGAGTACATATCTTCTCTCAAGATCGAACTGCCCACTCTCCGACCTGCGCGCTTAGGGGCAGAATCTACAGTCAATGACACACACACCTGCAACTCAAACGGTTCCTCCGAGTACACCGAAAGTTGCTCTGCTAGAAGCTACTTGTTTATCAACTAGTTCGACTGCCAGGCCATACGACCGATCTAATTCGTTTCCTGAAATACAGCGTAGATGGAGATATAGAACTTCAAAAGGCCAGGTACTAGAATTCCATCGCCTTCAATCGTACTGGCCAGATGAACACTCACTGGCATCAGTGAGAACCAGAGACAGCAAGAGCTTGACAGAGAGCTCCGCCTGTGAAAGAGTAGCAAGGCTATTTTTAGGCCAGGGAATTTTGAGATCCTCTGGCTTATGGATCGCCCCGGAAGGAGAAGCTTGTATCGTGTTAGCTCAAGGTAGGCCTGACATGACTGTAATCGTCGGAGTCTCGTCACCCCAAAAAATGGAATTAACCTTCCAGAACTTGCTCATGAGCGGTGGGGATTTAGGGTTTAGGGATTTCTGTTGTGTATACGTACTTATGTCGATGATCAACTCCTTCGACTGTAAAACCAGTCACTTTGTCATGTTAGTGATTAGTCGGATTACACGCATCCACTTTTGCTCCAACCCGTGAAACATGTATCGTCTGTAGCATATTTATTCTTGAAAAGACTTGAATGACCCTCGTATTTAGTCGCAGTCCAGTCGAAAGTAGTGACTTGACTCGAAAGTAGTGACTTGAAAGTGACTTGACTGTAAATGGTGTAATCTAACAAAATATCGTCAAGAGAGGTGTGATAAAACACGACGAAAATAGAGGTGTGGTCAAGTCAATTTTTGGATAGTTCACCACCTTCTGCAATGTTTTACCGTATCACTCACTATTCAAATTCGCTATACTCGTGTAGCGAAAACGAAGTCTGATCGTTCTTCCGCGGATTGTTTCTGAGGTGTCTGATATCAGTTTTCATAATTAGCTCGTTTTGATTCGTACATTGGTACAGTTCTCGAATTTTACTCAATGTTTTCATCCAATACGTATACAAGATGATCGTAATATTTGTTATTGTTCGAGACAACCCACATAATATTTTGTGGAGTTCGCTAGTCTTTGCTAGTAGCAAGTCCAAGCTCTGGATTCTCAAAACATTAGTTGATTAATTAAGTACCGCATTCGAATAACACTACGGTATGCTCCTGCTTGACCGTGACGGAAGTTACTAAACCACGGAGAAAAGCGGCTAACTACTGAATCCGTCGCTATGAAACATGCAAGTTAAAGCGGAACCACGGGAAGTACTGGTTTCTCAGTCCTTAAACACTCCTCGAGGAGAGTGGAAAAGACGGCTATATAAGCGAATTGGTCGTTGTGAGATATGCAAGTTACAGCGGAAGCCACTGGAAGAAGTGGTTTCTCAATCCTAAACCACTCTCGAGACGAAAGGAGTGTTTACTATCGTGGTTGTTGAAGCATAAAGGATAAAAAATTTATAAAATGTTCGACTGTTTCCTGAAGAGATCTAACAAACAGTTGAGACTGTTTTACTAAGAGATCTAATGATTGAATCTTATTTGTACAACTGTACTGTTTGATTCTTGTTTCTAAAATATTGTTTGAAATTCATCAATTATCAAATTAACATACAAAGATCATGGTTCATAAACCAACCACGGTTTATCAGATCAGGTTAGGTTCTATCATTGTCTGATAATCGGCTGCGGAGGATGAACTATCGAACATAAAGCCACCCAAAATACGAAGGACGAGTTTAAATTTCTAGAATCCTCTACGAATAGTTATAAGATAGAGCGAAAGTGAACAGCCTTTGCGGCAGCTATGGGCGCCCGAAACTTGTGCGAGATGGAAGGGACTACATGTAGCTAGTAGAATCGATCATGAGACCCAGAATGTCCATCGTGTTGCCAGTAACGATCGGACCCAAACTTTCTGTTCGACGGTTTCCATGATCGTAACTTTCAGGAAAACACCGAGCGCCAGCCTTCTTCTCATCTGGCTCCAGGCACTAGAGTAAGAGTCCCAACACGATTCGTATATGCACTCATAGAAGTGGTAAAATTTGCTTGATCACACCCCCATTAGGTTCCTTGAGCTTGATCGTACCCCTCTTAGGTTCCTTAAGCTTGATCATAACCCTGACGGGTTATTGACAGTATAACCAGTCATTTTATCTTTTCGTTCATCATTTTAGTACTTTCAACTTTGACTAAATATCACTGTAATTCAAAATATTTAACATTATTCAAAATAGTTATACTATATATGCTCTGAAATTTAATATATGCAGTCTCACATGTGAGTAACATCATAAAGTGACCCGTTTTACAGGCAACAGCCAGTCAGGGGTGTGATCAAGCTCAAGGAACCTACTGGGGTGTGATCAAGCAAATTGCTGCATAGAAGTGGAATACGCCTCATCCGATGCGTACGAACCCCAAACAGGGTAAAGCATGAACGAGAGGCTTCAAAACTTTCGATCCTTCTCTCGACAGAGGCTTGGCAAATTCCGGTTCTTCTGGCGAAGTCTCGTTTGCTTAAACGTCTGCATGATGTGGTCTTCTAACTAACTAAGATCGTGAGATTACGGATCGTGGAATTACGCTCCGTAATCTCACGATCGTTAGAAATCCAGAATGTTAGTGTAGATTACGGCTTGTGAAGCATCAAGAAGTAGTCGTAAAAAGAAGTGCACCCAAGCCGATAGTGCTCTACTGTGACCTCATACCGTACCTAGAACGTCAAACAGAGTATACGAAGCGAGTAAAACGGACGATTCTGACACCAAAATGAAAACCCCACCATCCCCACAAGCAGCCCATACTTCTTACTGAGCATGCACAGCCACAAGCAGCTCCTGATTATGAGGAGGAACCTCGATCAGTGAGTGAGGTCCGGGAACTCTTATATATGGCCAGTCAGTAGTTCTAATTTAGACGTTCCAGGTGAAGAAAACTTCTAGCTCAGAATGTCATCAGGAAAAGAAGTCGATACTGTACCTTCTTCAGCTGCGACGTCTAGATCACGCTTGAAACTACGGGCCAGAAGAGGCATGAGTTTGACTGGTTTCTTATGCAAAGTGCGAGTAATCACCAAAGCGATGAAGAGTTATTGTCGCAGAGCTGAGTCAAGAGTATGGGCGCTCAGGGACTCTTCCGGCCAGTAGTTTCTACGGTACCGTAGTCTAGAATTTTGACAGGTGAGGCAAACTTCCAGTTCAGTACGTCATTTGGAAACGAAATCGGTACCTTCATCTTCCAGAAGTGAAAGAGAACTTGGACGCGCTTCCATTCGAGTTCCAAGACGCAGAGCACGACGACGGTTGCCAAACGCAGGAACCGTGTAAGGGATGCCGTCGGAACCGAAACGCAGCTGGAGAATCTTTCGTCGAGTTTGGCGTTCAGGAAAAGACAACAACGAGCAACAATTTCAAGGAAGGGATTTTGTTCCGTAGGAAGAAATCAGGCAACTGGATAAGGGAAGTAGTCCCATCATGCTGGAACTGAAAAGAATATCGAGCTCTCGTTGTCATCTTCCTTCGTTTGCCAACCGTTCTGTAATCGATCATCTAATCCAGCAACTTTTCCACACTCTTGGCAGCTCGCTGAAATGTGAGCGAGCTGGCTGCCCAGAGGGGGAAGGAGACAACCCAACAATGTCCTGTCTAGGCAGCTCGAGCTAGTTGCTTGGCCGGGACATGATGGTCGGAATGGATAGCAGTCCAGTCAGAAGCAAATCCATGTTTCGTGCCTTCCTTCTGCTTTTGGTTTTCCTTTTCTCCAGTACAGCCAAATATCCCGTCAGAAATCAAGTGACTAGCTCCAAGACAGGACTGACTCATGATCTGGATGACGACTCGAAGGCGTTGAAAGAAACGTGCCGTGAGGAGAAATTCGGTTCCCAAAGTGTATTTAATCATGTACCTTCACCTCCTACGTACATCGATCGATCGATCGGCTTAGAGTTGTGTAACTACTATCTCATCGGTGCTTGTACTTGTCAAAGATGGAACTTTGTGTGGAGAGGAAAATCTCGGGACTCGTCAGTTGTGCACTGATCTTGTTGGTTTTAATAACATGGGCGCGTGTAGGTGACGCGTCAGGAAGGTTTCAGAATCATTATGATGATCCGTCAGACGCTGGCCATCGAACGCATCCTCATCTGACGAAGTCCCGAAACACCACGAGTCGCCACTTACAAGAGGACCCATACAAAGATGGGATATGCAAGACGTTCCTGGAACCTTATGGTTATCCATGTCAAGAATACACTGTAATCACTGCTCTCTTGAACCCTTGGAGTGCCCCGAGGGTTCCAAAAGTTCAGTCAGGATTTTCAGTTTTGGAATTAACTTTCCTTAACCATGCATGCTCTGTACTGTGCACCTGAATATGCTAATGTGCCTGTGCGTTAGGGCCCAGTTGTGTTAGTTTTCCAAGCTGAAGGATAGTTTCAGCTGGCTCTGTTTACCTCACTACTATCATACAACCTTTCTGTCGAACAGAAGTCACTCTGACCTAGTGGTTTACTCGCTTCATGCAAAGCTTGAGCTAACTCTAAAAGCTTTCAAGGGTAGGAACCGTAGCAAGTTCTAAGACTGGGACTTGACACTAGCAAGACCAAATGCTGGGTCGAGGCCACATATAGATATATGCATCCACCATGCCAATTGCAAATTCCTGAGCATCATACTGATATTCATTATCAAATAACAGAACTGCTAGCAGTAGTCTGGGCGCTGATGTTTCAACTTCATGTCGATGAAGGTTCAAACCGAGGATGGGTTCTTGCTCGCAGTCCAGCAGATATCACACGGCTCTGGAGGAGCACCCGTTTTTCTCCAGCATGGCATTATGGCGGTGAGTATCATCACTCTAGCGACCTGGTCGAAGACTCTGGAACAGGCTTTGAAGGTAAAGATTTGCAAGTCTTAGCTGCTGCTGCTGCTGACAGATACGTTGTTGGTCAGGGCGGTGAGACCTGGCTGATGAATGGTCCCAACGAATCCTACGCATTCATTCTGGCGGATCTCGGCTTCGACGTGTGGATTGGAAATATTCGCTGCGTTCATTGGAGCCACGGCCACGTGACCCTCACACCCAGCGATTCGGTCTGTTCCACTTCCCTGTACTTCTCTTGTAAATCTTTCGTTGTCAAGTCCAGCTCTCAGTTTATGGGGAAGACATTTCTGCTCTAGGATACTTTCTGGCTTGGCGCCCACTACGGATCACTTGTACTTTCCCTTGAGCTGCTCAACGAGTGTGCTCAGAATCGGAACTTCTGCTGGTTGGGATGCTTTGATTCAGGCATACTGGGATTGGTCATTCGACGAGATGGCCAAATATGACGTACCAGCAATGCTGGAGCTGGTGCAGAGTAAAAATTCTCAGAAGTTGTTTTACATCGGCCATTCCATGGTACGTACAACTTACTTGCAGATCCTCTCAAGTATATACATGAGGATTCAAAGGTGTGTGGTCCTCACCTAATAGAGAGACATGAATCTTGTCATTTGATATCCTGCTTCTGTGGCTCAGGGCACGACAATGTTCCTGGGAGCTCTCATCAGTCAGGCTACCCAGTTAAGTGATATCGTGGAAGGAGCTGTTCTTATCTGCCCCATTGCTCTCTTCGACGATGTACAATCATCGTTACTCCGTCTTGCAGCTGATGTGTACCTTGACGAAGTAAGTGCCAAATCTTAAAACCTTCACACCAGTACCTTCGTTGGAACTCTTGAGCCCCTAACGAAGAGTCTGGTGAAGGAATCCACCAAGAGCAAGCACATCAATTACACGCTCATTCTTCTCGACTTTTCTACGCATCTTCCTACTTCTGCACGCGTAATGACGCAAAGCTTTATCAGTTATAACGTCCTAGTAGTAGGGTCTAGAGTCGTTCACTTCGGCAGCAGCTAACCACACGTCTTATCCTTGCACTAATATGCCACGCGACCGAGGCTCATTCTCCTCATGAGTGACACTGTATGGCAGGTGTTCGAGTTATTCGGTCCGTCTGAGTTCGGCCTACACAGGTGACTTTCCTGTTCAATGCTGTTCTTTGTAGTTTACTGTTCAGGAATTAAAACGTTTTTGTCGTTGTTGTCCAGACAAACAAACCACTAAAGCTCCGTTCAAGTTTTCTCTGAATGTTGAGTACATAAACTGCATAATATGTTCTGACTCCTCTGCCGATTTGTTTCCATTGTAGCGAAGTCCTAGACAAACTGATTGACTCCATGTGCGACAAACCAAACCGAAACTGCCAGCACTTGCTGGTTAGTTTTTCCGGTAAGAACAGTTCCCCATGAATGCAAACATGGAGTACTTTACTGGGTGTAGAAATGAAACAGCAGAGTTCATTTGGACAGGAGCTGAAAATACTTTCAACCCACCACCAGATTTCTTTGGGCCGTTTCTGGAAACTCGAACTTGAAAATATTCTAGACAGACATCTTGCACGTAAGTTGAATGGGGGAAAGCACTTTACTAACCAGGATGGTTCTTCTCTGGTCGAAGTTGCAACAGCGATACTGTTTATCACATACCGTCCTCGTGATGTCTGACGTTTCTCATTTCCATGACAGGAACTCCGTGCTGTATTAACGATGCTCGAATTCCGATTTACCTCAAGTACTATCCTCAGCCAACCTCGACCAAAGCTCTTGCTCATTACGCACAGAGTAAGCGTTCCATAACGCCAACATAGTGGAACAAGAAACTGAGCTTGGATAGTGTAATGGTACGCTTAGCAGTCAGTCCCCTGCGTAGTAAAAGGTCGATGGTTCGTAAGTTTCGTGACTTCTCTGAGCCACTCAGGATCGTAATATCATAAGAGTTTAAAGCAGTCAGCTTCAAGTTACATACAATAGTGAGGACTTCTTCTGGTATGTACATAGATAACGTCGTGGCTCAAAGGATGTTTACGGCGGGATGTCCTTACCTCGTGCAACTTCTGCTCTGTTAACTGTGACTTCCTGCTCTGTTTTCGCAGTTCTGCGGCGGCAGGCGTTTGCTGAGTATGATTACGGTTCCATTGAAAACCTCGTTCGCTATCAACAGGCAACACCTCCAGTATACGGGTTCAGTGAGTTTCCCAGCTCAGTGCCACTTCTCTTACTTTCTGGTGGACAAGATGTTCTCGGCGACCCAGGAGATGTTGCCTTTCTCACACAAGAACTCAGCCAAAGTGTACAGGGCACGCTCATCTTGCCCACATATTCTCATGTTGATTTCCCACTCAGCTTAACTGCGAATGTGGACTTCTGGCAGAAGGTTACTTCTTGGATGGATGCACTTATGGACTCATAGCTTCTAGCCATCCAACCAGCAAAGCTTGCATTCTACATATCACCAGTGAATAGTTACCCAAACTTTCACCCCAGAGACAAACATGGATCGTGTACGGGCACCCGGAACCCAAACCGAACTGATCCAAACCCCAGTATATACGTTCGGGTTTGGATTCAGATTTCAACATACGGGTGGCATTTACGTACCTCCTGGTCACCATAATTCCGTTCTGAAGTGAGGTTAGGATCTTCCAATATCATCCTGCCATTTGTCAATACCAGCAAGATGGTATTGGCGGATGCTGATTCCCTATAGAGTGCTGGGCTGTTGCGTGAATATAAAGATTGCAAACTTCAAACTTTCAGTTTGTAGCTTTTAGCCTTCTATGTAATCATTACTGTTCAGTAAAAAGCTACCGTAGTACAATGTGCTGGCCGGTAGAGGTTGCAGTCAATTCACAGAGAACCGGGTTTGGGCAGGCCACACAGAAAGCTACTGGAAAGAGATCAAAAATGTCGTTCTTGTGGGCAGTGTAGCTAGCCTTGGCCAGACTGTGCCAAGATGTAGCGCAATAGTCAGTAGGGCTAGCGTGTCATAGACTATGTTGCATAGTCCAACAAAAGTACTCTCGAGCTAGTTCCCACGTGTATTTCCTGGAACTCCAGCGGTATAACATTCTATTCAGGATCTGCTCGAGTAAGATCCACTCTGTAGTCCGGACTCGTCGGTGGATATCTGTTGAGCAATAATTGTCGTGTTTCAACCGACCGTCCGTAGCCCAGCCAACCCAGCACAAATTCTTTTTAACAAAACTGACAACAGAAGGCAGCAGACAACTTCTTTCTACGAAGTGCTCGTAACAGAGCATAAAACTCTGAAAAGAGTCTTTAGAACCGTCCATTGCAATGATTATCGTTTGACTCGTTTCACCAGAAAACGAGTGAAAAGGAGAAAAATCTCTTGAATCGTGAACGTAATGGAACCAGCTATATAGTCTATAACCAAGAGCAGAAGGCACGAAAACGAACAAACCAGGAGTGGGGGATTCAGCTACACATCTCAAGCCAAGACAGCATAGGCCAGGTGATCTACTGGCATAAACCTTCATTGATAGTGTAGTTGGTGGTGGCATACACAAAACAAAGAATCTGCAGACTGACTAAACGAACTTCTGGTAAAAGAACACGCTGGAAGCTACTCTGCGTACTTCCTATTGTGAGATAAACCGCCACCGCTGATAGAATTGTTGAGCTTTATCTAAAAACACACGGAGGTTGCGTTTACCTACGCTCCACTGCAAGGTCGTGACGCGTAACACGTGGCAGATGCTCCAAGCCCTTCAAAGGCACGTAAAGAATGACATATAGCTCTTACGCCACACACTGCAAGCCAGAATACTTCAAAGGGATTTAGTAGCTAGACAAGCAGCTAACTAAGGCTGTGTCTTCCAGCACTCCGCACCACGTACACTCCCCTGCACATACCACTCGGAAGTACGCTTGTTTGATGTCACTCGAACTAAAGCATGTTCATGACATGTGGCGACTATCATCTCCGTCCTGTGGGTGAAACAAACTACATCCTTTTCGCCTTTAAACTCCGCTCCCGTTATAGCTCCAATTCCTCGCCATAGATCTATAAGGGCGGGTCACGAGAATATCCCATGCCCAAAATCGCCTTACACTCACTTCACATACCGAAAGAGTGCGCCTTTTCTTATCTGAAATGTGAATATGATCAGGACGTCCACAGCACGAAGCTAATGTAGGATCTCAGACAGACTGATGACAAGTACAACGTGGAAATACCCTATTCTGGTAAGCCAGTAATAAATGGGAATAACAAGGAGATGAGCGCCAGATCATATGCGGAGAATATAAGTTGAAAGTCCTTCCCCTCGTAGAACGGGGTAACAGCGTTCCTACACGCGTTTGGAGTCGGTACGCTGTTAAGCTAAGCTGAAAAGGGCAGAAAAGATGCTAGGAAGGCTACGACCATTTACTCCACAGATAAGCAAGATAATTAAAACAAGCTGCTGAACTACTATTCTGGAGAAAGAAACTGCAACTCACATAGGAATGTGAAAATTTGCAGAAAGAATTGGTCAGAAGAACTTAGTGAGGACAACTCATGGAGTAACCTAAACCGAACGATCGATGTAAGGATGAATTAATTTACTGAATCACAATCTATGTACAAATTGACAAGGAAATCCAGCAGTTGGTGCTGTCCCCAGCTTCAAGAAGAGATGATGTATCCATTTTGGACCTGGGCTTCAGTGACCCTAAGGGTAGCCGAGGGAGAAATTATATTCAGAACAAGTTTTATCGTGTCCGCCTGCCGAATTGCTGCTCCCTTCTTTTCAACAAGAGCTACGTGCAAGATCTCGTCATACTGCCCCCCTCCTTCAGCGACAAATGCTACCACTGCTGCTTGCAATGGGGAAAGACTGGGATTGAATGCAGCCGATTCGTAATATGAACCCTTGAACAAACTGCCCTTTTTGGTCAGAATGGACAACCCCGAAGGGCAGTTACTGTAAGGTGCATACGAATTATTGGCGGCCTCAAGGGCTAAACTCTGAAGTTCACTAAGCTGCTGAGCATCAGGGGCAGCTTGTAAGATCTGTTGATCGACAGAATTCCCCTGTCCATTCGACAATGGGGAGCCGTTCATCCCCAGTCCCGCCAAGTTTGCACTTCTCGTCGAATGATCCTCAGAATTATCCGCAAGATGTCTATCCGTTTCTTCTACGAGATCAACCCCTTCCTGTAGCCTCGGGTTCAGACATAACCCGTTTATTTGAGATTCCAAAAGGAGGGGAAAATCTTCGTCCAAAAGATCCTGAGGTCCAAATCTGTGGGGAAGAAAATAGGACAGAGCACGAGTTTCGGCCTTGGAGTCCGCAATGAAAACTCTCAGGTCGGATGCCCCCCTCAATTCCTGAAGAAACTGGCGACAATGTCCACAGGGAGTTGCCGACACCGCTAAAAACTGAAGCCGCCGCTCCCCATTCCGAGCTGCATTTGCGACCAAGAATTGTTCCGCATGAATGGAGTTGTTGAGAGGAACACCTTCAAACTCGATATTCACCCCGCGGAACACACGTCCGCTGGATCCGAGTCCCACTGCACCCACATGGAACTTTGAAATGGGAGCCCTGGCGACAGTCCGGGTAGGCTCCAGCAAAGTGGCCAGATAATCTTCAAGGCTCATTCCGCTGGCTTTGTGCAAGCGATCGACTTCCTCGGCATCAATAACAAAAGGTAATTTGCTTTCTTTCATCGAATGATTTGGGATCTCGCAACGAGCGCACAAGCTTTCGCTCTCAGCAAACGGTAATGTACAGCCCGCCCAATCCCTGGTCCGCCGATACCAAGATTGTGCTTCCTGGACCCTCTCCAAGTCGCTTATGCAACAATTTTAGATCTTTCTGAACAAGACTTTCTTATCTGTCTTGTCTAAAACTGGATTGTGGGCAAAACTCGATTCAAAGGCATGTAATACAATTACTTGGCTGGAGTGCTTCCTCCTCCTATACCAATCCCGCTCCCGTCCAGCTTTCAGCACATTCAGCACCGAATCGAGGGCACAAGAGTGACTGGATTCTGAGAGCTGAGATCGCCACACAATCGCGGGGTTCCGCAGCAGAGGAAGAAATATTCTGCCAAACCTGAGACAGAAAAAAAATTAGTACTGCAACTATGACTGGAACTCCGCACACTTGAGACACATGTCCACAACTCAGGAGCCTCCAAATAACACACACGAGCGCGAATTTACAGTTTCAAGAAACTTTTGGTTGCTCGGTTGGATGCTTAGGGAACCCTCAGTCTGTACATACTGGAATCCACCGGAACAGACGGGAAATGGCAGTGCTACGCCAAGAAGTCTAAACGCTACAAAAAGTGAAACGCAAGATGATGGATGGATGGATGGACGGACGAAGGCAGGAGAGGGCCGGGCAGGCAAGCTGAATCTTCAAGGCGGGACTCACTTGATCCCCTTGGTCAGTCCGTGAGTCCGCTTCGCTCGTAGCAAGAGACTCGACTCATGGTCACGGAAGAATTGACTACTGTGGAGTCCTGCCCTGTATTCCTGTAGAACACGCATGGGCATGTCTCTCTCCTGTGTTTGTCTTTCTTGATCTCCCCGCCGGTATTTTTTCTTTTTTTAGTTTTTTAGTTTTTTTTTAGAGAAATAGCTGTGGTACGCTCACGACGATTTTATTAAAATTTAATAAGCAGTGTCCATACCCCACACCGGGGTCCCACGCGGTAATCTGATTGAAGGGTTGAGCATGGCAAGAGCAACCCGTTCGTTACTAGTCCAACTACTGCATCTAACAAAACGCTCGTCCCACCAGTTGTTCTGCCTACCAGGCCGGTTGGAGATCCAACCGGGTCCTGTCCCCTTCCCTCCAACGCAGCCAAGTCTTGGTGGAGATGCCGGCATCGACTCTCCTCGAGATTTCACACTTCAGTTTCTTTCTCCCTACTTCTTCTCTCAGCAGATTGGTAGGTGAAGTTAGACGTTTTGTCGCCAGGATCGTGCTCACAGCTATTTACTTGACAGGTCTTATGCGCGATAAGATTGCTTGTCTAGCCTCTCGCGCGAGAAGATGTTATTGACAAGGCTCCTTATCGGTTACAAACCGTCCAAGACTACCAGCATGGTATAACAGTCTGACGTGGAACCGTCTCTGAGTGCGTGGCTAGGAATGCATGCTGATTGACGATATGACATTTAGGCGAGTGATTAAGTTCACAGTCAGTGAAGGAGAGTGGAATCCAAGAGCAGTGAAGAAGAGTCGAAAGGAAAGTTGATTCCAAGAGCAATGAAGGAGAGTCGATTCTAAGAACAAAGACGAGCGAAGACGAGCGAAGTCGAGGTAGCTGGAGACGTGAATCGAGATGACATTAAGACGAGGGATATGAGATGCGAAGTTCACAGTCAGTGAAGGACGATTCCAAGAGCGAAGACGAGCGAGGGTGAGCGAGGTCGAGGTACCCGGAGACGTGAATCGCAGTTGTAAGTGCGGGAAAGACATTAGCAGCAATGTACCAAAAGTGAAACGTGTCACGTCAGTTTGGGCACCTCGGCTAGGTTGGCCGGGTGCGGAGTGACGAATCCCGGTGAGACCGTTAGTGCCGTTAGGACGAGTTGGTGAGAGAGCCCACTAGGGGGTATACTTCACAGGTAGGGCTTGGAGGCCTTAGTTCTTCAAGTTGAGCCTTCAAGCTCCAGGTTATGGTGGATAGTCTAGTTAAGTGTAACCCGGATTCTCTTCGAACGTAGAGTGGGTTTGGCTTGTTCCAAAAATATCTACGTAGTAGCTCTACTAGCTTATCCAAGACAACTGTCACCAACTGTCTCCATACGTGTCTCTACGGTATAGACAAACACTACCGCAACTAAAGCTTCCTTCTAATACTATGGGGTCGTCTTACCACCCCTCTAGGAACATACAAGAAGATCTCCTTAAACAAGTCTATAAGTACTTGCACGCATCCCTAGAAGACACCAAGAGCTATTGATCTAGTGATAAAGCCAAAGCTAAGACTACAGAGTTAAGTGTCCAAGTCCAAGAATAGTGTTGGGATGAGTGACCATCTGGTTTTATACTTCCCACACAACTGAAACTTGCATACCTCTCTCACGCATGTCAGCAAGCTGGCTTACGGCAGACTCGAGCTCGGGCTCCACTCTGCACCGCATCCGCACTCTCGCACTCTGTTCTCACGCCTCCGCACTCATGCACCTCTGCTCCTTGAAGCCTCGAAGCATCTGAATGCCTCCTAACACGCACTCCACACCTCGACACTCCCGCTCACTCTCCGCTTGGGTAGGATAAGAAACTCGAGCCAAACACCACAAGAAGGATGTGTATGAAGAAGACGCACCCAAAACATCAACTAAGAAGATCAAAATTGCATTCCAAAAGATCGAAATCTGCCAAATTGACACTCGCAAGCGTGTTTACGTCAGATTTTGGACCATCTGCAACCTTCTTCGTCTTGTAACTTCTCCGATCCTTCTCCAAATCAAACGATTTTTGGTGCGTTAGAATCGTCTTCCCAGCACGCACTTACTGCACTCTTCAGCACCACAAATTGTCGACCCATGCCAACCTGACGTCCGCCGACGTACTTCTGTCGATCTCAAATTGACCACAAAAATCCGTCACAAGAAATTCCGGCAACGCTTTCAGCAGCCACGGGGAAGCCTGGCCAATCCCGTAGATTGGCAAGGTCAGGGAAGATAGCCTTGACCTCTAACCTTTGAGGATACTGAAGGCCTAGATCTTCCCCTACTTGGGTTGGTTTTAATACAACCTTTTTTGATCCTGCTGACAGCACTACCTCACCACCAAATCGG
Organism: Asterella californica; assembly: GCA_036924285.1. NCBI lineage: Eukaryota > Viridiplantae > Streptophyta > Marchantiopsida > Marchantiales > Aytoniaceae > Asterella > Asterella californica. Next base: position 29,316,469 of record JAYKYS010000006.1, on the reverse strand, counting down.
CCAAGAATAAGTTCAAACGACAGTAATCCACACAGCGATCGATCATCCAACCAAAAAGAACCACTCTGTGCACGCAGGCACTCGTAAATCAAAGATATCGACAATTTGTCCACTCCAAAGATACCACCTGTTAAAATCTGCGACCTGAAATCTCTCAATCAGACTTCGCAATCTGAGTTCTTCAAGTAATCTAAACAGAGAAATTACCATCTCCAACACTGCAACAAATATTATTCACAATGTGGACATCTAGTTAGTGACCTTAAGTGTCAATTACGACTGTTGGTGATCATATATTGTGCATCTGGTCAAGCGAAAGAAGGCCTCAATCCGAGTGGAGCTGGATTTCTTTTTATGTGAATGTTTGAGTGTGGAGGGTTATCGTTTGGACTTCTTGTGGTTGGAACCTCTCCATATTCTACTTCCTGTTTGTGCGTCGCGTTTGCTTGTGTTGGCGTTTGATTTCCGGAGTGAGTTCACTGCAGTGTGCTGTCGGTAGTGAGGCTGGAGTTGCGGACCAATCAGACTATCTTTGTTTCTCTCACGATGCGGTTGGAATGACGACCAACAGACCGTGAGAGACTGTCTGTAGTGATGATAGGTACAGGTTGTCCTTATCTTGATCGTCCTAGTAGGGGATAGGTGAGCTCTGTAGGAGCGGGGTTAGGCAAGTGATGGTTACATTGGTGACAAGGATTTCGGCATTCTGGTTGGAGAGTGTGTTACCGATATTCTCTCATCACGAAGTTCTCGAATGGTTCTGGTGGAGACTTCTCGAACAGTGGATATACACGGTGTCGTATTGTACGTAGATCTGTACAGTGAAAAGTATTGCATGGAGATTTTTTTTCTATATTGTGTAAAGGAAGCTGCCTTGTAGCTTAACAAGCTAGGCAGGAGCTAAGCTGGGGCTATGCTTGGCAAGCTGCCCCCTATCTTAGACTGAAATATCACCTTGAAAGAGATCGAAAGGCATCAGAATGCAGAGCTCGACGAGGAGAGCGACTTCGTGCTTCCAGTCTTGACAAAAAGTATTTTAAGTAATAGTTAGCACGGGTTTTAGACTGAGAAATATGTGAAAGAGGGAAATCCGTCGATTCTAGCTCGTGACTCGAACTCAGAATCTGTAGCGTGAGCATGTAGGTGTTCACAAATACTATAGTTTTGGCTCCTTGTTCATTAAAAACGGAGTTGTATAGAAAAGTTAGCATAGGAGAGGCTAGTAAAGACTTTACAGGAAAATTTCTTCAAAAAAACATATGTACAAAAGTTTTTACCTTCTTGAACGGAACCAAAGGCCATCCCCAGTGATAGGGCGCCTGCCTAGGAGGGAAGTGGTCTCAGGATCAATCCCCTCGGACCTCTGGTTCCTATTTCGGCATGTTGGCCTCCTGGAAGGGAGTCTATGTTGGATATGCAACCACGTCCTGCATATCTATGGACGGGAGACCGATATCTCTCTTAATCGTGAGCTTCCTGGCCGAAGCCTCCGCATGCCATCCTGAATATACTATGGGAGATACTTGGTGCGCATATGGGAGAGCTGTAAGTCCTGTGGGGCAGCCTCATAAGTGTTGGGGCTTCGACCTACATTGGATGACTTGTAGTATATTCAGGGTGGCATCAAGATGGCATCGAGAGCACGGGAAACTTTTGCTGATTATTATGTACGCATAAGGACAGCAGGGGAGCAGTTTAGCTGAGGCCTTAAAGATTTTTCTGAGAAATGTTTTTTAGAGAGCGGAAGCGGAAGCTTGAAGCGGAAGCTTGAAGCGGAAGCTTACCGCGGAAGCTTACAGCGGAAGGAGACATTTTTCTGAGAAATGTTTTTTAGAGAGCGGAAGCGGAAGATTACCGCGGAAGCGGAAGCTTGAAGCGGAAGCGGACATTTTTCTGAGAAATGTTTCTTAGAGAGCGGAAGCGGAAGATTACCGCGGAAGCTTGAAGCGGGAGATTACAACGGAAGCTTACAGCGGAAGCGGACATTTTTCTGAGAAATGTTTCTTAGAGAGCGGAAGCAGAACTCTGTACGCATAAGGACAGCAGGGGGGCAGCTTAGCTAGGGCCCTGCTTCTGATAAGTGACTGCGCTTATAAGGACAGTAGGGGGGCAGCTTAAGCTGAGGGTCTTAACTTTTAGGTTAAATACCTACGGTGGCTTGGGATCGGGGACAGTTTTTTTTTGAAAAGGATTTTTCTGAGAGAGCTGAAGCGGAAGGAGGAGGATTAGGGATTGTGGGTTGAGGACACGCAAGAGAAGCTAGGAGGCTGGGGAAAGATCAAATTGCTGACTGATTGAATTGGGAGATCATCGTAAGGAGAGGGGCAGGAGTTTTAAGCTTGGACGTTGTCTAATAAACTGTTTTGAGGAGAAATTACTCTTAGGAGGCAATTTTATTGAGAGAGATCGTTTGAAAATCTACAGAGGACTTTTGATCGACGTTGGATCAAATTTTTGAGAGTTTCAGTTGGGGCAAAGAGAGGAATAAGATCCAGGGGTCCGAATTTCACTATTAGGTTCGGATTGAGACGTACTTGGTAGACTTTTGGTTGAGAACTGATTGACGAGAGAGAAAGACACGCAAGAGAGGAAGAGAGAGAGATTTTCTTTACAGTTGAAGAGATTGATGATGCAGCGACACTGAAATAAAGTTATTTGGATCTTGAGAGACCTATCTGTGTACCTAAGGTGTGTTGGAGTGCTTGTTTTGGTGGGCACAAGAGGCTGTGGTTTGAGATTTCATCGTCGGCAGCAACCTATTTTCCTTTCTGGTCGTTTTTCTCTGATCGGTCACAGTCCTGAGGTCTGCCCTCCCCAAGAAAGACTCTCAACTCGACATCTGGTGCTTCCACTGAGAGATATTGGGGTGATTGATTAGAGATTTGACTAGATTGAGAGGGAGAATGGATCACAATGCTGCTGTACAAGGTGCGGCTGTTGCTCAGGGTGCTCCTGTCCAAGGGACTCCTGGTCAAGATGAGATTGGCTCTCAAGGAGGACCTACGGTGGTTCCAGCAGCAGCACAACCTGTCATATACACATCTCAGATTCTTCAGGCATTGGCCGCCTTGATTCAGCAACAGCCTGCAATTGGAGGGGTTGAGCAGAAATTTACGAAGGCGCTACAAGCAATTGTTGGTCAATGTGGGCGATTTGATGAAAGGGATGTTACTAGGTACCTGCGGGAGTATGTGGGCGAGATGGAGTTGGTTAGGGCACCTGAAGTTGAGGTAATTCTAAGCTTTGAGTTGACTGTTGTCCTTGAACTGAGAGAGAAGGTGAGAAATTTACGGAGAAGACATCTAGGTGGGTGGACTTTGTTTGAGCGTGCATTGAGAGAAGAGTTTCTAGAAGAGGACTCTGAAAGAGTCACCAGAAGAACACTTATGGATTGGATAGAGCGTCAGCCTGGACGTTCCATGGGATTGAATGAGATAATTCGTGAGTTTGAGAAGAGGTACTCTCAGCTTTCTGGTCTAGAGAGGTTGACGCTGGATGCTAGGAAGACGGAGTTGTTCTTAGGTGCTCTGGATGAGTTCACATGGATAGACTTTGTTTCATGTTGGCTGATCGAGGAGCTGAAGGGGGAGTTACATCTGATTGGAGGAGAGTGGAGGAAGCAGTATCTACCCTTGCTAGACAACGTCGTGGTAGAATGGTACTGCAGCTATAGACCTTGCCAGAGCAGAGAGTAGCTCCTCAGGTTCCTGTAGCTCCTCCTACAATACCTCAGGTACCTATAGTGATTCCTCAAGCACCTATAGTGGTTCCCCAAGTGGTTCCTCAAGCGCCTGCAGTACCTATCCCAGCACAGAGAGCACCTAGACAGCAACAGCGACCTGTTGAGAACCGAAATCAGAATAACTTGATAGAAGAGCTCACTCAACAGCTGAGAGATTTGAGGGTTGAGATGGCAGACTTGAGGAGAGACCAAGGACCAGTTGCGCCAGGTGCTCGACCTGTAGGAGGAACCTTTACCAAGAGATGTATTTGGTGCGATAGCCCAGATCATCTGAAAGGGGACTGTCAAGACTTGGCGGTTGTCTTGCGAGAGGGCGTAGTCAACTATCAGAATAACAGGCTGTATTTAACTGCCACGGGGCAGTCTCTGAACACGTATTTTGGGAGAGGAGGAATGAGGAGTTCTCTTCCAGCACTTACTGGCGCGAATACTACAGCAATGACTGCGGGTTCTGCAGAGGCTGATGTGTATACTGGGAAGGTTGAAGTGCGCGCTAATCCAACTATGGTTGAGCAGGCTAATGAGGTCTCAGTTGAAATGATGAAGAGAGGTGCAGAAAGCATTAGGAGAGCTACTGGATGGAGGGATCCAGTGGATGCAACTTCTATTCGAGCATTTTTAGAAGCGAGCAGTGAACAGGATGCCATGGTGGAAGACAAAAGAAGACGGGATGCTTCTGATTTAGATGCAGGGGTACCAGAGGACAGTGACCGTCGGAGGGTTACGAGGAAAAGAGCAGCGGAACCATCACCATCTGTACCAGCTGGTAGATTTCTTGCTGTAGAGGATATACCTTCTACCTCTACAGCTCCACCACCTGCAGTAGATCCTATGGAAGGTGTACAGGATTTGCCACAAGAAACTACTGCTACAGATAGAGTACGGGGAAAGAGGTTTACAGCACAAGAAAAAGAGAAAGCTCCAGCTTACAAGTTAGCGGCAGACATCGAGACAACAACAGACTTGCGTGCTGTTCTAGAGCAACGCATTTTGGATGCTAGAGTTGAGTTTACTCTTCGTGAGGTATTGGGTATCGCGAAGAGAGAATTTCTCTCTTCGCGATTTCACGAGTTGATAATAGACATCATGAAGAGAAAGAGACAAGTATTGACTGAACAAGTAAGTAGTCAGACGGTTGGAGCAGTAGATGCTATTGATGTTGATCAGTTCAGAGATGATAAGTATGAGGTATGGGTTGCTGGTCCAGCTGTTATTGAGAACGAAGATGAAGAGTTTGAGGAGGATAGGTCAAGCACGGACAGCGATTTCAAAGAAAAGCACTGGGCAAGAGCGACAATTGAGACGCAGGTTTGACTTGGGGGACTTTCTGAGTCAGTACCTGCACTTGTGGATCACGGGTCGGAGATCAACATCATTTCCAAGGAGGTGTATGAAAAGGGACAGTGGTCAATCGAAAGGAATCATGGTTGGGTGCTTCGAGCTACAAATAACCAAAAGGGTGAGTTATACGGAGCCTGTACCAATATGCGTGTAAGGATTGGAGATGTAGAGGTTGATCAGCATTTCTTTGTACAATCGTCTGCCTCTTATCCTGTCATACTGGGCCAACCATACATCACCGCTGTTCGAATGGAGACAAAGATGATGAACGATGGGTCTCATTATGCCAGAGTTCGGAGTCCTGATGACAAATACTCAGTACAGTTTTTGACGGTTCGTTCAAGACATGAGCAGAACCGACAAACCCTTAAAGATTCTCAGACGAAGAGATGTAAGGGTTTTCGCAGTCCACTCCTGTAGAGCGGGAAGACAAGGGTGTAGAACCTACTGTTGAGGTCCCGTCAGAACTGGAAGCGAGACATGTACAAAGTTCTGAAGACAAGTGTGGTGTACAGAGTTGGCAGTCTGGATTGCTGATGTTTGAGGCAGATGGGTGGAGTCGATTTACAAGAGTTGAAGATATGGGGAAAAATACAAAAAGATGGATGGTGAAACAGGTATCAGAGTTGTGGCGTGTAGGAGTTCTACCTGAAGACGAAGTGGTTTCTGGTTTGTTTGAAGAGTTTATGTCTGTACAGTCAGTTGTCGGTTGGTTAGATAATGTGAGTGGATTGGTGGAAGGGAAAAATAGTGTGACGGTGATCCCTATCCACTCTTGACGCATATATGAGGAGATTGCTACATACGTGCAGTTCTTTCCTCATCCGATGCAGAACAATGAGGGGAGAGAAGCAAGTTGTTGATGTACACTCCCTCAGGAAGCAGATGTCCATGCGAAGTAGAAATCTGTACTGAGAAAGGTAAGACCGGTAGCAACTCAACTGCCTGCTAACTCCCAGTAGCAAGTACAGTTAGTGGGGGCTGAGTCTATATTGCGTGATCATAGACGAATAGGGCACCAGTTTACTAAGGAGACATTGAAGGAGCTCCAGATAGGAGGGGGTGATTTCTTGACTGAGGTCGAGAAGACAGTGTTTGAACAGATGATAGTGAAGCATGGTAAAGCATTCTCTTTTTCAGCAGAAGAGATAGGTTGTGTGGACCCAAAGGTTATAGCGCCTATGATAATATTCACAATCCCTCATGTGCCTTGGGACCTGAAACCGATCCCAGTTCCTCGTGCTTTGTTGCCTAAGCTCATCGAGTTGTTGAAAGAGAAGGTACAGATGGGGATACTTGAGCCCTCTATGGGGCCATATTCTAGCAGGTGGTTCACTGTACCCAAGAAGTCAGGAGCTTTGCATTTTATTCAAGACCTACAGCCTGCAAATAACGTAACAATTCGTAACGTTGGGACGGGTCCTGTGATTGAAGAGGTAGCAGAGGCATTTGCAGGGAGAGCTATTTATTCGATAAGAGATCTATATTCTGGTTATGATCAGTTCCAGCTGGCTGTGGAGAGTAGAGATTTAACTACTATGCGTACGCCCCTGGGGTTGATGCGGATGTGTACTCTTCCACAAGGAGCGACAAACTCGATGGCTCATATGCAGAATGCGGTGCATAAGGTACTAAGGGAGTTTGTGTCTGATGTTACCATTCCGTTTCTAGATGATATTCCTATAAAAGGTTGCGCGGTTGAAGATAAGGATGGATCAGTACTTGCGAATGGATGTAGGAGGTTTGTTGCAGATCATATCAGGGATGTAGAACGTATCTTGACTCGACTAGAGGAGGTGCATCTCACCCTGTCAGGAGCTAAGTCCAAGTTTGGTGTGTCTGAGATTTTAGTGGTTGGACATCTGTGTGGTGCTTTTGGAAGGCGACCAAACCTCGAGAAGGTTGAAGCTATAGCTAGGATGGCAGACTGTAAAAATATCACGGAGGTTCGACGCTTTCTAGGTGCTTGTGTATTTTATCGTTTATCCATTCCTCATTATGCTCATGTTGCTGAGCCTTTGTATGCATTATTGAGGAAGGGTAAGAGGTTTGTATGGACCTCAATCCATCGAGAAGCTATGAATAGGCTGAAGGAGGCTCTACAGTCTCCACCTGTTCTTAGAAGAGTAGACTACGGGTGTAGGAGACCTGTCACTGTCACAGTAGATACTAGTCCAAAGGCGATTGGCTGGACAATAGGTCAAGATGATGCGGATGGTAAGCGGCTTACCTCTAGGTTTGGAGCTAGGATCTTGACAGACAGACAACGAGATTATCCTCAAGTGAAATGTGAGTTGTGGAGGGCGGTGACGGCGATGAAGACAGACCGTGAGTTTCTGATTGGTGCTCATGTAGTCTTAGAAACGGATTGTCTACCTCTACTAGGCATGATATCCAACTGTACCACACCAGACATAGCAATGTTACGTTGGATTGCCTATATTAGAAGCTTGAATCCAGAGCTGAAGCATATAAAAAGGGAAAGAGAATATGGTCGTAGATATGTTGTCAAGGGCTCGATTTGTAGACGAGGATGTCATGATTTCAGAAGCTGAGGAAGAAGAGAGAAAGGATGCTCAGTGTCAGGTTAATCGACGGGTTACAAACTTGGAACCATTGATGTTTAGAGAGGAGCTTTACACAGATAGACTTCGTGACATAGGGTATTATCTGAGCTTGTTGGAGAGGCAAGAGAGATGGAGCAAAGTAGAGTTCAGAGAGATAAGGAAACAAGCTTACAACTATCTTCGCATGATGGGTGTCTTTGGAAACGGCCACAAAGGAGAGATGGGATGTTCATACGAGTAGTGGACGATCTGCAGACTAAGCAGCAACTAATGAAGGAGTTTCATGATACTTTGTGGGCCGGACATCGAGGGATTTGGACTACCTACGTCAAGTTGAAGGGAAGGTACTGGTGGAAAGATCTGTATCAGGATGTAGTGAACTACGTCAGTTCCTGCTTGCATTGCCAGTTCTACTCAAAGATGCGGTATAGAGACGGTCTCGTGCCAACTTATCCGTCTTGTATTCACTTCCAGTGGGTTCTCGACTTGGTGGTAATGCCTCTGGGGTTATGGCGCATGCGATATTTGGTTCTGGCTCGTGAGGATCTCTCCAACTTTGTAGAAGGACGAGCTTTGAGGACGAAGATCACAGAGGGGATATGTAAGTTTGTTCTTGAAGATATTATTTGTAGATATGGGTCTGTAGGAAGGCTACGGACAGATAGGGGAGAACTATGTGATACGGAACCGAAAGAGTTTTTTGCTCGATATGGTGTGAAGCTCAAGCTTACTACTGCGATGAATCCAGAGGGGATTGGCAAGAGCGAACGAGGACATCCATCAATAGTTCAGGCTTTGGTGAAAGCGTGTGATGGTAAGCATAGAGAGTGGCCTAGGTTACTCCTTTTTGCTTTATGGGCAGATAGAACAACTCATTGTTCTACTACAGGGTACATGCCTGTTGAGTTAATGTTATGACAGAAATCGATGATGCCAGCCGAAGAAGACTTTCCTACCTGGGCTACCTTACCATGGGAAGAAAACGTGGACCGTGTGCAACTTCTCTCACTATGAATCCGACAGCTAGAATGTAGAGAGGAGGATCTCGCTGAAGCGCAGCGACGGTTGAAGGCGGCTCGACTTGGTAACAAGGAGAGGTTTGATAAGACTCATAGACTACGACCAAAACCGATACAAGTTGAGGACTGGGTGTTGGTATACGACAGCACATTGGAGAACCAACACTCTACAGTTCGAAAGTTTCCGAGAAGGTGGTTTGGCCCTTACCTTGTCTCAGATGTACATCAAAATGCTACTTATTCCTTGCAAGAGCTAGATGGCACGCCTTTAAGGCTTCCCGTTGCTGAGAAACGAGTGAAGCTATTCAAAAAGAGAGGGGAGACTGTGGAGCTAGTTGAGTTCTTAAGTTCAGAGCAGACAAGAGCAAATGAAGACTTTTCTGAGGCGATCGAGGGGAGCGAAGATGATTTGGAGGACCACGAGGATCAGTGACGGATTGGCACATACCAGAGGATGTGCAGGTTTGGAGGGGTGAATGTTGTATTGTACGTAGGTCTGTACAATGAAAAGTATTGCATGGAGATTTTTTTTCTATATTGTGTAAAGGAAGCTGCCTTGTAGCTTAACAAGCTATGCAGGAGCTAAGCTGGGGCTATGCTTGGCAAGCTGCCCCCTAGCTTAGACTGAAATATCACCCTGAGAAAAGCATCAGAATGCAGAGCTCGACGAGGAGAGCGACTTCGTGCTTCCAGTCTTGACAGAAAGTATTTTAAGTAATAGTTAGCACGGGTTTTAGACTGAGAAATATGTGAAAGAGGGAAATCCGTCGATTCTAGCTCGTGACTGGAACTCAGAATCTGATAGCGTGAGCGTGTAGGTGTTCACAAATACTATAGTTTTGGCTCCTTGTTCATTAAAAACAGAGTTGTATAGAGAAGTTAGCGTAGGAAAGGCTAGTAAAGACTTTACAGGAAAATTTCTTCAGGAAAACATATGTACAAAAGTTTTTACCTTCTTGAACGGAACCAAGGGTCATCCCAGTGATAGGGCGCCTGCTAGGAGAGAAGTGGTCTCAGGATCAATCCCCCCGACCTCTGGTTCCTATTCCGGCATGTTGGCCTCCTGGAAGGGAGTCTATGTTGGATATGCAGCCACGTCCTGCATATCTAGGGGCGGGAGACCGGTATCTCTTTTAATCGTGGGCTTCCTGACCTAAGTCTCCGCATGCCATCCTGAATATACTATGGGAGATACCTGGTGCGCATATTGGGGAGCTGTAAGCCCTGTGGGGCAACCTCATAAGTGTTGGGGCTTCGGCTTACATTGGATGGCTTGTAGTATATTCAAGGTGGCATCAAGATGGCATCGAGGGCACGGGAAACTTTTGCTGATTATTATGTACGCATAAGGACATCAGGGGAGCAGTTGAGCTGAGGCCTTAAAACTGAAGTGGAAATGGACATTTTTCTGAGAAATGTTTTTTAGAGAGCGGAAGCGGAAGATTACAGCGGAAGCTTACAGCGGAGGCGGAAGCTTGAAGCGGAAGATTACAGCGGAAGAGGACATTTTTCTGAGAAATGTTTTTTAGAGAGCGGGAGCGGAAGATTACCGTGGAAGCTTGAAGCGGCAGATTACAGCGGAAACGGAAGCTTGAAGCGGAAGCGGACATTTTTCTGAGAAATGTTTCTTACAGAGCGGAAGCGGAAGATTACCGCGGAAGCTTGAAGCGGGAGATTACAGCGAAAGCTTACAGCGGAAGCGGACATTTTTCTGAGAAATGTTTCTTAGAGAGCGGAAGCGGAACTCTGTACGCATAAGGACAGGAGGGGGGGCAGCCTAGCTAGGGCCCTGCTTCTGAAAAGTGACTGAGCTTATAAGGACAGTAGGGGGCAGCTTAAGCTGGGGGCCTTAACTTTTAGGTTAAATACATGCGGTGGCTTGGGATCGGGGACAGTTTTTTTTTGAAAAGGATTTTTCTGAGAGAGCTGAAGCGGAAGGAGGAGGATCAAGGATTGGGGGTTGAGGACATGCAAGAGAAGCTAGGAGGCTGGGGAAAGATCAAATTGCTGACTGATTGAATTGGGAGATCATCGTAGGGAGAGGGGCAGGAGGTTTAAGCTTGGACGTTGTCTAATAAACTGTTCTGAGGAGAAATTACTCTCAGGAGGTAATTTTATTGAGAGAGATTGTTTGAAAATCTACAGAGGACTTTTGATCGACGCTGGATCAAATTTCTGAGAGTTTCAATTGGGGCAAAGAGAGGAATAAGATTCAGGGGTCCGAATTTCACTATTAGGTTCGGATTGAGACGTACTTGGTAGACTTTTGGTTGAGAACTGGTTGACGGGAGAGAAAGGCACGCAGGAGAGGAAGAGAGAGAGATTTTCTTTACAGTTGAAGAGATTGATGATGTAGCGACACTGAAAGAAAGTTATTTGGATCTTGAGAGACCTATCTGTGTACCTAAGGTGTGTTGGAGTGCTTGTTTTGGTGGGCACAAGAGGCTGTGGTTTGAGATTTCATCGTCGGCAGCAACCTATTTTTCTTTCTGGTCGTTTTTCTCTAATCGGTCACAGTCATGAGGTCCGCCCTCCTCAAGAAAGACTCTCAATTCGACAACGGAGTGGGATGAGATACCGACTATCTACACCATTATCGTCGATTGTCCAGAGGACGAGTCAGACGTAGATAACGCATTTTTTGATGGTGCATCGAGTGTCACCACACCGTTGTTGTGAGACATGGACGAGATCTATGTGGCCACGAAGGTACTCGGGTATAGTGGATATCATCGAGCTGGATGACTTCATCCAGGAGTTTGACAGTTGGTGCGATCTGCAGCAGATGCAGAACTCACAGCTGTTTACACCCTTCATGACGTGAAAGAGTTTGTTCCAACACTTGGAGGGACCGTCGATGGACGATTATCATGAGTTTCAGTGAGACTACAGTGTGGAGATTGAGTTGTGGAGACAACATTCGTCTCTCAACTACGTTTTTATCACTACTGGCGCAGTTTCAGGAGGCGTAGTAGTGATACATCCACAGGTGGCGGAGTATCTACTACCGGCGGTGCGTCCACTAGTAGTGGAGCAGGTGGTAGTGTGAGCGAGATACCACCAAGGTTTAACCCTGTGGTTCAGTTCTTCCAGTGTTTGAGGAAGAACTATCAAGGTGTGCGGACCGACAAGTTGAGGAGTCTGCAGTAGTTCCAGCGGAAGACTGGAGAGAACCTACGCGATGCGTTTACTCGCATGAGGCAGTTGATCAGCGTTACCCAAGGGGTGCCGGAAGCACAGACAGTCTAGTTCTTGTATGAGATACTAGATCGGGAGCTGCGTAAGAGAGTCAGAGATGTCACTCTCCTTAGAGACACTGCTCCGACGTTAGCGGTTGTCTTTGGTTTGGCTGAGCGGATTGAGCTCAACATGGTGGAGGAGAGGGTGGTGGTTGCTGGGTTCAACCAAGAGACACCACATGGAGCGACCACCTCTTCTTGAGGATCACAGGCTACGCAACAGCGTGGTGATGGTGGTGGTAAGGATCGTGCGGAGCAGTCACGATCCCAAGGAGGTGTTTGAGGATCTGGTGGGCAGAAGCCCATGCCGTCCTTCTCTAGTCAGCAGCAAGTGGGTCCTTGCTGGACGTGTGATGGTCCTCATCAGCAGAAGGACTGTCCACAAAAGAGAGGTGGTTATGAGACGTCAGAGACGCCTCAAGCGGGATAGACAATGTGAACATTGCGGACGACCTGGTCACAGTAGTGGCCCTTGTTTTGATCTCCATCCCGAGCTACGACAAGGGAAGGTTGATCGTGGACGAGGCGGAGGAGCTCAGAAAGACCGTGGTGGTCGAGCTGGAGGTCCTGCACCTGGGAGAGGACCGGTCGGTCCATCGTCTGCTACGACGTCAGAAGCATATATGGCTGCTCGAATTGAGCAGTTGGAGCAGAGGATAGCTAGTATGACTATGGCTCAGCGGAGATCTGGTGGAACAGAGGTTTCCACGTCTTATGGAGGAGAAGGAGGTGACTTCAACTTCATGGCTGATGTGATGCAGATTGAGACATCTTCGCAGTGACTCGAGATGCAGTACGTGTCTCTGAGCCACGAGGTGCGTCGGTGGAGTTCGATCCACAACGCGGAGAGGCTGGTAGACAGGCCAGACTTCCTCAATCTTTCACGTTATCGGAGGCGTTGAGGACCACGTCTATGGTTCCTAAACGACCTACCGATGATGCAGTGGAGTTGGACACATCGACATCGAGGAATGAGGGTGATGTAAGTCAACCCTCGACGTTTGTGGATGCGCTGTCGAATCTGATGTTGGGACGGCTACAGCAGTTTTGCGAGCCTCACTATTTTCAGCCACGGATATGAGAGCATTGGGAGTCAGCTTGGCTCCAGTTGACGGTCACGCTCAGTGAGAGCAAGGATGTTGTTACCTCTAGTGTTTTAGATGGTTCAGCGAAAGACGGTAGATGTGTCCATAGAGTCGAGGATCAAGACAGCTACCAGTGGTACTTGGCAAGCGACGGCTGCCAGGTTAGATGAGTTATCAGCTAGGCTGGCGATTGACCGTGCTAGTTTGGCACCAGGTGTGATGTTGTTGGACGACAGAAGTGGTATCTTCTATTTGGTGGCACCGTCAGAGAAGGTGTATCGACCATAAGAAAGTCTTGTTAGACTCTGGAGCCCAACCGTTGATGTTGCACTCTAGAGTTCGAGTGGAGAATTGCAGCAGTATGCTGATTGGTTGGTGCAGCAGGCTTGGAGTGAAATCTTTGTACCACCAATAGAGGAACCAAAGGTTGTTCCTGCTACCGACCCTGTGATCTTACCACCGTTGGATACTCTCATTGTGTGGCAGTATCCAGAGGAAGGTATATGTGTGGTGGAGCTGTTTGGAGAGATCAGCACAGGTTTGGCTGGGATATTGCAGGCAGACGTACAAGTACAGCGATACTTGTATGTGGAGAGAGATGAGGTTACGAGACGCATCTCATTGCCTCATGTGATACGTTTGATGCAAAGATATCTTGAGTTGTTACCCATATCAGCCGTTAGAGGATACCAGCAAGCATTACCGTCGGATATTTTGCTGTTGGAGGCATAGGATCTCACGTTTGTTGACACCATTCACTTCGTGATAGTCGAGTGGTCATGTCAAGGTCACACGTGTGCTAGGAGAGGTTAGGGTTTACATGACCCACGATCTAGGATGTTCTGAGAGATGTTACGGATCTTACGACATCTCCAGATGCATCAAGTGGATTCTCTAGCGTACATCTTGGAGAACGTTCCTTTGTTGGGTGATGCTCGTACACAGATGATGACGAGTGTGCACCAGTGTCACGACCCTCAGTCTCAAGATCGGGCGTAGACGCGAGCAACGAAACCTAATGGACTTGCGTTAGGTTGCGAACGCTGCGAGTGGGACTGAACGGCTTGGCCGAGAAGTCGGGATCAGAGGAACCTTAAGTGGTTCTCTGAACCAAGGTTGGAACATTGGGCTAGGACCTAAGGGCCTACCCCAAGACGACCCCAGACAAACGCTGACCTAAGGGGGCAAGTCTGGAAACGGACCGAAACATAAGTCTGAGACATAGGTCTGAGACGTGGATCCGAGACGTGAGATCAAGACGTGGGTCCGAGACGCAGACGGACCGTGGTTTGGACGCTGGTCTGAACCACAGGGTTCTAGTCTGGGTCTGGACCACAGGTTTTCGAAAAATGGCTAAGTGTTGGAGCTCCAAGGACGTTTAGGTCGTGGACGGAGCTCCACGTAAGATCTCGAGGCGAGTGAGGTATCATTGGAAAGGTCTCATCGAGAGCTTTCTAGTGATATATAACACTCCTCTATCTGACCTCTGAGTTGGAAGTTATGACCGAACCAGGATCGCGTGGTGGTATAATTTTCAGGGACCAAAGAGGAGGACGGGACCGCCGATCCTCATAAGTATATATGAGGGGGGCTCGATGCCTGGGTGGGCCAGGACGAGTCACCCGACCCCAAGGTTCGACAGACGGACTCTGAGGACATGAGGTGATGACTGGGCCGGTTCCAAGACATATTCCGGTTCAGACTTGGACGTCTGGACTTAGGAACGATGTAAAGGCTGAGGCAAGACTAGGGAACGAGTCGGCGGGTTAGACCACCGTTTGGGAACCTAGACCCAAACAGACATCACGGACGGTTGGGCCCTAGATGTGTTGGAGGCATCGTTTAGGACCCTGGACTTTATGGGAAGTTCGCCCCAAGTCATCTTGTGACTTGCTCATGTTTGGGACCGACCTAGGCGGGTCTAGGTCGGGACTTAAGGAATACTGAGCTTGATGAATAGGGAGACGATCCGGCTCCGGTCCGGACCAAACTGAGATAAGATTAGTGGTGCATGGACGCTAACTTGTGATTGTGTTTGCAGGTTAGCGGTGTAAATTTCGTGACCTACTGAGCAAGGACTTCCGCTGGCGCAACAAGGCGGTAGGTGCGTGAAAACCAGGTGCGGTTCTGGGTCGGACCTGCAGTGTTGTTAGATGTAGCGAGAGTGAGATCTCGTCCACATCGTCCACGATTGTGGTGGACGAACTTGTTATCGAAGTAGGTGCTCAAGCGCGCACACGATGTAGTGAGACGACCAAAACACCTTACAGTTGATCGCATCTTGGATGCAGGACGATGATCTCAAGTAGTGAGAGTCGTCGACAGATCATCCATGCAGTGATGAACCTAGTGAGACGGTCCATGATAGCGTTACCCACTTTGGTGAGCTTTCCAGCGTCACATGCTTATAGAGATGGAGGACCTGGACTTGTGTGAGATGCTCAGTTACGGCAGTTGGTGGAGCTCAATGCCGATAAGAGAGAACGAGCGATGGGTTTCACTATTGATACGACGACAATAGCTTCGGCGTCGGAGACTTCATGTCGTCAAATATTGGATTGAGCAATGGACTTGATTTGCTTGACATGGATTGTTAGTCTTGGATTGGCTGAGCAACGTCGGATGCGATCGACGGGCATTACTGCTCGGACACTTCTGAGCTCTTTGTCTATCGAGTCGGTGGAGGCAAAGACTGAGGACGAGACGTGTCGAATCGTCATCCTTGGACATCATGGGATGTCATAAGAGAGAGTGTGGAGCTTGCAGCTAGGACTGTAGAAGTTTTTCACACAGTGGCGGTGGAGGTTGTTGATGGTGAGCAGAAGGAAACTGCTCCAGAAGCTGCAAGATAGCAGTCAATGACTTCGTCTTCTATCTCGAGCATGGTGACAGAGGATACTTGGGAGTCAGAGATTGGACCCAAGCTTGAGAGGAGAGACGAAGAGTTCAAAGATTCCTGAAGAGCTACAAGAATTGTTTTGTCTTCAGTATGAAGGATTTGGGTACCTTGAAGGGACCAGGTATAAGGATCGACTTGACTAATGACACATCAATCTTTCAACGTTCTTACAGATATAATGACATGGAGAGAGCCTTGATCTAGAGTAAGACTCAAGACTTGTTGGAGGTTGAGTTGGTGGAGACGTCGCATGGAGAGTATGCATCTGCCACAGTTATGCCAGCAAAGAAAGATATGTATGACAACTACACTGATAGACGGATGTGTGGAGACTACCGTCTTATCAATCAGTAGACAAAGTCCGATAAGTATGCCATGCTGACACCTGAGGAGATCTTTGATGCAGTGGGACATGTGAAGGTCTTCAATACTTTAGATCTTCGAGCGGGGTATCATCAGTTGCCACTGAGAGAAGAAGATAAGTCCAAGACAGCATTTCGGAGAATTGACTTTCACGACAAGGATTGTTTGTATGAGTGACGGTTCTTATCATTTGGGTTGAAGAACGCCCCTGCTGAGTTTCAGAGGGTGATGGACAAGATCCTAACAGGATTGGATTTTGTCAGATGTTATATTGACGACATCTTAGTCTATAGTGCTACTGTGGAGGAGCACGAGAGACAGTTACGAGATGTGTTCGAGCGGTTGAGAGCTCATGGGTTGAAGTTACACCTTGGAAAGTGTAAGTTCTTCCAGGAGTTGGTAGAGTATTTGAGCCACACCATCTACCCAAGTGGGTTGGGTGTTCAACATACGAAGGTTGAGACTATTGCACGTATCTCACGCCTCACAGATGTGAGTCGAGTTCAAGCATTTGTTGGTTTGACGAACTTCTATCATCAATACGTGAAAGAGTTTAGTGTAATTACGAAGCCATTGACCAAGCTGATGAAGGTGGACCAGGAGTGACAATGAGGAAATGAGCAGGAGCGAACTTTTATAGAGCTCAAGGATAGGTTGATATCTGCTACCATCTTGAGGAGACCCGTTAAGAGGCGTCTTTTCCAACTGCACACTGATTGGAGTATGTTGGGACTTGGAGCAGTCTTGACTCAGCATGATGATGAGAAAAAAAATTTGTGGTGGCGTATGTCAGTTGCTCCAACAATTCGGCGGAGGCGAGATACAGTTCGTACGAGGAGGAGTGTTTAGCTGCAGTGTGGGTTGTTACACACTTCCGATGTTATATGTTTGAGAACCCTTTTACTCTCATCACTGATCACCAGCCGCTCAAGTGTTGATGAAGTCCGACAAGCTTACAGGGAAGCTTGCACGATGAGCTCTTATCTTACGAGAGTATGATTTCCATGTAGTACATAGACCTGGAGTTGCAAACCTAGATGTCGATGGGTTGAGTCGTAACTCATGCACGAGTCAGCAAGATCAGACTAGGCTCGATGACATGACGAGGTTGATGAGGAGATAGGGTCAAGATGGCATGCATCTGCTTTTCTTTGTGTGTTGGCCATGAACTCTAGTATGGAAGGTCAAGTCATATCTTTCTCTAGTCAAAGAGGAGATGATGAGTCTCCAGATCTTGAGGGTGGAGATGGTGTACCAGACCAGCGACATATTCATGACGATGTGACTGTAATGGAGTATCTACGTACTGACGTGATGGTAGACACAGTAAGTGCCAAGGAGCGAGATCGGGTCTTTCAACGAGCGAAGAGATTTCGACAAGAAGGACGACATGTACTTTGCGTTTGGGATGATGAGATAGTGCCACATCCATCTCAGAGGGCAGAGTTAGTACGACATGCCCATGAGGAGTTGAGACATTTTGGAGTGAAGCGTGCGCATAGCTTACTCCAAGGACAGTATTGGTGGCGTGATATGCACGTTGATGTGCAGCAGTTTTGTCGCACGAGGTGTGGTTTGTGATCGAGTACGAGCATCATTTAATGCTCCTATTCCACAGTTACACCCCTTACCGATTATGAGGGTGAGTTACCATTGGAGTTTAGATTTTGCGGGACCTTGATCATTGACCGTACATCACCACCGATATGTGTTGGTGATGGTGGAGCATTTCTCCAAGTGTTCCACCATCAGGTGGCATTAGCAGACAAGGCGAGTGAAGGGACGGCGTATGCGTTCTTAGATCGAGTGCTGAGTCCTTTTGGAGCACCAGCTGAAGTGCTGACAGACCAAGGTACAGAGTTCCTCGGTGAATTTCAGATCTTGTGTGATCAGGCGCTGATTGATCATCGGACTACATCTCGAGATCATCTTGAGGCGGATGGTTTGGTGGAGAGGGTAGTTCAGACGATGAAGAGAGGATTGCACAAGTATGGCTTGCGGAAGGACCACTTGAAAGACTGGGATGTGTAGTTACCATGGTTGGCTATGGGTTATCATTTTAGCCGACAAGCGTCTTTGACTTCCTTCTCACCGTATTTTTTATTTTATGACCGAGATCCAGATCTACCTTCGGTCATTCGTCGTGATTCTGTTGAGGTGCTTAACTTTGATGACCCGGATATGTGAGTTAACGTATATTCTCAACGAACAGAGACATTTTGGAGAGTTATGTCTATGACTTTTGAGAACCTAACGATTGCTCAACATAGAGACACGTTGCGATATGTGATTATTCGAGGAGGAGGTTATCGGTCATCGATTCGCAGATTTCATCCTGACGATTATATTTATCTACAGCAGACTACACCGACGACGTTGAATGTGACCGCAGGGTGCACTATTTTACGAGTGTATGAGGTGTTACCTTCTGGAGTACTCATGTTAGAGGGCCGTGATGGTGTTGTTTGGAAGGACCATGTGCGTAATTGCACGCCATGTCATCTTCCCAACATCGATGGTACCGTTGATCCAAGCTTAGCAGTTGTACGGACGGGCTTGAGATGTATGGGTATGTGGGTCTGCTGGTGGAGCAACCCGTATGTTGGTGTGTGACGGTTGTTCTAGAGGTTGGCACATGTCATATTTGACTCCATCTCTCAATGTCGTTCCTACTAGACGGTGGGTTTGTCCTCGATATATATAGCGGAGATAGCTAATTAGATCTTTGCGTGGTATGGATTACAGACAGACGACTAACGATGAGGCGATGTAGCACCCGGCCTCCTGATTCTTACACCCATGAAGGTGTATATCACGTAGTTGGGATATGGAGCTATATGGAGTTAGAGGGACCTAATCGCTAGTTAGGGGGCGATTGTGGCACACTTATGGATGTGTATGAGATCATCTGTGTTTTAGGTGTATGTGTGGTGTATCTCTGAGTGCGATGTATGTTGTGTGACGATGTGTATGTGCACGACAGCTGTCACGTCAGTTTGGGCACCTCGGTTAGGTTGACCGAGTGTGGAGTGGCGAATCCTGGTAAGGTCGTTAGTGCCGTTAGGGCGAGTTGGTGGGAGAGCTCACTAGGGATATACTTCGCAGGTAGGGCTTGGAGGTCTTAGTTCTTCAGGTTGAGTCTTCAAGCTCCTAGCTATGGTGGATAGTCTTTGTGAGCACAGAGTGGATCTTACTCGACTTTAGTGATTGTTTAGTCTCGTTGGCATGGTGGAGTGAGTACATACCGTTTATTCTTTGAACAAATTTGCTGCTTACTTTGGTATGCCAATAACGTCAATGCCTGTGGATTGTGATACACTTATGGACATGTATGACATCGTCCGTGTTTTATGTGTATATGTGGTGTATCTCTGACAGCGATGTATGTTGTGTAGCGATGTGTATGCGCACGACAAATGTTTGATCGATCGTGCACATGTTTGCGAGATTGTATCAAATATAGCCAATAAAGAGTAGAGGTTCGAGACAACTCTCATAGACAGTTCTCGAGTGGATATAGAGTTTGATAAGCTGCCGAGGTTTAGAGTTCAAAATCATGCTGGAAAGCACTTCATGAACATGACTGCAGATAGTTTCTTCCTCTTCACAATATCGAAAAAGAATATATGCAGAGAGGAGGGTGGTTGGTCCGAGTGTTGTGGAATCCAACAACGAAAGAACGACAAGTATTTGATGCATGTAGATCTTATAGTGCGACATCGTTAATCCAGAATGTCTCAAGCAGGAGGTGAAAGAACTGATGAGGGTATGACAGACAGTGCAATTCAAAGCGGATTGAACACAGTAAAGGATGAGTGCTACACGTTAGTGTCGATAGTGAGAGGAGCACAGGAAGATTTAGCAGACGCTAAAGAACGCTAGACAGTGTCATGCACAATGTGACCGCATCAGAAATATGACTAGAGACAATAATCAATATCATGGATTCGAGTCAGTTGTTTTCTGTAAACTGTAACCCCCTCTATTGTGGACTGTGCTGGTAATAAAGAGAAGAGGAAGAACCATAGAATGATCGCACGAAAGGAACGAGGTCCATCAGAGATCCCTTGTCATACATGAGCTCCTTAAAGATGGAAGCGCGAAAATGCTATTAAAAGTATTTTCCACGTCCACTTGTAGGACAACCCAATAGATGGATGTCCAAGAGAGCCCTAATGCCAAAAGACACAGACTCACAACCTCCCGGCATCGCAACTCCAAACTGATGTGGACAAAGGTGGTCCTGAAAAGTATCTCGAAGTTGAAGGACAATGGTACGACTGATAAGTCGTAAGAGAATCTCGCCGATGGCTATCGATCGAATCCATCCACCATCCTTCGTCATGGCTAAAAGTCTAGCTGTCCCAAGTACCTGAGCTACTGTTGCCGCTACCTGAAAAAGCTCAGTGAAACCACTAGAGGGGTCGTTTGTCTGAAAACAATCTTGTAGGTGCTCGTAGACCATCCCAGACAGATCTCCAGAAGATAGACGTGGAGCTGTACTGTAAACCCTCCGCGGTCCTAACGATCAACTACCCCCCGATCTCTCAACCTCCACGATCGTCGTCATCCACGAATCTGCAATTGTCGGGCCTGTCTCTCACTCAGGGGTCACCTCTGATGGCTTTGATGGAAGCACACCATGAATCTTGAAGGGAAAAATGCTAAGTTCACTCTCATTCATACACCCACAAACTTCTCAACTAAAATCTCCATAATCTCATCCACTAAAATCCTCCATTCTAACGACGTCTCTCAAGTTCTCACATGCTAAAAATATCCCACACTCTCTATATTACTCAAGTTGTCATTACGACGATGTGAAAACAAGGATGAGGAGCTCTTCTCTACTCCTCTATTTATACATTCTAGGTTTTTACTTTGGTACCCTCCGGTAACTCAGCCGTAACTACTTTTACCGGGTTTTACTAAGATATTACTTAAGGTAAAAGCATTGATCACATGGGCTTTTTACCTTTTCACATGGGCTTATTCCTTCAAAGTCAACAACTTCTAGAAGGATTCTGGAATATTCTCAAGGAATCTCGAATTTCCACCCCCCCTCTACACTAGGACCCACTAAAAAGGAAACATGTGGAATCTCTTCTTGTTTTTAATGCCCACAAAGTCCACAACTTTAATCCAACCACTAATATCAAGTCAAAAAGGAGATAAGGGATACTTTCCACCCCCTTTCTACCTTTTAGACAAGATGACAAGATAGTAGTGCTCACTCTTTAGCAAATATCTGAATTCTGCCAAAAGTACAGCTAAGTTTAACCATAACTAACTTTTAGCTAGTCATGACTAACTTGATATCTCCTAAAAGTACTTTGGCAGCAAATAAACATTCTCAACACTTAGTTAGAACTAAACACCTTACTAATAGACAAACTTCCTATGTGTAACATAGGTCATTACATTTTACCCCCGGACTAAATTTTCGCTCCGTCCTCGGAGTGAAGAGAGAACTTCCGTCGATGAAACAACTTCAACTTGTCATGGTTGACCCGATCGAATCTCCTTCCTCCCAGCTCATGAAGGTCATATGTGAAGTTGCTCCACACCTTATCTACAACAAAAGGACCAAAATATCTCGGAAGAAACTTCTTCCTAGCCCTCTTGAATCTGATAGCATCATACAACATAACCCAATCTCCGACTTGAAAAGGTTTTACCTCCCTCTTGCCCAACCGTTTGTCGTAACTCTTCTTTTGATACGCCTGAGCTCGTTCCATCCGGATCATTGCTACCGCTCGGGTCTCTTCCAACTCCATGAGTTGCTCCCTTCTTGATCTGACCACGTCTTCTCCTCTCGACCTCTTCAACTTCCGTTGAATAGTTTGAAAAGTATCCAATTCGAATTGGATCGGCAACTTGGACTCCACTCCATAAACCAGTCGAAATGGGGAGTACCCAGTAGAAGTCTTTGTTGTCGTTCGATACTCCCATAAGATGGCATGTAGTCTCTTATCCCAAGTATGTTTCGCAGTCTCAACACCAGCATCTTTGGCGAGCATCATACAAAGTGTAAGATTGGTCTTCTCCGCAAGACCATTAGCATTTGGTTTGTATGAGGTCGTTACTCGTGGCTTGATAGAAAAGTGTTGTAGCATAGCAGTAGTCATGCTCCCTACAAACTCTCCTCCTCTATCTGAGACCAACTCTAACGGACATCCAAATCTTGTGATGATCCTCTCCCATAAGAATCTACCGACTTCTGTTTCATTGGTCTCTCTCAAAGGTCTAGCCTCTACCCACTTGGTACAATAGTCAGTGACGACTACAATGTATCTATTGCCTCGAGGTGTCTTATTAAGAGGACCTACAAAGTCAATACCCCACTTCTCAAATGGTCCTAACACGGGAATTGATCTTAACGGAGGTGTTCTAGTAGACTTCAGAGCAAATGCTTGACATACGTCGCAAGTTTTGCAATAGTCTAAACACTCTTTGAAAATCCCTCTCCAGTGATAACCCGCATCCAAAATCTTGAAGGCTGTTATCTTACCAGCAAAGTGACCTCCGCAAACAGTTCCGTCGTGAAACTCGTGCATTAGCTTGAATGTCTCCTTCTGACCAACTGCTCTCCTTAGTAACCCATCTGCTCCTTGATGAAACAAAATTCCCTCTACTATGGTGTAAGGTTTGCATCTCTTGATCAACGCGTTACGTTCTCGGGTATGCATACCTTCCGGAAAAGAGCCATCTGCAAGGAAACTCCAGATTTCCTTATACTCGTCCGGTATCTCCTCAATGCTTGTGATGGTCATCAGATGCTCGTCTGGAAACGAATCGTCAAATGGTTCTTCTCCCTCATCATCATAAGCCCTCGACAAAAGATCAGCATTCGCATGCTTTTTCCCTGGTCTATCTTCGATCACATAATCGTATTCTGTTAGAAGGATCTTCCAACGAGCAATACGACCTTCGGCATTAGGCTTATTAAAGATACACTTTAAAGCCTTGTGATCTGTGACTATGGAAAATTTCCCTCCTAGCAAGTAATGTCGGAATTTCTTCAATCCAAAGATCACCGCTAATCCTTCTCGTTCAGTCACGGAGTAATTCTTCTCCGCTGGAACCATCTGCCTACTAGCATAAGCTATAGGATGATCATGCCCATCTCCATCTAGCTGACTTAATGTACATCCGATTGCTACATTGGAGGCATCCGTATACAGAATAAATGCTTTACTCCACTCAGGTTTAGCAAGTATAGGAGCTGTCACCAATGCCTTTTTCAGCTCCTCAAATGCTTCCTTTGCCTTCTGATCATGCACTATCAAGTCAAAATCAACTCCCTTCTTCATGTACATAGTCAAAGCTATTGCTTTGTTTGAGAAGGAAAAGACAAACCTACGATAATATCCAACCATGCCAAGAAACTGCCTCAACTTTGTCAAGTTGATCGGAAATGGAAGATCCACAATCTTCTTCACCTTTTCAGGATCTACCGCAATCCCATTCTTGGAAATGATGTGCCCTAACAGCAGACCTTCTTCGCAGCCAAAGATGCACTTCTCTGGATTCAGAGAAGCGTTAGCTTGCTCCAACCGCTGCAGAACTTTGATCACATGATCAAAGTGGTCCTCCTTTCTTCCGTACACACAGAAATCATCAATGAAATCACGAACAAACTTTCCTATGAATGGTTCGAACACCTTGTTCATGAACCTCTGAAACGTGGCCGGAGCATTACACAGTCCGAATGGCATCACTCGAAATGCAAATGTTCCCCAAGGAGTAGTGAAAGTAGTCAACTGCTGGTACTCCTGTGCTATCTTGATCTGGTTGTATCCACTATAACCATCACCAAAGCTGTACCACTCATGACCGGCAACTTCCTCCAAAATCTCATCTATAAATGGTAGAGGATAATAGTCCTTCTTGGTAACTGCATTCAGCTTCTTATAGTCTATGCACACTCGCAGCTTACCATTCTTCTTCTTGACAATCACAATGGGTGAAACCCATTCTGAGTTCTCCACCTCATAGATGAAACTCGCCTCCTTCAACTTGTCTATCTCCTCCTTGACCATCATTGCCGTTGTGGGATTGACCCTTCTCTGCTTCTGTCGAACTGGTCTTGCGTGCTCCTCCAATTCGATTCGATGAGTCTCGAGAGTCACCTCCTTCAAATCCTTGTAGCTGAAAGCAAACACATGGATATATTTTCGAAATATATCTAGGAATCTACTTTTCTCCTCTTGAGTGACATTGATACCAAACTTCAAGGTAGAGAGTCTTCTCACAATCTCTGCCTCACTCAACTCTTCTTTGTCAGGATCTTTCTCCACTGCTGGTCGAGGCAACAAGTCAATAGCACTAAGCTGATGTAATGATTCATCTCGACCACATCCTTCGTCCTCAGACGAGGATTCTTGATCGTAAGAATCTCCGGTATCTACTTCTGAGACACTCTGATCGTCCTCCGTATCAGATTCCCAGTAGTCACTAGTGGGTCTATCAGAGTCAGAAGTCACAACTCCAACACCCGAGAGAGGAACTATCACTCTATGATCTCTAGGCCCAATCCGTAAGTATCCCTTGTGCCACCTATCCGTGGTGCGCACAGCTCTCAACCAAGGCCTACCTAGGAGCAAATCATAACTAGAGTCCTTTAACACTTGAAAGGACATCAATGTTTGAACTCCCATCACAGACACGACCACCTTCTCTAACACGCCAAGAGGTCTTACCCGTTGCTTGTTAGCCATCCCCACGACAATGCTAGCCGGGCGAGTTGGTTCCATCCCCAACTTCTTCATCAATCTCTCCGATATGGCGTTTACAGCCGACCCTCCATCCACCAATACGTCAGAGACGTAGTGACCATTCAACCGGACTTCAATCTTTGAAGCCCTAGTGCATACCTCTGAAGCATGCACATCCACCACACCAACTCCCACAGACTTTGACGTCTTGCTCTTGGGTTTCTTCTTCTTGCTTCTCTTAGAACTCAGTCCTCCTCTGAGTTCCCTTCGTAAGCTGGGATTAAGTGCGATCAGTTGTCCAACAGTGATGTTGGCTTTCTGAGCACCCACATCTTCAACCACATCATATCCCGCTTGGGAAGATGAAATGGTGAAATCCGCCATCCCCAGCTTCCTTCTTGGCTCCCTTGGTGTACTCGAAACATTACTCGAACGAGTGCTTCTACTAGCTGATTCCTCCATGAAAACCGGTTCATCAGAAAATCGAGTTCTTTTCCTTTCTTGAGCTAAAAGCTCCACCGGTGCATGAGAAGAGTTTGAACTCTCTCCTTTCTCGTAGATGGGATCTCGCACGACATCGATAGTAGCCACCCCCTTGTCTCGTCCTTGTGATGGATTTCCTCCACCCACATTCATTCTGACAGCTTCGGCACTTCTTGCTCCGTTGTTAGGACAATTTCGCTGAAAATGAGAACCTCCACACGTCCAACAAGTGATTCCTCCAAAGTTACCTTGGTTACCTCCAAAGTTACCTTGATTTCCTCGGTTGGGATTATTGTCATAACCTCTTTGACCTCCTCCTCCACCTTTGTTCCTCCATTCTCGTAACTGCACCACGTTTATCTTGAGATCCGCAAGAGTATCGGTGATGCTCTTCAGCTCGGCATGAAAATCAGAGGTGGCAGTAGACATCGTTGTTGGGACAAACGGTCTTGGCACCACCGTTGGAGTAGGAGCTGACGTTGAAGCAATCACCAATTGTGATGGTGCAGGTGCGATCGTTGTGACTACACCAGGAGTCGAAGTTGACACCAGAGCAACATGATGAGGTTGGATGATATCTCCTTCATCCAAACTCTCTTCCATGTTTGTCGCAATCTTGATGGCCTCCGCTTTGGTTGCTGGCTTCTCGTACCTCACTTGGGTTCGAATTGAAGGCCTCAACCCTCCCACCAAGTTCTTGGTCAACACTGCTCCAATCCCCGCCATCGTTAGCTCCACATTGTCTCCACTCTTCCGTAGGACCGTTCGAAACCGTTGCTCCAACTTATCCACCCTTTCGGCATATTGCCGAACTTTCTCGTCATCCCGTTGCTTCAAATGAGTAAGCTCCACCATGAGCTTCTCATAGCTCTCTTCTGGAAGAAACTCTTCGATGAGTGCGTTACTCAATGTCTCCCATGTATCCTCAATTGCACCAGGTGTCTTGTTCTTCACTCGGTCTTCATACCATGTGAGAGCAAAATCTTCTAAAAACTCTGGCAGTAACAACACCCATTCTTCCTTCCTTCTCACGTTGTTTCCGATGCAACCCCTTTTGAAGTCTCGTACAAATGGTTCTACATCTTCATTGTCCTTCCCATGAAACACTGGTAACTTCCTCATCTTGTAACTACTCCTTCTACTCTTCTAATTTTCGTGCAATAACTACTCGCTAAAAGAGTACGAACATCACCAATTCCATTCGAGAATAATCTACCATAGGTAAAATGAAAGGAAATGGTTGTAACAACACCTCTTGTGCCATCTCCTCTCCCAAGGTAATCATGAGCCTGAGTCGCATCGCCGCCTTCTCCACCATCCGAATGACGATCTCCATCACAACTCAGCCGAGTCCTCTTTTGAAGTCGACAACTTCTCCGTCTCAGCTCTTTGAGTCTCGTCCAACTTCTCGACTACTGACGTAAGTAGGGCGGCCACATCGACGCACTTGTGTCCTCTTGATAGATCACCCACTCCACAACTTGGACAAGGATCTTCTCCTAGAAGATGAATTGACGCTGGTGACGATGGACCCACTCGAAGACTTAAATCCGTAAACTCCCGCTTCCCTTTAGCTCTCTCGGTTCTGATTCTAGTTGGACAATTCACTACTTTATGTCCCAACCCTCTACAGAAATAACACCACAAGTCGGTTTCTACTCTTCTTCTCGGAGATTCTACTTGAGGTTTTGCACTAGGGTTCTCAAACTCAACGATAACCTCTTTCGAGCTCTCTCCGACGCTTACTATGACATCTAAACCTTGAGGAAGGTTTCTAAGTCTAACTTTCCAATCTTTCGAACTTCCACTCATGTTGCACCTTCTCAACCATTAATTGGACAAAATATCGTAGAGGAAAATAATTCTACATCACTTTCTTAACTCTTCCGAGCTTTATATTAGAAATCGTGTATTATACATGCTATACACGAAATAAAATCCACTCTAAAATTAACTATCGAAGATATGATCCTCATCACCCTCGTTTGTACTCATCACAACAGACATCTTGAACTCACTCTTATAAGGATCCAACTCTACTTCACCGGGAGCATTCGTGGCCTCCACAGTGAATGATGCTTTCATCTCGACTTTCTTCAAATCTGCGCCCATGGTCGCGGAAGCTTCTTGGTATAGGGTAAAGAGGGCACCCCAAGTAGTATAGATAAGTGTTCGCAACTCATCTACACTTAACTTTGGCTTCTCCGACTCCGTTCGAACTCCTAAACGTCTCTTCTTCCACCTCGGCACCCGAACTGGATTCCCCATGAAGTATCTTCAAGACCTCCTTGTATGCCGAAACGTATATCTCTTAGTTGGTAAGAGATCTCTCCAAGATTTTTGTGGTCTCCAGTAGCTCAACCTCCAAGCTACTAAATCATGAAGTTTCAACAGAAACTTCCCTAATCAGAAGAGATGGTGATGACTGTACAAATTTTCAGAGAACTGAAATTTGTATATTTTCACTTCCCTCATGGTTGTCAACCCCCTCCACTTTGAAAAATCCTTTCTCCCTCTTCAGACCTCATCTTCTCATGATTTCTTTTTCCTCTGATAGCTTATCAGGCAAGCTGAAACACTGGAAAGTTTCTCAGGAAAATAAAATTCACAGAAAATCTGACACTGACTGTAAACTTTTTCCAGAGAACAAAATTCCTCAACTCTCTTGAATAAACCCCTCAACTTTGAAAATTCATTGCTCCCTCTCTAGACCATCTTTTCTCCTGATTTCTGTTGTCCTAGATAGCTTATCAGCCACTCTAAAACATTGGAAAGTTTCTCAGGAAAATAAAATTCACAGAAAAGTTGACAGCGACTGTACAAATTTTCCAGAGAGCAGAATTCTTAAGCTCACAAATTTCTCTCCTCTAATAACTTTTCTCTCCTCCTTTCTCTACAACTCTTGTTGCACCCTCTTTCAACTCTCTTCAAACCCTTTCTAAGTGAACAAGATGTAAAGAATGACTTCGAACGCGTCATATATCACTACGGGATACACGAAAGGTTCTAACGTTGCTAACATCGCGTTAGCTCTCTCTCCTCCCAACGTTCTCTCCATGTGCTCTCTCATAATCTCCTTTTGACGAATGTAGAACTGAACTCTAAACATCGTTCAACGATCCCTTCAAGTGAGGTCCCGGCAACGGAACCAAAAATGTAAACCCTCCGCGGTCCTAACGATCAACTACCCCCCGATCTCTCAACCTCCACGATCGTCGTCATCCACGAATCTGCAATTGTCGGGCCTGTCTCTCACTCAGGGGTCACCTCTGATGGCTTTGATGGAAGCACACCATGAATCTTGAAGGGAAAAATGCTAAGTTCACTCTCATTCATACACCCACAAACTTCTCAACTAAAATCTCCATAATCTCATCCACTAAAATCCTCCATTCTAACGACGTCTCTCAAGTTCTCACATGCTAAAAATATCCCACACTCTCTATATTACTCAAGTTGTCATTACGACGATGTGAAAACAAGGATGAGGAGCTCTTCTCTACTCCTCTATTTATACATTCTAGGTTTTTACTTTGGTACCCTCCGGTAACTCAGCCGTAACTACTTTTACCGGGTTTTACTAAGATATTACTTAAGGTAAAAGCATTGATCACATGGGCTTTTTACCTTTTCACATGGGCTTATTCCTTCAAAGTCAACAACTTCTAGAAGGATTCTGGAATATTCTCAAAGAATCTCGAATTTCCACCCCCCTCTACACTAGGACCCACTAAAAAGGAAACATGTGGAATCTCTTCTTGTTTTTAATGCCCACAAAGTCCACAACTTTAATCCAACCACTAATATCAAGTCAAAAAGGAGATAAGGGATACTTTCCACCCCCTTTCTACCTTTTAGACAAGATGACAAGATAGTAGTGCTCACTCTTTAGCAAATATCTGAATTCTGCCAAAAGTACAGCTAAGTTTAACCATAACTAACTTTTAGCTAGTCATGACTAACTTGATATCTCCTAAAAGTACTTTGGCAGCAAATAAACATTCTCAACACTTAGTTAGAACTAAACACCTTACTAATAGACAAACTTCTTATGTGTAACATAGGTCGTTACAGTACACAAGGCCTGGGCAAACAAGGATCTATCGAGACATATGGCTCCTCAGGTTGATATTCTTGGATCTCAAGTGGTGGAGGGATCACCCGGTGAGAGATGAAGAAAACGCAACGCAGCGATCGTCTCCTCAGTAGGACATGTCAATGACAAAGGATGCAATGCTCTAGCAGCTCTACTATACTCTCCAACCTGACCTAACATCCTACAACGTCGTATGCGGACGGAAGATGAGACATCGCATGTAGAGACAGACTCACTCCTATCTCGTACCGCACGGACTGATTTCTCATGTAAGGTCACCCAATCACCGAAGACGAGTCGTCACCTCCTGATGTCCTCTTCTGTCACCTCGAGTATAACGGAGGCACCAACGAGGAAGTAAGAAGAAAAATAATCACGCCGCCTCGTCCTGGTGTTTCTTACCAGCATGTCGAGAGATAGACGAAATGTCTGCCTCACCTCGTCATGAAGAGCACGAGGTAACCGATGGAACAAACTTAGAATAGTGTCAGAGTGGACTCTCAATCACTCCCACGACTCTAGAGGAACTCCAGGAAGAAGAGCTAATGGTGTCATAATGACTGCACGTGTAGATCTCCGATCTCGACTAACCTAGGCATCCCATGTGGTCGTATCGTAGCTCTTGTGCATCTTTCCCACATGAGATTTTATCCCTTGCGAGATAAATAACTGATTGCACATCGGACATGGTGTGTCTCGAACAGTCTCGATCTCATATGAGAGAGAGTATCCATAGCTAAAGAAGAGACGATATCCGATCAACGGTACTCGTAATAAAAACATCTCTAAAAAAAGGAAAAAAAAGAAGAAGAAAAGGAAGAAGAATCTTGAACCCTGATATGTAGAGATAAAGAAAATAAATACAGTTAATGTGACAAAAATCTCTCAAAAATCTCTCAAAAACTCTAAAATAAAACACTTTGTAACCTTAAAATCTCTGAAATCTCAAAACTATTTAATACTCACTCATTTCTCGACAAGATGTGTCAAATCTAAAACCAAAAAAACGAAAAAAATATGTAAAATAAACCCTGCAGTATCCCACTCTAACACCCTCCCCTCTCTGCACTCCACCTCTCCCGCACTCCGCTTCCTCTCCTTCTCGTGCGTGCCTCAAACGAGTACCATGATAGAAACAGAATCAGCGTGAATATATTGCTGGAATCACCTTCATCGATCAACATCAGGATCATATCGTCAATGCTCCAAGCTTCCCAGCATAACGACATAAAGATACAAAGATCGTAAATGTCCATGTTTGTTCACGTCAATTCACGACCATAGTGTTATGAATATCATCATTCTTAAGCTCTCTCTTTGGAAGACATTCTAGGCGATATAGAATGAGATTCACCTGTAAACTGGTAAAATAAATCATAGTCACATTTCTGACTTATATTTGTATGTATATTGTTGGGAAGTTAAAACGGTTAATCTATTTTTGAAAGGATCATGCGTGACTAATCTTTTAGGTTTAAATTAGCTAGTCCTTGTCATTAAACGTGCACGACCTGCAGATTTCACTCTCATGGAAATATGAAAACAGGTACGAAAACCGATACCGGGAAATGGCTCCAAATGAGCCATGTGAGTGCACCTTAAGAATCCTTACTTACACTTAAAAAGCATTTTGAAGATCAGTTTATAAAATACTTCATAAGATTCTAACTAAACTAGATCGGTGTGTTAATCGTGAAGACATTTCAATTTGTAGATGCGGTAGTTCAGTGGAGTTAATGCGTCATGAAGAATGCATATCTCCACCAGCACTCGGTGCTAACCGGCTTTCTTTGTATTCTCAACCGGCTGGAATTCTGAAAAGTCGAGTTGAAATGATATCTAACGGGATTTTTTGCAAGTTAAAATTTTACAAAATGAAAAGTTATCCGTTAAGAAAACAGAGAAGATCACTAAATGATTGAAAAAAAACCAGTTCACGTCATATAATCTCCGGTTCTTGAAACTTTTTACCCGGATCACTAATCTCTATCATCACTGCACGCAACATTTATTATTTAATATTCATATATTCGTTGAAGAGAACAGACTTTATGGGAAGAAGGGACTCATTTCATCTACCGCACTTATGGGTTCAATATATCAGCGGCTATGTGTAACAAAGTTGAGTAATTTTAGTATTTTAAATATAGATTTTAAAATTAATAAACAAATTTAGAAAAATATGTCGTTTATGTCTCCAATCTTCTCTGTCATCTTCTCCTTGTTATTACGCTTATCCTCTTCTTGGATAACTTTCCACATGGTGTTGGGAATGTAAATGGGTCCTTAGGTGACATTACGTGGAGGCTTGAACTGAATATGAGATTTTATGATAAGCAATTTGAACTATAAGTTTACTACTTACTTATTCGTTCAAGTTCAGATGAAAAAGTATATAGAGTATTCTTTTTTCTTTTATATGAATGATAATAATATTTTATCATTTTACTTTCCAATGTATGAAGGTGAATGGCGCTACGACAACAACTTTTGGAAAACCATTTCTGTGATAACTTTCAAGTTTCCTTTTCTCGCTTACCTGATCGTTATATTCATAACTTACTAACACCATATCCACCAGAGCACTGTAAACAATATCGATAACCAGTCGTAGTCTTCTTGACGTGGTGCGTGAACATACATTAAACGATAGTTTCGCATTATATATGTATATCGTGACTCGGTAAACGTTCACCCTAGATTTTATACGAATGAAAAAAATATGCGTGGGATAATTCTTTTCTCTCGTGCGTTTTAATGCCGAAGTGACTGGGACCTGATCTTTCTCCCCAATGTTCGGGTGGAGAATCTCTAAATTATATGCCCTGGCACTGTAAACAATTTTGGTAACCAGTCGTTTTTTTGGCGTGATGGATGAAAAATATGATAAAAAATATTTTTCAAAATATATTTATCTCGTGTACAGTCCCGAGAAATATTTGATAAATGTCCATGCTAAACTTCACACGAATAACGAAAAAACGTGTAGTATTCTCTCACACGTTTTGGGGTTCTAAGAAACTGGAACTGGATCTTAATTCTTACCCGGTTATGTTACCCGGGATGACTTTTTTTTAATTCCTGCTCGTTTATGTTGCTGTTTCAAGTGTTCGGGTGGAGATGTTCTTAGAGCATCTCCATCCGAACACTGGAAATGGTCTGAGAAGTACCAGTTCCCAGTCTCCTCGAAACTTAAACGTTCGAGAGAATATCATGTCATGCATTTCAAGTTTAGCGTGAACGGTTATCGAGACGGAACTCGAGATAAATTTATAGTGAAAACTTATATAATTTATAATTTTTTCTCACTCATCACATCAAGAAGACGACTGGTTATCGAACCTGTTTACAGTGCCGAGGCATTTACATTGCTCTCGTGGAGATGCTCTAAGGACGATGTTTTACCGTATCTGGAACACGCACAAGAAATCCGAAGATTTTCAAATGGTAATTTTTTTCCCAGTTCGATTGTTTTTCTCTTTTCTTTCTTTCTTCTCTTTCCAAAAAATATCTCGAAAGATATTTTTTGGAGACGAATATTTTCAAATCTCAAGTCTCTCGTAAAAAAGTGTATACAAACTTGTTTGAGTGAGAAGCTAGAAAACGTTTTGAAGTTTCACACATCAGTTCTGTATGATATTTCTTTCCAGTTAAAACTGGAAAGTTTTGACAAAAACGGATGACACGACATGTGCTTTTACCGTTGATATAAATTTCAGCTATTTAGACTAACCTAGTTACACCGAACTGTGCATCAATAGAGATCCGAGGTAGTAATGTTGAATGAATCATGTTTTGGTTTAATTTGAAACGTTTTCTTAATAATCGCTTTTTGGTTTTATATAATTCGGTTATAATAGACTACAAAGTGGTTCGGTGCTATCTAGTTTGATCTCTTAAGGATTCAGTTCTAAATTTTCTCAGACGGTTAAGTTCTATAAACTTTAGGTTCTCAATAGTTATGGTTTTATTATGATTCGACTGATTGGTGAACAATCTAGTTGGGATCGGATTGAATTGATTGGATCAAATGCTACATACAGTATATGTTCGTCGGACATAAAAATCATGAGTAAAGTATGCAATAACCTGCGACATATAAATATTCAGATGTTAAAATGCAACACCTCCCCTTCTCATCCGATCTAATGCTATATTTAGTTAGACTTTTTCTCTTTAGTGACTGATAACTTCAGATGTCTGCATCTAAAGTTTGTAGGATTCGTTGGTATGTCTTGAACGAGAGCGCAAGGAGTAAGACATTGCATCTTAGTCTTACTTAGTTAAATTTTAAATTAGTTTGATTTTTCTTGAAAGCACTACAATTAGGGTTTTCTACTCCTTTTTCTTTTCAAGTTTAAAGCGGATTATGCTCGCCACGTCTTATTTTAGACCTTTTTGGCCCTGGGGTTTTAAACCCTTAGTTTGCACGTATATGTAGTGGTAGCAAAGAAAAATTGTTTACCTCGCGATTGTACATACGAGCATATATAGCAGAGCATGGGAGCTCTTGCTACAGCGGATAAATACGCATGGCAGTTGCACTTCCGGGAAAAGACGAGATAAGGACAAGCGGGATCCACGGGACTAAAATCTAGAGACGTGATTTGTAGCCGTAGGGTTTTATCGTGTCTTGAAAAAAGTAGCCGTAGTTATTTGATTTGTAGCCGTAGTTACTTTTTCAGTATGAATTTTTTCCGTGAAGTTGTTTCCCTCATGTCTCCATGAACATCGCGTCTAAAATTAAAAAAGTACTATCTAAGGAAGTACTACTTTGGACCTCCATGTACTAAGAAGTTTTGTGAATACAAATCTATCTATAGAACAGGGTAGCGTCTTGGTACAGACTGGGACTGGGGTTCTATGAACGTGAGCTCGAATCCTGCTGTGAAACAAAATAAATCAAGAGATGAACAGTAAACAGTCAGAGGGTCTACGAGGATAAATGGTTATCCTAAAAGATTTATAACACTTGAAATGAATACTGAAGAGTTAAAGGAATGTCTTGATAATTTACTTCTCTCTTAAGCACAACAAGGAGAACAAACGATTCGTCAAGACTGGAAAATAATTTAAATAAAAAAAGAAAATAGTTCAATACAACGATCGAACCAAGCTTGGGTGACTATGCATGCTTTACAGATATGCATACTTCCTAAGCTTCTAGTCGGAGACACAAAGAAAGACAAGCGCAGATGTAATAAGGAACTTATCGCAAACGAGTGGGGGGAGTTTGACGTCACGACTGGCTTCGAAAGGATACTTTATAGAAAAGATACATATGTAACTGATTTTCCATACAAAGAGAAAAGCGAAGAACTGATATGTTGTTCTTAATTCTATTTTGTTAATTTAATTACTGAAATTAGAAAGCTATTATTTAACTTGGTTACCTTTGCTACATCGGTAGTTGCGATCATAAAACTTATAAGTGAAGTATGTTAAATGGTCACCTTTCTAATATAAACATAGTTGGTCATGGGCGAATAGAAATATTTTCATCGATGAAGTTGAAATTTTCATGCTAGAGATATGAGAGTGGTTGTTTGCATTGAAAAGGATAGAACTTGAGAAAGCAATAGCTGTTGTGTTGTGTAGACTCGGTCGAAACGAGACTCTCATTGAAGTTAGTGATGAATTTCACATCGGTCAAGCTACGATCATTAAATACACTCGTATCATTACTGACATCTTGGCTAACAGACAGAGAGTATTCTCTTAGTATGTTGGATTACCTAGATGTCAACGTCTACGAGAGATAAATGATGATTTTTATCGTCTCTCTAAATTGCTGATAATTCTAGGTGCATAAGATTGAGAAGGAAATCTCCTCAGCATCAACATCCGGCTGAGTACCGGAATCATGCCAGATTCATTCTGTCTTACTTCAAGGTCTCTGCGATTCCAAACGAGACTTCCTTGATGTTGTTTGTTTATTACCGAGTTCGCAACACGACGCTTACCGTTGAAGAATCTTTTCGTTGTGACACAAATTCGTTAATAACTTGGTGTATGAAGAACCAACTTCCTCCAGTGCATACCGTCATGCGGAGATGAGGTGAATCTAGGCATGTTGTTCAACTACGGGAGACAAATACAGCTGAGACCGATTATCATAGGCGATGACGCTTATCCCTTCACATCATTTGTGCAAAAAGCTTCCAACAAGAGGAGATTGGGTACTTACCAGGAGGAAAATATGATCGTCATGTGAGAAGGAGTCGAGTTCGTTTGTTGAAGGCAAGATGGTGAACGATGGATACTGGAGTTCCCGTGGCACTTCAACACGTAAGCCAAGTAGTAATGGCTTCTTGTATGTTACATAATTCTGTGAACAACGGAGGTAAAAAAATCCCGATCAATCAAATATATCTAAATCTCATAAATTTTGATCTTTTTATAGATTATGAACCTCACATCCAAGTGGCAGAATATGTGCATTCACGTAGAACGAAAGAAGGCAAATTGTTACAGTTGGCTTGTTCCGGCACTGACTTGTAAATAGAGGTGAACCGGATGACTAAGTATGAATTTGGAGCATTTATCAGCTCCATGTAAGAACCAAATCAAGTTACACTAACCTATTAAATAAGAACCAACTAATTCTTAATAGCTTAGAAAATAGCCATTTGATAACTGACTTGTTTAGATCAATTTTTTATATCAAAATATGATTCGGTTCCAGTCTGTTCGGTTTTGACCGAACCGTCTGCTCGGTTTAAACCGAGCGGAGTTCTAGATATATACAAGGGGAGAGGATAATCCTTTTGTTTTTTCTTGATGTGTATCTGAATCGCTTTCATAAACTAGAATATTGCATCTCACATCATATCATTTTCTATCGTCATCTCACCATCTTATGTGCAATGTAACGATCGTCCTTTTTTAATACCAAAACCATCTGTAAGTACAACATGAGATATAGATTGTCACAACTTGACTTTATTTAAGTGTCGTTACATGTTGGATAGTGAAACCACGTGGCTAACCAGCATGGTCAAGAGCACCCATCAAAAATCCTAAAAAGCAGCCAAAGAAATGAGATTGTACGCAGGACTACCAAGGCTTTTCCTGAGTGGAGAAAAACAGAAAGAGCGTGGAGCCTGAGAAAGAGAGAGAGGTTGAAGGCAAAAAAGGAGCATGTGCAGTGATTTGTGATTTACCACTATACAACCTTTTTAACTAGAAAAACTGTACGTAAGAGTAGAGCATCACCAGTGAAATGTGAATCATTGTCCTTTGAGTGCTTATAGAGAACCGGTGAAAGAACAATAAATCAGTAGAAGTCTGAAACAGATATGAACGTGGAGTGAAAAGTTCAGTGATGGTAATCCGCTCCGCAGCGTAGTGAGCGGTCTCGATAGGTGCCGGTCGATGCCAAAAGGTGTTACATCCATGTAAGTTATATGAATTTGTTTTATGTCATAAATGTTAGAGTAAAGTTTTGATTTGCGTGCCCATCTCAAATAGACTTGTGTTAGTGTGTGAGAAGCTTGGTTTCAACTCAATTGTTGTGA
Source organism: Asterella californica (assembly GCA_036924285.1). Classification (NCBI taxonomy): domain Eukaryota; kingdom Viridiplantae; phylum Streptophyta; class Marchantiopsida; order Marchantiales; family Aytoniaceae; genus Asterella; species Asterella californica. Next base: position 29,279,401 of record JAYKYS010000006.1, on the reverse strand, counting down.
AATATTACTCCGAGGTCTTCTATACAGCTCAAAAGCTTGAGACTCGCTGTAGTATTGTGTTTGGGTTCAGAATCAACATTGGATAGCGGAAGCGCTCTCCAAACTCCTTCTAACTCTTGTACCTCATCATCATCGCAAAGCGGAAATGGTCAGGATGGACTGAAACCGGAAATGTATGTTGGCTGCCACGAATGTAGCACTAGCTTAATAATCACGCGGGGAGTAAGCCGCAATGTTTTCGGCGGTCAGGAAAAACCTTTTTTTTTTCGCTCCACCACTGTTGTGGACCGCACCTGCCGATGCCGATGTGGGCGCGCTTTCGTTTGCTCGGGTGGTATTAGCGGAAAGGCTGTTTTTTGTCGTTTCACGTACCGTCGATGCTTCTTTCTTTACTTGTTTCCTTGATACATTGAGAGCAATGGCGGGCTTGGTTTCGAACCGATGGTGGGCTTGCTGTCTGAACCTAACTCGTGCTAACTCGTCTCGTTTTAGAAGAACGGCTGTTTCTCTCGATGCACATTTTCTTTCTTCGTTGCTGTCTCTCGCTTCATGGTAACTCGCCTCGTTTTAGCGGAGCGACTGTTTTTTCGTCGTTTGACGTACAATCGATGCTTCTTTTCTTTCCTTGCTACGTTGGGAGCGATGGCAGGGTTCGATACTGCCTGAAGCTCTTCTCTTTCTCTCGTCATTTTAGAGGAACCGCTGTTTCTCTTGATGCACACTTTTTTCTTCCCCGCTACGATTGCTGGTGGGATTGGGTTCTTCATGAAAGTATGTTTGCAGTTCGTTCTTCTTCCTTTGTTCGGTTTTGATTGCAGATGGGATCAGAAGATGACAGGTCGATGATTTTGCTTCTGGAGGCGAAAGCGTGACGTCACGTCGACTGCATATCCCAGATGATTTTGCAGTTTCGACTGCTGCTGCTCGATCGACGGACGGGACGACATCTCATTTCGCAGGTAGACTGATCAAGCAATGACACTTTCATCCCGTCGCTCGTGAGCCACCACTTCTTTCAGGAAAGAACTGGGGCTGACGGGGTGGGAATTCCCTGCTTTGCTTTGTCAGATGGTGTCACTGACTCGGATGTGACGTGCAACAGTACTGGTCTCCGTTTAGGTTGTTCACATCGACTACAGGTGCGAGGGGTATGGGAGAGTATACGCGGTCATCCTCACCTATGTTTATCGGGGCAGCACCTTATGTACTCTACGTTATACACCGCCGCCGCATGTACGTTCTCTTACTCTAATGTACCATGTCTCTTCAATTTGTGCTTGCCAATGCCTACAGACTCAGACAACCAGGACACCGATGATGAGAAGTCCGATTCTGTTCGCGCATCCCTTCCCTGCAGTCCCGGTAGTCCTTTGCTGCTATCTTCTAGCCCTCTGCCGTCTTCCTCCGCTGTGATATCATGCACTCCCGGTAGCCCTCTCTTTGTATCTTCGAGCTCTGTAATATCAGCATATCCGTCTATCCAGTCACAGAGCAGTCCTCTGGCCCCTGCTGTACCCTCAGTCTTGCTGCCAATCGAGCCATTATATGCCCATAACCGTCATTTGGACTGCTTTGCAGTTCCATCCACTTCACCTCCATATCCGTTGTTACCGTCTCGATTGTTGTCTTTCTCTGAGACCGAGTTGTATATTAGTAAGAGCTACGTTTATGTTGATTTCCGCTTTTGTCTCAGACCTCTAGATTTCTTCCTGTCTGTTTTAGATTTTGTAAAGGTCGTTTATGCTTTCTCGGGAAGCAGCTGCTGTTATTAGTGCATTAAAAGTCCTTTTCTGTACGTACAGTCGCAAGACTTCTGGCTTACCTCAAAGACAGTCGATCTGTTATCTTTTGTTATCCTAAATACTTGCATAGCCAGGATGACCCGAACCTCATCAAGCCGGTTGTATCGTCTATCTACAGATAGAAAACCCTGCACTGCGTCTGTACAGCTTTCAACACACGACTGTATAGAATAGGCTGTAAACACGAAATCTTTTCGTCGGATGTAAATGCGACAGGCAACTCGCGCCATCCATGCGAGCAGGCCGTTCGTACCTCGTCCGAAGAAGTCGTGCCCTGTCAAAACCCTTGAAGTTTCCCTCACTGTAGTCCGGACCGGTGCGGACCTGGATCTTGCTTGTTGGGGTTGCTTATGTACATTTCTTCATCAGCAATCCGGTAGTGGGCTCATCTGTGTGGAGAGGGGAGGTGCTTTACTCCATCTCCATGTTCAAGGAGTCCTCTCCTTGCAGACCACGAGCCCATAGATGTAAAAAACCGCTTACTTCTTGTCTTGGGTTGGAGAGGGGTCAATAGACCATTGGGAGGGGAAGTCTGCGTCAAGAGACTGAACAACCGTGGCCTTCACACCTTCGTGGGCATGGTCGGGTATTGCATGAAGGACCAATCTAAGGTGCACCACCGTTGCTCCATGAAAAACATTACTGATAGCATGCTTGCAGATGGACATGAACTATTTACACTGTTAGGTGCCGCAGACACCAAGAACAGGGTCGAGCTGAATACTAATAACATACTGCAACAAGCGATACAGTTTAACAAATATAAGAGTTGACATCCACTGGGCAGCACACCGCGGACTTCTCCTAGGTCGATGGTTCGATCAGGTAAGTATGCTCCGTCCTGTAAATAGTTGATGAGGAATGAGATACAACGAGCTAGGAGCGAAGTATTGTGAAAATCCATCGTTCATCCAGAGACAATTACAATCAAGGATATAGACATCATTTTCTTTGTCAACCATCAGGACCGTAGGAGGTATTTCATCCCTATACCTCCTAAAGATGAAGAACGACTCCTCAGTCTGCCTTCCCCGAGAACTGATAACGACGGCCCTCTGTTCGAGACAGTAACTGCCTTCTCCGAATTTATGCCGCTCTGCACTGCTCTTCTTCGAAACACATCGGTCGAACGTGCAACAAAAGATAATTTTCCCGTTTGAAGCAACTGCTGTACGGTATTTGCTTTTTTCTAAGTACATTTTCATTTTCCACGCCCGTGCAGATGTGACGACAGAAGCAGAGAGTTCCACTTAACAGGAGTACACTGCGGTACCAGAGTTAGTCGAAGGGATGTATAACGTGAGCAGACACGTTTGTGCAGAGATGTTTGTCATCCACATCTTTCTAGACAGGACTATATAGCGTGCTGTAGTTTACAGCAGTAGACGCAACAGCGTTTGTAGCAGTAGAAAAAGCAGTTTTTTGACTGTGTGCTGTTTGCGTTTGTGAATAGATAGTACAAAACGAGTAGCACAGTTTATAACATAATAAGCAACAGCGTTTGTAAATATCAAGCAAATAGAAACGAGAGCAGTAGCAGTGGTGAGAAGTTGTGACGTGTCACGACGTCTTCAGCAATCGTTGTTACAGAAAAGTGTTTTACTTTACTTCTCCCAAGTAAAGGTGTAGTTCTCACCGACGGTATTGAAAAAACTGTGTTGCGTGGGTTAGTTATAAATAAAAGTTTTACTTGTGGTCAATTCTCTTCATGCCACTGGAGTTGTGTGTCGTGTGCTACTAGACGTAAAGTCCATTAAACTATGAGGTTCACACGAGAAAAATGGCTATGCAGTTCGACCTGTCATAAGACACGGAGAATAAAAAGGGCTGTTCAAAACGCCTCTTATCGCGATATAGCGGCAACGAAGCATGGATATATTTAATAATTAGTTACAAGCTTACAATATCACCGGATGGTGAGAACGGTGCTATTTGCGAACCATTGTAGTAGTAACCTACGGCGCAAAAATTACTGGGAAACAGATAACATGCACCTAAGTATGCATAAGGGTGAATATCCTCCACCTCCGAGGTGAATAACTATACCAGGTCTTTAGGTGCAGCTAGTTTGCACTGCACCATTCACTTTCTCTGAAAAAATAATACTATTTCTAATTTATAAGATACACACAGTTAGAGACGACGATGTGTCCGCATCCAAACTAATTCATGACTCCCAAGGAAACAGGTGGGAAATTCGAGAACTCATGAAAATCTACAACCACCTAACATGTCCACCCTAACGAATCCTCTTTCCAGATTTTCTCCTTCGTCGATAGTGTGTCCACGTCCAAACTAATTCATAACTCTCAAAGAACCAAGTGGAAAATTCGAGAACTCATGAAAATCTGCATTCACCTCCTAATATGTCCAGTTGAACCAATATTCTTCTCAAATTTTCTCCTTCGCTTTATCCGCTTGTCGTTTTTCTTTTTTTTCCGGAAGTGCACTTTGGATGCATATTTTTTGCAAAAAGTTATTGGATTTTGATCTAGCATTATCAAGAACCAGTTAATCAAGTTTTAAGTTTTTATGTAATCCAAAATAAGCTCTATCTCAAAGAGAGATTGTGAATTCAGAAAAGAAATCTAAGAAAATATTTTTGCTAAACCCTTTTAATACCAGGAGGGGTTTTAAATCTTGTTCTCGACAACTAATATCACTCAAAATCTCTAAGTTTGACATGCACTATTAAGGGTGTCAAAGTTAGAATACTTTGTGAAGATTCTGAAACCGCATCGATATGCACAGTCACGGCCAAAATCTGGCAGGCTACCTCTTGAAACATCTGCGTGGCTGTTGTTCATTTGAGCAATGGATCACGTTTCTCTGTAGTTGCTTCACCATAATCACAAATACGAAAAATGTTAGGAAACCAGGTTTAGTTGTGTATTTGGAACACAACTAAACCTGGTTTCCTAACGGCTGGTCTCATCCAGAGGTTAATGAATCTTCTCTCTTAACTTTTACACCCCTATTGTGTTTAATTATCATGATTATCTAGGGTAGCATCAAGATTACCCATTTTTATACAAAAAGACGTTATTGTTCTAGATAAGGAGATTACCGAACACGTCATCATCATCCTTTTGTGCAATAGACATTGATGGTAGGAGTAAAACCATGACATCTAGAATGTACAGAGTTGATGCTTTATGGCCGCAACACAATGTCGACAAGCTTGTTATCTTCTAAAAGAGAAAACGAGACACAATGAATGAGAAAAGCGTGAAGCAATGGATTTGTTATCTTGTAAGCATCCGTGGATGTTCTCTAAGAAGGAATCACCACCATTCACGGTTGCACATCAGTCAACTGGTGGTCCGAGCTCGCTTGCTCCATCTGCACCTCATATCAGGTCACGGATGACCTATTACATATACTGTATTTTCACAGAATCATAACAAAGAGTTGCGGTCAAGTGTTCATTATTCTCATTTCTTTTGGATCTCACGGGATCTGTTTTCGTATCGTGGATCTCCTATGGAGAAAAATCGATGTTCAAGGAATACAATTTTCCATCTTGGTCCAAAACGTATTTCTTATAGTACTATTGTGTAAGTCCCATCGAGAAGATAAAAAATGATATTTTGATAGTCGTGAACGGAGTCAAGATGAAAGAGTTAGGGAGATCAGAAGTTTTAGAGTTTTTCTGATGAAAGATGCTGATGTGGCAAAATCTGACATGTAAAGAAGTTATTGATATAACACAAATTTTTTTCGTGCAAAAATGTTGATGTGTTAGAAATTTTCTGATGTGACAGAGAATGCTGACATGGTACTACTATGGATTGGGCAATGAGTTGACAAGTGAATCTGACATGTATGCCTTCATGGCTGCCATGTGGCACTATGCTAGCATGCCTGCCATTTGATTATACTACACAGCGATACGTGGACACCAAGAGGGTTAGAATTGTTATTTAAAGGAGCAAAAGTTGTTCATTAAAGAGATTTTTTCTATGTACATGTTTCCAGGCTATCAGATTAGGCTAAATCTTCAGAACTTGAGGAAAATTGGACCACGGACATAGAGATTGATCTCCATGTTGAGGTGGGGACTTTCAGGGTTTGGGGACATGACTTGCGCTGTGGCCACGACTCAGTTAATGACAGAAGGGATATCATTGGAAAGTTGCTAACAAGAGATTTCCAGCACGTTAAGAATTTTCACATCTGGAGGTCGTATGAGTAACTTATGAAGGCTCTAAGTCCATTGTTTATACTAAAGTTCTAGATGCGGATAAGTTTGGAATGAAACTTTAAGAGTCGATAACTTTTCGTGAAAAGATCCTTTTGGTGCATGTTGGGTATGCATAGAAATGATCTTTCAAGAACTACACAGTACAGGTGTTTGATTTGGATTTGGAGCAATTGAGTGAAAAGTGCATATTATTTTAAATCGGAGATACATTCAGTTTGTGAAAAGCAGAAAAGTGTAAATACATTAGGTCTTTTGGATTGAGAGAGCTTAGTACTCACACGCTGTTGCGTACTTTCTCACTTCCAGTTTTTAGGCACTTTTTACAGCTAGATACTACGCTTGTTCAAGGGTGCATATTCTCCCAATCAAAAATATGACACCGCCGGCAGTTCTTTCAACCTTTGACCTCCAGCCATGAACCCTTCATTGTTTACTCCTCGAAGATGGAAACGAAACCATCCTTCATTCTCGTGAATGGAGGAATCTCTATATATTCTCTCCAATTTTAATTTTTCTCTTGTGCTATTTGCATCTCGGGGATGGACGACAATACAATCCGACAAGAATGGGATGCAAGAAGTTTTTAGGGTTTCTTCCGAGACATATTGCATCAAGTTCAAGAAGTGTTTAGGTAAGAGTTTCAGAAAACCATTCTATGCGGATTTCGGTTTGGGAATCTGAATGATGGACCTTTTTCTAATATACTGCAGCAGTGATTTTGCTCAGAATCACTTGCATTTCATCGATCATCTGAGACATCTCATGTTCAGCAAAGCTTCGCGTTGCAGTTTAATGGAATGAGTGTAAGTAATTTATTACATTGGTTCTCCGAAGGCTGCTTTCTGTCGTAGCGGTCACAACTGTTGCCTTGGAGGATGCGCCTCCACGGAAGATTTGTCTGTGAGTGAAGAAAGCAATTGGTGTACACGTAAGTTGGGCTGGTGGTCCCGTGAATTCTTCAGTTGGAGGTGAGAATTACGTGATAAAGAAGGGAGTGGAACTCCGAATCATCCGAATGATTGTCCAGTTCGCGACCTGAATGGCGTATATGTCACGGTGATAATTGTTCATGCCAGAAAGATACATTATTGTCTGGGTACTAAGAGAGAGAGAGAGCATTCTTATGTCAGGGAATGTGAATCTACCGCGTCAAGAGTTATCAATCTTTGCATACAGCAGTTGCAACAGCTGAGCTGTTGCCGGTGGGCATGCGATCAGTAGTAAGGACAAGTCTAGTCAAGGCATGTGTTTCTTGATGTCTGTGAAACGCACATGAAGTTGACGATATTATGAGATTGAAGAGTCTGACACCATATGTAGCCACCAAGGTGTTAAGTTTTCAAAGCGCAGACGCATTAGATGTTAAAGAAGTGGATTGTCAAGAATTATGGCGTCGTTGAGTACGATCAGTCAGAGAAGCACTTAAAATTTGCGACCAAAAACTAGGTTAACCATCAGCATGCCCTTACTCCTAAAACAATGGTTATCGTGCAGCTTGTTCTTTCCTATGTGTAAACTTCAGCTTGACATCAACTCAAGAATTCACAACGTACTGATTGGGGAAGTCGCAAACGCATCAGAAATGTCTAATTTCTGTTGGTACGACTCTGACCCTAACTTCTAGGTGAAAACGGAAGACGATGCTTAGATCAGCACTCCTCACCAACACAAATTATACGTCTTTTTGGAGTAGTTGAATACTTGTGGTATAAGCACCTCAGTTTCACCTGACAAAAGCTATAATTCTCTCTCTCTCTCTCTCTCTCTCTCTCTCTCTCTCTCTCTCTCTCTTGCCGAATGATGCGTCACCATCATCCTGTTCGAGTATCCCTCAGTGTGCATCTCCATAGTTGGATTCAAAGGACATGAAGTTACAGGACACCTGAGCTTTGCAAATGGTGAAACGCATGAACATACTTCGTCATTGGAATGGGACGTCAGGTTTGGATTTGGTTTGCCGGTGGATCTTGTGATGCGCCGAGAATTACTAGTATGAAAATTCGAATGCAGTCGGACAGAAACAAACTGGATGGGAAATATCTTATCTGTCGTCTAAGGACAACATACATGTCTAGATTTCATCGATATCTTTTAAAAGCAGTGGATAACGTCAAGACCACACAAGCTTGTGGAATAAGCACGAGGTAAGCTTGTGGAGTAAGCAAGGAGTGGAGTTTCGATAAGCTAGCATCGTACGGACTTTGCATTTGCTTATGGAACTCCTCCCTATGGAGAATTCCTAAACACTGCTACAAGTGCTCAGGAGTGAGCAGTGATACGCTTCCCTAGTACTAAATACGGATCTGACCTAAAATGATTTATGTGCCACAAAACTTCGTCTCTTTGCGGATTAGCATGAAGTAGTTTCGCACATATCATGCACGAAAATGTTTCATGCTCATCAGGGAAGAGAGACCATGTATTCTCAGGTTCTCTCATGATGAGTTACCATACTTACAAAGCATTAGCGGCTTCAGGCTTGCGATTTATATACCCTCGTGCTGCCATGCGTTGTAACAATAAATGATGGGAATTATCTACACTTCTCCGTGTCCAGATAGCTTCAGTTTTCGTAGCTGAAGTCTGAAGTCTTCAAGTTAGACTCTTCAGCCGAGTCCTGTGATGAAAATTATTTGTTTCTCATCTCTGAGATCAGACCATCAATTCTACTCTCTGTTCTCGATAACGTCAATTCTTCGAAGGAGTGAAACACCGTATTTCTTACAGCATTTTGATAGTACATGTCTTAGCATGTCTGCGATAACACTCATCAAGAGGTCATGGTGCATGAAAGTACACATACAGAAGCACTAAGTTCTATGCTGTTCGTTGCGATGCATTTGCATGCAAAGCTAACAGTCGTTTTTTCACAACTACAAGAAATGAATCGTTTTTTGCTTTCACTTCACATATGCATTTTCGAGATATTTACTCCCATATGCTTCCTTCACTACGTTCACTTTCTCTGTTGTGCAATACTAACAATTCCATTGAGTAGTACCTTGATAGCTGTCGTATGGACCACAACTCGTTCGACTACCTTCACTACTAGTATAGTGCTTGAATATATACCTACAGTGTGTTGACACGCTCTGAAGTAGGTGCATAATCCCGAATTGTGAGAACTCGCGACCAGTTTGAACCTGTTTGCTTCATTGTTGTTCTCTTCTCTATATACGACCTATTGGCAGACGATAAGTTCAATCGAGGAGATTTGCACATTAATTCGTTGATTCGTGACCTGCCCACTCCGGAGTTATAGCAGAGTTGTCAGCCACCGTATCAACTTCTCGTCTCAGTGACTGGTGAAGATAGGTCACTTCTAGTTTCCAGGTATGGTTTCTGACCCCGTTGATGCTCAACTGCTGGAATTAATCCAGATAGCACTTTCTGGCTTACACGTAACAAACTTGCGCGAAGTGATGTGATCAGTCGTTCAGCCTAGTATGAAAGACGTTTTGAGAGGATAGATAACCACACTGCTTAATACATCCTCATCGCAAAGATGGTGTGATAATACTCTTTGCGAGCATAAAGATCTGTCACCTGCATTTGAACACTAGAAGAAATGAACAGGCTTACCTGACGCCTTACCTTAACTACTGGCATACATGAACAGCTGACGAGGTCTGCAGGTTGTCGGTCAGTTGGTGGTAATTCAACTCCACACCCATCTCGTTTTGAGTACAATGACTGGGATTTTAAGTTCGTAGAAATTTTCAAGTCAGCAGATTTTAGATTCACTCGCTAGTCTCAGAAGAGATTTCAACTTTACAGTGCCTCGGTTTGCAGCACCAGCTGGAGTTTCCTTGTTTCCTTTCAGCGTAATTTGTCAAGCCCATCGATATCACTCGCCAACATACCTAGTCTGGACAGGTAATTAGTGTGAAACTTTTACATGAAGAGCCGTAGAGAAAAAACAGAGCTCCTTATTATAACAATCTAGGTAGAGTTTGAACTAATAAATAGTTAGGCCTTGTGATCCAAAGCAGAATCCACAGGACCGGTACCAGAAGTAAGGTAAAAAGCAGTGACAATCTGCACTGAGTTCTTGGACTTGTAGCACTCGCGAACATACCTAGTCTGGACAGGTAATTAGTGTGAAACTTTTACATGAAGAGCTGTAGAGAAAAAACAGAGCTCCTTATTATAACAATCTAGGTAGAGTTTGAACTAATAAATAGTTAGGCCTTGTGATCCAAAGCAGAATCCACAGGACCGGTATCAGAAGTAAGGTAAAAAGCAGTGACAATCTGCACTGAGTTCTTTGGACTTGTAGCACCATCACTGTTAGTAGTACTAGGATGTAAACTACGCAGTGGCATCCCGTACCAGAGACACAGAAGTGTAACCATGGGTAATATAGCGCAATCTAGACAACAACGTTGTATCTCTTTCACCTCCCCTATCGTCCAAGGCGAGAAAATGCTATCTTTCATGCTTCTGTATACAGTCGGAGGTTGAGGCCCAAGTTCTCGTCGATCTCTTGATAAATAGTACGCATTACGGTATCAGCACTCGGATCCGTGGTCTTCTTTTAGCGCTTGTTGAAGGGACTTTTGTAGCTCGTTGTTTGTGTGCTTGAAGGAGCTGTCGGAGAATCCCCAAACCTCGACTGTGAGGTAATTCAGCTTAGAGGCTCACCGCACTAGACGTTTCGTCGTGTCATTCATTAGAACGCCAAGGGCTTACTCACTGACTCTTCCTCAGATTCGTGGACATCATAACAGTATTTCGCCATCTGGATCTGATCTTGTGACCTACATATCTTCATGGCCAAGAGATGGACATTCAAGCCTCCACGTTCACGATGACGAGCCTGACAACGTACGAATCCGATGACGATCAGGTTACGTGAGCCTTGATGCAGAACCTGGTGTCATCTTGACATGTTGACCGTATCCTCGATCGGCACCCAACTCGAGAATTAGACCGGGGGATCAGCTTTAGACACATCATTACTCCTGAGATTCCCGTTAGCATCTCTCGTCTCCCTGTACACTACCACGTTTCGGTCGTCCTTCTCTATCGTGGTAATACTTCTGACCCTCCAGGAGACTCCAGTTTTTTGCCACACTGTCTCTCTGATGGTCTCGCCTCCTTGATGGGAGGTTTTCTTCACTTCTTTACGTTGACAGCTTGTTTCCTCCCTTCCATCGCTTCCGAGTTTGCTAGGAGATTCTTGGGGCTGGGAATACCTGTAGCGATCGGCATGCCCGTGCTCTCTCGTAGGTGCCACAGCTGACGAGTTCTGCATATAGGAAGGATCTAGTTAGAATCAGCATTCATCGATCAGATAACTTGATCAGTAGAAGTTACCATAATTGGCGAGATACAAGTGTAGAAGGTGAGATCGGAGGTCCCTCTACAAGACAGACCTGAACACTGACTGACCTGTGGGGTTTGTGCTTTTGGACTTTGTGATTGCGCACTCTGGCATTTTGGGTTGACTGCTGCTGTAGAGTTTTGGACAGTGCCAACTACTGCAACCTCCTTCTTCTCCATAGCTCCTGCTTCCTGAGGAACTCCAACCTGTGCCTCACGTTCTTCGAAGGAGGAACTTCTCTTTCCCAGGTAGAGAATTTATAGTAAGTGTGTCCAACGTGGGGGACAACTTTGGAGAGAACGGTTGAAAAAGAATGCCACATACTGTTTCGTCAAAACGCCTGACTGTAGAGAAAAACCAGCAAGGTATACAGTATCGACATAATCAACTTGCATTTTGTTCTCTCTCGGGACGGGTTTTCTACAATGAAACAGTTTATAAGTCAACCTCAGTGGGGAATCTTGTAGACCTTTCAGTACTAAGAAAAGAAGTTTAATAGTCGGTCTTTTTGAAATGAGCATCAGGCCTAAGCAGGCGCCATCCGATCCGTTCGTTCCTTCCTGACAAAGGATTTTGCTGATGCCGAGGTCTCTCGTTTGGACGACAGAGATTCTGACATATCAGAATCAGCCACGATCGAGTTGAATTGAATGGCAGTTTAACGATTCAGTCTGTGGTTAAACCACCAGTAGTGGTATAAAAGGCTTGACTTCCGCGGAGTGAAGAGCTTCGATGACTGGACGGAGAAGTTACGGTGGCAAAAAACAGCAGATAGAGAAAAGGAAGCAATTAATCGTTTGAATGTATAAATGAGACGACCAACAGAGGTGGACTGGTTGCACTGTCTTTTCATTGAACTATCTATCAATGAAATCTAACTATCTATCGACTACATCGAACAGGATATCACGGAACGCCGTTGAATGAGTCCCGTAGAGACTGGTGCACAGAGCATTCATAGTCGGAGCAAGATGCTTCGTCGTCATTGTGAAATTCTTCATAATATGAAACTCTCTTTCGGTCAGTGAAAATGAATCGTCATCATCATACCTAAGACCCAGGCAAAACTCTTTTTCCATCTCTCTTTCTTGAAGAGCATCCATCACAACAATGTTGCTGTGCAAGTCATCAACTTTCGTCCGAACAATGTTGCTGTGCAAGTCATCAACTTTCGTCCGGATCTGACTAATGGTCAAAGCAAGTGAGCCTAGTGTCTTCACTATTTCGTCAATCTGATCTTGTACTTTCTTCAATTTCATCACCAACTCTAGTACCGATTTCTCGCAATGGCTCACTGTTTTCATCTCTTGACTCCCGCTGCCGTCCATCTGCACAAACGCATCAAGATGAGTGAACGAGCAACAGTGCCGATGTGAACGAGCTTAAATGAAAACAAAAAACGTTACTCTGAGAAAATTGATAATGACAATCAGCGTTCTCAAACCGTGATCGAATTGTCGGACATTGATACAGAGCACACCCTCAACAGACGGAGCAGTCGAGAGAGTCCTAAGTGTTCTCCTGCCATGTGTAATGAGCTTCCTCGCAAGACATAGTGTTCGCGATAACCTAACTCTAATTCAAACTCTATGGACGGAAAAGTCTTTGTAGACATCTCGTGGAAGACTACACGGTCCACTGAGTTGAATTCTTTCGTTCTTCCCATGTTGTGGATTGACGCGGTTTCATTTGCAAACAAAGGATAGACAATTCATTGTGTTTACTATTTGTGTGAAGAGACTTTGCAGCGGGACTTTAGTGGAGAGTGCGATACTAAACTCTAAATTAGAGTTTTTAATAGCGATGTATTATTCGGATGAAATCAAATCATGTTAAGAATTTACCTCTTTAGCTGTTGTACGATGTAACTGGTGAACGACGTGAAATATGCATGCAACATGCACTTTGGCCAGGGAAAGGAAAACGATACACGGATTCTGGAGAAAAAAATCTTTACAGCTCATTCGTGCTTCAGGATCTCTTCAGTGCTTTAGACTGTAAAATTCAATTCTTTTTGTATGTTGATTATAATCAACGTGAATGGAAATTCTGTAGATCAGGTATTTCAGATATTCTTGGCAAAGGTTGATCTGAAGATTTTCGCCTTATTACGTGGACAGACTTAGGGTTATACATCAAACACAATTTTATTTTTACAAACACTTCAGTTAGCACAGTGAGAACTGTGCCGGTTAACAAAGTTGATGTCAGGAGTTCGAGTTGGGTTGAAAACAGTTTTCTTTCTCAGAAGAACTCGCGGTTACATTATAATACTCAGTTGTACCTAAAATACTTAAAATACTCCATAGTCACATCTGATTTGATTTGCATTTCCACTCACCACTCTTATTGCTGGGTTGAAAACAGTTTTCTTTCTCAGAAGAACTCGCGGTTACATTATAATACTCAGTTGTACCTAAAATACTTAAAATACTCCATAGTCACATCTGATTTGATTTGCATTTCCACTCACCACTCTTATTGCTGGACAAACTTCGATGGACACCCAAGTTTTGTCTTTTATTAACATCAAAGCACTATGAAGGTTTACGTTTCCAAAACTCTATGAATATAGTGTGTACATTTAAATTTACCGTAACGGTCTAGTTAGCGTTTGGACGATAGAGATTCCCTAAGGGCATCTCCACGGCACATACTCTAACGGGAAAGTTAACGGTAAAATTAATGTTCATGATATATTCATAGACTCTTGAAAACACAAATCTCTCCAGCGCTCTGATGTTAATAACGGAATGAGCTATGGTGTCTATTAAATTTCTCCACCACGACAGGAAAATTATTTTAATTTTCAAATCAACAACAAGCAAACACACCATAGAAAGGGCTGAACGATAATTTCTCATTGCGTATCCGAATAATGCAAACAAGAAAATAATAATTCCCCGTTCCCGAAACTTTTTACCCCGAGCACTGCTTCAGTTGTAGACAAGGCAAGGAAACGGCTACTTCTTGGAGTCTTTCCATCCGTTGGCTATTCATTGCGTCGCGTGTTTCTGCTCTTCTTACGCGGTTTTTGTGCAGGAGTACAAGTTCGTACTCCCCCTCCTCGTACAGTTGGGAAAAATTCATGATGCAATGTGAAGCGTTACAGATGTTTCTAGCAAATTTACATGGCAAAATGCTTTGAAAGCCTTTATTACGATTGCTCTTGTCAGATGATATCTTATCTTAGGTGTGATGAGTTCATGAACGTTGAGATCCATAATGAAGCGGTGAAATCCGTTACGAGGTTACTGGTCCATTCCACTATGAACAGCTCGGTGGAAGTCTGTAAGCAGATTATGCAGAATTGTCGAGAGGGATACTTGACTTCTGTTGGAGTGTACTGACGAGCCCCGGGGGAGTTTTCTCACTCGTTCAATACCACCTTATGCTCGAATCTCCATGGCCGAGGACGCAAGCAAACAACACATTCTGCCTCACTTGGTGGACGAAGATGAGGATGGAATGGATGTCTACATCTACCGAGTTCCACACTACATGAGAGCTATGTCACCTGAGGACTACACACCACAGGAGTTATTCGTGGGATTTCACTGTCACACATCACTAGTCCTACATGATCCTATGCAGTTAGATTTTTCTAAACTTGCAATAGCTCGGGAGTTCTGTCGCGGTCCACAACCGGATGCCCCTCCTATCTCAATGCCACCAGTCGGTCGACCCATAAGGAGTGAAGCATGGACGGAGTTCGTGGCTAGTTTTGACAAAAGCCTGATGACGGAGGCCAGGAAAATGTACGACAGACTTACGTACCAAGACTCTACCGTGGCAGAAAGAGAGAATGCTGTAGTGATTTTAGACGCACTCTTCATTCTGGCCCACCTGCGGTTCGGATACAGCTTCGATGATTGCTGGGACTATGCTTTTCAACCTGTGTTCGAGCGGTCTCAATTCAACGCCCAGAGGTTTCCCTTGTTAAGAGATCTTCTAATGCTGGAAAATCAGGTGCCCATGTGTTTGTTTCGGCACGTGGTTCAGTACATTCATGATGGCACACAGAATACGACTGGTGAGCCAGAGTCGATGTTGTACGACCTTTTACAATGGTTCGTGATGCAAATATATCCTTTTAACCATGGAGTGAAACTTGATGTGAGCACTGATGGGTTGGGACCATATCTAGAGGGAAGCCATAAGCATGGAGTTGATAGCTTTGTCAAATGCAAACATCTTTTGGATTGTGCCTACTTAGCCATTTGTGGACCTTACAACCCAAGTCCAGACGAGACCTCAGAATCCTGCGGCCAGTCTCTGCCGTGTTACAGGCCAAGAAACGTAGGTCCGATCGATCTCCCGCCAGCTCGGAACAGATTCAGGATACCATCTGCCACGAGTTTGAGGCGGGTGGGCATCACAGTGAAAGTGAGAGAGGATTCCCTGACCTTGAAAAACATCAAGTTTGTGAAGCGAAATTACAAGTATGTTCTCCTTGTGCCGAAGCTCATCATGAATGATAGTACAGCTTCTATATTCCGAAACCTTGCCCTGTATGAGCAGATTAGAGACAATGGGTACTTCATCAGGGGTGACATAAGGACATACCTGTACCTCATGAGCAGCTTGGTCGACAGCGTGCAGGATGTCATCCTGCTGATGAATAGTGGTGTGATTGTGAACCAGCTGAGCAGCGCTCAAGCTGTGTGCAAACAGTGGAACCAGATGTGTGATGGATTGTTCATTCCATCCAGCCCCCCTACATACTGGTCTCACCTGCAGGGCAGAATCAGCGAGCTGGAGCAGTCCAAAAGCAACAAGTTATTTGCTGAAATCGAGGAACGAAACTTTTCCAGCACGGTCGTCTTCATATCTTCTGTGGCGGTTTCCATTGTCTTCGTCGCTACGATCGTGCAGACCGTCTTCTCAGTACTTTCTTATTACGGAGCTTGACATTTGGCAACATTTGTCGATTCTACAACCCACTTCAGTGAAAGAGTAGGCGTCGTCAGGAATCACGCTTGTCTGGCCGCTCGGGACGAAACTGCTCAGGTACGTCACAAGTATTTGATCAGCAGGAGGCGGTTTGCATCAGATGTCGGGATAGACAGTACAAGTGCAGGTCTGAATAGCTTCATTACAAATCAAGTTCAGCAACGTTGCTCGCACTTCCGTTGGTTTCTTCGTGAAAGGAGAGCTTGGGCCATCACTCTACCTTCTTGTAGGCATTTGTAACTGTCCGCTTCACGGAGATGCAGCTACAGGAGGAGGTTCTCCTCCGGGCTTTGCTGCAAGAGGTAGCTCAGCTGAATGCTTTGTCAAGGATGAGAGATTCTTCAATTGCACTGTGAAATTCGTGGAGATACGGCTTTTCCAAAGGTTCCAACTGCAAAAATGCAGTTGCGGTTTGAGGCTTACGGAGAGCAGCTACAGTACAAAGATCGGCTGATAGTGGATCCGACTGAGATGTTTCTGTATTCCGGACGTTGGTACGTTGGAATTTGGAATGCATCGTCCGCTCGCATACTCTGGAATCTTCTTGCAGTTTGCCATGACCAGATACATGAATCTAGGGAGGCTGTTACCCTAACTGGTAGTACGCGGGAAAGCAGATGCGCTCGGAGTGGTATGTAAATGAGGTTAGAAAGGTGAAGTGATTCAGGAAGACCTAGAAAGTCAAGTTACAACAAGTAAAAGCCGAGGAACGGGAAGAAAGTGTTTGCTAATCTGAAGATTATTCTGTCTACTTATGCAGCTCATCAAATTGGATACTTCTCATCGGCGAGTCTTTGAACTACTGCTGTCGAAACCCCGTTGTGACAGTTTTGGCAACATCTTAGTCTCACGAAAGATTGGTTCTTACGAGCAGCATGCAGTAGTATGGAGGCAAGAAGCTTGTACCCCTCTTGACGCAGGAACGGTGAGATCTAATTACCTTTTCTTCTGGTGCAAACAAAAAATTTTGTTGTTAATTGTGGATTCAATCGTTAGCTCAAGTCGAAGCCACATGCGGGGAAAGATGAAGGAACGGACATTGCCACTTAATAACATTTAAAAGGTAGGTTTTTTCTCTACAAAGAACCATTCTAGTCCGTTTGGACGAAAGAGTTATTGCTCATTACGTTTATAAGTCCACAAAGAACTTCTTTATGTGTATAAAGTAATCAAACCCAGAAAAAGACTGAAGGCTTTTATCATGCGAAAATATGTGTTGATGTAAATTAATCCTCTATTTTGGTTACAAAGAGTTACATAACAATTACAAAATTATCAAATGAGAATTAGTAATGAGAAAATAGAAATGAGAAAATATCTACACCTATAAGAGAATTTCTAGTACGTCAAATCTAAACAAGAAAATGTAACTTTCTTCCCTTTCTCATCGACTTCTGTGAGCTAGACTATTCTTACTACAAATAGCTTGATTAAAGCACGAAGTAGCTCTGTAATCCATTGACATATAATAAACAAGCTTCGAATGGTGAAATTCCATTTACAAAATTTACAAGGGTTTAATCTATGAAAAGACAACTCTTAACACTTGGTAGAGTTCAAAAAATTTACAAGAAAAATAACCTACCTTAACAACAACATCATCATGAAGACGATAGAGTTGCTTTATAGTCTTCGCTATGTTATCAAGCTATTTGTAATAAGAAAGGTTCAAGCTAGGAAAGACGATGAGAAAAGAGGAAGTTCTTCAACTTGCATTCACGAAGAGATGTGACATTTTCTTGTTTATATTGAATATACTAGAAGATCATTTGTGTAAAGATCTTCTCGTTAATAGTCATCAAGCTTCGACAAAATTCGTTTGATAGTTTATAACTGTTATGTAGTTCTTTGCAACTAGGATAAATAGTTGATTTGCATCAGTACGTATTCTCACATGATAGAGAACTCCAACTTTCCTCTTGATTTGCTCAAGAAATCATGCACCTTGCTGTGGACTTATAAGCATAATGAGCAATAACTCGTTCATCCAAATGGACTAAACGAGCCTCTGTAAAAAAAAGATTGCCTTCTACATATTACTGACTACCAAGTAGCAATCGACATTTCTTCATTTTTTCTCGCATAGTGCTTTGAGCTTGTGGCTTCGACTTGAGCAAACAAGAAGATGCAAACAGATCCTGTTCAATCCACAATTCCCAGCAAAGTTTCTTGGTCTAAACTAGAAGGAAAGGTAATTAAGTCTCATTGTTCGTGCGATGTCCAGAGGAGTACTACTGCATACTGTTGACACATTTACTTAATACTCTCGCGCATCACATGCAAAGAAGATCTTATCTGTTTCTTGGTAATCTCCCGTTACTTGTGAGATAGATGAAATCTTGATTATGCAACCCATATCCAATGTATCACTCGATAATCGTCTTCCATTCTTCAAGAATATATTGATCTTGGTAACGTTCGAGTTTGGATATACGAAATGCATTACTCACATTCTCTACCAGGACATACCACGAGCATATTTTTGTTGTAGTCGAAGAAACATAAGTAGTAGTCGCATTACATTTAGCATGTAATCATATCCAACTGAGATGGACCTATGGTCGAATGATGAAAATGATCAGAATGCTCTACGTTTCTAATCACCACCAGAGACAAAAGATTTCTACTTAGGTTTGTGTGAACTACTTTGCAGATCATAATATCATTCACCTCTGGCCAAGGGGGACAACAGCCTATTCTACCTGGGATAACGAATTAAGACATATCTCAAATCTTGGAGTTCATAAGTGACAAACCTAAACTGAGGAGGAAGAGATTGTAACATAAACTTCTCTACAATCTGATGACAAGTCTACAAACAACCATCCCCTCTATGTGGTCTCGATGGACCTTTTATGATAGTATAGTCACTCAATGAATCAACAGTAGTGACTTCACCCACAAACTCTTCAACATACCAATCTGCTTTAAAATTAAAGAGTTGAAAAGCACCACAAAATTCATGCAAAAAGAATTGGTTTATCTGACATTTATCTGACATCTGATAATATGTTGATTTTTGCAAACAAAAATCAATATATTATTTGTTAAGACATTAAAAAAGTAGAAAACAACTTAAAAGTAGGATCAAACACCAGAAAATAACTAGAAAGAACTTTAAACTCTTGACTGAAACCCAAAACATATACATACCTGAACCATTGAATGCATCTTGTCGTACGAGCACGTGATAGTTAACTATGTAAATGTTTTCATCCACAAACACAACTTTATATCTTTTTATCTTCTTACGAAATATTGGATTGTCCTTGAAGTTAAAGATCCAACTAATCTAAAATGAGTTAGGAGATATTTTTCAATGTCCCAAGGGATGTCAACCTCTCTTGCTTTCAAAGAACCAATTGCTTCTCCTTTTTCCACCAATGTGTTTAGCTTCGGATAATCAAGTCTGAGACTTTTATCTGCTTTTCATATCGATTTTGCAATTTCTTGGCTAGAAACAAGGAGCAGTTTCTTAGAGCAGTCAGACAAAGAAGTAACATCTAACTCTTCACAAGGATAAACATTTTGTTCAACAAAGGACAGAGCTCATTGGGTCCTAGATAAATCATCTTTGTCTCGACATGTAATTGTGCTTGTAAAGACGTGAAGAACCTTCGAATGTAATATTTTGTAGACGATATCTCCATCGTGTTTTTGTTGGTAAGAATCGTATTCAACTTCGCAACACCTCTTTCGAACCCATATCACCAAAAATATCATGAGCCTCATGTCTCACAACATCATCTACAATCTCTCCATTTGTGGTCGAGAAAGAAGCGCATCTGAATCTCAAGTTTACACAACCATTAATGCTTCAACCATGGCAAATGAACCTTCGACTAATCTACAGAACCTTCAACTAGTCTACAGATCAGTTAAATATATGTTTAAACATTAGGAGTAGTTAATGAAAATGTAGACAAGTAAACATGATAAGGAATACATGCTACGTGTTCCAACGGTGATCTGTTTGATCTAGAGTGTTCTTCTTTGTGCACATACCAAGCAGAAAATAATTTTCTTGCATATGTCGTGGACTTCTCTGTCCTATCATATTTTTGAAAATGTAGATACAACACTCATCTGATCAAAGTGAGTAGCACATCAATCTTAACCCACGGATCATTATCTATATCTCTGTCTAAAGCTCTAAACATAGGTCATAGACAATACATTGTAAATAACTGATGTTCCTCTGTTTTGTAATAAGAGAGCTTCAGTTTAGAACCATGTTTCCCTTCGACTTGTTTTGTCGGTTGTCTAGGTCCTCTATGACCTAAACCTTTTGGTCTGTAAAGAAGAACCTGATCTATAGTTTTCTCTGCCATCTTTAGTTCTACCTGGGTCAACGAACTAATGAAGTCCTCGTTAAACTTCTTGAAGAGACACAAAGATATAGTATGCATGACATCAAAAGTAAAACATAGAGATAAATCGACGCCACATAAATCAAAGATTCTCCAGAGTTGAGATTTGAAAGCTATACCTCCTCGTCTACCAGCTTCGTCTCTTTCCTCTTGGTTACTGGCATATGATAGCTTCTGCAAACAAGCTAAGATATGCTTTGTAGTACATTTTTTAGGTGGATATCTCACTTGTCTCTTGTTGTCAAGATAAACAACATTGGTGTCAAGGAATCGACCTTCCATATGGCTCTTCTACATGCTCCATACCCTCTGTCTTTGAAACCACCTATCTTACACTGCGCATGATGATCTCTTGTGAAGTTCATAAGCATGTCTCTAACCGTCATGGTGGCAGGTATGGGAGATGAAAGAAATGACTCTTGTAGTATCTCCTTACAGAAAATGTTAGTTGGTACTTCAAATCCTTCTATGAACATTGTTTCTAGTTCAAGTAAGAATGATTTCAAAAAAGTGATAAGGAGATGTGAGTTTCTCTGTTCTATCAACCGTGATCTGCAGACCAAGCAATAGCTGATGAAGGAGTTTCATAACACCTTGTGCGTCGGACATCGAGGAGCTTGGGCTACCTACACAAAATTTAAAGAGAGATATTGGTGGAAAGGTCTTTATCAATATGATAGGTTTAATATTTCCTCTAGGAAAAGATTTTCAAAATTTCTATGTTAAAAGAAAATTATTTCACAATTTTTGAGATGTAGATTTTATGATTCCGTAATTTTCCTATATCATATAAATATATAGGTTTTATAGATATAGATAATATGCCAATATAGATTTTCAAATAGACATAAAATGCTTTGTAGAGACTTTTTACTTTCATAAATAACTAGATAATTTTCTTATCTCAATTAACATTCAAGAATCTTACGTAGTTCATCCAAGAGTTACTTTGATAACTCTAGGATGGAGCCACGTAAAATTCTTTTAAATTTGAAATTTATATTTTTTCTTAATATTCACTTTGGTAGATAGCATTTACTGATTGTGGTGTTTTATATATTCTATCTGCACCTTAAACGTATGGAGAACTTGATATGAAAACCCATGAGATCTGAAATCGAAAAGAACAATGAATCTTAAAATTAAAGATAATAAAATATGAAGACACTTTACTAAGCTTCAATCCATTCTACTAGATAGTTTGAATTGTATTGTATAGGCTTGAACTGTGTACAAAGTTGTCATAAACTATAAAAGTTAAGCTCTCGACAACAGCAAGATGATTTTAATATCCATTCACCCAAATTTGATTACATCAACCAGATAACAGAGACGCTTCTTCCACCTAATATGCATAGAAAATGAGGTTCTCGCCGCGAGCGAAAACTGACAACTTGGAAAGACATGGAGTCTAAATTCTCATCGCGGGTAAGACACGGGCGGGAGATGTGGCGATGGTGATTTTCCTCTGGCTTGGGAGTTAGGGCTAGGTCGTGTATTATCGGGTTCGCACTTTCTCGACGATTTGCACTCCTTCCGGCTTGGAGGTTAAGGCTAGCTCGTGTATTATCGGATTTGCACTCCTCGTCTATTGCTCGGGGGTCGTCTTTGAGGTGTGGCGGGGCCCTGCGGCCAGAGATCGAGTAGTCTCGCAGGCTCGCTATGAACTGTGTTCTATTCATTCGTTTCGTTTGGCGGTTTGTTTGTTAGCGATGGCGGGATCACAATCAAAATTTGCTTCATTATGCTTTGATGGTTTCATTCTATAGGTTTGGCTGTTGTTTTCTCTCAATAATGCGATAATGCGCTCTAGCTCACTCGTTGTTACATTTACCTGGACCTGGCATATTCTACAAGTATCGTCAACTTCCTGCTGAAGTTCGATTATGTCAAGATAACCAAAACCTATTTTTGTGTCCTCTGCACGTTCTGCCTCTCGTAAGTTTGGCTGGTCCATACCGCTTCTTCTCTTATTCAGAAGACAGAATTTCACTCTATTTGCAGGACTGTAATAAGTAGAACTCTACTTATCAACTAGAGAGGAAATTGGTATGATAGAAGTCTTTGGTATAAAAATTAGTTACGACTAAGTTGACCTGAGAATACATGCAGCAAAAAAATACTTCTATCAATAGACAAGAACGTCTGTAAGATGAGGCTCTAGAGTGAACTCGAAACTCGAATGCCAGTGGTGGTGCATTCGCAGCCTTTATATAGTGAGAGGAATAGTACATGATCAGCTTCCGGCCAATGCTCATCTCTCACGCGGATCGCTGATGTGGCTTACATGCAGCCTTAGATCTAGAACAACATCTAGAGGTTCAGAATGAGCCACGTAGAAGGCTCGCTGGAAAGTTCTAGAAGCTTCTTTCTAGAAACTTCCTTCTGGAAGCTTCCCGGCTGGAAAGTTCTAGAAGCTTCATTCTAGAAACTTCCTTCTGGAAGTTTCCCGGCGGACTTTTGGCGCACTCGCCTATTGGTAGAAGTACTATTTGCTGCATGTATTCTTCGGCCAACTTAGCCGTAACTAATTCTTATACCAAGGACTTCTACCAAACCAATTTCTCCTCTAGTTGATAAGTAGGACTCTACTTATTACAAACCTCTCCCCTTTTAAGAAGCAACGTCCTCGTTGCTCAACTGCTGTTCGAAAGCTTGCACTATGAGTGGGGCGTGTGCAAGATTGGTTGCAGGTTCCCATGTTGCTTCATGTAATGGATAGCCTTTCCATTTGATCAAATAATCTACCCGTTGATGACGAGTCCCACGAACACGTTTCTTTAAGATGCATTTCACTTCAAACTCTTCCTCGCCATCGATAATTTGAGGCAGTGGTCGCGACTCTTACGAATTGCCAAATTGAGGAGGTCGTGGTGTATATCGCCTTAATAAAGACACATGAAAAACCGGATGAATCTTCATGTGGGGTGGAAGTTCGAGTTGATATGCCACTGCTCCAATTCTCCGGACAACAGAGAAAGGCCCGATGAAGCGAGGGTTGAATTTACGACTGCCGATCAGAGTAAGATTGGTTGTGGATAACCAAACTTGATCACCAATCGTGAACTCTTCATGCCGACGGTGTCCATCGACATATTGCTTTTGTCGGTTCTGAGCAACTTGTAGTTTCACCTTAGCTTTGTCCACTCCTTGTTGAATTCGTGCAACGAATTCATTAACAGCATCCACTTTGGTGTTGACTGACGACGTCGTGCTGAATCGTGTCAAACTTGCTGGTGTGAGAGGATGTTCGCCGTACATGAGGTAAAAAGGTGTTTCACGAGTAGATGCATTGAGGGAGTTGTTGTAGGCAAATTCTACCAAAGGGAGTAAAGTGTCCCACTTCGCTTGCTCCTCCAGAGTAAAGGCTCGTAGCATGTCTTCAATGATGCGATTGGCTCTTTCGGTTTGTCCATCGGTCTGTGGGTGATAAGCCGTAGACATGGCAAGTTTGGTCTTGAACAGACCAAATAGGGTTCTCCAAAACATGCTCGTAAACTGAGGACCTCTATCTGTTATAAGCACCCGTGATAGACCGTGCTGAGCAAAAATGGTGTTCAAATATATCTGAGCAAGTTGCGGTGCTGAGACGTCTTTCGTGGTCGGTCGAAGATGGATCATCTTGCTAAGCTTATCGACGAAGACGACGATGGAGTCAAAACCTGAGCTCGTCATGGGAAGTTCACACACTAAGTCCATACTAACATGTTCCCAACGTTTGGAAGGGATCGGGAGGGGTTGAAGGAGACCGGAGGGTGCTTGATTTGTAGCCTTATTTTGTTGACATATTGCACAACTCCGAGTGTATACTGCAACATCCTCTGCCATCTTGGGCCAATAGAACACTCGTTGGACTGCTTCTAACGTCTTTTCTGCCCCCATGTGTCTTGCAATGGCTGAATCGTGACATTCAGTTAGTATGGTGGTACGTAGTTCTGGATCATCTGGGATCCATAACTTCCCTTCATGGAATACCAAACCATGGTTGCGGGTGATGGTTCTTGAAGGTTTTGCTGCGACAGTCTGTGCATCCGATTTTGTGCCCTCGATCAATTTTGTCCAGAAGTCAGAATTCACCTTGACTTCAGAGACTATGTTATGCACCATAGGCATGCGGGTTATGCATCAGCAATTTGCTTCTTGCCCTCAACGTACGTGATGGTCATGTTGAATCGCTGCCTCCATTCTGCCCAACGGATTTGTCTCTTTGAGAGATCCTTCTGCGTCTCCAAATAGACTAAAGGTTTGTGGTCTGTCTCGACCACAAAAGCCTTCTCCCCTAGATAGTGCTTCCAATGCTTAGTAGCGAGAACTATCGCCAATTCTTCTCTCTCGGTGGTGTGATAGTTCTGTTTTGCTGGTAACAACTTCCGAGAGAAGTATGCAATTGGATGCCAACCATCCTTCCATTCTTGCTGCAACACCGCCCCTACTGCCGTGCCTGATGCGTCCGTTGCTAACTTGATAGGTTTTTTTGGGTCGTACCACTTGAGGATCGGAGCATGTAGTAGCGCGGTTTTTAATGCTTGAAAACCTACTTCTTGCGCTGTTCCCCACATCCATTTCTTGCCTTTGCCTAACAGGGCAGTTAGTGGTTGTGCAAGCTTGGCAAAATGCTTAACAAATCTACGATAAAATCCTGTCAATCCCAAGAAGCTCTTAAGTTGGGTCTGATCTTCTGGAGCCTTCCATTGTTGGATGACAGCTATTTTATCGGTCATTACTTGTATGCCTTCTGCACTCACTCTGTGTCCTAAGTAGTCCACCTCCGTCTTGCCAAATTCACATTTTGAAATTTTGGCGTACAATTTATTTTGGCGGAGTACTTGGAGAACCTCTCTCAAATGGTGCACATGGTCCTCCATAGTTTTGCTATAGACTAGGATGTCGTCAAGAAATACAACGACTGATCTGTCTAAGTACGGACGGAATATGTCATTCATCAGGCCCATGAAGGTGGCCGGTGCATTTGTGAGACCAAATGGCATTACCAAGTATTCGAAGTGACCATACCTTGTTCGAAAGGCAGTCTTTTCCACATCTTCATCAGCGATTCGAATCTGGTTGTACCCGCTCCGCAAGTCTAGCTTCGTGAAGTACTTTGCTCTTTCGAGTTGGTCGAACAAGTCATCCATCCGAGGTAATGGATACTTATTCTTCACCGTTTGTTGATTGAGTGCTCGGTAATCGATGCACATCCGTAGGCTGTTATCCTTTTTCTTAACAAAAAGGACTGGAGCTCCATATGGTGACACGCTGGGCTGGATGAACCCTTTTTGTAACATCTCCTCGATTTGCGCCTTGCACTCCTCCAATTCATGTGGCGCTAGTCTGTATGGGGCCTTACAAGGAGGGGTGCTCCCTGGAATCACCTCGATTTTGTGGTCAATCCTTCGTTTTGGCGGTAATCCTGAAGGAAGATCATCGGGAAAGACATCCCCATATTCTGCTATCACTCCAGTCAAGCTGTCTGGTATCTGCCCGTCGAGTCGTGCACTCGGGACTTCTCTTATTAAACCCAAAAAACAGACATCGTTGTTACGTATAGCACTTGTACCTATTACATACAAAGGCAAGTTCTGTCTTCGAGATCTCACTCTATCTCCGAAGATTTTCCACTGTTTGGTTTTCACCACTTTTCTTCGCCAATCCACTTCGGGATTATACTGCTCCATCCACGACATACCCAATATGACATCATAACGGGCTAATGTGATCACTCGCCACTCAATATCTTCACGATATTCACCTAAAGTAAGTTCTATCTTTCGAGGTAGAGATTCAATCTTCTCAGTCTGTCCATTGGGCAGTTCCACCTCTTCACTCTCATCACTTTCTAACTCCATTCCCAACTTCATAGCAGTCGATCGAGACAAAAAGTTCTCTGTTGCACCAGGATCGATTAGTACTCTCACCTGGGTCCCTTCCAAGACTCCATCCACGACAATCAGTTGTGCATTGTTTTTTGTCAATCTCCTTCTCCTTCCCTCGTCTTTCTTCTCCCTCCTTGCACCAGTAAGGCCGCGAGGTGCATTTACTGGTGTTCTTCGTTTCCCAGTCTTGCCTCGATTTCTTCATCTCCTTCCGTCTCATTCAGATGATTCAGAGGTCGACGATATGAAGGTCTTGGATCTCTAGGAAAACGACTTCGGCAATTTGCAGCTATGTGGCCGAATCGCCCACAGCTGTAACATCGACGTTGCTCGAGTTGAGGTGTAGCATTCCTGACACCTTCTCCTCTAGGAGCTCCTTGACGTCTTTCTTATGGCCGCCCTCGACGATCTCCACCTTGAAATTGTCGTGGCTGATAGCGGATGTTGCCTAGCTCCATGGGTGTCGGACCGTTTGCATACGGGATTTCGGATCTATTCTGATGATTTGGTGGAATCATCACTTCTCCTCCTAATGCTCCAGCAATTCTCTGAGCGCAAGCGATGGCCTCAAAAACCGTGAGTGGGTTTTGCACCATTACTTCTTGTCGAATTCTTTCCTTCAACCCCCTCTTGAAATTATCAAGAGCCTCCGCCGGACTCATATCAGTGATTGCAACTTGCAAGTCGAGGAAGGCTTCTACATACTCTTGAAGGCTTCCCTTCTGTTTCAATCCCCACATCCTCGTTCGAGCCATTTGCACCGAGTCCACAGACTGGAAATTCTTCAACAACCCTTCTTGCATTGCAGTCCATGTGACTGTCCTCTCTTCCGTCAACACCGATCTCTCCCATGCATCATACCACGTGAGAGCTTTATCAGTCAAGTAGCCACACGCAAACACTCCCGCTACGTGGTCCGTGATTTGCGTACTGAAAAGTCGTAAATATCGATTCATCCGAGAAATCCAATTCTCGACTACTCCTATAAGTCGTTGGTCTTTGTACGGTTCAATGTTACATGTCTTCTTCATCCGTAGTAGCAGGGCACCTTCCTCATCGACTGGAGCTCTAACGATTTGTGCCACGGGTTCTCTTGGTGCAGCTTGCTCTCCCACCACCGGTACTCCTTGAGACGATCCTCCTCTTGCAACGTCTGTCATACTCTGACCCTCGAGGTTCAACATTTTGTTCTGTAATGCTTCAACCGTCATCTTCATCTCTCAAAATTCGGTCAGTATGCCTTGCATCAGTTCCTGCATCACCAACTCTGGATTTGGAGGTTGTTGCTCCATGATCGCTCTCTCTCTCTCTTACGACACATAAGTTTCAAGCTTCTCCTAGTACAGAGTTATGACGGCCACTCGGAAACGTTCGTATACTACAGGTACTACAAAAAGGACAGGAGAATCAATTATCTCGCGGTAGAAATCCTCACCAAAATTTCTAATCACAAACTCTCTATGTAACGATTTTGGTCTACAGACATAGCGGATCTCCATCCACGTGTTGAAGGGAACAGGAGCGGGTAGGTTTAGATCCATGCTCACTAAATCAAGATGTAGACGGTCAAATCCCAATTAGCTGCATATGTCACTACTGGAAGAATCACCGGGACTGGCGAATTCATCACTTGACCCATGAAATCCTCACCGAAATGATAAACAAGATACACTCGAAAATGCTCTCGACGTATATACATAAGCTTGATATGGAAAGGATTCAAGAATGATAATTCTGGAGCTGGAAATCTACCCCCATCCATCACATAGCTCTCTTGATGCACTCAGAGTTCCAATTGCTAGGTATCTCGATCAAAGGTCCTTCTAAGAGGGGTAATCCGCTCTCTTAGAGTTTCCTGCTCTGATACCATTGTAAGATGAGGCTCTAGAGTGAACTCGAAACTCGAATGCCAGTGGTGGTGCATTCGCAGCCTTTATATAGTGAGAGGAATAGTACATGATCAGCTTCCGGCCAATGCTCATCTCTCACGCGGATCGCTGATGTGGCTTACATGCAGCCTTAGATCTAGAACAACATCTAGAGGTTCAGAATGAGCCACGTAGAAGGCTCGCTGGAAAGTTCTAGAAGCTTCTTTCTAGAAACTTCCTTCTGGAAGCTTCCCGGCTGGAAAGTTCTAGAAGCTTCATTCTAGAAACTTCCTTCTGGAAGTTTCCCGGCGGACTTTTGGTGCACTCGCCTATTGGTAGAAGTACTATTTGCTGCATGTATTCTTCGGCCAACTTAGCCGTAACTAATTCTTATACCAAGGACTTCTACCAAACCAATTTCTCATCTAGTTGATAAGTAGGACTCTACTTATTTACAGCGTCAAAACTCCACCGGGAAACTTCCAAAAGGAAGTTTTAAGAACTTTCCATCAGGCTCTTACGTGGCTCATTTTGAACCCTCTAGATGTTGTTTCAGATCTAAGGCTGCATGTAAGCCACGTTAGCGATCCGTGTGCTCTCTTTGAGAGGTCAGCATTGGGCGGGAGCTTATCTCTGTACTATTCCTCTCACTATATAAAGAATGCGAATGCACCTCCACGGACATTCGAGTTTTGAGTTCGCCCTAGAGCCCCATCTTACAATGGTATTAGAGGGACTTTTGTTCGAGGTACCTGGTAATTGAAACTCTAAGTGCGTCTAGAGGGTCAAGAGAGCTATGTGAT
This sequence comes from Asterella californica, assembly GCA_036924285.1. Lineage (NCBI taxonomy): Eukaryota > Viridiplantae > Streptophyta > Marchantiopsida > Marchantiales > Aytoniaceae > Asterella > Asterella californica. Next base: position 29,250,202 of record JAYKYS010000006.1, on the reverse strand, counting down.
GGATGGGGGTAGATTTCCAGCTCCAGGATTATCATTCTTGAATCCTTTCCACATCAAGCTTATGTATCTGCGTCGTGAGCATTTTCGAGTGTATCTTGTCTATCATTTCGATGAGGATTTCATGGGTCAAGTGATGAATTCGCTAGTCTCGGTGATTCTTCCAGTAGTGACATATGCGACCAGTTGAGATTTGACCGTCTATATCTTGATTTGAGCATGGATCTAAACCTACCCGCTCTTGTTCTCTTCAACACGTGGGTGGAGATCCGCTATGTCTGTAGACCAAAATCGTTACATAGAGAGTTTGTGATTAGAAATTTTGGTGAGGATTTCTACCGCGAGATAACCGATTCTTCCAGCCCTTTTGTAGTACCTGAGTGTATAAACGCTTCCGAGTGGCCGTCATAACTCTATAGTAGGAAAAATCTGACACTTTCGTGCTGTTAGAGAGAGAGAGAGAGCACGATCATGGAGCCGCAACCTCCAAATCCAAAGTTGGTGATGCAAGAATTGATGCAGGGCATGCTGAACAAATTTCGAGAGATGAAGATGACGGTTGAAGCACTACAGAACAAGATGTTGAACCTCAAAGGCCAGAGTATGACAAACGTTGGAAAGGGAGGATCGTCTCAAGGAGTACCGGTGGTGGGAGAGCAAGCTGTCCCAAGAGAATCCGTGGCACAAATCGTTAGAACTCCAGTCGATGATGAAGGTGCCTTGTTACGACGGATGAAGAAGACATGTAACATTGAATCGTACAAAGGACAACGAATCATGAGAGTAGTCGAGAATTAGATTTCTCGGATGAATCGATATTTGCGACTTTTTAGTACGCAAATCACGGATCACGTAGCGAGAGTGTTTGCGTGTGGATAGTTGAACGATAAAGCTCTGACGTGATATGATGCATGGGAGAGATCGGTGTTGACCAAAGAAATAACAGTAACATGGACTACAATGCAAGAAGGTCTGTTGAAGAATTTTCAATCTGTGGATTCTGTGCAAATGACTCGAACGAGGATGTGAGGATTGAAACAGAAGGGAAGCCTTCAAGAGTATGTAGAAGTCTTCCTCGACTTGCAAGTTGCAATCACTGATATGAGCCCAACGGAGGCTCTTGATAATTTCAAGAGGGGTTTGAAGGAAAAAATCCGACAAGAAGTAATGGTGCAAAATCCACTCACAGTTTTTGAAGCCATCGTTTGCGCTCAGAGAATTGCTGAAGCATTAGGAAGAGAAGTGATGATTCCACCAAATCATCAAAATTGACCCGAAATGCAATATGCAAATGGTCCGACACCCATGGAGCTAGGCAACATCCACTATCAGCCACGACAGTTTCAAGATGGAGATTGTCGAGGACGGTCAAAAGAAAGATGTCAGGGAGCTCCTAGAGGAGAAGGTGTCAAGAATGCTCTACCTCAACTCGAGCAATGTCCATGTTACAACTGTGGTCGATTCGGTCACATAGCTGCAAATTGCCAAAATCGTTTTCCTAGAGATCCAAGACCTCCATATCATCGATCTCTGAATCATCTGAACGAGACGAAAGAAAATGAAGAAGTCGAGGTAAGACTGGAAAATGAAGAACACCAGTAAATGCACCTCGCGGCCTTACTGATGCAAGGAGGGAGAAGAAAGACGAGGGAAGGAGAAAGAGATTGACAAAAAATAATGCGCAGTTGATTGTCACGGATGGAGTCTTGGAAGGGACCCAAGTGAGAGTACTAATCGATCCTGATGCAACAGAGAACTTTTTATCTCGATCGACTGCTATGAAGTTGGGAATGGAGTTAAAAAACGATGAGAGTGAAGAGATGGAACTACCCAATGGACAAACCGAGAAGATTGAATCTCTACCTCGAAAGATATCCGCATTTTTCTTTTGTGAAATTGGACGTAGAAGCACTGTCCAATTTTCGACAGCCATCTTCTTGCTTCTTCTCGAGCTGCAATCGAGCTTCCTTGTCCGTCGTTCTCAAATTCGATCCCTCAACTATCAATTTCTCTACCCTACCGCACCTCTACTCCCAAATCCCTAGACAGAAGCTTCGGAAGATCTGAACATCTTCGGAAGACGCTTCTGAAACCTAGAGATCTTTGGAAGACGCTGTCGTAGCGAGAGCCTTTCCTTTGAGCAAGGGCGTACCTTCTGGCTGTGGTTAGCGATCGATACACAACAGAGCGACTAGTATCTCGTAGATTTCTCTCTAACTTCCTCGATAACTAAGCACTTTCTTTCTCTCAGTAAAGGGTCAAGATAACTACACGAAAACGTTGGATGATCATGGGCACGACAAACGGGATATGTGATGACATGATCTCTCGGTAGTATTCCTCTCCGAAGTTTCTCACTACTAGGGCTTCGTACATGGCTTTGGGTCGACAGATGTGTCGTATCTCGCACTGGGTGTTAAAGTTTACAGGAGGGAGCTGATTTAGATCCATCCTTCGTTAGATGAGAATAAAGACGGTGAGATCCCATTCTTGGCCGTAAGTGACAACAGGTAAGATCACAAGGACAGGCGAGAGCATGACTTGCGCGGTAAAGTTATGCCCGAAGGATCCTATCAGAAACTGTTGAAAGTGAACTCGTTCCATATACATCAGTTTAATCGAGAAAGGGTTTCGAAAAGGGAATCTGGGCGGTAAGTAGAGTCCTTCGTCCATCTCTCACAACATGTGCACTCCAACTACAAAGGTATATAGATCCATAAAACTCTGATTCAATCTCATAGGATCACCACGATCTCTCCACGAACAATCTCTTGGATTTTTTCCCAGGTCGAATGCCCCCACACAGGTCACTCCCCTTTGCTTAAAAGTTTCGAACACAAAACAAGGATAGGTGCAAGCTCCCTAACCAAGCAACCCAAGCCTCACGGACCGATGAGGTGGCACACATGCACATCGCATGTTTGGTGCCGTCATACTCATCCACGTGTGGGTCTTCTAGGTGAAAGGTTCTAATGCATGCACCGTAACGTGTCCCAAAAACCGGAGACTAGGCTAGACAGGTAGTCGACTCTACAGGTCAAGGATCGCACTTTGCCACGTTGTCGTGATGTGAATTATTTTACATTGTAAATAATTCACCTCTTTGTCAAGCGTTAGTGTCTCTGAGTAGAGTTAGGACCTCAGAGATGTCGACACTTGAGGATGTTATATATTTTGAGTCTTAGTAGGTTGATTACCATGTTGATAGGGTTTAAGCTCATGGGTTGTATTTGCGTGTCGCCCATGCACGCTTTCTAGCTGATTTAAGTTATTTTTCAGGGCTGCGTGTCGTTTTAGGTAGTTTAAGTTTTACGCTGGCACTCTAGGGAGCTTGACGTGGTAGCCTATGAGTAAAACTAAGTTGCCACGTGGTTTAGAGTACTAAAGGACAACCAAGTGGAGCTATGAACTCCCATTGGTCTGTTTTTATCTTTTGTTAACTCTAAATTTAGAAACAGAGCTCTAGAGTGGAGTTCGAGCTTTTGGTGGGGGATCTTCGAAATCTGAGAGCACAGGGAGAGAGGTCTCGTCATGCCAAGCACTTCCAGTGAAAATTTCGATCGATTTGAGTCAATAAAGACGGAGTTATGAGCAATTGAAGTTCGGATTGTGCTAGAATTGAATCATTTGGGTTGGATTTAGGGTTTTCAGTGTCACTCGCAGCAGATTTGAGGAAATTGCTTCAAAACTTCGAGGTTGTGTTCTCCGCCAGCAGGGCTACGATTTCACAAAAAGTTTCATATCGATTGAGCAACTGAGTAATTCAGGGCGGCCGCTGAAGCTGAGGGGGTCTGAAAAGCTCTTAATCTAGAGCAGCGACTTCAGAGGAGGAGATCTACAGTTCTGTGTACATTCAGGAGTCCCAACTTCACAGGGATGTTCAGCACCCTGTAGACTGCAAATCTTGTAAGAAACTTCGAAATTGATCGAGCCAAACTCCTGTTATAGGTTGAAATAGCCAGCTAGGTACCAGAAATTGCCGTAGTTTTCTTGCTCAAAACTTTTCTGTTCATATCTCCGTGTCAGAATTTGATCTCAGGCTGAAATTTCGTCTGTGAGTTCAGTAGTACCTCGTTTGCATGTAGGGGAAGTTTAGAGGTCTAAACCTTCATAGTTTTCCTCTCCGTAAGTGTCAAAGTTCACCGACGAATCCTATTACTGCCAGCTAGACCTGAATTTCGCCTTCTGGGTATATTACTAGATCTTACACATCTGTGTGAGTGTTTATAGCCCTATTGTGACCTGAAAGCCAACCTTTTGAGTAAACCAGCCACAGCCAGGAGCCCTACGCTTCCCTGAGTAGATTGCACACAGCCTTCAAGCTCATATCACAGCCAGAAGGTTCGCCCTTCCCAGGAAGACTCTCAACCCGACATCTGGTGCTTCCACTGAGAGATGAACTCAGGGGGTGATTGATTGAGAAGGTTGAGTTGCTACAAGGAGAAGAGATGGATCGCAAGAGCGGAGCTGCTGCTGCTGCCTCTGGAGCTGGAGCATCAACGTCTACTGCTGCACCGTCAACTGCACCTGCGTCTTCTACAACGACAACTGCATCTGGTCTGGACACGGCTGAGATCTTGAAGACGCTTGCGGCCCTGGTCCAACAACATCCGATCGTTGGAGGGGGTGAGTTAAAATCCACCAAGGCTTTACAAGCGATAGTGAATAGGTGTGGAAGGTTTGAAGGTAGAGATATTTCTAGATATCTGCGTGAGTATAGAGGAGAGATGGAGCTGGTTAGGGTTACAGATGCTGAGATGATAGCAAGCTTTGAGTTAGCTGTCATTCCTGAGTTGCGGGACCAAGTTAGGGATGTACAGAGAAGAAATCTTGGAGTCTGGATGAGTTTTGAGCGATCTCTTCGAGAGGAGTTTCTTGAGGAGGATTCAGAGAGAGTTACTAAGAGGACGTTCTTAGACTGGGTTGAGCAGCAACCTGGTCGTATGATGAGTCTGAGCGAGTTGCTGAGAGAGTTTGATCGGAGATACCGGCAACTCTCAACTCTAGAGCGAATAACTCTAGATGCTAGGAGAACAGAGCTTTTCCTGCAAGCTACCGATGATGCTACAGCAGATCGGTTATGTTTTATGTTGGCCGATCGATCTGCTGAGGGAGGTGTTACTATGGATTGGGGGAGAGTTGAGGATGCTGTGGCTGTACTTACAAGGCAAAGGAGAGGAAGAGTGGCTGTGGGAGGACGTCCGCTTGCAGAAGTGGTCACTCCACCTTATGCTGCTCCTCAAGTGCAGCAGCCTTTGGTCCCTGCTCCCAGACCTGTTGTCCCAGCTGCAGTTCCTTTGATGCCAGTTGTGCCAGCACCGGCACAAAGGGCACCTGTTTAGAGACCTGCGGAGAATCATGGTCAACAGAACCAGATTGAAGACCTGATTCGGCAGATGCGAGAGCTGAAGGTAGAGCTAGCTGGATTGCAGAGAGAGCAGCCACCGGCGCCTGCTGCTGCACGTCCAGGAGGAGCTCCGGTTCGTAGATGTATTTGGTGTGACAGTCCTGATCATTTCCGAGGAGACTGTCAAGAGCTCACAGCTGCTTTGCGAGATGGTGTGGTTCGCTATCAGAACGGTAGGCTGCACCTTTCTTCTACTGGAGAGCCGTTGAGCACGCAGTTTGGGCGAGGAGGCATGAGGAGTCTACCTCAGATTGCTGCGGCGGCAACTGTACATGCATTGATGACACCACCGGTAAATCCTGATGTATATGCTGGACATATTGAGGTTTCTTCTAGTCCTACGTTGCTAGATAGGACTGTTGAGAAGAGTATTGCTACCGTTCCTTCTGAAGTACTGAAGAGGGGAGCAGAGTCTATTCGTAGGGTCACAGGATGGGGAGATCCTGTAGATGCTGCTTCTATCAGAGCATTCTTGGATGTAGATAGACACGTTCATTGGCAGGATGCTTCTGTGGAGGAGAAGAGGCGGCGAGAAGCCTCTGACCTTGATACTGGAGTTCCTGAGGAGACTGGGGATAGACGAAGAGTCACAAGGAGACGAGCAGCTCTTCCTGAAGACATCCCGTCTACTTTTGCAGCTCCTCCACCTGCACCAGGTCCTATGGAGGATGTGCAGAGATCCCAGCAGGAGCAAACGGCTGCTGGTAGGCGGTTTACTACCCAAGAAAAGGGGAAGGGACCGGCTTACAAGTTGGCAGCGGATATTGAAACTTCTACTGATCTGAAGAGCATCTTGGAGCAGAGGATACTGGATGCACGGATCGAGTTTTCTCTCCGAGAAGTTCTTGGTATTGCAAAGAGGGAGTTTCACGAACTGATCATCGACATCATCAAGCGCAAGAGACAGGTGATGTCCGAGTAGGTAGAGAGTCAGATGATAGATGTAGTAGGAGCTTCTCTGAATGATGCAGAGTTTGGAAAGGTGCATTTCCAGGAAGCTGATGACAAGGGATACCAGCAAGAAGCGTTGGTTGCTGGTACCAACACTATTGAGTTCGATGATGAGGAAGCTGGCGAGGAGAGTCCAGCTACTGATAGTGATTTCAGAAGGAGGCATTGGGCTCGTGCTACAACTGCTACACGAGTTCGTCTTGGAAGTTTGGCTGAACCTGTTGCTGCTTTAGTTGATCACGGATCAGAGATCAACATCATGTCACGAGAGGTGTATGAGAGAGGTCAGTGGTCTATCGAGTTGAACCATGGTTGGGTGTTACGTGCTGCAAACAACCAGAAAGGTGAGCTATACGGCGCTTGTCCTAACGTGAAGGTGAAGATAGGTGATGTGGATGTAGATCAGCACTTCTTCGTGCAATCTTCTGCTTCATATCCTGTGATTCTTGGTCAGCCTTATATCACTGCGGTTCGTATGGAGACCAAGGTGATGGATGATGGATCTCATTATGCTAGGATCCGTAGTCCAGATGATAGACGTTCTGTGCAGTTTCTGACCGTTCGTACGAACCACGAACGAAACCGTCAAACTTTGAGGGATTCTCTTATCTGTAGGGGTAAGGGTTTTCTGAAACCACTCTCGTAGGACGGGATAGCGAGAGTGATGGATCTACTGCTACTATGATCCGGCTTGAGCAGCCTGAGGGATCACAGGAGGTTGATGGAAAGGCTGCTCAAGATTCAGAAAGTAGTTGCACTGTGCATAGTTGGAAATCTGGGTTGATGGCTTTCAGTTCTGATGATTGGAGTGAGTTCACACGGATGGAGGATTTGACTGAGAAGAGTAGAAGGCAGATGGAGAGGTGTGCAGCAAATCTGCGTTGTACAGGAGTTCTGAAGGAAGATGAGATGATTTCTGGTGTTTATGAGGAGTTTGTAGGTGTGCAGTCTTTTGTTCGTTGGCTGGATGGTGTAGATAGGTTGATGGAACAGATGGGAGGTAGGGTGGTGATCCCCATCCATTCTCGTGAAGTCTATGAGGAAATTATCTCGTACTTGCGATATCGTCCTCATCCGAGACTGGAGAATGGATGGAAGGATGCAGTCTGTTGGTGTGGCTTACATCAGGAAGCGGAAGTACACGCCAAGTATAAAGCTGTAGCGAGGAAGGTGAGACCTGTGGCGACCCAGTTACCTGTTGATTCTCAGCAGCAGATGGAGTTAGCGGCTGCTGAGCCTGTGCTTAGAGATCCTACACAGGTAGGACACAAGTTTACTCAGGAGACACTCGAGCAGCTCCAGATAGGAGGGAGTGGCTTCTTGACTGAAGAGGAGAAACGAGCTTTTGAACAGATGATAGTTAGCCATGGTAAGGCATTTTCTTTCTCGGCTGAGGAGATAGGTTGTGTGGATCCTAGTGTGATAGCTCCGATGGTTATCTTCACTGTTCCTCACGTACCTTGGGATTTGAAGCCGATTCCAGTCCCTCGTGCCTTGCTACCGAAGGTGATTGAGTTACTGAAGGAGAGGATGCAGATGGGTATTCTTGAACCATCTATGGCTCCGTACTCTAGCCGATGGTTCACAGTACCTAAGAAGACAGGAGCTCTACGCTTCATCCAAGACTTGCAGCCTGCCAACAACATCACGATTCGAAACGTTGGAACAGGACCTGTGGTTGATGAAGTAGCTGAGGCGTTTGCTGGAAGGTCAATCTATTCTATTGGAGATCTGTTTTCAGGTTATGATCAGTTTCAGCTTGCTTTGGAGAGTAGAGACTTGACTACCATGCGTACACCTTTGGGATTGATGCGGATGTGTACCCTTCCTCAGGGTGCGACAAACTCAGTAGCTCATATGCAAAATGCGATGCATAAGGTGTTACGAGAGTTTGTGCCTGAGGTCACTATCCCGTTTCTGGATGATATTCCCATGAAAGGCTGTCCGGTGGAGGACAAGGACGAAGCAGTGACTTCTGATGGTTGCAGAAAGTTCGTTGCAGACCACATTCGAGATGTGGAGAAGATTCTGATGCGTTTGGAGGAGGTACACCTCACTCTATCAGGTACCAAATCTCGCTTTGGGATGTCAGAGATTGTGGTAGTAGGTCATCTGTGTGGTACTTTTGGGAGGCGTCCGAACCCAGAGAAGGTAGATGCTATAGCAAGGATAGCTGACTGCACCAACATCACTGAGGTTCGACGGTTCTTAGGAGCTTGTGTGTTTTTTCGTGTGAGTATTCCTCATTATGCACATATTGCCGAGCCTCTATATGCACTTCTGAGAAAGGGAAGGAGGTTTACTTGGCGGCAAGAACATCATGAGACGATGGAGCAGCTGAAGGAGATTCTGAAGTCTCCACCTATACTAAGGAGGCTTAGCTACGAGAGCGGGAGACCTGTGGTACTGACTGTTGATACGAGTCCAAAGGCGATTGGATGGGCCGTTGGCCAAGAAGATGCAGAAGGTGTGCGGTTTGTTTCAAGGTTTGGAGCTCGGATCTTAACAGATAGACAGCGTAACTATCCTCAAGTGAAGCGTGAGTTGTGGGGAGCTGTTACTGCTATGAAGGTAGATCGAGAGTTCTTGATAGGAGCTCATGTGATACTAGAAACAGATTGTTTGCCTTTGTTGGGTATGATAGCAAACTGCAATACACCAGACATAGCAATGCTACGATGGATTGCTTATGTCCGGAGTCTAAACCCTGAGCTAAAGCATATAGCAGGGAAAGACAATCCAGTTGCAGATATGTTGTCTAGGGCTCGTTATACAGATGAGGATGAGATGTTTGCAGAGGTGGAAAATGAAGAGAAGAGAGACGTTTGGTGCCAAGTTGGTCAGCAGACTTCAGACTTGGAACCACTGCCGTTCAATGAGGGGTTCTACTCAGAAAAGTTCCGCAATATTGGATTTTATCTGAGTTCGTTATCCAGAAGAGAAGGATGGAGTGATGCAGAGTTCAAGGAGATCAGACGGAAGGCGTATAGTTATCTTCTACGTGAGGGTTATCTGTGGAAACGTCCGAAGAGAAGAGATGGGATGCTTACTAGAGTGGTGGATGATCAACCGACAAAGCTTAATCTGCTGAAGGAGTTTCATGATACCTTGTGGGCTGGACATCGTGGAGTCTGGGCTACATACACGAAGCTGAAGGAGCGTTACTGGTGGAAGGGTTTGTATCAAGACGTGGTGGACTTTGTTGGGTCGTGTCTGCACTGCCAGTTCTACTCTAAGGTCCGTTACAGAGATGGGCTTGTACCTACTTATCCACCTAGTATTCATTTTCAGTGGGTTCTTGATCTTGTGATGATGCCACCGGGGTTATGGGAGATGCGTTACTTGGTGTTGGTTCGAGAGGATCTCTCCAACTATGTGGAGGGACGAGCACTACGGACGAAGACTACAGAGAATATCTGCCGGTTCGTGCTTGAAGATATCGTCTGTCGCTATGGATCGGTTGGGAGATTACGTGCAGATAGAGGCGAGTTGAGAGGCGCTGAAGTGAAGGAGTTTTTTGCTCGTTATGGAGTAAAGCTTCGGCTTATCACTGCTATGAATCCAGAGGGCATTGGTAAGAGTGAACGAGGACACCCTTCTATTGTTCATGCTTTAGTGAAAGCATGTGATGGTAGGCCTAGAGAATGGCCGAGACTACTTCCATTTGCTTTGTGGGCTGATAGAACTTCACACTGTACCACGACTGGTTATATGCCAGTTGAACTTATGCTGGGGCAGAAACCGATCATGCCTGCTGAGGAGAACTTTCCTACATGGGCTACGCTACCATGGGAAGATGGTATAGATCGTACTTCACTCCTTGCTTTACGTATTAGGCAGTTGGAGCGAAGAGAGGAAGATCTTGCTGATGCGCAGGAGAGGCTGAAGGTGGCTCGAGTCAGAAACAAGGAACGTTTTGACAAGACTCACCGACTACGACCGAAGCCAATACATGTTGGTGATTGGGTTCTGGTATATGATAGCACGTTGGAGAATCAACATTCTACACTCCGTAAGTTCTCTCGAAGATGGTTCGGGCCTTATGTTGTGCTAGATGTGTATGAGAATGCCACTTATAGGTTGCGTGAGTTGGATGGTACTCCTTTGAAGCTACCTGTGGCTGGCAAACGTGTGAAATTGTTCAAGAGACGCGGAGGGTCAGTTGAGTTATTCAACTTTTTGGAGTCGGAGCTGAGGACAACAAGAGACGGAGACGTCCCAGTGTCTGATGAGACTGAGGCGGAGGAGAGCGATGATGATGAAGATCAAACAGAAGACTGAGGAGATTGGCACATACCGGAGGATGTGCAGGTTTGGATGGGGTGGATGTCGTGATGTGAATTATTTTACATTGTAAATAATTCACCTCTTTGTCAAGCGTTAGTGTCTCTGAGTAGAGTTAGGACCTCAGAGATGTCGACATTTGAGGATGTTATATATTTTGAGTCTTAGTAGGTTGATTACCATGTTGATAGGGTTTAATCTCATGGGTTGTATTTGCGTGTCGCCCATGCACGCTTTCTAGCTGATTTAAGTTATTTTTCGGGGCTGCGTGTCGTTTTAGGTAGTTTAAGTTTTACGCTGGCACTCTAGGGAGCTTGACGTGGTAGCCTATGAGTAAAACTAAGTTGCCACGTGGTTTAGAGTACTAAAGGACAACCAAGTGGAGCTATGAACTCCCATTGGTCTGTTTTTATCTTTTGTTAACTCTAAATTTAGAAACAGAGCTCTAGAGTGGAGTTCGAGCTTTTGGTGGGGGATCTTCGAAATCTGAGAGCACAGGGAGAGAGGTCTCGTCATGCCAAGCACTTCCAGTGAAAATTTCGATCGATTTGAGTCAATAAAGACGGAGTTATGAGCAATTGAAGTTCGGATTGTGCTAGAATTGAATCATTTGGGTTGGATTTAGGGTTTTCAGTGTCACTCGCAGCAGATTTGAGGAAATTGCTTCAAAACTTCGAGGTTGTGTTCTCCGCCAGCAGGGCTACGATTTCACAAAAAGTTTCATATCGATTGAGCAACTGAGTAATTCAGGGCGGCCGCTGAAGCTGAGGGGGTCTGAAAAGCTCTTAATCTAGAGCAGCGACTTCAGAGGAGGAGATCTACAGTTCTGTGTACATTCAGGAGTCCCAACTTCACAGGGATGTTCAGCACCCTGTAGACTGCAAATCTTGTAAGAAACTTCGAAATTGATCGAGCCAAACTCCTGTTATAGGTTGAAATAGCCAGCTAGGTACCAGAAATTGCCGTAGTTTTCTTGCTCAAAACTTTTCTGTTCATATCTCCGTGTCAGAATTTGATCTCAGGCTGAAATTTCGTCTGTGAGTTCAGTAGTACCTCGTTTGCATGTAGGGGAAGTTTAGAGGTCTAAACCTTCATAGTTTTCCTCTCCGTAAGTGTCAAAGTTCACCGACGAATCCTATTACTGCCAGCTAGACCTGAATTTCGCCTTCTGGGTATATTACTAGATCTTACACATCTGTGTGAGTGTTTATAGCCCTATTGTGACCTGAAAGCCAACCTTTTGAGTAAACCAGCCACAGCCAGGAGCCCTACGCTTCCCTGAGTAGATTGCACACAGCCTTCAAGCTCATATCACAGCCAGAAGGTTCGCCCTTCCCAGGAAGACTCTCAACCCGACAACGTTGAGTGCGAACCTAACAACCACATGACGTGGATACAACGTAGGTCGCTAAAGTCATATCTACGCCTAGAATACTCCCCAAAGCAATACAAATGTCGCACTGGATACTTTTCAGCCAGCTGTCGCTAACAACTCGAGACCTAGAGTAGATATCGTTGCCGATACAACTCGGCAGAAAAACCAGCGAACTTTCACACATGATAGGTACAGATCTACAGCTCAGTCTCCTCTCAAACTTGCCACGTAGGTAGGATACTAAAATCTCTACTTGCAGGTCAAATTTCAGGAAGATCTGACGGCTAGATCTCCTCCCACAATTAACACAAATCCACAGAAACTAACACGCACTTCCAATCTCAGATTCAGGACAGAAGCTTCTTCGACTAAATGAACCGTCCACTTCCACTCCAACTTCATGTGCTATCAATTCAGAAGGTAAACTCACTACACAGGAAATTTGAGCCGATTTGACCGTTCTGATCGTCCTCCATAAATCTGCAAACTCGTTGTTTCAGATTGACAGCTTTCTGCACCCCGTCGCCTTCAAATCGCCATTGCGCTCAATCCGCAGAACATCCGGTAGTGAAATTTGTGGTCAGAGCTTCAGCAGCTGACAGACTACAAGCTCATGAAATCTGGTCTCAATCTGACGGTTCAATCACTCAAACCCCTTAATCTTACAATCGGAAGAGAAACTCTTGTACTCTCATCACTCTATGAACTTCAAATCGCCATAACGTATGCCCTGGACCTCCAAATCGAGTGAAATTTGTGGTCAGATTGCTCCTCCCGTCGAGAGCTCTCCGCCCATGCCCTCTGATCTCCAAAATCCCTCGTCAAAGTGCCCCGAACCTCCCAGAGCGCACACTTAGGTAGATGACAAGTTATCTTCACTTTTGGGTGGACCAATGGGAAGTTAAAGGACTCAACCTTGTCCTTTTCTGCCCCATGGAAACCCCCAGCAGATAATAGAGCATTCTAAGCTCATAAGAGCAATGTTTTAGATCCCATTACACCACAACTTCTACAACTGTATGCAAAACGTACTTATACGAGTAATTTACATATTAACTGGTCCCACAACAGGACAACGCTTCTGATGTCTGAAGTCTTCGGAAGACGACTGTGTGCAATTCGTATCGAGAGTGGATTGGAATTGCTTTGATGTTGAGAGAGGATTGGTACGAGTTCTGAGTGACTTGGTGAGTTGTTTGTTGTTTGGAGAAGCTGAAAGTTGGAAACCAGACCTGTGTCTCCCGATCTTCCAAGCTTCTCAAATTCCACATCTTCCTAGAGAGACTATTGATGATATTTATAGTCATTGGTTTATGAACTTTCATTAACACAACAAAAGACTGAAGTGCTTTACATCTAGTTGTATCGCATCCTAGGAAGAAGATGTAGTTTCAGAGATAAAAGATGTAGTTCAAGAGTCAGTATCGGACAAAAAGTCACGAGAAGAATTGTGTGCTTGGTCTGATGTACCAACACATGGCATATCAGTTGGTGGTGATACTAAGCCTTCGAGTACAACCGGTCTTGCTGATTCTGCTGCAGTCCATGGTTATTTTACTACGTCAATTCCTGGTGATTCTTGTACTGACGAGGACACTTTTGATATTGAGAAGGAGGAAACTTTTCTACACATGCAATCAGCGAATAGCATATTACTTGTGATGGCTATTGCATGTCCCGACTCAGTGGAGAAAACTATCACAAGAGAAAAATTGACTAAATCAAGAAAAACTGAAGACGTCAAACCTGACGATGCTCGTCTGTTTGCTCATGAGAGTCTCATCATTTGTGTCAGTTCAAGTCTATGTGAAACATGGTTAGTTCAAATAACTAGACACAGACAAAGAACTCTCGCAGATGTACCTTCCTGCTTGTGATATAGTCTTCCATAACATACAAATTAAGCATGTGAAAGAGATAAGGAAACATGCTTTCAATGTTTCCTTTTCTTTCATTTGTGTTGTATGGTTCTGCATTCTACTCTTGTTCGGGGTACTGCAGGTTCTAGTTACTGAATATTGTTCGTAAATTTTTTTGCAGGGGCAAATTTTTGAATTACCCAGAGTGTACCTTTCTGTTGAAACTATGTACAATCCTTCTTCAGTGGAATCAAACTCGAAATCATCACTCAAAGCTGTCCGTACTCAAAGTCTATGTTGTCAATATACGACGCTACTGAGGTCTCACAGCTACAAGAAATCAGTTAACCAACATAGACCATTGAACAAAGTTCAAATTGTCAAAGAGATAAATTTATTGAGTCTGAATCTTTGTAAAGCCCACTTTTTCAATTTTTTGATAAAAGAAGATCGAAATGTAGAAGTTTGTAGAAGAAATAATGAAGATAGAAGAAGAATAGCTTAGTTTTAATGAAGAAGAGTCTTCGGAAGAAGACCTTTACATGAAAGATCTGAGAAGAGAGACTTCGAGAATGCAGATCGTCAGTACACACTCTCTTCACGAATAGTCCGAGGAACTCATAGTCGAGAACTAGTCTGAATGAAGACGAACTACCTACCTAGAAAGGGACAGGAACGATAAGCGGCGTGGACGAAGACAGCATTGCGCATGTCCTTGTCAGGTCAGGGGACAAGCAATCAGAGACGACTTCGGCACGTGCGAGAGTTTGAACCGAACTATATACTAGGAAAATCGACTCATTTTCCAAATTCACTCTTAGCGCTTAGCCATTCCTCAATTGCGGACGATCAATTTAGACGAAGACTATCAATTTAGGCGAAGGTTGTCAATTTGGGCGAAGGTCAACTTGAGCAAAGACTAGCAATCTAGACGAAGTTTACCTCAGCCAGCCTAGCAGCCTTCATCTGATCACAATGTCTATCGCAACGAAGTTATCAAGAATTAGAGCTTTTGAGTTAGACCAAGAGGAGTTAGTACGTCTTCGGCCAAAGCTGAAGGAGTTAGGTCTGAGTTTCCTTATCCTGGGAGGCTGGACTAAGGTGTCTGGCAAATTCATTAGCCAGATTCGGATGTGTGAAGACCACGGTGGCGAACAAGCCTATGCGCGACCTAGTAACTGGACCGTGGAGAACTGGGAGAAGGTTTTGCTGGACGAAGCTGGGACGAATGACGACATGCTCTTCGACCACGCCTCGATGAAGAGTCTGGTCAAGGAGGACCAGAACTACGGGGAGCTCTTCGAGCATCCGATGCACCCAACGAATGGGTACAAGTTGACCGAGTACCGAGATCCTGTGAAGAGGAAGATTGCGGAGGCCATCATGCTGATTTTGAGCCCCCGAAGAACGACTTACCTAACCACTTGGAAGGTGTGCTTCTTCGAGCACCTCTTCGCCGGAAGACGAGCTTACTGGGCGAAGATATTTCATGACGAAGTCCATCGTCTATGGAAGAAGCAAGATTATGTGTACATGGGAGGCTTCGTCAGTATATTCTACTTCGGCATGGGGTGGTTATCTGAGTCCAAAGCTAAGCAATTAGGCTTCGGCGAAGATGAAGAGCAGGATTTTTTATCACCCGTTCGTGAAGCTGAAGAAGCACCTGCCGAAGAGGTTCAGCAACTAGAGTCTTCGCCGAAGATAGTAGTCGAAGACACTCAGTTGATGAAGCAGGCGGAGGACGTTCAGGCTGCAACTGATGACGAAGAGAAGAGACGTAGTAAGAGGAAGAAGCCTCTTCCTACTTCGCCTACGGAGAAACCAAGAGCAAGGAAGAAGGTAAAGAGCACGAAGAGAGAGACGGTGGACCTAAGCAGCTCTGGAGCGAAGATGGAGGGCGAAGCCGTCTGTGGCGAAGGTACTTCGGAGAGAACTGCCTTAGACAATGTTGACTTTTTCAGGAAGACAATGCTCTATGGCGAAGAGGTGGTTGTTCCCGTCTCAAATCAGTTACTGTGAAGTGGAAGAGATAAGTTAAATTGTAAGGAAAGTTTGGAATATGGTGGCTTCATCTTAAGTTTAGCTTCTTCAAATAAGTGGGATTCTTAAGAATGAGGATTTAGTTGGAAGAACATTCCTTAGGAAGAGTAGGGACTTATTCTTGGAACCTTGATGTGAAATCTGTATTCTTCTGTCTTTTCAGAAGAAGACTAGTAACATTTCAGTAGTATTTTATCTTATTCATTCATTCACATTTGTCTTCTCAATCTTTTGTATGTTTGTTGGAAAGGTCCCTGATCAAAGAACTATTTCATTGTTGTTTGTATTCGATTTATCAAGTTTTGCTTGGGTTGGTTTCTTATCAGACTTAAACTCTCATCCGGATATTATTTTATTTCGTGAGAATAACAGAAAACTATCAGAATTATCATTGTGACGTTGTAGTACTGTGTTTTGTGTAATTGTTAACTGTATCTTCGTGGGAACGATCTTTAATTTACTATTTCCGATACTTTGTGTTTCTCTGGGTTGTTACATATAGAAACATTAAAACTTTTGGCGCCGCTGCCGGGGATACAGATTTAACTTTTACTTGAATTCAGTAAGTTGTAACCGTCATGTATGTCGGAGGGAGTACGAGCGCCTTCTGAAGAAGATCAGAAAACGAGAAGGACCAGACGAGCGCTGAAAAGAAGATTGGTCCGCGAACAACTGTTGGAAGAAGTCCAATGTCAGAAGGAAGCTACGGAGGAGCGAAGACATCAAGCAGCTCAGAAATGGCAAGAGATAAAAAGTTTATCTGAAGGGACTTCATCTTCGCTTGATAGAAGCTCTGTACCTATTTCACCGCGGACGCAGTACGAGAAAGACGAGCGAAAATATTGGAAGAAGAAGATCGATATAGGATCTCCAAGCTCGAGTGTAAGGAGTGGAGAGAGTTCACCTAAGGACAGTTCATGGCTACCGTTTCCTTCAGGGATCACAGTTTTGCATGAATCCCTGTTCGAACCGACGCAGAAGGACAAGAATATTCTGGCCGAAGACGAAGAAACAGATAGAGAAGAAACTCCTTCACTTCGAAGAGTGGAGTTATTCCAATCTTCATCTTCATCTTCATCTTCAGGTTCAGCTCAGTCAGAATCCGATATTTTGACCACTCTTGCGGAAGACCCAAATTCGAAAGCGGAAGCTGCCTTAGAATTGATCGTTATACATGGACCGGAAATCACAACTTTTGTGGAACTTCTAAAGAAGCAAAGGGGAGAGGATTTGATTCGAGAATTGTTGCCCTTGAGATCACCAGCACTTCAAATCCCGAATCTCAGACCTCACGGGACGCCAGGAGTATCACTTTTCAAGTTAAGGAGCCAAGGGACCTCCACGTCGTCATCACCAAAGAGGCAAGACGAAACTTGTGGAAAAGAGAGCAAATCAGCTGAAGATCATTCGGCAGAAGACCATTCATCCGAAGTGAATCTTCTTGATACAAGAGCAAGTAACGTTGTCATAAACACTCTTGCAAATTTGACTCTCCAGCCGTCCGAAAATTTGTTCAATACAAAACTGGTGGTACCTTCATCCTTACCAACACAAATATACAGACGGAAGCAGTACCCATCAAGTACACTTCCTCCAGTATCTCATCCAATGATAGGAATATCACCACCGTCAGGGACACCACCGTTCACTCGTCAAAACTATCCTAAATTTGGCGGAGAAGATTCTGACAGTGATGGAGATGGGAAAAATGCCGATTCTTTCGTTAAGCAATTTGAAGCAGTATCACATGCGAACAAAGAAGACAATGATCCTAATCGGACAAGGATTTTTCCCAGCTTGTTGAAACACGCAGCCGGAAAATGGTATAGTCATGCCAATTTAACTCCTGCAATCATATCTACATGGGATTTAATGAAAAATGAATTTCTGAAGAGATTTCGGGAACTGAATTATAACAAGCATGTATTACATAAAGTAAATAGCGTTAAACGCAAGAGGAAAGAGTCTTTGAAAAGCTACGTCCAAAGATTTTACGGAATTTTGGATAGATTACCTGCCAATGGAACACACCCAGTCTACACGCTGGCACAGGCAGTAGAATGGTTTGTGAAGGGGTTGCCTTCAAAGCAACAACGTGGGTTAGACGGTTTGATACGTCAACCTTGGAGCGAGCCATTGATTCTGCTGAGAATTACGAATCCTCCAACATCCTTAGCAGAGACCATGAAAAGAACTCGGAGTCGAGAAAGAAGAAGAATTTCAGGAAATCCAAGAACAGTCGCGAAGAAGAGAAGAAGAAGAAGAAGTTAAAACGGAAACATAGAAAATATTCATCTTCGGAAGAATCTTCAGAAGAGTCTTCGAATGAAAGCTCAACATCGGAAGACGAAGATTCTTCATCTTCGGAAGAAGAAGAAAAGCGTAAGAAGCGGAAAAGAATGACGAAATCCAGACCTCCGATGGTGAAGAGAACTCCACCACCTAAAGATCACGCACTTGATGATCTTCTCAAGAAATTCGAAGACCTTCAGGTGCAGCTGGTGAGAACGCCGAAAAGACGTAAGTCACCGACTAGTTCTCGTTCGAATTTGTGGTGTACTAATTGTGGGAAGCCAGGACATGCCAACACGGAATGTTTTAACAGTAAATCATCTTATAATACACATTCAGTGGAATGGGCGCCAGTGTATGAGCCCAACTACTTTGTGGAATGTGAAGATGGGGTCTATGGAGTACAAACCCAAGAGGGTGCTGTGGTGCCCACGCAACCCCAACAATTTACTCCTATTCCTCCGGTACACATTCAATGCTTTGTACCCCGACAAATGACAACCAACGTTACCCAATGAAAGTTTACCCCTGGAGGTTATCAACCACCACCATCTCTTGGTACATCATGTTTTAATTGTGGCGCTAATGGTCATTGGGCTCCTTCTTGTCCTCATCCAAAGAAACAGGTAGGATATATGCCACTATGTGAGAAGTGTGGCAAACCCGGTCATGGAGCCACAGATTGTACGAATGAACCAGTTCAGAAGACCGGAGTGCGATTTCAACCACCTCCCAATCAACAACGACCAGATGCAAGAGTAAACATGATCGAATTGGTAGAAGATCTGAAAATTTGCACTCTTTCGGAAGACGATGGATATGGTTGGCCAGAAGACAAGGAGATTCTGGTAAACAAAGTGGAGACTCGAAGTGAGAAGAGACTACTTCTAAAGGGAGAGACTTTAGCAGAAGCTACAGCTCAGGAGGCGAAGGACCTTAAATAGACTGAGCGGAAGCAACTGAAAAAAGAGAAGAAAGCGCACAAAACTTTGAAAGAACAAGTGCGCGAAGTTGTAGAGAAACAGACGATATCGGCACAGGCAAATGATCGTAAAGAAGAGCAGAAGAAGACCCTTGGGAGTACTGCGAGATATCCCTACAACCATTGGAGGGATAATCTTCAAACTTACCTATATTGTACTAAGACCCTTGGTTAAGTATGGCTATGGAGTGCTCATAGGTCGACCTTGGCTGTATGGTGCTAAGGTGATTACTGATTGGTATAAACAGAAGTTGTCCTTTAATGATCCTATGAAACCAACAGATAAGAGTGTCTCTGCAAGTTGGAAGAAGATGTCACACCAAGGCGAGACATCTTCAACAGATTCAGGATACACTTCGGAAGAAGACTCTTCGTCTTCAAGCAATAGTTCGGAGAATGAAAGATCAGGACCTTACATAGTTGTGAACTATTTACAATGCTATGAGATAGAAGAGGAAGAAGAGTGCGAAAGACCTGAGGAAGAATAGCAATCACAGTTGGGACAGGGAAGTTCAGAGATAAGCCACACAGAAGGAATGGTACTGAAGTCAGCAACGGTGGATTTAGTCCTCGAAGAAGGGAAGGTCTTGAAGATCACAGCGAAGTTACAAGAGGCCGAATTGGAAGTGTACCATGACATGTTAACTTACTACCAGGATGTCTTCGCCTGGAAGATAGAAGACATGAAGGGTATTCCTGCGAAGTGGGGTCAACATCGAATTGACTTATTGGAAAACTCTGTACCTGTGAGACAAAGACAGTATAGACTGAACCCAAAGTACTCTCTTTTAGTCAAGGATGAAATTGACAAGTACTTGAGTGCTGGTATTATTTTTCCTGTCCTTAGCAGTGAATGGGTATCACCTATAGTGATAGTACCTAAGAAGAAAACTGGTAAAATAAGAATATGTCAAGATTTTCGAAAACTGAATGCAACAACTAGGAAAGACCATCACCCCTTACCTTTTACTGATTCTATTCTGGATAGGGTAGCTGGTCATGAGTGCTACAGTTTTCTCGATGGATTTTCAGGGTATAATCAGGTATCCATCAGAGAAGAAGATAAAGAC
Source organism: Asterella californica (assembly GCA_036924285.1). NCBI lineage: Eukaryota > Viridiplantae > Streptophyta > Marchantiopsida > Marchantiales > Aytoniaceae > Asterella > Asterella californica. The sequence continues at coordinate 29,229,945 of JAYKYS010000006.1, read as the reverse complement.
AAGACTACTTTTACCACTGATTGGGGTACTTTTGCTTATCATAAGATGCCCTTTGGTTTATGTAATGCTCCTGCGACATTCCAAAGAATGATGACGAACATTTTCCAGGAGTATCTTAGGAAGTTCTTAGAAATTTTTATAGATGATTTTTGCGTTTTTGGTCCAAGAGAAGAACATATAAATTCCTTGGCTATAGTTTTTCAGCGTTATAGAGATGCTCAGTTAGCGCTACACCCAGAAAAGTGTTTCTTCGCCATGTCAGAAGATCTTTTATTAGGACATAGAGTCTCGCAGCGAGGCATTGAAGTAGACATAGACAAAGTTCAAGTTATAGTAGCTTTGGATCTTCCCTCAAATGTTAGCGAGTTGCGTGGATTTTTAAGACATGTGGGTTACTATCGGAGGTTTATCAAAAACTATGCAACCTTGGCAGCACCACTAACCGAATTGTTGAAGAAGACTACTGAGTACATCTAGCAGGAACCGAGACAGAAGACCTTTGAAACGCTGAAGACGAAGTTGATTGAAGCTTCAATCATGAAGGCACCAGATTGGAATCTACCCTTTCAAGTATATGTGGATACTTCAGCTTTTGCTATTGGAGTGGTGTTGAGTCAGAAAGACAGCGAAAAGAGAGACCACCCGATTTACTATGCGAGTAGACAGTTATCTGCTGCAGAGAAGAACTACTCCACTACAGAACGAGAAGCACTAGGGATGGTGTATTTTGTCAGGAAGTTTCGACATTACTTGTTGGGATGCGAGTTTGTATTCTACGTGGATCACTATGTTTTAAAACATCTAGTGCAAAAGTCTGATTTGTCAGGAAGAATAGCAAGATGGATGTTGTTATTGCAGGAGTTCAAATTCACAGTTCAAACCCGGACGGGAAAGCATCATGAGAATGCAGACTACTTGTCTCGATTGAGGACGGGAGAGCGCCAAGACAATGTAGCAGACGACTTTCCAGACGAAGAACTTTTCCAGCTCACAGTTACTCCCACGAGTAGGTACCATGAGATATATAGATATCTGTATACGTTGCAGTGTCCTGAAGGAATGGATGTGGAACAGCGTACGGTGTTCATACACAAGGTTGGACCATACGAGCTGAAGAGCGGTATTCTGTTCAAAAGAGGGACCGATGATGAACTACAAAGATGTCTGGAAGAAGAAGAAGTAGGAAGAGTGGTGGATGCCATGCATTCGGAATCAGCAGGAAGACACTACGCTCTTCGTAACACAGTGAAGAAGATCTTGGATGCAGGATACTGGTGGCCTACCATGTACAAGGATGTACACGCGATCATTAAGAGATGTGACAGTTGTCAGCGTGTGGGTAAGCCTACTCGAACTACTCAGTGGCCACTTCATCCTATCTTACCTCTTGCACCGTTCGAGAAATGGAGAATTGACTTTGTGGGACCTATTCAGCTAGCAACGAAGATTACACGCATAAGATACATCTTGGTGGCTACAGATTATGCAACCAAGTGGGTGGAAGCTGAAGCAACAAAGAAAGATGATGCGATAACAGTGGCAGCATTTCTACACAAGAATATCATCACCAGGTTTGGATGTCCACTGGAACTGGTGAGTGATAAAGGCACACACTTTTTGAACAATATCATAGAGACACTGACAGAGTATTTTCAGATCAAGCATCGAAAGACTACTCCGTATAATCCTAATGCGAATGGACTTACTGAGAAAAGTAATGGATTACTATGTAAAATTCTGAACAAGGTGACTGTCAATCATGCTTATGATTGGGACACCAAGTTGGATGCTGCGCTTTGGGCGTTCAGAAATACAAGAAGATAACCACACGACAGACGCCGTTCTTCTTAGCATATGGAATGCATCCCATTATGCCGATTGAGTTCGAAACCCCTACTTACAGGATTCTGTCACATGATAGACTGTCTGCAGAAGATAGTCAGCTCATCAGATTGCAAAGTTTGATGGCACTAGAAGAAAATCGCGAGGCATCTCGGGAGTTAACTGAGGACATACAAGAAAAGCGAAAGGAAGTATATGATAAGAGGTTAAGAAAAGTTGAGGTGAACAATGGAGACTTGGTCTTGCTATATGATAGCAGACATATTAAGTTTCCAGGGAAGTTACAACTACGATGGATGGGACCATACATAGTCGCACAATGTTATGGTAATGGTTCAGTCCAACTTAAAGACCTCGAAGGAAATCTCTTCGCTACTCGAGTAAACGGAGGAAGAATCAAGTGATACTACTCTTGATGTGTTCGCGGGGTCGCTCACATCTGGGGGGAGAAGTATGTAAAGCCCACTTTTTCAATTTTTTGATAAAAGAAGATCGAAATGTAGAAGTTTGTAGAAGAAATAATGAAGATAGAAGAAGAATAGCTTAGTTTTAATGAAGAAGAGTCTTCGGAAGAAGACCTTTACAGGAAAGATCTGAGAAGAGAGACTTCGAGAATGCAGATCGTCAGTACACACTCTCTTCACGAATAGTCCGAAGAACTCACAGTCGAGAAGTAGTCTGAATGAAGACGAACTACCTACCTAGAAAGAGACAAGAACGATAAGCGGCGTGAGCAAAGACAGCATTGCGCATGTCCTTGTCAGTCAGGGGACAAGCAATCAGAGGTGACTTCGGCACGTGCGAGAGTTTGAACCGAACTATATACTAGGAAAATCGACTCATTTTCCAAATTCACTCTTAGCGCTTAGCCATTCCTCAATTGCGGACGATCAATTTAGACGAAGACTATCAATTTAGACGAAGGTTGTCAATTTGGGCGAAGGTCAACTTGAGCGAAGACTAGCAATCTAGACGAAGTTTACCTCAGCCAGCCTAGCAGCCTTCATCTGATCACAATGTCTACCGCGACGAAGTTACCGAGAATTAGAGCTTTTGAGTTAGACCAAGAGAAGTTAGTACGTCTTCGGCCAAAGCTGAAGGAGTTAGGTCTGAGTTTCCTTACCCTGGGAGGCTGGACTAAGGTGTCTGGCAAATTCATTAGTCAGATTCGGATGTGTGAAGACCACGATGGCGAACAAGCCTATGCGCGACCTGGTAACTGGACCGTGGAGAACCGGGAGAAAGTTTTGTTGGACGAAGCTGGGACGAATGGCGACATGCTCTTCGACCACGTCTCGATGAAGAGTCTGATCAAGGAGAACCAGAACTACGGGGAGCTCTTCGAGCATCCGATGCACCCAACGAATGGGTACAAGTTGATCGAGTACCGAGATCCCGTGAAGAGGAAGATTGCGGAGGCCATCATGCTGATTCTGAGCTCCCGAAGAACGACTTACCTAACCACTTGGAAGGTGTGCTTCTTCGAGCACCTCTTCGCCGGAAGACGAGCTTACTGGGCGAAGATATTTCATGACGAAGTCCATCGCCTATGGAAAAAGCAAGATTATGTGTACATGGGAGGCTTCGTCAGAATATTCTACTTCGGCATGGGGTGGTTATCTGAGTCCGAAGCTAAGCAATTACGCTTCGGCAAAGATGAAGAGCAGGATTTTCTATCACCCGTTCGTGAAGCCGAAGAAGCACCTGCCGAAGAGGTTCAGCAACTAGAGTCTTCGCCGAAGATAGTAGCCGAAGATACTCAGCCGATGAAGCAGACGGAGGACGTTCAGGCTGCAACTGATGACGAAGAGAAGAGGCGTAGTAAGAGGAAGAAGCCTCTTCCTACTTCGCCTACGGAGAAACCAAGAGCCAGGAAGAAGGTAAAGAGCACGAAAAGAGAGACGGTGGACTTAAGCAGCTCTGGAGCGAAGATGGAGGGCGAAGCCGTCTGTGGCGAAGGTACTTCAGAGGGAACTGCCTTAGGCAATGTTGACCTTTTCAGGAAGGCAATGCTCTATGGCGAAGAGGTGGTTGTTCCCGTCCTCCGACTTCTTGAAGACAACAAGGAGGACTACGAGAGAGAAGTGAAGAGGAAGGTGTCATTCCCAAAGATGTTAGCGGAGTTACACTTCAGTCGGAGTACTTGGCAGGAAGAGAAGAATAATCTTCGCGAAGAGGCCCGAAACGCGACGAAGTTGAGATTGGAGTCGGAGAAGGAGCTCGAAGATCTTCGGCACCAATGTGAAGAAGCCAATACTGCCTTGAACGGCAAGGATGAAGAACTGAAGGTGTCGACGAAGAGCTTCACCGACCACGTTAAGGAGTTGTCTGCCCAGGTAGCTGACTTGCAGCGAAGCCGAGGAGAGTACCAGGTTACAGTGACCGAGCTGACAAAGGAGAACGATGAGCTGAAGACGAAGGTGGCTGACTCCGAAGACCTTCGGAAGAAGTTGATGCCGGTTCTTTCTGTGTACGTGACTTCGGGGCTGGATGCGGACGAGCTAGGTCTTCTTCGGGCGCTGAAGGCAGAGGTGGTGCAAGCAGAGACTAACCCCGACAGTGTGAAAGCGCGTCTTTCCCGACTCAGACAGAAGGTAGATAGAGAGATAGACGAGATACGAGCGAACGCCGAAGTACAGTTAGAAGAGTTCAGGGCTCAGTTAGGCTTAGGAGTTTAGATTAGATGAAGATGAAGATGATCGTAGGGTAGTGAAGGTCTTCCGCCTTCTTAGGAAGTTAGACAGTTAGCACAGTTAGAGAAACAGTTAGGTTAAGACGAAGAGTATATAAGCAGCGCGATCCACAGCCCTCGTGCCTTTTCCATGTTTTCAGTTCTTTATTAATTTTATTTCTATTTCCCAAAAGTGCGGAGCGATGTTGTGAATGCTTTGGACGAAGATATTTTCCTCCGAATATTCGGTGTTTACTGTCGTAGGTGTAATTTTCTGATTGACGAAGATCTTCGCCGTTAGACTTGAAAGAAGAGACTTCGGTGTAGGAACTTTGAAGAGACTTCGGCCGAAGTTGAACTGTAATCTTCGTGAAGAGTTTTTGAACGAAGATCTGAGAACAAATCAGTTACTGTGAAGTGGAAGAGATAAGTTAAATTCTAAGGAAAATTTGGAATATGGTGGCTTCATCTTAAGTTTAGCTTCTTCAAATAAGTGGGATTCTTAAGAATGAGGATTTAGTTGGAAGAACATTCCTTAGGAAGAGTAGGGACTTATTCTTGGAACCTTGATGTGAAATCTGTATTCTTCTGTCTTTTCAGAAGAAGACTAGTAACATTTCAGTAGTATTTTATCTTATTCATTCATTCACATTTGTCTTCTCAATCTTTTGTATGTTTGTTGGAAAGGTCCCTGATCAAAGAACTATTTCATTGTTGTTTGTATTCGATTTATCAGATTTTGCTTGGGTTTGATTTCTTATCAGACTTAAACTCTCATCCGGATATTATTTTATTTCGTGAGAATAACAAAAAACTATCAGAATTATCATTGTAACGTTGTAGTACTGTGTTTTGTGTAATTGTTAACTGTATCTTCGTGGGAGCGATCTTTAATTTATTTTTTCCGATACTTTGTGTTTCTCTGGGTTGTTACAATCTTACACCTGCACATTGCAGCGATTTCATGTTTTATTCGTTAATCTTTTTCTCAGAGACCGCACTTAGAACTCATACGCGTTGACAATGTGTGTATGCTTGTGCATGAGGAGTACAAAGAAGAAGACAAAGAGAACTTGGTTCCTCTGTTTCATTCCTTTCTTGGTCCTAGAGCAAAGAAGTACAAAACGATTCATCAGCTGCAGGAGGATACTGAGAGAACCAAATTTTTCAGTGAATAATCTGTACCAAACTTTCATCGCAGATCCAGAAGAAATCTTCACTGATGTATATGGATCGAGAGTGTACCAAACCCTCTTCACAGATCCAGAAGAAAAAACTTTACTGAAGATCTCCAACATGGATGTGGAGTTTATCATACCTTTGGTGAAGAATCAGTTGAGTAAAAAATTAAACGAGCAAGGAAAGTTAACTATTGCTATGTACGTCATGAGAGAAACAAAAGTCACAAATATATATGGACTACTCAACAAATTCATTGCAGAAAAGAATAGAGAAGCAGAAAAACTGAAGAGAGCCAAACCTTCCGTAGGTCAGAAGAATGAGGATAAAAACTCTCTGTTGGACAAAGTTGTGCAGTGAGCTCTGGTCCACAAAGTAATGCTGGTAGGAGACATCAAAACGGTAGGATCTAACGAGGAGATATAGGTTTCAAGAGAAAATTTAGAATTTCTGTCTTCATCAAGTCTTGAATGATAGAGTCCAACAATACATGATTTTCATTTCTATAGTTCATCTGGATAGTTTTACATAGGTATGAAATGAAGAGCTTTTGATCTCAGCTTCCTGCTATATTAATCCATGAGCAAATGCCTGCTACATTCTCATTTTTGTCTTGTCCCTTTTCTGTTTTTGTTGTGTCCTTGCATGGTGAAAAATCTGGTGAACGTGAGGAAAGAATATTTGCATGCAATATACATGTTCTGCTAAGTCTTGTGGATGCTATGCAATATACATGTTCTGCTAAGTCTTGTGGGTTCTATGTCGATTGACCGAAAGTTGATTCACGTGCAGATAACTGTTAATCTTGAAATATTGTGTTCTTGAATGGTTTATGGATCCGAATGGTTTTGTGCAGGTTGGAGTACCTCGGGATATCTGTATCAGATTTTTAGTTCAATGTGCTCCTTCAGTCAACACACTTTCTAAGGCACTTTCAAAACCGTAGTCTTATTGATGATCTATCCAAGGAAACTGACCGATCCGCTTCTTGTTGAAATTATAAAGATCTTGCTTACGACACATGGGCACAGTGGAGAACTTTAAGTATGTAAATAATATCTCATGATCTCAACTCAATCACGCTAAGCCTTGTCATCTTCGTATTCCAAAACTCAATCTTTAACTCGTGTCATATTTCAGGAATTCTCTCGAGACTTTGAAGAATTACGTAGTTTCTGCTATAGCGAGGAAAATACTACCGCGACCGGTAAGAGATGTTTCTTTGTAATATATTAGCGCACTACTTTCCATTATATGCAGCAAAGATGAAATTAGACATGATTTCTAGTTTTAATCCAGAGTTGCTGCAGATGATCATGTGCAAGTTTCAACAGAGAAAGCAGGTGACCTAGGAATTACTCACTAACGGCTTCGATAACTTCCCCGCTGAATGTGATGTACTATGTGGTGGTACTCCCTGTCAGAGTGTAAGTGATAAGAACAAGTCCACGAAAAGTTAAGACTTCTCTCTAAGCCAAGCCAGATCGTCTATCAACCTTGCATCATTCAGTAAATTCGGACCTAACTACTTACCAGCTCTTTTTCCTCCAACCTTGTCGATAGACTTTTGGCACTCTCTAACCATGGCCCAAGGAGAAACCCCTCACATGTCGCTAATAACATGTCCATATCTGAAAAGAGCTCCAAAAGCTGCGACCAATTCTCTGAACGTCTTCAATCCTTTTTCGTTCATACGCTGCTAGTATCTCCGCATACAGTTCATTCGCTCTCTTTGAGAGGACTTGCCGGGTCAAATCAACTAGGTCATATCTACGAGAGAAGACAAACGAGGAAGCTTCAGAGGAGTTCATGAGGCTCTCAACTCAAAACTTACGAGTTTGACTTATTCCATAGAGTGCGTGGAAAGCACTGCGTGGCGATAGTTCGCTGTACAGGACGCGTATATCAGGTGCAAACTCGTGTATTCTACAGGTTCTGGGAGAGAATCTCGTATGCAAGACTGACTATTATAAGCTGTGTGCAACCGAGCGTAGATAATGATCACCGGTGACCATCGGAGTACTCAGACCAATATAATATAACCAACATTGTTCTGTGCTCGCGGCTTCTAACAATCATTCTGCATCCGAGAGTAATATCGACGATAATCCTACTGCTAACCATCTTACGCAGATGAGAGCACTGTGAATGACCCAATTGCTGAGTAATGCCTGCTATCTAAACTGAGTTAGACGGGCTGCTTTTTCTAACTCCAAGAATATGTATAAAAAGCTAATACAAGCAAAAGTCTACAGAAATATTTTCCAAATTACATGCATACAAATTGGCTTGTCATAAAAAAAACTTCAACCCTAGCCAGAGTTGAAGTTTACAACCTATAAGATTCTGATCGAAACTTGGACGGGGGAAGTTAATATGTAACTTGGTTTAAACTCTGTTTCCGTAATCCTATACTGAACACCAAGATACTACTGCAGCAAATCTCAGAAGTGACGACGAAAATACCAAGGTAAGAAAAGACCTGTAGGGAAGCCCATATCCGAGCTCATCTGCAGATGAAAGTAGCAAACCAAGAGCTTCCACAGCATCTGCTTGCGAGTACCATATGTGTGGATCATGTCCAAGTAGACTTCTTACATTCGGCGTAAGTTTCCTCTTGTCAGTAATGAGTCCTCCCGGCTTCATGTAATCTTCATCTTCGCTAATTTGTCTCAGATCCGGATCGGTATCAGGAAACTCCACGATAACATCTCCATTATGATCCTGGAGAAAGCACGTTCCACAAGGAACAAGGAATGAGCGAAGCCTGCGAACCGCTTGCACAAAGTAAGCCAAGGCATCTTACCTGCGTCCGACTTGCTGGGGTACACTCCTTGGAGTTTGAAAACGTACAGAAGTGTTGAAAGCAGCGTCAAGCTGGCTCAAGCAAGTTCAGCGGATATACAGAGGTTTGGAGAGCCACAAACAGTAACTGACTGTTCCTTAGTCCCCAGTAAAGACATATATGTTCCATTTAACCTGGTCCACACGTCAACTATTGAACCCACGAAACGAATTCAGACTGCAGGCTAGGGATAGAAATTCTACAGCGACTCCATCCTGACAGTTGTAAATCGTTTGATATAGATTTTTCCACGCTGCTTCTGCCCCTCCTGACGCTCTGCCGTACCTTCTTACTGCCGTACCTTCTTACGCTGTAATCAGCAATCCAATCCTGCAGCATACAGAATACAGAATAGAACTTTGTTGAACACTGAAGAAGTTATTAATCTCGTGTGTGGGAAGTCATTCACATATTTGGCACAATATAACTGATGTAAAACCTTGTCCCCACTCTACAAAGCTCGTGATCACCAACACCTGCAACATATCCTCATTCGAGCAGGCTAGAGACATAAACACTACCTTGTAGCGTCATGGTCTGTAATCTCGGCTTCCTAAGAGTTGGACTAAAATACAGGTCCAGTGCTCTCTGAGACACCACATCAGCTCCAAAATCCTGGGATTAAGATGGTGCCTTACCTCCACGTTTATGGTCTGATTGCAGAAAGACATTTCTCCCATGAGCTCATAAACGACAGGATTATGCTCAATCCCTTCCATGCACATACCAACTCCAACCTTTCAAAAGACAACTGAGTATTAGGCACAACAGGCATTCACTGACTGGAATATAAAGCTAGCACGCCGACCGAGTCTTACAACCTGTACTGATTGTCACGGTGTACATCATGAGACGCTTTTTGAAACTCAACAACACTAATTAGAAGCTTTTCAAGGACGCAAGTTGCCTATATGACGATCAATGGATTTACTTGAGATACCATAGTAGAATTTGGACTGCTGAGTGCCTCAACGGGATCTGATCCTATTGTCTGCACTCTTCCGTACATCTCTGTGTTTCCTCCAAAATTGTGCAACATGCACCTGTATTTCAAGGAGTCCCAGTGAGCTTCGAATGCTGATTCATGAACCCTAGTGGTTCTCAGTAAAGAAGCAACACATAATTGATGGGCATACTCCAATGCCAGACTTGCCTCCGACAAACCAACCAACAGACGTGCTACAGCGGGAAGCAAAACGAATAAACAAAAGATTTTAGAAAACCTTGAAATGAAAAATCTCATACCAGATATAAGGGACGCCATAGAAGTGATTTGAACGCTGCCACACAGGTTTCACGTCTGCAAAGAGGTCTAGAACGACCATTCTGCCAATTGGGACAGAGTGCAAAAGTGCCTGACATTACCCGCCAAAAAGCTGATTAGAGCATATCGTGAAGTTGTCCGTACACCATCAGTTTCTCCAACATTTCCAAGTAGAAAAGTGAGGAGGGTATAAAATATCGACGTCATCCTGGACAAGCAGAAGGCTTCACAATATCTTTGACGAAAGTGACGGCAGAAGACATAAAGTCTAGCCAGACCTGCATCTGCGGAGGCCTCCAAAACCAATCGTCTGAGGCAAAAGACCAACCCTGCAAATTTTAAGTTTTAGAACAGACTGTGTCAAAGTAACTGGAATAATCTAACTGCAAAAACAGAGACACGATGTCAACCACTTGAGTGTAACTGTGTTGTATATGAAATGAACGATCCTGTATATGACGACGGAAGTACTGATCGAGCGTACACGTGCAAGTAAGAACATGATTCCAGAATATTTGTATAAGTTCAAGTCCGTATGGTCAGTAACCTAAGTAACTCAATTCATTGCGTATGATTTGCAGGACACATAATTAGCAGTAGAATATGAAAACACTGTGAAGGGACTATCTTCGACGTAACTCTGTGTCACCATCACTAGGTCTTAACTCTTCAGCTTCCCTTTATTAAGGACAGAAGCAGCACCAAAGAAACATATGAGTCCAATGAAACTGAAACCTGATATGTGTTGATGGTCAAGTCTAACCTGCATAAGCCAGACTGCATCAGTATCACCAGCGCTCATGGCTTTGTACACTGCTGTTCCCAACGTTGATATATAGTCTGGATCATCGGTTGGGGGTAAATTCTCATTGAAAGTATCACTGAAGAAACCAACCATCAAAGAGGATGTAAGGAAGTGCTCCATACAGTATGACACCTAAAACGTTTCCTTTAAATCCAAAAAGCATACATCTTTGGATGCAGTCGAAAGTAAGAAAAATACACTCTCACTACCGACCATATGGATTTCAGATATCAACAGGAATCACGTCAAACGTACTTGATAGGCTATATTTTGGTATCAGTACTCGGTCCGCAAAATTGAGTGCTTCCAAAGTTCAGTTTTAGCGGGAGTTAGGAAATGCCAAGTGAAGTAAGAATTTTATCTGCTCGCTCAATCTCTGGGGGCCGGGAGCAGGAATATATGCTGCTATGGTGATTGGCAGAAAACGGGAAAACAACCAATTGCAATTCACTAATCAGTTACAATTCACAATTCACTGAATTAGATAACATGAAGAAAGTGTAACAAGCTATGGCAAAGTTTCTTCTTCTCGAGATCATACAGCTTCCTCACCATCTGAATGTTATAAAATCAACCACAACTCTGAAACCAAAGTATCCAAGCTAAAGTTAAAGAGATAATCTATCGGTCCATGGCAGCGCAATGCAAGAACTACCCCCACACACTTGAGGTAACCCGAAAATACTGAACCCAAAGAAGATGTATTCATCGAGGACTGCATGCCGTAGCCCTTCGACCATAGACCCCGCGCCCGGGCTGGATGGTTGGAACCCAGAGAAGTACATATATTCATACGTCGAGAATGGCAGATATTCTCAAGGACCACTTTCTAGTAACACGCAATTAGCCCGGCCAAGTACATAGTAAGAAGCAGCAAGTAGGCTTTAGAGAAGAACATCGTACGTAGCACAGAGGGAGCGTGAATGTGCGCTAACTTAATTAAGCATTAAGTTGGCGAATACTTCCAGACAGGGAACAGACACATCGGAATGTGTAGCACATACCACATTTCAAGAGATTGGTCCCGCTGGTGTTTACGCGCTGCATAGATGACATGTACTGAATGCAGTGCAGAAAGATTTATGCGTACGATCTTTCGAGTGCATAAGAGAACTGAGGTCTAGAAGTACACAACGATTAAACATACTTCAGCGTTACAAATGTATAACCAGAGGACAGAGTGTCAGAAATTGAGAACTTCTTTCTTTCTCCAAACTGTCTTCAGATGTCGATAAGACTTTCCTTCTTGACTCGGTTGGCTTCAAGAACACTCAAATACGACTCTCGACAGCAGAGATATCACCGATTTTTGGTCATAGGTGGCCGAACCTCCAAAAATTTTTTCTTGCGACTTAGAATCACGCACACCGCACAAACGAATCACTTGATCTGAGATCTTTCTTCTATCGTAGGTTGATCTAGCTACCTTGAACTTAACGAGACTCGAAACAAGTTGTTTGAAGTTCTCCTTAAGAAATCACACAAGAATTTGGTGGCAAGAAACAAAAAATAAACATAATCGACTTCATACGACTCAAACTCATTCACCACACACAAACTAACAATTCAATACACATACAGTCTTTATGCGTAGATGAAGAATCCTTGATTGCGTAAGCACCAAGAACGAAAAGCTTGGCTCACCGATCACGAAGAACAACTCAACCTCATATCCCAGGTGATGAAAAACTAAAATAAGCACTTTCCTGCGAGTCATTTTCACCTAGAACTCTCAAATCGTCTGATGAAATTTCATATCATCTTTAATTTTCTGAAGAACTCGGCGTTTTGATCTCACGGATCCAAAGATAGTAAGTTCAGACTCCAGAATAGTTTGTAAGATCCAACTCTCCTTCGCAAGTCACTGAAGCACTCCAAATCTTTTCCCTACGTCTCAATTTCTCCGAGAACACTATCTTTCTTTAAGTGAACTCAATCAAGCTGATACCTTTACGTGCTAGTGTGATAGTTCTGTCTCAATTTCTCCGAGAACACTATCTTTCTTTAAGTGAACTCAATCAAGCTGATACCTTTACGTGCTAGTGTGATAGTTCTGCCAGCTTGTTGGATAATGTACCCTCAGCTTCGCAAAGAATCTATCCATCTGCAAAAATCACATAGCTAGGAAACTGGTAAGGTTGATGCTTATTAATCAACCGAGAACTTTATTTTGGTTGTAACACAGGTTGCTTTTTGTTGTTGTTACACATTGGTCAACTCGGAATCATGAAGGAGTTCAAAACAGAATTTAGGATGAAATCTAATAACAGCTAACTCGCAAGAACACTGTAGACGGGGATACGCGATGGTGTTGCACATACTTGCTAGACCCTACTGATCCACTTTTTGTGGAAATAGGGAAGATCTTTTTGGAACAACAAATCAAAGGTTTCTGCTGTACTTTGCTGGCTTGTGAAGAATGAGACAGTTTGCGACCGTACCCTGTTGCTCCATCCTTCTGAATGGCTGGATTTTCTTATGTTTTCCTTTTCCTTAGTCATGAACAAGATTTCTGGACGTCATGAACAAGGGTCATTCAAGAATCGAGAGCCAAAAAGAGACATGCAATACAGTAAACTAAGTGGCTGTTGACGAAGGTCTTTTTTATTGCTGGTCTTCTAGGCTTCTGCTGGTGTCTATGCTCTGCAAGTTCTTTTCTCGATTCTTTCTTGGTAGCGAAGTGGAAAGTACGCCTTGTGTTGGTACAACTCTTGTTATTCACAGTGAGGTCAGCTTCGTGGAATATTTCAAATCTTCATTGGTGTCAATTTCTCGTGTGTGACCGCTTGTGAATCATGTCCGGCTTTATTGTAGGCAAGCACACGGCAAAGATAAGATGGGAAGGGAGGGAGAAGGGACATTGGATAGTTAGTGGCTGTAATCTATATAGTTCTTTTACCGTCACTCCTGACGAGCTTCAAAATTTACTCCCAATATATTTTGAAGCTTGTAAAGAGTTTTCGGAAAGCAACGAGCAGTACTCTTCTCCTAGTAATGTTACTGAAATACTAGGCTGTGCATGCGTGGCTTTCACAGATGTGAAGAATGCAAAGAAACGCTTCCAGATGTATAAGGCATTGGCACTCTAGTTTGGATACAATGATCGAACGCAACTTTCAGAAATTCTTGAATGTGTTGTAAAGAAAACTTGGTCCTCTCCAAGAGAATCCTTTGTTGGGTTCAAGGTTGATTGAGTTTACTGTTTGTCTTGTGATACATTGATATTTTCTCACAACATTATACTACATCCATTAGGTCATTAGAAGCATTTGCATCCTGGCTATCGGATCCAAGAGATGCACATGCATCTCTTGTGAAACCTCAACCCAAACGGGAGTTTAGTGGGTTCAATCCTCACCGAGGTTATACATTTTTCTTGTTTGTGACTGTTTACTGCACTTCGAAATGAGCTACTGTGTATCGGAGTTCAGTCCTCATCGAGCTTTTGTGTATAGGAGTATACTACATTTTTCTTATCATTGACTACATACTCGCTTATGAATTGAGCCTGTGTGAGGAGGAGTTTGCTTCATTTGCAATCTACCTTTGCAAAGTTAAGATGTCAGAAACCTTATGTATTACTTGCCTTCTAAAACCTTGACTGAGAGCACTTGGAAATAAAATCCCTTGGATAAATACCACCCTCAAGAACCACAGTCAATAAATCATATCTCACGACTCCTGAAGTAGTATGTAGTCACCTCAAAAAGAATTCCAATCACATTCAAGATGAAACTGTCCACACTGCAACAAACTACTACTCTGTTCACAAATAAAACTGAACTTGGTCTCTAATGACAATCTGAAAATTTGCATGCAGATTGAGATGAATGTGATCACCAACTCATGAAGGAGAGACTCGTGCCTCGAGATAGATTAGAACACTATAACAAAAGAATATAGAAACCCTTGTTTCAGACATAATCCTATCAAATATAGGACTTTTGCAGTTGAAAAAAAGTTTCAAAAGTGCTTAACTAGATATACAGCTGCACCTTTGGCACTTGCGTCGAAGCATCTAGTGAAGACAAACCTGGTTTGCATAAGAGAATGGATATGATTAGAAAACATAGTCATCTAACAATCTTTCCTTCAATATTTTATAATAACAACATAATAAAATAAATTTATATAGTAGTGTAAAGAAAATATCAACTCATTATAATTATTCTTTTATAGAAATAAACACAAATATTACCATGATAAAATTTATAAAATTTAAAATTTAATGTATAAATTGAAAAGATATAGCATGTAAAGGATAACATCAAAGAAAACCTGAACATGTATGAATCATGAAACATTTACAATTTAGGTATATGTAACAAAGATAAAATATGCAAGGGATAACGTTAAACACTTGTACCATGGTTTGTCAAAACCCAAAGATACACTTCTTCAGCTCATCTTTCCATATGGTGGTCCGACGTACTAGCATGCTGTTCGTCTGTGGCTGCATGCGAACGCTATAGTCATTTTGTCGACGTGGATACACTATCACTACCTCCCTGCAGATATTCTCATTCTAGTCGAGAGCGGCACATGCTAGTCGAGCCTCATGAGAACGCTCCCAATGGATCCTCTTCATTGAGAACTTGTTGATGACGGAGTGAATATCTCACTCATGTAATTCTCTCGCGCGTGAGTGTAGAATCGCATCTTTGCTGGTGTTATATGTTAGCCAAAAAAGCTTGCACTTCACGATGCATGGTCCCATTGTGGAGATACCTTGCACCTTCTCCGAATGCATATGATGACGTTGACGATCACCAGGAAGTAATCTGCAATCCGAATGCTCACCCGCCCAATGCGAAGCCGCAATTAAGATGTCTAAAACCATTAGACCTGGACCGGTATCAATCCTGAGAACATGAAGGACAATGAGATGTAAGAAAATTACGTAGAGGAACAACACTTTAATACAAAATCTGGAGCCATTTGATGTTAAAAAACATTACCGTTCACTACAA
Organism: Asterella californica; assembly: GCA_036924285.1. Lineage (NCBI taxonomy): Eukaryota > Viridiplantae > Streptophyta > Marchantiopsida > Marchantiales > Aytoniaceae > Asterella > Asterella californica. The sequence goes on along the minus strand of JAYKYS010000006.1, from coordinate 29,214,369 downwards.
CTATGCACACATGTATATATCCAAGACTTGAGTTTGTACGTAATGTCGTGTGCTGCAAGCTTAGGGTACTTGAAACCGCGAGTGCGCTCAACTTCCCAATACTCTTCGGCTGGAAGTGCAAGATGCTCTGCAACCCTGTTCACAAGCAATGTCTTCGGTCTGATATCGGAAGACCAGTCATACGACAAAAACTCTTTAGTTGAGCGACCAAAAATACTGCAAGTTCCCTTCGGCTCCGAGCACCTTGGATCACGAGATCACTAGTCGACATCCACACATCTTGCAACTCCTCTTTGAACTTGATCACAAAACCTTTACATTTGTGTCATGGATCCTTTCGTTGCATATCCCTTGTTTACATCACAATGAAAAATATGTGAGTATGGGAGTAGTTGAAAAATATATTATATCTAATAAATGATAAATGATAAAACAAATAATAAAATAACTGAATATATTTTTTAATATTCTAAACGTTTCTAAACCTTTAAAGAATATTTAAACATCACCCATCAATAATCACATCGACAGCATGATTATCATCATGGATAATCTCACTGATGTGTATGCCTTTCTTGATCAACCGCTGAATACCTTTTTTGACAGCTGTTGTCTCAATCCTCCAAGAGCTCTCAACCTCCACCCGAGTCATTGTAATCATTTCAACCACGTGATTGTTGGTAGCATTGATGAATGAAATCGTTCCATGGTATCCATTGCTTGACGAGTCCCATCTACAATCAACATATAACACTAATGGTTCTACACACCACAAAGAAAATTTTATTCATTATCACATTATAAGCATAGAATAATAAATATATCATTTCTAACAATCTGAAGACAACAAAGTCTGAAAAGCGATAAAACATGTACCGGTATGAGACAACAATGTCGAGTGCAAAGTCGTCTTGGCGTCCTCCCATAACGACAAAACTGCACCATCCAACAACTCGTCCAACTCCACTTTGGAAGTCATACCAATGAGTCTCAGTGGGAACATGTAGTCTCATGACATCCAACATGCTCGCAACTAAAGTGTAACTAAGACCTGCACACAATACGGCGTGGTACATCTGAGCAATCACATGCGATGATCCACGATCAATCTCCATCTCTTCTGTCACAAAGATTGTTTGTGTGACCCGCATCGCATCTAAACTTCAACTGCCAACACTGTTGCAACTCGGTGATCATAAGAGTTTTGCAATACAAAACACACTCCACACGAGGACACTTCACAAGGAAGACCTCGCAGAACTCCACTATCTTCCCTCGATCCAAAGTCCATACTCGACCGGCTGTCATGTATGTGATTCATCATCGGTCTCTAAAATCCACTCTTTCTCCAACTCATCATGCGGTGCTTCTCTAACGGTATTCGATGCACTCTTAATGATCATATGCTCCTATTGGTTATCTAGGACTAATTGATTATCATCGAAAAGCATTGACTTCTCTAGCTCAACTCTAAACTCGTAAAGATCATCCACGGGCATCACGACATGCTCTACACTATCCCTCTCCAATGATTCACTGCATCATCCATCGACCACCTCAACACTTGAGCGTGTCACAACCGCTCGTACATGTCTAACAAATCCTCCAAAATGCGGATAACTTGTGAACCACTAGGACGCTTCTCTTATGATAATTGACATTATCAGAAGAGAATTGTCCCCAAAGTCATTCCGTCATGACTGAAATACCTCAAATCTATGGAGTCAAATGTGTTAGGAAAAGAATTGATACATCCATCAAACATACGTCATTTTGATCATGTTATACAAATTACTCAATAAAAATCATTACAAATAATTTATCTAAACTTTTCATAAATAAGAAATGAATGAAAACTAAGTAGAGAAAATAAAAAGCATTCTACCTCATGAGTTATGATAGAAATTCATCAACAAGAACCATTATAAAAAGCTTAGATAAAAAGAACATTCAGAAATATTAGATGAAAATCCTATTAGAGCTTCAGCCAATGAACTGTAGGTGAGAAAAAAATTAGTTCTCAAACTAAGTACTGAACAAAAATAATAATTGGAAAACATGGAGAGATGGTGAATAATACCCCGCTGTCAAAAGTCAACCTTCCAAAACGATCAGAGAAATTAGAAAACAATAAGTTTATAAAAGGGTATGAAACACAGTACCCTAAACTGCAATGTAACATTCAATATTCTAAGAGGAATAACTAACACTATCCAAAAAGATTGAAATAATAACATGATCAGGAAAGAAAATACTTGGCACTTGGTCTGAAAACTTATCAGGTAGGAGGAAGCTTCAAAAAAATAATGAGGAAATCAAGTTAGTGACTGGTTTTCAATTACAGAAAATAAATTGCAAGGAGCAGGTGGTTTGAGAACTCACGTATGTAGAAACACAGTGCAAGCGTCAACGGAAGGAGGGACCTCCGAATTTAGAAAAATGATGAGTGTGCTGGAGGGTTATGTAATGTGGCATCAGCCGTCCGGTGTGCAATCCTGTTCGCCGATTGTCTCAGTGTGCTCTATGCAGCTAGTTGTGGATTTTAAGATGAAAATAGAAACTCTTTTCGGAGCTACCATGTGATATTCGGACAGGTGCCCAGAAAAGAATCAAATTCAAATTTGAAAATATTCTTTACCCGCGCTATGGGTGTGGAAGCCAAGATACCCAAATTTTCATCTTGAAATTTCTCTCTCGTTACAAAATGAAATCACGAAATTCTTTTCTAGGCTTGTTTTGCTTCGTAAGATCTTTCTATCGATATACAGAATGTTGTATTTCGTGTACAAATACGTACAGTATCAGCATACAAAGATTGGTCTGGGTTACTTGCACTAATCAGTTTTGATGTCTCCGTTTAGTCCAAATGACGGGTCTGAGTAACCCAGACCCCAAATAGTCCTAGTTGAGGTTTAACTTGACGATTGCAGCTCTCTCCGCGCTTTCATGACAAGGACTTTTGATACATATATTTTTTCTTTATTTTCTTTATTTTCTTTATTTTTTTAAGAGAAGGAAATTTTATTGATTCAGTAATTCAAGAAAAAGTCTGTGCTCCACACCGAGGTCCTAGATCGTCCAGCCGCTATCAGAAAAAGAATCGTTGTTCTTCTCATGCATAGCAGAGGCGGTCTTGTACGAGCTAAACTCGCTAAATGTAGCAGAGACGACCGCGTACGAGCTAAACTCGCTACTAGCTAACCTAACATGCTCCTCGATCCTCGTAGGTCTCGTGCTTTGGAGATGATCGAGGCTGTGATGGCGGAGTTGTCATCCTTCTCGCCCTCCTGTCTTTCACTCCGAGAAGCTCGATGGAGGTGGTGCTAGCAGTGCTGCTCTTACGTCGTTCGTCTTGCTCGTGTTGGTGCTCGCGAGCGCGAACCTTCTCGTGATCTCTTTCGTTGATCTGTGCACCTGGCCCACCTTGTTCTCAACACTACTGATCTCCTTCTCCTGCGTGTACCTCTTTGATTGGACCAGGATCTTAGTGCTCTTGTCCTAATCACTCTCTTTAATCATGAGGTTTTGACTTTCGATTTGCTTCCTCTTGTCGTCGTTGATCTGCTGACACCTTCTATGTAGACTAATGTTGTGCCGTCTGTGGGACCTCTTTGTCGATTTGCAGCAGAAGGGTGGGGCTCTTGCTACTAGTAGTTCTCGTCAGCGAAAGCTGTCATCGTGCAGATCCCGAGGGTATGTGTGTCAAAATTGATCACGGTTGCATGTCTTTTCCTCTTCTTTTTGCGTGGTTCCAATTGGTTGCATTTTGGTAATTGGTGAGTCTGGTGGGTTGGGTGTGCCTCGGTGCGATCATGAGCTATGTATCCTTCCTTTGTTTCTCCGCCGTCGTTTGCATCGCTCTGATCCATGCTTGTTTTTTATCTTCGCTAGCTTCTTCCCTTAGCGTCGCCCACGTCGTTTTGACCACTTCAACCACAATCCTCGCCATTGGGCGATCAGATCTTGTATTCCAGAAGACTACTCCTGTCTTTTCCGCCCAAGCAACATGAGTGTGCTCATTGACGAGGTAAAGTAGAGCTGGGTTAGATAAGCGAACTCTTATCGCTTTGTCAATCATACTCAGCAGCCTCTCCTCCTCCCGGTATGATACTCCACAGTCGCACCGACTCAGTTGCAGACTGTTCCACCTTCTTTTAATGTTACTGCAATCCCACAGTGGGTGTTCCAACGCTTCTTATGCTCTTCTACACCTGGGACAGAGTCCATCCCCGATGTTCATTTGTTGGGCCCTCTTACTTGTAAAGAAACCCCTGTTGAGGATCCACCAGAGCCATAGGTTCGTTCTTGGTAATCCTCCTTTGTCCCACACACCAAACCACCTTCTCTGCCACTCCTCCTTCGTGTCAGTAATACTCCACCTCTTGCTGAGCATGATCTCTTCTTTGGTTAGCTTTGGGAGCAATTCCTTCCACGTTCGAAAACTCTGTAGTCATCCGTCCTGCACTTTATCTTTTATCAACCATTCCCAGTTGGGGCTTTTTTGCAAGACTTCCGTAGATAACTCAACCGTCCTTCCCCATCACACCATCGCTTGAAAGACCAAGCCTCTCTCCTCTACTTCCGGTTCAGGTAACAGTCCTAAGTGGCAGCTCTCCAGGCTTTGGGTTAGATCGAGGTCTTTAATGTCTCTCAGCGTCGTGAGCTTCCGCCTTCTACTTCTTTTTTGGCTTCTCATTTCTTCTGTTCGCTAACATGTTTGTGTCTTTGCCATAGTATAGCCACTTGTTCTAGATTCAGGTCTGCACTTAGCTCCGGAGGGCCCGATAGGATGAGTTTCAAGTGGATCTTCTTCTAGTCTTCTAAAATAGAGTTTGGAGGTAGAAGCGCTTTACATTGCAGATTTGATGTCAACAGTAGACTCTCTTCGGGTGATCACTCTTTGCGCTGTCTCGTGTGAGTAAGCAAGGACTTTTGATGGCACTGCTACATGATGGTAACTCTTTACACCCGGACCACTTACGACGACGAGGCCGACCCAATGAATAGCCAACGGTGAACTGTGGGCTATTCAGTCGGACCAATGGAACTAATGGAACTACGACCACGAGCCACCGTAGCTTTTTGGGATGCCTCATGACTTCTCATGACTTCGTCTGACAACAGTCCAAAAAGTCAATCCATTTTCCTTTTTTGCGTCAACGGCTTTTTGGTCAGTGCGGCGTTTATTTGACATTTGTAGCACTGTAAACCCTCGTTATTGTAACCTACAAGGGTCTAATAAAATATTATTCAAAGAGATTAAAATTGTTGATTGCGTCGCTTGGTTCTTGAAATAGCTGTATTACTTAATCGAGATTATTATTATTATTTAGCTGAATTTTAAAAGTAATGCTAATGAAAATGCTATTATAACTCTCTTTTTTCACATGGATCGCATTCTCATTGCTTATTATTCATTCTTTCCATCTGAATATAGAAGAATGCAGCAAGCTTAATTTATAATTTAACACTTTCGTCAAGAAAGTTAAATAATAAATTGATATTTCAATGATTTAATAAATTTTGTTCCTTGGCAAGTTGTAACACTTGTAGTCTCTTTTCAAATATATATTAAAAAAAAGATTTTAGAAGGTCGCATCGGCTCGTGGATTATGTCCAGATCTTCTCGAACATGTGTCTGTCTTCGTTTTCCTTGTGGGTTATGATTTGAAAATATTAGAGAGTTTTTATATAACATGATGTTTCTTCCGATATCACAGAGTGGGCAAAAGTTCCCCCAAGTTAATGTTGCATGCATATATATTCACAAGTCGCGTTTTCTTCTAAGGGCCCAGCAGCACATAGTAATTTATCAGGTTTTTCTTTGAATCCAAATTCTGCTAGGTAACATATAATCTTTTCACTCCACAAACATGGATAAATGTTTTGACCGAACCATGGTCTAGATTTCTTCTGACTGAACTAACAATTTTCTATATTTCACTTTTATTTTAGAAAATCAAAAATAATATAACACCCGTGTCAACAAAGAGGAAATAACTTTAAAAGAATAAATGAATTTTGTAATAATAAGCTTCAACAAAAGCTAACAAATAATGTAACACCTTTCAACATAAAAGACAAAATTTTCTTAGAAAACCTTAAGATGGTACCCAAGAGTATCCTCTATGAATTTTAGAATATTCTCTGCTTCAGTTGATCGGAGCAGAGAATAAACGGACCTCTATGGATTTGGTATAAACCCTCTATGAATTTAGTATAAACGGACATGTGCGATGGTCAGTCTTATACCGAATCTAGCTTCGGGAAAAAACACTTAGTCTAGTCGAAATAAACTATGTGCCGCTGGGCCTTAACTAAACGAGACTGCGCAAACAGAATAGATAGATAAGGACGCTAACAAATGATGACATCAAAAAAATGTACTCTTTTAGTCACGGAAAACTCCGTAAATACTCTTGCGATGTTAGATATATGAAGACTGGTACAAGTACTGCAAAACTTGAAGACAATATAGTAGAAAGTGATACAAAAATCTAGCCAACAATGACAAAAAGTCAGAAATGAACCGCTCGAGTCGAAAGAGAGCCACGAATGGAACCAAGCAAGAGCAAAATGTGAAGGTGAGTAACTTTTCATTCTGATACTTAAAGCAATATCTGACCATCTTTGTTGGAAAGATGTTTAACACAGATCTCGCTACCGGACAACTGTTCCTGTTCATTTTAAGGCTTGTAGTCATCGTTTCTTGACATCTATGGTAAATTTGGCATAATTGCAAATTACCCCTTGAAAGTGTAAATGAAAAACTGTTCCGTCTTGTTCAACAGACAACAAACTCGAGAGGCATTGTTTGTGAATGAAATCTGTAAGTAACTTAGGAAAGAAGTAGAGGTCGAGTTCAGCGTCAGTTCTAGCTACAGTCACTGAGAGCTCGAGGCTCGACCTTCTGGGTCTCGCCTGCTTCCTCATAGACATTAGTCCTCTCAAACGTGTTGTAATCCCGGTAAAGAAAACAATATAAGAAGGTTCTAGGATCATGTTCACCGGAGCACTACAAATGCCTCAGCACTGTAAACAAACACGATAACTAGTCGTCTTCTTGACGTGATGGATGAGAGAAAATGATAAATGACATGTTTCCACTGTAAATTTATCTCGAGTCTCGTCTCGATAAACGTCCACCCTAAACTTGAAACGCATGATATGATATTCTCTCGAACATTTTGATTTTGCGGAGACTGGGAATTGATACTTCCCAGATCATTTCTAGTGTTCGGATGGAGATGTCCTAAGTGCACGTAGAGACAAGGCAAGATAGTGGAACGATAAATATCACGAACAGTAGATCTTAAAATATCATCGACTCGTGTAAAGAAAGACAGATATGCAAACATGCTAGAGCTCGCCTTTGCTCTTGCTCAAGCAAGGGCGTATGCTCTTGGTTCATGGATCGATCTTGCATTAGAGCATTCTGACTCGTTTCGTCTATTTTTTCTACAGTGATGAAGTTCCGCCTAGGTTTGGTTCAACTTGTTACTTCGGCACTGTCCATCTGTGAGTGTGGTGTCTCGTTCGACACTTCGCTTCGACATCTTACTTGCTGTCCTCACGGTGGAGAACGGATAGCTAGTCATGATGTCATTGTGTTTACTATAGAATGAGAGAGCGATACATGACATGGAGAGAGCATTGGTATGTCTTTTAGACGAGAAGATAAAGTGAGAGCTGATATGTATATAATGAGAGAAGAGCAGATGTGGTTGTCATGGATCTGACACGAGACTCGGTGGCGGCACAAGTGATCACCCATCTCCCAAGATGGGTTGCAGGCGTAGCGACAGCAACAAAAGTGATCACGTATAAAGATATGCAGGAGGGACATCTCTTCATCTTCATAGTCTTGGAAATATATATGGATCATTAGTCTCGAAGTTCTACGTTTTATTTGAGATTGTGTCAGAGGCTACCAAGGGAGGTGCCAAGGATATCACTTTCTTTTTCTTTGTGCACTATGTTCTTTAGAAAACGAGTTTCCACTACTCTACAGAGAAGTGTGGTTCATAGAAGAGCAATTGTAGTACGCGATATCACTTCATATGCACATGTTGTATGTAAGAGTTTTAGATTTATCGATGTGTGATATTTTAGATTGACGACTTTAGAACTATAAATAATAAAGTTTAACCTCGATGTTATTTTTCTCTTCGGGGCGTTGGTTGCTTGGCCCTTTGGATCCCTCTTTCCGTTGTAAAGCTTGAAGAGTTCTTTCCATCCATGTGCACACTTTGAGAACAGGTTTGAGTGAATTATTAAGGATGTAAACCCCTTTCTCTTCTAACAAAGGAAAAAAGACTACTACCAACACAAAATTACATAAAGTACCAAAATAACCCTTCCTTCCTTTCCTGGTTCACGATCCAAGTATAGCAACAATTGTGTCCCATTTTTAGTAGTTTTCGCTTCCTCGTACTATCTCGCGTCGCGTCCTTTTTGACCGATAGTTCCCTGCGGGTGAGTTGGGAGCCCACATATGGGGGAGGCGTCCTCTTGTTTCCACTGGCAGTTTTAGCCTACTTCTGGTTATCGTGGGTCGAAAGGAAAAATCAATTGTCCCATGAAAGACAAAAGACAAGGATAGCCCTCAAAGTCTGCAGCTCAGTAACATAGACATGTCGTATCTTGGAAATTTGCGCCAGAAAAGTGCTTTCATAAGACAAATTTGGCGCAAATTTGTCTTATGAAAGCATGATCGAACATCGTACGATTTCGTGCCCTATACGCAAAAGATGACTCCACTACTCATATGCTATAAGTTGCTGAAGGGTCTTCTTTCTCATAAGAAATAGATGAAGATATCATCTGACGTAGTGCTCGACCCGAGCCCTTTAGGCCGTAGTCTTCGCCCCACCACCGCTTATTCTACGCGGAACATCGATTTTCACATCATCACGCGGAAACATCGATTTTCACATCATCACGGAACAATTACGCGATACCTTTGGCTTTCTCTGTCGACTAAGTAGCCCTATAGATCCTAACCACGAGGTAACATACAGTTGGGAAAATTTCATGATGCAATGTGAAGCGTTACAGCGTTGTAGACTTCTAGCAAATTTACATGGGAAACTGCAAAGCATTTTCCATCTGATTCAACACATTTTCTCATGTTCAAATCACTAGCGGAGCAAAAACTACTTCAGCTTGAAAGCCTTTATTACGATTGCTCTTGTCAGATGATATCTTATCTTAGGTGTGATTAGTTCATGGACGTTGAGAACCATAATGAAGCGGTGAAATCTGTTACGAGGTTATTGGTCCATTCCACTATGAACAGCTCGGTGGAAGTCTGTAAGCAGAGTATGCAGAATTGTCGAGAGGGATACTTGACTTCTGTTGGAGTGTACTGACGAGCCCCGGGGGAGTTTTCTCACTCGTTCAATACCACCTTATGCTCGAATCTCCATGGCCGAGGACGCAAGCAAACAACACATTCTGCCTCACTTGGTGGGCGAAGATGAGGATGGTATGGATCACTACATCTACCGAGTTCCACACTACATGAAAGCTATGTCACCTGAGGACTACACACCACAGGAGTTATTCGTGGGATTTCACTGTCACACATCACTAGTCCTAAATGATCCTATGCAGTTAGATTTTTCTAAACTTGCAATAGGTCGGGAGTTCTGTCGCGGTCCACTACCGGATGCCCCTCCTATCTCAATGCCACCAGTCGGTCGACCCATAAGGAGTGAAGCATGGACGGAGTTCGTGGCTAGTTTTGACAAAAGCCTGATGACGGAGGCCAGGAAAATGTACGACAGACTTACGTACCAAGACTCTACCGTGGCAGAAAGAGAGAATGCTGTAGTGATTTTAGACGCACTCTTCATTCTGGCCCACCTGCGGTTCGGATACAGCTTCGATGATTGCTGGGACTATGATTTTCAACCTGTGTTCGAGCGGTCTCGATTCAACGCCCAGAGGTTTCCCTTGTTAAGAGATCTTCTAATGCTGGAAAATCAGGTGCCCATGTGTTTGTTTCGGCACGTGGTTCAGTACATTCATGATGGCACACAGAATACGACTGGTGAGCCAGAGTCGATGTTGTACGACCTTTTACAATGGTTCGTGATGCAAATATATCCTTTTAACCATGGAGTGAAACTTGATGTGAGCACTGATGGGTTGCGATCATATCTAGAGGGAAGCCATAAGCATGGAGTTGATAGCTTTGTCAAATGCAAACATCTTTTGGATTGTGCCTACTTAGCCATTTGTGGACCTTACAACCCAAGTCCAGACGAGACCTCAGAGTCCTGCGGCCAGTCTCTGCCGTGTTACAGGCCAAGAAACGTAGGTCCGATCAATCTCCCGCGGAACAGATTCAGGATACCATCTGCCACGAGTTTGAGGCGGGTGGGCATCACAGTGAAAGTGAGAGAGGATTCCCTGACCTTGAATAACATCAAGTTTGTGAAGCGAAATTACAAGTATGTTCTCCTTGTGCCGAAGCTCATCATGAATGATAGTACAGCTTCTATATTCCGAAACCTTGCCCTGTATGAGCAGATTAGAGACAATGGGTACTTCATCAGGGGTGACATAAGGACATACCTGTACCTCATGAGCAGCTTGGTCGACAGCGTGCAGGATGTCATCCTGCTGATGAATAGTGGTGTGATTCTGAACCAGCTGAGCAGCGCTCAAGCTGTGTGCAAACAGTGGAACCAGATGTGTGATGGATTGTTCATTCCATCCAGCCCCCCTACATACTGGTCTGACCTGCAGGCCAGAATCAGCGAGCTGGAGCAGTCCAAAAGCAACAAGTTATTTGCTGAAATCGAGGAACGAAACTTTTCCAGCACGGTCGTCTTCATATCTTCTGTGGCGGTTTCCATTGTCTTCGTCGCTACGATCGTGCAGACCGTCTTCTCAGTACTTTCTTATTACAGAGCTTGACATTTGGCAACATTTGTCGATTCTACAACCCACTTCAGTGAAAGAGTAGGCGTCGTCAGGAATCACGCTTGTCTGGCCGCCCGGGACGAAACTGCTCAGGTACGTCACAAGTATTTGATCAGCAGGAGGCGGTTTGCATCAGATGTCGGGATAGACAGTACAAGTGCAGGTCTGAATAGCTTCATTACAAATCAAGTTCAGCAACGTTGACTCGCACTTCCGTTGGTTTCTTCGTGAAAGGAGAGCTTGGGCCATCAGTCTACCTTCTTGGAGGCATTTGTAACTGTCCGCTTCACGGAGATGCAGCTACAGGAGGAGGTTCACCTCCGGGCAGTACGAGGTGTTGCTGCAAGAGGTAGCTCAGCTGAATGCTTTGTCAAGGATGAGAGATTCTTCAATTGCACTGTGAAATTCGTGGAGATACGGCTTTTCCAAAGGTTCCAACTGCAAAAATGCAGTTGCGGTTTGAGGCTTACGGAGAGCAGCTACAGTACAAAGATCGGCTGATAGTGGATCCGACTGAGATGTTTCTGTATTCCGAACGTTGGTACGTTGGAATTTGGAATGCATCGTCCGCTCGCATACTCTGGAATCTTCTTGCAGTTTGCCATGACCAGATACATGAATCTAGGGAGGCTGTTACCCTAACTGGTAGTACGCGGGAAAGCAGATTCGCTCGGAGTGGTATGTAAATGAGGTTAGAGAGGTGAAGTGATTCAGGAAGACCTAGAAAGTCAAGTTACAACAAGTAAAAGCCGAGGAACGGGAAGAAAGTGTTTGCTAATCTGAAGATTATTCTGTCTACTTATGCAGCTCATCAAATTGGATACTTCCCATCGGGGAGTCTTTGAACTACTGCTGTCGAAACCCTTTGTGACAGTTTTGGCAACATCTTAGTCTCACGAAGGGTTGATTTTTACGAGCAGCATGCAGTAGTATGGAGGCAAGAAGCTTGTACTCCTTTTGACGCAAGAACGGTAAGATCTAATTGCTTTTTTTTTTGGTGCAGACAAAAAGACTTTGGCTCGAAGCACTATGCGGGGAAAGATGAAGGAACTTAGATTACCATTTAATAATATGTAAAAGGTAGTTCTTTTCTCTACAAAGGGCCATTCTAGTCCGTTTGGACGAAGGAGTTATTGTTCATTATAGTCCGATTGGACGAAGGAGTTATTGTTCATTACGTTTATAAGGCCAGAGCAAGGTGCATGATAAAGAAATCAAAGCAAGAAGAAAGTTGAAGATTTTTATCATGTCAAATTACTTGCTGATGTAAATTAATCTTCTATTTTGGTTGCGAAATGCCGCATAACAATTATAAAACTATCAAACAAATTTTATCAAAATTTGATTATTATTAATGAGAAAATTTTACACCTATAGGTGAATTTCTAGTACGTAAAATCTAAACAAAAAAATGTAACGTCTCTTCTTGCATGCAAGTTGAAGAATTTCCTTTCATTTCTCTTCGTCATCTCTGAGTTGGACCATTCTTATTGCAAATAGCTTGATTATAGCACTAAGATTATGAAGTAGCTCTATCGTCCAATGACATATAATAAACAAGCTTCGAATGGTGAAATTCCATTTACAAAGTTTACAAAGGTTTAATCTATGAAAAGACAACGCTTAACACTTGGTAGAGTTCAAAAAATTTACAAGAAAAATAACCTACCTTAACAACAACAGCATCATGAAAGTGGACGATAGAGTTATTTTATAGTCTTCGCTCTGTTATCAAGCTATTTGTAATAAGAAAAGTTCAAGCTAGAAAAGAAAGAAGTTCTTCAACTTGTATGCACGAAGAGACATGACATTTTCCTGTTTATATTGAATGTACTAGAAAATCACTTGTATGTGTAAAGATCTTCTCATTAATAGTCATCAAGCCTTGACAAAATGCGTTTGATAGTTTGTAATTGTTATGTAGCTCTTTGTAACTAAGATAGACAGTTAATTTATATCAACACGTATTCTCACATGATAGAGGACTCCAACTTTCCTCTTGGTTTGCTCAAGAAATCATGCGCTTTGTTGTGGACTTATAAGCATAATGAGCAATAACTCGTTCATCCAAATGGACTAAACGAGCCTCTGTAAAGAAAAAGTTACCTTCTACATATTCCTGCCTGACTACTAAGTAGCAATCGGCATTTCTTCATCTTTCCTCGCATAGTGCTTCGAGCGTGTGGCTTCGACTTGAGCGAACAAGAAGATGCAAACAGATCCAGTTCAATCCACAGTTCCCAGCAAAGTTTCTTGGTCTACACTAGAAGGAAAGTAATTAAGTCTCATCGTTCGTGCGGTGTCAAGAGGAGTACAAGCTTCTTGCCTCCATACTACTGCATACTGTTGACACATTTACTTAATACTCTCGCGCATCACATGCAAAGAAGATCTTATCTGTTTCTTGGTAATCTCTCGTTACTTGTGAGATAGATGAAATCTTGATTATGCAACCCATGTACCACTCGATAATCGTCTTCCATTCTTCAAGAACATATTGACCTTGGTAACGTTCGAGTTTGGATATACGGAATGCATTACTCACATTCTCTACCAGAACATCCCACGAGCATATTTTTGTTGTAGTTGAAGAAACATAAGTAGTACTCACATTACATTTAGCATGTAATCCTTTCCAACTGAGATGGACCTATGGTCGAATGATGAAAATGATCAGAATGCTCTACGTTTCTAATCACCGCCAGAGACAAAAGATTTCTACTTAGGTTTGTGTGAACTGCTTTGCATATCATAACATCATTCACCTCTGGCCAAGGGAGACAACAGCCTATTCTACCTGGGATAACGAATTCGGACATAAGTCTCAGATCTTGGAGTTCATAAGTGACAAACCTAAACTGAGGAGGAAGAGATTGTAACATAAACTTCTCTACAATCTGATAGACAAGTCTACAACCATCCTCTCTATGTGATCTCGGTGGACCTTTTATGATAGTATAGTCACTCAATGAATCAACAGTAGTGACTTCACCCACAAACTCTTCAGCATACCAAATGCTTTAAAATTGAAGAGTTGAGAAGCACCACAAAATTCATGCGAAAAGAACTGGTTTATTTGACATTTATCTGACATCTGATAATATGTTGATTTCTGCAAACAGAAATCAATATATTATCTGTTAGACATTAAAAAAGTAAAAAACAACTTAAAAGTAGGATCAAACACCAGAAAATAACTAGAAAGAACTTAAAACTCTTGACTGAAATCCAAAACATATACATACCTGAACAAATGAATGCATCTTGTCTTAAGAACACGTGATCGTTAACTATGTAAATGTTTTCATCCACAAACACAACTCTATATCTTTTTATCTTCTTACGAAATATTGGATTGTCCTTAAAGTTAAAGATCCAACTGATCTAAAATGAGTTAGGAGATATTTTTAATGTCCCAAGGCATGTCAACCTCTCTTGCTTTCAAAGAACCAATTGCTACTCCTTTTTCCACCAATGTGTTTAGCCTTGGATAATCAAGTCTGAGACTTTTATTTGCTTTTCATATCGATTCTACAATTTCTTGGCTAGAAACAAGGAGCAATTTCTTAGAGCAATCTGACAAAGAAGTAACATCTAACTCTTCACGAGGACAAACATTTTGTTCAACAAAGGACAAAGCTCGTTGAGTCCTAGATAAATCGTCTTTGTCCTCGACATGTAATTGTGCTTGTAAAGACGTGAAGAACCTTCGAATGTCATATTTTGTAAACGATATCTCCATCGTGTTTTTGTTGATAGGAATCGTATTGAACTTCGCAACACCTCTTTCGAACTCATAACACCAAAAATGTCATGAGTCTCATGTCTCACAACATCATCTACAATCTCTCCATTTGTGGTCGAGAAAGAAGCGCATCTGAATCTCAAGTTTACACAACCATTAATGCTTCAACCATGGCAAAAGAACCTTCGACTAATCTATAGAACCTTCAACTAGTCTACAGATCAGCTAAATACATGTTTAAACATTAGGAGTAGTTAATGAAAATGTAGACAAGTAAACATGATAAGGAATACATGCTACGTGTTCCAACAGTGATCTATTTGGTCTAGAGTGTTCTTCTTTGTGCACACGCCAAGCAGAAAATAATTTTCTTGCATATGTCATGGACTTCTCTGTCCAACCATATTTTCGAGAATGTAGATAAACACTCTTCTGATCAAAGTGAGTAGCACATCAATCTTAACCCACGGATCATTATCTATATCTTTGTCTAAAGCTCTAAACATAGATAATAGACAATACATTGTAAATAATTGATGTTCCTCTGTTTTGTAATAAGAGAGCTTCAGTTTAGAACCATGTTCTCTTTCGACTTGTTTTGTTAGTTGTCTAGGCCCTCTCTGACCTAAACCTTTTGGTCTGTAGAGAAGAACCTGATCTATAGTTTTCTCTGCTATCTTTAGTTCTACCTAGGTCAACGAACTAATGAAGTCCTCGTTCAACTTCTTGAAGAGACACAAAGATATAGTATGCATGACATCAAAAGTAAGATATACAGATAAATCGACGTCACATAAATCAAAGATTCTTCAGAGTTGAGATTTGAAAGCTATACCTCCTCTTGTACCAGCTTCGTCTCTTTCCTCCTGGTTACTGACATATGATAGCTTCTGCAAACAAGCTAAGATATGTTTTGTAGTACATTTTTCAGGTGGATATCTCACTTGTCTCTTGTTGTCAAGATAAACAACATTGGTGTCAAGGAATCGACTTTCCATATGACTCTTCTACATGCTCCATATCCTCTGTCTTTGGAACCACCTATCTTAAACTGCGCATGATGATCTCTTGCGAAGTTCATAAGCATGTCTCTAACCGTCATGGTGGCAGATATGGGAGATGAAAGAAATGACTCTTGTAGTATCTCCTTACCGAAAATGTTAGTCGGTACTTCAAATCCTTCTATGAACATTGTTTCTAGTTCAAGTAAGAATGATTCGAAAAAAGTGATAAAGAGATGTGAGTTTCTCTGTTCTATCAACCGTTTAGACTAACGAGAATGAAGAGAACATGACATTTCCTCATATATTTTCGGTGTAAACTTTTCTACAGTTCAAAAGAACCACCTCCATTGTCCAACAATCTCGTTGCGTAGTAGATGTAGACTGCAATCCATCCGAATGTCCGAGTAGAGCAAGATTCAGCGGACATCTCTACATCATCCATTACAACTGAGTTAAAAAGACAAAGAGTTCTTAAAAAGAAACTCTTTGTGAAATGAGAACTCTTGCAAGAAAGAGACTGCGTCGGGAAGAAGTGCTCCAAGCAGAAGCAACGAATAAGACAATGAGAACTCTTGGAAGGAGGAGGTTGTATCCGTAAGAGGTGCTCCAAGTAGAAGCAACAATCAAGACAATGAGAACTCTGGGAAGAAGGAGGTTGCTTTTGAAAGAGGTGCTCCAAGCAGAAGCAACGAACAGCAAAATGTATAATCATATTATACACTACAAGAAGATAATAAAATACCTTGGTGAATTTCACCATCCGGTGAATTGAAGTACTCCATTCTGAACAGAGAAAGTTGTCTTTTCTTGTCTCTGTATTGGAATTGTCTTTTGATAACAATTATGGGCATTTACTAGGAATGCACTATATACTTTCTCACATTTTTTGTTAAGACAACGTATCGGCAACTGAACATCAGCATCAAGATTCCAAAAATCTTGATAGTCACGCACTTTCAACCCATGCCAAAACACAGAGATACGTTCAAGAACATCTTCCGGTCACTTGTGAGGCCAATCACGACAATGTCACCACATTGTCAAAATTCATATGTAAACGATATGGATCTGAATAATTCCCTCAACACTTCAATCAAAGGTATATAATCAAACATGAGACATTTTTCTCTTCTTTTATTACAAGAAGTACAGAAAGTGCAATTAGTCTGTGCTTGAAAACACATACACTTGTCTCTTCGATCCCCTTCCATCTGATCATCTATACATGGAGAAAATAAGATCGGAAGATGAGGCCTATCTTCTTCTCCCGTACATATTCTCTATCGTTTTTTCTGCTCCATTCCAAGAACCTTGTGCGTCTGATTGAGAGCTTGAAACGATGAAGGAGCAATCCACCCTCCATCTCCTCCTTTCCAATTAAGACCAGCAAGAACCAACAAGAGAAGGTAACCTACACAATGATAAACTCTCTACATCTTGCATCTGCAGACATAGATTGTCTATAAAATCTGCATCTAAGCAATAAGATGGAGAAGGTTTTCTGAAGTTTTTCAATAATAACTTCAAAACCTTATCTTGATATTCTACAGACATTCCACTGTCATCCAAGATAGACTGAAATTGAATGATTTTTTACCCATAGTATGTTCTAAGGGTATATCTGAGACTGAACTCTAGTTTGTCTCCCATCTATCTTGTTATTCACAAATATATATTCACTCTCCTCATGTAAAAGAGTAGTTACTACAACTCACGAACATAGATTCAATTTGGAATGAATCTAAAATCTCATCTCTAGCTCCTTCTCACGAATATCCTTCTATCTGTACTTCTATACCCTGTAGGATCACATTTGCATCTCTTAAAATCACACTTTTCAATGTTTGTAGAATGTAATCCTTCCCACGAATATCCGTCTATATGTACCTCTATATCATGTAGGTTCACATTTCCATCTCTTACAATCACTTACAATCATACTTTACGCGTATATTATCCCTAGTTGAATAAAGATATTCAAAAGACTTTGGATACATTATGTTCTTGCATTTTAGAACCTGCACATTTTATAAATATGTATAAATATCTTGCAAAGAGAAAAACACAAAGGAACCAAAGAAGTACATAGAGTAAAACAATCCTTTGTATGCTAACTTGGTTCGAGAAGTAAGGACTGTATATAACCGAAGTCAGTTTCTGTAGTCAAGATCCGTTGCATGAACTTGCGCTCATATATGTGTAAAGTAGAACTTTGCGAGAAAACTGCACAAACAGAAAAAATCCTATACTATATGTTAAGCAGAATTATTGTTCCCAAACAGTTCTAAAGATGTTGAAGTGTCTGTCCAATCACCTGTGATGGGCTAGTTATGATCCAACGTAAACTGGTGGTAGCAGGAAATTCATAATATTCTAAGAGAGAGTATAGAAGTTTCTCCACTGTAAGGGAGAGTTATTTTTTATATATGCTACGGAACAGAAGACAGAACGGGCCTAAGAACTTGCCTAAGCTCAATGACTCATTAGCTTATGAGTCACACTGTTAGTTTCTTCGATCTTTGGAGCAGTAACTGCATGGGCATGGACAAGGCTTAATCCTGCAAATGATTGAATCAGACATGAAGGGTACTAGTAAAAACACTAGTAAGAAAGCACCCCATAAGAAAGGCACCGGCGAAGTGCAGACTCGTGCACCTTCTCAGCATGGCAGAGGCTCTATCCCAAGTCCAGTTAATGGACGCATGAGCCGCAGCAAGTTCTTCAACAAGTAAGACACAAGACAGAAATAAAACACTTGGAAGTGTTCTATTTCTGTCTCTTATTTGGCAGAAGATATTTGCTCGAAGAAGAAATGAGTTCATTCTGGAAAGTTTGGATGTAAGACTTTTTTCAGATGAAAACAAAGTTGTGAGGTCGTAGACGAGCTTTGGCTCATCAGTCGTAAGTAGCGGGGTCCGTAAGTGATGAAAGTGAGGAGTGCTCAGAATTGGAATCCATCCTATCTACTAGTTCTAAGAGTTGTTCAAGAGTTATCATGATAATAGAGTACCATCTGTCAAGTAGTGACAGTATCCCTACTGTGCCTATGAGTTCTTCTTCTATTGCTAGACGTGCATCTAATGTGAGTGAGAGTGGTGGAAATGATGTATGAGAGCTTGACCAGAATGCGGATGGAGTATTTTGAGAGTACTGAGTACACATATGGCATCGCATGGAGAAGCAAACAGGAGGCAGCTAGGAATAATCGAGCCAACATTTGCAACCGCAGATTGTCAACCACGAACAAGGTAGAGGTTAGTAACAATTCTCCTAACAAAAGTGTAAGACACAACTGTGAGAATGAGTAGGTGAACACTGCAACAACTAACTACCACAAGGTACACAGATCTAGAGCATGCAATAGAACACTCTCCTGCCGCATGTACCTCCATCGGCTCCCTGACTTCGATGCAATGCAATACATATTGATACCAAGAAAGCCTACATTGGCTCTATGGTCTCATCTTCCTTGCCAGCTGAAAGTGTTGAAACACACTCTAGTAGTTTGAGTACATTTGATAAGCGCACTCTCGCATCCACTTTGCTATCCGTGACGTCTCCATAACAGTCTTAGAGCACTTCTTTGTTGGTCTTGAAATCCTACAACCACACAGTACGTTAAACCTCTACACCATGAGGATCATTATAGAGAATTAGGTCATCCATTTCTTACACAGTCATCTGTGAATCACAAAAATTGAAGAACGAGTTGTCCAGTGCATAACAAACAACCCATCCGAATTCCAAGTGCAGATGCACTGATTTGCACCCAAGATCGGTTCTGAAATCATGACCTCCCAGTTGAGTGGCGATGGTTACTAGTGTGAACACGTGCTACATTAGAAGAGCTCTGACTAAAGATCGCCCAGGACTGGATCTACGGATGAAACATGGACTGTACATGACAACAACACGGAGTACAACATAACTGGTCGAAGCCCTTACAGTACAAAACTCTAGTAGACATGAAACTCAGAGGATATGAAGTTAGAGTGGATGAGGTGTTCATCTGAGCTTGCGTCACAAGATACAAACTGAAAAGCAATTGCTTAGTTGGGACTCAGTGTCGTACTTCAACGACACTGCCTTTTCAAGTGCAGCGGAGGAAAGACGTAACCATTGCAATAAAATTGTGTGCGTATGCCACTTGTTGTAATAGCAGGATTAGACAAATACTACATGAGAAACCTGTGTTAGGACCTATACTCAGATAATGCACCACCTGGAAATAAGTTATCAACCAGACGGGAAACAATTGATATAAAAGAAAACCGGACAATCCTATTCAGAAACAATCAGTCATTCGAAGGTCTTCGCACATTCAAGATCGCAAATGATGCAATGTACCTCAAAAAGAGCCAGATGAGTCGGAATTCCGGCTGTGAGCATTCAAAAAGCTTGGAAAAGCTGTCTTCATGCTTGTTATCGGACGCACGATAGCTCCATAGCACGCTGGATCAGACAGTGATCTCCAACACTAGCATTGAAGGTCTCCGCGGAACTCACCGCCTTCCAGTTCTCAATCCTGACATCTTGGATCCAGCAACCATCCATTTATTATCCACGTTGACCTCAACTTTCAACCATCAGGTCTGCCCTACTACGACTCTCGAGATCATCACTTGAAATCACTTGATCTCGCTCGATGGACGATGATGCACCTGGACGACCTTCTCCTCCTCCTCCTCTGCTATTACTATCAAAACTCTCACAAAACCCACCCGTCGTTCACTTTCTTCACTGACCTTTCGCACTTTCTTTTCCAAGTGCCATCTTGGGAGCCCAGTTCGTTGAACCTTCCAGAATCGTGTATGTACAAGGGCCAAGCGCACGTACAGTTGGGGAAAGATTTCTCCTAAAGCCTACATAATTTGATCCGTGAGAAGCTCTCTGACACTTAAATTCTCATTGTCAGCAATCCACGCAACGTGGTTACAAGCTTTCTGCGTGTGTATGTGCAATAGAAGTCCTCAATGCGAGTTAATTTAGCTGATCAACTTGTTCTCCGATGAATGGCACTCCACTAATTGCATCGTCACTCGGAACAACCTACGCTCAATAAAGAACGACATAAAAAGTCTTAGATAAGAGACTAAGCAGAAACAGGAAGTATGATCATGAGTCACGCACGCGAGGATAAACTTACCAAAAACTCCCAAGAGGAGGAGATAGTTCCACCTCCTCGTAAGTTGCAATGCATGACATCACGATGGTAGCACCGAAGATACTGAGTTTTGTAAGTTCAGGTACAATTCACGTAGAAGCGAGTGCAAGATCTCTAAAATCTGATACCATGAGAAATCGATAGACCGTGGAAAACGAAGTTCTGACGCCTTGTGCGTGACAGTATCGAGAACGAACCATCCATTTACTATCAGCACGTTGTAAAGTCATATTTTGCAGCTTTACAAGCTGCATCGACATCCAAGAGTATAAGCCACGATTAAACTGTCATTCCATATCCACCACAGTGTAAAACGATGTCGTGTCGTGGACCGGCTACTACCTGAAATTCAAACTTCGATGCTTGTCGCTCCAAAGACACTCATGAGAAAGACAAGCTAGGCCCTAGCTTACGGACTTTTGGCTTCATTTTGGATCTCCATTTTCATCGCATAGATGGGTAGAGCTCCTTGTCAGCTTTCCATAGGCACTTCATCTACTTCATTTGGACGCTTAGTGGAGAAGTTACAAGACTCGAAAGATGGAGAAAACAAGCTAGGCCCCAGCTTACGGGTTTTTAGCACAACTTCGGATCTTCGTTTTTATCGCACCAGTGGGTAGAGCTCCTTGTCAGCTTTCCATAGGCACTTTGTCTACTTCGTATGGACGCATAGTGAAGAAGTTACAGGACTCGAAAGATGGAGAAAACAAGCTAGGCCCCAGCTTACGAGCTTTTGGTGCAACTTCGGATCTTTACTTTTATCGCATAGATGGATAGAGCTCGTTGTCAGCTTTCCATGGGCATCTTGTTTATTTCGTTTGGACATCCAGAGAAGAAGTTATGCGATTCGAAAAAAGGTAAAATCAAGCTAGGCCCCTAGTTACTTGCTGACTGGGTATTTAGGGCTTCATGCGTTATATCAAAGACGCAAGGGACCTGCTTATTATTATTGAGGGTTGAACTTCGTACTAACAAACTGTAACAAGGGGGCTGCTTAAGGGGCTTGCTTGCGCCTGCGACCTGTCAGCAGACGGTGCGGGTGGAAGTCCAATGCAAACACGCAAGGCATCGTTGGGTTCAGATCTGTGCAGGCTACGCACTGGTTCAAACGGTTAGGGAAGAGACGGATCGGGGGTTGTGTTCTGGGTGAAATTGAGACGCAGGAAGCAGATTTGAAGTTTTCAGTTATCTGTGAAGGAGAGTTGGATCGTTCGGACCGTTCCGGAGTCCAAACTTGCTGTCCTTGGATCCAACGGGATCAGAACACCGAGTTCTACAAGAAATTGAAGACGATATCAGTTTTCATCGGGCGGTTTGGAAGTTCTGAGTGAAATTGGCTCGCAGGGAAGCGCTTACATCAGATTTTCATTCACCTGCGACCTGAGGTTGAGCTGTACTTCGCGATCGGTGAGCCAAGCTCTTCGTTCTTGATGCCTACGCGATCAGGGAGTCCTCATGTACGCATAGGAGAAGACTGTAAGTGAATTGGATTGTTGGTTTGGGTGTGGTAAGCGAATTTGAGCCGCAGGAACCGATTTACGTCAGTTTTTTGCAACCTGCAATCAAATTTCTCGAGTAGTTTTGCAAGAGGAACTCCAAACGACTTGTTTGGAGTCTTGTTGGGTTCAGGGTAGCTAGATCTACCTACCAGGGAAGACGGATATCAGTTTGGACGATCCGTTTGTGCGTGATGTGCGGTTTTAAGCCGCAGGGAGCAATTTTTGAAGGTTCGGTCACCTGCAATCAAAAATCGGTGATATCTCGGCTATCAGGAGTCGGATCTGAAAGTTTCTTAGGTTAACGGAGTCAGCGGAGGAGACCCTATCAACATCTGAAGTCCGTCCAGCGAAAGGAGGAAGTCCACAGATAGGTCTTTTCGATTTCTTCGCTACGGGTTTTGCTCTTTTGAGTTCGTTAGAGTTCTGGTTGGCTGTATAGAGCTTGTGGTAGCTAGCTTTAGCTAAGAGCTTATACATGGATGTGGTTTGGACTTGGGTTTGGATCGCGTGATACTGCTGTGGCTCTGTTTGTTAGCAAAGAGAAGTTTCTCTTGCTTTGAGCTACGCTTCGGTGGTTTTGGGTCAGGGTTGTGATTCAGGGGTTTGTTTTAAGGGCTTTTGAAGCAGTTTACAGACTGCTCTGGTCTGGTTCTCAATTCTGTGCTCTTAGGAGAAAGAACCGGCAGTGTACATACATTTGGGAGTGGTATATATCGAAGCATTCTTTTTCGTGGTTGTTCTTCTCTGTCTTGTTCGACACACAGCATCTCCACAGCCAGGAACCTCGCGTTTTCCTGAACATCCTTCACGCACAAAATATCCGACACGATAGGTGGTGAACTCGACGTGAAAGTCCGGGGAGGAGATATTTGTGTGTTAGAACTGGAAGAAGAGATCAGCAATCATGAACGAGGATGAAGATGGATTTGGTTGTTCGGGAGGATGCTGCGGACCTGGGATGATGGATTTCTAGACAGTTGGGATCATGGGAGGATGGGAGGATGGGACGAGCCATGACTATGGACGGGATGGACGGATCTGAGGGGATACCAGGGGTGCAGTTGGATGCAGCAACTGCACGTTTGTTTCAAGCTTTCACTTTGTTTATGCGACAAGAGCAAGGGAACCAACAAAAGGAGGCTTTGGGGACGAAGGTGCTTCGGAGAGTGATCGACAAACTCGATCTATTTGATGGAGAAGACATCTCAAAGTACTTGAGATGTTACAAGATGGAGATGGATTTGGATCAAGTACCGGAGAAGGAGATGATCAAGACGTTCGAACTCGCTGCGATACATGAGATAAGGGAGCATGTGAAGGGTCTAACAACGCGTTTTGGGAGGAACTGGGATGCATTTTCACATGCGCTGAGGGGAGAGTATTTCTTGGGAAACTCAGATCGAGTAACCAAGAAATCATTTTTGGGATGGGTCAACGGATCCAGCAAGGGTTTATAGCCTATAGAGCTGTTAAAGGAGTTTGAGCGACAATTCTCTCAACTACCTCGGGTGGACAAGCTAACCTTGGAGAGCTACAAGATGGAGCTGTTTCTTCAAGCTGCGGATGACCCATGGCAGGAACAGTTGGAGCTACTTCTGGAGGACGGGGAGGAAGAAGAAGGATTGACAAGGAATTGGGAGGTTATGCATGAAGCGGTTGAGCTTCTTGTCCGGAGACTTACAAGAGAAAGGGTTACAAGGTCGACACCTGTATCGCTAACTACCACACCAGTTCGGGTAGTATCTGAGGTTCAACCTCCAGTTGTGGTTGTAGAGGAGAAGGATCCAGCCATCGAAGACCTACAGCAGAAGATGTAAGATCTGCAAGCTAAGGTTACTAGGTTGGAGGATAAGAGATCGTCGATTGAGATGGAGCTTGTACCCAAACCAGCTTGGGTACATCACTGCCTGTGGTGTGATGGTACTGATCATCAGCGGGACGACTGCATCGACTTTGCAGAGTCTTTGCAACGAGAGATAATTTCTTGGGAGGATGGAAAGGTTGCATTCACAAGTACGGGTACTCTCCTTCAAGCCAACGTTGGTAAAGGAGGGATGAAGAAGTTTGTGGATGATTATCTTGCTGCACATGCAGTTGTAGCTATCGAAGCTACAAGTTATGGTGCTAGGGTGGAGGAGATTGAACATGATCTCCATATGGATGATTCAGATGAGCATGTGGATCCAAGCGAGCTCAAGTTGGATACTGCATCGGCGAGGCAGAGCAAGAAGAAGGGACAAGAAGAGACTTCTTCTAGGAAGCAAGCTGGGGAGGATAAGGTTCAACAGGAAACTATTCTTCCTGAACATGCAATGGAGGACGATCCTTCACAACCGGAGGAGATGGTTGAGGTGCAGATAGCAGACGTGGGTGATCTGGTTGCAGACAAACAACAACCAGATGCGGAGATGATGACGATGGATGTGAAGGGAGGTTGGGATGAGCGCATTCAAGATGTCAAGGTTGGGTTCATTTCACGGGAGGTCTTGGATGTGACTACAAGGGAAGTCCATGATGCTTACATCGGCTTCATCAAGGACGGACATGCTGAGGGTGAAAAAGAGTGGATGGATGCTTTCGAGGCTACGGGTATAGGATGATGGGTAAGGATGGCTTACAGGGGAGAAGCCATTGCTGAAGGTGATTAGGGTTGGGAGGACGATGCTTGGGGGGTTGTAAATCTTTTCAGGATTGAGGTTGAGAGAATGATGCTTGGGAGGTTGTAAGGATTTTCAGAAGAAGAGATCAGGGAGGATGATGGTTGAGAAGGATACCAATGTACAGTGAGAGAATGATGGTTGCGTTTGAGGATTTTGGTTGCAGCGGTGTGGTTCTTTTTTTCAGAAAAACAAAAAAGAAGAAAGGATTACGTACAATGACAAGTACATGTTTGAGGTTGAAGGTTACAGTCAGGATACGGGTGATGATTGGCAGGATGAGGGATGTCTACTACGACACTAGGGTCACAAACCTCGACGATGAGGTTCTACAAGACGGATGGAAGACATTTTTATGGTATGATGGGTTATCTTTTCTATGTCTTCGCATATTGAAGATGTGTAGATTTAGAATGGGTGATTGGATGGGAGGTTTGAGGTGAAGGTCGATGAGCATGGATCTAGGGAGGATCATGGCAGGGTAGCAACTTCAAGATGACGATCAGGTTGCAACCTTGAGGATGAGGTTGACTGAGATGGGAGGGAGGATGACAAGATGGGAATGAGGGTGCGTGCCGGTCCACTCCTTGGTTGGTATCTCTGGTGCATACCGGAGGATGCATAGGTTTGGAGGGGGTGGATGTCGTGTCGTGGACCGGCTACTACCTGAAATTCAAACTTCGATGCTTGTCACTCCAAAGACACTCATGAGAAAGACAAGCTAGGCCCTAGCTTACGGACTTTTGGCTTCATTTTGGATCTCCATTTTCATCGCATAGATGGGTAGAGCTCCTTGTCAGCTTTCAATAGGCACTTCATCTACTTCGTTTGGACGCTTAGTGGAGAAGTTACAAGACTCGAAAGATGGAGAAAACAAGCTAGGCCCCAGCTTACGGGTTTTTGGCACAACTTCGGATCTTCGTTTTTATCGCACCAGTGGATAGAGCTCCTTGTCAGCATTCCATAGGCACTTTGTCTACTTCGTATGGACGCATAGTGAAGAAGTTACAAGACTCGAAAGATGGAGAAAACAAGCTAGGCCCCAGCTTACGAGCTTTTGGCGCAACTTCGGATCTTTACTTTTATCGCATAGATGGATAGAGCTCGCTGTCAGCTTTCCATGGGCATCTTGTTTATTTTGTTTGGACATCCAGAGAAGAAGTTATGCGATTCGAAAAAGACAAAATCAAGCTAAGCTCCTAGTTACTTGCTGACTGGGTATTTAAGGCTTCAGGCGTTATATCAAAGACGCAAGGGGCCTGCTTATTATTATTAGGGTTGAACTTCGTACGTACAGACTGTAACAAGGGGGCTGCTTAAGGGGCTTGCTTGCGCCTGCGACTTGTCAGCAGACGGTGCGGGAGATTTGGAAGTTCAATGCAAACACGCAAGGCGTCGTTGGGTTCAGATCTGTGCAGGCTACGCACTGGTTCAAACGGTTAGGGAAGAGACGGATCGGAGGTTGTGTTCTGGGTGAAATTGAGACGCAAGAAGCAGATTTGGAGTTTTCAGTTGCTGTGAAGGAGAGTTGGATCGTTCGGACCGTTCCGGAGTCCAAACTTGCTGTCCTTGGATCCAACGGGATCAGAACACCGAGTTCTACAAGAAATTGAAGACGATATCAGTTTTCATCGGACGGTTTGGAAGTTCTGAGTGAAATTGGCTCGCAGGGAAGCGCTTACATCAGATTTTCGTTCACCTGCGACTTGAGGTTGGGCTGTACTTCGCGATCGGTGAGCCAAGCTCTTCATTCTTGGTGCCTACGCGATCAGGGAGTCCTCATGTACGCATAGGAGAAGACTGTAAGTGAATTGGATTGTTGGTTTGGGTGTGGTGAGCGAATTTGAGCCGCAGGGAACCGATTTACGTCAGTTTTTTGCAACCTGCGAACAAATTTCTCGAGTAGTTTTGCAAGGAGAACTCCAAACGACTTGTTTGGAGTCTTGTTGGGTTCAAGGTAGCTAGATCTACCTACCAGGGAAGACGGATATCAGTTTAGACGATCCGTTTGTGCGTGATGTGCGGTTTTAAGCCGCAGGGAGCAATTTTTGAAGGTTCGGTCACCTGCAATCGAAAATCGGTGATATCTCGGCTATCAGGAGTCGGATCTGAAAGTTTCTTGGGTTAACGGAGTCAGCGGAGGAGACCCTATCAACATCTGAAGTCCGTCCAGCGAAAGGAGGAAGTCTACAAATAGGTCTTTTTCGGTTTCTTCGCTACGGGTTTTGCTCTTTTGAGTTCGTTAGAGTTCTGGTTGGCTGTATACAGCTTGTGGTAGCTAGCTTTAGCTAAGAGCTTATACATGGATGTGGTTTGGACTTGGGTTTGGATCGCATGATACTGTTCTGGCTCTGTTTGTTAGCAAAGAGAAGTTTCTCTTGCTTTGAGCTACGCTTCGGTGGTTTTGGGTCAAGGTTGTGATTCAAGGGTTTGTTTTAAGGGCTTTTGAAGCAAGTTACAGACTGCTCTGGTCTGGTTCTCAATTCTGTGCTCTTAGGAGAAAGAACTGGCAGTGTACATACATTTGAGAGTGGTATATATCGAAGCATTTTTTTTCGTGGTTGTTTTTTCTCTGTCTTGTCTCTGTTTCAGCACACAACATCTCCACAGCCAGGAACCTTGCGTTTTCCTGGACATCCTTCACGCAATATCCGACACGACAACGGCCAAAGCTACTAAGCATGCATGGAACTCTTCCCTATCCGCTGCTTCGCCTGAAAGTAAGAGGGACCTTGATCCAAAAACACTCTTGCTATAGATACACAATAACCAAGTATTCTTGACGCCTCGATAATTGTAGGGTAACATCCCCCTGCTGAGACGGTCAACAAGAGTGCTCATCTGCATACTTGAAGAAATATCAAACGAGGAAAAAACTCTTGACAAGATGAAGAGAACCGAGGAAAATGGAACGGAGTCTTAAGGGTCTTGCGTAAGACTTCAAATCACAAGATGTTATCATGCTAAGCATATTATATATCATGATCAGTTCCACTCACCACACCATGCTATCACTAGAAAGTTTATCTCTTGGAATATGTAGAGAAATTTAATGTTTCATGATATGAAATACATGTATGTAAGGAAATTGGTCATCAAGAGAAATATGGTAGGTTTAATATTTTCTCTAGGAAAAGATTTTCAAAATTCCTATGTTAAAAGAAAATTATTTCACAATTTTTGAGATGTAGATTTTATGATTCCGTAATTTTCCTATATCATACAAATATATAGGTTTTATAGATATAGATAATATGCCAATATAGGTTTTCAAATAGACTTAAAATGTTTTGTAGGGACTTTTTACTTTCATAAATAACTAGATAATTTTCTTGTCTCAATTAACATTCAAGAATCTTACGTAGTCCATCCAAGAGTTACTTTGATAACTCTAGGATGGAGCCACGTAAAACTCTTTTAAATTTGAAATTTATATTTTCTCCTAATATTCACTTTGGTATATAGCATTTACTGATCGTGGTGTTTTATATATTCTATCTGCACCTTAAACATATGGAGAACTTGATATGAAAACCCATGAGATCTAGAATGACTTGATTCGAATAAAAGTGAGAACTGAAATTGAAAAAAACAATGAATCTTAAAACTAAAGATAATAAAATATGGAGACACTTTACTAAGATTCAATCCATTCTACTGGATAGTTTGAACTGTACTGTATAGGCTTGAACTGTGTACAAAGTTGTCATAAACTATGAAATTAAGCTCTCGACAACAGCAAGATGATTTTAATATCCATTCACCCAAATTTGTTTACATCAACCAGATAATAGAGATGCTTCCTCCACCTAATATGCATAGAAAAGGAAGTTCTCGCCGCCGAGCGAAAACCGACAATCTGGAAAGACGCGGAGTCTAAATTCTCATCGCGGGTAGGACGCGGGCGGGAGATGTGGCGATGGTGCTTAGAACTGACAGATAGGATGGATTCCAATTCTGAGCACTCTCCACTTTCATCACTTACCAACCTGTTACTTACGACTGATGAGCCAAAGCTCGTCTACGACCTCACAACTTTGTTTTCATCTGAAAAAAGTCTTACATCCAAACTTTCCAAAATGAACTCATTTCTTCTTCGGGCAAATATCTTCAGGCAAATAGGAGACAGAAATAGAACACTTGTGTCTTACTTGTTAAAGAACTTGCTACGGCTAATGCTTCCATTAACTGGACTTGGGATAGAGCCTCTGCCATGCTGAGAAGGTGCACGAGTCTGCACTTCGCTGGTGCCTTTCTTATCGGGTGCTTTCTTACTAGTGTTTTTACTAGTACCCTTCATGTCTGCTTCAGTCATTTGCAGGATTAAGCCTTGTCCATACCCACGCAGTTACTGCTCCAAAGATCGAAAGAACTAACAGTGTGACTCATAAGCTAATGAGTCATTGAGCTTAG
Organism: Asterella californica; assembly: GCA_036924285.1. Taxonomy (NCBI): domain Eukaryota; kingdom Viridiplantae; phylum Streptophyta; class Marchantiopsida; order Marchantiales; family Aytoniaceae; genus Asterella; species Asterella californica. The sequence continues at coordinate 29,184,955 of JAYKYS010000006.1, read as the reverse complement.
GCAAGTTCTTAGGCCCGTTATGTCTTCTGTTCCGTAGCATATATAAAAAATAACTCTCCCTTACAGTGGAGAAACTTCGGTACTCTCTCTTAGACTATTATGAATTTCTTGTTACCACCAGTTTACGTTTGGATCATAACTAGCCCATCACAGGTGATTGGTCAGACACTTCAACATCTTTAGAACTGTTTGGGAAACAATAATTCTGCTTAACTTACAGTATACGATTTCTCTGTTTGCGCAATTTTCTCGCACAGTTCTACCTTACACATATATGCGCGCTTGGATCATAACTAGCCCATCACATGTGATTGATCAGACAACTTCAACATCTTTAGAACTGTTTGGGAAACAATAATTCTGCTTAACATACAGTATACGATTTCTCTGTTTGCGTAGTTTTCTCGCAAAGTTCTACCTTATACATATATGAGCGCTTGGATCATAACTAGCCCATCACAAGTGATTGGTCGGACACTTCAACATCTTTAGAACTGTTTGAGAAACAATAATTCTGCTTAACATACAGTATACGATTTCTCTGTTTGCGTAGTTTTCTCGCAAAGTTTTACCTTACACATATATGAGCGCTTGGATCATAACTAGCCCATCACAGATGATTGATCAGACACTTCAACATCTTTAGAACTGTTTGGGAAACAATAATTCTACTTAACATACAGTATAAGATTTCCTGTTTGTGCAGTTTTCTCGCAAAGTTCTACTTTACACATATATGAGCGCAAGTTCATGCAACAAATCCTGACTACAGAAACTGACCTCGGTTATATACACTCCTTACTTCTCGAACCAAGTTAGCATACAAAGGATTGTTTTACTCTGTGCACTTCTTTGTTTCCTTTGTGTTTTTCTTTTTGCAAGATATTTATACATATTTTGTCTGGTGCAGATTCTAAAATGCAAGAACATAATGTATCCAAAGTCTTCTGAATATTTTTATTCAACTATGGATAATATACGCGTAAAGTGTGATTGTAAGAGATGCAAATGTGAACTTACATGATATAGAGGTACATATAGAAAGATATTCGTGGGAAGGATTACATTCTACAAACATTGAAAAGTGTGATTGTAAGAGATGCAAATATGATCCTACATGGTATAGAAGTACTTATAGAAAGATATTAGTGGCAAGGAGTACATTCTCCAAACATTAGAAAGTTGGAACACCAGAGAATATTTCTGAACATGTAGCAAAAAAAAGCATCGAACCTAGAAGTATCATAAGACAGTGTACATATATGTGTCCGTCATGTGAAGGAAAAAGCGTCTCTCACACTACATTCTACAAGCACAACTGTTATGTGCATTATAGAGAATCTTTAGTAGAATCTAGAGATGAGATTTTAGATTCATTCCAAATTGAATCTATGTTCGTGAGTTGTAGTAATGACTCTTTACATGAGGAGAGTGAATCTATATTTACAAATAACGAGATAGATGCGAGGCAAACTAGAGTTCAGTCTCAGATATACCCTTAGAACATGCTATGGGTAGAAAACTCATTCAACTTCAGTCCATCTTGGATGACAGTGGATTGTCTGTAGAATATCAAGATAAGGTTTTGAAGTTATTATTGAAAAACTGTGGAAAACCTTTTCCATCTTATTGCTTAGATGCAGATTTTACAGACAATCCATGTCTGCAGATGCAAGATGTAGAGAGTTTATCATTGTGTAGGTCTTCTCTTGTTGTTTCTTTGCTGTCTTAATTGGAAAGGAGGAGATGGAGGGTGGATTGCTCCTTCATCGTTTCAAGCTCTCAGTCAGATGCACAAGGTTCCTGGATTGGAGCAGATACAACGATAGAGAATATGTATGGGAGAAGAAGATAGGCCTCATCTTCCGATCTTATTTTCTCCATGTACAGTTGATTAGATGGAAGGGGATCGAAGAGACAAGTGTATGTGTTCTCACGCACAGACTAATTGCACTTTCTATACTTCTTGTAACGAAAAAAGAGAAAAAGTCTGATGTTTGATTATATACCTTTGATTGAAGTGTTGAGGGAATTATTCAGATCCATATCGTTTACATATGATATTTTGACAATGTGAGGACATTGTCGTGATTGGCTTCACAAGTGACCGGAAGATGTTCCTGAACGTATCTCTGTGTTTTGGCACGGGTTGAAAGTGCGAGACTATCAAGATTTTTGGAATCCTGATTTTGATGTTCAGTTGTCGATACGTTTCTTAACAAAAAATGTGGAAAAGTATATCGTGCATCCTAGTAAATGCCCATAACTGTTATCAAAAGATAATTCCAATACAGAGACAGGAAAATACAACTTTCTCTGTTCAGAATGCAGTACTTCAATTCACCGGATGGCTCGAAATTCACCAAGGTATTTTGTTATCTTCTTGTATAATAGGTATTATACATTTTGCTGTTTGTTGCTTCTACTTGGAGCACCTCTTACAGATGCAGCCTCCTCCTTCCAAGAGTTCTCATTGTCTTGTTCGTTGCTTCTGCTTGGAGCAGCTCTTCTCGACGCAGTCTCTTTCTTGCAAGAGTTCTCATTGTCTTTTTAACTGAGTTGTAATGGGTGATGTAGAGATGTCCGCTGAATCTTGTTCTACTCGGACATTCGGATGGATTGCAGTCTACATCTACTACGCAACGAGATTGTTGGACAATGGAGGTGGTTCTTTTGAACTGTGGAAAAATTTACACCGAAAAAATATGAAAAAATGTCATGTTCTTTTCATTCTCGTTAGTCTAAACGGTTGATAGAACAGAGAAACTCACATCTCCTTATCATTCTTTTGAAACCATTCTTACTTGAACTACTCTTATCACATTCGCCAGCGCTATATTTGCTTCCTCCGGGATATGTACGGCGACAAACGATTGGATGCCAAAGAGGCGCTTGCAGGTGTGCACACTCGGAGCTCCAGTACTCGTCAGACTAGGCATTCAAATCGCGAAGGTCGCATTTACTATATACAGATCTTTTCTCAAGTTTGTAACGAAATAAAAAGCTATTTTCTTGCCGCTCAAGTCAGACGCTGATGACGAAAAACCAAATAATATTAGTTTCTGGCTAGGCAATTCTGGAAAGTAATCGACGGGAAATAAATGATGACCGGCCGGATTAGAATTGTAGTGGAAGAAGACCTGCTAAGCCTTTGTCTTTCCACTAATGCCATAAGCGGGACGAAGATATAACCAATTGAGCTGAAAAGTTGCGAATCCGGTAGATGTGGCCGCTCCGTAGCAAAACGTTATGGTGATGAGAATTGAGTGGGAGTAGAACTCCATCAATCCAGATAATGCTTTGTAAGTGTCCTCCTCCAACTGTGTCGACCACAGAATCTACGTCATGTGGATCATGTGATTTTCCTTTCCGATCTTTCTCATTTCTTTCGTCATGTTTATTCTGAAGGGCAGAAGATGTTCACGGAGCTGTTTGGGCAACTTACATTCCCTTCCACATTCGTCAGAGGAATCTGATCTCACCCAGATCTATCTCCCACGAAATTCCAAAGATGGCATCTCGGTAATCTTCTTTGGGCGATGTTCTACAGCTCGGGCAAATGACTGTACGTCATAGTTTTCACGAATGAAGGGAAACACGGCTATCATTCTCCCCTTCTACCACAGGGAGCTGCGTCAAATTCATCTTCAGACAGGCACACTTGCCTTCTGTGGCGGTTTCCTCGTTCCTTCTGTCATACGACTGACGTCATGTTTACCGAAGACGAAATATCTCCTTCCTCTTTGTCTTCATGTAAATCAGAAGAGACAAGATAGAATTCCGTCTCGTGGTTGGAATCCTACTGGATCGTTGGGTCCACTTTGTCAGGCTGGTCATTGCGGAAGAGTAATTTCACCGGGCTGTTGGATGGTGGATTCTGCATTCACCACATCTGACTTTTAGGGAGTTCGTTTGAACCTTACAGAGGGTTAGTTTAAACCTGAAAGAAAGACAGAACAAAAGACAACTAGGTCCTGGGATTGTTGGACTGTGATTGGTGCACGTTTGGAAGTTACAATTGTTTTGCTGAGAAAAGTCTGAATGGAAGAGCCGTCTGAGACTCTGAGGATCTTTGAGATCTAACTCGAGTGATATTAGAACATGCTCGTCGTGTAAGTGAGATACGTGGTCGTAGAGATCATACCATTTTGTTTCGTTACCTGGAAACCGATTTGATTTGCAGCCAATGAGAGGCATGAGAGAGAAGCACTACAGACTGGTCGCAGTGGCCGCCACCCGTAGAAGAAGATAGAACTGATAGAAGTCTTCACTACTAGTCAAAACACAATTGGTAGTCTGCATTTGTCTGGAAGGACAATGCAGACTCGTTCGTGCCCTCAAGGACTTCCGAGAGTTGTACCATGTGTTGTGAGCCTAGCGTGTTAACGTATTCCAAGGGCAGATATTCGCCAACCCTCTAGAGAAAGTGTATTGTCCGGCAACACCTTTGTGTTTTCTCCCCGTCTGAGTGGGACTGGCGGGCTGTTTATCCTGAGCTTGGAATCGAACATTTATCGTCGTTTCATTTCCCAGTCATTTGTCTCCTCTCAAACTCACATACTTGCGCCTAATCAGGTATTTAAAGTGAAGCAGGCAGTACGGACTGAAACTTTGGACAAACATCTTACTCAATCAGAAGCAGTACCAGAATATTGGTAACTTGTCTCAGAATATTACTAGTATAATCTCCTGGCCAGCCAATATTGATGACTGTTGCAGCCAGGCTCCGACTTTCTAGGACGTAATTGCTTTGACATATAGAAATACAAGTTGAGACTCCACAGAATGTGGTGGCCCAGCGGTCTCCTTGCAACCGAAAGTGTCAAACCACCAGTTCGCGAACGAAGTGGCTGGTATGAATGCCGTCGAGAAACTTCTGCTTCCTTGGAATAGACCGCCAATTTACTGTACCATTCATGAACACATACTAGCTTTAACTTATCTTTTACAACGAGTGATTGGACGGGTGAACAGACAGCCATCGCGACTGGCCGTTCCAGCTGAATACCTTACTTCTCCAGCTGGATCAGTGTTGTTGGAAATGGACTGCTAATAGAATAGACTAAGGTAAAACTCTAAGTCACGGCATAAGGACAGTATGAGAGTGTGGGGAGAGCTCCTCAAGAGAGTGTAGGCAAAACCAAGTAAGTAGATACTCAATAATGTACAATGGCCTTCAGCCAGAATAATATACCTTGGGGTCTTGGCCTTGGTGACCTTACGAAAGGTCACCATCCTAAAAGCCTGAACTGCTTACTGCTAAGAGGAGTATTCACACTGTGTACTGTATTCTAACACTCCCACTCAGTAACAGTTCGGATAAAAATATTACTTAGCTAGAAAACATTCTTAGCTTCGGTAGTAGATAGTCCAACTTGGGAGCTGGTAAGCTCTTTGTCAGAATATCTGCAACCATGTCCTCAATAGGACAATATCTAACTTCTATAACTTTTCCAGCGACGTGATCTTTGATGAAGTGATATCGGATGTCGAAGTGCTTCGTACGGTCGTGGAACTTGCTGGTGTCGACAAGGGCCATAGCACTTTGGTTGTCACAATATGTAACGGTCGGCTCCTTGTCATGCAATCCGATGTCGGTCAAGAGCTGACGTAACCAGATTGTCTCTGAGCAGCTCGTGCTAAGAGCTACATATTCTGCCTCTGTACTTGACAAGGCTACTGACTTCTGTCTCTTGGAGGACCAGCTAATGGCTCCTCCAGAGTAGATGAAGCAGTGTCCTGATGTAGATCGTCTTGTCTCCGCATGTCCTCCCCAATCAGCATCGGTGTAACCAAATAGAGAGTAGGGCTGGGGTGAGTGAGCATACTCAAGGTACAAATTTAAAGTTCCCTTGATGTAATGAAAAACCCGCTTCATAGCGGCAATGTGCTTAGGTCCAGGACTACTCATGAACTGGGAGAGTACACTAATGGGATAAGACAAATCAGGACTAGTACATACTGCAGCCCAATTAATAGAGCCGGCTGCACTCTGGTAAGGATAACTATTGCATAGCTTCTTTTCATCCTCAGTGACAGGGGAGTCATCCGAAGAAAGTTTCTCACCCGTAACTAGAGGGGTGCTTACAGGTTTGCAGTCCTGCAAGCCAAACTGAAATAGTTTCTGTGTCAAATACAAAGTTTGACTAAGTCTGATAGTGCCAGAAGATGGATCACGGTTAATCTCAATGCTAAGGTAATGATGGACTGGACCGATGTCAGTTATGCTGAACCGCGAGCTCAATTTTCCTTTTACGTGAGACAGTAGAGCCTCACTGCTGCTGGCAATCACAGTGTCATCCACGTAGGGGGCAAGGATGACGAAATGATGTTTCTGGTGCAAGTAGTAAACGTTTCCGTCTGCACCGGACTTAGCAAATCCAAGAGAAAGCAAGAAGTTGTCGATGATCAAGTACCATTCTCTTGATGATTGCTTAAGACCGTAGAGAGTCTTGAGCAATCTGCATACTTGACTGCGCCTTACTGTAGTCACGCCTTCCGGAACACTCATGTATATTTCCTCGTTAAGTGTTCCATTCAGAAATGCAGTTTTAACATCCATTTGATGTACATGTAGATTATACTGCGCTGATATGACAAGGACGAGCCGTATTGACTGAATGCGGACCACAGGAGAAAAGGTTTCTGTGTAGTCCAACCCGTAGATCTGGGTGAAACCACGAGCCACTAGTCTCGTCTTATAACGAGCAATGGACCCGTCGGTATTAAGTTTTAACTTAAAGGTCCACTTACATGTTATCGGTCGGCGTCCTTGTGGCAAGTCGGTGAGCTTCCAGGTGCCGTTAGATTCGTGGGAATCTAGCTCCTCCTCTATTGCTCTTCTCCACTGATCGGCATAAGGAGAAGATACTGCTTCTGTGTAAGAAACATGTTCCATTGGCACTGGTTTAAGAGTTATCATCAATGCACGCTTGGTGTTCTTCCGAGACTTCGGGATCAGCGATGAAGGGTCGTAGCCTTCATCTGGATTCCGTTGTGGAGGAACTGAATGTCGAGCTGATCGTCTCAATGGAGGCGGTGCTGAGAAATCCAATGGAGGAAGAGAGGACTCGCTGTGGGTGGAGCCGGAGACTCGTGGTGAGCGTGGTGATGTGCGCCGAAGGTAAGGATGGCGCGGGCTCAAGTTCTCTGCAGGGGGAGAGTGATTGCTTGAGGAATGAGGACGTGGAGGGCGACTGCTCCCACTGGACTGTGTACTGCTGGTGACTCCTCCGCCAAGGCCATGACTGCTAGGGACTCCTCCTCCAGATCCAAGATCAATGGATGGGGTTGGAGCTGGATTGGCAGGAGATGGCAGAGGAACTCCCACTGAAGGGAAACCGGGAGGGACGGACGGGAAATGAGCTGGGCCAGCTGAAGGGGCGGGCACAGTATGATAAAAATGGACGTCGGTCTCAGGAGATGCTTGAGTGAGTGGGAGATCAGCAGAGGGGGTGGATGTGGGAGGGAGAGTCGGAGAAGATTCATCGAAGATAACATCACGAGAAGTGAAGATATGACCGTCAGATTTTCTTTGGAGACGGTAACCCTTACTCTGGCCGCTATAGCCAAGGAAGATACACTCGTGAGAGCGATCATCGAGCTTTGTGCGCTCAACCTCGGGGACCTGGGAAAAAGCGCGACAGCCAAAGACGCGCAGAAAGGAGAGATCGGGTCGACGAGGTGTTGTGGAGGCATAGGAGTGCCAGAGTTCATAAGGTGTGGTCATAGACGGGATAGCCTTAGACGGACACCGGTTCTGGAGGAAGGTGGCGCAGGTGATTGCTTCACCCCAGAAAGGCTTGATGAGCTTGGAAGTGTAAAGCATGGAACGGACATCATCAAGCAAGCTGCGGTTCTTACGTTCAGCAACGCCATTCTGCTGAGGAGAGTAAGGGACTGTGAATTGACGCTGGATGTCACGCTCGCGACAGAAAGCGTCAAAAGCAGCTGGACGATATTCCCCGCCATTGTCAGATCGCAAAGTGACGAGAGATTGACCAGTGGCGCGCTCAGCAAATGCTAGATAGTCCCGGAAAGCAGCAAAACAGTCACTCTTATAGTAGAGAAGACGAGTGATAGTGTAGCGCGAGTAATCATCAATAAAGGTGATGAAATACTCATAGCCAGAAAAGGTGCAAGGGGAGATGCGACCACTAATATCAGAATGGACCAGTGCTAGAGGACGAGTGGATCGAGTGGAGCTAGCACGTGGGAATTTAGTGCGTGCATGCTTGCCGTGTGCACAAGCTGGGCAAATATCCTCAGAGAGCGGGAAGGAAGGGAGGCCGGTAACATACCTGCGGTGGCTCAGCTCATGGACTCGATGATGGTTGATATGGCCGAGTCGCTGATGCCACAGGGTAGAGAGATCGTCCGTCGTAGTAACAAGGACACAGGGTCTAGGTGGCGTCGGTGGAGGAGTCCGACTGCCAGATGTGAAACCCTGAAGGCCTGTCAACAAATGCGGAGGAGAGCGAGGCCGAGAAAAGGAAGGATCCGATTGCTCGCCAAAGAAGAACTGAGATGAAGTCAAGTGAGCATAATAGGGACTGTAAGGACGAGGGCCAAGGAGGCCCTCTGTCCCACCTTGAGGGATCGTCCCCCTCGTCCCTGGACGGACGGTCGTCCGTGGGGAACGGACGGCCGTCCGGGCTGACCCCGGACGGACTGCCAACAGGGCAGTCCGCGGGGGTTGGCCTGCGGGCCCCTCCGCACGGGGATGCGCATCCCCATGATCATATCCCCGCGGCGGTGAGGATATGACGCTCGTATCCCCACTCCGGGGATGCGGGAGCTGCACCCCCGATGTTGGGGTGTGCAGCAGGTGCAAGGGCAGCGTCGCGAGGTTCGCGCCGCTGCCTCTGCTGACGGGGTGGGGAGGGGGCGGCACCCCCGATGTGGGGGTGCCATGATGTGGGGGATGGTCCCATCCGGGTGGGGATGTCTCCATCCGGATGGGGTCCCCATCCCCATCCAGATCCCTACTGTGTGGGGAAGAGTTATCCCCTGTGCGGGGATAATTCAGGTGTCCCCGCACGCTGCGGGGTGCCGGCGCCTGCGCGCCGTGCGCACCATGCGCGGATGGGGTCCCCGACCCCATCTCCGACTAGCACGGGGGTGTCTACCCCGCGTTGAGGCGCGTGTGCCAAGGGGTGCGCGAGGAAGGTTCCAGGGTCTAACGGATGTGCAGGTACGGGGTTTTGAAGAGGTGTGTGAGTTGAGTCGATCCGTGTAGAGGGAAACGGCTCGATCCGTGTGCTGCCAGTGGACGCGCGTGGGAGAGGTGGAGCACCAAGGGGTGGTGTCCTAACAGAAAATTGTCCAAGGGGTGTCATGGTGAGGGGGGTAGACCCCGCGCGGACTGAATTTGGGCCTTCATTTTCCAAGTGAGACAACTCCGAATTTGGTGGAGTGATAGGGACTTCTCTAGTGAGAGAGTGCTCCGAATTAGGGATTTGAAAATTCCGTGAGTGACTTGGCTGAATTTCTGCTTGGGTGTGCGCATTCTGTGAGGCGAGGCTGGGCCTGGACCGTGGGAAGCGGATCCTGCGCATGTTGCGGTTGAATAGTGAGGTGCTAGTCCGCTGATTAGATTGCGGTCTAGCTCGCAAGCGCGGTCCTGATCTCTGGCTAGGTGGTAGTGTGTGGATTACTGAAGTCCTACCAACTGTAGCTACAAGCGCGGTTTGGTCAGCGATCAAAATTGAATTGCCGAGCATGTAGAGATCGTCGACGGTGGGGCAGGGAGCAAGCACTTGACCAAATCTGTCTTCAAGGTGACAGAATCCATTGCCAATTAGGCACCAGCCGCCATTGGCATCAAATTGCCGAGCTGAGAATAAGTTCTTTTGCAAGGCGGGCACGTGAAGAACGTCACGTATGTACACGTGCTCACCGTTGAGCAGGCGCACTTCCACCATGCCAGAACCAGCAACGTGAATAGTGGTGTTGTCACCGAGTAGAATCGCATCATTCTCGGTGTTCTCAACGGAGACGGGTGAGTATTCGACGAATTGTCGTCGGTTATGCGCCATGTGGTGTGTGGCACCCGTGTCCACATACCAGTTAGGATCAGCTGTCTGCACGACTGCAGACGAACATTGTGCCACCAAAACCCGACGAGTGTTGCCGTTGTTGTTCTGGGAACGGCGATTCTTGTTCTTATTCTTGTTACCAGCAGTCGAGTTTTCGTTACTGCTGCTGGGCTTGTCCGGACACTCAGCGATGCGGTGCCCGGGCTTGTTGCACTGGAAACATTTCTCGTTAGGATCTGGCGGTCTCTTCGGTGGCTGGTTACCGCCTTGTCGGTTGCCACCATTGTTGCGCCGGTTGTTGCCATTGCGACCTCCTTGCCGGCGACCTGCAAACAAGGCAGTGGATGGTTCCATCGATAGCTTGCGCCCGATCGTTTCCTCCTGAATGAGGAAGGTGATGAGGTCCTGTAGCGAGAGATTTGGGCTCGTTCTCATCGTCTGCAAGAATAGATGGTAGTTGTTGGGCATGCTGCCCATCAACGCGAGGACTTGCTCCTCGTTGGCAATTATCAGTCCAGCTGAAGTCATCTGCTGGATGAGAGACTTGAAGTTGTTGACATGTTGGGTAACAGTCTCGTTGGGTTTCATCTTTAAAACCCGCAACTTCTCTCTCAAATGCATCTTGGTCACCATGTCTTGACCTGCAAAGTGTCTGGTCAAGGTGGACCATGCATCGTTCGATGTGACGCAGGACATTAGATGTCCTGCCACGCTGTTCTCGCAACATTCGTTGATCGCTGCGAGTGCGTTAACGTCACGCTGATCCCAATCTGCGATGCTACCGGGTCCGGTAGCAGGGGGAGGGATGGGTACCGCAGTACCTCCGGGTGTCGTGGCACGTGGTCTCTGCACGTTCCCTTCCACGATGTCAAGAACACCATGGGCCCTGAGCCGCAAGGTTGTCTTGTGCTTCCACAGCGTGAAGTATGTGCCATCGAACTTGGCCCAGCCTTTGGTGTCAAAGGGGGCGGACATTCTGTATCAGATTGATCGCTGGAACGGTGAAATTCTGTTAGCGAAGGTACAGAATATGGGTGCATGAAGCGTCCTTCTCGCAGCAGCTGAAGCGTCCTCCAACTGCTCTCACCTAAGGACCGAAGGCCTACCTAGTGCCTATGCTATTGTGCTAGTGCATCAACAATGCAAAGCTCTGATACCATGTTGGAAATGGACTGCTAATAGAATAGACTAAGGTAAAACTCTAAGTCACGGCATAAGGACAGTATGAGAGTGTGGGGAGAGCTCCTCAAGAGAGTGTAGGCAAAACCAAGTAAGTAGATACTCAATAATGTACAATGGCCTTCAGCCAGAATAATATACCTTGGGGTCTTGGCCTTGGTGACCTTACGAAAGGTCACCATCCTAAAAGCCTGAACTGCTTACTGCTAAGAGGAGTATTCACACTGTGTACTGTATTCTAACAAGTGTTCTCACCAGTATTTATAATACTTCTAACATGCATCTTAGTGTTCAGCAACACCAATGCTCACTGTTCTCCAGTTGAGGCTTCTCTAATTTGGTAGAAGACTTCATTCCAGTTCAGAGGTTTCTCGAGCTCATATATACCCCTTGAGAAGCATGTAGTACATATCGTGTCTATATACACCTCATCCCGAGGCTTGTTGATCGAGTCTTCAGATGAGAGGAAAATATCAAGAATTTGATTTCTCCATAATTTCTAGTAGCGGGATATACATGAAGGCAACTCTTATTCGATTGCATTCTTCAGTATCCTATCTCTTAACATGTCGATGCATATGATGAGTGAGAGAAGCATATATATACACCGCCCGAGAGGTTTTTACCGCCTTCAAGTAATCGTACGCGTGGATGGTGAAGCTAAATATGCATATGCGTCAGAAAAGTTTACTCTCAAGCTTGTGGAGCACGACATCTGGATCACTTATATACTATTCAGTCTGTTTGCCTCTGCCACTGAACAGCTGAAGCTGGTGTAAGAAGAAAAGCAATGTCCAGCCTGAGCTCAGAATGGAGAGGTGGGTTCATATACCTAATTGACTTTTCTTTGAATTCAATCTGCGTTAACGATCTCAGAGGATGCAATACTTGTGTAAAACGAATATAAGGCTGGAACCGTTCTGCGCGGTCTCCTTCTTATCAAAACTTGCTGTAAGCTGAGACTTGTTGCAATTGCGCATGCAGTAAGCTTCTGACCTCTTGTGGGCTTGCAATAACGCTTGATGAGAGATGTCTCGCTTTCATGCGCCATTGCTTTCTTTGGGATTTACTTGCTTACTATGCAGCTTTTGAGTGCGGCGCTACCGACGACAGAAAATTTCTGGCTATCTGCGAAGCTAGCTGCTGGCTCAAGCTTGTTCTTCATGATCAGATGAGAACGAGTACTGCAACACACTTGTTTGGTCATGAAGAAAATACTGTTACCTGATACAAGTTTACTGACAGCTAGCAACTTCGGGAACAATTGCAAGTAGAAGATAACTTCGTCGGTAGGGTATCGAACTGGAGGAGGATCAAACCACTCGCTGAAGAGTTGATTAACGGTCCATGCCCGGAGTTCTAGTAAATGAAGATATTTCGTAATTAACATCCTGGGCCTTCTGAGATCTTCAGTATTTCCATGAAAATCATAATTAATAAAAAATATATATCCTTCTCCGTTCTCATGGATGATCTCGGACTGATCATGACAACACTCAGTTTATGCTTTATAGAAGTTTTAGAACTACTTGACTGACGTTCGTAGGGACCAAAGAATGCCAGGTGCAGTATGCATGCATCACGAACATACATAAGTACTTAGTTGTATCTTGGATTCGCACATGCCTGAGAAGGAGATGAGGCGATATTATAGATCCACTCGTTATTAAAAACATAATGATCAGTGCGGAATCGTCTTTGCTCTTTACGAGTTCTCCCTCGACTGTATAAACACATGACAATATTCGAGGTTGTATGACCATGGGCCTTGCTGCACAACGCTTTTCCAAGGGTGTTTTTCCCTCGCGCGCGTAACAGGTTGAGAAAACACAAAAAAGAGAAACACAAAATGAGAAAACACAAAATCCTGCACGTTCCATACACTTCCGCATGGTGTCTGTGGCTATGGCTGCCCGTTCGCCTCGGAGGGTAGCATGCACCCGTCCAATCAATCACTCGTAGTAAAGGACAAGTTAAAGTAGGTGTTCATGCATATGAATGGTACAGTAAATTGGCGGTCTAATATTACAAGGAATCAGAAGTTTCTCGGCAGCATTCAGACCAGCCACTTCGATAGCGAACTGGTGGTTTGACACTTTCGGTTGCAAGGAGACATCGCCGAGCTACCACATGCGCTGGAGTCTCAACTTGTATTTCTATAAGTTAAAAGCAATTAATTGCAGTTACGTCGAAGCCGGGATGAAACAGTCACCAATATTATACTAGTAATATTGGTGAGAAGCTGCACCGCAACTGCTTCTGCTTCAGTCACCAAACCTCTCAAACCCGTTTTAAACCTAGAAGTGTGAAGTTGTTCCATTAAATACATGTAGACTAATGGAACAACTTCACACACATTTGATGGATCTCTGAAACTGAGTCGGCTCTATATGATAAGATGATATCATACATAAGGTAAGATTCATCATCACGATTGTTTCCAAGACATGAAACAAAAGAGACCAGTTATTAATCATTCGAGCACAATGTCATACATGCAATGATATCGATACAAACAGCGGTAGTTCTGCTAAGTTTTCAACGCTTTTCAGCTGCTAGTAGGGTAGGGTATACGTAATTATTGCTTCAAATGCTTCAAGTTCCGAGCTCGAGAAGCTTGGTTGTCGCTGGGCGCAGTCGAACTCTTCTAGATTTTTTTCTCGCATATTTTGATCATGACTGTGTGGTGCTTGAACGCTTCCATGGTGCAATTTTTGGATGGTTCACCATTCTCGACATTAAACTAGACGTCTGTTGAACTGTTGTCGTCAAGGATCAGCGATTCGAATGTTCTTAATCATCCAAATTCTGACAAGGGTAGCTAGCTAGTGAATCAAGCAAATACACAGTACATATGAGACCATTACAGTACAGTAGGATCTTGCAGAGTGACTTGTAAATTGTTAACATCCATCCACAAAATGTTCGATTTCCTCCAACTCTCTGCGGATCGCTGCTGCGTGGGCAGATTTTAGCTAAATTAAATAAATATCAACATCTAAATGTAACCCCTTTAAGATAATTTCCCATTCGCCAAGATTCTGCTAACCCTAGCTTTGGTAAATGGAGTTTGGTTGGTCTAGGGTTTGGTGAATGGACCTAGCTTTGTACTGGCATGATAGAACATGGGGAACGAATTAACGTACTGGGAATTCATCGCAATTAATTACTTGGACGAATACTGTAGTCTCAACTTCCCATTGCCCAGATACGACAAGTTGCAGACTATCTGTACTGTATCTCATGCATAATATGTGACTTGGGCCCAATGTAACTAAGTCTTGTGGTTATCAATGATGCTGTATCCTGCATAGTATATTAAAAGAAATCCTTTTTTGCTAAGGCCCAGAGCCTGGTCAATTTTTTGTCTGAGACAAAAGCATGTTTGGACTTAAGTCCAAGGAATGCAGAGCGCAAGTGATCAACACTAGTACTTTTCTGCTACACCAATGGCGCTAAGCGAAGTGATTTTATTTTGGTGTGTTCGTTTAGTCTCTGTACTAACCTTGTTTCGTATTTACCTCGGTTTACTGCATTTCCAACAGTTCTCTTAGGATTCTACTTTTATGACCAGAAAGATTTCCAGGAGAAAACCCCATTAGCTCATGCGAACATTTTAGAGTTCTGCTTGGCGTGCATAGAGCTAACCTAAAACCCGTGTAAACAGGCGAGAACCACAGCATCAGATCGATGTCCTCGAGCTTCGACGTCGACAATGCCCTGGGTATATATTAAATGAACTTCAAGGCTTTATTGTGCAAAGAAATCGCTGAATTCACAACTAACTATGAAGCTTTAAATTTCGCTCGAGGTTAATGAAAAATGACTACTAGAAATGAAAGAAAGTTATTACCTAACTTTCAGCCCTGATTTCTGCATACTTTATGAATCACGTAGCTAGTGTTTCGCCACCCACTTTGCAGTTGTTGGGCTCATACACTAATACTCTTCCCGTTCAACTGTGGACTGTGTGGCAGATTCAAGATCCGCATACCTCGCAGAGCTTGACTTGTCTAGCAATCCTTTCGAAGCAGTACTGAAGACACCGTCCTTGAAGAAGTCCTTTGGCTCTTGTCAGAGGTAACGTCGTTATGATCATGATCTGGTGTCCGAGTACTGTAATTGTCTAAACTTTGGATTTCAGTGCCCACTGTGTAGTATATGGATATAGGTTGCGTGTGTAACGTGTGTAGAAACGGCACTGCTAGGCTTAGTCAGGTGGACTGTATCCACAGTAGTAACATGTATCCACGGCAGAGGCGACGCCCGGTTTCTTCAGCACGCAATAATTCAAGCTTTTACATTTATAGCAAACAGAATCTCGTTGGTTTGAGCTTCGTACTGAAGAAGCTAAGGTGAATGCATAAATAGACTCCTATCTCTGCATCCTCCTGCAGTTCACACATTGTTCAGGATCTTCTGGTTCCATTTCGCTACTTGTCTTATCGACCATTTTCGGGTTTCTCTCGCTCCGCGCAAGTTCGGCTTTGCACACGAGGCGCTACTTTTCTTCCATAGACACCTTCGAGATGACAGGGTATGAGTCCCGTCTTCGTGGTGACGTTGATAGAGTGGAATTGTGCTGTATGATGCGTTTCATGTAGCTCTAGCTGTCGAGCTCCTTTGAGAGCTCAGGGATCAATCCTGGGTATTTTGCTAGGTAACAGTTATTGTCTCCGTCCCACGCGTCATTGCTAGCCTTAATTGATCTGCTCATGTTTGATGCAATAAATCTCTTGTCGGCTGCTCAGGTATGAGGTCACCTATAAAGGAGACTGCAAGTGCGGTGACAACTGCTCTTGCAACCCATGCAACTGCAAGTGAGGAAGTGGCTAATGTACATACTTCAGACCTCGGTGTCCCGACCATGGATGGAGGCTATATCTGAGTGGTGAGACTGACCAGTGTAGTCTCGAGCAAATCGTCCGTGCTGAGATGGTCTGAAGTTTTGTGTACATATAATGGACCTCTGATCATAAAACCAGAAGTTGTACCTTTGTGTCCAAAGTCGTGAAGGTTTCTCAATAAGCATACAGTTGAAGTACTCTGTAAATCTGAGGACATAATAAAAGTATAGCTTCTTACGAGAATTTTGGAGTTCATGAATCGAATATGTCGATTGGTATCGGGCAACGTAATCTCCAGTCCAGTTAAACTAATTTGAAGGAATGAACGAAAATACAAGTAGGTATCCAAGTTTTGATATATTTGATGTTGCAAGTTCCCGACTTGACATGAATTAATGAAGCTGTATTTTTATACCTGCTGGCATCCAGATGAAGTGCGGATTCCTACTTTTGTATAAGCGTTCACCTCCACGAACCTGAGAAGAACAGCCAAGTCTACTAAGTTGCTCGACAGGGCACTGTATCATGAAACAGTCTGAAGATCTGCCGATTAGAATCCAAGCGAAACTTGAAGCGAATAGTCAAGAAGCACGAAGTACGACTTCGAACTTCCAAATATATAGGGTATTGCTACAGAGGGTGCAGGGTGTTGATCCTCTTGCACTCTTGATTTACAAATTAAAGCAGGTGTAGCAGTGCCGTATCCATTTCCATCCGTCAGGGAGGCTGGATGACGAAAGGCGGGTGTGCATTTCCCATTGTTATTTGTGTGCCTTTTTCTACCATCTGGATAATGTGTTATAATTAGGTGTGGTGCGAAAACATTAGTTGATGCAACACGCTGACCCGTTAAGACTCGCGTAGGGGTTCAGACAACTGGTTTTGAAGATAACCACGAAAATAAGTTTAGTTACGGCCTTACTATGTCACTGTGTTAATATACATACCTGTTGTCGTGCATTGAAGTGACCTACCTACTGTCACCCGTCCGTCTCACGTCAAAGTCTGGTCACTAGGCACCTTTTTCCTTCTATATGGCCCGTTTTACTTCCGCGAGAGTTTAGATGTCGCGTTCAAGATTATGCAAGAGATCATGGGCTCGAATCTTCCTAGTTCAGGAGGTGTCAGGTCTGTGTAAGGGCCCTCACCATTAGCGGGCCTAAAGTGCGAAAACATGCATATGCCTTGAAATCAAATCGCCGACACCAGCAAAAGGGAAAAGGGAAAGGACTTAATTGTACTCCGGTAACTCATTCACACAATTTGACTCGCATCTGGAGTGACTTTAGTAATCGTTATACTGTTAAAATAAATAAATTTGAATTTGATGTCATTAAGCTATTTCTGTTTACAATATTTGACTTGCATCAGGAATAACCCAATCATTAACATTACGTGCCAAATAAAGTTCAACAAGACAATTAACTTAAATAGTTAAGCTAGTTCAGTTTAGGAGGAAAACCAATATCAGTCAAATTTTTAGCCAGTTGCGTATTTATCGTTGACAAATACTTTAAATTAGTTATTAATTTATTCTATTTAAAAAATATTTTTGCAATAATTATGCTTTTACGCAGATGAGATCATTCCTTGCAGCCTACAGTATCTTCTTGGAGACGTGCAGTAGGTTGGGGGGGATGCAATGTTGACAATGCACAATGTCAGCTATTTTCACCCAAGGTTAAGTTAGATACTGTTCGAGTATCAAAGTTAGTACGAAGATTGAATTTCCTTTCAAGGAAATAAATTATTTCTGAGTTTGGAAGATTTCTGAGCAAGATACTTTAATATGTACACAAATCTCTTAGCCAATGACAAAAACTGAATCCTTCAAGTTTACAACATAGAAAATGTAATTCCTCCACAAGATGAAATTAAAAACACTATTCTAAGATGAGTCACTTTAGTGCAATTCCACTAAGTTGCCAATGAATAAAAAAAGAAGACATTTAAAGCTGCACTCAAGTTCCAACAACATAAACTGTATTATATACCTTTTGATTGCTTCAGGGTATATTATAGTACCTTCTTTCATGGTTTTCGTAAATTCTTTAATCGACTTCCAGTTGGTGCATCCAGAAGCAAACAGGGAGAAATGGGAAATCTCAAAATGTGTATTAATACAAGAAATAGAAAATTTTTTGATATTGTAGTAAATATTTGCAACTCTTGTTAGAAATAAATCTACACAGTTCTAAAGTTCAATAATCCGATTCAAACGGATGAAAGCTGTCTGATGACATGATATAGTAAAGCACGTGGCTATAAATACATCGATAGATAATATATTCACAGATACTACATTTATTAAGTTAGTCCAAGACATCTATTGAAATCTTAAACAACATCCCAGTTTAAGTAGAATATGATCAGCTTTCAGTGTCAAATTGGATATGTTGTGCACAGCAAAAAGAGTTATTTTCCAGCGGTATAGTGAATCCAATAATTTCCCCATTTAGTCAAATCAGTCAGTTAGAAGATTTCTCCACGCTGATCAGTTTGAAATAATCAAACTGATCAGCGTGGAGAAATGGGTTAATGTACTGTTTTATACCTAACTTATATAATTGTCTTCTACGTTCTTTACGTAAAGTAAGTTGAAATGTTGAAGGATGTTTCATGCTAAGTATTTTAATTACTTTACATATAAATGCTTTCTTCAGTGTTGGTAGTTATAATTACACATGATGACTTAAATTTAAACTGACGTAAAACAACTGTAACAGAAAATATCTTAGAATAACAATACTTTCTTGTAAAACTAATGATCTTATTAAGATTATGCCCTTTCTTGCAAATTAGTTCACGCATCCGACATTTCGCTCAAAAACATTTGCATTCCATCTTGGCTTTTTTCTTACCAAGCGTGATTAACTAGAACACAGTATGGTCATCTGAAGATGTTACATAATTAAACTCCAACTAGAAGCAATACAGTGTGAAAGACGCATGACCTGCACTAGTTTTCTACATTATATATTATTATTAAGTAGAAGTAGCAGTTCATTCACACATGAAGAAATGGGTTACAATATTAAATGCCAAATTAGTGCTATTTAGATCTTTAGTACCAGATGTGGTTTGGACTACGACACTGAATTAGATTTGTTGACATGAAAATAGATCGGCAATAAAAGAATTATTAAGACTTTGCGTAGGAATACTGTATAATTTCACTCTAACTAAAACTGGTAACTAGTGGTATCATTGCGCATAGTACAGCATAAATCTTCCAGTGCTTCAGAAACTCAGCTGCAAACCAATAATATCTAACCACTAAATTATGTACATAACCCACATGTGTGCTTTGTAAAGAAATAATAGAATAATTATGGGGAAGAAGTTAAATTATGTGTGCGTTGTAAGGAAATAATAGAAGTTAATTCTGCAGAGAATTGGGTTTGGTAGAATGGTTGTAAATGAATTAATCAGAATTTAAAACCAAAGTTTTAGTGTGCTTGGCAGAGCACCTCTAGATCTGAAGTTCTGGTAACCGTTTTCTTGCTAGTCTGACACTTGGATGGGAAAGGCCATGAGACCCTAAACTTAATTGAAGAAAATGATTGTTTCAAGGTAAACATGAAGTCTCTAACCTGAAACAAAGCATAAATTTTATTTTTAGTTCTCTTTTTAGTTTATGATCTAATCCTTCTGGGAAGTTAGGTCATAAATTAAAGTGTGGTTTACCACTTTTATCATGAGGGAAGACTCTGAGGTGGATAAAAAAGAAATAAACGACATAAACAAGTACCTAATTACTCAGTTATCCGCACATGTCGTTTAGGAAACGATATTTATACACTATATTCTTTGTACTAAACGATATTTATGTACACTATATTCTTTGTACTGCGTCTTCTTATTGGGACGCAGCCACCCTGCAAGACTTCATGGCTGCAACCACGCAAAAGCATATATAATATATTGGTCCAGTATATTATTAGGCAAGTTAGTTGCAGTCAAAGTTTTCATGCATCCTGGCAGTTACAAGAAATTAATAAGGTTACAAGAATAGTTACAATAAAAACAGTTTCAAGAATGTCACACGTAATTGCCCAGTAAAAGAGATCAAAACTGTTTTCCTGTCTCAGCCACGACTTCACTGAGAAACGCGGAAACTATAAAGTGCACAGATGATGCACTAGAGTTTAAGTCATTTTTGAATTGTTGGTCAAGGACTTGTTAGCCAGAGATGTTTAGCTGTTCTGTTGCTTGAGAGTTTTAGAGCTTGAGGTCTATACTTCTGCAGGTTTGGCAGTAGCGGAGGCAAAGCTCAGGAACCTTTGTCAGATAACTGCCCGGTAGTTGACAGCATTGCAACTCCACTGACCTGTGAATTGAGTTTCTGACTATGACTCGCTGTGCAAGAACGTAACACGGTTACCTTAGACGGAGTAAATTAAACAGCTCATGGTAACTGTGAGGTAGAACTGTGAAGGAAGCATGCAAGAAGTGGACCAGGTTTTTTTTCATATTTCCATGATATAGTGCACTTTAAGATATCCTTTGATTACACGGCAAGTACATCCAGTGTGTATCATTTTTGTTTTTCATCGTAGTATTAGTCCACAATGACTTGCTTCAAATCTTATAAGTCTTCTCCTTTTCCTGCATCATTAATATTCAGAGTGGTGTCTCTCCATCTGGGTGTTCTAGCGTGCATGTTCCGCTTGATAGTTAAATTCCTCTGAAATACTAAAACACTGGCTGCCATTAAATTCCTAGAGGAAAATCAGTTCTCCAATCTGTCTATCGTCTGCTAGCAATGAAGCAAACGATAGACATCATCACAGTTATGTGAAAAAGTATCGCACATTTGAGAGCATCTTCAAATTGATCTAATCGATGAGAGCTTCCAAGAGAAGTTGTGGTTAATCCTACCACAGTTATAACTCTGCTTCAAGTTCCACAATATAAAAAGATAAGATGTCTCACACATCAACAAATTAAGAGAATAATTCTCATGCGTCTTTGAGAGATTGTGGTATCCGAACTAACAACTGAAGCTTTGGCAAGCCCTAGTGTCCAGACTGAGAGTGAAACAACTCTTTCAAGAATTGAATGTACCCCAGATGAATTGTATTCTCACAATGACTAGAAAGATTCATGATTACAAAGTTAAATGCATATCTAGAGAGTTAGAAAGAGAACCGAAAGACATTGCTGCATGTTTTTCATTCAAGAGTTTCCAGTTAGTCTCACCTCTACACGGGACATGTAAAAAAGACAACGATGTATGTAATACTCAGTTACATCCTTAGGCTAATTAAAGGAAGCCTTATATATACTGCTTGTCTCATTGTTATCTCATAAGATTTTTAAAACACAAAATGGATGTAGATATGTTAGCTTATGGAGGCAACGCATGTGTCTTAAAAGTTAGATTTCATCATATCAGATTTCATCTAATTTTTTTTGAGCTGTTTTTGCCATGGAGATTTGTTCTTACACTGATTACACCACTCCTTTCTGGTACTGTTTTTGCCCAAGGGGTGGTTTTTGGCATGGAGCTTTGCTCTTACACGGATTGCACCACCCCCTGCAGTATCTCGCTTGCGATATCCGTAGGGGGTGGTTTTTGTCATAGATCCTTGCTCTTACGCTGATTACACCACCTCTTATTATTTTTATACTTTTTACATTTTTACATTTTTTAGAGCTATTTTTTTCATAGAGCTTTGCTCCTACACAGATTACAATGCTCTTATATGGATTACACCACCCGCTGCAGTACCCCGCTTGTGATACCCTCAAGGGGTGGTTTTTGCCATGAAGCCTTATTTTTTATATTTTTTAGCTGTTTTCGTCATGGAGCTTTGTTCATACACTGATTACACCACCTCTTGCACTATTCCGCTCGTGATTACTCACATGGTGTGGTTTTTGTCATAGAACTTTGCTCGTAAATGAATTATAATGGAGCTTCGCTCATACATGGAGTACACCACCCCTGCAGTACCCCGCTTGTGATACCCGCAGGGGGTGGTTTTTGCCATGAAGCCTTATTTTTTATATTTTTTAGCTGTTTTCGCCATGGAGCTTTGTTCATACACTGATTACACCACCTCTTGCACTATTCCGCTCGTGATTACCCACATGGTGTGGTTTTTGTCATGGAACTTTGCTCGTAAATGAATTATAATGGAGCTTCGCTCATACATGGAGTACTCCACCCCTGCAGTACCCAGCTTGTGGTTACCTGCAGGGGATGGCTTTTGCCATGGAGTTTTGCTCATATACTGATTACACCACCTGTTTTTGCCATCCTTTGCAATGCTCCGCTCGTGATTATCCGCAAAGAGTGATTTTTGCCATGGAGCTTTGCTTATACACGAATTACAATGGAGCATTGCTCATACACGGATTACATCACTCCCTGCAGTATCCCGCTCGTGTCTGATTTTAGCCATGGAGCCTTATTTTTTATATTTTTTTGAGCTGTTTTTGCCATGGAGCTTTGCTCATATCCTGATTACACCACCTGTTTTTGCCGTAGAGCTTCACCTCTTGCAATACTCCACGATCAGAGGTGGTTTTTGCTATGGATCTTTGCTCATACACTGATTATACACCAGCTATTTTTGCCATGGAGCTTTGCTCATACACTGATTACACTACCCTTTGTATGTCGTGAAGTGTACTCGCTTCTAACACACATTAGAGATTCGAACGAGTATCAAGTAGAGTGGAGATCTGACATCCTGAAAGCTTCTTGAGATGTGAATAAACATTCGGAGGCAAACAGCCATTACATAAGAAAGCACGCTGGCTTCAATACCCCGTGCATGCGAGAAGTGCAGCGACATGCAAGTAGCTGTAACATAAACTGTAGAATCAAGAAGTATTAATCGAGAACTGAAAGGTCTCAAACTAACATTCCCTCCTACTTCTCGGTTCTACTGAAGTCCTAATTTCTCCAGGCAATAATCGTGTTTGATACGGAGAAGTCCTTTCGTCAATATATCAGCTACATTATCCGATGAGAGTATGTGCCTGACTAAAATATGACCTAAATCGTATCGTTCACGGACAAAGTGAGTTGAACGGCGATATGTTTACTTCTAGAATGATTAACAGGATTTTTAACCATGTCTAGTGCTCCCTTGTCATCTCCGCTAATAGTTGTTGGTCCTGCCAAGAAATCTGAAGCATGAAGATCTGTCAAAAGTTGACGTAACCAGATAGCCTCTCTTGTGGCAGTTGAGACAGCTTGGTACTCCGCTTCTGTTGTAGAGACAGCGATGGTTTTCTGCCGACGACTGCTCCAACTGTAGTTATCGATCATTTGTCAATATGGCTGGCAGCCCAGTCTGAATCTGTGAAGCCATGAAGACTTGATTCAATGATTCGCTTGATAAACAGCTTTGTACTCACGTGTTCCGGAAAGATATCTGAAAATACGTTTGACCATAGCCAGATGATCCAGTGTGGGGGCGGAACAGAACTGGCTTACAAAACTCACTGCAAATGCTAAATCAGGTCGAGTTAGCAACATCGCCTACATGAGCATTCCCACCAGTCGCTGATAGGAGTGTGCTTCAGTGGGTTGATGTCCTACTGTGTTATTGAGGAATCTCAATTTATCCACCTTGAGATTGAGATCAATTGACGGTAGTAATCATAGTGCACTCCTGAAAATCTGATCGTGCCAAAATGCTCTCCAAGTATCCGTGCTGATTAGGTGCAATGTAACCTACATCATAATCAATGTCTATCTTCATACCCAGGCACCATTCTAGTGGTGTTGGTCCCTTCATCCTGAACTCTTGCTTTAACTAAGATACCAGTAAATCGAGTTGTTGTTGGACAGGAATGAGATCATCGACGTAAATGACTAGCATAACCAAATCAGACCCTGTGGAACGTGTATACATGCATGGGTTAGCTTTTGATCTCACAAAACCAAGCTTTATCAAGCAAACGTCGAGGCGCTACCACTAACATCTGTCTGATTGATGTAGACCATACAACTCCTTGACGAGGAGGCACACTGGTTGTTTGAACTTCATCTCCGAACACTCATATCCTGAAGGTAAGGACATGAAAACCTGTTCAGTCAATGTACCGTAAAGATATGATGTATCAACATCAAGCTGAAGTAGTAACAATCTGCGATGAACAGCTACAGCCAACAGTGTGCGTAAAGTAGTGAGCTTTACTACGGGAGAGAAGGTCTCATTGTAGTCAACTCCATATCGCTATGTGTGACCTTTGGCTACTACGCGTGCTTTGAATCGTTGGATGGTCTCATCTGAATTATGCTTAAGCTTGAAGACTCATCGACTGCCAATCACCTTCTGTCCAAGCGGTAAATCCACTACTTCCCATGTGTCATTGTCTTTAAGAGACTGTGACTCCGCTGTAATGGCAGTTTGCCACTGATTACATTCAGAGGAGCGGAAGGCTTCCCATAAGATTGCGGCTCAACAGGATCAGAAGAAATAGTGGCCATCCATGCAGATTCAATCAAGGAGTCTTCTTGATCCGTAACCATCAACCCATCTTTGATCTTATCTGGTAAGTACGGTGTACTTGTAATCCATGCATAATCTTGAAGATGATTTGGAGGTCGTATGTGTCTTCCAGATCGCGTATGAGGTAAATAGTCTTCAGATGAGAGTTCCACCGATTCCTGATGCACTTTATATGAGCTTCCGGTCGGAGAATACTCTGGAGTAAGATTCGACTGGAGCGGAGAAGTATTTGGACTATTTAAGCGAGAAATGGGTACAAGTGATCCTTCAGATTGAGGAGTAGATACAGGTGATTGAGAGTTGGACAAGGTGGATGAGTGAGACTGCGGAGAATTTACAAGTTGTGTGACAATGTGTATCATAGGCTCTGCAATGACAGACTCATGAAGAACAGATTCTGTTATAAAGTGAGTTGAACTCTCTTGAAATATTACGTCTCTACTTTTCACCAACTGCCGAGTGACTGGATCAAAGAGTCTGTAAGCACAACTATCTTCATAATAGCCCATATGCACACATTTTAGAGACTTTGAATCCAACTACACTCGTCTCTCATCCGAGATGTGTACCTAAGCAATAGCACCGAATACTCTTAAGTGAGACAAGTCATGCTTCTTCTCCATCCATAGCTCCTCAGGCGTTTTGTCCTCGAGAATCTTGTTTGAAGATCTATTGCGTAAATATGTCATTGTACGTACATCTTCTACCCAGAGTTTTTCTACATTCCGTCCATCCAACATCGATCTTGCTCCCTCCAAGAGCGTACGATTTGCTCTCTCTGCAACCCCATTCTGTTGTGAAGAATATGGACTCGTAGTTTGGTGTATGATCCCATGATTTTTTAGAAATGAAGTCATTTCGTTGTTCATGTATTCACCTCCGTTGTCGGTCCTTAGTGCTTGTATGTTCTTTCCTGATTGATTTTCAGAAAGTGACTTGAACTCCTGGAAAGTTGTGACGACCGCTTGTCCAGTTTTCCTTGCAAGCTCGTAAACCCAGATCCTCCTGCTGTAATCATCGATGAAAGTAAGTACATACTTAGAGTTCCTTAGGGAAGGGATGTTGACACGTCCACATATATTTGAGTGCACTAGTTGTAGAAGCTCGGTCGATCTGGTAGTCGATGTGAGAAATGGTTCTCTGTGTTGTTTTCCTTGGAGGTAAGACTCGCAAGTAGGTATGCTGCCAGAATCTCGAGTGACATTGATTCCAGTTCCCATTCCAGATGCCAAACGTCTGATGCTATCCACATTTAGATGTCCAAGTCTCTCATGCCAAACCGTGAGTGGAACTGCAAGTGAATTTGAAGTGGCCGTCTTTACTGCTCCAAGGTAAGCTGCCACACGATTATCCAGCCGTAGGCGGTATAATCTCCCGTCCAATTCTGCTTCAGCTACAACACGTCCAAGAGAATCAAGAATATAGCAAGCTTTAGCATCAAAACGAACCGTACGGTGAGAAGATGCAATCTTACTTACTCTCAATAAGTTGGTATGTGCGTCACTAGATTACAGAACATCTTTGACAGTGATCGTCTGACTCAAGTTGACTGATCCAAGTGTCGGTCTGACATCTCTTCTTCTCGTGATCAAGAAGCTATCTCCTTTGGCAGTAAAGATGCTGATTGATGAAATTCCAGAGAAATTTGTAAACTTCTCTCGATCAAATGTCACGTGTGATGAAGCGTCCGAATCAATGAACCAGTCACCGCATCTACTATCTGTGTGAAGAGTGACAAATGCTTTCTCATCCGAGAATTTGGGTCGACTTGATCCTTCTCTATGAGAAAAATTTATTCTTTTCTCTCTCTCCCTTGTCCGCTGGTTGGCTCTTGCTCGTTTCTCACAATCTTCTTTTTTGTGACCAAACTCTTTGCAATAGTTACAAACTCCGTTGAAATGCTTTGAAGGTCGTGACTGATTGACCATCATGGTTAGCTCATCTTTCTCTGTAATGGACATCGTCTGCTCATCTCTGGTTAACGTTGTTGATTGCCGGGTTCAAGTAGGACAATCAATATCTTGTTCAGCTATCAACAATTGATCTTTTAGAACTGCCAAAGAAAGATGATCTCTACCACTCAAGCTCCGAACCACGTCTTTCCAAAAGAGAGTTCTTCGTAGATTACCAAGAAGCTTGGCGACCACTTGCGGCACCTTCCGTTCGATATCGAGATCCCTCATCTGCTCTACTAGCTTGATCACCTCATTTATGTGATCAATCATTGATCCGGATGTATACATCACAGCATGAAATTCATCCTCCAATCTATTCTGTCTTTCTATACTATCTCTGGCATGGATAGCACGTAGAGCTTCCCACACTTCCACTGATGTCTGACAGTCGCTTATGTGTTGAAGTTGATCGTCTTCTACAGACATCTCGATGATGCCTTGTGCCAGTTGATCTTTCTTTTCTCATCTAGAAAGATCCTCATCATCGCTGGTGTCATCGCTTGGTTTTTCTACTTTGTTTGTGACATAATCCCAGAGCTCTCTCATTTTAAGAGCGGTTTTGATTCTTTTACTCCAGAGATAATAATTATCTCTGGTCAGTCTCTTAATGTGAATAATCTCTGAATTCGGATTCATCTCAGCTGAGAAGCAACCTGATTCTATCGTGATTTCTGAGATACGGATCGATAGAGAATGGAAGTCAGTTCCGTGGACCCATAATCTGTCGTGAAGTGTACTTGCTTCTAACACACATTAGAGATTCGAACGAGTATCAAGTAGAGCGGAGATCTGACATCCTGAAAGCTTCTTGAGATGTGAATAAACGTTCGGAGGCAAACAGCCATTACATAAGAAAGCACGCTGGCTTCAGTACCCCGTGCATGCGAGAAGTGCAGCGACAGGCAAGTAGCTATAACGTAAACTGTAGAATCAAGAAGTATTAATCAAGAACTGAAAGGTCTCAAATTAACATTATAATATCTCACGAGCAGGTGTGGTTTTTGCCATGGAGCTTTGCTCATACACGGATTATAATGGAGCTTTGCTCGTACACTGATTACACCATCTCTTGCAATATCTCAAGAGAGGGGGTGGTTTTTGTCATGGATCTTTGCTCATACATGGATTATAATTTTTGCCATGGATCTTTGCTCGTACAATGATTTCACCATTCTTACAATATCCCACGAGAAAGGGTGGTTTTTGTCATGGATCTTTGCTCATACACGAATTATACACCACCTGTTTTTGCTATGGAGCTTTGCTCATACACTGATTACACCACCCCTTGTAATATCCCACGAGCAAGGATGGTTTTTGCAATAGAGCTTTGCTCATACACAGATTACAGTAGAGCTTTGCTCGTACATTAGTGTAACTCATACACGGATTACAGTAGAAATTTGCTCGTACATTGATTACACCACCTCTGCAAAGCTCGACTGTACACTGGTGTAACTCATACACGGATTACAGTAGAACTTTGCTCGTACACTGATTACACCATCTCTTACAATGAAGGTACTTCGTGCATATATTTCGAGTGAACCGGAATATAGATAGCAATTTATTCGGGATTGCAAACAATATTGTGAAAGAAGCTGCGCCACCAGCCGTTTCTCAACTTGGACGTTTCATGTCCTCTTGTGTCTTCCTGACTGCTATGAACTGCTGTGGTCTCTGCTCGGGTTCAAACAGTGGATAGTCCAAACTGAATAATTCTCAGGTGGTTCATCCCTATTTTGAACGCCACCGACTATCGATGTCAGCCAGGAAAGGACATCCGTGGTGAACAGAATGGACCGTCATCGGCATCTTTTAAGTTCGTATCCACTTTCTCACCTCGTCTAACCTTAAGACTATGGCCATAATAAAATAATCAAAATGCGAAGCACAAAGAACTCTTTCTAATCTATTCACTAGCTAATATCGTTCACTCACATAACAGACATAATTTACTGTAAATTTGGTTTAGTGTGAAATATTGTAGTTAAAAAATCAAGTGAAACTAAATTATAGACTAACTAAGAAGGTTGTGAGTATTAATATATTTCTGACAACCTCAAGTTCTTTCAAGTAGTCTGTTACTCCATACAGCGTTATACGACCTTGAACGAAACTAGTGGAAAAGAACAGTTAGCTCGAAAGGATCCAGAGAGAAAAAGATTCTGATTTTCACAAAACTATATAGACTAATCTAGTACGGCACGCATAGCGTGTTGGTCCGACCCTCGGCCTGACAAGTCCAGGTGGGGGTTAAACCCCGGCTAGTGGCTGGAGTTTGCTTGTGTTTCAGTGTCGGGTGTACAAAGTAAACCTCTACTTCTTGGTTTTCATGGTGCGATGTAATCTGTGTAAGAGCAAGGCTCCATGGCAAAAATCACTCCTTGCTCGTGAATCACTAGCGGGGTAAACAATTCTAAAGTAAGTAGTTTTATATTTTAAATATAGAGCAACATTAAATTTTGCGGAAATTGAGTCGATGCTAAAGAAACTACTTCATTTCCGAGTAGTATCCATAGTACGTAGGGTTTATAGGAGGGGTAGTGCCCGGAATCAGCTTCCTCTTCTAACTTTACTAGTACTCCAAAACGTAAGCAGAGTAAGTAGTCTAGCTATATTTTTGCAACCTTGCTTCAAGAGAACAAGAACTCTTCCAGAAAATTTAAAGCAATAACTAATAGCTTTTCAATATTTTTCGTTGGAAACCATACTTTCCCTTATTCTCGAACCCAGCAACACTTTAATAACTATAATACTAAATGCGATCGATAACTTAGTCTAGTGTCTAAGAGACTACTAGCGATCACTTTTGTCTGCATCCAGAAGTCACTTGTGTAGACACTCCACTTTTGTTTCTATAATCAATGTGGACGTTCATTTTCTTATGAAAATTATACCAATTGAAACTTTAAGTATAATCTCATTTAAAATTTAAAATTTGCAATTAATTGTGACAAATAGTTTTTTTAATCACATATATAGAGTAATTCTCACAATAGTTAACTAGCGCTACTTTTTCCGTTCCCAGTGTAACTAACTTTACCGCGTGATCATCTCTTAAATAATCATCAGTCTCAGAATAACATTAAATTTGGTCCCACCTCTCTAACCCTTCTAATATCTTTCAGGCAACTGTACTTTCATTTTCAAAAGTAATTATCCCGCTACAGTCCATATGATTACCTGGACTAGCAATAACGTCCTACTTACTGCTTCCATTCCTGTAGGATGTTTCCACCTTTACAGTAATCTCTTGTTTGCTCTCATTTCTATCGGACCAAACTCAAACCATGTGACCAACTTTCCAACCTTTATGTGTCCTTAGAGCGATCATATTAGTACTTGTTCCATGATTATCATTGCATGCTTAATACGTCATAATAATTAGTGGTCCAATTCTTCTCAATGGAGAGGAATTAATATTTGACTGTTCCCACCTTTCTCTAGTGATCTCATTTCTCAACTCTATCCAAGATCTTGCCCACTCAACTATCTCACTCAGACTGTGCTCAACTTTAATTCTCAAGCTTTTCGAGGCTATACTCGGTTATCGTAGTATAATTACTAGTTGCTGTTATGTATGCAACCCAGAGGAATATTAGGTTGAACTGTCCCACCTTATCGTGAATCAGATTATCAATTTCAAGGTTGCTCCCAACACTCTCTTAATAATAACTTTTCCTCGTATTCTTCAGATCTTACTTTTCTATCCGAAAACTGGTGATTAGTATATGTGCTTTAATTTTCCACATATTTCATTAATTCGCTGCAGTACATAGTATATAATAATACCTAACCGTTAGCCGGATCCATTGCTATTTAGGTATATAGGTTTTCTAGTGCTTCTTACATGCAACTGATCATGATACCTAGTAGACTACTTACGTAATGTGCCTTTACAGGGCAACTTCACATGTTTGTAAAGTACGAATTTTCTAGAACTTAAAGACATAGGCCGTTGCTATAATTCGGCCTTTCCTCTTGGAATGTTCGAGGTGTGGAACTCTTTTTGTCTTTTGACTTGAACGATTTCCTACTTCGCAAAGCTTTAGTAGTGAAGCTGGACAGTTTCCAACTACACTGTCAACTGTTGTTGATCGACATAATTTTCTAATACTTGGGTATTTGAAACGTTAAAAGTTGCCTCCCCACTACTTAGAGGTCCCTAAGCTGAACATTCGAAGCTTAGTCCAGATGTCTCCTTAAAGTGAGCTTGTTGTGCAATACGTGATATACCAATATGTTATGACAGATAGAAATGAGACTACGAGAAAGAAAATGACATTGTCTTTCATGTATATATCAAACATATAGAGGAGATCGATACCACAGAAAGTGTGAACAACACAAGAAGTAGGTGTATGCTCTTGTGAAAGTAGAGAAGATTCTGAAATGCTTTGCAGCCATTTGAAGAAAACAAAATGTCAAGCGACACACTTGCGAGTAGTGATCATGAGCAAGGCAGACAACTTCCTCGATCATGAGCAAGGCAGAGGTGTCACCAGTAAAACTAAAGTGAAGATTACCCAGCATAAAAATATTATCGAAACTTGAGAAGAATAACTGAAGGTTCCACTTGTATTAGGACTACGACCAGCCTTCGAACCTTCTACTCTTTCTAGATCCAGGTCAGCCTAAGATCGTACACTTGAAGACTCAAGTCTATGGATTACAAGTATCCTTATTTGTCTAGACCTGGAAACAAAACCTCCTCCACAGAGAATGATAAAAACCGTTGCAGCCATCAAAACGGCATGTCTACTACGGAAAATCTCTACGAAATTGACGCACTATAATATATAGATTAGTCTGGATCCTTCCAAATCTACAATAGTGACAATTTATAATGCAGTCCACATGAACTTGGCTGATGCTAAACGTGATCGAACATATGTTCAAACCTGCTTAGCGCTCAATCTAGAAGAAGGATAGAGGGGGAAAGAGTTGCAGAAGCTTAGGTTTTTCTCTCGGTGGAGTATCATCATGAACTTCTGGCTCAGACTGTACACTATTCCCTTTTATACAAAATATGGAGGTCGGGGTGCTTGGAAACAAATCAAGGGAGCGACCAATGGTCTCACGATCATTGGCAAGTGTGCCGTTTTTATGGCTGCACTTTTCTGAAGAGACATCCAATCCGTCCAATGATGAGATTCTGCTGTTAGTGGGACTGGAATTCCCAGTCTCGGATCCCAACTGCTTCAGCTCGAGTTTCTTTTCAATAATCTTTCCTCGTTCCATGAGAGCTTCTCTTGCCAAATCTAGTTGTCCATCACGATCGAGCTCCTGGTTTGGATTCCTCATCAGACTCGTAACTCTAGTGAATTCGTTTTGAGGCTTCTCACCGTTGTCCGTGAAACTTCTCGAGAACACCTTCGAAAATGTATCAGAAGGAGTCCAGTGTGCGACAATGGTCTCACGACCATAGGCAAGTGTGCCCATTATACCGCTAGCGCTGCACTTTCCTGAAGTGACATCCAATCCGTCCAATGATGAGATTCTATTGTTACTGGGAGTGGAATTCCCAGTTTGGGATCCCAATTGCTTCAGCTCGAGTTGCTTTTCAATAACTTTTTCTCGCTCCATCAGAGCTTCCCTCGCCAAAGCTAGTAGTCCATCGGTATCGAGCTCGTGGTTTGGACTCCTCACCAGACTCGGACTCCGAGTCCAATGAATTCGTGATTTCTCACCATTGTTAACCAAACCTCTCGGAAATGCGTTCGGAAGTGTGTTCGAAGGAGTCGAAGGTACGACAACCGTCTCACGATCATTGGCAAATGTGCAGATGGCACCTTTGCACTTTCGTGAAGAGACATCCAATCCGTCCAATGATGAGATTCGGCGGTTAGTGGGAGTGGAATTCCTAGTGTAGGCTCCCAACTGTTGCAGCTCGAGTTGCTTTTCAATAATCTTTTGTCGCTCCATCACAACTGCTTCTCTCATCAAAGCTCTTCGTCCATCGAAATAGAGCTCGTGGTCTGGATTCCTCTCCACACCCGGAACTCGAGTGAATTGGTTTCGTGAGTTCTCACCATTGTCCGTCAAACTTCTCGGAGAAGCCTTTGGAAGTGTACCCCGAGAAATCGGGTGTGTGACAAAGCTCGCTATCGGAAGTGTACCCCGAGGAATCGGGTGTATGACAAGGGTCGCTATCGGAAACCTCCCAAGAGGAGAAGAAGATGTTGTCAGGTGTGTCGTAACTCTCGCTACTAGAATCCTCCCTAGAGGAGACGAAGATGATGTCGAGTGTGCCACAACGTCCGAATGTGTCCCTGAGCCAGGTGGAGAAGGCGGCATTGGCGAATGTGCATTCCTCGACGGGGTCAAAGGTCCAGTGAGGCGTTGAACGACCTCCCGAAAGTTATGAACGCTTGTATAGACATACGTCATATCTTCAACTTGTGCACCAAAGGAACCATTTGGCATGCTCGGTACAACTCGTAGCATGTGGGAGGTTCTCCTCATCCGTTTCGTCCTTTGAAACTCCATGTAGAAAGCGGAGGACAATATCAACAAAAGCTTGAATCCGTAAGCTTGGCTAGCTCGAGGTTGCTTAACAGATACTAACAGTTCAGAGTAGCAAGTGAATCCAGACGAGCTTCAGCTGGAGTTATATAGAGATCGAAAGTAACTCGTTAAGATTTACGTAACAACTATTGTAACCGTGAAGCTGGAAAGTAGCTAATATAGTTACATATATAAAGTTATGTAGTGACCGAAAGCAACTCCTAAGGAATTATTGTAACTGTAAAGCTGCACTTAGACGACTTGAGAGACACAAAGTAGGTATGACCTTGAGCAGTCTCCTCAATTGACAGACACCCTTACAACATATAAGACCATTCAAACACTTCTATCGGAATTTGGTGAAGAGTATGATGTGACTAGATTTAGCACGAGAACCTTTAACTGTCATTTCCATTCCGTACCAGCACGTAGAGAAGCCGAAGAACCGTGTAGAAGCCGCGTGATCTGATATTGATCGTGATATACTAAATGATGTTCATTGACGGAACTTCAACCTACCAGTGGATTGACTCACTATCACATCTGCACAATATTTATTTTCTTAAAAAGAAAAAAAAGTACATGAGATTCTGCATAGAGTGATAATTGTAGACTATCCCTTTCTTGAAGAGTTTCTAGTTTCGTTATGAGGTGAAATAATTAGTCATCTTACAAATTACCCCTATCTATGGGGTGTCAAACTTGGAAGATTTGCTAAATATTCTTGGGCTGCGGGGGAGTTACTACTTTAGCCAAGAGTCTGCTGACGTTTTCTAAGGATACATAAGGAGGTGTCTGTAGAGATCGCGGTAGTTTCTTATTTTCATTTCATTCGGTTTGGTAGTGAATCTTGGCGAAACGAAGTATAATATTTAAGGGAATGATTGCAAGTTTCAGAACTAAAAGTAAATAGAAATAGTACAGTCAAATCACAATTGCGTCCATCAGCAGTCCACGGTTCTTACAAAGCTACCTTTTGATATCGATAGTTAGTACTGTTTTTCTTTTCCTTCTCGTTCAGAAGTCTTGTTTACAAGGATAACTTTGACACCCCTTTTGGGATCTAGGGTGTGAGGGGGGTATGCGGCTTGTCTCATAGTAATTATCTCATGAAATTCTTTACCCATAGCTGATATAGATATTCTAGGAGTAAACGTGAGGCTTACTTTTCATGAGACCAAATTTTAATTTGTCTATATAGTTTGGATTTGCAAATCAGAACCTACTTCTACTAATCGTTTCAGTTGAGTTTTGGATTTACAAATCAAATCTACTTCTAATAATCCTTTCAAGCTAAGATTTCTAGTGGTAGTATGATTTCTCAAGGTAGTAAGGTGTCATAGCACTTTGGCAATAGGGAATAACAGCTTAATTGAACGAACATGGAGGTATTTCAGTGTAATAATCTTGATCTTGGAGGCGTTTTGGATGGTACGTACGCTTTCGGGAAAGCTATCATCCACAAAAATTGTAGAAACGATGCCAGTGGCATTATTTGTTTAAAACATAAGTCATTAATTTATGGAGCTCCACTCGGTACTAAAACAACTGCCAATCTGAGTCACCAGCTGGAGCTCATGTATTCATTGTAGGTTTAGAGAGGAGTACGTATTCACCTCAAGTTTCCTTACAAGTTTCTTGCTGATGTGAAATGTATCTGTATGAGAAACTTGGAGAACTTGTTGCTGATTTAGATTAAACTCGGAACCTGCCCGCAAGAGAAGACCATGGCAGATGATGAAGAAGACAAGACGAAGGAGCTCGAGGCTCCGAGTATTGGAGCAGATCTAGAGTTGATTCTGAGCCCGATATGATCACGCCTGCAGCACAAAACCTCCTGTGTCTTTCAGACTTGATTGGTGAGATGGATGATGAGCTCCCGGATAAATCACCAGCTGGTCCAGCGTTCTATGCTGATTCCGGCTGGAGACACCCGGAGCAGACTCAGTTCGGGATCCTTGGTCATGACAAAACATTCAACGATGAAGTTCAGATGAACATCAGCAGAGTTCAGAAGCTGAAGGCTGAAGTTTATACTTTTTTCTCTCTTTAATCAGTAGTTGAAGTTTAGAAGAAAAGGAAAAACTTATACGAAATGGAATGAAAGAAATGCTTTAAACTTTCCCTGTCGCTAGAGACCGAAGGTAACACAAAATTAAGAGATTAAGTAGAATCTGATAATGTTTATAAACTGTTACAATAGACGTAGTAAGTGACTTATCTTAGCTAGCTTAAGGATAGTAGTAGTGTTGAAGACTTGAGATTCAGAGTCGATTCATGTACACTGGAGAGTCATTTTGCACCTGAATCAAAAGAACTTCGGAAACAGCTATTGAGCGATGGAGTTATCCTGAAAGAATCACTTTTTTTCAGTGGGTGAATTCACTCGGCAGCTGTGGTATCACCAGCACTGGCCTCACTATCAGAGCGGTGATCTTGAAGCGTATCTCTTTGCATCTCCAACAGCCAAGTTGAATGCACAGTCGAATAATTTATCCTTCCATGTCACTCCGATGTCCCCGGCATGGCTGCTTCTCCGGATATCTGTGAACCGCCCGGTTGGTGTGGTCCATAAGATCATTCATTCTCCTGCATAGCCAGACACTCCTCGTGAATGTGATTTCATGCTATAGCAAAGTGATCATAAAAGGCAAAGGGGAGATCCGATAAGACTAAAAGGGCAAAGGGGAGATCCGATGCCAGTACCACTACCATCAGAGATTTGTGAGGAAAGCTCAATGAACAGGCAGGAGGAGTTCATTCTCTGTTCTGTGGTCTTCAAAACCTTGCAGTAAGTAACCATAAAGCTTGAACTGAATCATGAAGAAGTTTAACCTTTCTCAGGAGCTAAGTTTTCTAAGTTAATCTTCTTCTAAGTCATGAGTTCAAAGACGGAGCTAGTCTGCCCTTTTGTAAACTCATAATTAGAAATCAACTTTCACCACTGGACTTTTCCACTTCGTCTATTTGAAAAGCTCGGGTTAACACACCGGGAGCAGTTCATTGTTCTTTAGTCTTGATCCTCGTGCAGTATGTAGAAAAAGATCTTGAACTGAGAGTGAAAACGTAATCTACTTAAGGAGCTAAAGGAAACACGCGACACAATGAATAGCAAACGGATGGAAAGACCCCATCAAGCCCATCATCCTAGCTTAGGAGCTAAAGTAGCTAGTGTTTTCTCTTTTGAACGCACAATTTGGAAGAAGACTGCTAAGAATTTAACACAGTCTATTCGGAAAAAGTCGAGTTACCAAATCGGAGCAGTTCATTCTCTGTTCTATAGTTTCATCCATCCGGAATAAGAAAGAAATACATTGAACTGAACAGTGGAGAAGTTCAATCTTCTGTAGGAGCTACAGTTACTGTGTTTTCTTCCTCTCGAAACACACTGCGCGAGAAGGTGCGTGAAGAAGCAATACGGTACTCCTTAATATTCCATTACTCAATTTGCAGTGAAGAAGTTTGGAGTGTTCAGAATCAGGTAGTACTTAGAAAGTTATACACTTCAGAATCTGGTGATGGCAGTCATGTCTTCTAGTTGACACGTGAAATCCAAGCCTCAGTTCCTCACACGCTCACTCGATAGGTCTCCCTCTTTCAGCTAAGCCGGCAGACATGAATAATCGCTGTTGAAATTGAGTGGTTTATACCAGTACTGTAACACTTGAAGTGAAGCACGACGACCGAGTATCGTGCTTCTCATTACTTTCTTCCTCACTCACTGGCGTCTGTTCTCTTCTTTATCAGACTGTATATACTCCCTTCCCACTCGATTTATGTGCTCTGTATTCGCAATGTCAGTAAGCAGAAAGCTATTTGATAAACTGTATGGAAAAGATCGTAGAGCGGAGGACCCATTCCGTTTTCTTGTATTTCTTCTCTTAGAGTACAAAAAGTCTGGCATGTTGAACGAAATTAGCGGGAAGTAAAAGGCAGTCAGCGCAAGCTCTGAAATAGCTCTTTTCAGTCGGTACAATCGTTCATCATCTCCCGTACCTATGGGTTTTCTTGGAACATTCCTTCAAAGCTGCCACTAGAGGACTAGCTTGCACATATCTCCTGGAGAGATCATCCCATGTGCGCGATCCCGGTCAGTCGCAGTCGCCAGGGAGGGAATCCATGCAGACTTCGCGTCTTGCCGAATAAGAGGAGAAGTTCAGGGTCTGCTCCATTGGGTCCCTTCAAATGTAAGCTCTCGTTCACATCATGCTCTGTCAACTTTGGCAACTTCCGCTGATGGTGTCTCGCGTAGTGGAGTTTAAAGGCATTTTCACACACGGTTTTCGTCGCTCTTACCAACGACTCCTTTCCGTCGTGAAGCATCAAAAGCTCAACTTTCATATCACTTCTTCCCACGCTTGCCAATCCTTCGAAACTCATCTGACCCGGACCACCGCTGGCACCATACTCGCCGTCTAGGTATTCGCTTTTCCGCTTCCTCAGACCGGACAATTCACTGAGAAGGCGAGACTCATCGACAGAAATTTGATGAGTGTTCGGGTTTTCAAACTCACCGAGATCCAGCTGATTATCTCTTCTACCCTCCAAGATTGTGAAAGTCGTCTCAAACAGCGACTGAGATCGTTTCAACACTCCCGCAGCGTCGAACAGAGTTAGCTGGCTGACATTTACGGCACTCAACCACGAGACAAGCTGAGAGACTTTGCCTTCCCAGTCCCCTCCTTCGAGGTCCTCGAACACCACGGTCACCGCCACATCTTTCGCCTTCTCTTCAAATCCATCTCAATTTGACCTTCCAAAGAGAACTCTGTGCTAAAAACTGCACCACTAAGCGTTCTTCTGCCGATCATGCAGAAGACCGTGAAAAGCAGATGCAGACTCCGCCACAGCAACCAGTCAACTGCGTGATGCATTGTGGCGGGCATTATGATGACGACTATACGACTGTGAAAACGTCTGCTCTATGATGTCGACGAGGACTTAACCTCACTGATTAGCAGGTGTGACAACCATACTAATGTTTATCAGTTTGTGAATTTGCATACGCTTTCTTATTTGTTCATCCACAAGTTTTTATTAACTCGAACATTATCATGTGGTTAAATGGGAAGTTGAATTAATACGGGCAATTAAGCCTCTGGGCTTAGCCATGAAGGTCCTTGTAGAGGATCAGCTTGAAGCGACAAAAGAGAACTGAACCCGAAGCAATGAAAGGCAATGTGTGAATGCGAACGCAAACTAATCGAAAACTATGAACGAGAAAACGAGTAAGAAATCTTGGAAAAACTTCCCGCTCTCCAACTCAGAACGATGCATCTCTCTCCCGTCCAAAAACCTCCAGATTTTACCAAACATCTTTCATCGAGTAGCCACAGTATTCTTATAAGCTAAGACATCACGAGAAGTGTTGCCACGGGTGACAGATGACAATTTCTAATCGCTTTGGCATTACACGGTACAGGGAAAAGGTTGAACGTTGCATCAAGTACTCACCAACCCTCAACGCTCGTTCTGAGCCGACGTCACGTAAATGGACGGGACGACTGACCCCACCTTGAGGGTGGTGCGGTTTGAGCCTAAGATGGCTAATTACCAAGTCATGAAAATGCTAATCACGACATTTTGAAGATCAACATCGGAATAGTTTAATCTCGACACGAGGCGCATCATAAGGTGGAAAGGTGTGATTCACTCCTGAATCAAGGCCAGGGTAAAGCACCTGGTCACTAATTGTTTTTTGAAATAACCAAAAGCCTGTGTCTCCAATCTTCTAATGTTGCGTCATGGCGGCTGAAGATCCGAAAGTAGGCTCAGGAGCGATGGCAAGAATGTGCAGAATTTCCATACTCAAGACCGGGCCGAACGCACTCAACGTATAGCAGCATATGCTTTCTCTGTTCTCTTTGATAACGTGAACGTCACTATGTACGAGGATTTTCCTCGGGTTAACAGACATATGTATACCTTTATTACACGATGGAAGTAGCTTCCTCTTTCGAGACCAGGATATGAAGTGCACTCTACAGGTAGCTCGTTGTCAGTAGTTAACATGGACGAATTGGCAAGGCCGTCGACCGTCGGAATAAGACCATCAGAACTTTTCACTGGAGAACAGTGTCTTATCGAACTGCTATTATAATCTTGCGAGATGAAAAGGATGCGCAAACCTGAAGCGTTTCCGACTTCTTCTGCGCCTTCTGTCCATCTTGTAAGATCCTAGTACTCTTAACCCGCTCTTTCGTGCATTCGAGCCAAATCTTCCTCTCAGATGAATAAAGACCTTAAAATTTACTCGCAACCGAATGTACTTGATTCTCATTCAGAACGGCACACGACATTTCACGATCACGATCCCTGGGACATCGTGATCTAGGAACCATCAGCCCCTACGAACCGTATGAAGTTGAGGGACTCGTGTTCTTTCATTTCGCTTCACATCATAATCTCGATGTGGAAACGTTTCCATCAGATGGCGTATCCTCTCTCCGTGCGAACCATGACAGTTTCTCAGATTTTGAACAAATATATCTCGACATATAGGCCTTACGAGACGCTGAGGTTCATCTGGTTCATATCGATGATTAAAAGAGGAGGGGGCTTTGCGTCCCCCTCTTAGAGCACACCACTCAATCGGTTGTAGTGACAGTGACTTTATCATAAACTCTCGCTCGTGCACCGAATCGTTCTAAGCGCACTATCTTTATGAAGACAGTTGCTCGACTCCTCTGACAAATGCTTGTCAATGGTCACACCTCCAAAACATCCACACAAGAAGAAGCACGACGTTATGGTGATGTGTGTTGACATCATAACGCATGTACTAAAGATCGTCTGCTCCATGCATTCTCTGTACGTCAGCCCCTTCATTGTGGTAAAGATTAGGATCTTCGGCTGGATTCAAGAACTCAAATTATGCGCATCACAGCCGAACTAAAATCAGGGTTCAGGACTTAGCCGGTAAAATCGGACGAGTAGATGATGGCCAACACCAAACATAGGCTGTGAATATACGGTGGTATTCAAAGTCCATGATGCATCAGAAAGATGTTAATAGTACAGTTTAGACGACACCGTGGTGATGCACTATTCACCATCTCAGGCGTGAGATATACAGCTGATAATAGCATATGTATAGCACAAGCCACGGGAGGGAGTGGCTTCTCAGTCCTAAATCACTCCCCGAGGTGGAACCGAGGGAAGAGGACTGAGAAGCCACGATCGCTCTCGTGGCTTGCACAGCGCAGAGGAGAATGAAAATGGGAATATAAAGATATAAGAATCGTGGTTTATCGCCTCTGGAAGATGCTGTACCGTACATAAACTCCCTCCAAAATACAAAGGAGGCGAGACTTTATATTTCCAGATTACTTTACGAACCCGTGCACTTGACTTGACTTAAAGTCATTCCTACGGTAGAGGTAGACGGCTGCAAGCAGCACATCAGCATCGACGCGAGGGCAAGACTGAAGGAGAAAGATCAACAAGACCATAAAGCAGACCTAGCGAAACCCGCCAATTTATTTTGGCTCAGCTTTCGATGCTACGACAAGAACATGAAGTTGTTACACTCAGCATTCACGTGCCATCTATCTAGCATTCGTCTATTCTCGTGATTCCGAAGTTTATTCCCGGATAGTGCAACTGATTCCAGAAGGGGTTTCTATATGCAGGAAGAAATACTGTTCTTTTCTCCTTTTCAGTGCGTTCTGTCGTGGCTTAGTGTGTAAATCTTATCTGTAAGATCCCAACTGGATCTCAAGCGAAGCTGGATGTTTGCTTCTCAACTGATCCTCCGACCTAATTATGCTGACATATAGACTGTCAAAAGCGTGTACAGTTCACACCGTCCTAGAATAACTGATCTCTAATGCTAATCAACAGACAGAACCGAGGTCCATCCTACTCTCCCTGCTTAAATTTACAACCAGTAAGTGGTAACATCTCTCACCCGTGCGCTGGTCCGGTACAAAGATTTCGCTACTTGCATTCGTAGTACACACAGTGCTTAGAAGAGAATTCATCTATGAAGATGCAAACCAGATCATCCTGTAGGTCGTTAAGACGGGCAATTATGGTGGAACCACGTCTCTAACCCTCACGACTTCCTAATAGGACAGAATAGGGTTTTCCTTTTCTCAGGTGGCCTGGTATACATTCAGTGATTCTGGTTTCACTTCACTCCAATTTGAGCATGAGAGCAAAAAACTCATGTGCTTCATAGAGTAAATTGTTTCATGCGAAGGAATAACATCAATGTACTCTTCATTAGTTTGAGAGCGCAGTCAGCTGCTATTCAGAACATTGCGAACCTACGTACAAAAAGGGAACTCACGAACATGAACCCTGTGGGAGCTATATACATATTAAACACACCCAGAGACTGTGAGGCTGATTGATGATTGTTGGACTTCAACAAGTACCTGCTTCCAAGCTCTCAACTGACAGAGAAAGGAGCTGAGACAGCTCCAATACTCAAACTCACATGGGGCGAAAGAGACGAGACGTCTATCCGTCAAATTTGTAGGCTACCATGGCATCTACACGGTGTACCTGAAAGGAAACGCGCACATAAAGTGAGTTGCAGAAGTAAAGAAGAATCGTATTTCTTTCATTAGGCATCGATCGAGCGGCCAGAAAGTGTGAAGTCAATACTGCTCAGAATCTTACAGAACCATTACTGAAGGGGTTGAGTGCAGCACCTTGGTGTCCACGGAGCGCAGTTTTACAACTTGTGGCTTGTCTATCAATCGGGCATCACTCTCACCCCAGAGTGGTGGGACCTTTGAATCAGGAGGGGTGTAGACCAGCAAATCAAATGTACCTGTAGAGAATCCAAGGTTGAGGGAAAGGTTTAAAGTGCCACACGAGCGCAGCCAAGATAACGTAGAACTGATGAATGTCGTGACTGATTACTGTAAGCAGGAGTCAAATCTCTCGACTTACAAGCTTCGTCCAGATGAGGGAGGAAGGTGACGCTAGATGTGATCTGCCGCATCACTCCTTGAATATCGGCCATGATCTCTTTGTCAGGTTTTTCTCTGGAGATTCTGGAAAAGATCAACAATATTCGTCGTCAGAAGTTACCACACTCCAGTCATGACATGAACAGGGAACAATGTCACCATAAAATGGATACTCATCACCCTAAACTG
The DNA here is from genome assembly GCA_036924285.1 of Asterella californica. Lineage (NCBI taxonomy): Eukaryota > Viridiplantae > Streptophyta > Marchantiopsida > Marchantiales > Aytoniaceae > Asterella > Asterella californica. Next base: position 29,142,840 of record JAYKYS010000006.1, on the reverse strand, counting down.
CAAATCTCTCTCTCTGGATACTCATCACCCCAAACTCACCAACCAAGCCTGCAAATATTGAGCCATATGCAGAACCGATGTAGCTCACGAGTGTAGGTCACATAGGAGAAAATAGAAGATGCTTATTACTTACCCCTTCTGTGTCACTTCCTTGTCCGTCTCAATGTTGAAGCTCCATCTCTCCAGTACTTCTGCAGAGGCAATGCTGGCAATTACAAGCACCACTCTCTCCAGAGACCCAGTCTCCAACCAATCTGCATCACCATACAGCCAGCAGGACAGCCGCTCGTCAGAATCAAGATAAGTCTCATAATTCCTTAAGCTGGGGTAATTATCAGCCCATGTCTCTTCCCATGGTGCTACCTACCTTCATAGAGACAGGAGCACATGAACCGGGGCATATGACCGCAAACATGTGGAGATTGACCCAGAAACGCTTGCTCGTACAGCATGAAAATGAATGTCGACGCCAGGACTGGAATACGTAAATACGAGTGAACACGAAAGGAGAAACATGAAGGAGAAACATGAACACAAGCACTTCCGGGGGGCGAATAGGCCCGTCAACAAAGCCTATATGATTTGTGTACTGTGCTGTATGAGTCGATACTGGCGGACCTCATCTGTTCTGAGTTAACAGTACAGACGTACTGTAAAGGCTACTGATTCTAACTCGATAAGCATCGATGCATCCCCGCTACTCCACTGCAGATAACCAAAGAGATAGAGGCTAGGGGAACGAGCAGAAATGGTTGAAAAGCAAGTAATAGGGCACATACCACCCATTTGCTTGGTTACGGTATTGATGAAAGTCTTGACCCTCTCATCTTCACAAATCAGCATAGTCAGACCATACTTCTTGACTCTGGCGAAGTTCTCTGCAGGGTAAATGCCCCGCTGGAAGAGGATACTGTTTACACAATTTCAACCGCAAAAGGTCAGAGAACAGTGTACAGTTACCGGATGATATCTTCGGTGAAATACATACTAGAAAGCGCAGTAAAGGCGAAACGAGTCTATACGCCTCTGCACAGATTTTACATATTTACAGATACACACGGTAAAGGAACCTTGAGCCGTGGAGAAGCAGGATGATGCTCACCTGTTTACAGCGTAACCTGAAACAGCCAACAATTTAAGAGATTCATTCGACAATGGGTAGAAATCTTCAAGTAATTAGTACATTTAGCTACAGCGGCAAAAGCTTTTACCTACTGGCAACCACAAGAAGCATCAAAGAGCCAACAGGTACTGGAGAAGTCCCACTGAAGAAACACATCAGTATCTCACAGTCTAAACGAAGCAACTGCCTTTCTTCATTCTGAAATTTATCCTGCAGTTTAGAAGGAGAGAATGCAGAGTTCTTAAGCTCGAATTCACAACATCAATGAAAATAACTGCACACAGTCACCAAAATGTAACTGATGAGAGGCGTGATGAAGGTGACTATCGGCCGACTCTGAACAACCAATGCCGAAAACATGTGCCACACTTACAAAAGAATTCACTGACAATCGCAGCAGAACCCTTCAGGGTGATGATATCGCGAGTCAACTGAGTTGTCCCCATCAAATCAGACGTCCTTAGCACCAGCCAACGCAACCTGAATTCAGGGAAGAGCGATATTACATCAGAAACGACCAAAGACCGCTCACGCATTTCTTCACAGCGATACTTGATTCTGTCGCCTGAGTACGATTCTACGACCTATTCGCGAGCTCTGAATTCCAACCCTGAAAAAGTATCACCTTCAACGATCAAGATCGCCACAGAAACTCGAAGAATCCAAGCTCGAGACAAGTCTCTGTTCGATTACTCTTCCGCCGGATACTGCGCACACAATCGCAACGCTATCTTCTGTCGAAGCAGCAAGCGTGACTTCAATACGATTCAAGGGAATTGGACGGACAAATTCTTCTGAACCTTCGGGAAATCGATCATCGAGCTCCAGGGAAGAGGAATGGTAGTGTGCATATATTCAACGGGGACGAGCAGAGTGACGGACGAGGGACAGGGGAGTAATGCGGTGGGGCGGTAGGGCGGGTAATGACCGTTGTAACATTTGAATACTGGCTTCGGAATTTAAATTTCTACGTGGTTCGAACTTCACCCTTAGAGAAGTTACTACCACAGTCTTCCAGAACGGGATTCTAAAGTATACACATGGAGACTTTTCCGCGTGCCGTACTGGAAACAGTTCTTATATCCCCTCCAATGGAATAGCAGAGATTCACTTGACCGCAACGTTACTACGGGTATCCAACTTTACCTCACCCTCTCAATAGGGATGTTAAAGTTAAGGAGAATTAATTTTTCAAGGAAGAAGAAATCTTCGTCGTAATTTATCTACGACTAACGTGTTGAGTTTACTACGTCTAATTTTGTGATGGCACTACATCTTACATCCCTGAGTACTTGAGAGGTCTCAAACATGGCCGTGTAAATTATCTAGTACTTGTTATTTAAATAACGTATAACTTGGTATGATGATAGATATGCGAGTCCCGAAACCACTCACTTCTTGAAAAGCAACATTTAATTTGTGTGAAGTAGTGGAGGAATGACAAAAAGAACTTGAAAATGAGAGAGCGAAAATAGCGTTCTATATGCGAAGACTAAATCGAATGCAGACAGTCTCGATGAAATTGAGAGTGATGTAATCAGTATCGATAGAGTTTTTTCCGCTATGATCCTCAAAAATCAAGAAAGAGCGAAGACAGTGCGAATTCATTTGAATTCAGATGACTACGATGTCGTGTTCCGAGATGCCTCATACAATGAAAAGACTCTGCAGAAACCGTTCTAGTGACAATTCCACAAGAAGCTGCACCTGAGCTAAGCTAGGGCTGATCTAGACAAGCTGCCCCTTAACTTGAGTTAAAGTATTGCTTAGAAGAAGAATGGAAGTACCAGAATGCAGGACTCGTTGAGGAGGGTGACCTCGTGTCTTCAATTGTGAGAATATAATGTTTTGTATAGTAGTTAGTGCAGTTTATATATTATGAAAATTATGAAAGAGAGAAATCTGTCGATTTTGTCGATTCTGGCTCGTGATTTGGATCCATGACCTGAAGATACGAGTACATAGATGTCAGTGAATACTATAGTTTTGACTCTTTCATTCATTGAAAATGGAGCTGTACAGAAAAGTTGGCATACAAAAGATCAGTAAAGAATGCATAAGTAGTTTCCTGTAGATTTATTTATGAATTTTATTAGTCTTTAGACGGAACAGTGATCATTCTTAGTGGTAGAGGCGTCCACCTAGGAAGAAGAGACCTCCGGATCAATTCCTCTTGGTTTGTGTTCTCTATTCCGGCATGACCGTGACCTCTTGGATGGGAGTCTATGTTGGTTATGCGTCTTGCATATCTAGGGACGAAGGACTGGTAATCCTTTTTAATCGTGAGCTTCTGATCAAAGTCTCCGTATGTCACTTTAGTTATATGTCAAGAGTTACCTGGTGCGCTTATGGGGAGGTTGTAAGTCATGTGAAGTGACTCCATAGGTGTAACTTATGTCTACATCGGATGGTCTGTAGTATAACCAAAGTGGCATCGAGAAGGAATCAAGAGTTTGGGAAATTTTCAATAAGCAATGGTCTAGCTTAGCAGGGGGTTTGCTTGATTGTTACAGTTACCAAAATAATAAGAAGGTCTAGATTAGCAAGGGGCATGTTTTATTGATACGTACGTCTGCTTATAACGACCTTAGCTTAGCTGGGGTGTTAGGGTTTGTAATGACCTTAGCTTAGTTGAGGTGTTAAGGTTTGGAGAAAAGGACCGACGTCGTGCAAAGTGGAAAGTCGTCGAGAGGCACAAGGGAAGATAGTAGACTAAGAAGATCAAATTTCTGAGAGATTTCAATTGGAAGGCTGCCATAGAGAGGGAACAAAGGTTTAGGAGCTTGAATTTCATCTATTAAACTGTTTGGAGACCAATATGTTTCTTGGTGGACGAGAGAAGACTTTATTGAGTGAGGATCAATTGTTTTGGAGACCAATCTGCTTTTTGATAAACGAGGAGAAGATCTATTTGAGTGGAGATTGACTGTTTGGGAGTGATCTATCTTCTGATGAACGAGAGACGATCTTGTTGAGTAGGGATTGATTGTCAAACAAGAATTGACGTCTGTGGAGGACTTTTGACTATCACAGGTAGAGAAATAAAGCATTGGGAGATCAGAGTTCTTCTATTGTGGTGTTTAGAAGTGGATATATCATATGGTGATTGAGGATTGATCTTGTTGAGTAGTAATCGACCTTTAGACAAAGTTGACATTTGTGCGAGACCTTGGTCGTTGTGGATGAGCTGGTTGCCTCTTGTCTTCTTATTCAATCTCTATCTCTATACCGCAATTAATCACAGTCAGAAGGCTCGCCCTCCTTGAGAAGGACTCTCCTTGACAACGAGAAAATTATGGCATACATCGAGGATGAAGAGAACTTTACGACATTACACTGAGCAGGACGGAAGATCAAAGTTGGTGCGGGAAAGTGTCTCAACAAAACCACTGCGTCTGGGATTATGACGACTCAACGTTGAAGAAAGAATGGATTCCCAATAGTGACTGATATTGAACTGAAGAAACACTTTGACTGATACATAGATATGTACAAGAAAGCGAAAGAAATTCAAGATAGCACAAGCGGAGGACTTATTGAGGATGAGATGTTGACAATGTTGACATTAGAAGAGAAATTGAATGAAAAATATTCTCACTTCTTTCGGATGAATACTGTTTTCGGGAGTCGTGTAAATATTCATCCTCCTACTTTGAATTCACTAGGAATACCGTCAGTGAAGAGTTCTTATGTTATGATTCTCATTACCAAATCGAGAGTACTCTTCCTCGTTATGATCAAGAAAATACTAGATTTGAAGAAGAAGGAGATGGGGATATGGATATGTCGCAATGCGGATATCAAGGTTCTGAAGAAAAGATGAGTCTTGTTGCTGAAGACAGAACGATAAATGAAGAGAAAGAAGAAGGAGGACACGAGAGACGAGCCGAGGAACCTCTACTATATCTGATATATCTCAGTCGGTGCAGGAGATATGTAGAAGTCAGCGATCAAAAAATAGTAGAAATATGAAAGTGGGTGTGTTGAATTTGTACGAAGAGAGCATCAAGGAGAAAAATTTACGTTGAGTATCGTACGGTGAAATTAGAATAGAAGAAAAGAGCTAGAGAAAAAGAAGAAAGTAGAAAGAGACACTTCTGTATTCATTGAATTACACAAAACAGGTAAATCGTTTGAGAAAAAAAGCGAGATTATTGAAAAACTTGATAGCATGTAACTTAGTTTCTTTTATGAGTAAAAGGTTTGTTGAAGTTCCATCTCTGGGCTCCGAGAAGACTCTCTTTTGTCCTAAGTACTACATTTTCTACTACTGCTATTTTTTCAATTCGGATTCCCGGATTACATACGAGTGAGTCACATTACATTACGTGTCGCAGAAGAGGTTCCTTGGAGTGACAAGGTTACACGTAGCGGAAGAGTTTCCTTGGAGTAATAAGGTTTAGGTTAGGTTAGAAGTAGGGTTAAGGATTTCTTCAAGTGTGAGCTAGAGGTTGGTGACAGAGAGTTTAGCTAGTGCATGCATATGGTTCATGAAATTGCGCTACTCACATGATATCGACCTCTTTTGGGTTGGTGAAAGATCGAGGGAGTTACAAGAGAAAGAAGGTTGGGGTGATCAAAAATCTGACATAAACCCGCATGCGCGTGCACATATGATAGATTCGTGGAGTGATCCAAAGTTGTTGTTTTGGAGTGTGTTTCCTTCCTGTGCGCGTTTGGTTCGAGTTTCTACTCTACTCCAAGCGGAGAGTGAGTGGTGTCATGATGTGAATCATTTCACATAGTAAATAATTCACCTCACTGTCAGTTAGCTCGATATTACTTCTAGTCCTTTATGAATATGTCTGACACTTTTGCATATGATGTTAACTATTATGATATTTATCTTGTTCAAGCATTCGTACGCTTGTGCAAGTGATTTCATACTTATATATGATGTTCAAAGTACATAACTTAGATTTATCATGTTGATAGGGTTTAAACTCCTAAAGGTTGTACTTACGTGTCGCCCATGCATGCTTTTTAGCTTGTTTAAGTTATCTTTCAAGATTACGTGTCATTTTACATGTCTTCGCAAGTAGTTTAAGGTTTACGTTGGCACTTTAGAGGCTTGACGTGGTAACCTGTGTATGAAATTAAGTTACCACGTGGACTGGTGCACAAAAGGACAGGGGAGTGAAGCTATGAACTCTCGCTTGTTGGCCTCTAGAAGCTATTAACTCTTTAGCAGTGTTGGAAAACTTTATCCTCAATCTGAACTTTAGAATATACTGAAAAGGCAGTATGTATCATGTGTAGGAGCCAAGCATCAATGACTTGGGTTTGCGGACAAGGTCGGTTGAGACCAATGAGGTATCTATATGTGATCAAATTGTCTGTCCCCGAGTTAGAAATACTCATTAAAGATGGGAAACGTTAGCTTACATTCACGCCTCTCTATTCTCCATACTATGTACTACTCTATGTCTTGATTGATTCCATAAGTTTTGAACTCAGTTTTGAAGAAGTTTTGATGGTTTTCAAAAGTTTTAAACTTAAAAAAAGAGAAAAGTTCCAGCCATAAGCTAGAACTAGCACAGAAACTAAAATGCGGATGTACAGATGAACTTACATGTGCAAGTGGCAAAAAAACATCAAGCTGAAGGATGCCTCAGCCGAGGACAAGAAAGTCTCCTATCGCTTCTCGGACAACATTGTTTGTATCTCGAGGTCTTGATGAATTCACACCGCTGGTGTCTCGTTGCTAGCTACATCCATTATGACCTTATCTGTAAGCACTCGGTGTTCAACCAAGACACAAGAAGCTTTCATGTATGTAAGACACAAGAAACTTTCACAATTTTGATTGTCCATAGAATGCTGCTAGTTATGAGCACACCGAGTATATGCTATATGTTCTTTAGAACGTCAAATGCTTACTCAATACAAATTTGACCTCTTATCTGTCGCACAGTAAAGAGATTTTCTCGAGACGTGGAACGAGGAGACAAGCTATATGGAGGCATGAGCCACCGCTCTATAGTATAGCTGGAATCACCAAGGAGGTAAGGCTCAGCTGATACCCGCTCGACAATATGATCATTGGCTCGTGCAGTACTTTCCCGTCCCCTGATGTTAGTAAACAAAGCTGAGTTTTTGGTGACTCGAGCATGACAAGACCTATCCTCCCACAACTAACGTCTAATAACCGATCATCGATATCACATACAACTTGTAGAATAATAGAGTGATACTGTTTTTTGTTGTAATGATTTATAAGAGAGTGTTTCTAGAAAAAAATTTGATCTTTATATGCGAGCCATCGATAGCTCCTTGACAGTTTGGAAGCTCAGCTTTTCTGTAAAATCTAGATGACACCTTCTCCATTTATGAGACAAAAGACCAACATAGAAGATGAGAGCCATGACAACATTATAGCTCGAACGACTTGCTCAAATACTTCAGCTGATGTGGATTCACTTATGCCTAACCGCTCACCAACATGGAAGTGGTTCATTCCGATTGTTAATATGAGAAGAGCAACACCGACCCTAACCTCAACCGAGATGACTTTTCTGTAACGAATGTCATGTTTTCTAATGAGGCATTAACATATCTGCAATGTTGATGAATGAAGCTTTAGGTATGCATAGGGTTCTCAACCAACGTTCATCATCATAAATAGACCATAGACAACAATCAAACCATATGAGGAATCTGGGCTTTACTCACCATCTGCCAACTTCAGCTTCCACTTGATATGCCGCAACCAATTGATTGACAATGGTTACTATCCGAACTAAAGAATCCTGAAGAGCATCGTCATCTCGCATAAACTCCAGATATCCTCCATCTTCATAGACAATGCACAAGAAAGAGACGATCATCTCAACAGCCACAAGAACTACACTGATCACAACCTTCATTACATGACATTTGCACATATAGACCACAACAGAGTCACCTTTGAATTCAAATTTGCCAACCATGGAGAACTTAAGCACACGTCATAAAAATTCACACAACAAAAACTGAGTGATACTGAAAATTCAGATGCAACCTGATACAAACTGTTTGAAGAACGACTGTACAGCGAAGCTCTGCATGCCGAGTTACTAAACTCTAAACTCTATGGCTATTCAAAACTTACCTAATGTCCAACAAAGCACCAACCTTCTTATCTAGCACTGAAACTATCTTATTTGAACGCATGTTCAGATTCTCAGCTCCGGACTTCTTGGCTTCTTTAGCAAAATTCGAGTTTCTATTTTTCAACATCATCTAGTAGAGAAAGAACTAAGAGTATCATTAAGTGCAGAAGCGTTATAATTTTGAGACCTTTTCCTCTTTCTAGAGTTGTGTCGACTTGCAGCTTTCGTCTCAATATTAGGAGATGGAGCATTTTGAACCTTTGACTCTTATTGATATGCAAGACAAGGTACAATAATCTCTAGTGCTCGAGCTAGGAGCCATGGACTCTGTCATAGGTTCAATCAACGAAATGTGATGAAGAGGAAAATCAAGAAGAATATTTTTTTCTTTTCTCTCCAAGTGATTCATTGTTGAGTAAGGGTCGCTGCAAGACATCTTTTCATGATCATGGATCTTCTTGAAGTTCAAAATATGATTTTTTTCATTTCATTTTTATCCAGTTTGTGTCAACATCTATGTCTTTCGACCGCAAGTACTGCTGGATTCTGAGCAACTTCACTTTTGTCTTCTGCATGTTATCTCTAGAAGTGTTACTAGTAGCTTCTGCCCACTCTACTCTCTTTGCTTCGATCAGTGCTATGGTCTATCAATTTTGCCACACAAATCTACATGTACGAGAGTTGCCTGGCGTAAGAGAAGAAGGTTGAGAATCATCTGACGGTTTCGCGAGAGAGGAACTGGACAACGACTCAGAGATGGACGATCTCACATCAATGCCTTGAAAGCATGTTCGTCCAGAAGCTCAGCATTCTCCAGCGAAGAACTCTTCATCTCTCACGGATTCTGATAATATGGACCACCTTATTGATACGGCACTTGGTTATCTAGACTCGCAGAATCGCGGTTCAAGTCCACCAAGTACTTCGTCATTGATGAGAGTACATGCAGCAGTGAAAATCTCCATCATTGATCTTTGAAGAGCCATCACTTCTTGTCTTTCAAGTATCCACAGCAACAGCCAGCCACACCACACGATTATTGTAAAAGCGATGATACAAATCAAAGTAATGCACACTGAACCTAGCACTTGCATCCAGTCTGCAAGCAGAACTATCTCTCTCTCTTGTTCCTTGCAGTCCGAAAAAAGAGTTTACTTTCGTAACTCTCAAAACTCCCACGGATTTCAGATTTCGACTCTAGCTGGAAATGGAGAGTAGTCCAGCTTGGCACGTTTCGCTCATGTAGTGTTCAAAACTGAGAACTTGAAATTTGAGACTCTGTCTCAAACCCATCTTCTAAACTACAGAAAACTGTACTTTCTCGCTTTAATCTTATTCGCATCTCCGAAACCGTGCATAATCTAGGGATGCTACTTATTACCAACCCTATCTAGAATGCGTCTTAACCTTTTTTCAGTTTCAAAACTGCAGTCGCAGAGACGTTATGAGAATACAGAGACCGGTTGTCCACCAAGTGAGTGTGCGACTCCGATTGTGGGTTCTCACACGCCTGGACTCGGAAGGACACCTTATGTCAGCTGTCGCAACGGAGAGGAATAGTCGCTGAAATTAATAGTCGCTGAAAACCATGGGCCGCATCGCTCCTTTCTGCGTCAATCAGTCAGAGTGGCCCAGATGGAGGATAGTGCCCACCCAGATCTGTAGTTGGGACGCGGTGATTTGTGAAGGAATCCAAGGCACCTATTTTGAGTTCACAGGTAACAGGAGTGAACCTAAACTTCAGGTGGGGCAGAAGTTAACTCGTGACCTCCAACTTCTTAGGCTCCATTCGAGCGCAGATTTGCTCCAAGAAAGATCATTACCTGCTGATTCGGCTAAATCTGGTATACGTTAGATGCTAACAGCATAAACACGTCAGGAATGGTACCATCCCTGTAGTTGCACAAGCTTAAGTTTAACGCTACTTCTGGCCGCCGCGTCTGACTTCCGTAGTCCAGTCACTGAGTTGTTTTGAGTGCTCTGTCCTTTTATGAGCCGAGTACTCCAGATCTGGTCTAAAACCTTAAACCTTGAACGTTTAGTTTGACTCACACTCATGTTCGCTTCATACGTTTCCTCACACTTTTGAGTTTTTCTCCGTTGCGTGGACTCGTGGTTGCGATGTGCGATCCAGACGGGCGGAGATTATCAATTTGGATGGGGCTTCAGCCTTGCGAGTTGAGCTTCTCTGCTCCTCTCTTCTCTGGTGCTCGTGCTCGTTTTCTCAGCCTTCCGATTAGGCAGTCTGCCGTACGATTGCGATGCTGCATATGTTCTTTTCTTTGACGACAGGTGACGCAGACATGGAATGTTAGAGGCGAGAATCATGTCGGAGCGGAGATCTGCAAGATTTCAAATCAGTAGGTGCTGTCTGGGGCACCCTGTATTTTTCTCGGCACTTCGCTTCTGCAGCAGCAGTCTTAACAGCAGGCGATCGCCAGATGCCTCATTGTTAATCTAGCAAGTTGAACAAACTCTATGTGAAATCAATCGCGACGAGCTGCATCGGGTGCTCTCTCATTTGATCTCGGACTCATAGTCTCCATTCACTATCTTTCGTTTGACCGCTGGTCTAAATTACATGCACGAAGTATAGTAAATGCATGTCGATGGTGCTTGTTTCCCTGCATCACAATGAATCACAGAGGCAGGTACGAGCGTTGTTGGGGAGCTTTGCTACTCTTTCCTTTCCAGGTTCGTTATGTATCTCGGAAGTTTATTTGTTTTGGATAGGTTACTCAGACAGTGTGCTTTGATCCAAATATCGATATACAACAAAAGTGTAAGCTTTTGATCTCAGGTATTATTTTGCCTCCAAAACTATTTTTAGGGGATACGACCCGATGTGCACGAATATCGTCACGTCAGTGCTGCTACACTGTTACAGATTCTGTTAAGTTGCAAACGCGGTAACCCTGAAAGTGTACGCAGAGCATCTGGGTGATCGACATCCATGTTTTACACACAACACCGCGGAATCTCTTGTTGAACCAGATGGGAACGAACGATTTACTAGGCGGAAAATAAGCATATACATCGGGTTTGGATCTACGACTTTACACTTTCCTATATGGGCAGGGACGACGTGATTTGGGTCGAGGGCTCCTCGGTCAAAAAACTTGATGGAACATTTGCTGCACGGCGTCGTCATACTTCTGATGTTCAACATCTTAACGAGACGACGGCCATCAGCAACAGGCATGGCCTCTCGACCTCTTACCCGAGGTGAGGTGTACTAATGCCCCTACTCAAATGGGTGAGTTGCGCCGTGTGGCGGTGGATCTCTCACATCGTTTCCGAAGAAAGCTCTCTGCGATAAATATGCCGAGTCGGGAGCGAAGTGGAATTCGACATATCGGTAACTTGCTTTAGGTCATCCACTAAATCCTGGAGCTCCGCCTTTTGTGGACATTCTGGTGAAATGTCTCAAATTCTAGTACACCGACTGATTGCTCATTGACGGGGAAAGCCACTGGAATCGAGGAGCGAGAGATCCACTTAAGAGAGTGACTACTGAGCCAGCATCAGTAGTCACCCATCTGATGCGATATCATTGAGAATACTTCTACCCAAGCTGCGCACCACGTTAAGCACCCGGTAGCCACGACCAAAATCATGGCATTCCAGAGCATGCCGGCCACAAACAGCACCATCTTGCCAACTTTGTTGGACGCTGAACTGACCTCTGTTTCAGCCTTGGACAAGCCCCTCGTGCTTAGCCTCGCAGTCAGCCTGATAAAACAAGGAACGAGACAGTTAATACGGACATTCACTCGTCATTCTCTTCATTTCAACTGGTCATAAGAGAGTATGCCACTCCATCACTTGAGATGAAGGCCGCTGTCCCACCTGAAAATCGACCACATTCGTAAATTCCATCGAGAAATTGCTCTGCTGCATCTTCACTTTCAAGGGGTAGGCACGGGATGTGGAGCATGCATCAGGACCAGGAGTTGGTGCATGAGCGTTGCTGGGACTTTCTATAAGACATATGCTCATTTTAACCCTTGGACTCTCCATTCCTCTACTGTGCAAATCGAGAGAGCCACATAGAAACCTCAAAACCATGCACAGTAAATCCATTCTTGAGGAAGAAATTCTAAGACTTCTGACTAGTCTAATGACCTAAACTCAGTTCCTTATCACCTATGAAGATGACTACACCGTCCGACTCAATCGGGATGACTAGAAAACCGGAAGGCAGACCTCCAAAGGTACAGTCGCAGCAAGCTGTCAACACTAACAGACGCTTCAGCAGTTGAACCAATGAGTCTGTTCAGATATTGCAATCACTGAATACTTGTAGAAGCGACGAGAGATTTCAAAGTCTTCCGACAGTCCAACACGCAAGAGAGGTGGATCAATCTAAGGTCGAGACATTCCCTGTCATGGACCAGCTTGACTAAGACTCTTGATCAGTTTCAGGTTCCGAAGTTGTGGATAACGATCGGACCATCTCCCGACCGATCCCACATGTATGAATGTACGGCAGGTATGAGGTCAAGGCATCCTCTAGTCACGCGTGAACGACGACAGGATTTCGACAATTCAAGTAGTGAATCCGCATCCGATCCCACATGTATGAAATGATTATCGAAGCATTCGGAGAAATCAACAAACACGCACACGCAAACATCGTTACTCATGTCATGCCAAATCACCTGCTATTCCGGACACACAACGGCCTTCGGGATGTTCAGTCGTCGCAGCAGCTCTCCAAGTTGCGGAATCGCCAGCGCACGCGATGATGCAGAGCAGGGAACACCAAGGACCTGATCTATATCTGGAGTCTGGACGAGTCGCCACAGCTCTTGCTTCATATACCGTCAGGGACGCGACAGCGATAACCTCGAAAGTCGACACGTCAAATCAGGTTTGTCACCGGATGCCACTTGTCAACAGGTTAAGAAGTTTGGCTCCATGAGCGCCCATGAGCTGATTATACAGTAACAGCGATTGGAGACCTCATCTGACCTGTCAAAACCGTACTCTCCGCACGGGCATGTTCGCGCATGGGCTCGAAAACTTTCCATAGCATGGGTTTCGGTTGAGTTTCGTCGCATGGTGTGCATGGGGTATAAAGAAAAAGACTGCGCGAAACTGGAAAACCATTCTTGTTATATGGAGAATTTCATAAATAAATAAAATATTTTCCATAGCAACAAGGTAAATCCAACTTTTGTGTACACACACTAAAGTACAAGAAATTAATACAGATAAATTCTATTGGGATATTTGTATATACGATGTGGAATTTGTTTGTAATGTGAATGATGAAATGTGTGAAAATGAGAGTCACTTGCATGAAGCAGAAAATAACGTCCAGGTCTATTTTTACGTGAAATATTAATTAAAAAATTTGGGGTGAGGTCGAATCCTCTGCAGAAAAGGTTTCATGCCGTGCAAATATGCATGTTGTAGGCTATTCTCGACAGACACCCATGTTGAGAACAAACCACCAACACGAGAAAAAAATTCAAACATTTCATTTGCTGTGCAACCGCAGTTGTAGAGTTGCAGCTCTAATGTAATACAAACGTTCTTTCTTAAAATATGTATAGAGATGAAAATGAAAGAAATTTCGAATGGCTAGAGATGTAAAGAAACCTTGGTTGTAGAAATACAACGTCATTCAAACGTAGCTAGCTAGCTAAATGCGGAAGCCAGTGGCGTGTGACGTGCCGTCTTCTCTCTGCCGTTCTCATCTGATCTCTAACACCTCTGCACTTTGCTACTTCGCTAATACCTCGTTTCTCTCGCGTTCTGTTAGGCTCAACTTTGTAGAGCTATGGACATCGCTGTTCTTTTTGCTAGGTCAAGAACGCACGTCATGGCACCAGACATCTCGAGTTTGCGATGAGGATCTTCATTGCAGCTTGGACGGGAGCACTCTATTTGGAGATTTTTCTAGGCCTTCCCTTTGGAGTTGTTGCTTTTTGTTGATAGTGAACTCGCCGCTTCGTTCTGTCATGGCGGTAGAATTGGATGAGAGTGATGAATTTGGAGATTTTTTTAGTTGTCAATTCAACTATTATCGCAGCTGTTGCCGACCTCATCATTCATACCTTTTCAAGAATTTCTGCTTGTGCTGCTCTACTTGCCAATTTTTCTTTGTTTTGCTACTAAACCTGCTGCTGCTTCTTCTAACATTTTGTGTTTCCGGGACGACCTCAAAAGTGCAGACTGCTTTCTTTTATCACAATGGGTCAAATCGAGTACTGAGCTAATGCAGGCGTAGCATGGCAGAAGCCAGTCTTTGACATGGCACTGGAGGTTGTTTTGTCCCTTCTTTCGTCCTTGTCTCACTTCATCACTGGAACACTACATGTACTTCTCTCCCATATGCTTCTTCGCATCATTTCGCATTTCATGTTGCTGTTTTTTTTTCATTTTTGGATTTCATCTCGATGATGAGACAAGCATGCTGAGACTGATGATCGACATCGATCCTGAACAAGACGTAGCAGAGCCAAAATCCATTGCAATCTGCAATCAACCTACTCTTCCTACAGTCTCTTCTGTGAGAGAGTCGTCTTACACTACAAATATCTTGTATGTGCCTGAAGGCTACATGCCCCCTCTTCCTTCTCTAGATGATTTGTTGGCTTATGGTAGTAGAGTATCGAGTTTCGATGAAAGACATTTTATTTTTTTCATTTTCACACCGTCTGTGTTTACTTAGACTTACTTTTCTCTGCACATCCACCACACTTCCTAGTGGATGCCGATCTCGTGAAGGTGGGTCGTTCTTTTCCTGCTCTATCAAGTCTCGTCATGTATTTGGGGAATATTGATGATACGTACTAGCTAATTCTTGAAGACAAATACTTTCAGATGTTCAGTTATTTTATATATTACATAGAACGGACCACGAACTTCCTCCGTCCTATAGTTCACTTCATGTACTGTTCTCGGAAACTCTCTTGTGTTTGCTTTGTTCTCCATCTTGAGTGTTTTTTCTACTTGTGTCTTTATTTTTCTCAGCTGACCCGCTTAAATGTTTCTTTTGAGGCCGACGAGGCTGAAGAAAGCAGCCCCTATCAGCTACAAGACGTTGGAGCTGTCCGTGATTGTGTGCAGAACGAGGGCTGATTTGGACTTGTCTTTTTTCCTTATGCTCCCAATTTCTTCAATCTGACTGTTCTTTTGAGATTTTCTCATTAGAAAGAGAGAGCACTGTTACATCTACACCACCAATGTGTCTTGCAATTTCTGCAAAGTCCATACAAGAAGTGAAGAAGCGTATTATGTCTGTCTTGGGATGGAGTCATGAACATCCACTAGGGACTGAGGTCTGTGTTAAAAGACTGACTAATAAAAGACTGCACATATACGTAAGAATGATTGAGTACTGTAAGAAAGATCAAGCAGAAGATCACCATCATGTGCATATGAAAAGTATCTCTGAGAGTATATTTTTCGACAATAAAGAGCTGTATACATTCTTGGGTGCTTGCGATACAAAGTTCGTGTTGAGCTCAACTACGCTAACATACTTGTCCGTTATTGTATCGTGGATCGACTATAGAGAGAAATGGAGATTGAGAGAAAAGATTTTTCTATCTTAGGTCCAAAAGTATTTCTGAAAACACAATTCCAGAAGTGGATGTTGCATGCATATTAATCCTTACATAATTATCTCGTCCATCCAAAAATGAAAAAAACAATAATGCATGCTGGTGATATCCAAGTTCATTCAATAACTTAGAAACGATCGCTGTTTATGTCTCCAGACGTACTGTTATTCCAGTATTATAAACTACCTCCTTGCTATCGCCTTGGCACTTTATAACAAAGAGAGTCTCTCTCAGTAAATAAGTATGCTCGATCAACTTTTGGTTTTTTTATGTTCTCATAAATATTATAAATATTATAAACTAAAATTTAATAACTTTAATGTTACATATTAGTCGTTCCATGAACAAAGGATAACGTCAATAAAATCCCATAAATGGAAATTCAAGGGTACAAGTGTGATAGCCTAGTGAACCAATAAGAAACATTAATAAACACATTAATTTATCACCTAACGTTTCTCTTGAAAAGGTTAGATAATAAATTAAGCTTGCATCCCTCTTCCATTTTCAGATGAAAGAGGTCAATAAAGTTTCTCCCTATACTGCAAGCCGGTTTAGTAACTCCACAAATAAACACATTTCAAAGTTTCCCCTATACTTCAAGCCTATTTAGTAACAAGGGAAAAAATAAAATGTCTGTTTTGGAGTTGTACGTGAACTATGCATCCATGGACAACTTGCATGCATAGTTCACAAACTTTTGCTCGTTTATTGTTATCAGAGAAAAGTAAAAATATTATCAACCAAGTTGAAAAAAAATTAAATTTCTCTCTAAACATTAAATGATAACTGAACCTAGAAATGAGAGAAGATCCAAACATTACCTATAAAGAAAACGTAGACTCACTCGCTGCAAAAAGTACAAGTGTTACAACTTATTAGCAAGTTTCTTTTATCTAATCAGTATTGATTTATTACATAACTCTTCTTGATGAAAAACTTAGATAATACATTCAACCATTGCATATTTGCCTCCTCTATCAGAAGATTGAAGAAGTTAATATACAAGCACAATCTATTTCCAGGAATTTTTGTTCTCTTATGATATCCAAACAGATATATGTATTAGATCATAATTATATTTTAAATATGATTAAAAATTGGAAGTGTTCTTTTATGTTAGTTAGACCTACAGTTGCAGGAAGAGTCCGACTCAACAATATGCAGGAATATGCAAGGAAGACGTATGATGCACAGGACGTAGAAGGAGAAGTAGGTCTGCATGCACTGGGAAGATCTGACATATGTGCAGCCACATCTCTTGACGAATTTGTCGTGTAACACTCGCAGCGAGCCCGTCAATCCAGAGTATTAATCCCAGTAGTCACATCTCTCCCTTTTGCTGCTACTATTATAAAGAACTGTCGTTTCGCTTCGTGGGGGGTCACGAATCTTTAGGGTTACATGACATGTAGAGGTCAGTGCGGCTTCCATCAGAGCTTGTAGATTTCTTTTTGGGCAGCTGTGCTTCTGTCTTAAATCTCCAAGTTCTGTCACGATATCGGGAGCCCGTTCAGTAATCGAGCCAGTACTTTTTCTACGGAAGATTTTCCTGGTTGTACAGAAAATGGTTTTACTCCTTTTTTCTTGTTATAGTCTGTGAACAGTTGTACGATGCTCTGGTCCTCTTGCTGATGTAGACAACAGAGGACCACAGATTCAATATATATATATATATATATAATAAGTTAATATATTGATTACATTAATTTTTCAGTAAGTAAGCGGTCGCACTTGTAGTTTTGGAGGCGTTTGTCTGCGTTTCACTTATGGGTTCTGTTTGGACTTTTTGGCAATTCTCGTACGACTATCATTTAATAATTACACTTAAATTTAAATTTAAACTAAAATTTTCTGTAGAACTTTTGTATAACACTTATATCTTTCTCGACAACAAACACCGAGCAAAAGTTCCCCAAAGGTGGTTGAGCATGCATATTTTATTCGCTGTCTATCATTCTAATTTCCTGTTCAATTTGAAGTAAAGTTCTTTGCAAAATGTGCTTCAGGATGTTTTCTCGCTCGTGCAACGGACAGACATATAGTTTCGTTGTCTGTCCTTTTAGTTTCTCGTTCGAGCCGAAGCCTCCTTTCCCGTGTGTGTGTGGGAGGTGGACCTTTCTGTGAAGAGAAGAACTCGGCGCTTGTGGTCTCTACTCTTCTCTGAAGAAGATAAAACGGAGGAGCGAGTTCACTTCAGTGTGGATGTGTCGATCTTTTCCTAAGAAGAGAGTAGGGAGCTGCCACAAGCTGTTCCTTCTACCGGTAGTGTGGATGTGCTATGCGTGGAATTCTTTTGTTGGAAAATTAGAGCAAGGACGAGTGCGTTTGGTTCTCGTTCGTTCTCTACTCTTGCTCGGCTCTACAGTTCATGCCTCGAGGGGATCTGCACATATGGTTTATATGTCATTTGCTACGTTTCGCAACTTTTTAAAGACTTTAGTTTTAGCAGAATTTAATCTATTGAGATTGTTATTACAGATATTAGAGACTGAATCATCTCCTTCAAAGAGCACTAATTATCAGTTTTGATTACTTCCTTTATATAGTAAATAATAAAGTAATTTTTAAATTTCTGCTTATTTTAAATATATCGTATATCGACACATTTCATGAGAAAAGCATGGATTAAAAGATGACATTGCATTGTAAACAAACACTAATATTAAGTGATATTCACAAGTCAAATATGACAACCTGGAGTCATGCTTATTATACCCATGATGAGTTGGACTGTTCAGTCCAAATTGTTTTTAGAAACTATTTTAGCAAAAAAATTAGTTTTATAATAAAGATTTTCTAAAATAAATTTTCAGTCAGTTTTAGTTTAAATTTAACATTTTCTCTTTTTATTTTTATTGCCTTTATTACTACACATGGTTTTATAATAATATTTGACTCTCTGACCTATAAGACACTTCTTATAATTTTTCTCAGCACTATCTTGGTACTTAGTTGTTTCTGCAAGCGATGCACGTTTTTACTTCTTTTTTTTCAATGCTTGCACAAGTTTCCATTCATTTTTCGTGATTTTTGGCTATGCATGTTCATCTTGATGATGTAAACAAGTAGATGTATCGGTCTTGGTTGATACTATAAGAAATTCATGCTAGATGAATTTAGATACGGACTGTCATCCTGATGGTGTTTACACGTATGTGCAATAGCAGTCTTGGTTGATACTATTCATTCTTGAGATCTTGCAAGGATTGTTTTGAGTGATGGCTGCATTTCTAGAATGTTTCGACATACTGTGAACGCGATTCAGCCATGAGATGTTCTTTTCGAATAATCTGCACTTGGACTATTGTGAAAAGCTTGTTGCCACATATTCTTTTACAGTTTCTATGGTCTCAATGCAAGAAGCCTTGATGAATTTCTTATTTTTGGATCCTGGAGCTACTTCTTCCTATACAAAGGCTCGTACTGTATTGCAAGTGAGGAGGAGGTCTCGGTAATCTCTGAACGATTTTCTTCAAAAGAATGAGGGTGGATACTCTTATGGATGATTTTTGCAAGGTTTCTTCATCTGCAATAAATGAGGAATGCATCTCTAGAAGAAAGTATAACATATGAACATGAACAAGTTGAATCATTAACAATTGCACTTTCTCCTTATTTTGGTGTCTTTGAACTTACTAGTTTATTCGTTCACTTTTCACAACTTTTTGTGGATGTATTTTTTAACTTTACAAAAATTTTGATTCAGTTTTAAGGTATCATCTTTGTTGCTCTTAGTTGATATTACTCGAAGAAACTAACCTCAACACAACGTCAATGTAGACATTGGGATCCATGTAAGGATCCACAAAATCAAAAATGGTTGTTGTTCTAGTATATACTATGATTTACAAACAGACTTCCGCAGTTTTGTGGTTCTTTCATAAGTATTCCAACTCTCAACTCTCTGAACTTACATTTTTAACTCTGAAAATGTCTATCCAACGACACCCAAAACACTGTAAACATACACTTCCAACCAAGGTTGCAGCAGCCTAATGTTTTTTTACCTCTTTCCAGACAAGTGCTGAGATTGTTTCCTTGACTCAAAATCTGTCAAATCTAGTAGGTTCTTGACAAGAGCTTTCCGATGGTATCTCACATGTACTAAAAGTTTATAAGATAAAAATTCATCCACCGTGCATTTTTCACACCCAACCAGATCCAACTCCTTACAATCTTTGCAAAGTGTATGAGCTCGCATACACTTCTTTGACCTCATGTCCAAATCTATCATGGTGATGGTCTGACCTCAATTCTGTCATCGTTCTAAAATCTCTCAAGGATTTAAGCAAAATTCAGCAACATTTAGACATCCTCTTTAAACCAAAACTTTAATTATGAGTCCTTGATAGTCCTTTTATACTCCAAGCTGATCTTGCGATATCATATCATATTCGGTTTGAAAGTTTTCTAGTACAACGCAAGGTTCTTGGTTGTGAAAATATCGTTTGTTGAACAAAGGCACAAGAGCGAGAAAACAACAACGAGAACAACACCCGCAAAATATAGTATATACCAACCTTCACTTTATATACACTCTCACTTTTTCTCTATGAACACAAAATTGCAAAACAAACTTGAGTGGGCTGGAATCTGCATCCAACCTTTTGAAGCAAGTCTTCGAACCAAAATCTAAGACCAAAACTACCGTAGTTTAGCTCAGAGTAAAAAGAATATTTTTTTCTTGACATAAAGCTTTGCAACAATACCACACGATTCAAACCTTAATACAAACACATCCATGTACAGACCTGTAATATAAGCTATCTGCCAAAATCACACTAGAACTCTAGCAGATCCAAAACAACAAAAATCATGATGAAAAAACTCAAGAAGACATATATGGACTTTCTCTTTTCATCTCAACGGTCTTCAGATATCGATAGGGTCTTTTCTTCAAAAACCTTCAGATCTAACTTCCGAGTAGCAACGATGTCTCCAGTTTCTGATTGTAAATGACTGAACCTTCAAAACCTCCTCCTTATGGCTTCAAGACAAGTACACCAGCAAAACAAACCGCTTGATGTGAGATTGTCTTCTCCTAGAAGTAGATCTGACTATCTTAATCTCATCGACATTCCAAACAAACTGTTTGAATTTCTCTCGTGAAGAATGATAAAATATTTGGTCATAGAAAGGAACAAATTAACATAAATCAATCCTCTACGACTCAAATTCACTCACCACACACAACAGAACAATCATATCCATGTAGAATCTTCTCTTATGATCACGTTGGTACCAAGAATAAAGAGATTGGTTCACTGATTGTGAAAAATGAAGCTTCTTTAGTCGTATGTGAACAAAAAATGATGAAAACCTCTCCTTGCGGATTAATCTCTCTTTTTAATGTCTTCAATTTCCTAGTTTTGATCCCAATGGATCCAAGGGTAACAAGTTTGGACTCTGAGATGATCTGAAACGTCCAAATATCGCTTGTAGGAAATTGAAGCACTCTTTTTCTCCTTCCTTATATTTCAATTTTTTCAAAACTCTCAATCCAATCCACCTCTTCACAAACCGTCTTCACCAATGCGTAGCCTACATGGATTTGAACCCAATGACATCTTACGCACATGCATTTGACTTCTTGATCCTCCAAAACATCCAAAGAGAATCATAGATACAAGCTAACTCTTTAAGCTTGTCTTTTATGTTAATCGTAGTACATACCTTCACTTGGATAATGATCAAGCAGACCCCTTATACCTTTAGTATAGTACCGATGATCACAATTATCCAATTAGTGCTGCAAAGCTAACACATAGCTTGATTTTTGAACTTCATAATGTCCTCATTAAGCATCCAAATGAAGTAAATGACATAGTAAATATCCATGTGAAGCATACAACGAGCTCTACCACTTGATGCAACGAGAGAGGAGGTTTATAAGTTGTGTAAAATGCTCACTTTTGCTCCTATGAGCATTTTTGGAGTGATAACACACAACACCGTTTGTTTTCCATGTAAATTGATAATTATACTCAACACGAATGGAGATTCTGTAGACAAGTAAGGCACTTTTAGATATTCTTGGCAAGGTTGGTCTGAAGACTGCGGTCTTATGACGTGACAGGCTAGTCTTTATACATCAAAATAATTCTATTTTACAAACACTTCAGTTAGCACAGTGAGAACTGTGTCGGTTAACATGATTGACATCAAGAGTTGGAGTTAGGTAGAAATCATTTATCTTTCTCAAGAGAGCTCACGGTCACATTATTAACCACCAGTTCTCTGTATAGTTTAATTATTTCTTGAAGGGATTTAGAGGAGGTTCTATAATATTCAGTTGTAACTAAATCACTCCATGGTGACATCTCATATGTTCTCAATAAAAATATGTTCTCTTTAACATTAAACGAACACTTTAATGCATGAACTAAACTGAGATCAAGTGATAATGTACACCGTCGCTAATCTGTTATTTATTTATTTATTTTATCAAGAAGATTTAAGTAATCAATTAAAATTAAAATTTTACTCGTCAAGCTGTCTGTCATATATTTTCTGGAGTGCATTTACAAGCACTTCTAAGTATGGATTCTTTCCTTTACTCACAAGTGGATGTAACATTTCATATTTACTTCATATATTTTCTTTATTATATTTGTTTTAATAAATTTTTTTAACATATCCATACTCATCAGGACTATTCTATAGCAGAAATATTCTTCGGAAGTAGACTAGCATGTACAGTTTGTAAAGCGGTCAAAGATTTTGTACCGAGCAGTTTATATCTAGCTCGAGCATGCATATCGAGATCTCCGGCCAACCAATGCTCTACATCAATGAGCTCCCGACACGGTCGCTTGTCCTTTTCTTCCTCTCGGGCGAGAACTCCATGTTACATGCAAATTGTTAAGAAAAAGAATGGGACAAAAACAAAAAATGAGTAAAGTGAGGAAATGTTTCTTAAATAACCTGGTCAATTGTT
This sequence comes from Asterella californica, assembly GCA_036924285.1. Classification (NCBI taxonomy): domain Eukaryota; kingdom Viridiplantae; phylum Streptophyta; class Marchantiopsida; order Marchantiales; family Aytoniaceae; genus Asterella; species Asterella californica. The sequence goes on along the minus strand of JAYKYS010000006.1, from coordinate 29,120,109 downwards.
TCTTCGCATGCATATTTCGGCAATTTTGATCAGAGAAATATGATGTATTGATGAGTAATACTTTCTTTTTAAATTTTGGTAGTATTTCAAGGTTCTCAAAATCGATGATCTTCTAAAGCAGGGAGGCAATTTTATCAAGATAATGAGAAGAATTGCCTTGAACTTGTTACGATTGACCCTAAATATTTTCACTCTAAGGCCTTATCTCGAAAGACTTTGAACACGTCACCTGAGAGTTTTATCTGCTCTTTAGTCACCAAATGCTAACGAAGACGAGGAATACTTTAAAAACGATCAAGGTTTTATAAACACTGATGTATGTCCGATCGATAACTCGCTCCTAAATTGCATTCACCCTCACAACAAAGACTCTTCTTCATTAGTCGTTGTTATGACGGAAATGTATCTTCAGTGATGGTCGCATGTAAACTTGACGGAAAACTCCTTGCCATGTGAATACCGTCTGTACCTGGTTGACTTCTCTTACCACGGCCAACGTTTCAGCTCGCCATGGTGAGGAGATTTCCAGTGGTGTACTCTATATAGTGTTTCATGTAATGTTGCACCAGGAGATTCTTTGCCCACGAGGTGGAGTTATGATTTCCATAGTACATCTGCCGGTGTTGTTTATTTACTTTTGGTTCGTTTCCACCGTGTGAATCGTGGCAGTAGGTAGGTGAATAGCTATGAATTCCTAGTGTCAGAGACAAAAATTAATTGATGAATTTCCAGTGTCAAAGACAACAAATAATTAATGAAAAAATTATTATGTGTACTTCAAATCTCAGTTCTTTGTGAACCGCAATAGTTGACAAAGTTGCACGATTGGTTTTTATGACTTTTCTCACGTCATCCGTAGACAAGAGGTTGTTTATTCACCTTTTCCATCTGAAGATGGAAGAGGGCTGCGACTCTAATTTATTATCTAACCCTTCTTACGAGAAGGGTTAGGTAATAAATCAATATATTTATATATTAATGAATTCAATGCAGCACCCTCCCGCACTTATTCTTGTCAAGCGCAAAGTACCACACTCCACTTATGGGTTTTCTAAGGAGGTTTCCAGCGTTCTTGGAACAAGTAATAATTAACATTTAAATAATGTTTTGATTTTAATTTTTACTTAGTCTAGAATATTTATATAACACTTACATAATTTCTGATATCTTAAAGAGAATAAAAATACGAAAGTTGATTGAGCATGCTTATTCTCACGTCATCTGTAGACAAATCTTGTATGTTTAACTTTGACACCTCCTACTGTTCCGTTTCCAACCATACGGATAGCTATGGTCCATTAGTACTATCTGTATATAGTATTAACGATAACAAAGTTGTTGATTCCTAGCGGTAATCTTACTTGTTCCTGAAAACACAAAGAGGTAATCAGAAATAAGAACGATCGCGTTGATGTTCCAAGATAACAAGAACATAGAGAGAAATACGCATGCTCGATAAACTTCTGGGGAACTTTTGCTCTCTTAATGATATAGAAAATATATATATATTAAATAATAATTATATTTTAAGTAGATAAATAAACTAATCTATTCTCTAATTGATATATATGAGCTGGACCAACAGGTGAGGAAGGAGCCATACTTAACCCATAAAGTGCAGGGGTCCAAATATGCTTTGGAGGATATAATTGAGACAACTTGCTCAGCTCAAATAATCAAATAATCAACAGATTAATTTATTATATAACCCTTCCCGATGAAAGAGTTAAGTAATAAATTAAACCGTCTGGTGCATATTGTCATCTTCTGAACTTTGTAAGAGGTGAATAAATATACACGACTGCTCATTACAGTATGCATTTCAAGTGCAATGGGAAAGAACGTGTACAAGAAGACTGGTGTTGGAACAGATTGAAAATTCGTGTACACGATTGGTTTTGCTTCATGTGCCATGTCTTTCTAGAATGAATTATTTATTCACGGAGAGAGATCAATTAGAGAACTTTTGGTTGGTCGAGTTGATGAATGGAGGTGTCTTTAATTTTTTGCGCTTATTATCTAAATTTGGATGGAAATATATAGTACTCCTAAAGTCTAATATGACTGGTTGATAATTTTTATCATCAATGCTTCTCAAGTGTAAAGTATGAGATATTGGTTATCCAATTTACCATTCGTTGTCATATCTTATGCTGCGTGAATGTTGTCCAATATGGTACCAAAACCATGGCTATGGAGAACTCGTGGTAGGAAGAAGAGTGAAGCTGTAAGTAAAATATCACTTCGTTTTCAAACCAAAACCAAATTATTTACAATTTCTTCTGTTTTTTTGAAATGTACGAAGTAACCTCTGAGATTCTTCCCTACAACTCAACTCACTTCTTTCAGAGTGAGTTGAGTTGTAGTGAAGAATTGTATATATTGGCATAGACCTCACCATGGGAGTGGAAGTCGACGCTAGGAGGTCAGCAACTGGAGGTTAACGTCTGGAAGCTAGTGTACCGGAGGTCAACATCTGCTCTTCGTTGGGAAAATTTTGAGTGGATTTTCAGAGTGAAGTCAGGTTACTCATTAGCTTTGGAGGCCTCTATGACAAAAAGAGAAGCATGCTCAGTATTTTTTGTGGGTTTTGGTTGCGTTGAATGAGAGGATTGTGAGTTTGACTTACATGATAGAGTTATGGTCAATTTTATTGCAAGTTATAAGAGTTTGACTCCAATTCTCTTGGGGACGATATCTTTTATACTACTAATGGTGTGAAAAGGAAAACCTTGTGCTTTATATTACACTTGCAATTACTTTCCAAACGTAGACATATAAACTTCCGTAAACATTAAAACGTTAATATATATACCTATAGTAACTTTGTAAATGAAATATACTTTTAAGTAACATTATAAGTATAAATTATATACTTTCAAATTTCATTATCTTTATAAGCATAAATATATATTAAGAAATATTATAAGTATAAATAAATAAATGAACTTTAAGTAACATTGGAATAAATATACTTTTATTACGTTATAAGCATAAATAAATATACAAACAATTACTTTCTAAGCATAAATAAATACATTAGCAGTAAATTTACAAGCGTAGAAAATATGTTCTTAGTAAGGATCTAAGCGAAAACCAATATATTTCCAGTAACATTATAAGTGTGTAAATAAATATATTTCAGTAACTTTACGAGCATAAATATACTATAAGTAACGTTCTAAGCATAAATAAATATACTTTCAGTAACATAATAAGCATAAATAAATATACTTTCTGTAATATTATAGGTATAATTAAATAAGTTATAAGTGTAATTAAATATACTTTAAGTAACATTTTAAGCAAAAACGAATATACGTTTTAAGCGTAAATCAATATACTTTCAATAGTATTTTAAGAATTATCTATTTTTAATAGTAATATTTTTATTTTTATTTAATAATAATTAATTACTATTTAAAAAATTTATATTAATAATGATTTACTATTTTCAATAGTATTTTAAAATGATAACCAAACCTGGAGTTGAGGACATATCCAAATATAACCTAAATTTGTCTCTAACTGTTAAAAGCGAACCAAACCTGGAGTTGCAGACATATCCAGAATAACCTAAATTTGTCTCTAACTGTTGAAAGATAACTAAACCTGGAGTCGCAGACTTATCCAAACATAACCTAAATATTTGTCTCTAACTGTTGAAGAAAACCAAACCTAGAGTTGCGGCAGATCCAATCACAACCCATCAACCAAGCAAAATATGCATGCTCAATCATCTTTGGGGGAACATTTGCTCGGTATTTGTTATCAGAAAAGATGTAAGTGTTACACAAAAATTCTATATTACTTATATTAAGAATCAATAAAAATATTTAAGTCTTAGCCATACAAAAACGTTCGCGTACCCTCATAAATGAAAGCAATGCGAACACACTTCTAACCGTATAAGTCCGGTAACTGATAAATGAAATCAATGCCAACGCACTTCCAACCGTATAAGTCCGATCGGTTACGACTAAAATAAATATTTTTGTTTATTATCTAACCCTTCTTATCGGAAGAATAAATAATAAAAATTAATCTTGCAGCACTCTTCAGTCGAAAAATAGAAGAGGTGAACATGCAAGCTTGAATGAATTCACGCAATACAAAAAGAAAGCCTGCTAACAAAAACTTATAATTCAATCCAGACATTAATTTATTCCCTAACCCTTCCGGCCGGAAAGGTTAGGGAATAAAATAATCAAAAGACCCTCTTCCTGCCTTCTAGTTGTACATCAAGTGATACATTAATCCTTGATGTCCAGATGAGGACTTGTTCATGTCTTTGTTCCCACATCCATTTGTATATCAGTTGACAAATAAGACATATTATTTACACATGTGTTATGCATGTATATGTACAGTTGACGACTTGCTCATGTCTTTGGAACATGACCTTTTCCTGAACCATGCTACACTGTTTAGCCATTAATTCCCCTCGCAATATTAAGAAAGCTCAGAAATATGCATATTATGTAATTCAACAAACGGAATTTATTTTTCATTTGCATTATTATTATTATTATTTGTTTTTTTTTATTATCATAAAAAAGTTATCATTCAATTTTTTGTACGAAAAGGCGACGGTACGCCTTAGAACTTTCCGTCTGCCGGAGGCCGCTGCTTGGGACTTCACGGCAGTTCGGGGTCCAAGGTGCGGGCTTTTGTTCTTTTATCTCTCGGCTAACAAACCGGAATTTGAATTAGCTACCCGAGTTCGGCTTCGAACTGATATTGGAATCGAGCTATATATGTTGGTTTGGTTCAGTTCGGTTTGAAAAGCGTTTCGCCTTATGTTTTAGAAATTGATTCTTATTTTATTTCCTTCGGCTCTCAAGGAAGTACTGTATATATAGAATTGCAACCAAAGTGCACAGATGCAAGAGAGAAAGAAATAGCCGGAAAAGAAGAGGAAAGAGACAATCCTCCCAAGTACCAGTCCACGGCTTGCTGAGCACGTAACCGGGTCTTCCTTGGTTCTGAGGGATGTGATCCAGGAGGTCTTCAAACCTCTCGGTGTAATCCCGCAGTGTCTCTTTCTTCTTCCGTTCGAGCCTCTGAAGTTCTATGAGGGTCATCCGATCATAGCCCACTCCTCTAAACCTCTTCAGAAAAGCTGCCTTCAGAGTTGCCCAAGCGGCCATTACTAACCCATCATCCAACATTTTACTCATCCATTTCCTCCCCTTCCCTACGATCAAACTAGGAAATACACGGAGTCTGTCGGCATCAGAGTCTTCCTTGTTGGATCGAGAGATGGTCTCGAACATCGTGATGAAGTCGTCCGCGTCAGCATCATCATCGTACGGATGGTACTTCTGCCGAGTGTGGGAAGCCATGTCGACTGCCGGCTGGTGCGACTGCCAACTTCTTCCTCCCTCAGGCCTAGGTGGTGGAGATGGTCTTCTTGAAGGTCCAGGCTTGTCTGAATCACGAAGGTCGTCTTCTGAGTCAGAGCTGCTGTCACTGCTATCTTCCGAGACGTCTGGAACAATCTCCTCCAGTCTTCCTTCTCCTTGAGAAGCTTCTTCCGCACTTGGGAAGACGTCTTCGGAGTAACCAGTATCGAAATCTACTTTATACACGTGATCACCCGGTTGACTTCTGTCTTCTCCAAAGATTATGCTCGAGATGGAAGGCTCTTCCAACTCTATTGATCGGATCTTCCTGAGCTCTTCTTCTTTCCTTTGGTGTCTCAGGGATATCCGCTGCTCTTTAGAAGCGGTTCGCTGGGGTGAATTTACCCACTCAGGATCTTTACCCGTGCGTTTTCTGCTTCTTCCTCTGGTCGGAGGCATCCACCAGAGTACTGAGAAGAGATGTCCCTCTTCTTTTTCTATTAGATCCGGCAGACCAAATGACTGAACAACCGATCACAAGTTCAGAACGTCTTGTTCTCCTGCTTCTTGTTGCACTCACTGCAATCTTCCAAGATCAAGTCTTCCAAGAAGCTCTTGGGAAGCAGGGAAGCGGCTTCTTCCAACTCTCCTTGATGTATCTCTTTCAGCTTCTGGTTGCGGTTCCTGTCTTCTAGCAAGATAGAGTCCCACAACACATTCAACTACAACCGAAGTTAGTTCAAAATGAAACTAACTATTGGCACACAGATCCAAGAAGCTTAGAACAGAAGTTACTAAGATGAAATCCCTGACAGCGGCGCCAAAAATGGTGCTCACTATATGTAGTGTCGCATGATTACTCCTTTTGCCCATTTAGTATACAAGATATCGTTCCCACAGAGGATTTGCACAAGTAACGCTGCTCTAAGTTCTAAGATCTGTTCAAACACACAAACACACGGGTTTTGTCTAGAAATCCCGTCTTCTCACAAAACCACGCGTCTTCCAGATACGCCAAAAGGTGCTCTGGACCCAAACAAACAACTACTAACTAAAATATCACACAACTATTCACAGAGAAGCTCGGGAAGACGATCTTCCTGCTTCCAGGTTGCTTCTTCCGGTCTTCTCAGTACCGTCTTCCTGAAGCAATTCTCGGCTTCTGGGGGGTTCAACTCGTCTTCTCACACATCCAGAAGATTGTCCTGCTTCGCAGAAGTCGACTAGCAACGGCTGTTACACCTTACTCACTCTCACATTCTAACGGGTCAGATTAATCACAGGGCGTATGTCCCCTGTAGCCTTCCCAGGCTTCTGCCTACGGAAATAGTCTTCCTGCAGCACTACAACAACATTCACCTTCACGGAAGCTCAATAGAAGAAGGTAAGAAGATAGAGAAGATGAGGAAGAAGAGAAAATCCAAACAAGAGAAAACAAGATAAAAAGGAGAAATTAAGATTCCGACAGGCTTCTAGTCCGATCCTGACTAACGAGCCATCCCTGCTTGTAATAGTTTGGGGAGGAAGACAACGAACGTGAGTACAGTGGCACCGTCTTCCACTCGAGGATGTCGTCTTCTGTTGCGAGAAGAAGGCTTCTTTCTTCTTCTCTTCGCTGCTCTGACTACTCTGTCTTCTGGGATCCCTTATCCATAAGACCGTCCGTACGTAGATCCTAAGTGTTCTACTGGACGAGCCAAGCTACTCTTCCACAACTGCTGACAGTCACCGTCACTCAAGAAGAAACTTCCCATGCACAATTGGGAGCGAATTCAAGAAAACCCACCACCTAGAAGACATGAACAAAGCTTCTGCACTCAAATCAACAATCCATTCCCCGAGAAGAAGTCACATTGGCATTGGGAAGCTCACTCCCTCTACTTTCTGTGCCTACTCCTCGACACACCAGTCTAGTCAACAGGACTGCACGAGGATGCCGTTCCCTGTTCCTAAATTGTCCACTACTTCTATCTACATTTTCGAACCACTGCTGGTAACAAGCATGCAGACCCCTCCTGTGTATTCCTAGACTATTCGTATGTTTCCAACAACGGGTGTAGTGTACACTGTAATGCCTATCATGTGTCTGTGTGTGCTCTCCGTCTGCACCGTCAAATCAATGTGTGTATGTGCAGGGCCTACAGAATCCCGATGTCTACCCTTCGATCCTACTTATGCCACTGCCATGAGAAACTAGAGGAGGCGACCATCAGGGAGAGAGAGACGCTGACAGGAGGCTGTCACCCCACAAGCAAGCGGTTCCCCTTCCTAATTAGCCATCCACTTTGTTGCTCCTACGCTATCTATGCTGCCACATGGTATCCTAACTAATTTTACACTGAAAAACTGCCACCCTGAAGATAGCATGTTCGATCCTACTAAATTTGGAGTTGTCACTTCGGTTACTATCTACTCTGATTGCTCGGAGGCAACCTCTACCTGATCTGCTCCTATCGGAGCTCCTAACGCGGCTTCTGATAAGCTAGAAAGCCCTGCAGTTATCTCGGGTATCACTGAGGTGGCTTCCTCCTCATCGCTCTTCGCTGGTCCTGCTGTCGCTGCTGCTGCTTCTTCCTCGGCTTCTGCTTCGACTTCTGCTTCGACTTCTGACTCTGCTTCTGCTTCTGCTTCTGCTTCGGAAGACGGAAGCGTCTTCTGGGAAGCGGAATCAACCGGTGCTTCCTCGCTCTTCTGGAGCATCAGCTCGGTACTAGGGACCATGACGACCTCATGGGAGTCCGGAGAAGTCGCTTCCTCCACGCGGAATATCTGGGAAGACGACTCGTCTTCCTGTCTTCCAGAAGACATCTTGTCTTCTGGGACGTCTTCCGGAGTCTTCTCGGCTTCAACGCTGTCACTACCAAGTGCACAGCAAGGTCGAACTCCTTATTCTCCAATTCGGATCTAGTAGATGGTGCTCGAGCTTGAGAAGATGCAGTTGCGGGTGTCGGAAGCGAGGGAAGACCATAGAGTGTCTTCACTCCCTCTATCTGCCGATCCAAATACCTGAACATGCTCTCCCTGCATTCCACCAACATCGTCTTGGACTCGTTGTCCCATCCTCTAGCCAGGATAAGCAACTTCCTACCCGCGTTGAAGTTGAACTTCTTCCGAAGCGCTTCCACCGACTGTGCTAGCATCTCCTGCGCACGAGCTTCGCTGCCTCTCGCTGCGTCTTCTCAGTTGCAACTCGCGCTTCCGCGGCTTCCCGTTGCGTCGTCCAAGTCATCTTCTCCTCTGCGAGGGCGGTGATCTTCTCCCGCACTCGGAGAACCTCCTGATCGCGTTGCTGTACACGCGCCTGCAACTCATGGTTGCTCTCCCGAAGCTGCACCAGCTCCTTGGCAGAAGTGGCTGCTTCCGCCTTGTACTTCGCTGCGAGCTTCTCCGTGGTGCGGAGACTAGCTTCCAGCGCCTCTGTCTTCTTCTGGTCTTCTTCCTGTCGCAGCAAGGTGCGCAGATCGAATCCAGGTTGTAAAGGTCTCTCCTGAGCCTTTGCTCTCTTCTCCAGAAACTCCATAGCGGGTTGGATCTCGGATCGGAAGAAAGCACTGAACTCCTCCAGTCGTCTTCCTGCGGAAGACAGACTCATCTCCACGACTTGGTCGGAGGTCTCTACCTTGTCTTCCAAAGGCAAGGATGCCTCTTCCACCACTATGGTCTTCATCTTCTGCCCACGAGAAGAAGCTACTCTTCTCATCTTCCGGGGTGGAAGATCCCTCCCCATGACAGAAGCGGTCCTCTTCACTGCGCTTCCCCGCATCGCAGTAGGAGTATCCCTCCTTCCCTTGTCTTCTGGAGTCTTCGGAAGACTCCCTGGTGTGGCAGAAACGGTCTTCTGCTCAACTCGGGTGCTCAAGGACTCCTCTGGTGAGTCAGACTCCGATCCCGAATGAATGAGGGAGGTGGTCTTCCTAGGTACACTTCTAGGACCCATCTTCTTCGGAGGTGTGACGTCTTCCGACCCACTAGAGTCATCTTTCCTCACCAGAAGCGTCTTCTGATGAGAGCCGGACCTCAGCTGCGGCAGCAGAGTGGGAGGGGGAGTTGCGGCTGCTGCTCGGTCATCATCTTTCGAGGTCTCCTCCTTCGCCTCCTGTTGTCTTGTTGGTCCATACTTCACCAACTGATCTCTCCTGAGATCCCCCATGGCTACGTACAAGTAACACAGGAAAGGTGTCAAGTGTCCTCCTGCCGAAGTACCTAAGTACGCTAGCTCCGCCTGTACATATATGTGGAAGAATGCGCCCCAGTTGACAGACACTCCTTCATCTCACACTGCTTCTAAGAACTCCACGTCCTGATCTCGAAGGTATCTCATCTTCTGCGCTTTCCCCTTGGGAAAGAGATGCAGAAACAGCTTCGCCAGAAATCGCTTCTTCGGCTCTCGGTAAGATTCGATCTTCCACCCATTCCTACCCTGCCTGTCCTCCACGAAGAGGCAAGTTGTGCTTCCAGACACATGCCACTCACTCACGACCCTGGGTAGGATCTTCTTCTCGAGCCAATACCCTCGGTCCTCGGATTCTGGCCTGTGGAAGGCCCTGCGCCACCAATCTTCAGTCCAAGAAGATGGTCTTCCTCGAGCTACTCCTGCCTTCGCAGGTACACGGTTGCGGTGGTAACGCTGCCCACACCTCCTCCAGAAGTCCCTGGTCTGCGAGGTTCCAATCCCATAAGAAGAAATCGAGACCCAACTCCTTGAGGAAGGGTGTGGTCTTGGCCAACTCTGCCGTCGGTAACACCAACCCTCGAGGATGCATCGACATACTGGAAGATCTGTTGCACTAAGCCACACCCACTTATTGTGAGCTGAACGCTCAGTCCTTCCCAAGTGCCCACAGTCTAGCTTCTACTTCAGAAGACGAAACTAGTCTTCCAGAAGACAGCTACTCCGTCTTCCGGGATTCTAACAGTACTCTCTAGATAGCTCTCGTCTCTAGATAGCTCTCGTCTCGTCCGAGCTATATCTAAACAATCTTATCTAAGCAAGGCCTCGCATGGATTACCAAGAAGACAACCCACCTTGCATTACATCCTACTTCCTATCAGAAGATACAAGATTCGTGAAACGTAGAGTGCATAACAGGTTCAGAAGATGGTTGCGGGCTCCTGCGGTGACAGTGGTCTCTGAGAAGACTCTCGGGACAGCTTCCGATTCAATGTCTTTCTCGGAAGATCTCCCGAAGTCAGGCTTCCCTTCACTGGTCTCACATGTCTTCTTCTTCCTACGCGCAATCTATCCTCACAACAGACTCAAGACAATTGCACTCTGTTCTTCTGACTTCTCATCTCTCATACACACTCAGAAGAAGCTTGCTGCTTGGTGGGAAGACATGACCCTCGATCATTCTCTCCAGATTCTGCCAGCAAGACTTCTCACGACTCTCTCCTAAGTTTGGGAAGAAGAAGGAATGGGCTGCTATGGGTCGAACAGAAAAGACCCGAAATGGACCCTCACGTCTTCTCGTGCATTTTGCCAGCCCTTCCAGTCTTCTAGTCTCTCTAGGAAGATGTGGATTTGAGAAGCTTGGAAGACCGGGAGGCACAAGCCTAGTTCCCGACTTCCAACTTCTCGAAATAATAAAAGAACTCACCACACCACTCAGGATTCGTACCAAGCCTCTCTGAACACCAAAGCAACACAAATCCACTCTTGATACGAATCGGGTACAGTAGACTTCCGAAGACAGTCAAGCTACTGAAGCGTCTTCCGAAGATGTTCTAATCTTCCGAAGCGTCTTCTGTTCAAGGTTTCGGGAGTAGAGGGGTAGTAGGGTAGGGAAATTGATAGCGGGGATCGTCAATTTGAGGTCGATGAGTGGGGAAGCTCGAATTGAACTCGAGAAGAATCAAGAAGAGTTCTGACAGAAATTGGACAGCACTTCCGCGTCCAATGTCACAATAGGAAAATGAGGATGGGGGAATCGATCGATCAGGCTGCCTGCAAACCACTGAGGAAGCGCGGGAGATATCAACAAAGGCGAGAAGCAGTGGGGAAGAGAAGAGAACATAGGAAGAACCTCTACTGTCTTCTGTTGACTTCTCGAGCGATCTTCGATCTTCCGCGCGCTTCTTGTTCGGGTTCCAGCTCCAATGCGACCCCACAAGGTTGCTTCCACTGTCAGCTTCTCGCTACGCCTCAATTCCACCTTCGATTCCACTTCAGTCACCCTCCAATGTCAGCTTCCGGGTGCTCACAGAAAACGTCTTCTACTTAATGCTTCCTGCGCTTCAGCAATTCAATCTTGCCTTCTTGCTAGCTTCGAATCGATCCTAATCCTCACTCGATTTCACCTCGCTGTCTCTTCACTCAAAGCTCACCCTCGAATCGAACTTCTCAATCAAGAAACGCTCCTGCTGCGGGAAGTTGGAAATCTGCTAATGTGCTTCTTGCGCATCTTCCCCGCAGTTTAGAGATTTCGACCCTAGATGACCTACCTGACCTACCTACCTTCTTGGTGTTACCTAGTAGGTACACCCACTCTTTTACCAGGTTAAGCTTCCGCGGTTGCCGTCTTCTGGAAGATGCGTGTCTTCCGCCGTCTTCCGTTTTCCGAAGACACCGCCGAGAAGACGCTTCCCGGAAGACGGTCGTCTTCCGAAGAAGTCAACTTCTTATTACAAAAAGTTCGTAAGATCGTCTTCCTGCTAAGGAAGACGTAATCTTAAGTAACAACGCTTCTTCAGTTATACAAACAAGTTATTAATCTTAAAAATTTCAAAAATTCGTGAATCCTGTAATTTATGGGCACCACAGCTCATATCACAGCCAGAAGGTTCGCCCTTCCCAGGAAGACTCTCAATCCGACATCTGGTGCTTCCACTGAGAGCTCTTGGGATGACTGATTGAGAAGGTTGAGTTTACTACAAGGAGAGAAGATGGATCGCAAGAGCGCTACTGCTGCTATTTCTACGGCTCCTGCATCTACGTCTACTGCAGCACCTTCTGTAGCACCTGTGACTGCAGCGACCTCTGTACCTGGTCTGGATACGGCTGAGATTCTGAAGACGCTTGCGACCTTGGTCCAACAGCATCCGATCATTGGAGGGGGTGAGTTAAAATCCACCAAGGCTTTGCAAGCTATTGTGAACAGATGTGGAAGGTTTGAAGGTAGAGATATTTCTAAATATCTGCGTGAGTATAGAGGAGAGATGGAGCTGGTTAGGGTTACTGATGCTGAGATGATAGCAAGTTTTGAGTTAGTTGTCATTCCTGAGTTGCGGGACCAAGTTAGGGATGTACAAAGAAGAAATCTTGGAATCTGGATGAGTTTTGAGCGATCTCTTTGAGAGGAGTTTCTTGAGGAGGATTCAGAGAGTGTTACTAGAAGGACATTTCTAGACTGGGTTGAGCAGCAACCTGGTCGTATGATGAGCCTGATTGAGTTGCTGAGAGAGTTAGATCAGAGATACCGGCAATTTTCAACTCTACAGCGAATAACCCTAGATGCTAGAAGAACAGAGCTTTTCCTGCAAGCTACCGATGATGCTACGGCAAATCGGTTATGTTTTATGTTGGCCGATCGATCTGTTGAAGGAGGTGTTACTATGGATTGGCGGAGAGTTGAGGATGCTGTGGCTGTATTGACAAGGCAGAGGAGGGGAAGAGTGGCTGTGGGAGGACGTCCGCTTGCAGAAGTGGTCACTCCACCTTATGCTGCTCCTCAAGTACAGCAGGCTTTGACCCCTGCTCCCAGACCTGTTGTCCCAGCTGCAGTTCCTTTGATGCCAGTTGTGCCAGCACCGGCACAAAAGGCACCTGTTCAGAGACCTGCGGAGAACCATGGTCAACAGAACCAGATCGGAGACCTGATTCGGCAGATGCAAGAGCTGAAGATAGAACTAGCTGGATTGCAGAGAGAGCAGTCACCAGCGCTTGCTGCTGCACGTCTAGGAGGAGCTCCTGTTCGTAGATGTATCTGGTGTGACAGTCCTGATCACTTCCGAGGAGACTGTCAAGAGCTCACAACTTCTTTGCGAGATGGTGTGGTTCGCTATCAGAACGGTAGGCTGCACCTTTCTTCTACTAGAGAGCCGTTGAGCACGTAGTTTGGGCGAAGAGGCACGAGGAGTCTACCTCAGATTGCTGCAGCTGCAACAGCAACTGCGTTAATGTCACCGCTGGTAAATTCTGATGTGTATCCTGGACATATTGAGGTCTCTTCTAGTCCTACAGTGCTAGATAGGACTGCTGAGAAGAGTGTGGCTCCAGTTCCTTCTGAGATACTGAAGAGAGGAGCCGAGTCTATTCGTAGGATCACAGGATGAGGAGATCCTGTAGATGCTGCTTCTATCAGAGCATTTTTGGATGTAGATAGACACGTTCATTGGCAGAGATGCTTCTGTGAAAAAAAAGAGGCGACGAGAAACCTCTGAACTTGATACTGGAGTTCCTTAGCGCTTTCTTGCGAGCCAATTTCACTCAAAACTCCCAAACCGCCCCATGAAACTTCGTATTGTCTTCAATTTCCTGAAGAACTCGTTGTTTTGATCCCGATGGATCCAAGGACAGCAAGTTTGGACTCCGGAACGGCCGAAACGGTCCAACTCTCCTTCACAGATAACTGAAAACTCCCAATCTGCTTCCTGCGTCTCAATTTCTCTCAGAACACAACCCCCGATCCGTCTCTTCCCAAACCGTTTGAACCACTGCGTAGTCTGCACAGATCTGAACCCAACGACGCCTTGCGCCTTGCATCTCCATCTTTCGAGTCTTGTAACTTCTCGACTAGGCGTCCAAACGAAGTAAACAAAGTGCCTATGGAAACCTGACAAAGAGCTCTACCTATCTATGCGATGAAAATGGAGATCTGAGATTGTGCCAAAAACCCATAAGCTGGGGCCTAGCTTGTCTTCACATGAGTGTCTTTGGAACGACAAGCATCGAAGTTTGAATTTCAGATAGGAGCCGGTCCACGCAATGTGTACGGGAGAGACCAGGTGGTCAACCTCGAACGCAACCGGCGAATAAACTTCACCCCGCTCCTTCCGGTTTTTCCTTAAAAAAAGAATTTTTGTTTTTTTAAGAATCAGCCGAGCAACCTCTACGCGTCTAGAGTCAGCCGAGCTCTTGCGTTCTTCCTTCTTCAGAAGCCTCCGGATATTAGGTAAAAGATATTTTAACGAGAAAACAGTAGTAACTATACCGTAGTAACCATTTAAACCACGTATGTATAATAGCGTGAAGTTTTTCATACGTTTAAATGCATATGAGCAGGTAAAACGCAGGAGAGAAAGAGGCTAGACCCCACCCAGAATTTGGAAACCGAATCAATAGGTCAATTTTCCTACCATGGTAGCTCAAATTTACGATTTCGTCCATTTGGAACCCTAATCAATACTGTGGTAGGTGGCAGCATATAAATCAGCCAGGGAACGAAGCTGCTTGATGGTCCTGATCGAGCATCGAACAAGCAGAACCCTCAAAAGCTATTTGTCTGATCAAATCGTCTCAAGAGGTAAACTTGCCTATTTCGAATTCCCATGCAAGTGCAAGTACCTAGCACCAGAACCGGATATCTCTGATCATGAGTCTAGATCTCATGTTTCTTGGCTGAATGCTATCTTGGACCTGCGCTTCTCATGGTGAAGTAAGCAGACAAGGAGTCCAGACAGACCAATAGTACTAGTACTAACTCAATGGGTATTTTGCTAGGTAACAGTTATTGTCTCCGTCTCACGCGTCATTGCTAGCCTTAATTCATCTGCTCATGTTTGATGTAATAAAATCTCTTGTCGGCTGCTCATGATCAGGTATGAGGGTACCTATGAAGGAGACTGCAAGTGCGGTGACAACTGCTCTTGCAACCCATGCAACTGCAAGTGAGGAAGTGGCTAATGTACAGACTTCAGACCTCGGTTCCCGACCATGGATGGAGGCTATATCTGAGTGGTGAGACTGACCAGTGTAGTATCCAGCTAATCGTCCGTGCTGAGATGGTCTGAAGTTTTGTGTACATATAATGGACCTCTGACCTGTGTACATAAACCAGAAGTTGTACCTTTGTGTCCAAAGTCGTGAAGGTTTCTCAATAAGCATACAGTTGAGGTACTCTGTAAATCTGAGGACATAATAAAAGTATAGCTTCTTACGACAACTTTGGAGTTCATGAATCAATATCTCGATTGGCATCCAGCTGGGCAACGTAATCTCCAGTCCAGTTAATCTAATTTGAAGGAATGAACGAAAATACAAGTAGGTATCCAAGTTTTGATATATTTGATCTTGCAAGTTCCCGACTCGACATGAATTAATGAAGCTGTATTCAATTTTCTATACCTGCTGGCATCCAGCTGAAGCGCGGATTCCTACTTTTGTATAAGCGTTCACCTCCACGAACCTGAGAAGAACAGCCAAGTCTACTAAGTTGCTCGACTGGGCACTGTATCATGAAACAGTCTGAAGATCTGCCGATTAGAATCCAAGCGAAACTTGAAGCGAATAGTCAAGAAGCACGAAGTACAACTTCGAACTTCCAAATATATAGGGTATTGCTACAGAGGGTGCAGGGTGTTGATCCTCTTGCACTCTTGATTTACAAATTAAAGCAGGTGTAGCAGTGCCGTATCCATTTCCATCCGTCAGGGAGGCTGCTTGACGAAAGGCGGGTGTGCATTCCCATTGTTATTTGTGTGCCTTTTTCTACCATCTGGATAATGTGTTATAATTAGGTGTGGTGCGAAAACATTAGTTGATGCAACACGCTGACCCGTTAAGACTCGCGTAGGGGTTCAGAAAACTGGTTTTGAAGATAACCACGAAAATAAGTTTCGTTAGTACTATTACGGTTACGGCCTTACTATGTCACTGTGTTAATATACATACCTGTTGTCGTGCATTGAAGTGACCTACCTACTGTCACCCGTCCGTCTCACGTCAAAGTCTGGTCACTAGGCACATTTTTCCTTTTCTCGTTCTATATGGCCCGTTTTACTTCCGCGAGAGTTTAGATGTGGCATTCAAGATTATGCAAGAGATCATGGCCTCGAATTTTCTTTGTTCAGGAGGTGTCAGGTCTGTGTAAGGGCCCTCACCATTAGCGGGCCTAAAGTGCGAAACATGCATATGCCTTGAAATCAAATCGCCGACACCAGCAAAAGGGTAAAGAGAAAGGACTTAATTGTACTCCGATAACTCATTCACACAATTTGACTCGCATCTGGAGTGACTTTAGTAATCGTTATACTGTTAAAATAAATAAATTTGAATTTGATGATCATTAAGCTATTTCTGTTTACAATATTTGACTTGCATCAGGAATAACCCAATCATTAACATTACGTGCCAAATAAAGTTCAACAAGACAATTAACTTAAATAGTTAAGCTAGTTCATTTTAGGAGAAAAACCAATATCACTCAAATTTTTCGCCAGTTGCATATTTATCGTTGAAAAATACTTTAAATTAGTTATTTATTTATTCTGTTTGAAAATATTATGCTTTTATGCAGATGAGATCATTCCTTGCAGCCTACAGTATCTTCTTGGAGACGTACAGTAGGTTGGGAGGAACACAATGTTGACAATGTACACTGTCAGCTATTTTCACCTAAGGTTAAGTTAGATACTGTTCGAGTATCAAAGTTAGTACGAAGATCTTTCGTGAACAGCCTGGATCGTGAAATCCAATAATTTCCCCATTTAGTCAAATCAGTCAGTTACAAGATTTCTCCACGCTGATCAGTTGGAAATAATCAAACTGATCAAGATTTCTCCACGCTGATCAGTTTGAAATAATCAAACTGATCAGCGTGGAGAAATGGGTTAATGTACTGTTTTATACCTAACTTATATAATTGTCTTTTAAGTTCTTTGAGTAAAGTAAGTTGAAATGTTGACGGAAGGTTCATGCTAAGTATTTTAATTACTTTACATATAAATGTTTTCTTCAGTGTTGGTAGTTACAATTACACATGATGACTTAAATTTAAACTGACGTAAAACAGCTGTAACAGGAAATATCTTAGAATAACAATACTTTCTTGTAAAACTAATGATCTTAATAAGATTATGCCCATTCTTGGAAATTAGTTCAAACATCCGACATTCCGCTAAAAAAAATTTGCATTCCATCTTGGCTTTTTACCAAGCGTCATTTACTTTGAACACAGTATGGTCATCTGCAGATGTTACATAATTAAACTCCAACTAGAAGCACGAGATACCTTGGAGATCAGGACGTAGAGTTCCTGGAAGCCATCTGAGAGAGGTTGCCTATCAATTGAGGCGTCTTCTTCCACGCTTACGTTCAGGCAGAGGTGGTGTACTTGGACACCCCAGCAGGAGGACACCTCACCCCGTTCTTCTGTTATCTGTATGTGTCTAAGAGGGACTTGACAGAAGACCAGTTGGCAAGGTATGGGCCAACAGGACAGTGCGAGATGAAGGAAGCGACCTCGGGAGAAGACGACCGAGCAGCAGCCGCAACTCTCCCTCCCATTTTAGTGCCTCAAACGAGACCGAGCACTCATCAGAAGACGCTTCTGATGCGAGAAGACGACTCCAGCGATACGAAAGACTCGTCACCACCGAGGAAGATGGGGCCTAGGAGTGTGCCTAGGAAGAGCACATCTTTCCCGATCATTCATTCTGGATCGGAGTCGGATTCACAGGAGGAGACGCTGAGCACCAAGATTGCACAAAAGATAGCTTCTACAACTACAGGGAGTCTTCCAAAGACTCCAGAAGCCGAAGTATGGATTAACATTCCAACTGCGACTCGAGGAAGCGCAGTGAAGAGAACCGCTCCTGCAGTGAGAAGAGATCATCCACCCAGGAAGATGATAAGAATAGCATCTTCCCGCACGCAGAAGCAAAAGATCACAGTGGTGGAAGAGGCATCTTTGTCTCTGGAAGACAAGGAAGACATCTCCGATAGGATTGTGGAGATAAACCTATCTTCCCTGAGAAGAAGGTTGGAGGAATTCAGCCCCTTCTTCCACTCAGAGATCCAGCCAGCCATGGAGTTGATGGAGAAACACGCGATGGCTCAGGAGAAGCTATTGCGACATGGATTCAGTCTGCGCACCTTGATGCAGCAGGAAGAGATCCAGAAAGAGGTGGACGCGCTAGAAGTCAACCTCCGTACCACGAAGAAGCTTACAGCGAGGTACAAGACGGAAGCAGCCGCTTTTGCCAAGGAATCAACAGCAGCATGACCATGAGGTTCTGCGGGTTAGAGATAAGATCACCTCCCTCGCAGAAGAGAAGACGACATGGAGGGCACTGCGGGAAGCCGTAGAAGCACAGGCTGCAGCAGAGAAGACGCAGCGGGAAGAAGCAGAAGCCCGAGCAAATGGACTCATGGTGCAGTCGATGGAAGCACTTCGCAAGAAGTTCAACTTCACCGCGGGTAGGAAGCTTCTCACCCTAGCTAGGGAGTGGGATGACGATTCTAGAGCGATGTTAGTGAAGTGCAAGAACAACATGTTCCGCTACCTGGATCGGCAGATTGAGGATCCGAAGACACTTTACGGTCTTCTCTCGATCTCACGACCAGCAACTACATCTTCCCATGCTCCAGGACCAGCGATCGGGACAGATTTGGAGAAGGAGGAGTTTGACCTCGCCGTCCACTTGGTAGTGACAGCGCTAGAAACCGAGAAGATTGTGGAAGATGCCCCGAAAGATAAGGTGTCTTCTGGAAGACAAGAAGTAGAGCTGTCTTTCGAGGTGTTTCGAGTAGAAGAGGTGACTTCCTCGGACCACTGCGAAGTCACCCTAGCTCTCAATGTCGAACCAGTGTCACAGAAGAGCGAGGAAGCGCAGATAGACTCAACTTCTCAGAAGACGCTTCCGTCTTCCGAAGCCGTCCTAGAAGAGCAAGCCACGAACAGAGAGGAGGAAGCCACCTCAGTCACACTCAAGGTACTCGCAGGGCTTCCCTTTATCAGAAGCCGAATTAGGAGTTCAGGTAGGAGTAGATCAGGAGGGGATCACACCCAGCAAATTAGAGTAGGCAGCAAGTTAAGAAGACATTTGACTTGTCTAATTTTGATAGGAGTCAAAATTTGCTATTTTGGGAAATGACAGTTTCTCTTGTAATTTTAGCTAACTGTCCATGTGACAGAGGCAGCGCATGAGAAGAAAGTAAGTTTCTAAATCAAGGTAGAGAGCCGACTGCATGTGAGGTGATGGTCTTCTGACAGTCCCTCATCTCCCTGATTGCAAGTTGAGGATTGAGCAGTGGGTTTCCTCGAATTCACACCTAATTGTGCATGAGAAGCATTCTTCTTGAGTGGGGGTGATTGTTAGATGCTGTGCAGAGTCGAAGCTTGTCTCATCCAATGGAGCACTTAGAATCCACGTACAGACGGTCCTATGGGTAAGTGATCTCAGAAGACGGAGTAGTCGAAGCAACGACAGAAGAAGAAAGAAGCTTTTTTTCCACAGCAGAAGACGACATCCTCGAGTAGAAGATTGTGTAACTGTAAGCGAATTTGTGGTCTTCTTCCCCAAATTACTACAAGTAGGGATAGCTTGTTAGTCAGGATCCAAACTAGAAGCCTGTCGGAGTCTTAATTTCTCATTTTCATCTTGTTTTCTCTTATTCGGATTTTCTCTTCTTCCCCATCTTCTCTCATCTTCCCATCTTCCTATCTTTTTCTAGTGAGCTTTCGAAACTTCTGTTGAGCTTCCGTGAAGATGAATGTCGTTGTAGTGCTGCAAGAAGACCGTTTTTGTAGGCAGAAGCCTGGGAAGGCTACAGAGGGCTTACACCATGTGATTGATCTAACCCCGTTGGGAATTGGAAGAGCAATGTGTGATAGACATTGATAATTTGACGGCTACGAAGCAGGAGCAGTCTTCTGGAGGTGTGAGAAGCTGAGTTGAACCCCCAGAAGCCGAGAATTGCTTCGGGAAGACTGTCGTGGGAAAACTGGAAGTCGTAACCTGGAAGCAAAAAACGTCTTCTTGAGTTTCTCAGTACATATCTGTGTGATATTTTAGGTGGTAGTTGTTTGTTTAGGTCCAGGGCACCTCTTCAAGAGTCTGGAAGCCTTGTGGTTTTTTGTGAGAAGACGAGATTTCTAGGTAAAACTCAGTGTGTTTGTGTGTTTGAACAGATCTTAGAACTTAGAGCAGCGAAACTTGTGCAAATCCTCTGTGGGAACGATATCTTGTATACTAAATGGGCAAAAAGAGCAATCATGCGACACTACAAATAGCATAGTCAAATTTTGCTCCTGAGTCAAATCGCTTCCGCTTGCGTCTGCCTACCCGGTTCTTCTTTCATCCGCTCCTCTGCTCTGTTTACCGTAAATGTACGTATGGCTCACACCTTTGCTCTCTCACCTCGTCGCAGTTCGACAGTTTACGGCATGACTAATCACCAACTCCGACGCTCTCGTCGTCCATTTAGATTCCTTATGAAGGGTTCCTTATGACATCTCTACAAAAGCTCTATTTAAACTGCTGCATGAAGCTCATCAAACTTCCGGCAAGGCTACATTCATTCCTCTTTCGTCAAACAAACGTACTTTGATCCGCTACCCACTCTCAAGAAGATAGAACTGGTCGTTAACCATATTTTCCTCCATCTTGGCTTTGAGCGGGCCTTTCAACCCTCTGAAGAACAACCACGTCAGCGCCTGCTCGGAGAGGTCAAGATTGCCCTTCAACATGATGAACTCATCGTAATAGTGGTCGATGCTTTGACGTATGCTCTCAATCTGCTGTAAGCTGATAATCCTGACCAGCAATTTTTTGTACAGCAGTCTCTCATAGAAGAATTGTTGTCTCAGGTCATTTTTCAAGGACTCTCATGAGCAGACGCTCTTTTCCAAGCCTTTCTTGGCTTGAGCCAATTTCCAAGCGAACCACTGGTGGGCTTCTCCCGCTAGGCTCTTGCTGCATTCGAGAAGTTGAATCTTCTTCTCTTCGTAGAGCTTTGCGGCGGAGAAAAAATTCTCCATGTGTTTACACCACTCCTTGAAATGACAAAAGGAGTCCAAGTCGTCGAGTGCGCTGCTGCTAGAGAACTTCTCGAGCTTCTCAATTTTCACAATGACGTCATGACCAATGTGAGCTCAAACTCCTCGTGCTTCAGCTGAAGCGCGAGGAATGAGAAAGGATGAGAAAGGAGCTGCATCTCCTTTCCCATCACGAGCTCGGTGTCGAGAACGCGGTCCTTTCGGTCCTTGGGTCCATTCTCCAGCACTCTGCAACGTTTCTACAAGTCATCGACCGAAGACTCTTCTTTCCCGACCATCATGTCCATGGTCTCGGCTCGGAGCCAGCGTTTCAAACATTTGGTGAACAAGCAAGTGAGTGCCCTCTCAGAAAAATCCAGATTATGCTTGAGCTTGTGTCAAACAATTATGGGAACGAGCGCGGGTGCTGGAGAGTATCATCCGCAGAACTCAGTCCGTCTATGACATGATTGATGATAACGGAGATTGACACCAAAGAATCCATCAATTTTCTTCTGTTTTACTGTCTGTAAGAAAGAGATCTTCAGTGACGAGAAGATGGTAGTTCTGCTGCGGTGGTGTCGACGTGAAGGTCTCAGTCGATGCTCAAGCTCATTTGATCTCTGCTGGAGTAGAGAGCTGTGAGTGAAAAAGTTCAACCGCTTGGTGAGTCTTCGTGGCTGCTGATATGTACAGAATGAACTATGTGAGAAGTTATTGAGTCTACGTGGTCCAGACACTACCAAGAGAATGATTTGGCAATGTCGCACGAGAAGAGTGGCAAATTTTAACACATAGCGCGACTGAATCTCTCCGCGCGTATTTTTTTCTGACGTAGACTCTACTATGACATTTCTTGACATAGACTCTACTTGATTTCGTTCTGATTTTTGGGTTCAAAAATTTTCTTCCTCATTCTCTTGTAGCAACAATCGATCTTCCTCAGTGCCTCAATGTTCAAAATGTTTTCCGTAGTCCCCAACTGGCTAGTCAACAGATTGTTATTGTGGTAGGTCAATAATTGCGACTAGGTACCTCGACCGTGGACCATCGAACTTTGCTTCCGTACACGGGGTTTGCTCCTGCGGGTCAGAATTAAAGGAGTTCAGTCTCTGCAAACGAAGCAAATTCGGCGGTCAATGTTTTTCTTTCCAATGCGACCGCTTACGATGAAGTTGAAATGAGATAGCTCTAGTGACCTTCGCACGAGAAGAGGGCCAAAGACAGAACTTGGATCACAGCTGTGGACAACTTCATCTTGCATCGGCCGAGGTATATTAAGTGTGCAAGTGAATACAGAGCGTGTTACGTAATTACAGAAATCACTAGGTCATATGCTACAAGTTGATATTTGGTTAGATGTCAGACTGTTTTTAAGAGCGAGAAGGTGTAGAGGTACATCCTTCAGTTTATTGAACAGCGGCTCATGCTTTCGAGTAGCAAGGTGGAGCGCTTGTACACAGAACATTTACTTTGGAGCGTGAGTATGAGAGATATAGAGGTTTGAAAACTCTTTTCACATCTGCGTGTGACACCGTGTTGGCTATGTCTTTCCATTAGAATCGATAGGTCTTAGGTTTGAATTTAAAATCCTGTTTAGGGTCTTTGTCTCCACGCTAGCTCTTTGGCACCATGCTAGCTCGGGTTGTGCTTCTCTGGATGCCTCCACGTTGGCTCTTTGCCCCCACACTGGCTTGGGTTGTGCTTCTCTGGACCAGCCAGACTACCCATCCTTTGGTTCCATGTTGGCTCGGGTTGTGCTTCTCTGGATCATCCGGACCTCTCACCTTTTGTAAAGGAGACCATCTTTACACCCTCCACTACCCCAACCCATCCACCCAGATCAGCAGTGATTGGGGACGGTGTCGAGTTGAGAGTTTTCCTGGGAAGGGCGAAACTTTATGGTTGCGATATGATCTTGAAGGCTGTGTTAGGTCTACTCATGGAAGCGTTGGGCTTCAGGCTGTGGTTGCTTACTACAGAGATAGGCTTCAGATCAAAAGGGGACACTACAAACACTCACTCAGGTCGACTGGACCTTCTAGTATGTTCAGAAGATGAATATCATGTCAAACTAACAGTAATAAGATCAAACAGTGAACTTAACAATCAATAATTAGAAACATAAAATGGTTTAAGTTTCAGAACTTCTCCTACATGTAAATGAGGTACTACTGGATACACATACGAAGTTTCAACTTGAGCTCAATTCAGAGCATCGAGATATAGGCAGAAACGTTCTGAGCAAAAAAATTACGGTAATTTTTGGTACCCAGACAGCTATTTCGACCTAGAATAGAGAATTGGCTCGATCACTTTGGAAGATTATTATAGGATTTTCAGTTCATAGCTTTCTGAACACTCCTATGAAATTGGGCCTCCTGATTGTACACAGAACTCCAGATCTCGCTTTCTGAAGTTGCTGTTCTAGATTGAGAGCTTTTCAGACCCCATCTGCTTCAGCGATCGTCTTGAATTACTCATTCACTCAATTGATACGAAAATTTGAGGACAATCTGTAGCCCTGCTGACAATGAACGCGACCTCGAAGGTTTGAAGCGATTTTCTCAAATCTGCTGCGATTGACATTGAAAACCTCAAAATCAACAAAAATGATACAATTCTGACACAATTCGAACTTCAATCATCCATAACTCCTTCTTTATTGCTCCAAATCGATCAAGAATTTCACTGATTATGACTGGCACGACGAGCCTTATCCTCCTGTGTTCTCAGATTTCACAGTCCTCTCATCAAATGCTAGAACTCCTCTTAAGATCTCTATTACTAAGTTTAGCGGTACACAAAGACAAAATTGGACCAATGGGAGTTCATAGCTTCACTCCCCTGTCCTTTTGTGTCCCAACTTGGTGACCTAATTTCATACATAAGCTACCACGTCAAGCCCCTAAAGTGCTAACGTAACCCCTAAACTCATGCGAAGACATGTAAAGCGACAACAGTAATAACTATACCGTAGTAACCATTTAAACCACATATGTATAATAGCCTGAAGTTTTTCATATGTTAAAATGCATATTAGCAGGTAAAACGCAGGAGAGAAAGAGGATAGATACCACCCAAAATTTGAAAACCGAATCAATAGGTCAATTTATCTACCATGGTAGCTCAAATTTACGACTTCGTCCATTTGGAACCCTAATCAATACTGTGGTAGATGGCAGCATATAAATCAGCCAGGGAACGAAGCTGCTTGATGGTACTGATCGAGCATCGAACAAGCAGAACCCTCAAAAGCTGTTTGTTTGATCAAATCGTCTCAAGAGGTAAACTTGCCTATTTCGAATTCTCATGCAAGTGCAAGTACCTAGCACCAGAACCGGATATCTCTTATCATGAGTCTAGATCTCATGTTTCTTGGCTAAATGCTATCTTGGAACTGCGTTTCTCATGGTGAGTAAACAGACAAGGAGTCCAGATAGACCAATAGTACTAGTACTAACTGTTTGCTTCTGTTTTGATTCACTTCAAGTTTTAAACTGAATGCTCGGATCCTTGTGGATGAGGTCTTGACGGTCGCAGCGGCTAATAATTAGTTGTTATTTCACTTACAGAAACCATGCATAAGTTGGAATTGATCCCTGTGCAAGAAATTTGGTATCTCTCCTAGGGATCTGCATGGTCGACCCGACTGCTACACTGAAATTATAGAGATACTGTAAAAGTTCAATCAGAAAATTATATCCAGTGACTTGAGATGATAGATATATGGACTGAAAGAGTTTCCATCCGAGTGGGCTGGCTGCAACTCAAATATGACGACATATGCAAGGGAAAAATGAGACAGATGAGAAAGAATTTACAGTAGCTGACATATTGTGCATGCGAGGTGGGGCTACGTATGATGATCGAGAACTACACAGTTGCTGTAGAATACAGTAGTAACAGTAAGTACATGACGTTCATTCTGATGGAGGAATTAGGGAAGTTGTCTCGCGGGGAGCAGACAAGGGCACCCTGCGGATATTCGGATCGCGGGTATACGTATATAGGTAGATTACTACTGTCCTGTGCCGACTACGTTATTATAAAATGCCCAGTCACTCGTCAATCTCTGATGATGTAGTAGCTGCACTCACACATCTCTAGCTTTCTTTACGCCACCGACGTCAGACTGAGAATTCATCGCTACTCACATCGATCGGGGAGATGCAACTGCAGCTGGACTGTAACATAGAAACCAAGATTAATATGCCGTGTGCTCATCGAATCGACAAAAACTATCCTGCCCCGAGCTCGAGCTCTAGATCTAGCAACTGCTCCGGATCCGCTGTTTGGGATGGATGGGAACATCGCTTTTGTGCGATGGCGATCAATCAAACTGGAACTTCCGCTTCACAGTACATGTCAAACAGTTGCAAGACTTCGTTCGAAGAGGCTGTTCGAACATCGGACAACTGTGCAAGTATTTACAACCGTCAGTAGTCGTTAATATTAATTAGGCTTTGTTCGTATTCGGCTGTCCCTAGCTAGCCCCGGTGTAATGCCCCTCAACAGTGCCTTGAATTCGGAATCCAAATGAAAGAACCGCCAGTAATTGCGATTCATGCGTTAGCTAGCTGTTGAGCTACAACAGCCAGATGTTACGCCTACATATAAGATGGAAACCACGCAACCTCCTCGAGCTCCCACTACCTCCCTTGGACTGTCAAGGGCAGAGCACAAGAGCGTGCCATGGAAGTACGTCTTTGGTACTTACTAGGCGTTCAGTAGCATTTGACCGAAAGTTACCACAGGCCACGCGTCTTCCGCAGATTCTGCTCCACGCAGAACGCAGCGCATCCGTATCGCAGATCCCTGAAGAATATTTTATCTGCCACTAACGTTATCTGTCTAGTAGCACTTGTTAGTAGCAAACAGTTTGTTTGTACAAAACAGTAGTAGTACCGTGTTTGTTAAATGGAAATGTTCGAGTTCTGCTCGTGCTTTAGAACATCCGACTCGTAGCTACAGGATGACGCCTCTATAGTGGTCGTCTCTCGGGATCTTCTCGGGGCAAGAGATCCTTGACCGATCTCCGACCGTGGACCGAAGAGAGTCGAATACTTCGGCCAGCAGATCTAGACTATCTAGAAGACTATCTAGAGTTCGTATACCGCCTCGATATCAACAAGTGAATATATACTTCAGCACGATCGACACCAAATGTTCGTGCTTTATCCAACTTCCTCTGACAGCTTCAAAGTCCGAACAGGGCTGGCCCAAAAAGATGATCATGAATTAGATTCGAGTCATCTTGACTTGGTGTCTAACGACACCCATTTCAAGCTGTCTGACCGCGGAACCTCGAGCTGCTCGTGCGCATGTAACCTTTCCTGAAACAACTCTAGCGGCTCGAGGTAGTTAATATTACCAAACTGGCCGATTCAAGAGCTGCAATCCTCCGATCACAGATTTCAGTGGAATTTATTCACTAGAGTTCACTCACGGCGTGCTAGCGAATCCGCCTTGCTAGAATTCGTCCTAGGCCTCTACTGGATTAAATGTAGAAAAATCTCGACTCACCTGAACAAGAACAGCATCATCCAAGCACAAATTCTAGCAAATCAATATCCCAGACCGGACTCATTATATTATTGGCAGGTTTTGAATACATGTGGATCCTTGAACAGTTTCCTGCAGAAACGAACACGTATATGACAGAGGTCACTAGGTCAACAATTACTCCCGGCCGTTCAGGATTTATCAGAACATCGCTCCTGCTCGAGCGTCTTCACGTAAGTGCATGAGTTCGATATTGTACCAGGCTACATTCAAGGCTGCTCGGCCGATAGTTTCATGATAATCTCTGAAGACACCTCAAACGACTTGGTGAGTACCTCAGAATCAGCTTTGACTCCGAACAGAGTTCGCGGGAGGGAAACCAGTCCTGGAAATGTGCTGCTGAAGGAGGCGTAAGCTCTCACTGTCTTCTTGCTCTTGTTGATCTGGAAATGCACGAGGCCACGAGGGAACACGAAGATGTCGTCCTTATGCAAAGTTTGAGTGAACAGATTAGGGACTGGAGCAGTTGCGTCGATAAGACCCACCTCTAGAGTCCCTTCAATGATGAATAGAGTCTCAGTACCACGAGGATGAGTGTGAGGCACATTCACGCTGCCCGGTGGGTATACAAGAAGTGCATTGGAAACACCCAGTCCTGACAGTGCTGGGAAATTGTTCACGTTAACTCCCGTAACGTTAGCGAATGCTCCTTGTCTCACGTCGATGTTGCGTAATCCAGAGAAGGTGAAGTACTTTCCGTCAGCTCTAGCACCGTTGGCAGGCGGTGCAAAATCCCTGATTTCCTCTGGATCAGCTGCATGGGCAGCGAAAACAGCCAAGAACAAGAGTGTGCATACTATGACAGGCGATATCGATGTGAATCCCATGTTGGCGCGTATCGTCAACTGCAAATTGGAGTAAAATTAACACACCGGCACCGGACAAACATACGCTGGCAGCTGCAGATCTAGACTGCAAGCCTTGATTTGGATACTCGATTAAAACGGATGTTGTGATCGGACTAACATACACCGGCAGCTGCAGATCTAGATTGCAAGCCTTGATTTGGGTACTCGATTAAAACGGATGTTGTGAGTTATTGGCAGTGTCTGCCTGTTATTTATAGTACAGATGGAGAATCTTTCGAGCGAACATTCGCATGCAAGAATTTTGCTGATGACTGTGATAACGTCATTGGAGTCCTCGAGCGTCAAAATTCGTGGATATTAGTATGCTTAGGATCTGCTTGGGAATGAAGACTGGGAGACTAACGGTAATCTTGTGCCGGCGTCTGTCATGATCGTCTTGACTCCAACACCTTGACAGAGAACTGTAGCACGTACCCAACCCCATGCTAAGTCTTCGGTGAGCTCAGGACTTTGGTGAAACACACCACGTTCACACGTACTGAGTATCTAACTTCTTGTGTACAGCAGCTGGATTGAACTGGCTAGTTATTCCTTCAGACAGATCGATCCCTGGAGCTCACTGATGAGGACTAGTTCTTAGTCCCTCTCTCTCCATTCTTAAATGGAACGGACAACTGCAGTTGTTTGGTCTTTGCTCCATGCATCTACTTTAGTACTATCTCCAGAGGTAACTAGTGTGAATTTGTGTCTGATTAGGACTTTCTTATTCAAGGTTTCGGAGGTGCTTAATAAATTAATCAGATAAGCCATAACTTGCTAAGTCAACGTTGTGAGTATAGTCAAACTTGAACCATTTTTACGCTAGTTGATTATTGTGGATTCAAGGATGGTTGGTCTAGCAACCTAAATACTCTCAGACTGGAGGAGTTGTAAATCTGGATCTTGTCGGGTACGTCGCCTAGGAAAACATAGGAAGGAAATCAGGCGACGAAGGGTTATCTAGGCGACCCACATGATCTAGTACCCAAGTTATGTTAAATTCAACGTTACACCGTTAAACACACTATAACGATGAGTCAAAGGTTGTATCTAGAGGACTTTAAACCTGGTCTTCTGTCATGTACAACGGTTTCCACGGCAAGTTAGTGCTGTGCTATCAACTTGTATATTTTTTTATTTTTTTACTTTTTTCTAATAAAAACCAGACAGAGCTGGTGAATTTTATTCCCGTAAGTTAAAAGGGAGTTCCCACTCCCTAACATACGTGGTTTGTCACTAGGACTATTAGCGTAGTAAATTCTTCTCGTAACAGTTTTCTCTCTACTGGGGTGATATTTGGCGCGTTTGATTAGGTGCCACCTCCTAAGGTGGGTGTTATTTACCCAACTACATTTGTTGAGGTAGCTGGAATGCATCATGGTTATTGGCTTGCAGCAGCTATTGGTATTTGAAATTATAAAGTGTGCACTCTTTGCATCTTTGTAGGTTTTTTCTTTCGTTTTGAGGTACTCTTAAGCCGAGGCTTTGTTTCTCTTTTTGTCATTTTTTGCTCTATGCTGCTGGAGCTGATTCATGCTCGTCTTGTCCGTGGAAATGGTGCACGCTCTCTCCTTTTGGCTGGCCTTGCCCTTCGAGCACATCGTTGCAAAAATTGACGGCATAGAATCTGCGCCCACGCATCATTGAATTGCTGTGATTTCTCTATTCTGTTTCTATCTTTTCTTTTGTATTTGATGTTTTTGCATTGTGTAATTGTGTCACAAATTCTCTCTCACCCTAAATCCTCTCTCTCTCTCCATCCCAAACAGCGGATCCGGAGCAGTTGCTAGATCTAGAGCTCGAACTCGGGGCAGGATAGTTTCTGTCGATTCGATGAGCACACGGCATATTAATCTTGGTTTCTAAGTTACAGTCCAGCTGCAGTTGCATCTCCCCGATCGATGTGACTAGCGATGAATTCTCAGTCTGACGTCGGTGGCGTAAAGAAAGCTAGAGATGTGTGAGTGCAGCTACTACATCATCAGAGATTAACGAGGGACTGGGCATTTTATAATAACGTAGTCGGCACAGGACAGTAGTAATCTACCTATATACGTATACCCGCGATCCGAATATCCGCAGGGTACCCTTCTCTGCTCCCCGCGAGACAACTTCCCTAATTCCTCCATCAGAACGAACGTCATGTACTTACTGTTACTACTGTATTCTACAGCAACTGTGTAGTTCTCGATCATCATACGTAGCCCCACCTCGCATGCCCAATATGTCAGCTACTGTAAATTCTTTCTCATCTGTCTCATTTTTCCCTTGCATATGTCGCCATATTTGAGTTGCAGCCAGCCCACTCGGATGGAAACTCTTTCAGTCCATATATCTATCATCTCAGTCACTGGATATAATATTCTGATTGAACTATTACAGTATCTCTATAATTTCAGTGTAGCAGTCGGGTAGACCATGCAGATCCCTAGGAGAGATACCAAATTTCTTGCACAGGGATCAATCCAACTTATGCATGGCTTCTGCAAGTGAAATAACAACCAATTATTAGCCGCTGCGACCGTCAAGACCTCATCCACAAGGATCCGAGCATTCAGTTTAAAACTTGAACAAAATGAAGTAAAACAGAAGCAAACAGTTAGTACTAGTACTATTGGTCTGTCTGGACTCCTTGTTTGCTTACTTCACCATGAGAAGCGCAGTTCCAAGATAGCATTCAGCCAAGAAACATGAGATCTAGACTCATGATCAGAGATATCCGGTTCTGGTGCTAGGTACTTGCACTTGCATGGGAATTCGAGATAGGCAAGTTTACCTCTTGAGACGATTTGATCAGACAAACAGCTTTTGAGGATTCAGCTTGTTCGATGCTCGATCAGTACCATCAAGCAGCTTCGTTCCTTGGCTGATTTATATGCTGCCACCTACCACAGTATTGATTACGGTTCCAAATGGACGAAATCGTAAATTTGAGCTACCGTGGTAGGTAAATTGACCTATTGATTCGGGTTCCAAATTTTGGGTGGGATCTATCCTCTTTCTCTCCTGCGTTTTACCTGCTCATATGCATTTTTACGTATGAAAAACTTCACGCTATTATACATACGTGGTTTAAATGGTTACTACGGTATAGTTATTACTGTTTTCTCGTTAAAATATCTTTTACCTAATATCTGGAGGCTCCTGAAGAAGGAAGAACGCAAGAGCCCGGCTGACTCTAGACGGGTACGGGTTGCTCGACTGATAAGATGGTCGGACTCCAATTTACAGAGTCCATTATATTAGAATTACGTCGAAGTCTCTAGTACGTGTGGTAGATTTTCTTCCTACGAAGTTTACGGACAATTTTGTTCAACTTCAAAAGTTCTAAAAGATGACTAAATCACACAACAAAATACTGAATCTTTCGAGCGACGTAAAAATATATGCATTTAGTTACTTGCACGAGAAAGCTAGCTAGATAGAACATATTATTATGTTTAGCGCTTGAACAAGTTCAAGTACATCTGTCCAGTGTCCAGCGAACAGTAATTTACTTGATCCACCCCCCAGAGGGAATCCCGGACTTGATCCACCTCCTCTTAACGATATCTTTCTTGATCAACCCCCAAACTGGCTACCGCCCGCTTTGTAAGTTACTTTGCCACATGGACGTCCAGTCAGATAGTCCTGTCAGCTTTCCGAAGCTGACGTGTTATGTCATGTCAGCTGGCGATGTGTGACATGTTTCAATGTCAGATGTCAGCTGGTGATGTCTGACGTGGTACAATGTTAGATTAATGCGCGGGAAGACAAGAAGGACTGTGCAGCAGAATGTTACATTGCGTAGAGTTTAGTGCAGCACGTTAGCGTTGAAGTTTTAGAGTGCTTGGCCTACATTCTTGTCGATGGCTGTGCAGATTGTCGCTCTTCGTGAATTCTACGATGAAATCGAAACGATTGGGAAAAATGTAGAACCACGATAGACCAGATGCGCGATAGTGAAAATTGTCTGCAGCTGCAATGGTTCCATGACTTATCAGGCTTGCGCAGATGTTTGAAAGCTACCGGAGGAGTTTCTAAACAAAAAGAATTCCTATCTCCTGGAGCAAACTCTCCAAGTCCAAGCAGTTGTTGTTCTCATGCTCATACTGTTCGAGCTTGGAGATTCAGTATGTCACTGATGGATTCGTCAACGAAGGAATGGAGAGTTGAAGACTGCGGTGTTTCCACAGTCTGGCAAGCTGGGAATGAACTCTTAAGCATGACAGCGACAGAATTTTCCATTTTGTCTGAAGGAGAACAGAAGGAACTTATCCAATCTACTATTTTGCGAGGATTTTGGGAGCTGCAAATCGGTCTCAGCCGGAAAAATAGAGAACGCACAGTGTTCGCAGCGCGTAAAATAGAATGTTCAGAAGTAATATCAGATGTTATCGAGCGAGTTGAGGTAGAGTCTATTGTTTGGGACATGGACCGATTGGTGATGGAAGAACCTATAGTCATAATTAAACATGTTGATCATTGCCGGGACGTATTGACTAGGTTTCGCCAAGTTCGAGATCATATTGCAGAGGTGAAAGACCGAACTGTGGGTCTGTGTGAAGAAATAAAGAATACACTCTGTGTGTGCGAAGATGCAGTTGAGAACCTCGAGAAATTATACAGTTTGCTAGAGTAGCGAAAGAGTATATTTTGATAACAATGTTGGATAATATTGCGGAATAAAATGTATCTTCTTCTACATATGTTGTTATCTATTTTGATAATAATGTCCG
Organism: Asterella californica; assembly: GCA_036924285.1. Classification (NCBI taxonomy): domain Eukaryota; kingdom Viridiplantae; phylum Streptophyta; class Marchantiopsida; order Marchantiales; family Aytoniaceae; genus Asterella; species Asterella californica. The sequence continues at coordinate 29,087,719 of JAYKYS010000006.1, read as the reverse complement.
GTAATTTTGCGGAATAAAATGTATGCTGTTATATATTTTTTTGAACGGTTTTAGAAATGAAATGAAAGTTTTCCGAACTTCAAACGGAACAAACCGAACTAAACTGAACTTCAAAAGCATCGATATCCTTGCTCGGGCTTCCTTGTAGCACCTTATTCCCTTCCCGGAAAGTCGAGAGAAGTAGAGGCTACTTCAAGCTTTCGATTAACTTCCTCACACCCTTCCATGAGGAGAGTTTCTCACGCATGTACAGAGAATGGAGAGGAGAAAAAAGAACGAGAGCCAAAACAGTCGAGAGGAGAGTGGAGAGGTTTAGTCGAGAGGAGAGTCGAGATCAGAAGAGGAGGAGAAAGGAGAGGTTTATCGATATTTGAGGAGAGAGCGAAGGAAGAAGAGTGAGACTGCGAGCTCTGAGTGAGTAGAAAGGTTGTTGTAAAATTGGATTAACTCTGAGCGATTTTGAAAATCGCTGTGATGAAAACGAGAGGAGGTGTCGATAGTAGTGGCGATGGAGTTCCAATTCGAGGTCCAATTCGAGGTCGAGGCGGAGGCTTTGGAAGAGGACGAGAGAGCGGAGGGTACCACGACGATCCTGTAAGTTAACTAGGATGCTAGAAGTCGTATTTGTATTGCATGTGTTTATCGTCAATGTATGAATTTGGATTTTTTTCCATGTTAGGGTTAGCGAAACAGAATGTTTCGTCCAAGATTGGTGGAATTGGTAGAAATTTCTCGATAAGATTAGAGCGAAACACGTCCGAGGGCGAAACACATGTTTCGTCCTCTGCGGTCCCATTCTTGTCACAAGGCAGGGTAAAACACGGCCTATTTTGCCCTGCCCAGTCGCATGTGTTTTCACTGAGCAGGGCGATACATGCTGCTCCGCCCTCCCGGTCCCAATATGTTTTCACTGGACAGGACGATACATGTTGTTTCGCCCTGTCCAGTCTCATTGTTTTCACTGATAGGGCTTATTTTCACTTATCAATCCAGAGGGCAAAACTAGCCGTGTTTTGCCCTCTGGATCCACTTCTCCGTGAGGACTAGTTTCACCCCTCGTCAGACGAAACACTGCGTTTCGCCTTGTGGATGACCGAAACACGGTGTTTCGCCCTTGACGATTAGATCTGCCTTTCTCTTGTTGCATTATTCGCTTCCATTTCCTGCATTTCTAATAGTTCTACAATATCCCCGCTGTGTGCCAATAGTTGGATTGTTATGTTTACGTTTTTGGACATTTTTAATTTGTATACGTCCTTTTTAGCTGATGAGGAAATGGAGAGCATGAAGGAAGGACCTTCATTGTTTCAATATACTCACGAGGAGGATGAACGATATCATCTGAAGTGGTGTTGGGTCCAAAAGGAGGAAATGGAGAATTGTTTGCAAGGAGTAGAAGAAGAAGTTGTCGATCGACTTGGGTTACTTATTGCTCTCTCTTTTGAGTTCCCTCGTCCTGATGTGAGTTTTCATATCTTTCAACAGAGTATTACAATGATTCTTGTGTGTTAAAAGATTCAAACATTGCTTTGATAAGCATACTTATCCTTATTATTATTTGTTTTGCAGATTCCTTTTTGTATAGAATTCATCCAATCATATGAAGAAGAAAGTCGCCGAGCTATTGTTCAAGGACGTCATATTGTATTGGATGAGTCTTTTATCCGAGAGTCTTTAGTTTTGCCAATGGGAACAACAGTACCTCGTCCTCATCATGTGAAGAGAAATCTGATAGAGGATTGGTTTCTCACAAAAGACGAGAAGAGAAACCGATATTTATTGTGGATGTGTGAGTTTTCAGAGTGGAGGCTGGTGTTCCAACTTATCAATTGTGTTCTTTTGGCTCGTAGAAGACCAAAAGAAGTTCCAGGACATTTAGCTCTATACGTGAAAAATAAAGTAGAGGAGAGTGAGGAGAATCGAGTTTTCTTAAAACCTCGTTATACCTGTCACATCAAACTGCATTAAAACACACCAAACAAACTAATTCTATAACTGACATAAGAAGCTACACCAACTAACCACACAGTTGAGGTGAGATTCTTACGCTTCTCGATTTTTTACGTATAAACAAGCCAAAAAAGGTTTTTCGGCCTCCTTGCCAAATCTCGTCCTCACGTTCATTCTAATGTGTTGGGCGCAATGACCATGAGTCACAGTCGGAAATATCTCTGCAACGGCTTTCTCCAATCCTTTTTGTCGATTGCTGATGATGACAGTTTGAGGACTCTCAATTCCATTTATTGATTCTTTCAGTAAACCACAGAACCAAGTCCAGTTGGATGTATCCTCTCTCGGAGCTACAGCATAAGCTAAAATGATAGCCTGGTTTGCACCATCGAGTGTGGAAGCCAAGAAAATTTGACAAGGAAACTTACGAGACTTTGAATGACAAGCGTCAAGACAAATCACTTTCTGACAGGAGCTAAAAGCATTACGAGTAGCACTGGGACAGACAAAAAAATGACTGAAAATTGTTGGATGATTTATCCATGTGCCCCAGTCCACAACAGCTAATAGATCCACATCTTTAATCTTTCTGCATACAGATGGAATATAATGAAAAGAGACCGTCTGATTACCTTCTAACCAATCTCGTGAATGCTCACTTCTCCAAATTTGGTTATATGAAGCTCGTTTATTAAAACTAGTCTGAATTTCTTCCATTAAATTCCTGACTGGGATGTTGGGATCTATTGCTACTCTATTACACAAAACTTGTGCAAGGAATTTAGAGTTTAAGGCTGGTCCACGCCAGTAAGCTTGTTGTCCAGGGCAAGTATGCTCCAGATTACACACACTGATGGTGATTCTCTCTGTGAATTTCCCTCTTTGTGCACGTACCCTCCATTTGCACAACTGCGTTATTGACCCTTCCCTTGCCTCAACTCCAGTTCCATAAAATGTTTCTCTACCAGAGGTTAAATATCGCATCTTCTCGCCACATCGACCATTCTCAGGAACTCGCCGTGTTCTTTGGATCACAGTGACATCTTCTCGTCTTCTGCTCTCTCTCTCTCTCTGTCGTTGGGTGAACTCGTGGAAGCTACGAGGCTGACTACTTATCAAATTTGGATCCAAGTTTTCGTTGTTTCCAACTCGCTGTGCTATTGATTTTCTGCAACGAATCCTCCCTCCATAACGACAGACGCGCACTCTGTGAGTAGAATATGACTTGAGCTTGTTACAAGCTCTACTGTTCAGAAAACACCAACAATCTATAGCAAAGTCAAATTCCTTCCAGCATTGAAAATCTCCCCCTAACTTCAATGTCCCTGCGGCCTCTCTCAAGACGTCTAATGTTTTTCCTTGAAGTATGCGGTCAGCAAGACGGGCATCAATCATCTCCTGCCGCCATCGCTCCAGTATCGTTTCGTCTTCTTCCTCGTCGCTTCTTGCGTCTAAAAAAAATTCCCGCTCTTCATCTTCAAATTGTAATCCATCGAGGGAATCTAAATCATTATCCTCCGACATTATCGCTAAGTGCTTACATGCACTGTAAATCTATGTCTCAGATGCCCCGCTGTTACCCCGCTGTTACCACCATGTACTGTGCAAATCTATGTCCCAGATGCCTGCCCAGATGCCCCGCTGTTACCACCATGTACTGTTCACATATCCGCACTGTTCACATATCTGCACTGTTAATAGTCATTCCTTCTTTTAGATGTCGAACATTGTATCCTGCCAGTACTCGTTCTGCTGTGCAGTTCCGCTTCTCTTCCCGCGCACTAGTTTCTTCCCGCGTCAGGTCACACGTCAGCTTCGGAAAGCTGACAGGATTATCTGACTGGACGTCCATGTGGCAAAGTAACTTACAAAGCGGACGGTAGCCAGTTTGGGGGTTGATCAAGAAGGGTATCGTTAAGAGGGGATGGATCAAGTCCGGGATTCCTTCTGGGGGGTGGATCAAGTAAATTACTGATCCAGCGAACTGCGGCTATGAACTACGCAGTATATGATTTTCTCTACTTGTTTTTATAATACTCTAATTTAACGCCTTGCTTGTCTTCTTGTTGCAGTTTTAACCAAATGCGAGAAACAAAACAACTGTATTCTATCCGAATTCTTCATGAGGAGAATGCATAATGACCTAGCTGATGTTCGATGATAGTTAGCATCAAAATTATAATTTTATTTGTGACACGGATCAATGATAACATGCATGGTTATCTCATAACACACTTTCTATTTTCTCCTCTACTCCTTTAAGTAATATCATTAACCTTGGCACGCATAACATAATCTAAAAAGTTGAGCGATCAAATTTTCAAAGAACATTTCTTCTGTCCTTCTTCAACCGGTTCTTCAACAACAAATAATCATTTCGACGAAACGTTGTCATGAGAACGGTCCTTCTATAAAATGAGAGAAAATTGAATTAATCAACAAGATAACCAAGAAAAAATGTCAGAGCAAGCCATAGCTGACTATGAATAAGATGAAATCTGAAATAGACAATAGAAAAAAAATTCTTTACAAGTAACTTCTCAAAGGTCGTAAAGGAATAATGGATGTATTCATCTTGAGTACAAGGATCAATTTTCACTTGCACTTCGATCCAGTCTTTAATACCAACCATCTTCACCATGGCCATTTGGATGCAGTCCATGACACAAAATCTCTCTCACTCTTTCTCCATCTCATCCATTAAAAGTTGTCCCTAGTTGACACGAAGAAAGATGGAGGGTTTATGATTGTTGATCACACTCTGCACTGTCCGCCAAATAGGTTTTGATGAATTTTTAAGCATTATTGTCGATGATACCAATTGTGCAAGGACAAAAGTCTGATCACTTTTTGAAGAGAAACACCAATGAGGAGAATAGGTGCCGATCAACTTTCACACGTGGTCACAAAAAGGAAGCAAGGAGACACATGAAAGACTATAAATGAGTTGTTCAAAGCTTTTTTTATCTTTTTTCATGTTCTGGTTATCCACAAGCACTTTCTCTACCCACCTTCAGCATTAGTTCCTGATTTTGCTAGAGGATTTGCTCATGATTCTTTACGGCCTCCATATCCATTTTTGGCTTTTCTTGTGTGTTTTTGTAGGTTCAGAAAGGAAAAGGTTTGATCAGCCCGTGGGACCTTGTCGTGTTTTGGTCTAAGAAGTAGGTCTACTATTTCACTCTAGCAGTACAAGCATTTTTAGATGAACTGCTCTTATAGACAACAAGGCAAAGCATAGTTGAGTATGCTATCAAAATAGTGACGATCAACAAAGACAACATACTTGGAAGACTATAACTGATATGGCCGGACGACGTGCAAAAGCAAGAAGAAGATATGCACAAAAAAGACACTTTAGCGATAAATTGTGGAACTAAGTTCAAGGTCTCTCGTTCAAAACGCAGTATCCGCTCTATAGTGAAGAGCACGATGAGTCGAAGAACTTGACTGGTGGCAAAGATGAAGTGGAGTCGATGCTTGTGGCACGTTTGTAAGACCATCCAGATCTATCAAAAGCTCATGAGTTGTCGCATGTGTTGTCTAGAAAAGAACAAGGGTGCGCTAAATTACTGATTGATAACCTCGCTAATGTCATGGACACTGTCAAAAAGACTCACATCTGATGACGAGATTGGTAAGAAGTGTGCACTAAGAATGGGCGATCTCAGAAGATACTTGAGAGTCGATTAGATAAGGCAACCTCTCAGATTTTGAGGCTTCATCTCAGAAACTTTCGCATTCATACTGATGAGAGAGGTGAAGTCTTACAAGAGGACGGTTTGCAAATTAGAAAATGAAAAGTGGCCTGGTGTTAGACCCATGAGAAAGCAAAGATCGGATGCTTTGTTGCAGAACTGAAAGAGTTGATCTTAAATTGGTGGACTGACATGACATTAGTTTCTCCTATTGCAAAGCATGTCTTGAAACGAGAGAATAATCATCCTGTGCACATATTCGATAGAACTCAGATAATTAATGTGACTGATCTTGTTTAATGGTGTGCTTGTACAATTGTGTTACAAGATATGTGTATTTGTAAAATTATCTACTGATGATGAGTGCAATGCAATTATTGCTTTGTTTTTTACTGCATAATGTTTAGAATATTCAATTGCAAGCAGAAGAAAATTGTTTGACTGGCTTCACACGACTTATGTACAAAAGTCTGGATATTTTTGTTTAGTTATGAGTATTGCTTTTGCCAGCAGAACCGTCATTGTTATGAGGTCCGGACGTTGTTTATGTAGATTTAGATGTTGTGTGAGGACATCCAGATGTTCTACAAATGGTTGAACTTCTTGCATAAGGTCAGGACCTTCTCAAATGAACTCTAGATCTTTGAAGGAGTGGACAATAGCAAGATCCTGACCTTATCTATCTACGTAGTTTGTACATATATATTGCAGCAAAAGGTCTAGACCTAGATATTTCAAATGTTTGAAGCTCGCTCTAGTTTTAAAATAATTGTACAGAAATAATCTTCAGTGTGTAGATCTCTATGTAAGTATAGAAAGAATGTGAATAATATTGTAACCAGTGGACATTTGCATACATTTGTCAACTTCAGAAAAACATTATCTTCTGGTGGAGAAGGTAATGAATTACCACGATGTGCCAAATTTGTAAGTTTATTTCAAAACTGAGATTTGTTCTAGTGTTCACATATTTTCTTGTCCGTGAAATCTTACAGACGGAGTTTTATTTTGATTTCTTGGATGTGAATCCAACATTCATACTCAATGGTGAGGAAATAAAAATTCCTATTAGCAAATCATGGTTACAAAACAAAAACCGAAGTGGGTGAAGAATGAGGTTATCACAATATTTGCTGCTGAAAATATCATGTAGAGTTGACCTTTCTGAAAGATGCATTCAACGCAATTCACAAAGATCATCGAGGGACAGAGGTCCGGACCTGTGCATGTCAACATGATAACTGTCGAGTTTGTGACACCACAAAGACAAGTATAGAGGAAGAAGGTGAATCGTCAAGTCGATGTCATGCTTCAAACAAATGTTTTCTCAGTTTAAGGCAACAACTCAACACTTTTCTGTGTTCTCTGATGCACTTATCAGCGAGTGGTATTGAGCTCAAATATTGCTACGAACTCAGGTGCATCATGCAGAAGTGCGAGTTCTGGAGCATCGATAAGTTTGAGGGATTGTTATGTCTGACATACGAGTCTACTAAAGCAAATGAGTCCAGTAGAGAGCAGTTGAAATGGAAGAGATACGAGTATGTTGGTCAGGGAAGGACCTAAACGATAATGAAACGAAGAGAAAAGAGCTAGTTCATGTTCAGACAGATAGGCAAATATTTATGAGTAACATGAAATCAAAGCTAGGATCATTTGTTCTACACGGCTTCACCTAGAAGTGGCAGGAAAAGCAGTAGAGAGTATGCGTGAAGAATTTTCCCAATCGGATAATTGTATCTATGATAGACTATGTGGAGAACTACACGTTTATACCTCAAGATGAGATCCAGTCAGAATACTAGACAAGCAAATCGATCATAATTCATATCCATATCTTCTATTATCATTCGACTCTATCTACAAAGAAGGACGAGATGTGAAGAAGGTGATCCACTTCTACATCTCTGATGACAAGAGACATGACAACCTTTTCATACAACATGCTTTCAAGATTAGATAGAGATCGAAAAGATTCGGTATAAGGTCTATTGTGTGTGATCAGACGGTGCGCTTATCCAGTTCAAGAATTTCATTAACTTCTACTTTGTCTCAAGATACCCTGTCATGACCAGCGATAAGGAAATGATGCGGAATTTCTTTTGTTTTGGGCACGAAAAAAGTGAACATGACAATCAAGGACAAGTGATCAAAAGTGGCTTGTGCATGCATCAGATGCAACTTGGTCATATTGACAAATTTGATTGTGTAGAAGATGTTGTCAAGTATTATAGAAGCAAGTTGGAGGATGCAAGACCATCAAGTTTTGCAAAACAAGCATTCGAGCAAGCCAAAATTGGAGGTGTGTTTTTTGAAAATCAAGTTGGAAGACATTGACAGACCATCTTACCTCCTTGCTAATACTCTTCCGGGCTGTAAGAAGTTGCATTGCTTTTGGTGACAAAGCAGAAGTGATCCTTCTTTGTTAATGACGAGACAATTTTCATGCATGTATCCAGATTGCAAGGGTATGAAGAGAACTGCAATTGTAAGGAATTGATAAGTGGTTGATGTTTCCGGAGTCTAGTTCTGATAGACTCTACTACAGTCCCGTGTGTTGAAGATCTAGATCTGAGGTCGAACGAGTTTCTGACAAGTAGTGATCACGAGCGTCTCTCGGATGCCCTCACACTAGGTGATGTCTTTGCTGTGAAGTGCGACTATGAATAAGTGGACTACCATTTGCGTTGCATTGCTATGAAGCAAAAAATCACAAAATGAGAGCAAGCAGTATGTCTTCACTCGTGATGATGTTGTGGTCTATGGTCAATACTTTTGTTTCCAAAAGCGACTGAAGGATAACATGGTTTATACTGAAAATCATTGCAAAGATGATGCAATATTTCTACTCGCACCTTGTGAGGGCAATCAATGTGCACTTGACTCCAATGTTGAGAACCGGAAAGAGTAAAAAGAAATCGATTCCTCGTTGATCCATCGATTTTGAGACACACGAGTAGATCTTGGTTGGTATCATAGAGACGAAACCTCCGGACGTGTGACAATCCTTGTTAGTGAATTTTGTGAAGATCCAGATCTTGTTTTGGACATCAGATCTCTTATAGAAAGAGAGCCGGATGTGTTTCAAAGGGTCTGTCGTATTCGTTTCTTCTCACGCATCCTCGTAAATGTGCAAATTATGTCTATAGTATCAACTGACCTTTCTGATCTTGCATCTAGTTGCATTGTCTCTCTTGACAAATGTGTGATGTAGATACCAACTTTAGTTCTAGTTGACTCAAGTGATTTTCTCTCTAATTTCTTTATTTCATCATGTAGTTGGTAAACTAACCATCGGGAAAAATTGATCTCTTGCTCACCTTCTTTCTTGTAATGAGAAGTACACATGTACAGAAAGGATGTTAGAATCAGATCAGAAGACACTCATAAGCACAAAATCCCAAATATTGCAGTTAAAAACGAATGAAAGACTTCTCGGGGATTGGATTTCAGATTTTGTTTGCAGAAGCTTTGTCTATGTCTTCTGAGGAGTGGACTTCATCTAATTCATACCCAATTGTGCATGAGAAGCCTTCCTATTGAGTGGCGGTGATTGTTAGAAGTTGTACAGAGTCCAAGCTTATCTCATCCAGTGGAGCACTTCGGATCCACACACCGACTGTCCATGAGAGATTGGTCCCTTGAGTCAGAGTAGTCGGAGCAAAGACAGAAGAAGCCGGAAGTCTTCTTTCCAGAGCAAAAGACGTCATCCTCAATCGAAAGATAGTATAATGTAAGCAGATCTTTGGTCTTCTTTCTCAATTTACTACAAGCAAGGATGGCTTGTTAGTCAGGATCCGGACTAGAAGCTTGTCAGAATCTTGGTTTCTCTCTTTTTATTTGTTTCCTCTTGTTTGGATTTTCTCTTTTTCACTCTCTTCCTTCATCTTCCGATCTTCATCTTTTCTGCCATTCGATTTCCGAAGCTTCGTTTGAATATCAGTGAATGCGAATGTCATTGTAGTGCTGTCAGAAGATCATTTTAGCAGGCAGAAACCTAAGAAGACTACAAGGGGCATACACCATGTGATTAATCGTAAGAGTAATGTGTGATAGAGAATAATAATTTGACATCTACGAAGCAGAGACAGTCTTCTGGAGGTGTCAGAAGCCGAGTTGAATCCCCAGAAGTCGAAGATTGCTTCTGGAAGCCGACGTGGTCGTGGAAAGACTAGAAGTCATGACTTGGAAGCAGTAATCATCTTCTTGGACTTCTCAGTGGGTATTGGTATGGTATTTTTAGTAGTAATTGTATGTTACAGTCTAGAGCACCTTCTGAAGGGTCTGAAAGCCGTGTGGTTTTGTGAGAAGAAGAGATTTCTAGACAAAACCCAGGTGTTTGTGCGTTTGAACAGATCTTAAAACTTAGAACAACGTTACTAGTGTGTAAATCTTCTGTAAATCTTCTTGGGGAACGAAATCTTATGCTACAATGGGCTAAAGGAGAAATCCTATGACACTACACCATCCTAGCTATAGCGTCAACCTTCTCTAGATTTGATTGTCTCCCAAAAGCACTACACAAATGATCAACCACTAAAATCTCTAGCACATCAAACTTAGACTTAGCTCCTGATAGGGTGAGATGTACCTCCTCCAGACGAGTCAAAATGTGTTCTACATCTTCATCCTTGTCCTCAACCGCGCAATGTTTTATAAGAATATCATCTAGAAATGAATATTCTTTCAAGTACAAACTCCCGTAATATCTTATGCATCATATTCTATGTATGAGCCACTGAGTTTGTTGTCCCTTGAGGAAGAGTACACATCCGCATCAATCTCAAAGATGTACACATAGTGGTCAGATCTCTACTCTTGACAGCCAGCTGAAACTGATCATAACCAGAATATAGATCTCCAATAGAATAGATAGCTCTCCCTGCAAATGCCTCCGCTATCTCATCAATCACATGATCCGTCTCAACACTACAAATGATCATATTATTCGTAGGCTATAGATCTTGAATGAAGCGCAAAGCTTCTGACTTCTTGGGTACAGTGAACCACCTGCTAGAGTATGGCCTCATAGACGGCTCTATCCTCATCTGAACTTTCTCTTTTAGCAATTCAATGAATTTAGGCAGCAAGGCACGAGGAACCGGAATCGGTTTCAGATCCCGAGGTGCATGAGGGATTGTGAATATAACCATAGGTGCTACTACCTTTGGATCCACACAACCTATCTCTTTTGCTGAAAAAAATGCTTTATCATGATCCGCTATCATCTACTAAAAATAGTCTTCTCAACCTCGATCAAAAAATCACCCCCTCCTATCTGGAACTCCCTCAACGTCTCCTCGGTAAACTGATGTCTCACTTGTCTATGATCACGCAGTATGGACTTAATGCCCACTAACTGTACTTGCTGTTACGAGCTAACAGGTAGTTGAGTTGCTACCGGCTTCACTTTCTTCAGTACAGATGTGTACTTCACATGGAATTCTGTCTCTTGAGGAAGTGTACACCAACAAACTGCATCCCTCTCCTCACTCTTCTGCATCAGATGAGAAAAAAATCGTAAATACGTAGCGATCTCCTCATATATTTTTTGAGAGTAGATAGAGATCACCATCATATCATCTTTCCTCTCTATCAATCTACTTACATCGCCCAACCAACTAGCAACTGACTATACAGACACAAACTCCACAAACAAGCCAAAAACTATATCACTCTCATGCAGAATCCTTGCACGCCACAACTCTGATATTTGTTTCACCACCCATTTTTTATATTTTCCTCCATATCCTCAACTCTCGTAAATTGACTCCACCCATCGCTCTCGAACATCAACAATCCAGACGGTCAACTATGTACACTGTATACTTCTTCAAACTCATGTACACGTCTCATCTGACTCTTCCACTTTGTGTATCAACTCTGACGGGATCTCAATAGTAGGTTCTACACCCTTGTCATCCTCCTTTATAGGTGGACTGCGAAAACCCTTACATCTCTTTGTCTGAGAATCTCTAAGGGTTTGTCGATTTCGCTCATGTCTCGAACGAACAGTCAAGGACTATATTGAATACTTGTCATCAAGACTCCGAATTCTGACATAATGAGATCCATCATTCATCACCTTTGTCTCCGTTTGAACAACGGTGATTTAAGATTGGTCCAATATGACAAGATAAGAGACAGACGACTGTACAAAGAAATGGTGATCAATCTCTACATCTCTTATCTTTACAAGCATATTTGGACAGACTCCGTATAACTCATCCTTTTGGTTGTTAGCAGCTCGGAGTACTCAACCATGGTTCTTTTCGATTGATCATCGTCTCTTCTCATACATCTCTTTTGAAATAATGTTGATTTCTGATCCATGATCCACAAGTGCAGGTACCGATTCTGAAGCCCTCCAAGTCGGACCTGCGTCTCCGTTGTTGCACGTGTCCAGTGATTCTATTTGAAATCATTGTCTGTGTTTGACTTGTCCTCCTCAAATTCTTCATCTTCATTCTCAACAATAGCAGGACCAGCAACCCATGCTTCATCCTTGACATCTCCGAATCCATCAATGTCAATAGCATCCAACACTCCAACCATCTGACTAGTCACTTGCTCTACCAACACTTGCCTTTTTCTTTTCATGATATCAATTATCAACTCATGAAACTCTCTTTTCGCGATATCAAGTACCTCACGGAGAGAGAACTCAACTCTAGCATCTAGAATGCATTGCTCTAGAACAGTACGCAAGTTTGTGGCTATTTCGATGTCTGCAGTCAACTTGTAAGCTGGAGCTTTCTCTTTCTCTTGTGCTGTAACCAACTTTCTGCGTGCTCTATTAGTAGCAGTAGCCTCTTGTGACAAACCTTGTACACCTACCAAAGGATCTATTGCAGACGATGCAACTGTAGAGGTCGAAGATATATCCTCTATAGTATGAACCCTACTAGTTGATCCTGATCCAGATGGTGATGGCTTTGCTGCTCTTCTCCTCGTAACTCTTCGACATTTATTGTCATCAGGTGCTCTTGCATCTAAGTCAGAAGCATCATGTCGTCTTTTATCTTCTACAATTGCATCTTGTTCGTTGGCTTGCTTCTGAAACGCTCGAATAGAGGTTGCATCTACAGGGTCCTTCCATCTTGTAGCTTTCTTAATACTTTCTACGTCTCTCTTCATTATTTCAACTGGAACTTCAGCAACTTGTTCAACCATAGTTGGATTAGATTTCTCAGGCACCAGGACCAGCAGCAGGCCCAGATCTTGACAAGGAGGAGTTCGACCTCGCTGTCCACTTGGTAGTGACAGCGCTGGAAGCTGAGAAGATCCAGAAGAAGCCTCGAAAGACAAGGTGTCTTCTGGAAGACAGGAAGCAAAGGTGTCTCCTCAAGTGTTTTGAGTGGAAGAGGTGACTTCCTCTGACCATTGTGAGATCACCTCAGCTCCCAATGTCGAACAGATGCCTCAGAAAGAGCCAGGAAGCGCAGGTGGACTTCGCTTCCCAGAAGCCTCTTCTGTCTTCCAAAGCCGTCTCAGAAGTCAACATCACGAACATTGAAGATGAAGCCACCTCAGCCGCATCCGAGGTACCATAAGGCTTCTCACTTTATCAGAAGTCGAATTAGGAGATCAGGTAGGAGAGGATCCAGTGGAGATCGCACCTAGTGATCAAGAGTAGACAGCAAGGTAAGAAGACAGTTGACTTATCTAATTTTGGTAGAAAGTAGAATCTACTGTTTTAGGAAGAGACAACTCCCTATGTATATTTAGATGACTGTCCATGTGACGAGATAGACAACGGTAGGTAGTAGAAAGCAATTCTTAATTGAGAAAGGAACCGAAGTCTTGGGAGGTGGTGACCTTCTGACAGTGCTCCATTTGCTTGGCTGTGAGTTGGGATTGGAAGGGATCTCCCTCCTGCGACTCAAGGAGATAGTATAAGGGTGATACCTAGGTAGGATTCAGCACGCACATTTTATACTCTTAGCACCCTTTTTGCTACGCACACAGTTCTACTGATACCATGCATTTTCTACACTTCAGAGTAGGCCTGTACCTCTGCTCCCAGCAGGAGATCAACAAGATGTAGACAACATAGAACAGGGAATGGCATCATCATGCATTCCTCGAGAAGAAGGTACATCAACCAATGACCTTCTTCTCAAGGAATTGATTTCAAATTTGATTGCAGAAGCTTTGTCTGTGTCTTCTGGACAGTGGGTTTTCTCAAATTCACACCCAATTGTGCATGAGAAGCCTTCTTCTTGAGTGGCGGTGATTGTTAGAAGCTGTGCAGAGTCCAAGCTTGTCTCATCTAGTGGAGCACTTCGGATCCACGTACGGACTGACCTATGGGAGATTGGTCCTTGAAGTCGGAGTACTGGGAGCACGACAGAAGAAGAAAGCAGCCTTCTTTCCACAGCAGAAGACGACATCCTCGAGTAGAAGACTGTGTAACTGTAAGCGGATTTGTGGTCTTTTGCCCATCTTCTCTCATCTTCCTATCTTCCTATCTTCTTCTAGTGAGCTTCCGAGACTTCTATTGAGCTTCCGTGAAGATGAATGTCTTTGTAGTGCTTCAGGAAGACCGCTTCCATAGGCAGAAGCCTGAGAAGGCTACAGGGGACATACACCCTGTGATTAATCTAACTCCGTTGGAAATTGGTCACAGACATTGATAAATTAATATCTACGAAGCAGGGACAGTCTTCTAGAGGTGTCAGAAGCCGAATTGAACCCCTAGAAGTCGAGAATTGCTTCGAGAAGACCGTCGTGAGAAGACTGAAAGCCGTGATCTTGAAGCAGAAAGCGTCTTCTCGAGCTTCTCAGTAGATAATTGTGTGATATTTTAGATAGTAGTTGTATGTTTGGATCCAGGGCACCTTCTGAAGGGTCTGAAAGTCGTCTAGTTCTGTGAGAAGACGGGATTTCTAGACAAATTCTGTGCATTTATGTGTTTGAACAGATCTTAGAACTTAGAGCAGTGATACTAGTATCTCTTCGGAGAACGAAATCTTTTATGCTATAATGGGATAAAAGAGAAACTTAAGACACTACAATACAACTTCCTCGGAAGACGCTTCTTTGGCTCCCGGTAGGCTTCCATCTTCCATTCGTTCCTCCTCTATCGATCTTCCAGGAAGAGGTATGTAGTACTCTCAGATACATGTCATTTTCCTGAAATAATCATGGGAATTTTTTCCTTCTCGAGCTCATACCCGCGGTTCTCTGATTCATGTCAATGGAAAGCTCTGCGTCACCATTCCACCGTCCACAAGGATGGTCTCCCTCTGGCGACCCTTGCTTTGACAGGTACACGGTTTCGTGACGGTAAGGCTGCTCAGACCTCTTCTAGAAGACCTTGGTCCGCGAGATTCTAGTCCCATGTGAAGAAGTCGAGGTCCAACTCCTTGATGAAAGGTTTGGTCTCGATCAGCAACCCTTGAGGATGCATCGACATTTCGAGCTTCTATGACACTATACCACGCATACTTGTTGTGGGTCGAAGGCTCAATCCTTACCAGGTCCTCACAGTCCAGCTTCCACTCTCAGAAGACTGATTTAGTCTTCGAGAAGACGGCTATTCTATCTTCCAAAATTCTAACAGTGCTTCCTAAGTACATCACGTCTTTCCGAGCTATATCTATGCAATCTTAACTAAGCAAGGCATCGCATGGATTCCTAAGAAGACAATCCACCTTGCAGTTCATCCTACTTTATAACGAAAGATGACAAGATATGTGAGAAGCGAAGTCTACGAATTGATCAGAAGAAGACTGAGGACTCTTGCGGTGACAGTGGTCTCCAAAAGACTCCCGGGACAGCTCTTGGTTAACTGACATCTTCAGAAGACTTCCCGCAGCCAGGCTTCTTGTCATTGATCTCACCTGTCTTCGGCTTCTTATACGCAATCTAGCCTTGCAACAGACACGAAACATTCGCACTCTATCTTTCGACTCCTCACCTCGCATACACTCTCAAAAGAAGCTTGGTGCGTAATGAGGAGACATGACCCTTGACATTTCTCTCCAGATTTTACAAGTAAGGCTTCTCACAGTTCTCATCTAAAGTTCGAAAAGAAAAAGGAACAAGCTGCTATGGGTCAGATAGAAGAGACCCGTGGAGGACTCTCACATCTTCTCGTGCATTTTGCCAGCCTTTCTAATCTTCTAGCTGTCTAGGAAGAGGTGGATTTGAGAAGCCAAGAAGCTTGGGAGGCACTGACCCAATTCTCAATTTCTTGCTTCTCGAAACAAATGCCAACTCTCAATTTCACTCTAGATTCACATCAAGCTTCTCACAACTCAAATTCCAATCCAATCCAACTACTTCATGTGAATTTCAAACATTCGGCTTCTAAAAATGTCTAGACATTCAAGCGAGTCTTCTGTCCACGGATTCTAGGACAAAAGAGCAGTAGGATAGAGAAATTGATAGATAGAACAAAGATAGGGAGGAGAAGAAGCTCAATTTCAATTCTAGGAAGAGACTAGAAAGATGGCTGTCAAAAATTGGATAGCGCTTTCGCGTCCAATCTTCTCAGAGAAATTTCAAGGAAAGAGAGGGATCGATAGGCTTCTTGCAAACAATCGGAGAAGCGTGGAAAGGATAGGAACAAAAGGCGGAAGCGGTGAAGAAGAGAGAAGAAGTGAGAAGAACCTCAATACTATACTACGCTACGCTTCTGCTTACTTTTTTAGTCTTCTGCACGTCTCAGTGCTTCGATTCTGCCTTCAATGTCTTCATCTTGTCATGATGTTGCTTCTGTCTTCAATCTCGAGCTGATGCAACGCTGCTTCTACAATCGAATTTGAGCTGCTGCGATTCGAAGCTTCCAACTCTTGATTTCCTCTTTCGACTCTCAATTTCCAATCTTCTATTCTCGTAGGGATTCCAATTCTTCTACCTCGAGTGCGCTTCCTGCCGGAAGATGTCCTCTCTCATTCGCCCACTACAATTCGCTTCTACGCGCTTCCAATATTCTCCTCAATTTCCAAATCGAGTAGAGAAGTAGAAAAGTGAGCTATGGTGCTGATGTGCCTCTGGCTTCCCTGTCTTCTCTTTCACGATTAAGTAATGACTCCTCTTTCACGATTAAGTAATGACTCGATCTATCCTAATCCTACTTACTGCAGTGGTGACTGTATGTTAGGTATACCTACTCTTATCTAGTTGGTGCGAGGTTGGTACTTCCTATGGTTGTAGTCACCGTCTTCCTGGAAGCATATTCTGTCTTCCGGCTTCTAGAAGACATCCTCCAGAAGACGTCTTCTCGCAAGACGTCTGTCTTCCGGCTTCGGAAGAAGTTGACTTCTTCCCACGAATTCATCTTAAGATCATCTTCCCGCTAAGCATGGTGTAATCTTAAGTAATAAGGTTATTTCAATTATATAGACACATCATTAACTTAAAATTTTCGAAAAAAATCTCCAATCTTGCAAATTGTGGACACCACAGATGACAGACTGTACAAATATCATAGAGGTTCGACTCTTTCTAGGAGCTTGTGTATTTTATCGCTTATCCATTCCTCATCATGCTCATGTTGCAGAGCCTTTGTATGCATTATTGAGGAAGGATAAGAGATTTATATCGGCTTCAGTCCGTCAAGAAGCTATGAATAGGTTGAAATAGACTCTGAAGTCTCAAACTGCGTTGAAAAGAGTAGACTATGGGTGTGGAAAGTCTGTCATTGTCACAGTGGATACTAACTCAAAGGCGATTGATTGAGTGATAGGTCAAGATCATGCGAGCGGTGTATGATTTATCTCTAGATTTGGGGTTAGAATCTTGACGAATAGACAATGAGATTATGCTCAAGTGAAGCGTGAGTTGTGGGGTGTGGTTAGCGCGATGAAGACAAATCGTGAGTTTTTGAATGGTGCTCATGTAGTTTTAGAGAGAAACTGTCTATCTCTACTCGGCATGATATCCAACTGTAACACACCGGTCATAGTGATGTTGCGTTGGATTGCTTACATCAGGAGCTTGAAACTAGAGCTGAAGCATATAAAAGATAAGGAGAATGTGGTAGCAGATATGTTGTCAAAGGCTCGTTATATGGACCGGAATGATATGTTTTCAAAAGCTGAGGAAGAAGAAAGAAAAGATGTTTGGTGTCAAGTTGGTCGACAGGTTACAACTCGAAGCCGTTGTTGTTTGGGGAAGAGCTTTACATATGTAGACTTTGTGATATAAGATATTACTTGAGTTTGTTGGAGAGACAAGAGGGATGGAGCGAAGTAGAGTTCAGAGAGATAAGGAAACAAACATACAACTATCTTCTACGCGATGGATATCTTTAGAGACGGTCACAGAGAGATGGAATGTTCATATGAGTAGTGGACGATCTACAGACTAAGCAACAACTAATGAAGGAGTTTCATGACACCTTGTGAGCCGGACATTGAGGGATTTGGGCTACTTACGTAAAGTTGAAGGAGAGATACTGGTGGAAAGATTTGTATCCAGATGTGATGAACTATGTCAATTTGTGTCAACATTATTAATTCTACTCGAAGATGCGATAGGGATGGTCTTGTGCCAACTTATCCGTCTTGCATTCACTTCCAATGGGTTCTCGACTTGGTGATAATGCCTCCGGGATTATGGAGTATGCGATATTTGGTTTTGGCTTATGAGGACCTCTTCAACTTTGTAGAAGGGCGAGCACTGAGGACAAAGACTACGGAAAGTATATCTAGGTTTGTACTTGAAGATATCGTTTGTAGATATGGATCTATAGAGAGACTATGAGCGGATAGAGGAGAATTGCATGGTGTAGAAACGGAGGAGTTTTTTGCTCGATATAGTGTGAAGCTCAAGCTTACTATTGCAATGAACCTAGAGAGAATTGGCAATAGCGAACGTGGACCTCTATCAATTGTTCAAGCTTTGGTGAAAACATGAGACGGTAGACATAGAGAGTGACATATGTTACTCCTCTTTGCTTTATGGACTGACAGGACGACTCGTTGTACTACTACTGGGTACATGCATGTGTTGTTAATTAATGTTGGGACAGAAGTTGATGATGCCAGCAGAAGAAGACTTCCCTACTTGGGCTATCTTGCCATGGGAAGACAATATGGATCGCGTACAGCTTCTCTCACTATGCGTCAGACAGTTAGGATGCAGAGAGGAGGATCTTGCAGAAGCACATCAAAGTTGAAAGCGGCTCGACTTGAAAACAAGGAGAGGTTTGACAAGACCCATATGCTTCGACCGAAATCAATACAAGTTGAGGACTGGCTCCTGACATACGACAGTACACTAGAGAACCAGCACTCTACAGTTCGAAAGTTACAAGAGATAGTTTAGTCCATACATTGTTTCATATGTGCATCAGAATGCTACTTATTCCTTGCAAGAGCTAGATGATACGTCTTTAAGGCTTCTTGTTGCTGAGAAACGAGTGAAATTGTTCAGAAAGAAAGGAGGAGCAGTGGAGCTGATTGAGTTTTTAAGGTCAAAACAGATCACAGGTGCAGATGATGATCATTTAGCTGAGGCAGTTGAGGAGAACGAAGATGACTTCGACAATTTCAAGGATCAATGACGGATTGACACATACTAGAGGATGTGCAGGTTTGGAGGGGGTCAATGTCTTGTTGCATGAGGGTTTGTTGTAGTGACGCATGATTACTCCTTTTGCCCATTTAGTATACAAGATATCGTTCCCACAGAGGATTTACGTAAGTAATCGCTGCTCTAAGTTCTAGGATCTGCTCAAACACACAAACACACGGGTTTTGCCTAAAAATCCCGTCTTCTCACAAAACCACACAAAACCACACGTCTTCCAAACACGCCAAAGGGTGCTCTGGAACTAAACAAACAACGACCAATTACAATATCACACAACTATTCACAGAGAAGCTCGGGAAGACGATCTTCCTGCTTCCAGATTGCTTCTTCCGGTCTTCTCGATACCGTCTTCTCGAAGCGATTCTCGTCTTCTGGGGGTTCAGCTCGTCTTCTCGCACCTCCAGAAGGCTGTCCAGCTTCGCAGAAATCGACTAGCAACGGTCGTTACACCTTACTCTCACACTCACATTCCAACGGGTTAGATAAATCATAGGGTGTATGCTCCCTGTAGCCTTCCCAGGCTTCTGCCTACGGAAATGGTCTTCCTGCAGCACTACAACGACATTCACCTTCACGGAAGCTCAATAGAAGTCTCGGAAGCTCACTAGAAGAAGGTAAGAGGATGGGGAAGATGAGGGAAGATGGAGAAGAAGAGAAAATCCAAACAAGAGAAAACAAGATGAAAAGAGTAAATTAAGATTCCGACAGGCTTCTAGTCCGGATCTTGACTAACAAGCCATCCCTGCTTGTAATAGTTTGGAGAGGAAGACAACAAACGTGAGTACTGTTGCACCGTCTTCTACTCGAGGATGTCGTCTTCTGTTGCGGAAAGAAGGCTTCTTTCTTCTTCACTTCGCTGCTATGACTGCTCTGTCTTCTGTGATCCCTTACCCAGAAGACCGTTCGTACGTAGATCCCAAGTGCTCTACTGAACGAGTCAAGCTACACTTCCACAACTGCTGACAGTCACCGCCACTCAAGAAGAACACTTCCCATGCACAATTGGGAGCGAATTCAATGAACCCACCATCCAGAAGACATGGACAAAGCTTCTGCACTCAAATCCACAATCTATTCCCCGAGAAGAAGTCACAATGGCATTGGGAAGCTCACTCCCTCTACTTCCTGCGTCTACTCCTCGACACACCAGCCTAGCTAACAGGACTGCACGAGGATGCCATTCTCTGTTCCTAGACTGTCCACTACTTCTATCTACATCTTCGAACATCTTCCTTGTGGGCACCACATATGTACAGTAAAAGTTGATAGCAAAAATGAGTTTTCTTCCACTATGTACATAGTTGTACAAGAAGCTGCCCAGGAGCTTGTTAAGTTGGGTAGGTGTTAAGCTAGGATCAAGCTAGACAAGCTGCCCCTTAGCTTATATTCCAAAGAACGACTAAGAAGTTACGAAGGCAGCAGGTAGAAGCTCTTCTTGATTAGAGCAGACACATGTCTTCACTTACGCGAGATAAGATTACACGTAAGTGTTTACGTCATTTCTAGTTTACGAAAGTGACAGAAGAGGAAACTCTATCGTTTTTTGTTGATGACTTAGATTCATTATCTGATTACATCAACGGGTATATGTTCTTTGAGTAGTATAGTTTTGGTTCTTTCATCACTAGAAACAGAGATGTATAGTGGAAGTAGCACTCGAAAAGTTAGCAAAGGAGATAAAAGCGTATTTTGTAAGTATGTGTACAAGTTTCTTTACTGTATTAAACGAAAACAAGAGCCACTTGAGATGGAAAGGGCGCCCATCTAGGAAGAAGATGTCCTTGGATCAAATCCTCCTTGCTCATGTTTCTTATCTCAGCATGTTGATCTCTTGGATGGGAGTCTATGTTGGGTGTGTGACTACGTCGTACACATCTAGGACGGGGGACTGGTATCTTCTTTAAACGTGGACTCCCTAGCCTAAGCCTCCGCATGCAATTGAGATTATGAACGAGGACCACCCCAAAGGACTGTAAGTTCTGTGGAGTGATCTTGTAGCTGTGACTTAGACTCTAAAATCGTGGCTTGGCTCATAATCTAGATTGCATCAAATGACACTGAGGGTAGAGAATTTTTATTTAACAAGAGGCTAGCTTAGTTAGGGGCCAACTTAGCAAGCGGGCTGCTTGATAAGTGAGTGTGAGTATAAGGACATAAAGACCCTAGCTTAGCTAGGGGGCTGTTTAGCAAGGGTTTGAGTTTTAGATAAATCGACGTGCGGCGGCAGTTCGGAAGACATTACAGAGAACTGAACTGAGAGAGAAGGAAGCGTGTGCATGAGAGAGAGGAGAAGATTTTGATCATTGATGACCTTGATGATGAAATTTGACACGTGAATAAAGTTTCTTGAGTCTTGAAAGCTATTTTTCACTGATTTGGATGTCTGATTGACTTGGTGGATACAAAAGGTCGTATTTGAGTTCTCAATACTGACAGCAATCTGTTTTCTTTTTTATCGCTCTCACAATCAATCACAGCCAGGAGGTGTGACTCTCCAAGAAAGACTCTCACCGTGACATCACGCTCATGCCTTCGTTTCCTTCCCCCGTGGTTACAGCGCTCTTCGATGCTTCAGGAGGTGTAGACGTTTTCATGTTATCTTGCAGCTCTTTGCTTCCTACGTATGCTATCAGTCCAGAGTTCACATCGACTAGGCATGTCTTGTCTATGCTCGATGCTTTAGCCACTGTCGCTTCCATTAGCTCCATCATTGTAGAGAGAGACAATGGTACTTCTCCCGTGATTACTCTCTTTGTCCTTTTTGCTTGAGGGTCCGCCTCCTGCTCTTACTTGCAGCTTTCTTTTGTGCTCGATTCTTTACTTTCTTCTTGCTGATTTGAGATCTATCGGTTTTTCGAGCAATGATTCAGCATTTCACCTGTGGTTTGAGTCAAGCTGTCACCTCTTGTTTTTCTCACTCCGAAATCATTTAGCAATTGGAATATGCTCCGTTTCTTCTCTATGTCAATATCGATCCGTCTCTACCATTTCTTCTTCTTTGTTTTCTTGATTTTCTTGATGGTTTCTTTGTTCGTTACCCATCACTCCTTCGCTTTGCATTCTAACTGAACCTGCTAGATCAGCAGGTTCAGTTAGAAAGTTTCACTCAGAGATCCAATCTCATGTTCACGGAGCACTCAAACTTTGAATCCAAAGAAAATTGATTTACTCATGTCTCTCAACTGTAACAGCCAACTTCAATCGACCATTTCGAGAGCAAATCCAATCCAAATGAAAGACTATTTTACATCAATGTAACCAGCACGACGTGAACTACTCGATCCCCTTGACAGCTTCTAAAGATCATCTCTCAAACTCTCAAATCATTCGAAAATGTGATGCAGGGTATTGATTTGATCCCCCTGACTTTGAACGACCATCACTCTCTCCTCTGAACTCCAAATCGACCGATCTTCACCTCCAGATAGTAGCCCGGCTCGAGAGCTTTCCAACAAGACCCCACACTCCCCGAATGACCTCCAGGAAGACCTCCAAAACCCTAAAGCTGTCCGTAAAACTTGAATGAAGTTGATTGGTCGAGAGTAGATCAATAAGAAAAGAGATCTGAAACCCACTTTTTCTCCTACTTGGTACCCTAGAACAAACTATAACCCTAATACTCTCTCACGCCTTCAAGGCATTGGTCTCAACCTTAGGGTAATCACCCTCGTCAAACTATAGAGATCATACTTAACACTTTAGATTCAATACAAAGTCAAGATGACGATCTTGAACCGATCTATGATGAAAGGTACTACAAAAGGGAATGGAGAAGCCATCACTTGATTACAGTACTTCTCACCAAAGTTTCTTGCGATCTACGCACAATGACTGATCTTCTGCCGATAATGTCATCAAATATCCACCCAAACGTTGAAAAGGACGTTGGCTGGAAAGTTCAGGTCCATTCACCCCGTCAAAGTAAGATATACATTGTCAAGTCTCCGTTCTCCCCATACGTGATGATTGGTAAGATCATCGGAGTAGACAAGTCCATCATCCTCCCCATGAACTCTTTCTCAAAGTAGGCGACGAATCACTGTCGAAAGTGATCGCGGTGGATGCAATGAAGCTTGATATGAAACGAGTTCTGAAGATGAAAGATTCAGAACTCAATTCAGTCCTCCATCCATAAATACAACTCTTGCAGTTCCTCACTTATCACGTAAGACACTAAGACACACTCATGAAATCCATCCAAGAAGAATGCCTCACGAATCCTCGATCTTCTATCTTATATCTAAATTTGACAGAAAGAGCCACCCACGCAAATGTCCACGGATCACTGAGTCATCACATCTTGTTATCATGCGATCTCACAACCAGATACTGGTGAACGTGACACCTAATACGCTCTCAGGTGAGCTACACGAAAAGTTCACGAAAACCAAAAAAAACACAACACACATTTTATACTGAATTCACATCTAAGTCGTCTCCCAACACGACGCCGCGCTCTTTCCATGAGTATAGAGTACATAAATGAACTTTTTAATCAATTTTATTCAATTTATATTAATTTCGTATTTAGTTTCAATCTATCTATTTAATATTTATAAAAAGAAATTTTACTTTGATTATGATTTTATATCTATATTTGATATTCTATTTGATATAAAATTTATTTATTTCAAGTTTGATATTTTTTCTAAGAAAGCAGAAAAATAAGAGCTTTATTTTAATGAAAACTAAGAAAACGCAAACAAGCTCAATTATAAAAAAGACCTAAACAAAATTTATAAAATCATAAAATGAAGGAATCTATAAATAATCAAAACTTTTTGGGTATTTTTATTTGCCAACTCTCTTTTTTTTTATCGAAGATGCGCAATTCTCCATCTAATGCACCAAAAGGTTCGTCTAATAAAAGAAAATCTGGTTGAATTGCTAAACTTCTTGCAAGAGCAACACGTTGTTCCTGTCTTGAAAGTTGAGCAGGATATTCAAAAGATATGTCTGAAGGTAATCTTAATGTTACTAATTGTCCTTTTGCTTTTCTTGGAGGTTCAGAGAAGCAGCAATCAGAATTTTTTTGAGGTTAGTTTAGGATTAGAGAAGGATGTCAAATTGTATAAGAAAGATCTTAAGAACCAAAACCTAAGCCGATCGATATTATCGAAAATAACTACCTAAACTATACTCTCGACTGAATATTGAATTAATTACATTAAATGCAACTTAACTAACTAAAGCTTTCAAATATATTAACATTCTCTCTCAATCTCAAATCAATATTTTTAACACCTAGACTCAATCTGAAAACATCAAATTTTCCTAGATAAAGTCTTGATGAAAATATCAGTTACTTGTTCATTTATATCATTAAATCTAAGATCTAATTTTCCAGTTAACATTTTTCTCTGATGAAGTGATAATAACCTCTATATGTTTGATCTTATCATGAAATATAAAATTACTAATAAATTTAATACGGCTGATATTATCTGTGTATAAAATAAAAAATTTTAAAAATAACATGTAGAGAACTGTGTAGAACGCAATGATTACGGTGAAAGTGTAGAACCCGATCTGGATCATTGTCGACACGTGTTCCTATGACCATAGATTTCGACTACGTACTGTGGATTATCATAGTTCAGATGTTTACAAAAGTCGTCGACGTGGGGGCCCGCCCGTTGGGGCCGGAGGAAGACATTTTCAACTTTGGGTGTCTGAGGGAGATCGACAGTTCGTTTTGGGAACTGAGGGGGAAGAAAACCTGTGAATCAACTGTACCCACGGTTTCACTGACATCTTTTTCCCTTTACGTTCATTGGTAAGCCAAGATGAAACCTTTCCCAGTGAGAGCGGGGGACCAAATATTCAACACACGGTTGGCACACAGATTACACGGTTATTACTAATCCATGCCACATTATGTTTTCCACATTTTGAAGCCACTCTCGGTTGACCTCTCGGAGTCCCCTGAAGCGGATGTATATGAACACTGCGCAGAATACTACAAGGATCGAGAATATGTGGCGCAGGAAATTTCTCACTTACTAGAGTTCGAGTTCACTCTTCTCCGGCTCTCAGTCTGGTGAAAGTAGTCAGTCCCTTTCTGCAATCTGTCGTGAGGAATTCGTTGAGTTCTCGAACACCGTTGGCAGAATGTCTCTTGATCGAGGAGACAGATACAAATACTCACCGCCAGTGACTACTGGTAGTACGAGCCTTGGCAGTGACGCATCAAACGAGCAAAAGGCCAGAACAACTGAGAACACCGTCATCGTTCAGCGAAATGAGTATGGAGGTCAAACAGTAAGGACCAGTGTATATCAAACTAGTGGAGAAACGAGAGCACTGATAAGTTACACGGATATCGAGTATGATCGCGACAATACGAAGATTGTTTCACGCAGGACGTACAACGCACACGGACGACTGGTATCTTGGTCGGTAAGAATCGTGACCACGACGTTCTATGAATTGCTTTTTCAATGCTATTTCAGGGACGCAAATGTGACTGATGATTCTCTCCTGTATCCGCAGTAACGACTCAAAGGGGCTGTATCACGTCGAGCTACGCTGATGCAGCTGTATAATTCTGTTAGCACAGAGTCGTCAACTTGCTCAGTGATGAATCTGAGCTCTCTGCATATTAGAGACTTCGGTGCGTAGAGTTAGGAAAGTAAACATTCAGACACATCAGAGATTGAGTCACCTTTGGAGGTTCTCTACAGGAAGATTGCTCGTTCATTATCTGGAATTGGCTTCGTCATGAAATCTGGGCATAGGCAGACAGTCCTCCTGCAGATGATCATAATAGACTCTGGAGCAACAATGTTCCGGACGAGGAGACTGTTTTGCAGGCGGTGCTAGCTATAAAACTGGTTCGCATGGCAAAAGCGAAGACGATTTCTGGACAGAGAGGCCATCTTCACTGCTCACATAGAGACATAGCCGTAGAGACATGCTATTTCAAGTTGATTTTCTGTTAGCTGTTTTAACATCTTCCATATACGGCATAGCCTAATCTAAGCTGTCATTTAGCCCAATCAGTTCCTTGTCCGGAACCTCTGGACCTCGACGCACTATTAAAACTGTGGGAAACTGTTTGCCCTGAACTCAGGACTGATATAGGAGTTTCCGATACAAGGCTGTCCGGATGCTCCTCGAGTAGCCCTAAAATCGTCCAGACTTCATGGAGGCGTGAACGCGTGCGTCTCAAATGACATGAGCATTCGGGAAGTCCGTTTTTACTTGTCCTGCTTAGAGGATTGTGAAATTTAGTTCCTGTTTTTGGTGCGTCTCCAGCTGTGCTCCTGCCTCAGATTGCTTACGCAGCATTTCATTAACAGAATCTGCATATTGTCCAACAAATTCTGCCGTGGCATCATCACTATTTTCCCAGTTTTCTGTTTGGCTTGTACCAAGAAATCATACAAACGAACAAAAGTAAGGAGGATTTCTGTCGTAAGAGCTGGATACTCTTACAACATCAGAGGAATCTCGCTGGTCCTGCTTGTGATTCTGGTATTCTACCAGAAACTTGACACAGAGATCTGCTTGCGATGGTTTCCACTAGCCATCCGGGACTCAATGGTTGATTCCATCCGACCATAGCTGTTTCTGGTAAGGTTGGCCTGAAGTTGCAGCCAAGTAATGTACTGGACACGGGCAAACGAGACTTCAGCGCTATGGTAAACCCTAATCTGTTAGGCGAGGCCGTCTTGTGTGTTAATTGCGGGCGTCCATTGGGCCTCCTCCTTTGTCCCAGAAAATTATAAGGACAAAAAAGAGGTTTTAAAAGAAATGTGTAAGGTGGAATGGTGGAAATGTGTAAACTTAAGGCGAAGCTGTTCAGATGATTGTGTTGTTCGTTGAATTCGCTAATTCTACGAAGGCAGAGGGTTTGGTACACAATCAGCGAGATTCTCATCGAATCAGTTTTCTTAACAAGGTATGTTGGAAATGAACTACATAGGCTAAGATAAAACTCTAAGTCATTACATAAGGACATTGTGAGTGTGAGAAAGTGAGGGAGCTCCTTGAGAGAGAGTAGGTTGAACCAAGCAAATGAATTACTTAATAATGTACAATGACCTTGGGCTTGGATAATATAGTCTTGGGTGTTAGCCTTGGTGACCTTACAAAAAGTCATCACCTAATAACTTGAACCAGTTACTGTAAAGTGTATTCATATTGTATTGTATTCTATTACTCCCACTCAATAACAATTCAGATAAAAACATTATCAACTAGAAAACATTCCTAGCTTTGGTAGCAGATGATCCAACTTTGGAGTTGGTAAGCTCTTTGTCAAAATATCTGCAACCATGTCCTCAATAGGACAATATCTAACTTCTATAACTTTTCCAAAGACGTGATCTTTAATGAAATGATATCGGATGTTGATATGCTTCGTACGGTCATGGAACTTGCTAGTGTCGACAAGAGCCATTGCACTTTAGTTGTCACAATATGTCACAATGGGCTCTTTGTCATTCAATCTAATGTCAATCAAGAGCTGATGTAATCATATTGTTTCTAAACAGCTCGTACTAAGAGCCACATACTCTGCCTATGTGCTTGACAGGGCTACTGATGTCTATCTCTTAGAGGACCAGCTGATGGCTCCTCCAGAGTAGATGAAATAATGACCTGATGTAGATTGTCTTGTCTCCGCATGCTCCCTAGTCAGCATCAGAGTAACCGAACAAAGAGTAGGGCTGGGGTGATTGAGCATACTCAAAGAATAAATTCAAAGTTCTCTTGATGGAACGAAAAATCCGCTTCATAGCGATAATGTGTCTGGGTCCAGGACTATTCATGAACAAGGAGAGTACACTAATGAGATAAGACAAATCAGGACGAGTGCATACTGCGGCCCAATTAATAGAACCATTTGCACTTTGGTAAGGATAACTATTACATAGTTTCTTCTCTTGTTACTAGAGGGGTGCTTACAAGTTTGCAGTCTTGTAAACCAAACTGAAATAGCTTTTGTGTCAGATACAGAGTTTGACTAAGTCTGATATTGCGAGAAGATGGGTCACGGTTAATTTTAATGTTAAGACAATAATGGCCTGGACCGATGTTAGTCATTTTGAACCGTGAGCTCAATTTCCTCTTTACATGAGATAATAGAATCTCATTGCTACTGGCAATCATAGTGTCATCCACGTAGAGAGCAAGGATGACGAGTGCTGTTTCTGATGCAGGTAGTAAACGTTTCTGTTTGCACCGAACCTAGTAAATCCAAGAGAAAGCAAGATTTTATCTATAATCAAATATCATTCTCTTGATGATTGCTTAAGACCGTATAGAGTCTTGAGCAATCTGTATACTTGGCTGCGTCTTGTTGCAATCACTCCTTCCTGGACACACATTTATATTTCCTTGTTAAGTGTTCCATTCAGAAATGCAGTTTTAACATCCATTTGATGTACATGTAGATTATACTGCGCTGAGATGACAAGGATGAGCCGTATTGATTGAATACGGACTACAGAGAAAAAAGTTTCTGTGTAATCCAGCCCGTAGATTTGAGTGAAGCCACAAGCTACAAGAGTCTTGTAACGAGCAATGGACCCATCGGTGTTGAGTTCACCTTAAAAGTCCGCTTACATGTTATCGGTTGGCGTCCTTGTGGTAAGTCGGTGAGTTTCCAAGTACCGTTTGATTCGTGAGAATCCAACTCCTCTTTTGTCGCTCTTCTTCATTGATCAACATCAAGAGAAGATACTGCTTCTGCGTAAGAAGTAGGTTTCATTGACACGGACTATCATCAACGCCCGCTTGGTATTCTTTCGAGACTTCGAGATCAACAATGAGGGGTCGTAGTCTTCGTCAAGGTTCCGCTATGGGGGAACTGAATGTCGAGCTGATCGTCTCAGTGGAGGCGGTGATGAGAAATCCAATGGAAGAAGGGAGGACTCGTTGTGGGTAGGGCTAGGAACACGTGGTGAGCGTGGTGATGTGCGCCGAAGACAAGGATGGCGCGGTCTCATGTGCTCTGCAGGAGGAGAGTGATTGTGTGAATGACTAGAGGAGTGAATACGTGAGGGATGACTACTCCCACTAGAATATGAACTGCTTGTAGCTCCTCTTCCAGTGCCACGACTGCTAAGAACTCCTCCTCTAAATCCAAGACCAACAGATGAGGTTAGAGCTGGACCGGCAGGAGAGAGCGAAAGAACTCCCACTGAAGAGAAGACGAGAGAGACAGACGGAATGTAAGTTGAGCCAGCAGAAGGAGCAGACATAGTGTGATAAAAATGGACGTCGATCTCAAGAGGCTCTTGAGTGACTGAGGGATTAGCAGAGGGGGCCGATGTGGGAGGGAGAGTCGAAAAAGACTCATAAAAAATTACATAGCGAGAGGTGAAGGTATGACCGTAAGATTTTCTTTGGAGATGGTAGCCTTTACTCTGACCGTTATAGCCAAGGAAGATACACTCGTGAGAGCGATTATCGAGCTTTGTGCGCTCAACCTCGGGGACTTGGGAAAAAGTGCGACAACCAAAGATGCACAAAAAGAAGAGATCGGGTCGTCGAGGAATAATGGAGGCACAGGAGTGCCAGAGTTCATAAGGTGTGGTCATAGACGGGATGACCTTAACGGACACCGATTCTGGAGGAAGGTGGCGCATGTGATTGCTTCACCCCAGAAAGGCTTGATGAGGTTGGTGGTGAAAAGCATAGAACGGACAGCATCAAGCAAGCTACGATTCTTATGCTCAGCAACATCATTCTGCTGAGATGAGTAGGGGACTGTGAATTGACGCTGGATGCCGCGCTCACAATAGAAGACGTCAAAAGCAGTTGAACAATATTCCCCGCTATAGTCAGATCGTAATGTAACAAGGGATTGAACAGTGGCGTGCTCAACAAATGCAAGATAGTCACGGAAAGTGGCAAAATAGCCACTCTTATAATAGAGGAGACGAGTGACAGTGTAGCGCGAGTAATCATCAATGAAGGTGATGAAATATTCGTAGCCAGAAAAACTGCAAAGAGATATGCGACCACTAACGTCGGAATGGACTAGTGCCAAGGGACGAGTTGATCGAGTAGAGCTGGTGCGTGAGAATTTAGTACACGCATGCTTGCCGTGTGCACAAGCTGAACAAATATCCTCAAAGAGTGGGAAGGAAAGGAGGCCGATAATGTACCTGCGGTGACTCATCTCGTGGACTCGGTGGTGGTTGATATGACCGAGTCGCTGATGTCACAAGGTAGAGATATCGCCCGTTGTAGTAACAAGGGCACAGGGTCGAGATGACATCGGAGGAGAGGTCCGGCTACTAGAAGTAAAACCCTAAAGATCATCCAGGAGATGCGGAGAAGACCGAGACCAAGAAAATAAGCTAGATTGGTCAGAATTTGCAGTATGCAAGCTGAGAGGAGCAAGGATGTAAGTCGAACCGGGTGGACCAGGGCATCGACCAAGAAGGCCCTACGCGAGTGACAGGACCCGTACGTGGTCCAGTGCGGATCTCGATGGGACCGCATCCCCAGACTCGAGGTCGTCGAAGGTAATGTGAACCTTCAAGGACCTAGAGAGACTGCCTCTACGGTTTGTGGAGAGAAGTCCTCAGATGGACTCCCGTCTCTCCAGGTTTGGAGTTCGGTGCTGGCTACCAGGCCCGCGACAGCGGCGCGGATACAAACGCCGTGCTGCGAGACGATGGTCCGCTGGTTTGATTGTGGTTAAGCTCGTAGGCGAGGTCCTGTTCTCTAACTAGGAGGTAAAGTGTGAACTATTGGAGTCCTTCCAGCTGTAGCAACAAGCGCGGTTTGGTCAACGATTAAAATTGAATCTCCGAGCATGTAGAGATCGTCAACGGTGGGACAGAGAATTAGCACTTGTCCAAATCTGTCTTCGAGATGACAGAGTCTATTGCCAATTAAACACCAGTCGCCATTGGTATCGAATTGCCGAGTTGAAAATAGATTCTTTTGCAAGGAGATTGGGGATAGATGGAGAGTCACAAGGAGACGAGCGGCTCTTCCTGAGGACATCCCGTCTACTTCTGCAGCTCCTCCACCTGCACCAGGTCCTATGGAGGACGTGCAAAGATCCCAGCAGGAGCCAACGACTGCTGGTAGGCGGTTTACTGCTCAAGAGAATGGGAAGGGACCGGCTTACAAGTTGGCAGCTGATATTGAAACTTCTACTTATCTGAAGAGCATCTTGGAGCAGAGGATACTAGATGCAAGAATCGAGTTTTCTCTTCGAGAAGTTCTTGGTATTGCAAAGAGGGACTTTCACGAACTGATCATCGACATCATCAAGCCCCAGAGACATGTGATGTCCGAGCAGGTAGAGAGTCAGATGATAGATGCAGTAGGAGCTTCTCTGAATGATGTAGAGTTTGGAAAGGTGCATTTTCAGGAAGCTGATGACAAGGGATACCAGCAAGAAGCGTTGGTTGTTGGTACCAACACTATTGAGTTTGATGATGAAGAAGCTAGCGAGGAGAGTCCAGCTACTGATAGTGATTTCAGAAGGAGACATTGAGCTCGTGCTACAACTGCTACACGAGTTCGTCTTGGAAGTTTGGCTGAACTTGTTGTTGCTTTAGTTGATCATGGATCTGAGATCAACATCATGTCACGGGAGGTGTATGAGAGAGGTCAGTGGCCTATCGAGCTGAACCATGGTTGGGTGTTACGTGTTGCAAACAACCAGAAAGGTGAGCTATATGACGCTTGTCCTAACGTGAAGATGAAGATAGGTGATGTGGATGTGGATCAACATTTCATCGTGCAGTCTTCTGCTTCATATCATGTGATTCTTGGTCAGCCTTATATCACTACAGTTCGAATGGAGACCAAGGTAATGGATGACGGATCTTATTACGCTAGGATCCGTAGTCCAGATAATAGACGTTCTGTGTAGTTTCTGACCGTTCGTACGAACCACGAACGAAACCGGCAGACCTTGAGGGATTCTCCTATCTGTAGGGGTAAGGGTTTTCAGAAACCACTCTCGTAGGACAGGATAGCGAGAGTGATGGATCTACTGCTACTATGATCCCGCTTGAGCAGCCTGAGGGATCATAGGAAGTTGATGAAAAGGCTGCTCAAGATTCAGAAAGTAGTTGCACTGTACATAGTTGGAAATCTGGTTTGATGGCTTTCAGTTCTGATGATTGGAGTGAGTTCACGCGGATGGAGGATTTGACTGAGAAGAGTAGAAGACAGATGGAGAGGTGTGCAGCAAATCTACGTTGTACAGGAGTTCTGAAGGAAGATGAGATGATTTCTGGTGTTTATGAGGAATTTGTAAGTGTACAGTCTTCTGTTCGTTGGCTGGATGATGTAGATAAGTTGATGGAGAAGATGGGAGGTAGGGTGGTGATCCCATCCATTCTCGTGAAGTCTATGAGGAGATTGTCTCGTACTTGCGATATCGTCCTCATCCGGGACTGGAGAATGGATGGAAGGATGCAGTCTGTTGGTGTGACTCTCATCAGGAAACGGAAGTACGCGCCAAGTATAAAGCTGTAGCGAGGAAGGTGAGACCTGTGGCGACCCAATTACCTGTTGATTCTCAACAACAAATGGAGTTAGCGGCTGCTGAGTCTGTGCTTAGAGATCTTACACAAGTAGGATTCAAGTTTACTCAAGAGACACTCGAGCAGCTCCAGATAGGAGGGGGTGGCTTCTTGACTGAAGAGGAGAAACGAGCTTTTGAGCAGATGATAGTTAGCCATAGTAAGGCATTTTCTTTCTCGGCTGAGGAGATTGGTTGTGTGGATCCTAATGTGATAGCTCCGATGGTTATCTTCACTTTTCCTCACGTACCTTGGGACTTGAAGCTGATTCTTGTCCCTCGTGCCTTACTGCCGAAGGTAATTGAGTTGCTGAAGGAGAGGATACGAATGGGTATTCTTGAACCATCTATGGCTCCGTACTCTAGCCGATGGTTCACGGTACCTAAGAAGACAGGAGCTCTACGCTTCATCCAAGACTTACATCCTGCCAACAACATCACGATCCGAAACGTCGGGATAGGACATGTGGTTGATGAGGTAGCTGAGGAGTTTGCTGGAAGGTCAATCTATTATATTGGAGATATGTTTTCAGGTTATGATCGATTTCAGCTTGCTTTGGAGAGTAGAGACTTGACTACCATGCGTACACCTTTGGGTTTGATGCGGATGTATATTCTTCCTCAGGGTGCGACAAACTCAGTAGCCCATATGCAGAATGCGATGCATAAGGTGTTACGAGAGTTTGTACCTGAGGTCACTATTCTGTTTTTGGACGATATTCCCATGAAAGGTTGTCCGGTGGAGGACAAGGACGAAGCAGTGACTTCTGATGGTTGCAGAAAGTTCGTTGCAGACCACATTCGAGATGTGGAGAAGATTCTGATGCGTTTGGAGGAGGTACACCTCACTCTGTCAGGTACCAAATCTCGCTTTGGGATGTCAAAGATTGTGGTGGTAGGTCATGTGGTGTCCACAAATTAGAGGATGTACGAATTTTCGAAATTTTTAAGAATAATAACTTGTTTGTATAACTGAAGAAGCGTTGTTACTTAAGGTTACATCTTCCTTAACATGAAGATGACCTTATGAGCTTTTTAATAAGAAGTGGACTTCTTCAGAAGACGACCGTTTTCGGAAGAGCGTCTTCTCAGTTGCGTCTTCAGAAGACAGGAAGATGGCGGAAGATGAGAAGACGGCGGAAGACACCTGTCTTCTGGAAGACAGCGACCGCGAAGACCTAACCACGAGTTTTCAGGTAAAACAGTAGGTGTACCTACTGGGTCGCACCGAATAGGTAGGTAGGTCGGGGAAGACACCTAAGGTCGAAAACCCCTAATCTGCGGGGAAGATGCGTAAGGAAGCATATTATGCGCATTCCAACTTCTCGCAGCACAGCGCGCTTGAGAAGATCGATTGGAGAGAGTGAACTTCGCAACTAAGCTTTGAGAGAGGAATCGAGTGAGGACATCGAGGTAGGAGAGAATCAGTTGGCAGCTAGGCGAAGGGCGAGACCAAATTTCTGAAGCATAGAAGGCAGAAAGAGGGAAGGCGTTGTTGTGAGCTCCCGAGAAGCTGACATTGGAGAGTAGCGAGTAGAATCGAAGGTGGAATCGAGACGTGGCCAGAAATTGACAGCAGGCGTAGTCGTGAGGAGTCGCATTGGAGCTAGGACCAGAGCCAAGAAGCGCGCGGAGGTCGAAGGCAACTCGGGGAGCCGAAGAAGACTGTAGAGGTTCTTCCCCATGTTCTTTCCCCTTCTCACTTCTTCTCGTCTTTGTCTGGTATTCCCCGCGCTTCTTTGGTTGTGTGCAAGCAGCCTGATCGATTACCCCCACCCCCCATTCTTTCTATTGAGACATTGGGCGCGAAAGCGCTGCCCAATTTCTGTCAGACGTCTCCTTGCTTCTTCCCGAGCTCAATTCGAGCTTCCCTACTCCTAGCCCTCAAATTGGAGGTCCCAGCTATCAATTTCCCTACCCTACTACCTCTCTATCTTTGAAACCTGGAACAGAAGACGATTCAGAAGATGGAAACATCTTCGGAAGACGCTTCTTAAACTTGACTGTCTTCGGAAGACTGTCTTCGGAAGTCGACAGAACACAATTCGTATCAAGAGTGGATTTGTGTTGCTTTGTGTTAAGAGAGGCTTGGTATGAATCCCGAGTGGTGTGGTGAGTTGTTTTGTTATTTCGAGAAGTTGGAAGTCGGGAACTAGGCCTGTGCCTCTCGGTCTTCCAGGCTTCTCAACTCCACATCTTCCTAGAGAGACTAGAAGACTGAAAGGCTGGCAAAATGAGCGAGAAGACGTGAGGGTCTATTCGGATCTCTTCTGTCGGATCCATAGCAGCCATTCCTTCTTCTTCCTGAACTTAGAAGAGAGTCGTGAGAATACTTGCTGACAGAATCTGGAGAGAATGGTCGACGGTCATGTCTTCCCACCGAGCAGCAAGGTTCTTCTGAGTGCGTATGAGAGGTGAGAAGTCAGAAGAACAGAGTGCAATTGTCTTGAGTCTGTTGTGAGGATAGATTGCGCGTAGGAAGACGAAGACAGGTGAGACCAGTGAAGGGAAGTCTGACTTCGGGAAGTCTTCCAAGAAAAACATTGAATCGGAAGCTGTCCCGAGTGTCTTCCCAGAGGCCACTGTCATCGCAGGAGCCCGCAACCGACTTCTGAACTTGTCATGCACTTTATGTTTCGCGAATCTTGTATCTTCTGATAGGAAGTAGGATGTAATGCAAGGTGGGTTGTCTTCTTGGTAATCCATGCGAGGCCTTGCTTAGATAGGATTGTTTAGATATAGCTCGGAAGACGAGAGCTATCTAGGAAGTACGGTTAGAATCCCGGAAGACGGAGTAGCTGTCTTCTGGAAGACTAGTTTCGTCTTCTGAGAAGTAGAAGCTAGACTGTGGGCACTTGGGAAGGACTGAACCTTCAGCTCATCGTAAGTGCTTGTGGCTTAGTGCAACAGATCTTTCAGCATGACGATGCATCTGCGAGGCTTGGTGTTACCAGCGGCAGAATTGGCCGAGGCCACTCCTTTCCTCAAGGAGTTGGGTCTCGACTTCTTCCTGTGGGATTGGGACCTCGCAGATCAAGGACTTCTGGAGGAGGTGTGGGCAGCGTTGCCACCTCGTAACCGTGTACCTGCGAAGGCAGGAGTAGCTCGAGGAAGACCATCTTCCTGGACTGAAGACTGGTGGCGCAAGGCTTTTCACAGGCCTGAATCCGAGAACCGAGGATATTGGTACGAGAAGAAGATCTTGCCTAGAATCGTGAGTTCGTGGCATGTGCCTGGGAGCACCACTTGCCTTTTCGTGGAAGACAGGCAGGGGAGGAACGGTTGGAAGATAGAATCTTACTGGGAGCCGAAGAAACGACTTCTGGCGAAGTTGTTTCTGCATCTCTTTCCCAAGGGGAAAGCGCAGAAGACAAGGTACTTAGGAGATCAGGACGTGGAGTTCCTGGAATCAGTGTGGGATGACAGAGTGCCCATCTACTGGGGCGCGTACATCCACAACTACGTACAGACGGAGCTAGCATACTTGGGTACCCCGGCGGGAGGACACTTGACGCCCTTCCTCTGCTACTTGTATGTAGCCATGGGGGATCTTAGGGAAGATCAGCTGGCAGGGTATGGGCCAACGGAGCGATAGGAGGTGAAGGAGGAGACCTCGGAAGACGATGACCGAGAGGCAGCAGCAACGCCCCCTCCCACTCTGATGCCATAGCTGAGGCCCGGCTCTCACTAGAAGACGCTTCTGGTGAGGGAAGACGAGTCTAGTGGGTCGGAAGACGCCACGCCACTGAGGAAGATGGGTCCCAGAAGTGTACCGAGGACACCCATCTCTCTCATTCATTCAGGATCGGAGTCCGACTCGGAAGAAGACCTGCTGAGTATCCGATCAGAGCAGAAGACCGCTTCTGCAACGCCTGGGAGTCTTCTGAAGACTCCAGAAGACGAAGGATGGATGGGCGCTCTTGCTGCGATGCGAGGAAGCGCAAAGAAGAGAGCCGCTCCTGCCATGAGGAGTCTTCCACCCCGGAAGATGAGAAGAGTAGCTTCTTCTCGTGCGCAGAAGATGAAGGCTATTGTGGTGGAAGAGGCTTCCTTGCCTCTGGAAGACGAAGTCGACACCGCGGAGCGAGTGATGGAGATGAACTTGTCTTTCGCAGGAAGACGACTGGAGGAATTCAGTGCCTACTTCTAGAAGGAGATCCAGCCAGCTATGGAGTTGCTGGAGAAGAGGGCGAAGGCACAGGAGAGGCCCTTACAACCTAGATTCGGCCTGCGCACCTTGCTGCGACAGGGAGAAGACCAGAAGAAGACGGAGTCGCTGGAAGCTAGTCTCCGCACCACGGAGAAGCTTGCAGCCGGGTACAAGGCGGAAGCAGCCGCTTCTGCCAAGGAGCTGGTGCAGCTTCGGAAGAGCAACCAAGAGTTGCAGGCGCGGGTACAGCAGCGTAATCAGGAAGTCACCCGAGTGCGGGAGAAGATCACCGCCCTCGCAGAAGAGCAGACCATATGGAAGATGCAGCGAGAAGCCGCAGAAGCGCGAGCTGCAGTTGAGAAGACGCAGAGGGAAGCAGCAGAGGCCCGTGCACAGAAGATGCTGGCACAGTCGGTGGAAGCGCTTCGGAATAAGTTCAACTACACCGCGGGTAGGAAGTTACTTACCTTAGCTAGAGGATGGGACAGCGAGTCCAAAGCAATGTTGGTGGAATGCCGGGAGAGCATGTTCAGATACTTGGATCGACAGATAGAAGGAGTGAAGACACTTTATGGTCTTCCCTCGCTTCCGACATCTGCAACCGCATCTTCCCACGCTCCAGCATCATCGACTGGATCCGGAATGAAGGAGGAGGAGTTCGACCTCGCTGTGCACTTGGTGGTGACAGCGTTGGAAGCCGAGAAGACTCCAGAAGACGCCCCGGAAGACAAGATGTCTTTTGGAAGACAGGAAGACGAGCCGTCTTCCCAAGTATTTTGCGTGGAGGAAGCGACTTCCCCGGATCCCTATGAGGTCCCCATGGTCCCTAGTCCCGCACCCGTGCCTCAGAAGACGGAAGAAGCACCGATCGACTCTGCTTCCCAGAAGACGCTTCTGTCTTCCGAAGCAGAAGCCGAAGCCGAGGAAGACGCAGCAGCAGCGACAGCAGAGCCAGCCAAGGACGATGAGGAGGAAGCCACCTCAGTGACACCCGAGGTAACTGCAGGGCTTTCTAGCTTATCAGAAGCCGCGTTAAGAGCTCCGATAGGAGCAGATCAGGTAGAGATTGCCTCCGTGCAATCTGAGTAGTTAGTAACTCCATTGACAATTCCAAATATAGTAGGATCAAACATGCTATCTTAAGGGTGGCAGTTTTTCCATGTAAAATTAGTTAGGATACCATGTGGCAGCATAGGTAGCGTAGGAAGGGCAAGGTGGATGGCCAATTCGGGCAGGAGAACCGCTTGCATGTGAGGTAGCAACCTCCTGTCAGCGCCTCTCTCTCCCTGATGGTCGTCTCCCCTGATTCTCATGACAGCGACATAAGTAGGATCGCAGAGTAGGAGATAGAGTTCTGCCAGTTCTGCCAGTTCTAAAACGTTCAGTAGTCGATTCTATGGTGCAGGCAGACTAGACACATTAGAGAGAAGACACCTGATAGATAGTTCTTCGCACTACACCCGTTGTTGGAAACATACGAATAGTCTTGGAATACACAGGAGGGGTCTGCATACTCGTACCAGCAGTGGTTCGGAGATGTAGGTAGAAGTAGTGGACAGTCTAGGAACAGGGAACGGCATCCTCGTGCAGTCCTGTTAGCTAGACTTGTGTGTCGAGGAGTAGACGCAGGAAGTAGAGGGAGTGAGCTTCCCAATGCCATTGTGACTTCTTCTCGGGGAATAGATTGTGGATTTGAGTGCAGAGGCTTTGTTCATGTCTTCTGGATGGTGGGTTCTTTGAATTCGCTCCCAATTGTGCATGGGAAGTGTTCTTCTTGAGTGACGGTGACCGTCAGCAGTTGTGGAAGTGTAGCTTGACTCGTTCAGTAGAGCACTTGGGATCTACGTACGAACGGTCTTATGGATAAGGGATCCCAGAAGACAGAGTAGTCAGAGCAGCGAAGTGAAGAAGAAAGAAGCCTTCTTCCCGCAACAGAAGACGACATCCTCGAGTAGAAGACGGTGCAACAGTTCTCATGTTTGTTGTCTTCCTCCCCAAACTATTACAAGCAGGGATGGCTTGTTAGTCAGGATCCGGACTAGAAGCCTGTCGGAATCTTAATTTACTCTTTTCATCTTGTTTTCTCTTGTTTGGATTTTCTTATCTTTCCCATCTTCTCCCATCTTCTTACCCTCTTCTAGTGAGCTTCCGAGACTTCTATTGAGCTTCCGTGAAGATGAATGTCGTTGTAGTGCTGCAGGAAGACCATTTCCGTAGGCAGAAGCCTGGGAAGGCTACAGGGGGCATACACCCTATGATTAATCTAACCCGTTGGAATGTGAGTGTGAGAATAAGGTGTAACGACCGTTACTAGTCGACTTCTGCGAAGTAGGACAGCCTTTTGGAGGTGTGAGAAGACGAGCTGAACCCCCAGAAGACGAGAATCGCTTCGGGAAGACGGTATCGAGAAGACCGGAAGAAGCAACCTGGAAGCAGGAAGATCGTCTTCCCGAGCTTCTCTGTGAATAATTGTGTGATATTTTAGTTGGTAGTTGTTTGTCTAGTTCCAGAGTACCATGTGGCGTGTCTGGAAGACGTGTGGTTTTGTGTGGTTTTGTGAGAAGACGAGATTTTTAGACAAAACCCGTGTGTTTGTGTGTTTGAACAGATCCTAGAACTTAGAGCAGCGATTACTCACGTAAATCCTCTGTGGGAACGATATCTTGTATACTAAATGGGCAAAAGGAGTAATCCTGCGTCACTACAGGTCATCTGTGTGGTACTTTTGGAAGACGTCCGAACTCAGAGAAGGTAGACGTTATAGCAAGGATAGCTGATTGCATCAACATCACTGAGGTTCGACGATTCTTAGGAGCTTGTGTGTTCTTTTGTGTGAATATTCTTCATTATGCACACATTGCCGAGCCTCTATATGCACTTCTGAGAAAGGGAAAGAGGTTTACTTGGCGGCAAGAACATCACGAGACGATGGAGCAGCTGAAGGGGATTCTGAAGTCTCCACCTATACTAAGGAGGCTTAGCTACGAGAGCGGGAGACCTGTGGTACTGACTGTTGATACGAGTCCAAAGACGATTGGATGAGCAGTTGGTCAAGAAGATGCAGAAGGTGTGCGGTTTGTTTCAAGGTTTGGAGTTCGGATCTTAACAAATAGACAGCGTAACTATCCTCAAATGAAGCATGAGTTGTGGGGAGCTGTTACTGCTATGAAGGTAGATCGAGAGTTCTTGATAGGAGCTCGTGTGATACTAGAAATAGATTGTTTGTCTTTGTTGGGTATGATAGAGAACTGCAATACACCAGATATAGCAATGCTACGATGGATTGCTTATGTCCGGAGTCTGAACCCAGAGCTAAAGCATATAGCAGGGAAGGACAATCCAGTTGCAGATATGTTGTCTAAGGCTCGTTATACAAATGAGGATGAGATGTTTGCAGAGGTGGAGAATGAAGAGAAGAGAGACGTTTGGTGCCAAGTTGGTCAGCAGACTTCAGACTTGGAACCACTGCCGTTCAATGAGGAGTTCTACTCAGAAAAGTTCCGCGATATTGGATTTTATCTGAGTTCGTTATGCAGAAGAGAAGGATGGAGTGATGCAGAGTTCAAGGAGATCAGACGAAAGGCATACAGTTATCTTCTACGTGAAGATTATCTGTGAAAACGTCCGAAAAGAAGAGATGGAATGCTTGCTAGAGTGGTGGATGATCAACCGACGAAGCTGAATCTGCTGAAAGAGTTTCATGACACCTTGTGGGCTGGACATCGTGGAATATGGGCTACTTACACGAAGATTAAGGAGCGTTACTGGTGGAAGGATTTGTATCAAGACGTGGTGGACTTTGTTGGGTCGTGTCTGCACTGCCAATTCTACTCTAAAGTCCGTTACAGAGATGGACTTGTACCTACTTATCCATCTAGTATCCATTTTCAATGGGTTCTTGATCTTGTGATGATGCCACCGGGGTTATGAGGGATGCGTTACTTGGTGTTGGCTCGAGAAGATCTCTCCAACTATGTGGAGGGACGAGCACTACGGACGAAGACTACAGAGAATATCTGCAGGTTCGTGCTTGAAGATATCATCTGTCGTTATGGATCGGTTGGGAGATTACGTGGAGATAGAGGCGAGTTGAGAGGCACTGAAGTGAAGGAGTTCTTTGCTCGTTATGGAGTAAAGCTTCGGCTTACCACTGCTATGAATCCAGAGGGCATTGGTAAGAGTGAACGAGGACACCCTTCTATTGTTCATGCTTTAGTGAAAGCATGTGATGATAGGCCTAGAGAATGACCGAGACTACTTCCATTTGCTTTGTGGGCTGATAGAACTACACACTGTACTACGACTAGCTATATGTCAGTTGAGCTTATGTTGGGACAGAAACCGATCATGCCTGCTGAGGAGTACTTTCCTACGTGGGTTACGGTACCGTGAGAAGATGGTATAGATCGTGCTTCAGTCCTGGCTTTACGTATTAGGTAGTTGGAGCGAAGGGAGGAGGATCTTGCTGATGCGCAGGAGAGGCTGAAGGTGGTTCGAGTAAAAAACAAAGAACGTTTTGACAAGACTCACCGACTACGACCGAAGCCAATACATGTTGGTGATTGGGTTCTGGTATATGATAGCACGTTGGAGAATCAGCATTCTACACTTCGTAAGTTCTCTCGAAGATGGTTCGGGTCTGATGTTGTGCTAGATGTGTATGAGAATGCCACTTATAGTTTACGTGAGTTGGATGGTACTCCTTTGAAACTCTCTGTGGCTGGTAAACGTGTGAAACTGTTCAAGAGACGCGAAGGGTCAGTTGAGTTATTCAACTTCCTGGAGTCAGAGCAGAGGACAACAAGAGACGAAGATGTCCCAGTGTCTGAAGAGACTGAGGCGGAGGAGAGCGATGATGATGAAGATCAAACAGCAGACTGAGGAGATTGGCACATACCGGAGGATGTGCAGGTTCAGAGGGGGTGGATGTCGTGATGTGAATCATTTGACATAGTAAATGATCCACTGATCACTGTTGTCGCGTTACTTGACGCATGTTACTTCTACTCCAACACTTGATGTTTAGTAGTCTTAGAAGCTAGCTCTGTACTGTTCTTAGTCTTTTATGTTTATGTTTGACACCTTTTGCATATGGTGTTAACTCTGTCATATATTTTGGGTCCTAGTAGGTTGGAAGTATGTTATTTATCTTGTTATGTAACGACCTATGTTACACATAGGAAGTTTGTCTATTAGTAAGGTGTTTAGTTATAACTAAGTGTTGAGAATGTTTATTGGATGCCAAAGTACTTTAAGGATGTATCAAGTTAGTCATGACTAGCTAAAAGTTAGTTATGGTTAAACTTAGCTGTACTTTTGGCAGAATTCAGATATTTGTTAAAGAGTGAGCACTACTATCTTGTCATCTTGTCTAAAAGGTAGAAAGGAGGTGGAAAGTATCCATTATCTCCTTTTTGACTTGATATTAGTGGTTGGATTAAAGTTGTGGACTTTGTGGGCATTAAAAACAAGAAGAGATTCCACATGTTTCCTTTTTAGTGGGTCTTAGTGTAGAGGGGGGGTGGAAATTTGAGATTCCTTGAGAATATTCCAGAATCCTTCTAGAAGTTGTTGACTTTGAAGGAATAAGCCCATGTGAAAAGGTAAAAAGCCCATGTGATCAATGCTTTTACCTTAAGTAATATCTTAGTAAAACCCGGTAAAAGTAGTTACGGCTGAGTTACCGGGGGTACCAAAGTAAAAACCTAGAATGTATAAATAGAGGAGTAGAGAAGAGCTCTTCATCCTTGTTTTCACATTGTCGTAATGACAACTTGAGTAATATAGAGAGTGTGGGATATTTTTAGCATGAGAGAACTTGAGAGACGTCGTTAGAATGGAGGATTTTAGTTGATGTGTTTAAGGAGATTTTTAGTTGATAAGTTTGTGGGTGTATGAATGAGTGAACTCAGCATTTTCCCTTCAAGTTCATGGTGTGCTTCCATCAAAGCCATCAGAGGTGACCCTGAGTGAGAGACAGGCCCGACATGTTGCAGATTCGTGGATGACGATCGTGGAGGTTGAGAGATCGGGGGGTAGTTGATCGATAAGACCGCGGAGGGTTTACAGTTCAAGCATTCGTACGCTTGTGCAAGTGAATTCATACTTATCTATGATATTCAATGTACATGACTTAGATTTGCCATGTAGATAGGGTTTAGTTCATGGGTTGTACCTACGTGTTGCCCATGCACGCTTTTAGCTGGTTTTAGTTTACTTTCAAGGCTATGTGTCGTTCTAGGTAGTTTAGGTTATACGCTGGCGCTTTAGGGGACTTGACGTGGTAGCCTATGAGTTGAATTGAGTTACCACATGGTTTAAGGCACAAAAGGACAACCAAATGGAGCTATGAACTCTCATTGGTTCATTTTTGTCTTTTGTGTAACTCTAAACTTAGAAACAGAGCTCTAAAGAGGATTTCAAGCAATTGGTGAGGGTACTGCAAAATCTGAGAGCACATGGAGATAGAGATCGTCAAGCCAAGCACTGTCAGTGAAATTCTTGATCGATTTGGATCAATAAACAAGGAGTTATGCCCAATTGAAGTTCGGATTGTGCCAAAACTGCATCACTTTTGTTGATTTTGGGGCTTTCGGTGTCAATTGCAGCATAATTGAGGAAATCGTTTCAAAACTTTGTGGTTGCATTCACTGTCAGGAGGGCTACGACTGTCCAAAAAATTTCGAATCATTTGAGTGACTGAGTAATTCAAGGCGGCCGCTAAAAAGCAGAGGGGGTCTGAAAAGCTCTTAATCTAGAGCAGCGACTTCAGAGAAGGAGATCTGGAGTTCTGTGTACAGCCAGGAGACCCAACTTCACAGGAGTGTTCAGCAAGCTGTGTACTGCAAATCCTGTAAGAATTTTCCAAAGTGATCGAGCCAATTCTCTGTTCTAGGTCGAAATAGCTATCTGGGCATCAGAAATTGCCGTAATTTCTCTACTCAGAAAGTTTCTACTCAT
Source organism: Asterella californica (assembly GCA_036924285.1). Taxonomy (NCBI): domain Eukaryota; kingdom Viridiplantae; phylum Streptophyta; class Marchantiopsida; order Marchantiales; family Aytoniaceae; genus Asterella; species Asterella californica. The sequence continues at coordinate 29,043,912 of JAYKYS010000006.1, read as the reverse complement.
ATCTTAGTGCTGAAACTTCGTATGTGTATCCAGTAGGACCTCATTGACATGTAGGAGGAGTTCTGAAGTCTGAAACTTCACATATTTCTCAATCCTGAGTGTCAAAGTTCACCGTCTGATCTTATCATTGCTAGTTAATTCTGAACCTTGCTTCCTGAACATATCAGAAGAGCCAAGAGACTTGTATGAGTGTTTTTTCAGTATCACCTTGTAACCTGAAGCCTATCCTTTGAGTAAACCAGCCACAGTCAGGAGCCCAACGCCTCCCTGAGTTGATTGAACACAGCCTTCAAGATCATATCACAGCCAGAAGGTTCCGCCTTTCTCAGGAAAACTCTCAACCCGACAACGTGCAGCAGCAGGCGCCGGTGGCTGCTCCCTTTGCAAGCCAGGTAGCTCCACCTTCAACTCACGCATCTGCCGGATAAGGTCTTCAATCTGATTTTGCTGACCATGGTTCTCCGCAGGTCTCTGAATAGATACCTTTTGTGCATGAACTGGCATAACTAGCATCAAAGAAACTACAGCCGGGACAACAGATCTTGGAGCAAGAGCTGGAGGCTGCTGCACTTGAGGAGCAGCATAAGGTTGAAGGATCACTTCCGCAAGCGATCATCATCCTACAGCCACTCTCCCTCGTCTCTGTCTTGTTAGAACAGCGACGGCATCCTCAACTCTCCCCCAATGTATAGTAACACTTCCTTCAGCCGATCGATCTGCTAACATGAAGCATAATCGTCGGTAGTTTGCAAGAAAAGCTTTGTTCTCCTAGCATCTAAGGTTATGCGCTCAAGAGTTGAAAGTTGCCGGTATCTCTTATCAAACTCTCTCAACAACTCGTTCAGGCTCATCATACGACCAGGTTGCTGCTCAACCCAGTCCAGAAACGTCCTCCTAGTGACTCTCTCTGAATCTTCTTCAAGAAACTCGTCTCGAAGAGATCGCTCAAAACTCATCCAAATTCCAAGATTTCTTCTCTGTACATCTCTAACTTGGTCCCGCAACTCGGGAATGACAGCTAACTCAAAACTTGCTATCATCTCAGCATCAGTAATTCTAACCAGTTCCATCTGTCCTCTATACTCACGTAGATATCTAGAAATATCTCTACCTTCAAACCTTCCACATCTGTTCACAATAGCTTGCAAAGCCTTGGTGGACTTTAACTCACCTCCTCCAACAATCGGATGTTGTTGGACCAAGACCGCAAGCGTCTTCAAGATCTCAGCCGTGTCCAGACCAGATGCAGATGTCGTTGTAAAAGACGCAGGTGCAACTGACGGTGCAACAGTAGACGTTGATGCTGCAGCCGTAGAGGTAGCAGCAGCACTTTCGCTCTTGCGATCCATCTCTTCCTTGTATAAGAATCTCAACCTCCTCGATCAATCACCCCAAGAGCTCTCAGTGGAAGCACCAGATGTCGAGTTGAGAGTTTCTTGGGAAGGGCGGAACCTTCTGGTTGTGTATGATCGTGAAGACTGTATATGTCTACGCAAGGGAGCGTAAGGCTTCTAGCTGTGGTTGTTAACTCAAAGGGGTAGGTTTTTCAGGTTACAACAGGGTGTTATAGGCACTCATACAGGTCTGTAGGAACCTCTAATATGTTCAGGAAGCAAAGTTCAGGTTTAATTAGTAGTAATAGGATCAGGTAGTGAACTTTAACGCTCAAAGAGAGGAAAACTATGATGATTCAGACTTCTAAATTTCTCTTGCATGTAAAAGAGGCCCTACTGAGCACACACACGACGTTTCAGCCTGAGATCAAATTCTAGCACCGAGATATGGACAGAAACATCATGAGTAGAGAAATTATGATAATTTTTGACACCCAGATGGCTATTTCGACCTAGAACAGAAAATTGGCTCGATCATTTTCAAAGATTCTTACATGACTTGGACTTCACAGCTTGTTGAACACCCCTGTGAAGTTGGGCATGGTGGTTGTACACGGTTCTCCATATCTCGTTCTTTGAAGTTGCTGCTCTAGATTGAGAGCTTTTCAAACCCCCTCTGCTTCAGAGATCACCTTGAATTACTCAGTCACTCAAATGACATGAAAATTTTTGGACAGTCGTAGTTCTGCTGACAGTGAACGTAGCCACGCAGGTTTGAAGCAATTATCTCTTTTCTACTGGAATTGACACTCAAAACTCCAAAATTAACAAAAGTGATGCAGTTTCAACTCAATCCGAACTTCAATTTGGCATAACTCTTTCTTTATTGCTCCAAATCGATCAAGAATTTCACTGACAATGAATGGCACGACGAGCTCTATCTTCTTGTGCTCTCAGATTTTGCAGTGTCTTCACCAAATGCTCGAACTCTCCTTTAGACCTCTATTTCTAAATTTATAGTTTTACAAAAGATAAAAATGGATCAATGGGAGTTCATAGCTCCACTTGGTTGTGCTTTAGTGCCATAATCCATGTGATAACTTAACTTCACTCATAGGCTACCACGTTAGCCCCCCTAAAGTCTCAAGGTAAACTTAAACTACCTAAAATGACACGCAAACCTGAAAGATAACTTAAATCAGCTAGAAAGTGTGCATGGACGACAAGTAAGTACAACCCATGAGTTTAAAACTCTATGAACATGGTAAACAATCTACTATGACTCAAAATACATAACTCTTTCGAGAATCAACTTCTCTAAGATCTTAACTTCACTCAGAGAGGCTAACTCTTGGCTGAGAAGTGAATCATTCACTATGTGAAATGATTCACATCACGACAACGTCGTCTCCTCAACACTCTTGAATTCTCTTCAATGTCTCTCGAACTCCAATCGTATGATGATTTACTTAGGAAACAAGCACCTTGCTAAGCAACCCCTTAGCTAAGTTGGGGTCTTTATGTCCTTATAGACACATTTATTTATCAAGTAGCTCCTCAGCTAAGATGGTCCCTAGCTAAGCTAACCCATTGTTTAATAAAAGTTTCTCTACCCTCGATGTCATATTGATGCAACCCAAATTATGAACTAGGCCACAGTTACAAGACCACCCCACAAGGCTTACAACCCTGCCGAAGTTGTATCAAGTATCTCCTAGCTCATAAGCTCGGTTGCATGCAGAGGTTTAGACCAAGAAGTTCACATTTAAGGAAGATACCTTGATGTCATTTATTTATCAAGCAGACCTCTAGCTAAGCTGACCCTAAGCTACAATAACCCCTTGTTTATAAAAAGTTAAAAATTTTCAACACTCGATGTCAATCTTGATGCAACCCAGATTGTGAACTAAGTCATAATTTTAAGACCGAAGCCACAATTACAAGACCACTCGACAAGGCTTACAACCCTCTCATAGTTGTATCAAATATCTCTCAACTCATAATTTTGGTTGCATGCGGAGGCTTATGCCAAGAAGCTCGCGTTTAAAGAGGACACTAGTCTTCCGTTCTTAGATGTGCAAAACGTAATCACGCACCTAAACATAGACTCTCATCCAAGAGATCAACAAGTTGAGATAAGAACTAGGAGTCAGGAGGATTTAATCTGAAGACCTCTTCTTCTTAGGTGGGCGCCCTTTCCACTGAAATGGTTCTGCTTCCGTTTAATAAAAGTAAAGAAACATGCACATAAGCTTACAGAACTTGTTTTTATTTTTTTTGTTAACTTCTTGGGTGTTACTTTCGCTGTACATCTCTGTTTCTAGTAACAAAAGAATCAAAACTATATTACTCAAGAACATTTACACGATGGTGTCATTAGATAATGAATCTGAATCACTCACACAAATAAAAGAGTTCTTTCTTTTGTTATTTTCTTAAACTAGAAATGATGCAAGCATCTATGTATAACTTTGTTCTATATAAATAAAAATATGTGCAAGAAAAGCTTCCACTTGGTAACTTCATGACTTCTTAGCAATAGCACTTGCACAACTTAACAAGTTCCAAGGCAGCTTCCTTTTCAACTACCTACAAAGTGGAAAAAAAATTGATAGTATTTTAAAAATGATTTACTATTAATAATAGTAAATTACTAATTAAGTATAATTATTACTAATTAATTGTAATAGTAAAATAATTTTAAAAATAGTACTTTGATTATTCATAAAAATTAGTCCAGAATTGCTAAGTAACCTTACATCATTTCCGATAATACAAAGCGCACCACAGTTAGAAGCACAAGGCTGTGGAGGAGGATGTTATTTATTCACTTAAATATTCAAGTGATGTGTAATGAGGTAATAATATTCTTCCCCCAAACACAACTAGATTTTACTATAATAAAAGTCGTTAAGACAATATCAAATTTATGAAAGAAAGGTTTGGAGACAAATTAAACCCCTAATTCCTTGCCTCTTCCAAGTTACAGGAGGTGAATAATATGCATGTCAGTTTATAGCCTGAAGCCGATGCTTCCTCCAGCGAGCGCAGACTGTGGTTCGAAACGCAAACCTACAGTGCTACACAGCAGTCATGGTGACACTGCCATCAAAGTGACTCACCATTCTAATGGATGGGGCTCCGAAGACCATCGTCAATCTATTCTCTTTCTAACATCAGTACGAATTGATGGACCGGGACAATCATCATGCTGGGACAGTTCACCATTACTGTATGTTCAAGGTACTGCTTGGAGAACCTTCACTCTGCCGACACGCCACGATTTGCTTCATTCCGTACCTTCTGCTAAACAATGCTCCACACGTTTGCTAGAGTGAGCCTGATTATTCTGGACAGCATTCTGTGCACTCGGCCATAATCCAGTAGACAGAATAAGACAGACCCACTCCGAAACTGTCCCTGTTTCTCTCTCTGAGCTTCCCGACCACTGATGGTTCAGGATGGAAGTCACGGAAGCCTCGACCGATGCCTGACTCGTTCCTCCCTCATATATTCATATATGAGGGAGGAACGAGTCAGGCATGAATATATGAAGGAGGAACGAGTCAGGCATCGACTTGATCTGGTGCCCGCGACTCACATCCATTCCAGCCCTTGGAAAACTCAGTCACCAAGATTATACCGTGAGATATTGGCTGTAAGTAGAACTGGCAAACTTGCTGACCCCGTCCACAGGGGAAATCCAGCAGTAATTTATAAGAGCACTGCAGTAGTCACCTTTTCAGATCTTTTCGAACGGTTTAACTTGTGACAGATCATTGATAATGCCTGCTACAGATCCAATTAGACCAGCTAAAGAGACGAGGAAAGTTACGAAGCTAAGGGAGTGCAGGGCGATCCAGGTCCTGCTCCAACGAGGGATCTTGTGCTGGCTCATATACATGACCACAGGAAAGTATACAGTGAGTGGCCAGAAGGCGAGAGCTCCTATGATACCCAGAACGGCATTGAAGAAAGGCAATAACATGGAAACAATTGTCGTGATCACAACATACGCCGTTCTCCAGGTCAAGCGAAACCAGTTGAGTCTGAAGCTGGGAGATGATTTTCCCGGAAGCTTGACTGTGAAACCCTTACTATGAAAACTTCTTTTGCTCCATCTTCTAGCAACCCACCTCTCGAAGAACTGATACACAGGTTGAGTATAGACCTGTCATGCATGTAAATCAAGTTGTTTTAATTGCAGTTTCAAAATTGCAGGGGTGCAACGGCTGCCTCACACTCCCTTAAAACCAAACCAGTCAGCTGAATCCACAGCGGAGGCATGAAGTAAACCAAACACGCTGAAGACCAAACACTCACGTCCACTAACCCTTTGACCTCAACGTTTTCCTATTGAAGACAGAAACGAGAACTGCAAAACAATGAGTATCACATACCTGATAGGCCCCAATAAGATGGATGACTATACACACGTTTGCAAAATCGACGAGCCAGTAGGGGCTGTAGAATCCAGTCAGCAGGTTGCCTGGTGCAGCATTGCCAAAGGCCAGGTAACCAGCGACGGCCACAGACATGTAAAAAGCGGTGGTGACAGATGTGCCCCACAAGGTGGCTCGTTTCATCTGTTTGTTTTCGGGCGGGGGACTTCGGATAGTGTCCTGCAACGAAGCATACATGTTAGTTGAGCGTACTGAGAAGGATCTGTTCGGTTGAAGTGACAGTCTCGAGCAAGTGAGACAACCTTCTAATTGCAAAAGTAACAAAATTTATGTATACAACAACTTCAATTTAGATACTTCCCGGTAAATCCCTAACGTCTTCTCCACAAGGAGATTGACAATGAGCTGAATTAATGTAGCAGGTTCGAAGGTAGAAGTTTGCTTAAACAAAATTCAGTCGAGGTAGTTAAGTTGCTTTTTGACAATGAGAAAGGAACAGCGGTGCTCAAGAACAAACAATCTCGTAGAACTATTTGTCTAGTAAATGCATTCTTGCAGGAGTGTCCGTGAGCTTCTCAAATCAGAGAAGTACCTCAATCTCGATAAGAATCATAGAGAAGGAGTAAGCAAATGCCATGTTTCCCAGAGCCGCAAAGATGTTCCACACTTTCTGGGCCTCAGTAACGTCTGTGCCGATTCTCACTCCACTTATGGTGCCGTATGAATGGCCACCCTCTGCAAGTCTAAGTCTCATTTAGTATACAGACACATACATCACACGAAAATAAAAGTCACCAGGATAATTCACTTGAGCATTTTTCTCTGTCGTACAAAGCAGAGGTATTCAGCAACTGTAGCTGGAGATATTACTACAATATACAGAAGCAGGATAGGTTCTTTCAGTCTTCAGCGTACTCTAGGTAACACAGGTGTCTTGGCATACGGGCTCACAGTCTACAGCTGTTCAGAACCCAAGTAGATGGGGAATCGACTGACCAGAAGGCAAAACATACCTGCAGCTTTAGAAATCCCGAGTCCAAGGCCAATGGAAGCATATGTAAAGGACATGACAGCAGCAACGTATGACAGCCACCATAAGTCACCGAAGTTTGGGATCTGAGAGAGAAAAATCTGGATAACACCAAATATTGCAATATACGAAGTAGTTGAGGCCAAGCATGGTGAGTCGCGTCCATGAGTGTGAAAACAGTTTGACTTCTGCACTGCTCTGCACCATCAAATCGTACAAACACCACCGCGAACACGCTGAGATGAAGCCCAAACACCGAGTTGAGTCCAAACAAACTCAAAAAATCCGAACTCTGGAGAACAGATGGACTGAAATCCGGAATGCAAACTGTTAGCAATACCTGTCAACGACTCCTATGAAACTGATTCAGTTTTCGACATACGTATACCAACATAGATGTGAGTTTCTGCTGTGCTTATGGCCTTTGATAAGAAAGAAAGTAAAACTGAACGTAGAAATTTCCTGCTCCAGTCTTTTGCCAGAAACTTTCCGTAGAGCTACTTGTGAACGTTCCTTTTCAATGAGAATTTCAGTGGATATGCTCGTTGCAGCGACAATGGATGGACTTAGATGAATGCTCACTTATGGAGATCAACTTTCCAAGCAAATGGTCTCAAAACGACATAAGGACGATCAAGTTGGCTTTCAGCAGTGAGGCAAATAAGTCCACAGACATCTTCATCTTGGTTGTGTGGCACTGAGGTCCACATTATCACTTCGGACTTTTCTGTCACTGTTGTGCATTCAGTCTTTCCTCGTTTTCATCGGTTCGCTTGAATTCTTCACTCAAACACCGTAAAAAGTGGTGAGAGGTGAATCCCACTGGAAGTATATCAGGCTCGTCCAAGTGTATAGGCAATGAACTGAGCATTTACTTCCCAAGTACATGAAAGAAAGAAAATACCTAGCAGCTAGTCTCGAAGAAAGACCGGGACTTACACAGCACTCGTTGCCGTGGCGATGGTGTAGCCAATGGACGTGCCGACCAGGTTACCGTACTGCATGACGCCGCAGATCTTATTGGACAGAGCTGAGACATTGACTTTCACGGCATCCATGTAGATGTAGTTGCGTTTACCAGTGACGGGATGCGGGTACCGGTAACAATCAGCCAGCAAAATTGAAGTGTACCACGTGCACAGAGCAAAGCTTAACAGGATGATCGGTCCTGCAATCCATCCCATCTGCGCAAAACTCCATGACAGTGACAGCACCCCGGATCCGATGACTGCAGTGATTATGTGAGCTGTCGCTGTCCATGAGTTTCCTGGTAAAACAAACAGTCATGTGCTTCCCGTCAGCAGCTTGAGAATCTGTCCATTTTTTGTGTGGCCGTGTGCTGCTTTTGCATGACCGGAATTTCCTAGTAATTTCATTAGCTTCATTAGTTTCCTACTTGCATCCACTTCCTCCCATACTGATATTGAGGTACGGGTTGAAAAGCACAAACACCATGGAGTGGGCACCAACATGAGCGTTCAATCAAATACCTGTGCGCCTGGGTCTGCCGTCATCATCCAGAAGCTTGCCTGACTCGTCCTCTACTCCATTAAAGGGAGGCATCTGCTGCATCTCCAGTTGGTCCATGTTCTTAGACTGGTCCAGCTTACCATCATTTTCGGCTAGAAAGTTGGGCCTCGTTTCGTTAGAGCCCATTTTCACACTCTTTTTCAGCAGATAATTCTTCAGCTTAATGGGCAGTCTTCCCTGATAAATTATGTGGTGAGCTCATGAAATGAATAGTTCGATATCAAAGCTCAAGCCACTTCAACGCTACTGCATCTGCCGGCAGGCCAAGGCAATCAAAGTACCCGCAGCACTGTTAGACCGGGATGTTCTCTGTACCAGTAAGGTCAACTGGACCAAGTCATTTATATCTGTGGAATTCAACTGTAAGCGCAGTGACAGATTCGCTGCAACAAATTGATACCCAGCAAGAACGAAAGGGGTACTTGCTCATCGAACCAGTAGCAACGGATGAAGACGCTACTAGTAAGGCAAACGAGCTGGAACAAACTAAGCGCATATCATAAGATACAAGTACAAATCGCGCGAAGGTCTCAGCACTCATCAGCTCCAGACGCGTGCTTGAGTGCCTTCAGCTGCTAGAAAGCTCTACCTTAATAGAGTACGTGGTGGCAGCTCAACTGCTTCAATCTCGTCTACTGTCGAATCAGGTCTTGGACACTCGATACCAAAATTATAGAGACTCAAGAACGCTGCATACTGCAACAAGCAAAAACAGGATAAAACTTTGAGTTATGGGAAACAGAGATCAACGAATTTAGTCGTTCCTTTTACGTTTTGGTAAAATTTCTTCCTGGAACGGTACAAAATCTATCGCGGCCAAAGGCTGCGGAGTTATTGCTCAGACCAGTCTATGAGATGCATTACTGTCACTGTCACTGTCGCTTCTGATAATTTTGTTGGTACATTTTTCTACTCAGGCAAGAACAGAGCTGCATTCCCGAATAATTCAAGACTAAGTCTGACAGAAATCAAGCTGCTTTTCCGATTAGTTCACAAGCGAAAGAAACAGCAATTCACATCTGTACAATACAACGTAGAGATACTGAGCAGCGTTGTATTGATACTAAGCATATTTGATATTGATGTTTTGCATATTCGGTAAGACATCAAAGAGAAACACTGGTCAATGACAGAGGTGAAATCATGAAGAACTCGTCGTACCGAAAGCACGAGAAACTAGTCCTTGGCACTTTGAAAATGGACCAGTTTTAAATAAAGTAGTATATTTGAGCATTTGGAGATAACTGGCACACCTGGAGTCGCGACAGACGTTAGAAGCATGAGGACGACCACCAGTCAGCTCTGGTCTGCTCGGTATCACGACAAGAAGTTCGGCAACCGCATTGAAACGGATAGAGAACCCATTGGTAGTCACGGTGGAAATGGAAGCAGCCTACCCGACAGACTGCGTTCTCCACGGACTCTCTGTCTCTGATCCCCTGCTTGAGTTATACGTCGAGTATTCCTGACACAGTAACAGTAAAAAGGGTATCACTCTTCAGTCTTGACCGGGCCCAAGGAGTTGAAGCAGTCACACTTCATCGCGGTTACACTGTCCCACACATCGCAATCATGACGTCCCCCTTTTGACACTGCTTGTGTGCAAAAAGGATTCGTGCTCCCGTTGACTGCGAATCTACACGTGTTTGATCAAGGTGAAACCTCTCGACCCCCTCAAGATTCAAGTGTGCACTCTATTCACTGCAGTGCCGACACACACTTCAAAGATCAGAGTAGAGGTCCCTAGCTGGCGGGTCAGCGGAATCCCTCTGGTATTGCCGCCCATAATAAGAGATTCAAAAATCCATGGCCGTAAGAAGCAACCTTCCCGACTCCAGACTCCAGACTAACTATTTCTCAATGTAGTGTTCTACTGAAGTCACCTTAAAGACAAGGAAATCTTCTGACCTGGATGCGACTGCTGTCATCACTGATCAATGTGTTCAACGTGCACTTGTCCACTATGTGGGTCCTCACACCACAGCCTCCACAGGTCAACTGCCACAAAGAAGAAACAAGGCCAGATTAAAGTTCATTACAGTAAACTGATGCTCGGTTGATGTGACACTGCAGCTTCAGCTAGGTTTGCATGTCGTTGTCAAGGGCTCACAGCGAGTGGATGGGAGAATCTATAGTTTGTCACTACGGGAAATATTTGTTCGCGAAGATGCTGTAACGGAGCAAAACGAATCTACTAGTTTGAGGACGTTTGGTAGCTTCTGGTCCCTGCCGTGTACGTAAAGCAAGGAAGTAGGAAAAGTAAAACTTACTATACCCATTTGAAGCAGCCATCCCCTTCGAGCGAGCACAGTGCCGTGCATTACAATTAGAATGCAGCTCTAGGCGGGAAAGTTGGACGAGAACTGACGGTTTCTGAGAGAGAGAGAGAGAGAGAGAAACTGGTCGATGTAAGGAACGAGCTCTTCTTTTTCTGGTCATTAGCTGGACTTTCCTTGTTCTGGGTTCCCCAAGCAAGGCGGCTTATTACTATAATAATGCTCCTGGTAAATCGAGATTCAAGATCTCGAGCAGATTCGAGAATCACTTTTGCTGACAAGAGTGCAGTAAGAGCCAAAGAGTTTCGAGTATCGCGCGCTGTGCCGCGCAGTGACTGGAAAAGCGTGCGGGATAATTAGGTAGATTTTCAAGTTCCAACAAGTTCGGTAGGAATCTCACAGTGTTTAGTTTTGCACCACACTTTGTTCTGAACACCCATTGCCACGTAAGATGAATTTCTTTCTGTACCGAACCGTTCGTTTGGTTTCCACTCCAATGCTATACTTTACCTTTCATGGTCCACACATATCGTGTTCAATCTATCTCGATTTTAGGATCATCTCGATTTCGCAAAAGCAGCAAACCCTTAGTACAAAGCTGTCAGTGTTTCGCGGCACGAAATAGCAACGAAATATCAATGGAAGGTCGAAAAAAAACGTGCCATGTTCCACCGTAACGGAAAACCAGCCGGGCTTGAGGATAGTTCGCAACCACATACCCTTGCTACCGCGTACCGTACCCAGTTGGGATCTCGATTAGCGATCGCGAGTGAACGAATACCTTGTTAGAATAGAGTACAGTATGAATACACTTTACAGTAACTGGTTCAGATTATTAGGTGGTGACTTTTCGTAAGATCACCAATGCCAAAACCCAAGACTATATTATCCAAGCCAAGATCATTGTACATTATTAAGTAACTCATTTGCTTGGTTCAACTTACTCTCTCTCAAGGAGCTCTCTCACTCTCACGTTGACCTTATGCAGTTATTTAGAGTTTTATCTTAGTCTATTTTATCAATAGTTCATTTCTAACATGATATCAGAGCTTTGCTTTGTTTATGCACTAGCACAATAGCATAGGCACTAGGTAGACCTTCGGTCCTTAGGTGAGAGCAGTTGGAGGACGCTTCAACTGTTGCTAGAAGGACGCTTCACGCACTAAGATTCTGTACCTCCGCTAACAGAACTCTACAGTTCTAACGATCAATCTGGTACAGAATGTCTACCCCCTTTGACACCCAAGACTGGGTCAGATTCGACGGCACGTACTTCATGCTTTGGAAACACAAGACAACTTTGCGGCTCAGGGCCCATGGTGTGCTTGAAATCATGGAAGAAAATGCGTGAAGACCGTGCGCCACGACACCCGAGGCTACTGCGGTACCCATCTCTCCTCCTGCTACTAGACCTGACAGTATCATGGATTGGGACCAGCGTGACGTCAATGCGCTCATAGCAATCAACGAATGCTGTGAGAAATGTGACAAGACATATAATATCTTGCACTACGTCGAATGATGCATAGACCACATTGACCAAACACTTCGCTGACCAAGACATGGTGACCAAGATGCATTTAAGAGAGAAGCTACGAGTTTTAAAGATGAAATCCAACGAGACGGTCACTCAACACGTGAACAACTTCAAGTCTCTTCTCCAGCAGATGACTTCAGCTAGATTAGTAGTTAACAACGAGGAGCAAGTCCTCGCATTGATGGGCAGCATGTCCAACAACTACCACCTATTCTTGTAGACGATGAGAACAAGCTCAAATCTCTCGCTGTAGGACCTTATCACCTTCCTCATCCAAGAGGAAATGATACGATGCAAGCTATCGATGGAACCATCTACTGCTCTATTTGCAGAGCGCATGCAAGGAGGACGCAATAGTAACAATCGACGCAACAATGACAACCGATAAGGTGGTAATCAACCACCGAAAAGACCACCAAATCCTAACGAGAAATGTTTTTAATGCAACAAGATCAGACATCGCATCGTCGAGTGTCCGGACAAACCTAGCAGCAATGAAAACTTGAATGCTAGCAACCAAAACAAGAATCGCAACAAGAATCGCCGTTCTCAGAACAACAATACCAACCCTCGTCGGATTTAGATGACACAATGCTCATCTGCAATCGTGTAGACAACTTATCCTCATTGGTATGTAGACACGGGTGTCACACATCACATGACACATAATCAACGATAGTTCGTCGAATACTCACCCGTCTCAAGTGAGAACACCGAGAATGATGAGATTCTACTCGGTGATAACACTACCATCCACGTTAATTATGCACATGTGGCGGATCCGTTATATGGATTGTTGCGTAAGGGTCATAAGTTCAGATGGGAGGAAGAGCATACTGATGCGGTAAGGAAGCTGAAGGTTTTACTATCATCTCTTCTAGTTCTGGGAAGGATTGATTACAAGGGTGCTAGGCCGGTGATTCTTACTGTGGATACAAGTCCAGTTGCAATTGGATGGGCAGTCGGACAGGATGATGAGAATGGAGACAGGTTTGCGGTTAGGTTCGGAGTGAAGGTGTTAAGTGCTCGACAACGTGCTTACCCGCAAGTGAAGAGAGAACTGTGGGGTATTGTTTCAGCTATGAAAACTGAGAAAGAGTATTTGATTGGAGCAATAGTGGTGGTTGAAACTGATTGCTTGCCGTTGTTAGGGATGATCATGAATTGTTCAATCCTTGATATTGTGATGTTACGATGGATCGCATATATCAAGTCGTTGAACCCGGAGTTTAGGCATATTGCAGGAAAGGATAATTGGATGACGGATATGTTATCTCGAGCTCGATATGATGGGGAGAATGGGATGGTAGAAGACATTGACAACGTGGGTACAGAGTTCTATTCGATTGCACAGACAGGAAAGGAAGATGAGTTGTTTGTAGAAGAGTTGTATGATGATGATTTGCTTGATATCGGGAGGTACCTTAGTACGATGATTAAGCAGACAGGTTGGACGGATGAAAGGTTTCGGAGAGTTCGAAGGAAGGCCTACAACTTCATGTTGCAGGATAGGTTTCTTTGGAAGCGACCGAAGCAGAAAGGTGGGGTACCACTACGGGTGATTTGCAACAAGGAAGATCAGCAGAAGTTGCTCAAGGCGTTCCATGAGAGTCTTTGGGCTGGACATCGAGGAATTTGGGCCACTTTTACCAAGATAAAAGAGCGGTATTGGTGGAAAAACATGTACAGAGATGTTGTATCTTTTGTGGAGTCTTGGTTGACATGTCAGATGTATTCGAAAATCCGACATCGTGACGGATTACATCCGACTTATCCATTGGCGATCCACTTCAAGTGGGTGATAGACTTGGTGATTATGCCGGTTGGATTATGGCAGATGAGATACTTGGTACTTGCTAGAGAGGATCTTTCAAATCAAGTCGAGGGTAGGGCGCTTCAGACGAAGATAACTGAAGGGGTATGTAGATTTTTCTTGGAAGAGGTTGTTTGTCGGTATGGATGTGTGGGAAAGATCACTGCAGATCGGGGAGAGTTAGATGCACATGAGGTTCGTGAATTCTTTGCAAGGTGTGGGGTGAAGTTGTCACTGACAATTGTCTACAACCCCGAAGGGAATGCCAAGAGTGAACGTGGTCATCCACCCATTGTGAAGGCTTTGGTGAAGGCTTGCAACGGAAGGGTGCACGAGTGGCCTCGACTCTTACCATTTGCGTTATGGGCAGATAGAACGATGCACAGCTCGGTGACAGGTTACATGCCGGTGGAACTCATCACAAGTCAGAAGCCTATCATGCCGATTGAAGAACATGTTCTGACATGGAGTGTGTTACCTTGGGAGGAGAATTTGACTAGAGGAGAGCTTCTTGCTATTCGAATTAGGCAATTAGAGAGAAGACCAGAGGATATCCAAATTGCTTTGGATAGGCTGCGAGAAGCACGGTTGAAGAACAAGGTCAGATTTGATCAGCGACATTGTTTGAGACCCAGAGAAATCAAAGAAGGTGACTGGGTGTTAGTCTATGACAACAGTCTAGACAACCAGCATAGTGCACTCCGGAAGTTTTCCAGAAGACGGTTTGGTCCGTATGGGTGAAGAAGGTTCATGACAACACAACTTACGCCCTGCAAGAGTTAGATGGAACGAGCTTGAAGGTACCAGTGGCAGGTAAACGTGTCAAGATTTTTAAAAAGAGAGATGAGGAGGTCGATCTAGCAGATATCTTGACAAAGTTTCAGTTTGAGGATGAGGATTATGCAGAAGATCTTGAAGGTGAGGTTGGTTACGATGGGAAGTAGGACGATACGCCGGTCCACTCCTTGGTTGGTATCTCTGGTGCATAACGGAGGATGCACAGGTTCAGAGGGGGTGGATGTCGTGTCGTGGACCGGCTCCTACCTGAAATTCAAACTTCGATGCTTGTCGCTCCAAAGACACTCATGAGAAGACAAGCTAGACCCCAGCTTACGGTTTTTTGACACAATCTCAGATCTCCATTTTCATCGCATAGATGGGTAGAGCTCCTTGTAAGCTTTCCATAGGCACTTCATCTACTTCGTTTGGACATCTAATGGAAAAGTTACAAGACTCGAAAGACGGAGAAAACAAGCTAGACCCCAGCTTATGGGTTTTTGGTGCAACTTCGGATCTTCACTTTCATCACATAGATGGGTAGAGCTCGTTGTCAGCTTTCCATGGGCATCTTGTTTACGTCGTTTGGACATCTAGTGAGAAGTTATGCGACTCGAAAGAAGACAAAATCAAGCTAGGCCCTAGTTTACTTGCTGACTGGGTATTTGAGGCTTCAGGCGCTATATGAAAGACGCAAGGGGCCTGCTTCATTATTACTGAGAGAACTTCGTACGTACAGAGACTGTGACAAGGGAGCAGCTTAGAGACTAGCTTGCACCTTCGACTTGTCGGTGGACGGTTCGGGAGATTTAGGAGTCTAATGCAAGCGCGTAAGGCGTCGTTGGGTTCAGATCTGTGCAGGCTACGCAATGGTTCAAACGGTTTGGGAAGAGACGGATCGGGAGTTGTGTTTTGAGAGAAATTGAGACGCAGGAAGCAGATTGGGAGTTTTCAGTTACCTGTGAAGGAGAGTTGGACCGTTCGGACCGTTCCGGAGTCCAAACTTGCTGTCCTTGGATCCATCGGGATCAAAACAACGAGTTCTTCAAGAAATTCAAGACGATACGAAATTTCATCGAGCGGTTTGGGAGTTTTGAGTGAAATTGGCTCGCAGGGAAGCGCTTACATCAGATTTTTGTTCGCCTGCGATCTGAGATTGGGTTGTTCTTCGCGATAGGTGAGCCAAGCTCTTCGTTCTTGGTGCCTACGCAATCAGGGAGTCTTCATGTACGTGAATTGGATTGTTGGTTTGGGTATGGTGAGCAAGTTTGAGTCGCAACGAGCTGATTTACGTCAGTTTTTTGCAACCTGCGACCAAATTTCTTGCGTGGTTTTGCAAGGGGAACTCCAAACGGCTTTTTTGTAGTCTTGTTGGGTTCAGGGTAGCTAGATCTATCTTCCAGAGAAGACATATCAGTTTAGAAGATCCGTTTGTGCGTGGTGTGCGGTTTTAAGCCGCAGGGAGCAATTTTTGAAGGTTCGGTCACCTACGACCGAAAATTGACGATATCTCGGCTATCAGGAGTCGGATCTGAAAGTTTCTTGGGTTAACGGAGTCAGCGCAGGAGACCCTATCGACATCTGAAGTCCGTTCAGCAAAAGGAGGAAGTTCACAGATATACCTTTTTCGATTTCTTCCCTACGGGTTTTGCTCTTTTGAGTTCGTTAGAGTTCTGTATGTATACAGCTTGTGGTAGCTAGCTTTAGCTAAGAGCTTATACATGGATGTGGTTTGGACTTGGGTTTGGATCGCGTGATACTGCTGTGGCTCTGTTTGTTAGCAAAGAGAAGTTTCTCTTGCTTTGAGCTATGCTTCGGTGGTTTTGGTCAGGTTTGTGATTCAAGGGTCGTTTTTAAAGGCTTTTGAAGCAGGTTACAGACTGCTCTGGTCTAGTTCTCAGTTTTGTGCTCTTAGGAGAAAGAACCGGCAGTGTACATACATTTGGAGTGTATATATCGCAGCGTTCATTTTCGTGGTTGTTTTTCTCTGTCTTGTCTTTGTTTCAGCACACAACATCTCCACAGCCAGGAACCTCATGTTTTCCTGGACATCCTTCACGCAATATCCGACACGATAACGTTCCGAAATGTCCACTTGTTATGCGTCTTGTCATGTCTAACTAAGCGGGGCCACGATCTCTTCCTTTCTCTAAAAATCTCCTGGAAGCCTATCTTGCTATTCTGCTGTCTATTGTTCTGGTTACTCATGAAACTAGTTATCTTCATCTTCATCTCCTGCTGCCACCGCTTTCGAAACGTGTCCTTGTCATGCTTACTTTGTTGGTTCTTGCCCACTTGTCTGGTAGAGGTGGTATCCATCATCGAGGAATCGCTCGTGCAACTAACGTTGGTGTTGCACTTCTTGTCCTACTTTTGAATCTTTCGACTACTCTGTCTGCTCTTCTCCTCGAGATCGGAGTTCAGCAGCCTATTCGAACCTTTGTTAAGATTTCGTATCTGATCGCTCTTCTTTTGGTTAATCGACCTAGTCATTCTGCGTGATGTAGTAAATTTGCAGACTTGGATCATTTCTCTGTGTAATTCACTCCTTTTGTCGTTTTGGAAGTCGTTGTTATGCTCCCTCCTCCGGTAATCTCTGGTACCTTCTTCCCTCCTTGTCTTGTTCATGACCATCTCCCTTTCCTCCCTTCTAATCTGGTTTCCTTCCGCAAGAAGCTTCCGAAGCATCCTGTGTGGCGAGCGTCTCGCGTTATCCTGGTCAAGTTTTATCTTTCGATTTACCTACTGTTTTCCTCGCACAATCGTCTGATTTGTCTCACGAAGTGCGCGCTCACCCTCTCGTTGTTTAGTTTGTCCTCATTTTCATTAGTATGTATTAAATGTGACGAGAGAGAGAGGTTATTAGATACCTGGACTACCCGACCGGGTGGAACATAACAGAGCAAGACCAAGGTACAGTCCGTCATAGTCATCCACGTCGGTGTCTCCTGCATAACGATTGGTATGATGATAGACTTCATGACATTTAGCTTCGCAACAACTCGGATGAAAACCCGGCTGATTCTAGACGGATACGAATGGTGTATGGTTAAGTGAGATTTCTTGAGTTGCAGCAGTCCGAGTCAAATTCAAGTCCTCAAATCTAGAAGTTTTACTTGTACCAGATATCCTAATATCCAAGTTGAGTCAAATTCAACATTACACAGTTAAACACACTATAACGATGAGTCAAAGGTTGTATCTAGAGGACCTTAAGGCTGGTCTTCTGTCATGTACAACGGTTTTCATGGCAAGTTGGTGATGTGCTACCAACTTGTATATTTTTTTATTTTTTTCTAATAAAAACTATTCCCGTAAGTTAAAAAGGAGTCCCCACTCCCGAACATATGTGGTTTGTCACTAGGACTATTAGCGTAGTAAATTCTGCTCGTCACAGTTTTCTCTCTACTGGGATGATACTTGACACGTTTGGTTAGGTGTCACCCCTTAAGGTGGGTGTTATTTACCCAACTACATTGTTGAGGTAGCTGGAAGCATTATGGTTATTGGCTTGCAGCAGCTCTTGGTATTTGGAATTATAAGTGTGCACTCTTGGCATCTTTCTAGGTTTTTTCTTTCGTGTTGATGCACTCCTAAGCAGAGGCTTTGCTTCTCTTTTTGTCATTTTTTGCTCTATGCTGCTGGAGCTGATTCATGCTCGTCTTATCTGTGGTAATGCTGCACGCTCTCTCCTTTTGGCTGGCCGTCCCCTTCGAGCACATCGTTGCATAAATTGGCGGCATAGAATCTGCACCCAAGCATCATTGAATTGCTGCGCTTTCTTTGTTTGTGTTTTCTATCCTTTTTTTGTATTTGATGTTTTTACATTGTGTCATTGTGTCACAAATGCTCTCTCAATATTATGTTCGTGTTGATTTTTAAATTTTTAAAGCCTTCGAAGATCTCCAGATCTTCGGCGGCTTGTGTAAGCTTCTTCTGGCTCTTTGCTTCATCAGGAATGTCGCACATAAGAGCTTGCACCGTTTGCTTTGTATTCTGAATGGCAACTGTGATAAAGATCTCCTTTTTATACCCTTTAAAGTTAACTTGGTTTTTTTACATGTTAGCAATCTTGATAGTCACAACCTGGCTGGTGAACGCATTTTCTTTGCATAGCCTGTCCACCCACTATAATACCCTCGTGAGGACCTTGGTGTGAGATATTACCGTCCCCAATCAGTTCGATTTGTTCCATTTTTCCTTAACAAATCAGCATTGGAGAAACATGTATGGTTCTATTTCTATTTCATCTCTGCATCATTTACAAGTTGAGGTACATTTTTCCATTCGCGATAGGTGCTCTTATGTGGAGAAGTTATGTAAGAGTTTTCACATCAGAATCTTATTTCAATTTGTTTGGAATAAACTATGGAACATTCTCCATCTTTTCTTTCAGCGGTTGCATTAGATTCTGTTGCCTTGGGCAAGTTCACGTTGGGATGGATCATTTCTAGCTTAAAATCATAGAAATTTGTGACCTATGTGGACTCAAAGATTTCTAGAGAGTTGAGCTTTTACTTATTTTTACAAGTTTGGTACGTTTAGAAAGTAAATGCTACCCAATATAAACTTTTTCTCTTTTATTCTTCAGAAAAATATATAAAATTACTTTAGATAATAAAAAGTCAATTGGATTACTAGTTATATGGAAGTCTTATGTATTTCTTTCTTCGAATAGACATATGGCAATCTCTGTTTGTAATAAAACTTCAGGACTGCTTTCTTGATCCTCTTATTAGCCTTCTTAGATATTTTCAGACAACTCGGATCTTTATAACTCGAATTTTCTACGATAATACATAAAATAGAGTAGTCTATGAAGACTAGAACTTTCAGGAATTGATTTTGGATATTTAGGTTTTTAAAAATAGACTTCCGAAATAATCTTTTGGACTTTCAGGTCCTAAAAATTGGACTTTTAATATAGAGTTTTGGACTTTTAGGTCTTACTTATCGACAATTGGTTTGTTTGTTTCAGAATTTTAGTTTATTAAAATTGGACAATTGATCTTTTATTGTAATCTTTGTGGAAGATAATATTTGGATATTCGAGAAGAGAGTAGAAAAAATGCATCGTTCAAATATTATGAATTGGAAATGCAAAAGATGAAGAAATTGCAAGTCTTTTCACTATGGTTAAAATAATAATGACTAGCACATCAAAATGATATTTCAAGTCAAACAACACCATGTCAAAACACCATGTCACCACAAACAAACAAACACCAACACAACACCATCATCACTAACACATCAAACAAACACCATGTCACCACAAACAACACCATGTCATTCCATCGTGAATTGTAGACTTGTTCGATATGGGATGTAGTATGATCAACTGGTTGTGTGAGTAATACTCATTACTACTTGACATTTGTAATTGAAGATGCTTTGACCTTTGTAGAATGGTGTGTGGCAGACAAAAAAAGAATGTAATTATAGCTTCTCATCATCTATTCCTTTGCTTGCTTGAATATTCTCATAGATGTATTTTTTAGACGGTGATGTGTCATTTCATAGTACACGTGTCTCTCTTCTTTTGCTATCTCTTTCTTCACCATCCAAGAACACTCTTGGGAACAAAGCCAATCTCTATTGAGATCACTTGTAACTATATCATCAATCAATTTGTGAGCTGTCTTCTTTTGCAAGTCAAGCTCTTCTTTCAGTTGTGGGTCTATTTTCTTCCGCTTAATACTATGGTATGATCTCTTCTTCTTGAGATAAACAATGGTTTTATCTCTTTGGCTGTCAACAACATAATTAGCATCTTCGTATGTATTGTACAACTCTTCGACTATCCAGCCATCACACACCAATCGAAGTTGAAGAATTGGTCATCATACAAGCCATGGCTGACCAACACCATAACTGAGAAGGTGTTGAGATGCAATAGATGTATCTGCTCCAAGAACCAAGTTCATGACTATCACTCTTGCGTGATCTTCTCTAACAAAATTGTCTGCTTGAAGATGCAACTATGTCGAAACCTTCAACAAGAAGGATTGCCAAACACATATTCTTGACATGTGATGATGATGCTCCTCGTATCTATATGAGAGCTTAGAGTGTTGATTGGTATAGACATTGGTCTAGAAGTGGTGGTTTCCTGAACTGTCTGTTCAACAACTTGTGCTGAAATAACATCCCATAAAACATATAACATCTCCAAAGGTTGTCATGCTAGAACCTTGTCGATCTGGGTGCTCAAGGAACAACATATCACCACAATGGTGCTTGGACTTGATCATCCTTAACCGAGTTCTTGAGAGCTATACTTGAGATTGTACATGTCAGATATGAACATCACGAACATATACACTCCTCAGACTTTATTGACAATCACTACCATAAGCATTGATAAGTCATCTTCTCATGAGAGATGATAGATGAACTACTATGGTGGTTGAATTAGTAGTTCAGATATCCACTACGGTGTGCCTCAATCACTTGAACTTTACAAGAAAGTTTTCAAGGATAAAGAAAAGTCTTTTGTCTATCTGTTACTACCTCACGTTGTCGTAGAGCGTGAAGTTTAGTCTGAGAATACACAGAGTATTTGACTGTAGAGAGATACAACAAGACTTTGGATCAACTTGATGAAATATTAATGCTTTCACTATCCAGTCTATCAGGCCTTGGCTCAATTTTTACTTGACCCTAAGTGTAGCACACGTACACCACACAACACAACTGGACATTCAATCTTATTTTAAGTACATGAAGGATTCATACATGATAAACATATGCTTTAGATCACAAAAACATCTTCAACAATCTCATAGATCGGCTTGTGCACTAAGAATATCTTCTTCACTATTTTTCCTCGACAAACTACCTAAAATGCTCAATTCTAACTTTCTATGGTTCGCTGCTATGAAGTCTCTTCAAGATGAACCTTACAACAATGGATAGTCTACCGTATAAGTTTTTCAATATGGATAACACATTGATTGGATCAAGATAACTTCTACCCTTTAGCTACTTAGATGTTTCAATTTGCTAAGTTGTGAAAGTCCAAGACTTAGCGCATCACACTACAATAGATCAAAATTGATTCTAACACTTATAACTCGAAACGTCTTAATCTTTTTTCTTGACTCGTTGTCGTAGAGAGTGGAGTTTGGTCTAGGAATACACGGGGTATCTAGCTATAGAGAGATACAACAAGAGTTTCGACTAACTTGCTTAAGTGTAACATAATCTGCTATTGGCTTTTATTGACCTAACATGATCTTAAGTATAACATACGTGCACCACACAACAAAACTAGACGTTCAATCTTATCTTGAGTACAAGAATATCTATTCATGATGAAAATAAGTTGTAGCTCACAAGAGTACCTTCATGAAGTCTCACCTCCAATCCCCAAGTCGTTTATTCCAAGCTAACCAAGTAGGTGAAATCACTCTTCTCCTTCGATACACACCACATTGTAATCTAAACTTTGATAATTTAGTGCTCTCAACTAGAATTTTCAACTGATCTCAAATTTCACAAGAAATTCCTTGTGACCTTTCACTATTACTCTTTGAAATTTCAGCTTCAGACCTCAAATCAGTTGCACGAGATAGACTAAGTCTTTCATCTATACTAACTTATAAGCTTTACAAACCTCAGTTGCGAAAATCCACCCGAACACCTTCACTTAATAACACGAGTTACTCATCTTCGTACGGTTCATAGGGGCTAATGGTTCCTAGATCACAATGTCCCAAGGATATAGAATCTGAAATGTCGTGTGCCGTTCTGAATGAGAATCAAGTACATTCGATTGCAGTAACTTTTAAGTTCTTTATTCATCTAAGAGGAAGATTTGGCTCGAATGCAGTCCAAGAGCGGGTTAAGAGTACTAAGATCTTACAAGATGGACACAAGGCGCAGAAGAAGTCGGAAACGCTTCAGGTTTGCGCATCCTTTTCATCTCGCAAGATTATAATACCAGTTCGATAAGACAGTGTTCTCCAGTGAAAAGTTCTGTTGGTCTTATTCCGACGGTCCACGGCCTTGCCAATTCTTCCATGTTAATACTGAAGTTTCAACTCTGTCGAGCAACTCGAGCTGCGATGTGATGGAAGAAGAGCAGCGAGCAGACTGACAACGAGCTACCTGTAGAGTGCACTTCATATCCTGGATTTTAGTCTCGAAAGAGGAAGCTACTTCCATCGTGTAGTAAAGGTATACATATGTCTGTTAACCCGAGAAAAATCCTCGTAATAGTGACGTTCACGTAACAGAGAAAGCATATGCTGCTATAAGTTGAGTGCGTTCGGCCCGGTCTTGAGTATGGAAATTCTGCACATTCTTGCCATCGCTCCTGAGCCTACTTTCGGGTCTTCAGCCGCCATGACGCAACATTAGAAGATTGGAGACGCAGGCTTTTGGTTATTTCAAGAAACAATTAGTGACCAGGTGCTTTACCCTGACCTTGATTCAGGAGTGAATCACACCTTTCCACCTTATGATGCGCCTCGTGTCCGAGATTAAACTATTGCGATGTTGATCTTCAAAATGTCGTGATTAGCGTTTTCATGACTTGGTAATTAGCCATCTTAAGCTCACACACCACCCTCAAGGTGGGGTCAGTCGTCCCGTCCATTTACGGTGACGTCGGCTCAGAACGAGCGTTGAGGGTTGGTGAGTACTTAAGCTTGATGCAACGTTCAACCTTTTCCCTTGTACCGTGTAATGCCAAAGCGATTAGAAATTGTCATCTGTCACCCGTGGCAACAGTTCTCGTGACGTCTTAGCTTATAAGAATACTGTGGCTACTCGATGAAAGATGTTTGGTAAAATCTGGAGGTTTTTGGACGGGAGAGAGATGCATCGTTCTGAGTTGGAGAGCGGGAAGTTTTTCCAAGATTTCTTACTCGTTTTCTCGTTCATAGTTTCCGATTAGTTTGCGTTCGCATTCACACATTGCCTTTCATTGCTTCGGGTTCAGTTCTCTTTTGTCGCTTCAAGCTGATCCTCTACAAGGACCTTCATGGCTAAGCCCAGAGGCTTAATTGCCCGTATTAATTCAACTTCCCATTTAACCACATGATAATGTTCGAGTTAATAAAAACTTGTGGATGAACAAATAAGAAACCGTATGCAAATTCACAAACTTTTAAACATTACTATGGTTGTGACACCTGCTAATATATATCAAAACTCTCGACAAACGAAGATGGTCTCAAGTCTTTGCAACGGGAAGTTCTCTACCCAACGGCATGATACTTTTGAAGTTCTGTGAAAGTCAATCAAGCTTTCAACGTGGACGAACGGGCTGACTAACCATAGAAGACCTTTCCTGAAAAACGTTCACTTATAAGGTGCTAAGTGCAATGCAACCATTTCACTTTCTCTTAACGGTACATGGTAAGCTATATGGAGTAGTAAGCTATCTGTAGTCATGCGCATGCTCTGGTACTTCCACCCAACAACCTAAAGGACCGCCCTTACACAGGGCTGTTGGTGGTGCGGTTGGAACCTTACCACATTGTCATTCGAAGATACGCTATTAGACCTGTAATGCAGAAGATCTAGCTTGGACCCTTAAGATCTGCCTCAACAAGCCTCCAGGTTTGGCTCCTCATGTCAGAGCAGGAAGAAAGTTTGTGTACCAAGTAAGAGAGGGCCCCTCTCCTCTCCTCGTTATTCGATCATGTTATGTATCTTCTTTGCATGGTTGCACATTAGTGAGGAAATAAAATTTGAGTCGACGAATGCTTCACATCTTTTAACTCCTATTCTCGTCGAAGTTAGTAAGAGAGCGAGATCTTTACAAAGAATTGGATGATACTGGGAGTTAAGTATATGTCCATAAGGTCGAATCTATATTCGAGGTACTGTAACAGTACAAGTCATGTTGAATTTTTCTTCTCACTGACTTACTCCCTTGCTCGATGCTCGAAGCATTTGTCAATGAGCAGTGTTTAGGGATGGAAGGGGTTTGTTGATTCAAGACGGAAGAAATCACTAGCCATTGTACTTTACAGTGTACACGGACATATGAGCTCTTCCTTGTATCTAAACTAGACTTCAAGGTGAGCTTCGATAAGCAAGTACACTCAAGCACACGTATTGCTCAACAAGCCTATTGCTCAATTCTCTGAACCACCCGTAAAATGAACAAGAGCGCGAATTAGAGCAAATCGTTGAGCTTTCTCTTTACCTAGGTCAACCATGTTCCCTGTGAATACAGATATCATAACTATAAACATTCGCAATTACTTTTATCTTGATGGTCACCAGAGGAAATTAAAATATTGAAGGTCTAAGGTGATTCAGTATAGAATGTAATTATATACTGATCAACTCGTTATAAGCAACATTTCTATATGACTATTTTTCCTCAGAATGATATTAGAGCAGGTTCACTGGCAGATGCAAGTGATGAATGAAAATTTTGGGGAGAGAACTCGAAAGATAGATTCAGATAGATTTTCACTAGAAATATTAACAGATGACTTACAAGACACTTTTCTCCTTCATCAGATCGTTCTTCCATATCATCCCACGGACTAGGACAAGATAGATCGACCTCATAGACAAGATCGGTGTCCCAAGTGGTTTAGCCCAGAGTCCTCTAAGAGAAAGGTCTTGGGTTTAATCTCCTGCTACACTGTTGGAAGTGAATGATGTTATAAATTGTTAATGAAACTTCTGGTCCGAGTCCTGCTGTGGTGGACTCACATGGACAATGGACAGTCTCATGCTACTCGAAGAGGACAGTAACACCATTAACCATTTTACCATAGTTCTTGATCCTTCAGTCGGCCTCCATCTAGTCTAGAGATTCGTTCGAATTCTCGCTGGGGCTCCCACTTCTCGCCTCACTCAAATCACGAAGAATGCTTAGGCACAAGGACATGCGGCAGCCTGGAATGTTCTTGAGAGCTGGCTGCAGCGAATTTCGTTATTGTCATGAATAAACACAAGAATTTTCGGAATTATTGGAGCAAGATTTTCTCCTTCTGGCTTCATCCTTGAATTGCATACGTACCCCGATATCGCTTGACCCTTTACGATAACATTTGCGGAAAGTTCATTTGGTCTTTCACTTGATTGATCCACCAGCCTTATCTTATCAGTCTCTGTTACGTAGCTGAATTCGATTACGAAATGGTCAGATGGTGTTCTGACAGAGTGCCATCATTTGACAGTGATGCATGTGCATCGATTCGAGTGGGTTTCTAACCTCTGTAGTTTCGGCTATTGCTCACACTGTATCCTCTGACATTTTATTTACATTCCGTGTGTTCAGTTTCTGGTAGGTTGTGCCGAATTTAAGTCCTCGTCGACATCATAGAGCAGACGTTTTCACAGTCGTATCGTCGTCATCATAATGCCCGCCACAATGCATCATGCAGTCGACTGGTTGCTGTGGCGGAGTTAGCATCTGCTTTTCACGGTCTTTTGCATGATCGGCAGAAGAACGCTTAGTGGTGCAGTTTTTAGCACAGACTTCTCTTTGGAAGGTCAAGTTGTCGATGGATTTGAAGAGAAGGCAAAAGATGTGGCGGTGACCGTGTTCGAGGACCTCGAAGGAGGGGACTGGGAAGGCAAAGTCTCTCAGCTTGTCTCGTGGTTGAGTGCCGTGAATGTCAGCCAGCTAACTCTGTTCGACGCTGTGGGAGTGTTGAAACGATCTCAGTCGCTGTTTGAGACGACTTTCACAATCTTGGAGGGTAGAAGAGATAATCAGCTGCATCTCGGTGAGTTTGAAAACCCGAACACTCATCAAATTTCTGTCGATGAGTCTCGCCTTCTCAGTGAATTGTCCGGTCTGAGGAAGCGGAAAAGCGAATACCTAGACGGCGAGTATGGTACCAGCGGTGGTCCGGTTCAGATGAGTTTCGAAGGATTGGCAAGCGTGAGAAGAAGTGATATGAAAGTTGAGCTTTTGATGCTTCACGACGGAAAGGAGTCGTTGGTAAGAGCGACGAAAACCGTGTGTAAAAATGCCTTTAAACTCCACTACGCGAGACACCATCAGCGGAAGTTGCCAAAGTTGACAGAGCAGGATGTGAACGAGAGCTTACATTTGAAGGGACCCAATGGACCAGACCCTGAACTTCTCCTCTTATTCGGCAAGACGCGAAGTCTTCATGGATTCCCTCCCTGGCAACTGCTACTGACGGGGATCGCGCACATGGGATCTCTCCAGGAGATACGTGCAAGCTAGTCCTCTAGTGGCAGCTTTGAAGGAATGTTCCGAGAAAACCCATGGGTACGGGAGATGATGAACAATTGTACCGACTGAAAAGAACTATTTCAGAGCTTGCGCTGACTGCCTTTTACTTCCCAGCTAATTTCGTTCAACATGCCAGACTTTTTGTACTTTAAGAGAAGAAATACAAGAAAACGGAATGGGTCCTCCGCTCTAAGAGTTTTTCCATACAGTTTATCAAATAGCTTTCTGCTTACTGGCATTGCGAATACAGAGCACATAAATCCAGTGGGAAGGGGGAGTATATACAGTCTGATAAAGAAGAGAACAGACGCCAGTGAGTGAGGAAGAAAGTAATGAGAAGCACGATACTCGGTCGTCGTGCTTCACTTCAAGTGTTACAGTACTGGTATAAACCACTCAATTTCAACAGCGATTATTCATGTCTGCCGGCTTAGCTGAAAGAGGCAGACCTATCGAGTGAGCGTGTGAGGAACTGAGGCTTGGATTTCACGTGTCAATTAGAAGACATGACTGCCATCACCAGATTCTGAAGTGTATAACTTTTTAAGTACTACCTGATTCTGAACACTCCAAACTTCTTCACTGTAAATTGAGTAATGGAATATTAAAGAGTACCGAATATTAAAGAGTACCGTATTGCTTCTTCACGCACCTTCTCGCGCAGTGTGTTCCGAGAGGAAGAAAACACAGTAACTGTAGCTCCTAGAGAAGATTGAACTTCTCCACTGTTCAGTTCAATGTATTTCTTTCTTATTCCGGATGGATGAAACTATAGAACAGAGAATGAACTGCTCCGATTTGGTAACTCGACTTTTTCCGAATAGACTGTTAAATTCTTAGCAGTCTTCTTTCAAATTGTGCGTTCAAAAGAGAGACCCCACTAGCTACTTTAGCTCCTTCAGTAGATTACGTTGTCGCTCTCAGTTCAAATCCTGTTCTACTTACTGCACGAGGATCAAGACTAAAGAACGATGAACTGCTCCGGTGTGTTAACCCGAGCTTTTCAAATAGACAAAGTGGAAATGTCCAGTGGTGAAAGTTGATTCCTAATTATGAGTTTACAAAAGGGCAGACTAGCTCCGTCTTTGAACTCATGACTTAGAAGAAGATCAACTTAGAAAACTTAGCTCCTGAGAAAGGTTAAACTTCTTCATGGTTCAGTTCAAGCTTTATGGTTACTTACTGCAAGGTTTTGAAGACCACAGAACAGAGAATGAACTCCTCCTGCCTGTTCATTGGGCTTTCCTCACAAATCTCTAATGTAGTGGTACTGGCATCCCATGAGGTTTTAGTCTTATCGGATCTCCCCTTTGCCTTTTATGATCACTTTGCTGTAGCATGACATGACATTCACGAGGAGTGTCTGGCTATGCAGGAGAATGAATGATCTTATGGAACACACCAACCGGGCGGTTCACAGAAATCCGGAGAAGCAGCCATGCCGGGGACATCTGAGTGACATGGAAGGATAAATTATCCGACTGTGCATTCAACTTGGCTGTTGGAGATGCAAAGAGATACGCTTCACGATCACCGCTCTGATAGTGAGGCCAGTGCTGGTGATACCACAGCTGCCGAGTGAATTGACCCACTGAAAAAAAATGATTCTTTCAGGATAACTCCATCGCTCAATGGCTGCTTCCGAAGTTCTTTGAATTCAGGTGCAAAATGACTCTCCAGTGTACTTGAATCGACTCTGAATCTGAAGTCTTCCAACACTATGAGTCCTGACTACTATCCTTCAGCTAGCTAAGATAAGTCACTTACTACGTCTATTGTAACAGTTTAAAAACATTATCAGATTCTACTTAATCTCTTAATTTTGTGTTACCTTCAGTTTCGAGCGACAGGGAAAGTTTAAAGCATTTCTTTCATTCCATTTCGTATAAGTTCTTCCTTCTCTTCTAAACTTCAACTACTGATTAAAGAGAAAAAAATATAAACTTCAGCCTTCAGCTTCTGAACTCTGCTGATGTTCATCTGAACTTCATCGTCGAACGTTTTGTTATGACCAAGGATCCTGAACTGAGTCTGCTCCGGGTGTCTCCTGCCGGAATCAGCATAGAACGCTGGACCAGCTGGTGATTTATCCGGGAGCTCATCATCCATCTCACCAATCAAGTCTGAAATACACCGGAGGTTTTGTGCTGCAGGCGTGATCATATCGCGCTCAGAATCAACTCTAGATCTGCTCCAATACTCGGAGCCTCGAGCTCCTTCGTCTTGTCCGCTTCATCATCTGCCATGGTCTTCTCTTGCGGGCAGGTGCCGAGTTTAATCTAAATCAGCAACAAGTTCTCCAAGTTTCTTACATACAGATACGTTTCACATCAGCAAGAAACTTGTAAGGAAACTTGAGGTGAATACGTACTCCTCTCTAAACCTACAATGAATACATGAGCTCCAGCTCATGACTCAGATTGACAGTTGTTTTAGTACCGAGTGGAGCTCCATAAATTAATGACTTATGTTTTAAACAAATAATGCCACTGGCATCGTTTCTACAATTTTTGGATGATAGCTTTCCCGAAAGCGTACGTACCATCCAAAACGACTAGATTATTACACTGAAATACCTCCATGTTCGTTCAATTAAGCTGTTATTCCATATTGCCAAAGTACTACGGCACCTGAGTACCTTGAGAAATCCTACTACCACTAGAAATCTTAGCTTGAAAGGATTATTAGAAGTAGATTTGATTTGTAAATCCAAAACTAAACTGAAACGATTAGTAGAAGTAGGTTTCGATTTGCAAATCCAAACTATATAGACAAATTAAAATTTGGTCTCATGAAAAGTAAGCCTCACGTTTACTCCTAGCATATCTATATCAGCTCTGGGTAAAGAATTTCATGAGATAATTACTATGAGACGAGCCGCATACCTCCATCACACCCTAGATCCCAAAAGGGGTGTCAAAACCAGTACTAACTATCGATATCAAAAGGTAGCTTTGTAAGAACCGTGGATCGCTGATGGACGCAATTGTGATTTGACTGTACTATTTCTATTTACTTTTAGTTCTGAAACTTGCAATCATTCCCTTAAATATTATACTTCGTTTCCGCCAAGATTCACTACCAAACTGAATGAAATGAAAATAAGAAACTACCGCGATCTCTGCAGACACCTTATATATCCTTAGGAAATGTCAGCAGACTCTTGGCTAAAGTAGTAACTCCCCCGCAGCCCAAGAATATTTAGCAAATCTTCCAAGTTTGACACCCCTAATAGGTAAGGGTAATTTGTAAGATGACTATATTATTTCACCTCACAACGAAACTAGAAACTCTTCAAGAAAGGGATAGTGGACTTTTCCTCCAATTATCACTCTATGCAGAATCTCATGTACTTTTCTTCTTTTTAAGAAAATAAATATTGTGCAGATGTGACTAGTGAATCAATCCACTGGTAGGTTGAAGTTCCGTCAATGAACATCATTTAGTATATCACTATCAATGTCAGATCACGCTGCTTCTACACGGTTCTTCGGCTTCTTTACATGCTGGTATGGAAATGACAGTTAAAGGTTCTCGTGCTGAATCCAGTCACATCATACTCTTCACCAAATTCCGATAGAAGTGTTTGAATGGTCTTATATGTTGTAAGGGTGTCTGTCAATTGAGGAGACTGCTCAAGGTCATACATACTTTCTGTCTCTCTAAGTCTCTAACTGCAGCTTTACGGTTACAATAATTCCTTAGGAGTTGCTTTCGGTCACTACATAACTTTATATCTGTAACTATATTAGCTACTTTTCAGCTTCACGGTTACAATAGTTGTTACGTAATCTTAACGAGTTACTTTCTGTCTCTATATAACTCCAGCTGAGGCTCGTCTGGATTCACTTGATCTCTATATAACTCCAGCTGAATCTCGTCTGGATTCACTTGCTACTCTGAACTGTTAGTATCTGTTAAGCAACCTCGAGCTAGCCAAGCTTACGGATTCAAGCTTTTGTTGATATTGTCCTCCGCTTTCTACATGGAGTTTCAAAGGACGAAACGGATGAGGAGAACCTCCCACATGCTACGAGTTGTACCGAGCATGCCAAATGGTTCCCCTGGTGCACAAGTTGAAGATATGACGTATGTCTATACAAGCGTTCATAAATTTCGGGAGGTCGTTCAACGCCTCACTGGACCTTTGACCCCTTCGAGGGACACCTTCGGACGTTGTGGCACACTCGACATCATCTTCGTCTCTAGAGAGGATTCCTGTAGCGAGAGTTACGACACACCTGACAACATCTTTGCCTCCTCTTGAGAGGTTTCCGATAGCGAGCCTTGTCATACACCCGATTCCTCGGGGTACACTTCCGATAGCGAGCTTTGTCATACACCCTCGGGGTACACTTCCAAAGGCTTCGCCGAGAAGTTTGACGGACAATGGTGAGAACTCACGAAACCAATTCACTCGAGTTCCGATTGTGGAGAGGAATCCAGGACATGTACACGAGCTCTATTTCGATGGACGAAGAGCTTTGATGAGAGAAGCAGCTGTGATGCATATGGAGCGACAAAAGATTATCGAAAAGCAACTCGAGCTGCAGCAGTTCGGAGCCTACACTAAGAATTCCACTCCCACTAACAGCCCAATCTCATCATTGGACGGATTGGATGTCTCTTCAAGCAAGCAAGTTTGAACATATGTTCGATCACGTTTAGCATCAGCCAATTTCATGTGGAGTGCATTATATGGCGTAGTAAATTGTCACTATTGTAGATTTGGAAGGGATCTAGACTAATCTATATATTAAAGTGCGTTAATTTCGTAGAGATTTCCCGTAGAACACATGCCGGTTTTATGGGTGCAACGGTTTTTATCATTCTCTGTGGAGGAGGTTTTGTTTCCAGGTCTAGACAAATAAGGATACTTGAGTTTTCAAGTGTATGATCTAAGGCTGACCTGGATCTAGAAACAGTAGAAGGTTCGAAGGCTGGTCGTAGTCCTAATACAAGTGGAACTTTCGATTATTCTTCTCAAGTTTCGATAATATTTTTATGCTCGGTAACCTTCACTTTAGTTTTACTGGTGACACCTCTGCCTTGCTCGTGATCGAGGAAGTTGTCTGCCTTGCTCATGATCACTACTCGCAAGTGTGTCGCTTGGAGACAAGACATCTGATCCATGTTGTTTTTTTCAAATGGTTGCAAAGCATTTCAGAATATTCTCTACTTTCACAAGAGCATACACCTACTTCTTACAGTGTTCTTCACACTTTCTGTGGTATCGATCTCCTCTATATGTCTAATATGTACATGAAAGACAATGTCATTTTCTTTCTCGTAGTCTCATTTCTATCTGTCATAACATATTGGTATATCACGTATTGCACAACAAGCTAACTTTAAGGAGACATCTGAATTGAGCTCCGAATGTTCAGCTTAGGGACCTCTAAGTAGTGGGGAGGCAACTTTTAACATTTCAAATACCTAAGCATTAGAACATTATGTCGATCAACAACAGTTGACAGTGTAATTGGAATCTGTCTAGCTTCACCACTAAAGCTTTGCGGAGTATGAAATCGTTCAAGCCAAAAGATAAAAAAATCCACGCCTTGAACATTCCAAGAGGAAAGGCCGAATTATAGCAACAGCCTATGTCTTTAAGTTTTAGAAAATTCATACTTTACAAACATGTGAAGTTGCCCTGTAAAGGCAAATTACATAAGTAGTCTACTAGGTATCATGATCAGTTGCATGTAAGAAGCACTAGAAAACATATATACCTAAATAGCAATGGATCCGGCTAACGGTTAGGTATTATTATGTACTATGTACTGCAGCGAATTAATGAAATATGTGGAAAATTAAAGCATATATACTAATCACCAGTTTTCGGATAGAAAAGTAAGATATGAAGAATACGAGGAAAAGTTATTATTAAGAGAGTGTTGGGAGCAACCTTGAAACTGATAATCTGATTCACGATAAGGTGGGACAGTTCAACCTAATATTCCTCCGGGTTGCATACATATCAACAAACTAGTAATTAATCTTGACACTGTATACTACGATAACCGCCTATATCCTCGAAAAGTTTGAGAATTAAAGTTGAGCACAGTCTGAGTGAGAGAGTTGAGTGGGCAAGATCTTGGATAGAGTTGAGAATGAGATCACTAGAGAAAGGTGGGAACAGTCAAATGTTAATTCCTCTCCATTGAGAAGAATTGGACCACTAATTATTATGACGTATTAAGCATGCAATGATAATCATGGAACAAGTACTAATATGATCGCTCTAAGGACACATAAAGGTTGGAAAGTTGGTTACATAGTTTGAGTTTGGTCCGATAGAAATGAGAGCAAACGCATTGAAATTTACCTAAAGAGAATACGGTAAAGGTGGAAACATCCTACGGGGATGGAAGCAGTAAGTAGCACGTTATTGCTGGTCCAGGTAATCATATGGACTGTAGCGGGATAGTTACTTTGAAAATGAAAGTACAGTTGCATGAAAGATATCTTTCATGTACACTAGGAACAAAGTAGCGCTAGTTAACTATTGTGAGAATTACTCTATATATGTGATTAAAAAAACTATTTGTCACAGTTAATTGCAATTTTTAAGTTATAAATGAGATTATACTTTAAGTTTCAATTGGTATAATTTTTCATAAGAAAATGAACGTCCACATTGATTATTGAAACAAAAGTGGAGTGTCTACACAGGTGTCTTCTGGATGCAGACAAAAGTGATCACTAGTAGTCTCTTAGACACAAGACTAAGTTATCGATCGCATTTAGTATAATAGTTATTAAAGTGTTGCTGGGTTTGAGAACAAGTATGGTTTCCAGCGAAAAAGATTGAAAAGCGATTAATTATTGCTTTAAATTTTCTGGAAGAGTTCTTATTCTCTTGAAGCAAGGTTGCAAAAATATAGCTGGGCTACTTACTCTGCTTACCTTTTGGAGTACTTGTAAAGTTAGAAGAGGAAGCTGATTCCGGGCACCATCCGTCCTATAACCCCTACGTACTATGGATACTACTCTGAAATGAAGTAGTTTCTTTAGCATCGACTAAATTTCCGCAAAATTTAATGTTGCTCTATATTTAAACTATAAAACTACTTACTTTACAATTGTTTATCTTTCGTTTGCAAAACACAATGGCCATAATAAAATAATCAAAATGTGAAGCACAAAGAACTCTTTCTAATCTGTTTACTAGCTAATATCGTTCACTCACGTAACAGACATATTTACTTTAAATTTGCAGAATTTGGGTTAGTGTGAAATATTGTAGTTAAAAAACAAGTGAAACTAAATTAGTTAGTCAATTATAGACCCCAAAAAGGTTGTGAGTATTAATATATTTCTGACAACCTCAAGATCTTTCAAGTAGTCTGTCATTCCATACAGCGTTATACAACCTTGAACGAAACTAGTGGAAAAGAACCGTTAGCTCAAAAAGATCCAGAGAGAAAAAGATTCTGATTTTCACAAAACTATATAGACTAATCTAATATGGCACGCCTAGCATGTTGGTCTGACCCTCTGCCTGACAAGTCCAGGTGGGGGTTAAACCCCGGCCAGTGGCGGGGAGTTTGCTCGTGGTTCAATGTCGGGTATACAAAGTAAACCTCTACTTCTTGGTTTTCATGGTGTGGTGTAATCTGTTTAAGAGCAAAGCTCTATAGCAAAAATCACTCCTTGCTTGTAATCACGAGTGAGGTATTGCAAGAGGTGATGTAATCAGTGTACAAGCAAAGTTCTACTGTAATCCGTGATGAGTTACACCAGTGTACAGTAGAGTTTTGCAGAAGTGGTGTAATCAGTGTATGAGCAAAGCTCTAATGTAATCCGTGTATGAGCAAAGCTCTAATGTAATCCGTGTATGAGCAAAGCTCCACGGTAAAAACCACCCCTGCTTGTAGGTATTACAAGGGGTGGTGTAATCAGTGTACGAGCAAAGCTCCATAGCAAAAACATGTGGTGTATAATCCGTGTGTTAAAATTAAGCTGTATAGTATGAATATAAGTACTAGTTCAAGTTATTTGGGCTCATGTCCTTTCGCAGGCCTAGCCTGCTCTTTTACCAAAGTATAAATACGTGGCTTTGGACCTCCTATCTCATTATTATTACTCAGTAAACAAGTTTACACATGCTTGGTCTCTCTTGGATCGATTTTCTCTTTCTTTTTTCTATATGGTATCATAGCTTTGGATTGTTATTTCTCAACACAATAACATAAGCTTCAGATAGACCCTAGACATAGATGAAAGAGCAATCAAGGGACGCTTTGATTGCTAAGCGCGAAGGACGCTCCTCACTCAGATGATCGTAGCGCTCAATAGAACCTTAGTAGTTCAACGACACATTTGTGATGACAAACACGTTCAGCATGAACTGCTAGGTGAAGTTTGATGGGACGTATTTCACATACTGAAAGTACAAAATGAAGCTCTAGTTAGATGCGGAAGGCATCTTTGGAATTATCGATGGTAGTGTACCTCGACCAATTGCCACTCTCGATAATTCCCTACCTGCGATCGGAGCAGATAACATTGCAGAGAGGGATCGTCAGAGCAAGAATGCTCTCACGAGAATAAACCAATGTTGCGAGGACATTGTTATAGGTCACATTATTTCTTGTCGCTCGACTACCGACGAGTGGAACACATTGACTTCTAACTTTTCTGCGCAAGACACAAGACCCAGATGCATTTGAAAGAAAAGCTGCGAACCCTCAAGAGACGAACAATATAGTCACATGGCATGTAAACAGTTTCAAATCCATTGTCGAGCAGTTGATGTCTGCAGGTGTACAAGTAGGTGCACAAGAGTAACTGCTCACATTCATGGGTAGCATGCTTGACAGCTACCAAATGTTCTTACAAATAATGAGATGCAACATCAACTTGACGTTGCAAGATCTCATCTCATTTCTTCTCAACGAAGAAACCTTCAGTCGAAGAATGTAACACGAACCTTCGACCACATTATTTGCAAGAAAGAGACAAACGACAAAGCAAGGCAAGAACAGCAACTGTTCCGGATGGAATCAGCTTAAGAAGGGACCACCAAATTTCAACATTAAGTGTTTTGGGTGCAATTTAACTGCACATCGTATCCAAAATTGCCAAAATCAAGCCTCAAGCAGCAACACTCCACCCAATCAACCTTTGATGAGTCTTTTCCTGCACTGACACCATCCTCTCCCAACCTCACTCTCGTTGCTATCATCGGGGATGTATTTCAGAATGATGTGCACTTCTTTCATCACCATCCTCCTCCTTCGGATCCAGTCCCTATCCTTTCAGTGGGAGCTACTCTTCCCCCTTTGAGTTCCTCTGTTTTACCTCCTTTTGTTCCACTTCTTGCCTTCAGTCCTTTCGTTGGTCCTGGCCGTTCATCGTTCAAGCAGTAGCCTTGCTCTGGATCTCGTCGCTCCTCTCTCCTCTGTGAGATATGGAGGAGGAAGAGTTGGTGGAGGTGCATACCACACACCGACTCAGTTTGTGGTCAGCTCATCATCACAATTGCACAGTTGATAGCCCTTTTCAACTAATTCTACTAGTACCGATGTAGAAACTATGAATACGCTACACCCATACCTACATCGCTCACCACCGCAATATCCACCACGACACTCAAGTGAAATTGAGACTGCATCATCTCCTCCCATCGAGATCCAAGCACCACCACCACTTCGAGGATCAACACGTCAATCCAACCCTCCTAACCACGATCCAGCTGAGAGTTATTAAAGATTATGACACTACGAGTTTGATCCCAAAGACACGAACAAATAGGAAGCGTGTCCTAATGATGCTTTGAGACGAGTCTCGATGGAGCCCAACTCTTACCAAGAGACTCTATCATCTCTAGACGATGCTCGATGATCCGAGGTCATCACCGAAGAGCTCAAGTCCCACGAGGAAAACGATACATGAACACTCACAGACTTACTACACGGATGAAGATCCATGACCAACAAGTGGATCTTCAAGTTGAAATTGAATTCAGATGAGTCTATCGTTCGATATAAGGCACGGTTGGTGGTCCGAGGATTCACTCAAATGTATGAGCTCGACTATATTGACACTTTCTCCTCGATGGTTCATGTGCAATCAGTGCGATTGATACTAGCAATCGTAGCTCAACACAACCTCCACATTCCTTAGATGGATGTGAAGACAACATTCTTGAACGAGACGTTGAAAGAAGAAATCTACATGGTTGTTCTTGAATGTGACAATGTCCCAAGAACCGATAAAGTGTGCGAGCTACTTCGTACACTTTATGGATTGAAGCAATCTTCTAGAGAATGGTATTGATCATAGATAATCTTACTTTCTCTTGGGTTCAAGGGAAAGAAAAAGAAAGACGTAGTTTATCAAAAGGTAACTTTGAACTGAACCATGATCGTTGATGGAAGTACTTGTGATTTGATAGTACTATTCATAATTTTATTTTTCCTTCTAAAACTTACAACCATTACCTTAAATATTAAATTTCGGCCCTTCGGCCAAAATTCTCTACCAAACCTAATGAAATGCAAGTAAGAAACGACCATGGTCTCTACTAGCAACTCCTAATTATATATCCTTAGAAAATGTCAGCGGACCCCTGACCAAAGTAGTAACTCCCCTGTAGCCCAAGAATATTTTGCAATACAGTTCTAGATCTAGATTTGTTTGGCTATATATAACACAATTACACGATACTATAGTATTTAATTTATAAAAAAACTATTATTTAGTTTTATTTTAATCATAAATTAATAATTTATTTTTTGAAACTATAGAATAAACCTTAAAGATTATTTATTTTGAGAATTTATTTATACACATTTAGCCTTGAATGTGCAAGAATATAAAGACACATGATCATCAAATGTTACTTTAGCAACATAGTTAACTTCTTCTGAAACTACCACAGATGATGGTATGGCAAGATCATCACAAGCCATTCGGTACATCCGAACTAGACAATACTTGTCATAGAACCATCACTGTATAGGGTAACATCTGCGTTTGCATGATGTAATTTCAGAAATGCTCAATTTCTGAACACAAGTATGAAACATATGTGATTAAATCCACACTGAGGATACCTCAAATATCAGCATGTTGAGATTTTTCTCTTTGGTATACACATAGTAGTGTGTATCCATCATACTTTCGACAAGCTGGATGTCAAGGTTTCGCTCAATAGCATTGGTTGGTATGAGAATATTATATACCATACAAATTTTGATCAGTCATCTTGAATGTAGCAAAAATAATACAAAAATAGAGACTCCGAACAAATATTACAGAATAGAGATAAAAAGATATCTCAGATCAAGAAGATTATTTCTTTTTTCTCGTAACTACTTTATCTTCTTATTATTTGTTAATGTTCTTTTATGAATATGACTTTCATAAGTGAGTATAGTTCAGAATCTATAGTGCAAGAGGTCTCGAGTTCAAAACTTGAGTCTATTGCTTTGGTATTACAAATCATTTAAACTGCAATTTGAGCTTTTTAAACCACAGTTCAAACTATTTGAACTTGAAATGAAACATTTAGATTGGAGGTTGAACCAAACCAATTTTGAACTGAACCATTTAAACCTAAGCCATTTAAACTTAAACCGTTATATATACCAAACCATATATATTTTTTGGAACCTGAACCGACCGAATCACAGTTGTTAGAACCAAACCCCTTTGAACCATGGTTTTGTGATTTGGTTCGACTCAAACCGAACTGGGGCAAAAACTACTCTGTTGCAAGAAAATTACTCAATCCATTATGCCCAAATTATTCCTTGATCGGTCTCCACTGCCACGGAAGGTAAGTACCAGATAAGGAATGATTGTCTTGATCTTACGCAGTGGCCAAACATTGTATATAAAGATGTTGTTCACTCCTCTCTTTTGTCACGTTAGTTTGGCACCTCGGCTAGATTGACCGAGTATGACGTGGTGAACCCCGGTAAGGCCGTTAATGCCGTTAGGCGAGTTGGTGGGAGAGTCCACTAGAGGTATACTTCGCAGGTAGAGCTTGGAGGTCTTAGTTCTTCGAGTGATAAACGGTATGTACTCACTCCACCATGCTAACGGGCACTAAACAATCACTAAAGTTGAGCCAAATCCACTCTATGCTCGCAGAGAATCTAGATCACTCACCAAGACTATCCACTATAGCCAGGAGCTTGAAGACTCAACTCTCTCACACTACAAGTGGTACATCCACGGGTGACAGATTATCTACTATCGGTGGTGTGTCCACTAGTAGTGCAGCAGGTGATAGTATGAGCAGGATACCACCAAGGTTTAACCTTATGGTTCAGTTCTTCC
This sequence comes from Asterella californica, assembly GCA_036924285.1. Lineage (NCBI taxonomy): Eukaryota > Viridiplantae > Streptophyta > Marchantiopsida > Marchantiales > Aytoniaceae > Asterella > Asterella californica. The sequence goes on along the minus strand of JAYKYS010000006.1, from coordinate 29,004,734 downwards.
ACTGTTTGAGAAAGAACTATCAAGGTGTGCGGACCGACAAGTTGAGGAGTCTGCATGAGTTCCAGCGGAAGACTGGAGAGAGCTTATGCGAGATGTTTACTCACATTAGGCGGTTGATCAACGTTATCTAAGGAGTGACGGAAGCACAAGCAGTCCAGTTTTGGTATGAGATACTAGAGAGAGAGCTGCATAAGAGAGTCAGAGATGTCACTCTCCTTGGAGATACTACTCCGACGTTGGTGATTATCTTTGGATTGGTTGAGCGGATTGAGCTCAACATGGTGCTGGGTTCTTACACCATGGGAGAACTTACACTTCCCATGATCTTCCCGTGTGTTGCTGGGTTCAGCAAAGAGACACCACATGGAGCGACCACCTCTTCTCGAGGATCACAAGTTGTGCAACAAGGTGGTGGTGGTAAGGATCGTGCGGAGCAGTCACGATCTCCGTGTTGGAGGATCTGGTGGGCAGAAGTCCATGCCGTCCTTCTCTAGTCAACAACCAGCGGGTCTTTTGTTGATGTGTAATGATCTTCATCAACAAAAGAACTATCCATAGAGGAGAGATAGTCATGAGACGTGTGCGACGTCTCAAGCGATGCCTAGGCATTGTGAGCATTGCAAACGATCAAGTCACAGTAGCGACCGTTGTTTTGATCTTCACCTCGAGCTACGGCAAGGGAAGGCTGATCGTGGACGAGGCAGAGGAGCTCAAGGAGGCTTTGGTGGTCGAGTTGGAGGTAGAGGTCCAGCATCTGAGAGAGGATCAGTCGATCCACCGCATGCTACGACGTCGGAAGCAGGTATGGCTGCTTGGATTGAGCAGTTGGAGCAAAGGATAGCTAGTATAGCTATGGCTCAGCGGAGATCTGGTGGAACAGAAGCTTCCACATCTTATGGAGAAGACAGAGGGGACTTCTACTTCATGCGGTAGTGCCTCGAGATGCAGTATGTACTTCTGAGCCACGAAGTGCGTCGGTGGAGTTGGATCCACAACGCGAGGAGGTTGGTAGACAGGGCAGGCTTCCTCAGTCATTCACGTTATCAGAGGCGTTGAGGACTACGTCTATGGTTCCTAAACGGTCTACCGATGATGTAGTGGAGTTGGAGACATTGACATCCAAGAATGGAGATGATGCGAGTCAACCCTCGACGTCTATAGATGCGACGTCAAACCCGATGTTGGGAGCGGCTATAGCAGTTTTGCGAGCCCTACTATTCTTAGCCACGGATATGAGGACATTAGGAGTCAACTTGGCTCTGGTGTTCCAGTTGGCGGCCACACTCAGTGAGAGCGAGGATGTAGTTACCTCTAGTGCTAAAGTGGTTCAGCGAGAGACGATAGATGTGTCCATGGAGTCGAGGATCAGGACAGCTACTAGTGGTACTTGGCAAGTGATGACTGCTAGGTTAGATGAGTTACCAGCTAGGCTGACGATTGATCGTGTTGGTTTGGCATCAGGTGTGGTGTTGTTGGACAACCGAAGTGGTATCTTCTCTTTGGTGACACCTTCAGAGAAAATGTATCAATCTCAGAAGGTCTTGTTAGACTCTGGAGCCCAACCGTTGACGTTGGACAAGACAGCGTGTATTGGTTTAGGTCTAAAGAAGTCTGAGGTGGAGAGATGTCCATTCCAGTTGTAGACATCTCTAAGAGGATCAAGAGGTATAGCTCTACATATGACACATGAGATATTGACGGGTGAGAGTTCACATCATCCCACGGATGGCTCCATGGTGAGGACCAAGGCCATCGTTACAGCCGTAGAGTTTTATGATGTATTGGTTGGAGATGTTGTGTTATATCCTATGGGGTTCGTGATTGACTATTGGACGGAGACAGCTTCTTACAGACCAAGTTGGCACTCCGATGAAAGACGAGTGAGTCGTTTACCAGTGCGGTTCAATGCTACAGTTGGGACAACGGAGTCTACACTAGAGACGATGACATCCTTTGCAGGCTTCAGTTCGGTCATCACTTGGCAGGATGAGTTGCTAGAGGGCAATGTCCATGCGGAGGATACTCCAGTCTTTGAGGAGATGGAGGACATGCCTAGCATGACTACTGTAGTATCATCTCTCTTAGATGTTCCACTCTGGAGTTCGAGTGCAGAGTTGCACCAGTATGTTGATCGGTTGGTGCAGCAAGCTTGGAATGAAACCTTTGTACCATTAGTAAAGGAACAAAGGGTTGTTCCTGCTATTGGCTTTATGACCTTATCATCGTTGGATATGACTCCCATTGTATGACCAATATCCAGAGGAGGGTGTGTGTGTGTTGGAGTTGTTTGAAGAGATTAGCACAAGTTTGGTTGCGGTATTGCAGACAAGTATACAAGTACATCGATACTTGTATATGGAGAGAGATGAGGTTACGAGATGCATCTTATTACGTCATGTGGCATGTTTGATGTAGAGATATCTTGAGTTGTTGCTCATATTCGCTGTTAGAGGATACTAGCAAGCATTACCGTCAGATATTTCGCTGTTGGGGACACAAGATCTCACATTTGTTGACACCATTCACTTGGTGATAGAAAGGTGGCCATGTCAAGGTCACACGCGTGCTAAGAGAAGTCAAGGTTTACACGACCTGCGATCTAGGATGTTTAAGAGATGTTACGGATCTTACGACATCTCCAAATGCATCAGGTGGATTCTCCAACGTACATCTTGGAGAACGTTCTTTTGTTGGGTGATGCTCGTGCACAGATGATGACGAGTATGCACCAAGTACGATCTTGGATCGGACCAACAGTGTTGTTAGATGCAACGAGAGCAGGATCTCGTGCACATCGTCCATGATTATGGTGGACGAATTTGTTACCGAGGGAGGTGCACACGATGCAATGAGAAGACCGGCGCACCTCACAGTTGATGACATCTTGGATGCAGGACGACGAGAATCGTCAATAGATCACCCATAGAGGTGGTGAACCTAGTGAGACGACCCATGACAACGTTATCCACTTTGGTGAGCTTTCCAGCGTCACATGCTTACAAAGATGGAGGACCTGGGCTTGGTGTAAGATGCTCGGTTACAACAGTTGGTGGAGTCTAATGCCGAGAAAAGAAAGAGAGATGGGTTTCTCTACGAGTACGACAGTAGTAGCTTCCGTGTCAAAGGCTTCACGTCGTCAAGTGTTGGGTCAAGCAATGGACTTGAACTGCTTAACATGGATTGTTAGTCTTTGGATTGGCTGAGCAGCGTCGGATGCGATCGAAAGATGTTACTGCTCGGACACTCTTGAGCTCTTTTCTTACTGGGTCGATGGAGACAAAGGCTAAGGTCGAGGCGTGTGGAGTTGGTCATCCTTAGACATCATGGGATGTCATAGGAGAGAGTGTGGAGCTTGCAATTAGAACTGTAGAAGTTTTTCGTACAGTAACGGTGGAGGTTGTTGGTGGTGAGCAGAAGGAAATTGCTCTAGAGACTGTAAGATAGCAGTCAATGACTTTGTTTTCTATCTCTAGCATGGTGATAGAGAATACTTGGGAGTCGGAGATTAGACCCAAGCTTATAGGAGAAGAGATTCGAAGAGTTCAGAGATTCTTGAAGAGCTATAGGAACTGTTTTGCCTTCAGCATGAAAGATTTGGGTACCTTGAAGGGACTTGGTATACGAATCAACTTGGCTAATGACACGTCAATCTTTCAACGTCCTTAGGTACAATGACATGAAGAGAGCCTTGATGCAGAGTAGGACTCAAGACTTGTTGGAGATTGGATTGGTAGAGATGTCACATGGAGAGTATGCATCTATCATAGTTATGCCAGCAAAGGAAGATATGTATGGCAACTACACGGATAGGCGGATGTGTGGAGACTACCGTTCTATCAATCGACAGACGAAGTACGATAAGTATGCCATGCTGACACCTGAGGAGATATTTGATGTAGTGAGACATGTGAAGGTCTTCAGTACTTTGGATCTTTGAGTAGGGTATCATCAGTTGCCGATGATAAAAGAAGATAAGTCCAAGACATCATTTTGAGGAATTTACTCTCACAACAAAGATTGTTTGTATCAGTAGCGGTTCTTACCATTTGGGTTGAAGAACATCCATGCTGAGTTCCAAAGGGTGATGGACAGAATCCTAGTAGGATTGGATTTTATCAGATGTTATATTGATGACGTCTTAGTCTATAATGCTACAGTAAGGAGCACGAGAGACACTTCCAGGATGTGTTTGAGTGGTTGAGAGCTCATGAGTTGAAGTTACACCATGGGAAGTGTAAGTTCTTCCAGGAGTTGGTAGAGTATCTAGTCACACCATCTATCCAGGTGGATTGGGTGTTCAACAGACGAAGGTTGATGCTATTGCACGTATCTCACGCCTCACAAATGTGAGTCGATTTTGAACATTTATTGGTTTAGTGAACTTTTATCGTCGATACGTGAAAGGGTTTAGTGCAATTGCGAAGCCATTGACCAAGTGATGAAGGTGGACCAGGAGTGACAATGAGGAGAAGAGCAAGAGTGAGCTTTCATAGAGTTCAAGGATAGATTGACATCTGCTCTCATTTTGAGGAGGCCCGTTGTCGTGTCGTGGACCGACTCCTACCTGAAATTCAAACTTTGATGCTTGTCGCTCCAAAGACACTCATGAGAAAAGCAAGCTAAGCCTCAGCTTACGGGTTTTTAGTACAATTTCAGATCTCCATTTTCATCGCATTAGTGGATAGAGCTCTTTGTTAGCACTCCATAGGCACTTTATCTATTTCTTTTGGACGCCTAGTGGAGAAGTTACAAGACTCGAAAGATGGAGAAAACAAACTAGGCCTCAGCTTCAAAGCTTTTGGCACAACTTCGGATCTTCACTTTCATAACATCAATAGGTAGAGCTCCTTGACAGCTTTTCATATGCACTTTGTTTATTTCATTTGAACATCTAGTGAAGAAGTTATGCGACTCGAAAAAAGGAAAAATCAAGCTAAGCCCTAGTTTACTTGTTGATTGGGTATTAGTGACTCCAGGCGTTATATTAAAGACGTAAGGGGTCTACTTTCTCATTCTTGAAGAAACCTGGTACGTACTATAAGCCGGTCTGTCTCTTACCCAGGGGTATATCAGCTGACTAGGATTGCTAGTGCACCCTAATTACAAAGATTTAATTACACCCATGCTCACTTCTCTCAACTTTCTGACCCATATGGTCACATCGGTCCCTCTAACAACGTTCTTGCAAATAAGTTCTAATCCCGCTCTCAACATTGCATGCAAAATACTCAAAGACTCCCAAGGTCTCCAATGCTCACTTTACTTACAAATAGGAAAATGAGAGTCCTTTCTACCCTCTCAACTCCTCCTTATATACTCTACAACTTCTTACCGTGGTAACTTTCACTAAGTTACGTTACTTCATGATAAATGCGCAATCCCAAATAGTAAAATTTCTTAAGGCTACTAAGACTTAAGAATAACACACACATTACTTGTTTTTCTTTACTAAAGTAAGAGATTTTATTACTTTAGCTTTTGTAAAGTGTTAACTTTCCACGTTATCTACTCGGAAGACGACAACAAACTAATACGTCTTTTGAAGAGCATCTTTAGATCTTCAACATGGTCAACAAAGTTACATACTTTTGAGAAGTATATTTATAGCTCCGCACTTGTCATATAGTGTTATAGTAGAACCTCTAATAGTTTCCTCAACTTAATTATAACTATCTCAGTGACTACTTTTGATCACTCTAGATTTAGATCTTTGAACTAGAGTAACCTATAAGATAGTCATACCTAATGAAATCTATACAAGCATACACACAAATAATGAAATACTTGTAGAGCGACATTTACCCCCAGACTTAATTTTCACTCCTTCCTCGGAGTGAAGTATCACGTTGATGAAACTTCAAGCTTGTCGTGGTTCATTCGGTCGAAGAACCTACCACTCCTTTCTTGAAATCATAGGTGTCATTACTCCACACTTGGAGGTGATGAAAGGCCCAAAATATCGACGTAAGAATTTCTTTTGAACTCGCTTGTGTCTAATAGCATCCCATAACATCACCCACTCACCCTTTTGAAATGATTGTAACTTCGTTTTGTTCTTCGTCAAGTGCTTGTCATAGCTCTTCTTCTGTTGTAGCTGAGCCATCTCAATTCGTTGAGTTGCCTCATCTCTATTCTCCTCCAGCTCCAACAAGGTTTCTCTCCTCTCTTTCTCAGCTATTGGACCGCCCTTTCTCTTCAATCCAGCTTGCAAGGTCTGAAAGGTGGTTAGGTCGAACTGGATTGATAATATGGATTCCAACCCATACAACATTTTGAAAGATGAATATCTCGTAGACGTCTTCACTGTTGTACGATATTCTCATAGAATCGCATGAAGACGCTTGTCCCAATAATGTTTGGACCCTTCCATATCAACATCCTTTGCTAACATTTGACACAAGGTAAAGTTTGTCCTCTCTACCGAACCGTTTGAACTAAGTCGTGATGATATACTAGACCAATATATTATATATGCTTTTGCATGGTTGCAACCATGACGTCTTGCAGGGTGACTGGGTCCCAATAAGAAGACTCAGTACAAAGAATATAGTGTACTTAAATATTGTTTCCTAAACAACATGTGCGGATACCTGAGTAATTAGGTACTTGTTTATGTTGTTTATTTCTTTTTTATCCACCTCATAGTCTTCCCTCATGAAAAAAAGTGGTAAACCAAACTTAATTTATGACCTAACTTTTCTTCCCAGAAGGATTGGATCATAAACTAAAAAGAGAACTAAAAATAAAATTTATGCTTTGTTTCAGGCTACAGACTTCATGTTACCTTGAAACGATCATTTTCTTCAATTAGGTTTATGGTCTCATGGTATTTCCCATCCAAGTGTCAGACGAGCAAGAAAACGGTTACCGGAACTTCAGATCTAGAGGTGCTCTGCAAAGCACACTAAAACTTAGGTTTTAAATTATGCTTAATTCATTGAAAACCATTCTACCAAACCCAATTCTCTGCAGAATTAACTTCTATTATTTCCTTACAACGCACACCTAATTTAACTTCTTCCCCATAATTATTCTATTATTTCTTTACAACGCACATGTGGGTTATGTACTCAATTTAGTGGTTAGACATTATTGGTTTGCAGCTGAATTTCTGACGCAATGGAATATTTGTACTTACGCAATGATGCCACTAGTTACCAGTTTTAGTTAGAGTGAAATTATACAATTCTCCTACGCAAAGTCTTAATCATTCTTTTATTGCCGATCTATTTTCATGTAAAGAAATCTAATTTAGTGTCGTATTCCAAACCACATCTGGTATTAAAGATCTAAATAGCACTAATTTGGCATTTAATATTGTAACCCATTTCTTCATGTGTGACTGCTTCTTCTACTTAATAATATATATATAATGTAGAAAACTAGTGCAGGTCATGCATCTTTCACACTGTATTGCTTCTAGTTGGAGTTTAATTATGTAACATCTTCAGATGACCATACTGTGTTCAAAGTAAATCACGCTTGGTAAAAAAAGCCAAGATGGAATAGTTAAAGTTAAGTTAAAGTTGTTAACTTGTCCGCTTTATCCCTTCAAGGGACATCGGACTGTCCTTTGTGGGTAACCACAGCGTACCCGGACCAGATTGCACATATAGCACATACAGCGATTTCTTGCACCTCCAACCGGGAGCAGGCAGGCTTGAACCCCAGACCTTTCGCTTAGAGGTCTGAGACCCAACCAACTCAGCTACCGATCTTCGGAATGCAAATGTTTTTGAGCGAAATGTCGGGTGCGTGAACTAATTTGCAAGAATGAGCATAATCTTAATAAGATCATTAGTTTTACAAGAAAGTATTTTTGTTCTAAGATATTTTCTGTTACAGCTGTTTTGCGTCAGTTTAAATTTAAGTCATCATGTGTAATTATAACCACCAACACTGAAGAAAATATTTACATGTTAATTAATTAAAATACTTAGCTTGAAACTTCCCTCAACATTTCAACTTATTTTACTCAAAGAACTTGAAAGACAATTATATAAGTTAGGTATAAAACAGTACATTAACCAATTTCTCCACGCTGATCAGTTTGATTATTTCAAACTGATCAGCGTGGAGAAATCTTGTAACTGACTGATTTGACTAAATGGGGAAATTATTAGATTTCACGATACCGCTGGAAAATAACTGTTTTTGCTCTGTACAACATATCCAATTTGACACTGAAAGCTGATCATATTCTACTTAAATTGGTATGTTGTTTAAGATTTCAAAAGATGTCTTAGACTACTAACTTAATAAATGTATTATCTGTGAATATATGACATGATATAGTATAGCCACGTGCTTTACTATATCATGTAAAGCTTTCATCCGTTTGAATTGGATCATTGAAAGTTTAGAACGGTGTAGATTTATTTCTAACAAGGGTTGCAAATATTTACTACAATATCAAAACATTTTTAATTTCTTGTATTAATACGCATTTTGAGATCTCCCATTTCTCCCAGTTTGCTTCTGGATGCACCAACTGCAAGTCTATTAAAGAATTTACGAAAACCATGAAAGAAGGTATTATAATATACCCTGAAGCAATCAACTTTAAAGTATGTAATACAGTTTATGTTGTTGGAACCTGAGGGCAGCTTTGAATGGCTTCTTTTTTTATTCGTTGGCAACTTAGTGGAATTGCACTAAAGTGACTCATCTTAAAATAGTGTTTTCAATTTCATCTTGTGGAGGAATTACATTTTCTTCGTTGTAAACTTGAAGGATTCAATTTTTGTCATTGGCTAAGAGATTTGTGTACATATTAAAGTATCTTGCTCAGAAATCTTCCAAACTCAGAAATAATTTCTTTCCTTGAAACTTTGATATTGACTTTGATATTCCAACAGTATCTAACTTAACCTTAGGTGAAAATAGCTGACAGTGTACATTGTCAACATTGCGTCCCCCCCAACCCACTGCACGTCTCCAAGAAGATACTGTAGGCTGTAATAATCTCATCTGCGTAAAAGCATAATATTTTTCAAATAGAATAAACAAATACCTAATTTAAAGCATTTGTCAACGATAAATATGCAACTGCAAAAAATTTGACTGATATTGGTTTTTCTCCTAAAACTGAACTAGCTTAACTATTTAAGTTAATTGTCTTGTTGAACTTCATTTGGCACGTAATGTTAATGATTGGGTTATTCCAGATGCAAGTCAAATTGTGTAAACAGAAATAGCTTAATGATCATCAAATTTATTTATTTTAACAGTATAACGATTACTAAAGTCACTCCATATGCGAGTCAAATTGTGTGAATGAGTTACCGGAGTACAATTAATTCCTTTCTCTTTCCCTTTTGGTCGTGTCGGCGATTTGACTTCAAGGCATATGCATGTTTTCGCACTTTAGGCCCGCTAATGGTGAGGGCCCTTGCACAGACCTGACACCTCCTAAACAAGGAAGATTCGAGCCCATGATCTCTTGCATAATCTTGAACGCCACATCTAAACTCTCGCGGAAGTAAAACGGGCCATATAGAAGGAGAAAAGGAAAAAGGTGCCTAGTGACCAGACTTTGACGTGAGACGGACGGGTGACAGTAGGTAGGTCACTTCAATGCACGACAACAGGTATGTATATTAACACAGTGACATAGTAAGGCCGTAACTAAACTTATTTTCGTGGTTATCTTCAAAACCAGTTTCCTGAACCCCTACGCGAGTCAACTAATGTTTTCGCACCACACCTAATTATAACACATTATCCAGATGGTAGAAAAAGACACACAAATAACAGTGGGAAATGCACACCCGCCTTTCGTCATCCAGCCTCCCTGACGGATGGAAATGGATACGGCACTGCTACACCTGCTTTAATTTGTAAATAAAGAGTGCAAGAGGATCAACACCCTGCACCCTCTGTAGCAATATCCTATATATTTGGAAGTTCGAAGTTGTACTTCGTGCTTCTTGACTATTCGCTTCAGTTTCACTTGGATTCTAATTGGCAGATCTTCAGACTGTTTCATGATACAGTGCCCAGTCGAGCAACTTAGTAGACTTGGCTGTTCTTCTCAGGTTCGTGGAGTTGAACGCTTATACAAAAGTAGGAATCCGCACTTCAGCTGGATGCCAGCAGGTATAGAAAATTGAATACAGCTGCATTAATTCATGTCGATTCGGGAACTTGCAAGATCAAATATATCAAAACTTGGATACCTACTTGTATTTTCGTTCATTCCTTCAAATTAGTTTAACGGGACTGGAGATTACGTTGCCCGATGCCAATCGACATATTCGATTCATGAACTCCAAAATTCTCGTAAGAAGCTATACTTTTATTATGTCCTCAGATTTACAGAGTACCTCAACTGTATGCTTATTGAGAAACCTTCACGACTTTGGACACAAAGGTACAACTTCTGGTTTATGTACACAGGTCAGAGGTCCATTATATGTACACAAAACTTCAGACCATCTCAGCACGAACGATTAGCTGGATACTACACTGGTCAGTCTCACCACTCAGATATAGCCTCCATCCATGGTCGGGAACCGAGGTCTGAAGTCTGTACATTAGCCACTTCCTCACTTGCAGTTGCATGGGTTGCAAGAGCAGTTATCACCGCACTTGCAGTCTCCTTCATAGGTACCCTCATACCTGATCATGAGCAGCCGACAAGAGATTTTATTACATCAAACATGAGCAGATGAATTAAGGCTAGCAATGACGCGTGAGACGGAGACAATAACTGTTACCTAGCAGAATACCCATTGATCCCTGAGCTCTCAAAGGAGCTCGACAACTAGAGCTACATCATACAGCACAATTCCACTCTATCAACGTCACCACGAAGACGATTCCACTCTATCAACGTCACCACGAAGACGGGACTCATACCCTGTCATCTCGAAGGTGTCCATGGAAGAAAAATAGCGCCTCGTGTGCAAAGCCGAACTTGCGCGGAGGGACAGAAACCCGAAAATGATCGACGATAAGACAAATAGCGAAATGGAACCAGAAGATCCTGAACAATGTGTGAACTGCAGGAGGATGCAGAGATAGGAGTCTATTTATGCACTCACCTTAGCTTCTTCAGTACGAAGCTCAAACCAACGAGATTCTGTTTGCTATAAAAATAAAAGCTTGAATTATTGCGTGCTGAAGAAACCGGACGTCGCCTCTGCCGTGGGTACATGTTGCTACTGTGGATACTGTTAGGTAATAACTTTCTCTCATTTCTAGTAGTCATTTTTCAATAACCTCGAGCGAAATTTAAAGCTTCATAGTGAGTTGTGAATTCAGAGATTCCTTTGCACAATAAAGCCTTGAAGTTCATTTCGTATATACCCAGGGCATTGTAGACGTCGAAGCTCGAGGACATCGATCAGAGGCCCCTCTTTAAGAAGCATGCTGCGGTTCTCGCCTGTTTACACGGGTTTTAGGTTAGCTCTATGCACGCCAAGCAGAACTCTAAAGTGTTTGCATGAGCCAATGGGGTTTTCTCCTGGAAAAAATTCTGGTCATAAAAGTAGAATCCTTAGAGTGTTAAAGATAATGTCTAGTCTATAGTCACCTCTATAGTTACATCTAATAGTCACATCTATAGTCACCTCTATAGGCACATCTCTATAGGAACATCTCTATGACTAATGACTGACTAGTGACTAACCTCTTGTCCATAGGTTAGAGTATATAACAACCACTTTTGGGAGATGACCGAGTCGACTGATCCTTTAGTGATGTATCTTCTACAGTGGAGAGTATTCACTTGGTTTGGTTCTTTGACAAAGAGAACTGTTGAAAATGCAATAAACCGACGTAAATACGAAACAAGGTTAGTACAGAGACTAAACGAACACACCAAAACAAAATCACTTCACTTAGCGCCATTGGTGCAGCAGAAAAGTACTAGTGTTGATCACTTTGCGCTCTGCATTCCTTGGAGTTAGTCCAAACATGCTTTTGTCTCAGACAAAATATTTACCAGCCCAGCACCAACTTGCCGTGGAAACCGTTGTACATGACAGAAGACCAGGCTTAAGGTCCTCTAAGTACAACCTTTCACTTTTGTGTACTGTGTAACGTTGAATTTGACGCAACTTGGGTACTAGGATATCTGGTACAGGTAAAACTTCTAGATTTGAGGACTTGAATTTGACTCGAGCCGCCGGTTATACTTCCGGCTGATGCAACTTAAGAAATCTCACTTTACCATACACCTTGTCTCTAGATCTCTGAGTCCAAGACTTCTTTCTTCCTAGGCTGGAAGTTGTGTATATATTCAGTTCCCTAGTATTAAATTCGCATTTCAGTATTTTCGAACGCCAAAGCTTCTCTATATGTATATGCTTCTCTATATGCAAGCAGTGTACCACACTGCTTGCAACTTGCAAGCAGTCTGGTTTACATTGTCAATGTTCTGGGCGTGCTACGTGGGATTGGAAGAATTTAGAGAAAACTTAATAAAAAGGAGAAAGATGGAAGCGCGAAGAATTTTGTCTAGATCTAGATGTAGCTATAGAATCTAGTGTACACGCGACCGAGTCTGTACACTTCTCGTCTGTGAGACGTCAAGTACTGACCTCAGATAGCACCGACGTGGTGATATCAGAACTTCTTACTTTGACACGTGGCAGTTTCTAGTGACGTCCAACGAATGAAGCCTTGACATCCATATGCTGGGAATACGTTAGACTCTTTGTGCTATGCTAATATGGCAAATGACAGACAGCCTAAATGTTTTAGACAAGATATGTTTTCAAATTGGTGGTATGGTAGATGCTTAGTGGAGACGGTAACGATTAGCTGTAGCAGGGACCAGATCTATTCAAGCTTATTAGAGGCTACCCAATATATAGAAGGATGAATCCAGGAACATCGACATGCTCTCAGCTAAGAAAAAAGTCAAATGTTTGCATACGAGGAGGCTAGTGTGGTGTAATTATAAGAACAGCTGCAGTGTCACTATTGTCATTTGCCCTGCTTGTCAGACAGTCAATAAGATAGAAATACCAAACTAGGATTCAATTTGGACTTGCACCGGCTGTCATGATCAATGGTACTGTTACAATATCGTTCCGCATGCGCAGTTTCGCAGAATCTCATCGTATAACCCACGGCATGACAAGTATACACAACTAAAAGTGACAAACTAAGCTTGACAGCATGACTGCGTGTGGGAAACCAGTGTCGAAGTTCGGCTCGTATCAGTTAGTCTAATGTTCGGCGCACTTGCTACTACTCTGTACCCATCAACCGGCTGCGGATGAGGGAATTGCTTGTGTTGTACATGTGTTGGCAAGTTGTTTACACAGCACAAGTACCGTGAATGGTGACGGTGAACATGATCTAAATATACTAAACAATCAGATATGCTAAATGACTCGATCTTGATTTCATATGTTCGATGCCGCTGACTTCTCTTCGACGATAAGATCTAGAAGGGGTCCGGAGTCACTGAAGTGATATATACGTCCTAAGTGGTCAGTAGGTGACTTCGAGGAGAAGTGTATCAAACAGAAAACATGCACGCTAGGTTCAAGATCCAGTCAAATCCGAGAGCAGTATCAAGCAGTCCGGTACATGGAGGGTTTAGACGTTTCAAGGCAACCAAAACTTCATTAGATTAGATAAGAAAATATATATCTATAAAAGGTCTTCAAGATCTAGAGATCCAGTTCCAACCGAAAAGCCCTGCAGCTGGGCCAAAGGTCCCATCGTTTGTTCAATACCTAGCTAGAAATGTTTCTATGCATATTTGATTTCAGATGGAAGACTATAATCCTCTTGAGCTCAGCGCCCAGATCAGATCTAGCTAGATAAGGTATAATAATTTGAACCAAGCGGCTGGAAGTTCTCTCTCACGAGAGGCAAAGCTGTTTATTCCTTCCCTAGACATGCTGTTTCCACCATACTATGTTTTGTACAGCAATTGCTGCAGTATAAAACTGATCTCCGACGTACCCGACTGTGCAAATTGGATCCGAGACGCGTGGACAAGATCCAGATTTACAGCTCCTCCAGTCTGAGTGTATTTAGGTTGCTAGACCAACCATCCTTGAATCCACAATGATCAACTATCGTGAAAATGGTTCAAGTTTGATTATACTCACAACGTTGACTTAGCAAGCTTATCTGATTAAGCACCTCCGAAACCTTGAATATGAAAGTTCTAATCAGACGCAATTTCACACTAGTTACATCTGGAGATAGTACTAATGTAGATGCATGGAGTAAAGACCAAACAACTGCAGTTGTCCGTTCCATTTAAAAATGGAGAGAAAGGGACGAAGAACTCGTGCTCATCAGTGAGCTCCAGGGATCGATCTGTCTGAAGGAATAACAGTTCAATCCAGCTGCTGTACATAAGAAGTTAGATTTCCTCAGTACGTAGTACGTGTGAACGTTAACGTGGTGTGTTTCACCAAAGTCCTGAGCTGACCGAAGACTTAGCATGGGGTTGGGTACGTACTACAGTGCTCTGTCCAGGTCATGGAGTCAAGACGATCATGACAGACGCCGGCACAAGATTAGCGTTAGTCATCCCCAAGCAGATCCTAAGCATACCAATATCCGCGAATTTTGACGCTCGAGGACTCCCAATGACGTCATCACAGTCATCAGCAAAATTGCATGCGAATGTTCGCACAAAAGATTCTCCATCTGTACTATAAATAACAGGCAGACACTGCCAATAACTCACAACATCCGTTTTAATCGAGTATCCAAATCAAGGCTTGCAATCTAGATCTGCAGCTGCCAGTGTATGTTAGTCCGATAACAACATTCGTTTTAATCGAGTATCCAAATCAAGGCTTGCAATCTAGATCTGCAGCTGCCAGCGTATGTTTGTCCGGTGTGTTAATTTTACTCCAATTTGTAGTTGACTCTGTGAAGAGAGATACGTTCCAACATGGGATTCACATCGATATCGCCTGTCATAGTATGCACACTCTTGTGCTTGGCTGTTTTCGGTGCCTATGCAGCTGATCCAGAGGAAATCAGGGATTTTGCACCGCCTGCCAACGGTGCTAGAGCTGACGGAAAGTACTTCACCTTCTCTGGGTTACGCAACATCGACGTGAGACAAGGAGCATTCGCTAACGTTACGGGAGTTAACGTGAACAATTTCCCAGCACTGTCAGGACTGGGTGTTTCCAATGCACTTCTTGTATACCCACCGGGCAGCGTGAATGTGCCTCACACTCATCCTCGTGGTACTGAGACTCTATTCATCATTGAAGGGACTCTAGAAGTGGGTCTTATCGACGCAACTGCTCCAGTCCCTAATCTGTTCACTCAAACTTTGCATAAGGACGACATCTTCGTGTTCCCTCGTGGCCTCGTGCATTTCCAGATCAACAAGAGCAAGAAGACAGTGAGAGCTTACGCCTCCTTCAGCAGCACATTTCCAGGACTGGTTTCCCTCCCGCGAACTCTGTTCGGAGTCAAAGCTGATTCTGAGTTACTCACCAAGTCGTTTGAGGTGTCTCCTGAGATTATCATGAAACTATCGGCCGAGCAGCCTTGAATGTAGCATGGTACAATATTTGAACTCAAGCACTTACGTCAAGACGCTCGAGCTGGAGCGATGTTCTGATCAATCCTGAACGGCCCGGAGTAATTGTTGACCTAGTGACCTCTGTCCATATACATGTTCGTTTCTGCAGGAAACTGGAGAAATGAACGTCGCCATGATGAGAGCATATGCAAGGATTTGCTTTGAGATGTCAAGGACCCACATGTATTCAAAACCTGCCACATAATATAATGAGTCCTGTCTGGGATATTGATTTGCTAGAATTTGTGCTTGGATGATATTGTTCTTGTTCAGGTGAATCGAGATTTTTCTACAATTAATCCGGTAGAGGCCTAGGACGAATTCTAAGTCTATAGCTAGCAAGGCGGATTCGCTAGCACGCCGTGAGTGAACTCTAGTGAATAAATCGGTGGACTGCAGCTTTTGAATCGGCCAGTTTGGTAATATTAATTACCTCGAGCCGCTAGAGTTGTTTCAGGAAAGGTTACATGCGCACGAGCAGCGCGAGGTTCCGCGGTCAGACATCTTGAAATGGGTGTCGTTAGACACCAGTTCAAGATGACTCGAATCTAATCCATGATCATCTTTTTTGGCCAGCCCTGTTCGGACTTTGAAGCTGTCAGAGAAAGTTGGATAAAGCACGAACATTTGGTGTCGATCGTGCTGAAGTATATATTCACTTGTTGATATCGAGGCGGTATACGAACTCTAGATAGTCTTCTAGATAGTCTAGATCTGCTGGCCGGAGTCTTCGACTCTCTTCGGTCCACGGTCGGAGATCGGTCAAGGGGCTCTTGCCCCGAGAAGATCCCGGGAGACGACCACTATAGAGGCGTCATCCTGTAGCTACGAGTCGGATGTTCTAAAGCACGAGCAGAACTCGAACATTACTACTACTACTGTTTTGTACAAACAAACTGTTTGCTGCTAACAAGTGCTACTAGACAGATAAAGTTAGTGGCAGATATAATATTCTTCAGGGATCTGCGATACGGATGCGCTGCGTTCTGCGTGGAGCAGAATCTGCGGAAGCCGCGTGGCCTGTGGTATATTCGGTCAAATGCTACTAAACGCGCCTAGTAAGTTTTTTTTTCTTTACATATTTTTTTTCATGTTGTTTTTTTCTCTTTTTTGGTTTTAAAAATGGTACATTTGATGGAAAAATGGGTGAGTATTAAATAGTTTTTAATTTTCTGAGAAGTTAGGGTTAGAGAGGATTCTTTTTAGAGTTTTTTGTGAAATTTTTGATAGTTCTTGACAGTTTTTGTCATATTCATTGTATTTGTTTCTCTCTATTTTTACATATCAGGGTTCTTCTTTCTTCTTTTTTTTTTCTTCTTTTTTTTTTTCTTTTTTGTCTTCGTTTTCTTTCTTTTTATTTCTGTTGTTTTTATTCTTCTATGTTCCTTTTTCTTTTTGGAGATGTTTCTGTTATGATTATCATTTGATCGGATATCGTTTTTCTCTAGCTATGGATACTCTCTCTCCCATGAGATCGAGACTGATTCGAGACACACCATGTCCGGTGTGCAATCAGTTATTTATTTCGCAAGGAGTAAAATCTCATGTGGGAAAAATGCAGAAGAGCTATGATACGACCACATGGGATGTCCAGGTTAGCCGAGATCGGAGGTCTTCATGTGCAGTCACTATGGCACCATTAGCCCTTCTTCCTGGAGTTCCTCCAGAGTCGTGGGAGTGGATGAGAGTCCACTCTAGCACTATTCTGAGTTTGTTCGAGACGAGTTTCTCTTGTCCGCGTTTGTTCCATCGGTTACCTCGTGCTCTTCATGACGAGGTGAGACAAGCATTTCGTCTACCTCTCGACATGTTGGCACGGAACACCAAGGACGAGGCGGCATGGTTACTATTTCTTCTACTTCCTCGTTGGTGTCTCCGTTATACTCGAGGTGGCAGAGGAGGACATCGGGAGGTGACGACCCGTCTTCGGAGATTCCGTGCTGGTGATTGGGCGTCCTTACAGGAGGAATCAGTCCGTGCGGTACGAGGTAGGAGTGAGTCTGCCTCTACACGTGATGTCTCATCTTCCGCTCGCATACGACGCTGTAGGATGTTAGGTCAGGCTGGAGAGTACAGTAGAGCTGCTAGAGCACTGCATCCTTTGTCATTGGCATGTCCTACCGAGGAGACGATTGCTGCGTTGCGTTCCCTTCACCCCTCACCGGGTGATCCCCCACCACCTGAGGTTCAGGACTATCAGCCTGAGGAGCCATTATGTCTCGATAGATCTTTGTTTGCCTAGGCCTTGTGTACAGCTCCACGTCTATCTTCTGGAGGTCTGTCTGGGATGGTCTACGAGCACCTACGGGATTGTTTTCAGACAGACGACCCCTCTAGTGGTTTCACGGAGCTTTTTCAGGTAGCGGCAGCAGTAGCTCAGGGACATATTCCTCTGTCTATAGCTCAGGTACTAGGGACAGCTAGACTTTTGGTCATGACGAAGGATGGTGGAGGGATTCGACCGATAGCCATCGGCGAGATTCTCTTACGACTTATCAGTCGTACCATTGTCCTTCAGCTTCGAGATACTTTTCAGGACCACCTTTGCCCACATCAGTTTGGAGTTGCGACACCGGGAGGTTGTGAGTCTGTGTCTTTCGGCAATAGAGCTCTCTTGGACATCCATCCTGATTGGGTTGTCCTACAGGTGGACGTGGAAAACGCCTTTAATAGCGTTTCCCGCGCTTCCATCTTTAGGGAGCTCATGGATGGTGGGGGATCTCTGACGGGTCTGATCCCTTTCGTGTGATCCTTCTATGATTCTCCTTCTTCTCTTTACTACCAGCACGGTCCTACGATAGAGGGGATTTCAGTCATCAGCTCCGCTGCAGGTACTCGTCAGGGAGATCCTTTGGGTGGACCCCTCTTTGCCTTAGCTCACTACAGAGCTCTCTTGGCCACCGCCTTGGCTGCTCCAGGTTGTGTTTTTCCATCTCTAGCCGATGATACGCACATCGTAGGTCCGGCGGACCAAGTCGGTGTTGCCTTTGACCACCTTGTCTCTCAATTGGCCTTGGTAGGGCTGAGAGTGAAGGTGTCAAAGTGCAAGGCTTGGTCTCCCATAGGTATACCGTCGGACCTACAGCTCCCGGAGGGATTTGTTTCCCCACTGATGGTTTACGCATCCTCGGAGTACCTGTGGGTACAGAAGACTTTGTCTCTCGATTCTTAGATGTTGCTCTAGCGGAGGACGTTTTGCATATTGAGGATCTCCCTATGTTGGAGGATCCTCAAGTTGCCTTTGGTATCCTTTACTCTTCCATTGCGCGGCGTCCGAGTTACTTACTCCGCACAGTACCTCCATCTCCTATCTTCATCTCGCGTCTCAGAGAGTTTGATAGGAAGATCATGGGGGTGTTTGGCGACATCATAGGACCGGGGACTTTTGACTGTGTGGCAGGACCTCTCGCACGTAAGCAGACATCTTTGCCGATATCATGTGGCAGAGTGGGCTTATTATCCATGGAGGAGACTGCTCCGGCAACCTTTTTGGGTAGTTGGGCCCTCTCAGCACCTTAGCTCTGTTGTCGGTTTCTCGTGCGAGATAGACCTATTCTAGAGAGCTACGTGACAGAGGTGGATGATGGTTCTTACCCACTACAGATGTGTCTCCGTGAGGCAAGAGATGGCCTGACTCTTGAGGCACGTGAGGCACACCCTCGATTCGATACCTTAGTTATCGATGGATCTCGCGGACTACAGTCTTCTCTGACGGGGCACCACTTTCAGCAGGTTCTCCATGCTCTCTTAGTGGATCCTTCCATCTCACGGGATACTAGAGCTCGACTCCGCTCTTGTTCGGGCAAGGGCGCAGGCTCTTGGCTCATAGCTCGACCTTGCATTAGAGCGTTCCGACTCGCACCGACTATCTTCTCTACAGCGATGAGGTTCCGCCTAGGCTTGGTACAGCCCGTTGCTTCGGCACTATCCACTTGCGAGTGCGGTGTCTCGCTCGACACATCGGGTCGCCATCTTGCTCGATGTCCTCATGGTAGAGAGCGGATAGCTACCCACGATGCCATCAGAGACGTCGTGCTTGCCTTAGCACGGGAGAGCGGTCACATGACGTGGAGAGAGCGTTGGTATGCCCTTCAGACAGGAGGATCAGTGAGAGCTGACTTGTATATGATGAGAGAGGATCAGGTCTCAGTGGCTGATGTGGTTGTCGCGGATTCGACACGGGACTCAGTGGCGGCACAGGTGATCACCCATCCCCCAAGATGGGCTGCAGGCGTGGCGGCAGCAGCGAAGGTGACCAAGTACAGGGGTATGCAAGTGGGACATCACTTCATCCCTTTAGCTATGGAGATATACGGATCGACATGTTTGGAGTTCGACGTCTTTTTGAGAGACTGTGGTAGAGCCTATCATGAGAGGTGTCAGGGAGTATATCTCCACTTTCTCTTTCTTTTTGCACCATGTTTTTCCGACAGCGAGTTTCCATTGCTCTACAGAGAGCTTTAGCAGGAGCAGTTCACAGGAGGGCAATCGCAGTAGGTGATGCCTCTTCAGGTGCGCCAGTTGTTTCTAGAGGTACTGATTTTTTGATCTCGGACATTATAGGTGCGACAGGCGATTTTAGAGCTACTGATAGCAGAGCTTAGCCCCGATGTTCTTCCCTTCGGGGTGGTTGTTGCTTGGCCCTTCGGGTCCTTTCTTTCCCTTGTGAGGCTTGATGGGGTCTTCCCATCCGTTTGCTATTCATTGGGTCGCGTTTCCATAGTACCAAAGACGTACTTCCATGGCACGCTCTTGTGCTCTGCCCTTGACAGTCCAAGGGAGGTAGTGAGTGCTCGAGGAGGTTGCGTGGTTTCCATCTTATATGTAGACGTAACATCTGGCTGTTGTAGCTCAACAGCTAGCTAACGCATGAATCGCAATTACTGGCGGTCCTTCAGTTGGATCCCGAATTCAAGGCTCTGTAATGCCCGGGCATTACACCGGGGCTAGCTAGGGACAGCCGAATACGGACAAAGCCCGATTAATATTAACGACTACTGACTATTGTAAATACATGCACAGTTGTCCGATGTCCGAACAGCCTCTTCGAACGAAGTCTTGCAACTGTTTGACATGTACTGTGAAGCGGAAGTTCCAGTTTGATTGATCGCCATCGCACAAGCGATATTCCCATCCATTCCAAACAGCGGATCCGGAGCAGTTGCTAGATCTAGAGCTCGAGCTCGGGGCAGGATAGTTTCTGTCGTTTCGATGAGCACACGGCATATTAATCTTGGTTTCGAAGTTACAGTCCAGCTGCAGTTGCATCTCCCCGATCGATGTGACTAGCGACGAATTCTCAGTCTGACGTCGGTGGCGTAAAGAAAGCTAGAGATGTGTGAGTGCAGCTACTACATCATCAGAGATTGACGAGGGACTGGGCATTTTATAATAACGTAGTCGGCACAGGACAGTAATAATCTACCTATATACGTATACCCGCGATCCGGATATCCGCAGGGTGCCCTTCTCTGCTCCCCGCGAGACAACTTCCCTAATTCCTCCATCAGAACGAACGATGATGCTCCTATTGATGTACTTACTGTTACTACTGTATTCTACAGCAGCTGTGTAGTTCTCGATCGTCATACGTAGCCCCACCTCGCATGCGCAATATGCCAGCTACTGTAAATTCTTTCTCATCTTGCATATTTCGCCATATTTGAGTTGGATGGAAACTCTTTCAGTCCATATTTCTATCATCTCAGTCACTGGATATAATATTCTGATTGAATTATGACAGTATCTCTATAATTTCAGTGTAGCAGTCGGGTCGACCATGCAGATCCCTAGGAGAGATACCAAATTTCTTGCACAGGGATCAATTCCAACTTATGCATGGCTTCTGTAAGTGAAATAACAACTAATTATTAGCCACTGCGACCTTCAAGACCTCATCCACAAGGATCCGAGCATTCAGTTTAAAACTTGAACAAAATGAAGTGAATCAAAACAGAAGCAAACAGTTAGTACTAGTACTATTGGTCTGTCTGGACTCCTTGTCTGCTTACTTCACCATGAGAAGCGCAGTTCCAAGATAGCATTCAGCCAAGAAACAACGAGATCTAGACTCATGATCAGAGATATCCGGTTCTGGTGCTAGGTACTTGCACTTGCATGGGAATTCGAAATAGGCAAGTTTACCTCTTGAAAAGATTTGATCAGACAAATAGCTTTTGAGGGTTCTGCTTGTTCAATGCTCGATCTGTACCATCAAGCAGCTTCGTTCCCTGGCTGATTTATATGCTGCCACCTACCACAGTATTGATTAGGGTTCCAAATGGACAAAATCGTAAATTTGAGCTACCATAGTAGATAAATTGACCTATTGATTCGGTTTCCAGATTTTGGGTGGGATCTATCCTCTTTCTCTCCTGCGTTTTACCTGCTCATATGCATTTTAACGTATGAAAAACTTCACGCTATTATACATACGTGGTTTAAATGGTTACAACGGTATAGTTATTACTGTTTTCTCGTTAAAATATCTTTTACGTAATATCTGGAGGCTCCTGAAGAAGGAAGAACGCAAGAGCCCGGCTGACTCTAGACGCATACGGGTTGCTCGACTGATTCTTTTTTATTATTTTTATTATTTTTTAGGAGAAACCGGAGCCGGGTGAAGTTTATTCTCCGGTTGCGTTCTAGGTTGACCACCTGACCGCTCCCGTGCACGGACCTAACAGTCCACTTGTTACATGTCTTGTCATGCTTAACTAAGCGGGGCCGTGCCCTCTTCCTTTTTCTATGCATCTCCTGGCAGCCTATCTTGCTATTCTGCTGTCTATTGTTCTTGGTACCATCGAGTTTAGTGGCAGTAGGTCTATTCGCATTCTTCTTCGTACTCTTCTTGCTGTTAATCATCTCGATCTTCTACGAAGCATGGCAAGGAAACGTTTAAACGTTTAAACGTGTAATCATCTCGATCTTCGTTTTAAACGTTTCCTTGCCATGCTTCCTTTGCTGGTTCTTCTCCACTTGTCTGGTAGAGGTGATATCCATCATCGAGGAATCTCTCTTGCAACCAACGTTGATGTTGCACTTCTTGTCTTGCGTTTGAATCTTTCGACTTCTCTGTCTGCTCTTCCCCTCGGGATCGGAGTTCAACAGCCTGTTCGAACCTTTGTTAGGATTCCGCATATGATAGCTCTTCTTTTGGTTAATCGACCTGGTCATTCTGAGTGATGTAGTGAATTTGCAGACTTGGATCTTTTCTCTGTGTAATTCACTCTTTTTGTCATTTTGGAAGTCGTTGTTATGCTCCCTACTCTGGTAATCCCTGTATCTTCTTCTCTCTCCATCTCGTTCATGACCATCTCCCTTTCCTCGCTTCTAATCTGGTTTCCTTCCGCAGGAAGCTCCCGAAGCATCGTGTGTGACGAGCGTCTCGCGTTATCTTCTCTGGTCAGGTTTTGTCTCTCGGTTTGTCTGCTGTTTTCCTCGTGCAATTGTCTGATTTGTCTCACGAAGTGCGACGCGTCCACCCTCTCTCGCATGGTATGGAATTCTCTTTTGGCTTCCTCCTGAAGCCGTAAGGTACGTTCCGACTGCCCACTCTTCCACTCGAGAGCCAGTAGTTTCTTCTCTGCATTTATCAGAATTACATGTAGAGGAATAGCTTGAGTCCTTTTGTTGAAAGTCCATTCGTTTCTTTCTTTCCAAATCGTGTTGATGATCTCCATTGTACCTATCTGATTTGCAATTCTGTTGTCTTTCATTGCCTCGTCGAGTGTGGCTAGGAGACTCTCCGAGGGGTTCCTTCCCGTCAGAATTCTCCTCAAAACCAAGAACCATTGCCTCCACTTCAAATTCGCCCACCCACAGCTCCAGAATAAATGATCGAATGTTTTCATATCCTCTTGACATCTGACACATTTGTCAGTGCTTTTCTGCATTTTGGTCATTCGAATAGCGATAGGGTATCCTTGCTGCCAGAGTTCTCATAGTGTTATCTTGTCTTTGGCGGGCATCTACGCATTCCATATTTTTCTCCATCTCTTCTCTCATTTCTTAGTTGAATCCTCGATCCCTCACTTAGAGGTGAACCTTAGCTTGGCGTCTTTCTCGCTCATAAGGGCATGTCTCCACTGGTTCGTAGGCAGTTTCCGTACATATTTCTCCTACTTCCTTCTTTTCTAGCACCATCCTTTGTGCTCTTGTAGTTTTAGCTCCCCCTGTGTCTCTTCCACCGTATTGAGTCATTGGATTGTTTGATTCTTGATTCCGTTAACCACCCTTCTCGTTCCCTCCTTTTGCCAATACATCCTCTTGAGATCACTTGTCCTTTCGATATTGTGTCGCTTTGTGATTCTCCGTAGGCTTGTGGGTGTTCCTCCGCAAATTGTCTGCTTGAAGATTATGTCGAAACCTTCAATAGGAACATATATTCTTGACATGTGATGATGATGCTCCTCGTATCTATCAGAGAGCCTAGAGTGTTGATTGGGATAGACGTTGGTCCAGAAGTGGTGGCTTCTTGAACTGTCTGCTCAACAATTTGTGCTGAAATAACATCCCATAAAACATGAATGAATGACCTCCAAGAAGACCTCCGAAACTCCAAAATTGTCCTTGGATCTTGGATGAATTTGATTGATCGAAACTGGATCAATGAGAAAAGAGGTTAGAAATCACTTTTATTCCTACTTGGCACTATAGATCAAGTTGTAACTCTAAAAACACCCTCACATCTTCAAAGCTTGAACCAAGATACTTCAAACCCTAACCTTAACATAAGATAATCACCCTCTCCAATCGATAGAGATAACAATGACAAGAAAAATCGATCTACAATGAAAAGTACGACAAAAAAGAAATAGGAAGCCATCACAATATTTCTCATCAAAATTCCTCGTGATCCACGCATGATGGTTGATCTTTCGTAGGCAATGACATCAGATATCAACCTAGACGCTAAAAGAGACGTTGGTTGAACAGTGAAATCCATTCATCCACTCATATAAGACATAGTTTGCATCTTCTGCCATTGTGGTCAACTGTGACTTAAGTCATATCACATGTGATCATGTGCTAGCATACTTTGATCTTGTCATAGAACAAGGTTACTCATGTGCATGAGCATACTGAGTCATGCTACAATAGCATCTGTCCCGTCCTTCTCCAAGCTTGATCCTAAGTTGAAAATGTACTAGCATATATGTGATAGACGTAAGGAGTGTGAAGCTCCTGATGAAGTAGTCATCTGAGTTTGGACTGTGTAGCGGGAGCTGTCTTCAATTCACTTGCGTGATCGCAACTCCTCTATACTTAACTTTGGTTTTTTCGTCTCCGTTCTAACTCCTAAACGTCTCTTCTTCAACCTCGGCACTCGAACTAGATTCCCCATGAAGTATCTTCAAGACCTCCTTGTATGTCGAAACATATATCTCTTACTCGATAAGAGATCTCTCCAAGATTTTTGTGATCTCCAGTAGCTCAACCTCCAAGCTACTAACTAATGAAGTTTCAACAGAAAATTCCTTAATCAAAAGAGATGATGCTGACTATACAAATTTTCAGAGAACTGGAATTTGTATATTTTCACTTCTCTCATGGCTGTCAACCCCCTCTACTTTGAAAAATTCTATCTCCCTCTTCAGACATCATCTTCTCATGATTTTGTTTCTTCTAATAGCTCATCAGACAAGTTACAATCCTGGAAGTTTTCACAGGAAAATAAAATTCACAGAAAATTTGACAATAACTGTAAAACTTTTCCAGAGAGCAGAATTACTCAACTCTCGTGAATAAACCCACTCAACTTTGAAAATTCATGACTTTCTCTCCATACCACCTTTTCTCCTGATTTCTGTTGTCTTAGATAACTTATCAATCAATCTAAAACACTAGAAAGTTTTTCAGGAAAATAAAATTCACAAAAAATCTGACAATGACTATAAACTTTTTCCAGAGAACAGAATTTCTCAACTCTCGCGAATAAACCCCCTCAACTTTGAAAATTCATTGCTCCCTCTCTAGACCACCTTTTCTCATGATTTCTTTTGTCTTAGATAGGTTATCAGCCTATCTAGCATACTGGAAAGTATCACAGGAAAATAAAAACACAGAAAATCTGACAGCGACTGTATAAATTTTCCAGAGAACTGAATTCTTAAACTCTGAAATTTTTCTCCTCTAATACCTTCTCTCTCCTCCTTTCTCTACAACTCTTGTTTCATTCCTTTTCAACTTTTCTCAAACACTTTTAAGTGAACAGGATGTAAAGAATGACCTCGAACGAGTCATAGATCACTACAAGATATACGAAAGGTTCTAGCCTTGCTAACATCGCGTTAGTTCTCTCTCTTCCCAATGTTCTCTTCATGTGGTCTCTCATGATCTCTTTCAACGATTCCTTCAAGTGAAGTCCCGGCAACAGAACCAAAAATGTAAACCCTCCGCGGTCCTATCGATCAACTACCCCCCCCGATCTCTCAACCTCCACGATCGTCATCGATGAATCTGCAAAATGTCTGGTCTGTCTCTCACTCAGGGGGTCACCTCTGATGACTTTGATGGAAGCACACCATGAACTTGAAGAGAAAAATGTTAAGTTCACTCATTCATACACCCACAAATTCATCAACTAAAAATTCTCCATAAACTCATCAACTAATATCTTTCATTCTAACGACGTCTCTCAAGTTCTCACATGCTAAAAATATCCCACATTCTCTATATTACTCAAGTTATCATTACGATGATGTGAAAACAAGGATGAGGACCTCTTCTCTACTCCTCTATTTATACATTCTAGGTTTTTACTTTGGTACCCTCCGGTAACTCAGTCGTAACTACTTTTACCGGATTTTACTAAGATATTATTTAAGATAAAAGAATTAATCACATGGACTTTTTATCTTTTCATATGGGCTTATTCTTTCAAAGTCAACAACTTCTAGAATGATTCTAGAATATTCTCAAGGAATCTTGAATTTCTACCCCCCTCTACACCAAGACCCACTAAAAAGGAAACATGTGGAATCTCTTCTTGTTTTTAATGTCCACAAAGTCCACAACTTTAATCCAACCACTAATATCAAGTCAAAAAGGAGATAATGGATACTTTTCACCTCCTTTCTACCTTTTAGACAAGATGACAAGATAGTAGTGCTCACTCTTTAAGAAATATCTGAATTTTACCAAAAGTACAACTAAGTTTAACCATAACTAACTTTAGCTAGTCATGACTAACTTGATACCTCCTTAAAGTACTTGGGCAGCAAATAAACATTCTCAACACTTACTTATAACTAAATACCTTACTAATAGATTAACTTCCTATGTGTAACATAGGTCGTTACAGTCTTGTGATTGATGAAGTAGCAAAGGCATTTGCAAGAAGAGCTATCTACTCCATTGGAGATTTATATTCTGGTTATGATTAGTTTCAGCTGGCTGTAGAAAGTAGAGATTTGACTACTATGCGTATGTCCCTTGGGATTGATGCGATGGCTCATATGCAGAATGCGATGCATAAGGTGCTTGATGTTACTATTCCATTTCTAGATGATATTCCTATAAAAGATTGTGCGGTTGAAGACAAGGATGAAGCAATACTTACGAATGGATGTAGGAGGTTTTGTTGCAGATCCTATCAGGGATGTAGAACATATCTTGACTCGCTTGGAAGAGATACATCTCACCTTGTCAAGAGCTAAGTCCAAGTTTGGTGTGTCCGAGATTTTAGTGGTTGGAAATCTGTGTGGTGCTTTTGGAAGACGACCAAACTCGAAGAAGGTTGATACTATAGCTAGGATAGCAGACTGTAAGAATATCATGGAGGTTCGGCGCTTCCCAGGGGCTTGTGTATTTTACCGTTTATCCATTCCTCATTATGCTCACGTTGCTGAGCGTTTGTATGCATTACTAAGAAATGGTAAGAGGTTTGTATGGACTTCTATCCATCAAGAAGCAATGAGTAGATTGAAGGAGACTTTGAAGTCTCCACATGTGTTGAAAAGAATAACTTTGGGTGTGGAAGGCATGTCATTGTCACAGTGGATACTAGCCCCAAAGATGATTGGCTGGACGATAGATCAAGATGATGCGAGTGGTATGCGATTCACCTCTAGGTTTGGAGCTAGGATCTTGACAGACAAACAACGAGATTATCCTCAGGTGAAGCGTGAGTTGTGGATAGTGGTCATAACGATGAAGACACACCATGAGTTTCTGAATGGTGCTCATGTAGTCTTAGAGATAGATTTTCTACCTCTACTAGGCATGATATCCAATTGTAACACGTCGGACATAGCGATGTTGCATTGGATTGCTTATGTTAGAAGCTTGAATCCAGAGCTAAAACATATAAAAGGGAAGGAGAATGTGGTTGCAGATATGTTGTCAAAAGCTCGTTTTGTAGTTGACGATGCATCTGCAACAATCTGCTTTTTTTATGGTTCTCCTGATCAATCACAGTCAGGAGGTCCGCCCTTCCCAAGAAAGACTCTCGCCACGACAACGGAGGGGTGCAGAAAGCTTTCAATCTAGAACAACAAGTTTGATGATTTATTGAGGATGATCCGCCTGGTCAAATTTATTGAAATTTCTTGAGTAATGAGTCTACCTTGTGATTTATTGGCATGGCAAGTTGGAGTGGAAGTAGACAGTTCATTTAAACGATGTAGCTTTTGCTTCAAATTTGAAATTAGAAATACGTGTAGATTTCTATGATATTGTTTTAATTGTGGGAGGAGATCTAGCCATGAGATCTTTCTAAAATTTGATATGTAGCTAGAATCTTGGGATTATACATACGTGGCAAGCTTGAGAGAAAGTGAAACTTTAGAACTAAACATACAATGTGTTAAACTCCGTTATTTTTCTGTTGAGTTATATCTGACAACAGTACATGGTCTCAAATCTTATCAGTGACAGCTGATAGAAAAGTATATAATGTGACGCTCATATTCATTTGAGAGATATAATAGGTGTGGAAAAGACTATAATGATCTATGTTGTGATCGCATCATCTTTGATTGTCAGTTTCGACACTCAATGTGGCAAAGTGTGATTTTTGACTATTAAATACAAGTACTATGTCGAGCCTAGTGACTAGTTATAAGAGGTGTTACGATGCATATACTTGCACCGTCCACCTAAGTAATCTATACGTGGATGAATAAGATAGTGTAGTACAGCGTGAAGTTTAGTCTGAAAATACACGAGGTATTTGGTTGTAGAGAGATATAGCAAGACCTTGGACCAACTAAATGAAATCCTAGTGTCTTTACTACCAATCTATCAAGCTTGTCTTGGCTTCTACTGACCTAACATGACCGTAAGTGTATCGTATCGATATTCGATGTCATTGTAGATAAAAGATCAATCATCAAGTGTGAATTATGAAGAACTTTGGGAAAGAGTATTTCAACCAAATGATAGTTTCATAATTTTCTTTTGTTGTACATTTCATTGTAAGTCATTTTCATGTCGTAATATTGACTCTATACTAGTCGATCGCTCAATTAACTATTCGTTGAGTACTTTTGTGTATTTATATTTTGTAGAGAATCTGTAATATGTCTCATGGATTTTATGAAGTTTTCAAGTTTTATTGGTTTCTAATGTTTTTTTGGTGTTACAAGTCATTCTAGTGGAAAGAGTTGAATGAAAAAAAGACAAACTTAAACCTCTTTTTGTTATCATTAATCTATTTTTGAACGAATGATGTTATAGTTGCTCCTCACAAAATTTTCAGTTACTTTGGAAGATTATTAGAGATCATTCAGGAAAGAAATATACGGTTGGAAAGCTCTTGACCAGTGCTACAATCTAGGCTGAAGAATCGAGAGATTTCATGGAGGATTGAGGATGATATGGTTGATTGAATGGAGAGGATAAAATTCATGCCCATTGGTTGTTTCTAGAGACTCGTGAGGAATTTCAAAGAGTTGTGAATTGAGTTAGAGAGCTGATGATGAGCTTATCATTTTGATATCAAGTTCGTCTAATTCTTGATCGTTTTGGATTGTCAACCGATTGATTGAAATTGAATGATGTAGACGTGACATGATGGTATTATGGACTGTGCTAGTGGTGGAATATTGGTTGTTTCTCAAGTTCTAGGTCAAATTTTGAGATAAATTTTCTATGATTGAGGGATGCCTTATCAATAAGAAATCTTGAAAATTTCATTTTGAATGGTTCAATAAGTTGTTCAAGGTCTTGAATCAAACATACGTCAATATGTAAAGCTCTTAAGTTAGCACAGATTAGTGTTTGATTCATATCAAAGAGTTGGATTGAAATTTGAATCTAAAAATGAAGGTAGGAGTGAAGGGTCCAATAAGTTTTCTTGTGAGGTTTGATCACCATTTGTAAACCAAGTTGAGGGAACTGAGGTTTCAAAGTTTAGAGAAGTTTTTGTTATTAGCAGTGTGGATTTCTAGTCATACTTATTGTCACTTTTTGGTTCTTTCTAAGCAATTGGTGAAGAGTTTGCTGCTGAAATGCCATATCAGCATATGAGACGATATTGTGAAGGTCAATTGAGCAAAGTTAAAAAGGTGAGGTCAAGTCCAACAAATGTAATACGGATATGGTAAAGTAAAATTCTGCAGGTCATT
Organism: Asterella californica; assembly: GCA_036924285.1. Lineage (NCBI taxonomy): Eukaryota > Viridiplantae > Streptophyta > Marchantiopsida > Marchantiales > Aytoniaceae > Asterella > Asterella californica. The sequence continues at coordinate 28,974,641 of JAYKYS010000006.1, read as the reverse complement.
GTAATAGAACGTTTGGATGATTAGAAGGATGCAACTAGAAAGTGACAACTAAAGAATACTTTCTATTTAATTTAAATTGGTTTCTTATATTCTAGAACATACAACAAACATGAATATGAATTCTACCTTAGCAAATGATATTTTTGAGTTAATGTCATGATCAATAAAGTCTTATATCATCTTCACAACATTTAGAGTCCAGAAACGAAAAATTAAAATACAGGCATTTTACAACATGATGAATTGAAAACAAAATTCCCATTGGCAAGTTCATGATGAACTTGTAAAGAAATGATAATTATGGTGTTTTTAAGTTCTAAATTATAACTTGATTATGTATGGATTGAGAATGCACTGAGGAAGTATTTGAAACCAAGACTTCAGTAAAACATAAGCAATTTCCATTCTCTCGTGTGCAATATGTACATGTACACTAGGACAAAAAGTATATGAAGCGAGATACAGTATTTGTATACACCATTCATTCAAGTTAATGATTCTTTCACAGCTAGCATCAAGAAGGGTACAGTAGTGTCACAGTTTCGAAAACTAATGCGCATTTACTTAAGGCCTAGCGTGTGACGGGATCTGCCAGCGCGTGCGACGGGTAGCTGCCCGCTATTTCTTAAACCTCGAGGGAGGAGATTTTTTTCTTAAGGCATTAACCCTAAGCCTGCAGCCGGAGGCCGCATAGTAGTGCTGTGACAAGGACCCTAAGACTGCGGCCTGCGGCCGCAGCGTCAATATGGACATTGAGAAAATCCAACTCAAGACCTCTTTCTCCTACACTCGAAGTCTCACCACCACGCTACCACGAGATAACGATGTAATCCTCGTTCGCACAGTAATAAAGAGGTCTCACTTGATCTTCACATCTTCTGCCCGAATTTCTGTCTTGCTTACCCAGATTCACGCGTGCTGCAATTAAGCTGACACGAGAGTCACTGCATTAGTTGGCTAATCAGTGACACTACTGTATGAAACTGATCACGAAAAGCATAAAAATGAGAGAGAAATTCTGGTTTTCTATCATATTAAATCATAGTAGATTTCTATATTTTATCCCGGAGTTAATGTTATTTTTAATTACCTATATTGGTATTTTTTTCAAGTTGTGTAATTAGTTACGTGTACATTGTGATGAAATCATATAATGATCTCACAATATTGAAGTACTCAGAAGCAACTTGAAGGTATGAAGATTCGTAAAGTTTCAGTAACTTGAGTTCTCTTTCCACCTGGAAGCTCCTCTTGATTGACAAAGAAGAATATATGTAGGTCAGAATCTATTCATGGAGTAGGGACCTTACGCGGCTTGCAATTATCAAACAAGAGAGTTGGTTCCTGTAACTAACTGATAAGATAGAACGAAGGATGCAGGACCACTTGCAGTTCGAATAAGGTGAGTCGCAGTCGCTGGGCACCGCCGCAGCTCAGTTGGGCCACTTGATTTCAGGATCTGTTGAGGTTCAAAGTGGCGATCATTATGGAGAAAGCACTAGTACTGCATGGATCTTGAAGCTTAAATATGTACATTTGAGACGTCAGAACTGTGACAGTCAAACTCATAAGGGATTGAACAAAACATTTGGACAGAGCTTGCAGGAGCTCTGATCTACATAGACCGCTGCAAATACTAGACATGAACCTCTTTTAATACTCCGGTTGCAAAATGGGGAAGGTTTGAGAGGGGAGTTTGAGAAATCGAAATGTCACACCGACAGGATGTGAACCAAGTCATTCTGGACTAACATTATATAGTACACATTGGAATGTACTTGCGGTGTAATCAAGGGGTACCTGAAAGTGAACCCTATATCATGAAAATATACACACATTCAAAATAACCTGGTCCACTACCTGCATATCTCCCTTCACAGTTCCACCGCATAGTTCCCGTGAACTGTTTACTACCATGATGGCGACACTAGTGTCCTTCATTGAGCCCCACCAGTCAGCTTGAAATGTTTTTGAGATGGTAACGATTTCGGCATTCCCACCGACATGTAGGTCGTTTCTCCAAGGACTTTGCAGCTTAAGATTGCACACAGTGCCGTTGCCGCCTGTTACAGTTAATGCTACTCCGGGTCTTGAATTTGTTCTTGCAAAGCGGGTAAGAAAATCCACCACGTATTTGCCAGCCGGAATTTCCAGTGAACAGATTCTCATGCTCTGGTAAGTTTCCGTTGTAAAGATTGATGCAGATGGCGTCCACGTGTGAATCAAACCCGAAGGCTTGCTGTTGAGCGTAGATCCTTTCGTCGGGTCTACTTCTGATTGTTCCTTAAAACCTTCTTCTGGTACATCTTGTGAGCCAAGAGCCTCGCCAATCAGCAAAGTATCTTGTTCGAACTCATAACCATGAGACTGCTTCAATACTCTACTTGGATCCAGAGGCTCTCCCATAAGAAGCAGCGTATAACTGCCAGTAAATGTGTCATCTGTTGTAGGATGAACGTCACAAGTCTCGTTTTGAAACTGTGCTCGTCCGCCTAGTAAGTCCATCGCCAAAAGCTCTGCAGCTGCAAGAATGAACCAAACCCTGGATCATGATCAAGAGAAATAAAGTAGAGCGAAAACAACGCGCGCGTGCACTTGCTACTAATTCTTTCTCAGAGTTTGAGAAACAAAAGAGAGGATACGGACCAAAGTATGCAAGTGTAAACTAAACAAATGAGCTCAGCAAAACTCCTTTTCAAGTGATTTTGTTGACGTCTATGAATCCCTTTTGAATTCGAACCAGGAGCCACAGTCGACTTCCCAATTACAATGTGCGCAGTCTGAGCTTGCTTGAAAACCCGGCCCCGCTGCGAGAGCCTCTCTCAATTTCCAGACATGACACGCGTGGGCGGCAGGTAGGAGCATGAGACTTGGTAGAGCGCGGTACTTCTTATAAAACTGCCTTGTGACCCGAAGTTCTAGAGAGGATTACGCGGTGACATGTACAAATACGCGGTTTCGTCCGTACCGCGAACTGATCTCCAGAAGTCTCTGTCCTGTCAGACTGCGACTTGTAAGAAACGCCATCACGATGTGACAAATAACTGTAATAGCAAGTCGCTTTCGCCTTCAAGGAAAGTTATACCATGGTCGCTCAAAAGCGTGAGCCACTAGCCAAGTGTAGTATTTTCTGGTGTCTGTCACCACGCTGTTACCGGTAAGTGTAGCAACAGGTCGCTTTCTGGCCGTTCAAGGAGAGAACTAGTAATACCGTGTTCCCAATTCAATTCGCTGAGAGACTTGCAATTGAGCGAAGTGAGAGAACGCTCAACAACGTCCTTATATACTACGTTTGGCCACTGCGTAAGATCAAGACAACCATTCCTTACCCGGTACTTACCTTCCGTGGCGGTGGAGGACCGATCAAGGAATAATCTTGGCGCAATGGATTGAGTAATTTCCTTACAACAGCAGTCCTCTGCCCCAGTTCGGATTGAGTCGAACCAAACCACAAAACCGTGGTTCAAAGGGGTGTGGTTCGTTTTGTTTCAGGTACCAAAACAAATATATGGTTTGGTTTATAAACGGTTTAAGTTTTAACAGCTTTGTTTTAAACAATTTAGGTTTAAATGGTTCTATTTAAAATTGATTTGGTTCAACCTACCATCTAAATGATTCATTTCAAGTTCAAATAGTTTTAACTGTGGTTTAAACAGCTCAATTCGCAGTTTAAATGATTTCTAGTATCAAAACAATAGACTCAAGTTTTGAACTCGAGACCTCTTGCACTATAGATTCTAAACTAACCGACCAAAATAACATTCATAAAAGGACATAACAAAAATAATAAGAAGATAAAGTAGTTAGGAGAGAAAAGAAATAATCTTCTTGATCTGAGATATTTTTTATCTTTACTTTGTATTATTTGTTTGGAGTCTCTTGTATTATTTTTGCTATATTCAAGATGACTGATGGTACATAATATTCTCATACCAACCAATGCTATTGAGCAGAACCTTAACATTCAGCTTGTAGAAAGTATGATAGATACACACTACTATATGTATACCAAAGAGAAAATCTCAACATGTTGATATTTGAGAAATTCTCAGTGTAGATTTAATCATACATGTTTCAGATTTGTGTTCAGAAATTGAGTTTTTTAGGAAATTATCGTTGTTTGCAGATGTTAATCTCTACAGTGGTGGTTCTACAACAAATATTGTCTAGTTCGGACATACTGAATGGCTTGTGATAATCTTGTCATACCGTCATCCCCGGTAGCTTCAGAAGACGTTAACTCTGCCGCTAAAGTAACACTTGATGATTGTATGTCTTTACATTCTTACACATTCAAGACTAAAATGTGTATTAAATCATGGTCAGATGCACTACAGACATATGAGATAGCATTGCCTGATGATTTTTATAAGACGTATGAAGCATTATAATCCAGATTTAGAAGAACTTGTCTTAGAAGATGAGGTCTTAAATTATATAATGAGCAATAGTCATGGTCTAACTTCAGAAGCGAGCACTTTGTAATCTCACAATCTATCACTACCACATTACTTAACATTGATGTATAATTTGAACGCTTTCATTGGTGTCATTTTCATCAGTGACGCAAAAAGAATGTGACAGTATTCAACGTCATGATGTGGAGTTACCAGCCAGTTGTGATGTTAAACCCCCTTCTTGGTATAAAAGGGTTCTGATGACAATATTCTTTAAATATTGTTTTTAAATTCAAAATCACTCAGCTTGAATCTGGAACAGAAAAAACCTAAAATTTAACAAAATAGTTTCTGATAATGCTTAGATGAAAACCAAAAACTTTTTTGATAAAATTATAGTGCTTTTCACTCGCTTTCCCACGCTGTCTACCATGTAAAGAACGAAGGTAAAACTCAAACATTATGAAAAGATACAGGTTCTGTGAACAACTCAAAGGTTCGCTTTTCACATCTGTGCACATCAAAAAACGAGGGGTCTCTGTAACCAGACCCTAAATATCAGTAGCGGAGGTTAAACAACCACATGAACTCTCACCACAATCATTTGAAACTAATTCTCTAGGTAGGCTGGAAACAAGCAATATGAGTAACACCATCTGCGTGTACTAGAAGCTCCTGCCGAGAGGGTTTACAGCAAGTTTCTTACGATACCTTCTAGCTATAGAAGCAATACTCTTTACGTTTAGGAGTCAGTCTTGGTTCCTACCCGTACAATACCTAACCGCTTTTGCGGTTGGGTTCAGAAACAGTTTGTTTAGAATTCTTTCTGGGGCATCCGATAAAATTGAAAAGATACATAGAAGATTAGTATGTCCCTTGCGCAAAGATGACAAGCACAAATAGAAAAGTGCTCCAAATTTTTATTAAAAAAGGAGAGGTAAATTTATTTATAAATAATTCAGTTTGCAAGGGTTTGGTTTTTTATATGGATGGTTTTTAAACAGTCTGATTCCCAAAATAAATGATCCTTAAGGTTCATTCTATAGTTTCAATAAGTAAATTATTTATGATCTTTGTAAATTAAATACTGTAGTATCGTGTAATTGTGTTATATGTAGCCAAACAAATCTAGATCTAGAACTTTACTGATAAAAGTTGTCATACTGCAGTTAAAACAAATTTCAAACAGTTCTGTTAATAAAACAGTTTGGGTCTAGTTTGGTTTGGGCAAATTAGCTCCTTCTTTGAACTCATAATTCAGACATGAGCTACTCAAACATATTAAACTTCTTCACGGTTCAGTTCAAGCTTTGTTGTTAATTACTTACTGCAAGCTTTTCAAGACCACCTAACAGAGTCTCAGATTAAATTCCTTGGGTGTGTTCATTGAGCACTTTCGTGACATTTCGAGCATCGGTTCTCTAATGGTACCGATGCTGGCATCCTTACGAGATTTTAGTCTTATTGAATCTCCTCTTCTTCTTTCACTTTGCTAGTAGCATGAAATGACATCCAAGAGGAGTGTTTGGCTATGCAGGACCCGGAACCTGAATGATTTTATGGACCACATCAACCGGGCGATTCACAGAATCCGGAGAAGCAGCTATGCCAGGGACATCTGAGTTACATGGAAGGATAAATTCTTCAAGAGTGTATAAGACTGCATTTTACTTGGCAATTGGATATGCGAAGAAGATACAATGAATTGAAGGTGACCTCCCTGAAGCCTCTTCAAGAGTGTATAAGACTGCATTTTACTTGGCAATTGGATATGCGAAGAAGATACAATGAATTGAAGGTGACCTCCCTGAAGCCTGTGCTGGTGATATCAGAGTCGAGCTCCCTACTGAATCCACCCACTGAAAGGCATTGATCCTTTCAGGACAACTCTATCGCTCAATGGCTGTTTCAGAAGTTCGTATGATATATCCAGCTGCCAAATGACTGTCAAATGTACTTGAACTTCGACACTAAATCTCGAAATTTCGAGGGAATTTCTCGACCTCTTGACAGGGATAGTCTTAAGAGCCTTGCGTATACATTCTTCCTTTTCTTCTAAACTTTAACAATTGATTAAAAAGAGAAGAAAAATAACCTTCCTTTAGCTTAAGCCTGACTCACGGAGAAAGTCACGAGCTTAGAATTCACTGATGTTCATCTAAACTTTATCGTTGAACGTTAACGATCCTGGACTGCGTCTGCTCTTGGTGTCTCCAATCCAGAATCAATCTCTGCTCCAGTACTCGGAGTTAGAAACTTATTAGACTGCACACGCATTACACTTATGATAGCTTTCCCGAAAGGATACGTACCATTCAAAACACCTCCAAGATCAAGATTATTACAGTGAAAAACTTCCATGTTCTTTCAATGAAGCTGTTATTCGATGTTGCCAAAGTAAAAGGACACCGTACTATCGTGAGCGAAACTAACAGAAACTTAGTCTGAAAGGATTATTAGAATTAGAAGTAGACTTGATTTGCAAATCCAAATCTATATTGAAAGGATTACTAGAAGTAGGTTTTGATTTGCAAATCCAAAACTATATAGACAAAATTTGGTTTGGCGAAACTTCAGCCACACGTTTATTCCTAGCATATAATTCTGGGTTAGAATTTCATGAAATAATTACTATGAGACAAGCCGCATACCTCCCTCAGACCCTAGATTACAAAAGGGGGTCAAAGTTATGCTAGGGAAAGAAGATCCTTTATCGGAAAGAAAAAGAAAGACGTAGTTTATCAAAGGGTAACTTTGAACTGAACCGTGATCGTTGATGGAAGTACTTGTGATTTGACAGTACTATTTATAATTTTATTTTTTCTTCTGAAACTTACAATCATTACCTTAAATATTAAATTTGGACCCTTCGGCCAAAATTCTCTACCAAACCTAATGAAATGCAAGTAAGAAACGACCACGGTCTCTACTAGCACCTCCTAATTATATATCCTTAGAAAATGTCAGCGGACTCCTGGCCAAAGAGTAACTCCCGCGTAACCCAAGAATATTTAGCAAATCTTCCAACTGCAAGTTTCACGTCTCCTAATAGATAGGCGGTAATTTGTAAGTATAATAATATATATGACAATGTATAGATCTAGACGATAACTATTTCACCCCACAACGAAACTAGAAACTCTTCAAGAAACGGATAGACTAAGTGAACTTTTTCTACAATTGTCATGTACTCTTTTTCTTTTAAGGAAATAAAATATTGTGCAGACGTGACTAAGTCAATCCACTGGCAGGTTGAAGTTCCCTCAATTAACATCATCTATCATGATCAATATCAGATCACGATGTTTCTACAGGGTTCTTCGGCTTCTCTACATGCTAGTACGGAATGAAAATGACATTTAAAGGTTGTGGTGCTCAGAGAAATCTAGTCACATCATACTCTTCACCAAATTCCATCGAAGTTTGAATGGTCTTATATGTTGTAAGGGTGTCTATCAGTTGAGAAGACTGCTCAACGTCACACTAGCTACTTTGTGTCCTTCATCATAGTCCTTGACGTGCAGCTTTACGGCTACAATAATTCCTTAGGAGTTAACTTTCTCTCACTATATAACTTTATATCTCTAACTATATCAGCTACTTTCCAGCTTCACGGTTACAGTAGTTGTTACGTAAATCTTAACGAGTTACTTCCGATCTCTAAATAACTTCAGATGAAGCTAGTCTATATTCACTTGCTACTCTGAACTGTTGTGTAACAAAGCTCGCGATTGGAAGCCTCACAAGAGGAGACGAAGATGTTTTCGAGTGTGCCACAACGTCTGAAAGTGTCCCTGAGCCAGGTGGAGAAGGCAGCATTGGCGAGTGTGCGTTCCTCGACGGGGTCAAAGGTCCAGTGAGGCGTTGAACGGCGGCCCGAAAGTTATGAACGCTCGTATAGACATATCTTCGACTTGTGCACCAGGGGAACCAATTTGGCATGCTCGGTATAACTCGTAGGATATGGGAGGTTCTCCCCATCCTTTTCGTTGTTTGAAACTGCATGGGGTACAGTATCAACAAAAGCTTGAATCCTTAAGCTTGGAGAGATCGAGGTTGCTTAACAGACCCAACAACCTTTTCGTTTCCTCTTGGGAGGATTCCAGTCGCGAGCTTTGCAACATACCCGACAACCTCTTCGTCTCCTCTTGGTCTCCTCTTGGGAGGATTCCAGTCGCGAGCTTTGCAACATACCCGACAACATCTTCATCTCCTCTTGGGAGGTTTGTCATACACCCGACTCCTCCGGGAGAAGTTTGACGGATAATGGTGAGAACTCACGAAACCAATTCACTCGATCCTAGTCTGGAGAGGAATCCAAACCACGAGCTTGATGTCGATGGACGACTAGATTTGATGAGAGAAGCTGTGATGGAGCTGCAACTCGAGCTGCAGCAGTTGGGAGCCTACACTGGGAATTCCACTCCCACTAACAGCCGAATCTCATCACTGGAAGGTTGGATGTCTCTTCAGGGAAGTGCAACGGTGTCATCGGCGCACTTGCCAATGATCGTGAGACCGTTGTCGTACCTTCGACTCCTTCGAATACACTTCCGAGCGCATTTTTTAGAGGTTTGGTTAAGAATGGCGAGAAATCACGAATTCAATGCACTCGGATTCCGAGTCTGATGAGGAGTCCAAACCACGAGTTCTATCCCGATGGACTGCTAGCTTTGGCGACGGAAGCTCTGATGGAGCGAGAAGAATTGCTGAAAACCCAACTCGAGCTGAAGCAGTTGGGATCCCAAACTGGGAATTCGACTCCCACTAACAACGGAATCTCATCATTGGACGGGTCGGATGTCACTTCAGGAAAGTGCAGCTCTAGCGGTATAGTTAATGGGCACACTTGGACTCCTTCTGATACATTTTCGAGGGTTTTCCCGAGAAGTTGGACGGACAATGGTGAGAAATCTCTAAACCAATTCACTCGAGTTCCGAGTTTGGTGAGGAATCCAAACCACGAGCTTGATCCCGATGGACAAATGGATTTGGCGAGAGAAGCTCTCAAAGATTCTTGAAATTAAGGCAACTCGAGCAGTTGGGATCCGAGACCGGGAATTCCACTCCCACTAACAACGGAATCTCACCATTGGACGGATTGGATGTCTCTTCAGAAATAAAATCGGCAGCGCTTGCCAGTGACCGTGAGACCGTTTGCAGCCATAAAATGAGGCTAAGAAGCGTGTAACTGCCTGTAAATGTGTCATCTGTTGTAGGATGTAAGTCACAAGTCTCGTTTCGAAATTGTGCTCCTCGGCCTAGTAAGTCCATCGCCAAACGCTCTGCAGCTGTAAGAATGATCAAAAACTGGATCATGATCAAGAGAAATAAAGTAGAGCGAAGACAACGCGCGCGTGCACTTGCTACTGATTCTTGCGAAGAGTTTGAGAAAGAAACGAAAGGTGGATGACGATACGGACCAAAGTACGCAAGTGTAAACTAAACAAATGAACTCAGCAAAACTCCTTCTCAAGTGGTTTTGTTGACGTCTATGAATCCCTTTTGAATTCGGACACAGGAGCCACAATCAACTTCCCAATTGCAATGCGCGCAGTCTGAGCTTGCTTGAAAAACCGGCCCCGCTGCGAGAGCCTCTCTCAATTTCCAGACATGACACGCGTGGGCGGCAGGCAGGAGCATGAGACTTGGCAGAGCGCGGTACTTCTTATAAACACTGCCTTGTGACCCGAAGTTCTAGAGAGGATACGCGGTGACATGTACAAAGACGCGGTTTCGTCCGTACCGCGAACTGATCTCGAGAAGTCTCTGTCCTGTCAGACTACGACTTGTAAGAAACGTGAGCACGATGTGGCTAATAACTGTAATAGCAAGTCGCTTTCGCCTTGAAAGAAAGTTAGTCCATGGTCGCTCAAAGGCGTGAGCCGCCAGCCAAGTGTAGTATTTTCTGTTATCTGTCACCACGCTGCTACCGGTAAGTGTAACAGCATGTCGCTTTCCGCTCGATCAAGGAGAGTACGAGTAATACCGTGTTTCCCATTCAAGTCGCTCAGAGACTTGCAATTGAGCGAAGTGTGATATTTTCTAGGGTATAGAGAACGCTCAACAACGTCTTCTATACTACGTTCGGCTAATGCGTGAGATCAAGACAATCAATCTTATATTTACCTTCCATGCCGGTCGAGGACCGATCAAGGAATAATTTTGGCGCAAGGGCCGAGCGGAGTAATTTTGTTACAACAGAGTCACAACAAACCGAACATTGATGTATAATCCGAAAGCTTTCGTTGGTGGCTCCAAACGAATGTGTGTACCGGTACGTTGACGGGTGTACATATCGGTCATACCGGTATACATCAACATCGTGATGTGGATATCGCCCGCCAGTTGTGATGTTAACAACCACAGGATCTCTCACCATAACCATTTGGAACGAATTCGCTAGGTCAGCAATCCCATCTATTGGAACATAAAACTGGTGAGAGGGCAGGAGCCTCTGCTACAGCAATTTCTCAAGGCACCTTCTAAGGAATATGCTGTACGTCTAGGAGTCAGGCTCAGCTTAGTCTCGAAACCGTACAAGATCTAACCGCTTTTGCGATTGGATTCAGAAATAAATTGTTTAGATATTTGTAAATATCCTTTCAAGGACATCAGATTAAGATTAAATTGGAACGATACAGAGAAGATTAGTATGGCCCCTGCGAACAGATTACAAGCAAAAGCCGAAGAATGGTCCAAATTTTTTTAAAGAAAAGAAGAAGATATATTATTTGTAAACAATTCGGTTTTGCAAGCGTTAGGGACTGGTTTTTCACACGGATGGTTTTTAAAATAAATTTCCAAAAAGATGATCCTTAAGGTTAATTTAATAGTTTGAGACATTATATATAATTAGTTTTCCTCTAATACTTATAAACAATATTTTATTAACGATATATTAATCAATAAATTAATATTATAGTATCATCTACTTGTGTTATATATATTGCCCTACCAAATCTAGAACTTTACTGATAAGAGTTCATTGATAATGCACTTCAAACAAATTTCAAACGGTTCTGTTCATAAACCGTTTGGTTCTAGTTTGGTTTTAGCAGACTAGCTGCTTCTTTGAACATATAACTTAGAAATGAGTTCCAAAAAGGATTAAACTTCTTCACGGTTCAGTCCAAGCTTTATGGTTACTAGTACTTACTGCAAGGTTTTGAAGACCACAGAGCAGAGAATGAAGTCCTCCTGCCTGTTCATTGAGCTTTCCTCACAAATCGCTAATGGTTGTGGTAGCGGCATCCGATGAGGTTTTAGTCTTATCGGATCTCCTCCTTGTCTTTCACTTTGCTGTAATTAGCTTGAGATGACATTCAAGAGGAGTATCTGGCTTTGCAGGAGCCCGAACCTGAATGATGTTATGGACCACATCAACCGGGCGATTCACAGAATCCCGTAGAAGCAGCCATGCCGGGGACATCAGAGTGACATGGATTGAGTGATATGGATTCGGAAGGATGAATTCTTCGAGATAGATACTTGATATAAGATGCGCACACACAGCTTTCAACGAACTTACTGGCTACAGCCCATCAAATCCGTTCTTGATTCATAAGAACTTGTGACATTGTACAGCTGGAAATTATAATATGGAAGTTCCAGAGATGAGAGAGTGTGTAAGCCGGCATTCAACTTGGAAGTTGGAGATGCAACGAAGATACGATTCAATATGACAGCCCTGAAGCCGGTGCTGGTGATTCAGAGTCGAGCTCCCGACTGAATCCACCCACTGAAAGGCATTGATTCTTTCAGGACAACTCCATCGCTGAATGGCTGTTTCAGAAGTTCATATGATTCAGGTGCAAAATGAACTGAACTTCGACTCTAATCAACTCTAACTTCGACTATGAGGACTACAATCCTTAAGTCACTTAGTACTGTAACACTTTATAAACATGATCTGCTTAAGCTTGGGGACTTAATGATTCTTACAAGTCCCCTAACTTCAGTGTCCAGCTACAGGGATAATTTCAAAAGCATTTCTTTCATTCCATTTCGTATAGGTTCCTCCTTTTCTTCTAAACTTCAGATGTTGATTGAATAGGAAAAGAAAATAAGTAGAATTGTCTATAACCGTCTTCATTTTTCCAGTTTCTTAAATGAAAATTAAAGAGTTCCTCAAGACATAAATTCTTCCATTTTCGTAAAAAGAATGTACATTTTTATTTTCTTTGCTCAATGTGGGATACAGTTTTGCTCCATAATGGGACTTCCGTGAACACTATACACTTGAATCAACTGGCGCTGGCCATGGTGCAAGCTCACGGTGTTGGAAGGTGCACGAACTTGTTGAATTCACCCGCTTTCAAATTCCCTAGCTAGTAGCTGGCCGTGAAAATTTATCTTTTCGATCAGGGGTAACCATTGAAATTCCGTTTGACTCAGTTATATAGTTTCATTTGCACGATTGATATTGTTACTTTCGGCACACACATTCAAATCAAAAGGGTCATGAACTACTAGCTATAGCTAATATACAAGACTGTGTAAAGATCTGGACATAATTATTTGACATTCCTCTATGAACGTGTGGTTTAATTTCTCATCAGATATTATAGAGGACATATGTACGAGAAACAAATTGACAAGAATCATCGGATACAAAAGATCTACCAGTAACGGACGAACTCTGCATCTTCAGACCAATGGAACTTGAAGTTACAGGGTAGAGATATTGTATACATAGATACAAGGAATATTCAAGTCTGCTTCTCTATTGTTTGACCATGATAGTGGATTAAGCAGGTAATTATAACTGTCTTCCTTCCTTTTATTTCATATCATGGTTTTCATCATCAGCGGAGAATAGATGGAGGAGGAGAAGTAACCGACTCAAACACGAAGAAGAAATTGAACCAAAAGGCCATGATTTGAGTTTACTGGTGCACGTGGACCTGCAAAATTATACGACCTGCACCATCCTGAAGAAAGAAAGATTAGAACGACACATAGAGCAAGGAACCTTAATCATGATCGAGGAGCAAGAACCAGACCATAGTCTCGTACTGGACATCCACCTTGATGTTCGTAGGTCTGGGTTGAAAATACCATGCCTACTGCAACCATAAATAAGGTCTCGACATCTATATACCTCCGAGTCATTTGATTGGAATCTCAAACTTCGTCAGATTTCTCGTAGATTTAGAAATGGTCAGTTGAAGAATTCCCGGCTTCAGCTGTGTAGCTGTGACGGACTCTTGTATGGCATCATCAGGCAGGGTCAATCTGCAATTGAGAGCACCAGAACATATCGCGGAAAATCTGTTACTGGTATTTTCAGAGCTGTACGTGGCCTGGATGATCAGATGACCATTCTCGACAAATATCCGCATATTCTCTTTCTTCAAGTTGAGACTATGTATCTCCAGAAAGTAGTTTCGGTCATCCTCATAAACATCCCCCACAAAAGTCCCAAAGGTCTTCCCCAACACGCTAGCGCTGTTGACATCTCCATGGCCAGTAGTGTTCGCTCCAGCTGCAAACCTCTCCGGGAGATTTGCTGAACTCTTCCGCTTACCAGAATTACTTAAACTGTCTCCTTCCCGTTCAGTCGACGTCTCTTCTGAAGGGCAAGGCCTCCTTGGCCTACTGGACGAGCAGGGTGATGACTTTGGTTGCAATTTAGTTGCTCCCTTGCTAGGCCTGCTGCAAGCAAGTCTTTCCTCCCTCTCGTCCATTATCGTGCGTGCAGGCTTCTCCTCATCCATCTGAGAACATATGTTTTGCGTGTGGGTATAACCGTTAACAAGCTTGATCAGGGGCTTCTGCTCTATGCACTTTTTATTGAAGAAACGTACCCTGCTGTTGTACTCTGATACGGCTCTCCACAAGCTTTGATACGCAACTGCCCGGTAAATTCCGCACGCTGGAGCTTTGTAGACCCAATCCCTCCTCTGTCTGCGGGCAACCGTGCTCACCTCCCAGCCCGACTCACGGAGAAAGTCACGAGCTTCGCTCATGTTCATCTCAACTTCATCGTTGAATGTTTTGTCATGACCAACGATCCTGGACAGCTTCTGCTCCGGTCGTCTCCTGCCGGAATCAGCATTGAATGCTGGACCAGCTGGTAATTTATCCTCGAGCTCATCATCCATCTCACCAATCAAGTCTGAAAGACACAGGAGGTTTTGTGTTGCAGGCGTGATCATATCAGGGTCGGAATCAATCTCTAGATCTGCTCCAGTACTCGGATCCGGAGCCTCGAGCTCCTCCGTCTTGTCTGCTGACATCGTCTGCCGTGGTCTTCTCTTGTTGGACTTGAGATTCTCCTGAATCTTGTTCCTCCAGTTAGCTGTAGTGCCTGCAGCCTGCCTCTTCCTGCGAAGGCCGATCGTAATTCTTGTCCTGCTTTCATCGCCCTTAGCGATGTTCTTAATCCGGTTGTTGTACTCCTCAGCCGCACCACATAAAGTGTGGAAGACTACGGCCGGAGACTGATTGACAGGCGGCGCTTTGTACACCCATCTCGTCTTGCCATCTTGATAGACGATCTTGGTGGCAACCCAGCCCGTCTCCTCCAGGTATGAGCGTGCATCTGCATCTGTCAACGTCACATGATTCACATGTGTCGACGCTGCAGCGGGATGCGTAGATCTTAGAGCAATAGTCATGTTTATCCCTCCGCAACTAGGACTGTACAATCGGTTCGGGGAAGGAGACTTCAGATAGGCTTGGTTTTTCAGGTAATTTATCGAAGTTTCTATCGGAGAATCCGCTTCACGATATCTGCTGTTCATTTTCGTAACGTTGCTCAAGGACAAGTGGTCGAGAAAATCTTAGAGCTCCTCGAGTTCCCCCGGTACTCTCCGGGTGATCTGTGGAGCCATATGCCCTAAGGCTTCCCAGTGTGAAGCAAACTCACTTCCCTCCCAGCAGCGTCGTTCTCAGCATTTGTCTCGACTCAGTACTGGCAGACTCCGTGTCAGAGCTCGCTGCTCCTGCAGTGCTTCCATTCTGCACATCACCAACTTGAACTCGGCAACCTTTCCCTCGGAGTCTTGATCAGTATATTCAAGATCTGCTCTCGCCGATCCCTCGGTAGCGTGCGTCTGCTTGTTAGAAGGGAGTTTAGTAACGAAGCTGGTTGTACATTTGCGACTGATTGATCAAGCTGGTCCCCATGGCCATCTGCTACTTCAGATCCGACTGTTCAAGCAGAAGTAAGGACTCGTTGACTCCAGATTTCAGACTTTTTATGCAACCCTCGGCCTCTCTAAGCTGTTGTTGTAATGCTTGTTGAACTATCCTTTCAGATCGTCAAAAGCGAAGCTCGCACAACAGCTATCTTGGATGCTGCTGATCACGAACTTCCATCGATTATACTCTCCCGCCTTGCGCCCTCATACAGGTAATCAACAACTCAGATTCCCTCAGTCCACGCTCAAGTTTTCGGTGTTACAAAAGAAATGAAAGGAGGTGGTCTAGATCGAACTGACGGGCTGTTTACTTCTCCTGGCGCTAAGTGGTAGTTGTCCTTGGAGATTTCAGGCGTCGCTTTGACTCATCACTGATATGGACTAGTACTGTTCCAAGAACTACTGGAAGATGCCACTCGATTTTCAGTTTCACCTGCCAAAGGATGGATATGGCATTCACGTGACTTTACACGTGGTTCGCACACAGCCGTTGCAAGAAACACTGACCTTTTGATATGACACTGTAACTAATAACTAATCCACTAATCCAGTTCACCTGGAAGTGGAAAACCTCACCCAGATCGCCTTTCACCAGGAACCTACTATCAGTGAAGGTGGTTCAACTTGCTTGACACATCTGACTCAGAAGCTGATCAATTTTCCTTCGTTTCTGCCAACTCAGCTGATCATTATGTAATCTTCTCACTGTATTTCAGCAATTTAGATCTTCGTGCTCCCGCCAGTTCCTTTTCGTAACCATTTCATCTTCTTTCTCGACCGACGCTGTGATAGGACTGATTCAGACTCAACAGTATGGTTATCCTGTGTGCACCTAAATTTAGTCTCAACAGTCATAATACAGACCTGGGCAATTTGTGCATATTTCATAGAAGCATTCATGTTTCGCAGTTAGTCGGAAACAGAAAAGCTTACAGTTAGAGGGAGCAAGCTGCTAGTTAAATTTACTATCTGTGCTAGATGCATTTTGAATCCAGAGTAGAATCATGGATCTCTCAAGCGCACCTTGGTCAGAAACATATTTCTCTAAAGGTACACGAACTATCTAGATCTAATGTCTTTGATATGTGAAGTGAGGATGGACTTCAGAAGTAGAAGAGAACCCATCTTGCTGTGAATTATTCTAGGACGGATTTAACAGAAACCTTACGATGCGAGGAAATTAATCAGATCTTTTAAAAGCAGGATATATACACAACGTCTATATCAATAGGCTTTGAACTTTTCATGCAAGGCTTTCAACTTTTCAAGGGGCACTCTTGTGCACACTCTGTTTCTGAAGGGTAATAAATAAGACGATTCGTCTCTGTCAGTGAGTACTTGAAGTGAATAATTATTTCACTTTTATTTGCTAACCGTGATCAAGGCCATACATCGACTACCGACCTTGCCTTTCCTTTATAATTACTGTCACAAGATGGCGTGTTAAGTCTTAAACCTTGCATTCATGAGTAAGCAGAACTCGTGAACTCAAGTTTCACTCACCAAAGTTTGTTGGTCGTATCAAGTCTAACTAGTGTGTAGATAATATATGCATTCACGTTTTGAGAACGTTTCCTGAGATAGCTATAATTAATTGTACCGTTAGTTCACAGCGAGGGCCAAAGCCTTCAAACACCTCGAACGTCAGGCCATCGATCACCATCAAGCTTTATGAGTTGGTTAGTATACACAGATTTGTTCCCCCTGAGATCGAGGAATGGTTGGTACCTTCCTCGTTAATTAAAGCGAGTGGATTACAGTGGCGATCATATACTGTGAGGTTGTTGTACTACAAGCAGACTCTGGAAGGAAAAGTACGAGAATGACCAGCGCCGCTCTGACCATGATCATGACCAGGTCCGAATTTAACTAACCTTGATTGCTTCTCATAGAACCTCCTCACACTACTGTTTGATAAAATTGGAGGCTTTCCATTTTTCTCTCGAGTTAAAGTGAACTTTTAGACCACTTAACCCTAAACCTTCAGGATACGTGATGCAATTCATATAATATCTCTCTGTGAGAGTCGTTTGAATACGTACTCCTCTGGAGATAACTTTCTAATGTACCCTTGTGTACTCTACATCTCCATCACAAAACCTAACCACGAGCAACCCATAGTTACTAGGGGGGAGTATATCTCCGAGTTAATAGAGGGGGAGGTAATACCCCATTGTAACTTAAGCGGGAAAGTAGACCC
The DNA here is from genome assembly GCA_036924285.1 of Asterella californica. NCBI lineage: Eukaryota > Viridiplantae > Streptophyta > Marchantiopsida > Marchantiales > Aytoniaceae > Asterella > Asterella californica. The sequence continues at coordinate 28,956,897 of JAYKYS010000006.1, read as the reverse complement.
CAGAGGTGTATGCATGCTCTATTGTCAAGCATGCATATTCACCCTCTTCCGAGTTCGGAAGAGGGGGAAATGCATTTCCATTTAATTTAATACTTAACCCTTTCGACAGGAAGGGTTAGGTATTAAATTAAATGTCTGATTAAAACTATATATTCATGAGTACAGTGCCCCTGACTTGTACTTTCTGAAGCGTGAGGATCCAGTCTACACTTATGGGTTTTTGTTTACTCTCTCCGTGTTTCCAGGTATGAGCTAACAAATAACGTCTATAAATTATTTTAATTATTTATGTCTACTTAATATATATATACTATTAACACTTATATAATTCTCTGATAACAAAAGGAGAACACAAGTTCCCAGAAGTTCAGATTGCATGCATATTTGTTCAAGGAGGCCTGGTTGAGAATGCTACCTACTATGCGCGTAATATGAACAAATGACATATAGGTCTTGAAATTCTAGAGTTTACCATGGTGGGAAAAGATCGACCGAGGTCGAGGTAGCTTAGGAAGGTAATGTCCGTAATCATTAATTCTGCACATGCCCTAATCACTAATTCGAATCCAGCCAGCTGAACGCTCTGGTATAATTCCAAGTCTGTTGGAATGAATGTCTCCACTCCCATACAAATCATGAGCGTAATGGCGCGAAGATTTTAGGCTAAAGAGAATCCACGTGCTGATGACAGAGAATGTTTGATGACTCGACAACCCTCCGTTCCGTTTTGCACTTGGTACATCGCTATGCCCGGACTCCACAGCGAAGTGACAAAAGACGCAGCTCGCAACGTCCACGGAATCCATTACGTTGCATCTTCAATTTTTCATGAAAAAGTAGAAAATTTAACATTTAGTTACGTCAAAAGTAAAATTCAACAGATTGAATACTTGTCGACTTACGAAGAGTCATTATCAGCATGGAGTTTTATATCTGACACATCTGATATAATTCATCATTTTTTTAGCTGTGTCAAAAGTTCTAAGTCTGATGAATAATTCATTGGCTGGTCACATGAGTTATTCTGGTGTAGTCATTAACTTTTCAAACAACATTGAGAATTATCAGATCTTATGTTTACAATCTGTACAAAACTAGAATGCGGTGAAATAAAACTGAACTCCTGTTTCTGTTCGTGACAGTAAATTTTGCTTCTAAAAACATGTCGTAACTTTGAAATTGTTAGAAGTCATATTTATGCGACAGTGCCATCTCAAATCCTATTGTCCATGAGATCATTTTTCTTTATACATGTTTTTTCACTGTCTACTACATCATGTAACTATTTTAAATGGTGCCATTTGTCTTGCATACCAAGCGTAGCTTGTTCCTCTGCAGCTTGTTCTTTTTTCAGAGCACATAACCATGGATGAAACATTTTTTAATACCATATCATTTATTTTATGACAGTCTTCTAAGAAAGAGAAACATAACAAATTTTTGATATCTTCAAATTTTTTTTAACCACTTAACCGATGCAGTGTCATGAATGAAAGATATATGGATATAATCGCATTATATATATTTAGGATATTTATTTGTATATACTTGTATTGTATAGTTGGTTTGAGAGTGTTGGTATTAATTGTCCAGTAGGGTCTTTAATAATGTAAGTTTCACCATAAATACTCATTAGGTTATTAACACACTTAATGAAGTTTAAACTAGATAGGTGCCTTACAATGAACTTTAATGAAGTTAATTCGAATTTCTTATCTCCCGGACAAGTGCGGAAGGAGATGATGATCTTTCCTCGCACATAGTAAAGTTATCGTTCACCATTGCATGTAATAGTGGTGGTTGCAACTGGAATGACCAGTCTGACCTCTATAGTGTAGATTATGCCGGTATGTCAAGGTCAAGGACAAAGATACAACTGTGCATCATCGTAAGACGTTTCAATGCAAACTCTAATATTTTGTTTGAGATCACAAGCCGTCATCAGACAGAATCTCGTTTACCTGTCAGCTTTGCTCCGGCTTCCAGAGGGTATCACACATCAAGAGAAGACGACGATTGCAGATTGCATCATCGTCGTTCGGGTCTCAACGACAGAGAAAAGAGAAGACTGTGTATAGCGCTGGAGCTTCTCATGCACCCTCTGATCTTTGATCTCGATGATCTCATTAGTGGGCTGGGCAGGTAACCACAAACCTAAAAACTAAAGTAGTTCGATTAACTGAATCCATCGCCCTGCTCCTCCATAATGTATGTATCAACGCACATACTTCTCTTCTTTCCCAAAAAGTAGTTTTCTTAGTCGAATGACCATCATGTGATTCCATTGCCATCATTGAGACTCGTGTGCTCACTCATAATAGCCTTGTGGTCAGTGTCCGCATGCAAGACCAGTGTCTTCTGCTTGATGGCAAGATTAAAATATCTCACCAAGGACGGACGAACGATAATTGTGACGTTTCGGCAGCTGAGTACTGATTTCTTTGAAATTCAAACTCATTGATGACTTGATTTTGCTCAAAAAAGAGAAGACGGTATACTTTGGCGAAGCATCCTTTGCCTTGGAGGTCCGTGCACCGGGCCGTTTGTACTCCTCTCTGATTACTATCATTTTCATCTTTCTGGTTAACTATGACGTTTATCTCAGTCGCTGTACATTCTTGACTGTAAATCGTTCTTCTCTTACAAGAGTGAACTAACAAAGCTCTCTTTCTTGCTGTGGCACTAGTAGCAATTTGCAAGGTCAGGATATCTCTGCCAACAAGGTTACAATGCTCCAAAGCACTTTTCTGTGCACTCTGTATCCAGCGTACAATGGAATGAAAGCCAGCCTTTCTATGATTCACGAAGGCACCATAACCTGCCCTCTCTACGTAGTTTCTGTGCATGAATCCTTTAGTAGGAATGTGCATCTTGCAGATGAAAGCTTAGCTTTAGAATCCATCCGTGGTCTTCGTATTCGTCTCCTTCTCCTTCTGTTGTTGTTGCCTTAATTCATCTTGAGCTTTTGGAGAATGATCGACTGGCTCTCCAACACCTTCTTTACACGGATCGCTGATACGTTTTCTCTTGCTGATCTCACTCCGGAGATTTGATATTCATCCATTGTTTCAGTTAGAATCTTATCTGCTCTAGGAGTGGCCGTCTCATGAGACCAAATTTTCCTGCCATCGACAAGATCCCGACAAGAAGGAAATATGGTCCAGAGAAGTGACCTCTCAAATTATCTGAGCTCTTGCATCCTTCTACTCCCAGTCGTCCGTCTGCAGAAAAGCAAACCAGCGACAGTGTGAGCTCGCCAGAATGGTACAGACATACGTACATTATAAAAGATGTGGAAAGTTTATGTTATACACCAACCTCCTCTCGAACTGTGAGCAAGCCACGCCTAAATGATGGTGATATAAGAACAGGATAGAAGGAGATATAATCTGCAGTGGAATTAATGATCAAAGAAGATGCAAATTGTGTGCAAAAAGGAGCAGTTCTGGTGTCGAATGGTCGTTCGGTTAGCTTCTTACAACAACTACTGGTCTTGTCGTACCGATCGATACTGAACTGCACCAGAGACTTGTGCTACTACTGGTCCTGACTCGGAATGTCGATACTTGTCATGATCCTCACTGGCTCCATCTTCTCAGACCTCGGCGATTCCACATTAGGATAACCCTCCTTTCCTTTTCTTCTTTTCTTCGTGAAGGGTGGCGATGAATATCGTTGTGGGGAAGTCTCTTCCACTTTCCATATTTCTTAGTTCAATGTTTTTAAGGAGCAAGCATATGAGCGAACTACGAGCTTTCGTCTAAACTTGTTTCTCATGGGTTCTGGAATCTGGTCCTCTGTAGGCACGAGTGTCCTGAAGTTACAGTGCTAGCGGAGAAAAACGTCGAGGTAAATTAACAACCATAGAGAGAAGCAATCTGACAGTAAAGGAATGAGTTCCTAACATCACAAGGTCATGTATATATGACGAAGCAGGCTTCCCTCATTCCAGATTGATTGATAAAAATGAGGAGATCATGGATAGTACGCTTAACTATATTATAGGATTTAGTGAGAAGTAAGTTATGCACTTTTTGACAGAATATTCGTTAATGGACTAGCCTCATGTCAACTTTTATCTTTAATTTCAACTCAGTGCGAAGGAACAGTGCAGAATTCTGCAGTGAGAGAAGTCTCTCTCTTGTAGATTCATAGGAACTACTTGACCCATGCATGGACATTATATATAGAGGTCCTTAAAGAGTAAGATAAGCACTGAATAAGAAGGTCCATTGTGTGAAGTAGCTAACGAGACGATGGCAACTTGTAGTTATTAGTTTGCTATTACGATCCAGTGTAAGTTTCAAACTTTTAGAGATCTAGAAATGTATTCGATCATGTGCAAGTTTCTCTTTACTATGTGGATGTTTAGAATTCGAGCAGAGTTAATTGTGGATCACCAAACAGAGACTCCAGAGTCTCTGTTTTGATGACTTCAGACACGACAATTGGCAATGCATGAAACGCTTCAAATTAAAGAAAGCTCGCAGAAAGTGTAACACGTTTAAAAGATGGGAGACAAGCCATCTTAGCCACCTCGAGCTCATGATCATGATCAGAAACTGTAGCCCCAACCTACCATGCAATAGAAGTCAAAGTTTTCCTTAAAAGAAACTATAGTGAGAATAGGAACTGCATGTTTTAATTAGTGATGATGTTTTTTACACTCTTGAAGCTTTCAAATTGTTTATGAGGGTGGCTGATTTTATTATCAAGGTATACGTATCTAGAGCGCTGGGAAAGAGACTCTTGAGAATCGTCCCCTCGGTCTAGATGATGTCAATTTCAAATTTACCGAATACCTCTCCTGCAGCGCAGTTTGTTTTAGGACCTGCCATGGCACTCTTCCTGTACTAGTACTTTGTAAATAACGCATACTTATGTACGAAGGTTTTGTGTTTGTTTTAAGAGAAGACGAAGGATCTGTCAGTAAACTCACGAAACCTTCGGATCCCCTGTCTGTTCCTGAGTTTCGACGATTTCAATTCCGCCTAGCTTCTCTAGCCCGCTGTCCATATTCTCACATTCTCCATTAATATAACCTCCTGATCATGATGCATATGCAAAGTCTTTCCTGTCCTTGCTACGCTGTCTGGCTTACAGATTTAGGTCGAGTCCACTTCACCCGAAACAAATGGAGTTCCCAAGCTTTCGCCGTTGGCCATGGGTAACTGTTCGATGATAATTGTTCTGGGGACGGGAGATACGAACTCGTTTTTTGCTTCTTCTGCTGGTTGAGAGAATCAGTAGCAGAAATCTTCAAAGATTTTCACACAACCGCTTCGTTCCTGCGCGCTATGTATGAGATCCTTATATGAAGAAGATATGACGCTTGCTTAACTAACAATAAACCTATCTCAGCAAGCAAGTGCCAGTCCAGTAAAAGCTCGGAGTCGGATTCGGCTTTATTAATCAGCTTCACCAGATTTCGGTCTTTCGATTTAGTCGATGTTTCATTTTCAGAAGGTTCCCGCATACCTGACAAGCTAGCTCAAGTTAGCTGACTCGGTCAGACGCTTCTAACCATCATGTGAGATTAGGTATAAGGGGAAGCCCGTTCGGACAATCCATGTAACAATGCATGCATCGTTTATTACAAATTTTAAAATAAATAGATTCGTGAAAAAGTTTTCTTTTTCTTTTCAAAATAGAGCAGAATCATTTGAAATACTTAAGTAAATTATTCATGATTTTATAAAAAGTTTATTATTTTAATATTATGTAACTTCGATGACATAGCAATGTGAGATTTACATCACATCATCAGGGAAATGCTACTGGTACCACCTCGGGGGTCATAGTAAAGCTTCTTACTAGTATTAGCTACAGGAAAAGGATAGAAGATCTAGAAAAAGACTATAAAATTACTTTTCAAAGTCAACTTGACACTTTTGCTTCATGAATTTTACTCTAGTCATGTTGTTAATGAGCTGAACTCCAGTCATCAACTAGGGTTCTCTATCTCTCTATCAGAAGGTGTGAGGGATCTAACCTACAACTTGATGTCAGGTGATGGAGACTCTCCCCATCAAGCTAATGCATGATAGGTTCATGACTGAATAAACAGGAAGTTTTACAGTGTTTTTATTTTGACGATGCAAAAGAAAATGATATCCAAAAATCATTCTTGGGAAAACGTCAGCAAGAGGAGTGAATTAAGACGATCATGACATGTTTAAAATCTGTCAAAGCACAAGAGACGCAAAAATTGAAAAGTGATATAAGTATCACTTCTTGTCAAAACTATAAGGTATATGACGGCGCGGCACAAGCCGTCATCTACAAACAGAAAACTTTACATATAACATGATGCTTCACAAAACCTCTTTATTACCAACTTTGGTTAAATTTAACTCCAAGTATTACAGTAGAAGCGGACAAGTTGTAATTGCAGATGTATTCACGGCATGAGATTGAATTCGAGTTAAGATCTCAAATGTATCACGGTCAATACCAAAGCATTTTAAGACAAAAACCACGTTGATATCTAAAGGAATAAAGAAAATAATCTAAAAGAATAACATCAGAGTTGACTGTACAAACAGCTGTCTGTACAGACGATACAAGACGCCCACAAATTAGAAGAACAAGATTAGAAGATATTACTTTACAAAATGAATCAAGTGTACATGTATCGTTTCTAAAACTAGAACTACACCCTAGTAGCAAACTCTCGCTGTGAAAATGGACCAGCTATATCTTCCGCTGATAAATCATCAAGGTCTAGAAGTGAAGACGTGCTCCTTTGGCTTCAGATCATGCTTCCTCAACATGGTCTACCTCCTCTTCTTCTCCTTCATCTGCCTCCTCTTGTGCTTCGTCGTCATCGTCGTCTACCTCGTAATCAATGACCGTCGAAGAGTCAGATGTACAACAGTGGGTGTTGTACTAGACTCGTGAGGTTGACAAACTTTGACATATTGTTCATCAGCCCGAGAACCCAACTGCTCGAAAGTCACATTAAAATTAGAGACTGAGTGTCAATGCCATACACGATATATTGAGTATGCATCTTACTTAGCTCCACAGCAATGCAGCGACGACCTCTGAGAATTGATGTGGTTTTAGTTGTGCCACTATCCGCAAAAAGATCAATAACCCAATCCTCCGGATTCAAGAAATCATCGACAAATCACTGAATAAGTTCCATAGGTTTTTGGTAAAGGTTCATCAAGGCGCAAACGTAATTGACAGCTTTCTTTGCGGCGGCCTTGACAACATGTACGTTTTGTTGAACTTCTTGAGGAGCAAAACTGTACACGTACTTGTGAAATGGAAGTAACCAATTGTCCAATGCTCAAAAGCGAACATGAGACTATTTTCTTCCACCAACATTATCTTTGAACTTGCAGAAAAAAAAACAAGTCAGTCTAAAATACATATTATTTAAAAAAATTTGAAACTCTCAACAAAAATATGTTATAATTATAAGTCAAAAGATGTACTAGATTTCTATCTCTACATCGGCATTGCACTTCTCTCGTAACACTTTCTCCATCATTTGTGCTTGCCTGTGACTCTGGAAGACAACGAGACGCCAAAGGCCCAAAGAGGTACAAGCTGAGAACTTATCAACAAGTGTCTATATGAAATCTTCTCCTAACGGCATATCACCGTTCTCCGCTTCTGACACCTTAAACCCGTATGGAATATCTGCGATGGCGAGAGTATTTCTTTCTTGGGAAGGGACTGCGTAAGCTTCATATAGTCGTTTGTAAAGCTAAACCACTGCACTTTGTTCCCCTCGTAAAGTCGAGAGCGCAAGATCGATGCTGAAGTCAAGCACGCTACCAACTACTTTCTGGACGGAAGCAACTCACACAGCAGTACACATAACAAACCGAGTACCCACTCGTGCCGTTCCCAACATGACTCCACATGAAGCATGGGGCGGGACAAAACCATCCGTAAAACATTTACGTGTATTCGGGTGCAAGGCATTGTCCACATACCCACGGAACTGCGAAAGAAGTGGGACTCCAAGAGCACACATGTAGACTAGTAGGCTACTGCGAAGACTCGAGAAGCTACAGGCTGTACAATCCAACGACAAGTAAAATTGTCAGGAGCAGGGACGTCATCTTCCATGAAGAAATCACGGACGACGAAAAGGATTTCAAGATCTAGATGGAAGCGACAGCAGCCAAACAGACGGATGATCAACACACCATGGTCAGCCCCGTGTACTCATTCACTACCGATGAGACTCCAAGTTCATCATCGACAACAGATGAAACAGGATCAGACCTAGTGAACCATGAGGAATCCGTAGGCGTGGACACATCCGCAGGAGGAGAAACACAACTAGTCGAGGAGATCAACGATGACGAAGGATCGGGACAGTCATCACACACCCAGTCGCTGGAGGAACTCGAGCCAGAGATAATGGGAAGGAGGCGCAGTTCACGCAATTGGAAGCCGACGGATAAGTATTTATCTTACTTGAACTCCCGCAAGAATCACCTCTCTTCATCTAACCTGGTCGTAGCACTGATCGCCAAGAGTAACGATGAACCAGCCACCGTGTGCGAAGCGCTTCAAGGCACTGAGGGGGCACAATGGCGTAAAGCCATGGAAGAGGAGTACGCTTCACAAATGATCAACGGAACATGGGAGCTCGTCCCATTACCTACGGGCAAACGTAGCATCGGCAGCAGATGGACGTTCAAAAAGAAGTACAACTCCGAGGGGGCAGTAGAAAGGTACAAAGCACGCTTCGTGGCCAAGGGCTACTCTCAACATGCAGGAGTGGATTTCCAAGAAACTTTCTCCCCCGTGGTGAAGATGACCACGATAAGAGTGCTACTGGCCATGGCTGCAGCGTCAGACATGGAGCTCCACCAGCTAGACGTGGTCACAGCATTCCTGAACGGGGACCTTCAAGAAGAACTGTACATGGATCAACCAGAAGGATTCACGACCACGGGAACGGAGAATCTGGTCTGCAAGCTACGCAAGACGCTGTATGGGCTAAAGCAGTCATCGCGTGCCTGGTACCTCAAGTTCGACAAGTTCCTTCTTAGCATAGATTTCCAACGGAGCACAGCTGATTCTAACCTGTATGTGAAGATCAGCAATGCAGGACTCACATATATATATCTAGCGCTGTATGTCGATGATCTCATAATAGCCAGTAGCAATACGGAATCACTGAAGGAGACCAAACAGCAACTGTGTGGAGAATTCAAGATGACTGACCGCGGGGAGTTACATTGGATTCTCAACATCAAGATCAACCGTGATAGGAAAAGGAGACGACTGGGGATGAGTCAAGACAAGTATGTACGCGACATACTACACATATTCGGGATGGAAGACTGCAAACCTGCGCACACTCCCATGGAACCAGGCGTCAAGCTGTCCGAACGCATGAGCCCATCCACAGCTGAGGAAGAAGAGCAAATGCGCTCAATACCATACAGCAGTGCCGTAGGGAGTCTGACATGGCTCATGGTTGGGACACGCCCGGACATAGCATTCGCTGTCGGAATAGTCAGCAGATACTTGAGCAATCCTGGGATGCAGCATTGGTTAGCCGTAAAGAGGATATTCCGCTACATCCAGTATAGCTCAAAATCTGAGCTAACATTCAACGGAGGAAAACGCACTCCAAATCTTATAGAAGCACATTGCGACTCAGACTGGGGTGGGGACGAAGACACAAGAAGGTCTACCACGGGCTACGTATTCAAACTATGCGGAGGAGCAGTAAGCTGGAACTCAAAACGGCAAACCTCTGTAGCTCTATCCACTGCCGAAGCAGAATACATGGCAGCAACTCAGTGTGCCAAAGAAGCAATATGGATGAAGAGATTAGTGAGCGACCTCGGGATAAATCAACCAGGACCGGTGATCATCCACAGCGACAACAAAAGTTACATAGATCTATCCAAGAATGCGAAGTTCCACTCCAGAACCAAGCACATTGGCATCCAGCAACACTTCGTGAGGGAAAAAGTGGAAAAAAGAGAGGTCTCATTAGAATTCTGCACGACTGAGGAAAACGTTGCAAACATGCTCACGAAAGCGATACCTCGTGACAGGCACTCACTTCACAGAGAAGCATGCGGAGTACATCTATCAGTCTGATGATTAAAGAGTCTAGAAAGTTTGCTTTTAGAGGGAGTGTTAGAATAGAAAAGCACGCACATGTATTCTAGACTAAAACCAGAAAAGCTCCGAAAAATATCGGTCGCACATGGACTGCACATGGGATCGCTGAGCAGATAAGATTATCCCATCTCGTCTAGTCCTGTAATCCATTACTTAAAGGGCATCGCCCTACGTATGAATATATGCTTATGCAATAGTCTTCTTCACCTCGCGTCTCCTGCTAGCATACATGAGATCTTCGTGACATGTCACCCACCGCTGCTCTTCTCAGTAAGTCGCTATGGATACTTACTTCTCTCCTGGCTAATCTAACATCTATGTTGAGTCGCTATGGATACTTCTCGTGCCTAATCTAACATCTATCCACATACTATACGTCTTACTTTACTATGTAAATAGACGATAAATTAGGACGAGAAGTAATACGTTATCGGAAAGACCCGCCTGACGACTTTGGAGTTGATTGGTCAGTAAAGCAAAGCCCTTGGCAATAGTCAGTAAACCAAAACCATAGCCGGCTACGATCCGATCCTAATTGCCTCGTGATTGTTACAATTCTGACGGCCAGGCATACAGCGTACTCACATTGCATTCCTATTCTGTAGAAACAGGGGTCGCAGAAACTCAACGACTGATTCTCCTAGGAAGAGCTCGAGGGCCATCCACCGGGGAAACCTATACATACGAAATGAACAAGGGAGATAACAAGCCACATGACATTTCCAGAACAAAGAAGTAAGAGAATCTACAGCGCTTGCCCACGCGATCGGGCTTCTGTTCATTAATCTCATGATTAGGAGTTCACAGTATACGCGGTATACCGGTTTAGATAGCTTGTTGCGAGGGTTCTAAACTGGTCCTTACAACAGATCACGGTGCTCCATCGCCAGTTCGGAACTACACCGCATTGATTTGCTACCGTGCCCTTTTGGACCTTATTGGTGTCCACTTGGCACGCGTGGAAGTCACATCTGGTTTATCTGTCACAAACTTCTGCCACCTGCCAACCAGGGGGAGCTGTTAGTGATAGACAAACCGAAAGTAGTTCCAAAGTCGGGTACTAGAACGCAGTTTTCTAAGCCCCAAATGCGCCCGGCATCTTGGCGCTTGTTGTTACTTTCGTGTCGTCTAGGACAAATCGTCAGTCGGTTTCAGACGTGAGGACCTACAGTAGCCGGCTGGAAAGCCGTCCAAGTCCCCAGGGACGATTGATTGCTTTGGACTTCCTGGCAAAGATATACATGAGCGTCAAAGTCGTCACATTACTTTTCTGCCGCACCAGTGTTCTCTCAGCGACGACCTACACTTGTCTTTTCGCATCTTGCTTGATGAGGTGCATTATCGACATCCTAAGGTTCGAAGCAGCCGACGAATCCAAACTTCAAGATTGACGCTCGGTCCCTACTCTCATATGAAAGACCGGGAGGATTCAAATCTCACTTCGAACACTCTCGACCTACTTCCTAAGCCTCTCCGCAACTAGCAATAGATCTAGAGTTGCATACAGAATTTTCAGACGGAGAGCCAGTGGTCGAGCTTCAGATATCGACGCAGTACGAGCATTTGTACCAGACACAAGTACTTGGAGTAGCGACGGAAGTAGAATCCAGTGGAAAGTTTGTCTGAACTGAAACTATACGTAAGGTTAGAAACTAGATGTAGTCAGAAGTCAGGGAATCAAATTTGCGTACGATTAGCTGCTAGACTCCAAAGCGTAGTAGAGTTTCTAGGACGCGGTGACAGTTAGAATTTAAACTCCAAGAAACAAGGGAAACCGTTACGTAAGACGCGCACGACAGCAGCGTTACAAGCGTGCGCTGGATGTTCCGAATTCCTACACAGAGTTGAGACGCGACACTCGAAGATTTGAACTTACCTTCAGGAGGTCGGGTCCTCTCAGCAGAGAGTTCAGGCTGGCTGAAGAGGAAAGTCAGATTCGCGTGGAAGATTCAGTCCTGAGAAGCGAAGAGGATTGTAGTGGGCATACTACGGGAGAAGTTGAGTAGCGCTGAAATCAAGGGTGAGAAACGTTAACCGGCAACCCGTTTAGGAACGATCATTTTCGAACTTTTGAAGAGTAGAATTCATTTGAAGTCGAATTGTCATAGCTGGTAGATAGAAGGTTAGGCGCGCTGACGCGTACGGGAAGATTGATCAAGCTAGTAGGACCTCGTAGCTCCCGATATATAGACAACCTCGAACTGTCAGCTCACCATGGACAACAACCTCATGATGTTTAACTTTTCGAACTCCTTGATGGACGCTTTTCAGTGGCAGCAACTTCAGAACAATTACCAAGATCGTAAAAGGCTAACTTTGAGCCAGTCAGGTAAGCGATTGTTGACAAATGTCATGGAGGCCAGTCTTCCACCAGAACCGGTCTCTGAAGCAGATGCTGCAACGAGCAGCCAGATCTCTCCGGGGGATGTCAGGTCCGCTGGAAACAGTATCGATGGTGGTGTATGGAGTCGGCTGCCAATGGATCTTCTGGTGAAGGTCATAACGTTCTTGCCTGTTGCAAGTCTATTGCAGCAAAGGACGGTGTGCAAGGAGCTGAATCAAATTACGAGCTCGTCCGAATTTCTCCAGCAGTATAGGAAAGATAGGAAGGGTGTGAACATGCCTTGGCTGCTCTTGTTCCAAGCTAGAACGTGTAACGCCGTCTCCGCTTATGACTCGTCTCTCGGGAAGTGGCACAGGCTTCCCCTGGACTTCCTACCCGTGCACGTTTACGGCCTTGCCGCAGCTGGAGGTCTTCTTCTTTGCAAAGGCGAACTGAAAGGCATCCAATCGCTGTACGTTTGCAATCCAATTATGAGAACCTGGAGGGAACTACCACCCATGCAGAGGAAGAGGTGGGTGCCTGTAGTGGGTCTGGCGAATAACGATCAAAACGATTCCGGCGATGTGGATCTCGACTCTTTCAAGGTCATGGTCGCTGGGGACGACGTTCTCCCAGATGGTTATAACGTGCAGGATCTTACAACTGAAGTGTACGACTCGAGCTCCAACTCCTGGCAGATGAGCGGAAGCATTCCCGAAGAATCCGACCTGGATCTAGGATTTCCTTACTGCAATGGGCGTCTCTATTCTGTCACATACGGTCCATACGGTGTTCTTTCTTACAACTTGCATACTGGGCTTTGGGGCAAGGTTGCCGCTCCTGTGCCTCTTGGATTGATAACACCCAGTGTAGTGGAATGCAATGGCAGATTGTTCTTGGTCGGAGGTGTCGGGCTGAAGCCCTCAGTTAACAGCATCAAAATCTGGATACTCGAAGAAAGTGGTGTGAACTGGAAGGAGGTAGCCAAGATGCCAACAGACATTTTTGAGCAGTCTTTTAATCAGTCGACTGACAGATATTTCAACTCTGTTGGGCGAGGCAACTTCATATGTTTGATGATTTATGGAAATCCTCAAGTGCTGAAGTTTGACATGGAGCTCAATACTTGGAGTTGGCTGCCCCATCACCACCATCACAGTGGCGCTGGAAAGAGGCACTGGTTGGGACTGTTTTTAAACCCCAAACTTTATGCTGTTGACCGTGTTCCGCGCTAGTAATTCACCTATTTCACGAGAAGTTTGTGCCCAAGTTAGCTATTAAGTTTGTGCCCAAGTTAACCCTCTACGTTTTGGGTAATTGTAGTCCTCAGATTCAGTGATCCGTCCCGTGCACTCGTACGGTTGAACTATAGGGCCTCTCGTTGTCTAGTACGAAGATGCGCTATGAGTGCTGTGCTTAAAATTCTACCCGAAGTCGAATCAACGCCACTACATGTACAGAAAAAGTTTGATCTAACAGACAACTGTGTACCAGCATAATTTCAACCTGCAAGATTAGGAAACTCCTACACATAGCAGGGGCTTCTATTCAGTATGGCTACGCAAATGAAGACGTCTAAAGATGTGCTGCTGGTTCACTGACCTCGTTACCCAGGGACAGAAACTTGTCTGCAGTACAGCAAAAAGCTTCCTCTCCAGGTTCTTAGCCATTTATAATTAGTTTCTTAGCGCCGTACTATGAAGTGAACGAGCAAACAAGTCGTTTTATCTGCTGGATTTCACAGGACATTTCAAATGGAAGCCTAGCTGTGATTGTGAATCCAGTTGAATATCCACATCAAGTTCGGGTTGTTGTTTCTGTCGGTTTCGTCGTACCGTGACTTTCTGTCTGATGTGGCGTGCAGTTCGAATATGAGTTCTCAGTCGAATTTGTGTTTCTCTGTCTTTTGTCGTTTTCTTCTTTTGCGTGACTTCTTTATCTGACGCTGTGTCACTTTACGTTTGCATGACGTCCATTCTTCAAGTGTTCCCGCGGATTAGAGAAAGCTTTTCCTTGGATACGGGTGTTGCAGTATTCAGCCGAAATCGATCAACTACTGATAGAAGAACGTAGTTCGAATGCCCAAAAAGTTGATATCGATTCCCAACAGCTAAATCAACAACTTCAAGTTCAAGTTGCTGCCCTTGCAAGGCTTTGTATTATCTTGAGAAACATGTTAATTATCCGCACTTTTCAGTCAAAACCCTCTTCCTGAAATAAATACCCATCGTGCTTTCCGGCTTGCGCACTCTGACGGTTAGCTATGCAAATGCATAGCAACAACTTGCCTCAGTTCTGATAATGCTATACAGTTCTTAGTATAATAGGGGATGTCAAAGGTAAGGAAAAAAGATTCTCTAACGGCTAAAGGAATAATCTTTATGAAAAGACCACGTGTTGATTTGACACGGGCTTTCGCATAACTTTCTGTTGGACCCAGATCTATGAGTTGCGGGGACTGAGAAAGGGTTCTAAAGCTACCTGTGGGAATTTGAAATAGAAACTTAGTTTAATATTATGCTGCACACACTTCAGTTCTTGTGGAGCGTCATATTTAGATTTCAGAGAGAGTGAAGAGTTTTCATCAATCCTGCAGGTCCTTCTGTTAGAATTTGAGAAAGTTTATTGATTGAAATGGTCGATATTTTAATCTATTTATCTCATACAGAATTGCAAGCGGTAGAGATTTCGTTTTTGCGATGCCTCCTGAACTGCTAGTATCAGACTTCTTCTTTGAATCATCATGTAAATCTATTACATATTGTATTCTGGTTTATTTTAGTTTCTTGCTCTTAACCGTTTTGATACTAGTATCACTTCTGTTCGTGTCGTAGGTTTCACTTTTATCACTTTTTAATTTTCACACGCACTTAGTAACTCATGGTCCTGTTTATTTTCATTTCATTTCTAACAGATGAAAGGTTCAAGTCGGTTTAGAGTAGCAAAGACGTCGACAAGGACGACGATGAAGAGGATTTGCTCGTTGCTTCTGCTAAGCTTCCGGGTAATTTTCACAACTTTGTCCGTCGTGCCGTTTACTCGCCCCCATTGTCACATCGCAGCTTCCGGATTGCCCTTCCTGTTTGTGTTTCTGCCCATGCTTTGTATTCACGGAATTTTTGGAGTGCTTCACTCTTTTCTCTCATGAAGTGGACTACCACGTAACGAGAGTAATCATCGATGAACGTGATGAAGTATCGTGCTCCGCCAATTGAGTGTACCTGCATCGGACCGCAAACATCACTGTGCAGGAGGTCGAGTCGTGCCTTGGCCCGTGTTACTCCCCTGGACTTGAAAGGGAGTCTGTGGTGCTTACCGTACGCACATCCGGTGCAGAACCCCAGACTCAGATCTGGACTGCAATCTAGATCCTCTACTAGTTGTTGCCGTACTAGTAGCTTGAGGTTTTGGGTGCCCAAGTGTCCCAATCGCTGATGCCATGCATCAGCCGATATCGAATTACGCGAGGTAATGTTTGCCACTCCTTGACCGGATTCAGGAATTCCTGCGTGTAGTTTCCACAGTTTTGTAAAGCCATTCGATGAGGGATTCCTTGTTCCTTCGCACAGTAGCTCTCCTGCTGCTGATTCCAGTCTGCATTTGCATCTGGTGAAGTGTATTTTGTCTCCTTTGTCAAGAATAGATCCTACTGAGATCAGATTCTTCATCAGGCCTGAGACGTGTTGAACGTCGTGGAGTTTGTACTTCCTTCCTGTGTCAGTAATCAGCTCCACATCGCCTGTTCCTAGAACCCTTCCGGAACTGTCGTTACCGTATGATACTTGTGTGGGTGCGTTTAGTGGCTTGTACCTGGAAAATGACTCTCGTCTCGGCGTCATGGACTCAGTGGCGGCACTGTCTACGTACCAAGTGTTGTCTGGTTGGTGTGGATTGGTGAAGGCGGTGAGGGCGACCACGAATGCTCCGCCTTTGTCAATCTCACGTTTTTCATCTTCTCCGATCCGAGTTTTTGTTCTCTGCTGGACTTTCTGGCTGCCCTCGCTGTGCAGTTCCTGGCCCAGTGCCCGAGTTCGCCACATTCATAGCATCCGTCATCGGTCTTCTTCTGACCCTTTTTCTTCTTTCTATCGCTTGACGTTGAGAAAGATGACGCAGTGCCTGTCTTCTGTCGGTTGTTGGTGAATTTCTTGGCTGTGAGGAATGCTGAGCTGCTGCTCCCAGCGACCGTGTCCTGGCGTTGCCTCCTTCGTAATTCCTCCAGCATGAGGGCATTGGCGAGCTCATCTATTGTCCACTTTTGCTGTCTTATGGAAATGATGAACATTTCCCAGCTCGGTGGGAGGCTCATCAGGAGCTGCAGTACGTTGTCCTCGTCCAGTAGCTTCTCACCAATTGCGACTAGCTGGTCTACAAGTGATCGGAAGTTCCTCAGATGAGTTATTATTGACTGATCCTCACTCATCGTTAGATCTCTGAACTTCTTCCTCAGGTACAGTTTGTTCACGGCATCTGTGGACTCGAATGCCTTCCGTAGTACCTCCCATGCTTCCGTGGATGTCAGTACGTGCTCTAGGTGACTGTGAAACGTTTTCTTCACGCACCATGCGATGGTACCAAGTGCGCTTCCATCCTTCTTCGTCCAAGAAGGGAGCTGATCCACGTCCAAAGGTTTCTTCTCCGTCCCTGAGATGTATCCCCAGAGTCCCTTCTGCATCAGAAGCATCCGCATCTCAAACTTCCATGTGTGGTAGTTATGACCGTCTAGCTTCTCGATGCCTGAGGTGATAGGCATCTGCGATGGCTCTTCGTCGAAAGGCAGCGCATTCCCTCCCATCGTCTCTCTGACTCTCTCACGATGCGACTCTCAGGGCTCTTCTTGCACTATTGATGTCCTCTTACTAATGCGTCTCCTGATTCGGCAGGGTCTCGGGCTCTGATACCATGTCACGAAGATCTCATGTATGCTAGCAGGAGACGCGAGGTGAAGAAGACTGGTGCATAAGCATATATTCATACGTAGGGCGATGCCCTTTTAAGTAATGGATTACAGGACTAGAAGAGATGGGATAATCTTATCTGCTCAGCGATCCCATGTGCAGTCCATGTGCGACCGATCTTCTTCGGAGCTTTTCTGGTTTTAGTCTAGAATACATGTGCGTGCTTTTCTATTCTAACATGATAGTCACGAAGAAACATGCGGCCGCAGTTCATTTCAGATGCCGCAGCGTGGAACCTTGACAAACGAACAGTCCCAATTTGCGATTAGTCCGATATGGATCATGTTGGCAGCGGGGTACCTGGTGAAACGTCACAGAAACCCCATGACCAACGTGCGTCGCTGCTCCCAGCTGATTCTTCACAACTGTACTTAGGTTGACAAAAGCTGCTGTTGTAAGTGCTGAGAGAAACTACCAAGGTAAGGAACATTGCCTGCATTTAAAGCTAGAGTATTGTCACGCTCATGACCAGCGTCTACTTGGCATTTTGATAGACATCTTTAAAGAAAAAGCTGCTGCTGTAAGTGCTGAGAGAAACTACCAAGCTTAGGAACTTTGCCTTCACTTAAAGCTAGAGTATTGTCACGCTCATGACTAGCGTCACTTGGCATATTGATAGACATCTTTAAAGCTTATCTCGTGTCAATGCTTGTTTAGACTTTGTCAACATCATTCGAGTGAAACTTGTTTCGATTTTCGAATACCCAGGTGCACCGAGGTGATGGTTTCCTCGGCTGCTGCTACCATCAGGATAATGCAAGGGAATCACGCCCATCGTGCTTTAGTACAAGAGAATCGCGCCACTGCTCCACCGATTCCATTTAGTGCATGCTTTTCGGCTGGGATTTAGTTGATTCTGAAAACTAGCAACAACTAAATCAGAAATTTCATGGCAAACCGTAATCTAAGTAGCAAGTTCATAATCTACTGTCGTAGATACTGCAGTATTAGTTTCTCTTTCCACAATATCGACCACCCGTCTTTCTTCAATGTTGGTGAAAAACTGTAACGTAAATGAATCTCCACATTCATACGTTAAGGCGCATCTTATACGACAATCATATTAAATGGAAAATGTCAACCACTACGATAGAAACTGCATTCTGACAGATCTAACCGCACCATTCTGTACAACAGTGTCACCTTGCGCATAGCATCTGTCTTCCATCATCACCCAGCCCGCTAACGAACCGAGCAAAATAGTAGAACCCGAAGCCTTCCTGAACTACTCATTTAGAAGTCCTGCGAACCTCTAGTAGCCGACATACCTCAAAGGTATATTCAGCCAACGCACTTGGAGATATAGCTCAAGTCGTTCGAGACAGTCAGGGACTGAACTGACAGTGGTTAGTGCCAAGGGGGAGCTTTCTTTTTAGATCCATATCCAACACGTTTCAGTCCCTTCGAAAGGCCCGAACAGAGCGAAGTAAATAACTCAAGACTACATAGCTTCACGAAAACTATACATCCCCTGCTCAAATGCCTCACTCCGTCCTGGATTTTCGAGTGGCACCTTATCCTCCATCATTTATCCCTCTTTCACCTCAATAACCTTGGGCTTTGCTGGTTCTGGAGGCGGAACCTTAGGTACAGTAACAGACAAGACGCCATCTCGGCATGCCGCGGTGATACCATCCTTGTTAGCATCTTCAGGCAAGGTGAACTTGCGCATGAATTCTCCTGCACTCCGCTCGATCTTCAAGTACTTCGCGTCGGGAGAAGGTTCTTCCCGTCTTCTCACACCACTGATCTTCAAGACATTCCCGTTCTCCAGCTCCACCTGCATACAGCGCAGGTGGTTAGCGTTCTCTTGGATTAATAAACAATAGACCGTCTCTACTAAAAGTTTAGTGTAATGGGCCCTCCCTGACAGGTAAACTACACGCACCCGGACAAGTACAAGTGGACAACACCAGCCTCCCTCGCGTCAACTGTACTTGTAGACACTCGTCAGGGATTAAAACCCGAACCTTACCTCGTGCTGCCCTGAACAAAGTTCAAACTAATGATGCGAACCCTCACTACGCCAAGAGAAAACAGATGGCCCGCACGTATCGTTGGATCCCATGGCCAGATAGCAACGAGATCCTGTTCCAACACCCCGCCCTCTACGATATTTACGACGAATATTATGTCAATCGAAATTACGAGTTATGCTTGTAACTGCATGCTACCTTGACATCAGTAGACTTAATGCCAGGCATATCCGCGACGAACTTGTACTCGCCCGGCAATTCGATCACGTCCACAGCTGTGCTTGCCATAGCCTTGGAGTCCCGTACGTACTTCTTCTGCGGCTGAGTCAGATGCTTGTCATACTCATCAGGAACCTGGAACATGTAGAACGCCATCGTTGATCGTCCTGAACTGGCAGGCGATTCACGAGTGATCTGCAAAGAGAAGTAGCTTTTCGAGAAAAAGGATTAGAGATCAATTATTAACCTCACTTCGAACTTCGCAACGTGGATTTCAAGATGGAGCTCGAGACTGAGTATAAATTAGGCCCACGGACGAGAGGCAGTCCGGCCAGAAGGTGTGTTAGGTGAATGCAGACTTCTGAGGTTTCTACCAGAAACGTCTGGCCTGCTCAACCTGAGCATTTCACACTGGAGTCGTCTCGATAGTTCTTCAGAAGTAGTCGCCACAATTCGCGCGGAAACCACTCGAAACATACTACTCTGGAACAAGTAAAGAACGGTCTGGAAAGGAACAACTGAACTTGGCAGAAACAAGTTGTCGTCGTCGCACATGGGACCATCTCGCTTGAGTTAGCTCAGATGAGGTGGACTCCAAGCACGAAGGCTCGAGAATGTCCGATGGTAGGGACCACAATTGACCTATTACAGGCATAGACTGGCAACCGTAGTAGGATCCCTGAACGTCATCAGGACTGCCTCCACCGCTCACCGACAAGCATAACTGCAACTGGTACCGTCCACTCCGTTTCCTCGTGGTGCAACTGGGCTTTTCTCGAAGTTCCTCACGATTTGAGTCTTCTATGATTCCGCTCCGGCTTGCAGTATAAGCATACATACCTCGACTTTAGCTTCACACGACCAGAAGCGAAAGAGCGATGAAGAAGAGCTTGTAACGCTAGGCACACGCGTTCTTCAGGCTAGTTTCACCGAGTATCTGCAGTAGGTAGGCACCGATATCACACTCCGAATCCGTGCGCTACTGAACTTTAGGGTGTTTGTTTCTGGCCGGGTTGATGTTCGTCGTCGATAAGGGAATTGAAAAGTTCTAACACGCGGCTTTTAGGCTCTCTCCGAAGCTCGCGTGTACGTTTTAAGTTCTTCTCTTCTTCTTCTTCTTATTGAATCGTCTTTTGCTGCAGTAGTTCTTCTGTTGGCTCACAGTTTTTAAGTACTAAAACTACTTTTACGGGTACCGCACTAACATTCTGCTCGGGACTCTCAGATAAACATGTCAAGAGACTTTCAAGGGTGTAAATCCAGCTGCGCGTAGATACCTCCTTGACACCAAGGCGATCTACGGCACGGCAGTAGACGTGAAGGAGTTCTCCAGTTCCTACGTCGTTGTGGCAGATATGCCTGGCCTGAAGTCAGGGGACACAAAGTTAAAGAACATCGATCTTTCAAACTGAATCCGTGGAATTGTCTCGAGCCTCCGAGTTATGTGTTGTCAAACTGACATCAGCTATACGAAAAGAAAAACACAAAGTGTTAAGTGTGCGTGGCACAGATTGGGGTTTATGGGAGCGCGCAGTTTGTGGTTTCTGTCACTTACAACACTTACAGAATTTTGAGTATTGACGAAGGTTATAAGGGTTGGTCTGTTAGTTTCTCCTTGCTCTGCACAAGAACTCCTTGCATTTGCAGGCTACAAGAAGATAATAATACTCTAGTTGTCGGAGGCGAGCGCAAGCGGACGAACCAGCGAATGAAGTAAAGTACCTCTGCGTCGAACACCCTGCCCGATCGTTCGTGCGGAAATTCACTCTCCCTTGCAGTGCAAACATGGACAACATTGTGGCTGCTTGTACCGATGTACAACTGTACGGATGGGGTTCTCACTGTTACCGTTCCCAATATTCCTCCACCAGAACCGAAGCATCCCAAACAACTGAAGTGAGTAATTAAAAGAAGCTTTCGTGCATATTCGTCATCTTCATGCAAGGAATTTAGTTTATGGTATAAAATTCGTTTAAATTTACATAAATATTTAATCATAAATAAAAAGGAACTGGCAAAAAGTAATTTTTCCTTGAAAACAATGAGGAATTTTATTTAAAACTTGGAGTCTCTTTTATGTTTTTAAAGTTATATGAGCATAAAATCTTTATCAGTTTTTTACAAAACTGTAAATATGTTTTATATTTTAACAAAATAGAATGTACTGAAGATTTATTTTTAATTTACTTTAATTTAAGAAAGTACAGTCAGTATATATCCAACAATCTCTACCGCTAAGAGACTAAAGACAACAAATGTCAAACCGGCTGAAATTTCGGTGTTAGTACTGATAACTGATTTTTTCAGATAGGAATTGGTTAGTATGGATGGGTAGTCTATTTTGGTAAGAATTGTCTTGTATTTGGTAAGAAAATGGATTTTAAATATCTCGGTGATAGTTTATTTGGATAAGTTAGTATTGACGAGTAGTTATTTTGGATAATAATAATTTTTCACTTTTAAGATTAGTACAAAATATATGTGATATTCAACTCTATATTCAAGTTTAAAATAGAAAAATAAGTCGTTCCTAGAAATCCCAGTAAAAATATTATTACACTTGGATGCAGCACTCCAAAGATTTTGAAATCGAGGTTACATCGGGATGTAGAATTATAAAGCTGAAATACTAAATTAACACAACGCAAAGAACTATTTTGACTATATTCCGACTCGTCTTTGTTTTCCCAAGGAATAATTTATTTTTAACCTTAATTTGATGTATTATTAAACTTAGTGATAAATTAAATCTGTACATACTAACCTCTTCCATTCAAAAATGGAAGAGGTCAGCATGACTCTGCTTATTAGATACTGTTTTCAGCTAACAAATTCATTCACATTAGATATTATTTCTATACAGGAGTTTAATTTAATACCTAACTCTTTTTGCCAGAAGAATTAGGTATTAAATTAAACTCTGTGTATTAATGAGTGTTAATGAGTATAGCTTCTCGGTCTTGTACTTTCTGAAACGCGGCAGTCCAGCCAAGACTTATAGTTTATTTCTTGTTTTCTTCGTATTTCTAGACATAAGTCAACAAATAATTTTTATAAAATGTTATAATTATTTACATCTACTTAGTATATATATTTTATTTAATATATAATATATAATTTTTTGATAATAAACAAATAAAAATTTTCAACAGTTTATTCAACACTTAGTCTATCACGTAAATTTTCGCTCCTAATACTTTGCTTGTCCTTTTCCTCCTTTCTGCCCTTCCGCACGTTTGGATGTATATTATTTGAGCTCTTTAGCTATCTTCTACGCTTTTTGTCTTCACGGGCGTGGTTCTCTCCTCTTTCACTAGAGATCTATCATTATCTTTTTCTCATGTTGTTCGCCTCATCGCCTGTACCATTGTGAAACCCTAGTCCTTATTCGGGTCATAGTCGTGTCCTAGTATCCCGAGCGGAGAACGGCTCGGGATCGTACTTCAGGTTCTCTAAATAATAATACACCATAATATTTTACTGATAAATAGGATTTTTCAGAGTCTGTGCGAGTATAAAAGCGAGAAAAGAAAAAAAGAAGTTCTTTGTACTTTTGGGTAGAGAAAATATTCGGTTTTGTTCCAAGAACTAGAAAACTTCGTGTGAATCTTTTTCAATCGATGCTTAACAGTTTCCTCTGAAATGAACTCTAGATTGTAAAGCTATTAGGTAATTTTTTATTTTATTCCTTACTCGATATATTTTATTCTTGCACGAAAGTTTTATCAGCAATTGAATTCCTCACTCGCAGACTGTGAATCCGCAAAATAAAGAACTGCTGGTGACCAGGACTATATCTAGCGGCAGGGAGGGTTTAATAACAACTTTTTCCACGGCAGGCTCGCGTTTTCGGTTTAACGGTAACTCACGGTTACCACACCACGAGACAACAAATCACAGCGCCAATACTGGACTTCCTCCGTTGGGGTCATCCGGGTCCATATTTGTAATAGCTTCTTTTCTTTTTTCTTTTCACTTCACATGGATTATGCCGATGGCGATTATCTAAATCCTTTTAGGATACTTTTCCTCCACATAGTATGTCTCTTGTGACTCCATTAGTTCCTCTTCTCTATTTTCTAATGGAAAAAGTTTGTATTTCTTTTCCTTTTTCCTCCACCGTGTGCACAAAAATTTACTTGATCGCAACTCTCTAATACCTTTGTCTGATTTAACCCACCCCTCTTAAGACTACATTATTTGATCGCACCTCTTACTAGCGGTAACAAGTTTTGTGTAATGTGGAAACACTGCACAAGACAAGTGAAAGATTACACAAGCTGATATATTTATGTCCGCTGTTAACATGCATTTCTCCCATTCATTCCGATGACATGGTATTTTAACCAACTTAACCTGCTGTTGCAGCTATGTAATCAAGGTGCAGTAAAGTAATGCAATATTAAGAGGGGTGGGTCAAGTCTGAGAAATGGATTAGGGAAACAGTAAAGTAAATTTCTGGTTTTGTGCATGTAAACATATTATACCTTTCTTACTTTTATCTTTCTATACTCTCGGGTGCGTAAGTTCATAAGGCATCTTCTCCTTTATTATATAGAGACATCCAGTGAGGCCCTTCCTTGAAATGGCGAGTCATCTGGGTGCGATTGTAGACTCTTCTCTTCGTCATCGGACGCGGAAATCGTTCGATGCTTGTGCCAAACGGCGTAGGATACAAACTCCGTTGCGGATGTGCTTCTACGTTTGCCTCTTATACACGTGATCTCGATTCCGTAGCTGCCACCGTCATGACTTTCAGATGCCAAGGCCAAAGGCGCATTGCCCGAAGCACGACAAATCGAACGTCGAGTTTGGATCCGTAGTTGGTGGTCTGTTCTGGGAATGGTTCTTTCCAGCTTCCTCCAGGCTCCAGGAGTTTCTCGAACTTCGTCCAACGAGGCTGATGGCTTGATTGGAGACCTCGCGAAGCCCATGGTGTTTGAATAGCAAGGAGGGTGGTACGGGCTTAAAATGTCTCGGCTCTATGGCCTATGCAACGTGCAGAGGAATCAGTAGCTGAACTCAAAATTGTGCGTTTTAATCTTCTCTTACCGGAGGTAGGGCACCTGCAAGGATCGATCGAAATGCGCTAGATTGCTGTTATGTATCTCACGACTAGAAAGATTGCTCCTGTCTATGTCTTAGTATTTCATCTGTTTCAGTTTTGGAGTGCGTGTTGTCCAGGCCTTCATGGTGTAACTGTGAGGTTGGAGATTAGACTAGGTTTTGTTTCTGGAAGAGAGCAGTAAGGGTCTGTAGAGTCAGTTCCAAGTCCCGACTATGTCCGATCCTATTCTGTTGTTAGTGGAGAGGACACAGGACGGGAGATTTTTGTAACTTGTCATTATTAACGATCGGCGGTTCTAAAGAGTGGGAGAGGGAGCTTGCTGTAGTCAGTCAGGTATCAAGGGAGCCCATGTCCATTTGCGTCTGAAAATCAGTCATCAGGACTCATAGAATTTCTGAAGGTATTTGGGTATTTGGTAGCTGAAATCTGTTGCTCTCTGATACTTCATTTCAGGTGCAGAGTATGGCCATATTTTTCGGAGGGGTACCCATGGCAAGCGTACTCACGCAGTGGCTGCAAACACCCGAAGAACACGAAAAGAATTTACATCCATCCGCTCAATCGTTTGTTCGCGACACTAAAGCTATGTGCAGTACTGCAGTTGATGTAAAAGATTTACCAACTTCGTACGTATTCGTAGCGGATATGCCGGGAGTGAGATCGTGTGATATTAGGGTATGTGTTTCAGACCGTTCAAGTGATTGACAGCAGTTTCAGTTCTACATCTGACATCCAAACTATGGCGTCCTGTTTCTTGTGTTTATGGGAAGTACACTATGCGTGTGAATCACGGCAGATGT
Organism: Asterella californica; assembly: GCA_036924285.1. Taxonomy (NCBI): domain Eukaryota; kingdom Viridiplantae; phylum Streptophyta; class Marchantiopsida; order Marchantiales; family Aytoniaceae; genus Asterella; species Asterella californica. The sequence goes on along the minus strand of JAYKYS010000006.1, from coordinate 28,931,440 downwards.
GGTGATTGGAGAGTGAAGTTCAGACCGGATATTTTCGTTTTCCTACTATATTTTTTCATATAGCGTGTTGGAGCCTTGAGGTACTTACTCAGAATGTTCTTTGGATTTGTCACTGGCACTTGAGACTAGAATGTGTGAAGAAGGAAAATAGGGAAGTGCCCCACGGGGATGTCATGTACTAACTTCGCCTCTGGTCGTTTAACGTCGGACAGGTGCTTGTTGAAAATGATAACGTACTGACGATTTCTGGCGAGCGTCACTTCGAGGAAACAGAGCAAGCTAAATTTGTGCGGATGGAAAGGTCTGCCGGAACGTTTTTGAGGAAATTTAGTTTACCGTCAGACGCCAATGTTGATAAGATATCGGCATCTTGCTGCGATGGAGTGTTGACAGTCACCGTACCCAAGGTTCCTCCACCTCAGCAGCATCAGCCGAAAACCATTGAAGTGAGCAGTAGCTCGAACGAGGGATCAAAACCAATTTATCCTAGACTTTGATGATTGATCTAGACAGTGACAGCGCCACAGAAGTGCAGGTGAAGATAGACTTGGGACCTAACGGATCTTCCATGCTGAGTAAGTGGTCCGACGTTCTGAATCTGTAGAGTGCTTGTTAGATCTTGTAGATTTGTATAAAGTTAGAGAAGACAAACTTCTAGATGTACAAAGATAGGGTGAAGTTCCCTTGTATAAAGAGACTGTGACTTCTGTTATATTTCATTGAGTTTGGCGCCGCAGCTGAAGAACTGACTCATGATCTCATGGAATAAACTACAACAACTGAGAAGCTAAGTTTCTCTAGATAGTGGAGATTAATGGTGAACGAATAGATACTCGTTAAACTGCTTATAATTATAAGTAAATGGACTTGTTAGTGAATAACATATTTGTTTGTATATAATATCTATATTTCATGCATGGTAGATTGGACCGAGGTAATATCGCTCATCTTTCGGTTTCGAAAATTTTACTTCTCTCATCTTACTGTAGCCTAGGAATTTTCAGTGCGCGAAACCAAAAGTAAATGTTACTATAGTCCTCCGCAATAACCACCCATACCCATTTATCTTGTATTGTCTATATTCTGCTGTGTTGTACAGGAAACAGCAAGACAAGAAATTGTGTCTTAGTTTCTATGGCTTCGCAAACATAGGCCTCGATATTCCTTACTTTCGGAAGAAAAAGATTTACATGGCTGGTTTCCCCCGTGGGAACAAGTGTTCTACGTAGGCGTGAGCGATCAGTTAATTAAAACTAATTTTTTCAGGATTGTAAGCGAACAGATCTAAATATCCTTCACCACAGCCTTGTACAGTGGTATCAGTTAATTGTTTAAACACGAGAATACATGCCACTACGGTATATTGAGAATCAGAGGTTGTGGGGTAACGAAAAACAGTAATATAAAATCCTGCGATGCTGATATGCAACCAAGACGGGAAATAATAGATCTTGAACTTGTATTGGGGAATGCTAGCCGGAAAAGATCATTGGAGTAGTATACACATACAGTAAGCTGTACATTTGGAAGCATTTCTGTAGTGTTGAAAGTAAAATATCCATCCCAAGCAGAGGATGGTTTGAGAAGAGGACAAGCAGAGTGAGTGAGAGGAGTGTGGATTGATTCAGTGTGAGTTGAGTCAGAGGAGTAGTAAATTGCAAGCGACTGAAAGGATTATATGTAATCTGATTAACGGGCTAAAAATGTTAGAAAAGAGAGACGAAGTAGGCAACTAGCGAATTTATTTCAGAAATAATCATTTCAATTTATACTGTTAAAATTAAATAGCTAAAACTAGTATTTTATAAATAAATATTTATTTGTTAGTTATGTTTATAATTAATACATTTATTACGTTTGGTTGTTGTGAAAATAATAAACTTATAAGTGAAGTATGCAAAATGACCCCATCTTATTATAAACACAATGATCATGGACGCATAATCATTTTTGCACATATGAACTAACCTTTCCAAGAGAAAAAGTTTAGTCATAATATGACGGTGTGAACATACTTCTTACGTCTGGAGATGGAAAAAGTGAATATGCATTTCTCTTAAAGTCTATATGTTCAGTTTACATTGTTTCCAATGTAGAATATAAAATCAAGTTCTAAGGCATGCATGCGATTATCGACTCAGTTGTGACAGTAGTTTTTGTGTTGGAATGGCATCAGTTTCTAGACTAAATGTGTTTTCATGTACCTTGCCCTCTTCGTTATGTGCAGTGTGACCGGCGGCTACCTCTTCTGATGTTGCACTTGTGTTAGATTTCAAGCCAGACATGTTGTCATCTGTCCCATCTTTATCGCCTTGCTGCTTAAAGTATTTCGAATGTAGAGAAAAACCATGGCATAAAAATAGACCAAAATGCGAAGAACTCAAGCAGCATATGGACAAAAGAATGCATCCAAAGCGAACCGTCGTCGGGGGAGGAAAAAAACAAGCGAGGAAAGCGCGATGGCGTTGAAGGAAGCCAAAGTTTTCTTCTTTGCATGCTGGATGAACTCTCAGAACTTTTGTTCGTTTAATGTTATCGAAAATATATATATATATTATACAGATCGCAGTGGGAGCCGAAACCCTTAGTTTAATTAAATAAATATAAATAATCAAAATATTTTATAAAAGTTATCTGTTAGCCAATGCAATCAAATTTCTAATGGTCAAAACTAACTCTTTCTGCGTGGCTGGTGTCTAGAGACAGCAGAAGAGTAGTAAATACTTTAGAAACACCCTGAATAGATTAGTGCAAAACTGATTGAGAAATGGTTATTTGAAAATTCTGACTTTGTGGACATATTGTGACAATGTCCGTTGTCCAGTTTGAAATTCAAAATCTAAAAAGTTTAACTGAGAGAATATTGTTATATCTCCATTATACTGTAGTGAGTGTTTAAGTTGTTCGTCTTGAGTTTTTCACAAATTCATTAAACAGGAAAAAAGACATGAATAAAAGCTGACAAATAAAGGGCAAATACTGTGAACTTTCTGGTTTTACGTTATCCGGGGTTCAACTAATCCGTAAATGGAGTTACCGGACGTGAGTCTGAGAACGAAGCTCGATCTTGGTTAGTGCATGAAATCATGAACAGAAGGGGAGGAAGGAAGATGAAGATACTTGTGACTGATAATAATGAGTATGAGATAGATCTTCGAATGTAACGTTGTTGAACTTGTGAATAAGAAAAGTTCCGTTGCAACTGATATTCCGCCCGTTGATGAAAAGTTACATCTTTCAGCTCCTCTTACAAGCATTGGTTCTATGGCATCTAAGGTTCAAATGTTTGAAAAGTTTATTTACATGTAGTGTGTGGCCTTTCTAGGTTTAGGGTCATTGGAGAACTGCTTGAGTTTTGCAGGTAAATAAAATATTCCCATAAATCCAATTTGTAAATACAGAGAGTTTACAAGTATACAGTTTGTCGCTAGCGAAAAACAGCTGAAATGTCTTGCACCTATAAAATGTGCAATACTTGCATTTAAACAGTGTACATTGCAAAGGAGTATGATTAAGGATTGCACATATTAGAAATTTGCTTTATCACACCTCCAATAACGTCGTTGATCTTGATCAAACTTCTCTTAACAGTGTTTATCCAATCCAATCAATGTTTGACATCATTGATTGGTTATTGATTGTAAAACTAATGACTTTGTTTTGTTGTTCTTCATTTCACTATTTTCAATTGTGACTTAATATCTCTATCATCCAAATAGTCTAACCATTTCACTATTTTTTATTGTGACTAAGTATCTCTATCATCCACATCGTCTAGCAATTAAATACAAGTTGAGTGAGCTGATGTAAGCAATCTTAAACATCACTAATATAACAAGGTGACTGGTTTCATTGTCTATAGATGGTGAAGGGTGTTATCAAACCATACATCCTTAAGAGGGGTGGGATCAAGCAAATTTCTGTTGCACATATAGAGATATTGTACTTGCATAGGGTGAACTACTAAGCGACGACTGTATAGTGTATCTCGGTGGTATCTCGCATTGCTCTAGTATCATGACGCCGCAATGCGTACTGAACGAAGGAGATCGTTAGTTCTTAAACCTCAGGCGCACATGGGATTTTGTGGTGAAAATTTATCGGTAATATGGATGATAGACGCATATACTAGATTTTTCTTTCCATAAAATCAAAGTGCAAAAGTCAACACGCATTAAGGGTTTCTAAGGAGTACCCTCTCCAAATAGTTTGGGAAGCACAATTCAAATATTCTTACACGTGTAGTGTATTAGAAAGACGCGTATAAACGATCTCGTGAATTTTGATAACCTGGACCTCGAACTGATTTGTTACGTAGTAATGATGGTGTGTTCAGATAGCAAAATGTAATGATTATATGCTTACGTGTTTCAAAAAGAACGCTTTCACATGAATTATATTCAGATGTAGGCATAAGTTTAATATCCAAGACAAAACGATCTCACACTACACAAGTGAACTCCGATTTAGGCAATTAAGAAAAACCATTACTTTAATGTAAAAGCTAGAATGTGAGCCTGGTGTCTTCGAACAAAGATACAACTTGAAAGCTGCACTTGTCCTCAGAATGGTACACACCGGATAGAACGCATCATGTTTCTCAGAATGGTACACACCGGATAGAACGCATCATGTTTCTCACCGTTTCTTTAACCCACGACTCTTGTAACAGTAATGAATTGTATGATCAGATAATGTCTGCCAGAACGTTTCATAGTCCAAGATCTAACTATGAAACGTGTGCTTTTACCTGTAGACAGAGCTTTTACCATTACAGACAATCACAATCGGTCAAAAAACGATCCCAGGTATATAAGGACTAGTCCGTCTGGTAATTAGAGCAAAAGTCACGGATATTAATGGTACGCATTAGGAGCGGAGTTGATTAGCGAACGCGCACGCGAGGGGAGGGGATAGATTGTGAATTAAAGGTCCTTGCGGACTAGCGGGAGGTTTCTAATGCCTGACACAAAACCTGTCATTATGAGCCTAATGGACCAGCGTCGGACATTTCCAGTTTAAGGAGTGAGAAAACGGTACAGGTACATTCGTCACAACTGTTCCACAATCCATCGTCCGTCTCGTCTCAGTCTAACGTTCCGTTGTCTCGCTTCCCTCACTTCCTGTGGATCCGAATGTTTTCATTTCGACATACAAAAGCGGGGGTTAATATGTTGAGTTCAAAGCTTTGACGAGGAAACTAATTTACTATGTGTACGAAGGCAAGGGTGTATATGTACAGTTTGACGAGAGGGATGGCAGCCCTTTGTCTTTCCTGTTTACGAGCACCATCACACCCACTACGTCCGCCGTCATGAAGGTTACAACGCTTGCAAGCATTCGAATACCCCCTTCTGGACCCGATTCCAGAACCAGCGGGCTACAGCCACTCGTTCATCAGTTCTTCCAATGAAGGACTCGTTGAACATGTAACGTTGATCAACAGGAAAGCGTCCCTTCTTCGTAGGAACTTTCGTACCATCTGAACTGAGTATTCCTCTTCTCACACGGTTTGATACAGACTTGTTTGAAGAACAAGCTTCAATCTAGTCTACGCAGTTGAGATGACCTTCCATGACATTCTTGGCATGGCAGTCATTTCCAGTAATCACCAAGCTGTGCACTAAAATCAAACGGTAGTGCAAGACCGTACGGATCCACAAATGCAGCTATCTATAACACTAAGTTCTCTTCAAGTGCGCACGTATGAAGATAAAAGCAAAATTTTCTCTTTAATTACATTTTACGTCACGAACACCTAATGTGGCTTGCACTTCAGATCTACACCTATTTCTCCCTACCACCTACGGGTAAACTTCTGCCGAGCCATAACCCCCAATGTCGAGTCTCCAGGGGACTTCGAGGCATGGCTTGAAACTCAATGTTTAGTATGCTGTACCTGGAAAACGATGGTGCTAAATTTCCTCAATGATTCAAAACGCCAGGTTTGAGTACCCTAAGGTTCTCAATAGTCCATGCCGCCCATGCCACCCATACCTCCCATGCCCGGCATACCTGGTGCGGCACTCTCGTCCTTAGGACACTCCGATATGACAGCCTCTGTTGTAGTTAACAGAGATGACACACTGCATCGCACAAGATGGAAACGATAAATCCTTCATTTGAAATCCAGAAATGTGCAAGAAGACTAACTTGCATGATACGACTACCAAATCATGCAGTGCGACTCCAAGTACATCTGTACCTGGCGGCGTCTGTCAAAGCTGTCCTGATAACCTTCACTGGATCAATAATACCGGACTTAACCATGTCGACGTACTCAGCTGTTGTCATCACCATCAAGATGCGTCAGTAAAACTGTCAACGAATTCAGACATATCCTGCAAAGTAAACTCGTCACCTTTGAACTGTAGTCCTCCAAGTTACAGGGCCCGGACCTATCTACAAGCATTATTGTCGCTTTATATCTACAAGAGGGTCTCAATAAGACTGACCTTTAGCTGCGTCGTAACCAATTTCCATGTTTTGCTGCTCAAGAAGCTTGCCAACAACAACTGCTCCCTCCACACCGGCATTTTGAGCAATGGTGAAAGCAGGCATCTGTGAAGTGGAAGTTTGCAAGTAGGTCAGTACACGGCTACACCAGGCGCCCCATCTTAAACGATGCATGTGACACCAGACTCAAAATAATATCTGACGAGTCTGAACTTCTACCAACCTTAAGAGCATTTTGGATAATCTGAACTCCAACTTTCTGGTCAAAGTTGGCGGTTTGGATCTTGTCCAATTCGCGGGACGCGTACAGCAGGGCAACACCTCCACCTGTGAAAAGACGAAGCGGATATATGGTAAAGCTCCAACAATAAGTCAATAACATCAGCCACCCTGGCAGTGAGCTAAGCATTCAAAATGAAAATTTCGGATATCTTACCGGGAACGATACCCTCTTCAACCGCAGCCTTGGTAGCATTCAACGCGTCAGTGACACGGTCCTTCCTCTCATTAACTTCGATTTCGCTAGCACCACCAATCTGGTAAGAAATCGAAAGGTTCACAATTCAGTGGAAGTGCTTGCGCTAGTTGAACTGGCATTGCTTTTACGATGGTGTATTTCTATCAACGGCCGACTCTCCACAACTGACCTTCAGAACGGCGACACCTCCTGATAGTTTGGCCAATCGCTCCTGCAACTTCTCCTTATCATAATCAGAGGTAGCATTGTTGATGGCTTCACGAATCTGCGTGATAGACGAACAGACGATGCACCTTAGTGGCAATTCCCTCCAATCACCCGTGACCTAAGATAGATCAGTGGTTAATCTTACAGACCAGGAGTTATATTTGAGGTGAAGAAAGACTACCTGCTCAATCCTCTCCTCGATCAACTTTTTGTCACCAGAACCGTCAAGAATGATGGTATCATCCTTGGAAATGGTAACCTGTTCGAGCGAGATTCAATGGAAGGAATGTTTCGGTCAGAAATCACCAAAGGAGTCAAAAATATGTAGCCAGAGTGAGCTTCCTAGGTCAAGCTAAACACTAGCCATAGCTCGATCCCAAAGCGACTTCCTCCAGGCAGAAATAATATCTTGGTAGATAGCCTCGAAACCCACAGCAGAAACCAAATCGATCAAACGAACCTTCTTAGCAGTGCCGAGCATGTCGAGCTGAACCTTCTCGAGCTTCAATCCCAAATCTTCACTGATCAACTGCACGATCCAACGTGAAAGTAGTGTTCAGTAAAGAACGGGATCGTTCGCACAAGAACATTTATCAAAGATCTACAAAGGAGTGCGTATACCCACCTGACCACCAGTGAGAATGGCAAGATCTTGCATGTATGCCTTCCTATTTTCGCCAAAACCCGGGGCTTTAACGGCACATACCTGCAAAGTGACATGCGAAAATATAAGTGTCCTGGAAAGGTTTTCAATCTCATCACACTTCTCTCGGGGTATCTTATGTCTTCTTCCTTTCTGGCTTCAACATCTCATTCTTTCTAGAAGGAAACTGATCAGTACGTATGCTTGAAGTGCGGAGTTACTAGTATAGCAAAATATCTGCTCGACCAACAAAAAGGTACATTTCTATTTACTTACTTTGAAACCACCACGCAGCTTGTTCACAATCAACGTGGCCAAAGCTTCGCTCTCCACGTCCTCGGCAACGATCAACAGCTGACGCTGATCCTGCATGAAAATACCACGCATTGTTCAACTCCTGATCTGGCCTGGTCAAACCTGGGCTTCCCGACACTCTCGAGTTCAACACCTCCATCTGTAAAAGTTTTGAGAGAAGTTTTCCAAGTGAAGTTACCGCAAGACATGTAACTGCAGAGGAGACACGTCCCTTACCCTGACAACCATTTCTAGAAGTGGAAGAATCGAGTTGAGGCCCGAGATCTTCTTCTCGTGAATCAAAATGACTGGGTTCTCCATCTCCTGTCGTGTCAGGCAAAGACGTCATGCGAATGAGCCAAACAGTACATCCACGTACCGCTTAATTCATCTCCAGGGAGGTATTTCAGAAGGAATCCTAGAGGATTTCGAAACGCCAGTGACAAAACCGTTGGCAGTGATACTCACGACTTTCTGGGTCTTCATGTTCGTGATGAAGTAAGGAGAGATGAAACCCCTGTCGAGCTTCATTCCCTCCACAACTTCGAGTTCGTTGAACAAAGTCTTACCATCCTGTACGCGTGCTCAAAGGCAGTTAGCTTCACGGGGCTGAAATAGAAGGACGGCAAGCAAGCACGGCTTGCCATGGCAGGCCAATGTTAAGTTAAATCTAACAAAAGTTAACTGCGTTCTCGGTTATAAACCAAATGTAGATTTCATCGATCTCCAAGTCTCTTCACATACCGAGACCGTGATAACTCCCTCCTTGCCAACTTTCTCCATAGCCCTGGCGATAAGGTCACCAATCTCCCTCTCTCCGTTGGCAGAAATAGTTCCAACCTGCATGTGTCCGCATGTGAATCAGATTTTCCGAGAGACCGGAGAAGGCGTTATAATCACGGTATTTCAACAGCATGAGTAAAGTCGCGCGGAACGAACGCATTTGTCAAAGGTTTGCAACTCACTTGGGCGATTTCCTCGGAAGTGCTGATCATTTTTGCCCTGGACTTCAGGTGAGATACGACAGCATCTACTGCCAAGTTAATACCCCTCCTCAAGTCCATGGCGTTCATTCCTGCTGCTACGGATTTGCAACCCTCGGCGAAAATGGCTCTAGTAAGTACAGTTGCACATGTCGTTCCTGCAGGTGATACAGTCAACACCACGACAATAAACCTTCTCTAAGTAACCCCGGAAAAAGTCCAAATGGTAATTTCACGCAAACGGGAAGAAATGTGAGATTCAATTCAATCAATATACATCAAAAGTGAGAGGCGACATACCGTCTCCAGCAACGTCGTTTGTGGCGTTGGCCACTTGTTTCACGAGACTTGCCCCAATATTTTTAACTCTATCCTTGAACTCGATAGCTTTAGCGACTGTAACACCATCCTTGGTAACTTTAGGAGCCCCGAAGCTCTGCTCGATTACTACGTTGCGTCCCTGCAGTACAAAGTAGGGCATTAACCGGTCTACCCTCAAAAATGGAACACAATCATCTACCTTGAAATGACGTGCTGCACAAGCGGGAGAGAGAGGGAAGGAACGCGCATGAAGGTTACCTTGGGCCCCATGGTAACCTTCACGGCATCTGCGAGCTGCTCAACACCCTGAAGCATCAGCGCCCTGGCTTCCACTCCAAATCTGATGTCCTTGGCTGCATAATTCCTAACCCACTGTTGGTTCACGTTCTACAGGAGAAGAAACGTATACGTGAGTACTTGCAAATATCAGCAATTTCTCGGCTTACTGGGTTTACATGAATTTGCTCAAACAAAATACCTGCGGTCCCCATAAGCTGTCTGTTACATGTAATTTGACAGAAAGATAGGAACTTACTGTCTGGATGAGCTGTTGTCGGGCCCGGCCCCTGCATAAATCAGAACAAAGCCAAGAGAATTAAAATGCTGACCCAGAAAGCAGAACTGATTGAGCGTTTCAATCGAGCTAACAGTTCACTCTCATACAGAGGCAGTACACAAAAATGGCTTATAATTTTAGTTCCATTACTACACAATTATCAAATTCTCCAGGAAAAGATAAGCTCCAGGGTAAGCACTCTATACGTCGTTTCTTTTGTTTTGCAACAGGGGTCCATCGTAACCCATCACAAACCGCTAACGCACCAACAGAAGTCTACCACTGATGGAAGCAAAGTCATACGGGGTTCATGACGAGGTTCCTCACAATACTCCGGATAACTGCGAACTTTCAACTACACTTGGTCGACAATGCCAGCGCCGGTATAGTGCACATCAAGGACGACGAAGCGGACTGGGTCGACATGGTTCTGGCATATGGAAAAGTTTCGAAAGAAGAGACAACACAAAACATCACAGTATTTAAACTTAATCATGTGTTTAATGACGTATCCACAAGGTGTCCAGTATATCTTGTCAGCGAAAGCTCTTATCATTTACCACCGATACGAGAAAGTGAGTACATGTCTTCGCAGATACATTCACCCATCCAAGCATTGTGGACAAAACGAAACTAAATAGTACAACAAACGGCCAGCTCCAGGGAAAGCCCTTACTCATGATGGAAACGCTCACTGCCAGACGTTAAATCAGTGATCAACGCCCAAACGTAAAGGAATATAGAACTAATAATGTGTCATATATCTGACTCTTCAGGAGGCCAAGTCTCCATGGTGGTAGATGGTTTAACACTGGGAATTCCGAGACATACTACCGAATCATGACAACGAACAGGGTAAACATAAAATAACAAGTACCGCGCAGATCATCTCAGTTGCGCACTGAACTGATTGATCTTTGGCAATGACACGTCGGAACGATCAGATCGCGCAACGATCTCGGACAAGACGTTGACTCAGTTGAGCACCAGACCGGAGCTGAGCTGAAATTTTAAAGAAGGAAAAGCAATGGGAAAATTCCAACTCGTCTCTAAGGCGAAAACGCACCTGACAACAGCGTTCGCAACAGCTGCCGCCGCCCTGTACATGATTGCTATCTAGCTAAATCGATTATAGTGCCCAGCAAGGAGAAGCCGAAATTCTTCTCCACAGACAAGAGAATGAAACCGATCGACACTTCGTCTTTAGGGCGGCCGCGAACAATACTACAATCAGAAGCAGCGTCAGAGAAACAGGAAGGAAGAGAGAAGACTCCCAAGTCGCTTTGTTCGAACTTGCTCCTACACTGTCGGCCTTGGCCTCTCGTTCTCTCGTGCCGTCGACCTGGCACTAAACTCTCTGTAGTCCTTCGAGGCTGTCTCAGTTTGCAGTAGAGGGCAAGGGCCACGACCCTAAAACCCTTCCCCTTGAGCAATACAAAGCGCTCAGTCGATGCCTCCCAACTGGGGCGACTACCCGAACTCTCTGGACTCTCTACTTTATAGCTCCACCGGCTAGTGTTACCAATTCCGTCGAACTGCATCTATTACGCCGGTGGACTCTCCGTTGAAATCGAATGCGGTATACTTTGACGGACTTATTTGGAACACATACGTCATTCCGAACTCAAATGTTGCAGCACGCAGTGAGGCAAAAACTATAATAAGCCTTAGTTTGGATAGTTAAATTTAACTACTGGTTTTAATTTAGCTAAACTCGAGGCTAACAAACAAATTCTTTGTAGCTAAATTTAACTACTGATTGAGCCAGCCGTTCCCGAATTTTACAACAGTTCCAGTTTTTTCCGTCAATATCAGAAACACACATTTGTGTTCTGTGCGGGGACTATAACGTTCAGGTAGTTGCGGCAGTCACTTCCAAGGTGACCTGTTACAGCAGGTGAGCGAACAGGGGAATCAGGCTGGTATTATTCCTGCTACTATCCGGGACAAATGGAGAGTGATTGAGGATCAAAACCCTAAACCTCTCCCCCTCCCATCTACTGTTGCTGGCTACTTGCATTGCAACGTCGAGAGTGGACTTGGAGAGCGGAGGGCCTACCTCATGGATGGTTCCAGAAGCACTCTGGCCTCTACTGAAGAAGATAGTGCTTTTACGTGCTATGTATATTTCTATTTAGACTTTTGTGCTACATCTCAACTGCCGACACAACCAGAAAGGAAAGTTTTATTAGCCTCGTGCTCAGCAGTAAGTTCCTCTATTTTCGTTTTTCTTTTTTATATTTTTTATATTTAAAAAAGGATGTAAGAATAACGGATAGAAGATAGAAATAATATAATATCAGTTTTTTGAGAGCATAAAAGAAGCTAAAAGACATAGATTGGTTTAAGAATCCAACATTTGCTTAGGCAGCATTGATTTTACTACTCTGAGATCAGAAAGAAATATTTAACGAAGAGGTAAGCAACACAGCTATATCCAAAGTGTGCAAAACAACCAAATAACGTTTTTGACAAGAAACCAATACAAAAAAACTTGAAAAAAAACTGACAAACTTAGGAATCGAATCTAAAAAAAATAAAAAATTAAAAGAAACCAGTATGCTATCTGCATCTCGAGAGCATAGAGAAGCTCGAAGACATGGACAAGCTTAGGAATTGAATCATTGTTTAGGCAATACTAATTTCACTATCTTGAGGTTAGAGAAGTATACATATATAATTAGATGACACGCAACACAATTATATACAACAAGTGCAGACGATCGAATAATTTCTTTGACCAAAAATCAGTCTGAGAATTCTCATCTGCGCAACCAAACAGAGTACAATAGTGTACCCAACCTCTAAAAAGAAGATCCGAACGTCAAAATCCTCTTAGAAACAAAACTCAAACTGTATTCGTCAAATTAAGAACCACTACTGATATCCCTCGAGTTATAGCTAGAGGTACATTCTTCTCTTTCTATCTTCTCTTGTTCCAAAGAATTTATCTCATTTCTAACATTTATTTCTCACCTTCTGAATTGGTTAGAATACTGCAGGTACCAATAGCCAAAGCTAAATATCACCTATAGCTAGTCAACATCTATCTATGAAGAATTTGTTCTACCACCTACGACATTCGACCACTTCTTTTCCATATAAGTTACTTAAATCTTCTATGGATTCAGTTGTTATACTCTTGATTACCTCCATCCATCTTATTTTTAAAGTACTTGCAACACTAGATAAGATCAATGTTAGAACTCAAAAATCTAAAAAGAAGTAAGTTGTATATGATGGATATGGCTAGACTTTTTCCCATGTTTTGACTTGATTTCAGTATAAATATTCAGTTAGAAGTCAATTTATCCCAACTTCAAATCAGTTAAACCCCACTACTGATATTTAGGGTCTGGGTTACCCAAACTCCTCACTTTTTGACGTGCACGGACGTGAAAGACGGAGCTTTGGGTTACCCCGAGCAAACTGCATTTTTCAATAATGTTTGAATCTGATCTCCGTTGTTGACGTGGTAAGTAGCGTTGGAAAGCTACTGAAAAGCGTTACATTTTTGCAAAAAAAAAAATTTGATTTTCATCTAAACATTATCAAAACCCAGTTTGTTAAATTCTAAGCTTTTCGGTGTTCCAGGTTTCGAAGAGAGATTTTGAATTCAAAAAATAATCTAAATGAAATATTCCATCTGGGACCCTTTTATACCAGGAGGGGGGTTTAAGTCATTTATCGCGTAAAACTAGTGATCTGGGAATATTTGATTACCATCAGATTTTCCGTTTAGAACATATTCTCGCAGTATTCAGATACATGAGAGTAATACTTTTTTAGAATCCGAGACAACATACCGACTAAGAAGCTGAGACTTAACCATAAAATCATGGAAATGGAACTTTTCCACTCTATTCTACAAGCTAGCTTACAAGAAAACCTATCACAACTTACCCTTTTGGACTCTCACGAGGCCCTAGATCTATAGAAAGATCAATATATTTTCTTATTCGATGGTTTCGTTCATGAAGCGTTAGATCTACAGACGGATGAATCTATTTTCTTCTTATTCAATGGTTTCATTCCGCAGTATTCGATGGATTTGTCCATGGGATTTTTCTCTTAGGGTTGACTTTTATCTTCAGATAATACTTCGACACTAAATGTAATTAATATATCCTTTGTTCTATAATGATAACCTTCATCAAGATCAACTAGATACCTCGAGAATAGATTCTAAGTCTTCAAACATGTGTAAAGAAAATATCTAGAATTTGTAGTCAGCTGTGGATTTCTATTATTCATCTGTCGTAAATCCAAATGTCTTCGAACTAACTCTTGAGAGATAACTTTTAGTGTTTTGTTGATAACACGTATGAGTCAAACGGTATTGTAATATTTATTTTATTTTTCTAAAGTAAATTAGCAATAATTTTTAAAAATAAAAAGAAATATTCTGAAAGTTTTGAATTAAAATATCTTTATTTTACTTTAAAATATATTTAACAATTAAAATAGCATATTTTAGATTCATTAAATTTATAAAATAATAACTAATAGTCTATTTTTACTTGCACATGATTATAATCAAATCGTTTAGTGAATCCTTCAAGAACTTACAGTACATGAAAATCACTGAAGCTTTCTAAAGTATCTCTAACATATTCGGTTGAGATCCCTTCCCCGAGCTATATTCAAAATGTCTTCTATATGTGTTAATTCTTGATGTTGTTGCTACCTAAAACAACATCAAAAACTTCAAATATTTGTAGTTTCCTTCTTGGCATATCAAATCTAATGATTTTGTGGCACTGAAAACTAGCAAAGTAAGTTTCCCTATGAGATCATTTTCACCCCAAGAGACATTCCTATGAACCAACACATCCAAAAACTCTCTCATGCGCCAAAAGATAGCTTCTCCTCTACATTAAAAAATTACAATAAACTTTAAACCTTTGCTTCATACCAATTCCAAACAAAGTGTTTCTAGTAGCACACAAAATTTCTTGAACACCGCTTTCCAACATACCATTTTCATCAAAAAACTACACTCCTCACTTGAAATTATACCTTGTCAAAGTCCACTGAACCTCACTTCAAGTGTAAAAGCTCTCGCATGCATAGAAGTTTTGTCACTTTCTTCTGCAGTGTCCTTCTCTACCTCATCTCAAAAAGCTTCTACTCGCACTCGCACAACTTTTGTACCCAAAATATCCAAGTAATCCTTAATTTCATCCAGAACTGCTTAAACATTGAAAGCCATGGTTAAAAAATTGGTAGTTTAATGATATATGGAAAAAGTATGACTTTTTTCTCTCTTCTACTATTGAAGGCTTGTTATAAACTAATAGCAAACACCTTGCATATGTACTTGTGTCTACTGCAAACCTCATTGAATATCTTTTATTCAATTATCACATGTCGTACATATCCCGTCCTTGGTATTTCATGCAATTGTCCAAGTGACATCCATACGAGAAATCATGTCATCGAACTTGTCTCATCATCATTTAATCACATCACCCTAACTGCCATCATAGCACTTTCAGTCCTCAATAGCTTAATCTAGTTGACATTGTCAATACATCAAAGTGACATATAATATACTTGTCACATCATCAAATTGTCTATGAACACTATTATGTCAAGAAAATATGTGATGTCGGCATCGTCCATATCAATCATCAAATGCGATGTCAGCACGACGATATCGCTAAACTTAAAACCTTCAAATTTTCATAATTTTTGTTATATGTTTCTTCGCGTGATGATTCAAAAATTGAAGTTAGATTATTTGAAGAACTATATACAATGGTGCACTCAAATATACATTAGTAACAATTTGAAGAAATTTCTCTTCCCTCATGTTTTATTAAGAATAAAGTGATCATCTTAATCTTAGATGGAAAGAAAAGTTATGTGTAGAGATCTTTGAAAAAACATCTTATCGACTTGATCACCTATGAGCTACTGTGAGCAACTTTTACTAAAACTAAATGAATTTTACTAGCAAATCTTTCGTGTGTAATCTTTTCCTTCTCCATCTTGATGAGAGGAGTTAAATACATACTTGAACACACCTAAATGATGATAAATAATATGTTTCTTCCCCTTGCATGTTGAACATGATAATAACTTTTTTCTCAAATTCACTTCAAACTTTTTGTTTCACATAAGAATCTTTTTGCCTCTCAAAACTATAATGAATCGTCCTTTGTGAAAACAAGAAAAATCTGAAATGGATAAATTTGTACCTCACTGCTACATTATTAGGAGTTGAATCTTATCTACCTTACTAACATTAATTCACATTGCTAATTTGAATAACCTCATATATTCTAGCAATGAACTGAAAAGTTTAAAGATTAAACAAAATAGCTTCAATTTTACATAAGATTGTGCAAACAAACAAAAGTTGTTGGTTTAGAACTAACTTCTTGTGTTGTTCTAGATCTCTTTTTCATTTTCATCATCCTCCTTTCACTTGAAACATGCATATTCAATGTTATCGAGGAATATTACTTGGTCGAGCCCTTGAGTTTGACTTCCTACTTGGTCAGACCCACAGATATGATATGGCATTGTAACAACATTGAAGCAATCAAACACACAAGAAATGATGAGAATGCATTAGATCGAAATGAATTGACAAGCACAATGAGTAGACATTGAGTGAGATATTTCTGCTTGTAAAATCAAAATCTAATAGCGAACTACATGGCATTATCGTGTTCCTCTTCTGCGTGAATTTCCTCTTCTCCTTGGTCCGTTTCATTGATGTGCAGTTTGGTTTGACTCCTTGTGACTGTCCGTCTCATTTCTCATAATCTACGATCAAACCAATGTAAGTCTCATTGACAATGTTGCATCTACAGTCTTGTGAGCTGCTGTGTCAAGTCTGTAGAGCGACCTCGTTCTCTAAATGTAAACTTTCTCCGACCTTGGCGTCTAAAGAAAAACATTTTGATTTCATGTCCAATTGATATGACGTATATAGTTTTCACCGCATCATCTACAACTGGAGTTGCTTCTGTAATCTCCTCCCTCTTCCTCCTCATCAATCCAAGTTTTATGCATTGGATCCGGTTTAGTCACAGCAAAAGACACAATGGTTTGAGAGGAAGGAGCTTGCTCGAGGACTAGAGTACACGATATATCACAATCTTGTGTTATTGTGATAGAGGGCTCTTCCTCTGATTCATGGTTGTAGCTGTCGTCTGAATCATCATTGTCTAAAGAATCCGAATCTCTAGAAGTCTGTTATTGCTCTTGTCCTTCCTCCATCGGTTCAAATCCGAACAAGGAATCAGATCCTTCTTCCATTTGTTCAGATGCATGCAAAGAACTAGATCGAAGTTGAATCTTGAAACTCCCATCCTCATCTTGGACGACAATAGGTCCTCTTCGTGAATCTACCAATTCTTTGTAGAAGGCTATTTGCTTCTGTCTGCATAATGACATCAACTCATTTAGACATATACATGGAATTGTGCATTTCTAGAATAGCATCATGTAGAGGAATGTTAGATGAAACTTATCATCATCGAAGCGGATTCCAAGCTGAACCTTTCAATAAGTCACTGTCTTTTTGCACAAGTTTTGGCAAATATGCTTCACTTCTGCAGAATGATCCATCATATTTAATACTCGTGTGCTTTCTCAGTCACATCACATACCGATTCTTGTTTCAAGACATGTGATTGATCAAACCCAAAGGAAATGAATCAAACATCAGAAGCGAACATAAAATTTGACTCACTAGAGAGCTACACATAAAAGATACCTTGCTAACAGTCTCTCGAGTTGATACTTCCACCGATTCCATCATTTGGTAGAGGAAATTCAAGATATTTCTCCTACAATATTCATTTCATACAACCGAACCATACTACAAGGTTCACCTCCAGCTCTAAGTCTCTACAAATAATGTGTGAGTAGAGCTACCCCATTTCCTGAAGCTCCAAGCAAATATACTTCTCCTTGACTCTGCATAAGATAGACACTTCACTATGGCTTCTCTTGTCCAACAAAGCTTGAACAGAGTCCCATGTCGGCTTGAATTTATACAATGGAATGATTCAGTCTTTCGTTCGTTTTTAACAACTTCTCTTGAGCGAACATTGACAGCAGGTTTTGATAACACTCTAATCTTATCCTACGCTGAGCAAATTTCTGCGTCGTATAATATCACATATCAAACAAAATTTGGAAAGGAACATTATACCGAATATGTTTAAGAGAGGTGTTAACACTCTCAACTATGTTAGAGGTTGTCTTGCTGTAACATGGCCTGGAAAACGCATACTTCATCGTCTCTGGACAAATCGTCTTGATGTACTCAGCAGTGCTTTCTCCTCGTCTCCATATCGTTCTATTCTATCAAGCAGACGATTATATTTGCATAAACTTGACAGAGTCAACAAACACAAAACAGAGAGGAAGAAATACAATAAAATGTGACAAAGAGAAAGACAAGGACTCACAAGTAAGGTACTTACTCTAGTATGATTTTGACATAGATCAGTTCTATGACACTTTTTCAAACTGACTACGAATATTCATTTGGATGTGAAACGTAACTTGGTCAAGCACAGTATTCGAGAAAATCTCTGCAATAGTCGATTCTAGTCCCTTTTGTCTATCTGATATTATGATTGTCTTACATAGAACTCTCTATTGCTTCACGTAAGAGTCGATAGAACCATAGTCAGGTTTCTGAATTCTTTATCGGTGCTACCACGTATGTTAAGACAATGACTCGATTGTTATCATCAAGTACGGTAGCCATGAAAATTTGACATGGATATTTGTTGTTCTTCAAGTGGCAAGCGTTGATGACAATATTCTATTGACATAGAAATAATATATGCTTGCAAACACTCGAGGAAATAAAAGTCATACAAAAATATCGTTACTATCCCATGAGTTTCAAGCAACCACCGCTTCAGGGGTCCAACTGTTCTATGCGAGTACAAAGAGATAGAATGAAGTGAAATGATATGCTCTATGAACCTTCCAACCATTCGTGTGCATGTTCTTGCCCTCTCCACTACGACATGTATTTAGTTAGCTTACCGTAATTCTTTCGAGTCTCCTCCATCAGGTTCTTCACTGGAATATTTCTACGGATTGCGACTCTATTACTTAATACAGTAACTAGATACTCATACTTTGTAGCAACTCCTCTCTCTTGAGCCAAGAACACATGACAAGTGTGGACCAGTTCACAAACAATAAACTTGATATCTCCACTGTACTTCTTAACTACGCTCATACTCGCCAAAGACGAGTTCTAAGTTGGTCTCGGTTCACTAACACCATTGAATGTATGAAAACCAACACGGCATGCTGAGATATACCTCATTCTTTCACCAGCTTCAAGTTGAGATCGATCAATCCGTTTTGGTTCCAGAAATAATCTTCATCAGTTTTAAATCGAGATCGATCAATCATTATTCTATGCAACTCAATGTTCTATCCATCGTCCTCTTGAACTGTTGTACGTCTCTTTCTCGCACCTACCGTCTTGTTGTATTAATGAAAGCTCTTATCTAGTATGTCGTAAAATCACAACGTTAATCTACAAATCATAATCACATGTTATTGTTCATGCACCACTTATCTTTATCCTATTTGGTTCCGATCAGAATAGGTGTCATAAAACATGTTTTTCTGATTATGAATACACTGGTTATATGCCTTGGCATGAACATGTTAGCTCTAAAACTTGATCTTTCAACCCAAATGTTTCTCTAACTACTCTTCTAGCACAAGTGACTTTGTATTCCATGGATTCAAGGTTAAAGCTTGCTATGATCCAAAAGATATGTATAAGTTGTAGAAAATTATGTTACAAATAGATCTTTTTGTGCTCTATTTGAAATACTCAGCTATGTACCATTTAACTGAATGTAACTCTATATCATTGAAAGCATGACTTAATAGCTTTTCAATGATGCTAGCTACACGTCAATCAACCGTCACAACTCTATTTATTACAACCGAAAAGATGCTCTAGTGCCGCTCAACCAAACTAATCGAATCCCAATATAACTTGTTGCACACCCTCGTCTCCTAAGTAGTCCAGCAAAGTAAAGCATCCATGATTCAAGACAATACTCAGTTTACAACATAGCACCGATGATGGCAGTACCTAGCAGCTCTAAAATCCAAACGACGACCTTTGATTCATCACGACACCTTGCTCTTTTGCCAAATAGAGCTGAAATAAACCTCACAACTTCACAAGGTCAAGTTGTATGCTGACATAGCAGTTTCAGCAACAAACTCCTCTCCAATTGCTCGAAAAGAACCAAAAGATGATAAAAGATATGTCTGAAAACTTGAATCTGATAATAAAAGAAGCTTCTTTGAATTTTGAGATCTCAGTTCTCTCAAAATGCTCAACCAATGATGATCAAATTTCACAGGAAATTGTATTGGACCTTCACTCTTACCCTGAATAATTTTCAGGTTGAAACCTCAATCCAACTCTCAGATATGGATCAAACATTAATCAATGCTAACTTAAGAGCTTTACAAATGATCTTGAACAACCTATTCAACCATTCAAGATGAAACTTCCTAGATATCTTACTCATAAGTCATCCCTCAATCCTAGAAAGTTTCACTTAGAAATTTGATCAAGAACTCGAGAAATAGCCAATCCCTCATGACTGTCACAGTTCGCAATACTCGTATCATCACGTGTGCATCATTTATTTTCAATCGAAAGGTTGACAATCCAGAATGATAAAGAATTGGCTGAACTTGATATCAAAATGATCAACTCGTCGTCAGCTCTCCAACCCAACTCACAACTCCTCAAAACTCCTCACAAATATTCATAAACGGCCGAAAATGTAACGATGGATATGAATTTCATCCCTCTTCATTCATTTGATCATATCACCTTCAATCTTCCATGAAATCACTAGATTCTTTAGCCCTGATTGAAGCCTTGGTCAAGAGCTTCCCAACCATATCCTTCTTTGTCCAAATGATCGTTCGAAGTCTCTTGAAATGACAAAAAATATCACGAACAACTAGCACACCATTGTCCAAAAGTAGACAAATGAGAACAAAAAGAACTGTAAGTTGGTCTTTTCATCACTCAACATTTTCCACTAGAATGACTTCTATCATCCAAGGAAACATTAGAGACCAATAAGACTAGAAAAAATCATAAAATCTCTGAAACATGTTGAAAGATTCTTTGAGCGTGAATACGTAAAAACGCTCAACTATAATGTGATAATTGAGTCAACGACTAATACAAAATCAATATTACAATCTGAAAATGATTTGACAATGAAAAGTATGATAAAAAGAAACAGTGAAGCTATCACTCGATTGAAATATTATTCCTCAAAGTTTCTGACGATCCAAGACATGATTGATCTTTAGTTTGCAATGACACAGAATATCGATCTAAACGTTGAAAGTAACGTTGGCTAGATAGATATAACGAGATCTGTTCTTTGTCACAACAAGATGAACACCATCAGATCTCAACTCTCTCCGTATGTAACAGTCTGAAGGATCACGGAAGTAGTAAGTCCATCACTCTTCTCATGAATTCACCACACAAAATACGAAACTAATCACTGTCGAAAGTGATCGTGGTGGATGCAATGAAGTGCATTGTAAAATGGTTCGAGAAAGAAGGTCCGGAGCTGGCATCAAACTTTCGTCCATAACCACCACTCTCGGAGTTCTTCACTCCTCTATGTAGACCATCGAGAAACCTTCACGAATCATCCGCTAAGAAAGAATACATCACGAATCCTCGACTCACCATTTTATATCCAAATTTGACGAAAATATCATTGAAACGAACACACACATATTGTTGATTTGACATGTCCCACTGCCGTGCAATCACTTAAACAAATAATCAAGATCGTGACACACATCACACCATTCGACAAATTACACGATAAGATTTATGAAACATAGAAAAGAAACACATCATAAGTTCTACAAGAATTTCACACAAGAGCTGTACCACAACATGACATCGGACCGTCTCTCTAACTCTCAGGCTCAGCATTCCCTAAGTCTCGACCTAGAACCTTGCTCATGTTTTGGTCTCAAAACATGAGCAAGTCACAACGTGACTTGAGACGGACGTCTCATAAAGTCTAAGGTCCTAAACGGTGCTTCTAGCACACATAGCGGTTCAACCACCCGTGATGTTCATCTAGATCTAGACTCCCAAATGATGATCAAACACACATGTCTCATTTCTTAGTCTTGTCTCATCTCTTGGGTCGTTCCTAAGTTCAGACGTCTAAGTATGGATCGGAACGCATCTTTGTACTGGTCCAGCTATCATCTCATGTCTCAAAGTATATCCGTTGAACTTTGGTGTCGAGTGACTCGTCCTGGCTCACCCGTGCATCGAATCTTTCTCATATATACTTCTAAGGATTGGCGATCTTTAGTCCTTGAAAATTATATCACAATATGATCACGGGATCGACTATAATTCTCAACTCCAATGTCAATTCGAGAAGTTCTTGATATCATTGGAAAACCCTTGTCGAGGTCTTTCAAGTAATACCTTAATCACCTGAAGATCATATGGAGCTCAGTCCATGGTCCAAAACGTCATTAGAGCTCCAACACAAAGTGTTTTTTTGAGCACCAGACTTGGACTCTGTGGTTCCGACGAGCGTCTGTCTGCGTCAGATCCACGTCTCAGACTTGCATTTCGATTTGTTTCTTGACTTGGCTCTTTATGTCAGCGGTCTTCTGGGTCCTCTTGGGATAGGTCTCTACGTCATAACCCAATGTCTCAACATTAGTTCAGAGAACCACTCAGAATTCATCTATTCTTAACTTCCTGGTCAAGCTATTAAGTTCTACTCACAACGTTCACAACCTATCGTAAGTCCGCTAGAGTTATGTTGTTCGCGTTTGCGTCTGATCTAGAGACAGAGGATCGCGACATTCATCACTACTTTGGAGGTTGATGATATCATTAACAATGATCTTTAAGTTAACGCCAAGTTCAAAATGGGTAGCCAACCTCTTGGTGTCAAAATTACGTTCTGCTACTAATCCTCAATTCCGTTCTTGGTTTGAGTCTTAAGTTGTCTCTAGAACACGTAGAATATTTTAACTAATCTCAGGGAAGTCTAACCTCTTTGACCACCCTTAAACAAAACTAGTTGAAAATTTCTAAACATTCTACTTAAGACTTTAACTGGCTAAGTATAGTATATAAGTATTCACACCTACTTACCAGATCTCATGAAGCTCACTTTCTGATCGTAGCTTGATTTGACTTCAATGTGCGATTAAGTTTACGTTGCAGTTAGCAAACTACAACGCAAGATCACCTCAAGCCCCAATCCAAGTGTAAACAATTCACACTTGCTTTGCCAACGCTAAGACAAACCTAAGTATTGATTTAGATGCTTATCCAAACCAACTCGTTTCCTTTGAGTGCACTTGCATTCCTCCTCTCGACAACATACAAGACATCTGATCAGAACTAGTCATAGCCATGCATTACTATTATACTTAGAAAATTTCCAAAAAACAAATTCTTTATTTCCACAAAATACAAGTCAAAGCTACAAGGTCTATCGGTCCAAATCACCTCAAGTTGCTACTCATATGGTTCGTCGTTCCTTCACTCCTCGTTGGAAGGAGATGTCTTCATCTTGCTAACGTCCTTGTTGTCCTTGTCATTGTTTGAAGAGGTCTAATACTTTGCTTGCATGTTCTAGATCTTCCTCGGTCACCCAAGTTGCTTCCTTTAAATGATATATATATCATTTGATCAAGTACTCCGTTCGGTTGAATTTGTGTCGCGGTCGCAAAATGATCTCCATCTCGTACTCTATTTCGTCTTGCACTACATCAAGTTGAGGCTTGAGGATCTACTTGCACTCTGGTCGGAAATCATCTTTGAAGTACTTCTTCAACAAAGAAATGTGAAATTTTGGATGTAACTGTCACTTAGGAAGAAGGTCTAAAGTATAAACATTTTTGTGCAGATTTTTGCTATCACAAAGAGTTTTGCAAACTTCGATGAGAACTTTGTCAATATTCCCTCCCGAAGAATGAAGTTCTTCATAGTCAACCTTACTCTTTCTCCCGCTTGAAACTTCACTTGCCATTGATGTTTGTTTATCTGCTTCGTGTAATGTTGCTGCGCTTTACGCGGTTCAAAGAGTTTTTGTTGCTGGACATCGTCGTCCCCAGTCCGCTCCACTAGTTTCAAATGTTCGGCACTTATGCGAGGTAGCTTCGGCATCCGGAAGAGAGCTTTCTCCGATCTAGAATTGAGTCTCTCAATAAATATGCATATCTTGGTCTCCTCAGTCCACTCGGAGAACGAATCCAACTTGGCATTTAACTTGCGCACATAAGCACTTAAGATCCCCGTCTCTTTCAACCTAGCTAACTCGAAACCATCCCGAATCCACTCATGAGTAAATAGTCCTTCGAGCAACTCCTTGAACTCAATCCAACCGAGCATCGAGATGGTCAAGGTGTGCTCGTCTTTGTATGTAGTCTACCAGAAAAGCGCATGGTCTTTTAAGAACGTAACCGTCACTCTCACCTTGTTAGTCTCCTTAGTCTATTGCGTCTCAAAGTATAGGTCTAACTCACTTAAGAATTCCTTAATCTTACGAGCTCGTCCTATGTCTGAAAACGAGATCGATAAATTTATCTTCCAAAACTTTCGAGTAGACGAGGAAGTTACAACGCTAACCTGCAAATCACAATCACATGTTAGCATTCATGCACCACTTATCTTTATCCAACTTGGTCTGAATTGGGGTCAGACCATCTCCCTCATTCTCAAGCTCAGAATTCCCTAAGTCTCGACTTAGATCCGACTAGGTCAGTCTCAAAACAAGAGCAAGTCATGACGTGACTTAAGGCAGACTTCCTATAAAGTCTAAGGTCTTAAACAATACTTCCAACGCACATAGCGGTCCAACCATCCATGATGTCCGTCTAGGTCTAGGTTACCGAATGATGATCGAACCCACCGTCTCGTCTTTTAGTCTTGTCCAAACCCTTGGATCGTTCTTAAGTTCAGATGTCCAAGTATGGATCTAAACGCGCTTTGGTATTAGCCCAACCATCATCTCCTGTCTCTAAAACCATCCGCCAAACTCTAAGGTCAAGTGATTCGTCTTGGTCCACCCAAGCATCGAGTCCCCCTCATATATACTTCTAAGGATTGATAGCCCCGTCTTCCTCTTTGATCCTTGAAAATTGTATCACAATATGATCACGAGATTGATCATAATTTTCAGTTCTGATGTCATTTCGAAGAGTTCTTTCTATCTTTGAAAAGTCTTCGTCGAGACTTTTCCAATGATACCTTAATCGTCTCGAGATCTTACATGGAGCTCCATCCACGACACAAAATGTTGTTGGAGCTCCAACACTTAGCATTTTTCAAAGAATCGTGGTTCAGCGTCAGACTGGGACCCTGTGATTCGGATCAGCATTTGTTTGCGTCGGACACATATCTCGATCGCTCGGACCCATGTCTCAGACTTGCATTTTGATATGTTTCCAAACTTATCTCTTTATGTCAACTTTGTCTAGGGTCCTCTTGGGATAGACCTCTACATCCTAACTCAATGTTTCAATCTTAGTTCAAGGAACCACTTAGGGTTCATCTGTTCTCAACTTCTCGATCAAGCCGTTAAGTCTTACTCGCAATATTCACAATCTAATGCAAGTTCGCTAGGGCTTTCTTGTTCGCATCTGCGTCTGATCTTGAGAGTGACAGTCGTAACAACCTCACATTACACCTCTGTGTGAGATGACTAAAATCTTTAGGTTCCAAAAATGTTTCTCTTGATTGATTTTGAGGAATTTCTTTCGTTGCATAATTCTTCACTAGATCGTTTCTTACATCTAAGTGTTGCCTTGTAACTATACGCTCTAACTCTACAATAGGACTTAGATTTGACACACTGGTATACCGGACTAAAGAAGGTACTAGCTTTCTACTCTCCACTCAAATTCCTTGAAGTCTTCAAAGACAACATTGAGTTTCAATCGACTCGCGATCTCTCAGATCTGTTCTAAGGTCCAACCTAGTAAATCGCGACCAACGGCAGAACTCTCTTCCATCTCCACTCTCTATCAATCAAACTCCAACAAGTATTTCTTCCATTGCTGAAACAAGGATAACACAAAGGTAGTCAAAAATCAAAGTTGACTAAGAACTATTTTCAACTTCATCATCGTTGACCTCCAAGGCCATTGTCATGGAATACTGCATTCTTGTAGAATCAATGATAGACTATTCTTGGTGTGAACCTGAAACCGTATTGCTGCTTTGACGCTCTACACTAAACACTTTCCCTAGATCGAAGGTTTTGCGAGTCTTACTTCAAATATGGATAAACACGTTGTCGTAGCGAGAGCTTTTCCTTTGAGCAAGGGCGTACCTTCTGGCTGTGGCTAGCGATCAATGCACAGCAGAGCGACAAGTTTCCTGTAGATTTCTCTCTAACTTCCTCGATAACTAAGCACTTTCTTTCTCTCAGTAAAGGGTCAAAATAACTACACGAAAAGGTTGGATGATCATGGGCACGACAAACGGGATATGTGATGACATGATCTCTCGGTAGTATTCCTCTCTGAAGTTTCTCACTACTAGGGCTTCGTACATGGCTTTGGGTCGACAGATGTGTCTTATCTCGCACTAGGTGTTAAAGTTACAGGAGGGAGCTGAGTTAGATCCATCCTTCGTTAGATGAGGATAAAGACAGTGAGATCCCATTCTTGGCCGTAAGTGACAACATGTAAGATCACAGGGACAGGCGAGAGCATGATTTGCGCGGTAAAGTTATGCCCAAAGGATCCTATCAGAAACTGTTGGAAATGAACGCGTTCCATGTACATCAGTTTGATCTGGAAAGGGTTTCGGAAAGGGAATCTGGGCGGTAAGTAGAGTCCTTCGTCCATCTCTCACAACAGTTGCACTCCAACTACAAGAGTATCTCGATCCATAGAACACCGATACAATCTCATAGGATCACCACGACCTCTCCACGAACAATCTCTGAATTTTCTCCAGGTCGAATGCCCCACACAGGTCACTCCTTTTTGCTTAAAAGTTTCGAACACAAAACAAGGATAGGTGCAAGCTCCCTAACCAAGCAACCCAAGCCTCACTGACCGATGAGGTGGCACACATGCACATCGCATGTTTGGTGCCGTCATACTCATCCACGCGTGGGTCTTCTGGGTGAAAGGTTCTAATGCATGCACTGTAACGTGTCCCAAAAACCAGAGACTAGGCTAGACAGGTAGTCGACTCTACAGGTCAAGGATCGCACTTTGCCACGTTGAGTGCGAACCTGACAACCACATGACGTGGTTACAACGTAGGCCGCTAAAGTCTCATCTACACCTAGAATACGCCAAAGCAATACAAACGTCACACTGGATACTTTTCTGCCAGCTGCCGCTAACAAGACTCGGGACCTGGACTAGATACTGTTGTCGATACAACTCGACAGAAAAACAGCGAACTTTCACACATGATAGTTACAGATCTACAGCTTAGTCTCCTCTCAAACTTGCCACGTAGGTAGGATACTAGAATCCTTACTTACAGGTCAAATTTCAGGAAGATCTGACGGCTAGATCTTCTCCCACAATTAACACAAATCCACAGAAACTAACACGCACTTCCAATCTCAGATTCAGGACAGAAGCTTCTTCGCCTAAATGAACCGTCCACTTCCACTCAAACTTCCTGTGCTATCAATTCAGAAGGTAAACTCACTACTCAGGAAATTTGAGCCGATTTGACCGTTCGGATCATCCTCCATACATCTGCAAAGTTGCTGCTCCAGATTGAGAGCTTTCTGCACCCCGTCGCCTTCAAATCGCCATTGCGCTCAATCCGCAGAACATCCGGTGGTGAAATTTGTGGTCAGAGCTTCAGCAACTACCAGACTACAAGCTCATGAAATCTGGTCTCAATCTGACGGCTCAATCACTCAAACTCTGTAATCTTACAATCGGAAGAGAAAGCTATGTACTCTCATCACTCTATGAACTTCAAATCGTCATAACGTATGCCCTGGACCTCCAAATCGAGTGAAATTTGTGGTCAGATTGCTCCTCCCGTCGAGAGCTCTCCGCCCATGCCCTCTGATCTCCAAAATCTCTCGTCAAAGTGCCCCGATCCTTCCAGAGCGCACACTTAGGTAGATGACAAGTTACCTTCATTTTTTTGAGGACCAATGAGAAGTTAAAGGACTCAACCTTGTCCTTTTCTGCCCCATGGAGAGCCCCAGCAGATAATAGAGCATTCTAAGCTCATAAGAGCAATGTTTTGGATCCCATTATACCACAACTTCTACAATTGTGTGCAAAACGCACTTATACGCGTAATTTACATACTAACTGGTCCCACAACAGGACAACGTCAGACTAACACTCTATAGAATTGTCTTAGTTGACCATTGTCACGCAAGACGATCATTGAGAGATGATTGTCATGTCAGAAATGGACTTAGGCTAGCGATTTTTTAAAGTCAAGGACCTGGCCAAGTAGCAAGCCGAACTCAAGAGGTCGGCCAAGTAATTTTCTCATGTTATCATTGATTCTCATAAATATATGAAATCAGTACCATCATTGAAACTTCACTTGCACTACCACATGCAATCATCCGAACACTCGAACGAAAGTTGACATAACCTAGAACCGTAACATTCACTTGAAAGAAGTACAAACTACACCCAATCATTCTTATGCTAACCATGAAATCAGACCACCACTACAATTTTCACAAAGATCAAAATTAATTAAAATTAATTTTTCTTAACCAATGAGACGGAGGATCGGTAAAAAAATACATGTAAATTTAACCACAGTCTTCCTTGAAAAGAGATAATGTTTGAGTCGAAGAAGTGATCGAATAATCAATTCTTCACCAGTCGGAGAAAATGGTCGCTCGATCATTTCTCTTCTCGACGGAGAAGTATTCCGGGATAACTTCTCTGAGAACCAAAAAAGTGATCGTTTGATCAATTCTCCTCTTGTCGGTGGTATGTTCGAACTAGCACTTCTCCTCTCGTCGGAGATGTGTTCGAACTAGCACTTCTCCAAGAACCGAAGAAGTGATCGCATGATCACTTCTCCTCTCGTCAGTGATGTGTTCGAGCTAGCACTTCTCTTCTCGTCAGAGTTGTGTTCGAACTAGCACTTCTCCAAGAACCGAAGAAGTGATCGCATTATCACTTCTCCTCTCGTAAGTGATGTGTTTGAGCTAGCACTTCTCTTCTCGTCAGATATGTGTTCGAACTAGCACTTCTCCTCCCGTCAGTGATGTGTTCGAGCTAGCACTTCTCCAAGAACCGAAGAAATGATCGCTCGATCATTTTTTCTCTCGTCGGTGATGTGTTCGAGCTAACACTTCTCCAAGAATCAAAGAATGATCGTCCAATCACTTCTCCATGATATCACTTCTCACACATCTCTTCAAGAGTTTTCTGTTCTTTTGCTTTTCAAGTGAAAATTCTTTTGCCCATAATATGTTGAATTAGTTGTCACGCTCGTTGTTGTTTACAGGTCTTGCTTACACTCAGGGACAGTTGCAAGATATGCACAATTGCATGGAACTTTTATGGAGTTCTCAAAACATACAAACTTTCTCCATGAGTCTTGTCAACTGGTTTATCACCAAGACGGTTAGTCTATTGAAAGTTGAAGGTACACGGTCGTTTCCTCTCCAAGTTTGTTCTGAAGCGAAGAGGTGAACCAAGGACTGAAAGTGCTTTCCAACATAACAACAAAAGACAAAAAGATGGACCAAGGACTGAAAATGTCTTTTGACACAACAATGAAAGACAAAAATGAAATGTGAATATTCTTTTGTGTTGATGAACCTCACGCTTGTAACATTGTCGTTGTAACATTGTCGATGTTGACACAAAAAAGTTCATGTGTCCAGATGTAAAAAACTACTCCAACAAGTCCTAAAAGTGATTCAATACATAATTACATACACACTTACCTAGAATAGTCCGTCTACGAAACTTATAAGTTTTTAATTTTATAAATAAACATTTAAAAGTTTTATTTTCAGTAAAAAAGTTTATGGAACTTATATTCATAATGTTTGGCTTGTACCATTGTTTCCATTTTAGCTTTTGATTTTTTTACTATGATCGAAGGTCCAACTCCCACCCTCTTCAAACGTTTATTAACTGAATAAAATAAAAAGAAAAACTAATTAAATATTTGTGAAAGTAAATTACTTTTTTGTGGAGACAGGATCCGAACCTGGTATGAGCCTCAAGGTTATGAGCCTTGCGAGCTACCAAACTGCTCTACTCCACGTTATAAGAGACAATGAATATACCGTATAAACAATGAATTAAGCAGGCTTCTTTTTTTTTACCCCCAAGTACATCTTCCTTTCATACCACAGTATGAAATTTCATGAAGTTTCAATTCAATCTGACACCAACCGCAAAAACAGTGAACAGACAAGTGTAACTACATACCGAATTCGATTTACAAGTTGAAGAAAAACATGATTACATTAATCTCAGAAACACAAACTAAATGCTGAATTGCCCACGAAACGCATAGTGACGAAAAAGGCGAGACTGGGCAAAAATTTAAAAAATAAATTCAGAAGTAACAAGCAAACAGTTTAAACCCTACACCAACAAAACACAGTATCCCGAAAAGAACTTTTTGGTCACTCCGCAGTCAGAAGGCACATTCGCGCAACCGCAGAAGCAGTTGAGGCGTACTTAAGGATCACCACGGTAAGATGAAGGAGTCTGGTCTCATGAAGTCAAACGGACGATGCTGAGATGCTGATGACCGATTACGTCTTGTGTCCTTGCTTTATGTGTAACTGGTTTCCGGCGGCCCGCGAGGGACTATATGATATAACTCGGGAGTCGGCACACAAACCCTGCCTATGCTACTCTAATCAGAACTGGGGGCAAGTGAGACATTCAAGACTTGTGTGATGAATGTCCGTGTCTCCAAGATGCACAGAACCCCAGTCACCTCTTGAACCATGTTCGGAGCCTTTGAAACTTCCTTCGCGTCTGCCTGGTGTTACACAACTGAAGGACATATCGGAGTTTTGTCTACGGATGCCCCAGGGTATATGTCGCCCTATGTGGATAGCAGCGCACTTCGAGAACTACCGACATACACTTGTGATAACCAGTTTCGGGTTACGTCAAGTACACCCAGAGAAAACATAGAAACTTAGAAAAGAGAACAAAGGCGGGTAACTATACACTAACATGTGTAAACTTTCAGCGTATATTTCTAACCAGGAGACAGGCAATTCGGAATTTACATTTTCAGAGTTTGGTATGGGAGGCAGTATAGATGACCTGTAGTATATGGAGTGCAAACTGATCTGCAGACTGATCTATGAGTATGATCCGTCTAATGCAAAGAAAGACTGAGGTCTAGAACTGATAATACGTTCGTAAACAGAAGGTGAATCGTCTATTCAAAGGAGCTAGACCGAAAGGGTCCGAATTACCGGATCAATATATCATCAAGCGAGATGCAGTAAAAACTCTCGCATGCCGTGAATTGATTCCATAAGTTGAGAGCTAATACCTATCAAGCTAGAAATAACAAGTGAAGGGAGAAGTGCTGCGAAAGAGGATGCGTGCGAACGGAATGAACAGAAGAGTGAACAATGAGTGTAGAGCCTGAACAATCATTAAGAAGAGAGAAGGGGTGTGCTCTTACAGCAACGCAACAATCCAAGGTCTCTTCCAGGCCACTCGATCCTTCAGCTCAAAATTTACTGAGACTTCCTATAGGTAAAGAGTAGGTGTGCACTCAAAACACCTAATACCAGATGCACGCCAAGAATGCCGTATCCATACTTTCTTGGCATGCACCTCAACCTTGACTCTGACTTCGTCCGCACCATTGTGACGGTCCAAAAGAAAAGGCAAAATATGACGCCTCCGATGTAAGGATCTCCGGTGGGATCATAGAACAATGATTGCTAACGTAGTTAATCATCATCTAACCGTGGCAAGACCGGAAAATTATACTTGATATACAGTTTCTTGACGATCTGGACGGTATTTCCGACAGCTCTTACAGAGTACGATCGATGTGACGTTTGCCAGTTGTTCGTCAGTAAAATCCACTGCTTCCTCCAAATACTGAACGGGAATGTTGCATTCTCACGAACCGAATTCTCCAACAAACTGATGTATAAAGCAGCCCGAGGAAGATAGTAATCTTGAATAAGCCCGCTCCACATTTTGTTGGCTGCAAATTCGTTTCAGTCAAACCGGAATAAGAAAAGTTAATTTTGTGTACATGTTCACAGCTATGGGGGTCCAAATATTTCGGAGCTTCAAAAACAAAACAAGAATTTTAAAACAATCTGACTTCTCCATACATTTACAAACTATAAAAAGGTTGTCCTTTTTTTATGGAAGTCCCAACACGGTTGGCATGGGCTTAACAATTACCACGGATAATAATAGAGGCTTAAGTAGACTCAAGTAACAAGGAAGGACGGCGGACGACGGAGGAATGACTGCCCTCATTTTGAGATCGAGCAGACAGTTAAGCAACTAAAGCGTACCATAATCGTGCAGATCGCTCGGTTTGTCTTCTGTATTATCATACCACATGGTGATTTGAGTCCGCGCATTCCACTCATACTGCCATCACCACGAAAAGTTAAGAATTTTCTCTAAGCCAAGCCAGATCGTGTATCAACCTTGCATCATTCAGTAAATTCGGACCTAACTACTTACCAACTCCTTTTCCTCCAACCTTGTCGATAGACTTTTGGCACTCTCCAACCATGGCCCAAGGAGAAACCCCTCACATGTCGCTAGTAACATGTCCATATCTGAAAAGAGCTCCAAAAAGCTGCGACCAATTCTCTGAACGTCCTCAATCTTTTTTCGTTCATACGCTGCTAGTATCTCCGCATACAGTTCATTCGCCCTCTTTGAGAGGACTTGCCGGGTCAAATCAACTAGGTCATATCTACGAGAGAAGACAAACGAGGAAGCTTCAGAGGACTTCATGAGGCTCTCAACTCAAAACTTACGAGTTTGACTTATTCGGGAATCCAAAAGCACTGCGTGGGGATAGTTTGCTGTACAGGACGCGTGTATCAGGTGCAAACTCGTGTATTCTAGAGGTTCTGGGAGAGAACCCCGTATGCAAGACTGACTATTATAAGCTGTGTGCAACCCAGCGTATATAATGATCACCGGTGACCATCGGAGTACTCAGACCAATATAATATAACCAACATTGTTCTGTGCTCGAGGCTTCTAACAATCATTCTGCATCCGACAGTAATATCGACGATAATCCTACTGCTAACCATCCTTACGCAGATGAGAGCACTGTGAATGGCCCAATTGCTGAGTAATGCCTGCACTTGCCTTGAACCACATCCTGCTATCTAAACTGAGTTGGACGGGGTGCCTTTTCTAACTCCAAGAAAAGCTAATACAAGCAAAAATCTAAGAAATATTTTCCAAATTACATGCATACAAATTGGCTTGTCATCAAAAACCTTCCATCAGACTCCTAGAGTTCAACCCTAGCCAGAGTTGAAGTTTACAACTTATAAGATTCTGATCGAAACTTGGACGGGGGAAGGTAATATGTAAACTTGGTTTAAACTCTGTTTCCGTAATCGTATACTGAACACCAAGATACTACTGCAGCAAATCTCAGGAAGTGACGACGAAAATACCAAGGTAAGAAAAGACCTGTAGGGAAGCCCATATCCGAGCTCATCTGCAGATGAAAGTAGCAAACCAAGAGCTTCCACAGCATCTGCTTGCGAGTACCATATGTGTGGATCATGTCCAAGTAGACTTCTTACATTCGGCGTAAGTTTCCTCTTGTCAGTAATCAATCCTCCCGGCTTCAGGTAATCTTCATCTTCGCTAATTTGTCTCAGATCCGGATCGGTATCAGGAAACTCCACGATAACATCTCCATTATGATCCTGGAGAAAGCACGTTCCACAAGGAACAAGGAATGAGCGAAGCCTGCGAACCGCTTGCAGAAAGTAAGCCAAGGCATCTTACCCTGCGTCCGACTTGCTTGGGTACACTCCTTGGAGTTTGAAAACGTACAGACGTGTTGAAAGCGGCGTCAAGCTGGCTCAAGCAAGTTCAGCGGATATACACAGGTTTGGAGAGTGACAAACAGTAACTGACTGTTCCTTAGTCCCCAGTAAAGACATATATGTTCCATTTAACCTGGTCCACACGTCAACTATTGAACCCACGAAACGAATTCAGACTGCAGGCTAGGGATAGAAATTCTACAGCGACTCCATCCTGACAGTTGTAAATCGTTTGATACAGAATTTTCCACGCTGCTTGTGCCCCTCCTGACGCTCTGCCGTACCTTCTTACGCTGTAATCAGCAATCCAATCCTGCAGCATACAGAATACATATGTTGGTGAACACTGAAGAAGTTATTAATCTCACGTGTGTGGAAAGTCATTCACATATTTGGCACAATATAACTGATGTAAAACCTTGTCCCCATCCTACAAAGCTCGTGATCACCAACACCTGCAACATATCCTCATTCGAGCAGGCTAGAGACATAAACACTACCTTGTAGCGTCATGGTCTGTAATCTCGTCTTCCAAAGAGTTGGACTAAAGTACAGGTCCAGTGCTCTCTGAGACACCACATCAGCTCGAAAATCCTGGGATTAAGATGGTGCCTTACCTCCACGTTTACGCTCTGATTGCAAAAAGACATTTCTCCCATGAGCTCATAAACGACAGGATTATGCTCAATCCCTTCCATGCACATACCGACTCCAACCTTTCAAAAGACAACTGAGTATTAGGCACGACAGGCATTCACTGACTGGAATATAAAGCTAGCACGCCGACCGAGTCTTACAACCTGTACTGACTGTCACGGTGTACATCACTCTCGGAACAGTTTTGAGACGCTTTTTGAAACTCAACAACACTAATTAGAAGCTTTTCAAGGACGCAAGTTGCCTATATGACGATCACTGGGTTTACTTGAGATACCATAGTAGAATTTGGACTGCTGAGTGCCTCAACGGGATCTGATCCTATTGTGTGCACTCTTCCGTACATCTCTGTGTTTCCTCCGAAATTGTGCAACATGCACCTGTATTTCAAGGAGTCCCAGTGAGCTTCGAATGCTGATTCATGAACCCTAGTGGTTCTCAGTAAAGAAGCAACGCATAGTTGATGGGCATACTCCAATGCCAGACTTGCCTCCGACAAACCAACCAACAGACGTGCTACAGCGGGAAGGAAAACGAATAAACAAAAGATTTTAGAAAACCTTGAAATGGAAAATCTCATACCAGATATAAGGGACGCCATAGAAGTGATTTGAACGTTGCCACACAGGTTTCACGTCTGCAAAGAGGTCTAGAACGACCATTCTGCCAATTGGGACAGAGTGCAAAAGTGCCTGACATTACCCGCCAAAAAGCTGATTAGAGTATAGAGTGAAGTTGTCCGTACACCATCGTTTCTCCAACATTTCCAAGTAGAAAAGTGAGGAGGGTATAAAATATCGACGTCATCCTGGACAAGCAGAAGGCTTCACAATATCTTTGACCAAAGTGACGGCAGAAGACATCAAGTCTAGCCAGACCTGCATCTGCGGAGGCCTCCAAAACCAAGCGTCTGAGGCAAACAACCAACCCTGCAAATTTTAAGTTTTAGAACAGACTGTGTCAAAGTAACTGGAATAATCTAACTGCAAAAACAGAGACACGATGTCAACCACTTGAGTGTAACTGTGTTGTATATGAAGTGATATGATCCTGTATATGACGACGGAAGTACTGATCGAGCGTACACGTGCAAGTAAGAACATGATTCCAGAATCTTTGTTTCAAGTTCAAGTCCGTATGGTCAGTAACCTAAGTAATTCAATTCATTACGTATGATTTGCAGGACACAGAATTAGCAGTAGAATATGAAAACACTGTGAAGGGACTATCTTCTACGTAACTCTGTGTCACCATCACTAGGTCTTAACTCTTCAGCTTATTTCCCTCTATTAAGGACAGAGGCAGCACCAAAGAAACATATGAGTCCAAAGAAACTGAAACCTGATGTGTTGCGATTGATGGTCAAGTCTAACCTGCATAAGCCAGACTGCATCAGTATCACCAGCGCTCATGGCTTTGTACACTGCTGTTCCCAAAGTTGATATGTAGGCTGGATCATCGGTTGGGGGTAAATTCTCATTGAAAGTATCACTGAAGAAACCAACCATCAAAGAGCATGTAAGGAGTGCTCCATACAGTATGACACCTAAAAAGTTTCCTTTAAATCCAAAAAGCATACATCTTTGGATGCAGTCGAAAGTAAGAAAAATACGCTCTCACTACCGACCATATGGACTTCAGATATCAACAGGAATCACGTCAAACGTACTTGATAGGCTATATTTTGGTATCAGTACTCGGTCCGCAAAATTGAGTGTTTCCAAAGTTCAGTTTTAGCGGGAGTTAGGAAATGCCAAGTGAAG
Organism: Asterella californica; assembly: GCA_036924285.1. Taxonomy (NCBI): domain Eukaryota; kingdom Viridiplantae; phylum Streptophyta; class Marchantiopsida; order Marchantiales; family Aytoniaceae; genus Asterella; species Asterella californica. The sequence continues at coordinate 28,895,014 of JAYKYS010000006.1, read as the reverse complement.
TAAGAATTTTATCTGCTCGCTCAATCTCTTGGGGTCGGGAGCAGGAATATATGCTGCTATGGTGATTCGTAGAAAATGGGAAACTAACCAATTGCAGTTCACTAATCAGTTACAATTCACAAATCACTGAATTATATAACACGAAGAAAGTGTAACAAGGTATAGTAAAATTTCTTCTTCTCTTATCGAGAATGTGAGGGGAGTTTATGTGGATCAAGTGTCCGAATCCCAGGGCATAAGTTTGTAGAGAGCATACAGCTTCCTCACCATCTGAATGTCATAAAATCAACCACAAATCTGAAACCAAAGTAACCAAGCTTAAGTTAAAGAGATATAGATCGGTCCATGGCAGCGCAATGTCAGAAGTACCCCCACACACTTGAGGTAACCCGAAAATACTGAACCCAAAGAAGATGTACTCATTAAGGACTGCATGCCGTAGCCCTTCGACCATAGACCCCGCGCCCGGGCTGGATGGTTGGAACCCAGAGAAGTACATATATTCATACGTCGAGAATGGCATATATTCTCAAGGACCACTTTCTAGTATAGAGGTAACACGCAATTAGCCCGGCCAAGTACATAGTAAGAAGCAGCAAGTAGGCTTTAGAGAAGAACATAATAAGTAGCACAGAGGGAGCGTGAATGTGCGCTAACTTAATTAAGCATTAAGTTGGCGAATACTTCCAGACAGGGAACAGACACATCGGAATGTGTAGCACATACCACATTTCAAGAGATTGGTCCCGCTGGTGTTTAAGCGCAGCATAGACGACATGTACTGTATGCAGTGCAGACAGATTTATGCGTACGATCTTTCGAGTGCATAAGAGAACTGAGGTCTAGAAGTACACAACGATTAAAACAGACTTCAGCGTTACAAATGTATAACCAGAGGACAGAGTGTCGGAAATTCTAGCGAACAGCTCACTGCCAGAAAGAGACGAGCGAATGATATAGTAACCTTTAGAACGGAGAATACACAGGGCAATAAACAAGCACAAGTCCACGATCCGGAAAATATAAAATGACAGATAGTGAAAGTGATATATATTGGTACATAGGAATGCGGAGGCTGAACGCTGTCTTTGGAAATAATTCCTCATACCCAGAGCGTGCAGATCGGACCACCCCCACACACTGAAGGTAACCCCCAATAAGTTACAGATACTGAAATTGCTGCAGCCACTTCTAGACGACAATATATGAATTACCATAAAACATCATTTCCATACATTACACTTTAGCAGCGTTAAGCGTCCGATCAATTAGATATGTAAAATATAAAACATCTTAATCAAGTATAGAACGATAGTATGTTTCACGATAAGAAACATTCAAACTCAAGAGATCAGAAAGGCTCTGAAGAAATATGTAGAACAAAACGAGAATACAGTCGATCTTGACTCTCTTGGGTGGCCCCTGTGTTCAAGTCTTATTATGGTCTCTTTGTCTCAGCAGGATCATAATCGCAATAAAGAAACAGTAGATTGGCGAGAGGTTTTGAACAAACCAGTTGTAGATATGTTGCGTCCCTCCATACTCTGCATAATTACCAAAAGTGTGGAAATTTGAGTCAGGAAAATAATTATGGAAGGTTGCTTCATACCACAGCCGCCCACCTGTACTTCATAAATATGAAAAGGAAAACATAAGAAAATCCAGCCATTCAGAAGAATGGAGCAACAGGATACGGCCGCAAATTGTATCATTCTTCACAAGCCAGTAAAGTACAGCAGAAACCTTTGATCTGTTGTTCCACAAAAATCTTCCCTATTTCCACAAAAAGTGGATCAGTAGGGTCTAGCAAGTATGTGCAACACCATCGCGTATCCCCGTCTACCGTGTTCCTGCGAGTTAAGCTGTTATTAGATTTCATCCGACATTTAGTTTTGAGCTCCTTCATGATTCCGAGTTGACCAATGTGTAACAACAACAAAAAGCAACCTGTGTTACAACCAAAATAAAGTTCTCGGTTGATTAATAAGCATCAACCTTACCAGTTTCCTAGCTGTGTGATTTTTGCAGATGGATAGATTCTTTGCAAAGCTGAGGGTACATTTCCCGAAAAAGCTGGCAGAACTGTCACACTAGCACGTAAAGGTATCAGCTTGACTTTGTTCACTTAAAGAATGGCAGTTGTACACGCCAAGTACAACACCATTCCAGGCAAAGGCAACTCCAAGAAGCCACGACAAAGGTATTTACGAGAAGACTAGATTACGATTACAAGGGGCACGGCAAACATAAATCGTCGAACTTGGAAAGACTACTCTTACATATGTAAACAAATTGAGCATATAGGTGACAACTACCAACCTGGTATCATGCCGAGGGCTCTCATCCGATCAAGAATCTTCAGCTGCAACTGGTGCTGCTGTTCGAGCCAAGTCTGGGGTAATGGGCCACCCCAACTACAAAGACTCAAAATACGGTGAATGAGCTCATGCAAAGGCAGAGATGAAATAAAAACCACCCTGAGACTTCAAGTGTGCCTGATACCAAATGGGAATAAACGTAGAAATATTTATGACGTCCAAGCAATATGAGATACAAACTTAAGAAGTCATACATGATCTTCTCACTCAGTAGCAGGGGTCTGGAACACACTAAACAACTACCACGAGAGCTTACTCTCTAAACTCACCCATGCAAATTGCCCATCCGAGCCCAAGCAAGGAACGCTGGTCCACCGAAGTAGTCGTCCAGATCGGCTCGACTGAGGTTGAACATTGTACCCTGCCACGCCCAGTCACGACAGTGGATTTTCTCTTGGGAACCATGGAGACACGTCTTGCTTGGTACAGCAAGTTGTCGTCGAACCATACAGTGTCCTCCTACAAACTATTACCACTGGGAGCTTTGCATATACATAATCATCTTATCTCTATTCCAACGGCTGAATTTTCTAGACAGGACTTGGCACGTCACTGGAGCTCCTTTATTTCTTATAAACCTTCCAGAGCCTTCTCCCTCATACCTGGAACACTTTCTGCCAGATTTTTTCCTGGCCGGTAAATGCAAGAGGAAGATTAATCCCTTGTAAGGCCATCCAGTCAATTTCTTGTTCCCATCTATCCCAGTTCCACCACACGAATGAGTCTGCACAGAGTGATGGGCAACTGACACGACGATGATAAGGGTTTACGTAATTCATGATACTGGATATTATGCAAAGTATATACTTAGGAAGCCAGATAAAGTAACTACCATAGCACATCTGAGATGTCCACAAAACAAGGTTGAACAAACTGAGAACTCCTTTTTCCAAATCTGAGAAGTGATTACAGAAAGAATTTGGAACTTAACATGAACAGATTTTTAACAGGAATAAAACAACAACCCCTTACACAGCTTATATGATCCAAAATCTTCAGCCCTAGTACCTCGTCAAGCGTAGCTAGATAAAATTACTACATCCAAGAAAATCAGGCTTTCAGCAAAAAGCTCGGTGCAGTATGTAAACCAAGATTTTAAACTAACCTACCTAAACGAAGTAGTTCAGACATTTCAGTACAATTAGTGAGTGCGAGAATGGACAGTGTCCTAGGGGCACTCACAGCTTGATGTGACAACATTTTGATAGTAACTCCAAGGTAAAGGCCTTTGAACTCGTACACCACCACTTTCTAATCGTGGCAATGAACCTGGAGCAGGGATCGTTTTCAGCTGTTTACCACCAGTCTTGTCCCAAGATATATGTGCACCACACCATCGCTTCAAGTACCAGTAGAGACCAGCACACAGCTCTACACCGGATGTTCCTGATATACTGAACACGTACCGAGACAAGAGCATTGAGGACTTCACCCGCATATGTGTCGACTCGTCAAACACGACAGTATACTCGTTCTCAAGTCTGAGAAAATCAGTTCTCTCCCTTCTCAGTTGCAGTAGTCTAGTGTTATCGAAAGGTTTTGGAAAGCTCTTCGAGCCGTTTAACATCTGTGTCAAAATTAACTGCCTCTTTGCCCTTAAGATGGTACACAGTCTTCCAGATTCTATACATTCTTACAAGATCCGGAGTGAAAGTAACAGCTTCCAGTAGAACGATGGTTATCATGAACGAGAAGGACTCAGACTTTCTGGAGATCCAAGAGTCTACAAATTCTACCCACACCATTATTAGGACATTACCAGCCCTCTGTCAAGAAGGACATGAGGGCTGAAACTGAAACTGAAAGTACCGAGCATATATCCTTCCTTTCCCGGGCCACATTTACATTTCTCATCAGTCTTTGTTTTGGGAATACGAGCATGCAAGTGACGAATCTTCAGTGCCTTCTAGCAAAGTAAGACCCTGCTTCAAGAACAAATGTTCTTCAAGAAACACCAGTGGAGGACTAAAGACAATGTATAGACAAAACTTTGCAAGCACAATAACAGCCTATCTGAAATCCAGATTTCTCGCAAACAGCGAACGGATGTTACGGGATATGATCAAAGTAGTGGCCATAATTACCTGATTTCAGGACCACCAGATTCATTCTGTGAAGGATGGTTGTCAATTTGAAAGCAGGCCTTTCCGCCGCACACTTCCTGCACCGTCAGATTTTCAAGCGTTAAAAAGCCTATCACATAGAAATTAACAATCCCGCGCACCTGCGACACAAAATGCGTCTCACTTCTCTCCTTCAAGCTGAAGCTCAACCTAAGAGAGTATTTTACACTCATCTGATTAGCAGATATGATAATTCACTTCATCCATACACTAAATGTCCTTGCTATCCGAGTCACAGGGTTCCTGCTTTGGGACTACTGATATCTGTCGTCTCAACCTCAAACTACCAGCAGCATTAAAGTCTAATAGAATATACTTGTCTGTACTACTTGCAGCCTGATTATTCACCTGTGGGTTATTAAACGTATTACCTGACTGGTTAATCGATCGCTTTGCTGCCAAGGCCTTATTAGGGAAAGCAACATAACGAGCTAGTGACGTCAATTTGTCGCTTTTACTAGCGAAGAACTCTAGCTCAGGTGACGGTAGCATCGTAATTCAACGAATTCTACCAGCAAGGAGGTGGGGCACTGACAGACCTTGGAAACTATCCGGAGCCCAAAGCTTGACTCATGTAGTGGGAGAAGCCGTCTCATGACGCCTTTGGCTACAATCTCTTGTGTAACTGGGTCCGTCTTGGAAATTGTCAACGAGGAGAATCCCGTTCTATCCTCAAAATTGCAAGTAACAGATGTGACCAGAAGGACCAGCAGAAACAGAGTAAAATTGCTAAAATTCCGCCTCATAGTTTCAATCTTGCGTTCGGTAATCTCCATGTACGAAGCTCGCTCAATGTTGTATACTAAGTCTTGAAGTGAATTATTTATGCGAGCATTCATGTAGTCTTTGTGTTGTTAACCGTTCTCAAAACTTCATGATCGAACAGCGCAACTGATCTGATTGCGCTTGCCTGTTGTCAGTGGATTCACTGGACAGCAGAGACTGAGAGCTTAAAAGGTTTTGCTTCATCGCAAAAACGTCTGAACGGGTTCTGCATGAGCGCGATTGGACTGAAGTCTTCAAACTAGTTCAGAATAACTTGAAGGGCCACGTCATCGGCCCTCCCTTCAATCTGAGCATGACCAATTACAGTGGAAACAAGTAGCATTTTCCGTTTATGCAGCACAGTTAAACCACCTTGTCCACCTGCGGCTGTGCATGCTTCCTCCACTGCTTTCGATAAGCGCTGGCTGAGAACGAAATGCCGGGTTTACATGAATATGCATGCTTCCCAAGTAGTGTATGAATGCGCAATTACTCATAATCTCACTATGAGGATAAGGCCTTCAAAACACAAACTGCAGTAAATCTGGAGAAAACAGGAAGCGTGCAGCTAAATTCAACTCGAATGACGGAGTCCAGAGAGCGCTGGTTCATGTCAATGAATGACCATAGATGGTCCAGCACTTTCGTTCCGTTGCGACGGAGCATATCACCTCCATATGTCCATATCACCTCTCCCCTAATCCACCACTGAACAAGATGCTGCCTACTGGAATTGCAAGGCTATGTGAGTGACAAAGGAATAAATTTCGAAAATGCATGTCAATTTAAAACATAAAACGACCAAAATAACTCTTACCTTGTTTTGTCATTTTCCCACGTTTTCATTCTAGTTCATCGTCATCATCGATATCATAGCATAATGATCTCTTTCCACTTAATGCATTTGGAGACGAATAAATTCACAACTGAATGAAACTTTAAAAGTTTTCTTGCACTTTTGCATGTAATTTCATCTTTGCAATAATATGTACTTCACTATAAATTGCTTCTCTGCCATGTTTGTTTGTCAACTTGTTTCATATTTTTTCTCAACGTGAATCTGCAAGTCCTCTTCAAAGCATCACATATGCCAGGTAGTAGTCTATAACCAAAATGGACACGAACCCAGTGATCGGCTGCGGTAACGATATCATGTATCATCAAGCTTGGGTGCTGGTCCCCTGTGCATGTACGTGCAATGATAAGCTTTCAATGATAGTTGTTGAAACAGAAAACTTAAATGAATATAAAATATTGCAAATTAGCAAGTCATATTGATTGAGTATGGTTGTTCATACTTTTCTGCGCATCTTCTAGCACATGTATAAATCCAACCTCGAAGCTTGGTATCTAAGTCGTGTCGAGCCAACACAGGGTAAGTGTTGTAAGTAATACTAGTTGTAATAATATTTTATTATTAGTTAATAATAGTATATTAACTGATGTTTAGTCATTACCGCTAATCATAATACATTATGTTTTTCTTTCTCCTTCTCCCTTCGTTGGGTCATTCGAGGGACTAATTCTTATTTCATGAACCTTCCTCTTGACTTGACTTTCATGTTTGATAATATCTATTATATTCAGTAAACTTTTCAATTCCGAAAACGAATAGTCTATAACTAAATCATGGATCTTACACCATTATGAGAATATGTCTCTCATTGGTACACCGTCCACTACATTTAGTGTTATACAACTTCTTCTTCAGAGGAAGTCTAAGAATCAACTTACAAATCTACTACTGTTATAAGGGATCTGTCCACTTTCATGTTATTGTGTTTATTTTCTAAACACGATACCTGCGGACCCACCGATACTCAGGTCAATTTTTACGTCTGGTTTACATGCATAAGAAGACGCTTTTCCACTAAAGTGTTATTCCTTCGGGTTTTAGAGAAAATAAACAATTTAGAGCCAGTGAACGCTATAAAGATGGCCGAAAGCATAGTTTTTTGGCACGGAGGAATATTTCACCCTTTTTTTTTTTTTGGAAGAGGGTTGCACGCTACATTAATTTATTACTTAATCTTCTATTAACCCCTAGATTCATTAATGTATGTGTGTCAGCTGTCTCTCGTATATGTACTTCTGGAAGCACATCGTTCCACACTTCCTTTATGGGCTATTTTTCAATCATCCCGCAATTCCAGCATTAGTTAATACTTAATACTTAGAGATAAAATCATATTTTTTAAAATTTTCTATAGAATTTACATATAATGTATATGTATTTCTTGAGAAAAAAAAGCGAGCAAGAGTTCCCCAGAGTTAAGGGAACATGCAAATGTGATGAAACCAAATCATGACCGTGAAGGCCATATGAATTGCATTTATGTGTAACTTTTGCACTTTTGTAAATTAACCTTCCACATGGTGCTTCACTCTTATAATTGCCGCATAATATCTGGTTGAGAAGATAAATCTGCCCAAAACTCTCGAAGATGCGAAAATAATCAATAGATTCTAAAAACTACACAGTCCTCACTTAAACCTCGAGTATGACTACAAGTGGTCCTGGTAAACCCAAAATACCTTATTCTTCTGTGGGTGTGCCTTCAGAGAACCGAGAAATTTAACGTATGCAGAAAATAATTATGATAATTATATTTTTATCTCAGTTTAAAATCTATAAATAATTAATTAAATTAAAACTATTCACTAGCTTTACTGGTTACGATTCATCTCAAAGCAAACTACTGAATAGTGATTAAGAAATGTCGTAGATTCTCTTGAAATAACAAGAAGACAAAAGGTAAAGGAGACGATAGGACTTTCCTGTCGTTTATATACCACAGAGATTATCGGTGAACCAACAGGTACCAGGGTGTCCCGCTACCAACGGTGTTCCGTTATATGTCTTGTAAATTAGATATTTTCATTCTGAGGATTGGCTAGCTAAAGATAAATTAAAGAAAATGAACATTTATATTTAAACTACTCTTGCTGAGAAGATTTCTTTGCAAGAAATAAATTTGTTGAACTAAAATTTAAATCGAAGCTCTCCCATAGCTTTACAATATGTGATTAACTTCTAATTAAAATATTCAAATTTTATTAAAATATTTAATAAATTGAGTGCTTTTTTGAAATAAAAATTTATCTATTTCCTTACCTAAAGTAAAAGGAGAAAAAATATATCTTTCTTCACTTTTATATCTACACCGAGGGTTTAAGGTAACATATTTGCACTTAAACCATAAATTCATCTAGTATAGTTTGTTTTACATCTAAACTAGTTTAAATTCCCCCCTGGAAAGATTAAATATAGCTATCCCTCTATTGTGAACCCCATAAAAAATAAAGATTTTCTCTTAGAATATATTATCGTATTAATGAAATAAATTAGATTTAGATAAATCTAAAATGCATAACCCTACAATTCCATTGCAATCGCATCACCTTGTTTACGAATTTATACCATGTTTAACACGATCTGACATTTTGGACGTACTTCTTCTCTTCAGTAGCTCTCGTTACGGGAAAGGGGTGAATGACCCCTTTCCCGTAACGAGAAAGGAAAAGGGGTGAATTACCCTACTATGATTTTTGGAGACCTCTGAGCATTTTTACATTTTGGTAACTCTCTGCCTTGTAGTTTAGGACGAGTGGTAGTTATGCTGATGAGTTATGTTTGGATCTGGCCGTAACTCTCATTAATATCCACAAAAGAATTTAGAATTTAGAATTAATTCAATATATATATTTAAAATAATTTATATACTTGTTAATATCAGAAAATGAACAAAAGTTCTCCAAAATTGATCGACCATGTATATCGCTTATCCGAAGAAAAAAAGTACTTCTAGAAATGACACAACATGCAAAGAAACACATCCTATTGATTCCAAGAATTTCACCCTATTTTGCACTTGTCTTCTTTTACACGTTCTTCTCATAGTGCACTTGGGATGTATTTACCTTTTCTTCAGATGAGTGGTAAAATATACAAGAACATGACTATATTATGAAATTATAGCTTTACTCGTGAAAATATTTGATCATATATTAAACTGAACTAAAACATAATTACACGAACAGTAACTTTAGGTTGAAGTCAGGCACCTCCTTGCACTACGTTCAGTTCCCTTTTATTTTTGGTGGTTCACATCAAAATTAAGGTTCTGCAAACCCAAAAATCCAGTAAACTGCAATTAGTAAACATTAAACCACATGTATCGTTATAATGACTCATGGCCTCCCAGAATCTCTCTTTCTCGAGTTTACAATCACGGAGCACGTCAAAGAAGTCCGTTAACGTAGAAAACGCTTTTGTTCACTAAAAGTTCTCATTCAGTAAAGAACGCTTCACGTCACGAACACCTAATGTGGCTTGCACTTCAGATCTACAACTTAAGAAAGTGGATCAGTAGGGTCTAGCAAGTATGTGCAACACCATCGCGTATCCCCGTTTACCGTGTTCCTGCGAGTTAAGCTGTTCCTGCGGGTTCACTAAAAGTTCTCATTCAGTAAAGAAATCTCAAGAATGACTGAAGAATGGTTACTTGCTCTCTATTTGTCAATTTTGGTAAGCTGTCATCTTATATAGCTTGTTGCATCCTACTTGACTACTCTGCTTGCTGAGCTGTCTGACTACTGGATCTGCCACCTCGCATCTCAGGATATAACGTTTTACGGAAACCTTTTCATTCGAAGTCAAATTTATACGGTAAGTTTGACATAAGTATAACTTTGGTCAATGTCCAAAACTGGAAGAAGTGTCCTTCTTCCAGTTTTATTAATGATTTTATTCGATGTATTTGCAAAAGTACCAGAAATAGAAATAGGACCTCGTTTTCTGGTTTGACTTCACATGCATTTGCATGGCTAAACCTCGACCTGGAAGGAACTCCGATATATGCTAAAAGAGGGTCGTTTTCTGTTTCAGTTTCACATGCATTATTATCATTATTAGCCCATAATATTCACTTATTTTCAGTTTCGACCAAACGTAGCCATTTCGCAGCACCTTGTTACAAAAGTACATAAATATGGATCCCAAATGAGTGTGAGAGCAAAGAGACATAAAAATACAACCAGAAACATAGATTTGAAATTCTTTGAAATGATACGCTGTACATGATCATTTTAGCTAAATTTTTTTCTTAAAATATAAAAGTCTTCCGTGCATTAAACTAATATACGTAATGTTTATTTATTATACGGAGCACAGTTAAATAAATCTAAGATAAATTTTATTTTTAGTTTTTAGTTTTTAATTTTAATATACTAAATTCAAATAGTTATGAGATCGTAACACGTGAACTATGAAAGAGGAATGTATAAATGCAGTGAATTCAAACACAATCCTTTATACTTCTGAGCTGAACGTAACAAGTGGACTCTAGGAAAAAAAATACCTAGAATCGCATTGCGTTCAAACGTAACATTTTATATTATAAGTAAAGTCTTATGTATGAATAAAAATAATATTTTTAATTTATTATTTGATCCTTCCAAGAAGAAAGATAAATATATAACTAAAAGATATATATATTTTTTCTCGAAAAAAATGAATATGCATGTTGAAATAGAGAGATTATGTATGCTCGATCAACTTTAGGACTTTTTGCTTTCTTTATGGTACCAAAAATATTATAAATATTATATAGATATTATAGACTAATTTATAATAAAATTAAAATAATAATTACAAAATTAAATTTTAGTCGTTCCAAGAACAAAGATAACATCAATGAAAATCCACAAGTGGAGTGCAAGACTACATGCTTCAGAGGGTACAAGTGAGGGAGTTTACTAAACCAAAAAATTCATTAATAAATACATTAATTTATCATCTGACACTTCCCGTCAAAAGAATTAGGTAATAAATAAGCTTGCAGCTCTCTTCTATCTTCATATGAAAGAGGTGAATAAAATAATAAACACGTAAGGTGCTTTTGCTACATAAGATATAAGATTGTATGCAAACATGAACAAACCACGCTTTACTTGCAACAGCAGAAATCCACGTAGAAGAGAAGACCATCATAAGCAAAAGAAGTAAAAGACATCAAGGATAAAAGGAAACAAAGTGGTAACTTTACTGGTTCTCCCTTCCCCTGGTTCACCTCCTGTAAAGCAAACCAATGGGGCCGGCACTACGATGACGTCTTGGGCCGTTCCGAAAGATGCCGGATTCTGCGCTTACCGCTGCCGCTGGACATGTTCATTTATGGTATGGGCCGGGTTGGTCCTGAAAGCCAGGGAGGGCGACAAGACAGGGAGGAAGGAAGTGGGACGCAGGCCTGGAATCCTCCTTTCCTTCCTTCCGTGGTTCCTTCCCTTGAAGGGAGCGAGAGAGAGAAGAAGAACTACACCAGGAAGGAAAAGGAAAAGCTCTGTGGGAAGAGCTCGTTCCGCTGCTACATCTGCTTCGTTGTTTGTTGCGGGGTTTTGTTGGCACACGGTGTAGGAGAGAAGAGCCCACGGACCTGTGCGCTGATGCGCTATACATCAGAAGCAGGACAACGAGCAGAAAGCACTCTGGACGAGGACGGCGGCTGTCGGAAGGGGGATTGATCAGGCTCAGTTTGCGTTGCTTCTTCGTGCAATTATAGAGGCCGGTGCAGAGGACTTGCGCGGGGGGAATTTATATTTTCAATTGTCTAGTGTGATTGCTTTATAGTGGATGCTGGACAGGGAATTGACGGGAGGGGAGGTGGAGAACGATGACGAAGACGAGGAGGGTGATTATGGACGAGTGAATAGGGTAAGGGATGGAAAAGGAAATAGAGGTCGTAGCCAGGCCTTGCTGAGGAGGAGGGGCGTAGGATCGCGTATTACCAGGAGACTATACATTTCGAGGTATTTCGAGGATGAGGCTCTGTGATGATTAATTGCGAGGGTTCTTACCTTCCCAGCCTGTTTTTGTCAATTATTACTTTTTCCCCGAATTTCTCATATAAGCTGGTCTTCGGAAGACGGTCAATCACGTGTGACGTTGTGTCTCGTCTTAGAGTTCGACTTTGGGAAGCCCCGCATATTCTAGATTCATGTGTGGATTTTGGGTGCCGTGTGCAGTGAGTCGCGCAAGTTTCGGACGCCGAAATTGTCTGGAAAATGGTTTATGGATAATCAGCATCTCAGTCAAGAAGAGTGATGTTGAGGCAAAACACGATAATCATTCACAGATCTTGTCCCTACACGCGAAGTAAGTCTAGCTGAACTAAGGCATGTCTTGTACTGCGAAATAAGAAATCATGGTGTGATGACAATTGAACCGGATGTCCTTGCTGGAAACTGAGGCGGAAGTGGAGTTGCTTAGCGCAGACACGTTTATCCAGTACATGAATTTTAGTTGCGACACTTACCTTCTCCTCTCTGGTTTCAGAGTAACTGGGGCTGCACGTCGTTACAATGTCCTCTCTACAGATTGCCCATGCGCTGCAGCAGCGGTCGCTGCTTTCCTCACCAAAGAGGTTTGTTTCGACTACTCAGTGTCGGTGCATTCCGGAAATGCAAACATATTCTTTGCACTACGAATAAAGTGTAAAGAATAGAAGAGAGACTTGGGCTCTAATTTCGTCGGCTTTATCACTTAAGTGGCTGATGTCATACGTGTGACCTACCGTCTCCTAATCGTAGGAGGATCGCTCAGTGCTAACTGCTCAACTACTTGATAGATAGAAGTGGGGGCTATAGGCGGTAGTCTCCGAAACCTTAGCGCCTTGATTGTTGTGCAGGGTTATGAGTATGTCACTTTGAGCGCGTGTTTGTATGATTCACTGTAATATTCTGTGTTGCAAGAATTGATCTAATTAGAGATCATTGTTTCGAGTATCGGTTGTTACTTCATTGGTTCCTTTGTATTTTTCTGGGTTCAGTACTCACGGGTTACCTCGAGTTTATGTGGGTAGTTCTTGCATTGCTCTGCTATCCACATAAACCCACATGTATTAACCAAAAAGCTGCTTTACCCGTGTATCAGTATATATTAACCAAAAAATAGGGGTTACCTAAGTGTGCGGGGGAAGTTACTGTTTTCTCTGGAAACTGCTTTACCCGCGTATCTTAGTGTATTAACCAGAAAATGGCATTACTTACCCTGGTTCGGTTCTTGCGGAAGAGAATTTCATCTTGGAGCTCTTACGGATTTTAATATTGTAATGCAGGAGAGCCCTGGCACTTGCAGCGGCAGTGTTGGTGGCTGGCGGAGGCCTTGCTTACTCCCAAATGGGTATTGGACGCCGCAGTAAACGTCCTGTTCCTGAACCTCTTGTTAATGGAGCCACCTCTGAGGTTGAAGTCGTCAGGGGTAGGGAGAGTTCTGCTAAACCTGTTCCGAAAGGAAGGTCACGGAAAGGAGGAATCAAGTCGGTCAAGATACTGGCTGGGATCTTGCTGACCCAACTGGGAACACCGGGCATGAGAAATCTTCTAAGTCTGGCAGGAATAGCGGTATGTTATTTCATCAGACCTTGTTTGCTCCTTGTTCCTGCGACTTTCGTTGCTCATGTTTTTATGGTATGAAACGATGTGGTTAAACAAGACAACATCTCAAGTATTGATAGCAATTGAAGATCTCTATTTCCTCGAGCAATTCCAGTTCTTCTTATTCCTCATGCTCTTATTAACATGCTTTCCTTCCATACATGCAGGTGCTGAGAACCGCTTTGAGCAACCGACTTGCTCGCGTTCAAGGATTCCTCTTTAGGGCTGCCTTTTTGAGGCGTGTTCCACTTTTTATGCAGCTGATTACGGAGAATCTTTTGCTTTGCCTGCTGCAATCCTTTTTCTACTCAACAACGAAGTACTTGACGGGCAGTTTGAGTTTGAAATTCCGGAAAATTCTTACAGACAAAATCCATGCAGATTATTTCCAGGTGAAGTGATGTCATACTTTCGCTTGTTGTGTGACTTGTTTGAATCGCACTAACGTAAATTTAAGCTTTCCCTTTGAAGAAGAAGAAGAGTGTAGCTTTTGTCTTAAGTTTTGGAGCCTTTGCTTCCAAGAAGATGTGCGTAAGCTTTGTCTTAAATACTCGAGCTTTTGCAGTCTGTAGCGGATTAAACATCCGGGATAATGTCACAACTTGAAACGTTTATATGTTCAGTTTGTTGAAGTTGGAAGGTCTCGTGGTTTTATACCTGCGGATTAGCTTTTTCTAAACGTTGTCAAGTCCGGTTTACGTCTCTCAATCCCGTTTCTTCTGTGGTATCAGAACATGACTTACTACAAATTGAACCACGTGGACCAGCGCATAAGTAACCCGGAACAACGGATTGCCAGTGATGTACCTCGCTTCTGCACGGAGCTCAGTGACCTCATACAAGACAACATGGTAGCTGTGTTCGATGGGCTGCTATATACCTGGCGTCTTTGTACATATGCTCATCCAAAGTATGCCCTTGGAATTTTGGTATGCCTCTGCTCCGAATGTGCTTACTGATGTCGTCTTCACCTCCTTGACTAGTGTGCTGTACGATCTCCAGTTTTGTTAAACACCTGCGAAACAAACCTTGTATCCAGGCTAACAGTATTGTCGATGTGTTACCTAGGGTTATGTGCTAGGAGCAGGTGCCATTACCGGAATACTATCTCCTCCTTTCGGTAAGTTAATGTCGAAAGAGCAGCAACTGGAAGGAGACTATAGGCAGTTACACAGCCGTTTGAGGATTCATTCAGAGAGCATAGCGTTCTATGGTGGCCAGGACAGAGAAGCTTCGATAATATCGACGCGCTTCAAGGACCTCGTGAAGCATTTGGGAACTGTCCTGCATACTCAGTGGTGGTTTGGGATGATACAAGATTTCCTTTTGAAGTATTTGGGAGCGACATTTGGGGTTGTCCTTATTATTGGACCTTTCTTTGGCGGTAACCTGAAGTCCGATATGACAACTCTAGGACGCGCTCATATGCTGAGTAACATGCGTTATCACACAAGCGTCATTATCTCACTGTTCCAGTCTATGGGTACTTTGGCTGGAAGCACGCGTAGGCTCGCTCGTCTCAGGTAATACTAACTAATCTCATGTTCCTAGGTTCTCTTCTCCTGGTAGACTATCGGGGACAGCGTGCCCAGTGGAAATTTCGTCGAAGACTAGTTTCGAAGTGCTGATTCGCACTCACTTTTGCCCGTTTACTTGGACTCCGACCCGCATTTTCAAGTGGGGATGCTCCTCTTTTCTATCAAATTTGAGCTTTGCCCGTGTTCCAGGGGACTGTAAAACGAGCAGCTTTGGAGCAATTTTTGTTTCTCAAAATAGGCCGGTGTTGGTTGCAAAATTGGGAACATTGTTAGTCATATCACAAAAAGTTTTGAATTGTGTCTTTATCTTCTGCGTTTGATACTTTGTTATCTGTCCCAGTGGCTATGGAGATCGAATACAGCAACTCATGGAAGTATCGAGAGAGTTGAGAAGGAAATCTGGTAGTAACATGTCAACGCAGACTAGAGGGATCGAGGGACCGAGGGAAAGCTTCTTTGTTGAAGGAAATCATATCCAGTTTCAGGGTGTAAAGGTGTGTAGGTCATCTATCATACTGTGAAATATTATGAATAATTACCGTGCGTTATGCGTTCAGCACAGCAGGAGTAACACGTTTGGAGTTTCTCTTCAATGTGTTTGACAGGTGGTCACACCCACAGGTAACATTTTGGTCAAAGATTTAACCTTGAGAGTCGAGCAGGGTTCCAACTTATTGATTACAGGTAAGTGGCGGCCGAGGTTGTGTTTCTTCACATTATGTTCAGAAGGCAAGAAGCATTTATGAAAGATCGATATTGTTGGCCAAGGTATGATTTGCATTCGTGATTGGAAGGGGATGTAAAAGCTTGGTTGGCTTCTTGCAGGTCCGAATGGTAGTGGAAAGAGCTCTCTGTTTCGAGTGCTTGGTGGGTTGTGGCCCTTGGTTGAAGGTCGCATCACAAAGCCTGGGTTGGGGTCAGATTTAAGTCATGAGATTTTCTATGTACCTCAGCGACCTTATACCGCGGTCGGGACCTTACGTGACCAACTTATCTATCCTCTGACTTCGGCCGAGGAGGTCCATCCTCTCACGATTGAGGGCATGCGAGAGCTATTGGCCAATGTTGGTTTCCAACCCCAGCTATCAGTTTCCAAGTAATCTTTTTAGTTTTGGTGTGTTCCACTCTGTTTCGTGCTGCATTTCGCTTTGTCAGCCGGTTAGATCTCTCGTCGTAATAACAAATAGGGCTTACAAGTTGGGTTTGCCCCATGGTTTTGTAACATGACTGGTTTAAACTCTTGTTGACCATATATTTGGTTGTCCTTGTTTGTTGATGTAATACGTTTTGTTGGTCTTGTAATTCAGGTTGATCTTGAGTACCTGTTGGACCGCTACCCCCAAGACCAAGAGGTTAATTGGAGCGATGAGCTCTCCCTTGGAGAACAGCAAAGGTTAGGGATGGCGAGACTTTTCTACCACAAACCGGCCTATGCGATCTTGGACGAATGCACGAGTGCGGTGACAACGGACATGGAAGAGCGATTTTGTGCTCAAGTGAGGGCCATGGGTACTTCTTGTGTTACAATCTCTCACAGGCCAGCTTTGGTCGCTTTTCATGACACTGTTCTGTCACTTGATGGAGAAGGTGGATGGGATGTGCGCTACAAAAGGTTGGCTTGAACTCTTAAGTCCTTCTGTACTGCAAGTTGTAAAGGTTGTCTAGTGATACAGTACTTCTATATGTAGCTTGTTAAGCACTGCATATTATCTCTGTTACGTACCTTCTGTCGCTAACGGTATTCGGACCGGGAACTTTGACTCGTCTTGTGGGGGAAGGATGACTATTATAAACCGCTGGATGGCGATAGTTTCCGCATGATAGATTTTCCAAGTAACAGGCCGTAGGAATGGCGGAGTTGCCAATATTCTCGTTATCCTTCAAAGATACTCTCAGTATCGTTTCATAGTACTGAAGCCCATAGTAGTTTCTCCATCATAAATATTATTGTAAATGGCTCAGTTGTGTTGTATCTACATTCTGATATGCGCACGTAAAACGTACGCTTGTCGACATAAGCGATATTTCCATATAGAACCTCAGACCGAAGATAAAATGTGATGTACAGCGATGCCGGTTCAGAGCCACAACCACAAGAAGGCGATGAAGTATTGCAGAAAGTACGCCAGGATGAGGCCAACTTCGTCAAGCAGCAGTTTTCCATGTCCAAAAAGGTTAGTCTTAAATGGAAGTTCTGGTTGTGGATTGCTTCAGTGGTCCTATCTCAGGCTTCAATAGCATAACTAGATAAGTTACTGTATCCTCTTACGTTTTATATCTCTGATCTCAGTGAAGGACTGAACTGCTAAGAAGAAAAATTGTGAATGTGTTTTCCTGCAGGATAAGTATAGTTTCTTTCACATGCATGAGTAGCCGTGTGGTCTCCTCGTGCCATTACCTGAGTGTACTCACACTGTGTCCTTATGTGAATGCAGCCAATAGCCCCAAGCACTCTTAAATCCCCTGATTCCTTTGGTGTCTTCAGCTTTAAGTTCGATACATCCTTTGATAGTCTTCCGTGGTCTCCTATGCTCAAAGATAAATGTTGAAATCTTACTCAGAATCATGCCGCCAAAGATTCCGCCTCTTCGGATTCATATGTGGGTGCTGTATTGGCATCTTCTCCACCACTTGACGGTCCACTTATCATTCCAGAAGTTCCAAGGTTACAGAGCAAGCCTCAGAGCACACCTGCAAGAATATCTACCCTAATGAAGATTCTGGTATGTTTTTGTTTGTAACAAGCAGGCGTGTTTCGTTTTCACTCTTACAGTAGTCGTGTGTAACATGATTTAGTGAGGATTTTTGCTCACTTCCTACTTATTTGTCTTGCAAAGCAGGTCCCGAGGCTCTTTGACAAGCAAGGAGGACAACTGCTAGCCGTTGCCTTACTTGTTGTCGGGCGAACCTACATTTCCGATCGAATTGCAGATCTTAATGGTAAAGTTCAGCGAATCCCTCCGTGCTCCTGTTTTCCGGGTACAGGAGTCTCAGCACATGAGGAACAAGGCTTGTCTGTGAATTGTGTAAAAGAAGGAACATGAGAACCGACTTCGGTTGTAGTCACTTGTTTGAGTAATAACAACTATATTTCCTACTATCAAGGCGTGTACCTTGTGGTAGTTAGGTGTTTCAGTGCACACCTACTCAATACCTACAGCTGTGTCCGTGTGTCAGATTTGCTTCTATCCTCTAATTTCTTCTGGGTTGACACTCTAGCTGTTGCGCTTGCTGGCTCAGTTATTACCGATAATAGTTGTCTTCTCGCACAGCTCGTTAGGCATCGCATTTCTGTTTGTATGCTGTCCTACTGCCACCAGGGGGTACCATCTTGGAGATGTGCTCACCCTACACATTTCCTCTTGGCCCAACCTCGGTTATATTCATTCGCTGACTTCTAAACCAAGTCAGCATACATGTTACCACTCTCCGTTACTCACCTTGTACTTACATGGGTTCAAAACTATTTTGGGGTTACCTTTAATGTGCGGGCGAAGTCACTGTTTTCTCTGAAAGCTGCTTTACCCGTGTATCAATATACTTCCTACTATCGTACTATAGCTGTTATTTCCGTAATAAATTTTCCATTCGGTTGGTAAAATGCACATCTTGAAAACCTAAACAATCTTGCAACTTGTTTTGAGAATGCTTATAGCATTTCCTGGACGGTTCATTCATGGTTGATTCATCTGCAAAGAGTTGCGCGATTGACAAGTACGAAGTTCCTTTTATCTATTGTTTTATTGACGTTCTATGAGGAACCACCTTTGCTTTCCCTGGAACTCAGCTGGAAGTTTTAACGGTTCCTTACAATTTTGTAGGAACAAGCGTGAAGTACGTTCTGGAGCAAGACAAACCAGGGTTCATCCGCTTGACAGGTGTCAGTGTTTTGCAGAGTGCTGCGTCGTCGGTTGTTGCACCATCTCTAAGGTGTGCTTCTTGCGCAATATTAATCTTGCGAAGTGTGGATTGCTGAATAAAATTTTGTTCCCGGCTTTCCGTTTTCTTATTTGCATTTACTTTTCTCAAAAGTAGGTAGTTTTTAAACCTAAGGATGTTCTCTACCTTCAGGCACATGACTGCCAAGCTAGCTCTTGGCTGGAGGTATCGTTTGACGGACCATCTTGCAAGACTTTACTTCCAGAATAACGCCTACTACAAGGTTTGTCTTCAAAGATCGCATATGCTAGGTCACTGTAAGTCTGATATCTGAGATTCACATCATATTTGGGGGGTAGGGATAGTTTGGGATGTAAAGGAAACTAGAAGTTTGAAATAGAATTTAGATTTGCTCTTGAAAGTTTTTGTAGTAGAATGTAGACACTTCTGTATCGGGTAGGGCGGAGCTAAGCACGTTAACTTTTTCTCCGATGGTATGGTAATGGCTGGAGCTTCCTGTTGTAGAGGTTCAAGTACACTAATTTACTTTCCTTGACAACTTAGTGTTGCACGGTTATGACTAAAATGATTGATTTCGATTCTTTTGGGCTACAGGCAGTTCACTTATCTGCAGCTGGGAATGCAGATGCGGATCAGCGCATAACCCAGGATGTAGAGAAATTATGTGGTGACCTCGCTGGTTTGGTGACCGGCATGGTGAAGCCTGTCGTTGATATTATCTGGTGCGGAAATTTGGCTTGTTGAAGTTAATCCCTTAAGGTCATTTGCGTCACAATTCTTGCATGCTCTTAGCCAGTTTAATGATTAATTTCAAATCGGAAACACTCATCTACAATGGTTATGACTACACAATCTGGAGATTTTGGAAGAAATTTGGTCGTCTTCTTCTCATATTTCTCCTTGAAAGAATTATCCTAGAAGTCGAGTGTAGTTCTCCTCGCCTGTTTTCAAAGACGTGGATCGTTGAGTATTGCGGGTCCTGACCACGGCCGCATTTTGCAGGTTTACTTTCCGCATGAGAATGCTTACTGGTAAGAGGGGAGTTGGATTCTTGTACGCCTACATGCTCATTGGGCTGGGCTTTCTGAGAGCAATAACGCCCAACTTTGGAGCTTTAACAAGCAGGGAGCAACAACTAGAGGGATCTTTCAGGTGAAGTGATATTGTCAGTAGGATGTTGAATAGCGGGCTATTTTAGCGGTGAGAGGGATTGGCGAGTGATACGCACCAGTTCTTATGGTGTGATCATCAAATGAGGGAGATCTTTCAGCTTTGTCCTTGATGATCTGTTAACCTTTATGAACTAATTGTCGTTTCGCTGATGGTTCTACCTCTCTGCAGACACATGCACGCAAGGCTTCGTACTCATGCAGAGTCGATTGCCTTCTTTGGTGGCGGTTCCCGAGAACAAGCGGTAAGATCTTGGCGACGCTTTCCTGATATGTACCCTTGTTCAGGTTTGCATTTTATTTTTGGCTGTTACGATCTAGCTTTCGCATCAAGTTCTGTCTCTTGAATCGTCGGGAAATCCATGCCCTATAGGTGATAGAGGGACGCTTTAAGGAGCTTCTTGACCATTCTCGCAAACTGCTGAAAAAGAGGTGGCTCTTTGGTATAGCCGACGAGTTCATCACGAAACAACTGCCTCATAATGTCACGTGGGGTCTCAGTCTTCTCTATGCTGTAGAGCATAAGGGGAACCGTTCAGATACCAAAGTGCAAGGTGGGTGGAGTTTACCCTCTGCCTTACAGAAGTTGCTGATAAGCCTCGAGTCCTTTATTTCCTTTGAGTTGGCATTGGTATTGAATCTGCTGTCGGTGCTTCCTGAACTTAGCCAGTTTACGGTCGTTCTAGCTTTGGGTTTACTGTTAATGGGAGCTATCCTGTGTGTTCAGGTGAATTAGCGCATGACTTGCGCTTTTTGGCCTCGGTTGTATCGCAAAGTTTCCTTGCATTTGGCGATATCCTGGAGCTTTACAGAAAGTTTTTGGAACTTTCCGGTGGTATTTCTAGAGTTTCAGAACTCAACGAGCTTCTCAAGGCAGCTTCTGATGGTGAGTTCTGGTGTTGTGTATCAAAGTTTTGTGCTGAGAATGGACGCCAGTGTTCATTCCATGGAACTGTGAAGGATACAGCATTGATTGAACTTCGGCGTGTAAATCGTGCTTAAGTCGCTGCCAGCGTCGTGGTAGCCGTATTGGTGATGTTGAATGCCAGAGCTACTGTGAGGGAGATACATGCGGTGTTGCGCTAAGCAAACATTCTTTAGTTGATTGAAGGTTCTGGTGTTGAAGTCACTGCGTGGTTGTTTCAGGTAAACTCTTAGATAGAAGGAATTCTGCTAGAATGGATCCGCTGTTGCTAATTGAACATCGGCGGAGGAGCGCGGTTCGTGAAGATATTGTGTTCTCTGAGGTTGATGTTGTAACACCGGGACAAAAGTTGCTTGCAAGAAAATTGAGTTTTACTGTAGAAGGAGGTCGAAGCCTCCTGGTAACAGGTTAGTCTACTCTTCGCCTCTCAGATATTTTTTCCTGAAACGGAAGTATTGTGGGCCTCTGATATAAGCTCAGGTTGTGCTGTGTGGGTTATGCTTCGATTGACGGTAAAGGTCTGGTGGTCTGGGAAGTGTCATAGTATTGACTGAGTCCAAGATTTCAAGTCGGAGTATTGTACTTTACTTTTGGTTCATGAATATGTATGTCTGCATCTCGAGGCACTTCAGATGCAAACATATATCAAGTGAGGATAGTCAGTTGTTAGTCTCAGCTATGCTGTATCCCTTCAGGTCCAAATGGGAGCGGGAAGACCTCTTTATTTCGTGTTCTTGGTGGGTTGTGGCCCCATGCAAGTGGCCGCATCATAAAGCCAGGGATGAATGGGGAAGATTCAGGTTTGAGCCGTGAGATTTTCTATGTTCCGCAACGTCCGTACACTGCCCTTGGTACTCTTCGGGACCAGATCATCTACCCGATGACTTTGTCTGAAGCAACCATCAGAACGGTTCGGGAGCATGAGCAACGGCAACTCAATGAAGGTATGAGGAGGTCAATTATGTTGTGGTAGGGACGAGCAGTCTGAATATGCTTGGTTTGTGTTCTCTGGTCGCGTAAGCGTAGCTACTGATCATACTTTTATGTCGTTGCGTTGTCAGACTTGGTTGAAGATGAGGATGAAAACAAGGCTGTGCGGGATCCATCCTCCAAAGCAGCACTCACTGTGTTGGATCGTAAGTTGCGCTCCATCCTGCAAAATGTGAAACTTACGTATCTACTAGACCGCGAAGGAGGCTGGGACACCATCGCTAACTGGGAGGATATGCTTTCTTTGGGAGAGCAGCAAAGGCTTGGGATGGTAAGTGTGAACAGACGTGTACATCGTCTTCCTTTCCCTGGGTTAAATTCATGATGGTCTCATTTGGAAAATTCAGCTAATAGACCATTCACTTCTGTCGATGAACATATGCTCAGCTCTAGATAGTTTTATGATGCATTAGAAGGATCGTACGCATAGATCAGTTTGCACTCCATATAGTACACGTCAGCTATGCTGCCCTTCCATACCAAGGGGTCCAGACTTTGGGAATGCTTTAGCATTGTGCTTCAAAGATAAACTATCTTGAAAAAAAGAAAACAGCAACATATTCAACTATCGATTGGTATTTGTTTTTTTTTTGGTAAATTTTTGTTTCATTTTCTACAATGACCTACACACCCTATATCTGTCCCCTGGTTGGAAATTTTCGTTAAGAAAGTGCACAATGCGCCCCCCGCCTCCCCCCCCCCCCCCCCGGGCCCTTGTTTACCCTGTACTTCTCGGGGTTCATCTCAGTGTCCACATAGACGACAAGCATATGTTTCTGCAATGCTCCATGCGTTTTGTTTCTACCTGAAGGCTTTTGGAGGATGCTACTCGAGTTCCAGCTCTAGTAGTCAGCTGTTTACAAGTACCTCGTGGTTGTCAGTTTGATGGCGAATGTGAATGACAATTTAGTTTCTTGTCTGTGACCTCAGGCTCGTCTGTTTTTCCATCATCCTCGATATGGTATATTGGATGAGTGCACCAAGTAAGTTATTCGCACATGGCTTTGATATTTTCCTCAGCTCTTATCAGTAATTGTGTTTCTGTATCATCGGATCCCCAGGACGTTTTGAAATCATAAAGAACTTGTGGAAACTTAAGAGCAGTGAAGTTACGCTAAAATCCACGATCGATCTCTTTTTGATGTTAAAACCTGTTAATCTATGTATGGTCATAGCGCAACGAGCGTGGATGTTGAGGAGGGGCTTTACAAACTTGCTCAAGAGCTCGGGATTACAGTGGTTACAATCTCTCAGGTAAATCTGGATACAACTCGGAGTTCGCTCTGCTTAGATGCAGGTTTTGTTTCTTGTTATAGTGAATGCTCGACTGCATTTCCCAGCACGTCCTCATTATTTGGTTACTGATTAAGAGTGACTGTCTCTCTGGTACGCAGCGGCCGGCTTTGATTCCTTACCACTCGACTGAACTGCGGCTTATTGATGGAGAGGGAGGTTGGGAGCTGAGGTCAATCAAGTCCAGCTGAAGAGGACCTAGTCGCAGTGCCATGGCTCCAGCCTCTCTGACCTGGCTGGTCGATGAACCTCAGCGGCTGAACCGCCGCTAGGCTTAAGGAGTTCCAGAAACCATTCTATGATAACCTGACAGTTGGTAACTTCAGTTGGGTGTATACTGGGTAGTCACCTTTCAGAAATAGTCACTTTCTGGTAGATCAGAACCCTCCGTTCTCATCGCAGCCTTTCTTCTTTCTCAAGAAGGAAATCGGGCGTACAAGCCTACCCAAATCCGCTCGATGTGATACTAAGTTGTAATTACTCCATCCTGATATTGAGACTTAGACCAATGCATTTATTCCCAATTCTTTGTGGGGTGGAGTTGGGGTCCTAGTGACCGTGTAATATTTTAGTGCAGACACAACCTTTCTACGGCAGCCTGTCGGCAGACTGGTCACTGTGACTTCCCTAGCGGATGCATTCGCTGAGTAGATCTTCCATCCACACATGGATTCATCATGTAAAGAACGGAAGCCTGAAGTGAATCAGTTTAGGCTGAAGTTGGACACGTCACCTAATTGTTAGCTTTGTAAAGTGAGGGGGGGCCGGAAGCTTCGGAGTAATACTTATCTGTAATTGTCATTATGACTTGAAGAATAAGATCTACCAAGTCCTGGTTGTCAGTTATACAGGGCCTACTTTCACCTTCAGCTCGCTTCGACTTCTATCGTGTTTGTGTTTCCTTGACAGTCTGCTTCGTCTCCGGACTACCGCTATCGTGCATACCAGGGGTTGTTCAAGTCCTTGTGTGGATGGTTTCTTGAATACAAAATGCTTCTTAGAAGAGCAGATTCGTGACTTTGCTTTAGGAATGATCATCCACACGTCCACACAGGACTTGATGTACCTTCATGAGTGCAGTATTCATTTGTGCCGAGATTGCTTATCGTATTGCTATTTGAAATCGTGCTGCGTGCGCCACAACACCAGCAGAAGTGAGTACATATACATATTTTGCCTGCAAGCTGAGTTGCATCCTGAGCTTTTGACTGGAGGGGAGGAAAGAGACAACCGCAGGGAAGAGGGCAAAATTCAGTAAGTGGATTGGCTCGGCGAGAATGTAGATAAAGGTTTCATGGGACTGAAATTTAGGGTAGGACACATTTAGAGATGGATTTTTAGAGAAATCGCGATATAAGACTACTGGAAGAACAAAAATACAACGTTGTTTTTATCAGAATGAAGTAATGAGGATTATCTTATCGTACTATTTAGATTCCATCAGAACTAAATAGTACGAAAAAGGACGATAAAGGAAGGAAGGGTTAAGATATCCTTTGGCATCTTCAGTGAATGGAGAAGATGTACAGAACGGAGAGAAGACTAACATATAAGCATGTACAGAACAGAGAAGACGGAAATATATGCATAAGCATTGTAAACTTACGCAAGTTTTGCCTACCACAAAGACGCAATCAGGTGATAAGACGGACGGACATATAAGCATTGTGAACATACGCAAAGTTTTCCGGCCATAAAGACGCAATGTATTGATAACCTTTTTACACGAAAATATTTGATCTGTGTGTAAAGTCTCGTGATTATGCCAAGAAGATAAACAAGTGGAGAAGTGAAGTGATTATTGCATGCTCGATTAACTTCTGGGAACTTCTGCTCGCTGGATGTTATCCGAGGAATATATGGATATTAATAAAAATTATATTGAAAATAAATACATAAATATATTAAAATAATTTTATAGATATTAATTGTTAGCTCATGTTGAAAATACTGAGAATTTAAAATATAAATTATAAATCATGAATAAATTATTACATTACTAAAATTATAAACATGAGAACTTAAAATTATTGATATATTAATTTATTATCTAACTTTTTAAAAAAAATTAAATAATAAATTAAACTTTTGCATATTTATCTCTTCCTTCGAAAGATGAAAAGTGAAATGAATAGAATGAAATCTGTTGACATGGCATTGATCTTCGAAGTTTTAATTCTGATCAGCACTATTACTCTGTTTTCTAACCGTAAACTTAGAAGGGCCGTGGCAACACAACAGTCAGTTGTAAGTATGAAGGGAGAGACTGAGGAACTATAAGCGATCGGTTAGCGAAGAGAGAGTATAGGGGAAGGCGTTTAGAAAGGTCTAAACGCTTTCCATTCCGGGTTTCAGAGTGCGTCCGTCTCTTTTCTTAACCGTTTGCTAATAAGACGAAATACATTAAAACAAAAAGTCTCTTGGTTTCCATAATTGATGTATGAAAATGACAGTATATAATAATGTTAACGCATAGCAAAAAAAGATTTACTTCTTTAACGGAAGAAAGATTAAAACAGAAAACTGAATCTCACAGGTGAATTGAGGATTGGCTATGGATTAATAGAGAATGTAAAGAGGAAAGAGTTAAAGGCTGAGTATGACTACAAGTGCTCGGGTTACCCGGAAGACATTTTGCTGCTTTGCTTTTAGAGAACTGAGAAATTTTACCGTTATATAGAAACAGTTTTTGGTAAAAGAGTTATTCATTCAAAAAAAGAAAGAATCAAATTCAAACTCTTCATTAGCTTTACAAGTTGTGATTCATCTAAAACAAGCTACTTAGTATTGATTGAGAAATGTTAATATGAATATTTTATTACTAATATCAATAATAATATTTGATAACAAATAATAAAAATTTATTAATTAATTGAGAAATGTTAATATCAATATCTCATTATTAAAATTAATAACTACTGATGATAAAAATTAAACGTTTTGTTCATCTCATGTTCGGTATTTGAAGACATCATCCAAGGAAACAGCCTCTACGACAATAGGCTTTTCTAACACAAGCTGCGTTAAAAGAAGAGTGGTGCTGCAAGCATGAATCTTCTCAAAAAGAAAAAGGTTGATCATAGATTAATCATAGGAAAAAATATAAAATATGAATTAGTTTGAAATTCTTGGTTTTATAAATTTTATACATCTTTTGACGATACAACCCTTAGGGGTTTAAACAATGTAGGTTCAGTGACATCTTTTTGTTAAATATATTATTTACTATCACATCGCTAATTAAAACATGTTTCTTAATTCAAGTCGGTTTGTTATTAATGCACTTTGAACTCCAGAAGGAATGGTTTAGATGTAGGTTTCATTATGCTCCAAACATATTAAATTTGTTGCAAGTGTTTTGTACATGACGCAAGGTGTAATATAGAATGTTATAATTTTTAACATTTAACATATCTTTTTCATACTCTTCTTACCAGAGTACTTTCACCAGTAACAGTCAATACGTTTTTCTCGTCAGTTCTCAATCACATATATTTTAGTCTAAGAAAGTAAGATACTTTTGATGATATGAAAAAATCTAAATACCTTCTTTTGCTTCCAGCTCTCAGACATGACATTGAATTTTCTTTCTATTTCTGGACTTGTCATTTTCCGTCATTACCTTCTACACCTCACTTTGGATGCATATTAGTGGATTCTACAGTGAACACTTTTGTCAAAACTTGGTCCATGGACACCAATAAACTTTTATTGATTTTCTCCTGTCCCTCAGTCAGAGAGGTGCGAGGGATCGAACCTGTACCTCCATACAGGGGTATAACAAGTTATGTATTTATTTTTAGTTATGCAACTAATGTCTACTTGTGTTGTGAAATGCGCTTTCACTTTGCAGACGGTCGTGACAATATCTCGATCTCAGCTTGATGCTGCCTATCACTTTCCGAGACGTTCTAAGTCTCTTTGTCATCAGCCACACTCTGATTTACAGTTTACCACATTCTTCTTAGTTACCATGAGCGTGAGAGTTTTGGATGATACGAGGTGCCACATACGCTCCAGGCAAGCCCCAACGTATACTAGAATAGATGCTTAGTACTACGATCGGCAGAATCCAAGTATCGATGTCTTCTAAACTTCATATCAAGAGAAATTGACCCAAAAGTAGAGAAAGGAATGATTGTGATGCCTGCACAACAGAAATCAGAAAGATGGTTTTTGGTTCGAGTTGATGTAAATGCAGCCTTAGATGAAATAGATGATAAACTCTTAAGTCTCAAGGTCATTAACAATATCACCAATTCTGGATAAAAGTTTGGTTCTAATAATTCTTTGTAGTGCAGAGGAATGTGCTCCAAGGAATCGTTAATGCAAATATAAGAGTTTCTACCTAGAATGTATTTAGTTCTCATCGCAAATTAACTAACATTTCATATATACTGCATTGTAGTCAACTACATGGTACCTGGGGAATAATCGCATTCAGTATTTTCTTGCCGTTCATAAGACAATCGTGCATATTCCCTCATGGTTATTCACCTCTTCCATCGATGAAAGAGACAAATAACCAAACATTTTATTTAATACCTAACCCTTCCGACAATAAAAGTTAGGTATAAAATTAAACTCAGAGGTAAATTAATGTACTAATGAATTCGACTCCCCGGACTTGTATTTTCTGAATCGCGATAGTGGAGTGACTACTTATGGTTTATTTTCTGCTTTCTCCATGTTTCCTGGCATGTTAACATAAAATATTTATAAAATATTTTAATTATTTATACTCACTTGATATATAATTTTTTTAACACTTATAACAGTTCATTTTTTCTCCTTTTGTCTTTTTCGTATACGGTAGAAGCTCGAACTGAGAAGTACTAAATTCAGTGTATCATGTTAGAGTGACTATAGTCAGCTAAACTGAGCTGTCTGACTTGTTCACGCCAGAGAGTCAATTCTGCACACAAGTAGTATAAATATTTCTTTTGACTAGAAGATACAACATGAAACACAGATTTATTTAACAAAATATTTTCAAAACCTATGTCTAGTACTTGACGTTGACCAATCTCCATCTTACATTTTTCTCTATATCAACGATGGTCTTCTTCTTTCCCTCAGCTGGAAAGTTGATGGGCCATGGTTATTTAACTCTAGTTATGACAGGTAACTATGCTATACTGTTCCCGACGTTTGATTCGTTTCCTGCCAGACTTGAAGCTTGATACGGGAGAACTATGTTAGCGTAGGTTAAAACTTAATGATCAAGAATAGTCGATAGTAGATTACATTCTGGTGACGGAGCAGTTATTTATGCGCATGAGAGCTAGTCGGGAGGTCCAGACCTCCATAGTACGGTAGTTTCCTCATACTAATTTCAGTCTTGACACTCATTTCTCTACTTATGAACGTTACATTAATATGAAAAGTATAAATCTCATACTTCCTCTGATATATATGACGAGATTCACGAGATTCTGCCAGTTCCTGTTAGTAAACTTTCTGGCACCGTAGTAAGGTAGAGTACACTATACAGATCTCCACGACTCTTGGAAGCGTGATCGTTCACACCATGCTGCACTAAATCGTTCACAGCAGGCTAGCCATTTCTGTTCTAACGCATGGCAAGCCATTTTGTCTCTAGTTGAGCTCAGACTGCATGAATCTACGTAAGTACGATGCTCGTCAAGTTCAGGTAAGCCTTCTGACCGTCATTTCACAAGGGTTAGCTTGTTATAGAAAGGTAAGATACTACACGTTGAATTTCAAATTTTAAGTCTCATGAGTATTGACAGACAATAGTTACATTCAATTTGGCAGACGTTAAATAATTTCGGCGGAAGAACCACGAGCCATGATCGTTTTCTAAACGTTACTCCCGACAGTCACGGATTCAAAGTCCTTGATACGACTTTTAGATCTGCACTTTTCAGATGTCAGTGAATCTTCATGCCCAGATGTTGAGTAGAGTAGTATTGAGTGCGACGAAGAAGTGTTCGAGATTGTTGTAGCTGATTCTCATACACAGAGAGTATCAGTCGCTGAAGAAGAAGTTCACCAATAGTTGCATTTGTAGCCACTTCAGTACATAGTAGCAGTAGTTAGTCTGAAAGAGTTGCAGCTGGACGGGCATTCATAATAGCTTATATTGTCGGTCCGAGAATTTCCTGAGGAGGAAGGTTTTATGTGGGTTCAGAAGCAGATTGACATCGACATTTCGGACGTGAATTCATGTGTTCTCTGGGATCAGGAACTCGCAGAATCCTCCATGTAACATACCAACTTTCAGGTATGCTTTGCATAAGGAAACTTCTGGCAGCAATCTGGGCGGTGCTGGAGAGGCAATATTTTTGTCCAAAGGCCACACAGGAGATGCACAAACGAGCTCGAGGCCACAAGCTGCACAAGAGTTACAAGAAGAAGGAGCCTCCTACTCCTACTCCTACACCTTCTCCACCAGCACCGCCACCAGCACGACCACCGTGTCCAACTCCGAAGTGCAGCCCAGGGAAGAAATCCGATCAGGATTGGCTCATACTCCTGACTTCCGGTCTTGATGAAATGCGTGCTATTTCGAGTTCGAAGGAGGGCACTCACCAGCAAGTCCTCGCCTTGGTGCTGGACTGTATCGGTCTGCTCGGATTTCTGACCGATGTGTGGCGCTGGCAAGAGGTAGACGTCTGCCAAGCTTTCGTTCTCCACTGGGACCACAGAAGCAAGACGACCAGAGCCCTTGGAGTCCACATCGATGCAAGTTATGGGAGTTTTCTCTCCGTGACTGGTCTGGCCGTGGGTGGTGGTAAGCAGGGCGATCAGGGCTCATCTAGTCAGGACATGCGAGGAGGAGAAGTTTCGAAGGCCAAGAATTCGAAGAAGCGAGCCGTGGATTACGTTGAGGACTTGGAGACGAAGCCCATCTCCTACTTACTTCTCAACGATCCGGTCCTTCAATCGCTGCTTCTCGTGCTGAACAGGACACTATGGTTCACCAAAAAGCAAGTTCATTGTCCCACCAAGGACATGGTGTACTTACTCGTCGAGTCCCTGAAAGGCAAGAAGTTGGACTGGAGCAAATCCGTGTACGAGAAGTTCATCAGCGAGATGCGCGAGTTGCAAGACCGCCATGAAAATAATCCGCAGGAGAAGCTGCAGACGCTTTCAGGGCCTTTGATATGCTTTCTTTACTCTCAAGCCAAGCGCAAAGCCCACGCCATGAAAGAGAATGTGGACCTCACGAGCAAGGCGGACGGTAAGAAGCGTCTTTCCAGTCCACGCAAGGAGCGCGAGCGCGGTAGGGGAGTTCTCAAGGAGAAGGACCTGTACGACTACTACGACGACGGTGAAGTGGTGCCGCCGGGATTTCTTTCAGAAAATCTGAAACTGCCGTTTCCGCCCAGTATCATGCCGAGGAAACAATGGCACGTGAATTCCGGGCAGCCAAGAACTGCTCTGAATCTAATACCAGCGCCGGAGTTGCCGTCCAAAACCAATGCGGAACTCCAGGCTGAACTAGAGGAGGAATTCTCAAAGATCATGGCGTCGCAAGGCTATCACGTCTCGGAAGAGATGAAGGACGAGTTGAACAAGACATTCCACGAGCAAAGGGTGCGCCAAGAACGCTTCAAGCACCACTTACGTTCCAGTTGGCAGCGACCTTGCGTTTCCTGCACTTTTGGCTGCTGTCACAAACCGCCGTTCACTTCTAAGGACAACTCTAGTAAGTGATACCAGTGTAGTCGCGGAAACTCACCAGCCTGGAGTCTGGACTGGGTTGCTACGTGGGATTAGGAGATTTGTACGTCACTTCTTTTCTACTGTAGTCTCGTGCTCTGGTAGTCGGCTGAAGTCTCGTGAGAGGGTCGTACTCTGCATGTATCGTATAATTTATGTCCCCTTTACTAGGTACCCGAAGGAACCTTGATTGAGACCGACAACTATGGCATAACTTTTAAACTGCTATTATATTTGACGAAAACAAGCGCAGTAAAATCTATTGCATCCTTCTTTGAGTGAAAACCTCATGGTCAAAATAAACCAATTAGCTCGAGAGATTCACTTTGATCCCGATGTCCTTTTCAAGGAAATCCTGGAAAATATATATCATCTTCAGACAAATAATTTTACTTCAAATATCATAATTAAAGAATTTTTGAATGTATTGATGTTTTTGACATTTCAGAACTCTAAATAATATATTTGGAAGTAAAAATTTGGAGACCTCTTATTATGGGGCATGTGGAGTGTGAGTTGGATTACTCGTGAAAAAGAGTAGGAGAATTGGAGATTTGGAATGAATATAATATATATATTAACAGGACTAATTATGTTTAAAATATAAATATTAAGTTTACAAAATAATTAGTGTATATTAATTTATATAAAGCAATATTATAAATATTAAATATTATAAGTAATAATATATGAAAATCTTATTGTATCATATTACATAATATAGTATATTAACACAATAATAATCCGAAATTGAATTGTATATTTTGGATTGAAATGTAAATAATAGTGTAAACAAAGCTTAGTGTATACTTAGTTAAATAAAATAATGGAACAACAATCATGTTCATAGACATGAAATATAATCATGATTTTACACTTTGTCTAATATGTATATCTTGACTTGTATTATATTAAATTATAATGAGTAGACTATTTAAAAAAAAATTAGAAGACTAAGTCTCATCCCTCTAGTCTTACGTATGATATACATGCAACGTGAAAACTTAATATATGTTATTAAACATTCATTCAAAATTGCACTTTTATTTAAACCATAACTTAAAAGAAACATACATTGTCAAACAAAATCAAATCATTAATAACTATTTATCTTCATATACACTAAATTACTGTATATTAGTAATAAAATGGACATGTTTTCCAATGAATGTAACAGTTGAATGTAAAATCTAATATATTAATATATTCTACAGTAAAAAAAATGCATGATTCTAACTAATTCTTCGTAATGCTTATCCAAACTTAAGACTCAAACATATTTCATGACTTTCTCTCTTCAAATCTTACTCCAATTTTCAAATAATATACTACAGAACTGAAGGAAATGTAAAATATTCGCTTTAGTTATCTAAGTCATGATTGATACAATATGTCTCTAATGTCTTATAGATTCATACCTCTACTTCTCTAAGGAAAAATTTCAGTACTATCCTTTGCATGGTAGCAGTTAATATTTTTCTGCAGTTGTTTTCGCCCTCTACTGCCAACCATACAGAGTTGGATTACATCAAACTGAATCTAACATTCTCCTTTGGGAATTTAGGTCTTTTTCTCAATCTTTGCTTTTGTTGGTCAATTGGTGTATCTCTTCATAATAGAAGCACATGTCACGATTGACATTCGTAAGAGTTTGTTAACCAAATATATAGTTGTACCTCAAAATCATCTGAAGAACAAATGATTAACATCATGCTAGACTTGATGTTACTCCGAGAAACAAACCACATATGTTATTTGTCTCTTGGATTACAGACAAAGATTAAAGATTGATGCGTAGACTCCAAAACTATCATAGAATGTCATCGGTGTAGCAAGCATCCCTAGAAATTAAACATCCACGGATCAGCACCAGCTAAACGAGCTTAACGAGTGATATGGTTCATCCTCTATGTATTCACTGTGACAAGTCTTATTTAGACTGAACAAGACATGTCTTTTCTGATTCATCTCGTTTATAGTGTAGACTCAAATATTGAGTATTAATTCTGAAACTACAAGACATTTTGTGAAATTAATCACATGTGGAGAATGTACTATCCACCGCCAAGAGAACGGAAGTGAGTGAAGAAGAGGAAGAAATACTATCCAGATTTACCATATCTGTTTGTAACTACTACATTAGATAAGCTGTCGTATGAGAAGCGTTACTTATTTGAAATTTCTACAAGAAGAATATCTATGTCTTTGTAATCGACGGATGTAATCAGTTTTATCAATATTTGCTAAATTTACCCCGATGTCTGATGATGAAAGTTTACTTGCAGTGCTCATTATCTATTCAAACAATTCAAAACTCGTTACTTATACTCTCCTCCTATGCCAGTTGCACTTCTATACCACCTTGCACTCTATTGAGCTGCTCTGTGTTTACAAGACCTCGTATTCTGACATGGAATCATCTGTTAGGTGTTAATTGAAGCTCGTGTGAGTTTTGGTACTCACATTTGGTTTATCTCTAGAATTTGAAGGATGTGGAGTAAAAAATCTCAGTCGTTCAGCCTACGTTAACCCAACGAGCGAAACCATGGTAGACATTATCTTGACTAAATAGAACTATTAATTCAAAAATCTACACTATGCCGAGGAGGTACCACCAATCTCAAATTCTAAGAGTCATTACACAACAATGATGCAAGCTCGCGGTACAAATAGAAACAATATCGATTGGATATGAAAGTTTTAAGGTTCATTGAGTCTTAACACTCAACTTGTAGTTTGGACAGAGAATCAGCGGTTGATGCTAACCTCGGAGTCTCCATGATTTTAACAATTTATTGTAAGACTCGTATGATTAGAGGACCGCGCATGAGAGATGCGATCAAGTTGGTTTTTGCTACAAAAAATTTTGATCAATTTAGTGATAGTGCTGCAGTTCGAGCATTAAAATCTCTGCAACAATAGGTGAGCTGTTGTCTAATATATAGAGTCGTTTAAGGTGGTTTCATGCTGAGGTGGTGTATTGTTGGCAAGCCATCTTCCATTTCTATTCCTCTTCCGAGTCTAGTCGAAGCTATGACGGAGTAGAAAAGAGATATGAAAAGAAATACGTCCGACACGAGCAGAATATCGTTGGTACCACAAGCCACACATAACAAACTAGAACTCAAACGAGTCCAAAAGACAAAAACCGTAGCGAAAGAACCAAACGGTTCTTCTTTTCGTCAAACGGTCTTCAGATATAGATAGGGTCTTCCTTCTTGATTTTGTTGGCTCCAAGAACCTTCAGATCCAACTCTTGTTAGTCAAGATATCTTGAATTTTTGTCGTAGATGATCGAACCTTCAAAAACCTACTCTTTGCGGCTTAAAACCACGTATACCGCAAAACGGACCGTCTGATCTGAGATTGTCTTCTCTGGTAGGTAGATCAGGTTACCTTGATAGCAACGACATCCCAAACAAGTACTTTGGAGTTCCTCTAGCAAAGAACGATGAGAAATTTGGTCGCAAGAAAAGAAAAATTGACATAAATTGATCCTTGCAGCTCAACTTCATTTCACGCACAACACAACAATCTGATCTATGTATGATCTTCTCTTATGCATAGATAAGGACTTCTTGATCGAGTAGGCACTAAGAACGAAAAGCTTGATCCACTGATCACAAAGAATAACCTAACCTCAAGTCCCATGTGAACAAAAATCTGACATAAGTGTCTCTATACAAGCAAATTTCTCTCACAACTCCCAGATCACTTGATGAAACTTCAAATCATCTTCAATTATTGTAGAACTCAATGTTATGATACTAATGGATCCAAGGACAACAAGTTTGGACTCCGAAACGGCTCGAATGGTCCAACTCTTCTTCGTAGGTCACTAAAGCACTCCAATTTCTCTTCTCTACATCTCAATTTCTCATAAAACACACAACACTATTAGCCTCTTCACGAACCGTCTGACCAAGACGTAGCTTACACATATATGAATCCAATGACACCTTTGTGGCCATGCAGTGGACCTCTCAATCTTTCGAAACGTCCGTCGAGAGATCATAGACACAAGCTGCCTCCTTAAGCACCCCTTACGTCAGTTTCACAATCCGTGAGTTCTCTCAGATTATGATCAAGCAACTTCCTTAGGGCTTTAGTATAGTGTCAGGAACCGCAAATACTCAATCTACATCGACAAGTTAAGACCTAGCTTGATTTCTTAATCTTTTGAATCTCGTAACGTCATCATTAAGCGTCCAATTGAAACAAATGAAGTGTCCTTGAGAACCTTACAAAGAGCTCTACCACTTGATGTAGTGAGAATGTAGACCCAAAAGTAGATCAAAAGTCACTATTTCTCTTCATGAGCATCTTTGGAACAAACATATGGAACCTTGAATTTTTGACTTTCAAATAGAAGTCGGTCCAAAACACGACATCCTCCACGTGAAAGTCCGAGGTAGAGATATCTTGTGTGTTGGAACTTGAGAGAGGATATCAACAATCATAAACGAGGATAAGATGAATACGGTTGTTCGAGAGAATGCTACGGACTTGGGATGATGGATATGTAGAAGGTTAAGGATCATGAGAAGAAAGGACGAGCCATGACTATGGATAAGATGAACGGGTCTGAAGAGATACTAGGGGTGCAGTTGGATGCAACAACTGCATGAATGTTTCAAGCCTTCACTTTGTTTTTGAGACAAGAGAAAGTAACAAACAAAAAAAGACTTTGGAGGCAAAAGCGTCTAGAAGGATGATTGACAAGCTCGATCAATTTGATGAGAGAGACAAGTATCAAAGTAAGAGATGATCGGGACGTTCAAACTCGTTGTGGTGCTTGAGATAAGGGAGCATGTGAAAGATCTAACGAAGCGTTTTGGAGAAAATCAGAAGATGATTTCACAGGGGAGGAATATTTTTTGAAAAACTCAGATCGAGTAACCTAGAAATCAAGAATAAGGTCCGGATGCTCCTTGGAAGTCCTCATGCAAATTCTTGATTAGAACACACTTACGCAACAACACACATTGGTAGTTAGGAAACGTCCGGACCTCTTTTGATCAAAGGTCTTGACATCCAAAAAAGATCCAAATCTTCTCAAAATCCATTGAAGAAAATATTACATGTTTGGAGATTCTATCTCTGTGTAAGATGTGCTCGTGTGTCTCAAAGTGGATGGACCAACGAAGAAGCAATTTCTTTTTTTCTTTTCTAGTAGCGAGCATTGGTGTCATGTGTACGTTGACAGTCCTCTCAAGGTGCAAGTAGATTATTGCATCATCTCTACACTGATCTTTGATATGAACTATCTTATCTTTCAATCGTTTTTGAAAACAGAAGTATTGATCATACAGCACATATCATCACGAGTGAAGACATACTACTTGTTCCAACTATAAATTGCTCTCGTTCTGTTATTTTCTGCTTCACACCCGTGCAACGTAACAAGTAGTACTCAACTTGCTCTTCCTCGCACTTCACAACAAAGATATCTCCTAGTGGAGAGCATATGAGAGGCGTTAATGATTGGTGCTTGATAAAACTTTGTCTAATCTAAAATCCACATCATCAGCACATATGATGGTTGTGTAGTCTCTCAAAACTAGGTTATGAAAACACCACTCACTTATCCATTCCTTTCAGTTACAATTCTCTTCAGACTCGATCATGCAATCTAGATACATGCATGAAAATTGTCTCGTCATTAACAAACAAGGGTCACTTCTGCTCTGCCTCTAAAAGCAATGCAGCTTCTTACATCCCTGAAGAGTATTAGCAAGGAGATTAGATGATATGTCAGTGTCTTCCAACTTGATTTTTCAAAACACACGTCTGATTTTGACTTGCTAATACGTTCGTTTGCAGAGCTTGGAGGTCTTGCACCCTCCAACTTGCTTTTGCAGTATTTGACAACATCTTCTGCACAATAAAATCTGGGAATATGACCTTGCATCTAATGCCTACGCAAGTCACTTTTGATAATTGCTCCTTCACCGTGATGTTCTCTTTTTTCGTGTCCAAAACAAAAGAAATTCCACATCATTTCCTTGTTGTTGTTCATGACAAGATATCTTGAGACAAAATAAAATTTTGTGGAATTCTTGAACTGTGTAGTGCACCATCTGACAACACCCAATGGGTCTTGTACTGAATCTCTTCAATCTCCATCCACCCTCGATTCAATTTGAATGCATGTTGTATGAAAAAATTGTCATGTCTCTTGTCATCAGAAATGTAGAAGTGGACCACCTCCTTCACATCTCGACATTCTTTTGTAGTTAAGATCGTATGATAATAGAAAATGTGGACAAGAATTGTTACTGATTTGCTACTCCAGTATTCTGATTGGATCTCATCTTGAGATATAAACGTGTAGTTCTCCGCATAGTGTATCACAGACACAACTACTCCAATGGAAATATGTTTCACACATTGTCTGTAGTGCTTTGCTTGCTACTTCTAGATGAAGTTGTGTAGAACATATGACCTAGCTTTGATTTCATGTTAACTCCCTATTTGTCTGAACATGGACTAGCTCTATTCTTTTCTTTTCAGGATCATTCAGGTCCTAAACATACTAGAAGCGCTTTTTACATCTATTGCTCTCTGATGGGCTCATTTGGTTGAGTAACCTTGTACGCAAGGCACAACAATCTCTCAAACTTTATCAACGCCACAAAACTCACACTCACGCATGATGCACTTGAGTTTGTAGCAATACTCGAGCTCATTGATACCCACTGGTATGTGCAACGGAGGACACAAGAAAGTGTTAAGCAGTTGCCTTAGACTTGGAAAACATTTCTCTGAAACATGACATCGATTTGATGATTCACCTCCTTCCTCCATGTTTATCTCGATGGTGCGACAAACTCGACAATCATCATGTTAACATGTACAAGTCTGGACCTCTCGTGAACTTTGCTTGCGTTGAATGCATCTTTGAGGAAGATCAGCTCGACATGATATTTGTAGCAGCAAATGTTACGATCAATCTCCTTCTCATCCACTTTAGCTTTTGTTTTGTAAACATGGTTTGACTGATGCGAACTTCATTTCTTCATCATTGACTGTGAATGTTGGATTCATATCCAAGAAATCGAAATAAAACTCCGTCTGTCGTCATAGACAACATTATATGTGAGTATTAGAACAAATCAATGCACCGAAGTATACTTACATTCTTGACTTAGACATCTCAATTCACTATCTTCTCTAGCTTATAGAGTACAATTATTGTCTGCAGTTGACAGACGCTCGCAAATTATTGATTACATCATGCTTTTTCCTCTTACTTGTGAAGGTTCGGACACTCATTCAACTCATGATGCAAATATGGCAAGTTCACATTAATATCCTTCTATACTTACATAGGGTCCGAACATGCACACTAAACATGATTATTGAACATACAAAGTTGAACATTTTGAAACTAGCTTCAAACATCAAGTACAACTAAACGTCCGGACTCTCTTTGCACAAGGTCAAGGTTCGGACATTCAGCTGCAGTTTATACAAATTACTTAGATATGACCCGGTGTTTGTATTTTCCACTTGTTCAATGATATGGACTTGGTCTTGTCCGTATGCAAGAAGAGCAAACTATTGTGTGTCGTCCGGACCTACTCATACATTGTCTAGACGTCTTGACACAACGCCTAGGCTCCTCATACAACGTTTGGACCTTCTCAAATAATATCTGGATTAACATAAACAACATCCAGACATAGTAACAATGGCAATTGTGTTTGACAAAAACAAGACTCGTAACTAAACAAATACGTCCATACTTGTGTTCATAAGTCATCTTGAAACCAATCTAACAATTTTCTTAACCAATCTGTTCTTTTATGCAGTCGAAATAAAATAGAGCAATAATTGCATTACACTCATCACCAGTAGCTGATTTTACAAATACACATATATTGTAACACATTTCTTTGCACAACCACAACCACAAACAAGATCAGTCGTATTAATTAATTAGGTTATATCTAATGTGTGCACATGATGGTTATTATCTCGTTTCAAGACATGCTTCGCAATAGGAGAAACTCTTGTCATGTCAGTACACCAATTCAAGATCAACTCTTTGAGTTTTGGTAGCAACCCATCCAATCTTTGCTTCCTGCCGAGCTTAGACCAGCCTATTTTCCAGTTTGCAGGTCGTCCTCCTACAAGACTTCATCTCTCTCATCTGCATGAATACGAATGTTTCTGAGATGAAGTCTCAAAATCCGGTAGATGGTCCTACGTAATCAACTGTCAAGTATCTTCTGAGATGCATACATGCTTAGTGCACACTTTTTGCTAATCATGTCATCTTGGACATGAGTCCCTTGGACAATGTTCACGACATTAGAGAGGTTATTTATCAGCAATTTAGTGAACTCTTGTTCTTTTCTAGACAGCACATGCGACAACTCACGAGCTTTTGATAGAGTTCGATGGTCCAAGAAATATATCACAAGCATCGACTCCACTTCACCATAACCACCAGC
Source organism: Asterella californica (assembly GCA_036924285.1). Lineage (NCBI taxonomy): Eukaryota > Viridiplantae > Streptophyta > Marchantiopsida > Marchantiales > Aytoniaceae > Asterella > Asterella californica. The sequence continues at coordinate 28,855,352 of JAYKYS010000006.1, read as the reverse complement.
CAAGTTCTTCACGTGACTGATTGTGCTCTTCACCATAGAGCGGATACTACGATCTGAGCGAGCTCTTGAACTCAGTTCCATGATTAATCGCTAAAGTCACTTTTTTCTCAGTATATCTTTTTCTTGTCTTTGCACGACGATCAGCCACCTCTCTTACAATCTTATGAGTATCGTTATCTTGTTGATCGTCATGATTTCGATCACATACTCGGCTACGTTTTGTCTTGTTGCCTCACCTAAAAACCCCGTACTACTAGAGTGAAATAGTAGACCCGTTTTTTAGACCGAAACACGGCAAAGTCCGGCAGGCTGTCCGAAACTTTCTCCTTTCGACTTATAACACACATGGAAAAATAAAAAATTGAGTTGATCTGGAGGGCGCAAAGAATCACGAGCAAATCTTTGAGCAAATTCAAGAGCTAATGCTCAAGAAAGATAGAGAACGTGTTTGCGGATAACCATGGTATTAGAAAAGCTTGGAGCGTCTCATTTGGAATCTTTCAAATGTCCTCTTGTCTTTCTTTTGACTCCACATTTAACAGTTGATCCGGACCTACTCTCCTCACTAGTGCTCCTCTTCATAAAATGATCGAACGACTGTCCTTGCACAGTTTTTATCATAGACGACAATGCTTAAAAACTCATCAAAATCTATTTTTTTCTTCTAAAACCGTTACGTCATGCGAGGAGATAAGTACCTTCTTCCTGTTATCTTTGAGAGCTCAGAACTGCAGGTTTGATGGACCATTTTTTTCAAACTTTTTGAGCATATTCAGATACAAATGTAGAGTATACCTGAGAAAATTCATAGAGGGATTCTGAATACAAAAGTCAATTCGATCAAAATGTTCACAAGGAGTCACAAAGTATCACTAAATGAAAATAGATTTTCAGATTTATAATATTAATTTCTCAATCCTCTTCAACTTTGTTGTTGTGAAAAAAAACATAGCCATTTAGTCTTTGTTATAAGCTTTCCAACGGTACCAGACATGTCCAAAACTGATAACAGATAGAAGAGCGAAAAATTCCAGGACTTTAAAGGGTTTTGCATTTTTGATAATTTTGAGAAAAAATTATCCATCCAAGGTGAAAACTCCCTTTAGTATAGACTAAATTGTTGAAGGCGGATACTTCGGACGAAGATTTGTTTTTATTCTGATAAGGACATAGGAGAGAATCTTCAGTGTAGCCGACCATTTTAATGTCGAGTGGTCTTCGCATCAGGAATTATTGCATCAATCTGAGCGTTTCTCGATCGAGACGTAATGTTTCAGAAACTTTACAGGGAATCTCCAATCGAGGTGGGGGCCCCTAGCCCCGCAAGATTTTACAAAAGGGAGGAGCTCCGCGCTCCTCCATTCCCATCTCCACACAACAGCCGGTGGCTTTACGCCAATGAAGATGAAGTCCAGGCTGTTTCGAAGGTATGTACCACAACCTCGCTGTCTTCTTCGTGTTCGACAGCATCGACCTTCTGCGATTTTTGAGGATTCTCACGCTGGAAAAATATAGACTTCTGTCAAGCTTTTATGTTCCACTCGGACCACGAACAAGAAGGCGGCCAAGTTCTTCATAGGGCATCAATATATTATGCGTCGATCGGGGTTACAAAAGCCGGTTCTTGCGACTGGGATGGATGGTAAGCACAGAGATTAGATAGCAGTCCTCGAGTCACTCGATGCAAGTAGATGATAAAGAAAATGCGATCCTCTATTCCACGTTATCATCATAATGCGACCTCATTATGATGAGAGCGGAGTAGAGGACCCTTTCCTTGGGCTTACTTACTTGTCAAAAGTCCAACCCGGAATTCCTTACTTCTCTTTAACAAGAAGCTTCAAATGGTTTAGGCAAATTCCATTGTCAAGGGCATGATGCATTTGGTCGTCGAACCCATGAAAGACGAGAAGCTAGACTCCAATGAAGGAAAGGAGCTAGCTAGAATCTGTGTAGATGAAGTTTATCGTAGAGTTAAATCGCCGTCATGAAAATAACCCAAGCGAGGAGCTGCAGATGCGCATATTACCTTTTCTGTCTTTTCTTTACAACAAAGTTGAAGCCATGAAGGGAAATTTAATGTCTTGAACATGGAGGATAGTGAGCATGTTCTTGAGTACGGGTTTTAAAGAAAGGACGATAGGATCGATGGCTCGGTGCTGCAGCCTGGATCTCTACGAAAGATGTGAAGCTGCCATAAATTAGTGTAATGGAGAGTAAGCAATCGTATGAATATTTAAGAGAACTCGATACCTAACCTTGATCTCATACCGAGTCGTCATACAAGACTTATGAGGACCTCCCGTTTGAGAATCGTCGGGGATCATGGCATCAGAAAGTTATCAAGTCGCAGAAGAAATGAGGACGGAGATGACCAGAGCATTCGAGGAGCAAAGCGAGCGACAAGAAAGCTCAAGCATATCATCTGCGGCGCGCTAGTAGCGACCTTGCACTAGAGCTAGCTGCAGTTTCGAGTGCTGTCGTTGGTAAGATGTAACCCAGAGGGAGCCCAGAGGGGAGCTCTCAGAACAAAGGTATATTTCTGACTCAATATGCCTGAACTGGTTTTACGTAAATCTCTATTACTGGACTCGAACTAATTGGAGTCTGACTGTCACGGTCTTGTGTCAGCTCCACTCTAATTGTAGTCTATCAAATTCTGTTGCTATGCTCTCTTTGTTACGTGTAGTTCATATGGAACTCGATTCTTCTAGTTTAACCAATCACTACAGTACCGTAAATATTTTGTAAGGTACCATGCATATACTTGAATGGAGAATATACACCACTAGCAGGCGAGAAAAACACCCACATGTATCTATGTGTACCAACTCCAGAACATGATAGTTACATTCAGTTCATCTTTCAGCGACAAGAGTTTGATGAAAGTTATTGGAATTCTCTTACGGATCCAAGAAATCCATTGTAGTAATCTCACGGTACTAATCTCTATTGTGCATGCTCTCAAGCTGTTTCTTCTGTGATCAGAGAAACAAAATAGAAATGTTTGAGAGTACAGTGATGTAGAACTGTATGTCAACGGGGTGAGTCGGGCACTTATCTGCACTATTGAGAAGTCAATATAGAAAAATGCACACATCGAGTATTACGAATAAGTAGTTGTTTCCTGACTTTTTGATTGTTGCGTGCCGTAATCATATAATCTCCCAAGTCGTGAACTCAAGCCCAGGCCGGCGGGTTGTATCGAGAGTCATGCTTGGGCTTGAATCCCAGGAGGAGAGTAACAAAGTTTTAAGAACTTTTAGAAGGGCCCTTGCGGTGGATGCATTCCCCGGATTGAGTGAGGTCTGGTTCAAGTCTATTTGTCGCCTTAGGCACACTTCAACGGCCCTGTGGTCGAGGGTTCATGTTCGGCATGCAAGGAGAAGAAAAATAACAAGAAGTTCAAGAGAAGAGAAAACGTCGTTTTAGACATTAAATACCTTCCGAAATGGTAGGTCTTTTACATGTGTTCAGTTACGCTGAGCACGGTACTGGCTGGCAAGCGCTGCTTGAGATACGCGGATACAATGACTTTGTCTGTCGTGCATCTCTCTACTGTCCCAGCACATGACATGTTCTTTGTAGATCCGCCTCTACTTTACGATGTACATGGTTGCTTACGTGGTGGTCTAATGTGAGCTATAACTGCTCATCTGCTTACTGACCACCGTGGTGCCACCTGGAAGTGGGATTATGACTACTCTTCGGTAGAACTACGTGGTGCGCTGCAGCAAGATAAGATACTGCAGCCGCGAAGTGGAGGAGTACTAAGGTAAGGATCACGTATGAGCATGGATTTTCGACCGGAAGGACATAGTCATTGTATCCGCGTTCCCCCGCAGAAAGGTGTAAGGCAGGATTGATCATGTCTCTGTATGTAGAAATTCTTTCTCAGTTCCAGCAGGAGGTCCGGGTCTTGGCAGGTGCAAGTAGCCTGGTAGTGTGAGAATTTGAGAAAAGACCTGGCATGTCATCACTCTCCACCATGTTATTACCTGGCATTACTTTTCATACAAGTGTTATTCCTTGAAGAACATTTGCTTTTGCTACGCGTCGATTTCACAATTGCAATTGGACAAATGCAGCAGCAAGTGTCATCTGTACTCAAATATTCAACAAGCCCAATGCCGTGATATGGCCTAGAAGCCTCTCATATATACATGCATACTCTGCACGGACGTGTAAAGGTTGCTTTCCTTGTTCGTGCCGAGATATGAGGTGTTGACAACAATCTTCCCATTCGGGAATCGTAAAAGTGGAGTAAGACAAGCAAAAGGGAATTCTTAAGGATTATGTGGTTCCAACACTTTAGGCGGAAGGATTTACTGAAGACTGCGGTCTTGGACCAGGAACCTTCCCAAATCACATTCTGAGTTCACATAAACCCGCACCATGTTTGAGTTCATCATTTTCTTCCTAACCCACGATAACGATCTTACACAGAAATGCTACATATGATTCTAAACACGCAATGCTCTACTGGGCATGGTTGACAGAGTCAGGAACTAGGGAATTGTGCTCTTTATATCAGTCAAAGTGAATTGTTCCTTGTCATTGCAGATAATGAAAGTTTGAAGAGAGAGCCAAAGAAGTGAAGACACCCTCAGAACTACGGATCTCGTCCGACTTTTGCGAGGCGAATCTCAACTGTTCGTACATGGAGTCCCGGCCAGTACGTTTTCTTAGATCTCTATCTATCTACTTTTGCCGGGTTTTCATCATTTGGAAGTCCTTTCGGATTATTCTCCATTTAGATAAGGAGGAGCGGACCTTTTAAGCAGATGTGGAAGATTATGGGAGATCGAAGAAGCTGGAGAGAACACATGGGAAGAACAAAAGGATGAGAAATCTGGCAAAACAAGCATCAAGGGAGGAAAAGAGAAAAGGTACTCCTCTGCCTCACTCGAGCATGCTAAACGTCATCTTGTATGTCGTTATCTGCGAAGTGATTCATTTTCGATTTCTGCATTCCTTATCGGAGTACTGAAATCGAGAATGGACCGTATGTAGCTGGTAACATGTTGCAGAAATGTCATATAGGTAAAACTGTCCTATCATACAGCGTTATCACTTTGTTTATGTATGCTAGCATAAATAACGGTTGGGAGTGGTGGCTTCAGTAACCCACACTTCTCAGGATTTGCCGAGGAGGTTATCAAGCAGTTCACAACCAAAGGCAGTCATGCCTCTAGATCTTAATTCAATTTAGGTCTTTCCTCCGATAGTGTTTAAATAGTAGCGTGTATTAGTGGTTAAGAATGAACCGCAAAAAACAATAATAAAAAAGACCATATAATCGGTGGAAAGAACCACTATGGAAGAAAAAGCTCATGAGAGTCCTTAGAAAACTGTAGGTTATCATTTAAATTTGTCGGTTATCACAGTTATCAATGATAACCCACAGTTTCGAGGGTTGCACATTTCTTCCATAGTGGTTTATAGAAGAAAAAACACCGAGCGCGAGAGAGAGGAAAAAGGGTCAACCTTACTGAGCTATTGTAAAGATCATTAGCAGCAGCATTGTAGAGACGAGACAATTAGTTGCTTGAGAGTTTGCACGTTTCTTCCTTTTTCTTCCCCTTCTTGTCTCATTCCAGATTCCACTACAAGAACTTTTCTTACATGATGTTTCACTTAGTGAGTGATAAAATTGGATTGATAAGAGTGGTAAAATTTGACTTTTCCTCGTCTCTTGTCCAAAGTGATATGAATTAGTAACTTCTTTCAGTCAAAGCTTAATATTGTATCATGTAAAACTGAGTTTTCAATTTAAAACATCTTTTCAACAATAAGTTTTCACTCATATATATGCTTAGTGTATTGTGCTGTAGTGTAGGTTCTTTTTGTTCCTGTGTGTTGTTATCTTATTAAATTTTCTTATGTGTTATAATATATAAATTAAATATTATAATATTTAGATGATTATGATGTTATTATATTGTTTTTTTTGTAAATGTTAGGATTTCATTACTCTAGTTATTATTGTTATTTCATTATTGAAAAGTTCTCCTCCCATAGTAAAGAAGAACTATTCTAAAGACCTATACCTTTTCATGCTACTGTATATGGTAAGGGGCAGTACAGATCTAGAAGCACGCACATCTTGCTGATGTCACGAAATGAATGTCCAGATCAGTCAACTATCATCCATGCTCTTTTCCAGATGAGTACAACGACGGAAATTATTCAATATATATTCGAGTTGTCACAAATACAGTATTTATGCTAACACGATGTTCCTGCAATAGAATTGCAAGGCTATGCATTTGAGGTTTATCCAAATCTAAACGTTTTCTCCCTTACTTAACCTTCATCTAATAAGATAAATATATTAAAAAGAATTGTTTTATTTTTTTGGGATTTACAGTCGAAGGATAAGCTATACTAACAAGCTCAGGCGAAAATCATAAGCGTCACTTTTTGCCTCTTCACAACCTATGCATCTTTCATAATTTTCCAGTGGTGAGCACTAACAATCTAAGACAACATCGCATTGTTGCTGAGGAGTCTGCGGACAATGATCAAAGACGAAGGAGAAGTCAAACAACACTGCGTTCTGGTGCACGAGACATGGTGCGATCCGGAGTGCAGCAAACGGCTATTGGCAACAATCCACCAGGTACCTCTACTCGCTCTGGTCTATTTGTGTGGGAGGCATGGAAGTTCACAACACTCAGTGCAAGAAGACTGAGTGGGAAGAGTAAGAGTCGCGTGAAGAGCAAGAGCAATTTGTGTCCGCTGACATGAAATAATTATGTCTTACTGAGAATAATTGTGAGAAAAGGATCATCATATACCCTTTCCAGCTTTGAGTTTTGAAACAAGTGGGAATCCTTGATCGAGCAGTATAAAAATATGAAAGACTATAACGTTGTCATAGAGCGTGAAAGTTTAGTATGAGAATACACATGGTATCTGGCTGTAAAGAGATACGGCAAGACCTTGGACCAACTCGATGAAATCTTAGTGTCCTTACTACTCAATCTATCATGCTTTGTCTTGGTTTCTATTGATCTAACCTGATTTTAAGTGTAAAACATGTGCACCACACAACACAACTGAGTGTTCAATCTTAGTCTAAGTAAAAGAAAGATTCATACATGATAAACATATGATTTAGATTGCAAAAGCACCTTCAAACAATCCTTTAGTTCGGTTTGTGCACTAGCAATATCTTTTTCATTATTTTTCCTCGACAGACTATCTAAAATGCTCAATTCTGATCTTCTATGGTTCGCTGATACAAGCTCCATTCAAGATGAATCTTACAACAATGGATAGCTTATTGTACATACTTTCCACTGATACTAGTAATACATTGATTGGATCAAGATAACTCCTACCACAATAGATCAAAATTGATCATTTCTAACACTTACAACCTGAAACGTCTTAACCCTTTTTCTTGACCCGCATGTTTAATCTAAGTTTTGTATGATCACCAACACCACTACAAAGCTTATCTTCTAGAGCTTCCAACAGGATAAAGCACGCACGCAACAAGCAACTAGTGAGCTCGGAGTGTGATATCGAAGACAACGATATCTCGCAGTTAGAGGTTTTCAATCAACAACTTCGACATAGTGTAACTTCTTTTTTGATTATAATCTCCATGTCAAATTCACAATATAGCTTCCTGTCTCATTTGTATGACCTCCTAGAAGTTCCACCTCCAATCTCCAAGTCGTTTGTTCAAAGCCAACCAAGAGATGTAGGTGAAATCACTCTTCTCCTTCTGTAATCTAAACTTCGATAACCTACTATCCCACCCTCGAACTTCTAACTATGCTCAAACTTCACAAAAAATCTCACCTCTGATCTCTCACTACTACCCTCTAAAATTTAAGCTTCAGACCTCAAATCAATTGCTCAAAATGGACTAAACCTTTTGTCTGTGCAAACTTATGAGTTTTATAGACCCCGGTGGCTAAAATCCACGACTCCAAACATCTTCTCTTGACCAAATGAGTTGAAATTTCACAAAGAGAAGGAGTGTGTACTATCATAACTGGAGTGTGCTGATAGAGCATACTCCAATTCTGAAAATTTTCACTCAAAGATTCGATCCCATGCTCATGAAACAACTCAACCCTTGAATCCAAGCAAAACGGCTTTACTTTTGTCTCTCAACTGTTACAGTCAACTTCAATCAACGATTTCAAGATCAAATCCAACCCAAACGTAAGACTAATTTATATCAGTGCATCAGCACGGCGTCAACTATCCAAACCATTCGACAATATCAAAATATCATCTCTCAAACTCTCGAGGCCATTAGAAAGATATCTTTGGATATCAATTCGGTCTCTTTGATTTTGAACGATCATAACTCCACACTCATAACTCCAAATCGATCGGTCTTCTCCTGTAGATTGTACCCAGCTCGAGATCCTGTAGATAGATACTATCCAACGAGATCTCACACTCTACGATGACTTCCGAGAAGACCTCCGAAATATCAAAATCGTCCTTGGAACTTCGATGGACTTGATTGGTCAAAAATAGACCAATGAGAAAGAAGATTAGAGATCACTTTATCTTCTATTGGTATTATAATTTGATACTAGTCTAAAACACATTAACTATAAGGTGGTATAAGGTGGTATAAGATGATACTATCCTAAAACACTCTCGAACCTTCAAAGCTTGAACCAAAATACTTCGGGTCCTAACATTAACATAGGATAATCACCCTCGTTGGACGATAGAGATAACAATGATAAAAAATACACGAGATTCAATACAAAGTCAAGATAATGATCTTGAATCAATCTATGATGAAAGATACGACAAAAAAAATGATGAAGCCATCACTTGATTACAATACTCGTCATCAAAGTTCCTAGCGATTCACACATGATGATTGATCTTCCACTGGCATTGACATCGAATATCAATCCAGACGTTGAAAAAAAATGTTGACCAGAAAGTTCATGTCCATTCATCCGTCAAAGTAAAATGTACACAGTTAGGTTTCAATTCTTCTCGTATGTCATGATTGGTAAGATCACCAGAGTAGGCAAGTCCATCACCATCCCCATGAACTCTTCATCAAAGTAGACAACAATCATTGTCGAAAATGATCACGACGGATGTAGTGAAGCTTAATATGAAATAGATTCGAGAATGAAAGATCTAGAAACTCGGATCAATCTTTATTCCATGAGTACAACTCTCTTAACTCCTCGTGCTCCATGTAAGATACTGAGAACTCGTGAAATACCAAGCAAGGAAGAATGTCTCACGAATCCTCGATCCACCATCTTATATCCGACTTCAACGACAAGGACCATTAAAGTGAACGTATACAAATTGCTGATCATTCGAATCGTACGATCACTCAAACAGATAGTTGCAACTGTGACACTCATCATATCGTTTCGACAAGTTAGGCGATAAAGTTCATGAAACGTAAAAAAATACAACATAAGTTCTATGAGAATTTCACACAAGAGCCGCAGCACAACACGACAACTTGAGGTCGAATAATGAGCCTTATAGTTCAATGTCAAAAGCTGAAAGGAAATTATAGAAGCTCTCGCACCATGTCATAGACATTTGGACAAAAGTTCTAGAGAGGTGGTGCATGCATCACTCCTTGTTGTGAGACCCTTCACTATGTCCGACAGTGATCAAATGTGTCATGTTCTATCTTTTACTCCAGTGCTCGTCTGACATATTGCAACAAAGAAGTATTTGCACAGCTATTCAGTTTTCCTTCGTGCGGCTATTGAGTTCTTGTGTTTCTTGTTGCGTATGTGTGTGCCGAGGGTTTCATTTGGACCGACTATACTTTTTTTACGTACTTCTATGGAGTAAGAGCGGCTTCGATTTGGTTCTAGTGTGGTTGTGTGAATTTGATTTCGATCTTGTAATGAGGACAACTTGTTTTATCTAGGAATTTTGTTCTATTATTTATCACACAATTTGCACTCACAGCAACGGTTTTATCAAGAAAAAGAGGACTTGGATTACAAGAAGATAGTGTTTTCCTGCACTTTGTGACGTTTCGAAGATTATCATGTTGCTACATAAGGTTTTTGAGATATCATCTTGGTGCACATTACTCTCTCCATGTCTTTAATTTTCCACATGTACACTAAGTGCTACGTGCATTTCTAAGCACTTCAACTCTAGTATGTATTTGTTTCATCTCTGATAAACTTGATATCGGTGTGGACTCTCCATTCTCATAGACACCAAAAAAAGAAGAATCCATCACTTGATCGTAGTATTCCTCACCAAAGTTCCTCACGATCTACGCACGATGATTGATCTTCCACCGACAATGACATCGAATATCAACCCAGATGTTGAAAAGAACGTTGGCTGGAAAGTTCAGGTCCATTCACCCATCAAAGAAAAGTGCATACATTCATGTCTCAATTCTCCTCATAGTGACGATCGGCAAGATCACCGGAGTAGGCAAGTCCATCACTATCCTCATGAACTCTTCTCCAAAGTATGCAACGAATCAATGATCGCAATGGATGTAGTGAAGCTTGATATGGAATGAATTCAGAAATGAAGGATATGGAACTCGGATTAATCCTCCATCCTTGAGTACAAACTCTAACAACTCCTCATCCTCCATGTTGAAGAACTAAGAAATACGCACAAAACACCAAGTAAGGAAGAATGTCCTCACGAATCCTCGACCCTCTATCTTATCCAAATTTGACGACAAGAGCCACTCACGCGAATGCGCATAGAGCACTGAGACGACATGTCTTATTATCATGCGATCTCACATTTCGGATAATCATAAATGTGAACCTAAACACGTCGTTAGTCGAGTTACGAAAAATTTGCAGAACATAAAAAATTACCACAATACAAGTTCTACGCTAAATTCACATGTGAGTCGTGTCACAATACGACAACAAACTTTCCTATTTTTTATGTTGCATGTCTCGAATGTGCCTCCGAGACCGATATGTTGATAGCATGTGAGGAATGTGTCTCCGAGATCAATATGTTGATAACATGTGAAAATCAGAATTTATGTTTAGTTTTTGCCACATCTTTTTTTATTGAGGTATGATTGTCGAGAAAAAGATTTCAAATATATAGACAATTTAGCTATGTATCTTGGACAAAGTGATCGAAAGGAGTTGCTTGTAATTCTCGAGCAAGTTGTGGAAGCTACTTGGTCTTATGAGGAAGAAGTTTTTGTTGATTTCAAGCATCCCAAGTCACTTTTTTTCCGAACATATTCATAGTATCCATCTTCATTTCCGCTATTTTATATTATTTTCATATGTGCGTCTATCACTGTACTACATTTTGCATTGTATATTACTCCTAAGCACTTGCATCTCCAAGTAGTGGTCGCAAGAGCTATTGGTCATGTAAAAACGTCATTCCATTTGAGGGTTAGATGATACATTTTGCATTCTATATTACTCCTAAGCACTTGCATCCCCAAGTAGTGGGTCGCAAGAGCTATTGCTCATGAAAAAACGTCATTCCGTTTGAGGGTTCACAGCACTTGCGTTACTGTGATCATATAATTAAGAAAACTTTAGGTTTTTTCCAAAAAGAAACTATGGGAGTAGAAGTTTATAAACTAACAGAACAATATAGATATTTGGGATTCTTAGCTTGAATGTACTTGAAAATAACAATGTTTTGTTTTTCAACAATGACCAATGTGTAACAAATTATTGTTAGTTATAAGGATAATAACTATTTACTTATAGAATATTAATACTAGTTATGTAAATTTAGCAGTTTATGTATAGAATATTAATGTTAGTTGTGTAAATTTACGAGTGTAGACTGTGAAATGTGTACAACTAACATTAATATCTATTTCTCAAGTTTCTTGTTGTTTACTTACTTCGTCTCTTTTAAAAGAATTTCATTGAGTTAATCAGATGAAAAATAGTTTTTTTAACCGCTTGCCATTTACTAGTATCCTATCTCAACCAACATTACCACTCACTTTTTCGACTTTCCCTCTCATCCTTTACCCCGGCCGGTCACGGTTGGTATGCATATTTAGGTATCAAGTTTCATAGTCCGGGTTTCGACAGATAGTTCAATAAGCATCTCAACTTTCCAAGTTCATATGTGAACGAGTTTCCCGGCGCCGACTCTTCACATCAAATATTTCCAAGACGGCGGTCGTCAATTCCCTTCTTCTGGTGAAGGGTCCGTTGGAGAAATGGTTTTCGCGTTTGGCGCCGGTCAAGTGAATCTTTATGTGGCATGGGCCCGGTCAAGAAGCAATTGTCTGCACAGAAGAGAGAGATATGGAAAGCAAGAATACGAACTAGACTAGACCTCGTGCCGCACGGCACCGACCGACGTTCTCCGCTAGTCGGACGTTGCTGTCCCTCCGGTTTCAACAAAAGCCGGGATTGGGATTTTGCGTCTGCTACTCCGTCCGTTTAAATTCTCGTTTCTTACCAGCTTTCACGGTTAATTCCACAGCCAGTAAATGGAACCGGTATTGATTAGATAGTGAACCAGCTGTGACACAACAAAGCGCGCATGGGAATGTATGATGTATCTTTCAGTGCCGAATCCTCTGCCGGTCACTCTTCGTGTTACTTGCTATAGCAGTGTAATTATACCGGTCCACTAGCATAGTGCGGCCTTACATAGCGTTTGGAGTGCGCCACCAATCGCGGCTTAATAGCGACGGCGGCTGACTCTGCCGTTGACGGGACCCAGCCGCACATGCAGCTTTAGAACAATGTATGGTGCGGCGAACGCAACACTGTCAACTCGGTAAGTATAAGGACAAAATAGACTATTGTAAAGCTTCTGACGATCATAAGTAAATCTTTGATCGATGATTGACTTTTTACGACACTTCTGGAATAATTCTTCTCGGTCATCGAAGTATTTCAAAGTAGATTTCCGTGGGTTAAAACTGCATGATAAGATGTTACGTACCATAATTCCAGATCTAAAGTATTCTCTTTTACGGTCCAAGTCAACTTAAGTCCAAGTGCCCCTATAAACATGCCTGGTAACCAGGAGGACTTTCTTCTGCGAGTGGGCTGTCTGCAAACCAATAAATTTCTCGAAAATATATTTTGTTGATAAAATTGACTTGTAAAATAAAATTTATTAAATAAAAATTTAATCAACTCTTCCTAGAGGTTTACAATAGGTGATTCACTTCACAATTAAATAATATGCATCCCAAGCGCGAAAAAATAGGAAAGACATATGTACAAGAAAACAGGGCCAAAACATACTAAAATTCTTGGAAATTTTGGTTGTATTTCGTGTTATGTCTTTTTCTAAAAGAAAATATTTTGTTCCATAGAGGAGATCAACTTAAATAAACTTTTGTTTTCCTGCTATGATCAAAATATATACATGTTATATAAACTATTTATACATATTAAATTATAGAGTTATTTATACATAATCAGTAAACATAGTGCACGAATAAGCGCTTGTGAAACTACAAGGCTGGGATTTTGGCATCAAATGTTTATTAATTTATATTATATATTATATATTATTTCTTTTTGATAAAATATTTAAACAATAAATTAACGAGTAGGCCCTCCTCTCCATCTGAAAACAGAGAGGGTGAATGGAGTATCGATTGAGAAGATTGAAACGAAATTATGGTGGTTTTTTGGAACAAAATAGTATTTTCTTTCTAACCTGAAGTAAACTGAGAGGAAAAAAGAAATATTATTTTCTTTGCTTTTTGACCGCAGCTGGAGTTGAACTTGTTTGATGTTTCCCGTTCTTTCAACTCTTCTTGTTCTCCTTTTCCTCAGTTGTACATATATTACATGTTTCCGTCTGTTAATTCCTTTTCTTCTATTAATGTTTTCTTATATATTTTGCACCTTTCTTTGGTATTATGGTCTCTGGCCTCTTAGCCTTTGTGGCTGCTAACAATCAATCGACTTAAAACGTAACAACTAATTAAGACGTAAGATCTATCGAGATTTCTGTTCCTTGTATTTGGTCCACGGACATTCAGTCCGTCCGTTTTCACGCACAACGCACCGCGAACTGTTACCGTCACCGGCGCTCAGTGGAGTTGGCGCGTTGTGACCCGTACCTGGCGGCCAGGTAGGTACGGCGCGACGGGAGTGTCACGTGAGAGAGGAATATATATTGTCAGTAGAACGAGGATACCATCTTGCAACAGAAAGTTACACGATTAATTAGACTTCCGGTTAATTCAGAATATCGCAAAGGGGAGTGCTCAGTAACACGGTAAAAAGTAATAATACTATAGACAAACGACATTAGGTGGATAAAGATGTTCATTCATTCGTTATTGATCACTTTTTTCGTTTATAGACAGATATTGGAATGATTATTAAAAGTGATTAAAATCAACATAATTGTTTTTTATATTTTATATATTCGTGAATATTTAGAAATGCTAGTTGGGCATTGCTTAATCTTTGACCAAGAAAATATTATTAATTTGTTGTGGGTCATAGTTGTATTTGGTTCTCATAATAATATTTACTGTTTGACAATACTCTTAACTTTGTATCGTCTCTAGTAATGCGCCACATTTACAATCACAATTTTTTTTATTACTTTAAACTGCAAAAGTAATACATAAAGCGACGTTAACTGTTGATTATAAGCATATATATATATATTAGCTGGGATTGTTAATATTCAGTGTTTAAGTCAGAATATCATTGTCTTCTTATAAATTATCAACAAGGATTTCACGTCAATCAAAACAAAACTGCTTCTTAAATTTCAGATACAATGTACTGGAATATTGATCAAATCTCAAAGTAGAAAACTGTCATTCATCCTCCAGTAGCAAACTGCTTAAGACCTAATAAAGGTTCAAAAATCATTGTTAGAAATGTTAACAAATCAATATAAGTAATAAAGGTGCAGAGTATAGTCAAAACTTCATTTATACTAAAATTTACATCGACTCATAATAAAACTTTAATACATAAGAATCCTAAATCAAAGAAAAGAAAATGATATTCGGCTTCCATCGAAAAAACAGAAAAGAAAGTTTCCATTGTGCGCATACTAGAGAAAGGTACCGAATAAGTTCAAATTGTCCGTACATGTTCGTAGTTGCTGAAAGCAAAGCAGAAAGTAGTAAACTTCTCCATTGTGATATTCTTAATTCGTTTAATGTGAATTTATGAATTTGTTGTCGATAATATAAGTAATGAAAGGGTCATATATAGTGATTCATGAACTTCGTAATTACTTTAAATAGAAATGAAGATGTTCAACTTGCATAATAAAGGCACTAACATTTTTAATATATAAATCAAATAATGAGAGTCTAGTAAATACGCTAATATGAAGCATGGAACCTTCATATTATGACCTCAAGATACATCATACCTGTACTATGTAGTCCATGACCAGTATTATGAATATACATTGGTCAACTCCGTGTAAATAAACCATTTTGGCCCTTTTCCTTTTGTATTTTCCGTGGTTTATTTCTGATAAACTATTTATCTTTTGTCATAAGTCGTTGTTTAGGTTAAGAAAATTGATAAACCACAGTTTGAGTTCGGTTTAGGTCCAGAAATTGTTATGCCACTATGTAGGTAAGTTGATCCTCAGAAATTTGATAAACGATTCTTCAAGCTCGGGAAAATGATAGGCCGCTATTTAGACTTGGTTCAGGTTTCACCTATCGATAATCCACTGTTTACTAGCGTTTAGGTGAATATACAAATTATTCATGTATATTCACCTCGGTGAGTTACTCAACATGTTTTTTAATGTGTATTTATTTTTGAGATTATTTTTAGAAATAACTAATAGAGAATCAATTAGTTATATCTAAAAATATCTACCAAGAGGTAAATATTCATACGTTTAATTTAATACCTAACCTGTTAAGCAAGAAGAGTTAGATATTAAATTAAACTCGTATTTAATTAAACCCGTTAATAATTACAGCTTCCCGTACTTGTATTTATTGAAGCACGACACTCTATTCACGACTTATAGTTTAATTTCTGCTCTGCCTATGTTTCCAAGCATAGACTAACAGATAACATTTATGAAATATTTTAATTATTAATATCTATTTAATATATATTTTTATTTAACTTTTATATATTTCCTCGATAATACTAAACAAACAAAGTTCTCAGGAATTCATCCAGCATGCATACTTTTTTTGCATATTTTGACTGAAGTTACTTCTCCTCCATTATAGTTATTTATTTACTTTCTTCCATCTGAAGATAGAAAAAGACGGCAAGTTTAACATTAATTTATCACCTAATTTTTTCGACGCCAAGGGTTAGGTGATAAATTAATGTATGTATTAACATATTTTCTTACTTCAGCAAACCTTCTCACTTCTATCCCAGAAGCACATGGTCTTGCATTTCACTTATGGACTTTCTTCTAACATCGCCGTTGTTCTCAGAATGACAATTAAATTAAATTTTGATTCTAAAATTTAGTTTAGATTTTTCTATATAATATTTATAATATTTTTGATAATATATAAGAAACACAAGTTACTGAAGTTGATCGAGCATGGTTATTTAACGACGTCGACTTTGCATTAGAGCGTTCTGACTCGCACCGACTATCTTTTCTTCAGCAATGAGATTCCGTCTAGGCTTGGTTCAGCTTATTGCTTCGGTACTGTCCACCTGCGAGTGCGGTGTCTCGCTCGACACCTCGAGTCGTCATCTTACTCACTGACGTCACGGTAGAGAGCGGATAGCTATCCACGATGTCATCAGAGATGTCGTGTTTGTCTTAGCACGAGAGAGCGGTTACATACATGAAGAGAGCATTGGTATGCTCTTCAGACGAGAGGATCAGTGCGAGCTGACATGTACATGATGAGAGAAGATCAGATCTTAGTGGCAGATGTGGTTATTATGGATCCTACACGAGACTCAGTGACGGCACAAGTGATCATCCATCTCTCATGATGGGCTGCAGACGTGGCGGCAGCAGCAAAGATGATCAAGTATAAGGGTATGCAGGTGGGACATCGCTTCATCTTTTTAGCCTTGGAGATATACGCATCGAGAACTTTAGAGTTCGACGTCTTTCTTCAGGATTGTGCTAGAGCCTACCATGAGAGACGGGCAAAGGTACCACTTTTTCTTTCTGTCTGCACCATGTTTTTTAGACAGCGAGTTTCCATTGCTCGACAGAGAGCTTTAGCAGACGCGATACACAAGAGAGCAATTGCAGTAGGCGATGTTACTTCATGTGCACCTATTGTTTGCAGAGGTACTGACTTACCTGTGTCTGATATTCTAGGTGCAATAGACGATTTTAGAGTTACTGATAGCGAGATTTAGCCTCAAAATTCTTCCCTTCTGGGTGTTTGTTGCTTGGCCCATCGGGTCCTTCTTTCCCTTGTAAGGCTTAATGAGGTCTTTCCATCCGTTTGCTATTCATTGCGTCGCGTGTTTCCTCCATTTATCGACATACAATATCGAGTAGTCTACAAATATGAACAATTCGCGATAAGACTTGTAATAGTAATCGCTGTATAGTCACACATGTATATTCACCCCTTCCATGTTCGAGTTCATGTATTACTGTGTTCACTTATTTCTGAAGAAGAAATATTTATGTCGAGAACGAATCCGAAATCATCTGGGAGTGCTTAAGATAGAATTTAATATTCCACTAACCCCTCTAGATCTTTCATATATTCACTGTACAACTAAATATACATGATATATTGTACAGCTCATACACACTAGACGGAAACTCAGCCATTGTACAGCTAAATATTCCTCTTCTTGCTTTTATATGGACACTGAAGAATCTCTGTGTGTCTGAACTCTCTTGGATACATGTATATATTCAGCAGATTTAAGAATGTGCTCATAAATCTTCCTGATAAAGATTAACTCCTATCCCCATTTCCCTGGTTCGATCTCTTGACGTCTAATCTGTCAACCACCATACTTCTCACTGCGCTAACTTGAGTAATTATAAAATTAGAGTTCTTTTTGTCTGATATAATCTGGGACAGTCGAAGGATCAGTCTGTCCGCATGCATGAACGTACATTGTCATTCCCGGTTGATATAATCAAGTTCCTAAAATTTACAGTAAGAAGTCTGAAAAGGTCTTGAAGGATGAATGAATCTGATTGAAGATTTGTTTTCTTCATAATCTGACTTTCCTTTTCCTTTCCTCTTTAATCTTGACGGTCACCTTTACTGTCAAAAAGCATTAAACCTCCCCGTTATCAATAACCCCTCCAATCCGATCTTTTTATTTTACACTAACCGAACATTCCGCTTGTCGTCTCCCTCCTCTTTGCCAAAAGAGGACTTTGGATGTATATTATATTAGTTGTTTTATTAGTTACAAACACGGTGCTCTCTGTGCTGTGCTCGGCATAAACCTGAAATCCTGACTGCTGTAGAGTCTGATGGAGAGAAAAGGTTCAAACTTCAAACATTTATAGCAAAGTCATGGTACTGGAGAATGGGATCCGCCCTTCTTCACCCTCCCCACAGCTCGTAGCGAATAGTTCGGAGGGGAATCCGCGCTAGGCCCCGAAGATTCGCGTTGAAAAGGGCGGAATCCCGGCAGTGTTCCCTGTCCACGTGTCTCGAGTCGGAGTGCATTGGCTTGTGCCCTGTCATCACGGCGAGAGAAAGACTCGCATACTCAAGGTAACGGTTGTGACCGCTCCGGAGCTTTGCTTTCCCGGCATTCTCTCTCGATGGCCCCCAGCGGCCCGCTGGCCATCCTTTTGGTCGCAATGGAGAAGGAGGGAAGGAAAGAGAAAGACGGGACGGGGACCACATGAATGGGTCCACTGCGCTGAAATGCGACGAAAGAGAGGAAGGACGAAGATCTAGGCGCAGGGGTCTGGCTCCTCTGGTCAGGGCCAGATGAGAGGACAGAGGTGGTCAAGCCTGGTGGCTATGGTGCTGCTTATTGCCTTCTGCTGCCCGCTTGCGCAGGAGGCCCACTAGCCTCCTTGTGCTTACTTGCTTGCGTGCGTACGTACCAACAGCAGCGTCCAAAGGTGACTCCATGACTGGCCGCGCTTGGCTTGATGGCTGGCTGGCTTGACGGAAGGAACTATTTGTTGCGTGTGCTCTCGCGTAAGATGTTGTGTTTTTTCGTTTGTGTTTAGCTCTGTGTGATTGACGCTAGCGGAGAGCCTTGTGTGAGGAGGAAAGAAGAGGTTGTAGAGAATTGGGGCTTTGGACGTACCGGTAAGTAGCCCAGGAATAAGTGGTCGATCAAGTTGTCGATGATGACTATCCTCCGGCGAACGTGAGATGCCCTGAGGCGAGTGTGGACTGGACTGAACTGGACTGGACTTGGGTGATTCTGGTGGTGATGTTGATGCGCTGCTGATTCTGCAGAAATTCAGTGTATGTGGTGAAGGGAAGATGACGGAGGGTGTGTGGACGGACTAGGCTGTTGTAGATGGTTCAGTGACGGGAAAATCCGAAGGCGCGTAGACGATTTCATTGGTTTTTTGGCGTTTGTCAAAGGTTGTGGAACAGACGACTTAATGTGTTTGTGGTCCGTGGTGGGGCATCTCAAGGGTTTGAAGCATCTTCGGGGCTAGGAGTATAGCGGGACTCCGCCAGGCACCGTTGGTTCCCAGACTCATGTTAGGGTTTAGCAAGTGAATAGATTGGTGCAGTGGCACATGAGAAAGTGGATTGAAGAGATGCCTGAGGAACAGCGCTCCAAGCTGTTCAATGCTGCCGCTGGTGCAGGGGCAGGTCCGTAATTTGAACTGTGAATTTGAGCATCATGGATTTTTCTTTTCTGATATGTGCATATGGCTTGTCGAGGGAGTTGGAGCAGAGGAAGTATTCTCTCATCTGGTTTGAGAAATATTCGCAGTTTTAACTCGGAATTCTTTTCTCTCACCTGCCGGAAGCTGATGTCTTGTCCAGAAAGCGGTCTTTGTAGCAGTTTTGTGTTATTTGAGAATACCAGAATCGGAACTTTGGCTTGCGGACATTCCGGACACAAATCGCTACTTGACATCATCGCAATGTTCCTTAAATGCATCCTCGTCGTTGAAATTATGGAGTTCGAAAGAGGAAGTCTAGTCTTTACCGACATAAGTGCATAAGAGATTTTGGGCGTATTGGATGTAACGATGGTAGATCCTTTCCTGGCGCTCTCTCTTGGTTGAGAATGTCTCGTAGCCGACGTCGGCGGAACTTCACTCCGCCTACAAGTCCTCTAATTGCGGAGACTTAGTTTTAATGTTAATCGCCTTCACGTTCTTTCTTTTGGGCAACGTAGGCCAGCATTCAGTGAATCCCCTAATTGATAGTAAACGGTTGGGAGAAGAACCGGCTTCGAATGAGAGCTTCCTGGAACCTCTTTCCATCTTGACTGTGTCCCCCTTGATAATGTATAGCGGGGACATTAGTACTCGAACCTTTGGATGCGGCTTTGCCCGATGGCAGTTCCGGCAGATGACGAAGAGAGGATATGCTGCCTTGGGGATCGATCAGATCAAATAACAGTTTGCAAGTTTTAAGTACGAGTCTTACAAATTGTGTTTGTGCATGATATTCTTTCGCATTTGGCCACTACGAAGCTCACAGTTTCTTGCTAGCAAGGTCGATGTCCCATGGAGGGATAAGAACCGCGGTTTTCGTCAGCCGTAGCATTCCTGACATCCAGCGAAACGGAATTGGGAGGGAGCACTCTGCGTGAGTAGTATCGACTTGTAAGAATTCGAATCGTCGCCGTCTCGTAAGCCGGAAGTTGCGTGATCTTTACGTATAAGGAGCCAGAGAACCGGTGTTGGATCACTCTGAAGTTTTGTCCTGCCTACCCATGTGCCTTGGAGCGCTTGAAACTCGTTCAGAGAGTTGCCTCGTTGTTTACGTTGTGAAAGTAAACTTATGAATTCTTGTGTTTCTCGATGATGCAGGGGCAATCGCTGCAACTTTCGTGTGCCCTCTAGATGTCGTCAAGACTCGTCTCCAGGTGGGGAGGGGGCCCAAAGGAGCACCCCTCATCAAAGGTAATGTTTCGGCAGTCGTGTGGGTCGAAGGAATTTCCGGACCCTCTTGATGAGATGTGAACTTGGTTTGGGTGCCACCCTGTTGTCTTTATACGGCTGGCTTCTGTAAACACTACAATTGAGTTTTACTTTCTTGTTTGAGATCTGTGAGATAGAGAGTGGTCGTAGTCTCAGAGTCGACATTTACATCCCGAGCCACGTCCTCATTGTGGAGCTTGTCGGATCATGCAGGTGGTATCATCGCAGGGAGTTTGGGGCAGATTTTTAAAGAGGAGGGTGTACGGGGTCTTTATCGAGGCTTATCACCCACTGTGGTTGCGCTCCTTCCAAACTGGGCGGTGTGTCTCTTTTACCATCATCATTTTCACTAGGGCCAGCAAGACATAGTGTAGTCGACTGAAGTATGGTTACGGGCAGTTGTGTCTCGGACGGTATCTTTCGACGTTAGACATCATACGACTTGGGGTGTGAGCACTCCAAAAGTACGAATAGTTTCAACAGTGAGGAGGTGTGACATCGACCAAAGACATGACACTTCAATGGTCAAGTCCATAAGTTCTGGAACTTACCGAGCTTCTTCTCCAATTGGCCCATTCTTCTGGACACGTTATGTGTCTGCTTCGATCTTTACTTTTGGTCGTGTTTAGCAATCTGTTGTCGTAGTTATAACAACTCCTTTATCTCAAATAACTCTGCAGGTCTACTTTACTGTCTACGAACAGCTAAAGCGACTCCTGCACACAGATGATGGTACGGCTTAAACCCTGAGATTTGGTCTAGGATTAATGAAGATTTTGCGCTAGGCTTGGTGGTTTCTACTTGGCATATTATCTGTATCTCTTGGTTGGAGGATGTGATTAATACAGTAGGTCTTGGATGTCGTAGTTTGTACGATGTTCCTATACGTGGGTTGTACAACTCCATGTTGTACCGGTTTGAGACCACTTCATGTTCGAACTTAAATCGGATTCGAGTGTGCTGGTGGTTACGAGGATGTGACTCGTGTAATTCCATCTCGTACTTCATTCTGTCCTGTTTTGGTCTTTAATCGTTCTAACCTTTTCTCCACTTAATTCCACCTGTATCTCGGCCATGTCTTCAGGCTCAGGCCATATGAAACTGTCACCCGGTAGAAATGTAATAGCTGCAGCTGGTGCTGGTTGTGCTACAAGTTTGGTGACCAATCCTTTGTGGGTTGTGAAGACACGGCTTCAGGTGAGAATCGTGCGTTAGAACGTGGACGGCTTTTTCTGGTTGTGCTCTTCTAGTAGCAGTAAGGAGAAAAGTTCCAGTCGCTTTCAGAGAGGCAATGTTAGATGCAGACGTATACATCTTGTGTACTTTGGTAGGCATATCGAGCAGAAGTTATCTCAAGTGCCACTGTTTACTACGCCAACATGTGCAGACGTTTCGTAGGATCTTTTACTAGTTAATATCTATCATGTGAACATATGGTTACACTGCAAGATTGAATCTCTGACTTGAAATATCACTGAACGTATTTTAACGAATCGAACTTTTGCAGACTCAACACCAACGACCGGAGTTGATTCCATATACTAACACATTTTCTGCACTTCGTCGAATTGCACGGGAGGAAGGCATAAGAGGGCTATACAGGTCAGCTTATACAAGACTGCATGTTTCTCATCGCCTCCATGTATTTATTGTGC
Source organism: Asterella californica (assembly GCA_036924285.1). NCBI lineage: Eukaryota > Viridiplantae > Streptophyta > Marchantiopsida > Marchantiales > Aytoniaceae > Asterella > Asterella californica. Next base: position 28,832,724 of record JAYKYS010000006.1, on the reverse strand, counting down.
CTACCCTTCGTACTTATCGCCGCGGGAGGGCTGTTGAGATACTTTCTTTAGCTCGTTCTGGCGGTCTATCAACATGAGTCCTTATTTCATCCGTAGTTTGTACAGACACCTGTAAGACCGGATTTTGAAATTTGATTACCCGCGTTCATGTTATTAGAGATCTTTTCAAGGAAAATAGCATGTTCTTTGCTCCCAAACTTGCAGCTCCAGATGAAACACTTTGTACTGTGTCGTGGGCAGAATATTGCCTTGGGAGTATCTGACCGGAGTGTGCTTTTGTTCGTATGGATGTTCAGTGGAATTGTACCAGCCCTGGCAGGAATAAGCCATGTTGCCATTCAGTTTCCTGTGTATGAAACGATGAAAAATTATCTAGCGGAGAGAGGTGAGAGACTCCTCCAAGCTTTATATCACAAGGGGTTTTCCCGATTGGTTTATGAAGTAGACGCCTGCCGTAGTTCTGAGTCTGATGGATTCTTTTGATGTATATCGCAGCTGGGACAACTGTTGATAAGCTGAGTTCCCGTGATATTGCCATTGCGTCCTCTATCTCGAAAGTGATTGCATCAACTCTCACCTACCCACACGAGGTGCAGTTACTCTTACCGCGACGCGGAATTTGTCTTGATTTTGTATCTCGTTTGGACATCTTGAGCTTGTTAGACTTCGGAGATAATGATATATCTCCAGCATATTTTGAACATCCTGAATTCAGAGATCTAGAGTAAGAGTTGTTTCTCTTAGCTTAGACCTTCGGAGCTTCTACTCAAGTGCAGTTTTGTATATTTAGTTTCTTTCGTCTTTACCTGACTCTGAAGCTTTCCTAATCTAACAAGTGGAGTTAGTCTGAACAAGGCCGTGTCTCTAGCACGTCGGGGGGAACTCGAAGGTTGATAGATACTTTGTACTTTTACCACGCTGTTTTGAGAACCAAAGGAGTTGAGAAATATTTTCTGCCCACAGGTTGTAAGATCCAAGTTGCAAGAGCAAGGTCATTCAAAGCTGGCAACGCTGAGGTACACTGGAGTCATAGATTGTATAAAGAAGATTGCTGCCGATGAGGGCCTGGCTGGTTTCTATCGTGGATGTGCGACCAATTTAATGCGAACCACGCCAGCTGCAGTGATCACATTCACAAGCTTTGAAATCATATTGAGGCATTTGCAAGCTACTTTTCCGCCGAAGCATGTCGAGGCGCCACGTGATCCCCCTGTTAGCAGCTCTAGTGGATCCCAAGGTGGACAGGAGGTTGCTTTCAAATCAGCTAGAGGGTCGCCAACGCTCAATTCTTTATCCTTGACGCAAAATGACACGTGGAAAGCCGGTCGTGGGGTCACCTAAGGCGTGGGATCGTACAGCGGCCTGTGGCTTGCATTATTGTTGAAATTCTTCACCGACCACCTTGCTGGCGCTTTTGTTGGGCCTTGTTGAACCTTTTGACGACTTACCCTGCAGGGCAAGGCTTTGGTTAAGCATTTTGATGAACTAGCAAGTACTTCGGAAATTGTGTACATGAGTTTTGGGGTTGGAGAGGTTGATCTGGGGAGGTCAAAGTTCATCCCTGGATTAGCCTTTACTTGGAGAGTCTTCAAGTTAACATCGTTTGTTAGCTTTTGTGCTCTCACGGCATGGACGTCAGCTGCATGTTTCAAGAAGTCAATGACGCTGAGACAAATGACAGCTAGCTGGACCTGCAATCGTTTAAGGTTGCAGCATACAGCATTGAGTTTATGGGAGAGCAGTTTGAGCTGAGTAGCAAGCTTGGGTATGCTCCCTGTAGAAATTGTTACCATACTCGTCAGTGAAAGTAGATCTATATTGTGGTTCAAATGGTTTTTATGCTGACTGAATTAATGTACAAGAGTAGACTGGTTGCAATGTAGATCTATATTGTGGTTCAAATGGTTTTTAGCTGAATGAATTAATATACGATAGTAGACTGGTTGCAATGTTGTTTCCTACTGCCAGCAAGGTTTGGATTCTGATGTGTCTCACTTTTCTGCTGACAAGTTTGTCAGTACGGGTGCTTTATGTGCCAGTAAAGTTTGCTGTTGATCAATACCTCGATGTCCAATCAGTGGAGTCGACAGCTGCTCGAAGTATCACTGGTCATCCGTGGTTCCGTTATAACTTCGGTCGGTCACAGGTCGCTGGTCTGCGCTGAAAGAATATTGTTTCCAGGATAGTGCGCCAAGTCAATGTAAAATCTTATACTTGAGTTGAGGAATAGAAAACTGGATTGGGTTCGCTCAAGGAGCACTCACATAGACTAAATTCTTCGGAATCCGTCAGATCTCGTAGTACTTTCCGAACTGATTCCTAACCGATAGTGTGGGACGAACTGTGTCCGGATGCCGAGATTTGCAACTTTTGGCTGAGAGAAAACCGGAGAAAGTTTCCCGAGTGAGAGTTTAGACTTGCCATTTAATGCATCTTGTCGAATCGTTCCCCAGTCAGTTCGTCATGACGCGAAGAAGACCCAATGGTTCAAGGGGCTTCAATAGACTCTACTGGTTCTAATTCTGGAGTTAGGTACTCATTAGATACAGGTCTTTACCGTTTTTGTTCTCAGTTCACTTTACATAGGTTCGAATGCATCATTGGTAACTTAGTGTTACGAGGCAACGTAGTAACACTAATCTGTTCTGAAGGGCATGTAGAATGGGTAACACGGTCCCAAAGTGATCTTAGTTGCTTTCCGGATTCCGGAGAAACGAGTCCATGTGGGTGCAGCTTCAGTACAGACTCTACATATAACTTGCGGGTTGACGTACCGTAGTCGCAAGTATATTCGTGGTAGCTCTGTACGCGCATAGTTAGCACATGTTGAGAAGTTATTCTCTTCCTGAATTTAGTATGTGTAGATCCAAATTCAATAGCAAAAATTCTCACATTTCATGCATCATCCAAACTAAACCGTATCATCACGTCTAAAACGAGAACTTCACATCTACGTGAGCAAATCCGTATCTGAAGATGTAAGATTTTAAGAAGAACGACGGTATGAACAAAAACTTCATTACATGTATACAAGATTGATTACATTCGATCCATAACAGTGCAGAGCTCATGAGTTCCAAGTGTACTTATAAACAAGTGTGAAGCAAATCGATATTTTCAGATAAGATTTTAAAACAGACTGTATGAACTAATAACTTCATTATATCTATATAAAATTGACTAGATTCGATCCAGAACAGGACCGAGTTCATGATTTTCAAGTGTCGTTGTGAAATTTGTTTACTCGTGAAATATGAAAATAAATTCTTATGTTTTTATCACAATTGCAGTCTGAATTTGAGATCACTTTTAGTTTAGATTTTGTTATTAGTAAAAAAGAGACTGTGGTGCAGAAAAAAGTGCATATGCCTAGATTTTTTCCAGTTTGGTCTTGTGTTTGTTATTCGTTAGAGAAGACTATGACTAGCATGGTTCTTTTTAACGTTCTTCTTGTTTCAGGAGAGGTTGGGTTTCATACTCTTGTGCGTGATGTAGAGACAGATCGTCACAGAAGAACAGCTGAACAACTCTAGTTTAAGAAGAGATCTTTCACAGGATATCAGACCAGGTGCTGAATTTGAACATGTAAATATCTTTCACGACGATGGAAAAACTATTTTTATGATTCCAACTTGACAAAGAAAAAATAACTAATGTAGCGAAAGATTAATGGTGTTTTAAGGATAACAGTTATAAGAAAGAGAAATGATTCGTTACCTAAGAATGAGATTCTTGGTTCTTAATGATTCAACTCTACGTTTCTGGTTCAACATCAAAACATCGAAGCATAAATTTCAAGGTGCAGTAAGAGCTTTGCTCTCTGAGTCAGATTTGGATCCATCACTACTTAAGAATTACCAAGGTTCTGGAACTCCCGTGCTTAATCACGAAATCATTAGAGATTAAAGTCCTTCAAGAGAATTCTTTCAATCACTTAGAAGCTAACATCCAGATCTAGAAGAAGATTTTGTGTGTGTATTCTAACCAAACAACATAATATTGGAACAGTATTTAACACAGTGACAGTTCAGATGTTATTGAGAGGTTTCTTGTTGAGCAAAGTACTAGAGATCATGCAAGAGTGAGGTGGTCATTTCAAAATTTTTGCACAATGGGTCAGAAACAAGATAAAGAGCAAGATGCAATGGTCTTTTCGGCTATCTATAGCCGCTGCTCATGAACTACATTTCATTTGGAAAGTGGATGATATGAAGAATTTTGTATTTAATTTTTTCACATTCGGTCTTTGAGGAGCTAGTGGTGAATATGGATCAAACTTACATGTATTTTGTATAAGATAGTGTACTCTTAAGAATGCATTAGACAGCGTAATGCACAAAGGGTTTGCATGAATTTTTAAACAACCTGGTTTAAATATTTGCACGTTAGACACTCAGAGTTTGATTTCTTTACTTTCAGATTTTCAAATCTATTAATATCGTGAAATTACGTTCTATAATCTCACGATCTGATGAGATCGTGAGCTTTATGCATCAAATCGTGAGATTACATAGTGTAATCTCATGATCTCATAAACATATCATTACATTTAAATTAAATTAAATAGTGTTATACGGATTTTGACCTCACAATAACTACTCTAAGCAAGACAGCACTCAAACCCGATAGTGCTTTACGTTCTAGTTGGTATTGAGCACACGTATACACTGAGAGGATCCCATGAGATTTGTGTATTTGAGAAAGAAGATAAAAGACAGATAGCATCTTGTGTTTCATGCTCAGCCGGTGATCTCTTTCCCTTTCAGATTATCCTCAAAGAAAAAAAATGAAGTTATTTCTTTCTCACAATCTGCTATCTTGATGAAGCATCAAGGGTGTCATCTCACTAAAACAATAATTCATTGGAGTACTTTACAATCTTGCAAAGATTAGGTTGTACCATAGTTAAGAAGTATTAAGAAAAAAATCTGTAGATTGTAAGATCTGGAGGTCGGTGTGCAAAAGTGTCTTGCTTTTGGACTGTTGGGCGGTCCATAAAAGCATTACATTCCTTAACTGGATAGGAGAAACACAACCTTGAATTTCTCTCATTTTCTTTCCCAGAGGATGCACGTCCGTATATCAGCCATGTGATGTAACCTTTCAATGTGAGTTTCAGAACTGGTGTGTTGGGTAGCTCAACAGCAGATTACTAGTGGAGTTGAGATGCAAAGTTTATTGTTCCATAAACAAAATGAGGAAAATTGCTTACGATTTCTTGTTGTCGGCACATGTTCAGATTGAAATCAAGAAAAATATAATACGTGAAGGATGGAGAAAGTGTGAAATTTTATCAATTTGAGATACTCATGTGCAACTACGAACAGTTCAAGAAAATGGTCACAGAGATTTGGTCAACACTACAAGTTTAGAAGTTGAATTAGAAATGTTAACAGAACTTTGCTAACCATCCATCCGATGGAAGAGATCCAGAAGAAATCATGCAATCTCAATCAATTGTTACTGTAAGTTGTGAATTCATATCAAAAGAAGAAAAATGTATATATATTAATTTTTTTTAACTTATATAACCACATCACTCAATTTTTATGCGGAGCATATTTCCATGGTCCCATGGAGAAAAATATTAGACTTGTATTTCCAATTCAATTAATGTGGATTTGGTACCACTTTAACCTTAAAACAAACTACACTCGAAGATTCATATGTTCCACATATACATATTCTGGGCATTTTTTAAAATAAGGTCTCAGTAACTTAGAAGAATATATTTCCTATGTTGGCAATGCTCTTATCTTTTCAGTACATATCTACAAAGAAGTAGCGATATCTAGGAGTTATATCCTTATGATGCTCAATCAAGTGCTTTATTTAATAAACGAACTCTTTAATTTATTCATGGTGAATATATGCATCTAAACCTCTGGTAGAGGACAAACTTGTCTTCAAAAAGACAAGTTTGAAATATGGAGAGTACAAATTCTATCTTTGTACAGAAACGATCGATGGATAGATAGAGACGCGAGACGTTGCTCATATAATATGTTTCATAACCGCCTCGGTAGCAGCAGTCAAAGTCTCTTCTTTCCCTTCCTCTACTTTTTTGCTCTCTGCTGCTACTACCCTTGTCTTTTCCTTTTTGTGACTGCTTGTCCGTCTTCTTCCTTCCATTCACTCCTGTCCCGCTCTCCCTTCGGATGACTTGCTGGGTACAGATACGGGTGGCGACTAATTTGACAAACATAACCCATAAGGGTAGCATGCAGCAACTCTCTTCATGAAATATAAGTAACTTCAGATCTACATTAATTGAATAAATTAATTGAGCGTGCGATCTTCTTCCAACTTGGAAGAGATGAATATACACGCCATGGTGACTTACTTGTGATACCAATCAAACGCTACATTTAATAAAGAGAAGCAAGCCAAGTGGTGAAAAGATAGTCGTATTTACTTAACATGTTTTCATTGATCCACTACTGATATTTAGCGTCTGGGTTACCCAGACTTTTCACTTTTTGATTCTCTAGGTTACTTATAGCAATTTATGTCAATTTATGTCCGTTCACAACTTTTCTGTACGAGTTGTAGAACTGATGTGGCAGAAAACATTGAAAAGCAAACCGAATGCGATATAGTTTTTAGAAGAAAATCTTGAGAAAAATGATTTTGATCTAAGTTTTATCCAAAACCAGTTATTCAAGTTCTTTTGTCATGAAAGGACTCTCAATCTCCCAAGAGGGGTTTTGAGCTCAAAAATATATATTTACAAACAATATTCCAATTAAACCCCTTTTATCAAAAAGGGGAACACAAGACAACCCAACTTAAAGATAGATGCGACAGTAAATATCGACCGAGGACTGCAGACGTTCATATCCACATTAACTCTAAGCTTAAACGTCTAGTTTAAGCTCTAGTCTGCATATAAAAGTCACAGCAGAAAAAGACTGCGTAAGAAGTGAAGTATATAAATAGTTCAACACAAAAGACGTCAAGTGAAAAAGAAAGTTAAAGAAGATAATGCTCCCGGAAATGAATCGTTTAGTCGTCAACTATGCACAATTGAATTTTAACTTCACGTAGAACACACTTAATTGAAGTTTTATTTTCTTATTGATTTAACGTTGAGTAAACTCTATTCGCGCAGGACACTCAGCGAAAGCAGAGAAGAAGTGAAAACAGAGAAGTGAAAATTTACAAATTACAGGTTGTAAATTTGTGAGGGAAATGCTTCTAGAACTTACATCTAACCAGTGCATGATTTGTGTTAAATGTTGTAGTATAGTCGGATTTAATTGTCCGATTTGTGTTAAATGTTTATACTATAGTAAGATTTAATTGTCCACATTTTTATTCTCCACGTATCCAATTCAGTCAGAACTGTAGTTTCAGTGTCGGTTTTGTCTTCAAAAATTATTAGAAATTATTTGATTCTAATCGTCCAAATGAGTAAAAAGTTAAATCGGATATTTCTTAACAACGGAAAAAAATATGAAGAGTGACTATGCGCACATCTTTGGGTGAATACTGACATTTCTGATGGTTTTCTAACCGTGGTAGACGAATAGAGTTGACGCTACCGTACTTGCTCGTTGAGCAGCAGTAGATGAACTGCTCACGTGTCACAAGGAGCATGGTAGGTGAGTGAAGGCTGTATATTCACCCATGTACATTGAAGCACACTAATTAATGTTTTCAGTTAAATGACGTGATTTGATATTTAGGTCTCCGGATTTATATCTTCAGGAACGCAACAGCCAGTTTTTCACTTATGAGTTTTTTCTGGATGAGTTGGCTACTCTGAGACTGACTAACATATAATATTTATAAATTAATTTAATTTTTTATAATAACTTAATAGAATAACTTTTTATAACAGTTACATATTTTCTGATAAGAGAAAACTAAATTCACTCTACAAGGCCGTGGGGAAGGATATTAGGGTGACTAGAGGTTCAATTCTTACAACCTGAACCGAAAAGAGTGTACCTAAGAACTTTGTAGGGAGACTAGAGGTTAACTAAAAAATCCTGAACTAAAAGAAAATTGTATTAAGAAAGAGGAGCCTTTGTAGAAAGACTAAACCTTTACCCTTTAAAATCTAAACTGAAAAGAGAACTGTACTCAGAAACAAAAGTGAACCTTAACTACCAATGATTGAGTTAGGAAGGGGAAAGCATGATTTTTCCCAATGGTCTTATTATTCGACTTGAAAATATTAGATTGTCATTTTAATAAGTGAATAACCTCTAGATTTTAAATATAACCCCAATTATGTAAAGTTAAGGATGAAAATGCTTTGAAAATGCCATAGTATCGGGATACTTTCCAACTTTTGTCCAAAATCACTTAACTGAAGTATGACTTACCATAATATGATATTTGTATCGCAACCAATGGTCGGATCGCAAATGGAGACTCACTGTAAGAAGACTTCATTCATGGTTTGAACTTACCTTGTAAATTCCATCTCGTCAGGATTATTGACGATCAAAAGGAATATCCTCTGACCGTACGAACTCGTACATAAAAACTAGCTTAGATATCGGGTGAAGCAAGTTGGGGATGGCTAGTGTACCAAGAACAAGTGACGGTATGCAACCGTCGTGTAAGGAATTACACGTGATGCCGATAATCTACACGTGATTTTGAATTGATGCTCTTGCCATGCGCGTCCAGAGTTTTATCTCCTTGGACAACTTTTAAACGGGCAGCACTCATGTCAGTTTGCCAGTACGGACCTTCACCTCTCTTCCCTCCAGTTCCCGTAGACAGTAAGGAGCTTGAGCTGCACTTGCCACATGCTACGGATTATCCTTGGCAAATCTCTACCGTGAACGACTTCGCCCAGATTAACAACATCCAGCACACGACGTGATCATTGTGCGTGATTGATGTGATAATGGTCTTCACGAGCTTTCCTCATCACATCTCCCGATCGAACCTTGAAAAGCACAATCGGACTATTTGATGTAGAACTCCTTGAACAGACGATCGCAAGACCTCACAGTTCAGAGATCAAGTTTTGTGACGCATACTGGTTCCGTTCTTTATGTCAGAACTCAAACTGCCCCTTTAGAGAAGTGAAGAATGCCGTTATTAACGTCAATTTCCGTTGCTAATATCTTCGTGTTCCGTACAACGCTTGTGGTAAGTTCGAATGAGTGCTGCTGTCCCCATACCATTCAGTAACCTTGAGGAGAGACAAAAGCGTTTTTGACAGTCACAAACGACCCACAGGCTTTAGATAGATAAGGGCCAACAATCCATTAGAAAGTTTAGAATGAAATGGATCTAAAAACAAGAGAACAAATTGCTTCAAATATAATGAGATATGGTACAAATGATCAATCGACTACATGAATCTGGAATATGCAGTCTGAATGTTACTAAAATAACTGAACATTCAGAAAATGCATGTCACTGGAAATAGAGTAAGAGTCTGGCTACTGATTTTCTTGGGTTGTTGTACTAGAACCAGGAAAACCGGTTGCGACAGGGGTGACAGGAGAGGGAGGCCAAGGCAATCGCCTCTGTTGTGTGCTATCTATCCCAGTATCTTCTGAAGGAGAAGGCTCAGTTACCGTTCGCCATTCATGCTCCTCTCGTGGAGGCTGAAGTTGAGATGCGAGCCTTCGCGTTCGATTGATCAAGTCTTCTGAACTTTGTTCCTCTGAAATTACTGTCTCCCGGGTCCATTGTGGTGTTATACACTCTGGTTCAGGTCGGGGTGACGGCCAACCAACCTTCACTGGAACCGAAGTATTGCCAGCCCTTAGTTTGCGCATCTCAGTGACCGCCTCCCTCATTGCTGATAAAGCTTCATAGTATCTCGTGCATGAAGCCAGAGCTGCAGGTATTGGTCTTAACAACTCCTGAAATAACAACCTGATCAGTTGATCACTCCAAACCTTAATCAAGTACAACATTTCACTTCACAACAGAAATACTCAGGGAGATGTCAGTACTCTACTTCTCTGAGAAAGTAGAGTACTGACATCAACCGGGTAGGGATTAGATTTCAACACTACACAACAAGGCTAAAGAGGTGTACACTCCGGATCGCGCTCGTAAACTCAGAGTCCAGCTTCTGCGCTTAAGAAGGGAGGAAAGCATTGAACCATATCCGTGTTTTGACAACTCGTCGAGACTTGCAGAAACTCCAATCAAAAGGGTACTTAACAAAGACCTTCGCATAGTGTTGACAAAGTCTTATGAGGCTCGCCGGATAAGCTCCCAAGAGTCTCAGAGGCTAGAACAAGTGAAACGTAGGTACATACCCCCCATACTGCAGGTGGATCTTTGAAGTTGTTGCTCCACTGGAGATCACCCATAGCAGCGGATAAAGCTCCATAGTCTCCTGCTGCCTTTATTAACAGCTCTGAAAATTGTTTCTAACATCCGCAAAGACCCCATTCATGTCAGTCACCCGAAGCTGCACTCGGCCAATAAGGACTGAACACATTCTTGACAAAACTCCTTAACAGCCCCATGTTTCCCTATCAAAATTCAGACTATTGGTACAGAGGTATGATTACCTGGTATTCAGTCTCAACAGGTATGCAATCCAGAGAATACGGTTGCTGCAAACGAGCGATAATTCGATCCTGTTCATATAGATAACGGCACATAATTCAGAATATAGGTGATATGCCAATCTCCTCGTTGATGATAAGAGTCCAAAGAGACGGCACAGCGCGAGAAAGTCATTATAGCCTTCGAAGAACCAGAGGAAATTCCAGCTCTGCGGCGCGAAACTGGATGGGCCATATTACATAGTCAATGTTTACAACGAGTGAAAGGAGAGTTAACTCCCCTCTGTAAACTCATAACCTGCCCGCGACCTAGCTTCGCAAGCAAAGTAAAATACCTTGTTCTGAATCACGTCTTTCAACGTCGCTGTTGTCTTCGCCAAAGCTCGCGTTTTCTTCTCGATCTCGCTTACGTGGGTAAGATGTGCCACTCGCTCATCCTCCTGTCACCATCGATGAAGGACGCGTTCATGTTGTGAACATCTACAAACATAAGAATAGTTTGAGTTTGAAAATCGTTCTATGTACTGCTTGCATGACTGCACGAGGGATTATTACAATCAGACAAAACTGTTTAAGGTTTCATTTCAGCCTCGCGGTTTCTCTTCCCACCGCAATCTAAACTTCAAAATGTGTTCAGTTCTCACACCGTACTAACGAAAAGTAAACACAGTTGCTCCTCAAGAACTATCCATAAACCTAGATGCAAATTACCTGCCGGCCTTGCAATTCAACTTGAAGATTAACTAAGTTTCGCTGTATTGTTGTCAGCTCCCGCAACACTCGGACTAGCGCATCTGCACTGTCTGGCTCCGGCGATAATTGTGCACCGCTTTGACCAACCTCGTCCTGCAATGGCTGTCACTTCGGTGGAAATCTCAGATCAGCCTTTCTGGCCCAAAAATTACTGAGGACAAGCGCAACTTAAACGCGAAAGGTGAACAGGCTCAAACTCGTAACCGTCCCCACGGATACTAGCTCCTACACTCATCGACATAAGCAATCTCATGCTTAATTCTCAACCAGTAACCGTGAAAGAACTCTTGAATTAGGCAATTCCTAATCTTAATCGATCGCCACAGAAACACCAAGCACCACTCGGACCGCATCTTTCGGTATTTTTCTCCGGAGAAGGAGAAGGACGCACCGGAGCACATAGTCCGAGATCGGCAGCCAGGCTGAGGGCGTCCGACATGCCCCCGAGGGTCCGTCGGGAGGGATTTCTTCTGCTGCCCCAAGAAGCAGCATCGGCCATCGCCATTTTCCCAGCAGATCCACTGCGCCGCTAGTCGCAACAATGTAATATCTCTGTCCACTCACGCTTCCGTTGTAGGCCAGTCAGCAACAATCTTCAGATCCACACTTCTGCCGATGCTTCTGCTTCTCTTTGCTACTTCTCTTTGGGTAGGGCTGAGAGTCCGCTCGTCCTTCACTGATGTTTCCTTCCCGTCCCTTTCCTTCCTTTCTTTGAACGAGAAGTCCCTCGCATTCTGCTTTTCCCTCTCCTCCCGAGCATTCAAAATGATCCCAGTGCCGACACATACGACACCACGTCAACCTCATGACAGCTCTCTCTCCCTGCTCTTGTCGACAAGGCGATGCCGACAGACTGCAAACTCTGTTACAGGAAACTCTTCCAGCAGTGACCGGCACATACTCTCAGCTCCCTCAATTTAGTCCGTAACCCCACCCACATTATGGAAACTGGTATTTTACCAGACATTTGCGATACTTACGGTTGGAGATAGAATTGTTCATCCTACCGTAAACGTTTCCTGCTTACGAAGTGGGTTGAAGACGAACTGTACGCATAATTTATCGTTTTAGACACGTACTCCAAAAGGATAGAGTTTGGGAGACGATAGCGATAGCGATTTTTTATTTTTCGCACGAGTCCAAGTAAAGACATCGAGTCCACTTGTGCTACGATGGAGCGGGAAATGCCCAGCTCTCCAGAGTTGAACATTCACGGTAAAGAAATCAAGAAGAAAAAGAAATTGAAAATTTTGCAGTTCAGTTGCTTGCATTGTGTCAAGCCTCTCCAGTCTTTGCACTTTCGTTCCTAGTTTACGGTGTAATAACGTTACTTTCAATTTTTCTAGTATTGTTGATTGGAGAGTGCAGATGGCTTTGACACGAAGGGTTCTAGAAGTATTTGATCTTGTTGCAGATGAGCTTCCGGTGTCCGTAGAGAATCATCTCAATGATCGGAATGAGAGAGTTTCGAATCTCGACAGTCAGATTCGACATGAGCTGCCATTTCATAATTTTGCTGCTGCGCATAATGATTGAGTGTATGCATCACCTCCCAATCTTCATGATATCATGAGAACTTCTCTAGAAGACGTTGTTTATGCTGAGGAGGCAACACGAGATGAACGAATGTCACGGCTATCAGCTGGAAGCAATACTGGTGGATCACATTTCATTTCAATTTCTGAGGTCTAAACTGTCTCTCATCTAGGGTCACCAATGCCAAATAATTGTCATAAGCATGTTGTTTGTGTGGCAATATTGGCAAGTGGTGCACATAATTGAGACGAAGCGATTAGAGCATGAGGAGCAGAATAGGAGATCAGGTCTGAAGAAAATGATCACGACGGTGAGCAAGCTTCAACATGTCCAATCGTTCCTTCGTGCAAAAGGTGTGGTTATCACGGATACTTCTATGATAAAAAATAATGAGAGACCGTGATTACCGGAGACATAAAAAATCGAGATCATAACAAGATCTCTAAGAATGCCTAGTACTCCCAGTTGAATCGGCATGAACGTGAAGAGAAGAAACTCCCCTTGAATTACCCATTGCACCACTATCCGTTCATGATTTTTGGTATGGTCTCTCTAGCACTATCCCGTCGTGCATGGTCGAATCTCTCAGCTCGAGTTATGATCTTGCAAGTCTAGACACTGATGACGTTAGCCAGGTCTTCAACCGGATTCTGAAGTTTGAAATTCGGCCGAGACTGATGCTGAGGAATACAGCCATCGTAACTCAAGAAAACGGAAGCGTGAAAATGAGCCGCTCTGCTTCGCTCTAGATCAAACTCTCATGTGTTTTTTAGCTCCATAGTTGAGGTAGAGAAACAGAAACTCGAAATTGATAAGGAGCAGTTGAGTCTGTATAGAGAACTAGAAGCTCAAAAACTCCTGCAAGAGAAGAGCAAACAAGAAGGAGCTAAGATTTGTTCGAGTCAAATTGTAAGTGTGTTGGACAAGATGGCAGGGGCGGTGCCCGACTTTGGTAGCGCCTTGATCATAAACTAAATAGTTTCAAACGGTTTCATTGTTCTAGTTCTGATCGGTATCTGCACATTTTAGTTTCTACTGTATCTTCATTTCGAAGAATCAACTATGAGCCTATTTGCGGTACAATTTATGTATTCAAATTTTCAATGAAAGACATGGGCTGTCCTTGATTCGTCATTGATCTAGTTCAGTATCAGATTTTGGAATTGTTGTATGTGTTGTTAATCTCTTCAGTTTCCTGGTTTGCTAAGGTTCGCGTTCAGCTTGGATATTGTTGTTAAAGTTCAGTGTTTTCATAGTGCTTTTTAATTCCTTCAAAGCTTGTGTGCTTCTCTCTTTGCTCCGTTGGAGTAACTTTGAGCTTTCCAGCAGATATGTGTGCTTGAATTGGACTTGCTTCAGGTCTAAGAGCCGAAGTATTGTTTCACTTACCATGTGAAGTCTTGAGTTGTTGCACGTTATTTCACAGTTTAAGGTCGACTGCCAACCAAATGATGTTCCGTTCAAGGAATAGTTGATATTACTTTCGTTACCATGTATAATTATCATATTCCAATACATTACAAGTTTACTGTTCAAATATATGAGTTCTGAAATTATGGTATATTGCCTTGTTCTGCAGATATTCTTGCTATCTTGGTGGTAGTGACTACAGCCGTTGTGCTACTCACAGCCATTGTGGCTGAGTGGTGAGAGTTGAAGAGAAAGAGGATGAAGTCTCATATTTGGTGCATCAAGACTTGGGAATTTTTAAAAACCAAAGTCCTAGCTTAGCTATGGTGTTAGCGTTTGGAGAAAACAGCCGACATCGTGCGATATTCTAATTTTTTCCAAGGAGAGTCGGTGAGGCGTACGGGAGGAAGATAGGAGACTGAAGAGATCAAATATCTGAAGGATTTCAGTTCAGAGACAGTCGTAGAGAGAGGACTAAAGGTTTAGGAGCTTGAATTTCATCTATTAAACTGCTTTTGGAGACCAATCTGCTTTCTGGTGGACGAGAGAAGACCTTATTGACTGAAGATCAACCGTTCGGAGACCAATCTATTTTCTGGTGGATGGAAGAAGACCTTATTGAGTGAAGATCAACTGTTTTGGAGACCAGTCTATTTTCTGGTGAAAAAAATAGAAGTTTCTGTGATAATCAAGTAGCAGGCCCATTGCGTCTTTAGTATAGGGCTTGGAGCTGCAAATACCCAATCAGCAGAATAAACTAGGGCCTAGCTTGATTTATTCATTTTTCGAGTCTCGTAATTTCTCCACTAGGCGTCCAAATGAGTAGACGAAGTGCCCATGGAAAGCTGACAAAGAGCTCTACCCATTGATGCGATGAAAGTGAAGATCCGAAGTCGTGCCAAAAGCTCGTAAGCTAGAGCCTAGCTTGTTTTACCCATCTTTCGAGTCTTGTAACTTCTCGACTAGGCGTCCAAATGAAGTAGACGAAGTGCCTATGAAGTGCTGACAAAGAGCTCTACCCACTGATGCAATGAAAGTGGAGATCTCAAGTAGACAAAGTGCCTATGGAGTGCTGACAAAGAGCTCTATCCACTGATGCGATGAAAGTGGAGATCCGAAATTGTGCCAAAAGCTTGTAAGCTGTGGCTTAGCTTGCTTTTCCCATGAGTGTCTTTGGAACAACAAGCATTGAAGTTTGAATTTCAGGTAGGAGCCGGTCCACGACACGACAACGTTTGCGTTGAACTTCCAAATCTCCCGAACTGTTCATCGATAAGTCACAAAAACTAGCTAACTTCTTAAGCTGCCCCCTTACGTCAGTCGCTGTACGTACAAGTTTTCACAAATAATGAGGAAGCATACCCTTTGTGTCCTTAGTATAGCATCAGGAGTAGCAAATATCCAGTCAGCAAAAGTAAGCTAAGGCTTAGCTTGATTTTCTCTTCTTTCGAGTCTCGTAACTTCATCATTAAGCATGCAAATGAAGTAGACGAAGCGCCTAGATCGAGTTGTTGCTGTCAATCTGATGGATAGCTAGCGCCGCTGGAAAGCTATTAAGTCATGGTTTTAGTGATATATATTACTTTCAAGTAGATAATACATAGTTGAGTATTTCATATCAGAGTACAAAAACATCTATTTGTAACACAAATTTCTACAAATTATACGTATCTTTGGATCGTAGTAAACATTAACCTTGAGTCGAGGGGTACAAGAGCACTTGTGCTAGAAGAGTAGATAGAGAACATTTGGGTTGAAAGATCAAGGTTTAGAGCCAACATGTTCAAGTCACATATCTCTACGATGTCATATATCCAATGTATTATTAGACAGAAAAACATGTTATACAACATCGTTCACTAATTCGCTCTTTGTTTCCTCGCTCTCGCTTGATCTCCTTCGCTTTGATCTCCTTTGCTCTTTTCTCAATGAGACGGTACCATGCACTCGAAAGATGCAAGAAGAGCTTAACCCGTTCGACAGCAGCTTCACGAGCAAAGACGAGACGAGGAATTACTTGTTGGTTCAACTATCTAAAGTCATCAATGACACAAACCATGATCTTAATTTCATTAAGTGATAATGAAGATAATCTAAAATGTAGTAAAACTTTTGTACAAACACATATACAATTAATTATTGGAAAGTTTAAAACTATTACACATGATACAAATATTACATATGAAGAACTTTTATCAAATATAGGAATATCAGAAGATATATATATTCAAATACTAAGGTCAACATTGACAAAACTTATTTTGTTCTTGAGAATAAATGTGCAAAATAACAGAACAACCGTATTTAATACCCCTTGGCTAACATTTGGAATTCCATCATAGATATTCAATACATTTTAGATCCATTTGCAGCTAGTAGTTATTGTACATTTTATATAAAAAAGGTAGACAATACAATTATTAAAGAATTGAAAGAAATAGCTTATTGATGTCACAACGAACGCATCGGTTACAATATCACAGTAGGAACATAAGTAAAGCATTTCTTAATTCTTTGCAAGTGTCTGCACAAGCTGCTGCTTTTATTGTATTATCCCTTCCAATTCATCACACATCAAGAACTATTGAGTTTATACCTACTACACCAAAGGAAAATATAAACTATGTTTTGAAACGGAACAAACATATGCAATGCTTAGAAGAAGACAATATTGATATTGTTTGTGATTTTAGTATAGAAATTATATATATAACGACTTTCTACAAATGAGTTTGAAAATCTATGTTTAGCTGATTATGTATCTATGTATAATACATTCAAGAATACATGTAGAAAAAAATAAAATGTAAGATTACGCTTTAGCCACTATTTTAAGGACACAGATTATGAACAATATGCAAGAGAACATATGTTGCTATTTGTACCATTTCGTAATGCAGAATATAATTTTCTTAAAGAATTCTGCACAACAATTAGTGCATATGTTGCTAATGCATCTTTAATCAAACATAACAAATTATATTATTTTTATGAATTATATTTACAAGACGGCAAGATCCACTATGACCTTCAGGATGAACTATTATAATCTTTAAACAGAAATCAAGTAAATTTAGGAGAAAATGACAATATGCAACTTTTTACTAATATACCAATGACAAATTATGTTGATGAAGATTAAACAAATTTTTTTCCAACAATAAAACCACAAAAGCATAATATAAAAACTATGAATATGTTTAAATCTTTGCATTATCTTAATGTCCATGAATATCAGAAGCGCATGCGCCAATTGAACATTGAACAACGTCTTATACATGATGACACATTTTTTTTGAAGAGTTTTTGCTAATGAACCATTACAAATATTTATAACTCGAGGGGCTGGTACAAGAAAAACGTTTACTGCTATGCTTATCACACAAACTTTATCAAATATTTATTAGATATCATTACATGCAGATTTGGGAAAACCACCTATATTAGTTATGCTCCTATCGGAAAAGCTGCTCTTCACAATAGTTTTCCATAAACATTGATATATGTTTTTGCCCCTCATAATAATCTAAAACGAAAGACATGTTTTTTTTCAATCTCATATTGTATTTGTTGAGGCTCCAATGTATGCATCATTGTGTCGGAGGGAACTAATTCTGCATTTAGCCTCTCCAGTCTAACGTAGAGAGAGGTCATTATCATTTTGCATTAAATTCGGGATCCTTGCTAATATTTATCGCCTGCTCCGGAAATTTTTTTATTTCAGGAGCAAGAATCATTCTTTTTATGTTACAAGAAATATTATAACGGTTAAATTTTCTAAATTAAATTTAATAAAAATTAAAACAATAATTTAAATGTTATATGTTAGTTATTTCTAGAAACGTGGTTTAGAAACCCATAAGTGCAGTGCAGGACTTTACGCTTCAGAGAGTACAAATGCGAGAGACTACTTCACCAGAATCATACATTAATTAATACACTAATTTATTACTTAATTCTTCCCGTAAGAAAGGTTAAGTAATAAATTAAGGTTGCAGCACTCTTTCATCTTCAGATGGAAGAGGTGAATAAGCAACCTAGAGAATAAAACATGTCAGTGTATACATTATCATGTTCTTCTATAAATGGATCAGTTGGGAATATTTGTTCTCTTTATTCGGTTTGTAGCAATACATCTTTTGCTTCAAACTCAAGTATTTTAGTCTTTTCTGCTTGAAATTTTAAAATCCATGTATCTTCTATACAAATTCGAGTATCAACATACAATGGACATTTATGTTGATCATATCATGTCTCCGTAAATTTATTAGGGTGTAAAATCCCATATAGATAAATATGTTTGTATTCAATTTTTGATGAACAATGCACTAGTTGCCTCATCCTCAATAAGTCGTGGTAGTGTTTTACATGATCCTTGCAGAAGGCACATTTATAATACTACCTTTTATTCCCCACTGCACATAATGTTGAAGACGATACATCTGAGCAAACGACTGTCACAACGCTATTAGGCATTCCTCTAGTCGTGTTAGTGTAGCAACACTAGCAATTGTCATTTAAATCTGCAAACATCATATAGAAAATTTAACATATGCATTCCACAATGTCGGACAGAATGGTCAACACATAATCGTGCACATGAAACACAGACTTTATTTGACACGTCATTAATACATTGTAAAAAATCATTAATCACATTATCCTGGTTTATTCTTGTGAGACACATTTGTTAATTTGTATTTTGATCTTAACATATAAATTATACATTGTAATTTATCACGTGGAATATTGTTGTGTATTTTATAAGACATTAGAAACACATCAATAATATTTATCACTTTCATATATTTGTTATCATTTATAAGTTCAAGTAATAAATGGTCTATGCATGTCCATCTCATTCGTTTCTTGTTGGACGAAATTTGCACATTTGATGTGCTGATGTCAGTTTGACTGGACATGTTCATAATTTATTTGTATTAGTATAATAGTTTTAGAAACAACTGAATTAAAAACTAAAAATCAAAAAATTCATAAAGAGAACACAATGAAGAATAAGCAATAAGGAGGTAACTGGATAGGAGTAAATGATAATATGGTAAATAAGCACTATATCTATATACCACATGATACAGCTACCTGATACCACTTATAATACACACTCCATCAACAAATAAACATGTATAGCTGTTTAAATATTAATTAATTATCTATTTTATAACATTTAGTTGTATTCACTTAACATAGTTAGCACATAATCATCTCTAACACATACAAAAAGCTTGCAGCATTAATAACGAAACATAAAAAAATTCAGTGCGTTAACTCATTTTGTCCTTATAGTATACATATAATCATGATTATTGCACACCAAAGAAGTTTTGAAGTATATTCATCAAACGCTAAAGAGAATTTAATTCAGAACTCGGACGAAATACATACAAAATGTATACACTTACAAAATGTAGCAGAAATTTACTTGATCTACCCCCCAGAAGGAATCCCGGACTTGATCCACCCCCTCTTAACGAAACCCTTCTTGATCGACCCCCAAACTGGCTACCGCCCGCTTTGTAAGTTACTTTGCCACATAGACGTCCAGTCATTCAGCTTTTTGAAGCTGACGTGTGACTCAGAAAGCTGACGTGTGACTATTTGACGATCAAAGAGGGCGAAACATGTGTTTCGCTCTCCCGCAAGGCGAAACAGGCCGTGTTTCGCCTCTTCGTGAGGAGAAGTGGATCCAGAGGACGAAACACGGCCTGTTACGCCCTTCTCAGTGATAAAGGGATCTGGGAAGACGAAACATGTGTTTCGCCCTCACACAAGGCGAAACAGTCCGTGTTTCGCCTTGCCCGGTGAAAAAAACTGTTAGTCTGTTAGGACAGGGTCTTTGTTTCGCTAAGTGTTGAGGTGTAGAGGTGGCTGCCACGTGTCCTCATGTGTGTGGTACCAGCGGTTTTTTTGTTATGTGATGAGGTGTTTATCCTCATCACATGTGTGAAACATGTGATGAGGATAAACCTCATGTGCGAAACATGGTGTTTCGGTGTGTGGAGGATCGAAAATTACCATCTACACAGTGACCTTTTTCTTTCGGCGGGGGATGTTGAGAGTTCTCACGTGCCACGAGTTACTTCAAGGGAATTTAAGATGAAATAATAATAATAATAATAGTAATAATAATATTATTATTACTCTGTCTGAACTCTAAAATTCTAACCCGCACGTGAGAACAAGGCTTTTTCTTTTCTTCTTTCTTTTGACCAAGTGTTGGAAGTGGGTGCCACGTGGACGCACGTGTGAGGGTAAACCTAGATCGCGAAAACAGCCATCTGTACGGATTTTTTTCTCGTGTGGAATTCCAATGCCACGTGGCCATACGTGTGGAAAGGTTTTTCAAGAACTGTGAACCCTAATAATTTACCACGTGGCACTCTCTCATTCGCAGTACTCTTTCATTTTTATGAGATGCTCAGATAGTCACACGTGGATTGTGAGGAGGCGAAACACGTCATGTTTCGCCTTGCGGGAGGACGAAACACATGTTTCGCCCTTTTTGATCGTTAGATAGTCACACGTCAGCTTCGGAAAGCTGACTGACTGGACGTCTATGTGGCAATTAACTTACAAAGCGGGCGGTAACCAGTTTGGGGGTCGATCAAGAAGGGTTTCGTTAAGAGGGGGTGGATCAAGTCCGGGATTCCTTCTGGGGGTAGATCAAGTAAATTGCTGCAAAATGTAGCGTAAAATGAAAGAAGTGTAGGTTCGTGTAATAATACACAAACAGAATTTTATACACTTACAAAATGTAACATAAAATACAAAATATATTATATTTAAACAAATAGTTTCATTTGTACACTTAATGCCTACAACAAACAAATACATTCCATAATCATTTTCATCGATCTCTCATAGAAACCTAACAAATTTCATCAATTTCCACCTTGCATTTAATCTAGATTGAGAAAATGACCACCAAAGAGATATGATCATGTTGCACTTGTTATAATGTAATTACACGTAAAACAAAAATATCCGTATCTTATAATAACATAGTCTTTATGTAAAAAAAACCTCTAGTTTAAATCTTCATACAATGATAATTCAACACACACATTAAAACAATACAACAATCTATCTCCAAATGATATCCAACTTTACCTTACCATGTATCTAGTACATACATATGTTGTATGATATATTGTAACAAATAAATATACTATTCAATCCATACACAAATAAATTAACTACTCAAACCAATACACTTCAATGAATGAAATAGAAATAATGAACGAAAACTTTACCTCCTATCCTTTAACTTAAACTGAACCATATGGTTCCATCCTTACAGGGTTGAAGATGGATTCCAACTGATAGTACACGGTTGGAACTTCGTTGAAGAAGGTGGTTTACCCGGTTCCGGAAGGACCCGTCGGCGCCGACAATTACGTGGTACGAGGAGGATCCCGACAGCTCACCGTGGTGGTGGTGGAACGTGGTGCTGCAGTGGGGCGTTGCCGTCGCTATCACGACGTCGAGAGGGGATTTGCACGACATTCAGTTTCTCCTGTGAAGATTCGATTGAGAAACAGCTGCGTCCGCAGCACGCCTGACCTCTCCACGCCTCTCCTTTGCCGCGCTCTGTGCTCGGGACGGGATGCGCTTCTAGCTCGTTCCTGTCAGCTAATTGTCATTCCGATGTCCGTTTTCTCCATCTTGTTTTGGTCGTAAGACCCGGAGCGTGTTGTGACTCGTGAGGTTCTGAAGACCATCTGCCATCGGATGAGTAGGGTCTCTGATATGTAGGAGTTTTGCTGAAACCTACCGGTCTCCCTGTTGAGGGATTGTTTTTCAGTCTTCCTTCTGGGATTGGCGGATGCCTCGTTGTCCACCTCGATGCCCGATGGGAGGATAGTTTTCGGGGTTGAGATGTATAGAATTGTCTCTTCATTATCTCGGGAAACGTCTGGGGAACTCTTTGTCGCTGCAGTCTGGTTTAGGGTTTAGGAAACTGGATACGAGTTGACTTTGCTGGTGGGAGCAGACAAGGAGGAGGAGCGAAGGTACAGGAAGGGCGGAATTGTTGTGTGGGAAAGGTTCATGGCCCGAATTCCATCAGGAATTATGAGGTAGTTTGGGTCTTTCGGTAGTGTGCCCCGCGGAATCGAACCAAAGGAGGAGCGAAGATGTTGGATGTTAGAAGCTTTCACGAGAGCTTCTATGGGACACCGAAACCGGCCGAAACAGGCCGCAGGGGAAAGAAGAGGCAGGCGAAAGCCAAGGAAGAACCGGAAAATGAAATCGCGGTTGTTGGAATCCACTATAGATCATTTGACGACGATTCAATGGCTGCTTTCGTGAATTCGCCAGCGGCTCAGGTTCCTTGGAATGGGGATAAAACTTTATTGATCGACCGGTACGATGTCCGTCACCTGCTACAGGACTTAAGCGGGATTCGGCGACGACGTCGGGCCCCATCCCCGAACCTAGATGTATCGAAGGAAGAGCTCGACTATGAGCGATACAGGGATTTGGAGGGTCTGGAAAATCCTAGCCCTGCACCCGAGGGTATGAGTTCCTATCACTCTACTCGTCTCCCCTTGTGAATCTTTGCGCTCTTGCGTTCCTACTAACAATACTGAATTTTCTCAAGATTCACACGGCACCAACCAGAGTCTGTCTGTTGTTGTATGCCTGACGACATCCAAACGTGGGCCTGTTATGGTGACGGGTGTCCCTGTACTGGCTAGGCAGCTGGCTTCTACGTAACTTTTAGGTGTTCAATTTCCCGCGTCGAAGCATCATTCTTTCTGCTAATGTCATCGGAGAGCCCATGTCTAGTATAATATCGAGTTTTCGGTATGAACCTTCTTGTCCGTCTACTATATCCCCACAGTTATGCTACCAATTGGTCCACTGCAGTTCCAGGAGCTCTTCAGACATGGATATGTTCGAGGGTTCGTAGTTGGTGAGGGCAGAGAATGGACCTTTAATGCAATGGCCCTTTCCTAATTCAGTGGAGGGCATCAGTTGGGCCGTTAGTTACTTCAGACTTTCCGGGTCTTTGGCGACTTAGCTTCAGGGCGCTGCTAATCACAGTAGAGTTGTCATCCCTGAAAGAAATCATCTGTCCATGTTTCAGCCTTTAGCCAGTGGAGGACTTTACAAGTAATGTATGGTGATTCTAAGTGATTCGGAAGATATCCTTTGCCAGGTGGATAGGAGTCACCCTCACTTTCACAAGCGTCTGGTCTTGACGCTTAGCTGTGAGAATTAGTGCTGGTGGATCTTTCACTTGGCCAGTGTCTAGTACATGAACAGAACATGGTGGGGAAGATGTATAAGACTTCTAATGGAGGAGGGGACTTCTTCTTTGTAACGGACTAGCGTATCGTGCAGTGCATGATTCGGCATCAAGGGCATGAATGGTGCCAGTTCTTTCCAATTTCATCAAACATTGATCTGATAGAGGAGAACAGGTGTCCAGGTTGGTTGTTTGGACTGCGAGAGGGCCCGAAAAGCCATCTTGAACGACCTTTGAGTTGCAGTTATTGATGTTGTAAGAGTGTCATGCTCACCGTTCATGCCTTTTCAAGCGTGCAGGCAGATCTTTGATTTTGAGTTCATTCTTTCTACTTCGGCCAACAGTAAGAGGCTTTATTCCTTCATTTACCCCAGATATCCCCGTGCTTTAGTTGGAAGGATTGTTATGTGAAATTTGATCGGCTTTCCCGGATATCTCTGTATCTGAATGCAGTTGGATTCTGAATTCGACTGACTTATGTTTCGAACCGAAAATCTGCAGATGACGCGTATGAGAACGATTCTGGAGGTCTGTACCAGAGAGTTGGTTTTAATTACAGCAGCTGGGGGGAGCAGTCGGCTCAAGGAGAAACTGGGGATAGGAGTACCGAAGAAGCTGCTTTCCAGCCACCTTTCTCTGTACCAGAGCACTTACTTTCGAAACTTGTAAGTTGTGTTCTCTCGTCTCTCCTTATGGGGACCATTGCATGACTTTCTAAATGTAGTAGTCTATCGATAAGAAGCTTTACCGGCCCTGGAATTACTAACACTGGTGGAATTGGTGTGTTGATAAGTTGAGGCCTCTCTGGGTTACAGGTTTGCTGCCGAAGATTGGACCAGTTTGTGGTGCCCTTACGAGGGTTCCTTGCTTGAAGCTGATGTTCATGGCAATGTGCAGGTGGGCTGAGGGTCCAGGGCTTCCTGGTGCTGTCACTCACGGACGGCGCTCAACTTCTCAGATTATCAATCCAGTCATTGGGTTATCTGCAATGTAACGGGCACTTGGCTTGAATGGTTCTTCCCGTGTCTTAGGCATTTTTCACACCTTCTGTAGACTCACCACATGACTTTGGTTATCTCAACCCTTTATGTGCAATAGATTGCCATGGGTTGAGATCGAGTAACTGGGCCTGACGGCAGGGTCCAGCTCTTGTGGAATGCAGCTGACTGGGATTATTGTTGTGTCAACTGTTATGCAGCCCTCATCTTTGAAGGTGCATCAGATAATGGCAGGGACTGCAAAATTCGTGATTGAACACGGTGGACAGGCGGAGATCGTTCTTCGAGTGAAGCAAGCCTCCAATCCCACCTTCGGTTTTTTGATGCCAGACCATTACCACCATGAATACTTCCGCTTCTTGGTGGATAATCCCCAGCATGTGGGAGTTGGTCTAATTGAAGAGTCAGTAGCAGCCGTCCAGGTGCTGAGTGAAGAAGCTGAAGGCGGTTTGTCTTTGTTGGGAACCGCATATGGTGATTCTGATGAGGAAGACGAGGCCGATGCGGCGAATGGAGCGAAACGGAACCACCGGGACGTTGAACACGGCGGAAGCTTAGAAAAGGGAGATGATGTTTCTGAGGATCGAAGTCATGGAAGCGATAATGGCAGCCACGGGATAAAGTCCCCTACTTCGGATCATCGAACAGCTGTGGGATTAGAGAATGGAGCTTGTGACTCCGGAAGCCCCGTTGATCCAGCGACGGTTGTTGAAGTCTCTGGGAATGAGTCTCACGGTTGTGTTGGTGGTGAAGCTGGAGAGATATCTAAAAGTGGAAATGGGGGAACAGTAGCTGGTATGCCGGAGCCGCTTCCTCCAGGAACGGAGACACCGGATGCTATGGAAGTGGATAATGAAGAATCCTCTGTACCCCCGGAGTATCTTGAACAGGACCTGCCGCCGTACAAAGAGCCACCGGTTCAGCTACGTCGGATTATCGACAAGATGGTCGAGTTTATCTCTCGAAATGGGAAGGAGTTTGAAGCAATCGTGAGAGAGCGAGATAAAAAGGACGGCCGCTTTCAGTTTCTCCTTCCTTGGAATGAGTTGTATCCTTACTTTTCCCGATCTCTGGAGGTTGCGGAGCAGGTATACACTTGAAACAATATAAGCACACCATTTTGATACGTTTTATGATTCGTACAGTAGAGTCGTCATATCGTTGTATGATATGAATGTGTTTCTGTTGTTTTGTCAGCTGGAGCGGGTTGTAGCTGAAAGAGAAAATCACTTGGGCAGTGTTCCATAGAGCTCGTCCAGGCTAGTGGAGCGAATCGTGTTATATACTCCAGTAGTCCGAGCGTTAACGATGTAGCTTGTACATCTTTGTTTCTCTTCGCTTTGTTTTGGGGTCTGTGTGGGCTGTCTCCATGTTGAAATCTTGTCTTTCTAAGTGATGGTTAACCTTCAGTTGCAGAAATTTAAGTTGCTTGTGCTACGAGAAGGGTTCTAATACCATGTGACTTTCTTTGCAGGCCAACGCATTGTCCGACCCATCCGCGAGTGATGTACCACCGAGCGACGAGTCTAAAGTTCCTGTGTCCAGAGACCATTCAGAGGACCAATCAGTAAATGGCCATTTTCTGAAAGGTGTGCCTTATTGGGACGAATCTTCTATGCCGGACACCTCGGCTCGTCAGGAAGAAGCGGGGCTGCAGGAGATTGACGATATCCAGCCCGGGCTATCTGACAATGGGATTGGTGGTATGGGATTTGATGCTGTCATGGCTGCTGTTCGTGCGGCAACTCGTGGTCTTTCTCGAGGGACTGAAGATAATGAACTTGCCTCCTCTCAGCCCATTAGTCCCGAAGGAGTCGAGCCTCCAGTGCTTGGCTCTGATGATGCTGTGATCGCAGCTATTAGAGCGGCTACAGGAGGGTCTAGGCGGTCGAAAATGGAAGATCGGACTGCTGGAGGGAAAGGGGAACTTGTTCAGTCAAGAGGATCAACTTCGTTAAGCGGAGCCGCTGATCAGACGTCGTTGCCCGTGGCTGAAGGGGTCCAAGCGGAGGAAAAGAACTCGTCAGGTTTAGGAGCTCCGGTATCTGATTCTGAAGTCACCCGTCGTTCTCAAGGTGACGATGTGGTGGCTGGTAAAGTAGTAGCGAAAGCAGCGGCTTTAGCTGCTGGACAAGAGGGCGACTCAGCGGATGCACTACTTTCACCGGCAGGTAAACTTAAGGCTGAGAGGCTGAAGAGGGCAAAACTTTTTGCTGCGATGCTTAGAGAGGGAAATGGAGCTATAGTACGAATTGGACACGGGTCTGGATCTCACGGAATATCTGCAACGCCTAGCGTGGATAAATGTAGTCAAGCCGGTATTAGCGTAGATGTCAAACCTAAGGCTGCCGTCTCTGAGAAGGTACTTGATGTCCCGGAAGCTACCAAATCTGCTGGAGACCATTGTGAAGAAGGAATTCTTCCAACCAGGGAACATACAAGTGGCGCTCTTCCAGTATATGTCGATGCTGAAGACGATACCCAACATGCAAGTGAAAGTGGGAAGCAAAAGAAGCCAAAAGCGAAATCAAAAGAGGCGGACGAGAAACACAGAAAGCATCACAGGAAAAGGAAGTCCCATCACGATGGAGAAGAGAGGAGAAAAGAGGGCGGAGATGATGCGGACACCGAACAGAGGAGGGATCGGAGACATGATCACGATTATGAGGAAAAGAGGAAGGATAGGAAGCGTGATAATGATGCTCAGTTGAAAACCAGGGGCAGGAATGGACATATCACTAAAGAAATGGTTGACGAGGACAGATACTTGTACGAATTAGGGGAGACGAGAGAGACAAAGGAATCCAGGAAGGAGAGAAGATACCGCCACGATGCAGATAGCAACAGAGCATCGCGACATGCATATGATTACGAAGAGATCCGGTATGAGGATAGACATGGGCATGATTTAGATGGAAAGGATAGAAGTAGTAGACATAGACGTAGACATGGTTCGGAGGAGAAAGGGTTGGAATCTAGACATCAAAATAACGAAGAGAAGAGGAAGGACAGTGAACGTGACCATGATTCAGAGGAGAAGCGGAAAGAGCGCAGACTTGGACAGGGCTCGGAAGAAAGGACGGAACATAGACACGTGTCAGATGACAGAAGGAGAGACCGGAGGCACAGTCATGGGAAAAGGAAAAAGCATCGAGAAGATGACGATTTTCATGTGAACGAAGACAAAGATGATGGTGATGAGAAGCACACGCACAGGAAGAGTAGAAGACATCAGCGAGAGTCAGAGAGGGAAAGCACTTTCCGTTCGAGTGGGAAACCTTCCTCAAACGGTGGAGAAACTACAGATGACAGAATACACAGGGATACAGGATCAGGGGAACAGCATGAGGTTATCGACCAGACGCAGAAAGACAGATCAACGGTCTCCACCATGAACGAACCAGCTTCTACTTCTGTTGATGTGCCGGATGACATAAGGGCCAAAGTAAGAGCAATGCTTGCTCGGATCTAGTGGTTAGAAGGTTCACTTTCTTTCTGTATGTCATAACGTGTCATGTAGCATGTTGTAAATTATTATTCGAGCTAGATCAGCATAGGCCTGAACTTTCTGGTTCAGTTCGAAGATCTTGGCAAGCAATAAGAGGAGAGTTGATCCTTGTTTCTAGGATCTTTCTCCTCGTGGCATTGTGATGGGCGCAGCAGCAGCTGGTTTTCATGAACAATAGGGGATCAGTTTATTCTGATCCGTGTAGGCGCGGAACGGGGCAAAGCCCTTGTATTAGTTATCGGTTAAGGTTGCTGATGGTTTCCGCTGCAAGGAGAGTTTGAATTAGGTTTCTTCTTGTACTATCAGCCAAATTGTACGCCAGTGAATGAAGTTGGTGTTTTGATTCCTGAAGGAGCATTGCTGTGGTCAGTGTGACATCACTGTAACAAATTTACAACATGTCCTCTTTCATGGAGTTTTGAACACGGGTCCTGAAATTCGTTGTTGTTGCCTCCGAGTTTGTTTAACTGCAAAAATATTGACCCTACTGGACAGGTTTCTCTCAAGTGGAAGCTTTAATGGGAACTTATAGTCGATTCGCATGCACTTGGCCTCCGAATGTAAATATCTTGAGTTCTACAGAGTACTTCTTTGACGGATTCCGAGAATGAGAACGAAACGTGTCAAACTACAAGCCAGTCCGTATATTAACTAGTCTTGTCTTGTGATTGTCTAATTGTAGCCTTGGATATATCTCTGTACTGCTTAGCATCAGCATGGCTCCAGGCAAGCCGAGAAGTTCGATTTGAGTAATCGAGTTAGTTGTGAAACAAGACACGGGCAACCGATGGTGTGATAAGCATGCTACTCCAGCCGCAACCCAGGAATGAGCGAGGAGCGTAGAAGCGGAATGATCATTCTCGTCGTCCTGTAGTTCGTTTGATAGTAGGAGGGGTTTGGGCTGTTTGATATTAGCAGGGGTTTGGGCCAATCGAGGACTCTGGCGTTTTGCGCTCTTATGCTTCGTTTCTTCGCATCTGCTCGTTTGCTGTTATCGGGAAACTTAAGTGTTAAGTATTAAGTGAAGATTTTGTGGAAATGTGGCAAGTTCTTCATTCTTATGCTTCGGTTATCTGCATCCGCTCGTTTGCTGTTATCGGAAAGTTCTTGAGTGTTTAAGTGAAAATTTTGTGGAAATGCGCCAAGATCCCGACATCTTGGAGGAATAGCTGACACACGCGCGTCCGGGGCTACATATCCCGTAAGAAAATAGCAGAGTTGTATTTTTTCTTGAAGGTCCGTCTCCTGCAGATGCTACGTTTTCCTGCAGGTAATGGGACGACCTCTCATGTTCCATTGGTCATCTGTGAAGCGTACTCCTCTTCCATAGCTTCATGTCGTTCTGTCCCCTCAAGACCGTGAAGTGCTTCACTCACGGTGACTGGTTCGTCGTTGCTCTTGGCAATCAGTGCTACAATCAAGTTAGACCAAGGAAGGTGATTCTTACAAGAATTCAAATAAGATAAGACTTCTCTGTCGGTTTCCAGTTGTGTGAGCTGTGTCTCTTTCTCATTGTCTCTAGCTCGAGTTCCTCTGATGATTGATTCTATGATTGACCATCTCGATCCTCCATCATCACTAGTCTACTCAACTAGCTGTATTTATTCTCCTTCGGGTTTATCCGCATCTGTGAGTTCGTCACGGTTCTCTGTGCTTGATCTTGTTTGATCAGTGACTAGGAATGAACTTGGAGTCTCCTTGTTAGTGAGTGACTACAAAGGGATCACCATGACAAATTTGTTGTCAGGTTGTTTGACTACCCGCTTTCATCTAGGTCTTGAAATCCTCTTCGTCATTTGTGATTTCTTCATGGAAGATTACATGACTAGTCTTAACAGTTTTCTTTGTTGTAGAATTATACTACATGTAGCTCCATGAATCTTCACAGTAGCCTACCAATGAATGAACATATGTGACTCTTGGATTCCTCATATCACTTATGTGGGTACATGAACAAATGCCTTGCATCCAAATACACGTAAATGTTTCACGAATGACACCAGTTTGTTATGTGTTTGGCTGTGTAAGTTGCTTCCGCCCAGAAAGTAGTCGGTAGGGTGTTTGACTTCAGCATCAATCTTGCGCTCTCAAAGATGAACCGTTTCTTTCTCTATGCCACTCCATTCCGTTTGAGAATGTAAGGTGGTGTGAATTCACGTACAATGCCGTGAGTTGAGCAGAAGTCATGGAATGCGTTTGATGTGTACTCGTCTCCATCGTCACATCGTAGCTTTCTGATTGCGCTTCTCGTTTGGGTCTCTGCTCATGTCTTCTATACATAGAATTTTTAGAGTGCTTCATCCTTTTCTCTCATGAAGTGGACAACCATGTAGTGAGGGAAGTCATTGATGAATGTTATGAAGTATCATGCTCTGTCAATCGAGTGTACTTGCATCACGTCACAAACATCACTATTCATGAGGTCAAGTTGTGCCTTAGCTCGTATTACTCCCATGGACTTGAAGGGAAGTCTATGATGCTTACCATACGCACATCTCGTGCAGAATCTTATACTCAAATCTACACTGCAATCTAGATCATCTACTAGTTGATGCCGTACTAGTAGTTTGAGGTTTTGGATGCCCAAGTGACCTAACCGTTAATGTCATGTTTTGGCTGACATCTGATCGCGTGAGGTAATATTTGTCACTCATTGACCAGATTCAGAGATTCAGACATGCAATTTCTACAGTTTTGTGAAGCCGTTTGATGAGAGATTCTTGGTTCCCTCACATAGTAACTCTCCTTCTACTGATTCCAATTTGTATTTGCATATGATGAAGTGTATTTTGTCTCCTTTGTCAAGAATCGATCTTACAAAGATCAGATTCTTCATCATCATGAACATCTTGGAGTTTGTACGCCCTTCTTGTGTCGGTGATCAGCTCCATGTCTCCTGTTCCTAGAACTCTTTCGGAGCTATCGTTATCATATGTAACTTGCGTGGATGCAGCTAGTGGCTCGTACTTGGCAAACGCTTCTTGTCTAGGCGTCATGGACTCAGTGACGGTGCTATAATGTACCAAGTGTCTTTTGGTTTTTGTGGATCAGTTAAGGTAGTGGGGGTGATCACGAATATCTCGCTTTTGTCGATCTCATGTTTTTCACCTTCTCCAGTCCGAGCCTTGGGTTCTCTGTCGGACTTTCTGATTGCTCTCATTACAATTCCGCACTCATAACATCCGTCATGAGTCTTCTTCTGACTCTTCTTTTCTTTTCATCTCTTGTCGTTGAGAAAGAAGATGTAGTACCCGCCTTCTGACGATTGTTGGAGAATCTCTTAGCTGCAAGGATTGCTGAGCTACTACTCCTAGCAGTTGTGTCTTTACGTTGTGTCTTACGTAATTCCTCTAGCATGAGGACGTTGGCAAGCTCATCTTTTGTCCTTATGAAAATAATGAACATTTTCTAGCTCTGTGGAAGACTCATCAAGAGTTGTAGAACGTTATTTTTGTCTGATAGCTTTTCACCAATTGTGGTTAGCTGGTCTACAAGTGATCGGAAGTTTCTCAAATGAGTTATGATCGATTGATCCTCGCTCATCGTTAAGTCTCAGAACTTCTTCGTGAGGTATAATTTGTTAATGACATTTGTGGACTCGAATGCCTTCCGTAGTACCTTTGATGCTTTCATGGAGGTCAGTACATGCTCAAGGTGATTGTGAAACATTTTCTTCACGCACCATGCGATAGTACCGAGTGCGCTTTCATCATTCTTCATCCAAGGTGGAAGCATATGCACGTCTAAAGATTTCTTCTCCATCCTTGAGACCTATCCCCACAGTCTTTTTTGCATCAGGAGCATCAACATCTCAAACTTCCATGTGTGGTAGTTGTGACCGTCTAGTTTCTTGATGCTTGAGGTGATTGGCAGCTCTAATGGCTCCTCGTTAAAAGATAGCACATTCTCTCTCATCGTCTATCCGACTCTTTCTTGAGACGTTTCTTTGGACTCTCCTTGCACTCGCTGTCTCCTAAGACTCTCCTTGCAGTGTATGTAGCTGATACATGTGTTTTTGTTTCAGCAATGTCTCGGGCTGTGATACCATGTCACGAAGCTCGGATGTGTCTACTAACAAGAAATGTGAAGTGGAGAAGCTTAGTGCATAAGCATGGATTCATACATTGAGCGATGCTCTTTAAGTAATGAGTTACAGGAGTGAACAAGATAGGATCTTCCTATCTACTCGTGGCTTCATGTGCATGTCCATGTGCAACTAGTCTTCATTGGAGCTTTTCTGATTTAATACTAGTCTAGAATACATGTGTTTGCTTTTCTATTTCTAACACAAACTTGGTATCGAAACCTGGTAGCTTGTGTAACAGTTTTTATTTTATACTAATTTTCAGATCTGATGGATATGTATGTCCTAGGTACTGAATTGATTGAAACAGTGAAGTGAATATCCAAGAGAATAATACAAGTTTTAGGAATATTCATCTCATAAATTTGAATTCTTTTGGATCCGAGCAGCTAACGAACTCAAACAATGCATGACTGGTTATAACTGATTGTCAATTAGAACTTTGATAATTGAAGTATTCTTTAGAACGCAACACATATCTTATAAATATTCTTAAAAATATAACAAATAGTGTACTGTAACGACATAGGTTACACATAAGAAGCTTGTATATTAGTAAGATATTTAGTTATAACTAAGTCTTGAGAATGTTTATTTGCTGCCTAGGTGCTTTAAGGATGTATCAAGTTAGTCATGACTAGCTAAAGTTAGTTATGGATAAACTTAGCTGTACTTTTGTGTAGAGTGTACTTCAAATATTTCCTAAAGAGTGAGCATTACTATCTTGTCATCTTGTCTAAAAGATAGAAAGGAGGTGGAAAGTATCTCTTATCTCCTTTTTGACTTGATATTAGTGGTGAGATTAAAGTTGTGGACTTTGTGGGCATTAAAAACAAGAAGAGATTCCACATGTCTCTTTCTTAGTGGGTCCTAGTGTAGAGGAGGGTGGAAATTTGACATTTCTTGAGAATATTCCAGAATCATTCTAGAAGTTGTTGACTTAGGAATAAGCCTATGTGAAAAGATAAGAAGCCCATGTGATTAATGCTTTTACCTTAAGTAATATTTTAGTAAAACCCGGTAAAAATAGTTACGGCTGAGTTACCGGAGGGTACCAAAGTAAAAACCTAGAATGTATAAATAGAGGAGTAGAGAAGAGCTCTTTATCCTTGTCATTGTCGTAATGACAACTTGAGCAATATAGAGAGTGTGAGATATTTTAGCATGTGAGAACTTGAGAGACGTCGTTAGAATGGATAATTTTAGTTGATGAGTTTATAAGTGAGTGAATGATTGAACTTAGCATTTTCATTCAAGTTCATGGTGTGCTTCCATCAAAACCATCAGAGGTGACCCTTGAGTGAGAGACATGTCCGACATGTTACAAATTCATCGATGACTATCATGGAGGTTGACAGGTTGGGGGTAGTTGATCGATAGGACCGCAGAAGATTTACATTTTGGTTCCGTTGCCGAGACCTCAGGGATTGTTGAAAGATGTTTAGAGTTCAATTCTACATTCAAAAGAGAATCATGAGAGAGCACATGGAGAGAACGTTGGGAGGAGAGAGAGCTACGCGATGTTAGCAACATTAGAACTTTTTGTGTATCCCGTAGTGATTTATGACGCATTCGAGGTCATTCTTTACATCTTGTTCACTTAGGAAGGGTTTGAGGAGAGTTGAAAGTGGGGGCAACAAGAGTTGTAGAGAAAGGAGGAGAGAGAAGTTATTAGAAGAGAAAAATTTGAGAGTTTAGGAATTCTGCTCTCTGAAAAATTTGTATAGTCACTGTCGAGAAATATGCGCTCTTCTTAGACACACTCTTAAGTCCCATCTTCCTCGATGGCGACACATCTTCTGTGCCGTTGGAGTCGTCTTCTCTCACCAAAATTGTCTTTTGTTGAGTGCCCGGTCATACTTGAGACATTGAAGTGGGAGGAGAAGACATGACCACTGCCCGATCTTCTTCCTCCGAGGTCTCTTACTTCACTTCGCGTTGTCTTGCTAGTCCATACTTAGCCAACTGGTCTTCTTGCAAATCTCCCTTGGACACGTACAAATAACAGAAGAACGGGATGAGGTGCCCTCCTGCTGGGGTGCCCAAGTACACTAGCTCGGCCTAGATGTAAGTGTGGAAGAAGGCGCCCCAATTGAAGACCTGTCCTTCCCATATAACTTACAAGAACTTCACGTCCTGATCTCCAAGGTATCTCACCTTTTGTGCTTTTTCCTTGGAGAAAAGGTGAAGATACAACTTTCCCAGAAGACGCTTCCTCGGCTCCGGTAAGCTTCTACCTTCCATCTGTTCCTCCCCTATCTGTCCTCCAGGAAGAGACATGTGGTACTTCCAAGTACATACCACTTCCTAGATATCATTGGTAAGATCTTCTTCTCTAACTCGTACCCGCGGTTCTCTGCTTCTGGTCTGTGAAAAACCTTGTGCCATCACTCCACCGTCCACGAAGATAGTCTTCCGCGAGCGACCCTTGCCTTCATATGTACAAGGTTACGCGGAGGCAGTGCTGCCAAAACCTCCTCTAAAATACCCTAGTCCACGAAGTTCCCGTTCCATAGAAAGAAGTAGAGGTCCAACTCCTTGATGTAAGGTTTGGCCTCAGCCAACTCCGCTGCCGGTAACACCAACCCTCGAGGATGCATCGACATGTTTCGAGCTTCTGTTACACTAAGCCACACATATTTGCTTGTGAGCCGAATGCTCAGTCCTTACCTCGCTTTCACAGTCTCGCTTCCACTCTCAGAAGAACCTAGTCTTTCAGAAGACAACTATTCCGTCTGCCGAGATTCTAACAGTGCTTCCTAAGTAGCTCTCGTCTTCCGAGCTATATCTAAATAATCCTAACTAAGCAAGGCATCCTATGGATTCTTAAGAAGACAATCCACGTTGCAATTCATCCTACTTCATAACAGAAGATAACAAGATACTTGAGAAGCAGAATATACAAATGATTCAAAAGAAGGCTGAGGACTCCTACGGTGACAGTGGTCTCCATGAAGACTCCCGGGACAACTTCTGGTTAACTGACGTACTCAGAAAACTTCCCACAAGCAGACTTCTCATCATTGACTTCACTTGTCTTCGGCTTCCGACACACAACCTAACCTCACAACAGACGCGGAACATTCATACTTTGTTCTTCCGACTCTTCACCTCTCATACATTCTCAGAAGAAGCTTGCTGCATGACGGGAAGGCATGACCCTTGACCATTCTCTCCAGATTCTGTCAACAAGGCTTCTCACAACTCTCTTCTATGTTCGAGAAGAAGAAGGAACATGCTGCTATGGGTTAGACAGAAGAGATCCGTAAAGGACCCTCAAGTCTTCTCGCGCATTTCGCTAGCCTCTTCAGTCTTCTAGTCTCTCTAGGAAGATGTGGATTTGAGAAGTCAAGAAGATTGGGAAGGCACAGGCCTGGTTCTCAATTTCCTGCTTCTCAAAACAACAATCAACTCGCAAGCTCACACAGAATTCATATCAAGCTTCTCTCGACACAAATTCCAATCCAATCCAATCCAATCTACTCGATACGAATTTATGAATTTACGAAAAGTCATCTTCCGAAGATGTTCAGACATTCAGAAGCATCTTCTGTCCACGAATTCTGGAACAGAGGCGTAGTAGGGTAGAGAAATTGATAGTCAGGTATCAAATTTCAGAATGAGAAGCAAGGAAGCTTGATTTCAACTCGAGAAGAAGTGAGAAGACGGCTGACGATGGGCTTTCTGTAAACGAGCGGGGAAGCGTGAGAAACATCAATTCAGAGACAAGAAGCGGTGAGGAAGGAGAAAGAACATGAGAAGAACCTCAGTACTGCTTCCAGCTGCTTCTTCAATCTTCTATGCTCTTCCGCTCTTCAATTTCGTCTTCAGTGTGGTACCACAATCATGCTTCTATCGTCAATTTCGAGCTGCATCTAACTGCTTCTGCAATCGAGCTTGCTACTGCACTCCACAACTTCTCTATCGATTTCTTATCTCGACCCTCAATTTCTGATTTTCCAACACTTCAGAGATTCCTTACTCTCCCAACTCGAATGCGCTTCCTGGCTGGAAGACGCCTTCGCTTGTTCCCTCTCTCCAATTTGATCTTACGTGCTCTCAATCTCGACCCTCAATGCTTGAATCGAAGTAAAATGGAAGCGAGAAGCAACAAATGTGCTTTGTGCTAATGCGCCTCCGATCCGTATCTTTCCTGTGCGATTTAGATAATGGTGTTTGATTACTTCGACCTACCTACTACTTACTACTGTGACTACTTGGTTGGTGTCCCTTACCTATGTGACGTGTAGTTGGTATCTCCGAAGTCATAGTCACTGTCGTACCGGAAGATGTCCGTCTTTCAACTTCCAACTTCCGTCTTCCGGAAGACACTGTCCGGAAGATGTCCATCTTTCGACTTTGGAAGAAGTCGACTTCTCCTTACAAAGTCCCTTAAGACCATCTTCCCGCTAAGTAAGGTGCAATCTTAAGCAATAAGGTTATTTCAATTATATAAATCTATCATTAACTTTAAAATTTTCAAAAAATCTCTAATCCTACAAATTGTGAGCACCACATATCTACACCTAACCTTCAACAAAAATCCACGCTTCGACCCTTCTCGCTCAAGACCACGAGATGTGCTAACGTGCGTTAACATTTCACTGCCAAGTTCCTTCTCCGGGGTGAAATCCAATCTGACTGATCCAAAAATCCCAACCAAAAATCCAGCAGCAAAATTTGACAGCCTAATGACGTCAGTCCCAAAACCTCCCAGCTTTTTTGAAAAATTGTCCGACCTTTATAGTTTTTAGCAAGCAATGCTCTTCAATCCACTTGTCGTCACCAAAACTTACCAAATGGCACGCATGCACGCTGTCAAATGCCACACATGCAATAAGCTTCATGTCATCCAAGTACATCGTCATCTCAGTCCTAAGTCCACATTGGAAAACTTCTTGGTCAGCATTGACAACTCAGCATTCTGCCCTATTGGTAATTCTCCATGTTAGCACATGTCACATCAACACTACACTCAACACTACATCTCAACACTACACTGTCACATGTTAGTGTCCCGTCAACCTCGGATGATCATGTCAACCTCCAATTTCCATGTCAGCAAGTGTACCTTAGCATCCATGACGACCCAAACCTTAATTCTTCTAGACCTCGTAACGTTTTTCTTGTAGCTCCATCGATGACGATCCAAAAAATCTATTTTGACCTACTCAGCGAGCTCTACACAATGATGACTTCAGAATCACTTTTAGGAAAAGTGATTAGAGAAAAGTTTGCAGAAATTTTTGTTCGTCTTTTTCATCTTCCACTCTGAGGTCGATCCACAACACAACATGTTGTATGCAAAGGATGCTCAGTGAACATCTCACAAGTTGTCGCAAACATCTCGTACAAATAAATGGAGGGGCAACTTGCTCTCACATCAATCATCTCAAAAGGAGTACACCAACGTCCAATAATCGACATTATCTAGCAAAATGTTGTTGATAGGAGCGCCAAAGAGCAATATGACGAAATCCAAAGTTCATCAATATAGCCTACATACTTCTCAATGAGATCCGGTAGTTGAGACTTTAATCCTACTTCGAGCATTGATAATAGTCAAGTTGTGAGATCAAAATCTAACAACATTATGATTTATCTTAAACAACAAAATGTTTTTTGTCCATTTTTCTCATTTTTCCTGATAGTACCTAGCACTACGGGTCTTTTATCTCGACTATAGCTCCATTATCGATATATAAATGAGAAATACTGACAAAAACACAAAATAGAAAAGATAAACAAAAAGAAGAGAAGTCACTAGTGTCTAACGTCTTCTGCTTGCTTCACCGATGATCCTCAAATATTTCATCCATATGAAACGAAAGACTCAAACCCACAAAATTCATAATGGACCGGATAAAGTTAGAGTTGAATATGACGTCAAAATAAGGAAGTCAGAGGATTAGATCACCAGACGTGCTTACGAAAAGGTATGAGATTCTTATAATAGGGTCGGAAAGAGCAAGATCAGGCTCGCAAGGTCCGTTCAAAGCCTTCTCATGTTGAATTTGAGAAGTCGTTGTTGTGTCATGGATCGGCTCCTACTTGAAAATCATATCTTAGGGTTTTATATTTTTGCTCCAAAAATGTTAATGAAGAGAAATAACGACTTTTTGATTTATATCAGATCTCGACTTTCATTGCATAAAGTGGTAGAGCTCGTTGTTAAGTTCCCAAAGGCACTTCATTTGTTTCACTTGGACGCTTAATGGTGACGTTATGAGGTTTGAAAGATGAGAAAATCAAGCTAGACCTTAGCTTACTGATGCTGAATGGGTATTTACGGTTCCTGATCTTATACTAAGGGCACAAGGAGGCTATTTGATCATAATCTGGATAAGACTCACGCATTGTGAAAGGATGTAAGGAGGACAACTAAAGGGTTAGCTTGTATCTACGACTTGTCGATGGACAATTTTGGAGATTGAGAGGTCTAATGCAAGCACGCAAGACGTCATTGGGTTCAGATCTGTGCATGCTACGTACTAGTTAAGACAATTCGTGAAGAGGCAGATCATAGATCATAGGCGGATCTGAGAGAAATTGAGACGAAGAAAAAGACATTTGGAATGCTTCAGTGATCTGTGAAAGAGAGTTGGACCATTTTGATCATTCTGGAGTCTAAACTTACTGTCTTTAGATCCATCGGGATCAAAACACCAACTTCTTCAGGAAATTGAAGACGATACAAAGTTTCATCTGACGATTTGGGAATTCTAGGTGAAATTGGTTCGCATGGAAGCGCTTACATCAGTTTCTCGTTCGTCTGCGACGTGAGGTTGGACTGTTCTTAACGATCAGTGAGCCAAACTCTTCTTTCTTGGTATCAACACGATCAGAGGGTCTTCACCTACGCATAAGAGAAGACAATATGTGGATTAGATTGTTGATTTGGGTGTGGTGAGTGAGTTTGAGCCACAAGGAGTCGATTTACGTCAATTTTTGTTTCTTGCTGACCAAATTTCTTGTGTGGTTTTGCAAAGAGAACTCCAAACGGCTTGTTTGGAATATCGTTAGGATCAAAGTAGTCAGATCTACCTATCAAGAAAGACGGATCACAAATCAAACCATTCGTTTGGATGGTGTGCGTGGATTTGAATCATAAGGAGGAAGTTTTAAGATTTTGATCACCTACGACCAAATTTTTTTCATATCTTCGGTGTTGGATGTCAAATCTGAAGATTCTTAGAGCCAACATAGTCAAGAAGGAAGACCCTGTCGACATCTGAAGATCGTTTGTCGAAAAAAGAAAGTTCCTAGATAGTTCTTTTTTGATTCTTTCGCTATGGTTCTCGTCCTTTTGGATTCATTAGAGTTCTAGTTGGTTATGTACGACTTGTGGTAGCTAGTTTTAGCTAAAAACTTGTACATGGATGTTATTTGGATCTGGGCTTAAATCGTGCGATACTGGTGCAAGGTTTTTTGTTAGCAAAGAGGTGTCCCTTGCTTTGAGTTACGTTTCGGTAGTTTTAGATCTAGGTTGAGATCTAGAGACTTGTTTCAAGAGGTTGGATGTAAATTACAGGTCATTCTGGTCTTTTTCTCAGTTTTATGTTCTTAGAGAGAAAAAGACGGGAGTGTACATAAAGTGGAGCTGGTATATCTTGCGGAGCTTGTTCTCGTGGTTGTTTTTCTTTTTCTTATCTCTGTTCAACAGATGATATCTCCACAACCAAGAACCTCATGTTTTCCTGAACAACCTTCACACAAAATCTGATACGGTACTTTTGTGTACATAATCAATTCTATCAGGTTATGGAACAACGATATGTCGTCTACTTATTGTACTACTAGCAATATACAAGACAACATTATAATAAGACACTGTCAATACACATCGATCGCACACACCTTCGTGCACAGTCTTGAAGCAACCCTTATAGAGTTCTTATGTCGTATCAAAATGTTTGCAGCAAGAAGGAGAGACACTCTCTCACTTCTACGCACAGTCAGTATTTTGCCGACTGAATCAATCAACTTCTTTCGTGTGATCATTGCGTTCACGTTTTGACGTATTATGTGACATACGAACAAGAAATCAATACACTGTAGTTTAATCTACAAAATATATTATTGGAAAAGAAAGTGTGTAGAGGAATAATAAATATTGTCACGTTTGTAAGTGTTTGACGTCAACAATCCTCGAGATTGTCTGTTGATAATTCTCGTGGTACCTAAACCTGCATTAGGATAGAAAAGATCATATCTCTCTTTATGCTCGGGGTCATAGAAACAAAAACTTAAGACTACATACAATGCACATGATGCATGGTTCAGGTATGGCATCGAGCAAGAACCTAAGCATTCCAAAGGATCTAGAATGAAGTAGAGTTTAACTTTGTGGGGTGGTATTGGAAGTACTAAGTAGTACAAAGCCATATAATGACTTTGTTAAATCTACTGGACTCTGGAGGTAGTTGTGTCCTAATGACCCTCTATCCAGCTGGATAGATAACACGTTAACTGATAGTGGTTCAACTTAACTAGTTATCACAAAACTTGTTGAGAGAACTCATCATAGTGAGTGAGAAACGACAATCAAGATGGGGTCTATCTTCCTTACAGTGTGAAGGTGTAGGTGGATCAGATTTTATCAGTTCTCAAGACTTGTCTGTATTGATAAACAATTTACAACAAAAGAATCCACATATCAGTATGGATCACAAGATGATGAAAGAGCTCTTGATCGAACTGGATCAAGAGCTCTTTCAACAAGACAGTGTGACGAATCATATTGAATCGTGCAAAGGTGGATGTGGCTCGGAGGGGACTTCGAGGATGATCAACGTAACGAATCGGAGAGAAGAATCTGCTGCAAGATCAATGTATTTTTGGATTTCGAGTACAATGTCACGATCAAGATAGGACTTGATTGACTGCAGCATTTATCTCAGATATTGAGTAAGTTTTGATTTCAACCATGACTTCATATTTTAAAATATACAGATTTGTTTGTTTCATGTTGACCATGATAAGATATGAAACTTGTTGACTCCTTGATAACATTCTGTAAATTGTATTGATTTGTGTATTTTATATTTTTAAAATCCAGTTTCAGTTTCAAAATAGATGAAAGATTAACAATTTATTGATGTTATTTCTTATTTCCTGAGTTATGGTTGAGCATGGTTGAGTTTACTCTCTTAGATCAACTCAAACTCGTATAATGACTGAGTTAAGCAATTTGTAGCTGACATGACTTTGTGATGATTCTAAATGTTCGGTTACAAAATCTCTCACTCATAGTGATTAATTTCAGGGTGAGACACTTCCAGGTGATAGAATGACTTCCGTCTTCTTCTGTCAATGAACTGCTGACAGATGTTTAAATCTAGAACGTTCCGGATAGCGGCGGTTAACTCTGGAAAAATCTTAATACAACTTCATTTCATCATTTCAATTTCTCTCTTTACATTCTCAGCATTTTCATTTTGACCATCTCGCCATATCTCCTAATGTGAATTGATACAATCTATAGATGAGTTCAGACCTACATTTCAAACTTGGAAATTACCACTAGTATTGATAAACAGAATTCAAGGAAACACAACATCCCAAAGCCAACTCACTTTGAAACGATGTCTGAATATCTCTCAAACAGCCGAAGCCTATCATCAACTTTCAGGATGTTATCGACGACCCACTTGACATAGGAGTCACTTCCTC
This sequence comes from Asterella californica, assembly GCA_036924285.1. Lineage (NCBI taxonomy): Eukaryota > Viridiplantae > Streptophyta > Marchantiopsida > Marchantiales > Aytoniaceae > Asterella > Asterella californica. The sequence goes on along the minus strand of JAYKYS010000006.1, from coordinate 28,790,993 downwards.
TTAATAGGGGAAAAGCAATGACCTTTAGAACCCTAAAAAAAAACATCAACGGTTAGTAGTTTACACCTTGTGATTCAACTTTGATTTCACTTAGAAAGCTTCAAAGATAGTAAGCAAGTATTTGAACCGCATATGCAAGAAAGAGTCATCACACCATATCTTCATATATACTTAAGGAGGAAGACTTGATCCAACGAGTTGAGGTCTGAAAGCGTATAAGGATGATTGCTCTTCACATGGACCGTCAAGGAATTTAGAACAAATCATCTGGTCTTTATAATCAGTAAAATTTCTTCTTCAGTCTCCACTAGCAAATACTACTCAGACAAAGGAGGTTGTTGAGACACATTTCCTCCCACAAGATCAGACTAACACGTCTTCATTTAAGTTGTTGTTCAACTGTAGCTAGTTCATCTCCTTGAGCAACTCTTGACCTGCTATATTCTCTCATCAGGATACCTGCAAGCAGAACAGAAGAACATTATCTTTCCTTCCTAAAAATAAGTAGAGACAACATATGTAGATATATGTGATCAGGTAACCTTGTCGTGACGATGAAACGAATAGTGGTAATGCTGTGCGAGTACTGTAACTCTGAGCACTGATTTAGCTTGAAGGGTATTAAAATACAGGACCAGATTGAATGACTAATTCTATCAACTACTAGGAGAACAGAAGAATCAACGAGGAAGAAGTAAGATGTACAGAGTAGCCAACATAGTACTGGATAATATCTCGTTTTGGGTTACTGCCATGGATCAGATTTGCTGAAAAACTGTACCTCTTGTCCCCACATTCCATCTCGAAGAAAACATATCGCTTACCTAGAACTTGATTGATGCATGCTGTCAGCTTATTTGTGATTATGCTTGTCGCCAGACTCATAGCTACACACGCAAGGGAAATAGCTGGTAGTTGACTACATCAGCTGGTATTTGCAGGGCATGTTTCAGAGCGTCAACCCACGAGAGCATGTAAATTCCATCCAGATCATTATGTCCATCAGTCGATTTGACGAAAAGAAATGATGCACGTTGCTTCAGTTCGTTGTCACTCTCGTGTATAAATACACAGGTTGCTATAGCTCAGGAAAATTTAGCTATACTGTCAACTGTGGACTGGTTTAATGCTGAGTGGTGATATGCAGTACAATGCAACATAGCGGAGTCTTCAGTATACCAGTGTCCAGTCTCCTTATTGGGTACGATGGCACGTCTGTCACCAATTTTTGCTATGAACATGACTTTCATATATGAATTGAGAAGAGGAGTCGTTCGACTACGATCTGCATTAACATAAATCAGACCGCTAATAGCTTTCTGACTGACTAGCTCATACGCTGGGTTTCACACAAGCTGTGGTGATAGAAGAACTAAAGAGATATTTTCATTATGACACTGAAAGGAAACTTGGAAAAGGTGAGCTGCAAAGCAAGTTATTATTTGGCTATCAACATACATGGCCAGAAATAAGTACAACCTCTACTGAAGATCAATTCGGTTTACCTCAAGAATTTTAACATCACAAACTTTGTTGTCATCAGAAAATGTCAACGATGTTCTTGTAACCATTCAGAAAAAACATGCCATGAGGATTTTTGGGGAGAACTTGCAAGAACTACACCAAGTCTCAGTTAGTTGAACTGTTCATTTGTTAGGCTTGAACTAACAAGAGTATATCCTACATCTGAAAAGTTGTCATTCCACATAAGCTCTCAACATGAATCTTTGGCCTTGTATCTAGATCATCTTTCAAGACAAAAAATGATGTTACACTCGGAGAGAAATTGATACTTCGTGGGATGCTTTGAGATGACGAGTATTGAAGAACTGAAGATGTTTTGAGTAATTTCAAGTCAAGTTTGGATTATATGCAATCGCATACGTACAATGTTACTTCCAAAGTGGACAACATAATAGAATATCGAAAGCCACAGAATCATTTCAGAATCATTTTCATAATCTGCTTGAATACATATTGAAACACACATGCTGCTACAGCTGGTGTACATCATGAAACGCGTTCTTGAGCACTAATTGTCAACCTATGTGCAAAGAGGTTGCTGATAATGAGTTTCTGAAGGAGAGAAAGTGTAAAAGCAATTTACAGGAGATCTAGGTATGAAACTTCTAATACGTTTCTTGGCTCCAGTTACCCGTGTATGTTGCAAGGATCTTCAGACTCTTCATCTGGTGTGAGTTCACCTGAAAGCCTCTCTATGCGTATCATCTGTTATGCAACAGAACAGTGAATGTTGGAGTTTCATAAGTATGCCTTTAATACTTTAAATGCGTTTAAAGTAAAAACCTGTCAAAAATTAGGTTTTCCAGTCAAATGTTTTTCTTCACGGAGGGTTGACATATTTGAAGCCAAACTAACAAAACTCTGTCATCATCGTTATTGAGCTAGATATGCCTACCTGCCTGTAACTGGTGACAAGAGCTATCATAAGCATAAGAGATGAACGTATTGGTCCTAAAATCTCATATCTAGAGTAATGCAAGTTCACGGTGAGATGTACTTTGAGTCAAGTACCTTATCTTCCGAGTGGGAAAGACGTTCTTCGAAAAGAGCCACCGTCCGCGTTAAAACACTCAACTGGTGACAGATTTGCTGCAGTCACGTACCAAGCATAGTGTTCTATCAATAGATAAAAGAAAGGCACCTCTTGCTTTACACAACAAATCACTTTAGGCACCTCTTGCTTTACACAACAAATCACTTTAGGCACCTCCCCTTTCACGATAAATCATATGGAAGATGAACGTGTGTCATAACCAACATCAAGCAGTAAGGATATATGTATCTACCTTCAATGTAGATCCGAACGATTTTACGTCATTAGCAGACGAGACAAAGGTACTCCTAGCTCTTGGTGCGATACAAATGCGCCTGCCTGTTCCCAAGAAGCTCGATGATCCAAGTCCTTTACATGAGCGACGTTTCACGTCACATTCGAAGCCATCTGATTGATGGTTTGAATTCCTTGAACCTTGCTGTTGTATATCGGATTCACCTTCATCTGCTCCTATTGATGTAGAATCGCTCTTGTGCAACTCTTCTAAGATGCTCCGGTGTACTAGTACTGTCGTCTGAGACATGACGAGCTCCTCCGTGTCAAGATTGTTACTACTGTGTCTGACTAAGCTGTCTACAATATGTGATAAAAGGACAGTCATTACTCGAAACTATGTAACAGATCTCGAAAAGTCAGCATCAACTCCATCAACGTTTTGTCAGTCTATGTTTTAAGGACCAATGCTCTCAACTTCACATGATAACGTCATATTTAACTCTCAGACCAAGTTCTCTTCCACAGCTGAAATCATATCGAAACTTCTCACTACCATGAAATCAAAAACACAAAAATGATGAAAACGAGAGAAGGTAAACAACACATCACATTTCCTTTTGCCCTCATAAGGAAACCAGAAAGCGCGGACTATATCTGCGATCTCTCATACTTTCAGTTTGAAGAGCAGGAATTACTCTGGGTGTATCTTCTTCAGCTGTTTCATCAGCATCATCGAGCTTGGCTGGACAGCGGATTGAGATATCTGCATCCTCTGTGAGCACTTGTGAACTTGCAAGTTTACAAAGGAAAGAAGATCCCTTACGGACAACATCCGCGTGTGGAGTCACACGGATGTGGTTCGTAATGTATTCGTTCACAGTGTTCGCTCTTTTCGGACAATGAATGCCTCCTTCATTCGGAGGATTGGTGCACACACAGTTGCATGCGTTGCACAAGACATGACCAACAACTTCCTTGCCGATAAATCCCCGATCTGCACAGATTCACAGATAAAATTCTAAGTAGAACATCCCCGTCAGCACGCATGAAGCAGTCACTCAAATAAAAAGTGAAAACACTCCTATCTCAAACTTTTCTCATTGAACTAATCGTGTTAATAGTTCTTACTTCCAAATTATTCACGTTGAAAGGAGTTATTGCTCAGCTTCGTCTAGTTTCCAAACAAAAAGCATATAAGGATGATCACATGCAAGTCAGTTCCGTCTTCTGCATATCCAATAAACTATTAGAACATCCTTGCGACATAGCGAGAGGCTTTGCATGGCACGTAGTCTGATCTGAATGCTTAGGATCTCCTAAGCTCTTGAGTTTGAAGTGCTGGAGCTTTATGCACTGATTGAGTCTTCCCGACAGGAAGCTTCAACCCCTCGCCTAAGATTGTAAAAGAGATCCTCAACCTAATAACAAGTCACAGGACAAAGTACCTGGCTGACAACCTGTAAGGTCGATATTGGTCCGCCACAGAAGCACCTACAATTATCAGGAAAGAGAACGTAAGGTGGTGACGACGAAAAGCTATATGGGTGAGCTTCTTTCCTTGAAGGAGAATCTCGACATGTAAGTCCTTGGTCCAATGCCTGACGATTAAAAAAGTTTTATGCTAGATTTCCAGCTTGTAGCTACCAATTGAACTTTCTTCAAGCTGAATGCTTTGTCACGTACGTGTTCGTCAGCACTCCCAGATGCAAAGTATTCACCACTAGAAGAGAATTCTGCAGACTGAGTAGCGCCATCATGGCCTTGCAGAGTAAATACTATTTGTCCTTCCCGCATGTCCCAAATCTGTTTCCAAAACCATATGAGAGTAAACGCTTCAGCACTTCAAACTAGTTCCTCAAGAACCCAAGCCTAAATTGCTTATCTGCTATCAGAAATGCTGAAAACACTATTGTTCCTTCAAGTATTTCCTTCTTAGTAACATTGGTCATCAAAATAAAAACGTCTCGCTAGAAGCAAACTACAGAGTACTTGTGATTCCTCAGCGCGTTGCTCGGATTGAAGAGGACCAAGCGAGAAACGAATGCAGATGATGCAAACTTGTGTAGAAAAAACCAATTAAATAATAATATGCTGAAGCAAACTGTGATCCTTGAGACAGTACGTATAAGTCCCGAGGCAAAAATCCACCTAAGTTTATCCAGATCATATACATGAAAAAGTAGAACATAATAATATTCTCATACGACCTTTAATGTTGCATCATCGCAACTAGAAAGGAGATAATTTCCTGATGGATGAAAGCAAACTGAATTCACAGCTCCTGCATTCGCGGCGTAATGTTGAATCAAGTTTTTGCTTCGAACATCCCACATCTGACAATTATAAAGAATCAATTTATCACCTGCCTTAAACAGCAAATATATCCAGACTCGCATGAATTGTTACCCAGAGTTAATTGTGACAAACCTCTGTATTACATGTTCAGAAAAGATCGGGGAGAACTAACAAATTATACTAGTCAGTCTCGAAACAATCATTTTGAAGATAATGTCAATCTACCGACATTGTCGAGAGTTGAAAGGGAATAAGGATGTTCCAGAAACCTGAATGCAACGATCTGAATTTCCACTAGCAACGCAACAATTATCAGGATGAAATCGTACTGAATTCACCAACCTAGCAGATCAATGCAAACAGATAAATCATGAGTGGTCGGAAGAGGCTATCTAATCCTGAAAGCAAAATGAGATAGTCCTTACTTCAGATGAGAAGTTCAAAAAATTGAACAGAAGATCAATGTCACATGGTCACATTTCAGGAATTAAGGTAAATACTCCCTTCTGTGCACAAAGTGACTACTTGCTTCCATACACGGTCAATACATCAGAAAGCCTAGCTACGCCTAGAAAATGCTTACCCTAAGACGTCTGTGAACTGTTGGACACATTCTCCTTTTTCAACATCCCACAAGCGTACGCTTTTATCATCGCTTCCAGAAAGTATGAGCCTGCAAAACCAAGCAAGACACTTTACATATGAGAACAGAAAATTAGCGTTTTGGTTGCTTACGCCTCCTACATGTGAGAGTGTATTTTGATAAACACCTTCGATCTGCATTAAACTCGGCTGATTGGACCCAGTTCATGTGTCCACTCAACGCACACAAAAACTTTTGATTGCTCACCTTCCATATCTGCATATGCACATTTGGTTAGCTCGATTGAAAACAAAGTTTTGAGGTACTAATGAACCGGACCATGTGTGACCTAGAATACAGTGCTGTTATTTAAATTCGCTACTTAAGGAATAAATGTTTGAGAATCTCGAACTTGGACCTACATTCAAAATCGATACTAGCCTACTGTACTAAATATTCATTGGAGTTAACGCCAAATGCCAGAGGAATGTTCGTCTTCGAACAGTAATGGATTTTACGATAATCTTCTATATTTGGTGATCTTCGTTCGAATGGAGTAAAAATCACGAATTGCACGAATGCAAAACGAGCGAAATATAGTAACTGATATCAGACACCTCAGAAACATTCTGCGAATACCAGGAACGATTAGTCCTGGCTTTCGCTACCCGAGTATAATAAATTTGAATAGCAGTATGGTACGAGAGAACCTTGACACATCATCTCGAAAGTAGCACAAGAGAGAAATAGAATCTGACAATAGTTGATATAAACCTGGAGCAATTCAGCAGGATGAGGAGCATGAGAATTTGAGAGTCCTTTGTCATTTTGGACAGACACGGACACGTACCTTGATGGTCTTGTCATCCGAACCCGAAAGGAGGAACTGCCCGTCGTGGCTGAAATTTACGGTTCGCACAGGTCCTGTATGCCCCCTGATTGTTGAGCATTTTCCTTCCCTGTAAACTCACATTCCTCTAGCCGTCAGAAATATAGCTGATTTATGCTGCGCTTTAACTTGTGTGCAGCTGCAAGCACGGAGTTGCATCCTTAGACCAGGTCCCGCTGTACGTAATTAGGACACGGCTTTGGTGTAGAGATCAGAAATACATACACAGTTGGAATCCAAAGACGTATAGTTTTGTCCTGTGAACCCGAAGCTATGAGATTATCGCAAGGAGAAACCGCCACTGAGTATACTGGGCCCTGTCGAATGCCAATTCGCAAGCAATGTTCATGGAAAGTCATAACACAGCTGCTTCACAGCATTTTAGCACCGTTGTTTCAAGTAATTGTAAATGAGTTTAATCAAGAGATTCGGCTTTCCTCTACGCCTTACTCTATCTGTACATGTCCGATGTTGACTGAGTCGGGTAATGCGGTCGACAACGACATACAATCTGATCTACTTACAATCCACGAAACGTTAAGCAGATTGTTTGTAACCATCCTCTCATATCATCTCCTGTGTACTGCATGAGCTCAAGAACTCACTACGCGGCTTTAGTATGGGGTAACTGAAGCGTTCTTATTTATCAAAAGAGTCTCAATCGTCCTACTTTTAAACTTCAGGCAATGCACAGAATCTCCCGCGCTGGAACATAGAGAATCTTTGTGAAGTTTGCGGGGAACTGGGATTACATGGTGGCCAAGGAAGCGATACGGCCGCACGACAGGGTGGCGCAAATTGGCCCTGCAGTGCAAACTCCACAAATAAACGGCACTGTCGCTTCCTCCAGAAACCAGGTGCTTCATCTGTGGCCGAAACTGGACAGCGTGGACGCCGCCCCGATGGCTCCCATACTGTGAAACGATCGTTGGATGATGGTTCGAGGACACCTTTCCTACCATCTCATACGACGTCCATGATGTAAGCTGTCATCAAAACTGCAACTACATAACGCTTGGATTCCTACTTCTTAATTTGTACGTAGTTACTTCACCAGCTCTATTGCTCAAAACATCCTAGATCATGTGACTTCATCAGAATCATAACTCGATTATACGTAATGTCACGTCTCAGAACGAATGTTAAAGTCTGAAGAATGCATAGACCTCGGGAAATAAATTACTCAGAAGAACGAGGTTGGACTGACGTCACTGATCGGCTTCCACACAGCAATGCCAGGAAATTTCAACACGACCTATCGAGTCCAGATGCACATATGGAAGATATCATTCTGGAGACTGAAGTTGAGGAGAAAGTCTGCACCTTGCTTCCCCATTTCGGGACCACTCTGGTAGCACAAAGAGACTCTTTAGAAATCAAAAGATTCAAAAGGCCGCGATCGAAGCAACAAGTGACCACACGAGTCCACTTATTCTCGAGTGTCCTTTCCAACATTTTTATTTTGTCCTTTTGCTCTGAAGAGCATTACTGGCAGCGGAAGAAGGTTCATGCCAAGATTGGACGCTTCAAGGAATCAAGTGCACCGTTTTCACTCCTTAACGGTAGCACACTTCCCGTCGACCGGCCTATCAGTACCACGTTCCCCCTACGACGTCATGTCGGTACAGTCGTTACTTATAAGTTCTAACTGGACTGTGGGCTCTATTTGCTATACGATGCGGTTCGGTTAGACCCTTTGTTGCTATGCATTTTCATAGAGTAGCTAACCGTCGATTGGGAAACCCGTGAAAGGAAAGGCGCCGTCTTGTCGTAATGGTTGAAAGTCAGAAAGAGGGAGGGAAGGACGAACCAAGAGACTAAGAAGATACGCAGCCGCCGCCACACCCGTCCACACAGACATGGAGCAATGCTCTTTGATCATGCCCGAACAGCGGATATCCTATCTTGCACTTGCTAACCTCAGCCGTGAAAACCCAAGGAAGGTATATCCACAGTTCCTCCGATCCTACGTTGAGATCTAGGAGCAATCAAAATTCGGCTGGCCATTCCCAGCGCTAGCAATTGCCGTGCTCAATGTTAAGAACAGAGACCCACCTCCGCTATAGTTGCAACAGCCGCCGGACAGAGCCCACATGAGACCACAGCTACGCTGCCAGCTGCAGATCCTCCACTGTACCGTGTCGTGTCATGAGGATTCCTCACACATCTGGGAAACAAAATCACCCGAAGCAATCAACCAAATGCTGTCTATCACATTCCAAGCTTCTCATTTGTTTCATCCATTCTGCCTTTAGGTTCCCGTGCTCAGGAAGGAAGATCATCTGATAACTGAAACTGCAACCTACCCATAGTGAGGGTTGTTTCCTGACACACCCATGCCCAGCTCATTCATGTTTGTCTTCCCTGCCAAGATGGCTCCACACTCCCGCAACCTCGAAACGCATACTGCATCCTCTCGTACTCCCCTGACCTTGGACAGCCAAGTCGTTCCTCCTGAATCAACACGATATTCATAGTGAGCAGATAAATAAGAGGTCCTTGAACAAGCTGAACAGTCGGAAAGTTTGGGAAACAAACGAAGAGCAGAATGATGTCGCGTATGCCTGAACGCTACAACTTTAAAGAGCTGCAAGCCAAGGGAAAATTCACCGCTCCAGAAACTCGATGATTTGCAGAAACTGATTTCTAGCCAAAGAATCAACTCCAGAGGAAGAACCCTCGATTGCCATATCCACGGGAAGAAAGTACCGTGGGTCAAATGAGGGGTGAGTCAACTTCGTCCTGTACTGGTATGAGGATGCCATCCAGAACCGAGAGAGGTGCTCCTGTGAACCGACAAAGCACCGATCTATGAATATTCCACCCCCACACTAGATTTCAGGGATGATGTACGCGAGAAAACTCCATCTCTTGTTCTCCTTCCAAGTAAGTGTCGCTGTAGTATCAAGCGATGCCGAATATCGTCTGGTACATGGTGGGGGCAGGATGGTGATCAAACTTAAAACATGGAGACAGTGATTTCATGTTCACGAGCATTGTTTTCTTCACAGGCAAGCTTTGCGAGAGACTTACCAGCTGCACATCGTTCCGATGAAACAGCTGCTTGCTGCCGGATGTCGGCCGAGTCGAAGGAGCAAAACAATGTCTTCGTGCCAATCTTCTCCCAAGGATCTCCTACAGTCTGAATGAAGCGTTCCGCGACCTGCACGTTCTCCTTGTATTGAGCCCATGAAGCTAAAAGTTCTGCAGCCCGACCTCCTAAATATCGATTCTTTAATGGGCTAGGATGAGAACACATCTCAGTTCCCAGGGTTACAATAAGTACATAAGCACTTTCTCGAACAAAAGGACTTACTTCAGAAGGGGTTAACCGAAGAGATTTGTAAGCCTCAGCGTAGTCCCTGATGGTCCAGTAAAGATAAGGACATTCATTATTGTCTCCAGCGTTCGCTGGAACCGGAGGAAGGCACTGCGAAGTCGTCGCCACTCTCGAGGCAGCTGAGCTTGTTTCACTCACACTGACCACCAAACGTTCATCCAACCCTGCTGTTCGAAGGATAAGCAATCAAGTCAGACAAAACACCAGACCTGGAAAGGAAGCCACTACGTATTTACCCTTGACATGATGACTTCCAGTCATAGTGTAAAAGTCAAAAAGGAGAAAGGGGTTCAGAATCACAGATGATCCGGAAAACAAAATTCAGAAAACTTTTGAAAACGCAGTGCACTCAGGTAAATAAAAAGACAACTTTAATACAGAGGTTAAACGGAGGACTAAGACCTTCCCGGTTGAGAAGAATCAACAGGAAAGGCCTCAATCTGCCGTTGGTTGGCTTACGTTACCTTCAGATGGGAACTCTGGCAGGAACATGGGTGCATCAGGAATAACTGTGTTGCTTAGAACCTGCCAAAGCATTTGACGTGATTATTTCAGGTAATTATTTGTAAGTGAGATAAAGGTACATATCTGTCCTACTGAAAGCACATAGTACAGAATATGTGCTTTGAATAGCAAAGCTAGGCTCTCCCTTCTTGGCTTAGCAGGACTCTCTAGTGACAGAAACGTGAGAAGGAGAGTGTGCATGGAATTGGTTTTTAACGAGCGAGAATTCATCTGCAACATGTAGGAAGCTGACCTTTGTTATGTGATTTTGCGTCTTCAGCTTTGAAGAAATGGCCCTGCCAGTCACGGGATTTTCCATCATCCACACGAACACCTTAAGTAATGGTCCAGAAAGAACTGGAGCTGCAAAGTAGAGGGAGAACAGATGGTCAGAAAGTGAATAAGGATGAAGCTAAAGTTCAGGAATGAGAGAGAAAAGGAAAACACATAGGTCTGCTTGCCACACAAGAAAATGTCTGAGAATTTCTTGTCCATCACAACTATAATAAGCGAAATGGAGCTGTACCACAAACCATTTCCTTGTGTTGTCACGTAACGGATCTCTGCTACACCCAAGCCGCTGACCTGCTCTTTCGCGAGCATATAGCTCTTACCCATTGTGAACTCCCTTTCAGAAGCCTACGGAGTCCTGTACCGCTATCCCAGTTCGATAAGTAGATGCCTCACTAACAGATTTACATAATTGGCAGACAGAAACAGAAGAATTCTGGCGTTGAGAACGATGGATCTGAAGCACGAGAAAAGACACAGCTGCTCTAGAGTTCCTGCAGAGTTCACTCAGGCTTTCACAGGGAATCACATCTGACAGCAGAGAAACTGACCCGCGCCTGAGTCGAAACTCGAATGACTGATCCAACTGAAATAACCTAACTGCATCTCACCTGTGTGCTACTCCTGCTTGTGCCACAGCTGTAGTGATGATAAAGATGTGCAAACCACTTGTCCAAACTGGTGCAAGAAAATTGTACCGAACATTCTTCTGGATCTACAGAATAGCTGCGATGCGCACTTCTGGCGACGACTTCTATTTCGTCTCTGCTGACTATGCTTTTCGCGGGCTCTGTCGTTTCTGGACTCGCCAGCGTCCCTCCCGTCCGTCCGTCTGCCTTTCCGTCGCATGCAGGTAACACTCTTCTCTTCTGAGCATCCAGCATTTCTACTAATTTGGTCGCACTTGACCACGAGAAAGAAATGTCTCAGAAATCTCATTGACCGAACAGTCAACAGTTGGTCCGATGAATCAAAGACAATCTTTGCCTCCAAGCGAAGCTTTATCAGTGCCCCGTACACAGGGTTTTGAGGACGTAGGATTCATTAGTTTATGGAAGAGGTGAAGCGTATGGTGTTCCTTCCGCTGGAGATACACTGCACTCACTGGCTGTTTCCCAGCATCGAACACCGATCTGTAAGCAGACTAAATTACAGTTTACCAGTCAATAGTATGGTACGTCCTCGGACACTCCACAACTTGCATACAGCTGTAGACTCGTCAATTACAGGCAACAACAGGTTGTGCAGGAAAGAACATCGTTCGGCTAGGTGAGCTGATCTGAGCTGAATGGATCTCAGTAGGCAATACTGGGTTTCAGAGCCAGTTTCGACAGATTCACGTATGTTGTTTGTGGGATATCTTGGACAGAACTCGGAGATACACGGAGATTTTTGTCCAGTGGACTGTGCGTTAGGGGAGCTGATGGATCTGCCCGTCTGATAATATTATCGTGTTTCCCGCGGACTCAATATCAATAGAGTTTATAAATGAGGTATCGATCAGCGCTGACAAGCATCGACACCTGAAGATTCATAACCTTCGCTGTTATCTCGTACAGCAGTAACTCCCAAGCTTGCACATCTATACGTAAGCCGTTTGAGGTAGTCTCGAATTCACGGTACTCGTGAAGAGGGGTCGTGACGTTCTTTTAGAAGACGGAAGACGTCGCTGCCTTCACTTACTCTAGTTTTAAAGATTCAAATCACAACTTTCTTTCGTCACCTCAACGAACGTCTATTCTATCGAGCTGTACTGAGGAACATGACCGAACGTACTTTATCTTATCGAGTAGGAGTGCGTTCCGAGATCCTTGTGGTCCCAGGAAGTTAGGAAAGCAAAATTACAGCACTTCCACGGTAAATACTATGGCATACAACTGGTTCGTTGCTCGTTTCCAAAACCCCAGGTGCGGGTATAAAAGCAAAGATAGGAATATTCCCTTTTCCCTCCCGGTGCACTTTAGGTTAGAGGGAAGATCCTGTTTCGGTCCTGTTTTGTTCCAGGAAACCACCAAAACTTCTTTCAGTATTCTCAACGGATACTCAATGGTTCGAAGTAAACAACATAGCACAGACGTCCGTCCAGGCTACACGCGCTTCATGTCTTCTGCCTTATAAACAGGACAAAGAACGAGTCGTGCTGTAACACATCTTCGGAGCGAGGGACGGTGGAGAGTTACAAAGGAAAGGAAATAAATTAATTAAGGGTGATTAAGGGTTCATGATTCATGCAGACTCGCACCACACCAATTAATACCAGTTAATACGAGTAGAGTTAACTCCAGCTATTTACTTGACAGGCTCTGTGCACACAAATACGTGCTTTACAAGCCTCTTGCGCACAATACAGTACTTGACAGGACACCTTATCTATCATAGTCAATCGGCGACTGTCAACGTGGCACTATAGTCTGACGAGACAGCCAGCAGACAGGTTTAAGATGACGTGGCACAAATTATGACTGCGTGGCGTAGAGTTTTGGTTTAAGGTGACGGGGAAAGGACGAGGTGTGCATGTCTAAAATAACAACATGTTGTTCTTTATATTTTCACACGTGTTAACACCCTGTCTAAAAAACCCGATCTTAAAACTTCATTTAAATAACAAAAAGTTGTTATTTACACTTCCCACGTGTGTAACTCTCACGTGCGAAGTCCGAGTTCAACATATTGTTAGTCGTTTTGTCAATCCGGTTCTCTAAATAGCAACTCGTTGGTATTATTATGGGTCATCAGAATGGAATACCGCCTCCCGGTATTCTGTGGGATTCTTCACACGTGGGAAGTGTAAATAACAGCTTGTTGTTATTATGTGAAGTTTTAAGATCAGGTTTTTAGGAAAGGGTTTTCACACGTGTGAGAATATAAAGAACAACATTTTGTTATTTAGACATCTACATCTCGTCCGTTCCACGTCACCTTAAACCAAAACTCCACATCATGCAGTCATAATTTGCACCACGTCATCCTAAACCTGTCTGCTTGCTGCCTCATCAGACTATAGTGCCACGTTGGCAGTCACCGACTGAGTGTTACCGATAAGGGGTACTGTCAAGTATTGTATTGTGCTCACTAGGCCTGTCAAGCAAGTATTTGCGCGCACATGGACTGTCAAGTAAATAGCTGAGTTAACTCTGATATCTTACACACGAGCGTCCGAGATTACCTACCCGAGAGGCTCGTGTGTAAGCTATTACCCTGTAAGATTAGTGAACAAACCTCCCGGATAGGTAGTCTCGGCGTGTGTAGGGAGCAGTAGAAAGATATAAAATCTATTCCGTGGCTAAAGATTACTCTCAACGTGCAAGAGTGGATCTCCAAGAAACCTACGTGGTACCACATTCTTGAACAATGACCTTCAAGAAGAACTATGCATGGATCAATCGGAAGGATTCACATCCATCTTGAGTAGCTTGTAGACCAAGTTGATGGAGCTCTATGACTACAAGCTACTCAAGACATTGTATGAGCTAAAATAGTCTTCGTGCGCTTGGTATCTCGAGTTTGACAAGTTTTTTTAGCATAGATTTCCAACGGAGCACGGCTGATTCTAACTTGTACGTGAAGATCAGCAATGCAAGACTCACATACCTAGCACTGTATGTTGATGACATCGTAATAGTCAACACGAAGTTGTTGACGGAGGTCAAACAACAACTGTGTGGAGAAAATGACTGACCTTGGGGAGTTACATTGGATTCTCAACATCAAGACCAGCCTTGATCGAAAGAGAAGACGATCAGGGATGAGTTAAGACAAGTATGTATGCGACATGCTACACAAATTCTGGATGGAAGATTGCAAATCTGCACAGAATACCATGCAACCAGTCGTCAAGCTGTCCAAAAACATGAGCCCATCCAGAATTGAAGAAGAAGAGCAAATGCACTCAATACCGTATAGTAGTGCCGTTGGGAGTCTAACATGGCTCATGGTTGGGACACACACGAACATAGCATTTGCTGTTGGCACCGTCAGTAATACATGAGAAACCTCAGAATGCAGCATTGGCTAGCAGTAAAGATGGTATTTCGTTACATTCAGTACAGCTCAAAATCTGAACTAGCATTCAACGGAGAAGAACGCACTCTAGATCTGAGACACATTGTGACTCAGATTGGGATGAGGATGAGGATACAAGAAGGTCTACCACGGGCTACGTATTCAAACTATGTGGAGGAGCAGTAAGCTGGAATTCAAAACAGCAAACCTCAGTTGCTTTATCCATTGCTGAAGCATACTACATGGCAGCAACTCAATGTGCAAAGGAAGCAATATGGATGAAACGTCGAAACAGTTGGTGAGTGACTTTGGGATAAACCAACCATGACCAATGATCATGCACAGCGACAACAGAAGCTGCATAGATCTATCCAAGAATGCAAGGTTCCATTCTAGAGCCAATGCAAGCACATTGGTATTCAGCAGCACTTCGTTAAGAAAAAAGTAAAAAAAGGAGAAATCTCATTGGAATTCTACGCAACTAAAGAGAGTGCAGACATGCTCACTAAAGCAATACCTTGTGACTGGCACTCGTTTCACAAAGGAAACTACTCAGTACATATGTCAATTTGAGGCTAGGAGTCTAGAGCGTTTGCTTTTAAAGAGACTGTTAGAAATAGAAAATCAAGCACATGTATTCTAGACTAATATTAAACCAGAAAAGCTCGGATGAAGATTGGAAGATCCTATCTCGTTCACTCATGTAACTCATTACTTAAACAACATCGCTCAATGTATGAATCCATACTTATGCACTAAGCTTCTCCACTTCACGTTTCTTGCTCCAGGAGATCACCACATAGAGGTTCCATATGTCATATGCGAAGGTATTTCTTAGACTCTTATTATATTATAATAGTTACCAAAAATAATTTTCTTGATACTTTTATTACATAATTTTAAGTTTTTTTATACCCCTCATGTATTTATTAATATTCATGACTCAACTTACATCGTTTTCTTAATTAGTTGATAATAAAATAAAATTTGCATGAATATAGAAGAAATGATATAAAAGTCTCATAATGATATTTTTTGTACTTTTTGTTTTATTTTCATCAAGTAGAAACATGTATTGACTTCGGGTTAAGCTTGTTTAAGATATGTATATATCTATACGATGAATACTAGTCTTCTTTTCTTCTGGATGGAAGTTAAATAAATTTTCTATTTGATCGAAGATACTGTATATATTTAATTTTATATCATAAATTATTAATGTTACTGTTATTATTTTTTGTCTCTTTAGAAATTAAAATGGACTATTTTTTGCTCTTTCATTACTTATAAAAGTTAACTAATATTATAAAAGATTAATTTATTGATATTTTCCTACATGGTTTGCTAGTAGAAGATGAATAAACACCTCGAGGTTTCTTGTAAGTACAGGCATCAGATCTTCGTGACAGTTCGCCGCAAATGGATCATTAACTATCATGAACTGAGACTCAGACAATGATCGACGGATCACCCGAAGCTCTTTTACTAGGACTAATCGGTGTATTACATTCTATAGCCGCGGCTATAAGAGGGGGTGTTTCAAACATACCCGTGTTACTTATAAAGTACACTTAGCTTAAATTATGTCATACTTGGAATGATGAGAGACACGCGAATGAAAGTCCGCATTCAATCGAGCCTGAAGTAGTGGAGCGAGTGGTAGATCGATCTTCGAGTGAACAATCGTCTTTGGAATAACAGAAGCGAAACGATGATCAGTTTAGGTGATGAAGTGACCAGTATAGGTGATGAAGTGGAGTGTGATGTTGAAGTAGACTCTCTTTGCAGTACGATGGCTCCGAAAAGTTCAGACGTGTTGAAGAAATCACGCATGCGTATGAATCTAGACGATTATGAGAAGATAGTTGCGTATATCGAGGATGAAGAAAATTTTGCTGCACTGCACGGAGCTGGTCGGAAAATGAAATTTGCTGTTGGAAAGTGCTTGAGCAAAGCCACTGCATTTGACATCATGGCGGCACAACTTTTTGAGAAAATAGATTTCCTGTTGTGACAGGTGTAGAACTGAAAAAAAAGATTTGACAGATACGTTGACATGTACAAGAAGGCGAAAGAGATTCAAGACAGTACTGGAGGAGGACTGACAGAAGATGAAATGTTGAACGGATTGACGTTAGAAGAGAAGTTGAATGAAATAGTGTCCTCAATTTTATCGCATGAATGCTATTTTTGGTAGTCGTGTCAACATTGATCCTCTTACTATTCTTGCATTTAGGATTCCGTCGGAAGAAGAATTTTTAGGATATGATTCTCAGTTTCAAACTGAGAGTACTCTTCCTCGATCCGATAGTAAATTGCGGGTTGAAGAAGGCGATGGAGATATGGATATTTCTCACTGCGATGAAGATGAAATGAGCCCGATTGATGAAGAGAGAACGATTAATGAAGAAAGAGGTGGTAGACAAGACGAGATGAGTCCGGATGGAGAAGAGGATATGAGCCGAGGAGCAGTACCAGAGTCCGTGCAAGAAATGTTTAGAAATCAGAGATCTGACATCAAATCAGAAATCAATCATTTTTAACATTCCGATTCGCACTGTAGGAAATCAGTGCGATTTTCATAACGACCCGCAGATTCACACTGATGAAATCCATCAGTTTTTAAATCAATCAGTGCGACCATCGTTGCGACCACTACGGAAATCAATCAGTGCGACCACCACGACCACCACTGCGGAAATCAGTGCGGAAATCAGTGCAACTCACTTTTAAACTCAGTGCGACCTAAGTTGAATATGCGAGTCGCACTGAAGTTTTAAATCGCATTGTTTGGTGCGAAACTACGAGTCAGTGCTACCTGAGATTTACATGTGCGTCCCGCATTGCGGAGATCAGTGCGACATGAGTTTAAGGTTTTGAGTCGCACTGCAGATTTCAATCATACTGTATCTCTGCAGTGCGACCGGAGCCGAGGGTGGAGTGAAATGCGTGTAGTGGTGCATCGCGATCAGTGCGATGGGTGGGTTTTGACATCGTGGTTTCTTGTGTAGAAACGTGATTCTTTGACATGGCAAACACGAAGAAGAAAGGGTCAGCCGATCCAGAAACTTCTCGTGTGATAAGAGAAGAATGACCTTTTCTTGTCTCTTTCAGTACCGAAGATGATATACATGATCACATAAAGTGACATTGGATGGATAAGCATGACATATGGCGCAGTAGATGAAGAGACGGTCGAGAAGTTGAGCTTGTTGATAGCCTTATCCTTCGATTTTGCTCGTCCAGATGTAAGGGTTATCTTCTTTCTTATGTGTTTTCATGCTCTGCTTTTTTCTGCTTTTCTTTATGTCCGAGGGATAGTGTTTGATGCGATGTGTAGTTCATACATCCTAGATGAGTATAGGTTTTTTCTGAATGAACATTATGAATTACAGGTTGGGTTGTGTAAATCCTTTTTACATTCTTATGATCCTGAAACTCGGATTGTCAAGGTGGGATCAACTGAGATCCAGTTCACTCTCGAACTCATCAGGGAAGCTTTCGCAATCCCTTTTGGTGTTACTCCAATGCCATCGTTTGTAAGACATGTGCGAATTGCAGACTGGTTTCCAGATTATGACAAAGTAGGAAAGCGTTATTAGCTAGAGAATTGTGTTTATTTTGGATGGAGAGCCGTGTTTCAGTGTCTCAATGCTATTTTTCTTGCGAGGAAGAGACCTAAAACTGTTACAGGACAGTTGGCATTATACTTCAAGTCAAAAGTCAAAAGTCAAAAGTCTTGAGGTAGATTTCGATTGAGCACAACTCATGTTGGAGAACTTGGAAGGAGAGATTTTACATGTTCAAAAACATGTGAAGCAACAGAAGAAAAGTGGAATCGTGGAGGCATTTTTAGGGATGGTTCTAACTCACATCATGATTCATGTGAGAATCTCTCAAGAAGTAGAGTTTGTGTCAGTCCCACTGGAGCAATCTCAACCTGAAGACGACCTAAGACAAATTGAAGTCACATACATGTCGTCGTCAGAGAAATTAAAGTCCCAGATGAGCAAACTCAGCTTGAAGCCGAAGATCAATCTGAGCCTGAAGCCGACATTGGACAACCTCAAGGAGGACATGAAGATTTCACAGGTATTGTTTTCTGTAATCTTCTTGCAGCGTTGATTACATATTCTTATCCATTTCATTACATATTCTTATCTGACTCGTAGAACGCACTGAGTATAAAGGTCTTACCCATTTGCAGTGCTTTTTGATCGCACTGAGTTTGACTTGTGGGTCGCACTAAGTCTTGCTTGCGGGTCGCACTGAGTACACTTGTGTATAACGCACTCTTGTTTGTGGGTCGCACTCAGTGCACTTCTGTATAACGCACTTGCTTGCGGGTCGCACTGAGTGCACTTCTGTATAACGTACTTGCTTGCGAGTCACACTGAGTGCACTTCTGTATAATGCACTGAGTGCGTTTAGGAATAAAAGGCATTCTTCTCGATCGCACTCACTGTGGTTTCGTATCGCACTAAGTGCACTTGCTGGTCGCACTGAGTGCGACCTACTCTGTCGTGTCGTGGACCGGCTCCTATCTGAAATTCAAACTTCGATGCTTGTCGTTCCAAAGACACTCATGAGAAGACAAGCTAGGCCTTGCTTACGGGCTTTTGGCAACATTTCGGATCTCCACTTTCATCGCATCAGAGGATAGAGCTCGTTGTCAGCTCTCCATAGGCACTCGTCTACTTCGTTTGGACGCCTAGTGGAGAAGTTACAGGACTCGAAAGATGGAGAAAACAAGCTATTCCCCAGTTTATGAGCTTTTGGCGCAACTTTGGATCTTCACTTTCATCACATAGATGGGTAGAGGTCGTTGTCAGCTTTCCATGGGCACCTTGTTTACTTCGTTTGGACATCTGGTGAAGAAGTTATGCGACTCGAAAAAAGAAAAAATCAAGCTAGGCTCTAGTTTACTTGTTGACTGGGTATTTGAGACTTCAGGCGGTATATCAAAGACGCAAGGGGCCTGCTTCATTATTATTGAGAGAACTTCGTATGTAGAGACTGTTACAAGGGGGCTGCTTAAGGGGCTTGCTTGTTCCTGCGATCTGTCGGTGGACATTTTGGAGAATTGGAAAGTCCAATACACGCGCGCAAGGTGTCATCGGGTTCAGATCTGTGCAGGCTATGCACAGGTTAAGACGGTTTGGGAAGAGACGGATCGAGGGATGTGTACTGAGAGAAATTGAGACGCATGAAGGAGATTTAGAGATTTCAATTATCTGTGAAGGAGAGTTGGACCGTTCGGACCGTTCCGGAGTCTAAACTTGTTGTCCTTGGATCCATCGAGATCAGAACACCGAGTTCTATAGGAAATTGAGGACGATACCAAGTTTCATCGGGCGGTTTAGGAGTTCTGAGTGAAATTGGCTCGCAAGGAAGCGTTTGCGTCAGATTTTTCATCGCCTATGACTTAAATTTGGATTGTTTTTCGCGTATCGGTGTGCAAAGCTCTTTGTTCTTGGTGCCTACGCGACCAGGGAGTCTTCATCTACGCATAGGAGAAGACAATATGTGGATTGGATTGTTGGTTTGGACGAGGTGAGCGAGTTTGAGCCGCAGGGAGTCCATTTACGTCAGTTTTTTGCAACCTACGACCAAATTTCTTGCGTGATTTTGCAAGAGGAACTCCAAACGACTTGTTTGGAGTCTCGTTGGGTTCGTGATAGCTAGATCTATCTGCCAGGGAAGACGGATATCAGTTTAGACGACCCGTTTGTGCGGTGTGTGCGATTTTAAGCCGCAGGGAGGAGTTTTTAAAAGTTCGGTCACCTGCGACCGAAAATCGACGATATCTCGGCTGTTGGGAGTCGGATCTGAAGGTTTCTTGGGTTAACGGAGTCAGCGGAGGAGACCCTATCGACATTTGAAGTCCGTTCGACGAAAGGAGGAAGTTCACAAATAGGCCTTTTTCGATTTCTTCGCTACGGGTTTTGCTCTTTTGAGTTCGTTAGAGTTCTGGTTGGCTATATACAGCTTGTGGTAGCTAGCTTTAGCTAAGAACTTGTACATGGATGTGGTTTGGACTTGGGTTTGGATCGCGTGATACTGCTGTGGCTCTGCTTCTTAGCAAAGGGAAGTTTCTCTTGCTTTGAGCTACGCTTCGGTGTATTTTTGGGTCAGGGTTGAGAATCAAGGGTTGTTTTTAAGGACTTTGAAGCAGGTTACAGACCGCTCTGGTCTGTTTTCAGTTCTGTGCTCTTAGGAAAAAGAACCGGCAGTGTACATACATTTAGAGTTGGTATATATCGCAGCGTTCGTTTTCGTAGTTGTTTTTCTCTGTCTTGTCTCTATTTCAGCACACAACATCTCCACAGCCAGGAACCTCGTGTTTTCCTGGACATCCTTCACGCAATATCCGACACGATAACACGCACTCAGCTTATGGTTGAGATGATGTCACTCTTCGGATCGCACTGAGTGCGACCTATGCGCACTCAACTTATGGTTGAGAGGGAGCCACTCTTCGGATTGCATTGAGTGCGATCTGTGTGCACTTGTGTGCGGGTCGCACTGAGTGCACTTGTGTATAACGCACTCTTGCTTGCAAATCGCACTGAGTGCACTTCTGTATAACTCTTGCTTGCGGGTCGCACTGAGTGCACTTCTGTATAACGCACTGAGTGCATTCAGGAGTAAAAGATATTCTTCCCGATCACACTGACTATGCGTGCATTCTACTTACAAGCAAGTGTTCGGACGACATCCGTTCTTGGCATTGAAAGCTTACTGGGGCAAACTGTCATCCGAGGATGAAGAGGTGGTATGGCGGAGATGTAATGTTTTACAGCGGGTGGAGTTTATGAAGAACCTCGACTCATAATGTATCTATATTCAAATATCAGTAAAGATTTACATTTCTGTCAGTTGATGGTCAAAAAAGCACAGACCGAACCAGAAAACTGTACAATGTGACATTCATCGCACTGTTGATTGTACTCACATCGCACTGAAACTCACTATAACAAAAAGTTGATTGTACTCACATTGCACTGAAGCTCACTTAGACAAAAAGCTGATTGTACTCACATCACGCACTGAAGCTCAATATAACAAAAAGTCTATCGCACTGAAAATGCACATCGCACTAAAGCAACTTACTATAACAAAGAGCCTATCGCACTGAAAATGCACATCGCACTAAAGCAACTTACTATAACAAAGAGCCTATCGCACTGAAAATGCACATTACACTAAAGAAGCTTACTATAACAAAAAGCCCATCGCACAATCAAGTGCGATGCGATTTGACCCCCTACAAAAACCACATCGTACTGACAGTAGAGATCATTTCACATTGTCTAGTGCGATGCAATTTGACCCCTACAAAAACCACATCGCATTGGCAGTAGGGGTCATATCACACTGTCCAGTGCGATGCGATTTGACCTCTTACAAGATCAAATCGCAGTCCACTGTGATGCAACTTGACGTCTACAGATCATATCGCATTGAACCCATAGAAAAAAAGAATAGAGCTATACAAGAACGATTCGCTTTCGCACTGAACCCAGCAAAAAAAAGAATAGAGCTATACAAGAGAGATTCACGATATACAAAGAGCGCACGGAACCTAGAGAAAGAACAGCGAGCTAAAAAATAATATCGCATTGAACCCAGAGAACATCGAAGTAACAAAGTGCTCATCGTCTGACTGTCGTAGAGGTCAAATCACACTCCAGTGCGACTTGACGCTTATCGCACAAACAAAACATCATCTTAATCTTTATTCTCGGTGAATCAATCCACGAGATATAACAAAACGTATTTATGAAAACACTGTATAATATATTTAAGGTTTGAATAAAAACCATCTGGATTTCTGTTATGTTCGAGATAAATTTGTACCATTCTATTTTTCCGGAAAACTCCACTCGTATTGCTTGGCACATTCTCTCTCGAACTCTCTTTTATATATCTGTCCTACTCGATGATCAATTCTCCGTCTTGTTTCGTCCACTCGTCTTGATTCCTTGATAGAAAATTGTGTAACATAGCGTTACATCCTACCCATCTCACTACATGTTTATTCTCGGATCTAGTCTTCAACTGAGTGCGAACTTGTTTCAGAGAATGTCATCTAGATTTTAATATACCAATACAATGTTCGTTCGCCACTCTAGCATGAGCTAAACATGTATTAAAATCCTGCTTATCTCTATCTCCTGTGGTCATTGGGAAGGAAGGAATGAGCAATGACGAGTACCTCGAGTCACAGGGTAAATATTGTTCCTTTTCAAACAGCGGACTCTCGCTGTCGATGTGTTTCCAGAGAGAAGACTTGTGCAAACATGTAATATCTTGGCAGCTTCCTGGCATACATGCAAATAGAAGAAAATTTGCTTCCTGTGATAACAAATCACTTGCGCGTTCATAGAGTAATTACATTTCCTGTCGTAGTAAGTCTCTCCGCAAACTGAGACCTCTGAAATAAAGATAGTAAAGTGCCGTCTATCAATCCTATACAATCTGAAAACTCTTTCGGGGCAAAGGCTTCAGAGATTGTATTCCTTTTTTCTCCATTTGGTCACTGAATGTATCCTCCAAGTGTAGATTCTAAAGCATGCATCACTCTTTTCGTGTAAAGGACCATAGTCCCGTGTCCAATGCCCCAGAGAAGCAAAGAACGATCCAGAGCAGCACCATTGCAATTGTGATCAAATCGATCCAAAACAACAACGACTTGCAAAGACACTGGAGCTTGCTTCACCAAAGTTTCCACTATATCAACTAGTCTAGAGAAACTACGTCTAACCATCCTGATTAACTGTCAAAAAGAATCATCCGGAAGATCCTTTAAGTAATGTTTGTAGAAAAAGATGAACTGATCTTGTCTTTCTAAATATTGAGAAGTGTACAAAACTCGATACAATTCGATAAATTCTTCGTCATAATCTGAATCTAACTCATCATCATCAAAAGAACTCGTGAATCCGAAATTTTGCACCTTCTCCATATTCTCCTCTCTTCTCAAATCAGCCTCCTTCTCGACGTCTTCGCTCATTTCACTTTCAGTATCACTCTCTATGTCATTCTCGACGGACTCATCTGAACTCGAGGAAGCCAACATCACTCGCATCTCCACAATGTCCTCTATAGTTTTCAACAGAAGTTTTCTCTCAGAAACTCGTGGCATAACTAGAATTGAGATTTCACTTCGATTGGAGTAATGCTGTCAGTCTATCTCAGTCTAACTTCGATCAGAGCAGGAGTCGGTCTATCCCTGAGTCTCCTCAAATTCCCTCTCAAAGAGAATGAGTTTTTGATTTCAAATTCACGGAAGGCGTGAGGTACTGCCACGTAACCATGTACTGTTTTTATTATCATTATTAAAGTACACATGTGAATGTTGGTATTTAATTCACGGACAAAACTGTTACGGGCTAAAAGATGGAAGCCGCGGGTCATTTCTGCGAGTACCCTCGGAGCTACCCGCGACTGAAATGCCCGTTGTTCGTAACTACAGCCCGCGGATATGCGAATGGACAAAACTGTTACGGGCTGAAAGATGGAAGCCGCGGGTCATTTCTGCGAGTACCCCTGGAGCTACCCGCGACTGAAATGCCCGTTGTTCGTAACTATAGCCCACGGATATGCGAATAATCCTCACGACCACTAACTTTGACACCCCTAATATACTACAGTTCCATAAATGTGAATTGTTTTGAGTACAAGTAGCTAACGAACTCAGGAAGTGCATGACTAATCACAAATGATTCTTACATGACACTCCTATAATCGAAATGTTCTTGGAACGCAACAGATATGTAATGACAGTTTTTCAGAGAAATGACAGGTAGAGTGTACATGTTCAATTTGTACCGTTGGGCTACAGGGGGAGCCTGGCGCTAGTTCTTTTAGACCATTGCACCCGTTATATTTTAGTGGTGCGTAATCCGTCATTGCTTATTTCCTGACGAAGGAGAACAGAAAGGTGGAGGCAGGAAAACGCTCAACTCTCGGCTACGACTCCGATTCGGTCAACCTTGACAGTCCAGATGCGGCTCTTTTTTGTCTGAGTGACCATGACGGGCATAGAAGGTGACAGGAAATCATTTCCTCCTTGCTTCACACCCAGCAGCGAGCTTTTGGAGTTCAATACCAATGAAGCGATGGAGTCATCTAGGTACTCGATTCTTACCGCGACCTCTCTACGATGTTCGTTATTTTCTTCCGAACAAAGAACACATTGAAACCATTTTCTCAGGGGCTTCCTGCACCCGGAAGCTGCTGCCCACGCACGAAGCGAATTTCCCCGTCAGGAGGCTCAATCCATCGCCACCTCGGCAACGAGCGGATAAGGCTGCCAACAAGCTAATACTACGTTGACTTTGACATCATACGATGCTAGGCAACTAAAACGTTTTCTGTTTTGAACACTTCAGATATAGACGCACTTGCTCACTTGCGCACTGTACTCACTTGCAGAGTAGATTTCCCTTTTGTCCCAGCAGAAGGCCTTGTACCCAGCGTATGAGCGTTAATGTCCGAGAAATGGCTTATTCAAGCCTATTTCTGAAAAGCCTTTTGTAAACAACCTCATATACCGGGAGCGAGGGAATGAAGTATCCAAGGTTCGCCGAACCGAAGGGCTGTTAGGGGTAGAGTTGAACCCCAAGGCGTTCGAGACCTGCCTCACCTTTCTATTCGCCAGTCACGACTGAATGAAATAAATAATGACGGGTAACCCACCACTATAATAACGAATGCAATGGTCTAAAAGCCGCCGTCGAGCGTTCGACCGGGGCCTACTCTTCCCAGCTCTTTCAAGCTTCTCCTTCTCTTTACGTCGCGGCACTTGTTCGCTTTCGGTCTTTCCCCTGGTGTTATTATAATCACTTGAAACTGTGAATTTAGGGGAGCGACAATCATCTACTGTAATCAAACCAACTGACTAGATTTTGAGCATTAAGGCTACGAAGATCTGTTAGAACTATCATATCCTACAACTCTGATAACTCTATTTATTACCATGAAATGAGTCTTCAGCTCTGACAACTGTGAGAACATTAGGATATTCGAACCATGAAGTTTTATGGATTAACTGTGAAATATTCACTATAGAGAAACTGTCGTTCGAGAACCGCGAGAATTTACAAGCTATTTAGTCCCATCTGAAGCCAGCAGGAGAATGCCGAGAGTCCAAAAATAAAGAAACCGTCTTCATTACCTCCCAAATTTGGTTAATACGAATTTACACATCTGATACCAATCAGCATGAGAGAAACTGTATGTATGAGACTGAAATCGGACTTGAAAGTCTTCGTTTAACTGGTGACTGAAACATCTTTACATACACGAGGCAGAACTTCTGCACATCTAACTGCCTCGAGCAGAGAATTTACAAGAGACACTCTGGTTCACTCTTTAGTCCGACAATTGCTAGCCAGCTAGCTACTGACCAGCAACCTCACTCGATATGGTGCACTATTTAGAACCTTATTCGCACGGTGCACTATGTACATTCGTAGTACTAGAGTACAACCCACTCGTTACTCGTATACCGCCAAGTGGGTTCTCTGGCTGTTGTTGCGGTTTTCACTTGTTGCCGGTGACGGTGTTCTTAGTGTTTTCCCAGCCTTCCTTCATCTTCTCTCCAGTCTGGATTGGACGTCGAATACAGCAAACAAAACAGCACATGATTAGAGATTCATTGGGAGCTGACCTGACCGGGGATGGTGCTCAAGCAGCAGAGAATTTCATTCGAGAACTTCCATTCTAGCAGGAAGTGAAGGCCGAGTTGGGCTCAAATACCTGGTGCATCATGTTTCCGGCGCTGTCCTTGGCGTCACCGGCCTTGTCCTTGACGGTCTGGCCGGTTCCTGCAGTGCTGTCCTTGGCCTCTCCAGCCTTATGCTTGGTCGCCTCGCCCATTCCATGTGCGTGCTCCTGTGCCTGGCCTGTCTTTTCAGCTCCGTAGTTCTTGGTTGCGTCCGCCTTCTGGCCCATAGTGTCCTTGGTTGAGTCGTAGGTGGACTGCTGGGAAGCCATCTTCGCGTAGAAGACACTCACGTAACACGGTGACAGCTGAACTTGAAAGTGAGCGTGAAAGGAAAGTGAGCGTGAAAGAAAATAAAGAGAGGATATTCGCAGTGCAAATCTGAAACGAGTGGACTTGAATGCTGTAGAATGCGCTTTGTGAAATGCTGGGAGCCGCAGCCGCTTATAAAGCCTGGAGCACTATAGAGCAGCAGTTGCACGGAGCACTATAGAGCAGCAGTTGCATATGATCTTCGCTTCTCGACACGTGCATGGGCTTTGATCACCTCTCAGAAACACCCACGTGGGAGTCCTTAATTGGAAAGTATGTAATACTAGGGCAACGCGTGTCGCAAATTCTTGTGCATGGACGATCACCGTGGCTCTCGGTGCTGGAAGGTGACGGTTGGCTGCCAGCCTGCATCTGGATTACCATGGGTCTTTCCATCCGTTGGCTATTCATTGCGTCGCGTGTTCAAGATTACCATGCGGTTGCATACATGGACTTCGAATCCGAGTGCGAGTATCGTCCTTTACGAATCTGACTACCGCCATCGCCACGCAGTAGAACGTCGTAAGCTTCACAGTGCGGAACTCCTTGCTGTACTTCAAGGAGAGATCTGCAAACCTCGCTTCACAGGTAAGGGAAAATCACTGAGGAAAGGTGATCATGATTACCTGTTGTGGATATTCTACCAGATACAATGGAATCGAGCGCATTATTAAAGCATTAAGCGGACGTGGATCGTCGTGGTTCCAAGTCGGACACTGTCTTTCATTGGGCCAGCAAGAATGTTACAGTAGAACGTGGCATCCAGATCTGCTTCAAGAAACGTGAGTCTTGTAGTGTCGGCAAAGAAACCTGGTTCTCCTTGTTCTTGGCGCTTTCACGCGGCAGCTCGGGTCTGTCAATATACACATCGGATTGATTGATTATCCTTTCCACACATGTTTGTTCGTTGTTGGAAGCAGATGTGCGGCAGCGCTTACGCAACTCCGCGGCGCGCAAGCACAAGCCTAGCTATGAAGGCAATTTTAGAGCACTCGAAGCCGGCCTTGAATCCGATGTGTCGCGTCTCGAGATTTAGGAAATGGTTATCCACTCGCTTTACCTAACGAGGGAAAGAACCCTTTTGACGAGTGAGAGGCCCGCGGAGTAACTCAGAACTATGTAAAAGGCCTACAAGCCATGACAGAACTGTCGAAGAGATGGCTGTAGAGCCTACGGTAGCACTCTGCGCGGATCCACTGGTCCAAGCGAAAATTATATCGACTCGTTTTGGCTATAATAAAATGGATTTTTATATCGAATCCATTTGATTACAGCCAAACCGGTATAAATTTCGTTGGATGATGGATGATGCCTGTCCATGAACAGAACTGAACTAAGTTCAGTGCGAGTAGTCATACAGACACGATCTAAATGGCGTAAGCTAAAGGAAAGAAGGAAATGTACGATCTGCCAACGTTTGGTTTGACTGTGTGATGCTCAGATTCTTTTTTTTCAGTATGAAGAAATAAAAAGTAGGATGATTAATATATAAAAGACACCCGGTGAGGTTTTATCGACATAACCGTAATGGATTTTAACTGTTGTACCTTATCGGTTACAAGAGGTACAAGACTACAAGGGTACATCCTTCGATCGAACCCAGGGTAAACCGAACCAGATTTCTTCTTCCTCAGTACATGAAACCAACCGTCTATCTTTCTCAGTCTTCCCAAGTTGAAAATGTTCTCCGTCTCCTTACCGGCTGTAGACAGTTTTGGTACCCGGGAGTATCGGTTCATGGTTTTTCACAGTTGCACTCGTACTGCGCGGGTCTTAGTGCTCGTGATATAATGAGTGAGCAGGACGGGTTCATGGTTTTCCACAGTTGCACTCGTACTGAGCGGGTCTTGGTGCCGGTGATATAATGAACAGACGAGCGAGCAGGACGAGTGAGCAGGACATAGGCGGGAGATCAGTTCCCAAATCTGAGACGGAAGAATCAAAATTAGAACAGTAATAAACGGAGGACACCTTTGATCGAGTCTCAGAATCTTCACTTTATTGTTGGATCAGCAGCAAATGAGTTGTGACAGTAGCAACAGCAGCTCCCTCAGTGAAAGGACGAGAGGAGAAGGAGTTTGAGCTTGAGTAGGTCGTCTCTGGTCGGAGGTAAGAGTGGCTCTGAGCTTCGCAGTCAAAGCAAAAGTCGAATTGAAGGAGTATGACGTCGAGCATCAACAGATGAGTTATACGTTCGATGTGTTTCGATCTCCAAGAATACCCCGACCATAACATCAAGCGGATTACTTATGAGAGAAATTCTTGGCAATTCTGCCTGTACGCACTCCAGTGGGTGTCACCAGTATTCCTCAAACGTAAATAAAAGAACAAACATAATAAGTTGAACCAGCTTACCAGGTTCAACTTACTGCAATCGCAGCTATCATCGTCAATCTCACTTGTGAGGTCTGAAAAGAAGAAGTATGTGCTTGAACATCTGCACTGGTGAGGAAGCCGTCCAAAAGTAACCATGCTGTCAGTATCGGCGAGTGGATGAGGGGGTGGGACTAAAAGAAGCCTGATAGCCAAGTGTTGGAACATAAAGTCGGAGGCCATCATCATCCCTGTGATAGGTAGAAGGATCACCAGCTGTAGCCTCAAAAATGTCCTACCATGGTCAGTCACTATGCTCTTGATCTCCTCTGCGACATCCACTACGCTCTTGTCCGTTTCTCTCTCTGTCGTGGTGGGTAACCGAGCAATTCATGAGATTGCCATACCGTCCAAGCGACTCCAGACCTCCGGTTATCAAGTTCTAGTCTCCGATCAGTCCTTGCTTCCAACAGGAAAAGGTGTCTACACTTCCAAAGGTCTGCACGAGAGAAGAGCCATCAGCAAGAAAGTTCAGCAACTCTCAGGTTCTTCCGTTCAAACATGTCGTTCATTTGTCGGGAAGCTTTCAGATTCTTCTCAAAATTAAATTTTCTACACACAGTTAAATGAACATGGTGTGCAGTAGATTTAGAGAGCACACTTCAAGGTATCATTGCCACAGTACTCCCATGGTTCCAGACCTCGAATTTCACACAATTTCACATTATTCATTACCTAGTGCTCGTGAGCTGCGGACTACTCGTGCTTCGAATGTCAAGTACGTAGACCGAGTGACCACGTTCGTTGCTACCACGACATGGTAAGATCTTACCACAGTATGTACCGAAACGCCAGCCGGCTGGGACTGAGGAAGACATTTCAACTTTAGGGAACTGAGGAAGATCTACTCTTGGTTTCGGGGACTGAGGAAGAATAAATCTGTAAACCGAACCCTTCCCACATGACAACAATATTTCCTGTCCCAAATACGAACATTGAACGTTCATTAATGATTTTTCATGTACGACGTTCTAGCTCAGAAAGTCACAGTATCATGTAACCTCTCATAAACGTTGAATCATCAGACTCGAGATTTATAGATTTCTGGACTATATTAGTAAAATCATATATATATTGGTCATAAACGGAAAGTAAGTTAATAATTTAATAACTGTAATGTACAAGTTAAATATCAGTAAATTAGTTTAGGATAAACGTAACTGAACAAAGTTTATCTAAACAGAATTCCGACCGACCTCCATACATGTTCGGATAAAGGAAGTACGTTTAGTAACATCGTCTCATCAAATATTTCCCCTTGTGGTTCCCGTTAATATAATATTGCCTCCCAACTGCCTCCGAAGCCATGATCCGAAAAATGACAAACAGGAAAGATGGAAACAAAATCACACGAACTCGGAGAGTGACCGGCCTGATTTCGATATATAGGAGTTCGTCAATTGTAAACTGGAAATGCCAAAACACTAGCCCAGGGGTACAAGGGGAATGCGCTTGGGATGTATATTCACCCCGGTGAACTCCTCTGCGTGCATTTCAATGTTGATTTATTTTT
This sequence comes from Asterella californica, assembly GCA_036924285.1. NCBI lineage: Eukaryota > Viridiplantae > Streptophyta > Marchantiopsida > Marchantiales > Aytoniaceae > Asterella > Asterella californica. The sequence goes on along the minus strand of JAYKYS010000006.1, from coordinate 28,760,366 downwards.
GAGATTATTTATAGAAGTAACCAATCCAGAGACATCCTGAGAGGTTTATTACAGAATCAATTTTCAGTTACACCCCTATAAACCGTTCAGTTATAGGGGTGAATTTTTTTCTGTTTGAACCTAACCCTAGAGGAGAAGACTAGTTTCTTTTTGTTTTCGTGAGTTTATTTGGAGAGGATTCGAACTCAGGTTGCCAACTTCCCACGCACAGCCTGTTTGCAATGACCCGAGCACATCCTGGGAACAATTCCTACGTACAGTTGATATTACTTATAGACTTCACCGCTTCCTCAGAAAACCAGGCAGGGAACACGACTTCTCAGAAAACAAGAGAAAGTCCAGGAAGTATGTATTCTGTATTAAGCACCACTAAACAAAGAAAACTGATCAGGTAAATCCGGCGAACAGGCACAGCCAAGCAAAGAAAGTCGAGGATTGAGTAGCCTGACGAATCCGGTTTCCTGATTTTTTCTTCCGTGCCGTCCGGTTGTCTTTTTCCTTGTTTTCCACAGAAGTGCGCTTGGGATGTATATTGGAAGAGCTAAATTATATAATATTAGAAGATATTAAGATTGTTGATAAAAGAGTGTGCTGTGATTGCTGACGTGTCAGAAATTATCCGAGAGTCTCCTCGATGGCTCTTCTCTATGACACCTTTGCATAAAATCATAAGTGGGATGTGCGACGTGACGCAAGTTCCACCATAGAGGTTCGGTTACAAGTAATTTTTAGAATACGGCTGAATTCCATGGTTATAGCCTTGTCACGAGGACAGACTTTAAAATGAATTAAAATAATATGTGAATATATGAATAAATATATGGATGCTAGTGATGCATAGTCACTACCTAAGAAGTATATTAAGTTATGCTTCCGGTTTACGATGTACAGTTACTGTAGCGATCTTTCTATCTGAGTCTGAGCCTTTGGGTCATTCCAAAAGCTATTCGATATGGATCGATCGAAATCGACCTTTGCTAGACTGCGCTCACATGGTTTCAGTGAAACTGTGAGAAGGCGTGGCACCGTTGTATCTCTACAGTCACTGTCGTGAAGTTTACGAGGTCTGGTCTGTATACAAGCTTGGTACTAGGACCCTAGGATGTCTTCACGGTGGACAACGCTGGATAACAACGCTGGACATCCGTCGCGGGTTCAACGTAGTTAAGAAACTTCACTTAACTGTGAGAAGTTAAAGTTGTTAACTTGTCCGCTTTATCCCTTCAAAGAGGACCAGATTGCACTTACAGCACATACAGCGACTTCTTGCACTTCCAACCGGGAGCAGGCGGGTTTGAATCCCAGACCTTTCGCTTAGAGGTATGAGACTCAACCAACTCAGCTACCGATCTTCGGTGTAGAACTTCCACAAGAAGCATGATTGTGAACAGCAGGACCAGATCCAGAATGAATTTTGTAATTACTGTACTGACTTTCTTCTCGTTGGTTACATAGTAGCAACAGAATAGCCACAACACTTTCTAACCGAGTACGCAACCAGTGGCGTCTGATATTCAGTTAACCACAGTAGCTTTTAAATAGTTTATATACTAGACAAGAATACTCTTTGCTGAATCAGAAGGTGCAGGACGGGCGCGGCCGAGACAAACTCCGCATCTAAAGCTTTTACGGAAGAGAAGTCGGCAGGTTGGCAAATATCAGCATCGAACCATGAGTAGGTCTACTCCGTAAAGACAGATCTACTGAGTGAAAACGCAACTCAGACTGCAGCGGTACGTACGTAATCAGTTGATAACATACGCCAAATTCATGATCGAACGCTCGAGACAATTTTCTTGGTTGCACTTTTGACGGGAATCATTCTTAACTTGGATCGATATTAAGTGGAAGCATGTCATTGAGCAGAAAACAGGTAATTCTTCATATGTCGCTGGTCACACGCTTACAATCCTCCTGGGCTTCGAAGGATCTAAGGCCTTCTTCCCCATCTGTCAACACAAAGTTGAACGATACTACGTAAGTCCGCTATGTAGTTGCATCCACGAGAATCAGTGCGAAATGACGGTGCGTTACCATGGCAGTAAGCTGAACATAATTAAGCTGAACATTCAAAGTTACACAATGAAACAGACTGTGTACTACGAATAGAAGCTCTAATCTCCGAGGAGAAGTATAACAACACGAAGACCGACACAGTCATATTAAGCAGGCGTTCAGCAACTGAGTAGATACAGTTCAGCCAGACTCCCGCGTAGTGTGTTTATGCCTCATACGTTCTGTAGGGCTGCAGTACTCATTCGGAGATCACAAGCTGTATAGGGGATATAGCTCAGTTAGTAGAGCGCCGCCCTTGCAATTGGGTCGTTGCGCTTACGGGTTGTTTGGTAGCCAATAGAACAAAGGTTAGCTTTTCAAGTACCCATAGGTCTTTTACTGCCTCTCAACCTGCGCGATCGATACTCGTCAGGCAAAACCTAACGAATGCATATTACATAACTAGCATATCGATCGCTTGCCCGTGCAAGTGTAAAATCGCTTTGAAACTAAGCAAACTTGATCCTGAAATTTACCCTTGCAGAATCCATCAACTCCTGGACTGTGTCCTTGATCTCTGCTTCGTTCTTAGCAGCCTGGCTTTGTGCACTGCCACCTTCGACGCGCTCCGGATCCGTTGTTTCATGTGTACGTGGTCCAGCCAACGTTGTCTCATCCGCATCTTCTTGACCCGGCGTTCCATCGGCAAAGGTTACAGTCTTGGTGGTTACTGAAACGGTGTCGGGATGTTGCTTCGAAGCCATGACGGAAGCTACAGCTTGCTCCTCGTGAACGTTGTAAGCTCTGGAGACAATATATGGATCCACCTTATGAGTGCAGAGAAGAACTTCAGACGAAATCTGATCAGAATGACTGCGTACGCACTCGTGTTCGGCTGGGATAGTTTAGTGTTGTTTCGACCGCCGTTCTGTTCCCGAGTACGGAGAACAAGAACGTTTCTAACATTTTGCTGGACGCATTACCCCGGCGAGATCAGACCCAACGATCGAGGTGTCGGATGCAGATACGATAGCCGGGCTTTTGATCGGCTTCAAGCCATCCTTACACGTGTCCCCATGCGCTTGCGTATTGCCTCTGATACATTCTGGGCAGTTTACATTTCCTGGTAAACTTTTGTCCGCTCGTAAGTAACTCGTGGCAAAATTTCTATCCACGAGTTGCTTACGAGCGTAAGCCACTCCTTCGGGGAGTGGCTTTTAAGTTGTAAGCACACTGCGGGCAGAGCAAAAAAACAAGCAAGCAAATATGCAGGCTCAGGGGTTTAATTTATTACCTAACAGGAAGGGTTAGGTAATAAATTAAACTCAAACTATATGAATGTATTAATAGCTTCAGGTTTTCAACTATAGCAGTATGATAGTGTACCCATGCCTTATGGTTTATATCTGGATAGCATTTCTAAGTATAAATTAACCGTTAATATTTATAAAATATACTAATATTTCTATACATTTGGTATTAATTTTTATTTATACTTAAATATTTATGCGATAATAGCCAATAAACAAAAGTTCTCAGAAGTTAATCGAGCATGCATATTCACTAGACTTAAAAGTTTAGAGTGAAGAATTTTTCAACTTTTTTGTTGTTGTAAATCCGGTGGATACTAAAGTGAATAATCATGCTCTATCAACTTCAAGAACTTTTGCTCTCTATATATTATCAAGAATATTATAAATATTATATGAAAAATCTAAACTATAAAATGACTAACATTTAGTAGTTAAAATTAGCTATTAAATGTTAGTCATTCTGAGAACAACTGCAATCTCAATAAAAAGCCCATAAGTGAAATGCAGAGCCACACATTTCTGAGGTACAAGTACGATAATCTGCTAAGAAAACACCTTCATTCACACATTAATTTATCATTTAACCCTTCTCATAAAAAAATTAGATGTTAAATTAATGTTAAGCTTGCAACACTCTTTCATCTTCAGATGGAAGAGAGGTGAACTGAATAATATGCATCCCAACTTCCCAAGCCGGGTAGAGAATTTCAGAGCGGAAAGAGACAAGAAATAGAAACGTCGAGAAATTCGATACGCCACTTGTCTTAGTATTATCTTTTGGATAGATATGTTAAGAAGAAGAAAAGGGGAAAAGCGGTAGAAACATCGAGAAATTCTGTTAAGTCACTGGTCTTTGTATTATCTTTTGGATAGGTAAGTTAAGAGAAAGAAAAATAAATATTTTTTTGCAGAGAGAGTCTGTCTATGATGTGACTGTACAATCTGAGAGACCTAATGTATTTCTCAGGAAAACTTTTGGAGAGCTCTCGATTGCTTCCTTTAACTGAAAAAACATATATTTTAAAGGAAATATAAATATTCAAAATATTTTGTAAATAATAAATAAATAAAAATCAAGAATAGAGAGAGGAGCTATAGATAACCTATACATCAAGAACACAAAGAAAAGCTTTTAGAAGTACAACTATGAGATGCTGGTTCTATAAAAACTATTAATATACGTAACATCATTTTATTAATTAATTCTTCCTGAAGAATCAAGCATGATGTATTCTTTCATTAGAAAGTGGAAGAGGTGAACCCCGAAAGTGAACTTTGGGCAAACCGAAGGAAGAAGACAAGCATTAAATGCGGGAGAAAAATCTGATATAATTATTGGTGGATAGTTTGCTTGGGATAGAGAAAAAATAATTAATCTTCATTTTTTAATGTTGAAATAGATTAATACTTTCTTGTTTACAGAAAATAAACTGGACAGGAACCAAATAATTAATTTAACTTTAGACATTCTAAACAAAAGATGTGACTGTTCTAAGCATGGACACGTCTCAGTTTAGATATCTAAAACTGAGATGTGTCCATGCTTACTCTGAGAGCTGCTGCTTACTTTACTTCCTTTCCGCTGCGTATTCACATTTAGACAAGTGTCAAAAACAGAATTCAGCTAAACGTAGATGCATGCTTAACTCCAAATACTTAACCCATAAACAGAGAGAACCAAGAGAAGTCATCCAGAATATAAGTACGTTCCTGAACTGAATTAAACTCATATAATTATTTTATGAGTGAATAAATTTAATATCTAATCCTTCTAGATGAAAGAGTTAGGTAATAAATTTAACCACTTATGCATATTTCTCTTCTTCTGAAAGTGGAAGAGATGAATATGCATCCCAAGTGAACTAGCCAAGGATAGTTGAGAAAGAAACCAGTATAAAGAAGAAAATGAAAAAACACGCTTTCAGTACAATTACGAAAGACTGGTATTATAAAAAATATTAATATATGTAAACATCAATTTATTAACTAACCTTTCCTGACAAGGATAGCAAAGAAAGAGAAAAGCGAGGTATGAGGAAGAAAATGAAGAGACGCACGCTTTCAGAAGTACAATTACGAGAAATTGATACTATAAAATTTATTAATATATGTAGATATCAATCTATTAACTAACCTTTTCCTGACAAAAGGTTTATATGCTTCCATCAGATAATACGGGTGGCCGCTGTTCCCTTAAAAACTAAGATGTGTTTTTATCTATTTTTTTTGTCAGTATTTTGCTGTTAGATTTTTTTCTTTTTGTCTGATAGTCCCCTTGGGGCCTTTTTTATCAGTTTTTTTCCTTCTTTATAAATTAAATTCAGTAAAAGAAACATCACTAGTGTCGGATAATGAATTTTTTTTTACACGATACAATTGTGTATTATATTTATGAAGTTGAGTAGATGAGACGAGATGTTTGATCTACAAGTTCAGCCTCAAGATTTCATGCTTAGCTCAATAGACATAGTTAACTTCCTCATAACCACCAGCAATTGATATATAAATTTTATAAAAACTATGATATGGACACCTGAAAACAAGATAAGCGCACGTATTTGTCGTTTTGTTCACGCTGGTCCTCTTCCCATCCTGCCCGGGAAGTGAAGTTCGGATGCACATTATTGTCAAAAAAGTGAAAACTGACTGAAAATTTGCAGTGAAGACCTTTACTATTTTCGCAATCGCACTTCAGTTATCCATCTATATCTTCCTTGTTTTGACTAGCTTGACTCATTTACAGCCAGATAAGTTCAGTCGGCGACAGGTGGACAGGTTTCACCAGATACATCCACACTTCTGTCACTGCTATGGGTTTAGGGTGCTTCTTTCCCTCGTAAGGCTTGATGGTGTCTTCCCGTCCGTTTGTTATTCATTGGGTCACGTTTTTTTTCACTGCTATGTATAGCGATGTTTCTGTCCAAATTTTTCACTGCGCACAAAATCTAATCGAATAAAACAGCAACGTATTGTTTCATGTCAAGCCTTTGTATCGAAGCACTGCACCGTTCATGATAACATCGTTTTCTAAATTTGTGGGCAGTGATTAGACAACCGACGTGGCGACTACAAGGTCCGAAAAAGACTCCAAGGGACTAGATAATGCGGGGTCGCGAACCCTAAAGACGTCCTTGGTTAGTTTTCATTTTCTGAGGCTGGTGACTGTAGGCAGAAAACAGAGACTGTATGTACAGGGTCCAGAGACTGTACACTGGAGCATGAAGAACAGAGAGCAGAGATTGAACTCAAACCAGATGACCTTGAGAGCAGACTGTTGATATATAGATGCAAACTAAAGAGCAGTGAAGAATTGCCGGTCCAAGAGTTCTTCATGACCTTATCAACAAGTAAACGCCGTGTAATGTATATGAGTCTTGATTTTCTCTATTCTATGATAAGCAAGTGCCAAAGCTGGATTGGACGCACCTGTTTCTTTCGGTGTAATTATTTTGCCTTCCTACTTTCTAACATCCACTAGGCTTCCTAGTCCTGGCTGTTCTTCTTCAGGGATTACTGCGTTCTGACTTGATCACCAGTAGCGGAAGCGATGCCCAAATTTTATCCAACCCAGACCTAGAATAGTTTCCACGGTGTTCTGAAACTTGAGATTAGTACCAGAGACATGCAAAAGACTAGTTGGTTATTCTAAACCTGTCCGACGGTTATCAAATCCTTGGTGCTTATTAGCGAAAAGTTTAACGAATTGGATCTAGAGACACAAATAAAGTATACAGGTCTTCAAGGAGGTTCACGTTCGATGACTCATTGATTAGAGACGGACGACACGATTTCGTGATCTGCGGTCGAACGTTACATTCATCCTAATTAATATGGAGTAAAAGTTAGTGTGGAGTTTGATACTCTATATTAAAACCATGTTTACCAACTTTTAAAACTAACATAAGTCTCCAAAAAGTCTTATATGATACCTTGAAAAAGTTTAGTGTGTAATTAATATATAATTAAGACAGAAAAGAACATACTGTCTTTTTTGTTGTGCCACATATGTAAATACAACAGAAAGTTTTGTTGACTCTCTCAAACTATGACTTGAGAGAACATATTATGTGTTTTTTTATCAGCGTCATAGAAAATTTATGCATGCATTTAGTTCAATATGTGATTCTCTTCGTGATATATTGGATAACTTTCTTTTTTATATTAGAAAAAGATTTTTAGAATGATTCAGATCTTAAAATATTATGATTGTACGTAATTGACTGAAAGTGATTAAATGTATATCATCATAGAATCTTTTAACAAAAAAAGTCATTAAAATCACTGTAAAAATTTAGATATTTTTAAATAAATATGATTAATTAGTATAGTACATGCTATATATTCTACACCATAATTAATGTAGAACCGAATATAATATGCAAACTCTTATCAGAAAACCATTTCACGCTACTTATTGTAGACCGCACTAATTACCAAGGTTCGTGAAATACTGAATTTGATACTTGAGTCCAAAATTTCTGAAATATTTGAAATTTCAATCATCAGAAATTTCCAGTTAATTCATTATCCAATATAAATTACAATTACAATTATAATTTATTTTATCTATGGAAGGTGCTAGCATCGGATCGTCGGTCCACAAGCGACCATCGTCGATTCGTTCAGGATTTATCATTCGTCATTTGTCGCATATGGGACGTTAGATTTGGATCATCATCTTTGGATCCACCATGGTGTAGTGTCCATCGGGTTGAGCATCTTAACATGTCCGGATTCGAGAAACTAATCTGACGATGAGAAAAATCTATCACTTGTAGTTTAGTTTAAAATGTCTTTTAGGAAAATGTGCAATAAATGATAAGGAGATGAGATTGTGGATATTAAAGTTTTGAGGCATAAGTTGTAGTACACAATACCCATAGAAATTTTTACTAGCCAAAATGGATCTGCGGTTGTGAAGATATGCAAAAATCCCAACTGAGTTTACTTTCTATACAACTACTTGTTGATTGACCGAGAATCTCTAAGACTTTGTCAGTGAAGGTATAGGTCTAAGGTTCAAATCCAGCTGTGAAAAAATGGTTTATCATTGCATATCGACTATTATTAAAAGAGATATGATGGGTGCAACTGTCGTTGTACTTAAGGTCGAGAGACAAAGAGTACAACGGACGAGACATGATCTTTTTTAAACGTAATTTGTATGGACAGCACCTCCATATGATGATGATTCCATGACTTTACATACTAAAGTTCATCAGAATAGAGTAGATCTATATGACCATAACTCCAACAGCGATTGATAAGCACTATGCGCAACAGGGCTATCAACTTATAAACTTTTGTTTTTTATTTTTATTTTTCTTAGACATTAGGCAAATTGCGCTTACACCTATGATATGGGTATCTCTTATAACGTGGTATAGCTTGAAGTTCGAGTTGATAGAGTCTTGAGAAGAGTTGCGAGAAAGGAGGAGTCTCTACGACTCAGGGAAGAATTTCATAACGGTCCAGTATGTGGAAGACATTTCACAGGCAAGTTGACAGCCCACAAGATACTTGACGCAAGATATCACTGGAGAGGGATGTTTAGAGATCGCTTCACGTATTGTAAAACCTCTGATGTTTGTCAAGCTTTCACTATCATCTAATGTTTCTCTTGCTCTTAGGTCTATTCCGGTTCGTGGATCTTTCGAGAAATGAGGAATAGATTTTGTTGGACCTTTGAATCGTATCTCTCGCAACAATAAGTATATTGTTGTAGCCACAGATTATCTTACAAAGTGGGTAGAAGCTAGACCTCTTGTAACTATTGGAGAAGTTGAGGTGGATCGATTTCCTTATGAACGGATCATTACTAGGTTTGGATGTGCATTGGAGTTAGTTTCTGATAGGGGTCAAGAATTTATGAGTGGTATGACTACTACTATGTGCACACACTTCTCCATTTCTCAGAGGGTTACTACTTCATATAAACTTAGTTCAAACGGTTTGGTAGAGAGGGCAAAATTTACCTTGTGTCAAATGTTAGCAAAGGATGCTGACATGAAAGGGGTCAAACACAACTGAGACAAGAGTCTTCATGCGGTTTTATGGAAGTATCACACTACGACGAAGACGTCTATGAGATATTCGTCTTTCAAGATGATATATGGGTTGAAATCCAGGTTACCAATCCAGTTCGACTTAACCACCATTCAAACCTTGCAAGCTGGATTTGAGAGAAAGGGTGGCCCAACAACTAAGAAGGAGAGGAGATAAACCTTGTTGGAGCTAGAGGAGAACAGAGACGATGCAGCTCAACGAATTGAGATGACTTAGCTACAACAGAAGAAGCTATGACAAGCGATTGACAAAGAACAAAGTGAAGTTACAGCCATTTCAAAAAGATGAGTGGGTGATGTTATGGGATGCTCTTAGGCACAAGCGAGTTCAAAAGAAGTTCTTACTTCGATATTTAAGACCTTTCATCATCCTCCAAAGTGTGGAATATTCAAAAAGAGAGTGGTACGTTCTTCGACCGAATGAACCACGACAAGCTGAAGAAGTTTCATCAACGTGATACTTCACTCCGAGGATGGAGTGAAAATTAAGTTTGATTAAAGTCTTAATATCACCTCACACTATGTGAAATGTGTTGGCACCGATCCATCATTTTTCAATGCAGCTTATCTCATAGATTGCTTCACAACCAAACGGAGTGGCGAGATGCCGCAACGAGTTGTGTGTAAGCAAGAGATGCAACCCCAGCTCATTCAAGAATTCCATGAGAGCTTATGGGCTGGACATTGGGTATTTATGCCACCTTTATCAAACTCAAAGAGAGATATTGGTGGCGTAACATGTCCAGAGATGTAGTGCGATTTGTGGAGACGTGTGTAACTTGCCAGATGTACTCTGACATCCGACATCGAGATGAGCTTCATCCTACGTATCCACTTGCAATGCATTACAAGTGGGTAGTAGATCTGCTTACGATGCCGGTTGGGATATGGCAGATGAGATACTTGGTTTTGGCACGAGAGGATCTATCGAACCAAGTCGAAGGACGCGCTCTGCGCACAAACACTACAGAAGGGGTGTGCAGATTTCTACTTGAAGATGTGATCTGCAGATACGGATGTGTTGGGAAGATTACAGCAGACTGCGGAGAACTGAATGCTCACGAAGCTGATATGTTCTTCAAGAGGCGGGGAATCAAGTTAGCTCTTACCATGGCTTACAACCCAGAAGGAAATGCAAAGAGTAAGCGTGGCCATCCTCCCATCAGGAAAGCGATTGTGAAAGCTTACAACGGAAGGGTGAGAGAATGGCCAAGGCTTCTACCATTTGCTCTATGGACCGATCGTATAACTCATAGCTCGGTGACCGAGTACATGCCAGCAGAACTAATGCAAGGGTAAAAACCGATCATGCATATCAAAGAGCAAATACCTACTTGGAGTGTTATACCTTGGGAAGATAATCTCTCTAGAGAGGATCTTCTCGCTCTTAGGATTCGTCAGTTGGAGCGGAGACCAGAGGATGTGGAGATAGCTCTGGAACGGTTACGAAAAGCTCGCTTGAAGAACAAAGACAGATTTGATAAGCGACATCGACTACGACCTAAGAAGATCGAGGAAGATGATTGGGTGTTGATATATGATAGCAGCTTGGACAACCAGCATAGAGCGTTGAGAAAGTTTTCTAAACGCTGGTTTGGACCTTACGTGGTTGTTCGTATTCATGACAACGTCACATACGTGCTACGTGAGTTGGATGGTGCACGGCTTAAAGTTCCGATTGCAGGAAAACGGATAAAACTCTTTAAGCGGTGAGATGAGGACCTAGACATTGAGGAGATCAGTACCGAGTTTGATCTCTCTCAAGATCAAGATGAGAGTCCAGATGACAGTGTAGAGTTGGAGGAGGAGGCTCATGAAGAAGAAGATGAGGAAGAAGTGGTATGATGCCAACCACAACGTATGATTAGGTTGGTGCATACCGGAGGATGCACAGGTTTAGAGGGGGTGGATGTCGTGTTGTGGATTGGCTAGGGTGTGAAACCACCACCTATCCTTATCATACGTGTTTGGTGTTGAGGAGCCACTGGGACCTTATCGTGTCAAAAGATAAGACTCCACATGGACGATCCGTGTACTCTCCACTAAGTGGAGATAAGAGTAGTACTCTAGAAGTCACATGCGAGGTTGATGTATAAGAAGAGAGGTGCGCGGAGCTTGAGATATAGAGTGTAGAGTATCCAAGTCTAGTGTGAGTGTGATCAGTATCATCGGATGAAGTAAGCGGCAGTACGAGTGATAGGCATGAACGGAGTGCCCTTTCGTGCTCCTGATCTTCCACTTGCGCATCCATTCGTCATTAAGATCCATTCTCTGTCGCGAGATCACTTTCGAGTATTTATGGTAGCTCATTGGGGAGAGTCGTTTATGGCTGCGGTGATGGCTACTACGGATCTTATCGTTCTTCCCATTGTCACTTACGACGCTGTTTGGGATCTTACTGTCTACATCTTGCTCTGATGTGGTATGGATCCTCCATTGGATCTGAACTTTCCAGCGAGAGTTCCGTTCAACACTTGGGTCGAAATACGATGTTACAGTCGACCAAAGGTGGCGCATCATGAGTTTGTCGTGAGGAACTTCGGTGAGGATTATTACAACCTGATAATAGCTTCATCTGTTCCTTTTGTAGTTCCGTTTATTGTCAACCGTTTTAGAGTCGGGATTCTGACTCTCTATTGAGCGTAGTTTGAACTTCGTGTTTACGTGTTTCGTGGCCGACAGCATCGTCAACGGCACGTGTTTGTAGTTTGTTCAATATAAACTTTGAGGTCTAAATGGTACTCTTGGATAAAAATTCGTTCTATGTGTGCTTGTCATGTGAGTGAAGACAAAACCCTTTTTTTGTCAACTTGTTTCTCATTGGTCGGAAGTTTGACCAATCACCTTCTACCAAGTTCCTTTCACGTTTTTGAGGGTTAGAGGCACTTCTCGTGGTCCATTCGCGGAGTGTGAGATATGGTTGGAAAGCTTGGGGGACGAGGATGCCCGTGGACTCAATGGTTGTTGGATTTGAAGCGAAGATGAGAAAGTTCCGATCAATTGAAGCTGAGGGGGTCAAATTCGTGACCAATTTCGTTTCTGTGAGGTCTTTCTCACTTTCTGGGAGTTCTGTGAGGTTGTTAGAGATGAATTGACTGTTGCTGGAAAGCTCTTGAGATGGGCTTGCTGATGGACTCTGAGATCAATAGATTCCAAGCCAGAGTGAAAAAATTATGGCCAGCTGAAGTTGGGTGTCTCAAATTAGAGGTTATGATAGTAGGCGACTGTAAACAGAAGACATTGAGAGAGATATGGGAAGTTTGAGGTCGAATTTCGCTATGAAACCTTCCAGGGTCTGAGAAGGTACAGTCAGCTACCTACCTGTGAAATTTCAGACCATTTGGATTACTGGGTTGAAGAGAAACGTTGTTTTTGTGCACAAGGGTCTGCATATCGTCTTGTGTCATTGACGAAAAGGGCTTGGATCATTCTGAGAGTTTGGTTGAGGATCTGCTGGTGAAATTTTACAGAGTGATAGTGATGGTGACACATTAGCTTCTTGAGAAGTTTGAGCTGTTTTGATCGAGTGGTTTGTGAGGAATCGAACAGCAAAGTTCTGCCGAAATAGTATCATGTTATAAAAACAGCGATAAGGGCTTGGATCATTTCGAGAGTTTAGTTGAAGATCTGCTAGTGAACTTGGTAGTGATGGTGACTCATTAGTTTCCTGAGAAGTTTGAATCGTTTTTTGTCAAGTGGTTTGTGAGAAATCGAACAGCAAAGTTTTGTCGAAATAATATCATGTTATAAGAAACAGCAAACTTTGGAAGGGCATAAATGCCAATTCAGAGATGATCTCTCTGCATGTAATACCTTAATAGAGAGATTATTCTACAGGCTATCTGCTGGCCTTGGTTTCATCTCATTTTGAGCTGTGGTTGAGGAGTGACAGTGAGGTAACGTTGAGAGGTTCTTGCTCCGAAAGGCGCAAGAGTTAAGATTCTTTGAAGAACAGGTCGACCTGGAGGTTTTGCTAGTGCTTCAGAGCACTTGATCATGGGTATGGAGAGTTGTTGACTGTATTACCTATGTTTGGATCCTCTCCATACCCGCATGCCTGTTTGTACGTCCAGTTGGTTTTGATTGGATTTGTGTGCGGGCGTTGCGCTTAGGTTTCTTTTTTATTAGGAGTGCTGGTATTTCTCTTGTGGTGAGGCTGGAGTGATGACCAGCAGACCCAAGAGTGCTTGCGGTGATGGCAGGAACAGGTTGCCCGTGCTTGTTACCCCGGTTCTGTTCCTAGTCGAGTAAGAGAGAGATCTGCCGAGAGGACGTGAGGATATCGTAGCGAGTTAGGTTCAAAGTGTACTTGGAGCTCAGAGAGAGGTTTGGCTGGTCACTGGTTCTGAGTCACGGAGTGCGACACGTACTCTCTACAGCTAGATACCCAGTGTATTCTCAGATAAGAAAGCACGTCACACGACAGTTGGTGAACTCGACGTGAAACTTCTGGGGTGGAGAGTTAGTGAAGTTCTTCTCAAAACTTTACCATGGCCGAGAGACAAGGAGTTGGAAACCCTTCAGGCACGATTCCGCTGCAGCTTGATCTTGCTATAGGGCAAATGTTCCAAGCATTTGCTCTGTACATGGATCAACAACTGAAGGGAGAAACATCTCCAAGTACTTGAAGTTCTATTCTCGAGAGATGGAGCTGAGTAAAGTACCAGAGAGAGAGATGGTACGGACGTTTGAGCTTGCTGTTGTCTCGGAGTTACGGGAACATGTGAAGGGGCTCATTCAAGCTCATGGAGCTAACTGGGAGGAGTTTTCTCTTCAGTTGAAAGAGGAATACTCTTTGGAGGATGCATATCGAGTGACTAAGAAGTCATTCATGGAGTGGGTGAACAAACCCAACAAGGAACTAGTTGCTATTCGGGAGTTTGAGAGACAGTTTCTTCAACTATCTCGGATGGAGAAGCTCACACTTGAGAATGACAAAGTGGAGCTATTTTTACAGTCAGCCAACAGCGAGCTACAGAGGGAGTTAGAGTTGCTGTTGGAAGATCGGACGAAAGACAATGGTCTTACATCTGATTGGAAGAACGTTAGCGAAGCAGTGGGAGTACTTGCAAAGCGAGAATATTGAAGAGGGAAGGTGGTTGTGACTCAAGCACCAAGACCACCGTCTATTGTGATACCACGAAGGCAACCAACGGTGCAGATTGCTCCTCTACCTACTATTTCACTTCCTATTATTCCTATCACTACGGTTGTACCACAACGAAATCAAGCAATGGAAGATTTGGAGAAGAAGATGAGAGACTTACAGATCAAGTTGAAAAGGTTGGAGGAGAAGGATGGGGCACCTGAAGGGAGACCTGCACCAAAACAAGGATATGTTCAGACGTGTATTTGGTGTGACAACACCGACCATCAACGGAAGGAATGCGGGAGTTTCACTGATGCCTTGCAGCAAGGCATAATTTTCTGGAAGGAAGGAAAGATCGCCTTGAGAGACAACGGAGAGACTCTGAGGACCAACTTCGGTAGAGGAGGGATGAAGAAAGTTTTGGAAGATCATCTAACAGTGCATGATGTGGCATCGGTAGAAGTTTCTACTTATGGAGTCGAGGTGATTAGCAAAAAGGAGAGTGCTTTTTTGAAACATGAGGATACGTAGCCAAGGCTCAACATGAAGCTATCATGGAAGAGAAGCGTAGGAGGGACGAGGCTGGTCCAAGTGAGGAGAGAGCGGCTCCCAAGAGGTAACTAAGAGGAGATAGACTCCGACAGGAGACTACACCTCTACGAGAAGAAGCTATGGAGGACGTCTTATCTTCTGGGAGTGCAGAGAAGGATAAGGGTAAGGAGAAGGGCAAAGCTCCCATGTATAAGCTGCCAACATGAAAGAGGTGTTGCAGGAGAAGGTGCTCAATACAAAGATTGAGTTTACCTTGCGAGAGATCCTCGGGATTGCGAAGAAGGAGTTTCATGATGTCATCATTGACATTATCAAGCGGAAGAGACAATTGACGGGAGAGACCGCAGTGTCCAGTGCTCTAGACACAGTGATTACAGAGGAAGAGGAGCGAGAGTTGGTTCATTCTTATAACACTCGTAAAGTTCGGTTTGATGTGGATAAGAAAGAGGACGATAAGATCTCTAGTCATTACACTAGAGGGCATTGGGCAAGAGCCACTACTGAAACCTTAGTGAATGTAGGAGAGATGAAAGATCCGGTGGTTGCTCTCATCGATCATGGATCTGAGATCAATATTGTCTCTAAGGACATCTACAAGCAGGGTGGATGGCCTGTTGATATAGATCATGGATGGATGATCCGAGCAGCAAACAACACAATTGGGTGTGTAGATCAAAGCGTTGTAGCACTGATGATCATATTTACGGTACTGCATACGCCTTGGGACTTAAGACCAATTCCCGTACCTAGGGCACATCTGCCTAAGCTTATGGAGCTTTTAAAGGAGAAGATGCGGATGAGAATCCTTGAGCCATCGTTGGCACCGTATTCCAACCGCTGGTTTACAGTGCCGAAGAAGAGCGGAGCGCTACGGTTCATTCAAGATATGCAATCGGTGAATGAGGTGACCATCAGAAATACAAGGATCGGACTTATCGTGGGAGAGTTTGCTGAAGCATTCGCTGGTGGAGCCATTTATTCGATAAGAGACCTCTACTCTGGATACGATCAGTTTCAGCTTGCTGAAAGGAGTAGAGACGTCACTACTATGAGGACGCCGTTGGGTTTGGTAAGGATGTGCACATTGCCGCAGGGGGCAACAAATTCTGTTGCACACATGATGAACGGGATGAACAAAGTTCTTCGAGACTTCATCCCGGAGAAGACCATGCCTTTCTTAGATGACATTCCAATCAAAGGATGTGTAGAGGAGCAGAAAGATGAGAGAGTCAATCAGAGGGGGTGTCGAAAATTTATGGCTGATCATATTCTAGATTGTGATCAGATTTTATCACGGCTGGGGGAGGTTCACTTGACGCTATCGGGTGCTAAATCTTCATTTGGAGTTCGTGAGGTTGTGGTTGTGGGGCACTTGTGCAGGTGGTTTGGTCGCAAACCTGATCCTAACAAGGTGGATGCCATACAGCGGATGAAGGACACATGTAGCTCGATAACAGAGGTGCGAAGGTTCTTAGGAGCTTGCGTGTTCTATCATGTGTGGATTCCTCATTTTGCTCATGTATCAGATCCACTCTATGGTCTGTTACGGAAGAGCACGAAGTTCAGATGGGAGGAGAGGCATATCGAAGCGGTGCAGAAGCTGAAGCAGTTGTTGTCTTCTCCACCTGTGCTACGAAGAGTGAGTTATGAAGATGGCAAACACGTGATAATCACGGTTGATACAAGTCCGATAGCCATTGGGTGGGCAGTGGGACAAGATGATGAGGATGAAAACCGATTTGCAATCAGATTTGGAGCCAAAGTGTTGAGTGAGCGACAGCGAAACTACCCACAAGTAAAGCGAGAGCTATGGGGGGAGTTACTGTGATGAAAGTTGAGAAGGACTATTTGATTGGAGCACCGGTGATAATGGAGACGGATTGTTTGTCATTGTTAGGGATGATTACGAATTGTAACACTCCTGATATCGCTATGTTGCGATGGATTGCTTATATCAAGTCGTTGAATCCGGAATTTAGACACATAGCGAGAAAAGATAACCCGGTAGCAGATATGTTGTCTAGGACCAGATATGAGGATGAAGAGGATTTGACAGAAGACACAGAGGATATAGGCACGACCGTCTTTTGTAGAGCTCAGAAGGGAATGAATGAACATCAAAACTCATTCATGGAGGAGCTATACGAAGGAGAATGGCTAGACATTGGGCGTTATCTTGGTTCGTTCACCAAGCAACCAGAATGGAATGATGCTCAGTTCAAACAGATCAAGAGGAAGGCTTACAACTACATACAACAAGAGGGCTATCTGTGGAAGCGCGCCAAGCGGAGTGGCGAGATGCCGCAACGGGTTGTGTGTAAACAAGAGATGCAACCCCAGCTCATTCAAGAATTCCATGAGAGCTTATGGGCTGGACATTGGGGTATTTATGCCACCTTTATCAAACTCAAAGAGAGATATTGATGGCGTAACATGTCCAGAGATGTAGTGCGATTTGTGGAGACGTGTGTAACTTGCCAGATGTACTCTGACATCCGACATCGAGATGAGCTTCATCCTACGTATCCACTTGCAATGCATTACAAGTGGGTAGTAGATCTGCTTACGATGCCGGTTGGGATATGGCAGATGAGATACTTGGTTTTGGCACGAGAGGATCTATCGAACCAAGTCGAAGGACGCGCTCTGCGCACAAACACTACAGAAGGGGTGTGCAGATTTCTACTTGAAGATGTGATCTGCAGATACGGATGTGTTGGGAAGATTACAGCAGACTGCGGAGAACTGAATGCTCACGAAGCTGATATGTTCTTCAAGAGGCGGGGAATCAAGTTAGCTCTTACCATGGCTTACAACCCAGAAGGAAATGCAAAGAGTAAGCGTGGCCATCCTCCCATCAGGAAAGCGATTGTGAAAGCTTACAACGGAAGGGTGAGAGAATGGCCAAGGCTTCTACCATTTGCTCTATGGACCGATCGTATAACTCATAGCTCGGTGACCGAGTACATGCCAGCAGAACTAATGCAAGGGTAAAAACCGATCATGCATATCAAAGAGCAAATACCTACTTGGAGTGTTATACCTTGGGAAGATAATCTCTCTAGAGAGGATCTTCTCGCTCTTAGGATTCGTCAGTTGGAGCGGAGACCAGAGGATGTGGAGATAGCTCTGGAACGGTTACGAAAAGCTCGCTTGAAGAACAAAGACAGATTTGATAAGCGACATCGACTACGACCTAAGAAGATCGAGGAAGATGATTGGGTGTTGATATATGATAGCAGCTTGGACAACCAGCATAGAGCGTTGAGAAAGTTTTCTAAACGCTGGTTTGGACCTTACGTGGTTGTTCGTATTCATGACAACGTCACATACGTGCTACGTGAGTTGGATGGTGCACGGCTTAAAGTTCCGATTGCAGGAAAACGGATAAAACTCTTTAAGCGGTGAGATGAGGACCTAGACATTGAGGAGATCAGTACCGAGTTTGATCTCTCTCAAGATCAAGATGAGAGTCCAGATGACAGTGTAGAGTTGGAGGAGGAGGCTCATGAAGAAGAAGATGAGGAAGAAGTGGTATGATGCCAACCACAACGTATGATTAGGTTGGTGCATACCGGAGGATGCACAGGTTTAGAGGGGGTGGATGTCGTGTTGTGGATTGGCTAGGGTGTGAAACCACCACCTATCCTTATCATACGTGTTTGGTGTTGAGGAGCCACTGGGACCTTATCGTGTCAAAAGATAAGACTCCACATGGACGATCCGTGTACTCTCCACTAAGTGGAGATAAGAGTAGTACTCTAGAAGTCACATGCGAGGTTGATGTATAAGAAGAGAGGTGCGCGGAGCTTGAGATATAGAGTGTAGAGTATCCAAGTCTAGTGTGAGTGTGATCAGTATCATCGGATGAAGTAAGCGGCAGTACGAGTGATAGGCATGAACGGAGTGCCCTTTCGTGCTCCTGATCTTCCACTTGCGCATCCATTCGTCATTAAGATCCATTCTCTGTCGCGAGATCACTTTCGAGTATTTATGGTAGCTCATTGGGGAGAGTCGTTTATGGCTGCGGTGATGGCTACTACGGATCTTATCGTTCTTCCCATTGTCACTTACGACGCTGTTTGGGATCTTACTGTCTACATCTTGCTCTGATGTGGTATGGATCCTCCATTGGATCTGAACTTTCCAGCGAGAGTTCCGTTCAACACTTGGGTCGAAATACGATGTTACAGTCGACCAAAGGTGGCGCATCATGAGTTTGTCGTGAGGAACTTCGGTGAGGATTATTACAACCTGATAATAGCTTCATCTGTTCCTTTTGTAGTTCCGTTTATTGTCAACCGTTTTAGAGTCGGGATTCTGACTCTCTATTGAGCGTAGTTTGAACTTCGTGTTTACGTGTTTCGTGGCCGACAGCATCGTCAACGGCACGTGTTTGTAGTTTGTTCAATATAAACTTTGAGGTCTAAATGGTACTCTTGGATAAAAATTCGTTCTATGTGTGCTTGTCATGTGAGTGAAGACAAAACCCTTTTTTTGTCAACTTGTTTCTCATTGGTCGGAAGTTTGACCAATCACCTTCTACCAAGTTCTTTTCACGTTTTCGAGGGTTAGAGGCACTTCCAGTGGTCCATTCGCCAAGTGTGAGATATGGTTGGAAAGCTTGGGGGACGAGGATGCCCGTGGACTCAATGGTTGTTGGATTTGAAGCGAAGATGAGAAAGTTCCGATCAATTGAAGCTGAGGGGGTCAAATTCGTGACCAATTTTGTTTCTGTGAGGTCTTTCTCACTTTCTGGGAGTTCTGTGAGGTTGTTAGAGATGAATTGACTGTTGCTGGAAAGCTCTTGAGATGGGCTTGCTGATGGACTCTGAGATCAATAGATTCCAAGCCAGAGTGAAAAAATTATGGCCAGCTGAAGTTGGGTGTCTCAAATTAGAGGTTATGATAGTAGGCGACTGTAAACAGAAGACATTGAGAGAGATATGGGAAGTTTGAGGTCGAATTTCGCTATGAAACCTTCCAGGGTCTGAGAAGGTACAGTCAGCTACCTACCTGTGAAATTTCAGACCATTTGGATTACTGGGTTGAAGGGAAACGTTGTTTTTGTGCACAAGGGTCTGCATATCGCCTTGTGTCATTGACGAAAAGGGCTTGGATCATTCTGAGAGTTTGGTTGAGGATCTGCTGGTGAAATTTTACAGAGTGATAGTGATGGTGACACATTAGCTTCTTGAGAAGTTTGAGATGTTTTGATCGAGTGGTTTGTGAGGAATCGAATAGTAAAGTTCTGCCGAAATAGTATCATGTTATAAAAACAGCGATAAGGGCTTGGATCATTTCGAGAGTTTAGTTGAGGATCTGCTAGTGAACTTGGTAGTGATGGTGCCTCATTAGCTTCCTGAGAAGTTTGAGCTATTTTTTGTCGAGTGGTTTGTGAGAAATCGAACAGCAAAGTTCTATCAAAATAGTATCATGTTATAAGAAACAGCGAACTTTGGAAGGGCATAGATGCCAACTCAGAGATGATCTCTCTGCATGTAATACCTTAATAGAGAGATTATTCTACAAGCTATCTGTTGGCCTTGGTTTCATCTCATTCTGAGCTGTGGTTGAGGAGTGACAACGAGGTAAAGTTGAGAGGTTCTTGCTCCGAAAGGCGCAAGAGTTAAGATTCTTTAAAGAACAGGTCGACTTGGAGGTTTTGCTAGTTCTTCAGAGCACTTGATCATGGGTATAGAGAGTTGTTGACTGTATTACCTGTGTTTGGATCCTCTCCATACCCACATGCCTGTTTGTACGTCCAGTTGGTTTTGATTGGATTTGTGTGCGGGCGTTGCGCTTAGGTTTCTTTTCTATTAGGAGTGCTGGTATTTCTCTTGTGGTGAGGCTGGAGTGATGACCAGCAGACCCAAGAGTGCTTGCGGTGATGGCAGGAACATGTTGCCCGTGCTTGTTACCCCGGTTCTGTTCCTAGTCGAGTAAGAGAAAGATCTGTCGAGAGGACGTGAGGATATCGTAGCGAGTTAGGTTCAAAGTGTACTTGGAGATCAGAGAGAGGTTTGGGTGGTCACTGGTTCTGAGTCACGGAGTGCGACACGTACTCTCTACAGCTAGATACCCGGTGTATTCCCAGATAAGAAAGCACGTTGATCATCACACGACAACGTCTGATGATCAAGTTGCGAGATGTTGATCATTGGTCGTCCTTGCTGACATCTAGTTGTCCGTCATCAATCATCATCGTCGATCGCTTAAAATTTAATTTGTGAAGGAGCGCTCGCACTACATACAAATAATGTAAGACGAGATTCAAGAGTGATCTCAAACTCGAATGTCATTGG
Source organism: Asterella californica (assembly GCA_036924285.1). NCBI lineage: Eukaryota > Viridiplantae > Streptophyta > Marchantiopsida > Marchantiales > Aytoniaceae > Asterella > Asterella californica. The sequence goes on along the minus strand of JAYKYS010000006.1, from coordinate 28,739,047 downwards.
AGATTCATTCTCATAGTTTATATAGTGAGAGAAGAGATACGAGATAAGGTTCAACAAGGGTCATTGTTCAACAAGGGTCACCCTGAATGCTAATCACTCAAAATGAGTACACGCTTACATGGTTTACATGCAACTTTAGATCTAAAACCTCAAAACAACATCTAGAGGTCTCCGAATGAGACAAACAAGGACTGTCGGAAAGCTCTCAAAGAGTATGCATCAAGACATTTAACACATGCATTGCTCATAGCGAGCAATTTTCAAGTTGAGAAAACATCGTTTCAAATTTTTTCCAAAAAGTTTCGGAGATCTTTCGATGCTCTTGTTTATGAATAGAGGTACCTTTTTACAAAATCTAGTTTCAAGCCGACTTAGACGTAACTAACTATTATACCAATGAGTTTTACCAAACCAAGTTTCTAATCGAGAAGTAGAACTCTACTTATTACATGAGAGAAGGAACGTGGAGCACGTAGTGGATCGTAATCATTTTGTTTGAATTGACATCTATATAGCTGTTGTCGATGAGTCATGTTGTCACCGAGGAGGATAGAGTCATCGATAGAGTCGAATGCATAATGAGCATCGTAATGAGAAAACTAGGACTGATAATAAGTCTTATGATGAGACGCTCTCGTATCAAAGGTCTAGAGGGTATGTGGTCCTAAAAGATGTCAACTTCATGACCAAAATGCGTCAAATTGAGTTTTGAGGTGGACCTCTTCGAGAATTTGCTCGGCTAGAACTCGAATGTAAAAACTTCTCGTGTGGTGTTGTCTTGTTAGTTGATTGCTCGTTATATTCAACAATCTTATGACCAAGGCAGTGGCATGCGTGACAGTGGATGTCGTTAGGGTCAAGTGGTAGTCTTTGTCTTGATCTTGGTCTTGTATTCATAAGGTCTCGTTGATTAAAAATGTTGTGCGTTGGATCACCGTCTCCTTACGAAAAATGAAATTTAAGGTTCATACTCAAATATTGCTTTATTGTCTCTTCTTGCATGATCCACATTATGAGATCTTGCACAGATAAGGTCTGATTGGTACTAATGTGAATGGAGCTATACGAAAAGAGTTACAGAAAGCAAAAGATTTAAGGTTGCATACGTGTTGGATGATGACATAGCAAAATAATCATTGACAAGATGCCCATGCCTATCAGCTTTCCATGGGCATCTTGTCTACTTCATTTGGACAACTACAGGAAAAGTTATGCGATTCGAAAGAAGGGAAAATCAAGCTAGGCCCTAGTTTACTTGCTGACTGGGTATTTGCAGCCCCATGCGTTATATTAAAGATGCAAGGGGTCTGCTTCCTCATTATTGAAGAGAACTTGTACTGACGTAAGGGGGCAGCTTAAGGGGTTAACTTGTTTCTACGACCCGTCGATGGACATTTTGGAGAATTGGGAAGTCCAATACACTCGCGTAAGGTGTCATTGGGTTCAGACTTGTGCAGGTTACGTGTGGGTTAAGACGGTTTGTGAAGAGACGGATCGGGGAGTGTGTACTGAGAGAAATTGAGACGCAAGAAGGAGATTTTGGGAGCTTCAGTGACCTGTGTAGAGTTGGACCGTTCAGGCCGTTTCGGAGTCCAAACTTGCTGTCCTTGGATCCATCGGGATCAGAACAACGAGTTCTTTAGGAAATTGAAGACGATACCAAATTTCATCGGGCGGTTTGGTAGTTCTGAGTGAAATTGGCTCGCAGGGAAGCGTTTGCGTCAGATTTTCATCGTCTGCGACCTGAGATTGGGTTGTTCTTTGCAATCGGCGAGCCAAGCTCTTCGTTCTTGGTGCTTACGCGATCAGGAAGTCTTCATCTACGCATCGGAGAAGACAGTACGTGGATTAGATTGTTGGTTTGGGTGAGGTGAGCGAGTTTGAGTCGCAGGGAGTCCATTTACGTCAGTTATTTTTACAACCTACGACCAAATTTCTTGCGTGGTTTTGAAAAGGGAACTCCAAACAGCTTGTTTGGAGTCTCTTTGGGTTCATGATAGCTAGATCTACCTGCCAGAGAAGACAGATATCAGATCAAGCGATTCGTTTGAGCGGTTTGTGCAGTTTCAAGCCGTAGGGAGGAGTTTTTGAAGGTTCGGTCACCTGTGACCAAAAATCGACGATATCTCGACTGGCGAGAGTTGGATCTGAAGGTTTCTTGGGCCAACGGAGTTAGGGAAGGAGACCCTATCGACATCTGAAGACTGTTTGGCAAGAGGAGAAAGTTCTCAGATAGGTCTTTTCCGGTTTCTTCGCTGCGGGTTTTGCTCTTTTGAGTTCGTTAGAGTTCTGGTTGGTTATGTACAGCTTGTGGTAGCTAGTTTTGGCTAAGAGCTTGTACATGGATGTGGTTTGGACTTGGGTTTCAATCGTGTGATACTAGTGCAGCTCTTTTTGTTAGCAAAGGAAAGTTTCTCTTGCTTTGAGCTACGCTTCGGTGGTTTTGGACTAGAGTTGTGATTCAGGGGTTTGTTTTAAGGGCTTTGAAGCAGGTTACAGATCGCTCTGGTCTGTTTCTCAGTTCTGTGCTCTTAGGAGAAAGAATCGGCAATGTACATACATTTGGAGTTGATATATATTGCAATGTTTGTTTTCGTGGTTGTTTTTCTCTGTCTTGTCTCTGTTCAGCACACAACATCTCTACAACCAGGAACCTCGCGTTTTCCTAGACATCCTTCTCGCAATATCTGACACGATATCGGTGGTGAATTCGACGTGATATCGTTTCAATCGTGTGATACTGGTGCAACTCTTTTTGTTAGCAAAGGGAAGTTTCTCTTGCTTTGAGCTATGCTTCGGTGGTTTTGGGCTAGGGTTGTGATTCAAGGGTTTGTTTTAGGGGCTTTGAAGTAGGTTACAAATCGCCTGGTCTGTTTCTCAGTTCTGTGCTCTTAGGAGAAAGAATTGACAATGTACATACATTTGGAGTTGATATATATTGCAGTGTTCGTTTTCGTGGTTGTTCGCCCATGCACGCTTTCTAGCTGATTTAAGTTAATTTTTGGGGCTACGTGTCGTTTTAGGTAGTTTAAGTTTTATGCTGGCACTCTAGGGGCTTGACGTGGTAGCCTATGAGTGTAGATAAGTTACCAGGTAGTTTAAGGCACAAAAGGACAGTCAAGTGGAGCTATGAACTCCCATTGGTCCATTTTTGTCTTTTGTAAAACTCTAAGTTTAGAAACAGAGCTCTAGAGTGGAGTTCGAGCATTTGGTGAGGTATCTTCGAAATCTGAGAACACAAGAAGAGAGAGCTCGTCGTGCCAAGCACTGTCAGTGAAAGTTTTGCTCGATTTGGATCAATAAACAAGGAGTTATGCCCAATTGAAGTTCAGATTGTGCCAAACTTGCGTCACTTTTGTTGATTTTGGGGTTTTCGGTGCCAATTGCAGCAGAATTGAGGAAATCACTTCAAAACTTCGTGGTTGCGTTCACTGTCAGGAGAGCTACGACTGTCCAAAAAGTTTCGAATCATTTGAGTGATTGAGTAATTCAGGGCGGCCGCTGAAGTAGAGGGGGTATGAAAAGCTCTTAATCTAGAGCAGCGACTTTAGAGAAGGAGATCTGGAGTTCTACAAACAATCAGGAGTCCCAATTTCACAGGAGTGTTCAGCAAGCTGTGAACTGCAAATCCTGTAAGAAACTTTGAAGTTGATCGAGCCAAGTTTCTGTTATAGGTCGAAATAGCTATCTGGGTATCAGAAATTGCTGTAATTTCTCTGTTCAGAAAGTTTCTACCCATATCTCGGTGCTCTGAACTGATCTCAAGCTGAAACTTCATATTTGTATCCAGTAGGACCTCATTTACATGTAGGAGAAGTTCTGAAGTCTACACCTTCATAGTTTTCCTCTCTTTGTGTGTCAAAGTTCACCGCTTAAACCTATTACTACTAGTTAGACCTAAATTCCGCTTTTTGAGCATATTAGAGGATCCTACACAACTGTGTGAGTGTTTATGGCCCCTGTTGTGACTTGAAAGCCAACCTCTTGAGTAAACAACCACAGCTAGAAGCTCGGCGCTTTCCTAGGTAGACGGATCACACTCCGATAACGTCGAGTTTACCACCGATATCGTGTCGGATATTGCGAGAAGGATATCTAGGAAAATGCGAGGTTCTTGGCTGTAGAGATGTTGTGTGCTGAACAGAGACAAGACAGCGGCTGCTGCTCGGTCATCGTCTTCAGAGGTCTTCTCCCTCTCTTCTTGTTGCCCTGTTGGTCCATATTCTGCCAACTGATCTCTCCTAAGATCCCCCATGGCTACGTACAAGTAGCAGAGGAAAGGTGTCAAGTGTCCTCCCGCCGGGGTACCCAAGTACGCTAGCTCCGCCTGTACATAGTTGTGGACGTATGCGCTCCAGTAGATGGGTACTCGTTTATCCCACACTGCTTCCTGGAAGTCTACGTCCTGATCTCCTAGGTACCTCATCTTCTGCGCTTTCCCTTTAGGGAAGAGATGCAGAAACAGCTTCGCCAGAAGTCGCTTCTTCGGCTCCGGGTAAGATTCGATCTTCCACCCATTCCTACCCTACCTGTCTTCCATGAAAAGACAAGTGGTGCTCCTAGGCACATGCCACGTACTCACGACCCTGGGCAAAACCTTCTTCTCAAACCAATACCCTCGGTCCTCGGAGTCTGGCCTGTGGAAAGCCCTGCGCCACCAATCTTCAGTCCAGGAAGATGGTCTTCCTCGAGCTACTCCTGCCTTCGCAGGTACACGGTTGCGGGGTGGTAACGCTGCCCACACCTCCTCCAGAAGTCCCTGATCGGTGAGGTTCCAATCCCACAGGAAGAAGTCGAGACCCAACTCCTTGAGGAAAAGAGTGACCTCGGCCAATTCTGCCACTAGTAACACCAAACCTCGCGGATGCATCGTCATACTGGAAGATCTGTTGCACTAAGCCACAAGCACCTACTATGAGCTGAAGGCTCAGTCCTTCCCAAGTGCCCACAGTCTAGCTTTTACTTCTCAGAAGACGAAACTAGTCTTCCAGAAGACAGTTACTCCGCTTCCGAGATTCTAACAGTACTTCCTAGATAGCTTTCGTCTTCCGAGCTATATCTAAACAATCCTATCTAAGCAAGGCCTCACATGGATTACCCAGAAGACAACCCACCTTGCATTACATCCTACTTCCTATCAGAAGATACAAGATTCGCGAAACATAAAGTGCATAACAGGTTCAGAGGACGGTTGCGGGCTCCTGCGGTGACAGTGGCCTCTGGGAAGACACCCGGGACAGTTTCCGATTCAATGTCTTTCTCAGAAGACCTCCCGAAGTCAGACTTCCCTTCACTGGTCTCACCTGTCTTCTTCTTCCTACGCGTAATCTATCCTCACAACAGACTCAAGACAGTTGCACTCTGTTCTTCTGACTTCTCACCTCTCATACGCACTCAGAAGAAGCTTGCTGTTTGGTGGGAAGACATGACCCTCGACCATTCTCTGCAGATTCTGCCAGCAAGTCTTCTCACGACTCTCTTCTAAGTTTGGGAAGAAGAAGGAATGGCTGCTAAAGGTCGGACAGAAGAGACCCGATGGACCCTCACGTCTTCTCGCTCATTTTGCCAGCCTTTCAGTCTTCTAGTCTCTCTAGGAAGATGTGGAGTTGAGAAGCTTGGAAGACCGGGAGGCACAGGCCTAGTTCCCGACTTCCAACTTCTCGAAATAACAAATCAACTCACCACACCACTCGGGATTCGTACCAAGCCTCTCTTAACACAAAAGCAACACAAATCCACTCTTGATACGAATTGGTTATAGTCGACTTCCGAAGACAGTCTTCCGAAGACGGTCAAGTTTAAGAAGCGTCTTCCGAAGATGTTCTCATCTTCCGAAGCGTTCGAGGTTTCGGATGTAGAGGGGTAGTAGGGTAGGGAAATTGATAGCTGGGATCGTCAATTTGAGGACGATGGGTACGGAAGCTCGAACTGAACTTAGGAAGAAGTAGGAAGATGTCTGACAGAAATTGGGCAGCGCTTCCGCACCCAATGTCTCAATAAAAAGAATGGGGGTGGGGGTAATCGATCAGGCTGTCTGCAAACAACCGGGGAAGCGCGGGGAATACCAGACAAAGACGAGAAGAAGTGGGAAGGGAAAGAACGTGGGAAGAACCTCTACAGTCTTCTTCTACTTCCCGAGTTGCCTTCGACCTCCCGCGCGCTTCTGGCTCTGGTCCTAGCTCCAATGCGACTCCACACGGCTGCTTCCGCTGTTCAATTCCTGGCCACGTCTCAATTCCACCTTCGATTCTACTCAGCTACTCTCCAATGTCAGCTTCTCGGGAGCTCACAGAAACGCCTTCGCTCCCTGCCTTCCACGCTTCAGCAATTCGTCTCACCCTTCGTCTAGTTGTCGACTGATCCTCACCTCGCTCACTTTCCTCTCTCGATTTCCTCACTCGATTTTCCTCACTCGCGAAGCTCACTCTCGGAATTCGATCTTCTCCACCAAGAGTGTACTTGCTGCGGGAAGCTGAGAAGCCACTAATGCGCTTTTGTATCTTCCTCGCAGTTTAGGGGTTTCGACCCTAGATGACCTACCTAACCTACCTACCTGTTCGGTGCGACCCAGTAGGTACATCTACTTCTTTATTGAAAAAGCCGTGGTTAGGCCTTCGTGGTCGCTATCTTCCGGAAGATGGATGTCTTCCGCCGTCTTCCGTCTTCCGAAGACACAACTGAGAAGACGCTCTTCCGAAGATGGTCGTCTTCCGAAGAAGTCAGCTTATTATTACAAACAGCTCGTAAGATCATCTTCCTGCTAAGGAAGACGTAACCTTAAGTAACAACGCTTCTTCAGTTATACAAACAAGTTATTAATCATAAAAATTTTAAAAATTCGTGAATCTTGTAATTTGTGGGCACCACAAAGTTGCAAGTGCAAGCTAACCCCTAAGCTGCCCCCTTGTATCAGTCTCCGTACGTACGAAGTTCTCTGTCATAATAATGAAGCAGGCCCCTTACGTCTTTGATATAACGCCTGACGTCTCAAATAACAAGTCAGCAAGTAAACTAAAGCCTAGCTTGATTTTTCCTTCTTTCGAATCGCATAACTTCTCCAGTAGGTGTCCAAATGAAATAGACAAGATGCCCATGGAAAGCTGACAACGAGCTCTACCCATCTATGTGATGAAAGTGAAGATCCGAAGTTGTGCCAAAAGCCCGTAAGCTGAGGTCTAGCTTGTTTTCTCCATCTTTCGAGTCTTATAACTTCTCCACTAGGCGTCCAAACGAAGTAGACAAAGTGCCTATGAAAAGCTGACAAGGAGCTCTATCCACTAATGCGATAAAGACAAAGATCCGAAGTTGTGCCAAGAGTCCGTAAGCTAGAGCCTAGCTTGTTTTCTCCATCTTTCAAGTCTTGTAACTTCTCCACTAGGCGTCCAAACGAAGTAGACAAAGTGCCTATGGAAAGCTGACAACGAGCTCTACCCATCTATGCAATGAAAATGAAGATCCAAAATGATGCCAAAAGCCCGTAAGCTAGGGTCTAGTTTCTCTTTCTCATGAGTGTCTTTGGAACAATAAGCATCGAAGTCTGAATTTTAGATAGGAGCTGGTCCACGACACGACAACGTGTCAAGATTTTCAAAAAGAGAGATGAGGAGGTCGATCTAGCAAATATCTTGACGGAGTTTCAGTTTGAGGATGAGGATTATGCAGAAGACCTTGAAGGTGAGGTTGGCTACGATGGGAAGTAGAACGATAAGACAAGGTGCGTACCGGTCCACTCCTTGGTTGGTATCTCTGGTGCACACCGGAGGATGCACAAGTTCAGAGGGGGTGGATGTCGTGTCGTGGACCGGCTCCTATATGAAATTCAGACTTTGATGCTTGTCGCTCCAAAGACACTCATGAAAAAGACAAGCTAGGCCTTAGCTTACGGACACTTGGCATCATTTCAGATCTCCATTTTTGTCGCATAGATGGGTAGAGCTCATTGTCAGCTTTTCATAGGCACTTTGTCTACATCGTTTGGACGCTGTCGCGCTACTTGACGGCTACATGCTTGACTTCTACTCCGACGCTTAGGTTTAGTAGTTCTACAAGTTAGCTCATACTACTTCTAGTCCTTTATGTATATGTTTGACCCCTTTGCATACGGTGTTAACACTATTTTGAGTCCTAGTAGGCTGATAGTATGTTAGTTATCTTGTTCAAGCATTCGTGCCCTTGTGCAAGTGACTTCTTACTTGTCTATGACATTCAATGTACATAACTTAGGGTTTCCATGCTGATAGGGGTTTGAGCTCATGGGTTGTACTTACTTGTCGCCCATGCACGCTTTCTAGCTGATTTAAGTTAATTTTTGAGGCTACGTGTCGTTTTAGGTAGTTTAAGTTTTACGCTGGCACTCTAGGGGGCTTGACGTGGTAACCTATGAGTGTAGATAAGTTACCAGGTAGTTTAAGGCACAAAAGGACAATCAAGTGGAGCTATGAACTCCCATTGGTCCATTTTTGTCTTTTGTAAAACTCTAAGTTTAGAAACAGAGCTCTAGAGTGGAGTTCGAGCATTTGGTGAGGTAACTTCGAAATCTGAGAGCACAGGAGGGTAGAGCTCGTCGTGTCAAGCACTGTCAGTGAAATTTTTGCTCGATATGGATCAATAAACAAGGAGTTATGCCCAATTGAAGTTCGGATTGTGCCAAAACTGCGTCACTTTTGTTGATTTTGGGGTTTTCGGTGCCCATTGCAGCAAAATTGAGGAAATCACTTCAAAACTTCGTGGTTGCGTTCACTGTCAGGAGAGCTACGACTGTCCAAAAAGTTTCGAATCATTTGAGTGATTGAGTAATTCAGGGCGGCCGCTGAAGCAGAGGGGGTCTGAAAAGCTCTTAATCTAGAGCAGCGACTTCAAAGAAGGAGATCTGGAGTTCTACAAACAATCAGGAGTCCCAACTTCACAGGAGTGTTCAGCAAGCTGTGAACTGCAAATCTTGTAAGAAACTTCGAAGTTGATCGAGCCAATTTCCTGTTATAGGTCGAAATGGCTATCTGGGTGCCAGAAATTGCCATAATTTCTCTGTTCAAAAAGTTTCTATCCATATCTCGGTGCTCTGAACTGATCTCAAGCTGAAACTTCATATGTGTATCCAGTAGGACCTCATTTGCATGTAGGAGAAGTTCTGAAGTCTACACCTTCATAGTTTTCCTCTCTTTGTTTGTCAAAGTTCACCGCTTAAACCTATTACTACTAGTTAAACCTGAATTTTGCTTTTTGAGCGTATTAGAGGATCCTACACAACTGTGTGAGTGTTTATGGCCCCTGTTGTGACTTGAAAGCCAACCTCTTGAGTAAACAACCACAGCCAGAAGCCCAGCGCTTTCCTAAGTAGACGGATCACACTCCGACAACGCCTAGTGGAGAAGTTACATGACTCGAAAGATGGAGAAAACAAGCTAGACCTCAGCTTACGAGCTTTTGGCACAACTTCGGATCTTTGCTTTTATCGCATCAGTGGATAGAGCTCCTTGCCAGCTTTTCATAGGCACTTTGTCTACTTCGTTTGGACGCCTAGTGGAGAAGTTATAAGACTCGAAAGATGGAGAAAACAAGCTAGGCTATAGTTTACGGGCTTTTGGCACAACTTCGGGTCTTCACTTTCATCACATAGATGGGTAGAGCTCGTTGTCAGCTTTCCATGGGCATCTTGTCTATTTCATTTGGACACCTACTGGAAAAGTTATGCGATTCGAAAGAAGAGAAAATCAAGCTAGGCCTTAGTTTACTTGCTGACTGGGTATTTGCAGCCCCAAGCGTTATATTAAAGACGCAAGGGGCCTGCTTCCTTATTATTGGAGAGAACTTGTACTACAGAGACTGACGTAAGGGGGCAGCTTAAGGAGCCAACTTGTTTTTGCAACCTGTCGGTGGACGTTTTGGAGAATTGAGAAGTCCAATACACACGCGCAAGGTGTCATTGGGTTCAGACCTGTGCAGGCTACGTGTGGGTTAAGACGGTTTGTGAAGAGATGGATCGGGGAGTGTGTATTGAGAGAAATTGAGACGCAAGAAGGAGATTTTGAGAGCTTCAGTGATCTGTGAAGGAGAATTGGACTGTTCGGATCGTTCCGGAGTCCAAACTTGTTGTCCTTGGATCCATCAGGATCAGAACGACGAGTTCTTCAAGAAATTGAAGACGATACCAAGTTTCATCGGACGGTTTGGGAGTTCTGAGTGAAATTGGCTCGCAGGGAAGCGCTTGCGTCAAATTTTCATCGTCTGCGACCTGAGATTGGGTAGTTCTTCGCAATCGATGAACCAAGCTTTTCGTTCTTGGTGCCTACGCGACCAGGGAGTCTTCATATACGCATAGGAGAAGACAATACGTGGATCAGATTGTTGGTTTGGGTGAGGTGAGCGAGTTTGAGTCGCAGGGAGTCCATTTACGTCAGTTTTTTGCAACCTGCGATCAAATTTCTTGCGTGGTTTTGCAAGGAGAACTCCAAACGGCTTGTTTGGAGTCTCGTTGGATTCATGATAACTAGATCTACATGTCAGAGAAGACAGATATCAAATCAAGCGATTCGTTTGAACGGTATGTGAGGTTTCAAGTCGTAAGAGGAGTTTTTGAAGGTTCGGTCACCAGCGATCGAAAATCGACGATATCTCGACTGTCAAGAGTTGGATCTGAAGGTTTCTTGGGCCAACGGAGTTAGGGAAGGAGACCCTATCGACATCTGAAGACTGTTTGACGAGAGCAGAAAGTTCTCAGATAGATCTTTTTCGGTTTCTTCGCTGCGGGTTTTGCTCTTTTGAGTTCGTTAGAGTTCTGGTTGGTTATGTACAGCTTGTGGTAGCTAGTTTTGGCTAAGAGCTTGTACATGGATGTGGTTTGGACTTGGATTTCAATCGTGTGATACTGATGCAGCTCTTTTTGTTCGCAAAGGGAAGTTTCTCTTGCTTTGAGCTACGTTCAGGTGGTTTTGGGTCAAGGTTGTGATTCAGAGGTTTGTTTTAGGGCCTTTGAAGCAGGTTACAGATCAGTCTGGTCTGTTTCTCAGTTCTGTGCTCTTAAAGGAAAGAACCGGCAGTGTACATACATTTGGAGTTGGTATATATTGCAGTGTTCGTTTTCGTGGTTGTTTTTTTCTGTCTTGTCTTTGTTCAACACACAACATCTCCACAGCCAGGAACCTCACGTTTTCTTAGACATCCTTCATGCAATATCCGACACGATAACAATAAGTATAGAGAGTGACCTAGGTTACTCCTTTTTGCTTTATGAGCAGATAGAACAACTCATTGTTCTACTACAAGGTATATGTCTATTGAGTTAATGTTAGGGCAGAAATCGGTGATGCCAGCAGAAGAAGACTTTCCTACCTGGGCTACCTTGCCATGAGAAGATAATATGGACCGTGTAATTTTCTCTCACTACGAATCAGGCAGCTAGAATGTAGAGAAGAGGATCTCGCAGAAGCACAACGAAGGTTGAAGACGGCTCGACTTGAAAACAAGGAGAGGTTTGATAAGATTCATAGGCTTCGACCAAAACTGATACAAGTTGGGGATTGGGTGTTGGTATACGATAGCACATTGGAGAACTAACACTCTACAGTTCGGAAGTTTTTGAGGAGATGGTTTGGCCCATACCTTGTCTCAGATGTACATCGGAATGCTATCTATTCCTTGCGAGAGCTAGATGGCACACCTTTAAGACTTCCAGTTGCAGGAAAACGAGTGAAGTTATTCAGAAAGAGAGAGGAGACTATGGAGCTAGCTGAGTTCTTAAGTTCAGAGCAATCAACAAATACAAATGAAGACCTTTCTGAGGCAGTCGAGGAGAGTGAAGATGATCTGGAGAATCAAGAGGATCAGTGACGGATTGACACATACCAGAGGATGTGCAGGTTTGGAGGGGATGAATGTCGTGTTGTACGTGGACATGTACGGTGAAATTAGTTGCAAAGAGATTTTTTCCCTGTTGTGTAAAAGAAGCTGCCCTGTAGCTTATCAAGCTGGGCAGGAGCTAAGCTGGGGCGATGCTTGACAAGCTGCCCCCTAGCTTGAATTGAAATATCGCCCTGAAGGGGTCAAAAAGTTCCAGAATGCAGAGCTCGACAAGGAGAGCGACTCCGTGCTTCCAGTTTCGTCAGAAAGTGTTCTAGGTAATAGTTAGTATAGGTTTTAGACTGTGAAAGATGCAAAAGAGAGAAATCCATCGATTCCAGCTCGTAACTCAGACTTATGATCTGACAGCTTGAGTGTGTAGGTGTTCACGAGTACTATAGTTTTGACTCTTTATTCGCTAAAAATGGAGTTGCACAGAAAAGTTAGTGTAGGAAAAGCTAGTAAAGACTTTACAGAAAATTTTCTTCAGGACTAGGGATATGTACAAATTTTCTAACCTTTTAGAACGGAAACAGAGACCATCCCAGTGATAGGGCGCCTGCCTAAGAAGAAAGTGGTCTCCAGATCAATTCCCTCTGGCCTCTGGTTCCTATTCCGACATGTTGGTCACTTGGAAAGGAGTCTATGTTGGATATGCAGCCACGTCCTTCATATCTAAGAGCGGGAGACCGGTATCTCCTTTAATCGTGAGGTTCTTGGCCTAAGCCTCCGCATGCCACCGTGAATACATCATGAGATATACCTGGTGTGCATATGGGGAGGGATTGTAAGCCCTGTGGGACAACCCCATAAGTCTTGAGGCTTCGGCCTACATTGGATGGCTTGTGGTATATTCAGGGTGGCATCAAGAGCACAAGAAACTTGTATTAATCAAGTTAATTAATCAAGGGAGTCGCCTTAGCAAGGGAAGCTATGAAACCTTCATTGATAAAGGAGTCTGCTTACAAAGGAAGATGTGTAATCTTTATTAAAAAAAGGGCCAGCTTAGCAAAGAGGATGTTGTACCCATAAGGACAACAAGGGGCATCTTAGCTAGGGGGCTACTTCTGATAAGCAGTTGTGTTTATAAGGACAGCAGGGGGCAGCTTAGTTAGGGGCTTACCTTTAGGTTAATTAACCTGCGGCAGCTTTCAACGAGGATTTTGATAGAGAACGGAAGAGAGATAGAGGAGACGTGCGCAAGAGAGAGAAGGGAGATTTTTTGACGATTGAAGATTTTGAGGGTGGAGTCGACACTGAAATAAAGTTTGTTTGAGTATTGAAAGGTCTGAGTATTGGAGTGTTTGATTTGCATTTGATGGACACAAGAAGCAGGATTTTGAGTTCTAATCGTCTTCAGCAATCTGTTTTCTCTTTTGATGGTTTCTCTGATCAATCACAGTCAAGATGTCCACCCTCCCTAAGAAAGACTCTCGTCACGACAACGTCTGATTCTTTTCCATCAGAAGAGTCGCAGAAGGTTAGAAATAGAACACTTGAAGAGACTTGTGCAACTTGGAAAGAGCACTGAAAGGTGCAGTTTGAATGGGCTAAGTTTGATGAAGTTATTGGTCTGATATACTATTTAGTATGTCAACAGATGAGGTCAAAGGGAACTTTTGCTGTTCAAGGTGGTACTAACATCAAACTTTCTTTGTTAGTGTAGCATGCTCGATTAAAAGAGCATCAGATGGGATTTTATGCTAAAGTTTCAGGCCAAAAGGACATGGTCACTGCGATGAAGTCTCAACGTCTGCATGTAGACATTGTGTTGTTAACGATGTTCCGTGCAGCCTATTGGGTGGGAAGAGAAAACCTGACATTTACCAAGTTTCCGAAGCTATGTGCAATGCTTCGAGCGTTTGATTGTGAGCTTACAGAAAAGCTTTATTAGTCAAATAAAGCTTGTGGTCATATGCTAATGCATATTTGCGATTGCATCCAAGAACATTGTTTACGAATGATACGTGCTAGTCTACTTTTTGGGATTAAGGTTGATGAGTCGACTATATCAGTGTTACTTCCGCTCTTGTAGCTTTTGCTATGTTTATGGAGAACGGTTCTGTTCAGGTAAGCTTTTTGAGACTTGTACGAGTCGAAGATAAGAGTACATAGGCTATTTCTGAGCAATTGATTGCTTTATTGAATGTATGGAAGAGGTTGAATCATGAGCAATTCATTGGGTTCGTATCAGATGGTGCTTCTGTTATGATAGGGAAGCAAACTGGAGTTGCTGCTCGACTGAAAATGAATGTAAATCTTTTTCTGTCTTCTTGTCACTGTATTACACATAGGACAAACTTAGCAGTTCTCTCAGCCTCCAAGCACTCTGCTTGTGCACAGATCTCTGATGAGATCGATAGTTTGATAAACACCTGCTATAGTTACTTCAAGCGTTCATCCAAACGTAGAGAGCAGTTTGGTGCTTTACGGAGAGAGTTGGACGATGCTCGTCGTTCACTGAAGAGGTACATAAAAATTCGATGGCTCAGTCGAGCACAAGCTATCTCCACACTTTGTGACTCATTCGAATCAGTACTTACTTACTTCCGTGATGTTCCACCTTCAAAGGATCACGGGATTGCACAAAGTGTGTATGGTAAGTTGAGGAGTTTTAAAATGATTATTGTCTTTACTTTTTGGCTGATATTTTGAGTTCTTGCGCGGTTGAGTCTCGTCTTTCAGCAAAGAGTGGTGGATGTCTCAAACATCGAAGGTATTGTAGCTGTAGAGATTGCTTCGATTAGGATGACCTACATGGTGGAACACGTTGATCTAAACACATTTCTGCAGAACAATGACATCGCGTATCATGTTCTGCATGATTATGGACATGAAGGAGGTTTCATCAAATGTTTAGTCATTAAAAATCAGAGGTAACTTTTTCTTGTGAAATGTAGTGTTGTAGACTAGGAACTGATCTAGAAGCTACAATATCTTTCTAAAAAGCGTTTGCATAAGTCATTTGTACTTCACTGGAAGGAACGTTTCGTGGACAATGATCTGATTGGGGCGCTAAAGATCTTGTCTCCGTCTCAAATGCCAAAGCAAATGATTGCTTTGAAAAATTGAGGCATCAAGGAGCTAGATCGACTGTGTCAACACTTTGATCAGGTAAAGTACCCTTCATGATATATCGAATGGTCCCATTCTGTGTTCAGCAGCATTGCAAAGTGAGTTCTTTTTGTTCAAGACACATGCTGTTACTGAGTTTCGTGATCTTTCATTTGTTGAGTTATGGACGATGATTGAACTATCAGAGAGTTTAAAGGTGAAGTATCTTAATCTTTTAACTCTTGCTTGCATTGCGAGAGTGCATTTTCATTTCAGAACTTGATAAAGAGTAAGTATCGCAACCACTTGTCTTCAGTGCATCTTGATGCACTCTTATTGTTGAATCTAGACGGTCCTGTTGTGTCAGTTTCTAATCCAGAGCTAGACGACATTCTTTGTGATGCTATTGATGTTTGGAAACAATTGAAGGAGTTTCGTTACTTGATCTCTAACCCTAACGTACATTTGTCTTTATCCTGATTGTTTGAAGTAGATTTTTTCTTTTCGTGCATTTGTACTAGTTTCTTATAGACATAGATTGTATTACAGTAGTTGTAGGCTAGTGCCGAGAGTCTCTAATGGAGAGAAGCTTTTCGGGTTCAAATCCCTCTCTCGGTTGAATCTATTTAGTATCCAATCGAGTTCTGGAAAACATTCCAGTATTGATTGGAGCCGAGTACACATCAGCTGGAAGATGTGTAACGTTGTGTACTCGGCTCCAAGCAATTTTGGATTCTTTACACTTTACTCGAATCTGGAGATATCAAGAGGCTGAAGTACAAAAGCTGAATGAGAGAAAGTCTAAGAGGACGACACGGTGCTCACGAGAGAGCCGATCACGATGTATAAACAGTGATGCATGCACACATGCAAAGGAGATATCAGGACTGTGGTCGGCTTCATCTTGCTCAAGGAGCTTACATTAGTATGGTGAGCTCTTATTTGAGTATAAGAGCAGTCAAGAAGACGTAGTCGAGAAACATCTTGCTCGTTATCTTGCTGTTTCGGTCAATACACAATACCTTGTCAGCCGATTCAGGAAGCTGATGTATTTTAATCACTCGCTCGACTTTTTGGTTTGTTCATTTCTCAAGTCGGCAAGTGCGGGTCTGAACCGCGAAGATGATAAGGTGATTGTTGGAGAAATCAGTTAACATGACATGTTTGTTAGAAGGTTAGCATATTGGTTTGCGTTTCCTAAGTAAAGATGGGTGGTTTAGGTGGATTTTGCAGCCCATACTTGGATGATAGGTCTGGTATAGCACGAATTGCTTAACTGAAAGAGCTTACAAGTCGCTTGACGCGAGAAATATGTAGACGACATGACCCTAGGCTGAGCAGAAGCGTAACGAGATAGATCTGCAGCTCGCGCTAGTCGGGATAACCGGATCCCACTATCGTTGAGCTTGAGAGAGTCGAAAAGTCAAAAGAGCACGAGGTTCAACTCCATTCTAGCATGGTTTGGAGTCTGGACCGTCTTTAAATCACCAAGTAATCGACTTTTAGCCCATTGTAAGAAGATATTCTCAGATTTTCGAGGAAGCTTTTATTGCGTTGTTCAGCTGATAGAAGCGAAAACGTCACGCATTTAGGGACAAGACTTGTTTCTTTGTTACGTTTATGAGTTTATTTGACTCTATGTAACACATGTAAAAAACACACTATTAACTAACCATCTTTCTATGTTTGGTAAAATAATTAAATTAGAATGTGCCAACATCAGACAGCTTGACATCTTTGGTTTACTAGATAGAATATATCAATAACAGACACCTCTGACTTTTAAAACTTTCGATTGTGTTAAAATCTAAATCTATTTGGCAAGACTTTTGATCAGACTGTAAAAGAGAAAAATAATTTTCAGACAACTTAAAAAAAGTATTTTCTCAACAGTCTGCCGAAACCTCTCTTTGCGAATCAAGATCCTCAGTTTTGTTCTACTTTGCTTCTTATCTTCTTCCTTGCTTCCGCGCCAAAGTTCATCCAGCATGCATCTTATTTTTTTTGGTTCTAGGCAAGAACTGCACTTTAGATGTATATTCACCTCTTGGTTGCTTATTCACCTCTTCCATCTTCCGATGGAAGAGGTGAATAAGGAAGAGGGCTGCAACCAAGTTGATATATTGATTTATTACCTAACCCTTCCGATGAGAAGGGTTAGGTAATAAATTAATATAGTTATTACTTAACTTATTGACTGTAGCACCCTCCCGCATTTGTACCATCTGAAGCGCAAAACCACACACTCTACTTATGGGTTTTCTAAAAAAGTTTCCAACGTTCTTGGAGCAAGTAACAGATAACACTTACATATTATTTTGATTTTAATATCTACTTAACTTAGAGTATTTATATAACATTTACATCATATCCGATATCATAAAGAGAGCAAAAGTACAGAAGTTAATTGTGGATGCTTATTTAGCGCATCTGGATTCAGTGCATAGTTTATAGCGGTTCAGTTCACAAGGTCAGAATATTTTCGGCGATCAGGCTTATAGCTCAAGATATAAGCAACCGTTGGTAGAAAGGTATCCGTCAAGCTTATCTAGCTTCTAATTGAAGTATACGGGACACACAAATACAGTACTCGCCATAACCTTCAACGCTTCATACGTGCTGACTAGATTGAGTATTCCCGAAGGATCGAGATCGTCAGATACTACATACAGCCAGCAAGGACCAAGCAGTTCCTTCATGGAGTATCAAGAAGGGAAACTTCCAGCTGTGTCCTGTTTCCCGCTTGGAGCTTGTCAAAGCGACCTGCTGGACCTTCGTGCAACTTCTTTATATACTAGTTGAAGCCCCCAACAGGTCATTTTCGCGTTGCTTGTCCAGTGTGAGGAGGCCGGCGTCTGTGCGGTGCTTGCTAGCTGGGACACTTGAAGAGTCCTGCGGAATGGGAGCCGGATCGTATTACGAGTAATCGATATAAGTGGAGCGCGGGGCAAGTGTGACTCTGATTGAACCTTCTTTTCTCGTTCCCATCAGTGGCTTTGGTTGAGGATTGATTGAATTGCGGGCATGCGATTCTCGATGTTTATAATATGAAGTCACTGCAGAGGTTGATTGCGCCTTAAAGTTCCATAGAATGGGTGCCAGGTTTCCCGATTATGTTTGAAGTGACGGCTTTGGTGATGACGCAAGCGAGGACGATCTCTGGAGGGTTGAGAGGGAGGTTGAGAATGAGGCTGGCAGGAAGATGAGACTGAAGATTTGATAGGGAGGTCCCTTTATGATGTCCTCTTTTTGTCCTTCGGATCATGAGTGCTATGCGATTTTTAGGCAAACCTTTTGGGGAGAGGATTATTCATCGGTGTTGTGTGGACTGCTCTTGGTAGTTGAACATGTGGGGATCAGGGAGAAAGAGAGCAAGGTAGATGGATGGTGCAGGGATGAAGCCTATGCAGGGAGCGTTGCAGAAAGCAGAGGTTGAGGCGATCGGACGCGTAGGAGCTTTCCTGATGGAGGACGCCGTAATCCTTAGACGTCGAGACTAGCTTTGAACGGTGATGCATCGCTCTGCTGGTGGTGGTTTAAGGTTGGTTTTCGCTTGCAAAATCGGGCCAAAACCCTGTGCTGATTCTTTCCAAGCGACTCCACACATGTAGGCGGTTGAAATGTGAGTTTCCATCCTTTGTGGCCTTTCCTTGGATCGGACGCATAGGAGCTTTGCTGATGGAGGACGCTGTAATCCTTAGACGTTGACACTAGCTTTGAACGGTGATGCATCGTTCTGCTGGTGGTGGCGAGTAATGTTGGTTTTCGCTTGCAAAATCGGTCCAAAAACCTGTGCTGATTCTTTCAAGCGACTCCTTACATGTAGGTAGTTGAAATATGAGTGTCCATCCTTTCCCTTCTGGCCTTTCTTGGAGTGGCACTTCATTATGGCGGAATATTAGGGGTGGTCAAGGAACGGTCTAGATGGCATCGGAAGTGCAGTGGTCTAGACGGTCTTTCTTCCTATTCCGTTCGTGGCCTGTAATACTTCCGGATGAGAGTCTCCGGGCTCGACCTTC
This sequence comes from Asterella californica, assembly GCA_036924285.1. Classification (NCBI taxonomy): domain Eukaryota; kingdom Viridiplantae; phylum Streptophyta; class Marchantiopsida; order Marchantiales; family Aytoniaceae; genus Asterella; species Asterella californica. The sequence goes on along the minus strand of JAYKYS010000006.1, from coordinate 28,720,139 downwards.
ATTGCAGATGACCAAGAATAGTCTCTACTTGGGCTTGAGCAGCGTAACGGTACGGCAGGCCGATCTGAGGTTGATCCCGAGGAGGGAGGTGATTAGTCAGAGGGTCAACTTTGTAGGTTTGTGCTCTGCTGTAAGTTGGTTGTACTTGGTGGAGGACTTTTGAGGGTACCGTGGAATAGTGTATGCAGGTATCAAGCGTCTCACTTGCCTGGTCTGTTGCGGCACATGTCGCAAGGAGATTCAGCTTGTCACTGGGGAGTCAGCACTGTTGTTGCCTTGGCACAAAGACTTTTAAGATCCTTGCCCAAACATGGTTTGAGTGTAAGGAAGGTCACCACTGCTTCTCAAGATCATCACCTTTGCTGGAGTGCGGATTGGAACTAATCATGTAAGAGGGGCTCAAGCTTATCCTAGCTTGCTCTGGCAATAAACGGGAGTGGAGGTAGCTGACTTCATGTCAGAAGACCATTCTAGTTTGTTGCAACATGTGTTGCAAGCAGAACTAGTGTGGTGTCTCACCAACTCAATCCATAAAATTCTGTGGAGGATCAGTTCAGCGGGCTGTTTGACTTGCTCGCGTACGCGAAGTACATGCGTGCATCCAATCAGCACGCGGGAACGACCTCTTGACAGACACTCTTGTCATCAGTTCTTATGATTACTGTAGCATGCATCACCATGCTGTTTCTGCAGGTGAAATGCGGTCTTCATGACACTAGCTGCGTGATCTGCGCCGTTGATCTTCACTTAGATTGGGCGAACTGAGCATTGGGCTAGTGTCATGAAACTCCACATGTCATAGACAGTGGGTGTGATCATGCGACCGTGGGTGAATTCTGATTTCCCGTTAACTTGCGGAATGTAACGAATGGGGGCTGTGGTACGGGTGCGATTTCTTTCGTACGGATTGTCTCGTTTACCACCTTTAAGTACTATGCCATTCACCGTCGAATATGCAGATCTTGCTTGAACTTCACGGTGTCCGTATTTGACGTATTTGAAGGAGTGCTCTATGATTGGGGTGGAACTTTAGTTGATATTGCTGCACGAGTGTGACGACCATGGAGGGTTGCTACGCAGTGTCTTCTTTGGCATGTTGGACCCGTGGTGGAGAATGGTAGCCCACCTTGCCGGACTGGCAGTATGGGTTACTTTCATGACTGAAGCTGACAACTGGTTGAATGATGTCTTTGGAAAGGATTCAAGCCTAGGTCTTGCATCAAGAGAGCAGTGATAGTGTTAAGTGGAGAAACTTCAGTTGCAGGTGATGTTCTCCTGTATACCCTCACTGATACCAGTTATAGACTGCCGAACGCTTCAAACGAGCGGTGTGCAAATTGCTGCACGGACACCGTATTGACATACAGCCAATATACCAGTGAGTTGCGTTGGGAACTTCTGCAATCGCTTGACTTGCAGTTATGGAAGTCTTCACGTTGCCTGAGATGTTGATTAGTAAGGAGGTCTTGGAGGCATCTGTAATCTGAAGTGCTTGCCTTGATTGCTTCAGAAGTATTTTTCGGTGTTGAGCGTAAGTGTCACGCGCGGGTGCTGTTTGTACATGGCGCGAGTGTTTGCCGCAAACGGCTTTGCCGAGTACTCCAAGTTGCCCGGTAGATCGGTAGAAGGTATTTACGGCACCAAGCAGTCTAATAAGGACCATGATGCAACCTGGAGATCTTTCTAGATGGTGCAAGATGGACCGCTCTTCAGAATCCAACTAGAGTAATCTCTAGAGTGGATGTATGGAGATGAGGTGTTCTCGTCGTGAGTCTCCTTCGTTCTGCCGCTGTCATTCGAGAGGTTGATTGTGGTTGATCTGTTTTGCTGCATATGGTTGACGGGTGGTTGTAGACTGCTTGGGACTAAGCTCACGGCGTATGACATACGAGGGACGTAGCCTTTTCCATGATTAGGTGAATGTGGATCTTGCTTGCGGAGACAGACGGAGGTAGTTTGGAATTAAGCGGCTAGAGTAAAACATTGTTGCCTTGGTGGACGCAGCCTTTTCCATGATTAGGTGAATGTGGATCTTGCTTGCGGAGACAGACGGAGGTAGTTTGGAATTAAGCGGCTAGAGTAAAACATTGTTGTCTTGGTGGTTCCCTTCACTCAAAAGGTTAGGGAAGTTTATACATGCCTTAGGTGATAGTCACATGCGTAGTTGACTGCCTTGGCGCCCGCATTTGATCTCGAGCAAAGAGACATTTATAGCAAGCGTGGTTGTTTTGGACCACGAGAATCAACTAGAGGACGTGGCATACACATGCTATTAGACGAAAGTCGATTTGTGCAATTGGTTGTACTTCAGGTGACCACTTCAAATCTCGAAGAGATGCAAGCAGCATGCGGAGTTTACATTCCGAGTATTAAATGTGGAGACCTGCATGCGTGTCCCGCTGGAGGCGTGATAGTGAAGTTTCGATATCGGTCATCGAAGTTTCTTATGGAGAACTGAGATTCTTCTGTTCCACACGTTTAATTCCTCTGTTCATGGAGAATGGAGAATACGACGTTGTGTTAAAGGAGGTTGAAGCTACTCCTTTCTGCCTCAGAGCTTTTTATCGACCATTTGATATTCCAACAGAGTCAAGAGATTGTTCCTTTTGTCCCTCCCATTAGGCATGTGGCTCTGGAGAGTGCATGAGTATGACATCGAGGAAAAGATGTCAGCAAGGATGGTGTAAGTATCTTTCTTTACTTGCTTTTGCCCTATTTGTGTAGGTGCAAGTACTTTTGTTTACTTGTGGATTCCTGCCTTAGCTGTGCTTGTGCTGTACTTGTTTAGATGGAATTATCTAAACAGAGCTCAGGTTGTTTCCTGAGCTCTGTTTGGGCTCTGCTTGTCTAATTGAGCAATTTATGTTAAATATTATAAATGCTCTTCACTCCATATTGTTGATCAAGTCGGCGTTGTTGCTTGTGTCTTCGTTACTTGTGGAGAACGACTTAGCGACATAGCTCCGAAGACCTCTTGTCGCGGGCTAACTTCATGACAAGTCCGTTAGTTGAGGACAGAAGGCATTACTCGAGGACGGTGATTTACGAGGACTAATCTGAGTAACTGAGGACAGTTGTGTTGGTTTGTACCTTATGACTGTCGATATCTTCGGTGTCCGAATGGTGGTTTTAATCGACCGGAAGCACGACATAGAGAATTCGGTAGGAGATACGAAGGGCAAGGTGGTGGGCATTTTGTGAGGTTGTACACGTTCTACCTTAAAGTTCCGAGGTCGGAGAGAGAATCGACATGGTGGATGCTGTACTCTTTTTAACATCTGAAACCGAAACCGCGTTGCCGCAGTTTCGGTGATTGCTTAGGACTTTTGTTCGTGTGGTCCTCTGGAAAAGAGGATGTGTACGTGCCGGACATGACTCAAAACATCTGCTGTGTGCTAGAGGACTTTTACATCCATGCCAGGGTGCGGTTGTTGCAGAGTGGAGAGGCACCTCGTATCGGTCGAATAGTTCTTGTCTGTGACCATGGAGGGAAAAATTCTCTGGAAAGTGGTCGTGATGTAAGGCTTGTTTGAGTGATCTTTAGAGTCCTTGTTGACTTATTTCGCTGGCCGAGACTGCACGTGGTATGGTGATATGCTGGAGTAACGGCTTGGTAAGGTGATCCAAATCAATTCGTCTCCGTTCTTTACACCTGAAGGTTCTGGAGTCCTGACTCTTATGTAGTACTCAAAGAGAAGGTTGTTAGCAGTACTGAGGCGGGTTGTTCATCAAGAAGGAAATACCTTTCTGTTCGTGAGCGGTTAAGCAAAAGCAGCATCTTTTCCTTGCAAACCATTCAATGTGCATTGCTCTGCTGTTACAGAGTAGCGGAAATGTTTCAAGCCTGGTTTTGGACATGATCTGCGAAGTGGATGGCTGCTGGTGCTGCAAGGATGTGGTGTTACGATCCGGTATCCAAGTGGTCCGTTTTTTTTCTCACACTGGAGAGAGACGCTTCTTGCTGCCAACTCAAATAGTCCTCACTTCTCTACCCGGAAGAATGTGCTCCTTCCGTGTCTAGGAGGATTCGTCCATGCTGGTGGCAGGGTTGTATATGGGTTTGGCGGATTGGAGGGATCTTCTGGCTTGCTGGATGAAATGTTCAAGAGGGACTCGGGGGTGTGGAGGCGTCTTGGGTTAGCTGCAAGAGATGTCTTGTGCTTCGGTCACGACTTGAACGTACTTATTATCCTCAAGTTGGTTCAAGACTTAAAACCTAGTTGTTATACTAGGGTGTTCGAATCGGAGCAGGGTGAGATCTTAGCCGTGAAACGCCTCTCTTCAGTAGGAATCTGTTCAAGACAAAAATGTAACTCTAAATCTATGAACCCCTTGGGTTCTCCTGAAGAGGAGAAAGTGTAGATAGGTGGATAAACATGTAGATCTCGTGTTTATGAGCGTTTCCTCTGATTTGTAATTCTAGGTTGAAGCGTTTAATCTGATTCCTTTCTGTTTTAGTGTCTCTGATTAACGAGTTCGATTTTGTCTTCGACATCTGGTTGCTGGCAGGACGTGTGATATGCGATGACATGGGGTAGTATCTTCGGGAAGTACCGAAGGATCTCGCAATGTGCGATGAGATTTTTGTATCTTCGCTAAACTATGTAGGGTATATTTATGTTACTCGTTCAGATAGTGGAAGGTTAGATTTAAGTGTCGTTTGTGGATGACTTCGCTTAGTGAAACATGTCCTTGTCGGTGAGACCGTTTCTTTATCTAATAGATTTTGTTCTAGCGAACCAAGTGCCTGTTGGCGCTTACTGAATCTGATGCCTGACATTTGTCCCTAAGCCAGGTCGATTATGATGAAGAGAGGTGATCACCGCGAGTTTGAGCTATGGAGATTAGCTTAATATTTGGCTTATTAACTGGCAAATCGTGTATATGCCCCTTAGCAATAGCATCGGGAGAGGATTCTGAAACATGATTAGAGTCAGACTGGATTATCTCTAAATGAGACCAACAGATGTCGGTGTAGGTTGAGAGGACAGGAAGTGGGTTGCGGCACTTATCTTTGTTCCTCCGCACAACATTAAACCGTAAACGTAGCCCTAACTTGTTTGGGGTCCATTTTCCCTTTTTTGGAGGTCCCATCACTTGTTTAGGCGTTCTTGTGCATGCATGGCTTTATCTCGTCCCTCTCCCGTGGAGAGCAAGTGATGGGACCTCCCCGCTTCAGTACCTTATGGTGGGTTTATGCGGGTTCCAGCTATGTGTCCTCTTGCTAGGCGTGCTTTGGAGCATCTTTCGGTCATTTTGCGTGGAACTTGAAATCTGATTCGTGAAGGTGCTTTGTCGGAGAGCAAAACTCATACAGTAGCAGGAATGTGGACAGTCATCATGGTCTGGCTATTTCGAACCAGTTTCTTGGGACTTTATCACTAAGATGTGTGCGGCGAAGTTCGCTGATGGTTTCAGGCTTGTAGTCTTTGGGTTTGTCATTTGATGGTCCCATAGAGCCGTATGTTGTGTTGTCATAATTCTGTCGGCCTGAGAAGTTATGTCTGTCCAATAAGTATGATCGCCATTACTTTGTGGCAGTAACTTTTTCCTCCTAAAGCCTAACACCCAAGTATGGAATGCCTCGTTCTAGGATTACTTTTTGGAATACGTGTAGGTGGTAGCTGACGTCGTCTTTGCCGCGGGTAGCAGATCAGTATAACCGCTCGAACTGTCCTTCTCGAAGAGTATCTCAAAATTCTTTGGCTATTTGAATTCATAGGTTAACCACTACTTTGCTGGATATGTGGTGGACCCTACCTCATGATTCGTGCTTATGAGCTTGGGCTGTAAAAATGTCTTTCTAAGGCAAATTCCACTTCTCTTTTGCGAAGTTTTCTCAGCGCTAGCGCTTATGGAGACATTCCCTGGTCGCTGGAAGAATTGTTGACGTACCGCAGCTTTCGCTGTCATGTCTTCAGCAGTTCGGACCTCCACCCTGTACCACGCGGTGGGTTGTTATGCAGGTGTTATGTGTACTCTTGCTTGAGTCTAGTGGCTGTGATTTTTCATTTTGATAGTAGTTTATGCCAATGGCAGGAATGTGCAGACTCCTGGTCTGGCTATTTCGGACAACGTGGGACTTAACAGTGAGGTGTTTACTGCGAAGTGAGCTTATCTTTTTCTGGCTTGGAACCTTGCAGTCGTCATTTACGCTGTTGAGTCCATGCATCCTTCCGTTCTACTGTCGTGATTCTGTGCACCAAATGTGTTTTGTCTAAATATATGATCGTCATTAACTTTGCGCCAATACTTTCAGCATATGTGAGTCCAACATCAAAAAGGTGGAATGCTTCGTTCCAGGTTACGTTCTGGGTTATGCGGGTAGTCGGCGTCGTTTCCCCCGCCGGTGAGAGATCAATATAACCGTCCAGTATACTGATTATCCCGAAGAGTATTTCAGAGGCGGTTGAATTCAAGAGTATATCAAAGCCCGTTGAATGCACGACTTGACCACTACTTCGCTGGGAAATGTGGAGACTTTATCTCATGATTCGTTGGACGTTGGTTGGGCTCGGAAATTGTTTAGTTTTACTGTTGGAAAGTTAATATCTCAGTGCTAGAGTTTGGCGGGACGTTCGACTTGGTTCAAATAACTAGAAGTCTGGAGGTCGGTTTGTAGTCTGTGGAGCGTCTGTTATTTATGCATATCGTTGCCTTCGCGGCAGGAATCGCCTGTGTTCCACAACGCTCTTCATGTCAGAATAACAGTGTGAGGAAACTTCACTTTAGCTGTAGTTTGCTTTGCCAAAACCTGCTTTGTGGACGAACCGATTGTATTACGTACTAGTCCTTTCTCACTATTATAGAGTGTTGAAATCGGTTGTGTTACTTACTCTGTCGTTTCTTACCTTCTTATAGTGTTGAGAAGGTCTCGAAGTACGTATTCCAATCTCAATGTGACGTTGATACTCACTACGAATGTTTTGGTTGATAGTTTCTATCCCCATCCAGAAGCGTCACAGAGTTCGTTGTAGTTGATAGTTGTGGATTGCAGACCTGTTACTTATAACTGGAATGTGTCGATTTCATTACAAGCTGATGTTAGACACGTACTGCGTGTATATAAGTAATCGTCTGAGGCTTCTAAGGTAGTAGCTGTCAATGCGGTCCGATTTAACTTCAACCTTAGAAGGCAAAGAGGAGACGTCTTCTGGACGTCCGGACAACGGAGTACAAACTTGGTGGTCTATTCTGGTTCGGACAGGGGAGTGTTGACTAATTACCGTCTTATTGGTTGATGTCCTAGGTTCGGTTTCTTCCCAAACAACCGTGCGTTCAGTTTGTATCGTCCAACACAAGCATGAGCGTCCATGCGGTCCGATTAGACTTCAACCTTAGAAGGCAAAGACGAGTCTTCTGGTCCGGCCAAGGGATGCTGACTTGACATGGATTCACCTATGTATATACTGAGCTGTCACGGTACAACTACTGTCACGTCTGGTAGTGTTTTCTCGCACCGTTTTTCTGAGTTGTCAAGAGCCGTTTTTAACTACGACGTCACACTAGAGCTACTTTCCCTTTTAAAAGTGGTTCGTCGCACCGTCATTCCGGGTTGTCAACACCTGACTGTTTGTTGGTGTTCCAGATTCTCCATCTTTGAAAGTTGTGGTGGTCTTGACGGTCGGATGACTCTTGACTCGGTTGGGATATGAGAGAATGGAATCTTCCATCTCAGCTTTACAATTATGCTTATAATTTTCTGAGCGGTTGTTCCCTGGAAGTCTTTCATGTCACTAGTTCCCTCATATCTGCGCTGCCTAGCGGTAAAGAGCTTAATATGTGCTGAAATGTCCCAGGTTTCTATCGTTCTCAAACGACGGCGGTGGGCAGGCGGGCGGTTAGTTTTTATTGTACACGTGCGAGAGAGGGGATTATCTCGCCGAATCTCTCCAGTAGAAACGCCTCGCTTAAACACATAGCGGGGGTGTTCTACTGTCTCGCTCTGTGTTCAGTTAGGAAGCTCCGATGTTGTAGCTATCGGGATGCTCTGCATGTTGTACATCTTACGAGCTTTTCCCTCGAGACCTTTATGACTCCATGCCTTTAAGCTTTTACCAGTCTATCTCAACTTATTGCAGGATGTGGGGTCTTTCTTCTTTGCAGACACGAACTGTGTTCCCTTGTGTGTGTATGGTCGGAATTGGGGGAATATTTCTTACCTTGATCACCGATAACGCACAATTGTGGAAGGTGTAGATGTTCAGTTTGAATGTTCAGCACTATGCTCGTGTAGCTATCAGAATGCTGTGCATGTGGTAAATCGTACGGGCGTTTACCTCAACCTTCATGACTACATGGCTGTAAGCTTCTGCCAGTGTATCCTAACCTTTCCACTTAGTGCAGGATGTTGGAGACACGAACTGCGTCCCAATCACGGGTAAGGCACGATTGTGGAAGGTGTAGGTGTTCAGTTATGAGTGTTCAAGTATGTTCAGTTAGGAAGCTATTTCACTAACATAGTACACAACTCCAATTGTTTTCACTTCTGCATTGGCTTTTATCGATCGACAGATTTCACTAGTACGTACTGCAGTTGTCTCTTGTCATTGACAGTGGCGTTTAGCTTTATACGAACCTTTCCAGAAACAGTTCAGTTAAACCTTTTCTGAAAATGTGCTTCGTACTGCACATTCCCATCTGCGGAGGATGACAAACAATTGGCCAACTCCATTTGGCAAGTTACGCACATTTGGCCCCTAATCGCTTCTTACTATGTACTTAACCGGGCTAATGGCGTGTACCTCATAAAGGTTTGAGGCGAACGCTCGTAACCTCAAACCTTTATGACTTCATGGCTGTAAGTTTTTACCAGTCTATTTTAACTTACTGCAGGATGAGGGGGTCCTTTGGAGACACGAATTGTGTCCCCACGGATATAGGGTAGGAACTGGGGGAATATTTCTTACCTTGATCACTGATAACGCGCAATTGTAGAAGGTGTAGAGGGTATCAGTGGCAGTGAATAGTTAGACGCGTTTAGTTATCTAATGACTTTGAGGCGTTTGACACGTACATCTTTCTATGTTTCTTGAATCTTGTGTCTGGCAGGAGGAATACTGAGTAGGTCGTGGCACTGTCAACTGAGAGTAGTATCTCCTCGAGAGAACTGCACTGTCAACTGAAAGTAGTATCTCTTCGAGGGAACTGCACTCCAGAGAAGATATTGAGAAAACTGTGTGCACATGCTGATTTAAGGAAGGGAGTGGGCCTGCTTTGTCTGTTAAAAGCTTGGTCGTTTTTTGTCTGTTTAAGATGGAAACTAGGGTTCACAGGATTTTCGTCATTCTCATATGCTGCTGCCTACCGACAGGACTATATGGATGTCTGCTGAGGTGCTAGTGAACTCCTTCCTTCCCTTCCGCTACGCGGCTTTGGACTGTTTGATCGTATTCCTTGCATTCACGAACTACCTCTCAGGCTGTCCTTGATGTAAGTAGAATTCTTGCTTGAGTGTTTTTAACAATGTTGAATGGGAAGTAAAGCTCGGTATTACTACTTTGCCTAATCTTAGTTATGTCAGGTGGCAGTTCTAGCTTGAGATCAAGGATCAGATGACTTTGACGTTGTTGACCTGTAGGAGAGTTCTCTTTAACGAGGCTGGCCTATTGATTAGTCACCGGTTTAGGTCAGTAATTAGGTTATCTCTATTACTGGCCTTACCCGTGACCTTACGACGATCGGGATGTCTAGGGCAGTCTTTCACTTGCCATCTAGGGACTTCTCCGTACGTGGAAGAGTTGTGCTAGCATCAAGTTGATAATTCTGTTGGTCCTTATGAAGCGATAACTAATATTGTGCCTAATGTCTGAAGGAGTACTTGTCAAGTAAGCCGATTGGTTGTGGTTTTAAGTGGTAGTTAATCACGTCCGATACTTAACGTGATACAGCAACTCTTCAACAACGGGATTTATTTGTTCCAAATGTTATCTCAAATGACCGTCTCATGGTGACTCTTTGGTTTAACGACGGTGATGCAATGTATAGAGTTTGCGTTCCGTTAAGCTGAAGCGGCTGAGCTGTGAATGTTGCGGTGAAATTTTCGAATATTATGTGGTATTTGGATGGGAAGAATATCACCAGTTTTATCCACTGGGTGTGAAGTAGCCGTTGGTGTTAAAATATGGCGCTCAGCAGAGGATTGTAGTCCTTCTCCAGTAAAACGTTGTAAACTCGTGCCAAATCAGTATGCTCTAGTGTTGCAAGTTCAGTTTTACTGTGCTCGGTTTGAAACAACAGGGAATATTGTGTTATTCGTAGTGTTTGCCACTGAATCGGTTTGTTCTTGGTATGAGATGAATGTCATACCTAGTTTTCTGCCATGTTCATACGACAGGCAGGTTGGCAGTTCGTGTTTTGTTAGTAAGTGTATCAGTTCCAAACTCGAGAGATCTAGACTCGAGTTTTATTCTCGTCCTGCCAGAAGTTCTTCAACCGGATAACTTTTCTGTCCTATCCAGTATGTGAGCTGTTCTATTGGATGTACGTTAAACTAGACTCCGAAACTACAGAGTCCATCCTCCTAGCCTTTTGCAAACACGCTTGACTGGAACCTTTTCAGTAAAGGGGATAGTTACTTTTGTTGCGTCTTCCGTCGATGGCAGAAAAATGGTGTGGTGTGGTGATATGGACAGATCCATGGTCCGGAGTACTTCTTAACCTGTCTCGTTCCTCTTATTCGATGAAGGCCGGTGCCAAACATGAGAAAGTTCTAATTGCTTTGGAATTATAAGCGGCGTAACTACCGTATGCTTGAGCACTTCGCATCATGGCTGAATGTGTTCGATTTGCGGGCCCAGTTGTTTCGTTTTACAGAATATTCTAAATAATTGCAGGACTATTTTATTCTTTTTAAGTCGTGTAACGTGCTTTTCTGTCCATTGCAGTATCGGATGTATCTTTATCCTCGATACAAGAATCCATCCAGCCGCTCAGCCGGTTGCACAATCGGTTGCATTGGATCGTTTATAGTAAAATAACGAGTTGTTAAGTTGTTGTGTCTTTCGTCATTGGCAGTGGAATCTAAGTGGAGAAAGCAGTTGCCGTTGTTTCTGTAGCTATCAGTTAGTTGATTAGTTAGTTGATTCGATGGACGTCTGTGTAAACCATGTAAAAGTTCTCATTGTTTTGGAATTGAAAGTGGAGTTACTACTATCCGCATGTGCACTTCTCATCATGGTAGGATGGTTTGTTTTCAGGGTCAGGGACGTTGATACGGAAATATTGTGAATAAACGGAGGGTTTAATGCATTTAAAAGGTGTGGTGTGGTTTAACTTCTTGTTGCAACCTAGAGATTATAGCATGATAGTGTTAGAAGACAGGAGACTCGTAGTCTAGAATCCGAGGGTAGAATGTTATTTCAGCACTCAGCGCGAGTCTAGTATGATGTAGCCTCGTTTCTTGCTCTTGTCTCGACTTGGTACAGGCAAGCGAGTGCTTTGTGGAAGGGGTTAGTTCGCAAATCAACCTCAAGTCGTAGACATCAGCCATTCGTCTGTCGCTAAACATATTGTCCTCTTTCACAATGTGACGTGTTGCAAAATTTTGGTGTTGTAGTCTTCAGATGGGTATTGCTGGGCAAGAATTGCTGATTTTACCTTTATACTTGGCGATTTATGCTTAGATTAGAACCTGTTGCGCTTGGCGGTTTTGTCTCTTTGGGGTTTGGGTTTAATTAGTGTATTTGATAGCGATTTATGCTTGGATTAGAGCCTGTTGGGTTTGGCGGTTTTTGTGTCCCTTTGGGGGTTTGGGTTTAATTAGTATATTTGATATACACTAAATTGTGGAAATGTGGTTTGCCGTACACATTGCTTTGAAGGAGACACAATTTAAGGGTCTATCCTGACGTAGTGTTCGGATTGATATGGTTGTAGTCGAACTGCTCTCCCCTGACTTATCCTTCGTGGTTAGAGTAGGAAACTGAGGTACGGCCTACGCGGGGCGGTTGTTCTGAAGTTTCTGTTCACTCTTATCGATACCAAAGACGTAGATTATATGCCCTCTGCTGTGGTGAGTTGAAGATCCCAGTAGAAGCAACCAGTGTGCAATCTTGTGCAACATGGATTGCAAGCAGAGCTATCTCGGTGTAGACTTGATCAACATATCCCTTGCTTCTTACTGGTGAGTCCATGACAGTCGCGATCCAACCTGTCGTCGGTAGTTCTTGCGCGATTGTACTCGAGTCTGTACGCAGGCAGAGCGGAACAGCATCACGACACGTCAGATGATGATTGTCTGTTCTTCACGTCAGTTAGTTTCCAGTGTGAAGCTTTTGTCTATATCATTGTGCGTGTGAGTTCTTGGTCATTTCTACTTGCGGTATACATCTTGATAAGAAGTTAGCCTTGTTGATGGGCTGGAAGTTGAGTTCATTATTCCACTGCGATCTGTAAGAGCGTCTTCTGGATCGGTTTTGTGAATCATTTGTCTTGCAAGACTAGCCTGATTTGTTGCAACAAGTGTTGCGAGCAACGCTGGTTAGTTCTGTACCATGTGCATATATTTCTCGAGAATCACACGTGTGTTTAACTCCGGAGATTGAGAACCTAGTAACACAGTTTGACGTAAGGGGCTTTCGGTTATTGGAGTGGACACCGCGTTTAGATGTGCCTGACCTCTAAAGCTTCCGGAAGACCAGGTTTTGCGGGTTGGCTCAACTTTGTACTTTAACTGTGGACTAATTTTCTTGAGGAAGTGCGAAATGTACTGGAGGTTAGGATCAACGTTGTCGTGTGTGAATATCTTATCTTGTTCACCAAATAAGATACACAAGTACTCTTTAGTAGTAGTTGTGTTTGGGACCTTGTAAACTTTGTTAATCGCTTTGTACTTCCACGAGTTCAAAACTATTCGGAGGGTACCTAACTGTGCGAGGGAAATTAATTCGGAGGGTACCTAACTGTGCGAGGGAAATTAGGCTTGGCCTTTTTGATCGAATATCTTCATCACTGGACCCAGATACAGCAGCTGGAGGCTTCTTGTATGTTAAGGGCAATTGCGATTATTGGAAACGCTGGGCTGTTAACTGTACCCGTTCGTTAACTGTACCCGTTCGTATTTGTTCGCCAGTTTCAGAACAGGTTACGATGATTTTTAATCTTTGTGTTGTAGTGCTTACCACTCGATTGTAGAGTATTATTGCTTCATGCGGTTGTGAGTTGTTATAGGTTAGAGCTTTTGATTATGAAACTAAAGCTGTAGTGAAAGGTAGGATATCCCTATCTGCAGAGGTCCCTGTGGGCAATGCGGGTGGGGATACATCCTTGGGCTGCGAACGGGCAGCACTTTGGGTTCAACTCCCACCAGGGATCTCTACGAGATGAATACTAACTCTTACTCCAGCTACATGAGTGTAGAGGTTGGATGGCCTAAACCCTCTCCATTTCTTTTGAGGGCCGACAGGGTTGCATGTTATTTACAAGCATGCATATTATTATTCACCTAGACCTCAGTACGATCATTTTATTTCAGTGTCACTGTAATTTTGAAACGAATTATTTATCGACTCATGTGCTCTCCTCGTAGGCCCTAATTATAAGTTCACTTCTCTAATTTATTTTTTATTTCACTAGTGAAATGACTTACATTCAATCTTACCGTATATAATTTTTTACTTCTTTCTAAGATTTTTCGGTTGAAACTTGACATTTTCTCACCTCTGGGTTTGAGATTTGAACTCGGGTGGACAGCTTTTCAGATCTAGACAGTAAGCGTTGCACCAGCCTCTGTACTTTAAATTTTTTTAAAAGGAATATAAAAGTTCAGAAGCACTTATCTGGGTTGAGATTCGAACTCTGTGTGGACAGCTTTCCAGATCTAGACAGTAAGCGTTGCACCAGCCTCTGTATTTTAATTTTTTTTTTAAAAAATATATAAATTCAGAAGCACTCATCAATGTTTTCATCTCGGATTCAAACTCGTGTGTCTCAGTCCGTAGACTTAGACGGCAGTCACGGCACCAGCATGTATATTTGAAATAAATTATATCGACTCAATTTCATCCATATTAATTATGTAAAGACAAGATATATTTATATCATTGTTACTTTGATATCAATATTCCATGCTTACGAATCTTCTCATTTTATTTTCGATGTGTAATATTCGACACGATAACGTATCACCCCATCCGTAACAACTATAGCATGTGGTCCATGAAGTTGAGACTTGTATCATCTACAAGAAAGTACAATCTGCATAAAGTCCAATAATCAACCTTTAAATATATCCTTAGTGACTCCAAAGTATGATAACGCTGCATGTCCATGTTTACATCATGATCACTTGTTCTACAGTCTTGAGTAAAAGATAAGCATACTCCTGAATCAACTGTCCGTGACACCTTCTCATACAAATGTTTGATCCTCATATGTCTTCTTTGTGTTTATAACTTAGTGTAGCTTTAGATTTTTTGGCGTAGATCTCGGATTAACACTCTTACATCATCATTGATAGGAGGATATTTATTGATATCGTCTCCTAGAGCACATATAGACTCGATCGTCCTCTGAATGTCTTGCATGTAAGTCTTGAGTCGTGGAAATGCTCGTCTAGTCCGAGCTCTTGTAGCAACAACACCATCTATTTCTTGCTAGTAGAAAAAACTCACTTTTCCATTTCATGCAAAAATTGTGAACTTGATCCAGTTCAATAAATGTCAAGACCCGCATTGAACTAGCTCCAAGTAGGACTTTTTTGGTCATTCTTTCGTCTTCTTTTTCCTCATAGAGAAGAGGAGAGTGAAGATCCAGTTGTCCCACTATGTTAGAACACAAAAACATTACCTTTGTATGTAAGTTTTGCAATGCACCCTTCAGGACGAGCACTTTGACGTATGAGATCCTTCAAGATTTCCAGATGTCGCTCCAATCAATACATCCATCTATAATGAACAAGGCCACAAACAGAAACCTCATGCACAGAATGTACATGAGGTACAGATACATGTACAGGTATACTAATCTGAATGCCGAAAAATGAAGGTGGCAATGCTCACTCTAACTTGCAGAGTGTGCATGATGTAAAGACTTCTATTTGAAGAATGAAATACACAACTATTTTCTTCGGGTAAATCCACCTATAAAATAAAGAAGTTTTATAAGAACGTATTAATCATCAACATGCAAAAATTAAATGCACAAGATTGAGTTATTTGTAAACAAGTTTATTCATGTTAAAAATCTACTAGAGGAGACGTAAAAAGTGTAACTTAACAACTTGGAGAGATCAAAATTTACTTCTCAAACAACAACACTTGACAACTCATGCTCACATATCAGAAGTATATGCAGCAACTACTTGTGATAGTCGTGTGACTTCAATCCGTTGGACCATGAAGACGTGTCGTTGGAAAAAGCTTTCCTTAAGCATGCACCATATCCAAAAAGCAATCGTATGGTGCTTACACACTCTTTAAAAATCTTCTGTTGTTGTGAAGTCATCACCAAAGATGCAAGAGGTAGAGATTATTCTCCTATTGATGAAGTTTGTATCCATGCAATGAGCAGCACATTCATCTCCTCACATGCGCATCTCACAACAACACCGTTGTTCTCTCCAAACAAATGCTTGATCAACGACTTTCTAATATTCTCTTTGATATGCATAAGATCAAGCAAGTGTCGAATGAGAAGATCTTACATAATCATGTTAGTGAATATATATAATAAACATTAACAAAAAAACCAAATAGGCAAGAATTTTCAATATAGAAACTTTACAAGATATAAACGTTTGAATCATCTGCTAATATGGTAGCTAACATAATAGCTCCAAAAAGAGAGATCCAGATTGACACGAAAATCTCTTGATTTTCAATAGCAATGAAGTGCTTCGCAACAAATTGATATAGATCGTGTATCTCTTTCACCATCGAGTTGTCGTATTGGATCATTTAGAAGAAGATATTTTGTATGTCCTATATAAACAACCTTTCACAAATGAGAAGAGTAAGATGACTTACTCTTCTCATTTGTGAAAGGTTGTTTATATGGGAGTCTAGACCACATGACAAGCATGCACGATAATCTTTTGTTTACATAATCATAACCAAGATAGTCATGCATTGTCCACATACATATACTTTTCTACTAGAACCACCTAGAATGGCCGGGGTGGCTACTACGTCCATCATAAGCTTGAACTCTTTTCCACAAATTAGAGCTCTTCCAACAATGGCTGCAAGTATGTATCAAATATTTTTGTTTGCTTAGAACCTGATTAAACTTACATGCATATGTTAGTATTCTATAATTAAATAATGATGATATATCAATATGAGATATAGTTTAGGACGTACAATCATTCACTAGATTCACTATAGTCATGATGAACATTCTAAACATATATAGTGGAAGACAAATAAGAACAGTGGACAAAATGAGAATAGAACTGAACGTGGAATGACCAAAAAAAACAATAAATGATCTTTTCTGGTGGCTAACCAAGGAGGAATCTTGTAGTTTATTGTCACCACCGGTCACATTGAATGCTTTGTTCTCATAGTTTTATGGAGCAAAACACCATCTGATGCTATACCAAGGCGAAGATGTCGAGCATCATGCTTGAACTCTGACCATTTCGTCCTTATGTGTTTGACTGTTGGTGAATCAACAGCAAGTCGCATGACTCCATCGGTGGATCAGTTATCATGATGTCAAGTCATCAACTCAACCTTCGACTTGCAGCGATACATATGCAAGATTCAAAGAATGAGTGAAAATCATCATAGAACCTACATAAGTCGAAAAATATAGAGTCGAACGTTTAGGAATTAAAAATAAAGAAGAGTATGTACCTTTTTAGGTACCTTTGTTCTTTATGTATCATCCATGTATCTTCTCTCTCTAAATGGAGCATGATTCTAAATCTGCATGCTCATTTCGGTATAAGATGCAATCATTAGAGCATGCATGAATCATATGATACTCCATCCCGATCACTTTACGGACAGATCATGTCTCATGATGAGATGTTGGAACGTTACTTCCCTCAGGTAGAATCTTCTCAACCATCAACTTGAATAAATTGATTGCTGCTTGGAAAGCGTGCTTGTAAATGTAATATCACCAATGTGTAAGTAAGACGGCTGCACTTAGCTTTAAGGTATATGAGAGTGCGACCTTCAGTCTCTGCATACTACCATTGTGCATCACGATGTGTCTGTTCTTGTGCTTACTCAAGATCAATATCTGGTATGACTTCCTCTTTGTATGAAGGGAAGTACTCTAAGATGAAGTCCGCTACCGCAACCTCCTCTAGTTGGAGCTCTTGATCATCGTTGTCTTCATGATCATGTGAGAATTGTTGTTGTCGTCTGTCTCCGGGTTAGATGGAGACGAATATGCATCATGCTCCATATTGTCATTGAATGTATCTACTTGACGTATTTTCTCTTTCATGCATCTTGGAAGTTGCAAGAACTCAAGTATTTTTACCTGAAATGATGCAAATATGATATATATCCATTAAGAAGGTACATGATATCGTACATGATACATCATCATCAATATAAAAGATGCATGCTACATAAACCATCATCTTATATCTCCAACGATGCATGTTCATTAATATTGAATTAAAAAATTTTATGAATGGAATAATGTAAACCACATGCACTCTCATGGTCATATACATCAAGTGCAAGATACATGATAGTCTCCGTCGCAATATGTCGAATGTGTATTTGTATACATGTCGATCACTTGATATCTATGCACTCGCATCCAAACTGAACTAGACGTTTTGCTAGTTGACACAATACTCTGTTTGCTTGATTTCCGTCCATCGTCATCGAAAAACATTTGCTAGTGATTCCACAGTGACAAGAACATAAAGTTCCTTCGACCCGAATCTCATGTGGGTTGGTTTTTGTCCAGGGAATTTGAAAATCAAATTTGAAATTTCAAGTAAATTCGCTTTAATATACCTGTTCTGTGGCTCACAGAGCTCGCGACTTCAGTAGAGAACTGGTACAAGACAGTCTAAAACTTGTACCATTCGTAAGAATATTCTACGCTATATACATCCAAAGTGCATGTCTGCAGAAAAGACGGAAAGAGACAAACGGTATTTTGGATGTCCAAGAAAATGCGAGGTTCCTGGTTATGGAGATGCTGTGTGCTGAACAGAGACAAGACAGAGAAAAACACCCACAAAAACGAGTGCTGCAATATATTCCAACTCCAAGTGTATGTACACTGCTAGATCTTTCTCCTAAGAGCACAAAAATGAGAAACAGACCAGAGCGGTCTGTAACCTACTTCAAAGCCCCTAAAACAAATCCCTGAATTACAACCCTGACCCAAAACCACCGAAGCGTAGCTCGAAGCAAGAGAAACTTCTCTTTGCTAACAAAAAGAGCTGCACCAGTATCACACGATTGAAACTCAAGTCCAAACCACATCCATGTACAAGCTCTTAGCCAAAGCTAGCTACCACAAGCTGTATATAGCCAACTAGATCTCTAATGAACTCAAAAGAGCAAAACCCGTAGCGAAGAAACCAAAAAAGACCTATGTAAGAACTTTCTTCTTTCGCCAAACAGTCTTCAGATGTCGATAGGGTCTCCTTCCCTGACTCCGTTGGTCCAAGAAACCTTCAGATCCAACTCTCGACAGTCGAGATATCGTCAGTTTTCAGTCGTAGGTGATCGAACCTTCAAAAACTCCTCCCTACAGCTTAAAGCCACACACACCGCTCAAACGAATCGCTTGATCTGATATCTGTCTTCTCTGGCAGGTAGATCTAGCAATCATGAACGCAACGAGACTCCAAACAAACCGTTTGGAGTTCCCCTTGCAAAACCACACAAGAAATTTGATCGCAGGTTGCAAAAAATTGACGTAAATGAACTCCCTATGACTCAAACTTGCTCATCTCACCCAAACCAACAACCCAATCCACGTATTGTCTTCTCCTATGCGTAGATGAAGACTCCTTGGTCGTATAGACACCAAGAACAAATAGCTTGGCTCACCGATCGCGAAGAACAACCCAATTTCAGATCGCAAGCGATGAAAAACTTGACGCAAGCGCTTCTTTGTGAGCCAATTTCACTCAAAACTCCCAAACCGTCCGATGAAACTTTGTATTGTCTTCAATTTCTTGAAGAACTCATTGTTCTGATCCCGATGGATCCAAGGACAACAAGTTTGGACTCCGGAACGGCCGAACGGTCCAACTCTCCTTCATAGGTCACTGAAGCTCCCCCAAAATCTTTTCTCTGCGTCTCAATTTCTCCCAGTACACACACACCGATCCGTCTCTTCCCAAACCGTCTTAACTTGTGCGTAGCCTGCACAGATCTGAACCCGATGACACCTTGCACGCATGTATTGGACTTCCTAAATCCTCAAACTGTCCATCGACAAGTCACAGACGCAAGCTAGCCCTTAAGTTGCCCCCTTGTATCAGTATCTGTACATACAAAGTTCCCTGTGATAATGAGAAAGCAGGCCCCTTGCGTCTTTGATATAACGCCTGGAGCTTTAAATATCCGGTCAGCAAGTAAACTAGGGCCTAGCTTGATTTTCCCTTCTTTCGAATCGCATAGCTTCTCCAGTAGGTGTCCAAATGAAGTAGACAAGATGCCCATGGAAAGCTGACAATGAGCTCTACCCATTGATGCGATGAAAATGGAGATCCGAAATTGTGCCAAAAGTCCGTAAGCTGAGGCCTAGCTTGTTTTCTCCATCTTTCGAGTCTTGTAACTTCTCCACTAGGCGTCCAAACAAAGTAGACAAAGTGCCTATGGAAAGCTGACAACGAGCTCTATCCATCTATGCGATGAAAATGGAGATCCAAAATGATGCCCAAAGCCCATAAGCTAGGGTCTAGCTTGTCTTTCTCATGAGTGTTTTTGGAGCGACAAGCATCGAAGTCTGAATTTCAGATAGGAGCCGGTCCACGACACGACAACGCATTGACACTATGAGAGTTTTACGTCACAATCAAAGTATTGATGAGTCATTCCTATATCCATCGCAGGTAGATAGTGCTTTTATGTCCAGTGTTCCTCCAACCAATACTGGTCTATGGTAATCTCGTATATATCACGAGAACAACACATTATACAAGAGACAACAGTTGTGCTTGTTAATGATGATGTATCCTAAGATTAAACATAAATCCTAACATTAAACAAGAAACACTCCAAATTCAGCACAAAATGTATTAGAAAGATAGTATATACAACAAATAAAAGTTTCTCATGCAGAAAACATCGCAATTAACATTGTAAAAACTTTGTATGACTTTATGATACGCAATAAATCATAACTTTATGATACTGATAACATCACAGTTTTCAGAAGAGCCTCTCTCCTTGGTCTCGGGTAAAGTCCGAAAATCGTGAATTTCTGAAACGTCCGTCTTTTTTTGTATGTGATGTGAAACACATCACAACTTGCGATGCATAAAGAATCACAAAGTTTACGATGCAAAGAACATCATATATTTTACGATAGAAAATGCATCATAAAGCTTACCATGCAAAAACATCACATATTTACGATATATCATGATCTAAATTTTAATATTTATAAAATCTATGAAAATTATAAAAGATGTAACTCGTAAAATATTTTATATATCTTGGAATGTGTGAGCCGAATGAGATTCTGCTATCTGAATGATTACGAAAGTCTCAACGGTCATTCGTTTCCAGGTTTCTTTTCTCAGCATTAACTAATCAGAAGATCAAATTAGACCGCTGATTCTTATCTTTTTTTTATCTAGATTATTTCAGAGTGTTACACAGAAATAAATAAATCAAATCAAATTTGTTGTAACACAAAGATGGAGATCATTCCCATGCACCCGATCTTGACAACCCACAACTGCAGTCTGTGGAGATGCATCATATAACAGTAAATCGATCTCGCACATCACAATTTTTTATCATAGTCACAATCTATCCACCAGCCGATAGAGGATCAAGGAATACATTTCAAACATTAAGGGTTTAAGGAAGATTGACTGCTGGTGGATGGTCTCTATCTTTATGTAACAATGGATATGAATCTTTTTATTTATTTCTACTGGGAACATTTCTTCATCTTCTGATCAGCAACTAGCTTGCTTGCTCTTGTCCGAAGTATATCCAACTGCTCGGTTTGAACAGTCTCTGGTGCTCGTATTACCCAAACCGAGTTTCGACATCTAGTTTAAGTGCAATATGAAAGTTTCATAAATCTTGACATAGTTTCTGTTGTTTGGGTTGGAGTGGAACTTAGTATTTGTAAATCCAATTCACATCTTTGACGTTTGATCACCAACATACTGAATTTTTTGTTGTCCCAAATGCAAACTATTCACTGGATTATCTTGCTCAAATCAAGGTTGATGATTGTGATGATAAAAGTAATGAGTGATTGATGGAATGAGTGGATTATTTCACGGATGAGTCGATCGAAAACATGCAAGACGATGTCATATGTTTTGAGTAATATCGGACATAAGAATTAGGTCAGAGAGAAATCAAATTTCTATACTCTCAAATCTCGATTATGAAATCAAGGTTTGTCATTTTTAATATGTTTTGGATGAAGAGAAATATGAGATTTTGATCAAGATTAATCGTTTTCTTATCAACTAGAGATTAAGGATATTTACGATGTATCTTTTTTAACTTCACGATGTGAGTGATATTGTGAATTCTATGATTAAAGACGCATCGTAACTTATGATGAAACATACGTCACAAATGTATGGTAAAGGATGCTGACTATGCGTGGGGATGTCTTCTGATGCAAAACGCATCATAATCTATGATGTGAAAAGCATCGCAATATTTATGATGCATTATGCACCATATATTTCTTATGCGTATAAAATCGCTTATAAAAGTTCATTTAAAGCAGTTTCAAGTATATTATGTCAATTTACATGTGAATATTCACAGACAATAATATCATAATGTTCAATTCTTCACGAAGAATGGTGATAAGATATAATCAAAACGAATACAATTTTTGATTCTAGGTGAGAAGCTTATCTCTCTCTTGAACTTAAAACATGACACATATCCATGTTATGTTAACCTCATCTATTTCGTATTCTATCTGAAATATAATTTAGAACTAAAAGATCAAATACATGAAAATACATATGATTGAGTACGAACTATGTATACCTTAGCTAAATGGTTGTCCGGTAGAGCAGACATGTCTCTTAGAAGAAGAAGGTATCTTGATCATATATCAAGAAAGATGTTCAACAAAAGCACAAGAAGAAAACTTATTCATACAAGCCATGTCATCCTTAATTAACTGGTTCGCTAATGAATATTTGATTGAACTTGGATAAAAAGTTCCGAATTCCACTTTTTGAATGAATGATGGAAATAAAACGATGGGATTCGTTAGGTCTATGGGTAGAAGATGTGGAAGGGACTTTTACAACGATTGTTGTTCGTGTGTCTGGGTTGATACATTATTTTTCTGCTTGGTTCACTGCTCTTTATGTGCGGAGAGTGTTCTCGCTCTGCTATCATTTTTCTCCTGCTGCGATTTGGATCTTCTTGATGGTGTGGGAAGCAGGATCTACAGGTTTTGGCTCACCGGAGAGGATGGCTTCGTCTTGAGAGCTATGACTGGTGTTTTTGTGGCATCTCTGTTTTGAAAGTGTGGTTGTTTCTTTTGTTCTTCCATCGCGTGCTCTCGCTGCGCTATCAGTTTCTCCTGTTGTGCTTTCGATCTTCTTGCAGGTGTGGAGACCATGATATACATGTTTTCACTTACCGTTGCAGGATGGCTTCGGCTTGAGGATCTGGCTGGTATTTTCATGGCACCTCAGTTTTGAGCCGAGTCACTGTCGTTGTTATTTTTGTTCTTGTATCGCGTTCTCTTTGTCATCTACATTGAGTTTTGAGTCTCTCTATATTGGTGACGATTGGACTGGAGATATAGCTGGCGGGTGCTAGGGATTGCTGTGCAAGTGTGATAGCTTTCAGGCTACCGCATTATCTACTATATTGTCGTCTTCTCTGTTTTGGGTTAACAAAAATGATCATGAACGGATTGGTGGTAAGGGTGGGCATTGGTCATGACTTGTGGGTGGATTCGCTATCTTCGACATACATAGGTATGGCTGCTTGCATCATTCTTTGCTTCCAGACAGCAATATTCGTCTATTCGTCTTGTTGCTGCTGGAGGAGTTTGCCCGGTACGTATTCATTTCTTTCCTTCTATAGCATTTTTTCTGCGGGATGAAATTGCTCGATGATGAAAGCAATGTGCTTCATACTTCTTTTTTCAACTCTCGATGGACGACACCAACCTTATCATCGAAGCTTTTTGAGTCCTCCAGAAGTTACCACTCTTGCTTCGAGAGAGTCCATGACTTCTGAGCACATAGTGCAAGCGGAAGCCACAGCCGATATAGATGAATTTCTGTACATCTCTCTGGATTCCTCTCCACCCTTGCTTACGCTAGATGAGCTGCAGAAAACCACGCCTTTAATTACAAGGATTTAATGATAGAGCTCTTGAATGCAAGCACATGTAAATCTATGGAGACTTAGCTTTTTCTCAATGTATGCTCAAATTCCTTGTAGATAGAGACTTTATGGGAGTTGCACAAAAATTCCCTTGCTTGTCAGGTATTTATATGTTCTTGTGCACCATTGACGATGGATTTTGGCTTGTGATGCAAGACCTACGTCAGCGGATGATCACACATCTTGTTTTCTTTCTTCAGAGATCGATGGAGCGACTGAGATCATCAGTTTGATCGGTTTACAGACTTAAGTCCCTTTCGTGTGTATGTGCTATCCTACCACCCTCTTCTAGCTTCTCGTCTCAATGATCTTGCGCAAGCAGGTGAGGGCAAAGAGGACTGCAATGAGACCGAATCGCCTTGAATTATCTGTTGCGTATGCAAGATCGGTGACGACTTGAACCTTTCTTTATTTTCTTGCTTAGAGGATTTCTTAGACAGGGCGAGTTTTTCTGATGTGTTCTCAGTCGAGAAGGGAGGGGTCCTACTGCATCTCCACTTCAGGGTGTCAGTTGCATCAATGCAAGAAATGGTGTGGAAGTGAAGAAAAAAATCCATTCTGTCCTTGGATGAACACTTCTCGATCCGCAAGAGAAGATATCTGCATGAAGTCACTGACTAACAGAGATCTGCATACGTATGTAGGAATGATTGGACATTGTGTTAAGGATGAGAAAGAAGAGCATTATCACGTATCTCTGAGGGTATGCATGCGGACGCTAAGAAATTGTACACTCTCTTAGGTGCCGGATATACAACAATAGAGTAGAATTGTCATATGCTAACATATTGTTCAGAGCTTTGCAGTTTAATAAGTACAAAAGTCCGCATCCGTTCTCAAGCACATTCCCAACTTGTTTAAGAGCTATGATAACATCAAGCAAGTACTCCATCTCTCCCTGTTGGTGGATGGCACCAGGCATACAAGAAAAACGAGTGGACTCTCTCTAGAGGTCCTTCTTAAATCCACAGGATGTGATGTCGGAAGATGTTCAAAACATTTTCTTCTGGCAGGAAACTCATCAATGTCCGCACTGCAGGAGACAGGTGTTCGTTGACGTCTTAAAGGAAGAAATAGGTGATCAGCAAACAGGTGCAGAGGAACCGCAGATGAACGAAATGGATGCACGGGAGGTTCACGAACACGAAACTGATCAAGACTCTATTCCTCTCGCGGAGGCTCTACTTCATTCCACCGATGCAAGGAAAACAGCTGAGCAGACAATACTTGTGGAGTAAATACATACAAGCTACTCCACGAACACGAAATTTATCAAAATCTCTCACGAAACTGTTCTGGACTTGATTCCTCTCGCGGAGACTCTACTTCGGTCCACCAATGCAAGAGAAACAGCTGAGCACACAATACTTGTGGAGTAAACATACAAGCTACTCCACGAACAAGAAACTGATCAAGAATTTATTTCTCTCGCGAAAGTTCTACTTCGATCCACCGATGCAAAGAAAACAACTGAACACACAATACTTGTGAAATAAATACATACAAGATACTCCCCGAACACGAAGCTGATCAAGAATTTATTTTTCTCGTGAAATTTCTACTTCGATCCATCGATGCAGAGCACACAATACTTGTGAAGTAAATAAGTCAAGTGTAAGTAGTTGAACCTGGTGGCTAAACGAACAACACACAATATTTGTGAAGTAAATACATACACACCGGAATAACTGAACCCTGGTGGCTAAGCGAATATCAGTGTAGCAGTAGCAAGCAGTAGCACTAAACTCACTTTCAAAAACATTCTAGACGCGACTGGAGGCAGAATGATGTATCTTGCTGTAGTAAAGCGCTAAAGACCTTCTTCGTACATACCAAGATAGTGAACTGCTTCTTTATAACAGTTCACTCCACGTAGCAATGTAACGTATCTTACTCTAGTATACTGCTGTACCAAGGCATTAAACGCCTTGTTTCTGAGAATTTCTGCCTCTTAACAATATAATATATATTCTCGTGTAACTTCACTGTTCATTTGCAAGATTTTTTGGGAGTCTGCCTCCTAATAAGAACTTCACTGTTCAGGGTGTTTTCCTCCCATCCAGACCGTTGGTACGGATGAATAAATTATAAATATAAAATATAAAGATGAATAAATATATGAGATGAGGGACAGAAGCCCGAAATGAAAGATAGATTTCTCCGAGAGGAAGCGGTTGGACAAAAAATGGAAACCTAAAAAGATAGATTTCTCCGAGAGGGAACAGTTGGAGAAAAAATGAAAACACAGAAGGGGAGCCTGGCACAAAACCAAGGAGTCCTGAAGCGGAACCTGATTGGCTACAAACGTTGAATTGTACCCCAAGGAAAAATGAAAGCATCCAAAGTGCCCTCAGCCACAAGCGAGATAAATGAAGAAAAATCTCAGATGGTCATTTGACAAGATAGTACAATGAGAACAAGATAATGAGAAAAGTGAAAAAAAATTTCAGACTGACAAAGAAGTATTATGGAGGTCGTACAAGAAATTATTATAGAGATCAAATAATACACATCGAATCCAAATGTCAATGATCACTTCTATACATAATATGTTAATTTACGTTTATA
This sequence comes from Asterella californica, assembly GCA_036924285.1. Taxonomy (NCBI): domain Eukaryota; kingdom Viridiplantae; phylum Streptophyta; class Marchantiopsida; order Marchantiales; family Aytoniaceae; genus Asterella; species Asterella californica. The sequence continues at coordinate 28,694,070 of JAYKYS010000006.1, read as the reverse complement.
AATATTATATGATAAATTTTTATTTTTTTTATTTTTTTTATATTTAATATTAATATGTCAAATACAAACCGCAAATTCAGGACAAAACCATAAGTCCGCATTCTAATCTTATAAAACGAATAAAACTTTTATAAACTTTAGTTTACCTCCTAATCTTTCTCACCGGAAAGATGATAAATTAAAATTCTCGGCATATTTTTCTTTTTCGAACTTAGAATTAATAAATTTACAAAGAAGTTAACACATATACGCACGCACTTTAACTTTATATATAAGCGTGACCCACCTGCGATCAGATATTACGATTTTATCATTAATTCTTTTAAAGGTTTTAATTTTTAAATATTTTAAACATTCAAAATAATAAAAAATTCACTACAAAAACAAATAAACTCATTTACAGTCAAAATTTCACTGCAAAAACAAATAAATAAAATACAAAAATAAATAAACTCGTTTAGAGTGAAAAATTCACTGCAAAAACAAATAAACAAAACGAGTGAAGAATCGTTATTAAAGTTATCCACGATATTCTCTTCCAGATACTTTTAAAAATTCCCGCCTGAAACACTCGCCGAGAACGAAATCAGTAACTCCCTCCTGCGGGTATAGAATTTTTCAAAAGGTTCCTGACTTTAACACCCCCTAGTACTGAGAAAGTTCCCAAGGTTTAGCAAATGATAAATTTTCTTCTAACTCTAAATACGCTGCACGGAAGATAAATAAATATTCCTGCTTTCTTACCCATACCGGGGGTTCACGTAAACAAAAGCAATCCGACGAAAACCTTGGGGATTATAGCATGCTGTTAAAACGGAGACACAGTCCAGTCTTTGAAGCAAGCAGTGCTTCAGAATCTGGAGACGATGTTAGATGATTCCAGTGCACCTGTAATATTCAAATACGACTGCTTCACTATTGTATACTTAAACAATGGTTTCCAACTAACACTATTGTATACTTTAACAATGGTTCCCAACTATGTAAAGTTGCGAATTGGCAATAAGCATCAAACCTCAGCTCAGAAATACAAATGAATAACAGGAAGTAAACTAGCATGAAAAGAAACAATCATGTCTATCATCGTGATCCACACAGCGAATTCAATAAGCAAGTTGCGAATTGGCAATAAGCATCAAAACTCAGCTCAGAAATACAAATGGATAACAGAAGTAAACTAGCATGAAAAGAAACAATCATGTCTATCATCGTGATCCACACAGCGAATTCAATAAGCAAGTTGCGAATTGGCAATAAGCATCAAAACTCAGCTCAGAAATACAAATGGATAACAGAAGTAAACTAGCATGAAAAGAAACAATCATGTCTATCATCGTGATCCACACAGCGAATTCGAAATAAGAATTTATTCAGAAATTAGACAAATAACATAAGCAAACTCGCACGAAACGAAACAGTCATCAACTACTACGAATAATAGACAAACAACAAAAGTAAACTAGCACGAAACAGACGATAAATCGAGTAAATGTGAATTTACTGAGTGAACTTGTAAGTTCCAAAACAAATTCCAAGATTTTCCATGGAAGAAATCTGTTTTCAAAATCTTAGATTAAGTTACTATTAAGTCCATGGATGGCGCTAGAACTTTGTTATGGTACTAATCACAAAAACTGTATTTGCAGTATTTACTTTTCTATCCTGCACATTACCTGTGGGGAGGATATTTATAATAACTGGAAAGATGGTTGACGACATTCGCACTTTTTCTCTACAAAGTGAAAACCACCGTTTTACTTTCTCGCAATTCCTCTGGGGAAACAGTTACAAGAGTAGACACGAACGTCGAGATTTTACGACTCACGTTAGAGGATCGCGGAGAGCTGGCAACGGGATAACAGGGTCTCGAGCTCGCTCACACTCACACAATCCTGTCTAGGATGCATAAAGCCGACTACAAGTATTGAACGATAAGTGACAGTTGGCGAATATCGATCATCAGTCTGCTATCTCGATCCCTGCTCTGCTCCATTTTCTCCCGGGTCGAGTTCCGGAGCACATCTAGAAACGAGCTACTTTTACCCTGTCCATATCAAAGGGAACAAACTCGAACGATACAGCACTACAGGGCAGTTACGTTACTTTGCATCATGGGACTCACATGGCGCTGTATATCTTTATAACAAAATTTAAGCGTCCTTCGCAACGCTACATGAGCCAGTCCCTTACACTTCAACCATCAGTGACCTGGATAGTTTTCGGCTTCTGCGGCTCAGGAGGGGGAATCTTGGGCACAGTAATGGTTAGGACACCATCGGCACAGGATGCTTGGATCGCGTCCAGCTTGGCATTACTCGGAAGTGTAAATTTACGCAAGAATTTCCCCGCGGGTCGTTCTAAGCGCAAGAACTTCCCTTGATCAGTACATTCGTCACGCTTGCGCTCTCCACTTATTGTAAGAACATTATCGTTCTCTACCTGCACCTGTAGACATGAGATAAAGTAAGACTACATAGCAGTGACGTTCCCCACTAACAAATCGTGCATGAGAGAGACGATAAATCTTCCGACGGTTCAGAATTCGTAAGGTACTCTGCACGCATTAGCGGCGAAGTCTCCGACGAAAGATACCGATAAATCGACATGAGCTGAAAGATACAGGATATAATCTTCGGAGGCTATGAATACTTACGCTACTCGCACCCGGCTTATACGAAAACATTCTTGATCGACTTGATAATTTCTGTTGACTAGCTAGGCAAGGTACGATCCGCACGAACGAATCGACTATGCGACACGGTACCGGCACATACCTTGATATCCCCACACTTCAATCCAGGCATGTCAGCGATGAACAGATAAGAATCACTGAGCTCTTTCACATCCACAGCAGTGTTGAACATAGCCTTAGTGTCTCGTACGTAGCTGCGGGCCGATGGGTGCAGCGACTTCTCGTTGTCATCAGGCGTCTGTAGCAAGTGAGTGAGGGCGGTAGTGAAGGGATCTCGTCCGAAGATGACCTCCATCGTATCTAATCGCACAAGCTAATCTGCAGACAGCAATTTGAAAATTCCTTGAGAAGCACTGGAAACAGGTTTCCTGAACACTACCTGCTGTGCTTAACTTGCACGAGTTGTGGATAGTGTAGCATCGTCCGAAAGACCGTTGAAGGACCTACCGCAGTGGAGCAATCGTCGACTCTTGCGCCGTGGAGCAATCGTTAAAACTCGTTAAGAGTTCTAACACGCGAACCCGAAATTGCCAATCGATAAGATATCCTGGGTAACGAAGTCTTTCGCAGAGCTTTCGACGCCTCTAGTTCCAAAGCTCGGTTCTTATATAGTGCTGCCAAGAAGGGGAGGTCAGATTAGCAGCCAAGGAGGCGCGGCCGGATAGACTTCTCGAAAGTACTTGAACGAGCTGGCAGAAGCTCCCGAAACTCCTGAACCTCTCGAGCGCTTCATGCAGAGGACAGAATAATCTAACTGCTCCTGTTCCCGTCGTTGACTCAGATGGTTCGAGACAGAAGGAAGGAAGGAGGAAGTCACTACACACTATGTATATCACCTTGGATCACAGTCGCAGTCGAGGTCGAATCCCAGCCGGCTCATGGCCACCACCTTTTCTCATACCTGTAGCGTCCGGGAAACTCTGCCAAATAATGTCGGCCCGTTCGGCATTCCTTTTGATGTTACCTGCCGGCGTGGAAATCTACAAAACACGTGTCCGAAAGAAGAAAATGTACCTTTTCGCTTTACACGCAAGCAAGAGATGGTGCTCGGAGAAACAACTATCCGGTAGTTAGATGCACAGCACGCCAAAAGCGTCTTAGGATCTGCACCGAACTACGTCCGTTTACCTACTGGTTACTCAACTCGCGCATACCTTTGCGCGAAGTGATAAAATATTTAGGCATGCATACATATCACCTGCTCCTCGTTTCAGATAGAGGAGGTGTATGCATATTTATATATTTATATATTAATAAATATTAGTATCCTACTAAAACAAATATTTTATAGCAAGACATGGCTGCTCCGTACACTACGCTTACATATACTCTTTGTGTAATGTTCAAAATATAATTACTTAATAATTATAATTATAATCTTCTCGTTAACTCATTTATGGTTAGTGAATGTACAAACGTTCATATGTTTTGCACTCCACATTATGACGTAGAATTTCCCAAAAATGATTTTCTCCAAGTCAGTTGGGCGGTACCATCAACCGCATGCTATAATTTTACAACTATATTCACGTTTCTTTTCTTATTCTGTCCGATCCAAAGTTCATGAATGGAAGACGTAGTCCCCAGAGCTTAGTTTTGTTATTTGTTTACCAAAGTTTATAACATGGACTCGCGCATATTTATCAGTATTATATGTTTGAAAAAATCCGGTACTAAATTAAAGAGAAGATGTCTGCTAAGTTAAGAATTCTGATAAGAATTTTTAACTTGAATACTGAGAAATAAGCGTTTAGATATTTCTATTTTGTTTTTGTTTATTTGATAGATTAAAAATCTTAATACAAGTAGAAAGTCAACAGCATTCAAGATAAGTGTTTCTTGGGAGCTAAATAGAAAACAGAAATAGAACCCTAACGCTTTTTTCAAATCTTTGATGTAGAGCGCTTGAGATGACACCCAAGACCACGTGTATGGCACCGAAAAACATCAAAACCATCGAGAAAGTGAACGGATCCGAGAACCATGCACGATATGAATCCAAGGAACTGTGTAAGTTATCCAGCTGCGACGGGATGAAGCATTAAAGAAATAGAATGACCCCAAACAATGATCTGTTTTACTTTGCACCAAATTCCGCAAGGTTCGCCCATAGAAGGTAAGCCAGATTCCTTCTGGTAATGGTTAGTAGAAAATTACTCTAACAATGGCAAATGAATACTATAATCTTTTCTTTACACTCTCGCCAAGAATCTCACACGAACTCAAATTTGCATTCGAGTCACGGGATATTAACCGGGTGGGTGATGTTCTGAGGCTCCCTGTTCTGTCAGACATGCAAGATCAACTTCTGGGAAATTTTGCTCGTTGGTTGTCACCGGGAAATGTATAAATATTAAGTAAAAAATCTGTTCTAACGCAAGAAGAGGTGAATAATATGCAAGGGGTGTTAAAGTTAGATTTGTTTTCAAATATTCTTTGACTCATCGGAAGAAAATACGGATTTCGGTCAGGCATCTACCGATCGGTGGTTTTTACTCTGTCTATTTTTCATTTCCATTTCGTTCTGTACTCTCAAGCACAGCTCTTGTAAAGTAAACTAGAAATAAGTTTCCAGTCCTTGTTTTCATTTCGATTTTCTAACGTGATTTACTTGAACGTCTAGCATTCAGATTGTCTAATTTGGAGTTTAACAGTTTAGATTATCACCTCAGCACTCCCCGGCTCTGTAACCAACATTCAAGTTTTGAATAGCCGGCTGCAGTCCGACGCGCCATCCATAAGATTCACATCCATTAGTATATTTCCACCTTCGGATCGTCATCTTATGGAGGCTATGAGAAGAGATTACGGCTAAAGCTAAAGAAAAGATGCGGCTGCATGCCGAAGTGAGAATTTTCTACCGGCAAGGTCATGGAATCGGACGTAAGTAACGGAATTTTATTCAAGCAACTTTGCAGATTACATCATCTTCTGTTTGGATCTCGTAAACTTCGTTAGTAAAATGCATAAGCGCCTGCCAACTCCATCCTGCTGAGAAGATGTTCAAACACCTGAGGAAGATACCCTCTCTATGATGTCGTATGACATCACAGACAGACAACACTATCTCATGGCCTTCGCTGCGGATAAAGGTCAAATTTCTCAGGCTCCATCAACCGACTGTAACCTGAATGGTCTTCGGCTTGTGAGGCTCTGGTGGGGGTACCTTCGGAACTGTTATAGTAAGCACGCCGTCAGCGCATGTGGCCGCTATCGCGTCCAATTTCGCGTTGCTGGGAAGGGTGAATTTTCTCAAGAATTTTCCTGCAGGCCTCTCCAAGCGCAAGAACTTCGCATTTTCTTCCGCGGACTCATCCCGCTTGCGCTCACCGCCAACCGTAAGAACATTATCATTCTCGACTGAGACCTGCATACGTTCAACATTGTTCATCAGAATCGTCAATCAAAGAGATTCAACTCTGAGATCCAGAGCAGTGATGCGATCCCGGTCGTCATGTGGATGATTCAAACAAGTCGAATCACTGTATATCCATAGGTAAGAAAGGTCCAACTGTGTACTTACCTTTATGTCGGTCGACTTCAGTCCAGGCATATCGGCGACAAATACATACGCGTTCGGAAGCTCCTTCACATCCACTGCGGTACTGAACATGGCCTTCGTGTCACGAACATAAGTCCTAGCAGTCGGATGCAAAGACTTCTCATACTCCTCAGGAGTTGTCAGTAGATGAGTGAGAGCGCTTGTCAAAGGATCTCGGCCAAAGTAAATGTCCATCTTAGCAGTCTGTCTTTCTTGTTTCTGCACGGGCCGCACGCATAATACGGTTCCAATGTTAGAATGTTCACGCCCTCATGAAATCTTGCCAACCAGTTTCCCGAATCAGGAACGTATTGATCCCAACATCTGGCAATCTAAACACACAAACTCACGGCAATATTCCACTTACTATATTCCGGTTCACGAGTTCAGCAAATGACTGCAGCAACGAAGAATGCAACGATGGTCATTGTTTCTGTTTTACAGCGTAGTGGAACATAACATCATTTGACAGCAGAGAGAGAGGGTTACACTAATCTGTACAGCTCCGAGAAAGATTTCAAAAGTCAAGATCACTGTCAGACCGGAGGACTGGACAAAGTTCCGAAAAGCACAATTGAGCCGGAACCGAGAAGGATGTGCTTCCGTACCCAATCGAAAGGTAGGATCAGCACGAACTGCTCAAATAGCGTCTGAAGAGCGGATGAGAAGCAGAGTAATAGATGACTTACTAAACCTGTGCCTCATAGGCTCCGACCGCGCCACCTTTTATACCGCGCATAAGGTGCTCCAGAAAGTGCAGAGTGACACGATCTGCCACGTAGGAGCAAAGCTGGGTCCCAGTGTTCGAAGCTCCTCGCCCGAACTTCTCCGAAGTTTCGAGATTGCATATTCGAAGAGTCGAGAGTCCAAAGGAATAGCTGTTTGCGTTTGATGTTAACTTTAATATTCCGTTCATTGACACTATTCCGCAGAATATATTGCGGAGGAAATACCGTAAAAAGTGAAGTAGGATCCCATGTTGTCTTACAAAAAAGTATATGATTCGTAAACATGTCTATGTCTTCGAACTTGGTGTGTTCTCTAGATGCTGATTCATACTATCTCTATATTCTATGATTTGATCTTTTCGTTTTATCTTGTACTTATTTACTTAAGTGCAATTTAATAAAAATCATTCATTTTTATTTATTTATATAATAATTTTTTTGTAAATTAGTACTAAGAGAACTATTCCATTCAAATTAGAAATATTTTTTTCACCATGTCTTGAAAAATGATAGAATGTTTGGAAGATTGGCACTGGACTTGAGGTTTTGTTATGGCCAAATATGCATACAACATGCACGGAGGAGAGGACGGGTGGAAAGCAACAAGTGAGGACTTCAATTCAAAAATTCTCAATGTTTATCAATCCACTGCGAAGGTATGGTTGTGGAGAGAGTAATCATTTTTCTTCATATGTGTCTCACTAAGCTGTGAGTGTCATTACTTTTTAAAGAGAATTTATGCGTTTCTAAAAATCTTAATTATTTTGCACCACTTGTATGTTTTGTTTTTTGAGACAGTTTTCTCATCCAATCGAGATTGTAGAAGCGACATGTTCTTTTCTCTACGTGTTGTCCACTGTTGCTTGGACATGGACGCAGGAGGATTGGCTCATGGAGAAGACATGAGCCAATGTTGTTCATACTTTATTCAGACCATGTTTCCTTAATTAAAAATTAAAAACACAATTTTTTGTATTCTAAATTATCATAAAATCAAGTTAGGCGCACCTACGAGCCTGAAGTGATTTCGTCCCTTTTGCCCGAAGTCGTTACTCTAACCGTAAGGAGGGGGGTGCCGAAGGCAGGGCACTCTTCTTCATAAAAGGATAAAGAATTTCCCTGATTATATTCTTCTCAATCTCCTTACCATAAACTGCTTCGGGCGGTTAAATTGATAACGCCCCGCGCATGTAGTGCTTATGGGTCATCTGTAATGGAGACTTCCACCCTAGAATCAAAATCTCTATAGGTGATCTCGTAGTTCTTGGTCCCAGCTCGGCGCAAGCAGACTGACGAAAAAACTATGTTGTCACCATCATAGGTACTCAAGATATTGTGTTTGGAGCATTTTACTTATGTTAAGTCATGGACTGGTTTCTTCAGCCCTTTTTTTAAGGGCTGAGAAGACCTGAAATGGCTTTACCGCGCACGCATCCCTTCCCGCTGGATGGGCTCGTCGTGCTTTGGTATGGTCTGGAGAAGTTGAACTCCTTGAGCAAAACGCCACAGGAGTAGCATCTATCATTAGAGAATAAATAAAGAGTCGGCTTCAGATTTTTGATATAAAAAATGATGATAAAAATGAATCGACCGCACTTAGTCCACCTGCCCTGGCGAAACTTGATTTCTTTTTTGTTTTCGTCCGAAGGTCTCGACCAGCGGGGTAGCGATGACTTATGAAAAAGGTAGGGCATGGGCAGTTTGTCCTTGGGAGTTCGTATAAGACAAAATAGAAAGTAATATAAAACAAACATAACCAAAGGAATTGTGTCAAATACGTAAACTTTGACATAAGGTTTTTTTTTTTTTTTTTTTGCAATCAAAATGAAAAGAATTGGAATATAAGCTCAATGTAGTAGGGAAGGAAAGGTTCGAACGATGCTCGGGAACCAAGCTTGGATTAGACAGGATTTGCAAAAGGCCCTGAACCTTTTATCACCAGCCCCAGATCCGGAGTCCCATCTCTTTCTATTCATACCTGCTTTGATGCGCACAATTTCAGGTTTATGCAAAAAGCAAAGGCGTGATCAATCACGGAAGTCGAGATATTTGGCGCAGGGAACCCCCGGTATTCTCAATACTTCGGTTTTCTTTTCGTCAGTTTTTTTTTTCCTTTTTTGTCCGACAGTCCCCGGCCCTTTGTTTTGTCGGACAGTATTTTGCTTTTGTGGTGTCCCACAAAACAAAGTCCGGGACCTTGTCTAAGGTCTCCGTGTTCGTTGCCGAACAAGAATGAGTGCAACGCCTTTGCACAGAAATGGACTTGTGCTTTTTATCGTGCGGCTTTTTCTCGCGCAGGACCTATCCCGGTGACCAATCACCCAGGCGCGCATCTCAAGCCGGCGGCGTGAGGGACATTTATGCCGTCCTCACCGGAGTATTTTAGGCGTTGAACGCCGGCTCTTATAATCTCCTTAAAGTCCCTAATGATCATTTTTAAGGTTAGCAAAATAACTAGTAAGATGCAAAAGAAGACGGTGAAGCTTCCAGTCTCTATTCACTGTGTTCAACGAGCTTCGGAATAACCACCCCTAAAAGACCCTTATTTTGCGAATCAAGACCTTCAGGTCTTTCTTTCGTAAAGCCGTCTCCTGTCTGAAAGTGCGCACCTTCGGACCCAGCACATCATTGACAATCATTCTTCGAGGTGGGCTTGGGACGATCATGAACTCAAATTTCTGTACTATTTTTTCTTTTTCCACGCCCGCTGCGTTAAAAATCATTGAAAGATGATTTTTTCTGTTTGCTGTTTTTGTCTTTGTCTGTCAAAGGTGGAACTTGACCTAACATGAATTGCAACTGTAAGTATCATACGGTCAAGAAAATAAGAAATCAATGCAGCTGGGACCATTTTAATTTTTTTGCCATCTTTCAAAAAGGACTTAGTTTAGAATTTCGTTTGTTGTGAGCAAAATTTGTCCATGACATGTCCTCTCTGTCTCGACTTTGCTGCTGTGGAGTATGAAGCTATTTTCTGTTCGCAAGGCATCACCAAGAGTTAAGTTCTCAAGTTATTATTCGTTCTTGTACATTCTCACCTCGTTTGCTGTTTTTATTTCTTCAAATCATAACAAACATTTGTTTTCCCATGCACCTTGAGATCTAAAGCTTCTAGTGTCCAACAATGATGTCTTCTCCTCCGACATAGAAGAGTTCTAGTTCTTCTCCTCAGTCTTCTTGCATCGAACAACCAGTTTGCTTCATAATGATTTTCTTTCATGTTGATTATCCACTTCTTTTTTATCTCTCGATACTTTGTTATCTGAGAAACATTCTATATTGAACTCTGATGAGAAGAGAGTGCAATGCGATAGACGATACATTTACAAAGACTTGGATTTTGTTTATATCTGTCACATTTCTTTTTGACGGAGATTTTATTCTAGTCGGCCAATCCGTTGTAACTTTATCTGATCTTTACATGTATTTAGGGACAAAATATTATCAACATTGACTCGTCTTTCACGATCGACACCTCCATATGTTCTCATACTTAAGGTTCTTTCTGGATTCGCTGTCGAAGCTATTACGTGCTACGGTTCAAGTCATCTTTCGCTTCAACTCTCTTCCATGTGTATGTGTAACTCTTTGTGATTTCACATCCGATTTATTTTATCCGCACTTCTTAGACCTCATACGCATTGATATACATGAAGAGAAAAGCTCGATCGAGAAAAAATAAATTTCTCCAAAGCAGAAGCTTGAATATTTTATAACGATATGTAGGACAAACGGGGACTTGGACTTATCTTGTTTTACGCTACTTGGTTTCTTCCTGGAATGAATTTCAGAGATTTTTTTCTTGAAAAGGGTGGGACGTTGTCGCACTACTTGACGACTACATGCTACACTTCTACTCCAACACTTGAGTTTATTAGTTCTAGATGTTAGCTAAATATTATTTCTAGTCTTTTATGCATATGTTTGACATCTTTGTGTATGATGTTAACACTATTATGTGACATATTTTGAGTCCTAATAGGTTGATAGTATGTTATTTATCTTGTTCAAGCACTCGTGCGCTTGTGCAAGTGATTATCTATGATATCCAAAGTACATAACTTTAAGTTTATAATGTGGATAGAGTTTAAGCTCATGGGTTATGTTTACGTGTCGTCCATGCATGCTTTCTAGCTTGTTTAAGTTATTTTTTAGAGTTACATGTCACTTTACATGTCTTCTCAAGAAGTTAAGGGTTTACGTTGATACTTTAGACGCTTGAAACGAAACCTATGTGTGAAGTTAAGTTGCCAAGTGTATTGGGGGCACAAAAGGACAGAGAAGTGAAGCTATGAACTCTCCATTAGTCTATTTTTATCTTTTGTGAAATCTTAAACTTGGAACTAGAGGTCTTAAGGGCATTTTGAGCTTTTGATAAAAGAATTCGAAGATCAAAGAGCACAAGGTGAGAGAGCTTGTTGTGCCAATCATTGTTAGTTCAATTTATGATTTGGAGCAATAAAGAAGGAGTTGTGTCAATTTTGGATTGGGTCAAAATTACATCACAGTTGCTGATTTTGGAGTTTTAGGTGTCAATTGCAGCAGAATAGAGATAATCGATTCAAACTTTCATGGTTGCGTTCACTGTCAGTAAGGCTACGACTGTTGGAAAAGTTTCATATCATTTGAGTGGGGTGAATAAATCAGAGCGGTTGCTGAAGCAGAGGGGATCTAAAAAGCTCTCAATCTAGAGCAGCAACTTCCGAGCTCGAGATCTGAAGATCCATGTGCAACCAGCAGGTCAAACTTCGCAGGGTTGTTCAGCATACTACAAACTACACATCCTGTAAGACTGAACAAAAGTTAACGATCCAATTTTCTGTTATAGGTCGAAGTAGCCATCTGGGTACAAGAAATTACTATAATTTTCTTAGTAAAAATGTTTTTGCTCATATCTCAGTGCTTAGAGTTGATCTCAAGCTGAAATTTTTATGTGTGTTCAGTAAGGCCTCCTTTACATGTAGGAGAAGTTTCGAAGTCTAAATAGACATGTGTTTCATATTCTTGAGTGTTAAAGTTCACCGTTTGATCTTATTACTACTTGTTAGACATGATTTTTGCTTTCTGAACATATTAGAGGACCCAACAGACTTATGTAAGTGCTTATAGTGTCAAGTTATAATCTGAAGCCTACATCTTGAGTAAACAATCACAGCTAGAAGCCCAGCGTTTTTCTAAGTAGAACTATCACACTCCGACAATGTTGTTTCACTTGCACTATCAAGGTGTCATATGCGTCGAAGATAAATCTCCTCTTGAAGTAAAAAATACATAGTTTCGACTCTAAGTTGGACAAAAGAGCAATTTATAAAAATTGAAGTCTGTGTACAAAACTCTTACTAACAAAAATCTCCATATCTTTGTTGGGATGGTTGGATACTATATAAAAGACCAGGAAGAGTAGTATTATCATCTGAACCAAAGAATATCATTAAGAGTATGTTGTTAGATGAAAAAGAAATGTACATGTTGCTTGACGCATGTACAATGTTGGAGTTTTATCAGAATAAAAAGCAGAAAGTGAAATTTCAGAAGTTAATAATTTTATTTTAATTTTAATTTTAATTTATTTATATTTTGGAAAAACAACCATAGATGAGATTAAAATTTATCACCAAAATTCTTGTCATGATTTCAACTTGAAATCTTTTTTAAGCTTGATTTACCTACCAATGTTCGCAAAATAAAGCAAGAGTGTTAGTAAGTGGAGAAGTGTTGATTCAAGGTTCACCGCATGTCGAAGCATAGAGATTTCATATGATCAAAAAACTAAACCCTAAAATAATTTTTATTATAATGCATTATTAATTAGTGTATATACTAGAAAAATAATCACAATATTTATTATATATCTTATATAATTATTTTATTCATGGACTAAATTCCATCACTTCCTTCACTAGTATCTTGTTACTAATTTATGAATACATGGTTTAACTTACTACAGTGGATAAATTTTTGACTTTCACCATGATATTTGGCATATATCTATTCAAACAATGAAAACTATATACTTCTTTTTTCTGGGTAAAAGTAAAAATATTTTCTTGAAAGAGGTTATTTTTATGAAATTATCATAAGTTAAGATTATAATATATTTTTGTATTTTTATATGAAATCAGAGTTTACTATGTTTTGTCCTTTCATTACTATGAATGAATATCCGAGAGTATCAATGTGTGTGCAAAAATGATATTAGCTTCTATAACCGAAAGACAACCTACATTAACCGAGACATTAATGGAGACTGATTTTATAGGAGACATAATAATTCATAATTCTTAGATAAACGTATTCTTCCTTTCATATACAAATAAAACTCACTGCTAATAAGTATAAAATACCGACGATTGTCTCATGATGCTCCAGCATGTAATTTATTTTTATTTAATAAAGTTTGCAGACGTTCCATTGTATTTTACAAAAAAAGTAAAAACAAATTATCATTATTATTCGGACCTTCATTTATATCCGTACTGATCATTTTGGTTATCTAAACTTATATGATGTATGACAGAGACAAAAGACCTATATCTCTGTAATTTTTTGGGTTTAACTCATCACAATAAATCAGAATAAATCAATGATAGTGTTTATTTAGTTTTCAGTATGAATATTATTGATGAAAGCGTGATTTTAACTCGGATGATTCACCATTCATGATGATGGCATTGAATCACGCTGAAGTTCTTTGCATAATCACTGATTCCTGATTCAGTCCGCGCTTGGTGAAAATATTCAACTTATTTTTTCCGTAACGTCCAGTGACCACTTTACTTCTTTTCGTAACGTGTATTTCTTTACAGTCATTAGAAGTTTCGTTAAAGCTGCGGCAAAAATGTTATTTTCTTCTATCTACTAGATTCTGTAAGTGACGTTGCACTCAACATTATTTTTGTCCTCAACATTTTATAGTCCTTGTTGAAATATACAAGGTGAAGGACAACGATGCATCAAAATTTTATTTCATCGCTTGCCTCAACTCGTTGGTTATATATCGTATGTATAGTGTAGTGCACAGTTCATCTGCTTTGCAATAAACTCTTGTCAATGTACTTAACTTCACTTCTTGTGCTCTAATCTATCTGAATGTTTGCTTGTGTTCCATCGCTAGTGTCAGAGTAGTTACAAATAGTATAAAGTTTGGAGTTGTGTCACTACTTATGTGAATGGGTATACATATCCTGTGGATTCTTAGTTCTATTTGCACCAGTATCTTGCAGCATGTCATCTTGTTACTCAGACTACTCAATTTACATTGGGTGCATCGATGATTATCTCGTCAAAAAATATATTCTGAATATTTTCACTGGTGACTGTTCTAAGTGTAAAAATGATTTCAAAAAAGCCAATCTTGAAAATTTGCATCCCAAGTTGGATGAGCCCTCTAGAAAATGTACCATATTTGTCAGATACAGCATTTTTGGCCAAAAAGTGGTAAAAATAGTGAGATCAAGAAGCAGATGGAGATTTCTGTACTTTTAAAATACAAAACACGAAGCCAGATGTCAAGACATGTCAGTTCGCTGAGTTAAACTAAGCTACAATAAATAAATAAAAAATTATAAGTGACTCAAAGTTTTAAAATTTACACAGTGATTCGAGTCATGATTCAAATTTTTAAAATAATAATTTGATTGAGAATGATTTGAAATCCATTATTGATATTAAAATATTGTTATCTGGAAAAACTAAGGAGTCATAATAAATTTACTTTGAAATATTTTATTGGCTGCATATAAAGTATCAATGTAATGACATTTTTATTTTTTTAGGATGATGTTCCTCTTTCATCTATGGTTAATCGTCTTTTATTAATCAATTTATATATTCTTAAAAAGTGAAAATAAATAAATATTGTTAAATAAATATTCATCAAATTGCAATAAATTCTAAAGATGAAACTCATTAACCTATTGATATCAACTAACACCTCCAAATTCAAAATAAATTTAAATTTGAAGATTTTGATTTTGATGTATCATGTTTTATTTATACATGTTAAATGTTATTATTTTTATTCTTCATCTGTAATCCAGATATTAATCCAAAAGTATCATTCGAATTTAAAGCCATCCCGTTTAAAGTAAAAATCAATATATTTTTATTCTTTTTCGTCTTGCAGAATCGTTGGTTAGTGATGCTAACGAATAGCAAAAAGTGAACCCGTTGTTTGATGAGGGCGCAAGAAGCAGCAAAAACGAAAACTTTTCATTGGCTTCTGTTCTAAAGCACTATATATGTATGAAGAGATACAGTCACCGGATCAAATATGCATCCTCCTAGCTGCTGTCTGGTAAGAATGTGAGAAAGAGTACAAGCAGTGGGATAGAAGAAAATGTTCAGAGCCTGTTGGTTTTGTCATTATTTCTGAGCACCCTTGGTTTTCTAAATAAATCAAATTATTTGAAATTTTATATTCATCAAAAGATTTAATTCTGTGCAAAGTAGAGCGGGTTGGGTAAACATAGTTCTAAATCTTGGCCTTATCGTTCTATTTGTTTAGTGAGCGAGGAGAACTGAGACTGCTTTTCATTTCTCTTTCTGTTTTTCATCGAACATGCATATTATACTCTTCTCTTCCATTATCAGTAGAGGGGAACATGCAAAGGACTTTAATTTACCTAATCCTTCCGAGGAGAAGGATTAGGTGATAATTAAACCTTCAAAACGAATGGATTTCTCACACAGTTGCAGTCTGCTCTTATGGTTCCTATTGCACGCGACAGTCCACATGTTTTATGGATTATTTCCAAAAGATCCGTCATGTACAAAACAGTTAATATATAATAATTATAGTAATATATAATTTATTTATATATATTGAATATTTTCTTTTTAATGTTTATTGAATTCTTGTTAACATCTTGATAACATCGTCACTATGTGGTCTAATCCAATGATAATTTTATTGCGTTTGTCCTGTTCGGTCAGAAGTGCACTTTGGATGCATATGCATAACTCTATGTAGGTAAGCAAGCCTGCATAATCACCTTCTCCATCTTCAGATGGAGAAGGTGATAAGCTTACTTTATTATCTAACCTTCCGATGAGAAGGGTTAGGTAATAAATTAAATCACTTATAACTTAATGAGACCTCAGTGTGATGCGAGTGCTTGAACATTGTGTTGTGTGACCTAGAGGGTGATTTTTTCTATGCATAGGTTGTTCTTTGTCACCATGCAAGGTTGAAGTGAAAAAGCGAGGAGTTCTTCGACTCGCAAACGATACATACAAGTCATTTTTCATTCTATGTTCCTTTTGTTTTCTAACCTAGTGCTTTCTGACATGTAACCGAGTGCATTTCGTAGGTGTTCAGGTGTCACATGTGTTTTTGACAAGTGCAAGTCGTGGTTGATGTGCTCCGTGTGAGTCCATCCAATTTTTGCATTTCTACTCTATAGTCTTCATCGACTATCGATATTGATGATCCAAGATCACTTGTGTTCAGCAAGAACTATGATGTTTTGCACTTTTTGTTTATATTGTCAGTTTTGCACTGCAGTTCCCAATCCAATGAGTTTATTCTTGATTTACATCATGTCTATTTGCAGAAAGATCAACAAGTCCGTTTCAAACAATGTGGAGTTTCTAAGAACGAGAAGTGTAATGCACCGAATAGAGCATGCGTTGTCCATGTCGGTTCCTACTTCAGACCGATGGAGTACGATGTTGTCATCGGTTAGTCAAGTTTGGCTAAACGGGTGACTCATCCTGAGGTTTACGATCACCGTTCTTGGAAGAGTGTCACGACTAACTGAGACACGACTCCCTGAAACTCAGGATTTCCTTGGAGGAACTTAAATTCTTCTTAAGCATTGCTCCCTAAATTAGAGAACGAGAAGGGTATCAGTATTCAAGAACTGAGATCAGTAAAAATCTCCTTATATCAAGAAATTTTTATCTATATCAAAACATATATAGTGATAACTCGATAACTATATCAAATATAGTTATCAAAGTTCGATATCTATCTTTCTTAAAGTTATCAACCTCGATAACTATCTCAAATATAGTTATTGAAGTTCGATATCTATTTCTCTTAAAGTTATTGATATCAAGAGATTTCTCCTGATATCAGTTCTTGAATGCTTATATCCTACTCTTCCTCCCTAAATTATGACTCTTATCTAATTTTGGCAAAGATAGAAAAGTTGTTCTCGTGGGACCCTGATTTTCTTGAGTCACTTCTTCCTTACATTACACTTTCATGAACTCTCTTTCTCTCTCTCCCTGATATCTTAGTGGATCTTTCCGTTGACTGAACTCCCTAGATGATTCTCTCAAGTAATACTTCCTGAATATTCGAAGGTTAAACCATGAACCCTCCTTGATTACTATCAGAGTTCACTCCTTGTGCCATAGGGCCCAAGAGAATTGTCTTGTTTCTCTCAATTCTCAGCGGCTCTGGCCTCACTATTCGCTCTTCATGGAAGAACTTAGTTCTTCCTTGAACTCTGTCGTGGTTGCAATTACTCCGACAACGATGATAAATAACGTACGTGAAAACACGCACATGTACACATGCATATACACACATTTGCATGTAACAAATATGTTGGTATGTCGACTTGATCCTCAAGAGGATTTTCTACTATTGATTTAGTATACAAACTTGACGAGTGTATGCTTCTATTCCCTGTAGGACTACGTCTAACACATGTGCATGAATGACTAGAGAGAGCAGCCTAAATAGTAATTGAAACTCTAATTTTCTATCTAACCCTTAGTGGCAGTAGCCGTGAGCAGTCTTTTTGTGATGTTAGCCGTCTTATTCTAATTATAGCACATTAACATATGCACAGAGTGCGTCAACGACTCCTTCTTAGCTATACGTGAGGTCGTTCTCCCTGTCTTCCTGCACCATCATCAAGAGTCTTACATGAGAAATCCATCCTAATCTTGACCCTTACAAGGATCCTAAGTCAGAGATCGAGACGGACGTTTTAGCATATCTATGACATAACCTCACCGTAAGACGTTAGTATGTCTTGGACAAACTTTTACTTATCTTTATACGAGTATACCTTCCTTGCATTCTCAATTTCGAGTGTTGTTGTCCAGAAATTCGTCACTGCTGTATCGCAAGAAGCCATCCATTATTGCTAACTCTAAGGCTCCATCAATTTGATATCCGTACTACATTCCTTAAGAGAGAACCATGGCTATGAGTGTGAATCGTAATTGGGATCAAATTGAGTCTTGCGAGAGCACTTTTTTCAGAATATGATAAAATAAATGACAATAGATAGCAGCCTTGAACACCAATACACATTGTATATCCTTGTGCTGATCCTAGAACCGAATTAGACTCTCATGAATGCCTCCTAGATCATTAAATATGTGTAGGATCTTAGGTCAATAAAAATGATACAATCCATAATGATTGTGGCTTAGTCGACATCTCCGTGGTACCTTAGGGTCGAAGGTTGGATGTTGCGATAAGGTGGTAAGAATGACGTCCAATAGGAGAAGATACTTTGTGTTAATGTGTCCAAACTCAAGGTAGGTGGTCTAAAACATTGACGAGATAGAGAAAATCAGAAACTGAGAAGATCCAAAGTGTAGAAAATATCTTCGACGATTCTCTTTGAAGATGCATTGGGAGCACAGTGCCGTAGGTTAGGATGCACTGCTCATGGAATGGGGGTGCTTGAAAGGAATATGAAGATCATATACTAAAATCTTTGGGAGAAGAGATTTGGGAGACGAGGGGCACACTCCATCTTGCTCTTATCATGCTCTTGTGTCATGTAGTCTCACCTTGACATCTGTCGTTGGATTTCTCGTATATATCATCAGTATCTGACTTATCTCTTGACTCGACATAGAGAGCACATGCTGCGAGAGCATCATAAGATATGGAGTATTTTAAGTGTCGCATCTTCCCGGACTCCATCTTTTTCTTCATGGACAATGTGTTTATCCAGTTGGGACCAAGCTATCTTGATCTCGGTGGTGAGTAGACCGATCTCACTTTTGATATCGGCTAAGTTCTCCATTTGGAATCTCGTCATGTTCTCCATCCTTTCTATGGTGAAATTTCAGACCTCCTTGAGTGTAATATCACCTCTGATGCGAGCCTTCTCTTTTGTCGATACATAAATACCTTGGATGTCATAAGAGCGACCAATGGCATCTTCTTTGAGTAGGTGATCTTAATTTTTTTCAGGCAGTGTAAGAAATACTCTAGGATTAATGCTTGTAGATTGACGTCACATAGATTAACTTGCTTGGATTGACCAAGGTGACGTCTCCATGCAGGATTGCCTCGCATAAGAATTTCTTGAAGTAAGTAACATCTCAATCCTACAGATCTTTGCTCCAAATTTGTGTAAACACCTTCGCAATGAGTGGTTCTCTCATATTGATATTTCACTCCTACGCATTGAAGGTGATAAGTAAGACCTTGTCTATCAGGTACATATGTTCTATCACACATGATTGTCCTCACATTCTTATTGGCCCGCATGCATTTATCGGGTTGAAAATCAGTGGACTGTTCAAGAGGCTTAGGTAGAAAGGAGTAGTTCGCTGCTTTTGGGTTTTTGAGCATGAACTCCCTTGTCTTCTCTTCTGTCGTGCAAAGATCCATATATCCTCCTTTCTGGATTGTCACGAATAGTGGATGCAGCTCGATCGTTATCGGATTAATCAAGCTGAAATGGTGCTCCTCTAATAGTTTGGACAAGTTGTGGGATCATACGTTACATCTTTATGGAATGTATGGTCTCCTAGTGCTCTCTCTGTTGAAATAGAATGGTCACATATTTGAAGGAAGACATCCCTGGTACTTGCTCCATGAATGGAGAGATCACTTTGGACTGGGCCAGAGCTTGATCTTCTTCCCTGATCTCTACTTCCTCTGCGATGCTCTTCTTGATGAACCTCGAGTGCTTCTTCTTTGTATTCTCTTTTCCTGGCTGGATAGAAAAGTACCTTTCCTGGGACAAAACAAGCAGTGGTCTTTCGCTCTCAGGAGTATCGATTTAATGAAT
This sequence comes from Asterella californica, assembly GCA_036924285.1. Classification (NCBI taxonomy): domain Eukaryota; kingdom Viridiplantae; phylum Streptophyta; class Marchantiopsida; order Marchantiales; family Aytoniaceae; genus Asterella; species Asterella californica. The sequence continues at coordinate 28,674,111 of JAYKYS010000006.1, read as the reverse complement.
GAAGGAGTGACACTTATGGAGCTATCATACTCGTTGATTAAGATGCTAAGATCTTTGAGTAGGTTGTCATTCATCCGAGTAACCAGCATCTCTAGAGTGATATGTACCGTGGAACTGATCCCTCTACGGCGTATGCTTCCGTCCTTCTGATCTCTTCGGAGGATCTTCGATCCTCCAGATATTTGCCGCCCTGAGCGAGAGTTTCATGATCGCTCCACTGTTATTTCTTTGAGGTGTCGTTGGTGGTCTTGGTGGTGGTGGACCGAGGGAGTCGTCCTTTGGAGGTGGATCATCCTCAAGAGCATCATCGTTCTCATCGGACCTCTTTCACTTGTTTTAGTCATTGTCCTCTTCTTTGTCCTCGCATCTACATTCTCGCCTTCTAGAAGCTTTTTGATCTTTACCTGAAGCTTCGTAGTCTCTTGTTGCATCTGTCCTCTTAATCGCTCCTGATCCTAGACCTCCTTAGCATAGATGTCCCGGCTGCTAGTGAAATCATGTAGGTCTTTCTCTTTTATAGTCACTTGGTCTTTGAGTTTTTGGACATCTTGAAGTTTGTTACTCCTCTCTTGGTCGAGTAGTTTCTTTAGTTCTTCCTTCTTTGAAGTCATCCTCTGTATTTCAGCTCCAAGACTGTCAATTTTTCTTTTGACGCCGTTAATTTGGCATGCAACACCCGTGCTCGTTGCTCTTGTAGTTGTTGAACTCTCGCATTCTCGTCCAAGGACTTCTTTTATATCTCTGTAAGCTCCTTCTGGGCTTTATGAGTTTCTTCTCAGTTATTTTTGCAGTGTTGTAATGTTGTCTTGCAATGTGGTGAGAGAGAGTTCATTCTCCTTCTCCTTTTCCTTGATCACGGTGTCGGGTTGAGAGTCTTCCTGGGAAGGGCGAACCTTCTGGCTGTGATATGAGCTTAAAGGCTGTGTTTAATCTACTCGGGGAAGCGTTGGGCTCTTGGCTGTGGCTGGTCTACTCACAGGATAGGCTTCAGGTCTCAAGGTGATACTGAAAACACTCATGTAAGTCTCTAGGCTCTTCTGATAAGTTCAGGAAGCAGAGTTCAGGCTTAACTAGCAATGATAAGATCAGATGGCGAACTTTGACACTCCGGATTGAGAAATATGTGAAGGTTCAGACTTCAGAACTCCTCCTACATGTAAATGAGGTTCTACTGGATACACATACGAAATTTCAGCTTCAGATCAATTCAGAGCACTAAGATATGAGCAGAAACTTTCTGAGTAGAGAAATTACGGCAGTTTCTGATACCCAGACAGCTATTTCGACCTATAACAAGGAAATGGCTCGATCACTTTGGGGAATTCTTTCAGGACTTGCAGTACACAGCTTGATAAACACTCCTGTGAAGTTGGGCCACCTGATTCCACACAGAACTCCAGATCTCGCTCTCCAAAGTTGCTGCTCCAGATTGAGAGCTTTTCGGACCCCCTCTACTTCAGCGGTCGCCCTGAATTACTCACTGACTCAATTGACATGAAAATTTGGAGACAGTCGTAGCCCTGCTGACAGTGAACACAGCCACGAAGTTTTGAAGCAATTTCCTCGATTCTGCTGCAAATGACACTCAAAACCCCAAATTGAACAGAAGTGCTTCAATTTTGACACAAATCGAACTTCAATCAGCCATAACTCCTTGTTTATTGCCTCAAATCGATCAAACTTTTCGCTGACAGTGCTTGGCTCGACGAGCTCTATCTCCCTGTGCTCTCAGATTTCGCAGTACCCTCACAAATTGCTCGAACTCCCCTCTAGAGCTCTGTTTCTAAATTTAGAGTTAAACAAAAGACAAAAACAGACCAATGGGAGTTCATAGCTCCACTTGGTTGTCCTTTAGTACCCTAAATCACGTGGCAACTTAGTTTTACCCATAGGCAACCACGTCAAGCTCCCTAGAGTGCCAACGTAAAACTTAAACTACCTAAAACGACACGCAGCCCCGAAAAATACTTAAATCAGCTAGAAAGCGTGCATGGGCGACAAATAAGTACAACCCATGAGCTCAAACCCCTATCTACATGGTAAATCTAAGTCATGTACATTGAGTATCATAGATAAGTATGAATTCACTTGCACAAGCGTACGAATGCTTGAACAAGATAAATGTCATACTACCAACCTACTAGGATCCAAAATATATGACAGAGTTAACACCATATGCAAAAGGTGTCAACCATAAGCATAAAAGACTAAGAATAGTACAGAGCTAACTTCTAAGACTACTAAACATCAAGTGTCGGAGTAGAAATAACATGCGCTAAGTAACGCGACAGCAGTGATAAGTGAATCATTTACTATGTCAAATGATTCACATCACGACATCCACCCCCTCTGAACCTGCACATCCTCCGGTATGTGCCAATCTCCTCAGTCTTCTGTTTGATCCTCATCATCATCGCTCTCCTCCGCCTCAGCCTCATCAGACATTGAGACGTCTTCGTCTCTTGTTGTCCTCAACTCTGACTCCAGAAAGTTGAATAACTCAACTGACCCTCCGCGTGGTTGATATCTCAAGAGAAGGAGATGACTCTAGTTACGTCAAGGTGTCGATGGACGTCCACAAAGATAAATTATCATAGTTTCAGTAGTTGTTTCAAGAGTCAAGAATGTATTTGCTTACAGCTACTCGGAACTATTGGGGATAAATCCTACATGTTGTCAAGATCCGATCCCACTCAGAGTGGGAGCAATCCCAATATGACATAAGTCATATTGGCTCAATCCAAAATACTCAAGGATGGTGAAAAAGGAGTATCAAAACTCTTGGATTGCAGATTCATCTATCCCAATGAAGAATCAAAATACGCGTCTCTCATCTTGGTGGTTCTGAAAAAGAATCCGAGAAAAATTCAGATTTGTGTGGATTTCAAGCCCTCAATAGAGAAATAGTACTAGACCTATTCTCAGTTCCATTCACGGATATGCTCCTAGATGATGTGATGAGGAGTCAAAGGTTCAATTTCATGGATGGATTCAGGGAATACAACCAAATCATCATCGCGTTGGAAGACTAACACAAACTACGTTTGTAATCGACTGAGACACATTTGTCTACAGAGTAATGTCATTCGAACTACAGAACGTTCCTGCAACATTTCAGAGGTACATGATGAATTCCTTCTCTGACCTGCATGGTATAATGAAACTTTACCTGGATGACTTGTGTGCCCACATTCAGACGAGTAATCATGTAGGAGCTCCACGATCGATTCTACACAATTGCAGCAAGGCAAGAATCTCCCGAAATCCAGAAAAATATTTTTTTGGCATAGCATGCGATCCTCTCCTAGGCCATCTGGTGTGTGAGCAAGAAATCATGATAGAACCTACGAAGATGGATGTCATCAAGGCATTCCCATCTCATCTACAATGTCATGCGCATACACATCGCTACACAACATACATCGTTGTTAAAGATACACCACACACACACATAACACATGGACGATGTCATACACATACACAAGTGTACCACAATAATCTGAACAGAGAAATTATTATCTCCAACACGGTAATAACGATTACTCACAAACGGTCAAGCCAAATCCACTCTATGCTCGAAGAGAATCTGAGTTACACTCAACTAGACTATCCATCATAGCCAAGAGCTTGAAGGCTCAACTTAAAGAACTAAGGCCTCCAAGCCCAACCTGCGAAGTATACGCCTAGTGGGTCGTCCCAAGAACTCGCCCTAACGGCACTAATGACCCTATCGGGATTAGCCACTCTGCACTCGGTCAACCTAGCCGAGGTGCTAAACTGACGTGACAAATGTCGTGTGCATACACATCGCTACATAACATACATTGCTGTCAAAGGTACACCACACACACATAACATATAGATGATGTCATACACATACACAAGTGTACCACAATCGCTCCCCTAACTGGCGGTTAGGTCCCTCTAACTCCAGATAGTCCCATGTCTCCACTACGTGATATACATCTTCGTGGGTGTAAGGATAAGAAGATCGGGTGTTACATCGTCTCATCGTTAGTCGCCTGTCTGTAATTCATACCACGCAAAGATCTATCGGCTATCCTTGCTCTATACATCAAGGACAAACCCACCGTCCAGTAGGAACGACACTAAGAGGTGGAGTCAAACATGACATGTGTCAACCTCTCGAACAACCATCATACACCAACATACGAGCTGGTCCACCAACAAACCCACACAACATACACCTCAAGCCCGCACGTACAACTACTAAGCTTGGGTCAATGGTCCCATCGATGTTAGGAAGATGACATGGTGTGCAATTACGCACATGGTCCTTTCAAACAACACCATCACGGTCCTCTAACATGAGTACTCCAGAAGATAACACCTCACGCATTTGTAAAATAGTGCGCCATGCTGTCATATCCAACGTCGTCGGTGCAATCTGCTGTAGATAGATATAATAGCAAGATGAAACCTGCAAATCGATGACCGATAACTTCTTCCTCGAATAGACGCATATCGCAACGTGTCTCTATGCTGAGCAATCGCTAGGTTCTTAAAAGTCATAGGCATAACTCTCCAAAATGTCTCTGCTCGTTGAGAACATGCGTTCACTCATATATCCAATATCACCAAGGTTCAGCACCTCAGCAGAATCAAGACGAATGGCCGAAGGTAGATCTGGATCTCGGTCATATAATAAAAAATACGATGAGAAGGAAGCCAAAGACGCTTGTCGGCTGAAACGGTAGCCCATAGTCAACCATGGTAACTGCACATCCCAGTCTCCCAAGTGGTCCTTCTGCAAGCCATACTTGCGCAATCCTCTCTTCACCGTCGAAACTACCCTCTCTGTCAAACCATCCGTCTCAGGATGATCTCGAGATGTAGTCCGATGATCAATCAGCGCCAGATCACACAAGACCTGAAACTCACCAAGGAACTCTGTACCTTGGTCTGGCAGCACTTCAACTGGTGCTCTAAAACGACTCAGCATTCGATCTAAGAACGCATACGCTGTCCTTTCACTCACCTTTTCCAGTAATGCCACCAACTCAATCCACTTGGAGAAGTGCTCCACCATCACCAACATATATCGATGGTGACGAACGGTCAATGGTAAGAGTCCCACAAAATCCAAACTCCAACGATAATCCAACCTCATAATCGGTAAGGGGTGTAACTGTGGAGTAGGAGCATTAAACGATGCTCGTACTTGATCACAAACCACACACCGTGCGACAAACTGCAGCACATCGACGTGCATACCACACCACCAATATTGTCTTTGGAGTAAGCTATGTGTACGCTTCACTCCAACATGTTCCAACTCCTCATGGGCATGTCGTATTAATTGTGTCCTCTGAGATGAATGTGGCACTTTCTATACTCTCCCAGCATCCCACACTCGAAGAACATGTCGTCCTTCTCGTCAAAATCTCTTCGCTCGTTGAAGAACACAATCTCGCTCCTTAGCACTTACTATGCCCACCACCATACCAATACTTAGATACTCCATTACGATCACATCGTCGTGGATATCTGCTGGTCTGGAACACCATCTCCACCCTCAGGATCTGGAAACTCATCATCTACTCTCTGACCAAAGAAAGATACGACTCGGTCCTTCATACTAGAGTTCATGGTCAACACATAAAGAAAGATAGATGCATGCCACCTTGGCACCATCTCCTCATCAACCTCGTCATGTCATCGAGCCTCAGTCTGATCTTGCTGACTCGTGCATGGGTTGCGACTCAACCCATCGACATCTAGGTTTGCAACTCCAGGTCTATGCACTAGCTGGAAGTCATACTCATGTAAGATAAGAGCTCATCGTGCAAGCTTCGCTGTAAGCTTGTCAGATTTCATCAACCACTTGACCGGTTGATGATCAGTGATGAGAGTAAAAGTGTTCTCAAACAAATAACATCGGAAGTGTACAACAGCCCACACTGCAGCTAAACACTCCCTCTCGTACGAATTGTACTTCACCTCCGCTGAATTATTAGAGCGACTGACATACGCCACCAGAAACTCTTTTTTCTCATCATCATGCTGAATCAACACTACTCCAAGTCCCAACATACTCCAATTAGTGTGCAGTTGGAAAAGACGTCTCCTAACGGATCTCTTCAAGATGGGAGCAGATGTCAACCTATCCTTGAGTTATACAAAAGCTCGCTCCTGCTCATCTCTCCACTGCCACTGGTCCATCTTTATCAGCTTGGTCAATGACTTCACAATTGCACTAAATCCTTTCACGTATCGATGATAGAAGTTCGCGAAACCAACAAATGTCTGAACTCGACTCACATCTGTGAGACGTGAGATATGTGCAACAGCCTCAACTTTCGTCTAGTGAACACCCAACCCACCTGGGTAGATGGTGTGGCCCAGATACTCTACCAACTCCTGGAAGAACTTGCACTTCCAAGGGTGTAATTCAATCCATAGGCTCTCAATCATTCGAACACATCTCGTAAGTGTTTCTCGTGCTCCTCCATTGTAGCACTATAGACTAAGATGTCGTCAATGTAACATTTGATAAAATCCAATCCTACTAGGATTCTGTCCATCACTCTTTGAAACTCAGCAGGGGCGTTCTTCAACCCAAATGATAAGAACCGTCACTGATACAAACAATTCTTGTCGTGAGAGACAATTCTCCAGAATGTTGTCTTGGACTTATCTTCTTTTCTCACCGGTAACTGATGATACCTTGCTCGAAGATCCAAAGTACTGAAGATCTTCACATGCCCCACTGCATCAAAGATCTCCTCAGATGTCGGCATGACATACTTACTGGACTTCATCTGCCGATTGATAGGACGGTAGTATCCACACATCTGCCTATCCATGTAGTTACCATACATATCCTTCTTTGCTGACATAACTATGGCAGATGCATACTCTCCATGCGACATCTCCACCAACTCAGCCTCCAACAAGTCTTGAGTCCTACTCTGATCAAGGCTCTCTTCATGTCACTATATCTGTAAGGACGTCGAAAGATTAGTATGTCATTACCCAAGTCGATCCATATACCTGGTCCCTTCAAGGTACCCAAATCTTTCATATTGAAGGTAAAACAATTCCTGTAGCTCTTCAGGAATCTCTGAACTCTTCGTCTCTCCTCTCTTATAAGCTTGGGTCCGATCTCCTGCTCCCAAGTATCCTCTGTTACTATGCTAGAGATAGAAGACGAAGTCATCGACTGCTATCTTGCAGTCCCTGGAGTAGTTTCTTTCTGCTCATCACCAACAACCTCCCCCGCTACTGTGCAAAAAACTCCGGCAATCCTAGCTGCAAGCTCCACACTCTCTTTTATGACATCTCATGATGTCCAAGGATGACGAACTTCACACGCCTTGTCCCTAGTCTTTGCCTCCACCGGCTCGATAGACAAAGAGCTCAGAAGTGTCCGAGCAGTAACATCCGTCGATCGTATCCGACGTTGCTCAATCAATCCGGGGCTAACAATCTATGTCAAGCAATTCAAGTTCATTGTTTGATCCAATACTTGACGAAGTGAAGTCTTTGACACCGAAGCTACTGCCGTCGTACTCGTAGAAAAACCCATCACCCGCTCTCTCATCGACATTGAGCTCCACCAACTGTTATAATCGAGCATCCCACACAAGCCCAGGTCCTCCATCTTTGTAAGCATGTGATGCTGGAAAGCTCACCAAAGTGAGCAATGTTGCCATGGGCCGTCTCATTAGATTCACCACCATGGGTGACCTATGGACAACTCTCATTATTTGAGATCGTCGTCTTGCATCCAAGATGCCATCAATTGTGAGGTGCGCTGGTCATCTCATTGCATCGTGTGCACGTTTTAGCACCTCCCTCGATAACAAGTTCGTCCACCACAACCGTGGATGATGTGCACGAGATCCCACTCTCGCTGCATCTAACAACACTGCCGGTCCGATTCAAGATAGCACCTGGTGCACACTCGTCATCATCTGTATACGAGCATCACCCAACAAAAGAACGTTCTCCAAGATGTACGCTGGAGAATCCACTTGATGCATCTGGAGATGTCGTAAGATCCGTAACATCTCCCAAAATATACTAGATTGTGGGTCATGTAAACCCTGATCTCTCCCAACACGCGTTGTCGGAGTGTGATCTATCTACCTAGAAAAACACCGGGCTTCTGGCTGTGGTTGTTCACTCAAGAGGTTGACTTACAGGTTACAACAGGGGCTATAAACACTCACACAGATGTGTAAGATCTAGTAATATACTCAGAAACCGAAATTCAGGTCTAGATGGCAGTAATAGGATCCGGCGGTGAACTTTGACACTCACGGAGAGAAAAACTATGAAGGTTTAGACTTCTAAACTTCCCCTACATGCAAATGAGGTACTACTGAACTCACAGACGAAGTTTCAGCTTGAGATCAAATTCTGACACGGATAAATGAACAGAAAAGTTTTGAGCAAGAAAACTACGGCAATTTCTGGTACCTAGATGGCTATTTCGACCTATAACAGAAGATTCGCTTGATCAATTTCAAATATTCTCACAGTATTTGAAGTCTACAGGATGCTGAACATCCTTGTGAAGTTGGGACTCCTGAATGTACACAGAACTCCAGATCTCCTCCCCCTCAGCTTCAGCGGCCGCTCTGAATTACTCAGTCCATCAATCGATATGAAACTTTTTGGGAAATCGTAGCCCTGCTGGCAGAGAACACAACCTCGAAGTTTTGAAGCAATTTCCTCAAATCTGCTGCAAGTGACACTGAAAACCCTAAATCCAACAAAAGTGATTCAATTCTGGCACAATTCGAACTTCAATTGATCATAACTTCGTCTTTATTGCCTCAAATCGATCGAAAATTTCACTGAAAGTGCTTGGCATGACGAGCTCTATCGTCCTGTGTTCTCAGATTTCGAAGTCCCTCCACCAAATGCTCGAACTCTCCTTTAGACCTCTGTTTCTAAATTTGGAGTTAAACTTAAGACAAAAACAGACCAATGGGAGTTCATAGCTCCACTTGGTTGTCCTTTAGTACCCTAATCCACATGGTAACTCAACTTCACTCAAAGGCTACCACGTCAGCCCCCTAAAGTGCCAGCGTAAATCTTAAACTTCACACGAAGGCATGTAAAATAACACGTAACCCCAAAAAATAACTTAAATCAGCTAGAAAGCGTGCATGAGCGACACGCAAGTACAACCCATGAGCTTAAGCTCTATCAACATGGTAATCAACCTACTAAGACTCAAAATAGTGTTAACACCGTATGCAAAGGTGTCAAACATATACATAAACGACTAGAAGTAATATGAGCTAACTTCTAGAATACTAAACTCAAGCGTCAGAGTAGAAATATAACATGTAGCCGCCAAGTAGCGCGACAGCGTGTGATCTTGACATGGCCACCCGGCTATCACCAAGTGAATGATGTCAACGAACATAAGATCAGCAGCAAAATATCAAACGGTAATGCATGCTGATATCCTCTGACAGCTGATATGGACAACAACTCAGGATATCTCTGCACCAAACATACCACATGACGCAATGAGATGCGTCTTGCAATCTCATCTCTCTCCACATACAAGTATCGCTGTACTTGTATGCTTGCTTGCAATACCGCAGCCAAACCTGTGCTGATCTCTCCAAATAGCTTCAGCACACACACCTTCTTCTGGATACTATCATACAATGGGAGTCGTATCGCAACGGTGATAAAGTCACAGGGCCAGTAGCAAGAACAACCTTTTGTTTCTCTACTGGTGATACAAAGACTTCACTCCAAGCCTGCTGCACCAACTGATCAGCAGACTGCTGCAACTCTCCACTAGAACTCTAGAGTGGAACATCCAAGGTAGATGATACTAACGTAGTTATGCTAGGTATGTCTCCCACCTCCTCAAAGATCGGAGTATCTTCCGCATGGCCATTGCTCTCTAACAACTCGTATGACCAAGTGATGACCGAACTGAACCTTGCAACAGATGTCATCGTCCTTGGTGTAGGCTCCGTTGTCCCAACTCTCGCACTGCACCGCACTGCTAAACGGCTCACTCGTCTCTCACCGGATTGTCAACTTGATCTGTAAGATGATGTCTTTATCCAATAGTCGATCCAATCAGTGTCCTCTGCGAAGACTTCTTTCTTTGGTGCCATGCTCCTTCTAATCTCAAAAATCTTCTCAAACACTTCCTCGAACTCTTGCGTCGATGGAAGGAAATGTTGGTCTTTGCTTCTTCTTGCTTGTAATTGCTTTCTGAATCTTCTTGTCTCCTTGTTCGTCCAAAATGTTCTCTGTTAAGATCCTTGACTAAGAGTGCTGATGTGCCTTAGCCGACTTCAGTCTGTTCTTGGATGAGTGACATTCGAATCCGCGCTCTCTCTTTGTGTCTCTTCGTCTACAATGTGTGACTCTTTACTTGTTGTAACAAACAACAAGCACCAACAACAACGTGCACTGGTTGAGTAGTTTATGACAACCATTTTCTTAGATGACACATCATTACTTTTCATCGCTTGTGGAGATTCAAAATTTGTATTTGACGGCGCTCATCTTCGGGGTGATTGATACGTAACATCTCGATCTGCTTCATCGTGTGGTGTTTCTTGAGACTTTCTCTTTGATCTGAGTAGTTCCTTGGGTTCTTTTGTTTCTCCTCTGCTCCCATTCCGCTAAAAAATGATGGGGTGTTAGATCTTTCCTTGTACCCTCTTCTTGTTGGGATGTGGTCCTTGAAACTGCTGCGCTTATTTCTTCCGTTTTCTGCTTATTTTCTCCTTGAATGAAGAAAATACTTTTGGTGTTTGTTAGTATATTGGTGTCGGTATTCCTTGAGGGTACGCAATGCAGATTTTACAGACAACACTTGCATATGTTAGTTCGCCCATTGCAATGTTCTGTTCTTGAACACCTCGTTCACTATGAATGGTCTCAACCACTGGCAAGAAAACTTTGAGGGGAACCTTGATTTCTTGTCGTTTCACTTCAGAACGAGATCTCCTTCTTGAAACATCAGCGTTGATCGCTTGTTCTAAAAAATCTGCTTCCTCCTTGCTTGTATCGTGTATTATGTATATAGTGCTTCTAGCCTCTTCTCTATCAAAGCATGTAAGGTATGAACTCGCTTCTGAACTACTTTTCTCTCTCTAAGACTAGAATCTTCCAGAGATGCGTATCCTGTCAATACACGTAGTGCTAGGACTACGTGTATTGACACGTTGTTCTGTTGTGGGACCAGTTAGTATGTAAATTACCCGTATAAGTGCGTTTTGCACACAATTGAAGAAGTTGTGGTGTAATGGGATCTAAAACTTTGCTCTTATGGGCTTAGAATGCTCTATTGTCTGCTGGGGGTCTCCATGGGGCAGAAAAGGACAAGGTTGAGTCCTTTAGCTTCTCATTGGTCCTCCAAAAAGTGAAGATAACTTGTCATCTACCTAAGTGTGCGCTCTGGAAAGATCGGGGTAATTTGACGAGGGATTTTGGAGATCAGAGGGCATGGGCGGAGAGCTCTCGACGGGAGGAGCAATCTGACCACAAATTTCACTCGATTTGGAGGTCCAAGGCATACGTTATGACGATTTGAAGTTCATAGAGTGATGGGAGTACATAGCTTTCTCTTCCGATTGTAAGATTAAGGAGTTTGAGTGATTGAGCCGTCAGATTGAGACCAGATTTCATGAGCTTGTAGTGTGGCAGTTGCTGAAGCTCTGACCACAAATTTCATCACCGGATGTTCTGCGGATTGAGCGCAATGGCGATTTGAAGGTGACGGGGTGCAGAAAGCTCTCAATCTGGAGCAGCAAGTTTGCAGATTTATGGAGGATGATCCGAACGGTCAAATCGGCTCAAATTTCTTGAGTAGTGAGTTTACCTTCTGAATCGATAGCACAGGAAGTTTGAGTGAAAGTGGACGGTTCATTTAGACGATGAAGCTTCTGTCCTAAATCTGAGATTGAAAGTGCGTGTTAGTTTCTGTGAGTTTGTGTTAATTTTGGAAGGAGATCTAGCCGTCAGATCTTCCTCTAAGTAGTGATTTTAGTATCCTACCTACGTGGCAAGTTTGAGAGGAGACTGAGCTGTAGATCTGTACCTATCAAGTGTGAAAGTTCGCTGTTTTTCTGTCGAGTTGTATCGGTAACGATATCTACTCTAGGTCTCGAGTCTGTTTGCGGCAACTGGCAGAAAAGTATCCAGTACGACGTTTGTATTGCTTTGGGGAGTATTCTAGGCGTAGATAAGACTCTAGCGACCTACGTTGTAACCACGTCACGTGGATGTTAGGTTCGCACTCAACGTGGCAAAGTGCGATCCTTGACCTGTAAAGTGGACTACCTGTCTAGCCTAGTCTCTAGTATTGGGATATGTTACGGTGCTTGCATTAAACCTTCCACCCAGACGACCTACATGTGGATGCGTATGACGGCAACAAACATGCGATCTGCATGTGTGCCACCTCACCGGCTCGTGTGGCTTGGGTTGCTCGGTTAGGGAGCTTGCACCTATCCTTGTTTTGTGTTGGAAACTTTTAAGCAAAGGGGAGTGACCTGTGTGGGGATTCGACCTGGGAAAAATTCAGAGATTGTTCGTGGAGAGGTTGTGGTGATCCTATGAGATTGTATCGGTGTTCTATGGATCAAGATACCCTTGTAGTTGGAGTGCAACTGTTGTGAGAGATGGACGAAGGACTCTACTTATCGCCCAGATTCTCTTTCCGAAACCCTTTCCAGATCAAACTGATGTACATGGAACGCGTTCATTTCCAACAGTTTCTGATAGGATCCTTTGGGCATAACTTTACCGCGGAAATCATGCTCTCGCCTGTCCCTGTGATCTTACCCGTTGTCACTTACGGCCAAGAATGGGATCTTACTGTCTTTATCCTCATCTGATGAAGGATGGATCTAAATCAACTCCCTCTTGTAAACTTTAACACCGAGTGCGAGATAAGACACATCTGTCGACCCAAAGCCATGTACGAAGCCCTAGTAGTGAGAAACTTCGGAGAGGAATACTACCGAGAGATCATGTCATCACATATCCCGTTTGTCGTGCTCATGATCATCCAACGTTTTCGTGTGGTTATCTTGACCCTTTAATGAGAGGAAGAAAGTACTTAGTTATCGAGGAAGTTAGAGAGAAATCTACAAAAAACTTGTCGCTTTGCTGTGCATTAATCGCCAGCCACAGCCAGAAGGTACGCCCTTGCTCAAAGGAAAGGCTCTCGCTACGACATATTTGGTGCTTCCACTCAGAGCACGTTTTGAGGTGGTTGAGTGAGTAGTTGCCGAGGAGCGTCAAGTATGAATCTTCCCGAAGCAATGGGGACGAGTGGAGGAGGAGCGGACGATCTGCTTCGAGCATTGACGATGTTGTTGAGACAACAACAAGGAGGCGATGTTGGGGAGCAAAAGTCTACAAGAGCTCTACAAGCGGTGGTGAAGAAGTTGGGGAGGTTCGATCGAAGGAACATCACGAAGTATGTTCGGGAATATATTTGTGAGATGGAGGTAAATCGTGTGCCTGAGACAGAGATGATTTCTAGTTTCGAGTTGGCTGTGATACCTGAGATCCGTAGTCAAGTGACAAAGCTGAAGGATGCACGTACGAGTTCTTGGGAGGAGTATGAGCAGAGGTTGAAGAGTGAATTTTTTGATGATGATGCGGATAGAGTAACCAAGAGAACGTTCTTGGAGTGGATAGAGCAGCGTCCGGGGAATGAGATGACACCAAATGAGTTGCTACGTGAGTTTGAGAAACGGTTCTGTCAATTGTCTCCATCTGAGAAGACGACGCTTGACTTAAGGAAGACAGAACTTTTTCTAGAAGCTGCTGATGAAAATCTAGAGGACAAGCTTTTCTTGATGCTAGTAGACAAGGGAGAAGAAGGAGGAGTGAGCACAGACTGGAGAAAGGTAGAGGAAGCTGTTACTATTCTCACGAAGCAGAAACGTGGAAGAGGTAGAGCTGCAACCTTGAGGTTTGATGTCTCTTTAGCTCCATTGCCTAAGCCTGCCAATAGCAAGATTGAAGATTCTGCAATTGATGAGTTGGTTAAGGGTCTGAGAGAGTTAAGGATAGAGATGGCAGAGCTAAAGCATAGTCGGGGTCCTGGTGATACCAATGCATCTTCAACTACCAGAAATTTTGTTAGAAGATGTATCTGGTGTGACAGTACTGAACACCAACGTCGAGATTGTGAAGAGTTTTCCGAGGCTCTCAGAACCGGAGTCGTGAATTTTAGAGATGGAAAGATTCATCTCGCCCAAATTGGTACGCCGTTGGTTACCAACTTTGGTAAGGGAGGAATGAAGAGTTTGGTGAGAGGTCAGGTTGGTATAGCTACGGCGATACGCACGATAGAGCCAGAAACATTTGCGATTGAAGTAGATGTACCGGTTGTAGCAGCTATTAAAAGCGATGTAGTTGAAGTTCCACGAGAAGTAATGTTATGAGGTACGGAGGCAATTCGCCGCATTACTGGATGGGATGATCCTGTAGAGGCAGGGTGTGTCAAAGCTTACCTGGTACAAGAGAAGCATGTAAGCTGGCAGGATGCGATTGTGGAAGAGAAAAGGAGACGTGATGATGATGTTGTTGATCCGGAGGAGGCTACAAGGAGAACCAGAGCCACTAAGAGGAGAGGGCAACAAGAGGCATCACCTTCCGATATTCCTTCGACGTCTCTAGGGGCATCTACATCTGAACCTATGGTTGATGTCCTATTCATGACACAGAGATGAGAGAGAAAGGCAAAGGAGCGTCTTCAAAGGGCAAAGGTAAAGCACCGACCTACAAACTACAGTCAGATATCGAGACCAGCACCAACTTGAAGGAGATTCTTGAAGAGAGAATTTTGGATGCAAAGATAGAATTTTCCTTGCGAGAGGCCTTGGGAATAGCTAAACGTGATTTTCATGAGTTGATCATAGATGTGATCAAGAGAAAGAGGCAGATGACTGCGGATACAGTGATGGTGAAAGCATTGGATACTGACATCACTGGGGAAGAAGATGAAGAGTTAGGTCGCGTATTTGCCCAAAAGCATGTACTACAGGCGTCGAAAGGAAGAGAGGCAAGAGTTTCAGACTGCGCTGCAGAACATGGCGACGAGAAGCAGCATGAGAGTCACTATTCTCGAGCATATTGGGCCCGTGCAACTACAGAGACAAGGGTCCGACTAGGTAACTTGTCGGAGGCTATAGTGGCGTTGGTGGATCACGGTTCGGAGATTAATATCATGTCTAAAAACGTTTACGAGAAGGGGAAGTGGCCAATCGACACAGGACATGGATGGGTTCTTCGTGCTGCTAACAACCAAAGAGGTGAACTTTTTGGTGCTTGTCCAGCTGTCAAGACTCGAATAAGAGACGTAGAGATAGAACAAAACTTTTTTGTGCAGAGTGTAGCTGCTTATCCTGTGATCCTTGGTCAACCGTACATTACTGCGTCTAGGATGGAGACAAAAGTAATGGATGATGTGTCTCATTATGCTCGTATCAGAAGTCAAGATGGTACAAGGGCGGTACAGTTTCTTACTGTACGTACGGGTCATGAAAGGAATAGAGAGAAGCTGAGGGACAGTCCCTTAAGGACGGACAAAGAGTTTTCGGATTTTTAGTTAGCACTCCTGTAGAACGGGAGTATGGGAGTGTTGATAGGAGAAGGAGCCTTCCGCTAGTGCCAGAAGATGAAGAAGAGATGTTTAAATGTGGATTTGCTCAGTTTTCTGAAACATGTGTAAATAGATTTCGAGTGGTAGAAGAGATGGATAGTGTACAAAGACGATGTGTGAAGAAGCAGGAAGATCTCTTCAAAACTCTGTTAGATCAGGAGTTCATTAACGGGGTGTATGAAGAAGAGGGCTTTGAAGATACTCTTGAGGAGGTTTTGTCGTTTATAAGCACCGATTCTTTGGTTAATGGATTAGTCGCGATCCGTTCACGTGAGTTACATGAGGAGATTACAAGATTCGTCGAGGACGGCTACAAGGTTCAATTTCAGATGAAAGGAGATCATGAGTTGGAGTTAGAGAGGAGTAGAGCCATGAAACACCAAGAAGCGCAGGTTCATACAAAATACAAGACGGTGGCGCGTAAAGTGAAGCCGGTGGCTACTCAACTACCTGAAGACTCTAACAAGCAAGTGGAACGAGCATCGACTGAACCAGTTCTGCGAGATTCACAAAGAGTAGGGCACAGGTTCACAGAAGAGACACTCAAACGACTACAGATTGGAGGGGGTGAGTTTCTCATTGAGAAAGAGAGAAAGCGTTTTCATGAGATGCTGAGAAGACATGGAAAGGCTTTTGCTTTCAGTGTAGAAGAGATTGGATGTGTAGATACGAGTGTCGTAGCACCCATGGTGATCTTCACAGTACCACACGTGTCTTGGGACTTGAAGCCTATACAAGTGCCACGAGCTATGTTGCCGAAGCTTGTTGAATTGTTGAAAGAGAAGATACGCATGGATATTTTAGAGCCATCTATGGGACCTTACTCAAGTCGGTGGTTTACTGTACCTAAGAAGTCAGGAGCTCTTAGGTTCATCCAAGACATGCAACATGCTAACAAGGTGACTATTCGGAACATGTAGTAGATGAACCTAGTAGATGAAGTTGCAGAAGCTTTTGCTGGTCGTGCTATCTACTCGATTGGAGATTTATACTCTGGGTATGATCAGTTCCAATTGGCAATAGAGAGCAGAGATCTCACCACCATGCGTACTCCGCTTGGGCTTGTAAGGATGTGCACATTACCACAAGGAGTGACGAACTCTGTTGCTCATGTGCAAAATGCAATGAATAGAATTTTGAGAGAATTCATTCCGGAGAAGACCATACCTTTCATAGATGATATTCCTATGAAAGGATGTGCAGTCAAAGATAAGGATGAGAAGCTTACTGAGGATGGATGTCGAAGATTTGTGGTTGATCATATTCACGATGTGGAGATGATCTTAACAAGGCTTGAGGAGGTAAATCTCACTCTTTCAGCGGAGAAATCGAGCTTTGGAGTTCCGGAGATTGTTGTGGTTGGTCATCTTTGTGGAGCTTTTGGTCGACGCCCAAACCCGTCAAAGGTTGATGCTATTGGGAGGATGAAAGATTGTGTCAACACCACAGAGGTTAGGAGATTCTTGGGAGCTTGTTTATTCTATCGAGTGTGGATTCCTCATTTTGGTCACATGTCTGAACCGTTGTATGAGTTGTTGAGGAAGCGAAGAAGGTTCACTTGGGGTGAGGAGCAGAGGGTCGCTATAATGCGACTAAAAGAAGCGTTGAAATCATCACCAGTTCTACGACAGTTGAGCTATGATTGTGGTAGACCCATAGTCGTTACTGTTGATACTAGTCCTATCGCTATAGGTTGGGCAATAGGGTAGGATGATGGTGAGGAAAAGAGGTTTGCAACAAGATTTGGTGCTCGCATACTTACAGATCGACAAAGGAGATACCCTCAAGTCAAACGAGAGCTCTGGGGCGTAGTAACTGCAATGAAAGCTGAGAAGGAGTATCTCATTGGAGCACATGTACTACTTGAAACTGATTGCTTACCTTTGTTGGGAATGATAGCAAACTGTACAACACCTGATATTGCTATGTTACGTTGGATAGCTTACGTTAGGTCGTTGAATCCAGAGTTGAGACACATAGCAGGGAAGATGAATTTGATGGCAGACATGTTGTCTAGAGCTAGGTACTCTGAAGAAGAAGATATGGAGGTAGAAGATATGGATGAAGATGATGCAGAGGAGGGGCAAGTTCTACAACTATCAAGCGAGGACCAGAGTCGCTTGGATGGTGTTCTTCCTTTCATGAAAGAACTGTATTGTGGGAGGCTCAAGGAAATCGGACGCTATCTAAGCACTCTTCAGAAGTATGGAGAATGGACGGAGAAAGTCTTCAAGGAGATACAACATCAGGCCTATGGCTATCTATTACGAGATGGATATCTGTGGAAGAGGTCGAAGAGGAGAGATGGAGTACCCTTGAGAGTAGTGGATGATGCAGAGACCAAGAAACAAGTACTCGAACAATTTCATGATACCTTATGGGTAGGACATCGAGGTACATGGGCAACCTTTACCAAGATCAAGGAGAGGTATTGGTGGAAAGGATTGTATCGAGATGTAGAGAAGTTTGTTGGGTCATGATTGAATGTCAATTCCAATCCAAGATTCAGTATAGGGATGGATTGAGACCCACATATCCTTTGTCCATTCATTTCCAATGGGTTTTGGATTTGGTTGCCATGCCACCATGAATTTGGGGCATGCGTCATTTAGTTTTGGCTCGGGAAGAGCTATCTAACTTTGTTGAAGGGAGGGCTCTACGCACCAAAGCTACTGAACCTGTCTGTCGATTCATATTAGAAGATATCGTTTCTAGATATGGAAGCGTGGGAAGAATCCGTGTAGATAGAGGAGAGTTGAATGCAGATGAAGCACGTGAGTTCTTCAACAGGTATGGAATACGATTGAAGTTGACTACTTCAATGAATCCGGAAGCGAATGGGAAAAGTGAACGAGGACACCCACCAATCATCCAAGCATTGGTGAAAGCATGCAGGGGGCGTCATGGGGATTGGCCTAGACTTCTTCCTTTTGCGTTGTGGGCTGATAGAACTACTCATAGTACTGTCACTGGTTACATGCCTACAGAATTGATGACCGATCAAAAACCTATCATGCCAGCGGAAGGAGACGTTCCTACTTGGGTATGTCTACCTTGGGAGGATGGTTCTGATAGGGAAGGACTGTTGGCACTACGAATTCAGCAGCTTGAGCGACGTGAGGAGGACCTTGAAGAAGCATTGGTCAAACTCAAGGAGGCGAGGTTGAAGAACAAGGAGCGGTTCGACAAGACACATCGACTGCGGAAGAAGCCGATCCGAGAAGGTGACTGGGTCATAGTATATGACAACAGTTTGGATAACCAACACAGCACTATCAAGAAGTTTGCACGACGTTAGTTTGGTCCTTATGTTGTTGTTGGCGTTCACGACAACGTCACATATGGTTTGCGAGAATTGGATGGTACACTCTTGAAGTTACCCATTGCTGGTAAAAGGGTCAAGGTTTTCCGAAGACGTGAAGGATTTCTTGATTTCGATGAACTTCTCGAGTCTGATTCTCATCTTTCCAGACCTTATGCGAGAAAAGATGATGATGAACCTGACAATTCAAAGCATGATGAGGGATACGATGATGACTTTGGATAACAAGTTGGCACATACCGGAGGATGTGCAGGTTTGGAGGGGGTGAATGTCCTGTTGTGGGACCAGTTAGTATGTAAATTACCCGTATAAGTGCGTTTTGCACACAATTGTAGAAGTTGTGGTGTAATGGGATCTAAAACTTTGCTCTTATGGGCTTAGAATGCTCTATTGTCTGCTGGGGGTCTCCATGGGGCAGAAAAGGACAAGGTTGAGTCCTTTAGCTTCTCATTGGTCCTCCAAAAAGTGAAGATAACTTGTCATCTACCTAAGTGTGCGCTCTGGAAAGATCGGGGCACTTTGACGAGGGATTTTGGAGATCAGAGGGCATGGGCGGAGAGCTCTCGACGGGAGGAGCAATCTGACCACAAATTTCACTCGATTTGGAGGTCCAAGGCATACGTTATGACGATTTGAAGTTCATAGAGTGATGGGAGTACATAGCTTTCTCTTCCGATTGTAAGATTAAGGAGTTTGAGTGATTGAGCCGTCAGATTGAGACCAGATTTCATGAGCTTGTAGTGTGGCAGTTGCTGAAGCTCTGACCACAAATTTCATCACCGGATGTTCTGCGGATTGAGCGCAATGGCGATTTGAAGGTGAAGGGGTGCAGAAAGCTCTAAATCTGGAGCAACAAGTTTGCAGATTTATGGAGGATGATTTGAACGGTCAAATCGGCTCAAATTTCTTGAGCAGTGAGTTTACCTTCTGAATTGATAGCACAGGAAGTTTGAGTGAAAGTGGACGGTTCATTTAGACGATGAAGCTTCTGTCCTAAATTTGAGATTGAAAGTGCGTGTTAGTTTCTATGAGTTTGTGTTAATTTTGGAAGGAGATCTAGCCGTCAGATCTTCCTCTAAGTAGTGATTTTAGTATCCTACCTACGTGGCAAGTTTGAGAGGAGACTGAGCTGTAGATCTGTACCTATCAAGTGTGAAAGTTCGCTGTTTTTCTATCGAGTTGTATCGGTAACGATATCTACTCTAGGTCTCGAGTCTGTTTGCGGCAGCTGGCAGAAAAGTATCCAGTACGACGTTTGTATTGCTTTGGGGAGTATTATAGGCATAGATAAGACTCTAGCGACCTACGTTGTAACCACGTCACGTGGATGTTAGGTTCGCACTCAACGTGGCAAAGTGCGATCCTTGACCTATAAAGTGGACTACCTGTCTAGCCTAGTCTCTAGTATTGGGATATGTTACGGTGCTTGCATTAAACCTTCCACCCAGACGACCTACACGTGGATGAGTATGACGGCACCAAACATGCGATCTGCATGTGTGCCACCTCACCGGCTCGTGTGGCTTGGGTTGCTCGGTTAGGGAGCTTGCACCTATCCTTGTTTTGTGTTGGAAACTTTTAAGCAAAGGGGAGTGACCTGTGTGGGGATTCGACCTGGGAAAAATTCAGAGATTGTTCGTGGAGAGATTGTTCGTGGAGAGGTTGTGGTGATCCTATGAGATTGTATCGGTGTTCTATGGATCGAGATACCCTTGTAGTTGGAGTGCAACTGTTGTGAGAGATGGACGAAGGACTCTACTTATCGCCCAGATTCCCTTTTCGAAACCCTTTCCAGATCAAACTGATGTACATGGAACGCGTTCATTTCCAACAGTTTCTGATAGGATCCTTTGGGCATAACTTTACCGCGCAAATCATGCTCTCGCCTGACCCTGTGATCTTACCCGTTGTCACTTACAGCCAAGAATGGGATCTTACTGTCTATATCCTCATCTGATGAAGGATGGATCTAAATCAACTCCCTCTTGTAAACTTTAACACCGAGTGCAAGATAAGACACATCTGTCGACCCAAAGCCATGTACGAAGCCCTAGTAGTGAGAAACTTCGGAGAGGAATACTACCGAGAGATCATGTCATCACATATCCCGTTTGTCGTGCCCATGATCATCCAACGTTTTCGTGTGGTTATCTTGACCCTTTACTGAGAGGAAGAAAGTACTTAGTTATCGAGGAAGTTAGAGAGAAATCTACAGGAAACTTGTCGCACTGCTGTGCATTGATCGCCAGCCACAGCCAGAAGGTACGCCCTTGCTCAAAGGAAAGGCTCTCGCTACGACAGCGGAGGCGTGAGAAGCGAAGTGCGAGAGTGTGGAGGCGGAGTTGAGCTTGAGCTTGAGCCCGTCGTTGATGGCGTGCCAGAGAGAGGTATGCAAGTTTCAGTTGTGTAGGAAATGTAAAACCAATAGATCATCCATCCTAACACTATTCCTGGACTTGCACACTTAACTATGTAGTCTTAGCTTTGGCTTTACCACTACACTAATAGCTCTTGGTGTCTTACAAGGATGCGTGCAAGTACTTATGGACTTGTTTAAGGTAGTAAGAGACCTTCTCGCACGTTCCTAGAGGAGTGGTAGGGCGACCCCGCAGTATTAGGGGGAAGCTATAGTTGTGGTAGTGTTTGACAGTTCGTGGCAATTGTCTTGGGTGAGCTAGTAGAGCTACCACGTAGAGATTTTTGGAGCTATTAGAGGTGTGGACATCTAGTTAGTGACCTTAAGTACTAGTAATGATAGTTGGTGATCATATATTGTGCATGTGTCACCAAAAAAAAGACGTCAGACCGGATGAGGCTGGATTTCTCTTTGTGTGAATGTTTGAGCGTGAAGGGTTATCGTTTGGACTTCTTATGGTTGGATCCCTCCATATTCTGCTTCCTGTTTGTGCGTCGCGTTTGCTTGTGTTGGCGCTTGATTTTCGAAGTAAGTTCATTCTAGTGTGCTTTCGGTAGTGAGACTGGAGTTACAGATCAATCAGACTACATTTGTTTCTCACCAACAGACCGTGAGAGACCACCTGTGGTGATGGCAGGTACATGTTGTCTTTACCTTGAATGTCATGTAAACCCTTCTCTATCCCATCGATCAACTACCCCCCCCTCCGATCTCTCAACCACCACGATCGTCATCGATGAATCTGCAAATGTCGGGCATGTCTCTCACTCAGGGGTCACCTCTGATGGCTTTGATGGAAGCACACCATGAATCTTGAAGAGAAAAATGCTAAGTTCACTCATTCATACACCCACAAACTTATCAACTAAAAATCTCCATAAACTCATCAACTAAAATCCTCCATTCTAATGACGTCTCTCAAGTTCTCACATGCTAAAAATATCCCACACTCTCTATATTACTCAAGTTGTCATTACGACGATGTGAAAACAAGGATGAGGAGCTCTTCTCTATTTATACATTCTAGGTTTTTACTTTGGTATCTCCCGATAACTCAGCCGTAACTACTTTTACCAGGTTTTATTAAGATATTACTTAAGGTAAAAGCATTAATCACATGGGCTTCTTACCTTTTCACATGGGCTTATTCCTTCAAAGTCAACAACTTCTAGAAGGATTCTGAAATATTCTCAAGGAATCTCGAATTTCCACCCTCCTCTACACTAGGACCCACTAAAAAGGAAACATGTGGAATCTCTTCTTGTTTTTAATGCCCACAAGTCCACAACTTTAATCCAACCACTAATATCAAGTCAAAAAGGAGATAAGGGATACTTTCCACCTCCTTTCTACCTTTTAGACAAGATGACAAAATGCTCACTCTTTAACAAATATCTGAATTCTGTCAAAAGTACAGCTAAGTTTAACCATTACTAACTTTTAGCTAGTCATGACTAACTTGATACCTCCTTAAAGTACTTTGGCAGCAAATAAACATTCTCGACACTTAGTTATAACTAAACACCTTACTAATAGACAAACTTCCTATGTGGAACATAGGTCGTTACATTTTACCCCTAGACTAAATTTTCGCTCCGTCCTCGGAGTGAAGAGAGAACTTTCGTCGATGAAACAACTTCAACTTGTCATGGTTGACCCGATCGAATCTCCTTCCTCCCAACTCCTGAAGGTCATATGTGAAGTTGCTCCACACTTTATCTACAACAAAACGACCAAAATATCTTGGAAGAAACTTCTTCCTAGCCCTCTTGAATTTGATAGCATCGTATAACATAACCCAATCTCCGACTTGAAAAGGTTTTAACTCCATCTTGCCCAACCGTTTGTCATAACTCTTCTTTTGATACGCCTGAGCTCGTTCCATCCGGATCATTGCTACCGCTCGGGTCTCTTCCAACTCCATGAGTTGCTCTCTTCTTGATCTGATCACGTCTTCTCCCCTCGACCTTTTCAACTTTCGTTGAATAGTTTGAAAAGTATCCAATTCGAATTGGATCGGCAACTTGGACTCCACTCCATAAACCAGTCGAAATGGAGAGTACCAGTAGAAGTCTTTGTTGTCGTTCGGTACTCTCATAAGATGGCATGTAGCCTCTTATCCCAAGTATGTTTCGCAGTCTCAACACCAGCATCTTTGGCAAGCATCATACAAAGTGTAAGATTGGTCTTCTCCGCAAGACCATTAGCATTTGGTTTGTATGAGGTTGTTACTCGTGGCTTGATAGAAAAATGTTGTAGCATAGCAGTAATCATGCTCCCTACAAACTCTCCTCCTCTATCTGAGACCAACTCTAACGGACATCCAAATCTTGTGATGATCCTCTCCCATAAGAATCTACCGACTTCTGTTTCATTAGTCTCTCTCAAAGGTCTAACCTCTACCCACTTGGTACAATAGTCAGTGACGACTACAATGTATCTATTGCCTCGAGGTGTCTTATTAAGAGGACCTACAAAGTCAATACCCCACTTCTCAAATGGTCCTAATATTGAAATTGATCTTAACGGAGGTGTTCTAGTAGACTTCAGAGCAAATGCTTGACATACGTCACAAGTTTTGCAATAGTCTAAACACTCTTTGAAAATCCCTCTCCAGTGATAACCCGCATCCAAAATCTTGAAGGTTGTTATCTTATCAGCAAAGTGACCTCCGCATACAGTTCCGTCGTGAAACTCGTGCATTAGCTTGAATGCCTCCTTCTGACCAACTGCTCTCCTTAGTAACCCATCTGCTCCTTGATGAAATAGAATTTCCTCCACCATGGTGTAAGGTTTGCATCTCTTGATCAACGCGTTACGTTCTCGGGTATGCATACCTTCTGGAAAAGAGCCATCTGCAAGAAAACTCCAGATTTTCTTGTACTTGTCCGATATCTCCTCAATGCTTGTGATGGTCATCAGATGCTCGTCTGGAAATGAGTCATCAAACGGTTCTTCTCCCTCATCATCGTAAGCCCTTGACAAAAGATCAGCATTCGCATGCTTTTTCCTTGGTCTATCTTCGATCACATAATCGTATTTTGTTAGAAGGATCTTCCAACGAGCAATACGACCTTCGGCATTAGGCTTATTAAAGATATACTTTAAAGCCTTGTGATCTGTGACTATGGAAAATTTCCCCCCTAGCAAGTAGTGCCAAAAGTTCTTCAATCCAAAGATCACCGCTAATCTTTCTCGTTCAGTCACAGAGTAATTCTTCTCCGATGGAACCATCTGCCTACTAGCATAAGCTACAGGATGATCATGCCCATCTCCATCTAGCTGACTTAATGTACATCCGATTGCTACATTGGAGGCATCCGTTATCGTGTCGGATATTTTGTGCGTGAAGGATGTCCAGGAAAACGCGAGGTTCCTGGCTGTGGAGATGCTGTGTGCCAAACAGAGACAAGACAGAGAAGAACAACCACGAAAAGGAATGCTGCGATATATACCACTCTGAAAGTATGTACACTGTCGATTCTTTCTCCAAATAGCACAAAACTGAGGAAAAGACCAGAGCGGTCTGTAACCTACTTCAGAAGCCCTAAAACAAACCCCTGAAACGTAACCCTAGTCTGAAATCGCCAAAACGTAGCTCAAAGCAAGAGGAACTTCTCTTTGCTAACAACCAGAGCCACAACAATATCATGCGATCCAAACTCAAGTCCAAACCACATCCACACACTAGCTCTTGGCTAAAGCTAGCTACCACAAGCCATACACAACCAACTAAGTCCTTAACGAACTCAAAAGGACGAAACATGTAGCGAAAGAACCGAAAAAGACCTATCTGGGAACTTTCTCCTTTCGCCAAACGATCTTCAAATGTTGATAGGGTCTCCTTCCCTGACTCCGTTGGCCCAAGAAACCTTCAGATCCGACTCCCGATAGTCGAGATATCGCTAATTTTCGGTCGCAGGTGATCGAACCTTCAAAAACTCCTCCCTGCGGCTTAAAACCGCTCACACCACACAAACGGATCGTCTAAACTGATATCCGTCTTTGCTGGTAGGTAGATCTGGCTACCCTGAACCCAACAAGACTCCAAACAAGCCGTTTGGAGTTCCCTTTGCAAAACTACTCGAGAAATTTGGTCGCAGGCTACAAAAAACTGACGTAAATCGGCTCCTTGCGGCTCAAATTTGCTCACCACACCCAAACCAACAATCCAATTCACTTACAGTCTTCTCCTATGCGTACATGAGGACTCCCTGATCGCGTAGGCACCAAGAACGAAGAGCTTGGCTCACCGACCGCGAAGAACAATCCAATCTCAGGTCGCAGACGATGAAAACCTGACGCAAGCGCTTCCCTGCGAGCCAATTTCACTCACAACTCCCAAACCGCCCGATGAAACTTTGTATCGTCTTCAATTTCCTGAAGAACTCGTTGTTCTGATCCCGATGGATCCAAGGACAGCAAGTTTGGACTCCGGAACGGCCCGAACGGTCCAACTCTCCTTCACAGATAACTGAAAACCCCAAATCTGCTTCCTGCGTCTCAATTTCTCTCAGAACACAACAACCGATCCGTCTCTTCAAGAACCGTCTTAACCTGTGTGTAGCCTGCACAGATCTGAACCTGATGACACCTTGCGCGCGTGTATTGGACTTCCCAATTCTCAAAAACATCCATCGACAGGTCGCAGGAACAAGCAAGCCACTTAAGCAGCCCCTTGCAACAATCTGTACGTACGAAGTTCAACCCTCAATAATAAGAAGCAGGTCCCTTGCGTCTTTGATATAACGCCTGGAGCCCTAAATACCCAGTCAGCAAGTAACTAGGGGCCTAGCTTGATTTTACTTTTTTCCGAATCGCATAACTTCTTCTCTGGATGTCCAAACGAAATAAACAAGATGCCCATGGAAAGCTGACAACGAGCTCTATCCATCTATGCGATAAAAGTAAAGATCCGAAGTTGCGCCAAAAGCTCGTAAGCTGGGGCCTAGCTTGTTTTCTCCATCTTTCGAGTCCTGTAACTTCTTCACTATGCGTCCAAACGAAGTAGACAAAGTGCCTATGGAATGCTGACAAGGAGCTCTATCCACTGGTGCGATAAAAACGAAGATCTGAAGTGGTGCCAAAAACCCGTAAGCTGGGGCCTAGCTTATTTTCTCCATCTTTCGAGTCCTGTAACTTCTCCACTAGGCGCCCAAACGAAGTAGACAAGATGCCTATGGAAAGCTGACAAGGAGCTCTACCCATCTATGCGATGAAAATGGAGATCTGAGATTGTGCCAAAATCCGTAAGCTGGGGCCTAGCTTGTCTTCTCATGAGTGTCTTTGGAGCGACAAGCATCGAAGTTTGAATTTCAGGTAGGAGCCGGTCCACGACACGACATCCACCCCCTCTGAACCTGTGCATCCTCCGATATGCACCAGAGATACCAACCAAGGAGTGGACCGGCTTATCGTTCTACTTCCCATCGTAACCATCCTCACCTTCAAGATCTTCTGCATAATCCTCAGCCTCAAACTGAAACTCCGTCAAGATATCTGCTAGATCGACCTCCTCATCTCTCTTTCTGAAAATCTTGACACGTTTACCTGCCACTGGTACCTTCAAGCTCGTTCCATCCAACTCTTGCAGGGCGTAAGTTGCGTTGTCATGAACCTTCTTCACCACATACGGACCAAACCATCTTCTGGAAAACTTCCGGAGTGCACTATGCTGGTTGTCTAGACTGTTGTCATAGACTAACACCCAATCACCTTCCTTAATTTCCCTAGGTCTCAAACGATGTCGCTGATCAAATCTGACCTTGTTCTTCAACCGTGCTTCTCGCAGTCTATCCAAAGCAGTTTGGATATCCTCTGGTCTTCTCTCTAACTGCCTAATTCGAATAGCAAGAAGCTCTTCCCTAGTCAAATTGTCCTCCCAAGGTAACACACTCCATGTCAGAACGTGTTCTTCAATCGGCATGATAGGTTTCTGACCTGTGATGAGTTCCACCGGCATGTAACCTGTCACCGAGCTGTGTGTCGTTCTATCTGCCCATAACGCAAATGGTAAGAGTCGAGACCACTCGCGCACCCTTCCGTTGCAGGCCTTCACCAAAGCCTTCACAATGGGTGGATGACCACGTTCACTCTTGGCATTCCCTTCGGGGTTGTAAGCAGTTGTCAGTGACAACCTCACCCCACACCTTGCAAAGAATTCACGAGCCTCATGTGCATCTAACTCTCCTCGATCTGCAGTGATCTTTCCCACACATCCATACCGACAAACAACCTCTTCCAAGAGAAATTTACATACCCCTTCAGTTGTCTTCATTCGAAGCGCCCTACCCTCGACTTGATTTGATAGATCTTCTCTAGCAAGTATCAAGTATCTCATCTGCCACAACCCAACCGGCATAATCACCAAGTCTACCACCCACTTGAAATGTATTGCCAGCGGATAAGTTGGATGTAATCCGTCACGATGTCGGATGTTCGAATACATCTGACATGTCAAACAAGACTCTACAAAAGATACAACATCCCTGTACATGTTTTTCCACCAATACCGCTCTTTCATCTTGGTAAAAGTGGCCCAAATTCCTCGATGTCCAGCCCAAAGACTCTCATGGAATGCCTTGAGCAACTTCTGCTGATCTTCCTTGTTGCAAATCACCCGTAGCGGTACCCCACCTTTCTGCTTCGGTCGTTTCCAAAGAAACCCATCCTGCAACATGAAGTTGTAGGCCTTCCTTCGAACTCTCCGAAACCTCTCATCCGTCCAACCTGTCTGCTTAACCATCGTACTAAGGTACCTCCCGATATCAAGCAAATCACCATCATACAACCCTTCAACAAACAACTCTTCTTTCCTTCCTGTCTGTGCAATCGAATAGAACTCTGTACCCACGTCGTCAATGTCTTCTACCATCTCATCTTCCCCATCATATCGAGCCCGAGATAACATATCCGCCATCAGATTATCTTTCCCTGCGATATGTCTAAACTCCGGGTTCAACGACTTGATATATGCGATCCATCGTAACATCGCAATATCAGGAGTTGAACAATTCATGATCATTCCTAACAACGGCAAGCAATCAGTTTCAACCACCACTACTGCTCCAATCAAATACTCTTTCTCAGTTTTCATAGCTGAAAACAATACCCCACAGTTCTCTCTTCACTTGCGGGTAAGCACGTTGTCGAGCACTTAACACCTTCGCTCCGAACCTAACCGCAAACCTTTCTCCATCCTCATCATCCTATCCGACTGCCCATCCAATTGCAACTGGACTTGTATCCACAGTAAGAACCACCGGCCTAGCACCCTTGTAATCAATCCTTCTCAGAACTGGAGGAGATGATAGTAAAGACTTCAGCTTCCTTACCGCATCAGTATGCTCTTCCTCCCATCTGAATTTATGACCCTTACGCAACAATCCATACAACGAATCCGCCACATGCGCATAATGAGGAATCCAAATGTGATAGAATACACAAGCATCCAAAAATCTTCTTACTTCTGTCAGCGAGTTGCAAACCTCCTTCATCCTTCCAATCGCATCCACCTTGTTCGGATCTGGTTTCCGACCAAACGATCCACACAAATGACCAACGATCAAAACCTCTCTAACCCCAAATGTAGACTTCGCACCTGACAGCGTAAGATAAACTTCCTCAAGTCGAGATAAGATCTTCTCACAGTCTGCGATGTGATCAGTGACGTATCGCCGACACCCCCTCTGATCTAATGCTTCATCCTTCTCATCTTCCACACATCCTTTGATGGGGATGTCATCCAAGAACGACATCGTCTTTTCGGGGATGAAGTCCCTTAGAACTCGATTCATCCCGTTCATCATGTGTGCTACCGAGTTGGTAGCTCCCTGTGGTAAGGTACACATCCTAACCAACCCCAAAGGTGTCCTCATTGTCGTGAAGCTTCTGCTCTCCTCCGCTAGTTGAAACTGATCATACCCCGAGTAAAGATCTCCCATTGAGTAAATCGCTCTTCCTGCAAACGCTTCTGCAAACTCATCCACAATTGGTCCCACCCCAGCATTTCTGATTGTTACTGCGTTCACCGGCTGCATGTCTTGGATGAACCGCAGCGACCCATTCTTCTTTGGTACTGTAAACCATCTGCTTGAATATGGTGCAAACGACGGCTCCAAGATCTTCATCCGCATCTTCTCCTTCAGCAACTCCACTAGTTTGGGCAAGTGAGCCCGCGGTACTGGAATTGGTCTCAGGTTCCATGGCACATGCGGTACCGTGAAGATAACCATCGGGGTAACAACGTACGGATCTACACATCCAATCTCAAGTGGCTCAAAAGCAAATGCTTTCCCATGTCTTGAAAGCATCTCCTTGAAGCACATCCTCTCTTCTGGTAGAAGAGACCCATCAGATCCAATCTTCAGCTCTTCAAGGGTCTTCTCCGTGAACTTGTGTCCTATCATTGCAGGATCTCTCAAACTCTTCTCCTTTGAAGCTCGATCCATCTGTTGGTTGGTATCTTCCGGCAAAGGACCAGCAACTGGCTTTACTTTCCTATCCACTGTCTTGTACCTTGTCTCAACTCGAACCTCCGGTGCACGGAATGATTCGATCACCGAATAGACCTCCCTTGAATGAATCTGCACGACCTTATCCATATCCTCCCATCCAATAGACATGATCTCTCGCAAGGGATCTTCCAACCCATCCTCTTCATAAACACCAGAAATCCATTCATCCCCTTCTAGCTCACCCAACTCTTTCAACATCAACTCAACACCACGCAAATGTTTTTGTTCTTTTCTTCTCAACTCTTCTACCTTCCTGTAAATAGCAATCCCACAATCTGAAAACCCAACAAACCCTGTACAAAAGGCACTATCTCCATCAAGCGAGAGTACCTTCTCTTGCGCACCACCACAATCCCGCTCTATAGTGGTACTCAACGAAAATCCTTGAACTCTTCACTCATCCTTGGAAGCGGCTTCTCCCTCAAACGATCTCGGTTGCGCTCGTGGTTGGACGGTACAGTCAAGAACTGTACCGCTCTCTTCCCATCTTGACTTCGGATCCTAGCATACGCAGATCCGTCGTCCAGTACCTTTGTCTCCATCCGGGTCGCTATGATGAAAGGCTGGCCCAGAATGAGCGAGTATGATGTAGCTTCCTGAACAAAGAAGTTTTGCTCGATAGCAACATCACCTACGCGCACTCTGATGTCTGGACAAGCTCCATACAAGTCTCCTCTCGTGTTGTTGGCTGCTCTTATGACCCATCCATGCTCTGTGTCGATCGGCCACTTCTTCTTCTTGTATAGCTCTTTGGACATGATGTTGATTTCTGATCCATGATCGATCAGAGCAACCACCGGCTCATCCAAGTCTTCGATCCTCACCAACGTCTCCGTCGTAGCTCGAGCCCAGTGACTGTGGCTATAATGACTTGAGCTCCGCTTCCCATCCTCCTCTTCATCCTCAAGATGCACCCTGCGTCTTCGATCTCTTTCTTCCTCTAGAGAATAGACACTGCACCTTGCAAGCTCTCTCTCCTCATCCACAGACATCCTAGTATCCACAGCATGCGATAAACTAGTCTCACCCGTAATCTGTCGTTTCCGTTTGATGACATCGATGATGACATCATGAAACTCACGCTTGGCGATGCCTAACACTTCTCTCAAGGTAAACTCCACCTTCGCATTCAAAATGCGATCTTCCAAGACTCCCTTCAAGTCTGTTGAAGCCTCGATATCCGACTGCAGCTTGTATGCAGCCGGCTTACCCTTCTCCTTCTGAGATTTCTCCTTCGATGGAGAAGGAGCATCGTCCATCGGTAGGTCTTGAGCTCCTGCATCCCGAAGCTCTTGGCGAACCTTCTCTCCTCGAGTCTGTCTCTTTGAAGAAGTCCCTTCTCCTGAATCCTCTGAATCTCGCCTTCTCTTCTCTTCCAACAACGCTTCGTGTTGGTTCTTGGCGATGTACGCATGCACCGATAGAGCTTCTATCGGATCCTCCCATCCAGTATCCCTTCTGATCGTAGCAGCTGTCCTCTGCAACGTCTCACGTGCCATCTTCCCTTTCTGTTTCATGGAGATGGCAGATGACCACAACTCACTTGGCTCAACTTGCTTGTTGAAACTCCTCTCAGCCTGATCCTCTACCCTTGTGCCATAAGTTCCAGCTTCCACGATTGCGACTGCTTGCGCTGATAGGTGGTCCTCAACCAACTTCTTCATCCCTCCTCTACCAAAGTTGGTCTGAAGAAGTGCACCAGTATCCCTCAACGCTACCTTCCCATCCTTCCAGAAGATCACTCTTTGCTGCAGAATATCTGTGAACTCCTTGCAATCTCTGCGCGGATGATCAGTACCATCGCACCAGATACACCGCTGGATCCAGCCTTGCTTCTCAACCGGTCTTACTCCGCTTGTAGATCCCTTCTCTTCCAATCTGGTGAGCTTGATCTGGAGATCTCTCATTCCATGCAATATCTCCTCAAGGTTTGAGTCATCCTTCTTCGGAGATACCATGGGTGCCTGAACAACTGGAACAACTGGAACAACTGGAACAGCTGAAGCAACTGGTACTACTTGTCTAGCAACAGGAACTGGTCGGACTACAGGAACAGGTGTTACAGCTGTAGGTGTTGGCGCCAGTCTCCTAACAGGAACTTTCTCTCGCCTCCGCTCCCTCTTGGTGAGCAGACCAACAGCTTCTTCAACCTTCTTCCAGCTGCTAGTCAATCCATCCTCCTCCCGGTCTTCCAGAAGTACTTCTAGCTTCTCCTGCAACTTCTCATCTGCAGCCCGAAGAAATAGCTCTGTCTTGTTGGACTGCAACGTCAGCTTCTCCATCCTAGTCAGTCGTGAAAACTGCTTCTCAAACTCTCTAAGCAACTCTGTACCTTGTAAACCCTTCCTTGGTTGCTCAACCCACTCCAAGAAGGACTTCTTGGTGACTCGATCAGAGTCCTCCAAGAAGTACTCATCCATCAAGACACGCGCAAACGTCTCCCAGTCCTTGTTAAAATGCTTCGTTAGCATTTTAACATGATCTCTAATCTCTGGAGCTGCTGCTAACTCAAATGTCTCAATCATCTCATCTTCTGAGACCCGGTTCAGCTCCATCTCCTTCACATAATACCTCAGATATCTTGAGACATCTCTCTCATCGAACTGATCAATCCTGCTGACCACCGCTTGTAGCGCCTTCGTTGCCAAAGCTTCCTTCCGCTCATCAGACTGTTGCTGCCGCAAGAACATAGTGAAAGCTTGGAACATCGATGCAGTCGCTGGATCCAACTGCACCTTCGGCAACCCACTTGAACCACTAGCTCCATCTCCGTCACCTTTCCCATCTCCACTCATGACTGCCAATCTCTTCTTCAAAGTTCACACACAGAAGAATCTCCACCCCAGACCTTCACGTCGAGTTCACCACCGTATCGTGTCGGATATTTTGTGCGTGAAGGATGTCCAGGAAAACGCGAGGTTCCTGGCTGTGGAGATGCTGTGTGCCAAACAGAGACAAGACAGAGAAGAACAACCACGAAAAGGAATGCTGCGATATATACCACTCTGAAAGTATGTACACTGTCGATTCTTTCTCCAAATAGCACAAAACTGAGGAAAAGACCAGAGCGGTCTGTAACCTACTTCAGAAGCCCTAAAACAAACCCCTGAAACGTAACCCTAGTCTGAAATCGCCAAAATGTAGCTCAAAGCAAGAGGAACTTCTCTTTGCTAACAACCAGAGCCACAACAGTATCATGCGATCCAAACTCAAGTCCAAACCACATCCACACACTAGCTCTTGGCTAAAGCTAGCTACCACAAGCCATACACAACCAACTAAGTCCTTAACGAACTCAAAAGGACGAAACATGTAGCGAAGGAACCGAAAAAGACCTATCTGGGAACTTTCTCCTTTCGCCAAACGATCTTCAAATGTTGATAGGGTCTCCTTCCCTGACTCCGTTGGCCCAAGAAACCTTCAGATCCGACTCCCGATAGTCGAGATATCGCTAATTTTCGGTCGCAGGTGACCGAACCTTCAAAAACTCCTCCCTGCGGCTTAAAACCGCTCACACCGCACAAACGGATCGTCTAAACTGATATCCGTCTTTGCTGGTAGGTAGATCTGGCTACCTTGAACCCAACAAGACTCCAAACAAGCCGTTTGGAGTTCCCTTTGCAAAACTACTCGAGAAATTTGGTCGCAGGCTACAAAAAACTGACGTAAATCGGCTCCTTGCGGCTCAAATTTGCTCACCACACCCAAACCAACAATCCAATTCACTTACAGTCTTCTCCTATGCGTACATGAGGACTCCCTGATCGCGTAGGCACCAAGAACGAAGAGCTTGGCTCACCGACCGCGAAGAACAATCCAATCTCAAGTCGCAGGCGATGAAAATCTGACGCAAGCGCTTCCCTGCGAGCCAATTTCACTCACAACTCCCAAACCGCCCGATGAAACTTTGTATCGTCTTCAATTTCCTGAAGAACTCGTTGTTCTGATCCCGATGGATCCAAGGACAGCAAGTTTGGACTCCGGAACGGCCCGAACGGTCCAACTCTCCTTCACAGGTAACTGAAAACCCCAAATCTACTTCCTGCGTCTCAATTTCTCTCAGAACACAACAACCGATCCGTCTCTTCAAGAACCGTCTTAACCTGTGTGTAGCCTGCACAGATCTGAACCCGATGACACCTTGCGCGCGTGTATTGGACTTCCCAATTCTCCAAAACATCCATCGACAGGTCGCAGGAACAAGCAAGCCACTTAAGCAGCCCCTTGCAACAATCTGTACGTACGAAGTTCAACCCTCAATAATAAGAAGCAGGCCCCTTGCGTCTTTGATATAACGCCTGGAGCCCTAAATACCCAGTCAGCAAGTAACTAGGGGCCTAGCTTGATTTTACTTTTTTCCGAATTGCATAACTTCTTCTCTGGATGTCCAAACGAAATAAACAAGATGCCCATGGAAAGCTGACAACGAGCTCTATCCATCTATGCGATAAAAGTAAAGATCCGAAGTTGCGCCAAAAGCTCGTAAGCTGGGGCCTAGCTTGTTTTCTCCATCTTTCGAGTCCTGTAACTTCTTCACTATGCGTCCAAACGAAGTAGACAAAGTGCCTATGGAATGCTGACAAGGAGCTCTATCCACTGGTGCGATAAAAACGAAGATCTGAAGTGGTGCCAAAAACCCGTAAGCTGGGGCCTAGCTTATTTTCTCCATCTTTCGAGTCTTGTAACTTCTCCACTAGGCGCCCAAACGAAGTAGACAAGATGCCTATGGAAAGCTGACAAGGAGCTCTACCCATCTATGCGATGAAAATGGAGATCTGAGATTGTGCCAAAATCCGTAAGCTGGGGCCTAGCTTGTCTTCTCATGAGTGTCTTTGGAGCGACAAGCATCGAAGTTTGAATTTCAGGTAGGAGCCGGTCCACGACACGACACCGTATACATAATAAATACTTTACTCCACTCAGGTTTAGCAAGTATAGGAGCTGTCACTAATACCTTTTTCAGCTCCTCAAATGCTTGTTTTGCCTTCTGATCATGCACTATCAAGTCAAAATCAACCCCCTTCTTCATGTACATAGTCAAAGCTATTGCTTTGTTTGAGAAGGAAAAGACAAACCTACGATAATATCCAACCATGCCAAGAAACTGCCTCAACTTTGTCAAGTTGATCGGAAATGAAGGTCCACAATCTTCTTCACCTTCTCATGATCTACCGCAATCCCATTCTTGGAAATGATGTGCCCCAATAGTAGACCTTCTTCGCAGCCAAAGATGCACTTCTCTGGATTTAGAGAAGCGTTGGTTTGCTCCAACCGCTGCAAAACTTTGATCACATGATCAAAGTGATCCTCCTTTCGTCCGTACACGCAAAAATCTTCAATAAAATCACGGACAAACTTTCCTATGAATGGTTCAAACATCTTGTTCATGAACCTCTGAAATGTGGCCAGAGCATTACACAGTCCGAATGACATCACCCGAAATGCAAATGTTCTCCAAGGAGTAGTGAAAGTAGTCAACTGTTGGTACTCCTGTGCTATCTTGATTTAGTTATACTCACTATAACCATCACCAAAGTTGTACCACTCATGACCAGCAACTTCCTCCGGGGAGGACGGACCTCCTGACTGTGATCGATCAGAGAAACGACCAGAAGAGAAAAACAGGTAGCCGCTGACGATGAGATCTCCAAAATCCTGCTTCTTGCGACCACCGATTACAAAAACAAGCACTCCAACACACCTTGGGTACACAGATAGGTCTCTCAAGATTCAAATAACTTTATTTCAGTGTCGCTGCACCATCAACCTCTTCAACTGTAAAGAAAATCTCTCTCTCTTTCTCTCTTGCGTGCCTCTCTCTCCCGTCAATCGGTTCTCAGCCAAAAGTCTACCAAGTACGTCTCAATCCGAACCTAATAATGAAATTCATGCTCCTGAATCTTATTCCTCTCTTTGTCCCAACTGAAACTCTCAGAAATTCGATCCAACGTCGATCAAAAGTCCTCTGTAGATTTTCAAACGATCTCTCTCAATAAAACTGCCTCTTGAGAGTAATTTCTCCTCAGAACAGTTTATTAGACAACGTCCAAGCTTAAAACTCCTGCCCCTCTCCCTACGATGATCTCCCAATTCAATCTGTCAGCAATTTGATCTTCCCCCAGCCTCCTAGCTTCTCCTGCGTGTCCTCAACCTCCAATCCCTAATCCTCCTCCTTCCGCTTCAGCTCTCTCAGAAAAATCCTTTGCAAACTGTCCCTTATCCCAAGCCGCCGCAGGTATTTAACCTAAAAGTTAAGGCCCTAGCTTAAGCTGCCCCTCTGCTGTCCTTATAAGCGCAGTCACTTATCAGAAGCAGGGCTCTAGCTTAAGCTGCCCCCCTGCTGTCCTTATGCGTACAGAGCTTTATTTACAAAGTTGGCCCCTTTTTCATACAAGTTTCACAATTGTCTCCACAAACTCTACCCCTTCACTAATAAAGGTTCTCATAGTCTCATTCCCCATCGCAAGCTGACTCGATGGTTATTTAACTAATTAATAAAAGTTTCACGTGCTCTTGATGCCATCCTGAATATACTACAAGCCATCCAATGTAGGCCGAAGTCCCAACACTTATGAGGTTGCCCCACAAAGCTTACAGCCCCCCATATGCGCACCCGGTATCTCTCATAGTATATTCAAGATGGCATGCGGAGGCTTAGGCCAGGAAGCCCACGATTAAGGGAGATACTGGTCTCCCGTCCCTAGATATGCAGGACGTGGTTGCATATCCAACATAGACTCCCTTCCAGGAGGCCAACATGCCGGAATAGGAACTAGAGGCCAGGAGGGATTGATCCTGAGACCACTTCCCTCCTAGGCAGGGCCCTATCACTGGGATGGCCTTTGGTTCCGTTCAAGAAGGGAAAATTTTCTGTACGTTGTCCTGTTGTGGGACCAGTTAATATGTAAATTACCCGTATAAGTGCGTTTTGTACACAATTGTAGAAGTCGTGGTGTAATGAGATCTAAAACTTGCTCTTATGGGCTTAGAATGCTCTATTATCTGCTGGGGGGCTCCATGGGGTGCAAAAGGACAAGGTGGGGTCCTTTAACTTCTCATTGGTCCTCAAAAAAGTGAAGGTAACTTGTCCTCTACCTAAGTGCGCGCTCTGGGAGGATCGGGGCACTTTGACGAGGGATTTTGGGAGATCAGAGGGCATGGGCGGAGAGCTCTCGACGGGAGGAGCAATCTGACCACAAATTTCACTCCATTTGGAGGTCCAGGGCATACGTTATGGTGATTTGAAGTTCATAGAGTGATGAGAGTACAAGAGTTTCTCTTCCGATTGTAAGATTAAGGGGTTTGAGTGATTGAACCGTCAGATTGAGACCAGATTTCATGAGCTTGTAGTCTGTCAGCTGCTGAAGCTCTGACCACAAATTTCACCACCGGATGTTCTGCGGATTGAGCGCAATGGCGATTTGAAGGCGACGGGGTGCAGAAAGCTGTCAATCCGAAGCAGCGAGTTTGCAGATTTATGGAGGACGATCAGAACGGTCAAATCGGCTCAAATTTCCTGTGTAGTGAGTTTACCTTCTGAATTGATAGCACAGGAAGTTGGAGTGGAAGTGGACGGTTCATTTAGTCGAAGAAGCTTCTGTCATGAATCTGAGATTGGAAGTGCGTGTTAGTTTCTGTGGATTTGTGTTAATTGTGGGAGGAGATCTAGCCGTCAGATCTTCCTGAAATTTGACCTGCAAGTAGAGATTTTAGTATCCTACCTACGTGGCAAGTTTGAGAGGAGACTGAGCTGTAGATCTGTACCTATCATGTGTGAAAGTTCGTTGGTTTTTCTGCCGAGTTGTATCGGCAACGATATCTACTCTAGGTCTCGAGTTGTTAGCGACCGCTGGCTGAAAAGTATCCAGTGCGACATTTGTATTGCTTTGGGGAGTATTCTAGGCGTAGATATGACTTTAGCGACCTACGTTGTATCCACGTCATGTGGTTGTTAGGTTCGCACTCAACGTGGCAAAGTGCGATCCTTGACCTGTAGAGTCGACTACCTGTCTAGCCTAGTCTCCGGTTTTTGGGACACGTTACGGTGCATGCATTAGAACCTTTCACCCAGAAGACCCACACGTGGATGAGTATGACGGCACCAAACATGCGATGTGCATGTGTGCCACCTCATCGGTCCGTGAGGCTTGGGTTGCTTGATTAGGGAGCTTGCACCTATCCTTGTTTTGTGTTGTTTTTTAAGCAAAGGGGAGTGACCTGTGTGGGGGCATTCGACCTGGAGGGATTCAAAAGATTGTTCGTGGAGAGATCGTGAGGGGATCCTATGGGATTGTATCAGAGTTTTATGGATCGAGATACCTTTGTAGTTGGAGTGCACATGTTGTGAGAGATGGACGAAGGACTCTACTTACCGCCCAGATTCCCTTTTCGAAACCCTTTCTCGATTAAACTGATGTATATGGAACGAGTTCACTTTCAACAGTTTCTGATAGGATCCTTCGGGCATAACTTTACCGCGCAAGTCATGCTCTCGCCTGTCCCTGTGATCTTACATGTTGTCACTTACGGCCAAGAATGGGATCTTACCGTCTTTATCCTCATCTAACGAAGGATGGATCTAAATCAGCTCCCTCCTGTAAACTTTAACACCCAGTGCGAGATAAGACACATCTGTCGACCCAAAGCCATGTACGAAGTCCTAGAAGTGAGAAACTTCGGAGAAGAATACTCCGAGAGATCATGTCATCACATATCCCGTTTGTCGTGCCCATGATCATCCAACGTTTTCGTGTAGTTATCTTGACCCTTTACTGAGAGAAAGAAAGTGCTTAGTTATCGAGGAAGTTAGAGAGATATCTACAAGAAACTTGTCGCTCTGCTGTGCATTGATCGCTAGCCACAGCCAGAAGGTACGCCCTTGCTCAAAGGAAAGGCTCTCGCTACGACATATTTGGTGCTTCCACTGAGAGCACGCTTTGAGGTGGTTGAGTGAGTTGTTGCCGAGGAGCGTCAAGTATTAATCTTCCCGAAGCAATGGGGACGAGTGGAGGAGGAGCGGACGATCTGCTTCGAGCATTGACGATGTTGTTGAGACAACAACAAGGAGGCGATGTTGGGGAGCAGAAGTCTACAAGAGCTCTACAAGCGGTGGTGAAGAAGTTGGGGAGGTTCGATGGAAGGAACATCACGAAGTATGTTCGGGAGTATATTTGTGAGATGGAGGTAAATCGTGTGCCTGAGACAGAGATGATTTCTAGTTTTGAGTTGGCTGTGATACCTGAGATCCGTAGTCAAGTGACAAAGCTGAAGGATGCACGTACGAGTTCTTGGGAGGAGTATGAGCAGAGGTTGAAGAGTGAATTTTTTGATGATGATGCGGATAGAGTAACCAAGAGGACGTTCTTGGAGTGGATAGAGCAGCGTCCGGGGAATGAGATGATGCCAAATGAGTTGCTGCGTGAGTTTGAGAAACGGTTCTGTCAACTGTCTCCATCCGAGAGGACAACGCTTGACTTAAGGAAGACAGAACTTTTTCTAGAAGCTGCTGATGAAAATCTAGAGGATAAGCTTTTCTTGATGCTAGCAGACAAGAGGGAAGAAGGAGGAGTGAGCACAGACTGGAGAAAGGTAGAGGAAGCTGTTACTATTCTCACGAAGCAGAAACGTGGAAGAGGTAGAGCTGCAACCTTGAGGTCTGATGTCTCTTTAGCTCCATTGCCCAAGCCTGCCAATAGCAAGATTGAAGATTCTGCAATCGATGAGTTGGTCAAGGGTCTGAGAGAGTTAAGGATAGAGATGGCAGAGCTAAAGCATAGTCGAAGTCCTGGTGATACCAATGCATCTTCAACTAGCAGAAATTTTGTTAGAAGATGTATCTGGTGTGACAGTACTGAACACCAACGACGAGATTGTGAGGAGTTTTCCGAAGCTCTCAGAACCGGAGTCGTGAATTTTAGAGATGGAAAGATTCATCTCGCCCAAACTGGTGCGCCGTTGAATACCAACTTTGGTAAGGGAGGAATGAAGAGTTTGGTGAGAGGTCAGGTTGGTATAGCTACGGCGATACGCACAATAGAGCCAGAAACGTTTGCGATTGAAGTAGATGTACCAGTTGTAGCGGCTGTTAAGAGCGATGTAGTTGAAGTTCCACGAGAAGTAATGTTGCGAGGTGCGGAGGCAATTCGTCGCATTACTGGATGGGATGATCCTGTAGAGGCAAGGTGTGTCAAGGCTTACTTGGTGCAAGAGAAGCATGTAAGCTGGCAAGATGCGATTGTGGAAGAGAAAAGGAGACGTGATGATGATGTTGCTGATCCGGAGGAGGCTACAAGGAGAGCCAGAACCACGAAGAGGAGAGGGCAACAAGAGACATCACCGTCTGATATCCCTTCGACGTCTCAAGGGGCATCTACGTCTGAACCTATGGTTGATGTTCCTATTTATGACACGGAGATGAGAGAGAAAGGCAAAGGAGCTTCTTCAAAGGGCAAAGGTAAAGCACCGACCTACAGACTACAGTCTGATATCGAGACCAGCACCAACTTGAAGGAGATTCTTGAAGAGAGAATTTTGGATGCAAAAATAGAATTTTCCTTGCGAGAGGCCTTAGGGATAGCTAAACGTGATTTTCATGAGTTGATCATAGATGTGATCAAGAGAAAGAGGCAGATGACTGCGGATACAGTGATGGTGAAAGCATTGGATACTGACATCACTGGGGAAGAAGATGAAGAGTTAGGTCGCGTATTTGCCCAAAAGCATGTACTACAGGCGTCGAAAGGAAGAGAGGCAAGAGTTTCAGACTGTGCTGCAGAATATGGCGACGAGAAGCAGCATGAGAGTCACTATTCTCGAGCATATTGGGCTCGTGCAACCACAGAGACAAGGGTCCGATTGGGTAACTTGTCAGAGGCTATAGTGGCGTTGGTGGATCACGGTTCGGAGATTAATATCATGTCCAAAAATGTTTACGAGAAGGGGAAGTGGCCAATCGACACAGGACATGGATGGGTTCTTCGTGCTGCTAACAACCAAAGAGGTGAACTTTTTGGTGCTTGTCCAGCTGTCAAGACTCGGATAGGAGATGTAGAGATAGAACAAAACTTTTTTGTTCAGAGTATAGCTGCGTATCCTGTGATCCTAGGTCAACCGTACATTACTGCGTCTAGGATGGAGACGAAAGTAATGGACGATGGGTCTCATTATGCTCGTATCAGAAGTCAAGATGGTACGAGGGCGGTACAGTTTCTTACTGTACGTACGGGTCATGAAAGGAACAGAGAGAAGCTGAGGGACAGTCCCTTAAGGACTGACAAAGAGTTTTCGGATTTTTAGTTAGCACTCCTGTAGAGCGGGAGTATGGGAGTGTTGATAGGAGAAAGAGCCTTCCGCTAGTGCCAGAAGATGAAGAAGAGATGTTTAAATGTGGATTTGCTCAGTTTTCTGAAACATGTGTAAATAGATTTCGAGTGGTAGAAGAAATGGATAGTGTACAAAGACGATGTGTGAAGAAGCAGGAAGATCTCTTCAAAACTCAAGGAGTTCTGTTAGATCGGGAGTTCATTAACGGGGTGTATGAAGAAGAGGGCTTTGAAGATACTCTTGAGGAAGTTTTGTCGTTTATAAGCACCGATTCTTTGGTTAATGGATTAGTCGCGATCCGTTCACGTGAGTTACATGAGGAGATTACAAGATTCGTCGAGGACGGCTACAAGGTTCAGCTTCAGATGAAAGGAGATCATGAGTTGGAGTTAGAGAAGAGTAGAGCCATGAAACACCAAGAAGCGCAGGTTCATACAAAATACAAGACGCATCTGTCGACCCAAAGCCATGTACGAAGCCCTAGTAGTGAGAAACTTCGGAGAAGAATACTACCGAGAGATCATGTCATCACATATCCCGTTTGTCGTGCCCATGATCATCCAACGTTTTCGTGTAGTTATCTTGACCCTTTACTGAGAGAAAGAAAGTGCTTAGTTATCGAGGAAGTTAGAGAGATATCTACAAGAAACTTGTCGCTCTGCTGTGCATTGATCGCTAGCCACAGCCAGAAGGTACGCCCTTGCTCAAAGGAAAGGCTCTCGCTACGACAACGTATGTTTTCCTGAGGAAATTTTCCTATAAAGTCTTTACTAGCCTTTCCTGCGCTAACTTCTCTATACAACTCCGTTTTTAATGAACAAGGAGTCAAAACTATAGTATTTGTGAACACCTACACACTCATTCTATCAGATTCTGAGTTCGAGTCACGAGCGAGAATCGACGGATTTCTCTCTTTCGCATATTTCTCAGTTTAAAACCCTTACTAACTATTGCTTAAAACACTTTCTGTCAAAACTAGAAGCATGAGGTCGTTCTCCTCGTCGAGCTCTGCATTCTGATGCCTTTCGACCTCTTTCAGAATGATATTTCAGTCTAAGCTAGGGGGTAGCTTGTCAAGCATAGCCCCAGCTTAGCTCTTGCTCAGCTTGATAAGCTAAGGCGCAGCTTCCCGAACAAATGCTGGTTGAGTGCCTTCTGAAGTTCCGTTTCATCACGTGGAATGTCACGCATTACGACATTCATCCCCTCCAAACCTGCACATCCTCCGGTATGTACCAACCTTTCCACTAGTCTCCAAGGTTCTCTAAATTACCATCGTCCTCCTCATCGTCCTCTACGTCTTGTTCTGATACCAGATCTTCTTCTGCATCCATCATATGATCTGACTCCAAAAATTCATCTAGCTCAATGGATTTTCCCCTTCTTCTAAACAACTTGATACGCTTACCAGCAACAGGAAGTCTTAGAGGTGTACCATCGAGCTCCCGTAAAGAGTAAGTAGCATTCTGATGTACTTCTAAGACAACATATGGACCAAACCACCTCCTAGAAAATTTCCGAACCGTAGAGTGCTGATTCCCTAACGTACTGACATACACCAAAACCCAATCTCCAACATGTATAGGCTTCGGTCGGAGCCTGTGGGTCTTGTCAAACCTGTCCTTGTTCTTGGGACGGACCTCTTTCAGTTTCTGTTTTACAGAGACTCAACAAAAACTGAAAGATGTCCTCTATAAGATCCTCCTCTCTATGTTCCAACTGCCTGATTCGAAGTGCAAGAAGTTGTACATGATCCATTTCGTCCTCCCACGATAAAGTATCCCATGTAGGAAAGTCCTCCTCTGCCGGCATAATTGGTTTCTGACCCAGCATTAGTTCAATGGGCATGTACCCAGTAGTAGTGCAGTGAGTCAACCTGTCAGCCCATAGAGCAAAAGGGAGCAACCTAGGCCACTGTCTATGCCTACCATCGCATGCCTTTACCAGAGCTTGGACAATCGACGGATGTCCTCTCTCGCTCTTACCAATTCCTTCCGGATTCATGGCAGTGGTGAGTTTGAGTTTCACTCCGTGTTGGACGAAGAACTCCTTCGTTTCCGTACCACGCAACTCTCCTCTGTCTGCACGCAATCCCCCTATAGATCCGTACCTACAGATAATATCTTCAAGAACAAACCTACATATCCCTTCGGTGGCCTTCGTCCTAAGAGCTCGTCCTTCCACAAAGTTGGAGAGGTCTTCTCAAGCCAACACCAAGTACCTCACCTCATAACCCGGGATGCATTGCTACCAAATCAAGAACCCATTGAAAATGGATACTGGGCGGATAGGTTGGTACCAGGCCATCCCTGTAACGTACCTTTGAATAAAATTGACAGTGCAAGCATGAACTCACAAAGTTCACCACATCTTGATAAAGTCCTCTCCATCAATATCTCTCCTTCAACTTTGTATAGGTAACCCAAGCTCCTCGATGTCCGGCTCACAAGGTGTCATGAAACTCCTTCATCAACTGTTGTTTGGTCTGCAGATCATCTATAACTCGTAAAAGTGCTCCATCTCTTCTCTTTGGACGCTTCCAAAGATATCCATCTCGCAACAAGTAATCATATGCCTTCCTTCTTACCTCTCTGAACTCTGCATCACTCAAGCCCTCCTGCCTGTTTAAAGAACTCTGAAAGAATCCAATGTCACGTAACCTTCCCGTGTAGAACTCCTCTCTGAACGGCTCCAAGTCTGTAGCTCGCCGATTAACCTGACATTGAGCATCCTTTCTCTCTTCTTCCTCAGCTTCCGAAAGCATGACATCCTCATCTACAAATCGAGCCCTTGACAACATATCTGCGATCACATTCTCCTTTCCTTTTATATGCTTCAGCTCTGGATTCAAGCTTCTAATATAGGCAATCCAACGTAACATTGCTATGTCTGGCGTGTTGCAGTTGGATATCATACCTAGTAGAGGTAGACAATTCGTTCCTAGGACTACATGAGCACCAATCAGAAACTCACGGTCTGTCTTCATCGTTGTCACCGCTCCCCACAACTCACGCTTCACCTGAGGATAGTCTCGTTGCATGTCTGTCAAGATCCTAGCTCCAAACCTAGAAGTAAACCGCATACCATCCGCATCATCTTGATCTATTGCTCAACCAATCGCCTTTGGACTAGTATCTACTGTGACAATGACAGGTCTCTCACATCCGTAGTCTACTCTTCTCAGAACAGGTGGAGACTGTAAAACCTCCTTCAGCCTATTCATAGCTTCTCG
This sequence comes from Asterella californica, assembly GCA_036924285.1. NCBI lineage: Eukaryota > Viridiplantae > Streptophyta > Marchantiopsida > Marchantiales > Aytoniaceae > Asterella > Asterella californica. The sequence goes on along the minus strand of JAYKYS010000006.1, from coordinate 28,629,665 downwards.
ATGGACTGAGGTCCATACAAACCTCTTACCCTTCCTCAATAATGCATACAAAGGCTCAGCAACATGAGCATAATGAGGAATGGATAAATGATAAAATACACAAGCACCTAGAAAACGTCGAACCTCCGTGATATTCTTACAGTCTGCCATCCTAGCTATGGCTTCAACCTTCTCCGGATTTGGTCGCCTTCCAAGAGCACCACACAAATGTCCAACCACTAAAATCTCAGACACACCAAACTTGGACTTAGCTCCTGACAGGGTGAGATGTACCTCCTCCAAACGAGTTAAGATACGTTCTACATCCCTGATATGATCTGCAACAAACCTCCTACATCCATTCGCAAGTACTGCTTCATCCTTGTCTTCAACCGCGCAATCTTTTATAAGAATATCATCTAGAAATGGAATGGTAACATCAGGCATAAATTTCCTTAGTACCTTATGCATCGCATTCTGCATATGGTCCATCGAGTTCGTCGCTCCTTGTGGAAGAGTACACATCCGCATCAATCCTAGGGGCGTACGCGTAGTAGTTAAATCTCTACTCTCCACAGCCAGCTGGAATTGATCATAACCAGAATATAGATCTCTTATCAAATAGATAGCTCTCCTTGCAAATGCCTCTGCTACGTCTTCGATCACAGGACCCGTCCCAACGTTACGAATGGTTACGTTATTCACAGGTTGTAGGTCTTGAATAAAACGCAAAGCTCATGACTTCTTGGGTACAGTGAACCACCTGCTAGAATATGGCCCCATAGACGGCTCAAGTATCCCCATCTGTACCTTCTCCTTCAACAACTCGATGAGCTTAGGTAACAAAGCACGAGGAACTGGGATCAGTTTCAGATCCCAAGGCACATGAGGGATTATGAGTATAACCATAGGCGCTATAACCTTTGGGTCCACACAACCTATCTCCTCTACTGAAAAAGAGAATGCTTTACCATGCTTCATTATCATCTGTTCAAACACTGTCTTCTCGATCTCAGTCAAGAAATCATCCCCTCCTATCTGGAGCTCCTTCAATGTCTCCTCAGAAAACTGGTGTCCTACTCGTCTATGATCACGCAATATAGGTTCAGTCCCCACTAATTGTACTTGCTGCTGGGAGTTAGCAGGTAGTTGAGTTGTTACCGGTCTTACCTTTCTCAGTACAGATTTGTACTTCGCATGGACATCTGCTTCCTGAGGGAGTGCACACCAACAACTTGCTTCTCTCTCTTCATTATTCTGCATCGGATGAGGAAGGAACTGCACGTATGTAGCAATCTCCTCATATATGTGTCGAGAGTGGATAGAGATCACCGCCACACTATTTTTCTCTTCTACCAATCTACTCACATTGTCTAACCAACCGACAACTGACTGTACAGACATAAACTCTTCAAACAAACCAGAAACCACTTCGTCTTCAGGTAGAACTCCTACACGCCACAACTCTGATATCTGCTTCACCATTAGACGAAGAGATGTAAGGGTTTTCGCAGTCCACTCCTGTAGAGCAGGAAGACAGGGGTGTAGAACCTACTGTTGAGATCCCGTCAGAGTTGGAAGCAAGACATGTACAAAGATCTGGAGACAGATGTAGTGTACAGAGTTGGCAGTCTGGATTGCTGATGTTTGAGGTAGATGGGTGGAGTTGATTTACAAGAGTTGAAGATATGGGGAAAAATACAAAAAGATAGAATTTCTAAGGGTTTGTCGGTTCCGCTCATGTCTTGAGCGAACCGTCAAAAACTGTACTGAGTACCTGTCATCAGGACTCCGAACTCTGGCATAATGAGACCCATCATTCATCACCTTTGTTTTCATTCGAACAGCGGTGATGTATGGTTGGCCCAGTATGATAGGATAGGAGGCAGACGACTGTACAAAGAAATGCTGATCAACCTCTACATCTCCAATCCTTACACGCATATTGGGACAAGCTCCGTACAACTCACCCTTTTGATTATTTGCAGCACGAAGTACCCAACCATGATTCTTTTCGATTGGCCACTGCCTCTTCTCATACACCTCCTTGGAAATGATGTTGATCTCCGACCTGTGATCCACAAGTGCAGGTACTAGTTCAGAAAGTCCTCCAAGCCGAACCTGTGTCTCTGTTGTCGCTCTCGCCCAGTGCTTCTCTTTGAAATCGCTGTCTGCGCTTGACCTATCCTCTTCAAACTCTTCGTCTTCATTCTCAATAACAGCAGGACCAGCAACCCATGCATCATACTTATCATCTCTGAATTGATCAACACCAATAGCATCTACTGCTCCAACCATCTGACTACTTACTTGTTCATCAATACCTGTCTCTTTCTCTTCATGATGTCTATTATCAACTCATGAAACTCTCTCTTTGCTATACCAAGCACTTCACGAAGAATAAACTCAACTCTAGCATCCAAAATGCGTTGCTCTAGAACAGCACGCAAGTCTGTTGTTGTTTCGATATCTGCCGTTAACTTGTAAGCTGGAGCTTTTCCCTTCTCCTGTGCTGTAAACCTCTTTCCCCGTACTCTATCTGTAGCAGTAGTCTCTTGTGGCAAATCCTATACACCTCCCATAGGATCTATTGCAGGTGGTGGAGCTGTAGAGGTAGAAGGTATATCCTCTGCAGCAGGAAATCTACCAGCTGGTACAGATGGTGATGGTTCCGCTGCTCTCCTCCTCATAACCCTCCGACGGTCACTGTCCTCTGGTACTCCTGTGTCTAAATCAGAAGCGTCCCGTCTTCTTTTGTCTTCGATCATGCCATCTTGTTCACCACTCGTCTCTAAAAACGCTCGAACAGAAGTTGCATCTACTGGGTCTCTCCATCCAGTAGCTCTCCTAATGCTTTCAGCACCTCTCTTCATCATTTCGACCGGAACCTCAACAGCCTACTCAACCATAGTTGGATTAGAGCGCACCTCAACTCTCCCAGTATATACATCAGCCTCCGCAGAATCCGCAGTCATCGCTGTAGTATTCGCACCAGTAAGTGCTGGAAGAGAACTCCTCATTCTTCCTCTCCCAAAATACGTGTTCAGAGGTTGCCTTGTGGCGGTTAAATACAACCTATTATTCTGATAGTTGACTACGCCCTCTCGCAAGACAACCGCCAAGTCTTGACAGTCTCCTCTTAGATGATCTGGGCTGTCGCACCAAATACATCTCCTAGTAAAGGTTCCTCCTATAGGTCGAGCACCTGGTGCAACTGGTGATTGGTCTCTCCTCAGGTCTGTAACGACCTATGTTACACATAGGAAGTTTGTCTATTAGTAAGGTGTTTAGTTATAACTAAGTGTTGAGAATGTTTATTTGCTGCCAAAGTATTTTAAGGAGGTATCAAGTTAGTCATTACTAGCTAAAAGTTAGTTATGGTTAAACTTAGCTGTACTTTTGGCAGAATTCAGATATTTGCTAAAGAGTGAGCACTACTATCTTGTCATCTTGTCTAAAAGGTAGAAAGGGGGTGGAAAGTATCCCTTATCTCCTTTTTGACTTGATATTAGTGGTTGGATTAAAGTTGTGGACTTTGTGGGCATTAAAAACAAGAAGAGATTCCACATGTTTCTTTTTTAGTGGGTCCTAGTGTAGAGGGGGGTGGAAATTCGAGATTCCTTGAGAATATTCCAGAATCCTTCTAGAAGTTGTTGACTTTGAAGGAATAAGCCCATGTGAAAAGGTAAAAAGCCCATGTGATCAATGCTTTTACCTTAAGTAATATCTTAGTAAAACCCGGTAAAAGTAGTTACGGCTGAGTTACCGGGGAGTACCAAAGTAAAAACCTAGAATGTATAAATAGAGGAGTAGAGAAGAGCTCCTCATCCTTGTTTTCACATTATCGTAATGACAACTTGAGTAATATAGAGAGTGTGGGATATTTTTAGCATGTGAGAACTTGAAAGACGTCGTTAGAATGGAGGATTTTAGTTGATGTGTTTAAGGAGATTTTTAGTTGATAAGTTTGTGGGTGTATGAATGAGTGAACTCAGCATTTTCCGTTCAAGTTCATGGTGTGCTTCCATCAAAGCCATTAGAGGTGACCCCTGAGTGAGAGACAGGCCCGACATGTTGCAGATTCGTGGATGACGATCGTGGAGGTTGAGAGATCGAGGGGTAGTTGATCAATAGGACCACGGAGGGTTTACATTTTTGGTTCCGTTGCCGAGACCTCACTTGAAGGGATCTTTGAACGATGTTTAGAGTTCAGTTCTATATTCGACAAAAAGAGATTATGAGAGAGCACATGGAGAGAACGTTGGGAGGAGAGAGAGCTAACGCGATGTTAGCAACGTTAGAACCTTTCGTGTATCCCGTAGTGATATATGACGCGTTCGAAGTCATTCTTTACATCTTGTTCACTTAGAAAGGGCTTGAGGAGAGTTGAAAGAAGGTGCAACAAGAGTTGTAGAGAAAGGAGGAGAGAAAAGTTATTAGAGGAGAGAAATTTGTGAGTTTAGAAATTCTGCTCTCTGGAATATTTGTACAGTCGCTGTCAACTTTTCTGTGAATTTTATTTTCCTGTGAAACTTTCCAGTGTTTTAGATTGGTTGATTACCTATCTAAGACAAAAGAAATCATAGGAAAAGGTGGTCTAGAGAGGGAGAAATGATTTTTCAAAGTTGAGGGGGTCTATTCGTGAGAGTTGAGGAATTCTGTTTTCTGAAAAAAATTTACAGTCAGTGTCAGATTTTCTGTGAATTTTATTTTCCTGAGAAACTTTCCAGTGTTTTATATTGGCTGATAAGCTATCCAAGACAAAAGAAATCATGAGAAGATGAGGTCTGAAGAGGGAGAAAGAATTTTTCAAAGTGGAGGGGGTTGACAACCATGAGGGAAGTGAAAATATACAAATTTCAGTTCTCTGAAAATTTGTACAGTCATCACCATCTCTTCTGATTAGGGAAGTTTCTGTTGAAACTTCATGATTTAGTAGCTTGGAGGTTGAGCTATTGGAGACCACAAAAATCTTGGAGAGATCTCTTACCAACTAAGAGATATACGTTTCGGCATACAAGGAGATCTTGAAGATACTTCATGGGGAATCCAGTTCGAGTGCCGAAGTTGAAGAAGAGACGTTTGGGAGTTATAACGGAGACGAAAAAGCCAAAGTTAAGTATAGAGGCGTTGCGATCAAGCTTCTATTGCAATTGGGGTGATATTTTTGCTTTATATCAAGAAGCTTCTGCGAGCATCGGCGCAGATGTGAAGAAGGTTGAGTTCAAAGTATCATTCACTGTAGAGGCCACGAATGCTCCTGACGAAGTAGAGTGTGATCCTTACAAAAGTAACTTTAAGATGTCTGCTAGGATTAGTACAGACGATGGTCATGAGGATATTATCATGGACTCTTAATTTTAGATTGGATTTTATTTCGTGTATAGCATGTAGAATACACGATTTTCAATATAAAAGAGTTAAGAAAGTGATGTAGAGTTATTTTCCTCAACGATGTTTTGTCCACTTAATGGTTGAGAAGGCGCAACATGAGTGGAAGTTCAAAAGATTGGAAAGTTAGACTTAGAAACCTTCCTCAAGGTTTAGATGTCATAGTAAGCGTCGGAGAGAGCTCGAAAGAGATTATCATTGAGTTTGAGAACCCTAGTACAAAATCTCAAGTAGAATCTCCGAGGAGAAGAGTAGAAACCGACTTGTGGTGTTATTTCTGTAGAGGGTTGGGACATAAAGTAGTGAATTGTCCAACTAGAATCAGAACCGAGAGAGCTAAAGGGAAGCGAGAGTTTACTGATTTAAGTCTTCGAGTGGGTCCATCGTCACCAGCGCCAATTCATCTTCTAGGAGAAGATCCTTGTCCAAGTTGTGGAGTGGGTGATCTATCAAGAGGACACAAGTGCGTCGATGTGGCCGCCCTACTTACGTCAGTAGTCGAGAAGTTGGACGAGACTCAAAGAGCTGAGACGGAGAAGTTGTCGACTTCAAAAGAGGACTCGGCTGAGTTGTGATGGAGATCGTCATTCGGATGGTAGAGAAGACGGTGATGCGACTCAGGCTCCTGATTACCTTGGGAGAAGAGATGGCACAAGAGGTGTTGTTACAACCATTTCCTTTTATTTTACCTATGGTAGATTATTCGCGACTGGAATTGGTGATGTTCGTGCTCTTTTAGCGAGTAGTTATTGCACGAAAATTGGAAGTGTAGAAGAGTAGTTACGAGATGGGGAAGTTACCAATGTTTCATGAGAAGGACAATGAAGATGTAGAACCATTTGTACGAGATTTCAAAAGGGGTTGCATCGGAAACAACGTGAGAAGGAAAGAAGAATGGGTGTTGTTACTTCCAGAGTTTTTAGAAGATTTTGCTCTTACGTGGTATGAAGACCGAGTGAAGAGCAAGACACCTGGTGCAGTTGAGGACACATGGGAGACGTTGAGTAATGCACTCATCGAAGAATTTCTTCCAGAAGAGAGTTATGAGAAGTTCATGTTGGAGCTTACTCATTTGAAGCAACGAGACGACGAGAAAGTTCGGCAATATGCCGAAAGGGTGGATAAGTTGGAGCAACAGTTTCGGACGGTCCTACGGAAGAGTGGAGACAATGTGGAGTTAACGATGGCAGGGATTGGAGCAGTGTTGACCAAGAACTTGGTGGGAGGGTTGAGGCCTTCAATTCGAACCCAAGTGAGGTACGAGAAGCCAGCAACCAAAGCGGAGGCCATCAAGATAGCGACAAATATGGAAGAGAGTTTGGATGAAGGAGATATCATCCAACCTCATCATGCTGCTCTAGTGTCAACTTCGACTCCTGGTGTAGTCACAACGATCGCACCTGCATCATCACAATTGGTGATTGCTTCAACGTCAGCTCCTACTCCAACGGTGGTGCCAAGACCGTTTGTCCCAACAACGATGTCTACTGCCACCTCTGATTTTCATGCCGAGCTGAAGAGCATCACCGATACTCTTGCGGATCTCAAGATAAACGTGGTGCAGTTACGAGAATGGAGGAACAAAGGTGGAGGAGGAGGTCAAAGAGGTTACGACAACAATCCCAACCGAGGAAATCAAGGTAACTTTGGAGGCAACCAAGGTAACTTTGGAGGAATCACTTGTTGAACGTGTGGAGGTTCTCATTTCCAGCGAAATTGTCCTAACAACGGAGCAAGAGGTGCTGAAGCTGTCAGAATGAATGTGGGTGGAGGAAATCCACCACAAGGACGGGACAAGGGGTGGCTACTATCGATGTCGTGCGAGATCTCATCTACGAGAAAGGAGAGAGTTCAAACTCTTCTCATGCACCGGTGGAGCTTTTAGCTCAAGAAAGGAAAAGAACTCGATTTTCTGATGAACCGGTTTTCATGGAGGAATCAGCTAGTAGAAACACTCGTTCGAGTAATGTTTCGAGTACACCAAGGGAGCCAAGAAGGAAGTTGGGGATGGCGGATTTCACCATTTCATCTTCCCAAGCGGGATATGATGTGGTTGAAGATGTGGGTGCTCAGAAAGCCAACATCACTGTTGGACAACTGATCGCACTTAATCCCAGCTTACGAAGGGAACTCAGAGGAGGACTGAGTTCTAAGAGAAGCAAGAAGAAGAAACCCAAGAGCAAGACGTCAAAGTCTGTGGGAGTTGGTGTGGTGGATGTGCATGCTTCAGAGGTATGCACTAGGGCTTCAAAGATTGAAGTCCGATTGAATGGTCACTACGTCTCTGACGTATTGGTGGATGGAGGGTCGGCTGTAAACGTCATATCGGAGAGGTTGATGAAGAAGTTGGGAATGGAACCAACTCGCCCGGCTAGCATTGTCGTGGGGATGGCTAACAAGCAACGGGTAAGACCTCTTGGTGTGTTAGAGAAGGTGGTCGTGTCTGTGATGGGAGTTCAAACGTTGATGTCCTTTCAAGTGTTAAAGGACTCTAGTTATGATTTGCTCCTAGGTAGGCATTGGTTGAGAGCTGTGCGCACCACTGATAGGTGGCACAAGGGATATTTACGGATTGGGCCTAGAGATCATAGAGTGATAGTTCCTCTCTCGGGTGTTGGAGTTGTGACTTCTGACTCTGATAGACCCACTAGTGACTACTGGGAATCTGATACGGAGGATGATCAGAGTGTCTCAGAAGTAGATACCGGAGATTCTTACGATCAAGAATCCTCGTCTGAGGACGAAGGATTTGGTCGAGATGAATCATTACATCAGCTTAGTGCTATTGACTTGTTGCCTCGACCAGCAATGGAGAAAGATCCTGACAAAGAAGAGTTGAGTGAGGCAGAGATTGTGAGAAGACTCTCTACCCTGAAGTTTGGTATCAATGTCACTCAAGAAGAGAAAAGTAGATTCCTAGATATATTTCGAAAATATATCCATGTGTTTGCTTTCAACTACAAAGATTTGAAGGAGGTGACTCTCGAGACTCATCGAATCGAATTGGAGGAGCACGCAAGACCAGTTCGACAGAAGCAGAGAAGGGTCAATCCCACAACGGCAATGATGGTCAAGGAGGAGATAGACAAGTTGAAGGAGGCGAGTTTCATCTATGAGGTGGAGAACTCAGAATGGGTTTCACCCATTGTGATTGTCAAAAAGAAGAATGATAAGCTACGAGTGTGCATAGACTATAAGAAGTTGAATGCAGTTACCAAGAAGGATTATTATCCTCTACCATTTATAGATGAGATTTTGGAGGAAGTTGCTGGTCATGAGTGGTATAGTTTTGGTGATGGTTATAGTGGGTATAACCAGATCAATATAGCACAGGAGTACCAACAATTGACTACTTTCACTACTCCTTGGGGAACATTTGCATTTCGGGTGATGCCATTCGAATTGTGTAATGCTCCGGCCACGTTTCAAAGGTTCATGAACAAGGTGTTTGAACCATTCATAGGGAAGTTTGTTCGAGATTTCATTGACGATTTCTGTGTGTACGGACGAAAGGAGGACCACTTTGATCATGTGATCAAAGTTTTGCAGCGGTTGGAGCAAGCCAACGCTTCTCTAAATCCAGAGAAGTGCATCTTTGGCTGCGAAGAAGGTCTGCTGTTAGGGCACATCATTTCCAACAATGGGATTGCGGTAGATCCTGAGAAGGTGAAGAAGATTGTGGATCTTCCATTTCCGATCAACTTGACAAAGTTGAGGCAGTTTCTTGACATGGTTGGATATTATCGTAGGTTTGTCTTTTCCTTCTCAAACAAAGCAATAGCTTTGACTATGTACATGAAGAAGGGAGTTGATTTTGACTTGATAGTGCATGATCAGAAGGCAAAGGAAGCATTTGAGGAGCTAAAAAAGGCATTAGTGACAGCTCCTATACTTGCTAAACCTGAGTGGAGTAAAGCATTTATTTTGTATACGGATGCCTCCAATGTAGCAATCGGATGTACATTAAGTCAGCTAGATGGAGATGGGCATGATCATCCTATAGCTTATGCTAGTAGGCAGATGGTTCCAGCGGAAAAGAATTACTCCGTGACTGAACGAGAAGGATTAGCGGTGATCTTTGGATTGAAGAAATTTCGACACTACTTGCTAGGAGGGAAATTTTCCATAGTCACAGATCACAAGGCTTTAAAGTATATCTTTAATAAGCCTAATGCCGAAGGTCGTATTGCTCGTTGGAAGATCCTTCTAACAGAATACGATTATGTGATCGCAGATAGACCAGGGAAGAAGCATGCGAATGCTGATCTTTTGTCAAGGGCTTATGATGATGAGGGAGAAGAACCGTTTGATGATTCATTTCCAGACGAGCATCTGATGACCATCACAAGCATCGAGGAGATACCGGACGAGTACAAGGAAATCTGGAGTTTCCTTGTAGATGGCTCTTTTCCAGAAGGTATGCATACCCGAGAACGTAATGCGTTGATCAAGAGATGCAAACCTTACACCATGGTGGAGGGAATTCTGTTTCATCAAGGAGCAGATGGTTTACTAAGGAGAGCAGTTGGTCAGAAGGAGGCATTCAAGCTAATGCACGAGTTTCACGACGGAACTGTTTGCGGAGGCCACTTTGCTGGTAAGATAACAGCCTTCAAGATTTTGGATGCGGGTTATCACTGGAGAGGGATTTTCAAAGAGTGTTTAGACTATTGCAAAACTTGTGACGTATGTCAAGCATTTGCTCTAAAGTCTACTAGAACACCTCCGTTAAGATCAATTTCAGTATTAGGGCCGTTTGAGAAATGGGGTATTGACTTTGTAGGTCCTCTTAATAAGACACCTCGAGGCAATAGATACATTGTAGTCGCCACTGACTATTGTACCAAGTGGGTAGAGGCTAGACCTTTGAGAGAGACCAATGAAACAGAAGTCGGTAGATTCCTATGGTAGAGGATCATCACAAGATTTGGATGTCCGTTAGAGTTGGTCTCAGATAGAGGAGGAGAGTTTGTAGGGAGCATGACTACTGCTATGCTACAACACTTTTCTATCAAGCCACGAGTAACGACCTCATACAAACCAAATGCTAATGGTCTTGCGGAGAAGACCAATCTTACACTTTGTATGATGCTCGTCAAAGATGCTGGTGTTGAGACTGCGAAACATACTTGGGATAAGAGGCTACATGCCATCTTATGGGAGTACCGAACGACAACAAAGACTTCTACTGGGTACTCTCCATTTCGACTGGTTTATGGAGTGGAGTCCAAGTTGCCGATCCAATTCGAATTGGATACTTTTCAAACTATTCAACGAAAGTTGAAGAGGTCGAGAGGAGAAGACGTGGTCAGATCAAGAAGGGAGCAATTCATGGAGTTGGAAGAGACCCGAGCGGTAGCAATGATCCGGATGGAACGAGCTCAGGCGTATCAAAAGAAGAGTTACGACAAACCCGTTGGGCAAGAGGGAGGTAAAACCTTTTCAAGTTGGAGATTGGGTTATGTTATATGATGCTATCAGATTCAAGAGGGCTAGGAAGAAGTTTCTTCCGAGGTATTTTGGTCCTTTTGTTGTAGATAAGGTGTGGAGCAACTTCACATATGACCTTCAGGAGTTGGGAGGAAGGAGATTCGATCGGGTCAACCATGACAAGTTGAAGTTGTTTCATCGACGAAAGTTCTCTCTTCACTCCGAGGACGGAGCGAAAATTTAGTCCGGGGGTAAAATGTAACGACCTATGTTACACATAGGAAGTTTGTCTATTAGTAAGGTGTTTAGTTATAACTAAGTGTTGAGATGTTTATTTGCTGCCAAAGTATTTTAAGGAGGTATCAAGTTAGTCATTACTAGCTAAAAGTTAGTTATGGTTAAACTTAGCTGTACTTTTGGCAGAATTCAGATATTTGCTAAAGAGTGAGCACTACTATCTTGTCATCTTGTCTAAAAGGTAGAAAGGGGGTGGAAAGTATCCCTTATCTCCTTTTTGACTTGATATTAGTGGTTGGATTAAAGTTGTGGACTTTGTGGGCATTAAAAACAAGAAGAGATTCCACATGTTTCTTTTTTAGTGGGTCCTAGTGTAGAAGGGGGGTGGAAATTCGAGATTCCTTGAGAATATTCCAGAATCCTTCTAGAAGTTGTTGACTTTGAAGGAATAAGCCCATGTGAAAAGGTAAAAAGCCCATGTGATCAATGCTTTTACCTTAAGTAATATCTTAGTAAAACCCGGTAAAAGTAGTTACGGCTGAGTTACCGAGGAGTACCAAAGTAAAAACCTAGAATGTATAAATAGAGGAGTAGAGAAGAGCTCCTCATCCTTGTTTTCACATTGTCGTAATGACAACTTGAGTAATATAGAGAGTGTGGGATATTTTTAGCATGTGAGAACTTGAGAGACGTCGTTAGAATGGAGGATTTTAGTTGATGTGTTTAAGGAGATTTTTAGTTGATAAGTTTGTGGGTGTATGAATGAGTGAACTCAGCATTTTCCCTTCAAGTTCATGGTGTGCTTCCATCAAAGCCATCAGAGGTGACCCCTGAGTGAGAGACAGTCCCGACATGTTGCAGATTCGTGGATGACGATCGTGGAGGTTGAGAGATCGGGGGGGTAGTTGATCGATAGGACCACGGAGGGTTTACAGGTCTGCCATCTCAACCCTCAAATCTCTCAACTGTTGAGTAAGCTCTTCTATCAAGTTATGTTGATTTCGGTTCTCAACAGGTCGCTGCTGCTGTCTAGGTCCTCTCTGTGCTAAGATAGGTACTGCATGCGCTTGAGGAACCACTTGGGGAACCACTATAGGTGCTTGAGGAATCACAACAGGTGCTTGAGGTATTGCAGGAGGAGCTATATGAACCTGAGGAGCTACTCTCTGCTCTGGCAAGGTCTCTAGCTGCAGTACCATCCAGTCGCGACGTTGTCTAGCAAGGGTAGATACTACTTCCTCCACTCTCCTCCAATCAGATGTAACCCCCCCCTCAGCTCCACGATCAGCCAACATGAAACAAAGTCTATCCGCTATGAACTCATCCAGAGCCCCTAAGAACAACTCCGTCTTCCTAGCATCCAACGTCAACCTCTCGAGACTCGAAAGCTGAGAATATCTCTTCTCAAACTCACGAATTACCTCATTCAATCCCATTGAACGTCCAAGCTGACGCTCTATCCAGTCCATGAGAGTTCTTCTGGTGACTCTTTCAGAATCCTCTTCTAGAAACTCTTCTCTCAGTGCACGTTCAAACAGAGTCCACCCATCTAAATGTCTTCTCTGTAAATTTCTCACCTTCTCTCTCAGTTCAGGGACAACAATCAACTCAAAGCTTAGAATTACCTCAACTTCAGGTGCCCTGACCAACTCCATCCACCCACATACTCCCGCAGGTACCTAGTAACGTCTCTTCCATCGAATCGCTCACATCGACCAACAATTGCTTGTAATGCTCTTGTGGACTTCTGCTCAGCTCCCCCAATTGCAGGCTGTTGCTGAATCAAGGCAGCCAACGCCTGAAGAATCTGAGACGTGTCTACAGCAGGCTGTGTTGTTGCTGTTGGAACCACCGTAGGCCCTCCTTGAGAGCCAATTCCATCTTGACCAAGAGTCCTTTGAACTGGAGCACCTTGAGCAGCAGCTACACCTTGTACGGCAGCACTGTGATCCATCTTCTCAATTCAATCAATTCTCCAAATCAATCACCCCAATAGCTCTCAGTGGAAGCACCAGATGACGTGACGAGAGTCTTTCTTGGGGAGGGCGGACCTCCTGATTGTGATTGATCAGAGAAACGATCAGAAGAGAAAAACATGTAGCCATTGACGATGAGATCTCCAAAATCCTGCTTCTTGCGTCCATCGATTACAAAAACAAGCACTCCAACACCTCTTGGGTACACAAAAAGGTCTCTCAAGATTCAAACAACTTTATTTCAGTGTCGCTGCACCATCAATCTCTCCAACTGTAAAGAAAATCTCTCTCTCTTCCTCTCCTGCGTGCCTCTCTCTCCCATCAATCGGTTCTCAGTCAAAAGTCTACCAAGTACGTCTCAATCCGAACCTAATAGTGAAATTCATGCTCCTGAATCTTATTCCTCTCTTTGTCTCAACTGAAACTCTCAGAAATTTGATCCAGCGTCGATCAAAAGTCCTCTGTAGATTTTCAAACGATCTCTCTCAATAAAACTGCCTCCTGAGAGTAATTTCTCCTCAGAACAATTTATTAGACAACGTCCAAGCTTAAAACTCCTGCCCCTCTCCCTACGATGATCTCCCAATTCAATCTGTCAGCAATTTGATCTTCCCACAGCCTCCTAGGTTCTCCTGCGTGTCCTCAACCCCCAATCCCTAATCCTCCTTCTTCCGCTTCAGCTCTCTCAGAAAAATCCTTTGCAAACTGTCCTTGATCCCAAGCCGCCGCAGGTATTTAACCTAAAAGTTAAGGCCCTAGCTTAAGCTGCTCCTCTGCTGTCCTTATAAGCGCAATCACTTATCAGAAGCAGGGCCTTAGCTTAAGCTGCCCCCCTGCTGTCCTTATGCGTACAGAGCTTTATTTACAAAGTTGGCCCCTTTTTCATACAAGTTTCTCAATTGTCTTCACAAACTCTACCCCTTCACTAATAAAGGTTCTCATAGTCTCATTCCCCATTGCAAGCGGACTCGATGGTTATTTAACTAATTAATAAAAGTTTCACGTGCTCTTGATGCCATCTTGAATATACTACAAGCCATCCAATGTAGGTCGAAGCCCCAACACTTATGAGGCAGCCCCCCCATATGCGCATCACGTATCTCCCATAGTTATTCAGGATGGCATGCGGAGGCTTAGGTCAAGAAGCCCACGATTAAGGGAGATACATGTCTCCCGCCCCTAGATATGCAGGACGTGGCTGCATATCCAACATAGACTCCCTTCCAGGAGGCCAACATGCCGAAATAGGAACCAGAGGCCAGGAGGGATTGATCCTGAGACCACTTCCCTCCTAGTCAGGCGCCCTATCACTGAGATGGCTTTTGGTTCCGTTCAAGAAGGGAAAATTTTCTGTACATATGTTTTCCTGAGGAAATTTTGCTGTAAAGTCTTTACTAGCCTTTCCTGCGCTAACTTCTCTATACAACTCCGTTTTTAATGAACAAGGAGTCAAAACTATAGTATTTGTGAACACCTACACACTCACGCTATCAGATTCTGAGTTTGAGTCACGAGCGAGAATCGACGGATTTCTCTCTTTCGCATATTTCTCAGTTTAAAACCCGTACTAACTATTGCTTAAAACACTTTCTGTCAAAACTGGAAGCATGAGGTCGTTCTCCTTGTCGAGCTCTGCATTCTGATGCCCTTCAACCTCTTTCAGGGTGATATTTCAGTCTAAGCTAGGGGGTAGCTTGTCAAGCATGGCCCCAGCTTAGCTCTTGCACAGCTTGATAAGCTAGGGCGCAACTTCCCGAACAAATGTTGGTTGAGTGCCTTCTGAAGTTCCGTTTCATCATGTGGAATGTCACGCATTATGACAACGGAGTTCTCGAGAGGTTTTGGTGAGGACTTCTCGGACAGTGGGTATACACGGAGTGGGGTGAGGTACCGACTACCTACACCATTGCCGTCCGTTGTTCCAGAGGACGAGTCAGACGCAGACATCGCATTTTTTTATGGTGAGTCTAGTGTCGCCACACCGTTGTTGTGGGACATGGATGAGATCTATGGGACCACGAAGAGGGCTCGACGTTACTCGGGTGCAGTAGGTATCATTGAGCTGGATGACTTCATCCAAGAGTTCGACAGTTGGTGCAATCTGCAGCAGATGCGGAATCCACTAGCTGTTTACATCCTTCATGAGGTGGAAGGATTTGTTCCAACGCTTGGAAGGACCGTCGATGGACGATTACCATGAGTTCATACGAGACTACAGTGTGGAGATTGAGTTGTGAGACAACACTGGTCTCCCAACTACTTTTCTATCACTACTGGTGCAGTTTTGGGAGGCGTAGCACCTACGAGTTCGGGTGCCAGTAGCAGTGGTACATCCATATATGACGGAGTATCTATTACCAGCGGTGCGTCCACTAGTAGTGGAGCAGGTGATAGTGTGAGCGGGATACCACCAGGGTTTAACCCCATGGTTCAGTTCTTCAAGTGTTTGACGAAGAACTATCAGGGTGTGCAGACCAACAAGTTGAGGAGTCTGCAGGAGTTCCAGCGGAAGACTAGAGAGAGCCTACCCGAGACGTTTACTCGCATGAGACGGTTAATCAGCGTTACCCAAGGGGTGACGGTGTCCTGTTGTGGGACCAACTAGTATGTAAATTACGCATATAAGTGCGTTTTGCGCACAGTTGTAGAAGTTGTGGTGTAATGGGATCTAAAACTTTGCTCTTATGAGCTTAGAATGCTCTATTATCTGCTGGGGGTCTCCATGGGGCAGAAAAGGACAAGGTTGAGTCCTTTAACTTCCCATTGGTCCTCCAAAAAGTGAAGATAACTTGTCATCTACCTAAGTGTGCGCTCTGGGAGGATCGGGGCACTTTCACGAGGGATTTTGGAGATCAGAGTGCATGGGAGGAGAGCTCTCGATGGGAAGAGCAACCTGAGCTCAAATTTTACTCGATTTGGAGGTCCAAGGCATATGTTATGGCATTTTGAAGTTCATAGAGTGATGGGAGTACGTAGCTTTCTCTTCCGATTGTAAGATTAAGGAGTTTGAGTGATTGAGCCGTCAGATTGAGACCAGATTTCATGAGCTTGTAGTCTGTCAGTTGCTGAAGCTCTGACCCCAAATTTCACCACCGGATGTTATGCGGATTGAGCGCAATGGCGATTTGAAGGCAACGGGGTGCAGAAAGCTTTCAATCTGGAGCAGCAAGTTTGCTAATTTCTGGAGGATGATCCGAACGGTCAAATCGGCTCAAATTTCTTGAGTAGTGAGTGTATCTTCTGAATTGATAGCACATGAAGTTTGAGTGGAAATGGACGGTTCATTTAGGCGAAGAAGCTTCTGTCCTGAATCTGAGATTGGAAGTGCGTGTTAGTTTTTGTCAATTTGTGTTAATTGTGGGAGGAGATCTAGCCGTCAGATCTTTCTGAAATTTGACCTGTAAGTAGAGATTCTTGTATCCTACCTACATGGCAAGTTTGAGAGGAGACTGAGTTGTAGATCTGTACCCATCGTGTGTGAAAGTTTGCTGTTTTTCTGTCGAGTTGTATCGGCAACGGTATCTAGTCCAGGTCCCGAGTCTTGTTAGCGGCAGCTGGCAGAAAAGTATCCAGTGTGACGTTTGTATTGCTTTGGGGTGTATTCTAGGCGTAGATGAGACTTTAGCGACTTACGTTGTAACCACGTCATGTGGTTGTCAGGTTCGCACTCAACGTGGCAAAGTGCGATCCTTGACCTGTAAAGTCGACTACTTGTCTAGCCTAGTCTCTTGTATTAGGACACGTTATGGTGCATGCATTAGAACCTTTCAACCAGAAGACATACACGTGGATGAGTATGACGGCACCAAACATGCGATGTGCATGTGTGCCACCTCACCGATCCGTGTGGCTTGGGTTGCTCGGTTAGGGGGCTTGCACCTATCCTTGTTTTGTGTTCTAAACTTTTAAGCAAAGGGGAGTGACCTGTGTGGGGGGGCATTCGACCTTGGGAAACTCAAGAGATTGTTCGTGGAGAGATCAGAGTGATCTTATGAGATTGTATCGGTGTTCTGTGGATCGAGATACCCTTGTAGTTGGAATGCAAATGTTGTGAGAGATGGACGAAGGACTCTACTTACTGCCCAGATTCCCTTTTCGAAACCCTTCCAGATTAAACTGATGTACATGGAACGAGTTCACTTCCAACAGTTTCTGATAGGATCTTCGGACACAACTTTACCGCGCAGTCATGCTCTCGCCTGTCCCTGTGATCTTACCTGTTGTCACTTATGGTCAAGAATGGGATCTTACCGTTTTTATCCTCATCTAAGGAAGGATGGATCTAAATCAGCTCCCTCCTGTAAAATTTAACACTGAGTGCGAGATAAGACACATCTGTCGACCCAAAGCCATGTACGAAGCCCTAGTAGTGAGAAACTTCTAAGAGGAATACTACCGAGAGATCATGTCATCGCATATCCCGTTTGTCGTGCCCATGATCATCCAACGTTTCCGTGTGGTTATCTTGACCCTTTACTGAGAGAAAGAAAGTGCTTAGATATCGAGGAAGTCAGAGAGAAATCCATGCAATACTAGTCGCTCTGTTGTGCATCGATCACTAGCCACAGCCAGAAGGTACGCCCTTGCTCAAAGGAAAGGCTCTCGCTACGACAACGGAAGCACTGCAGTCCAGCACTCGCATGAGCACGTGGTAGGAGAACGTCTCCTACCACGTGCTCTCCCATCCGGATCCGGGGTATTAGAAGCGGGCTGTCCATACAAAAACCACGATATATTCATCAAATTATAAAAAATGAATTAAGTCATATTCAAGTATACAACTGGAAACAAACTATTGAGAATGAAAGCACTACCACTACAATAAATGTATCAATCAATAATAATTAATGTCTTGACTAATGCATTACTGGAAAACCATAAAAGACATAAATTTAACCTTACCACGACTAACCATAAAGTTTCAGATGAGCAAATCAAATCACACTGAACTAATAATAATTAATCACATATTATGCAACTACTGTGAAACCATATAATAAAATGATTTAAACCTTATTAAAAAAAGACCATAAAGTATTATAGACCGCAATAACGATGACTAACCATTCAAAACATTATTACACTACCAATACTAACACATACTATCATCTAACACAGACTATCATAGATGGCACAAATAGTGTAAAACCCTATAAATAGTAAATAAACATTAAATCATAAATCTAAACCATAAACTTCACAAACCATATTAGATAACTAATAATAGTGCCCTTAGTTCTGAATGGGTAAAGCCAAAAGTTAAAAAATTAAAATATTACGACTGCAGAATTACCATAGACTACACTAACCATATTAAATAACTACTAATCAACTTGTTTGTACTAAACTAATACCATAAAACCATATGAAAACTATTAAATTTTATGGCTGCGCAACAAATAACAAAAAATCATAGTTTCTTACAACTGTAAAATTGCCATAAACTCCATGGCCATAGAAAATCCAAACTCTTTAAATATTTAATATTATCCAAATTTACTAATACTGCACGTACCCTAAACCTTAACCCTAATCTTATAAAAGTCTTAATCTAACAAACTAACCTAACACCCGGATCTATGCATTTAATCTAACATCTAATACCAAAATTAAATATATACTAACACAACATAACACAAGACGCACATATTTTATGATGCTATATGCATCATAAACGTGAGAATGAGGCGGTTTACAATGCGGATATCATCATAAACGACGGTATAGTGAGAACCAGGGATTTGGGGTGCAACCCACATCACAAATCCCATCACGAATTCGAATTTTAGGGTTTATGATGCAATTTGTATCGTAAAATAGCTCGAACAACGTTTTGTCACCTCAGTGACAGAAATGCGAGCACACTTCAGAAATATGGCACTGATTACGAATTAACATACTCGTCAATGATGGATGCTATCACATTTCGGTATCTGATCAGCTTTATTATGGCAGAGGAGCTGATGGATGTAGTAACCGCTTATCTTTATGGAACCGCTCTGAAGGATTAGAATCCCAGCAAACGAGAAAGAAATTTAATCTTGAGAAAACTTTCCGACAATCGATGATAGACCAATCGTTAGACATCCTTAAGACAACGACAAATGGATCATCGCATCAAAGGAGCTAGAAGACCAAAATTACCCTAGAGGCATTAAGCATCCAAAGAACCTCAAAGATATCAAAAGTTCCGTCATCGACAACTTAGAAGGTAACGATGAATGCAAAACTGCTTAAACCCCAAAAGCAATGCATAGATTAAAACAAACGGGTAAGATGTATATCAGCAGTTGCAAGACCAGAACGGATACAAGAACAGAAAACTTTGCGCATGCTTATCCATAAAAAGATTTGCTTTAAGATTCGTCGTTATTGCCGTTTACGTTGATGATAGAAATTTGATAAGGACACATCTAGATATGACGCCTCACTGCAGAAATTCTGATGGGAGAATTTGAAATGAAGGATATGGTTCAGGACTCACATGATATTCTTCCTTGGGATCCAGTTGGAACATCTACCTAGATGAATCCTTATGCATCAAGTGATGTACACAAGAAGGATCTTCAAATGTTTCTCCATTTGAAACCAAGCTCATTAAATGTCATCATCAATTATACCAAAGGTACGCGATACCTTTGGCTTTCTCTTGCGAATACTAAGGATTAGCTCAGGTGGTTAGAGCAAAGGACTGAAAATCCTTGTGTGGAGTATGGACCTTGATAAGGATCTATATAGACCTCACGAAGAGGGAGAGGTGAGTATCGAGACATTGTATCTCACAACAATTGGAGCACTGATATATTTGAAAAATTGTACATGACTTGATATTGCGTTTGTACTTAATCTGTTGGTGTGATATAGTTCAAAACACCTGAAGAGACATTGGAGTTTTGAGATATGCTCTTGGAACTGAAGAGTTTGGATTATATTACAAGAAGAAGACGTCAAAATCATTAGTTGGCTATACAAATGCTAAATACTCTTAAGATCCTCATCAAGGCTGATCAAGCTAGATCACAAACCTAGTATATGTTTTCTATTAAGAGAAACAACAACCTCTTCGCGTTCTACAAAGTAGAACATTGTTGCCACTTTACCGAATCATCCGGAGATTCTCTCTCTTCATGAAGCAAGCAGAGAATGTGTTCGATTTCGTTCTAGCACTACCACACTCGAGAAGCATGCGGACCATCGATATTCAAAATATCGACGATTATCTTGGAAGATAATGCTGCATATATTGCTCAACTCAAGAACGACTACATCGAAACGGATAGACATATCTCTCTTATCCTAGCATATCTCTCTTAAGTTTTCTACACCATGAACTGCAACGAAAGAAAATGGAGATTCAACAAGTTTGATCAAGCATGAATTTGACGGACTTATTTACCAAACCACAACGTGTAGGAGATTGGTGTTCAACATCGAGGTGCGAAGTCTAAGAGAACTTTACGTCTCATTTGATGATATTTCATTCAAGAGGAAGCACAATTAGTAACAAGACTGTCTGTACTTCCCTGTTTGGGGTTTTTCATAAAAGTCTTGAGCAACAAGGTTTTAATTGAGACAAATGGAGAACAGTCATGAGACACCTACAGAAGTGCGTCCAAGAGTAAGTGTTATAAAATTGATCTCTTTCCGACTCAAACTACTTGCTGTCACGTGTAGGTTCCACGAGGTATGTAATAGTAAATGAGTAAGGTACGCACTGTAGGTAGATAGGAATCCCAAAACAGACGTGGACCAATGTGCATGCTTCCGGTGCTTCCTGTTCATCGCTTTCATCGAAGGCATCCACCACGGCTGCGGCAAAGGCAACGACTTTACACGGTTCGTTTACACGGTTCGTCAAGGCCCGCACGCATCTGACACACGCAGTACGACGTTCATTGCATTCGCTCTTTCAAACCAGGCCTGCACATGCCCCTTTGTCATGGACATCAGAGCCGGGTCGGGTCGACTCAAACGAACTAAGTCTCTCGCTGTTTTCAAACCAGGACTTCACATTTGTCGACGACATCAAGGCTGGGTCGGGTCGACTTCAACGGACTAAGTCTCTTCATCTCCATGCATTGCATAACTGTTTAAGGTGGCACTGACGAGTGCTTGGAGCGTACAAACTCGCATCACAGAGATTCAAGGCACGAATGCGGTGCTTATGGCTGAAGCTTATGACTGGGCGTGTGACTCACAGAGGCTGTGACTTGGTAGAGATCTGCAGCTCCATGACTGACGGGTATCTTCACTCCCCTAACAACTGGGGGTGTTATTCTTTCCTGGTTACTACCAGCTCTCCAGGAACGATCTTTCTTCCTTGCTGCCTTTTTATGCATCTTATGTGGAGCTTTCACAGCCTTCTTCTTGTCCTCGGTGGTTTGTCTCAGATCACTTGACAAACTAGAGTCAAGATCATCAAATACCTTGTCTAAGTTAGCTCCTGATGTGTCCACCACGCCTAGCAACTTCGTTTCGCGGTCTGCTGCCCTAGATGCGTCAGACGAAGCTGCTATACGTTTGGGTTCAGCTTCACCGTCATCAAGTGACAAACCCCTCAGTGACTGCGAACTAGCAGCAAGCTCTGAACCTGACTCCTCGTCCTCGTCCTCGTCCTCTTCATCTTCCTCGTCCTCATCTGCCTCTTCTTCACTGTATTCACCTTCCGAACTTCCATCAAGTTCCAAGTCCGCTCTTGGTTGTTGCCCCACAACCTTCTCGCCTCGCTTCGCGTTGGACTTGGGGATGGAACCCGCCTCGTCGGGAGGAAGTATACAGTAAGGGAGCTTTCCGCTCAAGTAATCTTTCAGTATCAGCCTAGCTGCCCGAGTTTCGTCAGGCAGACCGCTGTTGGCAAAATATCCACGTGACACGGCATACACGAAGAGTAACTCAGCTGCAGTAGGGGGTCGGTCTTGATCTTCATATAATTTAGGCTCAGGGAGTGTGATACCGTAGATGGTTTGCAGGACCGACTTAGGGACAACGTTTGCCACGACTTGAATTGGTCCTCTGTGATCTGTCAACTTGTCGATAGGCAAAACACCCGAGGCTACCATCTCTGCTTTTGAGGTTGAAAAAGAAGGAAACACCAGACCCGGGCAGTCGCAGAGCATAAGCTTGTCATTGATAATCAGTGTTTGAAAGTGCTTCGTTTTCCCCGGAGTAGATGTTACTCCGGTCTTCTTTTCTCCGACTAAAGCGTTGATGGTGGAACTCTTTCCTACGTTGGGATATCCAACAAATCCTACCACGACCCTTCCTCCTGAGTGTCCAGTCCTGTTACCGCCTTGAGACGTTTTCTTTCCCTCCACACTCCCGGATTCTTCACTGGTGTCGAGCGAGGCTTCTACTTTCAAATGTTCAGAAAGGGAAGCCCTAGCTGCTTCTTTCCTTAACTCTACAATGGCCTCTGCTTCGCTCTGCAGCCGTTCTAAAAGCTCTTCCCTCCCAAACACACGAGTATCCTCATTTTCTTCAACAACTTCATCCTGACTGTAGAGATTGACGTCTGTGGGCTGAGGTTGACCTTTACCCTCCAGTTCTGCTGACGCAGCCTTAGCAGACCAGAAAAGAAAAGTAATATCTTGTGCCCTCAGGTAGTTAGCCCACTTTTCCCTGCGTGAAGTTACCGAGAAGAAGCTCAACTTCTCACATTGGGTTGATAGACTTTAGGTTCAAATAACAAGTCCAACTTATTAACTAGCGACAATAATCAACTAGCGAGAGAGGTTAGACGATCAAAGTATGACGGGGTGTGATTCTAGGTAGGTACTAACCTCGTAGACGTCGTCAATAAGTCTGCTTTGTTAAGAAGCAACATAACTTTCTTGCTCGGGTCAATTTCGCGAACATAATCCTGAGGAAAGAACCATATCATAAAGTCATAAGAGATCATTCCATCAGGATAGACACCGACTTCCGGAGAAGACGAGGTATCTAGGCTTACAACGGCGACAAAGGAAAGCTGAGGGCCCATAAGATTCATACCTCGAGATCAGGACACCGATAAAACAACGGGTTTCGCGAATCAACCACCAAGACAATCTTCAAAGAGGTACCACGCACAGAGCTGGGTCAGATAAAAGAGTTACAACCATTTGAAAGCCGACTATTGTCGGTCCGTAACGAACTTAGAATGTAACGTGCAAACAAACTTCTCCAAGTTGTTACCGGACTGTGTACTTCACCCGTGTAGATGTTTGTTGTTGTTACGCAACACAACTTGACTCCAACACTGACTCCTGATTATGGTGCTTGTCAAGATAAACTGTGAACTAACAGAGAACTCTTTCAGTGATGTTTCAGCTCTCCACAAGTACTACCACCTACTAAATGAACTGAAGGAGTCAAGTTTGGACGTACCAAGTCACTGCGCTCCAACACTCTCCAAAGCTGCCTCCAAATGTCAATATTTTTCTCAAACGGCGTGAGAAGTAGTTTCTCATTTTCCTCAAGCCTGTTTGATCACGGACCAAATTCAGACGGCAAATATTCTCATGGGAAGACATCCAAACCTTACAACTTCATCCGGAAGCATATGAATGACTTTGCAGTGCATACGAACGGACCTCGAATTTGCAGATTAAGGAGAGAAAAACTTTTGCAATAGGAATCTCATCATGGCTCTGCATGAAGATCATAAGCCACACCTGGCCAATCCTCGACGCCAAGTTAGAAACGACTTCCGCTCAATTGCATCCAATTCTTCCGCGGTCATTCCGCTGTTCCATTTGGGTCTGCCATAGCATAGCGAGTACCTCCGATCAGTATAACTTCATCGTCTTAAGCTGAACCTTGTGTTAAGATGCGTTACACTGAGATGCGGTTATTACAAGTACATCCCTCACAGTACGAGAGGATAATGTACAATGGCTGGAAGGTGGCAAACTAACCTTCTGGGCACGGTAAGATTTGCTCTATACATGGCCTCCTCGGTCTCCCGCAGCTCCCTTCTTCCTTCGAATGTGAGACTAGTGCTGGCTTCCTCGGCTTCCCTGGTATACAACATAAACAAAGGAATCTGATTATCTTGTGGCATCATCACCTCAATTATTTCGCATTCCCCGTGAAACACAGAACATCACGATGCTCAAACCCGACTTCTACCGTCAAAAATTCACCATAAATTCTAGGCCGCAGTCCCCACATTTGAGGACTTGCTATGCCTGTCACCATCCGTCAAGCGACGGAGCGCAGCACACATTTGGCCGTTGTTGAATCGTACACTCGACCTCCGGAGTTCCAAGTTTTTCTAATGACCGGAAAGAGGGCAGACAGGGTCCACCACAAAGGAAGACGGCATAATGGACGTAGAAAATAACCAAATACTCGAATCCTCATGCATCTGAGATTCTGATCGGTCTCATACACAGCTAGAACTGTGCGGTGTCAGAATTTAATTTATGTGCTTGTTACCACGCCATGTTGCTCCTTACGGGCGAGAGAAAATCAAACCAATTCGCAAGGATAAACTTGCTGCAGTAGAGCATTTCTACCCCCTGCAGATTAGCTCGTGAGATCAGACAGTGTCCAGAAACCCTTCGTAATGCAGCATTTATTTTCCTCGAGTCCCCTAACATAGCCACGTTATCCCCAGAATCGGACAATTCGCACCTCATTTCTTGTATGACGACTAAATCACCATCTCCTCGTTACGTTGCATTCTGATTAGCATTCCTACGCTGAATCAACGGCGTGTATACAGAAATATAAACCATACGCTATTTCTATTCCCGTTGCCAACCTGTTGGCAAATGAACACAGAATTTTCCCATTTCCATGAGTCTACAATTCTGAACAGCTTGAACCCTAAACCCCGATCTGGAAGCTCAAGAAACAAAGGTGTTCAAAATCGCAGAGTAGTTATACTACACGGGAGAAAAGCCAAGTGTAACTCACGAAGAGATAAGAAGCTCCGGAAGAGGATTATTTGCCGAGAAAATGCGACCAGCGAGCTCTGCTTGCTCCATAACGGCATCCAAGTCCCGCACCTCCATTACAGATTCTAACACAGTCGTTCCACCCTTACCCTTGGCTTTAATCTCATCACCCTCAGCCTTTCGCTTGCTCAACAACGCCAGCCCTGGGCCCGAGGGCGGTTTGGTCTTCCTTCTCCAGCCCATTGCAGCAGATCAAACTCAAAAACGTAGAACAAAATCGAAAGCTATCGTCCACTTCGGTAGTACGGGAGCGCAGAAGTTCAAAGCTTCGGACGAACTTGGAATTCAATATTTGGGGATCAAAAGGGACCAGCAAATGCTCAGTGGTGACAACTGAAGGAACTCTGGAAGCTTCGACCTCTCTCTCGGGGCACCGAGCGCTCGTCCCATCTCACCTTCCTTGCTTTGGTGAAGTTCGGCCACGGTGGGGTCCGACCCGCGTGCCATGTCATCTGCTTCGAAGGTGGACGTCAGTCTCTTCAGGCGAACCCTAAAAATTACCAAACCCTTCTAAAAATTATAATTTGGGCCTCCCAGTCCTCCTTTTTCTCTACCGCCATCCAAAAGTTCTCTGCTCTAAGTATGGGAACTTTGCTTACATCGCTCTATTGGTACTTATAAGTTTTTCCTCAAGCCTTCCAGTTTAATAAAGAATTCCAAGAAAGCATATACGTTGTACCTACCAAGAAGAAGGAAATGTAATGTTTGCTTGATAAACAGGGGAATAGCATAAGAGACAAGTGGGGAAAACTCCCTGGGGATACAAGATGAGGATCACTAGACACAAGACGGGAAAAAATTAACTTGGAACACTAGCTATGTTTAGATAATTGCACAACCTCCTGAAGTAAGGAGCTCCGAGATTCCATGAGCTGAGTCACTGATGTAACATTTTTCCTGACTCTTTTCTGCAAAGCCTCCGCTAATGTCCTCTGCAACGCTATACTGATTCGCTGTTGCACATAAGAGACATACCATCCTAAAGATAGAGTCATTCTCCTAGACTTCTGCATCTACATATGTGCTTGATTTATTCGCTGTTTGGTTTGCTGATACGTGCTTGATTGATTCGTGTGTTCTTCGCTTGATTGTGTCGATACAAGTTCAAGATCATCTCGGCCAGAGATGACATTTGGATCTTTTGTATATTGAGTAAATAACTTATTAATCCAAAATGACTTTTGTAGGAATAGATGAAAAATAATAATAAAATTTCTCTGATGAAAAATCCTTTCTTTTTATTTGTTGTGAGATGGATGGAAAAAAACGTTTTTTTCTTTCATGTTTAATGTATTATTGGAATATTTTAGCCTTTGTAAACTAGAGATCTAGAACTTTTGTTACACCATATAGCTTTTGTAAGCATGTAAATAGCCCGATTGTTTTTATTTTTAAAAATAAAAATTAATGAGTCAAATATGTATTATGTGATACATGAGTAAGATCTCTTCGGGTAACGTGTGACTACTTGAAAGTAAAATAGGTCAATTCTATGAACTACGAGAATGTCTACAGTTGATGATGCAAGCACTGCCCATTTCATTATAGATGTAGTTGATTTGGTTATCTCTTATGTTCTCATCATGAGGAAGTTGAGCAAACCGAGCAAGCAAAATCGCCTATGGAGAATTAGTAGACCACCGAACGTGAAAATGGTATGACTCCAAAAGAAAATACTAGCGGTAATTAAGATAGTTTTGATATTGAGTATGATGTAGACTCTACTATTTGAGAAAGTTGAGTGTTGATGATATGTCAAGCAGGGATGCAATACATGTTGACGCAAGGTTTGAGGAGAATGATCATTCAAACCTCATTGTGATGGATTCTCATGCTTGAAGAAAACGATTTGTCCATGCATCATACAAGTTATTTTCTCATGAGTTTGTATACTTTCTAAGTTTTGGATGAATTGTTCATTTCCAAAATGTCTTTTTCGTATCGGTCTCCAACTATCGTTTTTTCCACTCCTTGAATTTCACGTCGAGAAACGATACATCATGCGCTTTCTCCTCCATAGTGATAAGATCCCATAGATCTTGTCTCTGTTGGAAAGTCATCATCCAAGATTTCAACACTTGGTAGTTGTTCTTGTCGAGTTTCTCTCCAATGATCAAAGACACGGACTCCCTCATAACTACAATCGAGAAATTACAATGTTCTGTGCGCAAAACCTCCATGAACCTCATCTGTCCACACCTCGTGATCAAGAGTGGGTCACAAATCAACAAAAAAGAAACTCCTTGCACTACTCCTGCAGCGAAAATGAAGAAAGAACGTGTCCGCAAACTATAAGTGTACAAAACAGAGCAAAAATGTCAAAAAAACAAATCAAGAAAGGATGAAACTAGATCAAATGAGGTAAAAATGGACGCGTAATACTTTGAAATTTCACAAAGTTTTCAAAGTGTCAGAGGCGGGACCACTCTAATCGAACTACTATTTGTTTTGGACTCAAGTCCTAAAACTTTTGTTTTGATAAAAAAAGATTCGTTTGAAAATTTACCACTAGAAAGCTTCAAATCGATTGAAACTTGACAGAGTACACAATTCACACCTTCTGAACAAGACAACTCTTATGGGGCTAGTCGAGAGATTTCAGCAAGAAAAACTCTTCTAGGTCTCCAAAATCACGTTCAAATTGTTTGATGACGAAAACAACAGTTTTCTCTCATCCGAACGCATCAACAAGATAGTGCTAGACATCATGCACAACTCCAACTGCTCTCTTGTACTTTTTCATGCACAAAGTCCACCTTGCTCATCAGCAAAAGACACACTCTCTTTATTGCTATGATATCATGTACAAAGATTAATTCTTCTAAGAAGACCACTCCAAGAAGAGAGAGCGAGTAAACAAAGAAGTAAATAAGAATGGGATGAGAGAGGCTTCGCCTCTCCATATATATATATAAAGTAAGATGAGTACAAGGGAAAATCTAATGATGGATTAGTCCTCTAACTAACTTATGTAACAACTCTAACTACTCCAGTTGGTATCAACGGTCGACATACTAGAGCTTGAGATTATATCAACAGTCATTTGGTTTGTTATATCGCATTTCGGGGAAGACTAAGTGACTAGCTAATGTAGTAGTAGACATGAGTATAGAGGAAAATTTGCAGAAGATTATAGAGATAATAATCACATCTAGTTTATCATAATTTAAAATAATGTTCCAAGAAAGAGATATTTTCACTGTAACATGAGACAAAAATGTTTTACAAGCATCTAAATTGCTCATCACCCTTGAGGAAGACAACAAGTCTCAAGAGTAGATCACCATTTTGGTTTCATTGTGATTTTCGTTATTATTCTTTTTTCTAAAATATTTAAGTTATAGTTCAAAAACACTACAAATAACATTTAGAATCTTTTATGTTATTTTCTTGTCTATATGATATTTCAAACTTTCAGAATACTAAGAAGATTGATTTTTACTCATTTTGAAAGAAGCCTATCGATTTTAGAGTTTTCAGTTGATTATCTCTTTCCTTGGGCCAAATTTTATCTATATGGCAAGATAATGTAGAATTCTGAAAAGTGATGTATTATATAGTTGTCTATCCATGTCTTCACCATGAGACTCTTTGTTTGTCCAGAAAGTCTTTTTTGATATTTGAAGTTTTCTTTAAATTTTTGAAGTAATCATCTCATAACATGAGTAAATGAGTACCAAATCAAAAATTATTACGAAAGCATGAACTTGAGTAACCTCAAAACTCCCAACCCAACTCCGATTGTCTTTGAATCTAATATGAAGCTTTAAAAGTCAAATATCTCAAAACATATTACAATGAATATCCATTTGAAGAAGTCTACGAGAGCATGATCCATGTTCTGAATTGCCACAGTTTATCCATATGCTTACAAAAATGTATCTAGGAAAGCTAAAACTATTATCGTCGAAAGCTTACACATTGCTTCTACACTCTATGTCTATATGCTAACGGTTTCCTGTAACACCTTTTGCTTTTTCCCCAAACCAGATGGCATTCGGGCAGTGATTAATCAAAAGTGGCAGCTGCATGGCACAAGGCAGGCTCAAGAGACTAGATAAAAGAGTGTCGTGAACCCTAAAGGAGGCCATTCTCAGTTTTTCAGTTTTGGAGAGAGCACTCTTGGTAGTGAGGGAGGAGACAGTATTTTCAGTGTAGTGTACATTACCTTTGAGGTCAGAAATCAGGAGCTAGAACTGATGCACATCAAGCTCCTTGGAGAGCAGATTTGAAGAGGGACCTTGAGAGCAGACTTGGGGTGTTGATTAGGGCGCTGACTTGGGGTCTGATCTGTTGAGTAACAGAAATCAGGGCGTTCAGAGTGAAATTAGGTTCTCTGCTGAAGTCTTAGTTCTGGAGTTGCTGAGTAGTGAAGGATTGCCGGTCCAAGAGCGCTGCGTGACCTTGTCAGCAAGTAATGCCATGTAATGTATATGAGCCCGTGACTTTCTCCATTCTGATAAGTAGGCTTGAGTTGTGTGCCAAAACTGAGTTGGGCGCATCTGGTGTCGTGTTGACTTTATTTCGGTGTAATTGCTTTGCCTTCCTACTTCCTAGCATCTACTAGGTCTCCTAGTCTTGGCGGTTGCTCCTTGTGGGTCCTGGCGTTCCGACTTGATCACCAGTAGCGGAAGCGCTGCCCAAATTTTATGCAACCCAGGTCTAGAATAGTTCCACATGTATTTAGCAACCTAAGATTGACCAGAGACCTACAAAAGACTAGTTGGTTATTCGAAACCCGTCCAACAGTTATCAAATCCTCGGTGCTCATTAGCTGATAGTTTAACGAACTGGATCTGGAGACACAAATAAAATATACAGTTCTCCAAGGAGGTTCACGTTCGGCAGTTCATTGGTTAAAGATAAAGGAATCTATTCCGAGATCTGCGGTCGAACGTTACAGTTGGTATCAGAGCAGGTTCATGTTGAATCTTTGCTGAACACCGTCGACAATGGAAGCCGTGCCGACCGAGTTGGACGAGATGAAAGCATTGCTGAGAAAGTTGGAAGGCCGACTGGAGCAAGTAGAAGCTGAGAACAAGGTGCTTAAGGCGGATTTAACTCAAGCAAAAGCGACACAAGAGAAGGAAGTAGAGGTCCCTGTACTGCAAATCGAGCAAGTCAAGGATTTAGCACTACCAGGCGAAGAAGCAGTTGATATTGCTCAAGCAGATAAGAATGAAGATGGATCACAAAAGGTGCAAGAGAATGTTGCGGAAGGCAGCTCAGCCAAAGAAGGGCACAAGCGGAAAGTGAAGTGGGCTGAACCAGCGACACCATCAGCCTTCAACGGTGAGAAAAGCTTTTCCAGGTTTGAGTTATGGATTACTGAAATGGAGAATTACTTGGAGAATTTCGATGAGCGCAGTTGGTTCACCTATGCTGTTAGTAGACTGGAAGGAGAGGCTAAGGAATGGTATGGAGGTCAACAGCGGATGAGGAGTTTGAACGATACAACTCCTATGTCCACTTGGCCGGAACTGAAGGATGAACTCAGAAGACATCTGGTACCGGTGGATGAAGCTACACAGTTTCGGCTGGAGCTCATTCATTTGAGACAGACAGGGAGTATCAGGCAGTATCTCCAGCGATTTTCTGAATTGGTTATTCGTTTGCACATGGTGGATCGCACCGTTGCTGTTTCACTTGAAGAAAGGTCTGCAGGGTTTCTATGCTGGTGTGTTTGATAGCTGGGTTATGTTTCACAAGTCCGAGGACATGCAAGACTTGTTTGTATTTCTGGAAGCAGCAGAGAACACTAAGGAACGTAATTACACCGTGCAGCCTTCCAAGTTTCAGCGTGGAACAAGTGGTGACGAGCCTAGTCGAGGATTTTGGCGTAATCCTCAAGGACAGATAGCGTCCTCTCAGAGTAGAGGTGGTAGAGGACGTGGTGGTGGAAGATTTGGTACATCTGGAAGGGGATTTTCTCGTGGCTCTCAGCAGCGAGGAGTCACTCGTGGTCCTACTCAGACACGACCTACTGGATCCTATGCATCCAATGCAGGATCCAACCAAGCTTCGACTTCAGGTGCTAGGAGCAGTGGAGCTAGTAGTGCTACACCTTCAAGGACAATCATCTGTTTTCGATGCGGACGAGACGGTCATATTGCTCGTGAGTGTCCTCAACGTTCAACAGCGAGCAACGTTCGTGGGTTGACAGCTGAAGAGACAACCAATGTTGAAGAACCAGTTGAAGCGTCTACTGGAGTAGAGGTATGTGCTGATGAGCATTTGGTAGAACATGGAGATTTTCTGCCGTGGATTGAAGTGAAGATAGGAAACCAACAATGTTGTTTGCTTATAGATACTGGAGCAGATGTGAATGTCTTGGATGAAAAACTGGTCAGAACCTTAGAGGTGACTAGAACCAAGATCATGAGCCCGTTGTTGGTAAGGTTTGTGCAAGGCAGCACAACCGTTACAGAAAAGCTCATGAGTGTTCCTATTACTGTTGGAGGGGTAACTAGGAAGCATGAGTTTTTAGTTATGAGCTTAGGTGACACGATGGAGGGTATCTTGTCCTGGTCTTGGTTACAAGAGACCAAGGCAAAACTAGATGTTCAAGAAGGGAACATCATAGTCATGGATCGATGGGGCTCGGGTCAACCACATCCATTGGTCATCAAAGAGAGACCTAAGGAGCCAAACCATGCTGTCCGTAGGTTCCAACGAGCCAAGGTGGCATTTCAGATCTGCACAGCCAGACAATTTGGAAAGCAGATCAAGTTGGTAGACGAAGCTTGGGTTGCAGTGATGTCTAAACCCAAGGTGGAGACGGATGAGGAAGAACGTGTTGCTGCTCTTCCCATACATCCTGATATGCAGGCATTGATTGAGAGGTATTCTCACCTAATGCCGGACCAGTTACCAACAGGACTTCCGCCGAGGAGAGCCTTGGATCATGCTATTGATCTGGTTCCTGGGGCTACCCCTACTGTAGTGCCATCAAGACGGATGTCGTTTGATGAGCTGACAGAGCTGAAGACTCAGTTGAAAGAGTTGGTAGCTCAGGGTATCTTACGACCTAGAATATCACCTTATGTTGCCCCGGTGTTGTTCGTGGCCAAGAAGGATGGTGGTATTCGCATGTGTGCGGACTATCGTGCACTCAATAAGGTTACTGTCAAGAACAAGTACCCTCTTCCTCTCATGGATGAAACCACCGATCGGTTGGCCACAGGAAGGTATTTCATCAAGCTGGATCTGCGTTCTGGATATCATCAAATCCGGATCAAAGAAGGTGATGAAGAAAAGACAGCTGTAAGGACGAGGTATGGCTTGTTTGAGTATACAGTGTTGCCGTTTGGATTGTCCAATGCACCTGGTACTTTCTGCAGGCTAATGAACGAGATCTTCAGAGATCTCTTGGATGAGAGTGTTATCGTGTACCTAGACGATATCATCATCTTCTCATCCACTTGGGATCAGCATCTAGTAGATGTTGAAATGGTGTTTAAGCGCCTAGAAGAACATCAACTCTATCTCAAGAAGAGCAAGTGCTCTTTTGGACAAGAGAGTGTAGTGTTTCTAGGATGTTTAATCGATGGGCAGGGCATTCATCCTAACAGGACTAAGATTCGAGCCATTGTTGAATGGAAGAGACCTGAGAGTGTTCATGAGCTCAGATCTTTTCTTGGATTAGCCACATATTTTCGGCGCTTTGTTTATCAGTATGCACATAAAGCCGCACCTTTGTTTGGCTTATTGCGCAAGGCTTCCAAAGTTGTTTGGAATCCAGCAGCTGAACGAGCGTTTCAAGGATTGAAACAAGCACTGACAGAGATGCCCGTGCTAGCTCTTCCAAAGATGGGAGAACCTTTCGAGGTTCACACAGATGCTTCTCAATGGGCCATTGGAGGAGTGTTGATGCAAGGAAAGCATCCGGTGGCTTACGAAAGTCACAAGTTCTCAGAGACTGAGGCGAAATGGCCTGCTCATGAACAGGAGATGTTCGCAATTGTTCATTGTCTGAAGCGTTGGGAGCATTATTTGTTACCAAGCAAGGTTACTGTTGTGACGGACTGCGAGGGTAATACATACTTTCAGAGTAAACCCCGTTTGTCCCGCAAACAGCAGAGATGGCAAGTGGAGCTTGCACGTTTTGATATCGAATGGCGATATCAAAAGGGGAAGGAAAATATTCCAGCGGATGTGTTAAGCAGACGTGTCCAGGCGTTAACAACCCAAGACACAAGTGAAGAGCTTTTGGATCGAATCAAACAAGCATTGCCAGATGATCCTCAGGCTCAACGTTGGACCAGCCAACAAGGGAGAGATCCATTGGTACGTCATCTCTCATTTCGCAATGGCCTTTGGTTTTACAAGCAAACCAAGGTCTATGTTCCAGCTGGATCTCTAAGGACACTCGTCATGCAAGAATGTCATGATTGTGAACTGGCTGGACATGGAGGACAAAATAGAACATTGCAACGAATTAAAGAGCAGTTCTACTGGCCGTCCATGTTGGAGGATGTAATCAAGTACGTGCAGACCTGCTTGACATGTCAACAACAACGAACGGAGCGAAGGAGACCTGCAGGGTTGCTGAGGCCATTGCCAATACCTGATGGGCCTTGGGAGAGCATAAGTATGGACTTATGCACAGGTTTACCCGAATCAGGAGGTTTTGATGCTCTGTTAGTTGTTATAGATCGTTTCAGTAAGCAAGCTCACCTCATCCCTTGTAGGGAAGCAGTGACGTCAAGAGGTGCCGCTGAACTGTTTATACGATATGTTTTTAAGTATCATGGGATGCCTAAAGACATTGTTTCAGATCTGGATAGGAGGTTTGTAGCTGATTTTTGGAAGGGTTTGTTTCGAAGGCTCGGAACTACCCTCAAGTTCAGTTCCTCTTATCATCCTGAAACTGATGGTCAGACGGAAAGGACGATCCAGATAGTAGAACAAGGGTTCAGAAACTATATCATGCGAGATCAGAGTGATTGGAGCGAGCACTTGGACTTGGTGGAGTTTACATATAACAACACCAAGCACTCGAGTACAGGATTTAAACCATTTGAAGTGGTTTATCGGGGCTCTCATGCACCTTGGACTCCTATAGCTCTGGCTACCAAGGGGCATGAAAACACAGGAAGGTCGAACCAGGATCCTCCAGATCTAGAGACTTTCATACGCGTTCAGGGTACTGTGTTTCAAGAAGCCAAGAAACACATGGAGAAGGCACAACAACGGTATGCTAAGTATGCAAACCGTGGTAGACAAGATTTACAATTCGAAGAAGGACAGAGAGTCTGGTTGAGAACCAAGAACTTCAGAATCCCAGCAGGGGTGGATTTAGCCAAGAAGCTTCTTCCAAAGTGGGCAGGACCGTTCTTGATCGAGAAAAAGTTAGGTCCTGTGACCTATAAGTTACGTTTTCCAGCTAGTATGAAGCATTATCACCCTATTATTCATGTTTCTAACTTAAAGATGTTTCGTGAGGAACTAGAGTCGTTGCCAGGAAGATATCAGAAATGGCATCCAGTGTTAGAAGCATTACCAAGAGCTGATGATCTTGAGTTGATTGAGATAGTAGATCATCGAGCATCACCGAATCCAGATGGAGCTGGAGAACCCGTTACTCAATACCTATGTCGTTGGACAGGTAGAGTTCCGGGATTGGTAAGTGAAGCTTGGGAGTACCTAGATGATCTAGCATTGTACAAGTTTCAGGAACCACTGCGTAGATATTTTGTGAGACGACAATCTGCAGTGGTCTCTTCCAGCTAAGCGGTGGATTGAATCGAGTCAGAAGAGTCATGCCAAAGGGCCCTTCAAGGACACTGGAACCGAGTAGATCTGGCCAATCTGCTCGTCTAAAGGTGGAATTGTGGTCTGCTGACTTCTTATGACTGTCGGATGTCAATCAGGTTTAGGCTGATGCTACTATGGTGTATCATAGTAAGGAGGTGGATAAAAAGAAACTGACGAGTTCACCACCTGGAAGCTAGGGTTCTGTCTCACCCGAAAGCTTCAACGGATGCTCGGTAATGGAGCATAGCCTTGAGAAAGGGCTTAATCTTACCCTGGATGGGGTACTGTTCCTCTGGATTTGAGGAAGTGTTGTTTCTAATGTGGTATTGTAGATACCGCAGTTCAGTGGAAGAACTGCGTTTTGCTGGTTGGGGCGATTGTAACACCTTTTGCTTTTTCCCCAAACCAGATGGCATTCGGGTAGTGATTAATCAAAAGTGGCAGCTGCATGGCACAAGGCAGGCTCAAGAGACTAGATAAAAGAGTGTCGTGAACCCTAAAGGAGGCCATTCTCAGTTTTTCAGTTTTGGAGAGAGCACTCTTGGTAGTGAGGGAGGAGACAGTATTTTCAGTGTAGCTTACATTACCTTTGAGGTCAGAAATCAGGAGCTAGAACTGATGCACATCAAGCTCCTTGGAGAGCAGATTTGAAGAGGGACCTTGAGAGCAGACTTGGGGTGTTGATTAGGGCGCTGACTTGGGGTCTGATCTGTTGAGTAACAGAAATCAGGGCGTTCAGAGTGAAATTAGGTTCTCTGCTGAAGTCTTAGTTCTGGAGTTGCTGAGTAGTGAAGGATTGCCGGTCCAAGAGCGCTGCGTGACCTTGTCAGCAAGTAATGCCATGTAATGTATATGAGCCCGTGACTTTCTCCATTCTGATAAGTAGGCTTGAGTTGTGTGCCAAAACTGAGTTGGGCGCATCTGGTGTCGTGTTGACTTTATTTCGGTGTAATTGCTTTGCCTTCCTACTTCCTAGCATCTACTAGGTCTCCTAGTCTTGGCGGTTGCTCCTTGTGGGTCCTGGCGTTCCGACTTGATCACCAGTAGCGGAAGCGCTGCCCAAATTTTATGCAACCCAGGTCTAGAATAGTTCCACATGTATTTAGCAACCTAAGATTGACCAGAGACCTACAAAAGACTAGTTGGTTATTCGAAACCCGTCCAACAGTTATCAAATCCTCGGTGCTCATTAGCTGATAGTTTAACGAACTGGATCTGGAGACACAAATAAAATATACAGTTCTCCAAGGAGGTTCACGTTCGGCAGTTCATTGGTTAAAGATAAAGGAATCTATTCCGAGATCTGCGGTCGAACGTTACATTTCCACTACATGAAAAAAGTATACAACATAATGCTTATACTGTAGTGTACTTTTGTCATGAGCTCTTTTGCATCAAAACAAAGAGTAAAGATGATGCACATGAACAGATAATCAACATATATGAAATGACAACATGACTTCTTGTCAAAGTTTTTGGTGACATCATACCAAACACGCAATCAACAAGATCTTAAACCAGTACTTCATGTCATGACATTATAGAATCACTCCTTTTTGCAACTCAGTTTCATCATCACAACTTGCGATTTGGGTTTTGGCATTCGAGCTAGAGGTGAGCGGAGTTCATTGATCTAGACGTTACAATACTTGACGATGAATTATGAATGACGAGTATTTCTCTGACTTTGATCGACTCGGAGCATTCAGTGTCATTCTGAAGGTTGCTATGTTTTTAACACACACAAAAATGAGAAAATAACCTTACATCAGCATACCCTAATTGTACGTGCTCTTGTTAATCACCACAAATTTCGATGGTAATGAACTGCAAACGTCCAAACACATACTACGTATTGTTTACAGAGGAAAAATGATTCTGCAGTACAATGCTAACATCAGAATTCATATCATGAAAATGAACTCTGTATCTTTTGCTTGTCATTGACGTCGGTTTGTGTTCATGACTGATATGCATATTCACCCAAAATAACCTCCACACAATGGAGTGTAAGCTTCTAACAACCTTATGTTTTCAATTGACTCACATCTTCTGTAGGAACTACGTTTGCTCAAAACACTATCTCTCTGTCGAGACAAACTTGAGTAATCCATGTTTTAAAGTTCTTAGATTTAACTTGAAATCCGTAAAACACTAGTCAATTGTTTCAAATTGATTAACCATTATATTTCTCCTACAAATACACTGAAGACAAGAGAATCTCTTCCGAGTTCTGCGAGATTACGTTTCAAACTACTGTACAGTATTGTAGGCATGGATCACTTGGATACTGCGTACTACAGAAACTGAGTAGGAGTAAACTGCGTTACACTATTGTGCATGGATCACTTGGATACTGCGTACTACAGAAACTGAGTAGGAGTAAACTGCGTTATACTATTGTGCATTCTGATCCATGTATCTATCCATACATGAAGCTGGCGTGGACGGACGTGGCAGAATCAAGCATTCATCCTTTTGCTCGTTTCAAAGGAGGTGCCTGACTCGGATGCCACATGTTGACTTGTGAGTCGTGACTACAGCACGAAGCTTTGCTACCAGCAGAAAGTGTCCCGGCAGCAAATTCATCTACTGTACTCGACACCAAAAGTTCATCAAACGACGAAAGTGCCAGGATCGGAAGAACATTTTTCCTGGCATCCAAATCCAACTGAGGAGGCTCAAACTGCTGCTGCTCGGTGTGATTCCGGTGGCTTTGTTGTTGCGATGTCTGCGCTTCGAAACACCATGCGTCTTTTACGCCGGACGCCGTTCTGCTGCACTTCAGGTAAAGTTTACAGCCTTGCAGCCTGTCACTGAAATTTCGATGCGTTTGATTGTTTTTTCCTTTTGCTTGTTTGGACAAACACTGTAGGAATGCAATGAGTCAGGCGGTGACTGAGTCTGGAATCATAGGGGATTAAAGTGAGGTTGAACTTACTCTGAACTACCTTTCCCTTGCTCTCTTTAAGCAGGTTTGAGATGACGATAAGTATAACTGATGTATTTTCTTGTGCGATGCTTAAACTCCGTGTTCAAGGGGCATCTGTAAAATACGAGTTAACTTTTTGATTCTCAAATCGATATTCTCTTGGAGATTTCTTTTTCGTTATTTTGTTGGAACCAGTTTGAGTGAGTTAGCGGACATGAGGCGAAGGCAATTTTCAGTTCAAACTATCAACCACCTGCAGAGTTTAGATGCGCCGTTACTGAGTGGCGATGATGGTTGCTCTGGTGACAGGATGCAAGTTCCTTGGCAGCCAACGCCTCAGTAGATTGCTGGGATTTCGAAAAGTGTTTGTACGGGTGATTTTACAGTATTATCCATAGGTTTGCTGATCCTCGTTCTTTTGGCAGAAAGATTCGTCCGAGTGAGGGCTGAATGGGAGTTCTTGCACTGATTCCAAAATATGTCTATTGCAGCGGGTTTCCGGACTGGACTATCTGCGACTTCAAGTCAGTTCTGTTCTCAGAGGTTCATTCTTACTTGCGGGAGGTATGAAGCCGCTCGAGTGGCAATCCAAGACGGTGTCATGCCGAGCATCTCAGCTACGAGTTGGAGTTACAATGCACGTCGCACCGTTCATCCATGCAGATGCCAAAGTCAGGCTACTAACGATACGAGCCAGGGGACCAGACTCCATGGGAGGCTGACGGAAAAGGATTACGAAAATATTGATGTGGAGTTGGTAGAACATGGAACTGTAGGCTTGATCTATCTAGATAGACCGAAGGCCTTAAATGCCTTGTCTGAAGCGTTAATGTATGAGGTGGTTGACGCTTGTCAAATCTTTGACAGGATGGAAGAGGTGAGTGGACAAACATTTTCAACTTATCAGATAAGAGGACGCTCCGCAGTCCTAATTTTGTACTCCCAGAAGCAGTGGTTAGTGGTCATTGGCAGTATTTTACAAAGAGAAGATACAGTCATAAACCTTAACGAGAAAAATACAGACTACACTGCAGAAAGTTTCCTGGAGAACTCCGCAGGATGTCCACCAAAGGTGGTCATGGACTACTGGAGAAGAGTAAAGGAGTTCTAGAAACCTGCATCTAAACAATGGCTCTTCTGTTACCCAGAAAACGTCTAATTCTTAGGAATTGTTGCGATTGTCGTTATAGCGTAGCGTTTGATATCCTATCAAAGTGGGATTGTGGCAGGTCGGAGCCATAGTTATAACAGGCAGAGGAAAAGCGTTTGCGGCTGGAGCTGACATTAAGGAAATGAAAGACAAAAATTTCCAGGAGGCACACAAGACTCGCTTATTCTCTCACTGGAATGCTTTATCAGCTGTAAGGAAACCCATCATTGCAGCAGTCAACGGGTGATTCTCTCCTCCAAATGGAAAGGCTTAGCAATGAGACAGTCAAGTATGCAATGTAGTTGGCTGTCTTTTGTGCACCTATTCTCTGAGGCTTCTCATGTTTGTTGATAACCTAACCCTGGGAATAAGACTGAGGTGTTGTCAAGTAGAGCTGGACGAGTTCCAATGCCGCAGATGTAAGTGAGGTTATGTATACGTTGCTTGATGGATCAGCCTCTGTGAGCAACCACTTCCCATATAGAGGGAACCTAACGGTAATGCACTTACGTGTTGTCTCGCATCGTACAGGTTCGCTCTTGGAGGGGGTTGTGAACTAGCTTTGGCATGCGATATCATTCTTGCTGGTGGAAAAGCTCTTTTTGGGCAACCTGAAGTGAAACTTGGTACCATCCCTGGTATCGGAGGAACTCAACGTCTCATTCGGGAAGTTGGGAAGTCTAGGGCGATGGAGATGATTCTGACAGGGGAAGCATTTATGAATGCTGAAGAAGCCGCTCAAAAGGGATTAGTAAGCCGCGTGGTGGGTATTCTACGTTCGTCACTTTCTTTCCTTCTTTCACGTGGATAAGCAGAATCTGTTGGATTTGGTAATTATCATGATTAGGCGACATTAACCTAATGTCACCGAAGTAATTTAGCCCAGCCTAGGTTTGTGTTAGAAGTTAAGCTGTGAACAGATGGTCTGAAAGGCTTTTTCTTCAGGTTCAGGGCATTGGTTTCAGTTTTTGACGCTATCCGTGTGGATTCCAGCGGTATAGTGGGTTCGCTGTTGTGGCCTAAAACCAGTACCTTGACCAAATAAGAGGCTTGGACCG
Organism: Asterella californica; assembly: GCA_036924285.1. Classification (NCBI taxonomy): domain Eukaryota; kingdom Viridiplantae; phylum Streptophyta; class Marchantiopsida; order Marchantiales; family Aytoniaceae; genus Asterella; species Asterella californica. The sequence goes on along the minus strand of JAYKYS010000006.1, from coordinate 28,589,814 downwards.
AGCAAGTGTTAAAAACTCCCGCCTCTTTAGGTTTTGTTTTACCGTAAGTTGAGAAAAATGTCTGCGAGCTCAGTGGAATTGTTCTAATCTACTCGCTAGAATGCGAGTAGAGCTTTAGTGGCATGTGCACATACTCCACATTTGACCCTTCGATTGATACTTTGTAGAGTGTCAATCACAGCTTCACAGGAATGACGTGGTCAAGCATGTTGCTTGTATAGGTTCCAGGAGACAATGATGCGCTGGTTGGGGAGGCAGTTCAGGTTGCCAAGAGCATTGCCGAACTATCGAGACCTACAATCGCTATGGCCAAGGAAGCTGTCAATGCAGCTTACGAACTAGGACTATCAGAAGGCATCAAACGCGAACATTCCTTATTCTGTTCAACTTTCGCTTTGGAGGACCAGAAAGAAGGAATGGCAGCATTTGCAGAGAAGCGGGATCCTCGGTTTAAACACCAGTAAAAGAAGGCTTCTTGGTTCTTTTCATCCTCCCTTTTTAAGTGTACAGGAACGGGGCTGGGCGTAGTAGTGTTAACCAGTGGTAGTTGTGAAGCGCTTTGTTGCACGTCTTACTTGAACATTCAATGCGTTCTCTCATGCCATGTGCGGGAGCGACAAGAGTTTAGGATGAAAGCCTGGTTGTATTAATCTCATGACCCGAAGAAATAGTTTTGAAGTTCAAGTAAATTGGCACCAGAAAAATGTGAAGGGAGTCTGTTACTAAGTTGTAAATGAGCGTGTCTTCGGTATTCCTTGTACAGTTTGAGTCCCGGGGACAAATGGGTCCCGGGAGTTTGAACTTTGTTCATTTCTTTAATTATCGGTGAAATGAGCGTTGATTAGTTCCAGTTCACTTGTGCGCGAATGTGAACCGAGCCTGTTACAAGTTGAGGTGGTCAACATTGTTTCAGCTGTGAACCTTGGAGGAGAAATGTAGAAGGGTCAACACGCAAAGGGATTTCATCGGCATACTTTTAGTGTTGGAACTTGGGGTCGAATGTAAGGAGGCTTATTGTGCTAAAAAATCTGATTGTCTTATTGCACCTACTCTAAGCTTGGCTGGCTTGGAGGTCTTAAATTTGTAACCTAGTCTTCCTATTGTTGTGGAACAAAGCTTGATGGGAGTTGAGTCTCGCCACTCTCGTGGATATAGAAGCATATATTGTCGATGTGTGAGCGTGGACGGGAGCATTCTTCTCGGTAACTGGCTTCCCCATCGCAAAGGCAGGCAGTTGTCCCCCATTCGAATAAGGGCTGGGCTTACGCTATTGGCGGACGTGAAGCATGCAGCCGTAGCTTAACGGGCCAGGTAGTCAGCTTCGCGTTCAAACACTGAAAAAGTTAGAATGTCCTGCAAGAATCCCAGTTTCCAAGAACAGAGCAAAGTTTCGGCGTGGTCACGAGCGGACGAGGCCCAGGAATGACACTCGTAGACTGAAGTCAACGGCACTTATTGATCTATTTTGATCTCACGGCGTGGCGTACAGCAGTCAATGTTGTCTAAATCAGGCAGACGCTAAGGCTCCTGGGGAGGGAGTCCGAGGGATACAGCCGACCTGTGCGGCCACGAAGCAAGAAGGACTCTATCCATTCCAATAATGCCAGAAAGCAGTTGCGGTCCAGGAATATGCCGACCCTCGATCTGAGAATAGTTACGATTTGGACGAGGATGTGTCTGATGGATCGATGCTGTGAGGACATCGCTCGGCTCCAGTCAGGAGCCAAAGCAGGCCTACTCTACTTACATGTAGTGGAAGGTTTAGCGCTTTATCTTATCGACGTTTCATCCTCAGGGTGTAGGAACAGGGTGCAGGGAGGACATAAACACCATGGAGGACAATCAACAGGAGTTACTCTCGTGCATCTCTGTATTTTGAACGGCCAGAACACTCCTGTCTTAGTCTGCAGGGGAGACACAACAATGGCACTTTTTTGTAAGCCTAGTTTCGGTGCGACCACCACACTGAACAAGGAATTTGTCCCGCGTGTCTCGCTGGGGTTCAAGCAGCAGTGTGCTGCTGGCAATCGTCTGCGCCCTTTCAGTAACGCACGACTGTGCGTGAGAGCGACTCAGAGCACTAGCGTAAGCCCAGGGTGAGTGTGCGCACCTGTCCTCCTCCTGGTCTCCGCCTTCGTTCGGATAACGAGGTGAAGAAAGTGACAGAAGGTATCGAAGAAAGTGACAGAAGGGTGTCTTTTCATTTGAGGGTCCCGGTTAGATCGGATTGGTTAATCAAGTGTTATACCTGTACAAGAGGAATTACCTCCCGGAATTTCCAACTTGTGCCGCTTTAGGCTTGTACGTACGTCAGCCAAGCTGTCTAGTCCATTAAATTTTGCTACGAAATTGGAGGCGGAGGGCTCGCCATGACAAAGCCAACGGGATCATTTCTGGGTTCATGGAAGGGCCACTAGTTGCTGTATAAAACCGTCTGGGAATCGAAGAACGGGGTTGTTTGCTGTTGTTTTCTTTGTTAATCACGTGGATCCAGCCGTTCGAGTGAGCTTTGGCCTGAGATTTGGCTCTCGTTATCGTACAATGGCCAGGATCAGTGGGAATTTCGCAATCGCAGGGATAAACGTGGATGCAGGAGAAGGTGGACTTCCAAGAATTAAGCTCCACAACAAACTGAAGAGGTAAAGCTCATGAATTTTCTCGGAATTTTACCGTTTCCTTATTGACATAGCATGGAAGTTGCCAATTTGAGGTGTCGAAATGTAGCCAGGTGACTTATTTATCTAGTTGTGAATACGTGTCCATCACAATCTTACGTCTTAATGTATCTGCATTCTCAAATTATGCAAGTGATTTTGAACATGTAAGCAGGATTTGCTCTGATTCTGATCGTGCGTAGTTGGAGTGCTGTTTCCTTACAGTTGTGCCAGAAGGAAGGGATCGCTTCGTGTTCGGCTTACATAGGTTGTCGAGCGTCTGTGCAGTGAATGCGAAATTTACCTTCATGGCGCTGTCATCACGTCGTGGAAATTAAAGGGCAAGGAGTTGCTGCATGTGCGACCTGATGCTGTCTTTGATGGCGTGAAGCCCATCAGGTATGCTGAAAGGTGTTCCAACATAAATGATTTGGTTTTCTCCGACGCAAACCCTTCTTGCCTTCTACTCTGTAACGTTCGACGAGAACGAAGGTGCTTCTGTGTGGCAAATTTTCCGGTTCTATTGTGGATTCCCTGCTTGCCACTCTCGTGGTTGTTATAGGAGCTTAGTTTACCTACACTCCAGGGTTGGGATTTCGGTCAGGCTCAGTCGGATTCCACAGTGACACGCTCCTTCGCCTTCATCACTCTACTTGTACTTACTCTGTCTCGAATGATTGTAACACAGTCTAGGTAGTACCCTTTTGGCTTGACTAACTGCTTAAGAATTTCTTGTGCAGCGGAGGGGTCCCTCACTGTTTTCCCCAATTTGGTCCAGGTGCTATACAACAGGTATATGGCCCACTCATGCACAAGTATTTCTAGCGTGCTTGACCGCAGTCACCTGCTGATAGATGGACACTTAGTAAGTATTTGAGCATTTCTGCTGTGAATTTTCCTGGGGTTTTTATATCTTCCGCAAATCTGTTCAGTTGCTAGTTTGAACCTTGCAGCATGGCTTTGCTCGCAATGTGTCATGGGAGGTAATTGGTACAAGCAATGAGGATGACACCCCATGTGTGACACTGCAACTGATAGACAACGAGTACACTCGGGGTATGTGGGATTACAGATTTCTTGTGAAATACTCGGTATTCCCTCATCTCCCCCAAATTTCCTAGAGCCATCTGAGCATGACTTCGTTATTGTGGATGCCTCTGAGTTGGTTTACGTACGACGCGTGACTGGACTTTGCAGATATTTTGCATGAAACTCTTGGGCACCTCTTATGCTGGTATCATGATACCGTACAACTAGGTTGAGTCCAGAACGATCGGGTTCTATGGGCAGTTTGGAGTATGGTCTTGACCGAGCAAGCAAAATTTTATTACTTTTCGCAGATATGGCTACAAGGTGACAAGCTTTGTACTGAATTTGCGGTGAAAAACGTAGATCCCAAACCGTTCTCTTTCACAACGGCTCTACACACGTATTTCAAGGTAAGTCAAGCGCGTAAATGTTCAACCCCGTTTCAGTTGGACCAGTTCTGATTCTAAACTTGGGTATGTGTGTCCTGGACTTGTAGGATGTCCTTTCACCTGTCGCTTTGTCTTGCTTTAGTCTTTTAATTACCACGGTTGTCACAGTTTATATATTTGCAACGTATGTTCTACTCCAGGCAGATATTACGGGAGTCACCGTTACAGGGTTGAATGGATTGAAATGCTTCGATAAAGATCCAGTCAGCAAAGAACCCGTGGAAGCCTCTGAGAACAGGTAGCCACGAGAGGCACATCCTCTCTAAAATTTGTTTCGCGCTTTGGGTTAAAGGATCACCTTGCTTTGAGTGCGATGGGCACAACATCAACCAGCAATGTTGATTATTAGTTTCCAAGTCATAGAGTAGTTACAGAGAGTCGGTTTTGAAAGTCTGTTTCCCCGTGCATGGATGAACTTTTATTTCTTACTATTCTCGCTCCCACCAACGAATGCAGAGATGAGGTGACGTTCCCAGAGTTCGTTGACCGCATATACAAAGACGCACCGAGCCGACTGGTTTTGAGAAATGGGCTTGGTGACACACTCGCCCTAGAAAATGAGGGGTACCTGCTTACACCACATCAACCCTTCTTGCTCTGTTCTGTCCTACAGTGTTCAAAGTCAATGGAACTTTGTGATGTTGACATAGTACTAACTTCTTTGAAGAGCTTGCAGCTCACGCTGTGTAGAGGCAACATCCACTGGTCTTGACTGAAATCCTTTTCTGTCCAGCGGTTGTCTTTTCCTTTACATGGTGTGGTGTAACAGCCCAGCTGAACTATTAGTAATCGGTTTTGCTGTCGACCTTGCTTGATGCAGATGGGCTGATGCCGTTCTCTGGAACCCCTACTTGACCATGAAGTTGTACTACAAAGATTTTGTTTGTGTTGAAAATGCGAAGGTACAAAACCAATACTGCCCTTATTTCTGCATTATCTTCTTACATGTAGAAACGAAGAGAGATTACTAGATCGGCGAGTGTTGTTTATAGCCAATCCTCAGTCGCAAAGTGGGCTTTCATACTTCTTAGTTTATGTGGAATTGAATAATTTGTTTGGTCCGTAGGTTGATGACTGACATGTCTGATAATAGAATATTCATGCAAGTGGCTGATGCTGGTCCTGTCGTTTTTCCTCCTTTGTAACAGTTGGACCCAGTGACATTGCAACCACGTGAGTCCTGGACGGCTAAGCTGACCATCAGCCCTCTTGTCGAGTAGATCGTAGGAATAATTACCTGGGCGCCGTCTTTAATTTTATCTCCTACATCCATCACCCAAATAATAGTCGCCCATGCCCCTTTGCTTGCACTGAGGTATTTTTCTTCCTGTGACAACGATGGAGAACACCAAAGCTCTTCAGAAATGGCGATTCATTCTCGTGTTCAGTAAGCATCAAAGCAAATATGAAGATGGTTGTATTCCGCGAATTCCAGGTCCTATACACCAGGGAATCAGAAGCAACCACAACTCAAGAGAGTGTAGAACAATTTGAAGGTCCAGAAGTTTTACTGACGACCAACGAGTCGGTTGATTCTACAGCAATGTAGCTTCAGATGTCTTGGTTCCACCTATTTCAGGTCATGATCTTATGATCACAATTTTCGTGTCTTGAAAGGCCTAACGTCTTTATTCATGAGAGGAAACGAATTAATTTTCATCGGAAACTCTTGATTTTTATAGTTCGGACTCGGGAAGAACTAAAGTGGATCCTATGTATCACACATGTAAGAAACTTGTTACAAAACTGAAAACTGCACTCCATGAATTCTTTTTTGAGGTTTGCAAAATATCTTAAAAGGAAGGAAGGAGATCTTAAACAAAAATATCTTGAGATGAAATGTTCACATTTTATTGAGATTTCATATCTGGTTTAGACAGATAAAGCCTTAGACTCATACCTGTCATACAAAGAATGTGAATTAATATACTAATGATATATACTCGTTGTCAGTTCACAGAAATTGGCTTGATCACACCCCCAGTAGGTTTCGTGAGTTTTATCATACCCTTTTTAACGATGTATGGTTTGATCACACTTTTGACTGGCTATTGCTTATAAAACTAGTTATTTTGTGATATTATTCAAATGTGAGATTGCACATATTAAAAAAGTGACAATATGGAAAGTTTAATGGGTTTTTAATGTTAAATATTTTAAATTATAGTGATATTAGTTCAAGATCGAAAATATTAAAATAATGAATAAAAAAATAAAATTATTAATTCTACAATCAATAACCCGTTAAGGGTATGATCAAGCAATCAAACGTTAAAAAAGATATGATCAAGCGGAACGGTAGTATTGAGGGTATGATCAAGCCAATTTCTATGTCACTTCAAAGTGACTTATTTACCTACACTAACCGTATTTTTCATGTCAAAAATCTTGTCACAAGTCATCTTAAACTTTTTTGTCTTTTGTCTTTTTACTTTCCTCGGAGTTTAGATACGATATCTAATGATATTTAATAAAGCTGAAATTCGTAAACTGTGTAACGTACCACTTTTGGGTTCAATCCCCACACCTTCTAGACTGAGTCTGGGATTTCTCTTGCTGGATTCTATTAGCTCTCAAGGAGACGTTATTGAGATGTTTCTCTTCGAGAATCCAGACGTGGGATTCTTAGCACAGCCAGATATCTCGTGTCTAGGACGGAAGAGTGCATAGGCAGGAAAGTCTTGTACTGCCTCTTTTGAAGATAAGAACGCGTGCTCCTCAAGTTCTTACACTCAGGGCGTCTGTCTAAAGGCAAACTATGATGACTAGTGTAGCGAGATATGGTGAATGACTGCAGTTGTGGTGCGAGCTACCGTGATTTAAATGTTCTCTAGTTTCTCGTAGAAGTTACTGAGATACTTTGTGGTTTCGTGATGTAAGATGGGTTATCCTTTGAGAATTAGGTAAGAGACTTCAAGAGTTAGTTCAACTAGAGTTTCGCACATGAGTTAAATTGTGGGTTCATTTCACCTGTCGTACTGATGCTTTTTACTTTCGCGTAGAAACTATTAGGTTCTTTGTAGTTGCATGAGGTAAGATTGAGATGTTTTTTCCGAAATTTAATTATCAGATTTACCGAGTTAGTTCAACTGTAGTTTCGCACTTGAGTTAATATGGGGTTCGTTCTACGTGTCGCAATATGCTCTTTAGAAACAATGCTCGCGTAGAATAAAAAATATTATAACTATTATATAAATATTGTAGATTAAGTTTAATAAAATCAAAATAATAATTTAAATATTAAATATTAGTTGTTCCAGAAACTATGAAAACATTGTTAAAAAATCCATAAGTGGAGTGCAGGACTATGCGCCTCAGAGGGTACAAGTGCAGGGACCTACTGGACAAAAAAATACATTCATAAATACATTAATTTATTATCTAATATTTTCCGTCGAAAGATTTAAGTAATAAATTAAACTTGTATCTCTCTTCTATCTTCAGATGAAACAGATGAATAAATAAGCAAGCATGCTTATTCGAAAAAGAGAAGTGATCCATAGATCACTTCGCTCTAACCATGAGGACTTTCAAGTCAAAAACTTATTTATCTGAGTAGCATTCTACGAGTCTTCACTATTGTCCAGCCAACACTGACATGGTTCAATTAGCAGCCGGTTATCGAGACACCGCTAAGCCTAACCACTCTTAATCTCTTCAATGTTAGTCTGTTTCACTTGATTCAAACTTTAATTCTGTGAAGTACGACAAGCTCAGAGTTACTCATGTCTACCACTTTCCACACTTTTAGACACGACAATGTAAAACTCAATTATGCTTGAGATCTCCTAACTTTTTGCTGATAGTCTATTCTTGTTCATTCAAAACTCAGATATGCTAAACTCGACAGACTCTATAGCTGATTTTGTGATCACACAATCGATTAATTTTTCTACTAAAGCACCATTGATTAATTTCTTCTAATTTACAAATTATGTTAACATCTCTTAGGAATTTAAGTTATTACAGACAACTATTGAATTCTCAGTTTTATTTTAAGTTTACTGATTAATCTTTAGTATTTAATAAACTTCTTAGTCTTATTTTTGAACTAATAATAGTTTTAGTTACCGTCTGGTTATAATCAAGCTAGTGTTACAGCAGTTAAAATAAAATTTATATTAACTTATTTTCTTCTAGAAATATTACTATTACTTTCATTTTACATTAGTTGAAAAATTAACATTTTCTAGTGAATCTAGTCTAGAGATCAAGTTGTTTGGTATTTGTCATGAAATCTACTTATCTTATTCTTTTCGTGTGTGTCTGTGTGTAGCTAGAAATCGAATGGAGTCCAACAATACAACAGTCCAACAACAGTAAGATGTTGTGGCGCAAAAGCATTACGAACGTGTGGCAGCTTTCGCATCTGCAGTCAGTTCGCTGTCCTATGCATTACGAACAAAGTGGAAGCTTTCGCATTTGCAGTCACTTCACTGTCCTATTTCACACTAGATTGGTGGTTTCGGACTATGCTGCATCAGCAGAGTCTTACCTCGTGGACAGCCATGAAGACATTGTTCAGCCAGCTTGTCAAGCTTCTAGAAGCAACAGTGCTGCTGAACTCGTTGCGTTCTGCAGTTGGGAAAGTCTCTCATGATGAGCTACACTCTCCACTCTCAAGACAGAAACTACAGAACAAGATAACGAAATATCTAAAAAGCAAACGAGACAGGTCCCAACTGAGCAGCGTATCAGAGACTGTTTTTCTTAGAAGACGAAAAGTATCAGCATTACTATCAATGGATGAAATGAAGTATAGGATAAAGACCTGATGAAACCATGAAATTGGTCATTCGTCAGAGCTCTGGCATGACTGTGGCCACCGTGTGCATTACCGACAGCAGACAACGGCCTGTATGGATTATCAGAAGAAACCGTTACCGGATTATAATATATGACCTCCAAGTACAAAGCACTCGCAACCAAAGCGTTTTCTGCGCAGGTCTGTCGGTTGTCAGGGCCTCAGGCAAGGGAGGTAATATCCACTTTTAGAAACCTTGAAAGGAATGACTTACTAGGCTCAAGTTCTGTGCTGAAGCAAGGGAGGTATATCCTCTTCTGGGAAGCTTTGGAGGATGACCTGCTGAGGTGGGGAATATAGACAGTACGCTCTCTGGTTTTCCTGAAGTGTTGAGACTCCAGAGGACATGTCCGCTGCAAAGCTGTCAAGCTCTCATGAAGACAGAAGCTCAGCGGAGATCTGAAGCTTAAGCTGATGTTAGCCATATCATGCGGACGCACGACGCGAGTCCTAGTGAGGTCAACATGGCAGTTAGTCTTTGACGCGTGTTTCTTGTCAGATATATCTTATTTGAACCTAAAGCAGGACAACTTATGGAGCCCCAACCAATCAAATTGTCTTGTTACAGTAGCTAGAGAAGAGAACCTCTGGAGTCTGTGCTCATTCGAGAATGATCACAGACTAATGGACACTGTTCGATGGGGTTAAATAATGCATCATGATCAGAATAGTCACTTGCAGTATCAACGATTCCGGAGGTGTAGTTTTCATCATGTTGACTGATCTGTAGACGCGTACGGGAAAGTTGATGGGACCGGTCAGGAACTCCATCTCTGATCGCTGCAAGAACATGACTTGTCATCATCTGACGTCAGTCACAACTGGACTGTGGGATGAATCAGATGGACTGTCCTCGCCAGCCACGGAAAGCGACGATTCAACCACGAAGTGTTTATTGCAGAAAACAAAGATTCCAAGAGAGAATAAATCGGTTTACAATGGGTTCTTCTGGGGATCCTCGTTTACTGACGTTCGAGCAGACGATCGACTGAAAACCATACCGAATAAGCATGACAAGCTCAATTTGCATGGCATCTTCATCCCCTCGAGCTAGCCAGCTCACCTGGAGACTTTGCGTAAGGGATAACCCTTTGAATACGTCAAAGGGTTTTGACTCTCCTTCGTCCGTATTGCTTGAATCATGTTCCCGGTTTGGTGAGAAGCAAGTTGATCGAGAGAGCGAGAGAGAGATCACTAGAGATCGATGCGTGGCAGTATTAAATGGTTCATCAATGACATCAGATGATCTTAAACCACAAGTCCCAGTAATTCAGCTCCGGGAGGCCCGGAGTGACTATTCAAAACGTCGCCTGCAGCGATCGGGGGTTTACGGAGATAACGATTGGGAACCGCGCAACTTTGTTTCTCCGTCGAAACGTACTGTCTGTTGTCAAATGACATATCAAAATGTATAGTGTCGAATACGCTCACGAATGGTACAAGTTTCCGTCGAAATGATGCACTGTCGGGACCGCAATTTGTCAGTGTAGTCCCGAGCTCTGTGAACCACAAAAAACGTATCTTAGGAGAACCTGCATGAGATTCAAATTTTATTTCAGTTTAGGCAGGCCGGAATGATCAATGCCCGGACAGAAACCCACATCGTTCTCAGGTCGAAGGAGCACCATGTTCTTGTCCACTGTTACGTCTATGAGTATCGTTCTTGTATGACAATAGACTAAACTGATGTGAAAGAGATTCATGTGAGCTAGCAATTGGTCGTAGACATCCGGGATGCGAGCTCATCGATGCCGATTGATCCAAGTGCATGGAAATCTGCAGCAGCCTGGAGCGAATGACCACAGCGAGCCCTTCGAGGTTTCATGTGGACAAAAGAGTGTACTCCTTCATGTGTACGAAGTCTACTTGGACTCGATTCTTGTCAACGAAAAATGGAAGGGTACATGTGTTGGCAAATGAAGTAACATAGCATATGTTTGGATGATATCCACGTTGAACGATGTTACGTAATGGATAAGTTTTTACTTGAAAATCATATTTTTGGAATTTGCACTCCAAAAAAGTTTATGGAAGAAAAGAATGACTTTTTGATCTTTTCTGGATCTCTACTTTCATTGTATCAAGTGGTAGAGCTCATTGTTAAGTTTCAAGGGCACTTCATTTGTTTCATTTCAGCATTTAATGGTGACTATATGAGTTTCAAAAAATGAAAAAATTAAGCTAGACCATAGCTTATTGATGCTGATTGGGTATTTGCGGTTCTTGACGTTATACTAAAGGTGCAAGAGATTTCTTGATCATTATCTGGACAAAACTCACATATTGTGAATTGACATAAGAGGATAGCTTAAAGAACTCACTTGTTTCTGTGAGATTGAGAAGTCCAATGCAAGCGCGCAAGGCGTAATTGGGTTCAGATCTGTGTAGACTATGCACGGAATAAGACGGCTACTGAAGAGACGGATCGTAGTGCATGTTCTGAGAGAAATTGGGACGTAAGAAAATGGACTCAGAGTGATAACTGACTTGCGAAGGAGAGTTGGACCGTTTAGGCCGTTCTCGAATCTAAACTTGTTGTCCTTTGATTCATCAGGATGAGAACACAGAGTTCTTCAAGAAATTGAAGATTATACAGAGTTTCATCGGACGATTTGAGAGTTCTGGGTGAAACTAGCTCACAGAGAAACCTTATGTCATTTCTTTGTTCACTTGCGATTTGAGGTTTGACTGTTCTTGACGATCGGTGAGCTAAGCTCTTCGTTCTTGATGTCAACACAATCAGAGAGTCTCCATCTATGCATAAGAGAAGACCGTATGTGGATTAGATTGTTGGTTTGAGTGTGGTGAGCGAGTTTGAGTTATAGAGAGTCGATTTACGTTAGTTTTTACTTCTTGATCAAATTTCTTGTATGGTTTTGCGAGGGGAATTCCAAAGTGGCTCATTTCGAGTCTCGTTGAGATCCAGGTAGGAAAATCTATGTATCAGGAAAGAAAGATCACAAATAAGGCTTTTCGTTTGGACGGTGTGCGTGGATTAGATCGCAAGGAGGAGATTTTAAGATTTCGATCACCTGCCGTCAAAAGTTGTTCATATCTTAGGTGTTAGATGTCGGCTATGAAGGTTCTTGGAGCCAACAGAGTCAAGAGGGAAGACCCTATTCACATATGAAGACCATTTGGTGAAAAAAAGAAGTTCTCTAATAGATCTTTTTCGGTTCATTCGCTACAGTTTTCGTCTTTTTGGATTCGTTAGAGTGCTAGTTGGTTATGCACGGCTTGTGGTAGTTAGCTTTAGCTAAAGGCTTGTACATAGGTGTTATTTGGACGTATGCTTTAATCTTATGATATTGGTGCAAAACTTTTTGTTAGCAAAGAGGTGTTTTTCTTACTTTGAGCTACTCTTTAGTAGTTTTGGATCTAGGTTGAGATTCAAAGACTTGTTTTAGGAGGTTGGATGCAGATTACATACCACTCAGGTCTATTTCTCAATTTGGTGTTCTTAGAGAAAAAGAAAGAGTAGTGTATATAAAGTAGGAGTTGATTTATCTAGCAAAACTTGTTCTTGTGGTTATTTCTCTCTTTGTTCAGCACACGATATCTGCACGATGGTACGATGATGAACTCAACATAAGGTCTGGATTGAAGACTTTAATGTTGGAACTTGGAAGAGAAGATCAACAATCATGGACGAGGATGAAGATGGATATGGTTGTTCGAATGGATGCTACGGACCTAAGATGATGGATATGTAGAAGGTTCAGAATCATGAGAGGAAGGGACGAGCCATGACTATGGACAAGATGAATGGATCAAAAGAGATATCGGGGATGCAGTTGCATGTAGCAACTGCACAAATGTTCCGAGTCTTCACTTTGTTTTTATGCCAAGAGCAGGAGAACAAACGAAAGGAGGCTTTGGGTACGAAGACACTTCAAAGGGTGATTGATAAGCTCGATTTGTTTGATGGGAGTGACATTTCAGCGGTGTTTGAGATAAGCAAACATGTGAAAGGTCTAACAAAGCATTTTGGAAGGAACTGGGATACTTTTTCACAAGCTTGATGGAGGAATATTTCTTGAAAAACTCATATCGAGTAACCAAGAAAGTATATTTGGGATGGATCAACCGACCTAAAAAATGTTTATAGCTTATGGAGCTGTTAAAGGAGTTCGAGAGATAATTCTCCCGACTATCTCGAATGGAGAAGCTAGCCTTGGAGATCTACAAGACAAAGTTGCTTCTTCAAGCTGCTGATGAACCGTGACAAGAACAGTTGGAATTACTTCTGGAGGATGGGGAGGAAGAAGAAGGATTGACAAGAAAATGAGAAGTTGTGCATCAAGCGGTTGAGCTTCTTGCCAAACAAAGACATACAAGAGAAAATATTACAAGGTTGACACCTGTATCGTGACTATCACACCAGTTCTGGTAGTACTTGAGGTTCAACCTCCACTTGTGATTGTAGAGGAGAGTGATTCAATCATCAAGGACCTACGGCAAAAGATGCAAGATCTGCAAGTTAAGGTTACTAGGTTGGAGGATAAGGGATCTTTGACTGAGACGAAGCTTGTACCCAAATCAACTCTGATACATCAGTGTATTGGTGTAATGGTATTGATTATCAACGAGAGAAATGCATGGACTTTATAGAGTCTTTGCAACGAGAGGTTATTGCTTGGGAGGATGGAAGTGTTATATTCAGAAGGATGAGTACTCTCCTTCAAGCGAACATTGATAAAGGAGGGATGAAGAAGTTGGTCGAAGATTACTTTGTGGCACATGCAGTTGTAGCTATCCAAGCTACAAGGTATGATGCTAGGATGGAAGAGATTGAGCATGATCTACAAAAGGATAATTTGGACGAGAACGTGGATCCAGACGAGATCAAGTTGGATACTGCATCCACGATGCAGACCGAGAAGAAAAGACAAAAAGAGACTTCTTCAGAGAAGCAAACTCCGGAGGATAAGGTTCAACAAGAACTATTCTTCTTGAATTGACAATGGAGGACGATTCTTCACAACTCGAAGAGATGGCTGAAGGACAAACAATGCAAATGAGTGAACTGGTTGCATGCAAACAACAACTAGATATTGGGATGATGACAAATGTGAAGAAAGGTTGAGAGGAACTCATTCAGATGCGAAGGGTTTAAGATTTAGGGTCTATGAGGGTTCATCTCACAAGAGCTCTTGGGTGCGACTACAAGAAAAGTCCATGATGCCAACATTGACATCATCAAGGACAAGCGACATACTGAAGGTGAAGGAGAGTGGACGAATGCTCTCGAGACTACGGGTATAGGATGATGGATAGCGATGGCTTAAAAGAGAAAAAGCCATTGTTGAAGGTGATTAGGGTTGGGAGGATGAAGCTTAGGAGGTTGTAAAAGTTTTCAGAAGAGAAGATAAGGGAAGATGATGTTTGAGAAAGATACCATTGTACAACGGGACAATAATAGTTGCGGTTGAGGATTTGATTGCAAAAATGTGGTTTTTTTCAAAAAGTAAAAACAATAAGAGAAAGATATGTACTATGACATGTATTGATTTGCAGTTGAAGATTACAATTATGATACACGGTGATGATTGGGATGACGAATGATGTCTACTACGACACTTGAGTCACAAACCTCGACGGTGAGGTTTGATTGGGTGGATGGGAGGTGTTTCTAGAGTATGATGGTTTACTCCTTCTATGTCTTCGAACGCATATTCAAAGATGTGTAGATTTAGAGGAGATGACTCAAGACAAGCAAATGGATGAAGGCTGAAGAAGAAGAAAGACGACATGGATCTAGATAAAATCATGGTATGGTTGCAACTTCAAGATGACGATCGTATTGCAAATTTCTTCACCCTAATTGTATAAGGACACTACGTGGAGTCTCTGAGGATCCTCAAGACATGACTACCGGTCGGAGCAGCAGAAACCCACCTCAAGATTACTCTCGATGCATGTCTAGGTTGGGTCTTCGTGCTCTTTGGGTTCGAGTTGGATGAGGTTGACTAAGACGAGAAGTATGATGACAAGACTGTGTGTGTATCGATCCACTCTTTGGTTGGTATCCGTGGTGCATACCAGAAGATGCGTAAGTTTAGAGGGGATGGATGTCATGTCGTGGACCGGCTCTTACTTGAAAATTATATTTTGGAGTTTTATATTTTTTCTCTAGAGACATTCATGGAGAGAAATAACGACTTTTTGATCTATTTCTAATCTCAAATTTCATTGCACCAAGTGATAGAACTCGTTGTTAGATTCTCAAGTGCACTTCATTTGTTTCATTTGGATGCTTAATTCATGGAGAGGCTGATGAACTTACCAAGGAGAATTAAGCCATGACTGTGTATATCTTACTTTGATGGATGAATGGACCAGAATTTTCTAGCCTACATCCCTTTCAACGTCTGGGTTGACATCCGATGTCACTTTCGGTGGAAGATCAACCATCGTGTGTGGATCTTGAGGAACTTCGGTGAGAATATTGTGTCAATTGATGGCTTTCTCATTTTCTTTTGTCGTACTCTTCATCATAGATGGATTCAAAGTCATTATCTTGACATTGTATTGAATCTCTTGTATTTTTGTATCATTGTTATCTCTATCGTTTGACGAGGATGATTATCATATGATTAAAATTGAGGTTTGAAGTATTTTGGTTCAAGTTTTGAAGGTGTGAGGGTGTCTTAGGGTTAAACAACTCAATCAATAGTGCCAAGTAGGAGATAAAGTGATCTCCAATCTTCTTTATCATTAATTCATTTTTTTTATCAATCAAGTTCATCCAAGTTCTAAGGACAGTTTGGAGTTTCAGAGACCTTCTCGTGGTCATTCGTGGAGTGTGAGATCTCGTTGGAAAGATCTCGAGCTGGTCTACAATCTGGAAGGAAGATCGATCGATTTGGAGTTCTAAGTGTGGAGTTATGATCTTTTAAAATCAAAGGGATCGAATCGATATCCCGAATCACGTTTCTAAGTGTCTCAAGAGTGTGAGAGATGATCGTTTGATATTGTCAAGAGGATTGGATAGGTGACGTCATTTTTGGTTGCGTTGATGTAAATTAGTCCTACGTTCGGTTTGGATTAGACCTTTAAACTATTTTTCTTGGATTTGCGGGTAAAGTTGTTTCATGAGCATGGAATTGAATCTTTGTGTGCAAAATTCCAAGATTAGGGTGTGTTTTATCAGCTTACTACTTGTGAAATTTCAGTTCATTTGGTTAAGAGAAGATGTTGAGGTTGTGGATTTTAGCCACCGGGGTCTATAAAGCTCAAAAGTCAACACAAACAAAATGTTTAGTCCATTTCGAGCAATTGGTTTGGAATCTAAAGCTGAAATTTCAAAGAGTAGTAGTGAGGGGTCAAAGAGAAGTTTCTATGGAGTTTGAACCTAGTTGGAAGTTTGAGATGAGCTACCGAAGTTCAGATTATAGCGTGGCGGATTTTAAAGGAGAAGAGTGATTTCAGCTACATCTCTTGGTAGGCTTTGAATAAACGACTTGGAGTTCGGAGGTGTAACTTCTTAGACGTGTTGCAAGTAAGATGAGAGAGCTATGTTATGAATTTGTCACAAAGATCATAACAGAGAGAGCGTTACATTATGTCAATGTTGCTAACTGAGAATCTCTAACTATGGGGTACCATTCTCTTTGGCACCACGCCTCGAGCTCAATGGTTGCTTGCTACGCGCATGCCTTATCTTATTGGAAGCTCTAGAAGACAAACTTTGTATTGGTATGCTTCTAGTTTATTTGGAGCTTATTTGATCACTCAAAACTTAGATTAAACATACGAGTCAAGAAGAAGGGTTAAGACGTTTCAAGTTATAAGTGTTAGAAGTGATCAATTTTGATCTATTTTGGTAAGAGTTATCTTGATTCAATCAATGCGTTATCAGTATCATTGGAAAGCTTGTACAATAGGCAATCCATTGTTTTAAGGTTCATCTTGAATCTAGCTCATATCATCGAATCATAGAAAGTCAAAATTGAGCATTTTATGTAGTTTGTCGAGAAAAACAATGAAATAAATATTTTGTTAGTGCACAAACCGACCTAAGGGATTATTTGAAGATGATTTTGTGATCTAAAATATATGTTTATCATGTATGAATCTTTCTTGTACTTATAATAAGATTGATCGTCCAATTGTATGGTGCGCGTGTCTTAAGATCAAGTTACGGCAATAGAAATCGAGACAAAACCTGATAGATTAGTAATGAGAGCATTAGTATCTCATCGAGTTGGTCCAACATCTTGCCGTATCTCTATAGCTTGATATCTCGTGTATTTTCAGATCAAACTTCACGCTCTATTACATCGTGCACTGCACAATCCTGTATTTGTCCCACCGACCGTCGATAACTAGCCATGTGCAGTTGATCGAGCTCAACTTCATCAACGTGGCTTGCGGCCTCGTCTTTGCTCTAGAGCTGGACTGCAATGCTTTTCATCGATATAGAGTTACGATCGACTCTTTCAAAGCAAGGTCTGTTTGGTGCACAATAGTGACGATTCTGAGAAACTCCACATTGTTCTACGCCGACTCACTAACCTTCCTGCAAAAACACACAAAGCACACTAACACATTGCAGTTAGAAGCCGACAATTGCCACGAGAAGTATAAAGCACCCTAGTTGCTGCTAAGCACACGTCTCAATAATCGCCTGAACCCCCAAACCGCAACGCGACAATCGTGTAGATTCACACGGAAGACATTGAACCTCGGTCTACGCTTGTCAAAAACACATGTGGCACCAAAACAACACCCAAATGAACAGATCTGCGCGTCAGAAAGTATCGAATCAGACAACAGTGAAGAAACTGTGAGGAAACATCGACTTGTATCATTTGCGAGCCGATGAACTCTCTGCTTCTTTGTCAACACAGTGCATGGTGGCAGAGAACAATCTATGGACTGTGGATAGAGCACGACAGCCCGGAGAGCGGCAGCTAGGCACGGTCGTGCAAGTGGATCCAGACTCAGAGAGACCCTGAAATGAGCATGATAGCACTATATATACCGGAACTTGTGGTTTAAATTAAGTTGATGATGAATGAGACTGACGAGGGAAGAAAAAGCTTCTACAACTGAACAATAAGTAATTTCTGATCATGTTGGGCTTACGGATATGTATTTGAAGTCCGTTAGAGTGCAGGTATTAATAAAAGAGCTGCAAGAGATCAACTCTCACTAGAAATAGATGTACGAGACAGAGCTAAAATGCAGAAATTTGCTTGCTCAACCCCCCAATATGTTTGTCGAGCATTATCGAACACTTCTTAACATTTTGTCATTTGATCGGACCCCTGACTTGCTACAGTCTGGTGAGTAGTTCCGGTACCCGAGCTATGTAAAACTGTCATTAATGTTTGTGGAAGCCATTGATGTCGAACTCAAGTGCGTGTTCTCAAAATATTCCATTGGAAGTACAATAGCTCTGTCGATTGCGAATTCACCAGAAGATACGCACAAGTAAGACATCTATATACCGAGAATTACAAGCTGCAACAAGTCAGGGTTTGATCGAGTGATGAAACATTAAGGAGATCTGATCAAGCCCGACAAACGTTATGGGCCTGAGAAAGCAAATTGTGGCTAAAAAAGGACCATCAACAAAGAATAATACTGAAGAGAGAGGGAGTTAAGAAGCGAGTCAATCATTATTAATTTCTGGCCAAGTTGAGCTTAGGGATCTATATAAAGTCCGTTTAAAGTGAAGGCATAAAGTAAAAAGCTGTATGAGAGTCGTAAGAAAAAGGATAACCGAAAATGCTCGAAGCGAAAAGATGAGCGTTTCATGGAGTTTCCATCGAGACTGGAGAAAGACCTGTTCGAGTCCGTACGCTCTGAAATACTGTATCTCAAAGTTCAAAGATCTCGGTAAGGCCGGAGATCCTTGATCTGACAAGAGGCATCTGACTGACAAGCGTCTGCTACTCTGGTGAACATAACGCAAAGTTCTAGGTCTTCAAGGCAATAACAGACTGATTGTCGAAGGATCCCAACTAAAGATCGACGAAACGAGGGATTCAGCCCGTAGGGAGGAGCCAATCCAGCAAGTCTCGAAAGAGTTATCTGCTCAGATAATGCTCAGAAAGCTTTGCATGCGTTTGACCTTCGATCTAAATCGATGGACGGGCAGATATGGTATTATGGGTACACCGCAGAAGAAACTTTAGACTAGAAAGTAACCTTCAGCTGGGGCTCGAGCCTGCAATCGCTTTAATAGGAAGTACGACCACACGAGGGCAAGAGTCGTGGCCTTTATAGACTCCTTGCTAATTTCTGTTTTGCATATATATAGGACGAGAACTGACGTTCAAAAAGCACGTTGGTGTTGGTGAAGTCATTCTCCGATAGAAGGATCTATGCCATACACCAGTCTCCAACGCACTCTGATTCTGCTACTCTTCTTCTTCTCTGAAGCGTTTAATCCGGAAGTACGTAACATCCTGGCTTCTGAACCATCGAAGCTGGGAGCATCCATCTTGTACTGTCCTCGCTGTAACTAAGATAAGACCATATCCTCCACGATCATGGGAGATGATCATGACATGTACAGCAACAAGGCAGATATACAGTATCTAGTTGACCACAGAGAAAGAGAGGAGACTGAACTCCTACTCCACGAGTAACAAGCGAAATGAATACCGTACTGCTCGCTGTAAGTTCGCCCAAAAACAGAATGACTTGGACTAACAGTTCGCTGATTTAACTTATTCACACATTATTACAGTAATGTTTTCAAAACGTTAGCAATGAAGCCGATGAGCCTTTCTAAACAAAAATTGCAACTTTTAGATTATCATTCATATATTAAGATAGCGTTTTAAGATAAACAGTTCTCTTCAGAAAAGTCTTCTGGACTTGTGTCAGAACTTGCACACCATACTACTGCTATTTAAGTTTGCACAGGCATGTTGAAAATATTTTCGTAAGGTTTCGCGCAGTCCGACTTTATTTTCCGGAAACATTCATGCGATGAAACAATATTAATTTACGGACGAAATTAAACAGCAATTTACGATATGGATTCTGGTAGAGTATAGTATCAGATCTTCCCAGAAATGACGAACTGAGCTATAATGAAAGTGATCGTGGTGAGAATACGATACCTTAGTCTGTGGGCAATTGAGCCAAAAAATTAATAGGTAGTAGTAATTAACAGTCCACTACAAGATAAGTTCCCTCCACTCCTTCTAACTTATTTCACTCTTTCACCTGCATTTACCTAAACAGATATGCAATTTTTGCCAACTACAGAACTATTTCCTTGAAGAGTGAAATGACACTACGGTATGGAGTAACAGGCGACGCAATGAATAGCTAACGGATGAAAGACCTCATCAAGTTGTACAAGGGAAAGAGGGACCTGAAGAGCCAAGCAACCAACGACCCCTAAGGGAGGAAGAACATCGAGGCTAAGCACTGCAATCAGTAGTTCTAAAGTTGCATATAGCTCGTAAAATATCACACACCGGTAAATCAAAACTCTTGCATACAACAGATGCACATGAAGTAGCATCGTCTATTACAATTATTCTCATGTGGATCACGTATGCTAAAGCTCTCTGTAGAAAATTTATTGTCTAAAAACAATAGTGCAAAAAGAAAAAGAAAGTGATATCCTTGCCGTCTCTCATGGTAGGCTCTGACGCAATCTTGAATAAAAACATCGAACGTCGAGGCTGCCGATCCAGATATCTCCAAGGCTAGGGAGATGAAGCGATATCTCTCTTACATATTCTTATACTTGATCACCTTCATTGCTGCTATCATGCTTGCAGTATATCTTGGAAGATGGATGATAACTTCTGCCGTCATCGAGTCTCATGTCGAATCTATCACAACCACATCTGTCATCGAGTCTCGTGTCGAATCTGTCACAACCACATCTGTCATTGAGACTTGATCTTTTCTTATCATGTACAAGTCAGTTCTCACTGACCTTAATCCTTCTGTGGATTGTACAACCTAGTCCAAAGCTAGCCGGTCTAGTAAGTGAGGGGCTCACTGCAGTGTACACTTCCTCTCAAGTTCTAGGCTTGCTAGGCTAGGACGAACAAGGAGCAAGCGTTAAAGTGTGTGGATCAGAGCAGAAGCGGGAGATCGATGAACCTGCAGCAATCACTGTGTGCTCAGTCCCTGCTGAAGGTTCCATATCTAGAGCGAAGAGCCCAGTTCACAAAAAGAATATAGACATAATAAACTCAGGTCAGACTTGGAACGAGGATGCAAATTTAAATAGTTCTCCCCCGACTGTATCCAGAAGTTAGAAGAATAGATCTAGAAACTCGTTCTGTAAACTGGAAGATGCTCAAACGGACTAACCGACAAGTTCGACTATCGACAAAGTTGAAACCTAAGTGCTTAATTCTGAACCTTGGGCGAACAGCAGCTAGACAGATGGGTGCATGTCACCCGTGAAGTTAAGTGTAATATAATCAATATGTATACTAAATAATCAATATAATACTATTTTTTGACCGGTAGGTATATATAGGACAGGATCACTCAAACTTGGCTTTTACGGAATGGCTGTCTCTCGTAAATGTTTTTACAAATTTATAAGCTTTAAGTTTTACACTCACTCGACACTCACTCGACGTAACTATTGTATGTTGTTTTGGCAATTTAGGTAAATTTTGAAGATGTACTTATGACACGTCCCTTTCCTCCTTCATGTGATCTATCCAACCTCGATTGACGCAACTGCTCGCGAGTACATTGATGCCGAATATGTATATAGAGTTACGGCGGACTAAAGAAGCCGTGTTAAACCACAAGTCCCGCTATAAAAAGAGGTGCCGACGTGGCATTTGCTCCCCATTGTCCTTGTAGTGAACATGGGAGTGCAGTCGGAGTCTGTCATTCCCGGCCAGGTGCCTCAAACGCTCTAGGATTTCTGCGAGTGCACTTCGTCTGTGTTCTTGTCGCGTTCCACCGCACACTCATTGCACTCTATGATTTTTGTCTCTTGGTGGGCCTCTGCAGATTTCAGTTTTTGGTGGGCCTGGCTTTTGGCTTGGATTCTTTGATGGACCACGTTGTGTAAACTAACTGTGTGAAATGCAGCGGTGAGTCTGGAGGTGCAAGTCTAGGCAATTTCTGACATCTCGTTGCTTTTCGACGAACTGTTCTTGTCGTGAATTCGTCGTCGCTTGTGGACAATGAGTGATGACTTTGTCCGGGCTAACCCGTGCTCGTTTTAATCTGACCTGTAACTTCGTGAGTGGGCAGTGGTTGCTTCATCTCGGCTATCCCGGTCTCGTTTCAATCTGCACAAGAATTCTTCGTGAGTGGTGAGTGCTGGCTTCTTGTGGACTATCTCGGTCTCGTTTCAATCTTCCTTGCAACTTCGTGAGTGGGCAGTGGTTGTTTCATCCAAGCTAGCCCGGTTTCGTTTCAATCTGGCTTGTAACTTCGTCGCCCGTCAGTGCGTGATGGCTTTGAGGATAGCCCGTGTTTGTTTCAATCTGACGATCGGCCTTACTTGTGGATAGTGATTGGTGGTGAAGTTTTTAGTAGCCAATCGTGGTACTCTGGCTTGGGACCTCGCTTGTGAGCAGTGACTGGTGAGATATTGTGGGTAACTCACGTTTGAAGCTGGCTTGGGGCCTCGCTCCCGTGTGTGGACTAGTCCGTGTTCGTGCCATACTCCTTCACGGCTCGCTTTCGGGTTATTTTGTGTACTTTGGTTCAGGCTGAGGTGCAACTTTTGAATCTTTTGGCAGCGTTATCAGCTTCCGGTTGCAGCCTGTACTGCATTGGCTTGTTCGCACTTTCTTTTAGTTCTCGTCTCCGGTTACGGTCTGTACTCCCACGACTCGTTCGCACATTCTTTTTGATCA
This sequence comes from Asterella californica, assembly GCA_036924285.1. Lineage (NCBI taxonomy): Eukaryota > Viridiplantae > Streptophyta > Marchantiopsida > Marchantiales > Aytoniaceae > Asterella > Asterella californica. The sequence goes on along the minus strand of JAYKYS010000006.1, from coordinate 28,567,061 downwards.
GCTCGGACAGAAAGGAGACACGGCTTGGTTACACGACCTCTCTTTCACTCCGCACTTTGTTTGCTTATCGTTTCCGGTTGCGGCCTGTACTGCATTGGCTCATTCGCATATTCTTTTTGTTATCGCTCCTGGTCTTTGTCACTGGTTCTTTATCTGTATTCATCATGTCTGCAGAAACTGGGTCTGTTCCTCCTTTTCGTGACATGTACGAGACTGACACCGATGCTGTGCAAGACGTCTTGTGCAAGCCTCATATCGAACGTGTCTTGGAAGGGGTGTGGAAGTTTTCATGGGTGGGTGTTTCTCGTTATGCACCTCATTCTGACGCTCTCATGAGACTTGCTCGACTGATTTCTGTCGAGAGGATGCGAGAGATGTTTCCTGTTTTCTCTGATGCATGTGAGATATTTTCTGCCACATTGGATAGAGAATCCGAGCCTTTTATTTTGTGTGCTGCGTTCTCTTATGCGGAGTCTTTGCCTAAGAAACAAAGGTGTCTTGTTTACCGGCAGTTGGCTGATGCAGCCGGCTGGAAAGAGCGTACTCAGTTCTCTGAGTACTTGCAATTAGCTGTGCAGATAACTTGAGAAGAGCTTGGAGAGACCCATCATCAAAAACTCATCCATTGATGCGATGAAAGCGAAGATCCGAAGTTGTGCCAAAAGTCCGTAAGCTGGGGCCTAGCTTATTTTCTCCATCTTTCGAGTCCTGTAACTTCTCCACAAGGTGTCCAATCGAAGTAGACGAAGTGCCTATGGAAAGCTGATAAGGAGCTCTACCCATCTATGCGATGAAAATGGAGATCTGAAATGATGCCAAAAGTCCGTAAACTAGGGCCTAGCTTGTCTTTCTCATGTGTGTCTTTGGAGTGACAAGCATCGAAGTTTGAATTTCAGATAAGAGCCGGTCCACGACACGACATCCACCCCTTCCAAACCTGTGCATCTTCCGATATGCACCAAAGATATAAATCAAGGAGTGGACCGGCACGCACTTCGTAATTCCCATCTTGTCATCCTCCCTCCCATCTCAGTCAACCTCATCCTCAAGTCCTAACTTGATCGTCATCTTGAAATTGCTACCTTGCCATGATCCTCCCTAGATTCATGCTCATCGACCTTCACCTCGAACCTCCCATCCAATCATCCCCTCTAAATCTACACATCTTCGAAAACATAGAAGTAGTAAACCATCATACCATAGAAATGTCTTCCATCCGCCCTGTAGAACCTCACTGTCGAGGTTTATGACCCTAGTGTCGTAGTAGACATCCCTCATCATGCCAATCATCACCCGTATCCTGAATGTAACCCTCAACCTCAAGTCTGTACATGTCATCGTATGTATCCAACTCTTCTTTTCTGTTTTCTGAAAAAAAAGAACCACACTGCTGCAACCAAAATCTTCAACTGTAATCATCATTATCTCGCTGTACAATGATATTCTCCTCAACCATCATCCTCCTTGATCTCTTCTTCTGAAAACCCTTACAAACCTCTCAAGCATCATTCTCTCAACACAAATCATCTTCAGCAATGGCTTCTCTCCTGTAAGCCATCCTTACCCGTCATCCTATACCCATAGTCTCAAAAACATCCATCCAATCTCCTTCACTTTCAGCAAGTCGTTCGTCCTTGATGATGCCAATGGTGACATCATGGACTTCTCTTGAAGTTGCACCCAAGATCTCCCGTGAAATGAATTCAACCTTGACATCTTAAATGCGCTCCTCCCAACCTCCCTTCACATCCATCACTGTATCAATATCCGGTTGTTGTATGTTTGCAACTAGATCAACCATGTCCGCTGTCTGCACCTCAACCATCTCTTCCGGTTGTGAAGGATCGCCCTCCATTGTCTGTACAAGAAGAATAGTTTCCGGTTGAACCTTATCCTCCCCAGCTTGCTTCCCTGAAGAAGTCTCTTCTTGTCTCTTCTTCTCGCTCTGCATCGTGGATGCAGTATCCAACTTGAGCTCGTTTAGATCCTCGTGCTCACCCAAACCATCTCTATGGAGATCATGCTCAATCTCCTCCACCCTAGCACCATAACTTGTAGCTTCGATATGCTATAATTGCATGTGCCGCAAAGTAATCATCCACCAATCTCTTCATCCCTCCTTTACCAACGTTGGCTTGAAGGAGAGTACCTGTACTTGTGAATACAACCTTTCCATCCTCCCAAGAAATAACCTCAAGTTGCAAAGACTCTGCAAAGTCGATGCAATTGTTCCATTGATGATCAGTACCATCACACCACACGCACTGATGTACCCAAGCTGGTTTGAGTACAAGTTCTTTTTCAATCGATGATCCTTTATCCTCCAACCTAGTAACATGAGCTTGCAGATCTCGCATCTTTTGTCGCAGGTCCTCGATGGTTGGATCCTTCTCCTCTACAAACACAACTGGAGGTTGAACCTCAGATATTACCCGAACTGGTGTGGTAGTCAGTGATACATGTGTCAACCTTGTAGCCCTTTCCCTTGTCTATCTCCGAACAAGAAGCTCGACCGCTTCATGCACAACCTTCCAATTCCATGTCAACCCTTCTTCTTCATTCTCATCCTCCAAAAGTAGTTCCAATTGTTCCTGCCATGGTTCATCCGCAGCTTGAAGAAACAACTCCGTCTTATAGCTCTCCAAGGTTAGCTTGTCCACCCGAGGTAGTTGAGAGAATTATCTCTCGAACTCCTTTAACAGCTCTGTAGGCTGTAAACCCTTGCTGGATCTGTTGACCCATTCCAAAAATGATTTCTTGGTTATTCGATCTGAGTTTCCCAAGAAATATTCCTCCATCAGCGCATGTGAAAATGCATCCCAGTTCCTCCCAAAACGCTTTGTTAGACCCTTCACATGCTCCCTTATCTCAAGCACCGCAGCGAGTTCGAACGTCTCGATCATCTCCTTCTCCAGTACTGATCCAAATCCATCTCCATCTTGTAACATCTCAACTACTCAGAGATGTCTCTCCCACCAAAAAGATCGAACTTGTCGATCACCTTTCCAAACGTCTTCTTCCCCAAAGTCTCCTTTTGTTGGTTCTCTTGCTCTTGTCACGAAAACAAAGTGAAAGCTTGAAACAAACGTGCAGTTGCTGCATCCAACTGCACCCCTGGTATCTTCTCTGATTTGTCCATCCCGTCCACAGTCATGGCTCGTCCCATCGTCTCATCTTCCCATGATCCCAACCGTCTACAAATCCATCATCCCAGGTCCGCAGCATCCTCCCGAACAACAGTATCCATCCTCATCTAACAATCCCGTGACGGAGTAAGATGGCATCCACCAAACTCTTGTCGTCATACACGACCTTGTCTGACACTATCCCACGAGCTAGCAACCGCTGAATGCCCTCTTCGAACGCACGATCCTCAATCAACCATGAGTTATTTCTTGTCTCCACACGCGTCATGTTCACCAACTCTATCACACGACCATCACTCGCATCGAGGAATGCACATGTGCCGTTGAATCCATTACGCGTCGAGTCATATCTCAAGTCAGTGTAAACAACAAAAATTCCTACAAGATAATAAGTTTGGTCAGAAGTAACCAACTATGCCTCCACCCCTAATCCGTCAAGGAAAATAAGAAAAGAACGCATAGAACATTGAGCAAGAAAAAGATAGCATTGAGCTCACCGCCTAGAGGAGCCGCGTTCAAGTCTGGGAAGTGTCTCGCTAACACTTGCGTCTGTAGCTCGGCCTTCTTTCTGGACCAAAGGTCCAACGTCACCTCGATCCACCCTATCTCTCTCTGAATGTCACTCTGGAAATAGAAGAAGTGTGTCCTCGATATCGGAGCTAAACCACCCTCTCGATACATAGAATCCAACTGGGAGAACTCTAATCCAGCATATAATGCAGCTGAGTACATGCGGTAGATAACGTCTGGGACACTATTATATATCTCCATCTCCGTGGATCTCCATCCATATGTATGTTGATCAGGACATATTAGCTTCACAGACCAGCTTTGATGGATCGAGGAAATGATGGGTGGCAAAAATGGATGCTCGCACCTGTAGTGAGGACATCTAACGCTAAAAGTCTGAAAGAGTTCTCTCAACCGAGATGCAGCTACAAATGCATACACTGGTAGGTCACCAACAACTCCATCTGTAGCAACACTCGACCCCCCTTCTTCATGACCTCCCTCCAGAACCTCAGAATCCATCAAAACAGCCTCCTCAACATGAGAGTCTAGTATTATTCATCCTAATCCCTACAAACAAAATAGTGAAGGTTACAAACCTTTTACATACTTTACAAACAATTGAAGTCATACAACTCAAATATATGCAAACATAACATAAAGCCAAATGTCAAAAGACAAGTACCTGATCTTCATTGGCTACGATGCCAAGAGCATGCAACACATCCGCATCCGCAACAAACTCATCAACAACTCTGGATGCACCATCCTCCTCCAGAACACCCTCCTCTGGGATTACATCTAGGTCCACCGATAACTGCTCAGCGTCCAAGGCCATCTGATCTATCCACGACTCTGCTGTGGCAAACAAAAATCTGAACACGGCAGCGTGACCCGCCCCAGGACCCAAGAGTCTCATGACCTGCACATACCTAAGTAGCACTGGCTCTGGAACCCTCACCATACCCGTGGGCGGGTCATGGTGACCTCCGGACATCCTCTAGGTGCGTGACGATCTCCTCGTCGTCTAGGATGGTTTCTGGGCGGCATCACTAAAATTAGAAAGAGTAATGAATCCACGCACGTCTATTCGTCCGGTGTCGAGGCGAGAGTTTCCTGGGAAGGGCGAACCTTCTAGCTGTGATACGATCGTGAAGAGGAGGGCGAAAACCTCACACGGAATACGGATCGCAAGAAATCACACCACCACGTTCCTGATCTGGCCAAGATAAAACACACGGCGTGCAAGTAGATCTTCAACTCCAGGTCATTCAGATTGCAAAGCTCACGTTCAGTAACTCAGAATATCAGAAAACTGCTCATGTGAAGCACCAGCGCATTCACCTAGAAGCTTCCCGTTTTCTATTCAGAAAAGTATGCGTACAAGTTGTAGGTCTCCTCTCTACTCGATTCTGCTCTCTACTCTCAATCCCTCGATATCAAAACTCTGATCAGACAGAAAATATCTTCAGATGTAGTCTCTGTAAAATCTCCTAGCTCTTCGATTCACTCTACTCGATAGCTCCCGCACGGTAAACTCTACACTGCTCGATGATCGACAATCTGCGATAATGCGATAATTTGCGACAATGGCCTGAGAATCTCCCTCTCTCCAGAGTACACCCCTCTGGGTTTTCCTCTACCCTACGCATCCTCCACTGTCACCTGGCAGAGGTAAAAGATACCCTAAACAGATGGCAGCAGAAAATTAAATCACTGATAATATATCTACACGTAAGAAGACTATTTCACTAAGCTTCGCAGATTCATCTGAACGAGGTGATTCCTCTGGCCACCGGAATCACCTCGTTCTGACACGTGGAGCCCGAGTTATCACCATTGTCGTCTTCCGGCCCCCTTAAACTTTGAAGTACCGTAAGTATTGCCTCAGGTATCAGTTTCACTTGATTTTTCGACCCAAGTGAATAATATTTCGAACTCTACATTTTTCTACAAAAGAATTGGTACCGACTTGGAGTATCTTTGATGTCATCTCGCTACCCCAGGACTTAGAGGGCCGCAACCGAATTCGTACTAATTACCCCGCCAACCCGAAGGTGAGAGGTCCATTTCGAAACCCGGTGGTAATCTCCCTCTAGCATCCACACTAGGTGACTGCACTAGTGCACGGGTAGACGGAGGCGTCCCGCATTCACGGTACGTTTAAGGGACATCTAGTGTCCCGCCCCTAGGCAACTTGGTGCCCCTCATATTCCCCCGAAGGGGCCAGCCTACTCCAAGCCGGTTGTGAGTCTGAAGGGATTTGATCCGGAGACCTCCTCCCTACAAGTTTCTCGGCTACACCACGGAAGCTGATCTCACAACTGGTTTTGAAGACCAGTTTCTAAGCTAATATGCTAGAAAGCTGTGGTATTTCGTCTTTCCTTTGCTAACACGAAGTTCCATAACTTTCTCTAGACATGCTCTTTTTGTACATTTCGAATTTTAATCAAATACTACATACTACAATCTACATGAGAAAAATCTAAAAAGTATTTTTCGAACTCACTCTGATTTATGGTAAATTTCCCGGTATCAGAAATCTTGTAGAAGAACTCCAAGTAACTTTTCGCCTGCAACTCCGTTTGCAACTTTTGAACATACCACGGTGATCAGCGCGAAGAGACCTACGCCGTGGTGTTTTCAGATTTTCGAATGGACACTTCCTCCAGAATCGACTTCTCTGAGATCTTAGCTTCACTCAGAGAGACTAACTTCTAACTGAGAGGTGAATTATTCACTATGTGGAATAATTCACATCACGACATCCACCTCCTCCAAACCTGCACATCCTCTGGCATGTGCCAACCTCTTCAGTCTTCTGTTTGTTCTTCATCAGCATCGTTCTCCTCCGCCTCAGCCTCTTCAGTAGCCGGGGCGTCTTCATCTCTTGTCATCCTCTCCTTCAATAATTCAATAACCATCGGTAGCAAAGCACGAGGGACTGGAATCGGCTTCAAGTCTAAAGGTACGTGAGGAACAGTGAAGATAACCATCGGAGCTATCACACTAGGATCCACACAACCAATCTCTCCAGCTGAGAAAGAAAATGCCTTACCATGATTAACTATCATCTGCTCAAAAGCTCGTTTCTCCACTTCAGTCAAGAAGCCACCCCCTCCTATCTGGAGCTGCTCGAGTGTCTCTTGAGTAAACTCATGTCCTATCTGTTTAGGATCTCTCAGTACAAGCTCAGTGGCCGCTAACTCCATCTGCTGCTGTGAATCAACAGGTAACTGGGTCGCCACTGGTTTCACCTTCTTCGCTACAGTTTTGTATTTGGTGTGAACCTCTGCTTCTTCACGAGAGCCACACTAGCAGATTGCATCCTTCCATCCACTCTCCAGTCTCGGATGAGGACGAGATTGCAAGCACGAGGTAATCTCCTCATAGACCTTACGAGAGTGGATAGGGATCACCACCCTTCCTCCCATCTGCTCCATCAACCTATCTACATCATCCAGCCAACGAACAAAAGACTGTACACCTACAAACTCCTCGTAAATACCAGAAATCATCTCATCTTCACTCAGAACTCCTGTACAGCGCAGATTTTCTGCATACTTCTCTATCTGCCTTCTACTCTTCTCAGACAAATCCTCTACACGCGTGAACTCACTCCAATCATCAGAACTTAAGGTCATCAAACCAGATTTCCAACTATGTACAGTGTAGCAGTTTTCAGAATCTTGAGCAACCTCTTCGTCAACCTCCTGTGATCCCACAGGCTGCTCAAGCGAGATCATAGTAGTAGCAGATCCATCACTCTTGGTATCCCGTCCTACAAGAGTGGTTTCAGAAAACCCTTGCCCCTACAGATGGGAGAATCTCTCAAAGTCTGTCGGTTTCGTTCGTGGTTCGTACGAACGGTTAAAAACTGAACAGAACGTCTGTCATCTGGACTACGGATCCTAGCATAGTGAGATCCATCATCCATCACCTTCGTCTCCATTCTAACTACCGTGATGTAAGGCTGACCAAGAATTACAGGATAAGAAGCAGAAGACTGCACGAAGAAGTGTTGATCTACCTCCACATCATCCAGCTTCACTCTCACGTTGGGACAGGCGCCGTATAACTCACCCTTCTGGTTGTTTGCAGCTCGTAGCACCCAACCATGGTTCAGTTCGATAGGCCACTGTCCTCTCTCATACACCTCCCGTGACATGATGTTGATCTCTGAACCGTGATCAACCAAAGCCGCAACAGGTTCCAAACTCCCAAGGCGAACTCGTGTAGCAGTCGTAGCACGAGCCCAGTGTCTCTTTCTGAAGTCGCTATCAGTAGCTGGACTCTCATCGCCAGCTTCATCATCATCGAATTCAGCAGTATTGGTACCAGCAACCAACGCTTCTTGCTGGTACTCTGTATCATCAGCCTCCTGAAAATGCACCTTTCCGAACTCCGCATCATTTACAGAAGCTCCTACTATATCAATCATCTGACTTTCTACTCGCTCGGACATCACCTGTCTCTTCCGCTTGATGATGTCGATGATCAGCTCGTGAAACTCCCTCTTCGCAATACCAAGAACTTCTCGAAGAGAAAACTCGATTCGCGCGTCAAGTATTCTCTGCTCCAAGATGCTCTTGAGATCAGTAGAAGTTTCAATATCAGCTGCCAACTTGTAAGCCGGTCCTTTCCCCTTCTCTTGGGCAGTGAACCGTCTACCAGCAGTCGTTGGCTCCTGCTGGGATCTCTGCACGTCCTCCATCGGACCTGGTGCAGGTGGAGGAGCTGCAGAAGTAGAAGGGATGTCTTCAGGAAGAGCCGCTCGTCTCCTTGTGACCCTCCGTCTGTCCCCAGTCTCCTCTGGAACTCCAGTATCAAGTTCAGAGGCTTCTCGCCGCCTCTTCTCCTCCACAGAAGCATCCTGCCAGTGAACGTGTCTATCCACGTCCAAGAATGCTTTGATAGACGCAGCATCAACAGGATCTCCCCACCTTGTGACCCTACGGATAGTTTCTGCTCCTCTCTTCAGTACTTCAGAAGGAACTTGAACAGGTTTCTTCTCAGTAGTCCTGTCTAGCAACGTAGGACTAGAAGAAACTTCAATGTGACCGGCATATACATCAGGATTTACCGGTGGTGCCATCAATGCATGTACAGTTGCAGCAGCTGTAATCTGAGGTAGACTCCTCATGCCTCCTCGTCCAAACTGCGTGCTTAGCGGCTCTCCAGTAGAAGAAAGGTGCAACCTACCGTTCTGGTAGCGAACCACACCATCTCGCAGAGCAGTCGTGAGCTCTTGACAGTCCCCTCGGAAATGATCTTGACTGTCACACCAGATACATCTACGAACAGGAGCACCTCCTGGACGTGCAGCAGCAGACGCCGGCGGCTGCTCTCTCTGCAATCCAGCTAGCTCCACCTTCAGTTCTCTCATATGCCGAATCAAGTCTTCGATCTGGTTCTGCTGTCCATGGTTCTCTGCAGGTCTCTGAACCGGTGCCCTTTGTGCAGGAACTGGCACAACTGGCATCAAAGGAACTGCAGCCGGGACAACAGGTCTAGGAGCCGGAGCAAGAGCCGGAGGTTGCTGTACTTGAGGAGCAGTGCGAGGTTGAGTGGTCACTTCAGCAAGCGGACGTCCTCCCACAGCCACTCTTCCACGCCTTTGTCTCGTCAATACAGCAACAGCATCCTCAACTCTCCCCCAATCAGTAGTAACTCCTCCTTCAGCCGATCGGTCAGCCAACATAAAGCATAACCGATCTGCCGTAGCATCATCGGTAGCTTGCAGGAAAAGCTCGATTTTCCTAACATCTAAGGTTATCCTCTCAAGAGTTGAGAGTTGTCGGTATCTCCGATCAAACTCTCTCAGCATCTCATTCAGGTTCATCATACGACCAGGTTGCTGCTCAACCCAGTCCAGAAACGTTCTTCTAGTGACTCTCTCTGAATCTTCTTCGAGAAACTCCTCTCGAAGAGATCGCTCAAAACTCATCCACACACCTAGATTTCGTCTCTGCACATCCTTAACTTGGTCCCGCAACTCAGGGATTACAGCTAACTCAAAACTACCTATCATTTCAGCATCTGTAACTCTAACTAGTTCCATCTCTCCTCGGTACTCACGCAGATACCTAGAAATGTCTCTACCTTCAAACCTTCCACATCTATTAACTATCGCTTGCAAAGCTTTGGTAGATTTCAACTCACCCCCTCCAACGATCGGATGCTGTTGGACCAGGGCCGCAAGCGTCTTCAGGATCTCAGCTGTATCGAGACCAGATGCAGATGTTGATGCAGTCGCAGGGGCTACAGTAGGTGCTGCAGCAGACGTAGATGCAGCAGCCGTAGAGGTAGCACCAGCAGCGCTTCCGCTCTTCCGATCCATCTTCCTCTTCGTCTTGGAACTCAACTTCACGGTCAATCACCCCAAGAAGCCTCTCAGTGGAAGCACCAGATTGTATGTCGAGGCGAGAGTTTCCTGGGAAGGGCGAACCTTCTAGCTGTGATACGATCGTGAAGAGGAGGGCGAAAACCTCACACGGAATACGGATCGCAAGAAATCACACCACCACGTTCCTGATCTGGCCAAGATAAAACACACGGCGTGCAAGTAGATCTTCAACTCCAGGTCATTCAGATTGCAAAGCTCACGTTCAGTAACTCAGAATATCAGAAAACTGCTCCTGTGAAGCACCAGCGCATTCACCTAGAAGCTTCCCGTTTTCTATTCAGAAAAGTATGCGTACAAGTTGTAGGTCTCCTCTCTACTCGATTCTGCTCTCTACTCTCAATCCCTCGATATCAAAACTCTGATCAGACAGAAAATATCTTCAGATGTAGTCTCTGTAAAATCTCCTAGCTCTTCTATTCACTCTACTCGATAGCTCCCGCACGGTAAACTCTACACTGCTCGATGATCGACAATCTGCGATAATGCGATAATTTGCGACAATGGCCTGAGAATCTCCCTCTCTCCAGAGTACACCCCTCTGGGTTTTCCTCTACCCTACGCATCCTCCACTGTCACCTGGCAGAGGTAAAAGATACCCTAAACAGATGGCAGCAGAAAATTAAATCACTGATAATATATCTACACGTAAGAAGACTATTTCACTAAGCTTCGCAGATTCATCTGTACGGACGGTCGCCGACTTGGCTGTACAGTCAGCATCTGACACCTCCACTCGAAGTAACTCCGCCACGGCTACCTCTGGCCACCGGAATCACCTCGTTCTGACACGTGGAGCCCGAGTTATCACCATTGTCGTCTTCCGGCCCCCTTAAACTTTGAAGTACCGTAAGTATTGCTACACGTAAGAAGACTATTTCACTAAGCTTCGCAGATTCATCTGTACGGACGGTCGTCGACTTGGCTGTACAGTCAGCATCTGACACCTCCACTCGAAGTAACTCCGCCACGGCTACCTCTGGCCACCGGAATCACCTCGTTCTGACACGTGGAGCCCGAGTTATCACCATTGTCGTCTTCCGGCCCCCTTAAACTTTGAAGTACCGTAAGTATTGCCTCAGGTATCAGTTTCACTTGATTTTTCGATCCAAGTGAATAATATTTCGAACTCTACATTTTTCTACAAAAGAATTGGTACCGACTTGGAGTATCTTTGATGTCATCTCGCTACCCCAAGACTTAGAGGGCCGCAACCGAATTCGTACTAATTACCCCGCCAACCCGAAAGTGAGAGGTCCATTTCGAAACCCGGTGGTAATCTCCCTCTAGCATCCACACTAGGTGACTGCACTAGTGCAGGGGTAGACGGAGGCGTCCCGCATTCACGGTACGTTTAAGGGACATCTAGTGTCCCGCCCGTAGGCAACTTGGTGCCCCTCATATTCCCCCGAAGGGGCCAACCGACTCCAAGCCGGTTGTGAGTCTGAAGGGATTTGATCCGGAGACCTCCTCCCTACAAGTTTCTCGGCTACACCACGGAAGCTGATCTCACAACTGGTTTTGAAGACCAGTTTCTAAGCTAATATGCTAGAAAGCTGTGGTATTTCGTCTTTCCTTTGCTAACACGAAGTGCCATAACTTTCTCTAGACATGCTCGTTTTGTACATTTCGAATTTTAATCAAATACTAAATACTACAATCTACATGAGAAAAATCTAAAAAGTATTTTTCGAACTCACTCTGATTTATGGTAAATTTCCCGGTATCAGAAATCTTGTAGAAGAACTCCAAGTAACTTTTCGCCTGCAACTCCGTTTGCAACTTTTGAACATACCACGGTGATCAGCGCGAAGAGACCTACGCCGTGGTGTTTTCAGATTTTCGAATGAACACTTCCTCCAGAATCGACTTCTCTGAGATCTTAGCTTCACTCAGAGAGACTAACTTCTAACTGAGAGGTGAATTATTCACTATGTGGAATAATTCACATCACGACACCGGAGGTCCAACAAAGATCTACTACTGTGACCAAATCTACCAACTAGGAAGTAGTACAAAACTCTAAAACCAATCCCTTATTTCCACTCTAGAACCTCAACAAAGTAGAATATTATCAAAATATGAAAATAATGTTAGTGAAAACCTCTACTATAAAATCAAACTGAACTCACTATTCAAACCTCACAATAGCTAGGAAGGACATGCACACCCCAAGAAATCACCAAAAAACTAGAATGAGAACTGGAGAGAGCAAATGATAAAATGAGATCAAGAAACAAGAATGAGAGTAAGGTGAAAGGTGAGAGGATGAGAGTGAAAAGACAATTATCGGAAGGTATACCCATGTATCTGTAACCCTCCCACCTACCAGCAGGAAGGTCAGATCCGCGAGACCCAGCTTGGCAGGACTTTCGCGAAGTGAACGACAGAAAATATTTCCGGCACGCAAATATCAATTTCCGGCAGTCGGAAATACCAATTAGTCAAGTACCCTGCCGGCCGGACTCATTCGCTGCGCCACCTCCTTGCATTGGGAATTTCAATTTCGGCCGACGGTTCTTATTTTGTTGCGTCTGTGTACTGTAATGCGTAGTATTTTTGTACAAGCACCATTCAAATTTCAAATTTGAGTAGAATTTTTTTCCCTGATTTTCATAGGTCTATTCTTTGAGTCACAAAATCTGAACCGTCAGATCTCAGATTCCGACCAGGGTGGTATCATTTTGAAGATCTTTTGATTCTCTACGTTTTGAGTCGCAGATCGTCAGTTCTCAATAACGAATAAAAATACGTCAACGAAGCGCATATCTGATGGATCAGCCCGCCACGTCTAAACGCGATTAGTTTTAGTTAACAATACTTAGCGATGGTATATCCCACCGCTAATGTAGTGTAACTTGTGGTTTAAGTACACCTCTACACGTACCTCCGCAGTGACAGGTTCTGGAAGAGAAGGGAGAAAAAGAGCCGTTGAGTGCGAGCGAATGGTCGAACTCGTTGTGCATGCTGATGCGCGATTGAATTCGAAATGAGCGTTTCGGTTTGGGATTGGATAGCGAATCTCTCATGGGCGCAGACGCTGCTGGGGGGACAGAAGGAGGTGCTTTTGACGAATTCCAGTTTCCAACCGCTCCATGAGCGCTTCATGACTGAAGGATGTCCAGGCGCCACTTGACAGGCATGAGGGTACTGATCCCAAGTCCTGGACTTCCGTAGTTTTGGTCTACCGTGTAAGGGCACAGGTTCGGTCAGTGGCTACAGTAGCTATCTGAGCCACAGTCAAGTAAGTAACAGTATCTAACAATCGTAAATCTTGAACTGAGACACGAGGATAGGTCAGTCAAGTACTCTACTATTCGAACCTTCCCCCCTCCCAACTGCACTGGACTCTGAACTGTGGAGGTGCTCGGCGAGCGTTACACGGAGCTCGCGAGAGGAGGACGACCCGAAGTGAATCCACCAAGGACCAATAAACAAACAGAGAACCTTGTGAGCGTTACACGGAGGCGTAAACCAGTTGGTTTACGCCTTCTGTACATAGGCGCCTCTCAAAACGTCCGGCTAACGACTAGCTACAGTAGCTGCTAGCTGCGCTTCTCTCTCTGTCTGTCTCTCTTAAGCAGCTACCCGTTCTAGACTGTTGTTGGCTAGTCGTTATGAAGATAATGTGGCAAACGCTGCTCTTCAAGTAGCCAAGGCTAATTTCTCCATCTCCCTGCAGGCCGTGGAATCTGAGCACCGAAATAGGGAGGGGAGTGTGGTCAGCAGAGTCCGTCGTGAGTCCTCCTTTTGGCCTCCGCATTTGTTGTCGATCGATGATGCAATCGTGAGGGAACGGGAGCGTGCACAGGTCTAAAGCAAACAGACTGGAGCCCTAGAGTTAGCAGCAGTAGATCCTCTAAGAGGAAAAAGCAACAGCATGAGAGAGAGGAGAGGACAGCAGGAGCAGCTTGCGTAACTATCAGTGTACCTGAATGTCTGAGGATAGCGTACGGCGGAGTGAACCTGGACACATAATCGTTATCATAAACCAGGGTTTGTGCCGGATGGGAGCAAGCAACCATGATGACATGGCGTCGGAAAGGTGAAGGGGGTCTTCAGGGGCGAAAGAAGTACTTATCATTCGATCCACGTACAGGATAGAGTTAGAGTCTCAGCAGACACCTACACAGACGCACAGAGACAGAGAGAGAGAGAGACAGAGAGCAGAGAGCAGAGAGAATAATTCGTACGAGTTGGCCACTTAAGCTCAACTCACCATATCCTTTCCAAGTGCCACATGGGAGTCAGCCTTTGTCGACTTCTTCAAACTCCTGCATAGACAGCTCCACAGCAGACCAATTGTCTTGTGAGTGAGCGATCAACCGATTCCCAGAACTAGTCCTACAGCCAGAAGCTGAGCTCCTTCTAGCTACCAAACTAACGGAGGTCGAGAGGAAATGCATGGTTATAGGGGGTATACGTACGGACATTGTCACAAGCCAGAGAGTAGGGATCAGGAGTGGAAACACTACCGTAGCTACTAGAGCTGTGGAGAAGTTGTGGGAGGAAGAGTGAGAAAGGAAGGAAGGAAGGAAGAGAAGGAAGAGGCACACGGGCGGTGGAGGAGTCCGTTGGAGTGTGGGCTTCTTGTCCAGACGTAGATTTTTAAAATGGAATGTCGCCACTGTCTGACACGTTAGGCTGAGCTTCTGGAGATCCTAAAGCTTGGCGCATTAGGTGAAGGAATGTCCAATTGGCTCGACCTTGCGCCCTTAAATACGAGTCCCCTTTAGTCCTAAATTACAAACGTTACAACAAAGAACTCAGATAGCCATTACACACCCGCTCAGAAGAGCAAGACTCGCTGTCGGATCCGCGCCCTCCTCCATTCCTCCCCTTGACTCACCTTCTGCTCTTCTTCCCTCCTAGGGCTTGTCGTGTCGTTCCAGTTCCCTGCATTTCTGTCAGCGTCTGCCACTGCGTCCTTATGCTCAATGCTATACCTTATATTACAGTATTTTGCAATTTGACAGTTAACTTGACACAATAATGCCTTCACGTATCTCTCTCTTTCTCAGAGGGCTTGATACTAGATTGTCTGACTCGAAGCTCCCCTTCCACTTCGTCGGTAGAAAGAGTTACCGTGAGCTTGCTGAGGTCTCATGAAAGCTTGCGGTCGAGCTATTGTGTTCTAAGGTGCCAAGAAGTAATGTTCAGACCTTGTCTAATGCGTTGCTTTCTCGAGGCTAGGAAAGTCGAGTCTGTCCGGTGCAAGATACAAGATCCGGTACAAAACTCTCAAACGGCGTAGGACTGGGGAGGAAGTTCAGTCCCCACGACGAGTTTCATCTCCACGTATCTTACACAGTATTCAGTTTGCCAAATGCACTGTCACTCATTTCGGCGGCCGAACGAGCCCTTTCCTTGCCGGAATTTCTTGCACAAAATCGAGGCTGCTGAATGGTGATCATGACGTGCGAGCTTCAAGCGAGAGCTTGAAAGAAGGTCTGCGGCAGAGAAAAGCTCGAGTGTTCTTGTGCTCGCACTAGGGGTAGGAGTTGTCGAGAGCGAGCGTGCAGTACATTTGGTCACCGTTATACACATTGATCGATTGACGTCTGACTGATCAGTTGGACGGTGTGGGCGCGCGGACCGGGAAAGATGGCCAACAACACTTCGAGCATGGAGGGTGTGACTTCGATGGGGGTTGTCGCCGGGGACAACCCTCTGCATCACTCGCTCCTGCTGCTCATGACCCAGATTGTCGTCATCGTTCTCTTCTCTCGCGCCGTCTCCTTTATCTTCCGACCCTTGCGCCAGCCGCGCGTCGTCGCTGGTGAGTTTTACCAGTGAGTTGCACACTTCTGTTGATTCTTATTATATTCTTCTCCCTGTATTTCGGCTGTGATGATTCGGTAGGAACGTTCGTCACCGTGACAGTCAGTCGTCGATCGGATGGTTGTCGAGGCTGAGGTAGACATAAATGCAGAATTCCACTGTACGTGCCCCGGCCTTCGGGCCAGTACTTCTCAGGATGGTCGGTCGAGGGGAACATTTCTCTGTGTCATTCTTCAGTAAAATTATTATTACAGTGCGAACGTCTTGGTCGGGGGATTTTGGTCGAGGTCTCGTCTGTCATTTATGGGTCCTTATTCTAGTGTCTGCAGAAATTACGATTCATGAAGAACATAAAGCGAATATGAGCGTAAAGCACGAAAAGTTCATCGATATCATCATCAGGTGTTAACGTGAAACTGTGACTGCAGAGATAATGGGCGGGATACTTCTGGGCCCGACAGCTGCTGGGCGCATTCCGGGATTCAGCGACGCGATTTTTCCTGTGAGCTCTCTCCACATTTTGGAAACGGTTGCAGAATTCGGGCTCATGTTCTTTCTCTTCCTCGTGGGACTGGAGCTCGACCTGCGTGTCCTGAAGAAGTAATTTTTACAGCTTCTATCTACAATTTCCCGGCCTCGTCACTCCCCATACTCATTCGAATTCGTTCCTGCATTAGCATTTGATTCTGACTTTAATCTGGTCCAACGGTGTGAAATATCTGTGGAATCTCGCCCTTCCGTTGAGAATCCACATCCTTCTGCCGTCGAGGAAGTTCAGGTTTTGAACTCTACACCGTTGTAAGCGTGCACATGAACGAGATTTAGATTCCATGATGTCCAAATCGCCGTCAAGCCGTCTTACGTATATTAATTGAGCGCATATAGATGAATATTCCGAATTCATAATTGTAATATTAGAAGGATACGTTGCGTTGAGTGTTCTGGAAATAGACCGGGGAGAAGTGTTTCTAAGGAAACGGTTTGTTTTAATGTATTTTCTGCTAATAATTCATTTGCAGGACTGGGACCAGCGCCATGTGCGTGGCAGCCGCGGGAATAATGCTGCCTTTCGTTCTGGGCGTTGGAGTTTCCTTGGTCGTGTTTAAGACCATGAAATTGGATGGACATTCGGAATTCGGAGCCTTCCTCCTCTTTATGGGCGTGTCGCTCTCCATCACTGCTTTCCCTGTCCTCGCCAGAATCCTGGCAGAACGGAAAATACTCAACACTCAAGTACGTTGACGTTCCAGCTGAAAGCTCTTGCATGCCTATCTCGGCCTCTCAAATTTACGCCGTGTGAGGCCCTTGATGGAAATCAGTCTCATGTTAAAAGACCTATGAACTTGAAACTCTGACACTTTGGTGATGAAGGTGATAGCTGAGCAGATCCAGTTCGATCCAAAGACTTGGATCGTTCGTGATTAATCGCGGGAGTCGATGTTCTGCAATCGGATAAACATATAATTAATCCGTTAGCGTAAGCAATGGAAATGGTCGAAACTTTGCTCTTACCGATTGACTGCGTCGATGCAGATCGGACAAGTTGCCATCTCCGCTGCAGCATTGAACGATGTTGTCGCGTGGGCGCTTTTGGCACTGGCAGTGGCTGTGACGAGTTCCGAGTCGTCACCTCTGGTCGTCGTTTGGGTGCTACTGTTTGGGATTCTGTATCTGGTGATTATGTTCGGCTTGGTCCGGCCGCTGGTGTACTCGCTGGCTAATTACAAGGATCCGATTCCCGAAGTGGTCATCGCCACCACGTTCCTGCTCATGATCGTGTCCAGCTTTCTCACCGACGCCATGGGAATCCATGTCATCTTCGGAGCTTTCATTATGGGCCTCGTTATACCGAAAAACGGACCATTCGCAGGTGGGTCATATCCCCGGCCCAGTCAAGCCCAAGAATCCCCTGCAGCACTTTCGGTTCATCATACGAGAGGACGTACTCGACCGTGTCTGCTTCATAATCTTCATTCTTTAAGGGGATATCATTTCCAGAACACGGAACGGAATCTGTCAAAGAGTAGTGTATGTAATACTAGATGATTTCTTGTCAGTACCAGTGGTGCTCTGTTCCGGTGCTTGAATCAGTTTACAGTTGAGAGCCTAGCTGATGATGACGCATTCACTAGTCGTGAGGAACTTCTGTGCCATAGCAGAACCTGACATCGTTTTTCCCCTGGATGTCGGCAGGTTTGCTGATAGAGAAGGTGGAGGACTTTGTGTCAATCCTTTTGCTACCGTTGTATTTCACGAGCTCAGGGTTGAAAACAGACCTCGATAGCATTAACAGTGCTAAATCAAGTACGTTCCGAAATCTATACATTCGCTGGAAATTGCCTGGGCAATCTATTATTCACTCTCTCTCTGTGTGTCAGTTTGATATGATATGAAAAGGGGTAGCAATAGATAAATTCAAGGCCGGAGCTCGAGCTGATAATTAATTCCTCGAAACTGAGCTGTGCAGTCGGCATTCTGGTGCTGGTGACCGCCACGGCCATTTTCGGAAAAGTTGGTGGAACCGTGTTCGTCACAAGACTTCAGGGTATGGATATGCGCAGTTCTCTCGGCCTCGGTGTTCTCATGAGCACCAAGGGTTTGGTGGAGCTCATTGTTCTCAACATCGGTCTCAGCAAAGGGGTCAGTAGTCGTTAGCAACATGAACGTCCTTAAATTCCCCGTTCAGTGCCCACTGCAAGTTCTCCGCACCTGACAACTTACCGATATTTTTTATCTAGTTACAAAGTACAATCGATGGTGGATCGACAGTCATATAACTCGGTTGATGTTTTTCTTCCGTCTCCGATGTGCAGGTTATAACCAAGGAGCTCTTTGCTATTCTGGTTGTCATGGCTTTGATCACAACAGCTGCCACAACGCCCATGCTCATGTGGCTGTACGAGCCCGCGCGAGATGTGAAGGTTTACAAGAGAAGACACATCGAGTCCATCGGCACAAATGCCAAGGCTATTGTCAATGACAAGCTACGTTTGCTGGTCTGTGTGCATGGCATGGAGAACGTGCCTGGTATGATGAATCTCATCCAGATGAGCAAGGGTAGACGATCTAGGTTCCTGCGAGTGGATGCCCTGCACTTGATGGAGTTTTCGGAGCGTTCTTCTGCCATCAGGATGGCAGCTCTAGCTAATGCAGATGACTTGCCCTCAGATGAAGACTACGAGGTAATCAATTACTCGTTACGAATAAGAACTAGTGTTTCATCTCCGTTATGGCTCTTTGTGCCTTGATTGAATTGCACCAAAAGTTTGGCAGTTCACTCATTAAAGATAATAATAACTTTGTGAATCCCTTCGCAGGCTACTTTAATTTGTCAGAGGAGCTTTTGAATTCTATTGAGAAGCGTAAGATCCCTAAAAGCTTCAGTGACTGAGAAGTGATTGATTTGGTCTGTTTACAGGAAGAAGGGAAGAGAGTATTGGCTTTGGCTGGGGATGCAGTGAATGTGGCATTGAGTACATTCAGTAGGGTGAACAGAGTGAAGACACGAGTGAGTCTGACAGTTAGCAGGCTGGATTCTATGCACGTGGATATCTGCTCTGCAGCTGCTGCAACTCGAGCCAATCTGATCGTTCTTCCTTTCCACAAGTATCCCAACTCGGATGGAAGTTTGGAGTCCAGAGGCAGTGGATTCCTTCAAGTGAACTTCAGGGTCATGGAAAACTCTCCCTGCTCTGTGGCGATTCTGGCGGACCGTGGATTGGGCCTCATCCCTTCTCGTGGGCAAATGCACCACGTCATGGTTTTATTCTTCGGAGGGCCTGATGATCGAGAGGCCCTTCTGTTCGCACAGAGGATGAATGCCCACGGAGGCGTGAAACTCACTGTCGTTCACTGCATTCTGGACCCCAATAAGCAGCAGCCCCGTGCTACATCCTTGGGCAGGCTCGAATCGGGAGACCTGACCCAATATCTTCCTGCTTCCTCATCGAAATTTGCCGGCCTCTCGGTCAGGGGTTGCAAGAAAGCCCTGCTGGGAAGGAAGGACAAAGTTTGCAAATGGCTTCGAGCTCCATGGAATGAGGGCGCCGGCTCTGAGAAGGTCGAGGTCGTCGCTTCTCCTACTTCATCCATGGGCAACACGCTCAATTCCACAACTCCTCCCCCCGATCCGGAGTATACTACTGATCTGCCAGCTGCCGAGGAGGACGTTCAGAACCCCCAGGCAGTGAAACTGAGCATGGAAGACATCGAAATGGAGAGCGAGAAGCAGAAAGACATGAAAATTCTGGGGCCGGTTCTTGGAGCTGCCAAGCTGTCATCAAAACTGGCTTCTGTCAACGAGGACAGCGAATCAGACTCTTCACTCGCTTCAAAGGGTCCTACAGTGAAGGTAGTGGACATGAACAACCCCAAGCAGGCACTGCAAGATCTGTTTCCAGAGACCATCGACTGCGCTCTGGTTATTGCCGGTCTTAATCTGGAGCAGGAAAGTGCCATTCAGCGAACAGGAGACTTGGCTTTTGTTCTGGATTCCGCTGAGCACGACCAAGGCTTGGGACCCGTGGGGAACATTCTCATGTCCAAGGAGCTCAAGCTCAGAAGCTCTGTTCTCGTCATACGACAGCATCGGCCTGCCACAGATGAATCTTTGGGCGGAATGTCCGATCTCAAAGCCGTCTCCGAAGCCGCAGATCGATCCATACAGGGATCATGAGGAGATGGAGGAGTGGAACTTTCGAATTCACCTCACACCACAGCTGACATGTGACTATACCACTAATTACGTTACTTTTCAGGCCAAGATTCCCCTCAACTCCCAGATGCATGCGTGTACAAATTTGTTCCAGCAGATTCTCTTCCGCACAGGTGAAATTTTCCATCTTCTTCCATCGAGACCACATACAAGATTTAGCCGGCCACCCACTTGAAGGACTATACTGGATGCCAACTTTAGGTCCGTTCTCCTCAGAAGCTACTTACAGGACCAGCGACTCTCGTCTTACTTGAGAAGGGAAGACTCAAGAGACAGAGTTTCACTGTCATCTCGTAGTAAGGACGTCAGGCCCATCTTGCAGTCACATGCTTCGGGATTCCAGCGTCCTTGGCAGCCTTATAGTCACCCGTTAACTAGCCAGTTACATGCTTCCGGGAGCCTTGTCAAGCTTGCTCATACTGACTCGCAAAGTGGCACTCTTTTAACATTTTTGACCAAGAGTGCATGATATTATGTGCCTGAGCACACGCAGCAGATGTTCCAGAGCCCTAGACATCTGGCTTGTTTACAGAACCCCAATGTACAGAATGAAGACAAAAAGTCACGTTATACGAACTCTTCTCTGTGTAACGTAACCATTCTGAGACTTTGACTCAGATCCCTTTCTCACACGTTACTTTGACAAATATGCGTCGAAGATACCATTCCTCGAACAGTGGGTGGTATCGTACCATTCGTGTGACCGTGACATTTTGTTAACTTAATATACTTTCGAGAGCTAAATCATTTGGATTATGATTTTTGGCTCTCGAGTTTCCGATATCTACAACCGAATTTTAGTTAATTTTAGAATTAAATAGTGTTCAATATATGCACGTAAGATAAACTCCGGGGAATTTTTGTTCCTTCTTCATAACAAAAAAGCATGTAAGTGTTATTTAGAAATTTTAAACTAGGTTGTTAGTAAAAGTGTAATTTATCTATAAATATTAAATGAAAATCGTAATTCACCTAAAGTTGCAAGATGATCCAATTATCACCCATAAAGCGAGCGTGGCCAAACAAATTTCTGAAACTGTAACGGTGAGAGGTCTCTAACAAACACACATACAGTCAATCCAGACTTTGATTTATTATAAAAGGTTTTTCAGAAAATTTTAGATAATAAATTAAACGTTTACATACTACTCTCTCCTTCTTCCGATACAGAGCTGATCCTTCTATTGAGAAAGATTAGGTAATAATATAGTGTTTGTTTGAGAAGGGGCAGGTCTTATGTCTCAGAAGCGCGTGCTGTCATCTTATGGTTTTTCTGTGGATCCAGACGTAGCTCGTGGTTTTAATAGCCTTTAATATTTATAAAAATAATTTAATTTTACATTATTAATAATAGGTATACATATCCCTGTAACCTAAATAAATACCAAAGTGCAAGTGCACATCTGCAGAGGAGACAAAAGAGGAATACTAGTGCCGATAGGTAACACGCTTGGACGTGGGGAAGAAGAGCGTAATCTTGGATGTAACTTGAATATATATATATATATATATATATATATGCAAGGTCAAGTTTGGAGAATTTTTGTTCATTTTCTGTTATCGAAAAGGTGTAAGCGTTATATAGAATCTTATATTAAATTACTAACAAAACTATCATTGTAGAATTTATCTACAATGATAACCACATCTAAGTTACAAGACAATCCAGACATAACCCCATTAACAAAAGAGAAAAAACTAGCTTCCAAACTACAAGTGCGAGAAACTGCTAGGAAACATATATTAATTCTATCACACATTATTTATGATCTCTTATGAATTAAAACTCTGCATATTTTCCTTCTCCATCAGCAGATGGAGTAGGTGAATGAAATATGCAAGGAAAAGAAGTTTTAAAGAAAAGAAGTTGCTTCTTTGAACCGGTGATGAGATCCAGTTTGGTTCATATCAAACAAGCTTCTAATCATCGAGCTAGAATATCTTTGCAGGTTTCTCATACCGTAGTCGGTAAGTATAGCGGAGGATCTAGGATAGACGCTTCCCGGAAATAACAAGGCCCCGCTATAGTGACTAGCGGGGCTATGCGTTAGCGACTAATCCGTATCTAACCCAATTCTTTTTCGCTTTTCACCGTCGCTCCGTAACTCTCTCTTTCATTTCACCGTCTCTTATACGATAACAAATTCTCCTCATTTTTTTCTTCGTTTTTGCTATGCATGAGCATAACTATACGTTGATTGTGAATCCTGAAGAAAAAAGAAGATGTAGATTTAAACGGATGGTATTTTCAAAAACCGAAAAGATAAAAATATAACGTGAAAAGAAAAATAAAATCATTGTGAAAATGAAGAGAAAAAAAGAGATAGATCCAGTACATCGCTAACGCATAACGGTGCAATTTCACTGCAAGCGTATATCCTTGTTCACAGTTCGTTTCGCTTTTCACAGTTGCTCCGTCACCTTCTCCGTCTTCTACACGACAAAAGTCCTTTAACCGTCCACTACACGACAAAATTCCCCTCTCGTTCTTCAGAATCGGCGTATAGAATTTCTAATGAATAGGAAAAACGTGTCCCGCGAGGCGAGAAGAGTCCGCACTTCCTGGGAAGGACGGTTCGACGGAGGAGCCTTCCTTGGCGTGAAGCTCGGATTGAGAATGCTGGAGTTTACGAGAAACGTAAACCCAGCCTTCGTCTGACGGAAACGTAAAACAGCATCGGAGAACAATCTGTTGGAAACCGTTGTCTCGAGTATAAATTCCTTAAAAGTAGATTAGAAAAGGCTTCAAATTTCTAACATAGCTTAATCTTAACTCACGTTTCTTCGCTTTGTATTTAGATACAATTTTGAAACGTAAAGTTCATGGAGCAAAGGCAAATTGATTTATTTGTGTCGAGTCAGCAACATAATGCGACATAATTGCAAAACCAGGTAAGAGCAACAACTTGGAATACAAATTTCTGAAAGAGCGAAAACAAAGATTAAATAATTAGAACTGAAGAAAAACTAGAAAAGGTTGAGGATGGCAAAATTTATTCTCAATTTTTAGTACAACAAATAGAGTCTCATTTGTACATACTTTCAGTTTGGAAGTGAAAATGTTTTTGTTAATCATTATACGAGCCGCAGGTATGTGGAGTAGGACCATGGCAGACATGGAATGACGTACCATAGTGCTTTTGCTTTATGTTTGTTTACCATAGTGCTTTTTAACTTCGCAAATAATTTTTTCTATTGGGATTTGTGAGTACTAGAATCCAAATTTTCACATAAAAGTTGAAGTATAGTGTTTTCAGATATTTTAGTGAATTGTCATTTGGGAATTGTTTTTTATTCATGAGGGGTTGAACTATAGACCACTGTCTCATTATCGATTTCTTGAGACGGACGCGGATAAGTGGATAAACGTCAACTGCATTGAACATTTGCTCATGGCAGTTATTAAGAAACTGTCATGAGATTGCTCTGAAGCTGGTACTTTAACTTCCCCATTATGCATGCATATTTAACTGCCCCATGCAACCTTAATTTATTACCTAACCCTTCCGACGGGAAGGGTTAGGTAATAACCCAATGTATTTATGTATAAATTAATTCTGTGCAGCACCTTCCCACACTTGTACCCTCTGAAGCACAAAGTCCCAAACATGACTTATGAGTTTTTTAATTAGGTTTCCAACGTTCTAGGAAAAAATAACATTTAACATTTAAATATTATTTTGATTTTTTACTTAATCTAAAATATTTATATAACACTTATATCATTTTTGATATCTTAAAGAGAACATGCTTGTCCGCCAACGTAACTAAGAAAAAAGATGATTACAACGAATCCGAAACTTCCGCCGTCTCGCTAACATAATTTTTTATAGGTTCGGCTACAAAACTGGCAGCCAAGCAAATTTTAAGGAATCGATTCAAGTTGGGGGTTACGCGATGGAGATGATGATTCATCTCTTCCAAACTTCGGAAGAGAGAATATTTGAGATGCTTTAATTTGTTACCTAACTCTTCTATCTAGAAAAGTTAAATAATAAAATAATCTGTTAATGAATTAATTATTGGAGCTGAACAAGTTGTCTCACTTATATCTTCCAAGGCAAGTATTCAATCTACCTTAAGAAAAGTTCATTCCTCACCTCTTTATCATTGTCATCCACGATACTTCAGTTTTCCCTTCATAATGCTTTGTGCTGAGCAAAGAGATCTGTAGAGCTAGATGTGGAAAACATATAATTTATCATATCTTACAACAAAGTCTATGATAAAAAAGGATGGGAAAAGATATGCATTTTGAATATATGGATGAGATTTTCAAAGAGATGCAGCAATGATATGATGGAAGTGTCAGGAGAAACAACGGAGTTATGTTGTTGACAAGATGTTGCGTACAAGATAACTCCGCAAGTAGTTCGGAATCCTTTAGATAGTTAAGTAAATATGCATGTTTGATTAACTTCTGGGGAACTGTGCTTCCTTTAATGATAAAAATATATATATATTAAATAATAATTATATTTTAAATAGATAAAATAATCTAATTTATTATATGTTACCTGAGCGTGCTTGGAACAGAGAACCTGACACTTTGCACGGTTTCAGAGTATCAATGCGCGAAGTCACCCAGCAAGTCCAGTATTCAATGCATGCATATTTCAGCTCTTCCATGTTCAGACGGAGGAGGTATATGTACAGTTTTCTATTTATGATCTAACTGTTCTCTTGGAAAGATTAGACCATAAACTTAAACATATTCAAATTGATTTTATTACTTGTTGAGGAGCACGGTCTTTGTGGCAGGATGAAAACCGCTACGTGCACTTTGCTTATAGTTTTCCCCGTTTTGTTGGTAAGTGTGGTACTGGAAACGTAGATAGTAAGTTCGAAGTAAAACTGTTTAATTTAGAAACTTAAATTTTAGTTAAATTTTGGAGAATAATTCAAATAACTTTATATGTTGGTTCTTGTCGATAACATCACTTTTTCTTCTAAATTAACATCCTGCATTAGGCAGCTTCTATGCTAAATTAGTGTCCTGCATCTCTACCTAGTGCATTTACCAAAAAAGTATTTTAATCTTTTGAAAGCAAGTTGCGAACCAACCCTTGGTGATAATATTTTTGGGCTATATCAACATTTATCCTCTTCCTTCGCTCGGGGGTCAATTGAAACTTATTATTATACCATGTGCAACTTAATGGAAGTATGAAATAATAATAGTAATTAATTACTATTCTTAATTATTACTAGTTATTATTATTATTATTATTATAAGTATACATATCCTCTTCCTTCGCTCCCCCTAAAGTTCATGTTGAATGCATATTGCATATGCAGTCTGTTTCACCAACCACATATTCAAGTAATAAGTATTGTTGATATACATGAAAGCGTATTGAATATAGTTCTATATATTGTATTATAACTACTGCATTGGGTCTAAAGAGGTTTATTATATTAAACCTTCAATGCGGTATAAAAGTAAGAAAATGAATATTCTTTCTTCCAGTGTACATTAGGTTAGAGAGGAAACCATATTAACTTCGTTGCAATATTTCTGTATCGCTACTCAATAATTAGTTTTAAGTGGGTAGGGTGAACGCTCTGAGTTTAAGACTTTATTTAACAGATACTATCCTCGCAAGAAAATTCTATCAACAAAAGAATTATAGGTTAAATTTGTTTGTTCGCAGAAAGCAAAATGAGGTCCTCTTGGTTACCATGCTATTCCGAGTGGCGAAGGGGTTAAGGACTTGAAATTCAATCACTGCTACTTCACAGATTTTGTTGTTATTCTGAATCATAACACGAGATCACTTAGTGTAGAGGTCCAAAAGAAATCAGATGACTAATAAATGTTAGCTTTTAAAAGACTTGTATCTATAATAACTTTATTTTCAAACATCCTGGATAAATAATATCTTAAATATTATTTATCCAGGATGTTTGTTTAAAATAAAACTTTGTTTGAATACTATAAAATATCATATTTCTTAAAATTAATGTAAAGTTTCACAAATCTAGTATATATAAGAATAATGGTACCTTTCTGATAAAAGGTCTGGATTCTAAAATAAAACATTAGCCTTTTAATATGTCTTTTATAAATAACATGATAATTCAAATAGTATTATTTTTTGAATCAATTGACTTAAAAATTTTCCTGAATTAATAAAATATACCTTCCTTTTGTCTCAGGTGTTTACAGAAAATCACGGAAATTAACCCCGTGAATTGTAGTTATGAAACTTAAGAAATATTCATCACTTGCACAATCAATTTCTTAAAAGATAAATCACTCCTTTTATTGCTGATTTGAAACTCCATACTTCTACGCCTTAGAAGGATCTTTTATATTAATCAAATTTTGTTATCATCGAATACTGTTGCAAATCTAGTAATATCCAGTTAGACCATGATATAATGTAATAATTACAAATAATTCATGTAATAATTACAAATACTGCAATGCAACTTGCACATATGCAAAACGTGATTTGCACTTGACTGCAAAAACAAAAGATCATCTTCAAGTCGTCACATTTATAATGATGATTAACGTTCTATTGGTTTTAATACCCACCAGAGATTTATTGATACTAGCATTAGCGATAACGAGCATTCGAGGGTTTCAAAGTTAAGAGAAAAGATTCTTTAACACCAAAATAGTCAGTGAATCATTTTCCGTCTTGTTCATTTAAGTTCTTCGTCATGTCTCTTAAAGTTGCTTGGGACAAGGCAGAGTTTACAATACAATGCTTGTAGTGAATCCTATAAACGTGCTTGCTGCAGGGTTCTTTGGAGTTTTGAGGGGACTATGATCGAAATCAAGTTATTGACTATAGCAGATATTTTCAAAGTAGTCTAGTAAATAGAAGACTTTGAATGGTGGGGGTCTTAAAACAGATAAGATATGAATTTCGACATAGTTTCTCACCAGCGCACCAAAGTATAGTAGCCTTTTAAACCAACATGGGCACACTAAATCGTACTGTGCCAATGTTGTTTTATACCCTCGGTTTTCCCGTTCAGTTCAATCCCTTGATGTTTCGTGCTCATAGTGGTTCTTAACAAGATGCAGCCTGAGGGCATTTGTGGTCACGTTCTTCACCTACACCTTACCTAGAAGTATGATCACAAGAAATACTTATGCAGCAAGCATCTGCTTTTAAGCACGCTCCCATAGTTCACATAGTATACAATATGCTACCCAAACAACAATGGCTACAGTGTCATATCATTGCCAAATGAAGTTTTACAATGTGAACAATTCACTTTTTGAGATATCTCTTGTTCAGTTGTAGTATCCGATCCATTTATGGTATTGCAGATAAAGGCTTCAGAATATTATGCTAGATGAGTGCAGGAAGTAATCAAATCGTGAATCTCTACGATGAATCTTTTGTTAACCGGTGTAAAATTCTTTGGATCGATTATGAGCAACTTGCTCCTCAGAAGTGCACTTTGCATGCATATTTTCCCTGATGAAAGTTTACAAACGGTCATATCTTTGCTAGTAAGATAGCGTTTGGTCTACACTCTAGACTAGATCTAATCGATCGACAAGAAGTTCTCAACATTTTTTGCAAACTATTAAAAGGACCATCCACTAATTAATCAGCACGTAGCACTCGAGAACTTGTCTCTCTTCACAGCTTCACCGAACCCATGCTTACCTTATCACCTTGTAGTAAATATCTATCTGGCTATGGCGAGTGGTCTCTTCCCCTTCTTCCTAGTACTGATTGATTCACCTCAACTTCCTTGCATATTTCTCCTCTTCTATGTTCGGAAGAGGGGTATATGCAAATGCTTTTTATTTATCACCTAATCTTTCTGGTGGGAAAGGTTAGGTGATAAATTAAACATGGTAGAAAATCTAATTTTTTTGTCAGGATAGCAACTCGGTTTTATGGTTTTTGCAATGCGCGGTTTTTTATGGTTTTTTGGTTTTTTGGTAATAACTCGGTTTTATGGTTTTTTTGGACAATCTGATATATAGTATATAATTAATATATAATATTTATACTAGATATATATTAAATTCAAAATTATTAAATATTATTTTACAATTACAGAATTCCAACTAACATCTCGATGACACCTCCACTGTAGTGACCGGTCCAGTGGCATTTTTAGATTTTCTTTTTATCTCTACGTTTTTCTCTTTCTTCCCTCCGGCCAAAAATGCACTTTTGGCCTCAACTTTCTACCTTGACCTTTGTCTCCTCTTTCATATTACCTTGGGAGTTTCCAGCATATACTTATTTCTCAGGCTACCATGCAAGGCCTCATAAGGAGTCCGACCTCAAGAGTAGGCAGCTTTGAAGCATCCGTTTATTTCTCGGGCTACCTACATCAGTCAGCTACATCAGTCAGGTCAGTGAACTCCGGATCCGGTGAGCAATTTGGACTTCAGGTTAAGGAAAAATAATTCAAGATGTCCTCAAAAATCTCTTCTCTGCAGATCAAAATATGCAAGAAAAGGGACCAGTATAAGTTAAGCGTACAATGTTTACCTCTAAGACCAGAAATTAGAAGCCTTCTAAATTTTGTCTAGTACAAATGTTAGAACCGGTTGTACGCCCGCATAAGTTTGACTAAACCCATGAGGGAAACGCCCGAAAACACCCGACTACACTATATAGTCTTCATCTTGAACGCCACCAATAAAAAAGGCCTTTCTATAATTCATTTCAGTTTATCATAAACTAATTTTGCAAGAAATAAACTGATCATAAATTAAAAGCCCTCCATATTACCTGCTTGCATCTAAAGTCTCGAGTAGAAAGTACTGGAACCACAGGAATGACTGAGTAACTATGTGTTTTCTTTTCGAAGCAAGAAGTGGGTTAAGATCGTGACGCAATTGATTTTGTTTTTTTACACATCGGGGCTTTTCGTCACAGAATGAGGCTGCACTTGCACGGACTGAGCCCTCCCGGCAAGAGGCCTCGACCCACGCCACCCCGTTACGGGCGGATGGGGCTGTAAACAAGCATTAGGGGGAGTTAAAGTTAAACAAAGATTCTTGGAAGTTCAGAAAAGAAAATATAATAATAATAGTTAATCTAACTTTGTTTACGATCAAGATTCATAGAGAAGTGAACTTTTGAATCATCATAATCATATCTAAATTTATTATCTGTTATTTCTGAGAATTTAAATTATAAATCTAACATTTAAGTCTCATTGCAACAAATTACATCCTAAATAGATGAAAAATGAATAAAAATATGACACGCGCGATTTCCTGTAGACACCTTCGGAGGTGTCCGTAAATATCGTCCGTGAATGTCCAACCGAAGTAATAACTACACCGCGCTGAGAAGAATACCAACTTTGACTCCCCCTAATATTAGCTTGTTGGGACTGAGTAACTATGTGTAGACCACCGAAACCACCGTATAGCGATAAAGATCGTTTTATCTCTGTTTGGAGTTAAAGAATAGAGTATACTTGAAGTTATCTTCAAGATCAAAGTCAACGTTACTGCGGAAAGCTTTGTGGAGAGCGATGGAGGTCGGATTGTGCACATCGTGTAATTGAGCTCGAGGTTGTGCACATATGAGAATTAGACTTCCTTGCGATAATCATATTACCAGATCGCCAACCAAAGCAAGAGACAGATCCGTATAACTCCATATATGCAGTACGGATGCATTCACTGAATTCTGTTACAGAACTAGTAACCGCCTGCATTGAGCTCGAGATTTCACACACTTCGAAATCCGAACATGGATTCCTCTAAGGTTCGAAGTTGGAAACGATTTTGCAGCTCAAACTACGTAACTGGTGTTCTAGTTGCTAGTTCTGGTCCACAGTTCCATCTAAATCCAGTGATCACTGTCACAATTTTCAAACAGACAATGTTGCAGGACCTGGTGTAGTAATATCTCTTCCCTGACAGAAATCTATTTAGTAAGCCCCTCCAGCAACTTCACGACTCTGTCAACCTCGACAGTTCAAAAGTTTCTTTGTCAACCCCCGGACCTGACATTACCAGTAAGAGTAAGACGTATCAACCAGTAGCCGGTAATATGGCTAGTAGAAGAACACATCACAGCAGATTTTTGCACTAAGTTTCTTGTAACACTTTTGTATCAAGAACATCATAAGAACTTTCCCGGAGGTTGACAAAGAAACTTCTGATTTGTTAGGGTTGAAAGAGTAGTGAAGTTGCTGGAGGGGGCTGACTAAGTAGATTTCTGCTTCCCTGATACAAGCTAGTTTCAACTGCTATTTCTTCGGAAACGAATCTACAGTAAGATGATGATCATGAAAGCTTGTTCGCCTCAAGCACTTGTGTAGATAGACAATACGTCGTTGCAGTAGATAGGCCACGGAACCCTGGCGGCGCTTAATTATAGACGAAATGCGTCAGGACGCGGAACTGTTTCGTGTCGACATATGGTCCGAGTCAGCAAACGACTGGACCGCAAAGGGATCTAGAGGAGTAAACAATAATGGATTCTGAGTTCACTGAAGCATAGCATATGCGCAACTGCAAGCAGTCGCAAGGGGTTTTGAAGGAGTAGAATCTTCTCACTTCCCTGCGAGGTAGACCTCTGAACGAATAACCTGATCTTGCAAGCGGAAGCCAGGGGCAACAATGAATCCCACCTTCTTGACGAGATGTTGATCGTCTTCCTCAGTAACCACTGCCTCCGTGAAGTTAGCATCGATCTCAGCGTCTTTTGATACGCTGAAGATAGTTGCGGCTGGATCATATGCAGACACCAACTTATGCACGAGCCAGACTGCTTCGCAAGCCTCCTTGAAACTAGAAAGACCTCCTACGCATTCCAGGAATCCTGTAGCCTCACTTGCGTTGTGCTAGGCCGGGAAACGACTACAGGAAGAAGAAACTCCTCGGAGAATAGATTTGCTTTCTTTCCACAGAAAGTCCAGAAGTTGGGGATCGGAATGCACTTGTCCGTCCACAAAATATTGGAAATGATCTGCTCAAGTCGAGTTGCTGGTGTTGAAACAGTTTGCAACTTCTGCACCACATCGTTCATAACCTTCGAACCCTGTCAGAAGTACCTTATATACACGCGACCCCAGAGCGTAGGTGTCGACATGCTGATTCCTCGAGAAAAAGGATTCACCGCGGAGTCTATGCAGTAAAGAAGATGCATTCGCTTCGGATTTTCTTCTTAGCTTCTCCAGAAACTCTCTGGAAAGTCGGGTTAGTTTGAAACCATGAAGTGCAAGACGCAGGTCACTGGACGTTGCGCTTTTTACCAGCACGCAAGAATTCTCCCTCGATCGTTTCCATAACTCTGTTCCTTCAGAGGGAATCGTGAGGTGAAGCTTTGTTTCTGTCAGCACACTTGTGCTCCGATTGCGCTTCAGAACCGCTAGCTCACCTAGATCGTGCACGGTAACCTCATTTCCTGCAGCTGGGAGATCCCGTTCATGTGATGCATCATTGTCTTTCCCCATCCTTCTGCCAGTTTGGCATACCTCCGGCGTAGACTGTCATACTGAGACACCAAATCCTCAGGAAGCTTAGACATGACCTCATGCTCCGTAAGTAGTTTCTGGTGTCGACAATCCAGTTCCACATGCTTCTGTTCGAGAGCTATATACCTCGATTCAAGCTCAATGTAGTTCGTCTGTACTGACTCATGCTTCTCCGAAGACCTGTTACGCTCAGACAGTAGCTCCTCATGAAATTTACACATGATCTCATGCTCCGTAAGAAGTTTCTGGTGTCGTGAATGCAGTTCTCCATGCTTTTGCTCGAGAGCTATAAACCTCGACTCAAGCTGTTTGAAGTTCCTCTGTATTACCTCATGATCCGTAAGAAGTTTCTGGTGTCGACAATCCAGTTCCTCATGCTTCTGCTGGAGACTTATAGACCTCGACTCAAGCTCTTTGAAGGTCTTCTCTACTACCTCATGCTCCGTAAGAAGTTTAAGGTGTCGACCATCCAGTTCCCCATTATTCTGTTGGAGAGATTGATATCTTGACTCAAGATCTTGGTAGTTATCTTGTACGACCTCATGCTTGTCCGAAAGTTCTACGTGAGCTAAAAAGAACGCATGAAGTTCTCTCTTGAAGTCCTGAACGGCTCCGAGGATTGCCTTCACATGTACAGCCATGACTGTCAATATTTCTGGGCTATGAGGAATTCTCTGCACAAACGGGCAAGAGTACCAAAAGGACGAGGGCCAAAACAATGGTCCTTTTACTCAGCCAAGAGCCCTATCTTGCACCACCCCGTGTTCAAGCAAAGACCGGCAACTGCAGAGCTTGACTGCTTTTAGTACGATGTTTACTGCTCCGGCTTCTACATTGCAATCCGGAAAACATCTAAAACCAGACTCGAGTCGTCAAGTCCTGGCCCGACTCAATCATGCTAATCCATCACGCCTGTCGGAAGGATACTGCCTTCGTGTGCTATGGACTCACAGAAAACATCTGTTCTGAATTCAATCCTTCACATATATGCAAGCGAAGAGTTCGATACTGCCTGACCTGACGAAAGAACGCATTCAGGAGTTGCTAAACGTAAAGCAGGACGGCTTTCGAGAGGAGTGAGTTATGGGCAGTAAGGGCTTTGCCGGGATCCCCGGGGATGCCGGAGCAGAGGGGAACTCCCGAACAGCAAATAACACGCAGATAGTGGCAGTACTACTAGGGGGTGTCAAAGTTACTGTCCGGACAGATCTGGTAATAGTCAAGTATATCAGACTTCCAACAATCTGTCTGTACATAAGCGGATCTGCAAGTAACTCATCATCATCAACACTAAGCTTACAGCAGTTGTGAGGGGAGTAGACATGAGTTTACAACCAGTTATCTCAAACTTCTCCAACATATTTATAGCATACTGACGCTGTAGAAGCCAAGTGTCAACTGATGAACTCAATAACTAAGAAGTATTTGAGCTCCTCAAGATCCTTCATGTTAAACTCTCCCTTCAGCTGATCTTTGATTTTCCGAAGAGCATTTCAGAAGAACCCGTGATAACCAAGTCATCAACATTGATGATCAAGAGGATAGTATTATCACCCACTTGCAAGCAATACAGAGAAGAGTCTAAGGTACACATCAAAAATCCAAGCAACTGCAAAATGAGTTGATCTTGGTATTCCAAGCTCTTGGAGGTTGTTTAAGTCCATAGAGAGACTTCTGAAGTCTGCACACTCGATCTGAATATAGCTGTTCCTCATATCCAAGAGGTTGTGACATGTAGACTTCTTCTTCAAGATCTTCATTCAGAAATACGTTGTTGAAGTCCATCTGATGAAGCTTCCACCCTTTGCTAGTAGCAAGTGCTACCAAGGTACGTATAGAACTCATCTTGGCTAGAGAATATTGTTGTGCATAGTCTTTAGCTACAAGTCGAGCCTTTAGGAATTCTGATAGCTCAAAGAGCTATCAGAATTCCTCTTGACCTTATAGATCCATCTGCAACCAATTGCTTTCTTATCCACAGGTAAGTCAACAAATTCCCATGTGTGATGATGGTGAAGAGCAACAAGCTGGCTCTATCATCATCACACAAAGATACCCCATGGCTTGTACTCACGGAGTATCTTGCAATACCTCCTCAAGAGAATTTGGTTCTTGTTCCTCCATCACATTCACCATGTAAGCATGGTGTTGAGCTAGAAATCTGTCACACTGAAAACGCTTCACATGATGTTTAATCCTTACAGATCTTCGAATGTCAGGTCACAGAGTGACATGAAGGGGGTTCAGTTCCTGGAACATGTTGAGAGCTGCTCACATCATTGAGCAAGGTGTCCTGTAAATAAATTTTGAGATGAGATAGACTCTGTATACTACGCTCGGATTTTACCATCTGCTGTAATGTCAGCTGAGAACCAACTGAAGTAGATGGTAGAACATGAGCAATAGTAGTACGGATAGGTTGAAAACTTGACATAAGTCGATCAGACCATGGTGCTCCCAAATATAGAAAATGAATAACCACACAACCAATCGAAGTAGATGAAGAAGAGGATAGTATGTCAACCTGAGAAGGTTGGACAAGAGAAGATATTATGACAAGTACAGAACCAGATGTAGTCTGAAATCAAGATTTCTGCTCATCAAAAACCACCTCTCGGTTAATATAGAGCTTTTGAGAAGTGGAACTATAACATCGATATCCTTTCTTCTCAGAAGCATAGCCAAGAAAATTACACTTCACAGCCTTAGGATCCAACTTCGTACGTTTCTTCTGAGGAACATGGACAAAGCAAACACAACTAAAGACCTTAAGAGCAAAAAGATCTGATTTTATGCCTATCAGAACTTCAAAATGCATTATCTAATGTACAACAGCCATTGGTGCACAGTTCATCTGGTACATACAACTCCAGCAGCTTCGACCGAATAACACTTAGGCATAGATGCCCTTGCTGATTCTACAATGTGACGGTTCTTCCTCTCAACAACTCCATTCTGTTGAGGGGTGTAGCCTCACGTAACTTCACGCGTGATGTCTTGATCTTGTAGATATGCATCAAACAAGTTGGAGATACTCGCCTCCTCCATCGGAACGTAGTCAATGAATACATTGATTGTAATGCTCTTCAACCAAGGTCTTGAAGGTCTCAAATATTGACAGTATGTCAGATTTAGCCTTCAAGAAGTAGATCCAAGTGAACCTCAAGAAATCATCAATGAAAAATACAAAATACTTGGAACTGTTGGGCTTGATTGACTTGCAGTCCAAACATTTGAGAATCACCTCCAACACCTTGGAGGCTCTAGTGCCCTTATGGCGAAAAGATTGTCTAGTTGACTTGTCATACTGACAAGCTTCACATATATCTCAGATGGAATAGCTGCTGAGAACTTTAGAAGTCGACAAGCTCTAATGTAGGTAAGGCTTTCAGTCTCTGATAATTCATGTGACCGACACTGTTTGTGTCACATATTCATATCCAAAACATGTAATGAGTGTGTAAACATGGCATTTTGGAACTTGAGCAGCAAAGCATCAAGCTTAAACAATCTGCCAATTCGAGTACCTTTTGCTACTGCACATAGATCAGGTAAGGACTCAACTATGCAACCATCTTTGTTGAATCGAACTTGATATTCTTGTTCTACCATTTCACCAACAGCAACCAGGTTTCTTGTGATGGTAAGAACATAAAGCACATCTCTTAAAGCTTGAATCTTCAAAGATGCAACAGAAAGAGAAACAGTACCAAGATGAGTGATCTTGTGCTCCGTATCATCATCTATGTAAACAAAAGCTTGAGCCTTGGCATGTTCCTTATGACTGAACCAATCTTCATGAGCCGTCATGTGGTTGGGTGCTCATGAGTAGATGTACGAATCATCTGCTGGTGTAGACATAGCATTACACCTCATGGACCATGGTAAGAATACTCTCATTTGTCATCTGCTCCATAGCAGCAAAGTTCTATTGTGAGAATCTCCCACTTCGGCTATCAGCTTGCTTCTTGAAACAAGTCTTGACAAGATGACATTTCTTCTTACAGTAATAGCAAAAATGGTCCTCTCCATCTTGAGGTTGGTTGCTGTGTTGATCTTGTTGTGGCTGTTGTTGATCTCTACCACCGGAGTTACCTTCACCTCGGTTATTTCTTCCACGACCTTGACCTCGACCTCTTCCTTGATCATCAGTAAAGAGAGTTGGTTCGCTGACAGAAATGGATCCATTGCTCACAAGACGCATCTCTTCGTACCAACATAAGTATC
The DNA here is from genome assembly GCA_036924285.1 of Asterella californica. Lineage (NCBI taxonomy): Eukaryota > Viridiplantae > Streptophyta > Marchantiopsida > Marchantiales > Aytoniaceae > Asterella > Asterella californica. Next base: position 28,530,850 of record JAYKYS010000006.1, on the reverse strand, counting down.
AACTCATCAAACTTGGGAAAAATATCTCGCACAGCAATGGAGGGCTCAAACGGCTTGTACTCCTTACAAAGACCTTGAATGGTTGAAGGATGAGGTCATCATCCTCTACCTTCACTCTAGTGCTGCTAAGTTGATCAACCAGACTTTTGATCTAGTAGACAAAATCTATAATTTGTAATGCTAAGTGACCTTTTCTTCATCTCCAACAGCTGCTGCTTGAGTTGGAGCTTACATACCTTCGTAGACGTCTGAAACACATTCGCTAATGCATCTCACACCTCCTTGGGTGTGTCCACGGCTTGAATATAATCAAACATCGTTGGTGAAACACACAAGGACACAATGCGCACCGTCTGATGTGCATGTTGATTCCTTTATCTTTGAGGAATACAGATATTGGATAATTTCATATTGAATAGTTATGCTTGTCCAAAGTGATGACATTCAAGATTTTGACCTTACCAGCCATAGTGGAAGATGTTAGAAAAAGACGAGAACAAAATATCTCAGAATCGACTGAAACTTGACAAGAAGATTTTCACAGCAAACATAGATCCATGCAAAATTCTAAACTTGGATAGGTCTGCACCATAGAAATCGTCAGAATTGTCAAAAATCATCGTTACGTCATCCAAATATGCAGTCAAAGTTTCTTAAACAATACGTATAAAACTCAACTTGCTCCAAATGACTCTGAAAAATTCTCTAGAAAGCTTTTTCGAAATCCTTACAGGGGCTTAGCCTACTTTTACAAGTAAAAATTCAAACATTTGAGCTAAAAGTGAGTGGAAGACCTTCAAATATGCACTCAAAGCTCCACTGACCTAAAAACAACTGCTCCAAATGAGCCAACGAGGAACAAGTAACCTTTCAGGGCGGCTGAAAAGTAACCTACGGAGTCCCATGTTGAAAATGCCAAAAAAATTCATTTTCCTTTTCAAAAACTGCTTCAAAGATCTTGACTCCTCCAAGATGACAAAATACAACGAAAAATGCAATGTCTTCCTTCACTTGCGTACACTCTCTTGCACTCTTGCTATCAAGAGCTCTCTCTCCTATCTTCTCACGCTTTGATACCATGTTAAAATCAGGAAAGCCTCTAAGATAAGAGTTACCACCTAAATGAACTTACAAAATAAGAGAGAGAGAGAATATTCACCAAGAGAAGCAATGGAGGGTCATCAATCCCTCCTGTATATATAGAGAGAGGGTACAAAGACGGTTGGGTCCCCTTGATCTAAACTATATCCTCGATTGAGTATATTCCTAACTACAGTAGGTACAACTTAACTAATTATAACTTGCTCTAAACGATGCAATTGTTAAGGATGAAGCTAACTCTAGGAAATAGATAACGCATGTGATGGAGAAGAGAGCTACATATATAGAAGAAGAGAATAGATATGAATACCTCATCGGTAGTGTATTTTGTCATTAAAACAGGAACAGGTTGAGTGGAGTGAATCCTCTTACACACAGACAACTCTTGGTTTCTAAAACTCTTTGATGGCTCTAGAACGTCCTTGCTCTATAATTGTTGGAAGAACTTCATGATTTTTATCATATGTCCTAACTTGGTGATTCTTGTCCATGAGATCATTCGTTGAGCGTGCAAGGAAACTATGCGCTTCTCCATCTATAGTTTGATCTCAGAGCAACTCATCGTAATCGGACGTCTCTAAGAACTTGGAGATCCACTTGGTCGTTTCATCGACGAAGATATTCTCATCAAAGGAACTCTATGACATATTTGCTACTAATACGAAGTAAGTAATATAACACACCCTCAATGAGCAGTGATTGAGAGGAAAACTTGAATTTTTTCCTATTGATCACATCCAACAAATAATTACACGGTGTCGTATTGCGTGACTTTCCACTTGATGAAATTGATCTTCACACTCGGACTAACATTTGTTCAAGAAGTTGCGTCCCAGCTTATCAAGCGGTGTAGGAGCTAAGCTAGGGTTGTACTTGACAAGCTGTCCCCTAGCTTGAGTTGAAATATCACCTTGAAGTGAGCGAGAAGTACAAGAATGCGATGCTCGCTGAGAAGAGAGACTTCATGCATTCGATTGTAGAAAAATATGTTCTAGGTAACAGTTAGTACAAGTATTAAGTTACGAAAAGTGCGAAAGAAAGAAATCTGTTGATTTTGGCTCGTGACTCAATTTCATGATCTGATAGTGTGAGTGCGTAGGTGTTAGCGAACTATAGTTTTGACTCCTCATTCACTAAAAACGGAGTTGTACAGACAAGTTGGTGTAGTTAAAGCTAGTAAAGAATATAGAGATAACTTCCTTTAGAAATATGTACCAACTATATTTGCTTTTCTAACGGAAACGGAGGCCATCCCAGATGTAAAGGCGCCCACCTAGGAAGAAGAGGTCTCTAGATCAAATCCTCTCGGTCTCTGTTTCCTATTCCGACATGTTGGCCTCCTGGATGAGAGTCTATGTTGGATATGCAACCACGTCCTGCATATATAAAGACGAGAGACCAGTATCTCCTTTAATCGTGGGCTTCCTGGTTTAAGCCTCCACATGCCACCTTGGTTATAGCACGGGAGATACTTGGTGCGCATATGAGGAGCTGTAAGCTCTGTGGGGTGGCTTCATAAGTGTAGGGGCCTACATTGGATGACATGTGACTATAACGAAAGTGGCATCAAGAGCTGGGAAATTTTTAATAAGCGAGGGCCTAGCTTGGCATGGGATCTGCTTGATTATTACGTAAATAATAAGAAGGGCTTAGCTTAGCAGGGGACATGCTTACTTGATAAGTAGGTCTGCTATAAGGACCTTAGCTTAGTAGGGGTGTTAGGGTTTGGAGAAAACAGCCAACGTCGTGCGAAGGAAGATATTCTACTCTTTTTTCCAAGAGGAAGTCGTCTAGACGCGCAGGATAAGCCATGGACTGAGAGGATCGATTTTCTGAAGGATTTCAGTTGGAAGGTTGTCGCAGAGAGGGGAATAAGAGTTAAGAGCTTGAATTTCATCTACTACAGTTGTTTGGAGATGAATCTGGTAGGAGAGAACATCTATTTGAGTGGAGGAGGAAGACTGGGACTGAGAAGGTCAGATTTTTGAGAAATTTTAGTGTTGAAGCTGTGAGATAAAAGACTGCGGGTTCAGACTTCCATCAATTATAGACTTTTGGGGAGCAATCTGCTTTCTGAGGAACGGTGTCGTGATGTGAATCATTTCACATAGTAAATGATTCACTTCTCTGTTAGGCATTAGTCTCTCTGAGTGAAGTTAAGACCTCAGAGAAGTCCGTTTTTGGAAGACGTTATATATTTTGAGTCTTAGTAGGTTGATTACCATGTTGATAGGGTTTAAGCTCATGGGTTGTATTTGCGTGTAGCCCATGCACGCTTTCTAGCTGATTTAAGTTATTTTTCGGGGCTGCGTGTCATTTTAGGTAGTTTAAGTTTTATGCTGGCACTCTAGGAGGCTTGACGTGGTAGCCTATGAGTGTAGATAAGTTACCACATGGTTTAAGGCACAAAATGACAACCAAATGGAGCTATGAATTCTCATTGGTTCATTTTTGTCTTTTGTGTAACTCTAAATTTAGAAACAGAGATCTAAAGGGGATTTCGAGCAATTTGTGAAGACACTTCGAAATCTGAGAGCACAGGGAGATAGAGCTCGTCGAGCCAAGCACTGTCAGCGAAAAGTTTGATCGATTTGGAGCAATAAAGAAGGAGTTATGGCTGATTGAAGTTCGATTTGTGTCAAAATTACAGCACTTGTGTTGAATTTGGGGTTTTGAGTGTCATTTGCAGCAGAATCGAGGAAATCGCTTCAAAACTTCGTGGCTGTGTTCACTGTCAGCAAGGCTACGACTGTCTCCAAATTTTCATGTCAATTGAGTCAGTGAGTAATTCAGGGCGACCGCTGAAGTAGAGGGGGTCCAAAAAGCTCTCAATCTGGAGCAGCAACTTTAGAGAGCGAGATCTGGAGTTCTGTGTGGAATCAGGAGGCCCAACTTCACAGGAGTGTTCAGCAAGCTGTGTACTGCAAATCCTGTAAGAATTTCCCAAAGTGATAGAGCCAATTCCTTGTTATAGGTCGAAATAGCTGTCTGGGTACCAGAAACTACCGTAATTTCTCTACTCAGAAAGTTTCTGCTCATATCTTAGTGCTTTGAATTGATCTGAAGCTGAAATTTCGTATGTGTATCCAGTAGAACCTCATTTACATGTAGGAGGAGTTCTGAAGTCTGAACCTTCACATAATTCTCAATCCTGAGTGTCAAAGTTCGCCATCTGATCTTATCATTGTTAGTTAAGCCTGAACTTGCTTCGTGAACATATCAGAAGAGCCTAGAGACTTATATGAGTGCTTTTCAATATCACCTTGAGACCTGAAGCCTATCCTGTGAGTAAACCAGCCACATCCAAGAGCCCAACGCTTCCCCGAGTAGATTGAACACAGCCTTCAAGCTCATATCACAGCCAGAAGGTTCGCCCTTCCCAGGAAGACACTCAACCCGACATCTGGTGCTTCCACTGAGAGCTCTTGGGATGATTGATTGAGAAGGTTGAGTTGCTACAAGGAGAAGAGATGGATCGCAAGAGCGGAGCTGCTGCTGCTGTCTCTGGGGCTGGAGCATCAACGTCTACTGCTGCACCGTCAACTGCACCTGCGTCTTCTACAGCGACATCTGCATCTGGTCTGGACACGGCTGAGATCTTGAAGACGCTTGCGGCCCTGGTCCAACAACATCCGATCGTTGGAGGGGGTGAGTTAAAATCCACCAAGGCTTTGCAAGCGATAGTGAATAGGTGTGGAAGGTTTGAAGGTAGAGATATTTCTAGATATCTGCGTGAGTATAGAGGAGAGATGGAGCTGGTTAGGGTTACTGATGCTGAGATGATAGCATGTTTTGAGTTAGCTGTCATTCCTGAGTTGCGGGACCAAGTTAGGGATGTACAGAGAAGAAATCTTGGAATCTGGATGAGTTTTGAGCGATCTCTTCGAGAGGAGTTTCTTGAGGAGGATTCAGAGAGAGTTACTAGAAGGACATTTCTAGACTGGGTTGAGCAGCAACCTGGTCGTATGATGAGCCTAAGTGAGTTGCTGAGAGAGTTTGATCGGAGATACCGGCAACTCTCAACTCTAGAGCGAATAACTCTAGATGCTAGGAGAACAGAGCTTTTTCTGCAAGCTACAGATGATGCTACGGCAGATCGGTTATGTTTTATGTTGGCCGATCGATCTGCTGAGGGAGGTGTTACTATGGATTGGGGGAGAGTTGAGGATGCTGTGGCTGTACTGACAAGACAGAGGAGAGGAAGAGTGGTTGTGGGAGGACGTCCGCTTGCAGAAGTGGTCACTCCACCTTATGCTGCTCCTCAAGTACAGCAGCCTTTGGCCCCTGCTCCCAGACCTGTTGTCCCAGCTGCAGTTCCTTTGATGCCTGTTGTGCCAGCACCGGCACAAAAGGCACCTGTTCAGAGACCTACGGAGAACCATGGTCAACAGAACCAGATTGAAGACCTGATTCGGCAGATGCGAGAGCTGAAGGTAGAGCTAGCTGGATTGCAGAGAGAGCAGCCACCGACGCCTACTGCTGCACGTCCAGGAGGAGCTCCTGTTCGTAGATGTATTTGGTGTGACAGTCCTGATCATTTCCGAGGAGACTGTCAAGAGCTCACAGCTGCTTTGCGAGATGGTGTGGTTCGCTATCAGAACGGTAGGCTGCACCTTTCTTCTACTGGAGAGCCGTTGAGCACGCAGTTTGGACGAGGAGGCATGAGGAGTCTACCTCAGATTGCTGCAGCTGCAACAGCAAATGCGTTAATGACACCGCTGGTAAATTCTGATGTATATGCTGGGCATATTGAGGTCTCTTCTAGTCCTACATTGCTAGATAGGACTGCTGAGAAGAGTGTGGCTCCAGTTCCTTCTGAGATACTGAAGAGAGGAGCCGAGTCTATTCGTAGGGTCACAGGATGGGGAGATCCTGTAGATGCTACTTCTATCAGAGCATTCTTGGATGTAGATAGACACGTTCATTGGCAGGATGCTTCTGTGGAGGAAAAGAGGCGACGAGAAGCCTCTGAACTTGATACTGGAGTTCCTGAGGAGACTGGGGATAGAGGGAGAGTCACAAGGAGACGAGCGGCTCTTCCTGAGGACATCCCGTCTACTTCTGCAGCTCCTCCACCTGCACCAGGTCCTATGGAGGATGTGAAGAGATCCCAACAGGAGCCAACGACTGCTGGTAGGCGGTTTACTGCCCAAGAGAAAGGGAAGGGACCGGCTTACAAGTTGGCAGCTGATATAGAAACTTCTACTGATCTGAAGAGCATCTTGGAGCAGAGGATACTGGATGCACGAATCGAGTTTTCTCTCCGGGAAGTTCTTGGTATTGCAAAGAGGGAGTTTCACGAACTGATCATCGACATCATCAAGCGCAAGAGACAAGTGATGTCTGAACAGGTAGATAGTCAGATGATAGATGCAGTAAGAGCTTCTCTGAATGATGTAGAGTTTGGAAAGGTGCATTTTCAATAAGCTGATGACAAGGGATACCAGCAAGAAGCGTTGGTTGCTGGTACCAACACTATTGAGTTCGATGATGAGGAAGCTGACGAGGAGAGTCCAGCTACTGATAGCGATTTCAGAAGGAGACATTGAGCTCGTGCTACAACTGCTACACGAGTTCGTCTTGGAAGTTTGGCTGAACCTGTTGCTGCTTTAGTTGATCACGGATCTGAGATCAACATCATGTCACGGGAGGTGTACGAGAGAGGTCAGTGGTCTATCGAGCTAAACCATGGTTGGGTGCTACGAGCTGCAAACAACCTGAAGGGTGAGTTATACGGCGCTTGTCCTAACGTGAAGGTGAAGATAGGTGATGTGGATGTGGATCAACATTTCTTCGTGCAGTCTTCTGCTTCATATCCTGTGATTCTTGGTCAGTCTTATATCACTGCGGTTCGAATGGAGACCAAGGTGATGGATGATGGATCTCATTACGCTAGGATCCGTAGTCCAGATGATAGATGTTCTGTGCAGTTTCTGACCGTTCGTACGAACCACGAACGAAACCGTCAAACTTTGAGGGATTCTCTTATCTGTAGGGGTAATGGTTTTCTGAAACCACTCTCGTAGGACCGTATCGTGTCGGATATTTTGCGTGAAGGATGTCCAGGAAAACGTGAGGTTCCTGGCTGTGGAGATGTTGTGTGCCAAACAGAGACAAGACAGAGAAGAACAACCACGAAAACGAACGCGCAATATATACCACTCCAATGTATGTACACTGTCGTTTCTTTCTCGTAACAGCACAAAACTGAGGAACAGACCATAGCGGTCCGTAACCTGCTTCAAAAGCCCTTGAAAACAACCCTTGAATCGCAACCCTGACCCAAAACCACCGAAGCGTAGCTCAAAGCAAGAGAAACTTCTCTTTGCTAACAAACAGAGCCGCAGCAGTATCACGCGATCCAAACCGAAGTCCAAACCACATCCATGTATAAGCTCTTAGCTAAAGCTAGCTACCACAAGCTGTATACAGCCAACCAGAACTCTAACGAACTCAAAAGAGCAAAACCCGTAGCGAAGAAACCGAAAAAGACCTATCTGTGGACTTCCTCCTTTCGCTAGACGGACTTCAGATGTCGATAGGGTCTTCTCTGCTGACTCCGTTAACCCAAGAAACCTTCAGATCCGATTCCCAACAGCTGAGATATCGCCGATTTTTGGTCGCAGGTGACCGAACCTCCAAAAACTCCTCCCTGCGGCTTAAAACCGCTCACACCGTACAAACGGATCGCCTAAACTGATATCCGTCTTCTCTAGTAGGTAGATCTAGCTACCCTGAACCCAACAAGACTCCAAACAAGTCGTTTGGAGTTCCCCTTGCAAAACCACGCAAGAAATTTGGTCGCAGGTTGCAAAAAACTGACGTAAACCGGCTCCCTGCGGCTCAAACTTGCTCACCACACCCAAACCAACAATCCAATCCACGTATAGTCTTCTCCTATGAGTAGATGAAGACTCCCTGATCGCGTAGGCACCAAGAACGAAGAGCTTGGCTCACCTATCGCGAAGAACAGCCCAACCTCAGGTCGCAGGTGAACGAAAATCTGATGTAAGCGCTTCCCTGCGAGTCAATTTCACTCATAACTTCCAAACCGTCCGATGAAAACTGGTATTGTCTTCAATTTCCTGTAGAACTCGGTGTTCTGATCCCGTTGGATCCAAGGACAGCAAGTTTGGACTCCGGAACGGCCCGAACGGTCCAACTCTCCTTCACAGATAACTGAAAACTCCATATCTGTCTCTTGCGTCTCAATTTCACTCAGTACGCACTCCCCGATCCCTCTCTTCCCAAACCGTTTGAACCAATGCGTAGCCTGCACAGATCTGAACCCAACGACGCCTTGCGCGTTTGCATTGGACTCCTAAATCTCCCGAACCGTCTGTTGACAGGTCGCAGGCGCAAGCTAGTCCCTTAAGCACCCCCTTGCAACAGTCTCTGTACGTACAGTTCTCTCCTGAATTCCTGAATAATAAGAAGCAGGCCCCTTGCGTCTTTGATATAACGCTTGAAGCCCTAAATACCCAGTCAGCAAGTAACTAGGGGCCTAGCTTGATTTTACCTTCTTTCGAATCGCATAACTTCTTCTCAGTATGTCCAAACGAAGTAAACAAGATGTCCATGGAAAGCTGACAGCGAGCTCTACCCATCTATGTGATGAAAGTGAAGATCCGAAGTTGCGCCAAAAGCCCGTAAGCTGGGGCCTAGCTTGTTTTCTTCATCTTTCGAGTCTTGTAACTTCTCCACTAGGCGTCCAAACGAAGTAGATGAAGTGCCTATGGAAAGCTGACAAGGAGCTCTATCCACTGGTGCGATAAAAACGAAGATCCGAAGTGGTGCCAAAAACTCATAAGCTGGGGCCTAGCTTGTTTTCTCCATCTTTCGAGTCCTGTAACTTCTCCACTAGGCGTCCAAACGAAGTAGACAAAGTGCCTATGGAAAGCTGACAAGGAGCTCTACCCATCTATGCGATGAAAATGGAGATCTGAGATTGTGCCAAAAACCCGTAAGCTGGGGCCTAGCTTGTCTTCTCATGAGTGTCTTTGGAGCGGCAAGCATCGAAGTTTGAATTTCATGTAGGAGCCGGTCCACGACACGACAACGGGATAGCGAGAGTGATGGATCTACTGCTACTATGATCCCGCTTGAGCAGCCTGAGGGATCACAGGAGGTTGATGGAAAGGCTGCTCAAGATTCATAAAGTAGTTGCACTGTACATAGTTGGAAATCTGGGTTGATGGCTTTCAGTTCTGATGATTGGAGTGAGTTCACACGGATGGAGGATTTGACTAAGAAGAGTAGAAGGCAGATGGAGAGATGTGCAGCAAATCTGCGTTGTACAGGAGTTCTGAAGGAAGATGAGATGATTTCTGGTGTTTATGAGGAGTTTGTAGGTGTGCAGTCTTTTGTTCGTTGGCTGGATGGTGTAGATAAGTTGATGGAACAGATGGGAGGTAGGGTGGTGATCCCCATCCATTCTCGTGAAGTCTATGAGGAGATTATCTCGTACTTGCGATATCGTCTTCATCCGAGACTGGAGAATGGATGGAAGGATGCAGTCTGTTGGTGTGGCTTACATCAGGAAGCGGAAGTACACGCCAAGTATAAAGTTGTAGCGAGGAAGGTGAGATCTGTGGCGACCCAATTACCTGTTGATTCTCAGCAGCAGATGGAGTTAGCGGCTGCTGAGCCTGTGCTTAGAGATCCTACACAGGTAGGACACAAGTTTACTCAGGAGACACTCGAGCAGCTCCAGATAGGAGGGGGTGGCTTCTTGACTGAAGAGGAGAAACGAGCTTTTGAACAGATGATAGTTAGCCATGGTAAGGCATTTTCTTTCTCGGCTGAGGAGATAGGTTGTGTGGATCCTAGTGTGATAGCTCCGATGGTTATCTTCACTGTTCCTCACGTACCTTGGGACTTGAAGCCGATTCCAGTCCCTCGTGCCTTGCTACCGAAGGTGATTGAGTTACTGAAGGAGAGGATGCAGATGGGTATTCTTGAACCATCTATGGCTCCGTACTCTAGCCCGATGGTTCACAGTACCTAAGAAGACAGGAGCTCTACGCTTCATCCAAGACTTGCAGCCTGCCAACAACATCACGATTCGAAACATTGGAACAGGACCTGTGGTTGATGAAGTAGCTGAGGCATAATTTGCTGGAATGTCAATCTATTCTATTGGAGATCTGTTTTCAGGTTATGATCAGTTTTAGCTTGCTTTGGAGAGTAGAGACTTGACTACCATGCGTACACCTTTGGGATTGATTCGGATGTGTACTCTTCCTCAGGGTGCGACAAACTCAGTAGCCCATATGCAAAATGCGATGCATAAGGTGTTACGAGAGTTTGTGCCTGAGGTCACTATCCCGTTTCTGGATGATATTCCCATGAAAGGCTGTCCGGTGGAGGACAAGGACGAAGCAGTGACTTCTGATGGTTGCAGAAAGTTCGTTGCAGACCACATTCGAGATGTGGAGAAGGTTCTGATGCGTTTGGAGGAGGTACACCTCACTCTATCAAGTACCAAATCTCGCTTTGGGATGTCAGAGATTGTGGTAGTAGGTCATCTGTGTGGTACTTTTGGGAGGCGTCCGAACCTAGAGAAGGTAGATGCTATAGCAAGGATAGCTGACTGCACCAACATCACTGAGGTTCGACGGTTCTTAGGAGCTTGTGTGTTCTTTCGTGTGATTTTTCCTCATTATGCACATATTGCCGAGCCTCTATATGCACTTCTGAGAAAGGGAAGGAGGTTTACTTGGCGGCAAGAACATCATGAGACGATGGAGCAGCTGAAGGAGATTCTGAAGTCTCCACCTATACTAAGGAGGCTCAGCTACGAGAGCGGGAGACCTGTGGTACTGACTGTTGATACGAGTCCAAAGGCGATTGGATGGGCCGTTGGCCAAGAAGATGTAGAAGGTGTGCGGTTTGTTTCAAGGTTTGGAGCTCGGATCTTAACAGATAGACATCGTAACTATCCTCAAGTGAAGTGAGTTGTGGGGAGTTGTTACTGCTATGAAGGTAGATCGAGAGTTCTTGATAGGAGCTCATGTGATACTAGAAACAGATTGTTTGCCTTTGTTGGGTATGATAGCAAACTGCAATACACCAGACATAGCAATGCTACGATGGATTGCTTATGTCCGGAGTCTAAACCCTGAGCTAAAGCATATAGTAGGGAAAGACAATCCAGTTGCAGATATGTTGTCTAGGGCTCGTTATACAGATGAGGATGAGATGTTTGCAGAGGTGGAGAATGAAGAGAAGAGAGACGTTTGGTGCCAAGTTGGTCAGCAGACTTCAGACTTGGAACCACTGCCGTTCAATGAGGGGTTCTACTCAGAAAAGTTCCGCGATATTGGATTTTATCTGAGTTCGTTATCCAGGAGAGAAGGATGGAGTGATGCAGAGTTCAAGGAGATCAGACGGAAGGCGTACAGCTACCTTCTACGTGAAGGTTATATGTGGAAACGTCCGAAGAGAAGAGACGGGATGCTTGCTAGAGTGGTGGATGATCAACCGACGAAGCTGAATCTGCTGAAAGAGTTTCATGACACCTTGTGGGCTGGACATCGTGGAGTATGGGCTACTTACACGAAGATGAAGGAGCGTTACTAGTGGAAGGGTTTGTATCAAGACGTGGTGGACTTTGTTGGGTCGTGTCTGCGCTGCCAATTCTACTCTAAAGTCCGTTACAGAGATGGACTTGTACCTACTTATCCACCTAGTATCCATTTTCAATGGGTTCTTGACCTTGTGATGATGCCACCAGGGTTATGGGGGATGCGTTATTTGGTGTTGGCTCGAGAGGATCTTTCCAACTATGTGGAGGGACGAGCACTACGGACGAAGACTACAGAGAATATCTGCAGGTTCGTGCTAGAAGATATCATCTGTCGTTATGGATCGGTTGGGAGATTACATGCAGATAAAGGTGAGTTGAGAGGCGCTGAAGTGAAGGAGTTCTTTGCTCGTTATGGAGTAAAGCTTCGACTTACCACTGCTATGAATCCAGAGGGCATTGGTAAGAGTGAACGAGGACACCCTTCTATTTTCATGCTTTAGTGAAAGCATGTGATGGTAGACCTAGAGAATGGCCGAGATTACTTCCATTTGCTTTATGGGCGGATATAACTACACACTGTACTACGACTGACTATATGCCAGTTGAGCTTATGCTGGGGCAGAAACCGATCATGCCTGCTGAGGAGTACTTTCCTACATGGGCTACGCTACCGTGGGAAGATGATACAGATCGTGCTTCACTCCTTGCTTTACGTATTAGGCAGTTGGAGCGAAGGGAGGAGGATCTTGCTGATGCGTAGGAGAGGCTGAAGGTGGCTCGAGTCAAAAACAAGGAACGTTTTGACAAGACTCACCGATTACGACCGAAGCCGATACATGTTGGTGACTGGGTTCTGGTATATGATAGCACGTTGGAGAATCAGCATTCTACACTTCGTAAGTTCTCTCGAAGGTGGTTCGGGCCTTATGTTGTGCTAGATGTGTATGAGAATGCCACTTATAGTTTGCGTGAGTTGGATGGTACTCCTTTGAAGCTATCTGTGGCTGGCAAGCGTGTGAAACTGTTCAAGAGACGCGGAGGGTCAATCGAGTTATTCAACTTCTGGAGTCAGAGCTGAGGACAACAAGAGACGGGGACGTCTCAGTGTCTGATGAGACTGAGGCGGAGGAGAGCGATGATGATGAAGAACAAGCCGAAGACTGAGCAGGTTGGCACATGCCGGAGGATGTGCAGGTTTGGAGGGGGTGGATGTCGTGATGTGAATCATTTCACATAGTAAATGATTCACTTCTCTGTTAGGCATTAGTCTCTCTGAGTGAAGTTAAGACCTCAGTGCGTAGGTGTTTAGCGAACTATAGTTTTGACTCCTCATTCACTAAAAACGGAGTTGTACAGACAAGTTGGTGTAGTTAAAGCTAGTAAAGAATATAGAGATAACTTCCTTTAGAAATATGTACCAACTATATTTGCTTTTCTAACAGAAACGGAGGCCATCCCAGATGTAAAGGCGCCCACCTAGGAAGAAGAGGTCTCTAGATCAATCCTCTCGGTCTCTGTTTCCTATTCCGACATGTTGACCTCCTGGATGAGAGTCTATGTTGGATATGGAACCACGTCCTGCATATATAAAGACGAGAGACCAATATCTCCTTTAATCGTGGGCTTCCTGGTTTAAGCCTCCGCATGCCACCTTGGTTATAGCACGGGAGATACTTGGTGCGCCTATGAGGAGCTGTAAGCTCTGTGGGGTGGCTTCATAAGTGTAGGGGCCTACATTGGATGACATGTGACTATAACGAAAGTGGCATCAAGATGGCATCAAGAGCTTGGAAATTTTTAATAAGCGAGGGCCTAGCTTGGCATGGGATCTGCTTGATTATTACGTAAATAATAAGAAGGGCTTAGCTTAGCAGGGGACATGCTTACTTGATAAGTAGGTCTGCTATAAGGACCTTAGCTTAGTAGGGGTGTTAGGGTTTGGAGAAAACAGCCAACGTCGTGCGAAGGAAGATATTCTACTCTTTTTTCCAAGAGGAAGTCGTCCAGACGCGCAGGATAAGCCATGGACTGAGAGGATCGATTTTCTGAAGGATTTTAGTTGGAAGGTTGTCGCAGAGAGGGGAATAAGAGTTAAGAGCTTGAATTTCATCTACTACAGTTGTTTGGAGATGAATCTAGTAGGAGAGAACATCTATTTGAGTGGAGGAGGAAGACTGAGACTGAGAAGGTCAGATTTTTGAGAAATTTTAGTGTTGAAGCTGTGAGATAAAAGACGTTGCGGGTTCAGACTTCCATCAATTATAGACTTTTGGGGAGCAATCTGCTTTCTGAGGAACGGTGTCGTGATGTGAATCATTTCACATAGTAAATGATTCACTTCTCTGTTAGGCATTAGTCTCTCTCAGTGAAGTTAAGACCTCAGAGAAGTTCGTTTTTGGAAGACGTTATATATTTTGAGTCTTAGTAGGTTGATTACCATGTTGATAGGGTTTAAGCTCATGGGTTGTATTTGCGTGTCGCCCATGCACGCTTTCTAGCTGATTTAAGTTATTTTTCGGGGCTGCGTGTCGTTTTAGGTAGTTTAAGTTTTACGCTGGCACTCTAGGGAGCTTGACGTGGTAGCCTATGAGTGTAGATAAGTTACCACATGGTTTAAGGCACAAAATGACAACCAAATGGAGCTATGAATTCTCATTGGTTCATTTTTGTCTTTTGTGTAACTCTAAATTTAGAAACAGAGGTCTAAAGGGGATTTCGAGCAATTTGTGAAGAGACTTCGAAATCTGAGAGCACATGGAGATAGAGCTCGTCGAGCCAAGCACTGTCAGCGAAAAGTTTGATCGATTTGGAGCAATAAAGAAGGAGTTATGGCTGATTGAAGTTCGATTTGTGTCAGAATTGCAGCACTTGTGTTGAATTTGGGGTTTTGAGTGTCATTTGCAGCAGAATCGAGGAAATCACGTCAAAACTTTGTGGCTGTGTTCACTGTCAGCAGGGCTACGACTGTCTCCAAATTTTCATGTCAATTGAGTCAGTGAGTAATTCAGGGCGACCGCTGAAGTAGAGGGGGTCCGAAAAGCTCTCAATCTGGAGCAGCAACTTCAGAGAGCGAGATCTGGAGTTCTGTGTGGAATCAGGAGGCCCAACTTCACAGGAGTGTTCAGCAAGCTGTGTACTGCAAATCCTGTAAGAATTTCCCAAAGTGATAGAGCCAATTCCTTGTTATAGGTCGAAATAGCTGTCTGGGTATCAGAAACTACCGTAATTTCTCTACTCAGAAAGTTTCTGCTCATATCTTAGTGCTTTGAATTGATCTGAAGCTGAAATTTCGTATGTGTATCCAGTAGAACCTCATTTACATGTAGGAGGAGTTCTGAAGTCTGAACCTTCACATAATTCTCAATCCTGAGTGTCAAAGTTCGCCATCTGATCTTATCATTGCTAGTTAAGCCTGAACTTGCTTCGTGAACATATCAGAAGAGCCTAGAGACTTATATGAGTGCTTTTCAATATCACCTTGAGACCTGAAGCCTATCTTGTGAGTAAACCAGCCACATCCAAGAGCCCAACGCTTCCCCGAGTAGATTGAACACAGCCTTCAAGCTCATATCACAGCCAGAAGGTTCGTCCTTCCCAGGAAGACTCTCAACCCGACAACGGGAGAAGATCTATTGAGTGAGGACTGACTGTTAGGGAGTGATCTGCTTTTGATCAACGTTAGAGTGTCCTATTGAGTAGAGATCTATTGTCAAATTGACGTCTGTGGAGGACTATTAAGTATTTTCGAAAGAGAAATAAAGCATTTGGAGTTCAGATTTCTTCTATTTCTTGTGTCTGGGGGTGGATCTGACTTTTGATGGATGAGAATTGATCTTGTTGAGTAGTAAGCGACCTTCAGTCAAAGTTTAGTCTTTGTGAGACGCTTTAGCCGTTGTGGACAAGCGGGTTGATTCTTGTTTTCTTGTTCAATCTCTATCTCTAACCTCGCAATCGATCATAGTCAGAAGGCTTTTCCTTCCTGAGAAGGACTCTCCACGACATAAATCTATTTTTTGTTTTATTTAATTTTTGTCGACTACTTCCTCTTTGAAAAAAAAGTAGAATATCCTCCTTCGCACGACGTCGGCTGTTTTTTCCAAACCCTATCACCTCTACTAAGCTAGGGTCCTTACAAATCCTAACACCTCTGCTAAGCTAGGATCCTTATAAGCATATCTACTTATCAAGTAAGCGGATCCCCTACTATGCTAGGCCCTTCTTATTATTCACGTAACAATCAAGCAGACCCCCTGCCAAGCTAGACCCTTGCTTATTAAAAATTTCCCAGCTCTTGATGCCATCTTGATGTCACTTCTGTTATAGTCACATGCCATCCAATGTAGGCAGAAGCCCCTACACTTATGAAGCCAGCTTACAAGGCTTATAACTAAGATGGCATGCGAAGGCTTAGGTCATGAAGCCCACGATTAAGAGAGATACTGGTCTCTCGTCTCTAGATATAGAGGACGTGACTGCATATCCAACATAGACTCCCATCCAGGAGGCCAACATGCTGAAATAGGAAAACAAATACAGTTGGTACATATTTCTAAAGGAAATTATCTCATCCAATGTAGACCGAAGCCTTTACACTTATGAAGCCAGCTTACAAGACTTATAACTAAGATGATATGCGGAGGCTTAGGTCATGAAGCCCATGATTAAGGGAGATAATGGTCGCCTGTCTCTAGATATAGAGGACGTGGCTGCATATCCAACATAGACTCCCATCCAGGAGGTCAACATGCTGAAATAAGAAAGCAAATACAGTTGGTACATATTTCTAAAAGAAGTTATCTCTACAATCTTTACTAGCTTTACCTACACCAACTTCTCTATACAACTCCGTTTTTTGTGAATGAGGAGTCAAAACTATAGTACTCTCTAACACTCACACTATCAGATCATAGAATCGACAGATTTCTCTTTTTCGCACTTTTCGTAACTTAATACTTGTACTAACTATTGACTATAACATATTTTCTACAACCGAAGGCATGAAGTGGCTCTTCTCAGCAAGCATCGCATTCTAGTACTTCTCGCTCCAAGGTGATATTTCAACTCAAGCTAGGGGACAGCTTGTCAAGTACAGCCTAGCTTAGCTTCTACCCAGCTTGATAAGCTGAGACGCAGCTTCTTGAACAAATGTCAGTCTGAGTGTCTTGTGAAGATCAGTTTCATCAAGTGGAAAGTCACGCAATACAACATTCATCCTTTCCAAACCTGCACATCATTCAGTATGTGCCAACTCTTTCTATCTCTCCTTCTTGATCATCACTTTTCTCCGTCTCGATCTCCTCAGTCTTTGAAACGTCCTCATCTCATGTCATACCTTGTTCAGACTCCAAAAAACTGAACAAATGTTCTGAATCCCCATGCCTCTTAAAGAGCTTTACTCGTTTGCCGGCCACAGATAGGTTCAAAGGAGTATCATCTAGCTCGCGTAATCTATAAGTGACATTTTCATACACATCCAAAACAACATAAGGACCATTCTTCGAGAGAATTTACATAATATAGAATGTTGATTCTCCAACATGCTATCAAACACCAGAACCCAATCACCAACACATGTCGACTTTAGTCGCAGTCGGTGAGTCTTGTCAAAACGCTCTTTGTTCCTGACTCAAGCAATCTTCAGCTTCTCTTGCGCTTCAGCAAGATCTTTCTCTCTCTTGCTCCAACTGTCTGGTTAGTTAGACAAGGAGCGAAGTTTAATCTACTCTGTCTTCTCATGGTAAATGTGGTCCACGAAGGAAAGTTCTCTTCAGCAGGCATAATTGGCTTCTGTCCCAACATAAGCTCAACCGGCATATAGTCAGTCGTAGTACAGTGTGTTGTCTTATCAGCCCATAAAGCAAAAAGAAGCAGTCTAGGTCATTCCCTAGGCCTACCATCACATGCTTTCACTAGAGCGTGAACAATAGAAGGATGTCCTCACTCACTCTTGTCAATTCCTTCCAGATTCATGACAGTAGTAAGCCGAAGCTTTACTCCACAATGATCAAAGAATTCTTTCGCTTTTGCACCTCTCAACTCGCCCCTATCTGCTCATAATCTTCCAACAGACCCGTAACAACAAATGATATCTTCGAGCACGAATCTACATATGTTTTCTGTAAGCTTCGTCTGTAGTGCTCGTCCCTCCATGTAGTTGGAGAGATCCTCTCGAGCTAGCGCCAAATAACGCATCTCTCATAATCCTAGTGGCATTATCACAAGATCAAAAATCCATTGGAAATGGATACTTGGTGGATAAGTAGGCACAGGTCGGTTCTCTTGCTTTGCAAGGATTTACTGATGCAGATTGGGAAAGAAATGTCCAATGTAGAAGATCTAAGTCAGACTCAGCATTTACTTAGCAGTCTAAAAAGCAACCAACTATTGCACTACCATCTACTGAAGTTAAGTACATAGGTGTCACTAACGCTACATGTGAAGCTGTTTGGCTCCACACCCTTTTGGAGAAAATGGGTGTTGTATTTTCTGATTGTGTCATTTTATACACAGATAATATCAGCAGTATTTAACTCTCTAGTAACCTTATATTACATACTAGGGCTAAATATATAGAGGTCTACTATAACTTCATCAGATAGAAAGTGTTAGTTGGAGAAATAGATCTCTGATTTATAGACACAAATAAACAAGTAGTTGATATTTTCACCAAGGTCTTACCTAGGGATAAATTTGATTTTTCAAATTGAGTCTAGGTGTTAAGGATATCTATTTGAGCTTGAGGAAAAGTGTTAATACTTGTGCAAGTTCTAGTGAGTTAAATTGCACCTACTGTAGTTAGGTCTATACTCAATCGAGGGTATAGTTTAGGTCAGGGGGACCCAATCCTCTTTGTACCCCTCTCTATATATACAGAAAGGACTGATGATCTTCCGTTGGTTCTCTTGGTGAACATTCTCTCTCCTATTTTGTAAGTTCTTTTAGGTGTGGTATCTCCTATCTTGGAGGCTGTCCTGATTTTAACAGTTTGTTGTAAAGACATGAATTGCAGAGAGTCTTACGTGCTCCGTCTCTAATCTTGGAAGAACCGAGCAAGGGTTTGGCAGAACCTGAACATTTCCAGATTTTTTAATGCTCTGGGATCTTTCTCGTCTTGCAAAGGATGACGCAAATCCTTGTGCTAATTAAAGCAGTCAATAGTTTGAGTACTTGGTTACTGTGGACGCACTGCAAAGAGGAATTATGCTTACTCCAGTACTGTGTTGATTGTTATTACGTTCGGACTTAAATAAATCGCTTGTGTACTGAATTCTTCGTAGAACGCGCATCCAAGACTTAAATAAATCGCTTGTGTGTAGTGAAGTTTTCGTTGAACGCGCATCTCCTTGGAGACCATTATGAAAACTCATTCTTCCGATCCAGTTCATATATTCCGTCACTGTGAAAGAGTACTTTTATTCAAAGGTACATGAAAATGAAGGTTACATTTGGACAGACTTAGGTACAACGTGCTAGTCTTTAACCGGACTTCAGGTTCTTGTTTCAGTTAAAATACCTCCACTTTTACCATTGGGTATTAATTCAGAACCCAAGCACGATATCAACAAGTTGGTTTCATTTCATGTACATGGCCATGCCTTTGTTCGTTTCATTCATGTATATGCCATATGTACATGCCATACCATGGTATATGGACTGCTCTTCATAGTAGGCCAAATCAGATCTAGGAGCTACGAAACTATTTCCAACCCAGCTAGCGATAGCAAAAGGAATCATGGTACAGTTTCTCGCTGTGATTAATTTAGTTCTATTGTTCTCCACTACAATCAACTGGTCCATTCCACTTCATAATCAGACTCGCATGAAATGCGGAATGTTTACGCAACGTTATCATTTAGGATCTTGACTTTATTGTTACAAAGCAAATTTGCAACTTCGAATTCCGGACACTACATCATGAGAACTAAACAACTACCTAGTACATCTACAGGTAACAGTTGGCTTCACAGGACTGTGAGTAACGTTTCCACACAGTTCTGTGAAGAAAAATGTACCCCGACTCTCAAGGACTTAAGAATTATTGGCTACGGATCCAGCGCGCTAGCTGAGCTTCAACCGGGAGATTACTGGAAGTCTTGCTTGAGGGCCGAGAACTCGAACACGATGGTTGTGTCCCCCTTTCTTTTGCCCTTAGAAACGATGGTGACAACAATGTCGGTGCTATAATCGTCTATGCCTAAACTTCTGAGAGCCGGCTCGATAGAGAACCGCACATTGAACAATCGGTACATTTTATTCGAGTCTTCACTAGAAACTGATCCGCTCGAATCGACCATGCCGCTTGGAAGATGCGTGAAGGTTCCTACATACTCCGTCATGTACAGATGCGTCTCCCTGTTGGCATCCGGATAGTTGATGAACACATCGAACCTGGTGAACGAAGAGCGTGGTATCCTCACCTTCTCCAGAAGAATATTCTCCTGCAAATCATCCTCGCTCCCTACTCCCTTTCCTCTGCAGTCCTTCGTAGTAGGAGGACGACGATCAACCCTGTAGCTCACAGGCGTCGATCCGATTGTGTTCTTGCCAGAAGGATCACATGCAGGCCAATCCTCTGGATTCCAGGCCTTGGTGCGGTTGTAAGGAGGAAGAGGCTTGTAATTAATCCACATACTGTCGGATTCGCTCACGTCCGTGAACTTATATCCCAGCTTTGAGGCGTAGAGGGTATCCTTAATCTTCATAATGACCAGATCTCCGTTCTCGTCGAAGAAAGTGAACTCCGATTCGAGGAAGTCTCTGTCAGTGTAGTCAGCTCTTCTCCTCTTTCCACCGCGGGTGACTGTGTCGGGAAGAGTTCTCCACACTTCCCACAAGCGGTCCACATTGGAGTGGTGTGCGTAGAAGATGGGATCTCGAGCGGCAAAGATGAAATTTCCCATGTCTTCATTGTCGGGATGCTGCGGGTCGTTGATCAAGCCAACCCACTCGTGTGCAGTGTTGTGTACCGTCTCACAGCCGCCAGACTCGCCGGGGGTCTCACCGGCTGTGACATTCACAGTCGAAGCCGAATTATCTGTGCCAGCAACGTACGGACCTCCGTGGAAATCACGAGCGCTGACTTTGTTCGTCACCTGGTTCCAGATTACGCACACGTTCTCGTATTTGATTTGCTCGTCGGTCCTGTTCTGTTTGCCTTCGGCTTCGAGTTTGGAGTTATAGCCCAAATGGAGAAGTTTTGGTGGAAAGTGGACCGAGTTTCTGAACTCGTCATAGAGGGATGAGTTCTCACTACCAAAATTTTTCTGCAGATACATGGCGGGCATCTGAGCTGCGAGTGGGTCAATCACATTGTCCCAATTCCAGAAAGGAAGAGCAAAAGTGGGATCATCGATTAAATTGGCGAGGATTCTCTCGTGGTAGTAGAGGAACATCCTGTGCCAGGGGAGAAACGTCCAGCTGTAGTGGACTTGGAGAAGAACTCCAGTCTCTGAGCCGAGGGCTCCTGGTGGCTTTCGCTGCTGGAAAGCTTCGTTGCAGAAGGAGCAGTGGACTCTCCACTGATTGAGGAAACTTCTGGGATCGGAGTCAGGCAGCGCTTTCATCCTCTCATAAGCTAGATTGTACTTCCTCACGTAGTCCGGGTCACTCTGAGCCACGTGTGCGGGTTTCCTTTCTCTGAGAACAGGTTTCCCTTTGCGACGAGGTATAGTCGGAAACTGGAACCTGATCGGTGGCCTCTGGGGTTCAGGTAGGCAGCAATGCAACGGAGGCCCTTTCAGGACTGGAACATCCTTACAGAACCCAAGACTGGACGCCAAGACTGGTTCTGCCGTAGCACTGTCGGTCAAAGCTTGGAGGCAGAACAGCAGGGCCGCGATGTAAATCGTCCAATAGCATTTAACACTGCCCCTTGCCGAGCGTTGCTTTTCCAGCAAACAGTTCTCCATACCGAAGAAGAGAATGTTCGGAGCCGGAGCCGCCACGCGGTCAGTGTCAAAACCAGTCTGCGCCGTATAAGAAACGTTTACATCTCATTAGTATTTGTAGCGTCGAGGCACAACTCCAATATATCTTGAATTGAGTGAAAGAACCTCATACAGAACGCAGTTTACTCTGTCCGGCTGGTTGAGATATTAAGACATCGGATCCCAGACTGTTGTATACATGTGCTCAGAAAGGAGTGAAACGAAAACTCCTTGCTCTATCTGATGACAAAGAATTCGAAGTACATGAAGCTCCTCGGATAAAGTACTGAACTTATGGAAATTTGAAACGTAATTAAGCAACCTTGGAGCTGGAGGTGTCTGAAATCTACTTACTTGCAACGAGCCCCTGTCCACTTGTTGTCACTCTGGATCGGTCTTGCAAGAGCGCAACGGTGTTGAGCCGTACCTCACGTCAATCAGTGACTATCAATCGAACAAGGAGAACAAGCACCAGAGTAATGAGTACTAGTGTAGTGACAAGCTTGTCCGATGGCCCGGACAAACTTGAACATGGAAGTGGGGTGTGAGGAAGCCGACTTTATAGTGACTATCGGATGGCGGGAGCGTAAACTCGGTACTATCCTTTGTAGACATCCGCTGTCGTCTTTACCACACTCGCGTTGACCCTAGTCTTATTCGATCGTTCTTCCAGTCTCTCAACCAGTACATGCCATGTTTTGGCCAGCTTTTTGTCACAGCTCTTCCAGTTGCAAGCCGAAAGATCTGTGAGAAGAAGCTAACATTAGTTTGAATCCTAGCCACAGTGTCTACTTCTTAGATCACTGAAAGACTGGATCTATATCCCGAAAATGTGAACGTGCGCCAGTTCTTTAGTTCTTGTTACTCTGATGGTTACGAGTGGAGCATGTCACTCGGTAACTGTATTTAGACCCTGACCATGAAGATTCTACTGCAGCCTCTCACAGTCTTCTATACTTGGTTCATACAAGTGAACTTAGTTACAGTATACACATTCACTTCATCACACTCAGACCTAGATGCAGCTGGACAATGTCAGATAGTTTGCATCCCTCACCGGGTGCATAAACTGTGGACAAGAACTGCTGGTATATGTGTGAAAACCAAAGAGAGAGAGCATTCGCTCTCTCTAACACAAACCCAGACACATTAGTAAGGGAATCAGAAGCATCATCATATCCCTCGCGGGGGTTGTTATACACTCTAACCTATATTACAGAATGGTTACGTAAGAGTTCAATATTCAGCCATAACGACATCAACCTAACTACTATATCATAGTAGAAGGGAACTAACTTGGCAGTAGTAGTAAGGATGACTGAAGTCTTAGCCTATACAATAACTAAACAGTACGGATGAATCTAAAGAAAGTACGATGGTTTCATTTGCGAAAAACGCGAAACAATGCCGCTGCCCTTTCACAGACTGAACCTTCCCGGGGGAACATGCACTCGACCGCCACCCCATCCCCCGGCGAGGGGCAGATGAGCCCCTGGGGACCAAGAGAACTAGAGAACAGTCAACTCATGATCATGACAAGTCACGTGATTGATCAGCCAAATTTAATCTAAACAAAGGGAGTATTAATGACACGGACTGTTACATTATATTCTTCGAGTATTTGAACACCTACGGGACAGAGAAACGAACTCGAGGCGACACTGTACATGAGCACTCAGTGTAAGGATTTTGGAGATTCAGACCTCTGCTTCTAGCTTCGTTCTTCATCTTTCTTTGCAGAGGTCCATGCCCTTCCACTAACGATCGGAAAGCCTTGCTTAATTTGCCATTCTCTTTTCCTTGGAGATCTACAGACATTGTAGCCATGGTTTCACGTGCACGTACTCAGCCCACAATTTCGTATGCAGAACGAAGCTTGAGTCTATTCTGATCACCACGGTCTCCTTATCCATACACATATATACCTTCGTGACTCTTTGGGTCCTTTGAAGCTCATTCTTGGTCATGTCTGCTATCTGTAGTATTGCAGTTAAATCTAAATATCTGTTACGTACGTACCACGGTGGTTGCTCGTAGCTAGATCCAGTTAATTGGGACTAGCTAGATCTATAGAGTTGAATCTGATCAAGATTGTGATGCAGTAACAGACTCTGACGAGTTTAGAACCAAAAAGACACAATTCATCTCACGTGAACTTTCTGAAGTAAGACAATTTCCTTCGGTATTATTATGTAAAATTCTTTGTGACCTATTCGTTATGAAACCTTCTCACCGCCTATATGTGCCGAGTTGTAGTGTTTTGTGACACTTTGGTTTGTGGATGTACGACAGATCAAGTTTACATGCGCAGGTTATAGTATTCCCTGACACTTTGGTGCGTGGATATATGTCAGATGAAGAGAAATGCGGATAGTCACCAACTCGACACAGTTAAGTTTTCCAACACATATGAAGATGCCATCTTTTTGGACGATACTTTTGATCACTATCTGAAAGAGTTCTCTTAAAATGCAAACAGCAACTCTAGATCTGGTGGTATGTACGTCATTAAATTGAACGGGAAGAAGAATCTCATTCACTTGAATTACATCATCATGAGGAAGGGGCGGTTGGCTGTAAGTTAAAGACATAAATTGCAGAGGCGGTTTGCTGTAAATTAAAGACATAAATTGTCAGAGCTATTATTAGTCATCGGGCATGTTACCTAGATAGAGTTACCACACTACCAACACATGGGCTATCACATGTCTGTCACCTCTCGCCGATGTATGAGAGGATGAATATCAGGATAAGGTGGAACCTCGATCAGTGTATAGACTACGTTTCTTCAGTGTACATTCATTTCATTCACTGCTGTAATATACATTACCTGTGTGCGTCTATTTCTTGAGTATCACCAACATGGTATCAGAGCTGGGAGAAAACTCTGGAGCAACATTCTGAGAGAGAAAGGAATTCTTAGTCCAGAGTGATAGAGCGCTAGCAGAGAATAGAGAATCAGTCTTCGTGATCAGATAGTAGTAGATTCATTTTTGATCTGGATGATGTCTGAATACAGGATAGTGGAGACGATCTCGAAGTTCGATGGAGAGAACTTTCACATGTGGAAATTAAAGATGAAGTTCATACTCATGGAGAAAGGGCTTTGGAAAATTTCTTCTGGGAAACTACTGAGACCCAATCCGGACAGTAAAGCAGAGGAGATACAAGCGTGGGACGATACGGATGAGAAGGCAATTGCTGCAATCTGCCTCAATATCCAAGACTCTCAGCTACTTCACTTCAGTAAGGCCAAGACATCTGCAGCAGTATGGCAGAAGCTTGAGAATCTGTATGAAAAGAAGAATGCAGCAAATTTACTGTATTTACGTCAAAAATTCTTCACCTTAAGGATGAGTGCAGGTGATAGTATGACAACGTACATTCACAAGATGCGAGAGTTGGTAGATCAATTAGCATCAGTTGGTTCTACTGTAGAAGATCTTGACATCATGATGGTGTTGTTGTATGGTCTCCCTGAGTCGTATCAAACTTTAGTCGTAAATCTCGGTACTCGTGATCCGAACGAGTTGACAATCGAGATGGTCACCTCTATGCTGCTACAGGAAGAATCAAGGCAAGTCCGTGGACTTGCAGAAGCTACTGATACAGCTCTCTACAGTGGAAGAAAGGCTGACTTCAAGAAGAAGACCAGTGGGAGCAACGGAGAAGCTGTAAATGTGACTTCCAAGGCAAAATCTGCTTGGAAGAAGAAGCCAAAGTGTTCTTCATGTGGAAAGCTTGGGCATTCGACCGAGCAATGTTACGATAATAACCGTAATCATGACAAATGACGACATCAAGCACATCATACGGAGAAAGGAAAGGAAAAGGCTGAAGATGACAAGCACCTGTTCGTGGTTGCCGCTCTCTCAGCCGTTGACGAAGAATCCAAAGAATTCTGGTACATCGATTCCGGTGCATCACAACATATGACCGGAAGAAAAGATTGGTTCTCCTATTACGTGCCTCTGAAGACCAACTCCAAAGTGTACTTGAGAGATGATACCGGTCTGGAGATTTGCGGAAAGAGCACAATACATTTTCAGTTAGCTGATAACCAAAGGAGGAACATTGTTGAGGTACTTCACATACGTGGTCTTACCAAGAATCTACTCTCAGTGAGTAAGATGGTGGACCAGGGCTTTGATGTCAGCTTCTCATCCCAAGCATGTACAATCAGGAAGGATGACGTTCACATAGAAGGCATCCGTTCAGGTTCATTGTTTAAGCTGGTGGGATCTATTCGGGAGTCTAGTGATCCTAATGAAGCAGCATTGTCTGCTACGCAAAACTGTCATGCTCACTTATGGCATCAGCGGCTGGGTCATCTAGGCATGAACAATCTCCAGAAACTAAGCGGAGGACTAGTTCATGGATTAACTTTAGATCCAAGAACTAAGTTAGAGTTCTGTAGAGGCTGTTCTTATGGAAAACAGCATCTTGTTGTGATTTCCAACGGACCGGGCACTAGATCATCAAAGAAACTAGAGTTAGTACACAGTGATATCTGCGGACCAGTAGAAGTGCAGTCACACAATGGAGCTAAATACATTATCACGTTCATTGATGATTTCACCAGGAAAACATGGGTGTATTTCCTCTCAGCTAAAGCTCAAGCACTGGAGAAATTTAAGGTATTCAAGGCATTGGTGGAAAACCAATCTGAATGCAAGATTCTGGAGCTAAGTTGTCCCAAGATCAAGGGATTGCGCACGGACAACGGCGGAGAGATAGCTCCAAGGAATTCTACAATTTCTGTGAGAAGCACGGGATTTTCAGACAAATGTCAACACCTCACAATCCACATCAGAACAGAGTGGCTGAGCGCAAGAACCGATCCTTGTGTGAAAGCGCCATGTGCATGCTACATCAAAAAGGTATGGGAAAAGCTTTTTGGGTTGAGACTATAGCTACTGCAAACTATGTGCTAAATAGATGTCCTACAACTGCTTTGGGAGATGTTACTCCAGAGGAAGCTTGGACGGGAACGAAATCATCAATTCAGCACTTAAGGATTTTTGGATGTAAATCGTACGTCCTCATACCTAGCCAGAAGAGAAAGAAGTTCAATGTGAAGAGTGTAAGATGCATTTTCCTTGGGTACGTGGAAGGTACCAAATGCTATAGGTTGTACAATCCAGAGACTAAAAGGATAGTCAAGTCCCGTGACATTGAGTTCATTGAAGGGCACGGCCAAACAGACGTCATCATGGGAACAACTCCATCTGTCCATCATCCGGTTTGTGAAGAGGACAGAGACAATGTGACAAACGATAACATGGAGGTTCCAAGCACACTTGACATCGCTGATCCCCAACAAAATGAGGACAGTGATGACCCCCCTCTTGAAGATACGGAGCAGTCAATTGAAGTCCCAAAGGTAGTAGAAGATCTTGGAGAAGCTTCAAGTAGCAGTCATGGGAAGCAGCAGACTGAGCTGGTCAAAAGGGTGAGCTCGAGGGTACGGAAGCCTAGCCAAAAATTCATAGATTCCCTAGATTATCTTCATGCTTTCTATACAAGTATAGAAGAACCCAAGACGCTTAAGGAAGCCTTGGAAGGTGATGATAGGGATAAGTGGGAGCAGGCAGTTGAATCTGAATACCAGTCTGTCATAGATAATCAGACGTGGAGATTAGTGGAACTTCCACCGGGAAGAAAGGCTGTAAGAAGTAAATGGATTTTTAAGGTGAAGTATCATGCTGATGGGACGGTAGAACGGTATAAGGTCTGGTTAGTAGCAAAAGGCTATTCCCAAATCGAAGGGATAGACTTCAATGAAACTTTTGCCTCCGTTGCTAAGCTCAACACAATCCATACCGTTTTAGCGGTAGCCACGCATGAAGATCTGGAGGTAGAGCAAATGGATGTCAAGACGGCGTATCTGAATTCAGAGATCAAGGAGACAATCTACTTGGAGCAGCCCGAAGGCTTTATCAAAGAAGATAAAGAGAACTGTGTTCTTTTACTCCTGAAGACCATTTACGGGCTACGACAATCAAGGAATGCATGGAACGGTACGATATCCAAGTTCTTCAAGGATGTTGGTTTTGTGAGGAGTGTAGCAGACTCCAGTCTATTCGTTTTTAACTACAAAACAGAAATTTCTTTATATAGTTCTTTACGCAGATGACTTACTATTGGTATCAAACTGCAAAGTGTTGATAGTTGAAGTAAAAATTCGTCTAGCAACCAAATTTGCTATGACCGACTTAGGTCCTGTAAAGTACATCATAGGACTTTTTATTGTCCGTGATAGAAACAAAAGATGTACATTTGTTAGTCAAAGGCAATACTTGAAAAACATTCTGGAGAGATTCAGAATGGAGGATTGTAAACCTGTAGGCACACCTCTAGACGTTAATGTCAAGCTCAGTCGGAAAGCTTGACGTGGGCAATGCAGGGCTCGAGACCAGATCTAGCATTTGCAGTCGGCTTGGTGAGCCAGTTTTCATCGAATCCTGGTCACGATCATTGGGTTGCTGTCAAACGTATTTTCAGATATATCCAAGGTACTTTGGATTACAGGATTTGCTATGATGGTGGTAATAGCACATTGAAGCCAGTTGGTTATGACGATTCTGATCATGCAGGCTGCTTAGACTCTAGAAGGTCTACAATTGGTTATACTTTTATTCTAGCAGGAGGCGCCATCAGTTAGAATAGCAAGAAGCAGAAGACAGTGGCTTTATCCAGCACGGAGGCGGAGTACATGGCTTGCACTCATACAACCAAGGAAGCGGTGTGGGTTAGGAGACTCATGAGAGAGATGAGCTTTCCACAAAAGAACCCGACTATCGTTCACAGTGACAACACTGGTTGTATTGCACTTGGTAAAAATCCAGTATTCCACCAACGGACAAAGCACATAGATGTGCAGCATCATTTTGTCCGTGAAAAGATAGAAGACGGTACAGTTATCTTGAAGCATCTTGGAACGAAGGAGATGCCTGCAAACATATTGACTAAAGCCGTAAAACGTGAATTACACTATGGTTGTATGAATATGTTGGGTTTGGTAGCAGATGTCTCATAAAGTGGGAGTGTCAGAGCTTTATAAGTCATCGGATATGTTACCTAGATAGAGTTACCACACTGCCAACACATGGACTACCACATGTCTGTCACCTCTCGCCGATGTATGAGAGGATGAATATCAGGATAAGGTGGAACCTCGATCAGTATATACACTACATCTCTTCAGTGTACATTTATTCCATTCACTGCTGTAATATACATTACCTGTGTGCGTCTATTTCTTGAGTATCACCAACATAAATTGCAGAGTGAGACGAACTCTGTCTGTCGTGTTGGAAGAACTGAGAAAAGGCTTTTACACAACATGAACAAATTTGTCTAATTAATGCTCCGGGTTTTTTCGCGTCTTGCAAACCAGACGATGGCCTGTATCCTTTGCCAAAAGCAGTTAATACTTTCAGAACCTTTTCGTGTGAAACCCATAGCAAAGGAGAATTATACTTGAGTTCCTGGAACAGTTCTGTGATTGTCATATTATGTACATGGGTGAAGCAGGATATTCACCCATGTACACTGTCCTGCTTCACCCATGTACACTGAACCATTAATTAATCTTTTAACCCTTCCGGCGGGAAGGGTTAGAAGATTAATTAATGTCTCCTGCAAATGACACAATTAGACAACTAAACTTCCGGTCTTATATCCCCAGGAGCGCAGCAGTCCGCTCTTCACTTATGGGTTATCTTCGGATGAGTTGGCTACTCCAGAACTAGTTAACATATAACATGTATGAATTAATTTGATATTTTATAAGAGCTTATTATAATAAATTTTTATAACACTTACGCATTATCTGATAAGAGAAAACGAAATTCAATGTACAAGGCCGTGGGGAAGGATATTATTCAGTTTGCTCAAAAGTACACATGTGTAGTTTGGAGTATCGACAAGCTAGAATTCTGTGTCACAGCTCTGGCTAGTAAAGAATCTTTAGGGTTTTAAGCAGAACTGCCTCCATCCTGACAAACGTTGCGAACCAGGAGAATTACGAAAGATTTGCTTGGGACCTTCTCGTCTGTTTGTACGCTTTTCGGTCATACCACCAGTAAGGACAAGAAAACTGGACTGAGTTTGATCGAAATTCTCCAATAGACACGAGATCGAGCATCGATGTTGCTGGATCTCTGTTGGATCGCTACTCACCTTTTTAAATTTTAGAGCTAGTACTGAACGAAAAGAAACTTCAAACCCAATCGCAAGTAGAAGAAGACTGGACATGACCAGGTAGAACTAAGTGGAGTACTTAGTATATACATGAAACTAACTGAGGACATAACCATGGAACAAAATGAAGGAGTATATAAATCCATGTTTTCACTAAATCTGGAGTTGTACAACTCTCGTGTACATCTGAGTAGTGAAAAGTGGAAGGTTGATGTTTTTAACAATTCAGAGTTCAAGATTACACATTTGGAATGAAGATTTGGACCATTCTTATTAGTCTTTTGATGTTAGGTTGCGAGAGTTGGATTATTCAAGAAGAATAGTTGGACAACTGGATATTAAATTCTGAACTACAAACAGATATTATATATAATTAATTCAGAGTAAAATATATTCAGAATTTTATATCATAAAATAATTTATGATATAAATTATTTTAAAAAATGATATTAATGGTTTTTAAACCATTAATAACATATAAAATAATCTGAATATGCTTTGGATTAAAATATCTGAATATCATATGCAATATTACATAATATTTAACATAACACAATAAACCATACAAAATTATATTTTATGTTTGAGAACAATATTATGGATTGAGAGAGTTCTAAATAATACTAGTATAACATATCCTAGTCAAGATTTCAAATTTAATTAGTTTGTCATTGAACTGTGCGAGGTCTTGCACCGTTGTACTGAAAATAATAAAATTAAAATATATTAGTAAGTAAATGAGCTTTGTGTAGATCTAATAAAAAGTTGTGACGATAGAAAATGATAAATATCTAGGGAATATTTTGGTTCAAGTGTTAGGTATCTTGAGATTACAATTGTAGCTCCAGCTTGCAGTTACAAAATATTATTATCTAATGGTAAACTTGCGAATGTTTACCAAAAGTCTTAGAATGTGATCAGTAAATTGATCCATTATTTCTTGAAAGAAGGTGAGTGGATCATGGATCTTTGTTCAGGTTCTAGGGCTGCATTACGGCTAGTCGACATTCTATTGATGTGGAGATTGACCAACGTCAATTCATGTACAACCCTTCTTGCGTCTTCAACATGAAGATATTACCTGACTCTGAAACAGAGACTCAAAAAGATTTTCAAAAAGAAAAATATGCAAAATGCAGCATAAAATTTTCAATAATTCATTATATATATGATTTTGAATTTTTTCAAAAAATACTTCCTCAGAAGTTTAGATTTGTGAAAGTCGAAATAAGAACTCACGTATGTGGTTGTTGTTAGCGGCTGTTAACTGGAGTAAGATTTGAATAGTTCAAGTTGTGAGCCGTATGTGAGTCTTAAGTCTTGATACAAATTAATATTTAACAAATTAAGTATGCATGGATATTAAACGCATGACTAGAGATATTAGATCAAGTCTTCTATTTATTATGAAAAAACTAACAGATATATTTAAAA
Organism: Asterella californica; assembly: GCA_036924285.1. Taxonomy (NCBI): domain Eukaryota; kingdom Viridiplantae; phylum Streptophyta; class Marchantiopsida; order Marchantiales; family Aytoniaceae; genus Asterella; species Asterella californica. The sequence goes on along the minus strand of JAYKYS010000006.1, from coordinate 28,499,656 downwards.
TAGCTCTAACTTCAGATATTATTATTTATTAGACTAAGTGCAAAGACAAAATTCCTATTTCATATGAAGTACTTGCATCCTTGTTCTAGGACTCGTGGTTCATTGTTACTCTAGGTCCACTTGTATTCTTACAGTTCGTCTTCATCCATAAAACAAACACCGAGAGAAGCTCTACATACATAGTCACGTAGAGCTTGTCCAACATCTGCTGTTTGTTGAAGACTATCAAATACGATCATTGTCTAGTATTCCGGTGTCGAGAGTTGAACAAAGTGCATCAACATCTCAGTCATATCCGTTGTAGAGAAATCCTTCGAATCACCTTGTGAACAATTCTTGAGTTGAAACAAATAAGGAATATGTGCAATCGTCAAAATGAACCTCTGCTTCCCAGTAGAAGTGGAGATCTTCCTCAAGTCCGCTAGATAGACTTTCCAGTTGTAAGCTTCTTCTGCACCTTCTTTGCACCCAGTATGAACAATATTAGGACGCATCATAATCACTCCATTTTTCTTTCTCCTCCTTGTACTCTCATGCACCCATAACACAATCTAAAAAGTCTGATGGCAAAATCTCCAACAAAATCTTCATCTTCGCATGACATTTCTTCTGCCCTCCTTCAATCGGTTTTTCAACACCAAATAGTCGTTTCGACAAAACGTTGCGAGAAGAACAGTCCTTCTACAAAATGAGAGAAAACTATATCAGTCAACAAGATAACCATGATGAAAATATCACAGCAAGCCATGCTTCTCAAAGGTCAAAAAACTAATGGTCCTTACACTCAAGAAGAACGTTCTTCTTGAGTGTAAGGACCAATTTTCACTTGTGCTTTGATCCAGTCTTTAATACCAACCATATGCACCACGACCATTTGGATGCAGTCCATGACACAACATTTCTTGCACTCCTTCTACATCTGATCTATTGGAAGTTATCCTTGGTCGACGTGAAGAAGGATAGAGAGTTTACGATCATCGGCCACACTTTGCATAGCCTGCCACCAAACGTCTTCATCTCACCATCATCACGCTTTTTTGTCTTTTCATCTTTGATCAAAGGCTTCTATCCTTTGGTCTCATGTTGTTCCCACTTCGGGAATATACATCTTGGACTTCTCCGAGAGGTCTCACTCTGAAGGCCACTTGGAAAGTACCCTCCAAAGTCAACATGTTTTTTTGGAGTTCATCTTCAGTCTAGATGTTCATGGTCTCCAACGTCAACCGTTTCTTCAAGATGTTTGTACTCTCATCAGTCTTCTTATTCTCCGTGAACTGCTGATGAAAGTGTACTTACGTTGCACCTTGGCATCCACGTTATCGTCGTGCACAAACAACATTGCTTCACTCTTTGTAAGACCGGCGTAAACAACGCAGTTACACCAACGCAGTTGTTGATAACAACCTGAATAGTGCGCAAGAAGCTCAATTCTCACAAGCGAACTATGATTACCCCTGATGACGTAGAAGCACCAACTATGAGAAAGAGGAGAAACATTGTTAGTCTTCGTGGGACAATAGCGAGGATCAACAACAATAAAAAAGTTGTTATAGTTAGCATATGTGTTCCTTTACATTGTCTTTTTCAATCTCTCGACAAAAATCATAGTCTCTAAGCTAGTCATGGCGATCAGGATGATCCATGAAGTTCATGAGTTGGACGCCATCTTGAGAACATGTAGAATCTCATCTGTGTCACTAGTCCGACGTTGATCTCTTTGCACATGTGCATTCACGTCTTGTCCTTAGCAAAGTTCTTCATTGGCAGGTTGTAGCGGACAAAGCCTCCTTTTGGTCTGATAAGCAATACCTCCACTTATCTGAGTGAGGAGATGATCACAATGTAACTGGTTCTTTGCGACTCCCTACTAACATCATCTCTTACGTGCCAAGTTCCAGCAAACCATCCATGAGGAACCATTTCTCTTTCCATGTCAATTTTGAGACTAAAGATAAAATGTCATTTGCCGTGTACGGCCCTATTGGACTAGGAGCTATAAACGAAGCTGTTTTGGGATTTCGCCCTAGAGGCCTAAAAGCAGTTTTTCGTAAATGTAGCTAAATATAATATTCTGACACGAGAGATAGAGTGGAGCCGGTCGCTAAAGAAAATTTGGTGGTAATTCATAAAATGTATAATTAATAGTAAATTATTCAACCCTCCTTATATAATTTTCCTTAAGGACGGCCGCGATCAATGTCAAAAATAGATCAATGCATGAGATTCTGCAATTTTGTCATATTGATGAAATCCTAACTGTTTGTTAGAGAAAAATTATAGAATCAAAGAATCTAATCAAATATTTGAATAATCTTACCTCTACTATAAAAGAAGACAACAATGGTCATGTTTTCTCTAACAGTTTCACGATTATAGAGATTAAGTATCCACATCTTCAATTTTGCATTTTCCACATTATCTAGTTTTTAGTTGGAATGTCCGGTGATAAAGCAGTCCCAAGACAGAAATCAGGCAAATCTCCTATAGAAGAGGATACGAAATGACGTTACAAGTTGACATTCAATGAAATCTCTTCTGATTTTGAGTCTGATGATTCTAGAGAGGATGGGAGAAGAATTGGACACACCACTTGTACTATTTTTGCTTCGCTTGACCGAGCGTTGTCGTAGCGAGAGCCTTTCCTTTGAGCAAGGGCGTACCTTCTGGCTGTGGCTAGCGATCGATGCACAGCAGAGCGGCTAGTATCTCGTAGATTTCTCTCTAACTTCCTCGATAACTAAGCACTTTCTTTCTCTCAGTAAAGGGTCAAGATAACTACACGAAAACGTTGGATGATCATGGGCACGACAAACGGGATATGTGATGACATGATCTCTCGGTAGTATTCCTCTCCGAAGTTTCTCACTACTAGGGCTTCGTACATGGCTTTGGGTCGACAGATGTGTCTTATCTCGCACTGGGTGTTAAAGTTTACAGGAGGGAGCTGATTTAGATCCATCCTTCGTTAGATGAGGATAAAGACGGTGAGGTCCCATTCTTGGCCGTAAGTGACAACAGGTAAGATCACAGGGACAGGCGAGAGCATAACTTGCGCGGTAAAGTTATGCCCGAAGGATCCTATCAGAAACTGTTGAAAGTGGACTCGTTCCATATACATCAGTTTAATCGAGAAAGGGTTTCGAAAAGGGAATCTGGGCGGTAAGTAGAGTCCTTCGTCCATCTCTCACAACATGTGCACTCTAACTACAAAGGTATCTCGATCCATAAAACTCTGATTCAATCTCATAGGATCACCACGATCTCCACACGAACAATCTCTTGGATTTTTCCCCAGGTCGAATGCCCCCACACAGGTCACTCCCCTTTGCTTAAAAGTTTCGAACACAAAAAACAAGGATAGGTGCAAGCTCCCTAACCAAGCAACCCAAGCCTCACGGACCGATGAGGTGGCACACATGCACATCGCATGTTTGGTGCCGTCATACTCATCCACGTGTGGGTCTTCTGGGTGAAAAGTTCTAATGCATGCACCGTAACGTGTCCCAAAAACCGGAGACTAGGCTAGACAGGTAGTCGACTCTACAGGACAAGGATCGCACTTTGCCACGTTGAGTGCGAACCTAACAACCACATGACGTGGATACAACGTAGGTCGCTAAAGTCATATCTACGCCTAGAATACTCCCCAAAGCAATACAAATGTCGCACTGGATACTTTTCAGCCAGCTGTCGCTAACAACTCGAGACCTAGAGTAGATATCGTTGCCGATACAACTCGGCAGAAAAACCAGCGAACTTTCACACATGATAGGTACAGATCTACGGCTCAGTCTCCTCTTAAACTTGCCACGTAGGTAGGATACTAAAATCTCTACTTGCAGGTCAAATTTCAGGAAGATCTGACGGCTAGATCTCCTCTCACAATTAACACAAATCCACAGAAACTAACACGCACTTCCAATCTCAGATTCAGGACAGAAGCTTCTTCGACTAAATGAACCGTCCATTTCCACTCCAACTTCCTGAGCTATCAATTCAGAAGGTAAACTCACTACACAAGAAATTTGAGCCGATTTGACCGTTCTGATCGTCCTCCATAAATCTGCAAACTTGCTGCTTCAGATTGACAGCTTTCTGCACCCCGTCGCCTTCAAATCGCCATTGCGCTCAATCCGCAGAACATCCGGTGGTGAAATTTGTGGCCAGAGCTTCAGCAGCTGACAGACTACAAGCTCATGAAATCTGGTCTCAATCTGACGGTTCAATCACTCAAACCCCTTAATCTTATAATCGGAAGAGAAACTCTTGTACTCTCATCACTCTATGAACTTCAAATCGCCATAACGTATGCCCTGGACCTCCAAATCGAGTGAAATTTGTGGTCAGATTGCTCCTCCCGTCGAGAGCTCTCCGCCCATGCCCTCCGATCTCCCAAAATCCCTCGTCAAAGTGTCCCGAACCTCCCAGAGCGCACACTTAGGTAGAAGACAAGTTATCTTCACTTTTGGGTGGACCAATGGGAAGCTAAAGGACTCAACCTTGTCCTTTTCTGCCCCATGGAGACCCCCAGCAGATAATAGTGCATTCTAAGCTCATAAGAGCAATGTTTTAGATCCTATTACACCACAACTTCTACAATTATGTGCAAAATGCACTTATACGCGTAATTTACATACTAACTGGTCCCACAACAGGACAGCGTCCAATGACAAGCAAGCTCTCATGTTTGAACGTGTGCTTAATTCATCCAAATTCATACTTTTGGACAATGTTCTAAGGAGTCTGGCAACCACGATGCAGAATAGCCCATGAAGTTCATGGAACGTCCGGTCCATTCACGAGTGACTGCAGCAGAGTGTCTAGACGAGTAACTTTCTAGAGGTCGTTTACTTTAGCCGTTAGTACACTTGGTCGGAAGAGTATCCTCCAAGAAAGATCAGACTGTTGTACACCTTGAATCTAGTTCGAATCGGACGATGAGATTGAGGAGATTTCAAACGACGAATCAAATATTAATGACGACAATACTTTAGATGAACGTCACCCAGAGTTGGAGTTGTCTCCGGAGAGAGTTGTACTAGGGCTGACGACGGCTGCTAAATAGTTTGCAACGCCCAACATTAAGTTGTCTGGATTAGCTACTAAAGGTGCATCATTTCAATTCTCTCTCATGCCTTCAGGTTTAATTATATCTGGTGGGTCTAGAATCTGACAAGCGATGTCAGTCATAAATGTCTCCTCATCAAACAAAGAAACAGACAATGTGGATGATCTATCTCAATCAGAGAGCTTACTGTTGGAGAGAGGATTGTCATGGAAATTAGACTTTGGCGTTTGGTCTACGAGAGACAGTAACCACAGTTGTGAAGGATTGTTATCTCGTTTGTCTGCATCAAATGAGTCCTTTACTCTTCTAAGAGATATAAGTGAAAATCTTGTCAATGAAGTACCCATCGAGGACGAAAAGACACGTCAATCAAGAGATTAATATCATACATGTGATTCACCAGAGATCGAAGAGACGCAATGCTTTAGAGAAATTTTACGAAGCAATTCACTTTCACTCAGAGAAGTTCAGATCTATCATCCAAACGGCACCCCCTGGAGTTGATGAAAAATTCATCCATTTTAAAGTAAATCCTGATATTACAAGAAGAGATGAAAGGAAGTTTTGTTGTAAGAAATTATGCTTGTGGAGCACGGGTTTTGATCATATGAAACTAAAACATGAATATTATTTTCATTTGAAACAAAATGAAAGATCTGTTTTTCTAGATTCAAGATGTCCAAGAAGCGACTTTCTAGAACAAGCAAACTAGAGAGCGTATACTCTTTATAGTGAAAGTGATGTGTGTCATAAAGCCTCTAAGGTTATTTTATGTGTAGCTAATGATTGTCTATGAAGAATCTAAAGCGATCCCAATCGTCATCCAACCTCTAGACACATTCACTTAAGTGATCAAATGCTCAGTAGATTCTTTACAATTCTCCAGTCAAAGAATGCTTTTACCTTGTCACAACTCAATGACATCATCAAACAAGCATATACTCCGTGACCTCAAGTTAATTTTCTCGAGAAAACTTACAACTTCAAGCATTTTATCGAAGAAGCACCTCATTCATGGGAGAAGATCACTATCTTGATCGAAACGGGATGGAAAACCATTGAACAAGAGATACTTGAAAATGGTTTTTGACCCCGCACGTACTGTGGTACGAGATATAAATCATCTATGATAGGATTGCAATAGTTGACTAAATAAGATGATATCTTGACAAGAGAAGTTGAAGAGGAGATGGTGAGGAGAGATGAGATCATTGTCGGTAAGCCAAGGGATAAAGAATGTCAGTGATTTGTTCCTCTCAGTGACAATAAGCTTAGAATGGTGTTAATCATTCATCTTTCAGATGTTTTTGAGCTACAACAATGTGTTTGATCAGCGAAAGCTCTTACAAATGTCAATCATGAGAACGGATCATCAAATTTCAACAAGGTACAAGTGGAATGGTCGAGACGGATGCATCATACAACAAGTGCTTCTCTTATGGAGAGATACATCAATTGCGTGAACAAAAATAAAAGTTGCGAAAGACCTCAATTCTTATTTGGAAAGAGAATGTTGGATTGATGCTAATGCATGTGTGTCTGATTGACAATAGAGAGCAAAAGAAACTGCAGAAAAAATAAAGATTCCAGCTAATGTGCAACAGATAGTATTGAAGTTTCTAGAGACTCTTAGAGAAGTAGAGGTATGAGTCTACGTCCAATTTAGAGAAGTATAAGTTTTTAGACTTTAAGACAGTCTTAGACTCTTTTGGAAGACTCAGTATTTTATATTCTTGTTTTAGAGAACTGAAGGGAGACTTTTATATGAGCTTTAACCAATGATAGTTACATCGTTTTGAAATTGGAGTAAGATATGAATAACTCAAGTTTTGAGCTGTGTGTGAGTCTTAACTCTTGATTGTGAACGAATGTTTTAATAGCACATTCAGTTTGCATGGATAATAAATGCATGACTAAAGGGATTAGATAAAATCTTCTATTTGTTGCGAGAAAACTAACAAATACTTTAAAAATAACTCTAACTTCAGATATTATTATTTATTAGACTAAGTGCAAAGACAAAACTTTTATTTCTTATGAAGTACTTGCATCCTTGTTTTGTTCATCATAAATTTTATTAAATCTACACAAAGCTCATTTACTTACTAATATATTTTCATTTTGTTCTTTTTAGTACAAACTGTGTAAGACCTCGCACAGTACTGGTTTGATCGAAAGACGTACCCACAGATGAGAAGATCTCATGCAAACGTTGTCTTGATGAGAGTCTTTCTTAGAGAGGACGGACCTCCTGACTGTGATTGATTGTGAGATCGATCAAAAGAAAAATATGCTATCAACGAGCAGAACTCAAATTCAATCTCTTGCATCCACCAAATCAAATCAGACATCCAATCTGTGCAAATAAGCTTTCCCAAGACCCAAGAACTTTATTCAAGTCTCAAATTTTAACATCAAGGTCATCAATGATCTGAATCTTCTCCTGTCTCATGCGTGCGCCTCCTTCTCTCTCAGTCTAGTTCTCTATAATAAAAAATATCCCTTGAACTGCCGCCGCACGACGATTTACCTAAAACTCAAGCCCCCTGTCAAGCAGCCCCCTAGCTAAGCAGGGGTCCTTATGTCCTTATACGCTCACTCACTTATCAAGCAGGTCCCTTGCTAAGCAGCTCCCTAGCCAAGCTAACCCCTTGTTAAATAAAAATTTCTCAACCCTCGATGCCATCTTGATGCAACTCAGATTATTAGCTAAACCACGATTTTAGAGCCTAGACCACAGCTACAAGACCATCCCACAGGGCATACAGCCCTCTCATAGCTATATCAGATATCTCTTAACTCATAATCTCAGTTGCATGCAGAGGCTTAGGTCAGAAAGTCCACGTTTAAGGAAGATACAAGTCTCCCACCTCTAGATGTGTGGCTATTCTAAAAAGCTAGCAAAGAGGATAAAAGCGAATTCTATAAGTATGTGTACAAGTTTCTTTACTGTATTAAACGGAAACAGGAGCCACCTCAGTGAAATGGATGTCCACCTAGGAAAAAGAGATCTTTGGATCAAATCCTCCTGGATCATGTTCCTATCTCAGCATGTTGGCCTCCTGGCTCATGTTTCCTATCTCAACGTGTTGGTCTCCTAGATGGGAGTTTATGTTGGGTGTGTGGCTACGTCTTGCACATCTAGGGGCGGGGGACTAGTATCCTCCTTAAACATGGGCTTCTTGGTCTAAGCCTCCACATGCAACCGAGATTATGAGTTGAGAGATACTTGACACAACTATGGGAGGGCTATAAGCCCTGTGGGGTGGTCCTGTAGCTATGGTTTAATCTCTAAAATAGTGGCTTAGCTCATAATATGGGTTGCATCAAGATGCATTGAGGGTTGAAAAAATTTTATTTAACAAGGGGCTGCTTGGCAAGGGAGCTGCTTGATAAGTGAATGTGTGTATAAAGACATAATGAACTCTTCTTAGCTAGGAGGCTGCTTAGCAGGGGCCTTGAGTTTTAGGTTAATCGACATGCGACAGGAATTCAGGAGATATTTTTTATTACAAAGAACTAGACTAAAAGAGAAGGAGGTGCGCCAGGAGACAGTAGAAGATTCTGATCGTTGATGACCTTGATGTTAAAATTTGAGACTTGAATAAAGTTCTTGGGTCTTGGGAAAGCTTATTTGCACAGATTGGGTGTCTGATTTGATTTGATGGATGCAGGAGATTGAATCTAAGTTCTGATCGTTGACAGCACTCTGTTTTTCTTTTGATCGATCTCACAATGAATCACAATCAGGAGGTCCGCCCTCCCTAAGAAAGATTCTCATCACGACATCTGGTGCTTCCATTGAGAGCAATTGGGTGATTGATTTGGAGAATTTGTTAGATTGAGTGAGGAAGATGGATCATGGTGCTGCCGTCCAGGGTGTTACTGCTGCTCATGGTGTTCCTATTCAAGAGACTCCTGACCAAGATGGTGTTGGCTCTCAAGGAGGACCTTCAGTATTTTCAATGGGCAGTATACAACTCAGATTCTTCAAGCGTTGGCCGCTATGATTCAACAGCAACATGCAATTGGTGGAGCTGAGCAAAAATCCACAAAGGCTTTACAAGCAGTTGTTAGTCGATGTGGACGATTTGATGACAGAGATGTTATTAAATACTTGCGCGAGTATGTGGGTGAGATGAAACTGATCAGTGCACCTGAAGTTGAGATAATTCTAAGCTTTGAGTCGACTGTTGTTCCTGAACTGAGAGAGAAAGTGAGAAATCTATAGAGGAGACATCTAGGAGGATGGACTCTGTTCGAACATGCACTGAGGGAGGGGTTTCTAGAAGAAGATTATGATAGGATCACCAGGAGGACATTCCTTGATTGGATAGAGCGTCAGCCTAGACTTACCATGTGTCTGAATGAGTTGGTTCATGAGTTTGAAAAGAGGTACTCGCAGCTTTCTGATCTGGAAAGATTGACGTTAGATGCTAGGAAGACAGAGTTATTCTTGTGGACTATGGATGAGTTTACAGCAGATAGACTTTGTTTTATGTTAGCTGATCGTGGAGCAGAGGGGGGAGTTACATCTGATTGGAGAAGAGTGGAAGAAGCAGCATCTACTCTTGCTAGACAACATCGTGGCAGGATGGCAATAGTTGGACAACTAGAGACCTTGTCAGAACAGAGAGTGGTTCCTCAAGTCCCTATAGTTCCTCCGATAGTCCACCAAGCATATGTGGTGGTTTCTCAGGCATCTGTAGTGTCTGTCCCAGCACAAAGAGGTCCTAGACAGCAGCGACATCTTGAGAATCGAAATCAACACAACTTGATTGAAGAGCTCACTCAACAATTGAGAGATTTAAGAGTTGAGATGAAAGATCTGAAAAGAGATCAGCGACTAGCAGCGGCAGCTCATTCGATGTAGAATAGTGAGAGAAGGGAAGCAGTTTGTTGATGTTCACTTCTTTAGGAAGCATACAAAGTACAAATCTGTATTGAAAAAAATGAAGCTGATGGCAACTCAACTACCTATTAACTCGCACAGCAAGTACAGTTAGTGGACACTAAGCCCGTATTGCATGATCATAGACAAGTAGGACATCAATTTACCGAGGAGACGTTGATGGAGCTCTAAATAAGCGAGGGTGATTTCTTGACTGAGATTGAGAAGACTGTTTTTACCATGATCAGCTATCATCTGATCATGGTAAAACAATTTCTTTTTCAGCGAAAGAGATAGGTTGTGTGGATCCAAAGATAATAGCACCTATGGTTATATTCACAATCCCCACGTGCCTTGGGATCTGAAACGGATTCTGGTTCCTCGTGCCTTGCTGCCTAAACTCATTGAATTGCTGAAAGAGAAAATACAGAGCCGTCTATGGGGTCATATTCTAGCAGGTGGTTCACTGTACCCAAGAAGTCAGGAGCCTTGTGCTTCATTCAAGACCTACAGCCTACGAATAATGTGATCATTCACAACATTGAGACGGGTCCTTTGATTGATGAGGTACCGGAGGCATTTGCAAAGAGAGCTATCTATTCTATTGAAGATCTATATTCTGGTTATGATCAGTTTCAGTTGGCTGTCGAGAGTAGAGATCTGACCACTATGCGTACACCTTTGAGATTGATGCGGATGTGTGCTCTTTCTCAAGGAACGACAAACTCAGTGGCTCATATGCAGAATGCGATGCATAAGATATTACGGGAGTTTGTACATGAGGTTATCATTCCATTTGATGATATTCCTATAAAAGGTTGCTCGGTTGGAAACAAGGATGGAGCAATACTCGCGAATGGATGTAGGAGATTTGTTGCAGACCACATCAGAGATGTAGAACGTATTTTGACTCGTCTGGAGTCTCAACTTGTCATGAGCTAAGTCCAAGTTTGGTGTGTCTTATTTTTAGTGGTTGGTCATCTGTGTAGTACTTTTGAAAGACGACCAAAATTCAGAGAAGGTTGACGCTATAGTTAGGATGGCAGACTGCAAAAATATCACGGGGGTTCGACGCTTTCTAAAGGCTTGTGTATTTTATCATTTATCCATTCCTCATTATGCTCATATTGTGGAGTCTTTGTATGCATTATTGAGGAAATATAAGACGTTTGTATGGACTTCAGTCCATCAAGAAGCTATGAATGGGTTCAAGGAGACTCTAAAGTCTCCACCTGTGTTGAAAAGAATAGATTATGGGTGTTGAAGATCTGTCATTGTCACAGTGGATACTAGCCCAAAGACGATTGGCTGGGCGATAGGTCAAGATGACGCGAGTGGTGTGCGGTTTATCTCTAGGTTTGGGGTTAGAATCTTGACGGACAGGCAACGAGATTATCCTCAAGTGAAGCGAGAGTTGTGGGGTGTGGTCACCGCGATGAAGACAAATCGTGAGTGTTTGATTGGTGCTCATGTATTCTTAGAAACAGATTGTATATCTCTGCTTGAGGTGATATCCAACTGTAGCACGCCGGACATAGTGATGTTGCGTTGGATTGCCTACATCAAGAGCTTGAATCTAGAGCTGAAGGATATATAAAAGATAAAGAGAATGTGGTAGCAGATATGTTGTCAAGGGCTCGTTATATAGACGAGGATGATATGTTTTCAGAAACTGAGGAAGAAGAAAGAAAGGATGTTCTGTGTCAGGTTGGTCGACAGGTTACAGCCCCGGAGCCGCAGTTGTTAGGGAAGAGCTTTACACATGTAGACTTCGTGACATAGGATATTACTTAAGTTCACTGGAGAGGCAAGAGAGATGGAGCCAAGCAGAGTTCAAAGAAAGAAGGAAGCAAGCATACAACTATCTTCTACATGACGGATATATTTGGAGACGGTCACTGAAAAGAGATGAAATGTTCATACGAGTAGTGGACGATCTGCAGACTAAACAACAACTAATGAAGGAGTTTCATGACACCTTGTGCGTTGGACACCGAGGGATTTGGGCTACTTACGTAAAGTTGAAGGAGAGATACTGATGGAAAGGTCTATATCGAGATGTGATGAACTATGTTAGTTTGTGTTTGCATTGTCAATTTTACTCAAAGATGTGATATAAAGCTGATCTTGTGCCAACTTACCCGCCATTCACTTCCAATGGGTTCTCGACGTGGTGATAATGCCTCCGGGGTTATGAGGTATGCGATATTTAGTTTTGGCTCGTGAGGACCTCTCCAACTTTGTAGAAGGACGAGCACTGAGGACGAAGACTACAGAAGGTATATGTAGGTTTGGACTTGAAGACATTGTTTGTAGATATGTATCTATAAGGAGACTACAGACGGATAGAGGAGAATTACGTGGTGTAGAAGCAAAGGAGTTTTTTGTTCGATATGGCGTGAAGCTCAAGCTTACTACTGCGATGAACTCAAAGATAATTGACAAGAGCGAACGTAGACATCCATCAATTGTTCAAGCTTTGGTGAAGCCATGTGACGGTAGACATAGAGAGTGGCCTAGGTTACTCCCTTTTGCTTTATAAACTGACGACTCACTGTTCTACTACTGGATACATGCTTGTTGAATTAATGTTGAGACAGAAGCCAATGATGCCAGCAGAAGAAGACTTCCTTACTTGGGCTACCTTGCCATGAGAAGATATATGGATCACGTACAGCTTCTCTCACCCACGCATCATACAGTTAGAACGCAGAGAAGAAGATATTGCAGAAGCAAAACAAAAGTTGAAAGCGGTTCGACTTGAAAATAAGGAGAGGTTTGACAAGACCCATAGGCTTCGACCGAAATCAATACAAGTTGAGGACTGGGTGTTGATATACGAAAGTACATTAGAGAACCAGCACTCTACAATCTGAAAGTTAGCAATAGGAAGCCTTAAAGACGCACCATCTAGCTCTTGCAAGGAATAAATAGCATTCTAATGCGCATCTGAGACAATGTATGGGCCAAACCATCTCCTGGAAAACTTTCAGACTGTAGAGTGCTAGTTTTCTAATGTACTATCGTATATCAACACCCAGTCCTCAACTTGTATTAGTTTCCGTCGAAGCCTATGGGTCTTGTCAAACCTCTCCTTATTTTCAAGTCGAGCCGCTTTGAACTTTTGTTTTGCTTCTGCAAGATCCTCTTCTTTGCGTTCTAACTGTCTGATTCGTAGTGAGAGAAGCCTAAACCCTAAATACATGGATGTCCTATTGCATGAGGTCTGTACAATGAAAGTTAGAAGCAAAAATGAGTTTTCTTCCACAGGGAACATAGTTATAAAAGAAGCTACCTAGGAGCTTGTTAAGTTGAGCATGTGCTAAGCTAGGGCCAAGCTAGACAAGCTGCCCCCTAGCTTATATTCCAAAGAACGACAAAAAAGCCGAGAAGGTACAGGTGGAAGCTCTTCTTGATTAGAGCAGACACGTATTTTCATTTATGCAAAATAAAGATATACATAGATGTTTGCGTTGCTTCTAGATAAAAAAGTGACAAAAGAGGAAATTTTTTCGTTTTCCGCTGGTGACTCGAATTCACTATCTGATGAGATCATCACGTAGTGTTCTTGAGTAGTACAGTTTTGGTTCTTTCGTCACTAGAAATAGAGCTGTAAAATGAAAGTAGCACCTAAAAAGCTAGCAAATGAGATAAAAGCGAGTTCCATAAGTATGTGTACAAGTTTCTTTACTGTATTAAACTGAAACAGGAACCACCTCAGTGAAAGGGGTGTCCACCTAGGAAGAGGAGGTCGTTGGATCAAATCCTCCTAGATCATGTTTCCTATCTCAGCGTGTTGGTCTCATGGCTCACGTTTCTTATCTCAGCGTGTTGGCCTCTTGGATGGGAGTCTATGTTGGGTGTGTGGCTACGTCTTGCACATCTAGGGACGGAGGATTGTATCTTTCTTAAATGTGGGCTTCCGGGTCTTGTAGCTGTGGCCTAGGCTCTAAAATCGTGGCTTAGCTCATAATCTGAGTTGCATCAAGATGACATCGAGGGTTGAGAAATTTTTATTTAACAAAGGGCTAGCTTGGCTAGGGGTCTGCTTGATAAGTGAGTGTGTGTATAAGGACATAAGGACCCTTGTTTAGCTAGGGTGATGCTTAGCAGTGGACTTGAGTTTGAAGTAATTCGATGTGCGACGGCAGTTCATGAAACATTTTTTATTACTTCCACTATACAACTCTGTTTCTAGTGACGAAAGAACCAAAACTATACTACTCAAGAACTACGCGATGATGTCATCAGATAATGATTCTAAGTCACCAACGGAAAACAACAAAGTTTCTTTTCTTTTCACTTTCTTGATCTAATAGCGACGCAAACATCTAAGTATATCTTTATTTCGCATAAATGAAAACATGTGCATGATCTAATCAAGAAGAGCTTCCACTTTCATGGCTTCTTAGTCGTTCTTTGGAATATAAGCTAAGGGGTAGCTTGTCTTGCTTGGCCCTAGCTTAGCACCTGCTCAGCTTAACAAGCTCATGGGCAACTTCTTTTACAACTATGTACCCAGTAGAAGAAAACTCCTTTTCGCTACCAACTTTCACTGTACAGACCCTCATGCAATAAGACAACATGATTCTCTTGGTTCACACCGTTTTTGAGGATGGAGACACTTCTACTTAAAACCCTAAAGACTCTTTACTAGCTAGGCGTGTGACACACAAAACATAAAACATATGCAGTACGCTACTTGTTGTCCCACGAGTATATTATGCATTTATGGAGAGTAAGAAGACTCGTGAGAGTACAAACGTCTTGAAGAAACGCTTGACGTTGGAGGCCGTTAAGGTCCAAACTGAAGATGAACTTCAAAAGAACATGTTGACTTTAGAGGGTACTTTCCAAGTGGCTTTCAGAGCGAGACTTCTATGGGACGTCTTTAACGTATATTCTAAAAGTGAGAGCGACACGAGATCAAAAGACAGAAGCCTCTCACCAAAGATGGAAAGACGAAGAAAGGTGATGATGGTGAGATGAAAGGCGTCTGGTGGCGAGTAGTGCAAAGTGTGACCGACGATGGTAAACTCTCTATCCTTCTTTGTGTCGATCAAGGACAACTTTCTACTTTTATCTCAGCCCTTGAGCATCTATGCAAAGTATGGACGCACACCTCTTAACCTCCCTATCCGTTCCATTTTTTCATCTATCCAAATTATCACATCAGACAAATCTAGTTTAGTGAGACATATTTAATAATCAACTTGAGAAATCAGGAGAATGATGATAAGGAGCATTATGATGTTGTTGTAGATCGAGCATAATCTCATATTCATCCACAAATAAAGCAAAGATAGAAAATGGACGATGTGTATGGCTGCAGTCTTTAATTGCATTTTTGGAGATCAAAATGATTTTCTAAGTTCTAATGTATTGACGATGTTGAGCTCGACTTTCAAATTGACTACTATGGTGATTTTCAACAACTTTTAAGCACTTTTGAAGTGTTAAAGGTCTTAAAGATTTTGAAATAGTTTAAAGTGTCATCCATGCATTGCAAGGATGCACCTTTAAGGTTTAGGAAGGTGTCCTCCATGGAGTGCATGGATGAGAACTCTCCAAATGCTAGGTTAGGTTGAAATATCACCCTGAAGGGAGCGAAAAGTTCCAAATGTGGAGCTCGTCGAGAAGAGCAACTTCATACTTTCGATTTCGAGAAAAAGAGTTCTAGGTAATAGTTAGTACAAGTCTTAAGTTATGAAAAGCACGAAAGAGAGAAATCTGTTGATTTTGGCTCGTCACTCGAATTCATGATCTGACAGTGTGAAGACGTAGGTGTTTGTGTGTACTATAGTTTTGACTCATCATTCACTAGAAACAGAGTTGAACAGAGAAGTTAGTGTACGAAAAGCTAGTAAAGAATGTACAGAAAATTTTCCTTAAAGATATGTACCAACTGTATTTCCTTTTTGAACTGAAACAGAGGTCATCTCAGTGATAGGGCGCCCACCTAGGAGCAAAGTGGTCTCATGATCAATTCCCCCTGGCCTGTGTTTCCTATTCTGGCATACTGACCTCCTGGAAGAGAGTCTATGTTGAATATGTAGCCACGTCCTGCATATATAAGGACGAGAGATCAGTATCTCCCTTAATCGTGGGCTTCCTGGCCTAAGCCTCCGCATGTCACCTTGATTATACCATGAGAGATACCTGGTGCGCATATGGGGGACTGTAAGCCTTGTGGGGTGACCCCATACGTGTAGAGACTTCTACTTACATTGGATGACTTGTGGTATATGCAAGGTGGCATCAAGATGGCATCTAGAGCCAAGAAATTTTTATTAATCAAGGGTCCAGTTTAGCAGGGACCTCCTTGGTTGTTATGTAAATAACAAGGCGCTACGCATGCAATGACATTACGAGGACTATGCGTTTGCAAGACCTCACAATCTTAGAAGGTGAAATATGTGAAGGTGAATCTTAAAAGTGAAATCCATCTCACCTCATGAGTCTTAGAAGGTGATATAGGTGAAGGTGTAATTCTAGAGATGTGGATGAATGTTAAAAAAACAATGAAAATTAATATAGTCTTTGAAAACCATGATAAGATTATCTTCGGATACTGAAAGAAGTAGTTTATAATTTTATGTAACTCACAATGAGCATCTTTCAATGTGTCTTCATATATTGGTAGTAACATGTCTGCATCATTTATGTAAATATATACTTGTGAAGCTTAAGATCATTTTGAGGATAGTGATCTTAAGAATCTTCTGATGTATGATAATGCATAAGTTTGAGTCTTTGGACCCATTTGAAGATAATGATCAGTTGCAACTGCAGAAAAGAACATTTAGAATATTGTGGAGGTTAGGAAGGATAATTTTAGATTATGTTATTACATACATTTCAAAATTTATGAAAGTTAAGAAAAGATACATAAATGAGATTGTGTTAGTTTTCAGTTTGTGTATGATGCAATTATTGTTAGAAAATATGAAGGAGTATATGATGTCAAAAATTTTAAAATTATCTTTAGTTTGATGCATATGAATTTGTATTGAACGGTTTGAATGATGAGCGTATGAAGAAAATAAGTAGACTAATTTGTTTAACTAGATGAGAATATATTAACATATGATGATTTTTGAAATGAAAAAGTAATAATGAAGAATGTGAAAGATGTTGTGAAGATTATGTACATTGGAGTATCGATAATATATAAAAGATATGCAAGAAATGTATAGAATGATTTGAATCTCGAGGTCGTCTTGATAGCAATGAAGAATCGTAACTGCGAAACAAAACATTTGGAATATTATGGATGTTAGTATGAGCATGTTTATATTATATTGAACAGTTGTGGATGCATACATTTAGGATGTGAAGTCAGTAGCTCATGACATGAAGATGATTTCCAGTTTATATAAGAAAATGTTTTTTCAAGAAACATACGAGGTACTATCTTGTTTCACAAGTGTTGAAAACCTCTTGAATCTGAAATATATGATCATGAACATCACTCGTATATATGAACATCACTCGTATATAGTACACGAACAAAAGAAGATTAGATTTGTTTTTTCACGTAAATGAGAACGTATTAACATGTGATGGTTTTTTATAGAGAATAAAAATAAGATCATGATCTGTCCAATAAGCATGTGATGATGAATAGAGATTTTCGTATTGGAGAACGTTAGTCCATATTTGATCTAGATTTGATCCATATTTTGTGGTTGGTTTTGTGAAAGTTGGAAAAATGTTATATGAATTCATGAAAGATGCGAAGGATGCAGTTTGATGATCATCAATTTTGAACAGATTGATATTGACATCTCTTATGATTATCGTTGGATAATCCTTAGGTATGTTTTGAATAATGATAGTAAAATTGATCAAAACTCATCGAGATGCATACGAGAAAATTTGTATACAACTATGATGTGAATTGCACGACGAGTTAGAATGTTGAAATCTGCAGAAATTATTTTCATGTTATGAGTTCCAAAAATATTATGCGCCGAGAGTTGCATTATGTTTCTATATGTTAGTAGCAAACCTCGACTTGTGTGTGTATGTATATATTGAAATCGTTTGATGTCTATGAAATGTGAAACAGAACTAGGATTTTGTATAAGTATCTCACTGAAGCACAAAATATAAAGTAGCTGTAAATTATGATCTGCTCGAACATCAAGGTGATGTTTTATTAATGATCTTGTGTTTAGAAATTATATGAGCATGTAAGTGGAAGATGAGATATTCATTTGAAGATCATGGATGTGGAGTTGCCATGATGATTTTAGTTTCAACCGTTTCATTTCGAGTGTCACTCTGCTGTCTACAACTATATGACGATGCTCGATCAATTGTAATATATGTAAGTGCTTAGAATTTTTCACTCTGGATAATGTCAATCCGTGTCGATTTATGTGCTTGGGACTGAAAGCTACTTGATGCATGGTCAATCCTTGCGATCTGTGGATAGTTCGTGCAGATGCTTGTTGAACAGGGAAATGTGTTCTAGTGATCTTATGTTCTCTGGTATATTTATTGATTGGAAATTGTTGCGAAATTCTTGTAATGGGCGTCTAAGATTGATTAATGTTATTGGAATACAAACTTTTTTGTTTGTTCCTCGTTTGTGTTCTAATCTTTGGATCCGAATGATTTGATCATCATTATACGTTGTTGTGGACATGAAAATCCCATCGCTTTCATTTGCGAGTCCATCTCGTGTGTTATAATTGTAACATAATTCTACTAACATGGTAACTTTTAGAGATGAAGTACCATGTAATCCAGCTATATCTTTTGGATTTATGGATATCTTAAATCTTTTTGATATAACAGAAGAAAAATGATCTTTTGAATGAAATAAATATTCGTTCTCATCACTTATACTAAATATATGTTGATTATGAAGTTTCGTATCTTTGTTAGTGTAAAATAAATGAGGTATATCGTTTGGTTTAGAATACGTGTTTTAATAAGTTGAATTTAAATTATGTAGATCCAAAGATGTTTGTTGGTTGATGCGAATACGATTCAAAATTTGTATAAAATTTGTATTGTTCTGACACATAGGTTGAGTCAGTTCATAGTAATTGATCCACTAACATATGGTCTTCATTTTTCAAACACTATGAACTGACTCAACCTATGCGTCATATATTTTGAGAATTCATATTAGATGACTAAAAAATCCATGAATCTTGAACAGGTTGTACTTGATAAAAGTCACGGCAAACAATTATATCTAAGCCACCGAATAAAAAGTTGAAATTCTGAGTTATTTGTTGTAGTCTTTGGTTTATGTATGAGAACATTCTTGCGTCCACTAGAGAGATCTCGTGTATCACTAATAATCTTAATTGGCTATAATATTTGATGCATTTATCTAATTGATCTAGACTTAATTTTGATACATTCATATCGTAAGAGTCTTTAGGGATTGCTAAAGCACTGTGAATAGTCATTCCTTGTATATTATGTGCAGCTTGTCCTGTGTATGCTATCTTCAAAACTTTTATTTGTTCAGGATCATTAAACCTGGATTTATCATCTTCGTATATCCATGACAATCCTTGTATAATTTTTAATAAGGTGAATGTTTTACCGATTCCTACTTCTCCCGTAAGAAATAAATGGAGTACTTTGTTGCATTAAGTTGACATTCTCCAAATCTAAATTGCTTGAATCGTGTTCCGGTTCGCTTTGTTCGTTATGATATTCTCTTATTTTCTTCAAGTTCTACCACCTCATCCTCAAATTTCTTCCAATCTTCGTGTACTTGGTTCGTATTGTACTTAAAAGTATACAAATTTTGTAATAATAGAATATGTGATTTATGTCTATTATATGTATTTTTCCATGTTTCAATTGAATCTTTAATGTTGTTCTCGTCGTAAAGAAAAGGGACATATAACAGCACTTGCTCTCTGGAATACTCTTCTGGTTGTTTATATTGGTCGAAACATATCCACCGTACGATTTTAGATTTTCTCAATCTTCTATTTTGTGAAGTATGAAACTTGGCCACGAATTCTATCAAAGCCATTGAATTTGTTTAGAGATGTTGTGGACGTCGTGCATACTTATCTATGATGGATGACAATCCTATGTTTGTTGAAGAACCATCTTCAGAAGATAGATGCTTGGTACTTTTGAGGAGGAAGGTTCCACCGGATGGACTACTAGTATCTATGAACTGAAAGGAACGAGAAGCATGATACAAAGGTAATTTTAATATTGTATAGATGGCTAAGTGAGCCGAAACTTTTCTGGAATTTAGGAATGCATTGCCTAACTTTTTTATTCGTGTGATTATTTCTTGATTTTCCTCAATACATTTATTGTTAATTTTCTTCATCTCATTTATTATTGTATTATCTACTTTTGTTAGATATGATGTACAATATTGTGTCACAGCATGTGGATCCAACACGTATTGACAATCTGTGTTGGCTTGCCAAATTGAAGCAGCATTTTTTGGGAAGGAATTAATGTAAATATTGATTGGATGACGTTTGACATATATGGAAAGTTTTGATAAAGAATATCTTAAAGCTAATATGTAAGTTTTATATGTAAGTTCTAAATGTTGAAGATACTTATCAAAGTTCATCTCCAATCCAGTTTTGGAAGAAGAAATGATGTTTGAAATTCTAATAGATTTAAGTTTTATATCTCTCGTTGTTTCATCATCGAGTTCATCGTTAGTTAAAGGATATAATATTGTTGTTTTTGACATGAGATATCATGAAAATTGAAATCGACAAGAAGAAGATTTTTTTTTATAGCAAGTATTTGTGTGATGATGAGTTTGACATTTGATCATCTCTTCGCTCAATAAGTGACGATTAGGAGAAATGTACTCGTCTATGAAAATTGTTATTGATTCATCAGGATCTATCTTGAAAACAAGAGCATTTTTTATCCACACTAGTCCGTGATCATGTGTACTGCCTCTGCTTTGAAATTCACTTATGAAAAAGAAATCAGATACATTTCTCAAAATAATTGGTTATGTTAAATAAGTAAATCAGTTTTCTCATGCCTTCATTTTTGCTCAGCTTCATGACGTAGAAGAATGCTAATAAGACCAGCAAGAGTCAAATTAAAAATGGCACGTAGCGTCTACAGAGTTGTAAGCTATCAGATAGACTGCTGATAAGATTCATGATAGTCTCATCATGAACTGTTACGGCCATAGACTCTAACTAAGCAATAATGTACTTGAATTCTTGTAAATGAGAGCCAACCGGCTGTCCCTCAGAAAGCACAAGATTCCTGAAATGATCTTTCAGATTGACTTTAGTCAATAAATCAATAGAATCAAAAACCGCCTTCAAAGTATCAAAAATATCCTTAGAAGTCGTGCATGACAAAGCATACTTTTGAAAGTTCAAGGTCCTTCTTGTCCCAAGCAATTTGAGCAGCAGGGTCACTTGCAGGTCTGACTTCAGATCCATCTACGATAGGCAGAAAATCTTCAATCTTCAAGAAAGTAGAAATAACACGTTTTCAGATATGGAAGTACTCGTCATCAAACCGAAGAATCATATCAGCCCATATGTTTGTACACATTGTGGATTGATTTTGTGTCACAAAAAGATGAAACCAAAGCTACAACTAAATGCTTGACAATCGCAAGTAGATCTAAATCACGAACACGGCTCTGATACCATGTCAAAAATACAAAAGCAGTAAACTAGAAAGAGAAGTTGTTGCACGATCACTGATAAGAGATTATAGAAAAGACCTTATTCATTGATCAAAATGTCCGATTCATAGCGGACAGAAATCGCATGAAAGAGAGTTTGAGACATGACACAGTGATGTGCGCTCACAAGGTCTACACTCATGCTTCTAAATTGAATTACCAAAAAAAATGTTACTCTATCATTTCGTGTTGATGAGATGATGAGAGTTGCTAACTACATTATTGAACTAACACCAATTCATTTTGACTTTATTGAAATCGAAATACAAAAAGAAGACATCAAAGCATTGTATCGTAGAAGCGGTATTTAGTGGAGGATCACAAAGGGATCATGAAACAAGTAGGTGTCAGAACTGCAAGAAGTCAAATTCTACGCCACTCTAGCCAAGACCACCACAAGAGAAGAAGTTAACGTGGTCGAAGATTCAAGAAAGAAAGATTGCTAAGTGTCGATGGAGAAACTATAGAGGTAATCCGGATATTATGAAAAGTAATAGAAGAAGACTATATCAATATGATTACAGAAGTTTGGAAGAGGAAACGACTTCTTAGGATGGACAGTGGAGGAGTCATTAAGCTTCTAGATGAGGAACCTGAAAATTTGGAGATCCGGACTCTGATGTCGATAATGTACAAGATAGTGAGATGATGTTGCTAATAGGCTCAGTGGGATGATACCTAGGATAGTTGATCCACAACAAACAAACAAGCTTCGTTACGAGAACGAAGATAACAGATAATGTACTGAGGCTCTGACTCAGCCAAGACTGCCTTCGTCGAAACTTATGACCTGACCGGAAGCAGGACGGCCATCTCAGGGCAAAAGGCAATCTTCCTCAAACTTTATTTCATAAAAGCATATGATAGATTAGAACAAAGATTCTTGTGAGATACGATGAGAAGCCTGGGTCCAGAGAAAGATATGATAGGGTTATGTCAGGGGCTGGTTCATGAGAGTTCTTCACAGGTCCACTTAAATGGAGATTTCTCTGCCAAAATATAGATAGCAAGGGGGGTAAGGCAAAGGTGTTCTCTTGCCCCTCTACTGTTGCATTAAGCACTCAACCACTCATGACAATACTTACTACGGTGAACGGAAGAGGACTAATTCAAGGCATGAACCTCGAGGAAGGAGGACGATGATGCACCAGCTTTTTACAGATGGTACCGACCTTTTCATCACAACTGAGGTACAGTACTATGAAGAAGTCAAAAGATCATGTCATCATTCAGCAAGCATCTGGAGACAGTTTGAATTTGCAGAAATCAATCATTATGTCAATAGATGAAGAGCGGGTATCTGATTGGATCGATGGCGACGAAAGCATAGTCGTAGAGAAAGGACGAGCCTTTAGGTACCTTGGAATACTGTCCAGGAATAGTATAGATGACAAAGAGATAGATGAGGAGTTGAAGGTGAAATTGTGGAAGAGACTTACACACTATCCAACAATTTACTATCATGGTCGAGCAAAACCATCCCTCCTACAACACATTCTCGTCGTAATGTCAATATACTACATGATGTCTGTCGCTCTTACATAGGAAGGCACACATGAGTTGGAGAAGATTTATGTAAGCAGTTCATGTGAGGATGGAGCGAGAAAGGGAAGAGGAAGATAACGCTCATTGCACAGGATTCTTTTGTAAAATAGAAGAAGATCGGAGGTCTTTGTTGGAAAGGCTTCAAGAATCAGAACCGAGTACTACAGCTAAAATGTATTACACAAATGAGAAAAAAGACGTAGAACATGTTAAACTAGCCAATAGCATGATTCAACGAGCGTTAGAAAATGATCTGCATAAGAGAGAGAGAAAAAAATGGTCGGTGACGAAGAGAATATTGCTTGCGAAGAACCTCAAGATAACAAAATCCGAGACGTTGAACAAGATGCTATAGAGTTGGTAAGCATATAGGAAGTACGTTGAATATGACTTCAAAGAAGGAAGCATTCCACAAAACCTTATCTTAGTTCAACAGATGATGCTGAATGAGAAATTTGGGATGCAACAAGATCTTGAGGTACAAAGAGTAAGCAAGATCTTGAAGAGGATTCAAGTCGAAAGAATTTTGAACCTAGCGGACACAATGGCAGAGGAGAAATCACTAGTGGATAAACTTCACGAGAAGGAATCTTCTCTGAGAGAGATGAGAGCTCCTAATACAAGATCTTGAAAGATGGATGAAGAATACAGTTATCATCGAAGAAGAGCTGATAAATAGCGCAGGATGGAGATGGAAAGGAGAAGAGAGGTCGATGAGAGTCTAGGACCACACCTCGTATCAATGGCACAAAGGTTTAGAGCATAAATACACCACCGATTCACTAGATTAAAGATGAGACACAATTGATGATAAGGAGAGTTGGAGAAGGAGACGGAACAAGCTATGGGCAGGATGCACAACTTGAGAGGCAACGTCTATGGTGGTGGAGGCTACAAAGAAGAGGATTTTTCACGAATTCGAGAGCTGCTAAGATGAAGTTTCAAAGTAGAGATTGTGCGAGATGCAAGATCGCAAAAGAGACTATCGAACATTGCTTTTGGCAATGTCAGACCAATAGAGAACGTAGTGAGGAATATTGTGAAGTTGCTCGTCAAGGGACCTTGGACTCCACACACAACGCCTCTCTTTTCTTGATCATCGACGAGGCTCTAGAGAATAGTAATTACAACCATGGGAAAGCATCTTACTTTCCAAAACTCTGCAGGTTGCATGGCAAGAAAGAAATGAGACACAATTTGGCAAACATGTAAGGAAGAGATACTTTGAAAGCATCCTGCAACAGATCAAAGATTGCCTAAGTTCGGATTGTTCTCTGCAACTATTTTTAGGATGGGAGGGAGTTGGACTCGCGTCATATTTATTGATAAATTTTTGGTTTACGCGCATTCAGGCAAATAAAGCTGGCCCCCTGTCTGATGCTAAAGCCATTCGTCAGGAATGCAAAACCTTCCTAAGAGAGAAACTCAATTTGCTACTGAACATGGGCTTTGGGGCCCTTCGAACCCAGGGGCCCTTTCTATTTTTGACCGGGCTTAGGTATAAGTACTCTTCGGGCAGGTTCAATTTGGATCTGACCCTTGCTTAACCCGATGGTCACGGGCTTATTTTCAACGTGAGAAAACCCTGTAAAACAGTGCGTGCCCCGCCCTCACTTCATTTTTTTCTAATCTATTTAGCTATCCGTTCATGGTTCTCGCGTTTCCTTTGCTGTTACCAGCTTCCAGTAAGCCATATACCCCTCGTGTGAAGTTCGGCCACACACGTTTATGACTGTAGGTGACCTAACGGCCTTTCTTACTTTGCCTTATTTAGACTCATCTTTTATTTGTACACAATTAACGGAGGCCTTGAGCACATATGTTACTACATATTTACGCCCTGATGAATTTCTTCCAGCAGAACTCCGTTTTAAATGAAAAGTTAATTGTTTTAGTGGTAGGAGATGGGCCACCAACCCCATGATCTCTCGTCTGGGAAGGCCTTCCTCCGAACCGTACGTGCGAGTCTCCCCGCATACGGCTCTCTAGGGTGACGGAGGGATCATACTATTCGAGCCTTTTTCTGCTTTTCTTGGAGGTTCGGAGAAAGCAGCAATCAATATTTTTTTGAGGTTAGTTTAGGATTAGGGCTTTACCAAAGAAGGACCTTTTTCATGTCGGCGTAGCTTTCTTTTAAGAGTTTTAGGTATTCCAAAGTTTGGGCATCCCTTGTATCTTCGTGCTGTCTTAAAGAATTCAATAGATTAAAACCCTTATCCGAGTTCATCCTCGCGAGAGTGTTCATATGGTCCACCAATGCACTTGTAATAAGGGCGAACACACTTTGACCGCTACCTGGAGGACCCATTACATATATGAACCGTTGTGAGGAATTGTCCTTCTTTAGGACGCGGTTGAAGAAAGCCCTAATAAATATGACACGATCCGCCTTACCATTTGAAAAATCGTTCATGAAAGATTTGAACACGGGGCATTGATCTGAAGGGATCTCCGGGTTGGGTCTTTCCTCCAAGCAGGATACACCCAACCCATAAGGTCGTCCTACTTCGAAAGGAAATACATAATGGCATTATTACTTCGGATGTTCTTGAACTTTTCAGAAAAGTTGCAACCTGCCAAGAATATCACGCATTAATGAATCTTAAACTACTTTGTGTGGTGAGTTGGAATAAAGATAATAAGTGCGCGGATATAGATGTAGGGGTCCGGATTATTAAAGGCTCCGGTGTATAGATAATAAAATATATACAATATTTATCGTGGTCGGGAGTGACTGGACAGCGCTGTAGGCAGGTCATATGGATCCTCTGACTTCCCAGGACGTGTGACCACGCTGGGATCTCACCGATATCACCGATAGGCCCTGTCGCAACGAGATGTCTTTTAGTTCCCTGTCCCCAGTGATTCTTAATTATGAAATTCTTCACGCTTCTAGAAATGGCCCGAGAACATGAAGTTGGAATCGCTAGTAATCGCGGATCAGCATGCCGCGGTGAATAAGTACTCGGGCCCTGTACAAACTGCCCGTCAAACCATGTAAAATGGTATCTACATAAGGTTCGAGAGGTATTTCAACACTTCCAACCTCCGAAATCTCACCAGTTTTACTGGTTGCGGCAACATCCTTCACGCTGTTTCTTTCTTATGTCCAGTTTAAACATATGCGATTTGAATAAAGAAAAAAACGCCGCCTCAGTATTAAGCCATCTTTTCCTATCTACTAAATCTAAAAATATATACGTAATGCAGGACACCAGCGCAACCTGTAAAGTTAACAAACAATAAGAATTTCACACCTTTTACATGAATCATCAGAATTGCCCTTACGGGTCTCGTCCCCCTACGGACCTCGTGAAAAGGTTTGGAGTTCTGTAATAAATATTATAAATTCGCTTTTATTGAAGCGGAATTACTACACAAGTCTTTATCTCTACAAGACTAAGGTCTTTGTACCAAATTCGGGTCTAATGGTATTTTGAATGCCTGACTTATGAATTCAATAATTTTATGGCAATCTTCAGGGGTTTTACCGTAAATAAAAAAGTAGATGCTTCTTCATCCTTTCTATAAATCACTTTTAGTGTATTCAATGGACAAATTTTTTGTACGCAAACCCAACTTCTTTTTCATATTGAAATATCCTTTATACGCAAACCCAACTTCTTTTTCATACTGAAAAAGAAGTTGGGTTTTTTTAATAAAGAAAATAAAGGAAAACACCAATTAAATAAATTATAATTTTCAGAGACTAAGAGGCTTATAGAATATTTGAGGACTAGCCACAAGGTGGAGATAGGAAGACCGCCTTTACAGGCACTACGTGCTTCTTTGGCTTTACAGGTCCTCTGGCAGGCTTTACGATTTCCGCACACGAAGACCCGCCGGGTCTCTTTACCCTAACGTAGTGCGCGGGGAGCGTATTCGGGTATCGTGCGCGGTTTGCTCTCTCCCGTGGGGTGGCCCTTTGGATGTAAGACCAGAGGGCCACGAAATCAGAAAGCCTTTTATGCACTACGGGCCTGCGGCTGCGAAGCAAACATCTTCTGTAAACATAGGCATTGTATCTAAGGTCGGGGTAATATTAAGACTTTTAGCCATCGTGGAGGTTTTTCCTTCAGCACCATTCGTCAAACTCAGACCTCCATAGTTAGTTGGATTTTGGGAAATATAGTATCTAAGTATTTGGGTGTCTTGACTTTTGATATATAGAAAATCCAATATATCGAAGGGAAGCATTATGGAGGCTTGTAGGGCAGGTTAGAAGATTTGAAAATACATATATATTGATTTATTCCTGCGGCCTTCATTCGCATTATATTGACTCCTGTAACTGCTAGTATTGTCGATCGTCATGTATTAGCTCGCGGATCTCAAGAAAAAGTAGTGGATAATATCACTCGAAAAGACACACCTCTCCCTCTGGTCTCGTGCCCTTTGGGTCGTGCGCCCAGTCGCGACCGAAGGTGAAAGATGCTTGCCAATTTCTTTTTTTCTCTGACAGTCCCCCTGGGGCCTTTTCAGTTTTTTTTCCTTCTTTGTCTGATCCGTAAAGAAGAGAACCAGATACAGGTTCACGGATACCGTCAATATCTACAGGAGGAGAGTTTTAAGAGGCTAGCTTGCCACGTGTGTAATCTCCCGTTATTGAAATTGGGAGTTAAAGATCTTCAAGGAATACCGGGTCGTCCTGTAGGAAAGGCCATGTTAGGTCGTGTGGTTGATGCGTTAGGAGTACCCATTGATGGAAAAGGTGCTTTAAGCGCTGTAGACCGCCTCTGATTTAAGGGTTCGTTGAAAAAATGGAACATCCTGGGGACAGCTACCGTATAAATACGGGCATGGACTTATCGGGAAGCTCTCACAAATGGGGGCGTGCGACGAAAAGAGAACGCCCAAAGCGGTTCCAGAAGATTTTTCTTTCCTACCCAGGAACAACTCAAACAGCTTCGACGTCTTTCAACGCCCCTCGGGCGTCTAGCGGGAGCCTTACGACTCCTTTCGGGCTCATTTTCTTTTGGAAGATGAGCGAAGAATAAACATGGACCAATATCAGCCATGAAAGGTCCAAGCCATAGTAAATGAGACGCAATACGACTTAATTCGAGCATAATAATGCGTACGTAAATTGATCTAGTTGAGGCCGAAGATGTAGGACCTTAGTTCTACATAAGATTTTTTTTCTTTTTGTGACATTTCATGAAATTTTTTTTTTCTTGGTCCGTTCTTTATCTTTGCCAGAGTTCTCTTTTGTCCGCGTAAATCTGCACTCCTCGGTAGGTTTATGCGACGCACAGAAGAGTAAACTGCACTACGGGCCTCGTGACGCGCAGAGTGGCTTTAAATCTTTTGAGAATCAAAGGTCAGGGCTTCTGCTTAACACAGGCAAGATTGGATTGCCTAAAAAACACCATCGATACCATGACAGCCTATATTTTCTTAGGTCAATTTTGGCTCACTTGTCATTTTTGACTTTTATTTGCTTTAAGTTCGCAAATTTTCGGAGTGGTCTTTGTCGAAAGAATCCAGGTTAGGGAGGGATGACATTGGGTGTATTCCCGGGAGTGCTTTTCGTAGGTCGATTGCTCGCTTTCTTGCCAGACGGAGCCGCCTTCGATGTATTTGAAAAAGTCTGACAGGAGTTCAACCTCCTGGGCCAGACTGGCCAATATACCGCTTTTATTTAATATCTCATTGAACTCTAGCCGAAATGCAAACATTTCGAGATTTTAATAAGATAAAGAAAGGAGTCGATTCGTGTCCAGGTTCATTCGTTACAATGAGAGGTCCTACGGAATGTTTTCATTACCTTATCCGCTTGAATAACGAATAGGCATGTATGAATACGGCCACTATTGGGATAAGCACTGCTTATCCCCCTCCCCCACCCTACGTATCGGGTGGGGAGGGGGGGGGGCTACCATAAAGCTGGCTTTTAAACTTAGTTATGAATTAATTGATGCAGCCAGAGATAATGGAATTGCTATCCGTAAAAAAGAAGAAACCCATAAAATGGCAGAAGCTAATAGAGCTTTTGCTCATTTTCGTTAAATTAAAATGTATCAATTTAAAAAAACATATTTGATGAAAATTTTGGCCCCATTAAAGGAGATAAGGAAAAGGCTTAAATTGCGGGGCCTTATTACGGAGAATAACAAACCTTGGCCTTTTTTTGCAGGGCAATGGAATGTTTACGCTCAAAATGTAGATTCAAGTAATCATGCTTTTGGGACCTCTCAAGGAGCTGGAACAGCAATTTTAACTTTTATTGGTGGATTTCATCCACAAACACAAACGTTTCTGGCCTTTTCCCCAACGAGTGAAATGCTCGGAGGAAAGGGCTGTAGATGATAAAATGCTATGCCGGAAACACGCGGAAGGGCTCTCTGCAAGTACAAGAAGCATAATCACTTTCTATTCAATGGAGAAGTAAGAAAGATATACAAGCTTGGAGAAGAGCACTTACTTGGTTAACGAAATGTGCAAATACCAAGAAGCGTCCCGAGGTTTGCATAGAAATTTACAATAGGAGAAGTTAGAGATTGTTAAGACTGTGCAACGCAGATATAAACGATGACTTCATGGATAGAAAACAATGGAGATCTTACATCCCAAAACGACACGGGATCTCAGAAGGAGTACTCAAATAATGAATTCACCTACTAGTTTGATGATCAATGCGACATGGTCCAAGATCACATTTCGTCTTGCGTTGTGGTTTTGGATGATAGCTCTGATAATAGTCAATGTAGCAACGAGCGGAGAAGTAGGGGTCAAAGCTAGACAAATATCAATGAGCAACTATGCGAGAATAGGAGGTAAAATTGGAGTAGGGATAGATTGGATCCGTTTCCAATTCACACCTCGAACACACGTAATTACAATAAGCCGTATGAGCCTGTTTTGAACTGGAATTTTGAAACTTAGTCTTGGTGGTAGTTCCTCCAATAGAAAAGATGAGAGCCATGATAGTAGTAGAGTATCGTGTGAAGTTAGTAACTATCGTGGTCTATCCGTCAAACAAGCTGTCGGTAGGTGGACTCGTTACACGCTCGCCCTCTAGATGACTAACAGTTGTCTCCTATTATATATGAATACCAAGTGTCGTGGGCTTAACCCGCTTACGTCTCTCGCAAAAGAATCTGATCACCACGGTATCCTTATCCATACACATACATAGCTTCATGACTCTTTTGGGTCCTTAGAAGCTTATTCTTGGTCATGTCTGCAATCTGTAGTTTGCAATTAAATCCAAATATCTATTACGTAAGTACCACAATGGTTGCTCCTAGCTAGATCTAGTTAAATGGGCCTAGCAAGATCTATAGAGTTGAATCTGATGAAGATTGTGATGCAATAACAGGCTCTGACGAGCTTAAAACCAAAAAGATACAATTCACCTCACGTGAACTTTCTGAAGTATGATAATTTTCTTCCATGTCATTATGTAAAGTTCTTTGTGACCTATTATTTATGAAACTTTCTCACTGCATATATGTGCAGAGTTATAGTGTTTTGTGACAGTTTGGTTCATGGATGTATGACAGATGAAGTTTACATGTGCAGGTTATAGTATTCCTTGACACTTTGGTGTGTGAATATACGTCAGATGAAGAGAAATGCGGACAATCACCAACTCGACATAGTTAAGTTTTCCAACACATGAAGATGCCATCTATTTAGAAGATATTTTGATCACTATCCGAAAAAGTTCTCTTCAGCTGCAAATAGCAGTTCTAGATCTGGTGGTATGTACGTACCTAAATTGAATTGGAAGAAGAATCTCATACACTTGAATTACATCATCATGAGGAAGGAGCGGTTGGCTGTAAATTAAAGACATAAAGTGCAGAGTCAGACAGACTGTGTCTGTCATCTTGGAAAAGTTGAGCAAAGGATTTTACACAACCTTAACAGATTTATCTAATTAATGCTTTAGATCTTCTCGCGTCTTGCAAATCAAAGGATGGCATGTATCCTTTTGTCAAAAGCAATCAATACTTTGAGAACCTTTTTGTGCAGAACCATAGCATAAGAGGATTATACTTGAGCTCCTGGACCAATTTTGTGATTGTCACGTTGCTTAGTTTGCTCAAAAGGAGACATTTGTAGTTTGGAATATCGACAAGCTAGCATTTGTGTGTCACACGCCTAGCTAGTAAATGTCTCCATCCTCACAAACGGTGTGAATCAAGAGAATCACGTTGTCGTAGCGAGAGCTTTTTCTTTGAGCAAGGACGTACCTTCTAGCTGTGGCTAGGGACCGATGCACATCGGAGCGACTAGTCTCATGTAATTTCTCTCTGACTTTTTCTAAATCTAGCACTTTTTTCTCTCAATAAAAGGTCAAGATAACCACACGAAAACGTTGGATGATCATGGGCACGACAAACGAGATATGCAATGACATGATCTCTCAATAGTTCCCCTGCCTCCCCGAAGTTCCTCACTACTAGGATTTCGTACATGACTTTAGGTCGACAGATGTATCTTATCTCGCACTCAGTGTTAAAGTTTACAAGTAACAGCTGATTTAGATCCATCCTTCGTTAGATGAGGATAAAGATGATAAGATCTCATTCTTGACCGTAAGTGACAACAGATAAGATCACAAGGACAGGCGAGAGCATGACTTGCGCGGTAAAGTTATGTCTGAAGGATCTTATCAAAAACTGTTGGAAATGGACTCGTTTCATGTACATCAGTTTAATCTGAAAAAGGTTTCGAAAAGATAATATTGGCGGTAAGTAGAGCCCTTAGTCCATCTCTCGCAACATTCGCACTCCAACTGCAAGGGTATATGGATCCATAGAGCGTCGATACAGACTCATAAGATCACTACGACCTCTCTACGAGTAATCACTTTAATTTTCTTAAGGTCGAATGCTCCCCCACATAGGTCATTCTCCTTTGCTTTGAAAGTTTCGAACACAAACAAAGATAGGTGCAAGCTCACTAACCGATCAACCAAAGACACACGGACCGATGAGGTGGCACCCATACACATCACATGTTTGATGCCATCATACTCATCCTCGTGTAGATCATTTCGATGGACGGCTCTAGTGCATGCATCGTAACACGTCCTATGACTAGTCACTAGGCTAGACAAGTAGTCGTCTTTAGAAGTCAAGAATCGCACTTTGACACGTTGAGTGCGAAACTGACAACCACATGACGCGATCACAACCTAGATCGCTATAGTCATGTCTACGCCTAGTATACCCTCCCAAAGCAATACAGACGTCACACTGTTGCTTTTCTGCCAGCTGTCGCTAACAAGTCTCGGGACCTAGACTAGATATCGTTACCGATACAACTCGACAGAAAAACAGTGAAGTTTCACACATGATAGGTTCAGATCTACAAATCAGTCTTCTCTCAAACTTTCCACGTAGGTAGGATACTAAGATTTCTACTTACAGGTCAAATTTCAAGAAGATCTGACGGCTAGATCTTTTCCCACAGTTAATACAAATTCTCAGAAACTTACACTCATTGCTAAACTCAGATTCAAGACAGAAGCTTTCTCGCCTAAACGAACCGTCTACTTCGAGTAAAACTTCCTGTGCCAGCGAATCACAAGGTAAACTCACTACTCAGGAAATTTCAGCCGATTTGACCGTTCGGATCATCCTCCATAAATCTGCGAACTTGCTGCTCCAGATTGAAAGCTTTCTGCACCTCACCGTCTTCAAACCGCCATTGCGCCCAATCCGAAAAACATCCGGTAATGAAGTTTGGTGGGTAAGAGCTTTAGCAACTGACAGGCTACAAGCTCATGAAATTTGGTCTCAATCTGACGGCGCAGTCACTCAAACTCCTCAATCTTTCAGTCAAGAGAGAAAGCTATGTACTCCCATCACCCTAAGAACTTCAAATGTCCATAACGCATGCCCCAGACCTCCAAATCTAGTGAAATTTGGGCTCAGGTTGCTCTTCCCGTCGAGAGCTCTCCACCCATCTCTCTAATCTCCCAAATCCTTCGTGAAAGTACCCCGTTCCTCCCGAAGCGCCCGTCTAGGTAGATGACAACTTATCTCCACTTTTTGATGGATCAATAGGAAGTTAAAGGACTCAACCTTGTCATTTTGCACCCCATGGAGACCTCCAGCAAATATTAGAGCATTCTAAGCTCATAAGAGCAAGGGTTTTCAACTCATTACTTCACGACTTATACAACTGTGCGCAAAATGTACATATACGCGTAATTTACATACTAATTGATTGCACAACAGGACATTCATCCCCTCCAAACTTGCACATCCTCCGATATGTGCCAACTTGTTAACCATAGTCGTCGTCGTCGTATTCTTCATCATGCTCTGAATTGTCAGGTTCATCACCATCTTTTCTCGCATAAGGTCTGGAAAGATGAGAATCAGATTCGAGAAGTTCATCGAAATCAAGAAATCCTTCACGTCTTCGGAAAACCTTGATCCTTTTACCCGCAATGGGTAACCTCAAGAGTGTACCATCCAACTCCCACAAACCATATGTGGCGTTGTCATGAACGACAACAACAACATAAGGACTGAACCAACGTCATGCAAACTTCTTGATAGTGCTGTGTTGGTTATCCAAACTGTTGTCATATACTATGACTCAGTCACCTTCTCGGATCAGCTTCTTTCACAGTCGATGTGTCTTGTCGAATCGCTCCTTGTTCTTCAACCTCGCCCCCTTGAGTTTGACCAATGCTTCTTCGAGGTCCTCCTCACGTCGCTCAAGTTGCTGAATCTGCAGTGCTAATAGTACTTCCCTATCAAAACCATCCTCCCAAGGTAGACATACCTAAGTAGGAACGTCTCCTTCTGCTGACATGATAGGTTTTTGACTAGTCATCAATTCTGTAGGCATGTAACCGGAGACAATCCTATGAGTAGTTCTATCAGCCCACAACGCAAAAAGAAGAAGTCTAGGTCAGTCCCCATGACGCCCCTTGTATACTTTCACCAATGCTTGGATGATAGGTGGATGCCCTCGTTCACTTTTCTCATTTGCTTCGGGGTTCATTGAAGTGATCAACTTCAATCGTATCCCACATCTGTTGAAGAACTCACGTGCTTCATCTACATTCAACTCTCCTCTATCTGCACGGATTCTCCTCACACTTCCATATCGAGAAACGGTATCTTCTAATATGAATCGACAAACATGCTCAGTAGCTTTGGTGCGTAAAGCTCTCCCTCTACAAGTTGGACAACTCTTCTCGAGCCAAAACTAAATGACGCATGTCCCAAATCCTCGGTGGCATGGCAACCAAATCCAAAATCCACTAGAAATGAATAGACAAAGGATTGTGGGTCTCAATCCATCCTTATACTGAATCTTGGATTGAAATTGACATTCAATACATGACCCAACAAATTTCTCTACATCTCAATACAATCCTTTTCACCAATCGCTCCTTGATCTTGGTAAAGATCGCCCATGTATCTCGATGTCCTGCCCATAAGGTGTCATGAAGCTGTTCGAGTATTTGTGTCTTGGTCTCCGCATCATCCACTACTCTCAAGGGTACTCTATCTCTCCTCTTTGACCTCTTCCACAAATATCCATCTCGTAATAGATAGCCATATGCTTGATGTCGAATCTCCTTGAAAACTTTCTCCGTCCATTCATCATACTTCTGAAGAGTGCTTAGAAAACGTCCGATTTCCTTCAGCCTTTCATGGTAGAGTTCCTTCCTTGAAAAGAAGAACACCATCCAAGCGACTCCGATCCTCGCTTGATAGTTGTAGAACTTGCCCCTCCTTTGCATCATCTTCATCCATATCTTCTGCCTCCATATCTTCTTCTTGAGAGTACCTAGCTCTAGACAACATGTCTGCCATTGAATTCATCTTCCCTGCTATGTGTCCCAATTGTGGATTCAACGACCTAATGTAAGCTATCCAACGTAACATAGCAATATCAGGAATTATGTCAATTTACTATCATTCCCAACAAAGATAAACAATCAGTTTCAAGTAGTATATGTGTTCCAAAGAGATACTCCTTCTCAGCTTTCATTGCGGTTACAACGCCCCAGAGCTCTCGTTTGACTTGAGGATATCTCCTTTGTCGATCCGTAAGTATGCGAGCACCAAATCTTGTTGCAAACCTCTTTCCTCCATCGTCATCTTGCCCTATTGTCAAACCTATAGCGATAGGACTAGTATCCACAGTAATGATTATGGGTCTACCACAATCATAACTTAATTGTCGTAGAACTAGCGGTGATTTGAACGCTTCTTTTAGTCGCACCATAGCGACCCTCTGCTCCTCAGTTCAAATGAATCTTCTTCGCTTCCTCAGCAACTCATACAAAGGCTCGGACATGTGATCAAAATGAGAAATCCACACTCGATAAAACAAACAAGCTCCCAAGAATCTCTCAACTCATGACACAATCTTTCATCCTCCCATGGCATCAACCTTTGATGGATTAGGACGTCGACCAAAAACTCTACAAAGATGACTAACAACAACAATCTCTGGAACTCCAAAGCTCGACTTCTCTGCTGAAAGAGTGAGATTTATCTCCTCAAGCCTTGTTAAGATCATCTCCACATTGTGAATATGATCAACCACAAATCTTTGACATCTATCCTCAGTAAACTTCTTATCCTTGTCTTCGACCGCACATCCTTTCATAGGAATATCATCTATGAAAGGTATGGTCTTCTCTGGAATGAATTCTCTCAAAATCCTATTCATTGCATTCTGCACATGAATAACAGAGTTTTGTCGCTCCTCGTGGTAATGTGCACATCCTTACAAGCCCAAGTGGAGTACGCATGGTGGTGAGATCTCTGCTCTCAGAGAGCAGAGATCTGATACAATTTTCTCTCATTTTGTAGAAGGACTGTTCTTCTCACAATGTTTTGTCAAAACGACTATTTGGTGTTGAAAAACCGATTGAAGGAGGGCAGAAGAAATGTTATGTGAAGATGAAGATTTTATTGGAGATTTTGCCATCAGACATTTTAGATTATGTTACGGGTGCAATGAGAGTCCTAATATTGTTCGTACTGGGTGGAAAGAAGGTGCAGAAGAAGCTTACAACCGGAAATCTATCTTGCGGACTTGAGGAAGATCTCCACTTCTATTGGGAAGCAGTGGTTCACGTTGATGATTGCAGATATTCCTTATGTGTTTCAACTCAAGAATTGTTCACAAGGTGATTCGAAGGTTTTCTCTACAGCGGATATGACTGAGATGTTGATGCACTTTGTTCAACTCTCGACATCGAAATACTAGACAATGATTGTATTTGATAGTCTTCAACAAGCAGCAGATGTTGGACAAGCTCTACGGGACTATGGATGTAGAGTTTCTCCCGTTGTTTGTTTTTTGGATGAAGATCAACTGTAAGAATACAAGTGGACCTAGAGTAACAATGAACCACGAGTCCTAGAACAAGAATGCAAGTACTTCATACGAAATAGGAATTTTGTCTTTGCACTTAGTCTAATAAATAATAATATCTGAAGTTAGAGCTATTTTAAATATATTTGTTAGTTTTCTCACAATAAATAGAAGACTTGATCTAATGCCTCTAGTCATGCGTTTAATATCCATGCAGACTTAATTTGTTAAATATTAATTCACAATCAAGACTTAAGACTCACATACAGCTCACAACTTGAGCTATTCAAATCTTACTCCAGTTAACAGCCGCTAACAACAACCACGTACGTGAGTTCTTATTTCGACTTTCACAAATCTAAACTTCTGAGGAAGTATTTTTTGAAAAATTTCAAAATCATATATATAATGAATTATTGAAAATTTATGCTGTATTTTGCATATTTTTCTTTTTGAAAATCTTTTTGAGTCTCCGTTTCAGAGTCAGATAATATCTTCATGTTGAAGACGCAAGAAGGGATCTACATGAATTGACGTTGGTCAATCTCCACTGCAATATAATGTCGACTAGCCTGTAATGCACAAGCCAATGTAGTCCTAGAACCTGAACAAAGATCCATGATCCAATCACCTTCTTTCAAGAAATAATTGATCAATTTACTGATCACATTCTAAGACTTTTGGTAAACATTCGCAGGTTTACCATTAGATAATAATATATTGTTAACTGCAAGCTGGAGCTACAATTGCAATCTCAAGATACCAACACTTGAACCAAAATATTCCTTAGATATTTATCATTTTTTACCATCATAAATTTTTATTAGATCTACACAAAGCTCATTTACTTACTAATATATTTTCATTTTATTATTTTCAGTACAACGGTGCAAGACCTCGCACAGTTCAATGACAAACTAATTAAATTTGAAATCTTGACTAAGATATGTTATTCTAGTGTTATTTAGAACTCTCTCAATCCATAATATTGTTCTCAAACATAAGATATAATTTTGTCTGGTTTATTGTGTTATGTTAAAGATTATTTAATATTGCATATGATATTCAAATATTTTAATCCAAAGCATATTCAGATTATTTTATATGTTATTAATGGTTTAAAAACCATTAATATCATTTTTAAAAATATTTTATATCATTTTTTAAAATCTAAAAATCATATTGTGAATATATTTTATTCTGAATTAAATATATATAATATCTATTTGTAGTCCAGAATTTAATATCCAATTGTACAACTAGTCTTCTTGAATAATCCAACTCTCGCAACCTAACATCAAAAGACTAATAAGAATTGTCCAAATCTTCATTCCAAATGTGTTATCTTGAACTCTAAATTGTTAAAAACATCAACCTTTTCACTTTTCACTACTCAAATGTCCTCAGTTAGTTTCATGTATATACTAAGTACTCCACTTAGTTATACCTGGTCATGTCCAGTCTTCTTCTACTTGCGATTGGGTTTGAAGTTTCTTTTCGTTCAGGACTAGCTCTAAATTTAAAAAGGTGAGTAGCGATCCAACAGAGATCCAGCAACATCGATGCTCGATCTCGTGTCTATTGGAGAATTTCGATCAAACTCAGTCTGGTTTTCTTGTCCTTACTGGTGGTATGACCGAAAAGCGTACAAACAGACGAGAAGGTCCCAGGCAAATCTTTCGTAATTCTCCTGGTTCGCAACGTTTGTCAGGATGGAGGCAGTTCTGCTTAAAACCCTAAAGATTTTTTACTAGCTAGAGCTGTGACACAGAATTCTAGCTTGTCGATACTCCAAACTACACATGTGTACTTTTGAGCAAACTGAATAATACGACAATCACAGAACTGGTCCAGGAACTCAAGTATAATTCTCCTTTGCTGTGGGTTTCACACGAAAAGGTTCTGAAAGTATTAACTGCTTTTGGCAAAGGATACAGGCAATCGTCTGGTTTGCAAGACGCGAAAAAACCCGGAGCATTAATTAGACAAATTTGTTCATGTTGTGTAAAAGCCTTTTCTCAGTTCTTCCAACACGACAGACACAGTTCGTCTCACTCTGCAATTTATGTCTTTAATTTACAGCAAACCGCCCCTGCACTTTATGTCTTTAACTTACAGCCAACCGCCCCTTCCTCATGATGATGTAATTCAAGTGAATGAGATTCTTCTTCCCGTTCAATTTAAGGACGTACATACCACCAGATCTAGAGTTGCTGTTTGCATTTTAAGAGAACTCTTTCAGATAGTGATCAAAAGTATCGTCCAAATAGATGGCATCTTCATATGTGTTGGAAAACTTAACTGTGTCGAGTTGGTGACTATCCGCATTTCTCTTCATCTGACATATATCCACGCACCAAAGTGTCAGGGAATACTATAACCTGCGCATGTAAACTTGATCTGTCATACATCCACAAACCAAAGTGTCACAAAACACTACAACTCGGCACATATAGGCGGTGAGAAGGTTTCATAACGAATAGGTCACAAAGA
This sequence comes from Asterella californica, assembly GCA_036924285.1. Classification (NCBI taxonomy): domain Eukaryota; kingdom Viridiplantae; phylum Streptophyta; class Marchantiopsida; order Marchantiales; family Aytoniaceae; genus Asterella; species Asterella californica. The sequence goes on along the minus strand of JAYKYS010000006.1, from coordinate 28,460,671 downwards.
ATTTTACATAATAGTACCGAAGAAAATTATCATACTTCAGAAAGTTCACGTGAGATGAATTGTGTCTTTTTGGTTCTAAACTCGTCAGAGTCTGTTACTGCATCACAATCTTGATCAGATTCAACTCTATAGATCTAGCTAGTCCCAATTAACTGGATCTAGCTACGAGCAACCACCGTGGTACGTACGTAACAGACATTTGGATTTAACTGCAATACTACAGATAGCAGACATGACCAAGAATGAGCTTCAAAGGACCCAAAGAGTCACGAAGCTATATATGTGTATGGATAAGGAGACCGTGGTGATCAGAATAGACTCAAGCTTCGTTCTGCATACGAAATTGTGGGCTGAGTACGTGCACGTGAAACCATGGCTACAATGTCTGTAGATCTCCAAGGAAAAGAGAATGGCAAATTAAGCAAGGCTTTCCGATCGTTAGTGGAAGGGCATGGACCTCTGCAAAGAAAGATGAAAAACGAAGCTAGAAGCAGAGGTCTGAATCTCCAACATCCTTACACTGGCTCATGTACAGTATCGCCTCGAGTTCGTTTCTCTGTCCCGTAGGTGTTCAAATATTCGAAGAATATAATGTAACAGTCCGTGTCATTAATACTCCCTTTGTTTATATTAAATTTGGCTGATCAATCACGTGACTTGTCATGATCATGAGTTGACTGTTCTCTAGCTACCATCGTAGTTCCTTGGTCCCCAGGGGCTCATCTGCCCCTCGCCGGGGGATGGGGTGGCTGTCGTGTGCATGTTCCCCCGGGAAGGTTCAGTCTGTGAAAGGGCAGCGGCATTGTTTCGCGTTTTTCACAAATGAAAGCATCGTACTTTCTTTAGATTCATCCGCTACACTGTTTAGTTATTGTATAGGCTAAGACTTCAGTCATCCTTACTACTACTGCCAAGTTAGTTCCCTTCTACTATGATATAGTAGTTAGGTTGATGTCGTTATGGCTGAATATTGAACTCTTACGTAACCATTCTGTAATATAGGTTAGAGTGTATAACAACCCCCGCGAGGGATATGATGATGCTTCTGATTCCTTTACTAATGTGTCTGGGTTTGTGTTAGAGAGAGCATTCGCTCTCTTTGGTTTTCACACATATACCAGCAGTTCTTATCTACAGTTTATGCACCCGGTGAGGGATGCAAACTATCTGACATTGTCCAGCTGTATCTAGGTCTGAGTGTGATGAAGTGAATGTGCATACTGTAACTAAGTTCACTTGTATGAACCAAGAATAGAAGACCGTGAGAGGCTGCAGTAGAATCTTCACGGTCAGGGTCTAAATACAGTTACCGAGTGACATGCTCCACTCGTAACCATCAGAGTAACAAGAACTTAAGAACTGGCGCACGTTCACATTTGCGGGATATAGATCCAGTCTTTCATTGATCTAAGAAGTAGACACGGTGGCTAGGATTCAAACTAATGTTAGCTTCTTCTCACAAATCTTTCGGCTTGCAACTGGAAGAGCTGTGACAAAAAGCTGGCCACAACATGGCATGTACTGGTTGAGAGACTGGAAGAACGATCGAATAAGACTAGGGTCCACGCGAGTGTGGTAAACACGACAGTGGATGTCTACAAAGGATAGTACCGAGTTTACGCTCCAGCCATCCAGATAGTCACTATAAAGTCGGCTTCCTCACACCCCACTTCCATGTTCAAGTTTGTCCGGGCCATCGGACAAGCTTGTCACTACACTAGTACTCATTACTCTGGTGCTTGTTCTCCTTGTTCGATTCATAGTCATTGATTGACCTGAGGTACGAACAACACCGTTGCGCTCTTGCAAGACCGATCCAGAGTGACAACAAGTGGACAGGGGCTCGTTGCAAGTAAGTGTGCAAAGTAGATCTCAGACACCTCCAGCTCCAAGGTTGCTTAATTACGTTTCAAATTTCCATAAGTTTAGTACTTTATCCGAGGAGCTTCATGTACTTCGAATTCTTTGTCATCAGATAGAGCAAGAAGTTTTCATTTCACTCCTTTCTGAGCACATGTATACAACAGTCTGGGATCCGATGTCTTAATATCTCAACCAGCCGGACAGAGTAAACTGCGTTCTGTATGAGGTTCTTTCACTCAATTCAAGATATCTTGGAGTTGTGCCTCGACGCTACAAATACTAATGATGTATACGTTTCTTATACGGCGCAGACTGGTTTTGACACTGACCGCGTGGCGGCTCCGGCTCCGAACATTCTCTTCTTCGGTATGGAGAACTGTTTGCTGGAAAAGCAACGCTCGGAAAGGGGCAGTGTTAAATGCTATTGGACGATTTACATCGCGGCCCTGCTGTTCTGCATCCAAGCTTTGACCGACAGTGCTACGGCAGAACCAGTCTTGGCGTCCAGTCTTGGGTTCTGTAAGGATGTTCCAGTCCTGAAAGGGCCTCCGTTGCATTGCTGCCTACCTGAACCCCAGAGGCCACCGATCAGGTTCCAGTTTCCGACTATACCTCGTCGCAAAGGGAAACCTGCTCTCAGAGAAAGGAAACCCGCACACGTGGCTCAGAGTGACCCGGACTACGTGAGGAAGTACAATCTAGCTTATGAGAGGATGAAAGCGCTGCCTGACTCCGATCCCAGAAGTTTCCTCAATCAGTGGAGAGTCCACTGCTCCTTCTGCAACGAAGCTTTCCAGCAGCGAAAGCCACCAGGAGCCCTCGGCTCAGAGACTGGAGTTCTTCTTCAAGTCCACTACAGCTGGACGTTTCTCCCCTGGCACAGGATGTTCCTCTACTACCACGAGAGAATCCTCGCCAATTTAATCGATGATCCCACTTTTGCTCTTCCTTTCTGGAATTGGGACAATGTGATTGACCCACTCGCAGCTCAGATCCCCGCCATGTATCTGCAGAAAAATTTTGGTAGTGAGAACTCATCCCTTTATGACGAGTTCAGAAACTCGGTCCACTTTCCACCAAAACTTCTCCATTTGGGCTATAACTCCAAACTCGAAGCCGAAGGCAAACAGAACAGGACCGGAGAGCAAATCAAATATGAGAACGTGTGCGTAATGTGGAACCAGGTGACGAACAAAGTCAGCGCTCGTGATTTCCACGGAGGTCCGTACGTTGCTGGCACAGATAATTCGGCTTCGACTGTGAATGTCACAGCCGGTGAGACCCCCGGCGAGTCTGGCGGCTGTGAGACTGTACACAACACAGCACACGAGTGGGTTGGCTTGATCAACGACCCGCAGCATCCCGACAATGAAGACATGGGAAATTTCATCTTTGCCGCTCGAGATCCCATCTTCTATGCACATCACTCCAATGTGGACCGTTTGTGGGAAGTGTGGAGAACTCTTCCCGACACAGTTACCCGCGGTGGAAAGAGGAGAAGAGCTGACTACACTGACAGAGACTTCCTCGAATCGGAGTTCACTTTCTTCGACGAGAACGGAGATCTGGTCATCATGAAGATTAAGGATACCCTATACGCCTCGAAGCTGGGATACAAGTTCACGGACGTGAGCGAATCCGACAGTATGTGGATTAATTACAAGCCTCTTCCTCCTAACAACCACGCTAAGGCCTGGAATCCAGAGGATTGGCCTGCATGTGATCCTTCTGGCAAGAACACAATCGGATCGACGCCTGTGAGCTACAGGGTTGATCGTCGTCCTCCTACTACGAAGGACTGCAGAGGAAAGGGAGTAGGGAGCGAGGATGATTTGCAGGAGAATATTCTTCTGGAGAAGGTGAGGATACCACGCTCTTCGTTCGCCAGGTTCGATGTGTTCATCAACTATCCGGATGCCAACAGAGAGACGCATCTGTACATGACGGAGTATGTAGGAACCTTTACGCATCTTCCAAGCGGCATGGTCGATTCGAGCGGATCAGTTGCTAGTGAAGACTCGAATAAAATGTACCGATTGTTCAATGTGCGGTTCTCCATCGAGCCGGCTCTCAGAAGTTTAGGCATAGACGATTATAACACCGACATTGTTGTCACCATTGTTTCTAAGGGCAAAAGAAAGGGTGACACAACCACCGGGTTCGAGTTCTCGGCCCTCAAGCAAGACTTCCAGTAATCTCGCAGATCAATCTCAGCTAGATCCGTAGTCAATAATTCCTACTCCTTGTCTGGGTATCACTTTTCTTCACAAGACTCTCTGAGGCAAACTGTGATATCACAGTTGTGTGAAGCCAGATGTAGACAGGACATGAACATGCGAAAGCACGTGAAGACCTAAGGTTTTTTAGTTATCACGATGTACTGACCGGAATTCGAAGTCGACGCTCTGACAATAAATTCTAGCTCCTAACGTTGCGTAAATACTCCATAGTGGATACAAGTGACTGATCATGTAATCGAATCCACTGATTATAGCGGGAGACAGTAGAACTTCATCACAGGGGGATCGAAACTGCACCACTACTAGCTGGGTTGGAAATAGTTCCGAAGGATCTAAATTCCCAACTTCGACTTCGAGGAGCAGTCACTGTATACTTCTTCATTTTGTTCCATGTTTATGTACTCAGTTAGTTTGATGTATATGCTAAGTACTTCAGTTATTATAGTTATAGTTCACTTCACTTATGCTAGTTCTACCTGGCCATGTCCAGTCTTCTTCTACTTGCAGTTGGATTTGAGGGTTTTTGGTTCAGAACTAGCCTCGAAATTTAAGAAGGTGAGTAGCGATCCAACTGAGAGAGCTGAGAAGACGGCAGCAGCAACATCGATGCTCGATCTCGTGTCTACTGGAGAATTTCGATGGAACTCAGTCTCTTTTTCTACTAGTGGTCTGACCGAAAGGCGTACACAGAGACGAGAAGGCCCCAGGGAATCCTTCCTTATTCTCTTGGTTCGCACCGTTTGTCAGGATGGAGGAACATCACTTCTGCTTAAAACCCGAAAGATTCTTTGCTAGTTAGGCCTGTGACACACGAACGCTAGCTTGTCGATACTGCAAACTACATATGTGTAATTTAGAGCAAACTGAGCAACGTGACAAATCATAGAACTGGCAGAATCAACAGAATCTTGTTGGATATGTACTTGCTTACTGTTGCATACATACCTTCTTTCTCCGGGGCATCAAATACAAACATGCATATAAGATCAGTGGAATTGGAGGAAAGTTTTGCATATACTGGACTGATCTACAGGAGTTATCACATGCAAAATTAATTACAGTATCATGATACTAAATAAAAAATTAAATAGATCTTCTGTCTTTTCGTGGTTCCAGATGCAAAATCTTGTAGTTTGTTCGCAGTACTTGGATTCACGAGAATTCTTTCGAATAGTGATCAAAAGAATCTTCCAAATCGATGACATTTTCATCTGTGTTGGAAGAGTTAGCTTGTGTCTGGTTTGTGACTGTCCACATTTCTCTTCGTCTGAAATATATCCACGCACCAGAGTGTCAGGGAATACTATAACCTATACATGTAACCTTCCTGTCATACATCCATGCACCAAAGTGTCACTATAACTCTACACATGTAAACAGTGAGAAAGTTCCATAAAGAATATGCCATAAAGAACTTTACATAACGATATGGAGGAGAATTACCATACTTCAGAAAGTTCACACGTGCGGTATATTATGTCTTTTTGGTACTAAGCTCGTCAGAGTCTGTTACTGCATCACAATCTTTATCAGATTCAACTCTATAGATCTAGCTAGGCCCATTTAACTGGATCTAGCTAGGAGCAACAATCGTGGTACGTACGTACAGACATTTGGATTTAACTGCAAACTACAGGTAGTACACATGATCAAGAATGAGCTTCAAAAAAGGACCCAAAGAGTCACGAAGCTATGTATGTGTATGGTTAAAGAGACCCTGGTGATCAGAATAGACTCAGGCTTCGTTCTGCATACGAAGTTGTTGGCTGACTACGTGCACGAATCCATGGCTACGTGCACGAATCCATGGCTACAATGTCGGTAGAGATCCAAGGAAAAGAGAATGGCAAATTAAGCAAGTCTTTTGACACCTGCACAGAAAGATGCAGGAAGCAGCTGAAAGCCGAGGTCTGAATCTCCAACATCCTTGCACTGGCTCATGTACAGTATCGCCTCGAGTTCGTTTCTCTGTCCGGTAGGTGTGCGAATATTCGAAGAATATATTGTAATAGTCCGTGTCATTAATACTCTTCTCCTGCGACCATCGTAGTTCCTTGGCCCTCAGGGGTGGGGTGGCGGTCGAGTGCATGTTTCCCGGGAAGGTTCAGTCTGTGAAAGGGTAGCGGCATTGTTTCGCGATTTTCACAAATGAAACCATCGTACTTCCTTTAGATTCATCCACTACACTGTTTAGTTATTGTATAGGCTAAGACTTCAGTCATCCTTACTTGGTCTACTACTGCCTTGGAAGTGAGTTCCCTTCTACTATATAATAGTAATTAGGTTGATGTCCTTATGGCTGATATTGGACTCTTACGTAACCATTCTGTAATATAGATCCATGTATTGAGTAAAATCTGGACAATCCAATTTGAGCAGTTGTTCAGTCTAAAAGTTAATTGCGAATTACGTATTAAAAGAAAGTGAATTTTGCAGTTTATAAAAGTGAAGAGAACAAAATGTGATTGTAAATTTCCAAAAATGAAATTCTAAACATCTAAAACTTTTCAAAACACAAAAACTCTTCAAATTAAATATGTAGTATGTATGTATATTTAAATATTTAAAGTGTATTTAAATCAAATTTTGTATGATGATGTTCTCATCTTTGATATTTTATAATTTGCAATACATAATTTACAATAACACTTATTATTTATTAATTAAATAAAGATGATATTGTCACAAATCGATTTGTGATAAAACACATTACTGAATAAACTAAACAAGAATGAACACACAAACCATAACCAGGCTCACAACAATTGTTATGAAATATATTTACTTACTGAAGAGTGTATTACTCTTATACAATCCACTGAGTTAGTTTCTCTATCCGGTAGGTGTTCAAATATTCAAAGAATATATTGTAACAGTCCGTAACAGCCGCTAACAACAACCAGGTACCCACTAATGGGTTCCTGTTTCTACTTTCACTAACCTTTACTTCAGAGGAGATAATTTTTTAGGAACATCCAGAATCATATATATTTTACGGATTGATACAAAATTTGCACTTCATTTCACATATTTCATCGTGATTGGTCACTGAAAAAAGATAATCGCAACTGATCAATAGGAATAATCCACACTTGAATACTTCAAATCCAGAAATATGTATATAAAATGACATATCATGATACAAGAGTTTATCTGCTCAATACAGTAGATGATTAGTCAATCATAGACACGTACAAGATTCTCTACCGGCTCGTTCGCTACTTGACTCTCAAGAATCGAAGGCTGAACTTCCGGATCTGAAGAAGTGACAGCTTCAGTCTATGATGTCAAGTGTATATCTTCTCCTTCTGCCACCTCTTCAAAGTAATATACACCTTGAAGCATAATCCCATTTTCTCCAGAAGATGTTGATTATCTTTTTTAGTCTCTGCTTCTGCATAAGGTAATATCTTCATGTTGAAGATGCAATAAGAGATGTACATGAATTGACGTTGATCAATCTCCATTGCAATACAATGACAACTAGCCTATAATGCACACACCAAGTCATCCCAGAACCAGAATGAGCTTGTCCAACATCTGCTGCTTGTTGAAGACTATGGAAGACGATCATCGTCTAATACCCCGATGTTGAGAGTTGAGCGAAGTGCATCAACATCTCAGTCATAATCCGCTTTAGAGAAAGCCTCCGAAACATCATGTAATCATCTTGAGTTGAAACCTATACAAAATATCTGCAATCGCCAGCATGAACCTCTGCTTCAATAGAAATGGACATCTTCCTCACTTTCGCAAGATAAAATTCCTAGTTGTACCCTTCTTCTGCACCTTCCTTGCACCAACTACAAAAGATATTAGGACGCACAAGAATCACTTCACCTTTTTCTTTCGGCTCCTTGTACTCCCGAGCATGCATAACATAATCCAAAAAGTCTGGCTGCAAATCTCCAACAAAGTCTTCATCTTTGAAGGACATTTCTTCTGCTCTTCTTCAACCGGTTCTTCAACGTCAAATAGTCATTTCTAGAAAATGTTACGAAGAGAACAGTTTTTCTGCAAAATGAAAAATAAGTGTATTAATTAACAAGAATTTCAAGAGGAAAATGTCAAAGCAAGCTATGAACTTCATGGACTATCACGTTGACTGTGAGTAAGATGAAAACTGAAATAAACAATAGAAAAGGATTTTCTTACCAGTAATTTCTCAAATTCATAAAGAACGAATGGAGCCATTCTTCTTGAGTGTAAGGATCAATTTTCACTTGCGCTTTAGTCGAGTTTTAATGTCAACCATTTGCACCATGACCATTTGGATGCAGTCCATGTTCAGGATACCTCTCACTCTCCTTTTGCATCTCATCCATAGAAGACATATGAGAGGTACATGAGGTGTGTGTCCATGCATTACATGAATGTACATAGGCGGAGACCAGAAGAGATGGATGGAGGGGTACAAGGAGTGTGCTCCATGCATACTCGACTCAATTTACACTCGACTTATGGTTTTGTGTTTTCATACTTTTTTGAAGGTTGATATGTACATAAGACAATCAATGCATTGCATGGATGACAAACTCAAACAAAGGTGGAAGTTGACTGATGATTATGAATGTAACTTGATTCATGTTATATTCTCTTGGTCGTTTTATCTTGTTAGTCAACAACTCTCTTTGACCTCAATTATATCTTCATTCGTAGTCGAGGATGACTTATTACTCTAAACTGAACCGGAAGATAATATTTATCATATATGAGTTAAGTCTCGTCTGTTGATTACATCCAACCTACGATGTCATCCATGGATTGCATGGATGACAACCCACAGTTCCTCCTAGGTTATTTGTGCGACATGTGATTATAACAAATTATATCTACACGAATCTTTGCGATCTGTGGATAGTTCGTGCAGATGCTTGTTGAACAGGGAATTGTGTTCTAGTGATCTTATGTTCTCTGGTATATTTATTGATTGGAAATTGTTACGAAATTCTTGTAATGGGCGTCCAAGATGGATTAATGTTATTGGAATACAAATTTTTTTGTTTGTTCCTCGTTTGTGTTCCAATCTTTGGATCAAAGAATTGGATCCAAATGATCTGATCATCGTTATACGCTGTTGTGGACATGAAAATCCCATCGCTTCCATTTGTGAGTCCATCTCGTGTGTTATAATTGTAACATAATTCTACTAACATGGTAACTTTTAGAGATAAAGTACCGTGTACTCCAGCTGCATCTTTTGGATTTATGGATATCTTAAATCTTTTTGATATAATAGAAGAAAAATGATCTTTTGATGAAATAAATATTCGTTCTCATCAGTTATACTAAATATATGTTGATTATGAAGTTTCGTTCCTTTGTTAGTGTAAAATAAATGAGGTATATCGTTTGATTTAGAATACGTGTTTTGATAAGTTGAATTTAAATTATGTAGATCCAAAGATGTTTGTTGGTTGATGCGAATATGATTCAAAATTTGTATAAAATTTGTATTGTTCTGACGCATAAGTTGAGTCAGTTCATAGTGTTTGATCCACTAACATATGGTCTTCATTTTTCAAACACTATGAACTGACTCAACCTATGCGTCATATGTTTGTGAGAATACATATGAGATGATTGAAAAATCCATGAATCTTGAACAGGTTGTAGTTGATAAAAGTCACGGTAAACAATTATATCTAAGCCACCGAATACAAAGTTAAAATTCTGAGTTATTTGTTGTAGTCTTTGGTTTATGTAAGAGAACATTCTTACGTCCACTAGAGAGATTTCGTCTATCACTAATCATCTTAATTGGCTATAATATTTGATGTATTTATCTAGTCGATCTAGACTTGATTTTGATACATTCATATCGTTAGAGTCTTTATGGATTGCTAAAGCACTGTGAATAGTCATTCCTTGTATGTTATGTGCAACTCGTCCTGTGTATGCTATCTTCAAAACTTTTACTTGTCCAGGATCATTAAATCTGGATTTATCATCTTCGTATATCCATGACAATCCTTGTATAATTTTCAATAAGGTGAATATTTTACCGGTTCCTACTTCTCTCGTAAGAAATAAATGGAGTAGTTCGTTGCATTAAGTCGACATTCTCCAAATCCAAATTGCTTGGATCGTGTTCCGGTTCGCTTTGCGATATGATATTCTCTTATTTCTTCAAGTTCTTAAGATCTTGAAGAAAGCAAGATATTCTCTTATTGAAAGATATTCTCTTATTTCTTCAAGAGTAAGCAAGATCTTGAAGAGGATTCAAGTCGAAAGAATTTTAAACCTAGCGGACACAATGGCAGAGGAGAAATCACTAGTGGATAAACTTCACGAGAAGGAATCTTCCTTGAGAGAGATGAGAGCTCCTAATATAGGATCTTGAAAGATGGATGAAGAACACAACTATCATCAAAGAAGAGCTGATAAATAGCGCAGGATGGAGATGGAAAGGAGAAGAGAGGTCGATGAGAGTCTAGGATCACACCTCATACCAATGACACAAAAGTTTAGAGCATAAATACACCACCGATTCACTGGATTAAAGATGAGACATAGTTGATGATAAGGAGAGTTGGAGAAGGAGATGGAACAAGCTATGGGCACGACGCACAACTTGAGAGGTAACGTCTATGGTGGTAGAGCCTACAAAGAGGAGGATTTTCACAAATTCGAGAGTTGCTAAGATGAAGTTTCAAAGTAGAGATTGTGCAAGATGCAAGATCGCAAAAGAGATTATCGAACATTGCTTTTCGCAATGTCAGGCCAAAAGAGAACGTAGTGAGGAATTCCATACACAACGCCTCTAGAGAATAGCAATTACAACCATGGGAAAGCATCTTACTTTCCAAAACTCTGCAGGTTGCATGGCAGGAAAGAAATGAGGCACAATTTGACAGACAAGTAAGGAAGAGATACTTTGAAAACATCCTACAACATGCCAACAAGAAGCATAATCACTTTTTATTCAATGGAGAAGTAAGAAGGATATACAAGCTTGGAGAAGAGCACTTACTTGGTTAACAAAATGTGCAAATATCAAGAAGCGTTGTCGTAGGGCGTGAAATATGGTCTGGGAATACACGGGGTATCTGGTTGTAGAGAGATACAACTGGATCTACGACCTAACCGATGAAAACTTATGCTCTCAATATCTAATCTATCAGTCTTTTTTGTAGGTTACTAGCGAGCTAACTTGACCCAAGTGTAGCACATGTGCGTCACACAAATGACTCGGAGCTCGATTCCACTCTAGATAAAGGCAAGGCTTATACACGGTACGTGTCTGCTTTAGATCCCAAGCACTCTTCATACAATCTCTCATCCACATCCGCTTCACTACTTCTTCTCGACAAACTATCTAATTGTAGACTCTGACCTTCTATTGTTCGCTGATACGAGTTTGCTCAGGAAGATGTCCACAGCAAGGACCGCCTACTACACAAGCTTCCCAACGATACAAGACATATCGGCAGCAAAACAGCTAGAAACTCGGGGCGTGATACCGAGGATAACGATACCTCAGCTTCAGCAAGACGTGGCACCTCCACTGAGCGTGATCGCCGTACCAATCTCACAATACAGCCTCCTTGTCATCCACACGACACCTCCAAGAAGCACACCTCCCATCTTCAAGTCGTTTTTGTTCAACTCCAACCAAGAGATTTAAGCAAAATCTCTCTACGTCTTTCTCGCCTTACTGCAAACTGAACTTTGACAATCTCGTGCCTTCACCTCGATTATCCAATCAGGCTCAAACCTCACAGGACACCCCCTCTGACCCTTCTCTACTACTGTACGAAATTTCAGTCTCAGATCTGATCCCCCACTGTCCGCGATGAATCAAGCCACCCGCCTGTGCTAACTTCTGAGCTTTACAGATCTCGATGGCCAAAATCCTAGATCTCCACACATTCTCTTACCCAATTGAACTGAAATTTCACATGTGACTAGCTGATAGGGCACACTCTCATCCTGGAAAGTTTCACTTAGAGATCCAATCCCATGTGCACGGAGCAACTCAAGCTTTGAATCCAAAGAAAGCGGGCTTTCTCATACCTCTCAACTGTAACAGCCAACTTCAATTGATCATTTCAGGAGCAAATCCAACCCAAATGTAGGATTGTTTTACATCAATACAACCAGCACGGAGTGAACTACTCGATCCCCTTGACAGCTCCTAAAGATCACCTCTCAAACTCCCGGATCACTCCAAAACGTGGCTCGAGGTACCGATTTGATCCCCCTGACTTTCAACGTCCATCACTCTCTCCTCAGAATTCCAAATCGCCTGATCTTTGACTCTAGAGTGTAGACCGTCTCGAGAGCTTTCCAACAAGACCACTCACTCCTCAAATGACCCTCAGGAAGATCTCCAAAACCCTAAAGCCGTCTGCAGATCTAGAATGGCGTTGATTGGTAGAAAATGGACCAATAAGAAAACAGATCTGAAAACCTCTTTTGTCCTCTACTTGGTACTCTAGAACAAATATAACCTTACTATCCCTCATGTCTTCAAGGCATCGGCCCCAACCTTAGGTTAATTACATTCGTCGAACTATAGAGATTGTACTTAACACTTAAGATTCAGTACAAGGTCAAAATGACGACCTGGAACCGATTTACGATGAAAGGTACTACAAAAGGAAATGGAGAAGCCATCACTTGATTACAGTACTCCTCCCCAAAGTTCCTTGCGATCCACGCACGATGATTGATCTTCCGCCGACAGTGACATCGAACATCCACCCAGACGTTGAAAGGGATGTTGGCTGGATAATTCAAGTCCATTGGCCCTCGTCAAAGTAAGATGTACACTGTCAAGTCCCAGTCCTCTCCATACGTGACGATTGGTAAGATCACCGGAGTAGGCGAGTCCATCATCCTCCCCATGAACTCTTCTCCAAAGTAGGCGACGAACCACTGTCGAAAGTGATCACGGTGGATCAAGTGAAGCTTGATATGAAATGGGTTCGGAAATGGAAGATTCGGAACTCGATTTAGTCCTCCATCCATAGATACAACTCTTGCAGTCCCCACTTATCTCGTAAGACACTTAAGACGTACTCATGACATCCACTCAAGAAGAATGCCTCCCAAACCCCCAACCCACTGTCTTATACCTATGTTTGACAACAAGAGCCATTCACGCGAACGTTCACGGATCATTGAGTCGGCACATCTTGTTATCGTGCGATCTCACATCCAGATCTCTGTGAACGTGACACCTAATACCCTCTCATGCGAACTACACAAAAGGTTCACCGAACACAAAAGAAAACACAACACCCGTTCTACACTGAATTCACATGCGGGACGTCTCACAACACGACATCCACCCCCTCTAAACCTGCGCATCCTCCGGCATGCACCACAAACACTTACAAGTTGTGGACGGCATCACACAACGTCTTCGTCGTCTTGAATGATGTCATCGTTATCAGCATCCTCAAGAACCAAATCATCCTCGTCGTCGTTTAAGAGATCAAACTCCGCTCCGACTTCTTCCACGCTTATCTCTTCATCTCGCTTCTTGAAGAGTTTCACACGCTTTCCTACAATGGGAACTTTGAGCTTTGATCCATCAAGCTCCCGAAGTGAATATGTAGCATTGTCATGTACAACAAGAACCACATATGGTCCAAACCACCGCTTAGAGAATTTTCTAAGAGCACTGTGTTGGTTGTCCAAGCTACAATCATACGCCAACACCCAATCGCCTTCCTTAATCTCCTTTGGCCGCAACCGATGACGCTCATCAAACCTGCCCTTATTCTTTAACCGAGCCTTTCTCAACCTATCAACTGCAATCTCGATGTCCTCGGGTCTTCTTTCCAGTTGACGAATCCGAAGCGCAAGAAGATCCTCCTTAGACATACTATCCTCCCAAGGTAAAACGCTCCAAGTAGGAATGTGCTCCTCGATGGGCATGATAGGTTTTTGCCCTTGCATTAGCTCTGCTGGCATGTACCCAGTCACTGAACTATGTGTGCAGCGATCAGCCCATAAAGCAAAAGGTAAGAACCTTGGCTCACTCCTTCACCCTTCCTCTACAAGCTTTCACAATGGCTTTAACAATAGGAGGATGACCTCGCTCACTCTTAGCATTCCTTTCTGGATTGTAGGTCGTAGTAAGAGCTAGTTTCACCCCGCATCTCTCAAAGAACTGCTTAGCTTCGAGAGTATTCAGCTCTCCACGATCTGCTGTAATCTTCCCAACACACCCGTACCTACAGATCACGTCCTCCAACAAGAATCTGCAAACTCCTTCAGTGGACTTTGTACGCAAAGCCCGTCCTTCTACTTGGTTGGACAGATCCTCTCGTGCAAGAGCCAAATATCGCATTTGCCATATCCCTACTGGCATGATAACCAGATCTACCACCCATTTATAATGAATTGCAAGCGGATATGTAGGATGCAAACCGTCCCGATGTCTGATCTCTGAGTACATCTGACAAGTCTGACACGATTCTACGAACCTCACCACATCTCTGTACATGTTACGCCACCAGTACCTCTCCTTGAGCTTTGTGAAGGTTGCATAAATACCTCGATGTCCAGCCCATAAACTGTCATGGAACTCTCGAATAAGTTGCGTCTGCATCTCCTTCTTGCATACAACTCTTTGTGGTAGATCAACATCTCGCTTAGATCGCTTCCACAGGTAACCACCTTGTAGTAGGTAGTTGTAAGCCTTCCTCCTGATCTGTTTGAAATATGTATCACTCCATTTAGGGTGCTTCAGCAACGTGCTAAGATAACGCCCAATATCTATCCATTCACCTTCGTACAACTCCTCTTCGAATGATTTTGGATACACTGCTTCTCCCTTTTGCACTCTAGAAAAGACGGTAGTGCCAACATCCTCTGTGTCCTCGATCATATCTTCCTCTCCTTCATACCTTGCTCGAGACAACATGTCCGCTACTGGATTATCCTTACCGACTATGTGCTTGAATTCAGGATTCAATGATTTGATGTACGCTATCCACCTTAGCATAGCAATATCAGGAGTGTTACAATTCGTAATCATTCCCAACAATGGCAAACAATCAGTCTCCACAACCACCGATGCTCCAATCAGGTAATCTTTCTCAGCCTTCATAGCTGTAACCACCCCCCATAGTTCTCGCTTCACCTGTGGGTACTTCCTTTGTCGCTCACTCAACATCTTTGCGCCGAATCGCACAGCAAACCTGTTCTCTTCTTCATCATCTTGCCCCACAGCCCATCCAATTGCTATAGGACTACTATCAACAGTCAGAACTACAGGTTTACCCCCTTCATAGCTGACTCTACGAAGTACAAGCGGGGAAGACAATAGTTCTTTTAGCCTTCGAACTGCCTCTGAGTGCTTCTCGTCCCACTTAAACTTCTTGCCTTTCCGAAGCAAGCCGTATAAAGGATCAGCAACATGTGCAAAGTGAGGAATCCAAACATGATAGAATACACAAGTTCCTAAGAACCTCCGTACTTCAGTTTGCGAACTACATGTATCCTTCATCCGTTGGATGGCATCTACCTTACTTGGATCAGGCCTACGACCAAACCATCCACACAAATGTCCCACAATCACAACCTCTCGCACTCCAAACGAGGACTTAGCTCCTGATAACGTCAAGTGGACTTCCTCAAGACGTGACAATATCTTATCAACATCTGCAATGTGATCAATAACAAACTTACGGCACCCCCTCTGATTTGTCGCTTCATCCTTCTCCTCCTCTGGACAACCCTTGATTGGAATGTCATCCAAGAACGGCATTGTCTTCTCCGGAATAAAATCTCGTAAGACTTTATTCATCCCATTCATCATGTGCGCCACTGAGTTAGTAGCCCCTTGTGGTAATGTGCACATCCTTACCAGTCCCAACGGAGTCCTCATAGTGGTGACATCCCTACTTCTTTCGGCAAGTTGAAATTGATCGTATCCGGAGTAGAGATCTCCCACAGAATAGATCGCTCTTCCAGCAAATGCTTCAGCAAAATCTCCTACAATCGGTCCTATCCTTGTATTCCTGATAGTCACTTGGTTTACTGGCTGCATATCTTGAATGAAGCGTAACGCTCCACTCTTTTTCGGAACTGTAAATCAACGACTGGAATACGGTGCAAATGAAGGTTCGAGAATCTTCATCTGCATTTTCTCCTTTAGAAGCTCCATAAGCTTAGGTAGATGAGCCCTAGGTACAGGGATTGGCCTCAAGTCCCAAGGTGCATGCGGCACTGTAAAGATAATCATTGGAGCTACTACGCTCGGATCCACGTATCCTATCTCCGAAGCTTCAAAAGAAAAAGCCTTCCCATGCTTACTCAACATCTCTTTGAACTCTCGCTCTTCAATAGGAGAGAGAAAATTTGCGGATCCTACCTTCAACTCCTTGAGCGTAGCTGCAGTAAACTTGTGACCCACTTGGCGAGGATCTCTTAAGCTCTTCTCCTTCGAAGCTTGCTGAACTTGGTGGTTGGAGTCATCGGGTAAAGGTTGAGCTACAGGCTTAACCTTTCTATCTACCGTTTTGTACTTGGTTTCAACCCTGACTTCTGGTTTCTGGAATGACTCTATGATCGAATAGAGCTCTCTAGAATTTATTTCCACCAGTTGATCTTCACTCCTTTTCTCAATCTTGGTAAGTTCCTCCAAAGGATCCTCTAATCCCATCTCCATGTAAACACCCGCTATTCTATCCTCCTCGTCAAGTACACACACTCTTTTTAGATCTTTCTCAACTCTTTTCACAGCCTTCCGCTCCCACTTCTGTAGATCAACAAGCTGCGTATATAAAGCAAATCCACCCTCCGAAAATCCTACAACTCCTGTACAAAAGGCACTTCCCTTCGCTGGCGAGAGTACCTCCTTCTGTGTATCGGTATCACCATACCCTCGCTCTATGGTGACCCTATGCGAAAATCCTTAAACTCTTCAGTGACTTTAGGAAGAGAACCACTCCGCAAGTTCTCCCGATTGCGCTCATGGTTAGGAGGTACAGTTAGAAACTGCACTGCTCTCTTACCGTCTTGATTTCTGATCTTAGCATATGCAGATCCATCATCCAACACCTTGGTCTCCATCCTTACAGCCGTAATGTATGGCTGTCCAAGAATTACCGGATACGAAGTAGTGTCTTGAACAAAAAAGTTTTGCTCTATGACTACATCCCCAATCTTCACCCTTACATCCGGACAAGCACCGTAGAGTTCTCCCCGTGTGTTGTTTGCTGCCCGGATCATCCAACCATGCTCTGTGTCAATGGGCCACTTCCCTCGCTTATAGACATCTTTGGATACGATGTTAATCTCAGATCCATGGTCAATGAGAGCAACCACCGGATCTACCAAATCTCCTATCTTCACCAAGGTCTCCGTAGTACCTCTAGCCCAATGTCCCCTAGTATAATAACTGGGAACCCTATCATCTCCCTCATCTTCATCTACAGCAAATCGAACCTTATGACTGGTGCAATATTTAGCTAACTCTTGCTCCTCCTCCTTCGTTATTCTCGTATCTAGAGCGTTAGTCATAGCAGTCTCTCCTGTCAACTGCCTCTTCCTCTTGATGGTGTCAATAATGACATCATGGAACTCCTTCTTTGCTATTCCTAGGATCTCTCGTAAAGTAAACTCAATCTTCGCGTTGAGCACTCTCTCTTCTAACACCCCCTTCAAATCTGTAGCAGCTTCAATATCCGACTGCAGCTTGTAGGTAGCAGGCTTACCTTTCTTACTCCTTTCTAACCTCTCTGTAGTAGATGGTGGAACTTCCTCCATAGTCTCTTCTCGCACGGGCGTTGTATCTAGCCGAGGTTTCTCACCTCGTAACTGCCTCTTAAGAGTACTTCTCTCCTCACTAGGACCAGCATCATCCCTCCTACGCTTTTCCTCCATGAGAGCCTCATGTTGACTCTTTGCCAAGTAGGCGTGTACAGACATTGTATCTACTGGATCACTCCATCCAGTAGCACCTCTGATTGTCGTGGCCACCTTGAGTAACTCACCCCTTGTTGCTTTTCCTTTCTCCATTGTGGTCACAGCATGACTCCATATTTCACTCGCCTTTACTTCCTCTTCAGAAGTACTATCTCTATCTTTCATTACCTCAACCCCATAGGTAGCGGCTTTTACTGATACCTCAGCATGTTGTGAAAGATAATCCTCTAAAACTTGCCTCATCCCTCCTCTTCCAAAGTTAGTTTTGAGGATCTCACCTGTCTCCTTCAAGGCAACCTTCCCCTCCTTCCAGTAGATCACTCCTTGCCGTAGGATGTCAGCAAAGTCTCCGCACTCCTTCCGGTGATGTTCAGTGCTATCGCACCACATACATCTCTGCACATACCCTTGCTTTGGAGCGGTTTTGCCCTCAAGTACTCCTCCTTTCTCCTCTAGCCTTGCTAGCTTAATCTGCAAGTCTCTCATCCCTTTTACCAATTCCTCTATTGCATCTTTTTGAGGTGCAACCATAGGGACAGGAACAACAGGAAATGAAATAGGAGGTACTTGTACCGTAGGTGCTTGTACATTAGGCATTGTTGGTTGCCTACGGGGTAGTACGATTGACGGTGGTCTCACTTCTTGCCTTACCACCACCTTCCCTCTCCGATACTCCCGCTTCGCAAGTACACCCACTGCTTTAGAAACCTTCCTCCAATCAGCCGTGAGCCCAGTATCTTCCATCCTGTCTTCCAGAAGTAGTTCCAACTCCCTCTGTAGCTCATTATTAGCTGCTTGCAGAAACAGCTCCACTTTGTCGTTCTCCAATGTGAGCTTCTCCATCCGAGACAACTGAAGGAACTGTCTCTCGAACTCCCTAAATAGCTCTGTAGCAACAAGCTCTTTATTGGGTTTGTTTACCCACTCCATGAATGACTTCTTAGTCACTCGATCTGCATCTTCTAGAGAATATTCTTCTTTCAATTGAAAAGTAAACTCTTCCCATGTAGCGCCATGAGAGTGAATGATCTCCTTCACATGCTCTCGAATCTCTAGTACGATAGCAAGCTCAAATGTGTTGACCATCTCTCTCTCCGGCACTTTACTCAACTCCATCTCCCTAGAATAGTACTTAAGGTACTTGGAGATGTTCTTTTCATCAAACTGATCCAACAAACCCACAACAGACTGCAAAGCTCTAGTAGCCATTGCCTCTTTTCGTTCAGCGGCTTGTTGTTGTTGCATGATCAACGCGAATGCCTCAAGCAATCGCATATCAGACCTTTTTAGTGGGTTCACCCTCGGGGCCTCTCCAGACGTAGAAGCCTCATCTATGAATTGAGATAGGCTCTCAGCGTCCATGATTGGAAAAAACGTATCTCTCAACCCCAGACGTTTCACGTCGAGTTCACCAACTGTCGTAGGGCGTGAAATATGGTCTGGGAATACACGGGGTATCTGGCTGTAGAGAGATACAACTGGATCTACGACCTAACCGATGAAAACCTATGCTCTCAATATCTAATCTATCAGTCTTTTTTGTATGTTACTAACGAGCTAACTTGACCCAAGTGTAGCACATGTGCGTCACACAAATGACTCGGAGCTCGATTCCACTCTAGATAAAGGCAAGGCTCATAAACGATACGTGTCTGCTTTAGATCCCAAGCACTCTTCATACAATCTCTCATCCACATCCGCTTCACTACTTCTTCTCGACAAACTACCTAATTGTAGACTCTGACCTTCTATTGTTCGCTGATACGAGTTTGCTCAGGAAGATGTCCACAGCAAGGACCGCCTACTACACAAGCTTCCCAACGATACAAGACATATCGGCAGCAAAACAGCTAGAAACTCGGGGCGTGATACCGAGGATAACGGTACCTCAGCTTCAGCAAGACGTGGCACCTCCACTGAGCGTGATCGCCGTACCAATCTCACAATACAGCCTCCTTGTCATCCACACGACACCTCCAAGAAGCACACCTCCCATCTTCAAGTCGTTTTTGTTCTTCTCCAACCAAGAGATTTAAGCAAAATCTCTCTACGTCTTTCTCGTCTTGCTGCAAACTGAACTTTGACAATCTCGTGCCTTCACCTCGATTATCCAATCAGGCTCAAACCTCACAGGACACCCCCTCTGACCCTTTTCTACTACTGTACGAAATTTCAGTCTCAGATCTGACCCCCCACTATCCGCGATGAATCAAGCCACCCGTCTGTGCTAACTTCTGAGCTTTACAGATCTCGATGGCCAAAATCCTAGATCTCCACATATTCTCTTACCCAATTGAACTGAAATTTCACATGTGACTAGCTGATAGGGCACACTCTCATCCTGGAAAGTTTCACTTAGAGATCCAATCCCATGTGCACGGAGCAACTCAAGCTTTGAATCCAAAGAAAGCGGGCTTTCTCATACCTCTCAACTGTAACAGCCAACTTCAATTGATCATTTCAGGAGCAAATCCAACCCAAATGTAGGATTGTTTTACATCAATACAACCAGCACGGAGTGAACTACTCGATCCCCTTGACAGCTCCTAAAGATCACCTCTCAAACTCCCAGATCACTCCAAAACGTGGCTCGAGGTACCGATTTGACCCCCCTGACTTTCAACGTCCATCACTCTCTCCTCAGAATTCCAAATCGCCTGATCTTTGTCTCTAGAGTGTAGACCGTCTCGAGAGCTTTCCAACAAGACCACTCACTCCTCAAATGACCCTCGTGAAGACCTCCAAAACCCTAAAGCCGTCTGCAGATCTGGAATGACTTTGATTGGTCGAAAATGGACCAATAAGAAAACAGATCTGAAAACCTCTTTTGTCCTCTACTTGGTACCCTAGAACAAATATAACCTTACTATCCCTCATGTCTTCAAGGCATCGGCCCCAACCTTAGGTTAATTACATTCGTCGAACTATAGAGATTGTACTTAACACTTAAGATTCAGTACAAGGTCAAAATGACGACCTGGAACCGATTTACGATGAAAGGTACTACAAAAGAAAATGGAGAAGCCATCACTTGATTACAGTACTCCTCCCCAAAGTTCCTTGCGATCCACGCACGATGATTGATCTTCCACCGACAGTGACATCGAACATCCACCCAGACGTTGAAAGGGATGTTGGCTGGATAATTCAAGTCCATTGGCCCTCGTCAAAGTAAGATGTACACTGTCAAGTCCCAGTCCTCTCCATACGTGACGATTGGTAAGATCACCGGAGTAGGCGAGTCCATCATCCTCCCCATGAACTCTTCTCCAAAGTAGGCGACGAACCACTGTCGAAAGTGATCACGGTGGATCAAGTGAAGCTTGATATGAAATGGGTTCGGAAATGGAAGATTCGGAACTCGATTTAGTCCTCCATCCATAGATACAACTCTTGCAGTCCTCACTTATCTCGTAAGACACTTAAGACGTACTCATGACATCCACTCAAGAAGAATGCCTCCCAAACCCCCAACCCACTGTCTTATACCTATGTTTGACAACAAGAGCCATTCACGCGAACGTTCACGGATCATTGAGTCGGCACATCTTGTTATCGTGCGATCTCACATCCAGATCTCTGTGAACGTGACACCTAATACCCTCTCATGCGAACTACACAAAAGGTTCACCGAACACAAAAGAAAACACAACACCCGTTCTACACTGAATTCACATGCGGGACGTCTCACAACACGACAGCGTCCCGAGGTTTGCATAGAAATTTACATAAGAGAAGTTAGAGATTGTTAAGACTGTGCAACGCAGATACAAACGATGACTTCATGGATAGACAACAATGGAGATCTTACATCCAAAAGCGGCACGGGATCTCAGAGGAAGTACTCAAATAATGAATTCATCTACTAGTTTGATGATCAATGCGACATGGTCCAAGATCACATTTCGTCTTGCGTTGTGGTTTTCGATGGTAACTCTGATAAGAGTGAACGTAGCAACGAGCGGAGAAGTAGGGATCGAAGCTAGACAAATATCAGTGAGCAACTATGCGAGAATAGGATGCAAAATTGGAGCAGTGATAGATTGGATCCGTTTCCAAGTCACACCTCAAACACACATAATGACAATAAGTCGTATGAGAACAGAGACAAATCTCTCCATGATAGATAGAACGACAGCCAGAGTTCAGAAAAAGAGAGTAGTTTCGATATTTTTTCAAATGTCAAGGAGGAATATCCTGTTTCAAACTGGAATTTTGAAACTTAGTCTTGGTGGTAGTTCCTCCAACAGAAAAGATGGAGCTATGATAGTAGTGTAGTATCATGTGAAGTTAGTAGCTACCGTGGTCTATCCGTCAAACATAGTTGTCGGTAGGTGGACTCGTTACACGCTCGCCCTCTAGATGACTAACTGTTGTCTCCTATTATATATGAATACAAGGTGTCGTGAGCTTAACCGCTTAGGTCTCTCGCAAAAGAATATGATCACCACGGTATCCTTATCCATACACATACATAGCTTCATGACTCCTTTGGATCCTTAGAAGCTTATTCTTGGTCATGTCTGCAGTCTGTTGTTTGCAATTAAATCCAAATTTCTATTACGTAAGTACCACCATGGTTGCTCCTAGCTAGATCCAGTTAAATGGGCCTAACAAGATCTATAGAGTTGAATCTGATGAAGATTGTGATGCAATAACAGACTCTGATGAGCTTAAAACCAAAAAGATACAATTCACCTCACATGAACTTTCTGAAGTATGATAATTTTCTTCCGTGTCATTATGTAAAGTTCTTTGTGATCTATTATTTATGAAACTTTCTCACTGCCTATATGTGCAGAGTTATAGTGTTTTGTGACACTTTGGTTCACGGATGTATGACAGATGAAGTTTGCATGTGCAGGTTATAGTATTCCTTGACACTTTGGTGTGTGGATACATGTCAGATGAAGAGAAATGCGGACAATCACCAACTCGACATAGTTAAGTTTTCCAACACATGAAGATGTCATCTATTTAGAAGATACTTTGATCACTACCGGAAAAAGTTCTCCTCAGCTGCAAACAGCAATTCTAGATCTGGTGGTATGTACATACTTAAATTGAATTGGAAGAAGAATCTCATACACTTGAATTACATCATCATGAGGAAGGAGCGGTTGGCTGTAAATTAAAGACATAAAGTGCAGAGTCAGACAGACTGTGTCTGTCGTCTTGAAAAAACTGAGCAAAGGATTTTACACAACCTTAACAGATTTATCTAATTCATGCTCTAGATCTTCTCGCGTCTTGCAAACCAAAGGATGGTATGTATCCTTTTGCCAAAAGCAATCAATACTTTGAGAACCTTTTTGTGCAGAACCATAGCATAAGAGGATTATACTTGAGCTCATGGACCAATTCTGTGATTGTCACGTTGCTTAGTTTGCTCAAAAGTATACATGTGTAGTTTGGAATATCGACGAGCTGTGAACCAGATATATAATAACAACTTTGTTGTTACGAACAATATGAAAATATTCAATGACTTGTGGTACTACCGTGTAGATATAATTTGTTATAATCACATGTTGCACAAATAACCTAGGAAGAACTGTGGGTTGTCATCCATGCAATCCATGGATGACATCATACAGACCTAAGAAGAGCAAGTAGGTTGGATGTAATCAACAGACCAGACTTAACTCATATACGATAAATATTATCTTCTGGTTCAGTTTAGAATAATAAGTCATCCTCGACTACGAACAAAGATATAATCTGAGGTCAAAGAGAGTTGTTGACTAACAAGATAAAACGACCAAGAGAATATAACATGAATCAAGTTACATTCATAATCATCAGTCAACTTCAACATTTGTTTGAGTTTGTCATCCATGCAATGCATTGCTTGTCTTACGTACATATCAACCTTCAAAAAAATTTGACAATATGAGAACACAAAACCATAAGTTGAGTGTAAATTGAGTCGAGTATGCCCCTTGTACCTCCTCCATCCGTCTCTTTTTGTCTCCGTCTACGTACATCCATGTAATGCGGACACACACTTCATGTACCTCTCATATGTCTTCTATGGATGAGATGCAAAAGGAGGGCGAGAGGTGTTCTGACGTGGACTGCATCCAAATGGCCATGGTGCAAATGGTTGACATTAAAGACTGGACTAAAGCGCAAGTGAAAATTGATCCTTACACTGAAGAAGAATGGCTCTATTCGTTCTTTACGACTTTTGAGAAATTACTGATAAGAAAAAAATTTTCTATTGTTTATTTCAGTTTTCGTCTTACTCACAGCCAACATGATAGTCCATGAAGTTCATAGCTTGCTTTGACATATTTCTCTTGAAATTCTTGTTAATTAATACACTTATTTTTCATTTTGCAGAAACTATTCTCATCGTAATGTTTTCTAGAAATGACTATTTGGCGTTGAAGAACCGGTTGAAGAAAAGCAGAAGAAATGTCCCTTCAAAGATGAAAACTTTGTTGGAGATTTGCAGCCAGACTTTTTGGATTATGTTATGCGTGCTCGAGAGTACAAGGAGCCGAAAGAAAAAGATGAAGCGATTCTTGTGCGTCCTAATATCTTCTGTAGTTGGTGCAAGGAAGGTGCAGAAGAAGCATACAACTGAGAAGTCTATCTTGCGAAAGTGAGGAAGATGTCCATTTCTATTGAAGCAGAGGTTCATGCTGGCGATCGCAGATATTTTGTATAGGTTTCAACTCAAGATGATTATATGATGTTTCGAAGGCTTTCTCTAAAGCGGATATTACTGAGATGTTGATGCACTTCGTTCAACTCTCAACATCTGAGTATTAGACGATGATTGTCTTTCATAGTCCTCAACAAGCAGCAGATGTTGGACAAGCTCTATGTGACTGTGGATGCAGAGTTTCTCTAGTGTTTGGATGAAGAAGAACTATAAGAATCCAGATGGACCTAGAGTAACAATGAACCACGAGTACTGGATAGCAAGATTTTGATCCAAAGATGGCAAAATGTCTATGCAATATTTTGGTTCAGGTGATGGAAATTCTGGAGACTGGAATGGTAGCTACAGCTTGCAGTTACAAGATCTTGTTGTCTGATGGTAAACCTGCGAATGTTTACCACAAGTCTCAAGCTGTGATCAGTTATTTTTCTAGAGAAGGCGAATGGATCATGGATCTTTGTTATGGTTCTAGGATGACTTGGTGTGTGCATTATAGGCTAGTTGTCATTGTATTGCAGTGGAGACTGATCAACATCAATTCATGTACATCTCTTCTCGCATCTTCAACATGAAGATATTATCTGATGTAGAAGCAGAGACAAAAAAAAATAATCAACACCTTCTGGAGAAAATGGGATTATGCTTCAAGGTGTATATTACTTTGAAGAGGTGGCAGAAGGAAAAGATATACACTTGGCACCATAGACTGAAGCTGTCACTTCTTCAGATCCGGAAGTTCAGCCTTCGATTCTTGAGAATCAAGTAGCGAACGAGCCGATAGAGAATCTTGTACGTGTCTATGATTGATTGATCATCTATTGTATTCAGCAGACAAACTCTTGTATCATGATATGTCATTTTATATACATATTTCTGGATTTGAAGTATTCAAGTGTGGATTATTCCTATTGATCAGTTGCGATTATTCTTTTTCAATGACCAATCACGATGAAATATGTGAAATGAATTGCAAACTTTGTATCAATTCATAAAATATATATGATTCTGGATGTTCAAAAAATTTGATCTCCTCGGAAGTTAAGGTTAGTGAAAGTAGAAACAGGAACCCATTAGTGGGTCCCTGGTTGTTGTTAGCGGCTGTTACGGACTGTTACAATATATTCTTTGAATATTTGAACAACTACCGGATAGAGAAACTAACTCGGTGGATTGTATAAGAGTAATACACTCTTCAGTGAGTAAATATATTTCATAACAATTGTTGTGAGTCTGGTTATGATTTGTGTGTTAATTCTTGTTTAGTTTATTCAGTAATGTGTTTTATCACAAATTGATTTGTGACAATATCATCTTTATTTAATTAATAAATAATAAGTGTTATTGTAAATTAAGTATTGCAAATTATAAAATATCAAAGATGAGAACATCATCATACAAAATTTGATTTAAATACACTTTAAATATTTAAATATACATACATACTACATATTTAATTTGAAGAGTTTTTGTGTTTTAAAAAGTTTTAGATGTTTAGAATTTCATTTTTGGAAATTTACAATCAACATTTTTGTTCTCTTCACTTTTATAAACTGGAAGATTCACTTTCTTTTAATACGTAATTCGCAATTAACTTTTAGACTGGACAACTGCTCAAATTGGATTGTCCAGATTTACTCAATACATGGATCTATATTACAGAATGGTTACGTAAGAGTCCAATATCAGCCATAAGGAGACATCAACCTAATTACTATTATATAGTAGAAGGGAACTCACTTCCAAGGCAGTAGTAGACCAAGTAAGGATGACTGAAGTCTTAGCCTATATAATAACTAAACAGTGTAGTGGATGAATCTAAAGGAAGTACGATGGTTTCATTTGTGAAAATCGCGAAACAATGCCGCTGCCCTTTCACAGACTGAACCTTCCCGGGGAACATGCACTCGACCGCCACCCCACCCCTGGGGGCCAAGGAACTACGATGGTCGCAGGAGAAGAACTCATGAAAAAGTCACGTGATTGATCAGCCAGATTTAATCTAAACAAAGAGAGTATTAATGACACGGACTGTTACAATATATTCTTCGAATAATCGAACACCTACCGGACAGAGAAACGAACTCGAGGCGATACTGTACATGAGCCAGTTGCTTCCTGCATCTTTCTGTGCAGGTGTCAAAAGACTTGCTTAATTTGCCATTCTCTTTTCCTTGGATCTCTATCGACATTGTAGCCATGGATTCGTGCACGTAGTCAGCCAACAACTTCGTATGCAGAACGAAGCCTGAGTCTATTCTGATCACCAGGGTCTCCTTAACCATACACATACATAGCTTCGTGACTCTTTGGGTCCTTTGAAGCTCATTCTTGATCATGTGTACTATCTGTAGTATGCAGTTAATCCAAATGTCTGTACGTACGTACCACGATTGTTGCTCCTAGCTAGATCCAGTTAAATGGGCCTAGAGTTGAATCTGATAAAGATTGTGATGCAGTAACAGACTCTGACGAGCTTAGTACCAAAAAGACATAATATACCTCACGTGTGAACTTTCTGAAGTATGATAATTCTCTTCCATATCGGCATGTAAAGTTCTTTATGGCATATTCTTTATGGAACTTTCTCACTGTTTACATGTGCAGAGTTATAGTGACACTTTGGTGCATGGATGTATGACAGAGGAAGGTTACATGTATAGGTTATAGTATTCCCTGACACTCTGGTGCGTGGATATATTTCAGACGAAGAGAAATGTGGACAGTCACAAACCAGACACAAGCTAACTCTTCCAACACAGATGAAAATGTCATCGATTTGGAAGATTCTTTTGATCACTATTCGAAAAAATTCTCGTGAATCCAAGTACTGCGAATAAACTACAAGATTTTGCATCTGGAACCACGAAAAGACAGAAGATCTATTTAATTTTTTATTTAGTATCATGATACTGTAATTAATTTTGCATGTGATAACTCCTGTAGATCAGTCCAGTATATGCAAAACTTTCCTCCAATTCCACTGATCTTATATGCATGTTTGTATTTGATGCCCCGGAGAAAGAAGGTATGTACCAACAGTAAGCAAGTACATATCCAACAAGATTCTGTTGATTCTGCCAGTTCTATGATTTGTCACGTTGCTCAGTTTGCTCTAAATTACACATATGTAGTTTGCAGTATCGACAAGCTAGCGTTCGTGTGTCACAGGCCTAATTAACTAGCAAAGAATCTTTCGGGTTTTAAGCAGAAGTGATGTTCCTCCATCCTGACAAACGGTGCGAACCAAGAGAATAAGGAAGGATTCCCTGGGGCCTTCTCGTCTCTGTGTACGCCTTTCGGTCAGACCACTAGTAGAAAAAGAGACTGAGTTCCATCGAAATTCTCCAGTAGACACGAGATCGAGCATCGATGTTGCTGCTGCCGTCTTCTCAGCTCTCTCAGTTGGATCGCTACTCACCTTCTTAAATTTCGAGGCTAGTCCTGAACCAAAAACCCTCAAACCCAACTGCAAGTAGAAGAAGACTGGACATGGCCAGGTAGAACTAGCATAAGTGAAGTGAACTATAACTATAATAACTGAAGTACTTAACATATACATCAAACTAACTGAGTACATAAACATGGAACAAAATGAAGAAGTATACAGTGACTGCTCCTCGAAGTCGAAGTTGGGAATTTAGATCCTTCGGAACTATTTCCAACCCAGCTAGTAGTGGTGCAGTTTCGATCCCCCTGTGATGAAGTTCTACCGTCTCCCGCTATAATCAGTGGATTCGATTACATGATCAGTCACTTGTATCCACTATGGAGTATTTACGCAACGTTAGGAGCTAGAATTTATTGTCAGAGCGTCGACTTCGAATTCCGGTCAGTACATCGTGATAACTAAAAAATCCCCACGTGCTTTCGCATGTTCATGTCCTGTCTACATCTGGCTTCACACAACTGTGATATCACAGTTTGCCTCAGAGAGTCTTGTGAAGAAAAGTGATTCCCAGACAAGGAGTAGGAATTATTGACTACGGATCTAGCTGAGATTGATCTGCGAGATTACTGGAAGTCTTGCTTGAGGGCCGAGAACTCGAACCCGGTGGTTGTGTCACCCTTTCTTTTGCCCTTAGAAACAATGGTGACAACAATGTCGGTGTTATAATCGTCTATGCCTAAACTTCTGAGAGCCGGCTCGATGGAGAACCGCACATTGAACAATCGGTACATTTTATTCGAGTCTTCACTAGCAACTGATCCGCTCGAATCGACCATGCCGCTTGGAAGATGCGTAAAGGTTCCTACATACTCCGTCATGTACAGATGCGTCTCCCTGTTGGCATCCGGATAGTTGATGAACACATCGAACCTGGCGAACGAAGAGCGTGGTATCCTCACCTTCTCCAGAAGAATATTCTCCTGCAAATCATCCTCGCTCCCTACTCCCTTTCCTCTGCAGTCCTTCGTAGTAGGAGGACGACGATCAACCCTGTAGCTCACAGGCGTCGATCCGATTGTGTTCTTGCCTGAAGCATCACATGCAGGCCAATCCTCTGGATTCCAGGCCTTAGTGTGGTTGTTAGGAGGAAGAGGCTTGTAATTAATCCACATACTGTCGGATTCGCTCACGTCCGTGAACTTGTATCCCAGCTTTGAGGCGTATAGGGTATCCTTAATCTTCATGATGACCAGATCTCCGTTCTCGTCGAAGAAAGTGAACTCCGATTCGAGGAAGTCTCTGTCAGTGTAGTCAGCTCTTCTCCTCTTTCCACCGCGGGTAACTGTGTCGGGAAGAGTTCTCCACACTTCCCACAAACGGTCCACATTGGAGTGATGTGCATAGAAGACGGGATCTCGAGCGGCAAAGATGAAATTTCCCATGTCTTCATTGTCGGGATGCTGCGGGTCGTTGATCAAGCCAACCCACTCGTGTGCTGTGTTGTGTACAGTCTCACAGCCGCCAGACTCGCCGGGGGTCTCACCGGCTGTGACATTCACAGTCGAAACCGAATTATCTGTGCCAGCAACGTACGGACCTCCGTGGAAATCACGAGCGCTGACTTTGTTCGTCACCTGGTTCCACATTACGCACACATTCTCGTACTTGATTTGCTCGTCGGTCCTGTTCTGTTTGCCTTCGGCTTCGAGTTTGGAGTTATAGCCCAAATGGAGGAGTTTTGGTGGGAAGTGGACCGAGTTTCTGAACTCGTCGTAAAGGGATGAGTTCTCACTACCCAAGCTTTTCTGCAGATACATGGCGGGGATCTGAGCTGCGAGTGGGTCAATCACATTGTCCCAATTCCAGAAAGGAAGAGCAAAAGTGGGATCACCGATTAAATTGGCGAGGATTCTCTCGTGGTAGTAGAGGAACATCCTGTGCCAGGGAAGAAACGTCCAGCTATAGTGGACCTGGAGAAGAACTCCAGTCTCAGTGCCGAGGGCACCTGGTGGCTTTCGTTGCTGGAAAGCTTCGTTGCAGAAGGAGCAGTGGACTCTCCACTGATTGAGGAAACTTCTGGGATCGGAGTCGGGCAGCGCCTTCATCCTCTCATAAGCTAGATTATACTTCCTCACGTACTCCGGGTCTCTCTGAGCCACATGTGCGGGTTTCCTTTCTCTGAGAACAGGTTTCCCTTTGCGACGAGGTATAGTCGGAAACTGGAACCTGATCGGTGGCCTCTTGGGTTCAGGCAGGCAGCAGTGCAATGGAGGCCCCTTCAGGACTGGAACATCCTTACAGAAGCCAAGACTGGACGCCAAGACCGGCTCTGCTGTAACACTCTCGGGCAGAACTTGCAGGCACAATACCAAGGCGGACATATAAACCGTCCATTTAGCATAACTCCTTCCTGGGCGTTGGTTTTGCAGCGAACAGTTCGCCATACTGAAGGAGAGAATGTTTGGAGCCGCCGCGCTGTCAATGTCAAGATCCCAGGTCTGCATAGAGTACGAAAACCTGTTATTAATATGTATGGAAGAACAAAATACGGAGTAGATTAACTTCACTCACAACGCATTTCCTACTAGGTATGGTTGGTTCGGATATCTGCCCATGCAAGACACCTCACACTGTTGAATGACAGAAGTGAATGACTCGTTTAACCTGTATCTGGCTGAATGAAGTACATGAGCCTCATCGGACAACGTAACTATCAACTTATGACGGCCTTGAACGTGAAAGCTTCGAAGGCTCTGTTCTCTACTTTTACACACATATGTTCAAAGAGAACGTCACGGTTGCCTATACCTCCGTATCAGCATAAATGCGGGCAGCTGTGTTGAATCGTACCTCGAGCTCACTTCGAATTCAATCAATGACTATCCACCGGACGAGGAGAAGAAGCACCTGAGTACTAGTGTAGTGACAAGCTTGTCGGATGGATCGGACAAACTTGAACATGGAAGTAGGCTGTGAGGAAGACGACTTTATAGTGACTATCCGGATGGCTGCAAAGTAAACTCGGTATCCTCTGTAAACTTCTGGATTGTAATATTTACCACTCTCGCGTTGACTCTGGCCTTATCCGATCTTTCTTCTTCTCATCTCTCAACCGTCGTTATATGCCATGTTCTCGTCAGCATTCTGTCAAGGGGAAGAGCTGTGACAAATACCTATTATTAGTAGGGGTGTCAAACGTAGAGACGAATATTCTCTTATGGCAGAACATACCACCCTGTAGATGAGCGATGGATTGAAGGATAAGCGTGCTAAGCGTGCATTATCACGAGACGGATCTATATATTTTCACCCGTCCCACACTACTGTCTTCTAATTCACTCCGAAATGTACATCACTGAATCCTTCCTATCGGAAGGGTTTGGCAAAAACAAGATTAAATTAAAATGATTTATATTTTTTTCCTTTTTTTGAAGTCTTTTACGTTCAGTGTATCGCCACGGTAGCATTGTATTTATGGGGTTTTTTTGCTTTTTAAACTTTTGCGCTTCAATCGCCGTCTAAGTTGCAAGTTTAGTTACTAACGGTTTGGGTTTTAATGATATAGGTAGCTCCAGAGAGACCATCTCATTATCACGTAATATGAGACCCATGGTATGCAACAGTTTTTGCATTACATGGAGGAGAAGAAGGTCATATTGATAATCATCCACTTGGTGTATTTTTCTTTCTGGATTTCTTCTTTACTGTTTTTTTTAACTAACTTTTACAGTCTCCCTGTTTCTAGCAGGCATCAGGTGATGGGTCTGAACCCACCTCTTAGTTCACGTAAGAGCCATAGGACACTCGTCTCTCTGATTGTGAAACCAACCTTGAGACTACACCTATTGATAACCCTCTTTGTCTTCGGAGTCAACTGAAGAGGAAGGCGAAGAATAGGGTTGATTACGAGTCTACCAGAATATGGACTCTATTAGCTTCTCTCATTATTAATATTTGGATTTTAGAATAGACTATTTCTTAAATATGATAATTTGTTGTTTGTATGGCAGGACATCGTGGAGGGATCTGGCTCTCGCGTTAGAGATTCAGTACCCAGTATTAGGGGATTACATCTTAGAGAGTCGTAGGTCACAGTTAGGTGTCATAAGCAGCAGTTGTCCCCCATCATTTTTGTATACATGTACATGCACGTTTTACAATATTGTATACAAATATATTTTTTGCGTTAATGGATTACATCTGAATGATTTTAATAACCATATTAATTATATTAATTATATATTATTATTACTACATAATAATTTAACATGAATATATTTAAATATAAAATTTTATAAAATTACTGAAAAATATATAAACTAACATAAGAATTGCACTACTAGTGTAGTTATCATACAATGAAGATTTATACATTTTCATGATGAAATTAAAAATCAAATAATATTAAATTAAATCAAAGATTTAATATTACACTTAAGATGATACATACCTTTGATCAAAGTTAGGCTTAAGTTTTCTAAGAAAAACTTAAAAACATGCACAAGGTTCGTACACTTTTGACTATAATTGTCCTCGCACAGATATTGCTAATTTTGACTATGGTTGTCCTAGCACAAGTTCAAAGTATCATTGCCCTTGCACAAAATAAACGCTTTAAACGCGGATAATGAGTAGAGTATGATTGCTGTACTGAAGATTTTAATTATGATTGCTATTTTAGTTAACTCAGACATAAATAAATCGTCGCAATATTGAATTCAAACATTTTGCGAATGATAAAGATTATTTTAGTGGATAGACTTAAAACTGTTTAAGAAAAAATATGAATATTATTTTTTTACTGTGATTGTCCTAGCACGGACTCTTCAGATTTAGAGTATGATTGTCCTCAGGGGACGAAGGCTATAAAGGCAAAGTATTATCGTTCTTTTTTACTATGATTTTCCTCGCGCAGATTTTAAATATTTATTTTAGAAGTGATTCAAAATTCAAAATTCAAAATTATTAAATACATTGATTAATATTGCACAATTGCACTACTGTTTATAGTTTACCTTAGATACAACCAATCTTGACGAGACTGAATTCAAATATTGTGCAAGTGAAAATAAATACGAATCACATAGAGATGTTTAACATAAAATATAACATTTATTACTTGCACAAAAATACAAAATTTTATTAACTATACATATACATAGATGTACATGTACTATTAGCGTCAATGTGCACTACGACATGTATCTTGAAACGCATAAAAGAGATGATTATCAAGACTTTTATTCTATATATAAAATGTTAATTTTGAAATTTGGTAAGATATTCTAAGGCATTCTTGTAATCTTCTGCATGCCATACATCTTCATTGTCCCATAATCTTTTTGAAATTTCATATACAACAAAGACACTAACTTGTCTACTTTAGGCTGGAAGTTTCTAGTAATGAGTTGCTGGTATAACTTAAGATGTGTCTCCTTCAAAGGAGTGGTGAGGTTTGATCTGAAATACCAAGACGGTGGATGTAATTTCACAAAAATAACTGCATTATAAAATGAGGAAAGAGATTCTAAATAAGACCAAGAATTTCTATCAAGAATGTATCCGTAACGGATCCTTTGTATGCTACGGGCACTGTAGTTGTATGAGGCTCATTTATGAAACTCTTGGCGTATTCATCATCGATTGAAATGCAATTAAAACAGATCATATTGTGGAAATTCAGAATAGATTAAATTAAGATCCTTTAACAACACAAGGATTGTACGAGAACTCTTTCTTGTCAATAATAATGTATTGGTACATTGTGTTTCATTCCATACAAATCTGAACTGGGACTTGAAACCTGGTGGTAAAATGGAACGGAGTGTTTCATCCTTGACGTATCTTTGAGATGAAAACTCCATAGTGCAACATCGAATACTGATAATAACTGCAGCAAAAATTGAGTAGATAAGGACACAATGTAAAGATCAAGCAATCTTTGCATATAGTAGTATCTCGACATACAATCATGAGAAAAAGAGTACGACCTCTAAGAAACACTAGTGTGCATTCTAAATTGAAGATTATTAACTTTTTGCATCTGTCAAGTTCCATCGGAACATACATGGAAGTAAAATACTCTTCGTCTTCCACTGATTCAAAGGTCGAGAAGTCATTACTATTAAGTCACTTATATTACAAACCTTTTAAAACATAATTAGAAAGTAATAATATACTGAAAATATATAAGATACCTGCATGCAAAAGACAAATATATTTGAGTCGTCCTAAATTGTGAGTCAAAGCATATGCGTCGACTCGTAATTTAGGACGACCCTTTGATTTGGAACGATTATAAAACCCCGCTCAAAGCTCCAAATCGGCCGATCTTCCCCTCCATATTGTAGACCAGCTCCAGAGCTCTCCAACGAGACCTCATATTTTGCGGATGACCCTCGAGAAGGTCTCCGAAATCCCAAAACCGTCTTTGGAACTTGGATGAACTTGATTGGTAAAAATTGAATCAATGAGAAATAAGATTGGAGATCACTTTATCTCCTACTTGCATATAGATCGAGTTGTAACTCTCAAACACTCTCACGCTTTCAAAGCTTGAACCAAAATACTTCAGACCCCAACCTTAACATAGGATAATCACCCTCACACAAAAATACACAAAATTCAATACAAAGCCAAGATAATGATCTTGAATCGATGTACGATGAAAGATACAACAAAAGAAAATGAGGAAGTCATCACTTGATTACAATATTCCTCACCAAAGTTCCTCGTGATTCACGCACGATGGTTGATCTTCTGTCAGCAGTGACATCAGATATCAACCTAGACGTTGAAAGAAACATTGGCTGGAAAGTTCAGGTCCATTCACCCATCAAAGTAAGATGTATACAATCAAGTTCTAGTTCTCTCCATATGTGATTGTATGTGACGATCAGCAAGATCACCGAAGTAGACAAGTCCATCATCTTCTTCATGAATTCTTCACCAAAGTAGACAACGAACTATTGTCGAAAGTGATCACGATGGATGTAGTGAAGCTTGATATAAAAACGGATTCAAAAATAATCCAGAACTTGGATGAATCCTCCATCCATAAATACAACTCTTGTAGCTCCTCAATCTTCATGTAAGACACTAAGAAACACTCAAGAAACACCACGCTATGAAGAATGTCCTCACGAACCTTTGTCCCTCTATCTTATATCCAAATTTGACAACAAGAGTTAGTTACGTGAATATCCACGGATCATTGAGCTGACATGTTTCATTATCATACGATCTCACATTCCAGATAACCGTAAACATGGCATCTAATATGCTATCAGACGAGTTACATGAAAGGTTCGTAAAACTCAGAAAATAACACAATACAAGTTTTATGTTAAATTTACATGTGAGTTGTGTCATGACAACGTGCCCAAATAGTTACGATAGATTAATTGTAACTCCATACAACTTTGTGTAGCTCACCACAACTATATCAATAGATGTCTTCATTGATATCTATATCCATGTCGAATGTCCTCACAATATTCTAGACGAACACTGTGAACCAAGCCATGCATCTATCTTATGATTAACCTATGCTGCAATCTTCTATATGTTGCCTAACTACCAGACTGATGATGCATGACCTATCATTGGTATCTGTTTCTAAAGCAACAGTATGTTCTTGATATCAAGAATTAAATCCTTGATATCAGTAAATAGCTCCCTTGGAGTAAATTGATACTTTTCAATCCGTAGCAAAAAGAGAGCATCCTCGGAGTGATATGGTATGAATACAAATAGTCTACCGGACATAGTTATCGACCTTCTATATCTTTGTATACGTCAACAGACCAACATGTATAATCCAACTTGAACATAACTCGGTACAAAGCTCTTTTTTGATTTACCGATACGGATATTTTAAGCATCGATGCTTGCTAATAGAGAAATAGTTATTGAATCTTGATATCTATGTGCAGATCTTTTACCGTCTAGCAATATAATACTGATGTAAATATCAAACTCTTATATCTATGTTGGTCAAAATTGCCCAACCATGTGCTCCACACATAGCGAGCATCCTCGGATTGATTGATATGGCATGAATATAGATAGTCTATCCGACATAGTTATCAACCTTTTATATCTATGTATACGTCAACACAAACAACATGTGTAATCCAACTCGAACATAGCTCGATACATGGCTCTCTTTTGGTTTATCATTATGAGTATTTTAGAGAGTTCAAAGTTGAACTGGAAATAGTTATCAAATCTTGAATATCTATGTGAGGACCTTTTATCGTCTAGCAATGCAATACTGATGTAAATATAGAACTCTTATATCTATGTTGGTCAAAATTGCTCAACCATATGCTCCCACACATAGCGACCATCCTCGGATTGATATGACATGAATATATACAGTCTATCGGATATAGTTATCAACCTTTTATATCTATGTATACGTCAACACAAACAAGATGTGTAATCCAACTCGAACATAGCTCGAGGCTCTTATTTGATTTACTGATATGAGTATTTTAAGGAGCGCAAAGTTGAACAAAAAATAGTTATCGAATCTTACCGGCTAGCAATACAAGACCGATCGAGATATCAAACTCTTATATCTATGTTGGTCAAAATTATCCAACCATGTGCCCCACACATGTTGCTAATAACTAATTAAACTCTGTTTTGATAAGCGGATACAAGCATATTCGTGTTGACATCCATGATCAAGTGCATCAATAGTCTCTTTTCGTCATCTACATCGGTACTTCTCTCGGCAAATTATAAGATACTTGATTAAGGTACCAAAGTTCAATATCACCACCTTCTAAAACACAAATGCTTCTTCATACATCATGACTTGAGCATGTCATGTAGATATCGAGCTCGACATCTTTTATCAGGATCGATCTCCTTATAGCATTTGCTTATAGCTGATATGTTACTTGTTTTCCTATATACCAAGTTATGATAAACAACAATTTATCTGAAATATAAATTAATCATTATTTGTATCTAGTCTAACTAGAATATTAATGTCTATCTTCACTTAAACAATCGTCGTCATTGTCATCTTCTGCAAATGACAAGAACTCTCCGTATTCATCTATTTTGCAATTCATGAACTTCAATGTATTCTGTACTTGTGAAGAACTTGCTTCTTTGCTTTATTGTCGGTGAACAACATTATGTGATTTATAGAATCAAACAGCCAAATGATAGAAATCGTGTGATAAGTCACCTACCTTAGTAGGTTTCACGAGAGTTTGCAAAGCAGCATCCAACGATATCTGCACAGAAAGCACCTTGAACACTGCGAGAGAGGTGATCTCTTCATCATGCACATTCTCGTCACCATTAGTATCCGAAGGGTCTGGTTCATTATCACCTCTAGATCTACGTGTTTCATCTGTTGTGGTGTCATCTTCTTTGCCTTGTTGATCATCATGTAGCTCTTCTTGGTGATTCTACAAATCTCCTTGTCCCTTCAAAGTTATCACGACCTCCAAATGTATCTCTATCTATATTATCTATCTTCAGCTGAAAGACACTCACCATTCTCCAATTTTCACTTGCAACGCATCATCTGGTGCATCTCCTCAACCTTCCTCCTTGACAGCGTAAGTCTCAAATGTCGACTGCTTTGTTTGATCATTACTATTTGTAACAATTCTCCTTTTTCTATATCTCCAATCAGAATTCCAGTAGGGACAATATCAGTATGCTTCTTCAATCTCTCGTTCTCTTCAGCGGTTTTGTCGAGTTAATCAACTACACCTTGAATAGACTTAGATACTAAACCAGATAAGACAGCAGGCGAAGGACCATCAAGATTTAGTTCATCCAAATCAACATCATAGTCGATCGACAAGTCATCTCCTTCATTGACATTCCTTGGAGGTTCAGCAGGTGAACAGTCTTCTTTTCGGTAGTTGACTATTCGTCAAAATGCCAGAAACAGCTTTAAAGTTTTCTAGAGGACCGTGTCAGAAGAGCAGACCACCATTCCAATTAAATTTAGACCTGCTTGATCAAGACCTGATCCCTGATTTGTAAGGAGGAACAAGGCCAGAAGAAATAGTTTACCCTTTCAAAATCAAGTCCAAAGTTAAGCTCCACACCAAGGAGATCTTAATGTTAAGTTAAGGTTTCAAACTCAGTACTCCACTAGATTGGACCTCTCTGAGCAAGACACTAGAAGTGAGTAGGCGTGAAATTGCCAGAAAAAATGTTTTAAGCCCTCAAAATTGAATCTAAACTTTCTGTTCACCTTTTCTCTCAATTTCTCAAAACCGAGAACTCTCCCTTTGGAACCTATAACTCTGATACCGTGATGAAGTAAGAGAACTGTATAAGCCAAATGATCAAATTACCATCATGTCCATAGTGAGAAGAAGAGGTTTATATATAAGTCATTAACATCATGTACATAGTGAGGAGAGCAGGTTTATATATAAGTCACTGGTGCTATAAGAAGTAGAGCCGGAGGAAGGGAATAAATGTCTCTATAAATGTCTAATATATACAAACTTTAGAGTCTTTATGTAACGTTCGATCGCAGATCACGGAGTCGAGTCGTCCGTCTCTAGTCAATGAATCGCCGAACGTGAACCTCCTTGAAGACCTTGTACTATATTTGTGTCTCCAGATCCAGTTCGTTAAACTTTCTGCTAATAAATACCAAGGATTGGATAACCGTCGGACGGGTTTAGAATAACCAACTAGTCTTTAGCAGGTTTCTGGTACTGATCTCAGGTTTCAGAATGCAATGGAAACTATTTCAGGCTTGGGTTTGGTAAAATTTGAGCAGCGCTTCCGCTACTGGTGGTCAAGTCGGAACGCAATAAGCCCTGAAGAGCCACAGCCAAGACTAGGAAGCCTAGTGGATGCTAAGAAGTAGGAAAGTACAAAGAAATAGAGTCAACTCCACACTAGACGCTTCAATCTAGCTTTGGCACTCAATCCAAGTTTGCCTATGATAGAAATGAGAAAATCAAGGGCTCATATACATTACACGGCGTTTTCTTGCTAACAAGGACGAATAGCTCTTGGACCGGCAATTCTTCACTGCTCTGCAACTCTCTTGATAATTTCACTCCAGAACGCTATTTCTTCTAGAATCTTCACTCTGAATGCTGTAATCTTCTTCTCAATATACTAAATCTCAAATTGAAGATCGGGTCCGGGCTAGAATCCCGCTGGTACCCTTAATACACAACTACTTACTCACACCCTACACTCAACACAGTTTCATAGAGATGTTCCACCCTGCACCTTCTCTGCTATTAGGTCTCAATGTAGTCTCTGTTTCCCTAGCCTGCTCTCTGGTCTGCGTGTACAGTGAAAAGTGAAAAGTTACAATGAGCCGGTTTAGGGTTCGCGACCCATTAAGTACCTAGAGTCTCCTCAAACCTTCGCCGTTTTCCTTGTAGCCGCCGCGTGCCTTCGTGTAATCACTGCCCAGTCAAGTCCGGTTTATATTAAGTAAACGGCGTTACAATCGCCCCAACCAAGAAAAAGCAGTTCTTCCACTGAACTGCGGTACCTGCAATATCACATTAGGAACAACACTTCCTCAAATCTAGAGGAACATTACCCCATCCAGGGTAAGGTTAAGCTCTCTCTCAAAGCTATGCTCTATCACCGAGCATTCTTTGAAGCTTTCAGGTGAGACAGAACCTTAGCTTCCAGGTGGTGAACTCGTCAGTTTTCTTTTATCCACCTCCTTACTATGATACACATAGTAGCATCAGTCTAAACCTGATTGACATCCGACAGCCATAAGAAGTCAGCAGACCACAACTCCACCTTTAGACGAGCAAATTGGCCAGATCTACTCGGTTCCAGTGTCCTTGAAGGGCCCTTTGCATGACTCTCCTGACTCGATTCAATCCACCGCTTAGCTGGAAGAGACCACTGCAGATTGTCGTCTCATAAAATATCTACGCAGTGGTTCCTGAAACTTGTACAATGCTAGATCATCTAAGTACTCCCATGCTTCACTTACCAATCCCGGAACTCTACTTGTCCAACGACATAGGTATTGAGTAACGGGTTCTCTAGCTCCATCTGGATTCGGTGATGCTCGATGATCTACTATCTCAATCAAGTCAAGATCATCAGCTCTTGGTAATGCTTCTAACACTGGATGCCATTGCTGATATCTTCTTGGCAACGACTCTAGTTCCTCACGAAACATTTTCAAGTTAGAAACATGAATGATGGGGTGATAGTGCTTCATACTAGCTGGAAAACGTAACTTATAGGTCACAGGACCTAACTTCTTCTCGATCAGGAACGGTCCTGCCCACTTTGGAAGAAGCTTCTTTGCTAAATCCACCCCTGCTGGGATTCTGAAGTTCTTGGTTCTCAACCAGACTCTCTGTCCTTCTTCGAACTGTACGTCTTGCCTACCACGGTTTGCATACTTGGCATACCGTTGTTGCGCCTTCTCCATGTGTTTCTTGGCTTCTTGAAACACAGTACCCTGAACACGTATGAAAGTCTCTAGATCTGGGGGATCCTGGTTCGACCTTCCTGTGTGTTCATACCCCTTGGTAGCTAAAGCTATAGGAGTCCAAGGTGCATGAGAGCCCCGATAAACCACTTCAAATGGTTTAAATCCTGTGCTCGAGTGCTTGGTGTTGTTATGTGTAAACTCCACCAAGTCCAAGTGTTCGCTCCAATCACTCTGATCTCGCATGATATAGTTTCTCAACCCTTGTTCTACTATCTGGATCGTCCTTTCCGTCTGACCATCAGTTTCAGGATGATAAGAGGAACTGAACTTGAGGGTAGTTCCGAGCCTTCGAAACAAACCCTTCCAAAAATCAACTACAAACCTCCTATCTAGATC
Source organism: Asterella californica (assembly GCA_036924285.1). Classification (NCBI taxonomy): domain Eukaryota; kingdom Viridiplantae; phylum Streptophyta; class Marchantiopsida; order Marchantiales; family Aytoniaceae; genus Asterella; species Asterella californica. Next base: position 28,419,797 of record JAYKYS010000006.1, on the reverse strand, counting down.
TGAAACAATGTCTTTAGGCATCCCATGATACTTAAAAACATATCGTATAAACAGTTGCAGCACCTCTTGACGTCACTGTTTCCGTACAAGGGATAAGGTGAGCTTGCTTACTAAAACGATCTATAACAACTAACAGAGCATCAAAACCTCCTGATTCGGGTAAACCTGTGCATAGGTCCATACTTATGCTCTCCCAAGGTCCATCAGGTATTGGCAATGGTCTCAACAACCCTGCAGGTCTCCTTCGCTCTGTTCGTTGTTGTTGACATGTCAAGCAAGTCTGCACGTACTTGACAACATCCTCCAACATGGACGACCAATAGAATTGCTCTTTAACTCGTTGCAACGTCCTATTCTGCCCTCCATGTCCAGCTAGTTCCCAATCATGACATTCTTGCATGACTAGTGTCCTTAGAGATCCAGCTGGGACATAGACCTTGGTTTGCTTATAAAACCAAAGGCTATTGCGAAATGAGAGATTACGTACCAATGGATCTCTCTCTTGTTGGCTGGTCCAACGTTGAGCATGAGGATCATCTGGCAATGCTTGTCTGATTCGATCCAAAAGCTCTTCACTTGTGTCCTGGGTTGTTAACGCCTGGACACGTCGGCTTAACACATCCGCTGGAATATTTTCCTTCCTCTTTTGATATCGCCATTCGATATCAAAACGAGCAAGCTCCACTTGCCATCTCTGCTGTTTGCGGGACAAACGGGGTTTACTCTGAAAGTATGTATTACCCTCGCAGTCCGTCACAACAGTAACCTTGCTTGGTAACAAATAATGCTCCCAATGCTTCAGACAGTGAACAACTGCGAACATCTCCTGTTCATGAGCAGGCCATTTCGCCTCAGTCTCTGAGAACTTGTGACTTTCGTAAGCCACTGGATGCTTTCCTTGCATCAACACTCCTCCAATGGCCCATTGAGAAGCATCTGTGTGAACCTCGAAAGGTTCTCCCATCTTGGAAAGAGCTAGCACGGGCATCTCTGTCAGTGCTTGTTTCAACTCCTGAAACGCTCTTTCAGCTGTTGGATTCCAAACAACCTTGGAAGTCTTGCGTAATAAGCCAAACAAAGGTGCGGCTTTATGCGCAAACTGATAAACAAAGCGCCGAAAATATGTGGCTAATCCAAGAAAAGATCTGAGCTCATGAACACTCTTAGGTCTCTTCCATTCAACAATGGCTCGAATCTTAGCCATGTTAGGATGAATACCCTGCGCATCGATCAAACATCCTAGAAACACCATACTCTCTTGTCCAAAAGAACACTTGCTCTTCTTGAGATAGAGTTGATGTTCTTCCAGGCGCTTAAACACTGTTTCAACATCTACTAGATGCTGATCCCAAGTGGATGAGAAGATGATGATATCATCTAGGTACACGATAACACTCTCATCCAAGAGATCTCTGAAGATCTCGTTCATTAGCCTGCAGAAAGTACCAGGTGCATTGGACAATCCAAACGGCAACACTGTATACTCAAACAAGCCATACCTCGTCCTTACAGCTGTCTTTTCTTCATCACCTTCTTTGATCCGGATTTGATGATATCCAGAACGGAGATCCAACTTGGTGAAGTACCTTCCCGTGGCCAACCGATCGGTGGTTTCATCCATGAGAGAAAGAGGGTACTTGTTCTTGACAGTAACCTTATTAAGTGCACGGTAGTCTGCACACATGCGAATACCACCATCCTTCTTGACCACGAACAACACCGGGGCAGCATAAGGTGATATACTAGGTCGTAAGATACCTTGAGCTACCAACTCTTTCAACTGAGTCTTCAGCTCTGTCAACTCATCAAACGACATCCGTCTTGATGGCACTGCAGTAGGCGTAGCCCCAGGAACCAGATCAATAGCATGATCCAAAGCTCTCCTCGGAGGAAGTCCTGTTGGTAACTGGTCTGACATTATGTGAGAATACTTCACAATCAATGCTTGCATATCAGGATGTATGGGGAGAGCAGCAACACGTTCTTCCTCATCCGTCTCCACCTTGGGTTTAGACATCACTGCAACCCAAGCTTCATCTACCGACTTGATCTGCTTTCCAAACTGTCTAGCTGTGCAGATCTGAAATGCCACCTTGACTCGTTGGAACCTACGAGCAGCATGGTTTGGCTCCTTGGGTCTCTCTTTGATGATCAAAGGATGTGGTTGACCCAAGCCCCATCGGTCCATGACTATGACGTTCCCTTCTTGAACATCTAGCTTTGCCTTGGTCTCTTGTAACCAGGACCAGGACAAAATACCCTCCATTGTATCACCCAAGTTCATAACTAGGAATTCATGCTTCCTGGTTACCCCTCCAACAGTAATAGGAACACTCATGAGCTTTTCTGTAACGGTTGTGCTGCCTTGCACAAACCTTACTAGCAATGGGCTCATGATCTTGGTTCTAGTCATCCTTAAGGTCTTGACCAGCTTTTCATCCAAGACATTCACATCTGCTCCAGTATCTATAAGCAAACAACACTGTTGGCTTCCTAGTTTCACTTCAATCCACGGCAGAAAGTCCCCATGTTCTACCAAATGCTCATCAGCACATACCTCTGCTTCAGTAGTCGCCTCAACTGGTTCTTCAACACTGGTTGTCTCTTCAGCTATCAACCCACGAACGTTGCTCGCTGTTGAACGTTGAGGACACTCACGAGCGATGTGACCATCTCGTCCGCATCGAAAACAGATGATTGTCCTTGAAGGTGTAGCACTGCTAGCTCCACTGCTCCTAGCACCTGAAGTCGAAGTTTGGTTGGATCCTGCATTGGATGCATAAGATCCAGTAGGTCGTGTCTGAGCAGGACCACGAGTAACTCCTCGCTGCTGAGAGCCACGAGGAAATCCTCTTCCAGATGCACCAAATCTTCACCACCACGTCCTCTACCACCTCTACTCTGAGAGGACGCTATCTGTCCTTGAGGATTGCGTCAAAATCCTCTACTAGGCTCACCACCACTTGTTCCACGCTGAAACTTAGAAGGCTGCACAGTGTAATTACGTTCCCTAGTGTTCTCTGCTGCTTCCAAAAATGCAAACAAGTCTTGCATGTCCTCGGACTTGTGAAACATAACCTAGCTATCAAACACACTAGCATAGAAACCCTACAGACCTTTCTTCAAGTGAAACAGCAAGTCGGTGCGATCTATCATGTGCAAACGAGTAACCAACTCAGAAAATCACTGGAGGTACTGTTTGATACTCCCTGTCTGTCTCAGATGAATGAGCTCCAGCCGAAACTGTGTAGCTTCATCCACTTGTACCAAATGTCGTCGGAGTTCATCCTTCAGCTCCGACCAAGTGGACATAGGAGTTGTACCGTTCAAACTCCTCATCCGCTGTTGACCTCCATACCATTCCTTAGCCTCTCCTTCCAGTCTACTAACAGCATAGGTGAACCAGCTGCGCTCATCGAAATTCTCCAAGTAATTCTCCATCTCAGTAACCCATAATTCAAACTTGAAAAAGCTTTTCTCACCATTAAAGGATGATGGCGTTGCTGGTTCAGCCCACTTCACTTTCCGCTTGTGTCTTTCTTTGGCTGAGCTGCCTTCCGCAACATTATCTTGCGCCTTCTGTGACCCATCTTCATTCTTATCTGCTTGAGTAGCATCAACTGCCCCTTCACCCAGCAGTGCTAAATCCTTGACTTGCTCAGCTTGCGGTACAGGGACCTCTGCTTCTTTCTCCTGTGTCGCTTTTGCTTGAGCTAAATCTGCCTTGAGCACCTTGTTCTCAGCTTCCACTTGCTCAAGTCTGTCTTCCAACTTCTTCAGAAACGCCTGCATCTCGTCCATCCCAATCGGCACGGCTTCCATTGTCGATGGTGTTCAGCAAAGATTCAACCTGAACCTGCTCTGATACCAACTGTAACGTTCGACCGCAGATCACGGAGTCGAATCGTCCGTCTCTAGTCAATGAATCGCCGAACGTGAACCTCCTTGAAGACCTTGTACTATATTTGTGTCTCCAGATCCAGTTCGTTAAACTTTCTGCTAATAAATACCAAGGATTGGATAACCGTCGGACGGGTTTAGAATAACCAACTAGTCTTTAGCAGGTTTCTGGTACTGATCTCAGGTTTCAGAATGCAATGGAAACTATTTCAGGCTTGGGTTTGGTAAAATTTGGGCAGCGCTTCCGCTACTGGTGGTCAAGTCGGAACGCAATAAGCCCTGAAGAGCCACAGCCAAGACTAGGAAGCCTAGTGGATGCTAAGAAGTAGGAAAGTACAAAGAAATAGAGTCAACTCCACACTAGACGCTTCAATCTAGCTTTGGCACTCAATCCAAGTTTGCCTATGATAGAAATGAGAAAATCAAGGGCTCATATACATTACACGGCGTTTTCTTGCTAACAAGGACGAATAGCTCTTGGACCGGCAATTCTTCACTGCTCTGCAACTCTCTTGATAATTTCACTCCAGAACGCTATTTCTTCTAGAATCTTCACTCTGAATGCTGTAATCTTCTTCTCAATATACTAAATCTCAAATTGAAGATCGGGTCCGGGCTAGAATCCCGCTGGTACCCTTAATACACAACTACTTACTCACACCCTACACTCAACACAGTTTCATAGAGATGTTCCACCCTGCACCTTCTCTGCTATTAGGTCTCAATGTAGTCTCTGTTTCCCTAGCCTGCTCTCTGGTCTGCGTGTACAGTGAAAAGTGAAAAGTTACAATGAGCCGGTTTAGGGTTCGCGACCCATTAAGTACCTAGAGTCTCCTCAAGCCTTCGCCGTTTTCCTTGTAGCCGCCGCGTGCCTTCGTGTAATCACTGCCCAGTCAAGTCCGGTTTATATTAAGTAAACGGCGTTACACTTTACGTACTGCGTATGGTAGAACATGAACAAGTACAGAGGTTCTATTGCTCCGGGTTTTTCTCGTCTTGCAAAGGATGGCATGCTAATTAAAACAGTTATACTTTGAGAACTTGGTTACTGTGGACCCACTGTAAAGAGGTATTATGCTTGAGCTCCAGTACTGCTGATTGGTCAGTTTTCTCAAAAGTGCACATTTGTAGTTTGAAGTCTGGAAGGTTCCTCGAATGGCATCCACGCATGTTAAACAGTTGAGAACCATAAAGGACAACCTTGGAGCCTTTAACTTCGTCTGTGTGCACGCTGTCCATGCTGAGGGCACTCAGTTGTTATACCAGTTTGATCCAAATTCTGCATCAATCCTCGAATTCATAGACACGGGAGCATAGGTGTTGCTGCCGTCTTCTACATCCCAGCTCTCTCTGTTGGATCGCTACTCACCTTTTCAAATTTCGAGGCTATGAAGCAAAAGAATCCGGAACTAGAATTGCTGCAGATATAGCCGTTGCCTACTGAGCATGCAGCAGCAACCTGCCGTATAGACCATGTGCTTAGTCACTGCTGACAGGCGAAACTTCTTTCACCATGATATACTGGCTGGTGGAATTACCCTAAACTGAAGCAGCACTTGCGAAGCTTAAGGAGCTGTACTAACGAACAGGTAACAATATTCAGTCTGACTCCGTACACATCTTCTAATATTTGCAAATATCTGATCACCAGGGTCTCCTTATCCATAAACATACGTAGCTTCGTGACTCTTTGGGTCCTTTGAAGCTCATTCATGATCATGTCTGCTATCTGTACCTTGCTGTTAAATCCAAATGTCTGTTACGTACGTACCACGATTGTTGCTCCTAGCTAGATCCAGTTAAACGAGCCTAGCTAGATCTAGAGGCGTTGATCTCGTCGTAAGCTTAGTTGATCATGGATTTCTCCTCGTAATCCACCACACCAACCTTCTAGATCTGGTGGTACGTTACGTCCTCAAATTGAACGCGGAGAAGAATCTCATACACTTGAATTACATTATCATGAGGAAGGAGCGGTTGGCTGTAAAGACATAAACTGCAGAGTCAGAGGAACTGTGTCTGATGTCTTGGAAGAACCGAGCAAAGGTTTTGACCGAACCTGAACAGATTTGTCTAATGCCTCGGGCTTTTTTGCGTCTTGCAAACTAAACGATGGCCTGTGCCAAAAGCACAGGCCATCGTTAAAGTTAAACTTTTTATTGCGGACCCACTGCAAAGGAGTATTATACTTGAGCTCCTTGACCAGTTCCGTGTTGATTGGCACGTTGCTCAGTTTGCTCAAAATTACACGTGTAGTTTGGAGTCCCGACTAAGTAGCGTTCGTGTGTCACAGGACGCAGCGGTGTTGAGTCGTACCTCACGTCAATCAATGACTATCAATCGAACAAGGAGAACAAGCACCAGAGTAATGAGTACTAGTGTAGTGACAAGCTTGCCCGAGGGCCCGGACAAACTTGAACATGGAATTGGGGTGTGAGGAAGCCGAATTTATAGTGACTATCTGGATGGCTGGAGCGTAAACTCGGTACTATCCTTTGTAGACATCCATTGTCGTGTTTACCACACTCGCGTTGACCCTAGTCTTATTCGATCGTTCTTCCAGTCTGTCAACCAGTACATGCCATGTTGTGGCCAGCCTTTTGTCACAGCTCTTCCAGTTGCAAACGGAAAGATCTGTGACAAGAAGCTAACAGTAGTTTGAACCCAAACCACCGTGTAGATTACTGAAAGACTTGTTGGATTTGTATCCGGCAAATGTGAACGTGCGCCAGTTGTTTTGTTCTTGTTACTCTGATGGTTACGAGTGGAGCATGTCATTTAGACCCTGGTCATGAAGATTCTACTGCAGCCTCTCACGATCTTCTATTCTTGGTTCATACAAGTGAACTTAGTTACAGTATACATTCACTTCATCACACTCAGACCTAGATACAGCTGGATAATGTCAGATTGTTTGCATCCCTCATCTGGTGCATAAACTGTGGACAAGAACTGCTGGTATATGTGTGAAAACCAAAGAGAGCGAATGCTCTCTCTAACACAAACCCAGACACATTAGTAAGGGAATCAGAAGCATCATCATATCCCTCGCGGGGGTTGTTATATACTTTGACCTATATTACAGAATGGTTACGTAAGAGTTCAATATTCAGCCATAAGGACATCAACCTAACTACTATGATATAGTAGAAGGGAACTAACTTCGAAGTAATAGTAAGGATGACTGAAGACGTAACCTATTGAATAACTAAACAGTGTAGTGGATGAATCTAAAGAAAGTACGAAACAGCAAGAGAGGAGGTGATAGCATCGTGGAAAAGACAACCTGTAAGGGTTAAAGACCCCCTAGACGGAGATGGAAGTTAGCGCTAGATAGAGTTAAGGAATGTTTAATACGCCTTAAAGAAGAAGCTAGAAAAGAGCAAAAAGGAAGATAAGATCTGGTAGCGGAAATTCAGGAGTGCAGGTTGAGATTGGAGATGGAAGACACGGAGTATAGTAGGGAAAGGTGGGTAGAAGCGGATAGAAAACTGAGGGTTCTGGATCTGCAGGAAGCGGCATGGTGGTGAAGTAACAACAAGGCCAAACGGATTCGAGAAGAAGATGCAATATCCAAATGTCAGAAATGCGGAAGCAGTAAACTAGAAAGAGAAGCTGTTGCACAATCACCGGATGAGAGATTATAGAAAAGATCTTATTCACTAATCAAAAGTGTCAGTATACATAGCAAACGGAAACCGCATGAAGGAGAGTCTGAGACATGATACAGTGATGCACGCTCACAACGTCTATGTAGTCAAATCTACTTCTAAATTGAATTATAGAAAGCAACGTTATTCTACCGGTTCGCGCTGATGAGATGATGAGAGTTGCTAACTACAATATTGAACTAACATTCCCACTTAGTAAGTAAATCCCACTCAACAATTATCACATAGCCTTAACATCCTTACCGGGCTATAATGATTCTCTCTGGTCAAGGGTTTAGTGAAAATGTCCACCAGTTGATCATCACTAGAGCAATATAACACACTGATAATATTATCAACCAGATGCTGATTTATGAACTTATAACGAATATCAATATGCTTGTTCTCATTGTGAAACTTGGTAGTCCTAGAAGATATATATCACTTTTGTTGTTACAAACAAAAGTGCTAGTTGCACATTCAGGTCTGATTTCCATCAACATTTATAGTAGCCAGATAGCTTCTGCTGCTGCTTTGGACATTGTCAAGTAATCAGTCTCTGTAGTAAAGAGCAACAGATTTCTGGGGAGTACTGCTCCAACTTAGTGTAGCACATGAGAGTAAAAAACAGAATCTAGTAGTAGACTTCCTAGTGTCTGAGTCACCAGCCCAATCTGCATCTGAGTAACCCAGCAAGTGAGACGACTTCTCTAAACGTTTGTAACGTAAAATAGAGTTGACCATGTCTTTTAAGTAACGAAATACTCTCTTGACACCTACTCAATGTGCAAGTCTTGTGTCAGACATGAATTGAGCCAATGAAAGTGTAGAGAACTCAACATCACTCGAGTGCACAGTGCTGTCCACATCAGAGATCCAACTGCACTCTCGTAAGATATAATTTTCATCTGCTCCTTCTCTTCGCCTGTAGTGGGAGACTCTTCACGAGATGGACGTCTTCTCACAGCCATTGATGTACTAAGTGCCTTTGCATTCGAGGTGAAAAACTGCAAGTTTCTGCAATATGTAGAATGTATGAGACAAGTCCATAATGCTACTTTAGCCATCATAACTGATGTGTATGTCCAGGAAATGATGGACCTGTCCTTAGTCTTCCATCTCAAACTTGTGACTAAGAAGCATCTTGGCATACTGCATCAGTTCCAAAGTAACAGCCATGAGTAGAATATCATCTACGTGAAGTGCTAGAATTAAAATTCCAAGCTGATCAGTAAACAAATAGATATCTGTTTCAGCTCCCACTAGCTTGAAACTAACTTTTTTAGGATAAGTATCCATATGTTGAAACCAAGTCCTTGAGGACTGTTTCAAATCATAGATAGACTTCCTTAACTTGCAAACCAAAGTAGGATCAGCTGGTGATAGACCTTCTGGCAGCTTCATGTAAACCTCTTCTTCCAGAATCCCATTCAAGAAAGCAATCTTGACGTCCATCTGGTGGATATGCAAGCCAAACTGCACAGTAATAACCAAGATCACACGAACTGACTGCATCCTGATTGCTGGAGAAAACATCTCTTCATAATATAATCCCTTAATTTGTGAAATCTTTGAGCAACCGGGGATCTTTAGACGAGCCTTATATCTCAAAATTGTACCATCAAGTTGAGTTTTGAGTTAAAAAACCCAACAACAACCGACAACGTGACGATCTGCAAGCAATGAAACTAACGTCCAAGTTGACATCTTTTTCATAGTTTGGAGCTCTTCTGCAATGACTCTCCTCCAGTGCTCACTTTCCTGACTAGACACAGCTGTTGTATAAGAATCAAGTTCTTGAGATAAAACTAATACTTGAAGCATTGAAACAAACACTGAAAGTGACGGCACAAAGGATACTTCGTCATAACGTACAAGAGACTTGCTTTGACGAGTAGACTTCCTTAAGCTTGTGCTTGCTGAGATCCGTGAGAAGGCAAACCTACCGTACCTCCAGATACATAATATACCTCAAGATCCACAAACGAGTCTTCTATTGCTTGATTATTGACACGAAGGGTCCAGTCATTTATCGTTATGCCTGGTCCTTGATCAGATGAGCTTGTATCAAAATATCATGAGATGAGAAATATCTGGTACTCTACCAACCCACAAATGATAAGGAGTAACTTTCAGAGCCAAAGTCTTCGTGAGACAACGGTTGAGAATGTAGCACGATATGACAAGTGCTTCTCCCCAATAGGACTTTGGTAAGCTAGCTTGCAAGCCGTCTTTTTGCAATACCTACAAAATGTATCGCCACTCCTCTCTATGGATCCATTAGAACTAGAACCTTGGAACTTCTTATCTTTTGACATCATAAGACTCCGTGGCCGTACCGATGACATTGGTCTTCATCATGGAGTCATCCGTGGGATGATCTGGTCGAACTCTCACTGTCAGCATCTCGCGTGTCATGTGTAGAGCTGTATCTCCTGATTCCTCTTAGAGATGTATGTAGTTGGAATGGACGTCTCTCCATCTCGGACTTACTCAAATCCGAACCAATGCATGTTGTCGTCCTCAACATCAACAGTTGGAATCCAGCGTCCAACAAGACTTTCTGCTATCGATACACCTTCCATGAAGGTGTCACCAAACAAAAGATATCACTTCTGTTGTCCAACAACACCACACCTGATGCCAAACTAGCACGGTCAATCGCCAGCCTAGCTGATAACTCATCTAACATAGCAGTTGCCGCTTGCCAAGTATCACTGGTAGCTGTCCTGATCCTCGACTTCATGGATACGTCTACCGTCTCTCGCTGAAAATCACCTCAGCACTAGAGGTAACTACATCCTCGCTCCCACTTAGCGTGGCTGCCAATTGGAACATTGGAGTCAAGTTTACTCCCAATGTCCTCATATCGATGGCTGAAAATAATGGACTCGGAGAATTACTGTAGCCGCTCTCAACATCGAGTTTGACATCACATCCACAGACGTCGAGGGTTGACTCACATCATCTCCACTCCTGGATGTCGATATCTCTAACTCCACTACATCATCGATAGATCGCTTAGGAACCATAGATGTGATCCTCAACGCCTCCGATAATGTGAACGACTGAGGAAGCTTGACCTGTCTACCAACCTCTCCGCGTTGTGGATCCAACTCCACTGATGTACCTCGTGGCTTAGAGACACGTACTACACTCGGAGTCACTACTGCAGATGTCTTAATCTGCGTCACATCAGCCTTGAAGTCGAAGTCAACTACTTCTCCTCCATAAGATGTGAAAGTCTTTGTTCCACCAGATCTCCGCTGAGCCATAGCCATTCTAGCTATCCTCTGCTCCAATTGCTCAATCAGAGCAATCATATCTGCTTATGAAGTCTAAGCAGATGATAGATCGACTGGTCCTCTCTCAGGTGCTGGGTCTCTATCTCCATCTCGACCACCACGGTCTCCTTGAGCTCCTCTACCTCTTCCATGATCAGCCTTCCCTTGCCGTAGCTCGAGATGAAGATCAGTACAACGATCACTATTGTGACCTGATCGTCCGCAATGCTCACACTGCCTAGGCACCGCTTGAGATGTTTCAGACATCTCATAACCACCTCTCCTTTGTGGACAATCTTTCTGCTGATGAGGACCATCACACGTCCAGCAAGGACCCGCTTGCTGCTGACTAGAGAAGGACGGCATGAGCTTCTACCCACCAGGTCTTCCAACATCTCTCTGGGATCGTGATTGTTCAACACGATCCTTACCACCACCACCATCACTATCACCATACTGTTGCACACTCTGTGATCCTCGAGAAGAGATGGTTGTCCCATGTAGTGCCTCCCTGCTGAACCTAGCAATCACCACCTCTCTTCCACCATGTTGAGCTCAATTCGCTCAACTAGATCAAAGACAACCGCCAACGTCGAAGCGGTGCTCTAAGGAGAGTTGCATCCCTGACTCTCATGCACAACTCTCGGTCTAATATCCCATGCCAGAACTGGACTGCTTGTGCTACCGTCACCCCTTGGGTGACGCTGATCAACCGCCTCATGCGAGTAAACGTCTCGCATAGGCTCTCTCTAGTCTTCCGTTGGAACTCCTGCAGACTCCTTAACTTGTCAATCCGCACATCTTGATAGTTCTTCCTCAAACACTGGAAGAACTGAACCACATGGTAAAACCTTGGTGGGATCCTGCTCATACTACCGCTTGCTCCACTACTAGTGGACGTACCGTCTGTAGTAGGTACTCCGCCACCCGTGGATGTACTACTGCTACTGACATCAACATCTGTAAGTGCTATGCTTCCCAAAAACAATAGTGATAGAAACATAACTGAGAGACCAATGTTGTCTCCACAACTCAATCTCCACATTGTAGTCTCGCTTGAACTCATGATAATCGTCCATCGGCTGTCTTTCTAAGTGTTAGAACAAACCCTTCCACGCCATGAAGGGTGTAAAACAGTTGTGGGTCCGCATTTGCTGCAGATCGCACCAATTGTCGAACTCCTAGATGAAGTCATCCAATGCTACCCACCATACTCGAATAATGCCGAGGCTCCTTCGTGGTCCCATAGATCTCGTTCATGTCTCACAACAACGGTGTGACGACACTAAACTCACCACCAGAAAACACACTGTCTATGTCTAGCTCGTCCTCTAGAACAACTGACGACAATGGTGTAGATAATCAGTACCCCATCCCACTCTGTGTATACCTATTGTTTGAGAAGTCTCCACCAGAACCTCACGAGAATTCCATGATGATAGAATCTCAGGAACACACTCTCCAACCAAAATGTTGAAATCTCCTTCACCACTGTAACCACCACTTGCATAACCCCGCTCCTACTGAACTCACCTATCCCTTACTAGGACAGTCAAGGTAAGAGCAACCTATACCTATCATCACCACAGGTAGCCTCTCACGATCTGTTGGTCGTCAATCCAACCGCACCGTGAGAGAAACAAAGATAGTCTGACTAGTCCGCAACTCCAGTTTCACTACCGACAGCACATTGGAGTGAACTCACTCCGAAAATCAAGCGCCAACATAAGCGAACGCGACGCACAAACAGGAAGCAGAATATGGAGGAATTCCAACCACAAGAAGTCCAACAGATAATCCTCCACACTCAAACAGTCACATAACAAGCAACCCAGCCCCACCCAGACTGACGACTCTTCTTCGGTGACCACATGCACAATATATGACCACCAACGGTCATAACCTGTATCTAAGGTCACTAACTAGATGTCCACACCTCTAGTAGCTCCAAAAGTATCTCCGTGATAGCTCTACTAGCTCGAATCACGCCCGAACGAAATCTAGACACCGTAGGGTCAAAAAGACGAAAGCGAATAACATCCTTATCTGCGATCAGCTGACTTGCTGGAAAGAGTACTTTTCTCCCAAGCTAATGTCTCTTCTGTGAATCCAATAATGTTAGTACTATGTTTCCACCAAATTCTAAAATAATTTCCAGGTTGTGGCGGAGGGAGATCAAACCGCTCCATGAGGACTATTACCCATAATCCTTTAACTCGCTCTAATGTATTTTAACTCAGGAAAGTGTAGAAATGCATATTTCTCATCTTTTACCTGCGTGGTAAGACAACAAGGACACCAACTCAGTTCAGGAGGGATATTCTGATGTCTGCCAATCGTAAGTAGTTCCTTGTACGATTTGCAGCCAACAGATCTAGATTGTGTTCTGATCTAAATTGCCTGATCAATGCACGTGACTAGTCATGATCATGAGTTGACTTGACTATTCTCTCGCTACAATCGTATACGTACGTAGTTCCTTGTACCAATTGCAACAAGGAACTGACCTTGTTTTCAACTTCATCTGCCCTACCCGGGGAGTGGAGTTCGCCCGCCGAGAGGGTTCAGTCAGTGAAATGGCAGCGTCACAGCAAAAGAGGCCTTAACAAAACAGCGGCATTGTTCCGTTGTACTTCCTCAGATTCACCCACTAAAACCAGCGGACTAAGTGCTTGTCCATTAATATATATTGTATATGCCGTCGGTGAGTGATCCATACTATCCAGCTGTATCTGAGTGTAAAGTGTACATGTGTATACTGGAAGTATATAAGTTGGCATGCACTTGTATGAGCAAGATTAGAATTCGAAGACCGTGAATCTGTCCCAGCAGAATCCTAGAATTTATGATCAGGGACTAAATACAGTTAGCGATCGCGAGTCGATAAGAAGTAACACGGTGGTTTGGATTCAAAGTAATGCCAGCTTTTTGTCAAAAGCTCTTCCTAACTGCAAGAGCTGAAGTCTGGCCAGAACATGGCATAAGATCGAATAAGGCCAGGGTCAACGCGAGTGTGGTAAATATGACAGTGGATGTTTACAGAGGATACCGAGGTTGCTTTGCAGCCATCCGAAGCCACTATAAAGTCGGCTTGATCACACCGCACTTCCAATGGGACAATGTGATGACCCACTCGCAGCTCAGATCCCAGCCATGTATCTGCAGAAAAGCTTTGGTAGTGGGAACTCATCCCTTTACGACGAGTTCAGAAACTCGGTCCACTTGCCACCAAAACTTCTCCATTTGGGATATAACTCCAAACTCGAAGCCGAAGGCAAACAGAACAGGACCGACGAGCAAATCAAGTAGGATAACGTGTGCGTAACTGTGGAACCAGGTGGCCAACAAAGTCAGCGCGCGTGATTTCCACGGAGGTCCGTACGTTGCTGGCACAGATAACTCGGCTTCGACTGTGAATGTCACAGCCGGTGAGACCCCCGGCGAGTCTGGCGGCTGTGAGACTGTACACAACACTGCGCACGAGTGGGACCTAAGATTCTTTAGTTCTCACGATGGACTAGCCGGAATTCGAAGTGGACGTTCTGACAATAAAATCCAGCTCCTAATGTTGCGTAATACGCCATAATTGATACAAGTGACTGATCATGTAGTGGAATCCACTGATTATACCGGGAAACAGTAGAACTTCATCACAGGGGGAACTGCACCACTCCTAGCTTGGTTGGAAATAGTTCCGAAGGATCTAATTACCCGACTTCGAGTTCGAGCAGTCACTTATATACTCCTCATTTTGTTCCATGTTCATGTCCTCAGTTGGTTTCATGTGTATGCTAAGTACTCCAGTTAGTTATACCTGGTCATGTCCAGTCTTCCTCTACTTGCAATTGGGTTTGAGAGTTCTTCTCGTTCAGGACTAGCCCCGAAATTTAAACGAGTAGCGATCCAACAGAGACCAGCAACATCGATGCTCGCTCTCGTGTCTACTGGAGAATTTCCATCAAACTCAGTCTGGTTTTGTTGACCTCACTGGTGGTCTGACCGAAAGGCGTACACACGGACGAGAAGGCCCCAGGGAAATCCTTCGTGATTCTCCTGGTTCGCAACGTTTGTCAGGATGGAGGCACTTCTGCTTAAAACCGTAAAGACTCTTTACAGCTAGTCGTGTGACACAGGAATGCTAGCTTTTTCGATACTCCAAACTACACGTGTACTTTTGAGTAAATTGAGCAACGTGACAATCACAAAATTGGTCCAGGAGCTCAAGTATAATTCTCCTTTACTGTGGGTCCGCACTAAAAGGTTCTCAAAGTATTAACTGCTTTTGGCAAAAGGATACAGGCCATCGTCTGGTTTGCAAAAGCGCGAAAAAACCCGGAGCATTAATTAGACAAAAATCTGTTGAGGTTGTGCCAAAACCTTTGCTCAGTTCTTCCAACGCAGACACAGTTCGTCTGACTCTGCACTTTATGTCTTTAATTTACAGCCCACTGCCCCTTCCTCGTGATGAGGTAATTCAAGTGTATGAGATTCTTCTTCCCGTTCAATTTAAGGACGTAATACCACCAGATCTAGAAGGTTGGTGTGGTACGTGGTTAATTCATGATCAACTAAGTTTACAACTGAAATCAACGCCTCTAGCACAAGGAGAATTGGCAGTAGTACTAGATTGGAAGTCTCCAGAATGCTAGAATTTCCCGATTTCGCAAAAGAGTCCCCACATACTCGTTCATTTTGTCCCATGTTCTCAGTTAATCTCTTGTATTATTCTAGGTATTTCACCGGGATATACTGGCAATGTTGAAATACCTGATATTTTCCGGACTTAATATGCTTGGCATTCACTCATGTACACTTCTCCATATTCAATACAAATATTTCCCAACTTGATCTGCTATGCATTTCGGTCAGGCTACACGCATGTAACCTGAGTGAAATGCGTAGTAACCGTACTGTTATTTCTCGATTTAAGCAAGATGTTTCTCCAAGGTAAAACTCACTTCTGTCAGTATCAAGTACCTTAAGTGAGGTATTTCACTAAGGTATACTCGAGTTTTGAACGTTAACTGAATTGCAGTTGTGTATGTACTGGAAATTTAGCATACCAAGGAAACAGAGTCGTTTACAGGAAGGGAGACGAATCAGTACAAAACATACACGGGAAACAGAGTTGTTCACATTCAGATTCAAGATCCAAATATCACAAAAAGATGGTCGCGAATGTTTTATTTCAGTTGAAGTGAAAACACAGTAAGAGAATTAACATCTCTCCTTAATAATAACATCTAAAAACGTTCCAGACGCAGATTACAGTGTTCCAACTCTATTTCATCATTTTTCTCTAGAAAAGGTCTTATCAGGAAAATCTTATGTGATTCTAAAGTTCCAAATGCGATCATGCATAGCTTATTCCTAATATCAGTCTCTTTCCTTTGAAGATATGTCCCGACTGTTTGTTGGCATTCTCTTTGGAAATATACTTACTCACTTTTGCATACATATCTTCTTTCTTCCGGACATCAAGTTCAAACATGCATATAATATCAATGAAATTGGAAGAAAGTTTTGCATATTTCGGACTGACCTGCACAAGTTACCACATACAAGAATTAGTAAAATAAACAATCGATACATTTAAAGTTAGCTTTAATATTTTGACCAGTTTTCTGTAAACTGTATTCCAGCTACTAAACTTCGAGAAGAACAGAAAATTGTGACTGTAAGCTTTTCATACCTCAAAAGCAGAACTTCGTCCTCGTTTCGTGGTTCCAGTTGGAGAATCTTGTAGTTTGTTCGCAGTAGCTGGAACAGTTGTATTTATTGGTGTTTGCAACACCTCCTTGATTGAAGAGAACTTTATCGTATAGTGATCAAAAGTATCTTCCAAGTAGATGGTATCTTCATTTGTGTTGGAAAACTTAATTGTGTCGAATTTGTGACTGTCCACATTTCTCTTCGTTTGACGTATATCCACGCACCAAAGTGTGAGGGAATACTAAAACCTGCACATGTAAATTTCATCTGTCGTATCTCCACGAACCAAAGTGTCACAAAACACTATGCAAAGTAAACTCGGTATCCTCTGTAAACATCTACTGTCATATTTACCACACTCGCGTTGATTCCTTATTCGATCTTATGCCATGTTCTGGCCAGCCTTCAGCTCTTCCAGTTGGGAAGAGCTGTGAAGCTGACATTAGTTTGAATCCCGCAAGTGTGAACGTGCGCCAGTTCTGTAGTTCTTGTACATGTTACTCTGATGGTTAAAACAGGAGTATGTCACTCGCGATCGGCAACTGTATTTAGACCCTGATCACGAATTCGAAGATTGTGTTACAGATTCATGGTCTTCTATTCTTGGATCATACAAGTCCATGCTAACTTACCACACATTCACGGGTATGGTATGTTCTATGGGGCTAATGGAGGTGAGAGGGGGAGAGATTGAGAAATCCTAGCTCCGCAAAACGCGATTAGTGTGCACGCTGAAGGGGGACTTAGCCGATGACACGGAGGCTATGGCCGCCATGGCGTGCCATAGCCTCTGTGCTTACTCTAATGACCATCGAAGTTCTGAGTAGCGAAGCTTGATCGAACAGAGGAGAGAAATTTGCAAACAGGTAGACAGGCATCTAGAATAGAGTAACAGCTTAGAAGTAGAAGTAGGATCCAGCTTTAGAGGAGATGGAGGTTGATTCAGAAGAGGCGATACTGGCGCTAGGCAGGGACAGCCAACAAGGTATACTAGGGGGTACCAACAGACAGGAAATCAGGAGGCAGGAAGTACGGAAGACATTACAGTCTACCCTGTATACACGTTACCTGGTTAAGTGTTATAATTTTATAATCGTTACAACTTGGCTACTCTGTAGAGCAGATACTCGTAAACTTGTTATCTTTTTTGGTTACTTTGTTCCATTGTTAATACATCTGGATATGTGTTATTTAACGGATGAATTTACAATTGACAAATAACTACCGATCATGAATCTATAATAATTATTTATAAATATTGGAAATACAAGTAAGTTGGTGCCAGAGAATCAAATTAACGCTTACATTTAAGTATCCTTCACTTAAGTATCTAACTTTCAGAATTTGGAAGAGTTGAGCTTGGATTCTGGAGTGGCAGATGTATGTGAATGACTTAATTGATTTTCTGGTGACCACTGAGGATACAAAAGATCTGATAACAAAATCATACTGTGTATCATCTAAAAGGAGAGGCTTGGACGGGGAGGAAGAGGCAATAGAAGGATGTCACTACATTTGGTGGAGAATGCCACTTAAAAATAGCAACTATTCGGAGACGAGCAAAGCTCAGAAGAAGGGACAAGAGAGCAGGGCACCAACAATAAAGATGGGGAAAGAACGAGACGCAGCAAAAAGGCAGCGAAAATGGAGAGAAGGGCTGAGCAGAAGAAGATCAACAGAGTTGCACTTGAAACTAGAGAACAAAGAGAAGGAGATGTGGTGGAGAGAAGAGTTAAAAAACAAGATTAAGTGCAAGGAGTGAGGACAGACGAGGTACTTAGTTTAGTTTATATGAAGTTCATCTCATGGAATGTCCTAGGCTTCAGCTCTCTACTGCGATCAGAGGTCAGAATAGTATCCTTACAAGAGCTGAAAACTTCATTCAAGTGGTTGAACTTTCACCTGAATAAGACTAGGAGTGATGGCACGTCGATAGTAGATCTGTCCGGCTCAGAAAGAGACGGAGCCGCTCTGATCATTCATCCCTCGGTGAAAGTTTTGGATAGAAGGGTTAAGAGAGATGGTAAAGTGGCATGGGCCATAATCGATTCACAGATAGGAAGGATGAGAGTTGCTTCAGCGTATGCATAAAACGAGAGGAAGGACATGGTGGAACTTTGGAGATGGTTGAGCCGTAAACTACAAAGTGAAAGATGGATAATAGGGAGAGACTTAAACGTGATAACCGACCAAGTTGATAGTATAGGTCATTCATCTGTTATCAAGGGAGCAAAATTTGTTCTTCTTGTGAGAAAGCTGAGAGAGCCCCTTTCCTTGTTGAAAACTTTTCCTCCCTTGTTGGAGTGGTGCTATGAGTGTTGAGTTCTTGCTGCCATATAACTTAACACAGACATCTTAGCCATGGTTCCACGTGCACGTTATCAGAGAATAACTCCGTAAGCAGTACGGTAACGAAGCCTGAGTCTATTCTGATCACCAGGGTCTCCTTATCCATAAACATACGTAGCTTCGTGACCCTATGGTCCTTTGAAGCTCATTCATGATCGTGTCTGCTATCTATACCTTGCTTTTAAAATACACCCTTGGGTAAGTTACGCTATACCCCATGGATTAATATGGTGACACGTTTTACTTTGAAAAGATTACCTCTCTATCTTTTGTATTAGATTTAGAGCAGAGGTGTCCTGAGTTCGATCTTTTACTATCTTTTAGTGTGCTTGTATACCGAATTCATGTGGCCGCAGGCCGCTTGTCTTTAGAGTCCTTGATATCTGGAAAATATCCTCCCTCTGGGTTTAGGTGTTAGAGTTTAGCAGCTATTTAGGATTTAGGGTACACAAGATATAATCGTACTGGGTATAATAGTTATCTTTCCATAGATACCCAGAGGGTAGCAGTGTAAGTTACCTTTGACTTTAGAGTCCTTGATCTCTGAAAAATATTCTCCCTCTTGGTTTAGGTGTTAGAGTTTAGCAGCCATTTAGGATTTAGGGTACACAAGATATAATCGTACTGGTTATAATAGCTATCTTTCCATAGATACCCAGAGGGTAGCAGCGTAAGTTACCTTTGAGGGTGCAGGATAACCCACCTCTAAATTCAAATGCCTGTTACGTACGTACCACGATTGTTGCTCCTAGCTAGATCCAGTTAAATGATCTAGAGGCGTTGATTCAGCTGTAAGCTTAGTTGATCATGGATTTCACCACACCAACCTTCTAGATCTGGTGGTACGTTACGTCCTCAAATTGTACGCGGAGAAGAATCTCATACACTTGAATTACATTATCATGAAGAAGGAGCGGTTGGCTGTAAGGACATAAACTGCAGAGTCAGAGGAACTGTGTCTGATGTCTTGAAGAACCGAGCAAAGGTTTTGACAGAACCTGGAACAGATTTGTAATGCTCCGGGCTTGTTTGCGTCTTGCAAACTAAACGATGGCCTGTGCCAAAAGCAGTGTATACTATTAGAACCTTATACTGCGGACCCACTGCAAAGGAGTATTATACTTTATGCTGATTGTCACGTTGCTCAGTTGGCTCAAAATTACACGTGTAGTTCGTGTGTCCCGGGCCTAACTAGTAAAAGAGTCTAAAAGGTTCTTAAGCAGAAGTGATGTTCTCTATCCTGACAAACGTTGCGAAGCAGGAGAAAAGACTTCCCTGGGGACTTTACCTCGTCTGTGTATAGACTTTCGGTCAGACCACCAGTACGACGAAATTAAACAACCAGACTGAATTTGATCGAAATTCTCCAGTAGACGCGAAATCGAGCATCGATGTTGCTGCTGCCGTGTTCTCGACTCTCTCTGTTTGATCGCTACTCACCTTCTTAAATTTCGAGGCTAGGAACCAAAAGAAACCCTCAAACCTAATTGCAAGTAGAGTGGTTGCCGGTGGCAGCCAGAAAGTTGCCGGTGCTGCCGGTGACAGCCAGAAAGTTCGTTCACTATGATATTCATTTGGTTGCTGGAATTTCGTCAAACTTCGTGAAGGTGTTTGACGAAACACCTTCTAACACAGTTTTTAAGACTGAATTTGAAGTGAGCAGCAGAGTTCAGAGGTTCTGAATAGAGGCTCAGTTCTAGTGTTCAAACTGTAGTACTTCCAGAACAGGTAACACTATCCAGAGTCAGACAAGCGTTTGTTCATATTCATGATCAAGCAATGATTCAAATGTTTCACTATCGACTGTCACAATCAATTCCAGCCTTGGCCGTTGCACAGAGCCATATACTGCCTTATCAAGGAAAATTGGTTGTCACAGTTGATCATTCCTATGCACTGGTAATAATACAGGAACTAACTAGTATCCTGTATATAACTACTGTAGTTCCGGCAGTTCTAACACGATAATGTATGCTCCTCTGATCTGGTGCTGGCCATGTGTGCCACTCGAAGACTGGACATGGCCAGGTATAACTAAGTGAAGTACTTAGCATATACATGACTGAGGACATAATCATGGAGCAAAATGGAGGAGTATATAGTGACTGCTTTGCGACCTCGAACTCGGGAAATTAGATAGTCCAGTTTCCAACCCAGCTAGGAGTTTTCCGCTATAATCAGTGGATTCGACTACATGATCAGTCACTTGTACGAAATGTGGAGTATTTATGCAACGTTAGGACCTAAAATTTATTCTCAGGACGTCGACTTCGAATTCCGGATACTACATCGTGAAACTAAAGAATCTTAGGTCTTCGCGTGCTTTCTCATGTTCATGTCATGTCTATATCTACCAGTATCATTTGGCTTCACGGAACTGTGATATCACAGTTTGCCTCACAGTCTTGTGAAGAAAAGTGATACCCCGATTCTTAAGGAGTTCAGGAATTATTAACTACGGATCCAGCTGAGATTATATTGATCTGCGAGATTACTGGAAGTCTTGCTTCAGGGCCGAGAACTCGAACACGGTGGCGGTGTCACCCTTTCTTTTGCCCTTAGAAACGATAGTGACAACGATGTCGGTTGTAATAATCTATGCCTAAGCTTCTGAGGCCGGCTCGATCACAGGGAGAAATCATGCCGAACCCAGGATGGGAAAATTCGCACTTTGAACTGTAAGATTACAAAGAAGTCAGAAAAGCGGCCAACCTTGGGTTTGACACAGGCATGTAATATATAGAGACTATTACGGTGTTAAATGCTTAGGTGCGATGTTCGAGTGTTTCTTTTTCACGATTGCGGTTCTCCATCGATGGAGAACCGCACATTTCACAATCGGTAAATTTTATTCGAATCCTCACTAGAAACTGACCCGCTCGAATCGACCATGCCGCTTGGAAGATGCGTGAAGGTTCCTACATACTCTGTCATGTACAGATGCGTCTCCCTGTTGGCATCCGGATAGTTGATGAACAAATCGAATCTGGCGAACGATGAATGTGGTATCTTCACCTTCTCCAGCAGAATATTCTCCTGTAAATCATCCTCACTACCTACTCCCTTGCCTCTGCAGTCCTTCGTAGCAGGAGGACGACGATCGACCCTATAGCTCACAGGCGTCGTTCCGATAGTGTTCTTGACAGAAGGATCACATGCAGGCCAATCCTCTGGATTCCAGGCCTTGGTGTGGTTGTAAGGAGGTAGAGGCTTGTAAATAATCCACTTACTGTCGGATTCGCTCACGTCCGTGAACTTGTATCCCAGCTTTGAGGCATAGAGGGTATCCTTAATCTTCATGATGACCAGATCTCCGTTCTCGTCGAAGAAAGTGAAGTCCGATTCGAGGAAGTCTCTGTCAGTGTAGTCAGCTCTTCTTCTCTCTTTCCACCGCGGGTGACTGTGTCGGGAAGAGTTCTCTACACCTCCCACAAGCGGTCCACATTGGAGTGGTGTGCATAGAAGATGGGATCTCGAGCGGCAAAGATGAAATTCCCCATGTCTTCATTGTCGGGATGCTGCGGGTCGTTGATCAAACCAACCCACTCGTGTGCAGTGTTGTGTACAGTCTCACAGCCTCCAGACTCGCCGGGGGTCTCACCGGCTGTGACATTCACAGTCGAAACCGAATTATCTGTGCCAGCAACATACGGACCTCCGTGGAAATCACGAGGGCTGACTTTGTTGGTCACCTGGTTCCACATTACACACACGTTCTCGTACTTGATTTGCTCATCGGTCCTGTTCTGTTTGCCTTGGGCTTCCAGTTTGGAGTTATATCCCAAATGGAGAAGTTTGGGTGGGAACTGAACCGAGTTTCTGAACTCGTCGTAAAGGGATGAGTTCTCACTACCAGATACATGGCGGGGATCTGAGCTGCAAGTGGGTCAATCACACTGTCTCAATTCCAGAAAGGAAGAGTAAAAGTGGGATCATCGATTAAGTTGGCGAGGATTCGCTCGTGGTAGTAGAGGAACATCCTGTGCCACCAGGGGAGAAACGTCCAGCCGTAATGGACCTGGAGAAGGGCTCCAGTCTCGGAGCCGAGGGCACCTGGTGACTTTCGCTGCTGGAAAGCTTCGTTGCAGAAGGAGCAGTGGACTCTTCACTGATTGAGGAAACTTCTGGGATCGGAGTCAGGAAGCGCCTTCATCCTCTCATAAGCTAGATTGTACTTCCTCACGTACTCCGGGTCCCTCTGAGCCACGTGTGCGGGTTTCCTTTCTCTTAGAACAGGTTTACCTTTGCGACGGGGTATGATCCGGAACTGGAACCTGATCGGTGGTCTCTTGGGTTCAGGCAGGCAGCAGTGCAATGGAGGCCCCTTCAGGACTGGAACATCCTTACAGAAGCCAAGACTGGACGCCAAGACTGGTTCTGCTGTTGCACTCTCGATCAGACTTGCAGGCAGAACACCAGGGCGGAGATGTAAAAAGCCCATTTAGCACAGCTTCGTCCCGGGCGTTGCTTTTCCAGCGAACAGTTCCATACTGAAGGAGAGAGCTGCCAGCTGGTACGAGGAACTACGTACGGTGGTAGCGAGAGAACACTCAACTCATGACAAGTCACGTGCATTGAGCTGGCATTTTAAATCTGTGCAAAGGAAGATTAAAAGGAAGATTAATTGAGGATGATCTATAGGGTAATGACATGGTCTTTTCTTAGAACTGAACAGCTAGCTAACAGAGAAACGAACTGGACGCGATACACTGTGAGGCCGACCGACCGAGGCTTTCAGCCTCTCCCGAGAAGTTCATCTTTCTTTCCGGATGCCCATGCTCTTCCGCTAACGGTAGGAAAGGCTTGCTTTCCAAATCTCTTTCGTTGGAGATCTCGGAACAGTGTAGCCATGGAGTCACGTGCACGTACTAGTCAGCTCACAACTCGTACGCAGTATGGTATCCAATCCCGAATCGCGTGCTGTAAATTCCGCAGAAATTAGCTTGATAACACCTCCAATAAGTTTGTTTCCTTGATAACACCCTTCATAACGGTGTATTAGGGGGTGTGAAAGTTAGTGACCGTAGTGATCATTCTACTCTCCGCGTGCGTGAGTTCCTAGCAATGATCATTTCGGTTGCAGGTACCTCAGGAGAAAGCATCCGTGGTTCTTGTCGCATTACACATCGTAGTTTTGCTCATGCGTTCAAACAATACATAGTTACATGGCAATATTTAAGATCTCTCTTTTTTATTCCGTTTGAGGAAAGTCCACGTTGTAGTTTGGCCCGTGAGTTAAATGCATTTACGCAATATATGGTTACGTGGCAATATTTAAAATCCCACTTTTTCAAATTGTGAAAGAACTCCACATGCAGAAGAAGATGATGTTTTGGTAGTGAGACTCCTTGAGTATACTAAAGTCACGATGGAATTCATTGAAGCAAGTTCGAACAGAACTAAAAGAAAGATCTGAGAACCGATTTCTAGTTAGATGGGTAGGGTGTTGCACTATGTTGCATAACTTTCTGCTAGAAATCACGATGAATAGATAGAAGATGATGGAGAATTAATTATAGAGTGAGAAATGTGTCCTAGAGAGAGTGTTTCCAATTGGACATCAAGGATACACCAGAGAAATAGAGTTATGACAATTTCTCTTAGACACAACCAAAATCCAGATGGAGATCTATTGAAACAATAATAAAATTTTTGAATTCATAACTTTTTGAAAGCGAACCTTGTTATTTTGCTATGAATGCGTTCTATACTTGATCGCGAAAGAGCTTGAATCTCGGGTTTAGAGATTTACGAGTGCGAAAGTGTATTTACGCATTTCGTGTGATCTAGTTATTTCGCTCTGAATGGAATAGCATTTACAGTGTGATACAGTTATTTCACTCTGAGTTTCGCTCTAAGATTAATGTCGTTATTTCATCCTGATTGCGACCTCTTATTTCGCTCTGAGTGCGATCCGTTAGAATGCTCTGAGTGTGATCTTGTTATTTGGCTTTGAGTTTTGCTCTAGTGCGTTATGTATTTGACTGCAAAAGAGCTTGAATCGCATTCAGTGCGTTTTGGACTATCTTATTTGAGTATCTGAGACTTATATGACTTCAGAACTTTAATCTTGTTTTTGTGAATGTGTGTGATTCTTATTTCAATATTATCTGCAACAGAGACAAAAGAATGCACAGAAAAGTTTATGAACATAAATTGAGAGAACATAAATCAAGCAACGATCCGAATTAGAAGAGAAGTGTATATAAGTAGCATAGAATTTTATATAAGTAGTTGAAGCAAGATCGCAATGCTACATCTGTCTCAACCTCAGTCATAACACCCTAGTAGCTCCTCAAAGCAGGAAACGGATCTCATCCAAAGACTTGCGAGTATTTAGCTTGGACGTAAACAACAGTTTTCAACATGCTTTCCTCATCTTCTCAACCAAGGCAAAAGGATGTTTAGCATATAATCGTCTCAGTCCAAAGCGGTAGACTCAAGAAGAAAAGAAAGAGGATGAATAGTACTAAATGGATGATTAGTGGTATTCTTTTCCGGCGAGTCATCGATCAATAGATAATCTCTAATACAAAGGTTAAAAGCATACAAATGCAAAAAGTCCTTGAAGTACAGAGAGTTCTCAGTGGTAGCTTCTCTTACTGTCTTGTATCTAACACACATATTATGTGCCCATATTTTGCACACCTGCAGACGAAGAGGAAAAAAGAGAAAACACAAAATAGATCAGAACGAATAAGTATAAGCAAAAAAAAACAAGCATTAGTAACGAGCACTAGGTTTAGCACTATACCATCAAGAGTAAGTTTAAGCAATCTGAGAAAACAAGCATTACGTTTACAGCCCTACAGAATTGAAAATAGAATGTACAACCTGTAGCCAAGAAGTACTACTTACTTGATCAAAAGTGACTCCAGGCAAAATATACTTCTTATGTTCCAACGATCGAAGGATAGCATTACAGTTAGTCGAAGTCCGTGATGTCCGATCAGAAGATTAAAACTCTTTGCGACATGCTTGCATGAACTCTTTCACTCCTTTTTGAACTACATAACAAGCTGAATCTTTTGACATGTCTCTGTCTTGTATCCTCTTTCCTTAGCACCCTGAAGCTCCATATCGTTTCGACCCACTCTTGTTAAGACTTCATTCAGACCGAGACTCAATGTTTTTCTTCTAACAATGCTCGGATCTACTAGTTGTGGAAAGAAACTCTTTGAAGCCTGAACACAAGAAAGCTCCACTTTCAAACTTGACAGCTCTTCACGAATACGAGTAAGAGAGCTTTCTTGTCTTGAAACTCGCTCGTTCATTTCAATGCTGAGGTGCCCAAGTACACTAGCTCGGCCTGGACATAGACGTGGAAGAAGGTGTCCAGTTGACAACTTGTCTTTCCCAGATAGCTTCCGAGAACTCCACGTCTTGGTCTCTAAGGTATCTCACCTTCTGGGATTTTCCTTGGAGAAAAAGTGAAGGTACAGCTTCCCTAGAAGATGCTTCTTCGCCTCCCGGTAAGCTTCCATCTTCCATCCATTCCTCACTTGTCTGTCTTCCAGGAAGAGGCATGTAGTACTTTCAGGTACATGCTATTTCTCAGAGATCATCGGCAAAATCTTCTTCTCCAACTCATACCCATGGTTTTCTACTTCTGGCCGGTGAAAAGCTCTGCGTCACCACTCCACCGTCCAGAAAGATGATCTTCTCCGAGCGATCTCTGTTTTGACAGGTTCATGATTGCGAGGAGGCAACGCTGTCCAGATCTCCTCCAGAATACCTTGGTCTGTGAGGTTCCAGTTCCACGTGAAGAAGTCGAGGTCCAACTCCTTGATGTAAGATTTCGCCTCGGTCAACTCTGCTTGCGGCAACACCAACCCTCAAGGATGCATCGACATGTTCGAGCTTCTGTTACACTAAACCACTCATATTTGCTATGAGCCTAAGGCTCAGTCCTTACCAGATCCTCATAGTCCAGCTTCTATTCTTAGAAGACGAATCTAGTCTTTCAAAAGATAGCTATTCCATCTTCCAAAATTCTAACAGTGCTTCCTAAGTACATCCCGTTTTCCGAGCTATATCTAAGCAATCCTAAGAAGCAAGGCAGCGCATGGATTCTTAAGAAGACAGTCCACCTTGCAATTCATCCTACTTCCTAACAGAAGATGAGAAGATAAATGAGAAGTACATTCTACGAAAGGTTCAGAAGAAGGCTGAGGACTCTTGCGATGATAGTGGTCTCCAAGAGGACTCTCGGGACAGCTTCTGATGAACCGACATACTCAGAAGACTCCTCGCAGCTAGACTTCTCATCACTGGTCTCACTTGTCTTCGGCTTCCTACACACAATCTAACCTCATAACAGATATGGAACATTCACACTATGTTTTCTGACTCCTCGTCTCGCATACACTCTCAGAAGAAGCTTGTAGCGTAACGGGAAGATATGACCCTTGACCATTCTCTCCAGATTCTGCCAACAAGGGTCCTCACAACTCTCTTCTAAGTTCAAAAAGAAGAAAGAACATGCTGCTATGGGTCAGACATAAGAGACTCGTAAAGAACCCTCACGTCTTCTCGCACATTCTGCCAGTCTTTCCAATCTTCTAGGAAGATGTGGATTTGAGAAGTTAGGAAGATTAAGAGACACAGATCTGATTCCCAGTTTCCTGCTTCTCGAACAAAAATCAACTCTCAAGCTCACTCTAGATTCGCATCAAGCTTCTCTCAACACAAATTCTAATCCAATCCAATCACTTGATACAAATTGTAAACTTTCGTCTTCCGATGATGTTTAGACATTCAGAAGCGTCTTTTGTCCACGGATTCTGGGACAGAAGCGTAGTAAAGTAGAGAAATTGATAGCCATATCATCGAATTTGGGTATGGGAAGAAGAGAAGCTCAATTCCATTTCGGGAAGAAGTGAGAAGATGGTTGACAAAATTTGGACAACGTGTCCAATTTTCTCAAGGAAAATTTAGGGTAGGGAGAATGATCGATGAGCTTCCTGCAAACGATTGGAGAAGCGCGAGAGACATCGAAATAGATGACAGAAGTAATGGAGAAGGGGAAAGAACATGAGAAGAACCTCAGTATTGCTTTTGACTGCGCTTCTGGTTGCTTCTTCAGTCTTTTGCGCGCTTCAGCATTTTCTATTCAATTTCTCCTCCAACGTAAAATCCTTGAACACTTCATCTTCTGTAAGACCTCCGCATGTGCTATCTTGAATTTCTTTCGCTTTCTTGTACATATCAATGTATCGTCTGAGTCGTTTTTTCAATTGAACGTCAATAACAACAAGAAATCTATTCTTTCCGAAAAGCTGTGCAGCCATAATTCTGAATGCTGTAGCTTTGCTCAAACACTTTCTTGCATCAATTTTCGTCTTACGAACGGCTCCATGAAGTGCTACAAAATTCTCCTCATCTTCGATATAGACAACAATTTTTTCATAATCATCACCATTGAGACGAGTATGAGCTTTCCTCATCTTTGATATAGACAACAATCTTTTCATAATCATCACCATTGAGACGAATACGAGCTTTCCTCAAAGCATGAGTCGTTTTAGGAGCCATACCACTCTCAAATCCTCCTAAATTGTTTGTATCTGATTTCATCTTGTCACAACTCTCGCAACTGTTTTTATTCGAGTTGAACTTCTCAGATATACCGCTCATTTTGGAATGCATCAACTCACATGTATCAATCATCTTCGATAGAAAGCGTTCCACTTCTTCCACTACTTCCGCTACTTCACGCAGCTTCAATGCTTGAGTCTTTGCTACGCGGAAGATATAGCAATTTGCACGTTCCAAATGACAAGTACAGTTAATGAACCACGGGTACGTGTGAGATCCTCCTTTAATTGCCCGTGATCGTAAGATGTGATTACTTGACAGTGTTGGATGTTGGAACCTCTACTCAATGACCATTGTCGAGTTACGACAAATATTCTTTTGTTCGTCGGAAAATATATTCTTTTAACTTTGACACCCCCTATTGCTTGATAACCACCTACAAGTTTGTTTTCCTTCATAACACCTCTCATAACGGTGTATTGCTTGATAACACCTTTGACTGGTTACAAGAGCAAAACCAATCGCTTTTCAGTTTCTTTCATAATTTCACTATCTAGGAACCTGATTAAATACCTCAGCAATTCGAATCGTCTAAACAATGAAATACAACTCAGATAATATGTTCTCTGAAATTTGATGTGTGCAAATCCAAAACGTCACTAACATAGCAAAGTGACTTGTTTCAAAGTCGAGAGTAAATGAGGTAATCAAGTAATACTTCGTTACGAGAGGTGTGATCAAACACAACCAACTTACTGGTGGTGCTGTGATTCATCTTACAGTGTCTGCGCAAACCTAGACGATGGAACCCGTCAACTCAACCCGAAATAGATAACCTCTTTATTCGGTTTTCCTGCAGAGAATAATCTTTTCTAGGGTTTAAACCCTGGTTACATCAAAGGCAAACTAGTACAAGCCGAGTTCAAATGTTCTTCCGACCGGTATTTTCCATTCAGTTGCAAATGAAGCTTCTCACTGCTTGTACATTACAGCAGTTCATAAGATGCATGTGCTTTCATCCACCAGGTTCTCAGTAGTAGGATGAACATCAACATATCACCAGTCCTCAGAAGATGCTTTGTGCTTTCACGTGTATTCTTGTCTCCAAGTGTGATATTCATACGAGAGCACCCGCCGAATGTCTGAACTGGTATCTCAGATAAGCATCAGAACCGTATCTTCTACAAGCACAGACGGCGAGATGTGATTGAATTTTACAACTTGTAGGAAACCTAGGCCGAGGCATTTCTCAGTTATCCACGTATTTTACCACCATTGCTCTTCTTTAAACAAAGCTAGATGTGGCTTGTCTGGTTGTGTTCAGGACCACAATACTGAACGATTAGGTCTATAAAACGTGAGTGTGAAGTCGAGTAGCCATGCGCTGTTACGACTGATGGGTTTTATTATCGTCAGTCTCATTGTTTAAGAACGGACTGAGCGACTATAGTTTCCTCTTCTGGGATCTCCTCATGGCCTACTTCGTCAGAAGAATGTCTCGTCCCCATTTCTTGCACAGCAGAATCCGCTGTTTCTGGATCAAGATCCAGTTCCGTCGCCGTATCAGCGGTCACATCGGCTTTTTGCTCGCTTTGAGTGAGACAGCTTGCATCATCCGGTATGTTGGTCGCTGCATTCCCATCTCTATCACTTTCGTTGGCTGGATGCTCGTGACGTCTTTCCCCACGTTCCGATGATTCACTAGCCACGTTGTGGTGTTCCCCACTATCAGGAGTATGTCTCGCTTGCTCACTTACAAGTCTTTCAATGGCATTTCTCCAGCTATGAGCAAGTCTCTTCAAATCCTCGAGATGCCATATTTCGTTAGGCTGCAATACCAAACCTGAGC
The DNA here is from genome assembly GCA_036924285.1 of Asterella californica. Classification (NCBI taxonomy): domain Eukaryota; kingdom Viridiplantae; phylum Streptophyta; class Marchantiopsida; order Marchantiales; family Aytoniaceae; genus Asterella; species Asterella californica. The sequence continues at coordinate 28,389,516 of JAYKYS010000006.1, read as the reverse complement.
TTCAATATCTAGATCGCAAGTCATTTGACATGTACATAGCCAGGCTGTCAAACTGCTTCACCACTGGCCGTCACAATGTGTCTTCGGGTAAGTAGTGACTCCATCCAGTGGAAATTTAGAAAGGGACTGCCTTCTTTGTACTTCGCACATACATCACTGCTAAATCTCTCAGTTTAGTAATTATTCACTTACAATTTGCCTGAGCTCCGCGTGTTAAACAACAGGAGAGGGAATACACATGTAGCAGTGAGATCAAGATTTCTTACAGAGATTTGAACAGATTCATCACATACCGTGCAAATAGAAAATCTGCTTTGGTCTTCAACCTCCACATAAACTTCCTGTGGATCCTTGGACCACGGAATCTCTTGCTGTACACTTAATTTCTGGATGTCAACAATAATAAGCCTTGGCTTATCAGTGAGAAGTAGCTGATGCTTCTTCATACTCATACCACAGTACTTCTTTACCAGTGATGTCGCAATAAGCTTCTCTCCTGGACCAAGATATCTCTGCCTAGAGAAGAGGAAGACGACAGAGAATACACTTGATATCAGGTTCTCATCTGATGCATACAGGAAAAAGAATTTCAGTTTTCTACACTGGTTGCTTAATACAACGTAACTAAATTTGCCCAAATTCTGTGCCCGTTTTTGGCACTATATTCATTACAAGAGACTCCTGTCAACAAGGATGGGTTGAAACGTTTCTAATCTCCACAATCCTGAAAGGTACGGTACATACCACTGTTCCAATTTACAATCATCAGTTAAAGTATTCGACAAGCCTGGTGTAAGAGTTCTCCGTCTTGACGAAAGGCTGGTCGTAATATCTCCTCCACCCTTGGCTTTTGGGCTAGAAGCTTGTGAATTTGATGATGATCCGGATTCACTGGATGATTCTTGTAGGTTGAATGCCTCTAACGAATCCCCTACTTGTGCCAGATCCCAGTCATCCCCCTGGCAATATCATTCAAAAAACAACCTCAAAGTGAAAAAGTAAGAACAATGATTTACACTCATAAGCTATGATTATTAAAAGTACCATTCAACAAACATGAATCTGCAGATCGAACTCGAAACTTCACCCTATGTGAAGCTGGATAAAAGAGAAAGAGCATGGAAGACATACAGTCTCTGCTGGTAAGCTTAAAGATGGAGGTTGAGAAGTCCACAGCTCCTCCCACTTCACGCCCGTAAAAAAAGGATGCTCCTTTACGGCCTTGCAATCTGGCCTTTTCTCCGGTACCAAGTTCTGTTAACAAATAACACGGCGTTCTGAGTTTCCTACCAACAAGCGTAGATTTCCCTTCATGCTTCGAGTATACCAGAGCACTAGTCATGGTATATGAAGAAACTTAACGATTACTTGTGTAGATAGCGTTTTGTCAAAGTAGAAACCTTAAGAAGTTATGCTGGTTGACAATGTGAGGAACTATATACGAAGTCGAAATGCGTGGTACCAGTAAACACGTTAAACCTTTATCAACAGGTTTAACGAGCTTAAATTAGATGGTACCAAGGAAAGCAAGAAGAAACCGGAAGCAGCAACTGTTCTTAGACCAGAAGTTCTTACCAGTCAGTCTTACGATCATCTTTAGACAACAATCTAGCTTCGTGACTGAACAAAAGCAAAGTAAGAGAGCAGTTCTTACCAGCAAGTTGTCTATCAAGTCTTTCGCCACAGCAGGCATGTGTTCAGGCATGACAAAATCGCGTGCCATAACTTTCTGGAAAGTAAGATATTCACTTGCTGCCTTGAAGGGAGGCCTTCCCTCCAGCATTTGATAGATAACGCACCCTAATGCCCACATATCAACACTGTCCAGGACACAACTTAAATATATAACGGTCTAAGCGGTATAGCAGCACAAATGCAAAAGCTATCCACATACACTTTAAGGTAACCCGTGAAACTGAACCTGGAGAGTACATAACTTGAAGGAAAAATAGTGGACGCTAAGACTCTAAAGTTTTAGCGGAAAATGTATAAACTGAGGGCAGAGTGTTGGAAAATGTAGCAAACAACACATGCAGAAACAGGGCCCTCAGGTACAGAAAACAAGATAGATTACCTGTACTAGATTGAGTGCAAGCTATTATGCCGTAGATTTTGAAATGCATCAGAAAATGAGGTGTAGAAACTATCTAGCAAGTACTGAGAAGAACGTAAAAGAGAAGAAGTGTGTGACTGTTCATCAAACAATAAGTAAACAGGGCAATCAACAAGCATCGGTATTCGTTCAGAAAAACGTTGGAACGATTTTCTGCTCAAAAGTCACTGACGCAGCTGTAGGTAATGAGTAAAAGTGTACCTAACTACCACATATTACCCATAGTTTGGGCGGAGTTATGTAAATAAGCAAACCTCAACCCATCCCTGTGATGCAAGGAACTAAAATGAAGCTCCCAGTTCCGTCACGAGCATGGATGAGAATGAAACATACCGCGGGGAAATTCGCTTGCTGTTTAGAACCTCCGGAGCCACGTATTTAGCCGTTCCGACAATTGTGCAACTCTTTTCATCTATTCAACCAAAACTGCTGTTAGACATTTGCCCAGAAATACAGCATACATGTACAATATCAGCTTTACCCTCTCTGTACGCAGATGGATGCAAGAAAAAGAAAAAGAAACGAAAGTTGCCTAAAACTCACTTTCTCCAGACTAAAACTCTCTCTACCTTTTCCTAGACCTGCTGCATATATCAGTGTTTGCTACCCGTATGACAAAAGGATTGAGAAATTTTCCCTGATAGATATGTGTCTGAACACGAAGCGCAATGTGGTGTTTGGGAGTGAGCTACAACTGATCACATCGTATACCTGGGTCACATGTGATGATCCCGTTAGTGAAAGGCCTCAGCATCTTGGCACTTCCGTAGTCTGCTATTTTCACGTGTCCTTCTGATGTCAACAGTATGTTCTCCGGCTATAGTAAATAGGTAACAAACAATTCCAGATGAGTTTGTAGCAGGCTAGAATTAATATGTTGATGTACACAGAATAGTTCTACGGTATCGTCCATGTCTACCTCACGAAGAGTAACTTCCTCAAACTTTCCAAGCGACAAGGACAGCATTATAGTGTGATGCATTGCTTCAGCCACGACCAACAGCTGCTGGAGGAAGCATCAGTTGACAGCTAAGGTAAAACCGTATCTATAACTCCGAGGGCCCCATCAACTGTAAGTTCATAGACCACTGACGCAAATTCGGAAACTAACATTCTACGAGCCAAATAAGGGCACTAAACCAACCTTGATGTCGCGATGTATCAGACCTTCATTATGTATATATTCAAGCGTATCGACGATCTCTCCCGCATAGAAGCGAGCTTCCTCGAGCGAAAGCCGACCTTTCTGGGTGCAAATAACCATAACAATTAGATATATGAATCGTCCGAGAGAATGGCAGCTCAGCTAAGGAGCAAGAACCACGCTCAAAGAAAGGGGTAACACCCAGTAGAATAACCCAGTGAAGTACGTAGAAAGTTTTAGAAAAGGTAGTGCTATCTTGGAGGGTCAAGTTAGCGTAACTCTGTAAACTGAGGGACTTACCAGTGGGAATGTGAAGGGGGGAGCACATTACCTGATATGGTGCCCCTAGGTATGAAAGTGCAAAGTAATGACATGTACAGTATGCAGTGCAAGCTGATCGAAACGAATCAAGAAATCTAGTGCAGAACTGTTAGCCTTGGAGCGAAAACCGCACAGAAAGAGTTAGTTTACAAAAGCAGAAAGTGGCGAATAAGACACAAAAAACCAATCAGTCAGAAGAATATACGAACAATTTAGAGCATAAAAGTCCCTGACGCAGCATAAGGGAACCTAACTACCACAAGATAGACGCAGAGCATGTAAAAGAACACTTTCCCGTCCCATGCAGCCACCAACAGGGAGGGTTAGGCTACAGATGAGTAGGAAAAGTAATCAACTGAAGTTGAGGACTTTCGGCAGGGCCTTCGGTCCAGGAGTTTTTTTTCAGTTCCGGGACATTTGAGGGCAGACTCCGGTCCTTTCTGCAGTGGTAGATCAATGAGCTTGTTCGGAGAATTGCAAAAGGGGTTATATAAGTAAGGATCAAGTAACAAAGAAAACAATAAGCTGAAAGGAATTAGCAGGAAAAGAGAATTCTCCGACGAGACAGAACGATAGCATAACGAAGGTTGAGAAGTGTCGACTACAGAGATCGTATCTAGTGTAGGAAAGCGGAGTAAAGGAATGGTATGGTTCGCAGAAGCAGATATGAAGGTAAAGCAGATCCTAAACTGAGTCGTGTATGGAAGTCTTCTTTAGTTCCTCACTGACATGACAATTGCTATATGAGACGTCAGTTTGGAAACGAAGGGACCAGTAAGATAAGCAAAGAATAAAGCTTACAGCTGGGAAGCGGTTAATGAAGCGGGCTCCTTTAATAGCTCCCCACCTATCAGACTGACTAGTTCGAGGGTGGTATGTAAGCTAAAATAAGTCTCTGTCTGATACTTCTATAAATATCTAGTATGTTATATCAATTCTAGTAATATGCTTCTAACTGGGCTACGCCAAGGATGCAACCAGAGCTGAATCTGAAGGAGATATTAGGAACTGCGATTAAACAACGATTAGATATATTAAGCCTCTGTTTGACTGTTGCACAGAAGCTCGCTTGGAGTAAGGCAAGAACAGCAGTCCACGCTGGAGTTCGTAACACAAGACCTACCCTTCTTATCTGATCGAAGAGTTCCCCTCCATTACAGCACTCCATACCCATGTACAGGCATATACTGTCCTGAAAAGTAAAATACAATCGAGTGACTCCAGGATGGTCCAGCTGATCAAGAATAAGCCGCTCCATCTTCACATACTGCACTTTCTTCTCTCTTATAATGTGTCTCTTCTCCATGACTTTCAGCGCGTACTCCTCTCCGGTGTCCTTCTTTCTCGCTTTCACCACCTTTTACAATGAACAATTCACGACGGAGTGTCAAGACAAACCAGAGAACCCGACTCTTTAGACGTCCATCACCGTTCAGTCTGGAGATCAAAACGCAAATATCGCAACGAGTCCTCTTGGGGTGTAACACTAAATCCATTAAAGAAGTCCGAGTAACTAGTTGTAAAGTGATCATTATATTTAGCAAAACGTGCCCCAAAGGAATGCACGATTTATGATATTCTAGTCGATGCTGCATGTACCTTGGAGTAAGAACCCAATCCAAGTATCTTCCCGAACAGAAAATGATTTTGGGTGAAATTCTCCTGAGGGGCACGAAATGCGCCCACTTTTCGTTCCTTGGATTCCCCCGATTGCCCCTCGGTCTGGGGTGTATCCAGAGCCATTGCTAATCAATCTCTCCACGAAAACACAACTCTGAATCTCCTACCGTGAATTAAAAGTGAAGGGGCGCCAATTCCTACAGCTTGCCGAGTACCAGCTGCGGAGAACTGAAACAACGAAACGCTGCATCATTATGATTATGCAATTGTAGCAGAGACAGCAACCAGTACCCTAAAACAGTACATCAAAATTCAAGGCTGGATGCGACCTGAAACATATGTATCTGCAATACCTACAGCGCTCCAGAATTGTGAACAATAAGAGCGGATAAAGGACCTCAATTGCCACACATTCAGTCAACACCAGAAGCGCATCGTATAGACCCGGGCGAACTAACCGAACTCAAAATCGTACCTCTTATCCTTGACGACCGGAAGTTCATTGCTAACTTGGGCGGGCAACCGTCACGATTGAGATGCAAGGGCCGTCCTCACATCACAATGACACAGCAGCACACGGTGCGAAGGTATAAGGAAAGGACACACTTCCCCGAAGGCTCGAAACGCCTAGCGCACTTCGTTCGTTCATTCCACCGTAGAGTGTTTGAATTCGTTTGTTTCTGTTCAATTATTCAGGTGCCTCCGAGCGAGTCGCATCGCAGTTCTTTCGAACTGACTTCAGCGCGAGGGTGAGGAACCGTGTGGTAATTCACTGCTATACATTTTGCTTTGAGCCCTATTTCGCTGTGGGGCTTTCTGCAGCAAGGCGCTGCTGCCCTTTCACAGACTGAGACCCCCACGCTGGGGGATTCGACCCCACGCCGCCCCGGCTACAGGCGGATGGGGTTGCAAACAAGCTCCTGCTTGTTGGCACTGTTCTATAGTCTCACCTCGCAAATGGTTGGATAATCCTTGCCGTTCAATTCGGCTTCTTCTCGATATTCGCGGTCCCTACATATGTCTAGTGTTTGTAGTGGATAAATCTTAGCTTAGCTTTGTACATTTTGAAAACTTTTAAACCACAAGTACCGCTATATTAGTGGTGGGGATCTTCATCGCTAATCATTTTTAACGTTTGCTAAGTAAGTTCGATACGGACGGGGGCCTCTGAGAGATTTGCGCAACGCAGTATAACCTCAAACACTATGATCTTAGTAGCAAAATGAGCAAAAAAGAAAGAGCTTCAAAATAAGCCCATGATGAGCTCAAGAGGACTACGGACGGTTTCAAAATTATCAAGTGAATCCCGGATCACTGAGAATCACAGAAATAGAATATTATGAATTTTGAATTTTGAAATGTTCTACTACCCAACATATTTTGTTATAATCACTTACCCTCACGTTACCATGAACCAGCAGCTCTTTAGAGACAAGGAGCTCCACAGAGACCTTGGCCTCCCGCACTCTGACTGAGAGAAGAAAAACAACTACAGTGAAAAAGGTCCGCCGCATGGAAAGTGAAGTCTTTTATACCCCTACTAGTAGTTTAACATTAAGAAAAAATATGCATCCATAGCCATCTCCACTTTTTAAACTGCAAACCAGCAAGGCAGCACAAGTGAGACATTGAGTTCTGGTGCTGCCTTGCTGCAGTAGACGGGCAATGTTAAATTTTATCTTGATCGAGTAACCTAAGTTATAAAATATTCTTATATTTGTTTAAGTTAAGTATTTTTCCCTTGATGGTATCTTTTGCCAACGCGTGTCTAATCACACTTATGATATTCTTACACGAACTTATACCTTTAAACCCTAATCTATTCATAATATCCGTTCATTTCTAACCCTATATAACTTAAATACACATGTAGTATCATTTTCAATTTACGTTCAATTTAACACCTATGTTTTTAAAACTTTACTCAAGCAAACAACCACTAATATTTTCTGTACTCCATTGGTTTTTGGTTAATCAAATGAATTGAAATTTTACAAATAGTAAGTTGATAGAGCACACTCTAATACCCTGGAAATTTTTACTCAAAGATTCGATATCATGTTCATGTAACAACTCAACCTTTGAATCCAAGCACAAAGGTTTTACTTATGCCTCTTAACTGTTATATCTAACTTCAATCAATCATTTCGAGTCAAATCTAACTCAAACGTATGAGTAATTTACATCAGTGCAACCAACATAGCGTCAACTATCCAATCCCCTTGTCAATATTGAAAAATTATCTCTCAAAGTCTCGAGATACTCAGAAACGTCAAGATATCGATTTGACACCTTGACTTTGAACGATCATAACTCTACATTCAGAACTCCAAACTGAATGATCTTCCCCTCCAGATTGTAGCCCCGTTCGAGAGTTTCCAACGAGACCTCACACTCCGCGAATGACCCTTGAGAAGATCTTCCAAATCCCAAAACCATCATTGGAACTTGGATGAACTTGATTGGTAAAAAATGGACCAATGAGAAAGAAGATTGGTGTCACGATCCTCAATCTCAAGATCGGGCGCAGATGTGAACAACAAAACCCTAGTGGACTTGCACTAGGTTGTGAATGCTGCGAGTAGGACTTAACGGCTTGACCGAGAAGTCGAAAACAGAAGAATTCTAACCCTCCTTCACCCTCAGCATGTTGTTCGTCTTTGATGATGCCAATATTAGCATCATAGACTTCTCTTGTAGTCATACGCAAGACCTCACGTGATATGAATCCAACCGAGATGTGCGTTCCTCCCAACCTCCCTTCACGTCCATCATCATCATTCCAATATCTAGTTGTTGTTTGCATGCAACTAGATCACCCATATCCACTATCTATACCTCAACCATCTCCTCCGATTGTGAAGGATCGTCCTCCATTACCAATTCAGGAAGAATAGTTTCTTGTTGAATCTTATCCTCTCGAGCTTGTTTCTCTGAAGAAGTCTCTTCTTGTCTCTTCTTCTCTCTGTACATCGTGGATGCAATATCTAACTTGAGCTTGCTTAGATCCACGTGCTCATCCAAATCATTCTTATGGAGATCATGCTCAATCTCCTCCACCCTAGCACCCTAGCTTGTAACTTCAATAGCTACAATTGCATGTGTTGCAAAGTAATAATCCACCAACTTCTTCATCCCTCCTTTACCAACGTTAGCTTGAAGGAGAGTACTTGTACTTCTGAACTCAACATTTCTATCCTCCCAACAAATAACCTCTCGTTGTAAAGACTCTACAAAATCGATGCAATCGTCTGCATCATCGCTGATGGTCAATATCATCACACCACATACATTGATGTACCCAAGCTAGTTTGGGGTACAAGTTTCATCTTGGTCGACTATCTCTTATCCTCCAACCTAGTAATCTTAGCTTGTAGATGTTGCATCTTTTGCCGTAGGTCCTCGATGGTTGGATCCTTCTCCTCTACAATCACAAGTGGAGGTTGAACCTCAAATATTACGCAAAAAGGTGTGGTAGTCAACGATACAGGTGTCAACCTTGTTACCCTTTTCTTTGTATGTCTCCGTTTGACAAGAAGTTCAACCGCTTCATGCACAATCTCGAATTCTTCGTCAACCCTTCTTCCTCCTCTCCATCCTCCAGAAGTAATTCCAATTGTTCTTGCCATGGTTCATCCGTTGTCGTAGCGAGAGCCTTTCCTTTGAGCAAGGACGTACCTTCTGGCTGTGGCTAGTGATCGATGCACAACAGAGCGACTAGTATTGCATGGATTTCTCTCTGACTTCCTCGATATCTAAGCACTTTCTTTTTCTCAGTAAAAGGTCAAGATAACCACACGGAAACGTTGGATGATCATGGGCACGACAAACGGAATATGCGATGACATGATCTCTCGGTAGTATTCCTCTCCGAAGTTTCTCACTACTAGGGCTTCGTACATGGCTTTGGGTCGACAGATGTGTCTTATCTCGCACTCGGTGTTAAAGTTTACAGGAGGGAGCTGATTTAGATCCATCCTTCCTTAGATGAGGATAAAGACGGTAAGATCCCATTCTTGGTCATAAGTGACAACAGGTAAGATCACAGGGACAGACGAGAGCATGACTTGCGCGGTAAAGTTGTGCCCGAAGGATCCTATCAGAAACTGTTGGAAGTGAACTCGTTCCATGTACATCAGTTTAATCTGGAAAAGGTTTCGAAAAGGGAATCTGGGCGGTAAGTAGAGTCCTTCGTCCATCTCTCACAACATTTGCACTCCAACTACAAAGGTATCTCGATCCACAGAACACCAATACAATCTCATAGGATCACTCTGATCTCTCCACGAACAATCTCTTGGGTTTCCCAAGGTCGAATGCCCCCCCCAAAGGTCACTCCCCTTTGCTTAAAAGTTTTGAACACAAAACAAGGATAGGTGCAAGCTCCCTAACCGAGCAACCCAAGCCACACGAGCTGATGAGGTGGCACACATGCACATCGTATGTTTGATGCCATCATACTCATCCACGTGTAGGTCGTCTGGGTGAAAGGTTCTAATGCATGCACCGTAACGTGTCCCAATACAGGAGACTAGGCTAGACAGGTAGTCGACTTTACAGGTCAAGGATCGCACTTTGTCACGTTGAGTGCAAACCTGACAACCACATGACGTGGTTACAACGTAGGTCGCTGGAGTCTTGTCTACGCCTAGAATATTCCCCAAAGCAATACAAACGTCACACTGGATACTTTTCTGCCAGCTGCCGCTAACAAGACTCGGGACCTGGACTAGATACCGTTGCCGATACAACTCGACAGAAAAACAACGAACTTTCACGCATGATAGGTAAAGATCTACAGCTCAGTCTCCTCTCAAACTTGCCACGTAGGTAGGAAACAAGAATCTCTACTTACAGGTCAAATTTCAGGAAGATCTGACGGTTAGATCCCCTCCCACAATTAACACAAATTTACAGAAACTAACACGCACTTCCAATCTCAGATTCAGGACAGAAACTTCTTCGCCTAAATGAACCGTCCACTTCCACTCAAACTTCCTGTGCTATCAATTCAGAAGGTAAACTCACTACTCAGGAAATTTGAGCCGATTTGACCGTTCGGATCATCCTCCACAAATCAGCAAACTTGCTGCTCCAGATTGAAATCTTTCTGCACCCCGTCGTCTTCAAATTGCCATTGCGCTCAATCCGCATAACATCCGGTGGTGAAATTTGGGGTCAGAGCTTCAGCAACTGACAGACTACAAGCTCATGAAATCTGGTCTCAATCTGACGGCTCAATCACTCAAACTCCTTAATCTTACAATCGGAAGAGAAAGATATATACTCCCGTCACTCTATGAACTTCAAAATGCCATAACGTATGCCCTAGACCTCCAAATCGAGTGAAATTTGGGCTCAGGTTGCTCCCTCCGTCGAGAGCTCTCCGTCCATGCCCTCTGATCTCCAAAATCCCTCGTGAAAGTGCCCCGATCCTCCCAGAGCACACACTTAGGTAGATGACAAGTTATCTTCACTTTTTGGTGGACCAATGAAAAGTTAAAGGACTCCACCTTGTCCTTTTCTGCCCCATGGAGACCTCCAGAAGATAATAGAGCATTCTAAGCTCATAAAAGCAAAGTTTTAGACCCCATTACACCACAACTTCTACAACTGTGTGCAAAACGCACTTATACGGATAATTTACATACTAACTGGGCCCACAACAAGACACCGTAGCTTTCTTCTACCTAAGAAACAGCTCCGTCTTGTAGGTCTCCAAGGTTAGCTTCTCCACCGAGATAGTTGAGAGAACTGTCTCTCGAACTCCTTTAATAGCTCTGTAGGCTATAAATCTTTACTAGGTCGGTTGACCCATTTCGAAAGTAATTTCTTGGTTACTTGATCTGAGTTTCTCTAGAAATATTTCTCCATCAGCGCATGTGAAAATGTATCCCAGTTCCTCCCAAAATGCTTTGTTAGACCCTTCACATGCTCCCTTATCTCAAGCACCGTAGCGAGTTCAAATGTCTCGATCATCTCTTTCTTCGATACTTGATCCAAATCCATCTCCGTCTTGTAACATCTCAAAGTCTCCCATCAAGCTTTTTGATCAATTCGAAGCGCCTTCGTCCTCAAAGTCTCTTTTTGTTGGTTCTCTTGCTCTTGTCGCAAAAACAAAGTGAAGGCTTGAAACAATCGTGAAGTTGCGGCATCCAATTGCACCTGAGGTATCTCTTCTGATCCGTTCATCCCATACACAGCATCCACAGCATCCTCCCGGACAACCGTATCTATCTTCATCCTCGTTCATGATTGTTGATCTCTTCTTGTTCAGTTTTAATACACAAAACTCTCCACCCTAGACCTTCACATCGAAGTTCACCACCTTTCTGTCATGTCGAATTTTGCGTGAATTTGTCTAGGAAAATGCGAGGTTCTTGACTATGGAGATATCGTGTGCTTAACAAAGACAAGAAAGAGAGAGATAAGCACGAGAACGCGTGTCACAATATATATCAACTCCTAATTTATATACATTGCCGGTTCTTTTTCTTTAAGAACACAAAACTAGGAAACAGAACAGAGCGGTTTGTTATCTACATCAAAATCTCCTAAAACGAGTCCTTGAATCTCAACCTAGACCCAAACTACCGAAGTGTAACTCAATGCAAGAGAAACATCCCTTTGCTAACAAAAAGAGCTGCACCAATATCACACTATTCAAACCCAAGTCCAAACAATATCCATGTACAAGCCCTTAGCTAAAGCTATCTACCACAAGCTGTACATAACCAACTAGAACTCTAGCGAACTCAAAAAGACGAAAAATGTAACGAATAAAACGAAAAGCCTATCTGGGAACTTTCTTCTTTCGCCAAACTGTCTTCAGATGTCGATAAGGTCTTTCTCCTTGACCTTGTTGATCTTAAGAACTATCAGATCTGACTCTCAACAGCCGAGATATCACCGATTATCGATCGTAGGTGACCGAATCTCCAAAAACTCCTCCCTACGGCAAAAAATCATGCACATCGTCCAAACGGAGCGCCTATCTGAGATCTGTCTACTCTGAGTGGGAAAATCTAGGTATCTTGAACCCAACGAGACTCCAAACAAGTTGATTGGAGTTCCTTTCACAAAATCATGCAAGAATTTGATCACAGGAAGCAAAGATCTGACGTAAATTGACTCCCTACGGCTCAAACTCGCTCACCACATCCAAACCAACAATCCAATCCACATCCATACCAAGAACGAAGAGCTTGGCTTACCGATCGCGAAGAACAACCCAACTTCAAGTCGCAGACGAATGAAAAATTGCCATAAGCGCTTCCCTACGAGCCAATTTCTCTCACATCTCCCAAAATCACCCGATGAAACTTCGTATCGTCTGCAATATCTCGAAGAACTCGGTGTTCTAATCCCGATGGATCCAAGGATAACAAGTTTGGACTCCAGATTGGTCTGAACGGTCCAACTCTCCTTCACAGATCACTGAAGCATCCAAATCTCTTCCCTACATCTCAATTTCTCCTAGAACACACTCTCCGATCCGTCTCTTCACGAACCATCTTAACCAGTGTGTAGGCTGCACAGATCTAAACCCAATGACGCCTCGCGTGTTTGCATTAGACCTCCTAATCTCCCAAATTTCCTAGTAGGTCGTAGATACAAGCTTGTCTCTTAAGCTGCACCCTTATCTCAGTCGTCCTACGTGAAGATTTTCACAAATAATGAACAAGCAGACCCTTTGCGTCCTTAGTACAGCATCAAGAACCGTAAACACCCAATCAGTAACAATATGTTAGAGGTTAGTTTGATTTTCTCATCTTTAGAACCTCGTAACTTCACCACTAGACGTCCAAATGAAGTAGATGAAGTGCCCATGGAAAATTAACTATGATGTTGACCACTTGATGTAATGAAGTGAAGATCCGAAGTTATGTAGAAAAGCTCATTTTTAGTCTTATGAGAGTCTTTGGTGATAATGATAAATATCGAAATAGATTTTTAAGTAGGAGTCGATCCACGACATGACACCCAACATAGATAAGGTTCATAAGAAGAACAAGAGCTTCCCTAAGGGGCAAACACCTCAGAAGGGTAATAGCACTAAGGTTACTTGCTATAATTGTGACGAGGTGGGCCATACTGCAAAGGGGTGGTGAAGCTTAATATTAGTAACTGTAGCACGAATGCGTTTGTTGCAAAGGACTCGTTGGAGGACCAGATGATTGTGACCTTGAGAACCATGAAGAAGACTCCGTGACTGATGTTTCTATAAGCCAAAGTTGCTAACCATGATGTTACTTTTCTTGTGGACACAGGAGCAACTCACTCCTTCATGAGTCTTAAGTTGGTGAAGAAGTTGGGCAAGACGTACCAAACTTCTGAAGTGGTCTTGATTATATGATTTGCGTGTGGGAAGTTGGAGTTCACAATGTGCGAGATGGACGACATAATATTTTTTAAACTAAGTTTAAGAAGGTTACAAACTCAGACCTCACAGTGACACACAATGCTATTCACCCTTGCGGATCCTCAGCTGATTAGATCAATCACAAGGTGTTTGTCCCTTGTAGCTTTTCTAGGCTTCTGCCTATTGAAACAGTCTTCTGACAGCACTACAACGACACTTTACATCCAATGATGCTCACACAAGATTTCTGTAACCAGGTAGAAGATAAAATGAAGATTGAAAAAATAATAGAAGAGAAGAAAGAAAATGAAGGAGAAGATGAGAAGGGTACGGACCGTCTAGAGCTTCCTTCAAGTAAGATAATGAACTTACATGTTAGGATACTGACCCTCGCATTCTTCCACTATTTGATGGAAAATATATGTCTCAAGGAGCTTCTTCTGCTGGTACCACTAACTTATGGCTCCGGAACCTAATATGAGGATCCAGACCTCATACCAAATCTATAATTATACCAATAGACAATTGCCAACAAGAAGATCATGACCCAGCAAGCTAAGGGTACAGACCCTCCCAGGTCACTAAAAAAAATTTCCGGAGCTTCAAATCTTAATAAGGTCAGCATCCTGCTTGTGAGGGTACATATTTTCATTTAATATGATATTCTTCATGAAGATGTGTTTCTTCCTTAACAATATGTACACCTCTTCAGTCTCTGTACGTGAGATACGAGGAGTTGCAACACTCAATCTTTCTCTTCTTGTGACCTTTTGATCCTAAACCGACTTGTGCTCAAATGAGAAGAATAAATGGTGCTAATTTCAAGTCGCAAAAGAGGATGCAGAGATAGAGGTCAACGTTAGGTTGAGGAGGTCTTGAAACTTTTGCGTAATCCACAAGTAGTTTTGAGCTCATGTAAGTCCAAGGTGAGTAATTAGCAAAGAATGGTGTACATGTACGCATACTTGATTTGAGAAGTTAGCTATTGTATATAACCGAGATGAGACCAAGGGCCAATGAGTAGAAAAAGCACAATTCTAGAGATGGTACCCATGCAATTCTCTCCACAAAGGTCTCAACCACAGCTGTAGATAAATAGTAGATGTACACCAAAAAACTAACTATTCACACACAACACTTTCTTGTCGTATGTAACTCATGCTCAACCTGCGCTATGGCTTCATCAGCACCCAAGAGGTAAGGTTAGCCTATAGATGAGAAGGGAAGATTGTTGTATCAGTAGTGTTAGTGTTAATCGATCCCAAGTAGTTTGGTGGAGTAGGTGTTCGAGTTTAATCATTAATGTCAAAACGGAGAGTGATTTCTTATGGAAGATAGAGGTATGTGATCAAGATTATCATGTGAGATAAGGTATGTAGCCAAGATTATCATGTGAGATAACCACGTCCAATGTACATAGACGATAAGGTTCAATTTACAGAACTGTTTAGCATATATAGATACCTCCGCCATTAGAATTAGAAGTTAGAATAAAACTGTTAAAATGTTACTGAACTTATCATAAAACTCCGACTTCTGAGTGTTTAGTAGTGTAAAACTTACCTTAGACTAGTTCTTTTAGACAATGAACGAGGCAGAGGGACGGGTGGATGCCTCCGTCAATTTCTTAGTGTTAATTGCAGAGGATGAATTGACGAAAGAATGGATTACAGGATGTGTAGACCTATGTTCTAGACAGTCGAGTAGTATTGTAACGTCAGTCTCGAGTACAAAGAAAGTCGACCGGCAACTGGAAGCAATTTGCGCTGTGAGTAGGCACCGAAACGAACTGATTGCGACTAGGTAAGGAGGGGAGTGGAGACAAAGCACATGCTAGACCCGTCAAACAAGTCCCCAGATCTCTCTCATGTAACCTTGACCCCTGTCTGCTAGAGTGCAGAGTCTAGACTCCAGAAGAGACCAGAGAGTCTGCTGAAAGTTTGGCTTTTCCTGTTCTGTTCTTTTGTCCTCTCAAACAGTAAGGAGGCTCACATGTGGAAAGTGAACTAAAGGACAAATCTACCTGATCGGAAGATCAACTATACGACATCTAACAAATGGAAAAAAGCGGTAAATGTTTATCTCTGGTAGAATGGAGCTATGGAACGCCATAGTAACAAGTAGTACGGTCGATGACGGTCTGGTCGATGACGAGGACGATGACGATACGAACGAAAGTTCGTCAGAAACTTTGTGATAGATACAGAACAGGATTCGAGGATTTCGTTGTCTCTCTCAATAAAAGTATCTTTCGCAACTTTTGATGCGTTCAGGCTGAACCTTCTGATCCCCAGGAGTTGACGCTAGTAAAGAGTAAAGAGTATGGAGTTTCAGTAAAAACCAAGAATTCATCTGCCTCTAGGATCAGAATGAAGTAATTCCTATCGTCTTAAATCTGCACTACAGTAAAATAATATAAAGAAAACAAAACAAAAAGAAACAAAAGGATCCACAAATTGTGCAAGTCACTTTCATCTAAAGAAGTGTAAGAAACACCAGGATGAAGCTAAAAGACTAAACCTTCAGTTACTATGGGAGCAATTGTGCGTGTCCAGTGCTAAGGAAGATTTTGGTCAGAAACCGGAAATTTTCCGATAGAACCTAAAAAAATCAGGAAAAGTTATAACATTTACACTACATGATAGCATTTGAGCTCAGAACGTCTCAGGCAACTTTTACTGAATTTCGGATATTCAGGAAAAAACTCAGAATTGACAGCACTAAACATGGATATCCCTGACCATTGCACGTGTCAAAATTAAAATATTTAGAAAATATTCTTCTGAGATCCTCATGAAGTAACTTGATGTAAGATCGTAATGGTCTAATTAGGGTTTGAGTGGCAGTAATTAGGATGCGCAAAAATGAAAAACATAGATTTTCTAACAGCAGAGGTCATAAAGACTATAACTTGTTTGATAGAAATTTAATGGTTAAATTTAGATAAAGATCGGACTTCTTCGCATAATGATACATAACAAGGAGTTACACTTGGAGTGGAATTGCGGACTATGGGCTAGTGATTTATATGATTATATCTTTTTTTTCTTTTTCTGGTTTTCAAGATGACTCCATCCGTCCATCCTGACTACTTCTTTTCTTTTCGATTTTCAGAACAAGTCCATGATCCTTCCATTCTGCTACAGGACAAATAAAAGACTATGCTTGCAGTGTCATTGCGGAGCTATGCATTCATGATATACCGAAGAGATTACATGACTGTTTGTACGAGCTTTATATATATATATGACTATGATGAAAAATCAAAATTGTTGTAGAAAATTATTTATTTATTGTATGGAATAATGATGCTTTAAAGATAATATCACAAAAATTCATGTAATACAATTGTTATATATATCAGAAAGATTAAATAATATGTGTTTATATTTTTATTATATACGGATAGAAATCTAAAATATTAATTTCAAACTTACACATATTTATGATACAATTTTTGATTTTGCATTTCTTATAAAGTACCCCATATAACTTTTACGCGCAATTCTGTTTGTAACGTTTTGAGATATCATCATGATCAGTGCGACAAACTTATGCTGTGAGGATTTTAAATTTTTGAATGCTCATTTTCTCCAAAATTGACTTCTGAAGCTCCAACTTGACTTAACGAAAACTAACTTCTGACTAGAAAATGATTCTTTTACTTGAAACAACTCACATCACTATAATGCACACATGTGAAAGTTTCATTTAAAGCATCTGATGTTAAGTTATGCTTATTGTAATGTGCTAAAATTCTTTCGAGTTTCACAGTTTTTAATTGTTGTATGTTGTTTTGAAAATCATAGAATGTAGGTACCTCTCCGTAGAAGATTGTATACAGGCACGTTCCAGATGCATGTTCTGCATACTACAATGACATATCGCACATACCATTTTTGAAGTATCAACTATATCTTTTTGATATAGTTGATATTTGTGCATGTTTTGCGTGTCACAAGAGAGGACACCTTGCGCATCAAATCATAGGCTCGGAGAACGTAGGTACCTACCCGCAGAAGATTCTATACAGGCACGTTCCAGATGCATGTTTTGCATGCCACATTGACATATCGCACATACCATATTTGAAGTATCAACTATATCTTTTTGATACTAAACCATTTGCTTTTTGACTGATATTGTTTTGTTCTCGTATGAGGATTAGTAATGTTTGATTGGATTAGCTCCTATGATTCAATATATATCTTTGAGAATATTCGTTGTTAATGGAGCAATTTGTATTACTTTTAGAAGCTTTTCTAAATTGTAGAACTACACAAGCTTGGATTTTCTCTATGCATAAATAAGTATTTGGATATCAGATTTTGTTCTTCTATGGTCATCTTGTTGTTTTATGGTCCGCATTTTATCTATGTTTTTAGGGATTAATTGGCGTGTCTTGTCACTTGTTACATTCAGGATGTAATTGAATATCTTTGTAATAATTTAATCACAGTTTCATCCGTATATTCATAATGTAGCTTTTGTGTTTTTTGAAGAATAAAATTCCAGTCATGGATATTGAGTTCTTTCATAATGGATATAAGTGATTCATAGTGTGGTACATGATCTGACGATCATTGTATAAAAGATTGAGAGTGCCATATGATTCTCTCCCTTGATCATCTAAATCCATAATCATAGCTATATAATTGTAATTATGTATACAAGTTCGTATTGATAAAGCTAATAAACATAAAAGATCTTCGCATACTCCACCATCTTTAGCTAACATACCGATTCTTGAACTGATTGAAAGTGGTGTGATGATTTCATATCGTCTTCAAGAAAATAAGATAATATTAACTGATCATCAGTTTCAATAGCCTTCCAATAAATATTTCAGTTTTGTGTTTGATTTGTATACATAGCTCAGTAGTCTTAGTAGCCGTGTATATCTTTTGTAGTAGATGTGTAACAGAATCAAGCATGCAATCGCCAAGAGATCATGAAATGATTATATGCTTAAAAGTTAATATATAGAATTGTCTCGACATAATGTTCAAACAGTTGTAAAATAAGAGAATTAAAAATAAAATTCTATAAAATAGATAAATTATTTGAAAATTATTTTATAAAAATCAGAAGTATCAAAAGAAAAAATATGAAGAAAACAACTGAAGAATTCTAGGATTCTCTATAATCTGAAGTAGAATAAAGAACATAATAAGTACTCAATGAGATATATTTGAAAAAAATGATGATCTTTAAGGCTTAGCTCAAATAGTTTTATCAAAAGAAGAAGTTAATAATAGTAGTATAAAACAAGTGAATTGTGTGAAGAATATTTTGTAAAAAGCAGAAATGTATCAACAGATAAAAATGAAGAGATATGATAACAACTCAGGACTACAAGAATTATCTTTAATGTAATGAGTACAAATAAAGAATGTGAAAAGTACTCATTAAGACATATTTGAAAAGATCTTTGAGTATGATAGTCTTTGATAGTCTTTGAGTGCAATAGTCTTTGAATATGAGTCAAGACGAATTAGCGTTAGAATTGGTGCAAGTCAAAAAGAGTTAACTAGGAATCTTCGAACTTGGGTGGGTATCTGCCGTGATCACGTTGCATGAACTCCGTCTCATAGGTATGCAGGAATAGCTATAGGTTGGCGATGTACATTGCACAGTTAGTACCTACGGGGATTCCGATATAGGCGCAAAATAGATATAATTCAAAACGTCATACAAAATTTATGTTCCACTTCTAGGTAAATCTGAACTCGAAAACTGTGGTCATGATCATATGATCAATTCCGAATATTATTCTCCTGTTTCTATTCTTTCTAGGGAAACAAAGAGCAAGAAATATGGACTCCAGACGATGCTCACTATTAAACTGCAAGCAGTTCTACGCTGATCCCTTCATCGAAGGGAATAACCATGAGATGAGTGAGAAGGACAGCTAGATAGAAAATCCTCAAGCTAGTAACCAGCTGGCTAGGGTGCTTAATCGGCAGACCTCAATTGCAACATAACATAGGGGGTTTCTTATTTCATAACGATCGACCATGAATGTGACATGCTAGGTGCTAGTAGTGGCATCTTCCGTCACTACTTGTGTATGTCATGAGACTTAATTACATTGCCAGAACATCCATTTAATTGGCCAGAACTCTTGCCGCGGATCCAACCAAACTTTCACTAGAGAAAATACAAGGCAGTCAGCTCTAGATTGGGAAGAAGTGACGAGTTCAGCTCTTTCCCGATGGAATTCGTTATGAATTTATTGAACGTCGAGTGAAGATTACACCTATTTGGCATCTACTTGAATGAGATTACACCTAAAAGCTAGCCAGAATCTACTTGAACACGAGTGTAATCTGCGCACTAAGTGTATTCCTGCACTACCTTGTTTCCCACAAGTCCGACTGTCACTCTGTAAAGAAGTAACGCTTAGCCTTATCCCTCCGGACTGCGCTAAGCTACATGCACGGTTTTCCGGGTAGTGAAGTCGACACTTGGCAAAACAAGAAAAAAGGAATGTAAGCTAACCTTCTACATCAGGTTCAAAGTAACAAGCAGATCATTAATACTGGAAGTCGCCTGCATTTCTCTGCATATGTATGCAATCACTGGAAATCTTGCTTGAGGTTGGCGAAAGTGAATCCTGTTTTTGGGGTGCTGTTCCTGGCACCCTTAGAAACAATGGTGACGATGATGTCCTGATGGCAATCCGTAATGCCAAGTCTCTTCAGAGAGGCATTGATGGAAAACCGGATGTTAACAATCAGGAACTCACCCTTCTCGCTGGACGATTGGGAAACTGACTTGCTCGTATCGATCATTCCGCTGGGCAGATGGGTGAAAGTACCCACGTACTCGGACATGTACAGATGAGTCTTCCTGGTGGCTGCTGGATAGTTGATGAACACATCAAATCGGGCATAAGAGCCCTGCGGTATCTTCACCTTCTCAAACAAGATGTTCTCCTGCAACTGAAAGATGCTCTTCAGCTCCTTTCCTTGGAGGTCTTTGATTGTGGGAGCGCGACGGCCGAGCTTATAGCTGATGGGATCCATAGTGATGTGGTTGTCTCCATTGGGGACCGCTGCGGGGTAATCCTTGGGATGCCGAGGTGTCGGAGATTTATGGGGAGGGAGAGGCTCGTAATTGATCCACAGATCATCAGCTTCACTGACGTTAGTGAACTTGTAGCCGAGCTTGGCGCTGTTTAGAGAATCGCTGATTTTGCTGATCACCAAATCTCCGTTTTCGTCATAGAAAGTGAATTCGAAGTCGAGGAAATCTCTGTTCTTGAAGTCCGTTCGCTTTCTGTCTCCCGACCTGGTGATCCTGTCGGGGAGGGTTTTCCAGACGTCCCACAGGCGATCGACGTTGGAGTGATGAGCGTAGAAGATGGGATCTTTAGCTGCGAAGATGAAGTTTCCCATGTCCTCATTGTCGGGATGGTCGGGGTCGTTGATCAAGCCCGTCCATTCGTGGGCAATGTTGTGAGCATTTTCCAGTCCACCGGACTCGCCCACAGTTCCATTTGCTGACTGGTTGGCAGACGCAGCCGTGTTATCGGTGCCGACCACGTACGGGCCACCGAGAAAATCTCGAGCGCTGACTTTGGTCGTGACTTGGTTGTACATGACGCACAGATTCTGGTATCTGATCTGCTGGTCCGTCAGATTCTGCCCTTCCGCTTCGAGCTTGGCGCTGTAACCCAGGTTGAGAATCTTGGGAGGCAAATGGTTGGGGTTTCGGAACTTATCATAGAGGGCGGAGTTGGGCACGGGGAACTTGGGCAGGTACATGGAAGGGATCATACCTGCGTCGAAGTCAATCGCATTGTCCCAGTTCCAGAAAGGAAGAGCGAAAGTGGGATCGTTGATCAAGCTGGCTAGAATTCTCTCGTGGAAGTAGAGGTACATTCGATGCCACGGAAGGAAGCTCCAGCTGAAGTGGACTTGGAGCAAAACTCCGGTATCTTTGCCCCGGAGATTCCGCTGCTTGAATGCTTCGTTGCAGAAGGAGCAGTGGACTCTCCACTGGTTGAGGAAGCTTCTGGGGTCCGAGTCTGGGAGGGCTTTCATTCTGGCGTAGGCCAGATTGTACTTCTTGACATACTCCGGATCTTTCTGGGCGATGTGTGCGGGTTTCCTCTCCCTCAAAATGGGCTTGCCATAGCGATCAGCAAGCACACGAGGAAATGTGAACCTGATAGGGGCTCTTGTGGGCTGTGGGAGGCAGCAGTGTAAGGGGGCCCCCTTGAGCACTGGAACATCTTTGCAGAAGCCAAGACTGGATGCCAGCACTGGGGCTGCGGTAGCGCTCTCCGTGAAGAGCTGCAGGAAGAAGAGAAAAACGCAGACGTAGGCAGCCATAGGAATCAAGAACTGCTGACGAGTCTTCACAGCACTGCCTCCTCCCAAACTTTGCTGATGCAGCCGTATCTTCGACGTGTTTCCACAAGCTTTACTTTGGTTGCTTGACTCGGCAAGAGTGCTCCGAGCTGCAGCCGCCATCCTTCTGAAACACGCATTAATTTCAGTTTTTGTGTGACGACAAGGACTTGTAAATCACCTTCATGTGCACGTACAAAGTACAGATACTTATCTGCAGAATCTACCCTCAAACATTTCAGCAACTAGCTTTCTGCATTAGTATCGTTCACCAGAAACCTCCCGGGAGATTCAAAGAATTAAAGAGATGTGAAAACGTGGTCAGCTCCCTGGAATGTTCATACCTTGTTCAGACAATGAACTCGAGAAACGCAAAGACGAGGTCCTTTCCAGAAAATATTATGGATAGAGTGCAGGGCTCAGCAGGTGCGCTGAAGTGAATCGAGCACCTAGAGTGGACCTGTTCTAAGCAACAAGCTTGTCCCTGAGCGGACAAGACTTGAACATGGATAATGACTCCAATAAAGCCAGTTTTATAGTGGCAGTGCCCATAGCCAAGTCTATAGCTAGGAACTGTTGATTGTTCCGGTGATTAGGATCTACAAGCCATGATTTCGATATGGATTGTCATTTACGTATCAATTAACTTCCCATAATTGTCGGCACGAGATGTCCATAAGAGTGGATCCATGAGGTTCCGTAGAGTCCTTCACTGTGACAGTCGAGGAGAAAAAGCCCGATTGGCGGCGTACAGGGAGAGAAGTGGAAGCTTAGGAAAGTAACCAGATAGGAATTCGAAGGAGAGTAGGATCCGGGGCGAAAAGAAAGAAGGGAGAGTGTGTTGATGGCACTGTTTCTTGATCATGACAAAGGATCCGTGCAATCGTGTCTTGTGTCTGTACATGTGAGATAAGACTCCGATAGATGAAAAATAGACTTCAATAGAGTTGCCTCTGATGATTGTTTATATAATTTACTGATACGGTAACAGGGCTCGGAATAAGGCATTTAGATTATCCACTGGACAGGTTCTCGGGCTGCTAGTGCTCGGCCCTGGTTCTCGTCAGAAGCAAACCGACTAGTCTAAGAACAGAACAGGAACTTCCGGATCGGTCCTAAAGTGATTTGGTTTCAGATTAATAGTTTCCTTCCAGTTTCTATTCGGTTTCACGTTTTTGGATACGATTTTGGTTTTAGACAGTTTAACAGTGGTTCGGTGCCAGGACAACATCTACAAGCTGGGCTGTTACTGGTATCAGTTAGCAAAGCCACAGTGAGAACAGATACAGTATGACACATTCTACTCAACATCCAGTTGTCCCACACGTAATGCCGTCCGGTGAGGTATACGTGATCATGTCATCATGAAAGGGAGAGTTGACTTGTTTCTTGGCACTCGTTTCTGGGATCCCATTATCCCATATCCAGTACGTTCCCCGTTCCTCGTCGTACGGTAACATATGGCAACTTGTAGCAATGTTTGTCATTAATGCGCATATAAGGCAACTGGAAAAC
Organism: Asterella californica; assembly: GCA_036924285.1. Classification (NCBI taxonomy): domain Eukaryota; kingdom Viridiplantae; phylum Streptophyta; class Marchantiopsida; order Marchantiales; family Aytoniaceae; genus Asterella; species Asterella californica. The sequence goes on along the minus strand of JAYKYS010000006.1, from coordinate 28,366,084 downwards.
ATCAAATTGCTGTATATTCCACATGTTCTGTAATTACTGGCAGGTTTGGACCAGGATTGAAAGTAAACATAGTAGGTAGATTGAGTGACTTACGGCGATTCGGAATCGATACCTTGGTTGATGTATGAGATGCTTGGTTTTCTTGTTTCCCTTACCGGGATAGTCTCCAATTCTTGTGGCTCTTTCGGTGGCGGAATTTTGTGCGCTGAGATGGCAGCTGATCGGGTTCAACCCCCGGCACAAAATCAGAAATTCTGATCTTACATTATGGCTAATTTTTGCACTTACGATTCTTCTTAAATATTTTAAGAAGTTTACAAACTGTTTAAACTAAAACTAACTGTAACTAACTGTTTAAACTAGTTTTTAAATTGTTTGGGTTTTCGTAATAAATACCCTTCATTGCTCCAGTTAGAAGCTCGGATATACAAAATTATAAGTTTGTTGCTCCACTTAGAAGCTCGTTAATAGTTCGCCGCAGGTTCTTCTCCAATATGCCAAAACTCCATTCCCAACACCACAGAAATCACACAAAACAAACACTCCTACACTACGCTACGCCCTTTCAAAGTTATCTTACCCTTCAATCTTCAGAACGACCACAGTCTACTAACGCTCGTTAGAAGATCCCCGCTGACTTTTCTCCAAAAACCATCAAAATGTAAAACCATAGGGTGAAAGCCTTCGAGACGAGCTTTCCAACATAACAAAAATCGTCTTCAACGGTGTTGTGTCATGGACCGGTTAGACCGACTTAGTGTGAAACCAAAGTTCTTGAGAAAATATTTTCTCAACATACTGCAAATATGGTTCTGACAGTAGCATTGGATAGATTAAAATTGATATTTTTATCGTTGCAAACGGAGTTAAGACAAATGAATTACGTCTAGTTTTATTTTTTAGAGGTGTAATGCATCATGATGCTGATTTGACAGTATGAGTGCTGATGTGGCACTTTTCTGACGTGTCAAAAAGTAAAAAGTGTGATGTCAAAAATTGACATGTGTCTACTTTTTACTGACATAGCACTTTCTGCACTTTCTGGTGATATGCTGACATGGTGATGATGTGATAGCGAGGGGTTAACATGGCACTAACACGTGTCTATGCATGTTGTCTTGGTGGTGACACATGACAGTATGACGCTAATGTGGATCTTTGTGGATAAGATTGACGTCATGAATGTTGATTTGACGGTTGTGAAAATGGTTCAAGTTGCTGATGTGGCAGTATGCATGTGTGACACATGGTGTCATACATGGGTGTCATGTGACTAAACATGGAGGTGACACATAGATCTAGGTGGACTGCTTATCAAAAGTATAAAAGCCGTGTAGCCAGGATCATTTTATGAATTTTTTGAGCAAATATCAATAGGCTGCTAGATTTTCTCCGTGATTTTTGATCTAGATTGGATTGGTCAGGTTGGATAGAAATGGATCAAGCGAGTCAATGTTGAACTTCAAGACAGCCTCCCACAGTTCAACATTCCTTTTCCCTAGAAAGTCAATTGTAAGCAACAAAAATAACTTCTTTAACTTTGAAACGTGTCTCTAAGTTAGCTGGTCACTTATCTGTAGAGAAGAAAGTAAACTTGAAATGAACTTCTGATCGCATACTGAAGTTAATAATATTTGAGAAGTTGAACTTCAAGATGCATCATGAAGTTCATGATGCATTCTGAAGGTAGGAGGAGGTAAGAGAAACCTTTGAAGGTGTATAACTCTCTACTCAGGAGTTCGTTTGAGGTGTGCTTGGTATTGTCAGAGTCGGCTTGACGAGAGGACGAGTTAGAGAGCTTAGTTGGAGAAATCACAAAGCAAAAAATATTTGAACCTCAGGACGCGTCTCAAAGTTGATGAGGTGCGACACATAATGATCCGCGCTTGATAAAACATAATTCCCTGCTCAAGAGTCCGTTGGAGATATTCTTGGTATTATTAGAATCGGCTCGGCAAGAGAAACATCTTGGAGAGTTCAGTTTGGGAAAACCATCAACAACAAAATAATTGAAGTTTGGGACGTGTATCTAAGTTGATGAAAGAGAAGGAAGGGAGAGAAACTTTGAGAGACATAGTTGCTTAGTCGAGAGTCTGTTTGAGTGATGGTATCATCGGACCAGGCTAGGCGAGACAAAGGTGTAGGAGGGCTCAGTTGGGACAATCACCAAGTGCAAAATTATGGAACTTTGGGATGCATCTCGAAGTTGATGAGGAATAAGATAAGAGGATCCGCACTTGGGAGGACATAACTCCTTGTCAAGGGGACTCCGTTTCAGAAAACTTTGATATCGTTGGAATCGACTTGACGAGTGAGACAACTTGGGAGGACCAAATTGGAGTTTAGTCAAGTCACATTTCAAGTAAAATTCAGGACGCGTCTCTAATTTGATGAAGAGAGAAGTGAGAGGTTCAAGCTTTCAGGCGGTATAACTTCCTGCTCGAAGGTTAGTTTGGAGCGTGTTGGGTATCATCAGAATCAGCTTTTCGAGGAGGAGGAGTTGAGAAACTAAATTTCAGAAATAGGACAATTCTCTGACAAGCTAACTTTGGGATGCATCACGAAGTTGAACGAGGAGAGGAAAAAAAGAAGAAGGTAGGGGAGAAAAAGAGACTAAAACCTTTGTGTACCATTAGGTATGTATTTCCGAGGGTTACATAGGGAGGTTGACAAAATTTAGTATACTGAACTTGTGTGAATAATTTCCATACGTATGAGTCTTTGTTGTAAAATTTTATATATAAAAATAAATACTCAAAGATTGGAATGGATACTTGACATTCGAGCGTTGTTGTTCTTCTTTCTCGACCACCCACACTTTTCACAACCAGATACCTACATATTCCTGATCACATCTTTCACGTCCAACAATATGACAATATACACTCACAGCCTCTGCTACGGCTTCTAAAGTCACCCTACCTCCCAGCTCGCAAGAAAGCTATGATAATTTGCTAACATCTGTCAGCAGATTCTCGCAGACTTATCCCAAAACTCATCAAAAATCTGAAACCAGCTGAGGTGAGCTCTCTGGTGCAACAAAAATAGTTGACAACAGACATCCACGATCTCCAGTATGACCTCCCTAAGTCACTCTACACGGAAAATTCTAAGTAGACTATGGAATCTATTAACGCTCGTTAGTAGATTCTCATAGACGTTCCTCAAAACCCATATAAAAAATAAAAGTACAAGGAGAAAGTCCTGAAGATGAGCTTTCCAACGCAACAAGAATCATCTCAAGAGGGCATCTATAGCCTCCGCTATAGCCATTGGAAACTAGGTGACTTCTCTCACCTCCCCAACATTGCAGGAATTTACCAACTTCCCCTAGTACAGCAAAAATATTCCCTTGTGACTCTCTATGCCCAAACTTCCAACCCAAGTTCCAGTACCCGACCCTTCCATCTTAAGGCTACGAGGATCTGCTAACACGCGTTAGCAATTCATCACGAACTTTCCTTCCCAAGACAAAAGTCCTCCTGATCAAAACCTAAAATCCGAACCAAAAATTCTGCAGAAAAACTTGACAGCCTAATCCTGTGTAAATTTGTATCAGTTTGTAAAATATATATAATTTTAGATTTTCTAAAAAATTACCTCCTCGGAAGTTAAGGTTCGTGAAAGTCGAAACAGGAACTCATTAGTGGGTACCTGGTTGTTATTAGCTGCTGTTATGATTTTTTAAAGCATCTTTCAGACAAAGTTAGTTACTGTAATGAATAATCCAAATTTTAATTATGGTTTATGAAAAAGATCCAGACATATTACCAAATATATGAAAATCAAGAATGCTTGGTTGAATGAGATTTAGATGTTAAACTATGAGAAACGCGGATTAATGTCGTATTCAGTCAAACTTAAATGTCCATCAGAAGTGTATACTACTGTGTTGAAGCAACAGAAAATGTATAAATAAAAGATCATGGACAAAACAGATATACTTAATTGTACTAGTTGTTTGGACTTTGGGAGGTGAATCAGCCTGTTGAGGCAAGGAACATTATGGAATTGGATGTACTTATGTGACGAAAGTGCAGACTCCAGAGAAGCACAAAGCAGAAGAGTATTCTTTCACCCACTCATAAGGTATGACATGAAACCAACTATCGAATCGTGATTCGATATCACCTTCCAAATATGGTACGCTAGATACATATACATCTAAAATCATCTCCAATGCAATTCTCCTCAACTCCACTTGAAATCTGTACACTTCATCTAAAGAACCTAGGGTATAAAAGCACTTATTCCAAACTCGTTCTTTGCTCAAAAGACAAAACCATATCATCCAAACATGTCTGACTGATGCATTCACCCACAAACGTGTGATAGTTTGTTGATACGTCTTCCAACTCTTCTATTCTTTTTCTTTCCTGAGGAAAGCTCGTGGAAGCATATGGTACTTCCACCATCTCATCTTCCTCGAGTACCGGATCGGATCTCTTGGTCGACTTTGTTGCTATTGTGCTTGAGATCACATTCGGCAACAATCACCTCAATACACAAGTACTAAGTAGTACTCTCCCACCTCCCTCAATGATCCAAGAATGTCAAACGTCACACCTCCAAGTGAAGACCACGGCAACTTCTGCTCCTATTTCGTCTATGATACTAGCAAAAATGCTCAAATCAACCAGATCTAGAAAAAGATCAGTGTGTAGATCATGCAACATAGCACTACAAAACATCCAAAGATACCAGAAAGAACTCAAAAAGTCTTGTCACTATATTTGTCCTTCCAAGTCCGTCCTAGGCACTAGCAAAAATGCTCAGATCACTCAGATCCAAAAGGATCAGTGAGTAGATCATGCAACTAGCACTCCAGAACTCCAAAAATATAAAAGAACTGAAACTCACTTCTTAATTATGTATGACACCAAAAAAATGATATTTCATTTCGGTGGTGTACTAGGTCTCAGAATTACACAAAGAATATAACAAGTGACTGGAGAAAATGAGATTTCTCTCGATATTGAGACATCATAACAAAGAATATCTTCCTTTGCAAAATATGTTGAACGTTGTTTTTATGAAGGACAATGACATTCCTGAAACCAATGTATATCCTAGACGTCGTGTTGATGTATGATACGCATGCTACTACAACTTTTTGCAGGGAGAACGGAGATAGACGCGACTTCTTATGTACAGTAACCCTCACAGAATTCAGGAACTACCTTTCTGCACTAAATAACCAGAAACCTCTCGGGATATTCATCTTGAAGGAATTCGAAGGAAAAGTGAAAACCAGCTCGAAGGAATGTTCATACCTTGTTGAGACAATGAACTAGAGAAACGGAACAACGAGGTCCTTTCCAAAACATAATATCGATCGAATGCACGACTCAGGTGTGCTCAAGGCAATGAAGGACCCAGAGCGGACCTGTTCTAAGCAACAAGCTTGTCCCTCAGCAGACAAGACTTGAACCTGGATAATGAGTCCAATAAAGACAGTTTTATAGTGGCATGCAACGCCCACGGTCAAGTTATGGGAATTCAAACCAATAGTGTAGAAAATGTTGATTGTTCCTGAGATTAGGGTCGATATGCATTGTCATTTACGTATCACGTAGCTTCCCATAAGTGTCGGCACGAGATGCCCATACGAGTGGATCCATCAGGTCCGTAGAGTCTTTTTCTGTGACAGTGGAGCAGAAAAAGCCTGATTGATAGCTTACACGAAGAGAAGTGGAAGCTCAAGGCGAGGAAAGTAACCAGATAGATTCGAAGGGGAGTAGGATCGCGGGCGAAAAGAACAGAATGGTGCGTCGATGGCACTATTTCTGGACAAAGGATCCGGATCTCGCAGTTGGTCCTCATATTGTGCCTTGCTAAAAGGTCCAGCTTGTAGATGTTGTCCTGGCACCGATCCATTCAAGGTGGGACCAACCGAACTGAAAAAACGTGAAACTGAATAGAAAACGTGAAACTGAATAGAAACTGAACGTAAATTTATCTGAAACCAAATAACTTTAGAAGCGATCGAGAAGTTCCTGTTCTATTCATAGATTAGTCGGTTTGCTTCTGACGTGAACTGGGGCCGAGCTCTAGCAGCCTGAGAAACTATCCAATGGATAATATAAATATCTTATTCCGAGCCCCGTTACTGTAGCAGTAATTATATGAGCAATCATCAGTGGCAACTCTATTGAAGTCTATTCTTCAATCGGAATTCTTATTCACATGTACAGACACAAGACACGATCGCAACCATACTGTTACTGACATCATGATCAGCTAGCAATGTCACATTGACAGCTAAATGACATGGACTTTTCAGCAGCCAACACAGGTAATGGTTAGTCTTCTAAGATGTTAATGACATCGTTAAATCCTCTCATGAGAAAATTATAACTTCGACAGATGACACCTTGTACTCAACATCCAGTAGTCCCAAACGTAATCGAAGTCTATTCTTCAACAGGAATTCTTATCTCACATGTACAGACACTAAACATGATAGCAACGATATTGTTACTGCCAGCAGTAAGCAGAGTCATATTACTAGTAAGACATTTACAGTATGACACGCTGTGGTCAAAATCCAGTTGTCTCAGAAATGTTGTGTCCCAAAATCCAGTTGTAATGCCGGTGAGGTATACGTGATCATGTCATCATGATAGAGAGAGTTGACTTGTTTCTGGAGCTCCGATTATCTCATTAACGCACGTATATGGTCACTGGCATGGAGAACTTCAAAATGCTGTAATATTCCACATGATTAGAGACAAGGTTGGACCTAGATTCCGGAGCAAAAAAATAGCTAGATAGAGTGATGTCCGACGATTAATAAACGTTTTACGACCTCGATTTGGTTCCCTGCATGCGTGCACAGATCGCCAATATAGCTGGAATAAAACCTCAGGCTGATGATCGCATGTACAAATCAAAGCCGTGATGGAATGCTTGCATTGTGCGACGTCAAGGAAATTCAAGTGTGTCAAATTTTCATGGTTTCGTAAATGTAACTGTTGTGATTCTCCAAGTGACATGGCAGTTATGATTGACGGGTTTTACTATATTCTAAGAATAGGAATTGAGCTGTCAAGAGATTTTAATACTATTTAAATGTTAGTTCCTATATAATTTAGTATTTAGATAATATATGTAAATCATATCTGTTCAAGCATCTTCGTACAAAGTATAGTAATAAAAAGTCTAATTTCTAATTTATTAGAGAAAAGATCATTATTAATAAACTAACTAAATTACCAAATATATGAAAATAAAGAATGATTGGTTTTAACTTTAAAACAATCAAGAACTAAAGGTGTGAATGATGTAAACGAGAATGTGGATTAACTTATATTCAGTCGAAATTAACAATCAACCAGAAGTGCATACTACTGTTGCAGTACAGAAACAACAAGAATTATATAAATAAAAGGCCATGGACTAACCGAATATACCTGATTGATTGTACTAGTCGTCTGGACTTTAGATCTGGACTTTGGAGTTGCCTCAACCTGCTGAGACAAGGAAAATTATGAAATCGGATGTGCTAGCACTTCTGTGACGGAACTCCAGCAGACTCCAGAGAACCGATGTATACAATGTCATGTCGCACACAGCATAAGAGGATACAGTGCAGAAGATCTGGAGGATACAGTATAGGGGACCATCGGGGCAGTCAAGGAGTGACTTGTCTGTGACAAGAATGAAATAGATTCTTGTTGAGATTAATCTGTAAACGAGACACCAGCTTCTACACAATAAACTTTTCGCCTAATGCACTGGTAAACTTTAGTATTAGGAAGTGCTGAAACTACAGCGTCCGTCTTGCATTGTGTAGAGTGCTGGATCAAAGCATAGGAACTATACACTTGTGATCAAAGCACACATGCACATTGAAAGTGCATTTTCATTTTAACAACAATGCATAAGTTTCAGACGAGTGCACTTTTATTCAGCTGGTGCTAATTTATGTAAGTGCTATACACCAGCTTCTAGTTGGACCACATCTAGACTAAGTACTTTCTGCATGGCCAGAGAAGGATTCCAGGCTTATTTAATGTATTCTCGCCTTGTAGCATGATTGGGATATTTACATACAGGTAATGTTCACTCAATAAGAACACATCAATGACATCACAAGTAATAGAAAGAATCCTGAGAAGAATAGGAAAAAGCAGGAATGAGAAGACACCTCTTTTCCTTTTCTGGTCTGATTTTCTACACTAAAAGTCTTTATCAGTTTCACCATCCTCAACGTCCTCTTTTAAGTAGAATTCGTGTTTTAACTTACAATCTGTCACGGTGAGATAAATCAAATTCTCCATTGTTCCAAGCATTCTGCTAGGACTCAACCAGATTTAACAGTGATCATATTTTAGCACCATTTCCATATGATTCCATGGTGCTTCTGCATCTTTGCCTTGATGCGGTTTTTTTTCTTTCTACTGCTCTACTGCCTGCGTGCTTCTTCCTGGTGCCCGCCCGCATTTTAGGTAGGTGCCATGTCAGCCCTGGTCCTATCTACTGCTTAGGTGGCTGTCCTTTAGGTCCACCTAACACCTACTGTGTCTTCCAGCTGGCGCTTAGGTTGGTATGTACAGTCACGAGATTCCTCTAGAAGACTCGCACTGTATCTTCTGGATTCTATCTTCCAAGAAGACGCTCGTCTTCCGACTTCTGGAAGAACTCACCTTTTTCTCAAAAATCTGTCTTAAGTTCATCTTCCCGCTAAGTAGAGAGTAAACTTATGTAACAAGGTCAATTCAATTATATATACACGACGTTAACTTAAAAATTTCCAAAAATTTCCAAAAATTTCAAACTGTGGGCACCACAAATGCAGACTCTAGAGAACCAACAAAAGCACAAAGCAAAAGAGTACTCTTTCACCCACTCATAAGATACGACATGAAGTCAACTATCCAATTATGATTCGATGTCACCCTCCAAATATGATACGCTAGACATATTTGCATCTAAAATCATCTCCAATGCAATTCTTCTCAACTCCTCTTGAAATCTGTACATGTCATTTAAAGAATCTAGGGTATAAAAGTGCTTCTTCCAAGCTCGTTCTTTGCTCAAAGGACAGAACCATATCATCCAACCTTACCCTACTCGAATTCAAAAACACTTTGAGGAAGATTCCAGAATTTCATGAAGAGAAATTGTTGTGACGAAGTGAGAGAATGTGAGGATGATCGTCCTTCAGAAGGAAGAGAGTAAAAGTAGTCGCATGCAGGATTTCTCAAGGATTGCGGGACTTAGAACTCCAGAATTGAAGATTGAAACTACAGGCTGCATACAACAAAGCTCGAAGTAGTATGAGGTAGGGTTTTATCAAGGAGAGGTCACTCGCGACTTGGCAGCGATCGAAGATATCACGTTCACAACAAACGTGCAACTCTTTTCTGTTTCTACAGTTCCCTCTTCCACAATTTCTTGCAGGAACTCTTGCTTATCCTCTCTCTCTTTCCTGAAAATTCCCATGGGTGAGATTCCAAACGGAAGCATTGCTCAATTTGTGGCAGTCGTCTCACTTCCAAATCTCACTTCCCAATACTGAATTTGGTCTTCTCACCTTGTCCCGAACTCCTTTGGTCATGCTCATCCACTTCCCTACTCCATTGTGCTTCTGTCTGAGAATCCATGGACAAAAGACTTGTCTTAAGTCCGGACATTTCCAGCAGCCGAGTTCAGTTCACATCAAGTAGTGTGGATTACGAGAAGCTTGATGTGAATCTAGAGTGGAATTGTGAGTTGGTGATTCTTTCAGGAAGAAGAAAATTGGGATTCAGGCCAGTGCCTCCCTGTCTTCTCAAGCCACATCTTCCTAGAGAGCTAGAAAACTGGAAAGATTGACAGAATGTGCGAAAAGATGTGAGGGTTCTATGCGGATCTCTTCTGTCTGACCCATCGCATCATATTCCTTCTTCTTCCAATCTTAGATGAGAGTTATAAAGAATCTTGTTGATAAAATCTAGGGAGCAATGTCAATGACCTTCTCTTTCATTTACGCAACATGCTTCTTCTGAGGGTGTATGCAGAATGAGGAGTCAAAAGATACCGTGCAAGTGCTCAAAACCTCAGCAGATATGAAGTTTAGTGTCTGTTGTGAGGCCTAGATGTGAGAAGTCTTCTGAAGGAGTCATTTATCCAAAAGCTATCCCTGAAGTCTTCATGGAGGTCACTATCATCGCAGGAGCCTCCAAACTTCTTCTGATCATTCCATAGACCTCTCTCGGATAACTCTTTATCTTCTCCTAGGAAGTAGAATGAATCGTAAGGTGAATTGTCTTCTTAGGAATCCATGTTATGCCTTGCTTAGTTAGACCTGCATAGATGTAGATTAGAAGACGTGATGCTATCAGAAAGTTCTCTTAGAATTCTTGAAGATAAAATAGCTGTTTCCGAAAGATTGAGTGAACTCTGAACTGCGAGAGCCCAGTAAGGATTGAGCCCTAGGCTCACAACAATCATGTGTTGTATAGTGCACCAGAAGCTTCAGTATGACTACCATGCATCCCGAGGTCTTGTGTTATCCCAAGCGGAGTTGAGCGCAACCAAACTCTTCATTAAGGAGTTGGGCCTCGATTTCTTCAATTGGAATTGGAATCTTGTAGACAAAGGTCTGTTGGAAGAAGTCTGGTCAGTATTATCTCCTTGAAACTGTGTACTTGTCAAGGCAAGAGTGGTGAGAGAAAGATCGGCATTATGGAACATGGAGTGTGGAGGAGAGTATTCCATCGACCAAAAATTGAGAACCATAGTTGTGAGCTGGAGAAAGATAAAATCTCCTCAGTCATTTAGGGAAATAGCATATACCCGGAAGTACTACTTGTCTCTTCCTAGAAGACGACATGGAAGAAATGACTGGAAGGTGGAAGCTTACTAGAAGCCGAAGAAGCGACTTCTTGGACACTCTACCTTCTTTTTCTTAAGGGGAAGCTCAGAAGGTCAAGTACTTAGGAGATCAGGATGTGGAATTCTTGGAAGCCGTCTGGGGGGAGAAGTTGTCAATTAGGGCACCTTCTTCCATGAATAGCATGCGTAGCTAGCTTATTTGGACACCTCAGTGGATGGGCATTTCACCCTTTTCTTCTGCTACTTGTATGTGTCCCAATGGGACTTGAAGGAGAATCAGTTGGCCAAGTATGGATCAATAAGACCACCGGGAGTGAAGGAAGAGTCTTTTGAAGAGGAGAGCTTGGCAAACATTGTGCTCTCTCTCAAATTTTAGTGCCTAAAGGAGAACCGGGCACAACCCTGAAAAAGATCACCAGTCAAACAAGTGATTCCAGCGGCATAGAAGACGCGTCGTCACCAAGGAGGATGGGACCTAAGAGTTTCGAGGACAAGCACTTCTTATCCCGTCATCCATTCTAGATCCGAATCAAAATCTCAAGAAGACACCCCCGGCACTCGGTCTACCTGGAGGTCAGTTCGTGAGACCATATGGAGTCTTCCTGAAGAAATTTTAGAAGCTATGATGTCTTCTGAAAGATAAGAAGAGGAGCCGACTTCGTAAATGTTTAGGGTGGAGACAGAGTTTACCTCCGCACCTCATAAGTTTATCAAAGCTCCATGCAGCAGCCAGACCTCCCAAAGAAGTCCAAACGTGAAGATGGATATGGCTTCTCACATTCATCTTCCCGATCGGATACAGATGAGCACATTGCTGCAACTAAAGCAAATGTCACCTCAGCCGCGTCAGAGGTGTCAACAGAGCAACACATGGTACCAGAAACCGAACAGAATATATAGACAGGTGCGGATGCCATGGACATCACACCTGGGGTCCAAGAATAGATAAGAAATTTAGTTAGATCCAGAGCTTTTTATACCTCGTTGACTTTTAGAAAATTCAGACTTAGTTGTTTAGCTTTGCAGATTCTTTTTGTATTTTTAGATCACTGCCCATGTGGCATAGTTAGTTAGAGAAGGAATAAGGAAGGACTTCCAAAATTGAGAAAATTGAATTCCAGGGAGGAGGTGGTAATCTTCCAATGGGTCCTTTCATCCTCTAGGCTGTAGTTGTGTTCGAGGAAGTCTTCTACTATGTTCAGAAGGTAGTGTTTATTTGGCTGTTAGTCAGCCCATGTCTAGTAATAGTATAAGACCTGAGATTGTTGTCTAAGTTTTACACACAGTGTGTTCTACACACCCGCACTCAAGCATAAGTGAGGAAGTGCAGACAGAAGTACACAGGGAACGACATCCTCGTGTAATCCGGTTTAGTCTGGTGTGTCGATGAGTAAGAGTTAGGAAGTCGAAGGGATATCTATCGGAAGCTGATGTAACTTCTCCCCTTCTCGAGATTTGAAATGATTATTTGTTTACAAAAACTTTGTCTAGGTCTTTGAGGATTGGGTTTCATCGAATTTGTACCCAACTGTGCATGGGAAGTTTTCCTGTTGAGTGACAATGACTGTCAAAAGTTGTGTAGTGTCAAAGTTCGTCATATCTGGTGGAGCATTTAAGATCCACATACGGGGTGTCTGTGGGATATAGATTCTCCTGGCACAGAGTAATCGAAGGCGAGGACAAAAGAAACCAGAAGTTGTATATGTAGTACTTTAGTCCAGAGTGGTTTCTTAGCAAAGACAGAGATCTATAATCAAGATTATCATGTGAGATAAGGTATGTAGCCAAGATTATCATGTGAGATAATCACATCCAATGTACATAGACGGTAAGGTTCAGTAAAACTGTCTAGCATATATAGATACCTCCGTCATTAGAATTAGAAGTTAGAATAAAACATACCATCGTTACTGCACTTATCATAAAACTCTGACTTCTGAGTGTTTAGTAGTGTAAAACTTCGTCTTTGTAAAACTTTAGTACGTCAGATTGGTTCTTTTACATAATAAACGAGGGAGAGGGGCGGGTGGATGCCTCCGTCAATTTCCTAGTGTTGATTGCGGAGGACAAAAGGATGGATTACAGGCTGGGCAGACGTATGTCCCAGACAGTCGAGTGGTACTGTAACGTCAATCCTGAGTACAAAGAACGTCAACCGGCAACCGGAAGTAATTTGCGTTGTGAGTAGACGTCGAAACGAACTGTCTGCGACCAGGTAAAGAGAGGAGTTGAGACAAAGCACCTGGTAGACCCGTCAAGCAAGTCCTCAGATGTCTCTCAAATAACTTGACCCCGATCTGCTAGAGTGCAGAGTCCAGACTCCAGAAGAGACCAGAGAGTCTGCTGTCTGGAGTGAGAGTTCAGCTTTTCCTGTTCTGTTCTTTTGTCCTCTCAAACAGTAAGGAGGTTCGTCTGTAGAAAGTGAACTAAAAGACAAATCTACCTGATAAAAAAGTCCACTATACAACATCTAACAAATGGAAAAAGCGGTAAATGTTTACCTCCGGTAGAATGGAGTTGTGGAATGCCATAGTAACGAGTAGTACGATCATCAGAAACTTTTGACAGATACAAAACACGATTTGAAGATTTTGATTTGTCTTACTCAATAAAAGCATCAATCGTAAATTTTGATGCGTTCAGGCTGAACCTTCTGATCTTCAGGAGTTGACACTAGTAAAGAGTAAGGAATACGGGGTTCAGAAAAAACCAGGAATTCATCTGCCTCTAGCATCAGAGTGAAGTAATTCCTATGTTAAATCTGCAGTAAAATACTATAAACAAAACAAAAGGAAACAAAAAGGTCCACAAATTGTGCAAGTCACTTTCATCTAAAGAAGTTTAAGAAACACTAGGATGAAGCTAAAAGACTAAACCTTCAGTTACTATGGGAGCAATAGTGTGTATCCAGTGCTAGAGAAGATTTTGGCCAGAAATCAGAAATTTTCCGATAGAACCTAAAAAAAATAGGAAAAAGTTGTAACATTTACACTACATGATAGAATTTGGGCTCGGAACGTTTCAGACAACTTTTACTGAATTTCGGATATTCAGGAAAAAACTCAAAATTGTCAGCAATAAACCAGATATCCCCGACCATTGCACGTGTTAAAATTAAAATCTTTAGAAAATATTCTTGACTCGCAGGAGAGTGTTAGACTTTGGCCAAGACATGGTGGACGTATTTTTCCAAATATGCATACAACATGCACTTCTGGTCGAGGAGAAGAAGAAAATAAACAAACAAAAGTATATCATATACTATCGACTGAAAACTGGATTCAGAAATATTTTGTGAAAAATACATTAAGATGTAGATTTTTTAAAACAAACTTTTCAACAAAAAACAAAACAAAACATAGAGTTTAGAACAAAACATCTTAACTAACAAAGAAGTAAAAGATAAAATCTCTATATTTAAATTATAAAAATAAAAATTATCTATGTATACAACAATGCTACAGTTGTTACAGAAAGGAAGAAAACTCATAAGTGAGGTATGCTCATAAATTTTCATGTTACCTTAAAAATGTTCTGTCCATGAGTAATAAATCCATTTAAAACCTTTAATTTATAACCTAACCTCTCCAAGAGGAAGGATTAGGACAAAAATTAAAGGGCATACATATTTCTCTTCTTCCTAATAATTATTCCATTAATTATTTTATCAATTTCTTTATTAGTCTATGACAGAGAGTGGTTGGAGAAGTCAAATAGCATTCAAGATCCAACTACTCTCTATCATACATAGTTTCCTCAAATAACTACGGTGGAACTACAAAACATCTTCTATCCTTTCTAGCAAGAGCACTAGAATAGAACCTTATTCTCACATCCTCTTGGTAATCCATCATTTCCTTCTCATTGTAATACTTAACCCTTGAGAACATATCCATCATAAGATTATCTTTTCCTGAAATATGTCTAAACTTTAGATTCAAGGACTTAATATATGCTATCCACCTCAACATAACAATATATGGAATTGCACAACTAGTGATCATTCCCAAGAGAGGTAAACAATCTGTCTCTACAACCAGAGGTGCTCCTATCAAGTATTCTTTGTCACTCTTCATTGTAGTAACTACTCCTCATAGCTCTAACTTGACGGTAATCTCTCTATCGTGAACTTAATACCTTAGCACCCAAACGCATCACATACATATTTCCATCCTCATCATCTTGTCCTACATCCCATCCAATGCTAGTAAGACTATTATCAACAATAAGTATAACAGATCTGCCCAACTCATATGTTATCTTCCGTAGAGTTGGTGATGAAGCCAAAGATCCTTCAACTTCTTCATGGATTTGCTTTGCTCCTCTTGCCACTGAAATCTTTGCCCTTCCTTAGCAACTTGTACAATGGATATGTTACATGTGCAACATGTGATATCCATATATGATAAAACACACATGCACCTAGAAATCTTCTCACCTTAGTAATTGATCCGCATGTCTCCTTCATCCTTTAGATGGCATCAACCTTGTTTGGAGAAAGCTTCTGACCATAAGATCCAAACAGGTGTCCCACAATTAACACCTCATGTTCTTCAAATACAGACTTTGCTCCTGATAAAGTCAAATGAATCTTCTCCAACCGACTCAATATCTTAACATAATAAGCTATGTGGTCTATCAACAAACTTACGACACCCCCCTCTGATCTATTATCTCACTCTTCTCCTCCTCAACACATCTTTTGATCGACACATCTTCAAGGATTGGCATAGTTTTTCAAGAATGAATCTCTCAAAACTTTATTCATCATATGTGCTACAGAATTGGTAGCACCTTGTAGCAAAGTGAACATCCTTAGTAACCCTGAAGGTGTCCTCATTGTAGTCAAGTCTCTACTCTCAAAGGATAACTGAAGTGTCGAGTGGTAAAGACAAAGTCAATGATTTGACTTTCTTTGCATTGACTTGTGCTTGGTCTCCACATACATATCTTGTTGATTTATAAACTTATCAATTACATCGTAAAGCTCCTTGGAGCTCACTCTCATCGCTCTATCTACATCATCAATAGAGCTTTCTAATATAGATTCCACTCCTTTATAGTATCTACCAAATATTGTTCTTCAAACACTCTAGATATATATTCATCTCTTGTTAGCTCTCCAACATATTGATCCACATGATGTCAATCCTAATAAGTTAGTGGATAAAGCTTCTTGCTCTATGAGATCAGGCGAGAATCTTGAGAGGATTGAAGTCTCGCTCTACAATGACACTCTGCCAAAATCTCTAGACTCTCTAAACTCTTGAGTAATCTTAGGTAGTGGATGGTCTCTCAAGCTATCACGATTCTTCTCATGTTCTGCAGCAACAATAAAAAACTGAACTGCTCTTTTGCCATCTCTACTACATATCCTAGCATAAGCTGAACCATCATCCATAACTCGTGTCTCCATTCTAACAGCAATAATGTATGGCTGCCCTCGAATGATAAGGTATGTTGACATCACTGATGTCACCCACAGTTACCTTGATAATGGGACAAGCACCATAGAGTTCTCCTCTCTGGTTGTTGGTAGCACGGATAAGCCATCTGTGGTCAATGTCTATGGACCATCTTTCACGCTTGTACTGCTCTTTAGACACTAGATTAATCTCTGCGACGTGATCAATAAATACCACCACAGGTTCCTCTAGATCTCCCAGCTTCACTAAGGTCTCTGTGGTTGCTCTTGTCCAATGGTTGCAAGAACAATGACTCTTATGTGACGCTTCTACCTCATCTTCAAACCTCACATGCTGATCTGATCTCCCCTCTAATACGAGACTAACTTTTGACTAGAAAATGATTCTTTTACTTGAAACAACTCACATCAGAACAATGCACACATGTGAAAGTTTCATTTAAACCATCTTATGTTAAGTTATGCATATTGTAATGTGCTAAAATTCTTTCGAGTTTCACAGTTTTCAATTGTTGTATGTTTTTTTGAAAATCATACGAATGTAAGTACTCTCTGCAGAAGATTGTATACATGCACATCCCAGATGCATGTTTTGCATGTCACAAGAGACATGCTTGGAGAATGTAAGTACCTACTCGCAGAAGATTGTATACAAGCACGTTCCAGATGCATGTTTTGCATGTCACAATGACATATCGCACATACCATATTTGAAGTATCAACTATATCTTTTTGATACTAAATCATTTGCTTTTTGGCTGATATTGTTTTGTTCTTCTACGAGGATTAGATAATGTTTGATTGGATTAGCTCATATTATTCAATATATATATTTGAGAATATTCATTGTTAATGGAGCAATGTGTATTACTTTTAGAAGCTTTTCTAAAATTGTAGAACTACACAAGCTTGGATTTTATCTATGCATAAATAAGTATTTGGATATCAGATTTTGTTCTTCTACGGTCATCTTGTTGTTTTATGGTTTGCATTCTATATATGATTTTAGAGATTTGTTGGCGTGCCTTGTCACTTGTTACATTCAGGATGTAAATTTAAATATCTTTGTAATAATTTAATCAAAGTTTCATTACTATATTCATAATGTAACTTTTGTATTTTTTGAAGAATAAAATTGTAGTCATGGATATTGAGTTCTTTCACAATAGATATAAGTGGTTCATAGTGTGGTACATAATCGTGACAATCATTGTATAAAAGATTGAGAGTGTGATATGATTCTCTCACTTGATCATCGAAATCCATAATCATAGCTAAATATAGTAATTATGTATACAAGTTCGTATTGATAAAGCTAACAAACATAAATAATCTTCGCATACCACCAGAATCGGTAATATACCGATTCTGTCTAGGTATTCTTGAACTGATTGAAAGTGGTGTGATGATTTCATATCATCTTCAAGAAAATTAGATAATATTAACTCATCATCAGTTTCAATATTTTTCCAATAAATATTTCAGTTTTGTGTTTGGTTTATATACATAGCTCAGTAGTCTTAATAGCCGTCTATATCTTTCGTTCAAAAAGTTGTAAAATAAGAGAATAAATAATAAAATTTTATAAAATTATAAAATAATTTGAAGAATATTTTATAAAAATCAGAAGTATCAAAAGAAAAATATGAAGAAAAATGATAACAACTGAAGAATACAAGGATTCTCTATAATCTGAAGTAGAATAAAGAACATAATAAGTACTCAATAAGATATATTTGAAAAAATGATAGTGAAATAACCTGATGGTTTGTAAGTCTTACCTCAAATAGTTTTATCAAAAGAAGAAGTTAATAATAGAATATTATAAAACAAGTGAATTGTTTGAAAAATATTTTGTTAAAAGCAGAAATGTATCAACAGATAAAAATGAATAGATATGATAACAACTGAGGACTACAAGAATTATCTTTAATGTAAAAAGTAGAAATAAAGAATGTGAAAAGTACGGTAGTGAAATAGCATGATGGTCTTTAATTCTTAGTTCAAATAGTGTGATAGTTTCTAAATCTTAGTGGAATAGTGTGATAGTCTTTGAATCTTGACCTTTGAGTATGATAGTATTAGGTAGTCTTTGAATATGAGCCGAGACGAATTAGCGTTAGAACTGAAGTACAAGTCAAAAAGAGTCAACTAGGAATCTTCGAACTTGGATGAGTATCTGCCGTGATCAAACGTTGCATGAACTCCGTCTCATAAGTGTGCAGGAATAGCTATAGGTTCGTGATGTACATTGCACAGTTAGTTCTTATGGGGATTCCGATATAGGTGCAAAATAGATATAATTCAAAACGTTACCCAAAATTTACGTTCCACTTCTAGGTAAATCTGAACTCGAAAACTGTGGTCATGATCATATGATCAATTCCGAATATTATTCTCCAGTTTCGATTCTTTCTAGGGAAACAAAACGCAAGAAATATGGACTCCAGACGATGCTCACTATTAAACTGCAAGCAGTTCTACGCTGATCCCTTCATCGAAGGGAATAACCATGAGATGAGTGAGAAGGACAGCTAGATAGAAAATCCTCAAGCTAGTAACTGTTAAAGAAGTAAACCAAATGACTACTCTTCACTGTACAAGTTATATCAGTAAAGGGATCAGTCGACTCATCATCTCCCAAGAGGGGTTGTTATATACTCTAACCTATGGACAGAAGTTAGTCATTAGTCAGTTACTAGACATAGAGATGTGTCTATAGAGGTGACTATAGATGTGACTTATAGAGGTGACTATAGATATGACTATAGATGTGACTATAGACTAGACATTATCTTTAACACCCCCTCTTAATGTCAGTGGTACTGAATATACACCAAGTTCAAGTCTCAATTTTTGAAACCTGTCTGAAGACAAAGGCATGGTGAATATATCAGCAGTTTGATCATCAGTTGTTACCCATTGAGTAACAACCTCTCCCGAAATTATTTTCTCCCTGATGAAGTGGACTTGCACTTCAATGTGCTTTGTTCTAGATTGTGCACTGGATTTTTCGCCAATGCTATTGCACTCATGCTATCAGTCCAGATTACTGTTGGAGTGTCTTGGTTGACACCTACATCTTCCAACATCCATCTTAGCCAAATGGCCTCTCGTGCTGCATTACACAGGCCACGATATTCTGCTTCAGAGGAGGATAAAGCAATAGTTGGCTGCTTTTTACACTGCCAAGTGATGGCACCTCCTCCCAGCATAAATGCGAATCCAGATATTGATTTACGATCTGTAGAATCACCTGCCCAATCAGCATCTGTAAATCCAACAAGTCCAAGTGACTTATCTGAGCTATATCTGAGCCCATAGCTGATAGTTTCCCTGAGGTAGCGCAAAACTCTCTTTGCTGCCCTCATATGCATAAGTGTGGGAGACTCCATATTCTGACTGAGTTTGCTGACTGCAAACCAAATATCCGGTCTTGTAGTGACAGGCAGATAAATTAACTTTCCAATCAGCTTCCTGAACTGTGTTGCATCTGCATGCTCATCATCAACAGAAGAACTTTGCCACTCCTTTGAGATAACCATAGGAGTAGGCGCAGGCTTGCACTTCTCCATCTGAAAATCCTGAATTATACTTTCTGTATACCTTGCCTGAGAGAGGTATAACATTTTGTTGTGTTCCAGAAACTGAACTCCAAGACAAAAGTTGAGAAGTCCTAGATCCTTCATATCAAACTCTTGCATTAAAGCTTGCTGAATCTTCTTTACTCCTCCTTGATTACTTCCGGATATTATCAGGTCATCCACGTACAGTAACAGTAAGACAATACCTTGAGAAGTAATCAAAACATAGAAGTTTGGATCACCTCTTGTAGGAGAGAAGCCTTGCTGCTTCAAGAAGGTGTCGATTCTTGTGTACCAATCTCTTGGAGCTTGTTTGAGGCCATATAATGCCTTGTGCAGCTTGCACACTAACTGTTCACCTCCTTGACGAACAAAACCAGGTGGTTGCTGCAAGTAGATATCTTCTTCAAGAATGCCATTAAGGAATGCATTCTTAACATCCATTTGTAGACACTTCCAACCATTTTGTTTTGCAAGAGCACAAAGAACTCGGATAGCGTTAAGTTTTACCACAGGTGTGAAAGTCTCTTGAAAATCTTCTCCTGCAGTCTGCAAATAACCTTTTGCAACAAGGCGAGCCTTGTATCTCTCAATAGTTCCATCCGCATACCTCTTGATCTTATAAACCCACTTACAGCCAAGTGCTTTCCTGTTTGCTGGAAGAGTTACTAGGCTCCAGGTTGCATTTTTGAGCAGTGCATCATATTCTTCCTGCATAGCACGTCTCCAGTGATCCTTACTGAAAGCTTCCTCGAATGTAATAGTCTCTCCATCACCTTGAGCTTCAGCCATGAGAATATAATCCTCTAGCCTTGCAGGAACCTTCCTTGTTCTGATAGGTCTCCTTGGTTGGGTAGCAAGATTCGAATCTGGAGTAGGCTGATGAATGAGAGACGAATCTGCAGTAGTTGGACCTGATTCAGTAAGCTCAACTTGTGTGGGTGGTGTAGGAGGTGGTTCTAGTTGAGCTTGAGGTTCTTCTTCATGGTTCTCTGAAGTAGGTGTTTGAATAGAGAGAGGTGGCAAGTCAGAAAGATGGTGTTGTAAGTTTCGAGATGAAGGGATCTCTAAAAACACTACATCTCGACTGATGATGATCTTTCTTGCAGTACTCAATAGCCTATATCCCCTTTCTCTTGCTGGATATCCTATGAATGTACAGATCTGAGATCTATCATCAAACTTTTGCAGTAATTTTCGAGGAGTTGAAACATATGCTTTACATCCAAAAATTCAAAGATTAGAGAGGTCTGCTTTCTTTCCTGTGAAAGCTTCGAATGGAGTTTTGTTGTTCACAGCATTTGTTGGACTTCTGTTGAGAAGGTAGACCGCAGTATTGACAGCTTCAGCCCAAAGATCTTTTGGAAGATCTTGCTCAAGAAGAAGACTTCTTGCCATCTCCACAACAGTTCTGTTCTTCCTTTCAACAACTCCATTTTGCTGAGGCGTGTAAGTTGTAGTCAACTGCCGTAGTATCCCCTTCGCAGCGAAATATTGGTCAGCTGCCTTGGAAGTGAACTCTCCTCCTCTATCACTTCGTAGTTGCTTCTCTTGCTGTCCAGTCTGTCTTTCTACCATGTTAACAAGCTGTTGAAGATTCGAGAGTGCTTCAAACTTTCTTAACAGGAGAAATTCGAGAAGTCATCAACAACCAGCATAAAGTACTTAGAACCTCCAAGCGAAATAGTCTCAGTACGTCCACAGAGATCTGTATGTAACAGTTGAAGGATATCTGTTGCCCTTGTTGTAGTAGTCTTGAAGAACTTCCTTCGAGTCTGTTTAGATCTGAGACAAACTTCACATGGGGTGTTTACAGGGGCGAGTTTGGAAACACCAAGTGCTAAGTTTTCATGAAACAACTTCTACATTCTCTGATATTGTAAATGTCCAAGTTGTAGATGCCATAACTGGCTCGTCTCTGTTACAGCAGCAAGAACTGGAGCTACTAAGGATAAGGCTTGTAACTCATACAAGTGGCCAACCTTCAGCCCTGTAGCTACTACAGATCCTTGGTGAAGAATTGAACATCCTTGTGCATCGAATGACAGTTGAAATCCGTGTGCAGCAAGTTTACCAACACTCAGAAGATTATGCACTACACTAGGTACAAACCAGACACCTCCAATGATTCTTATCTGACCTGAAGGTAGCTTAATACGAATGTTACCTTCCCCCTGGACTTGGTAGCCCTTACCATCTCCTAGTCGAATCTCTGGTCCATTAAGAGGATGAAAGTCTTGAAACCACTCCTTCTTTGAGGTGATATGATTTGATGCTCTAGAATCAATCCACCATTGTTGGTCATGTGTGTCTGTATACATGGCAGTGAAGAACAGCTTCTCTTTGTGATCAGTTGTCTGTACGAAGTTACCTCTGTTGTTTGTGTTGGAACGTTGATCAAATGCCTTCTTCCTGCACTCATAAGCATAGTGACCACGTTTCTTACAGTAGTTGCAGTTCCCAGGTTTCGGTTTGTTGGAGTTGCCCTCTGAATCTCGTTTGTTGTATTTGCCTTTCTTGTTGTCCCAATGCTCCTTTTGTTTGGATTGCGATTCTTGAGTTCTACCCCGCTTATGATCTCTCTTCTTGGAGAAGAAAGCTGCATCAGTTGTTGTAGTTGTTTGAGTTGACTTGGTTTCGATATTCATTGCTTCTTGCAAAGCTAATGTTTGCAGTTCTTCAAATGAGATAGGCTCCTTACGAACATCAACTGCTTTGACGAAGTGCTCATACAGTTCTGGTAAGCTCTGGAGCACTATAAGCACCAAGTCGTCTTCATCTATATCTCCACCCAGATTCTTCAGTTGTTGTAGCAACCCTTTGACAGTATTGAAGTGCTCTTCGAGTGAGATGCCTGCAACCATCTGCAAAGTGTTTAACTTTCTGCGTAGCATTCTCTTCCTCCCTCGAGCAGCTCCTTCGTGTTTCTTGGTGAAAGTATCCCAATCATCTTTAGAGGTTTTAGCCTCCAAGATATCCATGATTTCCGAGTCTTTAATTGTCATCTTGATGATGGCAAGTGCTTGTTGATCTCTCTTGTTCCAAGCTTTGACAGCAGTTGGTGAATCGATAGGTCTTTCTTCCTCATCCAACACTATGTCCCATAAGTCGTAGTTCTGAAAAATGGCTTGAACCTTGGAGCACCATATTGGATAGTTGGTGCTATCCAACTTATGATGATCATGAAGTAGGTTGTCACTAACGTTAACCATCGATCGAAAGTAAAGTAGGTGGGAAAAATCTGGAACTCCTCAAAGTGGTTGTGGAGGTGGAAATAGTGTATATATTGAAATCCTTTGCAATCTCGTCCTGCACGGCAAAAATCTCAGAAACGCGAAAATCGATCGTTAAGGCCTTCAAAAGTGCAGTCAAAGATCTGTTGACCAAGGGTTCCCCAAAGTGTAATTTATACGAGGTCCGTTTGGGTCGAAAGTTGAACCGTTGGAAAGCTCTTTGCAATTCTTTGCTCTTTGCAAGGCAGAGCCTTTTTAACCCCAAATCCACTCTCAGATTTGCCTAATTCGATCTCCTTCCCCTCCAAAAATGCAGTCAAAGGTAGTTTGACCAGGAATTTACGCCTGCTTTCTCACTTTTCAGTTGAAGGTGGTGTGCTCACTCTATGTCCTTTTCACTCTCTGGTTCTTCATTCTCTTTGCTAATACTCGTGCCTTAGCTCTGATACCATGTTAAAGAAGTAAACCAAGTGACTACTCTTCACTGTACAAGTTATATCAGTAAAGGGATCAGTCGACTCATCATCTCCCAAGAGGGGGGTTGTTATATACTCTAACCTATGGACAGAAGTTAGTCATTAGTCAGTTACTAGACATAGAGATGTGCCTATAGAGGTGACTATAGATGTGACTGATAGAGGTGAATATAGAGATGACTATAGATGTGACTATAGACTAGACATTATCTTTAACAGTAACTAGCTGGCTAGGGTGCTTAATCGGCAGACCTCAATTGCAACATCACATAGGGGGTTTCTTATTCCAAAACGGTCGACCATGAATGTGACATGCTAGGTGCTAGTTGTGGCATCTTCCGTCACTACTTATGTGTATGTCATGAGACTTCATTACAATGCCAGAACATCCATTTAATTGGCCAGAACTCTTGCCTCGGATCCAACCAAACTTTCACAAGAGAAAATACAAGGCAGTCAGCTGTAGACTGGGAAGAAGTGACGAGTTCAGCTCTTTCTCGATGGAATTCGTTACGAATTTATTGAAGGTCGAGTGAAGATTACACCTATTTGGCATCTACTTGAATGAGATTACACCTAAAAGCTAACCAGAATCTACTTGAACATGAGTGTAATCTGCGCACTAAGTATATTCCCGCACTACCTTGTTTCCCACAAGTCCGACTGTCACTCTGTAAAGAAGTAACGCTTAGCCTTATCCCTCGGGACTGCGCTAAGCTAAATGCACTGTTTTCCGGATAGGGAAGTCGACATTTTGGCAAAACAAGAAAAAAGGAATGTAAGCTACCCTTCTACATCAGGTTCAAAGTAACAAGCAGATCATTAATACTGGAAGTCGCCTGCATTTCTCTGCATATGTATGCAATCACTGGAAATCTTGCTTGAGGTTGGCGAAAGTGAATCCTGTTTTTGGGCTGCTGTTCCTGGCACCCTTAGAAACAATGGTGACGATGATGTCCTCATGGCAATCCGTAATGCCAAGTCTCTTCAGAGCGGCATTGATGGAAAACCGGATGTTAACAATCAGGAACTCACCCTTCTCTCTGGACGATTCGGAAACTGACTTGCTCGTATCGATCATTCCGCTGGGCAGATGGGTGAAAGTACCCACGTACTCGGACATGTACAGATGAGTCTTCCTGGTGGCTGCTGGATAGTTGATGAACACATCAAATCGGGCATAAGAGCCCTGCGGTATCTTCACCTTCTGAAACAAGACGTTCTCCTGCAACTGAAAGATGCTCTTCAGCTCCTTTCCTTGGAGGTCTTTGATTGTGGGAGCGCGACGGCCGAGCTTATAGCTGATGGGATCCATAGTGATGTGGTTGTCTCCATTGGGGACCGCTGCGGGGTAATCCTTGGGATGCCGAGGTGTCGGAGATTTATGGGGAGGGAGAGGCTCGTAATTGATCCACAGATCATCAGCTTCACTGACGTTAGTGAACTTGTAGCCGAGCTTGGCGCTGTTTAGAGAATCGCTGATTTTGCTGATCACCAAATCTCCGTTTTCGTCATAGAAAGTGAATTCGAAGTCGAGGAAATCTCTGTTCTTGAAGTCCGTTCGCTTTCTGTCTCCCGACCTGGTGATCCTGTCGGGGAGGGTTTTCCAGACGTCCCACAGGCGATCGACGTTGGAGTGATGAGCGTAGAAGATGGGATCTTTAGCTGCGAAGATGAAGTTTCCCATGTCCTCATTGTCGGGATGGTCTGGGTCGTTGATCAAGCCCGTCCATTCGTGGGCAATGTTGTGAGCATTTTCCAGTCCACCGGACTCGCCCACAGTTCCATTTGCTGACTGGTTGGCAGACGCAGCCGTGTTATCGGTGCCGACCACGTACGGGCCACCGAGAAAATCTCGAGCGCTGACTTTGGTCGTGACTTGGTTGTACATGACGCACAAATTCTGGTATCTGATCTGCTGGTCCGTCAGATTCTGCCCTTCCGCTTCGAGCTTGGCGCTGTAACCCAGGTTGAGAATCTTGGGAGGCAAATGGTTGGGGTTTCGGAACTTATCATAGAGGGCGGAGTTGGGCACGGGGAACTTGGGCAGGTACATGGCAGGGATCATACCTGCGTCGAAGTCAATCGCATTGTCCCAGTTCCAGAAAGGAAGAGCGAAAGTAGGATCGTTGATCAAGCTGGCTAGAATTCTCTCGTGGAAGTAGAGGTACATTCGATGCCACGGAAGGAAGCTCCAGCTGAAGTGGACTTGGAGCAAAACTCCGGTATCTTTGCCCCGGAGATTCCGCTGCTTGAATGCTTCGTTGCAGAAGGAGCAGTGGACTCTCCACTGGTTGAGGAAGCTTCTGGGGTCCGAGTCTGGGAGGGCTTTCATTCTGGCGTAGGCCAGATTGTACTTCTTGACATACTCCGGATCTTTCTGGGCGATGTGTGCGGGTTTCCTCTCCCTCAAAATGGGCTTGCCATAGCGATCAGCAAGCACACGAGGAAATGTGAACCTGATCGGGGCTCTTGTGGGCTGTGGGAGGCAGCAGTGTAAGGGGGCCCCCTTGAGCACTGGAACATCTTTGCAGAAGCCAAGACTGGATGCCAGCACTGGGGCTGCGGTAGCGCTCTCCGTGAAGAGCTGCAGGAAGAAGAGAAAAACGCAGACGTAGGCAGCCATAGGAATCAAGAACTGCTGACGAGTCTTCACAGCACTGCCTCCTCCCAAACTTTGCTGATGCAGCCGTATCTTCGACGTGTTTCCACAAGCTTTACGTTGGTTGCTTGACTCGGAAAGAGTGCTCCGAGGTGCAGCCGCCATCCTTCTGAAATCCCAGTATCAGTGTGATACACGCATTAATTTCAGTTTTTGTGTGACGACAAGGACTTGTAAATCACCTTCATGTGGTCATGATCATGTGCACGTACAAAGTACAGATACTTATCTGCAGAGCTCAAACATTTCAGCAACTAGCTTTCTGCGTTATTGTTCACCAGAAACCTCCCGGGAGATTCAAAGAATTAAAGAGATGTGAAAACGTGGTCAGCTCCCTGGAATGTTCATACCTTTGTGAGACAATGAACTCGAGAAACGCAAAGACGAGGTCCTTTCCAGAGAATAATGTGGAGAGTGCGGGACTCAGCAGGTGCGCTGAAGTGAATCGAAGACCTAGAGCGGACCTGTTCTAAGCAACAAGCTTGTCCTTGAGCGGACAAGACTTGAACATGGATTATGAGTCCAGTAAAGCCAGTTTTATAGTGGCAGTGCCCATGGCCAAGTCTATAGCTGTTGATTGTTCCTGTGATTAGGATCTACAAGCCATGATTTCGATATGGATTGTCATTTCCGTATCAACTAGCTTCCCATAAGTGTCGGCACGAGATGCACATAAGAGTGGATCCATGAGGTCCGTAGAGTCTTTTACTGTGACAGTGGAGGAGAAAAGGAAAGTGACCAGATAGGAATTCGAAGGAGAGTAGGATCCCGGGCGAAAAAAGAGAAGAGAAGGGTGTGTTGATGGCACTGTTTCTTGATCATGACAAAGGATCCGTATCTTGCAATTGGTCCTCATATTGTGCAAGAAGGTCCAGCTTGTAGATGTTGTCCTGGCACCGAACCACTGTAAACTGTCTAACCAAAATCTATCGGAGTCTTATCTCACATGTACAAACACAAGACACGATTGCAACGATACTGTTACTGCCATCAGTCAGCAAAGTCACAGTGAGAACAGGTACAGTATGACACATTCTACTCAACATCCAGTTGTCCCACACGTAATGCCGGTGAGGTATACGTGATCATGTCATCATGAAAGGGAGCGTTGACTTCTCTTGGCACTCGTTTCTGGGCTCCCATTATCCCATATCCACTACGTTCACCTTTCCTCGTCGTTGTAGCAATGTTTGTCATTAATGCGCATATAAGCGACTGGAGAACATCAGATTGCTGTATATTCCACATGTTCTGTAATTCCTGGCAGGTTTGGACCAGGATTCAAAGTAAGCATAGTAGCTAGATTGAGTGACTTACGACGATTCAGCGTTGGAACTTTATTGGAACGAGGTTGGTTCCCTGCATGCACGTGCACAGAACACCAATAAAGCTGGAAGGCTGATCATGATCATTACATACATGTTTATATCATAGCCGTGATAGGATCAATGTGTGACGCCAAGCTTAAGGAGTTTCGAGTGGTTCTGTGTACGTACACTGTTAAGATTCTCATAGGCAGTTATGATCGGGTTGTACTATATTCTAAATGGTCGCTCATGAATCGTTTTTTATCAAGGGGAATTGACCTGGAAAGAGATTTTGATATTATATTAATGCTAGTTTAGGGATATGCTAGTATTAAGTAATATATATTTGATTCGTTCAAGCATCTTTCGGACAAAGTATAGTAACAGAAAATCTAACTTCTAATTGTTGTATATGGAAAAGATCACTACGGATTACCAAATACATGAAAGTAAAAATGCTTGGTTGAATCCTAGTTAGGTGTTAAACTATAAACGAGACCGTGGATTAACGTCGTATTCAGTCAAAGTTAAAACTCCACCAGAAGTAAGTGCATACTACTGTAAAGAAGAAACAGAACTTGTATAATAAAAGCTCATGGATAAACCGGATATACATGATTGATTGTATTAATTGTCTGGAATCTAGATTTGGACTTTGGAGGTTCCTCAATCTGCTGAGCCAAGGAGAATTATGAAATCGGATGTAATTCTACAAAGAAAGTGAAGAATACATAGATCCGATGTACACGCACACAACAGAAGAGAATACAATGCAGAAGATCTGGAGGATAACAGTATAGGGGACCATCGAGGCAGAACTTGTATAATAAAAGCTCATGGATGAACCGGATATACATGATTGATTGTATTAATTGTCTGGAATCTAGATTTGGACTTTGGAGGTGCCTCAACCTGCTGAGCCAAGGAGAATTATGAACTTGTATAATAAAAGCTCATGGATAAACCGGATATACATGATTGATTGTATTATTTGTCTGGAATTTAGATTTGGACTTTGGAGGTGCCTCAACCTGCTGAGCCAAGGAGAATTATGAAATCGGATGTAATTCTACAAAGAAAGTGAAGAATACATAGATCCGATGTACACGCACACAACATAAGAGAATACAATGCAGAAGATCTGGAGGATAACAGTCTAGGGGACCATCGAGGCAGTCAATGAGTGACTTGCCTTTGACAAGAACGGACTAGATCCTTGTGAGATTAATATGTAAATGGGACACCAGCTTCTAGTTACACTGTTAAAGATAATGTCTAGTCTATAGTCACATCTATAGGCACCTCTATAAGTCACATAGTCACCTCTATAGGCACATCTCTATGACTAGTGACTGACTAGTGACTAACCTCTGTCCATAGGTTAGAGTATATAACAACCCCCTCTTGGGAGATGATGAGTCAACTGATCCCTTTACTGATGTATCTTCTATAGTGGAGAGTATTCACTTGGTTTGGTTCTTAAACATGGTATCAGAGCTTAGGCACGAGCATTAGAAAAGAGAATGAGGAACCAGAGAGTGAAAAGGACATAGAATGAGCACACCACCTTCAACTGAAAAGTGAGAAAGAAGGCGTAAATTTCTGGTCAAACTACCTTTGACTGCATTTTTGGAGAGGAAGGAGGTCGAATTAGACAAATCTTAGAGTGGATTTGAGGTTAAAAAGGCTTTGTCTTTTTAAGATCCGTCCTCCGTCGGATTTGCAAAGAGCTTTCCAACGGTTCAACTTTTGACCCAAACGAACCTCGTATAAGGAAGTTACACTTTCGGGAACCCTTGGTCAACGGATCTTTGACTGCACTTTTGAAGGTCTTAACGATCGATTTTCGTGTTTCTGAGATTTTTGCCGTGCTGGACGAGACTGCAAAGGATTACAATATAGACACTACTTCCACCTCCACAATCACTTTGAGGAGTTCCAGATTTTTCCACCTACTTTACTTTCGATCGATGGCTAACGTTAGTGATAACTTGCTTCATGATCATCATAAGTTGGATAGCACAAAGTATCCACTATGGTGCTTCAAGGTTCAAGCCATTTTTCAGAACTACGACTTATGAGACATAGTGTTGGGTGAGGAAGAAAGACCTATTGCTGTCAAAGCTTGGAACAAAAGAGATCAACAAGCACTTGCTATCATCAAGATGACCATAAAAGATTCGGAAATCATGGATATCTTGGAGACTAAAACCTCTAAAGATGCTTGGGATACTTTCACCAAGAAGCACGAAGGAGCTGCTTGAGGGAGGAAGAGAATGCTACGCAGAAAGTTAAACACTTTGCAGATGGTTGCAGACATCTCACTCGAAGAGCACTTCAATACTGTCAAAGGGTTGCTTCAACAACTGAAGAATCTAGGTGGAGGTATAGATGAGGACGACTTGGTGCTTATAGTGCTCCAAAGCTTACCAGAATCGTATGAGCACTTCGTCAAAGCAGTGGATGTTCACAAGGAGCCTGTCTCATTTGAAGAACTGCAAATACTAGCTTTGCATGAAGCAATGAATATCGAAACCAAGTCAACTCAAGCAACTACCACGACTGATTGAGCTTTCTTCTCAAAGAGAAGAGATCATAAACGTGGTAGACCTCAAGACTTACAACCAAAATAGAAGGAGCTTTGGGACACAAGAAAGGCAAATTCAACAAACGAGATTCAGAGGGCAACTCCAACAAACCTAAACCTGGGAACTGCAACTACTGTAAGAAACGTGGTCACTATGCGTATGAGTGCAGGAAGAAGGCATTTGATCAACGTTCCAACACCAACAACAGAGGTAACTTCGTACAGACAACTGATCACGAAGAGAAGCTGTTCTTCACCGTCATGTATAAAGACACACATGACCAACAATGGTGGATTGATTCTGGAGCATCAAGCCATATCACCTCAAAGAAGGAGTGGTTTCAAGACTTTCATCCTCTTAATGGACCAGAGATTCGACTAGGAGATGGTAAGGGTTACCAAGTCCAGGGGGAAGGTAACATTCGTATTAAGCTACCTTCAGGTCAGATAAGAACCATTGGAGGTGTCTAGTTTGTACCTGGTGTAGTACATAATCTTCTGAGTGTTGGTAAACTTGCTGCAAACGGATTTCAACTGTCATTTGATGCACAAGGATGTTCAATTCTTGACCAAGGATCTGTAGTAGCTACAGGGCTGAAGGTTGGCCACTTGTATGAGTTACAAGCCTTACCCTTGGTAGCTCCAGTTCTAGCTGCTGGAACAGAGACGAGCCAATTATGACATCTATGACTTGGACATTTACACTATCAGGGAATGTAGAAGTTGTTTCATGAGAACTTAGCACTTGGTGTTTCCAAACTCACCCCTGTAAACACCTCGTGTGAAGTTTGTCTCAGATCTAAACAGACTCGAAGGAAGTTCTTCAAGACTACTGCAAAAGGGCAACAAATATCCTTCAGCTATTACATACAGATCTCTGTGGACCTACTGAGACCATTTCGCTTGGAGGCTCTAAGTACTTTATGCTGGTTGTTGATGATTTCTCGAGATACATTTGGGTTTTCTTCCTCTTAAGAAAGTCTGAAGCTCTCTCGCACCTTCAAAACTTTGTTAACATGGTGGAACGACAAAGTGGACAGCAAGTGAAGCAGCTACGAAGTGATAGAGGAGGAGAGTTCACTTCCAAGGCAGCTGACCAATATTTCGCTGAGAAGGGGATACTGCGGCCGTTGACTACAGCTTACACGTCTCAGCAAAATGGAGTTGTTGAAAGGAAGAACAGAACTGTTGTGGAGATGACAAGAAGCCTTCTTCTTGAGCAAGATCTTCCAAAAGACCTTTGGGCTGAAGCTGTGAATACTGCGGTTTACCTTCTCAACAGAAGTCCAACTAATGCTGTCAACAAAAAAACTCCATTCGAAGCTTTCACAGGGAAGAAACCAGATCTCTCTAACCTACAAATTTTTGGGTGTAAAGCAAATGCTAGAACTCCACAGAATTTACTCCAAAAGTTTGATGATAGATCTCAGATCTGCACATTCATAGGGTATCCAGCAAGAGAAAAGAGATATAGGCTGTTGAATGCTGCAAGAAAGATCATCATCAGTAGAGATGTAGTATTTTTAGAGGTCTTTTCATCTCGAAATTCACAACACAATCTTTCTGACCTGCCACCTCTCTCAATCCAAGCCCCTACTTCAGACACTCATGAAGAAGAAGCTCAAGCTCAACTAGAACCATCCACACAAGTTGAGGTTACTGAATCAGGTCCAACTACAGCAGATTCGTCTCTCATTCATCAGACTACTCCAAATTCGAATCTTGCTACCCAACCAAGGAGACCTATCAGAACAAAGAAGGTTCCTGCAAGGCTAGAGGATTATATTCTCATGGCTGAAGCTCAAGGTGATGGAGAAACTATTACATTCGAGGAAGCTTTCAGTAAGGATCAATGGAGACGTGCTATGCAGGAAGAATATGATGCACTGCTCAAAAATGCTACTTGGAGCCTAGTACCTCTTCCTGCAAATAAGAAAGCACTTGGCTGTAAGTGGGTTTATAAGATCAAGAGGCATGCGGATGGAACTATTGAGAGATACAAGGCTCGCCTTGTTGCAAAAGGTTATTTGCAGACTGCAGGAGAAGATTTTCAAGAGACCAAGCCTTTGTCTTCAGACATGTTTCAAAAATTGAGACTTGAACTTGGTGTATATTCAGTACCACTGACATTAAGAGGGAGTGTTAAAGATAATGTCTAGTCTATAGTCACATCTATAGTCATCTCTATAGTCACCTCTATAGGCACATCTCTATGACTAGTGACTAACCTCTGTCCATAGGTTAGAGTATATAATAACCCCTCTTGGGAGATGATGAGTCCATTGATCCCTTTACAGATGTATCTTCTATAGTGGAGAGTATTCACTTGGTTTGGTTCTTAAACATACACCACATCTAGACTAAGTACTTTCTGCGTTCCCAGGAATGGATTACAGGCTTATTTAATTTATTACCGCAGTAGAGCTCTACATACAAGTAATGCTCATGATCACTCAGTAAGTAGACATCAATGACATCACGAGAACCAAAAAGGATCCGGAGAAGGATACAGAAAAGCGGAAATGAAAAGACACCTCTTTTCTTTTTCGGGTCTGGTTTTTTAAACTAAGTCCTTACCAGTTTCACTTTACTATAATGCATGCTTTAAGTAGAACTCTTGTTCAAAATTACAATCTGGCATGGTGAAACATATCGAGTTTTCGGTTGTTCCAGGCATTCTCCCAGTACTCAGATCAGATATAAACATTACCATATTAATTTTGATCTGGTTTAATAATGTTATTTCAAATATCCAGGACCATCAGTTCTGGAACATGACGTAAACTAGGCTGGAGACGATGGAAGTCATCACTAGTCCAAGAATGTCCAGAAAGCTACAACATCATGTACAGGGTGCATGTTTTTGCTGGAGTGAGCTCTCTCACCTGTAGCCGTACTAGAAATAGAGCTTGAAAGTTCTTTAAGACGCTTTCTCCTATCAAAATCTCCTTGTTAAATTTACCTGATAGCAACTGAAAAACTTTTATAGTACCATCAGGCGGAAACAGTCAAGAAGCTTTAAGAACAAATAACTCCTGCTCGCTATCAGAAAATATTAATCTATCCAGTATTATGACTTTATCGTGTCAAGTATGCTGGGATGATTATTTGAATCTTTGATGAAAGTTGATAGGAGTTTCCAAAATCCAAACATACGCGGATTGAGTGATTTTCAGTGCTTGTCTACACACCATCAGAGCCTTTGTTCACGTTTCACATAAAATATTAATGTTCACGTTGCCCATAAAATATTAATGATGCAGCAGTCTACTGTATATTCTCGTAGCACAAGAATGTGAGAGTATATATATGTTACCAATAGAAGTTCTAGACTGCATTCACAGTCTAGCTTCTCTT
Source organism: Asterella californica (assembly GCA_036924285.1). Classification (NCBI taxonomy): domain Eukaryota; kingdom Viridiplantae; phylum Streptophyta; class Marchantiopsida; order Marchantiales; family Aytoniaceae; genus Asterella; species Asterella californica. The sequence goes on along the minus strand of JAYKYS010000006.1, from coordinate 28,332,632 downwards.
TTCGAAGAGACAACTACCGGATCCACGGCTGATGGAGTTTCACTCCCCGCTTTATCTTTCAGCAAGCAATTAGATAATTCTCAAATCGTTTTGAACTCATTTCAGTACAAAGTGAATATTAACAAAGAGCGGTGTACATGTACGCATACTTGGTTTGAGAAGTTAGTTCATGCTAACTTCTGAAACCGAGGTGAGGAGAAAATGTATAGAGAAAGCACAACTCCAGACATGGTAAGATAAACCTTCTCTTATTAGTGGTGTTAGTGTTAATCGACCCTATGTACTTCGTTGCTAACGATGCTAGTTTTGCCAGCATGGAGATGTTAGATTCTTTATGGAATAAGCGTTCGAATTCAATCATGAACACAAAGAAACAAGATTGGTTTCTTTTACCGAAGATTATTCTGTGATATAACCATGTCCAAAGTACATAGGCTAAATAGAAAGAAAATACAAGACAGTAAGCTCAAGAGTGTGAAAATCTGACGAGTTCAGCTTTTACTTAATGAAATTTGTCATGAAGTTATTGAACGTCAGGTGAATAATTAAACTATGAAACATCGACTTGAATGAGATCTTCACTTAAAACCCTAACCAGAATCTACTTAAACGCAACTCTAATCGGCACAACTAGTTTGTATCCACATTGTCAAGTCTTACTGTCACTGAGTAAAGAAGTAACGCTTAGTCTAATTCTTTCGGACTGCACTAAGCTACAAGGTTTCTCGGTAGTGAACTCTACATGTTGGCAAGACACGAAAAAACTGAATTATGCTACTTTTCTACATCAGGTTCACATTAACAAGCAGATTGCATATCATTGGACACGAAAAAACTGAATTATGCTACTTTTCTACATCAGGTTCACATTAACAAGCAGATTGCATATCATTGGAAATCTTGCTTGAGGTTTGCGAAAGTAAATCCTGTTTTTGGGATGCTGTTCCTGGCACCCTTAGAAACAATGGTGATGATGATGTCCTGATGGCATCCGTAACGCCAAGTCTCTTCAGAGCGGCACTGATGGAAAAACGGATGTTAACATTTAGGAACTCATCCTTCTCGCTGGAAGATTCGGAAACGGACTTGATCGCAGAGGGATTAGTTCAATCATGATCATACAATTGCTAGAGTTAACTGTACACATAATCGTGCACTCATGAAAGTAGCTACCGATGCTATATATACATTTTCATAATCAGAGTCACTATATCTTCTGCTCCCCATATTGTCGCAACCACATTCTATATCCAGTAAATATATATAAAAAAGAAAAAAGAAAAAAGAAACAGAGAAAAAGAAAGAGGAAAAGAAAAGAAGTAAACATAAGATATATACTAGTAGGTCAAAGAAGAACATGTAAACCACGAAACGTTGTAACTTTTAGCTGTCTAAAAATTTCATGATCAGACTCTCAGGAGTTCACCAATATCTCATAGACATGTAACTGTACAGGATCATTAATTACTAGGTTCATAGCAGCAACTGTCAAAAGAGAGATCTCTATGTACAAGGGCTGAATATTTTAGAAGTAGTACTAGTTGAGAATGGAGATTCATAACCGGTATTTCATTATGCATCCACCAGAACTCCACATCTAGAGTGGCTACTTAAGTGCAGTGACACTCACTCGAGAGTGTACATAGTTTTAATTTAATAATTTCAGTGTTACCTGACAGTGCATGGGGTAAAAGTTACACCTCATAAGGACTCAGTGAACTCACTTTCAGCCTTGGTCTACATACTTTGGTTTACTGTGCACATAAAATATTAATGATGCAGCAGTCTATTGTATATTCCCATAGCACAAGTATGTACGATGAGAATATATAAATCTTGTACAACATGTACAGAAGATTTATGCAGTCTAGATGCACGGCTGATCACAGGAATACATTTTCAAGTTGCCCAAGTGCTGCTCAGAGGTACAATGGGTGCGGAAGGGGAGAGAAGGTGCAAATTGCGCAATGTCCGATATACACTCAGCTGCCTTGTTTCTGTTAAGTGTACAATCTTGCACCTTAAAATATAGCACCAGAGTTTTCTCATTCCAAATAAGTACGTACAATTTCATAAAATTAGCTGACAGATGGGCATTTTCAATTTACTGAAATAGCACCTATAATATTAGCACCTTTTCGAAAGATAGGCATTTTCAATCGTTCGAAAGAGCACCTATAGTATCCAAGTGCGATTTTGTAATTGCCCTCAGGATCACTTATAGTATTAGCACCTTTTGACAGATAGGCACTTTCAATCGTTCAAAAGAGCACCTATAGTATCCAAGTTCGATTTTGGAATTGCCCTCAGCTTCACCTATAGTATTAGCACATTTTGACAGATATGCACTTTCAATCGTTCGAAAGAGCACTTATAGTATCCAAGTGCAATTTTGGAATTGCCCTCCTGAAGCTGAAGTGCTTTCCAAGTTCAAGCTGGTGCTTAGTTTTCATTAATTGTAACATGCATATATATGCAGGATTCATAAAATCTCACTTGGTAAGGAAATTGCACCGAGACGAGATTTGTAGAAAGATTGATACTTAGAGGACACTCCAAAAAGAGAGAGTGAGTAGACAAGGAAAGTAAAATAGGAATAAGATGAGAGAGGCTTTGCCTCTCCATGTTTATATAGTGGAGGTGAGTACAAGAGAAACCCTAATGGTGGGTTAGCCCTCTAACTAACTATAATTTCTCTAACCATTTCGGCTAATTTTAGCCGTCGATCTACTAGAGCTTGGGACTATATCAACACTCCCCTTCAAGCTCATCTCTACATCTTGTACTCCTAGACAATGTCTGAAAGCATCAAATTTATCTCTAAGCAATGCCTTAGTGAAGATATCGGCAACCTGATCTCTTGTGCTCACATAACTGAGCTCAATCTCTCCTGCAAGGACCTTCTCTCTAATAAAGTGATAGTGCACCTCAATGTGCTTCATCCTAGCATGGAAAACAGGATTACTGGCTAACTTCATGCTGTTAATGTTATCTATATATACAACAACAGGATCTGTAAACTCCACACCAATATCAGATAGCAGACATCGGAGCCAAATTGATTTGCATGTTGCGTTCGTTGCTCCTCGATACTCTGCTTCTGTGGATGACAAATCAACTTTGGGTTGCTTCTTAGAAGCCTAGCTTACAGCAGCGCTTCCAAGTCCAAACGCATAACCTGATGTGGATTCCTGTCGGCACTTCATGTCCAATCAGCATCTGTGTAGTCATATAACAACAATGGTCCACCGTATCGGTAGTGAAGTCCGTATTGCATCGAGAATTTCACGTAGCGGAGGATCCGCTTGACAGCCTCAAAATGTGGTCTCCGTGGTGACTACATGAATTGACTAATCAAACCGATAGCATAGCTCAAGTCTGGTCTGGTGATCGTCAGCTAGATAAGACTTCCAACCATCTGTCTGTACATGCGTGGATCATCAAGTAACTCACCATCCTCTGCTCCTAGCTTTACCCCTTGCTCCAATGACGTAACAATGGGTTTGCAGTCAAACATACCAAATCTCTCAAGCATATTGAGAGCATACTGTCGTTGTACAAGTCAAACATTTTTCTCATCTCTAATGAACTCCACAGCAAGGAAGTACTTGAGTTCTCCTAAGTCCATCATCTCGAACTCGGAATTCAAGTGATCTTTGATCTGGGAAATAAGCTCTTCATAGTTACATGTAATGATTAAGTCATCAACATAGATTGTGATCACAACAATCCGGTCTTGTATTCGCAATGAATACAAGGTAGAGTCTGAACTACAAAGATGGAAACCAAGAGATTACAAGTAAGAGTTGATCTTTGCATACCATGCTCTTGGTGTCTGTTTCATGCCATAGAGAGTCTTCCGTAACTTACACACAGGAGAAGGAAACTTCGGATCCTCATAACCTAGAGGTTGCTGCATGTAGACCTCCTCCTCAAGATCACCGTTGAGGAAGGCGTTTTTTAAGTTCATCTGGTGCATCTTCCAACCTTTCTGAGTTGCAATTGCAACTGCTGTTCGAATAGTCATCATCTTCGCAACAGGAGCGAAGGTCTCCTCAAAATCAACCCCATGTTGCTATGCGTAGCCTTTAGCTACCAATCTGGTCTTGTACCGACACACGGTATCATCCGAGTTGCGCTTGACCTTGAAGACTCACCTGCAACCAATTGCTTTCTTACCCTGAGGTAAGTCTACCAACTCCCAAGTTTGTTGGTGATGAAGCGCAGCAAGTTTAGCTTCCATAACACTTACCCACTGAGCCTTGTGCATCGCCTCCTCAAGCTAACTCGGTTCCTGATCCTGAAGAACATTGGCCATATATGCATGGTGCGCAGCAAGAAAACTTTCATGCATATACCTACTCACTGGATGTTTTGCCCGCTCGGATCTGCGAGAGGTAATCGGTGCACTAGTCACCTCCCCTTGCAACTGATCTGACGTAGATGTCAAGGTCTAGGACAAAGTATCTAGTGGATGTGAAAGATCCACATATTTGGATAGTGGATCTTTCATACGCTGCAATAGCACACGCTCATCCTGTGTAGAAACTACACTAGTTCCACTAGGATGTGTTACGTGAACTCCAACGTTAACAACAGCTTTATGTGCAACAGATTCTGATCTAGAATCAGTGACTTCTCCTGATCCTCCACTCAACGTACTACTCTGAGGTACTACAGTGGACTGACTCCTTGGTTCTACAGTAGGTACAGGGATGGCTACGACAAGTGCAAGTGCAAACCAAGACTGTAGCTCATCAAAAACAACATCTCGACTGATATAGAACTGCTTGGACGAAAGATTGTAACATCTATATCCTTTCGTATCCGAAGCATAGCCAAGGAAGATACATCTATCTGCTTTCGAATCTAGTTTTTTACATCTTTCATCAAGTATGTGCACATAACAGATACATCTGAAAACTTTAAGGAAAGAGTAATCAAGCTTACTGCTTGTGAAGATCTCCATCGGTGTCTTGTTGTGGACTGCCGCTGTAGATGTCTAGTTCATCAGATACACCGCACATGAAGCAGCTTCTGTCTTGTAAACCCTTCACAATCCCATCGATCAACTACCCCTCCGATCTCTCAACCACCACGATCGTCATCGATGAATCTGCAAATGTCGGGCCTGTCTCTCACTCAGGGGTCACCTCTGATGGCTTTGATGGAAGCACACCATGAACTTGAAGAGAAAAATGCTATTCCATAGGTCAAAATCGGAGGACCGAGGGTATTGGCTTGAGAAGAAGATCTTGCCCAGGATCGTGAGTGGGTGGCATGTACCGGAAGCACAACTTGCCTCTTCTTGGAGGACAGGCAGGGGAGGAACAGGTGGAAGATCGAATCTTACCGAGAGCCAAAGAAGCGACTTCTGGCGAAGCTGTTTCTGCATCTCTTTCCCAAGGGAAAAGCGCAGAAGACAAAGTACCTGGGTGATCAGGACGTGGAGTTCCTGGAAGCAGTGTGGGATGAAGGAGTGCCCGTCAACTGGGGCTCATTCTTCCACATTTATGTACAGGCGGAGTTAGCGTACTTAGGTACCCCGGCAGGAGGACACGTGACACCTTTCTCTGTTACTTGTACGTAGCCATGAGAGATCTCAGGAGAGATCAGTTGACGAAGTATGGACCAACAGGGCAACGATAGACGAAGGAGGAGACCTCGGAAGAAGATGACCGAGCAGCAGCCGCAACTCCCCCTCCTACTCTGATACCGCAGCTGAGGTCCGGCTCTCATCAGAAGACGCTTCTAGTGCGGGAAGACAAATCTAGTGGGTCGGAAGACGCCACGCCTCCGAGGAAGATGGGTCCTAAAAGTGTACCTAGAGACCACATCCCTCATTCATTCGAGATTGGAGTCTGACTCACCGGAGGAGTCCTTGAGCACCCGAGCTGAGCAGAAGACCGCTTCTGCCACACCAAGGAGTCTTCCGAAGACTCCAGAAGACAAGGGAAGGAGGGATACTCCTACTGCGATGCGGGGAAGCGCAGTAAAGAGGACCGCTTCTGTCATGGGGGAGGGATCTTCCATCCCGGAAGATGAGAAGAGTAGCTTCTTCTCGTGATCTTCATCTTCTGCGCACGAGAAGAGGCCTCCTTGTCTCTAGAAGACCAGGTAGAGACCTCCGACCAAGTCGTGGAAATGAGCCTTTCTTCTGCAGGAAGACGACTGGAGGAGTTCAGTGCCTTCTTCCGATCCGAGATCCAGCCCACTATGGAGTTTCTGGAGAAGAGAGCAAAGGCTGAGGGGAGGCCTTTACAGCTTGGATTCGGTCTGCGCACCTTGCTGCGACAGGAAGAAGACCAGAAGAAGACAAAGTTGCTGGAAGCTAGTCTCCGCATCACGGAAAAGCTCGCAGCGAAGTACAAGGCGGAAGCAGCCGCTTCTGTCAAGGAGCTGGTGCAGCTTCGAAAGAGCAACCAGGAGTTGCAGGCACGTGTATAGCAGCGCGATCAGGAGGTCCTCCGAGTGCGGGAGAAGATCACCGTCCTCGCAGAGGAGAAGACTACATGGTAGACGCAGCGGGAAGCCGCAGGAGCGCGAGTTGCAGTTGAGAAGACGCAGCGGGAAGCAGCGGAAGCTCGTGCGCAGGAGATGCTAGCACAGTCGGTGGAAGCGCTTCGGAAGAAGTTCAACTTCACCGTGGGTAGGAAGTTGCTTACCTTGGCTAGAGGATGGGACAGTGAATCCAAAACGATGTTGGTGGAATGTCGGGAGAGCATGTTCAGGTATTTGGATCGGCAGATAGAGGGAGTGAAGACACTCTATGGTCTTCCCTCGCTTCCGACACCCGCAACTGCATCTTCTCAAGCTCCAGCACCATCTACTGGATCCGAATTGGAGAAGGAGGAGTTCGACCTCGCTGTGCACTTGGTGGTGACAGCGTTGGAAGCCGAGAAAACTCCAGAAGACGTCCCGGAAGACAAGATATCTTCTGGAAGACAGGAAGACGAGCCGTCTTCCCAGGTATTCCGCGTGGAAGAAGCGACTTCCTCGTACCCCTATGAGGTCACCATAGCCCCTAGTACCGAGTTAATGCTCCAAAAGAGCGAGGAAGCACCAGTCGACTCCGCTTCTCATAAGACGCCTCCGTCTTCCGAAGCCGAAGCCGAAGCCGAGGAAGAAGCAGCAGCAGCGACAGCAGGGCCAGTGAAGAACGATGAGGAGGAAGCCACCTCAGTGACACCCGAGGTAACTGCAGGGCTTTCTAGCTTATCAGAAGCCGCGTTAGGAGCTCCGATAGGAGTAGATCAGGTAGAGGTTGCCTCCGAGCAATCAGAGTAGATAGTAACCGAAGTTGACATCTCTAAATTTAGTAAGACTGAACATGCTATCTTAAGAGTGTCAGTTTTTCAGTGTAAAATTAGTTAGGATACCATGTGGCAGCATAGGTAGCGGAGGAACAACAAGGTAAATGACTAAAGCTGGAGGGAAAACTGCTTGCATGTGGGGTGGCAGCCTCCTGTCAGCGTCCATCTCTCCCTGGTGGTCGTCTCCTCTGTTTCTCATGGTGGCGGCATAAGTAGGATTGAAGAGTAGGAAATTGAGCACACATCTACACATTGTACGGTGCAAAGAGTTCTACACACACAGACATTTTACCGTGTAGACTCAGAGCACATTGAGCACATGATGTACAATGCACACTACACCCGTTGTGAGAAACATACGAATAGTCTGGGAATACACAAGAGGGGTCTGCATGCTCGTATCAGCAGTGGTTCGAAGATGTAGATAGAGGTAGTGGACAGTTAGGAACAGGGAACGGCATCCTCGTGCAGTCCTGTTGTCTAGACTGGTGTGTCGAGGAGTAGGCGCAGAAAATAGAGGGAATGAGCTTCCCAATGCCAATGTGACTTTTTCTCGAGGAATGGATTGTTGATTTGAGTGCAGAAGCTTAATCCGTGTCTTCTGGGTGGTGGGTTTCCTTGAATTCGCTCCCAATTGTGCATGGGATGTGTTCTTCTTGAGTGGCGGTGATTGTCAGCAGTTGTGGAAGTGTAGCTTGGCTCATCCAATGGAGCACTTAGGACAGTCTTATGGCTAAGGGATCCCAGAAGACAAAGTAGTCGGAGCAGCGAAGAGAAGAAGAAAGAAGCCTTCTTCCCGCAACAGAAGACGACATCCTCAAGTAGAAGACGGTGTAACGATACTCACGTTTGTTGTAACAAGCCATCCCCAAACTATTACAAGCAGGGATGGCTTGTTAGTCAGGATCCGGACTAGAAGCCTGTCAGAATCTTAATTTCTTCTTTTCATCTTGTTTTTCTCTTGTTTGGATTTTCTCATCTTCCCCATCTTCTCTCATCTTCCCCATCTTCTTACCTTCTTCTAGTGAGCTTCCGAGACTTCTATTGAGCTTCCGTGAAGGTGAATGTCGTTGTAGTGCTGCAGGAAGACCATTTCCATAGGCAGAAGCTTGGGAAGGCTACAGGGGGCATACACCTTGTGATTAATCTAACCCGTTGGAATGTGAGTGCGAGAGTAAGGTGTAACAGCCATACTAGTCGACTTTTGCGAAGCAGGACAGTCTTCTGGAGGTGTGAGAAGCCGAGTTGAACCCCCAGAAGCTGAGAATTGCTTCGGGAAGACAGTACTCAGAAGACCGGAAGAAGTGACCGGGAAGCAGGAAGCGCGTCTTCCCGAGCTTCTCTGTGAATAGATGTGTGATATTTTAGTTAGTAGTTGTTTGTTTAGTTCTAGAGCACCTTTTGGAGTGTCTGGAAGACGCGTGGTTTTGTGAGAAGACGGGATTCCTAGGCAAAATCCGTGTGTTTGTGTGTTTGAACAGATCTTAGAACTTAGAGCAACGTTACACTTTCAAATCCTCTATGGGAACGATATCTTGTATATTAAATGGGCAAAAGGAGTAATCCTGGGACACTACAGTGATCGAGCCAAATCTCTGTTCTAGGTCGAAATAGCTGTCTGGGTATCAGAAATTGCCGCAATTTCTCTGCTCAGAACGTTTCTGCCCATATCTTGGTGCTCTGAATTGATCTCAAGTTGAAACTTCGTATGTATGGTTAGTAGGGCCTCATTTACATGTAGGAGAAGTTCTGAAGTCTGAACCATCGTATGTTTCTGATTCGGGACTGTTAAAGTTCGCTATCTGACCTTATTACTGCTAGTCTGACCTGATTTTCGCTTCCTGAACATACTAGAGGGTCCATTCGACCTAAGTGAGTGTTTATAGTGTCTCCTTATGATCTGAAGCCTACCTCTGGATAGTAAGCAACCACAGCCTGAAGCCTAACGCTTCCCTGAGTAGACCAAACACAGCCTTCAAGGTCATATCACATCCAGAAGGTTCCGTCCTTCCCAGGAAAACTCTCAACTCGACACCGTTGTAAACGATTTTTGTTGCACCAAAGAGCTCATCTCAGCTGTTTTCAGATTTTTGATGGATTTTGGGATAAGTTTGTGAGGATCTGCTTACAGACGTTAGTAGATTATCATAACTTTCTTGCGAGCTAGGAGGTAGGATGACTTTGGAAAGATGTAGTAGATGCTATGAGTGTCTATTTTCGTATTGTTGGACGTGAAAGATGTGATCAGAAATATGCAAGTATCTGGTTGTGAAAAGTGTGGGTGGTCGAGAAAGAAGAACAATAACGCTCGAATGTGAAGTATCCAATCCAATCTTTGAGTATTTTGTCTTTATTTATAAAATTTTACAACCAAACTTCATACATATGGAAATTACAAAAGTTCCGTGTACTAAATTCTGTCAATCTCTCTATGTAGCCCTCGGAAATACTTTTCCAATGGTACCCAAAGTGTTTAAAAAAGATCTCCTTATCAACAATTATACCTCTTCAAAGATTTTAGTCTCTTTTTCTCCTCTACCTTCCTCTACCGTTCAACTTCAGGATGCATCTCAAAGTTATCTTGTCAGAGAATTGTCCTATTTCTGAATTTTAGTTTCTCAACTCCTCCTCCTCAGAAAGCTGATTCTGATTATACCCAACATGCTCCAAACTAACCTTAGAGTAGGAAGTTATGCCGTCTCAAAGCTTGAACCTCTCACTTCTCTCTTCATCAACTTCGAGACGCGTCCTGAAGTTTACTTGAAATATGACTTGACTAAACTCCAATTTGGTCCTCTCAAGTTGTCCCCCTCGTCAAGCCGATTCCAACGATATCAAATTTATCGAAAACTGAGTCCTTCATAAGGAATTATGCCCTCCCAAGTGCAAATTCTCTTATCTTGTTCCTCATCAACTTCGAGATGCGTCCCAAAAGTCAATAATTTTGCACTTGGTGATTGTCCCAACTGAGCTCTCCTACACCTCTGTCTCGCCGAGCCTGGTCCGATGATACCACCACTCAAAAAGACTTTCGAGTAAGCAATTATGTCTTCTCAAAGTTTCTCTCTCAATTATTTTGTTGTCAATGGTTTTCTCCAACTGAACTCTCCAAGTTGTTTCTCTTGCCGAGGAGGTTCTAATGACACCAAGAATATCTCCAACAGACTCTTGAGCAGGGAGTTTTGTTTTCTCAAGCGCGGATATTTGTGTGTCTCACCTCATCAACTTTGGGACGCATCCCAAGGTTCAATTATTTTTGCTTTGTGATTTCTCCAAACTAAGCACTCTAACTTCGTCTCTCTTGTCAAGCCGGCTCTGCCGATACCAAGCACACCTCAAACGAACTTCTGAGTAGAGAGTTATACCCCTTCAAAGGTTTCTCTTAACTCCTCTTACCTTCAAAATGCATCATGAACTTCAACTTCTCAAATATCATTAACTTCAGTACGCGAGCAGAATTTCATTTCAAGTTTGCTTTCTTCTCTACAGATAAGTGACCAGCTAACTTCGGGACACGTTTCAAAGTTAAAGAAGTTATTTTTGTTGCTTACAACTTACTTTCTAGGAGAAAGGAATGTTGAACTTTGGGAGGAGTCTTGAAGTGAAGTCTTGAAGAACATTGATCCGCTTGATCCATTTCTATCCAATCTAGATCAAAAATCACGGAGAAAATCTAGCAGCCTATCGACGTCTGAACTCAAAAAACTTCTAAAATGACCATGGCGGCACAACTTTTATACGTTTGATAAGTAGCCCACCTAGATCCACGTATCACATCCACATTTAGCCACATAGCACCCATGTAGGACACCAGGTGTCACACATGCATACTGTCACATCAGCAACTTGAACCACTTTCACAACCGTCAAGTCAACATTCACCACGTCAACTTTATCCACAAAGGTCCATATTAGCGCCATACTACCACATGTCACCACCAGGTCAGCATGCATACACACGTGTCAATGCCATGTTAACCTCTCGCTATCACATCATCATCATGTCAGCATGTCACCACATCAACAGAAAGTGCTATGTCAGTAAAACATAGACACATGTAAATTTTTCACATTGCACTTTTTACTTTTTAACATGTCAGAAAAATACCACATCAGCACTCGGACTGCCACATCAGCATCGTGATGCATTACATCCTTAAAATGTAAAACTAGACGTAATTCCTTCGTCCTAATTCCGTTTGCAATGATAAAAACATCAATTTTGATCCTCTTGTCAAGACTTATCCAATGCTACTGTTAGAACCATGTTTGCAGTAATTTGAGAAAATAGTTTCCCAAGAACCTTGGTTTCACATGAAGTTGGTCTAACCGGTCCACGACACAAAATTATTGAAGAGATTTTTGTTAAGTTGGAAAGCTCGTCTCGAAGGCTTTCACCCTATGGTTTTACATTTTGATGGTGGGGATCTGCTAACGAGCATTAGCAGATTACCGCGGTTTTTTTCAAGAGTGGAGAATAAGATAACTTTGGAAGGGCTTAACGTAGTGTAGGAGTGTTTGTTTTGTGTGATTTATGTGGTGTCGGGAAAAGCTTGTTGTGTACCTTCTTTTTATGTGTTCAAAATGGAGATTGGGCATATTGGAGAAGAACCTGCGACGAACTATTAACGATCGTTAGCGAATTTCTGCAGTTTCTTTGGATTTGGGTCGGGTTGACAATTTTGAGAGGCTGTGAATTTTTTACTCGGATGTTTGAGGAGTCGTTTGTACCATTTGTGCCACGACCTTCAGTCTCAAGGTCGAGCGCAGACGCGAACAACAGAACCCTAGTGGACTTGCGCTAGGTTGTGAACATTGCGAGTAGGACTGAACGGCTTGGTAAGGAAGTCGAGGTAAGAGCAACCCTAAGTGGTTCTCTAAACCAAGGTTGGAACATTAGATTATGACATAAGGGCCTATCCCAAAACGACCCCAGACGAACGCTTATCTAAGGGACACGTCTAAAAACGGATCAAAACATACGTCTAAGACGTGGGTCCGAGATGCAGACGAACCGTGGTTCGAACGTTAGTCCGAAACACAGGGTTCGAGTCTGGGTCTGGACCACAAGTTTTTGGAAAATGACTAAGTGTTGAAGCTCCAACAACATTTTAGGTCATGGACGGAGCTCCACGTAAGATCTTGAGACGAGTAAGATATCATTGGAAATCGCTCGGCGAGAGCTTTCCAGTGATATGCAGAACTCCTCGAATTGATCTTTGAGCTGAGAATTATCGCCGATCCCGTGATCGGGTTGTGGTATAATTTTCAGGGATCAAAGAGGAGGGCGGGGCCGCGGATCCTCATAAGTATATATGAGGGGTGGCTCGGTGCCTGAGTGGGTCAGGACGAGTCACTCGATCCCAGGTTCGGCGGGTGGACTCTAAGGACATGAGGTGATGGCTAGGCCGGTTCCAAGGGAATGTTGAGCTTGATGATTAAGGAGACAGTCCGGCTCCGGTCGGGACCAAACTGAGTTAAGGTAAGTGGTGCATGAACGCTAATATGTGATAGTGGTTTACATGCTAACGTTGTGAGTTTCGTAACCTATTGAGCAAGAGCTTCTCCTGGCGCAACAAGGCAATAGGTGCGCGAAAATTTGAAAGGTTTTCTCAAGGTATTTTTGCTAGCTTCAGCAAATTAGGTTCAAGAAATATGAATAGGCACCACGAACCTCCTAAGTTCTTTTGTCAAAATTGTGTTTACTTGGAAGACGTGAAAACTATGAATAAATCATTCTTTAGTGTGGATTTACACTCGGTTCTTTTCTCCTAAACGTGCATTTCCTCCATAGCCAGATATCTAGTGTAGCATGGACCCGTTCACACAATGTGCGATATGATATCGTCAAATATTATGTGTTGATTTCTCATCCGGAGGACTAAAAGTGCTTGACCCAGCTACATAGATTAACGCATTTAACGCAAAATGGATTGCTCAAATCTTAAGGAATCCGTTAGAAAACTGGCAAACTCTCCTGAAATATTTCTTTTTAAACACATCATTTGTATTGTCTTAAGATTTCTCCTTTACACCATTGTAGCTTAAAAGATTTCATCCCCAAGAAGATTTACACTAGTTACATTGTTCTAAGTTCTAAGATTTGGTGTCATGTGCTGTCATGTAGGCACCTCTTGTCGCGACCCTCAGTCTCAAGATCAGCCGCAGACGCAAACAACAGAACTCTAGTGGACTTACGTTAGGTTGTGAACGCTGCGAATATGACTTAACGCCTCGACCGGGAAGTCGAGAATAGATGAACCCTAAGTGGTTCTCTTAGCCAAGGTTGGAACATTGGGTTAGAACATAGGAGTCTATCCCAAGACGACCTTAGACGAATGCTGAGTTGAGGGGACAAGTCTGGAAGCGAACTGAAACGCATAACTGAAACATAGGTCTAAGACGTAGGTCCGGGACGTGGATCCAAGCCACATGGTCCAAGTCTGGCGTTGGACCACGGTTCTTCGGAAAAATCTTAAGTGTTGGAGCTCCATTGACGTTTTGGGTCGTGAACGGAGCTCCACATAAGATCCAGAGGTGTCATTGGAGTAATAAATCATTAGAAAGGCCTCGGCGAGAGCTTTCTAGTGTAGAACTACTCAAACTGACCTCAGAGATGAGAATTATGACCGATCTTGTGATCGGGTTGTGGTTTAATTTTCAAAGACCAAAAAGCCGATCTCTAGAAGTATATATGAGGGGGTTCAATGCTTGGGTGGACCACGACGAGTCATCCGACCCCAGAGTTCGATGGACGGACCTCGAGGGACATGAGATGATGACTGGGCCAGTGTCAAGACGCATTCCAGTCTAGACTTGGACGTCTGGACTTAAGAACGTTCCAAGGGCTGGAGCAAGACTAGAGAACGAGACGGCATTGTCGTATTGTGCGGCGTGTCAAGAAGTTACACCCTAGCTTATCAAGCTGGGTAGGAGTTAAGCTAGGGATGTACTTGACAAGCTGCCCCCTAGCTTCAGTTGAAATATCACCTTGAAGGAAGCAAAAAGTACCAAAATGCGGTGCTCACTGAGAGGAACCCCTCATGCTTTCGATTGCGAGAAGAAATGTTCTAGGTAATAGTTAGTACAAGTCTTAAATTATGAAAAGTACGAAAGAGAGAAATCTATTGATTCTGGTTTGAGACTCGGATTCATGATCTGCGAGTGTGAGCACGTAGGTGTTAGTGAGTACTAAGTTTTGACTCCTCGTTCATTAAAAACAGAGTTGTACAAAAAAGATGGTGTAGGAAAAGCTAGTAAAGACTGTAGAGGTAACTTCCTTTAGGTTTATGTATCAACAGTATTTCCTTTTCTAACGGAAACAGAGACCATCCTCAGTGATAGGGACGCCCACCTAGGAAGAAGAGGTCTCCGGATCAAATCCTTCTGGCATGTGTTTCCTTTTTCGACATGTTGATCTCTTGGATGGAGTCTATGTTGGATATGCAGCCACTTCTTGCATATCTAAGAGCGGACGATCGATATCCTCCTTAATCATGGGCTTCCTGGTCTAAGCCTCCGCATGTCACCTTGATTATAGAGCAGTAGTTACCTGGTGCGCTTATGGGGGGCTGTAAGCCCTTGGATTGACCTCATAGGTGTAGCCTTGGCTTACATTGGATGGCATATGACTATAACCAAAGTGACATCAAGATGACATCAAGAGCCAGGAAATTATAAATAAGTAAGGGTCCAGCTTGACAGGGGGCCTGCTTGATTGTTACAAAAATAATAAGAAGGACCTAGTTTAGTACGGGGTCTGCTTGATTGATAAGTAGGTGCACTTATAAGGACCTTAGCTTAGGGGTGTTATGGTTTGTAAAGACTCTAGCTTAGCTGGAGTGTTAGGGTTTGGAGAAAAAGAGTCGACGTCGAGCAAAGAGATTTATTATATTTTTCCCCAAGAGGGAGTCATGGAGACGCACAGGAGAAGCCAAAGGACTGAGAGGATAGATTTTCTGAAGGATTGGGAGGTTGCTGTAGAGAGAGGAATAAGAATTAGGAGCTTGAATTTCATCTACTAAGGTTGTTTGAAGGTGAATCTGATAGGAGAGGACATATGTTTGAGTGGAGGAGGAAGATTAGGACTGAGAAAGTCAGATTTCTGAGAGATTTCTGAGCTAAAGCCGTCACAAGAAGGGATACAAGGCATTGGGAGTCTAAAATTTCATTTATTGTTGCTTCTTGGAGGTGAATCCGCAAAAGATCTCTACTACTTTCTCTTGTATTGCTTCATCAAACTCTACTGGAAATACATTGAATGCATCATCTACATCGTTATGATGTGCCAACTCACTAAGATTTGGACAGCTCCTAACAGGGATGGCATCCAAGTTAGTACTGATAGGAGTCGATGGCTCATGAGCAGTATGCATATGTATCGGTTCTTCTTCTATCGGTTCTATGAAATTAATTGATATATGTGTAGATAATCTAGCTTTCCAAACAGAGATTCGGTCGTGTCTCGATGAGATTGCTCGATAATCCATTGACCGTTTTGACCACAAGAACTACAAAAGCAGAGGATCCGACGGAGACGAACTGCTACCCTTCCTCCCCATTCATATGGGCTTTCGCTGTCCAAGACTGCCTCAGATATGACCGCTTTCTCTTGAGGTGGAACTATTGTGAGACACACAACATTCAGAATCAATTTTTTCTGATGAAATCTTGCAGTGGACTCAAGAACTAAAGCAAAACCGGCCGGCAGTAAAGAACACTTGTATGGACAATGACATTTCACACAACCACGATTATGAGTACCTTCGCACTAGTCATACTCCATCATATGTCTCGTACATATCAACGCCCAAGTTCCCTTCCTTTTTCTTACCGCTGCCAGCATGAAAATCTGTTGCGTTACATCTCTTTCTTCCTTGCCAAGTCGTGTTGTACTCCCGCCGTCAGAGAATCAGAGCCCAAACTCATCAATCAGAGACAGAAGTGTGCAGCGAAGGGAAACAAGATCTAATCGCCTTGGTAAATATCATCACGATAAGAATACTTCATATTCTGTCTAAGGCGATGTAAGGCAAGGAAGAGAAACCGAGGTAAGTAGTGAAGACCAAGCTCCGGAGAATAGAAGAGGAACTTAGCGATTCCGTCAGTAGTGGGTACATCCTGGACATGTACACATGAGCGACTTCAAAATCTCTCTCTCTTGCAAATAGAATAAATATTTTGTATTCACATGTTACGATCAACTCTCAAGTGGCTGAAGCCGTTCAAATAAAGAAAGTGAAGAAGTAAAGATTACAACATGCTCAGGTGCAACTCTATTCAAGATCTAAGTCGATATTCTCGAAATGAGACTATACTCTAGATCCTTTTGAGGCCTTTGGCGATGTAAGGTAAGGAAGAGAAACTGAGGTGAAATAAAATAACGTGGGGTACAAAACGAGAAGCAATAGATAAGCTGCTAGGTTCGCTGATGCTTAGCGAGGAAAGCTACCATCTTGAGCGTAGCAAATGTCTCTCTTTTCATTTTGACTGGCTTTCAGTTAGTACCCTAAACGACAAGGGTATGAGTAAGATGATGCGTTTATGTGGAGTCCACGCGTGCGAAATTCCTTCTGCTAAAGGACAAGCTGATCAAACCTGACGCTCATGCTCTCGAGATCAGCAAGATCGGTGTCGATCTAACCAACGAGAACCATTGGAGGCAAAGGCCTTATCCTTCCGTTGTGAATCAGCAAACGAGGTCCCATAGACTGCTGATCATTAACTTCTAGGACAGGCTTTGCAAGTTGACGACATCAAGAAGAAACAGAAAGGTGGTCAACACCTCATTATGATAAATAACGAACATGATAAGAGTACTAAGAGCCTCGATCAGTCTAAGCAATACACGGAGGCAAAAGAGATCAAGAATAATGAAAATAAAGTCTGGCCCAGGCGCATCACGAGCAGCGAGCAAACGAGAAGGTCTCTTCTCCTCTACAAACACGAGCAAGAAGTATGGGGCAAAGAAAGGAGCGGCTCCGCCAAAATCTCCCTTATCGAGCTTCCTCCTCGTGAATGTAGCGAGGGCAAGAAGAGCGACCTATGTATTAGTATGGGGCCAAGCTACTGTATAAGATGAGTGGAAGTAATGAAAGCAAAGTCTGGCCCAGGTGCAGCACGAGCAGCGAGCAAACGAGAAGGTCTCTTCTCCTGTACGAACACGAGCAAGAAGTATGGGGGCAAAGAAAGGAGCGGCTCCGCCAAAATCTCACTCATTGAGCTTTCTCTTTGTGAACATAACGAGGGCAAAATCTCCCTCATCGAGCTTCCTCTTCGTGAAGGTAATGAGGGCAAGAAGAGCGGCGGCTCCGCCAAAATCTCCCTCATCGAGCTTCCTCTTCGCGAATGTAACGAGGGCAAGAAGAGCGGCAGCTCCGCCATCGCCAGTATCGATCTCCTCCAGGGCACGAGCCCTACTATCTAGGAGACGCAGTCTAGGTTCGAGTGTGCGTGGTTAGTTCCAACAAGGTAGCCTTAGCTAAGCAGGACGTTGTCGCGCTACTTGGCGGCTACATGCTTGACTTCTACTCCGACGCTTGAGTTTAGTAGTTCTAGAAGTTAACTCATAGTACTTCTAGTCCTTTATACATATGTTTGACACCTTTGCATACGGTGTTGACACTATTGTGTTATATATTTTGAGTCTTAGTAGGTTGATAGTATGTTATCTATCTTGTTCAAGCACTCATGCGCTTGTGCAAATGATATCATGCTTATCTATGTTGTGAAAGTACATAACTTAGGGTTTCCATGCTGATAGAGGTTTAAGCTCATGGGTTGTACTTACTTGTCGCCCATGCACGCTTTCTAGATTGGTTAAGTTATCTTTTAGGGTTACGTGTTATTTTACATGTCTTCGTGTGAAGTTTAAGATTTACGCTGGCACTTTAGGGGCTGACGTGGTAGCCTTTGTGTGAAGTTGATTTACCACGTGGATTATGGCACTAAAGGACAACCAAGTGGAGCTATGAACTCCCATTGGTCTGTTTTTGTCTTTAGTTTAACTTTAAATTTAGAAACAGAGCTCTAAAGGAGAGTTCGAGCATTTGGTGAGGGGACTTCGAAATCCAAGAGCACAGGAGGGTAGAGCTCGTCATGCCAAGCACTTCCAGTGAAATTTTCGATCGATTTGAGGCAATAAAGACGAAGTTATGACCAATTGAAGTTCGAATTGTGCTAGAATTGAATCACTTTTGTTGGATTTAGGGTTTTCATTGTCACTCGCAGCAGATTTGAGAAAATTGCTTCAAAACTTCGAGGTTGTGTTCTCTGCCAGCAGGGCTACGATTTCACAAAAAGTTTCATATCGATTGAGTGACTGAGTAATTCAAGGCGGCCGCTGAAGCCGAGGGGGTTTGAGAAGCTCTTAATCTAGAGCAGCGACTTCAAGGAAGGAGATCTGGAGTTCTACAAACAATCAGGAGTCCCAACTTCACAGGAGTGTTTAGCAAGCTGTGAGCTGCAAATCCTGTAAGAAAGTTCGAAATTGATCAAGCCAAACTCCTGTTATAGGTCGAAATAGCCATCTAGGTACCAGAAATTGCCGTAGTTTTCTTGCTCAGAACTTTTCTGTCCATATCTCCGTGTCAGAATTTGATCTCAGGCTGAAAGTTCGTGTGTGAGTTCAGTAGTATCTCATTTGCATGTAGGGGAAGTTTAGAAGTCTAAACCTTCATAGTTTTCCTCTCTTTGAGTGCCAAAGTTCACCGTCTAAACCTATTACTACTAGTGAGACCTAAATTTCGCTTTTTGAGCATATTAGAGGATCCTACACTCCTGTGTGAGTGTTTATAGCTCCTGTTGTGACCTGAAAGCCAACCTCTTGAGTAAACAACCACAGCTAGAAGCCCGGCGCTTTCCTAGGTAGACGGATCACACTCCGACATACTCTCTTTTTGGTGAACTCGACGTGAAACACCTAGGGTGGGAGTTTTCTTGAGAGTGTTGCAGGATCAGATATCATGGCCAACCAAGGATCATCAAGTGGAGGTGCTGCTGCTGCAGCAACCTGTTCAGTTGGATGCTGCTACGATGAAGATGTTCCAAGCCTTTTCCATGTTTATGCAGCAGCAGAGCACAAAGAGGAAGGAGGTATTAGCAACCAAGGCGTTGCAATCTGTGGTGCATCAGATGGACCAGTTCAAGAGGACAGATATTTCCAAGTACGTGCAATACTATGCTAGGGAGATGGAGGTGAACAAGGTACCTGAGAAGGAGATGGTGGAGAACTTTGAACTTGCTGTTGTGCCTGAGATTCGTGGGCGTGTGAGGGAGCTCAAGCTACAGCAAGGACAGAGTTGGGAGAGCTTTATGCGAGCTTTGAAGGAGGAGTACTACACTGAAGATTCAGAGAGGGTGACCAAGAGAACGTTCTTGGAGTGGGTGGTAAAGCCTAACAAAGGTTTGTCTGTAAATGAGTTGTTAAGGGAGTTTGATCGTCAGTATGCTCAGCTTTCTAGGACAGAGAAGCTTACACTAGAGGTGGAGAAGACAGAGCTTTTCCTACAAGCAACGGACGTGACTATTCAGGAGAAGCTTGAGCTGTTGCTGGAAGACAAGAGTGAGGAGAGAGGATTGAAGACTGACTGGAATGAGGTTGAAGAGGCTGTCTCTTTGCTACCAAGAGACAAAGAAGAAGGGACAAGGTGGTGGAAAGTGAAGCAGCACCTCTGATTATTCCTGTCAAGCAGTTGCCTACTAAGCCCGCTTTGGTAATTGCTAGAGAGGAAGACTCACCGCTTGATGAGTTGATTAAGGGTATGAAGGAGCTTAAGCTTAAGCTCACTAGGTTAGAAGAGAAGGAGCAGAATGTACAGCCTGCTATGCAGAGACCTTAGATGAGAGAAGGCTTTGTTCATCGTTGTATATGGTGCGATAGCCTAGACCATGTAAGAAGAGATTGTGGAGAGTTTTCAGATGCATTGAGGAAGGATCTTATCTTCTTCAAAGATGGTAAGATCCATTTGAGAGAGACTAGGATGATGCTGGGAACCAACTTTGACAAGGGTGGTATGAAGAGACTTGTGAATGAGATATCAGCATCACATGCTGTTTCTCTTGTAAATGCTGCTACGTGTGGAGTGAAAGTGGAAATAGAGAGAGAGAAAGGGACTGCTGGGTTGTGGTCTGATGTAGTGCGGTCCGTAGCTAGAACAGAGTTAGACAAGGATGTGCTACGGAGGGTTGGCAACTCAATTCGAGAAACTACAAGATGGAATGATCCTGTAGATACTATGTCAGTGCATACTTATGTTGCAAGAAGTCAGCATGAAGCTGTTCTAGAAGAAAAACGCAGGAGGGAGGATGCAGGTGAGGCTTCTACAGCCAAACGACCTGCTACAAGGAGTCAAAGGGCTAGACCAAAGGCAAGGCAGGAGACAACACCTACTCGGGAGGAGACTATGGAGGATCTACCACCTACAACACCAAAGGAGAAGGAGAGAAGCAAGGAGAAGGGTAAGATGCCTGCATACAGACTTCAGTCTGACATTGAGATTGCTACAGACTTGAAGCAGGTGTTAGAGAACCGTATCTTGAATGGGAAAGTTGAGTTTACTTTGGGTGAGATTCTTGGGATTGCAAAGCGCGAGTTCCATGAGGTTATTATAGATATCATCAAGAGGAAACGTCAGATTTTGGGTGAAGCAGCTACGCTTAACGCTCTAGGGACCAAACTGTCGGAAGATGAGGAAGATGAGATTGCTGGTTATTGCTCTCAAGTATCAGAGGGAAGATCAGATTAGCACGTGAGGTTTGAAGATGAGGTGGAAGCATCGCAGAAGAGCCATTATTCTCACAACCATTGGGCGAGAGCAACCACAGAACCTTAGTGAAGCTGAGAGATCTAGAGGAACCTGTTGTGGCATTGATTGATCACGGCTCAGAGATTAATCTGATGTCTAAGGAGCTGTACAAGCGTGGGAGATGGCCCATAGACACCGACCATGGATGGCTTATCCGTGCTGTCAACAACCAACGAGGAGAACTCTATGGTGCTTGCCCCAACATCAAGGTAACTGTGGGTGACATCAGTGATGTTCAGAATTTCTTTGTGCAAGACATGTCAACATATCCTATCATTCTAGGACAGCCTTACATTACTGCTGTTAGAATGGAGACACGAATTATGGGTGATGGTTCAGCCTATGCTAGGATACGTAGTAGAGACGGCAAAAGAGCTGTTCAGTTTTTGACCGTTGCTGCAGAACATGAGAGGAATCGTGATAGCTTGAGAGACCGTCCACTACCTAAGATTACTCAGGAGTTTAGAGAGTCTAGGGGTTTTGGCAGAGTACCATTGAAGAGCGAGACTTCAACGGTACAGTAGAAAAAGGATTCTCGCCTGATCCAGTAGAGCAGGAAGCTTTATCCACTAGCTTCTTAGGTCTGACATCATGTGGATCAGTGTGTTATAAGAAGGTTGAGAATCTGAAGAGGTTTGAGAGGCAACATGTGAAGTGTGTACAGCAGTCTTTGTGGGACAGTGGAGAGTTAGCAAGAGATGAATACATATCTGGAGTGTTTGAAGAGCAATATTTGGTAGATACTATAGGGGAGTTGAAATCTATAGTAGAAAGTTCTATAGATGGTGTAGATAGAGTGATGAGAGTGAGCTCCAAGGAGCTTTATGATGTAATTGATAAGTTTATAGATCAACAAGAGATGTATGTGGAGATCAAGTACAAGTCAGTGGCAAAGAAAGTCAAACCAGTGGCTTTGTCTTTACCACTCGATTACAATCAGAAGATGGAGCAAGCTGCACGAGAACCGACGCTCACAGGACCGAGAAGAATTAGGCACCAGTTCATAGAAACAACACTGAAGGAGCTGAGGATTGGAGGTGATGGATTTCTTATTGAGCAAGAGAAGAAGAGCTTCATGGAGATGCTATCTAGGCATGGTAAGGCATTTGCGTTTGAGTCACATGAAGTACGATGTGTAGATCCAAGTGTAGTTGCACCTATGGTAATCTTTACTATACCGCATGTGCCTTGGAATCTACGTCCTATCCCTGTACCTAGAGCTCGTCTACCAAAGCTGATTGACTTGCTCAATGAGAGGATTAGGATGTGTATCTTGGAACCATCTATAGCTCCCTATTCTAGCAGATGGTTTACTGTTCCGAAGAAGAGTGGAGCTTTGAGATTCATTCAAGATATGCAGCCAGTTAACAATGTAACTATCAGAAATATGGGTATAGGACCTATTGTAGACGAGTTTTCAGAGGCTTTTGCTGGTCGTGCTATCTATTCAACGGGAGACTTATATTCAGGTTATGATCAGTTTCAGTTATCCTCTGAGAGTAGAGACTTGACTACAATGAGGACACCTTTGGGATTACTGAGGATGTGCACCTTGCCACAAGGTGCTACCAATTCTGTAGCACATATGATGAATGGCATGAACAAAGTTTTGAGGGACTTCATTCCTGAAAAAACTATGCCATTCCTTGATGATGTGCCGATCAAAGGATGTGCTGAGGAGGAGAAGAATGAGGTAATGGATCAGAGGGGGTGCCGTAAGTTTGTTGCAGATCACATAGCTGACTGTGATAAGATATTGAGTCGATTGGAGGAGGTTCATTTGACTTTATCAGGAGCAAAGTCTGTATTTGGAGAACAAGAGGTGTTGATTGTGGGGCACCTATGTGGATCTTATGGTCGGAAACCTTGTCCAAACAAGGTTGATGCCATTCGAAGGATGAAGGAGACATGTGGATCGGTTACTGAGGTGAGAAGATTTCTAGGTGCATGTGTGTTTTATCATATATGGATTCCACACTTTGCACATGTAGCAGATCCGTTGTACAAGTTGTTGAAGAAGGGGCAAAGATTTCAGTGGCAAGAGGAGCAGAGCGAGTCTATGAGGAAGTTGAAAGATCTTTTGGCTTCACCACCAACTCTACGGAAGATAACATATGAGTTGGGGAGATCTGTTATCCTCACTGTTGATTTAGTCCTATTGGCATTAGATGGGCTGTAGGGCAAGATGATGAGGATGGGAATAGATATGTGGTGCGTTTTGGTGCTAAGGTATTAAGTTCACGGCAGAGAGACTACCCTCAGGTCAAGAGAGAGCTATTGGGAGTAGTTACTGCGATGAAGAGTGATAAGGAATACTTGATAGGAGCACCTGTGGTTGTGGAGACAGATTGTTTACCTTTCTTGGGAATGATCACTAGCTGTACAACTCCAGATATTGCTATGTTGAGGTGGATAGCATATATCAAGTCCTTGAACCCAGAGTTTAGACATATTGCAGGAAAAGACAATCTTGTGATAGATATATTATCAAGGGCTAGGTATTACGATGAGAAAGAAATGATAGATGATCAGGAGGATTGTGGGAATAGAGTTCTATTCTAGTGCTCTTGCTAGAAGAGATAGAAGCTGTTTTGCAGCCTCGTTGGAGTTTTTTGAGGAAACTATGTATGATGGTGAGTGGTTGGATCTTGGGCGCTATTTGAGTTCACTGGAAAGACAGGAAGGCTGGTCTGATGCAGATTTCAAGAGGATCCGTAGAACAGCTTATGGTTACTTTTTACATGGAGGACATCTATGGAAGCGCCCTAAGCTACAAGGAGGTATACCGCAACGGGTAGTATGTGACTTGGAATTGCAGTAGAAGCTGATCAAGGAGTTCCATGAGAGTTTATGGGCTGGTCATAGAGGAGTTTGGGCTACATTTGCCAAGATGAAGGAGAAGTATTGGTGGAAGGGTATGTATAAGGATGTAGTACAGTTTGTTTCATCTTGTATACCCTGCCAGATGTATTTCAACGTACGTCATCGTGATGGATTGCATCCTACTTATCCTTTAGCCATTCATTACAAATGGGTAGTTGATCTGGTAACTATGCCATTTGGACTTGGACAAATGAGGTATCTAGTCTTGGCTAGAGAAGATCTATCTAACCAAGTTGAAGGCCGTGCCTTGAGGACGAAGACCACTGCTAGTGTCTGCCGCTTTCTACTTGAAGATGTTATTTGTAGGTATGGGTGTGTGGGAAAGATCACTGCAGATAGGGGCGAGCTGGATTCACAAGAAGCAGTTGAGTTCTTCAAGCGATTGGGAATCAAGTTGGCGTTAACCACTGCTTACAATTCTGAAGGGAATGGCAAGAGCGAAAGAGGTCATCCGCCAATCATCAAAGCTTTGGTAAAAGCTTGCAAGGGTAAGATCCGTGAATGGCCTAGACTGCTACCGTTTGCTTTATGGGCAGACCGTACAACTCATAGTACCGTTACAGATTACATGCCAGCAGAATTGATACTAGGACAGAAACCTGTGATGCCGATTGAGGAGGTTGTGCCTACTTGGAATGTTTTGCCATGGGAAGATGGTAGAAGTACGGAGGATCTTCTTGCATTAAGGATCCAGCAGTTAGAACGTAGACCTGAGGATGTTGCCAAAGCTATCAAAAGATTAAAGATTGCTAGAGAGAGAAACAAAGGCAGATTTGATAGAACACATAGATTACGACCCAAACCAGTTAAAGAAGGTGATTGGGTGTTAGTCTATGATAGTAGTCTTGATAATCAGCATAGCTCTATCAGGAAGTTCTCCAAGAGATGGTTTGGACCTTATGTGGTGTTAGAAGTTTATGATAATGCCACATACTCCTTGAGAGAGTTAGATGGTGCAGTGCTCAAGATACCAGTCGCAGGAAAGAGAATCAAGCTCTTTAGGAGGAGAGGGGAGGACCACAACGTTGTAGAGTTTACAGAGGACGAAGCTGAAGACTCAATGCAGGTTGAAGATGAGTTTGAAGCCGAAGCTGAAGAGTCTTGATCAGGATGGCACATACAGGAGGATGTGCAGGTTCAGAGGGGGTGGATGTCGCGCTACTTGGCGGCTACATGCTTGACTTCTACTCCGACGCTTGAGTTTAGTAGTTCTAGAAATTAGCTCATAGTACTTCTAGTCCTTTATACATATGTTTGACACTTTTGCATACGGTGTTGACACTATTGTGTTATATATTTTGAGTCTTAGTAGGTTGATAGTATGTTATCTATCTTGTTCAAGCACTCCTGCGCTTGTGCAAATGATATCATGCTTATCTATGTTGTGAAAGTACATAACTTAGGGTTTCCATGCTGATAGAGGTTTAAGCTCATGGGTTGTACTTACTTGTCGCCCATGCACGCTTTCTAGATTGGTTAAGTTATCTTTTAGGGTTACGTGTTATTTTATATGCCTTCGCGTGAAGTTTAAGGTTTACGCTGACACTTTAGGGGCTGACGTGGTAGCCTTTGAGTGAAGTTGAGTTACCACGTGGATTAGGGCACTAAAGGACAACCAAGTGGAGCTATGACCTCCCATTGGTCTGTCTTTGTCTTTAGTTTAACTCTAAATTTAGAAATAGAGCTCTAAAGGAGAGTTCGAGCATTTGGTGAGAGGACTTCGAAATTTGAGAGCACAGGAGGGTAGAGCTCGTCATGCCAAGCACTTCCAGTGAAATTTTCGATCGATTTGAGGCAATAAAGACGAAGTTATGATCAATTGAAGTTCGAATTGTGCCAGAATTGAATCACTTTTGTTGGATTTAGGGTTTTCAGTGTCACTGGCAGCAGATTTGAGGAAATTGCTTCAAAACTTCGAGGTTGTGTTCTCTGCCAGCAGGGCTACGGTTTCCTAAAAAGTTTTATATCGATTGAGTGACTGACTAATTCAGGGCGGCCGCTGAAGCAGAAGGGGTCTGAAAAGCTCTTAATCTAGAGCAGCGACTTCAGAGGAGGAGATCTGGAGTTCTGTGTACATTCAGGAGTCCCAATATCATAGGGGTGTTCAGCATCCTGTAGACTCCAAATCTTGTAAGAATATTTGAAATTGATCAAGCCAATCTTCTGTTATAGGTCGAAATAGCCATCTAGGTACCGGAAATTGCCGTAGTTTTCTTGCTCAAAACTTTTCTGTTCATATCTCCGTGTCCGAATTTGATCTCAGGCTGAAACTTCGTCTGTGAGTTCAGTAGTACCTCATTTGCATGTAGGGGAAGTTTAGAAGTCTAAATCTTCATAGTTTTCCTCTCCGTGAGTGTCAAAGTTCACCGCCGGATCTTATTACTACCAGCTAGACTTGAATTTCGCTTTCTGAGTATATTACTAGATCTTACACATCTGTGGGAGTGTTTATAGCCCTGTTGTAACCTGAAAGCCAACCTCTTGAGTGAACAACCACAGCCAGAAGCCCGGTACTTTCCTAGGTAGACGGATCACACTCCGACATCGTATTAACCCATATATTTGAATTAATTTTATACTTCGAACCATAATTATTGTGGGGGCGAGAGAACTTATAAATTTGTTTATCTGCAGTTATATTCTCTATGGTTTTATCTATAATATACCTATATATGTGCTAAGATGTACAATAAAGATCAAAACCTTTCATTTAGTGGTAAATATGGGTATAACTATGCTGCATGCATAATAAGGAGATGATCTAATGAGTAGTTTTAAGTAGAAAATAAACATGCCTCGGAAGGGGCATGTTGAGTACCCTGCAGGCGCTCAGCATGAGAATGGAGTCGACGCACAAAAAGCAATTTTGATGGTTTCGCATGAAGAAGTGTAAAGAGAAAATCAAGAAGCTCCACCAGAAGGAAAATCGACATCTCGGTCGCAAGGTGTGCAAGATCACAAAGGGTTGTACGAGAGCTGCACCTCAAGAGAGCAATAGCAACAAGTGGTTGCACAATCGGCGACGAAAGAATCCTCAGGTGGCCCCTGCTGCCAGCTCTCCAAGGAGGTACAGGTGGGCGTCTCATGGCTACCTGCTGGCGGATAACACGGACCTCAAGTTTGGGGATGCGAGTAGGACAAGAATCAACCGACTGACTCACAAGACGGACAGGAGAGTGGTGGATGTTGACGAGATTTTGGTGAATAGCAAGTTTAGGGAGAGTAAAGTTTAGAGAGTGTAGTAGTAGGGTTAAGGAGACCCGTAGCGGGTCTGGTTTTGTTCAAACCGAGCGTAAGCTCGTTTAAATGACAAAGCAATAAATTCTATGAGGCCTCACCTTTTTTCACGGTTAAAAAAAATTGAAAAAATGAGGAGTTTTAATTTTAGTTTATCTTTCATAAACATATCTTATTCATTTAGTAAGAAATATATTTTGATAATTGTATTCATACATATTTTCTTACATCTATGTCTACAGAGCAATGACGAATAAGTAAGATATTATATAATCAAAAGATTTGCTAATTGTATATTGTAATTATTCTCAAGGAAAGAGAACTTATAAGTTGACTTGTCTTTAATTTAATTCTTTATCATCTTGTAAATGATATACCTAAGATCTGATAAAGGGTGGATAAACGAAATTGGTGATAAATACGAGTTTGGATATATTTTCTAACAGCGATATGAAAAAAGTAAATAATGATGAATTTTCTTCTTGATAACTAGATTACATAAAGATCTATGGACATTATTTCTAAGTTATACTCTTTTTATTTGTTAACTAATATTTTTTATTTAGAGAATAAATCGAATAGTCGAGAATATCGACTTAGATCTTGAATAGAGTTGCACCTGAGCATGTTGTAATCTTTAGTTCTTCACTTTCTTTATTTGAACGGCTTCAGCCACTTGAGAGTTGATCGTATTTAATCTTGAGAGTTGATCGTAACATGTGAACACAAAATATTCATTCTATTTGCAGGAGAGAGGGATCTTGAAGTCGCTCATGTGTACATGTCCAGGATGTACCCACGACTGACGGAATCGCTAAGTTCCTCTTATGTTCTCTGGAGCTTGATCTTCACTAGTTACCTCCTCGTGATTGCAACGCTGTTGATAAGTTTCACTTAGGAAATTAAATTATCGTCGGCTACTTTGGACATCCTCAAAACTGATCATCAAAAATAAAATTGCAATTATAATTTGTGCAGACCGAGACCCAAGTCGGTCCTCATGACGAGGAGTCACCGGTGTGAAGTGAACTTCTGAGCGGAGCTAGTTCCAATCATCTTTGAGGGTCTCAAGAAATGATCAAGAAACGGTGAACCGTTGAACGGAAACGCCAGCCAGATCTATATTCTGCATCCATGGTAGATGTTTGTTGAGTATTGGTCGATGCAGGGATGACAAAAGCTTCTTTATTCTTCTTGTAAGTTTGGTAATTTACATACAATGTACATACTCGAGGAGGAACGAACCAACCATCTGGATCTGTACATACTCGACAAGGAACGAACCAACCATCTGATCTACTCTCGCGGTCGAACACGATCATGTCGTTTCTGTCTGTTATTGAACAAGTGCAACAGCGAAAAGCTGCTGCTAGTTATGGTTACTGAGATTCAGTAACCGACCACTACCTCATTCTTTATTCTAACTCCTCACTTTGCTGTTTGACTCACAGTTCTTGCTGTGTCACAGGTTTGTAGGACCTACATGGACCTCTTCATATAATATATCTGGATTTCAGCGTTGTTGGAGGTGTGTTCGCCCTAGATGTGGCATCCGAGTTTCACTTCCCTCCATCTTTTCCGTTCCAACTGCTATGTCAGAGAAATTGATGGGCTCACGTATTGTATGTCATCTCTTTCTACTATCTTGATAATATTAGCATTCACTATGAAGTAACATCGTCACGAGTTCATCAAGTCCGAAGCAAATTGACGTGTTATATTGATGGGGTCTTCCATCCGACGTTAAGCTTGCACTTAAGCTTGCACTTAAGCTACAGGTTGAGCATTCGCTAGAGAACTTGCTCTAACTGTAGCCGACACGGTTCACAAGATTTACCAGTGTTTGATATTATAGCAGCGGTAGGAGACCTTAGAGCTTCTGATAGTAGAGCTTAATCCCGATGTTCCTTCTCCCTTCTGGGCGTTGGGTTGTTTGACCCTTTCTCTTGATATATTGATGAGATCTTTCCATCCGTTAGGTATTCATTGCGTCGCGTTGGTTGTAACAAGTAGAAGAAGAGATCAGATCTAGAAGATCTCTACATCGTGGTGTGCCGTTATCACGCGGTCACAGTACGAGAGAAAGAGTCCACCGCTTCTCTTCTGTTGGCTGTTACAACGAGAGTTGACGTCCACCTTATAGATATTTTCTGCAGTAATTGTCCTCCACATCGTTCACCTACGGTTCCTGATTGCGCAATAAGTACGCATCATTCGTCGACATCTTCAATGCGCCGTCAACGTACAAAAACAAGTAATTTTAGTCCACCTTTACTCCTGAACGATCTATACTCCTGAACGATCTAGAAAGAGGTTGAATTCAACTGCTTTCGCAGTAAGTATGCATCATTCATCGACATCTTCAATGCGCCGCCCAACATACAGAAACAAGTAATTCTACGAAGAGGTTGAATTCAACTGCCATCTAATTTTGAAAGATCTCTGTCCTGTTAATTTCTCATTCTGTCCAATGTTGTCTTTGTAGCGCTCACTTTGAAATCTCCCTTTGTTCTTCTCACATCTTTCATTAAATGGCTGTTATTGTCTTTGCAGCGCAGAGAGTTTTCGCGGTTGATTTTGAAATCCCTGTCTGACCTTCACGTTTCTCATTTCGCCTAGTACTGTCTTTGCATCGCTATGAGTTTCGCGGTTAACTTTGAAATCTCTCTTTCATCCTCACACTTCTCATTTTGACCGGTACTGTCCTTGCAGCGCTAAGAGTTTTCGCGGTTAATTTTGAGTGTTTTTGCGGTTAATTTTGAGATACCCCTCTGTCCTCCTATTTCTGATGTCTTCCAGTACTGTCTTTTTTCAGTTAACTTTGAAACCGTTCTCTCTCCTTCCGATCATATCTCTTTCCTCTCAGCTTTTTCAACTATATCTAGAAGGAGTAGTTTCTTTTCATCTTATTCTTTCGACTTTATATTCCTTGAGTGTAGTGGTGGATAAGATCTTTGATTGTATATGCACGATGAGTGACAATAATTCCACTGAGTGGACTTGCGAGGATGTAGCATCACCGTTACATATTCATGCTGATTTCACTTCAGAAGAAGTGAAAGAGATGGAAGTCTAGGAAATCACTGGGACTTACTTGCATAGCTGCGGAGGATTGGCTTTCAAAATATTTTGAAGTGTACATACGGAAGTGCCACGATTCTTGAGAGTAGAGTTAACGCATTGTTGAAAAACTCGATTGACAAATCCTTTTCAGCAGATGCTCGAGAAGAACTTCAAGTTCACAGAGAGAAATACCAATCTATTCAGAAAACTCTCACATCCTCTTCTCAACTATCTTCTCGTGTTTCTTTACGAGAGGCATCTCCTTCTACTTCTTGTTCTTTGCCTCTAGCTACTACTTCTCGTTCTCTTCCTAGAGGGACTTTGCATCGAGTGTCGTCTCCATCCAGAGTGGTTAACCGTGACATATTTCAATCTCCGATGGGTGAGTCCAGATCGAGAGATGTAGTACAACCTCGTCACTTGGTTGAAGAGTCGTTAGACCAATGTGTGTCAGATCCAATAATTGTTGCCATAAACTCAGAAAGTTGTGCATTGACTGAGTTGTTATATAAGCGCGTCTGGCGTCCAAAGCCGCCTGGTGTACCCAAGACTGAGTGGGATAGTACGTATGTGCCAAAGTATCATCCTCGAACAAAACATGTCTATAATCGTAATATCAGACTGCTCAGAAGTGCATTCAGAGATAGATCCAATCCAGTAGTCGATCTTGCATTCAGTTCTAACTTTCGTACAGACTCAAAGGCAGAAAAGATCACGTTAGACTATATCACGCAAGTTTGTGAGTCATTGGAACCATTGGTTTTCCAAGTACAATGGATCAGTGTCGTTTTCCATTGCCAGCCATATGATCCGTTGAAAGGTTGGTTCAAGGATCATAAAAAACATGGTCGATATAACCAAAAGTCTCTTGATGCGCAATGTTAGAAATTAGACTCGAAGAATGATATTCATAATATCGATGATACACAAGATATTTCCAGTGACATATTTACTAACATTGCATTGGTAGAACTGAGAGGTGTTCTCATGCAAGTTCCATGTGAATATATAGCTGTCTTAAACAAAGATTTGATGAAATCTATTTCATCCGATAGTGTACACAAATTGTGGCATGCTTTGCTCCCAACTTCTTACGCGTTCGAGAAAGATAAAGCTGTTAGTGTTATCCGAAGAACTCCATATCTAGTATTTAGCATCCAAGTTATGGAAATTTATCCAAACCACGAGCCTAGATCTGGATATGACAGAAACAGTACACCTTCTGAGTTATATGTTCCATGCGGAGAACAATGGAGACGAGATCATGCAAAATGGTGTTCTACTCTTTCTGCGGTATGACACTAAACAAGCCGATGTAGTTAGTTCTTTTCTTTTATGTTTTCATGATACGTACCGTGTCTTTGAAGTTAATGTTAGTACTTTACATGTTGCGATGGTTTGCACTAATTTTTGCTTCTGCTTCTAGGTGGTACTGATATTGAATTACTGTACAGGGTGATATTATACAGTTTCCAGCAATTTACTTAACGGATCCATTATAGTTGGTTACGACGACTATAGCATGGCCATCCAAGGATGAAGACTCCGATTCGGATGCTGATATCAGAAACATTGATAACTCCAACTCTAGCAAAGATCTACGTTCGACCGGAGTTCATAACTCTAATGATGCAGAAGAATTCTCCATGACTGCAGCTGATTGCAAGGTTGGACGAACACAGATGGTAGGTCTCCATAGTCGAATCCATGCAATATGAAAACTTCATTTGATCATGAGTGGTGCCATCAAGACCTGATACAAGTACTGACATTTGTCTTCAAAATAATAAGGTACTTGCTGCATCAACTATTCCGTCAGATTGCGTTGCTCTTCCGATTGTTGCAGTACTAGATCCTTATACTGTTACTACTGCAATGCCACGGAGCGCTAGTAATACAATGGTTAGTTTAGGGCCAAATGCCGAGGATAAAATAGTTATTCATGCATGCAGATCTGCCATCCCCTTGGGTTCATCAATACAGGAGTCTATAGTCCCTCCCCGTGATTCATCCTTGCACGCTACAAATCCTCTCCCTCCTTCTTCTATAGTTTCTTCTTCTCATTTATAGTTGCATGTGGCGAGCAAAACTGTAGACAAAAGGTCAAGTTCATCAGGGGATATAGAGCTTCTTTCTCCGAACGCTGGTGACCATGAAGGAAATTTGAGCTCTATGTTTCATTCTCCCTTTGTGTATGGGCATGAAAACTGTAAAGAGTTGACTCCAGAAACTACATGTAGCATACACGCACCCTTGTTCCCTTCTTCGTCCCGTTCTCCTCTAGACAGTTGAACTACTCTTGAGTCAATTGACACCGATACTACCAGCAAGATAGCTCAAGACAAGAGACCAATCATGGATATCTATAACAATACACAGCCTTTTGTTAATGTCCAAGTGCCGGGTAGGACTCCATCGTCTACACTCTTGTTCAAGAAAAAAACACGTCACATTCCACAACCAGTGCAGAAGTTACAGTTGGATCCAAGAATGGATCAAAACAAGTCACAGTTCAATGATAGCTGGTCCAGTGGAGCACCTTCTAAGTATGTATAAGTTAGCTTTCAATTTTGTAAAAGCAAACATCCTTGTACTAGATTTAGTAGATAGTTTTGTGCAAAAATGCATTTCAGATTCAATATTAATCAGTATTGCATTGCAGAATTGTAACATTGAATGCACAATCATTGTCAACTGTGATACGATCACGACTAACGTTACTGGAGAAATGTCACATCTCTACTGTTTCGAGACCTAGCCAGCCTGTATTACAAGCGGTTGATCCAAACCTTCCTCCTTTCCAAGCGAACCTTCCTTCTTTCCAAGCGATCCACGAGGTAAACATTTTCTAAACCTCATGCACATCGATCTTTAGATCCGCATTACAGACTATGTTAAGAATTTTATTTGGGCAGTGCAGCTTGAGACTAGATATGTTTCCTTGAGTTCTTTGAGTATCAAGAAGCATCTTTTTATTCAAGTGAAGGTAATATCGATTCTTCTTCTTTAGTTCTTGTTTCAATCTAGCTTGAATCTAGTTCTTAACATGTTTTGTTTTCTCCCAACAGATAGTTGCAGATCCAGATCAGGTCTTTAAATTATTCAACTGGGAAAGCAAGTTGAACATTGCGATGTTTGCAATGGGGTTGAGTCAAAAACAGAATGTTTACAGCAATCTGAAAACGTTCATGGCTCAAGAAAACAACCAAGCTAATAAATTAATATCTAGCATCGATGAGAAACGAGTAAGAAGACAACCTTTTGTTGGTCATTCTGCAGATTCTAACGAGATGTTACTTGATCGATTAGTTCTGTGGGCTTTAGATCATAAGATAGTTATTGTCAACCGACCGTTATCTGTGAATGGTGTCATCTGACTGTGCAAACAGCATGTAAGTTTCCAATTTCAGTAAAATGATATTGTATGTACAAGATCTATAATGTCATGATTCATAAACATTTTTGTTAACAACTGGGTCGTGTCTATCTGCTCGGAATGAAATTCTAAGCAATTTAAAAGTCCTGTTCAAGTGAATTTCAAACTCGAGCAAAGTCATCCACACATGACTCTCATTATCAGTCACGGTGCTCATATGTATATTACAAAGTACAAATGTTGTCTGAGAAAAGTGAATCTTGTTGATATAGTCCCAAGCTCTAGTAGATCGATGGCTAACATTAGCCGGAGTGGTTAGGGTAGTTACAGTTAGTTAGAGGGCTGTCCTGTGCATAAGGTGCAAAATGTGTACTCGGTCAAGTTTCAATCGATTTGGAGATTTCCAGCGACAGATCTTCAAAATGAAATTTTTAGCACTTGAGTCTAAAACAAATACTGGCTAGCTATTTGGAAAATTTGGAAAATTTTATGAGGTCGCATGCTCATTTCTGACTTCATTTGGTCCAATTTCGACCTTTCTTGGTGTGTTCTTTCGACGTTTTCGTCGTGTTTTGTACACCTACAGTTCGTAGAAAAGTTCTTTCTTCACTCTCGCTGTAGGAGGAGTTCGCGGAGTCGACTTCTTGTGACTTGTGACAACTCTTGATCGCACGGTGTGGAAAGATGAGTTTCGTGAAGGTTCTGTGAGGTTTTCCGCGTACAAAACAGAGCAATTTCAACATTACAGCTATGACGGAGTCCGTATCTTTGATCACTGGAGAGAAGCTCGACAAGAACAACTACCAAGTGTGGAAGTTCCGGATGATGACTTTCCTGCAGGGACAAGATCTATGGGATCTTATCACTGAGGAGGAGAAAGCGCCTGAACTATCAAATTCTGCTCCGAAATTCAAGGAGTGGAAGAAGCGCTTGTATCAGGCGATTCACTACATCGCGCTGACAGTTTCAGTATCGATGATCGACCACATTCAGGATTGCGATACACCCAAGAAAACTTGGGATGCACTCGTGCGTCTATTTCAATCCAGAATAGAGGCACATAAGCTGCAATTGCTGCAGCATTTCAACACGTCCACACCTGCTCACGCTGATGCTTCTCCCTAAGGCGGGACGCTCTCTTATCGATGTATTTTAACATCCCACAGTCAAGGATTGAACCGAAGCATGTCTTAGCAACACAAAACAAGAGTTGCGTTCATTATAGTACTTAACCCACGTGAAGAAGGGGTCGATGTGCATCAACGACTACGTGAATCATGTCAAGCAACTCGTGGATCAGCTATCTTCTATCAAAGTCGAGATTGATCCCACTGTCTTGATCAGAATCACATTGCAGGGACTGCCTGCAGAGTACAAACAGTTCATGACATCGATTTCAACCAGAGAACCTCTTCCGCGGTTTGATGAACTTGTTTCTATGATGTTAGGAGATGAGGTGCGCCTACTGGGAAGTTCTACTTCGACGGGCCAGCAAGAATCTGTCTATTTTGCAGATTCTGGAGGATCTCGAGGTAGGGGTCGTGGCAAAGGTGCTGGACATGGACGGGATCGTGGAGAGCAACAACAATCGCAGCAGCAGTAGAACCAGTAGAACCAGCAGAACCAGCAGAACCAGCAACAGTCTGGTTCCTCTAACAACTAGAGACGAGCGCCTGGTTCTTGCAACTACTGCAAGAAGCAAGGTCACAATGCGAATCAGTGCTATAAGAAGTAGAACGACCAAAGACACCAATATGACAACAACCTCCAGCAAGATAACAACAACCAACAAGGCTATGCAGTCACTGAACAAGTCTATTCGGAGCAGTTGCTGATTACTACGCATCAGAGTTATGCGGCTTTCGAGTCACTGATTGACTGGGTGATTGACTCCGACGCCACCAGTCACATGACTCCTCATTGGGAGTGGTTCAGTACACACGAGCATGTGGAGACTCCACAGTTTATGGTGGCAGGAGATGACATCAAACACAAGATCCAACACAAGGATAACATTCCACTTGACATTCCTGCTTCAACATTCCGTATACCTATAAATATTTACTGGTATACGGAATGTCTTACATGTATCCACGTTGACTAGAAACCTGCTATCCGTGAGACAGTTGATAGAGCAGGGTCTGCAAGTGCGCTTCATTAAAGATGGATGCTTTATTGAAGATTCAAATAGCACTGTCATAGCTCGAGGTAGCAAGAGTGACAGGCTGTTTAAACTAGATGCATCTGCGCTTAAGTTACAGGCTGCCATGTATGGACAGAGTGGTCCAGTAGTGTCTGACATTGACATCTGTCACAAGCGAATTGGGCACATGAACTTTCAGAGGCTGAAAAGCCTTCCGAGTTCTGACCTGGTTATAGATCTGTTCAAATTCGAATCCAGTGAGCCCACTGGAGTCTATGCAGCATGTCAATTCGGCAAGCAAGCTAGATTGCCCTTTAAGTGATCAGGTAGTAGAGCGAATAAGCTTCTGGAGCTTGTTCACATTGATGTATGGACTACTTCTAAGTCAAGTGTGACGAGTTTCTAGTAGTTTGTGTCGTTCATTGATGATCATTCGCTATACTTGGATCTATTTGTTGAGAAATAAGTCCTTTATCGAAGTACTGTCAGCATTCCAGACTTTCTGCAAGTTGGTGGAGAAACAATCTGGAGCATCTATCCTTTGTTTGAGATATGATGGAGGAGGCGAGTTTCTTTCAAGAATCTACACATAGCAGAAGCTGCTCGTGTGACGTTGAACGAGAAGACCATACCTAGACCTTACTGGACTGTAACGACCTATGTTACACATAGGAAGTTTGTCTATTAGTAAGGTGTTTAGTTATAACTAAGTATTGAGAATGTTTATTTGCTGCCAAAGTACTTTAAGGAGGTATCAAGTTAGTCATGACTAGCTAAAAGTTAGTTATGGTTAAACTTAGCTGTATTTTTGGCAGAATTCAGATATTTGCTAAAGAGTGAGCACTACTATCTTGTCATCTTGTCTAAAAGGTAGAAAGGAGGTGGAAAGTATCCCTTATCTCCTTTTTGACTTGATATTAGTGGTTGGATTAAAGTTGTGGACTTTGTGGGCATTAAAAACAAGAAGAGATTCCACATGTTTCCTTTTTAGTGGGTCCTAGTGTAGAGGGGGGTGGAAATTCGAGATTCCTTGAGAATATTTCAGAATCCTTCTAGAAGTTGTTGACTTTGAACGAATAAGCCCATGTGAAAAGGTAAGAAGCCCATGTGATTAATGCTTTTACCTTAAGTAATATCTTAGTAAAACCCGGTAAAAGTAGTTACGGCTGAGTTACCAGAGGGTACCAAAGTAAAAACCTAGAATGTATAAATAGAAGAGTAGAGAAGAGCTCATCATCCTTGTTTTCACATCGTCGTAATGACAACTTGAGTAATATAGAGAGTGTGGGATATTTTTAGCATGTGAGAACTAGAGAGACATCGTTGGAATGGAAGATTTCAGTTGATGAGTTTATGGAGATTTTTAGTTGATAAGTTTGTGGGTGTATGAATGAGTGATGGTGGTAACGCTGCCCACACTGAAGGGTGTGACCTCGGCCAACTCTGCTGCCGGTAATATCAACCCTCGAGGATGCATCGACATACTGGAAGATCTGTTGCACTAAGCCACACGCACTTACTGTGAGCTGAAGGCTCTGTTCTTCCCAAGTGCCCACAGTCTAGCTTCTACTTCTTAGAAGACGAAACTAGTCTTCCATAAGACAGCTACTCTGTCTTCCGGGATTCTAACAGTACTTCCTAGATAGCTCTCGTCTTCCGAGCTATATCTAAACAATCCCAACTAAGCAAGGCCTCGCATGGATTACCAAGAAGACAACCCACCTTGCATTGCATCCTACTTCCTATCAGAAGATATAAGATTCACGAAACGTAGAGTGCATAACAGGTTCAGAAGATGGTTGCGGGCTCCTGCGGTGACAGTGGCCTCTGGGAAGACACCCGAGACAGTTTCCGATTCAATGTCTTTCTCGGAAGACCTCCCAAAGTCAGGCTTCCTTTCGCTGGTTTCACCTGTCTTCTTCTTCCTACGCGCAATCTATCCTCACAATAGACTCAAGACAATTGCACTCTGTTCTTCTGACTTCTCACCTCTCATACACACTCAGAAAAAGCTTGCTGCTCGGTGGGAAAACATGACCCTCGACCATTCTCTCCAGATTCAACCAGCAAGACTTCTCACGACTCTCTCTTAAGTTCGGGAAGAAGAAGGGATGGACTGCTATGGGTCGGACAGAAGAGACCCAAAGTGGACCCTCACGTCTTCTCGCGCATTTTGCCAGCCCTTCCAGTCTTCTAGTCTCTCTAGGAAGATGTGGAGTTGAGAAGCTTGGAGACCGGGAGGCACAGGCCTAGTTCCCGTCTTCCAACCTCTCGAAATAACAAACAACTCATCAAGCCACTCGGAATTCGTACCAAACCTCTCTTAACACAAAACCAACACAAATCCACTCTTGATACGAATTGGGTACAGTCGACTTCCGAAGACAGTCGGGCTTCCGAAGCGTCTTCCGAAGACAGTCTTCCGAAGATGTTCTGATCTTCCGAAGCGTCTTGTGTTCAAGGTTTCGGGAGTAGAGGGATGGTAGGGTAGGGAAATTGATAGCTGGGATCTCCAATTTGAGGGCTAGGAGTAGGGAAGCTCGAATTGAACTCGAGAAGAATGAAGAAGATGTCTGACAGAAATTGGGCAGCGCTTCCGCGTCCAATGTCATAATAGGAAAATGAGGATGGGGGAATCGATCGATCAGGCTGCCTGCAAACCACTAGGGAAGCGCGGGGGATACCAACAAAGGCGAGAAGCAGTGGGGAAGGGGAGAAAACATGGGAAGAACCTCTACTGTCTTCTGTTGACTTCCCGAGCTATCTTCGATCTTCCGTGCGCTTTTGGTTCGAGTTCCAGCTCCAATGCGACCCCACAAGGCTGCTTCCGCTGTCAGCTTCTGGCTACGCCTCAATTCCACCTTCGATTCCACTTCAGTCACCCTCCAATGTCAGCTTCCGGTTGCTCACAGAAAACGTCTTCCACCTACTATGCTTCCTGCGCTTCAGCAATTCGATCTCGCCTTCTTGCTAGTTTCGAATCGATCCTAATCCTCACTCGATTTCACCTCGCTGTCTCCTCACTCAAAGCTCACCCTCGAATCGAACTTCTCAATCAAGA
This sequence comes from Asterella californica, assembly GCA_036924285.1. Lineage (NCBI taxonomy): Eukaryota > Viridiplantae > Streptophyta > Marchantiopsida > Marchantiales > Aytoniaceae > Asterella > Asterella californica. Next base: position 28,293,751 of record JAYKYS010000006.1, on the reverse strand, counting down.
AACGCTCCTGCTGCAGGAAGTTGGAAATCTGCTAATGCGCTTCCTGCGCATCTTCCCCGCAGTTTAGGGGTTCCGAACCTAGATGACCTACCTGACCTACCTACCTCCTTGGTGTTACCTAGTAGGTACACCCACTCTTTTACCAGGTTATGCTTCCGCGGTTGCCGTCTTCTGGAAGATGCGTGTCTTCTGCCGTCTTTCGTCTTCTGAAGACACCGCCGAGAAGACGCTTCTCGGAAGACGGTCGTCTTCCGAAGAAGTCAACTTCTTATTACGAAAAGTTCGTAAGATCATCTTCCTGCTAAGGAAGACGTAGTCTTAAGTAACAACGCTTCTTTAGTTATACAAACAAGTTATTAATCTTAAAATTTTCAAAAATTCGTGAACCCTGTAATTTGTGGGCACCACATACGCCCACCCTCAAATGTTTGCGTCCTCGCAAACATCAGCGCTTCAGCACTTCTGTTCACGTCCAGTACTTCTTGACACGCCACCCATTTACGTGAGTGGTCATCAACGTACCGTCCAACTCTTCCAATTGCAAAGAACCATTGGTGAAGACCTCCAAGACGCGGTAAGGACCCATCCAGCGAAGATGAAGTTTCCCGGGGAACTTAAGATGTCGATTGTCATAGAGAAGAACTAAGTCCTCATCCACGACGGTCACCTTCTTCAGTTTGCCATCGTAGTTCACCTTACGTTGCGCTTGTACCTCGTACGTCTTTTCCAAAGCTGCATTCCTGTCTTCTTCGAATTCTACAAAGTTCAGAAGACGCTGCTCCTGACTTTCTTCTTCTTCCATGCGTTCGGTTACTGCTAACCTGTAAGTAGGGACCTCTAACTCGATGGGCACAATAGGTGTCATGCCATAAGTTAGGTAGAAAGGTGTCTTCAGGGTCGTGACTTTGGGTGAAATCTTGAAAGCCCATAACACAGATGGTAATTTCGTGTCCCAATCATACGCATGGTTAACAGTTACCTTATTCAGGATGTTACATAGAAGACCATTCGACTTCTCCGTCAGTCCGTTCGCTTTCAGGTTGTATGACGTCGTCTTCCTATGCTTAATCCTGAAGTATTGGGTCAAGAGGGAGATAGTCTCATTTAAGAAATGAGTACCCCTATCTGATACCAATTCTAGCGGACATCCGTACCGAGTGATAATGTTATGCCAGAGGAACCTGGCTACTACTGCGGAGTCGTTCTACTTGTTGCTTCACCTTCCACCATCTTGGTAGCATAGTCGGTAGCTATCAAAATATACCGTGCTCGTGTTCTTCTTGTCACCAGGGCGATAGGCCTAACAAAGTCGATTCCCCACTTTTCAAAAGGAGCAAGCGGAAGAATGGGAGTAAGAGGCCACCTAGTAGTAGCTGTTGGTCTTCCAACTCTCTGGCACGCATCACATTTCCTGATCTCCTGAAAAGTGTCTCTGTACATGGTCGGCCACCAGTATACGGCGTCTAACATCTTCTTCATTGTGGTCTTCAGCCCGTAGTGACCCCCCAGCATCCTCGTAGTGAAGACTTGTGATCACTGGCTTAATCTCTGAGGGCTCAAGACATCTCCTTAGCTTCTCGTCATGTCTCTTCCGAAACAGGATACCCTGGAAGATGGCGTAAGGACCTGCCTTGTGTAAGAAGATAGCCCTTCTGCTCCCATCTCTCCGCATCCAATCCCTCTGGGTATTGTTGGTCTTTCGAGAACTTCCTCAAGTCCTTGAAGATCGACTCTTCTGTGAAAGTCGCAAAGACTGGATCAGAAGATCTAGTCTCGTCTTCTGGGAAGCAGGCGGTACGCCCCCTCTTAGATGAAAGTGTCTATGCGAAACCTGAAAACAGCTTCTCGTCAGGGAACTCGTCTTCCACTTCATCTTCTCGTCGTTCCGTCTCCAATCTGGATAGATAGTCAGCATTCACATGCTGTCTTCCAGGCCTGTACTCAACTGTGTAAGTAAATTCTTGGAGTAGGAGAACCCACCTAGCTATCATACCAGACAAATCTGCTTTCTTCACAAGATGTTTCAAAGAAAAATGATCCACATAGAAGACAAACGGGTTGGCTAGAAGATAGTATCTAAACTTCCTACATGAGTAAATCATGCCAAGACACTCCCTTTCAGTTGTCGAGTACTTCTTCTCTGCATCACTGAGTTGTCTTCACGCATAGTAGATGGGATAATCCTTCTTCTTCTCATCTTTCTGACTCAACACCACCCCTATGGCGAAAGCAGAAACATCCACATAAATGTGAAAGACTCTCTCTCAATCAGGTGGTCTTAGGATAGGGGATTCCGACAGAAGCCTCTTCATTTCTTCGAATGCTTCCTGGTGCTCAGAAGACCAAATGTAAGGTTCGTCCTTCTTCAGCAACTTGGTGAGTCTTCCTGCTACCTCTGCGTACCTGTCAATAAACCTCCTGTAGTATCTTACGTTGCCTAGGAAGCTTCTCAACTGAGTCAGGTTAGCAAGTGGGTGGAGTTTCATGATGACTTCCACCTTAGCACAGTCGACTTCTATACCTCTTCCAGAAATCCTATGTCCTAGCAAAATTCCCTCTGACATACCAAAGAAGCACTTCTCAGGGTGAAGAGCCAAACGATGTTCTCTACACTTCAGAAAACACTTCCTTAGGAATATCAGGTGGTCTTCTTTCGATCCAAACACACAGAAGTCATCCAAGAATATCTCCATGAAGGTACGAAGATACTCCTTGAAGATTGTAATCATCAATCTCTGGAATGTGACGGGTGCGTTGCATAAACCAAACGGCATTTCATTGTATGCGTACGTGCCCCAATCAGTAGTGAAAGTGGTTTTCGACTTGTCTTGTAGTGACATAAGATTACTCCTTTTGCCCATTTAGTATACAAGATATCGTTCTCACAGAGGATTTGCACAAGTAACGCTGCTCTAAGTTCTAAGATCTGTTCAAACACACAAACACACGGATTTTGCTTAGGAATCTCGTCTTCTCACAAAACCACGCGTCTTCCAGACACTCCAAAAGGTGCTCTGGAACTAAACAAACAACTACTAACTAAAATATCACACAACTGTTCACAGAGAATCTCGGGAAGACGATCTTCCTGCTTCCAGGTCACTTCTTCTAGTCTTCTCAGTATCGTCTTCCTGAAGCGATTCTCGTCTTCTGGGGGTTCAACTCGTCTTCTCACACCTCCAGAAGATTGTCTTGCTCCACAGAAGTCGACTAGCAACGGTCGTTACACCTTACTCTTCCACTCACATAACAACGGGTTAGATCAATCACAGGGTGTATGTCCCCTTAGCTTTCCCAGGCTTTTGCCTACTGAAATAGTCTTCCTGCAGCACTACAACAACATTCACCTTCACGGAAGCTCAATAGAAGTCTCGGAAGCTCACTAGAAGAAGGTAAGAAGATGGAGAAGATGAGAGAAGATGGGGAAGATGAGAAAATCCAAACAAGAGAAAAACAAGATGAAAAGAAGAAATTAAGATTCTGACAGGCTTCTAGTCCGGATCCTGACTAACAAGCCATCCCTGCTTGTAATAGTTTGGGGAGGAAGACGATAAACGTGAGTACTGTTGCACCGTCTTCTACTCGAGGATGTCGTCTTCTGCTGTGGGAAGAAGACTTCTTTCTTCTTCACTTCGCTGCTCTGAGTACTCTGTCTTCTGGGATCCCTTATCCATAAGACCGTCCGTACGTAGATCCCAAGTGCTCTAGTGAACGAGCCAAGCTACACTTCCACAACTGCTGACAGTCACCGTCACTCAAGAAGAACACTTCTCATGCACAATTGGGAGCGAATTCAAGGAACCACCACCTAGAAGACACGGATTAAGCTTCTGCACTCAAATCAACAATCTATTTCCCGAGAAGAAGTTACATTGGCATTGGGAAGCTCACTCCCTCTACTTCCTGCGTCTACTCCTCGACACACCAGTCTAGTCAACAGGACTGCACGAGGATGCCGTTCCCTGCTCCTAAACTGTCCACTACCTCTATCTACATCTTCGAACCACTGCTGGTACGAGCATGCAGACCCCTCCTGTGTATTCCAAGACTATTCATATGTTTCCAACGACGGGTGTAGTTTGCCAAGAACTATCTGTCATGTGTCTCTAATGTGTCTAGTCTGCCTGCACCATAGAATCGATATGGGTGTGCAGCAGCAAGCTCCATTCTTACGCTGCAATCCTACTTATGTCGCTGCCATGAGAACCAGAGGGAACGACCATCAGGGAGAGAGAGGCGCTGACAGGAGGTTGTCACCCCACATGCAAGCGGTTCCTCTTCCTAATTAGCCATCCATTTTGTTGCCTACGTTACCTATGCTGCCACATGGTATCCTAACTAATTTTACACTGAAAAACTGCCACCTTTAAGATAGCATGTTCAATCTTACTAAATTTGGAGTTGTCACTTCAGTTACTATCTACTCTGATTGCTCCGTGGCAATCTCTACCTGATCTGCTCCTATCTGAGCTCCTAACGCGGCTTCTGATAAGCTAGAAAGCTCTGCAGTTACCTCGGGTGTCACTGAGGTGGCTTCCTCCTCATCGCTCTTCGCTGGCCCTGCTGTCGCTGCGGCTGCGTCTTCTTCGGCTTCGGCTTTTGCTTCGGAAGACGGAAGCGTCTTCTGGGAAGCAAAGTCGAGTGGTGCGTCTTCGGTCTTCTGAGGCACGGATGCGGTACTAGGGACCATGACGACCTTATAGGGGTCCGGGGAAGTCGCTTCCTCCACGCAGAATACCTAGGAAGACGGCTCGTCTTCCTGTCTTCCGGGGCGTCTTCCGGAGTCTTCTCGGCTTCCAACGCTGTCACTACCAAGTGCACAGCGAGGTCGAACTCCTCCTTCTCCATTCCGGATCCAGTAGATGGTGCTGGAGCTTGAGAAGATGTAGTTGCATGTATCGGAAGCGAGGGAAGACCATAAAGTGTCTTCACTCCCTCTATCTGCCGATCCAAGTACCTGAACATGCTCTCCCGGCATTCCACCAACATTGTCTTGGACTCGCTGTCCCATCCTCTAGCTAAGATAAGTAACTTCCTACCCGCGGTGAAGTTAAACTTCTTCCGAAGCGCTTCCACCGACTGTGCTAGCATCTCCTGTGCACGAGCCTCCGCTGCTTCCCGCTGCGTCTTCTCAACTGCAACTCGCGCTTCTGCGGCTTCTCGCTGCATCTTCCAGGTGGTCTTCTCCTCTGCGAGTACGGTGATCTTCTCCCGCACTCGGAGGACTTCTTGATCGCGCTATTGTACACGCGCCTGCATCTCCTGGTTGCTCTTCCGAAGTTGCACCAGCTCCTTGGCAGAAGCGGTTGCTTCCACCTTGTATCTGGCTGCGAGCTTCTCCGAGGTGCGAAGACTAGCTTCCAGCGACTCCGTCTTCTTCTGGTCTTCTTCTTGTCGCAGCAAGGTGCTCAGACTGAATCCAGGTTGCAAGGGTCTCTCCTGTGCCTTCGCTCTCTTCTCCAACAACTCCATAGCTGGCTGGATCTCCTTGTGGAAGAAGGCGCTGAACTCTTCCAGTCTTCTTCTTGCGGAAGACAAGTTCATTTTCACTACTCGCTCTGAGGTGTCGACCTCGTCTTCCAAAGACAAGGAAGCCTCTTCCACCACAATGACCTTCATCTTTTGCGCACGAGAAGAAGCTACTCTTCTCATCTTCCGGTGTCGCACCATTTGGCGGCTACATGCTTGACTTCTACTCCGACGCTTAGGTTTGGTAGTTCTAGAAGTTAGCTCATATTACTTCTAGTCCTTTATGTATATGTTTGACACCTTTGCATACGGTGTTAATACTATTTTGAGTCCTAGTAGGCTGATAGTATGTTAGTTATCTTGTTCAAGCATTTGTGCGCTTGTGCAAGTGACTTCTTACTTGTCTATGACGTTCAGTGTACATAACTTAGGGTTTCCATGCTGATAGGGGTTTGAGCTCATGGGTTGTACTTACTTGTCGCCCATGCACGCTTTCTAGCTAATTTAAGTTATTTTTCAGGGCTATGTGTCATTTTAGGTAGTTTAAGTTATACGCTGGCACTCTAGGGGGCTTGACGTGGTAGCCTATGAGTGTAGAAAAGTTACCAGGTAGTTTAAGGCACAAAAGGACAGTCAAGTGGAGCTATGAACTCCCATTGGTCCATTTTTGTCTTTTGTAAAACTCTAAGTTTAGAAACAGAGCTCTAGAGTGGAGTTCGAGCAATTGGTGAGGTATCTTCGAAATCTGAGAGCACAGGAAGAGAGAGCTCGTCGTGCCAAGCACTGTCAGTGAAATTTTTGCTCGATTTGGATCAATAAACAAGGAGTTATGCCCAATTGAAGTTCGGATTGTGCCAAAACTGCGTCACTTTTGTTGATTTTGGGGTTTTCGGTGCCAATTGCAGCAGAATTGAGGAAATCACTTCAAAACTTCGTGGTTGCGTTCACTGTCAGGAGGGCTACGACTGTCCAAAAAGTTTTGCATCATTTGAGTAATTGAGTAATTCAGGGCGGCCGCTGAAGCAGAGGGGTCTGAAAAGCTCTTAATCTAGAACAGCGACTTTAGAGAAGGAGATCTGGAGTTCTACAAACATTCAGGAGTCCCAACTTCACAGGGATGTTCAGCATCCTGTAGACTTCAAATACTGTGAGAAGATTTGAAATTCATCGAGCCAATTCTCTGTTCTATGTCTGAATAGCTGTCTAGGTACCAGAAATTGCCATAATTCTCTTATTCAGAACTTTTCTGTTCATATCTCCGTGTCAGAATTTGATCTCAAGTTGAAACTTCGTCTGTGAGTTCAGTAGTACCTCATTTGCATGTAGGGGAAGTTTAGAGGTCTAAACCTTCATAGTTTTCCTCTCTTTGAGTGTCAAAGTTCACCGCTTAAGCCTATTACTACCAGTGAGACCTAAATTTCGCTTTTTGAGCATATCAGAGGATCCTACACTCCTGTGTGAGTGTTTATAGCTCCTGTTGTGACCTGAAAGCCAACCTCTTGAGTAAACAACCACAGCCAGAAGCCCGGCGCTTTCCTAGGTAGACGGATCACACTCCGACATACTCTCTTTTTGGTGAACTCGACGTGAAACACCTAGGGTGGGAGTTTTCTTGAGAGTGTTACAGGATCAGATATCATGGCCAACCAAGGATCATCAAGTGGGGGTGCTGCTGCTGCTCAACAACCTATTCAGTTTGATGCTGCTACGATGAAGATGTTCCAGGCTTTTTCCATGTTCATGCAGCAGCAGCAGAGCACAGAGAGGAAGGAGGTGTTAGCAACCAAGGCGTTGCAATCTGTGGTGCATCAGATGGACCAGTTCAAGGGGACAGATATTTCCAAGTATGTGCGATACTATGCTAGGGAGATGGAGGTGAACAAGGTACCTGAGAAGGAGATGGTGGAGAACTTTGAACTTGCTGTTGTCCCTGAGATTCGTGGGCGTGTGAAGGAGCTCAAGCAGCAGCAAGGACAGAGTTGGGAGAGCTTTATGCGAGCTTTGAAGGAGGAGTACTACACTGAAGATTCAGAGAGGGTGACCAAGAGAACGTTCTTGGAGTGGGTGGTTAAACCTAACAAACGTTTGTCTGTAAATGAGTTGTTAAGGGAGTTTGATCGTCAATATGCTCAGCTTTCTAGGACAGAGAAGCTTACACTAGAGGTTGAGAAGACCGAGCTTTTCCTACAAGCAGCGGACGTGACTATTCAGGAGAAGCTTGAGCTGTTGCTGGAAGACAAGAGTGAGGAGAGAGGATTGAAGACTGACTGGAAGGAGGTTGAAGAGGCTGTTTCTTTGCTGGCCAAGAGACAGAGAAGAAGGGACAAGGTGGTGGTAAGTGAAGCAGCACCTCTGATAATTCCTGTCAAGCAGTTGCCTACTAAGCCCGCTTTGGTAATTGCTAGAGAGGAAGACTCACCGCTTGATGAGTTGATTAAGGGTATGAAGGAGCTTAAGCTTAAGCTCACTAGGTTAGAAGAGAAGGAGCAGAATGTACAGCCTGCTATGCAGAGACCTCAGATGAGAGAAGGCTTTGTTCATCGTTGTATATGGTGCGATAGCCTAGACCATGTAAGAAGAGATTGCGGGGAGTTTTCAGATGCATTGAGGAAGGATCTGATCTTCTTCAAAGATGGTAAGATCCATCTGAGAGAGACTGGGATGATGTTGGGAACCAACTTTGGCAAGGGTGGTATGAAAAGACTCGTGAATGAGATATCAGCATCACATGCTGTTTCTCTTGTGAATGCTGCTACCTGTGGAGTGAAAGTGGAGATGGAGAGAGAGAAAGGGACTGCTGGGTTGTGGTCTGATGTAGTGCGGTCCGTAGCTAGAACAGAGCTAGACAAGGATGTGCTACGAAGGGTTGGCAACTCAATTCGAGAAGCTACAGGATGGAATGATCCTGTGGATACTATGTCAGTGCATGCTTATGTTGCAAGAAGTCAGCATGAAGCTGTACTAGAAGAAAAGCGCAGGAGGGAGGATGCAGGTGAGGCTTCTACAGCCAAACGACCTGCTACAAGGAGTGAAAGGGCTAGACCAGAGGCAAGGCAGGAGACAACACCTACTCGGGAAGAGACTATGGAGGATCTACCACCTACAACACCAAAGGAGAAGGAGAGAAGCAAGGAGAAGGGTAAGATGCTTGCATACAAACTTCAGTCTGATATTGAGATTGCTACAGACCTGAAGCAGGTGTTAGAGAATCGTATCTTGAATGGGAAGGTTGAGTTTACCTTGGGTGAGATTCTTGGGATAGCAAAGCGTGAGTTCCATGAGGTTATCATAGATATCATCAAGAGGAAACGTCAGATTTTGGGTGAAGCAGCTACGCTTAACGCTCTAGGGACCAAACTGTCGGAGGATGAGGAGGATGAGATTGCTGGTTACTGCTCTCAAGTATCAGAGGGAAGATCAGATCAGCACGTGAGGTTTGAAGATGAGGTGGAAGCATCGCAGAAGAGCCATTATTCTCACAACCATTGGGCGAGAGCAACCACAGAGACCTTAGTGAAGCTGGGAGATCTAGAGGAACCTGTGGTGGCGTTGATTGATCATGGCTCAGAGATTAATCTGATGTCTAAGGAGCTGTACAAGCGTGGGAGGTGGCCCATAGACACCGATCATGGATGGCTTATCCGTGCTGCCAACAACCAGAGGGGAGAACTCTATGGTGCTTGTCCCAACATCAAGGTAACTGTGGGTGACATCAGTGATGTTCAGAATTTCTTTGTGCAAGACATGTCAACCTATCCTATCATTCTAGGGCAGCCTTACATTACTGCTGTTAGAATGGAGACACGAGTTATGGATGATGGTTCAGCTTATGCTAGGATACGTAGTAGAGACGGCAAAAGAGCTGTTCAGTTTTTGACCGTTGCTGCAGAACATGAGAGGAATCGTGATAGCTTGAGAGACCGTCCACTACCTAAGATTACTCAGGAGTTTAGAGAGTCTAGGGGTTTTGGCAGAGTACCATTGAAGAGCGAGACTTCAACGGTACAGTAGAGCTAGGATTCTCGCCTGATCCAGTAGAGCATGAGGCTTTATCCACTGGCTTCTTAGGATTGACGGCATGTGGGTCAGTGTGTTATAGGAAGGTTGAGATCTGAAGAGGTTTGAGAGGCAACATGTGAAGTGTGTAGAGCAGTCTTTGTGGGACAGTGGAGAGTTAGCAGGAGATGAATATATATCTGGAGTGTTTGAAGAGCAGTATTTGGTAGATACTATAGGGGAGTTGAAATCTATAGTAGAAAGTTCTGTAGATGATGTAGATAGAGTGGTGAGAGTGAGCTCCAAGGAGCTTTATGATGTAATTGATAAGTTTATAGATCGACAAGAGGTGTATGTGGAGACCAAGTACAAGTCAGTGGCAAAGAAAGTTAAACCAGTGGCTTTGCCTGTACCACTCGATTACAATCAGAAGATGGAGCAAGCTGCACGAGAACCGACGCTTAGAGGACCGAGAAGAATTGGGCACCAGTTCACAGAAACAACACTGAAGGAGCTGAGGATTGGAGGTGATGGGTTTCTTACTGAGCAAGAGAAGAAGAGCTTCAAGGAGATGCTATCTAGGCATGGTAAGGCGTTTGCGTTTGAGTCACATGAAGTAGGATGTGTAGATCCAAGTGTAGTTGCACCTATGGTAATCTTTACTATACCGCATGTGCCTTGGAATCTACGTCCTATCCCTGTGCCTAGAGCTCATCTGCCAAAGCTGATAGACTTGCTCAATGAGAGGATTAGGATGGGTATCTTGGAACCATCTATAGCTCCCTATTCTAGCAGATGGTTTACTGTTCCGAAGAAAAGTGGAGCTTTGAGGTTTATCCAAGATATGCAGCCAGTTAACAAGGTGACTATCAGGAATATGGGTATAGGACCTATTGTAGACGAGTTTGCAGAGGCTTTTGCTGGTCGTGCTATCTATTCCATGGGAGACTTATATTCAGGTTATGATCAGTTTCAGTTATCCTCTGAGAGTAGAGACTTGACTACAATGAGGACACCTTTGGGGTTACTAAGGATGTGCACCTTGCCGCAAGGTGCTACCAATTCTGTAGCACATATGATGAATGGCATGAATAAAGTTTTGAGGGATTTCATTCCTGAAAAAACTATGCCATTCCTTGATGATGTGCCGATCAAAGGATGTGCTGAGGAGGAGAAGAATGAGGTAATGGATCAGAGGGGGTGCCGTAAGTTTGTAGCAGATCACATAGCTGACTGTGATAAGATACAGAGTCGACTGGAGGAGGTTCATTTGACTTTATCAGGAGCCAAGTCTGTATTTGGAGTACAAGAGGTGTTAATAGTGGGACATCTTTGTGGATCTTATGGTCGGAAACCTTGTCCAAACAAGGTTGATGCCATCCGAAAGATGAAGGAGACATGTGGATCGGTTACTGAGGTGAGAAGGTTTCTAGGAGCATGTGTGTTTTATCATATATGGATTCCACACTTTGCTCATGTAGCAGATCCGTTGTACAAGCTGCTGAGGAAGGGGCAAAGATTTCAGTGGCAAGAGGAGCAAAGCGAGTCTATGAGGAAGTTGAAGGATCTTTTGGCTTCACCACCAACTCTACGGAAGGTAACATATGAGTTGGGCAGATCTGTTATCCTTACTGTTGATACTAGTCCTATTGGCATTGGATGGGCTGTAGGACAGGACGATGAGGATGGAAATAGATATGTGGTGCGTTTTGGAGCTAAGGTGTTAAGTTCACGGCAGAGAGACTACCCTCAGGTCAAAAGAGAGCTATGGGGAGTAGTTACTGCGATGAAGAGTGATAAGGAATACTTGATAGGAGCACCTGTGGTTGTGGAGACATATTGTTTACCTCTCTTGGGAATGATCACTAGCTGTACAACTCCAGACATTGCTATGTTGAGGTGGATAGCATATATCAAGTCCTTGAACCCAGAGTTTAGACATATTGCAGGAAAGGACAATCCTGTAGCAGATATGTTATCAAGGGCTAGGTATTACGATGAGAAGGAAATGATAGATGACCAGGAGGATGTGGGAACAGAGTTCTATTCTAGTGCTCTTGCTAGAAGAGATAGAAGCTATTTTGCAGCCCCGTTGGAGTTTTTTGAGGAAACTGTGTATGATGGCGAGTGGTTGGATCTTGGGCGCTATTTGAGTTCACTGGAAAGGCAAGAAGGCTGGTCTAATGCAGATTTCAAGAGGATCCGTAGAACAGCTTATGGTTACTTTTTACATGGAGGACATCTATGGAAGCGCCCTAAGCTACAAGGAGGTATACCGCAGCGGGTAGTATGTGACTTGGAATTGCAGCAGAAGTTGATCAAGGAGTTCCATGAGAGTTTATGGGCTGGTCATAGAGGAGTTTGGGCTACATTTGCCAAGATGAAGGAGAAGTATTGGTGGAAGGGTATGTATAAGGATGTAGTACAGTTTGTTTCATCTTGTATACCCTGCCAGATGTATTCCAACGTACGTCATCGTGATGGATTGCATCCTACTTATCCTTTAGCCATTCATTACAAATGGGTAGTTGATCTGGTAACTATGCCATTTGGACTTGGACAAATGAGGTATCTAGTCTTGGCTAGAGAAGATCTATCTAACCAAGTTGAAGGTCGTGCTCTGAGGACGAAGACCACTGCTAGTGTCTGCCGCTTTCTACTTGAAGATGTTATTTGTAGGTATGGGTGTGTGGGAAAGATCACTGCAGATAGGGGTGAGCTGGATGCACAAGAAGCAGTTGAATTCTTCAAGCGATTGGGAATCAAGTTGGCGTTAACCACTGCTTACAATCCTGAAGGGAATGGCAAGAGCGAAAGAGGTCATCCGCCAATCATCAAAGCTTTGGTAAAAGCTTGCAAGGGTAAGATCCGTGAATGGCCTAGACTGCTACCATTTGCTTTGTGGGCAGATCGTACAACTCATAGTACCGTTACAGGTTATATGCCAGCAGAGTTGATACTAGGGCAAAAACCTGTGATGCCGATTGAGGAGGTTGTGCCTACTTGGAATGTTTTGCCGTGGGAAGATGGTAGAAGTATGGAGGATCTTCTTGCATTAAGGATCCAGCAGTTAGAACGAAGACCTGAGGATGTTGCCAAAGCTGTGGAAAGGTTAAAGACTGCTAGAGAGAGAAACAAAGGCAGATTTGATAGGACGCATAGATTACGACCCAAACCAGTTAAGGAAGGTGATTGGGTGTTAGTCTATGATAGTAGTCTTGATAATCAGCATAGCGCTATCAGAAAGTTTTCCAAGAGATGGTTCGGACCTTATGTGGTGTTAGAAGTTTATGATAATGCCACATACTCTTTGAGAGAGTTAGATGGTGCAGTGCTCAAGATACCAGTCGCAGGGAAGAGAATCAAGCTCTTTAGAAGGAGAGGGGATGACCAGAACATTGCAGAGCTTACTGAGGATGAAGCTGAAGACTCAATGGAGGTTGAAGATGAATTTGAAGCTGAAGCTGAAGAGTCTTGATCTGGATCTGGCACATACCGGAGGATGTGCAGGTTCAGAGGGGGTGGATGTCGCACCATTTGGCGGCTACATGCTTGACTTCTACTCCGACGCTTAGGTTTGGTAGTTCTAGAAGTTAGCTCATATTACTTCTAGTCCTTTATGTATATGTTTGACACCTTTGCATACGGTGTTAATACTATTTTGAGTCCTAGTAGGCTGATAGTATGTTAGTTATCTTGTTCAAGCATTTGTGCGCTTGTGCAAGTGACTTCTTACTTGTCTATGACGTTCAGTGTACATAACTTAGGGTTTCCATGCTGATAGGGGTTTGAGCTCATGGGTTGTACTTACTTGTCGCCCATGCACGCTTTCTAGCTAATTTAAGTTATTTTTCAGGGCTATGTGTCATTTTAGGTAGTTTAAGTTATACGCTGGCACTCTAGGGGGCTTGACGTGGTAGCCTATGAGTGTAGAAAAGTTACCAGGTAGTTTAAGGCACAAAAGGACAGTCAAGTGGAGCTATGAACTCCCATTGGTCCATTTTTGTCTTTTGTAAAACTCTAAGTTTAGAAACAGAGCTCTAGAGTGGAGTTCGAGCAATTGGTGAGGTATCTTCGAAATCTGAGAGCACAGGAAGAGAGAGCTCGTCGTGCCAAGCACTGTCAGTGAAATTTTTGCTCGATTTGGATCAATAAACAAGGAGTTATGCCCAATTGAAGTTCGGATTGTGCCAAAACTGCGTCACTTTTGTTGATTTTGGGGTTTTCGGTGCCAATTGCAGCAGAATTGAGGAAATCACTTCAAAACTTCGTGGTTGCGTTCACTGTCAGGAGGGCTACGACTGTCCAAAAAGTTTTGCATCATTTGAGTAATTGAGTAATTCAGGGCGGCCGCTGAAGCAGAGGGGTCTGAAAAGCTCTTAATCTAGAACAGCGACTTTAGAGAAGGAGATCTGGAGTTCTACAAACATTCAGGAGTCCCAACTTCACAGGGATGTTCAGCATCCTGTAGACTTCAAATACTGTGAGAAGATTTGAAATTCATCGAGCCAATTCTCTGTTCTATGTCTGAATAGCTGTCTAGGTACCAGAAATTGCCATAATTCTCTTATTCAGAACTTTTCTGTTCATATCTCCGTGTCAGAATTTGATCTCAAGTTGAAACTTCGTCTGTGAGTTCAGTAGTACCTCATTTGCATGTAGGGGAAGTTTAGAGGTCTAAACCTTCATAGTTTTCCTCTCTTTGAGTGTCAAAGTTCACCGCTTAAGCCTATTACTACCAGTGAGACCTAAATTTCGCTTTTTGAGCATATCAGAGGATCCTACACTCCTGTGTGAGTGTTTATAGCTCCTGTTGTGACCTGAAAGCCAACCTCTTGAGTAAACAACCACAGCCAGAAGCCCGGCGCTTTCCTAGGTAGACGGATCACACTCCGACACCGGGGTGGAAGATCTTTCGTGGCAGGAGCGGTTCTCTTCACTGCGCTTCCTGGCATCGCAGTAGGAGTATCCCTTCTTCTCTTGTCTTCTGGAGTCTTCGGAAGACTCCCAGGTGTTGCAAAAGCAGTCTTCTGCTCCGATCGAGTACTCAGCAGTTCTTCTTCCGAGTCGGACTTCGATCCTGAATGAATGAGAGAGGTGGGCTTCCTAGGTACACTTCTAGGACCCATCTTCCTCGGTGACGTGGCGTCTTCTGACCCACTAGACTCGTCTTCCCTCACCAGAAGCGTCTTCTGGTGAGAGCCGAGCCTCAGCTGTGGCATCAGAGTGAGAGGGGGCGTTACGGCTGTTGCTCGATCATCGTCTTCTGAGGTCTCCTCCTTCACCTCCTGTTGCCATGTTGGCCCATACTCTGCCAGCTGATCTCCCCTAAGATTCCTCATGGCTACGTACAAGTAGCAGAGGAAAGGTGTCAAGTGTCCTCTCGTCGGGGTACCCAAGTACGCTAGCTCCGTCTGTACATAGTAGTGGACGTATGCGCTCCAATAGATGGGTACTCTGTTATCCCACACTGCTTCCAGGAACTCTACGTCTTGATCTCCCAGGTACCTCGTCTTCTGCGATTTCCCCTTGGGGAAAAGATGTAGAAACAACTTCGCCAAAAGTCGCTTCTTCGGCTCCCGGTAAGATTCGATCTTCCACCCATTCCTACCCTGCCTGTCTTCCACGACAAGACAAGTGGTGCTCCCAAGCACATGCCACGCGCTCACGACCCTGGGCAAAATCTTCTTCTCTCAAACCAGTACCCCCGGTCCTCGGAGTCTAGCTTGTGGAAAGTCCTGCGCCACCAATCTTCAGTCCATGAAGATGGTCTTCCTCGAGCTACTCCTGCCTTCGCAGGAACACAGTTGCGAGGTGGTAATGCTGCCCATACCTCCTCCAGAAGTCCTTGGTCTGCGAGGTTCCAATCCCATAGGAAGAAATCGAGACCCAACTCCTTGAGGAAGGGCGTGGCCTCGACCAACTCCGCTGCTGGTAACACCAACCCTCGAGGATGCATCGTCATACTGGAAGATCTGTTGCACTAAGCCACAAGCACTTTCTATGAGCTGAAGGCTCAGTCCTTCCCAAGTGCCCACAGTCTAGCTTCTACTTCTCAAGAGACGAAACTAGTCCTCCAGAAGACAACTACTCCGTCTTCCAGGATTCTAACAGTACTTCCTATATAGCTCTCGTCTTCTGAGCTATATCTAAACAATCCTATCTAAGCAAGGCCTCGCATGGATTACCAGGAAGACAACCCACCTTGCATTACATCCTACTTCCTTTCAGAAGATACAAGATTCGCGAAACATAAAGTGCATGACAGGTTCGGAAGATGGTTGCGGCTCCTGCGGTGACAGTGGCCTCTGGGAAGACACCCGGGACAGTTTCCGATTCAATGTCTTTCTCGGAAGACCTCCCGAAGTCAAGCTTCCCTTCACTGGTCTCACCTGTCTTCGTCTTACTACGCGCAATCTGTCCTCACAATAGACTCAAGACAATTGTACTCTGTTCTTCTGACTTCTCAGCTCTCATACGCACTCAGAAGAAGCTTGCTGCTCGGTGGGAAGACATGACCCTCGATCATCTCTCCAGATTCTGCCAGCAAGTCTTCTCACGATTCTCTCCTAAGTTTGGGAAGAAGAAGGAATGGCTGCTACGGGTCGGACAGAAGAGACCCGAAATGGATCCTCACGTCTTCTCGCTCATTTTGCCAGCCTTTCAGTCTTCTAGTCTCTCTAGGAAGATGTGGAGTTGAGAAGCTTGGAAGACCGGGAGGCACAGGTCTAGTTCCCGACTTCCAACTTCTCGAAATAACAAAAGAACTCACCACACCACTCAAGATTCGTACCAAGCCTCTCTTAACACAAAAGCAACACAAATCCACTCTTGATACGAATTGGTTATAGTCGACTTCCGAAGACAGTCTTCCGAAGACAATTAAGTTCAGAAACGTCTTCCGAAGATGTTCTAATCTTCCGAAGTGTCTTCTGTTTCAGGTTTCGGGAGTAGAGGGGTAGTAGGGTAGGGAAATCGATAGCTGAGATCGTCAATTTGAGGACGATGGGTAGGGAAGCTCGAATTGAATTTAGGAAGAATGAAGAAGATGTCTGACAGAAATTGAGCAGCGCTTTCGCACCCAATGTCACAATAGGAAAAATGAGGATGGGGGATAATCGATCAGGCTGTCTGCAAACAACCGGGGAAGCGCGGGAGATATCAAACAAAGGCGAGAAGAAGTGAGAAGGGGAAAGAACGTGGGAAGAACCTCTACAGTCTTCTTCTGCTTCCCGAGTTGCCTTCGACCTTCCGCGCGCTTCTGGCTCTGGTCCTAGCTCCAATGCGACCCCACTGAGCTGCGTCTGTCGTCAGCTCCTGTCTACGTCTCAATCGATTGAACCACCCACCTCCGATTTCACTCAGCTGCTTCCAATGTTAGCTTCCGAGAGATTCTCAGGAAACGCGTTTCACTCACTATGCTTCCTGCACTTCAGCAATTCGACCTCGCCTTCTTGTTAGCTTCTAATCGCTTTGTCCTCACTCAATTTCTCCTTGCTGATTTCCTCACTCGAAGCTCACCTCGCTGATTTTGATCTTCTGAAGAGCGTGCTTGCTGCGGGAAGTTGGAATGCACTAATGCGCTTCCTGCGCATCTTCCTCGCAGATTAAGGGTTTCGACCCTAGGTGGCTTACCTAATCTACCTACCTGTTCGGTGCGACCCAGTAGGTACAACTACTCCTTTACTGAAAAAGCCTTGGTTAGACCTTCGCGGTTGCTGTCTTCCGGAAGATGGATGCCTTCCGCCGTCTTCCCGTCTTCCGCCGTCTTCCGTCTTCCGAAGACGCAACTGAGAAGACGCTCTTCCGAAGATGGTCGTCTTCCAAAGAAGTCAACTTATTATTACAAACAGCTCGTAAGATCATCTTCCTGCTAAGGAAGACGTAACCTTAAGTAACAACGCTTCTTCAGTTATACAAACAAGTTATTATTCTTAAAAATTTCGAAAATTCGTGAATCCTGTAATTTGTGGGCACCACATGTCTTTTTCTGTGATTGAAACTTGGTTGTACTCAGAATACCCATCCAGGAAGTTGTAGAACTCATGTCCTGCTACCTGATCTAATACAGAGTCGGTGAATGATAAAGGATGATGATCCTTCTTCGTGGTCAAGTTCAGCTTCCAGAAGTCCTGACACACTCGGATCTTCCCTATCTGCTTCTTCGGCACGATGACGATAGGAGCTACCCACTCACTACTAAGTACTGGGGAAATGACTCCCGCCTTCAGTTATTGATCAATCTGGTCCTTCACCAGAAGCGAGTACTTGGGGTTGAGCCGATACTGCCTCTGTCGTGCAGGAACAACGCCCTCCAGCAAGTCAATGCGATGCTCTCCCAACTCTCGAGGTATGCCCTTCATGTCTTCTATGGTCCATGCGAAGACATCCTGGAACTCCGTCAGAAGTTCTCGAAAGTCTTCCAACTGCTGGCCCTCGATCACCTTGGAAAGCTTCAGCTTCTTCCCAGGAGCCACCTCCATTTCTTGAAGATCATCCGGGTTTACCATTCCTTCTGTGTGACTGTACTCACTAGCGCCGAAGTATTCAGATTTGGGAGCTTCTTCCGGTTCAGATTCGTCTTCTGGAAGATCCATTGTCGGATCTTTTGAAGGAAAGACGATACTTTCGTCTTCTGGAAGCTCTTATTCCGCAACCTCGTAGCACTCAATGTATCCATAGATCACGTCTTCTGCTATCTCCGCTACTTCGGTAGTACACAAGTTATTCATCACAAACTCATTATACCGTTCATCACTGTCAGAAGACGCAGCTGAGTCTTCTGAAGTGTACCCCTCTGTCCTAGAAGGTGTTTCACCTTGGTGTCCAATCTTGATCCAAGGAAACGAGACCTTAGTCTTCTCACCTGGCTTGTATGTAGGATTGGGAAATCTCAAACGATGTCTTCTCCAGTCGGTGTTTACATTTGCAGCATACAGCCATGGTCTTCCTATCAATACCTGATATCCAACCTTAGCTACAAGTCGCAAAATGATGTAAGTGAGGTAAAAAGATACTCCATCAATTACCGTCAAGACATCTTCAGTTGCCCCAAAGGTCGTCTTCTGGTCTGGTCCGCCATTCTGAGGATTCTCGGAGTAGGCTGGAACTCAGTGAAGCCAAGGGTATGCGCCGTTTCTTCAGTCATGATGTTAACTCCGGAGCCAGAATCAATGGGTACCTTCTTCAGAAGACAGCCATGGATCTCCATATCAAGTTCTGGGGCTCCCAAGTCCTCATGCTCTATCCTTAGGATCGGGGTGCTCTTGGGAAGTTTAGCTGTCCTCCTCTTCCTCGATCCTCGAAGCACAGATTGTCACAACTTTTTGTAATCAGCGTTGTCATCCAACAGCTGTTGGAAGGTTACATCCGTCTTCTGATTCCACAAGTCTCGCTCAAAACTCATCCGCACACCTAGATTTCTTCTCTGTACATCCCTAACTTGGTCCCGCAACTCAAGGATTACAGCTAACTCGAAACTGGTAATCATCTCTATATCAGTGACTCTAACCAGTTCCATCTCTCCTCGATACTCACGTAGATATCTAGAAACATCTCTTTCTTCAAACCTTCCACACCTATTCACTATGGCTTGCAAAGCCTTGGTGGATTTTAACTCACCCCCTCCAACGATCGGATGTTGTTGGACCAAGGCCGCAAGGGTCTTCAGAATCTCAGCCGTATCCAGACCAGATACAGACGTCGTTGTAGCCGCAGGTGCTACAAAAGGAACTGCAGTAGACGTAGATGCAGCAGCCGTTGAAGTAGCAGCAGCAACGCCCTTGCGATCCATCTCTTCTCCTTGTAGTAACTCAACCTTCTCAATCAATCACCCCAAGAGCTCTCAGTGGAAGCACCAGATGTCCAGTTGAGAGTTTTCCTGGGAAGGGCGGAACCTTCTGGCTGTGATATGACCTTGAAGGATGTGTTTGGTCTACTCAAAGAAGCGTTGGGCTTCAGGCTGTGGTTGCTTACTATCCAGAGGTAGGCTTCAGATCATAAGGAGACACTATAAACACTCACTCAGGTCGAATGGACCCTCCAGTATGTTTAGGAAGCGAAAATCAGATCAGACTAGCAGTAATAAGGTCAGATAGCGAACTTTAACAGTCCAGAATCAGAAACATACGATGGTTCAGACTTCAGAACTTCTCCTACATGTAAATGAGGCCCTACTGACCATACATACCAAGTTTCAGCTTGAGATCAATTCAGAGCACCAAGATATGGGCAGAAACGTTCTGAGTAGAGAAATTACGGTAATTTCTGGTACCCAGACAGCTATTTCGACCTAGAATAGAGAATTGGCTCGATCACTTTCAAAGATTCTTACAAGATTTACAGTACACAGCTTGCTGAACACTCCTGTGAAGTTGACCTCCAGATTGTACACAAAACTCTAGATCTTGCTCTCTGAAGTTGCTGTTCTAGATTGAGAACTTTTCGGACCCCCTCTACTTCAGCGGTCGCCTCGAATTACTCAGTCACTCACTTGACATGAAAATTTGGGGACATTCGTAGCCCTACTGACAGTGAACGTGACCACGAAAGTTTGAAGCGATTTTCTCAAACTTACTGCGATTGACACCGAAAACTCCAAAATCAACAGAAGTGCTCCAATTCTAGCACAAATCGAACTTCAATCAGCCATAACTCTTTCTTTATTGCTCCTAATCGATCAAAACTTTCACTGACAGTGCTTGGCACGACGAGCCTTATCCTCCTGTGCTCTCAGATTTTGAAGTCTCCTCACCAAATGCTCGAACTCCTCTTAAGACCCCTACTACTAAGTTTAGCAGTACACAAAGAAAAATTGGACCAATGGGAGTTCATAGCTTCACTCCCCCGTCCTTTTGTATCCCAAACCACGTTGTCGTGTCGTGGACCGGCTCCTATCTGAAATTCAAACTTCGATGCTTGTCGCTCCAAAGACATTCAAGAGAAAGACAAGCTAGGCTCTAGCTTACGGGCTTTTGGTATCATTTCAGATCTCCATTTTCATCGCATAGATGGGTAGAGCTCCTTGTCAGCTTTCCATAGGCACTTTGTCTACTTCATTTGGACGCCTAGTGGAGAAGTTACAAGACTCGAAAGATGGAGAAAATAAGCTAGGCCCCAGCTTATGGATTTTTGGCACCACTTCGGATCTTCGTTTTTATCGCACCAGTGGATAGAGCTCTTTGTCAGCTTTCCATAGGCACTTCATCTACTTCGTTTGGACGCCTAGTGGAAAAGTTACAAGACTCGAAAGATGGAGAAAACAAGCTAGGCCCCAGCTTACGAGCTTTTGACGCAACTTCGGATCTTCACTTTCATCACATGGATGGGTGGAGCTCGTTGTCAGCTTTCCATGGGCATCTTGTTTATTTCGTTTGGACATCCAGAGAAGAAGTTATGCGATTCGAAAGAAGGTAAAATCAAGCTAGGCTCCTAGTTACTTGCTGACTGGGTATTTAGGGCTTCAGGCGTTATATCAAAGACGCAAGGGGCCTGCTTCTTATTATTGGGGGTTGAACTTCGTACGTACAGACTGTAACAAGAGGGCTGCTTAAGGGGTTTGCTTGCGTCTGCGACCTGTCAGCGGACGGTGCGGGAGATTTGGAAGTCCAATGCAAACGCGCAAGGCGTCGTTGGGCTCAGATCTGTGCAGGCTACGTGTGGGTTAAGACGGTTTGGGAAGAGACGGATGAGGGCTTCGTACTGAGTGAAATTGAGACGTAGGAAGCAGATTTGGAGTTTTCAGTTATCTGTGAAGGAGAGTTGGACCGTTCGGGCCGTTCCGGAGTTCAAACTTGCTGTCCTTGGATCCAACGGGATCAGAACACCGAGTTCTACAGGAAATTGAAGACGATACCAGTTTTCATCGTACGGTTCGGAAGTTCTGAGTGAAATTGGCTCGAAGGGAAGCGCTTACATCAGATTTTCGTTCACCTGCGAACTAAGGTTGGGCTGTACTTCGCGATCGGTGAGCCAAGCTCTTCGTTCTTGGTGCCTATGCGATCAGGGAGTCCTCATGTACGCATAGGAGAAGACTGTAAGTGAATTGGATTGTTGGTTTGGGTGTGGTGAGCGAATTTGAGCCGCAGGGAACCGATTTACGTCAGTTTTTTGCAACCTGCGACCAAATTTCTCGAGTGGTTTTGCAAGGGGAACTCCAAACGGCTTGTTTGGAGTCTTGTTGGGTTCAGGGTAGTTAGATCTACCTACCAGAGAAGACATATATCAGTTTGGACGATCCGTTTGTGCGGTGTGAGCGGTTTTAAGCCGTAGGGAGGAGTTTTTGAAAGTTCGGTCACCTGCAACCAAAAATCGGCGATATCTCGACTATCGAGAGTCTGATCTGAAGGTTTCTTGAGCCAACAGAGTCAGGGAAGGAGACCCTATCAACATTTGAAGATCGTTTGGCGAAACGAGAAAGTTCTCAAATAGGTCTTTTTCGGTTCCTTCGCTACGAGTTTCGTCCTTTTGAGTTCGTTAAGGACTTAGTTGGTTGTGTACGGCTTGTGGTAGCTAGCTTTAGCCAAGAGCTAGTGCGTGAATGTGGTTTGGACTTGGGTTTGGATCGCGTGATACTGTTGTGGCTCTGTTTGTTAACAAAGAGAAGTTTCTCTTGCTTTGAGCTACGCTTCGACGATTTCAGACTAGGGTTGCGATTCAGGGGTTTGTTTTAGGGCTTCTGAAGTAGGGTACAGACCGCTCTGGTCTGGTTCTTCAGTTTTGTGCTGTTAGGAGAAAGAAACGGCAGTGTACATACATTTGGAGTGGTATATATTGCGCGTTCATTTTCGTGGTTGTTTTTCTCTGTCTTGTCTCTGTTTCAGCACACAACATCTCCACAGCCAGGAACCTCGCGTTTTCTTGGACATCCTTCACGCAATATCCGACGCGACAACGTGGTGACTTGATTTTGCATATAGGCTACCACGTCAAGCCCGTAAAGTGCCAACGTAATCCCTAAACTACATGCGAAGACATGTAAAGAGACACGTAATCTTGAAAGATAACTCAACCTCGCTAGGAAGCATGCATGGGCGACATGTAATTACAACCCATGAGCTTAATTCTATCAACATGATAATCAACCTACTAAGACTCAAAATATAACATCTTTCAGTGTCGACTTATCTGAGGTCCTAACTTCACTCAAAGAGACTAACGCTTGATAGAGAGGTGAATTATTTACAATGTAAAATGATTCACATCACAACAATGGACATCCACGATCTCCGATATGACCTCTTGAAGTCACTCTACACGAAAAAATTTAGTAGACTACAAAATCTGCTAACGCTCGTTAGCAGATTCCAACAGACGTTCCTCAAAACCCATATATAAAATAAATTACAAGGAGAAAGTACTCAAGATGAGCTTTCCTACGCAACAAAAATCGTCTCAAGCAGACATCTAGAGCCTCCGCTATAGCATTTGGAAACTGTGTGACTTGTCTCACCTCCCCAACCTTACGGAGATTTACTAACATTGTTAGTAGATTACCGCCAACTTCTTCTAGTACAACAAAAACAATTCTCTCACGACTCTACGTGCTCAAACTTCAAGTACCCGACCCTTCCAGCTTAAAGTTATGAGAATTTGCTAACGCACGTTAAGAATTCATCACAACCTTTCTTTCCCAAGACAAAAATCCTCTTGACCAAAACCTAAAATCCGAACCAAAAAATCCACAGAAAAATTTGGCAGCCTAACGGAGTGAATCTCGAAAACCTCTTTGCTTTCTTGAGAAGTCGCTAGGGTTTTAGAGTTTTTGTCAAGCACCCTCTTCAAACCACATGTCGCCACCAAGACCACCAAGTGGCATGCATGCATGCCGTCAGATGACTCACATGCAATCAGTCACATGTCATCCAAGTGCGTCGTCACCTTAGTTCATTGTGGCCGATCTTGTGATCGGGTTGTGGTCTAATTTTCATGGACCAAAAAGCCGATCCCCATAAGTATATATGAGAGGGGCTTGATGCTTGGGTGGGTCAGGATGAGTCACTCGACCTCAGGGTTCGGTGGACGGACTCATGGGCATGAGGTGATGGCTGGGCCAGTGTCAAGGCGTGTTTCAGTCCATACTTGGACGTCTGGACTTAGGAACGTTCCAAGGGCTAGGGGTAAGACTAGAATGAGACGGCGGTGTCGATTGTGCGACGTTCCACATGATGAAACTGATCTTCGAAAGACACTCGACTGACATTTGTTCAAGAAGCTACACCCCAGCTTACCAAGTTGGGTAGGAGCTAAGCTAGGGCTGTACTTGACAAGCTACCCCCTAACTTCGATTGAAATACCACCTTGAAGGGAGCAAAAAGTACCAGAATGTGACTCCAAGAGCGAGCAACCGATATCCTCCTTAATCATGGATTTCTTGGCCTAAGCCTCCGCATGTCACCTTGGTTATAGAGCAGAAGTTACCAGGTGCGCTTATGAGGAGCTGTAAGCCATGTGGGTTGACCTCATAGGTGTAGCTTCGGCCTACATTGGATGACTTACGACTATAACCAAAGTGGCATCAAGATGACATCAAGAGCCGAGAAATTATAAATAAGTAAGGACTTAGTTTAGCAGAGGATCTGCTTGATTGATAAGTAGCTGCACTTATAAGGACCCTAGCTTAGAGGTGTCAGGGTTCGTGAAGACTCTAGCTTAGCTAAGGTGTTAGGGTTTGGAGAAAAAGAGTCGACGTAGAGCAAAGAGATTTATTCTATTTTTTCCAAGAGGGAGCCGTGGAGACGCGCAGGAGAAGCCAAGGGGTTGAGAGGATAGATTTTCTGAAGGATCTCAGTTGGGAGAGAGCTACCTCCAATATCTACTGCTGCACGTGAAGAGGTGCTCCTGTCCGTACATGTATCTGATGTGATAGTCCGGCATCTTCGAGGAGACTACTAGTAGCTTACAGCCGCTCTGCGAGATGATGTAGTTAGCTACTAGAACGGTAGACTGCACCTTGTTTCTATTGGAGAGCCACTGAGCACGCAATTTGGACGAGGAGGTATGAAGAGCGGCCTCAAGTCGCTACGGCTGCAATAGTAACTAAGTTGTCGATATCATTGATGAATCTTGATGTGTATTCTGGACATATTGAAGTCTCTACTAGATAAGATTGTTGAGAAGAGCAATATTGAAGTTTCTTCTCACGTGTTGAAAAGAAGAGCAAAAACTATCCATAGAATCACAAGGTGGAGAGATATCGTAGATACTGCGTCTATCAAAGCCTTCTTCGCCTATAGAAGAATTCAACTCTACGTGAACATGTGTTCATACCGTTGGGGGACGAGAATCCGAATATGGAAGCCGTGAATGATATACCTACTAGACGAGTTAGGGTAAGTGGAGCGTGCAAGAGACCAGAGCATGCTCGTCAAACCTTTCCTGTTCTCAAGCCCTCCAGCAGCTCAGAACCCGTACCGGCTGAACAAGCTGGTCCAAGTGGACCCCCTTGACTGATTCAATTGAGGATTTGCAACATGAATTCATGGCTGAACGTGGCACAACAGCTTCGTCCGAGGACGAACCGAGTTTATGCAGAGAGATTTCTAAGGGCACCCGTATGCTTCATGGGATATGTCCCAATCCGTTTCCGAAGGTCTTGCAAGCTGGTCTCATCAATCTGAAGTAACAAGCTTGTTCGAATTTGTGTAGTTCACAGTTCCGACTATTTTTCTAAGCTTCAGCCTACGTTTTGAAAGAAATTGCCTCTTTTACATTCTCAAGCATGCGAGTAAACTAGAGCTACAGTTCAGGTTCAAGGTTACACTTCTATAATTCAGGTACGAACATCGGAAAGCTTATGTGCAGTGTTTATTTTCGATCTTGGGACTTAGTACCCAAGGCCCCCATTGTTTTCTTTAGTTGAACAGTTTTTGTATCCGAGCTTCTAAGTGGAGCAACAAACTTTTAATTTTGTATATCCCAGCTTCTAACTGGAGCAATGAAGGGTATTTATTCAACTGATGAGTTTTCCATCTGCATTTTCAACTGTAATCACGAGTGGTTCTTTGAATCCGGAATTGGAGGTCTTGGATACATACTGCCTTCCCCTTCAGCGTTATGCCTTCAGCTCCGCTATGTAATTAAACATACTGAAAACAGAAGAATCGTAAGTGCAAAAATTAGCCATAATGTAAGATCAGAATTTCTGATTTTGTGCCGGGGGTTGAACCCGATCAGCTGCCATCTCAGCGCACAAAATTCCGCTACCGAAAGAGCCACAAGAATTAGAGACTATCCCGGTAAGGGAAACAAGAAAACCAAGCATTTCATACATCAAGAACTAACTTCCAGTGCTCAGTTTAGTGTAAACTTTAAACGCATGATCTCTTTATTTCCTTAAGAGGAAGGTGCATAATGCCAATACACACGCACAGTACATTCCCAAAGGGAAAGGTAAATACATCGGAAGGACAACACTGAACGCACCCAGGCTGAAAGCGAAAATGAAATATCGTTTCAGGTCGTACCGTTCACGATGTCTGCATACTGTGCCTCATCCCATCTGGCTCAGAATCGGCCGAGCTACTAGAGGTATTGATTCTGAATCGTCGTAAGTCACTCAATCTAGCTACCTGGTCCAAACCTGCCAGGAATTACAGAACATGTGGAATATAGAGCAATTTGATGTTTTCCAGTTGCCTTATATGCGCATTAATGACAAACATTGCTACAAGTTGCCATATGTTACCGTACGACGAGGAACGGTGAACGTACTGGATATGGAATAATGGGATCCCAGAAACGAGTGCCAAGGAACAAGTCAACTCTCCCTTTCATGGTGACATGATCACGTATTCCTCACCGGCCGGCATTACGTGTGGGACAACTGGATGTTGAGTAGAATGTGTCATACTGTATCTGTTCTCACTGTGACTTTGCTAACTGATGCCAGTAACAGCCCAGCTTGTAGATGTTTTCCTGGCACCGAGCCACTGTTAAACTGTCTAAAACCAAAATCGTATCCAAAAACGTGAAACCGAATAAAAACTGGAAGGAAACTATTAATCTGAAACCAAATCACTTTAGGACCGATCCGGAAGTTCCTGTTCTGTTCTTAGACTATTCGGTTTGCTTCTGACGTGAACCAGGGCCGAGCACTAGCAGACCGGGAACCTGCCCGATGGATAATCGAAATGCCTTATTCCGAGCCCTATTACCGTATCAGTAAATTATATAAACAATCATCAGAGGCAACTCTATTGAAGTCTATTTTTCATCTATCGGAGTCTTATCTCACATGTACAGACACAAGACACGATTGCACGGATCCTTGGTCATGATCAAGAAACAGTGCCATCAACACACCCTCCCTTCTTTCTTTTCGCCCCGGATCCTACTCTCCTTCGAATTCCTATCTGGTTACTTTCCTAAGCTTCCACTTCTGTCCCTGTACGCCGCCGATCGGGCTTTTTCTCCTCGACTGTCACAGTGAAGGACTCTACGGAACCTCATGGATCCACTCTTAGGACATCTCGTGCCGACAATTATGGGAAGCTATTTGATACGTAAATGACAATCCATATCGAAATCATGCCTTGCAGATACTAATCACCGGAACAATCAACAGTTCCTAGCTGTAGACTTGGCTATGGGCACTGCCACTATAAAACTGGCTTTATTGGACTCATTATTTATGTTCAAGTCTTGTCCGCTCAGGGACAAGCTTGTTGCTTAGAACAGGTCCACTCTAGGTGCTCGATTCACTTCAGCGCACCTGCTGAGCCCTGCACTCTATCCATAATATTTTCTGGAAAGGACCTCGTCTTTGCGTTTCTCGAGTTCATTGTCTGAACAAGGTATGAACATTCCAGGGAGCTGACCACGTTTTCACATATCTTTAATTCTTTGAATCTCCCGGGAGGTTTCTGGTGAACGATACTAATGCAGAAAGCTAGTTGCTGAAATGTTTGAGGGTAGATTCTGCAGATAAGTATCTGTACTTTGTACGTGCACATGATCATGACCACATGAAGGTGATTTACAAGTCCTTGTCGTCACACAAAAACTGAAATTAATGCGTGTATCACTCTGATACTGGGATTTCAGAAGGATGGCGGCTGCAGCTCGGAGCACTCTTTCCGAGTCAAGCAACCAAAGTAAAGCTTGTGGAAACACGTCGAAGATACGGCTGCATCAGCAAAGTTTGGGAGGAGGCAGTGCTGTGAAGACTCGTCAGCAGTTCTTGATTCCTATGGCTGCCTACGTCTGCGTTTTTCTCTTCTTCCTGCAACTCTTCACGGAGAGCGCTACCGCAGCCCCAGTGCTGGCATCCAGTCTTGGCTTCTGCAAAGATGTTCCTGTGCTCAAGGGGGCCCCCTTACACTGCTGCCTCCCACAGCCCACAAGAGCCCCGATCAGGTTCACATTTCCTCGTGTGCTTGCTGATCGCCATGGCAAGCCCATTTTGAGGGAGAGGAAACCCGCACACATTGCCCAGAAAGATCCGGAGTATGTCAAGAAGTACAATCTGGCCTACGCCAGAATGAAAGCCCTCCCAGACTCGGACCCCAGAAGCTTCCTCAACCAGTGGAGAGTCCACTGCTCCTTCTGCAACGAAGCATTCAAGCAGCGGAATCTCCGGGGCAAAGATACCGGAGTTTTGCTCCAAGTCCACTTCAGCTGGAGCTTCCTTCCGTGGCATCGAATGTACCTCTACTTCCACGAGAGAATTCTAGCCAGCTTGATCAACGATCCTACTTTCGCTCTTCCTTTCTGGAACTGGGACAATGCGATTGACTTCGACGCAGGTATGATCCCTGCCATGTACCTGCCCAAGTTCCCCGTGCCCAACTCCGCCCTCTATGATAAGTTCCGAAACCCCAACCATTTGCCTCCCAATATTCTCAACCTGGGTTACAGCGCCAAGCTCGAAGCGGAAGGGCAGAATCTGACGGACCAGCAGATCAGATACCAGAATCTGTGCGTCATGTACAACCAAGTCACGACCAAAGTCAGCGCTCGAGATTTTCTCGGTGGCCCGTACGTGGTCGGCACCGATAACACGGCTGCGTCTGCCAACCAGTCAGCAAATGGAACTGTGGGCGAGTCCGGTGGACTGGAAAATGCTCACAACATTGCCCACGAATGGACGGGCTTGATCAACGACCCCGACCATCCCGACAATGAGGACATGGGAAACTTCATCTTCGCAGCTAAAGATCCCATCTTCTACGCTCATCACTCCAACGTCGATCGCCTGTGGGACGTCTGGAAAACCCTCCCCGACAGGATCACCAGGTCGGGAGACAGAAAGCGAACGGGCTTCAAGAACAGAGATTTCCTCGACTTCGAATTCACTTTCTATGACGAAAACGGAGATTTGGTGATCAGCAAAATCAGCGATTCTCTAAACAGCGCCAAGCTCGGCTACAAGTTCACTAACGTCAGTGAAGCTGATGATCTGTGGATCAATTACGAGCCTCTCCCTCCCCATAAATCTCCGACACCTCGGCATCCCAAGGATTACCCCGCAGCGGTCCCCAATGGAGACAACCACATCACTATGGATCCCATCAGCTATAAGCTCGGCCGTCGCGCTCCCACAATCAAAGACCTCCAAGGAAAGGAGCTGAAGAGCATCTTTCAGTTGCAGGAGAACGTCTTGTTTGAGAAGGTGAAGATACCGCAGGGCTCTTATGCCCGATTTGATGTGTTCATCAACTATCCAGCAGCCACCAGGAAGACTCATCTGTACATGTCCGAGTACGTGGGTACTTTCACCCATCTGCCCAGCGGAATGATCGATACGAGCAAGTCAGTTTCTGAATCGTCCAGCGAGAAGGGTGAGTTCCTGATTGTTAACATCCGGTTTTCCATCAATGCCTCTCTGAAGAGACTTGGCATTACGGATTGCCATCAGGACATCATCGTCACCATTGTTTCTAAGGGTGCCAGGAACAGCACCCCAAAAACAGGATTCACTTTCGCCAACCTCCAGCAAGATTTCCAGTGATTGCATACATATGCAGAGAAATGCAGGCGACTTTCAGTATTAATGTTAATGTTGCTTATTACTTTGAACCTGATGTAGAAGGGTAGCTTACATTCCTTTTTTCTTGTGTTGCCAAAATGCCGACTTCACTATCCGGAAAACCGTGCTTGTAGCTTAGCGCAGTCCGAAGGGCTAATATAACGCTAAGCGTTACTTCTTTACAGAGTGACAGTCGGACTTGAGAGAAACAAGGTAGTTGTGCGGAGATTACACTCGCGTTCAAGTAGATTTCTGTTTAGGCTTTTAGGTGTAGATCTCATTCAAGTCGATGTTAAATAGTTCCAATTTTCACTCGACATTCAGTATCATGACGAATTCCATTGAGTAACACCTGAAATTGTCACGTGCACTTTTTCACACTCTATAGCTCACTGTCTTGTATTTTCTCTTGTGAATGTTTGCTTTCTATCTAAGACAACAGTTCTGGCCGTGTAATGAAGTCTCCGGACCGATACACGAGGTACGGATGGCAATACTGGGGGCATGTCACATCCGTGGTCGTTATGAAATAACTAACTGGCGCATTAATTGAGGTCTGCCGATTACGCACCCTAGCCAGCTGGTAACTTGCTTGTGGATTTTCTATCTAGCTGTACTTCTCACTTATCTCATGGTCGATCATGAAAGGATCAGCGTAGAATTGTTTGCAGTTTAATAGCGAGCATCGGTAACTACTTTCATGAGTGCACGATTATGTGTACAGTTAACTCTCGCAATTGTATGATCATGATTGAACTAATCCCTCTGCGATCAAGTCCGTTTCCGAATCTTCCAGCGAGAAGGGTGAGTTCCTAACACAGGAAGACATTTCAATATTACACTTCTGCTTGAACCGAATAGCACTCTAAATACACTCCTGGAGGTACTTATCGGTGCAAAATGAAATCTCTTTACCTTGCCTGTCTTTAAGGTGCTTCACAAGGTGCTATTTTCAACTTTGTATATCAAATGGTGCTATACAGAGCTTACGAATTGTATTATTCTAATTTTGCACCAACTAAACTTCTCTTGGTGTTTTTTCTGCAGACACAGACAAAAAATGCATAACTGTCAGAAAATCCTAAGTGCTTGATAAGGTGCTATTTTCAACTATGTAGATCAAATGGTGCTATAAAGAGCGTACGAATTATATTATACTCATTTTATACTATCTAAACTTCTATTGGTGTTATTGCACAACGGAGGATTGTTTGACCGAGCACATGCAAAAACTGTTGGAGCCTCTGCATGCAGAGCTCTTTGGCCGTCTTACAGAATAAGTTCTGTCCACTATCGATTCTCTCCAGCAGGTTTTGCAGCTGAATGTTAATAGGTCGAGCGGCTTGCATCATCTGAAGGATTCGGTACTTCGAAATCTAGATTCACGAAAGGGAGTTTCATACCCCGATAGACGTGGAAAAACAGCAACAAGTTCCACAACAAGACGAGCAGCCACGAGCGCTACATCCTCTTATGGTGCTCAATCACCCGTGTCCTCATGTGGATGGAAGCCCTCTGAATCTCAATGAAAGCCCTCTGAATCTCAAGTGGACAATGGATCGGTTCGAGCAAAGCTTCGAGGACACGATCGAAGACCTCATTGTCTCGATTAGACTTCAGTCAGCATCTCCGATCATCAACAACTCAGTCATACATTCGTTCGGCTCACTTACGTTCAGCCTGCACGCTCTCTTGAGAGAAACCGTGTCGTCATGTGAATAGAAGCCCTCTAATATCAAGTGGACAATGAATCGATTCGAGCAAAGCTTCGAGGACACGGTCGAAGACCTTATTGCCTCGACTAGACTCCAGCCAGCATCTTTGATCATCGGCAACTCAGTCGATATGCTCTCGTTCAGTTCGTTTACTTTCAGCCTGCACGCTCTCTTGAGAAAAACTGTTCAGCTCGAGAGAGCTGTGCATGAGCTGGTGCAAACGGAGAATGCATGGAGCGTCCTAGACTTCTGGGATACACACTCCCTCACCCAACTATGACAACACCAAGTCAGTATCAAGATGAAACACCAGTAATTCATATCATCACATATCATCATGCTTCCAAGATAATTCTCTTTATTTACTAAACTTTTCCTGTAGTATTTGCACAACGAAAATTTTCGTGTTTTAACTGTACACTGTTCAACCAAGTGCTCAACCCTTTTCAACGTTTGGGTTGATACAATCTCACTTCCTCAATTCCAACGGTTTCAAACTCTACCGTGATGATTTGAGTGGGATGCACTATAGACAAAATATCTGCCCATGTACTAGTAGTGACCTGTCGAGATACAGTAAACTCTTCTGTTTCTCCCTCTAAAGTACTCATATTATCTACCTGAAGCCAACTCAACTCTACTTTACGAGAATGGATAACGTTAGACATTTCGGTCACTTCACTATCAGCATCTGTCGGCACTCTCCTTACTAGCGCAAGGCTCATCGGCATTCCACACTTCCAGTTTCTTGCTTTAGCGATGACCAAATCACCTCCTACAATCCATGGAGGACAACATCCGGGCATTCTTGACTTGAGAAGAGGAATATCTGGAGTGAAGAACTGATCGTTCAATTCATATGCTACGATACACTGCTTACCCCTACATTTATGTTGTGTAGGTTGTGGAAAAAATCTATGTAAAAGTTTAGAAACCGGACGTACGTTATCTCCACTAAACTTCAGAGGATCTTCAACAAGAACAGTCATACCAGTAATCTCAGAAACTAGAGGTGTATCACTACCTCTTGCATCCACCATGACTTGATTGTACCATCTTTCTGCGAAGAAAATCTGAAAATGTCCTCCAAATTCGTGAATGAAAATCTCAGTCAGTTTACACTCCCATGTTTGTTGAACAGCGTCAGCTTGATCATGCTCCACCACCACGTTGTCGTTGGTCTTGAAACAGCAATTGCCGATAACAACCGCTCGCAGCATTTGCATTTTATTTCGAAACTGCTCCTTATTCTGCTCTGTCAACAATCCCTTCTCAGACCAATAGTTAGTTAGATACTTCGCATATTTTTTGTTCGGTGGTATATCTATCTCAGTACAGTGATGAGGACCCACACCAATCCCTTTCAGCGTAGTCTGGAAACATGGATATGTTTTCTGTTCTTGTCCTAATAACATCAGGTTTTTGCTCAACTCTAATGCTATAGATACACTAGAAACAACACTAACATGTTGATTATGCCAAGTATTACAACTACATTTATATCCAGGATTGTGTTTCACAAGACGTGGATACAAAGCTCGTTCTAAATCATGAACAATTCGGTGAAGTCGATGAAATCCGTCTCGATCTTGTCGATCTTGTGCATAACATATTGTAAATAACTGCCGACAGAAGTACTTGGTGTATGTCATCTCTGACGTCCTGTTGTTAGTTGGAATAGCGTTGTATCCACGAACCATCCGTTCAAATGCATAGCACCAGAAATAGTCATGATGACCATGACGAAGTATGTCATCAAAGACTTCACCTGCCCCTGCACATCCCAGCAAATTCTCTATTATCTATGAGAGATAAAAAAAAGTTACAGTGCGTCAACCAGAAACAAAAATACAATCTGAAACTAAGATTCTAAATTATCTGTAGAATACTAATGTACTTAAGTAGTCTATACGTTTACTTATGGAGATTTTACACATCATTGCTTGTGAGACAGAATAAAAACAAGAGATGTGTGAGTTACCAAGAATATGTTCCAGAATTCTGGAATTCGGACCATCGTGTCCTTCACTGAGTACTCGTCATGCTAGACAAAGTTGCCGAGTAAGAATCAGTATCAAATCCAAGTTCTTCTAGAATTGATGGTAAACAATACATCATGAACAACTGATGTTCTTCGGCTTTGTAGAAAGACAATTTGAACATCTCTTTTTTTTTTGTAGGAGGTCGTGGCCATCGGTCTCCCAATCCAGCAGGTCTCTTTCTGGTGAGTTGTAGAAGTACTTGTTGTAACACCTTCATCTGCTTCAGATTCAAGACACCGACAAACTGATCGTTAAAGTTCTTCACAGCATTCAACACAAGCAAATGTATTACGTCGTGTAAATTATCTTTGGATATATCAAAATCGTACAGATCATTCAAACTCCACTGCTGAGTCAAATAAGCCAAACCACTCTGTCTGCGGTATTCTTCTTTCTCCTCCTCCCAAGTCGTTGATAGAAGCAGTAACCCGAACTTCTTCATATCTTTCACTTTCCTCTTTTCCGGAGGTTATCGAACTTGATATCTGTTATCAGGATAAACAATCTGTCCATCCACCATCACAGGCATGGGGATGCATCGGCGACAACCGCTATAGCCCTTGAACAAAGTGCCAGACACTTTACATTGTGCGGGTAAGTCACCTGTCCAACTCATGAGCATGACTCTAACTCTGATGTCACTTCCTACTTGCCTATGGATACTATAATCACCTACAGGTATATATGGTACACAAAAACCATCTATAAATGATCTCTTCAAATCGAAATACATTGGCTTCAGGAAAGCCTCTAAGATATGAGAGTCTTTCAGTTTCTGTATAAGCTTCGATGCCATCGGGATAAAAAGTATAGGGATTGGTTTAGCCAATAAACTGTTAGATACTGGAGTTTTACCAGCATTTAGTACTGATATTTCAACCGTCCAGCAATCCTTTTGTGCTGTGGTAGCTGCTTGAAAACCATCCCAATGACCTATTAAGGCTACGTTTAGTGGTTCTCCCTGAAAATTCACAAGAAACAAAAAGTTGGTGTTAGTGTTGTTCTATAAAGATCATATGTACATTTGAAGACATGAAGTAAATGATAACTATGACATGATGTAATAAACTTACTTGGACGTAAGTTGGAGAATGGATAATCTCTGTGGAACATTGAACACAAGGAAACCTGTAACATTTTGTTTCTGCATCATAGTTAGTCTGATCTTGTAATTCTTCACATACTGTCGGCCACAGTCTGTAAACTTTTCCACATTCTAGATTTCTGCAAGTAACCGGTGGAGACCAAAACGTATTTGGATCCCAAAAGTTATGATACTGACGGAACTTACTTCCATGCCAGAACTCGTAGGTCGATGATGGTTCATAATCGACATCCTTCCCCATCCAATCGTTTCTTTGTCTCCAAAGTTTCAACGTGTCATGACAGAATGTTCGACTTTGAAACAGTGGTTTCAAAATTGACCCTATGGGAATATAATCAAATCTGATCATATCAAAGATTGGACGACTACAACCTCGAACAGAACACAAAGTAAGATTTTCATCCGGTCCGATTGTCACAGGCACATGAGGAGAAGATGATGTACCATTACACATATACCATCTTTCGGGTTTGACCATCCCTAGTTGATCACAAGTTTGCATTAACTTACGCCATGAAGATGGTGCACTCTCACCACTACATCCTCCCACCCAAGAGTTCCCTGCAAGTGTTAACATTCTAGCCAACGACATGCTCTTGTAATCTGTTGGTGCTATTCGAGGAATATCTCTTGAGTAATCTGTAGATATTTCTGATATTCTTGAATCTTGTCTTCCTCCGATATCACCAAATAAGAGTTTCAGTAACTTTGACCGTAATGCAATTAAAACTTTGTGAAAATCTAACAATGAAAACATCTCTACTACTTTCTCTTGCATTGCTTCATCAAACTCTACTGGAAATACATTGAATAAGTCATCTACATCGCTGGGATGTGCCAACTCACTAAGATTTGGACAGCTCCTAACAGAGATGGCATCCAAGTTAGTACTGATAGGAGTCGATGGTTGATGAGCAGTATGCATATGTATCAGTTCTTCCTCTATCGGTTCTACGAAATTAACTGATATATGTGTAGACAATCTAGCTTTCCAAACAGAGATTCGGTCGTGTCTACGATGAGATCGCTCGGTAATCCATTGACGGTTTTGACCACAAGAACTACAAAAGCAGAGGACCCGACGGGGACGAACTGCTACCCTATCAGATATGACCGTTTTCTCTTGAGGTGGAACTATTGTGGGACACACGACATTCTGAATCGATTTTTTCTGATGAAATCTTGCAGTGGACTCAGGAACTAAAGCGAAACCGGCTGGCAGTAAAGAACACTTGTATGAACAGTGACATTTCACACGACCACGATTACGAGTACCTTCGCACTTGTCAGATTCCATCATATGTCTTTTACGTATCAACGCCCAAGTTCTCTTCCGTTTTCTTTGCAGCCAGCATGAAAATCTGTTGCGCTACATCTGTTTCTTTCTTGCCAAGTCGTGTTGTACTCCCGTCGCGAAGGAATCAGAGTCTAAACTCATCAATCAGAGACAGAAATGTGCAGCCAAGGGAAACAGGATCTAATCGCCTTGGTAAATATCATCACGATAAGAATCTGTCATATTCTGTCTGAGGCGTTGAAAGGCAAGGAAGAGAAACCGAGATAAGTAGTGAAGACCAAGCTCCAGAGAACAGAAGAAGAACTTAGCGATTTCATCAATCGTGGGTATCTATAAGGTGGACGTCAACTCTCGTCGTAACAGCCAATAGAAGAGAAGCGGTGGACCCTTTCTCTCGTACTGTGACCGGATGGTAATGGCACATCACGATGTAGAGATCTTCTAGATCTGATCTCTTCTTCTACTTGTTACAACCAATGCGACTCAATGAATAGCTAACGGATGAAAAGATTCCATCAATATATCAAGAGAAAGGGTCAAACAACCCAAGGCCCAGAAACTTGAAGGAACATCAGGACTAAGATCTGCTATCATAAGCTCTAAGGTCTCCTACCGCTGCTGTAATATGGAACACCTCTAGAATCTTGTGAATCGTGCCAGCTAAAGTTAGAGCACAATTCTCTAGT
Organism: Asterella californica; assembly: GCA_036924285.1. Lineage (NCBI taxonomy): Eukaryota > Viridiplantae > Streptophyta > Marchantiopsida > Marchantiales > Aytoniaceae > Asterella > Asterella californica. Next base: position 28,257,475 of record JAYKYS010000006.1, on the reverse strand, counting down.
GAATGCCCAACCTGTAGCTTAATTGCAAGCTTAATGTTAGATGGAAGACCTCATCAATATATGAAGAGAAAGGGTCAAACAACCCAACGTCCAAAAACCTGAAGAAATATCGGAACTAAGCTCTGCTATCAGAAGCTCTAAGGTCTCCTACCGCTGCTATAATATGAAACATCTCTAGAATCTTATGAACCGTGCCGGCTAAAGTTAGAGTAAGTTCTCTAGCGAATGCTCGACCTGTAGCTTAACATCAAGCTTAACGTCAGATGGAAGACCCCATCAATATAACACGTCGTGAATTGTCCGACTAGAATCAGAACCGAGAGAGCTAAAGGGAAGCGAGAGTTAACTGATTTAAGTCTTCGAGTGGGTCCATCGTCACCAGCACCAATTCATCTTCTAGGCGAAGATCTTTGTCCAAGTTGTGGAGTGGGTGATCTATCAAGAGGACACAAGTGCGTCGATGTGGCCGCCCTACTTACGTCAGTAGTCGAGAAGTTGGACGAGACTCAAAGAGCTGAGACGGAGAAGTTGTCGACTTCAAAAGAGGACTCGGCTGAGTTGTGATGGAGATCGTCATTCGGATGGTGGAGAAGACGGTGATGCGACTCAGACTCATGATTACCTTGGGAGAAGAGATGGCAAAAGAGGTGTTGTTACAACCATTTCCTTTCATTTTACCTATGGTAGATTATTCGCGAATGGAATTGGTGATGTTCGCACTCTTTTAGCGAGTAGTTATTGCACAAAAATTAGAAGGATAGAAAGAATAGTTACAAGATGGGGAAGTTACTAGTGTTTCATGGGAAGGACAATGAAGATGTAGAACCATTTGTACGAGACTTCAAAAGGGGTTGCATCGGAAACAACGTGAGAAGGAAAGAAGAATGGGTGTTGTTACTGCCAGAGTTTTTAGAAGATTTTGCTCTTATGTGGTATGAAGACCGAGTGAAGAGCCAGACACCTGGTGCAGTTGAGGATACATGGGAGACTTTGAGTAATGCACTCATCGAAGAATTTCTGTCTGAAGAGAGTTATGAGAAAGTCATGGTGGAGCTTACTCATTTGAAGCAACGGGACGACGAGAAAGTTCGGCAATATGCCGAAAGGGTGGATAAGTTGGAGCAACGATTTCGGACGGTCCTACGGAAGAGTGGAGACAATGTGGAGCTAACGATGGCGGGGATTGGAGCAGTGCTGACCAAGAACTTGGTGGGAGAGTTGAGACCTTCAATTCGAACCCAAGTGAGGTACGAGAAACCAACAACCAAAGCGGAGGCTATCAAGATTACGACAAACATGGAAGAGAGTTTGGATGAAGGAGATATCATCCAACCTCATCATGCTGCTCTGGTGTCGACTCTGACTCCTGGTGTAGTCACGACGATGGCACCTGCACCATCACAATTGGTGGTTGCTTCAACGTCAGCTCCTACTCCAACGGTGGTGCCAAGACCGTTTGTCCCAACAACGATGTCTACTGCCACCTTTGATTTTCATGCCGAGCTGAAGAGCATCACTGACACTCTTGCGGATCTCAAGATAAACGTGGTGCAGTTACGAGAATGGAGAAACAAAGGTGGAAGAGGAGGTCAAAGAGGTTACGACAACAATCCCAACCGAGGAAATCAAGATAACTTTGGAGGCAACCAAGGTAACTTTGGAGGAATCACTTGTTGGACGTGTGGAGGTTCTCATTTCCAGTGAAATTGTCCTAACAACGGAGCAAGAGGTGCCGAAGCTGTCAGAATGAATGTGAGTGGAGGAAATCCATCACAAGGACGAGACAAGGGGGTGGCTACTATCAATGTCGTGCGAGATCCCATCTACGAGAAGGGAGAGAGTTCAAACTCTTCTCATGCACCGGTGGAGCTTTTAGCTCAAGAAAGGAAAAGAACTCGATTTTCTGATGAACCGGTTTTCATAGAGGAATCAACTAGTAGAAGCACTCGTTCGAGTAATGTTTCGAGTACACCAAGGGAGCCAAGAAGGAAGCTGGGGATGGCGGATTTCACCATTTCATCTTCCCAAGCGGGATATGATGTGGTTGAAGATGTGGGTGCTCAGAAAGCCAACATCATTGTTGGACAACTGATCGCACTTAATCCCAGCTTACGAAGGGAACTCAGAGGAGGACTGAGTTCTAAGAGAAGCAAGAAGAAGAAACCCAAGAGCAAGACATCAAAGTCAGTGGGAGTTGGTGTGGTGGATGTGCATGCTTCAGAGGTATGCACTAGGGCTTCAAAGATTGAAGTCCGGTTGAATGGTCACTACGTCTCTGACGTATTGGTGGATGGAGGATCGGCTGTAAACGCCATATCGGAGAGGTTGATGAAGAAGTTGGGGATGGAACCAACTCGCCCGGCTAGCATTGTCGTGGGGATGGCTAACAAGCAACGGGTAAGACCTCTTGGCGTGTTAGAGAAGATGGTCGTGTTTGTGATGGGAGTTCAAACATTGATGTCCTTTCAAGTGTTAAAGGACTCTAGTTATGATTTGCTCCTAGGTAGGCCTTGGTTGAGAGCTGTGCGCACCACGGATAGGTGGCACAAGGGATACTTACGGATTAGAGATCATAGAGTGATAGTTCCTCTCTCAGGTGTTGGAGTTGTGACTTCTGACTCTGATAGACCCACTAGTGACTACTGGGAATCTGATACGGAGGATGATCAGAGTGTATCAAAAGTAGATACCGGAGCTTCTTACGACAAGAATCCTCGTCTGAAGACGAAGGATTTGGTCGAGATGAATCATTACATCAGCTTAGTGCTATTGACTTGTTGCCTCGACCAGCAGTGGAGAAAGATTCTGACAAAGAAGATTTGAGTGAGGCAGAGATTGTGAGAAGACTCTCTACCCTGAAGTTTGGTATCAATGTCACTCAAGAAGAGAAAAGTAGATTCCTAGATATATTTTGAAAATATATCCACGTGTTTGCTTTCAGCTACAAGGATTTGAAGGAGGTGACTCTCGAGACTCATCGAATCGAATTGGAGGAGCACGCAAGACCAGTTCGACAGAAGCAGAGAAGGGTCAATCCCACAACAACAATGATGGTCAAGGAGAAGATAGACAAGTTGAAGGAGGCGAGTTTCATCTATGAGGTGGAGAACTCAGAATGGGTTTCACCCATTGTGATTGTCAAGAAGAAGAATGGTAAGCTGCGAGTGTGCATAGACTATAAGAAGCTGAATGCAGTTACCAAGAAGGATTATTATCCTCTACCATTTATAGATGAGATTTTGGAGGAAGTTGCTGGTCATGAGTGGTACAGCTTTGGTGATGGTTATAGTGGGTATAACCAGATCAAGATAGCACAAGAGTACCAACAGTTGACTACTTTCACTACTCCTTGGGGAACATTTGTATTTCGGGTGATGTCATTCGGATTGTGTAATGCTCCGGTCACGTTTCAAAGGTTCATGAACAAGGTGTTTGAACCATTCATAGGGAAGTTCGTTCGGGATTTCATTGACGATTTCTGTGTGTACGGACGAAAGGAGGACCACTTTGATCATGTGATCAAAGTTTTGCAGCGGTTGGAGCAAGCCAACGCTTCTCTAAATCCAGAGAAGTGCATCTTTGGCTGCGAAGAAGGTCTGCTGTTAGGGCACATCATTTCCAAGAATGAGATTGCGGTAGATCCTGAGAAGGTGAAGAAGATTGTGGATCTTTCATTTCCGATCAACTTGACAAAGTTGAGGCAGTTTCTTGGCATGGTTGGATATTATCGTAGGTTTGTCTTTTCCTTCTCAAACAAAGCAATAGCTTTGACTATGTACATGAAGAAGGGAGTTGATTTTGACTTGATAGTGCATGATCATAAGGCAAAGGAAGCATTTGAGGAGCTCAAAAAGACATTAGTGACAGCTCCTGTACTTGCTAAACCTGAGTGGAGTAAAGCATTTATTCTGTATACGGATGCCTCCAATGTAGCAATCGGATGTACATTAAGTCAGCTAGATGGAGATGGGCATGATCATCCTATAGCTTATGCTAGTAGGCAGATGGTTCCAGCGGAGAAGAATTACTCCGTGACTGAACGAGAAGGATTAGCGGTGATCTTTGGATTGAAGAAATTCAGACATTACTTGCTAGGAGGGAAATTTTCCATAGTCACAGATCACAAGGCTTTAAAGTATATCTTTAATAAGCCTAATGCCGAAGATCGTATTGCTCGTTAGAAGATCCTTCTAACAGAATACGATTACGTGATCGAAGATAGACCAGGGAAAAAGTATGCGAATGTCGAGGGCTTATGATGATGAGAGAGAAGAACCGTTTGATGATTCATTTCCAGACGAGCATCTGATGACCATCACAAGCATTGAGGAGATACCGGACGAGTACAAAGAAATCTGGAGTTTCCTTGCAGATGGCTCTTTTCCAGAAGGTATGCATACCCGAGAACGTAACGCGTTGATCAAGAGATGCAAACCTTACACCATGGTGGAGGGAATTATGTTTCATCAAGGAGCAGATGGGTTACTAAGGAGAGCAGTTGGTCAGAAAGAGGCATTCAAGCTAATGCACGAGTTTCACGATGGAACTGTTTGCGGAGGTCACTTTGCTGGTAAGATAACAGCCTTCAAGATTTTGGATGCGGGTTATCACTGGAGAGGGATTTTCAAAGAGTGTTTAGACTATTGTAAAACTTGCGACGTATGTCAAGCATTTGCTTTGAAGTCTACTAGAACACCTCCGTTAAGATCAATTCTAATATTAGGGCCGTTTGAGAAGTGGGGTATTGACTTTGTAGGTCCTCTTAATAAGACACCTCGAGGCAATAGATACATTGTAGTCGCCACCGACTATTGTACCAAGTGGGTAGAGGCTAGACCTTTGAGAGAGATCAATGAAACAGAAGTCGGTAGATTCTTATGGAAGAGAATCATCACAAGATTTGGATGTCCGTTAGAGTTGGTCTCGGATAGAGGAGGAGAGTTTGTAGGGAGCATGACTACTGCTATGCTAGAACACTTTTCTATCAAGGCACGAGTAACGACCTCATACAAACCAAATGCCAATGGTCTTGCGGAGAAGACCAATCTTACACTTTGTATGATGCTCGTCAAAGATGCTGGTCTTGAGACTGCGAAACAAACTTGGGTTAAGAGGCTACATGCCATCTTATGGGAGTACCGAACGACAACAAAGACTTCTACTGGGTACTCCCCATTTCGACTGGTTTATGGAGTGGAGACCAAGTTGCCCATCCAATTCGAATTGGATACTTTTCAAACTATTCAACGAAAGTTGAAGAGGTCGAGAGGAGAAGATGTGGTCAGATCAAGAAGGGAGCAACTCATGGAGTTGGAAGAGACCCGACCGGTAGCAATGATCCGGATGGAACGAGCTCAGGTGTATCAAAAGAAGAGTTACGACAAACGGTTGGGCAAGAGGGAGGTAAAACCTTTTCAAGTCGGAGATTGGGTTATGTTGTATGATGCTATCAGATTCAAGAGGGCTAGGAAGAAGTTTCTTTCGGGATATTTTGGTCCTTTTGTTGTAGATAAGGTGTGGAGCAACTTCACATATGACCTTCAGGAGTTGGGAGGAAGGAGATTCGATCGGGTCAACCATGACAAGTTGAAGTTGTTTCATCGACGAAAGTTCTCTCTTCACTCCGAGGACGGAGCAAAAATTTAGTCCGGGGGTAAAATGTAACGACCTAAGTTACACATAGGAAGTTTGTCTATTAGTAAGGTGTTTAGTTCTAACTAAGTGTTGAGAATGTTTATTTGCTGCCAAAGTACTTTTAGGAGGTATCAAGTTAGTCATGACTAGCTAAAAGTTAGTTATGGTTAAACTTAGCTGTACTTTTGGCAGAATTCAGATATTTGCTAAAGAGTGAGCACTACTATCTTGTCATCTTGTCTAAAAGGTAGAAAGGAGGTGGAAAGTATCCCTTATCTCCTTTTTGACTTGATATTAGTGGTTGGATTAAAGTTGTGGACTTTGTGGGCATTAAAAACAAGAAGAGATTCCACATGTTTCCTTTTTAGTGGGTCCTAGTGTAGAGGGGGGTGGAAATTCGAGATTCCTTGAGAATATTCCAGAATCCTTCTAGAAGTTGTTGACTTTGAAGGAATAAGCCCATGTGAAAAGGTAAGAAGCCCATGTGATTAATGCTTTTACCTTAAGTAATATCTTAGTAAAACCCGGTAAAAGTAGTTACGGCTGAGTTACCGGAGGGTACCAAAGTAAAAACCTAGAATGTATAAATAGAGGAGTAGAGAAGAGCTCCTCATCCTTGTTTTCACATTGTCGTAATGACAACTTGAGTAATATAGAGAGTGTGGGATATTTTTAGCATGTGAGAACTTGAGAGACGTCGTTAGAATGGAGGATTTTAGTTGATGTGTTTAAGGAGATTTTTAGTTGATAAGTTTGTGGGTGTATGAATGAGTGAACTCAGCATTTTCCCTTCAAGTTCATGGTGTGCTTCCATCAAAGCCATCAGAGGTGACCCCTGAGTGAGAGACAGGCCCGACATGTTGCAGATTCGTGGATGACGATCGTGGAGGTTGAGAGATCGGGAGGTAGTTGATCGATAGGACCGCGGAGGGTTTACAGTACTTGACAAGCTGCCCCCTAGCTTTAGTTGAAATATCACCTTGAAGGAAGCAAAAAGTACCAGAATGCGGTGCTCACTGAGAGGAACCCCTCATGCTTTCGATTGCGAGAAGAAATGTTCTAGGTAATAGTTAGTACAAGTCTTAAATTATGAAAAGTACGAAAGAGAGAAATCTATTGATTCTGATTTGAGACTCGGATTCATGATCTGCGAGTGTGAGCACGTAGATGTTAGTGAGTATTAAGTTTTGACTCCTCGTTCATTAAAAACAGAGTTGTACAGAAAAGGTGGTGTAGGAAAAGCTAGTAAAGCCTATAGAGGTAACTTCCTTTAGGTTTATGTATCAATAGTATTTCTTTTTCTAACGGAAACAGAGGCCATCCTCAGTGGTAGGGACACCCACTTAGGAAGAAGAGGTCTCCGGATCAAATCCTTCTGGTATGTGTTTCCTATTCCGGCATGTTGACCTCCTGGATGGAGTCTATGTTGGATATGCAGCCACTTCTTGCATATCTAAGAGCGGACGATCAATATCCTCCTTAATCATGGGCTTCCTGGCCTAAGCCTCCGCCATGTCACCTTGGTTATAGAGCAGTAGTTACCTGGTGCGCTTATGGGGGGCTGTAAGCCCTGTGGGTTGACCTCATAGGTGTAGCCTTGGCTTACATTGGATGGCATATGACTATAACCAAAGTGGCATCAAGATGACATCAAGAGCCAGGAAATTATAAATAAGTAAGGGCCCAGCTTGACAGGGGGCTTGCTTGATTGTTACAAAAATAATAAGAAGGACCTAGTTTAGTACAGGGTCTGCTTGATTGATAAGTAGGTGCACTTATAAGGACCTTAGCTTAGGGGTGTCAGGGTTTGTAAAGACTCTAGCTTAGCTGGAGTGTTAGGGTTTGGAGAAAAAGAGTCAATGTCGAGCAAAGAGATTTATTATATTTTTTCCCAAGAGGGAGTCATGGAGACGCGCAGGAGAAGCCAAAGGACTGAGAGGATAGATTTTCTGAAGGATCGGGAGGTTGCCGTAGAGAGAGGAATAAGAATTAGGAGCTTGAATTTCATCTACTAAGGTTGTTTGAAGGTGAATCTAATAGGAGAGGACATCTGTTTGAGTGGAGGAGGAAGATTAGGACTGAGAAAGTCAGATTTCTGAGAGATTTCAGTGCTGAAGCCGTCACAAGAAGGGATACAAGGCATGGGGAGTCTAAAATTTCATTTATTGTTGCTTCTTGGAGGTCAATCCGCCTTTTGTTGGGTAGGAGAAGATCAATTGGAGCGAGGATCAACTATTTGGAGACCAATCTGCTTTTCTGGCAAGCAAGAGATGATCTATTTGAGAAGGAATCAGGTGTTTGGAAATAATTTGCTTTCTGGTGACGGGTGATAACCTTATTGAGTGAGGAATGACTGTAGTGGACAGGAGACAACCTTATTGAGAGGAGATAGATTTGACTATCTATGGAGGAGTTTTGACTGTCATTGGAAGTGAAATAAAACATTGGGAGTTCAGATTTCTTTCTACTGTTGTGTTTAGAGACGAATCTATCTTTTGGTGGATGAGAATTGATCTTATTCTGGTAGAGATCGATTGTTACACAGTGATTGTTGTCTGTGATCGACTGTAAACAGAAATTGGTATATGTGAGAGATTTTGGCTGTTGTAGCCAAAATATGTCTTCTTATTCAATCCCTACCTCTACTCCGCAATCTAATCACAATCAGAAGGTTCGCCCTTCATGAGAAGGACTCTCCTCGATGAATCTGGTGCTTCCACTAAGAGCTATCTTGAGATGATTTATCGCAGAGGTTGAGATTTTCGTACAAAGAAGAGATGGATCGCAAGAGCGGAAGCGCTGCTACTGTCTCTATGACTGGAGTTGATATCAACATCTACTGGTGCACCTTCAGCTACACCTTCAACTGTCTTTTGCAGCAACTGCAACATCAAGTCTGGATACTGCTGAGATATGGAAGACAATTGCGGCCTTGGTTCAACAACATCCGATCGTCAGAGAGGGTGAGTTAAAATCTACAAAGGCTTTGCATGCGATTGTATAGGTGTGAAAGATTGGAAGATAGAAATGTTTCCCAGTATCTTCGTGAGTGCAGAGGAGAGATGGAGCTTGTGAGGGTGACCGATGTAGAGCTGATTGGCAATTTTGAGTTGTATGTGATTCTTGAGTTGAGGGATCAAGTCAAAGATGTACAGAGAAGAAATCTTGGTGTTTTGTTGAGTTTTGAGCGAGCTTTCCGAGAAAAATTTCTTGACGAGGATTAAGAGAGAGTTACTAGGAGAACATTTTTGGATTGAATTGAGCAACAACTTGACCGTATTATGAGACTGAACAAGTTGCTGAGAGAGTTCAATTGGAGATATCGACAGCTTTCAACGAATACGAACGAATAACATTGGATGCTAGAAGGACAGAGCTCTTCTTGCAAGCCACCGATGAGGTAACAACAGATCGATTATGCTTCATGTTAGTAGGTCGATCGATAGAAAGAGGCGTTACTATGGATTGGAGGAGAGTTGAAGACGCCATTGCTATTCAACAAGGCAGAAACAAGGGAGAGTGACGATAGAGGGACGACCGCTTGCGAAAGTGATCTCTCAATCTTATGTTGCTCTTCAAGTACAACAGTTTTCGACTCCTACTCCTAGACTTGTTGTTCTTGCGGCTGCCCCTCCAATGCCAGTTGTGCCGGTGCCTGCACAGAGAGTACATGTTCAGAGATCTGTAGAGAACCAGGGTCAGCAAATCAAATTGAAGATCTGATCTGGCAGATGTGTGAGTTAACGAGATGACAAGAGAGAAGGATCTAGAACTACTATGAGATATTTGTGAAGGCTATGGAGGTTCATCTTGAAAAGATTGAGATGGACGAACTGGAGAGTTTGGTGATCCAAGAGGAAATCAACATCGAACAAAAGAACAAAACGGAAGGCAGCACACAGTTTTGCTGCACATCAACAAACAGAGGGGAAACTTTAAGAGGAAGAGGAAATCATTTCCTCCCAACAAAAGATGGAATAGTGGGTCAAGCAACCAAGGAGGAGGCTTTTCCGCATATGCACAAGGTGACAAGAAGCGAAGAAATGAAATCAGTCACTACTGTGATAAACCAAAGCACTATGCTCGTGAGTGCAGATTGAAGACAAGACATGAAGGTTCTGGTAAGGACAAAAACAGAGCAAATCTTGCTCAGGCTAAGTCTCCTGACGAAGGTAATGAGCAACTGTTTTTTACAACTCTGTACACCTGTAAGTTAGACCAATCATGGTGGATAGATTTTGGAGCATCTAACCATATTTCTTCCATTCGAGAGTGGTTCCACAACTTTCAGGAGATCACCTGTGGACCAACAGTTGGTCTAGGAGATGGTGAGAGATACGAAGTTAAAGGACAAGGTGATATTCACCTCCAACTATCTATTGGAGAAGTATTTCGAGTTGAGGGAGTTTGGTACATACTTGGTGTGGTGCATAACTTGCTTGGTGTTGCGAGGTTAGTCCAAGCTGACCTGTACATCAACTTCAACAACAAAGGCTGCATCATACAAGACAATCAAGGTGTAGTAGCAAGAGATAATATGATAGGTCATTTATATGAGCTTGAAGCTACTTCCTTACTTGAAGTTTTGCTTAGTGCTACTGTACAAGAGAAGACAAATCTGTGACCAGAAGGTTAGGTCACATGAGTTCAGATAGAATGAACTTGATGTACAAGTTCAACCTAGTTGATGAAGTACAGAAATTCGATTCTTTGCACAAGCCATGTGAGATCTGCTTGAAGAGAAAACATGTTCAGAAGAAGTTTCCTTCAGCAGCGAGAAGAGCTACAACTCCACTAGATTTATTACATATAGATCTAGCAGGACCCATTGATCCTCCATCATTTTGTACAGTTGAATATTACCTTTTGATAGTTGATGATTACTCACGATAAATGTGGGTGAGGTTTTTGAGGAAGAAGAATGAAGCTTTCACACACATGAAAGACTTCATAACTGAAGTTGAGCTTCGAAAAATTAGAAATATCAAGAGTGATAGAGAGGGAGTTTCTGCAAAGCAACGAAGGCTTTCTACAAATCCTAAGACATCGTACGACAACTAAGTACACCTTACACTCTACAACAAAACAGAGTGGTGGAGAGGAAGAACAGAGTGGTTGCTGAAGTAACCAGATGTCTAGTCAAAGATAGAGGACTACCTAGGAAGCTGTGGGCCGAAGCAGTTAACATTGCAGTATACCTTCTCAACCGAAGTCAAACAAAGGTGGTGGAAGGTATGAGCCCTGAAGAGGCTTTCATAGGTATAAAACTTGATACCTCAAACCTTAGAGTTTTTGGGTGTAAGAGTTGAGGAATAAGTTAGACGATTGTTCTAAAGTTTGCACTTTCATAAGCTACTCTGAACAAACAAAAAGATATAGACAACTTGACAATAAAGAGAAGATTGTCATTAGTAGGGATGTTTTCTTTGATGAGGTAAATCATACTACTCATCTTGAGGTAGAGAAGGAGACTACCACTACCTCCAATGATACTAGTCTAGCTTTCAGATTTCTTCTTTCTGAAATGTTACAAGATAATTAGTCTGATGAGAATGTACCAGAGGCTGTTAGAGATGGTGTAGATATTGATGTTGCTGAAACAGAAAATATCATACACTCATCTGAGTTGGTAGTAGATCTAGGAGATCTTGTCACACCAGTTACACTTTCATCTTCAGTACCTGAACAAGTGCTTCAACCACTTCCGGATCAAGTAAGAAGATCTACTCGAATCAGGAGGCTATCTGCTCAACTTGCTGAGATGTGTTAGCACAGACGATTGATACTGCAGAACCACTAAAGTTAGAAGATGCTATGAAGTCTGAGAAGTGGACAAAGGCAATGAACGAGGAGTTTATTGCATTGCAGAAAAATGATACTTAGTTCTTGACAACTCTTCATCAAGGGAAGAAGTTGATTGGAACCAAATGGGTGTTTAAAATGAAGTACCATGCCGATGATACCGTTCAAAGGTATAAAGCTCGACTTGTAGCCAAGGGCTATCTACAGCAGCGAGAGGAGGACTATGGTGAGACGTTTACTCATGTAGTGAAGATGAGTTATGTTAGGCTGCTAATAACATATTCTATGCTTCAGAACTGGAAAGTATGACAACTAGATGCGAAGAATACTTTTCTGAATGGTTAAATACAAGAGGATGTATACATTCAGCAGCCACAATGTTTTCAGATTGCTGGAAAAGAACAATTAGTATACAAACTTCGTAAAGCCTTCTATGACCTTAAGCAGGCTCCTAGAGCTTGGTTTACTAGGATAGACAGTTTCTTAAAGAAGAAGTGTTTCTCTTCTATAAGGAAGATTCTAATTTATATATCCTAGTTACAGCAAAAGGGAGAGTAGTGTTGCTGATGTATGTGGATGATGTAATCCTTTCAGGCAGTGATGAAGAGGCTATTTAGTGAAGTTAGAGTTATCTACAAAGTTTGAGATGACTGACCTGGGCAGACTTACCTACTATCTTGGAGTTCATTTAGTCGAAGATGGAGAAGATCTGTACCTTGTATAGGATAAGTACATGAATGATACGTTGAAGGAGTATCAGATGCATGACTGCAAGCTAGTGCCTACTCCAATGATACTTTCGAAGGATTTTTCTACTCAGCATGGATTTGACGAAGCGGTTGACAAAACTGAGTACATGAGACTAATGGGAAAGTTTGTTGTAGAACTACACAAGCTTAGATTTTATCTACGCATAAATAAGTATTTGGATATCAGATTTTATTCTTCTACGGTCATCTTGTTGTTTTATGGTTGGCATTTTATATATGATTCTAGAGATTTGTTGGCGTGCCTTGTCACGTGTTACGATGTAAATTTGAATATCTTTGTAATAATTTAAGTAAAGTTTCATCAGTATATTCATAATGTAGCTTTTGTATTTTTTGAAGAATAAAATTCCAGTCATGGATATTGAGTTTTTTCACAAAGGATAGAAGTGGTTCATAGTGTGGTACATGATCCAGATGATCATTGTATAAAATTGAGAGTGCGATATGATTCTCTCACTTGATTATCTAAATCCATAATCATAGCTATATGACGTAATTATGTATACAAGTTCGTATTGATAAAGCTAATAAACATAAATACTCTACCATCTTTAGATAACATACCTATTCTGTCTAGGTATTCTTGAACTGATTGAACGTGGTGTGATGATTTCATATCATCTTCAAGAAAATTAGATAATATTAACTCATCATCAGTTTCAATAGCTTTCCAATAAATGTTTCAGTTGTGTGTTTGGTTTTGTGTTTGGTTTGTTTGAAGAGTTCAGCTCTTTCCCGATGGAATTCGTTACGAATTTATTGAACGTCGAGTGAAGATTACACCTATTTGGCATCTACTTGAATGAGATTACACCTAAAAGCTAACCAGAATCTACTTGAACATCAGTGTAATCTGCGCACTAAGTATATTCCCGCACTACCTTGTTTCCCACAAGTCAGACTGTCACTCCGTAAAGAAGTAACGCTTAGCCTTATCCCTCCGGACTGCGCTAAGCTACATGCACGGATTTCCGGATAGTGAAGTCGGCATTTTGGCAACACAAGAAAAATGGAATGTAAGCTACCCTTCTACATCAGGTTCATAGTAATAAGCAACATTAACATTAATACTGAAAGTCGCCTGCATTTCTCTGCATATGTATGCAGTCACTGGAAATCTTGCTTGAGGTTGGCGAAAGTGAATCCTGTTTTTGGGGTGCTGTTCCTGGCACCCTTGGAAACAATGGTGACGATGATGTCCTGATGGCAATCCGTAATGCCAAGTCTCTTCAGAGAGGCATTGATGGAAAACCGGATGTTAACAATCAGGAACTCACCCTTCTCGCTGGACGATTCGGAAACTGACTTGCTCGTATCGATCATTCCGCTGGGCAGATGGGTGAAAGTACCCACGTACTCGGACATGTACAGATGAGTCTTCCTGGTGGCTGCTGGATAGTTGATGAACACATCAAATCGGGCATAAGAGCCCTGCGGTATCTTCACATTCTCAAACAAGATGTTTTCCTGCAACTGAAAGATGCTCTTCAGCTCCTTTCCTTGGAGGTCTTTGATTGTGGGAGCGCAACGGCCGAGCTTATAGCTGATGGGATCCATAGTGATGTGGTTGTCTCCATTGGGGACCGCTGCGGGGTAATCCTTGGGATGCCGAGGTGTCGGAGATTTATGGGGAGGGAGAGGCTCGTAATTGATCCACAGGTCATCAGCTTCACTGACGTTAGTGAACTTGTAGCCGAGCTTAGCGCTGTTTAGAGAATCGCTGATTTTGCTGATCACCAAATCTCCGTTTTCGTCATAGAAAGTGAATTCGAAGTCGAGGAAATCTCTGTTCTTGAAGTCCGTTCGCTTTCTGTCTCCCGACCTGGTGATCCTGTCGGGGAGGGTTTTCCAGACGTCCCACAGGCGATCGACGTTGGAGTGATGAGCGTAGAAGATGGGATCTTTAGCTGCGAAGATGAAGTTTCCCATGTCCTCATTGTCGGGATGGTCGGGGTCGTTGATCAAGCCCGTCCATTCGTGGGCAATGTTGTGAGCATTTTCCAGTCCACCGGACTCGCCCACAGTTCCATTTGCTGACTGGTTGGCAGACGCAGCCGTGTTATCGGTGCCGACCACGTACGGGCCACCGAGAAAATCTCGAGCGCTGACTTTGGTCGTGACTTGGTTGTACATGACGCACAGATTCTGGTATCTGATCTGCTGGTCCGTCAGATTCTGCCCTTCCGCTTCGAGCTTGGCGCTGTAACCCAGGTTGAGAATATTGGGAGGCAAATGGTTGGGGTTTCGGAACTTATCATAGAGGGCGGAGTTGGGCACGGGGAACTTGGGCAGGTACATGGCAGGGATCATACCTGCGTCGAAGTCAATCGCATTGTCCCAGTTCCAGAAAGGAAGAGCGAAAGTAGGATCGTTGATCAAGCTGGCTAGAATTCTCTCGTGGAAGTAGAGGTACATTCGATGCCACGGAAGGAAGCTCCAGCTGAAGTGGACTTGGAGCAAAACTCCGGTATCTTTGCCCCGGAGATTCCGCTGCTTGAATGCTTCGTTGCAGAAGGAGCAGTGGACTCTCCACTGGTTGAGGAAGCTTCTGGGGTCCGAGTCTGGGAGGGCTTTCATTCTGGCGTAGGCCAGATTGTACTTCTTGACATACTCCGGATCTTTCTGGGCAATGTGTGCGGGTTTCCTCTCCCTCAAAATGGGCTTGCCATGGCGATCAGCAAGCACACGAGGAAATGTGAACCTGATCGGGGCTCTTGTGGGCTGTGGGAGGCAGCAGTGTAAGGGGGCCCCCTTGAGCACAGGAACATCTTTGCAGAAGCCAAGACTGGATGCCAGCACTGGGGCTGCGGTAGCGCTCTCCGTGAAGAGTTGCAGGAAGAAGAGAAAAACGCAGACGTAGGCAGCCATAGGAATCAAGAACTGCTGACGAGTCTTCACAGCACTGCCTCCTCCCAAACTTTGCTGATGCAGCCGTATCTTCGACGTGTTTCCACAAGCTTTACTTTGGTTGCTTGACTCGGAAAGAGTGCTCCGAGCTGCAGCCGCCATCCTTCTGAAATCCCAGTATCAGAGTGATACACGCATTAATTTCAGTTTTTGTGTGACGACAAGGACTTGTAAATCACCTTCATGTGGTCATGATCATGTGCACGTACAAAGTACAGATACTTATCTGCAGATCTACCCTCAAACATTTCAGCAACTAGCTTTCTGCGTTAGTATAGTTCAGCAGAAACCTCCCGGGAGATTCAAAGAATTAAAGAGAATGGTGGTCAGCTCGTGAAATGTTCATACCTTTTTGAGACAATGAACTCGAGAAACGCAAAGACGAGGTCCTTTCCAGAGAATAATGTGGAGAGTGCAGTGCTCAGCAGGTGCGCTGAAGTGAATCGATCACCTAGAGCGGACCTGTTCTAAGCAACAAGCTTGTCCTTGAGCGGACAAGACTTGAACATGGATAATGAGTCCAATAAAGCCAGTTTTATAGTGGCAGTGCCCATGGCCAAGTCTATAGCTGTTGATTGTTCCTGTGATGAGGATCTACAAGCCATGATTTCGATATGGATTGTCATTTCCGTATCAACTAGCTTCCCATAAGTGTCGGCACGAGATGCCCATAAGAGTGGATCCATGAGGTCCGTAGAGTCTTTTACAGTGACAGTGGAAGAGAAAAGGAAAGTGACCAGATAGGAATTCGAAGGAGAGTAGGATCCCGGGCGTAAAAAGAGAAGAGAAGGGTGTGTTGATGGCACTGTTTCTTGATCATGACAAAGGATCCGTATCTTGCAATTGGTCCTCATATTGTGCAAGAAGGTCCAGCTTGTAGATGTTGTTCTGGCACCGAACCACTGTAAACTGTCTAACCAAAATCTATCGGAGTCTTATCTCACATGTACAGACACAAGACACGATTGCGACGATACTGTTACTGCCATCAGTCAGCAAAGTCACAGTGAGAACAGGTACAGTATGACACATTCTACTCAACATCCAGTTGTCCCGCACGTAATGCCGGTGAGGTATACGTGATCATGTCATCATGAAAGGGAGCGTTGACTTCTCTTGGCACTCGTTTCTGGGCTCCCATTATCCCATATCCACTACGTTCACCTTTCCTCGTCGTTGTAGCAATGTTTGTCATTAATGCGCATATAAGCGACTGGAGAAAATCAGATTGCTGTATATTCCACATGTTCTGTAATTCCTGGCAGGTTTGGGCCAGGATTCAAAGTAAACATAGTAGCTAGATTGAGTGACTTACGACGATTCAGCGTTGGAACTTTATTGGAACGAGGTTGGGTTCCCTGCATGCACGTGCACAGAACACCAATAAAGCTAGAAGGCTGTTCATGATCATTACATACATGTTTATATCATAGCCGTGATAGGATCAATGTGTGACGCCAAGCTTAAGGAGCTTCGAGTGGTTCTGTGTACGTACACTGTTAAGATTCTCCAGGTTCTATAGGCAGTTATGATCGGGTTGTACTATATTCTAAATGGTCGCCCATGAATCGTTTTTTATCAAGGTTCTATAGGCAGTTATGATCGGGTTGTACTATATTCTAAATGGTCGCCCATGAATCGTTTTTTATCAAGGGGAACTGACCTGGAAAGAGATTTTGATATTATATTAATGCTAGTTTAGGGATATGCTAGTATTTATTTAAGTAATATATATTTGACTCGTTCAAGTATAGTTCAAATATATATTTGACTCGTTCAAGTTCGGACAAAGTATAGTAACAGAAAATCTAACTTCTAATTGTTGTATATGGAAAAGATCACTACGGATTACCAAATATATGAAGGTAAAAATGCTTGGTTGAATCCTAGTTAGGTGTTAAACTATAAACCAGAAGGTGGATTAACGTCGTATTCAGTCAAAGTTAAAACTCCACCAGAAGTAAGTGCATACTACTTTACAGAAGAAACAGAACTTGTATAATAAAAGCTCATGGATAAACCGGATATACATGATTGATTGTATTAATTGTCTGGAATCTAGATTTGGACTTTGGAGGTGCTCAATCTGCTGAGCCAAGGAGAATTATGAATTCGGATGTAATTCTACAAAGAAAGTGCAGAATACATCGATCCGATGTACACGCACACAACAGAAGAGAATACAATGCAGAAGATCTGGAGGATAACAGTCATCGGGGGACCATCGAGGCAGTCAATGAGTGACTTGCCTTTGACAAGAACGGACTAGATCCTTGTGAGATTAATCTGTAAACGGGACACCAGCTTCTAGTTACACCACATCTAGACTAAGTACTTTCTGCGTGCCCAGGAATGGATTACAGGCTTATTTAATTTATTACCGCAGTAGAGCTCTACATACAAGTAATGCTCATGATCACTCAATAACTACACATCAATGACATCACAAGAACCAGAAAGGATCCGGAGAAGGATACAGAAAAGCGGAAATGAAAAGACACCTCTTTTCTTTTTCTGGTCTGGTTTTTGAAATAAGTCCTTACCAGTTTCACTATCCTATAATGCATGCTTTAAGTAGAACTCTTGTTCAAAATTACAATCTGGCATGGTGAAACATATCAAGTTTTCGGTTGTTCCAGGCATTCTGCTAGTACTCAGATCAGATATAAACATTAACCATATTAATTTTGATCTGGTTTAATAATGTTATTTCAAATATCCAGGACCATCAGTTCTGGAACATGACGTAAACTAGGCTGGAGACGATGGCAGTCGTCACTAGTCCAAGAATGTCCAGAAAGCTACAACATCATGTACATGGTGCATGTTTTTGCTGGAGTGAGCTCTCTCACCTGTAGCCGTATTAGAAATAGAGCTTGAAAGTCCTTTAAGACGCTTTCTCCTATCAAACTCTTCTGCATTGAATTTGGATTCCTTCATCCTTGTTAAATTTACCTGATAGCTACTGAAAACCTTTTATAGTACCATCAGACGGAAACAGTCAAGAAGCTTTAGGAACAAAAAAATCCTGCTCGCTATCAGAAAATATTAATCTATCCAGTATTATGACTTTATCGTGTCAAGCATGCTGGGATGATTATTTGAATCTTTAATGAAAGTTGATAGGAGCTTCCAGAATCCAAACATACGCGGATTGAGTGACTTTCAGTGCTTGTCTACACACCATCATAGCCTTTGTTCACGTTTCACATAAAATATTAGTGTTCACGAATGCACATAAAATATTAATGATGCAGCAGTCTACTGTATATTCCCGGAGCACAAGAATGTGAGTGATAGTATATATATACATGTTACTCTTGTACCAATAGAAGTTCTAGACTGTATTCGCAGTCTAGCTTCTCTTTTCGAAAAGAGAACTACTGGATCCACGGCTGATGGAGTTTCACTCCCCGCTTTATCTTTCAGCAAGCAATTAGATAATTCTCAAATCGTTTTGAACTCATTTCAGTACAAAGTGAATATTAAAAAAGAGTGGTGTACATGTACGCATACTTGGTTTGAGAAGTTACTTCTGAAACTGAGGTCAGGAGAAAATGTATAGAGAAAGCACAACTCCAGACATGGTAAAGATAAACCTTCTCTTATTAGTGGTGTTAGTGTTAATCGATCCTAAGTACTTCGTTGATAACGATGGCTAGTTTTGCCAGCATGGAGATGTTAGATTCTATATGGAATAAGAGTTCGAACTCAATCATTAACGCAAAGAAACGAGATTGGTTTCTTTTACCGAAGATTATTCTGTGATATAACCATGTCCAAAGTACATAGGCTAAATAAAAAGAAAATACAAGACAGTAAGCTCAAGAGTGTAGAAATCTGACTAGTTCAGCTTCTACTTAATGAAATTTGTCATGAAGTTATTGAACGTCAGGTGAATAATTAAACTATGAAACATCTACTTGAATGAGATCTTCACCTAAAATCCTAACCAGAATCTACTTAAACGCAACTCTAATTGGCACAACTACTTTGTATCCACATTGTCAAGTCTTACTGTCACTGAGTAAAGAAGTAACGCTTAGTCTAATTCTTTCGGACTGCGCTAAGCTACAAGGTTTCTCGGTAGTGAACTCTACATGTTGGCAAGACACGAAAAAACTGAATTATGCTACTTTTGTACATCAGGTTCACATTAACAAGCAGTTTGCATATCATTGGAAATCTTGCTTGAGGTTTGCGAAAGTAAATCCTGTTTTTGGAGTGCTGTTCCTGGCACCCTTAGAAACAATGGTGACGATGATGTCCTGATAGCATCCGTAACGCCAAGTCTCTTCGGAGCAGCATTGATGGAAAATCGGATGTTAACATTTACACAGGAAGACATTTTCAAGTTGCCCAAGTGCTGCTCAGAGGTACAATGGGTGCGGAAGGAGAGAGAAGGTGCAAATGGCGCAATGTCCGATATACACTCAGCTGCCTTGTTTCTGTTAAGTGCACAATCTTGCACCTTAAAATATAGCACCAGAGTTTTCTCCTTCCAAATGTGTACGTATAATTCCATAAAATTAGCACCTTTCTCACAGATGGGCATTTTTTCAATCAATTAAAATAGCACCTATAGTATTAGCACCTTCTTGACATATAGGCATTTTCAATCGTTAGAAAGAGCACCTATAGTATCGAAGTGCGATTTTAGAATTGCCCTCAAGATCACCTATAGTATAATTAGCATCTTTTGACAGATAGGCACTTTCAATAGTTCGAAAGAGCACCTATAGTATCCAAGTGTGATTTTAGAATTGCACTCAGATCACCTGTAGCATTATCACCTTTTGACGTACACATAGACACTTTCAATCGTTCGAAAGAGCACCTATAGTATCCAAGTGCGATTTTACGTCCTGAAGCTGAAGTGCTTTCTAAGTTCAAGCTGGTGCTTGGTTTTCATTAATTGTAACATATATATATATATATATATATATATTTGCAGGATTCATAAAATCTCACTTGGTAAAGAAACTGCACCGGGATGAGATTCACATTTCTCAGACAACATTTGCACTGTGTAATTATATACATATGAACACCATGACTGAGAATGAGAGTCTTGTGTAGATAGCTTCGCTCGAGGTTGAGATTCACTAGCTTGAACAGTACTTTTAAATTGTCAAGAATTTTCATTCCGAGCAGTTAGACACGATCAGGTTGTTATACAGACAGTATCATTTTTACTGAGATTTGAAACTTACATGCTGTTTGCATGGTCGGATGACACCATTCACAGATAACGGTGGGTTGACAATAACTATCTTATGATCTAAAGCCCACAGAACTAATTGATCAAGTAACATCTCGTTAGAATCTGCAGAATGACCAACAAAAGGTTGTCTCTTCATTCATTTCTCATCGATGCTAGATAGTAATTTATTAGCTTGATTGTTTTCTTGAGCCATGAACGTTTTCAGATTGCTGTAAACATCCTGTTTTCGACTCAATCCCATTGCAAACATCGCAATAGTCAACTTGCTTTCCCGGTCGAATAATTTGAAGATCAGATCTGGGTCTTCAACTATCTGTTTAGAGATAACAAAACATGTTAAGAACTAGATTCAAGCTAGATTGAAGAAACAGATTTAAGAACTAAAAAAGAAGACTCGATATTACCTTCACTTGAATAAAAAGATGCTTCTTGATACTCAAGGAACTCAAGGAAACATATCTAGTCTCAAGCTGCACTGCCCAAATTCGTAACGTAGTCTGTAAAGCGGATCTAAAGATTGATATGCATGAGGTTTAGAAAATGTTTACCTCTTGGGTCGCTTGAAAAGGAGGAAGGTTTGGATCAACAGCTTGTAATACAGGCCGGCTAGGTCTCGAAATAGTAGAGATCTGACAATCTGTTGATCGCGATCGTATCACAGTTGACTGACAATTCTCCAGTAATGTTGGTCGTGATCGTATCACAGTTGGCGATGATTGTGCATCCAATGTTATAATTCTGCAATGCAATCCTGATTAATATTGAATCTCAAATGCAATTTTGCACAAAACTATCTACTATATCTAATACAAGGATGTTCGCTTTTACAAAATTGAAAGCTAACGTGTACATACCTAGAAGGTGCTCCACTGGGCCAGCTATCGTTGAACTGTGACTTGTTTTGATTCATTCCTGGATCCAACTGTAACTTCCGCACTGGTTGTGGAATGTGACGTGCTTTTCTCTTAAACAAGAATGTAGACGATGCAGTCCTACCCGGCACTTGAACATTAACAAAAGGCTCTGTCTTGTTATAGATATCTATGATTGGTCTTTTGCCTTGAGCTATCTTGCTGGTAGTATCAGTGTCAGCTGACTCAAGAGTAGTTTCACTGTCTAGAGAAGAACGTGGCAAAGAAAGCAACAAGGGTGCGTGTATGCTACGTATACATGTACTTTCTGGAGTCAACTCTTTACAGTTTTCGTGCCCATACACAAAGAGAGAATGAAACACAGAGCTCGAATTTCCTTCATGGTCACCAGACTTCGGAGACAGAAGCTCTGTATCCCCTGATGAACTTGACCTTGATAAATTTTCATCTACAGTTTTGCTCACCACAGGCAACTGTAAATGAGAAGAAGAAACTATAGAGGAGGGAGGGAGAGGATTTATAGCGTGCAAGGATGAATCACGGAAAGTGACTATAGATTCCTGTATTGATGAACCCAAGGGGATGGCAGATCTGCATGCACGAATAAGTATTTTATCCTCGGCATTTGGCCCTAAACTAGCCATTGTATCACTAGCGCTCCGGGGCATTGCAATAGTACAAGGATCTCGTACTTCAACAATCAGAAGAGCAACGTGATCTGGCGGAATAGTTGATGCAGCAGGTACCTTATTATTTTTAAGACAAATGTCAGTACTTGTATCAGGTCTTGATGACAACCACTCATGATTAAATGAACTTTTCATATTGCATGGATTAGACTATGCAGACCTACCATCTATGTTCGTGAAACCTTGTAATCAGCTGCAGTCATGGAGAATTCGTCTGCATCATTAGAGTTATCAACTCCGATCGAACGGAGATCTTTGCTGGAGTTGGAGTTATCAATATTTCCGATATCAGCATCCGAATCAGAGTCTTCATCCTTGGATGGCCATGCTATAGTCGTCGTAACCAACTGTAATGGATCCGTTAAGTAAATTGCTGGAAACTGTATAATATCACCCTCTACAATAATTCAATATCAGTACCACCTAGAAGCAGAAGCAAAAATTAGTGCAAACCATCGCAACATGTAAAGTACTAACATTAACTTCAAAGACACGGTATGTATCATGAAAACACAAACAGTATCATGAAAACATAAAAGAGAAGAACTAACTACATCGGCTTGTTTAGTGTCATACCGCAGAAAGAGTAGAACACCATTTTGCATGATCTCGTCTCCATTGTTCTCCGCATGGAACATATAACTGAGAAGGTGTATTGTTTCTGTCATATCCAGATCTAGACTCGTGGTTTGGATAAATTTCCATAACTTGGATGCTAAATACTAGATATGGAGTTCTTCGGATAACACTAACAGCTTTACCTTTCCCGAACGCGTAAGAAGTTGGGAGCAAAGCATGCCACAATTTGTGTACACTGTCAGATGAAATACATTTCATCAACTCTTTGTTTAAGACAGCTATATATTCACATGGAACTTGCACGACAACACCTCTCAGTTCTACCAATGCAATGGTATTAAATATGTCACTGGAAATATCTGGTGTATCATCGATATTACGAATATCATTCTCCGAGTCTAATTTCTGACATTGCGCATCAAGATACTTCTTGTTATATCGACCGTGTTTTTTATGATCCTTGAACCAACCTTTCAACAGATCATATGGCTGACAATGGACAGCGACAATGATCTCTTGTACTTGGAAAACCAATGGTTCCAATGACTCACAAACTTGCGTGATATAGTCTAACGTGACCTTTTCTGCTTTTGAGTCTGTATGAAAGTTAGAACTGAATGCAAGTTCGACTACTGGATTGGATCTATCACTGAATGCACTTCTGAGCAGTCTGATATTACGATTGTAAACATGCTTAGTTCGAGGATGATACTTTGACACATACGCACTATCCCACTCAGCCTTGGGTACACCAGGCGGCTTTGGACTCCAGACGCGCTTATATAACAACTCAGTCAATGGACAACTTTCTAAGGTCATGGCAACAATTATTGGATCAGACACACATTGGTCTAACGACTCTTCAACCAAGTGACAAGGTTGTATTACATCTCTCGATCTGGACTGACCCATCAGAGACTGACATATGCCACGATTAACCACTCTGGATGGAGACGACACTCGATGTAAAGTCCCTCTAGGAAGAGAACGAGAAGCAGTAGATAGTTGAGAAGAGGATGTGAGAGTTTTCCGAATCGGCTGATATTTCTCTCTGTGAACTTGAAGTTTTTCTCGAGCATCTGCTGAAAAAGATTTGTCGATCGAGTTTTTCAACAATGCGTTAACTCTACTCTCAAGAATCGTGGCACGTCCGTATGTACACTTCAAAATATTTTGATAGTCAATCCTCCGCAGCTCTGCAAGTACAGTCCCAGTGATTTCCTGGACTTCCATCTCTTTCACTTCTTCTGAAGTGAAATCAGCATGAATATGTAACAGTGATGCTACATCCTCACAAGTCCACTCAGCGGAATTGTTGCTGTTCATCGTGCATATACAATCAAAGATCTTATCCACCACTACACTCAGGAAATGTAGAGTCGACAGAATAAGATGAAAAGACACTACTTCTTCTAGATATAGTTGAAAAAGCTGAGTGGAAAGAGATGTGATCATGAGAAGAGAAGACGGTTTCAAAGTTAACTGAAAAAAGACACACCGAAAGGCATCAGAAATGGGAGGACAGAAGGGTATCTCAAAATTAACCGCGAAAACATTCAAAATTAACCGCGAAAACTCTTAACGCTGCAAGGACAGTATCAAGCAAAATGAGAACTGTGAGGATGAAAGAGAGATTTCAAAGTTAACCGCGAAACTCGTAGCGATGCAAAGACAGTACTAGATAATATGAGAAACGTGAAAGTCAGACAGGGATTTCAAAATCAACCGCGAAAACTCTCAGCGCTGTAAAGACAATAACAGCCAGAATGAAAGATGTGAGAAGAAGAGAGATTTCAAAGTGAGCGCTGCAAAGACAACACTGGCAGAATGAAGGTGGACTGAAGTTACCTGTTTTTGTACATTAGCGACACATTGAAGATGTCGATGAATGATGCGTACTTAATGCAAAATCAAGAACCATAGGTGAAGGATGTGGAGGACAATTACTGCAGAAAATATCTATAAGGTGGACTTCAACTCTCGTCGTAACAACTAACAGAAGAGAAGCGATGAAGCCTCCAGTCCCTCCATGTTTAGACACATTAAAGTTGTATATTCGCACGCTGGAACGTTAATGTGACTGCCTAAACAAACGCACACCAGACAGGTGTAGTGAAATGTGAAAGGGGCTGTAGAGCTGTAGAGCTGTAGAGCTACTATAAAGTGACTTGGGGGTATATTTTATAAAGTGGTGTAGTAGCGTATCGGCAGATAAGTCCATGTGGGACAGAGAGGTTTTAGGTTCGAAATTTAGAATCAAATTTTATGCGACCGCACGTCGCAGTTTAAGGTGCTTATGCACTCTAAGTGCGGCCAGAAACCGCAGGCTTAGAGTTCTAACTTCTCTCTAACCTGTGGCGCAGCAAGAACAAAATTCACAACTATGAGTCAAGCAACAAAGTGAGCAGTTAGAATAAAGAATGAGGTAGTGGTCAGTTACTAGATCATAGTAACGATAACTAACAACAGCTTTTCGCTGTTGCACTTGCTAAATAACATACACAAATGACTTGATCCTATTCGATCATGAGAGTAGATCCAGATAATTGGTTCATTCCTTCTCGAGTATGTACATTGCTATACAAATTACTATACAATGCTATACAAATTATATTTACTATATAAATTATAATTGTAATTTGATTTTTAATCAGTTTTGAGGAAGTCCAAAGTAGCTGACAATAATTTAATTTCCTAAGTGAAACTTGTCAACAGCATATAATCACGAAAGATAACTAGTGAAGACCAACCTCTAAAGAACAAAAAAGAAACTTAGCGAACTTAGTCATATGTACATCCTAGACATGTACACATGAGCGACTTAGGATTCCTCTCTTCTGTAAATAGAAGAAATGTGTTGTGTTCACATCTTACAATCAACTCTCAAGATTAAATGTGATCAACTCTCAAGTGGCTGAAGCTATTCAAATAAAGAAAGTTTTGAAGTAAAGATTTTAACATACTCAAGTTCAACTCTATTCAAGATCCAAGTCAATATTCTCGAAATGAAACTATACTCTAGATCCTTTTAAGGCCTTTGGCGATATAAGGCAAGAAAGAAAAACCTTGATTTACGATGAAGGGTGAAGTTGTGAGAATTATTCTAGAGTTATACTTCTATTTTTTCTTAGATTATATTTTAGATTTAAATTTTAGAAATAAAATAATTATATTTTCAACTTACTAATGTTACACTTAGTCACTAATGACTAAAAACAATTGGGTCATGAAAGTATAAAATGTCTTTGATTTTATATATAAAAATAATATTTATGACAAATTAATCTTATGTCTTTTTTTTATAATCTTGATCTCTATTATATCTTTATCTCTATATATCTATAATCTTCTTTTAATCTTATATTTTTATTTCTATTTATCTTGAAAATTTTTTATTTATAATCTAAATCTTTTAAGAGAAAAAATCAAGTAATGAAATATTACTAAATAACTTTGAATAAATTTGTAAACTGTGCCATGGCAGTCAGCATTTGTTAGCTGAATCAGATCTAGATGAGGACCGATCTGTCTCGATGTTTCACTTGTTCCTACCCTTTCTATGTTGTGCCATGCGTTCAATTGACCTAATTAAACCTATTTGTATAGGAGCTTGCAAAATAATAAATTAAACGGTATGGTTCCTGACTACATATGGAGTTCTTAATCGGTTCTTGTTCACTTGTAAGTTCTTCATCTCTAACTAATACATTATAACTGTAAGACTTTAGATTTTGTTATATTACTTAGCTGTCTCAGAAAATATAAACTAAAGTAAATGACCTCGATGCATTATTTAGCTATTTGTAAATAGATCTTTTTCTTGTTATCAGCCCATTCATTTTTCTGAGTGGACATTATCTTTGATACCCCTTTGTTCTTCAGTCTTGCTCAGGATACTTAAGCATTGGCTTATGGACATGCGTTTGATTACGAGAGAAAGATTCTTGGATGTAAACAGATGAACTTTGATGTAATGTTTTCTGATATCACTTTTAACAAGTAGCAAATGCACATGATATAGATCTTCATTGCATGGATTAGAATTTTCATAATGAAAATCTTCTCTTGACAAGATAAATTGGCATCTCTCCATAGTGAGATTTTTTAGTTTCTGTTGATTTTTGAAAAAATTACCAGTGTTTCTAGTTTCGTTGTTGTCTAAAAAGATAACCAATGTTGAACTATGAGAAAATTCACACGAGGATTTATTCTACGTCTTTATGATTTTCCAATCATAAAGACGTAGAATAAATGCAAAAGCACTTGAGAGAATATTCAGCTGGATCTATGAGTACTGAATCTTATTAGATAAAAGAAAGAAGTTAAAAAGAAACCACTTTATTATCACCTTATAACAACAACTCGAGCGAAAGGGAAAGCAGAATTATTGTGATAAAATAAATTTATTTAAAGCAAAAATAATTTCTAAAAACTAAAACAACACGAAGAAGAAAAATAAATATTATTTCTATATTTTTATATTCATATAAAAGATTATAGAACAAATGTGAGACAAAGAAAGCTTTTAGTAATACATAGAAATGTAAAGATAATAATAATCAAGATTTCTTAAAATAAAAAAATGTCTTTTCTTTCGACTAGAATTAGTGAAAAAGAAAAATCATAATTACTGATATAGCTATAAAAGCTATATTTTTATTCTTGAAAAAACTTTTCCCAATGTACTATTTATTGTACATCTGGCCGCATATACATCTTCAGTATTATTAGAAGATCTATAAGTAGTACAATGAGGTATATCTCCTCTAAAAAAAAAAATTCTCCATCTCCTAAAGGTATCTGAACACCTAAATTTGGTAACAAAAAACTACCATCATTCGTATTATTTGATGGATTTGAAACTAAAACAACTGTGTATTTACTATCGTCTTGATCTGTGTGAAAAATATTACAATAATTCTTCGTAACAAATAAAGGATAAACTGGTATATCAGAAAATAAAAACTTCTCTTCATTATCTCTAAAAATCAATACTGATTCTTCTGTACTAAAATACGGAAATTGTATCTTGAAAAAATCTTCCACAACAAAAGGAAAATCTTCACAAGCACCAACTAAAATAGTTTCAAGTAAAACACGATGATAATATTTCTCTAAAAAACTATCAAATCCTTCAATAATATTAGGAAGTTTTTTGTACTTACGACTATTTTTAAAGAACGTCACTGAATTTGAGCCTCGTCGTTCACGCCAATTATGCAATGGCCCTACAGCTCGCATTGTTTCCCTCAAGGAAACTCGAGCATCTCCTCTTCTCAATGTGTACTTCATATCGTAAATAGCTTTGATATACTGTCGCAAGTATATCATCAAAGCTCCTCCAAATTTCATTTTTTTTCTTCCTGCAATAATCTGACCTTCTGATGTATAAATAAGTTCTATTTGTTGCCTTGAAACAACAGTGTAAAATGATGAAGGTACTACACACCAAAGGGATTTATTTTTCTGAGCTAGTTTTCCTTTGATAATTGCTATTCGCTTCCGATAAATAAGTTCACTAATATCTGAACACTCATGATAGTAAAAACATTCTGGAAATTGTTGATCAGAATAAGAGAAATATTTTTTCTCGATCATTTTGCTATCATATTAGGAAAGATGAAACTCTAAAAACTCTGAAGGGTTTTTACGAAATTGTCTAATTTTTTTCTGTATCTTACTCGGAAGAACATTAATATTCAATTGTGAATCGATACAAAGACAAATTCTATCCACAAAGTTTCAGAAAAAAAATATATCCAATAATCCCCATCTTCTATTGTCGCAGCAAATATATAATAACCTCTCAAAAAACTTTCTCGTGATCTCGTCGCTTTTCCCCGTAGTAACATTTTGACAACAAGGTGAAAAAAATAAATTTCTTCGAGAACCTATATCAGAAATAGTTCTACAAAGTTTTCTTTCATTGAAAGGAGCACGTTCATCACGTCATAAAAGAAAAGAATATCTTCGACATTATCTTTCACCATTTTAAAAGATCTGCATATACAAAAAATTATAATTACAATATATTAATAAATAAAATAAGTAATAATCAATAAATAAACTTGAATTCATATAATAAATAACAAAATCTAAATTAATCTAAATCAAAAGTTTTTAAAATTGAAATAGTTTTAGTTTTTATTTGTTTATTTTTTATTAAATTTCTATTGAAGTATATTTTTGTTTATAATCTATAACATCCACGTTGTAGACCAATTAAGGTCATACCTTAGAATGTATAGATATTTATAAATATTTATCAACTTCAAAGATACTAAATAAAAAAATTGCAAAATTACTATTTTGAAGATAAAGTAATAATTCTTTTGAATTTTATCTATTAAATATTTTTGAAATATATATATGTTTATTATCTATAATATCCACGCTGCAGACTGATCAAGGTCGTGCCTTAGAATATATAGATATTATAAACATATATTTACTTTAAAAATATTTAATAAATAAAAATTATTTTGATCTTTTCTGTTTTCTAATAATTTTATAAAAATTATAACAAATATACAAGATTCACAAGACTTACCTTGAACAAGTTACACTCGAAGGACCAAATATCAGCACGGCAACACAGATATCACCTTCAGTAACTTTAGAAATATCTGCGTGATAAAATATAATCAGGTACAAGTGATATAACAAAACCGTTTTGAATGATATGAACTCTGTGATGGTGATGAGAACTGTGAACCTACTCTATTGCTTTTTGAGACAGATTTTTGTCTATTAAATATTTTTGAAATATATATATATTTATTATCTATAACATCCACGATGCAGATCAATCAAGATCGTGCCTTAGAATGTATAGATATTATAAATATATATTTACTTTAAAAGTGTTTAATAAATTATTTTGATTTTTTTCTATTTTCTAACAATTTCATAAAAATTATAATAAATATAAAATAGAACCAACTAAGCAACTACACATTACAACACAAGAAGAAACAAAGAAGATTTACAAGACTTACCTTGAACAAGTTGCACTCGAAGGACCAAATATCAGCACGGCAACACAGATATCACCTTTAGTAACTTTGGAAATATCTGCGCGATAAAAAATAATCAGGTACAAGTGATATAACAAAACCCTTTTGAATGATATGAACTCTGTGATGGTGATGAGAACGGTGAACCTACTCTATTACTTTTGAGACAGATTTTTGTCTATTAAATATTTTTGAAATATATATATGTTTATTATCTATAACATCCACGCTGCAGACCAATCAAGATTGTGCCTTAGAATGTATAAATATTATAAACATATATTTACTTGAAAAATGTTTAATAAAAAAATTTATTTTGATTTTTTCTGTTTTTTAACAACTTCATAAAAATTATAACAAATACAAAATAGAACCAACTAAGCAACTACACATTACAAAGAAGAAACAAAGAAGATTTACAAGACTTACCTTGAACAAGTTACACTCGAAGGACCAAATACCAGCACCGCAACACAAATATCACCTTCAGTAGCCTTGGGTTTATCTGCGTGATAAAAAAATAATCAGGTACAAGTGATATAACAAAACCCTTTTGAGTGATGTAAACTCTGTGATGGTAATGAGAACGGTGAACCTACTCTATTGCTTTTTGAGACATGAAAATGGTGAACATCTCACTTGTACTCAGCATTCACAACGGGGCCACGTTTGGAGCTCTGCTGTTGCTGAACACGCCTTTTTCAACCACACGAGTTGACAGCGTTCCAGCGCATGGGATCCTCAACAAAGTTACCGTACCATGAGTTACTCAGAGTAAAATACTGTCCATAGAGACTGCGACAAGACGAATATCAGATGTCCTTCCTAACCTTTCTGAAGCCGTGGTTAACTATGACGGTACGGTGATATGACAGCTCTTCAGAACGGCTGCCTTGGGATCATACGAAACAAACAAATCGAGGCTAACCAAAGCTAACCGGTTTGGTTCATGTGAAAATGACAGAATAGACCCGACATCAAAGGCTACCCAGGTAAGCCGGGAGGAACTACGAGGTCACGTTTGGAGCTCTGCTGTTGCTGAACACACCTTTTTCAACCACACGAGTTTGACAACGTTCCAGCGCATGGGATCCTCAACAAGGTAAGCCGGGAAGAACTACGGGGCCACGTTTGGAGCTCTGCTGTTGTTGAACACGCCTTTTTCAACCACACGAGTTGACAGCGTTCCAGCGCATGGGATCCTCAACAAAGTAAGCCGGGAGACGAGTTGACAGCGTTCCAGCGCATGGGGTCCTCAACAAAGTAAGCCGGGAGCAACTACGGGGCCACGTTCTTACGATCTTACTACTTTCCCAAACGATGGAAAAATGTGCCAACAGGTCCAGGGCTCTGTACAGGTCGAAATATCTATCACAACACTTAAGAAAATTCCCAGAAATCACTTTGACAGCATGACGGCCTCCCAGACTCAAATCCTAACTACAGGTTTTCACTGAGACAGCCTTACGGCTCCTAAGGCTCTCCTCGTGGCTTCAAGTTTTCACTATCACAACCTAACAGCTTCTAACACTCTATCCCCCTTGAACCTGAATCCCTAAGGGGTTTAAATATTTTTTCCAATGATCTGAAGGAGCTCACGCTTCCTTTAGATCTACTCTTAACCTGTCTAGTCAGCAAAGCTGACTTTGGTTTAATAAAGTAGATTATGTAGAAAATAGAAAACTCACCTTCTCTCTTACTTCTTCCGTAAGTCACCTAGAAATCAGCTTAACTACTTCCAACCCCTGGTTGAGTAATTAACCTACCTGACTTCCGCTAACTTAGCATTAAATCTAGTCAGCAAATAAAAGAAGGAAATAGCTTTAAATCAACTATTTAAAAAAAATCAGCTTGCGGCTGATTTAACCACTTAAAGTGCTTTATGAACTTGCACAGCAAGTCAGCATTATAATTAAAAGAAATACTCTAACTAATGCTTAGTCAGCATACAAATAACATATTAATAGCTTGTCAGCTATTAATATGGAAATCAGCCTGTGGCTGATTTACCTACCTGAATTTCTTTAAAAAGGAATTCAATAGTTAGACTTAAAGTCTTTATATTCTGAACTTGCGCAGCAAGTCAGAACTTTAGTATTAAATCATATTCAAATGATTTAAGATATATTCCACTATTTAAATTAGCTCTCAACTTACTTTACAGTAAGGAGATAAAATACACATTAATAATTAATTAAATATCAACAATACAGCTATAGGAATGGTTTAATATTTTCAAAAGTATGGTAGCTTATTCACTGTTAAAAACAAGCAAGATCATGATATAGGTTTGAAAATCAAGTACAGCTTAACTACTTTATACAAAAGAGTTTGATATATATTCACTTTTAATGAGTCGCTTATCCTATCAAATACAACAACTTAAGATCAAGACTTGTGTCACTCATTTGTCATTAGAAATGTCACTTAGATGATTTCTGACCCTTTTACACTGGAAACATTCCTTTGAAGTATAAACCGTAGATATATTTATAGTGTTCATTCCAAACCCTAGAACTCAGATACACATGTAGTATCAATTTAATATCAGATGTTTTTGAAAGTTGTGGTACCATATTGTAACCTTACATCTTTCTTTTTTTGGTTTATCATGTAGATCTTGGTTTCAAAAGATTTAACAAATATAAGTAGAATTAGGAAGAGTGATCAAGTCGAGCTTGACTACAACTTAGAGGACGAGTGATCAGTCTCGCACAAAATGTTTATCATGAAAGTAAATCCAGTCTAAAAGAAAGAAAATGAATATACAATTTTTATTTCTGTTTAGTTTAGATAACAAAAAAGATTCTCAGTCTCTCCAAGAATCTATGCAAGATCTCAGTCATGTTAAGAAAACCGGGAGGATTAATAAATGACTGAAACGACTCGAGAATATTTATTACCATCAGATAATTTTTCGGTTCACGAATCACAAAACCCCGAGCGCTGTCCACAGCCGGGTCCCATGTAATTAAGCGGCTACCCTGGTTGGATGCATCACCCACATCCTGGTTAGCTAAGGCTACCTAAACGCGCACAGACGAACTAGAGTGCGTCTCATAGATAGTAAGTCTCCTCCACCTTGTTATAACTAACCGCGCACATGCAAACTAGACTGCATCCCCTAGATAGCAGAGCTCGTGCCCTGGAGGAGATCGATACTGACGATGACAGAGCTGCTGCTTTTCTTGCCCTCGTTACATTCGCGAAGAGGAAGCTTGATGAGGGAGATTTTGATAGAACTGCTGCTCTTTTTGTCCTCGGTACGTTCGCGAAGAGGAAGCACGATGAGGAAGATTTTGGCGGAGCCGCTCCTTTCTTTGCCCCCATACTTCTTGCTCGTGTTTGTATGGATCCAGACTGGACCTTCTCGTTTGCTTGCTGCTTGTGCTGTACTTGGGCCAAAATTTGCTTTCATTACTCCTGATCTCTTTTGCCTCCGTGTACTTGCTTAGACTGATCGAGGCTCTTAGTACTCTTATTATGTTCGTTATTTATCATAATGAGGTTTTGATCACGTTTCTGTTTCTTCTTGATGTCATCAACCTGCAGAGTCTGTCTTGGAAGTTAATGATCAGCAGTCTATGGGACCTCGTTTACTGATTCGGGACAGAAGGATGGGAGCCTTTGTCTCCAATGGTTCTCGTTGGCTAGATCGACACAGATCATGCTGATCTTGAGAG
The DNA here is from genome assembly GCA_036924285.1 of Asterella californica. Taxonomy (NCBI): domain Eukaryota; kingdom Viridiplantae; phylum Streptophyta; class Marchantiopsida; order Marchantiales; family Aytoniaceae; genus Asterella; species Asterella californica. The sequence continues at coordinate 28,224,299 of JAYKYS010000006.1, read as the reverse complement.
CATGGGCGTCAGATTTGATCAGCTTGTCCTTTAGCAGAAGGGATTTCACACGCGTGGACTCCACATAAACACATCATCATACTCATACCCTTGTCCTGTAGGATACTAACTGTATACCCTTGTCCTTTAGGGTACTAACTGAAAGTCAGTCAAAATGAAAAAAGAGACATTTGCTACGCTCAAGATGATAGCTTTCTTCGTTAAGCATCAGCGAACCCAATAGCTTATCCATTTTGTGCCCCATTTGACCTTATTTCACTTCAGTTTCTCTTCTTTGCCTTACATCACCAAAGGCCCTAAAAGGATCTAGAGTATAGTCTCATTTCGAGAATATCGACTTAGATCTTGAATAGAGTTGCACCTGAGTATGTTGTAATCTTTACTTCTAAACTTTCTTTATTTGAACGGCTTCAGCCACTTGACAGTTGATCGCATTTAATCTTGAGAGTTGATTGTAACATATAGAACACAAAATATTCCTTCTATTTGTAGGAGAGAGGGATCTTGAAGTTGCACATGTGTACATGTTCAGGATGTACCCACAACTAAGTTCGCTAAGTTCCTCTTCTGTTCTCTAGAGGTTGGTCTTCACTAGTTACCTCTCGTGATTACCACGTTGTTGACAAGTTTCACTTAGAAAATTAAATTATCGTCGACTACTTTGGATATCTTCAAAACTGATCATCAAAAATCAAATTGTAATTATAATTTGTATAGCAATGTATAGCAATTTATATAGCAATGTACATACTTGAGGAATAACGAACCAACCATCTGGATATGTATATACTCGACGAGGAACGAATCAACCATCTGGATCTACTCTTGCGGTCGAACAGGATCAGATCGTTTGTGTCGAGGTTTTTAGTTAAATAGCACCCGCAGACAAGAGTACAGCTTGAATGGCACCACAGTTTCATTATTTAGTTAAACAGCACCCGCATAGGTTAACAAGTTGGGTACCGGTGATTAGAACCAGGAGGGCAGGGAGACAGTCGTTCGTGACGCGTTGTAGTGTCTGCATGTCTGACAAAGGCTCCCAATGCGAGAGAAAACCCTGGATCAGCAACCCCATTTGACGTTTAGCTACGAGCCAACTAGCATTAGTCATGACTATCTCTGGCCCAAGTTCTCGGAAAGTTTAACTGAAGTCATTTTTACATTACAAAAGGATAAGAGTACCCTTACTCTTCTATTTTGGATATAAACCACCTCTTTAATCATTCCAGGGTAAGGCTAAGTAAAACACCTGCAATTTCTACTGGGAAATAAATACAACACACCCCCTTTCAGCTTTAATCTTTTCAGTCCCACGTTTCTCCTTTGTTTCCTTCTTTATTCTTAATTTATTTGTTTCTTGCACTCAACGGGTTTGATATTTCCCATGTCTTTTTTACATATTCCCTTCTTCTTGTTTCCTTCTTAAACATTTCTGCTACATTCAGAGGAACAAATTATTACTATTGCTTCTACTTTTAAATTTTTCCTTATTATGAACTTAAAAGCCCGGATGAGCCCTTTAAAAGCATCTATCCCTGATTATCTTATCCGGTTAGATCAGGATCCATTTTATCCTGTCGAGCGAGTCACTTGATTCTATTTACCTCAGAATAAGGTGCCGATGTGGGGTCGAATCTCGCTGGCAGGAGTCTTAACAAATGGCATCGTGAGTCTAACCCTCCTACCTAAACATAAAGTAGGTACAATATTTACATCCTATGTTCATGCTGTACGCATGATTTACCGTCTGCTCATAACTTTTACTCCTACATGTGGCATCGTTGGTTTATCATAACTTGCTTTAGAAATTGACTTGATAAAACTTTGATATATTGGTAAGATTTGATCTCACTTTTCTAAAAAATATTTTTTTATAATAACCTTGACTGGTCAGTAGATCAAAATGTCATTTCATTTGAATGTGAGACGGCATATCAGCAGCAAGTCATGTATCTGCATCGAAAGTTCAATAGGAGGTGTATGTATAATCGATTATTAGTTTACAAAATTTCTTTAATTTGTCTTGTAAATTGTTCCCAAGTGGCAGTGAACTTATTCTTGCCAATCAAAGATAAATCAAGATGAGCAATCTTAAGAGAAATCAAATCAAGTGTGACAATGTATTAGAGATATGGTGAAATAAATTTCTGTGTTTTGCTTTTACCCGAGCATAACTTTTGTCGTTGTTATGCATTTGCATATCTAATAGTATATTTTACAGAATTCAAAACAAGACAAAAGTTAGTAATAATATGAGAACATCTTTTTCATTCGACTAGACTATTTTTCACTTCTAACATAACATGTGATTATTTATTACACAATACTCAAGTATAGCAAAGTGCATAGCCTTGATAATGTTATTGCAAGCTTAGCACCCTGATGAGTTTTAGTTAGTTTAGATGTATGCAGCCTCATAAGACTATGACACCCGACGAAATTTTTGACAGTAGTAAGTGTATCATTAGATACAGCAAACGAGCAAAGGAAAAGGCTCTTCTCCTTCTTAACATGAAAGAAGTGAATATACATGCTCCTAGAAAAGCAAAATATAACCGTTTCTTAAGTAGAACAATGGTCTCTTTTTTCTTTCTTATTACTTTCTCTAATAAACAATTCTGTTCCTCCTTCCTGTCCTCACTTCAGTTTTTTGTATCGTTAAATTTTCTACAGATTCACCTTCCAAAATGAAATCGTCCAATACTTCAAACAATATATATCCAAAGTACACTTCTGGCCGAACGAAGGAAAAATGAAAGTGAAAATTCTAAAACTTCCATTGGATCAGACACCACAGTGAGAGTGTAACTGAGATGGTAACATGAATTCCATAAGAGTCAAAGAGAAAATATTCAGTAATTTCAACTTTAATTTAATATTTAATGTAATTATTATAAATTAGATGCTTTGTACATGCCGAATCTTTTGGAAATAACCCATAAAACATATGGACTGTGACGCACAATAGGAAGAGAAAAAGAGGACTATATCATATGAGAAAATCAGTTTTTTGAAGGTTTAATTCATCACTTTATATTCATTTTATTTATCACTTTATATTCATAATCGGATTCACTAAAAGATCATTAGTTTAAATTATGTATTTAACAATATGAATAAATCACAAGAGGCTGTTAAGTTCATAATAAGGAAAAATTTAAAAGTAGAAGCAATGGTAATAATTTGTTCCTTTGAATGTAGCAGAAATGTTTAAGAAGGAAACAAGAAAAAGGGAATATGTAAAAAAGGCATGGGAAAAATCAAACCCGTTGAGTGCAAGGAACAAATAAATTAAGAAAGGAGAAGAAAACAAAGGAGAAACGCGGGACTGAAAAGATTAAAGCTGAAAGGGGGTGTGTCGTATTTATTTCCCAGTAGAAATTGCAGGTGTTTTACTTAGCCTTACCCTGGAATGATTAAAGAGGCGGTTTGTATCCAAAATGGAGGAGTAAGGGTACTCTTATCCTTTTGTAATGTAAAAATGACTTCAGTTAAACTTTCCGAGAACTTGGACCAAAGATAGTCATGACTAACGCTAGTTGGTATTATATAAGAGGTCCATGTAGGTCTTACAAACCTGTGACACATCAAGAACAGAATTCACAACTGTGAGTCAAACAGCAAAATGAGCAGTTAGAGTAAAGAATGAGGTAGTGGCCGGTTACTAGATCTCAGTAACCATAACTAGCAACAGCTTTTTTCTGTTGCACTTGTTCAATAACAGACACAAACGAGGTTTTTAGTTAAACAGCACCTGCAGACAAGAGTACAGCTTGAACGGCACCACAGTCTCATTATTTAGTTGAACAGCACCCGCATAGGTTAACAAGTTGGATACCGATGACTAGACCGAGAGGGCAGGGAGACAGTCGTTCGTGGCGCGTTGTAGTGGCCCCGTGTCTGACAAAGGCTCCCGATGCGAGAGAAAACCCTCGATCAGCAACCCCATTTGACCTTTAGCTACTATCTAGATTTGAGCGTTGTTGGAGGCGTGTTCGCCCTAGATGTGGCATCCGAGGTTCACTTCCCTCCACCTTTTCTGTTTCAACTGCTATGTGAGGTTCATTGATGGGCTCACGTATTGTATGTCATCTCTTTCTACTCTCTAGATAATATTAACATCGCTATGAAGTAACATCATCACGAGTTCATCAAGTCTGAAACAAACTACTTTGTGTCCCCACCCTCTACAGAAATAACACCACAAGTCGGTTTCTACTCTTCTCCTCGGAGATTCTAGTACTAGGGTTTTCAAACTCGACGATAATCTCTCTCGAACTTTCTCCGACACTTACTATGACATCTAAACCTTGAGGAAGGTTTCTAAGTCTAACTTTCCAATCTTTTGAATTTCCACTCATGTTGCACCTTCTCAACCATTAAGTGGACAAAGTATCATAGAGGAAAATAATTCTACATCACTTTCTTAACTCTTCCGAGCTTTATATTGGAATTCGTGTATTATACATGCTATACACGAAATAAAATCTAATCTAGAATTAACTATCGAAGATATGATCCTCCTCATCATCGTTTGTACTAATCACAACAGACATCTTGAACTCACTCTTGTAAGGATCCAACTCTACTTCACCAGGAGCATTCGTGGCCTCCACGGTGAATGATGCTTTAAACTCGGCTTTCTTCAAATTTGTGCCAATGGTCGCGGAAGCTTCTTCGTATAAGATAAAGAGGGCACCCCAAGTGCTATAGATGCGGGTTCGTAACTCATCTATACTTAACTTGGGCTTCTCCGTCTCTGTTCGAACTCCTAAACGTCTCTTCTTCCACCTCGTCATTCGAACTGGCTTCCCATGAAGTATCTTCAAGACCTCCTTGTATGCCGAAACGTATATCTCTTAGTTGGTAAGAGATCTCTCCAAGATTTTTGTGGTCTCCAATAGCTCAACCTCCAAGCTACTAAATCATGAAGTTTCAACAGAAACTTCCCTAATCAGAAGAGATGGTGATGACTGTACAAATTTTCAGAGCACTGAAATTTGTATATTTTCACTTCCCTCATGGTTGTCAACCCCCTCCACTTTGAAAAATTCTTTCTCTCTCTTCAGACCTCATCTTCTCATGATTTCTTTTGTCCTGGATAGCTTATCAGCCACTCTAAAACACTGGAAAGTTTCTCAGGAAAATAAAATTCACAGAAAATCTGACAATGACTTTAAACTTTTTCCAGAGAGCAGAATTCCTCAACTCTCACGAATAGACCCCCTCAACTTTGAAAATTCATTGCTCCCTCTCTAGACCACCTTTTCCTATGATTTCTTTTGTCTTAGATAGGTTATCAGCCAATCTTAAACACTAGAAAGTTTCACAGGAAAATAAAATTCACAGAAAAGTTGACAGCGACTGTACAAATTTTCCAGAGAGCAGAATTTCTAAACTCACAAATTTATCTCCTCTAATAACTTTTCTCTCCTCCTTTCTCTACAACTCTTGTTGCACCCTCTTTCAACTCTCCTCAAACCCTTTCTAAGTGAACAAGATGTAAAGAATGACTTCGAACGCGTCATATATCACTACGAGATACACGAAAGGTTCTAACGTTGCTAACATCGCGTTAGCTCTCTCTCCTCCCAACGTTCTCTCCATGTGCTCTCTCATAATCTCCTTTTGTCGAATATAGAACTGAACTCTAAACATCGTTCAACGATCCTTTCAAGTGAGGTCCCGGCAACGGAACCAAAAATGTAAACCCTCCGCGGTCCTATCGATCACTACCCCCCGATCTCTCAACCTCCACGATCGTCATCCACGAATCTGCAACATGTCGGGCCTGTCTCTCACTCAGGGGTCACCTCTGATGGCTTTGATGGAAGCACACCATGAACTTGAAGGGAAAATGCTGAGTTCACTCATTCATACACCCACAAACTTATCAACTAAAAATCTCCTTAAACACATCAACTAAAATCCTCCATTCTAACGACGTCTCTCAAGTTCTCACATGCTAAAAATATCCCACACTCTCTATATTACTCAAGTTGTCATTACGACAATGTGAAAACAAGGATGAGGAGCTCTTCTCTACTCCTCTATTTATACATTCTAGGTTTTTACTTTGGTACCCTCCGGTAACTCAGCCGTAACTACTTTTACCGGGTTTTACTAAGATATTACTTAAGGTAAAAGCATTAATCACATGGGCTTCTTACCTTTTCACATGGGCTTATTCCTTCAAAGTCAACAACTTCTAGAAGGATTCTGGAATATTCTCAAGGAATCTCAAATTTCCACCCCCCCTCTACACTAGGACCCACTAAAAAGGAAACATGTGGAATCTCTTCTTGTTTTTAATGCCCACAAAGTCCACAACTTTAATCCAACCACTAATATCAAGTCAAAAAGGAGATAAGGGATACTTTCCACCTCCTTTCTACCTTTTAGACAAGATGACAAGATAGTAGTGCTCACTCTTTAGCAAATATCTGAATTCTGCCAAAAGTACAGCTAAGTTTAACCATAACTAACTTTTAGCTAGTCATGACTAACTTGATACCTCCTAAAAGTACTTTGGCAGCAAATAAACATTCTCAACACTTAGTTAGAACTAAACACCTTACTAATAGACAAACTTCCTATGTGTAACATAGATCGTTACAGTACAGCCCTAGCTTAACTCCTACCCAGCTTGATAAGCTAGGGTGTAGCTTCTTGACACGCCGCACAATACGACAATGCCGTCTCGTTCTCTAGTCTTGCCCCAGCCCTTGGAACGTTCCTAAGTCCAGATGTCCAAGTCTAGACTGGAATGCGTCTTGACACTAGCCCGATCATCATCTCATATCTCTCGAGGTCCCGTCCATCGAACTCTGCGGTCGGGTGACTCGTCGTGGTCCACCCAGGCATCGAACCCCCCTCATATATACTTCTAGAGATCAATTTTTTGATCCTTGAAAATTAAACCACAACCCGATCACAAGATCGGCCATAATTCTCATCTCTGAGGTCAATTTGAGTAGTTCTGCACTACAAAGCTCTCGCCGAGGCCTTTCCAATGATATATTACTCCAATGACACCTCGGGATCTTACGTGGAGCTCCGTCCACGACCCAAAACGTCGATGGAGCTCCAACATCTCGGACCTACGTCTTAGATCTATGTTTCAGTTATGCGTTTCAGTTCGCTTCCAAACTTGCTCCCTCAAGTCAGCATTTGTCTAAGGTCGTCTTGGGGTAGGCTCCTATGTTCTAACCCAATGTTCCAACTTTGGCTAAGAGAACCACTTAGGGTTCATCTATTCTCGACTTCCCGGTCGAGGCGTTAAGTCATATTCGCAGCGTTCACAACCTAATGTAAGTCCACTAGAGTTCTGTTCTTTGCGTCTGCGTCTGATCTTGAGATTGAGGGTCGCGACAAGAGGTGCCTACATGACAGCACATGACACCAAATCTTAGAACTTAGAACAATGTAACTAGTGTAAATCTTCTTGGGGAATGAAATCTTTTATGCTACAATGGTGTAAAGGAGAAATCTTAAGACAATACAAATGATGTGTTTAAAAGAAATATTTCAGGAGAGTTGTCCAATTTTCTAACGGACTCCTTAAGATTTGAGCAATCCATTTTCCGTTAAATGCGTTAATCTATGTAGCTGGGTCAAGCACTTTTAGTCCTCCGGATGAGAAATCGACACATAATATTTGACGGTATCATATCGCACATTGTGTGAACGGATCCATGCTACACTAGATATCTAGCTATGGAGGAAACGCACGTTTGGGAGAAAAGAACCGAGTGTAAATCCACACTAAAGAATGATTTATTCATAGTTTTCACGTCTTCTAAGTAAACACAATTTTGACAAAAGAACCTAGGAGGTTCGTGGTGCCTATTCATATTTCTTGAACCTAATTTGCTGAAGCTGGTCAAAAAAACCTTGAGAAAACCTTTCAAATTTTCACGCACCTATTGCCTTGTTGCGCCATGAAAAGCTCTTGCTCAATAGATTACGAAACTCACAACACTAACCTGTAAACCGCAATCACATATTAGCGTTCATGCACCACTTACCTTAACTCAGTTTGGTCCTGACCGGAGCCGGACTGTCTCCCTAATCATCAAGCTCAACATTCCCTAAGTCCAGACCTAGATCCACCCTAGCGCAAGTCCACTAGGGTTCTGTTGTTCGCGTCTGCGTCCGACCTTGAGACTGAAGGTCACGGCACAAATGGTACAAACAACTCCTCAAACATCCGAGTAAAAAATTCACAACCCCCCAAAATTGTCAACCGATCCAAATCCAAAGAAACTGCAGAAATTTGCTAACGCTCGTTAACAATTCACCGCAGGTTCTTCTCCAATATGCCCAGTCTCCATTTTGAACACATAAAAAGAAGGTACACAACAAGCTGTTCCCGACACCACATAAATCACACAAAACAAACACTCCTACACTACGTTACGCCCTTCCAAAGTTATCTTATTCTCCACTTTTGAGAAAGACAGCAGTAATCTGCTAATGCTCGTTAGCAGATCCCCACCATCAAAATGTAAAACCATAGGGTGAAAGCCTTCGAGACGAGCTTTCCAACTTAACAAAAATCATCTTCAATAATGTCGTGTCGTGGATCGGTTAGACCAACTTCATGTGAACCCAAGGTTCTTGGGAAACTATTTTCTCAAATTATTGCAAACATGGTTCTTACAATAGCACTGGATAGGTCTTGACAAGAGGATCAAAAGTGATGTTTTTATCATTGCAAACGGAGTTAGGACGAAGGAAGTACGTCTAGTTTTACCATTTTAGAATGTAATGCATCACGCCGCTGATATGGCAGTCCGAGTGCTGATGTGGTATTTTTCTGACATGTTAAAAAGTAAAAAGTGCAATGTGAAAAATTTACATGTGTCTATGTTTTACTGACATAGCACTTTCTGTTGATGCGGTGACATGCTGACATGATGATGATGTGATAGCGAGAGGTTAACATGGCATTGACACGTGTGTATGCATGTTGACCTGGTGGTGACATGTGGTAGTATGGCGCTAATGTGGACCTTTGTGAATAAAGTTGACGTGGTGAATGTTGACTTGACGGTTGTGAAAGTGGTTCAAGTTGCTGATGTGGTAGTATGCATGTGTGACACATGGTGTCCTACATGGGTGCTATGTGGCTAAATGTGGATGTGACACGCGGATCTAGGTGGGCTACTTATCAAACGTATAAAAGTTGTGCCGCCAGGTCATTTTAGAAGTTTTTTGAGTTCAGACGTCGATAGGCTGCTAGATTTTCTCCGTGATTTTTGATCTAGATTGGATAGAAATGGATCAAGCGGATCAATGTTCTTCAAGACTTCACTTCAAGACTCCTCCCAAAGTTCAACATTCTTTTCTCCTAGAAAGTCAGTTGTAAGCAACAAAAATAACTTCTTTAACTTTGAAACGTGTCCCGAAGTTAGCTGGTCACTTATCTGTAGAGAAGAAAGCAAACTTGAAATGAACTTCGGCTCGCGTATTGAAGTTAATGATATTTGGGAAGTTGAACTTCAAGATGCATCATGAAGTTCGTGATGCATTTTGAAGGTAATAGGAGGTAAGAGAAACCTTTGAAGGGGTATAACTCTCTATTCAGAAGTTTGTTCGAGGTGTGCTTGGTATCGTCAGAGCCGGCTTGACGAGAGAGACGAAGTTAGAGTGCTTAGTTTGGAGAAATCACAAAGCAAAAATAATTGAACCAAAGTTGATGAGGTGCGACATACAAATATCTTGCTTGAGAAAACAAAACTCCCTGCTCAAGAGTATGTTGGAGATATTCTTGGTGTCATTAGAACCTACTTGGCAAGAGAAACAACTTGGAGAGTTCAGTTTGAAAAAACCATTAACAACAAAATAATTGAGAGAGAAACTTTGAGAAGATATAATTGCTTACTCGCAAGTCTTTTTGAGTGGTGGTATCATCGGACCAGGCACGGCGAGACAGAGGTGTAAGAGAGCTCAGTTGGAATAATCACCAAGTGCAAAATTATTGACTTTTGGGACGCATCTCGAAGTTGATGAGGAACAAGATAAGAGGATTTGCACTTGGGAGGGCATAATTCTTTATGAAGGACTCTATTTTCGATAAATTTGATATCGTTGGAATCGGCTTGACGAGGAGGACAACTTGAGAGGACCAAATTGGAGTTTAGTCAAGTCATATTTCAAGTAAACTTCAGGACGCATCTCGAAGTTGATGAAGAGAGAAGTGAGAGGTTCAAGCTTTGAGACGGCATAACTTCCTACTCGAAGGTTAGTTTGGAGCATGTTGGGTATAATCAGAATCAGCTTTCTGAGGAGGAGGAGTTGAGAAACTAAAATTCAGAAATAGGACAATTCTCTAACAAGATAACTTTGAGATGCATCCTGAAGTTGAACGGTAGAGGAAAGTAGAGGAGAAAAAGAGACTAAAATCTTTGAAGAGGTATAATTGTTGATAAGGAGATCTTTTTTAAACACTTTGGGTACCATTGGAAAAGTATTTCCGAGGGCTACATAGAGAGATTGACAGAATTTAGTACACGGAACTTTTGTCGATAATTTCCATACGTATGAAGTCTGGTTCTAAAATTTTATAAATAAAGACAAAATACTCTAAGATTGGATTGGATACTTCACATTCGAGCGTTGTTGTTCTTCTTTCTCGACCACCCACACTTTTCACAACCAGATACTTGCATATTTCTGATCACATCTTTCACGTCCAAAAATACGAAAAATAGACACTCACAGCCTCTACTACATCTTTCCAAAGTCATCCTACCTCCTAGCTCGCAAGAAAGTTATGATAATCTACTAACGTCCGTTAGCAGATCCTCACAGACTTATCCCAAAACCGATCAAAAATCTGAAACCAGCTGAGATGAGCTCTCTGGTGCAACAAAAATCATTTACAACGGACATCCACGATCTCCAATATGACCTCTTCAAGTCACTCTACACGAAAAAATTTAGTAGACTACAAAATCTGCTAATGCTCGTTAGCAGATTCCCACAGACGTTCCTCAAAACCCATATATAAAATAAATTACAAGGAGAAAGTCCTCAAGATGAGCTTTCCTACGCAATAAAAATCGTCCCAAGCAGACATCTAGAGCCTCCGCTGTAGCCTTTGGAAACTATGTGACTTGTCTCACCTCCCCAACCTTACAGGGATTTACTAACATTGTTAGTAGATTACCGCCAACTTCTTCTACTACAGCAAAAATAATTCTCCCGCACGACTCTACGTGCTTGAACTTCTAGTACCTGACCCTTCCAACTTAAAGTTATGAGAGTTTGCTAACGCACGTTAAGAATTCATCACAACCTTTCTTCCCAAGACAAAAATCCTCTTGACCAAAACCTAAAATCCAAACCAAAAAATCCGCCGAAAAATTTGCCAGCCTAACGGCGTGAATCTCGAAAACCTCCCTGCTTTCTTGAATCTCAAAAACTCTAAAACCCCACCAGGGTTTTAGAGTTTTTGTCAAGCACCCTCTTCAAACCACATGTCGCCACCAAGACCACCAAGACCACCAAGTGGCATGCATGCATGCCGTCAGATGGCTCACATGCAATCAGTCACATGTCATCCAAGTGCGTCGTCACCTTAGCTCATTGGTCGATCTTGTGATCAGCTTGTGGTATAATTTTCATGGACCTAAAAGCCGATCCCCATAAGTATATATGAGAGGGGCTTGATGCTTGGGTGGGTCAGGATGAGTCACTCGACCTCAGGGTTCGATGGACGGACTCATGGGCATGAGATGATGGCTGGGCCAGTGTCAAGGCGTGTTCCAGTCCAGACTTGGACGTATGGACTTAGGAACGTTTCAAGGGCTAGGGCAAAACTAGAGAACGAGACGGCGGTGTCGAATTGTGCGACGTTCCACATGATGAAACTGATCTTCGATAGACACTCGACTGACATTTGTTCAAGCCCTAGCTTAGCTCCCCCCAGCTTACCAAGCTGGGTAGGAGCTAAGCTAGGGCTGTACTTGACAAGCTACCCCCTAACTTCTATTGAAATATCACCTTGAAGGGAGCAAAAAGTACCAGAATGTGACTCCAAGAGCGAGCGACCGATATCCTCCTTAATCATGGATTTCCTGACCTAAGCCTCCGCATGTCACCTTGGTTATAGAGCAGAAGTTACCAGGTGCGCTTATGAGGAGCTGTAAGCCATGTGGGTTGACCTCATAAGTGTAGCTTCGGCCTACATTGGATTACCTATGACTATAACCAAAGTGGCATCAAGATGACATCAAGAGCCGAGAAATTATAAATAAGTAAGGGCCCAGCTTTACAGGGGGTCTGCTTGATTGTTACAAAAATAATAAGAAGGACCTAGTTTAGTAGGGGATCGGCTTGATTGATAAGTAGGTGCACTTATAAGGACCATAGCTTAGAGGTGTCAGGGTTCGTGAAGACTCTAGCTTAGCTGGGGTGTTAGGGTTTGGAGAAAAAGAGTCGACGTAGAGCAAAGAGATTTATTCTATTTTTTTCCAAGAGGGAGCCGTGGAGACGCGCAGGAGAAGCCAAGGGATTGAGAGGATAGATTTTCTGAAGGATTTCAGTTTGGAGGTTGCCGTAGAGAGAGGAATAAGAGTTAGGAGCTTGAATTTCATCTACTAAGACTGTTTGAAGGTGAATCTGATAGGAGAGAACATCTGTTTGAGTGGAGGAGGAAGATTAGGACTGAGTAAGTCGAATTTATGAGAGATTTCAGTGCTGAAGCCGTCACAAGAAGGGATACAAGGCGTTGCGAGTCCAAAATTTCATATATTGTTGCTTCTTGGAGGTCAATCCGTCTTTTGCTGAGAGGATCAATTGTTTGGAGCGAGGATCAATTGTTTGGAGACCAATCTGCTTTTCTGGCAAGCAAGAGACGATCTATTTGAGAAGAATCATGTGTTTGGAAGTAATTTGCTTTCTGATGAACGAGTGATAATCTTATTGAGTGAGGAATGATTGTAGTGGACATGAGACAACTTTATCGAGAGGAGATCGACTTGACAATCTGTGGAGGAGTTTTGACTTTCAATGGAAGTGAAATAAAACATTGAGATTCAGATTTCTTTCTACTGTTGTGTTTGGAGACGAGTCTATTTTTTGGTGGATGAGAATTGATCTTATTCTGGTAGAGATCGACTGTTAGATAGTGATTGATGTCTGCAATCTATTGTAGACAGAAATTGATATATGTGAGAGACTTTGGATGTTGTAGTCAAGATGGTTGGCTCTTGTCTTCTTATTCAATCCCTAGCTCTACTTCGCAATCAATCACAATCAGAAGGCTCGCCTTTCATGAGAAAGACTCTCCTCGACATAAATCTGGTGCTTCCACTCAGAGTCATCTTGGGGTGATTGATCACGGAGGTTGAGATTTTCATACAAAGAAGAGATTGATCACAAGAGCGGAAGCACTGCTATTGTCTCCACGACTGGAGTTGATATCAACATCTACTGGTGCACCTTCAACTACACCTTTAGCTGCACCTTCAGTTGCACTTACGTCTTCTGCAGCAACTGCAACATCAAGTCTTGATACTCATGAGATACTGAAGACACTTGCGGCCTTGGTTCAATAGCATCTGATTGTCAAGGGGTGAGTTAAAATCTACAAAGACATTGCAAGCGATTGTGAATAAGTGTGAAAGATTTGAACATAGAGATGTTTTCAAGTATCTTCGTGAGTGCAGAGGAGAGATGGAGCTTGTGAGGATGATCGATGTAGAGATGATTGACAGTTTTGAGTTGGTTATGATTCATGAGTTGAGAGATCAAGTCAGAGATGTACAGAGAAGAAATCTTGGTGTTTTGTTGAGTTTTGAGCGAGCTCTCCGAGAGGAATTTGAACTTGTTTCTAATGGAGAGCCACTGAGCACACAATTTGGACGAGGAGGTATGAAGAGCGGCCTCAAGTCGCTACGGCTGCAATAGTAACTACGTTGTCGATATCATTGATGAATCTTGATATGTATTCTAGACATATTGAAGTCTCTACTAGATAAGATTGTTGAGAAGAGCAATATTGAAGTTTCTTCTCAGGTGTTGAAAAGAAGAGCAAAAACTATCTATAGAATCACAAGGTGGAGAGATATCCTAGATACTGCGTCTATCAAAGCCTTCTTCGCCTATAGAAGAATTCATGCACTCTACGTGAACATGTATTCATATCGTTGGGGACGAGAATCCAAATATGGAAGCAGTGAATGATATACCTACTAGACGAGTTAGGATAAGTGGAGCGTGCAAGAGACCAGGATTGAGGATTTGCAAGATGAATTCATGGCTGATCGTGGCACAACAGCTTCGTCCGAGGACGAAACCGAGTTTATGCAGAGAGATTTCTAAGGACACCCGTATGCTCCATGGGATATGTCCCAATCCGTTTCCGAAGGTCTTGCAAGCTGGTCTCATCAATCTGAAGTAACAAGCTTGTTCGAATTTGTGTAGTTCACAGTTCAGACTATTTGTCTAAGCTTCAGCCTACGTTTTGAAAGAATATGACTATTTTACATTCTCAAGCATGCGAGTAAACTAGAGCTACAGTTCAGGTTCAAGGTTACACTTCTATAATTCAGGTACGAACATCGGAAAGCTTATGTGCAGTGTTTATTTTCGATCTTGGGACTTAGTACCCAAGGCACCCCATTGTTTTGATTAGTTGAACAGTTTTTGTATCCGAGCTTCTAAGTGGAGCAACAAATTTTTAATTTTGTATATCCGAGCTTCTAACTGGAGCAATGAAGGGTATTTATTCAACTGATGAGTTTCCCATCTGCATTTTCAAATGTAATCACGAGTGGTTCTTTGAATCCGGAATTGGAGGTCTTAGATACATACTGTCTTCCCCTTCATCGTTATGCCTTCAGCTCCGCTATATGTAATTAAACATACTGAAAACAGAAGAATCGTAAGTGCAAAAATTAGCCATAATGTAAGATCAGAATTTCTGATTTTGTGCCGGGGGTTGAACCCGATCAGCTGCCATCTCAGTGCACAAAATTCCGCTAATAGCATTTACACGAAGGCGGAGCCTATTTAACCCCAAATCCACTCTCAGATTTGCCTAATTCGATCTCCTTTCCCTCCAAAAACGCAATCAAAGGTAGTTTGACCAGAAATTTGCGCCTTCTTTCTCACTTTTCAGTTGAAGGTGGTGTGCTCACTCTATGTCCTTTTCACTCTCTGGTTCTTCATTCTCCTTGCTAATGCTCGTGCCTTAGCTCTGATACCATGTTAAAGAAGTAAACCAAGTGAATACTCTTCACTGTACAAGTTATATCAGTAAAGGGATCAGTCGACTCATCATCTCTCAAGAGGGGGGTTGTTATATACTCTAACCTATAGACAAGAGGTTAGTTACTAGTCAGTCATTAGTCATAGAGATGTGCCTAAAGAGGAGACTATAGAGAGACTATAGAGATGACTATAGATGTGACTATTAGAGGTGAGTATAGACTAGACATTATCTTTAACACAGCAGCCACCAGGAAGACTCATCTGTACATGTCCGAGTATGTGGGTACTTTCACCCATCTGCCCAGCGGAATGATCGATACGAGCAGTTTCCGAATCGTCCAGCGAGAAGGGTGAGTTCCTGATTGTTAACATCCGGTTTTCCATCAATGCCTCTCTGAAGAGACTTGGCATTACGGATTGCCATCAGGACATCATCGTCACCATTGTTTCTAAGGGTGCCAGGAACAGCACCCCAAAAACAGGATTCACTTTCGCCAACCTCTAAGCAAGATTTCCAGTGATTGCATACATATGCAGAGAAATGCAGGCGACTTTCAGTATTAATGTTAATGTTGCTTATTACTTTGAACCTGATGTAGAAGGGTAGCTTACATTCCATTTTTCTTGTGTTGCCAAAATGCCGAGTTCACTATCCGGAAAACCGTGCATGTAGCTTAGCGCAGTCCGGAGGGATAAGGCTAAGCGTTACTTCTTTACGGAGTGACAGTCTGACTTGTGGGAAACAAGGTAGTGCGGGAATATACTTAGTGCGCAGATTACACTCATGTTCAAGTAGATTCTGGTTAGCTTTTAGGTGTAATCTCATTCAAGTAGATGCAAAATAGGTGTAATCTTCACTCGACGTTCAATAAATTCGTAACGAATTCCATCGGGAAGGAGCTGAACTCGTCAAACAAACCAAACACAAAACTGAAACATTTATTGGAAAGCTATTGAAACTGATGATGAGTTAATATTATCTAATTTTCTTGAAGATGATATGAAATCATCACACCACGTTCAATCAGTTCAAGAATACCTAGACAGAATAGGTATGTTATAAACAGATGATAGAGTATGTGAAGATTATTTATGTTTATTAGCTTTATCAATACGAACTTGTATACATAATTACGTCGTATAGCTATGATTATGGATTTCGATGATCAAGTGAGAGAATCATATCGCACTCTCAATCTTTTATACAATGATCATCAGGATCATGTACCACACTATGAACCACTTCTATCCTTTGTGAAAAAACTCAATATCCATGACTGGAATTTTATTCTTCAAAAAATACAAAAGCTACATTATGAATATACTGATGAAACTTTGATTAAATTATTACAAAGATATTCAAATTTACATCCTGGATGTAACAAGTGACAAGGCACGCCAACAAATCTCTAAAATCATATATAAAATGCCAACCATAAAACAGCAAGATGACCATAGAAGAACAAAATCTGATATCCAAATACTTATTTATGCGTAGATAAAATCTAAGCTTGTGTAGTTCTACAATAAAATTGTAGAATTATACAAACTTTCCCACTAGTCTCATGTACTCAGTTTTGTCAACCGCTTCGTCAAATCCATGCTGAGTAGACAAATCCTTCGAAAGTATCATTGGAGTAGGCACTGGCTTGCAGTCCTGCATCTGATACTCCTTCAATGTATCATTCATGTACTTATCCTATACAAGGTACAGATCGTCTCCATCTTCGACTAAATGAACTCCAAGATAGTAGGTAAGTCTGCCTAGGTCAGTCATCTCAAACTCTGTAGATAACTCTAACTTCACTAAATAGCCTCTTCATCGCTGCCTGAAAGGATTACATCATCCACATACAGCAGCAACACTACTCTCCCTTTTGCTGTAACTAGGATATATAAATTAAGACTCCCTTGTAGAAGAGAAACACTTCTTCTTTAAGAAACTGTCTATCTTAGTAAGCCAAGCTCTAGGAGCCTGCTTAAGGTCATACAAGGCTTTACGAAGTTTGTATACTAATTGTTCTTTTCCAGCAATCTGAAAACATTGTGGCTGCTGAATGTATACATCCCCTTGTATTTTACCATTCAGAAAAGTATTCTTCGCATCTAGTTGCCATACTTTCCAGTTCTGAAGCATAGAATATGTTATTAGTAGCCTAACATAACTCATCTTCACTACAAGAGTAAACGTCTCACCATAGTCCTCCTCTCGCTGCTGTAGATAGCCCTTGGCTACAAGTCGAGCTTTATACCTTTGAACGGTATCATCGGCATGGTACTTCGTTTTAAACACCCATTTGGTTACAATCAACTTCTTCCCTTGATGAAGAGTTGTCAAGAACCAAGTATCATTTTTCTGCAATGCAGTAAACTCCTCCTTCATTGCCTTTGTCCACTTCTCAGACTTCATAGCATCTTCGAACTTTAGTGGTTCTGCATTATCAATCGTCTGTGCTAACCACATCTCAGCAAGTCAAGCAGATAGCCTCCTGATTCGAGTAGATCTTCTTACTTGATCCTGAAGTGGTTGAAGCACTTGTTCAGGTACTGAAGATGGAAGTGTAACTGGTGTGACAAGATCTCTTAGATCTACTACCAACTCAGGTGGGTACATGATATTTTCTGTTTCAGCAACATCAACCTCTACACCACCTCTAACAGCCTCTGGTACGTTCTCATCAGACTGATTATCTTGTAACATTTCAAAAAGAGGAAATCTCAAAGCTAGAGTAGTACCATTGGAGGTAGTGGTAGTCTCCTTCTCTACCTCAAGATGAGCAGTATGATTTGCCTCATCAAAGAAAACACTACTAATGACAATCTTCTATTTACTGTCAAGTTGTCTATATTTTTTTGTTTGTTCAGAGTAGCCTATGAAAGTGCAAACTTTAGAACAATCGTCTAACTTATTCCTCAACTCTCTAGGCACAAGTACATAGACCTTACACCCAAAAACTCTAAGGTTTGAGGTATCAAGTTTTATACCTATGAAAGCCTCTTCAGGGCTCATACCTTCAACCACCTTTGTTTGACTTCGGTTGAGAAGGTATGCTGCAGTGTTAACTGCTTCGACCCACAGCTTCCTATGTAGTCCTCTATCTTTAAGTAGACATCTGGTTACTTCAGCAACCACTCTGTTCTTCCTCTCCACCACTCCGTTTTGTTGTGGAGTGTAAGGTGCACTTAGTTGTCGTACGATGCCTTAGGATTTGTAGAAAGCCTTCGTTGCTTTGCAGAAACTCCCTCTCTGTCACTCTTGCTATTTCTAATTTTTCGAAGCTCAACTTCAGTTATGAAAGTCTTTCATGTGTGTGAAAGCTTCATTCTTCTTCCTCAAAAACCTCACCCACATTTTTTGTGAGTAATCATCAACTATCAAACGGTAATATTCAGCTCTACATAATGATGGAGAATCAATGGGTCTTGCTAGATCTTTATGCAATAAATCTAGTGGAGTTGTAGCCCTTCTTGCTGCTGAAAGGAACTTCTTCTGAACATGTTTTCTCTTCAAGCAGATCTCACATGGCTTGTGCAAAGAATCAAATTTCTGTACTTCATCAACTAGGTTGAACTTGTACAGCAGGTTCATTCTATCTGAACTCATGTGACCTAACCTTCTGGTCACAGATTTGTCTTCTCTTGTACAGTAGCACTAAGCAAAACTTCAGGTAAGGAAGTAGCTTCAAGCTCATATAAATGACCTATCATATTATCTCTTGTTACTACACCTTGATTGTCTTGTATGATGCAGTCTTTGTTGTTGAAGTTGATGTAAAGGTCAGCTTGGACTAACCTCGCAACACCGAGCAAGTTATGCACCACACCAGGTATGTACCAAACTCTCTCAACTCGAAATACTGCTCCAGTAGGTAGTTGGAGGTGAATATCACCTTGTCCTTTAACTTCGTACCTCTCACCATCTCCTAGACCAACAGTTGGTCCACATGTGATCTCCTGAAAGTTGTGGAACCACTCTCGAATGGAAGAGATATGGTTAGACGCTCCAGAATCTATCCACCATGGATGGTCTAACTTACAGGTGTACAGAGTTGTAAAAAATAGTTGCTCATTACCTTCGTCAGGAGACTTAGCCTGAGCAAGATTTGCTCTGTTTTTGTCCTTACCAGGACCTTCATGTCTTGCCTTCAATCTGCACTCACGAGCATAGTGCTTTGGTTTATCACAGTAGTGACTGGTTTCATTTCTTCGCTTCTTGTCACCTTGTGCATATGCGGAAAAGCCTCCTCATTGGTTGCTTGGCCCAGCACTGCTATTCCATCTTTTGTTGGGAGGAAATGATTTCCTCTTCCTCTTAAAGTTTCCCCTCTGTTTGTTGATGTGCAGCAAAACTGATTCGTCAGTTGCTGTCTTTCGTTTTGTTCTTTTGTTCGATGTTGATTTCCTCTTGGATCATCAAACTCTCTAGTTCGTTCATCTCAATCTTTTCAAGATGAACCTCCATAGTCTTCACAAATGTCTCATAGTAGTCCTAGATCCTTCTCTCTTGTCATCTCGTTAACTCACACATCTACCGGATCAGATCTTCAATTTGATTTGTTGACCCTGGTTCTCTACAGATCTCTGAACATGTACTTCTGTGCAGGCACCGGCACAACTGCCATTGGAGGGGCAGCCGCAAGAACAACAAGTCTAGGAGTAGGAGTCTAAAACTGTTGTACTTGAAGAGCAACATAAGATTGAGAGATCACTTTCGCAAGCGGTCGTCCCTCTATTGCCACTCTCCCTCGTTTCTGCCTTGTTGAATAGCAATGGCGTCTTCAACTCTCCTCCAACTCATAGTAACGTCTCTTTTTAACGATCGACCTACTAATATGAAGCATAATCGATCTGTTGTAACCTCATTGGTGGCTTGCAAGAAGAGCTCTGTCCTTCTAGCATCCAATGTTATTCGTTCTAGCGTTGAAAGCTGTCGATATCTCCAATTGAACTCTCTCAACAACTTGTTCAGTTTCATAATACGGTCAGGTTGTTGCTAAATTCAATCCAAAAATGTTCTCATAGTAACTCTCTCCGAATCCTCTTCAAGAAATTTTTCTCAGAAAGCTCGCTCAAAACTCAACAAAACACCAAGATTTCTTCTCTGTACATCTTTGACTTGATCCCTCAACTCAAGAATCACATCCAGCTCAAAATTGCCAATCAGCTCTACATCGGTCACCCTCACAAGCTCCATCTCTCCTCTGCAATCACGAAGATACTGGGAAACATTTCTACTTTCCAATCTTTCACACCTATACAATCGCATGCAAAGCCTTTGTAGATTTTAACTCACCCCCTTCGACGATCGGATGTTGTTGAACCAAGGCCGCAAGTGTCTTCCATATCTCAGCAGTATCCAGACTTGATGTTGCAGTTGCTGCAGAAGACAGTTGAAGGTGTAGCTGAAGGTGCATCAGTAGATGTTGATATCAACTCCAGTCATAGAGACAGTAGCAGCGCTTCCGCTCTTGCGATCCATCTCTTCTTTGTACGAAAATCTCAACCTCTGCGATAAATCATCTCAATATAGCTCTTAGTGGAAGCACCAGATTTGTCGAGGAGAGTCCTTCTCATGAAGGGCGAACCTTCTGATTGTGATTAGATTGCGGAGTAGAGGTAGGGATTGAATAAGAAGACAATAGTCAACCAACTTGGCTACAACAGCCAAAATCTCTCACATATATCAATTTTTGTCTACAGTCGATCACAGACACCAATCACTGTGTAACAATCGATCTCTACCAGAATAAGATCAAATTCTCATCCACTAAAAGATAGATTCGTCTCTAAACACAACAGTAGAAAGAAATCTGAACTCCCAATGTTTTATTTCACTTCCAATGACAGTCAAAACTCCTCCACAGATTGTCAAGTCTATCTCCTCTCAATAAGGTTGTCTCCTGTCCACTACAGTCATTCCTCACTCAATAAAGTTATCACCCGTTACCAGAAAGCAAACTATTTCCAAACACCTGATTCCTTCTCAAATAGATCATCTCTTGCTTGCCAGAAAAGCAGATTGGTCTCCAAATAGTTGATCCACGCTCCAATTGATCTTCTCCTACCCAACAAAAGACGGATTGACTTCCAAGAAGCAACAATAAATGAAATTTTAGACTCCCAATGCCTTGTATCCCTTCTTGTGATGGCTTTAGCAATGAAAGCTCTCAGAAATCTGACTTTCTCGGTCCTAATCTTCCTCCTCCACTCAAACAGATGTCCTCTCCTATCAGATTCACCTCAAACAACCTTAGTAGATGAAATTCAAGCTCCTAATTCTTATTCCTCTCTCTACGGCAACCTCCCAATCCCTAAAAAAATCTAATCTCTCAATCCTTTGGCTTCTCCTGCGCATCTCCATGGCTCCTTCTTGGGGAAAAATATAATAAATCTCTTTGCTCGACGTCGACTCTTTTTCTCCAAACCCTAACACTCCAGCTAAGCTAGAGTCTTTACAAACCCTGACATCTCTAAGCTAAGGTCCTTATAAGTGCACCTACTTATCAATCAAGTAGACCCCGTACTAAACTAGGTCCTTCTTATTATTTTTGTAACAATCAAGCCGGCCCCTTGTCAAGCAGGGCCTTTACTTATTTATAATTTCCTGGAATTTGATGTCATCTTGATGCCACTTTGGTTATAGTCATATGCCATCTAATGTAAGCCAAGGCTACACCTATGAGGTCAACCCATATGGCTTACAGTCCCTCATAAGCGCATTAGGTAACTCCTGCTCTATAACCAAGGTAACATGGGAGACTTAGGCCAGGAAGCCCATGATTAAGGAGGATAGCGATCGTCCGCTCTTAGATATGCAAGAAGTGGCTGCATATCCAACATAGACTTCATCTAGGAGGTCAACATGCCGGAATAGGAAACACAGACCAGAAGGATTTGATCCGGAGACCTCTTCTTCCTAGGTGGGCGTCCCTACCACTGAGGATGGCCTCTTTTTCCCTTAGAAAAAGAAATACTGTTGATACATAAACCTAAAGGAAGTTACCTCTACAGTTTTTACTAGCTTTTCCTACACCACCTTTTCTGTACAACTTTGTTTTTAATGAACGAGGAGTCAAAACTCAGTACTCACTAACACCTACGTGCTCACACTCGCAGATCATGAATCAGAGTCTCAAACCAGAATCAATAGATTTCTCTCTTTCGTACTTTCCATAATTTAAGACTTCTACTAACTATTATCTAGAACATTTCTTCTCGCCATCGAAAGCATGAGGGGTTCCTCTCAGTGAGCACCGCATTCTGGTACTTTTCGCTTCCTTCTAGGGGGCATCTTGTCAAGTACAGCCCTAGCTTAACTCCTATCCAGCTTGATAAGCTAGGATGTAGCTTCTTGACAGTCGCACAATACGACAATGCCGTCTCGTTGTCTAGTATGGCCCCAGCCCTTGGAACATTCTTAAGTCCAGACGTCCAAGTCTAGACTGGAATGCGTCTTGACACTGACCCAGTCATCATCTCATGTCCCTCGAGGTCCGTCCATCAAACTCTGCGGTCGGGTGACTCGTCGTGGTCCACCCAGGCATCAAACCCCTCTCATATATACTTCTAGAGATCGGCTTTTTGATCCTTGAAAATTAAACCATCTAAATTAAACTTCTAGAGATCGGCCATAATTCTCATCTTTGAGATCAGTTTGAGTAGTTCTGCACTAGAAAGCTCTCGCCGAGGCCTTTCCAATGATATATTACTCCAATGACACCTCGGGATCTTACGTGGAGCTCCGTCCACGACCCAAAACATGGATGGAGCTCCAACATCTCGGACCTACGTCTTAGATCTATGTTTCAGTTATGCATTTCAGTTCGCTTCCAGACTTGTCCCCTCAAGTCAGCATTCGTCTAAGGTCATCTTGGGGTAGGCTCCTATGTTCTAACCCAATGTTCCAACTTTGACTAAGAGAACCACTTAGGGTTCATCTATTCTTGACTTCCCGGTCGAGGCGTTAAGTCATATTCGCAGAGTTCACAACCTAACATAAGTCCACTAGAGTTCTGTTGTTTGCGTCTGCGTCTGATCTTGAGATTGAGGGTCGCGACAAGAGGTGCCTACATGACAGCACATGACACCAAATCTTAGAACTTAGAACAATGTAACTAGTGTAAATCTTCTTGGGAATGAAATCTTTTATGCTACAATGGTGTAAAGGAGAAATCTTAAGACAATACAAATGATGTGTTTAAAAAAAAATATTTCAGGAGAGTTGTCCAATTTTCTAACGGACTCCTTAAGATTTGAGCAATCCATTTTGCGTTAAATGCGTTAATCTATGTAGCTGGGTCAAGCACTTTTAGTCCTCCGGATGAGAAATCGACACATAATATTTGACGGTATCATATCGCACATTGTGTGAATGGGTCCATGCTACACTAGATATCTGGCTATGGAGAAAACACACGTTTGGGAGAAAAGAACCTAGTGTAAATCCACACTAAAGAATGATTTATTCATAGTTTTCACGTCTTCCAAGTAAACACAATTTTGACAAAAGAACCTAGGAGGTTCGTGGTGCCTATTCATATTTCTTGAACCTAATTTGCTGAAGCTGGTCATAAATACCTTGAGAAAACCTTTCAAATTTTCACGCACCTATTGCCTTGTTGCGCCAGGAGAAGCTCTTGCTCAATAGGTTACAAAACTCACAACACTAACCTGTAAACCACAATCACATATTAGCGTTCATGCACCACTTACCTTAATTCAGTTTGGTCCCGACCGGAGCCGGATCGTCTCCTTAATCATCAAGCTCAACATTCCCTAAGTCCAGACCTAGATCCACCCTAGCGCAAGTCCACTAGGGTTCTGTTGTTACCGTCTACGCCCGACCTTGAGACTGAAGGTCGCGGCACAAATGGTACAAACAACTCCTCAAACATCCGAGTAAAAAATTCACAGCCTCCCAAAATTGTCAACCCGACCCAAATCCAAAGAAACTGCAGAAATTTGCTAACGCTCGTTAACAGTTCGCCGCAGGTTCTTCTCCAATATGCCCAATCTCTATTTTGAACACATAAAAAGAAGGTACACAACAAGCTGTTCCAGACACCACATAAATCACACAAAACAAACACTCCTACACTATGTTACGCCCTTCCAAAGTTATCTTATTCTCCACTCTTGAGAAAGATCGCAGTAATCTGCTAATGCTCGTTAGCAGATCCCCACCATCAAAATTTAAAACCATAGGGTGAAAGCCTTCGAGATGAGCTTTCCAACTTAACAAAAATCATCTTCAATAATGTCGTGTCGTGGACCGGTTAGACCAACTTCATGTGAAACCAAAGTTCTTGAGAAACTATCTTCTCAAATTATTGCAAACATGGTTTTGACAGTAGCATTGGATAGGTCTTGACGAGAGGATCAAAATTGATGTTTTTATCATTGCAAACGGAGTTAGGACGAAGAAATTACAACTAGTTTTATATTTTAAGGATGTAATGCATCACGCCGCTGATGTGGCAGTCCGAGTGCTGATGTGGTATTTTTCTGACATGTTAAAAAGTAAAAAGTGCAATGTGAAAAATTTACATGTGTCTATGTTTTACTGACATAGACTTTCTGTTGATGTAGTGACATGCTGACATGCTGATGATGTGATAGCGAGAGGTTAACATGACATTGACACGTGTGTATGCATGTTGACCTGGTGGTGACATGTGGTAGTATGGCGCTAATGTGGACCTTTGTGGATAAAGTTGACGTGGTGAATGTTGACTTGACGGTTGTGAAAGTGGTTCAAGTTGCTGATGTGGTAGTATGCATGTGTGACACATGGTGTCCTACATGGGTGCTATGTGGCTAAATGTGGATGTGACACGTGGATCTAGGTGGGCTACTTATCAAACGTATAAAAGTTGTGCCGCCAGGGTCATTTTAGAAGTTTTTTGAGTTCAGACGTCGATAGGCTGCTAGATTTGATCTAGATTGGATAGAAATGGATCAAGCGGATCAATGTTCTTCAAGACTTCATTTCAAGACTCCTCCCAAAGTTCAACATTCCTTTCTCCTAGAAAGTCAGTTGTAAGCAACAAAAATAACTTCTTTAACTTTGAAACGTGTCCCGAAGTTAGCTGGTCACTTATCTGTAGAGAAGAAAGCAAACTTGAAATGAACTTAGGCTCGCGTATTGAAGTTAATGATATTTGGGAAGTTGAACTTCAAGATGCATCATGAAGTTCATGATGCATTTTGAAGGTAAGAGGAGTTAAGAGAAACCTTTGAAGGGGTATAACTCTCTACTCAGAAGTTCGTTTGAGGTGTGCTTGGTATCGTCAGAGCCGACTTGACGAGAGAGACGAAATTAGTTTGGAGAAATCACAAAGCAAAAATAATTGAACCAAAGTTGATGAGGTGCGACATACAAATATCCGTGCTTGAGAAAACAAAACTCCCTGCTCAAGAGTCTGTTGGAGATATTCTTGGTGTCATTAGAACCTACTCGGCAAGAGAAACAACTTGGAGAGTTCAGTTTGAACAAACCATTAACAACAAAATAATTGAGAGAGAAACTTTGAGAAGACATAATTGCTTACTCGTAAGTCTTTTTGAGTGGTGGTATCATCGGACCAGGCTCTGCGAGACAGAGGTGTAGGAGAGCTCAGTTGGGACGCATCTCGAAGTTGACGAGGAACAAGATAAGAGGATTTGTACTTGGGAGGGCATAATTCTTTATGAAGGACTCTGTTTTCGATAAATTTGATATCATTGGAATCGGCTTGACGAGGGGGACAACTTGAGAGGACCAAATGGAGTTTAGTCAAGTCATATTTCAAGTAAACTTCAGGACGCGTCTCGAAGTTGATGAAGAGAGTAGTGAGAAGTTCAAGCTTTGAGACGGCATAACTTTCTACTCGAAGGTTAGTGTGGAACATGTTGGGTATAATCAGAATCAACTTTATGAGGAGGAGGAGTTGAGAAACTAAAATTCAGAAATAGGACAATTCTCTAACAAGATAACTTTGAGATGCATCTTGAAATTGAACGGTAGAGGAAGGTAGAGGAGAAAAAGAGACTAAAATCTTTGAAGAGGTATAATTGTTGATAAGGAGATCTTTTTTAAACACTTTGGGTACCATCGGAAAAGTATTTCCGAGGCTACATAGAGAGATTGACAGAATTTAGTACACGGAACTTTTGTCGATAATTTCCATACGTATGAAGTCTGTAAAATTTTATAAATAAAGACAAAATACTCAAAGATTGGATCGGATACTTCACATTCGAGCGTTGTTGTTCTTCTTTCTCAACCATAGCCTCTACTACATCTTTCCAAAGTCATCCTACCTCCTAGCTCGCAAGAAAGTTATGATAATCTACTAACGTCCGTTAGCAGATCCTCACAGACTTATCCCAAAACCCATCAAAAATCTGAAACCAGCTGAGGTGAGCTCTCTGGTGCAACAAAAATCATTTACAATAGGACATCCATGATCTCCAATATGACCTCTTCAAGTCACTCTACACGAAAAAATTTAGTAGACTACAAAACCTGCTAACGCTCGTTAGCAGATTCCCACATACGTTCCTCAAAACCCATATATAAAATAAATTACAAAGAGAAAGTCCTCAAGATGATCTTTCCTACGCAATAAAAATCGTCTCAAGCTGACATCTAGAGCCTCCGCTATAGTCTTTGGAAACTATGTGACTTGTCTCACCTCCTCAACCTTACGGAGATTTACTAACATTGTTAGTAGATTACCGCCAACTTCTTCTAGTACATTCAATGGAAGTGAAATAAAACATTGAGAGTTCAGATTTCTTTCTACTGTTGTGTTTGGAGACGAGTCTATCTTTTGGTGGATGAGAATTGATCTTATTCTGGTAAAGATCGACTGTTAGATAGTGATTGATGTCTGTGATCGATTGTAGACAGAAATTGATATATGTGAGAGACTTTGGATGTTGTAGTCAAGCTGGTTGGCTCTTGTCTTCTTATTCAATCCCTACCTCTACTCCGCAATCAATCACAATCAGAAGGCTCGTCTTTCATGAGAAAGACTCTCCTCGACATAAATCTGGTGCTTCCATTCAGAGTCATCTTGGGGTGATTGATCACGGAGGTTGAGATTTTCATACAAAGAAGAGATGGATCACAAGAGCGGAAGCACTGCTATTGTCTCCACGACTAGAGTTGATATCAACATCTACTGGTGCACCTTCAACTACACCTTTAGCTGCACCTTCAGTTGCACTTACGTCTTCTGCAGCAATTGCAACATCAAGTCTTGATACTCCTGAGATACTGAAGACACTTGCGGCCTTGGTTCAACAACATCTGATTGTCAGGGGGGTGAGTTGAAATCTACAAAGACATTGCAAGCGATTGTGAATAAATGTGAAAGATTTGAACATAGAGATGTTTTCAAGTATCTTCGTGAGTGCAGAGGAGAGATGGAGCTTGTGAGGATGATCGATGTAGAGATGATTGACAGTTTTGAGTTGGTTGTGATTCATGAGTTGAGAGATCAAGTTAGAGATGTACAGAGAAGAAATCTTGGTGTTTTGTTTGAGCGAGCTCTCCGAGAGGAATTTGAACTTGTTTCTAATGGAGAGCCACTGAGCACACAATTTGGACGAGGAGGTATGAAGAGCGGCCTCAAGTCGCTACGGCTGCAATAGTAACTACGTTGTCGATATCATTGATGAATCTTGATATGTATTCTAGACATATTGAAGTCTCTACTAGATAAGATTGTTGAGAAGAGCAATATTGAAGTTTCTTCTCAGGTGTTGGAAAGAAGAGCAAAAACTATCTATAGAATCACAAGGTGGAGACATATCGTAGGTACTGCGTCTATCAAAGCCTTCTTCGCTTCCAGAAGAATTCATGCACTCTACGTGAACATGTGTTCATACCGTTGGGGGACGAGAATCCGAATATGGAAGCAGTGAATGATATACCTACTAGACTAGTTAGGGTAAGTGGAGCGTGCAAGAGACAAGGATTGAGGATTTGCAAGATGAATTCATGGCTGATAGTAGCACAACAGCTTCGTCCGAGGACGAAACCGAGTTTATGCAGAGAGATTTCTAAAGGCACCAGTATGCTTCATGGGAAGGTCTTGCAAGCTCGTCTCATCAATCTGAAGTAACAAGCTTGTTCTAATTTGTGTAGTTCACAGTTCAGACTATTTTTCTAAGCTTCAGCCTACCTTTTGAAAGAATATGGCTATTTTACATTCTCAAGCATGCGAGTAAACTAGAGCTACAGTTCAGGTTCAAGGTTACACTTCTATAATTCAGGTACGAACATCGGAAAGCTTATGTGCAGTGTTTATTTTCGATCTTGGGACTTAGTACCCAAGGCACCCCATTGTTTTGTTTAGTTGAACAGTTTTTGTATCCGAGCTTCTAAGTGGAGCAACAAACTTTTAATTTTGTATATCCGAGCTTTTAACTGGAGCAATGAAGGGTATTTATTCAACTGATGAGTTTTCCATCTGCATTTTCAACTGTAATCACGAGTGGTTCTTTGAATCCGGAATTGGAGGTCTTGGATACATACTGCCTTCCCCTTCAGCGTTATGCCTTCAGCTCCGCTATATGTAATTAACATACTGAAAACAGAAGAATCGTAAGTGCAAAAATTAGCCATAATGTAAGATCAGAATTTCTGATTTTGTGCCGGGGGTTGAACCCGATCAGCTGCCATCTCAGCGCACAAAATTCCGCTACCGAAAGAGCCACAAGAATTAGAGACTATCCCGGTAAGGGAAACAAGAAAACCAAGCATTTCATACATCAAGAACTAACTTCCAGTGCTCAGTTTAGTGTAAACTTTAAACGCATGATCTCTTTATTTCCTTAAGAGGAAGGTGCATAATGCCAATACGCACGCACAGTACATTCCCAAAGGGAAAGGTAAATACATCGGAAGGACAACACTGAACGCACCCAGGCTGAAAGCGAAAATGAAATATCGTTCAGGTCGTACCGTTCACGATGTCTGCATACTGTGCCTCATCCCATCTGGCTCAGAATCGGCCGACCTACTAGAGGTATTGATTCTGAATCGTCGTAAGTCACTCAATCTACCTACCTGGTCCAAACCTGCCAGGAATTACAGAACATGTGGAATATAGAGCAATTTGATGTTTTCCAGTTGCCTTATATGCGCATTAATGACAAACATTGCTACAAGTTGCCATATGTTACCGTACGACGAGGAACGGTGAACGTACTGGATATGGAATAATGGGATCCCAGAAACGAGTGCCAAGAAACAAGTCAACTCTCCCTTTCATGGTGACATGATCACGTATACCTCACCGGCCGGCATTACGTGTGGGACAACTGGATGTTGAGTAGAATGTGTCATACTGTATCTGTTCTCACTGTGACTTTGCTAACTGATGCCAGTAACAGCCCAGCTTGTAGATGTAGCTGGCACCGAACCACTGTTAAACTGTCTAAAACCAAAATCGTATCCAAAAACGTGAAACCGAATAAAAACTGGAAGGAAACTATTAATCTGAAACCAAATCACTTTAGGACCGATCCGGAAGTTCCTGTTCTGTTCTTAGACTAGTCGGTTTGCTTCTGACGTGAACCAGGGCCGAGCACTAGCAGACCGGGAACCTGCCCAGTGGATAATCGAAATGCCTTATTCCGAGCCCTATTACCGTATCAGTAAATTATATAAACAATCATCAGAGGCAACTCTATTGAAGTCTATTTTTCATCTATCGGAGTCTTATCTCACATGTACAGACACAAGACACGATTGCACGGATCCTTTGTCATGATCAAGAAACAGTGCCATCAACACACCCTCCCTTCTTTCTTTTCGCCCCGGATCCTACTCTCCTTCGAATTCCTATCTGGTTACTTTCCTAAGCTTCCACTTCTCTCCCTGTACGCCGCCAATCGGGCTTTTTCTCCTCGACTGTCACAGTGAAGGACTCTACGGAACCTCATGGATCCACTCTTAGGACATCTCGTGCCGACAATTATGGGAAGCTATTTGATACGTAAATGACAATCCATATCGAAATCATGCCTTGCAGATACTAATCACCGGAACAATCAACAGTTCCTAGCTGTAGACTTGGCTATGGGCACTGCCACTGTAAAACTGGCTTTATTGGACTCATTATTTATGTTCAAGCCTTGTCCGCTCAGGGACAAGCTTGTTGCTTAGAACAGGTCCAGTCTAGGTGCTCGATTCATTTCAGCGCACCTGCTGAGCCCTGCACTCTATCCATAATATTTTCTGGAAAGGACCTCGTCTTTGCGTTTCTCGAGTTCATTGTCTGAACAAGGTATGAACATTCCAGGGAGCTGACCACGTTTTCACATCTCTTTAATTCTTTGAATCTCCCGGGAGGTTTCTGGTGAACGATACTAATGCAGAAAGCTAGTTGCTGAAATGTTTGAGGGTAGATTCTGCAGATAAGTATCTGTACTTTGTACGTGCACATGATCATGACCACATGAAGGTGATTTACAAGTCCTTGTCGTCACACAAAAACTGAAATTAATGCGTGTATCACTCTGATACTGGGATTTCAGAAGGATGGCGGCTGCAGCTCGGAGCACTCTTTCCGAGTCAAGCAACCAAAGTAAAGCTTGTGGAAACACGTCGAAGATACGGCTGCATCAGCAAAGTTTGGGAGGAGGCAGTGCTGTGAAGACTCGTCAGCAGTTCTTGATTCCTATGGCTGCCTACGTCTGCGTTTTTCTCTTCTTCCTGCAACTCTTCACGGAGAGCGCTACCGCAGCCCCAGTGCTGGCATCCAGTCTTGGCTTCTGCAAAGATGTTCCTGTGCTCAAGGGGGCCCCCTTACACTGCTGCCTCCCACAGCCCACAAGAGCCCCGATCAGGTTCACATTTCCTCGTGTGCTTGCTGATCGCCATGGCAAGCCCATTTTGAGGGAGAGGAAACCCGCACACATTGCCCAGAAAGATCCGGAGTATGTCAAGAAGTACAATCTGGCCTACGCCAGAATGAAAGCCCTCCCAGACTCGGACCCCAGAAGCTTCCTCAACCAGTGGAGAGTCCACTGCTCCTTCTGCAACGAAGCATTCAAGCAGCGGAATCTCCGGGGCAAAGATACCGGAGTTTTGCTCCAAGTCCACTTCAGCTGGAGCTTCCTTCCGTGGCATCGAATGTACCTCTACTTCCACGAGAGAATTCTAGCCAGCTTGATCAACGATCCTACTTTCGCTCTTCCTTTCTGGAACTGGGACAATGCGATTGACTTCGACGCAGGTATGATCCCTGCCATGTACCTGCCCAAGTTCCCCGTGCCCAACTCCGCCCTCTATGATAAGTTCCGAAACCCCAACCATTTGCCTCCCAAGATTCTCAACCTGGGTTACAGCGCCAAGCTTGAAGCGGAAGGGCAGAATCTGACGGACCAGCAGATCAGATACCAGAATCTGTGCGTCATGTACAACCAAGTCACTACCAAAGTCAGCGCTCGAGATTTTCTCGGTGGCCCGTACGTGGTCGGCACCGATAACACGGCTGCGTCTGCCAACCAGTCAGCAAATGGAACTGTGGGCGAGTCCGGTGGACTGGAAAATGCTCACAACATTGCCCACGAATGGACGGGCTTGATCAACGACCCCGACCATCCCGACAATGAGGACATGGGAAACTTCATCTTCGCAGCTAAAGATCCCATCTTCTACGCTCATCACTCCAACGTCGATCGCCTGTGGGACGTCTGGAAAACCCTCCCCGACAGGATCACCAGGTCGGGAGACAGAAAGCGAACGGACTTCAAGAACAGAGATTTCCTCGACTTCGAATTCACTTTCTATGACGAAAACGGAGATTTGGTGATCAGCAAAATCAGCGATTCTCTAAACAGCGCCAAGCTCGGCTACAAGTTCACTAACGTCAGTGAAGCTGATGATCTGTGGATCAGTTACGAGCCTCTCCCTCCCCATAAATCTCCGACACCTCGGCATCCCAAGGATTACCCCGCAGCGGTCCCCAATGGAGACAACCACATCACTATGGATCCCATCAGCTATAAGCTCGGCCGTCGCGCTCCCACAATCAAAGACCTCCAAGGAAAGGAGCTGAAGAGCATCTTTCAGTTGCAGGAGAACGTCTTGTTTGAGAAGGTGAAGATACCGCAGGGCTCTTATGCCCGATTCGATGTGTTCATCAACTATCCAGCAGCCACCAGGAAGACTCATCTGTACATGTCCGAGTACGTGGGTACTTTCACCCATCTGCCCAGCGGAATGATCGATACGAGCAAGTCAGTTTCCGAATCGTCCAGCGAGAAGGGTGAGTTCCTGATTGTTAACATCCGGTTTTCCATCAATGCCGCTCTGAAGAGACTTGGCATTACGGATTGCCATCAGGACATCATCGTCACCATCGTTTCTAAGGGTGCCAGGAACAGCACCCCAAAAACAGGATTCACTTTCGCCAACCTCAAGCAAGATTTCCAGTGATTGCATACATATGCAGAGAAATGCAGGCGACTTTCAGTATTAATGTTAATGTTGCTTATTACTTTGAACCTGATGTAGAAGGGTAGCTTACATTCCATTTTTCTTGTGTTGCCAAAATGCCGACTTTACTATCCGGAAAACCGTGCATGTAGCTTAGCGAAGTCCGAAGGGCTAATATAACGCTAAGCGTTACTTCTTTACAGATGACAGTCGGACTTGAGAGAAACAAGGTAGTTGTGCGGAGATTACACTCGCGTTCAAGTAGATTTCTGTTTAGGCTTTTAGGTGTAGATCTCATTCAAGTCGATGTTAAATAGTTCCAATTTTCACTCGACATTCAGTATCATGACGAATTCCATTGAGTAACACCTGAACTTGTTACGTGCACTTTTTCACACTCTATAGCTCACTGTCTTGTATTTTCTCTTGTGAATGTTTGCTTTCTATCTAAGACAACAGTTCTGGCCGTGTAATGAAGTCTCCGGACCGATACACGAGGTACGGAGGGTGCCAATACTGGGGGCATGTCACATCCGTGGTCGTTATGAAATAACTAACTCCCTCTGCGATGGCGCATTAATTGAGGTCTGCCGATTACGCACCCTAGCCAGCTGGTAACTTGCTTGTGGATTTTCTATCTAGCTGTACTTCTCACTTATCTCATGGTCGATCATGAAAGGATCAGCGTAGAACTGTTTGCAGTTTAATAGCGAGCATCTTCTGGAGTCTATATTTCTTGCTTCTTGTTTCCTTTATCCTAAACAGTCTTCTGAACTCAACATTACAGCCTATGTCCTTTGGACATGGTTATATCATATGATAATCTTTGTTACGTACCTCTGTATTCTATAAGAAACCACTCCCCGTTTCTTGGCATTAATGATTGAACTCGAACGCCTATTCCATAGGAGTTTTACATCTCATGCTGGCCAAACTACCCATCGTCAACGACGATTAACACTAACACCATAATAGAAGAAGGTTTAGGTTGAGTTGGAACAGTCCTCCCTCCTAATTTATAGCCTAACCCTGCCTCTTGGGTGTAGATGTAGCCATAGCGGAGGTGATCATGAGTTGCATATGCATGCGACAGGAGAGTGTTCTGGGTGTATCTTGCTTAGTTAATTTTTCGGTGTACATCTACTGTTTATCTACAGCTGTGATTGGAAGCTTTGTGGAGAAAATTGACTGGGGTACGATCTCTTGTGCTTTCTCTACTCATTCGTCTCATCTCGGATTACTAAACTGCTTGCTGATGGATGAAGCAGAGAGTGAGGGATAAACATTAACTTCATCCATCAGCCGTGCATCTAGACTGCATAAATCTTCTGTACATGTTGTACAAGATTTATATATTTTATGTGCACAGTAAATCAAAGTATGTAGACAAAGGCTGAAAGTGAGTTCACGGAGTCCTTATGAGGTGTAACTTTTACCCCATGCACTGTCAGGTAAAACTGAAATTATTAAAGAAAAACTATGTACACTCTCGAGTGAGTGTCATTGCACTTAAGTAGCTACTCTAGATGTGGAGTTCTGGTGGATGCATAATGAAATACCGGTTATGAATCTCCATTCTAGAATATTCAGCCCTTGTACATAGAGATCTCTCTGTTGACAGTTGCTGCTATGAAGCTAGTAATTAATGATCCTGTAAAGTTACATGTCTATGGGATATTGGTGAACTCGATCAACCATGGTCACCCGATCATGAAATTTTTAGACAGCTAAAAGTTACAACTTTTCGTGGCTTACATGTGCTTCTTTGACCTACTAGAATATATCTTATGTTTACTTCCTTTCTTTTCCTCTTTCTTCTTCTCTGGTTTCTTTTTTGTTTTTTATATATATTTGCTGGATACAGAATGTGGTTGCGACAATAAGGGGAGCAGAAGATATAGTGACTCTGATTATGAAAATGTATATATAGCATCGGTAACTACTTTCATGAGTGCACGATTATGTGTACAGTTAACTCTTGCAATTGTATGATCATGATTGAACTAATCCCTCTGCGATCAAGTCCGTTTCCGAATCTTCCAGCGAGAAGGGTGAGTTCCTAAATGTTAACATCCGATTTTCCATCAATGCTGCTCTGAAGAGACTTGGCGTTACGGATGCCATCAGGACATCATCGTCACCATTGTTTCTAAGGGTGCCAGGAACAGCACTCCAAAAACAGGATTTACTTTCGCAAACCTCAAGCAAGATTTCCAATGATATGCAATCTGCTTGTTAATGTGAACCTGATGTAGAAAAGTAGCATAATTCAGTTTTTTCGTGTCTTGCCAACATGTAGAGTTCACTACCGAGAAACCTTGTAGCTTAGCGTTGTCCGAAAGGATTAGACTAAGCGTTACTTCTTTACTCAGTGACAGTAAGACTTGACAATGTGGATACAAAGTAGTTGTGCCAATTAGAGTTGCGTTTAAGTAGATTCTGGTTAGGATTTTAGGTGAAGATCTCATTCAAGTAGATGTTTCATAGTTTAATTATTCACCTGACGTTCAATAACTTCATGACAAATTTCATTAAGTAAAAGCTGAACTAGTCAGATTTTCACACTCTTGAGCTTACTGTCTTGTATTTTCTTTTTATTTAGCCTATGTACTTTGGACATGGTTATATCACAGAATAATCTTCTGTAAAAGAAACCAATCTCGTTTCTTTGCGTTAATGATTGAGTTCGAACTCTTATTTCATATAGAATCTAGAAAGCCATGGGCATAACTCTCCGAAATGTCTCTGCTGCTGCGAATGTACACCATCTACATTTCAGAAAGCTATGGAATATTTCCATCATAAAAGTTTAGTTCAACCAGAGAAATGGGATATGTGTAATGGTACATCTGTTAATGTACATGCTCCACTCGTGTATGGACCAAAAGACGAGCAGACAATTTGCATAGATAGAAAATGTACTGAACTGTGCTCCAGAAATTTACATTTTGATTATATTCTTCTTGCATATATCTTAAAACCGTTGTTTAGGAGCAAGACTTTTTGTTATGATGTACTACAGTTTTGGCATCATAGAGAAGAGTGGTTGGGAAAAGACGTGACTGACGTGCCTAACTGTATAAACGAATTCTGGCACGGATAAAAAATGAGAGAATATCAGCAATTCTGAGATCCAGCTCTCGAATATATCCTACCCATCATATGTCCGAATCATACATGTGGTAAAGCATATCTGTTTTGGCCGAAAGTTTGTCCCACACTCCTGGAATCAAGAAACTTCGACATACAACTGGGAGAATATCTCTTTCCATGTGACACTTGTTCTCATGAGATTTCTGCTAAACCCACCAAAGTTCAGGTATGTCTACAACGTTACTGCTACAATAAAGTACTGTGACTCTAGACTTTGCTACTTAGATCAGAACTGTCACAAATTTTCTTAATCCTTTATGTCACATTGAATATATTGTCTATGCTTAGGTTACAATGAACCTCTCTTTTAAGAATATCTTCTTTGAATGCTTTTGTAACAAAGTCATGAGTTTTTTCTTTTTCTATGCAGGGTGAACCTTTCAACATAGCTTTGATGGGTCATTGGGATGGTTTTCAAGCTGCAACTACTGCACAAAAAGATTGTTGGACAGTTAAGTTGTAATACTGAACGGTGGAAAAGTTTCAAATCCCGGAAGTATGCTTGCTAAACCCATTCCAGTATTATTTATACCTATGTCCTCTAAACTTATTAATAAAAAAAAAGACTCTCATGTGTTAGAAGCTTTCTTACAGCCTCTTTATCGTGACTTACAGAGATCGTTTGTCGAAGGTTTTACTTTCTTGTATAAACCTTTGGATGATCCAAACATCCAAAGAGAAGTAGGTGAAGAGATTACTGTGAGAACAATACTGATGACATGGACTGGAGATCATCCTGCTCAATGCAAGATAAGTAGTGTGGCGTTCAAAGGTTACAATGGCTGCAGGCGCGACTGTGTGCGGGGCAAGAAAGCTATACATTCAAACGAGATTTACTATCCGAATAACAGATATCACATCAGGTATCCTCCTCAAAAACCGAATGTTCATGATGTTTTGAAACATGGTCTTGAGTTAGTGAACAAAAGAACAGCAACAGAAATACAAGAATGCAAACGGAAATGTGGATTATCTTATTTATCAGGACAATGGTTCTTGTATTATTTGTATGGATTTGATGTTATGTTATGTTAGATAATGTGTATGACGTCATGCATATACTTATTTTGAATGCAGTCAAGAATTACAATGATGATCTTGTCTGTTCTTTAGACTCAGATCAGAGAAAGGTATTTTTCAAAGTCCAGCACAGATTAACAGAGGATAGACCGTCTGGTTTGGGATCAAGATGGCCCCAAAAACCAGTGCACGTGAAGCGTATGTTCAATGGGAAGATGATAAATTCATTAAGGTTATCTTTTTACAAAGCAGAGGAGCATCAACTTTTCATTATGTATTGTGTGCCTCTCATTCTTGAAGCACTTGAACTTGGTTTACACACGTATCATGGAAAGATAGGAGCACTTTTATCCCATGTATGTTGTTTATTTTATTCTACCTCGAGGAAAAGAGGTTGGACCTACAACATGATTTTAAATGCCAAATATCATCTTGCTGCATGGCGCGTCATCACGAAGGAGACTAAAGGTGTAAATTCAAGAATTTTGGAGCATGTTCTCGGTAAGCATATGTAAAGAGCTTATTCATGTTAATAATCTCTTGCTAGATTTTTCAAACTGTAACAATGTGTGAGAATGGTATTTACTGATTTTTCTCTGTTTTTCACAGGTAATGCTGAAATCTTTGATGATATAACTTGTCATGATAATCATGATATCTTTTAGGTATATGCATTTGAGCGAGAAGTGAGTACTTATAATGCAATACCTACTAATCAACGTTTTTCAGAAATCACTTACACAAATTTTTTTTGTCGGCAAATGATGTATGCTGCGTTCATTCGCAAAATATAAGATAGGGATGGATTTCATCGAAGAGATCAAACTTTCCACTTAACAGAAATTGCTTTATATCCTTGACTTGTTGATTATCATGGTCAAAGAGGTTGCTCGTGTGAAGTGTGACACAACAAAAATGTATGTGTTGTGTCCAATATTCAAAAGGCAATAGATTTAGCTGCATTAATCGTTGTTTTAGACCTCCACGAGTATGAGTCTCCTTGTATAACAGTTGCCAGTCGAGGAATTGGAATCGGTCCTAAGTATGTTCCAGCAGAAGATTTGAAAGCGGAAGACAAATCAGTAGAGTGTCTACAGAGATTTTGGAGATGCCAAGGATTGCTGACAAATAGCAATGAAGGAGTATTTCACAACTCCATACAGAAACTCAGAGGTGTTCATATAGGAGGTAATTTGTTCAAAATTGACGATTCTGTAGTTGTGAGACACGACGATCCTAATGAAGAAGTATGGCGATGCAAAATCAAAAGTTTTTTCATTCATTCTTTTGCAGGTCAGCATCAAATATTTTTCACAGGTATGTGGTATACTGCATTGTAGATAGGATCAACTGTCGAAAAAAAAGATTATTCAAATATGACAGTAGTAGTGAAAAAACCTTCGTTGTTTCT
This sequence comes from Asterella californica, assembly GCA_036924285.1. Taxonomy (NCBI): domain Eukaryota; kingdom Viridiplantae; phylum Streptophyta; class Marchantiopsida; order Marchantiales; family Aytoniaceae; genus Asterella; species Asterella californica. Next base: position 28,186,056 of record JAYKYS010000006.1, on the reverse strand, counting down.
AGGTGATAACATTCGACCTGTAAATAATTTGCTTCATAGATTTTTTCCCATCCTACTGCCTTGTTGTCCACCTTGGATAGAGTTATGTGATGTGGTTGTTGCTAAAGCAGTGAACTGGTCTGAAGGAAAACCGTACAGTTTAGCTTTGGTGCGATGGGTTCCAAATGGAGATGCGCGTCCAAGTGATACTGAAGCACATGCTATACCTCTGAATTATTCCAATTTGGTGGTTGAGCTGAGTTGGCTACAGTGTGATGTCTTGAGTGATGATGTTAATACTAGAGTTGAAAATTTTAAAATGAGTAGAGTAGCTACCACAACTGTATGGGCTGATGTTCTTATCGTTGTGGATCCTACTGTTGTAAAAGCTATTTCTCATGAAGTTGTCAGAGTCTCTATAAATAAGAACACCGACGATAACACTATTACTCGAACTCATGTTCATCGTATGTCCAATAAGTGGAAGGTCGAGAAAGAAGCTTGGTTGGACCATGTCTATATGAGAAATAATGATTTACATCTGGTCAATACACACGGGGTTTGTAGATTTAGTCAATAGTCTCTTTCCTTCCTGATTGTGGTATAGTTTCTAGTATATGTATAAGATGAAGTTTCTTCTGAATGCATGAGTTGGTCTGGTTGTTTTTATTATTGAAGTTTGCATGTAATTGTTTGTAGCGATACACATGGAAAATATTTGTGAAAGGTACTGGTCTATTCTCTGCTCTCATGGAAATTATTTCATCTAGAAGTTGTTTTGCTCTAGCTCTGCTTTGTCGGATCTTTGAGTTCCACTGTAACTATTTTGGCATTAATCATTTCAATCATTCCGTCACTTCCGGAGCCATTCCTCCTCTCACTGTTGTTTTATTTGAGGGGGAGAGTAGAGGCTCGTTATTGCCTAGACCTTTTTATAAGCTCCGTAGTCTTAATTGTATCTCCAGTAAGCTCTACCAGTACACTGCATTTTCTGTTTCAGTTTCTGCAAAATTATCACAGCTCCAGCTTCTCTTATGCGACTCGCCTTCCGCCTCGGGGTGAGCTATTCTCTTCTCAGACTGCCTACATTGTTCCACTGTCGCTGTCAGCAATAGCTCATTGTCGATTCATACACTGAGAGATCAAGAACCTCTTGTCATCTAGCTTGTAGGTTTTTTGGTCCATTGGGAATAGTTCACTCACCCATTTCGGTAGTCTCTTCTGGGTTTTCGGTTCTATTGGCACTGTCAAACACCAAGTGAGTGTTAACTGACTCCCAGAACATCGTCCATTGCATGAGCAGGGACGCGACGCGTCTGTAATGCTCGACTCGCAAGGCTCAATGATCACCGACGAGAGCGAGAGGAACCTGGGAATAAGTAATCTGAACGTCATCGATACCATCAACCAAACCGTCGAGAACATTTGTCTGGGAGTTGTCTCTTGTGCAGATATCATCGCCATGGTCGGACGTGAAGCCGTTCGTTTTGTGAGTCATCTCTTTTTGTTCCTCCTTCATCTCCTTTCCTTGCGCTCTAGAGACGTTAATTATCTCATGACCTTCAGCATATTCTGATACCGTCTCGGCTCGGAACTGGCCGTTTACTTTAGGCCGGAGGACTGCAAATTCCAGTTCTTCTGGGACGTAGAGACTCTCTGTCTGCGAGCACTCTGCACAGCACAGGCTGGTCTCTTCCCCGGCGACGCCAGCGTTTCACAAGTTCTGGCCGCCTTCGCTGAAATGGGCATCGGTACTAAGGACGCCGTTCCTCTCTTAGGTAAGGCACAAATCCACTCAGAGCACTCACCTTTCCTCATCGCCGTCCGAAGATCATTTTTGTATATTTCAGATTATGGTTTACTTAATCTCGGAAGTCTGATCATGCTTCTCATGTTTTTCTGTGACTGGCAGTTAACGTTCTCACACTTTTGGAATAGCTCACTGCTCCTGTTTCGAGATTGTACCCTCAGCCAGATGCCACGCTCTCGACGAATTTGCTGTTCCAGGCTCACCTTAGAGCTTCGTGACCTGCATTCCTCAAGAACCCTCACACTGTGGTTGCCAACAACGACAGTTGTGTGGACCACGTGCGATAGCTTGTTGAATAGGCAGAATAGAACAATGCACTGAATTTACATATGAAAAGATCTTACTGCACCTTAGACTTGGTTAGTGCAACCAAGTGCAAAACTGTGAAATGCCCACTTGTATATGGTCAGGCAAAGAATAGGTTTGCTCTTGGGTACGACTGTAACAAGTTCAAATTTTGGTTATTGCGTATCTTGTGAAGTATTGCACTGGAGGAAGAGGTTGCGGAGTGCAAATCGTTTAATCTTTAAGTTCATTCTGGAAATCTTCTCCTGTGTGATTGAGTTCGAACTCTTATTCCATATAGAATCTAACATCTCCATGCTGGCAAAACTAGCCATCGTTATCAACGAAGTACTTAGGATCGATTAACACTAACACCACTAATAAGAGAAGGTTTATCTTACCATGTCTGGAGTTGTGCTTTCATATACATTTTCTCCTGACCTCGGTTTCAGAAGTAATTTCTCAAACCAAGTATGCGTACATGTACACCACTCTTTTTTAATATTCACTTTGTACTGAAATGAGTTCAAAACGATTTGAGAATTATCTAATTGCTTGCTGAAAGATAAAGCGGGGAGTGAAACTCCATCAGCCGTGGATCCAGTAGTTCTCTCTTCGAAAAGAGAAGCTAGACTGCGAATGCAGTCTAGAACTTCTATTGGTACAAGAGTAATATATATATATATACTATCACTCACATTCTTGTGCTCCGGGAATATACAGTAGACTGCTGCATCATTAATATTTTATGTGCATTAGTGAACACTAATATTTTATGTGAAACGTGAACAAAGGCTATGATGGTGTGTAGACAAGCACTGAAAGTCACTCAATCCGCGTATGTTTGGATTCTGGAAGCTCCTATCAACTTTCATTAAAGATTCAAATAATCATCCCAGCATACTTGACACGATAAAGTCATAATACTGGATAGATTAATATTTTCTGATAGCGAGCAGGAATTTTTTGTTCCTAAAGCTTCTTGACTGTTTCCGTCTGATGGTACTATAAAAGGTTTTCAGTAGCTATCAGGTAAATTTAACAAGGATGAAGGAATCCAAATTCAATGCAGAAGAGTTTGATAGGAGAAAGCGTCTTAAAGGACTTTCAAGCTCTATTTCTAATACGGCTACAGGTGAGAGAGCTCACTCCAGCAAAAACATGCACCCTGTACATGATGTTGTAGCTTTCTGGACATTCTTGGACTAGTGACGACTGCCATCGTCTCCAGCCTAGTTTACGTCATGTTCCAGAACTGATGGTCCTGGATATTTGAATTAACATTATTAAACCAGATCAAAATTAATATGGTTAATGTTTATATCTGATCTGAGTACTAGCAGAATGCCTGGAACAACCGAAAACTTGATATGTTTCACCATGCCAGATTGTAATTTTGAACAAGAGTTCTACTTAAAGCATGCATTATAGGATAGTGAAACTGGTAAGGACTTACTTCAAAAACCAGACCAGAAAAAGAAAAGAGGTGTCTTTTCATTTCCGCTTTTCTGTATCCTTCTCCGGATCCTTTCTGGTTCTTGTGATGTCATTGATGTGTACTTATTGAGTGATCATGAGCATTACTTGTATGTAGAGCTCTACTGCGGTAATAAATTAAATAAGCCTGTAATCCATTCCTGGGCACGCAGAAAGTACTTAGTCTAGATGTGGTGTAACTAGAAGCTGGTGTCCCGTTTACAGATTAATCTCACAAGGATCTAGTCCGTTCTTGTCAAAGGCAAGTCACTCATTAACTGCCTCGATGGTCCCCTATACTGTTATCCTCCAGATCTTCTGCATTGTATTCTCTTCTGTTGTGTGCGTGTACATCGGATCGATGTATTCTGCACTTTCTTTGTAGAATTACATCCGAATTCATAATTCTCCTTGGCTCAGCAAGTTGAAGCACCTCCAAAGTCCAAATCTAGATTCCAGACAATTAATACAATCAATCATGTATATCCGGTTTATCCATGAGCTTTTATTATACAAGTTCTGTTTCTTCTGTAAAGTAGTATGCCCTTACTTCTGGTGGAGTTTTAACTTTCACTGAATACGACGTTAATCCACCTTCTGGTTTATAGTTTAACACCTAACTGTTACTATACTTTGTCCGAAAGTATAGGATTTCTGTTACTATACTTTGTCCGAAAGATGCTTGAACGAGTCAAATATATATTACTTAAATACTAGCATATCCCTAAACTAGCATTAATATAATATCAAAATCTCTTTCCAGGTCAATTCCCCTTGATAAAAAACGATTCATGGGCGACCATTTAGAATATAGTACAACCCGATCATAACTGCCTATAGAACCTGGAGAATCTTAACAGTGTACGTACACAGAACCACTCGAAGCTCCTTAAGCTTGGCGTCACACATTGATCCTATCACGGCTATGATATAAACATGTATTTAATGATCATGATCAGCCTTCCAGTTTTATTGGTGTTCTGTGCACGTGCATGCAGGGAACCCAACCTCGTTCCAATAAAGTTCCAACCCTGAATCGTCGTAAGTCACTCAATCTAGCGACTATGTTTACTTTGAATCCTGGTCCAAACCTGCCAGGAATTACAGAACATGTGGAATATACAGCAATCTGATGTTCTCCAGTCGCTTATATGCGCATTAATGACAAACATTGCTACAACGACGAGGAAAGGTAAATGTAGTGGATATGGGATAATGGAAGCCCAGAAACGAGTGCCAAGAGAAGTCAACGCTCCCTTTCATGATGACATGATCACGTATACCTCACCGGCATTACGTGTGGGACAACTGGATGTTGAGTAGAATGTGTCATACTGTACCTGTTCTCACTGTGACTTTGCTGACTGATGGCAGTAACAGTATCGTTGCAATCGTGTCTTGTGTCTGTACATGTGACAGTGGTTCGCTGCCAGGACAACATCTACAAGCTGGACCTTCTTGCACAATATGAGGACCAATTGCAAGATACGGATCCTTTGTCATGATCAAGAAACAGTGCCATCAACACACCCTTCTCTTCTCTTTTTTCGCCCGGAATCCTACTCTCCTTCGAATTCCTATCTGGTCACTTTCCTTTTCTCCTCCACTGTCACAGTAAAAGACTCTACGGACCTCATGGATCCACTCTTATGGGCATCTCGTGCCGACACTTATGGGAAGCTAGTTGATACGGAAATGACAATCCATATCGAAATCATGGCTCGTAGATCCTAATCACAGGAACAATCAACAGCTATGTACTTGGCCATGGGCACTACCACTATAAAACTGGCTTTATTGGACTCATTATTCATGTTCAAGTCTTGTCCGCTCAGGGACAAGCTTGTTGCTTAGAACAGGTCCACTCTAGGTGCTCGATTCACTTCAGCGCACCTGCTGAGCCCTGCACTCTATCCATAATATTTTCTGGAAAGGACCTCGTCTTTGCGTTTCTCGAGTTCATTGTCTGAACAAGGTATGAACATTCCAGGGAGCTGACCACGTTTTCACATCTCTTTAATTCTTTGAATCTCCCGGGAGGTTTCTGGTGAACGATACTAATGCAGAAAGCTAGTTGCTGAAATGTTTGAGGGTAGATTCTGCAGATAAGTATCTGTACTTTGTACGTGCACATGATCATGACCACATGAAGGTCATTTACAAGTCCTTGTCGTCACACAAAAACTGAAATTAATGCGTGTATCACTCTGATACTGGGATTTCAGAAGGATGGCGGCTGCAGCTCGGAGCACTCTTTCCGAGTCAAGCAACCAAAGTAAAGCTTGTGGAAACACGTCGAAGATACGGCTGCATCAGCAAAGTTTGGGAGGAGGCAGTGCTGTGAAGACTCGTCAGCAGTTCTTGATTCCTATGGCTGCCTACGTCTGCGTTTTTCTCTTCTTCCTGCAACTCTTCACGGAGAGCGCTACCGCAGCCCCAGTGCTGGCATCCAGTCTTGGCTTCTGCAAAGATGTTCCTGTGCTCAAGGGGGCCCCCTTACACTGCTGCCTCCCACAGCCCACAAGAGCCCCGATCAGGTTCACATTTCCTCGTGTGCTTGCTGATCGCCATGGCAAGCCCATTTTGAGGGAGAGGAAACCCGCACACATTGCCCAGAAAGATCCGGAGTATGTCAAGAAGTACAATCTGGCCTACGCCAGAATGAAAGCCCTCCCAGACTCGGACCCCAGAAGCTTCCTCAACCAGTGGAGAGTCCACTGCTCCTTCTGCAACGAAGCATTCAAGCAGCGGAATCTCCGGGGCAAAGATACCGGAGTTTTGCTCCAAGTCCACTTCAGCTGGAGCTTCCTTCCGTGGCATCGAATGTACCTCTACTTCCACGAGAGAATTCTAGCCAGCTTGATCAACGATCCTACTTTCGCTCTTCCTTTCTGGAACTGGGACAATGCGATTGACTTCGACGCAGGTATGATCCCTGCCATGTACCTGCCCAAGTTCCCCGTGCCCAACTCCGCCCTCTATGATAAGTTCCGAAACCCCAACCATTTGCCTCCCAAGATTCTCAACCTGGGTTACAGCGCCAAGCTCGAAGCGGAAGGGCAGAATCTGACGGACCAGCAGATCAGATACCAGAATCTGTGCGTCATGTACAACCAAGTCACGACCAAAGTCAGCGCTCGAGATTTTCTCGGTGGCCCGTACGTGGTCGGCACCGATAACACGGCTGCGTCTGCCAACCAGTCAGCAAATGGAACTGTGGGCGAGTCCGGTGGACTGGAAAATGCTCACAACATTGCCCACGAATGGACGGGCTTGATCAACGACCCCGACCATCCCGACAATGAGGACATGGGAAACTTCATCTTCGCAGCTAAAGATCCCATCTTCTACGCTCATCACTCCAACGTCGATCGCCTGTGGGACGTCTGGAAAACCCTCCCCGACAGGATCACCAGGTCGGGAGACAGAAAGCGAACGGACTTCAAGAACAGAGATTTCCTCGACTTCGAATTCACTTTCTATGACGAAAACGGAGATTTGGTGATCAGCAAAATCAGCGATTCTCTAAACAGCGCCAAGCTCGGCTACAAGTTCACTAACGTCAGTGAAGCTGATGATCTGTGGATCAATTACGAGCCTCTCCCTCCCCATAAATCTCCGACACCTCGGCATCCCAAGGATTACCCCGCAGCGGTCCCCAATGGAGACAACCACATCACTATGGATTCCATCAGCTATAAGCTCGGCCGTCGCGCTCCCACAATCAAAGACCTCCAAGGAAAGGAGCTGAAGAGCATCTTTCAGTTGCAGGAGAACATCTTGTTTGAGAAGGTGAAGATACCGCAGGGCTCTTATGCCCGATTCGATGTGTTCATCAACTATCCAGCAGCCACCAGGAAGACTCATCTGTACATGTCCGAGTACGTGGGTACTTTCACCCATCTGCCCAGCGGAATGATCGATACGAGCAAGTCAGTTTCCGAATCGTCCAGCGAGAAGGGTGAGTTCCTGATTGTTAACATCCGGTTTTCCATCAATGCCTCTCTGAAGAGACTTGGCATTACGGATTGCCATCAGGACATCATCGTCACCATTGTTTCTAAGGGTGCCAGGAACAGCACCCCAAAAACAGGATTCACTTTCGCCAACCTCAAGCAAGATTTCCAGTGATTGCATACATATGCAGAGAAATGCAGGCGACTTTCAGTATTAATGTTAATGTTGCTTATTACTTTGAACCTGATGTACAAGGGTAGCTTACATTCCATTTTTCTTGTGTTGCCAAAATGCCGACTTTACTATCCGGAAAACCGTGCATGTAGCTTAGCGAAGTCCGAAGGGCTAATATAACGATAAGCGTTACTTCTTTACAGATGACAGTCGGACTTGAGAGAAACAAGGTAGTTGTGCGGAGATTACACTCGCGTTCAAGTAGATTTCTGTTTAGGCTTTTAGGTGTAGATCTCATTCAAGTCGATGTTAAATAGTTCCAATTTTCACTCGACATTCAGTATCATGACGAATTCCATTGAGTAACACCTGAACTTGTCACGTGCACTTTTTCACACTCTATAGCTCACTGTCTTATATTTTCTCTTGTGAATGTTTGCTTTCTATCTAAGACAACAGTTCTGGCCGTGTAATGAAGTCTCCGGACCGATACACGAGGTACGGAGGGTGCCAATACTGGGGGCATGTCACATCCGTGGTCGTTATGAAATAACTAACTCCCTCTGCGATGGCGCATTAATTGAGGTCTGCCGATTACGCACCCTAGCCAGCTGGTAACTTGCTTGTGGATTTTCTATCTAGCTGTACTTCTCACTTATCTCATGGTCGATCATGAAAGGATCAGCGTAGAATTGTTTGCAGTTTAATAGCGAGCATCTTCTGGAGTCTATATTTCTTGCTTCTTGTTTCCTTTATCCTAAACAGTCTTCTGAACTCAACATTACAGCCTATGTCCTTTGTACATGGTTATATCATATGATAATCTTTGTTACGTACCTCTGTATTCTATAAGAAACCACTCCCCGTTTCTTGGCATTAATGATTGAACTCGAACGCCTATTCCATAGGAATTTTACATCTCATGCTGGCCAAACTACCCATCGTCAACGACGATTAACACTAACACCACTAATAGAAGAAGGTTTAGGTTGAGTTGGAACAGTCCTCCCTCCTAATTTATAGCCTAACCCTGCCTCTTGGGTGTAGATGTAGCCATAGCGGAGGTGATCATGAGTTGCATATGCATGCGACAGGAGAGTGTTCTGGGTGTATCTTGCTTAGTTAATTTTTCGGTGTACATCTACTGTTTATCTACAGCTGTGATTGGAAGCTTTGTGGAGAAAATTGACTGGGGTACGATCTCTTGTGCTTTCTCTACTCATTCGTCTCATCTCGGATTACGTAACTGCTTGCTGATGGATGAAGCAGAGAGTGAGGGATAAACATTAACTTCATCCATCAGCCGTGCATCTAGACTGCATAAATCTTCTGTACATGTTGTACAAGATTTATATATTTTATGTGCACAGTAAATCAAAGTATGTAGACAAAGGCTGAAAGTGAGTTCACGGAGTCCTTATGAGGTGTAACTTTTACCCCATGCACTGTCAGGTAAAACTGAAATTATTAAAGAAAAACTATGTACACTCTCGAGTGAGTGTCATTGCACTTAAGTAGCCACTCTAGATGTGGAGTTCTGGTGGATGCATAATGAAATACCGGTTATGAATCTCCATTCTAGAATATTCAGCCCTTGTACATAGAGATCTCTCTTTTGACAGTTGCTGCTATGAAGCTAGTAATTAATGATCCTGTAAAGTTACATGTCTATGGGATATTGGTGAACTCGATCAACCATGGTCACCTGATCATGAAATTTTTAGACAGCTAAAAGTTACAACTTTTCGTGGCTTACATGTTCTTCTTTGACCTACTAGTATATATCTTATGTTTACTTCCTTTCTTTTCCTCTTTCTTCTTCTCTGGTTTCTTTTTTCTTTTTTATATATATTTACTGGATACAGAATGTGGTTGCGACAATAAGGGGAGCAGAAGATATAGTGACTCTGATTATGAAAATGTATATATAGCATCGGTAACTACTTTCATGAGTGCACGATTATGTGTACAGTTAACTCTTGCAATTGTATGATCATGATTGAACTAATCCCTCTGCGATCAAGTCCGTTTCCGAATCTTCCAGCGAGAAGGGTGAGTTCCTAAATGTTAACATCCGATTTTCCATCAATGCTGCTCTGAAGAGACTTGGCGTTACGGATGCCATCAGGACATCATCGTCACCATTGTTTCTAAGGGTGCCAGGAACAGCACTCCAAAAACAGGATTTACTTTCGCAAACCTCAAGCAAGATTTCCAATGTTATGCAATCTGCTTGTTAATGTGAACCTGATGTAGAAAAGTAGCATAACTCAGTTTTTTCGTGTCTTGCCAACATGAAGAGTTCACTACCGAGAAACCTTGTAGCTTAGCGCAGTCCGAAAGAATTAGACTAAGCGTTACTTCTTTACTCAGTGACAGTAAGACTTGACAATGTGGATACAAAGTAGTTGTGCCAATTAGAGTTTCGTTTAAGTAGATTCTGGTTAGGATTTTAGGTGAAGATCTCATTCAAGTAGATGTTTCATAGTTTAATTATTCACCTGACGTTCAATAACTTCATGACAAATTTCATTAAGTAAAAGCTGAACTAGTCAGATTTTCACACTCTTGAGCTTACTGTCTTGTATTTTCTTTTTATTTAGCCTATGTACTTTGGACATGGTTATATCACAGAATAATCTTCGGTAAAAGAAACCAATCTCGTTTCTTTGCGTTAATGATTGAGTTCGAACTCTTATTCCATATAGAATCTAACATCTCCATGCTGGCAAAACTAGCCATCGTTATCAACCAAGTACTTAGGATCGATTAACACTAACACCACTAATAAGAGAAGGTTTATCTTACCATGTCTGGAGTTGTGCTTTCTCTATACATTTTCTCCTGACCTCGGTTTCAGAAGTAACTTCTCAAACCAAGTATGCGTACATGTACACCACTCTTTTTTAATATTCACTTTGTACTGAAATGAGTTCAAAACGATTTGAGAATTATCTAACTGCTTGCTGAAAGATAAAGCGGGGAGTGAAACTCCATCAGCCGTGGATCCAGTAGTTCTCTCTTCGAAAAGAGAAGCCTAGACTGCGAATGCAGTCTAGAACTTCTATTGGTACAAGAGTAACATATATATATATATACTATCACTCACATTCTTGTGCTCCGGGAATATACAGTAGACTGCTGCATCATTAATATTTTATGTGCATTCGTGAACACTAATATTTTATGTGAAACGTGAACAAAGGCTATGATGGTGTGTAGACAAGCACTGAAAGTCACTCAATCCGCGTATGTTTGGATTCTGGAAGCTCCTATCAACTTTCATTAAAGATTCAAATAATCATCCCAGCATACTTGACACGATAAAGTCATAATACTGGATAGATTAATATTTTCTGATAGCGAGCAGGAATTTTTTGTTCCTAAAGCTTCTTGACTGTTTCCGTCTGATGGTACTATAAAAGGTTTTCAGTAGCTATCAGGTAAATTTAACAAGGATGAAGGAATCCAAATTCAATGCAGAAGAGTTTGATAGGAGAAAGCGTCTTAAAGGACTTTCAAGCTCTATTTCTAATACGGCTACAGGTGAGAGAGCTCACTCCAGCAAAAACATGCACCATGTACATGATGTTGTAGCTTTCTGGACATTCTTGGACTAGTGACGACTGCCATCGTCTCCAGCCTAGTTTACGTCATGTTCCAGAACTGATGGTCCTGGATATTTGAAATAACATTATTAAACCAGATCAAAATTAATATGGTTAATGTTTATATCTGATCTGAGTACTAGCAGAATGCCTGGAACAACCGAAAACTTGATATGTTTCACCATGCCAGATTGTAATTTTGAACAAGAGTTCTACTTAAAGCATGCATTATAGGATAGTGAAACTGGTAAGGACTTATTTCAAAAACCAGACCAGAAAAAGAAAAGAGGTGTCTTTTCATTTCCGCTTTTCTGTATCCTTCTCCGGATCCTTTCTGGTTCTTGTGATGTCATTGATGTGTACTTATTGAGTGATCATGAGCATTACTTGTATGTAGAGCTCTACTGCGGTAATAAATTAAATAAGCCTGTAATCCATTCCTGGGCACGCAGAAAGTACTTAGTCTAGATGTGGTGTAACTAGAAGCTGGTGTCCCGTTTACAGATTAATCTCACAAGGATCTAGTCCGTTCTTGTCAAAGGCAAGTCACTCATTGACTGCCTCGAGGTGGTCAGCTCGTGGAATGTTCATACCCTTTTGAGACAATGAACTCGAGAAACGCAAAGACGAGGTCATTTCCAGAGAATAATGTGGAGAGTGCAGGGCTCACCAGGTGCGCTGAAGTGAATCGAGCACTTAGAGCGGACCTGTTCTAAGCAACAAGCTTGTCCTTGAGCGGACAAGACTTGAACATGGATAATGAGTCCAATAAAGCCAGTTTTATAGTGGCAGTGCCCATGGCCAAGTCTATAGCTGTTGATTGTTCCTGTGATTAGGATCTAAGCCATGATTTCGATATGGATTGTCATTTCCGTATCAACTAGCTTCCCATAAGTGTCGGCACGAGATGCCCATAAGAGTGGATCCATGAGGTCCGTAGAGTCTTTTACAGTGACAGTGGAAGAGAAAAGGAAAGTGACCAGATAGGAATTCGACGGAGAGTAGGATCCCGGGCGAAAAAAGAGAAGAGAAGGGTGTGTTGATGGCACTGTTTCTTGATCATGACAAAGGATCCGTATCTTGCAATTGGTCCTCATATTGTGCAAGAAGGTCCAGCTTGTAGATGTTGTCCTGGCACCGAACCACTGTAAACTGTCTAACCAAAATCTATCGGAGTCTTATCTCACATGTACAGACACAAGACACGATTGCAACGATACTGTTACTGACATCAGTCAGCAAAGTCACAGTGAGAACAGGTACAGTATGACACATTCTACTCAACATCCAGTTGTCCCACACGTAATGCCTGTGAGGTATACGTGATCATGTCATCATGAAAGGGAGCGTTGACTTCTCTTGGCACTCGTTTCTGGGCTCCCATTATCCCATATCCACTACGTTCACCTTTCCTCGTCGTTGTAGCAATGTTTGTCATTAATGCGCCTATAAGCGACTGGAGAACATCAGATTGCTGTATATTCCACATGTTCTGTAATTCCTGGCAGGTTTGGGCCAGGATTCAAAGTAAACATAGTAGCTAGATTGAGTGACTTACGACGATTCAGCGTTGGAACGAGGTTGGGTTCCCTGCATGCACGTGCACAGAACACCAATAAAGCTAGAAGGCTGATCATGATCATTACATACATGTTTATATCATAGCCGTGATAGGATCAATGTGTGACGCCAAGCTTAAGGACCTTCGAGTGGTTCTGTGTACGTACACTGTTAAGATTCTCCAGGTTCTATAGGCAGTTATGATCGGGTTGTACTATATTCTAAATGGTCGCCAATGAATCGTTTTTTATCAAGGGGAATTGACCTGGAAAGAGATTTTGATATTATATTAATGCTAGTTTAGGGATATGCTAGTATTTAAGTAATATATATTTGACTCGTTCAAGTATAGTTCAAATATATATTTGACTCGTTCAAGTTCGGACAAAGTATAGTAACAGAAAATCTAACTTCTAATTGTTGTATATGGAAAAGATCACTACGGATTACCAAATATATGAAGGTAAAAATGCTTGGTTGAATCCTAGTTAGGTGTTAAACTATAAACCAGAAGGTGGATTAACTTCGTATTCAGTCAAAGTTAAAACTCCACCAGAAGTAAGTGCATACTACTTTACAGAAGAAACAGAACTTGTATAATAAAAGCTCATGGATAAACCGGATATACATGATTGATTGTATTAATTGTCTGGAATCTACATTTGTACTTTGGAGGTGCTTCAACCTGCTAAGCCAAGGAGAATTATGAATTCGGATGTAATTCTACAAAGAAAGTGCAGAATACATCGATCCGATGTACACGCACACAACAGAAGAGAATACAATGCAGAAGATCTGGAGGATAACAGTATAGAGGACCTTCCCAGGCTTCTGCCTACGGAAATGGTCTTCTTGCAGCACTACAACGACATTCACCTTCACGGAAGCTCAATAGAAGTCTCGAAAGCTCACTAGAAGAAGGTAAAAAGATGAGGAAGATGGGAGAAGATGGGGAAGAAGATAAAGTCCAAACAAGAGAAAACAAGATGAAAAGGAGAAATTAAGATTCCGACAGGCTTCTAGACCGGATCCTGACTAACAAGCCATCCTTGCTTGTAATAGTTTGGGGAGGAAGACAACAAACGTGAGTATCGTTACACCGTCTTCTACTTGAGGATGTCGTCTTCTGTTGCGGGAAGAAGACTTCTTTCTTCTTCTCTTCGCTGCTCCAACTACTCTGTCTTCTGAGACCCCTTATCCATTAGACTGTCCGTACGCGGATCCTAAGTGCTCCACTAGACCAGCCAAGCTACACTTCCACAACTGCTGACAGTCACCGCCACTCAAGAAGAACACATTCCATGCACAATTGGGAGCGAATTCAAGGAAACCCACCACCCAGAAGACACGGATTAAGCTTCTGCACTCAAATTAACAATCCATTCTCCGAGAAGAAGTCACATTGACATTGGGAAGCTCACTCCCTCTACTTTCTACGCCTACTCCTCGACACACCAGTCTAGACAACAGGATTGCACGAGGATGCCGCTCCCTGTTCCTAAACTGTCCACTACCTCTATCTACATCTTCGAACCACTGCTGGTACGAGCATGCATACCCCTCCTGTGTATTCCCAGACTATTCGTATGTTTCCCACGACGGGTGTAGTGTGCACTGTACATCATGTGCTCAAGGTGCTCTGAGCCTACCCTGTAAAATGTCTGTGTGTGTAGAACTCTCTGCACCGTACAATGTGTAGATGTGTGCTCAATTTCCTACTCTTCGATCCTACTTATGCCACTACCATGAGAAACAGAGGAGACGACCACCAGGGAGAGATGGGCGCTGTCAGAAGACTGTCATCCCACATGCAAGCGGTTCCCCTTCCTAATTAGCCATCCACCTTGTTGCTCCTACGCTACCTGTGCTGCCACATGGTATCCTAACTAATTTTACATTGAAAAGCTGCCACCCTTAAGATAGCATGTTCGGTCCTACTAAATTTGGAGATGTCAACTTCGGTTACTATCTACTCTGATTGCTTGGAGCCAACCTCTACCAGATCTACTCTTATCGGAGCTCCTAACGCGGCTTCTGATAAGCTAGAAAGCCTTGCAGTTACCTCGGATGTCACTGAGGTGGCTTCCTCCTCATCGTTCTTCATTGGCCTTGCTGTCGCTGCTGCTTCTTCTTCCTCGGCTTCACCTTCGGCTTCGGAAGACAGAAGCGTCTTCTGGGAAGCGGAGTCGACCGGTGCTTCCTCGCTCTTCTGGAGCATTAGCTCGGTACTAGGGATCATGGCGACCTCATAGAGATCCAGGGAAGTCGCTTCCTCCACGCGGAATACTTGAGAAGACGGCTCGTCTTCTTGTCTTCCAGAAGAAATCTTGTCTTCCGGGGCGTCTTCTGGAGTCTTCTCGGCTTCCAACGCTGTCATCACCAAGTGCACAGCGACGTCGAACTCCTCCTTCTCCAATTCGAATCCAATAGATGGTGCTGGAGCTTGAGAAGATGCAGTTGCGAGTGTCAGAAGCGAGGGAAGACCATAGAGTGTCTTCACTCCCTCTATCTGCCGATCCAAATACATGAACATGCTCTCTCGGCATTCCACCAACATCGTCTTGGATTCACTATCCCATCCTCTAGCCAAGGTAAGCAACTTCCTACCCGCGGTGAAGTTGAACTTCTTCCGAAGCGCTTCCACCGACTATGCTAGCATCTCCTGCGCACGAGCTTCCGCTGCTTCCCGCTGCGTCTTCTCAGCTGCAACTCGCGCTTCTGCGGCTTCCCGTTGCGTCTTCCATGTGATCTTCTCCTCTGCGAGGGCGGTGATCTTCTCCCGTACTCGGAGAACCTCCTGATCGCGCTGCTGTACACGCGCCTGCAACTCTTGGTTGCTCTTCCGAAGCTGCACCAGCTCCTTGGCAGAAGCGGTTGCTTCCGTCTTGTACTTCACTGCGAGCTTCTCCGTGGTACGGAGACTAGGTTCCAGCGCCTCTGTCTTCTTCTGGTCTTCTTCCTGTCGCAGCAAGGTGCGCAGACCGAATCCAGGCTGTAAAGGCCTCTCCTGAGCCTTCGCTCTCTTCTCCAGAAACTCCATAGTGGGCTGGATCTCGGATCGGAAGAAGGCACTGGACAGACTCATCTCCACGACTTGGTCGGAGGTCTCTACCTGATCTTCCAGAGGCAAGGAGGCCTCTTCCACCACTATGGCCTTCATCTTCTGCGCACGAGAAGAAGCTACTCTTCTCATCTTCCGGAGTGGAAGATCCCTCCCCATGGCAGAAGCGGCCCTCTTTACTGCGCTTCCCCGCATCGCAGTAGGAGTATCCCTCCTCTCTTTGTCTTCTGGAGTCTTCGGAAGACTCCTTGGTGTGGCAGAAGCGGTCTTCTGCTCAACTCGAGTGCTCAAGGATTCCTTCGGTGAGTCAGACTCCGATCCCGAATGAATGAGAGAGATGGTCTTCCTAGGTACACTTCTAGGACCCATCTTCCTCGGAGGC
The DNA here is from genome assembly GCA_036924285.1 of Asterella californica. Taxonomy (NCBI): domain Eukaryota; kingdom Viridiplantae; phylum Streptophyta; class Marchantiopsida; order Marchantiales; family Aytoniaceae; genus Asterella; species Asterella californica. The sequence continues at coordinate 28,169,764 of JAYKYS010000006.1, read as the reverse complement.
GTGGCGTCTTCCGACCCACTAGACTCGTCTTCACGCACCAGAAGCGTCTTCTGATGAGAGCCGGGCCTCAGCTGCGGCATCAGAGTGGGAGGGGGAGTTGCGGCTGCTGCTCGGTCATCATCTTCCGAGGTCTCCTCCTTTGCCTCCTGTTGCCCTGTTGGCTCATACTTCGCCAACTGATCTCCCCTGAGATCCCCCATGGCTACGTACAAGTAACAGAGGAAAGGTGTCAAGTGTCCTCCTGCCGGGGTACCTAAGTATGCTAGCTCCGTCTGTACATAAATGTGGAAGAATGAGCCCCAGTTGACGGGCACTCCTTCATCCCATACTGCTTCCAGGAACTCCACGTCCTGATCTCCCAAGTACCTTGTCTTCTGCGCTTTCCCCTTGGGAAAGAGATGCAGAAACAGCTTCGACAGAATTCGCTTCTTCGGCTCCCGGTAAGATTCGATCTTCCACCCGTTCCTCCCCTGCCTGTCCTCCAAGAAGAGACAAGTTGTGCTTCCAGGCACATGCCACTCACTCACGATCCTGGGCAAGATCTTCTTCTCGAGCCAATACCCTCGGTCCTCGGATTCTGACATGTGGAAGTCCTGCATCACCAATCTTCAGTTCAAGAAGATGGTCTTCCTCGAGCTACTCCTGCCTTCGCAGGTACATGGTTGCGGGGTGATAACGCTGCCCACACCTCCTCCAGAAGTCCCTGGTCTGCGAGGTTCCAATCTCATAGGAAGAAATCGAGACCCAACTCCTTGAGGAAGGATGTGGCCTCGGCCAACCTGCTGCCGATAACACCAACCCTCGAGGATGCATTGACATACTGGAAGATCTGTTGCACTAAGCCACACGTACTCACTGTGAGTTGAAGGCTCAGTCCTTCTCAAGTGCCCACAGTCTAGCTTCTACTTCTCAGAAGACGAAACTAATCTTCCAGAAGACAGCTACTCTGTCTTCCGGGATTCTAACAGTATTTCCTAGATAGCTCTCGTCTTCCGAGCTATATCTAAACAATCATATCTAAGCAAGGTCTCGCATGGATACCAAGAAGACAACCCACCTTGCATTACATCCTACTTCCCATCAGAAGATACAAGATTCGCGAAACGTAGAGTGCATAATAGGTTCAGAAGATGGTTGCGGGCTCCTGCGGTGACAGTGGCCTCTGGGAAGACACCCGAGACAGTTTTTGATTTAATGTCTTTCTCGGAAGACCTCCCAAAGTCAAGCTTCCCTTCACTGGTCTCACTTGTCTTCTTCTTCTTACGCGCAATCTATCCTCTCAACAGACTCAAGACAATTGCACTCTGTTCTTCTGACTTCTCACCTCTCATACACACTCAGAAGAAGCTTGCTGCTCGGTGGGAAGACATGACCCTCGACCATTCTCTCCAGATTCTGCCAGCATGACTTCTCACGACTCTCTCCTAAGTTCAGGAAGAAGAAGGAATGTGCTGTTATGGGTCGGACAGAAGAGACCCGAAATGGACCCTCACGTCTTCTCGCGCATTCTGCCAGCCTTTCCAGTCTTCTAGTCTCTCTAGGAAGATGTGGATTTGAGAAGCTTGGAAGACCGGGAGGCACAGGCCTAGTTCCCGTCTTCCAACCTCTCGAAATAACAAACAACTCACCAAGCCACTCGGAATTCGTACCCAACCTCTCTTATCACAAAAGCAAAGCAAATCCACTCTTGGTACGAATTGGGTACAATCGACTTCCGAAGACAGTCAAGCTACTGAAACGTCTTCCGAAGACAGTCTTCCGAAGATGTTCCAATCTTCCGAAGCGTCTTCTGTTCAAGGTTTCGAGAGTAGAGGGATGGTAAGGTAGGGAAATTGATAGCTGAGATCTCCAATTTGAGGGCTAGGAGTAGGGAAGCTCGAATTGAACTCGGGAAGAAGCAAGAAGATGTCTGACAGAAATTGGGCAGCGCTTCCGCGCCCAATGTCATAATAAGAAAATGGAGATGGGAAGAACCTCTACTGTCTTCTGTTGACTTCCGGAGCTATCTTCGATCTTCCGCGCGCTTCTGGTTCGGGTTCCAGCTCCAGTGCGACCCCACAAGGCTGCTTCCGCTGTCAGCTTCTGGCTATGCCTCAATTCCACCTTCGATTCACTTCAGTCACCCTCCAATGTCAGCTTCCGGTTGCTCACAGAAAACGTCTTCCACCTACTATGCTTCTTGCGCTTCAGCAATTCGATCTCGCCTTCTTGCTAGTTTCGAATCGATCCTAATCCTCACTCGATTTCACCTCACTGTCTCCTCACTCAAGGCTCACCCTCGAATCGAACTTCTCAATCAAGAAACGCTCATGCTGCGAGAAGTCGGAAATCTGCTAATGCGCTTCCTGCGCATCTTCCCCGCAGTTTAGAGGTTTCGACCCTAGATGACCTACCTGACCTACCTACCTCCTTGGTGTTACCTAGTAGGTACACCCACTCTTTTACCAGGTTTAAGCTTCCACGGTTGCCGTCTTCTGGAAGATGCGTGTCTTTCGCCGTCTTTCGTCTTCTGAAGACACTACCGAGAAGACGTGTCCCGGAAGACAGTCGTCTTCCGAAGAAGTCAACTTCTTATTACAAAAAGTTCGTAAGATTGTCTTCCTACTAAGGAGGACGTAATCTTAAGTAACAACGCTTCTTCAGCTATACAAACAAGTTATTAATCTTAAAAATTTCAAAAATTCGTGAACCCTGTAATTTGTGAGCACCACAATGAGATGTTTGCAGAAGTGGAGAATGAATAGAGGAGAGACGTCTGGTGCCAAGTTGGTCAGCAGATTTCAGACTTGGAACCACTGCCGTTCAATGAGGAGTTCTACTCAAAAAGGTTCCGCGATATTGGATTTTACCTGAGTTCGTTATGCAGAAGAGAAGGATGGAGTGATGCAGAGTTCAAGGAGATCAGACGGAAGGCGTACAGTTATCTTCTACGTGAAGGTTATCTGTGGAAACGTCCGAAAAGAAGAGATGGAGTGCTTGCTAGAGTGGTGGATGATCAACCGACGAAGTTGAATCTGCTGAAAGAGTTTCATGACACCTTGTGGGCTAGACATCGTGGAGTATGGGCTACTTACACGAAGATGAAAGAGCGTTACTGATGGAAGGGTTTGTATCAAGATGTGGTGGACTTTGTTGGGTCGTGTCTGCATTGTCAGTTCTACTCTAAAGTCCGTCACAGAGATGAACTTATACCTACTTATCCACCTAGTATTCATTTTCAGTGGGTTCTTGATCTTGTGATGATGCCACCGGGGTTATGGAGATGCATTACTTGGTGTTGGTTCGAGAGGATCTCTCCAACTATGTGGAGGGACGAGCACTACGGACGAAGACTACAGAGAATATCTGCATGTTCGTGCTTGAAGATATCATTTGTCGTTATGGATCGATTGGGAGATTACGGACAGATAGAGGCGAGTTGAGAGGCGCTGAAGTGAAGGAGTTCTTTGCTCGTTATGGAGTAAAGCTTCGGCTTATCACTGCTATGAATCTAGAGGGCATTGGTAAGAGTGAACGAGGACACCCTTCTATCGTTCATGCTTTAGTGAAAGCATGTGATGGTAGGTCTAGAGAATGGCCGAGACTACTTCCATTTGCTTTGTGGGTTGATAGAACTACAGACTATACTACAACTGCGGTGGTCAGCAAGATTGACCAGTTTGATGAGAGAGATGTCTCAAGATATCCGAGGCATTATGTGAAGGAGATGGAGCTGAACCGGGTCTCAGAAAATGAGATGATTGAGACGTTTGAGTTAGCAGCAGCTCCAGAGATTAGGGATCATGTTAAAATGCTAACGAAGCATTTTAACAAGGATTGGGAGACATTTGCTCGTGCTTTGATGGATGAGTACTTCTTGGAGGACTACTTCTTGGAGGACTCTGATCGAGTCACCAAGAAGTCATTCTTGGAGTGGGTTGAGCAACCAAGGAAGGGTCTACAAGCTACTGAGTTGCTCAGGGAGTTTGAGAAGCAGTTTTCACGGCTGACTAGGATGGAGAAGTTGACTCTGCAGTCCAACAAGACAGAGCTATTTCTTCGGGCTGCAGATGAGAAATTGCAAGAGAAGCTAGAGGTACTTCTGGAAGACCGGGAGGAGGACGATGGATTGACCAGTAGCTGGAAGAAGGTTGAGGAAGCTGTTGGTCTGCTTACCAAGAGGGAGCGGAGACGAGAGAAGATTCCTGTTAGGAGACTTGCGCCAACACCTTCAGCTGTAACACATGTTCCTGTAGTCCGACCAGTGGTTCCTGTTACTAGACAGGTAGTACCAGTTGCTCCAGCTGTTCCAGTTGTTCAGGCACCTATGGTATCTCCGAAGAAGGATGATTCAAACCTTGAGGAGATTTTGTGTGGAATGCGAGATCTGCAGATCAAGCTTACAAGATTGAAAGAGAAGGGATCTACGAGCGGAGCAAGACCGGTTGAGAAGCAAGGCTGGATCCAGCGGTGTATCTGGTGCGATGGTACTGATCATCCACGCAGAGATTGCAAGGAGTTCACTGATATTCTGTAGCAAGGAGTGATCTTCTGGAAGGATGGGAAGGTAGCGGTGAGAGATACTGGTGCACTTCTTCAGACCAACTTTGGTAGAGGAGGGATGAAGAAGTTGGTTGAGGACCACCTATCAGCGCAAGCAATTGCAATGGTGGAAGCTGGAACTTATGGCACAAGGGTTGAGGATCAAGCTGAGAGAGATTTTAACGGTCAAGTTGAGCCAAGTGGATTGTGGTCATCTGCCATCTCCATGAAACAGAAAGAGAAGATGGCACATGAGACGTTGTTGAGAACAGCTGCTACGATCCGGAAGGATACTAGATGAGAGAATCCGATAGAAGCTCTATCGGTGCATGCTTACATCGCCAAGAACCAACACGAAGCGTTGTTGGAAGAGAAAAGAAGAAGAGATTCAGAGGATTCAGGAGAAGAGACTTCTTCAAAGAGACAGACTCGAGGGGAGAAGGTTCGTCAAGAGCTTCAAGATGCAGGAGCTCATCTACCGATGGATGATGCTCCTTCTCCATCGAAAGTGAGAGCAAAGAGTTTTAGAAAGAGAAGGGTAAGCCGGCTGCATACAAACTACAGTCCGACATCGAGGCTTCAACAGACTTGAAGGAAGTCTTGAAAGATCGCATTCTGAATGCGAAGGTGGAGTTTACCCTGAGGGAAGTGTTGGGCATTGCTAAGCGTGAGTTTCATGATGTCATCATCGATGTCATCAAACGAAAGCGACAGATTACGGGTGAGACTGATTTATCGTATGCCTTGGATACTAGGATGTCTGTGGATGAGGAGAGAGGGCTTGCAAAGTGCAGTGTTTATTCTTCAGAGGAAGAAAAAGATCGAAGACGCATGGTGCATTTTGAGGATGAAGAGGAGGATGGGAAGCAGAGTTCAAGTCATTACAGCCACAGTCACTGGGCTCGAGCTATAACGGAGACGTTGGTGAGAATCGGAGACTTGGATGAGTCGGTGGTTGCTCTGATCGATCATGGATCAGAAATCAACATCATGTCGAAGGAGCTATACAAGAAGAAGAAGTGGCCGATCGACATAGAGCATGACTGGGTCATAAGAGCAGCCAACAACACAAGAGGAGCTTGAGGAGCTTGTATGGAGCTTGTCCAGACATCAGAGTGCGCGTAGGTGATGTTGCTATCGAGCAAAACTTCTTTATTCAAGAAGCAACATCATACTCGCTCATTCTTGGTCAACCTTTCATCATAGCAACTCGGATGGAGACAAAGGACGACAGATCTGCTTATGCTAGGATCCGAAGTCAAGATGGGACGAGAGCGGTACAATTCTTGACTATACCGTCCAACCACGAGCGCAATCGAGATCGTCTGAGGGAGAAACCACTTCCAAGGGTGAGTGAAGAGTTCAAGGATTTTCGTTGAGTACCACTATAGAGCGGGATTGTGGTGGTGCGCAGGAGAAGATACTCTCGCTTGATGGAGATAGTGTCTTTTGTACAAGGTTTCTTGGGTTTTCAGAGTGTGGGATTGCTACCTACAAGAAGGTAGAAGAGCTGAGAAGAAAAGAACAAAAACATTTGCGTGATGTTGAGTTGATGTTGAAAGAGCTAGATGAGCTAGAAAGAGATGAATGGATTTCTGGTGGAAGATGGGTTGGAGGATCCTTTGCGAGAGATCATGTCTATTGGATGGGAGGATATGGATAAGGTTGTACAGATTCATTCAAGGGAGGTCTATTCGGTGATCGAATCATTCTGTGCATCGGAGGTTCGAGTTGAGACAAGGTACAAGATAGTGGATAGGAAGATAAAGCCAGTTGCTGGTCCTTTGCCGGAAGACACTAACCAACAGATGGATCGAGCAGAGAGGATGTGCTTCAAGGAGATGCTTTCACGACATGGGAAAGCATTTGCCTTTGAGCCACATGAGACTGGGTGTGTAGACCTGTATGTTGTTACCCCGATGGTTATCTTCACCTAAGACCAATTCCAGTACCGCGGGCTCACTTGCTCAAACTAGTGGAGTTGCTGAAGGAGAAGATGCGGTGAAGATCTTGGAACCGTCGTTTGCACCGTATTCGAGCAGATTTCCCTACTAACTTCTCCATACAACTCCGTTTTAAACGAGTAAAGAGTCAAAACTATAGTACTTGTGAACACCTACACACTCACGCAATCAGATTTTGAGTTCGAGTCACGAGTCAGAATCGACAGATTTCCCTCTATCGCATATTTCTTAGTTTAAAACACGTGCTAACTATTACTTAAAGCACTTTCTGTCAAAACTAGAAGCATGAGGTCGCTCTCCTCATCGAACTTCACATTTTGGTGTCTTTCGATTCCCTCAGGGGTCATATTCCAACCCAAGCTAGGGGGCAGCTTGTCAAGCATGGCCCCAGCTTAGCTCCTGCCTAGCTTGTTGAGCTGCAGGGCAGCTTCCCTTACACAATATAGAAAAAAATCTCTTTGCATTACTTTTCACTGTACAGACCTATGTACAATACGACAACGTCCTCCATCGGACCTGGTGCAGGTGGAGGAGCTGCAGAAGTAGATGGGACGTCTTCTGGAGGGGCTGCTCGCCTCCTTGTGATTCTCCGTCTATCTCCAGTCTCCTCTGGAACTCCAGTATCAAGTTCAGAGGCTTCTCGCCGCCTCTTCTCCTCCACAGAAGCATCCTGCCAATGAACGTGTCTATCCACGTCCAAGAATACTTTGATAGACGTAGCGTCAACAGGATCTCCCCACCCTGTGACTCTGTGAATAGTCTCAGCTCCTCTCTTCAGTACTTCAGAAGGAACTGGAGCAATACTCCTCTCAACAGTCCTATCTAGCAACGTAGGACTAGAAGAAACCTCAATATGTCCGACATATACATCAGGATTTACCGGCGATGCCATCAACGCATTTACAGTTGCAGCTGCGGCAATCTGAGGCAGACTTCTCATGCCTCTTCGCCCAAACTGCGTGTTCAGCGGCTCTCCAGTTGAAGAAAGGTGTAGCCTACCGTTCTGGTAGCGAACCACACCATCTCGTAAAGCAGCCGTAAGCTCTTGATAGTCTCCACGAAAATGGTCAAGACTGTCACATCATACATCTACGAACAGGAGCACCTCCTGGACGTGCAGCAGCAGGCGCCGGTGGCTGCTCTCTTTGCAGGCCAGCTAGCTCCACCTTCAGTTCTCTCATCTGTCGAATCAAATCCTCGATCTGGTTCTGTTGTCCATGGTTCTCTACAGGTCTTTGAATCGGTGCCCTTTGTGCAAGAACTGGCACCACTGGCATCAAAGGTACTGCAGCCGGGACAGCAAGTCTAGGAGCAAGAGCCGGAGGTTGCTGTACTTGAGGAGCAGTACGAGGTTGAGCAGTCACTTCTGCAAGCGGACGTCCTCCCACAGCCACTCTTCCTCTCCTCTACCTCGTTAGTACGGCAACAGCATCCTCGACTCTTCCCCAGTCGATAGTAACTCCTCCTTCAGCAGATCGGTCAGCCAACATGAAGCATAACCGATCTGCAGTAGCATCATCTGTAGCTTGCAGGAATAGCTCAGTTCTCCTAGCATCTAAAGTTATGCGCTCTAGAGTTGAAAGTTGTCGGTATCTCCGATCAAACTCTCTCAACAACTCATTCAAGCTCATCATACGACCAGGTTGCTGCTCAACCCAGTCTAGAAACGTTCTTCTAGTGACTCTCTCTGAATCTTCTTCGAGAAACTCCTCTCGAAGAGATCGTTCGAAACTTATCCAGACAACCTTGATTTCTTCTCTGTACATCCCTAACTTGGTCTCGCAACTCAAGGATTACAGCTAACTCAAAACTGGTTATCATCTCTATATCAGTAACTCTAACCAGTTCCATCTCTCTCGGTACTCACGCAGATATCTAGAAATATCTCTTCCTTCAAACCTTCCACATCTATTAACTATCGCTTGCAAAGCTTTGGTAGATTTCAACTCATCCCCTCCAACGATCGGATGCTGTTGGACTAGGGCCGCAAGCGTCTTCAGAATCTCAGTTGTGTCGAGGCCAGATGCAGATGTCGCTGCAGTCGCAGGGGCTACAGTAGGTGCTGCAGCAGACATAGATGCAGCAGCCGTAGAGGTAGCACCAGTAGCGCTTCCGCTCTTCCGATCCATCTTCTTCTTCGTCTTGGAACTCAACTTCACGGTCAATCACCCCAAGAAGCCTCTCAGTGGAAGCACCAGATTGTTTGTCGAGGCGAGAGTTTCTTGGGAAGGACGAACCTTCTAGCTGTGATACGATCGTGAAGAAGAGGACGAAAATCACACACGAAATATGGACCGCAAGAAATCACACCACCACGTTCTCGATTTGGCCAAGATAAAACACACGGCGTGCAAGTAGATCTTCAACTCCAGGTCATTCAGATTGCAAAGCTCAAGTTCAGTAACTCAGAATATCAGAAAACTGCTCCTGTGAAGCACCAGCGCGTTCATCTAGAAGCTTCCCGTTTTCTATTCAGAAAGATACACGTACAAGTTCTTGGTCTCCTCTCTACTCGATTCTGCTCTCTACTCTCAATCCCCCGATATCAAAACTCTGATCAAACAGAAAAATATCTTCAGATGTAATCTCTGTAAAATCTCCTAGCTCTTCGATTCACTCTACTCGATAGCTCCCGCACGGTAAACTCTACACTGCTTGATGATCCACAATGATCTCAGAATTCTCTCTCTCTGGAGTACACCCCTCTGGGTTTTCCTCCACCCTACGTAACCTTCAGTGTCACCTGGCAAGGGTAAAAGGACGCCCTAAACAGATGACAGCAGAAAAATAAATCACTGATAATAAATCTACACGTAAGAAGACTATTTCACTAAGCTTCGCAGATTCATCTGTATGGACGGTCGCCGACTTGGCTGTACAGTCAGCATCTGACACCTCCACTCGAAGTAACTCCGCCACGGCTACCTCTGGCCACCGGAATCACCTCGTTCTGACACGTGGATCCCGAGTTATCATCATTATCGTTTTCTGCCCCCTTAAACTTTGAAGTGCCGTAAGTATGGCCTCAGGTATCAGTTTCACTTGATTTTTCGACCCAAGTGAATAATATTTCGAACTCTACATTTTTCTACAAAAGAATTGGTACCTACTTGGAGTATCTTTGATGCCATCTCGCTACCCCAGGACTTAGCATCTCCCTCTAGCATCCACACTAGGTGACTGCACTAGTGCAGGGATAGACAGAGGCGTCCCACATTCACGGTACGTTTAAGGGACATCTAGTGTCCCGCCCCTAGGCAACTTGGTGCCCCTTTACATTTTTCTACAAAAGAATTGGTACCGATTTGGAGTATCTTTGATGTCATCTCGCTACCCCAGGACTTAGAGGGCCGCAACCGAATTCGTACTAATTACCCCGCCAACCCGAAGGTGAGAGGTCCATTTCGAAACCCGGTGGTAATCTCCCTCTAGCATCCACACTAGGTGACTGCACTAGTGCAGGGGTAGACGGAGGCGTCCCGCATTCACGGTACGTTTAAAGGACATCTACTGTCCCGCCCCCAAGCAACTTGGTGCCCCTCATATTCCCCTGAAGGGGCCAGCCTACTCCAAGCCGGTTGTGGGTCTGAAGGGATTTGATCCAGAGACCTCCTCCCTACAAGTTTCTCAGCTACACCACGGAAGCTGATCTCACAACTGGTTTTGAAGACCAGTTTCTAAGCTAATATGCTAGAAAGCTACGGTATTTCGTCTTTCTTTTCCTAACACGAAGTGCTATAACTTTCTCTAAACATGCTCTTTTTGTACATTTCGAATTTTAAACAAATACTTCATACTACAATCTACATGGAAAAAATCTAAAAAGTATTTTTCGAACTCACTCAGATTTATGGTAAAATTCCCGGTATCAGAAATCTTGTAGAAGAACCTCAAGTAACTTTTCGCCTGCAACTCCGTTTGCAACTTTTGAACATACCACGGTGATCAGCGCGACGAGACATACGCCGTGGTGTTTTCAGATTTTCGAATGCACACTTCCTCCAGAATTGACTTCTCTGAGATCTTAACTTCCCTTAGAGAGACTAACTTCTAACTGAGAGGTGAATTATTCACTATGTGGAATAATCCACATCACGACAGCGCTGGTCATGACTCTAGTATGGAGGATCGGTCGTATCTTTCTCAAGTCAGAAAGTAGATGGTGAGTCTCCAGATCTTGAGGGTGGAGATGGTGTTCTAGATCAGCGAGATATCCACGATGATGTGACTGTAATGGAGTATCTACGTACTGACGTGGCGGTAGACACAATAAGTGCCAAGCAGCGAGATCGTGTTCTTCAACGAGTGAAAAGATTCGACGAGAAAGACGACATGTACTTCGAGTGTAAGATGATGAGAGGGTACGGATAGTGCCACATCCATCCCAAAGGGCATAGTTAGTACGACATGCCCATGAGGAGTTGAGACATTTTGGAATGAAGCGTATGCATAGCTTACTCCAAGGACAGTATTGGTGGCGTGGTATGCACATCGATGTGTAGCAGTTTGTCGCACGATGTGTGGTTTGTGGTCGAGTACGAGCCTCGTTTAGTGCTCCTACTCCACAGTTACACCCTCTACCGATTATAGGGTTGGGTTGCCATTGGAGTTTGTATTTTGCGAGACCTTTATCGTTGACCTTACATCACCACCGATATGTGTTGATGATGATGGAGCACTTCTCCAAGTGGATTGAGTTGGTGGCATTATCGGACAAGACGAGTGAAGATACGACGTATGCGTTCTTAGATCTAGTGTTGAGTCGTTTTGGAGCACCAATTGAAGTGCTGACGGACCAAGGTACAGAGTTTCTTGGTGAGTTCCAAGCCTTGTGTGATCATGCGCTGATTGATCATCAGACTACATCTCGAGATCATCTTGAGGCGGATGGTTTGATGGAGAGAGTAGTTCAGACGGTGAAGAGAGGATTGCGCAAAGTATGACTTGTAGAAGGACCACTTGGGAGACTGGGATGTGCAGTTACCATGGTTGGCTATGAGCTACCGTTTTAGCCAACAAGCGTCTTTGGCTTCCTTCTCATCGTATTTTCTATTCTATGATCGAGATCCAGATCTACCTTCGGTCATTCGTCGTGATTCTACTGAGGTACTAAACCTTGATGATCCAGATATGTGGATGAGCGCATGTTCTCAACGAGCAGAAAAATTTCAGAGAGTAATGCCTATGGCTTTTGAGAACCTAGCTATTGCTCGGCATAGAGACACGTTACGATATGTGATTATTCGAGGAGGAGGTTATCGATCATCGATTCGCAGATTTCATCTTGGTGATTATATCTATCTACAGCAGACTGCATCGACGATGTTGGACGTGATCGCAAGACACATCATTTTACGAGTGCGTGAGGTGTTACCTTCTAGAGTACTCATGTTAGAGGGCTATGATGAAGTCGTTTAGAAGGATCATTTGCGTAATTGTGTGTCATGTCATCTTCCCAACACCGATGGTACCGTTGACCTAAGCTTAGAAGTTGTACGTGCGAGCTTGAGGTGTATTGTGTAGATCTGCTGATGGAGCAGCTCGTATGTTGGTGTGCGATGGTTGTTCAAGAGGTTGACACATGTCATGTTTGACTCCACCTCTCAGTGTCGTTCTTACTAGATGGTGGGTTTGTCCTCGATGTATATAGCAAGGATAGCCGATTAGATCTTTGCGTGGTATGGATTGCAGACATGCGACTAACGATGAGACGATGTAGCACCCGGTCTCCTGATCTTTACACCCATGAAAGTGTATATAACGTAGTTGGATATGGAGCTATCTGGAGTTAGAGAGACCTAATTGTCAGTTAGGGGACGATTGTGATACACTTGTGTATGTGTATGACATCGTCCATGTGTTATGTGCATGTATGGTGTACCTCTGACAGCGATGCATGTCGTGTAACGATGTGTATGCGCACGACAGCTGTTACGTCAGTTTAGCACCTTGGCTAATCCCCGTAGTACCGTTAATGTCATTAGGGCCAGTTCTTGGGATAACCCACTAGGGATATACTTCGCAAGTAGTGCTTGGAGGCTTTAGTTCTTCAAGTTGAGTTTTCAAGCTCCTGGCTCTGGTGGATAGTCTAGTTGAGTGTAACCTGGATTCTCTATGAACATAGAGTGGGTTTGGTTTGATTATTTGTGAATAATCGTTGTTGTCGTGTTGGAGATGATAAGTTCTTTGTTGATCGCTGCGACCGTAATGAAGTTGTTCAAGTAATCTCAACAGAGAAATTACCATCTCCAACACGGCAACACAGATTATTCACAAATGGTCAAGTCAAACCCACTCTATGCTCGCAGAGAATCCGAGTTACACTCAACTAGACTATCCATCGTAACTAGGAGCTTGAAGACTCAACTTGAAGAACAAAGGCCTCCAAGTCCTACTTGTGAAGTATACCTCTAGTGGGCTATCCCAAGAACTCGCCCTAACGGCACTAACGACCCTATCGAGATTAGCCACTCCGCACTCGATCAACCTAGCCGAGGTGCTAAACTGATCTGACACAGAAGAGCTCGCACATCGTATTCCATAATTTTCCTTGTTTCAACATGTTGAAACACCTCCAAAGTAAAGATCTAAAGTCTAGACAACTATACTATCAATCAATTCCGGTTAATCCATGACCTTTTATTTACACAATTCCTGTTGTTTCTGTACTGCAACAATAGTATGCACTTCTGGTTGATTGTTAACTTCGACTCAATACGAAGTTAATCCACATTCTCGTTCACATCATTCACAACTTGAGTTATTGATTGTTTTAAGTTAAAATTCGATTCAACCAAGCACTATTTATTTCCATATATTTGGTAATTCAGTTAGTTTATTCATAGTGATCTTCTCTATAATAAATTAGAAATTAGATTTTTTATTACTATACTTTGTCGGAAGATGCTTGAACATTTATTATATAAATATTATGTTATATATGAACTAACATTTAAATAGTATTTAAATATTAACAATTAAAACCTCTTGACAAATCATCTCGTCTTCTTAGAATATAGTAAAACCCCTCAATCATAACTGCCATGTCACCTGGACAATTACAGTTACAAAACCATGAAAATTTGACACACTTGAACTTCCTTGGCGTCACACAATGCAAGCATTCCATCACGGCGATCATCGGCCTGAGGTTTTATTCCAGCTATATTGGTGATCTGTGCACGCATGCGGGGAACCAAATCGAGGTCGTAAAACGTTTATTAATCGTCGGACATCATTCTATCTAGCTATATTTTTGCTTCCGAATCTGTGTCCAACCTTGATGTTCTCCAGTGACCATATACGCGCGTTAATGGGATAATCGGAGCTCCAGAAACAAGTCAACTCTCCCTTTCATGATTACATGATCACGTATACCTCACCGGCATTACAACTGGATTTTGGGACACAGCATTTCTGGGACAACTGGATTTTGACCACAGCGTGTCATACTGTAACTGTCTTACTAGTAATATGACTCTGCTAACTGCTGGCAGTAACAATATCGTTGCGATCATGTCTAGTGTCTGTACATGTGAGATAAGAATTCCGGTTGAAGAATAGACTTCAATTATCTTTGGGACTACTGGATGTTGAGTACAACGTGTCATACTGTAACTGTTCTCACTGTGTCTTTGCTAGCTGATCATGATGTCAGTAACAGTATGGTTGCGATCGTGTTTCTGTACATGTGAGATAAAAAGTCCGATTGAAGAATAGACTTCAATACGGTTGCCACTGATGATTGTTCATATAATTACTGCTACAGTAAGAGGCTCGTAATTAGATATTTATATTATCCACTGGACAGTTTCTCAGGCTGCTAGAGCTCGGCCCCAGTTCACGTCAGAAGCAAACCGACTACTCTATGAACAGAACAGGAACTTCTCGATCGCTTCTAAAGTTATTTGGTTTCAGATAAATTTGCGTTCAGTTTCTATTCAGTTTCACGTTTTCTCAGTTCGGTTGGTCCCACCTTGAATGGATCGGTGCCAGGACAACATCTACAAGCTGGACCTTTTAGCATGGCATTTATGAGGACCAATTGCGAGATCCGGATCCTTTGTCTAGAAACAGTGCCATCGACGCACCCTTCTCTTCTTTTCGCCCGCGATCCTAATCTCGTTCGAATCTATCTGGTTACTTTCCTCGCCTTGAGCTTCCACTTCTCTTCGTGTAAGCTGTCAATCAGGCTTTTTCTCCTCCACTGTCACAGTAGAAGACTCTACGGACCTGATGGATCCACTCGTATGGGCATCTCGTGCCGACACTTATGGGAATCTAGGTGATACGTAAATGACAATGCATGGCTTGTTGACCCTAATCTCAGGAATAATCAACATTTCCTACACTATTGCTTTGAATTCCCATAATTTGGCCGTGGACGCTGCATGCCACTATAAAACTGTCTTTATTGGACTCATTATCCAGGTTCAAGTCTTGTCCGCTGATGAGGGACAAGCTTGTTGCTTAGAACAGGTCCGCTCTGGGGGTCCTTGATTGCCTTGAGCGCACCTGAGTCGTGCACTCGATCGATATTATTTTTTGGAAAGGACCTCGTTGTTCCGTTTCTTGAGTTCATTGTCTCAACAAGGTATGAACATTCCATCGAGCTGGTTTTCACTTTTCTTTCCTTCAAGATGAATATCCCGAGAGGTTTCTGGTTATTTAGTGCAGAAAGGTAGTTCCTGAATTGTGTGAGGGATAATGTAGATTAGAATCTGTACTTTGTCTTCGCGTCTATCTGTTTTCTCCCTGCAAAAGTTTGTGTCACTCTACGTATAACTTGCAGTTTCCAGACCACGCCATGAAGATGATCTAAAAGTCCTTTCGTGACACCAAAACTGAAATTAATGCGTGTGCAGTTTGAAATTGATTCTGGGATCTCAGGAGGATGGCGGTTAGGAGCACACTTTCAGAGTCAAGCTCCCAAAGTCACGCTTTGCTAAAAGCGTCGAAGCCAGTGCTGCAACAGCAAAGCTTGCAGTTGGGACGGGGCAGTCTTCTGAATACGAAGACTCGCCAGCAGTTCCTGATTCCTATGGCTGCCTACGTCTGCGTTTTTCTCTTCTTCCTCCAACTGTTCACAGAGAGCGCTACCGCAGCCCCAGTGCTAGCGTCCAGTCTTGGCTTCTGCAAAGATGTTCCAGTGCTCAAGGGGCCCCCTTACACTGCTGCCTCCCACAGCCCACAAGAGCCCCGATCAGGTTCACATTTCCTCGTGTGCTTGCTGATCGCCATGGCAAGCCCATTTTGAGGGAGAGGAAACCCGCACACATTGCCCAGAAAGATCCGGAGTATGTCAGGAAGTACAATCGGGCCTACGCCAGAATGAAAGCCCTCCCAGACTCGGACCCCATAAGCTTCCTCAACCAGTGGAGAGTCCACTGCTCCTTCTGCAACGAAGCATTCAAGCAGCGGAATCTCCTGGGCAAAGACACCGGAGTTTTGCTCCAAGTCCATTTCAACTGGAGCTTCCTTCCGTGGCATCGGATGTACCTCTATTTCCACTAGAGAATCCTAGCCAACCAGTCAAAGAAGTCTTCTAGGAAGTCCAAGTTCATTGAAACTGATAATAGTGATCCGGAAACCTCCTCTACGTCTGAAGCGTCTATTGTCGAAAGTTCAAAATCCGAATCTGAACAAGAAAAGAAAACACGGAAGAAGAAGAAGGAGAAGACACGATCAAGGAAAGAAGAAGTGCAAAAGATGCTTCAGACTCAGATCATTCAGTCTGCACTTGATCCCCGTATCGATGAAGTTCTGAAACAGTTTGCCGACCTGAAAGTTCATCTTCTGAACCAGAAGGACAAGCACAAGCAACCTACGGCTTCCCGGCCAAACCTTTGGTGCAACCTTTGTAACTCTTCCGGGCACACCAGAGATCAGTGTACACAGGACCAAGTTGTCAATTGGACAAGCTGGGAAGAAGACGATGAGAGATATCTACACGATCCTAGTGGAGAAACCTTCTATAGGATCGAGACGATACAACCGTTCACTCCCACACCTCCCGTCCAATATAATCATTATGTACCTAAGGATAGAGCTAGTAATGTACAGACTAGGACGTCTTGGCAACCTTCTTCATCACAACGACCTCCAAACCCTCTTCCTGGAGCGTGCAATAATTGGACAGGACACTGGTGGTCCACCTGTCCTCATCCGAGAAGACAGATTGGACAAGTGCCCTTGTGTTGAAACTATAAGGAAGCATGACATTTCACGAGAAATTATCCTCAGACCTTACGTCCACGGCAAATGGTTAGATTTGAAGAGACCACGCCTCCTGCAGAAGCTGCATCAGCTTCTAAACTCGAGTTAGCAGTGGTACAACACATCACGATAGAAGAAGAAGATCCTGGGGATTGTACGGATTGTCTCCATATCGAGGAAGACGAACCAGATCCCGAGAAGTGTGAAGGAAAGGAACCTCAGCTGCAGAAGACGACTACAGCTCAAAAGACGAGTCACTTGAGGCAGCTTCTTCTTTCACTTTGACGGATGGCACTGTTTGGAGCCCTAGCCCGAATTCATACAGTTGGCCCCTAGAAGAAGTCTTGGATGAAGCGGTGTTCAAGGTAAGTACCAAAAGCAAAGGGAAGTCAGAATCCTGTGCGACGGAGATCAAGAAGAAGAAGCCGCGAAAGGAGAGGTCATCTTCCCTTGAGCGGCCTTCTTCTCCTACTTACGACCGAGAAGATCCGAAGTACTTTGCTCCTGACATTAGACAAGAAGTTGAAGCGATCATGCAAGAAGAGCTGGAGAAGCGACGGAAGATAGTACAGCAGCTTCCTCCACCGACTACGGCAGCCCCTATCTCACGAGAACAATCCCTAGTCGAGGGAAGACACCATTCTGGTCTTCCACCCAAGGAAGCAGCTATTACATCTTCTCTGTTGGAAACACCAGTCACTCTTCTGAAGCGATCCCCTTATGACTTCTTACGAGACTTGTGGAATCAGAAGGCGGATGTAACCTTCCAACAGCTGTTGGATGACAACGTTGGTTACAGGAAGTTGTTACAATCTGTGTTTCGAAGATCAAGGAAGAGGAGAACAGCTAAACTTCCTCAGAGCATCCCGATCCTAAGGGTAGAGCATGAGGACTTGGGAGCCCCAGAACTTGATATGGAGATCCATGGTTGTCTTGTGAAGAAGGTACCCATTGATTCCGACTCCGGAGTTAACATCATGACTGAAGAAACTTTGCATGCCCTAGGCTTCACTGAGTTCCAGCCTACTCCGAGAATCCTCAGAATGACGGACCAGACCAGAAGACGACCTTTGGGGCAACTGAAAGATGTCTTGACGGTAATTGGAGGAGTATCTTTTTACCTCACTTACATCATTTTGCGACTTGTAGCTAGGGTTGGATATCAGGTGTTGATAGGAAGACCATGGCTGTATGCTGCAAATGTAAATACCAATTGGAGAAGACATCGTTTGAGATTTCTCAATCCTATACCCAAGCCCGGTGAGAAGACTAAGGTCTCGCTTCCTTGGATCAAGATTGGACACCAAGGTGAAACTCCTTCTACGACAAAGGGGTACATTTCAAAAGACTCAATTGCGTCTTTTGACATGAATGAACGATACAATGAGTTTGTGGTGAATAACTTGTGTACTACAGACACAGAGGTAGCAGAGGAAGTGATCTGTGGGTACATTGAGTGCTACGAAGTTGCGGAAGAAGAGCTTCCAGAAGATGCAAGTACCGTCTTCCTTTCGGAAGATCCGACAGGTGATCTTCCAGAAGACGAATCTGAACCAGAAGAAGCTCCCAAGCCGGAATACTTTGGTGCCAGTGAGTACAGTCACACTGAAGGAATGGTAAACCCGGATGATCTTCAAGAAATGGAGGTTGCTCCTAAGAAGAAGCTGAAGCTGTCCAAGGTGATCGAGGGCCAACAGTTGGAAGACTTTAGAGAACTTTTGACGGAGTTCCAGGATGTCTTCGAGTGGACCATAGAAGACATGAAGGGCATACCTCGAGAGTTGGGAGAGCATCGCATTGACTTGCTGGAAGGCGTTATTCCTGCACGACAGCGGCAGTACCGGCTCAACCCCAAATACTCGCTTTTGGTGAAGGACCATTTCGACCAATATCTCAAGGCGGGAGTCATCTTCCCAGTACTTAGTAGTGAATGGGTAGCTCTTATCGTCATAGTGTCAAAGAAGCAGACAGGTAAGATCCGAGTGTGTCAAGACTTTCGGAAGCTGAACTTGGCCACGAAAAAGGATCATCATCCTTTATCGTTCACCGATTCGGTGTTAGACCAGATAGGAGGACATGAGTTCTACAGCTTCTTGGATGGGTATTCTGGGTACAATCAAGTTTCAATCAAAGAAGAAGACAAGTCAAAAACCACTTTCACTACTGATTGAGGCACGTACGCGTACAATCAAATGCCATTTGGTTTATGCAACGCGCCCGTCACATTCCAGAGATTGATGATTACAGTCTTCAAGGAGTATCTTCGCACTTTCATGGAGATCTTCTTGGATGATTTCTGTGTGTTTGGATCGAAAGAAGACCACCTGATATTTCTAAGGAAGTGTTTTTTGAAGTGTAGAGAACATCGTTTGGCTCTTCACCGTGAGAAGTGCTTCAGAGGTATGTCAGAGGGAATTTTGCTAGGACATAGGATTTCTGGAAGAGGTATAGAAGTCGACTGTGCTAAGGTGGAAGTCATCATGAAACTTCACCCACCTGCTAACCTGACTCAGCTGAGAAGCTTCTTGAGCAACGTAGGATACTACATGAGGTTTATTGATAGGTACGCAGAGATAGCAATAAGACTTACCAAGTTGCGGAAGAAGGACGAAACTTACATTTGGTCTTCTGAGCAGCAGGAAGCATTTGAAGAAATGAAAAGGCTTTTGTCAGAATCTCCTGTCCTAAGGCCACCTGATTGGAGAGTCTTCCATATTTATGTGGATGTTTCTGCTTTCACCATAGGGGTGGTATTGAGTCAGAAAGATGAGAAGAAGAAGGATTATCTCATCTACTATGCAGGAAGACAACTCAGTGATGCAGAGAAGAAGTACTCTACAACTGAAAGGGAGTGTCTCGGCATGATTTACTCCTGTAGAAAGTTTAGGCTTTATCTTCTAGCCAACCCGTTTGTCTTCTATGTGGATCATTTTTCTTTGAAACATCTTGTGAAGAAAACAGATTTGTCTGGTAGGATAGCTAGGTGGATTCTTCTACTCCATGAATTTACTTATACAGTTGAGTACAGGCCTGGAAGACAACATGTTAATGCTGACTACCTATCCAGATTGGAGACGGAATGACGAGAAAATGAAGTGGAAGACGAGTTCCCTGACCAGAAGCTGTTTTCAGTTTTTGCAGAGACACTTTCATCTGAGGGGGGGCGCACTGCCTGCTTCCCAGAAGACGAGATCTGATCCAGTCTTTGCGACTTCCACAGAAGAGTCGATCTTCAAGGACTCAAGGAAGTTCTTGGAAGACCAAGAGTATCTCGAGGGATTGGATGCGGAGCAGAGGGCTGTCTTCTTACACAAGGCAGGTCCCTACGCCATCTTCCAGGGTATCCTGTTCAAGAAGGGACATGACGAAAAGCTAAGGAGATGCCTTGAGCCTTTAGAGATTAAGCCAATGATCACTGATCTTCACTACGAAGATGCTGGGGGTCACTACGGGTTGAAGATCACAGTGAAGAAGATGTTGGACGCCGGTTACTGGTGGCCGACCATGTACAGAGATATTTTTCAGGAGATCAGGAAATGTGATGCGTGCCAGAGGGTGGGAAGACCAACAGCTACTACTACGTGGCCTCTTACTCCCATTCTTCCGCTTGCTCCTTTGAAAAGTGGGGACTTTGTTGGGCTTACCGCCCCGATGGCTAGAAGAACACGAGCACGGTATATTTTGATAGCTACCGACTATGCTACCAAGATGATGGAAGGCGAAGCCACAAGGAAGAATGACGCCGCTATCGTGTCGGATATTGCTTGAAGGATGTCCAGGAAAACGTGAGGTTCCTGGCTTTGGAGATGTTGTGTGCTGAAACAAAGACAAGACAAAAAATAATGCTGCGATATATACACTCCAAATGTATGTACACTGCCGGTTCTTTCTCCTAAGAGCACAGAACTGAGAACCAGACCAGAGCAGTCTGTAATCTGCTTCAAAAGCCCCTAAAAACAACCCTTGAATCACAACCCTGACCCAAAACCACCGAAGCGTAGCTCAAAGCAAGAGAAACTTCCCTTTGCTAACAAACAGAGCCACAGTAGTATCACGCGATCCAAACCCAAGTCCAAACCACATCCATGTATAAGCTCTTAGCTAAAGCTAGCTACCACAAGCTGTATACAGCCAACCAGAACTCTAACGAACTCAAAAGAGCAAAACCCGTAGCGAAGAAACTGAAAAAGGCCTATCTGTGGACTTCCTCCTTTCGCTGAACGAACTTCAGATGTTGATAAGGTATCCTCCTCTGACTCCATTAACCCAGGAAACCTTCAGATCCGACTCCCCACAGCCGAGATATCATCTATTTTTGGTCGCAAGTGACTGAAACTTCAAAAATTCCGCTTAATTTAGACGATCCGTTTGTGCGGTGTGTGCGGTGTGTGCGGTGTGGCTTAAAACCGCACACACCGCACAAACGGATCGTCTAAACTGATATCCGTCTTCTCTGGCAGATAGATCTAGCTACCACGAACCCAATGAGACTCCAAACAAGCCGTTTGGAGTTCCCCATGCAAAACCACGCAAGAAATTTGGTCGCAGGTTGTAAAAAACTGACGTAAATCAGCTCCCTGCGGCTCAAACTTGCTCACCACACCCAAACCAACAATCCAATTCAGGTACAGTCTTCTCCTATGCGTACATGAAGACTTCCTGATCACGTATGCACCAAGAACGAAGAGCTTGGCTCATCGATCGCGAAGAACAACCCAATCTCAGATCGCAGGCGAACAAAAATCTGATGTAAGCGCTTCCTTGCGAGCCAATTTCACTCAGAACTCCCAAACCGCCCGATGAAAACTCGTATCGAATTTCCTGAAGAACTCGTTGATCTGATCCCGATGGATCCAAGGACAGCAAGTTTAGACTCCGGAACGGCCGGAACGGTCCAACTCTCCTTCACAGGTAACTGAAAACTCCAAATCTTCTTCCTGCGTCTCAATTTCTCCCAGAACACAACCCCCGAACCGTCTCTTCTCAAACCGTCTTAAACTATGCGTAGCCTGCACAGATCTGAACCCGATGACACCTTGCGCGCGTGTATTGGACTTCCCAATTTTCCAAAACGTCCACCGACAAGTCGTAAGAACAAGCAAGCCCCTTAAGCAGCCCCCTTGCAACAGTCTCGGTACGTACGAAGTTCTCACAATAATAATGAAGCAGGCCCCTTGCGTCTTTGATATAGCGCCTGAAGCTTCAAATATCCAATCAGCAAATAAACTATGGCCTAGCTTGATTTTACCTTCTTTCGAGTCGTATAACTTTTTCACTAGATGTCCAAACGAAGTAAACAAGATGCCCATGGAAAGCTGACAACGAGCTCTAACCATCTATGTGATGAAAGTGAAGATCCGAAGTTGTGCCAAAAGCCCGTAAGTTGGGGCCTAGCTTGTTTTCTCCATCTTTCGAGTCTTGTAACTTCTCCACTAGGCGTCCAAACTAAGTAGACGAAGTGCCTATGGAAAGCTGATAAGGAGCTCTATCCACTGATGCAATAAAAACGAAGATCCGAAGCTGCACCAAAAACCCATAAGCTGGGGCCTAGCTTGTTTTCTCCATCTTTCGAGTCCTATAACTTCTACACTAGGCGTCCGAACGAAGTAGACGAAGTGTCTATGGAAAGCTGACAAGGAGCTCGTCCCATTTGTGCGATGAAAATGGAGATACGAAATGATGCCAAAAACTTGTAAGCTAAGGCCTAGCTTGTGTTTCTCATGAGTGTCTATGGAACGACAAGCATCGAAGTCTAAATTTCAGATAGGAGCCGGTCCACGACACGACATCCACCCCCTCTGAACCTGTGCATCCTTTGGTATGCACCAGAGATACCAACCAAGGAGTGGATCGGCTTATCGTCCTACTTCCCATCGTAACCAACCTCACCTTCAAGGTCTTCTGCATAATCCTCATCCTCAAATTGAAACTCCGTCAAGATATCTGCTAGATCGACCTCCTCATCTCTCTTTTTGAAAATCTTGACACGTTTACCTGCCACTGGTATCTTCAAGCTCGTTCCATCCAACTCTTGCAGGGCGTAAGTTGCGTTGTCATGAACCTTCTTCACCACATATGGACCAAACCATCTTTTGGAAAACTTCCGGAGTGCACTATGCTGGTTGTCTAGACTGTTGTCATAGACTAACATCCAATCACCTTCTTTGATTTCCTTAGGTTTCAAACGATGTCGCTGATCAAATCTGACCTTGTTCTTCAACCGTCATTCTCACAGCCTATCCAAAGCAGTTTGGATATCCTCTGGTCTTCTCTCTTACTGCCTAATTCGAATAGCAAGAAGCTCTTCTCTAGTCAAATTGTCCTCCCAAAGTAACACACTCCATGTCAGAACGTGTTTCTCAATCGGCATGATAGTTTCTGACCTGTGATGAGTTCCATCGACATGTAACCTGACACCGAGTTGTGCGTCGTTCGATCTGCTCATAACGCAAATGGTAAGAGTCGAGGCCACTCGCGCACCCTTCCGTTGCAGGCCTTCACCAAAGCCTTCACAATGGGTGGATGACCACGTTCACTCTTGGCATTCCCTTCGGGGTTGTAAGCAGTTGTCAGTGACAACCTCACCCCACACCTTGCAAAGAATTCACGAGCCTCATGTGCATCTAACTCTCTCCGATCTGCAATGATCTTTCCCACACATCCATACCGACAAACAACCTCTTCCAAGAGAAATCTACATACCCCTTCAGTTGTCTTTGTCCGAAGCGCCCTACCCTCCACTTGATTTGAAAGATCTTCTCTAGCAAGTACCAAGTATCTCATCTGCCACAATCCAATCGACATAATCACCAAGTCTACCACCCACTTGAAGTGGATTGCCAACGTCACGATGTCGGATGTTCAAATACATCTGACATGTCAAACAAGACTCCACAAAAGATACAACATCTCTGTACATGTTTTTCCACCAATACTACTCTTTCATTTTTGTAAAAGTGACCCAAATCCTTCGATGTCCAACCCAAAGACTCTCATGGAACACCTTGAGCAACTTTTGTTGATCTTCCTTGTTGCAAATCACTCGTAACGACACCCCACCTTTCTGATTCGGTCGCTTCCAAAGAAATCCATCCTGCAAGATGAAGTTGTAGGCCTTCCTTCGAACTCTCTGAAACCTCTCATCCGTCCAAGCTGTCTGTTTAACCATCGTACTAAGGTACCTTCCGATGTCAAGCAATTCATCATCATACAATCCTTCAACAAACAACTCATCTTCTCTTCCTGTCTATGCAATCGAATAGAACTCTGTACCCACGTCGTCAATGTCTTCTACCATCTCATCCTCCTCATCATACCGAGCCCGAGATAACATACTCGCCATCAGATTATCCTTCCCTGCGATATGTCTAAACTCCGGGTTCAACGACTTGATATATGCGATCCATCGTAACATCGCAATATCAAGAGGTGAACAATTCATGATCATCCCTAACAACGGCAAGCAATCAGTTTCAACCACCGCTACTGCTCCAATCAAATACTCTTGCTCAGTTTTCATAACTGAAACAATACCTCACAGTTCTCTCTTCACTTGCCGGTAAGCACGTTGTCGAACACTTAACACCTTCGCTCCGAACCTAACCGCAAACCTGTCTCGATCTTCATCGTCCTGACCGACTGCCCATCCAATTGCAACTGGACTTGTATCCACAGTAAGAACCACCGGCCTAGCACCCTTGTAATCAATCCTTCGCAGAACTGGAGGAGATGATAGTAAAGACTTCAACTTCCTTACCATATCAGTATGCTCTTCCTCCCATCTGAACTTATGACCCTTACGCAACAATCCATACAACGGATCCGCCACATGCGCATAATGAGGAATCCAAATGTGGTAGAATACACAAGCACCAAAAAATCTTCTTACTTCTGTTAGCGAGTTGCAAACCTCCTTCATCCTTCCAATCGCATCCACCTTGTTCGAATCTGGCTTCCGACCAAACGATCCACACAAATGACCAAGGATCAAAACCTCTCTAACCCCAAATGTAGACTTTGCACTTGACAGCGTAAGATGAACTTCCTCAAGTCGAGATAAGATCTTCTCACAATCTGCGATGTGATCATTGACGTATCGCCGACACCCCTCTGATCTAATGCTTCATCCTTCTCATCTTCCACACATCCTTTGATGGGGATGTCCTCCAAGAACGACATCGTCTTTTCAGGGATGAAGTCTCTTAGAACTCGATTCATCCCGTTCATCATGTGTGCTATCAAGTTAGTAGCTCCCTGTGGTAAGGTACACATCCTAACCAACCCCAAAGGTGTCCTCATTGTCGTGAAGCTTCTGCTCTCTTCCGCTAGTTGAAATTGATCATACCCTGAGTAAAGATCTCCCATTGAGTAAATTGCTCTTCTTGCAAACGCTTCAGCAAACTCATCCGCAATCGGTGTGTCCAACAGTCCACACTGCCGTCAAACACTCTCCCTCATACGAACTATACCTCGCCTTCACCGAATTGTTGGAGCGACTGACATACGTCACCAGAAACCCTTTCTTCTCATCATCATGTTGAGTTAGCACTGTTCCAAGTCCCTACATACTCCAATCAATGTGTAGTTGGAAAAGACGCCTCGTAACGGGTCTCCTCAAGATGGGAGCAGATGTCAACCTATCCTTGAGTTCTACAAAAGCTTACTCCTGCTCATCTCCCCACTGCCACTCTTGGTCCACCTTCATTAGCTTGGTCAATGGCTTCGCAATTACACTAAACTCTTTCATGTATCGACGATAAAAGTTCGTCAAACCAACAAATGCTCGAACTCGACTCACATCTGTGGGGCGTGAGATACATACAATAGCCTCAACCTTCATCTGTTGAACACCCAACCCACTTGGGTAGATGATGTGACCCAAATACTCTACCAACTCCTAGAAGAACTTACACTTCTTAAGGTGTGACTTCAATCCATGAGCTCTCAACCGCTCGAACACATTCCGTAAGTGTCTCTTGTGCTCCTCCACTGTAGCACTATAGACGAAAATGTCGTCAATATAACATCTGACAAAATCCAATCTTGCTAAGATCTTGTCCAACACTCTTTGGAACTCAGCAGTGGCGTTCTTCTACCCAAATGATAAGAAGCACAAGTGATACAAACAATCTTTGTCGTGAGAGTCAAAGACTCTCATGACTACTCTCTGACTTGAGAAAGATACGACCTGTCCTACATATTAGAGTCATGACCAACACACAAAGAAAAGCAGATGTATGCCACCTTAGCACTATCTCCTCATCAACCTCGTCATGCCATCGAGTCCTAGTCTGATCTTGCTGACTTGTGCATGAGGTACGACTCAACCCATTGACATCTAAGTTCGCAACTCCAGGTCTATGCACTACCTGGAAGTCGTACTCTTGTAAGATCAGACCTCACCGTGCAAGCTTCCTTGTAAGCTTGTCGAACTTCATCAACCACTTGAGCGGCTGGTGGTCAGTGATGAGAGTAAAAGGGTTCTCAAATAGATAACATCGAAAGTGTCCAACAGCCCACACTGCCGTCAAACACTCTCCCTCATACGAACTATACCTCGCCTCCGCCAAATTGTTGGAGCGACTGACATACGTCATCATGAACTCTTTTTTCTCATCATCATGTTGAGTCAGCACTGTTCCAAGTCCCAACATACTCCAATCAATGTGCAGTTGGAAAGGACGTCCCCTAACGGGTCTCCTCAAGATGAGAGCAGATGTCAACACCTTGAGTTCTACAAAAGCTTACTCCTGCTCATCTCCCCATTGCCAGTCTTGGTCCACCTTCATCAGCTTGGTCAATGGCTTCGCAATTACACTAAACTCTTTCATGTATCGAGGATAGAAGTTCGTCAAACCAACAAATGCTCGAACTCGACTCACATCTGTGGGACGTGAGATACGTACAATAGCCTCAACCTTCATCTGTTGAACACCCAACCCACCTAGGTAGATGATGTGACCCAAATACTCTACCAACTCCTAGAAGAACTTACACTTCCTAGGGTGTGACTTCAACCCATGAGCTCTCAACCGCTCGAACACATCCCGTAAGTGTCTCTTGTGCTCCTCCACTGTAGCACTATAGACTAAAATGTCGTCAATATAACATCTGACAAAATCCAATCTTGCTAAGATCCTGTCCAACACTCTTTGGAACTCAGCAGTGGCGTTCTTCTACCCAAATGGTAAGAAGCGCCACTGATATAAACAATCTTTGTCGTGAGAATCAGTTCCTCAAATGTTGTCTTGGACTTATCTTCTTCTCTCACTGGCAACTGATGATACCCTGCTCAAAGATCCAAAGTACTGAAGATCTTCACATGCCTCACTGCATCAAAGATCTCCTCAGGTGTCAGCATGGCATACTTATCGGACTTCGTCTGTCGATAGATAGGACGGTAGTCTCCACACATTCGTCTATTCGTGTAGTTGTCATACATATTTTTCTTTGATGACATAACTGTGGTAGATGCATATTCTCTACGCAACATCTCAACCAATCCAACCTTCAACAAGTCTTGAGTCTTACTCTGGATCAAGACTCTCTCCATGTCACTGTATCAGTAAGGACGTCGAAAGATTGGCGTGTCATTAGCCAAGTTGATCCGTATACCAGGTCCCTTCAAGGTACCCAAATCCTTCATACTGAAGGCAAAACAATTCTTGTAGCTCTTCAGGAATCTCTGAACTCTTCGTCTCTCCTCTCTTATAAGCTTGGGTCCAATCTCCGGCACCCAAGTATCCTCTATCATCATGCTAGAGATAGAAGACGAAGTCATTGGCTGCTATCTTGCAGCTTCTGGAGCTGTTTCCTTCTGCTCACCACCAACAACCTCCACCTCCACTGTGCAAAAAGAGTGCAAATCTTGTGTTGATATGGAGGGATCAGCACAGGTTTGGCTGCGGTATTGCAGGCAAGCATACAAGTACAATGATACTTGTATGTGGAGAGAGATGAGGTTGTGAGACGCATCTCATTGCGTCATGTAGCACGTTAGAGACATGGACATCCAAGAGTGTGAGAGATGCGAGACAACCCTCGACGTCTGTGGATGCGACGTCGAATCCGATGTTAGAGGTTGCTACATCAGTTTGCAAGTCTCACTATTTTCAGCCATGGATATGAGAGCATTGTGAGTCAACTTGGCTCCAGTGTTCCAGGTGACAGTCCACTCAGTGAGAGCAAGGACTCTTAGTGCTGAGGTGGTTCAGCGAGAGACGGTAGATGTGTCCATGGAGTCGAGGATCAGGACAGCTACAAGTGGTACTTGACAAGCGGCAACTGCCAAGTTAGAAGAGTTATCAGCTAGGCCGGTGATGGACCGTGCTGGTTTGGCACCATGTGTGATGTTGTTGGACAAAGTGGTATCTTCTATTTGGTGGTACCTTCAGGAAAAGTGTATCGATCGCAGAAAGTCTTGTTGGACTCTGGAGCCCAGCCGTTGATGTTGAGGAAGGCGGCGTGCATTAGTTTGGGTTTGAGGAAGTCCGAGGTGGAGAGATGTCCATTCTAGCTACACACATCTCTAAGGAGATCATGAGGTACAGCTCTACACATGACAGGTGAGATGCTTACGATAAGTGTTTACCCAGATCATCTCACGGATGGCTTCATGGTGAGAGCCAAGGCCATCGTTACGACCGCGAAGTCTTATGATGTATTGGTTGGAGGTGTTGTGTTATATCTTATGAGATTCGTGATCGACTATTGGGTAGAGACAGCATCTTATAGACCAGGTTGGCAGCCCGATGAGGACGAGTGAGCCGCTAACCAGTGCGGTTCAGTGCTAGAGTTGAGACAACGGAGCCTACACCAGAGACGATGGCATCCATTGCAGGTTAGTTCGATCATCACTTGGCCGGACGAGTTGTTAGAGGACAATGTCCCTGCGGAGAATACTCCGGTATTCGAGGAGATGGAGGACATGTCTAGTATGACTACAGCAGTATCATATCCCTTGGATGTTTCACTCTGGAGTTCGAGTGGAGAGTTGTAGTAGTATGCTGATCAGTTGGTGCAGCAGGCTTGGAGTGAAGCCTTTGTATCTGTAGAAGAGGAACAAAAGGTTGTTCTTGCTACTGACCTTGTGACCTTATCACCGTTGGATATGACTTCTCATTGTATGACAGTATCTAGAGGAGGGTGTATGTGCTGGAGCTGTTTGGCTGCGGTATTGCAAGCAAGCATACAAGTACAGCGATACCTGTATGTGGAGAGAGATGAGGTTACGAGACGCATCTCATTGTGTCATGTGGCACGTTTGATGTAGAGATATCTTGAGTTGTTGCCCATATCAGTTGTTAGAGGATACCAACAAACATTACCGTCAGATATTTTGCTGTTGGAGGCGCAGGATCTCACGTTTGTTGACACCATTCACTTGGTGATAGCCGAATGGTCATGTTAAGGTCACACGCGTGCTAGGAGAGATCAGGGTTTAACCTACGATCTAAGATGTTATGGGAGATGTTACTTGATCTCACGACATCTCCAGATGCATCAGATGGATTCTTTAGCGTACATCTTGGAGAACGTTCCTTTGTTGGGTGATGCTCGTACACAGATGATGACGAGTATGCACCAAATACGGTCTTGGGTCGAACCAGCAGTGTTGTTAGATGCAGCGAGAGTGGAATCTAGTGCACATCATCTATGGTTGTGGTGGACGAACTTGTTATCAAGGGAGGTGCTCAAGCGAATACAGTGAGACGACAAGCGCACCTCACAGTTGATGGCATCTTGGATGCAGGACGACTATCTCAAGTAGTGAGAGTCGTCGATAAGATCACGGGTCATGTAAATCCTGATCTCTCCCAGCACGCGTGTGATCTTGAGATGGTCACCCGGCTATCACCAAGTGAATGATGTTAACGGAAGTGAGATCCTGCACCTCCAACAGCGAAATATCTGACGGTAATGCTTGCTGGTATCCTCTAACGACTGATATGGACAACAACTCAAGATATCTCTGCATCAAACGTATCACACGACGCAATGAGGTGCTTCTCTCTCCACATACAAGTATCGCTGTACTTGTATGTCTGTCTGCAATATCGTAACCAAACCTGACTGTTGTACACTTATGTATGTGTATAACATCGTCCATGTGTTATGTGTATATGTGGTGTATCTCTGACAGCGATGTATATTGTGTAGCGATATGTATGCGCACGACATCTGCGACGAAACTCCAGCAGACTCCTAGGAACCGATATGTACAACGTCATGTCGCGCACAGCAGAAGAGGATACAGTGCAGAAGATCTGGAGGATAGAGTACAATGGTCATCGGGACAGTCAAGGAATGACTTGCTTG
This sequence comes from Asterella californica, assembly GCA_036924285.1. Lineage (NCBI taxonomy): Eukaryota > Viridiplantae > Streptophyta > Marchantiopsida > Marchantiales > Aytoniaceae > Asterella > Asterella californica. The sequence continues at coordinate 28,139,747 of JAYKYS010000006.1, read as the reverse complement.
TGACAAGAATGGAGTAGATTCTTGTTGAGGTTAATTTGTAAACGAGACATCGGCTTCTACACAGGAAACTTTTTGCTCAATGCACGTGTAAACTTTTAGAGTATTACAAAGTGCTCTTTCAACCACGAAGTGCTGAAACTACAGCGTCCGCCTTGCGTTGTGTAGAGTGCTAGATTAAAGCGTAGGAACTATGCACTTGTGATCAACGCGCACATGCACATTTAAAGTGCATTTTCATTTTAACAACAATGCACCTCATAAGTTTCAGACGAGTGCACTTTCCTTCAGCTGGTGCTAATTTATGAAAGCACAACATCTAGACTAAGTACCTTCTGCATGCCAAAGAAAGATTCCATGCTTATTTAATTTATTCTCTTCTTGGAGTATGATTCGGATATCTACATACATGTAATGCTCACTCAATAACTACACATCAATGACATCACAAGCACTAGAAAGAATCCGGAGAAGAATATACAAAAGCAGGAACGAAAAGAAACCTCTTTCTTTTTTCTGATCTGATTTTTGAAACTAAAGTACTTACTAGTTTCACTATCCTCAACGTCCGCTTTTAAGTAGAAGTCGTGTTTTAACTTACAATCTGACACGATGAGACAGATCAAATTCTCAATTGTTCCAGGCATTCTGCTATATTAATTATTTAGATCTGGTTTCCATATGATTCGAGAACCATCAGTTCTGAAACATAATGTAAAATAGGCTGGCAATGTTGGTAGTCATAACTAGTCTAAGAGTGTCCAGACAGCTACAACATAATGTACGACGGTCATGTTTTTGCTTGTAGCCTTCATGCGCTTTCTCCTAACAAACTCTCTTGCATTGAATTTGCAAGAGAGTTTGTTAAGAGAAACCTCGAATATAAGCAATTGAAAGCTTTTCAGCATAATTTAGATGAATCAGTCAAGAAGCTTTAGAAAAAATAATTCTTGCTCGCTATCAGAAATATTGATCTATATTTATGAATTTATTGAGCAAAGTAGACTGTATTTTGTCTACTATCCTGGGATGATTATTTGAGTCACTGAAAGTCTTGTAACTCATGTGAAAATTGAACAATAAGGAGATTCGACTTGAGGAACACAGAACTCTCTGTTTCTCCTTTCAGGTGTGTTTGTGTAGAAGGTGCACGAGATCGAACCACGTCATGGCGAGCAAGATAGATGTGCTGGCTTTGATTTCCCTACTGGAGATCAAGCTGTGTGCAGTACAGGAATGTGGATCTCAGGCTTGGTACCAAACGTGCGCTGGCAACTTATGTTGTAATCGGTGGAGGAGGTGCGGTAGTACCTCATATTGTTGTGATGACGGTTGTCGGAATCAGTGTGGTGCTGCTGATCTTACTCGTCTCGGTGCTAATGATTATGACCTTGTTGGTGGTGGAAATACTGAGATCGCTTCTTTTTACGGTCCAGAATACGTTTGTAAGTAATCTCATCTGTATATATTGAGTTCGCTGCCGCTCGAGCTTAATCTGACAGTCGATCTGACCAATGTAATCAGTGACATCTAATGTAGTTTCTTCTTTACGTCGAACTTATTTTCATCTGTGTTCAGCTCTATTGATTTTAGCGTTGGGTCGTCCAAACAAGTGCCTAGGAGTTGTTATCACAAGATCGCTCAGTGCCAGAACAACTTGAGTCATCCAAATGAGTGTTTGGGAGTGTTGTTATCATAATATCGCTCTATCAGTGGCAAAAGAACTCAAGCCTCCACCTTCAAGTTGAACTTCAGTTCCAAGTTCACGTTCGAATCAATCAGACAGCTGATTTGTTTGATTGATTCAAGTGAGATTTGGGAAAACTGGTCTTCTCAATAGCCAAAACAGGCATGCAGATGCTGTTAGTGGCAGCGACAAAAAGAGCCAATTCATAGAAAGTCGCATGAGAAAATTAAGAAATGCCCGCCCGAGTATATCCAAGCATGCAAGTCTGATTGATTCTAACGTGGAGAATTGGCTCTCGTTGATTCTTGCATGCTTGGAGATACTCGAGTCTTTTTCAATTTTCCCCTGCGACTTCCTGTGAATTGGTTCTCTTTGTTGTTGTATCTCGAGTCTTTCCCAATTTTCCTCTGCAACTTCCTGTGAGTTGACTCTCTTTGTCGCTGCTGGTGGCAACGTCTGCATGCCTGTTTCGACAATCGAGAAGATCAATTTTCTCAAATATCCTGATCTTAAATACTGGGCAGCGGGTGGCGACAGAATTCACAATATCTGGAATGGTAGAGGAAACTGTGAGAAGTATTTCAGTATCCAGTGAACAAAGAAGGATTGCATTAATTCAAATATTTACTCCAAGATCATCATAGACCTCTTTGACCAAACAGATGTGTGGGCAAACATGCATTTGACTGTCCACCTGGGTCTTCAGCGCTCAGGACTAACCGGCATTCTTTGTATTCTCAACCTATTGGAATCTGAAAAGGCGGGTTGAAATGATGCCCAGCTGGATATTTTGTAGGTTAAATTTTACAAACGACAAGTTAGTTGTTAAGAAAACCGAGAAGATTAATAACTGAAAAAAACCAGTTCAATTTATTACCTTAGGATAATTTCGGGTTCCCTAAACTTTTTACCCATAGCTAACCCATATGTCGAAATTCACTGCGGCAGAAATTTGCTTGATCACACCCTTCTTAACGATATATTGACTGATAACACCCTTGACTAGTTACGAAAAGTAAAACGAGTCACCTTTCTTGTAGTTGATCATTTCATTACCTTTGACCATGATTAAATACCACTGCAATTTAGAACGTTTAATGATTCAGTATACTTCAGATAATACATGCGCGATAGGCTGAAATGTGCAATCCTACTTGTCATTAACATAACAAAGTTACTAGAACGTTTCATGATTAAGTACACTCTAAACAATACATGCTCGGCAGGTTGAAGTGTGCAATCTGACGTTTCATTAACATAACAAAGTGACTAATTTCTGAGTCAATAGCTAGCCAGACTGTGATCAAGCAATATATAGTTAATTTTTGAGTCAATAGCTAGTCAGACGTGTTATCAAGCAAGATATAGTTAAACCCCGCCCCGGATATTTGGGGTCTAGGTTACCCAGACCCCTCCCTTTTGGACATGACATGAAAGGTAGACCTCTGGGTTACCCACCTAGAGCAATCTGCATTTTTTCATAACGTTTGAATTTTACCTCCGTTTTCTCCGTTGGAAAGCGACTAGAAAGCATTACTTTTATGTCAAACGAATTTGTGTGTTTCATCTAAGCATTATCAGAAACCAATTTGTAAATTTCAAACTTTTCGATCTTCTGGATTCCAGCAGAGTTTTAATTCAGAGAAAAATCTAAGGAAAATATTCTCATCAGGACCCTTTTATACGAGGTTCACGAGGGTGTGATCAACCTCAACAAACCTACTGGAGTGTGATAAATCAAATTTCTGTCACTGTGGTCTACTCCGGTCCGTATGAAAACCCCGGATAGACCATACCATGTCCTGCAGGAGTCACTTGTACAACATTGCAACTACGCAACCGTCAGAAAGTCCAAATGGTCCCTGACAATAAATGATCGTCACTGGAAGGCCGGTAATCTGGTCGGATTAGCAGTGAAGTGAGACTTGTAACTTCCATAAGCAGAGCCCCGCGGGTCTACTATTAACAACCATCTTCAGCGTGCTCGCGTGACTTTCTCCTTCCAGTAGCTTCTACGTCGTAATCAGAGTCCAGTAAGCAGATGTTTTTGGATGTCTTAAAATAAGCTCCCGCGCCTTTGAATACAGGTTACATGCCCACTGAAGTTCGGGAACCGTGCATAGGTCACATAGCGAACAGATTTGGGCTAGACGTTCAATTTCGCTTCTAAAAAATTCCTTCTCACTGTCTTCAGTGCAAAGCCTCGAACATTCGGAGCTGGGCCAGTTCATATATAACAACAGTGACACCATTATCTTAGAATTCCCATGTTCCTCTCTCACTACGAGTATGCTTGACTAGCTTAAACTGCCCACGTGTTACTGACAATACTCAGGAACTATTCTTTCATGCGAGAAGTATTGCTTTTCAAGTGAAGGCAGTCTTCGATCAAGAGGAACTGGAAAGGATGGAGTCAATACCATCTTCATATACTCTACAACATAGCGGTCATGTGTGAACAAGGCTGGACACTTGAGATACTGTCAGTCGTTCATACGAATAATGTTTTTGTTTGAGGAACAAAAGCTTAGCTAGCATCACAAAGATGGACTGCTCCGCATCTAACCAACATGAGAAGACTTCACGTTCGACGAATACTCCATCTCTGCTGTACTGTGCGAGAACACATCCCCAAGTGTGGTTCATAATAAAAAATCATCATACGACTGCTCTTCACAGTCCATTCATCGACTTGACTCTGCAGGCAAACTCTGGTGATCATTGCGAACACCAACCCTTTGCCAGACAACTTGAATGTGTTCTGCTTAGGTCAAAGACGACTCGATGATGATTGATAGTTATCCTCTCCTCAACAACAACTCGCTAGACCGTAAAGTATCCAAAGTGTCTAGCAAATCCGTGAGTTTGCTGAATGCAAGATCATCAGTGAAAATCACCTCCGTTGCATCTCCCTGAGACAGAACAAATCTGAATCTAGGTACAGGTCAACATTTCTCACTACGCAAGGTGAGTACCTCAGGTTGACAAAAATCAACTATCTCGACTGAATGATGGGCGGCTAACTCGATATTCTTCACAACTTCTGTAAGACTAATGTCCAAGGATGGCAAGTCAATCATATCCCCTTGTTGTAGAACACGTGAGTAACAGGTCGGCCGAACCTATCAACCCTGTTCTGAAATTCGGGCTCTAACTTGCGGACATTAATCCTCGCGTGCTGCTTGAAGACACCGATGCATAACGGTACAGAAACCTGTATGGAGAAGGCAATCATACCCATAAGTGTCGGGACTCCAAGATACGGCCTTTGTCTGTAGAGTCTTGTTTTCTCCAGCCTGCAGCAAAAATTAACATCAAAGTTAGAAAGGAGGAACTTATAACTCTAATTCAGGACTATAGCAAACAGGCACTAGTGTAGCGCTGTGAACTCTGTTTCATTCTAAGAAAGTCATCACCTGTGCAGTACCAAAGGTGGAACTACTAATATGGGAGCAGCAGCTGCAACTCGACCAGCTATACAAGCACCAACTGCCCTCACTCCGGCATTACGGCTGTGGCCCAATTCATCTCCATTGCTGTCAATCACTTTGATCCCGTCAAACACCTCATTTCTACGGGTAATTCCTAGATTGAGGAAGTCTGCTGCTGCCACCGCACAGAAGGGAACCATTCTTCTGACGATAGGTTTCCTGAAACAAACACAGACGCAATCTTCAGAGAATGCAATGAGTTCTACCAAGAGTATGATTCCGCCAAGAACATTTATCGAGTACAAGTGGTGTGAAGTAGAAGATGTAAGACTAGAAGTCGGACTTCGGACTTCCAGTCTGAAGCAACAAAAAACCATGCCCAAAAGAAAGATCTGTCAATGGTTGATTCCATATGATGCCACTACCACTTCCTTCCCTTCCGGTGAAACCAAGATGAAACCTTTTAAAAGCTCCATGGAATTTTCAGGACCTGAACTCAGCTCCTCATCACAAACAGAGAACGTACCACGGGGTGGTCTTCGGCACCTTGTCCACGAGGGTATGAAGGCCCATAACAGTACCGACGGAACTAACGGTCGCCCCCACATAAGCTTCAAATATCTTCCGCACTCCTTCCTCGTTGGATGCATTGCGATTAGCATAATAGTGCGCGCAGTTATAAGTTTGATTCAGCCACTGCGCTCCTACGTTTTGCATGAAACCCCTAGCTGACAGCATGAGAGTGTCCAGAATGAGGTTGCAGGGTATAACAAAAGACAGCCGCAGAGGGAGAAATATCTTCTCCCCAGTATCTGGATGAACTACCGCATCCTTCACCTTTCGAGCTTTGTTGAGCTTTTTCTCGGGAACATTTACTAAGATTTCCGCCTCGTGATCTTTCAGCAATTGAACAGCCGCATCCACTTCAGCATCTGTGACAAACGCCGTTCTTATGTCCATCATGTTGAAGATTCTAGTAACCCTATGCCAGTAGGTCCCCTCGTCCATATTTCTTCTTCTTCTGCTTCCCCCCTGCTTTCAGTACACAATGTACGCGTATCCTTGCAGAACCTGCTTCTCCTCTTCGAGGCTCTCTCGAAGGAGCTCCAGAATGGCCACCCTTCGTCTCGACGACCAAGACTTCCCTGGTGAGACAAGAAAGGAGTACAAGTCGCTCCAGGGTCTTCCCAGGAGAAGACGTCTCCGTTACTTGAAAACATTCGTCAAATGACCGTTCCGGTAGCTACATGGGTTCTCCCAGGACCGTCTGCAACACAGTGAAAAGTTTGAAAAAACTCGTACGAGATATTGTGACCACATAGCAGTACGACTGTGTTAAAGAACACCAACCACCGACTGAAGGAGCTTAGGGGCGGAAGCTTCTCGGAGAAAGAGCTGCAATCAGTGCTAGGTCTCTTCAGGCTTCAGAAGCTCAGCTCCTGCCATTTACTAAGAAATTCTATCAGAGTGGGCCATTGACTCAGATGGAAACCGTAAGGACGGATCCCTTTCACACTCGTAACAAACATAGCTCTAAAACTAAAAGTTCTGGTCGAAAATGCTCAGAAGATTGCAGCCCGTATCTCCGAGAATAGATCCGTGTCAGTATCAAACTCGCCCATCTTCTTCCGATTGAAGATGATTCCGACTCCACCACAGGCTCGGTTTAGGGCCTGCTTACGGCAGAACGACAGAGTGAAGGAATCCTTCCTCTCAGCTTACTGGCATAGGAATCGATAGGATAGTGGACTAAAAACTGCGCAATCCGGACTGCGTAGAGACAAATGACAAGTCCCAAGTACCTGCCATAACGACCTGGCGTGGTGCCCGCCACAGTACCATTATCACACGCTAAATCCGCTTTATGCTCCCTAAAACCGCGTGTCATCAGAAAATGCTGCTTGAGGACGTGGTGCTTACAGTTGAAGGCTATTTATATTTGCGCGAGCAGCAAGTGTGTCCTCCTAAGGGCACAGTTGTACCCGACGAGTGCCTGGAAAGAGTGTCCTTGCCAGCTCTCGTCTTTTCACCTAGCTGACAAGAGCTACCAACGAACTTTTCTTTGGTCACTATTGTTGGAGCCCATTATCCGTTGCTGTCCGGGATCGTGTTCCTTCCTCAGAAGGACGACGAACTAACATAACAATATTTGCTGAAAGGGACTTGGAAACTGGAGTTGCCAGTCGAATATGTGAGGCAGAATTCCCATATAAGCCCATTGATTTACCATTTCGTGAAAGACGAGGGTCGGAATAGCTTCCGTACGGATCTGGTTTTCCACTGAAATTTAACCTTGCAACATTAGTAGTAGAAGTAGAGAGGAAGAAACTCTCAAGAGGCTGAACGTGCTCGCGGTGACCTGCTAAGATAACAGGCTGCGACATCTAGTCTGGGACTTTCGACGGCTAATGGTATCACATGGCCATCTGAAGTGCTCCTTAAGAGGGCCAGTAAACTAGGCACAAGCACGAATTGCAGAAGCTGTGGGTTGCTGAGACTAGCACTTTAAGCCACTTTACTGGAGGTCCTCTTTTACCCCAAGAAGTGTGCCTCCGCAAATCCAATTAACATGCTGCGGCTGAGTCAAATGGGCACCTCAAAGAATCAAACATAATCCATTTGACATTCAGGCCGAGCCATGTCGGACATCCCAATCAACTCCCTTCCACCAAAGCTCTTGCGGAGAGTGTGGTCTCAGGCGGGCCACACTCTCCGCAAGACAGTGTGGCCCGCCTGAGACGGATGTCATCACATATATACGATGAACTTAACGAAAGTACCCTGGCAGCTAGCAGTGGTCGGAAGCACCTGCCAACTTCTAAAATCATGGTAAGAGGTAGACATGAGCACTATTTTCTTAACTAATCATAGATGATACGCATACAACTCCCATCCGGCCTGGAACAGATCGCATATCTTATAGGAGCATATTGCTAAGCACCTTAGCCTTAATAACGTCACCGTAGACATATACGGGAGCGAAAATGTATCAAACCCACGGCCACGTGGGGAAGTCCGTCCGGACGATGGAGGCATTGCTGGCGTATAGATTCTTGACATCGCAGCTGCTAAGAGCTGAGTAGTTAGTCTTGAAACAATCGAGAAGGTAGAATTAATAGCGGGCGACCTGTCTACTCGTGCCAAGACTTCCCAAGATGATCGAAATCATTCTGCACCGCGAAATTCCGGTGTACAAACACCAACCATCTCAAAGTATGCACTCCTACGACTCAAGACAACGGCTCCCAGTTCTACCTGAGGAGGACTGACGGTGCGCCAGTGCTTGCGGCATCAGAGCACAAATCGACTCCTGCGCCCCCGCCGACAGCTTCTTTCCAACACTCGTTCTTCGCAACGACCCACTCCGCAGCATTCCAGTGAAGAAGAGAACAGAAAACCCCGAGGACGGTACGCATGTCCAGGCCCCTTAACAGAATGGAGGAGAAGGAAAAGGGGCAGTGGGAAGAAAGGTTTCCACTGGGACCAGGAGCTGCGCGCAGAGCAGCGAAAAAGCGGAGGACGAGCAGTGCAGAGGCCTGGATTGAAAGGCCCAAGTCGAGGATGAGGAGGGATGCGGCGGACTGACCAGACGGAGGATGGATGGCTGTAATTCTGCGCATTAGACTTTCCAGAGAAGAGCAGAGCAGAAGGAGGTTACGGTACCAGAGGAGACCTTTGCACAGAATGAGATTCCCGCAGCACAAGCAGGACCAAGAGGCGGGAGAATTGGGGCTTTGCTGGACTCGGCCAGGCTTGATGTGGACAGAATCCCGACCCAAACTCAAACACAGACAGGCGGAACAATCGTACATAGGACTGGTGACTAGGTCCTAACTCCAGCACGAAAGTCTATACTTCTCTTTGAGCAAAGCGTATCAATCAACAACGTTCTGTTCAGTTCAAATCTACTTCGTTTCTCTCTCCCTCTCCCTCTCACTCTCGTTTAAAAATATCAGCTCACCTCAGTTGAAGTCAACTCACTCAACTTCCACCACCTGTCACTCGTCTTTTGCTGCTGTTTTTCAGTCGGAATCTACGGGGAACACCCAGCAGCCTATGAGCCGAGTAGAGTGCAATCGGCCGCCTCTTCCTCCGTCCGTCTCACCGCTCTGGCACGCAATTCAAGTTCGATTCCTCTTCTTGTTCGTCTTCCCCTCGACATTGCTTGTCGGCTTATGCAGACCTGTTTCGACGTGGCCGTTTCTCTTTCGGTTCCCCAAATGTTATGAATGCGGACCATCAGGTCTCATGATGATGTGGCCCTTATTGGTCCGGACTCCGGAGGTGACGTTAGCTCCTGTGAAAAGAAAAAAAGCGTTAGCTCCTGTGAGTTGGTCCGTAGGCCAATGCAGACTACTCCTATTTTGGCGATGCATTCGCTTAGCTAATCGTCGATTTGAAAACAGACCAAAAGATGACAAACACTTTTCTATTTTGGTTATGCATTTGCGTAGCTAATCGTCGCTTTGAGAAGCATGACGAACATGGAAATAGTTTTAACTTCAAAGGAGTTTTCAGTATTTATTTAGCGTGACTCACTATGTTCACTTTCTGTTACGAAATGCATAGCTTCACAATTGCCTTCCAGCAGCCAACAAGCTTGTTGGCAACCCCATCCGCCCGTAGCTCGGTCGCGTGGGGTCGAATCCTCTTTCCTTGGGGATCTTTGCTGTACAAGGGCAGCAGCACGCGGCTGCAGAAATCCCTATCGCGAAAAGAGGTTTAAAAATATAAAGAAATTTTTTTCCCACTGCGTGTGTTCTCCGTGTAACGGAACTGGAACCTTGGAGTTAAATATGCACCATCGACGACCCGAAAAGGGGAAGTTAAATATCGGTGCTCTCAATTCTTGTTGGATGCATTTCGAAGTTTTCGTTAAGTAACTTTTGTTATCTTTGAAATTCTTTTTTCTATACATGTTATGTTGTTGCGTAACACGTCTACCGTTACTGTTTCCAATACTAAACATATAGATGAGCATGCTATGAAAACAATTTCGTATTAGAAGTCTAGAAGAGAGGAGACTGTTAATAAAATATTCTTGTGAAATATCCGAATTAACGTCCGATTGTGGCTCAGGTTACTGGTATCCAACTATGACCGGACCTAGCCAGTGGGAGATATTTGAAGAGGAAGAGAGTTCCCGTGCTAGAGAAGGATTCTTTCCATCTTTACTCCTCACGCCATTGTCATGCTGAGAGCGTGAATCACCTGCCTGCGGTACAATAGCTCCTGGAATGATTCATGGCCGTTTGAGGTTAGCATCTGTTCCGTGTTCGCTTTGATAACTTCGCGTCAAGAGGAAACCAAATGACGGTAACCCCGCATCGCTGCCTGGTATAGCAATACCGCCTTCACTTTGTATTTCCGGTAGTAGGGGCGTCATTTCTAAGTTTTCACCAAAGCTGGAATGCTCGCGGGTTATTCTTTCGAAAAATCTTTTCTTTCACGGGTGATGCTGGACTCTGACGGGATAAGTATGCAGGTTAGATCCACGGGTAATCCCTCTCGCTAAACACCAACATAGAGCTACCGGTATCGCACTCAGATAACTAAACTTTACTGAGAACACAAGTGCGATCTTATGACGCACTGTGAGAACAAGTGCGATCTGTCTTTGTCACAGAGAACACAAACATTCATGCACGAGAGAGCGAGAAAAGTGCAAAATCAAACAACAAATATAAACTCTAATGAAAGAAATGAAATCATCGAGTATGATTTTTATTATGGTCTAAATAAAACTCCTCCCGGATTTCTGTTCTATCTAAGACAAATAGACAGAACTCGAGATCTTTATTGTATTCCCGAAGTGGTGTTAGCTCCATTGTATCGAAGAGGTGATTCTATATCTCTTTCTGTCTCTATAATTAATTCTCCATCGGTTTCAGTCCACTCGTCTTGATTCTTGCTTAGAAATTTATGCAACATAGCACAACATCCTACCCATCTAACTAGAAACCTATTCTCAGATCTACTTTTCAGTTGTGTCCTCACTTGTTTCAAAGAGTGCCATCTGGATTTCAGTATACCGATACAGTGCTCATTTGCAACTCTTGCGTGTGCTAAGCAGGTATTAAAATCTTGCTTTTCTTTATCTCCAGTGGCCATCTTGAAAGAAGGAACGAGGTGAAGCATAGGAGAGTATCCAGAATCTCCAAGTAAATACTGATCAGGATCAAATAATGGACCAGCACTATCCATATGTTTCCAAAGAAAAGACTTTCGTAAACATGTGATGTCTTGACAGCTCCCTGGCATGCATGAGAATAAAAAGAAAATCCTTTTCTTCAGACAGCATACAACTTGTGTATTTATCGAGTAGTTGCATGTCCTGTCATAATATGTTTCTCCATCATATCTAGATCTTTGTGATAAAGGTAACAAGGTACCATCTATCAAACCTATACATCCAGGAAATCCTTTTGCTACAAAAGCTTCGGAGTTTACCTTCCTTTCTTCACGATTCGGCCATTGTATTGATGATTTCAGAGTAGACTCCAGACCCTCATCACTCTTTGAGTATATAGAACCATCGTTCCATGTCCTATACCCCAGAGCAACATAGATCTTTCAAGTGCAGCACCATTTTCATCATGTCCAAATCGATCCAATGTCACAGCGACTTGTCATGACACAGGAGCTTGTTTCAGTCGAGCTCTATTGTGAAAAATAGGATGTCCTTCAACCAAAGCTACCAACTTTGTGAAACTTCTCCGATCCATCCTTGTGAGTTGACGGAAAGCATCAGCAAGAAATTTTCAAAATAATTTTGATAGAAATCTTGACTCTGAAGAACGTAAACTGTCGTGGTCTTTCTATATAGCACGAAGTAGACAGAATCCTGTAAAACTCTAAGAATTCATCGTCTGAATCACATCGTCCTCACTAGAGCTAGTGAACTCGTTCTGCGATCTCTATGATGTTTTTCTCTCATCTTCACTCGAATCGCTCGAACAATCTGAGCTAGATGATGCTAACATCACCCGCATCTCTAAAATTTCTTCTAAACTTGCTAACAAATATTTTCTCGCTGAAACACGAGGCATGGTGAGATCGCTCACTTCGAGTGTTACACGAGGATGTTGAAACGACACATGCTGCTGAAAGACTCAAGCGCTAAAGAAGCCGTCCCTTTTTCTAGATCGCGATGTTGAAACGCCGCATGCTGAAAGACTCAAGCGCTAAAGGAGCAGTTCCTTTTGCTACATCGTGATGCTGAAAAGAAACGCTCTCATGCGCTAACGATGCTACGCGTGCAGTTCTTTTTCATTTTGAAAAAAGATACGAGATTTAGTGCATTTAATAACCATGTACTACCCACCATATTTATTTCACGGCCAAAACTAAAACGGGCAATGAGAAAACAGCCGCGGCTAGTTTCTGCGGGTACCTCTTGAGGTACCCGCAACTGGAATGACCATTGTCCGGAACTCATGCCCGCGGGGAGTAGAATAATCACTACGGACATCAACTCTGACACCCCCAAATAGGGGGTGTCATTAGCCTTTATGTCTAGTTCTTTTCTGGTTTTGCTAAAATTTAATATTTATAAAATATTTTGATTTTTCTTGTCAGTTTGGTACGGTTAACACTTATATTTTTTCTCGATAACAGCAAGAGAACAAAAGTCCCATAAATGATATTGTAAGTATATTCACCTCCTCCCTGTTCAGATGGAATAGGTATATGTATGCATGAATTTATTACTTATCCTTTTGTCAATAAAGTTTAGATAATAAATTAATATATATTTAATAAGAGTATCTCGGACCTGTAACTTCTGAATCGCCTTAGTGTTCTCTTGACTCATGGGTTGTGTTCAGATTTCCCCATGGTTCTCTTAGGTTAACTGTTAATATTTATCAAAGTTATAATTTTTCACTTTATGTTATTCTAATGTGTATATATAATATTTATATATTTATATTAATAATACAAAGTGAATATGATACCGAATTCCTTTAATTGATTTTGGTGTACGAACCAGTTGCACAACCTAGTCAGGGCGTGATCAGAGCCATCCGGAGTTCTGCTAATTATTTTCTCGCTTTTCTTTTTCTTTTCCGCCGGGAAAAACCTCAACATGCATATTTTGACTTGTCTAGTTTTGTCTTTTATGCGAAAATTGGACATGAGATTTTTAAACACTGACATCTCGTCAGTTTTATGAGTGATAAGATATAGAAGACATAACTGATCTCTTCCATTTCCGTTAGACTGTGCTCTTTGTTTGGTTTGCAAGAGTCTTCGACCTAAAATATCATATTCTCTCCAGATAATGAATTTCCCCTTATACTTGCGCAATTGTTACGAAATCAAGCTCGAATTTCACGTCCATGGTGTTACAATGAATCACAGCTTTTTTCTGCTTGTCTCAAGCTCCTCCTGTACTCGACCCTCAAGTTCCCCTTGTATCCAAGTGTCTCGAACTTCTCCTACACTTGACGCTTTGGAGACCATGTAGTTTAATTTCTCGAGCTTCTCGTGTAACTAACTCCCCGAGCTTCTCGTGCAACTAAAGCGTTCGATAAATATCTTATCAAGCTAACCTCCTATGCTGCAGTGGATGCATTGTGACATGTCGGGCCTTTCTTTCGCGTAAGCGAAATGAGATGAGAACTGAGTGCTTACGCGAAAGAGTTTACGTTAAGTTTATCAAGTTTAAGGGTAAGTTTATCAATTGATCAAAGTTTCACCAATTTACGGGTAACTATGGCTAGTAAAAGCACAACTTGGAGAAAACTTACATTTGATAAAGTCATACGTTGCGCAAAAACGCTGAATTTAACCATTCAATATTTTATCATTTATAACTATAAATCCTTATGGTGATTTTAAAGTAAATTCTTGTATAAATAGTGTTTGATCAGTGTTTAATCAGTGTTTGAACGAGACGTACTTTAAGCAGGTAATAACACCCGAAGGGTGCGGGTTCTGTGATTTCTGGGTTTTCCCCAAGTCCCTCCTTTAAACCACGCAAGCACTCCTTCCGGTTTTTTCCTATACAAAATGATATGCGTTTTCCTTCCAACATAAGGGATTGCAGCCACCTCGTAGGTGGACTCTTTTCTGTTAAACATGGAGCTTCAAAAAACTTAAACCCGAGTATGAGTATAAAAGCATGAAAGGGGATATATCTTTTTTTCTCGTTGTATTCGTTGAGTTTGAAGAAAAAATTCTGTTTTGCTCCAAGAAGCTTAGATATGATAATTTTAACATTTATTTATTAATATTAAATAGTTTATTTTGAAATGAATTATACCTTGTAAAGCTAGTAGTTCTAGATTCTCCACTTTCGAGAATCTAGAACAAAATATATTTTCTCACAGTACAAAAAAACATCAGACTCTCGATGTTGAAGTCTATCATCAAGATTCAAATTTTTCATTTGCATATTGATTAATTATTCATATTTCTTATCCATCTACTTTGTAGATCAAAATTTATTTTCTATTTGTGTTAGCTCTCGATAAACTCTCCATATCAAGAGCCTATTGAGATTGTCAGATTTTACATATGTTTTCTTGTCGAAGGTTCTACATGCCTCATGTTATATGTCGAGTTCCGTCCCTCGCTTCCGCTTGCAGACAACCCATGAAGTTCATGGATCAGCCGCCTCGAGTGCCGGATATTGCTACTACATCTGTGCATGTTCGGATTGGCTCGTCCCAATTCTATCCCCCTCCCCCACCTTACGTATCGGGTGGACGGCTAAGCAACGTTGGATCTAAGACCAAGTCTGACGACAAGTCTGGCAATTCGTCCGTAAGCTCATTCTTTTCCTTCTCACGTCTTTCTCTTTCCTTGTATAACATCATGTTTTCTCTCTACAGATGTCATACGCTTTCAAAGAGTTTGTGGAGGCTAGCCCCAAGTACAAGCTTCTGAAACATGATGTAGTTGAAAAGGTGATTCTACTTGGACTGATTTTTGTTCACTCGGAGAATGCTGGAACATATCTTCTTCACACGTCTGAGAGAAGTACCCTAAAGAAGTCAAGATTGAAAACTAAAGCAATGTTGTCAACAATCGATGAGACTGAAGAGACTCGAGTGTTCACATGGAGTCATTGACTGACGAGGACAATCGATGTCTTGAAGGTCTTGGTCGTGATTGCAGATGTGGAGTTATTTCCAATGTTTGGGTGAAGACGATCTATAAGGATGCATGTGGACCTAGAGCAACAATGAACCACGAGTAGTATTCTGATCCAAAGATGATAAATTGTTTATAGAACACTTTGGATCGGGTGTTGGATATCTTGAGACTAATATTGTCGCTCCAGCTTGCAATAATTATTATAATTGTTTGACGATAATCTCGTGAATGTTTACTAGAAGTCTCAGA
Source organism: Asterella californica (assembly GCA_036924285.1). Lineage (NCBI taxonomy): Eukaryota > Viridiplantae > Streptophyta > Marchantiopsida > Marchantiales > Aytoniaceae > Asterella > Asterella californica. The sequence continues at coordinate 28,124,282 of JAYKYS010000006.1, read as the reverse complement.
CTATGATAAGTAAATAGATAGTAAACTCAATCGGTTATTTCTCTAGAGAAGGTGAATGGATCATGGATCTTTGTTCAAGTTCGAGGACGACACTGATGTGTGCATTACAAAGTAGTCAACATTGTATTGCAGTGGAGACTGATCATCATCAATTCATGTACATCCTTTCCCGCATCTTCAACAAGAAGGTACTATTGACGGAGAAGCGGAGACTAAGAAAGATGGAGTACATAGTTTGACATGTCAACACCTTCACAAGAAGATGCAGCTATGCTTCAAGGCATAGAGGTGACTGAAGAAGAGGTTATACATTAAGAGTCGTAGAGTGAAGCCACTACTACTTCAGATCCGGAAGTTCATCAGTCAATTTCAGAGGGTCAAGTAGTGAATGAGTCGATAGAGCATCATATATGTGTTGCAGATTCTATGATCAATCATTTGCTCAATTGAGCGAATCAAACTCTTGTATCATGACATATCTTTTTATATATAAATTTTAGGATTTGAAATATTTACATGTGGATTATTTTTTTTATTCAGTTGAAAATCTTCACCTTTTGTGTTCGATCATGGTGTAATATGCGAAATGTAGCAACAAAATGTCACCAATCCGAGAATTATATATGATTTTATATCTTCAAAAATAAAATCTCTCTTTAGAAGTTAAGGTTTGTAAAATTCAAATCAGGAATATGTTAGCAAGTACATGGTTGTCGTTAGCAATTTGTAAATGGTAACTGGAAATAAAATAAGAAAATTTGATATATATTTTGGCATGCAATAGAAAATCTCTTTTTATTGAAGTGTTCATTGCTCTACTTATACTATGTGTAACATCATCCTTACAATCCATATGCAGTCCAGACAAACAGCTAAGTGACATGCAGCAGCAATGCCAAATGGCTTGCATGCACTTTGCTACATGACTGATTTACCACCTCATTACTCAATCACCTTATCACATTAACAAAGTATCTCCACATGTACACCATCATCTGTCATGTCAATTCTTTTGTCAAAAAGCATATAAGTATTTGTCTTGTTATCGTATCTTACATTGCATTGTCTCGTCGTGGATCGACTATGATATGAAACATAAATCATAGGAAAACATTTTTCCAAACTTGCTAATAGCACAGTTCTAACAACAACATTGGATAGATCTCGTCGCAAAGATCAAAATGGGTGTTTAAATTGTCGCTAAGACGATTAAACAAAGAGCAATGAGCGAAGATGAAGAAGTTACGGCGATTTGAACTTTATGGATTTTTGGATGGATGACAAATACATGGTAGATGATATATAACAATAAATTGTTATTTATAGATCATTAATGGAAAGATCATCAGAAATTAACAAGTTGTTATTTTGAGAAGACTGCTAACGAACATGATAAACGACATGATAGATCAGAGGATCATCGGCTTGTAGATGATAAATATCAACTAGTTGTTATGTACAAATGGATGACAAATAAAAATAAGTTGTTATTTAGAAAGGATCACTGATGGACAGACCGCTGACAAACATGATAAATGATAACAAGTTATTATTTACAAAAGACTACCGGTGGACATATTGCTGTCATGCTATGACACGACTCACATGTGAATTAGTGTAGAACTTGTATTGTGTTATGTTTTCTATGTTTCGTAAATCTTCTCATGTAACTCGTCTCAAAGTGTATTAGGTGACAGGTTCATGATTATATGAGATATGAGATCACGCGACAATGAGACGTAAGCTCATCCTTATATCAACGAACCGTAAGAGGTCAAAAATTGAATGTCTATGTAGTTTGTCGGAGAAAAACAATGAAAAATGTATTGCTAGTGCACATTTGACGGTGCTTTTGTGATCTAGACATATGTTTATCACGTATGAATCCTTCTTGTACTTAGAATAAGATTGAATGTCCAATTGTGTTGTGTAGTGCACGTGTGTAACACTTGAGGTCAGGTTAGGTCAGTAGAAACCAAGACAAAGCCTGATAGATTGGGTAATGAGAGCATAAGTATTTCATCGAGTAGGTCCTAGGACCTACTCAATGTTTATGTCTCTACAATCAAATACCTCGTGTATTCCTAGATCAAACTTCACGCTCTACGACACTGCCAGCAAACAGCGGATGTTGGCAAAGCATGCCAAACAACACATGTCATTATTTACGGTGGATCATCGGAAAATAGAAAATGATAATAGATTGTTATTAATGATGGATAATAACAACATAATGTTATTTCATAAACATATACGTGATATATCTACGAGTTTTTTGAGGGCTCGATTATTCTTTTTGGGTTGTTTTCTAGCAACATGTCAGCTTGGGTGGAATTCATGAGACGTACGCACTGTGACTGATAGTGCTAAAGGGCTAGCTTGAACCTACGAGCTAGCGATGAAGGTTTTGGGAGATTGGTGAATCCGACGCAAGCGCGCAAGATGTCATCGAATTCAGATTTGTGCAGGCTATGCATTGGTTCAAATGGTTCATGCAGAGGCGGATCAAGGATTAGGTTTGGGTGAAATTGAGACGATAGGAGAGAGGATTGAGTGCTTCAGTTATTTGTGAAGAAGAGTTGGACCGTTCGGTCGTTCCGGAGTCCAAACTCAAGATCAAAACATTGAGTTCTATATAAATCGAAGACGAGACAGATTTTCACTTGTCTGATTGAGAGTTCTGGGTGGAATTGACTCAGAGGGAGGCACTTACGTCAGTTTTTGGTTATCTATTGTCTGAGGTTGGGCTATTCTTGACTATCGATGGGTCAAGCTCTTTGTTATTGGTACCAACATGATCAAGGAGTCTTCACCAAAGGAGAAGACTCTACATGGATTGGGTTGTTGGTTTGGGCAGGGTGAGTGGATTTGAGCCATAGTGGGTTGATTTATGTCAGTTTTTTGCTTCTTGCGATCAAATTTCATGCATGGTTTTGTAAGGAGAACTCCAGACAGCTTGTTTGGAAACTCGTTGGGTTCAAGGTACTCAGATTTACCTACCAAGGAAGACGGATCACAGATCGGACGATCTGTTTGGACGGTGAGAGTGAATTTAGACCATAGGTTTTGATCACCTACGACCAAAAATTATACATATCAGCCATTGGATCTTAGTGTTCTTAGAGCCTATAGAGTAAGGAGGGAGGACCTTATAGTTTATGAAGATAGTTCGGCGAAAGGAGGAAGTCTCTATATTGGCGTTCTTCAGCTTTTTTATTACGTGTGTCTACTTCGACCTTCGAGACAATTCTCGCTATATCGCTAGGTATGTGAGTTACGTTCTCGACCCTAATTTGGATTAGAGCGGTCTCACAATTTGGACTAATGATAAAGTGACTAGTGGAGGCGTTGTGAGTTTTGGATTTGAGTATGAATTATGCTTCGTATATTGTTAGCTATGTGGACTACACTCTCTACCCTCATTTGGGTTAGAGCGATCTGATCATTTGGACTAGTGATATAGTTAGCGGTAGCGATGCAATGGCGTTGTTACGGATGCGGCTGTTGTACATAGGTTTGGGTAGCAGGACACTGTTGTGAAGCTAGTTGTTAGCAAGGTGCATCATTTCTATCATCATGCATCAATTCTCTCATGCCTTCCAGAATTGAAAAGACAAAGGTTGTGAGAAGTGTCTCCTCATCATGCGAAGAAACTACTAAAGACATGGATGATCCATCTCAATTTGAGAGTTTGCCATTAGGATGAGGATTGTCACAAGAATTAGACTTTGGTCCACGATCTGCGAGAGACAACAACCACAATTATGAGAAATTGTTGTCTCGTCATCTACATCAAATGAGTCTTTTACTCTTCCAAGAGGTGTAAGTGAAGGTCTTGTGAGTGGAGTGTCATTCAAAGACGAAGAGACAAGTCAGTCAAGAGATTCACAATGCATAGATGGCTCACCTGAGATCCAAGAGACGTAACATTTCAGAAAAACTTTACGAGGCAATTCACATTATCAAAATGTTTTGATGGTTGGCTCTTACTGTCAACCATCAAAACAAGTACCCTTGAAAAAGTTGATGAAAAATACATCCATTGTAAAATAAGTCCTGATATTATAAAGAGAGATGGGAAGAAGTTTTGTTCTAAAAAGTTATGCTTGTGGAGTACGGGTTTCGATTTTTTGAAAATAGAACGTTAACGTTATTTCTATTTGAAACAAAATGAAAGATCAATTTTCCTTGAGTTTAGATGTCCAAAAGTGACTCTTTAAAACAAGCAAATAAGAGAGTGTATATTCTTTATAGTTAGTTTTTGTGTAGTTAATGATCGTCTCCGCAGAATCCAAAGCGATCCCAAATATTATCCAGCGTTGTCGTGATGTGAATCATTTCACATAGTAAATAATTCATCTCTCTGTCAAGAGTTAGTCTCTCTGAGTGAAGTTAACTCAATATTACTTCTAGTCATTTATGCATATGTTTGACATCTTTGCATGTGGTGTTAACAATATTATGTTCTATATTTTGAGTCCTAGTAGTTTGATAGTATGTTATTCATCTTGTTCAAGCATTCATACGCTTGTGCAAGTAATTTCATACTTATCTATGTTGTTCAAAGTACATAACTTAGGTTTACCATGTTGATAGAGTTTAAGCTCATGGGTTGTACTTACATGTCGCCCATGCATGCATTCTAGCTTGTTTAAATTATCTTTCAGGGTTACATGTCATTTTACATGTCTTTGCAAGTAGTTTAAGATTTACGTTGGCACTTTAGAGGCTTGATGTGCTAACCTATGTGTGAAATTAAGATACCACGCTCTCATTGGTCCATTTTTGTCCTCCGTGAAACTCTAAACTTAGAAGCAGATGTCTTAAGAGGAGTTCGAGCTTTTGGTAAGGACATTCAGAAATCTGAGAACATATGGTGATAGATCTCGTCGTGCTAGTCACTATCAGTGAAAGTTTTGATCGATTTGGAGCAATAAAGAAGGAGTTATGCTAAATTGAAGTTCGGATTGGATCGGAATTGCAACATAATTGGTGATTTTGAAGTTTTTGGTGTCAATTGTAGCAGAATTGAGATATTTGCTTCAAACCTTCGTGGTTGCATCCACTGCCAGCAGGGCTATGACTCTCAAAAAACTTTGATAACATTCGAGTGAGTGAGTAATCCAGAGCGACCGCTGAAACATAGGGGATCTGAAACGCTCTCAATCTAGAGCAGCAACTTCAGAGTTCGAGATCTCGAGAACTGTGTACAACCAATAGGTCAAATTTCACAGGGATGTTCAGCGTGCTGTAGAATCCAAATCCTGTAAGAATCATCGAAAGTTATCAAACCAATTCTCTATTCTAGGTCAAAGTAGCTATCTTGGTATCAAAAATTACCATAATTTCCTTACTCAGAATATTTTTGTCCACATCTCAGTGCTCAGATTTAATCTGAGGCTGAAAGTTAGTATGTGTGTTCAGTAGGGTCTCATTTACATGTAGGAAAGTTTTGAAGTCTAAGTCATCATATGTTTCTTATTCTTGAGTGGTAAAATTCACTATCTGACCTTATTGCTACCGGTCAGTTCTTATTTTCACTTCTTGAACATATTAGAGGACCCAACAGACCTGTGTGAGCGTTTATAGTGTCACATTACCACCTGAAGCCTATCTCTTGAGTAAACAACCACAGCTAGAAGCCCAACGCTTCCTAGGTAGACGTATCACAGTCTTCACGATTGTATCACAACTAGAAGGTTCTGCCCTTCCCAAGAAACCCTCACCTCGACAGCGTCTAGACACATTTACTTATTGTAGAAGAGTGCTGAAGGCTTTTTGTTACAAGAATAGTTGGACTTATTTTGTTGTTGCATTGTGAGAGATAGCCTAGCTCAACGAGTTACCATCTTCTCAACAATATGTCAAAAAGTGAGATTTATTATTACTACAAGACATATATGTCTTCTTCGAGGATCGAATAAAACTTTTATGTGTTTCCTCGTTGATTTGATATTGACATCAGTACTATCCGTTGGTATGAATTCCACGACACAATAGAGTCTCAAGCTGTGACTTCTGTGAGCAGATGAAGAATCAACTGCACCGGTCACATGCAAGACTAGAAAGAAGTGAGGAATTTCTATTTTTTCTGAATTATTTTCTTGATTATCGAATAGTGTAACTCTCAGTAATATATATTTGCATGAGCAGTCCATGAGGTCCATGGGTGAACAAGACATAGAGATATTGTCTTATCTGTTAAATACATTATATGTTACAGAGTTTGTCATAATTGTTTTAAAGATTCATTGACGAGCTGACAAATGTGATATTAACGTAAGGACAAACAATAAAGATTTGTCTTCACCCAGAGATTACGTGTACTGTTTCATAGACAAAATGGATCAAACGAAGACATGTGTTCCACATTTTTCTGAAGTTCTTAAAGCTGTTGACGATTCTTCCGTGGTAGGAGTTCATCTTGTAGGTGCATTAATCTTTAATGGGACATTCCAAGGACTTTTATTACCTACAACAATATTAAGTATGACTCTAATTTGACAATCTCTATTATGCACCGTATAATATTTGAATGAGAAGATCCCTTGCCATCTGTTTTATACTTACAGTTAGAGAAAACAAAATCAATATTGTTTTCGTCTATCTTGCCATGTTAGTAGATAGGTAGATATTCAAGAAAATATAAATGGGTTTCTCATAATAGAAAATACTCATGATGATGTTGATCAAATGTTTAGTTGATTCTCCACAAAGCTCCAGTCAGAGAACGCTTTCACCTTGTCACAACTCAGCAACGACATTAGACAAGCATACACTCTGCGGTCTCATGTTACTCTTCTCGAAGAAACTTACAACTTCAAGCGTTTCATTAAAAAAGCGCCTCTTTCAGTTTGTTCTCTTCATGAATCACTTACAACCAAATTTTATTTTTAAAGACTAAAATAAAGTCATGAATTTTAGATTTAAATGAATCATCGTATAATCTATAATATTTACTAATAGAAAATTTCATAAACTAACATAGATTACCAATCAGATTAATTTCATAGTTCACTTTTAATATATCTCAACTAGAAGGCCTAAGGACAATACAGATATGAAGCGATGATTATAATTACTAGAGATTACAGCGCTAGCGCTAGCTTCTGATGAGTATGTATGAGTCTTTCCTCCACGCTAACGATCGCATCCGGTTTTATTTGAAACGACAGAATCGCTCATCACATCACGTCATCCATATATAACATCGCGTATCATGGCACCCTACACCCTCTGAATCTGAATGTTTACGTCGGACTCCTGTCTCCTAGTGGTTCTTGACCGACTAAGGCACACGCTGTAGAGTGATCTCCCTCCCCCGCCTTGTCTTTCACCTCTTCTGCTAGGATTCCCAGATCTCCACTTTAATCTCCACTCCCCGATCTCCATCGTGAATAGTAACTCCAAAGATCTTTTTGCTTTCGCGTTTACTTCTTTAGTCCTTTATCTTCGGGCGTGGTTGATGTTTTCCCGTCGTTCGGTTATCTCGACGTTTCTGTAGCATTTCCCCGCTTATGCTTCCTGTACCTGCTGTACTCTGTGTTTCTTGTCCTTCTACCGTGTAGGCACTCCCCTTCCGCGGGATGGTCTTCCAGTCTCTCTCTTGCATCATCTCCTCGCGGTTCCGTCTGCTGTACAGGCAAGCTGCACTTAGGCTGCGAATACTATGAGGTTTTTGAGTTAATCTCCTCTGTGAAGTTCGACGAAGAGAAGACTCCATCATTGCCGAACGGCGCGCTGAGAACTTTCGGCAAGCTACAGTGACTTTGGTTTTTCTTCATTGTTGCATGCTGAATCGGTATGTAGCCGTCGTTTACATACCGATCTTGACTTTACACTGGACTGTACACGAGAATTATTACCTTGAATAGATTAAAAATCTCGCAGCTGCAACAACGCAATGGCTGGTCATGCCTGTTCGAGTGAAATCCAGCAACAACAACCCGGTCATCCAGCGCACCATCTCGGTTCTAATGGACACTGTTCTCTTGATCTGAGGGCCAGTACGGTCGGAAGACCAGGAGTCACACGGAATGTTGGTGTAGCTAAGGGAGACGGAGAAGGGAGTTACTCGAGGAATTCCAAGTCCCAAGCTGTTGCTGTGCAGAATTTAATCTCGTATATCGAAGATGCGATTGACAGCATCCGACTTCCCGCTAGCGCTGGAGCTGGACCTGTCATCATAGCAGACCTCGGCTGCGCCACTGGTTCAAACACTCTGAAGAACGTCGATGTTATTGTGAATAAGCTACAGAGAAGATACGAGCTGTCGTCGCTTCAGAAACCCGAAGTTGCCGTATTCTTCAATGATTTGCCCTCGAATGATTTTAACAGTCTTTTCCTGCTGGTCGCCGAAGACACTTTGGCAGGTCTTAATAGCAATCCTGATGCATGCGGAAAGTACTTTGCGGCAGGGGTTCCTGGATCATTTTACTGCCGTTTATTCCCTCGATCGTTCGTCCATGTCTTCTTCTCTTCGTACTGTCTTCACTGGTTGTCCAAGGTGAATTATTCTCCTAAGCATTTCTTGACTACAGACACTGAAATCCCGTTCATGCATTGCCAAGCTTGCTAGTGCTGAGTCAATAATGTGTCAGTAAGTTAAGGTTTGCCATACTTCCACACAGTTTGACAAAATGGATGTATTTCCGGGAGACTCAAACGTGCTCCTGCAGGTTCCTGATGCTGTTCTGGACAAAACTTCTCCAGCATACAATATGAATAGTTGCTGGATAAAAGATGCGCCATCAGAAGTTATTGCTGCCTACAGGGACCAGTCCGCAAAAGACTTGAAAGACTTTCTCCGTTGTAGAGCTGAAGAGCTTCATTCTGGAGGACTACTCTTTCTCCTTTTCGTGGGAGGTAAAAACTCCGAGGAAGTTGTAGCCGCCGGACTGTTCGGGAATTACTGCCAAATCATGGATTCGACGTTTCAGTCTTTAGTGTTGGAGGTATAACGACGTTCCCATCGTTCTCAAGTTCTGCGTCGGTATAATATCTAGCTGTATTCCCTGGCATGATTGCGTTTTTTATGCATTGGATGCCCAAGGGACAAGAGGCAAAGAAGCAAGTCCAATTCTTCCTAAACATCTACTCGATGCTGTTGTCAAGAGCAAATTCCGTTATTGTTATACTGCTAAGTGTGATTATCTGCATATTATTGCGTAATGATCGGCTTCTAGGTTGGTTGGCTTCTAGGTTGGTAACGGAGAAATTTATTGCTCGGACATGTTTCTTTTGCAGGGTATTGTCACAGAAGAACAGAAAAGAAGCTTCAACGTTCCAACCTTCTTTCGCAGCTTGGGGGAGATATCCGAAGTCTTAGAGACTTTCAACTCGGAATTTACCGTCAGAAAGATGGAGTTGCTACCTTTTCCCCGCTTGGCAGACTCTAAGGGAAGGCTTGAGAACGGTGAGGATCCGAAAGAAGTCGCGAAGGAGGGCCTTCTGAAGCTCCGAGTGACAAAAGAACCACTCATCGAAGCACACATCGGACCTGCGCTGTCCAAAATCTACTGGGATCGATGCCTGGAGATTCTCCTGACCAGTGACTTGGTTGAAAAGTTCCATGCAAGATCAAGCCGTCCTCAACCTTTCCACCAGGTTTTACTAGTTCTTGAGCGTAAATAGGAACTCATCACAATCACAATTGCAACTCCTCTATCAGAACGAAGGCCATCTAGAGTCATCAGGGGACTACGTGGTAGCCGAGCGCAAGTTCCTCGAAGTCGTCGGCGTGCAGGAGCTGTCCGGAGTTGAGCGTTCTGCGTAAGTCGCGATTGCTTCCGAGATTCATGTTACGCATTTAGTCTAATTGGATTGCTCTCGATGCTAGATGTTTCAGGAGATCAACCTCGTAATCGACGTGTTTTCTGCCGACTGAGTTTCTTGGACAAGGTGACAGTTAAAAGAAATAGATGAAATCGTACCGTAGACGTTTGGAGTTCGCCAGCAGTAGATTGACGGAAAACCTGTAGGAGACGTAACAAAATTTCATCGTTTTAGTACTATCTTGATTAGGTACATGCTTGCTAAGTCTGCACCAACTCCATGTATGGCTTTCCTGTTGTCAAGGCTTCGTGGAGACGTTGCAAATCTGTCTTTTACAGTGCCATGCGAGCTATTCGGGTGTCTTTGAGAGGCACAGCGTCTATGAGCTTCGAGATGAGAAGTGGGGTTTCATGCGTGATCTGGTCGCAACTCTTGCAATGAGATTATAGTCTCATCGTTACCCGAGAATAAAAGACAAGATAAATCGAAACTTCTCCCCAGTATTCTTCGTTCTGACGGGATCTTTTGCTATATATTTCTATATCTATCCTCCGTTAAAAAGAAACCGAAAGATGACAAAACAGATTACAAAGATAACAAAAGATGGAAACAGTTTTCTGGTTGACTTCACATGCATTATTATTATTACTCCAATTTCTCTCACCAATACATACAAACTGCACTTCAGGCCAAGGAGAAAAAATATCCTGCACCACGGCCTTGTTCAACAAGGAGAAAGAGGACAAGAATGTAAAGCGCTGAATAGTAACCGGTCCGTTTAGCAAGGGTTTAGCACGGCTGGCAGGAGATGAAAATTGACGATCCGAGGACGAACTGCAGAAAATGAGGATAGCAGCGTAATTATGTGGTCGGTGGTTGAATTCATTTTCGGCGACTCGGAAGTACCGCAGGGAAAAGGACGATTTTTGCTTCTTTGCCGTCATTTTTGTCGGACGTCGTTAGGTCCTTCCGTCCGACGCAAGTGACATTAGATCTTTCCGTCCGACGGAAATGACGGATGTTATTCCGTCTAACGCAAGTGACGAAGGCGGGATGAGGAAGGATCCGCGGTCAATTGCCTATAGCGTTATGCTCTTCCGTCGAGAAACGATGGAAAGCGGCAGGCAACTCCTCGTTTGAAATTGATAGGCATCCGGCGGCTATCGTTCGCACGTTGTTTACAATCGCTGGTGGTTTCCTCAGGATAGCAGTCACGCAGAGAGGCTGTCGCAATTCTCATTGCACCTTAAACCGAGAGGTCAGTCTCGTTTCTCATTTCGAACGACAGCACCATGTAATGCATATCGTTTTGTTCCGTGTAGGAATTGTATTGGGAGCAGATGGACGGAAGGACCGGGACAGGATGAGGTTTGTTAGACCTGAGCAGACCTCCGATTGAGAGCAGAGGGAGCGATGACCGGAGCAGATGGGTTGGTGATCCAGAGACCACCGGATTTTACTTCGACGTCCTTCTGGTCATTATCGAACGACAATTCCATAAGTTAAGTATTCAAGCGCGTTCGTTCTGTTCATATGGAAGACAATCATGCTGCAAAAGATACAAACCAGAGAACTTGAAGTTGTTTATACAGTGACTTTAATCTAATATCTAACCTTTTCTTCCGAAAGAGTTAAATATAAAATTAAACCCCTGTTTTGCTTTCGATGGAGGAGAATGTGCACGCTCGAAGATATGCATGCATGAGAATGCACGATATAGATAAGTTACTTCGCAATATGTCATTGTGGATTATAGCTCTCCAAGGTATTTATATACAGTTTGGACCTGATAACCTCTCAAGATTGATTTGAAACTGATCTATTATAATCGTCCAGAATCCACATGTAATAATTGACAATCAGTCATATCTGATAACCAATGAAGAAAATAACTATTTTTCTAAATACATTCAGTAAACATATATACAATTTTAAACAACAGTTTTGAGAGGAGACTTTTGTCTTATATACATAATAAATATTATTGACACATATTAAACCATTCCTTTTTATGGACGATTAAACTGAAAACTCAAAAAATTTAAAGTTAGAACTCCGATAGTTTTAAAATGTTAAAATTTTCTATATATAATTCTTATTTACCTCAGACTTTGTTTTACAATAGAAGCTTATTTAAAAACTAAATTATTATATGTTAAAAAATTGAAAACCTAATAAAAACTAAATAAACTAAAATAAATTTTCTGATTTTATAAAACTTTACTTTAAATCGAAAAACATAATACATGTATGCTTTTATATATACCAAAAACCTTTTTTAATGAAACCTTTTTTTAATGATAAACTCTATACAGTGACAAGGAGTGACCAGTCCCACCTCTATTACCAGGTTCTATTGTACATGAGGAGTTAAAAGCGTTTGACGAGTTCTCAAGAGACAAATTAATTTCTGGTAATTTCAAAACTGGAATCCGTACTTTGAGGTCAGATTCAGCAGAAATAATTACGAGAAGTTCATGTAAACAGTTTTAAAAATTTATATAAGTAGGGTGCCGAGATCCCACATAGTTTTATTGAAATTTATAATATATTTAAATAAAAAAATCAAAATCAAAATAACTTTTGAAAATTTGTCGATTTTATTTCTTTTTAATCTTGAGTGCCGAATCTCGTCCAGTAATAAAAGTAATATTTAACAAACAAGTGCCGAATCTCACCTTGAGGTGCGATATATGATATAATTATAATATCGTTATATATACAACAGTTTTGAGAGGAGACTTTTGACTAATATACATAATAAATATTATTGACACATGACATTGTCTGTTGTGATTTATGTCTAAAATAATCTTGTCTCTTTTTTCCATTTATCTCTATTTTCTTACCGCCTTCTTGACAATTTATGTTGTCTTTCATTTAATAAAATAACTATATTTGCAAAGCGATAAGAAACTGTATCCACCGACAGTATCGATTGTAAGAGTTCTGACTGTAGATGGGATGCAGAATATGATAAACTTGCATGTTACTTGACGCCAAAATCTAGGGGCTCCGATCTGATCTCCGAGCTCCGATCCGGTATATGATCTATCACTAACAGTGATCGGATACCGGTCACGTGCTTGCCATGCGCACCGGCCCCGGCAGTCTGTTCCCATAACCGCTTCCGGGTGGGATGCCAGTGGAACGCGATAGTCTCGTAATGGTTTCAGTTATAAAATTTAAATTTACTACTCCTCAGCAGTAGCTAGGCAACACGTTAGCTCTACTCATAATAAATAGTATATAGTTATTTATCATTTCACCGGAGGATCAAGATTCATATATACTTGCACGAATTCCATTAACACGAGTAGAGTTCACTCTGAATGTAGCTAACTGTGGTATTTCTAAACCTGCTTAGCACGGTTTGACTCTTGTTGCTGATGGCTGCACCGCCTCCAAAGATGCCTCGGTCACTCACTGTAGCCTTGGCTACTGTAACCTCCTTACGGGATATTTTTATTATTCGTGGAAAGCCCTGACCTTAATACCAAAAGGAGGTCAGTCTGCGATAATAACTTATGGGTTTTTTTACCTGAATGACGTGTAATGAAACGAACCAATGGTTTTAGTTTTAACATTTCAAATTTAATAATTAAAAAAAGTAAATTAATTTTAGTCACATAAATTTAGTACACTTTGTCACTGTAACTCATGTTTTCTCAAATTTCGAGCACCAGAAGACTCCATGTTGTAAATGTATTATTTACTAAACATTTTAAAGCAAGTTTTTAGCGAATCCCTCATGATAATTTTGTTTCCTGTTTGTAAGTTTGTCTTCTTTGACTTAAGCATGCATATTCACTTGATGTACACTTAAATTCTCGCTGGGCTGTCTCAATTTTCCATTTTTCAATTTTCGGAAGCATACGATACTGGTATTCTTCCATATTTCTTTCCGCGCACGTTTTTTCTTCCGATTTTTTTCCGGCTTGATATTGCATGTTATGTTTTTTTCCAGTTTAATACTTCACCTTGACAGCCTTCTTCTCTTGAGGAAACCCAAACCGGCTTGCTTTCCTTCGGGTGATGATTTTTTCTTCTTAGCGAACGATATGCTTCATAAGCAAAGGCAGAAGCCGGGTACTGGTCCACAACAAAAGCTGCGTAGACGAAAAGACTACAGCGAGCCCAGAATTTTATTTCATTCTGAATAGAAAATAACACAAGGTTTGTAGTCCCATATCGTGTACTACACACAGCAGACGCTGCTTCTGTAGCAATATAGATCTATGTTTCTGTACACTTTTCGACAACAAAAACTAACAGCAAATACCAAGACCTATACGACAACAGCGAGTACCAACGTCTATAGTACTCTGCTGTGAAGACCGCCGCCAACACTAGTCTCTCGGTTTTACTCTACAGACCGGTTTTACACACAGTTCGGTGATGGTCATAGCAGATGCTGAGGACAGAGCTACGCCGGAATTGAGTGGACACCCTCTCGGTAGTGTTGTCTGCAGGCAAAGAACATGAGCGGAAAGATTAGAACAAACAAAACAGAGAAGACCGTACACGAGACACAGTTCAACACAAATAGTGGAATAGTTATCTTCAAACGCTCTACTGCACCCGAGGTTCCTTTCCAACGCACTGCAAACCGATATGTAGTCTGGAAGTGCGGCCACTTCATGAAAATTTGGTACTGTTCTGTTGCGAACAGCAGGAGAAGCCGCAAGTATATACTCCTCCTCCTGCAGAATGTCAATGTCTGACTGTTCGACGGTGAAATAATGTGCTCGCGACTGCACGAAGACATTGTCTATGTCTGCGATGATTACTGTCTCGGGACGGATGATTGCTTTCCACAATGAGTCAGAACGGACCTTCTGTATGCCACAAGCCATAAGCCATCTGCAAGACGGACTATACTTACCAGATTGTATCATGGATCTCAAACAAGTTCTAAGAGTTGTACCTAGCGGATGCACATTACGGTACTTATTAAATTGCAACGCTCGCTGGAGGATATTCATGTGATTTATCTCCACCTTGTTTTTCATATCTGCAGCACCAAACAGCGTGAACAGCTCTTCCTCATCTTGCAGCATGACCTCCGTGATGTTTTTCATCGCGGATTCGTGGTGTAGCTGACTCTTGTCCTTCATGCAATACCCCACCATGCCAACAAAAGTGTGCAGACCCCTGTTAGTTAATAGTTTCACACACACCTCCCCACCAAGCGGTCTGTCGGTGCCCTTCCATCCTACTACAGACAGCAGATGTTGCTTGAATTGTATAGTGCTTGTGGCTTGGAGTGAAATGACTCCTTGTATGTGCAGATGCCGCAGGGTTCCCTCCCTCTCTACAGATAATAACCCACTCGTACACTCATGATGTAGAAAGCCACACAAAGGTGCCCAGTTGCACATATCAAGATCTCCTCCTGTACAATTCACTGTAACAAACATCTCATCGAGCATGCATAGAATACACACCTTTTGGTTCATATCTTGGTCTATCCATGTTTCCAAGTATCGACTAACAGTTAATATTTAAAAATTATTTTAATTATTTTCATCTATTTGGTATATAAATTTGATTTAACACTTATATGTTTTCTGATATTATTAAAAGAACAAAAGTTTCCCAGACGTTTATCTAGCATGCATATATTCATCTAGAGTTTAGTGTATTCAGTTATGCGAAGAATATGAATAATTCTGTTGTACTTGTGTGAATTATTCTTTAGGTATATTCGTCCTCCGTAACTAATTGCTAATTGTATTCAATGCTCGCTAAAACCCTGGCTGTGGATTAACTTTCGGGGTTCACTGCAAGCTCTATCTCCTAAACCCTAGGGGCTTTCCTTGAGAGAGGGGGCAAGAACCCTAGAGATAGAGAAATTTACTAAGAAAACTTACAAAACGCACAAAGAGAAAAAAAATCTATTCCAGATTCGAACCCACCACCTCTTGCTACTTTACAAGACCTCCATTACAAGGGTACAAGACCTCATCATACTACACTATCGCATAATCCTGGAGCACAACCTCCAATGCAACCTATATTCATTTGACCGTCCTCCTCCTTGTGCATCTGCCCCGCCCGCTTGCCTGCCTTGCATTGATTGCGTGTGCAATCAATTCCGGAGGAAGAATAAGCTGGAGCGAATTACTTGGTTGATTCAAAATTAAACTTCGCATTGACTCTACTCCTATTAAAGACAGATGGTACTAATCAAATGCAATAAAAATGCATGTCCAGCATCCACAGAACATATAGAAACTAAGATGATGGTTTATTCCATACCATTAGTAGTACATGTAGTATAAAATACTACATGTACGAGTTTGAAATAAGATAACTTTGCGCTTTATAGGCGAAGTTAGGTAGAAAGAATTTTCTGAAAGACGCGTGTCCACTGAAAAATAGTAACAACAATCAAATGTGATTTTCATTTGACCACAAGATCCTCTTCTACAGAGTATTATGGATACAGGGATATATTTCTGAGCGTGTTGTCGGAACTGAATAGAACATTATGTCATCTGGTTCAGCAATCGAACTTTGTGTGCAAGAAGATGTTCCATATGGGAGATTTAACAGTTCAGTGTTACCAAGTTCAAACAGGCTTGCATTCCTTGGCAGAGATTATAAGATTTTGTCATTGGTGAAGGACTATCAAATCCTGATTATGAAACAGTGTTTTACATCAGGAATTCTAGACAATGCAAGCATAATGTAGAATGTCACTTATTAGATTATAGAAAATATGGACCAACAGACGAAGGCATTAACGGTGTAGTGAATGTTCCTCCCGCTCAAGCAGAGAAGCCAAAATCAGGAGATGGA
Source organism: Asterella californica (assembly GCA_036924285.1). Taxonomy (NCBI): domain Eukaryota; kingdom Viridiplantae; phylum Streptophyta; class Marchantiopsida; order Marchantiales; family Aytoniaceae; genus Asterella; species Asterella californica. Next base: position 28,107,704 of record JAYKYS010000006.1, on the reverse strand, counting down.
AGTCGTCCAAGAAAGAAAAAATGTTTCAACAATCACCAAAGCGTGGATGTCAATATCATTTCACTGCTTGATGATGGAGTTATGCTGCAGATATTTGTATCTTGACGTACTCTTAGAGATAAGTGTATTATTTTGAAACGCTGAAAGTCCAGAACAGATCTGTCAAACTTATGATATTAATGATGATGGATTGTGATTGCATGAAATTGTGCTACTAATTTTGATATATTGTTATTACATACAGAGAGCACGTAAACTCAGTCGGCAAGTACTGTCACAGATTGGCACATAAAGAAAGAACAGAATGACTAGAGAAGTTTACAATTACACCATGCTTGAGTGTGGAGATGAAGAGTGTTCTAGAAGACTTGATTAGATCAAGTGGTCGGTTGCAAATATATATGATTTACACTGCGAAAGGTAATTCTGTAGAGAAGGAGTTGACAGACGAGACATTTACATGGAAGTGGATGAGCTCCTATCCAGAGATATGAGAGATGACTTAGTTTCAAAACAAGACATTCGAAACATAAAGCGAAAATAGATGCCAAAGAATGTAGATGGGATAAGAACGATCAAATGAGTGTTCAAAAATAGATACGCAGATTTCCAGAAAAAATATTATTTAATTCTCCTTACCGAGGTGGTGTTGATGGTTCAGAATTCATGCTAGCATTGTAGCATGGCAACAAAGATAGATGTTAAGGTTCAGCCATGAGTGTGTACTAGCAATGGATAACACATTTGTCATGAATGCTTATGGGGTACTGAAATCATACTTACTTGTTATCTTGTAACTGATCATTACTTATTATTACCGTATCGATTTTTGAGATAATTTGAAGTTTTTCTGTATTAATTATATTCATTATATTATGACAGTTTTCATTCTTCACACTAGTGGTATTCGATATGCATTAAATGGGTATATCAGATGGCTTGGTGCATCCAAGAATTTGAAAAGGCTACTCAAATCGAACAGTTTTTTTGCAAGATGAAACAAAGTGCGTTAAACGAATGCCAACGTGAAGATCAGTTGCTATCATCATCAATTGTGCACAAGCCGAGGTGAAAGCTATCAGGTGCTTAAGGATAAAAACTCTTGATTCTTCTGAAATGTCAATGTCCGTTATCAGTGTCACACGTTTTTAGTCAATGGTAGTTGTATGAGAAGTGTATACCTACAATGTTGCAGAAGTGTCTTTCCAGAAGTGCAAATTATATTTTGTACATGGCATGTACGGAGAGCATGAAAGGAGAACCTTATCAAAGAAAGTTGCCAATCGAAATGAATCTAGAATGAACATTATGCTTGGAGACCTAATGTGTGCACGAGATGAACAAAATGCTTTGGAAGACTGGTCTGCATTCAGAGAGAAATATCATCATCAGGGAAAGTTTATAAGATATATGGAGAAAGAATGATTATCTTCCACAAGTAAGTTCGTTTTGCACAAGATATGACTTACTCGTGATTTGAGAGTTGTTGTAGTTATATTGATGAGATTGAGATCTTATACTTTGAAATATGATTTTTTCTAAAACATCAATATTACCAGCACGTAAATAGGATAAAAATATGAATATTGAAATGAAAATAGCAAAATATTGTTTTAATGACATGTATTAATTACAAAGTATTGTTTTTACCGTCATGTTCAAGTAAGTGGATGAGTTGTTTCAGGACGTTTCAAAGAGCAAACCAGAATACCAATGGTGTCATCGAAGCTTGGCATCATACATACAAAAAAGTTCTCAATAGAGTTGTTGGTGTTTTAATCGCCAGACGTTGTGATAGAATTCTGGATGTATTGTTTCGTCGCGTTCTGTCATATTTTTGGTACAACTTGCGGAGAAAAGAGAGAGTAGGTGCATCAACTACAAGGCTGAAGAGATTGTTCTATCTAGTGTTACCAGAGCACACTTGATGTCAGATGATCCGGTTCACTTTGATGACTTGGGTAGTATATCATGCAGAGTGAAGAGTACCACAGACCTTGAGAAGTTATATACAGTGTCCAATAAATATAATGAGAAGTCTTTTTGTGACTGCATTTGGGCGGTAGAAAAAAACTTGTGTAAGCATCAAGTAAACGCTTTGATGATGAAAGGTCATAGTCCAGGTCTGTTGGTTCAGAAACTAGGTACAAATTTTGAAGGACAACAAAGAGGTATGCAGAATCTACGACCAGATTTGGTGTTGTCTGATTTGAACGAAAGTGCATATGAGGCTACGGAATTACAACTTCAACCGGAAATCATAAATGATTGTGATTTCCTTGAGTCATTGGATTATCAAGTGACTGCTGATGTTGTTTCAAGCGAAGTAGTGATGGTAGATACATGTCGAGTTACAAAAGATAATGACGGTCGACCCAAAAAATCTGAACGAGATCTGCTGATGGAGCTTTTGACTCAGTGTATGAAACAAGTATTTGATAATTCTTGCATTATTGAGAAGGCTATCATCATTGTGAAATCTATGCTTCATACATTCAAGAAGCAACCAAAAAAATCAAGGGATTGAACTGAGGTTGAGTGCTTTCCGCGTGCTGTGAACTTGACATTGAAGCGAAGACAAGGTGTTGTCGACTATTTCATGGAGGAAGTCGACAAAAATGCAACACATGATGATAATAATGATATCACTATATTTGAGGGATTTTCTCTTCGACATGGTCTGCAAAAAGAGACTCATCAGCAGCAGTTAGAAAGTCTAGCTCAAGCTAATGTAAACGTTCATATGCTCGGAGATAATACTAAAAGAAGAAGAAATCGAAATAGATGAAATATATGAAATCATGTAGTAATGACATCAAGGTATTACTAGGTATCATAGACATCACCAGCTAATGTTATTACCATGGTGGTACTCTGATTAAGATCTTTACTTTGAAATAAAAAATTGTGATCATTTTGTCATAGCGATGGACTTGCTTCTGTACCTTACAAGATGCATCAAATATGCACTATTGTAGTCTTTTTTATTGAAGATATAATAACGGTAACATGATTATCTTGTCATATGCATTATGTAAACATCAGAAACTGTTATTACGACTGTAACTGTGAATTATAACAGATAATCATCAATAGGTATTTTTTTACCTATAACTTTCAATTAAACATTAGTAATTGTTATTATGACTATAACTTTAAAAAATGAAGTATCATACATACCATCATAATCAATTTTAATTATTATTACGACGGTATCATAGAATTTAGTAAGTGCTAATCACTATAAGATGTTATTACGTCTGAACCACTTAGGATTTTTAATTGTAATAATATATTGATTACGTTGAATTATATATGATTTTGAATTATGACATAAATAATCATATATAAATGTTATTACGTAACACTGTATTTACACCTTTTGGTTATTACCGTAATAATTTCCAGTTTATACATTGTAACCATCTATAATTGTTATTACGATTGTAACTATAAACTATATCATATATAGAGTAATCATAAGTAAGTGTTATTACGTAATGCTGTAACTGCGTCTTTTGGTTATTACCATAATAATTTCTAGTTTATATATTGTAACCATCTATAATTATTATTACTATTATAATTATAAACTATATAATATATAGAGTAACCATAAGTAAGTGTTATTACATAATACTGTAATCATGCTTTTTGGTTATTATCATAGTAATTTTCAGTTTATACATTGTAATATTGTAAGCATCTATAATTATTATTACAATTGTAACTGTAGATTAATATATAGTGTAATCATGTGTAAGTGCTATTACGTGATACTGTGATCACGCCTTTTGGTTATTACCGTACTAATTTTCAGTTTATACATTGTAGCATCTACAATTATTATTACGATTGTAACTGTAAACCAATGTATAGCGTAATCATTTGTAAGTGTTATTACGTTACACCGTAATCAAGTCTTTTGGTTATTATTTGTAACTGTTATTACGACTGTAATTGTAAACAATATAATACCGTAATCACTTACGGTATTATAAAATTATTACTTCGAATTTATAAATTGATAACCGTTATTACAATAATAACTTTGAAAAGAAAACGATAATCATTAGTATATGTTATTACTATGAAGTTACCACTATGACATTTGGTACTTCTGCCAAAACTCGTAATCACGTTACATCGGATGCTTACATCAGAATTCAGTTCTGTAGTTTACAGAATTTCGTGAAAGAACACTCAACTATCTGCATTTACTTTATTCGACCAACCACTGAAGAATAGCAAAATGTGATGGTGAACAGTTCATGTGCCGTAAAGATATTAAAGTTTTTATTTCAGTTTGGATCTACTCTTACATTGGTGTAAGGACTTGTTGTTGCACTCTAGTTTTCCTAGCAGATCTAGTCAAAGGACGTGCTTCTTTCACCCCAGGAGTCAATCCAATTCTCCTCTTATAAGAGATCTTGAATCTTTTTTCCAGATTATCTGTAGACATTACAATCAAAAATGACAATTTTACAACAAGTGTGAACTATTAAAGAATTGAAACTAATCAGAAACTAGTTCAGAATGCAAGTGCACTCAGTCATGATGATCCGAACGTACAAAAGCGTATTGCCAAGTAAAGTAATTTCAACAAAATCAACATTAAAAAAACAACGTGAAGCTTACCAATAGATGAAGAAGTCACCAATGCATGTTCTCCAATGAGAGCATCTGCATCAACATCAGTTCCGTGGTCTTGCGGGAGAAGATCTCCATGATCAGAAATCTGCGGACCTACATGTTCATTCTCATTCTCTGAAGGTTCAGGAAATTAGATTGACACTCATTAGTCTCATTCTCCTCATAAGAAGTATTCTTCTCTGAATTGTCATTGGTGACATGTTTCATAAGCCGGAAGATTTTGAACACTCTGCTCTCATCTTTTTTAATGGACGGAATGTCTGGTTCTGATGTGTACTTATCCAAATCTTTAGGAACTTGTTCCTGCATCAGAAAATTAAGAAATTAAGCGAAAGAACTCTTCAAAGAAGATCATAGATAAATCACACACCAGACAACAAGCAATCTAATCATTTGAGAAGGTAATATCTTTTCTCGTGCAGCTGCAATGTCGAATCTTTTATTGTCCAATACTGTAAAACACTCTCGCCTAGTCTCATCCGGATACTTTTAGCTCTAGGTGAGAAAATCCAGTTGGCAAAAAAGCTCTATACATCAAAATGGTGACATCAAAATCATGAAATCTTTTCTGATGTTCTTGTCTTTTCACATGTACTTACAAAGCAACCAACATTGTGTAGAAGAACAAATCAGAAAACAGTTTAAAAAGGACATACAAGATTGACCATATATATGTGTAGACATTACGGATATTTTTTGCAGAATCACCTCCATCTGATATTTCGCCTCCATTTTGTGGAAAATGGTCATTGCTTTTGTCTGTAATATTTTCACGTTTGGTACTTTTTATCGATTTCGCTCTAGTGATAGATCTTCCGCACCTAGGTTTCTCAGGTTTCATGTCATGGATTTGCAAAAAATGTCATCTAAAAAGAACAACATATTGCCAAGATCCACAATCCACACTCGACAGTATTAAGCACCAAACTGAAAATGACTAATTCTGTCTTCTACATGTATACAATCCCAATGCTCATCTTGTTTTGCTATCGCAACCGCTATATCACCGGTCTCCTCATGATCTCTTGTACTGGGACATCTTCTCCTGAAATTCGTCTTGTGACTCCTTGCACCTCAGAGATATCTTCTCTTGAAGTTACGTGCATCTACACAAGTGTACAAGTTTAAACTCAGCTTTCACCTTCATATCGTAGTATGATGTGCTTAGTGCTATAATGCTATAAGTGTATGTAGAAAAGAGAAAGATATGCACTACAGAAAATATGGAACTCCACGCTTCAGTCATACTATTAGCCTCTACTTACTTCTAGTTTTTAATGCTAGAACATGAAACTCCATGCTTCAATAAGTAAAATAACGTCAAAAGTAGTGGTATTTTACTTGCAGCTCCCACGAAGAGGAGTCATTTCACAAAATCAGACTAGAGTAAAGCTCAACAGGATCTTCTTTCCCCGCTGATTCTTCCAAGCTCGTTCCCTTGGCTGTGGTTTCGCTAGATAGTAGATAAGGAAAGTGGGAATCTTGTTAATCCATTCATGTAGAGCACTGGGTAGAAATCACATCACGTCAAGCTCAACAGGGTCTTCTTTCCCGCTGATTCTTCCAAGTCCGTTCTCTTGGCTGTGGTTTGCTAGATAGTAGACAAGAAAAGTGGGAATCTCGTTAATCCATTCATGCAGAGCACTGAGCAGAAATCACATCACGTCAAGGTCAATAGGGTCTTCTTCCCCCCCAGAGGAACGGCAGCTGGAACAGAAGAGGAGTCCAAAACGAGTCGCAACATGCTTCATGTCATTGTTGAAATTGTAGCCATTCTCATAACAAATCCCTCAGTGTAAGTCTATAGATGTTTGTTGTCCTGACGGTCAGTTTCTTATGAACAACTTACGAAACTTTGTTTGACGAGGAGAGGAGGAAGAATTACGATTTGACTGGAGATGAAAGTGGTCGGGTTGCATCTGAATCAGGCTCTCCTCCTGGAGAGGCAGGGTTCAACGGCTTTCATGGGGGTTTTCAGGATCAACAAGGAAAGCCGGGTGGTTCTCAGAAAACATGTTACCACAACTTTCAAGATGGACCTGATACGGGTCAGTATCAGCATTATTGGTCATTCAACCCGAATGAGCAGCAAGGTTATACTTCTCAAAAGAAAGAGGAAGCTTCCTAAAGCTGGAGTGGATTCAGTTTTCTCTTCGACTTCGGTTCAGGAGGGGTATGTTTGACATGTTTTTTGGTTCAGCTGGCAAGGAGTTCCAGAATGCGAGAGATGCATTTGGAGGGTTTGGTGGAAGTGATTCAAGTTCTGGAAAGTCCAAAAAATTGGAAGAGTATTGAGTTAAGCAAAGCAGTCGAGCAACTTGACAGCTCGGTCTTCTTGCAGAAAGTATCACAATCAGAGCGGGATGTATGGTTGGTGTTTTTCTTCCATCTTCTCAGCATACCGGAGTTGGATGAGAAAATTTCAGTCGTAAACAGTGTGGCTGAAGATCTATCAGGAATCATCGGGGTACGAAGTTTGGGATGCTGCGATATTTGGTCTTGGGGTTGTGCATAGTGTTTCTACTTAGTGTCTGACAGTAGTGACTGACGTCGTTGTTGGAATGCCTTTCACGTAAGGTCCGTAAAGTGTCAAGTTCAATCAAAGTTGTGTCGAGATAGTGCACTCTCCATCCTGCACTCGAGTTCGCCGTCCTCGAGATATACACATCTCTTGATAAATAGACTCCATACCAGTTCACCGGGATGTGGACGGAGAAGGCAGTCAAGAATTTTGTTGTAAAGAATATTCTGAACTTTTCTACCCGTTTAGATCATCAAAAAGCGATCCAACTCTCGACCAAGCTGCACGATCTTCCTCAGGTAGAAAGAAGAGACAGCAGATGCAGCAAAAGAAAATTCAGCTACAGAAAGTAGAAGATTTGGAAAGCAGGACTAGCGGTGTTCACATCAGACACAATTCTCACTCGGATTATCGTCATAACACAGAAAAACAGAAAAATGCATAACACGGAAACTCTATTCTCACTTTTTCTCGTGTTTTCTTTCGTTCGCGTCATCATCCCTTCTTTATGCTGTTCTCACGCTAGATTGTGATTTACAGAACAGAATGATATAACAAAGATGTTTAGGGTTATTTAGGGTTTAGTCCTAAGGGAAGACACGTGACTCCACATATGTATATAACTTGAAATTAACTACAAATGTTCGTCTTAAATCGAATATCCCGTCCATTAAGTATATGATATCCATTGCATGCATGGTACATATCAATTTCCTCCTGGTACACACTATTCTATCGCTAATAGGAGTAGAGTTAACGCGAAGTAAAATTAATACATAATGGAGTACGAATATATATCTAAATAACCCTTTGCGAGTCTTGGGAGATATAAGTGAGTACTATGGTAGTTACGAGTTGTCAGAGAATCTGATCAATCCACTTTATCCATCCAACTCGAATAGCCACAGTTGCGCAATCTAGAACCCCGAACCACGTACTAACGCCTACCGGTATACTGGTAGTAACTCAGACGAACGCTGATTCCACCAGTCTGGAGGTCTTCTTTCTTTTCTTTTTTATGCAGTCTGGAGATCTAACAAGAATCAAATCTCGAACGATCTTCTGTACCCTCCTGGTCCCACGGTACTGTAGCTGATCGGGAACCATAACTTTCCAATAGACGAGCTAACAAATCGGTCTAAAATGTATTTTGGGAAACGTACGAAACTTACTCTCCTAGATTTCTCCCTGGAAATTTCCCGACAGGTTTGGTTGAGTTTCTGAAATTCTGAAAAATGACCGGAAGTCACAAGTCGGATCTTTCCGAGCGTTTAAGGATACAGCAAGTAATACCCCCAGCAGACTGCGTTTCTCTGAATCATTTATTTTCCGGGCTCGAGTACCCGTGGGTATGATGGGCTGGTTAAATCCCCAGTGTGGTGTAAAAGCACGGAAAAGAAAAACTTTTTTTCTGCTTTGTAGTTTATGTTACAGCGAATATATTTTAGACTTTTAAAAGACGTAAGGATTTGAACTCTCTATATATATATTTGCCACTAAGAGTCTTGTTATTATAAACAAGCAATAGCTTGTTGATAGCCCCATCTACTTGCACCCAAGCTGACATAGGGCCGAGTCTTTATGTATGGGAAAGCAGCTAAATTCTGCAAGCTCCTCCGAGTATCTTCATATAAAGTACAAAAAGTAAAATATGAAAACGCGAATTGGATTCTCTCTCTTCTGAATTTTATCGTTTACTGATAAACTCATTAACAAACACAGTTTTGAGATGACGTTCATGTTTCGAAACACTCAGTAGTTACGCATCCGTGAAAAGATAACTACGTGTGACCCATATTGGTGACATTATAGGGGCGATAGTAGACATTAGAGGTGTTTAGCCCTGGTGTTCTTCCCTTCGGGGCGTTAGTTGCTTGTCCCTTGGGGTCTTTCTTTCCCTTGTAATGCTTGATGGGGTCTTTCCACCCGTTTGCTATTCATTGCGTCGCGTGATTCATCACCCATATTGCTGATAGAGGAATTGAGTTAAACACCCTCGAACTGTACTTCACTTAGTACTAACTACATCGGTTGGTGGTCTCTTGTTAGCCGACTCTGTTATCCTCACTGCTCACCACGTTGAACTGGATAGTCTCATGGGCAGTTTGAGGTTTATCAATCGTTTCGCTCCTCTCGGTAAGCTCTTCTGTCCCTCGGCAATAAATTTTTCAGTCCCATTGGATCGTTGGATGGGCCACGCTTGTCCTGTTCTGGTTCTTGTACTCATTTTACTTATTATCAATAATGATCGCGGCGTACTGTCACCTTTCCAAAAAGAGTAAGAAAAACAGAAAAAACAAAAACAAACAAAATAAACAAATAAAGAAAAACAAAACCTTCGAACTGTGATCCTCATGCTCGGACTGATGATGCGTGTCGAAAGAGTCGGTCGGTTTGAGCCAAGCTCCTCACTTCACAGAAGGAACGGTGTTTCCATTCCACCACGGTTTCCAGTATAGATATATGTCCAGCCCGCCAGGTTACAGATCTTGGATGTGGCAGCTGATGCGAGGCAAGTGTCGGTTCGATAAAGAAATATAATCTCATAACCGAGGTTTCAAACAACATATCGTACTCCCATGCGACCAGAGCCAAAACAACGTCTTAAGTGGAACCTCATCACTATAGAGAAGGTGATAAGTGCAACCTGAAACACTCTAATGAAAAATAAAGCGATCAGCCAAGACTCTACTTCCGAACAAGAATAAAATCAAACTCTAATACACGAGAGAAAACATCCACGGATTTCTGACCGAGAGAGAAGACTCAGAGAATTACTCTTATTCTCTCCCCTTTTTTTCCAGAATTTCGATGACGGTAATATATTGGTTATGATAGATGATATTGTGTTCATGTGTCCATTCTGCATGTATCCAGGGATAATTAGGTCTCTCATATCTAGTGAAGTTTGAGAGTTTGGACTGACTGTGGAGTTGAATTGAATATTGTGAAACATGTGGTTGCTTGTTTAGGTGTACTTGGTGTCGTTGAAAAGCACTCGTGGAGACGCTTCCAACAAGATCAATCTTGTAGGATTTGAAGCAGAATTGACACTGTTTTTATTCTCGCTGATAAAAAATATCTGTTTTCTGAAGCGATAATCGTTCTTAATATTTGAAGATTAGTTCATTACTTCCAGCTATAGACTCGTTTTGGATACAAGTTTCCGGGAAAACGAAAATGAACTACCAGAGCTGGAAACCTCTCTTTCTTCTCTTTTAGGCGATTTTTTGGGATAGTCTCTATTCGGCGTTTCTTTAGTTTCAGTATCATTCACCGCAAACATCATCTGGGCTATTCGTAATCAGTCCGTATATAACAACGGCGATACAGTTATTTCCCCTCAGCTCATCAATTTCTCAACACTATTTAGGAGATTTCATGATGCAGTAGATATCGACATTTCTCGATTCGTAGAATTTATCTACGGTCCAATGAGTGCAGCAGTCTGATGCAAGGACTTCCCACACTTATGAGATACCACAGAAAAGGACTCACAGAGGAAAACATTGAGTAGCATACAGCGGTGTCAAATCATCATGGTACACAGGTAAAGCAGTTTCCGGTGAAACAGTAACTTCCCCACACACTTAAGAACTCCCAAATAGTTTTGAACCCATGCAGAGTACAAGGTGAGTAACAAAGACTGGTGTACATATAAACTAACTTGGTTTCAAAAGTTAAGCGGAAAGGGGAAATATGTAGTAGAAGCACAAATCCAAGATTGTGCTCCAGGTAGAGACATCGAAATAGGTGAAAGCACATGGAAGTACAACATACGATGCATAACTATCTAAGCGAAAGAGTATCTACAACTGTAATAGCGGTAAGCGAAAAGTTAAGTGCATGAAAACTAGATAACTCGCTAACGATCATATAGAAAACAATATACATCGCGGTAAAACATTAGTCATTCCATCGGTCAAGTAGCGAAAACCTCGACTATAACCCTATCTATAACTGGCATAGTAGTCAGCGGAAGATAGAGTGGAAGAAAACACATTAAACAATATGCATAGTTGGAGAAAGCATCATTAGGCAATCGCAGAATAATCGGACCAGCATTCGCAACATCAAATTGTCAACAATGTCGAAGGTTATATAAGCAGTTCTCTCAACAGAGGTCCCGAACACAACGGTAGGTAATGAGTACATGTACCGTGAAAAGACCTAACTACCACAAGGTACCCAGAGGCATACAACAGAACGCTTTCCTGACTTCTGCTCTCTAACTTCATCAGCCCCCAACAGGAAGATTTAAGCTAGAGACGAGGGGAAAAGTGATCAGACAAGGACTTTCCAACTCAGCAGGGCCTTGTGGATACAAGAATTTCTGTTCAGTTCTGGGAATATCTATGAGCGGTGTGAATATATACAACCAAAGTGAATGTATATACTGCGAAAATTTTAATCTCTGTGCATTATGCGTTGAATACTATAGTTTCCTTTTGACCAGTTTCACTGGCCCAAGCATTTTCCTCCCGTAGATTTCAGACAAGTATTCGTCTATCTAAAGCCTGTGGTCACATCACATTCAAAAGCGAGTTCGATATCTTGCTTACAAGTAAAATTAACATGATCGATCGTGAGCATGAACAAATATTCACGAAAGGCTTCTTACACAAGGTTAGATAAATCCAGATAACATTCCTGAGGAAGACGGAACAATGATTACCACTCATTTTCTAGCTATCGAATAATGTTCTAGTGCTGCTTTCTCAATTATCATTACAATAAATTATAACACACTTGCACAAAATTGAATGAGACATTAAAGACTTGTCTCCAGTCTAGCTCAATATTCTACATCCTTCCATGTACAAGAAATGGACGAATTTCCATTATCTACAGAGATTCAGCGGATTGAATGTATCTATCGCTTACATCTGGGGCCTAGTTTGAACCACATAGAGCTCACCATTCTTGATCACACCTTCGATATCCTGAGGTGACCCATACAACTTCTCTATTGCTAGACCAGCAGCGGCAATTTTTGCCAGCATAGATGATCTAAACTTCTCGTCCAGTATGAGAGCATCTGATGAATAATCAACCACCCTTTCATCTTCCGTGTCCATGGGTACACTGCAATAGAAACGGCAAATTAGAGCAATGTCCGGCTATTTATATGCACTTCGACTTATCGTTTCCCAGCATCCGGTCAACCTGTCACTGAACAAATTCAACCACCCACTGCGACTGAAGATGGAAGTCTACGGATACCCAGCCAAAAGTTTCTAAACCAAAGTCAGAAGGAACAAGTGTGACACATACCTGTCGTAGAGTCCAGCACCTGCATAACCTTCTAAATCTTCTCCATTCGAATCAGACCGGAAGATGATGGATTGCTTAATAAAAAGACCAACTCTTTTACTAGGGAACCCGATTATCTGTTTCACAATCCGCATTCACCGTCAGTTTCCTATGTGAAACATTTTTGTCAAGGATATACAGGCGTAGGGGCAGTGTCAGACCCACAGTCATTATTCATACTCTGTACCAGTTCTTCTCTAGATGAATGCTTCTCAAACATATATATATATATATATATATATATATATATATATTATCACGAAACTGTCAAAAGTAAATCCATGAACATACCTGAGGCGATTCTACGTTTGATTTCTTGGCGACGAAACTCAACGCACGCCCCGAGTACGCACCCACGAGAGTCTCTCCCAATCCTTTCACAACCTACGCACATTTCCAGTGATCACAGCAAGCTGTAAGAGTCTTCACGTGCCATGTACTGCCCACTGCCCAATTACATCACCCAAGGATTATCCTAAGTACAAAACGGCAAAACCCCTGTTGTATGGGCATCGAACTCTGTAGCAAATCTAAATTAGGTGTACCTCCCCGAAGAGAAAATCTAAGAAACGGAGTCTGTTAGCTTAACAGAGATCGAAGAAGAGCGCCTAAGTCACATCTATGGCGGGTTTCATACCTCTGCGTAAATTTCGGATGCATCGCCAGTTGATGGATTTGTAGTGTGGATGACGAATGCGTAGTCAGCTTGTATGATTTCTTGAACAAGGACGGCCATGCAAAGATCATTATGATCGATTTTTACTTTCCGTGTGCTGAAGTAGGCTCGTTCATTCCACTTCGAACCCCAAACCTGAGTAAAATATAAGGCATGTATCATTAGCCAGGACTTGCCTTGGACGTCCTCCACATTCCACCGCCATTCTTGGCTGGCTGTTGGACTTACAGCTACTGCTTTTCCGAATCACGAATGAGAATCTGAACTTTCTTTGTCAGGAAACGGTACAATTCAGCCAATGTGGCATCGAACTCTCACCTTCTTAATAGCTGTCCAAGCTTGTTCCCACCTCTTCTCGCCCTCGTTACCCGGCCATGGCATGCCAGAACTTTCAAGAGTTCTCTTTAGCTCCTCAACCTGTGTACCAGTATGCCCGGAATCTCAAAGAGATGATGTTTAACTGCGCTAGTTCGAGTATATTGACAATGAAACAAATTCTTGACTTGAATTTACATATATGTGGTACAGGGAAGTTACACCGAATAAGATCACTCGTTGTATTCAAGAGTCAACTGGTTATTGAGATCATTACTACTCATGAGCAGAACTACTAAAGCAGACAGAATATTACGTCCATATCTCGAGTTGATGTGAGTTCCAAGCTGAACTAAACAGCATCTATTCGAGCTAATAAGATCTCCTACAATCGTATCCCAGGACGGAAGAGGCTGAAAGGTTCACTACATGGTACTTGCACGGTATAGCTAGGAAGTTACCAGCGCGGACGGTGCTTTCAACCTCAAAACCGTTTCTCGCACGTCTTTGAGTTTGTGAAAGTCGCCAGCATCGATCTCCTTAGACAATCTGGCGATGTCTTTGGCAACATCCTGTAATAAAACACGAGTTAGTAACTCGAAGAGGTTCAACTCTGCAACCCGGGCACGTATATGCAAGCAAAGTCAACCAGTCCCTGGAGGGAAGGGAATGTGTACCTGGTTAATGCTCTCTGTGAGGACCTTCTCAAATGATCCGAATGGTAAGGCCACAGATGTTGGTAGTTTTATCCACGATGGTAACTTTCCTCCCAAATGGGCAATGTTGCGCGACTTCGCTCCAACCTGGCCGAGAAAGACGAAAAACTAAGAACATGCTCGAGACGAACATCTTGCTGGGTTTAAGGTACTGTGAGAGAAGCATACAAGAGCTTCCACTTCTAAAGGGAACCTGCCTCCTTACCATTTCGGGAGTGAAATCATCCGCTGGGATAGCGTACTTCCCAATGAACTTCTTCTTCGTCAAAGTAATACCGGGCGGAGGTGCGCTATCGGGACTTCCGGTGTGGCCTGTACCGCTCAGTTCTACCTCACTAATTTCCCTGCATGCTCGACCCGCGGACAGTGTTCAGACTTTCATGTTGAATTTTAGTTCATAAAACTGGTGTCCTGACTCAGCATAATGTATGCTGACTCAATCTATGGAGATACTTACTCGGTAGAGCGGATAAGCTTTCAACTTTGCCGGCTAACTGATAACTTTGCCCTTGCAGCCAGGGACAACTCGCAAGATCAAGTGCATTTGACCTATCTGACAGAAAGGAGTTAAACCGCAAATTACGTACCTGTACTTCAGATCGTTCAGGGTTGGCTCAACTTTCACAGCCTTCCCACTCAAGGACCGCAAATTCGCTAGTACTTCTGAGTCAAAGCAAGTGGCGAAGCATATCTGGAGGCCAAGAATGAATGTCAGTGACTAGAAACAAACATATTCGGATCATAAATAAATTCCTGATCCCTTCACTAACCCTTTATGTTCAAAAGGTTTTCTTGCAACGAATACCTAATGACCAGCTGAGAGCAAAGCTACAGAGGGGAGAAGCCACACACATTCAAGCAAGGCCAACAATGCAAAGTGAACTGAGTGATGAAAAAAATGAACTTTTACTCCCCTTCCCTTTAAACTCTTTAGCGAGCAACATACCATGAAAGAGAAGAACATCGACATTACTTTCTACTTAGAGGAAGAATGATTTTCTTGTAAGCACCTTGCCGTTCCGAGCTCGGACGGACACATGAGATAATATATCAGGCATGTCAGGAGTAAGAACCGCCACAGCTCCATCCGGAATTTCCTCCTCTCCTCGAACCCTTCCTGCAACTAGTATAGTTGGTCGATCGTACACCTTCTCTTCAACTTCCAACAGTTCATCAACCACCACAACGACACCTTTTGTCTCCACGGGACTGATTACCTGCCAGCTGTTACCGAAAACGTGAAATATGAGTCAAGACACTACATGAAAGTTAAGGAGACCATGTGCGGGTCTTACAGGAAGTTATGCAGAGGAACTTCATGTCATGATCTTTGAGAGGTCAGCTAGGTCAATCAGTAAGAACTTGAAACCTACACAAAGTTCCTGTCTAGAGTATTTATTGCAGAGGAAACAGGGCCGAGGCTCTCACCTGCCCATGTTGGCTTCCTTCCGAATAACAGGATCCAGCCTGTTCAAAAGTAGGGACAGAGATGCTGCGGAACCAGCCCTAATCATCTCTTCCGTGAATATCTCCATCTACGTTGCCAACAAGAATTATGTTCAACAGTTAAACGAAACTCCTTTTATATTGCAGGAGCACTGCCCATCTTTTGGAGCTGGAGTATCCACATTATTCCCTAGCCCTTATAAATAATGCGGATAATGGAGGTAACACTTATCTTGCAAACTCAAACGGGAAAGTTGAAATTGAAAATCGAATTTTGCTGGTCTGCATATCATCTAGAGAGAGGTACTCACAGCCCAATTTTCAACACCGAGCAAAGTTCCCAGGTATTCGGCTGTGGGTTGCAGTAGAAGTTGATAATGTTCAGCCTTGTCTTGTAATGCAAGTCGAGTCCGGTCAAGAACGGCCTTTGTTCGTAATGCCCACATGTTGGCCTTGGAGTTTATCAAGTCAATTGTAACGTGCCAATCCTACACATTGTAAACATCGCAGAAATATGAGCCAATAGAAGCTATATGCAGCTCAAAGAACCATCATTCCAGGAAAGTTTCACTTCTTACTTTTCATTCGCATCCGTAATGGAATTATCACATAATAAAACTCACACCACTCTCCGACTGTGAAGGTTCTTGTGACACAAGTGAGAAAGAGCCCTAAGTTTGAGTATCTCAAATCACCTTAAGACAATAAACAAGTTCCTCGTTGCTGCTGCTGGACAGTGCAAGATTCTCGACCACAAGACTCACGACTGATGCCAGCTCCTGTACAGATAAAATATCTCATTACTCCCAGTACTGGAAAAACCAACGTCATGCGTAAACCAGATTGGACACTTCAATGAATTGTCTTGACTACTGATGTTAATAAATTATGAATTGACTGAGAAAATAACTGGCCAAACAATGACCAGAAATGGCTACCTAGAACTCGTCAAATGTGAGAAAACACTTGTACTTACAGCCGGTCCAGCGTTCCCGAGACTTTCCAGTCCTCTTTCAACAGCTGTTCGCACAGTGGAGTCTAGAGCCAAGTCTAGGAAGATGATGTCACGCAGACGGTCATGTTTCGTGAGTAAACTTGGCCGCAGCTCCCGGCGTGCTTCGAGCAGTCCCTGCATCAGTTTTATATGACAATCAGCCTCACACCATAGAGGTACTATGCACAACCAACTAAGAGCAAAAGCTAGTCCTGAAGTTTACGTCAGAACTAAAATGGAACGCACCTCCAGTAGCGGGACAACCTCCCTATCCTCAACGTGCTGCAGGACAAACCTCAACAAGTCCTTCGGGAAACAAGCGAGACAGTTTACACACATGCGGTTTAGTTCCCTTCCATAAATTTTTTCTGAAGTGCTCAACGACACAACTACTTAGGGCATCTACGCCACTGATTGCTGGAAACAGAGCTGATAGAGAGCTATAAAGGAAGAAGCGCCTGAAGTTAAGAAGTTTGCCTGCCTATCCGCAGGAAGCTCCCGTTTAAGATTCTATTCCGTTCTTAAGCAATCTTGAAGTAAATTTCGTCGACTCCTTACTAAGCTTATGCTTACCGGCAGCGCACCCGACAAACCGCTGATGGGGTGGATATTCACGCCCCCCATAAACCCTTCTCCCTGAAAACAAGAGAAGTCGGAGTCAGACTTCTCATCCGACTTGACAGAGAATAGAAGCAGATTGACCCTTCGAAGGAAAGAGCAGGGAAGAAACAATTGATCTATCTTCGGATGTCCCGAAGGCCACATAGTGTTGAGACTATCCACCTCAGAAGAATAACCCATGCATATTTCTATAGCAGATTCCAGGTCTGCTCCGGAGTGCACCGCCTGCAGTACCAGGAGGACAGGTCCTTAGCATGAGTAGACAGATGACTTACAATATGTATTCAGAACTTCTTGAAGCGACAACCTCTCCTGCTTTGAAACTTCTTGAATTACTGGAGAACATATTGTAGCCAGCTGCACCTCTCTCTTTCTCGGACTAGAAACGAAGCAAAGTCTTCAATATTTTATGATAATCTACTGACAATTAAAAGTTCCGAATCGAAACAACGCTTTTGTACACAGAAAGCTGAGGTTAACCCTATACTGAAGTGCCACAATTTGCATAGTCGGTTCCAGACTCTTAAAGTGCGAACCATGCTGGGTACTGATGCAACAGTATTTTACCCATTTGCATATCACTAATATTTCACTTTAGTGGCTGCGACGTACCTTCAATGTGCGCAAGTACGCAGTAAGGTCTCTATTCAGGCCATCCTTCTGGTCTGGTCTGAGTTTAGGTTCAGACACAACGGGTCTGTCATAACTTCTCATCCTCTCCTTGGTTACCCCATTATCATTCAGTGTCTTCCAGTATACTGACATGTCAAAACCGCTGTTGATGTGATCAAGAAGAGCCTGCAGTTCCACAAGCACAGTCAACACAAACACTAGCTGGAAGGCCCAAAATACGCTAGGGACAATTAGACGATCTCAGGTTAGAGTAATTCTAGTTAGAAACGTCTCAGCTGTTTAAGCGGAGCTATTATTCGACAAAGTTGACAGGTACCTGGCAAATGACAACATCATCTGGACTGGTATTGTTATGGAGCTTTTGGTGCCATTCCTCCATCATTCCTCCTTTGCAGTCATTGTTCCGCTGCAGGACAAATTTCCACAGAGTTACTTCAATTATTCACGGAACGAGCATCGACGATACGTACTCGCGGCCACCTTAGGTGCCATGTACTCAAGTGAACGATTAGATCATTTTCTACCAGCTGAACTTGTGCTTCAATCCAATGGCAGTGCATGAATACATTCGAAAGAATGTGTTTCATTCACGTTCAGAGAAAAGACAGCGTTGTAGTTATGCTTGATAGTCAAGCAGGTGAAGGCCTCGCTGCTCTTTTCTTCAAGATGCGAAGGGAAATATTTGAAAACCTCAGTCCCTCACCTGAATAACTAGAATTTCATCTCGAATTCGTTGACCTACATCACCTTGTCCACCTCTTCCGACAGTGGACATGATGAGCCTCACTATTTCGCGGTTATGAGGCTGGTCGCGGTAGATTGCCTGCAGCAAGTCCGTCAACCTCTCCTGGGCTGCGCTGATTTCTCTGTTCACATACAGAGTCGTCAACCTCAAATGCACTTCCTCTCGATTCAGTTACAAAAATCCAGTTATTAAAACTACTCAGTCCATTGTGCGCATCACAAAAAAAATCTAGAAAGTACTATACCCACCATCACCAAAATACTCCTTACATTTCATCATTTCTTCGCGAAGAAACTTTCTTTAACCGAGTTTCAAGACAAGATATAACCGACTAGGGCAATGATTTGTCTCGACACACACATGGGAAAAGGAATATGCCTGCTCGAAACATTGAACTAGTACCTTGGCTTTACGTTGTAGTTCTTGTTCCATATCAGTTGTCTGGTTGCCATGTATCGCAGCCACACCAAAATCCCAACGAGGGCCAACTCCCCTTCCTCCTTCGCTTGGGCAGTCAACCCAGTCGCTATGTTATAGCTGCAACAATTCAGGCGTCAACTCAGTGTTATAGTTTACACGAATGATGATTTTCTCGGCCTTTCAGCTCAGTTTCAAACTCTACACGCTCGATGGCCTGCTAAATTATAAGGTAATCACAGATGGAAGATACCAACCGATGCATTAGTGAACGCTGAGCTTCGCTTTCTTGATTCGCTATCTCCTCCAAGAAAGCTTTGGCTGTTCCGCTGCCGTCTCCGAGCTCCTGTGACGCACCAGAGTAACCAACCATTATTTGAGTTCCTCCTCAGTATGATGTCTCAACTACCCGCCATACGTACTCCAAGCACGTCAGTCAGGGCACTCTCCGAGAATTGGACTTCTCCAGGACCAAATATGCACTCGCTCCCCCTGGGGAAAACTGATTTTACCTTCAGCTTTTGCTTTTCGACGGATTTTAAAGTGACGTAATAGTCACCCCCGTTGTCCTTGTACCAGTTTCCTCCACATTTAAGGACGAACGGCATTCCGATATACCCAGTATCTCCCACTTCAATCTCAACAGACTACATGACACAACAACGACGGAATCGTCATGGATGAGCCACAGAGAAGGAGGGCAGTTATCTAAGGCAAATGGATTGTAGATTCCTTCTTCTCTAGAGGGAACAGCTCTCACACATTTAGGACTTTCGATTATTCTCATTCTTTTGGACTAAAAAACTCCAAGCTACATATCAAAGGACAAGGGTGAGACCAAACCTGAAGGGATTCATATCCGGCAAAACCTTTTCTGAAGGGAGTTTCACAAGACCCTTCCAGCAGAGTAGAGTTCTCTGGCGCAATTGTTTCGGGAGGAGTCTGAATCATTAGTTCAATATATTTCAGATCATTGTAGTGACATTTGAAGTAATTGTACGTAAGGAGACAAGCGCACGAAACAGAAGACATGAAAAGAAACGCAGCTCAGCGAGAGAATAATTAAATCGTACGCGATAGCATTACCTTCCACTCCCTGTTATTCTCCATTGACAGACCCCAGTGAACGGCCAAAGGATCCTTCATATCAGTTGCTAACCTGACACGCACCTCTCCTCCAGGATTGGTAACGAGCACCTGCATACCGGATTTCAACAAGTAGCAAACGAAATACGGCGATGTCAGACTAGCGTATTTAATCAGGCTATGGACTGAATTCTCAGAAGTTCTGTTCAGCATACCAAAACCAGACATGCAGACTATCACATTCCACTCATACAACACACTCGGCTTGCTTCAATCTACACAATCTTACAAGAAGGCTATCGGCCCCCAGCTTGAAGAACTTCTTGAGAACAACAGCTCCATTATCAACACCTTCCATAACCTCAGCTCCCATCTCCAGAGGAGTAGGTTCCCTAGCGGGAGCCGGCGCAGACGTTGCTCCTTTACCGGATTCTACTGCATCGTATCTGCTCAGGAGCTCCATGGCATCTCTTCTGTTTCTAGAAATTCTGGTCGAACTCTGTTGCCTCTGAGGCACGGATTTGGCCGTTTGCTGCTTGTGTTTGTTGTCATTTTCTGCTGCTACTCCGAACCTTTTCCGGATATCGTCTATTGAAAGTCCATTGGCAACTTCTCGTTGGAGATCTTTCCGAGCCTCGGCATACTCTCTCTGCCAGCGATCACACTGAAGGGATTAGAGGCTGACAGGAGGAATAGTTCATTCGGGCACCCCAAATCGACTTCATTGCTGCAGAGCAGTTAAAATGTAAATGCAATTGCGTCAATTCCGGGATATGAGAGAGGGCGCAGCGTTACCTGCTCCTGCTCAGGTGAGTAGTTTTGTTTACCATTCCGTTCCCAGCGAAGATAGGACTGGATTCCACACAAATCCTCGGGAATAGAAATATTGGAGTAATCAACAGTCAACTGTGGCACTTCGACTCGGAAGTTTCCACCATTATATTTGAACCTGAAAAGCATCGAGCTTCTTTAACACGGTACTTCACACACAAGTCATTTCCCATCCTCTGTACCACAATCTGGAACAAAGCAACCAAAAGCTCGACACCGTAGATCGTCGTGTCACGAAGCTGCGAACTGTCTCAAGGATGAGTTATTACCATCGATCCGAATTGTCCTCTTTCAGGAGAAACTCGATGCCGTTGAGCTCAGAGTCTGCAAACTCAAGTTTAAGATACGCTTTGTTCCCATCCTGAAGTTTGATGTTAGACATCAGCAACATCAGATACTGTAGCCCGAGGCATATCACATTGGTCGTAGTTCTTATGACTATCTCGAAACAACAATAGACCCAGAACATGAACGCGTATCTATAAGAAAGGAGCTGAACATTTTTCCAACATTGACCACATCAGAGGAGAATAACGTAGAAGAGAGAAGAAAAAGTCATTTAGCCAAAAAGACCACATAGAGGTAGAGAACCTTCTGAAACGGTGTTTGCAGTGCTTGATTTTGAAAATCTCGGGTATTAGCTGGTCTACGTGATGGAAGATACCACTTGCTGCGCAACACAGGGCAACAAACCCACTGTCATCCTAATATCGAATGAGAATACCGGGTTTCAAAACTATAGGTAGCATACCACTACGAACTATAAGATGTTTTAACTCTTGCACTTCCCTCAAACTGACCTTTGGCCAGACTTTGTCGCTCCCCAGTGAAGTACAAGTTGGGACACATTGGAGTTGTACACCTCTAGTTCGATTAGCGCGGGCGATCCAGGTGACGCCCCCGCTACTGTAACCTACATTGCAAACATCAACAATGTGTAAGTGGAAGGCATAACACTCGGAACCATAACGTAAGTCTATACTATACTGTGTTGTCAAACACCAACTTCTTGAATCCCAACGGCTACTTCCCGATCGAGCACGCATTCGCCGGAGTTATAGACGCAACTTGGACATGTGTACGAGCCTAACAGAATTAAATCCTTATCAAACTGGAAGAAGAAAGCTTTACAATTACCTTTAAGTTGGCCCCTCCATCAAGCTGGAACTCCTTCGCAACCTGTGTCATGCCAAAACCCAGAATGACAGAAGCCATATGTCAACCAAAACCAACGACCGATCTTTTGGTTCAGCCGGTAACAGAGAGTTTGGCTGGTTCTATTAACCAGCTCGTCTCATGGTACCACCGAACCTAGCCCTCGAGCCTTCATTGCGAATTTCGCCAGAAGTCTCGACTATCTGCAAACAAATTCATAATCTGGAAAACGTCGCGACGAAGAGCAGGCCAGGCTTTAACTTCAATGAGACAGATTGATCGTGCAACAACTACACCAAGTGCTGCAATCATCTCACCAGCTTTAGAGCGGTGCATGATTTAGAGCAAATAGACTAACTTAGAACGGCGCATGATGTGAATTTTGTCTCGAAAGACCTACGAGATTACATTGCAGGCATTCAGAAGGCATTGACAGAAGTAGTAAGACAATGCCAACTAGGACAAAACATCAGCTGATATGTCACATATCTACTGTCGTCTTATCTGCCGCCTAAGATCCTGGAGAATAAAATCAGAATCTCCTAGTTGACAACTTAAGGTCATGTATAGAAGTAAATGTGGAGCTGACTTAAACTTGGCTTCGAAGCTACAAGGAGTTAAGAATAAACTACGTGTATCCGCGAGAATCCAGACCAAACGAACGAGCGTGCACTATATCTAAACAGGTACAACCCCGCCGTGATTACTCTATGATCATAACAAAAGTATATACTACAAAACAAAGTGCTCTCTCAGAAAATCGGGAAGCTGAGGTCAGTCCCAGTGATCACGAAGCAAGCTGAAATTCGAGAGTACCCTCGTTTCTGGTTTAACAAGAACTGCAGCACTTTGAAGGGCACCATAGACAACCCTAGGATTCAGTATCAACTACAGTTCTAGTAAGGTATCTCTTCGTGCTATCGGCATCAATGACTGCTTCTCGTCTGTACCCGAACTTAACTTCATATGCGACTCCAAACTGATGGCCTGTCCGCAACCGTGTCTTCACTACAGTAGTAGCAAGCCGCTATTTCCTGTTTCGTAATGTATTGCTCCATGCGACTGGCTATCTGCTTACAGTTGAGCTACGGCAGCAGACTGTAAAGACTCACACTACTGAGGAATGGATCTTACCTCGGCAACGGCGTCAACTGCCACTGCTGCGCGAGGCGTTGTTTCGCCAACTTTCTTCTCACTCCTCCCATTTTCGACTCGGGATGACGTTAGAAGAGAGAGATTTCTAGAGAAAAAACTAGTATTTTTCAAGGACAATTTTGAGCAGCTCGCTTGAGAAGAAGACACCGCTCGCGACGATGATGCACAAGTACAGGAGGAAAAATCCACGGAACCCCGCGCTAACTTCGTTCTACCATCCTTCTTTTTCTCCAAAGAATGACTGGTAATCGGACAAACTCCAACAGGAAGAACCTTCGCTAAAGCTCCGCAGCTCTGCATTCTGAATATCCGCCCTCCCTACGCTCGGTTCTAAAACGCAGAACTGAAATACAATCGGCGACAACCTGCCCTGTCGGAGCAAAGTCGCACTTGCTCCTCCCCTGCCGACTGTTAAGCTCAGAAGCTCGAGGACCAACTCTGTCGCCGATTGCTCTTGTCCTCGGGAGAATCTCCAAGAGACGCACAAAATTGATGAAAGATTGCGACACTCTTGCCCCCAGATAGCGTCCTATGGAAACTTGACCAAATGAACGCTTCAATATCCCCTTCGCTTTATACACGCGGCCTACGGTTCACTAGAATTTTCGGACCCTGGTTAACATTTCACCCCTCCTGCTGAACCCTGACCCCACCACCATACCGAAAAGATTACCTTTCACCACTTTTCTACCTGTAGGTACCTTTTCGATGTAAAGATCATCCCAGCTGATGTACGAAGAACTCCAAAATTCACACGGTTTGCAGGATTCCAATCAGTAACTTTTCAACACAAGTGATTGCCGGATGAACAGGTAAAAAGGCACGCGAATCCTGCGAATCCCCAGATTTTAACTCGTCTCCGGTATGACATCCTCGTATCTGTCAAGCACCTGGTTTTGACAGGTGTTAATATCATGCGCTCCTTATGACACGTGGAGAGTTCAGGTCCCTCTACCGTCATCACGTGGGCCAGCGCGGACAAAACTCCTTTGCATCCTTGACGTGTCGAGCTATCTACGGACTGCATTTCTCGTGGTTCAGATCGATGGAGACGTCAACTGCTATGCAGTACGTGGCAGTACGAGAACACCGTACGGCAACGTTGAACTCGGCCGATTCGATAGAAGTCATAAGCGGACGTAAATATATTGCAATATACAGTGGGCCCACGACTGTCGACTGCTGAATCTTATCAACTTGATGGCCTGCTTACGCCTGTGTATAGGCCAGGTTTTGCTATTCATCGAAGATTTTTCTGCCTTCGGTGGGTGCACACCTCTCTTCCTTTACGGTGCTCAGTACGTACTTTTATCTTTCACCAGAACTTTGTTCAGTAGGATGGTCCCTCCATCATCTTACTGTGAGATGGACGGTGTCGACCTGAACACAAGGCAATTCCTCAGTGCACAACTTGTCGAAAGCCGGGTACATTCGGACTCCACTTCCCTGGATTCATAATATTTACTGAACTCTGCAAACGAATTCTGGTCAGGTGGTCATGCTGTGGACGAATGGTGTTGGAAATACTTTATCTTCAAATCTTTCTTGTTCTGTTTCATGTCTGAGCTGACGTCAAAACCAGTGTGCTGAAAGTGCTAAGGAATTGAAGTGTTCGGAAGTCTTGCATTACCTGATTGCTGCGACAAATATTTGGACTCCGAATGGCTATCGGCCGATAGCCATACTAATTACGGGTGATTGCACTACTTCAAGCGAGCAGGCTTCTCTCCGATAGGTTTGACTACCAGGTAGTGGATAATCCAAGAGAAGACCAGGTGACCAAAAATTGTCTCTTGGATTATCCACTACCTGATGACCACTTGGTGGCCAAGAATCTCGACCATCACCGACATGAACATCATTCAAATGAACCTTTTACCTCCAGCAAGACCTGGGACATAAACTAGATGAATCTTTAATCACCAACCCGTCCGTCTAGATCTGACTCTGGATGGTTGACCTTCCACATCAGTCTAGTGAAGCCTAGCTATTCGTTTTAGCTCCGTGTGGAAATCGATAAGATCCTACATAGAATGCAGCTGCATTGCAGCACTACCGTAGGAAGTTGGAGGAGAAAGGTGCTACTCGTGTAGCCGAGATTCTAAAGTGCACCGCGTTTCACTCTATCAGCCAGAAATTCCTCACTCCCATAGAATCCATACATGAGGTACGCTGAGGGCTGTCAGGGATCTATTGGTCAGAGCTCCGCGGAGCTCAAGAAACTACTAAAGAAATATGGTGTATGCTCGATTTGGACAAAAGGGGCAGGTGGTGAATGCAGGAGGAAGTAAAAACGAAGTCCCAAGCTGTTATATCTTGCCCGTTGAACGGGCCACAAATATCTCTCTGCCCAGCATGCCGTATCGGAAGTCAGTCTGCACGAACCTCTGATTTCGCTTCCATGTTAGAGGGGCATGGCCTGCTTGTCGCGTTCGTTGAAGGACTCTCCTCTCTCCTATTACTGGTAGAAGTGAGGTTCAAATTAGTAAACGGTTTATGTGAACAGCGATTATGCTTACACATAAAACGACCATGGTTCGCCGAGCACTTGAGAAAAGGAATTCGTGCTTCCTAATCATCGGTCTCTAGATTGGCAACTATTGGCTAATATTTTTAAGACGCCTCATAAGCGGAAGTATCCTACTTTAATCGACAGAAGCCGAACATGCATGCAACATGAACTTTTGTGATTCCCTCGCTTATTGTTATTGGGGAGGAGTTATGTTAGGGGTTAAGGGGAAATTATATACCAAGTATCTCTAAATATTAAATATTAGCCGGACCAGGAGATCTTCTTGCATCTCCTGGTCCGAGAAGATCTCGACATAACCGATAAGAAAAGAGGCAGATACGATTCAAGAGTATAAGTGCGAGAGACTACTAGCATAGAAATATTAATCCAACCAGGTAATAAATTAAATCCTTGCATTTAATTTATTATTAAATTAAATGCATTATTTGTCTCCTCTTTCGGAAGATGGAAGAATGTGAAAGATACGCAGGGAAGTGTATACTCATTCACTGTAAAACTACAAGTGCGGCAACCAGTTGATAGAAAATAATATTTTAATCAAAAAATTAATTCATACCTAAATTTTCTTATAGAAAGATTAGTGACTGTCAATAAATTAAACCTTTGTATATTTGCCTCCTCCATCAGAAGGTGAAAGAAGTGAATATGCATGCTGATATGGAAACTTTTGTTCGCTTATTGTTATCAGGAAAATATATATGTATTAGTATATACTAAATATATATAAATAATTAAAATATTTTATAAAAGTTATTTGTTAGTCTATGTCTGGAAACACGAGGATAATAGGAGATAAACCATAAGTCTTGACTGAACTGCCGCACTTCAGAAGGTACAAGTCCGGGAAGCTATACACATTACTATATTAATTGTATAAGTTTAAGTTAGTTTAATTTAATACTAACCCTTTCTGTCAGAAGGGTTAGATATTAAATTAAATGCTTGGATATTTACCTCCTCTCAATGGAGGAGGTGAATATGCAGGTGCTCAAGATGGATATATATATATATCCACACTGAACTTATTGAGCATTTGATTCTCTCTACCGTGGACATTTTGTACCCCTCCCACAGCCTATCCCTCCTTGCATCTTTTGATCGGCACTTCATCCAAGAACAAGATATTCTTCTCGAGTATTAAATCTCTTAGTATCATATTCATCTCGTTCATCATATGAGCTACCAAATGATAGCTCTTTGCGCCAAGATACACACTTGAACCAATCCTAGTGGTGTACACATCGTATTGAATTCCATTGAGGGATACAAGAGCATTTCTCCAAACCAACTTCAATAAAGGAGGAAGGAAGAACTTAGTTGATGAGTATATGACGACACATGCTGTTAAGGCAGTCGAGGCTACCACTTACGGTGATAGGGTTGAAAAGATAGAGGATGATCTTCAAGAGATGAACTTTCATAATCACGTAGAACCGAGTGGACTTTGGTAGTATGTGATATCTACATTGCAAAAGAGAAAAATGCTACAAGACGTATTATTGAGAACGGCTGTCACTGTTCTTGGAGCTCACTATATGTAGTGTCGCAAGATTACTCTGTTTGCTCATTTAGTATAAAAGATACCGTTCTCACAGAGGATTTACACAAGTAACACTGTTCTAAGTTCTAAGATTCGTTCAAACACACAAATACACGGGTTTTACCTAGAATTCTCGTCTTCTCATAAAACCACACGGCTTCCTGACCCTTCAGAAGGTGCTCTGGAAGCCGTGTAACTAAAATATCACACAACTATCTACAGAGAAGCTCGGGAAGATGCTTCTTGCTTCCAGGTCACTTCTTCCGGTCTTCTCAATACCATCTTCCCGAAGCAATTCTCGGCTTCTAGGAGTTCAACTCGGCTTCTCACACCTCCAGAAGACTGCTCCTGCTTCGTAGAAGTCGACTAGCAACGTCTGTCGCACATTGCTCTTCCAATTCCCAACGGGTTAGATCAATCACAGGGTGTATGTCCCATGTAGCCTTCCCAAGCTTCTGTCTACGAAAACGGTCTTCCTGTAGCACTACAATGACATTCATCTTCACGGAAGCTCAATAGAAGTCTCAGAAGCTCACTAGAAGAAGGTAAGAAGATGGGAAGATGAGGGAAGATGGGGAAGAAGAGAAAATCCAAACGAGAGAAAACAAGATAAGAATAAGAAATTAAGACTCCGACAGGCTTCTAGTCCGGATCCTGACTAACAAGCCATCCCTGCTTGTAATAGTTTGGGGAGGAAGCCCACAAACATGCGTACAGTTACACAGTCTTCTACTTGAGGATGTCGTCTTCTGTTGTGGGAAGAAGGCTTCTTTTTTCTTCTCTCGCTGCTCCGACTACTCTGTCTTCTGGGATCCCTACCCATAGGACTGTCCGTACGTGGATCCGAAGTGCTCCACTGGATGAGCTAAGCTTCGAATCTGCACAACTGCTGACAATCACCGCCACTCAAGAAGAATGCTTCTCATGCACAATCGGGAGTGAATTCAAGAAAACCCATTACCCCCAAGACACAGACAAAGCTTCTGCACTCAAATCATCAATTCATTCCCCGAGAAGAAGGCACATTGGTGTTAGGAAGCTCACTCCCTCTACTTTCTGCTCCTACTCCTCGACATACTAGTTTAGCCAGCAGGACTACACGAGGATGCCGTTCCCTGCTCCTAAACTGCTCACTACCTCTATCTACATCTTCGAACCACTGTTGGCAACGAGAGAATGCAGACCCTTTCCGTGTAATCTCAATCTATTCGTATGTCTCTAACATCGGGTGTAGTGTGCACTCTGCGTATACGTCTCTAAGGTAATGTGTCTCTACTCACAGTGATGCGTATGTGTCCTGAAAATCTACTCTTCGATCCTACTTATGCATCTGCCTTGAGGCGTAGAGAGAATCCCCTCCAATCCTCAACTACAAACAGGGAGAGATGGGCGCTGTCAAAAGGATGCCACCCCACATGCAAGCGGTTCTTGTAGTGACGCAGGATTACTCCTTTTGCCCATTTAGTATACAAGATATCGTTCCCACAGAGGATTTATGTAAGTAATCGCTGCTCTAAGTTCTAGGATCTGTTCAAACACACAAACACACGGGTTTTGTCTAAAAATCCCTTCTTCTCACAAAACCACACAAAACCACACGTCTTCCAGACACGCCACATGGTGCTCTAGAACTAAACAAACAACTACCAACTAAAATATCACACAATTATTCACAGGAAAGCTCGGGAAGACGATCTTCCTGCTTCCAGGTTGCTTCTTCCGGTCTTCTCGATACCGTCTTCCCGAAGCGATTCTCGTCTTCTGGGGGTTCAGCTCGTCTTCTCACACCTCCAGAAGGTTGTCCTGCTTCGCAGAAGTCGACTAGCAACGGTCGTTACACCTTATTCTCACACTCACATTCCAACGGGTTAGATAAATCACATGGTGTATGCCCCCTGTAGCCTTCCCAGGCTTCTGCCTACGGAAATGGTCTTCCTGCAGCACTACAACGACATTCATCTTCACGGAAGCTCAATAGAAGTCTCGGAAGCTCACTAGAAGAAGGTAAGAGGATGGGAAAGATGAGGGAAGATGGGGAAGAAGAGAAAATCCAAACAAGAGAAAACAAGATGAAAAGAGTAAATTAAGATTCCGACAGGCTTCTAGTCCGGATCCTGACTAACAAGCCATCCCTGCTTGTAATAGTTTGGGGAGGAAGACAACAAACGTGAGTACTGTTGCACCGTCTTCTACTCGAGGATGTCGTCTTCTGTTGCAGGAAGAAGGCTTCTTTCTTCTTCACTTCGCTGCTCTGTCTTCTGGGATCCCTTACCCAGAAGACCGTTCGTACGTAGATCCCAAGTGCTCTACTGAACGAGCCAAGCTACACTTCCACAACTGCTGACAGTCACCGCCACTCAAGAAGAACACTTCTCATGCACAATTGAGAGCGAATTCAAAGAACCCACCATCCAGAAGACATGAACAAAGCTTCTGCACTCAAATCCACAATCTATTCCCCGAGAAGAAATCACAATGGCATTGGGAAGCTCACTCCCTCTACTTCCTGCGTCTACTCCTCGACACACCAGCCTAGCTAACAGGACTGCACGAGGATGCCGTTCCCTGTTCCTAGACTGTCCACTACTTTTATCTACATCTTCGAACCACTGCTGGTACGAGTATGCAGACCCCTCCTGTATATTCCAAGACTATTCGTATGTTTCCAACAACGGGTGTAGTGCGAAGAACTACCTATCCTGTCCCTCTGCTCTAATGTGTCTCGTCCGCCTGCACCATAGAATCGATGTGTGCAGTCGCTACAGAATTCTACAGAACTGGTAGCACATGCAGAACTCTATCTCCTACTCTGCTATCCTACTTATGTCGTTGCCATGAGAACCAGGGGAGGCGACCACCAGAGAGAGAGAGGCGTTGACAGGAGGTTGCTACCTCACATGCAAGCGGTTCCCCTGCCCGAATTGGCCATCCACCTTGTCCTTCCTACGCTACTTATGCTGCCACATGGTGTCCTAACTAATATTACATGGAAAAACTGCCACCCTTAAGATAGCATGTTCGATTCTACTATATTTGGAATTGTGAATGAAGTTACTAACTACTCAGATTGCACGGAGGCAATCTCTACCTGATCTGCTCATATCGGAGCTCCTAATGCGGCTTCTGATAAGCTAGAAAGCCCTGCAGTTACCTCGGGTGTCACTGAGGTGGCTTCCTCCTCATCGTCTCTTGCTGGCTCTGCTGTCGCTGCTGCTGCGTCTTCCTCGGCTTCGGCTTCTGCTTTGGAAGACAGAAGCGTCTTCTGGGAAGCGGAGTCGACCGGTGCTTCTTCCGTCTTCTGAGGCACGGGTGCGGGACTAGGGACCATGGGGACCTCATGGAGATCCGGAGAAGTCGCTTCCTCCACGCGGAATACATGGGAAGACGGCTCGTCTTCTTGTCTTCCGAGGCGTCTTCTGGAGTCTTCTCGGCTTCCAACGCTGTCACCACCAAGTGCACAGCGAGGTCGAACTCCTCCTTCTCCATTCCGGATCCAGTCGATGATGCTGGAGCGTGGGAAGATGCGGTTGCAGGTGTCGGAAGCGAGAGAAGATCATAAGTGTCTTCACTCCTTCTATCTGTCGATCCAAGTACCTGAACATGCTCTCCCGGCATTCCACCAACATTGCTTTGGACTCGCTGTCCCATCCTCTAGCTAAGGTAAGTAACTTCCTACCCGCGGTGTAGTTGAACTTCTTCCGAAGCGCTTCCACCGACTGTGTCAACATCTTCTGTGCACGGGCCTCTGCTGCTTCCCTCTGCGTCTTCTCAGCTGCAGCTCGCGCTTCCGCGGCTTCTCGCTGCGTCTTCCATATGGTCTGCTCTTCTACGAGGGCGGTGATCTTCTCCCGCACTCGGATGACTTCCTGATTGCGCTGCTGTACCCGCGCCTGCAACTCCTGGTTGCTCTTCCGAAGCTGTACCAGCTCCTTGGCAGAAGCGGCTGCTTCCGCCTTGTACCTGGCTGTAATCTTCTCCGTGGTGCGGAGACTAGCTTCCAGCGACTCCGTCTTCTTCTGGTCTTCCCCTTGTCGCAGCAAGGTGCGCATGCCGAATCCAGGTTGTAAGAGCTTCTCCTGTGCCCTCGCTCTCTTCTCCAGCAACTCCATAGCTGGCTGGATCTCCTTCTGGAAGTAGGCACTGAACTCCTCCAGTCGTCTTCCTGCGGAAGACAAGTTCATCTCCACCACTCGCTCCGCGGTGTCGACTCCGTCTTCCAGAGGCAAGGAAGCCTCTTCCACCACTACGGTGTCGAGGAGAGTCCTTCTCAGGAAGGGCGAGCCTTCTGGCTGTGATAGATCGCGAGATAGAAGTAGAGATTGTACCAAGACAAGAGCCAAGCAAGAGATCACAATAGCTGAAGTCGCTCACAGTGACTATGACTATAGATCACTTACTAATCAACATATCAAGTCTCAAGTCTCAGGAGACAGATCCACCTTCAAACACAACAGATAGGAGAATACTGAACTCACTATGCTTTATTTCTCTTCCAAGCACACTCAATAGTCCTCCACATATATCAATTTACAACCTATCTCTATTCAACTCCTTACGTTGATCACCGCAGATGCCAAACGGTCAATTCCCACTCAACTGGTCTTTTCTCCAGCAGATTTCTCTCCAGAACCTTCAACTGACGAAGATCTGAAACTCCAACGCCTTGTATCTCCTCCAACGACAGCTTCAACCCTGAAATTTCTCAGAAAAACCTGACCTTCTCAATCTGAGTTCTCCTCCTCCGCTCTCTTTCCACCAAATTCACCTCAACTCAAGCCTAATAGGTGAAATTCGGACACCAAACTCTTAATCTCCACTCTGCGTCAACCTCTCAACTGAAAATTATCAAGAATTTACTCCAGCGTCGATCAAGAGTCCCTTGCAGATTATCAAAACGTTCTCCTTCAATAAAACTGCCTCCTGTCCGATCAGAAGAAATTCTGCCTCCAAACTGCTCTCAGTCCCCCAAATACTTGTCCGTCCCTTTGTCGCGATCACCCCAATTCCTCAACTCAGTTCTGTCAGAAAAATTTCTCTCCCTCAGCCTCCAAGCTTCTCCTTCCGCTTCAGCTCTGAGCTCCCTGTAAAAAAATCTCCTCAGAAAGTATCCCCCCCCCCCGATCTTCAGCCGTCGCAGGTACTTAACCTAAAAGCTAAGGGCCCAGCTTAAGCTGCCCCCCTGCTGTCCTTATAAGCACAGTCGCTTATCACAAGCAGGCCCCCAGCTTAAGCTGCCCCCTTACTGTCCTTACGTACAAAACTCTTCTTTCAAAACTGACTTTCTTTTAAATAAAAGTACACAACTACCTCTGTAAAGCAGACTCCTTCACTGTAAAATGCCACCCTGCTTCCCTCGCCATTGCTAAACCGACTCGATGGATAATAACAGATTGACAAAAGTTTCCCGTGTCCTTGATGCCATCTTGAATATACTACAAGCCATCCAATGTAGGCCGAAGCCCTAACACTTATGAGGCTGCCCCACAGGGCTTACAGCCCCCCCATATGCGCACCAGGTATCTCCCATAGTATATTCAGGATGACATGCGGAGGCTTAGACCAGGAAGCCCACGATTAAGGGAGATACCGGTCTCCCGCCCCTAGATATGCAGGACATGGCTGCACACCCAACATAGACTCCCATCCGGGAGGCCAACATGCCGGAATAGGAACCCAAGGCCAGGGGGATTTGATCCTGAGACCTCCTCCTCCCTAGGCAGGCGCCCTATCACTGGGATGGCCTTGAGTTCCGTTCATAACAGTTAAATTTTCTGTACACATGCTTTTACAAAGAAGTTTACCTGTAAAGTCTTTACTAGCCTTTCCTACTCTAACTTCACTATACAACTCCGTTTTTTATGAATAAAGAGTCAAAACTATAGTACTTGTGAACACCTACACGCTCACGCTATCAGATTCTGAGTTTGAGCCACGAGCTAAAATCGACAGATTTCCCTCTTTCATGCATTTCTCAGTCTAAACCCCGTACTAACTACTACTTAAAACACTTTCTGTCGAAACTGGAAGCACAAAGTCGCTCTCCTCGTCGAGCTCTGCATTCCGATGCTCTTCGACCTCTTTCAAGGTGATATTTCAGTCTAAGCTAGGGGGCAGCTTATCAAGCATGGCCCCAGCTTAGCTCCTGCCCAGCTTGATAAGCTAGGGCGCAGCTTCCCGAACAAATGCAGGTTGAGTGTCTTCTGAAGTTCCATTTCCGCTCCTTGAACGTCATGCACTACGACATTCACCCCCTCCAAACCTGCACATCCTCCGGTATGTGCCAACTTTTCCACTAGTCTCCAAGGTTCTCTAAATCGCCGTCGTCTTCTTCAACGTTCACTTCGTCTTCTTCGGATAGCAGATCTGCTTCGGCATCCATCATCTGATCTGACTCTAGAAATTCGCCTAGCTCAACGGATTCTCCCCTTCTTCTGAACAACTTGATCCGCTTGCCAGCAACAGGAAGTCTTAGATGTGTACCATCAAGCTCCTTTAAAGAATAAGTAGCATTCTGATACACTTCTAAGATAACATACGGACCAAACCACCTCCTAGAAAATTTCCGAACTGTAGAGTGCTGATTCTCTAATGTGCTGTCATACACCAAAACCCAATCTCCAGCATGTATGGGCTTCGGCCGGAGCTTATGGGTCTTGTCAAACCTATCTTTGTTCTTGAGACGGGCCTCTTTTAGCTTCTGTTGTGCCTCTATAAGATCCTCCTCCCTACGTTCTAACTGTCTGATTCGAAGCGCCAGAAGTTGTACACGATCCATTTCTTCCTCCCATGGTAAAGTAGCCCATGTAGGAAAGTCCTCTTCTGCTGGCATAATCGGCTTCTGACCCAGCATCAGTTCAGTGGGCATGTATCCAGTAGTAGTGCAATGAGTCGACCTGTCAGCCCACAGAGCAAAAGGAAGCAACCTAGGCCACTGTCTATGCCTACCATCACAAGCCTTTACCAGAGCTTGAACAATCGACGGATGCCCTCTCTCGCTCTTACCAATCCCTTCCGGATTCATAGCAGTAGTGAGTTTTAGTTTCACTCCGTGTTGGGCGAAGAACTCTTTTGCTTCCGTACCACGTAACTCTCCTCTGTCTGCACGCAACCTTCCTATAGATCCGTACCTACAAATAATATCTTCAAGAACAAATCTACATATCCCTTCTGTGGCCTTCGTCCTCAGAGCTCGTCCTTCCACGAAATTGGAGAGGTCTTCCCGAGCCAACACCAAGTACCTCATACCCCATAACCCAGGAGGCATTGCTACCAAATCAATAACCCATTGAAAATGGATACTGGGCGGATAAGTTGGTACCAGGCCATCTCTGTAACGTACCTTTGAATAAAATTGACAGTGCAGGCATGAGCTTACAAAGTTCACCACGTCCTGGTAAAGCCCTCTCCACCAATATCTCTCCTTCAGTTTTGTATAGGTAGCCCAAGCTCCCCGATGTCCGGCCCACAAGGTGTCATGAAACTCCTTCATCAGCCGTTGCTTGGTCTGCTGATCGTCTATAACTCGCAAAAGCGCTCCATCTCTTCTCTTTGGACGTTTCCAAAGATATCCATCTCGCAACAAGTAATCATACGCCTTCCTCCTTATCTCTCTGAACTCTACATCACTCAAACCCTCCTGTCTGTTCAAAGAACTCAGATAAAATCCAATGTCACGTAACCTTCCCGTGTAGAACTCCTCTTTGAATGGCAGTGGCTCCAGATCCGAAGTTTGCTGACTACACCAAACATCTCTCTTCTCTTCGTTCTCCACCTCCGCAAACATCTCACCCTCATCTGTGTAGCGAGCCCTAGACAACATGTCTGCAACTGGATTCTCTTTCCCGGCAATGTGTTTCAGCTCAGGGTTCAAACTCCGGATGTAAGCAATCCATCTCAACATTGCTATGTCTGGAGTACTGCAGTTTGCTATCATACCAAGCAAGGGTAAACAATCTGTTTCTAAAATCACATGAGCACCTATCAAGAACTCCCGATCTACCTTCATAGCAGTAACAGCTCCCCATAGTTCACGCTTTACTTGAGGATAGTTACGTTGTCTGTCTGTCAAAATTCGGGCTCCAAATCTAGAAACAAACCGCATACCATCTGCATCTTCCTGACCAATTGCCCATCCAATCGCCTTTGGACTCGTGTCTACAGTTAGTATCACAGGCCTTCCTCTCTGATAGTTAAGTCTCCTCAGTATGGGTGGAGACTTCAGAATCTCCTTCAGTCGTTCCATTGTCTCATGATGCTCTTGCCGCCAAGTAAACCTCTTCCCTTTTCTCAGAAGCGCATACAAAGGCTCGGCAATGTGTGCATAATGAGGAATACTCACGCGAAAGAACACACAAGCTCCTAAGAAACGTCGAACCTCAGTGATATTCGTACAGTCTGCTATCCTTGCTATAGCATCTACCTTCTCTGGGTTCGGTCTTCTTCCAAATGTGCCACACAAATGTCCAACCACCATAACCTCTGACATCCCAAAACGAGACTTAGTACCATATAGAGTGAGATGTACCTCCTCCAGACGTGTTAGAATCCTACCCACGTCATGAATATGATCAGCAATAAACTTCCTGCAACCATTGGAAGTCACAGTCTCATCCTTGTCTTCCACCGGACAGCCCTTCATGGGAATGTCATCCAGAAATGGGATAGTGATCTCAGGTACAAATTCTCGCAACACCTTATGCATCGCATTCTGCATATGTGCTACAGAGTTTGTAGCTCCCTGAGGAAGAGTGCACATCCGCATCAATCCCAAGGGCGTGCGCATGGTAGTCAAGTCTCTACTCTCCAAGGCAAGTTGAAACTGATCATAACCCGAAAACAAATCTCCAATAGAATAGACAGACCTCCCAGCAAACGCCTCAGCTACCTCATCAACCACAGGTCCCGTTCCCACGTTCCGAATCGTGATGTTGTTGGCAGGCTGCAAGTCTTGGATAAAATGCAAAGCTCCTGACTTCTTAGGCACCGTGAACCATCGGCTGGAATACGGAGCCATGGAAGGCTCGAGGATACCCATCTGCATCTTCTCCTTCAGTAGCTCAATGAGCTTTGGCAGCAAGGCACGAGGGACTGGAATCGGCTTCAAGTCCCAGGGCACATGAGGTACAGTGAAGATAACCATCGGAGCTATCACACTAGGATCCACACAACCAATCTCTTCAGCTGAAAAAGAAAATGCTCTACCATGACTGACAATCATCTGTTCAAAAATCTTCTTCTCTACTTCAGTCAAGAAATCACCCCCTCCTATCTGGAGTTGTTCGAGTGTTTCCTGAGTAAACTGATGCCCTATTCGTCCAGGATTTCTGAGTACAGGCTCAGTGGCGGCTGACTCCATCTGCTGTTGCGAATCAACAGGCAATTGGGTCGCCACAGGCTTCACCTTCCTTGCTACAGCTTTATATTTGGCGTGTACTTCTGCTTCCTGACGGGAGCCGCACCAGCAGACTGCATCCTTCCATTCATTCTCCAGTCTCGGATGAGGACGATATCGCAAGTACGAGACAATCTCCTCATAGACTTCAAGAGAATGGATGGGGATCACCACCCTACCTCCCAACTGTTCTTCCATCTTACCCACTTCATCTAGCCAACGAACAAAAGATTGTACATCGATAAACTCTTGATACACACCAGAAATCATTTCATTTTCTTCCAGAGCTCCTATACAGCGCAGATCAGTTATACGTTTCTCCACCTGCCTCCTACTCTTTTCAGTAAGATCTTCTACTCTTGTAAATTCACTCCAATCCTCACAACTCAAACTCAACAAACCAGATCTCCAACTTGGAACTCTATATCCATTCTCAGAACCTCGAGCAGCCTCCTCATTAGTCTCCTGTGATCCCTTGGGCTGCTCAAGCGGGATCATAGTAGTCTTTGATCCTTCACTCTTGTCTTCCCGCTCTACAAGAGTGGGTTCTAAAAACCCTTACCTCTACAAATAGGGGAGTCCCTCAAGGTCTGTCTGTTTCGCTCGTGGTTTGACCGAACAGTCAGAAATTGAACAGAACGTTTGTCATCAAGACTACGGATTCTAGCAAAGTGTGACCCATCGTCCATCACTTTGGTCTCCATGCGCACTGCAGTGATATAGGGTTGACCAAGAATGACTGGATACGAAGCAGAAGATTGCACAAAAAAGTGTTGATCTACTTCTACATCACCTATCCTCACTCTCACGTTAGGACAAGCTCCATACAACTCTCCCTTCTGGTTGTTAGCAGCACGCAGCACCCATCCATGATTCAGCTCGATAGGCCACAGTCCTCTCTCATATATCTCTCGTGACATGATATTGATTTCTGACCCGTGGTCAACTAAAGCAGCAATAGGTTCAGGCAAACTCCCAAGACGTACCCGTGTCGCAGTTGTAGCACGAGCCCAATGCCTCTTCTTGAAGTCACTGTCAACTGTTGGACTCTCTCCATCAGCTTCATCATCATCAGCTTCAATAGTGCTAGTTCCAGCAACTAATGCCTCCTGCTGGTACCTCTTGTCTCCAGTCTCCTGAAAATGCACCTTCCCAAACTCCACATCATTTACAGAAGCCCCTATCACATCTATCATTTGGCTCTCTACCTGCTCAGATATGACTTGCCTCTTTCGCTTGATGACATCAATAATCAGCTCATGAAACTCTCTCTTTGCGATACCAAGAACTTCTCGAAGCGAAAACTCAACCCGTGCATCTAATATCCTCTGCTCCAGAATGCTTTTAAGATCGGTGGAGGTCTCAATATCTGCAGCAAGCTTGTAAGCAGGCCCTTTCCCCTTCTCTTGAGCAGTGAACCTTCTGCCAGCAGTCGTTGGTTCCTGCTGTTGTCTCTGTACGTCCTCCATTGGACCTGGAGCAGGTGGTGGAGTCTGTGAGGTAGACGGAACATCCTCTGGAGGAGCTGCACGTCTTCTAGTGACCCTCCGTCCCTGTCCCTCTCTAGTCTCCTCTGGATTCCCAGTTTCAAGGTCAGAGGCATCTCGTCGCCTCTTCTCCTCTACAGAAGCGTCCTGCCAATGAACATGCTTATCTACGTCCAAGAAAGCTTTAATGGACGCTGTATCTACGGGATCTTTCCACCCTGTGACTCTACGGATAGTTTCTGCTCCTCTTTTCAACACCTCAGAAGGAACCTCAGTACTGTTCTTATCAAGAGACCTATCCAGCAAAGTAGGGCTAGAAGAAACTTCAATATGCCCAGCATACACATCAAGATTCATCGGCGGTACTGTTACTGTAGTTACTGTTGCAGTTGCAGCGACTTGAGGTAGACTCCTCATACCTCCTCGTCCAAACTGCGTGTTTAATGGCTCTCCGGTAGAAACAAGGTGCAGTCTACCATTTTGATAGCGAACCACACCATCTCGTAGAGCAGCTGTAAGCTCTTGGCAATCTCCTCGAAGATGATCTGGACTGTCACACCAGATACACCTACGGATAGGAGCACCCCCTGGACGAGCAGCACCAGGCGTTGGTGGGAGCTCCCTATGTAAACCAGCCAGCTCTACTTTCAATTCACGCATCTGTCGGATCAACTCCTCAATTTGATTGTGCTGACCCTGGTTCTCAACCACCCTCTGAACAGGTACCCTCTGTGCAGGAACTGGCACAACTGGCACTGGAGGCGCTTCTACAGGAATAACAGATCTAGGAGCAAGAGCCGGGGGCTGTTGTACCTGAGGAGCATAAGGTTGATGGATCACCTCTGCAAGCGGTCGTCCTCCTACGGCCACTCTCCCTCGCCGCTGTCTTGTTAAAACGGCCACAGCATCTTCCACTCTTCCCCAATCCATAGTAACACCTCC
Source organism: Asterella californica (assembly GCA_036924285.1). Taxonomy (NCBI): domain Eukaryota; kingdom Viridiplantae; phylum Streptophyta; class Marchantiopsida; order Marchantiales; family Aytoniaceae; genus Asterella; species Asterella californica. The sequence continues at coordinate 28,068,534 of JAYKYS010000006.1, read as the reverse complement.
TTCAGCTGATCGATCTGCTAACATGAAGCATAATCGATCTGCTGTAGCCTCATCGGTGGCTTGCAAGAAGAGCTCTGTCCTTCTAGCATCCAAAGTTATCCGTTCGAGCGTCGAAAGCTGTCGATATCTTCGATCGAACTCTCTTAGCAACTCATTCAACCCCATCCTATGGCCAGGTTGCTGCTCAATCCAATCCAAAAAAGTCCTCCTAGTAACTCTCTCAAAATCCTCCTCCAGGAATTCCTCTCGGAGAGCTCGCTCAAAACTTGCCCAAACCCCAAGATTTCTCCTCTGTACATCTCTGACTTGATCTCTCAACTCAGGAATCACAGCCAACTCAAAACTTCCAATCATCTCTGCATCGGTCACCCTCACAAGCTCCATCTCTCCTCTGTACTCACGAAGATATCTGGAAATATCCCTGCCTTCAAATCTTCCACACCTATTTACAATCGCCTGCAAAGCTTTTGTAGATTTCAACTCACCCCCTCCGACGATCGGATGTTGTTGAACCAAAGCTGCAAGCGTCTTCAGTATCTCAGTAGTATCCAGGCCTGATGCTGCAGTGGCTGCTGAAGACGTTGGTGTAGCCGAAGGTGCAGCAGTAGACGTCGATGCTCCAGCCGTAGAGGCAGTAGCACCACTCCCGCTCTTGCGATCCATGTTCCCTTGATATGCAAATCTCAACCTCAGCAACCTCAGCGATTAATCACCCCAAGATGACTCTCAGTGGAAGCACCAGATTTATGTCGAGGAGAGTCCTTCTCAGGAAGGGCGAGCCTTCTGGCTGTGATAGATCGCGAGATAGAAGTAGAGATTGTACCAAGACAAGAGCCAAGCAAGAGATCGCAATAGCTGAAGTCGCTCACAGTGACTATGACTATAGATCACTTACTAATCAACATATCAAGTCTCAAGTCTCAAGTCTCAGGAGACAGATCCACCTTCAAACACAACAGATAGGAGAATACTGAACTCACTATGCTTTATTTCTCTTCCAAGTACACTCAATAGTCCTCCACATATATCAATTTACAACCTATCTCTATTCAACTCCTTACGTTGATCACCGCAGATGCCAAACGGTCAATTCCCACTCAACTGGTCTTTTCTCCAGCAGATTTCTCTCCAGAACCTTCAACTGACGAAGATCTGAAACTCCAACGCCTTGTATCTCCTCCAACGACAGCTTCAACCCTGAAATTTCTCAGAAAAACCTGACCAGCGTCGATCAAGAGTCCCTTGCAGATTATCAAAACGTTCTCCTTCAATAAAACTGCCTCCTGTCCGATCAGAAGAAATTCTGCCTCCAAACTGCTCTCAGTCCCCCAAATACTTGTCCGTCCCTTTGTCGCGATCACCCCAATTCCTCAATTCAGTTCTGTCAGAAAAATTTCTCTCCCTCAGCCTCCAAGCTTCTCCTTCCGCTTCAGCTCTGAGCTCCCTGTAAAAAAATCTCCTCAGAAAGTATCCCCCCCCCCCTGATCTTCAGCCGTCGCAGGTACTTAACCTAAAAGCTAAGGGCCCAGCTTAAGCTGCCCCCCTGCTGTCCTTATAAGCACAGTCGCTTATCACAAGCAGGCCCCCAGCTTAAGCTGCCCCCTTACTGTCCTTACGTACAAAACTCTTCTTTCAAAACTGACTTTCTTTTAAATAAAAGTACACAACTACCTCTGTAAAGCAGACTCCTTCACTGTAAAATGCCACCCTGCTTCCCTCGCCATTGCTAAACCGACTCGATGGATAATAACAGATTGACAAAAGCTTCCCGTGTCCTTGATGCCATCTTGAATATACTACAAGCCATCCAATGTAGGCCGAAGCCCTAACACTTATGAGGCTGCCCCACAGGGCTTACAGCCCCCCCATATGCGCACCAGGTATCTCCCATAGTATATTCAGGATGGCATGCGGAGGCTTAGACCAGGAAGCCCACGATTAAAGGAGATACCGGTCTCCCGCCCCTAGATATGCAGGACATGGCTGCACACCCAACATAGACTCCCATCCGGGAGGCCAACATGCCGGAATAGGAACCCAAGGCCAGGGGGATTTGATCCTGAGACCTCCTCCTCCCTAGGCAGGCGCCCTATCACTGGGATGGCCTTGAGTTCCGTTCATAACAGTTAAATTTTCTGTACACATGCTTTTACAAAGAAGTTTACCTGTAAAGTCTTTACTAGCCTTTCCTACTCTAACTTCACTATACAACTCCGTTTTTAATGAATAAAGAGTCAAAACTATAGTACTTGTGAACACCTACACGCTCACGCTATCAGATTCTGAGTTTGAGCCACGAGCTAAAATCGACAGATTTCCCTCTTTCATGCATTTCTCAGTCTAAACCCCGTACTAACTACTACTTAAAACACTTTCTGTCGAAACTGGAAGCACAAAGTCGCTCTCCTCGTCGAGCTCTGCATTCCGATGCTCTTCGACCTCTTTCAAGGTGATATTTCAGTCTAAGCTAGGGGGCAGCTTATCAAGCATGGCCCCAGCTTAGCTCCTGCCCAGCTTGATAAGCTAGGGCGCAGCTTCCCGAACAAATGCAGGTTGAGTGTCTTCTGAAGTTCCATTTTCGCTCCTTGAACGTTATGCACTACGACAACGGCTTTCATCTTCTGCGCACGAGAAGAAGCTACTCTTCTCATCTTCCGGGGTGGAAGACTCCTCATGGCAGGAGCGGCTCTCTTCTTTGCGCTTCCTCGTATCGCAGCAGGAGCGCCCATCCATCCTTCGTCTTCTGCGCTTTCCCCTTGGGAAAGAGGTGCAGAAACAACTTCGCCAGAAGTCGCTTCTTCGGCTCCCGGTAAGATTTGATCTTCCAACCGTTCCTCCCCTGTCTGTCTTCCACGAAAAGGCAGGTGGTGCTCCCAGGCACATGCCACGAACTCACGATCCTAGGCAAGATCTTCTTCTCGTACCAATATCCTCGGTTCTCGGACTCAGGTATGTGAAAAGCCTTGCGCCACTAGTCTTCAGTCCAGGAAGACGGTCTTCCTCGAGCTACTCCTGCTTTCGCAGGTACACGGTTACGAGGTGGCAACGCTGCCCACACCTCCTCCAGAAGCCCTTGATCTGCGAGGTTCCAATCCCACAGGAAGAAGTCGAGACCCAACTCCTTGAGGAAAGGAGTGGTCTCGGCCAATTCTGCCGCTGGTAACACCAAGCCTCGCGGATGCATCGACATACCTGGAAGATCTGTTGCACTAAACCACAAGCACCTACTATGAGCTGAAGGCTCAGTTCTTCCCGAGTGCCCACAGTCTAGCTTCTACTTCTCAGAAGACGAAACTAGTCTTCCAGAAGACAGCTACTCCGTCTTCCGGGATTCTAACAATACTTCCTAGATAGCTCTCGTCTTCCGAGCTATATCTAAACAATCCTATCTAAGCAAGGCCTCGCATGGATTACCAAGAAGACAACCCACCTTGCATTACATCCTACTTCCTATCAGAAGATACAAGATTCGCAAAACATAAGTGCATGACAAGTTCAGAAGATGGTTGCGGGCTCCTGCGGTGACAGTGACCTCTGGGAAGACACTCGGGACAGCTTCCGATTCAATGTCTTTCTCGGAAGACCTCCCGAAGTCAGACTTCCCTTCACTGGTCTCACCTGTCTTCGTCTTCCTACACGCAATCTATCCTCACAACAGACTCAAGACAATTGCACTCTGTTCTTCTGACTTCTCACCTCTCATACGCACTCAGGAGAAGCTTGCTGCTCGGTGGGAAGACATGACCCTCGACCATTCTCTCCAGATTCTACCAGCAAGTATTCTCACGACTCTCTTCTAAGCTTGGGAAGAAGAAGGAACGGCTGCTATGGATCGAACAGAAGAGACCCAAATGGACCCTCACGTCTTCTCGCTCATTTTGCCAGTCTTCCAGTCTTCTAGTCTCTCTAGGAAGATGTGGAGTTGAGAAGCTTGGAAGACCGGGAGGCACAGGCCTAGTTCCCGACTTCCAACTTCTCGAAATAACAAAACAACTCACCACACCACTCAGGATTCGTACCAAGTCTCTCTAAACACAAAAGCAAAGCAAATCCACTCTTGATACGAATTGTGTTCAGCCGACTTCCGAAGACAGTCTTCCGAAGACAGTCAAGTTTAAGAAGCGTCTTCCGAAGATGTTCTGTAAACCCTCCGCGGTCCTAACGATCAACTACCCCCCGATCTCTCAACCTCCACGATCGTCATCCACGAATCTGCAACTGTCGGGCCTGTCTCTCACTCAGGGGTCACCTCTGATGGCTTTGATGGAAGCACACCATGAATCTTGAAGGGAAAAAATGCTAAGTTCACTCTCATTCATACACCCACAAACTTATCAACTAAAATCTCCATAATCTCATCCACTAAAATCCTCCATTCTAACGACGTCTCTCAAGTTCTCACATGCTAAAAATGTCCCACACTCTCTATATTACTCAAGTTGTCATTACGACAATGTGAAAACAAGGATCAGGAGCTCTTCTCTACTCCTCTATTTATACATTCTAGGTTTTTACTTTGGTACCCTCCGGTAACTCAGCCGTAACTACTTTTACCGGGTTTTACTAAGATATTACTTAAGGTAAAAGCATTGATCACATGGGCTTTTTATCTTTTCACATGGGCTTATTCCTTCAAAGTCAACAACTTCTAGAAGGATTCTGGAATATTCTCAAGGAATCTCGAATTTCCACCCCCCCTCTACACTAGGACCCACTAAAAAGGAAACATGTGGAATCTCTTCTTGTTTTTAATGCCCACAAAGTCCACAACTTTAATCCAACCACTAATATCAAGTCAAAAAGGAGATAAGGGATACTTTCCACCCCCTTTCTACCTTTTAGACAAGATGACAAGATAGTAGTGCTCACTCTTTAGCAAATATCTGAATTCTGCCAAAAGTACAGCTAAGTTTAACCATAACTAACTTTTAGCTAGTCATGACTAACTTGATATCTCCTAAAAGTACTTTGGCAGCAAATAAACATTCTCAACACTTAGTTAGAACTAAACACCTTACTAATAGACAAACTTCCTATGTGTAACATAGGTCGTTACATTTTACCCCCGGACTAAATTTTCGCTCCGTCCTCGAAGTGAAGAGAGAACTTCCGTCGATGAAACAACTTCAACTTGTCATGGTTGACCCGATCGAATCTCCTTCCTCCCAGCTCCTGAAGGTCATATGTGAAGTTGCTCCACACCTTATCTACAACAAAAGGACCAAAATATCTCGGAAGAAACTTCTTCCTAGCCCTCTTGAATCTGATAGCATCATACAACATAACCCAATCTCCGACTTGAAAAGGTTTTACCTCCCTCTTGCCCAACCGTTTGTCGTAACTCTTCTTTTGATACGCCTGAGCTCGTTCCATCCGGATCATTGCTACCGCTCGGGTCTCTTCCAACTCCATGAGTTGCTCCCTTCTTCATCTGACCACGTCTTCTCCTCTCGACCTCTTCAACTTTCGTTGAATAGTTTGAAAAGTATCCAATTCAAATTGGATCGGCAACTTGGACTCCACTCCATAAACCAGTCGAAATGGGGAGTACCCAGTAGAAGTCTTTGTTGTCGTTCGATACTCCCATAAGATGGCATGTAGCCTCTTATCCCAAGTATGTTTCGCAGTCTCAACACCAGCATCTTTGGCGAGCATCATACAAAGTGTAAGATTGGTCTTCTCCGCAAGACCATTAGCATTTGGTTTGTATGAGGTCGTTACTCGTGGCTTGATAGAAAAGTGTTGTAGCATAGCAGTAGTCATGCTCCCTACAAACTCTCCTCCTCTATCTGAGACCAACTCTAACGGACATCCAAATCTCGTGATGATCCTCTCCCATAGGAATCTACCGACTTCTGTTTCATTGGTCTCTCTCAAAGGTCTAGCCTCTACCCACTTGGTACAATAGTCAGTGGCGACTACAATGTATCTATTGCCTCGAGGTGTCTTATTAAGAGGACCTACAAAGTCAATACCCCACTTCTCAAACGGCCCTAATACTGGAATTGATCTTAACGGAGGTGTTCTAGTAGACTTTAGAGCAAATGCTTGACATATGTCACAAGTTTTGCAATAGTCTAAACACTCTTTGAAAATCCCTCTCCAATGATAACCCGCATCCAAAATCTTGAAGGCTGTTATCTTACCAGCAAAGTGACCTCCGCAAACAGTTCCGTCGTGAAACTCGTGCATTAGCTTGAATGCCTCCTTCTGACCAACTGCTCTCCTTAGTAACCCATCTGCTCCTTGATGAAACAGAATTCCCTCCACCATGGTGTAAGGTTTGCATCTCTTGATTAACGCGTTACGTTCTCGGGTATGCATACCTTCTGGAAAAGAGCCATCTGCAAGGAAACTCCAGATTTCCTTGTACTCGTCCGGTATCTCCTCGATGCTTGTGATGGTCATCAGATGCTCGTCTGGAAACGAATCGTCAAATGGTTCTTCTCCCTCATCATCATAAGCCCTCGACAAAAGATCAGCATTCGCATGCTTTTTCCCTGGTCTATCTTCGATCACATAATCGTATTCTGTTAGAAGGATCTTCCAACGAGCAATACGACCTTCGGCATTAGGCTTATTAAAGATATACTTTAAAGCTTTGTGATCTGTGACTATGGAAAATTTCCCTCCTAGCAAGTAATGTCGGAATTTCTTCAATCCAAAGATCACCGCTAATCCTTCTCGTTCAGTCACGGAGTAATTCTTCTCCGCTGGAACCATCTGCCTACTAGCATAAGCTATAGGATGATCATGCCCATCTCCATCTAGCTGACTTAATGTACATCCGATTGCTACATTGGAGGCATCCGTTGTCGAGTTGAGAGTCTTTCTTGGGGAGGGCGGACCTCCTTACTGTGATCGATCAGAGAAAAATGACCAGAAAAGAAAATAGGCTGCTGCTGACGATGAGATCTCAAAACACTGCTCCTTGTGCTCACCGATTACAAAACAAACACTCAAATACACACTCAAGTACACAGATAGAGCTCTCAGGAGTTGAAATAATTTTATTATAGTGTCGTCTGCACCACCAATTTCTCCAACTGTGCAGAAAATCTCTCTCTTCCTCTCCTGCGCACTTGTCTTCACCCGTCAAGCCAAAAGTCTACCCAGTACGTCTCAATCTGAACCTAATAGAGAAATTCGGACCCCTGAATCTTATTCCTCTCCTTGCCCCAACTGAAACTCTCAGAAATCTGATCCAACGTCGATCAAAAGTCCCCTGTAGATTTCCAAGCGATCTCTCAATAGAACTGTCTCCTCAGAGTAATTTCTCCCCAGAATAGTTTATTTAACAACGTCCAAGCCTAAAACTCATGCCTCTCTCTCTTACGATGCCCTCCCAATTCAATCTGTCAGCAATTTGATCTCTCCCCAGCTTCTTAGCTTCTCCTGCGTGTTCCGCTTCAGCTCTCTCAGTAAAAACTTCCTTTTCAAAAACTGTCCTCCCGATCCCAAGTCGCCGCAGGTATTTTACCTAAAAGTAAAGACCCCAGCTTAAGCTGCCCCCCTGCTGTCCTTATCAACGCAGTCACTTATCAGAAGCAGGGCCTTAGCTAAGCTGCCCCCCCCTCTTAAACTCTAATTCTCCTCCTTCCGCCTCCGCTGTAATCTTCCGCTTCAAGCTTCTGTTGTAATCTTCCGCTTCCGCTGTAGTTTTCCGCTTCCGTTGTAATATTCCGCTTCAAGCTTCCGCGATAATCTTCCGCTTCCGCTGTAATATTCCGCTTCAAGCTTCCGCGATAATCTTCCGCTTCCGCTGTAGTTTTCCGCTTCCGCTGTAATATTCCGCTTCAAGCTTCCGCGGTAAACTTCCGCTTCCGCTGTAGTTTTCCGCTTCCGCTGTAATATTCCGCTTCAAGCTTCCGCGGTAATCTTCCGCTTCCGCTGTAATCTTCCGCTTCAGTTTTCCGTTGTAATCTTCCGCTTCCACTGTAATATTTCGCTTCAAGCTTCCGCGATAATCTTCCGCTTCCGCTGTAGTTTTCCGCTTCCGCGGTAATCTTCCGCTTCCGCTGTAATCTTCTGCTTCAGTTTTCCGCTTCAAGCTTCCGCGGTAATCTTCCGCTTCTGCTGTAGTTTTCCGCTTCCGCTGTAATATTCCGCTTCCGCTGTAATCTTCCGCTTCAGTTTTCCGTTGTAATCTTCCGCTTCCACTGTAATCTTTCGCTTTAATTTTAAGGCCCCATCTAAAGCTACTCCTCTGCTGTCCTTATGCGTACATAATATTCAGCAAAAGTTTCCCGTGCCCTCGATGCCATCTTGATGCCACCCTGAATATACTACAAGCCATCCAATGTAGGCCGAAGCCCCAACACTTATGAGGCCGCCCCACAGGGCTTACAGCCCCCCCATATGCGCACCAGGTATCTCCCATAGTATATTCAGGATGGCATGCGGAGGCTTAGGCCAGGAAGCCCACGATTAAGGGAGATACCGGTCTCCCGCCCCTAGATATGCAGGACGTGGCTGCATATCCAACATAGACTCCCTTCCAGGAGGCCAACATGCCGGAATAGGAACCAGAGGCCAGGGGGGATTGATCCTGAGACCACTTCCCTCCTAGGCAGGCGCCCTATCACTGGGATGGCCTTTGGTTCCGTTCAAGAAGGTAAAAGCTTTTGTACATATGTTTACCTGAAGAAATTCTTCTGTAAAACCTTCACTAGCCTTTCCTACACTAACTTCTCTATACAACTCCGTTTTTAATGAACAAGGAGTCAAAACTATAGTATTTGTGAACACCTACACGCTCACGCTATCCGATTCTGAGTTCGAGTCACGAATCAGAATCGACGGATTTCCCTCTTTCACATATTTCACAGTCTAAAACTCGTACTAACTATTGCTTAAAACACTTTCTGTCAAAACTAGAAGCATAAGGCCGCTCTCCTCGTCGAGCTTTGCATTCTGACGTCTTTCGACTCCCTTAGGGGTGATATTCCAACCCAAGCTAGGGGGCAGCTTGTCAAGCATAGCCCCAGCTTAGCTCCTGCCTAGCTTGTTAAGCTGCAGGGCAGCTTCCTTTACACAATATAGAAAAAAGTCTCTCTGCAATACTTTTCACTGTATAGACCTATGTACAATACGACATTCACCCCCTCCAAACCTGCACATCCTCTGGTATGTGCCAATCCGTCACCGATCCTCGTGGTCCTCCGAATCGTCCTCGCTCTCTTCGACCGTCTCTGAAAAGTCTTCATTTGCTCCTGTCTGCTCTGAACCTAAGAACTCAGCTAGCTCCACAGTCTCCCCTCTCTTCTTGAATAACTTCACTCGTTTCCCTGCAACTGGAAGCCTTAAAGGCGTGCCATCTAGCTCTTGCAAGGAATAAGTAGCATTCTGATGTACATCAGAGACAAGGTAAGGGCCAAACCACCTTCTCGAAAACTTTCGAATTGTAGAGTGTTGGTTCTCCAATGTACTGTCGTATACCAACACCCAGTCTCCAACTTGTATCGGTTTTGGTCGAAGTCTATGAGTCTTATCAAACCTCTCCTTGTTCCCAAGTCGAGCCGCCTTCAGCCGTCGCTGCGCTTCAGCGAGATCCTCCTCTCTGCATTCTAGCTGTCTGATTCGTAGTGAGAGAAGCTGCACACGGTCCACATTGTCCTCCCATGGCAAGGTAGCCCAGGTAGGACAGTCTTCTTCTGCTGGCATCATCGGTTTCTGTCCTAACATTAACTCAACAGGCATATATCCTGTAGTAGAACAATGAGTTGTTCTATCTGCCCATAGAGCAAAAGGGAGTAACCTAGGCCACTCTCTATGCTTACCATCACACGCCTTCACCAAAGCCTGAACTATCGATGGATGTCCTCGCTCACTCTTGCCAATCCCCTCTGGATTCATCGCAGTAGTAAGCTTGAGCTTCACACCATATCGAGCAAAAAACTCTTTCGCTTCCGTACCACGTAGTTCTCCCCTATCTGCCCGTAGTCTTCCTACAGACCCATATCTACAGATAATATCCTCAAGAACAAACTTACATATCCCCTCTGTGGTCTTCGTTCTCAAAGCTCGTCCTTCTACAAAGTTGGAGAGATCCTCACGAGCCAGAACCAAATATCGCATGCCCCATAACCCCAGAGGCATTACCACCAAGTCGAGAACCCACTGGAAGTGAATGCAAGGCGGATAAGTTGGCACGAGACCGTCCCTATACCGGATCTTTGAGTAGAACTGACAATGCAAGCAAGAACTGACGTAGTTCATCACATCCTGATACAGACCTTTCCACCAATACCTTTCCTTCAGCTTGACGTAGGTAGCCCAAATCCCTCGATGTCCGGCCCATAAGGTATCATGGAACTCTTTCATTAGTTGCTGCTTAGTCTGCAGATCGTCCACTACTCGTATGAACATCCCATCTCTCCTCTGTGGCCGTCTCCAAAGATACCCATCATGCAGAAGATAGTTGTAAGCTTGTTTCCTTATCTCTCTGAACTCTACTTTGCTCCATCTCTCTTGCCTCTCCAACAAGCTCAGATAATACCCTATGTCACGAAGTCTACCTGTGTAAAGCTCCTCTCTAAACATCAACGGCTCCAAGTTCGTAACCCGACGATTAACCTGACACTGAGCATTCTTTCTCTCCTCTTCCTCAGCTTCTGAAATCATGACATCCTCGTCTACAAATCGAGCTCTTGACAACATATCTGCGACCATATTCTCCTTCCCTTTTACATGCTTCAGCTCTGGATTCAAGCTTCTAATATAGGCAATCCAACGTAACATCGCTATGTCTGGCGTGCTACAGTTGGATATCATGCCTAGCAGAGGTAGACAATCCGTCTCTAGGACTACATGAGCACCAATCAGGACTCACGGTCTGTCTTCATCGCTGTCACCGCTCCCCACAACTCACGCTTCACCTGAGGATAATCTCGTTGCCTGTCTGTCAAGATCCTAGCTCCAAACCTAGAGGTAAACCGCATACCATCCGCATCATCTTGACCTATTGCCCAGCCAATCGCCTTTGGACTAGTATCTACTGTGACCATGACAGGTCTCCCACATCCGTAGTCTACTCTTCTTAGAACAGGTGGAGACTGTAGAGCCTCCTTCAGCCTATTCATAGCTTCTCGATGGACCGAGGTCCATGCAAACCTCTTACCCTTCCTCAATAATGCATACAAAGGCTCAGCAACATGGGCATAATGAGGAATGGATAAACGATAAAATACACAAGCACCTAGAAAGCGTCGAACCTCTGTGATATTCCTACAGTCTGCCATCCTAGCTATGGCTTCAACCTTCTCGGGGTTTGGTCTCCTTCCAAAAGCACCACACAGATGTCCAACCACTAAAATCTCAGACACACCAAACTTGGACTTAGCTCCTGACAGGGTGAGATGTACCTCCTCCAGACGAGTCAAGATATGTTCTACATCCCTGATATGGTCTGCAACAAACCTTCTACATCCATTCGCAAGTACTGCTTCATCCTTGTCTTCAACCGCGCAACCCTTTATAGGAATATCATCTAGAAATGGAATGGTAACATCAGGCACAAACTCCCTTAGTACCTTATGCATCGCATTCTGCATATGAGCCACCGAGTTTGTCGCTCCTTGTGGAAGAGTACACATCCGCATCAACCCCAGGGGCGTACGCATAGTAGTTAAATCTCTACTCTCCACAGCCAGCTGGAACTGATCATAACCAGAATATAGATCTCCTATCGAATAAATAGCTCTCCCTGCAAATGCCTCTGCTATCTCTTCAATCACAGGACCCGTCCCAACGTTACGTATGGTTACGTTATTCGCAGGCTGTAAGTCTTGAATAAAACGCAAAGCTCCTGACTTCTTGGGCACAGTGAACCACCTGCTAGAATATGGCCCCATAGACGGCTCAAGTATCCCCATCTGTACCTTCTCTTTCAACAACTCGATGAGCTTAGGCAACAAAGCACGAGGAACTGGGATCGGTTTCAAGTCCCAAGGCACATGAGGGATTGTGAATATAACCATAGGCGCTATAACCTTTGGGTCCACACAACCTATCTCCTCTGCTGAAAAAGAGAACGCTTTACCATGCTTCACTATCATCTGTTCAAACACTGCCTTCTCGTCCTCAGTCAAGAAATCACCCCCTCCTATCTGGAGCTCCTTCAATGTCTCCTCAGTAAACTGGTGTCCTACTCGCCTATGATCACGCAAAATAGGCTCAGTCCCCACTAGCTGTACTTGCTGCTGGGAGTTAGCAGGTAGTTGAGCTGCTACCGGTCTTACCTTTCTCAGTACAGATTTGTACTTCGCATGGACATCTGCTTCCTGAGGGAGCGCACACCAACAACTTGCTTCTCTCCCCTCATTATTCTGCATCGGATGAGGAAAGAACTGCACGTATGTAGCAATCTCCTCATATATGCGTCGAGAGTGGATAGGGATCACCGCCACACTATTCTTCCCTTCCACCAATCCACTCACATTATCTAACCAACCGACAACTGACTGTACAGACATAAACTCTTCAAACAACCCAGAAACCACTTCGTCTTCAGGTAGAACTCCTACACGCCACAACTCTGATACATGTTTCACCACCCATCTTTTTGTATTTTTCTCCATATCTTCAACTCTTGTAAATCGACTCCACCCATCTGTCTCAAACATCAGCAACCCAGATTGCCAACTCTGTACACCACACTTGTCTCCAGACCTCTGTACATGTCTCGCTTCCAACTCTGACGGGACCTCAACAGTAGGTTCTACACCCCTGTCTTCCCGCTCTACAGGAGTGGACTGTGAAAACCCTTACATCTCTTCGTCTGAGAATCTCTAAGGGTTTGTCGGTTCCGTTCATGTCTTGAACGAACCGTTAAAAACTGTACTGAGTACTTGTCATCAGGACTCCGAACTCTGGCATAATGAGACCCATCGTTCATCACCTTTGTCTCCATTCGAACAGCGGTGATGTATGGTTGGCCCAGTATGACAGGATAGGAGGCAGACGACTGTACAAAGAAATGCTGATCAACCTCTACATCTCCAATCTTCACACGCATATTAGGACAAGCTCCGTATAACTCACCCTTCTGATTATTTGCTGCACGGAGTACCCAACCATGATTCCTTTCGATTGGCCACTGCCCCTTCTCGTACACCTCCTTGGAAATGATGTTGATCTCCGACCCGTGATCCACAAGTGCAGGTACTGGCTCAGAAAGTCCCCCAAGTCGAACCTGCGTCTCTGTTGTCGCTCTTGCCCAGTGCTTCTCCTTGAAATCGCTGTCAGCGCCTGACCTTTCCTCTTCAAACTCTTCATCTTCATTCTCAATAACAGCAGGACCAGCAACCCATGCCTCATACTTATCATCTCTGAACTGATCAACACCAATAGCATCTACTGCTCCAACCATCTGACTACTTACTTGTTCAGTCAATACTTGTCTCTTTCTCTTCATGATGTCTATTATCAACTCATGAAACTCTCTCTTTGCGATACCAAGCACTTCACGAAGAGTAAACTCAACTCTAGCATCCAAAATGCGTTGCTCCAGAACAGCACGCAAGTCTGTTGTTGTTTCGATGTCTGCCGCTAACTTGTAAGCTGGAGCTTTCCCCTTTTCCTGTGCTGTAAACCTTTTCCCCCGCACTCTATCCGCAGCAGTAGGCTCCTGTGGTAAATCATGTACACCTTCCATAGGGTCTACTGTAGGTGGTGGGGCTGTAGAGGTAGAAGGTATATCCTCTGCAGCAGGAAATCTACCATCTGGTACAGTTGGTGATGGTTCTGCTGCTCTCCTCCTCGTAACTCTCCTACGGTCACTGTCCTCTGGTACCCCTGCATCTAAATCAGAAGCATCCCGTCTTCTCTTGTCTTCCACCATGGCATCCTGTTCACCACTTGTCTCTAAAAACGCTCGAATAGAAATTGCATCTACTGGGTCCCTCCATCCAGTAGCTCTCCTAATGCTTTCTGCACCTCTCTTCATCATTTCCACTGAAACCTCATTAGCCTGCTCAACCATAGTTGGATTAGAGCGCACCTCAACCTTCCCAGTATACACATCAGCCTCTGCAGAACCCGCAGTCATCGCTGTAGTATTCACGCCAGTAAGTGCTGGAAGAGAACTCCTCATTCCTCCTCTCCCAAAATATGTGTTCAAAGGCTGCCCCGTGGCAGTTAAATACAACCTGTTATTCTGATAGTTGACTACGCCCTCTCGCAAGGCAACCGCCAAGTCTTGACAGTCTCCTCTGAGATGATCTGGGCTGTCGCACCAAATACATCGCCTTGTAAAGGTTCCTCCTACAGGTCGAGCACCTGGCGCAACTGGTCGTTAGTCTCTCCTCAAGTCTGCCATCTCAACCCTCAAATCTCTCAGCTGTTGAGTGAGCTCTTCTATCAAGTTATTCTGATTTCGGTTCTCAGCAGGTCGCTGTTGCTGTCTAGGTCCTCTCTGTGCTGGGATAGGTGCTGCAGGCGCTTGAGCAATCACTTGGGGAACCACTATGGGTGCTTGAGGAATCACAATAGGTGCCTGAGGTATTGTAGGAGGAGCTACATGAACTTGAGGAGCTACTCTCTGCTGCTCTGGTAAGGTTTCTAGCTGTAACACCATCCTACCACGACGTTGCCTAGCAAGGGTAGATACTGCTTCTTCCACTCTCCTCCAATCAGATGTAACTCCCCCTTCAGTCCCTCGATCAGCCAACATGAAACAAAGCCTATCTGCTGTGAACTCATCCAGAGCCCCCAAGAACAACTCCGTCTTCCTAGCATCCAGCGTCAACTTCTCTAGACCAGAAAGCTGAGAGTACCTCTTCTCAAACTCCCGAATTATCTCATTCAATCCCATGGAACGTCCAGGCTGACGCTCTATCCAGTCCATGAGAGTTCTTCTGGTGACTCTTTCAGAGTCCTCTTCTAGAAACTCTTCTCTCAATGCACGCTGTCGTGTTGTGAGACGTCCCACATGTGAATTCAGTGTAGAACGGGTGTTGTGTTTTCTTTTGTGTTCGGTGAACCTTTTGTGTAGTTCGCATGAGAGAGTATTAGGTGTCACGTTCACAGAGATCTGGATGTGAGATCGCACGATAACGAGATGTGCTGACTCAATGATCCGTGAATGTTCGCGTGAATGGCTCTTGTTGTCAACATAGGTATAAGATAGTGGGTTGGGGGTTTGTGAGGCATTCTTCTTTGGGGGTAGTTTTCATGAGTGTGTCTTAGTGTCTTACGTGATAAGAAGGAGCGGCAAGTGTTGTATTCATGGATGGAGGATTGAATCGAGTTCCAAATCTGCCATTTCCGAACCCGTTCCATATCAAGCTTCACTTGATCCACCGCGATCACTTTCGACAGTGGTTCGTCGCCCACTTTGGAGAAGAGTTCATGGGGAGGATGATGGACTCGCCTACTCCGGTGATCTTACCAATCGTCACGTATGGAGAAGACTGGGACTTGACAGTGTACATCTTACTTTGAGGAGGGCCAATGGACTTGAATTATCCAGCCAACATCCCTTTCAACGTCTGGGTGGATGTTCGGTGTCACTGTCGGCGGAAGATCAATCATCGTGCGTGGATCGCAAGGAACTTTGGGGAGGAGTACTGTAATCAAGTTATGGCTTCTCCATTTCCTTTTGTAGTACCTTTCATTGTAAATCGGTTCCAGGTCGTCATCTTGACCTTGTACTGAATCTTAAGTGTTAAGTAAGATCTCTATAGTTTGACGAGGGTAATTAACTAAGGTTGGGACCAATGCCTTGAAGGCATGAGAGGGTAGCTAGGTCATAGTTGTTCTAGGGTACCAAGTAAAGGACAAAAGAGGTTTCCAGATCTGTTTCTTATTGGTCTATTTTCGACCAATCAACGCCATTCCAGATCTGCGGACGGCTTTAGGGTTTTGGAGGTCTTCCCGGGGGTCATTTGAGGAGTGAGTGGTCTTGTTGGAAAGCTCTCGAGACGGGCTACACTCTGGAGACAAAGATCAGGCGATTTGGAATTCTGAGGAGAGAGTGATGGACGTTGAAAGTCAGGGGGGTCAAATCGGTACCCCGAGCCACGTTTTGGAGTGATCCGGGAGTTTGAGAGGTGATCTTTAGGAGCTGTCAAGGGGATCGAGTAGTTCACTCCGTGCTGGTTGTATTGATGTAAAACAATCCTACATTTGGGTTGTATTTGCTCCTGAAATGATCAATTGAAGTTGGCTGTTACAGTTGAGAGGTATGAGAAAACCCGCTTTCTTTGGATTCAAAGCTTGAGTTGCTCCGTGCACATGGGATTGGATCTCTGAGTGAAACTTTCCAGGATGAGAGTGTGCCCTATCAGCTAGTCACATGTGAAATTTCAGTTCAATTGGGTAAGAGAATGTGTGGAGATCTAGGATTTTGGTCATCGAGATCTGTAAAGCTCAGAAGTTAGCACAGGCGGGTGGCTTGATTCATCGCGAACAGTTGGGGGTCAGATCTGAGACTGAAATTTCATACAGTAGTAGAGAAGGGTCAGAGGGGATGTCCTGTGGAGTTTGAGCCTGATTGGATAATCGAGGTGAAGGCACGAGAGTGTCAAAGTTCAGTTTGCAGCGAGGCGAGAGAGACGTAGAGAGATTTTGCTGAAATCTCTTGGTTGGAGTTGAACAAAAACGACTTGAAGATGGGAGGTGTGCTTCTTGGAGGTGTCGTGTGGATGACAATGAGGCTGTATTGTGAGATTGGTACGGCGATCACGCTCAGTGGAGGTGCCACGTCTTGCTGAAGCTGAGGTACCGTTATCCTCGGTATCACGCCCCGAGTTTCTAGCTGTTTTGCTGCCGATATGTCTTGTATCGTTGGGAAGCTTGTGTAGTAAGCGGTCCTTGCTGTGGACATCTTCTTGAGCAAATTCGTATCAGCGAACAATAGAAGGTCAGAGGCTACAATTTGGTAGTTTGTCGAGAAGAAGTAGTGAAGCGGATGTGGATGAGAGATTGTATGAAGAGTGCTTGGGATCTAAAGCAGACACGTACCGTGTATGAGCCTTGCCTTTATCTAGAGTGGAGTCGAGCTCCGAGTCATTTGTGTGATGCACATGTGCTACACTTGGGTCAAGTTAGCTCGCTAGTAACCTGCAAAAAACACTGATAGATTAGATATTGAGAGCATAAGTTTTCATCGGTTAGGTCATAGATCCAGTTGTATCTCTCTACAGCCAGATACCCCGTGTATTCCCAGACCATATTTCACGCCCTACGACAACGCTCAAACAAAGTCCACCCACCTAGATGTCTTCTCTGTAAATTTCTCACCTTCTCTCTCAGTTCAGGGACAACAGTCAACTCAAAGCTCAGAATTACCTCAACTTCAGGTGCCCTGACCAACTCCATCTCACCCACATACTCCCGTAGGTACCTAGTAACATCTCTTCCATCAAATCGTCCACACCGACCAACAATTGCTTGTAATGCTCTTGTGGACTTCTGCTCAGCTCCCCCAATTGCAGGCTGCTGCTGAATCAAGGCAGCCAACGCCTGAAGAATATGAGACGTGTCTACAGCAGGCTGTGTTGTTGCTGTTGGAACCGCTGTAGGCCCTCCTTGAGAGCCAATTCCATCTTGACCAGGAGTCCCTTGAACAGGAGCACCTTGAGCAGCAGCTACACCTTGTACGGCAGCACTGTGATCCATCTTCTCAACTCAGTCAATTCTCCAAATCAATCACCCCAATAGCTCTCAGTGGAAGCACCAGATGTCGAGTTGAGAGTCTTTCTTGGGGAGGGCGGACCTCCTTACTGTGATCGATCAGAGAAAAATGACCAGAAAAGAAAATAGGCTGCTGCTGACGATGAGATCTCAAAACACTGCTCCTTGTGCTCACCGATTACAAAACAAACACTCAAATACACACTCAAGTACACAGATAGAGCTCTCAGGAGTTGAAATAATTTTATTATAGTGTCGTCTGCACCACCAATTTCTCC
This sequence comes from Asterella californica, assembly GCA_036924285.1. Lineage (NCBI taxonomy): Eukaryota > Viridiplantae > Streptophyta > Marchantiopsida > Marchantiales > Aytoniaceae > Asterella > Asterella californica. The sequence continues at coordinate 28,050,622 of JAYKYS010000006.1, read as the reverse complement.
AACTGTGCAGAAAATCTCTCTCTTCCTCTCCTGCGCACTTGTCTTCACCCGTCAAGCCAAAAGTCTACCCAGTACGTCTCAATCTGAACCTAATAGAGAAATTCGGACCCCTGAATCTTATTCCTCTCCTTGCCCCAACTGAAACTCTCAGAAATCTGATCCAACGTCGATCAAAAGTCCCCTGTAGATTTCCAAGCGATCTCTCAATAGAACTGTCTCCTCAGAGTAATTTCTCCCCAGAATAGTTTATTTAAACAACGTCCAAGCCTAAAACTCATGCCTCTCTCTCTTACGATGCCCTCCCAATTCAATCTGTCAGCAATTTGATCTCTCCCCAGCTTCTTAGCTTCTCCTGCGTGTTCCGCTTCAGCTCTCTCAGTAAAAACTTCCTTTTCAAAAACTGTCCTCCCGATCCCAAGTCGCCGCAGGTATTTTACCTAAAAGTAAAGACCCCAGCTTAAGCTGCCCCCCTGCTGTCCTTATCAACGCAGTCACTTATCAGAAGCAGGGCCTTAGCTAAGCTGCCCCCCCTCTTAAACTCTAATTCTCCTCCTTCCGCCTCCGCTGTAATCTTCCGCTTCAAGCTTCTGTTGTAATCTTCCGCTTCCGCTGTAGTTTTCCGCTTCCGTTGTAATATTCCGCTTCAAGCTTCCGCGATAATCTTCCGCTTCCGCTGTAGTTTTCCGCTTCCGCTGTAATATTCCGCTTCAAGCTTCCGCGATAATCTTCCGCTTCCGCTGTAGTTTTCCGCTTCCGCTGTAATATTCCGCTTCAAGCTTCCGCGGTAAACTTCCGCTTCCGCTGTAGTTTTCCGCTTCCGCTGTAATATTCCGCTTCAAGCTTCCGCGGTAATCTTCCGCTTCCGCTGTAATCTTCCGCTTCAGTTTTCCGTTGTAATCTTCCGCTTCCACTGTAATATTTCGCTTCAAGCTTCCGCGATAATCTTCCGCTTCCGCTGTAGTTTTCCGCTTCCGCTGTAATATTCCGCTTCAAGCTTCCGCGGTAATCTTCCGCTTCCGCTGTAATCTTCTGCTTCAGTTTTCCGCTTCAAGCTTCCGCGGTAATCTTCCGCTTCTGCTGTAGTTTTCCGCTTCCGCTGTAATCTTCCGCTTCAGTTTTCCGTTGTAATCTTCCGCTTCCACTGTAATCTTTCGCTTTAATTTTAAGGCCCCATCTAAAGCTACTCCTCTGCTGTCCTTATGCGTACATAATATTCAGCAAAAGTTTCCCGTGCCCTCGATGCCATCTTGATGCCACCCTGAATATACTACAAGCCATCCAATGTAGGCCGAAGCCCCAACACTTATGAGGCCGCCCCACAGGGCTTACAGCCCCCCCATATGCGCACCAGGTATCTCCCATAGTATATTCAGGATGGCATGCGGAGGCTTAGGCCAGGAAGTCCACGATTAAGGGAGATACCGGTCTCCCGCCCCTAGATATGCAGGACGTGGCTGCATATCCAACATAGACTCCCTTCCAGGAGGCCAACATGCCGGAATAGGAACCAGAGGCCAGGGGGGATTGATCCTGAGACCACTTCCCTCCTAGGCAGGCGCCCTATCACTGGGATGGCCTTTGGTTCCGTTCAAGAAGGTAAAAACTTTTGTACATATGTTTACCTGAAGAAATTCTTCTGTAAAACCTTCACTAGCCTTTCCTACACTAACTTCTCTATACAACTCCGTTTTTAATGAACAAGGAGTCAAAACTATAGTATTTGTGAACACCTACACGCTCACGCTATCCGATTCTGAGTTCGAGTCACGAATCAGAATCGACGGATTTCCCTCTTTCACATATTTCACAGTCTAAAACTCGTACTAACTATTGCTTAAAACACTTTCTGTCAAAACTAGAAGCATAAGGCCGCTCTCCTCGTCGAGCTTTGCATTCTGACGTCTTTCGACTCCCTTAGGGGTGATATTCCAACCCAAGCTAGGGGGCAGCTTGTCAAGCATAGCCCCAGCTTAGCTCCTGCCTAGCTTGTTAAGCTGCAGGGCAGCTTCCTTTACACAATATAGAAAAAAGTCTCTCTGCAATACTTTTCACTGTATAGACCTATGTACAATACGACACCGTATACAGAATAAATGCTTTACTCCACTCAGGTTTAGCAAGTATAGGAGCTGTCACCAATGCCTTTTTCAGCTCCTCAAATGCTTCCTTTGCCTTCTGATCATGCACTATCAAGTCAAAATCAACTCCCTTCTTCATGTACATAGTCAAAGCTATTGCTTTGTTTGAGAAGGAAAAGACAAACCTACGATAATATCCAACCATGCCAAGAAACTGCCTCAACTTTGTCAAGTTGATCGAAAATGGAAGATCCACAATCTTCTTCACTTTCTCAGGATCTACCGCAATCCCATTCTTGGAAATGATGTGCCCTAACAGCAGACCTTCTTCGCAGCCAAAGATGCACTTCTCTGGATTTAGAGAAGCGTTGGCTTGCTCCAACCGCTGCAAAACTTTGATCACATGATCAAAGTGGTCCTCCTTTCGTCCGTACACACAGAAATCGTCAATGAAATCCCGAACAAACTTCCCTATGAATGGTTCAAACACCTTGTTCATGAACCTTTGAAACGTGGCCGGAGCATTACACAATCCGAATGGCATCACCCGAAATGCAAATGTTCCCCAAGGAGTAGTGAAAGTAGTCAACTGTTGGTACTCCTGTGCTATCTTGATTTGGTTATACCCACTATAACCATCACCAAAGCTGTACCACTCATGACCAGCAACTTCCTCCAAAATCTCATCTATAAATGGTAGAGGATAATAATCCTTCTTGGTAACTGCATTCAGCTTCTTATAGTCTATGCACACTCGCAGCTTACCATTCTTCTTCTTGACAATCACAATGGGTGAAACCCATTCTGAGTTCTCCACCTCATAGATGAAACTCGCCTCCCTCAACTTGTCTATCTCCTCCTTGACCATCATTGCTGTTGTAGGATTGACCCTTCTCTGCTTCTGTCGAACTGGTCTTGCGTTCTCCTCCAATTCGATTCGATGAGTCTCGAGAGTCACCTCCTTCAAATCCTTGTAGCTGAAAGCAAACACATGGATATATTTTCGAAATATATCTAGGAATCTACTTTTCTCCTCTTGAGTGACATTAATACCAAACTTCAGGGTAGAGAGTCTTCTCACAATCTCTGCCTCACTCAACTCTTCTTTGTCAGGATCTTTCTCCACTGCTGGTCGAGGCAACAAGTCAATAGCACTAAGCTGATGTAATGATTCATCTCGACCAAATCCTTCGTCCTCAGACGAGGATTCTTGATCATAAGAATCTCCGGTATCTACTTCTGATACACTCTGATCATCCTCCGAATCAGATTCCCAGTAGTCACTAGTGGGTCTATCAGAGTCAGAAGTCACAACTCCAACACCCGAGAGAGGAACTATCACTCTATGATCTCTAGGCCCAATCCGTAAGTATCCCTTGTGCCACCTATCCGTGGTGCGCACAGCTCTCAACCAAGGCCTTCCTAGGAGCAAATCATAACTAGAGTCCTTTAACACTTGAAAGGACATTAATGTTTGAACTCCCATCACAGACACGACCACCTTCTCTAACACACCAAGAGGTCTTACCCGTTGCTTGTTAGCCATCCCCACGACAATGCTAGCCGGGCGAGTTGGTTCCATCCCCAACTTCTTCATCAACCTCTCCGATATGGCGTTTACAGCCGACCCTCCATCCACCAATACGTCAGAGACGTAGTGACCATTCAACCGGACTTCAATCTTTGAAGCCCTAGTGCATACCTCTGAAGCATGCACATCCACCACACCAACTCCCACTGACTTTGATGTCTTGCTCTTGGGTTTCTTCTTCTTGCTTCTCTTCGAACTCAGTCCTCCTCTGAGTTCCCTTCGTAAGCTGGGATTAAGTGCAATCAGTTGTCCAACAGTGATGTTGGCTTTCTGAGCACCCACATCTTCAACCACATCATATCCCGCTTGGGAAGATGAAATGGTGAAATCCGCCATCCCCAGCTTCCTTCTTGGCTCCCTTGGTGTACTCGAAACATTACTCGAACGAGTACTTCTACTTGCTGACTCCTCCATGAAAACCGGTTCATCAGAAAATCGAGTTCTTTTCCTTTCTTGAGCTAAAAGCTCCACCGGTGCATGAGAAGAGTTTGAACTCTCTCCTTTCTCGTAGATGGGATCTCGCACGACATCGATAGTAGCCACCCCCTTGTCTCGTCCTTGTGATGGATTTCCTCCACCCACATTCATTCTAACCGCTTCGGCACCTCTTGCTCCGTTGTTAGGACAATTTCGCTGGAAATGAGAACCTCCACACGTCCAACAAGTGATTCCTCCAAAGTTACCTTGGTTGCCTCCAAAGTTACCTTGATTTCCTCGGTTGGGATTGTTGTCGTAACCTCTTTGACCTCCTCCTCCACCTTTGTTCCTCCATTCTCGTAACTGCACCACGTTTATCTTGAGATCCGCAAGAGTATCGGTGATGCTCTTCAGCTCGGCATGAAAATCAGAGGTGACAGTAGACATCGTTGTTGGGACAAACGGTCTTGGCACCACCGTTGGAGTAGGAGTTGACGTTGAAGCAATCACCAATTGTGATGGTGCAGGTGCGATCGTTGTGACTACACCAGGAGTCGGAGTCGACACCAGAGCAGCATGATGAGGTTGGATGATATCTCCTTCATCCAAACTCTCTTCCATGTTTGTCGCAATCTTGATGGCCTCCGCTTTGGTTGCTGGCTTCTCGTACCTCACTTGGGTTCGAATTGAAGGCCTCAACCCTCCCAACAAGTTCTTGGTCAACACAACTCCAATCCCCGCCATCGTTAGCTCCACATTGTCTCCACTCTTCCGTAGGACCGTCCGAAACCGTTGCTCCAACTTATCCACCCTTTCGGCATATTGCCGAACTTTCTCGTCGTCTCGTTGCTTCAAATGAGTAAGCTCCACCATGAGCTTCTCATAACTCTCTTCTGGAAGAAATTCTTCGATGAGTGCATTACTCAACGTCTCCCATGTGTCCTCAACTGCACCAGGTGTCTTGCTCTTCACTCGGTCTTCATACCACGTAAGAGCAAAATCTTCTAAAAACTCTGGCAGTAACAACACCCATTCTTCCTTCCTTCTCACGTTGTTTCCGATGCAACCCCTTTTGAAATCTCGTACAAATGGTTCTACATCTTCATTGTCCTTCCCATGAAACACTGGTAACTTCCCCATCTTGTAACTACTCTTCTACACTTCCAATTTTCGTGCAATAACTACTCGCTAAAAGAGCACGAACATCACCAATTTCATTCGTGAATAATCTACCATAGGTAAAATAAAAGGAAATGGTTGTAACAACACCTCTTGTGCCATCTCTTCTCCCAAGGTAATCATGAGTCTGAGTCGCATCACCGCCTTCTCCACCATCCGAATGACGATCTCCATCACAACTCAGCCGAGTCCTCCTTTGAAGTCGACAACTTCTCCGTCTCAGCTCTTTGAGTCTCGTCCAACTTCTCGACTACGGACGTAAGTAGGGCGGCCACATCGACGCACTTGTGTCCTCTTGATAGATCACCCACTCCACAACTTGGACAAGGATCTTCGCCTAGAAGATGAATTGGCGCTGGTGACGATGGACCCACTCGAAGACTCAAATCAGTAAACTCCCGCTTCCCTTTAGCTCTCTCGGTTCTGATTCTAGTTGGACAATTCACTACTTTGTGTCCCAACCCTCTACAGAAATAACACCACAAGTCAGTTTCTACTCTTCTCCTCGGAGATTCTACTTGAGGTTTAGTACTAGAGTTTTCAAACTCGACGATAATCTCTCTCGAACTTTCTCCGACACTTACTATGACATCTAAACCTTGAGGAAGGTTTCTAAGTCTAACTTTCCAATCTTTTGAATTTCCACTCATGTTGCACCTTCTCAACCATTAAGTGGACAAAATATCATAGAGGAAAATAATTCTACATCACTTTCTTAACTCTTCCGAGCTTTATATTGGAAATCGTGTATTATACATGATATACACGAAATAAAATCCAGTTTAAAATTAACTATCGAAGATATGATCCTCCTCACCCTCGTTTGTACTCATCACTACAGACATCTTGAACTCACTCTTGTAAGGATCCAACTCTATTTCACCAGGAGCATTCGTGGCCTCCATAGTGAATGATGCTTTAAACTCGACTTTCTTCAAATCTGTGCCAATGGTCGCGGAAGCTTCTTCGTATAGGGTAAAGAGGGCACCCCAAGTGCTATAGATGCGTGTTCGTAACTCATCTATACTTAACTTGGGCTTCTCCGTCTCTGTTCGAACTCCTAAACGTCTCTTCTTCCACCTCGTCATTCGAACTGGATTCCCCATGACGTATCTTCAAGACCTCCTTGTATGCCGAAACGTATATCTCTTAGTTGGTAAGAGATCTCTCCAAGATTTTTGTGGTCTCTAGTAGCTCAACCTCCAAGCTACTAAATCATGAAGTTTCAACAGAAACTTCCCTAATCAGAAGAGATGGTGATGACTGTACAAATTTTCAGAGAACTGAAATTTGTATATTTTCACTTCCCTCATGGTTGTCAACCCCCTCCACTTTGAAAAATCCTTTCTCCCTCTTCAGACCTCATCTTCTCATGATTTCTTTTGTCCTGGATAGCTTATCAGCCACTCTAAAACACTGGAAAGTTTCTCAGGAAAATAAAATTCACAGAAAATCTGACACTGACTGTAAACTTTTTCCAGAGAACAGAATTCCTCAACTCTCACGAATAGACCCCCTCAACTTTGAAAAATCATTGCTCCCTCTCTAGACCACCTTTTCCTATGATTTCTTTTGTCTTAGATAGGTTATCAGCCAATCTAAAACACTGGAAAGTTTCACAGGAAAATAAAATTCACAGAAAAGTTGACAGCGACTGTACAAATTTTCCAGAGAGCAGAATTTCTAAACTCACAAATTTCTCTCCTCTAATAACTTTTCTCTCCTCCTTTCTCTACAACTCTTGTTGCACCTTCTTTCAACTCTCCTCAAACCCTTTCTAAGTGAACAAGATGTAAAGAATGACTTCGAACGCGTCATATATCACTACGGGATACACGAAAGGTTCTAACGTTGCTAACATCGCGTTAGCTCTCTCTCCTCCCAACGTTCTCTCCATGTGCTCTCTCATAATCTCCTTTTGTCGAATATAGAACTGAACTCTAAACATCGTTCAACGATCCCTTCAAGTGAGGTCCCGGCAACGGAACCAAAAATGTAAACCCTCCGCGGTCCTAACGATCAACTACCCCCCGATCTCTCAACCTCCACGATCGTCATCCACGAATCTGCAACTGTCGGGCCTGTCTCTCACTCAGGGGTCACCTCTGATGGCTTTGATGGAAGCACACCATGAATCTTGAAGGGAAAAAATGCTAAGTTCACTCTCATTCATACACCCACAAACTTATCAACTAAAATCTCCATAATCTCATCCACTAAAATCCTCCATTCTAACGACGTCTCTCAAGTTCTCACATGCTAAAAATGTCCCACACTCTCTATATTACTCAAGTTGTCATTACGACAATGTGAAAACAAGGATGAGGAGCTCTTCTCTACTCCTCTATTTATACATTCTAGGTTTTTACTTTGGTACCCTCCGGTAACTCAGCCGTAACTACTTTTACCGGGTTTTACTAAGATATTACTTAAGATAAAAGCATTGATCACATGGGCTTTTTATCTTTTCACATGGGCTTATTCCTTCAAAGTCAACAACTTCTAGAAGGATTCTGGAATATTCTCAAGGAATCTCGAATTTCCACCCCCCCTCTACACTAGGACCCACTAAAAAGGAAACATGTGGAATCTCTTCTTGTTTTTAATGCCCACAAAGTCCACAACTTTAATCCAACCACTAATATCAAGTCAAAAAGGAGATAAGGGATACTTTCCACCCCCTTTCTACCTTTTAGACAAGATGACAAGATAGTAGTGCTCACTCTTTAGCAAATATCTGAATTCTGCCAAAAGTACAGCTAAGTTTAACCATAACTAACTTTTAGCTAGTCATGACTAACTTGATATCTCCTAAAAGTACTTTGGCAGCAAATAAACATTCTCAACACTTAGTTAGAACTAAACACCTTACTAATAGACAAACTTCCTATGTGTAACATAGGTCGTTACAGTTCCCATCTTCCGAATCGTCTTCTGTTCCAAGTTTCGGGGGTAGAGAGATAGTAGGGTAGAGAAATTGATAGATGGGATCTCCAATTTGAGGGCTAGGAGTAGGGAAGCTCGAATTGAGCTCGGGAAGAAGTAAGGAGATGTCTGGCAGAAATTGGGCAGCGCTTCCGAGCCCAATGTCTCAATAGGAAAGATGGGGGATGGGGATAATCGATCAGGCTGCCTGCACACAACCAAAGAAGCGCGGGGAATACCAGGAAAAGGCGAGAAGAAGTGGGAAAGGAAAAGAACAGGGGAAAGAACCTCTACAGTCTTCTTCTGCTCCCCGAGTTGCCTTCGACCTCCACGCGCTTCTTGACTCTGGTCCTAGCTCCAATGCGACTCCTCACGACTGCGCCTGCTGTCAATGTCCGGCCACGCCTCGATTCCACCTTCGATTCTACTCGCTGCTCTCCAATGTCAGCTTCTCGGGAGCTCACAGAAACGCCTTCGCTCTTTTGCCTTCTGTGCCCCAGCAATTCGGTCTCGCCCTTCGCCTAGCTGCCAACTGATTCTCTCCTACCTCGATGTCCTCACTCGATTCCTCTCTCAAAGCTAACTCGCGAAGCTCACTATCTCCAATCGATCTTCTCAAGCGCTGTGCTGCGGGAAGTTGGAATGTGCCTAATGTGCTTCCTTACGCATCTTCCCCGCAGATTAGAGGTTTTCGACCTTAGGTGTCTTTCCCGACCTACCTACCTATTCGGTGCGCTCCAGTAGGTACACCTACTGTCTTACCCGAAAACTCGCGGTTGGCCTTCGCGGTCGCTGTCTTCTGGAAGACAGGTCTCATCCGCCGTCTTCTCATCTTCTGAAGACGCAACTGAGAAGACGCTCTTCTGAAGACGGTCGTCTTCCGAAGAAGTCAACTTCTTATTACAAACAGCTCTTAAGATCATCGTCCTGTTAAGGAAGATGTAACCTTAAGTAACAACGCTTCTTCGTTATACAAACAAGTTATTATTCTTAAAAATTTCAAAAATTCGTGCATCCTGTAATTTGTGGGCACCACAGTTCTCTCTCCGATTTAGCCATCCACCTTACTACTCCTGCGCTGCCTACTCTGCCACATGGTCACCTATCTAATATTACACTGAAATTGCCACCTCCTAAGAATACATGTTCGGTTCCTACTAAGTTTGGATAAGTCAATTTGTCTTTTGCGCTTTGCTGCCTATTCTAATTGCTCGGATGCAATCTCCATTTGATCTGCTCCTATCTGAACTCCTAACTCATCTTCTGATAAGTTGGGAAGCCCTGCGAATACCTCGGGTGTCACTGAGGTGGCTTCCTCCTCAACATTCGTAGTTGGCTCGGCTGGTGCTGCTTCGGAAGACGGAAGCGTCTTCTGGGAAGCTGGGTCGACCTGCGCTTCCTCGCTCTTCTGAGGTACTGGTTCGACGCTGAGGCCATGGTGATCTCATACGGGTCTGGAGAAGTAGCCTCCTCCACTCGAAACACCTAGGAAGACAACTCTTCTTCCTGTTGTCCAGAAGACACCTTGTCTTCCGGGGCTTCTTCCGTCATCTTCTCGGCTTCCAACGCTGTCACTACCAAGTGGACAGCGAGGTCGAACTCCTCCTTCTCCAAGTCACATCCGATCGATGGTCCTGGAGCTTGGGAAGATGCAGTCGTTGGTGACGGAATCGAGGGAAGACTGTAAAATGTCTTCACTCTCTTTATATGCCGATCCAAGTAACGGAACATGCTCTCCTTGCACTCCACTAACCTTGCTCTGGACTTGTCGTCCCACTCCCAAGCTAAGGTAAGAAGCTTCCTACCCGTGGTGAAGTTGAACTTCTTTCGAAGCGCTTCCACCGTTTGAGCTAGCAACCCTGCGCACGAGCTTTTGCTGCTTCTCGTTGTGTCTTCTCGGCTGCAGTCTGCGCTTCTGCGACTTCCCGCAATGTCTTCTATGTTGTCTTCTCTTCTACGAGGGTGGTGATCTTACCTCTGACCCATAGAACCTCCTGGTCACGCTGCTATAAACGCCTTGCAACTCCTGGTTGCTCTTCCTCAACTGCGCTAACTCCTTGACAGAAGCGGCTGCTTCCGTCTTGTACTTCGCTGCGAGCTTCTTCGTGGTGCGAAGGTTGGCTTCCAGCGCTTCTATCTTCTTCTGGCCTTCTTCCTGCCGCCTCAGGGTGCACAGACCGAATCCAGGTTGTAGTGGCTTCTCTTGAGCCATCGCTCTCTTCTCCACCAACTCCATAGCTAACTGGATCTCCGAGTGGAAGAAGGTACTGAACTCCTCCAGTCTTCTTCCTCTGGAAGACAGACTCATCCCCACGATCCAGACGGAGGTGTCTTCTTTGTCTTCCAGAGGCAAGGTGCCTCTTTTGCTGCTGTGGGCTTCTGCTTCTGCACGCGAGAAGAAACTACTCTTCTCATCTTCCGGGGTGGAAGATCCTTCTCCATGGCAGAAGCGGTCCTCTTTACTGCGCTTCCTCGCATCGCAATAGGAGTATTCATCCAACCTTTGTCTTCTGGAGTCTTCCGAAGACTCTCTAGTGTTGCAGAAGCGGTCTTCTGTGCAGCTGGGTACTCAAGGGCTCCTCTTGAGAGTCAGACTCCGATCTAGAGTGAATGATCGGGAAGGAGGTGGTCTTCCTAGGCACACTCCTAGGACCCATCTTCCTTGGTGGTGTCCTGTCTTCCGACTCACGGGAGTCGTCTTCTCTCACTAGAAGCGTCTTCTGATGAGTACTTGGCCTCATCTGCGACATCAGAGTGAGAAAGGGAGTCATTTCTGCTGCTCGGTCGTCTTCTCCTGAGGTCTCTTCTTTCGTCTCGTGATGCCCTGTTGGTCCATATCTCGTCAACTTATCTTCCGTTAGGTCCCCCTTGGCCACGTACTGGTAACAGAAGAACGGTGTCGTAGTGCATGACGTTCAAGGTGCGGAAATGGAACTTCAGAAGACACTCAACCTGCATTTGTTCGGGAAGCTGCGCCCTAGCTTATCAAGCTGGGCAGGAGCTAAGCTGGGGCCATGCTTGACAAGCTGCCCCCTAGCTTAGACTGAAATATCACCTTGAAAGTTGCCGAAGAGCATCAGAATGCAGAGCTCGGCGAGGAGAGCGACTTTGTGCTTCCAGTTTCGACAGAAAGTGTTTTAAGTAGTAGTTAGTACGGGGTTTTAGACTAAGAAATGTATGAAAGAGGGAAATCTGTCGATTTTGGCTCGTGACTCAAACTCAGAATCTGATAGCGTGAGTGTGTAGGTGTTCACAAGTACTATAGTTTTGACTCTTTATTCATTAAAAATGGAGTTGTATAGTGAAGTTAGCGTAGGAAAGACTAGTAAAGACTTTACAGGAAAACTTCTTAGTAAAAGCATGTGTACAGAAAATTTAACTGTTTTGAACGGAACCAAAGGCCATCCCAGTGATAGGACGCCTGCCTATGGAGGAGGAGGTCTCAGGATCAAATCCCCCTGGCCTTGGGTTCCTATTCCGGCATGTTGGCCTCCCGGATGGGAGTCTTGGTTGGATGTGCAGCCATGTCCTGCATATCTAGGGGCGGGAGACCGGTATCTCCCTTAATCGTGGGCTTCTTGGCCTAAGCCTCCGCATGCCATCTTGGATATACTATGGGAGATACCTGGTGCGCATATGGGGGGGCTGTAAGCCCTGTGGGGCAGCCTCATAAGTGTTAGGGCTTCGGCCTACATTGGATGGCTTGTAGTATATTCAGGGTGGCATCAAGGGCACGGGAAACTTTTGTCAATCTGTTATTTATCCATCGAGTCGGTTTAGCAATGGCGAAGGAAGCAGTGTGACGTTTTACAGTGAAGGAGTCTGCTTTACAAAGGCAGCTGTGCACTTTTATTTAAAAGAGGGTCAGTTTTGCAAGAAGAGTTTCGTACGTAAGGACAGTAGGGGGGCAGCTTAAGCTGGAGGCCTGCTTGTGATAAGCGACTGTACTTATAAGGACAGCAAGGGGCAGCTTAGCTAGGCCCTTAAGCTTTTAGGTTAAATACCTACGACGGTTGGAGATCGGGGACACTTTCTGAGGAGATTCTTTTACAGAGAGCTGGGAGCTGAAGCGGAAGGAGAAGCTTGGAGGCTGAGGGAGATCAATTTTTTCGGACAGAACTGAATTAAGGAACTGAGTGATCGTGGCAGAGGGACGGACAAGTGTTTGGGGGACTGAGACTTTACCTAATTTACAGGTTGGAGGCATAATTACTTCTGATCGGACAGGAGGCAGTTTTATTGAAGGAGATCGTTTTGATAATCTGCAAGGGACTCTTGATTGACGCTGGATTAAATTCTTGATAGTTTTCAGTTGAGAGGTTGACGCAGAGAGAAGATTAAGAGTTTGGGGTCCGAATTTCACCTATTAGGCTTGAGTTGAGGTGAATTTGGTGGAAAGAGAACATTATCTGAGCGGAGGAGGAGGACTGAGACTGAGAAGGTCAGGTTTTCTGAGAAATTTCAATGCTGAAGCTGTCATAGGGGGGGATACAAGGCGTTGGAGTTTCAAATCTTCATCGGTTGTAGGTTCTGGAGAGAAATCTGCTGGAGAGAAGGCTAGTTGAGTGGAAATTGACCGTTTGGCATTTGCGATGGTCAACGTAAGGATTTGAGTAGAGATAGGTTGTAAATTGATATATGTGGAGGACTATTGAGTGTGTTCGGAAGAGAAATAAAGCATCGTGAGTTCAGGTTTCTCCTATCTGTTGTGTCTGAAGGCGGATCTGTCTCCTGAGACTTGAGACTTGATCTGTTCAGTAGTAAGTGATCTATAGTCATAGTCTTTGTGAGTGACTTCAGCCGTTGCGATCTCCTGCTTGGCTCTTGTCTTGGTATACAATCTCTACTTCTATCTCGCGATCTATCACAGCCAGAAGGCTCGCCCTTCCTGAGAAGGACTCTCCTCGACAACGGAGTAAGATGTCCTCCTGCCGGGGTGCCTAAGTACACCAGCTCTGCCTGCACATATGCGTGGAAGAACGCGCTCCAGTTGATGGGCAGCCCTTCTCAAATGGCTTCCAGTGTAGTAGCTGCTTCCTTGGATGGAAGACCAGAATGGTGTCTTCCCTCGACTAGAAGCTGTTCTCGTGAGACAGGGGCTGTCGTAGTAGATGGAGGAAGCTGCTGTACTATCTTCCGTCGCTTCTCTAGCTCTTCTTGCATGATCGCTTCAACTTCTTGCCTAATGTCAAGAGCAAAGTACTTCGGATCTTCTCGATCGTAAGCAGGAGAAGAAGACCGCTCAGGGGAAGATGACCTCTCCTTACGCTACTTCTTCTTCTTGCTCTCCTTCTGACGGGATTCTGACTTCTCTTTGCTTCTGGTACTTATCTTGAATACTGCTTCATCCAAGACTTCTTCTAGAGGTCAGCTGTCTGAATCCGGGCAAGGGCTGCACACAGTACCATCCGCCAAAATGAAAGAGAAAGTTGCCTCAAGTGACTTCGTCTTCGGGGCTGCAGTCGTCTTCTGCAGCTGAGTTTCCTTTCCTTCGCGCTTCCCGGGTCTGGTTCGTCTTCCTCTATAAGGAGACAATCCGTACAATCCCTAGGATCTTCTTCTTCTACCGTGATGTGTTGTACCACTGCTAGCTCGAGTTTAGAAGCTGATGCGGCTTCTGCATGAGGCGTGGTCTCCGCAAATCTAACCATTTGTCGAGGGCGTAAGGTCTGAGGACAATTTTCCGTGAAATGTCTTGCTTCCTTACAGTTTCTGCACAAGGGCACTTGCCCAATCTGTCTTCTCGGATGAGGACAGGTAGACCACCAGTGTCCTGTCTCTCCACAATTGTTGCAAGCTCCAGGAAGATGGTTTAGAGGTCGTTGTGATGAAGAAAGTTGTCAGGGCGTCCTAGTCTGTACATTACTAGCTCTGTCTCTAGGTGTATAACGATTATATTGCGCAGGGGGTATAGAGGTGAATGGATGTATCGTCTCGATCCTATAGCAGGATTCCGCATTGAGATCGTGTAGATATCTCTCATCGTCTTCTTCCCAGCCTGCCCAATTGACATCTTGGTCCTGTGTACACTGATCTCTGGTGTGTCCGGAAGAGTTGCAAAGGTTGCACCAAGTGTTTGGCCGAGAAGCCGTAGGTTGCTTCCGCTTGTCCTTCTGGTTCAGAAGATGAACTTTCAGGTCAGCAAACTGCTTCAGTACTTCATCGATCCGGGGATCAGGTGCAGACTGAATGATCTGAGTCTGAGCAATCTTCTGCACAACTTTTTCCTTGATCGTGTCTTCTCCTTCTTCTTCTTCTGTGTCTTCTCTCTTGTTCAGATTTTGATTCTGAACTTTCGACAGTAGACTCTTTAGAAGTAGAAGATACTTCCGAATCACTATTATCAATTTCAGTAGACTTGGACTTCCTCTTGGACTTCCTAGAAGACTTCTTCGACTTCTTGGACTTCTTCGAGGTATTCCTTCTGTCTTTCGTCATATTCCGAGTGATGCTCGAGATTTCATACTGCTCGGCATGCTTCTGTACTTCTACTAAATCATCACCCCCTCCTCTTCTGCAGTACAACTCCATATCCTGAGACAATCCTCCCAAGTACCAGTCCACAGCTTGCTGGGCACAATAACCGGGTCTTCCTTGGTTCTGAGGAATGTGATCCAGGGGGTCTTCAAACCTCTCTGTATAATCCCGCAGTGTCTCTCTCTTCTTCCGTTCGAGCCTCTGAAGTTCTATGAGAGTCATTTGGTCATAGCCCACTATTCTGAACCTCTTCAGAAAAGCTGCCTTCAGAGTAGCCCGAGCGGTCATTACTAACCCATCATCCAACATTTTACTCATCCATTTCCTTCCCTTCCCTACGATCAAACTAGGAAATACACGGAGTCTGTCGGCATCAGAGTCTTCCTTGTTGGATCGAGAGATGGTCTCGAACATCGTGATGAACTCGTCCGTGTCAGCATCATCGTCGTACGGATGGTACTTCTGCCGAGTGTGGGAAGCCATGTCAACTGCCGGCTGATGCAACTGTCAACTTCTTCCTCCCTCAGACCCAGGTGGTGGAGATGGTCTTCTCGAAGGTCCATGTCTGTCTGAATCACGAGTGTCGTCTTCTGAGTCAGAGCTACTGTCGTTGTCACCTTCTGAGACGTCTGGAACGATCTCCTCTAGTCTTTCTTCACCTTGAGAAGCCTCTTTCGCACTTGAGAAGACGTCTTCCGAATAACTAGTATCAAAATCTACTTTATACACGTGGTCATCCGGTTGGCTTCTGTCTTCTCCAAAGATTATGCTCGAGATGGAAGGCTCTTCCAACTTTACTGATCAGATCTTCGTGAGCTCTTCTTCTTTCCTTTGGTGTCTCAGGGATACCCGCTGCTCTCTAAAAGCGGTTCGTTGTGGTGAATGTACCCACTCAAGATCTTTACACGTGCGTCTTCTGCTTCTTCCTCTGGTCGGAGACATCCACCAGAGTGCTGAGAAGAGATGTCCCTCTTCTTCTAATACTAGATCCGGTAGACTGAATGTCTGAACAACCGGTCACATGTTCGGAACGTCTTCTTCTCCTGCTTCCTGTTGTACTCGCTGCAGTCTTTCAAGATCGAGTCTTCCAAGAAGCTCTTGGAAGCATGGAAGCAGCTTCTTCCAGTTCCTCCTGATGTATCTCATCAGCTTCTGGTTGCGGTTCATGTCTTCTAGCAAGATAGAGTCCTACAACACTTTCAGCTACAACCTAAGTTAGTTCGGAATGAGACTAACTACTGACACACAAATCCAGGAAGTTAGAACAGACGTTACTAAGATGAAATCCTCGGCAGCGGTGTCAAAAATGGTGCTCACTATATGTAGTGTCGCAGGATTACTC
Organism: Asterella californica; assembly: GCA_036924285.1. Lineage (NCBI taxonomy): Eukaryota > Viridiplantae > Streptophyta > Marchantiopsida > Marchantiales > Aytoniaceae > Asterella > Asterella californica. The sequence goes on along the minus strand of JAYKYS010000006.1, from coordinate 28,034,613 downwards.
CTTTTGCTCATTTAGTATAAAAAATATCGTTCCCACGGAGGATTTGCAGTAACACTGTTCTAAGTTCTAAGATTCATTCAAACACACAAACACACGGGTTTTATCTAGAATTCCTGTCTTCCCACAAAACCACACGGCTTCCAGACCCTTCAAAAGGTGCTCTGGACCTAAACAAACAACCACTAACTAAAATATCACACAACTATCTACAGAGAAGCTCGGGAAGACACTTCTTGCTTCCAAGTCACTTCTTCCGGTCTTCTCAGTACCGTCTTCCCGAAGCAATCCTCGGCTTCTAAGGGTTCAACTCGGCTGCTCACACCTCCTGAAGACTGCTCATGCTTCATAGAAGTCGACTAGCAACGACAGTCACACATTGCTCTTCCAAATCCCAACGGGTTAGATCAATCACAGAGTGTATGCCCCCTGTAGCCTTCCCAGGCTTCTGCCTACGGAAACGGTCTTCCTGCAGCACTATAACGACATTCACCTTCACGGAAGCTCAATAGAAGTCTCGGAAGCTCACTAGAAGAAGATAAGAAGATGGGAAGATGGGAAAGATGAGAAAGAAGGGAAAATCCAAACGAGAGAAAACAAGGTAAGAATAAGAAATTAAGATTCCGACAGGCTTCTAGTCCGGATCCTTACTAACAAGCCATCCCTGCTTGTAATAGTTTGGGGAGGAAGACCACAAACATGCGTACAGTTACACAATCTTCTACTTGAGGATGTCGTCTTCTGTTGTGGGAAGAAGGCTTCTTTTTTCTTCTCTTGCTGCTCCGACTACTCTGCCTTTTGGGATCCCTTACCCATAGGACCGTCCGTACGTGGATCCGAAGTGCTCCACTGGATAAGTCAAGCTTCGAATCTGCACAACTGCTGACAGTCACCGCCACTCAAGAAGAATGCTTCTCATGCACAATCGGGAGTGAATTCAAGGAAACCCACTACCTCCAAGACACATACAAAGCTTATGCACTCAAATCAGCAATCCATTCTCCGAGAAGAAGGCACATTGGTGTTTGGAAGCTCACTCCCTCTACTTTCTGCTCCTACTCCTCGACATACCAGTTTAGCCAGCAGGACTACACGAGGATGCCGTTCCTTGCTCCTAAACTGCTCACTACCTCTATCTACATCTTCGAACCACTGTTGACAACGAGAGAATACAGACCCCTTTGGTGTAATCCCAATCTATTCGTATGTCTCTAACATCGGGTGTAGTGTGCATTGTGTGTATGCGTCTCTAGTGTAATGTGTCTCTACTCACAGTGATGCGTATGTGTCTTGAAAATCTACTCTTCGATCCTACTTATGCATCTGCCTTGAGGCGTAGAGGAATCCCCTCCAATCCTCAACTACAACCAGGGAGAGAAGGGCGCTGTCAGAAGGCTGTCACCCACATGCAAGCGGTTTCTCTTCCGATTTAGCCATCCACCTTACTACTCCTGCGATGTCTACTCTGCCACATAGTCACCTATCTAATATTACACTGAAACTGTCACCTCCTAAGATAGCATGTTCGATTCCTACTAAGTTTGGACAAGTCAACTTGTCTTTTGCGCTTTGCTGCCTACTCTAATTGCTCGGATGCAATCTCCATTTGATCTGCTCCTACTTGAAATCCTAACTCGGCTTCTGATAAGCTGGGAAGCCCTGCGAATACCTCAGGTGTCACTGAGGTATTCGCACTCAGGCTTCCTCCTCAACATTCGTAGTTGGCTCGCCTGGTGCTGCTTTGGAAGACGGAAGCGTCTTCTGGGAAGCTGGGTCGACATGCGCTTCCTCGCTCTTCTGAGGTACTAGTTCGACGTTGGGGGTCATGGTGACCTCATAGGGGTCCAGGGAAGTCGCCTCCTCCACTCGAAATACCTGAGAAGACAACTCTTATTCCGGTCTTCCGGGGCTTCTTCCGTGATCTTCTCGGCTTCCAACGCTGTCACTACCAAGTGGACAGCGAGGTCGAACTCCTCCTTCTCCAAGTCTGATCCGATCGATGGTCCTGGGGCTTGGGAAGATGCAGTTGTTGGTGACAGAATCGAGAGAAGACTGTAAAGTGTCACGTCCTCTATCTGCCGATTCAAGTAACGGAACATGCTCTCCTTGCACTCCACTAACCTTGCTCTGGACTTGTCGTCCCACTCTCTAGCTAAGGTAAGAAGCTTCCTACCCGCGGTGAAGTTGAACTTCTTCCGAAGCGCTTCCATCTTTCATCGGCTGGACACGCCGTGTCCAGCCGCATGTGACAGTTTTGACAGTTTAGGGTAGTCCTGAGAGGCGCGAGGGTATAGCTGCAGATTGGAGTCAGTAGGACGATAGGTTAATGGATAAGAAGGTCATGTCGTGACCCTAGTACTGATTGGATCCTGTCCGGGATCACCGCGCCTACCTTTGAGGGTACGCCGATGTGTATGAGCCGAATTCAGTAAAGGATCCTCGCCGTTGTGGAATTGGAGGGTCTGCGTGAGATCGTGGGTGTGGGTAGAGTCATGGACATGTGTGTTGTCCCGGTTCTCGACTGAGTGGAAGGAGTGATCAGGAGGAGAGTGTCTGAGTGGTTGTCTGGGGTTCGGATGGTTCGCAAGGAGTTAACGCCGCCGTGGTTTTGATCGATTTTTTCAATTTCCGCACCAAGACCCGCGCTGCTGAACCAGATAGAATACATATGCACACAAGAATCTTCTTACTTCTGTCAAGGAGTTGGCTACCCTTTTCTTATCTTGACTTCATATCCTAGCATAAGCAGATCCGTTGTCTAGCATCCTCTACTCCATCCGAGTTGCTGTGGTGAAAGATTGTCCAATGATGAACGAGTATCACGTTGCTTCTTGAATAAAGAAGTTTTGCTTGATAGCAACATCACATATCCGCACTCTAACATCTGGACAAGCTCCATGTATATCTACTCTTGTGTTGTTGGTTGTCCTTATGACCTACCCATGTTATGTGTCTATAGATCACTTTTTTCTCTTGTACAACTCTTTCGACATGATGTTGATTTCTGATCCATGATCTATTAGAGCAACGACCGGCTCATCCAAATCTCAAATCCTCACTAGTGCCTCTGTTGTAGCTCGAGCCCAATGTGACTGACTGTAATGACTTGAGCTTTGCTTCATATCCTCCTTTTCATCCTCAATATGTATCCAACGCCTTCGATCTCTTTTTTCTTCTGAAGAATGTACATTGCACTTTACAAGCTCTTTCTCGTCATCCATTAGCAAACTTGTATCTAAAGCATGTGATAAAATAGTCTCACATGCAATATATCGCTTCTATTTAATGATGTTGATGATGACATCATGAAACTCACGCTTAGCAATGTTCCTTAAGATAAACTCCACCTTTGCATTTAGAATGCGATCTTCCAAGACTCCTTTCAAGTCTGTTGCAGCCTCGATGTCCGATTTCAGTTTGTATGTGACCGTCTTATCCTTTTCTTTCTACGACTCATTTACTCTATTTTTCGATAGAGAAGGAGCATCATTCCTTGGTAGATCTTCAACTCTCATATCACAAAACTCTTGACAAACTTTCTTCTCTCGAGTTTATCTCTTTGAAGAAGTTTATGCCTTTGCATCCTCTAAATCTCGTCTTCGCTTTTCTTCTAACAACATTTCATGTTGGTTCTTGACGATGCAAGCATATATCGATAGAACTTATATCGAATTTTCTCATGTAGTATCATTTTGGATTGTAGCAATTGTCCTCAACAGTGTCTCAAGTGTCATCTTTCTTTTTTGTTCGATGAAGATGACATATGATCACAATCTACTTGGTTCAGCATGTTCGCCAAACCTTCTTTCATCTTGATCTTCAACTGTTGTACCATAAGTTTCAACCTTCACTCTTGTAACTGCTTGTGTCGATAAGTGATCCTCAACCAAATTCTTCATCCTTTCCCTACCAAATTTGGTTTGAAGAAACGTACCAGTATCTCTCAACAGTATCTTCTCATCTTTCTAAAAGATCACCCCTTGTTGTAAAAATCAGTGAACTCCTTGCAATCTTTGCGTGGATGATCGATACCATCGCATTAGATACATCGTTAGATCCAACCTTGCTTCTCAATGGATTTTGCTCCACCTGTACACCCTTGCTCCTCCAATCTTATGAGCTTCATCTGTAGCATTTCACGCTTGATCTCCTCAAGACTTGAATCATCCTTCTTTGGAGATACTACAGGTGCGAACAGGGGCTACAACAATCAGTGCGGGTGCTTGTTTCTTAAAAGGAACCTTCTCTCGTCTTCTCTCTCTCTTGGTTAGTAGACCAACCGCTTCCACAACTTTCTTTCAATTATTGATCAATCCATCGTCTTCCTCCTGATCCTCCATAAGTACATACAGTTTCTCGTGCAACTTCTCATTTGCAACCTGAATAAATAACTTTATCTTGTTGGACTACAACGTCAACTTCTCCATCATAGTAGTCGAGAAAACTATTTCTCAAACTCCTGGAGTAACTCAGTAGCTTGTAAATCTTTCTTCGGTTACTCAACCCAATCCAAGAATGACTTCTTGGTGATCCGATCAGAGTCTTTCAAGAAGTACTCGCCCATCAAGACATGATCAAACGTCTCTCAATCTTTGCCAAAATGTTTCATTAGCAATTTAACATGATCTCTAATCTCTGGAGCTACTACCAACTCTTCATCTATTACTTAACTCTCTCTGTTGGATGCTGATGAAGTCTAAGAGCTGTTGAGATGCATGCAACAAACGTCTCAATCATCTCATCTTCTCATCTTCTGATACTCAGTTCAGCTCCAACTCCTTCACATAATGCCTCAGATACCTTGAGACATCCCTCTCATCAAAATTGTCAATCTTGCTGACTAGTGCTTCAATCGCCTTTGTTGTCAAAGCTTCCTTTCGTCATCAAACTGTTGTTGTCGTAGGAACAATATAAATACTTGAAACATCAATGTAGTCACTGAATCCAACTGCACCTTTGGTAATCCACCCGAACCATTAGCTCCATTTCTGTCATCGTTCTCATTTCCACTCATGACTGCTAATGTTCTCTTCAAAGTTCAAACACAGAAGATATCTCCACCTCGGACTTTCACGTCGAGTTCACCATCATATCGTATCAGATTTTATGTGAAGGTTGTCCAAAAAAATTCGAGGCTCCTGGTTGTGGAGATAGCGTGTGCTGAACAGAGACAAGAAAGAAAGAAACAACCACGAGAACAAGTTTTGCAAGATATACAAACTTCTATTTTATATACACTCTTGTTTCTTTTTCTCTAAGAACACAAAATTGAAAAACAAACCTGAGTACTCTGTAATCTGTACCAACCTCCTAAAACAAGTCTTTGAATCTCAACCTAGACCCAAAACTACCGAAGTGTAACTCAAAGTAAAGAAAACATCCATTTGTTAACAAAAAGCTTTGCATCAGTATCACACGATTCAAACCCATATCCAAACAACACCCATGTACAAACCCTTAGCTAAAACTAGCTATCACAAGCCATACATAACCAACTAGAACTCTAACGAATCCAAAAAAGATGAAAACAGTAGCGAAGAAATCAAAGAATACATATCTGAGAACTTTCTTTTTTTGTCAAACGGTTTTCATATATTGATAAGATCTTCCACATTGACTCCGTTGGCTCCAAGAACTCCCATATCCGACTCACGACAACCGAAATATCTCTGATTTTTTATCTTTGATGAATGAACTTTCAAAAACCACATATAGATGCAAAACGGACCGTTTGATATGAGATTCATCTTCTCTAATAAATATATTTGACTACCTTAAATCTAGCGAGACTCCAAAGAAGCTGTTTGGAATTCTCCTCGTAAAACCACGCAAGACATTTGGTTGCAAGAAGTGAAAAACTGACCTAAATCGTTCTCTTGCGGCTCGACTTCACTAACCATGCACAACACAACAATCTGATCTACATACGATCTTCTCCTATGCGTAGATAAGGACTCTCTGATCGCATAAGCACCAAGAACGAAGAGCTTGGCTCACCAGTTGCGAAGAACAATTCAACTTCAAGTCGTACGCGAATGAAAATTTGATGTAAACGTCTCCATGCGAGCAAATTTCTCTCACATCTCCCAAATCTCTCAATGTTTGGACTCTAGAAGGTTCGAATGTATGTCATTGAAGCACTAAAAATCCTCTTCTCTACGTCCTCATTTCTTCTATAACACACCTCTGATCCGTCTCTTCACCAACAATCTTAACCAGCGCATAACATGCACATATATAAACTCAATGACACCTTGTGCGCATGCATTGGACCTCCAAATCCTCAAAAACGTCCATCAACAGATCGCATATACAAGCTAATCTTTTAAGCAAACCCCTTACGTCAGTTCACAATACGGAAGTTTTCACTGATCATGACCAAACAATCTCATTGCATCATTAGTATAGCACTTAACACCTTCGCACCAAACCGTACAATGAATCTATCTCCATCAGCATTATGTTGCCCAACTGCTCATCCAATCAGACTAGTATCCACCGTGAGGATTACTGAACTTCCACTCTTGTAGTCAATCTTTCCCAAAACTGTAGTAGATGACAATAGCGACTTTTGCAATGCTTCTATATGCTCCTCCTCCCATCTAGATCGATGATCCTTTCGCAACAACATGTACAACGTATCCGCCAAATGAGCATAGTAAGAAATCCAAATTGATAAAAAACATACGCATCCAAAAAGCTCCGCACTTCTGTCAAAGAGTCGTAAACTTATTTCACCCTCTTGATCACATCCACTTTGGTTGGATCTGGTTTTCGATCAAAATATCCACATAGATGATCAACAATCACGACTTCTCAAACCCCAAAAGAAGACTTTGCACTCAAAAGTGTGAGATGAATCTACTCTAGACGAGATTATATTTTCTCAAAGTCATTGATATGTTTGATGACATATCACGGTGTCGTGTCGTGGACCGGCTCCTACATGAAAATCAAATTTTGACTTTTGTCGCTCCAAAGACACTTATGGGTAAGACAAGCTAGGCCCTAGCTTACGAGTTTTTGGCACAATTTCAGATCTCCATTTCCATCGCATAGATGGGTAGAGCTCCTTGTCAGCTTTCCATAGGCACTTTGTCTACTTCGTTTGGACGCCTAGTGGAGAAGTTACAGGACTCGAAAGATGGAGAAAATAAGCTAGGCCCCAGCTTATGGGTTTTGGCACAATCTCAGATCTCCATTTTCATCGCATAGATGGGTAGAGCTCCTTGTCAGCTTTCCATATGCACTTCATCTACTTCGTTTGGACGCCTAGTGGAGAAGTTACAGGACTCGAAAGATGGAGAAAACAAGCTAAGCTCCAGCTTACGGGCTTTTGGCACAACTTCCGATCTTCACTTTCATCACATGGATGGGTAGAGCTCGTTGTCAGCTTTCCATGGGCATCTTGTTTACTTCGTTTGGACATCCAGGGAAGAAGTTATGCGATTCGAAAGAAAGTAAAATCAAGCTAGGCCCCTAGTTACTTGCTGACTGGGTATTCAGGGCTTCAGGCGTTATATCAAAGACGCAAGGGGCTTGCTTCTTATCATTCAAGAGAGAACTGGACGTACAGAGACTGTTGCAAGGGGGGTGCTTAAGGGGCTAGCTTGCGCTTGCGACCTGTCAACGGACGGTTCGGGAGATTTAGGAGTCCAATGCAAGCGCGCAAGGCGTCGTTGGGTTCAGATCTGTGTAGGCTACGCACTGGTTCAAACGGTTTGGGAAGAGACAGATCGGGGAGTGTGTACTGAGGAAAATTGAGACGCAGGAAACAGATTTGAGATTTTCAGTTATCTGTGAAGGAGAGTTGGACCGTTCGGACCGTTCCGGAGTCCAAACTTGCTGTCCTTGGATCCAACGGGATCAGAACACCGAGTTCTACAGGAAATTGAAGACAATACCAGTTTTCATCGGGCGGTTTGGAAGTTCTGAGCGAAATTGGCTCGCAGGGAAGCGCTTACATCAGATTTTCGTTCACCTGCGACTTGAGGTTGGGCTGTTCTTCGCGATCGGTGAGCCAAGCTCTTCGTTCTTGGTGCCTACGCGATCAAGGAGTCTTCATCTACTCATAGGAGAAGACCGTGTGTGAATTGGATTGTTGGTTTGAGTGTGGTGAGCAAGTTTGAGCCGCAGGGAGCTGATTTACGTCAGTTTTTTGCAACCTGCGGCCAAATTTCTCGAGTGGTTTTGCAAGGGGAACTCCAAACGACTTGTTTGGAGTCTCGTTGGGTTCAGGGTAGCTAGATCTATCTGCCAGCGAAGACGAATATCAGTTTGGACGATCCGTTTGTGCGGTGTGAGCGGTTTTAAGCCGCAGGGAGGAGTTTTTGGAGGTTCGGTCACCTGCGACCGAAAATCGGCGATATCTCGGCTGTTGGGAGTCGGATCTGAAGGTTTCTTGGGTTAACGGAGTCAGCAGAGGAGACCCTATCGACATCTGAAGTCCGTTCAGCGAAAGGAGGAAGTCCACAGATAGGCCTTTTTCGGTTTCTTCTCTACGGGTTTTGCTCTTTTGAGTTCGTTAGAATTCTGGTTGGCTGTATACAGCTTGTGGTAGCTAGCTTTAGCTAAGAGCTTATACATGGATGTGGTTTGGACTTGGGTTTGGATCTTGTGATACTGCTGTGGCTCTGTTTGTTAGCAAAAAGAAGTTTCTCTTGCTTTGAGCTACGCTTCGGTGGTTTTGGATCAGGGTTGTGATTCGAGGGTTGCTTTTAGGGGCTTTTCAAGCAGGTTACAGACCGCTCTGGTCTGGTTCTCAGTTCCGTGCTCTTAGTAGAAAGAACCGGCAGTGTACATACATTTGCAGTGGTATATATCGCAGCATTCTTTTTTGTGGTTGTTCTTTCTGTCTCGTCTCTGTTTCAGCACACAACATCTCCACAGCCAGGAACCCTGCGTTTTCCTGGACATCCTTCACGCATAAAATATCCGACACGACAACGGTGGTGAACCCGACGTGAAGGTCTGGGGTGGATATTTCTATGTTTGAGCTGGACAGAAGAGATCAGCAATCATGAACGAGGATGAAGATGGATTTGGCTGTTCGGGAGGATGTTGTGGACCTGGGATGATGGGTTTCTAGATGGTTGGGATCATGGGAGGATGGGAGGATGGGACGAGCCATGACTATGGACGGGATGGATGGATCAGAAGGGATATTAGAGATGCAGTTGGATGCAGCAACTGCACGTTTGTTTCAAGCCTTCACCTTGTTTTTACAACAAGAGCAAGGGAACCAACAAAAGGAGGCTTTGGGGAAGAAGGCGCTTCGAAGAGTGATCGACAAGCTCGATCTATTTGATGGAGAGACATCTCAAAGTACTTGAGATGTTACAAGATGGAGATGGATTTGGATCAGATACTTGAGAAGGAGATGATCGAGACGTTCGAACTCGCTGCAGTGCCTGAGATAAGGGAGCATGTGAAAGGTCTAGCAAAGCGTTTTGGGAGGAACTGGGATACATTTTCACATGCACTGATGGAGGAGTATTTCTTGGGAAACTCAGATCGAGTAACCAAGAAATCTTTTTTGGGATGGGTCAATCGATCCAACAAGGGTTTATAGCTTACAGAGCTGTTAAAGGAGTTTGAGAGACAATTCTCTCAACTGCCTCGGGTGGTCAAGCTAACCTTGGAGAGCTACAAGACGGAGCTGTTTCTTCAAGCTGCGGATGAACCATGGCATGAACAGTTGGAGCTACTTCTAGAGGATGGGGATGAAGAAGAAGGGTTGACACGAAATTGGGAGGTTGTGCATGAAGCTGTTGAGCTTCTTGTCCGGAGACAGACAAGGGAAAGTGTTACAAGGTTGACACCTGCAGCGTTGACTACCACACCAATTCGGATAGTATCTGAGGTTCAACCTCCAGTTGTGGTTGTAGAGGAGAAGGATCCAACCATCGAGAACCTACAGCAAAAGATGCAAGATCTGCAAGCTAAGGTTACTAGGTTGGAGGATAAGGGATCATCGACTGAGATGGAGCTTGTACCCAAACCAGCTTGGGTACATCAGTGTATGTGGTGTGATGGTACTGACCATCAACGGGAAGATTGCATCGACTTTACAGAGTCTTTGCAATGTGAGGTTATTTCTTGGGAGGATGGAAAGGTTGCATTCACAAGTACGGGTACTCTCCTTCAAGCCAACGTTGGTAAAGGAGGGATGAAGAAGATTGTGGATGATTACCTTACGGCACATGCAGTTGTAGCTGACAAAGCTACAAGTTATGGTGCTAGGGTGGAGGAGATTGAGCATGATCTCCATAGAGATGGTTTGGATGAGCACGAGGATCTAAGCAGTTGAGCCGCAGGGAGCTGATTTACGTCAGTTTTTTGCAACCTGCGGCCAAATTTCTCGAGTGGTTTTGCAAGGGGAACTCCAAACGACTTGTTTGGAGTCTCATTGGGTTCAGGGTAGCTAGATCTATCTGCCAGCGAAGACGAATATCAGTTTGGACGATCCGTTTGTGCGGTGTGAGCGGTTTTAAGCCGTAGGGAGGAGTTTTTGGAGGTTCGGTCACCTGCGACCAAAACTCGGCGATATCTCGGCTGTTGGGAGTCGGATCTGAAGGTTTCTTGGGTTAACGGAGTCAGCGGAGGAGACCCTATCGACATCTGAAGTCCGTTCAGCGAAAAGAGGAAGTCCACAGATAGGTCTTTTTCGGTTTCTTCGCTACGGGTTTTGCTCTTTGAGTTCGTTAGAATTCTGGTTGGCTGTATACAGCTTGTGGTAGCTAGCTTTAGCTAAGAGCTTATACATGGATGTGGTTTGGACTTGGGTTTGGATCGTGTGATACTGTTGTGGCTCTGTTTGTTAGCAAAGAGAAGTTTCTCTTGCTTTGAGCTACGCTTCGGTGGTTTTGGGTCGGGGTTGTGATTCAGGGGTTGTTTTTAGGGGCTTTTGAAGCAGGTTACAGACTGCTCTGGTCCGTTTCTCAGTTCTGTGCTCTTAGGAGAAAGCATCGACAGTGTACATACATTTGGAGTGTATATATCGCAGCGTTCGTTTTCGTGGTTATTTTTCTCGTCTTGTCTCTGTTTCAGCACACAACATCTCCACAGCCAGGAACCTCGTGTTTTCCTGGACATCCTTCATGCAATATCCGACACGATAACGAACACCTCCTCTAATCTAAAGCTTCATTCTTCTCAAAGCAAAGTTCGAGTATACTCCGATTAGGAGGTTAATATATATAAGTATTCGCGATCAACTTCGGGGAATTTGATTCTGTTTGTGTTATTATAAAATATGTAAATATTATTTATAATTGTAGTATTGAATTAATAAAAAAATTTCCCTGTAAGTATAATGGTTAACTAGCCTCAGAAGTTCCAAGGATATGGAGGTACATGCGATTTTAGAATTATAAGTGCAGTCCTTTTCAGTTTACATAAATAAAACTCTCAAATTTGAATTTATCCCTAACCCATCCACTAAGAATGATTAAGAATAGATTAATCAAGCATGATGTACTCTCCATCGGTTAATAAACATGCATACGCGAGTGACTAGAATGAATGCTCTTGCCGTTATGTTTCTTGAGTTTGATAGCAGAGACAAGCAAATGTTTTTAAAAAAAATATAGACAAAACTCCTATAACAAATAACACACGAAAGTCTCTTGAATAGATTAATTTTAGTTGATATTATGTCTGATTTATGTTATCCACAAATAGATATATATTATATAGTAATTTTAGAATAAACTAAAATAAAGAATTAAAAGTTTATAATATTAAACGTTAACCGTGATGTGCGAAACCAAGAATAATGCATAAGGCATGAGTAGATCGACGTGATTCAGAAAATACAAGTCAATGATCCTCCTACTAATTATACATTAATTTAGTATGTATTTATTAAACGTGTGCTTATACATCCTCCGTCTGAGCATGGAGGACGGGAATAATATGCACGCTCTCGGAATATGTGCGATGATGAGCAAGTTTCAACGAATGATAATTTAACTATAATCTAAAGGAGTCTGAAGATTGATTTCTAACCTTTCTCGCGAAAGGTTTTGTGTAAAAGTAATCCCTACCTATTTTCGCTTGTTACTGGCTCTAGGTGAATTAGAATAAGAGCCCGGAGCAAGCAGGGAGCATATAAGAGAATAAGCGTGCTAAACCATATGTGGGAAACTTTAGCCGGTTTTTGTTATCGAAAAAGATATAATTGTTATAAAGAAATCTTAAATTAACTTCAATGAAAATTCATATTAATGTGTAACTGTTAAATATTAGTTATATCGAGAACACATAAATGAACTGCACACCAATACGCCTCCAAGACGGCAAGTGATCGTTTGATGACTTAAAAATGTACATATAATTAATATACTAATTTATTATATAATTTATTTTGATAAAAATTAAATATAAATTAAACTTACTACACTCTCAATCTTCAGATGGAAAATGTGAATAAACAAATAAGCAAGCAGAACTGCTCCACTTTGCTAAGAATCAGAACCGAATAGCTATGATGTGCAAGCGTGATCGAGTGCTGTGTCTCTTCCATTTTTCGATGGAAGAGGCGAATATGTTGATTTATTATTTAATTTATCTGTTAATAAGGGTTGGATAATAGGTTAAATTAATTCATATTCTTATTAGCCTCTTGAATCTATACCCTCGTAAGTGTGGTTATTTGCCCTACCAGTATGGGTTATTTCTGAACTATCCTGCAACTCTAGGTGCACTCATCATTAAACGTTTAGAGATAAATTTATTTTTCTTCGCAGTTTAATGTACAATTTTCATTTAACACTCATATTTTGTCTGATAACAGAAAGCAAGCATTACCGAGAACAGTTCTCCGAAGTCATAATAGTATGCACTCCAGTCCAGCGTCCGAAAATCTTATTCGGGTCTGATCTCCGACATTATAAGTACGACAGACGATTTTAGAGCTACTGATAGCAGGGCTTAGCACCGCTGTTCTTTCCTTCGAGGTGGTTGTTGCTTGGCCTTTCAGGTCCTTCTTTCCCTCGTAAGGCTTGATGGGGTCTTCCCATCCGTTTGCTATTCATTGGTTCGCGTTATTCCACCCAATAATCACAACGAATTTTCACCCGTTTTTTCAGTTTGTCATTTTTCTCTAACTGGTCTGAACACACATACGTACAAGATGAACGGTGGATGGAGGGCTTAACTGCACATATGTTTGGGCGGAGGCCCCGATGGAAGACGACTTTACTACAGGGTGGTCACCTCAGGTTAGCAGGCGACTCATGTTTCAGTAATCCCCCCAAAGTCCTCTCGCTGGAGGGCGGTGGTTGACATGGGCATGTCAGCTAAAGTCATTTCTACTCCTACGTCTCCGGAGGCTGCAAACGGGGCAGGACAAGGTACACCCAACTCCGAGGTAACAAACCGAACTATGTCAGCTGAAACATCACCCACATTCATCTTGTTCAGAGTTACTGCTAGCGAGAAACTGTGGGCTGGGTCACAGAAAGCTGTAGAACCCCCTAACCCCGAGGCGAAAGGTAACTTTCCCTCCGCACAGTGCTCTTGACCTTCAGGATCTTCCTATTGCATGCATGTTTTCTCTGTGTAAAGAGGGGTATATTCACCCAGCGAGAGCACCATGCATATTCACCCAGCGAAAGATCGTTCGGTTCCGGGGGGGCCTGTGTTCTGTATTTTACGAATTTCTCTCCTTCCACCAGTCCGGTGCCGTTGCGAAGCCCTTTACGTCCCTCCGTTTTCCATTCCGAAGGCCCTTGCCGTTTCGTTCATTTCGTTTCGGTCCTCTATTTCGTTTGCGCAGACAAATGTATACATACATGTGCAATAAACAGCGCGGAAGAAATGCACGGTTGTTTATTTTTTTTTTGCCTCTACGGGCATTTGTCCAAGTAAAGCAAACCAATCAACGAACACAGCTGACAAACGCTGGTTCCCGAAACTCCATTGATATGCCAGCAAAACAAATACACTTCCTGAGAAAGTATGTACAGACTAAGGCCACTTGGGGCAAAGTAATTTCCTGACACCGTAAGGCCCCTTCAGGCAAACCAGAACTTGCACACAGTAAGGAGTAAGGACGTCCGAGGCAAAATGGACAGACTAAGGCCAGTTGGGGCAAAGTAATTTCCTGACACCGTAAGGCCCCTTCAGGCAAAGCAGAACTTGCACACAGTAAAGAGTAAGGACGTCCGAGACAAAAACACTGAACGGACACAGTAGCTAAGGAGGTTTTATAACAGCAGCAGACAAACTGGCTTCAAACTTGTATGGGGAAACAGCGGTCGGCTCCTGTAGATCGTAAAAGGGCACCAACGAGAGGTATGTACTCGGGCAACGGACTCCGCTCGGAATCTGGTGCTTGGGCTTCGCACGGAACTTGTGGCTGCGAAGGCGACTCCCCTGCAGATGCTGCATCAAACACCGCTCGCTCATAGTACCTGCGTTTGCAAGATGCACATCGGCCACTTTCTCTGAAAAAGAAAATCTGCTCAATGTCCTCAGGACTGATGTCAGCAGGCCTGATGAGACAAGTCCATAGTGCGTCAGCGCGACTTTTGTGAATCTCATGCTGCAGAAGCCACCTGGGAGACGGGATATATTTACCGGACATAACCATAGCACGAAGACAACGCGGAAAGGTTGTAGATAGTGGATGCCGACTTTTATACCTGTTAAATTGAAGTGCCCTCTGCAAGATGTTAAAATATGTCAACTCCACCCTATTTTTCGTATCCGAAGCTCCAAGCAACATGTACAGCTCCTTCCCATCTGTAACCATCGACTCACTGATATTCTTCATGGTGGCCACATGATGCTCCTCCTGCTGGTCCTTGAGGCAGTAACCGACCATCCCCACAAAGGTGTGGAGTCCCTTGTTGGAAAGGACCTTGACGCACACCTCCCCGCCGACAGGTTTGCTCTTGTCCCAGCCAAGAGCCTGCGACACACGCTTCTTGACATCAATAGACGATTTTGCGTACATACATACCACCCCTTGGAAATGCAAATGGAGGAGGCTCCCTCCACGCTCGACAGAGAAAACTCCAGAGAGACATTGTGTCTGCAGAAAATCGCAAAGCAAGGGAAAAAAGGACATGTCCAGATCACAGCCCGTCCTGCACACTGTCACGAACGCTTCCAATGTCGGTCTCTTTGCTCTCGCTTCCCTCCTCAAAGACATTGTCCCGTGAGAAGGTTGAATAATGAGGACAAACGAAGCGAAACAGAAACGGATCCAAATCGAAGCATACACAGGGAAGCCAACGCAGTCTGTACAAAGAAGCCACAGTGGACTCGAAACTGTTATCTGGATGCTTAAAAAATGCAGGATATGCGAACATCCGATACCTGCGATCTTGCAAATACATAGAGAGATGATCAGTAGAATATGAGAAAAACCTATATGGTCCAGCTAGACTGTACATCGGGGAGCAATGTAACGAGCAAGGAAAGCAAGTCTTGCTAATGCGCACAAAGTCGAACTTCACCAAGAACGGAACGATTGGTTGAGAAGAAACAAGTTCCAAATAGGTATATGCACGGCATAGTTCAATTTTCGTTTCGGAAAACGACATCATAGGTAGGTTTTTTGACAAATAGAGGAAACGCGGCTCCAGAGGAGAAAAATACAGAGAGACAAAGTTGTCCGCCTGTTCAGCAGAGCTATCGCTCTGCTCAAGAGGCGGAGCCTCCACAGCTGACTCATCCACGTCTGGACCGACCTCCAAACCATCCATACAGGCCGAATGCAAGAGAGAAATGCCGAATACTTATCTTCTAGTCCGCTGCAAGACGTTCAGGCCATCTCGTAAAACTCCTCGGGTCGATAGCAGCCAACGTCCACCACGTTACGACCGCAAAGGCAGGAAAAATATGAGAGACAAACATCGAGTATTTATCTTCTAGCCCGCTGCAGGACGTCGAGCCCATTCCGGAAAACTCCTCGAGTTCACAGGAGGCAACGTACACCTCGTCAAACGTAGCAAAAAATCAGTACTCTCTCCCGAACAAGACGACAACGACAAGGCCACCACGAGTCCGACGACACGGCACCAATGCCCAATCCGCGTAGCAGCCTTCCCTGCCCGAATGACAAAACGATACAAGAATACCAAACATCGACAGCAAAGACAACACCGCACGGTTCCAAAATCGAGTCTACTGCAAGGAACGACGAACGCTGCGCACAATCTGTGCCACCCACACGAAGATGAGAGACAAAAGCACTTACCGAGACTTATCCAACACCGAACCATGAAGGACAGCAACGATAACAAGACCGCACGGTTCGAAAATTGAGTCTACTGCACAGAACGACGAACGCCGCGCGAAGACAGAGAAAAGCTGTGTACCGAGACTCGTCCAACACCGAATCACGAACGCCGCGTTTGGAAACAACAAACTCGCCTACCGACATCAGAGAAAATTTAAGTTATCTTCGTCCCCTATACCTAAACTCCTCTCTACCCGCGCTAGACGTCCCACGTCTATCACCCGCCCAATCCCTCATTCGAATTTCACGTCCCGAAACCCTAGCTTGTCTTCTTCCTCGCCTCTTCCGTTTCGACCGTTTGATGTATATTCTCTTATTTGAACTACAAGTTCAAGTTCTTTTGGAGTTCGAAGATTAATTTTCTATTTTGCCATGGTATATCGATGTGTCAGGAGATTACTTCTTGTTAAATATTTCTCTCCAGCATATACTTCCTATACGCCTAGATGTCTGATAAACTGACGATCAATGAACGAGTTATCAAAACCACTTGCTGAATTAACTGGAAATGCTGGGGTATTGTGAATGTTTACATTTCATTAGGTGAAGTACGATCCACTTGGTCAAGAATAACGAATCATGACATTAGTTTATATCCTATTTTATGTAAAATTAAGGTATATTCTTGTATTTATCTCATGATATACTTTCGTCCGGATAAAGATTCCAAAATACTTTTTTCCTCAACCTCAGCTCAACAGAAAAGTACACCATACTAAATTCCTTCTTCGCTCCCAATCTTAGCTCAGCGGAAAATACAATCTAAAATATATCTCACAGTCAAAGTTTGTATGGGACATTTTGGGACTCATATTCACCTTTCCTCCTATAAGTATTCATAAGTCATATATGCTTATCAATCACCTCGCATCATGTGTCTTGTGTGGTATCCTCCAAAACTCATCGGATAGTTGCAAAGGATTGCACACTCTATCATACTTGAATGAAAAGAAACAAAATGATCAATTTGTGATCAAATGTCATAGTTCGGTGAATGATATGATTGTGACGAGTTTTCATTACAAAAAATCATTAATCAATAAACAGAAGAAATTAAATATCATAAATGCATCATTTCTTATTCGTTTATAGCAAGTCTGAACAATAAATAAAATAATGAAAAATCAAGAAGCCAACATAAGTAACCAAAGCCTCACAACATTTAATAGTCTTTATATTTATTTAATAGTCCAAATTAAGGACGTAAAAGAGAACAGCAAAAAGAAACGTTAAAGAGAGGTCTTTCGGAAACCTTATATATCATTCCGTTCAGTTTGCAGTTTGCAAAATTTGCTAGTTTTGCTCGAGGAAATAACTTCTGCAAGGTTTTTGGTTTGGGAAACTGATTGGTTTAAAAAGCTTGTGTTTTGTTATCACATGTCTGGCTCCTAACAAACACTTTACGTGCAACGTGAATTGAACTATAGAAAATTCAAGTAGAAGAGCTCATCGCATAAAATATTTCATTATTGTTTACATTATAAGTTTTAAAGTGAAAAATGGAACATCTTTCAGCAAAAGACAAAAAAAGTTCTTTCACACTTCTTTCGCACAAGCTCTTTCAGTTTTCCAACAAAATAGCGAACTTCTTATGTACTCGAGTCTGAATTATAGTGCACAACTGTGAGGATAATCTTAATTAAAATCTTATGAATATATTGAAATTTATTGTGGAGCACTTATTATAATCAAGATCTTTGTGTGGAAAGCTTGATTGTTTCATTTCAATATGCGTCGAATTCTTATGTGAGATCATCAATCATACTTTCAACTTACAATAGTTTGTCTCGTCATCATACATAATGGAGCTAAAATCGATCTATTAAGTGATATATATGTTAGTGCAGATGATATTCATTGAGAATAAAATAGCCCAAGGCATGCATGTATGTGAGAGAAAAATGATATGCAGTAGAGATCACGAATCTGAATAAATAAATAAATATTAAAGTTACCTTCAAAATACAATGAACTCAACCGTCTATCAGATATTTGGTCGCACAACTTTCAAATCTTAAATATCAAACAACTTCCCAAAACTTCCTTGTATATACAACTAATTACGTAACGAGGAATAACAAGATGCTGCACTTTCAGTGCAATTGCGAAGATATGCATTTGGGATTTATCCGAATCTAAACTCCTCTTTTGTTCTTCTAACGGTCATCTACTAAGATAATTTAATACACTCAAAGAACAAAAACACCCTTCCTTCCATCTCGGGATTCATAATCGACGAATAACTACGCATAATCTTTCGAAGGGAAAGTTCAAATTAGTTTACCTGTATAGTAAACGTTACTTCCATACTGGATGAAGTTATAGTTTAAATACTAATATTATCATGAAATAAATAATGTTATTCAAATACTACTTATTTTTGTAGCTGGTAGACTATCATCACAAGTTAACCATATAATACAAAGATAATTTGTTGCTTTGGGTTATTTCTAGAGCTCTATTGACAAAATATAGTATCTATATTAAATTTTTGATTAAATGACCATAGAAAATCTACTAGTAATAATATTATGCAACATTGATAACAATTCAAAAGCAACAATTCTGAATCTATACTTTGTACATTGTCAAGTGGTCATTTAACCAAAATGTTAAATCTTATGACTGCACATTCAGGTTAAATGATTCACGATTTAAACTTCATACTTCTGTTTTATATTTATGTTTTAAAATTCAATATAAGATAATTTTTTGGAGAGAAATGTATATATGACATGTTTCATATACTAGCCATATAATATGATTTTGAATGAATACGCTTCCCTTTACTACATATACAAAGACAAGCTTCAAATTCTAGAGATTTTTTATTCAGCTCAGTTGGAGAAGTTAGTCCAACATCATACTTTGCACATAATGCTATGATAATTCAACGGAGTATTGCACTATGAAAGGGATGAGTATGTTTATACTAAAAGAAAAATTCAAGACTCACATCATTGAAACAAACAACAAAGGTCTTCAATGATACACCTCTTGTTGTTTTAACGGTCAACTTGTCTAGGTTTAACAATATCTTTTAGGTTAACTTGCTTGTTTTAATATGCATGTTTGTACAAGTGGTCGTTTACCAAAACATATGGAATATGAAACATTAGGATTGCAAATCCGATCTCACTGCACGTCCTGAAATTTATTTTAAATTCAACATAAGATAGTGTTTTGAAAGAGCCATGCTGGAGTGAGAATGAATGATGCATATCTTGTAGTGTTTCGAAAGATTCATGTTGGAGAAAGAATGATACATATCTTCTAATCTGAAGTGCATGATAACATTGACATCGTTCAGCAAGTCTCATATATGCTACATTAAACCTTATATATGGATATAGAAGCAAAAATAATTATTGTTTCTTTCCTTCCTTGTTTAGAGGTTGGAGAGAAGATATTGTTGTGTCCAAGAAAGCACCAAACCATTGTTTTATATTCTCAATGGAAATTAGTTGTGAAGTGAATCACATACTGTAAAGCTCTAAGGGAGTTTATATATAAATCCTTAATTACATCTCAGCTTTTTTTAAACAAATTCTATCAGCAAAACGAGGATGAGTAATCTATCAGCAATCAAGGACTGATATCAAAGAAAATATCCTGATATCAATAAAAACCAGAACTTAGATATCAAACTTTGTAACTATAATTTACATTGTTATCAAAATTGATAACTATAATTTGGATAGTTATAGAGATTGATATCTATATCTTGATATCAGTATTTTGATATCAGGAAATTTTTCATTGATATCAGTTGCTGATTATCGATAACATTCCCATTCCCCAGCAGAAGTTTTTTCTTGGATATAATGATTAATTTATTCGTTCTCATATAGTCCATCTGCAGAATGAAGTTCTCTTGTTTATCAACTATAATTATAAAGGCAATTGGGCTAAATCTTTCCCTTTGTTTGGTTTGATGAGGTCTTCTCATTCGTTTGGTATCCATTGTGTAGCTTCTACTTTAAACCAAAATAGCTCTCTCTATACAACACGACAAAAATGTATCACCTTACTTTTTGACTTTTGTCTTCTTCTCACTTCAAAATATCGACTGTTAGCTATCCAAATGCATAGAAAAAATCATAGCCAAAAAAATATTCATGGAAATCTTCCAATAACAACATAAGAAGATCATGACTTGATAGTCACAAACACTGGCTCTTCCTTATCGCAAATCACCTTTAGTGACATTCCATCTTTTTCCTTTGGTCGTTTCTAAAGAAATCCACCCCGCTAGATAAATCCATGAGTCTTCTTTCGGATCCTGCAAAATATCACTCCACTCTACCTGTTTCACCAAAGTGCTCAGGTATCGCTCAATATTCAGCAACTCGTCCTCATATAACTCTTCAACAAATAGTTCGTTCTCTTCTCAGAATATGAAAATTGTGTAGAACTTCGTACTCACATCGATAGTATGTTCACAACTAGGTTATCATTCCTCGTCACGTGCTTGAACTCCAGATTTAATGACTTGATGTAAGCGATCTACCTCAACATCACAATATCTCGTTGTATAATTGACGATCATCTCTAATAATGATAAACAATCCTTTTTAACCACCACTGTTGCACCAATGAGATACTCTTTTTCAACTTCATGATCGAAACAATCTCCCAAGAGTTCCATCTTAATTTGTGGATAAGCACGTGGACGAACTCTTAAGACCTTTGTCCTAAATCGTACTGCAAACATATCTCCATCAGCATTGTCTCAGTCAACTCCCACCCAATAACGGTAAGACTAGTATCCATCATAAGGACTACTGGTCTACCACACTTGTAATCTATCCTTCAAAGAATTGGAGGAGACAACAATGAACCTTCAACTTCCGCATCGTTTTCGTATGCTCCTCCTCTCA
Organism: Asterella californica; assembly: GCA_036924285.1. Lineage (NCBI taxonomy): Eukaryota > Viridiplantae > Streptophyta > Marchantiopsida > Marchantiales > Aytoniaceae > Asterella > Asterella californica. Next base: position 28,013,484 of record JAYKYS010000006.1, on the reverse strand, counting down.
TTTAAATGTAGTCGTAATTATAAATACTGAGGTGTGATCGATTGTGGATAAGACATTTGCAGGAAGAGCAATTTTCTCAATGAGAGATCTTTACTCAAGATATGATCAGTTGAACTAGAAGAGAAGAGCATAAGCTTCACGATAACAAGGACACCTTTGGGGTTGGTTAGGATGTGTATCTTATCATAGGGAGCTGACACCTCGATAGCACACATGATGAACAAGATGAACATAGTTCTAAAGGACTTCATCCACAATGCCGTTCTTGGATGATATTCACATCAAAGGATGTATGATGGATGAGAAGGATGAAGCATTAGATCAAAAAAGATATCGATGATACGTCATAGATCACATCACAGATTGTAAGAAGATCTTATCTTGACTTGAGGAAGTTCATCTCACACTGTTAGGTGCAAAATCTACATTTGGGGTTAGAGAAGTTCTAATTGTTGGTTATTTGTGTGGATCATTTAGTAGAAGCCAGACCCAAGCAAAGTGGATGTGATTGAGAGAATGAAAGAGATATGCAACTCCTTGACAGAAGTAAGAAGATTCTTGTGTGCATATGTATTCTATCATATTTGAATTCATCATTATGTATGTGGCGGATTCATTATATGGGTTGTTATACAAAGGTCGTAAGTTCATAAGGAAGGAAGACCATATTGAAGCAATACGAAAGTTGAAGTCCTTATTGTCATCTTGTCCAATTTTGAGAAGGATTGACTACAATGGTGCTAGGCCGGTGGTTTTAACTGTAGATACAAGTCTGATTGCAATTGAATGGGTAGTAGGACTAGATGACAAAGATGGAGATAAATTTATGGTTAGGTTCGGAGCGAAGGTGTTACGTGCTCGTTAACGTGCATACACACAAATGAAAAGAGAACTAGGAGATATTGTTTCAACCATGAAAACCGATAAAAGAGTATTTGAGTAGACCATCAGTGGTGATTGAAACTGATTGTCTGTCATTATTAGAGACGATCATGAATTGTTTGACTTCTGATGTTACGAGGTTATGATGGATCGCATATATCAAGTCGTTGAATCCAAAGTTTAGACATATTGCAAGGAAGGATAACCCAATGATAGATATGTAATCTTGAACTCGGTACGACATGGAAGATGAAATGATTAAGATAATGACGACATTGTGCAAAGTTCTATTTGATTGCAAACACATGAAGGGAATATGAGTTATTTGTTGAAGGGTTGTATGACGATGAATTGCTTGACTTTGAGAGATACTTTTGTACGTTGGTCAAGCAATTAGGTTGGACGGATGAGAGGTTTTGGAGAGTTAGACGGAAGACTTACAACTTCATGTTGCATGATAAGTTTTTTGAAAGCAGTCAAAGTAGAAGAGTGGGATACCACTCCTAGTGATTTGCGACAAAAAGGATCAACAGAAGTTGCTTAGAGCATTTCATGAGTCTTTGGACTGGGACATCGAGAGGTTTGAGGAGTCAAGGTGGAAGACTATATCGATATATGAAGACCGTTTGGTAGAAACAAAAAGTTTCTCAGATAAGCCTTCTTTGATTTCTTCGCTACAATTTTCATCTTTTGGATTCGTTAGAGTTCTAGTTGGTTATGTACGGCTTGTGGTAATTAGTTTTAGCTAAAAGTGTGTACATATGTGTTGTTTGGATCTGGGTTTGAATCGTGCGATATTGGTCCAGAACATTTTATTAGCGAATGGATGTTTTCTTTATTTTGAGCTACGGTTCGATAGTTTTGGGTCTAGGTTGAGATTCAAAGACTTGTTTTAAGAGGTTGAGTGTAGATTACAAACCACTATGTTTCTCAATTTTGTGTTATTAGAGAAAGAGAAACGAGAGTGTCTATAAAGTGAGAGCTGATATATCTTGTGAATCTTGTTCTCGTGGTTGTTTCTCTCTTTCTTTCCTCTGGTCAACACACGATATCTCCACAACCAGGAACCTCGCGTTTTTCTCAACAACCTTCTCACAAAATTTGATACGATAGCAGTTGACAATGCGTTTATCCACAAGTGAAGAGAGAATTATGAGAGAATTAAAGTGAGAGCTGGTATATCTTACGAACCTTGTTCTCGTGGTTGTTTCTCTCTTTCTTTTCTCTGGTCAACACACGATATCTCCACAACCAGGAACCTCACGTTTTTCTCAACAACCTTCACACAAAATTTGATACGATAGTGCTCGACAATGCGTTTATCCACAAGTGAAGAGAGAATTTAGATGGTCTCAGTCATGAAGATCGAGAAAGAATAATTGATTGGTGCAACTGTGAAGGTTGAGACTAGCTGTCTACCATTGTTGTGGATGATCACTAATTTTGCACGACTCTAAACATTGCGATGTTATGGTTGGTTGTGTACATTAAGTCGTTGAACCTAGAGTTCATGCATATAGCAAAGAAGGCAACTCGATATCTGAGATGTTATCTCGAGTCAAGTATTATGAAGAGGAATATATGATTTACGACATGGGTACAAAGCTCTTGTCTCTCAACTGACATGACACTCGTCCAATCTTCTTCTTTTTTCTAACCTCCCATTAAAGCTCAACATTACATTGTTATCGCGAGCAAGCTTCTTCCCGATTACTGTTATTCCTTCTATTTTGATCAAATGTCATTACTGTTACGTTACATACATCACTCGTCTTCTCATCTTATCCCGCACTACTGGCTCCTCCCTCCTTAGACCGCTAACTAACTTCTTGTCTTTCGAGATTTACACTCATAGTCTTTGTGGACTGTCGACGATCTGATGATTGGACTATCCTTGGACCTCTCGTCAACTCCTCCTCGCTCCGTCAATGTCCTATATCAACGCTTCACCTCTCAGCATAATGTTGTAGAGAGAGCTTTTCTTAAGAAAGACAAACCTTCTGAATGTAATTGATCGTGAGGAAGTAAAGAGGAAAACATATTGCTGTTTGTGTTCAAAGCTTCAGAATATAATCACTTGTCGTCATTAAGGTCACTCAAACACTCAAATTTGTGCAAATAAGCCTTCGAGACCTTATAAATATTTATTCACGTCTCAATTTTTACTATCATTATTCTCAACAATCACAATCTTCTCCTCTCTCCCACGTGCACACCACTTCTTAATATTTCTTAATGTTCTCCAACTGTAATCCTCCTCTTGTCATTTCCTTAGACACCTATGTATAACATTATTTCGTGAAAACGAAAACACATGTCTCAAGTAGAACTTCCACCTGGTATCTTTAGAACTTCTCAGTAGTTCTTTTGAATATAAGCTAAGGGCAATTTATCTACCTTGGCATTAGCTTAGCACTGCTCAATTTAACAAACTCCACGACAACTTCTTTTACAACTATGTATACAGTTAAAGAAACAACCTTATGTTATCATCTTCACTATATAGACTATCTTTCAACACGACAATGCTCCACAGTAGGCACTACAGTTTAGTATATCTAGGGGCTAGATTGATCTTCCGATGACTGGTTACGGTTGTGAACTTTTCTTGAGGACAGTTTGATTCATAAGAAACATAGTGTTTTTCTTGTGCGTATCATGCAACATGGTTTCTTCACATGTACGATGATGGAGCTGGTAACTTCACTTCTCCAACTATGTCTATTTTGTCACTCGTCTCTTGAAGATGTTTCTAATGCCTTCATTAGGTGCATCAAACATTTGTCTAATTAGCACTCTTTAACGATGGTCATGCTGAAACTCCATCGTACCATGCTGGATCTAGCTCTTGGTGTCTCTTTGCTGTTCATTTGCCAAATTGCTCAACTTATTCGATCGGCAAGGACTCGGCTCTACTTAACTCTTCTGGCTCTTTACTAATGTCAACTATGAAACTCGACATGTAAATAATTTTTCGTGGAACTTGATCTGACATATTCTACTCGTGTTATTTCGCTTCTCTCGACTTGGCTTCTCGTAGAGCACACCATCAACATTCTTGCTCGCACACAACCTTCTAGTAAGCATCATGTTCTTTTCCGCTTTGCCATCACTTGGCTCCATCAGTAGTTCTCTTTAATTCGTTAATGCATGTTTCATTAGGCTAGGCTACATTTGGCACTTTAGACCACTAGCTTGCGGCACTTCTTATTTCTCTCTAACAACCTTACGATGTAGAAGTTTCATAGGTCTTCTCAGCTCTTGGTCTGCTAATGAACGGCCCTTGCTCGTGTAAGGATCTTCAACCACCCCACTAATTCCAAAGAGAGTGAGATCTTGGTTCCTTTGGCGCTGGTTTCTGCTTTCGGCAGGCTCTCCGTGTATTTTATGTTTCTCATTTTATAAAGTTCTTGGGCATACTGTTGCCTCTTTTTGAAAAACACAATAATAATAAAAATAATAAAACAAAAACAAAACACCACACATAGCAACTAAACATAGATTTCTTGCAAAATGTAGATTGTTGACGTTGGGGTTCAACATAAACTTGGACTCTCGAACCTTGATATAAACCTAGACTCCGCTTCTCGCTAAAAAGAAAAACTGTAAACTTAATGTATAGAAATATCTCCAGTCGAACATAAAACTTGCTTGCAGCATAAATGTCATGCATAACTACTTCTCTCTGTTGCACTCAACTTCCTTCAATATTTCCCCTCTTCTAAGTTCAGAGGAGTGGAATAATGCAAAGCAGTTTAATTTATCACCTAATCCTTCCGGGGAAAGGTTAGGGGATAAATTAAACTTCAAACAGTATCTAATTTTTGACAGTAGAGGAAGCGGGTCCTATGGTTCATGGAGTGCGCTTCAACCTACATACCTTATAGCTTTTCTCCGCAAGTTCAGACATGCAATATATATATAGCATATTATATTTATTTCTATAATATATTTTTACTTTGAGATTATTTCATACTTTTCGTTTAATACTTATAGAGCTACAACTAATAGTTCTTAAACAGCAATAATATAATAGCTCCAAAAGTTTGATAAGACTCCATTGCACTGTCAGCTCTAATTACGGCACTAGATTTAACTCTTATCTTCACGTTTGTCATTTTCTTTCCCCCTTCCAGAAGCACATGTCGCATGCATATTTATCATAATCTAAAGTCTAACATCTTTGCATTTTAAATTAAATAACTTTTCAGTATCAAGTTTAATTTTTACCTAAACTCTTCCTTAGGAAAGGTTTGGGTATAAATAAAAGTTTTTGCATATACACAAATATGCTTAGAGGAGAGCACTGTCGATTTCATGAAAAATAATTTAATGAAAAAATTAGTATAAAACATACAAACATGAGGAAAACACTGCTCGACAAGGATTACAGATTGTTACTTTTGTCAAAGTTTTATAAATTTACTTTATTAAATTTAAATGTTAAATTTATATTATTAAATTTAAATGTTAAATTTATATTATTAAATTTAAATTATACTTGGTAACTTCATTACACATACTCGCTTTAGTAAGTTATATAAAATCCATAAATGATTAATGCAAACAAAACTATTTTTTAATATAAAGATATATGACTCTCACGAAAAGAAATATTCTTAATTTATAAGCTTTAATTTATAACCTAATCCTTCCAAGAGAAAAGATTAAAATATAAATTTGGAGACTAAATATGCATGCTGCATGAACTTCTAGAAACTTTTGTTCGCATTTTGTGATCAAGGAATTATATAAATATTAAATAAAAAATATATACAAAGTATAATTAAAATATTAAAATATTCCATAAATGCTATTTATTAGTCCATGCCTGGAAACACGGAGAAAGCAAGAGAAAACCCATAAGTGTTGACTCCACTGTCGTGCTTCATAAGATACAAGTGCGGGAAGCTGTACTTATGAATACATAACTTTACTCAACCGCTTAATTTAATACCTAACCCTTCTTGCCAAAAAGATTAGATATTAAATTAAACAAACATGCATTTCCTCTTCTTTCGAACTTGGAAGAGGGTGACTATGCATGCTTATCATTAGTACTCATGAATATGCAAGGAAATCTGAATACGCGCTTTCCGACGAGAATGCAAGGCGATAAGGAACCAATACCTCCAAGGGTACCTTGTAGCAATATCCCTTATTCTCGAATGCCAAAATGTTTTGTCATAGGTTGAAAGATTTTGCTAGGACGAGAAAATGATCATTCACCTCAAATAGTGAAACCGGTTTACAGTAGGTCTTTCGAAAAGTTTGACAATAAGATATAATATCTTTCAGGAAAAGCTCTTCGAAATTACGCTGTCTCCACAACGTTCCATGGTGTTCAAGTTTCCTTCAACTTCGACGCGCCTTAATAATTTGACATTTGAACAGATCACGTGCTATTCACCGCTTCCAAGTTAGGAAGAGAAGGGCGTTTAATTTATCACCTAACCTTTTTGGCGAGAAGGGTTTGGTGATAAATTAAACTGCATACGAAAACAATAATATGACAAGGTTGTAACCCGCACTTATGTTCTGCGTTGCACGCTCCAACCCACTTCTCGTATTGATTTTCTCCACAACATCCGGCATGTATTTCAGAGTTAACATATAATATATATAGAAATAGAAATTTTATTCTCAAAATATTAAAATTTATCTGAAAATTTTATATAAATTCCATTCACATCTCGAAGGCACCCGCGCTATAGTGTCTGATCTAGTGACTCATATATATTTTAATTTGAAGCTTCTCGTATTAATATCTTTTTCTGTTTTGTCTCATAGTTTGCCGTGCTAGCTCCCAGAAAGACATGCTTTTATGAGAGAGAAGCGAACATTTTTTACGTTTCTTGTACGTTTATTCCTCCACCCGACCAAAAGTATACTTTGGATGTTCACCAACATCCAAGAAAGAAGTAAGAGGTCTATCGTATTGCTCATCAGGGTTACACCTTCCGTTCATTTTCGTGAGATTTTCAAGGATTCTCGAACATGTTATCATTATGATTATATTGTAATGAAAAAGTGTTTGGATCGCATTATGATACATTTTGTATCGTCTCAGCTTAAACCACAAGGGGCGGTACTTATTGGTGGGATATCCCACTGCTAATCAGTTTAGTCGCGAACTAAACGGGTTTAGTGAAGGCAGGATAGCCCACCAGAACTGCACAAGGCTGGTTTGTAATCATTATTCAACGTAAACGACTCATCTGCCTCTCGAATGAAAGCGTAGTTCAAGATCTACAATATGAGCCCTTTATGAGCTCCAACAGATATCTAACGGCTCAGCAAGAATTGATCAAAGTTGAAATCGATCTCAGCCAATCAAAAAAAATATTTCCATTTTTTCAATTTTGAAAAGTTTTCCTACAAAATACCTGCACGTTAGAAGAGGCAAACCGAAAAGGAGAAGAACAGAGAAGGAAAATAATCAATTCATGAGAACCTGAGACTGAACTCAGGGGCAGCCGACGGACCACTTGTCCCCTGTCTCGTGAAATGAGGCAGCCGCTATCGTATAACGTGTTTTTCTGTCTAGGAATACACTAGGTATATGGCTGTGCAGAGGTATGTGGATTGACAAGATTGGATCTAGATCTGGATGTTTCCACTCAAATGTTTCACTATCTACTCTTCTAGCCCGAGTGACCTTGTATCTGCTCGGCTCAAGTTTACAGCTTGCTAGATCCAAGGTTACGTATAGGTTGCATAAACTTGTGTTACAAACAGATCTTTTGTACTCTAACCAAAAGTACTTAGCTCTGTACTATCTAACTGAAGTTATTCCTCTATATCACTGGAAGCATGACTTCTGAAATAGCTCCCCAGCGACGCTAACTGCCCATCAATCCAACTATCACAACTTCATAGTACAACCAGAAGATGTTTTAAGATCACTCAATCAACTTGATAGAGTATCGATACAACTTGCTGTACACCCTGGCCTATCAAGCATTCCAGCAAGGTAAAGCATGCATGCTTCAAGGCACTACTCAGATCTCAATATAGCACCAACAGCGGTAATACCTTGCAGCTCCGAGAACCCAAACAGCGGCTTAAGATTCATGACGACTCCGTTCTCCTTCATCACCAAGAGCTGAAATCAGCCTCACACCCTCCAATGTCGAGTTGTATGCAGGCATGGCAGTTTCAGCAACAAACTCCAAAATCCTTGAGACATGCCGTCCGTAACTACACAGAAGCGCTCAACCAGAATGAAACCAGTGAGCCGCAGACTAATACAACGTCAATATTACAACCTGGAAACGTTCTACAATAAAAGATACGACAAAAGGAAATGGTGAAGCTATCACTCGATTGTAATATTCTTGCCCGAAGTTTCTCACGATCCAAGCCCCATGATTGATCTTCGGTCTGCAATGACACCGGACATCGATCCAAAGGTTGAAAGGAACGTTCGATGGATAGTTGAGATCCATTGTTCCTCACAACAAAATGTACACCGTCATATCCCAAGTCTCTTCGTATGTTACGATCGGAAGGATCACCGGAAGCTGTAACTCCATCATTCTTCTCATGAATTCATCGTCAAAGTATGCAACTAACCACTATCGAAAGTGATCGCGGTGGATACAATAAGCTTGATGTGAAACGGATTCGGGAAAGGAAGATCCGGAGCTGGTAACACACCTCCGTCCATAACCACCACTCCTACAATTCCTCACTCCTCCATGCAGACCACCGAGAACCCTCACGAATCACCGGTTGAGAGAGAAATCGTATAAACCTTCGACCCACCATTTTATACACAATGTGACGACAAGGACCACTGAAGTGAACGTGCACAGATCGATGACTTGGCACGTTCCTCTACCGTGCGATCACTTAAACAGATAATCACAAACGTGGCACTCATCACACTGTTCGACGAGTTACGCGATACGGTTCACGAAACACAGAAAAGAAACACAAAATAGGTTACACAAGAATTTCACACAGGAGCTGAACCACAACACGACACCGCCGGAAACTATTTTCCGGCAGCAGCCACTCCTGACGTGCGGACGTTAGGAGTGGCAGCCGGTCAATCCCAAGCTCCTGTCTGTTAAAATTTGGCGTTGACAGGAGCTTGGCCTCCTCCAGCTTGGAGGAGGAGGGCTTTGGATCTGCCCTCCTTTCTAGGTCTCGCCTCCTTTCCTTTCCTTTCTCCTTTATTTTTCTTGAGTCTCGCTTTCTTTGTATCTTCCTTTGGGTCTTTTAGCCTCCTTTCTCTCTCTCGTTTTTTGCAACTTAGCTCAAGGTTTATTTGTTGGGTCTTTTTACCTTGTGTTTATTAGGGTTATAGGGACGATATTTTTTTCTAAGCTAAGTAGAATTTTGATCATCTTTGAATTTGTCTTGTTCACTTACAAATACTTAGTTGGACCTCCAGACGGATAGGACTCACCGAGCTTTACATTTCTTGTTATCATACCACCACGAGTTCATCTTAGACCTCCAGGAGATCGTCATGCACCTAGAGGATGTCCGGAGGTCCCTACGGGTATGGTGAGGATCCCATAGAGTTTACTTCCACGTTATGTTCAGTTGATGAGACTGTTAGGACCTACAGCCGAGCACGCTACAGTGTTTTGGTTTTTTTTCTCCCCCGCTGATGCCAGAATAGATCAGATGGCCAGGGAGGCTGAAGTGACACCTGCAGATCTAGATGTAATCGTAGAGGAGGGTGTTCTGGAGGTAGATGCTACAGAGACGGACGATGGAGAGTTCGACGCTGATCCGTTAGTCTTACACGCTATTGGCATCCATTCGACCTTGACTCATGTACATTGTTTTTCACTTTGCGTGCATGTTTGTCTGAATTGTTTTCAAAATATTGTGTTAATTATTCTCATTATTGTTGTTTAAGATGGAAGGAGCCTGCCGACACTAGCTGATCAAGTAGTTGACTCACAAGTGTCTTCAGTGCCGGTCACTGGGACCGTGGGGATAGATGATGAAAGTGTAGTAGGAGCTGAAGTTGATCCGCTCCCCGTATATGGTTTTGTGACACAGTCTAGGTTGAGAGAGCTCTTCCACCTTTTTAGAGTGAAATGTTCGCACCATGGGTGCGAGCACTTCTTTCTACCTCTCATAATCTCGTCCATCTATTAGAGCTGGTCTCTAAAGCTTATTTGTCTAGATCGTCACACCTACGATTGGAGATCTACAGAGATGGAGATGTACAATCATGTCTCTGTCATCACTCATAAGCTTTCTAGTGCAGCACTATGTGTCGATTTAGGATTTTCCCAATTAGACTCGGTGTATAGAGAGGGAGGGCTGGCTCTAGTGTCGAGGACCTATTTCTTTTATTTCCAGAGTGAGAAATATCACGAGACTGGATGGGTGGAGGTGACGTTGGATCAGTGGGCAAGCCTGAAAGATGAAGTGCAAAGTGAAGTGATGAGGAGACACTTTCCTGACTTTAAAGAGTTACCTTCTGGAGGTAAGAACACATTTGGTTCTTTTATTTCTTGTTGACTTTGAGAGGAAAATCCTCTTTTCTACTTGGTGAATTGTTTGATTTCATGCTCACCTTAGCTGTATTATTGTTTGTATGTTTAGAGAGATATTTTATGTATTTTTGGACGCGATGAATTATTACATTTAGTGTTTATCTTTGTCATATGCTAGGTAATTTTGTCGTGGAAGCTGATCTATGATATGATTCTACGAGAAATGAGTATAACGACACATGTGCATTCATTGCTGCTCATGACTCACGTGTCATTGAGATGGTGAGCATGACACGCGTTGACGTCGGTAACGACTCGTGGCTTATAGAGGATCGTGCGTTTGAGATCGGTATTCAGCGATTGATCGCTCGTGATATCGTGTCTGATGAGGTGGTACACGAAGACAAATCCTCTATGGATGTCATGTTACTTCGTCACAGGATTGTATCTCAAAAGGATTTATGGCACACGTGTAAGAACGTGGTCAAGAAGTTTTGGTGGACCTATAGATCAAAAAGTGGTCCCCTGGCGGTGTGGAGGACGTCGAAGTGATTGCTGACTTGGAGCTCTTGACCAAATGGTATTTGGTGACTTGGCTTCGTCTTCAAGGAGCTCCGATAGTTGGTAACAAGCCTGTGTTAGTTCAGCGAGTGGCACAACTTAGGCATCTACAGGAGGGAGGCTTGACGCGATCTCGGCATTTGATGTATCCGGAGCTATCTGAGCATGGTATTGCTGACAAGCTGAAGGGCTGGATTTACACTTGTTGTCAACTGAATGAGCGGAGAACTGTTGGACCTGATGGTCGTTATGCTCAAGAGGAGGACGATTGCTTTACCCTGTGTTTGGACATTAGGAATGCAGCAGACCATTGGGTAGGAGACCATTTATCTTGTCTCATCTTACAGCGAGAGACAAGAACACAAAGGCCTTGCTGCGATGGTTACGACTTGAACCAGCCAACACTTGACAAGTATTACGAGAAGAGTAAGTTTACTTCTCTTGGAAATGATAACTCGTTTTGATAAATAGATGTATGATGCTTGCGCTAAATACTAATTGTTCTACGGTGGATTCCCCGACGCATATTGCCATGGTGGCTTTTCTTCAACGGGTCATAACGCCTGCTAAGATGCGGTTCTACACACGAGCGCGATAGAACTACATGTCTAAGACATTCAACTCAGTAATATGCAAGTTTTCCACTAAGAGGATTCACTTCCAAAAAACTCATGAGGGGCGACTTGCTGCATGCGCCATGGATTGGAATGAGAACATTGTTCGAGAGTCCATCAAGATTTATGAGCGTCGATCGCAACACACATCGGTACAACATAGAAGATCCACAACTCCCGTGTTACCACCTCGGACTACCGTGAGGAAGACCGCACTAAGAGAGAGACTGTTCGGTGTCCGTTCAACAACTTGACAAGTAAGTTATTCTTAGTCTTTAGTGAAAGAGTAATCCCTCCTCAGATGAATCGTCACAAAATATTTCTAACCATGAGATTATGTTTGGAACGTGTAGGTAGATATGGAACGAAGAGAGGTCATTGATCATACGTGATAATCTTAGTTCTTTGGAATTGCAAAGTTATTCAAGGTTTTAATAAATACCTTTTGTTTTTTGAGTATTTTTGGAGTATTTTTTAATGATTACCTTTTATTTTTTGAATCAGGTTTCCAAAACCTGATTCAAAACAGGTTTTGCAAACTGTTTGAATTAATACTTGAAATGTAATTCTATCTAGTTTCATTTGTTTATCTTACCTTGAAGGAGATCCAGGAAAGTTCAACCGTTATCCATTGAGAAATATGAAATGAAGTTTTGGTAGTTTCTTTGATCTGTAATCTAAAGTACGCTATGAATGAAAAGAAGTATTTTGCTCTACCCGCTGTCGTATTGTACATAGGTCTATACAGTGAAAAGTATTGCAGAGAGACTTTTTTCTATATTGTGTAAAGGAAGCTGCCCTGCAGCTTAACAAGCTAGGCAGGAGCTAAGCTGGGGCTATGCTTGACAAGCTGCCCCCAAGCTTGGGTTAGAATATCACCCCTAAAGGAGTCGAGAGACACCAGAATGCAAAGCTCGACGAGGAGAGCGACCTCATGCTTCTAGTTTTGACAGAAAGTGTTTTAAGCAATAGTTAGTACGAGTTTTAGGTTGTGAAATATGTGAAAGAGAGAAATCTGTCGATTCTGGTTCGTGACTCGAACTCAGAATCGGATAGCGTGAGCGTGTAGGTGTTCACAAATACTATAGTTTTGACTCCTTGTTCATTAAAAACGGAGTTGTATAGAGAAGTTAGTGTAGGAAAGACTAATAAAGATCTTACAGAAAAATTTCTTCAAGTAAACATAGGTACAAAAGTTTTTACCTTCTTGAACGGAACCAAAGGCCATCCCAGTGATAGGGCGCCTGCCTAGGAGGGAAGTGGTCTCAGGATCAATCCCCCCTGGCCTCTGGTTCCTATTCCGGCATGTTGGCCTCCTGGAAGGGAGTCTATGTTGGATATGCAGCCACGTCCTGCATATCTAGGGGCGGGAGACCGGTATCTCTCTTAATCGTGGGCTTCCTGGCCTAAGCCTCCGCATGCCATCCTGAATATACTATGGGAGATACCTGGTGCGCATATGGGAGGGCTGTGAGCCCTGTGGGGCAGCCTCATAAGTGTTGGGGCTTCGGCCTACATTGGATGGCTTGTAGTATATTCAGGGTGGCATCAAGATGGCATCGAGGGCACGGGAAACTTTTGCTGAATATTATGTACGCAAGCAAGGACAGCAGAGGAGCAGCTTTAGATGGGGCCTTAAAATTAAAGCGAAAGATTACAGTGGAAGCGGAAGATTACAACGGAAAACTGAAGCGGAAGATTACAGCGGAAGCGGAAGATTACCGCGGAAGCTTGAAGCGGAATATTACAGCGGAAGCGGAAGTTTACCGCGGAAGCTTGAAGCGGAATATTACAGCGGAAGCGGAAAACTACAGCGGAAGCGGAAGATTACCGCGGAAGCTTGAAGCGGAATATTACAGCGGAAGCGGAAAACTACAGCGGAAGCGGAAGATTACCGCGGAAGCTTGAAGCGGAATATTACAGCGGAAGCGGAAAACTACAGCGGAAGCGGAAGATTATCGCGGAAGCTTGAAGCGGAATATTACAGCGGAAGCGGAAAACTACAGCGGAAGCGGAAGTTTACCGCGGAAGCTTGAAGCGGAATATTACAGCGGAAGCGGAAAACTACAGCGGAAGCGGAAAACTACAGCGGAAGCGGAAGATTACCGCGGAAGCTTGAAGCGGAAAACTACAGCGGAAGCGGAAGATTACAACAGAAGCTTGAAGCGGAAGATTACAGCGGAGGCGGAAGGAGGAGAATTAGAGTTTAAGAGGGGGGGCAGCTTAGCTAAGGCCCTGCTTCTGATAAGTGACTACGCTGATAAGGACAGCAGGGGGGCAGCTTAAGCTGGGGTCTTTACTTTTAGGTAAAATACCTGCGGCGACTTGGGATCAGGAGGACAGTTTTTTTGCAAAGGAAGGTTTTTTGAGAGAGCGGAAGCGGAATACGCAGGAGAAGCTAAGAAGCTGGGGGAAGATCAAATTGCTGACAGATTGAATTGGGAGAGCATCGTAAGAGAGAGAGGCATGAGTTTTAGGCTTGGACGTTGTTTAAATAAACTATTCTGGGGAGAAATTACTCTCAGGAGACAGTTCTATTGAGAGATCGTTTGGAAATCTACAGGGGACTTTTGATCGACGTTGGATCAGATTTCTGAGAGTTTCAGTTGGGGCAAGGAGAGGAATAAGATTCAGGGGTCCGAATTTCTCTATTAGGTTCAGATTGAGACGTATTGGGTAGACTTTTGGCTTGACGGGTGAAGACAGGTGCGCAGGAGAGGAAGAGAGAGATTTTCTGTACAGTTGGAGAAATTGGTGGCGCAGACAACACTGTAATAAAGTTAATTGAATCTTGAGAGACCTATGTGTGTACCCAGGGTGTGTTTGAGTGCTTGTTTTTGTAATTGGTGAGCACAAGGAGCAGTGTTTTGAGATCACATCGTCAGCAGCAACCTATTTTCTTTTCTGGTCATTTTTCTCTGATCGATCACAGTCAGGAGGTCCGCCCTCCCCAAGAAAGACTCTCAACTCGACATCTGGTGCTTCCACTGAGAGCTATTGGGGTGATTGATTTGGAGAATTGACTGAATTGAGAAGATGGATCACAGTGCTGCCGTACAAGGTGTAGCTGCTGCTCAAGGTGCTCCTGTTCAAGGGACTCCTGGTCAAGATGGAATTGGCTCTCAAGGAGGGCCTACAGCGGTTCCAACAGCAACAACACAGCCTGCTGTAGACACGTCTCAGATTCTTCAGGCGTTGGCTGCCTTGATTCAGCAGCAGCCTGCAATTGGGGGAGCTGAGCAGAAGTCCACAAGAGCATTACAAGCAATTGTTGGTCGGTGTGGACGATTTGATGGAAGAGATGTTACTAGGTACCTACGGGAGTATGTGGGTGAGATGGAGTTGGTCAGGGCACCTGAAGTTGAGGTAATTCTGAGCTTTGAGTTGACTGTTGTCCCTGAACTGAGAGAGAAGGTGAGAAATTTACAGAGAAGACATCTAGGTGGGTGGACTTTGTTTGAGCGTGCATTGAGAGAAGAGTTTCTAGAAGAGGACTCTGAAAGAGTCACCAGAAGAACTCTCATGGACTGGATAGAGCGTCAGCCTGGGATTGAATGAGGTAATTCGTGAGTTTGAGAAGAGATACTCTCAGCTTTCTGGTCTAGAGAAGTTGACGCTGGATGCTAGGAAGACGGAGTTGTTCTTGGGGGCTCTGGATGAGTTCACAGCAGATAGCTTTGTTTCATGTTGGCTGATCGAGGGACTGAAGGGGGAGTTACATCTGATTGGAGGAGAGTGGAAGAAGCAGTATATACCTTTGCTAGGCAACGTCGTGGTAGGATGGTGTTACAGCTAGAAACCTTACCAGAGCAGCAGAGAGTAGCTCCTCCAGTTCATGTAGCTCCTCCTACAATACCTCAGGCACCTATAGTGGTTCCTCAAGCACCTATAGTGGTACCTCAAGCGCCTGTAGTACCTAATCTAGCACAGAGAGGACCTAGACAGCAGCAGCGACCTGTTGAGAATCGAAATCAACATAACTTGATAGAAGAACTCACTCAACAGCTGAGAGATTTGAGGGTTGAGATGGCAGACCTGAGGAGAGACCAACGACCAGTTGCACCAAGTGCTCGACCTATAGGAGGAACCTTTACCAGGAGATGTATTTGGTGCGACAGTCCAGATCATCTCAAAGGAGACTGTCAAGACTTGGCGGTTGCCTTGCGAGAGGGCGTAGTCAACTATCAGAATAACAGGTTGTATTTAACCGCCACGGGGCAGCCTCTGAACACATATTTTGGGAGAGGAGGAATGAGGAGTTCTCTTCCAGCACTTACTGGCGCGAATACTACAGCGATGACTGCGGGTTCTGCAGAGGCTGATGTGTATACTGGGAAGGTTGAGGTGCGCGCTAATCCAACTATGGTTGAGCAGGCTAATGAGGTCTCAGTTGAAATGATGAAGAGAGGTGCTGAAAGCATTAGGAGAGCTACTGGATGGAGGGACCCAGTGGATGCAACTTCTATTCGAGCATTTTTAGAAGTGAGCAGTGAGCAGGATGCCATGGTGGAAGATAAAAGAAGACGGGATGCTTCTGATTTAGATGCAGGGGTACCAGAGGATGGTGACCGTCGGAGGGTTACGAGGAGGAGAGCAGCGGAACTATCACCATCTATACCAGCTGGTAGATTTCCTGCTGCAGAGGATATACCTTCTACATCTACAGCTCCACCACCTACAGTAGACCCTATGGAAGGTGTGCAGGATTTGCCACAGGAGACTACTGCTACAGATAGAGTACGAGGAAAGAGGTTTACAGCGCAGGAGAAGGGGAAAGCTCCAGCTTACAAGTTAGCGGCAGACATCGAAACAACAACAGACTTGCGTGCTGTTCTAGAGCAACGCATTTTGGATGCTAGAGTTGAGTTTACTCTTCGTGAAGTGCTTGGTATCGCAAAGAGAGAGTTTCATGAGTTGATAATAGACATCATGAAGAGAAAGAGACAAGTATTGACTGAACAAGTAAATAGTCAGATGGTTGGGGCAGTAGATGCTATTGGTGTTGATCCGTTCAGAGGTGATAAGTATGAGGCATGGGTTGCTGGTCCTGCTGTTATTGAGAATGAAGATGAAGAGTATGAGGAGGATATGTCAAGCGCGGACAGCGATTTCAAAGAAAAGCACTGGGCAAGAGCGACAACTGAGACGCAGGTTCGACTTGGGGGACTTTCTGAGCCAGTACCTGCACTTGTGGATCACGGGTCGGAGATCAACATCATTTCCAAGGAGGTGTATGAGAAGAGGCAGTGGCCAATCGAAAGGAATCATGGTTGGGTACTCCGTGCGGCAAATAATCAGAAGGGTGAGTTATACGGAGCTTGTCCTAATATGCGTGTGAAGATTGGAGATGTAGATGTTGATCAGCATTTCTTTGTACAGTCGTCTGCCTCCTATCCTGTCATACTGGGCCAACCATACATCACCGCTGTTCGAATGGAGACAAAGGTGATGAACGATGGGTCTCATTATGCCAGAGTTCGGAGTCCTGATGACAAGTACTCAGTACAATTTTTGACGGTTCGTTCAAGACATGAACGGAACCGACAAACCCTTAGAGATTCTCAGACGAAGAGATGTAAGGGTTTTCGCAGTCCACTCCTGTAGAGCGGGAAGACAAGGGTGTAGAACCTACTGTTGAGGTCCCGTCGGAGTTGGAAGCAAGACATGTACAAAGGTCTGGAGACAGGTGTGGTGTACAGAGTTGGCAGTCCGGATTGCTGATGTTTGAGGCAGATGGCTGGAGTCGATTTACAAGAGTTGAAGATATGAGGAAAAATACAAAAAGATGGGTGGTGAAACAGGTATCAGAGTTGTGGCGTGTAGGAGTTCTACCTGAAGACGAAGTGGTTTCTAGGTTGTTTGAAGATTTTATGTCTGTACAGTCAGTTGTCGGTTGGTTAGATAATGTGAGTGGATTGGTGGAAGGGAAAAATAGTGTGGCGGTGATCCCTATCCACTCTCGATGCATATATGAGGAGATTGCTACATACATGCAGTTCTTTCCTCATCCGATGCAGAATAATGAAGGGAGAGAAGCAAGTTGTTGGTGTGCACTCCCTCAAGAAGCAGATGTCCATGCGAAGTACAAATCTGTACTGAGAAAGGTAAGACCGGTAGCAGCTCAACTACCTGCTAACTCCCAACAGCAAGTACAGTTAGTGGGGATTGAGCCTATATTGCGTGATCATAGACGAGTAGGACACCAGTTTACTGAGAAGACATTGAAGGAGCTCCAGATAGGAGGGGGTGATTTCTTGACTGAGGACGAGAAAACCGTGTTTGAGCAGATGATAGTGAAGCATGGTAAAGCATTCTCTTTTTCAGCAGAGGAGATAGGTTGTGTGGACCCAAAGGTTATAGCGCCTATGGTTATATTCACAATCCCTCATGTGCCTTGGGACTTGAAACCGATCCCAGTTCCTCGTGCTTTGTTGCCTAAGCTCATCGAGTTGTTGAAAGAGAAAGTACAGATGGGGATACTTGAGCCGTCTATGGGGCCATATTCTAGCAGGTGGTTCACTGTACCCAAGAAGTCAGGAGCTTTGCGTTTTATTCAAGACTTACAGTCTGCGAATAACGTAACCATACGTAACGTTGGGACGGGTCCTGTGATTGAAGAGGTAGCAGAGGCATTTGCAGGGAGAGCTATTTATTCGATAGGAGATCTATATTCTGGTTATGATCAGTTCCAGCTGGCTGTGGAGAGTAGAGATTTAACTACTATGCGTACGCCCCTGGGATTGATGCGGATGTGTACTCTTCCACAAGGAGCGACGAACTCGGTGGCTCATATGCAGAATGCGATGCATAAGGTATTGAGGGAGTTTGTGCCTGATGTTACCATTCCGTTTCTAGATGATATTCCTATAAAGGGTTGCGCGGTTGAAGACAAGAATGAAGCAGTACTTGCGAATGGATGTAGAAGGTTTGTTACAGACCATATCAGGGATGTAGAACGTATCTTGACTCGACTGGAGGAGGTGCATCTCACCCTGTCAGGAGCTAAGTCCAAGTTTGGTGTGTCTGAGATTTTAGTGGTTGGACATCTGTGTGGTGCTTTTGGAAGGCGACCAAACCCCGAGAAGGTTGAAGCTAGCTACCCGAGAAGGTTGAAGCTATAGCTAGGATGGCAGATTGTAAAAATATCACGGAGGTTCGATGCTTTCTAGGTGCTTGTGTATTTTATCGTTTATCCATTCCTCATTATGCCCATGTTGCTGAGCCTTTGTATGCATTATTGAGGAAGGGTAAGAGGTTTGCATGGACCTCAGTCCATCGAGAAGCTATGAATAGGCTGAAGGAGGCTCTACAGTCTCCACCTGTTCTAAGAAGAGTAGACTACGGATGTGAGAGACTTGTCATGGTCACAGTAGATACTAGTCCAAAGGCGATTGGCTGGGCAATAGGTCAAGATGATGCGGATGGTATGCGGTTTACCTCTAGGTTTGGAGCTAAGATCTTGACAGACAGGCAACGAGATTATCCTCAGGTGAAGCGTGAGTTGTGGGGAGCGGTGACAGCGATGAAGATAGACCGTGAGTTTTTGATTGGTGCTCATGTAGTTCTAGAAACGGATTGTCTACCTCTACTAGGCATGATATCCAACTGTAGCACGCCAGACATAGCGATGTTACGTTGGATTGCCTATATTAGAAGTTTGAATCCAGAGCTGAAGCATATAAAATGAAAGGAGAATATGGTCGCAGACATGTTATCAAGAGCTCGGTTTGTAGACGAGGATGTCATGATTTCAGAAGCTGAGGAAGAGGAGAGAAAGGATGCTCAGTGTCAGGTTAATCGACGGGCTACGAACTTGGAGCCGTTGATGTTTAGAGAGGAGCTTTACACAGGTAGACTTCGTGATATAGGGTATTATCTGAGCTTGTTGGAGAGGCAAGAGAGATGGAGTAAAGTAGAGTTGAGAGAGATAAGGAAACAAGCTTACAACTATCTTCTGCATGATGGGTATCTTTGGAGACGGCCACAGAGGAGAGATGGGATGTTCATACGAGTAGTGGACGATCTGCAGACTAAGAAGCAACTAATGAAAGAGTTCCATGATACCTTATGGGCCGGACATCGAGGGATTTGGGCTACCTACGTGAAGCTGAAGGAAAGATATTGGTGGAAAGGTCTGTATCAGGATGTGATGAACTACGTCAGTTCTTGCTTGCATTGTCAGTTCTACTCAAAGATCCGGTATAGGGACGGTCTCGTGCCAACTTATCCGCCTTGCATTCACTTCCAGTGGGTTCTCGACTTGGTGGTAATGCCTCTGGGGTTATGGGGCATGCGATATTTGGTTCTGGCTCGTGAGGATCTCTCCAACTTTGTAGAAGGGCGAGCCTTGAGGACGAAGACCACAGAGGGAATATGTAAGTTTGTTCTTGAAGATATTATTTGTAGATATGGATCTGTAGGAAGGCTACGTGCAGATAGGGGAGAACTACGTGGTACGGAAGCTAAAGAGTTTTTTGCTCGATATGGTGTGAAGCTCAAGCTTACTACTGCGATGAATCCAGAGGGGATTGGCAAGAGCGAACGAGGACATCCATCAATAGTTCAGGCTTTGGTGAAAGCGTGTGATGGTAAGCATAGAGAGTGGCCTAGGTTACTCCCTTTTGCTTCATGGGCAGATAGAACAACTCATTGTTCTACTACAGGGTACATGCCTGTTGAGTTAATGCTAGGACAGAAACCGATGATGCCAGCAGAAGAGGACTTTCCTACCTGGGCTATCTTGCCATGGGAGGACAATGTGAACCGTGTGCAGCTTCTCTCACTACGAATCAGACAGCTAGAATGCAGAGAGGAGGATCTCGCTGAAGCGCAGCGACGGCTGAAGGCGGCTCGACTTGGGAACAAGGAGAGGTTTGATAAGACTCATAGACTTCGACCAAAACCGATACAAGTTGGAGACTGGGTGTTGGTATACGACAGTACATTGGAGAACCAACACTCTACAATTCGAAAGTTTTCGAGAAGGTGGTTTGGCCCGTACCTTGTCTCTGATGTACATCAGAAAGCTACCTATTCCTTGCAAGAGCTAGATGGCACGCCTTTAAGGCTTCCAGTTGCAGAGAAACGAGTGAAGTTATTCAAGAAGAGAGGGGAGACTGTGGAGCTAGCTGAGTTCTTAGGTTCAGAGCAGACAGGAGCAAATGAAGACTTTTCTGAGACGGTCGAAGAGAGCGAGGACGATTTGGAGGACCACGAGGATCGGTGACGGATTGGCACATACCAGAGGATGTGCAGGTTTGGAGGGGGTGAATGTCGTATTGTACATAGGTCTATACAGTGAAACGTATTGCAGAGAGACTTTTTTCTATATTGTGTAAAGGAAGCTGCCCTGCAGCTTAACAAGCTAGGCAGGAGCTAAGCTGGGGCTATGCTTGACAAGCTGCCCCCAAGCTTGGGTTAGAATATCACCCCTAAAGGAGTCGAGAGACACCAGAATGCAAAGCTCGACGAGGAGAGCGACCTCATGCTTCTAGTTTTGACAGAAAGTGTTTTAAGCAATAGTTAGTACGAGTTTTAGGCTGTGAAATATGTGAAAGAGGGAAATCTGTCGATTCTGGTTCGTGACTCGAACTCAGAATCGGATAGCGTGAGCGTGTAGGTGTTCACAAATACTATAGTTTTGACTCCTTGTTCATTAAAAACGGAGTTGTATAGAGAAGTTAGTGTAGGAAAGACTAGTAAAGATCTTACAGAAAAATTTCTTCAAGTAAACATAGGTACAAAAGTTTTTACCTTCTTGAACGGAACCAAAGGCCATCCCAGTGATAGGGCGCCTGCCTAGGAGGGAAGTGGTCTCAGGATCAATCCCCCCTGGCCTCTGGTTCCTATTCCGGCATGTTGGCCTCCTGGAAGGGAGTCTATGTTGGATATGCAGCCACGTCCTGCATATCTAGGGGCGGGAGACCGGTATCTCCCTTAATCGTGGGCTTCCTGGCCTAAGCCTCCGCATGCCATCCTGAATATACTATTGGAGATACCTGGTGCGCATATGGGGGGGCTGTGAGCCATGTGGGGCAGCCTCATAAGTGTTGGGGCTTCGGCCTACATTGGATGGCTTGTAGTATATTCAGGGTGGCATCAAGATGGCATCGAGGGCACGGGAAACTTTTGCTGAATATTTTGTACGCATAAGGACAGCAGAGGAGCAGCTTTAGATGGGGCCTTAAAATTAAAGCGAAAGATTACAGTGGAAGCGGAAGATTACAACGGAAAACTGAAGCGGAAGATTACAGCGGAAGCGGAAGATTACCACGGAAGCTTGAAGCGGAATATTACAGCGGAAGCGGAAAACTACAGCGGAAGCGGAAGATTACCGCGGAAGCTTGAAGCGGAATATTACAGCAGAAGCGGAAAACTACAGCGGAAGCGGAAGTTTACCGCGGAAGCTTGAAGCGGAATATTACAGCGGAAGCGGAAAACTACAGCGGACGCGGAAGATTACCGCGGAAGCTTAAAGCGGAATATTACAGCGGAAGCGGAAAACTACAGCGGAAGCGGAAGATTATCGTGGAAGCTTGAAGCGGAATGTTACAGCGGAAGCGGAAGTTTACCGCGGAAGCTTGAAGCGGAATATTACAGCGGAAGCGGAAAACTACAGCGGAAGCGGAAGATTACCGCGGAAGCTTGAAGCGGAATATTACAGCGGAAGCGGAAAACTACAGCGGAAGCGGAAGATTACCGCGGAAGCTTGAAGCGGAATATTACAGCGGAAGCGGAAAACTACAGCGGAAGCGGAAGTTTACCGCGGAAGCTTGAAGCGGAATATTACAGCGGAAGCGGAAACTACAGCGGAAGCGGAAGATTACCGCGGAAGCTTGAAGCGGAATATTACAGCGGAAGCGGAAGATTACCGTGGAAGCTTGAAGCGGAATATTACAGCGGAAGCGGAAGATTATCGCGGAAGCTTGAAGCGGAATATTACAGCGGAAGCGGAAAACTACAGCGGAAGCGGAAGATTACCGCGGAAGCTTGAAGCGGAATATTACAGCGGAAACGGAAAACTACAGCGGAAGCGGAAGATTACAACAGAAGCTTGAAGCGGAAGATTACAGCGGAGGCGGAAGGAGGAGAATTAGAGTTTAAGAGGGGGGGCAGCTTAGCTAAGGCCCTGCTTCTGATAAGTGACTACGCTGATAAGGACAGCAGGGGGGCAGCTTAAGCTGGGGTCTTTACTTTTAGGTAAAATACCTGCGGCGACTTGGGATCGGGAGGACAGTTTTTTTGCAAAGGAAGGTTTTCTGAGAGAGCGGAAGCGGAATACGCAGGAGAAGCTAAGAAGCTGGGGGAAGATCAAATTGCTGACAGATTGAATTGGGAGAGCATCGTAAGAGAGAGAGGCATGAGTTTTAGGCTTGGACGTTGTTTAAATAAACTATTCTGGGGAGAAATTACTCTCAGGAGACAGTTCTATTGAGAGATCGTTTGGAAATCTACATGGGACTTTTGATCGACGTTGGATCAGATTTCTGAGAGTTTCAGTTGGGGCAAGGAGAGGAATAAGATTCAGGGGTCCGAATTTCTCTATTAGGTTCAGATTGAGACGTACTGGGTAGACTTTTGGCTTGACGGGTGAAGACAGGTGCGCAGGAGAGGAAGAGAGAGATTTTCTGTACAGTTGGAGAAATTGGTGGCGCAGACGACACTGTAATAAAGTTAATTGAATCTTGAGAGACCTATGTGTGTACCCAGGGTGTGTTTGAGTGCTTGTTTTTGTAATTGGTGAGCACAAGGAGCAGTGTTTTGAGATCACATCGTCAGCAGCAATCTATTTTCTTTTCTGGTCATTTTTCTCTGATCGATCACAGTCAGGAGGTCCGCTCTCCCCAAGAAAGACTCTCAACTCGACACCGCTCGTTGCTTTGCAATATTATTGCTCGACAAGTATAAACCTGTTGAGAAACAGGTTTGAAACCTCGTTCCATCATCGGTGCCGTCTTCTTCTAAATTATCGCAGTCATGACAAGATCGAGACATTTTGGAGACGATCAGCTCATAATGCAAACGGAAGAAATCTTGGTCATTCTCTTGCCCTCCCCTTGCAAGCTTTCACAATAGCTTTCACAATAGGAGGATGACCACGTTCACTCTTCGCATTACCCTCCGGATTGTAAGCTGTGGTGAGAGCTAACTTCACACCACACCTCTTGAAGAACGCTTTAGCCTCATCATTGTTCAGCTCCCCTCGATCAACCGTGATCTTCCCAACACAACCATATCTACAAATCACATCTTCCAACAAGAATTTGCAGACTCCTTCTGTGGATTTTGTCCGTAAGGCTCGCCCTTCACTTGGTTGGACAAATCCTCACGTGCCAAAACTAAGTATCGCATCTGCCATATACCAACTGGCATAATAACAAGATCTACTACCCACTTATAATGCATTGCAAGTGGATAAGTAGGATGTAACTCATCTTGATGTCGAATTCCTAAATACTCTTGACAAGTTTGGCATGTCTCCACAAATTGAACTACATCTCTGTACATGTTACGCCACCAATATCTCTCCTTCAACTTTGTAAAGGTGACATAAATACCTCTATGTCTTGCCCGCAAGCTCTCATGAAACTCTTGCATGAGTAACTTCTGCATGTCAACCTTGCACACAACCCTTTGTGGCATCTTACCACCTTGCTTAGCATGTTTTCACAAATAACCACCTTGTAGCAAGTAGTTATAAGCCTTCCTCCTGATTTGTTTAAAGTGGGCATCACTCCATCTTGGCTGTCTAGTCAACAGGCTTAGATAGCGTCCTATGTCTATCCATTCTCTTTCATATAGCTCCTCCATGAACGGTTTCGAATGCTCACTCTCACCTCCTTGAGCTCTACAGAAAAGAGTAGTACCAACGTCTTCTGTATCTTCTATCATCTCTTCCTCATCCTCATACCTCGTACGAGATAACGTATCAGCTACTGGATTGTTCTTCCCCACTATGTGTCGGAACTCGGGATTTAAAGACTTGATGTAAGCAATCCAGCGTAGCATAGCAATATCAGGAGTGTTACAATTTGTAATCATCCCGAATAGTGGTAAACAATCTGTTTTTACTATTACTGGTGCTCTAATCAAATAGTCCTTTTCAGCTCACTCTCTATTCACTTGAGGATAGTTTCTATGTCGCTCACTCAACACCTTTGCTCCAAATCTGACTGCAAAACCGATTCTCTTCTTCATCATCCTGTCCTATTGCCCATCCAATGACTATCGGACTAGTATCAACAATAAGTATCATTGGTTTGCTATCCTCATAGCTCACACGACGAAGTACAGGTGGAGAAGATAACAACTGCTTCAATCTCTAAATCGCCTCAGTATGCCTCTCCTTCCATGCAAACCTCTTGTGCTTTCTCAACAGATCATAAAGAGGATCAGCCACATGTGCATAATGTGGAATCTACACATGATAGAAGACACAAGCTCCAAGAAACCTTCTCACCTCTGTTGTTGAACCACAAGTATCCTTCATCCGCCGTATAGCATCCACTTTATCATGATCAAGCTTGCATCCAAACCATCCACATAGGTGCCCCACAATCACAACTTCTCGTACTCCAAATGAAGACTTAGTACCTGATAGTGTCAAGTGCGCCTCTTCAAGTCGTGATAAGATTTTATCACAATCTGAAATGTGATCAGCAACAAAGTTTCTACACCCCTCTGATCCATTGTCTCATATTTCTCCTCCTCAACGCATCCCTTAATTGGAATGTCATCCAAGAAAGGCATGGTCTTCTCAGGAATAAACTTACGAAGAACCTTATTCATCCCGTTCATCATGTGCGCTACCGAGTTTGTTGCTCCTTGAGGTAGCGTGCACATTCTGACCAACCCCAACGATGTCCTCATGGTGGTGATATCTCTACTCTGTTCAGCAAGTTGAAACTGATCGTATCAAGAGTAAAGATCTCATATAGAGTAAATAGCCCTCCCAGCAAACGCTTTTGCAAACTCTCCGACGATAGGTCCTATGCCTGTATCTCTGATGGTCATTTGGTTCACAAGTTGCATATCTTGGATGAACCGTAATGCACCACTCTTCTTTGGTACTGTAAACCAACGACTAGAGTATGGTGCAAACGATGGTTCTAAGATCTTCATCTGCATCTTCTCCTTCAAGAGCTCTATGAGTTTCGGTAGATGCGCTCTAGGTACAAGAATTGACCTCAAGTCCCAAGGAGCATGTGGAACTATGAATTTGATCATTGATGTCACAATGTTAGGATCTACACATCCGATTTTTGAGGCTTCAAAAGCAAAAGCTTTCCCGTGCCTAGTTAACATCTCCCTAAACCTATTCTCCTCCACAAGCAAAAGAAAATCTGCAGAACCAACCTTCAACTCCTTGAGCGTAGCTTCAGTGAACTTGTGACCGACTCGGCTAAGATCTCTCAAGCTTTTCTCCTTCGAAGATAGTTGGACTCGCTTGTTAGAATCACTAGGTAATGGTGAGCAACAAGTTTTATCTTCTTGTCTACCGTTTTGTACCTAGTATCAACTCCAACTTCATGATCTACGAATGACTCTACATTTGTATAGAGCTCCCTAGAGTGCACTTCCATCACATGATCCTCATCTTCTTGCTCATCCATAGCAAGCTCATCGATGAAATCTTCCAATCCTAACTCCAAATAAACACCTTCTATCTTATCATCCTCTTCAAGCACACCTACTCTCTTTAGGTCTTTTTCATTTTTTTGCACAACCTTCTGCTCTCACTTCTGCAAGTCATCAAGTCGTGTATGTGTAGCAAATCCACTCCCAGAAAATCTCACAACTCTTGTAAAAAAACACTTTCTTTCTCTAGCGAGAGTACCTTCTCCAGTGTACCACTATGTCCTCGCTCTATAGCAGTACTTGTCAAAAATCCTTGAACTCCTCCGTGACCTTAGGCAAGGAGTCATCCCTCAGATAATCTCTGTTCCGCTCGTGGTTTGGTGATACAGTTAGAAATTGTACCGTTCTCTTGTCATCCTGACTTCTGATCCGTGCATAAGCAGATTCATCATCCAAAACCTTGGTCTCTATCCTCACAGTTGTAATCTAAGGTTGACCGAGTATCATCGGGTATGATGTACTACCTTGAACAAAGAAGTTTTGTTCAGTAGTTACATCTCCAACCTTCACTTTCACATCAGGACAAGCTCCATAGAGTTCTCCTTGTGTGTTGTTCGTTGTTCTGATCATCCAACCATGATCTATGTCAACATGCCATCCACCTTGCTTGTAGATGTCCTTAGAGACAATATTGATCTCTGATCCATGATCAATGAGAGCAACCACCGGATTTGTCATCTCTCCTATCTTCACTAAGGCTTCGGTAGTAGCTCTAGCCCAATGTCCTCTTGTGTAATGACTAGAGACCTTGTCATCGCTATCATCCTCAAACCGAATCTTGCGGTTGATGCAGCATTGAGCTAGTTCTAACTCTTCCTCTTTTGATATCCTTGTGTCTAATGCATTAGACACATTGATTTCTCCTGCCAATTGTCTTTTTCGTTTGATAGTGTCAATAATAACATCATGAAACTCCTTCTTAGCAATCCCAAGAACTTCTCGCAAGATAAACTCGATCTTGGCATTGAGTACTCTCTCTTCTAGTACTCCTTTCAGATCCGTAGCAGCTTCAATATCAGACTGAAGCTTGTATGAAGGAGATTTACCTTTCTCCTTATCTCTGCTCTTCTCTGACTTCTCTGGAGTAGAGGATATGACCTCTTCCATAGTCTCCTCTGGTAGAGACATAATCTCCGGTCTGAACTTTTCTCCTCTTGTTTGTCTCTTGAGAGCTGTTCTCTCTTGCTAGGGCTTGCTTCATCTCGTTTGCGCTTCTCTTCCATGAGAGCCTCATGTTGACTCTTCGTCAAATAAGCATGTACAGACATTGTATCCACGGGATCATCCCATCCAGTAGCACCCTTGATTGCCGTGGATGTTTTGAGCAACTCCTCCCTTGCCATTTTCTCCTTTTTGTTCGTGCTTACGCGTGATTCCACATATCAAGAGTATCTCCATGCTTCTTAGAAGCACTTCTTTCTCGTACTACCTCAACTCCATAAGTAGCAGCTTCTATCGACGCACTAGCATGTTGAGATATATATTCCTCCAGTACTTGCTTCATTCCTCCTTTCTCGAAGTTGGTTCTAAGAGTCTCTTCATTATCTTTCAAAGCAATCTTTCCTTCCTTCCAATAGACTACTCCATCTCGTAGAGTTTTGGCAAAATCACCACACTCTCTTCGAGCATGATCAAAACTATCACCCCAAATGCATCTCTGTACATAATCTTGCTTAAGAGCAAGTCTGGTATCATGTGCTCCTCCCTTCTCTTCCAACCTTGCTAACTTGATCTGCAAGTCCCTCATCTCTTTTACCAACTCTTCCATAGCATCTCTTTGCGGTACAACTTTCGGGGATAAGAATAGTAGGAAGTGGAACTTGAGGTATATGCACAATAGGTGCTTGCACATTGGGTACCATTGGTTGCTTACGAGGTACTATGATCGACGATGGTCTCTCTTCTTGTCTTACCACCACCTTCCCTCTTCGGTACTCTCGTTTGGCAAGTACACTCACTACTTCAGAAATTTTTCTCCAGTCAGTTGTGAGTCCATTATCTTCCATCCTATCTTCCAAAAGCAGCTCCAACTCCCTTTGTAATTCATTGTTGGCTGCTTGCAGAAACAACTCCACCTTGTCGTTCTTCAATGTGAGCTTCTCCATCCGAGACAACTGAAGGAATTGTCTCTCAAACTCCCGAAATAGCTCTGTGGCAACAAGCCCATTGTTGAGTTTGTTTACCCACTCCATGAATGACTTCTTAGTCACTCGATCTGCATCCTCTAAAGAATACTCTTCTTTGAGCTGAAGAGTAAATCTTTCCCATGTAGCACCATGAGATCGGATGATGTCCTTCACATGCTCTCGTAGCTCAGGTACGACAGCAAGCTCAAATGTACTCACCATCTCTCTTTCTGGCACCTTACTCAACTCCATCTCTTGGGAATAGTACTTTAGGTACTTGGATATGTTCTACCCGTCAAACTGATCTAGCAACCCCACAACAGATTGTAAGGCTTTAGTAGCCATTGCTTCTTTCCGTTCAGTGGCTTGCTGTTGTTGCATTACCAACTCGAATGCCTCAAGCAATCGCATATCAGACCGTGAAAGCTTGGTCACCTTTGGAGCCTCTCCAGATGTAGAAGCCTCATCTATGTAATGACCCAACCCTTCAACGTCCATGGTGACAAAACCACGCAGGTACATCTCACCCTAGACTTTCACGTCGAGTTCACCAGCTATCGTATAACGTGTTTTTATGTCTAGAAATACACGTGGTATATGGTTGTGTAGAGGTAGGTGACTTGAACAAGTTGGATCTGAACCTTGATCCTTCAAACCTAATGCTCTCTATCTACTTTATCTCTCGGACAAGTGACTTTGTATCTCTCGACTCAAGGTTAAAGGTTACTACGATCCAATGATACGTATAAGTTGTACAAATTTGTGTTACATACAAATTTTTTTGTACTCTATCTGAAATACTCAGCTCTGTACTATTTGTATGCAAGTAACTCTAAATCACTAGAAGCATGATTTAACAACTTCTCAACGACGCTAGCTACCCATCAATTTGGCTATCACAACTCTATTTGATACAACCGAAAAATACTATAAGATCGTTCGATCAACTTGATCGAGTCTAGATACAACTTGCTGTACATCCTGGTCTACGAAGCATTCCAGCAAGGTAAAGCATGCATGCTCCAAGACACTATCAGATCTCAATATAGCACCAACGGCGATAGTACTTGGCAGCTCCGAGAACCCAAACAGCGGTTTAAGATTCATGACGACTCCGTTCTCCTTCATCACCGAGAACTGATGATCAAACTTCACAGGAAGCTTGATTGGACCCTTCACTCCTACCTTGAACAATTTTCAAGTCGAAATCTTAAACCAATTCTCAGAGATGGGTCAAACCGTAATCTGTTCAACTTAAGAGCTTTACAGACCCAGGTACATTTGATCCAAGATTCTAAACAAACTACTTGGTCATTTGAGATGAAACTTCCCAAGTATCTTGCTGATAAGACATGCTTCAATCCTCGAAAGTTTCACTCAGAAATTCGACTCAGAACTTAAGCAATAGCAAACTATCCATGACTATCAAGTTCGCTGTTCCCGCCTTATCACGTCTGCACTTCTCAACTTCAATCGGTCTGTTCAGAAGCCAAATCGATCAAGAACTTGATCAAAAATTGATATCAAAATGACCAGCACGTCCTCAGCTCTCCAACCCAATAGACAGCTCCTCAAAACTCCTCACGAGTCTCTCGAAACAACAAGAAACGTAGCGATAGGTATGAATTGCACCCCCCTCCATTCAATCGATCATAACGCCCTCATCCTTTCATCAAATCGATCGATTCTTCAGCTCAGATTGTAGCCCCGGTTGAGAGCTTTCCAACCATACTCTTCGTTTTGCGAATGGACCTCCGAAGCCTCCAGAAACCACAGAAACGTTGCGAGGATCAGCTAGAACACCGAAAGTGGACCAATAAGAACAAAAAGATTTTTACTTTTGTCTTTTCTCCACTCAACTTTTTCCCCTAGAACGAGTTTCTCCTCCAAGGAGACACAAGACATCAACAAGACTCTAAGACCTCAGAAAATCCTTCAGATATGTCGATGGATTCTTCGCGGGCCGTAACTACATAGAAGTGCTCAATCAAAATGGAAATGATTGAATCGCAGACTAATACAACGTCAATATTACAACCTGAAAACGTTCTACAATAAAAGATACGACAAAAGAAAACGGTGAAGCTATCACTCGATTGTAATATTCTAGCCTGAAGTTTCTGACGATCCAAGCCCCATGATTGATCTTCGGTCTGCAATGACACCGAACATCGACCCAAAGGTTGAAAGGAACGTTCGATGGATAGTTGAGATCCATTGTTCCTCACAACAAAATGTACATCGTCATATCCCAAGTCTCTCCGTATGTTACGATCGGAAGGATCACCGGAAGCTGTAACTCCATCATTCTTCTCATGAATTCATCGCCAAAGTATGCAACTAACCACTGTCGAAAGTGATCGTGGTGGATGCAATGAAGTTTGATGTGAAACAGATTCGGGAAAAGAAGATTCGGAACCGGTAACAAACCTCCGTCCATAACCACCACTCTTGCAGTTCTTCACTCCTCCATGCAGACCACCGAGAACCCTCACGAATCACCCGCTGAGAGAGAATGTCGTATGAACTCTCGACTCACTATTTTATACACAAATGCGGCGACAAGGACCACAGAAGTGAACGTGCACATATCGATGACTTGGCACGTTCCTCTACCGTGCGATCACTTAAACAGATAATCACAAACGTGACACTCATCACATCGTTCGACGAGTTACGCGATACGGTTCACGAAACACAGAAAAGAAACACAACCTACGTTTCACGAGAATTTCACACATGAGCCGAACCACATCACGACAATGGTCACATCGACGCACTTGTGTCCTCTTGATAGATCACTCACTCCACAACTTGGACAAGGATCTTCTCCTAGAAGATGAATCGGCGGTGGTGACGATGGACCCACTCGAAGACTTAAATCAGTAAACTCCCGTTTCCTTTTAGCTCTCTCGGTTCTGATTCTAGTTGGACAATTCACTACTTTATGTCCCAACTCTCTATAGAAATAACACCACAAGTCTGTTTCTACTCTTCTTCTCAGAGATTCTACTTGAGATTTTGTACTAGTGTTCTCAAACTCAACGATAATCTCTTTCGAGCTCTCTCCGACATTTACTATGACATCTAAACCTTGAGGAAGGTTTCTAAGTCTAACTTTCCAATCTTTTGAACTTCCACTCATGTTGCGCCTTCTCAACCATTAAGTGGACAAAATATCTTTGAGGAAAATAATTCTACATCACTTTCTTACTCTTTTGAGCTTTATACTGAAAATCGTGTATTATACATGCTATACACGAAATAAAATCCAATTTAAGAGTCTAAGATAATATCATCATGACCATCGTTTGTACTAATCCTAACAGACATCTTAAAGTCACTCTTGTAAGGATCACACTCTACTTCGCCAGGAGCATTCGTGGTCTCCATAGTGAATGATGCTTTCAACTCAATCTTCTTCATATCTGCGCCAATGCTCGTAGAAGCTTCTTGATATAGAGCAGAAATGGCACCCCAACTGCAATAGATGCATGTTCGTAACTCCTCTATATTTAACTTTGGCTTTTCCGTCTCCGTTCGAACTCCCAAACGTCTCTTCTTCAACCTCGGCACTCGAACTAGATTCCCCATGAAGTATCTTCAAGATCTCCTTGTATGCCGAAATGAATATCTCTTAGTCGATAAGAGATCTCTTCAAGATATTTGTGGTCTCCAGTAGCTCAACCTCCAAGCTACTAACTCATGAAGTTTCAACAGAAATTTCTCTAATCAGAAGAGATGGTGCTGACTGTATAAATTTTCAGAGAACTGAAATTTGTATATTTTCACTTCCCTCATGGTTGCCAACCCCCTCCACTTTGAAAAATTCTATCTCCCTCTCCAGACATCATCTTCTCATGATTTTTGTTTCTTCTAATAGCTTATCAGCCAAACTGAAACACTAGAAATTTTCACAGGAAAATAAAATTCACAGAAAATCTGACAATGACTGTAAGAATTTGCAGAAAGTAGAATTCTTCAACTCTCACGAATAAAACCCCTCAACTTTGAAAATTCATAGCTCCCTCTCTAGACCACCTTTTCCCATGATTTCTTTTGTCCTAGATAGGTTATCAGCCAATCTAGAATACTGGAAAGTATCATAGGAAAATAAAAAACACAGAAAATCTAACAGCGACTGTACAAATTTTCCAGAGAGCTGAATTATTAAACTCTGAAATTTTTCTCCTCTAGTAACTTCTCTCTCCTCCTTTCCTCTACAACTCTTGTTTCATTCCCTTTCAACTCTTCTCAAACAATTTCTAAGTGAACAAGATGTAAAGAATGACCTTGAACGCGTCATAGATCACTACGGGATACACGAAAGGTTCTAGCGTTGCTAACATCGTGTTAGCTCTCTCTCCTCCTCAGGTTCTCTCCGTGTGCTCTCTCATGATCTCTTTTTGTCGAATATAGAGTTGAACTCTAAACATTTTTCAACAATCTCTTCAAGTGAGGTCCCGGCAACAAAACCAAAAATGTAAATCCTCCGTGGTCTTATCGATCAACTACCCCCGATCTCTCAACCTCCACGATCGTCATCGGTGAATCTGCAACATGTCGGGCCTGTCTCTCACTCAGAGGTCACCTCTGATGGCTTTGATGGAAGCACACCATGAACTTGAAGAGAAAAATGCTAAGTTCACTCATTCATACACCCATAAACTCATCAACTAAAATTCTCCATAAACTCATCAACTAAAATCCCTCCATTCTAACGACGTCTCTCAAGTTCTGACATGCTAAAATATCACACACTCTCTATATTACTCAAGTTGTCATTACAACGATGTGAAAACAAGGATGATGAGCTCTTCTCTACTCCTCTATTTATACATTATATGTTTTTACTTTGTTACCCTTCGGTAACTCAGCCGTAACTATTTTTACCGAGTTTTACTAAGATATTACTTAAGGTAAAAGCATTAATCACATGGGTTTCTTATCTTTTCACATGAGCTTATTCCTTCAAAGTCAACAACATCTGGAAGGATCTAGAATATTCTCAAGGAATCTCGAATTTCCACCCCTCTCTACACTAGGACCCACTAAAAAAGAGACATGTGGAATCTCTTCTTATTTTTAATGTCCACAAAGTCCACAACTTTAATCCAACCACTAATATCAAGTCAAAAAGGAGATAAGGGATATTTTCCACCTCCTTTCTACCTTTTAGACAAGATGACAAGATACTAGTGCTCACTCTTTAGCAAATATCTGATTTCTGCCCAAAGTACAGCTAAATTTAATCATAACTAATTTTAGCTAATCATGACTAACTTGATATCTCCTTAAAGTACTTGGGCAGCAAATAAACATTCTTCACACTTAGCTATAACTGAACACTTTACTAATATACAAACTTCCTATGTGTAACATAGGTCGTTACAGTACTGCTTCTCGTTTCTGTCATTTCCACCATGGCCAGCTGCAGTCGATCAGGTCCAAGGTCACAGAGAGTCTCCTCACAAGACATGTGGAATCCTCCGCGTCTTGAAGTTTTTCTTGAGGACGTGTGGAAGTTCTCGTGGTCTAGAAAGAGGATGGCGAGAGGATCAGAAAGGTGGAAATTAGTCTTTGTGGATAAGTTGCGAGTGAAGTTTCATGAGTTTTGCACAGCTTGCGATAAGTTTGCTGTAGAGCAAGACTTTGATGTGAAGGAGCTAATACTTTGTGCAGCATATTCGTTTGCAGAGACTGAAATGAAGCGAAAATGCTTTTCTGTTTATAAGCAACTCGCAGTTGGTTGTGTTGAGCGTATTGCCTTTCCAGAATATCTTCAGTCAGTGGTTCAGACCACTTGGGAGTCGTTTGGAGAATCACACATAAGTTTTGTATCATGATTTGCAGTATTTCTCTGAGTTTTTTTTGACAATAGTTCTCTGTGCGTTTTGTGTTTTTGTGGGCAATAGACCTCCTCCTCCCCAGGACCTTGACAATAGGTGTCAATGGTGAGGAAGGAAGGAACTTCTGCTGGAACCGGTTCTAGTTTAGGGGGTTCAACTCCTCCCAGAAGTACTCATCTGATCTCATTTCAATTGTTTGTACCATCCTAAGTCGAACCCCCTAGTTTAGGGGGTTCGACTCATAGTTCAGTTACGGGATATATGCCGGCGGAGTTGATGCATGGGCAGAAACCTATCATGCCCATTGAGAAGCACATACCCACTTGGAGTGTTCTACCTTGGGAGGATGGTATGTCTACAGAAGATCTTCTTGCTGTCCGAATCCGAATCTCCGTCAACTAGAGAGAAGACCTGAAGATGTAGAGATTGCATTAGAGAAGCTGAAAGAGGCGCGCTTGAGAAACAAGGACAGATTCGATAAGCGTCATCGATTAATGCCGAAGGAGATTTAAGAAGGAGATTGGGTGTTGGTCTACGATAGTAGCTTGGACAACCAACACAGTGCGCTTAGAAAATTCTCTAAGCGATGGTTTGGCCCATATGTGATTCTTGTCGTGCTTGACAATGCCACATATTCACTAAGAGAGCTTGATGGGGCAGAGCTCAAGGTTCCCATTGCAAGCAAGCGTGTGAAACTTGTCACGTCAGTTTGGTAACTCGACTAGGTTGACTGAGTGCGAAGTGACGGACCCCGGTAAGGCCATTAGGGCAAGTTGGTGAGAGTGCCCACAAGGGGTATACTTCGCAGGTAGGGGCTTGGAGACCTCAGTTCTTCAAGTTGAGCCTTCAAGCTCCTAGCTATGGTGGGTAGTCTTGTGAGTGAGATCTGGATTCTCTGCGAGCACAGAGTGGATTTGGCTCGACTGTAGTGATTGTCTAGTGCATGTTGGCATGGTGGAGTGAGTACATACCTTGTTATCACTTGAAGAACTCGGATTGCGAGGTCTGGTTTAGGGATTTCAGGTCGTAGATTGCTGCCGGTGGTATCTCTGGAGTTGGCAGATCGTTGGTATCTTCGATTTGCGAGTGCGCACGTGCGCGAAGTGGTTCGTTTTGGTGTTGTGATCGATCGCTGTGTGGATGGGTGTCGTCTGAACTTGTTTGCAGTCGATTTGGTGGTGAGGTAGTGCGGAAGCGCTGCTGAAACTTCACGGAATGCGTTGAAGTGACCTGTTTCGGGCTGAAGTGCGCATTTGGGCGTGGCAGACGAAATAGTCGACAATGTCAGATCGATGTGGGCTCGTTGGAAGCGCGCTGGGAAGATGGTCCTAGTGCACGAAGGTTCACGAAGTTTGGTCGAGTCGTTTTTGAGTTATGAGAAGTCGAAATTTCTGGTGACGAGTTTTGTGACGGGTTTTAGGTCAACAGAAGTGCGTCGGCTAGTGTCAGGTTGGCGTGGGTCGATAATCTTTGGATCTGAGGAGTGCAGTAGATGCACGCTGGGAAGACGATTCCAACGCAACCAAAATCGTTCGATTTGGTGAAGGATCGACGAAGTTACAAGCCGAAGAAAATCACGGGTTGGCCAAAATCTGACGTAAATCCCGTCTGCGAGTTCCAAATTGACTGATTTCGACAATTTGGTGCAATTTCGACCCCGAGTTGCTGTTTTGGGTATTTTCTCGTCGTATTCGTCCTTCTTGTGGTGTTTGACCCGAGTTCTACTCTTCTCCAAGCGGAGCGGTGTCGTGGCGGGAGTCTTTCTTGGGGAGGGCGGACCTCCTGACTGTGATAGATCAGAGAGAAATGACCAGAAAGGAAGATAGGTCGCTGCAGACGATGAAATCTCAAAAACACAGTCTCTTGTGCCCACCAATTGCAAACAAACACTCAAGCACTCACTCAGGTACACAAATATATCTCTCCGGAGTAGAAATGGCTTTATTTCAGTGTCAACTGCTTCATTGTTAAGAAAATATCTCTCTCCTCCTCTCCTAAGTACTTCTCAGCTGAAAATTCCAAGGAATTTGATCTTACGACAACCAAAGCCTTGTCAAAAATGATCTCCTTCCAGTAAACCACCTCTGTCCGTTCAATTCTACTCAATTCTGGAAAAATCGATCCTCACTCAGCCTCCAAGCTTCTCAGCGTCTCCTCTCCTCAATCCACTCAAATCTGTCAGAAAAATCGATCCCCACTCAGCCTCCAAGCTTCTCAGCGTCTCCTCTCCTCAATCCACTCAAAATCTGTCAGAAAAATCGATCTCCACTCAGCCTCCAAGCTTCTCAGCGTCTCCTCTCCTCAATCCTCTCAATTCTGGCAGAAAAATCGATCCCCCACTCAGCCTCCAAGCTTCTCAGCGTCTCCTCTCCTCAATCCCTAATTCTGCTCCTTTTTTCTCCTTCCGCCTCAGTTCTCTCAGAAACTCCTTTGAAAAAGTGTCCCCGATCTCTAGCCGCCGTAGGTATTAAACCTAAAAGTTAAGGTCCCAGCTTAAGCTGCCCCCCTGCTGTCCTTATGCGTACAAAGCATTTTTTACAAAGTTGACCCCTTTTTAATATAAGTTTCGCAGTTGTCTCTACAAACTCTATCCCTACACTGATAAAGGTTCACATAACCTCGATGATTATTTAACTATTTAGCAAAAGTTTCCTGTGCTCTTGATGTCATCTTGATGCCATCCTGAATATACTACAAGCCATCCAATGTAGGCCGAAGCCCCTACACTTATGAGGCTGCCCCACAGGGCTTACAGCCCCCCCATATGCGCACCAGGTATCTCCCATAGTATATTCAGGATGGCATGCGGAGGCTTAGGTCAGGAAGCCCACGATTAAGGGAGATACCGGTCTCCCGCCCCTAGGTATATAGGACATGGTTGAATACCCAACATAGACTCCCATCCGGGAGGCCAACATGCCAGAATAGGAACCAGAGGCCAGGAGGGATTGATCCTGAGACCACTTCCCTCCTAGGCAGGTGCCCTATCACTGGGATGGCCTCTAGTTCCGTTCAAACAGCTTTTACAGTTTGTACATATGCTTTACTAAGGAAATTTTCCTGTAAAGTCTTTACTAGCCTTTTCTGTGTTAACTTCTCTATACAACTCCGTTTTTAATGAATAAGGAGTCAAAACTATAGTATTCAAGAACACCTACACACCCACGCTATCAGATTCTGAGTTCGAGTCTCGAGTCAGAATCGACGAATTTCCCTCTTTCACATATTTCATAGCCTAAAACTCGTACTAACTATTGCTTAAAACACTTTCTGTCAAAACTAGAAGCATGAGGTCGCTCTCCTCGTCGAGCTTTACATCCTGGTGTCTTTCGACTCCCTTAGGGGTGATACTCCAACCCAAGCTAGGGGGCAGCTTGTCAAGCATAGCCCCAGCTTAGCTCCTGCCTAGCTTGTTAAGCTGCAGGGCAGCTTCCTTTACACAACAAAGAAAAGATCTCCTTGCAACTAGTTTTCACTGTACAGACCCATGTAGAACACGACATTCACCCCCTCCAAACCTGCACATCCTCTGGTATGTGCCAATCCGTCATCGATCGTCGTGGTCTTCCAAATCGTCTTGGCTCTCCTCGACCGTCTCAGAAAGGTCTTCATTTGCTCCTGTCTGCTCTGAACCTAAGAACTCAGCTAGCTCCACAGCCTCCCCTCTCTTCTTGAATAACTTAACTCGTTTCTCAACAACTGGAAGTCTTAAAGACGTGCCATCTAGCTCTTGTAAGGAATAAGTAGCATTCTGGTGTACATCAGAGACAAGGTACGGGCCAAACCACCTTCTCGAAAACTTTCGGATTGTAGAGTGTTGGTTCTCCAATGTGCTGTCGTATACCAACACCCAATCCCCAACTTGTATCAGTTTTGGCCGAAGTCTATGAGTCTTATCAAACCTTTCCTTGTTCCCAAGTCGAGCCGCTTTCAGCCGTCGCTGCGCTTCAGCGAGATCCTCCTCTCTACATTCTAGCTGTCTGATTCTTAGTGAGAGAAGTTGCACACGGTCCACATTGTCCTCCCATGGCAAGGTAGCCCAGGTAGGAAAGTCTTCTTCTGCTGACATCATTGGTTTCTGCCCTAACATTAACTCAACAGGCATGTACCCTGTAGTAGAACAATGAGTTGTTCTATCTGCCCATAAAGCAAAAGGGAGTAATCTAGGCCACTCTCTATGCTTACCATCACACGTCTTCACCAAAGCTTGAACTATTGACGGATGTCCTCGCTCACTCTTGCCAATCCCCTCTGGATTCATCGCAGTGGTAAGCTTGAGCTTCACACCATATCGAGCAAAAAACTCTTTCGCTTCTGTACCACGTAGTTCTCCTCTATCTGCCCGTAGCCTTCCTACAGACCCATATCTACAGATAATATCCTCAAGAACAAACTTACATATCCCTTCTGTGGTCTTCGTTCTCAAAGCTCGTCCTTCTACAAAGTTGGAGAGATCCTCACGAGCCAAAACCAAATATCGCATGCCCCATAACCCCAGAGGCATTACCATCAAGTCGAGAACCCACTGGAAGTGAATGCAAGGCGGATAAGTTGGCACAAGACCGTCCCTGTATCGGATCTTTGAGTAGAACTGACAATGCAAACAGGAGCTGACGTAGTTCACCACATCCTGGTACAGACCTTTCCACCAGTACCTCTCCTTCAACTTGGTGTAGGTAGCCCAAATCCCTCGATGTCCGGCCCATAAGGTATCATGGAACTCCTTCATTAGTTGCTGCTTAGTCTCTTGATCGTCCACTACCCGCATGAACATCCCATCTCTCCTCTGTGGTCGTCTCCAAAGATACCCATCATGCAGAAGATAGTTGTAAGCTTGTTTTCTTATCTCCCTGAACTCTACTTTGCTCCATCTCTCCTGCCTCTCCAACAAGCTCAGATAATATCTTATGTCACGAAGTCTACCTGTGTAAAGCTCCTCTCTAAACATCAACGGCTCCAAGTTTGTAGCCCGTCGATTAACCTGACACTGAGCATCCTTTCTCTCTTCTTCCTCAGCTTCTGAAATCATGACATCCTCATCCACAAATCGAGCCCTTGACAACATATCTGCAACCATATTCTCCTTTCCCTTTATATGCTTCAGCTCTAGATTCAAGCTTCTAATATAGGCAATCCAACGTAACATTGCTATGTCTGGCGTGGTACAGTTGGATATCATGCCTAGTAGAGGTAGACAATCCGTTTCCAGGATTACATGAGCACCAATCAGAAACTCACGATCTGTCTTCATTGCTGTCACCGCTCCCCACAACTCACGCTTCACCTGAGGATAATCTCGTTGCCTGTCTGTCAAGATCCTAGCTCCAAACCTAGAGGTAAGCCGCAATCCATCCGCATCATCTTGACCTATCGCCCAGCCAATTGCCTTTGGGCTAGTATCTACTGTGACAATGACAGGTCTCCCACATCCATAGTCTATTCTTCTCAAAACAGACGGAGACTGTAGAGCCTCCTTCAACCTATTCATAGCTTCTCGATGGACTGAGGTCCATACAAACCGCTTACCCTTCCTCAATAATGCATACAAAGGCTCAGCAACATGAGCATAATGAGGAATGGATAACCGATAAAATACGCAAGCACCTAGAAAACATCGAACCTCTGTGATATTCCTACAGTCTGCCATCCTAGCTATGGCTTCAACCTTCTCCGGGTTTGGTCGTCTTCCAAAAGCTCCACACAAATGTCCAACCACTAAAATCTCAGACACACCAAACTTGGACTTAGCTCCTGACAGGGTGAGATGTACCTCCTCCAAGCGAGTCAAGATACGTTCTACATCCCTGATATGGTCTGCAACAAACCTTCTGCATCCATTCACAAGTACTGCTTCATCCTTGTCTTCAACCGCGCAACCTTTTATGGGAATATCGTCTAGATTCCGAATGGTAACATCAGGCACAAACTCCCTTAGTACCTTATGCATCGCATTTTGCATATGAGCCACCGAGTTCGTTGCTCCTTGTGGAAGAGTACACATCCGCATCAATCCCAAGGGCGTACGCATAGTAGTTAAATCCCTACTCTCCACAGCCAGCTGGAACTGATCATAACCAGAATATAGATCTCCTATCGAATAGATAGCTCTCCCTGCAAATGCCTCTGCTACCTCTTCAATCACATGACCCGTCCCAACGTTACGAATTGTTACGTTATTCGCAGGCTGTAGGTCTTGAATAAAACGCAAAGCTCCTGACTTCTTGGGTACAGTGAACCACCTGCTAGAATATGGCCTCATAGACGGCTCAAGTATCCCCATCTGTACCTTCTCCTTCAACAACTCGATGAGTTTAGGCAATAAAGCACGAGGAACTGGGATCGGTTTTAGGTCCCAAGACACATGAGGGATTGTGAATATAACCATAGGTGCTATAACCTGCAGGTCCACACAACCTATCTCCTCTGCTGAAAAAGAGAATGCTTTACCATGCTTTACTACCATCTGTTCAAACACTGTCTTCTCGACCTCAGTCAAGAATTCACCCCCTCCTATCTGGAGCTCCTTCAATGTCTCCTCAGTAAACTGGTGCCCTACTCGTCTATGATCACGCAATATAGGTTCAGTCTCCACTAACTGTACTTGCTGCTGGGAGTTAGCAG
Source organism: Asterella californica (assembly GCA_036924285.1). NCBI lineage: Eukaryota > Viridiplantae > Streptophyta > Marchantiopsida > Marchantiales > Aytoniaceae > Asterella > Asterella californica. The sequence goes on along the minus strand of JAYKYS010000006.1, from coordinate 27,972,727 downwards.
GTAGTTGAGCTGCTACCGGTCTTACCTTTCTCAGTACAGATTTGTACTTCGCATGGACGTCTGCTTCCTGAGGGAGTGCACACCAACAACTTGCTTCTCTCCCTTCATTATTCTGCATCGGATGAGGAAAGAACTGCAAGTATGTAGCAATCTCCTTATATATGCATCGAGAGTGGATAGGGATCACCACCACACTATTTTTCCCCTCCATCAATCTACTCACATTGTCTAACCAACCAACAGCTGACTGTACAGACATAAACTCTTCAAACAAACCAGAAACCACTTCGTCTTCAGATAGAACTCCTACACGCCACAACCCTGATACTTGTTTCACCATCCATCTTTTTGTATTTTCCTCCATATCTTCAACTCTTGTAAATCGACTCCACCCATCTGTCTCAAACATCAGCAATCCAGACTGCCAACTCTGTACACCACACATGTATCCAGACCTTTGTACATGTCTCGCTTCCAACTCTGACGGGACCTCAACAGTAGGTTCTACACCCCTGTCTTCCCGCTCTACAGGAGTGGGTTGCGAAAAACCTTACATCTCTTCGTCTGAGAATCTCTAAGGGTTTGTCTGTTCCGCTCATGTCTTGAACGAACCGTCAAAAACTGTACTGAGTACTTGTCATCAGGACTCCGAACTCTAGCATAATGAGACCCATCGTTCATCACCTTTGTCTCCATCCGAACAGCGGTGATGTATGGTTGGCCCAGTATGACAGGATAGGAGGCAGATGACTGTACAAAGAAATGTTGATCAACCTCTACATCCCCAATCCTTACACGCATATTGGGACAAGCTCCGTATAACTCACCCTTTTGGTTATTTACAGCTCTAAGCACCCAACCATGATTCCTTTCGATTGGCCACTGTCCCTTTTCATACACCTCCTTGGAAATGATGTTGATCTCCGACCCGTGATCCACAAGTGCAGGTACTGGCTCAGAAAGTCCTCCAAGCCGAACTTGCGTCTCTGTTGTCGCTCTTGCCCAGTGCTTCTCCTTGAAATCGCTGTCTGCGCCTGACCCATCCTCTTCATACTCTTCATCTTCATTCTCAATAACAACAGGACCAGCAACCCATGCCTCATACTTATCATCTCCGAACTGATCAACACCAATAGCATCTACTGCTCCAACCATCTGACTACTTACTTGTTCAGTCAATACCTGTCTCTTTCTCTTCATGATGTCTATTATCAACTCATGAAACTCTCTCTTTGCGATACCAAGCACTTCACGAAGAGTAAACTCAACTCTAGCATCCAAAATGCGTTGCTCTAGAACAGCACGCAAGTCTGTTGTTGTTTCGATGTCAGCCGCTAACTTGTAAGCTGGAGCTTTTCCCTTCTCCTGTGCTGTAAACCTCTTTCCCCGTACCCTATCTGTAGCAGTAGTCTCTTGTGGCAAATCCTGTACACCTTCCATAGGATCTACTGCAGGTGGTGGAGCTGTAGAGGTAGAAGGTATATCCTCTGCAGCAGGAAATCTTCCAGCTGGTACAGATGGTGATGGTTCCGCTGCTCTCCTCCTTGTAACCCTCCGACGGTCATTGTCCTCTGGTACTCCTACATCTAAATCGGAAGCGTCTCGTCTTCTTTTGTCTTCGATCATGGCATCTTGTTCACCACTCGTCTCTAAAAACGCTCGAATAGAAGTTGCATCTACTGGGTCTCTCCATCCAGTAGCTCTCCTAATGCTTTCAGCACCTCTCTTCATCATTTCAACCGGAACCTCAACAGCCTGCTCAACCATAGTTGGATTAGAGCGCACCTCAACTCTCCCAGTATATACATCAGCCTCCGCAGGACCCGCAGTCATCGCTGTAGTATTCGCACCAGTAAGTGCTGGAAGAGAACTCCTCATTCCTCCTCTTCCAAAATATGTGTTCAGAGGCTGCCCTGTGGCGGTTAGATACAACCTGTTGTTCTGATAGTTGACTACGCCCTCTCGCAAGGCAACCGCCAAGTCTTGACAGTCTCCTCTGAGATGATCTGGACTATCGCACCAAATACATCTCCTGGTAAAGGTTCCTCCTACAAGTCGGGCACCTGGTGCAACAGGTCGTTGATCTCTCCTCAAGTCTGCCATCTCAACCCTCAAATCTCTCAACTGTTGAGTAAGTTCTTCTATCAAGTTATGTTGATTTCGGTTCTCAACAGGTCGCTGCTGCTGTCTAGGTCCTCTTTGTGCTGGAATAGGTACTGCAGGCGCTTGATGAACCACTTGGGGAACCACTATAGGTGCTTGAGGAATCACAATAGGTGCTTGAGGTATTGCAGGAGGAGCTACAGGAACATGAGGAGCTACTCTTTGCTCTGGTAAGGTCTCTGGCTGCAGTACCATCCTACCACGACGTTGTCTAGCAAGGGTGGATATTGCTTCTTCTACTCTCCTCCAATCAGATGTAACTCCCCCTTCAGCCCCTCGATCAGCCAACATGAAACAAAGCCTATCTGCTGTGAACTCATCCAGAGCCCCTAAGAACAACTCTGTCTTCCTAGCATCCAACGTCAACCTCTCTAGACCAAAAAGCTGAGAGTACCTCTTCTCAAATTCACGGATCACTTCATTCAATCCCATGGAACGTCCAAGCTGACGCTCTATCCAATCCATGAGAGTTCTTCTGGTGACTCTTTCAGAGTCCTCTTCTAGAAATTCTTCTCTCAGTGCACGTTCAAACAAAGTCCACCCACCTAAATGTCTTCTCTATAAATTTCTAACCTTCTCTCTCAATTCAGGGACAACAGTCAACTCAAAGCTTAGAATTACCTCAACTTCAGGTGCCCTGACCAACTCCATTTCACCTACATACTACCGCAGGTACCTAGTAACATCTCTTCCATCAAATCGCCCACATCGACCAACAATTGCTTGTAACGCCTTCGTAGATTTCTGCTCAGCTCCTCCAATTGCAGGTTGTTGTTGAATCAAGGCAGCCAACGCCTGAAGAACCTAAGACGTGTCCATGGCAGGCTGTGCTGCTGCTGTTGGAATCGCCGTAGGTCCTCCTTGAGAGCCAATTCCATCCTGACCAGGAGTCCCTTGGACAGGAGCACCCTGAGCAGCAGCCGCACCCTGTACAGCAGCACTGTGATCCATTTTCCACCCAATCTAGCCAATTCTCCAAATCGATCACCCCAATTGCTCTCAGTGGAAGCACCAGATGTCGTGGCGGGAGTCTTTCTTGGGGAGGGCGGACCTCCTGACTGTGATAGATCAGAGAGAAATGACCAGAAAGGAAGATAGGTCGCTGCAGACGATGAAATCTAAAAAACACAGTCTCTTGTGCCCACCAATTGCAAACAAACACTCAAGCACTCACTCAAGTACACAAATATATCTCTCCGGAGTAGAAATGGCTTTATTTCAGTGTCAACTGCTTCATTGTTAAGAAAATATCTCTCTCCTCCTCTCCTAAGTACTTCTCAGCTGAAAATTCCAAGGAATTTGATCTTACGACAACCAAAGCCTTGTCAAAAATGATCTCCTTCCAGTAAACCACCTCTGTCCGTTCAATTCTACTCAATTCTGGAAAAATCGATCCTCACTCAGCCTCCAAGCTTCTCAGCGTCTCCTCTCCTCAATCCCTAATTCTGCTCCTTTTTTCTCCTTCCGCCTCAGTTCTCTCAGAAAACTCCTTTGAAAAAGTGTCCCCGATCTCTAGCCGCCGCAGGTATTAAACCTAAAAGTTAAGGCCCCAGCTTAAGCTGCCCCCCTGCTGTCCTTATGCGTACAAAGCATTTTTTACAAAGTTGACCCCTTTTTAATATAAGTTTCGCAGTTGTCTCTACAAACTCTATCCCTACACTGATAAAGGTTCACATAACCTCGATGATTATTTAACTATTTAGCAAAAGTTTCCTGTGCTCTTGATGCCATCTTGATGCCATCCTGAATATACTACAAGCCATCCAATGTAGGCCGAAGCCCCTACACTTATGAGGCTGCCCCACAGGGCTTACAACCCCCCCATATGCGCACCAGGTATCTCCCATAGTATATTCAGGATGGCATGCGGAGGCTTAGGTCAGGAAGCCCACGATTAAGGGAGATACCGGTCTCCCGCCCCTAGGTATATAGGACATGGTTGAATACCCAACATAGACTCCCATCCGGGAGGCCAACATGCCAGAATAGGAACCAGAGGCCAGGAGGGATTGATCCTGAGACCACTTCCCTCCTAGGCAGGCGCCCTATCACTGGGATGGCCTCTAGTTCCGTTCAAACAGCTTTTACAGTTTGTACATATGCTTTACTAAGGAAATTTTCCTGTAAAGTCTTTACTAGCCTTTTCTGTGCTAACTTCTCTATACAACTCCGTTTTTAATGAATAAGGAGTCAAAACTATAGTATTCAGGAACACCTACACACCCACGCTATCAGATTCTGAGTTCGAGTCTCGAGTCAGAATCGACGAATTTCCCTCTTTCACATATTTCATAGCCTAAAACTCGTACTAACTATTGCTTAAAACACTTTCTGTCAAAACTAGAAGCATGAGGTCGCTCTCCTCGTCGAGCTTTACATCCTGGTGTCTTTCGAATCCCTTAGGGGTGATACTCCAACCCAAGCTAGGGGGCAGCTTGTCAAGCATGGCCCCAGCTTAGCTCCTGCCTAGCTTGTTAAGCTGCAGGGCAGCTTCCTTTACACAACAAAGAAAAGATCTCCTTGCAACTAGTTTTCACTGTACAGACCCATGTACAACACGACAGCGGAGCGAAGAGTGAGCGGGAGTGTTAGGAGGCGTTTAGAGGCTTCGAGGAGCAGAGGTGCGTGAGTGCGGAGGCGTGAGAGCGGAGTGCGAGAGTGCGGAGGCGGAGCAGAGCCTGAGCCCGCGTCCGCGCAAGCCAGCTTGCTGGCGTGCGTGAGATAGGTATCCAAGTTCCAGTTGTGTGGGAAGTGCAAAACTAGTTGGTCACCCATCCCAACACTATTTCTGGACCTGGACTCCTAACTCTGTAGTCTTAGCTTTGGCTTTACCACTAAGACCAATAGCTCTTGGTGTCCTACAGGGATGCGTGCAAGTACTTAGGAGCTGGTTTAAGATAGTAGGAGACTTGCTCGCCCGTTCCTAGAGGAGTGGTAGGGCGACCCCATAGTACTAGGGGGAAGCTGCTGTTGTGTTAGTGTTTGCTTGTATCGTAAAGACGCGTATGGAGGCAATTGGTGGCAATTGTCTTGGATGAGCTAGTAGAGCTATCACGTTGATATTTTTGGAGCTACTAGAGGTATGGACATCTAGTTAGTGACATGAGGCATAGGTTATAACAGTCGGTGATCATATATTGTGCATGTGGTCACCGAAGAAGACGGGTCAGTCCGGGCGGGGCTGGGTTTCTCTTTATGTGAATGTTTGAGTGTGGAGGGTTATCGTTTGGACTTCTTGTGGTTGGAACCTCTCCATATTTTGCTTCCTGTTTGTGCGTCACGTTTGCTTGTGTTGGCGCTTGATTTCTAGAGTGAGTTCACTCTAGTGTGCTGTCGGTAGTGAGGCTGGAATGATGACCAGTCAGACTACCTTTGTTTCTCTCACGGTGCAGTTGGAGTGACGACCAACAGACCGTGAGAGGCTGCTTGCGGTGATGGCAGGTACAGGTTGCCCTTACCTTGACTATCCTAGTAGAGGATAAGTGAGCTCAGTAGGAGCGGGGATAGGCAAGTTGTAGTTACGGTGGTGACGAGGATTTCGACATTCTGGTTAGAGAGTGCGTCCGTGAGATTCTATCACCACGGAGTTCTCGAGAGGTTCTGGTGGAGACTTCTCGAACAGTGGATATACACGGAGTGGGGTGAGGTACCGACTACCTACACCATTGCCGTTGGTTGTTCCAGAGGACGAGTCAGACGCAGACAATGCGTTTTCTGGTGGTGAGTCTAGTGTCGTCACATCGTTGTTGTGGGACGTGGACGAGATCTATGGGACCACGAAGGGACCTCGACGTTATTCGGGTACGGTGAGTATCATTGAGCTGGATGACTTCATCCAAGAGTTTGACAGTTGGTGCGATCTGCAACAGATGCGGAATCCACAATTGTTCACATCTTTCATGGCGTGGAAGGGTTTGTTTCAGCACTTGGAGGGACCGCCGATGGACGATTACCACGAGTTCAGGCGAGACTACAGTGTTGAGATTGAGTTGTGGAGACAACATTGGTCTCTCAACTACGTTCTATCACTACTGGTGCAATTTTGGGAGGTGTAGCATTTACGACTTTGGGTGTCAGTAGCAGTGGTACATCCACGGGTGGCGGAGTACCTGCTACTAGCGGTGCGTCCACTAGTAGTGGAGCAGGTGATAGTGCGAGCGGGATACCACCAGGGTTTAACCCTGTGGTTCAATTCTTCCACTGTTTGAGGAAAAATTATCAAGGTGTGCGGACCGACAAGTTGAAGAGTCTGCAGGAGTTCCAGCGGAAGACTGGAGAGAGCCTACGCGAGGCGTTTACTCGCATGAGGCGGTTGATCAGCGTTACTCAAGGAGTGACGGAAGCACAAGCATTCTAGTTCTGGTATGGGATACTAGATCGGGAGCTGCGTAGGAGAGTTAGAGATGCCACTCTCCTTAGAGACACCGCTCCGACATTGGCGGTTGTCTTTGGTTTGGCTGAGCGGATTGAGCTCAACATGATAGAAGAGAGGGTGGTGACTGTTGGGTTCAGCAGAGACGCATCACATGGGGCGACCTTCTTTTCTCGAGGATCACAGGCTACGCAACAGCGTGGTGGTGGTGGTGGTAAGGATCGTGCTGAGCACTCACAATCCCATGGAGGTGTTGGAGGATCTAGTGGGCAGAAGCCCATGCCGTCCTTCTCTAGTCAACAACAAGCAAGTCCTTGCTGGACCTGTGATGGTCCTCATCAACAGAAGGACTGTCCATAAAGGAGAGGTGGTTATGAGACATCTGGGACGTCTCAAGCAGTGCCTAGGCAGTGTGATCATTGCGGACGACCAGGTCACAATAGTGACCGTTGTTTTGATCTCCATCCAGAGCTACGGCAAGAGAAGGCTGATCGTGGACGAGACGGAGGAGCCCATGGAGGCCGTGGTGGTCGAGCTGGAGATAGAGGTCCAGCCCCTGAGAGAGGATCAGTTGGTCCACCGCTTGCTACGACGTCAAAAGCAGGTATGGCTGCTCGGATTGAGCAGTTGGAGCAGAGGATAGCTAGTATGGCTATGGCTCAACGGAGATCTGGTGGAACAGAAGCTTCCACGTCTTATGGAGGAGAAGGAGGTGACTTCGATGGCTGGTGTGACGCAGATTGAGGCATCTGCGGCAGTGACTCGGAGTGCAGTACGTATCTCTGAGCCACGAGGTGCGTCAGTGGAGTTGGATCCACAACGCGGAGAGGTTGGTAGACAGACCAGACTTCCTCAATCGTTCACGCTATCAGAGGCATTGAGGATCACTTCTATGGTTCCTAAACGGCCTACCGATGGTGCAGTGGAGTTCGAGGCATCGACATCCAAGAGTGGGGATAATGCGAGTCAACCCTCGACGTTTGTGGATGCGATGTCGAACCCGATGTTGGAGGCGGCTACAGTAGTTTTGCGAGCCTCACTATTTTCAGCCACGGATATGAGGGCATTGGGAGTCAGCTTGGCTCCAGTGTTCCAGTTGGCAACCACGCTCAGTGAGAGCGAGGATGTGGTTACCTCTAGTGCTGAGGTGGTTCAGCAAGAGGCGGTAGATGTGTCCATGGAATCGAAGATCAGGACAGCTACTAGTGGTACTTGGCAAGCGGCGACTGCCAGACTAGATGAGTTACCAACTAGGCCGGCAATTGACCGTGCTGGATTGGCACCAGGTGTGGTGTTGCTGGACAACAGAAGTGGTATCTTCTGTTTGGTGGCACCTTCAGAGAAAGTGTATCGACCACAAAAAGTGTTGTTAGACTCTGGAGTCCAATCGTTGATGTTGGAGAAGGCGGCGTGTATCAGTTTGGGTCTAAGGAAGTCCGAAGTAGAGAGATGTCCATTCCAGCTACAGACATCTCTAGGGAGATCAGGAGGTACAACTCTACACATGACATGCGAGTTGCTGACGGTGAGAGTTAGACCAGATCATCCCACGGATGGTTCTACGGTGAGGGCCAAGGCTATCGTTACGGCCACGGAGTCTTATGATGTATTGGTTGGAGGTGCTGTATTATATCTTATGGGATTCGTGGTCGACTATTGGGCGGAGACATCATCTTACAAACCGGGTTGGCAGTCCGATGAGAGACGAGTGAGCCGCTTACCAGTGCGGTTCAGTGCTAGAATTGGGACAACGGAGCTTACATCAGGGACGATGGCATCCGTTGTAGGGTTCAGTTCGGTCATCACTTGGCCTCAGGAGTTGTTAGAGGGCAATGTCCATGCGGAGAATACTCCAGTTTTTGAGGAGGTGGAGGACATGCCTATCATGTCTACATTAGTACCATCTGCTTTAGATGTTCCACTCTGGAGTTCGAGTGGAGAGTTGCAGCAGTATGCTGATCGGTTGATATAGCAGGCTTGGAGTGAAGCCTTTGTACCGCCAGTAGAGGAACATCGGGGTGTTCCTTTTACTGGTCATGTGACCTTAACACCATTGGATACGACTCCCATTGCATGGCAGTATCCAAAAGAAGGTGTATGTGTGCTAGAGCTGTTTGGATGGGATCAGCACAGGTTTGGCTGCGGTATTGCAGGCAAGCATACAAGTACAGCGATACTTGTATGTGGAGAGAGATGAGATCACAAGACGTGTCTCATTGCGTCACGTGGCACGTTTGGTGCGGAGATATCCTGAGTTGTTGCTTATATCAGTTGTTAGAGGATACCAGCAAGCATTACCGTCAAATATTTCGCTGCTGGGGGCACATGATCTCACGTCTGTTGGCACCATTCACTTGGTGATAGCCGGGTGGTCATGTCAAGGTCACACGCGTGCTGGGAGAGGTCAAGGTTTACATGATCCGCGATCTAGGATGTTCTGGGAGATGTTACGGATCTTACGACATCTCCAGATGCATCAAGTGGATTCTCCAGCATACATCTTGGAGAACGTTCTTTTGTTGGGTGATGCTCGTGCGCATATGATGACGAGTGTGCACCAAGTGCGATCTTCGGTTGGACCAGCAGTCTTGTTAGATGCAGCGAGAGTGGGATCTCGTGCACATCATCCACGGTTGTGGTGGACGAACTTGTTACCGAGGGAGGTGCTCAAGCGCGCACACGATGCAGTGAGACGACCAACACACCTCACAGTTGATGGCATCTTGGATGCAGGACGACGATCTCAAGTAGTGAGAGTCGTTGATAGGTCACCCATGGCAGTTGTGAACCTAGTGGGACGATCTATGGCAGCATTACCCACTTTGGTGAGCTTTCCAGCGTCACATGCTTACAAAGATGGAGGACCTGGGCTTGTGTGGGATGCTTGATTACAACAGTTGGTGGAGCCCAATGCCGACGAGAGAGAAAGAGCGATCGGTTTTCCTACGAGTACAACGGCAGTGGCTTCAGTGTCGGAGGCTTCACGTCGTCAAGTGTTGGGTCAAGCAATGGACTTGAACTGCTTGACATGGATTGTTAGTCTTGGATTGGCTGAGCAGCGTCGGATGCGATTGACGGATGTTACTGCTCGGACACTCCTGAGCTCTTTGCCTATCGGGTCAGTGGAGGCAAAGGCTGGGGGCGAGGCACGTGAAGTTCGTCATCTTTGGACATCATGGAATGTCGTAAGAGAGAGTGTGGAGTTTGCAACTAGAACTGCAGAAGTTTTTCGCATAGTAGCGGTGGAGGTTGTTGGTGGTGAGCAGAAGGAAATTGCTCCAGAGGCTGCAAGATAGCAGTCAACAACTTCGTCTTCTACCTCTAGCATGGTGACAGAAGATACTTGGGAGCCGGAGATTGGACCCAAGCTTATAGAAGAGGAGAGATGAAAAGTTCAAAGATTTCTGAAGAGCTACATGAATTGTTTTACCTTTAGTACGAAGGATTTGGGTACCTTGAAGGGACCGGGTATACGGATCGACTTGGCTAATGACACGCCAATCTTTCGACGTCCTTACAAATACAGTGACATGAAGAGAACTTTGATCCAGAGTAAGACTCAAGACTTGGTGGAAGCTGGGTTGGTGAAGATGTCGCATGGAGAGTATGCATCTGTCACAGTTATGCCAGCAAAGAAGGATATGTATGCCAACTACACGAATAGACGCATGTGTGAAGACTATCGTCCTATCAATCGACAGACGAAGTCCGATAAGTATGCCATGCCGACACTTGAAGAGATCTTTGATGTAGTAAGACATGTGAAGGTCTTCAGTACTTTGGATCTTCGAGCAGGGTATCATCAGTTGCCGGTGAGAGAAGAAGATAAGCCCAAGACAGCATTCTGAGGGATTGACTCTCACGGCAAAGATTGTTTGTATCAATGGCGGTTCTTACCATTTGGGTTGAAGAACGCCCCTGCTGAATTCCAAAGAGTGATGGACAAGATCCTAACAGGATTGGATTTTACCAAATACTATATTGATCACATCTTAGTCTATAGTGCTACAGTGGAGGAGCACGAGAGACACTTGCAGGATGGGTTCAAGCGGTTGAGAGCTCATGGGTTGAAGTTACATCTTGGAAAGTGCAAGTTCTTCCAGGAGTTGGTAGAGCATCTGGGTCACACCATCTACCCAGGTGGGTTGGGTGTTCAACAGACGAAGGTCGAGGCCATTACACGTATTCCACGCCCCACAGATGTGAGTCGAGTTCGAGCATTTGTTGATTTGGCGAACTTTTATCGTCGATACGTGAAAGAATTTAGTGCAATTGCGAAGCCATTGACCAAGTTGATGAAGGTGGACCAGGAGTGGCAGTGGGGAGATGAGCAAGAGCGAGCTTTCGTGGAGCTGAAGGATAGGTTGACATCTGCTCCCATCTTAAGGAGACTCGTTAGGGGACGTCCTTTCCAACTGCACACTGATTGGAGTATGTTGGGACTTGTAGCAGTGTTGACTCAGCATGATGATGAGAAAAAGGAGTTTGTGGTGGCTTATGCCAGTCGCTCCAACAATTCGGCGGAGGCAAGATATAGTTCGTACGAAGGGGAGTGTTTAGCTGCAGTGTGGGCTGTTGCACACTTCCGATGTTACTTGTTTGAGAACCCTTTTACTCTCATCACTGATCACCAGTCGCTCAAGTGATTGATGGAGTCCGACAAGCTTACAGGGAAACTTGCACGATAGGCTCTGATCTTACAAGAGTATGACTTCCAAGTAGTGCATAGACCGGGAGTTGCAAACCTAGATGCTGATGGGTTGAGTCGTAACTCATGCATGAGTCAGCAGGATCAGACTGGGGCTCAATGACATGACGAGGTTGATGAGGAGATAGTGCCAAGATGGCATGCATCTGCCTTTCTTTGTGTGTTAGCCATGAACTCTAGTATGGAGGGCCAAGTCGTATCTTTCTCAAGTGAGTGAGTAGATGACGAGTCTCCAGATCTTGAGGGTGGAGATGGTGTTCCAAACCAGCGAGATATCCATGACAATGTGACCGTGATGGAGTATCTACGTACTGGCGTGGTGGTAGGCACAGTAAGTGCCAAGGAGCGAGATCGTGTCCTTCAACGAGCGAAGAGATTTCGACGAGAAGGACGACAGGTACTTCGAGTGTGGGATGATGAGAGAGTACGGATAGTTCCACATACGTCCCAAAGAGCACAGTTAGTACGACATGCTCATGAGGAGTTGGGACATTTTGGAGTGAAGCGTATGCATAGCTTACTCCAAGGACAGTATTGGTGGCGTGGTATGCACGTCGATGTGCAACAGTTTGTCGCACTATGTGTGATTTGTGATCGAGTACGAGCATCGTTTAATGCTCTTACTCCACAATTACACCCCTTATCGATTATGAGGTTGGGTTACCATTGGAGTTTGGATTTTGCGAGACTCTTATCGTTGACCGTACGTCACCACCGATATGTGTTGGTGATGGTGGAGCACTTCTCTAAGTGGATTGAGTTGGTGGCATTATCAGACAAGACGAGTGAAGAGACGGCGTACGCGTTCTTAGATCGAGTGCTGAGTCGTTTTGGAGCACCAGCTGAAGTGCTGACAGACCAAGGTACAGAGTTCCTTGGTGAGTTTCAGGCCTTGTGTGATCAGGCGTTGATTGATCATCGAACTACGTCTCGAGATCATCCTGAGACGGATGATTTGGCGGAGAGGGTAGTTCAGACGATGGAGAGAGGATTGCGTAAGTATGGCTTGCAGAAGGGCCACTTGAGAGATTGGGATGTGTAGTTACCATGGTTGACTATAGGTTACCGTTTTAGCCGACAAGCGTCTTTGGCTTCCTTCTCACCGTGTTTTCTATTATACGGTCGAGATCCAGATCTACCTTCGGCCATTCGTCGTGATTCTGCTGAGGTGCTGAACCTTGATGACTCGGATATGTGGGTGAGAGCATGTTCTCAACGAGTGGAGACATTTCGGAGAGTTATGCCCATGGCTTTTGAGAATCTAGCGATTGCTCAGCATAGAGACACGTTGCGATATGCAACTATCCGAGGAGGAGGTTATCGATCATCGATTCGCAGGTTTCATCCTGGCGATTATATCTATCTACAGCAGACTGCACCAACGACGTTGGACGTGACCGCAGGACGCACTATTTTACGAGTGCGTGAGGTGTTACCTTCTGGAGTACTCATGTTAGAGGGCCGTGATGGTGTTGTTTGGAAGGACCATGTGCGTAATTGTGCACCATGTCATCTTCCCAACATCGATGGTATCGTTGACCCAAGCTTGGCAGTTGTATGAGCAGGCTTGAGGTGTATGTTGTGTGGGTCTGCTGGTGGAGCAGCCCGTATGTTGGTGTGTGATGGTTGTTCGAGAGGTTGGCACATGTCATGTTTGACTCCACCTCTCACTGTCATTCTTATTGGACGGTGAGTTTATCCTCGATATATATAGTATGGATAGCTGATTAGATCTTTGCGTGGTATGGATTGCAGACAGGCGACTAACGATAGGGCAATGTAGCACCCGGCCTCTTGATCCTTGCACCCATGAAGGTGTATATCACGTAGTTGAGATATGGAGCTATCTTGAGTTAGAGGGACCTAACCGCCAGTTAGGGAGGCGATTGTGGTACACTTGTGTATGTGTATGATATCGTCCATGTGTTATGTGTATGTGTGGTGTCTTTTGACAGCGATGTATGTTGTGTAGCGATGTGTATGCGCACGACAGCTGTCACGTCAGTTTGGTAACTCGGCTAGGTTGACTGAGTGCGAAGTGACGGACCCCGGTAAGGCCGTTAGAGCAAGTTGGTGAGAGTGCCCACAAGGGGTATACTTCGCAAGTAGGGGCTTGGAGACCTCAGTTCTTCAAGTTGAGCCTTCAAGCTCCTGGCTATGGTGGGTAGTCTTGTGAGTGAGATCTGGATTCTCTGCGAGCACAGAGTGGATTTGGCTCGACTGTAGTGATTGTCTAGTGCATGTTGGCATGGTGGAGTGAGTACATACCTTGTTATCTTATTGTGGTACACTTGTGTATGTGTATGACATCGTCCATGTGTTATGTGTATGTGTGGTGTTCCTTTGACAGCGATGTATGTTGTATAGCGATGTGTATGCGCACGACAAACTCTTCACGAAGCGAGATGAAGAGATAAGCATGGAGGAAGTCGGAGCAGAGTTTGATCTCTTGGATGATGACGGAGAAGATTTGAATGACGAAAATATTGCTAACGACAACATCAATCAAGATGACGAAGATATAGTGTGATGCCAATCACAACTTGTGAGTCTTGGCGCATACCAAAGGATGCGCAGGTTTAGAAGGGGTGGATGTCGTGTTGTGGTTCGGCTCATGTGTGAAATTCTCGTGGAACGTAGGTTGTGTTTCTTTTTTGTGTTTCGTGAACTGTATCGCGTAACTCGTCGAACGGTGTGATGAGTGTCACGTTTGTGATTATCTGTTTAAGTGATCACACGATAGAGGAACGTGCCAAGTCATCAATCTGTGCGCGTTCACTTCAGTGGTCCTTGTCGCCGCATTTGTGTATAAAATGATGAGTCGAGGGTTCATACGGCATTCTCTCTCAGCGGGTGATTCGTGAGGGTTCTCGGTGGTCTGTATGGAGGAGTGAAGAACTGCAGGAGTGGTGGTTATGGACGGAGGTTTGTTATCAGCTCCGGATCTTCTTTTCTCAAATATGTTTCACATCAAGCTTCATTGCATCCACCGTGATCAATTTCGATTGTGATTAGTTGCATACTTTGACGATGAAGTTCATGGGAAGAATGATGGAGTTACAGCTTTCGGTGATCCTTCCGATCGTAACATACGGAGAGACTTGGGATATGACGGTGTACATTTTGTTGTGAGGAACAATGGATCTCAACTATCCATCGAACGTTTCTTTCAACCTTTGGGTCGATGTTCGGTGTCATTGCAGACCAAAGATCAATCATGGGGCTTGGATCGTGAGAAACTTCGGGCAAGAATATTACAATCGAGTGATAGCTTCACCGTTTCCTTTTGTCGTGAGAAACGACAAAAGGACTCTAAGACTTGTCCTTTTGACTCCAAGACTCTGAGGTCTTAGAGTCTTGTTGATGTCTTGTGTCTCTTGGAGAGTAAAAACTCGTTCTAGGGGAAAAAGTTGAGTGGAGAAAAGACAAAAGTAAAAATCTTTTTGCTCTTATTGGTCCACTTTTGGACCAATGGTGTTCTAGCTGGTCCTCGCGACGTTTCTGTGGTTTCTGGAGGCTTCGGAGGTCCATTCGCAAAACGAAGGGTATGGTTGGAAAGCTCTCAACCGGGGCTACAATCTGAGCTGAAGAATCGAACGATTTGATGAAAGGATGAGGGCGTTATGATCGATTGAGTGGAGGGGGTGCAATTCATACCTACCACTACGTTTCTTGTTGTTCCGAGAGACTCGTGAGGAGTTTTGAGGAGCTGTCTATTGGGTTGGAGAGTTGACGACGTGCTGGTCATTTTGATATCAATTTTTGATCAAGTTCTTGATCGATTTGGATTCTGAACCGACCGATTGAAATTGAGAAGTGCAGACGTGATAAAGCGGGAACAGCGAACTTGATAGTCATGGATAGTTTGCTATTGCTTAAGTTCTGAGTCGAATTTCTGAGTGAAACTTCCAAGATTGAAGCATGTCTTATCAGTAAGATACTTGGGAAGTTTGACCTCAAATGGTCGAGTAGTTTGTTCAAAATCTTGGATCAAATGTACCTGGGTCTGTAAAGCTCTTAAGTTAGCACAGATTACGGTTTGACCCATATTTGAGAATTGGTTTAAGATTTCGACCTGAAAATTGTTCAGGGTAGGAGTGAAGGGTCCAATCAAGCTTCCTGTGAAGTTTGATCGTCAACTCTCGATGATGAAGGAGAACGGAGTCGTCATGAATCTTAAGCCGTTGTTTGGGTTCTCGGAGCTGCCAAGTACTATCGCCGTTGGTGCTATATTGAGATCTGAGTAGTGTCTTGGAGCATGCATGCTTTATCTTGCTGGAATGTTTTGTAGGCTAGGGTGTACAGCAAGTTGTATCTAGAGTCGATCAAGTTGGTCGAGCGATCTTATAGTATTTTTCGGTTGTATCAAATAGAGTTGTGACGGTCAAACTGATGGGTAGCTAGCGTCGTTGAGAAGTTGTTAAATCATGCTTCTAGTGATTTAGAGTTAATTGCATGCATATAGTACAGAGCTGAGTATTTCAGATAGAGTACAAAAAGATTTGTATGTAACACAAATTTGTACAGCTTATACGTATCATTGGACCGTAGCAACCTTTAACCTTGAGTCGAGAGATACAAGGTCACTTGTCCGAGAAGAGTAGATAGAGAGCATTAGGGTTGAAGGATCAAGGTTCAAAGCCAACCTGTTCAAGTCACCTACCTCTACATAGCCATATAGTCCATGTATTTCTAGACAGAAAAACATGTTATACGATACCGTCCTACTTACGTCAGTAGTCGAGAAGTTGGACGAGACTCAAAGAGCTGACACGAAGAAGTTGTCGACTTCAAAATTTGTGATGGAGATCGTCATTCGGATGGTGGAGAAGGCGATGATGTGACTCAAGTTCGTGATTACCTTGGGAGACGAAATGACACAAGAGGTGTTATTACAACCATTTCTTTTCATTTTACCTATGGTAGATTATTCTCGAATGGAATTGGTGATGTTCGTACTCTTTTAGCGAGTAGTTATTGTACGAAAATTAGAAGGGTAGAAAGAGTAGTTACAAGATGGGGAAGTTATCAGTGTTCATGAGAAGGACAATGAGATGTAGAACCATTTGTACGAGACTTCAAAAGAGGTTGCATCGGAAACAACGTGAGAAGGAAGGAAGAATGAGTGTTATTACTACTAGAGTTTTTAGAAGATTTTGCTCTTACGTGGTATGAAGATCACTTGAAGAACAAGACACCTGGTGCAGTTGAGGACACATGAGAAACGTTGAGTAACGCACTCATCAAAGAGTTTCTTCCAGAAGAGAGTAATGAGAAGCTCATGGTGGAGCTTACTCATTTGAAGCAACGGGATGACGAGAAAGTTCGACAGTATGTCGAAAAGGTGGATAAGTTGGAGTAACAGTTTCAGACGGTTCTATGAAAGAGTGGAGACAACGGGGAACTAACGATGACGGGGATTGGAGCAGTGCTGACCAAGAACTTGGTGGGAGGATTGAGACCTTCAATTCGAACCCAAGTGAGGTACGAGAAGCCAGCAACCAAAGCGGAGACTATCAAGATCACGACAAATATGGAAGAGAGTTTGGATGAAAGGGATATCATCCAACCTCATCATGCCGCTTTGGTGTCGACTCCGACTCTTGGTTTAACCACAACGTAGCATCTGCACCATCACAATTGGTGATCGCTTCAACATCAGCTCCTACTCCAACGGTGGTGCCAAGACCATTTGTCCCTACAGCGATGTCTACTGCCACCTCTGATTTCCATGCTGAGTTGAAGAGCATCACCGACACTCTTGCGGATCTCAAGATAAATGTGGTGCAGTTACGAGAATGGAGAAACAAAGGTGGAGGAGGAGGTCAAAGAGGTTACGACAACAATCCTAACCGAGGAAATCAAGATAACTTTGGAGGCAACCAAGGTATCTTTGGAAGAATCACTTGTTGGACGTGTGGAGGTTCTCATTTCCAGCGAAACTATCCTAACAACGGAGCAAGAGATGCCGAAGCTGTCAAAATAAATGTGGGTGGAGGAAATCCATCACAAAGACGAGACAAAGGAGTGGCTACTATCGATGTAGTGCGAGATACCATCTACGAGAAAGGAGAGAGTTCAAACTCTTCTCATGCACCGGTGGAGCTTTTAGTTCAAGAAAGAAAAAGAACTCAATTTTCTGATGAATCGGTTTTCATGGAGGAGTCAGCAAGTAGAAGTATTCGTTCGAGTAATGTTTCGAGTACACCAAGGGAGTCAAGAAGGAAGCTGGGGATGGCGGATTTCACCATTTCATCTTCCCAAGCGGGATATGAAGTGGTTGAAGATGTGGGTGCTCAGAAAGCCAACATCACGATTAGGCAACTGATTGCACTCAACCCTAGTTTACGAAGAGAACTCAAAAGAGGACTGAGTTCTAAGAGAAACAAGAAGAAGAACCCAAGAGTAAGACATCAAAATCTATGGGAGTTGGTGCGGTGGATTTGCATGCTTCAGAGATATGCACTAGGGCTTCAAAGATTGAAGTCCGATTTAATGATCACTACGTCTCTGACGTATTGGTGGATGGAGGGTCGGCTGTAAATGCCATATCGGAGAGGTTGATGAAGAAGTTGGGGATAGAACCAACTCGCCCGGCTAGCATTGTCGTGGGAATGACTAACAAGCAACGGGTAAGACCTCTTGGTGTGTTAGAGAAGGTGGTTGTGTTTGTGATGGGAGTTCAAACATTGATGTCCTTTCAAGTGTTAAAGGACTCTAGTTATGATTTGCTCCTAGATAGACCTTGGTTGAGAGTTGTACGCACCATTGATATGTGGCACAAAGGATATTTACAGATTGGACCTAGAGATCACAGAGTGATAGTACCTCTCTCGGGTGTTGGAGTTGTGACTTCTGACTCTGATAGATCCACTAGTGACTACTGGGAATCTGATACGGAGGATGATCAGAGTGTTTCAAAAGTAGATACGGGAGATTCTTATGATCAAGAATCCTCGTCTGAGGACGAAAGATTTGGTCGAGATGAATCATTACATCAGCTTAGTGCTATTGACTTGTTACCTCGACCAGCAATGGAGAAAGATCCTGACAAAGAAGAGTTGAGTGAGGCAGAGATTGTGAGAAGACTTTCTACCCTGAAGTTTGGGATCAATGTCACTCAATGAGAGAAAAGTAGATTCCTAGATATATTTCGAAAATATATCCATATGTTTGCTTTCAGTTACAAGGATTTGAAGGAGGTGACTCTAGAGACTCATCAGATCTAATTGGAGGAGAACACAAGACCAGTTCGACAGAAGCAGAGAAGAGCCAATCTTACAACGGCAATGATGGTCAAAGAGGAGATAGCAGTTGAAGGAGGCAAGTTTCATCTACGAGGTGGAGAACTCAGAATGGGTTTCACCCATTGTGATTGTCAAGAAGAAGAATGGTAAGTTGCGAGTGTGCATAGACTATAAGAAGCTGAATGCAGTTACCAAGAAGGATTATTATCCTCTATCATTTATAGATAAGATTTTTGAAGAAGTTGCTGGTCATGAGTGGTACAGCTTTGGTGATGGTTATAGTGATATAACCAGATCAAGATAGCACAGGAGTATCAACGGTTGACTACTTTCACTACTCCTTGGAGAACATTTGCATTTCGGATGATGTCATTCGGACTGTGTAATGCTCCGGTCACGTTTCAGATGTTCATGAACAAGGTGTTTGAACCATTCATAGGGAAGTTTGTTCGTGATTTCATTGACGATTTTTGTGTATATGGAAGAAAGGAGGATCACTTTGATCATGTGATCAAAGTTTTGCAGCGGTTGGAGCAAGCCACCGCTTCTCTAAATCCAGAGAAGTGCATCTTTGGTTGCAAAGAAGGTCTGTTGTTAGGACACATCATTTCCAAGAATGAGATTGCGGTAGATCTTGAGAAGGTGAAGAAGATTGTGGATCTTTCATTTTTGATCAACTTGACAAAGTTGAGACAGTTTCTTGACATGGTTGGATATTATCGTAGGTTTGTCTTTTCTTTCTCAAACAAAGCAATAGCTTTGACTATGTACATGAAGAATGGAGTTGATTTTGACTTGATAGTGCATGATCAGAAGGCAAATGAAACATTTGAGGAGTTGAAAAAAGCATTGGTGACAGCTCCTATACTTGCTAAACCTGAGTGGAGTAAAGCATTTATTCTGTATACGGATGCCTCCAATGTAGTAATCGGATGAACATTAAGTCAGTTAGACGAAGATGTGCATGATCATCCTATAGCTTATGCTAGTAGGCAGATGGTTCTAGCGGAGAAGAATTACTCGTGATTGAACGAGAAGGATTAGCGGTGATCTTTGGATTGAAGAAATTTCAACACTACTTGCTAGGAGGGAAATTTTCCATAGTCACAGATCACAAGACTTTAAAGTATATCTTTAATAAGCCTAATGCCAAAGGTCGTATTGCTCGTTGGAAGATCCTTCTAACAGAATACGATTACGTGATCGAAGATAGACCAGGAAAAAAGCATGTGAATGCTGATCTTTTGTCGAGGGCTTATGATGATGAGGGAGAAGAACCGTTTGATGATTCATTTTCAGACGAGCATCTGATAACCATCACAAGCATTGAGGAGATACCGGACGAGTACTAGGAAATCTGGAGTTTCCTTGCAGATGGTTCTTTTCCAGAAGGTATGCATACCCGAGAACGTAATGCGTTGATCAAGAGATGCAAACCTTACACCATGGTGGAGAGAATTTTGTTTCATCAAGGAGCCGATGGGTTACTAAGGAGAGCAGTTGGTCAGAAGGAGGCGACAACCTTCAAGATTTTGGATGCGGGTTATCACTAGAGAGGGATTTTCAAAGAGTGTTTAGATTATTACAAAACTTGCGACTATGTCAAGCATTTGCTCTGAAGTCTACTAGAACAGCTCCGTTAAGATCAATTCTCGTGTTAGGATCATTTGAGAAGTGGGGTATTGACTTTGTAGGTCCTCTTAATAAGACACCTCGAGGCAATAGATACATTGTAGTCGCCACTGACTATTGTACCAAGTGGATAGAGGCTAGACCTTTGAGAGAGACTAATGAAACAAAAGTCGGTAGATTCTTATGGGAGAGGATCATCACAAGATTTGGATGTCTGTTAGAGTTGGTCTCAAATAAAGGAGGAGAGTTTGTAGGGAGCATGACTACTGCGATGTTACAACACTTTTCTATCAAGCCACGAGTAACGACCTCATACAAACCAAATGCTAATGGTCTTGCGGAGAAGATCAATCTTACACTTTTATGATGCTCGTCAACAATGCTGGTGTTAAGACTACGAAACATACTTGGGATAAGAGGCTACATGTCATCTTATGGGAGTATCGAACGACAACAAAGACTTCTACTGGATACTCTCCATTTCGACTAATTTATGGAGTGGAGTCCAAGTTGCCGATCCACTTCGAATTGGATACTTTTCAAACTATTCGAACGTTGAAGAGGTCGAGAGGAGAAGACGTGGTCAGATCAAGAAGAGAGCAACTCATGGAGTTGGAAGAGTGATCCGGATGGAACGAGCTCAGGCGTATTAAAAGAAGAGTTACGACAAACGATTGAGCAAGAGGGAGGTTAAACCTTTTCAAGTCGGAGATTGGATAATGTTGTATGATGCTATCAGATTCAAGAGGGCTAGGAAGAAGTTTCTTCCTAGACATTTTGGTCCTTTTGTTGTAGATAAGGTGAGGAGCAACTTCACATATGACCTTCAGGAACTGGGAGGAAGGAGATTTGATCGTGTCAACCATGACAAGTTGAAGTTGTTTCATAGACGAAAGTTCTCTCTTCACTCCGAGGACGGAGTGAAAATTTAGTCCGGGGGTAAAATGTAACGACCTATGTTACACATAGGAAGTTTGTATATTAGTAAGGTGTTTAGTTATAGCTAAGTGTAGAGAATGTTTATTTGCTGCCCAAGTACTTTAAGGATATATCAAGTTAGTCATGACTAGCTAAAATTAGTTATGGTTAAACTTAGCTGTACTTTTGGCCAGAAATCAGATATTTGCTATAGAGTGAGCATTACTATCTTGTCATCTTGTCTAAAAGGTAGAAAGGAGGTGGAAAATATCCTTTATCTCCTTTTATCTGTAAGCAGAAACGTCAAGACAAGCGTCAACACAAACAGATCTCAGTCCGTTCCAGTCGTGTAAACTAAGCCTCCCCGATTACACAATCAGTGTTGCGGCGATAGAACTCACACGTTCACGAAAACCTCCTTCTCGACTGCCTCTTACTTGAAAATCCTAAGAGACTGAAAAGAGTTCCCTGCTCCCGAAACCCAGTCCGGCCATGATCTCGCTCGCTACTGTGGACGAAGGTGAATGACATGGCATGTGGAGGTTTTTATACCCCACCTGTGGTTTAAGCGGAAGGTCCGTGGTCCCGTTGTATCCTTGGGTGCTCATAGAACACACAATTTCTATAGATTTGGCATTCACACGAGGTCATGCCGTACACCATTTCACCTAAATGTCAGGTAAACGAACGCTCTCCGACCAAAAGCCGGATGGTAAAGTTTATTATAGAAAGTTAACGTTAACATTTCACAAAATGACTCTATGCAACTCGTAATAGATTAACCAATTATCGGTGATTATTTTGGTTATCTGTTAAATATTTATTTTTTTCTCTTTTTTCTTAGAAGTGCAGTTTGGATGCATATTTAAGAGAACCTCACAGGAAAAATTTGAGTAGTTTTTAATACTCTATGTATAACGCACACTCATAAATGCTTGATATGTTTTACCCGACTGAGATTCTTGGAAGATAACTACAACATCAGTGAAACAATCCTCTAGTTATCCACAATCTACTTATTTGAAATATATGATTGTCTGATTTACAATGGATCTACGTCTATATTTGAACTAATTCCTTTTTCTCATTAATCAATACTTATTTCTAACATTCATTTGAAAAGATAAATTAGATGTGAATATTAGTTTTACGTAAGATAAAATATGACCAAAACACAAAGATAATCAAGAACAATAATATTTACACAAAATTTAGGAATGATCAACAATAAGCTAGTACATAAGTCAAGTTATTTTATTATACTAGTTTGTGAGTTATGAATTATAAGATTTTAAAACTTCACTTAGGCTAGAAAGCTTCTTTAAGTCTTCAAATCGATGTCAACGATTGACAATCAGAATGGTACAGAAGTTCATACATAATTACTGTTTGTAAAATTTATTTTTTAAAGGTAAATTTATCAGTTTCTTATGCAGTTGGAATCAAATTTATCTGTTAAGTAATAGACATTGTTACAGAGGTTTGAACATAATGAAAAAACAAAGTTCACCATGTACAACAATATTTTATGAATTATAATTTATAAGTTAGAACAAAGTTAAGTTTTTTATTGTATAACTTATACATTTTAGATATTAACCTAAAATGTCACTTTGAAAGGAAGAAATTAAATTTTCTTTTAATCTTCAAATCAATGTCTGTGGTTGATTATGATCACCCTCTTGCACTAATCAGAATGTATTAATGTCTCGAACATTATCGTTCTATTCTAAAAAGGCGACTTTATCATTTTCTAAGCAATCATTTATTTATAATACTGGAACCATATTTATCAAATTTATAACCAAAAAACCATTACAGAATTTGTTGAGAACTAAAAGTATGGTACCTTTAGGTACCAAACTTAGGATTTGATGGTGTATGTGTTAGAAAACATGCACCATCAGATCTTTGGCTGGAACATACTTTTTACTAATATGATAACCGCACGTCAAAATATATAACTTAATTTGGATGTTAAATTCATCTGAACCAATAAAAATGTACTAATAATCAGGTTTTTTATTACAATGATTAGTTTGTGTTCAGCTTTCAGGAACACTTATTAATGGATTAAATCTGATGAGTCCCATTACAACTGATTTACATAGAATTTAATGTAACAGCAAATATAAGTGTACGCTGATAATTGACTACGTACACTCTGTTCTATCTCGCTTTTGCGGTGTTTCTGATGTAATTGCTCGAATAAATTTACTTGACCGTAACTCTAATACTTATTTAGGATTTTCTCTCACTACTCTTAACATTACTTGATGACAATCGTGGATTTGCAACAGCAAGTTCAACCGATCAAAATGCTATTTGATGACAATCTTGGATTTGCAACAGCAAGCTCAACAGATCAAAATGCTATTTCATTTGAATGAGAGACGTGTAAGTCATCAGCCAGTCATATATCTACATGAATAATTTAGTTCAAAATATGTTTATAATAAATTATTAGTCTGGACGATCTCATACTTGTCTTGCAGTGTCACATTGCTATCAAATAATACAATCTTAGGAAGGGTAGAGTCAAGTCTGAGAAACATATTTGGGTGTGGTCAAGTATCTGTGAATTTGTGATTATAATTATCGTTACGTTTCTTTTTACTCGTACTTGGTGTTATCACCACCGCACGTAGCATGTATGACATTGCACAGCGTTAGCCCCTTTTCCTTTTTGTTTTTCCTTTCCAGCTCTTTACGCGCCTCCTACAGGGATAGGGAAACTCTCGGACATTCGAATGACAGGTTACTTGTACGCAGTCCTCAAGGTAGATGATGACCGGTCGTGTCGGTAACAGAAGGACGTGAATACTTGCATGCATCCCCTGATTCTTGTAGATCGAATGTTTTTAGAGGGAGCGGCTGCTAAAAATGATGACAATTAAAATGTTTGATGACCTCATTACGGTGAATGGCCATTTGCACGTTCACGTGTGAACAGGCCCTAAGTGACCAAATTAGGGGCAGCCGGCTCATGGGGATTGAAACAAATGTGGTGGGGATTCTGTGCAAAGTGAAAACTGAAGCAGCTGTGAGAGCACATGACGAGCGGGTGGATGTCGTCAGATATATTCATGAAACTTAATACTTACGTTCTCCATGGTGTCCAGTTTCTTAAACCCTAAACATGAGGATTGGTCCAGTTTGGATTTCTAACGAGAAGTTGACTAAGATGACGTAGAGGACAAGTTTACTGTGTTTGAAGGCTGTGCTCTAGTGGACGAGCTCTGCGAGTTTGGGCATTGGATGGATCACGTTCTTGCTCGCAGGGCATAATAATTTGAATTTGTGTTTTGGTTGAGCTGGTGCGTGGATCAGCTTGCGTGAATGGAGACCAAGGAGAATGGAGCGGGGGACCTGCAGCAAGGTTCATTGAAAGTGCAAAAGTGCTGGAATCCGCCTGGTCCCCCATCCAAGCCTCTAGATGGACTCAGAGTATACAACAGCCTTAGTGGCAGCAAAGTTCCGTTTCAAACCAACGATGGGACTCGGAAAGGTGAGGTTTCAGGATCGTGCTCACTTGCATTTGCAAGACTGAAGTCCTCATGCTAGAAACGCTAATTGGGAATGCTTTACGCCTGCAGTTACTTGGTACAATTGCGGCCCTACTGTGTACGATTCAGCACACATTGGCCACGCACGGAATTACTTGACCTTTGACATTATTCGTCGGATTATGGAGGTATATTTCAGTTCCATTTTCGATGCAGATAATTATATTGCTAGGTTGAGAGTGTGTAGAACTCTCATGGACGATGGAGGGCCAGTTTAGTCTGAAGCTAGTCTGAGAAAATTATCATTGTGCTGAATAATTAAAATGGACAAAGTTTCTCACCTGCTACTGAATGCAGGACTACTTTGGCTACGAAATTCGGTATGTCATGAATATTACAGATATAGATGACAAGATCATAAACCGAGCCCGACGCAATTATCTTCTGAATGAGTATCTCGGTGCTGTGGGAAATGATCTTGAAAAGGTTTGCATCATCGGATTTCTTCATCCAATGCTCTTTGTGTTTCGTGAAGGTCACACCTGGAGTGCAGGAGTGTTGTATACAGACGTGATGCATGAATTGAAAATGGAAATTGTCATCCTGATTTACATTCTTTTGCTTTAAATTCAGGTCCAGCGAGGTCTAGAGTCACACTTCCCCGTTGAGATTGCGAAGCAGCGGAAGAAGGTGAGCGGTTATATTAAATCTGCGGTGCCGTCAACGTACATACCTTGATATGTACAACGAGGATTGTCTGTGATGATCACACCCTAGGTATATAATTTTCTATGTAGCTTGTTACTGAGATGTCTTTTTCGCCAAAATTACTCATTATCTTGGTACACGCAGCTGGGAGAAGCAGAGGGAGAGCTGTCTAACTCGACGTCTGGTCAGCAAAAGAAAGTGTTCGAAGAAGTAAGTCGTTGTTTAACTCTTTCTGTTTTCTGTCAATAAATTCTCTGCTCTATATGAAGCATCCAGCAGCTGTTCAATACGGACATAACCAGGATATTCGTCAAGTGTTTCGAGATTTGATGCTGGAAATTGTCAAATGCTCGTAACCTGCCACTTGATTCATTCCGTCTGATTAGTATGCGCGGACGTTGTGACAGAGAGTGAAACAAGAACAGCTCAAGCTCTCCAAGTTGGAAGGAGCGTCTAAGATAATGTTGGAAAAGGTCCCTGAAGCGAAAGCTCTTGGGGGCAGAGAAGGTATTAGTGTACTTCTATCACCTGGTGCTACTGATGTTCTGACCTCTCGACTTGATGCGGAGGGAGGGGCCGAGGTTACCGATCACGCAATCTTTCGCTCTCACGCTACGAAGTGAGTTGTGCATCCCAGTAATCATTCCACCTAAATGCACGCATGTTTCCGCCTATTTAACCATTCTCGGTATAGCTTTTTCTGGATATTAGGTTTGACACCTTTACTTCCCAGTCCCGGTATCTACATGGCTGGGCTGCACTCGGAAGACTTTTCTTTGACGAGGATGCGCAGAAGCAGAACGTGTATGTTTCTCTTATTCCACGTCTCGCGAATGCAGGTACGAGAAAGACTTTTTCGAGGATATGGCCAGTCTTGGCGTTAGACCGCCGACGTACTTGACAAGAGTAACCGGGTGCGGTGGCGTAAACCCTTCTCATTTTCCTCTTATTTCCTGTGTTTCTCAACTTTGTTAGTGCAGTTGTTCCCCCGCAGTGAGAAATGGACCATCGCGATGGTTAGTATGTTCTCTTCAGAAATATAGCGTTGATCGTGGCATTCCGTAGTACGCTGGTTGGAATTAGAGGAGGTTGTCCGCAACTTGGGGTCAAGAAAAATGAAGTAAGAGAACTTTTGTGCCATGGTACTAGTCAGAATGACTAGTAACTTGTCTTTTCGATGATAATACCTATACGTGCTAACGATTAGCCTGTTATGTTGCTATAACGTGCAGATATGTGGATAAAATCATTGCGTACGTGGAGAACATTATTAGTCGGGGTTTGGCCTACGCTGCAAATGGGAGTGTGTATTTTGACACTAAATCTTTCATGTAAGAACTATCTCCCTACTTCATCTGACGTTTTAGAAATTTCCGTGTCTTGACGCTACAACTGTTCTCTAGGACGCCTCTGTAGCATTTGGTTGAAGATTTATACGAAGTTGAAAGAGTATATGCTGCGGACACCACCGTTATTGCAAGATAGATCGGTTGAGGCAGAGGGCCTCCACAGAAGATAAGTCGATGATAATCCCTGTCGTTTTCTTGTTCTTGACAGCGATGCAGGCCACACTTATGGAAAGTTGAACCCGTGGGCTATAGGGAGTGCTGGACTTGCAAGTGAAAGCGAAGCCAATTTCGAAACGACAGAAAAGAAGAATAAATCAGATTTTGCACTCTGGAAGGTTCGCTCCTTTGAACTCGCTAAGCCTGCTTAACAAGGACATTGATAGGCATCAGCAAATCAGTACATCTACAGGCTTTGCTCTTTTTTGATATTCGAGACTCCTCAGTTCCCTTCTCAATCTTTCCGTGGAGCGTTATGTTTGGTTCATTAGCTGGTGGACTTCTTATATCTGGAAGAGAACTCTTTAAGCTCATTTTCATGCGCGTTATTATGCTTCAGACTGCCTACTTGGTGTGGATTGCTTTGAAGTATGTACCTAGAGCCAGCGATTCTTGAAATGAAGTTATGGTGTGCTGAGACTTCTGCAACGTTTTTGTTTAGTTCTCTTGACCCGCGCTTGCTGTCCAGACAATTGACGCAGAATGTCCTTCCCTCTACTAAGTCCTGTATATTATCTTTTCTACTCCTTTACATGTGTTGTCTTTGCACCACTAAAGTTCGTTCCCTGCTGGTGTTCCCCTCTCAGAATCTCTTTGGTTCGCATCATACGCAGTATACTAATCCGTGTTGTCAGACTTAATCTGTACATGAGTGAACGCTTGAGATTTGAGTCTAGAATCAATATGCAGGCCAGCAAATGTGGCGAGCCTTTCTGGGAATCACCGTGGGGATTGGGACGTCCTGGTTGGCATATTGAGTGCTCTGCTATGGCAAGTGATGTCATCGGTCGGACAATGGATATACACTCCGGTGGAAAGTAAGTTCTAATCTGCGAGTCTGAATGTCTTAGGTGCAGAGTTATGTGGTTTTGGTGGTGGGTTGCCTACTTTTCTTGGACCTCCTCTTGACCAATGAAGTCGAGCTGATGGAATCTATTTGTTGCAGTGATCTGCAGTTTCCACACCATGATAACGAGTTGGCCCAAGCAGAAGCGTATTATGGCTGCTCTCAAGTACGTGATCAACTATTGCATTTCGCTGGCCTCGGTTACCACAGTCTTGCGGACAGAAATTCATACCTTTGGTTTTAGAAAGCTTACTTGGCCACTCTTCCCTACTTGCTGGATCAGGTGGATAGACAAGTTCTGAAAGAGATTGCCTGCTTTTTCTGGGTTTGCAGTGGGTAAACTATTTCTTTCACTCTGGTCATTTGGCCATTGATGGCTTGAAAATGTCCAAGTCGCTGAAAAACTTCATCACTATCAAGCAGGTATACTATGATCCTAAATCGTCGTGATCTAAACAAGAACTCCCATCGTATTTTCATTTTACCACCCTATATGTAAATTGAGGACTCAGCTGTGCTAAAGTTAAAGTAAAGTCTCCCATGTTTTGGTTTTCACGGTGTTCCGAGTTTCTTAAGGCTTTTGTTCTAACCATTTTCCAACTCTGTATAATCAGGGTCTCGAAATGTACACTGCCAGGCAACTGCGATTCTTGTTTGTAATTCAATTGTGGGATAAAGTAAGTATGCAGAGATCTTGAACCAGTGAACTATTGGGGCCATAAGAAGTTTGGTTTCTCCTGATTGCATGTCGTGAATCTTTCGCTTGAAGAGCTTTTACTTAACTCTCTTCGAAGTAGTGGAG
This sequence comes from Asterella californica, assembly GCA_036924285.1. NCBI lineage: Eukaryota > Viridiplantae > Streptophyta > Marchantiopsida > Marchantiales > Aytoniaceae > Asterella > Asterella californica. The sequence goes on along the minus strand of JAYKYS010000006.1, from coordinate 27,944,259 downwards.
TTTACAGATGTTAAACACCGACTGCTTTGGACTAGTAAAAACGGCGTAACGTAATATGAAGCTGATTGTGGAGATCGCCTATTTGTTTGGCTACTAGAAGAATAATAGATGTTGGGTGCCTGACGATAATCCTCACTTGAAAATTCATTCACTCCTTATCAGTCTCTGTATATTTAACTGCTTATATTGATAATATTTGCAGCCCATGACCTTCAGCAAAGAAGTGATGGATATTGCTTTGGCAAGAGAACAGAAACTGAAGACCTTTTTCCAGGAGGTGCAGATTTTGCTGAGACAAATGGTACAGTCTAGAACCCTGAGTGTCAAGGATCCGTACTTCTCCCACCAGTACGGTTGATATGTTCTCCTTCGAGTTTGGTTCTTTCCGTTAGTAGTACTGTAGCGTTTAGTCATGGCAGTCAGGCATGAGTTTATGATTTGCGTTACGTCATTCCTAAGGTAAAGGCTCGCGAGAGGTCAATTCCCCACTCGTTTGTAGGAGAAAGGAGACATGTAGCTCAGTCGCCTTGTTCCACATAGGATAAGATGCTTCTTTCATTGTTGTAAACATCGTCGTCTGTCTGAGTAAGCAGCTTCCAACTGGCCGCATTGTTAAAGAGAAAACCTATGGACGAACACATAAACTGAACGAACGCTTTATTCTGTCACCACTGGCTCAGGACGTCGACCACAACCAGAGATGGGCCGAAGAGGAGAAGATACTGAGTAAGAAACTTCTAGAAGGGCAAGACCAGGTAGCATCCCGTTATAACGCAAGATTTCTTGACGTCTGAGTTGCATGGAAGTTGGCTTCCGTGTTTCCGGACATGTAAAAATTCACTTTTGTTTTCAGCTCGATTCGTTTCACTTGCATATGCTTTGGTAATCAATTACATCCTGTTTTATAGGTGAGAGAGCGGCTTGAAGACAATTTTGATACTCCAGGAGCATTGAATGTGCTTCTCGATCTCGTCAGTGAAGTGTACATCTATCGGGACAAGCAGGTTGGTAATCTAGTTCCGAAACCTGTCTTATTAGATGGCCACAAATTTTTTTGCATTTGTACTTTCTTTAATCCCACTTTGTGGGAAGGATCTGCATCTTGACTAATTGAAGTCTTGGTATCATCAAGTTGAGTGTCGATGTTCGGGAGCACAAGAGATGTCTTCTACCTCTTAGAGCGACCTGGCAGAGTTTGAAATTCTGTCTGAGTGTAAGCTTCTGCTTAAAAGCATGACGAACTTTCATTTGCTGAGAATTGTACAGGCTCGGGCGGATCTTAATACACATCTCGTGAGTGAAATTGCGCAGTTCGTGACTAAGATTCTCTGTATATTTGGTTAGTATCACGCGACATTCAGCTGTTTCTGAGCGTCAGTGCGGATTTTTGCTGGCACGCTTGTAATTTGTGTCATGAGTTGGAGTGTGCGCATATGGACTGGCCCTGAATAAGCGCGAGAAACATCTTTGCGTGGGATCTGTTCTTGTCTATCAACAGCTGCTAGCATCATCGTTAACCTTGGTTTCGTTGAATTCTCGTTTCTACCATTAACTTCTGTTTTGTTCGACGCGTTTCATCGATCTAATCCAGGTTTATCAGACGCTGGAAAGGGTGAAATTGGCTGGGGATCCCTTCCTGGCAATGCAGGGATACAAAATGGCAATTTAGAAACCGTCGTGGTACGTACTGAGAACTATTTTGTTATCTCTGACAATCTTCAAATTATGTTGCCACGAGGGGAAAACGTACCCTCGGCAGTGTGACTTTCTAATGAAGGCAGCTTGTGTTCTCACGAGATTGCCCAGATCGTATCATCTGATGTTATGCCTACTGTGTGTTTGTCGGTCAATATGTAATGATTCCGCGTAATTTGAGGTTTGATAATGATTTTGATCCCGCTTGTTTTAAGTGTTCCCTTGTTTTCGGTTGGCAGGGTCCGTACCTGGATGCTATAGCATCGTTTAGAGACCAAGTGAGAGCAGGAGCTAGGGAGGCGAAGCAGGTGTTGCGTTATCTACATATTCTTTTTCTCCGTTAAGATGTTGATGGCTGCAGGTTCTCTTCGGTTCTGATGTCCTTTCCTTACAGTTGTAACTTCTGTCATGAAGAAGTCTTAAAGCTCTAGTTTGTGTTTGAATGAACAGGACAAGATCTTGTCACTTGCAGACACTTTTAGAGATTACACTATGGTTGACCTTGGTATAAGGTTGGAAGATCGAGTGGATGGTTCTACTTGGAAGTTAGACGATCCGAATATTTTGAGAGCGGAGCGTGATGAAAAGTTAAGAAAGGCCATTGAGGAGAAACTCCTGAAGCTCGAAAGAAGCAGAGACCGCCAGGTGTGTAGAATATTGAAAATTATCAGTCTTAAGTTTTCTGTCAGCTGACATGCAGAGGCCGTAAAGTTTCAAACATCATAGCACAGTACTTCATTCGCAATTTAAGCAGATGTGCTTAGGTATTAGTTGCGCTGTGAGGAGAAGGCGAATCATCTCAACAGCCTTCCCGCATTTATCAGGTCAAGGATTTAGACAAATGGGAGGCGGCAGCCAAAGATCCAAGAGACTTGTTTAAGGGAAGAACAAGTGAGTTTACTGCCTTTGGCGATGATGGTATGCCAACCCACGATGTCAAAGGGGTTGAAATCACAGCGAGTTCGAGAAAGGTCAAATTTCTGAACCAAGTCTAGTCATGCCGATCAGTACCTTGTCTGGGCAAAAGCGCGTTAAGGCCAATTTCCTTGGTCTTTGCAGTATAGAGGCGAGATGAATTCATTCCAGTTGCATTGCAGGCATATCAAAGTTCAGTACTTTAGATGCTCTTCTGTTGGATCTACTCTTCGGGGAGTAAAATACGATAGCGGTTTTGCTTGACGTATAAGCCCCGCAGATGAAAGCTTCAGCCAGTTACCTTTCTGACCTGCATGGTTAACCATTATGCAGAAACTGAAGAAGGACATGGATGCAGCAAAGAAAGCTCATGAAAATTTGAAGTCAAAGTTGGCTACCGATCCAAACTTTTTGGAAGGGTTGAGAAGCGACCTTAGGGAACTTGAGGAGAAAATAAATGCCCTGAATACTTCTTGAGGTTTATCTTCACAGTATAGCCTTTTGTCCCCACTTCCATTCTTTTTCAGAGGTCTTAGTAGGTCATCATTTCCATGGAACCGGATCAGCAATGTCAACCAGATTGCAAAGCAGCTCTGGCTCGTGGCGTGGTTGAGGAGGTTGATGCGCAAAAAGAAACACCCGCTTTCTCAAAAATGCCACAAGGTTTTGCCCGATGGTCCCGTTGAGAGTCTTAGTGCAAATAAGGGCTGCTAATCGGCAGCCCTGTCATTACAGGCTAAAGATGTTTAGGTCAATTTTATTCCACTGTAACTTTATCATTACAGAAGCATCAAGTTGGTAATTTCAGCCCAGTTTTTAGATATTGATAGCCTTTGCTGGCTCGAGTTCGTTCAATTCCTGACTTGAGCCGTTTAGTAATGATGTGAGATATAGGTAGAGATATCGACAGAGACTTAGTATGCTTCTTAGTATGTACAACTTGTATGCCCTCAGATGTCCCGGAACTGAACAGAAACTCGTAGACCGACAAGGCCCTTGTGGGTCGGATAAGTCTTCAAATTCGCTTAACCACTTCTCCTACTCATCTACAGCCTAACCCTCTCTGTTGTGTGCTTATGAAGTGAGAGAGCAGGTTGAAGGTGCATGCGACGGGGGAGTGTTATGTTGCATGCACAGCGCGTCTCTTGTGGTAGTTAGGTTATTGAATGTAAACGTACCCATTACGTACAGCTGTGTCAGTGATTTTCGTGCACAGAATTGTTCGCATACTCTCTTGACTAATGCTGCTTCGATTCTTCACGGTTGCTTGATGCTTGCTTTTCCATGACGATGCATATTGTTCTCTGTATGTTCATGCTTGTCATCATCTAGATAACTCTCTCTTCGTTTACTTTCGCTTCCCGCCCTACATTACAGTCATAGATGCTTTTTGCTTAGATCGTCAGGAACGCATTTTGTACTTGCCATCTCTCGTGCAACTTCCCTACCTGGGGGTACCATCTAGGAATTGTGCTTCTCCTACACATTTCCCCTTGGTCCCGACCTCGGTTCTATACATTCACTAACTTCTCAAACCAATAGGAGCGTATAGGAGCATCCCTCGACCTCTAGGTGGGGCTCACTCACAGGCTACTTTCCAGTAGGGCACTTTCAGTTCTTTCGCTCCTCTTTCGTTCTCTCCTACGCTACATCGCTGTTTGCAGTTCCTCTGCCAACCTCACTGATCTACCACTGCACAAAGACTGGGAGTTTGCCTTCAGATGTCCCGGAACTGAACAGAAACTCCTCGACCGAGAAGGCCCTGATGAGTCGGTTAAGTCTTCATGTGATTGACCACTTTTCCAACTCATCTACAGCCTACACCTCTCTGTTGGTGCTGATAAAGTCCGAGAGCAGGTTGAGGTGCATGCGACGGGAGTGTGTTCTGCTGCATGCTCCGAGTGCTTATTGTGGTAATTAGGTTCTTGGGTGTACACCTACTCAGTACGTAAGTGCATCAGTGATGGATGGGCAAATACAGGCTCCTCTTTTACTACCTCTGTCTGCCATCTCCTCTATTCACTCTCTAAATTCGTGCTCTTCAACTCCTGCATTAGATCAACTCCTGCATTAGATTCTATGGTTATCTGTATCTATGTTTTGCTTGGATAACCTTCGTTTTTTGCAATGGATTCTATGATTCAGCGCTATCTACGTTTTGACTTGAAAACCTTCGCTTCTTTCAACATTACAGTCGACAAATCTAGTTTGTATTCGTCACTGCATGGGGGCATACTGCATTTGTTCTCTTGTCATTGTCTACTCGAATTCGAGACATACCTAGGGGAACCTATTCTGGAAATGTGCTTCGCACTACACATTTCTGTCGGCACACCTAAAGGTTATATAACAATTCGCTAACTCCGCGCGGCATCGTTAGCTCACATTCGGCCCCTAATCGATTTTCACTGTGTTCTTGGCTGGGCTAATTAGCCCAGCCAAGTACCCCTACACCCCTATACTAGAGAGTGGTCCTTGAGCATATTTGCCATTTTCGAGAGGAAAGGTTAGGAAATAAATTAAAGTGCATTCAGATTGCCATCTTCCGAACTTGGAAGACTCAAGAAGAGGGTGAAAATGCACGCAACCTGACGAGGGAATAGAATTTACTGTTCACGTTTATGGATGAAAATTTGTAACATCATTTTCATTGTGATGTCCAATTTCTAATGACCGGCAGTGAATGGCGTAATTAATTTTCTTCTCATTCTGAAGTCCCATTTCCTCATTATCGGCAGGAACCGCGTAAGTGACATGACATGGTGGAACCTTTCACGTCACTAGTTTTTGTTGAGAGTTCATTCTAAGTTCTAACTCGCTGCTTCCTCCTTGACAAGTTCACTCGATTCTTAGATTTTGAATTCATCTATTTTGGAGAGATTGTATGTATTTAGGCACGTAAACAGATACGGTGTGTTTGGCAGAATAGAGAATGAAAGCGTCAACACAAAGCGAGAAAGGAATAGATAGATCGAAACCAATCGACTGAGTTCGGCGTAAACACGGTTAAATACATAACACATTAACAGTGTTAGCGGAGTGTTTCACTATTCAAAACTCGATATGGGAATCATGACTTCTAAATTTATCCTACAGATAACTTCATATCTGGGAGGAAACAACGTTTACAATCTTTAAAGGTGTCGTTTGGTTAGTTTGTTCACGCAGTCAAATGATGAGCGCGTGGCTCCTCGAAGGTGGTTCAGAACAAGCCGAAGAGATATGTCTTATTTATCGGAACTGAAGACTCAATTGCTCGCACAATGGAACCCTTATCTGGCTCGCGGACTTCTGTCTTCCGTTTTCTTACTCCTGTTTTTTCGACTGGTTATGATGAGTGTAGAACGCGCAGAGTTCGTAAAGTAAGTCTTTACCGTGTAGAAAGACTGCATCGTCCATCGATGTTAACGATCATTGTACTAATGAAAAATCAGGATTCCATCTCCTTTGCCCGTACTCGTCCTAAGGAGGTGAGCCAGAGGTCGAGGAACATCAAGGTCTGAAAGGAAGTCACGTAAGAATCGAAGAGAGCTGAAGGAAGAACTCCACCGAACGGGCGGACCAACAACCTTCCATCCACTGGTGATCTCTACTTCGACCGCTGTGGTCGAATGGCGGAGTCCGAGCCAATGGGAGTTGAATTTGTGTACAGGATTGCGCCGGAGGAAGAGTGGGAGGTAGCACGCAGCAGAGGGGCGTATTACGGGGGGAAGATTGACGACAGATTCATACACCTTAGCACGGCATCGCAGGTAGCTCGTACACTGAAGAGGTTTTATCATGATCGGATCGACCTGTTCCTACTGAAAATCGCTGTAAGCGAGCTCGGCGGAGCAGGAGATTTGAAGTGGGAATCGGCTGATGGAGATCGCTTTCCTCATTTCTACGGTCCATCGGGAACGTTTGCTCCTTTGCCCCTCCAGGCCGTAGTAGGATCCACTAAGCTTCAGCTTGTAGGGGACCAGCATTCTCTGCCGAATCTCCAACCGATAGTTTCTTAGCGGGCAGATAATCTGGAGTATGAAATCACATCGTATTAGAAACGGGTTATTAGTAATTAGTTTTCAGCAACGGCAATTTTCAACGTGCATCTCCAAGCAGTATTGCAGGGCCTGCATGTAGTCTCAGAGCTGATTACGATGTGTCAAGTTTTCAGCTCCAGAAACAAACAATGTAAGTTTGCTCACGCTACTGAACGTCCTGCAACTTACGCTTCAATTAGGGCTCCTTTAAGAGTTTTACAAAAGAAGACTCGCTCTTGCTGTCCATGTGATTCGTCCTTAAATTTCAGGATTTCTCGATCAAACACTTACGTCTCTACGGAAGCGCTTGTGTGGATTTGGATAACAGTTTTAGAACCTTTTTCAAATATACTTTTACGCCGCGAGAACGTTTGCAAAGGAATGGGTTATACTAGCAGTGCTCGGGAGCTTCGGGGTTTAGAGTAAAATCTTCCGGTACTCCTGCTGTCCATAAAGTAAGCCTCAAAGCACACGCGGACCATCTTAGCCTTTATCGTGAGGGGAACACAGAAACGGCTGTCATTTGAATTTACCTTTATGCCCTCTCCGGATGGAACCGAGATATGGTCTGGTGAAAGATAACACTTTGCGGTCTCCTCGGAGGGGTAAAACTCACATAAGTCCATCACGCATAAGCTAATCCATCATAACGCGAAAGTAAGTGAGTGTTTAAGTACGCGAAAGACTTGACGGAAGTGGAGAATGTAATCGTATGTAAATCACATCCTTAAACGTTAATGTGTATCTTAAGTAATCATGTCTACAGTTATTCATAATTTCCTTGAACAGAAGATATCATTATGTTATTAGTTATGCAATTGGTTATTCTTGTTATTATGATATAGAAAATTAACTTTTTGTTCTAAAAAGTTATAAACATGATTTCTTGAGATGCACATTAACGGTTGATGATATAGTTCTACATAAGCTTGCATTTTTTTATTTTTCTACGTTTTATGCATACTTCTTATGTACTTCAGCTGTACATTATGCGTGGTCACTTACAAGAAAGTAGGATTGTACTACTCCGATCGTGCTAACATGATGACCGTATACGAAGTACCCTCTTATCATAATTATAGATTAGACTTCGTTAACTTTACTCATCACACCTCCTTTATGTGGTATCTTCTTCACTCATTACCACCCCTTAGTCTCCTACAATTGGCTACCTCCCCCTAGTCATATATATCCCCACTACCCCACCACAATACAATTCATCAGTAAACCACTCACACTTCGCTTACGTTCAGTTCTCTTTGCTAATCTCGAGACTGGCCGTCGATCAACACTTATGCTTAGTTCTCTTTGCTAACCAGTCCTACATCCAGACATACTACTCTCCATCCCTCCATCCCTCCACTCTTGCTGCGACCTCTTCGCTGGAAGTCGGGATTGGACATATACTACAACTGGCTTCAGACAGTTGTAGTATAGGTCCGCCTTTGGTTCGCTCCAAGGCCTAGATTGATAATGCAGATTCCTCCGGGTCTTTGTTTGCTATTGGAGCTGTTAGCTCTATTCAGAAGGAATAGACATTTGGCATCGATATACGAAAACTGGAAAGCTGACATGGAAGAGAAATAAAAATAGACATTTATTGGAGTATATAGTCTGACCTGTAAATGATAATATCGACGTGGATGTGAGTAGAGAGATATTGTCGACACCACTGACTTGTAGATTAAATCACATGTAGAAGAATTTGTCAATAGAGAATATACGCGAGATCTATAAGTTGTGATGCTTTGCTGGAGTATTGTTGTGACGCAGTTCTGATGTGCTTAATGCAATGACTTCGTGAATCAGTTTATCTGTTAGTATCAATGGATCATCAAAATCAGATCTATACATGTTCTTTTGAAGGAAAAGTGCACATGAGGTTTGTAAGTTGTGGTGGCGAGCAAGAGTAGAGTATGGTTCATGTTTCAGAGCAGAATTATGTCCAAGTAGTGGAATATAGTTTCAAAAGAGAGAAAGAGAAAACAGAATTGTGACAAAGTTGTATTGGATTGTGGCAAGATTTCTCGACCTAGAAGCTTGTATGACAATCGACTCTACAACATAGTCGGTTTCTTCTTCCACATAAAAAATTATGCGTAGATTAGTTATTGTCATGACGTGCATAAATTCACAGAAGTTAGATCGAGCAATTTTGTAAGACAATAAGTGATTAAGACTTGTTTAATTGTACGTCAGTTTACGTTTGATAGACAAAAAAATATTTACAGTTGCGGTTTTCTCGAGAATTTCAATGTATGAATTTACGAGTTGAAGTAAAATGAGAGTGCGATAGATGCGGTGGTTTTTTGGTTCACATCAACCACAAGTTCAAGATTGCCCTGATACAAGATCTAGGATACTGTCTACTTCTTGTAACACCGTACAACTAAGGGCTCTAAAGTCATGCAGTTCTTACGAATACGTTGTCTCTTACACCGTGTTTGTGCAGATGCTATACTGTCAAGTTTATGAAATACGAAATGATGACAACATGAATTTGAATTCCAAAGTGAGTTGCAGTTTAGCATCGATACTCAGTTTGTTTATCAGCGATCTCAACTTGAAATCGTGTATCTATCCTCAACTGTAGTGAGTTTCAGTGTATATTGGGCATGGTTGATCTCTGAAACTGTCATAGAGGATGAGCAAATTTTACTCTGTATGCATCACTGACATTTGATAACAAGCTTTGGACTACCTAGTGACTTTTGTGAGTAAGAAACTCTGGATTTTGCCGGTAAAGGGACCATCGATACTCAGTTTGTTTATCAGCGATCTCAACTTGAAATCGTGTATCTATCCTCAACTGTAGTGAGTTTCAGTGTATATTGGGCATGGTTGATCTCTGAAACTGTCATAGAGGATGAGCAAATTTTACTCTGTATGCATCACTGACATTTGATAACAAGCTTTGGACTACCTAGTGACTTTTGTGAGTAAGAAACTCTGGATTTTGCCGGGAAAGTCCCTTTACCATGGTTCAAGGAGGAAATGGGATCAATATTTCAGATCTGAAGTCCTGGTTGATGTCCTTTTCACTTCGAATATGTTTGATCGTCCTTTGGTAGTTTACTGCTTTGAAATTCGATCGTTCAGTTTTGATACCAAGAAGCAAGCTTCTGCTACCACAGTGCCATCCACTTCTACACCTGACTTGCCTCCTCCACCAGATTTTGCACCGGCCCTCATCATCGACGAACCAGAGAGATAACCTCACTTCTGTCAGACCAGAAGTTGAGAACGTGTCATACTGAGTGCCCTGCTGTTATGAGTCGAGGTGATTGCCTGGTATCATCGACATAAATGGAGCTGTTCATTGTCAAGCTTTAGTTGCTTGAGGACTTGACAAGCGATGAACATTTCCTATCATTTATAGGTTTAATCATCACTGTTTGCAGTCTCTTTGTCAATCTCACTGATTTACCATTGCACAAAGACCGAGAATTTGCCCTCATATGTCCCGGAACTAAACAGAAACAAGCCCCTGATGAGTCAGTTAATCTTGATCTGATTGGCCACTTTCCAACTCATCTACAGCCTAACCGTCTCTGTTAGATGAGTTCACTTGGGTTACTCTGTTAGGTGCTGACGAAATCAGAGAACAAGTTTAGGTGCATACCATGGGTGTGTTCTGCTGCAAGCTCTGAGAACATATTGTAGTAATTAGGTTCTTGAGTGTACCTTAAATGCAATAGTGATGGACGGGCATATACATGCTTTTCGTTTGCTACCTCTGTCTGTATTCACTCGTTAAATCCGAGCTCCTCAACTCGCTCTTTCGCTGGATTGGTCATCTGTATCTACGTTCTGCCTTGATAGCCTTTGTTTCTTTTAACATTGCAATATACAAATCTAGTCTAGTTTGTCTACATTGAAGCGATCAGATTGCATCAATAGATACTGCATTTGTTCTCTTGATATTGTCCACTCGCATTCAATTTCATACCAACAGGACCCTTTCCTGGGAATGTGCTATGCGAAGCACATTTCCATCGGCACACACTCCGGTTATAAAATAATTCGCCAACTCCAGTCGGCATTCGACCCCTAATTGCTTCTCACTATGTACTTTGCTGGGCTAATTGCGTGATACCTCTATACTAGAGAGTGGTCCTTGAACATATCTGCCATTCTCGACGTATGAATATAACTTAGACCTTGTCTGTGCACTTGCAAACTTCCACATATCTGCCATTCTCGACGTATGAATATAACAAAAGGAACCTTGTCTGTGCATTCGCAAACTTCCAGGACATTAGAATGAAGATCCGCAAGGTCGTATATTTCTTCAAGGGTGTCTGCTGACCAAGACCACCTTCGAGGACGCACACAAGCGAGGAGATATATGTTGGCCCGGTGGAAGAATATACAGGAGAACTGCTGTATTTTGAGTGGAGCTCGATGGTCTAAGACAATCTTTGCTGAAATGCATTATGTACAAGTGGCTTAGCTCTGCCTAGTACCCCGGAGGACCTGAATCACATCTTGCAGAGGTACATCATAATCTTTGGTTCACCTCCTGACATCAAGGATGGTCCTACGAAGATTCAGAACCATCCTCTGCCTCATCGTCCTTGTCCTCTTCGATATCTTCTGCTCCGCCTTCGTCTTCTTCCGCTTGGTGATCCGTCGCCTCGTCGTCTTTCCCGTTTTGTTCGCCATCGTCCTGTGATTTTCTCTTTCTTCTGCCTAGGTTCTCAGCAGATCTCTTTTGAGCCTTCTTGCTCTGATTTTCTTCCCGATACTCTGTAACAGGAAAATCTTTCTACTCTCAGAAATCTATTCGGCATGTATCAGCGGCTCAGTGCACGTACATATATTCGTCCATAGCAGCTCGAACCAAGAATCATACCAGTGGCAGATGTAACTCCTAAGAAATGACCCATGGCATATATCCGCCCACGAGAATGGCAGACCTACGTTCACACTTAGATAGCCCGCAAGAACACGGTGAAGTACATAGTACGTGGCAAATAGGGGGAGAATGTGTGCTAACTTTAATCGTAAAGTTAACGAAAATTTGCAACCGAAGGTACAGACTAACAGGAATATACAGTACAGCCACATTACCAGAGATGATACCCCTTCATAAGACATTTGCATAATGCAATGCCTGCAGATCTACTCGTAAGGTTTTTCTGATACATACTAAAGCCGAGGTCTGGAGTGTACCATTAGGAAATAATCTTATTCGTACATGGGAATGGCAATAATCTAGTAAGTATTAAGAACGGAAAACTAGGAGTTGCGTCTGTTCATAGAACAATCAGTAAACAAGGTAATCAACCAGCCAAGGTGCGCGACTGGACAGATTTTCTGCACAAAAGTCACTGACACAGACGTAGGTAATGAGTAGGTGTACACTGAAGTCCCTAACTACACTAGATCACACGCATGGCAAGCAGGTAATACACACTTCCCACTGCATGCACCTAAACCTTGTCTCCGACTTCAGAAGTACCTAGCAGTGAGGGTCAGACTACAAACGGTGATCAATCGACTTTCAAGACGTTTCCAACTCAACAGGGCCCATCAGTCCAGGAGTTCCTATTCTGTTCCGGCACATCTCAGGGAAATTATCTATAGATATCGCAACATGCGAAGATCACATTCTAGAGAGGTCATGATGATGAAGAACAATCCAATAATCTACCGTAAGAAAAATGGTACGATCAGTTAGTAAGTGACAGTTCAATGACGTGATTATATTGCTTAGTAGCAAGAACGAATTTTCTCCATTGAAAACTAATCGACTACACCTTAAATATCCACTGACTAGTTGAGGAATTCATCCGCAAGAAGGTGTTACTGTGACGCATGACAACCATGTTACTAGACACGAAATTTAAGGAAGCCTTTATAGCGCAGTTCAGCGGTGATAATGACTCAACTACTTGAGTTACTACCAAGTTATGACCCTCACTAACTTTAGGCATTTGTCCTGTATGTCAAAAGGAGCTAAGGACGAACAGAGAGAGCATCTCAAATCGTCTTCTAACCAAACAAATAGCCACAAGGTGTAACCCCGAAAAGTTTTCTGGAAGAAGAAGGCCCTTACTGACACAAAGATAAATCTTGGAGGTCATACGCTCCTTTAGCTGGCTTTCGGTGATCCGTGAAACACAATTTACTTCCCGGCATGTAACGCGAAAACGGGCAGAGGAGTACAGGTGAAATACAGTATGCGGGGAAAAGACAACAGACGACCTGACTCGATCTTCAGTGTCAAATACTGATCTCTAAGCTGTTGAGTCCCGGCAGTTCGGACCGCTGCAGCTTTGCCCTACTGCTGTTCCGCTGGAAGAAATTCTAAAGACAAAGGACGTACTCAAACTGGACGTGTTTAAAGTGAATAATCCAAACAAATGTACTGCCGGCGCCCGTGCCGAGGTTCAAGAGACACGACCATAAGGACTAGGATGAACTAAAGTGTAAGTGGAGCACCTGCTCTCTTCCGCATCATTTATACCGCCCCTGTCACGTAGTAGTCGTACTGAGATGCGCACAAAAAACCCACACACTGAAGGGATAACACAACGTGGAAAACTAGTTCGGGCTAAGATAGTTCGGGCTAAGATATATTGGTACGTGAGTATAGCAGAACCAATCAGACTACTGTCCCGCACTTAGGTAACCCCCAAACCTAGAGATCGAGCTAAGATATGTGATACTGCAATCATCATACAGGAAAAAACTTTGTTCTTACGTTTGAGTAATGGACAGGACATTCGAGTTGTCGAATGCTACAGAGCAACTGGAAGCTTGGTCAATTCACACAAACGACCTGACGTAAGAGACATATGCACCGATTGTGACAACAAAGTACAAGAAACCATCAAATAAGAACTGTAGAGGTGAAGATTACCTTCCAGCGCAGACCTTAGAGGTTCCTCAAACTCTCCAAAGTCTATCTCCTCCACAGACCTCAGCACATCCTCAGCACTGATTGTTTGTCTCTTGGATTCCCGGCATATGTCATTTGCTCTGCAAGGGGACGTGAATGAGACCTGTTTTCCTGGTTCACTCCTTCAGTTATTTACTGACTTTGTCTGATAGACAGAAAACAACAAGAGAGGGTAGAAGTGTTGGGCTAGAAGTCGGTACTGCAAGCAAGTCCTGACTGTCAACAGCAGAGATTAGTGTTCGAGAAAGCACCACCAAAATCACACATTTGATTCAGAAAACGTCCAAGATGATGTTCATAGTGTCTTCGTACGTTGTGGATGGAGTTCGAGATCACCAAACAATCAGGGCGAATTACGTAGTGCAGAACATCATGAACGAGGGATGTTAAAAACCACAAACCACCTGACGGAAGCAGTAGCCTTTACCCAATTCAAATTAATTAAGAAGATAATACGGTGGATTCAACTGTTCAGTCAGCAAGTCATGATACTTGTTCGTATACCCTAAACCTCACAAGACCATAAAATCGAACGCAGGACAACGAAACAAGAAACATGCACTTGCTTCCATACGACTGGAAAGATCTAGTGCCCTAGTCGAAGGTGGACTGCGTTCAAGGAAGCAACACGAATCTCAAGCAAGAAAACATAATAAGATCCTCCGCAATAATTTTGCCAGGCGAATTCTTGGTTATTAGACCACACTCAATCCATCAGATGTAGATGCATGTGAGATCCCAACGTACGTCGCGGACAAGTAGTGTATGAAAATCTTAGCACTCTCCGAAAACGCCAGTATTGCATCTTTGTGAATCGGTAAATCTCGGGAGGTCCTCTCGTCGCTGTAGTGAGCAGCGGCTAGCTCCAGCATTTTCGTTTTAACAATACGCTTCACAATGGCGCGCGGAAGGTCCTCCGACATCGTTTCAACCTGAACCTGCAGTTTCTACTTAGTAGAGCACTCCCACATTTCCAAAAGCCCTTCGTTTCTCTACCAATGCTTTGACGACCACAATCTACCTTCTTCCGGAAACCAGAATTCAAAACGCTACTCGAATTAGACAGCCTTCTAGCCTTCAGTCCAGACTCCAAGATGACGAGAACTCCCGAAAGCTCGAGGGGCTGTGGGGGTTGATTGTAGTGGCCCGGAAGGCGGGAAGTATGAACTGGAATCAAATGCTGCAATACTTTAGAGCAGCACTAAATTATTTATTACAGGCAGAGTATTTACAGCATTTCGCCGCGGAATATCCACATGAACGACGTGGTGAATTACTACAGGTGTCGTAAAGTCATCAAACCCTTCATTAGACACAGCCGAAAGCCTGAGAGACGTTAACATTTCGACAGAGTCAGTTATCGAAATACATAAGATTGGAAAGCTTGAAAACGAACACGCAGAGTATGTAGCAGACCAAGGGCCATTTTTGGGCTCTGAGTGGCCGGATGATTTGTGATACCGGAAATACTAATTACGTACTTTCGATCTACCAAGAGTCAGTGTATTCAGTCAGGTAATGATGTCATAGGACTGCTAAACAGTCGCATTAGCTTATCTTGACCGTTGCTGTTGGAATTGAAGTATTACTATGTCTATGACAGGGGCCGAGTTATCCTGTTGAACAAGGCAAATCCTGTCTAGAGCAAATATCTCCAGAGGTCCTCCATCGAAAGAAACATGGCTTTGCGTGAACCAGCTTAAAGCCAGAAGAACAGCTTGGTTAAAGACATGAACGCTTTATTGTTGGTTGTTTATGGAACTCCCAACCAGCAAAGAGGAAAAGCAGTTTACTAGAGGAGGGCTGGAAGGAGGAATGAAGGGTCAGTGCTTCATTTCCGTAACCGTTTCCAGGTAAAACCGTGTCCAAGGGAGATGCTGTCTCTTTACGTAAGGTTCCGTTGTAAAACAATGCCAAAATCGTCACCGACTTATCCATGTACGTTGCTTGAACGTCCTCTTGAAAGACCAAGGTCCTTTTCTCGAATGCACTGAGGTTTCGATAAAGTGGGGACTCGGTTGTAAAGGTGTTCAGTCGGTTTAAGGTCTTCGTCAGAGGTGGTAGAAGGTCTATCTCCACAAGATTACCGGTGGAGTACCTTAGGAAGCTTACCACCACCGCCTTACTGACCAAGAAGCAGATAGAAAGAGAAATCCTACACCCTCCACCATGGGACGGCCATAGCTCCGCAAGTGCTCTGAGGTAGACTCTACTTTCTAGCCATATTCTGACGAGGGCGAGGAACATTTAGCACTCAAGTAAGTGTACTCAGCCCGGATGGAGAAGGCAAAACACAGGAGGAGCTGGACTTGTTGACACAAGACGGCTTACGGAAGACCAAATTGACTTATTATCATCAGTAGGTAAATCTCATGTTAGTGTATCATGATTAGGAATACCTTCAAGCACATATATCTATTCTCTTCGACATGTGGTTGCTTAGTATCCACTAGCTTTCATAGACTTGTAACTGACAAAAGATGTTGGTTAAATATTAATAAGAGTGAATTTCTGTAACCTTTTATATAAACTTTGTAACCTGTGATTTATATCAGATTGAAGATGAAGATCAATTATTCATGTTTCTAGTGTATCACGATATGGGATGTAGACACATAATAATGATTATTAATTTTTATACGCGCTTACTGATGCAGACTCTTTCACTAAGATTATATAAGCGAGATATAATTATTCATTCATACCAGTGTTCTGTGCAATAGTACTGAATTTTAATTTATTATTGATATTTATATTATATTATATATCTTTTTATCTTCCGTGGATGATTATTATCATTTACCATATCCACAGTTACAACACAAGACTCGGATCGGCGCCCCCTATACATTTTGCGTTTATCCTCAAGTTTCTAGCAGTTCTGAACGACTTACTGTTTCTGGCGATCGGTTGGTCGTGAAATTCGATGATTTAGGAATAAACCTGTACAAAACTGATTCATTGTTTTGTCTTCCGGTTGAGAACTTATTCCGACTCTTCCGTATATCTTCCCGGTGATAATCCGACTGTGCCGTGTATGCCTCCGTCCATAAGCTATGGAGGGAAGCGAAACGCTTCGTGGCTCTAGAGGTTGGAACTTTGGTAGTCGGCACTTCCCAGTAATCACTCCTTCGAATCCAGAAATTTGCTTGATCACACCCCCATTAGTTTTTTCGAGCTTGGTCATACCTGTTTACTGATGTATCGCTTGATAATACCTTTGATCGGTTATTTACAGTTACAATTAGTCATTTTAGCATATTATTTATCATATTATTATTTTTACTATGACTAAATAGTTTTAGGAGTTAAAACTTTTTAATAATAAAATACAGACCATACATGATGAAAAGGTGATAGGTGCAATCTGAAAAGTCATCAATATGATATAGTCAATGGATTCAAAATCAGTCGATCAAGGGTGTGATCAAACCATACATCACTAAAGAGGGTATGATCAAACCTACTGGGGGTGTGATCAAGCGTAAGTCTTGCTTGATTTCTGCCGTAGAACCTGGATCTCGCTTCTCGCTGCTCTGAGTCGTACTGTAGAATCATACTGGAGCTCCGGCCACTCACTTTTGTGGCCACAAGCAGCAAGCAAGCCTGACCGATAAATATCCGCTGGGTATGCGGTGAAGGACCCGGGCACCGACGTCAGTCCTAATCATTTATTCGTAACGCGAACTGGTAAAGAGTTCATCGGGCCCTGCTCCACTGGTTTTCCTTATCCAGACCGTGATGGCATTTTCCTTATCAGGTCAATAGCAGGTTCTCTGCACTCTGAAACGGGAACCGCATTTTCTTTTCCCACCAGCCGGCTTTTTTATCCCTCACACCAAGTTCATTTCAGAAACCAAGGAAGTTACTGCTTCACTACCTACTCCACGTCACGATTATAGCCTGTTTGAATCCTGATAAATGAAGCGCTATCAGTAAGAGCCTTTATGCGGGCAAAGTGGTCGTTTGGCCAGGAGGGAGAAGAGGACAAAAACGAGAAAAGAAGAGGGCAAGAGATGTAACTTAACGGCGGTGATCATGTTATAGTCATAGAATTATTTTATAGATTCTCGAGAATTTTTGTTTTTTTATGTTATAAATAATATTATAACTGTTATTTAAATATTCTAAATTAAATTTAATAATAATTAAAATAATAATATTATACGTTATATATTAATTATTCCTGAAAATGGAAAAACGTGATTAGAGAACCCATAAGTGAAGCGTAGTAGTTTGCGCTTCAGGGAGTACAAATGCGAGAGCCAACTTGTAATGATTAAGCTTGCACCTCTCAGATTCAGATTCAGTCATAATGCAGGCTTGACTGAATTATGAGCCTATGAGCGGCACGATCAAGTCCATACCTAGTAATACAAATCCAGTAATTCTCGGTTAATGATGATCAGAGTGGATCCCACAGACCAAGTGACACTGTTTTTTGCGTACCAATATGAACTGCAGTCTGATTCTTGAAGCTCTCCTGAGCTTCTGAACGGGTTGACGAAGAAGCTTCCAAACATCGTGACAAAACTCGTTCTTGATGACAGATAAACTAAACTGACACCAGACTCAAGAAATAAGTTCTAAAGTTGGGATCTATTTCTGATTTTGCAACTCTTTCGTAAATCATGTCTTTCTCGGCTTGCCATGATATGTTTTGAATCTTTGTTACTCCATTGTTGAACCATGCATTATCACCTCTTTTATCTTAAGAAAATAATGAATAAAGTCACGTCTAAGTCAAGACTCTCCAGTCCAAAAATGAAAAATGGCAAAAAATGAATACAAGTAATCTAATAAGAAATGGATATGTTCGCTTCAGCAAAGGATTCAGTATCAGACCTAAGAAGACGGAAAAAAGTCTTTTCTGTGTTGTCTTTCTTTCCGTCACTCCTCAACGAGATAACGTCGTAGGCACATGCTAGAGGATTTGTAGGTTTGGAGGGGGTGTGTCGTGATGTGAATTATTTCACATGATAAATAATTCACCTTTTAGTCAAAGTTTAGACTCTCTAAGTCAAGTTAAGACTTCAGAGAAGTCAATTTTGGAGGAAGTGAGCATTTGAAAATCTGAAAACACCACGGCATAGGTCTCATCGCGCTGATCATAGTGGTAGGTTACAAAATTACAAATGGAATTGCAGGCAAAAAGTTACTTGGAGCATTTTTACACAATTTTTGAAATCGGGAAGTATACCATAAATCTGAGCGAGTTCAAAATTTATATTCCAGATTTTTATCATGTAGATTGTGGATTATAATGTGTAGTATATGTTTGTATCTTAAAATGTAAAAAAAGTATGGTTGAGTACAAAGAACTTCACCCTTCCAGAAGGAATTTCGGCTAAGTTCTCATCCAAGTTTGCGAGACTTTTTGTCATTGTCAAGAACTCGTACGAAGATATCTGTATGTTAGACCTCCTCCCGAGATGGCAACTGCATCTCACTTTCAAAGAACTATTTCAAGGATGATTTGCGGCCGGAGCGCAAATAGGTTCTCAAGCCTCAACCTGATGTCGTGCAAGGTGAAGCAGAATACGAGGTAGAGACCATTTTGCGATCGCGACGCAAACGACGACAAGGACAGCAAGTCTCGATGTCGAGATTCGATGCAAGTCTCGATGTCAAGACTTAGATTTGTCATAGCGTTGGCAAAGCAATTATGAATTTTCATACTTGTCTTGGGGTGATCTTGCATTGCGGTTTTCTAACTGCAAAGTAAACTTAGTCGCGCGTCTAAGTCAAATCAGATTGCGGTCAAAAAGTGAGTTTCAAGGGATCTCGTAAGTAGGTGTGAATGCTTATAAGTTAGCAAGTTAGAATCTTAAGTAGAACGTTTAGAAATTGTCAACAAGTTTTGTTTAGGGGTGGCCAAAAAGGTTAGGCTTTCTCTGAGACTAGTTGGAATTTTCTAAGTGTTCTAGCGACCACTTAAGATTCAAGCCAAAAAGAGAATTGCGGGTTAGCTATCAGAACGTGATTCTAGCGCCAAGGGGTTGGCTACCCATTTTGAACTTGGCGTTAACTTAAAGATCATTGTTAATGAAGGCATCAATCTCCAAAGTGGAGGTGAATGTCGCGATCCTCAATCTCAAGGTCGAGCATAGACGCGAACAACAAAATCCTAGTGGACTTGCGTTAGGTTGTGAACGCTACGAGTAGGATTGAACGGCTTGGCCAGAAAATTGGGATCAGATGAACACTAAGTGATTCTCTGAACCAAGGTTGGAACATTGGGTTAGGACATAAGGGCCTACCCCAAGACATAATCCCAGACAAATGCTGACCTAAGGGGGCAAGTCTGGAAACGGATCGAAACATAAATCTGAGAGGTGGGTCTGAGATGCAGGATCGAGATGTGAGTCCGAGATGCAGACGGGCCGTGGTCGGTTCTGGACGACAAGTTTTCAAAAAACGGTTAAGTGTTGGAGCTCCAGTAACGTTTTAGGTTGTTGATGGAGCTCCGCGTAAGATCTCAAGGCAAGTAAGATATCATTGGAAAGATCTCGGCGAGAGCTTTCCAGTGATATGCAGAACTCCTCGAACTGATCTCTGATCTGAGAATTATGATTGATCACGTGATTGGGTTGTGTTATAATTTTTAGAGATCAAATAGGAGGACGATGCCGCGGATCCTCAAAAGTATATATGAGTGGAGCTCGATGCCTGGGTGGGCCAGGACCTAGGGCCGAGCCTAAGGTTCGGCGGGTGGACTCTAGGGACATGAGGTGATGACTGGACCGATTTCAAGACACGTTTCGGTCTAGACTTGGATGTCTAGAATTAGGAACGTTCTAAATACTAGAGCAAGACTAAGGAACGAGACGGCGGGTTAGACCACCATTCGAGAGCCTAGACCCAGACGGACATCACGGACGATTGGGCCGCTAGGTGTGCTGGATGCACAGTTTAGAACCCTTGACTTTGTGAGAAATCCGCCCCAAGTCATTTTGTGACTTGCTCATGTTTTGAGACCGACCTAGACGGGTCTAGGTCGGGACTTAGGGAATGCTGAGCTTGATGATAAAACAGCCGGTCCAGCTCCGATCCGGATCAAACAGAGTTAAGATAAGTGGTGCATGGATGCTAACTTTTGAGTGTGATTTGCAGGTTAGCGTTGTGAGTTTCGTAACTTACTGAGCAAGAGCTTCCGTTGACACAACAAGACGGTAGGTGCGCGAAAGTTATAGATTTTTTTCTTTCCATAACATGTGTTGTACTGCAAATAACAGAGAACTGTTTTTAGATATCTAAATTTAATAATTTAACTTTAAAATTTCTATTTTAAGATTTATTTTCAGTTTGTTTCGGAATGTGTTTAGTTTAGTTTGGTTGTAAGTTTGTTCTGAAATTTACATTCAGTTTTGGTTATTAGTTTATCCTAAAATCTTTATTTTATTCTATTTGAATATATTAATATATTTTTTAGTAAACACTAACCCAGGTATTAACCAATGGTTTGTGATAATTTTCTGAGTTATGTTAACTTTTATCTTTTCTTTCTCTTCGACAGGAAGTGCACTTTGCATACATATTTGCCACTTCGATGTTCAGATGGAAGAGATAATTATCCAGCAGTTTAATTTATTATTTAGCTCATTTGGTAAGAACTGTTAGGTAATAAATAAATGTATATGTTAAAGTAATTATATATTTGGTAGTAAAATCATGGACTTGTACTTTGAAAGTACATAGATTTGTTCTTACTTTATGGGTTATGTAAGGATTTTTATTTTTTAAATAATGATATATGTTATTGAAAGCATTATTACTATTACTATTATTATATTTTGAATTTATATCTTCTACTTGCATATTTGCTAATAATATAAGTAATATAGTAACAAATAACATAAATTTATTGAAAGGACTTTTCTGTGTACTTTTCCACAGCCAATCTCCTTATGGCTTTTTTACTCGTCCTCTTCTTTCCTTCCTGTCGAAAACTCGGGAAGCATATATATTTTATCCATCCCACTTTGTGAAGCATGCATTATATCCATCCAAACTTTCTTTATCTCTTCTTTTCATTCTTTTGGAAATTTGGTGAAATTTGGTGGCTCTGTCATCCTTAACCCAACACCTGAGGTTTCATTCACCCTAGTAACGACAGTAACTCCGGACTCGGGAGATGCCTGTAACCACAATCAAAAATAGACTTGAATGGGTGACGGCCTACGAGGGTTGGGGTAGTAGGTACGCGTGTGAGAGTGCATGCATGCACCTTCTCCCTCTCTTCTCTTTCTCTTTCACTGTCTTTGAACTCTGTCTTTGGTCTCTGCCAGTTTCCTGTCTGTGTGATTTGTTTTGTTTTTCCTATTTTTGTTTCTGGACTCTAGTGCTCTCACTCTCTGCTGGAATCCGAGCGCTGAGGTCCTGCTGGACTTTCGTTCTTGAAGAAGTTTCTAACGAAGTGAAGTGAAGAGAGAGAGAGAGAGACACACACACGGGAGGGAAGAGCAGCTGGAGACTTCGGATCTGCTTGTTATTAAAGTGGTTGCTGCAGCGGCTGGTCCTCGTGCCACCGCGCAAGAAACGAGACGAGAAAGAAGGACAGACCTAGAGATCCATTGAGCGAAAGGGTTTGCCCGTTGGAATCGTAGATTAGGTTCATTGTTTTGATTGATTGCTGATTTGTAGATCTGAGTTTAGGCTGTGGAGGGTGAGAGATTAGAACTTTTTCTTTTTGGTTTCTTGGGAGTCGGTCGGTTGGTAGCCAGCGTGTTCGATTTGGGAGATTTGGTTTGTGGGCGGAGATCAGGCCATGGCTGCCCGTGCCCAAGCGCAGAGACTGGTGCAGCATGTCTCCAAAAGCTGGAACTTTGGAGCCCTTCCGAGCTCGCAGTTTGGGGCAGGACAAGGAGTAGCGTATGGCAGATGTGTTGGTGCTGTCAGGGCTTACGCTGCAGCAGCCGAGGAGTCTGATGTGTTGGTTGTTGGAGGAGGTCCCGGTGGCTACGTTGCTGCCATCAAAGCTGCGCAGTTGGGATTCAAAACCACCTGCGTTGAGAAGCGCGGATCTCTTGGAGGAACTTGTTTGAATGTTGGATGCATTCCTTCAAAGGTACGGATCAAACATGACTTCTCTCTGTGTGTCTTTCCTATGCTTAGAATATTGCTCCCGTCTCAAAGTCACGAATGGACAAGTTTTGCAGGCTTTGCTGCACTCGTCGCACATGTTCCACGAGGCTCAACACAATTTTGCCTCCCACGGAGTGAAAGTTGAGAATGTACAAATTGATATAGCAAAAATGATGGAGCAAAAGGACAAGGCAGTCACTGGTCTCACCAAGGGAATCGAGGGGCTTTTTAAGAAGAACAAAGTCACGTATGTGAAGGGTGCGGGGAAGATTACAGGCCCTGGATCAGTGTCGGTGGAACTGCTCGATGGCAGTACGAAAGAACTCAAAGCCAAGCATATTATCATTGCCACTGGATCCGAGGTCAAGGGCGTTCCCGGTATCACCATCGACGAGAAGCAGATCGTCTCCTCTACAGGTGCTCTGGCTCTGACTGAAATTCCGGCGAAGATGATTGTCATTGGGGGTGGATACATTGGATTGGAAATGGCCTCCGTCTGGGGTCGTCTAGGTTCTGAGATCACCGTGGTCGAGTTCGGTGATGCCATACTCCCATCTATCGACGCAGAAGTGCGAAAGACTTTCCAGAGAACTTTGGAGAAGCAGAAAATGAAATTTAAGCTGAAGAACAAGGTTTCGAAGGTGGAGCAAAGCGGAAGCGGGCTCAAGGTGACCATCGAACCGGCCGGTGGTGGCGAGGCAACAGTCCTCGACGCGAATGTGGTTCTCGTCGCTGCTGGAAGAGTTCCCTACACCAAGGGTTTGGGTCTAGAAGAGTTGGGAATAAAGATGGATAAGTTTGGCCGTGTGGAGGTGGATGATCACTTCAAAACCAGCGTCGAGGGAATCTATGCAATTGGAGATGTCATTCCCGGGCCTATGCTGGCTCATAAGGCAGAGGAGGACGGTGTAGCCTGTGCAGAATTGCTTGCCGGGAAGGCTGGACATGTCAATTACGACACAGTACCGGGTGTTGTGTACACTCATCCTGAGGTAGCATCAGTGGGAAAGACGGAGGAGCAGGTGAAGGCTGCAGGTATTCCGTACAACGTAGGCAAGTTCCCGTTCATGGCCAACAGCAGAGCTCGTACTATCGATGATGCTGACGGTTTGGTGAAGATCATTGCTCACAAGGAGACCGACAAAATTTTGGGAGTGCATATCATGGGGCCCAGTGCTGGAGAGATGATCCACGAGGCTTGTCTCGCTTTGGAGTATGGTGCATCGAGTGAAGATATTGCAAGAACTTGCCATGGTCACCCTACACTCAGTGAAGCCGTCAAAGAGGCTGCTATGGCAACCTACGACAAGCCTATTCACTTCTAGAAGCTTTTCTTTATCCTTTGTTCATCTTTGTAGAAAGCATTGGCACCCACAATTGATTTGTCAAGGAGAGAGGTAGACTAGATACGGCTGGCTATCCCACAGTCTGTAGTTACGTCCGTGAACGAATTCATACATGACCTAGCTGGGTAAGAAGTGATGACACTGATGGAAACCCGATGAGCTGATTATGAGGCGAGGTGCAGAGGATATTGTAGCCAACTCTTCTTACAGGTGATGATTTTGCAGTAATCGCACCTTTTGGATTGGTAAGATGCGAGCCTTGATCATGTTGGTTGGAGCTTGCATAGGTTCGGGCGTTCTTGGTTTGTCAGAACGGAGCACCATGCCACGTCTAAACTGAAGATTCTGAAGTCGTAAAGTCGTGGTGGATTAGTGCCTGAACCTTCTTTTGTCGAATTCTGATTCACATATCGCGAGCTTTTAAGCGTGCGATATGTGAATCCACGTCATGTACATCGCCATTTCGGTCCCCTTCTAGAAGTGTCAAAGCAGCTGCATCCTCTTCTCTAGTTGGGTACATGCAACGCCCAGGAAGAGAGGGCTGTGAAGGCAGGCCGGAGTCATTGCACGAGGACTTATTCACGGTTACGTTTAGATGGTTGGGGGTAAGTTTAGATATGGGTTGCCCCAAGGTGTGCTAATATCTGCACTAAAGAGGTGGCCAGGCGAGTGGCCCTGTGCATAAGAGATTGGCGGCCTTTGATCGGCCCTGCATTGTGCAGGAGTCGTTTCCCGGTCATGTCTCGAGACACGTCAAGTGGCTCAACTTGTAAGTATTTGCCTGTTTAATAATCTGTGTCAAAAATGGCGCAAATGATCAGCGAGTGTGGCACAAGCACTGGTTGTTTCCCACGAGTCTGATGACTACCGCTATTTACCCTCAGTAATCGACATTTTGCTTCCCGCATTGTGCGGGAAGTGCGTCTGAGAGCACAGCAGATAATGTGGCATGAAGTGAACGTGGAAGTGCCGGTTCGGTCCCGATCATTTGTCTAGAGGAAAAGTGATGCTTCCTAAGTGGTCGTTGAGTTGTTCGATGCTTTGTGTCAGTGGAGCGACCCGACAGTCACCATGCTTCAGAGAATAATATAACACCATCCGTGATGGTACTTATCCAGGGATACACTACACTTAAAAAGGGTCTCAAAGTTCTCAGTTTGCGGAGGCACAGAACTGTCTGTCTAACCTGGCAGCTATCGTTGCTGACTGGAGCACGATACGGGTGGTAGAGGCAGTATGGTTGCAGGCGTATGACCTGTCATGTTCAACACGTGATATTCTCACCATTCGGAGCATTTGGGTACGTTAAAAGTGCTCTGTACCCTGCGAATGTGCCCTACTGCGTGCTGTCGGACCCTTAGACATACCACTTCACTGGACTTTGTAGATCGATAGTTCTCTAGAATCAGAGTTGACACAGCACGAAATGACAGAAATCGATATTACAGTAGTGAGAGGAATACATGGCACGATAAGGTGTGATTGTAATCGCAACAAAGTAAGTAACCTTCCCGCTAGAAATGCTGTGTACTAATACTTACTTCCTCTTGATGTGGTAATCATGGCAATCACTCTCTAACTACAGGTACAAGCGGACTGATCTTTGCAATACAATTGTAAAGTTTTATTGACAGTTAGATCGGTTGGTTATTGACAATAACCAATCAAGAAATGATGCTTCTTCGTATACTAATGAACCAAAAAAAGTCAAAAGAAAATTTTAATAGAAAAAGTTCAGAAATGTCAACTGCTAAAATGAAGAAACCCTAAAGTGGAAAATCTCTTGAGTAGTAATGACAACTCTATATTATGCACCAGATCTGTCACAAGACAGTTTTTGTAGATGATTTGAACCCCCGGTGCGGGTATAAAAGTTGAGAAATGAATATTCCTTTTACTCTCGCTGGGTATTTTAAAGTAAACAGAATATCTCTTTTCGTTCCCAGAAGCCATACTTCTATATATATACATCTCTCAATCAATTCTAAGTAGTTTTAGTTTCCAAGTGAATTACAAAAATCTAAAACTCCGGAAGGGATTTCATTTAAGTCTTTCTTCACAAATTCCATTCCTATATAAAGCCATACTGATCCATAACATAACGCTTTCTATATGACGGTTTTATTTATAGTCTCATATAGTCTCATAGTGCAAAAAAAAGTTTATCTTGGTTACCATGTTTATCTTGGGTTTACCATGCATTGAATATTGGTGTTCCAAGTGATTTAGCCTACAGTTCTCTAAGAGAAAAGCCATCGGTTCAGTCCATGCATGCGTTGCAAACTTGTTAACCTCGAATCTCGTTGTGATGGATTTACATGGACAGTCTCATGTTCCTGAAGACTCCAGTCGACAGATAATTATCTTTACCAGACATTCCGATGACAGCTAATAACATTTACCAGCGGAGATTCCTAAAGAACAAGTAATAATATTTATCATTTATCATTTATATCGATGAATATTCCAAAAGACAAGTAAAAACATTTACCAGACAGTCCCATGACAAATAATAGCATTTATCAGCGGAGAGTCCAAAAAGGACAAATAATAATTTATCATTTATCATTTATATCGATGAATACTCCAAAGGACAAGTAATAACATTTACCAGATAGTCCCATAACAAATAATAATATTTACTATTTACTATTTATATCAGTGAAGACTCCAAGAAACAAGTAATAACATTTACCAGACAGTCTCATGACAAATAATAATATTTACCAGCGGAGACGGTAAGGGACATGTAATAATATTTACTATTTACTATTTATATCGATAAAAACACCCAGGTTTAATGATTAAGTATTTTGACTTTTTTCTTCATTCAATACTTTTGTATTTCGGTAGTGTTTTATAACGCAGAAACTAGCAGATATTTATTACTTTTTTTCCTCAATACATCTCGTTCACACGGAATACTGAGGAAAATTCATCTGGTTCATACGAGGTTTCCTCCGTCACTCGAAATTCAGATTTTCTCCTTCAGTCAGCAACCGGCTGGGATCCTGGTATCGATCAATTGTTGTGAGGATGAAACCACGTGACTGGTGTAGTTCGAGTTCATCGTAACACTATAAGATTGGTATGTAGAGTAAATAGGAAATTACCCCGAGCGTTGAGATTGACCAAGTAATGGCAGCATTAGTATAGAACATGGGATGTGCGAAAAATCTCTGAATAGGAGAATATGCAAAGAGTTTTAATTTATATCTTAATTTTTTTTCTTAAAATTAAGCTATAAATTAAAACCTACTAATTAAAAATACTTTTGCCTTGTGAATGTGTGCTTTAGACTAAATATCTCACTAAAGTTTGATGTCAGCAAGTTAACGATGATTATTTTGGTGTTGTGTTCAATGTTTATCTTTTTCCTCTTTCTTCCTAAAAATATAATTTGGATGTAAATTTGGCTTGCTGCTATAAGAGAAGTAGAGGTAGAGGAGTGCTTCGATGGGACTCTCAGTTGCATATGTCGATTCTACTCAAGTTAGAGTTGCATATAAAAGATTTAATTTTTATCATGTCCGTTTTTATCTCTTCAAGAAAGATCTGACTGTTTTACTATAGTGTACCCGGACCATATTCATACAATAGTAATTTTTTGCAGCATCTCCAACCGAGAAAAAGAGGGTTTGAATCTCATATCTTTTGCGTAAAGACCTGAAACTCAACCATCTCAACTACCTATCTTCATCTAATAAGGAGAACAATTTTAACATTCCGATTGATTTCCGTTAGGTTCATTGCGGTAATCACGTTATGACACCATTGCAGAGGTGGCAATAGACCTGCTTCCAGCTGCTCTCACTTCTGCGGATCTCTTGACATTTCAACTCTCACGTAAATCTCAGTTACATTTATGTTTTCTCGCGCAGTTGAATAATTCTTTATTTAGTGCACGAACTTATAGATGAGTATGGCAATGCTTTACTGTCCCTTTCAACCCATGCACCCATGCCCGTGCAGTCGTCCATAGTCCGAATCTTCATTGACCAAAACATTCAATTTTTGAATCGACCGATACAGAAACTGAAGAAAAATGTTTGAATTTCGATTGTCTGAGAAAACCAGACGTTTATCGGGAGACTGATCCATAGTTATGTAAGAACTGAGGAAGAAAGTTTGAACTTCGAGGGTCTTAGAAAACCAGATGTTCATCGAAAATTGATCGATAGTTGTAAAAAAGCTTCGAGTGTCTGCTAGCCTGCTACATGGATACACAAGACATGCTCATCCTGCAAAAGGACATATTGTCAAAATTGCGAGTGACTGCAATAAGGCGCGCAGTTACGAGTGATTACAACGACAGGCGCTCAGATGTAGGTACTTTGAAACCCATAGCCCTGCCCCGCCGAATCTACCCACATATCGAGGGAATGGTATGATATGTATTGATGCCAGAATCAACTTCCATGTTTCGTGTTACCATAACTGACACGGAGTATCAGCTTATAGACAGAAAAAGACACTTCCAGCATCAAATCACAGGCAGCCCGGTCGATGCTTAAACTTTCTTCTCAACGATGTGATGAACTTAGATGAACTTAGAGGGTACCAAAGTCGAGGAGACGATGGAAACTGTCAAAACATTCTGCTTGGTTGGCCTATCACCGGGTTTCATCCACAGCTTGTGCTTAGAGTAAAACGTGAACACTCATGCCAACAAGTACCTGTCCGGCACCTTTTCAAGAGAATACATGAACTTCCGTCTGGAACAAAAAACATCTTGTTTGAAACGTGGAAAGCACGCTCTGGTGAGACAGTAGCATCTACCCGTAAGTACTAAATCAGTGGGATGCCACAACTGGTATCAGTATCTTGGATGGTTCCCCTAATGATAGACCTATGCCGCTTATATACCTACGTTCATCCCCCAGATATGACCGGACCACAAACTGCACAACTCTTCAGAGGTCTGGACAGTCAAAGCCGTACTGAGCATGGACAAGATCCTAGGACTGCTTGGTCCCATCTACAACTGCAAGCTTCGATGGAAGCCGATGACAACTACAAGCGCAATATTACTCATTTGTCCCATTCTATGTTACACTTTCCCGCCACAAAATTAAGCTGGGGTACGAAGGCATGAAGACCGAGGGTTTGCACCATCCATCAGGTCCCGAAGGAAACAGAAGTTCATGAAATCTATATACACTGACTAAACGAAACTAACCTCTACTAACGTTTCAACCACGAGGAACCCTTGGTGAAGTCAGAGGAGCAGTGGAGGTCGTCTTTGACGGTTGCGATCCTGGATTTGCTTTTTCTGCCCCCGGTACTGCAGAAGAATTTTTCGTGTTTCCCACTTCTTGAATCTGTTGTACTGCTGCAACTGACTTTTTAACCTGCACACATTTGCCGACTCGATGTCAGAGTCACACATTCGCGAAGCCTAAGTCGACCCATGAAAAGGAAGTCAAATGATTTGCAGTCATTTTTCTAATCAATAACTCCACGTTTGCTGATCAGAAGCTCAAGTCTTCAGTGTTCTACGTTGAAACGCCAAACTTCCCCAACAAAGATAAGGCCAACTTACCACTGCCAACCGCTGCTTGTGAGTTTCACTGACGCTCTGCAGCCAAAAATATGCGCAAGTTAAGTAACAATCTCGCCGTTAAACCTCTAAAACCCACTCTAACCTGCAGAATCCTCGCAACAGGGGCTTCAAACGACAATGCTGATGCGTATACATTTCCTAAGCGCCGGATGACATAAACCTCCGCGGGCAGTAACTCAGTTTCATGGGAACGCTTCATGGATATGATCGTCTAACACAGGCACCTCATCATTACTCATTTTCTTGTCTCGCTTCGTCGCTGTGCGCACTCTTAGAGATCAATATAACCTTCGTAATTTCTAAGAAGAAAGTAAAATGTGTCGATACACATGATTTAGTTCCTAGAGCATCCTTTCCCTCTGCTTTTGGTTATGAGATCCATTCGAAGATCAGACGGTGACAAACTGTATGACTTCCTGCCTGCTCTAAATCTGTCCCTGGGGAATTGGTTAGCGGATATCTTTCGGATTCCTTTGTCCAATACTTGAGAAAAGAGATATGTTGGTTCCTTCGGTCCCTTAGAAACAACGACCCTGGTTACCCCGCGTACAAGTATCGTCTCAATCAGTCGCAGAGAAGTATATCCAAGAAGAAAGTACAAACAAGGGCCAACACCTACGAACCTTGATCTGTCCGACTACTTGTTGAAATCACAATCCCTTCAAATTCCTTTTACCTGGTTTCCATTAATATTCAATCTGCAGGTTTCGAGGTGTTCACGAACGGTTCTTAGGGGCTGGACAAGGTAACATACAAAGATCTCTAGGTGTCATTTTTACCATGTGAAGGAGCAACAGAATGTACGCACCGGTGCAGTCTTCATTCTTTTCACTAGTTGTTCATTTTCTTGGGCACCGATGTGCCGTGGAATATGCCCATTATATAAAGCCTCCACTGTATGTTCTCTGAGCAGATTAACACAACACATCACTAATCCGGCGGCGCTTCATATAATGATTCTTGTTGCAGTGTACGCAGTGTAAGCAGGTATAGCGCTCAAGCTATACGGCTAAAAAGTTAGTCGATCGAACATTTTACGGCACTCTGACCGAGTCTTTCTTCAGACGGAACAACGTTCATTCAGTTCACCATGGTAGACTAGAATTTCTACTTCCAAATAAGAGAGACAAAAGATCTCCAATGCACACTTACCGGCCTCTTGTAAGCCCGATATTCCTCTCCGCTGAACCCAGGGATTGTCAGGTGCCAGTTACGCTCTGTCAAAAGCCAAAATAAAACCACTTGAGTCTTCAGGAGGGACATGTCGGGATTTGGATGCTTATACTGAAGTGCGCAACAACCGACTCGAGATCAAACGAGTACGTTCGTACCTAGATGAAGCAACACGTCCTTCACCTCCAAAACGTTGCCCTTACGATGTCTAGCCAACGCGCACGCAAATGACGTCACCTGAAGTGAAACACGTCAAGGACATAAATCAATGACCCTACCCATCCTCGCACGGTACCCTCCTGTTTCGAGAACTATGCCAAGTAGAAACTTAAACACCTCAAATCACAATAAATAACTTCTACGATAAGAGGGTAGTCAATGGATACAGAACTGAACTGAAGTCAGCCACTGAGCCAAAACCGAATGCTCTAAGTATTGGCATCCCCACAACGTAATGACGTTTTGGTCAGCCTGAGAGAATGATGAGTCCAAGAGCATTACCGATTGGACAAAATCGTCGGCTATGTCCAAAAGTACATCCTCCACATCTGGATCCAGTTTTTCGCTGGGATCGATCTGTTCAAACATCGTGTCAGTCCAAAGTTCTTCATCTGTACACACATTTAGATTTACAGCAATGACTTGAAAAATGAAGCTTACTTGTGACACAAGATCCTGAATGCTCCTTTTCCCAAGAATCTGAGCATTCGGATCTGCAGGTTTGTTGCTAGGCCCTGAGGTACCAGGAGCTGTCATGCCCGCTGACGCTGCTTGAGGACCATTTGGCGTTGCAGGTCTCTGACTGGGAGCAGCCTGAGGACGTTGGTGTTGTTGCTGAGGTGGCTGCTGCTGAGACGTTGTTGGGGAGGGTTGCTGAGGGGTTTGTTGCTGAGGTTGCTGCTGGGCAACGGGCGTTTGTTGTGGTACTGCTGGGGCAGGTGTTGGTTGTGGCTGCTGCTGAACCTGTGTTTGCTGTTGCTGCTGCAAGGCCTGTTGCTGAGGCTGTGATGAACTCTGCTGTTGCTGAGCCCGCAGTT
Organism: Asterella californica; assembly: GCA_036924285.1. NCBI lineage: Eukaryota > Viridiplantae > Streptophyta > Marchantiopsida > Marchantiales > Aytoniaceae > Asterella > Asterella californica. The sequence continues at coordinate 27,912,517 of JAYKYS010000006.1, read as the reverse complement.
GTTGCATCGCATGAAGATTCTGGTGAAGACTGACCTGCCCCGTCACAGGATTGGTGTGGTAGGGAACGGTAGATGGTTGATTTTGAACAGGCTTCATCTGCCCTGCTGGAAGCCATGATTGTGGCTGTGGCACCATGGTACTATTTTGTTGCGGTGATGTTAGGCCCTGCATCTGCGTACCCAATGATCCGACAGATGGTGCTCTCGAACCTTGTTGTGAACTTTGCTTCTGTGCGAGATTGAAGTCAATAAGTACTCTACAACAAAACCAAGAAAGCGTACAGGATATCTACTGTAGGTAATCAGCTCCATAGACACAGCAATACGAGACATAAGACACCACGAAGTAGACGAAAATATACTGAGAGAAGACAGGATAGAAGAGTTCTTTTTCTTTCTAATGTACTGAGCATGACTTACAGAGAGAGATGCAAGATGGGCCTGCTGCTGTTGCGATGTCTGCTGTGGTCTTGAAGCAGCTTGTTGCATTCGTTGTTGCTGGGCAGCAATTGGTGTCGACGTCCTTGCAAGTTGGGAGGCTATGGTACCAGAGGCGGTGATGCTACCTGCACCCATCATGCTCATTGCAGGCGATGTCTGTACAACTCTTTGGGTTGGCGTTGCTCCACTCTGGAAGTGTGACGGTTGGCCTTGGCCTTGCTTCTGTCTTGCCTGCCACAGGAGTCAAAAAGTTGTACACGTCTTACACCGGGGTAAAGTATGGACAGAAAGAAGGACTAACTGTATTACAAGAAACGGATGGACCTACGATAACGATATATAGCTTTAAAAGACAGGTGTGCAGAAAGTGCAATAAGCATCATAAAAGAAGAGTGGACCAAGCAAGCAGCATTGACAAGAGATTAGCAAAAATGAACTGCTGCTTCAACAACGGATCGCCAACACTACTAAAACACATCAGGACTTTTCATGTACATCAAGGACTATTCTACCACCCGTCGCGAGCAATTTGCTGACAAACAGGGTAGAGCATCTCCAACCCTACACCCTATTACCGTCTACACAGAGATGTGAACGTTTTAAACAAGCCTAGCAAACCGTCTTTGACACACATCTCCCACATTTTCTTTCTCTTCCCAACACATGATCAACACACTGCAATAAGAGACCTGAACTAGATACTTATATCATATATTATAATGCATGACCTGTAGTTTTCTCATAATCACAATTGGCTTCGATTTCTGTTACACAGGATCACGGGACTGGGTCGTATCCCTGACAACTCCAACAGCTGATGACTCACCGCCTAGGAAACTGTACCTGCAGTGCTTGCTGCTGAGGAGATGTGAGTTGCGATTGCAGTCCTACAAAACTCTGCGCGCCGGGAACGTTCAAGATGGTGGGGAGCCCAGGAGTCTGACTTTGAGTTGTGGCGCCAGAAGTGCTCATCCGGCCGGTTCCTGCCTGCGGCACATGATGATATGCAGAACTGGCAGATTGCTGGGCCTGCGAATATAAAGATGGCCGGGACGAAGAAAGCTGTTGCTGAAGTGACTGGCTTTGAGAAGTCACTTGGCCCTGGAGCAGATGTTGGTTCTGCTGAGGGAGCTGGCCGGTTTGCTGTGCTGTCTGCTGCGGTCTTTGCTGCGAAGCCAAGCTGTTTTGCTGCTGCTGACTTTGGTTGTTTCTTTGAGCTAAAAGCTGTTGTTGCTGCTGCTGCTGCTGGAGCGAGGTGCTGGACGGCATAGAAGCTGCTCCTGGGGAAGACACCGGAAGGGACGCTGAAAGAGATGTCGAGGGTGATTGCTGGTTAAACTGAGTACCAGCAGGCATCATCGACTGAACCCTCATTACGGGGACCCCAGTTCCAGACTGTTGGAGCAAAAGGCGCTGATTCGACGATGATCGTTGCATTGTTTGATGGCCTTGGGATGCTGACAGGCCTTGTTGCATGGAGGAACCCTGTTGACCTTGGGAGCCCACAGACAGGTTTTGTGCGTATTGCGCTTGTCTCTGCTGCTGCTGATTCTGGTTGACAATGGGTGGTGTTAAATGTTGATTCTGGCCCAGGGCCTGTTGGCCTGAATGCAAAGTTTGCTGCTGAGTCGAGTGTGGTGCATTAGCGTTCTGCACAAGAGTCTGACCTCCGGCAGCCGACTGCAAGAGGGAAGGTGGATTGGGTTGCTGTATACTTTGTTGATACGTTTGCATGCCCCCATGATGGGAGAGCATTGATGGCTGCGTGGAAGGAGCGGAACTTGAAAGCAGCTGCTGGCTTTGAGAATTTTGCAGCGATGCACTGGCTATGGGGGTTGACACCGCTATTCCCTGAGTTGGACTCAAGCCTGATGAAGAGGTCATTGCTCCCAGCCCGGTAACCATGGAAGAAGCTAATCCGGAACCTCCCGTCGAGGACGAGCCCTGCCCTGATACGGTAGTTGTGAGTGCAGGTGAAGACGATGCCTGGGAAGCAGAGACCGGAACCTGCGCTTGCCCATCCATTTTCCAAATTCTTCCTATCCTTTGCTCAATATCTCAAGCTCTCCGTCGTCTTGATTCCAATTAAACTCACTATAGTGTCCCAGAGGAAGCTGAGGCGTAAACCCAATCCAGATCCGCTATAGCCAGTGTAGTATCTGAACTGGAGAACAGACACAAGTGCAGAAGGACCGTAATTCGCAATCTCTACTCCAACGGCCCTTTATACCCGAAACTCTCACTTTGCAACCCGCCACGATGGCAAGACCCCATCCATCATGACCGGTCTTTGTGCCGCGAAAGAATTGGACGAAAGTGTGGATAACGCTAAAGATCAAGTTCATGAACTCGGCAACAAAAACCTCTAGAGAAAACTATGTTTGAAACTCGCTTAGTGCTGCACTCAATCGCCGAGTACCAAATCCAATACCGAAGAATGAAGCGCAAGTACCGACAGACGGCAGTACAGTCAGCAGAACATAAATTGAAACCCCAATTCCCTCCAAAACCGAGTCCTGATCCTCCCTCCTTCACCTGTACACCAAAACCTTACTCCTCCTCCCCTCACCCGCTCGCCTCCCAGGCGCATAGTGAGGGGAACTGAGGGTCTCAGTTCCAGGTCACATAGACACAGGAAAAAGCACGAACGAGAAACGCAATGTTGTGAAAGAATCGAACGCACTTGTCACACCATGCTCCCGTTCAGCACCAGCACCTCGCTCTTATCCTCCCTACACCCGGGCTCGAATCATACCCCGCTGGCTACGGACCACGTGAACGATGATATGAACGAAGCCAGAGCAAATGCGAAAAACGTTCACAAGAAAACTCATCCGCAGCATGGCTTCTGCAACCTGTGGAACAACCCGACTCGACCGCAGGAGGTTCAGGAAGCTCGTTCACCTGAGCTAAAAGATGGCCCTAAATCTCGTCGCGAACCTTTCTTCTCGATTCAGACCGTCTTAGACGAACAAAGAGCTCTTGAGTCTGCTTCTTCATTTCATCGACGTACTACGCACCGGAAGAAACGAAGGCTTCGCGCGCTTGCACAGCATCAACATACTACAGAACTAAGGTTTAGTTAGGCCTTACACAGTTTAGCCACCGCTTGATTACGATGGACGTCGCGAAACGTTCGGGCGCCTGGAACCATACACAAGCCCCATTGGTCCCGGAACCGTGAACTCGGCGCGGAGTAAGGTGTCACATCTCTTGCTCTACTGCATCTGCCAGCGGTAAAGCCCGAAATAAAAGCCGAAATAGTAGGTGGTGGGAGTAGTATACTCTCGCGGCAACTTACGACGGCATGCCCAAGCAAGGCCGCATGCGCACTAGCGGTCAAGTGTTTAGTGTTTTACGCCATGCGAAGGTTAAGTAATAGCGAGTCTATGCGTACTAGCGAAGTTAGTGTTTTCCCAAAAGTTAAGAGTTTAAATCCGAAAAAACTAAGGGACTTTTAAGCAGTACGGGGAGAGTGCCCTCTCCGTAATTTTTACTGACAGTTTTCGGGAAAGATGTAACTGAGTGCCCGAAATTTAGGTGCCCGACAGAGCGAAATGAGCGAAAGATGCGTGAACTTGGCAGGGAGCTCGAATTGACAGTGCCGCGCGAACGAACTTTTCCACTTGAAATCAAATTTATGCACCGTGCAGAATTCAGCCGTGTCTCCCGTGAGTTTTAGGAATAGGTGGTGCGAGCATGTAGTAAATGGTAACTGTTTTATCTTTTCCGTTTATCCTTTCAAGGGGTATCTTATTGTCTTTTGTGGATAATCACAGCGTATCCGGATCAGTTTCACACGAAAGTGACTTTGTTGCATCTCCAACCGAGAGCAAGAGGGTTTGAACCTTAGATCTTTCGCTTAGAGATCTGAGACTCAACCATCTCAACTACCGATCTTCGGTGTAGATCAGTATGCATGTTTTTTTCTCGAAAGAGCGACAGATGTTCCGTCCGGGTCAGGTAAACATGTCCCAGTCGAGGTATTTTAGCAAAGAGAGTGAAATAAATTTTTTAATTATCCACTACTTCAAAAAGTTAAATAGTTAAAATAATGAAATATTTAATTTTCCAAAAACCAATTTAAGACACGGTACTAAACATGTAATCAGACTTAGACTTTTAAAACAAACATCTAAACTGATATTTCTAATTTAACTATAAAATAGAACTTCTAAATATTAATTTTTTAATATAAATTATATGTGAGCATGCAGACTACACTTACCACAGGAAACAACAAAACCAATTAAATGCAATACGCAAAATGACTCTCACGTTACCATAAAAACTCCTCCTAACGAATAATTAGATTAATTTCTAATCTCAATTTTATAATTTCTAATCTCAATTTTATAATTAACACTCCGTAAAGAAAAATTCATCAACGGGTTCTTCAAATACTCTGTAGTTTCTCGTACATTTTCCTTATTCCGAGCTTGGGAACAAGTCATATTTAATACGACTATGATTATATTTCCTTCGACGAATCTCTGTAAAACTATATCTTATTTCATAAGTGAACTCATTTGCAATAATAAATTCTTTACATTTTACCCCAAAGACCGACGAATAATGTGAACTTCAGTATAAATTAGGTTTATGCTTGCTTTGACGATATTGTGAACTCTGCATCAATCTGGAAATATTTTAGCAAAGAGAGTGAAATATACCTTTTAGTTAGAGTTAGGTAACTAAAAGTTACCTCAAAAAAGTTAAATAATTAAAATAATGAAATAATGAAATAATTAATTTTCCAATAACCAATTATTTCCTTCACTTTTTCCTAACCAGGCATATTCAGTATAAGATACATTCAAATGTCCCAGTCGAGGACATCTCCTGCTCGAGTTATGCAGATAGTGATACTTACGTCTCGTCAGCTCGTGAGATGTTGGCAGAGTACTTGTGCTTGACTTCATGATATGGATGTAGCTCGGTATGTTTCGAACCGTTTAATCTCAATGCATCATTTGTAAGTTCACGGCTTTTACTTTCTTCAGTGCCTCAACTGTGTTTGTAATATCGTTTTCTGCAGAAACACATCACTAACTTCAGTTTATGTGTGTTGTCAGGGTCTATTCCCTGTCTGCTAATTCTTTATCATGGTCAACGATGACAGACATAACTAGATAAGCGACAGAGTTGTGATGTAAAACTTCCTACTCAACCATCATTACTGCATTTTCAGCCTCGTCCAGTATGTTTCTTGTGCAGAAGCTCGAACCATATCATTATTGCATTCTCTGCTTATCTGTTATAGTTTTCAACTTCTCTGTTCTAGTTCATTGTTGCTTTATCTGCTTCTCTGTTCTCAAACTTGCCTTCTCCGCTTTATAGTTCCTGATTCGGGCGCACTGATTAACCCTCATCTTCACATATACACGAGACGCTTTTTGTTAGCTTTGCTGGACCGCTTTTGTCTTCTTCTTCTCTATTTCCCTTCTAGACCTGTTCTCGTTCTTTCCTCCATCTGACTTCAACATCACTTAATACTCACAAAGCTTTCGTTCTACCGTCTGAGACCATGGCAAGCAGATCGGAGATCCAAGCGTTCAAGCAAAAGATGAGTATGCATTGGTGGACCCGGTCGGATGATATCTAGCATGATTGTCGAGCTAGAATCTAAAATCTGTGAAAGAGTTGAAGATAGAAATATATGTGACGACCTGCTTGAAGACTGTTTTGCAGTAGTTTCACAAGCTGTTGAAATCATCGAGGAGCTAGAGAATGATCTGCCTCCGCGCCTTTGGAAAGATGCGGATGATTTGTTTGAGTCAATACCTCCACTTGATGGAAATGTATACCACAATGGAGGAGAGTCTGATTGTGAATCTCTGAAATCATGTCAGTGCGCTCCGTGTAGTGATAATAGGTAGTGCCCTCCAGGACTGGTTGTCTATAGTTCTCCGAGTGTAGTCTCTCGAATTGCTTTGATGCGCAAGTGTTGTCTCGTCAAGCAGCTTCACGAATAAACTGCAGTGCCCAATTCACGACTACTGAATTAACGTTGTGCTCTCAGTCTCGAAGTGCACGTCGCTTTCAGAAAATATGCAATGTTTCAGTGTTTTGGATGACACCCAGAATGTCACAGTCGAGAACTCAATCATGAAATTTTCACAACGAAATACTCGCATGCGCTTTGAGCACGTGCTCAACATGAGTATTTCATTCAGAATGGATAAACTTCGCACTGTAGAGTGACATCCGGTTCGCAGGTTTGCCTGCCATGTGTAAAGTGACTTAAAGACGTCAGTTAAACTCACGATCTGTGCGCAGCAGTTTTTAATCTCCTAGAGCTTGGAACAAAATACTTAAGTTGTGCGTTGGTGGGTCCTTTGGCCTCGGGCTGACAGGTTTTCTGCAAATCGCTAAAACTTAAGCGCTAGTGCGCATGCCTAACTGTCACATATAAATCGAAATCTGTGTGGTAGTATAGACAGGAACTGCTCTCACGGTTCCATATAATCACGGTTCGAGTCGACGTTGGAGCTGGTCTTTGCAACGGTTCCGATTCTTCTGCCATCGTGAGTCTTTTCTTCTCTTGCGCTCGAGCCGGTGCTCTATAGTCTGACTGAGTTCTTGTTGATTTACCTGAAGACTGATGCTGAGTTGAGACATAATAATTCAGTGAGTTCAGAAGTTTCCAAGGCTTGTTGAAACAGAAGCTAGAGCCCCTCAAGTCGACTTGATCAAGAATTTGCTGTGAGCTGCACTACAAGGCCCAGATTTTACTTATTATCTCGTGGGCCAGTGAACAGAAAAGGTCTGTTAAGAAATGGGTGAATAAATATTAATAATTAATTCAATACAAGAAATAGGTATCATTGAGTATCTTAAATGAACAAATTTTAGCTCCTGCAAAAAGGCTAATCTACATGAAATGGAGGGATACATTAAGCCATCAAATACATAATCAGTAGTTGAATAAATATGCGTGCAAAATGAGCAAGGAGAAGAAAAAACTACCTGAAAACATGGCTAGTAAAAGACACCATTGTGATAGGTGGGTGGCTGGGCATTTGCATAGCTAATCGTCCATTTGAAAATACACCAGAAATAAAAAATTTGAAATTACTTATATAGTGTTTTAACTTCAATTTCTCCCATGTAACTTCCCCAAATGCATAGCTGCGAAACACTTTGTTTCACTGTGATCATATTAATTCGAGGAGGCATTCAAGAATAAAAGAGTAAAGAGTAAAGTCTTTACCATATTCATTTTTATCTCTTCAAAAGATATCTGACTGTCCTTTATGAGTAACCACAGCGTACCCAGACCAGATTCACACTACATTAGTTTTTTGCAGCACCTCCAATCGAGAGTAAGAGAATTTGAACCTTAGATTTTTCGCTTAGAGGCCTGGAACTTAACCATCTCAACTAACCATCTTCGATAGCTGAATGAAAGTGAAAGTCTTATATGTTGTTCAAGAGGATTTATATCATATATGTATTTGAAATGTATTAATTGAAGATACATTGATGATTATATTTTGTATTTGATAAAATAATCCTCAAGTATTGGACCATCGGTGACTTCCACCTACAAAGTAAGAATGCAATCAAGAAAAACCGATAAAATAATATCCATAAGATTTGCTAAATAGTAGAGAGAACATACAAGCAAAGACAATAATCGAATATAAATTTTATTCTAGGTAACATTTAATTGAATATCAAATATTTTCACTAAATAAGTAAATTTTCAATCATATATATCAATTCTGAAATTTAATATAATATTTCCGAAACTGTTTTGGGAGAAAAATATGCCATGTAGTGAAATGTGATACCTTTTCCAATAAAAATTAATTTCTACCGTTTTCTTTTCTCACTTACCGGAAGGATTACTGAACGCAGCTCCTCCCGAGCACAGCTTCCAGTCAATCACATTGGAGAGTATCTAAAAGTACCATCTACGGGCTATAAATGACCGATTAGACTCCATGACAAATGCATATATCAAGTGTGCCTGTGTCTTATTATGGTGATTAAAAAGTTTATTTTTATATTATTCATAAATACCATCGTTTGATGGATCACTTCGATTTTGTATTGGTTTATTATGGGTTCCAGATTTGGGGTCCTCTCAGCCACTGACTTTTTGGCTTCTGTAGTTTCGACTAAATATTCATAGCTTTGTCTAATCTTTTTAGTCCCAGTTTTCAGTCATGCCTCATGGAGTGGAGAGGAAGATGGCCATTGGTAAGTTTAGGGAGATAAACTTATTGGGTTTTCTGATCCTGACTCCATAGGATCTTAAGCAAGCTTTCTTGTTTATTGGAACGCTGTAAGTAGTTTACCTTCGCCTTGTGAAATACGACAATGTGTATGATGAGTGTGGCGGTATCTTCTTGTTGGAGTGTTTTGCTCTCTATTTTACAAATGAACTTCATGGAAATCAGCGGTATTAGATTTACAATGCTCTCTTCGTCCAACTTGGCTATTCCAATATAACCAAGCTTCTTCTTCTCAAGTAAGTTTTGAAGGAAACATGGAGTTCTATAAATAAATAGTAAATGTCCCTTGGGGTCTTCCCAGACCATGAGACTGTCCATGTGAGTCCATCACAGCAGGACTCAGACCAGAAATTTCGTTAACATTTTATAACGCATGCACCTCTAACTGTACTCGCAAGGAATTATACTCACAACCTTTTTCTTAAAGACTGTAGGCTAAACCACTTGGGACATCGAAAATAGATGTCCCAAGTGTATATGCAGAAACTTCCAAAGATTACCAAGAGTATGTTTTGCATTTCATATGTATTTTTATCTGCATCTTTATATTGCATTAGCATGTCACACTTTGTATCAAAGGCCTTTGAGGTTAAAGGATAACTCCTTATGATAAGAACTGCCACCAGACCATTACTAGGGTTCAACTCTCGAGTTCTTAGTTGTGCAAATTTTGGAATTTGAGGAGTTTTATGTGTTTGCTGCACAATAAGCTCTTATAGAGAAAAAATGGCAGCTCTGAGGATTATGTATACATTGTTTGGCTTCGTATGTATTAATCCATGAACAAATTACTCAACATGTTTATTTCAAAAATAGTCACAATATGATGTTTTCCTTCTGCAGAAAACTCACTATCTATACTATAACTCATTTCAAAAGACACAAGTTATGTCACTTGGAAAAGACTCAAGTAAACAAGCTCATTGACCTGTTTCTTTCAAAACATGCTACATATACTTCTTATGCCTTTTGCAAAAAGGCGTGCCGTCTTCCTCATTCACAACCTATATCTTCTGAAGCATGTAGTGATTACCTTAGGGAGATCCATGGCTTTACATGTCTACACGTTTAGACTTAGGTGAAAATAGGATCTCCCTTTTATTTATAACCTCCATTTCACAATAAAGGTTGGAAACACCTGTTTCTAACAAGTGTTTTTTATTACATTTCTAACAAGTATATTTATGCAAAGGCAAATTTCTTAGCACAAAATGCTCCAGGCAGGTTTATCGCTCTTATTTGATAACTTAAGGCGGAAAATTTATTTATAACCGTGTTCAACTTTAGAATTAGTTTACAATGTGAGTGACTGGAATTATAAACTAGAAGAGCTTCTAGACTTATCAACACAACGTAGGTGAATGAAACGGCTTGGATGAAACTAGTAGTATTGTGATAAAATCAAACCATACAATAACCATTTTATTGCAATAAAAATAGTGTTCGAGTCTCTAGGGTATAAACAATGGCTATGCTTTAGTACACTACTTGCCAAATTTTAGAAGGCTATATCATATGTAAAAAAAATAATTATACTATATTTGCATGTTATAACGAATATAAGGGTGCAAAATATGTTGTTTATATTCTCCAACTCAAGTAAAGACTTACCGTTTACAATCCACTCCAAGAAATCACCAAATTTATATTTAAAAACTACCTGCAATCCGATAAAGGAGTCTCGTTTTTATTTCTCTATATTATAATATATACTTTAAAATGGATCCTTTTCTACCATTCAGTAAAATATAACTTAAATAATGTGTTAATACATGTGTCACCTTTTATTACTGTACAGTTCTATGATTATTGATTTACATCAAAATTTAAACTAGATTCCAGACTGTTTGTACATAAAACTAAATAGAAAATGATCATCTGTACACACCACTAGAGAGATGTATATGATTAGTTAATGTATGCTATTTTTCAAATGTTACGTTTTGGTATAAAACATGAGCTTTCTCATTTATAACTCATATATTCTGTATATATAAAAGATGAATTTATATGAATTTTAGATAAATTTTAATTGCTAAAAACTGATCTTATCAGAATATTAAAAATTAAGGTTGGATGAACTTGGATCAGATGTGCTAACTACGTTTAGTGAGGGAATGACCCCTCGAGCAATCTGCTAGAAAGTACAAATAATTTTTTATCGAGCTTGATATTCTTTGCAGTCATGCAAAGAAGTAACATGCATGTCATAATCGTTTGGTGACTTACCGTTGGATTAATGGTCAGAGTTCTAAGATCTTTGTTCGCATACTATAATGCGAACTCAATCCAGTCCATTGTGAGTGTTAGTATGTGAGCCTCGTGAGAATTGTCTTAGTCATGAACTTGTTGATGACACAGTTGAATGTCAATGACAAGAAGTTATCTCTTTTATTTGTGAAAATATATCTTAGTCGATATAATTTCTTGCCAAGGAATGCTGACCTTGTCAAATACGTGAGAGATCTTATATGGATATGTTGGATTTGAACTTTATTCTGTACCAAAAGATTAAACTTCAATATTGATTGTGGTTGACAAGAACTCATCCTTCTCATAATATTTATCAAAAGTCGATTGGCTAAAGTCATTGGATGCGCAACAAGGTCACTATGTCTTTTTGGTGGACAAGTCCTAGGCACGTTAAGTGATCACCAATCCAATCATCGTCAACATTATTGATATCTTAACATATGGATCGATGATATTTCGTGCATTCTGCTCCGAGCAATGTCATGCTCTTGCTACTATGAATACATGCATGTATTGCTTACTGGACAATGCGAAAGTCTTTTTAAAACGACATAATGTATTGTTAGACATAAACGTATTGATTCTTTGTGGATTATATCGTTTGAAATCCAAACCACCAGACCAACAACACTTTCGTCAAAATCTCCAGATCATAGTGCACTTCACAATCCATAAGTAAGACTAGATTGAGATTAAGCCTCATCATTTTACTATTGTCTCATTCTCATCTGGAAATAACTGCACCTCATTTTTCTTCATGGTCCATAACTCTAGATGTCACTTGAGAGTCAATACAACCGTCCGATACTTCGAACTCTACAAGTTGAAGAAAATGAATTTGCAAGATATGATATAACTCCATGTCCCTCTGCAAATTGTCCAAATCAAGTCCATCCAAAGCTGGCAGAGAGAGCCACATGATACCCACACTACAAATATGATGCGGTCAAGGATCGAGTGAAATATCTCTATCTCGCATGACCTCCATCTATGTATGTGTCACTCATATGCAAACACATACATCTAAATTATATTGAACAAGTCTTGTGGATGGTGACTATGGTGGGAGACAATAAAAACTCCTCCTATGCATAATGATAGCACTTGACTGAAGTCGCTGAATAACACTATGATTCTTGCTAGCGCCACATGTGTTCAACCTTAACTCTATTCATCCAAAGACTAAACCTTAAGTAGAAGATTAACTTCAGAAAAGACAAAGAAATATCAACACACATCTGATTGAAAATGAGGTCAAAAACATTCCTCGTGTTATTCTTGATAATGCGGTATACTAACGCTTTATGTCTATACTATAAGAACAAGAAGAAGCAAGAAAAGACTTAAAAAAACCATAAATTTTGAAAGAAGTAGTTAAGCGTTAGAAGAAAAATAACCTAAACAACAACGTAAACTTATTTCTCTTCACGTGCTTTTTTGACATGAATGACAATATCATGACTTTCAAGTTGTCTACAGAGTACTTCCTTGATGCAACTCATCTTTTTTAGCTTGCATTACAATATCTTGATATTTAGATTCCACGCTGAGTTACTTTGTTCACACATTTCTTTTCTTTAATATCGTCACATTCATGTTACCCCTAGAGTTATTTCTTCCTGTGCGCTTGGATGATAATAATAGTGCGTAAGTTGTGCAACCGAGAACTGAACCGAAAAATAATCAAATGAGATCAATAAGTGGACCAAGTGAAAAATGTTGTAGAGAGACGTGTCCATGTAAAGAACCAGAAAAGAAAAAAATCAAAGCAATTATGCGAGATGGAGTCATATCGAGACACCGAAGATCGCGGTCTCAAGTGATTTAACCTATAGTCCTATAAGAGAAAGGTCATGAATTCAATCTCCTGCGGGTACGATTGAAAATGCATGCGATTGCAAACTATTAATGAAGCTTCTAGTCCGAGTCTCACTGTGCTTGACTCACATGGACATGTAATAAAATTTACCATCAAGGGTGGATACCATGAGGTCTCGCTAGGAGGAGAGGTCTACTCTCCCTAGAATTTGAATTGCTGGGCGGCCGATGGACCGATTACTATTGGAATCTTTTGAACTTGCACATATCAACCACCGGAGCAACTATTCTCGGAGGTCAAAAGTGTACGAATGTCTTGTAGGCATTTTGCATCACTCTTGAATAGTCTAGAATGCTCCATACATTTATATCGGACTGAAATTTGTTAACCTGTTATCGAAGATTGACGCACTTTCGTTCTACAATTCTACATTTCAAGAATCTATTATGAACTCAAATTGTAAATCTCGAATGGATATTTCTTTTTAAACCTTGGGTATGACTATAAGTGCTCATGGTAACCAATAACACTTGATTTCACGGGTTGCCCTCAGAGAACTAGGAAATTTAACTGTTATGCAAAAGTAGATTATGATTATTACTTTTCATCTCAAGTTAAATCTGTAAAAAAGATAAAGAATCAAGGTAAAGCTATTCCTTAATTTCACAAGTTATGATTCAATCTCAAAACAAACTACTTGATAAAAATGAAAATGAAAATAAAAATGAAGAAGATCTAGAATGTTTTCTTCCTACTCAAAGAACACAGAGGAATAAACGAATATTTTCTCTTTCGTGCTTTTGTACTCGTACTCGAGGTTTAATCGTAACTCGCAGCCGACGGCAACCAACCCATACGCAACAGCTCAATGCATTTTCCCTGAGAACTCCCCCAATCTCTCATGGCCGTGATAACGTGTCTAAAATGATGAGAGAACCCGCAACATATATGGAGAAAGTTGTGCAATAAGCCTCTTTGTAAAAATACTTTTATTTGCCACGGAGTTTGCCGAGCGTTAGAACTGATCTAAACCCCTTGAGCCCGTTGTACCTTTCTCTGAAATTAGTCAGGGAAAGTAATTAAGATGATAAATAAATAAGTACGAATGGAGCCTCGATACCCCATTGAGTATTTCACTTCACAAGCTTCCGACATCGACGTGTGACGCGTCTACGAGTTGGGAGAACGCCGCAAAGCGTCGGATCAAGGGATCATAATCCATCGATCGCTTGTTCATTCGCCTCAAAACATCAGGAACAAGGATGACATGACGTCAGGACATCTCATGATCCACATGCTATATCCGAAGCAGATTTGAGACCCAAATCACAGGATTCAAAGCTGCCCACAGAGGCAACCTGTCGCAAATTGATGATTTGAGTACAACGCGGTGACCATGATACACTGACCCATTACAGGGCGGCTTACAATGAGGTGGAAGATGGTACGGTACTATGAAGCTAAGAGTCCACGTGCTGGAATGGAAGTGAGTAAATTACAGGGATTCCGATTACTTCTAATCTGATCTATATCACGAGACACTCTTCACATAAACTGGTCTTCAAGAACTTCCTTCAACACCTGCAGTCGGCTAATGACTTCCGGATTCATAAGTTTTTGTGCTTCCTTGATGAGCGTTCCCTGTTTATTGGTGTGATAGGCATCTAAGACAATCTTCACCCATTTATGCAAGTTCTCCGGGGTCCTGTCAGCAGCCAGCAGAACAGGAAGACTCGATTGTTAGCTATATATTACATCCAACAAACACTACCACATCGTGACTGCATACTCCACTATTCATTCTATTCTTTCATGCTTCACACAAGAAAGGACAACGTAAACGACACGTGTTGGTGCACCTCTCTCATGCACATGTGAAAGTCCGCGCTACTTTTCAATCTACAAGTATTCCAGTTTCCAACCAGGATGCAATCGACTAGAGGAAAGAGCATGTTGCAAAGTTGTCCTGCACAAACAAGATGAGAAGTGGGAGACTCACGTGTAGAGCATGTCCTCGTTTTTGCCTTCGAGTTCATCTCCAGGGGAGAAAGCGTCCGTCATAGCTGCAAATCGTTCACGCGGGTCTGGAATGGCCAAGAGATGTCGTATGATGCGAACTTCTCGAGGAACAAGCCTCTGCATGTTACCCCTAGCAACGTTGTACAAATGCAACATGATGTCCTTGACCTGCGGCGACACAGACAAGCATCTGTTCTTCAATCGAGTATTCAGTTTAAGATGTCTTGATGAGAGCCCCCAGGGGTGCTGAAAGTGATAACTGCGCTGATAACGCTTAGAGGAGGCACTGGAAACCGCAAGCTAGAAAAAGCAGCTACTTCAAAGCGTAAAGGCAGACTCACAAGAATAAGCAGCTTATTCAGAGGAAAATTATGGGCATGAACACATTCACTACTAAAGTCCATGTCTGTGAATAACGAAGGGTCGACACCTTATGAATACTGCAACCGGAACGAAACCCACAATAACCACTAACAATAGAACTGACTCCACAGAAACTGCCGACATACTTACCTCTTCCTTCATCATCGTTGACTCTTTGGCTGCTGCCCAGGCCTTAGTAAAAAGGAGCATCAAAGTTGAATCAAGTTCCTGCCTCTGAGCTAACTGGTCGATTTTATTCGCTGCAGCTTCCAGAGAAGGCGAATTTAGAATATCATCAAATTTTAACTGTGCCTCAACCAGAGATTCATCGTCTTCTTGAGCACAATCGTGGGCTTCGATGGCTGACAGGCACTTTCCTGCTATAGCAGCGATTTCTACAGCAACCACCCAAACAGCCAGAAACCACGGATCAGAGTTTGTTACTCCACGAAGCACGCAAACAAAAAGTGTTATGCAAACTCCTTGTTATAAACTACAAGAGTATATTCCAATCTTAACCTATGAATCACGACTGTATCCGGTTTATATGTTAGGAAGCCTCGCGATCACTATCGAAAGACACATCCTGACTTTTCTTCTTACGGCAACTGCAACTGTTTTGCAGCAGTGGGAAAACATATTTCAGGACAAATAATTAAAGAACTTCCATACGAGATAGATATAACGAGTCATGGGCCATGCACATGGGAAACCCAAATCTCCTTATTCGATAAGCAGCTTGCCCCCTTTGCACGAGTCTCCCTGCAGAAAATGAACCAATCGGAATAACCAACCTTCACAATGGTAAGGAAGAATATCGTACCATCCCGACGACTGAGGTTTTTGTAGCTGGCATCACAGAGAGTGTGAAGGTGTTCAAAAAAATCAGTGGTGAAGTCCTTTCGTCGCTTGGCAACAACTATGTCTAAATTCGAGGGGTTCTTCTCTATTTCTGCTAGCAATTCATCATGCCTTATCATATCGTCATCGACCTGAGACAGAGAGTTACAAGAAATCTGTATTAAAAGTTATCCGCCTCCGAAACCACCATCAACGAACCTGATAATTCAACTGGCCAAGAGTACAGGCAAACAAGGTAGGCAACATAAATATAGCGAATTCTGGCTGCCATGAGTTTGACGGCTCCACAGGCGATTCTTAGCCGCAATATACGAGCCACAGAACTGAGGCCACTAAGTCAACTGGAACTATCAAGATCCTGTTATTCACTGGAATAAGGCAATGGATGGGCCTCTAACCTGCTTCAACTTCCTGGCCAGCTTCAACAAATCCGCTCTCCTTTTGGGATCTTCTTCAGCTTTGGCGTTGGTTTTGCATCGCCTGTAAAAGTGAGGCCTGATTCTAGCCCACTCCTCACTAAAAGCTATAAGCTTCCGCCATTCGGATGAAGAGGTTTTCTCGATCATAAAGACTTCTATCAACCGGTCGCAAACACGACTCATTTTATATCCAGATTCCATTTCCTCAGCATCTTCCGCCGCGTCACTATTTTCTTCTCCCTGCGGATTTTGATTCTTTTCAACCACTGCCTTGTCTTCTCCGGTCACAGGCACAGCAGCCTTCGTCGATCCAACTCTGCTTTCAGGATCAGAGACGAGATTCACACTTTGAGCAACATTAGGGGCTCTAAACTGACCCTGTCTCCAGAAATTTAGTCTTCCACAAAATCCACTCTCGAGATCCTTCCTGCTCCTCGAACCTAATCCATGTCCTGTTCTGTATTTAAACTCTATCTTCGCAGAGCAAGAGGGCGTACTTCCAACAGCACCAATTGCCACGCTACCCTCCCTCGGAACAACTCCTGCACCCGCGCACGGAATGAAGCCCAACCTGAGCGCCATTACTTCAAACGCTCAGCAGCCCATACACAATCGTGACGAAAACTACCTTCTTAGGCTTAGCGCTGAGGCTTCTTCCAGCCAATGCGAATTTCAAACAGAAAATAGAGACAGAGGTGTTCGGGACAGAGCTGGTAAACCCCCGACTTCCAAACTAGGGTTTTAGTCCACTTCGTGGACAAGGAACCCTGTCCATAACCAGTCGGTCATAAATTTATCGCTTCCACTTAGCAAATTCCGGTTCCACCAAACTCTTTACTTTATCGTCTAGAACGTGTTGATATTCTGTGAGAACGCATTCTACAGGGCCTTGATGTTGGTTTACAGACAAAAGCCACTTCCGAATGCTAAGCTGGTTTTCAGGCTAGGATTACATGAGAGCGATTCTCGGAAGGCGCCGGAAGCAATGATTTGAGTCAGGAGTTAATTCCCGCGAAACTTGGGACATGCACACTAGACTCGGTCCACCTAGAATCTCCGGTATTAAACCACTAGTAGGGGTACAAAAGCCTTCACTTCCCACGCGGCGGACTCTTTTCACTGTAGCTGCTTTTTTTCTCTCAGTCAGAGTGCGGGAGGCCAAGGTCTCTGTGGAGCTCCTTGTCTCAAAAGAGCAGTTGGTTCATAGTAACACGAGGGTAAGTGATAATAACAAAATATGCTGGATAGGAGAACATTTCAAAATTCAAAATTCAGAATATTTTATTTCTGTGGTTCTCAGTGATCCGGGATTCACTTGATAATTTTGAAGTCATCCGTAGTCCTCCTGAGCTCATCATGGGCTCATTTTGAAGCTCTTCCTTTTCTGCTCATTTTGCTACCAAGATCACAGTGTTTGAAGCTATACTGCGTTGGTAACTGTGTTGCGCAAATCTCTCAAGGGCCCCCGCCCGTGCTGAACTTACTTAGTGAAGGTTTAAAATGATTAGCGGTGGGGATCCCCACCGCTAATATAGAGGTACTTGTGGTTTAAAGAAGTTACGTACTGACAACGACGGGTGATCATTAAAAGAGTTCTTGGGATGACACCAATCTGCGCTTTACTACCGAATGAGTGATTAGCGGTGGGGATCTCCACCGCTAATCACTTTTAACCTTTGTTAAATAAGTTCGGTATGGATGGGGGCTTTTGAGAGATTTACGTCTTGCAGTTATCATCGCAGTATGTGATGAAATTTTGTGATCTTGGTAGCGAAATGAACAGAAGAGAAAGAGCTTCAAAATGAGCCCATGATGAGTTCAGGAGGAATACATACGACTTCAAAATTATCAAGTGAATCCCGGATCACTGTGAACCACAGAAATAAAATATTTTGAATTTTGAATTTTGAAATGTTCTACTATCCAGCATGTTTTCTTATAATCACTTACCCTCGCGTTATCATGACCCATTGAGCTGTTTTGAGACAGGGAGTTCAACTGGGACCTTGGTCTCCCACACTCTGACTGAGAGCTACAGTGAAAAATACCCGCCGCGTGCGAAGTCAAGCTTTTTATACCACTACTAGTGGTTTAAGACTTGCACTATGAGATAAAAGTTTTTACAACCGAGAAATATTCAGTAAGCGACTGCATGAAAACAGTTGCATTAGTATCAAGCTACGTGGATGTTTTTAATGTTTAATGAAATGAATGAATTAAAAACTGATTGAGAATTATTTATATGATTGAGTCAGAGCAAAGGGATAAGGGAATCAAGACCTCCTTCAGAGTCGAATTATATCTTTTGTTTCACAAAATATTTTGGGTGTGTTTGGAAAAAATACTAAAAATCTCTCAACTGGAATCACAGGTTGGAAAACAACAAAATTTGTGTCCAACTTTTATTGTTGGACAATAGATTTCTTTCAACAGCAAAGCAAAACAAATCATTCACGGACTGCTCAATGATGGTAAATGTCTCAGTTCTCTGTCAAAACTTGCAATGTATAATGATTGACAATACAATAGTAGTAGAGTAGTGTTAGCGAAAGGTTTCAATGTAGTCTATTATATTATTAAAACATCTCTTTTATTTTTTAAATCAGTTGAGATTGTATCTGCTAACTTACAGCTCAAACATTGCATCGCTTCTGAATCACATAGACGTTAGACTAATAAACTACTGTAGATCATTGTGAAAATGTTTTAGTTCCAACTCCAGAAAGAGAAGTAGAAATCTCTTATTCAAACTCTACGGTGTCTAGTTTTTACATTCAACATGTTAAGATTCTCTTCTTTTTAATTTTCTCATGAAACTGAATCACACGTCAATCCTGGAGGTCAGACTCAAACGTTATGAGAAGGTGCAATTTGCTTTGGGTAACTGAAAGATTCATATTTCACGCTTCTCAACATCATAAAGTGAGGAGTCTAGATAATCTAGATCTTAAGTATCAAGAGCGGGAGTTTGTCTATTTTTCCAACTTTCTCCAAAAAACTTTTGACAACATTATTGTGTAGGTCTTGTCAAATATACAAACTTTGTTGAATCGACACAAATGGAGCTAAGATAACAAAATTATGAGGGTTCTATAAATAGATAAGTTGATAAGACGTGATGGTGACGTGATAAATAAAGTGTTGATATAACAACAATCTCAAGATGTTGATGAGACAAAATGTCATATGTCAAATTTGTTAATGTAACACTATTGACATTGCAGTTTGTATTCATGTGATAGTACGTTGACATGACATGTTAATTAGACTCAAATGATGATGTGACAAGAGAGAGATTACATGACGATGATAGATGTATGTACATGTTGACGTGGTGTCTACATGTGACAATATAATGCTCATGTGGCGTAGTTGTGGATAAGGGTGATTTGATTGATATTGATTGGATCACAATGAATCAAAATGTTAATGTGATAGTACATATGCATAACATGTGGCATGCTGACATGGATGCATTGTGATCGCATGTATTTGTGCGTGTGACAGAATGTGGAGGTGACACATGGATCTAAGTGTTGTGCTTGTCCAATGTGTGAAACCCATGTCATCAAGATCATTTTAAAAATAAATTTGGATTTAAATGTTGAGAAGCTACATTTTATCATGATTTTTTCTAAGATAAGGTCGAGTCAAATGAGTCTAAAAGATAAACGTTGAAGTTTAACGTACATCTTACTCAATACAACATATAATCATTATACAAAACTTGTTGTACTTCACGATACGTCTTGAAGTCAACAAGACACTTACCCATATGAGAGCATGCAATAATTAAAAATGAGCTTCGAGACGTGTCTTGAAGTTCATGATATTTAAGAAGTGAACCTTGGGATGCATCTCCAAGTTCAATGAAAGGAAAAAAGATAATGATGATTTTGATATAAGACGTAATAATTGCTCAAGAGTCCATTTCAGACATGTTGGATATCATTAGAATCAGTTTGGCAAGAAGAATAGTTTGAAATATTCAAATTTCAGAAAAATCAACAAGTGAACTCGTCTCTGAGTTGATGAAGTGATGAATTGGAGAAGAGAGAGCTTGAGGAAGCATAAATTCCTATCTTAAGATCCGTCGGAGTGATCAAAATATACTTTTCGAGAGAAACAAGTTGGGAAGCTCAGTATCGAAGAAAGCAAACATTGACTAGTATGAAGCTTTCTCAAGGTTGACTAGTTGGATTTAGTATGGTTGTATGAAGAATGTCATAGTTTTCTAGACAGAAATTAAATATCATATTTTATTCTTCTTTGATGATATATATTTTATTATTAATTTATTAATTTCAGTTAAAATTTAATAATTCTAAATTTTTTTCCTTCATTATTTACCGATTGAATATTATTTTTGGAAACCATTTTAGTGGTATTTGTTAGATCGTAGATAGTGTACAACTAGAAGGTGTATCCCAAGGTACAAACACAAATCATATTATAGTTTCATTATAAATCGAGTATTGAACAGTTTTGTTACGTGGCATCAAAGAAGTGTAAACATGACTAACATTATTGTCAAATAAAATAACCAATAACATTGAGATCACATGATGTGACAAGATTAGATGATGATAGCTTTTGTTGAAGCTAGAATATTGATTACACTGGACAATATGAGTTCTAGAAATTTTCTTGACCTTTTCTCCTGACGATCAAATATCTCTATGAAATTTCTCACTTGGTTTCCACACCAGTTGCAATTTGGAGTTTTGAGATATAAAGAAAAATATACTCGCTCTGTTTTGAAATCAAAACTGAGAATTTTTTTTTACTCTTAAACTTATTTTCCTATTTAATATACATAATATAATTCAGATTAAATCATTTCCAAACAACCGTCAATATCCGTTAGTGAGGGGGCAACAAAGAAAATTAAAATATTGTATCACTATACACAGTAGAGAGGTTTTTAGTATATAGGGTTTCCGTATATAAGGTTTTCACCGAAGATCGGTGGTTGAGTTGGTTGGGCCTCAGACCTCTAAGCGGCAGGTCTGGGGTTCGAGCTCGTCTGCTCCCGGTTGGAGGTGCAAGAAGTCGTTGTGTGTGCTATGTATGCAATCTGGTCCGGGTACGCTGTGGTTACCCACAAAGGACAGTCCAATTCCCCTCTAAGGGATAAAGCGGACAAGTTAACAACTTTAACTTTTATTACACGGGCCCAAGTCGACACTGCAAGATTTTATCACCGTGAATAGGTTAGCACTAGACTATTGTGGGATCACTTTACGGAGGTTTCACTGTACTAGAAGTCTTTTGATACGAACCTGGTTTCGTTGCCTAAACAGGTAACCGTATAAATTCATTCGGAATTGGGCTTCAAGGATTGATGCTAGTACTCGGGATTACCACTTCGGCAGAGAGTAGTATTCGCAAAACTGGAACTCGACTTGGTTGTTGATCCTTTGCCGCGCTTCAGAAGCTGCCTTCCTTCGATCACATTTGCCCTACAAAATCGGCCGATTGATCCCACATCGCTGGCAGGAGGCGATCTGTGTGGGCGCTCACATTTGCCCCACAAATTCCAGACTCGTCAGATATCGTTGTTCAGGAGCTGATTTGTGACATCTCAAGAGCTCCCGCGAGCCTGATTTGGTTTCACTCCCAATTTTTGAAGTAGTGTTTCCCAAAGATGCCAGGAGCACAGGTGGTTCCGGGCGGTGGAGGTGGGAAAACAGAGAAGTATGTCGACAACAAGCGGAAGGATGATATCAGGATGATGAACATCGCTGCCGGCAAGGCTGTCGCCGACGCTGTTAGAACTAGCTTGGGTCCGAGGGGTATGGACAAGATGCTGTCAACCGCCAATGGTGATGTGATCATCACCAATGACGGAGCCACCATTTTGAACAAGGTGGGTGCAAGAACGCTGGTTCTTTAACTCTCGAATCTTCTCTTTGTGGTTCTTTCACAATCTTGCGAAGGTGAGGAGTTTCAATACCTGTCAGAAGCAACATGTCGAGCGGGGTACTGAACATAATCCGTGCTTGTAGATGGAAGTCTTGCAACCCGCCGCGAAGATGCTAGTCGAGCTGTCGAAGTCACAGGACATTGTAGCAGGAGACGGAACCACAACAGGTGATTGCATGTTGCGCCACTTATCGTAGTAGCTGTAGCTTTCGCTATGCTTTTCAGGTCACTCTAGGTCTGCCAGTGAAAGCAATCTTGGCCTTAGGAGGGCTTGTTTGGTTTGGATGTTTTTCGTTGATTTATTAGAGAAGAATATCTGGGTAGACGGTGTCGGGTTGAGCGGAAAGATTGCATGCTAGGAGTTTGGGGAAAGTATCATCTTTGGCACTTTTGCCTCATATTAGTTGGGTAAACTTTATACTTGCTTATGAGCCACTGAAGGCGGACTATTCTTCCTGGAAGGCATAAATACTTCTAATCTACTACATCCTCTGAGCTGTCGCTTCTTGTTCCGTATTGCTTGCACGTATGTTCGCAGTTGTTGTTGTTGCTGGAGCTCTTCTTAAACAATGCCAAGTTCTGCTCGGTATGGGTGTTCATCCCACTGTAATATCAGATGCACTCCACAAAGCTGCAGAGAAGGCCGTAGAGGTTAGTGCCATTTCTCGTCTCATTCGCTACTCTCCAGATTTGTTGTTCAATTGTATATGTTATACCACTATGGAGTATGAGCACATTGTTTACCTCTTTCTTTTCTGGTGTCTCAGTGTGGCTGCTGTTTACACCCCTTGAGACTTCCTGGATGAGGCAGAATGATTCCACATGCACATATTGCTCTCTTCTTACATTAAGTTATATGCAGGTTCTGACTGCTATGGCTATTCCAGTTGAGCTCACGGACCGTGAGTCTCTCGTAAAAAGTGCAAGCACATCATTGAACAGCAAGGTAAGAGAGCAGGGTCAGTGCTGCACGTTGTATGGTCCGCCTCAGCCTCAGACATATCGGTTCAGGTTTCCTAGCAGCGGTACCAGCACGGTTTGGATGGAGCGTATATCGTCTGTGTTGCAGTTTTCTCTGGGTCGATCACGTGGTACTGTTTTCTGACTCCGTGATTTCACTAACGCAGGTGGTGAGCCAATACTCCTCTCTCTTGGCTCCCCTCGCTGTGGATGCTGTTCTCAATGTGATTGACCCTGCGCGACCAAATTCGGTTGATTTGCGTGACGTGAAGGTGTTGAAGAAACTAGGAGGCACGGTAAGTCGTGTTATATACCACAAGAAATATGCGTAGTTTAGAACTTCTTTCTTGAGTGGTGTCACATGCTTTGTCAGGGTGGACGCTGTTTGTCGCTACTGTTCTACCAATCTGGTTATTTCTCCGCCGGATTTACCTTCACGGTTGCAGCTTATATCGTATGCAGGTTGATGATACCGAGATGATCAAGGGACTGGTTTTTGATCACAAAGCTAGCCACACCGCTGGAGGTCCTACGCGCATAGAGAATGCAAAGATTGGACTTATCCAGTTCCAAATTTCGCCCCCGAAGACAGATATAGAACAAAATGTTATTGTGTCTGACTATACCCAGGTACGTCTCTGTTAAAGCATGTTACTGTCATCTTGTATGTTTAGGTGAATGCAAACATACGACGTTGGGTGGTTGGTTGGTAACGGACAGAATACTAACCGGATGTTCTGTGGAATTACAGATGGATCGGATACTTAAAGAGGAGCGAAATTACATCCTAGGAATGATTAAGAAGATCAAGGCAGCAGGGTGCACTGTCTTACTCGTCCAGAAGAGTATCTTACGAGATGCAGTCACTGATTTGTCTTTGCATTATCTCGCAAAGGCGAAGATCCTGGTTGTAAGGGATGTGGAGCGTGAAGACATTGAGTTTATTAGTAAAACTTTGAACTGCCTGCCTATTGCAAATATTGAACATTTTCGACCAGAAAAACTGGGCCACGCTGACCTAGTGGAAGAAGTGCATGTTGGAAGTGGAAGTGTAAGTTACAGCTTCTCCGCATAATCTTCATGAAATAGTTACACTTTGCTCTTGTATACCTGCTTAAGATTCTTGGGTTTAGCGAAGCCGACTTTGCGCCTGGTCCTGGAGTGCACCGTTTGGATCAAATCCTCATTCGACTATCCTGACTGTCAACATCCTTACTGTATTACTGGGATATGGCAGTGTTGAGTTCTGGTCCATCGCGACCTTAGATATGACATGAATCTTCCTCTGCAGATCGTGAAAGCAACCGGTATCAAGAACATGGGACGGACAACGACAGTTTTGGTTAGGGGTTCCAACGCTTTGGTAAGTGTTTTCATGAGTGTTTTGTCTGGACTATAAAGCAGTATTTTATGTTCGAGTATCGTTGTTGGAACTTGAAGAGAATCTGGCGGGGGTCTTAGCGCAGTAGGCGCACTTGTAACTGATTGGGCAGATTTCCCTGAAGGTCTGTATTACTTTGCACGAAGTGAACATGACTTTGTGCACGAAATCGTGCTTGGGAAGATAAATAGTCATCATGGAAGGCAGTTAGTAACGAGGAGAGAAGTACAAGAGAAGTGGCGGAGGATGGATCAATTTTAACACTTGCGTTACTTGATCCTCAGGTGCTGGATGAAGCCGAAAGAAGTTTGCACGATGCCCTCTGTGTAGTTAGATGCCTCGTCAATAAACGGTTCCTGATTGCAGGTACAAATTCAATTCAGCGATTGACCACACCAGACCTTCCCGTAACTTTCTGTCGCTGCTGCTCAGGTTGACGTAAGCTTACTGTTTCCCGTTCTCGGCGCATGGTAGGTCTAAAAGTTTTTCATTTCAAAATCGTACAGGTGGAGGTGCTCCGGAGATTGAGGTATCCCGACAACTAGGAGCTTGGGCCAAGACTTTGCATGGAATGGAGAGTTACTGCGTTCGCGCTTTCGCAGAAGCCCTGGAGGTGAGCTGCGTATCTGATTACACGGTTGTTTGTTCCTACAGTGGTAGCACTTTGATAACTTATTCGGAGTGTCTATTTTGAGCAGAATCAATTCGTTTGTCAGATTGGTCGGTCTTACTTTGTTGTTGTGGTCTACGCAGTCTGCTAATTGGGTTCTGGTAATTATGGTCGCTGCAGGTTGTTCCCTATACTCTAGCAGAGAATGCAGGTCTTAACCCCATCGCCATAGTCACTGAATTGAGGAACCGTCATGCCAACGGAGAGGTTAGTGCTACATCCGTTCTTGAGTTTAGTTATTCCTGATATTTTCGGCTACATTAATTTCAGTCTATCAGTTGGCAGGGAACTAATATGGCGTTAATCATTTTCAGGTGAATACTGGCATCAATATACGCAAAGGACAGATAACTAACATCTTGGAGGAGAACGTGGTCCAGCCTCTTCTGGTCAGCACTAGTGCCGTCTCGTTGGCAACGGAATGTGTCCGAATGATCCTCAAAATTGATGACATCGTCTCAACACGGTAGACTTAAAGGCTTAGAATGGTTGTCTCTATAGTTTTTGCTAGGCTCAAACGCGGATGGATGGTTCCAAGAAGGTGAGAGAGTCCACACTTATTTAACCGTTGGGGCTTCTTAAGTCGAATTAGCTGTTTACCGCACCATTCGAACGAGTTCTTGAATCGGTGAAGTGCGGTAGATTTGAGTGAGTCTTCATCTGCTTCATCTGGAGATTTTGACGCCCTCAGGGGAAGTCCTGTTAGTAAATTTCCGGATGACGAATCATCGGCAATATCTCCGAGGAGTCCATGTTCTTGTATCAAGACACTTCTCCCTTTGATTACCATTCAGACTTCTGTAAGTCCTGGTTTCTAAAGGTACGAGCAGAGAACAGACCATCACACATTGAACGGCAGGGATAACTTGTTCGGTGGTTAGCCATGTTGTGGAAACCTGCGGGAAGAGGAGAGAGAATGAAAGGTCCACTGAATAGTATGCCTGTGGTAGGCATATTATAAGGGCACTCGATCATTGGCAGTAAAGGATCCCCTGAACTTTCCTAAAGCTTTTTACAGGCTTGTGCTGTAAAATTTACGTACAACCTCTGATGTGGACGTTCGGTGTCTATGCCCGGAAATGTGACCTATATTGTACATCGTTCGAGAACTTTTGATCGAATTTCTAGACGTTCTGCACTCCTGGACACATGCTTCTCACCTTAAATTATGATTTCCTGTTACGGGAGAGGCTTTAGTGGCCCGATTCCAGTGTGACGGAATTCTCTGGACGTAAACGCAACAGCCCGTACCATCCTCTAGAAAGCAAGCTTCCGGCGCATGTTAACCTAAGTGATTTACTCTCTGGCTCCGCCTTGTTCTAACTTAAACCACAAGTGCGGTTATATTAGTGGTGGGATCTTCACCGCTAATCAATTTTAACCATTACTAAATAGATTCGATTTTGACAGGGCCCTTGTTTGATTTGCGTCACGATGTTAATTGGGCACGTAATATATTGATCAGGGTATTGAAATGAACAGCATATGATAAGCTTCAAAAAGAGATCATGATACCTTCATTATGATATCAAATGACTGAAGAAAAATCTGTAAAAGCGAAGATGAATGAGAGTTTTGAAAAAAGATTTTTTTTTTTTGAATTTTGAATTGTTCTACTCTGAAAAAGTTTTTGTTACAGTGATAATGTCGTGCTCTACAATGATATTTCTCTGTTGGTAAATTTCAACCAATTTGCAGTCCGACTGAATTTCACTAATCTGACTCACTGCAGTTATTTTATTCCGGTACCGGTCTGATTTTCTGGAGCCGGTAGAAATTACTGCTAGAAGGGGCCAACCACTCGCTCGAAGGCTGGCTAGCCACTAGCGAAGGGTCGCCCGAAGGCTGGCCACGAACGGCCAGCCACTGGCCAAGCCTATAGGGTGGCTGTCATTCCTGGGCAGCCACTGGACAGCCTTCTGGCCAACCTATAGGGTGGCTGGCCAGGAACGGCCAGAAGCTGGTCAGCCACTGGCCAGCCTATAGGGTGGTTGGCCAGGAACGGTCAACTACTGGCGAGCCTATACAGTGGCTGGCCAGAAAGCTAACGAAGGCTTTTTGATAAGAGAGCCGCACTATTGGCGGCTCTCCTATCAGAGACTCCTCCGGTTCGAGAGGAGGTTTTTCTCTCGAACCCCCAAGACACTCAGCAGGCTTAGACGCGACTCTCATTTCGTTTGTTTCTCTTTGGCATTTTCTGATTTCTTTTTCAGTCTTAGTTTGGTCTTTTCTAAGTTTCAACCTCGCAAGGTCTTTGGAACTACATTCTATAAGATTGAACTTTCATAGAGATTTCCTTAGCACATAGTTCCAAGTAACACATATACTCTTTTGATATTATATATTTAATGTAGAATTTGAATATTATCTTTTTTTTAATATTATGTAGATTGTTTTTGTTTATTTTTTTTCTCATGTATGAATATAGTTTTTCAGTGACCTTATTTTGAACCGCTTGGTTATCATCGACAAGTTTAGTTGGGACCTCCGGACGGATAGGTCAAACTTGATCAGCGAGGCTTTTTCACTATATAGTATGCCCCCCACGGTTCATCTCCGATGGTTTGACAATCGACACTTACCTAGAGGAGGTCCGAGGTCCCGGGTGGAAAAGTGAGAGTGCCGGAGTCGTTATTGCTTCGCTATGTGCAGACAATGTGACTTTTAGGACCAGGTGCAGGTCATACCGCTGTGTTCCATTTTCGTTTCTCAACCGCCGCTATTCGCATAGATCAGATGAAGAGAGAAGCGCAGGTTAGGTTGGACGAGCCAGATGTAATTCCAGAGGAGGATGATCTAGAGGGAGATCATCCTCCGGCCGAAGGATATCGAGTTTCATGCAGACCCTATCATATTGCGAGCTCTTGGCATTGACTATGCTGAGCATCAAGTGCAGTTCAAGTTCAGCTAAATGTTTCTGTTTCAGTTTTTTTATGAATGCGAAGTTGTGACATGACTAGAAATTTAACTGATTTGATCATTGATATTAGAACCTATGCATGATTAGACTTTGTGTGGTATTGTCATTTCGGGATCGCTTTGATTCTTCCACATCAAACTCGTCTATGCTAGATTCGACACTCCTTTCTGAGTCGATCCTTGATTCTGAAGTTCTCAACGTCTTAGAGTCGCCTAGACCAGAAGACATAACTTCAGCTACACTTGTGGTCCAGAGTCTAGACTTAGCCGTTTACGGGTTTGTAGGTATTTCTAAATTGATGGAGTTATTCACTCTATTCAAGATGAGATGTCATCATTATGGGTGTGAGTTGACTTTCGATCCTCCGGTAGTTTCATGTATCCATCAGACATACTCCTTGAAGCTTAGATGTCCACAAGGTCACACGTTTGGATGGAGATCGACTGAGATGGAGTTATATCACGGTGTTTCCGATGTCACTCACCGTTTCTATCATGCTGATTTGTGCGCCGGATTGGGATACGAACAACTAGATAGTTTATGTCGAGAGGTAGGGTTATCTCCAGTTTCGAGGTCCCATTTCTTTGGATTCCAGAACCGAAAGGATCGCTTCATATGATGGATTCAAACGACACTGGAAAGATGGGCCATGAAGAAAGAGGAGGTCCAATCTGAAGTGCTTGCACAACATTTTCCGGACTTGAACGAGACTCCTGTGGGTGGTAAGTGCTCGAGCTTGTGCTTAGTCATGAGGTTTTATTGTGAAGGATGCAAGTTTTGATGAAGTAGTTTTTGAGGAGGATCTAACTTAGTTACCGAGTATTTTAGACAACTTCGTGGTGTATGCTGATTTGAGATACAACAGAACTAGGAATGGCTACAATGGGACATGTGCTTTCATCTCAGCATATGACGGTAAAGTTATCGAGATGGTGAACATGACTCGGGTAGAGACTGAAAACAACTCGTGGTTGATTGAGGATCGAGCATTTGAGTTGGGTATTCAGCGACTCATCTCCAGGGGCATAGTACCAGATGAGGTTGTACATGATGATAAGTCATCAGTTGATGCCATCTTGTCTAGTCATGGGATTGTTAGTCAGAAAGATCTATGACACATGTGCAAGAATGTAATCAAAAAGTTCTTAGTAGAGGTGCAGAATAAGAAGCGTGTACCAGCGGGTGTGGAGGAGGTTGAGGTTAGGGCTGACCTCGAGCTCCTCACAAAGAGACATTTGATGTCATGGCTTCGAGATCATGGAGCCTCTATACAAAGGAACAAGCATGTATTGATACAACAAGTTGCGGAGATGCGAGAGTTGGCAGCTGGAGATCTCATTGCATCTAGACGGTTCATGTATCCTGAGACTCAGACACATGGCATAGCTGACAAGTTGAAAGGGTGGATATACACATGTTGTCTGTTGAACGCAAGGAGGACGATTGGACCTGATGGACGTTATCCGCAAGTTGAAGATGATACATCGGTGTTGGTCATGGATATTCGCAATGCTGCAAATCATTGGGTGAGAGACCACACACTATGTAGAGATCTACCAGGAAATAGACCTTGTTGCTCAGTCCCTGATCTGAATCGACCAGCCTCCGACCAATACTATCAAAGGGTAAGTTCTTAAACTCCATCTTTCATTTGGAATCCTTCCACTTCATGTTCAATGGAATATGTATTGCTCACACTATGAAACTCGCAGACTCGTCCACACACTTGGCTATGGTGCAATTCTTGACTAGTAACATTACGCCGACAAAAATGAGATTCTATACTCGAGCCAGAGAGAACTATATGTCAGAGACATTCAACTCTGTCATCAATAAATTTACTACGAGTCATCAATAAATCTGCTAAATTTTCATTATGCTCGATCTCATGAGGCCCGTCTTGCTGCATGTTGTTTGGACTGGAACGAGAATATCATACGTGAACCCATAAAGATATTACAACGCCGACCACAAAACACTACTGTTCGACACAGGACGGCAATGATGCGCATATTACCTCCGAGGACAACTGAGCGAAAGAGAGAGCTGAGACAACGATTATTTGGCGTGCGAGAAATTGAGGTGGTAAAAATATTATATCATGCTTTCTCACTTATCATGATGGTCAGCTATTTTGTATTTTTAGTTCTTGTGTAACTGACTATGGTGCTTGGTAATGTGCAGGAGAGGACTCTATGATCTACTCAACCAGTTCGAATTTTGGTTCCGATGACGTCTCCACTATGCTAGGAAATACACAGGAGTAGCAGCTTAGGTGAAACCCTTTGGTAATCCAAACTTCATTGATATTTTTCATCATATTCAATATTTCCTAAGAGAGAAGTAGATAACACAAAATCACTATGGTTGGAATGCTCATCTATAATATCTTTAATGACCGCAATAAAAAAAATAACATTTCATAAAAAAGAAGAAAAAGCGAGTAAGACGCAAAGCTAAGATATATCACTCTTCTCCTACTTCCAATTATTGATTTTGTAGAGCATGTATATTCACCCTCCTCCATTGCTTGCCTTCTGCAGGTGACTTTCCCTACATATAGATACATAGTACCCTGCATATTCACCCTCTTCCAAGTTTGGAAGAGGAGTATATTCAAGCATTTTAATTTATATCTCTATCTCTCTGGAAAATTTAATTTATAAATAAAATAAATTATTTTTCGAAGAGAGTGTTTATGACAACATGAGAGTACCTTTGCGTACTGCACTTATGACTTTTCTATTTTTTACCAAATATAATATTGTGAACAGAGTATTTGTGGCAACATGAGAGTCCCTCAGCGTACTGCACTTAGAAGTTTAGTTTTGAATTAGATTTTAAAATGTAAGATTAGATATTTAGTCTAAAGTCATATTTGTTAGGTTTGATGCCATTCTTCCTAATGTATTATTTTTTAATAGCAAGTAAACTTTTGTAAAAGCAAACCGTTTTTTGATAATTTTCTTCCTTATATAATCGTTTGTCTTCTTTCTTTCCCTTGCAAGAACTGAATGTTGCATGCATATGATATTGATGTGAAGTCGATAATGTTTTTTAATGAATTTAATATGTTTCAAGTCTTTATGTTTACAGTGAAACTGAATTTACTTCCATTACGTGTAGATGAAATTGTACAACAACTATTATAATATGTTTTAGATTTACAAGGATGAATTCCATATAAAAATAAAGAATACTGAACACTTTAACCAGCTATGCTAACCATATCTACAAACCTCCATGCGCACATAAAGTCCAAAAAGTATACTATTAACCACGCAGCTGCTCCAACGATGAGTCATACTACAACATACTCATACATAAAGAGGTTAATATTGATGCTTTCTTAGGGAGAGAAAAAAATTCCAGATGAGGACTGACTCTGGTCACGATGGGAAGAGTCAGACTTGGGTTTTGTAACTGCATTATAGAGGAGAGAAGTTTATGTCTCACACTTATTCGCTTTGTATTATCAGAAACTAGGTAAGTGTTAAATATTACTTATAAATCAAATCAATACAGAAATTCTAAACTTTTAGTAACTATTAGGAAATATTGAATATGATGAAAAATATCAAGTTCGTCCAACCAATGTTACCAAGATATGAAATAAGATCCTCCGCATCTGCTATGTCACTAACTGATTTCATCCATTCACGTCCTCTCTGTTTCAACTTTTGAGTCAGGCAGACTTTGAAAGCATTCCCAAAACTCTCATTTGAGAAAGCTTGACAGAACAGAGTTATGGGTGCCACCACATAGAACCAAAAAGTTTGCACCGGAATCACATGGATATTACGACTATGAACAACATCAAATCAATGCTGAGATATACGACTCATATGACAATTCTTTCGTCTGCGAGTAACCTTTCCGACTGCATGAAAAGAATTGAAGACCACACAAACCTTGCACACTACCATACCTTGCCGATACCAGAGTTCCCTACTGGCCAACTTCCACCAGCTGACAGTAAATGCGGTGTGAACTGCACGTAAATCTTTGGATACCTGGCTGGAACTAGCAAAATAACAGAAGTACGAGGTTCTGAAAGAAAAGGTCGAACTAACACAGACAGAATCCACATAAGGAGGACACTGAAACTAGTCAAGAATTCCATTCTTGGAATTTGTAATGCTTCCACAATGCATTGTTATGAGCCAAGTAGAGTTATAGGTGTAGATGCTGACACCAACAACTAGAACGAGAAATATACAAAATCATTCTCATCATCCGCTCCAGACTTGGAAGTGAGAGTGAACGAGATGTCCACACCGGCAACAACTTTCAGCAGTCCCTGAAGAACGACAACCAGATGGGCACTTGTGCACCAATGATCCAAAACTGCTCGTTTCTCCACCACTCCTCAAGTGTAATTCCAGACCATTTTACCTCGAGTATTGCCAGAAGACAGAGAGTGATAGAAATTGTCAACAAGTAGACCAGGAAAGTTACGTTCAGGCTCGACACGATGAACTCACCGGAGAAGAGAGATAGGGCAGGAAGGAAACAGTAGACAATCAAGAAGATTTTCTGTGAAGGGATATACACCCACATTCAGGTAAGCTGCACGCTGCAGGATGTTCATTTGCGAATTGACAACTATTGCATTGTTCTTGGAAAAGAAAATCTCGACGGAACCAGTCGCCCATTGCAGCACCTGATGAAGACGGTCTGTCAAGTTGATGGGTGCAGTTCCTCGGAATGCATCTCGCTTCGTGACACAGTATATGGAGCACCATCCACGATTATGCATTCGAAACCCTATCACCACATCTTCTATGACTGAACTGTAAATCCAACCCACTCGTTGATCTCATTCAGTCTTATCCTCAAAAAAGCAAGAGATGACATTGATCGCCTCTGCAACAGTTGCAGCATCAAGGGGCTCATAGGGAACCGTCAAGGCTCCCACAGGCCTACTATTCGGCAAGCCTTGGTCCGCATGCGGTCTTCCAGCAAACTCTGCGACATGGATGGAAGCAACGAAGCTCTAGCTATACAAAAACCGTCTAGACCTGTGATATCAGGATTATAACCCACAGCCAGATAAAAGATGATTTTTTGCTATCAGCAGAGAGACATCCGAAATAATGAACTACCATGTAATATCTTCGATGGGAGTTGAACCCATCTAGCTGGCCATCCCAGCGAAGGTTCACTCCCCTTGCAAGAGGGGAGGAGGCTCAAGCCAATAAAATACTGAAACACTAAACACTTGTAATAAAAGTATCAAAACCTGGACTAGAAGAAAAATCAAGGGATGTATCCTACATGCTCCTCGCCTGGCTCTTTCCAACTCTGTTGAACAGCTGACTGTAAAAACTCTGAAAACTGCTTTCTTTCTCTCCATCCCGCTACATAAGAGAGATGCTTGTATACTTGAAAACGCTTCTTCCTAGGTTCACTCTCAGTCCAAGCATAACAAGCAATCATCAAAAAGGTATCCGGCTCTTTCTCCAAAGACGCAGCGAACACAATACAAGAATCAGAAAAGTGTGGATAAAGCTCTCGCAACCGGTCAAGACTCACTAATCTGGCGAAGCGTCTTGGTGTCCTCTAGCATAGAGTCAAAATGCGGTTTGCTCGAAATATCCTGCAAGGAGTCCAATCTGGTCTCAAATATCTGCTCACCCGCCTTGGCCATGAGGATAAACAGAGTCGTTAGTAGATATGCAGTAACCGTTCAGTTGGAAAGCGTCTCATTGATAAAATGTCCACTGAGCATATACCTCACATCCTTGAGTTCTTGTTCGCATGGTGATGGCAGTAACTAGAACGCAGACGACTAGAACGCAGACGACAAGATCAGCGCATTAGTCAGAATCCACGCAGAGTGTAGCCAGCCTCCGCTCTCCTATCGCAAGGATAACGTGCGACCCCACCAAAACACTTAAAACCTAACCGCTCACGACCCCACCAAAACACTCAAAACCTAGCTGCTCGCCGGGAACACTGTCTGCTTTTCTCCAGACTCCCATCACAGTCTGTCGCTCAGCTGGCTACAGTGACAAGAAAAGGCGCCGCGTGCGAGCTACGGCCTTTTATACCTGAACTTGTGGTTTAATGTGGCGTCCGTGGGTATCTTAAAGTTTCTTCGAGTGAAATGTTATGAGAGCATGGGAGATGTCTAATTTACTAACGTTGCACGCCCAGAGAAAATCACTATCGTCCACAATTTCGGTAGCAGACCTTCAGTTCGAGAGTACGGTAGAAACATGCCAATTCTCTGATGTACATGTATAGCAAAATGAGAAGTCCAGATAGAGATGTATGTAATGACGAACTTCACAGAGAAAAGGTTGATGTGTAGATAAACCATAGAAGCCAAAATGGCTAAAATGTGAGGAACACTACGTGAAAAACCATTAGTGACAGAACCTGGGTGAAAACCAAATTTTTTTATAAAGAGTTACATAAACTGGTAAACCTTGGTGCAAAACCAGATGAGAGAAGGTGGCGGGGTCAGGCCCTCGGGCAGACCCCTCGAGAATGTTATCTTCTTTGTCCCTCTCATAATTTATAAAGCACACTTTGGTCAGTCCGGCGTGTATATTCTCGGATGTGGTTGTTTGCTTAGAGAGTCACTGTAACACGTTTTTTTGCTAATAGTTTTTTGCTTCAAGCTTCTCTGAGTTTAAGGTCGGTAATAACAGTAGCACCGTACCATGTCCGCTTATTGTTTTTCGGCTAGCATGGATCCTCTTCACGGATTAGAGAATATTCCGTGTGACCGCTCTCGTTAACATCTGATTATCAGTTTTTCAGATTCTCACGTTTAAGTGAATGTTTAGGGACTCGTGCTAAACCAATTCAGCATCATCACTATTTCACATCAGCAAGAACTATGGGTTCGCAAGAAGAAGAACACACACCTTGAGAGTGAGAATTCTGAGCTCGCACGAAGAAGAATAGACAGCTTGAGAGTGAGAATGCTAACATTGGCGGGGAACTGACAAACAATGAGCGTGAAAATGCTAGCGGTGGCAGGGAATGGACAAGCAATGGACAAGCAATGGACGTTTTGAAGTGAGGTGGTGATCGAGAGCAGAATTTTTTGAACATTCAGTGTTCACAGCAGTTTTTTTGTCTTCGCTTTATCTCACGAGTAAAATGTTACTGGCATGTGGTGGAGTAAACTGTACTGTGCGATTTTAGTTGCTTCTGTTGGACGTTAACAATAGTTTTCTGGGCATCACTTTTGTATTCTGTCACTGGCCAGCTCATTCATTGGACGATGGCTCCCTGCAGGTAATTGCAGGCTTTGGATTTGGAAAATGACTGCTCACAGCGCGAATGATTAATCTTACCGAAACGCGGTTTTTCTTGCATACACACCAGCACTTATCTTCTTCAAATTGACCAATGTTGTATCGATCGACAATATCATTTCTTGGTAACACCATCCTAGAGCTTGTGAAAATACGCTGAGTTTTGGGTCTTTGCTTTGTTTCTCCTAGAAGAGAAAGCAGGTTTATTGTGAATCTCCTCCAGACCTAAGAAAAGCTTAAACGGGGTGGTTACTGTCAAAAACGGCAACACAAATATCTGTGCGGTATTAGTAACCATCTTAAGTGTACAGCTTCTGATAGTTGACAGCCGCAGGATGGAAAAATATCTGTCAAGAAAGGATTGTCTTCTTAACTACCGTAGAAACAAACCTGAATCTGGAAGAACAATAATAACCAAGTTTCTGTTCCATTGCACAATTCTCCTACTGTAGAATTGTGCAATGGAACGTCGTTTTCGTCTGCGGGCAGCAGTAGTCCGGTCTTCCACATTCAAGTGATTTTGGAGAGTTTCAATATGAGTTCGACCATGCTGAGTATCAAAAAGTAAGGTTCTCAAATCACTTTATGCAAAACAACTAGAGGGCTTCCTCCTTCACTTTTGCAAAGCCTCAGGCACACATGTATGGAAGGATAAAACATCTGTACAGCATACTGGAGGATCCAGGTTAGGGGCAAGAGCTACAGTTTGGTGACAAAGGTTTCGTCCAGTACCAATAGCATAGTGCTTTTTCACAGATTACCCCAGATGACTAAGATCTGTGACGAGACAGAAATCTGTGCACCACCAGAAATTTTGTGATTCACATCTAATGCTCTGACAGTCTCCAGTCCAGCCTGAAAGTGTAGGAGCAGATTGTTGGAGGACTGAAGTTGGCTCTTTTTTAGCAAGGAAGTTACAATAGTTACCGAGCAGCACATCTGTTTTTGATGTAAATGTCAACTTCTTCCAGTGTATAACCAAGCGCGGGAAACGTCCGCAACAGAAGTGCACTATGCCGATGTAGATGCAAGACAAGTGTAAACTGATGCAAAAGTAGTAACCCTTATCCCATTTGGCATCCAGCAGGACATCCCGATAATGACGAGACATAAATGCGGTTCAGGTCTCAAAGTCTGAAGGGCTTTTGCAAAGCATTGGTGCGGTGCTGCTACTTTTTTAGACTAAAAAAGCAAAAATAAACCACACGCACGGCGTTGCATCGGTGCTTCTAGTTTTTCCCAAAAAACTCAAATAAGCGAAAACAAAAATCTAGGTGCGGTGACGTCTTTAGTCTTACGAGATGGGATAGAGAGGTAATCACAGAAGCGAAGGAAAATTTGGATGTCACGAGCTGGTGAAGAACTTGTGACGGACTTGTGCCCAATGCGATCATGAGGACTCTCTATCTTCGTCGAGAGTAGAGTGTGAGCTGTGGACAGAAAGTATAGAATTGGAAGATGCATACGCAGATGATGATCGCTAGAATTGATTCATGATCAGTTTTATTTCCCTAGTAACAAGTTGAGATTTAGTTTTCCGGCTCAAGAAGATCAAAGGCCTCACGATGTGGATGTGGAAACTGCATTTGATTGATGGAGAGCAGATATGGATAGAGCAATTAGTCAGCAACATTATTCGAATGACAAGACTCTAGAGTAGGTTCGAGAAGCATCTAGTCTTCTTAGACTAGACTAGGAGTTTGAATGCTTTGCAGAGTCAGACTGGAGAATTGAGTGTTGTTTATTTTTACACAACTGGACATTTCAGAGGATAAAGTTCACGAGTCTTGTGGAGTTCGCACTTGTTGATACGGGTCGAGAATAAAAGCCCACAAGAGATATTCTGATCTCAGTGTAGATGTCATCATGTCCTAGCTCCGTCACAAGAACCATTGTTGAATCTTGGAATTTATTGATTCCATCCAAAGACGTAACTATCGCTGTAGATGATTCATTGCACCTTCACAGAAAATAGAAAGGGTCAGAAATGAGAAAAGTGAAACTGATTGTCTGAACGTATTTGTCAAAAGTGGAAATGGTAGAGCCAGAGAGAGAATGTGATATCTCATTGTTGGAGAAATAGTGTTCTGCGATGGCAGTGTTGGACGCAGGCTCGGTATGGTGATAAATCGGTGTTAGTGGAACGTGCGAGCCCAACGAAGAAAGCTGTGTGGGTGAATAATGATTACATTCTTTTCCAAGCAACTTTTTCCAAAAATGTGTGATTTGTTGCATACTTGTCCGAACAACCTAGCGGTTTGTCGAGGATATGTTTTGAATTCTGAATTCTTTGATATCATTTTGAGCAATAGAGCTATTGTTGATCTTAACACACGAATGAGAAACCTTCAAGTAGAAATACGTAACTCTTATCAGAAACGCACTACATACATGCCCGTTTGACATAGAAGAGAACACACAAAGGGTTGGATGCATGATACACAAGACGACTCCTCGAGTTTTTACATTGAAATGACAAGAAGGTGTCATTTCACTATAAAATGACCGATAATCGTCATTCGACTTGCAGATACAATCAACTACTGAATTGACTGGAGAAGACTTGGAAGGCTCTGGCTGAGTACATCCGTTAGATTTTGCCAGATCGTTTTACCCAAACTATCTTCTTGCACCCCCGTTATGAAGAATCACATCTAATCTAACGCTAGTTTGAAGCCTACCCGTCACAACTCCACTTAGAGGATATTATATGATATTTGGTTCTATGTAATGAGAAAGTTCTCACACCATCGTCAAGAACTGGAGGAGCAGGGAGGTTTGTTGTCCGAGTTTGCACAGCGGAGACTCGTCGAGAACGAGAAGTTGATAGAAACCTTGCAATGCATCGTCTCTAGTCGTATAGAGGTGTCCATACAAGCACTGAATGACAAAGAAAACTTTATTGTTAGAGGTAGAGAAGACTTGAAGCCTGATTGCACTTGTCAAGAATTCCATGAGATGCGATGACCTTGCTTACACATTATATGTTGAGATATGGAGCTAGTGGATTATCCAACCAACAGATTTGATATCATTTAGCATAGTCTAATCTCCATTTACATTTTTTGATAATCTGCATTTGCGTTACAAAAGCTACCCAGTGTTTGGTTGTGGTCCTCCTTTGATTGATGTTCGACGAGGCAAGCACAATATCGTCCGTATTCCAACAATGTTGAAGGTTTGGGTCAACCATAGAACACAACTAATAGAAATATCTGCTGATGAGAGCATGTTGGTATATCCTCTCCTTGGTGAAAAAGAGCCGATGGATGATGGATCGTGTTTACCTGTAGTCCATACAGTTCAAAGAGTTTCAAGCAGTAGAGGTCCGCAAGTCTACAACACCTACCAAGGAAGAGGTATGTAACGACATAAGTTACACATAAGAAGTTTGTCTATTAGTAAGATATTTAATTATAACTAAGTGTTTGAGAATGTTTATTTGCTACCCAAGTACTTTAAGGATGTATCAAGTTAGTCATGACTAGTTAAAGTTAGTTATGGATAAACTTAACTGTAATTTTGGACAGAATTCAGATATTTCTTAAAGAGTGAGCACTACTATCTTGTCATCTTGTCTAAAAGGTAGAAAGGAGGTGGAAAGTATCCTTTATCTTCTTTTTGACTTGATATTAGTGGTGAGATTAAAGTTGTAGACTTTGTGCACATTAAAAACAAAAAGAGATTCCACATGTCTCTTTTTTAGTGGGTCCTAGTGTAGAGGGGGTGGGAATTCAAGATTCTTTGAGAATATTTCAGAATCTTTCTAGAAGTTGTTGACTTTGAAGGAATAAGCCCATGTGAAAAGGTAAGAAGTCCATGTGATTAATGCTTTTACCTTAAGTAATATCTTAACAAAATCTGGTAAAAATAGTTACTACCGAGTTACTGGAGGGTACCGAAATAAAAACCTAGAAAGTATAAATAGAAGAATAGAGAAGAGCTCCTCATCCTTATTTTCACGTCGTCGTAATGACACAACTTGAGCAATATAGAGAGTGTGAGATATTTTAGCATGTGAAAACTTGAGAGACGTCCTTAGAATGGATAATTTTAGTTGATGAGTTTATAGATGAGTGAATGATCTAACTTAACATTTTTCTCTTCAAGTTCATGGTGTGCTTCCATCAAAAGAGGTGACCCTTGAGTGAGAACATGCCTGACATGTTGCAGATTCATCGGTGACTATCGTGGAGGTTGAGAGATTGGGAGGTACTTGATCAATAGGACCACGGAGGATTTACAGGTCATAAGAGACAGAAATGTGGAAGATTGAAACGCCCAAGTGATGTTAAAAACGGTCAGAACGTGTTTCATAGGTGACATTAGTGCAAATCCTAGACCTAGTGACAATAATTTCAGTGATGATATGTTGTACTATTCCTTAGATTCGGACTACAAGAGATCAGAGCAAAAGTATGACTTTGGAGTTAACTTGTAAGGTAGACATCATTGTATATATTTGTTTAAATATAGATGATTTTTGAATTGTTCAGCAGATGATTGACGTTCTGTCTTCCTCAATATTTCAATTAAATCATATTGTCAGAACGACAATAACATATCATTATTCATAACAAAATGACTATTAGACGTCATTTCGGCATGAGACTATCGACTCATGTAAAGAGAATGACAAGAACATGTCAATCTCATAAGCATAATAAAATTATCGCATGCGAGCCAATAGACAGTCACATGTCAATCTCGAATACATAATATTTTTATCGAATAGAAATGACAATACCATGTCATTTTTGCTGGATGTTATTATGAATTTGAGAGGACAATGACACTACCTTTTCAATCGCTCGTGAGTAATATAGTTGTCTTGGAGAAATGACAATATCATGTCAACCCTTATCGTATAATGAGGTTTGCGGTCATATGTTTATGTCCATATTTCGGATCAGAGAAACGTATGAGACTTATACGTCTATGTGGTTCGTCCAGATTTCCAAAAACTATTTGAATGATAATGACGATAGATTATCATTCTCTAGTCATACGTTCGACATCCGACGGTGCCATTTCTGCATGACGTGATGCATAGTCATGAAGAGAAATGACAACGATGCATAGTCTTGTTATTTAGATGCATACAACCTCCTCGTGACTCGACGAAGAAGAGTGAGATCAAAAAGATCGAGGAGAATCAAGACGCATTTCAGTCGTGTGCAAGTAGGACGCGAATAACGTGCATGTCGTGAACAGCGAGCACTAGGGACCTTTTTGGCAATTCAGGAATGGACAACTTCAATGTGAAGGGATCAAGAAGCGCATGTCTTGGTGCAGATTTGCTATAGACACAGTGAGTGAGAAAGATAA
This sequence comes from Asterella californica, assembly GCA_036924285.1. Lineage (NCBI taxonomy): Eukaryota > Viridiplantae > Streptophyta > Marchantiopsida > Marchantiales > Aytoniaceae > Asterella > Asterella californica. Next base: position 27,871,641 of record JAYKYS010000006.1, on the reverse strand, counting down.
ATTTCAAATCAAAATCTTGAGAACTCGTCAAGTTTTTCTTCTCCGACTTGATTAATGTTTTAGACATGCGACGATGAGCTCTCACTTTCTTCCGATCTGTATACATACTCGAGCTCTCACTTGCTCTGGACTTTGCTCCTCGGCACATTTTACGCTGCCACTAACTGTGTATGATGTACTTAAGGTTGGTGCAATTTACTGTACATACCAACTTGCTTCTCGTGTACAACAGCGCTATGGTACTACTTCGACGTCATGTGATCTCGGATCGACAAGTAAGATGTTATTTGTTATTTGTTATTTGCTCTTCTGGATGATGTGATGACTCACTGCCATCTACATTGAAAGAGCGAGGTCGTTCCATGAAACTTTGCTGGTGAGACCTCTATAATATAAGCAAGAGAGATTGACGATAGTAAAGATGCCTGAAGTGAAAATTTTACACGGACACATTGCAACAGTCAAGTCGGATGCTAAATGACTTGGAATTGATCTTCACCAATTCTGCAAGAGGTCTTGAGAAAAACATACTACGGTGATAGTCTAGTTCACATACATGCCAATCTGAGAGATTCTAGACGTTTGCTCATAGTGGACATGTAAAATAAAGATAATGTGATTACTCCATCATGAGATATATATGTTTGGGTTTTATGTACATACGATGCAGTGTTGTGGATTGGCTATCATCTGAACCATAGTTCATGTATGACTCTACTTGCTCCGAATGGTGACTTGACTTCGTCATATCGTAGGGGTTGTCAAGTATAGCAACTTTAGTTATTGGATCATCCCAAACAAAGTTACGGTGTAGGACCTACGGTGATTGAAGTCTTTCAGAGTTTTTGAGTATATAATGATGATGTGGCAGGTGCTGACATGGCATCAAAAGTTATGTCATCTTATAAGATTCTCACGTGAAATTTGCTGATGTGGATGTGATGTTGAGTGCAGAAGTACTACTTATCGATGATCTTGCAATGCACATGTGCGTCACATGTAAGATCTATGGATGAGATGATGATACGCATACCGACAACAGAAACAGTGATACAAGTATCACTTCTCCAGTTTACTAGAAGAAAGAGCACAAAAAGTGTATTTTGCTGGTCTCATGTTCAGGCTGTGGACATAGTGGAAAGAAATCTTTTTGTCATGTAATCGAACAATTTTGACCTCTCTACGTGATGACTTTTTTCATTCGGTCTATCAACTCAAGCTTGTTAAACCACAAGTACCGCTATATTAGCGGTGGGGATCCCCATCGCTAGTCAATTTTAACCTTTGCTAAGTAAGTTCGGCACGGGCGGGGGCCCCAGAGAGATTTACGCCACGCAGTTATCATCGCAGTACGTGATGAAACTTGGTGATCTTGGTAGCGAAATGAGCAGAAGAGAAAGAGCTTCAAAATGAGCCCATGATGAGTTAAAGAGGAATACAGACGGCTTCAAAATTATCAAGTGAATCCCGAATCATTGAGAACCACAGAAATAGAATATTCAGAATTTTGAATTTTTTTACTATCCAGCATATTTTGTTATAATCACTTACCCTCGCGTTATCATGACCCAGTGAGCTGTTTTGAGACAAGGAGCTCAACTGGAGCCTTGGCCTCCCGCACTCTGACTGAGAGCTACAGTGAAAAATGACCCTCCGCGTGCGAAGTCAAGCCTTTTATACCACTACTAGTGGTTTAAGCTGCAATTCATTCATTCATTCTTTCAATATGAAAGAATCCAGCATGCTGTAATAAATTTTTTAATTAATTTTCCTAGAAAAATAAATATTAGTTTTGAATTATTTAATTTCTATATGGTGATATAAGATTTATTTTTTAATATTCATATCCTATTTTTCGTTTTTCCTAGTTATTATCACTTCCCAATTTTCCAGTTAGTATATTCAAAATAATATAAAATATTTATACATTTTCTAATGTCATAAAACAAAAGCCTCTTCTAGTTTCACGACATGACCAGAGCGATAACGGAGAACGTTATCTCACTTGTCCTCTTTCAAAGTCCCGGACTGCGTTCCCCACGACACTTTAGATGTATATTTTGGACACAGACGTTTAAACACCCCGTTCGGATATAAGAGCAAGGCAAGGCATATTCTCCTTCTCAAGAAATCTCTATCAGCAAACTCATCTTAACTCTTAAATTTCTTTGTTCGCAGACATTAAACCCGCAAAATTTGTAAGCCTGCTGGTTACCAGGACTATTTGCAAGGGCACCGGGGTTTAAACATGGATGAGCACTATCTTGGAAGCTTCGGCTTTTCTTCTTATCCTGTATACAGGATAAGAAATACCCGGGGCCGGAGACCTAGCCTGCACTAGGAATTTACAGAAGCACCCGAGAGAGACTTATAAGACGTTAAAGACAATACCTGAACTAGTTGGTCGGAAAACTATTTTGAAATCCCGCTTTCTGATTTATGAAGCATCACAATTTACGTTATCATCCAAACTTGATGAGATCATCAAGTCTAAACTATAACTTCACATTATAATTAAAAATAATAAACATGAATATTTCGAGTGTATGGATAGGCATTTGTGTGAGGTCAAGAACTTGGTTTTGTCTGAATCGCTGAAAACTAAATATATGTAAAAAATTTCGCTAAAAGTATCAAAACGAAATTCACTAACGTGAATATACTTGGGACTACGGTATATAAGACAGCCCGACGGGTTTCACTGGTCCCTACGTCTCCAAACTTACACCCTACAAGGTAATTCTACTGTCAGAGGGAGATCAAAGCGGATCTACATACTCCGTTTGAGGTACTGTAAGTTCTAGATTAGATTACTGCACTAGCTCTCTTCTCCTATGCCCCTAAATGTTCCTTGTATTTGCAATCGCTCCTTGTCCTTACTATACATCTACTCAGTCTTCTTCCTACTCAAAACATGTCTTTCTCCCACCTTCTGACATTTGCTGCTAGTTGTAACATTTTGCGGTCTTCATTCATTCTGCTCCTCTTGTAATTCTTATTGTTCGTTCCTGTCCTTCTCCTGTATCCACTCTACGGTTTACTTAGTTACTTTCTATTTGTCGTTGCGTGAGATCCTTCCATATATGTCTAAATGCAATTCTTCTGCCAAGCTCACTGATCTATCACTAGAAAAAAACGGGAGTTCATGAACTCTCCTCATCATCCAGACATGTACAGGCACAGAATAGAAACTCCTGGACTATTGAGGCTCTGCTGAGTTCAAACGTTTTCAAACGACCGACACCTTTCCTACTCATCTAAAGCTTGATCCTCTCTTTCAGGTGCTGACGAAGTCAGAGAAAAATGTACGAACATCGTACCAGTTTTTATCCTTGCCTTTTGTAGTGATCGCGTAGTGATGGTCGTAGACAGAGAAGGAACCGTTGCGCGTCCAAAGTTCGTGAGCTCAGTCTGCAGGTTGGAACATGAGACTTCCCCATCTATTATTGAAGAATCGTGTCAAAACACTCGGTGAGCACCAGCATGCGGAGAAACAGTTCATAACACGTGTCCGCGCTAATTCCTGGTACTGTGATACCCGCCTTTCAAAGGGATCACAACTTCAGACATACAAGTTTGTTGATACATGACCTTTGATTCTGTTACATCCTGTAAACATGGTATTCTTCTACGCGCATGATGCCTTGACTTTTTATGATCCAAGATTCAACTGGAAGAAACTCCAGCCGGGCTAAGAGGGAAGCGTTGAATCAGGAGGTCTTCTGCCACGAAGTGCCACTGTATGAAGTGAACTCCGGGTTCCTTGGGTATGTTTGGCATGTAATCTGTGAACGGGGTGCTGATTGCTTTAAATATAACTACTCTTAAACGTTCCAGTACGAAACCCGCAAGCTCGATATGTACACAAGAAAATTCGTCTCAAAACTTGAAACCAGTGGGTGACCGAGCACTGTTCAACAACGAGTTGATAGTTTTCTGGAAACCTGCACCAAGAGCCTGGGCAAGTTGAGATGCCTGCACGGGGACAGATGAACCTCAAGTTAAGCGACTGAAGTTCTGTGCTACGCGTGGGAAGTGCAGGCTCAAGGGAACCAAGTAAAACAGAACGGAAATGCCTACTTTCAAACCCAAAACTTGTATCCAAGGTCTGCATCAACTGTTGTTCAGATTCTAGTAGGAGTACAACGAGACGAATTCCATACCTCTTGGACTGACTTCCGATAATCAATCGCATCGGCTATTCGACGTCCCAGGAATGTCTTTGTGTCTCTAAAGCCTTGACGCAAACATAAACTCATGTATTAGTTAACAGTAGTAACAGAAATAACAACGGAGAAATCCATCAATTTATACCCACCACCTGGAAGTTCCACCAACTATTCCCTCCCTCAGACAAAAGCTCCAATGGGAAGTAAACGAACAAAGATGAACAGTTCCCCCATAAGTTCCTCTCCTTTTACGTCTCAATCAAGCTTATAAAAAAGGCTCACCTCATCCACTACTTCGCACACTTGAACCGTGGACAGATAACAAGATTAGATCAAAGATTACTTACTACACGAGTATACTGGAAATATGATGCGACAGAACAGACCACGCAAACGAAAACTAAATCACGTCTTCAAGCCACCTTAACAAGTCTCACCTGGTGATGTATCTGTAAGCATGTATAGTTCTGTTGTTGAGTAAACACCAGCAAGCAAAGCCCGTTTTGCATACCAGTCCATGTCTGCTGATCGATCTCCTGCAGCATGCCATATGTCGTCGACTAAAAGGGCCCTTTGCTTGACTGTAGTTGGGACGTTTAGTGGACTAGCCTAAGACACCCACTCGCGACAAAGTTCGGTCTCAGTACATAATATCACGTACTACGCCACAATGTGACTACTTGTAACAAGATTCCGCCCTACTGGAGAACGGTGGAATTCAAGAAAGATCCTAACGGTCTTGATGTACAATAGCAATATCTGACAACAAGACCTTTTCTTACAGAGCATAAACATGCAGAAAATGAGTCTTCTGGTCCATCACGTTTCATGCAGTCAACGGTACATTTTTCAGAACTACTGGCAGATCGGTCTGACAAAATAGACAGAATATTTTCTTCTAACTTAACGGGGACGAAGAGCAGTTTCATAGTGCGGTATACTCGATGTTTACCAGAAAATTATACGATGTACTTTCAGATGTATCTTCTCCACTGCACATAAGATTTTACTGATGATCTCCACAGATATGCCTTCCTGAACCTGACGTGAGGCTTACTTTGCCAAGGCGGATGTTAACCCACTTTTGTCATCTTGGGAATGAGCAGGCAAGTACCTGAATGCTCAAGGCCTGAGCCCACTTGGACAAGTAGGGAATCTGCATCTCCAGGCGCATCCAGACAATCGCTGCTACTCGATCGTTTAGCACCATCTTGGCCATTTCTTCCTCACGCTCCTCCAATTCTTCGGCGAGCGCTAGAGCACACTCGTCCATAAAAAACTGGTCCGAGAGCAACTTTTAGGGCCCAGGTTGATGGTACATGACACGTCCAGACATGGCAGAATATGGTCTCATCTACTTTAGCCTTCAAAGCTGAATGCACTGGCTTGAGATGTTCCTACGATGAAGGAAGAAAGCTGTAACCCTGAGGTTGCTGCAAACTGATCCATAAGACTGTGCTACGCTGTGCAGGAGGAGCGTCGTGTTCATAGCTGCTGTGAAGATAGGAGTATGGAGAGCAACTCGCTTCTTCTAATCATTGTGGGCGCTGAAGCTAAATAAGCTGTAAGTCGCAGTGTCACCCACTCTGACATTTATCATGAGATAACGTTGCAACACATGCTCAAAACAGATGATCTGGTAACACATACCTCCACAAGAGCTGCCTCTTTCCGCGGAAATGCTCCCACAATTGCAGGCGAGAGCCCAACATCTCTAGCTCCAGCGATCAGAGCTGCTTCTGTCCATCCAAGTTTAGGCTACACATTACAACAGGTGCTTAGATTTTGAAGGCTTAATGTCCTAGCCAGCTTAAACGCAACAACACCCTTCCAACAAACTGAAAAAGCGAAAGGAAGACTGAGGCGTATCACTGAAGCTGAGTGATTATTTATCATACCACATGTGCTAGAGCAGCCCTAAGGGTCTTCGTCTTCTCGTCTACAACCTCTTCCTGTTCTTTTCGTTCTTCTTTTGCAGCTCTGGCCTTTCCTTCAGATGAGTCCTCTTTCATTGTCTGAACTCCCTCGTGAATTTTCTTTCCCTCGGACAAGTCTTCGTTAAAGTTTTTGACTCCTTCATTGAATTGAGCTTCCTCTTTGATCTTCTTAACTTGCTCACGAATTCCTGCAATCAGTGAAGGAAAAAGCAGAAACTCACTGCAGCGTCCGATTATCGCTTTTGCTCGAGTAAATGTTCAAATGCTCAACAAAGTTTCAGAGCAGATAATTGCCCAGATTCAATCGTGCATTCAGTCCAACCAGATGACAACTCCAACACCAGAAAAGGGGCTCTGTTTTCTTAATTTATATATCTGATGGACGAAACAAGGCGGAACGCATAATATCCTGCGAGCGTATCAGCAATTCATTCTTCGATTCAAGCTCACGCGGACAGATACAACCTAACATGATCTGACAATACGCGAATGGAACTGGTCTAAACATTCCTAGACAGCCCAAGAGGAAACTCTGCCTTTGCGAATGAACCAGGTCTATGCATTCCAGGCCACCCCTAGAGAAAACTCTGAAATCACGGAATGCAGCGACACAGACCTGCAGATTCAGCAGCAGCTTTCGCCGAAGCTGAATGTGAGGTCGTCCCTGAAGAAGAAGAAGAAGAAGCAGCCGATGCGAGACGGACAAACTCTCCGCCAACACTCGAACTCCTCTTCGTATGATCGGGACGAAACAATCTTTGAAAACCTTCTGAGCTGGTAGAGAGATTACCACAGCGACCCAACGTTCGGAGTTTTACAAAGAGATTACCACACACATGCAGCGACTGACCGGCTGCATCTCCCTCATGCGAACCTACGACACTCGCAATTCGACTTTCCTGCATGCATCCTCCGAGGCGTTGTATCAATGTGCCAACGCGCCTCCCAGCGGTGGCCATGGGAGCAACCAGCCCTTCACGAGTCAGATCCCAACCTTAGTCACCCAAAGTTCCTTGATTCCTCGTAAGTTTTTCAGTAGTGAGACGCCTTTGACGAGTTTGAATGTTGCTCAGGATGGTAGTAAGAGCAGTGTCGAGCGTGCGTCTGCCACTTGTATCCGCTCCTACGAACAGTCTCGTTCTTCAGACTTGAAATACCGGTAAGGGGAAGAAGCTCTTCGACAGTATATCTCTTACTTGTATCTAGAAAGGTTGTAACTATAACCTCTGCCAGAAGAGGTAACCGGCGGAAGTGGTTTCCGGAATAAGTGAGGGCCCTGGAGCCACGTCAAAACACACTGCTTATGCGCGATGATGCAGTTTCTGGTCTACTTGTTGTTTAGAAGCGACGTGGACTTGAGGCTCGCTTGTGTTGACGAGGTTGACCAAGCGGAGCTCACTTCGGTCTGTCATCGATTGTCTACTTGGTCCCGTGTTCTGAAACTTCTCATCAGCACTTCTAAGCGGCTGGCACGGTAGGTGACATTCTTGGCGCTCAAAAGTCACAAGAACTCCCTCTTGAAGAAAACCAGAACCTAAATATATGCATGCAAGATCAATTTCAGGGAAATTGTTTCCCGCTTTTCATTTTAGGAAAGGATATAAGTGTTATGTGAAAATTCTGTATCAAGCTGAAAAGAAGTACTAAATTTATCTGTAAATTAATCTGTACTAATATCAAATTTATCTCTCAATGTTAAGTGATACTCGCATCTGGAAGAGCAAAAGTTACAACTGAGGCCACCTGCTGAGAATTTCTTTTTATTTAATTAACACATTCATTTATTACCTAATTCTTCTCAACAAGATGATTGAATAATAAATTAAACCCTTGCATACTGTTCCGTGACCAGGCATGGTAATGCTTGATCTATGAGATGTTGGCACAGATAGCAGAGGGATGAACTCTATCGCTTTCTTTGTACCAACACTGAACTTCTGAACACTCTCTTTGAATCTAAAATTCACCTTTGTGAGATTGTGAAATCAGTGCAGGTGTCGCGTATTGTACTTCATCCATGATTATATGAGAGGAACAAGGATGCCTATGAAAGTGATTCTAACTTACAACAACTCATATGTGGTAAATAATTTAAAGAATGCGGAATCCCGAGCACAATTGGGAAACTTAATTAAATTCTTCTGGCCGGTCGTAACCAAGAGGTGAGGAAATGGTCCACTGGGGGTCCTATCCTAAATGCAGATCATAGATCCCAAGACTTTCAACTCTACTCTCGAAGTACCATTTAGACCAAGTATGTAAAAAGTTTACAAGATCATTGGGTTCTCAAAAGCTGGTTCCAGCTGTTTCACTCCTTAAAACGAAAAGTAGATAAGGGCAATGATCATATTAGTCATCTCAGTGTTACCAACAAACTGTACAAATCGCAGGTAAGCAAAACCATTAGTCATATTCTGCCTTTGTGGACATGAATATCAAGTTGCAGGTCCCTAAACCCACTGGCCGCTTGTCGACCACCACATCCGGAGCAATGCTCAAGCCCCCACTTAGTCAGAGCTTTATTCTTTGACCGAGAACTTCATGGCTTTGGTGTAATGGCACTACTAAATTCTACGGGGAGTTCTAAATTTACAAAATATATTCTATGACAAGATCAATCATCAACGATGATTGTGCTCAGACAAAACTGGTTAAGAACCCTGCACTACACTACCCGTCACTCATTGTTCATACTCTTCACCATTTAGCGCCTCGTAATAGTGTCTATTCAACCCATGCGACTGTGCCCGCCAGCAACAGATTACTTGGAAGTGGTCCAGGACACGGAGCAACAAAGGTAATTTTTCTCCTGTCACCAATATTGCAGGCCGAAGTTAGTACTTGAAAGAGAAAGGAAACAGGCAAGTCGAACGACTTTCTCAACAAAGTAGATTCAACTCCAGTATCACAGAAGCTACAAACCTCGGTATGTCTACATCAGTGACGTAGATGAAGCCAGCGATATTACTGCGTCATGACGATATCAAATATCAGTTTAAGCAAGAAATTGCTGCGATCATGTCACAGTAAAGCCAGAGCAGGTCTCTATACTGCACCTTCATCATTATTAGGAGACAACAATATTACGTACAAGGCTGGAATCAGAATCAGATGGAAGAGCAACAGAAAAGCTACACAAAGCTCATCAGTTGCAAGCGACTGATGATAGTAGGTACAGTTCAAACCAACCTTGCTAGCAGATGTTCTGGATCCTTTGCATATGAAACAGCTAAAACTGCATGCATGAGATCCCTACTAATGGTGACAGGGACAACACGAGTTGGATCTGCTGTAGGCTCTGCTCCAATCGGTAACGCTGATCTGGGAGCCTGAGGTCCTCCTCCTATTCTGAACACTTGTAAATCACTGAAGTTGGAAACGGATGCATGTGGCGAAAGATCATTAGCTGGCCCGTAAAAGTATTCCTGCAGCACATTTTGATAGTTACGTTACTCTGTTGGCCACGAATCTGATCATTGTTGACCACTTCCGGTCTCAAGACAATAACAGGTGAGAACCAGAATACTAGGACAGATGACCCAAGACAGTGGAGACAGATGACTAAATGACATACTTACCATAGCTTGAACCCTTCTTACGAAGAACCAAACCTAAGTATCACTCTATAGCTCATATAAGATTCATATGAAGAGAACATGTACTTGAAAATGGTACCTTGGTTTTAAGCACCCTTGTCCGAGATCTGTACTTGCTGTTCCTATTGACAACACCTCCAGATTTGTGTAACTTAACGATATCCACATCCGGCCTGTCTTTCAAAACGTCTCTCAACATGCTGTAAAGTTTTTCCTGTCAAAGAAACATATCAGTTGAAGGATACGGACAGCCCAAATGCTCAGCATTCTAGAATTTAAGTACATGATCTCATCGTAATGCTGCCGTTGGTGCATCATCATCAATCTTGACTAAGTGGTAACATGCCAATGATTAATACCTGTCCCAGCACGAGGACGACATCAGCATTAAAGGTGTTGATAGCGTGCAACAACAACTGGACACCACACAATACCAGTTACAATTCTGCACCATGATCTACAACCGGTCTTTCTCTTGCTTCAAACTTACGTTTGCGTCTCGCAGAAAGAATCTCGAATTTAACAGCAGTGTTTACCGTGTTTGGTCTCTACGGTTTCAAAACTTGAAATGTTACAAAGAAAGAGCAAGGCGGATCTTGCGAGTCTTGTTGCAAACAAAATCATGAAAACTATTTCAGTAATAAGGACATGATGCGGCCTATTATCGGTCATGGAGAGCCAGGATCCTTAAGTATTGATTTCTGCAGTGCCGCTGACAAGAAGACATTACGATATACAAGATCAAGATTTATACCTCGTAACCAATACCTTCAACCCAACCCATAGTGTTTATCACCATGCCAGCTGCCCGAGCATCTGGATTGGCTGTGAACTGCAATTCTAAAGTACGTGCGAGCTCCTTTACTAACGCTCGATACAAATCTGTATTCACACTGCATACAGTCATAATCAGCAGGAGAGAGCTGCTTACAAAAAATGACGGTTCTTTCTTACGGACAACTTCTCGACAAAAGATTCTTTATCAGTCACGGAAGACGCTGTGTGGCAAGGTAAGATCAACGGGATTATGGACCTGATGTAAGAATAGGAAGATCCTAAAGCCAAGAGCGCAACGACTGTGGAAGACCTGAGCAATTATGCCTCATCTCGTACCTGGGTGTCGTGTGCCCATAGAAGTAAACCAATGGTACTTCCAGAGGTACTCCCTCTATGGGATCAATGGGCATTTCTATCGGTGTAGCAGCGATTGTACCAGGAATTGTGATGGAACCTTGTCCTATGTCAAGCTCTACGTAAGTGGGCTTCCAGGACTTCCTTGCTGCCCAGCCAAGTAACATTCTTGTCAAACTGCTCTTGCCTGAATCTGTTGGGCCCACAACTATTACTCTCGGACCCTGGTTGCACACATAATAGGAGTCAGTAGGGGGAGTTTTATCGATCTCGGAAGCTCCCCCTTAGAAATTCCCAATGTTTACTGTGGTCCTTTAACAACGTTAAGGAAAATTTGTGATAAATTATATCAGAATTCAGACGCTAATTAGTACTTGCAAGATTAACTGCGGACAAGATGGAAATGAACAACATAGCGAACTGTGAAAGGAAGTTTCACAGGAAGGTTCACAAACACGATTTGATCTTAGTAACAATAAACAAGGTGGAGCCACATAATCTAACCTGTCCAGGTGCTGGAGTACCTTCGGCCCGTTGAGAACCTGCGGGCTGTAATGTGGAGTTGGTTGCCGCCTCACGAGCCTTCAAGCGTCGATTATCCAGAACAGCATGGACATTCACATAGCTCACCATAGGAGTCTGCCATCCTCAATCGAGGTCAAACATAACCGCAGCAACCCTGTACACAAGTTAGAACTGAATTGGTGAAGTTCACCAGATTTAAGAATGCAAGTTCTATTCTCTTTGACCTAATATAATGCGGAACCTAAACGTGAAATTAAGGCGGCGACGATCGAACTAACAGCTAAATGTATTGAGGGTTGAACTCGGAGTCAACGTTATGGAAGAACTGACAGGAGTCAACACAACAGGTACATCGTCCCCTAGACTTTGCTTCATTTCAATTTAGTTAACTGCAAATCAAGGAAGAGGTTCAATTTATCTGTGTGGCAAGGTCATACACAAACGGACGAGAAATCAGTTGCAGCTCGTGAACAGCTCTCACAAGCCGCAATCGTGAAAATCAAATCGGGGTCCACAACTCTACCTCATCAGCAATATACGCAACCTCCGATTGGCCATCCAGCTCGACCGTGGCACCATTCCAAGTGAAAATCTGTCAACCACCAATAAAGGAGAAAAACGAGATTGAGAGACAGGCAGATAAGTTTGAGACACTTCGTACCTCTAGCGAAGTATGAAATCTCGAGACTTAAGGGAAGATGGAAAACTAAGAGAACTGCGCACCGCGATTTTGTGTGCAGGAGGGAAAGTCATCCACACGGCGGGAGGAAGCTCGGTCCCAAAAATCTCTGCAGTTCCGGAAAGAAGCTGTATTTTCATAGACGCCTCCCATCCGACCTCTACTCTCAGCTCACTCTCCTTCTGCAACCTGAAGCGTTTGATCGTGTTCTCCCCTGCACTTCCTCCTCCTCCCGCTCCTCCACCACTCGCCATTGCCAGCGGATGCAACACCCTACAGCTTCTACAGGACTATGACTTCCTACGCACACATCCCTTTGAGAGTGAGTGAGTGAAGACGGAGTTTCGGTGGAGACTCCGCATCAGAGGGTCCTTGGATTCAAACTTCTAAAAGACCTCCAGTTCTTTCACGCTTCCCGGCCGTTGGATCCTCGATCTCGCGGTTATGATTCGAGCGCCTCCGATCCCCAGAGCTGAGGAAGATTCGGCGTTCCCATTAGCACTCGCTTCTTTGAGGGTTGTTGCTAACTGTAGTCCGTAGACTTCAGCAGCAGAGCAGAATGAAAATCGTTCTGGAGCCCCTCTCGTTCGCTCAGGTTCAATCCATCCAGAAGTTCTCCAGGGAAGCCATCGAGAGCGTAAGACGCGAGGCAACGTGAGACGGTTAGGAGGGACGAATCGGAACACCTCATCCATCGTTCCAATTTGATAGGATCTCCAAGGGACAAATCTTTCAGAGTATGCACGCGGTCCAAATTTCCAAATCGCACGGTGGTAGCGTGCGCGCTTAAAGCGCACTCTCCCATTCTCAGCGAAATAACTATCTTCGAGCCAGATCCTTCTTTGTTCTCAAAGAGCGGCGAAAGCGTTAGGTGGAATTTCAGTGTCGAAGATTTGAGTGAGACTACACGCGTTCAGAAGTGAGCATGTCTTCTGAGGGAATAAAGCTCCTCCTGCATGTCTTCTGATGTATCGACAAGGTATTCTGACGACCTTTCGTCAGTTATGTCCTTCGTGCTGTAGTTGCAATCAGTATTGACATTGGTCAATACCTTGGTTCCTTTCTCCTTCTTATATTTATACATCTACGCGTTCTCGTGCACATTCGAAGCTGCAGTGTGAAATCGATAGAACGGAACACAGCTCTAGTGTTGGGATACCGATCTTGTCTAGAAGTTCGATTCACGTTCGCCTCTTGAGAGGTTCAGTCGGTGATTTGGAATACATTTTATTGAGGTTGTAGCGAACGTAGTGCAATTCGACCTTGCCGCTGCATTTCGACTTGAAGGAAATTAGATAGGCACAAAGGCAGCCGTGTATCTTGACTTGAACCTCTACGGATTCAACAAATGATTTCAGCTGACAAGTTGCATCGACATCCCCACAGCACAAAGGCAGCCGTGTATCTTGACTTGAACCTCTACGGATTCAACAAATGATTTCAGCTGGCAAGTTTCACCGACGTCCCCACCAACATTCAGTAACTGACCCCGCAGCAGATCACTCGGAGGAGAGACAGACGACAGTCAAGAACCGCAAACAGTTGAGTTCTTGCAACTGCAAGAAAAGACCGTGACAAGTTTACGAAAGTATCATGGCGTGACTCTCGAAAACAGCACCGTCCGTGGTATTTAGAACAGGGATCTGTTCAAAAGAATCAGAGAGAAGTCAACCAGCGATCTAGAAGTTTCCAGGTCTCTTTTCACGGCACTGCGTCTGGAGTTGATTGGAGTATTGCGCCCAGGAAGTACATTTATACCCCTATGGAGATGAGCAAACCTTTGAACCAGACGTTTGCAAAATATGCAAGATCCGCCGATCAGTTGAAGATTATTATCTTGTTACTCTTCCAAACGTCACCTTGGGTTTGGGTTAAACAGCAAGGAGTAAATAGTGAGTGATTCAGATTTCAGCTAAACGATTACTCAACAGGATGCTCAATGAAGCTTCCGAGGACGGTTTAGCTGATACCTAGCAGCAGTTTAAGAGAAGTAATGTCCAGCTGAATTTCAAAAACCATGGAGCCAGCTGTTCCATTGGCTTCTGCAACAACGCCATCCAATAAACGGAAGACGTCAGGAGTGAAATTATCACCTCGTCTTCCATCTACTACAGAAACGAAGCCCCCAGAACAAGAAGCCTGGGATCCAAACCAAGCTGGTCCATCAAATTCCCTAGAAGCGAAGCCTCCAGATGAAAAGCCAAGAGCTGAAGCTAGTGTTGCGGAAACGGAGACTTCAAAACGGGGAGTAGGCATCGAACCGGTTAGTACAGAGGTCAAGCCTATAGATGGGATGGGAATGGCTTCAGATCTTACGCCATTGAGAGGAATGAACAATCCTCTAGAGGTTGTAAAATGGACTTACATGTCTCCAGCCTTAGAGAAAGAAAGACGTGCTAAGGATATCCGCAGCAATGTATTCTGGGCCGGGGGTAAGGCTCCGAAACCGAGAGACCTGGAGCGAGAAAAAGAGTTAGCGAAACTGATTCTTCCAAAACCAGGTGATAAGGACTACTGTGTTCTGAAGTACGGGAATCTTCCTAGTCCGATACCCGAGGTCTGTAGTGAGCATGGATGGGTCTCAGGACCTGGAAGTACGGAACCACCCCATAAACCAGAGCTGCCAGAGAAAGTAGTAAAGCGTCTGGAGTTGGTTGGAGTCGGCAAGACGAGCTTGGCAATATGCGGTACTCATGGACACTTGAAGATTAACATCTTTGTTGAGGTAGGTGATCCCTTAAACTGGAGACTGTATTGAGCCGTTGATGGTTACTTCTCACGTCACTTGCGTCACTATCATCTTGCCTTCTGATGTAGGTGGAGGTCGTGGAAACTTTTGATAAGTGGGATGTCAGGAAAGACACTCTAAGCTTGCCTTGCGGATATGGTCATCAACCGTTGCGATGGTTGGGTCAAGCTGCCTGCATTCGAGTCGCTTTTCTCAAAAGTAAGTTTGCGAACATGAGCATGAATTCTACTTTGAATAAATGACTTCTTCATATTCTTTTGGGGACACAGATCAGAGAGCAAAATCTGGAACTGATCTGTTGTCAGTTGTATAGAGTGATAGTATTTTCGACTTCCGGAATTCAATTTCTTAGGAGTTTGACCTGCACACTATAGCGATGTAAGAGGGTGGATTTATCAGAACCTTAAAAAATATTGGGATGCGGAGTGGGACCTACTCACTGGTCCGCACTTTACTGAAGTATTTGGTTTTTTTTTATCTAAATTGATAGGAAGAAGCATGTTACATAACGAACAATGTTACCAAAACGTGCAGATGAGCCGTCAAACAAGTTTCTTCCTCTGGCCGTCAAATCTGCGGTACACTTCTAGTATGGTACTCAGTGGCTATCCATCTCGACGGTTCGGCAAACAATTCTTTAGTTTTTTGTTTATTATCTATAAAATTTAGCTGATTTTCTGGTGTTTTACGAACTTTAATGCTCGTGGGGTTTATATAAGTTCGCAGTATTGTGATAGCTCTGGAAAGCAGAATGTTCTGTGAGGAGCATTAAATTCTATAGTTCCATACTTAGAATCCCGTAATTCTATTACTTGTGTTGTTTCTAGTCTAGATCTATTGTTTATTTTTATTGTCAGCTGCTAAGAGTTTCTGGCAGCAACCTTGTTTCTTACTTAAATCCTACGTTTGTGTCTTAGAGTTGTGGATTCTTGCAAAAGTTCTTACTGCATTCTAGCTTCTGGCTGTGGTAGCTCCTCCTTGGATTAAAAAGTAACTCACTGAGTGGTCGAATGTGCAGAAAGGCATTGTGTTCGATCCTGACATACCCATCAGGGATGTTCTTACGACTGGAGACAAGATCATCGTTGATTACTCAAGTAAGTCTATATTCCTCAGGGCAGCTCTGGTACACAACGATTGATTTGTCGGTGCTTAATGTTTATACATGGGTTTCCTAGTCAGATGAAGTTCTCTTGACGACCTTGTAATAATGAACTGATCCTCAGGATAGTTTAAATGCTGCCTGCTGAATAGTCTAAGCTCATCGTCGAGATTGACAACAGGTGGTCCCAATACATTCAGAGAAAGGTGGTTAGGACGACCTGCACCTCCAGCCCCGAACACACTCATCAAGGAGTTCTTCGAAGCCCAGCCAAGTACGCAGACGGAACTGCATTTACATTCGTTGTTTGGTGCAAAATACAAAATTTACTTGATCAGACCCCTAGAACGAATGTCGGACTTGATCAGATCTTATAATTCATTACTTCAGACCTCCCTTGGATTTGCCAGTCATACCGGTCACTTTGCTGAATCAGCAATGCGTGTTAGGCGAAAAAGCTACGTATACGTAGAGAGAAGTCAACCAACGATCTAAACTTATTTTTTCCAGGTCTCAGTCCCGTCACTGCTCCTGCTGGTAAACGTGCCAAGTCTCAATTTTTGGTGTGACTAAGAAGGATGAATATGTATGATTAGCAAATCCAGGTCAAAGGTCTAATAGGAAATTATAAGAGAAGTCTGATCAAATCCAACATTCGTTATAAGGGTTTAATCAAGTAAATCTTTGGTGCAAAATATGCTGTACATAAATGCCAACATTCATCTTTCAATCACGCGTACGCTTCACTCAAGCATGGACGAATAACATGGACGATGTCTGCAGTCTAATCCTTTGCTACACCACTGCATCTAGTGTGTTATGCTGTTGTCCTTTTATGATCACTCACCTTCAGAGTCCATATCATGTGCATTCGGGTAATTGCAGAGGGGCCCGTTGTTGCTGATGTCCCACCGCCTAAGCCTCCACCGCCGAAGAAGGTATGTGTCACAGTTTCCGGGTCCACTTTTGGGTATTTGGTCCAACATCCTTCGCTACGGATCTCCATGCAAAACGTCAGCTGAAGCGACAAGCTGCGTCTTGTGTATCTAAACTTAAGTCAGTCTTCGTCCTTCCGTACCCACAGAAGAAGAAGAAAGAAGAGGCGCCTCCCCCTCCTCCGGTTGTAGATCCAGACAATCCTGATGCTTCTACTCCACAGTTTTCGGACCGGGAAGTTCAAACCCCTGTTGATATAATCAGTTTCCTCGGTACGTACTACAATCGACTCACCCTGTCTCTTCTAGTCGTTGTTTCATATGGTTGTCCTCGTCTAGCAACATGTACTTGACTTTTTGGTAAAACTGGGAACTGGGGCTACTGAGGCTACTGGGGAGCGACTCGCCCTCTCGTTGTTATATGCTAGTTGAAACTCCTCTTCCCCATCTTGGAGGGATTTCCCATTCGGCATAGGCAAAGGAGCATATGTTGATTCTATTTCAAGTGGATTTAGTTCATATGACGAGAGACATGGAAGGAAGACCATCTAGCTTAGACAAAAGGACCATGCATGTCACTCGCGGCATCGTGGTCCAAGTTTAGTTAAGCACGCTGCTCAGACAAGAGAATTCAGTTCGAACTAAATTGTGCTTAAGGTGGGCTACCGTAGGCCGGTAAGCGCCCGAATTGAATGCTCTTGTGCCCAGTAATAAATTTGGAGGAGCTGTTTGTGAACAGTTTTTAACTAAAAGTACCGCATATTGTGTTTAGGAGAGTATATGTATACGCTGAAGAAGATCAGTGTAGAAGCAGTCAGTAATCATGCATATAATCGTTCACATATGGTCGAATTGATTGAAGGTAAAATGAGAAGGTCGGAGAGGCGTGTATGATCCTGTTAGCATACTTGGTCAGATTCGCACACACGGCTCGCGAACTCTGTTGAAGTCTGTTCTCGTCGTAGCGACGCTACATCACCCCTCAATAGACACTACCGTCTCAGTGTAATAAGCAGCTCTTCGCGCTCGGAACGAATGTAATATACAGTGCGCAGAAGGCCGATTATGGGTGAATAAAAGCCAATGGAGAAAACTATTGGAGTAAGACGAGGAATGGCGGGAAAACATGATAGTTAGATTGTTGGGTTTTCAACAGGAAACATATGGGAAAGAGTTGAAAGGTCACTTCAAGATTTCTCTGCACATTCGTAACAATCAGGAAGATGCTTTTAAATCTGCGCCTTTCTGATCATTTTCCTCTAAGTACCCTTTTGTATACTATTCCATCGTGTTATGGTTGGAACAATGGCATATCGTCAATGCGAAAGAACGAATAGGTATTTGTATGGACAAAGTTAAAACACCTGTTCATGCTGCAAAAAGTAAATATATTACATCAGACATATCTTCGCCAAAACATCTCGGCTTAAGCATTTCGAACTAACCGAGAGTTGATGTTAGTGCCGATGGTCGAATTTGCGCCCCTCTAACATCTTACAAGAATTGCATGTGTGCAGACTGGTCTGCTTATGATATCCCTCTTATGCTGTCCAAAGTTATGCCAGATCTCGATGAGACCGCGCGAGAAACTGAGTTTATGGTTGTACAAGAGATCATGAGAGCGTACAGTGGTAAAACCTCATCCTGCTCGCAAACCATGTTTTGTTTCACCTCCATCAGATTCCATCCAGAGTTCGTTTTGTATGTAGCAGTTCTGAATTGGAACGGAGCCATATTCCTGCATTCTTTGTTATCACTTAGGTTGTTCCTGCGCATTCCTGGCATCCTGAACCCCTGGCACACTCCTCTGCTGAAAGATATTAGCTAATAATAGTACATATTCATTCCACTCTTGACTTGCTATTGACATGCTTCTCGTAGTTATGAGGACCCGAGAATTAGAACAGCCAGTCAAGAGCAAGTGAAAGATTTTCAACCTTGATTGTTTGCGGTTATTTCTTGCATCTCCTGTGTCATGTCTATACTAGCATATCACGTCTCCTTAGCTTGTCCCAGAGAAGGTCCTGTTTCCAGAATAAATATCTTGATAGGCGTACTGCCGCAGCTGATTGTTCTTCCCGCGTTTTAGAAATGAGTCAAAGACAGGTCTCGACAATGAGCAGACTCTAAGACACTCCACATGTCAAACTGATCATTAGTTATGCCTGACAGGTGCTATCCAAGCGATAATTTTGTGGTTTAGTGGTCAAGGGAAGGAGCTAGAAGATAAGGACTTCGGTTTACTGTATCTTGTGAGTGACAATTTGCTAATATACTCATGTAAACAGACAGGAAATCTGAAGTTATTGCGGTCTGAGCCAGGAACGGACCTGAGCATTCAGTTCTTCCTAGAAACTCATTTCGCACTTTAGAGTTTCCTCAAGAGTAGGTTGGAAAAAGACATGAATACATTTTGGGGCCAACCTGGAGCGGTTATAGTGAGTCTTAATTTAGAATTAAGTGGATTGATTGATCCAGCTTGATTATTCCTCATCAAGCTGTGCAAGATTGATATAAGACGCTTAATTACGTATAACAAACTTGCAACTTTTATAGAGTTTTGACGCGACCATTAAATTTTCCCCTTCATGAATTCAGGAGCAATATCTGAAGTTGTTTAAGGTTCTTAAGTTGTGTCCACATGCTTTCTCAGGTAAGAACCTATCTTCTTCCTAGTTTGTGTAGAAAGACAAGCTGCAAGACATCATGTAACAATGCTTTTCATATGATCCGTGCACTCCACATGGAAAGAAATCTCTGATTTCAGATAGGCAAGGATTGAAGAAGCATGAGTGCTATGATGCCAATAATGCTCAGCATCTGTGCAGAAAGCAAACTGACCGGGTACTTTACTAAGTACGTTCCCGTTAACAACATACCTGCCTCCTATCAACTCTCAAGTTGGGGTTTTCTCCCAGTTTTGTTACATCTGGCTTCTGGTAAGTTCATCAGTGGTATGATTTAGCTGTAGGTCATAGTCTTTCAACAGTGCTATAGATTAAAGCTTTTAGCAACATCTGTTGTCAGATTATATATATCTTCGTGTTTATGGATGAAATTTTTCCTGTTATGGCTCCTAGATTTGTACCAAGATGCTGGATCAGATGCACGCTACCATGAGAAGGTAAGCTGAAGGTCAGTTAACTGTACCGTTATGGCGTTCTTCCGAATTCTGTCTCGTTTGTTCTTTTTACCAACAAGCAAGATTACTTCTGCAATATTCTGGAAATAATTCTACATACTAAAGTCCCGGTCTTGATCCAGAAGGCTGAAGTTATCATACTGAAGTACACAGCAAGAATCTTATCCTTATCTGCATTTCACTGCCACAAGACCGTTCACATTCTTTTCCGTATTCCTACCTGCTGTTTCTCCAGCAACCTACATTCAGAAGCCAGGAGCAACAGCTACTGGTTGCAACTTTCCCACACTAGACGTTTCAGTAGGCACGATTATTAAACCTGTATACAGAATGTGGATGATTGCGCTGGGAGAGTTTCACCTACGCGTAACAAGCTTGTTGTAATAGGTAACATGGCGTCACTGGCGATGTGGGAAAGTCCCAGGGCAAGATGTTTGATGCTGCACGTAGATGATTCTACTTCGTGACATTCTTTCCGGGTTTGACACACAGATCTTTCTCTTGCCTTCGGTTCTACCAGATATATCATTTTATTGTAGATGACCTTTTGCCCAACTTTGCTGCTGAGATAAAAAGCACGCTGGAAGATTTACATTCAGCTGAAACGGCTCAGACAGCGGTACACATACCGTCACTCGTTCGATCTTCATTGCTTTTGGAACTTCCATCATATATGAACTTTATGTCTTCCATCTTGAAACTGAATTTGTGAATTTACGTGTCAATTGTCAATGCAACATATGTGATGTGGCTTCTATCTTGAAGTTGAACGTTTTTTGAGTACGTCCCTTACAATCGCGTCTTGTCGAGACTAGCATTTTAGCAGATGTGATTAGCATGTAGTCTGCAGTGTTCTTCGTATGTAAGGAGTATACTACTTCCCCTCAGATTCAGGTAGAAGATAAATATACAGCAAGTAGGAAGAGTCCCTAAACTCATCTGTATTGTGCAACCATGCACAGTAAAAGGCAATGATCATTCAGCTGTAAGAAACTGTTTTGAATGAGTGCTTGTCTTCTGAGGGTGTCCAGTTAGCATCTGTGAGTTGGTCTGCAGAAGGGAAAAACAGCTAGTTGGGACGTCAGCAGATAGTGCAAAAATTTTATATTTTGTTTCCGAGAATTAGTGAAGCTCATGCGGTTAATGTCTGAAAAATGGCAGTTTCCACCCACTTTTAATGCTCACATAATCTATGTTCAATCTCTAATGTGAGATATGCAAAAATTTCAGTGTGCTTTTCTTCAATAGCTAGATGGCAGTCGAAGTGCAAAGCTTATGCATACCATAAGCAGCAGGACCCTAAAGTACCCCAGATGTTGTATACACCAAACCATTCAGGCAGCAATTTATGACTCGATAACTGGATCAACGTCATTTTTCAGCTGGGGAGACAGTGAGGTCTATCACACGAGGTTACCCATTTCTCCTGTTTAACCGATGTTCTGCAGGAAGCTATTAAGGAACGTGAAGTCACTGCAAATGCTGCTCTGAAAGTAGTGATACCAGAGTACACAGAGACACAGCCTGCGCCTGTGAGTATGGATCCTAACGTTCCTACTCCTGGTGTGCCCGATCTGAGCACTCCAGAACTTAAAGCCGTTGCCGTTGAGGAGGCAATCAAGAAGGTGGAAGAAGAGGAAACGAAGAAGAAAGGTGCTAAAGATAAAGAATCAGCTGAAGCGATCGTGTTTGCCAATGCCTGGGCGCAAGTTGACATGGAAGTGGATGCCAAAACTATTTTGCCACACTTCAAGGTGTGTGGCTATGAATCAACCACTCTCCAGTCAAAGGTTTGCAGGATACATGCTAAAACATGATCACGAGCAGATGGGAAAAGGCTAGAAAAAAGCATGTTCGGATCCAGCAATATTCCAGTCTACCATTTTTGTACACTGATTTCGTTTCATGGCATGTCACAGAAATGGCTTGCACTTGGGGAACGCTGGGATGACTTTATGGCTGCAGGAGTTATTATCTACGCCTTGCAAGCTCCTTTGGTAGCATTTCTTAGGATTCAGTAACATTTCTCCTTCACCCGTCACTCTTTTGCTGTTGAACAGCAGTTCATTCCTTCTATGTAGAACCTGTGGAATCCTCAGTTAATAAGAGAGTCAAAGAAGGCAGCAAATTAACCTCTGCCGCTGAGAGTTCATCATCATCGGTTCATTCTTCTACATGCATCCTTCTGATAGATAAGACTTCAATTGATGTATATCAAACTGGATTTGACAGTACAGCTCAGACACATAAGGTCTTGTTCTTCTGGACAGTACTGCTGAGCTTATAGCTTCGACGTCAAAATTCTGATATTTTGATCGTTGCATTGGATCCGGAGTTCGAAGCAATAGGAGTCTTTAGTACAATATTCGTTTGAAGCATGACGAACTTTGAAGAAACATGCTAGAGAAGCTGGAATCCGTCTTGGTCGTCATGTTCATATAACCTAATTTCTAAAACCTCAGATGCTGATACGCAAATTTCTGCCTGACTTGCTGACTTCCAGGACGTTATGGACTTTGGTGTCAAAACAGCTACTTTACGATTTGGCGTCCAAGAAATTCAGAGGGTACGTTAATTCAAACTGCTTTGAACTCATTTTTCTACGAATAACCTATTCGACCAGCAGACTGTATTCATCAGTATTGTGATGTCCATTTCTTAGACAAAAGTTTGACCCGGAAGTGAGTTTGATGACTTCTAGCATTGATGACTTCTAGCAAAGCTGCCATTGCATGCTTCGAAATCAGTCTCACCCTGAACGTATGCTAACTTTGACATCTTGCCGGCTGCAGTTCCTGCTGGCAGCATCACATTGTATCTACAAACGAACTCCACTAATGCGAGTGTCGGAACACTCTTTCCTACGCACCTACATGCAAAATGTCTTCGTCAGAGCAAAAGTTGCACAACCTTTATACACAACGTACCAAGAGAAACTAGAGTACCTGCGGAAACAGTGTTTCAGACACGAAGAGCCTCTTCCGAAAGTGCCCGAAAAGAAGAAGGGATATTTTTAGAGCAACTAGAACTTATCTCGACCCGGAGTTAGGATATAACTACTGTAGTCCAGTTCATCGGTGCCAAACGGTAGTAATCTGAATAATTACACAAGACAGCTGCTAATCACAATACTTTAGGCTAAGCACTTGCCAGTTAAAAGAGAAAAGATAATTTTGTTTACGTTTTCTAACGTATATATTTTAAAACTTCCTTTTAGAAATTTGGGACGCTTTTCTTCATTATGTTTTCAAGTTTGATTCTTAGTGATTTTGTTCTGTCAATATTCTTTTATCTTGTATTGTAGCTTGTATAAGTTCAGTTGATTTGGGTCTATTATAATAATTCTACAAAATAACCAGAATCCACACAGTTTGGTCCTCATTTACTAAGTATTCCTTCCCTTAGGTTATAATTAAATGCCATGCCTAATTCTTTCTGCTCTGTTTCGCTTGCTCAAGGGAATTAAGAGAATCGAACCAAATTTCTGTCGATGGATATAACACCGGAGTTGGTTTCCTCTAAGGGTAAAAGGGGAAATTATACCAAAAGTTGCTTAGTCTAAGAATTATGGACGATATGATGGAGAAGGATGGAATTTTACACCTCTTGCCGTGAACACGATGACAAGCAAGAGAGAATTCAGTTATTAAGAGTATAGGGAATTATCAAAGAATACGTAGAAATCATCTTGGAGTAAATGGATGAAAAATAGAATTATATGTGGATAGGGAAAGACAAGTCTTAGAGAAACGACAAGGAAGTGTGAAAGAGAACACCAATATACAGTGATCATCGACAAGTTAAGGCATAGTTTGATTTTCTCATCTTTCGAACACTCATAATTTCGTCGTTAAATATCTAAATGAAGTAAATGAAATGCTCATGAGAAGCTTACACCGAGCTCTATCACTTAGTGCGATGAGAGTGGAGATTCAAAAGTTGTGTAAAAAGTTTACTTTTCATCTCATGAACGTGTTTGAAACAATAATGTAAAACTTTCAAAATTGAGTTTTAAGTAGAAACAGATCCGTGACACGACAACGTGCAGCTCGACGATTCTCTGTTCATCAGTGATCACCCCTGCGGTCTACCGTTCGTTGGTGATCATGTTGATGGATCATCTGCAGATAAACTTACCAGCAGCCATTCATCAGCGATGATCTCAGCGAGTCATCAGCAGGCAAACTCACCGACAAATGGAACGTCGATGGACAGTCAATTTGTTGGTAAGTTTGCTCTTGGTGGTCCGTCAGATGGTGACGAGCTGGCGAATCGATCATCCGTGATTTACCTCTAATGGTGGTTAGCCAGATATGATGATTTGAATGTCGATGATCTGTCTCTGACGAGATCGGATTTTTAATTCTAACCGTCATCTCAAATTTTGAAGCGAATGAGGAGGAGCGGAACCACATGCACTATTTTTTCTTACCAACTTTTGGTTATAACAGATTTTGGAATGGATGCATTTGAGAATATTAAAATAGTTCATACTTTCTAGAACCACTCACATGACAGAAAATTAGGATTAATTTATAAATTAGTTGATGAGTTAATATTGTGTTAGGAGAGCTTTCTTTACATTAATTAACATTCTTGGCTCTCATAGTACATAAGAGAGCTCATTCTTGGTCATTCGTTATTTTCTCAAGACATTCTTCTTTTTGGTGCCCTCTCTTATCACTATGACAAAAAGAAAAATATTTTATGATATTAAAAATGCTATTTTTAGTGGAAAAATACACTTACGATGTGGGTTGCATCGCAAATTCAAAATTCTTGCTAGAACTATCATTGCAAACTTTCAACACGGTCTCTATTGCAAGGTCAAATCGAGTATTTTAGTTAATTGTCATGGAAAGGACGAGACGATGTTGATAACTCAAGAGGAGTTAGAAGACCTGCAAGCATGTCAGCAGATGATGGAGGAATCGAGAGATTTAGCAGAACCTTCACTGAAGTTGAAGAGGTCACTTGTGGGAGGAACACTGAAGAGGCGGAAGAAATAGACAGTGAGGAAGGTGGATTTGAAGGAAGTAGAAGCTCCATCACCACCTTCAGCGAAGACTATAGTAGCTGAAGCTCCGAAAGAAGGGATTGACTTGGAGGAGGCAACTCAGGACATGGAAGTTAATCCAGTCGATTGGCTGGAGAAAGAATGTATTCTGACTATGCGAACTCTTGAGAATGCGGAGCACAAGTAAGGGAGGCTTGGGAAGAAAGCTTCTATAGTGGAGTAATGCGAGTTGTAATGAAGGTTGCTGAAGACATAGAAGGAGAAGGAGACTTCAGAGTTGAAGAAGCCGAAGAAGAAGTTGAAGAAGGAATCGAGGAAGCTAGAGGAATGTCAAGAGACAAGGATAAAGCTCTCGGCAGATTGTGCACAACTATCTAGTTTCGTAGTGGATTTGGAGAATGAGAGATTAGAACTAGAAGTTTGAAGTCATGAACTAGAGATAGAAGTTGCAGCGAAGGACAAGGAGTTGACTGCACTCAGCGAGGTCATTGAAGCTACACAGAAGGCGGTCGAGCAGAAGATATCGGATCTCTGGAGTCAAACTAAAGATAGAGAAGCAAAAAGTCGTAATGTTGGAAGGTGATATAGTGAAGAAGGTCGAAGAGAAGCTTCAGGAGTATGTAGTCGAGTATGGACAATGAGGAGTTGGACATAATGATGGAGATCTAGAAGCAAAAGTTTGACAAGATGCCAACGAAGGAAGATTGGCAAAATACGTATTTCATGTTCTTTCACAAAGTGTCTTCTAATATCCAGAATGCACGGTTAGATCTTGGAGCGGAAGTAAAGAGGGCAGCTTATGATATTGACGTGAAGTTGAAGATGACACTTGGGGAGATTCAAGTGCAGGAAGACGCAACAAAGACTATAGTGCTGGATGAGTATAGTTGTAGGATAGAAGATAAGAAGCGATGTAGATCAAAAGATCAAAGATAGAAGCTATGAAGATAGAGATAGGAAAGTGTGTTAAAATAGTCTATCGATTTGAAGTTATTCTCGAGAGATTTGGGTTCTATGGGCGATGTAGTGTGGGTTTTTTCTCTTTTGTTAGTAAAGTGAAGATTCATGAAATTGAACGTCGTTGCTTCTACGCATAGAATGTGAAGTTCCGAAGTTGGAAAATTTGGAATGCACGAGAGTAAATCCAGTTCTGAGTGAAAGACAATGTGGGAATGTTATGTTTAGAATGTAAATCTTGTTCATTCACTCTAGTAGCTGTGTAAGATTCTTGGTCGGGGTGTGAGTTTCGCAAGATTTTATTATTTTGATCTTCTGCTTCTTTGAAAGTTTGTACTATTCTGGGTGCAACAGAAAATTAGTCCTTGTTTATGAAATCAGGATGGTGTGCCTATGGAGTAATTTGGAGAAGACATGTTAGAAGTTTGTAGTTTCTTTATAGTGTGCAGTTAGCGCATTGTCCTCGATCTGGAATGAAATTTGTCCAAGAGGTTAAAAGCTAATAATAAGAAGTTCACTCATTTGTGACATACATCTTCAGATTCTAAGTTCTATATCTGTACCCTTCTGTATCTATGAGACTGAAACATAAATGTACTTCAATTGCACATAATAGTAAATGTGAGAGATCACAATATCGACAGAAGGTCAATTCACTAACGTCACGAATTGATCTATCACATACGATTAATCGAGAATTAGCAAGTGAGAAGAATGGAGTCTTAACGACCGTAACGACAACCTCTGGAGATGTTGAAGCACTAGACGCTTTGGAAATAGATGCAGATGCGGAGATACAAAAAATACTCACACTAGAACGTTGTCGGGTTGAGAGTCTTCCTGGGAAGGGCAAACCTTCTGGCTGTGATATGAGCTTGAAGGTTGTGTTCAATCTACTCAGAGAAGTGTTGGGCTCCTGGCTGTGGCTGGTTTACTCAAAGGATAGGCTTCAGGTCTCAAGGTGATACTGAAAAACACTCATATAAGTCTCTAGGCTCTTCTGATATGTTCAGGAAGCAAAGTTCAGGCTTAACTAGCAATGATAAGATCATATGGCGAACTTTGACACTCAAGATTGAGAAATATGTGAAGGTTCAGACTTCAGAACTCCTCCTACATGTAAATGAGGTTCTACTAGATACACATACGAAATTTCAGCTTCAGATCAATTCAGAGTACTAAGATATGAGCAGAAACTTTCTGAGTAGAGAAATTACGGCAGTTTCTGATACCGAGACAGCTATTTCGACCTATAACATGGAATTGGCTCGATCACTTTGGGAAATTCTTACAGGATTTGCATTACACAGCTTGCTGAACACTCCTGTGAAGTAGGGCCTCCTGATTCCACACAGAACTCCAGATCTCGCTCTCTGAAGTTGCTGCTTCAGATTGAGAGCTTTTTGGACCCCCTCTACTTCAGCGGTCGCCCTGAATTAATCACTCACTCAATTGACATGAAAATTTGGAGACAGTCATAGCCCTGCTGACAGTGAACACAACCACGAAGGTTTGAAGCGATTTCCTCAATTCTGCTGCAAATGACACTCAAAACCTCAAATTCAACAGAAGTGTTGCAATTCTGACACAAATCGAACTTCAATCAGCCATAACTCCTTCTTTATTGCTTCAAATCGATCAAGAATTTCACTGACAGTGCTTGGATCGACGAGCTCTATCTCCTTGTGCTCTCAGATTTCGCAGTGTCCTCACCAAATGCCCAAAATCCACTCTAGAGCTCTGTTTCTAAACTTAGAGTTTTACAAAAGACAAAAATGGACTAATGGGAGTTCATAGCTCCATTTGGTTGTCATTTTGTGCCTTAAACTACCTGGTAACTTATCTACACTCATAGGCAACCACGTCAAGCCCCCTAGAGTGCCAGCGTAAAACTTAAACTACCTAAAACGACACGCAGCCCCGAAAATTAACTTAAATCAGCTAGAAAACGTGCATGAGCGACACGCAAATACAACCCATGAGCTTAAAACCCTATTAACATGGTAATCAACCTACTAAGACTCAAAATATATAACATCTTTCAAAAATGGACTTCTCTGAGGTCTTAGCTTCACTCAGAGAGACTAACGCCTGACAGAGAAGTGAATCATTTACTATGTGAAATGATTCACATCACGACAACGTCAATTACATGAATCCAGAGAGAATATTCAAGCGCTAGAACTCAAGATAACCATGGCAAAAGAATCGTGAAAAGAAGCTAAGGATCCATTTACGATTATCCGAAGGAAACCTCACCGAATTAAGACAAGAGCTACCTCCTAGACCTAAAGTTCTCGAGGTAGAATTCTCTCTTAAATTAGATTTAGAACTCAATCTTGCCGAATCTAATTCCTGGCATGTGAAATCACTTTGCTATTAGAGAGGATAGATGTTAGGCTAATTAGTTAGTTTGGACTATTAGATGGATATAGTGCAGCATGTGTGTACACGATGAAACAACTATAATTATCACAGTCATAGCTCCTTATCTCCTCGGATTAGGTTGTCACCTTCATAAGTGACTTGTTGGATAGGCTTCACCACTAAGTGCCAACTCGGTCAAATAACTTTAGTAACTTAAGCTTTAGATGCACAACATCATGCTTATGTATCAGCATGTGCATGTATGATTAGGTCTTAGACCAACTTTTTCTAACCTTCAGAAATTCAAGGAGCTTAGGATCAACAATCGAGTGATTTTGATCTCATTAGAAAGCTCTTGCAAAGACCTATCCAACTATACCAAACACTCCTCAAACAAACGTTCATAGATAGAACTACATCCTGTAGAGTATCTCGTCTCCTTTCCAACAGTCAAAGTGAACGAGTTCTCGTACTTCTGATCTCTAAGTCTAAATTGTCCTTCCTCAGATTAAATCAAAGCATGCAAGCCCATGCACATTTCCTTGGTCTTAGATAGAAACCTATCCGGTTGATGGTCCGATCTTGACTCAAAATCTGACACAAAATCTACAAAATTCTGATGAAAATTTGATAGCCTCTCAGCGTTACTTCCCCAAAACCTCTCGTAGTGAACCCTCACCACGTCCTTTTATATATCTCAAGTTGTCCTCTTGCATGTAATAGTTGTCAGTCCACTTGTCAAACATATCACACGTCACATATCAAACATGTTGTGTGTAACTTTGTCCTAATGTACAGTCAATGTCTACATAATCATCACATCAAAGTCAATGTGCGTCATTGTCAATTCAAACTGACACATCATCCAAGCACCACATCAGCATTTCTTAGTGCCACATCATCAAGTCTTGCCACGGTAGTACCATGAGATCATAAACGTAAATCTGCATTCACTCGTAATGAGCTTGTAACTTATTCTCCATAGCTCGGTTGATTACGTTCCAAAAACTAATTTTGATCTATGTAACGAGCTCTATGCAAATGTGATGTCCAATTTGCAGTTAAAGTAAACCGCATATAATTCCTCCTCAGACCTTAATTTCTCATCCTAGTCGATCCACGACACAGCACCACGACGTCAAAAAAACTTCTCTAAATAATTGTTTTTTTGTGATGGAAGTTTGTTTCAATCTAGCCTTTTTAGAATGCACTTGAATTCTAATCCTTAAAGTAAACATCTCCATTGAGAACTCTATTTGATTCTATATCTTTCAATTGCTCAATAAGTCCAAATCAATCTATTATAACATATCACATCGTGATGAGATCAATATGTAGTATCAACTGAGCCTATTGTCCTCACCCGATCTTATCTATAATCTCACTTTATAGCAACATGAATTCTTTTAAACTTAAGAGCAAGTCATCATTGGTTTCATAATTTGAATTATTTCACATGGTAAATAATTCATCTTTTGGTTAGAGTTAGACTCTCTAAGTCAAGTTAAGACATCAGAGAAGTTGACTTTGGAGGAAGTGAGCATATGAAAATCTGAAAACATCATAGCGTAAGTCATGTCGTGTTGATCACCGTGGTATGTTAAAAAGTTACAAATGGAGTTGCAAGTGAAAAGTTACTTGGAGTACTTTTACAAGATTTCTGGAACCGGGAAGTGTATAATAAATCTGAGTGAGTTCAAAATTTATGTTTTAGATATTTATCATGTAGATTGTAGTGTGTAGTATATGTTTGCATCTTAAAATGTAAAAAGAGATCATGTGGTTCGAGTTAGAGAAGGGAAGATGAAATAGCGCGCTTTATTAGTATATAAGCTTAGAAACTGGTCTGTAGAACCAATTGTGAGATTATTTTTGGCTTCTATGGGTAGCTGAGTAAACTTGTAAGGAAGAGGTCTCAAGATCAAATCCACTCATACTCACAACCGGCTTGGAGTAGGCAGGCCCTTTGAGAAAATATGTGAGGCATCAAGTTGTCTAGGAGAGAGATATTAGATGTCTCTTAAATGTACCGTTAACACGAGATGGCTCTGTCTACCTCTGTACTAGTTTAATCACCTAGTGTGGATGCTAGAGGGAGGTTACAGCCAGATTTTTGAAATGAACCCTATGCTAGAGGACCAAATCCTCTTCGGAGTGTCGGAGTAATTAGTACGAATTTGATCGTCTCCGTCTATCTCTGCACTAGTGCAATCACCTGGTGTGGATCCTAGAGAGAATTTACCACTGGATTTTGGAAATGGATCCTATGCTGGAGAACCAACTCTCTTTCGAGATATCGAATAATCAGTATAAATTCGGTGTATGGCTCTCTAAGTCTTGGAGTAGCGAGATGACATCGAAGATACTCCAAGTCAATACTAATTCTAAATATAGATTTATCTTAGGATACATTTGATCAAAATATCAAGTCGAACTGATACTTGAGGAGACCCGTATGACATTTCAAAGTTAAAGGGGGCAGAGAATAACAACAGCTATACTCATGCTCTGGGTGATAAAACGAGATGATTCTGGTGGTCAAAGATAGTCGTGGTGAAGTTACTTCGCGTGGAGGTGTTAAAAGCTGAATGTACAATCGACTTGGTAGACGTCCGTACATATGGATCTGCGAAGGCATGTTAATTAGTTTTTGACACGTAAGAAAAATTACTAGTTGAACTTTTATCAGCAATTTATTTTTTTGTCACCACTTGTCTAAGACATCAATTTTATACTTGTTAGGTGATGGTGGAGATCACGTAGGGAGGAAGAAAATCCCAATGGGGGTGTACAATAGAAGTTGAGTTTTTTCAGAACACTGTTGAAGAGAGTATCGAAGAGCTGAGAGAGAGGTCTATTGAGCTTACGACTAGAGGATTTTTGACTGATCATAGTTTTGACGTAGAGGAATTGAAGAATTGAGGATAGAGGGCAAAAACGAGTAAAGAGGAGATCTGCACCTTGTACGCATATCTTTTTGAATAGAAATGAGAAGCTTCTAAGTGAACGTACGAGTGTTTCACATGAACAGTTCTTTGAACTTTTGAGTTCTTGAGCGTGAGACTTTCAGCCTGGGTGATCTAGAGTTGAAGGCTTGCAGATTGAACAATTTGGAATTGAAAACTTACTACGTGCTGTATGTTTTGTTTAGATCTAGAATTTAATGAAAATTTTGCGTTCCAAGTTTCGTGTGTGATTTTAGTATCTCTTTTCATGATCGTATCACATCTAGAAGGTTCTGTCTTTCTCATGAAACTCTCATCTCGACACCATAGTTACCACCAGGTTCATAAACCTCTCAACCCATTGAATTTAAGAGTTTAAAGTTTACCCCATATTCTATCTCCCAGATTAGTTTACGTCTTACATTCTATCGTGTAGTCTAGCCCTGATAAGGATGGAATTGCATGATCCATTTTCTGCTTGAGGAGCTAAACACATGTCACCACGCACCATGTCATCTTTGTACTCACTTTCTGATATTCTTTTGATTCCATATCATCTGTTCTATCCTGCTTGGTAAAAATATGACGTTTTGCTCTAATTGAAGACCAAGCCGTCAAAGCTGAACGTCCATTCCAACTGCAATCCGTGTAAAAGGACAATTCTCTCTCTACTGCTGGTGGTGGAACTTGTGGTGTGTTTCACGAATTTGACATCGGTGCTTCGGTAGAGATGGAAAAGTGAGTATTGCTCGAGTTCTATTCTGGTGGAGTTCAAACAGAACGACCTTAGGATAACATCCTATCATTGCGTGGATTCGTGTCAATAAGTACTATAGGTAGTAACAACAACGTCTCTATGCTGCAAGCTGTCAAGTTCACGGGTAGTAGTGAGCGGCTCCACGCACCGATGGTGGAATGGGTATGAGATCCCCTCTCCCTTTTTCCTCCTCTTTTTCTCAAACCGAAATTTAAAAGAATGTTAGAATTTTCAAATTGGATGTCTTATGAATCACCACAGATGTCGAGAACTGAACGATGAAGATGTGAAGTGGTTTTCTACCATAACTGCAATTTTGAAACAAGTTAGGTCTAGTGTTCAAGTCGAACCTAACATACAAATTACAGTAGTTTAGCTTCCTTCTCAATGGCTTTAAAGGCAAATGCAACTTCAGTTGCAGAAAAAATAATATAAGCGATGTGATGAATCAATATCACAGATGTTATATGGTTGAATAGCCCGAATTTCTTCTCCAAGACGACAAGATCAATTAAAATCTGTGATTTCTTTAATTTATGTATACATATCTCAAAACCTTCACAAAAATGTTATAGAAAGCTCATGTTTATGAGTTAGTCCATCCGCCTACTTGCACCTTCACTTTTTGCTTTATCG
Organism: Asterella californica; assembly: GCA_036924285.1. NCBI lineage: Eukaryota > Viridiplantae > Streptophyta > Marchantiopsida > Marchantiales > Aytoniaceae > Asterella > Asterella californica. The sequence continues at coordinate 27,838,997 of JAYKYS010000006.1, read as the reverse complement.
ACGTTATGATGTCTAAGAGATGTTCCTTCTTCTTCTGTTGTATTTGAGCAACCGTTTGCTCCAAAACATGGATCTCTTTTTTCTCCCATCTTTTGCTCTCCACAAGTTTCTATAATTTCCTTGGGAGCAATGAGTTTTGCCAAGTCCATGATAGTTTTGCAAGACCTACATCAAAAATATTTCCCACGTATGATCTGCATAAAATCTCAAATGCTAGAAGACATACTCCAAGATGATTGCTGCACTAGAGAAGTACGTGTCATTCATACAACTATCATTATTTAACTAAGGATTTTCTAACCTTGCAAAAGTTGATGATAATCTAGCATATATAAAGATATGTTTATGTCAGGAGTAAGAACAGAATCACCCCTCTCATCGGCAAGGAACGTACTTTTCTAGAGCTTCATGTTTCATCTTGATGTCCACTGCAAGAAGAATGGAAGCTTCTGTCTTTGCACGAGCATCTTGAGATTGCTTTTTGACTTTTAACCACTCTTCTGCTTTCTTGCACTCTACCAATATCTGCAAGACTAAAAAGTTGTTAATAAAAGGTCACAAAATAGCATAGTATTCCTTTTTACTCGTCTGAGTATAAAATCATCTTTCGTAAATAGCTAAAATGGTCTTACAAGATACAACATCTCTAGGAAAAGCTTGAGATCTGTCAACTTGGTACTATGCAATGGAGTCGCTTGAGATAGAAAAACTTTGGCGAATGAGTTTAGTGACAGTTTTACAGATATGAGATTCCATGGAAATGAGGTTGGAGTGAGATCGTTCAAAGCATTAGATATGTCATGCTTGTCACCTTCTCTTTGTCTCCACTATAGATATGATCGTATATTGCATCCTTGGATTGAGCTACATCACTATAGCTTTTGATGAAAGACAACAAGACTTCTGTTGCATGTCCTCGTGCCTCATCCTCCCTCTGCCTTTCTACCAAAGGATCTCCCAACTATGGAGATACAGAATCGGAACTTCCTGTTAGTCATGCTCTTCAACTCCAAGTTTCTTGGTAGTAAAATATGTACAGAAGTACAATGTTGCCACCAACCCAACCATAAGTGACCAAAAAGATCAGTTATATGCCAACTCACACCTTCTTTAGTTCTGCAAGCTTAGCAATGTAAACATCTTTCAGTTCATCTTCTCCTTCTTCGTATAACCAAAATTCAGTTTGTTGAAGGACGGCAACCAACTCCTCTCGTTCTTTTTTCATGATGAACTCTTGTAAAGTGTCAGAAAGCTGCTTACAAGCATTCCCAATCACTTATGAAAACATCAAACGTGTGATATACTTGGGACAAACGAATCATATCAAGCCAACCCAACAAAAATTCCTGGCTGCTAAAATAGTACTTATCATTTTCCGAAATGATAAGTGAGTGGCTTCTTGACACAAACGACCTATGTAACCAACAGTGGATCTACCTTGTTCCTCATATCGTAAATGTAAGCTTCAACTGCATTTTTCTTCTCTCTCGTCTCTTCCATTACACGATCTTGCAGAGCCATCTTATACTCTTTTTCCACAGCCTTTCGCAACTCGTGGCTTGGTAATCCTCCTAGTACAACTTCTTGTATGGGAACATCTATCTGTTTTGCCGCCTTCTTCTTTATGACCTCTGGCTGTCAATATATGAGAAAGGCTGTGATTCAGACAGCTCATATCCTTACTCAAAGAAGTTGATGCAAGTATTATTCAGTAGATGCATCAATTGAAGTTAGGACCTCAATATGAGAAGTTACAATTTGATGCAGGTTTACATCTATGATAGCATGAAGGAGATTAGTCTTTGAAACTGGCATGAGACAAGCATACTTGATGAGACAACTCATCTTGTTCATTTGAGTTACTTGACATGCTCTCAAGTGCATTAGGTTCTGGTGTTTGAAAATTGTCTCCTTCTAGATCTCTCTTTGACGTCCAACATTTTGCCATTGCTTGCAAGTATCAACTGTGAAAGACTCTACAAGTTCGTGTGAATTATCTTTGAGTTTCAAAGTTGGCACCTCCGATTCTTCTTCTTGTGTCAGCTGCAGTGGACAGGAATATTAGTTTGTTGTGTACACTCTTGTCTAAGTGATTTGCTCGACTATCAACAAACTACATAAGCAAGGACATGTGTGCAGAAAGACAAGAGTCAGACACGGAAATCTTCTTCTGTATAGTATTAGACACTTACAGTAGTCAGCTCCACGGAGAATATTCCATGGATGTTTAAACAAATCTTGAGTTTCAGCATTCCTTTCTCGAGTTTGCAAGGACTGAATGGCCCAATCTGCCATTAGTGGGGCACACAACCAAGAGATTAGGACGTTGAGCCTTGCAATATTCTAATATACATAATCCTGTATATATCCTGGAAAGCTCAGTAACTCCTCCATCCGACATTATTGGCAATGATGAAAAAATTTCAACTCGGCGAGATGATGACATGAGTATCCCACTACGCTCCTCCTGTTTATTATTTTGTCATCTCATTATTATATAATGTAAACAGTTTTATGATGAGAGCGATTGCTACCTGGTATGTGCTGATTTTAAGTGGTGTTCCAAGAGATAAATCGGTCCCATCCACATACAAAGCATCGATCGAAAATGTTCCTGATCTCTGGAATGTCAACAACTTGGCATTTGGTAGAATACTGCCCTTCACAAAAACTACACTCGTTGTACTTAACATAGCGTTGGGTATCTTTGTCAACTTTGAAGCTGAAGGACCTTTCCAAGACAAGGCTATCGGGAATAGGAACGATTCTTGAACCTAGCATACCACAACATAAAAAAAATTTAGACTTTTGGTTGTACTTTTGGTTTTATGAAAGCAACATGTGGATGTTACAGATCTATCTTCTTCTAGATAGTGATTGTCTCGTGTTTTTGCAAGTTGCATGCATTCTAGAGATTTTGGAGTTGGAAGATGGTCATTGTAATCAGATGGATGAAGGATTCATTTCTGATGAGAGATCTTTACCTCAAAATGACGAAGTTTCAAAGTGGGACTCATCATAGCACACTGCAACGTACAACCACGAGTGATACACTCACTAGCATTAAGAGTTCGGCTCGGCTCCTTTCGGTAAAAAGAAGCTATGATTCTAAGAATGGCAGGAACTCTAGATCCAGATCCCACCACCTCTATAGCATCAATTTCCTCGAGCAGCAAACCGGAGTCAGCCAGTGCTTTTTTGCACGGCACTTTTACTCGTTCAAGTAAATCTCGAGCCAAATGTTCAAATTCCTCTCTCTTAATGTGATCTTTCACGTCTTTCTCGTCCATCAAGCACTCAATGTTGAGAGGAGCCTCGGTGTTGACACTAAGGATTTTCTTCATCCTCTCGCAAGTACTACGCAGCCGTTGACTTGCTCGAATGTTGGACGAGACGTTTATATCGTGCTCTTGCTTGAACTTGTCTGCAAAGTGTTTGAAGAGAACTTCATCGAAGTCTCGTCCACCCAAACATCGATCGAATGCTTGTCCTAGAATTTTGAGTTGACCCTTCTTGAACGCCGTAACACAAACCTGCATGCTGGCATGACCCACATCCACGAAGACAACATTGAATGGTTCATTATCCGATAGATCACGCTTGTAAATCCCGTAGGCTAGAGCGGTGGCGGTTGTCTCGTGCATGAGTCGCAAGGGACGGAGCCCGGCGATGACTGCCGCGTCTAGATAGGCTCGGCGTTGTAACTCTGAGAAGTAAGCTGGTATTCCAACAACACAATCCACGACGGGCGTGCCCAAGGCCTTCTCGGCGACAGTCTTGAGATTGAAGAGAATCATAGCGAGAATCTGTGTGGGTGTGAAAGAGGCTTTCTCATTGAGGTAGTTCACATTGATGAGAGGATCACCATCCGGCCCTTCAGACACGTTGAAAGGGAAGAGATAGAGATCATTTTGCACCTCCGGATCTCGAAATCTTCTTCCAATTAGTCTCTTAACTTGTGAGATTGTATTCGTAGGATTCATGGTGGCTGTGGAAGCAGCTGCTGTGCCGATGTATCGCTGCTTGTCGCTGAAGGATACCATCGATGGAGTTTCCCGTCCGCATTCTTCATTGAAAACCACATCAACCCCTCCCTTCCGTGCAACACCGATAATGCAATTTCCATTTCCCACGTCCAGTCCTACCACACTCATCTCGTCGCTCTTTTCGTTTTTCTCCGTTTTGAGGTTTGCCAATTTCCTTCCTCCGCATCAAAACCCATGCTCTAGCATGTTCTCGTCACTCTTCCTCTGTTCCTACATCAATTTCATTCCGTTTTGACTTGCATAATACGTCTGAAAAGAGAAGTTTGGGAGCCGGAATAATCCAACTTCAAAGTGCCTAGATTCATGTCCTTTCTTTAGTGGAAGAAACTGTTGCACATCTTCTTACTCGAAGGTTCGAAGCAATTTAGGTTGTTTTGCCGCTCAACTTCTTACTATCCTTTCATGTACGTGATTGTATTTGGACGTTCAACAAGAGGGAAGGAAGAATCAAGGAGAAAAGAGGGAAAAAGAATATGAACGCTTTATTTTCTCCATCAACTCTCTCGCATTCACACATGTAGAAAGAGTGTTCCCGTTATAAACCATTCAATAATTTCATTTGATTTCAGTTTCATTTCTACATCTTATCTGATAAGTCTCATAGTACAATACATATTAGTTTTTTGAGATTTGGTTGAGAAAAGAAAAACGGGATCTCATACCTCATCTAGTAAACAAGGTGTTGCGTTTCTAGTCGTTGCTTTCTAACCAAAATTATGACATGATTTTCTTTGTCTTTATGGAATGAAAATGACGACATGGAGTAAATGTGTAGATGGATTTCTATTGTTTGAAAAAAATATGTTTTCTTTGAACATCATATATACAACACATAATTATTACTATATATGTATAACACTTAATAATTAGTCTTTTATCTCATTTAAACATTTAAACATTCTTTATGTATGAGATATTATGTACTCTCACAAGCTTGCAACAAATGAGAATATGAAGACAAATTATCATGATCTAAGTTATGTATACATATGGAGCAACTATTAGAGATTATATATTTAAACAGTATTTTAGATGTCCTACTTTTTATTTGCATACTTTTCAATAGACTTACTATTCTTTGGAAATCAAATCTATTATATATCACAAATATTATGTCTGGAATGTCAAGTATATCTATTTGTTATTGACCAATATGCATTTGTCAAGTCTTGCGAGGGAGATACTTTTGTTTAATTCTTTTCTTGTATATATTAGATGATGATTGAGTGGATATGTTAACATGATTCAATACTTGTTGTTTGAAGTATTTTTTGTATTAATGCAGCAGTAGGTATTATCATGTAGAAGAAGTAAAAACTTTCTGTACTTGTAGATATATCTTAATTTATATTTTCTTTTTGTATCCGTAAGTATTGAGATGTTAAAGTATCAAATAGTTCATTATGCACCCGTTGTTCTTTTATATTTCATTTGATAATGTCTATTTTAATTTCTAATATTTTTTTGGATTTGCTGGATGATATTTTGAAACTGAGTATAACGATATAGATATCTACACACTAGCTAGTGAATTATAATTTCATTTTTATATTTTGATAGTGTAATTTTCTTGTTCTTGAAGAATAAAACTCCAATCATGAATATTTGGCTCTTCCAAAATCGATACCTAACTTATTGGTTCATAGTGTGGTCCATGATCTGGAGAGTTGGAGCGATATCAAATGAAAAGAAATATTTTATTGATATCTGTTAATCTTTCACTTGATATCAAGAATATTTTTCTACACTCAGTGGGGTCTCCAAGTGTTGATAGCTCACACTAGAATCTCGCTAGATGTTAAATAACAACATATTGCTATTTCGACACATCCAGCCACCATAGCTAGTTGTATAGTAATAACTTATTATTATTTTTCTCTTCGTGCGACTGTTCTATGATTCTTCCTTCACTCTTTATTACCAACACGGTCCTTTGATAGAGAGGATTACAGTCATCAGCTCCGCTGCAAGTACTCGTCAAAGAGACCCTTTGGTTGGATCTCTCTTTGTCTTAGATCACTATAGAGCTCTCTTGACCACCGCCTTGGTTACTCCAAGTTGAGTTTTTTAATCTCTAGCTGATGACACGCATATCGTAGGTCCGGCGGACCAAGTCTGTGATGTCTTTGATCACCTCGTCTCTCAAATGGCCTTGGTAGGACTGAGAGTGAAAGTGTCAAAGTGCAGGGTTGGTCTCTCATAGGTATATCGTCGGACCTCCAGCTCTCGGAGGATTCGTTACACCTAGAGATGGTTTACGTATCCTCGGAGTACCGAGTGAGTACGGAAGACTTCATCTCCTGGTTCTTAGATGTTGTCCTAGCTGAGGACACTTTGCATATCGAGGATCTCCTTATGTAAGAGGACCCACAGGTTGCCTTTGGTATCTTTTCTTTTTCTATTGCACGTCGTCTTGGTTACTTACTCCGCACAGTATCTCCATTCTTATCTTCATCTCGCGTCTTAGAGAGTTTAATAAGAAGATCATGGGGGTTTTTGATGACATCATAGGACAGAGGACCTTTGACTGTGTGGTAAGACTTCTCGCACGTAGTAAGACATCTTTCTGATATCATGTGGCGGGATGAGCTTATTATCCATGGGAGAGACTACTCTGGCAGCCTTTTTGGATAGTTAGGCCCTCTTAGCACCTTGGCTCTATTGTCGTTTCCTCGTACGAGATAGACCTAATCTAGAGAGCTAGGTGATAGAGGTGGAGGATGGTTCTTACTCACTGCAGATGTGCCTTTGTGAGGCAAGAGATAGTTTGACTCTTGAGACACATGAGACACATCCTCGATTTGATACCTTAGCTATCGATGAATCTCGCAGACTACAGTCCTCTCTGATGAGACACAACTTCTAGCGGGTTCTTCATGTGCTCTTAGTTGATCTTTCCATCTCATGGGATACTAGAGCTCGACTCCGCTCTTGTTCGGACAAGGGCGCAGGCTCTTGACTCAAAGCTCGATCTTGCATTAGAGCGTTCCGACTCGCACGGACTATCTTCTTACAGTGCTGAGGTTCCACCTAGGCTTGGTCTAGTCTGTTGCTTCAGCATTGTCCACCTACGAGTGCGATATCTTGCTCGACATCTCGGATGGACACCTTGTCTTCACGATCGAGAGCGGATAGTTACATGCGATGTCATCAAGGATGTCGTGTTTGTCTTAGCACGGCAGACCGGTTACAAGACGTGGAGAGAACATTGATATGTCTTTCAGACGAGACGATCGGTGCGAGCTGACATATACATGATGTGGGAGGATCATGTCTCAGTGGCAGATGTGGTTGTCGCGGATCCGACATTGGACTCAATGACGGCACAAGTGATCACTCATCCTCCAAGATGGATTGCAGGTGTGACGGTAGCAACAAAGGTGATCAAATTTAAAGATGCAGGCGAGACATCGCTTCATCCTCTTAGCCATAGAGATATACGGATCGACAACTTCGAAATTTGATATTTTTATTCGAGATTGTACCAAAGCCTACCATGAGAGACGCCAAGGATATCACTTTCTTTTTCTTTTTGCACTACCATCCGTAGCCCCGGTGTTCTTCCTCTCGTCGAGGCGATAGTTGCTATGCCTTTCGGGTTCTTCTTTTTTTTGTAAGGCTTGATGGGGTCTTTCCATCCGTTGGCTATTCATTGCGTCGCGTGTTCTCTTGTTGAAAGTATATAGCAAGAAGCTTTAGTTAAGGTCGACTGTAGTGAACACTAATACACTTGTATTATGTGTAACATATTTTCTTTGAAGGATTCACTTCATACAAATATAGGGAACCTTACCCACACAGTCAGTTGAGGGTTTAGGTCATGGAATCTCCAAGATACTACCAAAACTAAATCTATCAGCTAACACAAAGACCTTTTAGTTTGCAGATGTGATAGTTCAGTTCATCTATGTATACTTGGCACTTAGGTTTGCGTTGATGTCTAAAGCTTCGACGCAACTGGAAACCAGTAGAATTCAACTGAACTAGATTTTTACCCCCTCGTACTTTAACTAAGATATTTACCAAGAAGAATAGTTTTATAGTTACTCCTCAAATCTCTCGTGCATCTGTCGAAGTTATAATTTTCTCGTGAGAGGATTTAACGATTGTCATTAACAGCTTAGAGGACTAACCATTACCTGTGTTGGCTGCTGGAAAACCCATGTCATTTAGATTGTTATCCGAACATCCGACTTGCGGCCTCATTCATAGGCAGTCGTATCTGCTCACAACAATCACGCAGTGGCTTATCAGCAGTGCACATGGCTACGTAACATGGGCAGCAACATGGAACATTTCGCCGGTAATGTGAAAGAAATTAGAGCTTTGCTACGTGGAGAAAGCTGAGTGCTTATTTGCAGCGTCTCCACGTTTACTTGGAGAAATTTTCCAGATTACACTTCAAATTAAGGCAACACAGCATGCATGCCGAGTACGCTGAACCGATGTGTGCATCTTTTTCCCAAATGCTCATACACCACCTAGGACCGGTACAGTTAAGTAAATTTCACTCGCTGCGCGTATACTTATGACTGCCCTAACTCAGTTTGTAAGAGATGAAGTTATTAGAGGTGCCTCCTGGCCTACAGCTATCTTTCACTAGCTCATAACCAAACGCCCGTCCGATTGTGTGTGTATTCACGACACACCGTACTCAGCGCGTGTGACGTAACAAACGAGTGCAGGCAAGCGTGAATTGCAAGATGTCGAAACTACCTGTCTGAATCAGAATACAGGTTCTTGGCACTTGCTCAACCTGGAATTTCTCTCTCAAAGACGGTCTAAGACTTCTACAAACTTCCTATCGACGGTAATTACACCAACACTACAAACACGAAGCTGATTCTCCGAGGAAAAAGAAATGGCAGCCCAAGTCTGAACACAGATATCTCTTCTATAACGTATACCCTGTTGTCTGAGGATCTCGATTCTATCATGCCAAGGAGAAGCAGTCAGTGAAAGTTACTGTATTCTGAACATGTGCTCTAGATTGAGCCATGAAATTACAGAGAGAGAATCAGCTTTGTATCTCAAAAAGACAAGCGAGAGTCAACAAGAAAATTGTAGGCCTAACACTAAATCATACTTAACCATTTTTCTTCGGCCTCCATAGATTCCAGTTCAGTCTCTGACAGTAGAGACGAACCCCGTAACGTCATCCGTTGTCGAGTCTACAGACTGTAATGCTAGAGACTTTATCTCGCTACAGAATGTGCTCAACAATCATATGCATAGAGGTTGTTACCTAAAGCTTTCGCCGGGACCAGGCAGTCACTCGAATCACAGGAGTATGCGCTTACTCCCGTACAACCGACGCCACTGAAGCACTCTGCATTGAAATTGCACCTAGTGCTCTCGCCGCTGTTTGAGAGCAAAAACCAATCTGGTTTCAAGAAAATTATGACGCGTACGAATGAAAGAGTGCTCTGCTGCGCTTTGAGAACGGAAAGATTGCACGTTACCACCATTTGATTTAAAAATTCAAACCGCGTACATACTCTAGAACACAGATAAGTGTCTCACTTCGTCCCTTCTTCCCTCCCAATTTCTAACCGTCTCTTGCTACGACAGAGAAATCCTCTATTCCTTCCCGCATTTCACAGTCTCCTCCCTCTCTCGGTCAATTCCCCATTCCATTTCGCGCAGTATGACTACGAGTGATCCTTGTAACCCAGAATATCTTATTTGCAGGTTTTCCTTTGGAGAACTGAGAATTTAACCATTATGCAGAAAATGATAGTGGTGATTAGTTCATCATCTCATTTTAGAATTTTTGTGAATCATAACTTGTAAAACTATTTATTAGCTTTACAAGTTATGATTAATTTCAAAACAACTATTTAGTACTTGCAGAAAATGTTAAAATGTTTTGACTATTTTTGTGAAAATAAAGCTTGATTTGTGTTTCGAAACTGAAGCTGAACTGGAAACATTTGGTGTGGAGTTTGCTCTATTTGTCTGTAATTATCTTGTTTTTCTGTTTTCAAACGTCCATTAGAGATTATAGTCTTGTTAGTTGCTTCTATTGATCTCTTGCGTTTTGACTTTACCACCAATAGCAGAAGCACTGTTCAAATATCTTCCAATCTCAAGCCAGAGCAATTCTATCCGTGTTCTAAGATCTCCTATTAAGAACCAAGACTCGCAACAGACTAGTCAGTTATCCTAAAATGATTTGGCGGTTATCAAACTTCTTGTGTTCATTAACAGAAGGTTAAGAGAACTGGATCTAAGACAGAAAAAATATAACAGTCTTCAGAGAGGTTCAAGTTCGACAACTAATTCATTATCAACAAGAGATTATATTTCGAGATCTGCGGTCGAACGTTTCAGTTGGTATAAGAGTAATTCCAGTTTGACATTTGTAGAACTTCATTGAAGCTTGGAGGGTTTTCTGAATCACTACCTGCACTTGTGGATCATGGATTGGAAATCAACATCATTTCAAAGGAGGTGTATGAGAAAGAACAATGATCAATCGAAAGGAATCACGGTTGGGTACTTCATGTTGCAAATAATCAAAAAGGTGAGTTATACGAAGCCTGTCTCAATATGCATATAAGGATTGGAGATGTAGAAGTTGATCAACATTTCTTTATACAGGAGTCTATTCCTTATCCTGTCATACTAGACCAATCTTACATCACCGCTGTTAGAGAAGAAGATAAGTCGAAGACAACTTTCACTACTGATTGAGAAACTTACGGATATAACCAAATGTCATTTGGTTTTGTGCAACGCTCCCGTCACATTTTAGCAGCTGATGATTATGATTTTTAAGGAATATCTTTGGACTTTTGCGGAAATATTCTTAGATGATTTTTATGTGTTTGGATCCAAGGTAGACCATCTGATATTTTGAAAAAATATTTTTTTGAAGTGTAGGGGACATCGTTTGGCTCTGCATCTTGAGAAGTGCTTCTTCGGAATGACAAAGAGAATCTTGTTGGGACACAAGATTTCTAGAAGAGATATAGAAGTCGATTGTGTCAAGGTGAAAGTTATCATGAAACTTCAACCACCTGTTAACCTGACTCAGTTGAGAAGCTTCTTGGGTAACATAAGATACTACATGAGGTTCATTGATAGATATGCAGAGATGGCAAGAAGACTTACCAAGCTGCTGAAGAAGGACAAACCTTACGTAGGATACTACATGAGACAAAGGTGATGAAGCATGGATCTCATTATGCTAGAGTTTGGAGTCTTGATGACAAGCATTCAGTACAAATACCTACTATTGAGATCTCGTTTGAGTTAGTACAAAAGGTGGAGGAGTAAGATATGAGACATGTACAGAAGTTCAGAGACATGTGTAGTGTACATAGCAGTCTAGATTGTTGATGTTCGAGAGCGATTGGTGGAGTCAATTTACAAGAGTTGAAGATATGAAAAATAAATACAAAAAAATGGATGATGAAACATGTATCAAAGTTGTGACGTGCACGGTTCTACATGAAGATGATGTAATTTCTGGCTTGTTTGAAGAGTTTGTGTCTGTAGAGTCAATTGCTAGTTGGTTGGATGGTGTAAGCAGATTGATGAGAAAAAAGATGGTATGATGGTGATCTCCATCCATGCTCGACAGATATATGAGGAGATTACTACGTATGTGCGATTCTTTGCTCATCCGTTGTAGAACAGTGTGAGAAGAGAAGTTGTTTGTTGGTGTGCATTTCCTCAGGAGGCAGAAGTCCATGCGAAGTACAAATATGTACTGAAGAAAGTGAAACCAGTAGCAACTCAACTACATGCTAACTCGCAACAACAAGTATAGTTAGTAAGCACTGAGCCCATATTACATCATCATAAGCAAGTAGAACATCAGTTTATTGAAAAGACGTTGTCGTGTCGTGGACCGGCTCCTACATGAAATTCAGACTTCGATGCTTGTCACTCCAAAGACACTCATGAGAAGACAAGCTAAGCCCTAGCTTACGGGTTTTTGACACCATTTTGGATCTCCACTTTCATCGCATCAGTGGATAGAGCTCTTTGTCAGCACTCCATAGGCACTTTGTCTACTTCGTTTGGATGCCTAGTGGAAAAGTTACAAGACTCGAAAGATAGAGAAAGCAAGCTAGGCCTCAGCTTACGGGCTTTTGGCACAACTTCGGATCTTCACTTTTATCGCAAAGATGGGTAGAGCTCATTGTCAGCTTTCCATGGGCATCTTGTTTACTTCGTTTGGACGTCTAGTGAAGGAGTTATGCGACTCGGAAGAAGGAAAAATCAAGCTAGACCTTAGGTTATTTGCTGACTGGGTATTTGAGGCTTCAGGCGTTATATCAAAGACGCAAGGGGCCTGCTTCATTATGATGAGAGAACTCCGTACGTACAGAGATTGTTACAAGGGGCAGCTTAAGGGCTAGCTTGCGCTTGCGACTTGTCGGTGGACGGTTCGGGAGATTTAGGAGTCCAATGCAAACACACAAGGCGTCGTTGGGTTCAGATCTGTGCAGGTTACGCACTGGTTCAAACGGTTTGGGAAGAGACGGATCGGCGGTTGTGTTCTGGGAGAAATTGAGACGTAGGAAGCAGATTTGGAGATTTTCAGTTACTTGTGAAAGAGAGTTGGACCGTTCAGACCGTTCCGGAGTCCAAACTTGCTGTCCTTGGATCCATTGGGATCAGAACAACGAGTTCTTCAGGAAATTGAAGACGATTCGAAGTTTCATCGGGCGGTTTGGGAGTATTGAGGAAATTGGCTCGCAGGGAAGCGCTTAAATCAGATTTTGTTTGTCTGTGATCTGAGATTGGGTTGTTCTTCGCGATCGGTGAGCCAAGCTCTTCGTTCTTGGTGGTTACGCGATCAGGGAGTCTTCATCTACTCATAAGAGAAGACAGTACGTAAATTGGATTGTTGGTTTGGGTGTGGTGAGCAAGTTTGAGCCGCAGGGAGCTGATTTACGTTAGTTTTTCGCAACCTACGACCAAATTTCTTGCGTGGTTTTGCAAGGGGAACTCCAAACGGCTTGTTTGGAGTCTTGTTGGGTTTAGAGTAGCTAGATCTACCTACCAGAGAAGACGGATATCAGTTTAGACGATCCGTTTGTGCGGTGTGTGCGGTTTTAAGCCGGAGGGAGGAGTTTAATAGGCTGAAGGAGACTTTGAAGTCTCCACCTGTGTTGAAAAGGATAGACTATGGGTGTGGAAGACTTGTCATCGTTACAATGGATACTAGCCCAAAGACGATTGGCTATGCGATAGGTCATGATAATGCAAGTGGTGTGTGATTTATCTCTAGGTTTTTAACCTAGAGATAAATCAGATCGTCTAGAACCTTGATAGACAGACAAGGAGATGATCTCTTCAAGTGAAGCCTGAGTTGTAAGGTGTGATCACCGTGATGAAGACAAATCATGAGTTTTTTATTGATGCTCATGTAGTTTTTGAGACAGATCGTCTATCTCTGCTTGGTATGAGATCCAACTGTAACACGCCGACATAACAATGTTGCGTTGGATTGCCTACATCAGGAGCTTGAATCCAGAGCTGAAGCATATAAGGTAAAGAGAATGTGGTAATAGATATGTTGTCAAGAGCTCAGTTATATAGACAAGGATGATATGTTTTCAGAAGCTGAAAAAGAAGAAAGAAATGATGTTCGGTGTCAGACTGGTCGACAGGTTACAAATTCGGAGCCGTTGTTGTTTTAAAAAGAGCTTTACACATGTAGACTACATGACATAAGATATTATCCGAGTCCACTGGAGAGGCAAGAGAGGTGGAGCGAAGTAGATTTCAGAGAGCTAAGGAAACAAGCATACAACTATCTTCTACACGATGGATATCTTTGGAGACAGCCACAGAGGAGAGATGAGATGTTCATACGAGTAGTGGACGATCTGCAGACAAAATAGCAACTAATGCATGAGTTATATGATATCTTGTGAGCTGGACATTGAGAGATTTGGGCTACTTACATCAAGTTGAAGAAAAGATATTGGTGGAAAGGTCTGTATCGAGATGTGGTGAACTACGTCAGTTCCTACTTGCATTGTCAGTTTTACTGAAAGATGCGATATAAGGATGATCTTGTGCCAACTTATCCGCCTTGCATTCACTTCCAGTGGGTTCTCAACTTGGTGGTACTGCCTCCGGGGTTATGGAATATGCGATATTTGGTTTTGACTCGTGAGGACCTCTCCAACCTTGTAGAAGGACGAGCACTGAGGACAAAGACTATGGAAGATATATGTAGGTTTGTACTTGAAGAAATTATTCGTAGAATGTTGATATGGAGACTACTAAGGAGAATTACGCGGTGCAGAAGCGAAGGAGTTTTTTTGCTCGATATGATGTGAAGCTCAAGCTTACTACTACGATGAACCTAGAGAGAATTCGTCAGAGCGAACGTGGACATCCATCAATTGTTCAAGGCATGTGACGGTAGACATAGAGAGTGACTTATGTTACTCCTTTTTGCTTTATGAGTGGCAAGACGACTCATTGTACTACTAGGTACATGTCTGTTGAATTAATGTTGGGACAGAAGTCATGATGCAAGCAGAAGAAGACTTCCTTACTTGGGTTACCTTGCCATGGGAAGACAATATGGATCACGTACAGCTTCTCTCACTATGCATCAGACAGTTAGAACGCATAGAAGAGGATCTTGCAAAAGCACAACAAAAGTTGAAAACTAGCTCGACTTGAAAATAAAGAAAGGTTTGACAAGACCCATATGCTTCGACCGAAATCAATACAAGTTGAGGACTGGGTGTTACGAGAGTACACTAGAGAACCAGCACTCTATAGTTCAAAAGTTTTCCAGGAGATGGTTTGATCGATACATTGTTTCATATGTGCATCAAAATGCTACTTATTCCTTGCAAGAGCTAAAGAGGAGGAGCAGTTGAGCTGATTGAGTTTTTAAGGTTAGAGCAGATCACTGATGCAGATGATGATCATTTAGCTGAGACAGTTGAGGAGAACGAAGACGACTTCGATAATTATGAGGATCAATGACGGATTGACACATACCAGAGGATGTGCAGGTTTGGAGAGGGTGAATGTCCTATTGCATGAGGGTCTATATAGTGAAAGTTGGTAGCAAAAAAATGTTTTCTTCCACTGGGTACGTAGTTGTAAAAGAAGCTGCCCATGAGCTTGTTAAACTAGGTAGGTGCTAAGCTAACCAAGCTAGACAAGTTGCCCCTAGCTTATATTCCAAAGAACGACTAAGAAGCCACGAAAGTGCCAAGTGGAAGCTCTTCTTGATTAGAACAAGCACGTGTTTTCATTTATGTGAAATAAAGATATACGTAGATGTTTGCGTCACTTTTAGATTAAGAAAGTGACAAAAAAAATTTGTCATTTTCCGTTGGTGAGATTATCTGATGACACCATCGTGTAGGTCTTCTTGAGTAGGATAGTTTTGATTCTTTTGTCATTAGAAACAGAGGTGTATAGTGAAAGTAGCACCTGAAAAGCTAGCAAAGGAGATAAAAACGAGTTCTATAAGTATGTGTATAAGTTTCTTTACTGTATTATTCGGAAACAGTAGCCACCTGTGAAAGAGACGCCCACCTAGGAAGAAGAGGCCCTTGGATCAAATCCTCCTGGCTCATCTTTCATATCTCAGCGTGTTGGTCTCCTAGATGGGAGTCTATGTTGGATGTGTGACGTGTGACTACATCTTGCACATCTTAGGAACAAGGGACTAATATCCTCCTAAAACGTGCGCTCCATAGCCTAAGCCTCCGCATGCAACTGAGATTATGAGTTGAGAGATATTTTATATAGCTATGGGAGGGCAATAAGCCCAATGGGATGGTCTTGTAGTTGTGGTCTAGGCTCTAAAATCGTAACTTAGCTCATACTTTGAGTTGCATCAAGATGACACTGAAGGCTAAGAAATTTTTATTTAACAAGGGGTTAGCTTGACTAGGGAGCTTCTTGATAAGTGAGTGTGCGTATAAAGACATAAAGACCCCTGCTTAGCATGGGGCTTGAGTTTTAGATAAATCGATGCACGGTGGCAGTTCAAAAAACATTACAAAAAACTAGACTGGGAGAGAAGGAGGTGCGTGCAGGAGACAGAGGAAAAGATTCTGATTGTTAATGACCTTGATGTTAAAATTTGAGACGTCAATAAAGTTCTTGGGTCTTGGAAAAGCTTATTTGCAAGATTGGATGTTTGATTTGATTTGGTGGATGCAAGAGATCAAATTTGAGTTCTGATCTTTGAGAGCAGTCTGTTTTTCTTTTGATCGATCTCATAATCAATCACAGTCATGAGGTCCGTCCTCTCCAAGAAAGACTCTCATCACAACACGCTCGGGTGCTAACATCTCATCGGATGAATTTTTCAACCTCGTCAAAAATCTTCATCTTTGACAAGTGTTCCTTGCGCCAACCTTGTTGAAGAAGAATGTCCTAGTCACTTGGATTCTCTAGATCTAGCTCGTGCATCTATTCCTGCTGAAATGGATGCTCCCTCCAGACGTTAACTTTCTTGCAAGAGATAGCGTTGACCCAAGACCTGAAGAACGATGTAAGGAAGAAAGCAATCAAACGTTGTCGTGTAACAGACAAAGTAATACAGATCTGTATCGACCAGTTCATGAAGCCTTCCGTAGAAGCCAACAGCAAGAATCGAAGACCTTATCAAATTCGAGTTGTAAGTATATTTGTCGAGAGGTTGAAGAAGACAATACACGAGAAGTCATATGCTCACTACAACAACTTTTCGATTGTTGTTGATCCTTGCAATTGTCCTATGAAAGCTGACTGGGTTTCTCCTCCTCCTCATAGTTAGCACTTCTACAAGGTAATCATAGTGCGCTTATGAAAATTGAGCTTCTTATGCAATATCCAGGTTGTTATCAACAACTTCATTGAAGTAATCTTACAAAGAGTGAAGCAACGTTCTTTGTGCACGACAATAACGCAGATGTCGATGTGCGACGTGAGTACATTTTCCACCAGAAAGTGGAATACTTTCATCAGCCGTTCCCATGAGAGTACAAACGCCTTGAGGAAATATTGACATTGGAGACAATTAACATCCAGACTGAGAATAAACTCCAAAGAACATATTGACTTTGGAGAGTACTTTCCAAGTGGAGTTCAAAGTGGCACCTCTCCATGAAGTCCATGAACGTATATTCTGGAAGTGAGAGCGACATAAAATCAAAGAACAAAAGCTTCTCACCAAAGATGGAAAGACGAAGAAGCGTGATGACAATGAGACGAAAGATGTCTGGTGACGAACAGTGCATAATATGAGCGACAATCTTAAACTCTCCATCCTTCTTCTCATCGATCAAAGGACAACTTTCAATGGATGAGATGTAGAAGGAGTGCGAGAGATGTCGTGTCATGGACTACATGCAAATGGCTATGGTGCAGATGGTTGGTATTAAAGATTAGACCAAAGTGCAAGTGAAAATCGATCCTTACACTCAAGAAGAACGACTCCATTGTTTGTTTACGACCTTTGAGAAGTTACTTGTAAGAAAATTCTTTTTTATTCTCTATTTCAGATTTCGTCTTACTCACAGTCAACATGATAGACCATGAAGTTCATGCCTTGCTTTGACATTTTCCTCTTGGTTATCTTGTTGATTAATACAGTTTTTCTCATTTTGCAAAAGGACCGTTCTCATGGCAATGTTCTGTCAAAATGACTTTTTAGTGTTGAAGAACCGGTTGTAGAAGGGCAAGAAGAAACGTCCTTAAAAGATGAAGATTTTGTTGGAGATTTTACCATCAGACTTTTTAGATTATGTTATGCGTGCTCGAGAATACAAAGAGGCAAAGGAAAAAGATGAAGTGATTCTAATGTGTCCGAAGACTTTCCGTAGTTGGTGCAAGGAAGGTGCAAAAAAAGCTTACTACTGAGAAGTCTGTCTTTCGGACGTGAGAGAGATGTCCACTTCTATTGAGAAGCAGAGATTCACGTTGGCAATCGCGGATAATCCTTATGAGTTTCAACTCAAGAATTGTTCACACGATGATTCGAAGACTTTCTCTAAAGTGGATATGATTGAGATGTTGATGCACTTTGCTCAACTCTCGACATCGGTGTATTCGACAATGGTCGTCTTTCATAATCTTCAACAAGCAGTAGATGTTGGACACGTTCTACGCGATTGTGGATGTAGAGTTTCTCCCAGTGTTTGGGTGAAGATGAATTGTAAGAATGCAGGTGGACCTAGAGTAACATGAACCACTAGTACTTGACAATAAGATTCGGATCCAAAGATGATAAAATGTCTATGGAACACTTTGATTCATGTGTTGGGTATATCGAGAATGGAATTGTAGCTCCAGCTTGCAATTAAAGATCTTATTGTCTGATGATAAACATGCGAATGTTTACCAGAAGTCTCAAGCTGTTATAAGTGAACTGGTCAGTTATTTTTTGAAAGAAGGTGACTGGATCATGGATATTTTTTCAAGTTCTAGGACGACATTAGTGTGTGCATTACATGCTAGTCGGCATTGTATTCCAATGGAGATTGAGCGATGTCAATTCATGTACATCTCTTCTCGCGTCTTCAACATGAAGATATTATATGACATAGAAGCAGAGGCTCAAAAAGATGGTGCACATAGTTTTGATAATGTGTCTGCTTATTTTGGAGAAGATGCGTCTATGCTTCAAGATATAGATTACTTGGAAGATGTGGCAGAGGGAGAGGATATACACTTAGCGTCGTAGAGTGAAGCTATCACTTCTTCAAATTCTAGAAGTTCAGCCTTCAATTCCGAAGAGTCAAGTAGCGAACGATTCGATAGAAAATCTTGTACGTGTTGCAGATTCTATGATTGATCATTTGCTCAACTGATCGAACCAAACTCTTGTGTCATGACATGTCATTATATATATATTTATTTATTTATGGATTTGAAGTATTCAAGTGTGGATTATTTTTATTGATCAATTAGGATTCTTCTCTTTCAATGGTCGATCATGATGAAATATGTCAAATACAACATAAATTCTTGAATAATTTGTAAATTATATATGATTTTGAATTTTCCAAAAAGTTACGTCCTAGGAAGTTAAGATTCATGAAAGTCGAACCAGGAACCCATTAGCGAGTACTTGGTTGTTGTTAGCGGCTTTGTATCTAATTTGTTGTCAAAATAAAATATTGTATCTGAAAAAAAGAAAACATTGTAATACATGATCTGATGAACCATACTAAATCCAAAGGAGTGAAGATAATTCTTTAATGAAGGTGTAGAGAAATAATGAGTGTTACTGAAAAAATTGTAAAGTTTAGAGGGTTAGTCTAAGAAGTAAAATGTATTCAGAGCACTCCAAGATGGCATCTAATTTATTGTCAAAGTAAAATATTGTATATGAGAACAAAAACATTGTAATACATTACCTTAACCGAGCTCAGGTGATTATTATGCACGGTCTGAATAAAGCATTTATTCTGTATATGGATGTCTCAACTATAGCAATCGGATGTACTTTAAGTCAGCTAGATGGAGATGGGCATGATCATCTTATAGCTTATGTTAGTAGGCAGATGGTTCCCCTGGAGAAGAATTACTCTGTGACTAAATGAGAAAGATTAGCTATGATTTTTGGATTGAAGAAATTTTGACATTACTTATTAGAAAGGAAATTTTTCATAGTCACAGATCACAAGGCTTTAAAGTATATTTTTAATAAGTCTAATGCCGAAGGTCGTATTGCTCGTTGGAAGATCTTTCTAATAAAATATGATTATGTGATCGAAGATAGATCAGGGAAGAAGCATACAAATGTTGATCTCTTGTCGAGGACTTATGATAATGAGGGAGAAGAACCGTTTGATGATTTATTTCTAGACGAACAAGTGATGACCATCACAAGCATTAAGGAGACATCAGACGAGTACAAGAAAATCTAGAGTTTCTTTGCGAATGGCTCTTTTTTGGAAAGTATGCATATCCGAGAACGTAATGCGTTGATCAAGAGATGCAAACCTTACACCATGGTGGACAATTCTGTTTCAATCAAGGAGCAGATGGATTACTAAGGAGAGCAGTTGGTCATAAAGAGGCTTTCAAGCTAATGCACGAGTTTCACGACAACACTGTTTGTAGAGGTCACTTTGCTTGTAAGATAACAACCTTCAAGATTTTGGATGCGAGTTATTCTTGGAGTGGTATTTTGAATGAGTGTTTAGACTATTGCAAAACTTGTGAAGTATGTCAAACATTTGCTCTAAAGTCTACTAGAACATCTCCGTTAAGATCAATTCTAGTATTAGGACCATTTGAGAAGTGGAATATTGACTTTGTGACACAACGATTCACACCTTAAGTAATCAAGTAGCGTGTTGCGCAAGAAGTTACAAGTGGTTTGAGTGTCCATGCGTAGTGAGCAAAAATGTTTTATCTAGAGATGAGTGGTTACACTAAAGATTATTACTCCAAAAATAAATTTTTCAGTTTAAATTTTACTTCTCGTCCATTTATAATCTACATTATAATTATTAAATATAAGATGATATATATTTATGATCAACAATAAAGTTCATGAACTTTACCTTACTATCTTCTGGACCTTAAAATAAACTCATCTCAAGATCTGCAAATATTGATCTAAACTGAAATATACCTATATAATCTGATATTGTTGAATACGTTATAAACTGAGAATATATATATAGTCTGACCTTGTTGAATATGTGCTAGTAACACCGGCTAGTCACGGTGGGCAGACGTCTAAATCAATTATGACCTCTATTCGCTTTTAATCAAATCATATAAACATCGGGTGTGCAGTAAACAAAACTGATCAGGAAAGTGTCAGAAAGGAGAACTTTTGTGTCACTAGGGTATTAGTGAAGCAAAGAGCAGGAACACACTCTAATCTGAGCAGAAAGAGGAGTCTCCAGTTCCATGATATATGCTGCTGGGGAGTGCGCTTGTAGAGTGGAAGCCGGATACTGCTGAGGAAGACCCGGCCCGGCCGTCTGCAGATTCCCGTATGCTCTGCCGTTCGTGTAACACATACAGCAAGTCAAACCCGATTGCGTGTTTGTCAGATATCACAAGTCTGTGTCGGATGTGGAAATTCCGACATCTAGTGAGGCTTGGTTCACCAATTCACAGCCTACGCTTCTTTCTTGGTTCAACTTGCCACTCGTTGCCTCTTCTACACCAAGGACGTCGAAGATGGCCGGGTATCGCTGGTAGAACTCTCTAATGTTCTCTGAGTCTTCTAAAGATTGCCAGTAGATTGCCTACTCTGGAGAAAATCGAGGCTTCTGTGAGATGCTAAAGAATTCAGGAAAAAGAAATTTGAACAACAACAGCACGGCACAGCACGGAACAACGGCAGCACGAGGATGGAGTTGATGCAAATACTTCAGGGGCAAATTGCATACTCACTGGACCTGTACAGACAGCTTGTGTCTGTGGAGCATGGAAACACGGCAGTGTCTCCGTTGAGTATATCCGCAGCGCTTGCCATAACAGCTATGGGTGCGAAAGGGGAGACTCTGAATCAGCTAGTGTCGCATCTGAAATTCTTAGATAGTCAGACTATGCATGAATATTTCGTGTACATCAGGAACAATTTGCTGAAAGATACCAGTAATGAAGGAGGCCCTGTCCTAGACTTTGCCAGTTGCTTGTTGGTGGACAAGGCTCTTCCTCTGCAGTTGAGTTACCAAAATCTTGTCAGGGAATATTATGGAGCTGAGTCATCCGCAGTGGACTTCCAATCTCAGGTATCCAGTTCAGTCCAGCTTATTTCAGTTCCTCATCTTTGAACAAGACAGACTATGTCAATGGAGACTCCCTCGTGTGTGATAATGCACCTCTTACGCCCTAACAGTAAATGTGTTACCTTTACTGTTAGGGCGTAAAGGTAACACATTTCTCGAGCATCCCGAGAGTTCGTGTGGACTCCTGTCTTACTTCTTCAGAGAGTGTGTGTGTGTGTGTGTATGTATGTATATGTATGAATGCCACTGTTTCCATTCTCAAACTTCATTTCCTCCCGGCTACCTTGGATTGAGGATGGCTTCAGCAGGCATTGGTGGTAATCAGGTTTGCTGCCTTTGTTTCTGGTACAGGCTGAGTGGGCTCGTGTACAGGTGAACATGTGGGTGAGTCAGAGGACCCGAGGAAAGATAGACGAGCTACTCCCACCGGGATCTGTTGGAGGCGATATGAAGTTTCTGGTGTCCAATTCCCTCTATTTCAAAGGCCAATGGGACAAGAAATTTGATATTTCGAGAACCAGGAACGAACCTTTCTATTTGTTAGACAGAAGAATGGTGAGCAAGCCAATGATGACAAGTAGTGAGATGCAGTACATTAAGAACTGTGGAACTTTTAAAGTTCTAAGGTTGCCATACAGAAGTGCAAACCGGGGAGATCAGGGACTTTCGATGTACATACTGCTGCCGAATTTGATCGATGGGTTGCTTGAGCTCGAGAAGCAGTTGGATGCGACGGCTGCCGGATGGTTTATGGAACACTTGCCCACGTTGAGACAGACTGTACCTGTCCGAAAGTTCCTTCTTCCTCGCTTCTCCATCTCTTGTGGATTCGAAGCTACGAATCTCTTGGCCAGCCTGGGCCTGCGGTTACCTTTCGACCGTGAAAGGGCAGACTTTTCTGGTATGTTGAACGAGCTGGCCGGCAGCTTCCCCCCACTCTGCATCTCCAGAATCGTTCATAAAGCTACCGTTGAGGTGGACGAGGAGGGCACAGTAGCAACGGCTGCCACTGCTGTCGGTGTCGCCTTTGGTGCTGCTGCCGTCCAGCTCCAGCAGCCCGAAGAGTTTGTCGCTGATCATCCCTTCCTCTTCCTGATACGAGACGACAACAGTGGAGTTATTCTATTTATCGGAAGAGTGGTCGATCCGGAGTAGAAAACGTGCCCCCACCTAAAGCCGCATCTTCGAGTTGGGAGTCGATCGCTGTTTTGACTGTTTCTGGTAGAGCCCCGAAGGACGCAAACTTCTGCTGGTGAGGTAGTTGGCCTGCACCGCGAGAGTAATCATTCAAGTCTCCGACAACCTCAAGTGCAAGCTCCCCAGAGTTGTGGTAAGCATCTGTGTGCTTTAACCTGACAGTGAGTCGTCTGTCAGTTAAAGATCTAACTCTCCAGATCCAGCGGCTTAATCTGAATATAGGGTTACGGTATGATGGTCTCTGAGATTCAACTGACGGATGTAAATCTTGATTCATATCTTGCTAGGCATCGCTTCTGAAGATTGAGTACGCTCGGCCCTCCCGTTACGACGAGCCTCATGTTGTGGCCCTCATGTTGCACAAGTGAAACGAGAGGCCTGTGCAGGGCACGCATTCGATCCGTGACAGGGTAGTGGATCCGATGATTTCAAGGCAGTTTCATGTCACGAGTTGGTTGGGGTGCTAACGGAGTCGGAAAGACAAACAACAGTGTAGGGCAGAGCCATCTCTGCGCAAGAGGAGTTCTGCATTTTACCGTCACATTCTACCGATGTTTATGATCACATTATAAGGTTCTATACTCACCCTGATATGGTCAGACTTTGGAAGGTCCTTGGGTGATTAGCCTCTGAAGCCGTATCATTTCTCTGATCACGTACACGGCTATACTTGCCTAGCTACAGCAAACCAGATTTCATATTACACAAACAGGAAGGCAAACAGCCGACTAAGTTCAGGTCCGCGTTCTGATGGTAGTGTGATCATTCTGTGACGAGGAATTGTATCCTCATAGTCGTCCAGATGTGGTGAACCAAGTAATCATGAACCTTGTATCTACGTATTTTCCGCCCTGTTTATTATCATTATAGGTTGGTCACTGACGAGCTTCCTTCAACTCCTGTGGGGGAGAAAACGAGGAATTAGTCACTGTGACAAATGTGGATGATAGGCAGCAGAGTACAAGTCGGTCGTTCGATACATGATTGCGGAATCTCCCCCAGGTAGCCTATCACCGACTTCTGCTCACCGATACCACAGTTCACAGTATACTATACAGAGGAATAAACTAAGACGAGTAGACTGAAACGCATCCTTGCAACATCTTTGTTCAAAGGCGTTGCAAGGATGTGGAGGTGCCTCAGTTTCCGAAACGATAATGAATAGAACAAGCGTATGAGAGTAAGCTTAACACCTGCTAATGTATTGGACTGATATCAGTTGAACCGCCTGATGGATCTAATGAGGCGGGTGCTAGAAATCCAAAAGTAAAACACCACACCGTCTACATTGACAGCGGTTGGAACGCGGATCTGGGAGATCTCAAAAACGCACAACATACTCGGTCGGTTGAATGACGGTAGAATGTGCACTACTGATTGTGTGACCTAGCTTCACTCGTGTCGATGACCTGATTGGTTGGTAGAGCGAAATCGTAAGTCAAAAGTCCCCACACACAAAACGGTTCCGACGTCAGTCAATGCCCGTGAATCGGGTTCAGCTTCATCGATGAAGATACTACCAAGCCACGGTCATTTTTGGACGTACTACAGCACCATCTGGGAACTGAATAAATAAGAAAACTGCATAAGCCGGCGTAAACACACCATCTAAGATGGATGTAAGTTCTTCCGACGCAAGGGAAACGTCGTGCACAAAACGACACGCATAGGCCACAGAGAAGACACTCAGAAACTGCAAGCTAGAAAGCAAAGAGGGATAAAAAACCATCCCTTCGGGATGATTGTTGCTTGGCCCTTCGGTTCCTTCTTTCCCTTGTAAGGCTTGATGGGGTCTTCCAATCCGTTTGCTATTCATTGGGTCGCGTTGTTCATAAAAAAATATAGTGAATGATGTATGCGAAACGAGGAACGTCTGGAGTCACATTCATCATCATGGTATCATTATCGATAAAACCTAGAGGCATCTTGAAGGTTGCTTGCTTTCTGACATCTGATGCAGCACTTTACGACGCTTAGTCACTGATGATCTCATAGATCTTTCCAGAAATGAGAAATGTGGTGAAGAGGAAAATCAAGCAAGAAGCTAATTTGCAAACCCTACGCACCACCAAATCCCATTGCTAATAAACACGCTCCTCGAGAAGCCGCTGACAGCCATACGAAGAAATCTACGAATCTACGAATACGAGAAATATGACGGAAGTACATAAAGATGACGGATGTAGCGGGATCACTAAGTGACTGACATAGTCAATAGCACTCCTGAAATTGTGATCTTACGGTTGAAGGGAGTGAGTGTGAGGGGAGGGGATGAAGGAGAGAGGAGGGGGAGGGAAGAGAGTTTAGGTTGAGAGGGTGGAGTGTGTAGGGGTGGGTTAGTGAAGATTTGTTTATACATTTTTTTTGTTTTTAATTTTTAATTTTTTGTCTAGAATTGATATATTCTACAAAGAAATGAGTGAATATTAATATTTTTGAGATTTTTAGGGTTACACAGTCTTCTGTTTAAGATTTTTGAGAGATGTTTGAGGGGTTTTTTGCTACATATAGGGTGTTCTTTATCCGCAGAGAATTTGAGAGTATATTTTTGAGATATTTTTATTACGAGTACTATTTGGTTGGTTATCTTTTTTTTTCTAGCTATGAGTATTCTCTTTCCTATGAGATCTAGATTGATCCAAGACACACCATGTTCGATGTGCGATCAGTTATTTATCTCACAAGGGGTAAAATTTCATGTGAAAAATGCACGAGAGCTATGATTGGACCACATGGGATGTCTAGGTTAGCCGAGAGCAGAGGTCTACACGTGCAGCCATTATGACACTGTTAGCCCTTCTTCTTGGAGTTTTTCTTAAGTAGTGAGATTGGTTGAGAGTCCACACTAACACTATTTTGAGATTGTTCGAGATGAGTTTTCCTTGTCTACGTTTGTTTCATCGGCTACCCCGTGCTCTTCATGACGAGATGAGACAGACATTTTGTCTATCTCTCGACATGTTGACACGAAACACCAAGGACAAGACGGCATGGTTGTTGTTCCTCTTACTATCATGTTGGTGCTTTCATTATACTCGAGGTTACAAGATAAGACATCGAGAGATGGCGGTCCATCTTCGAAGATTCCGTGCTGATGATTGGGTGACTTTACAAGAGGAATCAATACGTGCTGCACGAGATAAGAGTGACTCTGTCTCTACACGTGAAGTCTCATCTTCCGCTCGTTGTAGGATGTTAGATCAAGTTGGAGAGTACAGTAGAGTGCTAGAGCATTGAATCTTTTGTCAATGGCATGTCCTGCTGAGGAGATGATCACTTCACTGCATTTTCTTCATCTCTCATCGGATGATCTCTCATTACATGAGGTTCAAGACTATCAACTTGAGGAGTCATTATGTCCCGACAGATCTTTGTTTGCCCAAGTCTTGTGTATAGTTCCATGTCTTCTAGAGAGACCGTCTGTATGAAAACAATCCCGTAGGAACACCTACGGGATTGTTTTCATACAGATGACCTCTCTAGTGATGTCACAGAGCTTTTAAGGTAGCGGTAGTAGTAGCTCGGAGACATATTGCACATTCTATAGCTTTGTACTGTGGCAGCTAAACTTTTGGTCATGACGAAAGATGACAGAGAGATTCGACTGATAGTCATCGACAAGATTCTCTTACGACTTATTAGTCATACTATTGTTCTTCAACTTCGAGATACTTTAAGATCACCTTTGTCCACATCAGTTTGAAGTGCAATGTCTGGAGGTTGTGAATCTGTGCCTTTCGGCATTAGGGCTCTTTTAGATATTCATCTCAATTAGATTGTCCTACAAGTGGAAGTGAAAAATACTTTTAATAGTGTTTCTTGCGCTTCTATTTTTTAAGAGCTCATGGATTGTAGTGTATCTCTGACGAGTCTTGTTTCTTTTGTGCGTTACAAAGAGAAGGAGACTTCTTCTTCTCTTTATTACGGACACAGTCCTTCAACCCACTATAGAGCTCTCTTGGCCACTGCTTTGGTTGCTCTAGGTTGTCTCTTTTCATCTTTAGTTGATGACATACATATCATAGATTCAACGGACTAGGTATGTGATGTCTTTGATCATCTCCTCTCTATTGGCCTTGGTAGGGTTGAGAGTGAAGGTGTCAAAGTGCAAGGCTTGGTCTCTCGTAGATATTTCGTCAGACCTCTAGCTCTTAGAGAGATTTCTTACACTTAGAGATGATTTACGTATCCTCGGAGTACAGATTTGTTCAGAGGACTTCGTCTCTCGATTCTTAGATATTGCTCTAGCGGAGGACGTTTTGCATATTGAAGATCTCCTTAGGTTAGAAGATCCTTATGTTACCTTTGATATCATTTTCTCTTTCATTACACGTCATCTGGGTTACTTACTCCGCACAGTATCTTCATCGTCTATCTTCATCTCGTGCCTTAATAGAGTTTAATAGGAGGATCATGATGATCTTTGACGACATCTTAGGACTGAGGACCTTTGAGTGTGTGGTATGATCTCTCGCACGTTGACAGACATCATTATCAATATCATGTGGCGAGATGAGTTTATTATCTATGGAGGAGACTGCTCCGATAATCTTCTTGGGTAGTTGGGCCCTCTTAGCGTTATCGTGTCGGATATTTTGTGCGTGAAGGATGTCCAGGAAAACGCGAGGTTCCTGGCTATGGAGATGTTGTGTGCCAAACAGAGACAAGACAGAGAAGAACAACCACGAAAAGGAATGCTGCGATATATACCACTCTGAAAGTATGTACACTGTCGATTCTTTCTCCAAACAGCACAAAAATAAGGAAAAGACCAGAGCGGTCTGTAACCTACTTCAGAAGCCCTAAAACAAACCCTTGAAACGCAACCCTAGTCTGAAATCGCCAAAGCGTAGCTCAAAGCAAGAGGAACTTCTCTTTGCTAACAACCAGAGCCACAATAGTATCATGCGATCCAAACCCAAGTCCAAACCACATCCACACACTAGCTCTTGGCTAAAGCTAGCTACCACAAGCCATACACAACCAACTAAGTCCTTAACGAACTCAAAAGGACGAAACCTGTAGCGAAGGAACCGAAAAAGATCTATCTGGGAACTTTCTCCTTTCGCCAAACGATCTTCAAATGTTGATAGGGTCTCCTTCCCTGACTCCGTTGACCCAAGAAACCTTCAGA
This sequence comes from Asterella californica, assembly GCA_036924285.1. NCBI lineage: Eukaryota > Viridiplantae > Streptophyta > Marchantiopsida > Marchantiales > Aytoniaceae > Asterella > Asterella californica. The sequence goes on along the minus strand of JAYKYS010000006.1, from coordinate 27,810,933 downwards.
TCCGACTCCCGATAGTCGAGATATCGCTAATTTTCGGTCGCAGGTGATCGAACCTTCAAAAACTCCTCCCTGCGGCTTAAAACCGCTCACACCGCACAAACGGATCTTCTAAACTGATATCCGTCTTCGCTGGTAGGTAGATCTGGCTACCCTGAACCCAACAAGACTCCAAACAAGCCGTTTGGAGTTCCCCTTGCAAAACTACTCGAGAAATTCGGTCGCAGGCTACAAAAAACTGACGTAAATCGGCTCCCTGCGGCTCAAATTTGCTCACCACACCCAAACCAACAATCCAATTCACTTACAGTCTTCCCCTATGCGTACATGAGGACTCCCTGATCGCGTAGGCATCAAGAACAAAGAGCTTGGCTCACCGATCGCGAAGAAAAATCCAATCTCAGGTCGCAGGCGATGAAAACCTGACGCAAGCGCTTCCCTGCGAGCCAATTTCTCTCACAACTCTCAAACCGTCCGATAAAACTTTGTATCGTCTTCAATTTCCTGAAGAACTCGTTGTTCTGATCCCGATGGATCCAAGGACAGCAAGTTTGGACTCCGGAACGGCCCGAACGGTCCAACTCTCCTTCACAGGTAACTGAAAACCTCAATTCTCTTCTCTGCGTCTCAATTTCTCCCAGAACACAACCCCCGATCCGTCTCTTCAAGAACCGTCTTAACCTGTGCGTAGCCTGCACAGATCTGAACCCGATGACACCTTGCGCGCGTGTATTGGACTTCCCAATTCTTCAAAACATCCACAGACAGGTCGTATGAACAAGCAAGCTCCTTAAGCAGCCCCTTGCAACAGTCTGTACGTACGAAGTTCAACCCTGAATAATAAGAAGCAGGCCACTTGCGTCTTTGATATAACGTCTGAAGCCCTAAATACCCAGTCAGCAAGTAACTAGGGGCCTAGCTTGATTTTATCTTCTTTCGAATCGCATAACTTTTTCTCTGGATGTCCAAACGAAGTAAACAAGATGCCCATGGAAAGATGACAGTGAGCTCTACCCATCTATGTGATGAAAGCGAAGATCCGAAGTTGCGTCAAAAGCCCGTAAGCTGGGGCCTAGCTTGTTTTCTCCATCTTTCGAGTCCTGTAACTTCTCCACTAAGCGTCCAAACGAAGTAAATGAAGTGCCTATGGAAAGCTGACAAGGAGCTCTATCCACTGATGCGATAAAAACGAAGATCCGAAGTGGTGCCAAAAACCCGTAAGCTGAGGCCTAGCTTATTTTCTCCATCTTTCGAGTCCTGTAACTTTTCCACTAAGCGTCCAAACGAAGTAGACAAAGTGCATGTGGAAAGCTGACAAGGAGCTCTACCCATCTATGCGATGAAAATGGAGATCTGAGATTGTGCCAAAAACCCGTAAGCTGGGGCCTAGCTTATTCCTCATGAGTGTCTTTGGAGCGACAAGCATCGAAGTTTGAATTTCAAGTAGGAGCCGGTCCACGACACGACATCCACCCCCTCTGAACCTGTGCATCCTCCGGTATGCACCAGAGATACCAACCAAGGAGTGGACTGGCTTATCGTCCTACTTCCCATCGTAACCAACATCACCTTCAAGATCTTCTGCATAATCCTCATCCTCAAACTGAAACTCCGTCAAGATATCTGCTAGATCGACCTCCTCATCTCTCTTTTTGAAAATCTTGACACGTTTACCTGCCACTGGTACCTTCAAGCTCGTTCCATCCAACTCTTGCAGGGCGTAAGTTGCGTTGTCATGAACCTTCTTCACCACATACGGACCAAACCATCTTCTGGAAAACTTCCGGAGTGCACTATGATGGTTGTCTAGACTGTTGTCATAGACTAACACCCAATCACCTTCTTTGATTTCCCTGGGTCTCAAACGATGTCGCTGATCAAATCTGATCTTGTTCTTCAACCGTGCTTCTCGCGGCCTATCCAAAGCAGTTTGGATATCCTCTGGTCTTCTCTCTAACTACCTAATTCGAATAGCAAGAAGCTCTTCTCTAGTCAAATTGTCCTCCCAAGGTAACACACTCCATGTCAGAACATGTTCTTCAATCGGCATGATAGGCTTCTGACCTGTGATGAGTTCCACTGGCATGTAACCTGTCACCGAGCTGTGCGTCGTTCTATCTGCCCATAACGCAAATGGTAAGAGTCGAGGCCACTCGCGCACCCTTCCGTTGCAAGCCTTCACCAAAGCCTTCACAATGGGTGGATGACCACGTTCACTCTTGGCATTCCCTTCGGGGTTGTAAGCAGTTGTCAGTGATAACCTCACCCCACACCTTGCAAAGAATTCACGAGCCTCATGTGCATCTAACTCTCCCCGATCTGCAGTGATCTTTCCCACACATCCATACCGACAAACAACCTCTTCCAAGAGAAATTTACATACCCCTTCAGTTGTCTTCGTCCGAAGCGCCCTACCCTCGACTTGATTTGAAAGATCTTCTCTAGCAAGTACCAAGTATCTCATCTGCCATAATCCAACCGGTATAATCACCAAGTCTACCACCCACTTGAAGTGGATTGCCAACGGATAAGTCGGATGTAATCCGTCACGATGTCGGATGTTCGAATACATCTGACATGTCAAACAAGACTCCACAAAAGATACAACATCCCTGTACATGTTTTTCCACCAATATCGCTCTTTCATCTTTGTAAAAGTGGCCCAAATCCCTCGATGTCCAGCCCAAAGACTCTCATGGAACGCCTTGAGCAACTTCTGCTGATCTTCCTTGTTGCAAATCACCCGTAGCGGTACCTCACCTTTCTGCTTCGATCGCTTCCAAAGAAACCCATCCTGCAACATGAAGTTGTAGGCCTTCCTTCGAACTCGCCGAAACCTCTCATCCGTCCAGCCTGTCTGCTTAACCATCGTACTAAGGTACCTCCCGATATCAAGTAAATCACCATCATACAACCCTTCAACAAACAACTCATCTTCTCTTCCTGTCTGTGCAATCGAATAGAACTCTGTACCCACGTCGTCAATGTCTTCTACCATCTCATCCTCCCCATCATACCGAGCTCGAGATAACATATCCGCCATCGGATTATCTTTCCCTGCGATATGTCTAAACTCCGGGTTCAACGACTTGATATATGTGATCCATCGTAACATCGCAATATCAGGAGTTGAACAATTCATGATCATCCCTAACAACGGCAAGCAATCAGTTTCAACCACCACTACTGCTCCAATCAAATACTCTTTCTCAGTTTTCATAGCTGAAACAATACCCCACAGTTCTCTCTTCACTTGCGGGTAAGCACGTTGTCGAGCACTTAACACCTTCGCTCCGAACCTAACCGCAAATCTTTCTCCATCCTCATCATCCTGTCCGACTGCCCATCCAATTGCAACTGGACTTGTATCCACAGTAAGAACCACCGGCCTAGCACCCTTGTAATCAATCCTTCCCAGAACTGGAGGAGATGATAGTAAAGACTTCAGCTTCCTTACCGCATCAGTATGCTCTTCCTCCCATCTGAACTTATGATCCTTACGCAACAATCCATACAACGGATCCGCCACATGCGCATAATGAGGAATCCAAATGTGGTAGAATACACAAGCACCCAAAAATCTTCTTACTTCTGTCAGCGAGTTGCAAACCTCCTTCATCCTTCCAATCGCATCTACCTTGTTCGGATCTGGCTTCCGACCAAACGATCCACACAAATGATCAACGATCAAAACCTCTCTAACCCCAAAAGTAGACTTCGCACCTGACAACGTAAGATGAACTTCCTCAAGTCGAGATAGGATCTTCTCACAGTCTGCGATGTGATCAGTGACGTATCGCCGACACCCCCTCTGATCTAATGCTTCATCCTTCTCATCTTCCACACATCCTTTAATGGGGATGTCATCCAAGAACGGCATTGTCTTTTCAGGAATGAAGTCTCTTAGAACTCGATTCATCCCGTTCATCATGTGTGCTACCGAGTTGGTAGCTCCCTGTGGTAAAGTACACATCCTAACCAACCCCAAAGGTGTCCTCATTGTCGTGAAGCTTCTGCTCTCCTCCGCTAGTTGAAACTGATCATACCCTGAGTAAAGATCTCCCATCGAGTAAATCGCTCTTCCTGCAAACTCATCCACAATCGGTCCCACCCCAGCATTTCTGATTGTTACTGCGTTCACCGGCTGCATGTCTTGGATGAACCGCAGCGACCCATTCTTCTTTGGTACTGTAAACCATCTGCTTGAATATGGTGCAAACGACGGCTCCAAGATCTTCATCCGCATCTTCTCCTTCAGCAACTCCACTAGTTTGGGCAAGTGAGCCCGCGGTACTGGAATTGGTCTCAGGTTCCATGGCACATGCGGTACCGTGAAGATAACCATCGGAGTAACAACGTACGGATCTACACACCCAATCTCATGTGGCTCAAAAGCAAATGCTTTCCCATGTCTTGAAAGCATCTCCTTGAAGCACATCCTCTCTTCTGCTAGAAGAGACTCATCAGATCCAATCTTCAGCTCTTCAAGGGTCTTCTCCGTGAACTTGTGTCCTATCATTACAGGATCTCTCAAACTCTTCTCCTTTGAAGCTCGATCCATCTGTTGGTTGGTGTCTTCCGGCAAAGGACCAGCAATTGGCTTTATCTTCCTATCCACTGTCTTGTACCTTGTCTCAACTCGAACCTCCGGTGCACGGAATGATTCGATCACCGAATAGACCTCCCTTGAATGAATCTGCACGACCTTATCCATATCCTCCCATCCAATAGACATGATCTCTCGCAAAGGATCCTCCAACCCATCCTCTTCATAAACACCAGAAATCCATTCATCCCCTTCTAGCTCACCCAACTCTTTCAACATCAACTCAACACCACGCAAATGTTTTTGTTCTTTTCTTCTCAACTCTTCTATCCTCCTGTAAATAGCAATCCCACAATCTGAAAACCTAACAAACCCTGTACAAAAGGCACTATCTTCATCAAGCGAGAGTACCTTCTCTTGCGCACCACCACAATCCCGCTCTATAGTGGTACTCAACAAAAATCCTTGAACTCTTCACTCACCCTTGGAAGCGGCTTCTCCCTCAAACGATCTCGGTTGCACTCGTGGTTGGACGGTACAGTCAGGAACTGTACCGCTCTCTTCCCATCTTGACTTCGGATCCTAGCATACGCAGATCCGTCATCCAGTACCTTTGTCTCCATCCGGGTCGCTATGATGAAAGGTTGGCCCAGAATGAGCGGGTATGATGTAGCTTCCTGAACAAAGAAGTTTTGCTCGATAGCAACATCACCTACGCGCACTCTGATGTCTGGACAAGCTCCATACAAGTCTCCTCTCGTGTTGTTGGCTGCTCTTATGACCCATCCATGCTCTGTGTCGATCGGCCACTTCTTCTTCTTGTATAGCTCCTTGGACATGATGTTGATTTCTGATCCATGATCGATGAGAGCAACCACCGGCTCATCCAAGTCTTCGATCCTCACCAACGTCTCCGTCGTAGCTCGAGCCCAGTGACTGTGGCTATAATGACTTGAGCTCCGCTTCCCATCCTCCTCTTCATCCTCAAAATGCACCCTGCGTCTTCGATCTCTTTCTTCCTCTGGAGAATAGACACTGCACCTTGCAAGCTCTCTCTCCTCATCCACAGACATCCTAGTATCCACAGCATGCGATAAACTAGTCTCACCCGTAATCTGTCGTTTCCGTTTGATGACATCGATGATGACATCATGAAACTCACGTTTGGCGATGCCTAACACTTCTCTCAAGGTAAACTCCACCTTCGCATTCAAAATGCGATCTTCCAAGACTCCCTTCAAGTCTGTTGAAGCCTCGATATCCGACTGCAGCTTGTATGCAGCCGGCTTACCCTTCTCCTTCTGAGATTTCTCCTCGATGGAGAAGGAGCATCGTCCATCGGTAGGTCTTGAGCTCCTGCATCCCGAAGCTCTTGGCGAACCTTCTCCTCTCGAGTCTGTCTCTTTGAAGAAGTCCCTTCTCTTGAATCCTCTGAATCTCGCCTTCTCTTCTCTTCCAACAACGCTTCGTGTTGATTCCTGGCGATGTACGCATGCACCGATAGAGCTTCTATCGGATCTTTCCATCCAGTATCCTTTCTGATCGTAGCAGTTGTCCTCTGCAACGTCTCATGTGTCATCTTCCCTTTCTGTTTCATGGAGATGGCAGATGACCACAACTCACTTGGCTCAACTTGCTTGTTGAAACTCCTCTCAGCCTGATCCTCTACCCTTGTGCCATAAGTTCCAGCTTCCACGATGGCGACTGCTTGTGCTGATAGGTGGTCCTCAACCAACTTCTTCATCCCTCCTCTACCAAAGTTGGTCTGAAGAAGTGCACCAGTATCCCTCAACGCTACCTTCCCATCCTTCCAGAAGATCACCCCTTGCTGCAAGGTATCACTGAACTCCTTGCAATCTCTGCGCGGATGATCGGTACCATCGCACCAGACACACCGCTGGATCCAGCCTTGCTTCTCAACAGGTTTCGCTCCGCTTGTAGACCCTTGTTCCTCCAATCTGGTGAGCTTGATCTGCAAGTCTCGCATTCCATGCATGATCTCCTCAAAGTTTGAATCATCCTTCTTCGGAGGTACCATAGGTGCCTGAACAACTGGAACAACTGGAACAACTGGAGCAACTGGTACTACCTGTCTAGCAACAGGAACCACTGGTTGGACTACAGGAACAAGTGTTACAGCTGTAGGTGTTGGCGCCAGTCTCCTAACAGGAACCTTCTCTCGTCTCCGCTCCCTCTTGGTGAGCAGACCAACAGCTTCTTCAACCTTCTTCCACCTGCTAGTCAATCCATCGTCCTCCTCCCGGTCTTCCAGAAGTACCTCTAGCTTCTCCTGCAACTTCTCATCTGCAGCCCGGAGAAATAGCTCTGTCTTGTTGGACTGCAACGTCAACTTCTCCATCATGGTTAGCCGTGAAAACTGCTTCTCAAACTCCCTGAGCAACTCAGTAGCTTGTAGACCCTTCCTTGATTGCTCAACCCACTCCAAGAAGGACTTCTTGGTGACTCGATCAGAGTCCTCCAAGAAGTACTCATCCATCAAGGCACGAGCAAACATCTCCCAATCCTTGTTAAAATGCTTCGTTAGCATTTTAACATGATCCCTAATCTCTGGAGCTGCTGCTAACTCAAACGTCTCAATCATCTCATCTTCTGAGACCCGGTTCAGCTCCATCTCCTTCACATAATGCCTCAAATATCTTGAGACATCTTTCCCTTCAAACTGGTCAATCCTGCTGACCACCGCTTGTAGCGCCTTTGTTGCCAAAGCTTCCTTCCGCTCATCAGATTGTTGCTGCCGTAAGAACATAGTGAAAGCTTGGAACATCGATGCAGTCGCTGGATCCAACTGCACCTTCGGTAACCCACTTGAACCACTAGCTCCATCTCCATCACCTTTCCCATCCCCACTCATGACTGCCAATCTCTTCTTCAAAGTTCACACACAGAAGAAATCTCCACCCCAGACCTTCACGTCGAGTTCACCACCGTATCGTGTCGGATATTTTGTGCGTGAAGGATGTCCAGGAAAACGCGAGGTTCCTGGCTGTGGAGATGCTGTGTGCCAAACAGAGACAAGACAGAGAAGAACAACCACGAAAAGGAATGCTGCGATATATACCACTCTGAAAGTATGTACACTGTCGATTCTTTCTCCAAACAGCACAAAAATAAGGAAAAGACCAGAGTGGTCTGTAACCTACTTCAGAAGCCCTAAAACAAACCCCTGAAACGCAACCCTAGTCTGAAATCGCCAAAGCGTAGCTCAAAGCAAGAGGAACTTCTCTTTGCTAACAACCAGAGCCACAATAGTATCATGCGATCCAAACCCAAGTCCAAACCACATCCACACACTAGCTCTTGGCTAAAGCTAGCTACCACAAGCCATACACAACCAACTAAGTCCTTAACGAACTCAAAAGGACGAAACCTGTAGCGAAGGAACCGAAAAAGACCTATCTGGGAACTTTCTCCTTTCGCCAAACGATCTTCAAATGTTGATAGGGTCTCCTTCCCTGACTCCGTTGACCCAAGAAACCTTCAGATCCGACTCCTGATAGTCGAGATATCGCCAATTTTCGGTCGTAGGTGATCGAACCTTCAAAAACTCCTCCCTGCGGCTTAAAACCGCTCACACCGCACAAACGGATCTTCTAAACTGATATCCGTCTTCGCTGGTAGGTAGATCTGGCTACCCTGAACCCAACAAGACTCCAAACAAGCCGTTTGGAGTTCCCCTTGCAAAACTACTCAAGAAATTCGGTCGCAGGCTACAAAAAACTGACGTAAATCGGCTCCCTGCGGCTCAAATTTGCTCACCACACCCAAACCAACAATCCAATTCACTTACAGTCTTCCCCTATGCGTACATGAGGACTCCCTGATCGCGTAGGCACCAAGAACAAAGAGCTTGGCTCACCGATCGCGAAGAAAAATCCAATCTCAGGTCGTAGGCGATGAAAACTTGACGCAAGCGCTTCCCTGCGAGCCAATTTCTCTCACAACTCTCAAACCGTCCGATAAAACTTTGTATCGTCTTCAATTTCCTGAAGAACTCGTTGTTCTGATCCCGATGGATCCAAGGACAGCAAGTTTGGACTCCGGAACGGCCCGAACGGTCCAACTCTCCTTCATAGGTAACTTAAAACCCCAATTCTCTTCTCTGCGTCTCAATTTCTCCCAGAACACAACCCCCGATCCGTCTCTTCAAGAACCGTCTTAACCTGTGCGTAGCCTGCACAGATCTGAACCCGATGACACTTTGCGCGCATGTATTGGACTTCTCAATTCTCCAAAACATCCACCGACAGGTCGTAGGAACAAGCAAGCCCTTTAAGCAGCCCCCTTGCAACAGTCTGTACTGTAAACCCTCCGCGGTCCTATCGATCACTACCCCCCCCCCCCCCCCCCGATCTCTCAACCTCCACGATCGTCATCCACGAATCTGCAACATGTCGGGCCTGTCGCTCACTCAGGGGTCACCTCTGATGGCTTTGATGGAAGCACACCATGAACTTGAAGGGAAAATGCTGAGTTCACTCATTCATACACCCACAAACTTATCAACTAAAAATCTCCTTAAACACATCAACTAAAAATCCTCCATTCTAACAACGTCTCTCAAGTTCTCACATGCTAAAAATATCTCACATTCTCTATATTACTCAAGTTGTCATTACGACAATGTGAAAACAAGGATGAGGAGCTCTTCTCTACTCCTCTATTTATACATTCTAGGTTTTTACTTTGGTACCCCCGGTAACTCAGCCGTAACTACTTTTACCGAGTTTTACTAAGATATTACTTAAGGTAAAATCATTGATCACATGGGCTTTTTACCTTTTCACATGGGCTTATTCCTTCAAAGTCAACAACTTCTAGAAGGATTTTAGAATATTCTCAAGGAATCTCGAATTTCCACCCCCCCCTCTACACTAGGACCCACTAAAAAGGAAACATGTGGAATCTCTTCTTGTTTTTAATGCCCACAAAGTCCACAACTTTAATCCAACCATTAATATCAAGTCAAAAAGGAGATAAGGGATACTTTCCACCTCCTTTCTATCTTTTAGACAAGATGACAAGATAGTAGTGCTCACTCTTTAGCAAATATCTGAATTCTGCCAAAAGTACAGCTAAGTTTAACCATAACTAACTTTTAGCTAGTCATGACTAACTTGGTACCTCCTAAAAGTACTTTGGCAGCAAATAAACATTCTCAACACTTAGTTAGAACTAAACACCTTACTAATAGACAAACTTCCTATGTGTAACATAGGTCGTTATATTTTACCCCCGGACTAAATTTTCGCTCCGTCCTCGGAGTGAAGAGAGAACTTTCGTCGATGAAACAACTTCAACTTGTCATGGTTGACCCGATCGAATCTCCTTCCTCCCAACTCCTGAAGGTCATATGTGAAGTTGCTCCACACCTTATCTACAACAAAAGGACCAAAATATCTCGGAAGAAACTTCTTCCTAGCCCTCTTGAATCTGATAGCATCATACAACATAACCCAATCTCCGACTTGAAAAGATTTTACCTCCCTCTTGCCCAACCGTTTGTCGTAACTCTTTTTTTGATACGCCTGAGCTCGTTCCATCCGGATCATTGCTACCGCTTGGGTCTCTTCCAACTCCATGAGTTGCTCCCTTCTTGATCTGACCACGTCTTCTCCTCTCGACCTCTTCAACTTTCGTTGAATAGTTTGAAAAGTATCCAATTCGAATTGGATCGGCAACTTGGACTCCACTCCATAAACCAGTCGAAATGGAGAGTATCCAGTAGAAGTCTTTGTAGTCGTTCGGTACTCCCATAAGATGGCATGTAGCCTCTTATCCCAAGTATGTTTCGCAGTTTCAACACCAGCATCTTTGGCGAGCATCATACAAAGTGTAAGATTGGTCTTCTCCGCAAGACCATTAACATTTGGTTTGTATGAGGTCGTTACTCGTGGCTTGATAGAAAAGTGTTGTAGCATAGCAGTAGTCATGCTCCCTACAAACTCTCCTCCTCTATCTGAGACCAACTCTAACGGACATCCAAATCTCGCGATGATCCTCTCCCATAGGAATCTACCGACTTCTGTTTCATTGGTCTCCCTCAAAGGTCTAGCCTCTACCCACTTGGTACAATAGTCAGTGGCGACTACAATGTATCTATTGCCTCGAGGTGTCTTATTAAGAGGACCTACAAAGTCAATACCCCATTTCTCAAACGGCCCTAATACTGGAATTGATCTTAACGGAGGTGTTCTAGTAGACTTTAGAGCAAATGCTTGACATACGTCACAAGTTTTGCAATAGTCTAAACACTCTTTGAAAATCCCTCTCCAGTGATAACCCGCATCCAAAATCTTGAAGGCTGTTATCTTACCAGCAAAGTGACCTCCGCAAACAGTTCCGTCGTGAAACTCGTGCATTAGCTTGAATGCCTCCTTCTGACCAACTGCTCTCCTTAGTAACCCATCTGCTCCTTGATGAAACAGAATTCCCTCCACCATGGTGTAAGGTTTGCATCTCTTGATCAACGCGTTACGTTCTCGGGTATGCATACCTTCTGGAAAAGAGCCATCTACAAGGAAACTCCAGATTTTCTTGTACTCGTCCGGTATCTCCTCGATGCTTGTGATGGTCATCAGATGCTCGTCTGGAAATGAATCATCAAACGGTTCTTCTCCCTCATCATCATAAGCCCTTGACAAAAGATCAGCATTCGCATGCTTCTTCCCTGGTCTATCTTCGATCACATAATCGTATTCTGTTAGAAGGATCTTCCAACGAGCAATACGACCTTCGGCATTAGGCTTATTAAAGATATACTTTAAAGCCTTGTGATCTGTGACTATAGAAAATTTCCCTCCTAGCAAGTAGTGTCGAAATTTCTTCAATCCAAAGATCACCGCTAATCCTTCTCGTTCAGTCACGGAGTAATTCTTTTCCGCTGGAACCATCTGCCTACTAGCATAAGCTATAGGATGATCATGCCCATCTCCATCTAGCTGACTTAATGTACATCCGATTGCTACATTGGAGGCATCCGTATACAGAATAAATGCTTTACTCCACTCAGGTTTAGCAAGTATAGGAGCTGTCACTAATGCCTTTTTTAGCTCCTCAAATGCTTCCTTTGCCTTCTGATCATGCACTATCAAGTCAAAATCAACTCCCTTCTTCATGTACATAGTCAAAGCTATTGCTTTGTTTGAGAAGGAAAAGACAAACCTACGATAATATCCAACCATGCCAAGAAACTGCCTCAACTTTGTCAAGTTGATCGGAAATGGAAGATCCACAATCTTCTTCACCTTCTCAGGATCTACCGCAATCCCATTCTTGGAAATGATGTGCCCTAACAGCAGACCTTCTTCGCAGCCAAAGATGCACTTCTCTGGATTTAGAGAAGCGTTGGCTTGCTCCAACCGCTGCAAAACTTTGATCACATGATCAAAGTGGTCCTCCTTTCGTCCATACACACAGAAATCGTCAATGAAATCCTGAACAAACTTCCCTATGAATGGTTCAAACACCTTGTTCATGAACCTTTGAAACGTGGCCGGAGCATTACACAATCCGAATGGCATCACCCGAAATGCAAATGTTCCCCAAGGAGTAGTGAAAGTAGTCAACTGTTGGTACTCCTGTGCTATCTTGATCTGGTTATACCCACTATAACCATCACCAAAGCTATACCACTCATGACCAGCAACTTCCTCCAAAATCTCATCTATAAATGGTAGAGGATAATAATCCTTCTTGGTAACTGCATTCAACTTCTTATAGTCTATGCACACTCGCAGCTTACCATTCTTCTTCTTGACAATCACAATGAGTGAAACCCATTCTGAGTTCTCCACCTCATAGATGAAACTCGCCTCCTTCAACTTGTCTATCTCCTCCTTGACCATCATTGCCGTTGTGGGATTGACCCTTCTCTGCTTCTGTCGAACTGGTCTTGCGTGCTCCTCCAATTCGATTCGATGAGTCTCGAGAGTCACCTCCTTCAAATCTTTGTAGCTGAAAGCAAACACATGGATATATTTTCGAAATATATCTAAGAATCTACTTTTCTCTTCTTGAGTGACATTGATACCAAACTTCAGGGTAGAGAGTCTTCTCACAATCTCTGCCTCACTCAACTCTTCTTTGTCAGGATCTTTCTCCACTGCTGGTCGAGGCAACAAGTCAATAGCACTAAGCTGATGTAATGATTCATCTCGACCAAATCCTTCGTCCTCAGACGAGGATTCTTGATCGTAAGAATCTCCGGTATCTACTTCTGAGACACTCTGATCATCCTCCGTATCAGATTCCCAGTAGTCACTAGTGGGTCTATCAGAGTCAGAAGTCACAACTCCAACACCCGAGAGAGGAACTATCACTCTATGATCTCTAGGCCCAATCCGTAAATATCCCTTGTGTCACCTATCAGTGGTGCGCACAGCTCTCAACCAAGGCCTACCTAGGAGCAAATCATAACTAGAATCCTTTAACACTTGAAAGGACATCAACGTTTGAACTCCCATCACAGACACGACCACCTTCTCTAACACACCAAGAGGTCTTACCCGTTGCTTGTTAGCCATCCCCACGACAATGCTAGCGGGGCGAGTTGGTTCCATCCCCAACTTCTTCATCAACCTCTCCGATATGGCGTTGACAGCCGATCCTCCATCCACCAATACGTCAGAGACGTAGTGACCATTCAACCGGACTTCAATCTTTGAAGCCCTAGTGCATACCTCTGAAGCATGCACATCCACCACACCAACTCCCACAGATTTTGATGTCTTGCTCTTGGGTTTCTTCTTCTTGCTTCTCTTAGAACTCAGTCCTCCTCTGAGTTCCCTTCGTAAGTTGGGATTAAGTGCGATCAGTTGTCCAACAGTGATGTTGGCTTTCTGAGCACCCACATCTTCAACCACATCATATCCCGCTTGGGAAGATGAAATGGTGAAATCTGCCATCCCTAGCTTCCTTCTTGGCTCCTTTGGTGTACTCGAAACATTACTCGAACGAGTACTTCTACTTGCTGACTCCTCCATGAAAACCGGTTCATTTGAAAATCGAGTTCTTTTCCTTTCTTGAGCTAAAAGCTCCACCGGTGCATGAGAAGAGTTTGAACTCTCTCCTTTCTCGTAAATGGGATCTCGTACGACATCGATAGTAGCCACCCCCTTGTCTCGTCCTTGTGATGGATTTCCTCCACCCACATTCATTCTGACAGCTTCGGCACCTCTTGCTCCGTTGTTAGGACAATTTCGCTGGAAATGAGAACCTCCACACGTCCAACAAGTGATTCCTCCAAAGTTACCTTGGTTGCCTCCAAAGTTACCTTGATTTCCTCGGTTGGGATTGTTGTCGTAACCTCTTTGACCTCCTCCTCCACCTTTGTTCCTCCATTCTCGTAACTGCACCACGTTTATCTTGAGATCCGCAAGAGTATCGGTGATGCTCTTCAGCTCGGCATGAAAATCAGAGGTGGCAGTAGACATCGTTGTTGGGACGGTCTTGGCACCACCGTTGGAGTAGGAGCTGACGCTGAAGCAATCACCAATTGTGATGGTGCAGGTGCGATCGTTGTGACTACACCAGGAGTCGGAGTCGACACCAAAGCAGCATGATGAGGTTGGATGATATCTCCTTCATCCAAACTCTCTTCCATATTTGTCGCAATCTTGATGGCCTCCGCTTTGGTTGTTGGCTTCTCGTACCTCACTTGGGTTCGAATTGAAGGTCTCAACCCTCCCACCAAGTTCTTGGTCAGCACTGCTCCAATCCCCGCCATCGTTAGCTCCACATTGTCCCCACTCTTCCGTAGGACCGTCCGAAACCGTTGCTCCAACTTATCCACCTTTTCGGCATACTACCGAACTTTCTCGTCGTCCCGTTGTCTCAAATGAGTAAGCTCCACCATGAGCTTCTCATAACTCTCTTCTGGAAGAAACTCTTCGATGAGAGCGTTACTCAACGTCTCCCATGTGTCCTCAACTACACCAGGTGTCTTGCTCTTCACTCGGTCTTCATACCACGTAAGAGCAAAATCTTCTAAAAACTCTGGCAGTAACAACACCCATTCTTCCTTCCTCCTCACGTTGTTTCCGATGCAACCTCTTTTGAAATCTCGAACAAACGGTTCTACATCTTCATTGTCCTTTCCATGAAACACGGATAACTTTCCCATCTTGTAACTACTCTTTCTACCCTTCTAATCGTCGTGCAATAACTACTCGTTAAAAGAGTACGAACATCACCAATTCCATTCGTGAATAATCTATCATAGGTAAAATAAAAGGAAATGGTTGTAACAACACCTCTTGTGCCATCTCTTCTCCCAAGGTAATCATGAGTCTGAGTCGCATCACCGTCTTCTCCACCATTCGAATGACGATCTCCATCACAACTCAGTCGAGTCCTCCTTTGAAGTCGACAACTTCTCCGTCTCAGCTCTTTGAGTCTCGTCCAACTTCTCGACTACTGACGTAAGTAGGTCAGCCACATCGACGCACTTGTGTCCTCTTGATAGATCACCCACTCCACAACTTGGACAAGGATCTTCTCCTAGAAGATGAATTGGCGCTGGTGACGATGGACCCACTCGAAGACTTAAATCCGTAAACTCCCGCTTCCCTTTAGCTCTCTCGGTTTTGATTCTAGTTGGACAATTCACTACTTTATGTCCCAACCCTCTACAGAAATAACACCACAAGTCGGTTTCTACTCTTCTCTTCGGAGATTCTACTTGAGGTTTTGTACTAGGGTTCTCAAACTCAACGATAACCTCTTTCGAGCTCTCTCCGACACTTACTATGACATCTAAACCTTGAGGAAGGTTTCTAAGTCTAACTTTCCAATCTTTTGAACTTCCACTCATGTTGCGTCTTCTCAACCATTAAGTGGACAAAATATCGTTGAGGAAAATAACTCTACATCACTTTCTTAACTCTTTCGAGCTTTATATTGAAAATCGTGTATTCTACATGCTATACACGAAATAAAATCCAATCTAAAATTAAGAGTCCATGATAATATCCTCATGACCATCGTCTGTACTAATCCTAGCAGACATCTTAAAGTCACTTTTGTAAGGATCACACTCTACTTCGCCAGGAGCATTCGTGGCCTCCACAGTGAATGATACTTTGAACTCAACCTTCTTCACATCTGCGCCGATGCTCGCAGAAGCTTCTTGATATAAAGCAAAAATATCACCCCAATTGCAATAGAAGCTTGATCGCAACGCCTCTATACTTAACTTTGGCTTTTTCGTCTCCGTTATAACTCCCAAACGTCTCTTCTTCAACTTCGGCACTCGAACTGGATTCCCCATGAAGTATCTTCAAGACCTCCTTGTATATAAACGTATATCTCTTAGTTGGTAAGAGATCTCTCCAAGATTTTTGTGGTCTCCAGTAGCTCACCCTCCAAGCTACTAAATCATGAAGTTTCAACAGAAACTTCCCTAATCAGAAGAGATGGTGATGACTGTACAAATTTTCAGAGAACTGAAATTTGTATATTTTCACTTCCCTCATGGTTGTCAACCCCCTCCACTTTGAAAAATTCTTTCTCCCTCTTCAGACCTCATCTTCTCATGATTCTTTTGTCCTGGATAGCTTACCAGCCAATCTAAAACACTGGAAAGTTTCTCAGGAAAATAAAATTCATAGAAAATCTGACACTGACTGTAAAATTTTTCCAGAGAACAGAATTCCTCAACTCTCACCAATAGACCCCCTCAACTTTGAAAAATCATTGCTCCCTCTCTAGACCATCTTTTCCTATGATTTATTTTGTCTTAGATAGGTTATCAACCAATCTAAAACATTGGAAAGTTTCTCAGGAAAATAAAATTCAAAGAAAATCTGACACTGACTGTAAAATTTTTCCAGAGAACAGAATTCCTCAACTCTCACGAATAGACCCCCTCAACTTTGAAAAATCATTGCTTCCTCTCTAGACCACCTTTTTCTATGATTTCTTTTGTCTTAGATAGGTTATCAGCCAATCTAAAACACTGGAAAGTTTCACAGGAAAATAAAATTTACAGAAAAGTTGACAGCGACTGTACAAATTTTCCAGAGAGCAGAATTTCTATACTCACAAATTTATCTCCTCTAATAACTTTTCTCTCCTCCTTTCTCTACAACTCTTGTTGCACCCTCTTTCAACTCTCCTCAAACCCTTTCTAAGTGAACAAGATGTAAAGAATGACTTCGAACGCGTCATATATCACTACGGGATACACGAAAGGTTCTAACGTTGCTAACATCGCGTTAGCTCTCTCTCCTCCCAACGTTCTCTCCATGTGCTCTCTCATAATCTCCTTTTGTCGAATATAGAACTAAACTCTAAACATCGTTTAACGATCTCTTCAAGTGAGGTCCCGGCAACGGAACCAAAAATGTAAACCCTCCGCGGTCCTATCGATCACTACCCCCCGATCTCTCAACCTCCACGATCGTCATCCACGAATCTACAACATGTCGGGCCTGTCTCTCACTCAGAGGTCACCTCTGATGGCTTTGATGGAAGCACACCATGAACTTGAAGGGAAAATGCTGAGTTCACTCATTCATACACCCACAAACTTATCAACTAAAAATCTCCTTAAACACATCAACTAAAAATCCTCCATTCTAACAACGTCTCTCAAGTTCTCACATGCTAAAAATATCCCACACTCTCTATATTACTCAAGTTGTCATTACGACAATGTGAAAACAAGGATGAGGAGCTCTTCTCTACTCCTCTATTTATACATTCTAGGTTTTTACTTTGGTACCCCCGGTAACTCAGCCGTAACTACTTTTACCGAGTTTTACTAAGATATTACTTAAGGTAAAAGCATTGATCACATGGGCTTTTTACCTTTTCACATGGGCTTATTCCTTCAAAGTCAACAACTTCTAGAAGGATTTTAGAATATTCTCAAGGAATCTCGAATTTCCACCCCCCCTCTACACTAGGACCCACTAAAAAGGAAACATGTGGAATCTCTTCTTGTTTTTAATGCCCACAAAGTCTACAACTTTAATCCAACCACTAATATCAAGTCAAAAAGGAGATAAGGGATACTTTCCACCTCCTTTCTACCTTTTAGACAAGATGACAAGATAGTAGTGCTCACTCTTTAGCAAATATCTGAATTCTGCCAAAAGTACAGCTAAGTTTAACCATAACTAACTTTTAGCTAGTCATGACTAACTTGATACCTCCTAAAAGTACTTTGGCAGCAAATAAACATTCTCAACACTTAGTTAGAACTAAACACCTTACTAATAGACAAACTTCCTATGTGTAACATAGGTCGTTACAGTACGTACGAAGTTCAACCCTCAATAATAAGAAGCAGGCCCCTTGCGTCTTTGATATAACGCCTGAAGCCCTAAATACCCAGTCAGCAAGTAACTAGGAGCCTAGCTTGATTTTACCTTCTTTCGAATCGCATAACTTCTTCTCTGGATGTCCAAACGAAGTAAACAAGATGCCCATGGAAAGCTGACAGTGAGCTCTACCCATCTATGTGATGAAAGCGAAGATCCGAAGTTGCGTCAAAAGCCCGTAAGCTGGGGCCTAGCTTGTTTTCTCCATCTTTCGAGTCTTGTAACTTCTCCACTAGGCGTCCAAACAAAGTAAATGAAGTGCCTATGGAAAGCTGACAAGGAGCTCTATCCACTGGTGCGATAAAAACGAAGATCCGAAGTGGTGCCAAAAACCCGTAAGCTGGGGCCTAGCTTATTTTCTCCATCTTTCGAGTCTTGTAACTTTTCCACTAAGCGTCCAAACGAAGTAGATAAAGTGCATGTGGAAAGCTGACAAGGAGCTCTACCCATCTATGCGATGAAAATGGAGATCTGAGATTGTGCCAAAAACTCGTAAGCTGGGGCCTAGCTTATTCCTCATGAGTGTCTTTGGAGCGACAAGCATCGAAGTTTGAATTTCAAGTAGGAGCCGGTCCACGACACGACAGCGTTCCTTATACCTGGTCACTTTTGCTGCTGTCGCCACGTCTGCAGCCCATCTTGAGAGATGTGTGATCATGTGTGTCGTCATCGAGTCTCATGTCGGATCTGTGACATCATATTTGTCATTGAGACATGATCCTCCCTCATCATGTACAAGTAGGTCTCATTAACCCTCTTGTCTGATGGACTTATCAACGCTCTCTTCACGTCATTGTAATCTCTCTCTCGTGCTATAGCAAACACAACGTCCTTGATGACATCATGAGTAGCTATCCGTTCTCCACCGTGAGGACAACGAGCAAGGTGTCGATCCGAGATGTCAAGCTAAAAATCACAATCGTAAATGGACAATGACGAAGTGAAACCTCATCGCTGTAGAGAAGATAGTCCGTGCGAGTCGGCATGCTCGAATGCAAGATCGAACTATGAATCAAGAGCCTGCACCCTTACACGAACAAGAGCGGAGTCGAGCTCTAGCATCCCATGAGATGAAAAGATCAACTAAGAACGGATGAAGAACCTGCTGGAAGTGATATCTCGTCTCGGACTGCAGTACACGGGGTCCATCAATAGTTAAAGTATCGAATCAAAGATGTGTCTCACGTGTCTCAAGATTAAACTATATTTTGCATTACGGAGACACGTCTGTAGTGAGTAAAAATCATCCTCCTCTTTCACATAGCTCTCCATAATAAGTCTATCTCGCATGAAGAAACAACAATTGAGCTATATGAATCAAGAGCTTTGGAGTTTGACGTTTTTATTCGAGATTGTGCCAAAGTCTATCATAAGAGATGTCAAAGAGTACCACTTTCTCTTTTTTTTGTACTACGTTTCAAGATTACAAGTTTTCATTGCTCTACAGAGAGCTTTAGCAGTCACGGTCCACATGAGAACAGTTACAATAAACGATATTACTTCATGTGTACATGTTGTATGCAGAAGTTTGAATTTATCGATGTATGATATTTTAAGAGTGAGAGACGACCTTAGAGTTATCTTATAGTTATGTTATGGTTCTTCCTCCCTTCGGCGCGTCGGTTGCTTCTCCCTTCGACTCCCTCTTTCCCTTGTAAGGCTTGATGGGTTCTTTCCCTCCGTCGGCTATTCGTTCGTCGCGTGTTTCTCCTGGAAGCAAAAAGACGGAGAGTCGGCAAGAAGAGCGGTTCCGAGTCACTGGCAGAGATAGCCGAAAAAGGAAAGACTTGATTAAAAACGAAGTTAGAAAACTTGAAAACCGAGAAGGTTTTGTGAAGACGAACTCGGTGGCGGGCCGCGGGCAGACGGGTGGTTGAAAGCGCCAATCAAGTAACCAACCTTGAGCATTGAGTACGGGAGTACCAAGGAACGACCACAGTAGAAGAACAACAGAGCAACTGTGTCACGTTGTCAACTACGGTACGGTAGGCGAATACTATATAGTACAGCAGCTGCGGTAAAATTTCGGCCGACTACTGTAAGACTGCGGTAGATGGACTTTTACTACTACAGTAGTGTCTGACGCGCTGACTCATTACTCAGTGACGAGATGATGAACGGCATCCAACCTCTTGAACAGTTACAGTGTGGTAATCTTAAACCGCCACCAAAAGTAGGACCGTAGAATGATATCCCCGAGAGGCGAGAACAGAGCAACAGAAAGTGGCCGGCAGCGTGTAGACGACGGGCCCGAGATGTTCCAATTCTAGACACGTATGAGAGCGACGAGGTGAAGTTGAAGATGGTAGATGGATGGACCGAGAAACGAACTCGCTTCAACGATCCATGCATGACTCACCGATTTGCTTTCATCGTGAATGTCATGAATAATAATAATGACCGTCGTGTACGAACCAGCCACGGTTAGGAGTAAGGCAAGTAAAAGAAAACTCTTACGCACATGCTTTCTTTCCGGTAATGAGTAAGGGCGGGGCGGACTCTGTATGTGTATCTGGTGCGATTACTGTAGATAACTCTTCCTGACTCCTGAGTTTCTCCTGACCAGAGTTCCAAGTTCCTAACCATCCGTCCCACCGAATCCACACTTTACGGGTTTGAGGCTCATGCTGTGGGCGCGGTATACGACAGAGCGATCCCAGCGAACAGGTGGCGGCGGCTCACTGGGAGTTGGGTGACCACTCAACCGTAGTAGTCAACAATATGCTGTTGGAACGTATAGAAAACGAGATCTTCCTTGTTGTGAGAGCGAGAGCAGGTGGGTTCTCAACTGTAGCTTTGAGTTATTGTGCCGCCCCGTCCGGTCCCGTCCCGGTCTTCTGGTCCGCAAAGGACATTCCTCTTCCCTCCTTCTCCTTCTTCTTATCTGACCCTTGCATGCATACCCGACTTCCCGACTTTCGACCTGAGAAAAAGATCCCAGGAATATGAAGGCTCTATATAGCAAGCGTACCCATACCCCACAAAACAACTCAAAATAAGCGCGTTCACGACTGGGCGAGTAGTGAGGACACTGATGAGTACTCGTCGTCTCTGCACCTTCGTCGTCAGTACCACAGGGACAGGAAGAGAACTGGGACTTGTCTGAACCCACTGTGCTGCTTCTTCTTACTTGGGAAGGCAGCCTTAGCTCATAAAAATACTCCCCTAGTCTGCTGGCGTGGTCCTCCATGGACTGGTGTGATGAGAGTGGATTTATGGATTGAAGGGTGGAGTTCGAGGTGAGGCGTAGAGAGAGAGACAGACAGAGACAGTCGTGGAGTGCAGAAGTGCGCTCGATCGGCGAGTGAGTTGTTGTTGTTGTTGGTTTGTTGGAGCCTTGCATGATTATGCGGTCTCGCAATTGTCGACTGGTTGATGGTGAGTCGTGGGGGAGAAATGAAGATCTAGATCGGATGTTGGAAGCGTGGGAGGACGAGGCTGTGTTGTACTGGTGGCTGGCTGAGGGTTGGGTTTCAGCTGGAGGGAGGTGACAGTTTTGACGGGATTGTTCATTTTCACTCGTTTTCTCTTTGTTCTTATAAACCCTCGAGCTCTTGAGGGGACTGTCTGTGCTAGAAGCTTCTTCTACTGTCAGTAGAAAGGCCAGGCCAGGAGTCGTCATGGATCATGCGCACTTGCAGCAAGCTATGGAGAGGACGAAATACACGGTGGATATGTACAAGCAGGTTCTGAAATGGGAGGAATCAAAAGACGACGCTGTAGTGTCCCCTATGGGTATAGCCACAGCTCTGGCGATGACAGCCGGCGGATGCAGAGGGGAGACGTCAGCTCAGTTCGCGACCCATCTCAAGCATCCGGACGTCGAGACCACGCACCAATTGTCGATGCAGATCAAGAACTCTGTATTCAGAGAGGGCAGCGATTCTTCCGGTCCTCATATTGCATCGGCTACCGGCCTGTGGGTCGACGAGAGAACTCCTCTCAACTCCAAGTTCAGAAAGTTCGTGAAGCAGAATTACGGTGGCGAGGCTCAAGAAGTTGACTTCCGAAGCAAGGTAGGCAGGAAGAAACCTCTCTCTCTCTCTCTCTCTCTCTCTCTCTCTCTCTCTCTCTCTCTCTCTCTCTCTCTCTCTCTCTCTCTCTCTCTCTCTCGGCAGATTGGGCCTCCAAGCTAAAACCCTGTGTACATGAGTCCTATCTCGATCAAGGAAACGTCAGAACTAAGCGACTGAATTTGGATTCTATGCGGGGTTCTTCTCTTTTATGTGGCGTCTGAAGTTTTAACAGTCAATCCTCGTGGAATTGGGACAGGGAGGGGAGGTGTGTAATGAGGTGAACCAGTGGGTGGACGATCAGACTCGAGGAAAAGTGAGCAATTTCCTACCGCCTGGTGCCGTTCATGGGGACACAAGAATGCTGCTGGTGAATGCTCTGTATTTCAAAGGGAACTGGAAGGAGAAGTTCGACATCAAGCAAACGAAGGATAAGACGTTTTATCTTCTGAATGGACAGTGCATGACTGTGCCGATGATGAGAACCCAGAAGAAGCAGTATATCAAATCGTATTCTAACTGGTGCTCATCGGACGCGTCGTTTAAAGAGAACCTGTGGCCGATGTACTCGTTCAGTGAGTCTACTAATGGGGCAGCGGATGGCTCACCTCCTGCTCTGAACATCGAGCAGCCTTTCGAGTTCAAGGTTCTGAGGTTGCCGTACAAGACAGGTAACAAAGATCATCGTCAGCTTTCGATGTACATCCTTTTACCGGACAGGAAGGACGGATTGCCTGAGCTCGAGAAGAATCTCGATGCCGCTTGGCTGATGAGGGAGCTGCCCAAATTGACGAGGTACGAGCCGGTGGGAGAATTCTGGCTTCCTCGATTCAAGTCGTCCTTCAAGTTCCCAGTTAACAAAGCTCTTCAGAACATGGGGCTTACCATGCCGTTCCACGAAGTGAAGGCGGATTTCTCCGGTATGCAGGAAACGCCTGGATCCAGATCTGGCAGATTCACCTGCGTTCCTACCGGCTGCAACAGCATGATCAAAACCTCTGGAAGGCGTCTTTACCTCTCGAAGGTCATACACGAAGCCATCGTGGAAGTGAATGAAGACGGAGGCGAACCTGTCACTGCGGCTATTTCCTTCAGTCGCAGCGTTTCCAACTGTGCATTCGAACCTCTGTACAAGATGGACTTCGTAGCCGACCATCCATTTTTGTACCTGATCAGGGAGGACACGACTGGAGTTGTGCTATTCATCGGCCGTGTCACTCATCCCAAGGATGCCAATCCCCTGCTCGAGTTGTAATTCTCTACGGCTTACCTTTTACTCGATCACTACACATCATGGCAACTGGAAGTAGCGAGAATCACGCTCGGTCGAGTTCAGTGAGGCTCGTGATTGGGACCTGCCAGTTCCCATGACCTCCGGACTTCTGTACATTAAGAGATTCCACTCGGATACGTACGTTCGTTATGATAGATTTCCAGAACGCTGTGCATCACAGCGGAGAAGGGTCTCCTCATCTGCCAACGAGATGGGTGCATCAAGCGCTGGCTGGCTGGCTGGCTTGCTTACTATTCGAGTGTTTTGGCGCTCTCCAGATACCACACTGTACATAGTTAAGAAATAAGTGTAGTTGTGCATATACGCTCCCAGTGTTAAGTTACGAAGTTAATATGTTCGATCGCGTAGTGTTCTGGCATTTCCGAGCCGAAGTCTCGACTACTCGCAAGGGAGATGCCAGCAGGAGTACCGACTCGAGTTAAGACGAGGGTAGTAGGCATCCTGCTGTTAGCGAGAAGATGTAACCTAACCATGGTATGGTTTCAGAGGTCAAGTCGAGAGGGAACAAACTCTCATCGATCTTGGCGGTTTTCCTCAGTACACGCGCCTTTGGTTAGAAGACTGGCGTTGTAATCTTATTCAAATTCCAAACTTCAATTGCCTCTCTTCCTTTTCCACACGAGTAGTTGGCGCGCGTCACGATGATGACACGACGACGAGAGAGAGCGGATGGACAAACCGTGCGCTGCTGACTTGCTCAATCTTTCTCGACGTCACGCGCTTTTGTTACTAAAGAAACGGAAGCTTGAAGAAAATCTCTATCAGTCGTTCCCTCACTGTAGAACATTCGGCCTCACAGGCTTCTTCACGAATAGCTCCAAAATACTACCGGACTCCCCGGAAAGATGCACCAACTGTGTTTATCCGATCTGACACCCGCTAAATATACAAGCACGAATATGCTAAAATTACACCTGAATATCACAAGACCATCCAAAGATTGAACGCTACAGCATATCCGTATCGAACGGGTTGACTGAGTGACTGAAGTTGAGGACCCAACTCCAAGTTGGATAGGAGTCCAAAAGCATGTTTCGGAAGCATCGCAACGGATAGGGAACCAGATCCCGTGGTCTACTATATAAAGGAGGAGATACATTAACTGTAAAGAACGAGGACAAACCATTGCAAAGTTGACCCAAACCGGTTTTCGCGTCCATGTCCGAGAAGATGGGGATGGAGCGAAGACTTTTACCACGTTCTGATCTAAATATTTTACATGAGACGGAAGAGAAAAGTTCCGGCTTTCGAAAGGGTCAAAAGCGGAACGGGAGTGATTCTTGTCCGTCCTATGGATCTAGTTTATGCCGTCGGACGTGTCGTTTGTGTTTTGTCTGGGTCGACTGCTCTTATGTGTTGTAAGTTTAGGTTATAAGTTTAGGTCGCCAGTAGTTGTAGCAGCCGTTATTTACTTCTTCCACCCCAAGAAAGATGGATGAACTCGATCCACCATCTCTTAATGAAATATCCATGCTGGATGAACTTCTGGGAACTTTAGTTTGTTTATTATTATTGGAGAAATAAAAAAGAATTTATTTAGTAAATAAATTTTTAGTAAATATTGATTATTAGTCCATGTTCGAAAGGATAAAAAGAGTAAATAAACCATTAATCTTGAGTCGTTGTAACACTTCAAACAATACAAGTCAGACATTTTAATATAATTTTATTTTAATATCTAACTTTTTCTGCAAAAAAAAATAAAAATTAATGAAACATTTAGATATTTACTTCCTTCGTCGGAAGATGGAAAAGATGAGTATACATGTGATATGATAACAACATCAACGACAAGTAATGAATACTTGCTTGTTATTTGTTGCAAACAAATAGTTCTCCAAGTTTTCGTGACACTTTTTAGATTTACTGTTTGAATTTTTAGATTATAAAGATTACTATAGTGTTATAATATTGTTTATTATTTTGTTATTTTGTTATTTTGAAAAATTATTTAATTATTTTACACACGGTTAATCATGCACAATTTATACATGATGTGTTACGATAACCTGGAGACTGTCTGATATCGGTAAAAGAGTGGATCAAACATATATTCACTAAGAAGGGTGGACCGAGTTTATCAATCCTTATGGGGAATAACTGATAACTGGCAAGGATCGATTTTTGCATTTATCCAGTCACCCGATCCAGATATTTCACGGTCACCAACACTGACGCCTGGAGTGATCGTCACTACAACTGCAGCGCCAGTCACAGTTTTCAGATGTTTACGAGTCATCATACAATATAGTCAGTTTGCTTTTGTAAGAGTGCCTCACAGGGATAGAAGCAAGTCACAAGCTTCTCAGACTTCTCCGATGTTCAGCCGCCGAGAGGCTTTTGAGGCCAGTCCACGGGAAGAATACAGTTGTGTACGTCAAAATACGGTACGGTCCACGTCAGCGCTCGGGGGTAACCGGCATTTTTGGTATTCTCGACCGGCGAAAATTCCGAAAAGTCGGGTTGAAATGGTCCCAGGCGGACTTTTTGCAGGTAAAAGTTTTACAAAACTACAAGTTACCTGTTAAGAAAACCGGGAGGAATAATAAACGACTGAAAAAAATCCGTTCCCGTTCATGGCCGTCGAATAATTTCCCGTTCTCCAAACTTTTTACCCCGAGCACTGGACTCCACGGCCTCTGCATGCTTCGGCTTCAAGTTGACACATCACCACATTGTTCCTGGACCGCCGTCATGTCTACCGTAGCCGCCTATGGGGTCTTGCCTTGTAGGTCAGATAAGTAAATGGAGGCGGGTTCGTGGGGTGATCTTCTCGCTCAGAGGAAGTGTAAGATATTTCGCCCCAGCAGAATTACTGACTTACGCCTCTGCTGATTGTGTATACGAATGTAGCTGCTCATTTGATCTCTCAGAAATTTAGAATATGAAGGTTCACTATGCTTATCCCTCGTTAGAATATGTGTGACTCTCTAGTCTTAATAAGGTAGAATTTATCAGGTCTAATAAAAAATATTAATCTTTTTAGATTTAGCTGTGTCTTCGAGTTTTTATGTGTTATCAAGTCACTGAGTCATACTATGTATATCATTTATCATTCGATTTTATCGTCGATTTCTTTGCTCATCTATCAAATGTAGTCAAAAAATTTAATAACATTTGTTACTTTAAAAAATATTGAAAATATTGAAAATTAAAAGTTAGAGCTGAACACAAGGTATGAAATCAAATTGTTAAATGGTAAAGAGAAGTCAAGCCAGGAAAATGCTAGTACAATTTCTCTATTTTCAAGGATGTTCCTTCACTTGCCTTGCTTCTTCTCTCTTCTTTTTTCTTCCTTAAGCCTTTACTTTCTTTTCATCTGGACTATGGAGTCTGAACATTCTCTAGCTGAGATGGCCTACGGTGGAGGTTTCAGTCATTCTTTACTGTCATTTTCAGTCCTCTTGTGATGTGGTAAAGTAAGACCTAAGTTGAAATCTAGCACCAGAAGAATCTTAGTAGGGAACAACTCAAACATAAGATATGCATCCCATATGCAATGCTGAAAGTCGTCAGAGGAGAGGACGAGCGTGATAAGGGATGAAATTATCAATTAGACTTGCTATTATTGTTGGATTATAGTGGTCAGAAATAATTAAGAAAGAACTTTCATTGGCGGACTGGCTTTGAGACGTAGAAAACAAAATACATGATACAGAGAAGAGGAGAAGATTCTGATTTCTTGTTTAAATTTATTTTTCTAATTTTAAATATCTATCATATAAAATCAACTAAATGTATATTTAAACTTGGTTGTCCTGCTTGCACATGGCCTCTGCGATCACATAACTCGTAAGTGAAGTACGTACAGCGATCTTCTTCATATAAACTCAGTCTTCTTCAACGGATAAAAAATATATTAATCCCGTATGTATTAATTTATTACCAGACCTTTTTCGAAATGAAGGGTTTGTCATAAATGTAACATGTAGTACTATCTCCTCCATCTGAACATGGAGGAGTTGATTAGGTAGGTTTCAACATATAACATTAAACCTCTGCTCCTGATTCTTAGTGTCTGGGTTACATAGACTCTTCATTTTTGGATTTGCGCGGACGTGAAAGACGGACTTCTGGGTTACTCAGAACAAACTGCACGTCTTTATAATGTTTGAGTCTGACTTCCATTATTGAATTGGTAAATAGCGTTGGAAAGTGACTAGAAAGCGCTACATTTCTTCCAAAAAAATTCTGATTTTCATCAAAGCATTATCAGAATCAGTTTGTTAATTTCAAGCTTTTCTTTGTTCCAGATTCTGAGGAAAGATTTTGAATTTAAAAAAAATTCTAATATGAATATTGTTAGGATTCTTTTACACCAGGAGAGGAGGTTTAACAAAATATACAACAAAAGTGGACATCCGGTCCGGTGCCAGAAGACGACAAGCGAGAGTGGCGGGACATTTACGGTTGGCGTAGGACGCGGGTAGGCAGGCGTTAGGTCATTTTCTGAAAATGCTGGTTCTCAGGTGACCTAAATCGACCTAACGGCGTGGGTGTTTTCGAGATGTTATGAAAGATATATATATATTAAACAAAAAATTTCAATACTTTTAAAATAAATTTATCATTTTTATATATATTATATGTTAAATAGAAAGTACATGATGGAGGTTGCGGACAAAACTCATAAACGAAGTGGGTTAGAGCATGCACTGGGGAAAATAAGTCCAGGCTACATCGCAGCCGTTAAACAGTTTTTGTGAACAATTTAATTTATCACTTAACCTTCCCGCTGGAAGGGTTAGGTGATAAATTAAACTGCCCTTGCATTATCACCTCTTCCGAACTAAGAAGAGACGATAATGCAAGGAAGTCACACTTATGCATACTTCCTGAGATTTTGACGAGAGAGAAAGAAGAAGACAAGGAAGAAAATAGTGAAAAGATTTGCTCTGGTCGGCATGGGAAGCCGACTTGTTTCATAAACGAGAATAATCTCTTTTGCTTTGTGTTATGAAAATCTATTCAAATTTTAAATAAACATATCAGAAAATCAATATAGAAAAATAAATATTAAATATTACGTGTTAAATATTAACAACGTACAAAGTTGCAGATTCTCCATACATATAATCCATAAGGCTAGAATGCAGAAACACTCTGCTCAGATTACAAGATCGACATAATCTAATCAAACAAATATTAATTTATTGTCTAACTCTTTGTATCAAAAAGATTAATTAATTAACATATTGACTTCTTCCATCTTGGAAGAAGTGATAATATGTTTACTTCTTAATTATGTGATTAAAAATTACAACAAATGAAACAAGGAACTGCGCTTATAAATAGAAGACCGTGTAACTATGTGACAACGATTTATTTGAATCTCAATCCTTCTTCTCTCTTTCCATTTTTCACAACGACTCCAAGAAAGACAATTCTCCTTCCCTTTCCAGTTTTGTATACATTCTTTGCTTATTCACCTCCTCCATCTTCCGATGGAGGAGGCAAATAAGCAAAGGTTTAATTTAATACCTAACCCTTCCTATCGGGAGGGTTAGGTACTAAATTAAACTTAGTGTATATGAGTGATGTAATGAATACTGGTTCTCGGACTTGTACGTTTTCAAGTGCATCGCTGCGGTCAAGGTGTATGGGTTATCTCTTGTTCTCTCTGTGTTTTCAAGTGTTTCCAAAAATAGTAATTTTTAAAAAATAAAATTATTCACTAATTATATAATTCTTCGCTGCGCCTTCCCCGTGACCTTGTCCTCGCCCTAAAAACCGAATTTGTGCTTTTCCAGCTTGTCCGTTTCCCTTCCCCGCGAGTTGTACAGGTTCGGTGCTTATTTATTGACCATCGAGGCAAGAAGGTTTCTTCTCACATTATCAGTTAATCCATCTCTGACCTAAAAACTGAAGCAAGTCGCTTGCAGTAAGAGTTGCGTTTGGGGGTTTCCTTCGCAGTAGCATGTTTTTCTTTGGAGTATTTTGCAGAAAAAGTCACAGCCTATCGTCGTCCCGTAGAAGTCCACTTGACCCGAGAGACTCATCGGACACTCTGCGAGCTGTGAGGTGCAGTCTCTCTTGTGAAGGAGATCCGAGCGAAGAGAATCTATGGAGGTTTTATTGTGATCTCCACGTGAAAGCTTATGCACACATTTGTCTACGAGAAGCTTGGAAAAATACCCATAGAGATTTATTTATTCGAATAAGATGCTTAAATATGTATTAACCTTCACAATGCGAAGCTAATATGCATGTTGGATGAACTCCGGGAACTTTTGCTCGTGATATCAGGAATATATATAGATATTAAATAAAAAATATATATTAAGTAGATATAAAAATTAAAATATTTTATAAATGTTATCTGTTACTCATGTCTGGAAACACGAGAAGAGTAAGAAATAACCCATAAGTCTTGTCCTGAGTGCCGCACTTCAGAAGATACAAGTCTTAGAGTCCACACTCGTTAATACATTAATATACTCTTGTGTTAATTTAATACTTAACCCTTCCTCCTAATATGCATGTGCTCTGAGAACTTATTACCGATCCTAGTCTTACATGCACGAGGAAACAGAATAATAAAACACATAGTAAAAAGAGTCTTTAACTATTCTAACGCATAGTAACAAGGATCTATGCTTGCGGAGCTATGCTATAATTATCTATGCGGAGCTATTCCTTTCTAATTCCTTTATGGATTTCACGACGAATCTCTCTGTCCCTCCCTCTTCTTAAACCTTCAGTATAAAAGCATGAAATCGATTATTTGTTTTTTCCTCGTCGTGTATTTTGAGTCCCAAGAAAAGATTCTTTTTTTTCCAAGAAACCCTGAAATCTTCATCTTAACTGTCTTTGTCTGTAAATACCCAGTAGTTTGTTTCGAGATAATAGTAACTTGTAAAGCTGGTGAATACTTTTAAATTAATTCTTTTTTCACAAATTCAAAGTTAAGATGAAGAAGTAATAACCAAAAATTTTTTTTGTATTACGGTAAATTTCTCAGTTCTCAAAAAACTCGCAAAATAAAATCTTCTGGGTCACCCAAAGTACTTGTAGTCATACTCTAGTTTTAAACCCAACTATAACTACAATATAACTACTATAACTAGAAAATACCGTATAAAGCATGAAAAAAATATTCTTTTTTTCTCGTAATGTTCTATGAGTCTTCTTTGCTCCAAGAAAACTCAAAAATTTCAATTTAACATTTATTGGTGAATATCAAGTAGTATGTTTTGAAATGAATCATAACTTATAAAGCTAATAAAGCTTTAATTGATTTCTTATTTCATGGATTCTAAATTAAGATGAAAATATAATCATCAAAAATATTTTTGCATAATTGTTAAATTTCTCAGTTCTCTAAAAACAAACTCATAAAATAATACTCACAAAATAATACTTTCTGGGTTACCAAGAGCAATTGCACTCATCCTCAGAGTTTAACAGTGAAAATACGACAAAATACACTACACGACAAAAAAACATATCCTTCCTGTTTTCACTAACGAAGTACGATATAGCGGAAACGGAAGATAAATAATATTACAATAATTGTATGATATGAGGTGAAAGGACATTCTAAGGATGTAAGACGCTATCGGGTTGGAACTGATAAAGTTATCACTGGTTTCCAGGAAGACAAGTGATGAGGTGAAGGAACGGACAGTCAAGCTTGGGGCCCAGTTTAGTGTACGCCTGCTTTAAACTTGCCGTATATGGGCCATATTCTGAGTCTAACGACAAGTCAACGTGCACATCGAGAAGAACGCCGCAAAGAGCGACACTGGCGGCCAGTGACTGGCCATAAAAGAGCAAAAGAAGGACCTCGTAAGTCAACTTTCCTTGGGGAGATTTGTCGAGGAGGATTTTCCAGATAATCGATTTTCCCCGGCATTTTGGCACCAAAACAGCATTTGAATATGTGGACTGGAAGCTTCCTCTTTGTAGCAGTTTGGATCGCTTTTTATCCGAATTTCTTTCAAGTTTCTACATTTTGGGTATCCCTGGAAGCTCTGACTTTTTATCCGGTAGAATTTTCCGTTTTCGTCAGTTTGGTGGTGGTAAGTTTCCGGAATTTCCCGAAAGATTCCAGTTCTTTATGGGAGAAAAGTTTGTCCTACACCCAGAATTTATGCATGCTCGATCAACTCTGGGAACTTTTGCTCGCTCGCTGTTATCAAAGAAATATATAAAGATTAAATAAAATTTATATATCAATTAGATCATAATATTCTATAAATATTATTTATTAACTTATACTTGAAAATATAACACCTAAGTATAATCCATAAGACATGAGTAGAGTGCAATACTACTAAAAATACAAGTCAGGAACTGAAACTGTTTATACATTAATTTATTTTGAATTTGATTTATTACCTAACTCTTCCTGCTGAGAAGATAGATAATAAATTAAACCTTTATAGGAAAATATGGTGAAATACGCAGTTGCTGTAGGACTGGTTTTCTACCTCTTTCAAATATAATTCAAACCGCTTCTATCCCTATTCTCAGATGGTTTTAACTAGAAAGATAAAGACTCATCGTTCACTCTCACTTGATATCTTATTCACCTGGAAGAGGGGAGCAAGTTTAATTAATTACAATCAAGTTTTTAGTCTGATAACGAACAGACTTATAATCTTGGAGGCACGTTGGTGTGCGTTTCACTTATGGGTTCTCTGGACGTTGCTGCAATTCTCAGTACCACTAACATTTACCAGTTATACATTAACTTTGATTTGCAATAAATTTTATTATATATCTTTTGTATAACAGTTAGATCTTTTTTTAGAACAAAAACAGAGCAAAAGTACTCCAAAAGTTGGTTGAGAATGCTTATTCATCAGATCTAGATGGTAGCTTGATGACAATATGCATCCAAAGTGCAGAAACAAGAAAAAGAGGAAAAAAACAAAAGTTCAACAGGCAAAAAACAATCATCTGTGATTGGCTTACAGCAGTCTTAAAATACAGATGAGTGAAAAATGCAGTGTGCGAAGAAACCATAAAGCGCACAGTGACGACAAAATAGCAATTTATAGTGAAGTGACCTTTGATTTCTATCAAAGGTCACTTCACTATAAATGTAGATCTCACCTGTGCACTTTCATTACACTTGGTACTTTCAATTAAATTCATAAGAGAGTCACTGGAACAGAACCTTTCTTTCGTATAAAGAGCTGTCACTCCCAAGAATATAGTATTTTCAAGCTTGCAAGTTTTAATTTATAACCTAAACCTTCCAAAAGGAAGGGTTAGAATATAAATTAATTCTCTTTGCATATTCTTGGAAGAGGTGAATATGCATGCCCAAATGATGGTAGCTTGATGACAATATGCATGCATGGCCGGAGAGAGGAAAAAGGAAAACATGAACACAACTCAAAAAATTATGATGAATTACTGGCTGGCAACCTGTTGCAGAAAAGTTTAATGAAAACATTAAGCAACAAAGAATAATGCATTACGGAGAAAATTATAAAACACACGCTCGACTGAAGAAATATTTTAGAGAGGAGGTGACGAATATTAGCTAAATTTATCATACTAATTTACATTACATGTAAGTTTCTAAAATTAAAGCAGATCACTTGGTAACACAATCAGCAATAAAAAACCCATAAGCCCTGGACGTAAATTGAAGCTTCTCTTGGTATAAACACCTTTCTTGCACAAGTAAAAATATATTAAATTTAAGTTTAAAAGAAAGAAATAAGACATAAATGAAAGGGCCTGCATATTTTCCCTCTTTCGAAATTGGAAGAAGGTGAATATGGTTGCTTATATAGTATGCATAGAACATGGAATTCTTGCTCGAGAGAAAAAAATCGAAAAGCGATAGTGTCATTAAATTGTCTCAAATCTAACTTGTCAATGAGAGTATATATCGAGATCCTTACAAATTTACATGTCAATCTACTTCAGGGGAAAAGAGCTCCTGAAGTACCAAGTTTACGATAAATATGCTGATACACATGTATTTATTAAAAGATAGTTGTAGATTAAACAAGCGTGATAAATCAAAATATAATGTATACAATTTAAGATGATCAGTGATGATGAGAGAACTTACATCTTCCAACGTGGAGGCAAGTTTGATCCCCTGCAGCTCTCTAATCTAGGTATAAGGGAAATCTCACATCCAAGAAAAGATTTAGAGCATGAATAATATGCATGCAGTAAGGCATATTATTCACTCTTTTCCAAGTTAGAAAGAGGAGGATTATACATGCTCTTTAATTTATGTTTTGATTCTTTTAAAAAATAAGTTTTAAATTAAAAATTAAAAATTTCTTTATTATTCACCTTTATGGTAACATGAGAGTACATGAAGAAACTTCACTTACTAGTTTTTCTCTTTTCCGTAACAAGTGTAGCATTGTTGTATAAAAAGAAATTTTATACAGCAAATAAAATAAAATTTAAATTTAGTAATTTAAATTTAAAAAGTTTTACTTCTTTGTCAGTTTAGATATTTGTTCTGAACTCTGAGTGTAGTTATGTTTTCAGTTACATGTTTGTTCTACAAGTCTGCATCTTATTCAATGTTCTCTAATGTATATTTCACAAAATATTCTTGAATCCAGTTGCCAACCAATAGTATATGATAATTTTCTAGACTTTTGTCCTTGTTTTCTCCTCGGCCAGAAGTGCATGTTGCATGCGTATTAGCAATTCGATGGGTCCACTACTCGATCCAACAACCGGATGACTAAACAAAGTAGATCATGGAAAAACAAAAACAACCCAAGATAAATTATACTTCAAAGCTTCACTATGAGGTGAATAGGCATCCCCAACGTACTTGTACAGTGAAAATCGTTTTCTCTTAGCAGAAAACATGTAAGTGTTATAAAAATATAATGTAATAAGTTATAATAAAATCAAAATCACTTATATATGTTATATGTTAGTCAGTCCTGGAGTAGCCAACGCATCTGGAGAAAACCCATAAGTCAAGAGCTGGCTGCTGCGCTCCTGGGGGTATAAGTCCGGGGCAGAGATTGTAATTCAGCGCCGTTTACTGAAAACATTATTTAATGTACACCTCATGTACACTGAAGTGAAGTGTACATGAGATGAATAAGTGCATATGTAATATTATACAAGGCCGTGGGGGAGGATATTCACCATGAGGTGAATATCCTCCCCCACGGCCTTGTATAGTGAATTCCGTTTTTTCTTATCAGAAAACATGAAAGTGTTATAAAAATTTATTCTAATAAGTTATTATAGAAAATTAAATTAATTCATAAATATTATAGGTTAATCAATCCTGGAGTAGCCAACTCATCCGGAAAAAACCCATAAGTGAAAAGCGGGTCGATGTATTCTTGAGAGTATAAATCTGAGACTTTCATTGTCAATATGCGTCATTCTGGATGGACTAATTTATATTCTAACCCTTCCTGCCGAAAAGATTAGAATATAGATTATACCCCATGTACACTTCAGTGTAGATGGGTGAATATCCTCCCTCAGTGAATTATATAGTGGTGAACTAGTGTACCTCCACTTAATGCCTAGTCGAACATAGTAGTTTATCAATAGCTTATCAGATTTTTCTCTGAAGTAGATTAGCTTGCCTGGCAACATAGAGATTTTTCACTCCACAAATATGGGATAATTGTTACGACCAGAACCTGATTTATGTCGTTTAGGATATAACTCTTGCATTTGAGTTGAAAAGCCTAGACAGTAGAAAAATGTAGAGAAATAAATGTAAGTGATGCTGCAGGCTTTCACCTCAGCAAGTAAAGAATATTCACGTCCACTTTAGCAAATTCATTTGACATTTGTGGATATCTAGCGTCTGAGCTCAGCCAAAAGTTAGGAAATGGTACCCAAGAGGATCTTCTACAAATCGATTACTTTTAGAAATAATCTCTGCTCCAGTTTAATAAAAACCGATCAACTGAAATGATCAGTCTTATTATAAAGTCTAAAGATAATTTTACGTAGAAGAATACAAGATATATATAATATCAGAAACTACTACCTTCTTGTACAACGTTTGCGCAACTAAATGAGTAGTTTTACGACATCTAAAAAATAAAATAAAATGATTCTAAACTATCACAGAGGTCTGGATAATTTCACATCTAAATAATCA
Source organism: Asterella californica (assembly GCA_036924285.1). Lineage (NCBI taxonomy): Eukaryota > Viridiplantae > Streptophyta > Marchantiopsida > Marchantiales > Aytoniaceae > Asterella > Asterella californica. The sequence goes on along the minus strand of JAYKYS010000006.1, from coordinate 27,775,664 downwards.
CTTTGATTTTGTGATATCTATTCAGGTTGCGTCTCACAGACAGTGAAGAGAAGGAAAATGAGTTTTTGTTTCTGCTGTAATAATGAAAGTATCCAACCATAGAGTTAATAATTGTATCTACCTTCTCACTGAATACTTTGCAACTAGAAAAAATAGTCTTGTGGGTAATCTCTCCCTCTCTATTTTATATTAGTTCTTCATTCGTGAGTAACAAATATTTGTACAAGGACTTATTGCAAAAACCGTAACTCGAATCTCCTTTACACTATAGTTGATTGGGTTGCAAATATTCTTAAATATAAATTCTTTTTGTCACTTCTGGATATGCATTGGCAACAATGGATTTTTGGGATTATTGCAAATTTGTATTCCAAATTTTGAAACGCCAGATTCCCTAAAAAGCTAGGTTTGTTGACGTCCCCTTTAACTGGCTAAAGCTCTAATATCGATCCTGATTTCCTATCTTGAGGATTGCTTCAACATCCTATGCTAGCAGATCTTGATTCAAAACCCTAAATTACAGTAAGCTTCTCTTTAATAGTTGAGCTAATTGTAGTAATTCGGTATGCAATATTATGCATGCTTGACTTTTAGAACTGTTGGCTGAAAAGAAAGAAGTGGTAAGCAGAAACTTTGTAATAAGTTAAAAAGAAAAACCAAAGCTCAATTCTAAGTGTTACACCGTACCTGGAAATAAGATAAAATCCAAATAACTCAAAAGAAGAACATTGAACAGCACACGTTCCAGAACAGAAAGATTATTTTTTTAAGTTTTTAAGTTTTTATTTAAGATGAAAGATTTTTTATTACATTTGATAGATGGATATATGACTTGATGATAGAATGATAGACATAGCTTGTTTTTGAATCAGTGTCCTGAAAGCACATAGAAGATCGAAGACATGGATAAGCATGAGAATCTGACTTATGTTTGAGTTAACGGATTCTATATCATGAGACCAGAGAGACACATATCACTCGAGTGGGTAAGCAACACAACATTATCCAAGATGTGTAACCGATAAAGTTTTGCTGGACGAGAAATCTGGATTAGAACTCTCATGAACTCGACAAAGCAAAATACGACAGCGTACCCAACCCCAAACGCGGGACTCAAACGTCGAAACCTCCGGAAAAAAGACCGGAGTCGAACTGTGATCTGGAGGATGAGAACTGCCACTGGTATCCATTGAGCTAATGCTCGGGGTACCAGTGACTACTCACCAACACATCACTTTTTACTGGACGTTTAATTTATCACCTAACTTTTGTATTTACCTCCTCCATCAAGAGATGGAGAAGATGAATATGCAAAGAAGTTAAGACTTTCATATAAAAGATATGAGTTTGTGGAGTCAAATGTGATTTTCAGTGGGTTTATGGATTTTCACTCTCTTCATTCGTTCTTTTCAGCAATAGAGAATTTACTGCTCTGAGTAATTATTCTCAATGCCAGAATTAGAAAAGATTAATGCAAAGATCATAATGTCCATTAGCAGGGACGAATTCAGAATGAACTATGATTCTACACAAAATTACTCGAAATTACAGCAGTTTTTCTCTCAGCCGTTGAACCAATTCTGCTTAACTTTGACACCCTCTAATATCTTCATCGTTGAACTGAATCAATCTAATCGCACAACGAGGTTTGTTATTCTTCGTAATATTTTTAAAGTAATAAACAATAGATTTTATCCTCTGCCTTTTTATTTTACTTACTATATAAAGTAAACATGACTATTTGGAAAGAATTAAAAACACATCTCTTTATTCATTAGAAATTTTCAAACACAGGAAAAACTAGAGAAAACTTTGTATATGAAGGAAGATATCGACAGTCGTCTTTTCAACATGAAAACTAAATTAGTAAACCCATAAAATTTGAATCTTTTCTCGAGTCTCTCTAAACTCATCAAGAGCGATGATGCATTAATTTGTGATTCCATGTAAACACTTTATGGTTCCGAAAGGGAGCAGAATTTATAAAAAAATTTCGGTGCACGCAAATTATATACCTCTTCTGGTAGAGAGGAGTCCGAACCGTTGCACCTTGGGTTTAGGGGAAATCTGATATATATCAGATTTGGGGAACTGTTAAATTCTCCATTCTTTATGGGCAACGTTTCCGACTAACTTAAGTGCCGCGTGTCGCATTTCCGGAACTTTCAGGTGTTTTACCGTTTACTTCAGCGAAGATGGAGACGGATGGGCCCACACAAAGAATTTTGTTGAGTGGACTTTACCTGAATGTCGGAAATCCGGAACCTGATATCCCGAAATCCCGAGCCTATATCGTAACCTCGGGTGACCACTGACCTTTGGGAATGCTTAGGGCTAGGTTTTTATTCAGCATTTTGTTGTCGTGTCCATCTGACCTATTTCGTAGGTGGAGAATAAACTCATCTTTATGTCGCGTAAAGCTTTACGTCACGACTCGGACTCCCCGTCGTCATGATAGCTTTACACGACGAAAATCGTAGAAAAGAAAGACAAAGTTACACGACTAGTTTCTTGTACAACTTTATCGCGTGGAGATGGTATAGTTTAGGGCTGCTGTATACTTGCTATGACCGGTTAAAGGAATGTGGCTACTGAAGTAGAGTTTCTTTTAGTTTCAGATTTGTGGCGAAAAACTTTTAGTCCAGTAAAAGTTCTTCTCCCATAGTACTCATGGATAGTTCCCGACATATACGACAAAGCTGAGATCTTTACTACTAACCATTTATCGGCGAGGGATATTATTCACCCGCGCAAAAACGGTAATCACTAACCCTTTGGCGACCTACTCCGACGACTTTTTCCCACATGCTGCCAAAGGTGTCGGTGATATCCTTATCGGAAATGTATTAGCTAAAACGTTCTCACTGCTGAAGTTGAACAAAGTCGCAGCTCCCGAAGGAAGTGGACATATAAAGTTTCTCATCCTGAACCATTCCTTGAGGTAGAACCGACGAGACTGGAATGTCCACGACCGAGAAGTTGTCACGATTATATAATAATTGTATTTATAATGTAAATAATAAAGGAAAATATAAAGTCTCAATTATGTTACGAGAAGATTTAAGGGTTAAATTATATTATTTAAATATCATAAATTGACTTATTAATATATGGAAAATATTATTAATTACCAACCATAATTCATCAAATATCTTACGTATAATCCATTACAGGAAATGATCTATCGTACAAGAGAAGTCACAACAAAAATATAAAAGAAAGATATTATATATTTCCAATATCCCTTACGTACTAGCGATCCTTCTCATGCGTACAAGTGGCACCCGTTCCCCTCAAGTGTGTTCGAATAAGCAGGCATTCAGTCCTCGACTGAATCTAGATGCGAAGACCTTACAGATGTCGATACAAAGGCTTTGACCTGGATAATGATGGGGCGGCTAAACAGAAGTCAGTTTTAGAGACAACGCAAAAGGGGAGTAGACCAAGCCTATAAACTTGCGTGCAACTTGTGGGGAGTAGTAGTTCATGATACTTTTGACGAGGTTTTGACGAGGGGGCTAGGGCCATAACTGCAAGTCTTATCATTCGGCACCCGTGCATATATCACCCATGCTCATGAGTCAGCCCAAGAACTGAGCATTGCTCATTTAGTAGTTAAACCACAGGTCGGGTATAAAAACCCCATGCCACGTAATTCACTCGCAGTGCCACAGTAGCGAGAGGACATGTCCAGGCCGGACTGGTTTCGGGTGCTCTGAGAAAAAACTCTTTCCGGTCTGACGTTTAAGATTTTGTCGCTTCGGGAGTCAGGAGAAAGAACATCGAGAGCATAAAGAGTTATGCCGCCGCTTCGCGGATTGTCTATTGTTTTCGCAGATTGGTGCATCATAACGCTGGGACCCGCTCGTGTTTACTTTCTTTTCTGTCACTCGATGTTGTCTTCCTCGTGATCGTGTTTACATGCGCGTTGATGGGTTGCTGATTGACGTTTTTGACTCTCAATAATAACGTTTTTCACCCGATGTCGGAGTGTGATCCGTCTACCTAGGAAAGCGCCGGGCTTCTGGCTGTGGTTGTTTACTCAAGAGGTTGGCTTTCAGGTCACAACATGAGCTATAAACACTCACACAGGAGTGTAGGATCCTCTGATATGCTCAAAAAGCGAAATTTAGGTCTCACTGGTAGTAATAGACTTAAGCGGTGAACTTTGACACTCAAAGAGAAGAAAACTATGAAGGTTTAGACTTCTAAACTTCCCATACATGTAAATGAGGCACTACTGAACACACACACGAAGTTTCAGCCTGAGATTGAATTCTAGCACCAAGATGTTGACAGAAAAGTTCTGAATAAGAGAATTATGGCAATTTCAGGTACCTAGACAGCTATTCAGACATAGAACAGAGAATTGGCTCGATGAATTTCAAATCTTCTCACAGTATTTGAAGTCTACAGGATGCTGAACATCCCTGTGAAGTTGGGACTCCTGATTCTTTGTAGAACTCCAGATCTCCTTCTCTAAAGTCGCTGCTCTAGATTAAGAGCTTTTCAGACCCCCTCTGCTTCAGCGGCCGCCCTGAATTACTCAGTTACTCAAATGATTCGATACTTTTTGGACAGTCGTAGCCCTCCTGACAGTGAACGCAACCACGAAGTTTTGAAGTGATTTCCTCAATTCTGCTGCAATTGGCACCGAAAACCCCAAAATCAACAAAAGTGACGCAGTTTTGGTACAATCCGAACTTCAATTGGGCATAACTCCTTGTTTATTGATCCAAATCGAGCAAAAATTTCACTGACAGTGCTTGGCACGACGAGCTCTCTCTTCCTATGTTCTCAGATTTCGAAGATACCTCACCAATTGCTCGAACTCTCCTCTAGAGCTCTGTTTCTAAACTTAGAGTTTTACAAAAGACAAAAATGGACCAATGGGAGTTCATAGCTCCACTCGACTGTCCTTTTGTGCCTTAAACTACCTGGTAACTTATCTACACTCATAGGCTACCACGTCAAGCCTCCTAGAGTGCCAGCGTAAAACTTCTAGAACTACTAAACCTAAGCGTCGGAGTAGAAATATAACATGTAGCCGCCAAGTAGCGCGACATCCACTCCCTCTGAACCTGCACATCCTCCGGTATGTGCCATCCAGATCAAGACTCTTCAGCTTCGGCTTCAAACTCATCTTCAACCTGCATTGAGCCTTCAGCTTCATCCTCTGTAAACTCTGCAACGTTCCGATCCTCCCCTCTCCTTCTAAAGAGCTTGATTCTCTTTCCTGCGACTGGTATCTCATGCACTGCACCATCTAACTCTCTCAAGGAGTATGTGGCATTATCATAAACTTCTAACACCACATAAGGTCCAAACCATCTCTTGGAGAACTTTCTGATAGTGCTATGCTGATTATCAAGACTACTATCATAGACTAACACCCAATCACCTTCTTTAACTGGTTTGGGTCGTAATCTATGCGTTCTATCAAATCTGCCTTTGTTTCTCTCTCTAGCAGTCCTCAACCTTTCCACAGCTTTGGCAATATCCTCAGGTCTTCGTTCTAACTGCTGGATCCTTAATGCAAGAAGATCTTCCGTACTTCTACCATCTTCCCATGGCAAAACATTCCAAGTAGGCACAACCTCCTCAATCGGCATCACAGGTTTTTGCCCTAGTATCAACTCTGCTGGCATGTAACCTGTAACGGTACTATGAGTTGTACGATCTGCCCACAAAGCAAATGGTAGCAGTCTAGGCCATTCACGGATCTTACCCTTGCAAGCTTTTACCAAAGCTTTGATGATTGGCGGATGACCTCGTTCGCTCTTGCCATTCCCTTCAAGATTGTAAGCAGTGGTTAACGCCAACTTGATTCCCAATCGCTTGAAGAACTCAACTGCTTCTTGTGCATCCAGCTCACCCCTATCTGCAGTGATCTTTCCCACACACCCATACCTACAAATAACATCTTCAAGTAGAAAGCGGCAGACACTAGCAGTGGTCGTCGTCCTCAGAGCACGGCCTTCGACTTGGTTAGATAGATCTTCTCTAGCCAAGACTAGATACCTCATTTGTCCAAGTCCAAATGGCATAGTTACCAGATCAACTACCCATTTGTAATGGATAGCTAAAGGATAAGTAGGATGCAATCCATCACGATGACGTACGTTGGAATACATCTGACAGGATATACATGATGAAACAAACTGTACTACATCCTTATACATACCCTTCCACCAATACTTTTCCTTCATCTTGGCAAATGTAGCCCAAACTCCTCTATGACCGGCCCATAAACTCTCATGGAACTCCTTGATCAGCTTCTGCTGCAATTCCAAGTCACATACTACCCGCTGCGGTATACCTCCTTGTAGCTTAGGGCGCTTCCATAGATGTCCTCCATGTAAAAAGTAACCATAAGCTGTTCTACGGATCCTCTTGAAATCTGCATCAGACCAGCCTTCTTGCCTTTCCAGTGAACTCAAATAGCGCCCAAGATCCAACCACTCGCTATCATACACACTTTCCTCAAAAAACTCCAACGGGGCTGCAAAACAGCTTCTATCTCTTCTAGCAAGAGCACTAGAATAGAACTCTGTTCCCACATCCTCCTGATCATCTATCATTTCTTTCTCATCGTTATACCTAGCCCTTGATAACATATCTGCCACAGGATTGTCTTTTCCTACAATATGTCTAAACTCTGGGTTCAAGGACTTGATATATGCTATCCACCTCAACATAGCGATATCTGGAGTTGTACAGCTGCTGATCATTCCCAAGAGAGGTAAACAATCTGTCTCCACAACCACATGTGCTCCTATCAAGTATTCCTTATCACTCTTCATCGCAGTAACTACTCCCCATAGCTCTCTCTTGACCTGAGGGTAGTCTCTCTGCCGTGAACTTAACACCTTAGCTCCAAAACGCACCACATATCTATTTCCATTCTCATCGTCTTGTCCTACAGCCCATCCAATGCCAATAGGACTAGTATCAACAGTAAGGATAACAGATCTCCCCAACTCATATGTTACCTTCCGTAGAGTTGGTGGTGAAGCCAAAAGATCTTTCAACTTCCTCATAGACTCGCTCTGCTCCTCTTGCCACTGAAATCTTTGCCCCTTCCTCAGCAACTTGTACAACGGATCTGCTACATGTGCAAAGTGTGGAATCCATATATGATAAAACACACATGCACCTAGAAACCTTCTCACCTCGGTAACCGATCCACATGTCTCCTTCATCCTTCGAATGGCATCAACCTTGTTTGGACAAGGTTTTCGACCATAAGATCCACATAGGTGCCCCACAATCAACACCTCTTGTTCTCCAAATACAGACTTTGCTCCTGATAAAGTCAAATGAACCTCCTCTAGTCGACTCAATATCTTATCGCAGTCAACTATATGATCTGCAACAAACTTACGGCACCCCCTCTGATCCATTACCTCATTCTTCTCCTCCTCAACACATCCTTTAATCGGCACATCATCAAGGAATGGCATAGTTTTTTCAGGAATAAAGTCCCTCAAAACTTTGTTCATGTCATTCATCATATGTGCTACAGAATTGGTAGCACCTTGCGGCAAGGTGCACATCCTTAGTAACCCCAAAGGTGTCCTCATTGTAGTCAATTCTCTACTCTCAGAGGATAACTGAAACTGATCATAACCTGAATATAAGTCTCCCATCGAATAGATAGCACGACCAGCAAAAGCCTCTACAAACTCGTCTACAATAAGTCCTATACCCATATTTCTGATAGTTACCTTGTTAACTGGCTGCATATCTTGAATGAATCTCAAAGCTCCACTTTTCTTCGGAACAGTAAACCATCTGCTAGAATAGGGAGCTATAGATGGTTCCAAGATACCCATCCTAATCCTCTCATTGAGCAAGTCTATCAGCTTTGGCAGATGAGCTCTAGGCACAGGGATAGGACGTAGATTCCAAGGCACATGCGGTATAGTAAAGATTACCATAGGTGCAACTACACTTGGATCTACACATCCTACTTCATGTGACTCAAATGCAAACGCCTTACCATGCCTAGATAGCATCTCCTTGAAGCTCTTCTTCTCTTGCTCAGTAAGAAATCCATCACCTCCAATCCTCAGCTCCTTCAGTGTTGTTTCTGTGAACTGGTGCCCAATTCTTCTCGGTCCTCTGAGCGTTGGTTCTCGTGCAGCTTGCTCCATCTTCTGATTGTAATCGAGTGGTAAAGGCAAAGCCACTGGTTTGACTTTCTTTGCCACTGACTTGTACTTGGTCTCCACATACACCTCTTGTCGATCTATAAACTTATCAATTACATCATAAAGCTCCTTGGAGCTCACTCTCACCACTCTATCTGCATCATCTATAGAACTTTCTACTATAGATTTCAACTCCCCTATAATATCTACCAAATACTACTCTTCAAACACTCCAGATATGTATTCATCTCCTGCTAACTCTCCATTATCCCACAAAGACTGCTGTACATACTTCACATGTTGCCTCTCAAACCTCTTCAGATTCTCAACCTTCCTATAACACACTGATCCACATGATGTCAGTCCTAAGAAGCCAGTGGATAAAGCTTCCTGCTCTACTGGATCAGGCGAGAATCCTATCTCTACTGTACCGTTGAAGTCTCGCTCTTCAATGGTACTCTGCCAAAACCCCTAGACTCTCTAAACTCCTGAGTAATCTTAGGTAGTGGACGGTCCCTCAAGCTATCATGATTCCTCTCATGTTCTGCAGCAACGGTAAAAAACTGAACAGCTCTTTTGCCGTCTCTACTACGTATCCTAGCATAAGCTGAACCATCATCCATAACTCGTGTCTCCATTCTAACAGCAGTAATGTAAGACTGCCCTAGAATGATAGGATAGGTTGACATGTCTTGTATAAAGAAATTCTGAACATCACTGATATCACCCACAGTTACCTTGATGTTGGGACAAGCACCATAGAGTTCTCCCCGTTGGTTGTTGGCAGCACGGATAAGCCACCCATGGTCGGTGTCTATAGGCCACCTCCCACGCTTGTACAGCTCCTTAGACATCAGATTAATCTCTGAGCCGTGATCAATCAATGCCACCACAGGTTCCTCTAGATCTCCCAGCTTCACTAAGATCTCTGTGGTTGCTCTCGCCCAATTGTTGTGAGAATAATGGCTCTTCTGGGATGCTTCCACCTCATCTTCAAACCTCACGTGCTGATCTGATCTTCCCTCCTTCTCCTTGCTTCTCTCCTTCTCCTTTGATGTTGTAGGTGGTAGATCCTCCATAGTTTCCTCCCGAGTAGGTGTTGTCTCCTGCCTTGCCTCTGGTCTAGCCCTTTCACTCCTTGTAGCAGGTCGTTTGGCTGTAGAAGCCTCACTTGCATCCTCTCTCCTACGTTTTTCTTCTAGTACAGCTTCATGATGACTTCTTGCAACATAAGCATGCACTGACATAGTGTCTACAGAATCACTCCATCCTGTAGTTTCTCGAATTGAGTTGCCAACCCTCCGTAGCACATCATTGTCTAGCTCTGTTTTAGCTACGGACCGCACTACATCAGACCACAACCCAGTAGTCCCTTTCTCTCTCTCCATTTCCACTTTCACTCCACAAGTAGCAGCATTCACAAGAGAAACAGCATGTGATGCTGATATCTCATTCACAAGTCTCTTCATACCACCCTTGCCAAAGTTGGTTCCCAACATCATCCCAGTCTCTCTCAGATGGATCTTACCATCTTTGAAGAAGATCAGATCCTTCCTCAATGCATCTGAAAACTCTCCACAATCTCTTCTTACATGGTCTAGGCTATCGCACCATGAACAAAGCCTTCTCTCATCTGAGGTCTCTGCATAGCAGGCTGTACATTCTGCTCCTTCTCTTCTAACCTAGTGAGCTTAAGCTTAAGCTCCTTCATACCTTTAATCAACTCATCAAGCGGTGAGTCTTCCTCTCTAGCAATTACCAAAGCGGGCTTAGTAGGCAACTGCTTGACAGGAATTATCAGAGGTGCTGCTTCACTTACCACCACCTTGTCCCTTCTTCTCTGTCTCTTGGCCAGCAAAGAAACAGTCTCTTCGACCTCCTTCCAATCAGTCTTCAATCCTCTCTCCTCACTCTTGTCTTCCAGCAACAGCTCAAGCTTCTCCTGAATAGTCACGTCCGCTGCTTGTAGGAAAAGCTCGGTCTTCTCCACCTCTAGTGTAAGCTTTTCTGTCTTAGAAAGCTGAGCATACTGACGATCAAACTCCCTTAACAACTCATTTACAGACAAACCTTTGTTAGGTTTAACCACCCACTCCAAGAATGTTCTCTTGGTCACCCTCTCTGAGTCTTCAGTGTAGTACTCCTCCTTCAAAGCTCGCATAAAGCTCTCCCAACTCTGTCCTTGCTGCTGCTTGAGCTCCTTCACACGCCCACGAATCTCAGGGACAACAGCAAGTTCAAAGTTCTCCACCATCTCCTTCTCAGGTACCTTGTTCACCTCCATCTCCCTAGCATAGTATCGCACATACTTAGAAATATCTGTACCCTTGAACTGGTCCATCTGATGCACCACAGATTGCAACGCCTTGGTTGCTAATACCTCCTTCCTCTCTGTGCTCTGCTGCTGTTGCATAAACATGGAAAAAGCTTGGAACATCTTCATCGTAGCAGCATCAAACTGAATAGGTTGCTGAGCAGCAGCAACACCTCCACTTGATGATCCTTGGTTGGCCATGATATCTGATCCTGTAACACTCTCAAGAAAACTCCCACCCTAGGTGTTTCACGTCGAGTTCACCAAAAGAGAGTATGTCGGAGTGTGATCCGTCTACCTAGGAAAGCGCCGGGCTTCTGGCTGTGGTTGTTTACTCAAGAGGTTGGATTTCAGGTCACAACATGAGCTATAAACACTCACACAGGAGTGTAGGATCCTCTGATATGCTCAAAAAGCGAAATTTAGGTCTCACTGGTAGTAATAGGCTTAAGCGGTGAACTTTGACACTCAAAGAGAAGAAAACTATGAAGGTTTAGACTTCTAAACTTCCCATACATGTAAATGAGGCACTACTGAACACACACACGAAGTTTCAGCCTGAGATTGAATTCTAGCACCAAGATGTTGACAGAAAAGTTCTGAATAAGAGAATTATGGCAATTTCAGGTACCTAGACAGCTATTCAGACATAGAACAGAGAATTGGCTCGATGAATTTCAAATCTTCTCACAGTATTTGAAGTCTACAGGATGCTGAACATCCCTGTGAAGTTGGGACTCCTGATTCTTTGTAGAACTCCAGATCTCCTTCTCTAAAGTCGCTGCTCTAGATTAAGAGCTTTTCAGACCCCCTCTGCTTCAGCGGCCGCCCTGAATTACTCAGTTACTCAAATGATTCGATACTTTTTGGACAGTCGTAGCCCTCCTGACAGTGAACGCAACCACGAAGTTTTGAAGTGATTTCCTCAATTCTGCTGCAATTGGCACCGAAAACCCCAAAATCAACAAAAGTGACGCAGTTTTGGCACAATCCGAACTTCAATTGGGCATAACTCCTTGTTTATTGATCCAAATCGAGCAAAAATTTCACTGACAGTGCTTGGCACGACGAGCTCTCTCTTCCTGTGTTCTCAGATTTCGAAGATACCTCACCAATTGCTCGAACTCTCCTCTAGAGCTCTGTTTCTAAACTTAGAGTTTTACATAAGACAAAAATGGACCAATGGGAGTTCATAGCTCCACTTGACTGTCCTTTTGTGCCTTAAACTACCTGGTAACTTATCTACACTCATAGGCTACCACGTCAAGCCCCCTAGAGTGCCAGCGTAAAACTTAAACTACCTAAAATGACATATAGCCCTGAAAAATAACTTAAATTAGCTAGAAAGCGTGCATGGGCGACACGTAAGTACAACCCATGAACTCAAACCCCTATCAGCATGGAAACCCTAAGTTATGTACATTGAACATCATAGACAAGTAAGAAGTCACTTGCACAAGCGCACAAATGCTTGAACAAGATAACTAACATACTATCAGCCTACTAGGACTCAAAATAGTATTAACACCGTATGCAAAGGTGTCAAACATATATATAAAGGACTAGAAGTAATATGAGCTAACTTCTAGAACTACTAAACCTAAGCGTCGGAGTAGAAATATAACATGTAGCCGCCAAGTAGCGCGACACCGAGGTGGTGATTTCGCGCTTATCTGATTGAGATCCGCTTGTTACACTAAATGTGGTGACTTTTTTGGTTTGTTGATTTTGGGAGTGTTTCAAGGAACACTTCGCAGCAATACTACACTACCACCGCGTTGTGTTGCTGTTTAGGTTCGCTCCATGCTTTCTTTGTCGTCATCTTTGTCGTTGTCGTTACCAAGTGCACATCGGACGGTTGCTGGACCAGGGTTTTTCATTGCGACTGGGACCTGCTCGTTACACTGAAGGTGGTGACTTTGGCGGTTTTCTGATTTCGAGAATGTTTCAAGGAATACTTTGAGTTCTAGCTGCCGTCGCGTTGTGTTCTTGTCTGGTCGTTTCTGCTGTACTTACACGACTAGGACCCGCTACATTTTTCATCTGGAGTTGCATCTGGAGTCACTTTGGGATCTGGCTGTATTGCTAGCGATCTGAGAGCTCACAGGAGTGGCTGTTCGTATTTCGTGTGCATCTGATATTGCTTCTTGTTTCTGTCCTATTCACCATGGCCAGCCGCAGTCGATCTCAACCAGGGTCACAGCGAGTCTCCTCACAAGACACTTAGAATCCTCCACGTCTCGAAGTTCTTCTCGAGGACGTGTGGAAGTTCTCGTGGCCTATTACAGAGGATGACAAGAGGATCAGAAGGTGAAAATTCGTCTCTGTAGATAAGTTGCGAGTGAAGTTTCCTGAGTATTGTACAGCTTGTGATAAGTTTGCTGTTGAGCAAGACATTGATGTGAAGGAGCTGATACTTTGTGCAGCATATTCGTTTGCAGAGACTGAGATGAAGCGAAAATGTTTTTCGATTTATAAGCAACTTGCGAAAACAGTTGGTTATGTCGAGCGCACTGCGTTTTCAGATTATCTTCAGTCAGTGGTTCAGACCACTTGGGAGTCGCCAGGAGAATCACACATAGGTTTTGTATCATAATTTGCAGTATTCCTCTTAGTTTTTTGGCGGCAATAGTTCCCTGTGTGTTTTGTGTTTTTTTGGCAATAGGCCTCCTCCTCCTTAAGATCCATTGACAGTAGGTGTTAATGGTGAAGGAGGATGGAACTTCTGCTGGAACCGGTTCAGTTTAGGGGGATCGGCTCGAACTATGTTCTCGTTCCAATCCATCACACATAACTCCTCCCAGAAGTATTCATCTGTATTCATTTTAGTTGTTTGTACCATCCTAAGCGTTGAAATGTCTCGACCTTGTTCTGAGTGCGATAATTGAGAAGAAGATGAAAACGAGGTCTTCTTCGACTCACAGAGGTCTCTTTTCCCGACTCTTTTTTGTGTATATTTTCCCCAAGGCATCTAACGAGAAAGACGTGCTGTCCTGGCTGTAAATCTTGTATTGAAACAGGTTTTCGAAACCTGTTTGAAAGGCCCATCTCAAACCTTCAAACCGCTCGAGTCTTCTTCGACTCACAGAGGTCTCTTTTCCCGAATCTTTCATGTGTATATTTTCGCCAAGGCATCTAACGAGAAAGGCGTGCTGTTCTGGCTGTAAATCCTGTTTTGAAACAGGTATGCAAATCTGCTTTCAAAACCTGTTTGAAAGACCAATCTCAAACCTTCAAACCGCTCCCGTCTTCTTCGTCTTCTTCGACTCACAGAGGTCTCTTTTCCCGAATCTTTCATGTGTATATTTTCGCCAAGGCATCTAACGAGAAAGGCGTGATGTTCTGACTGTAAAGTTTAGTTTAGGGTCTAGGTTTTATAAAGGGTCGGAACAAGTTTCTAAAACCCTAAACTGATCTAAACCCTAAACTTTCTAAACAGGTTTCTAAAACAATTTTTGAAACATATCACTTCAAATCCTAAACTTTCTAAAGTGGATTGAAAATATTGCAGGTTAGGTTTTAAAAATTCCAGAATGATTTATAAAAAGTATTAGAAGTGTAATTTTTATAACGCTCGAGCAAAATATGAAGTTCAAAACTTCATAGAAACATAGTTGTGACAACACGCACGTCATAACCTGTGCAAGATTGAGAGTAAACTGTTAGAGATATAAAATTTGTACGACGACTAGAAAAGAAATAGATAATAATAGATATACTTTGATGACATAAATTAATGAAAAAATTCAGTTCAAATGTAAAGTACTCACTTGTCATCACACTGTATACTAAGTACGTGTGCCGAACAAGCGCTCCCTCAGCTCTACTTTCTATAATGACGTCCGAGGTGGTAGCACACGCGAAGTTGCAGTCCTATGACACAACGATGTGTGTTGTGGACGGTGTTGATAAATATGTATCGGCTCTCGAACTATGTTCTCGTTCCAATCCATCACACATGCCGCTAAACAAACCTCATGCGTCCGAGGGAAGTGGATCCGTTTTGTCGTAAACTTGTTTATGACTGAGTTGAAAGTCTCTGACATGTAGTTCTTTCTAGCGCGTGTATAGAACCGCATCTTTGCTGGGGTAATGGCTCTGGCAAGGAATGAAGCCATAGCTAGATGCGTAAGAGAACTTGCATGACAGAGAAGAAATCTTCTTAAGTTAGAATACCTCAAAAATTAGTTGACACAAAACAAAACCTCCTAAAGTGTTGCATCACGGCCCATTTACCTTTCTCATAATACTTGTAAAAGGCTGGTCTGTTCAAATCAAGAACACCGTAGCAAGGTCTAGGTACCCCTGTCATCCACTGGAGTATAAGACAATATATATGCTCTCCTGCTCAATGGTCAGCCACATTCTTGATGTCTAGACATAACGTAGAGAGATCATCCTCCTCTTGTCCATATCGACCATCGGCACCAACCGTTCTCTTAGCATTTAGCTGACAACAGGTGTATATCCAACCCTTCAACTTATTTGCAATACCATGTTCCTGAAGCTCATGATACATGAATCGTCTCCACCGTATGGGGTCTCCTTCCTCCAAACCTCTCAACTCAGCTACTCGACGAACAAGCACATGCTTGTTCTCAGTGATAGGAGCCCCTTGCGACCTCAGCCAAGTTACCAAGTGTCGCTTTGTAAGAAGCTCCAAGTCTACTGCCATCTCAGCTTCCTCGACATCACGTGGAGCTCGCTTCTTGGTCTGCAACTCGACCAAAAACTTCTTGACCACATTCTTGCACTTGTGCCACAAGTCTTTTTGTGAAACAATCCCATGACGAGCTATATGACATCCACTGAAGATTTATCATCGTGCACCACCTCGTCTGAGACGATACCACGAGCGATCAATCGCTTGATATCAACCTCGAAGACACGATCCTCTATCAACCACGAGTTGTTATCAGTCTCCATGCGAGTCATATTCATCAACTCGATCACACGATCATCATGTGTAGCGATGAACGCGTAAGTTTCATTGTAACCATTCCTTGTGGAATCGTATCGAAGATCAGCATACACGATAAAATTACCTATCCATAACGTAAATGTCACAAGTCATTCCTCTCTCATATCATGAACGTGACAATACAACAAAGTATACTAGAGTGAAAAGGATATCTTACCACCAGCAGGTGCCTCGTTCAGATCGGGAAAATATCTAGCAAGAACAGCGGACTGCTCCTGATCCTTCACCATGCTCCATCTGTCCAAGGTCGCTTGTATCTATCCAATCTCGAGATACTTATCACTTTGTAAAGCATAAAAGTGATGCCTAGACACATGAGCCAATCCTCCCTCTCTATATAAACTATCCAGCTGAGTATATCTTAAACCAGCACATAACGCAACATTATACATGCGATGTGTGACATCTGGGACATTGTTATAAATCTCCATCTCAGTAGATCGTCATCCGTATGTATGACGGTCTGGACAAATCAACTTCAAAGACCAACTCTGATGCATAGATGATACTATGAGAGGCAAGAAATAATGTTCGCATCCGTGGTAAGGACATCTCATTCTAAAGATATGGAAGAACTCTCTCAATCTAGGATGTGAGACGTATTCGTATAAAGGAAGATCGTCGACCTGGTCAGAAGCTACACTCTCATCAGCTCCACGTGGTCCTAAATCTAGAATATGAAAATCTATAAATAGATTCTTAGGAACTTGTGAACTTGGAACATGAGCATCTCCTGTGCCATGCGCATGGACATCCTAAAATCACAAACAACAGAATTCTACTACATCAATCAAACAACACATTCAATGCTCAAACTACATATAATCTCTAAAATCATTATAAATAATTTACATACAACGTGACATGTTGCGACAAATACATGATGTACCTGAGAGTCCGACACGGCGATGCCAAGAGCTCGTAAGACATCCGTATAAGCAAAGAATTCATCCACAACAGGAATACTCGCTGATGCATCTTGAACACCCTCCTCTAGGATTACATTAGGATCCACTACAATCTGCTCAACCTCCTTCGCCATTCCATCAATTCTGACATCAGCAGTGGCAAAAAAAAACCTAAACACTGCAGCGTGACCTGCTCCGAGACCCTCACCATACCCGTTGGGACCTCCGGACATCCTCTAGGTGCATGTCGGTCTCCAAGACGTTGTCGCACTACTTGGCGGTTACATGTTACATTTCTACTCCGATACTTGAGTTTAGTAGTTCTAGAAGTTAGCTCATATTACTTTTAGTCGTTTATGTATATGTTTGACACCTTTGCATACGGTGTTAACACTATTTTGAGTCCTAGTAGGCTGATAGTATGTTAGTTATCTTGTTCAAGCATTTGTGCGCTTGTGCAAGTGACTTCTTACTTGTCTATGATGTTCAATGTACATAACTTAGATTAACCATGTTGATAAGGTTTAAGCTCATGGGTTGTACTTACGTGTTGCCCATGCACGCTTTTTAGCTAGTTTAAGTTTACTTTCAGGGCTGCGTGTCGTTTTAGGTAGTTTAAGATTTACGCTGGCACTTTAGAGAACTTGACGTGGTAGCCTATGAGTGGAATTAAGTAACCACATGGTTTAAGGCACAAAAGGACAACCAAATGGAGCTATGAACTCTCATTGGTTCATTTTTGTCTTTTGTGTAACTCTAAACTTAGAAACAGAGGTCTAAAGAGGATTTCGAGCAATTGGTAAGGGGACTGAAAAATCTGAGAGCAAAGGAACGTAGAGCTCGTCGAGCCAAGCACTGTCAGTGAAATTCTTGATCGATTTGGATCAATAAACAAGGAGTTATGCCCAATTGAAGTTCGGATTGTGCCAAAACTGCGTCACTTTTGTTGATTTTGGGGTTTTCAGCGTCAATTGCAGCAGAATTGAGGAAATCGCTTCAAAACTTCGTGGTTGCGTTCACTGTCAGCAGGGCTACGACTGTCCAAAAAATTTTGGATCATTTGAGTGACTGAGTAATTCAGGGTGGCCGCTGAAGCAGAGGGGGTCTGAAAAGCTCTTAATCTAGAGCAGCGACTTCAGAGAAGGAGATCTGGAGTTCTGTGTACAAGCAGGAGTCCCAACTTCACATGGATGTTCAGCGTCCTGTAGACTTCAAATCCTGTAAGAATCTTTGAAAGTGATCAAGCCAATCTTCCGTTATAGGTCGAAATAGCCATCTGGGTACCAGAAATTGCTGTAATTTTCTTACTCAGAACTTTTCTATCCACATCTCGGTGCTGGAATTTGATCTCAGGCTGAAACTTCGTGTGTGTGTTCAGTAGGACCTTATTTATATGTAGGGGAAGTTTAGAAGTCTAAACTTTCATAGTTTTCCTCTCCTTGAGTATCAAAGTTCACCGTCTAAACCTATTACTACTAGTTAGACCTAAGTTTCGCTTTTGAACATATTAGAGGATCCTACACACCTGTGTGAGTGTTTATAGCCCCTGTTGTGACCTGAAAGCCAACCTCTTGAGTAAACAACCACAGCCAGAAGCCCGACGCTTTCCTAGGTAGACGGATCACACTCCGACAACGTCTAGAATATACTCTAGGTGGCGTGGATATAACAAACATGTCTTAAAACTATCGACAAGCCTATCCGTCCGGAGGTCCGTCCTAAATTCTACAGTGGTAACCAAACTCTATATCTTACTAAAGTAAATGAGAAAAAAATCAAAATAAAACAAAAATCTCTAAAACTCTTGAGAAACAACAAGGGAGATGAAATAAGTTACAAAACAGAAAAAAAAACAAATCAATATAAGCAAAGACTAATAAGTTAGTCCAGATCCAAACTGCATAACAGAAAATGAAACTAAGTCAGAGAGTACCAAGAGGAAAAGAAGAGACTGAAAAAAGTGAACAAGTGAATAAGAAAAATGACCAAGAGAAAAAAGAAAGAGAGGGCTTTACCCCTCCTCTCTTCCCCCTCCCCTCCCCTCCCTCCTTCCGCTCCCATCCCTCCCTTCTTCCGCTCCCATCCCGCGCAGCCAATTGGGAGGATCCGTCCTCCCATAAAGCTCTGCGCTCCTAAGAGGTTATGGATCGACCGCCAGTCGACCGGCTGTCAAGTTGAAAATGTATTTCCGGTTTGACAGCCGGTTCACTGGGAAATTTTTATAGCCTCACTTGACAAGAAGCGCGGCCAGCAAGGGAACCATGTTCTTCTAAGAATAACATTTTTCTTTCTAAAAAGCAGAAAATAAGTATAAGAACAATTCAAATTTTGAATTTTCGAATATTTTTTTTCTGAGGCTCTGGTTGTTCAGATCTTTGAATGAGTGCTCTGCAACTGTCCGATGTCGGATCACAGAGATTTGCGGCTCATTTTGAAGAGTGCAAGACGATGCTCATTTTGATACATAGATGAAGAACAATGGACAAAAATTAAACACGAACAAGCTGGGTGCAGTTCGGGTGGGATAGCCCGCCGAGGTCCACTTTTCTTAATCATTGAGTGGTGGGATATCCCACCACTAATATACCCCCACCTGTGGTTTATTCTTTTTTGATAAAAAGAGTTAACATTTCAATCAAATTTGATTATATTTTAGCTCGGCAAGCTCTCTTTCATGTAAGTTTTAGTGCACGTTTACAAGCATTTCACTTAATGAGTATTTTTAGTAACTGTGGTTTGGATGTAACATTTATCAACTATATTTATTTGATTTATCGTATCTTTTTGGTTTATCACTTTGCTTTTCAAATATATGTAAATTTTAATAATAATTAATGCAAAAATTCAGAAAGTAATTATAATATAATCACAAATCACTTCCCTTGTCTCTGCAAACTCTTCGTCTTGTCGATAACTCCAAGTTACATGCTATTCTCACCTATGAGTAAAATATTTTAGCAGTGCTTAAAATCTTCCTTGTATATTTACCATTTCTATGGAGGAGGTAAATATGCAAGGGTTTAATTTATTATCTAATTTTTCTATTGGAAAGAGTTAAGTAATAAATTAATATGTCTAGTTAAATTAATGACTTTTTACTAATAACCTCTCGCACTTATATTCTCGGAAGCACGTTTATCTCTTCTCTCTTTATAAGTTATATTTGGATCACTTTATACCTCTAGATGCGATTAATATTTAATATTTAAATTTTTTAATATACAGTTTTTATCAACTTACTGTAGAATTTTCTTATGTATAATATTTTATAGATTTTTGATACAAAAGGCGGGTAAAAGTTCTCCAAAAGTTCATGTTACATGCATATTTCTTTCTCTCAAGAGCATATAGTTGATTCTCGCTTACTTACTCATCTTCATGGGTCGGTCATGGTGCCTTTGTGCCTTTATCCCCAGACTTTGTTTCTTTACTAAGCAGAAAGGTGAGAGAGAATAACACTGAAGAAAAGTAGAGGACCAGAAAATATGCATGCAACCTATGTTTGCGGCAGGGATTCGCAAGAGGCCAAGCGCGTCAGTAGGGTACAAAATTCGGTCTTGTCAGTGGCTGTGGCGCGGGGACGTTTGGTTTTGAATGTGAGTGGGCGGTGAAGACGGAAGTCGGATGGTGGGTTTCGCTCAGGAAGAAATTCGGACGATGAGTGCTGATAGTCGGAGAGAAAGACGATTTCATTTCTCTGTCGGACTTCCAGCTGAATTCATTTCTCTCTCGGGCTTTCAGTCGAATTCATTTCTCTATCGGGCTTCTCAAGCGTCGTTTTTGTCTGGGGCTTTTCTTGATGCGGGTTGGTTTGTCGGGTTTCGCAGTATTGTAGATTTCGGATTGGTGTGGTGACGCGGTGAGAAATCTGTGGGAGGGGATTTCATTTCTCTGTTGGGCTTCGAGCAGAGTTGATTTCTGTCGGGGTTCTCGGGCTTTCTTTTTGTCTAGGGCTTTTGTTGCTGTGCGTTGATTCGTCACGTTTCGGAGTATTGACGATGCGTCATGGACGGCGATCATTGCCTTCTCACTATGTTTTTGGTCTCTCCTTCGTTTCTTCATTCTTGGCTTTGCTTTTTCTTGACAGCTTTTCTGCATGATGACTACCGATGCGTCATGGACACCGATCATCGTCCATGTCTCGTTTCTTGGCTTTGGTTTTGCTCATTGGTCTCGTGGGAGGAAGCAGGTGCAGCAGCGGTGTCCACGGAAGATGGAGAGTGCGATGACGGTTCCCGTCTCGCTTCTGTTTGGTCATTGTTGTCTTGGGAAGAAGCAGGTGCGGCATCGATGTCCAGGTGAGAGCGATGGACGTCGATCGATATTAATTTTTCTGCGTGGTACATTATCCTTTCTTCTTGTAGTTAAACTTGTCTCGATGATGAGAACAACTGTTTCCGATCTGCTGCCATGGTCGATAATGCGGAGCCCTCCAAATTGGTTCACGGGACCTTAGATCATACAGTAGAGGCGTCCGATTTGGAAGCGGATACAGTAGAGTCGCCGGTTGTGAGTGCTGAAAACTCTTCCATGAGTGATTCTGCCTTTGCTATCCGAGAGAGTCTTTTCTTCCCTGAGGCTTGTGCGCCACCCTTGCCAACTCTAGATCAGGCTATAAGTCAGTCTCAGCTTCTCTCGTACGACGAGGGTAAAGTTTTTTTCCACTACAATACCTACTGTGTGTACTTGGATCTTTTTCCACCTGCTCATCCTCCACACTTCTTAGTTGATGGGTGATTTCGTCCAATTGGTCGCAGTTTCTCTGCTTTGTCCGGGTCTTTTTTCTACTTGGGAACTACCGATGATGAGTACTAGATAATTTTACAGGATCGGCATCTTGTACTCTTCTCTTATCCGAGGTATTATATAGAACTCAGCTTTAACTTTGTATGATCGACTGTACATGTCATCTACCGCTCTCGCTTCGTTCCCTCTGTGTGCTCTGTCTTGCATCCGGAGTGTTTTTGTTGTATTTGTCCTCATTTTCCTCAGACATCTCGACTAGATGTTCCTTCGAAGACAAGCGAGGGTGAAGAGAGTAGCCCCTCCGAAGAAGAATCTAGAACTGTCAGTGACAGTCGATAAGACTGATGGGGATTTGGATCTGTCCTTCTTTTCTCTCCTCAGGGAATTCCTGCAGAGTCAATGCTTTTCTGGTGTGTTTTCCGTAGAGAGAGGTGGAGCACTTCTACACTTGCATTACCAAGGAATTATAGCCATGGCAGCGAACTCTTCCCAGGTTGTGAAGAAGCGCATCACCATTGCTCTTGGATGGACAACCAACCGTCCTGTCGGCGTGGAAGTTTGTGTCAAAACTTTAACCAACAAAGGCCTTCATACCTTTGTCGGTATGGTCAGTTATTGCATGAAAGATTAGCACGAGCAGTATCACCATGCGCACATAAAAAATATCTCTGAGAGTATATTCATTGTCGGTAAGGAATTGTATACTCTGCTGGGTGCCTGTGATACCAAGAATCATGTTGAGCTCACGTATGCTAACATTTTCTCGCACGCTGTCGTGTCGGATTTTGCGTGAAGGATGTCCAGGAAAACGCGAGGTTCCTGGCTGTGGAGATGTTGTGTGCTGAAACAAAGACAAGACAGAGAAAAACAACCATAAAAACGAATGCTGCGATATATACCAACTCTAAATGTATGAACACTACTGGTTCTTTCTCCTAAGAGCACAGAACTGAAAAACAGACCAGAGCGGTCTGTAACATGCTTCAAAGCCCTTAAAAACAACCCCTGATTCTCAACCCTGATCCAAAAACACCGAAGCGTAGCTCAAAGCAAGAGAAACTTTCTTTTGCTAACAAGCAGAGCCACAGTAGTATCACGCGATCCAAACCCAAGTCCAAACCACATCCACGTACAAGTTCTTAGCTAAAGCTAGCTACCACAAGCTGTATATAGCCAACCAGAACTCTAACGAACTCAAAAGAGCAAAACCCGTAGCGAAGAAACCGAAAAAGGTCTATCTGTGAACTTCCTCCTTTCACCAAACGGACTTCAGATGTCGATAGGGTCTCCTCCGCTGACTCCGTTAACCCAAGAAACCTTCAGATCCGACTCCCAACAGCCGAGATATCGCCGATTTTTGGTTGCAGGTGACCGAACCTTCAAAAACTCCTCCTTGCGGCTTAAAAGCGCACACACCGCACAAACGGATCGTCTAAACTGATATCCGTCTTCCCTGGCAGAGAGATCTAGCTATCACAAACCCAACGAGACGTCAAACAAGTCGTTTGGAGTTCCCCTTGCAAAACCACGCAAGAAATTTGATCGCAGGTAGCAAAAAACTGACCTCACCCAAACCAACAATCCAATCCACGTATTGTCTTCTCCTATGCGTAGATGAAGACTCCCTGGTCGCGTAGGCACCAAGAACGAAGAGCTTGGCACACCGATCATGAAGAACAACCCAATTTTAGTTCGCAGGCGATGAAAAACTCCGACGCAAGCGCTTCCCTACAAGCCAATTTCACTCAGAACTCCTAAACCGTCCGATGAAACTTGGTATCGTCTTCAATTTCTTGTAGAACTCGGTGTTGTGATCCCGATGGATCAAAGGATAGCAAGTTTGGACTCCGGAACGGCCGGAACGGTCCAACTCTCCTTCACAGGTAACTGAAATCTCCAAATCTCTCTCCAGCGTCTCAATTTCTCTCAGTACACACTCTCCGATCCATCTCTTCCAAAACCGTTTAAACCAGTGCGTAGCCTGCACAGATCTGAACCCAACGACGCCTTGCGCGCTTGCATTGGACTCCTAAATCTCCCAAACTGTCCGTTGACAGGTCGTAGGTACAAGCTAGTCCCTAAGCTGCCCCCTTGTTACAGTCTCTGTACGTACGAAGTTCTCTCAAATTATTATGAAGCAGGCCCCTTGCGTCTTTGATATAACCCAGTCAGCAAGTAAACTAGAACCTAGCTTGATTTTTTTTTCTTTCGAGTCGCATAACTTTTTCACTAGACATCCAAACGAAGTAACAAGGTGTCTATGAAAAGCTGACAACTAGCTCTACCCATCTATGCGATAAAAGTGAAGATCCGAAGTTGTGCCAAAAGTCCGTAAGCTAAGGCCTAGCTTGTTTTCTCCATCTTTCGAGTCTTGTAACTTCTCCACTAGGAGTCCAAACGAAGTAGACAAAGTGCCTATGGAATGCTGACAAGGAGCTCTATCCACTGATATACTGATTTAATCAAAGCGAAGATCCGAAATGATGCCAAAAATCCGTAAGGTGGGGCCTAGCTTGTCTTCTCATGAGTGTCTTTGGGACGACAAGCATCGAAGTTTGAATTTCAGATAGGAGCCGTCCACGACACGACATCCACCCCCTCCAAACCTGTGCATCCTCCGATATGCACCAGAGATACCAACCAAGGAGTGGACCGGCACGCACTTCGTCATTCCCATCTTGTCATCTTCCCTTTCATCTCAGTCAACCTCATCCTCAAGTCCGCAACTTGATCGTCATCTTGAAGTTGCTACCCTGCCATGATCCTCCCTAGATCCATGCTCATCGACCTTCACCTCCCATCCAATCACCCCCTCTAAATCTACACATCTTCAATATGCGAAGACATAGAAAGAATAACTCATCATACCATAGAAATGTCTTCCATCCGTCTTGTAGAACCTCACCGTAGAGATTTGTGATCCAAATGTCGTAGTAGACATCATCCATGAACCCAATCATCATCATATATCTGATTGTAACCCTCAATCTCAAGTCGGTACATGTCATCGTACCTAATCCTCTCTTAATTATTTTTTTTCTGAAAAAAAGAACCACACTCCTGCAAGTAAAATCCTCAACCGCAACCATCATTATCTCACTGTACAATGATATCCTCCTCAACCATCATCCTCCCTGATCTCTTCTTCTGAAAATCCTCACAACCTCCCAAGCATCACTCTCTCAACCCAATTCACCTTCAGCAATGGCTTCTCCCCTGTAAGCCATCCTTACCCATCATCTTATACCCGTAGCCTCGAATGCATCCATCCACTCTCCTTCGTCCTCAGCATGTTCGTCCTTGATGAAGCCGATGTAAGCATCATGGACTTCCCTTGTAGTCACATCCAAGACCTCCTGTGAAATGAACCCAACCTTTGCATCTCGAATGCACTCCTCCCAACCTCTTCTCACATCCATCGTCATCATCCCAATATCTGGTCGTTGTTTGCATGCAATCAGATCAACCACATCCATCACTATATCAATATCTGGTTGTTGTATGTCTGCAACCAGATCGACCGTGTCCATTGTCTGCATCCCAACCATCTCCTTCGATTGTGCAAGATCGTCTTCTATTGCATGTATAAGAAGAATAGTTTCCTGTTGAACCTTATCCTCCCCAGCTTGCTTTTCTGAAAAAATCTCTTTCTGTCCTTTCTTCTCGCTCTGCATCGTGGATGCAGTATCCAACTTGAGCTCGTTTGGATACATGTGCTCACCCAAATCATCCATATGGAGATCATGTTCAATCTCTTCCACCTTAGCACCATAACTTGTAGCTTCGATAGCTACAACTGCATGTGCCGCAAGATAGTCATCCACAAACTTCTTCATCCCTCCTTTACCAACGTTGGCTTGAAGGAGAATACCCGTACTTGTGAATGCAACCTTTCTATCCTCCCAAGAAATTACCTCTCGTTGCAAAGACTCTACAAAGTCGATGCAATCGTCCAGTTGATGATCAGTACCATCACACCACATACACTGATGTACCCAAGCTGGTTTGGTTACAAGTTCCATCTTGATCGATGATCTCTTATCCTCCAACCTAGTAACCTTAGCTTGCAGATCTTGCATCTTTTGTCGCATGTCCTCGATGGTTGGATCCTTCTCTTCTACAACCACAACTGGAGGTTGAACCTCAGATACTACCCGAACTGGTGTGGTAGTCAACGATACATGTGTCAACCTTGTAGCCTTTTCCCTTGTCTGTCTCCGGACAAGAAGCTCAACAGCTTCATGCACAACCTCCCAATTCCTTGTCAACCCTTCTTCTTCCTCTCCATCCTCCAGAAGTAACTCCAACTGTTCTTGCCATGGTTCATCCGCAGCTTGAAGAAACATCTCCGTCTTGTAGCTCTCCAAGGTTAGCTTGTCCACCCGAGGTAGTTGAGAGAATTGTCTCTCAAACTCCTTTAACAGCTCTGTAGGCTGTAAACCCTTGCTGAATCCATTGACCCATCCCAAAAATGATTTCTTGGTTACTCGATCTGAGTTTTCCAAGAAGTACTCCTCCATCAACGCATGTGAAAATGTATCCCAGTTCCTCCCAAAACTTTGCTACACCCTTCACATGCTCCCTTATCTCAAGCACCGTAGCAAGTCCTAATGCCTCGATCATCTCCTTCTCTGATACCTGATCCAAATCCATCTCCGTCTTGTAACATCTCAAGTAGTTTGAGATGTCTCCCTCATCAAATAGATCGAGCTTGTCGATCACTCTCCGAAGCGTCTTTGTCCCCAAAGCCTCTTTTTGTTGGTTCCCTTGCTCTTGTCGCATAAACAAAGTGAAGGCTTGAAACAATCGTGCAGTTGCTGCATCCAACTGCACCCCTAGTATCTCCTCTGATCCGTCCATCTCGTCCATAGTCATGGCTCGTCACATCCTCCCGAACAACCGTATCCATCTTCATCCTCGTTCATGATTGTTGATCTCTTCTTCCAAGTTCAAACACAGAAATCTCCACTCCTGACCTTCACGTCGAGTTTACCACCGATGTCGTGTCGGATTTTGCGTGAAGGATGTCCAGGAAAACGCGAGGTTCCTGGCTGTGGAGATGTTGTGTGCTGAAACAAAGACAAGACAGAGAAAAACAACCACAAAAACGAATGTTGCGATATATACCAACTCCAAATGTATGTACACTGCCGGTTCTTTCTCCTAAGAGCACAAAACTGAAAAACAGACTAGAGCGGTCTGTAACCTGCTTCAAAGCCCTTAAAAACAACCCCTAATTCTCAACCTTGACCCAAAAAACAACGAAGATTAGCTCAAAGCAAGAGAAACTTCCCTTTGCTAACAAGCAGAGCCACAATAGTATCACGCGATCCAAACCCAAGTCCAAACCACATCCATGTACAAGTCCTTAGCTAAAGCTAGCTACCACAAGCTGTATATAGCCAACCAAAACTCTAACGAACTCAAAAGAGCAAAACTCGTAGCGAAGAAACTGAAAAAGACCTATCTGTGAACTTCCTCTTTTCACCAAACGGACTTCAGATGTCGATAGGGTCTCCTCTGCTGACTCCGTTAACCCAAGAAACCTTCAGATCCGACTCCCAACAGCCGAGATATCGTCGATTTTTTGTCGCAGGTGATCGAACCTTCAAAAACTCCTCCAAGTGGCTTAAAAGCGTACACACAGCACAAACGGATAGTCTAAACTGATATCCGTCTTCCCTGGCAGATAGATCTAGCTATGACGAACCCAACAAGACGTCAAACAAGTCGTTTGGAGTTTCCTTTGCAAAATCATGCAAGAAATTTGGCCGCAGGTAGCAAAATGACGTAAATGGACTCCCTGCGGCTCAAACTCGCTCACCTCACCCAAACCAACAATCCAATCCACGTATTGTCTTCTCCTATGCGTAGATGAAGACTCCCTGGTCGCGTAGGCACCAAGAACGAAGAGCTTGACACAACGATCGTGAAGAACAACTCAATTTTAGGTCGCATGCGATGAAAAACTTGACGCAAGCGCTTCCAACCGCCCGATGAAACTTGGTATCGTCTTCAATTTCTTGTAGAACTCGATGTTCTGATCCCAATGGATCCAAGGACAGCAAGTTTGGACTCCGGAACGGTCCGAACGGTCCAACTCTCCTTCACAGGTAACTGAAATCTCCAAATCTCCTCCAGCGTCTCAATTTCTCTCAATACACACTTCCCTATCCATTTCTTCCAAAACCGTTTAAACCAGTGCGTAGCCTGCACAGATTTGAACCCAACGACGCCTTGCGCGCTTGCATTGGACTCCTAAATCTCCCAAACTGTCCGTTGACAGGTCGCAAGTACAAGCTAGCCCCTTAGCTGCCCCCTTGTTACAGTCTCTGTACGTACGAAGTTCTCTCAAATTATTATGAAGCAGGCCCCTTGCGTCTTCGATATAACGCTTGAAGCTTCAAATACCCAATCAGCAAGTAAACTAGAACCTTTTCTTTCGAGTCGTATAACTTTTTCACTAGACATCCAAACGAAGTAAACAAGGTGTCTATGAAAAGCTGACAACGAGCTCTACCCATCTATGCGATAAAAGTGAAGATCTGAAGTTGTACCAAAAGTCCGTAAGCTGGGGCCTAGCTTGTTTTCTCCATCTTTCGAGTCTTGTAACTTCTCCACTAGGCGTCCAAACGAAATAGACAAAGTGCCTATGGAATGCTGACAAGGAGCTCTATCCACTGATATACTGATTTAATCAAAGCGAAGATCCGAAATGATGTCAAAAACCCGTAAGGTGGGGCCTAGCTTGTCTTCTCATGAGTGTCTCTGGGACGACAAGCATCGGAGTTTGAATTTCAGATAGGAGCCGGTCCATGACACGACGACGCGTTGTAATTTGATAAGTATAAGTCTAGTCATCCACTGTCTTCTATCTTCCGGACTTGCCGACGTTCCATGATTCTGTCTGGAAAGTATTCTGTGTCCCCTCGTTGGCTTATGCAGGCGGGCATCCAAGTACGGAGGGTCGATTTGCTATAGAAATCGTTTCTACACCCAGAGCTGATCACCCCCAAGACGTGCAGAATAAATTTTTTTTGGCAAGAAACACGAAGGTGTCACAACTGTAAAGACCGCTATACACAGTTAGGAGAAGCTAGAGCTGACGAAGATGACGGCTCCACTCCGAACGGACCTGTCGATATTCCACAGGGAGCAGGAACTGCAGATGGTGTTCCGAATGCGGATCCACTTCCAGACTATGTACCTCTCAGTGAAGTTCTGCAACGTGAGACAGGTTCCGAAAGATGTGTCTGTACTGAGGAGCCTAACGTTATACTCATCAACTGATGATACGCAAGGTTATATGAAAATGTAAATTCAGTGGGTAGTACATAGAGTACTGTAGGCATGGATTGGTGTGGGTGTTTACATAAGCTGCTGGTTGTGCAGAGCAAGCTTATGCGTTGTGACTGTAGCACCACGTAGTGAATATGTTATACTGCAACTTCCGCTTCGCCTTGTGGCCTGCAAGGTGTCGTGTTTCTCCCTGTATCTACGAAATAGAAATTATTGTCTGTACCCCGGTTGTACTGCAGTCACATTACGTAGTGAATATATTAAACTGCAGCTTCGTCTTCGCCTTCTGGCCTGCAAGGTGTCGTGTTTCCCTCAGTATGTATGGAATAAAAATGATTTTATGTACCCCGGTTGTACTGTCGAACGGAAGAGATATGTGGTATAGATTTTAGTTTCGGTTTACTGTCCGAGTACTGCACCGCAGCATCCGCTGGAGACAAGACTTTTCGGTTTAGTGTCCAAGTACTTCACAGCGCGAGAAATAATCGTGTAGAGAAATTAAATTAAATAATCGGCACGGCGCAAGAACAAAACTCACCGAAGGTGATGCACGCCTAACAAGCGTGCATATTCACCTTCGGTGGATACCAGACCAAATAGAACTGCACAGGCATCAGGAAAGTTCTCGCCCGTGTATACCATACAGACATCTTCAGCTTTGCTTCACAGAAAGATTTGAGATAACTCATGCCGGAAAAGATCTTGCTCCTCTCTTTCGCTGTAAATGTTTGTCATATTTCTAAGAATCCAAGAAAGAAAACCACTTCAGTTTTATCTCACAGCAAATAGAACCAATTCAGCTTTTTCTCACTACCAACACTTCGTCGTTGAGATCTTTGTGTTCTTTTTGTTGACCATGATGCTTCTTCACCTTTCTGTTCATGAATGTGCTTACTGCACAGTCCACCTCACGCACTTCTTTCCTTAGCTTGATCTACTTCAGTGCGTGATGTTGTAACTGTACCAGAAGAAGAACAGGAAAATATATGAAGTGGTGGATACGGGGATCGAGAGGAACCTCAGCTCCAGCCGTTGCAAAACTTCGATGCAAAAGTTCGTAGTTTACGAGACAACATGCCCTACTACTAGCGTAGGCAGGCAAGCAGCAACTGCGCCTGAGGTTGGTATGAGTAACGCCAGCAAAGTACGGTAGATACGAACTACTGTACCTCCAAGAATCCTTGCTCCATATCAACATATTTTCCTGCAGACTGAGCTCGATATGCAGTTGGGCAGGTGTCCCTTCTCTCGATTTCAGAGGTACTTCAGCGCAACAGGTGCGTGTAAAAGAGTGCAGTACGCTGTGGACACACACTCTCCACTCAAAGAGCCCTTGCAGCAGATGTCGCTTGCATCAAGGGAGGGCAGCTACGGACTTTCAATATTACAGTACCGTGCATCACCAAAAGTGGAGTCACTCGGACTGTATGCGTATCTTCTTCACCCACCGGCACCGACAAATTGCCGAGTAGGGCTCAAGTCTCCCCTGAAGGCCGTATGTCACGCTGTTGACCTTTTTCTCGAGGTTGATCACGTCGACCGATCGTTGCAGTTGCTTCAAGTGTTTGTCACAACTTCTTCGCGCCGACATGGCCAAACGGTTGCAACTAGCATGGTGATCCAATGCGATTTCTACACGCGTTTTTTAAAGCCTTGTATTTATCCCTAACAACTTTGTCGTAGTGCTCTGCATATCGTATTTAATTTGGGGTCTAGGGTTTAACCGAAATCGCATAACAGGAAAGGTGGGACGTGCCTCTTGCACGGTTCAAAAAGCGTCCTCAGAAGTGACGTATTAGACTACGAGACAGTGCCTAGACATTGATATCATGACGGGGGCTTGCTTAACGTTTATCAAACAGTGATGAGAGATTGCCTTCTGTGTCTTTCCAGGTGCAGAGACCATGTTCAAGTTCGTTTTCGGTTTTTTCTGTTGTTTGGGTTGTTTTCTTCTCTCCTTCGTGAAGATTATATTAACATGCTGCTCAACTGACATGATTTCTATCCTTTTCTTCCCTGTCTAGCATGCCGTGAAGTAGGACAACAAGAAGCAATCTTCGGCACTTCCCTCACAACGCTAATTTCTCCTTGTTTCTAAGCTGCAACACAAGAAACGCAGAGAGAAATCTAGTTGTAGGTTCTTACCAAGCTGACCAGAATTTCAGAGAGAGTGATTTTGCTACTAAGCTGACCAGAAATGCAGACAGAATTCAGTCAAGAGTTGTGGAGTCTAGTTCTGCTATACAACGTATAGAGGGATATCACCGCCTAGCTCTCTTTGTGAGGATAGAGTGTAGCTCCATGTCCGTGGGTCGCCTGTTTGCTCTGTGATCAGGTCAGAGTTTCTTCCTGCAAGTGCATAAGTTTAGCGTGGCTCATAAGTCCACTTCGTTCACGGATCAGGAAATCCTATGTTTGTAGAAAATGTCGTTGTGATGTGTATCAACATAAGTTTGATTGGTAGGTGCTTAAGATACAGCTCCCATATTTGTTTTGATGGGCATTGTGTTCTTGTCTATGTACATATGTACTGTTGGTTTTGTTTCCTCACATTATACTTTTGCATCCTCTCCTTCGTCCATTATACCTTTTCTTTTATATGCTAGACACTGGCCCAGGCCTGCACTGCTTCGAAGTTAAATTCTCGCCTTACTTGGACATCTATACCTTTCGGACAACATAATGAATGACATTATTCTTACGGATGATACCACGCTCTTTTTATTTTCATTGTTTATTTGTATATAGAACACCATACTCATCATGAGACAATGGCACCCACTTGACAATGCAAGCACGTATCCAAAGCCTAGCAAGGTTTCTTGCCTGGTTACGGCATAGCCTTTGGCCAGTAGTACTTCTCGAATCCTCCCCAGGTCCTCGGGCTCTCTGCTTAGGTCCTCTGCCTTGTCGAGGTTAGGTTCTGATTCGTTTCTGGTGGCTTGATGCATTGAGATTTGATTTGGAAGTTCTCCCCCTCTTTCCTCCCAGACCAGTTCTGTTTTGTGCTGGATCCTCAGATTTTGAGGTGATTCTGTAGCAGCAGGCAGACTCACTACTCATGCCACCTTTCCTATATGAGATGAAACCATAAACATAGTGCAAGCAGAATCATAAACGAGCTGGATATAGGGAGGTTACTAAGCTGCAAGAGAACCTCCAGCAATTGAATGCAAGAATAGAAAGAATCACACCGTAAGACACCGGTACTTACGCACCATTTCATACCATCGTAATCACTGTGCAGTTCAAACAGGTTTCCTAGATTATGTAGGTTCAGAGTGTGACGCCGTGGCACTATTAGAGGGCAGAGAGCATGTAGGACACTCCCTTGGATGCATGGTTGGCTGTTTCGAACCCACCCAGTTGTTTTTTCGTTAACATGATAACATCATGATCATTTCTTGAAAATACCTCATCAAGTACAAATAACCAAAAAAAAGACTCTTTTTTTAATGATAAGAATGTATAAAATTTTCATCTCCTTTGGAACCGTAGAAATAATTGTTTGAATGAAACAAATTTTTTATCATCTGTTGCTTCAACAAGATACAAACGAATCATATTTTTGAAGCGAGAAGAACCTCTATTGTCTAAAGTGGAACATCTAAACTGAATATGTTGTTTTGGTTTTCTTGAATATTTTATAAATATTATGAAATTTAAAAATATTATTAAATAATGTTGTGTCTATTGCAATATGTTGAGTTTGATTAATCGAAATTTGATCATTCTCTTGTGAGATCAGTTGAAACTTCTGCTGGAAAAGATTTTAGAAATATATTCTCAGTATAGTTACTTGAAGATTGTGGTGGTGGAGAAAAATGTAGAACTTTGTTGTCTCAGATTAACGATGATGAGTAAAATCGCTTTCATCATACATAACATCTTTGTTGAAGTATCCGGATAGTTCCGAATAACCTAGAAAGTACAACTAAAACAATAATACAATCTATCAAGTTTGGTTCTGTAAGTCTTTTGGAACTGAGATATATGTTCTGCATCCAGAAATTTTTCATTGAGAGATAAGCTGTATCCATTGCTGTTTATCTTATGAATAGATTTCCAACTGCAGCAGTTCATAAGAAGACACCATTTGAGGTACTGTACAATCAACAGCCGGATATAACTTCCCTAAGGATATTTGGGAGTGTCTGCTTTATTCATATACCAGGTGAAAGGCATAGTAAGTTGGATCCGAAAGCTTGGAAGTGTGTGTTTTTAAGTTATGCTTCAGATCAGAAGGGCTATAGATGTTATGATCCCATTTCGATACCTTGCATGTAAGCAGAGATGTTATCTTTGATGAAATCAAGTCCTGGTTCAAGTCTACATCCACCGATGTAGAACCTATTGTGTCTGTTATACAACCAGTAACACCTACTTCACAATCTACTAGCTCTACTGCTTCACATCCTGTGAGAACTTCTTGGTCTGGACAGGTTATTGCACCACATACTCAATCCACTAGCTCTCATCTTGTATTACAACAGATGGCAGATCAACAACGTCATGCACAATCTTCGTCTCCAATAGATGATCACGTTACCACTTCATCTCAGCCTTTTAGAGTTGAGACTACTCCTTCAGCTCAGATGACTGATCTGCGTAGGTCCAGTAGGGTAAAGTACCATGTACAATGTTTTCCGTGTGAAGGATGTTTGCAGAACACTATGCATACATGGTGAATGTAGTACAAGATGTACAAGAACCAAATTCTCTTTAGGAGGCGATGAATCAAGCAGAATGGATGCATGCTATGGAGGCTGAACTTGCAGCATTACAACATCAACAAACATGGGACCTCGTTGACTTACCCCCTAGTAAGAAAGTCAT
The DNA here is from genome assembly GCA_036924285.1 of Asterella californica. Lineage (NCBI taxonomy): Eukaryota > Viridiplantae > Streptophyta > Marchantiopsida > Marchantiales > Aytoniaceae > Asterella > Asterella californica. The sequence goes on along the minus strand of JAYKYS010000006.1, from coordinate 27,742,427 downwards.
TTGCTCCATGTGGATTTACAAGGTCAAGAGAAATTCTGATGGTTCTGTGTCTAAGTGCAAGGCCAGACTTGTAGCCAAGGGTTGTGCACAACAATATGGAACTGATTTCGATGAGACATTCAGTCCAATAGCCAAGATGGCTTCTATTCGTACACTTGTGGCATTGGCTACAAGTAGAGGGTGACACCTTCATCAGATGGACTTCAACAACGCTTTTCTTAATGGGGATTTGGAAGAGGAGGTCTACATGGTGCAACCCCCTGAATATGAGGATTCCAAGTATCCTGAGAGAGTCTGTAGACTCAAGAAGTCCTTATATGGACTTAAGCAAGCTCTTAGAGCTTGGAATGCCAAGATCAATTCATTCTTGTTATCTCTTGACTTTACTGTGTGCAGTTCGGACTCTTCGCTGTATTCTTTGCATTCAAGCCAAAGAATTTGTACTACTGATCATCTACGTTGATGACTTGATCCTCACTGGGAGTTGTGAGCATCTCATCCAACGGGTGAAAGATCAGCTGAAGAGAGAGTTTGACATGAAGGATCTCCAACAACTCAAGTACTTCTTGGGCATTGAGTTTGTCAAGAATGGTGTTGCGTTATGGCTGCTGCAGAGACAATATTGTGAACATTTGGGGAAGTTCGGGATGACTGTCTCTAAACCAATCTCTATACCTGTTGTTGCTAGTGTTAAGCTAAATGCAGAAGATGGCGAGTTGCTAGCAGATTCCTTCATGTATCGACAGATCGTAGGTAGCTTGATCTACCTTACTATAACTAGGCCAGATTTATCTTATGATGTTGGCTTAGTCAGTCAGTACGTACAGGCTCCAAGGAAGTCACACCTTGATGCAGTTCGACGGATTCTACGGTATGTGAAGTTTACACTTCAGTTTGGACTTTACTTTCCTTTTGGTAAGCCTCTTGTGTTACAAAGCTTTACTGATGCAGATTGGGCTGGAAGTACTCATGACAGGAGATCTATGTCAGGTTTCATTTTCTGCTTTGGAGATTTTGCGATTAGTTGACAATCAAAAAAGCAACAAACAGTTGCTTTGTCTTCTACAAAAGCAGAATACAAAGGTGCCACCAATGCTACATGTGAGTCTGTTTGGCTTCGCACCCTTTTGGATGATATGGGTGTCACATTTTTTGATCCAGTTGTTTTGCACACCGACAACATCAGCAGCATTAAACTTGCTTCTAATCCTATTTTCCATGCTAGGACCAAACATATAGAGGTCCATTATCACTTCATCAGGGAGAAAGTGTTAGCTGGAGAGATTGATCTTAGGTATCTTCCTACTGATGAGCAAGTTGTTGATATTTTCACCAAGGCCTTACCTAGAGATAAATTTGAGTATTTCAGGTTGTGTCTAGGTGTTAAGGACATAGATTCTAGCTTGAGGGAGAGTGTTAAAGACCGTGCAAGCTAACTATGCACTGTAGTCGTAGTTTGCTCTAATTCCTAACCTAGTTAGTTTAGGGTTTGGGGACCCAACCTCAATTTACCCCTTCCTTGTCTTTTTCTCTTTCATATTAGTAAAGAGGGGCTGATGACCCTCGACGAACGCTCTTGTGTGATTTTCAGATTCTCTCCACCTCTCTTCAGTTCAGGCTTAGGCTATGGCTGCCTTGTCTTATGAGTGCTTACAGTTCCTTGATCTCAACATGGTATCAGAGCAGGAGAGGATGAGAGTGTTTGAGGAAAGATGAGAGTGTTTGAGGTCGAGAATGTGAAGGCGAGGTGATAGGTTTTTCTGGCATCTTCAATTTTTCAGCAAGGTTGAACCTACCAAACTGGAATGAAACCTTAAACACAAAAAGGTGATTTTGGAAGTCTTCCACTCGGTTTTAGCATCTGAAAACAGGTGGAAAGTGAGGTTGTATGCAAAAATTGTTATTTTTTGTCATCTAGGTCAAAACGACTTTGACCGCTATTTTGAAGGTCTTAACAATCGATTTTGGTCATTCTGACAATTGCGGATCGACAGACCTAGCATCTGGAGTTAAATTTCATTTGCGATTTACTTCTTCGATATCTTTCCATTGTCACTTTTCTCGATTCATTTTGAGTTTGTTTGCAAATTCGACGTCTGTCGTCTATAGCGTCATGAGTGGCAAGATAGACACATTCTTAGGCATCATAGGTGAACCTCTTGGCAAGAACAACTACTCGATATAGAAGTATCGAATTACTGCCTTTCTCAAGGGATATGGATCCCATGGTCTTGTCACGAACACTGACAGCAAACCACCTGAGGATGTTGGAGATCCGATTGTTGCTGAATGAAACAGACGTGCTCAGCAAGCTGTGCACTATATGTCGTTGTGTGTTTCGTCTCAGATGTTTGGTTACATACAGACAATTGACATTCCTAAGGAAGTTTGGGATACCTTGACGAATGTGTTCCAGACATCAACCAAAGCACGTAAGTTGCAACTGAAGCAGCAGCTTCTGGAGGTCAAGAAAGGTACTTCGACGATTACATATTATGTTTACCTGATTAGAGGTCTAGTCGAACAACTGAGCAGCATTGGTGTGAAGGTCGAAATTGATGATCTCATTCTCCATACCATTCAAGGACTTGGTAAGGAATACAAGGCCTTCGAAACTTCTATTGCTGTCAGGGATACTTATCCCACATTTGAAGAACTAATGCCTATGCTAGTATCAGAAGAAATGAGGCTATTGAGTGCAGCTGGTCCAAATTCGACTCTAGAGCAAGCCCTGTTCGCTGGTAGGGGCAGAGGCAAGGGTCGAGGCAGAGGCAGAAGAAGAAGCAACTCTGTTGGACGAGGTCAACAACAACAATATACGCAAAACAAAGATTTTGCAGATACTCGTCCTTGCAACTACTGCAACAAGGTGGGTCACCTTGAGAAGAACTGCTTCAAGAAGCAGAATGACATCAAGACTAATAAGCAACCTCAAAATTCGAACTTTGCTTCCATGGAGGACTCTCATTCAGATGGTAGTATGTTAACCATGCAGCATGTCATGGATGTTATGACCAAATCTGCTGAAAGTTGGTACATAGACTCCGGTTGCTCAAATCACATGACTGCACAAGGAGAGTGGTTCAGTAGCAAAGTTCATGTGAAGACTCCATCAAATGTCTACACTGGTGATGGTACTCAACATCCGATTACTCATCTCGGTACTGTACTTATCTCTATTTCATCCTCGAAAATCTCAGCTTTAGGGGATGTTCTGTATGTTCCTACCATAACCAAGAATTTGATCTCAGTAGGTCAGATTGTTGAACAAGGTTATGAGGTTAGATTCAACAAGCATGGTTGTTTTGTTCAAATTGAAGACCACATTGTAGTGGTCAAAGGAACTAAGGTTGGTAGGCTCTTCAAGTTAGATGCAACTATATCAGCAACTGAGACTGTCATGTTGATAGATGGTTCTCAGATTTCGACTCTACAGTTGTGACATAAGAGGTTCGGTCATATGAACTTCCCATGTCTTAAGGCTTTGCCTACTTCTAATCTAGTTGTAGGTATTCCAAAATTCACAGATGCTATTCCTGTAGAGGTCTGTGAAGCTTGTCAGTTTGGTAAGCAGGCTAGGCAACCCTTCTCTCATAAGGGCACTAGAGCTTCTACTGTGTTAGAGCTTATTCACACAGATGTTTGGACAGCTTCTCAAGCGAGTATGCAAGGTTCTCAATACTTTATTTCATCCATTGACAATTGTTCGAGATTCACTTGGGTCTAGTTCTTGAAGGCCAAGTCAGATATCTTTGTTGTATTTCAGTCATTTAAGAGTCTAGTAGAGAAGCAGTTCAAGCATAGCATCCTTCGTCTACGTCTGATGGAGGAGGCGAGTTCATTTCCGGCCAGTTTAATACCTTCTGCAACAACATGACATAAGTCACATGCAGTTACAACCCTCAGCAAAATGGAGTTGCAGAGCACAAGAACAGACATATGGCTGAATGCGCTAGAGCTTTACTCAATGAGAAAGCTATGCTTAAGTATTACTAGGTAGAAGTTGTATCCATTGTTGTTTATCTTATGAACAGGTCTCCAACTGCAGCAGTTCACACACCATTTGAGGTACTGTACAATCAACAGCCGGATATAGCTTCCCTAAGGATATTTGGGAGTGTCTGCTTTGTTCCTATACCAGGTGAAAGGCATAGTAAGTTGGATCCGAAAGCTTGGAAGTGTGTGTTTTTAAGTTATGCTTCAGATCGGAAGGGCTATAAATGTTATGATCCCATTTCGATATCTTACATGTAAGCAGAGATGTTGTCTTTGATGAAATCAAGTCCTGGTTCAAGTCTACATCCACCGATGTAGAATCTATTGTGTCTATTATACAACCAATAGCACCTACTTCACAATCTACTAGCTTTACTGCTTCACATCCTGTGAGAACTCCTTGGTCTGGACAGGTTATTGCACCACCTACTAAATCCACTAGCTCTCATCCTGTATTACAACAGATGGCAGATCAACAACGTCATGCACAATCTTTGTCTCCAATAGATGATCACGTTATCACTTCATCTCAGCCTTTTAGAGTTGAGACTACTCCTTCAGCTCAAATGATTGATCTGCGTAGGTCCAGTAGGGTAAAGTACCATTACAACGTTTTCCGTGTGAAGGATTTTTTGCAGAACAACATGCATACATGGTGAATGTAGTACATGATGTACAAGAACCGAATTCTCTTGAGGAGGCGATGCATCAAGCAGAATGGGTGCAGGCTATGGAGGCTGAATTTGCAACATTACAACATCAACAAACATGGTACCTCGTTGACTTACCCCTTAGTAAGAAAGCCATTTGCTCCATGTGTGTTTACAAGGTCAAGAAGAATTCGGATGGTTCTGTGTCTAAGTGCAAGGCCAGACTTGTAGCCAAGGGTTGTGCACAACAATATGGAACTGATTTCGATGAGACATTCAGTCTAGTAGCCAAGATGGCTTCTATTCGTACACTTGTGACATTGGCTACAAGTAGAGGGTGGCACCTTCATCAGATGGACTTCATCAATACTTTTCTTAATGAGGATTTGGAAGAGGAGGTCTACATGGTGCAACCCCCTGAATATGAAGATTACAAGTATCCTGAGAGAGTCTGTAGACTCAAGAAGTCCTTATATGGACTTAAGCAAGCTCTTAGAGCTTGGAATGCCAAGATCAATTCATTCTTGTTATCTCTTGACTTTACTGTGTGCAGTTCGGACTCTTCGCTGTATTCTTTGCATTCAAGCCAAGAATTTGTACTACTGATCATCTACGTTGATGACTTGATCCTCACTGGGAGTTGTGAGCATCTCATCCAACGGGTGAAAGATCAGCTGAAGAGAGAGTTTGACATGAAGGATCTCCAATAACTCAAGTACTTCTTGGGCATTGAGTTTGTCAAGAATGGTGTTGCGTTATGGCTGCTGCAGAGACAATATTGTCTAAACATTTTGGAGAAGTTCTGGATGACTACCTCTAAACCAATCTCTATCCCTCTTGCTGCTAGTGTTAAGCTAAATGTAGAAGATGGCGAGTTGCTAGCAGATTCCTTCATGTATCGACAGATAGTAAGTAGTCTGATCTACCTTACTATAACTAGGCCGGATTTATCTTATGCTGTTGGCTTAGTCAGCCAGTACGTACAGACTCCAAGGAAGTTTCACCTTGATGCAGTTCGACGGATTCTACGGTATGTGAAGTTTACACTTCAATTTGGACTTTACTTTCCTTCTGGTAAGCCTCTTGTGTTATAAGACTTTACTGATGCAGATTTGGCTGGAAGTACTCATGACAGGAGATCTACGTCAGGTTTCTATGCGATTAGTTGACAATCGAAAAAGCAACAAACAGTTGCTTTGTCTTCTACAAAAGCAGAATACAAAGGTGCCACCAATTTTACATGTGAATCTGTTTGGCTTCGCATCCTTTTGGATGATATAGGTGTCACATTTTTTGATCCAGTTGTTTTGCACACCGACAACATCAGCAGCATTAAACTTGCTTCTAATCCTATTTTCCATGCTAGGACCAAACATATAGAGGTCCATTATCACTTCATCAGGGAGAAAGTGTTAGCTGGAGAGATTGATCTTAGATATCTTCCTATTGATGAGTAAGTTCTTGATATTTTCACCAATGCCTTACCTAGAGATAAATTTGAGTATTTCAGGTTGTGTCTAGGTGTTAAAGACATAGATTCTAGCTTGAGAGAGAGTGTTAAAGACCATGTAAGCTAACTATGCATTGTAGTCGTAGTTTGCTCTAATTCCTAACCTAGTTAGTTTAGGGTTTGGGGACCCACCCCCAATTTACTCCTTCTTTGTCTTTTTCTCTTTCATATTAGTAAAGAGGGGCTGATGACTCTCGACGAACGCTCTTGTGTGATTTTTAGATTCTCTCTACCTCTCTTCAGTTCAGGCTTAGGCTATGGCTGCCTTGTCTTATGAGTGCTTACAGTTCCTTGATCTCAACATGGTATTAGAGCAGGAGAGGATGAGAGTGTTTGAGAAAAGATGAGAATGTTTGAGGTCGAGAATGTGAAGGCGAGGTGATAGGTTTTTCTGACATCTTCGATTTTTCAGCAAGGTTGAACCTACCAAACTGGAATGAAACCTTAAACACAAAAAGGTGATTTTGGAAGTCTTCCACTCTGTTTTAGCATCTTAAAATAGGTGGAAAGTGAGGTTGTATGCAGAGTTGCTATTTTTTGTCGTTTAGGTCAAAACGACTTTGACCGCTATTTTGAAGGTCTTAACAATCGATTTTGGTCATTCTGACAATTGCGGATCGACAGACCTAGCAGCCAAAGTTATATTTCATTAGCGATTTACTTCTTCAAAATCTTTTCATTGTCACTTTTCTCGATTCATTTTGAGTTTGTTTGCAAATTCGACGTATGTCATCTATAGCGTCATGAGTGGCAGGATAGATACATTCTTAGGCATCACAGGTGAACCTCTTGACAAGAACAACTACTCGATATGGAAGTATCGAATTACTGCCTTTCTCAAGGGATATGGATCCCATAGTCTTGTCACAGACACTGACAGCAAACCACCTGAGGATGCTAGAGATCCGATTGTTGCTGAATGGAACAGACGTGCTCAGCAAGCTGTGCACTACATGTCGTTGTGTCTTTTGTCTCAGATGTTTGGTTACATACAGACAATTGACATTCTTAAGAAAGTTTGGGATACCTTGGCGAATGTGTTCCAGACATCAACTAAAGCACGTAAGTTGCAACTGAAGCAGCAGCTTCTGGAGGTCAAGAAAGGTACTTCGACGATTACAGATTATGTTTATCTGATCAGAGGTCTAGTCGAACAACTGAGTAGCATTGGTGTGAAAGTCGAAGATGATGATCTCATTCTCCATACCATTCAAGGACTTGGTAAGGAATACAAGGCCTTCGAAACTTCTATTGTTGTCGGAGATACTTATCCCATGTTTGAAGAACTAATGCCTATGCTAGTATCAGAAGAAATGAGGCTATTGAGTGCAGCTGGTCCAAATTTGACTCTAGAGCAAACCTTGTTCGCTGATAGGGACAGAGGCAAGGATCGAGGCTGAGACAAAAGAAGAAGCAACTCTGTTGGACGAGGTCAACAACAACAATATACGCAAAACAAAGATTTTGCAGGTACTCGTCCTTGCAACTAGTGCAACAAGGCGGGTCACCTTGAGAAGAACTACTTCAAGAAGCAGAATGACATCAAGACTAATAAGCAACCTCAAAATTCGAACTTTGCTTCGATGGAGGACTCCCATTCAGATGGTAGTATGTTAATCATGCAGCATGTCATGGGTGTTATGACCAAATCTGTTGAAAGTTGGTACATAAACTCCGGTTGCTCAAATCACATGACTGCACAAGGAGAGTGATTCAGTAGCAAAGTTCCTGTGAAGACTCCAGCAAATGTCTACACTGGTGATGATACTCAACATCCGATTACTCATCTCGGTATTGTACCTATCTCTATTTCATCCTTGAAAATCTCAGCTTTAGGGGATGTTCTGTATGTTCCTACCATAACCAAGAATTTGATCTCAGTAGGTCAGATTGTTGAACAAGGTTATGAGGTTAGATTCAACAAGCATGGTTGTTTTGTTCAAATTGAAGACCACATTGTAGTGGTCAAAGGAACTAAGGTTGGTAGGCTCTTCAAGTTAGATGCAACTATATCAGCAACTGAGACTGTCATGTTGATAGATGGTTCTCAGATTTCGACTCTACAGTTGTGACATAAGAGGTTCGGTTCACCTTTGTATTCAATTTGACAATTTGACAATCGGTCAGATTGTCAAGCAAAATACAAAGGTGCCACCAATGCTACATGTGAATCTGTTTGACTTCGCACCCTTTTGGATGATATGGGTGTCACATTTTCTGATCTAGTTGTTTTGCACACCGACAACATCAGCAGCATTAAACTTGCTTCTAATCTTATTTTCCATGCTAGGACCAAACATATAGAGGTCCATTATCACTTCATCAAGGAGAAAGTGTTAGCTGGAGAGATTGATCTTAGGTATCTTCATCACCAAGGCCTTACCTAGAGATAAATTTGAGTATTTCAAGTTGTGTCTAGGTGTTAAGGACATAGATTCTAGCTTGAAGGAGAGTGTTAAAGACTGTGCAAGCTAACTATGCACTGTAGTCATAGTTTGCTCTAATTCCTAACCTATTTAGTTTAGGGTTTGAGGTCCAACTCCAGTTTATCCCTTCTTTGTCTTTTTCTCTTTCATATTAGTAAAGAAGGACTGATGACTCTCGACGAACTCTCTTGTGTGAGATTCTCTCTACCTTTCTTCAGTTCAGGCTTAGGCTATGGTTGTCTTGTCTTGTGAGTGCTTATAGTTCCCTGATCTCAACAGAAAGGGTTTCCTGGGGTTAGGGTTGATAGATGACACTTTACTATCTTTGTCGCAGAGACCTCGATTTGACGAGGAAACTTATTACGACAAGAATTGTAATTATTCTATCAATGCTCAAGTTGTTTGTTGTCATAAGAAGCAGATTTATTTCTTATTTGCAGATATGCCTAGAAGGTGTCAAGGTATCACGTGTTTACGCAAGTCTCCTCTCTAGTAAATACATTGACAATGAAAGTTCACTGTTTGAGAGAGATCAAAATTTACTTGGTGACTCAAGGTATTCTCCAATGTCTCATCTCGTTCTTTCATTTAGAATCGAAAGTGGAGACAAAGACAAACAAGACTTCAATAGTTGTTTAGCTCATGCTAGAGTAGCAAACGAACATTGTATTGGTATTCTGAAATCTCGATGACGTTCTCTCAAACAGGTTCGCACTCCGTTGCAAGTAAGTATAAAAAACACACATGTAGTGACATGGATTGGATGTTGTGCTATGTTGCACAACTTTGTACAGAAGAATCATGATGACTGGACGGAGGAAGACGGAGAGATGATCATAGAGTACGATAGAGATCCAGAGGAGAGTCAGAGAGAGCATGTGTCAAGTCATGTCATAGGAAGATGTCGGAGAAATAAAATGGTTAGAATTTATCTCCAACATAACAGAATTCCATGGGTTTCTATTCAAACCTTGATGTTTTGATGTGTTCTAAATTGTTTTTATAAAGTTGATTGAGACATGTTTTATGTTATATCTCATGGAGTGACATTTTTGAATTTGAGGTGCTTAAGGCCCATATATGCACTGAGTGCCCCTAGATCGTATTCTGTGCGGACCGTACTAGAGCCTTTTGTGTTCAAGTTGAGATTGATTCTATGTTATAGATCACAGCGAATGCAATTCCACTCAATCCTTCAGTGCGATCTATAAGAGAATAAGCTCTTGTACTCCATAAGGGTCTTTGTTACACGATGTTCTCTTCGACTTAATACGATCTTCTTGTACTCAATCTGATCCGTAAGAGAATAAGCTGAAATTCTCTTGTACTTAGTGCAATCCTCTTGTACTCAATGTGATGTTCTCTTGTATTCAATGCGTTCTTCTTGTACTCAATGCAATTCAGTGCGATTCGTAAACTCTTGTACTTAGTGCAATCCTCTTGTACTTAGTGCGATCCGTAAAAAAATAAGGTAACATAATGATAGTTCTCTTCAATCTAAGTTTAAATCTATTCGTTTTCAATTCAGAATGCAGAAGTGAAAGAGTCTTTGTACGCAGCAAGTTGTAGGAAAATCTTTACTCATATTGTGATCAAGAGTACATCATGCTCTGAGTTTTTTCATATACTCATATTGTTGCAGAATAGTATAGCTTTGTCACACCATATCAATTACTTCTGATGTCATTTTGTTCCAATATGTTTTCAATGTTAAAAAAAGATCTCGATCAAACACTTAGAAAGTTGAGGTTTCTATGGTGCTCATTCCTTATCCTTTCAACCATGACAATCATCTCTATCCATATCTACAGAGTCGAGTAGAAAAGAAGAAGGATGAATAGCACTAAAAAGATGATTTGTACTATTCTTCTCAAGATGTAAGCAATCTCTTGTACACAAATTCCAAGAGTTACGAAAATTTAGAGAAATCTTTCAAATATAAAAAGTTTCCATGAGCAACTTCTCTCACCGTTTTGTATTGCAAGCATATGCACAAACTCAAGTATACGAGTACAGTGTATTCGGTGGGCAGTGTTACCTCGAGAACATGCATGTTCAGCTCCTCCGTCTACACCATTAGTTCGAAGCTGTACATTCATTTGAAGCTAACCTACGGTGATGTGTCGTCCAAAGATATGCTTCTCATACGCTTCGTTATAAGATCAATTGCGGCATTGGCAGACGAGAAAGATCCGTGGAAGCTCTCCTTGAAGGAGAAAGTCTCAAGTACACGAACCATTTGCATAAGTATATCACCCACATCTAGTTGTTGTTCTAGTAGGCAATAATAAAAAGCCTTCGAACAGCGCTTGCTGATTTCTTGGTTTGCAGGCTCTGGACAAAACTCCTCGTCGAGCCATTGGTGCAGCGCAACTCTTAGCCATTCCGCTTCCTGGAGACAAGAAGTTATACGGTGAGTGCAGGTCAGTATTGCAATCAAAAAGCATGCGCGAAGCAAGGATGAGGAGAGCGACATTGCCATGCCTGAAATCAAGTGGCATCCCCCTTACGATAACTCAACGAGGAAACGAATCCGTTTGTTACTATTAATCAACCTGAATTATCCTGCAATAGCAGATCAAACGGCCAAAGAGGCTCGTCTCTTCCTTTCCGATTATAAATGCCTAAAACGTTACATTCTTTTCCTCTTCTCTCTTTTTTATCCACGACTTCGCTCGTTATTATTATCCTGATTCCAACGAAAGCCTCTTGCACAGGAGCAGTAAGTTATCTTGAACTGAGGTCATACAATTGTCGGTCCAAGCAGAATTAAAGGCTGTCGTACTGGTACTGAACTAAACTAAATGCTGCTGTACAAGGCAGAGTACAGAAACAGAATCATGAGTCTTGATTCCACTAAAGGATAACCTAAACATATGCTAATGCCAACCGTACTTGTCTCTTAAACAATCACCTTGGCCTTTTCGAGACGACACTAAACACTGAACCCCTGAATTGAAGGAGTAACAACATTAACAGGTACGAAGAAAAAGCGGCTTACGGTGAGCCATTCGATATTACTAGAGAAAACCTAACGTCTCATAGTGCCTCGAGGTTTGTACCCTTACCTGTGGCGTTACCAAGCTGATTTGATTGTAAGTAATTTCACATGTTCATCAAAGAACAATAGTGTTTTCAAGCAATCTACAGGACTTTCTCTTCGCTTTGTCCAAGAGCTACATTCGACATAGCTGTTCTTTGACCTCGAGACCACAACTGCGGAAATGCATCCTGAAATTCTGAATCTGTAAAACGGACACAGAGTGATGAAAGGTAGCATCAGCAAATTCAGTACAGGGAGGGAATTCAAGTACCCTTGCGGCGACATCAGGATCCACCCAAGCTTGCGGAACTCGAAGTTCATCCAGGTACTCTGACTCCGCCTTTTCATCCTCCTCAGTACTCCCCGCAGGAAGAGATGAACAAGGGACTTGATAACTTCTCGCATTCTCCCACATCCGATCAGGGGAGAGAGCTCCCCAACTAACTAGCCCCCCGGCTTGCCATTCCCGGTGGCGAATATGTGAAACTTCAGGACTCTGTGGAGAACTGCAGAACGACAAACATGAAGACGAACGGGCCGACCTGCTGCTCGAATCGGCTCTCCCGCTTATCAAAGAAAGAGAGTTCGATATCCGCAAATTTAAACTCGCCATGCTTTTGAATTTACTCCCAGGGAAACGTCGAATAGAGCTGTGAACACAACGTCGACAGCAGCGGATGCGAGATTTAGCGGCAGCACCGCTTCTCTCTTTCTCTGGACGACATATCCTCTCCCTCGCTCGCTTCCAACGCCGGACGTACTAGTGAACAACTTTACGTTGAATGAGATTCAGCTCCGCCTCTGAGTGCCTAGTTAGCCAGCCATTGTAACTGAAGGTGCTTACCTTCTCTACTCTGAATCGTGTGACGATATTGTTTATCTGATCTTGGTTCGTTTTCTCTTTTCCATTTTCCACTTCAAAGTTTTACTCATCAAGTCGACTGAACCAGGCCTTACCCACACCAGCATGGGGAGGTGGTCGTGGGGTCGAATCCTCAGACAAGATGGCTCGGTCGTTGTAAGAGCACTGCTCCCGGCCAAGACCAAGCCCCACTGCCTCTGGAATCAAGTTCCCACAAATGCTACGCCATTCAAAACTAATTAACAAGCGGCAGAGAGGGACGAATCTAGCATCTGTTAATGTCGGTTATATCTCATTCCCGAGAGAGTTATTTTCCGAGGAATTCTCAACGAGTTAATCTAAAGGGTCAACTCCATGAATTGCTCTATCTATGAAGTAAGCATATTGTTACCGGTTCTACTGAGGCTTCAGATTGGTGGCGACGGGGCGTGGAACAAGGTTGATGTGCATGCTTGTGAACTGTGGATACCTGCATGCACCAGGATCGGCTCTCGAGTAGGATAAGGAAAGTAGCTTTCCATCGCCAACTAACTGCTGGAGAACCTTCGATATGGGCCATAGCATGATTCCAAATTTAACAGCAGAACAGCTGCTACATGGTCCATGAGATCACGGAGCTGTATCGCTTGGTTAACCGGGGCCTAAACTCTTCGTTGTTTGAGCCGCATGCGTGTTGTAACAAGGTGTGCAAAAGCAATACAACTCTGTGGAGGAAAAGATGATCAGTAGGGTTGACCCAAGAGTAGAAAGAATTTATTTTCTTCGAAAATCATTTTCTTCGAAAATTTCCGGTCCATGAGCTTCCAAATATGTGATCTTTTTCAGTTTGACTGTTCAATAGCAGAGGAAGACAGCTCAAGAAAATGCTGTACACACTAAACTATCTGATAATTAATACAAATGGGCCGGTGAGAGGCTAACCATTGCGATGAACCTAAACCAGCAGATTTTGATATACAAAAATTTTCTTGTCTCCTGCCCTACAGCTATGTAGGCTATACAGGAGTTACTTGAACTTCGATGCCTTTATCGAGATATTTCAGGCCGGCCAAGGACAAAACGACTTGGCATTGTAGCGATCACTCGTAACATATGCTGCGACAGGCAATTGTTTCGTTCCAATGAGCGATCAACATGCTTCCAAAAGTCGCTTCTTTTGCATCCCGGCTTTAAAGCAAGCAAACAAACGGACTCTCCAGCAGCTGCCCGATTGTCCCACCAATAGAAGCTCCACTGCAACATCTATTTAGATGAATTAACTACGTTACTTTACCCATCTGCATCATGTAAGAAAGGTCTTAGTACTCCGGCAGAGCTGAGATCTAGACTGCATCGTAGCATTGCTGAAAACAGTGCTTCTTGCTAAAGGGAAGCTGCCGCATACGACTGTTAACACGCCGTACCTTATGTAAGTACGCCCTGTGTAACTTAACGGCCTTCTTGCACGCCACCTTCGGGTCGACTTTGCCTGTGATCTCATTCAGAAGCTGTACAACGTGACACGCATTAAATGTTAAAAATCTGAAATCAAACCCAAAAAGGAAACGATCCAGTGGGATCGTTTAAGCACCACGAGACAAATCCTGGAAGAAAGACTGACAGATGTAGAGAGCTTGAATTCTAGCCGAACCGATGACATCCGTTACATTACGAAGTGTTTTCCTCGAGGCATCCAACGCCTTTAGATGAGCTAATCAGAACCTCAAGGCCTTACCTTCACAACATCATCAAGGCCTTGAGTCTCCTTCAGGAGTCTCGTCCGTTGCATTTCAAATATAGCACCCATGCAAAACACTGCCATCGGAGCCTTGCTGCCCGGATCTTTCGTTGTCCCAATTTTCAGTAGTTGTTTACCAAATTTTCCACTCCAGCTGTAAGTCTTGCTAGATTTCCAGTCTCTGGGCGAGGCTGGAACGAACTCTGACGCCCACATCATCTGCAGCCATATGCTTCAGTCGTAAGTGGCATCTCAGGAACTCTCCAGCAGTCCCGGGAACCTAGGTAAACCCAATCCAAAATTACTTCACTGTGCAAAAGCTACGTTCAAGGAAAGCGGAAAGATATGCCGGTGTTATACTCACCTCCCATAAGTAAAGAGTGTCTGCAAAAGAGAACTCCCGGCGAAACAGGACCATAACCATTCGAAATGAGAAAATGTAATTCCCCCCACCAAGTTGTTCTGTTGCCACACATAACATTAGCATAACATCACTAAAATTCGCGACAAGTCTATGCGGGTTGACCATACAGACAATCCTTATCTTCAACGTTGCACGTTTCAGTCCTTCATCTTCTCCACGAAACCAAAATTAGCTTTTGGTTCTTCAAACTCTTATTACGTAAACGTTCACCGGATAAAAGATTGTACATCGGTCACTCGTGGAAGCATCGAAGGAGATTGGTCTAAATTGTACAAAGGGCATTAAAGACCTTCCGAACTGTAGATCAGACCCTTACCGAGATGCTGATGAAGTTTCGGATCCATGACCTTCATAATAGATGCTAAGTTCTCCAGCTGTTTCTGCACACCCACTGCTTTTTCTGTACACAAAAAATTCGCCCGCTGTTCCAGAGAACAAAAGAAAAGATAAGAGATCCTTCCTCAACTAACAAACACGAATCATAGACAAACGATTATATGCAAGGCCCTAAGACTTGAATTTGAAGCGTAACCGGACACAAACATACCACGCGCGACATAATCCGTTCGAACACCCAAAATGCGTCTGCATCATCCGTGTATAAAACTACCAATGGCGAGCAGAGGTCACTCATACCTGGAAATGAATTCAGACAGCGTTCAAAAGGTCTGAAACTTGTACTTACCTACGGAAACCTCTCCAAAGTGAGCAAACAAAGACTAACCGAAAGTTAACAACGATTGAAGCAAGGAAGCTTTTCTAGCCTAGTGATGTATAACTTGCACGCAGAAGGAGAAAGTGGACTCACCTTGACAGTACCCAATCTCTGGGTCATACCATGCATATAAGGCCAATATATCCCAGAGTCTTGCTTGATTTTGAGGTACTTCGTAGAACTGTAACATTCTGTCAGTTCGCACGACATCCAAACCTGTCCAAAAATCGCCGGATGATTGAAATTGACCAAGTACACGAGGCAAATATATAACTCGTTTGTAGTTCACTTAGCACGAACAAGATCATTCAGCTAGGTCAGACTTACAGTATGATCAAACCTAAAGTCAACATCTCCTCCAGCAACTCCACAAGAACAATTTCAAGATGGAACTCGGAAACAGAGCACCGCAACGCATACCTATTTGATGTAAGATCAGCTTCCACTTTTTCACATTATCCTCAACAGCTGCGTTTCCGTTCCCGTTCGTCTGTTCTAAATCGGAAGAGCCTGACTCGTCATCTCTGTGCCATGTGACAGTAGACCGAGGCCCCCGATTAATTAAACCCCTGCCACTAAAATGACCTCGATGACCAAACTCAGCACGCTACACTGTGTACTGTAAGAGGCTAAACCTAACAAACATGCTAACCTCAATCTCTGTTCCGCAAATAAATGGATCCGTATGTTCTTCTCTCTTACTCGTTCTATTCTGATCGGTTATCTAAAACGTCTTCTAGGTGTGAGCTCGAGCACAGGAATCAGTTCTGGGATAGAGGAAACGACAGCAGTAACAAGGTTTCCAACCTATATTCCAAAGCGTGTGGACAATGTGATTCAGAGAGACTCAAAATACAGAGAATCAGTTTGCGGAACGAACCTATGTTTCCTTGTCTGTCTCCTCCTTACGCCTTCACCGTTCCTAGCCTTCACTTCTTCCTCTTCAATGCGAGGCAGAGTCACGACTTCACCACTACCAACAGCGGAATCCATGTCCTGGCATGTCTCCTTGAGTTTAGCATACTCTTTCCTGCATTCACAACTCAATGACTGTAAGAAGCAGATTCCACTGTCTTTGATTTAACTGCTACTCTGAACCGACGTAGTTCAGTGCGACACGACTAGGACATGATCCATAGAGAGACGTCCCCTGTCGTCTAACACTAATTGGATGGACATCGAACCATACCGGGGGGAGCAAAGTATGGGAAGCACCTGCGTTGCAAACGTAGAGCAGTACGCGCCTCGTTCGTACTATCAGGCGGGAAAGCTCCTAACAAAAATTCCCATACTTCAGCCCTTATTGACGGATCAATACCCTGCGTTTACACATCCACATATTGTTAGGAGACAACAACATCAAAAAGTCATTTCCAGGATCTTCTGACCTGGCGTTCCACAACTTAAATTCATCGTGCGAATTCAAACACGCAACTTGGATGGGCTCGAAGTCATGGACATTGAGCGATGTAATTGCACCATGAGATAATTACATTGCTCAGTCATCTTGGATTAAGCTCCATATCATGTCCACGGGAGGAAAGAGTGATGCTCATTCGCCACTGGCGTCAAGCATGGCTAAGAGAGACCCCCATTAGCCAAGCACACATCTTAGTACTACAATGTACTGATCTGAAATTATCCTATTCCAGAAGTTAGTCTCATATCACTGATCTCCTTATCGGAGATCAGCTCGTCTTCAGAGCTGACTAGAAATTCCAAGTGATCCGGCAAATCTCCTGGCCTCGTCCGCCAAGATGAGCGGAATTGGAAGATTGGAAAGGCAGCTTCTAGAGAGAAGTGTGCAATCACTAACGAAACAATAATTGTCGTGAAGGATTCTCACCCCTCTTTGAATACGAGTGATCACTTTCGCCAGGTCAAGCTGATTTGACTTATTAAATGCGGCATGCCAAGCTCTGGGACTCAACCTCTTCCCAAGCTGCGTCACAATGTGGAAAAGATTATCATAAGTTTTCAACTCATTTCCACGGGATAGTCCCCAATTCAAATTTGAGCACTAGGCTGTACTCCAGCAGGACATTTTCCAAAGTTACCAAGCAAAAGACACAATCGACGATCCACGAAAGAGCGGGATCACAATCACGCTGAACCAATCAGCTGACGGAGTAAAATTACGGTAGACCAGGCAAGCATGTGAAAATGCAGGCGCTACAAACCAGCCCACAGTGTGCATCATCTTTCTCAACCTCGTTCGCAATCCAAATCAGAAAAACAGAGCATATCAATCAACTGGAAGGAAACCAACGCTTCCACTAGGCGCGGCAACCAAATCCAGTCCTGTGAGCAGTCCGATCACGAACCTTGGGGCGGAAACGACTGGGAGGCGCCTCGGGCACATCTGGACGGATGGTGTAATGGCCATCGAGATCCTCCGAAACACGCCGGCCCAACCTCCCCAGCGCCGACATCTTGAAACATCTATTCTTCCATCATTTGTTCGCCACGTTCACCTCCAAGTCAAAACTTCACCATTGCCTCTTAGCAAATTCCACGCTCACGCTACCTCCACAACCACCAGCACTACTACTCCACCTCCTCCTCTGCACTCTTCTCAAATCCCCGCGCAACTAGTGCACTCACTACGCGTTCGATCCTTCAACGCTTTCTCAGTCACTCAGCCCTCCCTTCCTCCTTGCCCAGGTTTCTCAGTCTCTCTTCTCTCGCTCTCCCTGTTCTGTTCCACAGTTCCACTCTCTCTCTCTCTCGCTCGCTCTCTCTCTCCGGCGCAAGTCTCTTTTGTCTGACTGCCTGTTTGTCTGTCTGGATTGATCTGGTCTGGCCTGCGTATCTGTCAGCAGCCAGCGTCTCTCCCCAGTTCCTTCCTTTGAACCCTCTGCTTTCCTCGAGAACTGCCACTCCTCTCTTCGCCTCCGCGCTCTCTTTCCCGTCTCGTCTAGGAGGGACCAACCAAAGCAGCTCCTTCAGCTTAGGGACTAATATTCTCGAATTAAATTCCGGATTGTTTCCAACCGCTGGCCCGATGACCTAGTAATCAACCACTTAGTACTAGTAGCAGTACTGCTTTACTCTCTTAGAGCTTACTTACAGTACTGATCTCTGGCTAAGTACTTAGAGTTTTCGATCATCTCTACTCGGGTGCTGATTAAGCAAGCACTACGGTAGGCTTACTGGGCTTGGCCCGGAAGCCTGGGCTGTGATGTAGTACCGTGGTAGCTTCCGGAAGTAGGAGTCACTCCTCCAGAAACTGACAAGAATTCAGAACCGACAAAACTAGGGCCAACTCTTGCCTAACAAGCGGATGGCTCCGGCCCGTTTGGCAGCGCTACAGCCTTTGCGCAGCAGCATCCATATTCTACTTACGGAATTAGAGTACAGTACGGGGTCGGCTGACTGCCGGGCGGCTGGCTGCTTCGTTTACTGGCTAGATTAGCTGGACTATAAAATGGGTGCCATACTTAGTGGAGACTCACCTCAATGGAGTCCACAGTGATTCTTTTGAGCTATTTGAGTTATTAACCAACTGTGTGCTGTCTACGTATCGTTCCACTGCTACATTTAAGTTAGGCGACACCGCTAATTTGTCCAGACTTCAAAACACGGTTACCTTTGATAATGCAGCAAGGATAATGAAATGATTAGTGCCCTAAACTACGAAGTAATAGGGGATGTCAAAGTTTAGAGGAAATGTTCTTCAACGGGAGGGAGATAACTGGACGTAGAATTGTCATATATAAGCGTAATTCATTCTAGATATAATTTTGTATATAAGCGCTATTCATTCTAGATTGCATCTGTGATTGAACATCATTATTTTATCATTGATGTTTTCAGTTTGTAAACTGAAAGTAATTACTCAAAGCAGTGAAGAATCCATTGTAAAAGACCGGGTAAAACGAATAAAGAATTGTTAAAGAAAAACTCGTGGAGTTTTCTTGCAGGTAATTTTGGAAGTGTTCGCATGAAACACTGACCGAGATCTGGACGAAGTCATAACTCACTTGCGCGGGTCTAGAATCTTTCAGAAAATTCTTAATTTTGACACAATCTAATGTTTTTCTATCGAGGAAGAGTAGAGGGTATGGTGGTGGATGGTGTACACTTCTCTCGGTTATATTAAAGGTTTCAAACATAGGCTCGTGGTGAATCATAGGTTTTTCGTAATGACTCGAGACGGAGTTTACGATCTAGTTAGACGGAAAATTTTCAAGAGTGTCTGTCGTTCAATCACGGACTGAGCCGTTAAATCCGTGTTGTAATCGATTACGTTGATTTTAATTTTACAAAACGAAAATAAAAATTCCGTCGATATGCTTCACAGACTCGTCTATTCATGTCTACCGTCAGTCAGTGGATGGTTGCGATGAACCTTCGCACAGAGTCCGTCCGTATATTACAGACCCAAATGTTTGAAACCTATTCAACTGGGTTCTGGACAAGAACCACTTTAGAGAAATTACGTGGAAACATGGAACCGGTGAAGCAACGTGATACGAAACCTCCGACGTCCAAGTCGTATTAAAGGAAATGGAATAAACTGCATGAAGATGATGATCGAACGGTTGTCTCCTCACACCTCCGACTCCAAGGTGGAAAGGGAAGTATATTAACTGCAGGGAATATTCTCATGCAAAGGGATAAATAAGTTATTGCTTCTCGCATGGACTCAAGGCCGAATAGTCTCTCTCTCCAAACATCTTCTGAGGACGATGTTTGTATGCGCCACTGAGTTTAAGATCGCTCCCCGATTCCTCAAGAGCAACAACTCTGTATATGAAGTTATGACCTCACCTACCGGTCAGCTTCTGCAGCTACACATATATATATGTGTGTGTGTGTGCAGCAAACACACTGTGAATGTTTTCAAGGGTGCTGTTTCCACCCTATTATATTCATAATATCTTACTCCTTAACCAAGGAGGAAACAGAAAAGAGACTGATACTTGTGATGCAGTAGAGAACGAGGAAAAGATCGACGATTGGGGTGAGAATAATAGGGGATGTCCAAGTTAACACAGAAGATTCACTAATGCCGGGATGAAGATAATTTGTAAACAAATCACGATCCGTCATGATTTAACTAACGGTCAACTTTGTGTTGAATTTTATTTTTTCGACCGTAAAACTCTTTTACGAGTACATCACCAAAGAAATGTGTTTACAGCAGAAATGAGAAAACAGTTACAATTTCCTTCATGGCTGTCTCAGGAGGTAACCTTCAGGATTACTGCCGTGGCCTTGTGGACCACTGCGGCTTAAGAATTTTAACAAATATTCAAACTTTGACACCCCTAATAAGTCCTTATTTTTCTTGGTGTAAACCTAAAAATAAAGCTATTGTAAATTGAAGAGAAAGAAATATTGTATTATACAAAGCAGCATGATGAAACAGAACTGTACCGCATTTCACTTCTGCAGAACTCCAGCATTTTTCCTGCAGTCCTCATGAGTGTGCCTCCCAAATATCGGCCGACCCAGAGAGCTGTCCTTTTCAGTCATGAAGGACAGGCAATATTCTTGTGGAAAAGAATTTCATCCAGCAAAAACGTAACAGTTAGGTAACGTAACTTGGGGTTAGGTTTTCTCTCGCTCCCACTGAGTCCTGACAAATCATAGGCAGATTTCAATAGACAAGTATCATGACGTAAAAGGGTGGTATGCGGCGTTTCACCGCATGAAAACCCGCGGATCTCATTTCCGCGCGTGAATAAATAAACATTATGCCGCACCATCCTTCGGGCCTAACCTATAAAGTCATTTTTTTACTCATTTTCCTTTCTCTGTGGTGGACCTTGCCGGTTGAAGTAAAGAGGTTCTATCTAAAAGATTCTTCTTCAACGCTACGTGCTTTTAGGTATTACATTTTTCTTGATTTCCCCTTCAATAGATAGTCATTTCGTAATCATAAATCTACATATTATAAATTTTGATTGAATATGATAATAACTATACAATTATCGAAGTTTAGAATATTTATGTTTACAGCATTTCGATTCCTGACATTGATACCAGAAGTGGTTCATGGAAAACTATGAGGAGGAAACAAGATATTGTGACAGTTTTGTGAATGTTTCTCTACCACTAACAAGTAGAATATATCAGAATCATGCCCCGGAATATTTGCGTTTCATGTAGAGAAAAGCGAGAAACGAAGATTTTATAAGAATTAAAATGAGTTATAAAAGTCTTACGGGATCAAATATTTCACAGAACATACACAAATTATTTCCGTAGAGTTATTGTAGAGGTTTAGTGTGTTTCTTATATCCTTTAACTTAATCACACTTTAATACCACCTTATACATAAACCATAAACTTTATGCCTTTAATCCCCTAATGCGAGTATATGGTTTTGATATGTTTTTAGACCACTTTCACTATGGGGCTTTCTGCAACCCTTGCACAACATGAATATACATAAAAACGTCCTGAAGAAGAGAACGGAGGAAGAAGACAAACAACGGTTTCTGGAAGGAAAATTGAAATGCAGGATAGAGCGGGAGGCCGCTGTACCATCTTTGATGTAACGTCTCCAGCGGGAAGTAGGCGTTGTAGACGTGAAGTCGAGAGTTTGATATAGTTAGGTACATGTGCTACTGCTTTCGCACGGAAGGAGATCGCAGTTGTGTAGCGAGCTCTCGGAATCATTGGGGACTGATTACAACCGCACGCAGCGAGAGCATTCTTTTTTTTTGCTTCTGTGTCGTAGTGAGGTTCTTCGCAGGAGAGTTTTGTCAGTCTAGGACTAACGAGGATCACGTGCAGGAAGGAAGAGTGATGTTTTTGCTTGTTTTGTAGTTTTCTCGTCTTCTTTTTGTCATCTCGTCGTGGAGGAGAGATGATTTTGTGCTTGTGGTGCTCTGTTGCTTTCTGCTCTGTGAGGAGAAGCAGCCAACAACAGCAGGTTGATGAGATACGACGAGGTACCCTTTCCGTCGTCTCAATTCAGAAAACTGACGGGATGACGTCAGTTTTTCTTGCTGCCACGGGCGGGACTTCTCGTTTCTTCCTTCGCACTTTCGCCATGTCGTTTTGATTGCTGACGTTAGCGACAGTTCTCGTTTCTTCTTTCACTCTGTCATTTTTCTCGTGTGGTCATGGAGGGGAATCTGACACATAGAGGAGAAATAATACTCCACGAGAATCATGCGGCCAATTCTCCGCGTGATTGTGGCAATCTGCTGCTCGTTTACTGCTCTGTTCATTTCTCCTCTCTGCGTTTGCGTTTGCGCAGGGGAAGCGGCCGAGAACATGCAGCTTCTAAGTTGATCGGACACGTTGAGGAGCAGAATGGCTGCAACCTGCTGTTAGTATTTCGGGTACGACGAGCTGGACGTTCGGTCGTGTTGAGACGGGAAAACCGACGAGATGGTCTCGATGCCCGACACCTGCAGCAGGGTACACTTCCTTACGGTGCCTAGCAAGATAAGTTTTCCCTTAGTTCTCTCGTTCGTTGTTTTGAGTATATGGACGATTTGGAGGACAGTACACATTTGGCAGAGAAAGTCGATGACTCATCTGTCGACACTTTTTTGGATATTGTCGAGCTGCGCGGCAGTCCGCCACGGACAGAGGAGTTTCTATCTCTGCACTTCTCTGCTACACTGCCGCGTTTCCTCTATTTGTCTAAGAAATAACCTATGATATCATTTTCAGACATCAACCTTCAACTGACGCGCACATATGTGTATTTGGAAGTGGATTCTGCTCGAGAACTCGTGCAGTTCTTGCTGAAGTTCGACTACATGAGGATTAGTAATACTTGCTCTCCTTACCGCTTGCATTCTACTCCGATATATAGTCTAGTTGACCCATACAGATTCTTCTCGTATTCCACTGATAATCTATCTCGGTACTTGCAGGACCGCAGATATTGCATTTCTCATTCCATGAGTTATTTAAACATCTCAACAATAGTTTCGAATCCACTGTTGCTTGCTTGTATATAAGACGGTCACTTCCTTGCTTATGTTCTGTTCTGGATCCATTCCAGTTCAAGTTTGTTTGTGCTCACTATCCATCTTTCTCACGAGACAATGTATTTGAGGAGAGAAGCGAGAGCGAAGAGACCGACCATGGAGACATCAGTGACGGTTTGCAGGACCAGCATTGATTTGGACACATCGTTGTTTCCTTTGCTTTCCGAGTTTCTCCACGCACACTATCTATTTGGAATTTTCTCCGTGGAGCGTGGAGGCAGCCTCTTCCACTTACATTTCCAAGGGGTTATTTCTATCTATGCTAAATCTTGTATTGACGTGAAAAAATGTGTGAAGCAGGCTCTTGGATTGGACAAGAACAAACCTGTGAGAGACGAAGTATGCGTGAAGGTCCTGTCCAACAAAGGACTCCACACATTTGTCAGAATGGTGGTTATTGTCTCAAAGATCATCAGGAGGAGCATCATATAGAAAGCATGAAAAACATCAGCGACTCCATGGTCGCAGATGAAAAAGAGTTGTATATGTTACTTGGAGCGTCTGACAACAAAAACCAATGGAGCTAACATACTTTAACATATTGCAAAGGACACCAGTTCAACAGAGATAAAAGTCGGCATCCACTTTCAACAACTTTTTCACGTTGTCTTCGTGCGATGCTTGTGTTTGGTAAATACATCACGTCTCTCATGTGGCTTCTTCAACATGGTACACAAAACTCGCGTGGACGCCCTAAGGACTTGTCTAATCAGACCCGGCGACATTAGTCCTTAGGACATTGACGACATTCTTTTTCAGAGAAAGTTGACGTTGTGCACAGTGCAAGCGTAAGTATTATGAGCAGCCGACAATTGATCCAAAAGATGCAGCGAAATTGACGTCCAAAGCAGAACTACCCTCCGAACCACAAAGACCATGTTCGGACGAGCCCATACTACCTGACTTTATATCTCTTGTTGGCGCCCTGTTATGTTCAACTGAGACAGACAGGTGTTTTCTCATCGAAGTATGAAGGGCTGTGTATGTCGCTGTGTAGGTTCATTCTGCGCACACTGTTTTACTGTGCAAAGTGTTGTCCATAAGTAATGGGTATTTGCTACCTTATCTGTGTCAATATTATGATTTTCTTGTACAAAGTGTGGGTATTTTGCTGCTTTACCGTCTCGATATTATGATTTTTCTCCTGTAAAATCTATTTGAGATGAAGTTACCACTGCAGATCGCACTCTGCAGAAACCGTAGCTTCGTCTACTTAGAAAATTACCTCTACGGCCAAACTACTTCAAGAGTACGGTGTACACAGAATAAGTTCTCTTTCACAAAAAGCGTTGTCTTGTTCAGAAATATCTGCTGTTTGCAGAATCATTTTCTATATAAAAAAGATGGAAATGATTTGCAGCAAAATTTTGTATATGTATGATTTTGCAAATGTATGTGATGGACCTTCCCAAAATGAAGTCAAAAATGTCGCAGTAGACAAGTATATAAAAACGAACAAGAAGAGTCCGTGGTGGACGAGAAGAATGTTAAGGGGCTTCCAAACATGACAAGAGTGGCGGGCGCAGGAAAATTTACAGAAAATAAACAACAAAAAAACTCCGCAGCCTGAACGAACTGAGCCGGATGAATATACACAATCTGGAATATGAATAAGCATCCCCATCGGGCTTTTGGCAGAAAACGGCGCGTCGGGGGGTTCGGAGAAAAAATCCGGAACGCCGGTTGGTTAACGGCCGGGTTTAGTATGAAAACTTAAATGCCCTGTTCTCGCACCGAGATTAACGGGACCTTTCAAATGCCTTTTTTTGCAGACGGTTCACGACCACGCTGCATGACCAGGGTGACTGACCTCGCGCGTAGCTTTATGACTTAGAAAATCACTATTTTTATAAATGAGTGAGTTAGCACAATGAGAAATGTGCTCTTTGACAAGCACCAGGTCCAGAGTTCGAGCCCAAGCACCCCTACGTTGGAGGGCCGTTAAAACCGTACGTGCAGAACTTCAGTAATTTACGGGGAAGCAGGTTTGAAGAGAAAAACCGAACCCTAGCATAGTCTAAAACGAACCGAAAAAAAAAATTTCTTAGAATGGTCGAAACCAAGGCCATGAGGAAAATATAAGCATAAGTCAGTCAGACAGTTGGGGTGAATAACGAATATGCAAGGGTTTAATTTATTAACTAACTGAATATACATCCAAAGCGGGAGAATAAAAATTGAGAAAATAAGACAGAAGAGAAGCGAAGCCAAAAATACAGACGGTGGATAGACTGTGGCACGGGGTTTTGAATTTTGTGGAATATCACTGAGAGTTTTAGGGTTGTGGACTTTGCGTTAAGAATTCCACACTTCTTTAAATACTTGCGGCTTGGACGGAATATTATTATGTCTCCCCAGTCAGATGCAGGGAAGAAAATTTCAGACGCTAGGAATAAGCAAAGGGTTTAATTTAATACCTAACCCTTTCAACAGGAAGGGTTAAGTATTAAATTAAACTTAGTGTACATGAGTGGTTAATTGAACAGTGACTCCCGGACTTGTACATTTTGAAGCGCAGCAATGGGGTCAAGCTTTATGGGTTATCTCCTACTCTCCCCGTGTTTCTAAATATTTCAAAAAAATATTAATAAAATTAATAAAAAATAAAAAATAAAAAATTTAATTTTTAATATATACATTCCATAATCTCCCTGCGCCTTCCTCGCGACCTTGCCCTTGCCTTAAAATTCGAATTAGCGCTTTCCCCGCTTGTCCGTTTCCCTTCCCCGCGAACTGTACACTTTCGCTTATTTATTCTCTTCCCTCCCGTTTAGAAGAATTTTTTTTTTAACTTTGAAATCCCCCTATTGTAGGTTATGAGTGTCAAAGTTGAATTCTTGATGATGTGACTATTATTGCATCCATAGCCACATCGTTGGCGGATGACGTCCGCTGATTCCTGAGGGTAAATTTTGTGGGCTAGATGTTATGGTTATCATGAAGACATGTCGCTCTTCTTCTCTACCAAAACTTTTTCCATTTATTTAACCATGGTAGACAAAAATGTTCAAATTTTAGAATTATGGAAATTTTATCTGAGTAATAATAGATTTTATACACGAGACATGGTCAGCCGACTGAGTTGTGGAAGTCAAATTCAAAACCAGCGCTTGCTGGACTTGAAGCGTCATTGCTAGACCTCGCTGGGTAACGACGTGCTAGACCGGACCATTCCTCCGGCTTGGACTATGTTGACTGTGATCATAAACCACGGACAAGACTGTGGAAAGTCCTGAAGAGAAAAATACGAAGTCCTAAATCAGACACCATGGTAATCACTTTTCTAGTCAAAAAAATGACACTATTTATTATGTCACCCTTTTTGAGTTTATAAATTTATTCACTCAACTCGACTCTTTGTTTCGAGTCGAGTTTAACATAATTGTATATTAATAGAATTTTATTATATATTTACAAGTTTTCTTCTTGGGATATGACATGTATGGAAAATTGTTTGTACACTTTCCTTCTCTTTTCACTCTCTGTTTTCACTCTTTTCTGGTTTTTATGTGTTTTTATTTACTATATGTTCTGTCGCCCATTCCAGATTTTGGTCAGCTTTTATCCACTCTATCCGACTATGAGTTCAGATCTCCTGATCGAAGGAATTAAAGATTAACATTGCTAATATAAAATATGAGAATTACATTTTGTTAGTTTTCCTCTTGAATAGGAAGTCGAATGCAACACCCTAGTATAAAAACGCCATTGCACGACGTGCAGATTACGGATTAGGTGTCTCATAAACGGATATACAATCATATTGTTTTACACTATGTACTATCTTTTTTAATTGAAAACTACTTTTTTAGACATTTAAACCTTTTTCTTTCTTATTTTCATCCATTTATGGATCCATAAAGACGGATTGGATTTCAAATGGATGAAAATAAGAAAGAAAAAGGTTTATTATGGATTTTGAAGTCATTATAACTTTTTATTATCGTATTAAATTTTCCGCATAAATATTTATGTTAATAATCATATTTAAGAATTTATAATAAATTGTTTCCAGTTAATTATAATATTCATTCACATATTAAACCGGTACCCTTAGAAATATAACTGGTTACCAGGAGGACTTCACTCTATGGGTGGGCTTTTTGCGAAACAAAATTTAACCGTTATACCCTAAATACTTTTGTTGATAGAATCTTCTTGCCAAAATGGAATACATATATATTACATGAGGACTTAAATCAAAGTTCTCAAATAGTTTTACACTCTGTAATTTAGTCCATAACTAATGAATTGAGTAACCATTGAAAAAAATTGAAACGAAGTTTTTATAGTTTCTTGGAAAGAACAAATCAACTTCAATCTAATCTAGAGTACATAGGGAAAAAATCTTTTCTTCTCTACCCCATCAGGGGTAGAGAAGTAACTGTTTTCCATCATTTACCTGTTTTCCAGATTTGCACATTTGAAGTATGCTCTTTTTATTTGAAGTGTATTGTAGTCTGAAATATTTCATGTCAGACAATATATATACATGCAACATGCAGTTCTGGTTGGGGAATGGAAGACGACAAGCAGGAAAAAAATATTAGAACTTCTCATTGGTGTTTAGACTTTTTACACAGCATTAATGTATTTCTTCTTTTTCAAGACTTCGTACAAAATGAATATTCAACGTGAATGTATTTTCTCAGGTCTGTCAGATGTTTTTGATCTATGTCCGAAGACTGACTATCACATCAATAGAGACCTCTTATTTTTTGTAGATAAGTCTGTCAAATATTTTTGGTAAATGTTAGGACATTATTTTATGAGACCAGAATAACACTATTTTTATAAACATTTAAGTTAGCACAGTTTTCACTGTGCTGGCTAACAAAGTCCCCGACCAGAGTTTGAGTCGAGGAGAAGACATTCAAGAGAACATGATTGAACAAGATTCTCCGTATAATGTATCTCAGATACATGTGTAATGTATCATTATTTCACGGAAGATTTAGAGGGGCTTGTAGAATACTGATTTGCATCCGGAATTTGATTCGAGGAGAAGACACTCAGGAGAACACGATTGAACGAGATTCTTCATATAATGTTTTTCTGATATATGTATATGTATCATTATTTCACAAAAAATTTAGAGAGGTTTGTAAAATACTGATTTAGTTCTCTTGAATGAGATTCTCTGTAAAATGTATCTCTGATACATGTATAACGTATCATTATTTCTAAAAAAAAATCGCAAAAGATTTAGAGGGGTTTGTAGAATACTGATTTGCACCTAAATCCTCCCAAGACAAGATCTGATTCGTTCTCAGCACTCTAATAATACATGAACTTGATCGAGCTTGGGTGAATATACATGCAACAAAAAAATTAGAGAGGTTTCTAGAATACTGATTTGGTTCTCTTGAACGAGATTCTATGTATAATGTATCTCTGATACATGTAGAATGTATCATTGTTTCTAAATCTTTTTTTTGCAAAAGATTTAGAGAGGTTTGTAGAATACTGGTTTGCACCTAAATCATTCCCAGACAAGATCTGATTCGTTATCAACAATCTAATACATGAACTGGATCGAGCTTGGGTGAATATACATGCAACATAATACGTAGTACTCCATTCAAGAAAAAATATTATTTCTCGATATGGTGTTCATGACCTGGACCCTAGCAACCAGTTAGGATTTTCCTATGTTACTCTGCTAGAGAAGTGCGAGGTATCGAGCCTGCACCTCAAGGTTGGAAGTGGAGACTCTTTGTCTGATGGGTTTGAGGTATGTTTCGTTTTAATTTCCCTTAAAGTTTAAGGGAAATGTTTCACGATGAGAGGTGCGCGAACTAGAAATTAAGTACGGTACTTTCTGCAATTTCTGGGGTCAGAAGGTTGCGCCGAACCCGTTCAGGAGTTTAGCCGTTTAGTGACTGTTGCTGCTTACTTCGGGACGGAGAAGTCGCGGTCTCTCTCAGGGGCCCCACTGGAGTCACCAAAGTTACTTGCGACTTCACCAAGAGCATCCACAAATGTCTGTGAAGCTTCTTCACCTGCAGCTCAACAATGGCTCTGGTGACGGTGACTCTGGTCTCTTCTCTCTCACTCTCTCTCTCTCTTGCGAATCTCGATATCTTTTTTACTTACCTTTTCCACTGTGGGAAAAGGTGGCGGAACACCTGGACTACTTCCAGGAGTTCTTTCTCTTTCTCTCTCTCTTGCCCCTCTGCTTGCTTTCCTGTTTGGCTTCTGTCCTCTTGTCGTTCTCTGTTGGTGAATGCTGAAGGGTCTTCTTTCAGGGTGACATAATTTCCTCCTTGACGACGTTTACATACCAAATTTCCAGGCTAGTTTCCTCTTGCTATATCATTTGTATGAAAAGGACGACGTGCTATGTTACACCATTATCGATGTCATCGCGGTCTGATGGATCCTCATGTGCGTAGTAAGCACGACTCGACTCTCATGTATCCACGCTGGTCATTTGAGAACTAGAAAAACGCTTTGCTATCAAGTATTATTTCGGTTTGTCTGGAATTTTTTGACTGTTCAGTTGGAATGTTAGTTCAAGGTGTTATCGGATCGATCCATCGTCTAGGCTTAGTCAAGAATAATACAGAAATAGCAAACAGGCTAGAAGAATGTCCGCCTCGAGAAAATACGTATGGGTGAATCAAGCTAGGCAACAGTACACCCTGAAATAAACCATTGTGCACCTGTAGCACCACAAAAGCAGCTGGATGTTCTAGCGAACCAGTTTTGAGTAATTGCGATGGCGATATTACAGAGAAGATAATATACTCGCTCGCTGTATAAGCGCACAAGCAGATCCAGAGACAAACGTGTCAAAAGCAACTGAGTAGCTGATGTGGACTAACTTAAGTCTGAAGCACCTGAGCAGTAGATGCAACCCAAACGGGCTCAGAACGTCTGAAAACTCAAAGAAACTCGTGGCATCTTCCTACTGCAGGAAGCTGCATCAGATAAGTGTATATTTTTCGACAACGTTCTTGATAGAATTCCAGCAAATCCTTTCAGTGATTTGGCCTGGAAACTGCTCCTATATTCGGGGAACTCTCATAGTGTCGGGACACAAGTCCACAGTGGTTCTATAAAGATTCAACACAAGAAGGCATCACTGTTGAAGAGAGCATATGAAGTGTCTTGAGATTCTGCAAGCTGTATATCAGGTCTGTACAAGCATAGCAAAGACATGTACTGACTCTCTGTCTTTCCACTGCAAGATGACAACGTGATGACAATGCTATCCACCCAGGAAGCAGAACGAAGGAGTTCCCTTGGACGAGGTCAATCTTAACCGGGTCAAAGCGGATTTCCATATGTGGGACAGAAGGATACGGTACTACAGCAACCTCACAGGGTGACAAAGAATGCACGCCTTTGACGCTCAGCTCTCCCGCGGAAGGACTTTTCCAGGTTTCAGAACAGCAGTCAGCTCACCCGAGGACTTTCATGTTTGAGGAAACAACGAGCCTGCTTCGGATTTGGTGACAAGTGTCAGTCAAGGGAAGTTATATAACCACTGTAAGTTCTTTACTACCGTGACGCGATTGTGACCTTTTCACACACCTCAATGTTTTCTTGCTTACCTCTTATGTAGGTTAGAGAATAATTTGAACAATGACAAAATATATCTTTGTACTACTGTACACCTTTGAGAAAAGACAAGAAAGGGTCTGCGCTGAATCGCAAAAAGGGTACCCAAATCCTTGCTAGACAACCCTCATTCGGCACCCGTCGCAAAATTTTCCGTTTTGCGCGGGGAAGTCCATCAGAATTTCTTAGACTATGATACATAGCTGCGGCGAGACCATGTGAGTGTACCTTTCATTCCTGGGACTAGACTGCAAGTCGCCGGAGGGTAAGAAAGGTTAACGGTTAATAACGGAACGGTTTTTCCGGTATGCATAACTAACCGTCGATTATGCTGAAGTGAACAGAAGAGAAAAGTTAGAAAGCAATGTGAACCTTTTCTCTTCTTTTTCTATTTCGTTTTGAATCCCGGGTTCCCTTGTAAATAAGCTTATAACCATGAGGAATTCATTTGTTGAGCTGTCAGGGAACCAACAAATTTAGCCTCTATAGGATAATTATATCCAAATAGTTTGTAAATACAGTTTTGTCCAAGAGAATCGAATCTGTTAAGTTATATTTAAATCGATGCTCCTTCATAGATTTACACTATGTGATTCACTTCACAATTAATTATTGAGCATCCATTGAAAAATTAGAAATAATTTTTTGGTGATTTCTTAAATCAAAATACTATTTTTTCTCTAACCCAAAGTACAGAGAGAATTTCTTTTTAATACCTGCACTTGAATTTTAATATACCATTTTCGAGACCTAGGAAAACCAGTGATAATTCCGAAAAAATAAACCTAGTGTTATCATGTTCGTCGGATTGCATAGTATATATATGTCATTTTCTCTTCAACATGACTCTTTCAAAACATTAATTTATGTTCAACTTATAAAATTAATAAATATTAAAATATGAAACTTGATCAATGTTAATGAAGTCCTAATATTTTCCAGTCCACAACCGATTGTACAAAATATGCGTACTAAAATATGAAAATTAACATAAAAAATATTATTAAATAATGAAGAGTTGTCGCTAAACACAACAAGAGACATATCATTTCAAGAAGACCTTGGTTGTTGTTTCGTCAAGGTGGATCATGGAATTTCCTCTTCTTTTAATATAGGTTCACCTCTTTGAGGCTCTTTCTACACTATGCTGCGGTGAACTATCAGGACATGCTGCATAGAATATGATGTTGGATTGACTCCAGTTGAACTGAAACATCAGTATCTAAAATTTGAAAGTTGTCTTTGCTAGTATATTTTCTGTTCTAGGCCGTGTTTAATGAGGTTTGCAACATGTTAGACGAGAGGAAGTTTCTGTTGGTTCTCTAGAGGACGAGCTCAATGTCACCATGTTGCGTTGAATTGTAAGATATATTTTCTTCATGGTCTCTCCAACATGGTTCTAAAACATTGCTTTATGTTGAACTTTAAAGGTAAAGTTTGAAGTTTAATACGATATGCATTCAGCCTGAATATGCAATCCTAAGATAAAACATTTCGATAAACGACCACTTGTACAAAGTATACATTCAGACTTGTTTTAAATTTTTTACATCTTATATACTATTGTTAGTAGTAGATTTTCAAAGTTGTTCAATCAAAGATTTAATATAGATACCAACATGCTTGGAAAATAATCCAAGTCAACAAATTATATGGATTGTAATATTGTATCATGTGGTTAATTTGTAATGATGATAGTCTATCATCTTGGCGTTTCATTTAGACCATCTCCCTTAACTTGTTCCGGATGAGATGACCAGTACGTGGTAGTTTGCGATCTGTTGAACCTTACTTATGTGAAAAATGAAATCTTAAACAACGGTTATAACTTTTTAGATCCAACAAGTCCCGGTAGCGACAACCAGAATTGCCGGTATAAGAGCATCTCCGAACACGAGAAAGGGCCTTGGTGATTTGATGATTTTCTGTGTGTGGGATTGAGAGTTGCTCCCTGGAGAACGCACACGTGACAGTGATATCAGAGTTTAACTCTGAACAGCGCCTCTTCAGAAGAATATTCAAAGAGTAAAGAGTCATCATGACTTCGTCTACATCAACTGTACCAACAGCTGAAGGTTCCGAGAGTCCGAGAGCTAATACAACGCAATCGGAGGTGCAGAGACTGCAAGCGGCTGTTGCTGCTATGACTAATAAGATTGTGGCTCTGGAGCAGAGATCCCTAGTCCCTTCTGATGGAGCTGGTCCTTCAAAAGCGAAGAAGGCTGATAACCAGAAAACGGTGGAGAAAACCCATTCGGAAGATGAGTCCTCGATAGCGGGTATGCGGAAGCACAAATGGTCAAAACCAAGAGCGCCTGCTGAGTATTTTATCTTTGATTTATGGGTTACTGCTATGGAGAATTATCTGAATGCTTTTCTGAAAAGCAGTTGGTTTTACGCTGTGAGTAAGATAAATGACGATGCGATGCAGTGATATTCTCGCATGCAGAAGTGATTGCAGTTGGTTAGAAAACCAAAGTTGAGTTATGTAAGTACTTGGTACCCGGCAATGAGTATACGAGTTACAGACTAGAACTTGATAGTTTGAGGTAAACTGGTAGTACACATGAGTATGTGAATTATTTTATGCATCTTACGTTGCAAGCGGGCATTACAGAGCATCAAGAACGTACTTTTCTATTTCATAGAGGTTTGTCTGACTGGTACTCGTTTGAGATGGATTAGATGGGATGGGAAAACCCCTCTTGAAGATGTTTGTACCCAGTTGGAGCACTTGGAACTCTCCAAGCGCAAGAGAGATGAGAAAACCATGACACGCGGTAGCGCTGCTGGCCATCCTTGTCCAGAAGACCAAAGAAAATTCAAAATTTTCTGGGAGGTTCAAAAGCTGAGATAAGGGCAAAGGTTTTAGACAACGAAACCTGAACCTGCAGTCTATTGCTGCATTGAAACAAAAAACTGACGGAGGTTGGGATGGAGGTGCACGTCCAACAAAGAAGCCGGCTCAAGAAGCGTAGCAAGAGCAATAAACATGTTTCACCTGCGGAGAGAAAGGGCACATTTTTCCAAACTGTCCTAAGAAGAAAAATGTTTGAGCTGCAGCTGCTGGAGATATTAGACCTGGGGGAGAAGAGAATCGGGTGAGTTCGGATACTCTACCACCACTATAATGAGTGCGCTCTCCCAAGCATAGCTCTCGATCTTACACACGAAAAATCACCAAAAGTTCATCAAAAATGGATGTGCTTCTCCAACCGCTGAGCAACCCACACCCATATAGCAAACAAGCAATACATACAAACATCTCCAAATCAAAACACAAGTCAACCACAACTTCAGCACTCTTCCAAAACTCTTTTGAAACTCTTAACAGAGTGGAAGACGGTCATACGAGCACTACTCAGCATCTCCTTGCTTGTGGCGTCTTGGCTGGATCTAATGCTCACTCCCAACAATCAAAACCTTGAACGCTCACTGGAAAAGACAACTTCCTATGATAGAAATTTGATCGAACTTCAACTCGGATCACTGAATTCTCTCGACCGGATCTCGAGCTGAAAATTGACAAGACTGAGCTCCTCAGCGAACTAAATCGACTGCACTTGGAATCAGGTCCAACAGACACTCACAACTCACGCTATAATTTGGCAAATTTTTGACCTTGACGTAAATTGTTAAAACCTAGAAACTCAAAAGTTAACAAGCTAGTTTCGACCCTACTGTTTCTCCTCTATTGGCCTCTCTTATAAGAGCCAACAGGGCCAATGCTCTGTTCAGGTCGAAAAACACTCTCAAAGCACTAATCAAAGCTTTCTGATTACTCTTGGACAACTTGACGACATCTCCTTCCTCTCTAAACATAGAAGGGTTTAAATACTTGTTATGGGGTTTAAAGGACCTTCCGCTTCCTTCAAATCTTTCAACCACTTACTGATCTTTCATTAGCTCGTGAAGTTACCTCTTGGCTTAATTAAGTAGATCTGAATAGAAAAAGAGAAAACAACTCCTCCACTTCCTTCCTTCTTCTTTGAAAGTTACCTAGGCAGTAGCTGACTACTTCCATATCTTACAGTCTATTCAATCCACCAGCTGTACTTACATTACCTTCTGCTATTTTAGCAAGGCGGCCAATCAGCTAATAATAAAAGTAATAGCTTAATCAGCTATTTAGAGTGAAATAAGCCTTTGGCTGATTCACCCACCTGAATTCCTTTTAAGGAATTCAGACTTTAGACTAAAGCCTCTTTCTTCTACTTTCTGAACTTGCACAGCAAGTCAGAACTACTATTAAATCATATAATTATGATTTCAGACATATTTAACTGTTTAAACCTCTTTCGACTTATTTTTCAATAAAGAAATAAATATCACACATAAATAAATATCAGAAGATATAGCTATATGAATACTTTAATATTTTCAGTGCGCATCTGAAAATACGTACGAGTTTCTTAAGACAAGGCGGACAGTCCTAGCTACTCATCTTCATTTCCTCTAGCTAACCACAAGCTTGTATATTCGTCTCCACGCACGTGCATTTAATTGTTATCGTAGCATGTGTCTCTTGTAAGCTGCAACACACAACATCAATGTAAAGTTAATTCCGAATATAAATTCACGGAGTTGGGCTTGCGCCGGTATGCACCACATCAACCAACTTGTGCACGATTGCACTGAGTTGCGTCCGGGTGCATTGCTATTCAACGTCCATGAAGAACCGACCTCGAGACTTTACATCTCATACCGCAAGGTTCCCGTTTTGAGCTCATGGCACACACATTACATCTTTCCCCACCAAAGAAAGGTTAGACCTACCACTGGTCTGTGTAATGTTTAAACATATCTCAATAACAAAACACAACGCGTAGACAAACAACAGACTCTAACCCTCCAGCAGATCGATCGGACTTACATAAGCTTCACAACATACCTCATAACACTTTCAGTAGGAGGGGTGATCAGTCTCTTACCCCTTTCATGATCTCAGTACGGGGTACTATCTCTGTAAAACTTAATGCACCGATTCTGCACGGTTAGATCTGTGCTCTCTTGTGCACTTTTGCTCATAAGCCACATAAGGCTCAAGCATGAAAGAATAAGAGATATTAGTTAACTTCTCCCAAGTTTCGATAGAGAGGTTTGTTTCGGTCCACCTGCATAAAAACTCACGCATACGACCGCTAGGTGTATCTACCCATCTATGATCCAAAATGCAGATCAGTTTCATCTCATCAAAATGTGATAAAGACTCAAGCGCAATATGTCATTTTTTGGTCTCTTCTTGACATCTGAGTCTGCTCAACATTGAACTCCTTCAAGTTTGAAACATGCACAATCAGATGAAACTCTCTCATGCTAGCAGGGAAAAACTAATTTATAAGCAACTGGACCTAACTTCTTCTCGGTCAGAAAGGACCAGCCCATCTTACGTGTTAGGTGTTTTGGAAACAGATAATCTTTCATTTTCAGCCAAACTCGCTCATCTTCCTGAAATGACACATCTCGACGTCCACGGTTATCATACTTAACGTAACACTTTTGTGTCATCTCTATGTTTGCACGAGCTTTGTCTAGGACAAAACTTCACTCTACCATAAACTTTTGAACATCCTCAGGTTCAGAACTTTCAAACATGTTAGCACTTTCTAACTGAGTAGGAAGCACAAGAGGTGACCAAGACGAGTGTCGACCTCTGTAAACTATTTCGAAAGATTTAAAACATGTAGCCGAATGTTTAGTATCATTATAAAAGAACTCAACAAGCTCCAAATGCTTGGACCAGTCTCTTTGATCATGCTGAACATAATTTTGTAAAATATGTTCCAAGATCTGGTTAACACGTTCAGTTTGTCCATCCATTTGTGGGTGGTAAAACGAATTGAACCTAAGACTTGTGCCGAGACGGGCAAACAAGCTCTCCAAATTTTGGAATAAAACTTGGTGTCCAAATCCGAAATTATTTCACGAGGCAATCCATGCAACAAAAAACATGCGAAAGAAGTAATTCAGTAGTCTGGGGTGCAGTAATATCAGTGTGGCAAGGCACAAAATGCGCTTATATTTACTAATAAGATTTCTTTATATAAAAAAATATGTTAAATCAAGATAAATCAAAGTTCTCTCATAGCTTTACACTATGTGATTAACTTCATAAATAATTATTCAACATCTATTAAACAATATTGACTAAAAATTTAGTGATGTTTGTTTTCTAACCTAAAATAAATAAATAACCTAA
This sequence comes from Asterella californica, assembly GCA_036924285.1. Taxonomy (NCBI): domain Eukaryota; kingdom Viridiplantae; phylum Streptophyta; class Marchantiopsida; order Marchantiales; family Aytoniaceae; genus Asterella; species Asterella californica. The sequence goes on along the minus strand of JAYKYS010000006.1, from coordinate 27,705,358 downwards.
AATAACCTAAAACAATAGAGAAAAATATATTTTATTCTTCAGTTTTGTACTTAAACCTAACTGGTAATGTAACATATCTAAACTTAAAAAATTCATCTAGTATAGTTTGTTGTACATCTAAACTAGTTTGAACTTTCTCTTGGAGAGATTACGCATAACTATCTTTGGATTGTGAATCCCATAAGAAATAAAGAATTTCTTTCTTTGAGTGTATTTATCCTATTAGATGAACGTTAAAGGAAAACTAAATTTCAGATCTGGATTAAAATGCATAGCCTTGTAATTCCATTGCAAGCGCAGCATCTTGTTCTTTTCTTCATTCAAATTATAACGTTGATGCTTTCTGGTGCAATACACAACAAATATATACTGTGACAAAGTGAAGTTTATCATATTTTTTCACACACCACGTCAAAATAACAACTGGTTACCATATAGTTTAGTGTGTGCCCCGATAGAGATGCTCTAATGGCTTTTCCGAAACTCCTTGATTCTCTCTTTCTTGAGTTTACAGTCACGGAACAAAAACATAATAATAACATTAACGTTAAAAGTGCATTTGAGAGTGCATCATTAAAACCATATTCACTAGTAGGATATTATTCACCCATGTGCAGCGCGAATCAAGTTTATGCTGCAGGTATGGTTCTCCTCGTATTAACCAGTATGGTGAAGTTCTTGGATGATTTTTGATAGTTCTTTCTGACGTTAGAGAAATGAAATTATATTTAGTATTATATTTGTCCATTTTTGAAGGAATATGCGAAGTAGTTGTATACAATAAAGTTGTGTGCATACATTGAACTTGTGTGTTGCTTTTCCGCTTTGTTTGTCGCGTGGACAGAATGATGGATTTAAAGAAAAATCCATTACACTGAAACAGTTACATAGCTTCCGCAACTATAAGTCTAGTAAGTTATCAAACATGATATATACAGTTAGATACAGATTATGACGAAAGAGAATTGAGTGAAACATGTATATACTAAGACAAACGCTCATGCGGAACGTAAGTAGCTCATAGTCTATGTACTGAAACAACACCTCTAACTTTGAAGTAGCGGGTAGCCTATGTAGTGAAACATGTATATACTATGGCTGAACGCTTCTAACTCGAGAACAATGTACAGCTACGATCGATGGAAATCGTCATGTCCTGCCTCGATATCTTCTTCCGCTTGATGGTCGGCTGTGGTCACTGTATTTTGAAGAAGATGAGTATGCAGTGTAAGAGCAAGCAAGGCAATGTAAGGACAAAAAAGTAGATAAAACTGTCTTATTTTCGTAGAGTCTGGTGGCTCAAAGACGTCTCAAAGCGCTACAAATCAGCATGTATTCGGACAAAGCATGTACATCATGGAACCATTTTGGTTCTTGGAACTGCGTGAGAGGCTGCGAGAATGTAGCCCTCCTCATTGACAACGTCAGAGTCAGATAGTAAAGTAACGAGCACGTGTTTACGCAAAGAAAATGTTATCAATGTCCGCTATTGTCACCGTTTCAGGACGAACTATAGCTTCCACAAAGAGTCAATCCGTCTCTTTTAAATTCCACATGCCATGAGCAATCTGCAGGAAGGAGTATATTTATCGGATCTGATCATCGACCTCAAGCAGGTTCTCATAGTCGTACCTAATGAATGTATGCTCTGATACTTATTGAACTGAGGGTCCATTGAAGAATATTGGTGTAGTTCAATTCCATGCGGTTCTTCGTATCTACAGCACCGAAAAAAATGAACAATTCTTCGTCATCCTCAAGCATACTGTCAGTAATGTTTTTCATCGAGGATTTGTGGAGAGCTCAACCTTGTCTTTCATACAGTACCCAACCACACCCACAAAGGTATCGAGATCTATGTTACTGAGTGCTTTCATGTAAACGCCCCCTTCCAGCCAAGAACTATCAGCAAACCTTGTTTCACTTGGAGAGCGCTACTAGCTTGAAGAGAGAGAACATCATGTACATGCAAATGTAAAAGACTTCCCCCTCTCTCGATGGATAGTAGGCCACCGCTGCACTCGCCTTGAAGAAATTTACAGAGAAGCGGTCAGTATTTCTTCATATCTAGATCTCTCATGCAATTGACGATAATTGATAGTTCGAGTTGTTTCGAGATCGATACCCTACACGTTGTCGTCAGAGGTGACACCGTCTGCACACGCTTTGCTTTGGCTACCCATCTGAACAAAGCATGGATGAAATGGACAGCGTTTGCAAGCCCTTACGTCTTGACAAAGATAGTGGATGTAGTCGACGCGGTATACATCAACGAGACTAGATTTCAAAGAATGACGATCGATCGGCAACTGAAGGAATTTTGGATAAGAAATAAATCTAGATTTTGAATCTCGCAAGATGATCCAAACTCCTTCTGAAGGGATATAATGGAAGGGACCTATAACCGCCTGAAGACAAGTTGTCAATATGGAGAATGATTTGCTGATGAAAACATAGTCTAGTTCAGGAAGCAAGAACTCAGACGACACAAGACTAAAATGAAAATCTATATAAATCTAAGATCTATGTTTGTAGAGTTGAACATTGGAGAAGGTTATTTTGTAATAAACTGGATAAGGAGGTAAAGTCAATGACCTCCAAAAATGATCAAGATGGCATGGTCGACCGACATTATATTGGTGAGAGCAAACAACCTCGAACTATTCGGAAGAAAAATCCTCCACCTCCTCTTTATCGGTGGTCATAGGCTTTGGACTTACATGTTGTGGTACGAGAATAACGAGAATAAAGACGACAAGTTCATTATCGGCAGTGATGACATCTAATCATTTTCACAAGGGTCGATACAATGATCTATGAGATCCGACATAAAAATAATCAAGAGAAGAATGAAAAGGAGTTCGAGTGAGAATTAGAACACTTATCTGAGATAGATGGGTGATGTGTCGCTCCTTTGTGTAGAGCTTCGAAGAAGCACGGTACAATAGTCCTATCGCTGCAGACCTCCATGACCCACATGCATGTAACTGAAACGAAGACGCGTAGAGGAAAAAGATAAGATAAGATAGATTGCAACATTGCACATGTCGTTCCATGTGCTTGCTACCACACGATGAAAATAGCGCTGAAGCATTCTCTCTCCGACGACCCCGTCTGGGACTGATGCAGCAATGTACCCTTGTTGAAAAGTATGACCAGTTTGACGAAAGAGATAACGCGATGTCAAAAAATCACAATGACTTGCTTTCTCCGAGAATAAGACTTACTTCCACGAAAGATAACACTCAATGCAATACAAACAAAAGAAAAGAAGGAGAAGGTGATGTCAGCATCGACGGAGTACTATGACGACGATGACGAGCTCGTCTTTCGAAGTGATCATCGTCAATGCAGCGACACAAGCGAACTAGAACGAAGCAAACGACGAATGAAAACCAATTCAAAACAGAATTTCCCAATCTCGCTCACAGCAAGGCAGAAAAGAAACTGTCTGTTTCTCCGAAGACAGCATGTGACGCAATAGAAAACAAGGAGAAGCGAAAACGCATAACGCGACGGAAGTGAACCAAAACGAAGCAAAGAACGAATGAAAAGCAGATCGAAACAGAATTTCCCAGTCTCGCTCGCAGCAAGACGGCAAAAAAACTGTCTGTTTCTCCGAAGACAGCACGCGACGCAATAGAGAATAAGGAGAAACGAAAACAGAGTAATCCGATAACAGCAACCATGCGATAAGAGCAAAGAACGTAGCGCTACTCCCCTACTTTCACTGCTAAACCGACGGTCAATGAACGTAACGGTTTTTCTCTATAACATTTAGGGAGAATAAAGTACTGTTCAGATACTGCTAAAGGGACGGTCACCAATCACGCGGCACCAACCAACGTAACGGAGGTTCCTCTTAAATATTCGCTGTACAAGTCCGTGGGGGAGGATATGATCATAAAGTTATCATTCAGTCATGAAATATGAAAAAGTGAAGATTCAGTTCTAAGCTCAACTTTCAAATCAATCTAGTTAGCAGTGACTGAGATCTATGGAATAAAAAGTTATATGGTTATTTGGAGAAAAGAAAAATATTCCCTACAACCCTAAATCACAAAGGGAGATAAAAATTCTTTTTTATCCCTTTGTGGTTTAACTGGTTTAACCTTACAAATTTATTCTAAATACTAAACAGATCTTAACTGCCAGTTAAGATCTGTTTAGGGTCAAGAGGGACAATCGTATCTCATGATCTTCTGAGAGCACGTTAGAATAACACGCTGACAGTTAGATTGATACCGTCCATGTCACAACTTGCAAGGCTTCCTGTTTGTGCCTGCAACTTGACACCCAACAGCACCCATTCGATCCATTGAAGACTAGGAAGGGGAGTCGTTTTGCACACGCTGCAGAATACTTTTAATTAATAATTATTATAATAAGAATGATTTTAATAAGAAAGCACATCACTCACTGACGAGTCGGCCGTCCGGGTTTTTAGATCCACCGACTCACAACAGACTTAAAAGTTTTCGATCGAGTCCTAAAAGCATTGAATAATTCCAGGCACACTTTCCTGCTGCACGATCAGCGCATGAGCAAGAGCAGAAGATATAGAGGAATTCGAAGTTTTGTGTCTGGTATGGTAAACCAGTTTACAGACCTTAATGACTATACTAGGGGGTGTCAAAGTTAAGGATATTTTTAAAAGATTATACACCCACGAGAAGGAGTTATTAGGGCGTGTCAAAGGACGTCTGTTTAAGCATCTGGTATGGACCAGTAGGAGTGTAGAACAGTGAACGGACGATAAGTGAGCGGGGTACTTATTGAAGTATCCTGTTCTCTTTGTCTGAATTTTTTAGTTCCTTTTGTGCTCAGTCGAACATTCAATGTCTTTGTTTATCAGTGATTAATGTTTTAACTGTAATATGACGTGAAGTTTTTTGATTTGAATCACTTTGGCCGTATACTTTGATATTGCGAAACAAAAATGAGATGTTTTGACACATCTTATCAAAGGAACCTAAACACGTTATTTGTCTATCCGAGTTCTGATCAAAGCTGTCCATTTTTTTCATAAATAATGAACGGTAAGGTTATCCGGACTCGAAGTCCAATCCCGTTTTCAGAATTAGGGACAGTGCTTTGACACGCTCTATTACTTCTTCTGCCAGACCTTGGCGGGTGTTTTCTGTGGACACCTCCAGAGGTACCTGGAAAAAATGCCGTTGACATTTTTTTAACAATTATTCACTCGTTTTGTCTATTTATTTAGTAATGGAATATCTATTACGCTGAATAATTATCCTAAGTGTAAGAACTGAAAAGACTTTCTTGAAGAGATTGTGATTTCCAGTAATGCTTCGATACAAAATTACAAAATTAAATTATTTTGCGATTCTTTCCCTCTCCGTTGTTGAAGATTATTTCCCTCATAACTTTGACACCCCTATTGCTGTGTGATCTGCCTTTGCAGTACACCTTCTTCCATTTTTGCACTTAGTTTCTTACTCTTGAGATCCCAGTTGGGTTGAGTGACTGGGTTGGATACTGTAACGTTCGACCGCAGATCTCGGAACAGATTCCTTTATCTCTAACCAATGAACTGCCGAACGTGAACCTCCCTGGAGAACTGTATACTTTATTTGTGTATCCAGATCTAGTTCGTTAAACTATCCGCTAACAAGCACAGAGGATTTAATAATTGTTGAACGGGTTTCAAATAACCAACTAGTCTTTTGTAGGTCTCTGGTGAAGCTTAGGTTACTAAATACAGGTGGAACTATTCTAGACCTGGGTTGCATAAAATTTGGGCAGCGCTTCCGCTACTGGTGATCAAGTCGGAACGCCAGGACCCACAAGGAGCAACCGCCAAGACTAGGAGACCTAGTAGATGCTAGGAAGTAGGAAGGCAAAGCAATTACACCGAAATAAAGTCTAACACGACACCAGATGCGTCCAACTCAGTTTTGGCACACAACTCAAGCCTACTTATCAAAATGGAGGAAATCACGGGCTCATATACATTACATGGCGTTTACTTGCTGACAAGGTCACGCAGCGCTCTTGGACCGGCAATCCTTCACTACTCAACAACTCTGCTGTGACTAAGACTTCACCATAGAACCTACTTTCACTCTGAACGCCCTGATTTCTGTTACTCAACAGATCAGACCCCAAGTCAGCGACCTAATCAACACCCCAATTCTGCTCTCCAGATCTGCTCTCCAAGTCTACTCTGTCGTGCGCATACACATCGCTACACAACATACATCGCTGTCAGAGGTACACCACACATACACATAACACATGGACGATGTCATACACATACACAAGTGTACCACAATCGCCCCCCACAATTGAGTAATCTGAATACAGAGATTACCATCTCCAACACCACAACAAGGATTACTCACAAACGGTCAAGCCAAACCCACTCTAAACGCGAAGAGAATCCGGGTTACACTCAACTAGACTATCCACCATAGCCTGGAGCTTGAAGGCTCAACTCAAAGAACTAAGGCCTCCAAGCCCTACCTGCGAAGTTTACCCCTAGTGGGCTCTCTCTTCAACTCGCCCTAACGGCACCAACGGCCTTACCGGGATGCGCCACTTCGCACTCGGTCAACCTAGCCGAGGTGCCCAAACTGACGTGACAACTCTCCAAGGAATCTGATTTGCACAGTTCTAGCTCCTGATTTCTGACCTCAAAGGCAATATACACTACACTGAAAAAATACAGTCTCCTCCCTCACCACCAAGAGTGTTCTCTCCAAGACTGAAAAACTGAGAATGCCCATTTAGGGTTCGCGACCCTCCTTATCTGGTCTCCTTGAGTTTGCCTTGTGACCATGCAGCTGCCACTTTTTGGTTAATCACTGCCCGAATGTCATCTGGTGGGATAAAGCAAAAGGTGTTACAATCGCCCCAACCAGCAAAACGCAGTTCTTCCACTGAACTGCGGTATCTACAATACCACATTAGGAACAACACTTCCTCAAATCCAGAGGAACAGTACCCCATCCAGGGTAAGATTAAACCCTTTCTCAGGACTATGCTCCATTACCGAGCATCCGTTGAAGCTTTCGGGTGAGACAGAACCCTAGCTTCCAAGTGGTGAACTCGTCAGTTTCTTTTTATCCACCTCCTTACTATGATACACCATAGTAGCGTCAGCCTAAACCTGATTGACATCCGACAGCCATAAGCAGTCAGCAGACCACAACTCCACCTTTAGACGAGCAGATTGGCCAGATCTACTCGGTTCTAGTGTCCTTGAAGGGCCCTTTGGCATGACTCTTCTGACTCGATTCAATCCACCGCTTAGCTGGCAGAGACCACTGCGGACTGTCGTCTCACAAAGTATCTTCGAAGTGGTTCCTGGAACTTGTATAATGCTAGATCATCTAGGTACTCCCAAGCTTCACTTACCAATCCCGGGACTCTATCTGTCCAACGGCATAGGTATTGAGTGACGGGTTCTCTAGCTCCATCTGGATTCGGTGATGCTCGATGATCTACTATCTCAATCAACTCAAGATCATCAGCTCTTGGTAATGCTTCTAACACTGGATGCTATTTCTGATATCTTCCTGGCAACGATTTTAGTTCTTCACGAAACATTTTCAAGTTAGAAACATGAATGATGGGGTGATAATGCTTCATACTAGCTGGAAAACGTAACTTATAAGTCACAGGACCTAACTTCTTCTCAATCAGGAATGGTCCGGCCCACTTTGGAAGAAGCTTCTTGGCTAAGTCCACCCCTGCGGGTATTCTGAAGTTCTTGGTTCTCAACCAGACCCTCTGCCCTTCTTCGAACTGTACGTCTTGCCTACCACGGTTTGCATACTTGGCATACCGTTGTTGTGCCTTCTCCATGTGTTTCTTGGCTTCTTGAAACACAGTACCTTGAACACGTATGAAAGTCTCTAGATCTGGAGGATCCTGATTTGACCTTCCTGTGTTTTCATGCCCCTTGGTAGCCAGAGCTGTAGGAGTCCAAGGTGCATGAGAGCCTCGATAAACCACTTCAAATGGTTTAAATCCTGTACTCGAATGCTTAGTGTTGTTATATGTAAACTCCACCAAGTCCAAGTGCTCGCTCCAATCACTTTGATCTCGCATGATATAGTTTCTCAACCCTTGCTCTACTATCTGTATCGTCCTTTCCGTCTGACCATCAGTTTCAGGATGATAGGAGGAACTGAACTTGAGGGTAGTTCCGAGTCTTCGAAACAAACCCTTCCAAAACTCAGCAACAAACCTCCTATCCAAGTCTGAAACAATGTCTTTAGGCATCCCGTGATACTTAAAAACATATCGAATGAATAGTTCAGCGGCACCTTTTGACGTTACTGCTTCCTTACAAAGGATGAGGTGAGCTTGTTTGCTGAAACGATCGATGACAACTAGTAAAGTGTCAAAACCTCCTGACTCAGGTAAGCCGGTGCATAAGTCCATACTTATGCTCTCCCAAGGCCCATCAGGTATTGGCAAAGGTCTCAGCAATCCTGCAGGTCTCCTCCGCTCAGTTCGTTGTTGCTGACATGTCAAGCAAGTCTGCACGTACTTGATTACATCCTCCAACATGGACGGCCAATAGAACTGCTCTTTAACTCGTTGCAATGTTCTATTTTGTCCTCCATGTCCAGCCAGTTCACAATCATGACATTCTTGCATGACGAGTGTCCTTAGAGGTCCAACTGGAACATAGACCTTGGTTTGCTTATAAAACCAAAGGCCATTGCGAAATGAGAGATGACGTACCAATGGATCTCTCCCTTGTTGGCTGGTCCAACGTTGAGCCTGAGGATCATCTGGCAATGCTTGTCTGATTCGATCCAAAAGCTCTTCACTTGTGTCTTGGGTTGTTAACGCCTGGATACGTCTGCTTAACACATCCGCTGGAATATTTTCCTTCCCCTTTTGATATCGCCATTCGATATCAAAACGTGCAAGCTCCACTTGCCATCTCTGCTGTTTGCGTGACAACCGAGGTTTACTTTGAAAGTATGTATTACCCTCGCAGTCCGTCACAACAGTAACTTTGCTTGGTAACAAATAATGCTCCCAACGTTTCAGATAGTGGACAACTGCGAACATCTCCTGTTCATGAGCAGGCCATTTTGCCTCTGTTTCTGAAAACTTATGACTTTCGTAAGCCACTGGATGCTTTTCTTGCATCAGCACTCCTCCAATGACCCATTGAGAAGCATCTGTGTGAACCTCGAAAGGTTCTCCCATCTTTGGAAGAGCTAGCACGGGCATTTCTGTCAGTGCTTGTTTCAACTCTTGAAATGCTCTTTCAGCTGCTGGGTTCCAAATAACCTTGGAAGCCTTGCGCAATAAGCCAAACAAAGGTGCGGCTTTATGCGCAAATTGATAAACAAAGCGCCGAAAGTATGTGGCTAACCCAAGAAAAGATCTGAGCTCATGAACACTCTCAGGTCTCTTCCATTCAACAATGGCTCGAATCTTAGCCCTGTTAGGGTGAATACCATGCGCATCGATCAAACATCCTAGAAACACCACACTCTCTTGTCCAAAAGAACACTTGCTCTTCTTGAGGTAGAGTTGATGTTCTTCCAGGCGCTTAAGAACTGTTTCAACATCTGCTAGATGCTGATCCCAAGTGGATGAGAAGATGATGATATCGTCCAAGTACACGATAACACTCTCATCCAAAAGATCTCTGAAGATCTCGTTCATCAGCCTGCAAAAAGTACCAGGTGCATTGGACAATCCAAACGGCAACACTGTATACTCAAACAAGCCATACCTCGTCCTTATAGCCGTCTTTTCTTCGTCTCCTTCTTTGATCCGGATTTGATGATATCCAGAACAAAGATCCAACTTGGTGAAGTACTTTCTTGTGGCCAACCGATCTGTGGTTTCATCCATGAGAGGAAGAGGATACTTGTTCTTGACAGTAACCTTATTAAGTGCACGGTAGTCTGCACACATGCGGATACCACCATCTTTCTTGGCCACGAACAACACCGGTGCAGCATAAAGTGATATGCTGGGTCGTAAGATACCTTAAGCTACCAACTCTTTCAATTGAGTCTTCAGCTCTGTTAGCTCATCAAACGACATGCGTCTTGATGGCACTGCGATAGATGTAGCCCCAGGAACCAGATCAATGGCATGATCCAAGGCTCTCCTCGGAGGAAGTCCTATTGGTAACTGATCCGGCATTATATGAGAATACCTCTCAATCAGCATTTGCATATCAGGATGTATGGGAAGAGCAGCAACACGTTCTTCCTCATCCGTCTCCACCTTGGGTTTAGACATCACTGCAACCCAAGCTTCGTCTACTGACTTGATCTGTTTTCCAAATTGTCTAGCTGTGCAGATCTGAAATGCCACCTTGGCTCGTTGGAACCTACGGACAGCATGGTTTGGCTCCTTAGGTCTCTCTTTGATGACCAATGGATGTGGTTGACCCGAGCCCCATCGATCCATGACTATGATGTTCCCTTCTTGAACATCTAGCTTTGCCTTGGTCTCTTGTAACCAAGACTAGGACAAGATACCTTCCATCGTGTCACCTAAGCTCATAACTAAAAACTCATGCTTCCTAGTTACCCCTCCAACAGTAATAGGAACACTCATGAGCTTTTCTGTAACGGTTGTGCTGCCTTGCACAAACCTTACCAACAACGGGCTCATGATCTTGGTTCTAGTCATCCCTAAGATCCTGACCAGCTTTTCATCCAAGACATTCACATCTGCTCCAGTATCTATAAGCAAACAACATTGTTGGTTTCCTATCTTCACTTCAATCCACGGAAGAAAATCTCCATGTTCTACCAAATGCTCATCAGCACATACCTCTGCTCCAGTAGACGCCTCAACTAGTTCTTCAACACTGGTTGTCTCTTCAGCTGTCAACCCACGAACGTTGCTCGTCGTTGAACGTTGAGGACACTCACGAGCGATGTGACCATCCCGTCCGCATCGAAAACAGATGATCGTCCTTGAAGGTGTAACACTGCTAGCTCCACTGCTCCTAGCACCTGAAGTCGAAACTTGGTTGGATCCTGCATTGGATGCATAAGATCCAGTAGGTCGGGTCTGAGTAGGACCACGAGTAACTCCTTGCTGTTGAGACCCACGAGGAAACCTCCTTCCCGCTGCACCAAATCTTTCACCACCACGTCCTCTACCACCTTTACTCTGAGAGGACGCTATCTGTCCTTGAGGATTGCGCCAAAATCCTCTACTAGGCTCGCCACCACTTGTTCCACGCTGAAACTTGGAGGGCTGCACGGTGTAGTTACGTTCCGTAGTGTTCTTTGCTGCTTCTAGAAATGCAAACAAGTCTTGCATGTCCTCGGACTTATGAAACATAACCCAGCTATCAAACACACTAGCATAGAAACCTTGCAGACCTTTCTTCAAGTGAAACAGCAAGTCGGTGCGATCCACCATGTGCAAACGAGTAACCAACTCAGAAAATCGCTGGAGATACTGTCTGATACTCCCTGTCTGTCTCAGATGAATGAGCTCTAGTCGAAACTGTGTAGCTTCATCCACTGGTATCAAATGTCGTCGGAGTTCATCTTTCAACTCCGGCCAAGTAGACATAGGAGTTGTACCGTTCAAACTCCTCATCCGCTGTTGACCTCCATACCATTCCTTAGCCTCTCCTTCCAGTCTACTAACAGCATAGGTGAACCAACTGCGCTCATCGAAATTCTCCAAGTAATTCTCCATTTCAGTAATCCATAACTCAAACCTGGAAAAGCTTTTCTCACCATTGAAGGCTGATGGTATTGCTGGTTCAGCCCACTTCACTTTCCGCTTGTGCCCTTCTTTGGCTGAACTGCCTTCCGCAACATTCTCTTGCACCTTCTGTGACCCATCTTCATTCTTATCTACTTGAGCAATATCAACTGCTCCTTCACCTGGTAGTGCTAAATCCTTGACTTGCTCGATTTGCAGTACAGGGACCTCCGCTTCCTTCTCTTGTGTCGCTTTTGCTTGAGTTAAATCCGCCTTAAGCACCTTGTTCTCAGCTTCCACTTGCTCAAGTCGGCCTTCCAACTCTCTCAGCAATGCTTTCATCTCGTCCAACTCGGTCGACACAGCCTCCATTGTCGATGGTGTTTAGCAAAGACTCAACTTGAGCCTGCTCTGATACCAACTGTAACGTTCGACCGCAGATCTCGGAACAGATTCCTTTATCTCTAACCAATGAACTGCCGAACGTGAACCTCCCTGGAGAACTGTATACTTTATTTGTGTCTCCAGATCCAGTTCGTTAAACTATCCGCTAATAAGCATAGAGGATTTAATAATTGTTGAACGGGTTTCAAATAACCAACTAGTCTTTTGTAGGTCTCTGGTGAAGCTTAGGTTACTAAATACAGGTGGAACTATTCTAGACCTGGGTTGCATAAAATTTGGGCAGCGCTTCCGCTACTGGTGATCAAGTCGGAACGCCAGGACCCACAAGGAGCAACCGCCAAGACTAGGAGACCTAGTAGATGCTAGGAAGTAGGAAGGCAAAGCAATTACATCGAAATAAAGTCTAACACGACACCAGATGCGCCCAACTCAGTTTTGGCACACAACTCAAGCCTACTTATCAAAATGGAGGAAATCACAGACTCATATACATTACATGGCGTTTACTTGCTGACAAGGTCACGCAGCGCTCTTGGACCGGCAATCCTTCACTACTCAACAACTCTGCTGTGACTAAGACTTCACCATAGAACCTACTTTCACTCTGAACGCCCTGATTTCTGTTACTCAACAGATCAGACCCCAAGTCAGCGACCTAATCAACACCCCAAGTCTGCTCTCCAGATCTGCTCTCCAAGTCTACTCTCCAAGGAATCTGATTTGCACAGTTCTAGCTCCTGATTTCTGACCTCAAAGGCAATATACACTACACTGAAAAAATACAGTCTCCTCCCTCACCACCAAGAGTGTTCTCTCCAAGACTGAAAAACTGAGAATGCACATTTAGGGTTCGCGACCCTCTTTATCTGGTCTCCTTGAGTTTGCCTTGTGACCATGCAGCTGCCACTTTTTGGTTAATCACTGCCCGAATGCCATCTGGTGGGATAAAGCAAAAGGTGTTACAGATACAAGTTACCGTATCGTCCTCGTACACCAGAGAGGAGAGAATATAAGGGGTACGAACTGAAAATGCTCAAGTGTTTTTTTCATAGAAACACGCATTCTATATCTGCTTGATATACATGACTGTATACACAGATGTCAGCTGGTCCTTATCAGAAAGATGTTACTGTCCCCACTAGTCAACATACCTTACTGATAGGCTGTAAGCTCCCGGAGCTTCTTCTCATCGTCTGACAACAGAAAGAACCGATCAAAACAATCACAGCACGTCCCCTGAGAACAGTAAAACAACATACAGCGATTCTTTCCTAACAGAAAACAAGTCAACAAACAAGCACGTGACTAAAGACATGAAAAGAAGGAAGGAAGGAAGGAAGGGAATAGAAACAAGACTGGAGGTTGGAATATGTACAGTAGGTTCAGCAAAGACTTACAAATTGCATCGGGCCATGTTCAGGTGGAATATGTAGCGCAAGGAGGAGCGGACCAGATGCGGTAAAGGTCCCACTCTCTCCACGTTCAGGTGAGGCGGAACAAGTGCTGAACGGCCACATAGAGAGATAGATCCGCAACTCCACATGGAGCGAGCTGTGGAATAACTAACAGCATAGCAGCAGAAAGTAATATTCAAGACTCACTACAGTAGCCGCATCTCGATAAAAACCCTTACATAAACCCCAAATCTTCAGCACCCCGTTCATATCTATAATCCTTTGACAAATCTCTTCACGGAGTGCCTGCACCTACAACGGACACCTGCAGGATTGCTGTTGCATTTTTGGCGCACTTGCTTGAGATTTGGGTAGCCAAGGTTGATATTGCAGTTAACCACGCACTGCACGGTGGTTTAAGAGAGAGAACAGCTTCGTTTTCAAAAGTCCTCGGCCTGCAATCCTGAGCTGCAGACCATGTCCTTTTATTATTCCCAACATAGACCGATCTTCGATGGGATAAAGCATGGGACTTGATTCAGTCATCGAAGAAATGTAGGGAGACTTTAGTGACCATGGACTCTATGATATTTTCTCACCAGATATGTGATATAAACAGAGTATCACTAGACAACATTCTATGCTAGGAGTATATGAGACTAGTTTCCAGCTGAGAGTAGTCTAAACTGTGAAAGATTCTCCAGAAAAGATCGTGAACAGATAATCGTTTTTGAGAGGATCGAACAACTGAGATCAGGGTCGACTGTTGAACCTATGGACGAAAATGGTATGTCACCACCGGACAAAACGTATTACACAATTAACTGTACGGTACCTGTAGCAACTGTAATATTACAGTTAGCTGGACAAACCAGAAAAGATAAGATGGATTTACACTTGCAGAACTAGATAAGCTGTGCTAACCTCGTTGGACAATAAACCCATAAGCTATACGGATGCGAGTGGGATCTAGTAGTCACCATAAACTTCTTTCATCTGTGTGAAACTCATATCTGTCTCTGCCTTTTGTCTAAGATCAAGTGTAGTATTTGTTCTTATCAGTTTATAATCTGATACGAGGGTCATCGACCCTCACGATATTAATCCTATTTCTTTCACGGGTGCGAGCCCCATGGAGTAGCTTGCAACTTCGGTCTCGTCAGTGTCGCCTGGGTATCGCACTACCTCCTTGGCTGGCACAACCCAACCTCCCCTTCGGAGGAATCTAGCGGATATAAAACAGCATTTTGTGGTGATGCAAGACTCTGTAAGCGACGATGATGCAGCGTCCAGATATTCTGTTGAATATCCTGTGTAGATTGTACGTATATCGGTTCGCTCGCTTCTGGGAGCATTCGCTTTTCACTATTCGAAGCGCTTATGAGATGCAACTGATATTTCGAGTTTTTGATATGGTCTGCAGTCATGTAGTCATGTCATATACTCACCTAGTGTAGAGTCCAGTTCATCATCCCAGTGTTCTGTAGGCAATAATTCTGCTCGATATTGGCAGTGCATTTTAAATGGGTTCCTTGCCAAAAAGGTTCACGGGATTGGATCTCTTCCTCGACCGTGCATAGAGCAAAGTTTACTTCGGCATTCGACGGATGCAGAAGAAACGTCCAGCAGCTTGTACATTTTGGTCCTCCTACAGTATGTGTGTTTAAAATCTCCAGCTGCCTCTGTGTATCTGGCCGCGGTGACCTGAATAATTAGGAGTGATGATGATTATCTCCGTCCTGATCGCCTTCTCAGTTTGCTGTACGTCAAAGAAGATTCACAGGTACTGTTGTTTCTCTTCAATCCCCGGTGATGTTGTCGAAGCTTTAAACCTGCGGGATGGGATGGGATGGTGGGAATGGTTAGCGTCCGCTTGGCACTAAATGCTCGGCTTGAAGCTGACCTGAAATCAAGATCGTAGTTGCAGTTCACGGCTTTTTCACAAGCATCTGGTACTTCAGGATTCTCTTTCGGGGCACTTCTGTCCATTAAGCACTTTCGGTTTGCTGCTGCCTCTGGTTGTAAAGATCAGATGATATTATCTTTGATTTCTGCTCAGATCCTTCAAACAGTACAAGGAAGTTTGATGGGGATTGCACATGGAGCTGAATAAGCACCACAGCGTCCAGCGGACCATTCACGCTGTTTGTTGTGTAGTTCCCAAAGCTGGGTTACACTCTGTTTCCACCTGCAGCTCGTACACAAGCTCATCGATCTAGAGGATCAGGCGGAACGTATAGTAACTGGAATGACATCGATGATTAGTACTGCAGCGCTAGTAGTACCCGATTCCTCTATGACGATCAGTTTCTCAGCCATAAGTATGAAGGAGGTAAGGTTTATAGATGACATAGGCCGAAACAATCGTCAAGAGAGCACTAGAGAAACGAAGAATATACGAACAGATGTGAAGTATCGAGGAGACGGAAACAATGCAAGCACACTCTACACCTATAGCAAATACGATTTACGATTTAGATACTACATGCAGTACTAATCATCGCTGTCAATCCAGTTACTATACGTACTGCGTGGAGTGAAGAAGAGTATGTCGTCTCAGAAGGTGGACATGAGCGGTTCATACATGCTTACTTGCTCGCCTTTCTGACCCTCCTTTCCACTAGTCTGTCAACTGCCAGAACGTTATAGCTAGTCGATGAGGATTCCGTCCATGAAGAGAAAGGGGAGAGTTTTGGTAGGAAATCGCGTCAGAATGTTGAACAACTGTAAAGTTATATACCTAGTAGAATGGACATAAAATGTTCAACAAATAATTTATCAACAATATTAAGGTTTGTTTTGATGGTGACTCTCAAATGGCATCACATTTGGCAAAAGGTTAGAGATCAACCGATGAAAATTGAAGATATCGTTGCTCTTGAGATTTATGTGCGGGCATTTCATAACCAGACATTAATGAGAAACTGTTCTATAATATAGTTTTTGGCCACCAGTGTACTTGTGGCTAAACTTACTTCGTCTAGCTAAAACTTCTTGGATTGGAGTCAAGAGTAATTAGAATATTTGTTCCAATATCAGGACTATTCAAAATGTATGGTGGTGATCATCACATAGATGCTTTTGAGATATTTATTTATTTGTAAATACGATCTTGTAGTATATTGTAACTCATAGACTTAAAAGCTAGTTATCCACGGAAGAAGAATGATATCCTCATACTCATTATATACAATTGTGACATGATATATGTAAAAAAATTGAAAAAGTTTTGAAAAATAAAAGTTGTGGTATTATACTCTATTTCTATGGGTGCAAACGAATGTACTGTCACTGTCATGAGGCATGCATATCACCTCTTCTAAGGTTGGAAGAGGAGAATATGCAAAGAGTTTTAATTTATTTCTTAATTCTTTCAAAAATGTATGTCTTAACTCTTCCTTTTAGTAGAGTTAGGTTATAAACTAAAGCTTACAAATTAAACATATATTTCAAAAATATATACGCACTTAGAGTTCTCTCCAGTGATGGGCTTATTAACTCTTTCTTTTGGAAAAGTTATGCTATAAACTAAAGTTTACAAATTAAATATATTTTTACACGTGGGAGTGAAAGATCTTTATATGAAAATAAAGTTCTCTTCGCATGGATTTTGTATAACTGAAGTGAACATGTGTAATGAAGTTACCAAGTGTAATGAAGTTACCAAGTGCGATCTAAATTTAATGATTTAAATTTAGTACTATAAATTTAATGAAGCTAATTTATAAAAGTTTGACACAAAATAACAATTTGTAAACCCTGTCGACCACTAGTTTTCTCATGACTTTGCACTTTAGTACATTGTATTTTTCATCAAATTATTTTTGAAGATTGTTTTCAATCAATTGCTGAGGATTATTTTGGTTCTTTGTTAAACATTTGTCTTTTTTCTTTTTTTTTTCCTAAAAATGCAGTTTGGATAATTTGTAAACCCTGTCGACCACTAGTTTTCTCATGACTTTGCACTTTAGTACATTGTATTTTTCATCAAATTATTTTTGAAGATTGTTTTCAATCAATTGCTGAGGATTATTTTGGTTCTGTGTTAAACATTTGTCTTTTTCCTTTTTTTTCCTAAAAATGCAGTTTGGATGCGTATTCACCTCTTTCACGTTCAAATGGAGGAGGTATTATGCATGCTTATTAATTTATGAACTAACCCTTCCAGAAAGAAGGGTTAGCTCAAAAATTAATATGTATTAAAATAATTACTTTTATTCATGCAGAAAACTTTAGTTATAGTGGAACCCACTGCGCTTCTAGTTTTTCCTCCTCTCAAAGTCCATGTGTTATTCAGTTCAGAACTATTTAAATTAAGATTTTTAAAGTTAGTAAATTAAATTTAAATATTTAGATTTAGATTTAGATTTATCTTGTATCTGTGCAGTAAGCAAACATTTGCCTGTTGCACGGAGCACTTTTATAGATTTTCACTTTTTCAATAAAAACTCTCTATCAAAATGGTCATGTAAAGCGAATCATTTCAAAGAATTTTAAATTTATATTTCTGATTGTCCTTTTGTGTCTCTTTGTCCCCAACACTCGTTTGAAATGCATGTTCACTAGTTCCAAATTTCACCTACTGCAGGACAATAATCAGTTATCTGTTGTGAAATACATCGTTTTCTAATGTATTGTAGAAAACTCTAAGAATGATACATCATTGATTTGTCGGTGATGATTTCTGAAGAATAAAAACTACTAAACATATGGACTATTAGAAATGTACCATTAGACTATTAAAAATTTCCTATAGAGTATAAAAAACTATGTTTTCTAGTCATCAGTTTTTCATCACAAACTGGAAACAGTTGGTCATAAAGATGAACCATTTGTTGAATGAAAAATGACTTCTCACATCTAGGTCGACCACTTAGTAATACTAATCCTAGTCGTTGGTTGCTCAGTATTGTGTAAATATAAGTTTTTTATCTGATCTAAATGTAATCTGTAATACGTTCTTGATATGCTCAAAAAATGAAACTTTCTGATTAGTTTGTGATTTATGACTGTTTCTCAGTTGGCGTAAGCCTCGTGGATGAATTAGGAGACAAAGCATGTGATGTATTTATGTATATCTGAGCTCTACTTCAAGAGGAAAGAGTGGATATATATTATATATACCCACTCTTATCCTCTTGAATATAATTGTTTATATATATATATATATATATAGAGGTAAAACAGCTTTTAGAGAAAATAATTACTTAGCCCGCACATTGAAGGTAACTCCAAAATAATTTTGAACCCATGTAAGTACAAAATGAGTAAACGAGAGTGGTAACATGTATGCTGACTTGGTATGATAAGTCAACAAATGAACATAACCAAGGTCACTAATTGTTGATATATATATATCAATAATTCTTTTCTGAAAAAGAGAGTCGGCTATGATGGCAATGATCACAATCCGTCTGCACACCTCTGCTTCGATCATTGATGTAACACTATTTGTTTTTTTGATTCGGGTCCAAGTTTGATGTTGGCTACATGCGTTCACCTCTTTCTCGCAATTCCCTCTTTATCTTATCTTACATTGCATACCTCACTCATTTTTCCGATTTATTCTCTACTGCACGATCTTGTCTATGACTTCTCTTTTCCTTTATTTTTCATCGTCAATCTGCTCTATGATTTTCATTGTGATATTTGCTCCTCATGTTTCTTTCGTCCTTATTGCTTCCTACATCCTCTTTCTTTCTCTTTCTATGCTTCTTACATCTCTTTTGTGTCTACTCCTTCTTTCTCGATCCGCTCCAACAACCACACTGTTATCATCATGTGCTCATATGTACAATTGTTCTTTCTACTTGACGTCGTAATCATCCAATCATGAAAATATGTATGTGGGTTTTTTTCAACTTCCTTTGCGAGAACGGGATTCATTATCATTTTGGACAGATTGCTCCTTCACACAGAGGAAGGACTAGCATACCTAAAGTTGGTGTTGGGAATGAAGTCTTTACTCTCCTCTTGCGCTTTTAACTTTTTTGCTGCGGACGTGCTAGAGTGGTTCATAAGTGTAGTGCTAAACTCTTTTCCCTATGATTAATCTTTCTTTCACCTCATCAGTTGCTGCTCCGTCGTCAGACGATAACCTTCTTTGAGAGCTGTAGGGTCATATTGTGCGAGAGGAGGATTTGCATAGAACGGTCATTTTTGTAAATTTACGATGCGTAACATAAAACACGAGAGATGTATCCAAGAATATGCAAGATATTTGGTTGTGAAAAGCGTGTAAGATCGAGAAACATGAACGACGAAGTATGAGCATAAACTTCCAAACCAAAATCATATTTTTTACTACTGCCAATTATTCACACAGTTTACAAACAGACTCAATGGTCTTTGGTGTTAGAAAAAATCACAAAAATCTTTATCTAATGCTATAGCTGCATAGCTCTCGAAAATTCTAATCCCACGATATCCAACATGTCTTCTACTGATTCTCGTGGAAGAAGTTACGTCACTTCTAAGTCCAATGCCTTCAAACTCCAAAATCTTCCATCCTATTTGCCAAAACCTACATGAAGTGCTAGGCACGATCCTTGCAAAATTCCAATTCTGACAATATCCAAAACATCATCAACAAACCTCCTTATACGAAGTTATGACACCCCGAAGTATTTTACCCAAATTCTTCTTCATTGAAGCGAAAGGCTTATGCAGTTTTGTACTAAGTCAGGAACTCCACCCGAACTTGAAACCTCATTAGTATCCACACCGATGCTCCAAATCGACTATTCTTTGTCTTGTTACAAAGCTTTCGACTAGTTCTTTCCAACGGTATCACTCTTGTCCTCCACAAAAATAGTTATGGCTGTTTAAAATTATGACTAAAAATTGTGCGAGAGCTCTCACAATTTTGGATCTCTATGCTCCAACTCTATCCAAAAAGTGCAAAAACTGCAAGAGAGCTCGTGCAGTTAGGTCGAAAATCCTGAATGTTCAGAAAATTGAACCTCGCCATTAAAGGCTATGCCATTATAAAGTGCTAAAAAAAAGATCTTATAAACGTCCATAAATAATAAAAAATTAGGTCAACTTGGTTAATAAAGATTCAAATTTTTTTATTATATCCAATGCCAGTATATTGTCTTTATTCCGATCATCAACTGGAGATAAGCGGACTCGAACCGCTGACATCCGCCACAGGGTAAGCCACCGTGATCATCAAAATTGTAGAAGAATAATGATCACGATGAGCATAATTCAATTATGATCATCGTGATTATGATTATCAGCATGAGGATTAAGATTCATATATATATACAGATATATCCTTTCAATATCCTTGATCATCAAGTTAATTATGATGATCCTTTCATAATTAACTTGATGTAGAATTGTCCATGTTGCTCCAAATCCGGTGGTTTTGATGTCACCAGAAAGCTCTTGAAAAGATCTTTCCAATGGTACATAGCATGCCCTGATCAGAGCTTTGCACAAATAGTAATGCTCCCTCAGAGGTTTCTAAACGATTCGAGACTTTAAACTGTGAGAAGGCTCGCACACTTTTGAGCTCACACCTCCCACAACACCTCCCAATGATGAAAACTATGCAAAGGCTTGCACAGTTTTGCTTGAAAATCCACATATCAGCAAAAAACTTCAACTTGTCTTAAAATCCTTTATTAATCTCCAAATCCAATGTTTACACACTTTTGAGACCGAGACCTTCTCATCACCTCCTAGTGTTGAAAAACTAGAAAAAACAGCCGAAAACTTCAAACAGCTATAGCCTCCTCTTTTGAATTCTAAACTTTACGTTTTTTATATCTATGGAATGGACTTGGAAAAACTTATCCAACGGTGCCAAAAAGTCTCGATTTTGATCTTTGTAATGACTTTTACGATTGTTTGAAGTTCTCTGTGATATCTTAAGACGAAAAACTATAAGAGGCCTCGCATTTTGGTGCCTACACCCAAAGTGATCAAAATGACCCCAACACAACCTCCCAAGTCTCTGAAATCTAGGCTGAAAATTTGGACAACCTTTCAATGTTTAACTCAAAACCACTAGACTGAATCCTAGAACCCCCGCTTCTAGTGTGGTCACAAGCTAAGGTGTAAAACTCCATGTCTGCCGTGTGTTACATATACCTATTTTGCTGCTGTTTTAGCAATCTTCCAGTCTGGGAGTGGAGCTAAGGTCAGCATGCACAAGTCGAAGGTTTTGATCATCGGCAAGTATTGCGAACCCTCAGCTTGGCTGTGGCACCAGCGTTCTTCTTTTCTGCACAAGCAACAGGAGGTTAGGTACCTGAAGATGTCATTTGTCTACAAGTTGCGGTCATCGGACGCATGAGACTTCTGTCATCAATGACTATCAGTCCGTCTTCAAGCTCTTTCCTCCCTTTTTCTTTCTTTTGAGGCTCAAGCTATTTTGTTACGGTTCTACTTTGTCTTCTAGCATTTTGCACAGTTTGCATTCTGGTTTTGCACTTTTCTGGTGGTTTTCCTTCCACTCGATCTTTTCCTCTGATTCTTCCTTTGTCACAAACGTGCAGAACATGTTAGCTGGGGGCTCTTCCAGTGGCACAACTAAGAGCTGATTTGGAGTCTTTTGGAATCACCGACCTCCGCTTTCTATTTTTGACAAAGTTCTTCATTGTTGCAATATCCGCAACTCAAAAGGGTCCTTACATAAGTCTCTACGTTCACTCTAACAGATACATTTTTATCTTAGTGCTTTTCTTTTAATGTTCAATATCACATTTTGGTATCATGTTTTAGATAAATTGACAACATAATGTTTAGATGTAAATTCTTACATGTAAAGAGTTTTATGAACAACAACTATATAAAAATATTATATACTATTATAAAAATATCATATTAATTTCAACCTCATATTTATTTATCAGTTTATCTATTTCAAATATTATAGTTATGTTTTTCTAACTTAAATTTATTATAAGAGTATATGTACTATGAATTAATTAGATGTTGTTACTTAATAAAAAATTTATATTTTTTATGATATTTTTTAAGAGTATTTGATAGATCGCACATGGTTTTGATATACACCATAATGATCACTCAATGAAGACAAATGAAATAGTAAATGATAACGATCGATCGAGAAATGATCATAAAAACTTAAACTCATCAATAACTAAAGCACGATGGAAGAGAAAAACTTATAAGTCATGACTGAACAGAAACAATAACACTAGTGAGGAATGATGAAACACTGATGATGATGCAATCAAATGATCCGTCTTGAAAGAATATTATTTATACCAGAATATATTCAATTGCATGATTGATGCAGTTGTGACAAAACACAAATTTTCATGTAATCTTGTTATAAATCAACGTTGTAATCTAAAATAATTTGAAGAATTTATAACAATAATGAAGATGAAAAGACGTGGTGTCAAACTCCCGTGATAGAGAGCCACAATGAGAAATCCAGCGTGATTGTACGAATGTGCAAAATCACAAATTGATAGCTTTTGTCCAATTGATCGAGACTGTCTCGAATAGCTACTACAACCACATCAACAATTGAACTTCAAACTTTCTTCCATTGAAACATCATAACATGGTTGAGAATTCATCGATCAACCTTTTAGATGCTGCAATGTCCTCCATGTTGTATGGTTATCAGACGTGCATAATAATCACTTGGAGCTCGGTTCAATTCATGTGTTGGAATAAATGTTTTCCAGATATAGTATTTTATTTTGACAACAAATCAGATCTCATCTTGGAGTACTCTAAATATATTTTAATTCTTAGACTACTCCTCTAAACTTTTTTAATTTTTTGAATAATATTTTTTTAGTTTTCTATATCTTTATTAAAGAATATTCACCCGTTAGATTTATTATTGTCTCGTTTTCGATATTATTGTCTCGTTTTTGCTGTACAGAGGAGAGGAAATAACTCCTCAGAGTCATTTTCGTTATACAGAAGATCTGGTTTTGAACTCTTGACGTCTTGAGCTTAACGCAAGCACCAACCACTGTGCTGAATTGTGGGTGTGTCATATAGCCAGTGCATGTACATATGATCCTCACATGACCACTGGTTTGAACATAATATGTATAAATAGAAATTATAAGAGAAAGAATGGAACTCATGGAAAGATTATGCACGATTAGAATAGGACTATCTAATCTTTCTTATTGAATATGTTTTGTTTCTTTTTATTCCATCATTTTCTAAAATATAGTCCATTTTTACATCTACAGAACTGAAAATACAGTGACTAATGAGGTGATAAGCAATATGAAGTCCAGATTCCATTTTTATATATGCAGAACTGAAAGTACCGTCTCTAACGAGGTGATAAACAATATGCGAAAAGAGTTAGGTGATAAATTAAAATCTCTAAAATATGCATTTTTTCAAAGCATTGCGCCTCGCTCTTATCATTCTTATCATTCTTGCTGTGCATCCCATTCTTTTTATGGGTTTTTCTTACAATCTTCGATAGGTCTATGTAATTAATATATGATATTTAATTTTAATTCAAAAGTATTAATAACTTTCAGTTTTACAGTTACCGAAATCTCATTAACACGTCTATGACACCCAGTGTGATGTCCGGTCCAGTGGCAGATTTCCCACTTTTTACGTGTTTCTCTTTCCTCTGCTAGGCCAAAAGGGCACTTTGGATACATATTTATCTTAACTACGTCAAGACATTTGATATATCCGTAAAACCACGTCCTCACCAAACAATGTTCGTTCCCGTATACCTGAACTATTGCATTATGGTGATCTTTATCTTTATCCTCGCCGGATTCTTTTACTTTGCTGTAAATATCGGCGATCCGGAACCATTTCCGGAAACTTTCTGCAGAGTACGGAAATCCATAAGTTCTTCCGGAAATCACTACACCACTCTATTTGCCGGAACGTAGACTACATGGTTAATTTATCTGGGGCTTGTCTTTCCCTTTCAAGTTTCAAGGATTGTGCAGTCTGTACACGACGGTGGGACGACGTCCTTGTTCTCCCGCCATTTTCTTCCTCCAAGTCCTCCCCGTCTTTGAAATTGCTTCTCGCGCTCTTCTCGCTAGGGTTCCCTCCTCTTCTCGTCTCGTAGTCTCGTAGATCTGCTTCCCTCCAGGCCACTTCATACCGAGTGTAGTGCATTCCGGGAAGAAGGAGTTACAACGTTGTTGCTCCCACCTCACATAATAGGAGTTTGGAAGTACGTCGAGCGCTTTCGTTGTTGTGTTCCTGTATAATATCCTAGCGTCTTGCGCGTTTGACTAGTGATTTCGATCCTGTGTCGGATAGTCGGTGCTAACCGTTAAATATAGGTACAATGTTCTTTTCTGTGTTCTCCTCCTCGAACCATTTACTAGATTTTGCGGATGGAGATTCTGATTTGGTACCGGTTCTTGCTGAATGTGGTCTAATTTGGAGTCCTATGCGTCCTTTTGAAGCCTGGGCCTACGTACGAGTGTCAGTAATTCGCCATTGTCGAGTTGCCAGTCTGCTGATATCCCGACAATTGATTTCAGGAGTTCGCAGTTGAATTGTTTCTGGACAGAAGGAGCTGGCCATCTTACATCAGCCCTTCTCGCAGGTATTTGGACCCTGTTGAAGTAATATGGATATACATCTTGAGGACAGATCATAGTGGTCTTCGATAGCAATTTGGATCGTAGAGAGCTCTTGATTTAGTTGTCTTTAGAGGTTCATGACGAACTATTGCTTCGGGAATTGGAGGTTGAATGCATTCGACGGATTTTGCTCATTCAGCAGAAAGAGAAGAATCGACTGGACGAGGAAGTTAGCCTGTTAATCTCCTAAGCTGAGTTAAGAACCGTACAATTCAGTCACAGGATGGTAACTATTCATCCTTTTGTTTCTCTCAGGATGCATGTTGCACCCTTCGCAGTCTTCTTGCAGAAGCCAACTGATGGTAGCCAACACCGAAATCGGCGGTAGTCTCTAGCGAGCGAAAGGATATTTCTGTCACCGGAAAGACTCGAAGCGCACACATTGAATGTGACATTTAAAATCATTGGCGGCTTTCTGTTGCTTACCCGCCAATGGGCTTTGGTGCTGTGGAACTAAACATGACGAAGGCGGAGCTGCAGTGGTCTTCCCATAATTGTGTCAGGCGGGAACTGGGATTTTGAAATCTAGTGGGATAGCTAGCTTGGTCGAGGAGGAACTCTGGGTTAACCTGAGAGAGCGGAGCAGAGACCAGACAGGGATGAAAGGAGGGACTATCCAGATTTCCTGGCATGGATCCGACCCGGTCCTGTCTGTAGACTTCCATCCGACATCGGGGCTCCTCGCTACTGCGGGTGCGGATCGTGATATCAAGCTGTGGTCTATACATCATGTCGAGAAGTCGAAGGCCCTTCCGACTGCCACCTTCAAATCAAACCTTTCCTATCACAGTTCTGCTGTGAATGTGGTTCGATTTTCTCCATCTGGTGAACTTCTCGCATCTGGCGCCGATTTCGGGGAGCTAGTCATCTGGCGCCTCGTCGAAGTCGGTGAGGAGATCCCATCCTGGAAAGTCTGGAAAACACTCCGTTTTCATCTAAAAGATGTCTTGGATCTGGAGTGGTCTGGGGATGGAGCATTTTTGGTTTCTGCCTCCGTCGACAATACATGTATCATTTGGGATGTAGCGCGGGGTGCAGTGCAACAGGTACTTAGCGACCATCAACATTACGTTCAAGGGGTGACGTGGGATCCTACCGGTGAATACGTTGTCTCGCTAAGTGGTGACCGAACTTGCCGCTTCTATTCGTCTCGACCGGTGCCGAAGAAACATAAGGGCAAAGAGAAGAAGGAGGAGAAAGAAAAGAAGATGTTTGAGTGTAAGCACATTCTTTTCAAAAGAGAAGCGGCTGCAAGTGCGGCAAGTAAGGGTGATGACACTCAGAAGCCTGTGCCTGCCTCCAAGCAGTATTTGTTTTACGACGAGAATATGGCATCTTTTTTCAGGAGGTTGTCATGGTCCCCGGATGGTTCATTTTTGCTCTTGCCAGCCGGTGTAGAGAAACAGTCACTCGATGCCACTCCATGTAGCCTGACTTACTTGGTGTCAAGAAAGGAATTATCAAAGGCTTCCCCTCAACCTACACTTGAGCTTCCTGCCGGGAGCAAGCCAGTGATGGGAGTTCGTTTCTGTCCTGTGTATTTTATTCTGAGAAACAAGAAGCAGCCTGTGAGTGACATGACTGTACCTGAAATCTGTACCTTTGAGCTGCCCTACCGACTTGTCTTTGCAGTTGCTACTCTATCCAGTGTTTTCATTTACGACACCCAAGGGAGCTATCCGATTGCCGTGTTCTCTGGCCTTCATTATGCGCCGATCACAGATCTTGCTTGGTCGTCGGACGGAAAATTCCTTGCTGTATCATCTCAAGATGGCTACTGCACGTTAGTAGCCTTCGACAAGGGTGAACTTGGCTTGCCCCTGCCACTTGAAGGTTGTAAAGTAGGAGGGGACTTCAACAAGACTTCCCCGACAGTGTCATGTTCTGTGCCTCTTCAGGATCCGATTCTAGTGGGAATCCGATTTCCGAAGAGTAAATTGCTATGATATCTCGGTGAAGTTTTTCATTTGACCAAGTCGACTGATTATCGCCGATTCACCGCCTGATTCGAACCCTCCACTTGTCTGCTTGTTTATTACACCTAGATAAGTTGACGTAGCGCTGTCTTCGTCTTCTCCTTTGGATTACGAATGATCTACCCGGGAGTGACTACCTTTCAAGATTTTTGTTTCTCCAGCATAGTCATTGAAGCATGTGAAAACATGTTATATCGACAAGTCCTTCCTCCGGTCCGATTGCTACGTTGACTAGTGCACACGTTTCTAGATTTGCATCCTATAAACCTCCCTTTTCAGGGTATGTGCCGCTCCGGCATTCTGTCGATTATACCTTCACGCTGGAGCAATAGAATCGTATATGGGATGTTTGACACTGGACATGGAACTCACAGCTGAGATAGAGGTTTGGAAACGATTACTCCAAGGCACAAGAGTGAAGAGCCGACCGAAGGATCGGGTGGGGTCCGAGACGAATCGTCGGAACACGTCTCGAGGAAAGCATCAGCATTATAGAGTTGCAAGTGCAGGTACGAGTTGACGTGAAAACAACGTCATGTTTCACACAGTTGTCTGGTTTCTAACGAGGCGAAAGCTAAACTGATATTAGTTTTTTTTTCTGATTTCCCTCTTTTTAGATGATATGACGCTGTGCTGAATCATTGGTTTGTGGTTGTCTGGCTGTGCAGGTGGAGGCCTAAGAGGAGTACACATTTGAACCGCTCAAAAAACTCGGCGACCTTAGAGAGCAATGTGCAACATGCGGGAGGAATCGGTTAAGAACGAGAAGTTGCGGTGGTTCAAGGGTATGATCGACGAGGCGACCTTGCTCCAGCACAGTCCTTGTTGTATAGTAGACGTCAGACTCTGGCGACCCGCGTTACTAGGAAATAGGGGTTCAGCTTTGTCGACTGACGTTGCTCGACTCACCAGCATGAGTCACAGTCCCAGCATGAGCACGTCCCTATTGTTTCATGAAGTACGGCATGGATGTTCTCGACCTGACAGTTGGGGTGATATTCATATTAGTGCTAGATGTTTCCAGTTGAGACATAGTGTCGTTGAGATGTGAAAGCAGTATCTCTCATGGATTCATCTGCGTACTATGTTAATACTTGAGAGCGAAGAGGTGCCTTGAATGGAGTGAACCCACCTTGCCGAGGAGATTTAGAGCCATTTGTTACAAGCCTTTCACCTTGATGCTGTTCAGTACTCGTACACGCCTCGGTAGACCCGCAGTGTTAATTATCTCAAACGGAGGTGTTGTGATGCATTGAAGGAAAACAAAGCATTAAGGGAAGAAGAAGAGACAATCTGACTCTTGGAAGAAACATGAGAGCACGTTTACGACCTGTTTGAGAGTCAACGTTACACTGCCAGAGCAAATATGTAGGGAAAAGTGATAAGGAATCAATTAGTGGAATCAATCAACTGCTGTGCAAGATTTATGATACAGATCTCTTCGTAAGATTCTACTAACTCGCGAGTGCTAGTTTAACGACTTACGGCCCAAAACAGAGAACCAGAACTTGAGGGAGTCCGCGAAGCTTGGTCTTAACAAAGTCATCCTCAACGCCCTGTGGACGCTTTAGACACACCAGCGAGGACAGTGACTTAACAACTAGATGCAGTAAGGACGCGTGATCCAGTAATCCGATACGAGCGAGAGATATGGGATGTGATACTAGGCAGGGGTGATTGCTGCCTCCTTCGATGTCTCTGGTTATAACGTTGGTAGTTTGATCATCCAGCAACTGTCCAGACACGAAGTGGCTGACCGTTCCTTACAAACACGGGATCGTTGAAGATGACTTCTTTCGGACCTCCATGGACTTCCTTTCTTCTGCCTCCAGAGACAGGGCCGTCGCTCAAGGTGAATGTCACTGCTGCCTTAAGTTTGTACGTAAGTTGAGGAGCAAATGAGGACTTTGTTATAACGAACGCTGCCACAGTAAGCTAGAGGGTTATACTCTCCTTCAGTTACAGCAGCAAAAGCAAGTTTGGAGCCCTTGTGTGGATATAGCCTCAGATTCCGGCAGATTAGGAGCATCGAAAATTTTGCAGATCCTTTGATCTCCTTTACCCTTCCTGAGAGAAAGTCTTTCGGTTGCAGCGTGGGCAAGCACTTGCCCACCTGCTGGTTTCTTCGGATCAGTGACAGCCGCGAGTGCAACCGCTGCTTTTCTTCCTTTCTGCGTCTCTCTGTACTTTCACTCTTGGAAAGAAGCAGGGCCCGAGAAGCAGTGACCAGCAAAGTTCACCGTCAGTTCACTACAGTGAATTTTAGTTTTTTCACGGCTGATTTCGCATCCAACGCTTAGGAATCTTTCCTCTAAACTTCGACACCTTCTGTTATAAACTCCCGTGGACGTTTCCTGCGGGCACCGCTAGAAAGGTCCTATGTTCATGTTGACCATGCGAGCTTTGTACTTTTGGCTATGCGTTTGCCCAACTCACTGTCAATTTGAAAATAACTGTCGATAATTTCTTGTTCTATTTTTTAACTTCACATTCTTATTAAGTAGAGTTCTCGCATCATCCACTATTTTCACTATCCTTGTCGTATCACTCTCTATTTCACTATCTTTTGTTGTACCAAATGCATAGCCCCGCAGATCCATTACGTAACATCTTGTTCAAATTGTATTGAAGAGGGTTGTGCGTATTTTATTTCCAACAGAAATAAAATGGAGAGAAATTTACTTTACTTCACCTCTAATAAGTTTGACAGACTTGACCCACCTCTCTTAACTTTGCGTTATTTGATCGCACCCTTGACTGATTAGTGCAAGTTCGATAGGTCAGAATGCAAGAAGTGCATGTTAGCATCAATCATGTATCTACATACATGATTGTTGCCAGTCAAGGGTATGATAAAGTAATGCAAAGTCAAGAGAGGTGAGTTCAAGTCCCACTGAAATTATTAGGAGTACGATTAAGTAAATCTCTGGGTAAATTGGTTCCGTAACTAATTTAATCCCTAACCGAACAATCACAATCTTCTCTGAATGCAGAACAATTTGTAACTCACCAAGACAAATTATTTTCACATCCAGTTCACACTTATTTCCTTTAATTCATATTTTATTATAGACGAACAGACTCATAGACTAAACAACGGTAAAATTAATTTTAAGCAGCGTACGTAGCTTTTGGAGTGGATCCGGTGATTTTCTGGATATTTCTGGAAGGAGCGTTATTTTCAGAAAAGTCACCGGAACATTTCCTACCAAGTATATCATTATGCGATTAAACTCGAAGTGAATGCATAGCACTCGCTATGAAGTGCAGTCGCTTTTTTAAATTCCGAGTATAGATACATCCAAACCCTTGTAGAGGCTCCAAAGGTCATTTAATTTAGGAGGCATATATATTCTCTCATGGTTATTCAAGCTTAATTTATTACTTAACTTTTCTTTCAAGAAGAGTTAGCTGATAAATTAATGTACCATTTAAAGTAATTTTTTTCTTGAGCTTGCTACAGTTGCACTCGAGAGACACGTTTCTCTACGTTGAACTTATCGGTTATTTCTGCACTGAGACAGTATGTCTAACTATTTAATATTTACAAATAGATTGAATATTCTAGATTTTTTATATAATTTTTTTCCGCTAACATAAAATGTGCAAAAGTGCTCGAAAGCGATCGAACATAGTTATTCTCTTTATGATGCGAAGTGGAAAGTAATGAAATTTATTATATTAGTGTATTCGGGGGTTTGTACTTGGATCTCTCCAGATCATGGGGTTAAAACAACATGCAGGAATTTCTCACCGTATGGAAATGAAGATCACTCCCTCGTTCAAGAAAACAGAATATACTTGTTAACTTCTGACAAGAATCTATATTTGTTTTCTTTATTTATCTAATAGTATTTAATTTAATCTAAAGACAACATATTCCCAAGAACATTTAGTTGTTATGCATTTGCATAGCAACTTGTTTCAGTTACTTGCATATAGTCTCTACATCGACTGCAGTCTACAAACGTGTAGTACTTTATACATTGTCCTGGTGGAGCAGTATACGCAGTTCGATTATGTACTACAGTAGTATAGAAAACTGCGTCAGTACCGAACCGTATTCACTGTACTCGCCGTGTACTTTATGAAGAACGACAACTTGATCTCGGAGATAAACCATCTCTGTCACAAAATGGGAACTGAAAGATGAGTTCTGAAGCAGCTATGTAGAACACAGACCTTAGAGGCTTAGACAGAATCCTCGAGTGCTACCGTAGTGTTCCGTGACACTCTGCGGTGGTTCGGCATTCTGTACTACCGTAGTAATCAATCAACGCAGGGTTTTCGACGGAGTGCTCGAATGCCTGCATTTTCCTTGTACTATGCAGTGATTTAGGTTTTACGCTGCAGTGGTTCCTCATATTAGATTGCAGTGGTTCTGGGTTTTAGCCTGCAGGGTTTTAGACAGAGTGCTTGGATGCCTGTTGATTTCGCTGTACTCGGCAGTGGAATTGTACGTAACGACACAATGAGTCTAGTTTCTCAACCTGTTGATCCTGGGCCAGAGAAGGCGCTCCGCGGTTTGAATAGCTCGCATGGAGCAGAGACGAAGTCGGTTGATCTTGGGGCGGAAAAGGCACTGAACAGGTTGAAAAGCACGGAGGCTATTGAGTGGCTAGGGCCTTCACCATCTTTGGCGGAATGTGCGAAGCAGGCATCGGAGTGTTTATTTTCCTTAACCGCGTGTCACTTTGAAAAAGCACCACTGAAGACTCTGTACACCGATAGATTCGATGCGGAGCAAATTTGGCAGCAGATTGATCTTCAGTCCCTGCCGGTGTTTTCATATATTCGTCGTAGAGTGAATCTTATTGAGAAAGTGTCTGTTGACAACTTCTTTGTTATTCCAGAGAATCCGACCGAGGTACCGACCGATAAACGGAGGGAAGTCGGGGGGGATGGGGCAGGTTCAGACTCCGAGTGGAGAGACAGCGAGAAGCTGGATGGGAATGGTTCAGGTTCTGCGTCCGCAAGTACGGACAACTCGGACGACGATATGGACGACGATATGGACGACAATGCACCTAAGAAGCCAGTGGAAGACGATTCTCTTAATTTACCAAAGAACCCAGTGGAAGATGAATTTTTTAAAATTAGCGAAATGGAAAATTTTCTTGACAAGGCGGACGCAGAGGAGAACGGAATGGGGGAGGGAGATGAGGACGGATTTGGAGAGGAAGATGAGGAAGATGAGGAAGCGGGTTTCAGCGAAGATGATGAGGAAGAGCACGATGTTGAACAGGATAGCAAGGAATTAGGATTCGGGAAGTACAACGAGTTTTTTGGAAATGAGGTGACGCAGGAGATGTCAGCGCATGAAAAACGTCTGGTAAAGACGAAGAAAAGGATAGAGCACTTTGAGAAAGCCAACATCGATCCGAAAGATTGGACGCTGATAGGAGAGGTGAAGTTTTGAGTTTTCACACTCCGTGTCTGGCACTACGCACAGCTCTCGTTGTTTATGTTGAAGGTTCTCGTTGTTTATTTTGTAAGGTTCGCGAGAACTTACCACTAACGAGTTCACATGTACAACTTTTCACCTTCAGGTGACTGCGCGAAAGAGACCGAAGAACAGTGCTTTGGAAGTAGAGCTTGATTTTGATCATAATGTTCGACCACCTCCCGTGATTACCGAGGAGGTTACTGCCTCACTAGAGGATATGATAAAAGCTCGCATTGCAGAGGTATTTACTAGCTAGGAAATTGGATCTTGCTTCTGGTGTATCGCTAGTGTATACAGGCGTTGGCACTGCTTGATGCGTTAATTGGAGCTTTTCACAGTAATTTAGAGTGTAGCAAGTTTGAAAAGATTCTGGCCTCTATGGTGTATACAGGGGCGGTTTGATGACGTTAAAAGGAGACAATTGGTTCCAGGGACTTCTCCCAAAGCACGGATTGAACTGGTAAGCTGGCGTAAGGATATATTTTTGCATGAAGGGAGAAGTGTGTATATTGCATGAATGGAGACATGGTGTCTGCGTACTTCAAACATCTTTCGTTCTAAATTGTCGTTGTTTTCGTGCTGCAGGATGAGAATAAAAATCAGAAAGGTCTTGGAGAGCTGTATGAGGTGAGCAACTTGGTTCTCAGCTTCTGTAATCCGAATTTAGTTTGTGTGATTGCCCAGGAAGCGTATCCTTTCCACGGGCAATTGAGGTTTGAGTTTTGATTTTTGGGAGTATTATGAATAGAAAACTGGTTTCGGAGGATCATGCCACTCACAGTTCCTTCTTCGTCTCAGGCTGATTATATGCAACAAACGGGGTCGGTAGTATCTCCAGCTACGAGTACTGATGGGGTGAAGAATGAGGTATGAAGATAAAAGGCTACGGTTGAAATAGAAGGTGAAATAGACGTCCTTTCGCTGGCTGATCTAGGACATCTCAGCTGTAATTCTTCTGCCGTACCAGGGGACTTTGTTTTCTGGTATTGTGCTGTTCGCTACACGTTCCTGGCATCTCGTCCCGAGGTTAGAGATTTCCGTTTTTAAATTGCTTACATTCATCGCGTGCATATTTCCCTCGGTTGTACATCCACCAGTTCCTTAGTGTTTGTAGGTAGTTCTTGCATTGCTGCATTCTCCGTTTCATTCTTTTTGCATGTAGTTAAGTCTCTGGGCTCCAGATTCACGGGTTAGAATCTGGAGCCGTCTTCTACGGGTCTTCTGACCCGTGAATCTGGAGCCCATAGATGCGTTGAGATCTATGCCTTATGATCAACACAGACCAGAATATACATCTTGTTAAAGCTGAGTATTGTATAACCGTTTCTCCCGGGGTCCTTGCTTGTTATATTAGAGTGTTACTTGCGTGTACCTGTTGGTAGTTAGGTGTTTCAGTGCACACCTACTCAATACCTACAGCTGTGTCCGTGACCTTTGTTGGGAGATTTGCTTCTAACCTCTACTTTTCTCTGGGTTCACACTCTAGCTGTTGCGTTTGCTCACTCAATTATTACTGATATTAGTTGTTTTTCCAGTTATGTTAGTCTACTAATGTTAGTTGTTTCAGTGCACACCTACTCAATACCTACAGCTGTGTCCGTGACCTTTGTTGGGAGATTTGCTTCTAACCTCTACTTTTCTCTGGGTTGGCACTCTAGCTGTTGCGTTTGCTCACTCAATTAGTACTGATATTAGTTGTTTTTCCTCGCTCAGCTCGTTAGGCATCGCATTCATATTTGTGTGCTGTCCTACTGCCACCAGGGGGTACCATCTTGGAGATGTGCTCATCCTACACATTTCCTCTTGCCCCAACCTCGGTTATTTTCATTCGCTGACTTCTCAAACCAAGTCAGCAAACATGTTACCACTCTCCGTTACTTACCTCTCACTTACATGGGTTCAAAACTATTTTGGGGTTACCTTTCTTTTACCATTGTGGGGCGGGCGAAGTCACTGTTTTCACTGTTTTCTCTGAAAGCTGCTTTACCCGTGTATATATTAGAGTGTTACCCGGTGCCTGACCAACAGAACCCGTAGTACGTGTCCTCTGTATTGTTCTTCCATTATATTATGGAAGAACAATACAGGCC
The DNA here is from genome assembly GCA_036924285.1 of Asterella californica. Classification (NCBI taxonomy): domain Eukaryota; kingdom Viridiplantae; phylum Streptophyta; class Marchantiopsida; order Marchantiales; family Aytoniaceae; genus Asterella; species Asterella californica. The sequence goes on along the minus strand of JAYKYS010000006.1, from coordinate 27,670,777 downwards.
CAGAGTCTCGGTCTTAGCATGGTTCGCTTAGAATAGTCTGCCTCTCATCTTGTACAAGTTATCCTAATTGTTTTTTATAACAGGTGGTCCTATTCCCGGGATGTTGATTTTTACAACTCCCAACATCTTGACCCCTGGTCAGAAAGTTATCGTTTAACACGTAAACGATTTCAGCCGGAATTGGACCCATCTTTCTTTTTGCTATATACATCTGCGGAGAAGTCTTCAACTCCGGTCGATCACTTCCCCTACTCATCTACAGCCTAAGCCTCTCTGTTGGGTGCTGATGAAGTCAGAGAGCTGGTTGAGGTGCATGTGACGGGAAGGTGTTCTGCTGCATGCTCTGCTTGTATCTGTGTGGTAATTAGGCTCCTGAGTGTACACCTACTCAGTGCCTATATGCATCAGTGACATTGTGGCAAATATTCTACCTCTATTCTCTTCTCTTTCTTTGTTTTATATCTTCGGCCTGCCTGATAGCTCATTTCACTCGATAAAACTTTGCTCTTTAAATTCAAAGCTGTTCGTGGGGTTATTGGCTATCTCATTCTTGCTCGCCATCGAGGATCTTCACTCCATACACTATCGTTCGGTTTAACTCCTGCTCTGTCAGTTCATCTCCAGATTTTCCCGTTCTGCACTTGATGTTGTTAGAATCAGTCACATTGCATCTTTCTTGGTTGCATTGCACTCTGCATCACACTGTATACCAAGGGGAACCCTATCTGGAAATGTGCGTCTTGCTACAAATTCCCTCGGCACACCCTTCGGTTATAAATAATTCGCTAACTTCGCTTGACAGTTTAGCGCACGTTCGGCCCCTACTGGATACTTACTATGTACTTGGCCCCGTATTTCCCTCTGTACTAGAGAGTGGTCCTTGATAAAATCTGCCATTCTCGACGTATGAATATATGTAGATCTGTGGGTTTCAGACTTGAACTCCCTTCGTGAAGTTCGTTTTCTGGGTTTCTCTGGACGAGTTTTTGCTTCGTACTGGTCTGGGTCTAAGTGAATGCAGGTGGTTCTTCCATTCCGCTTCTAACTACATAGAACGACATGGACCGAAATACTTAGAACGACGAACGAATACACTCGCATGAGTTTCTTAGACAAGCCCTAAAATGCTATTATGGGACATCTCTCTGTAGATCTTATTACAAATACATGTTTCTCTGTTGTGAGCAAGATTCTTATCTTCGTCCGCATTGTTCCTGTGAGCAGGCCACTATATTGTTCAAAGTACTTTGCCACAGGCTAGATGCACTGTGCCATTACCATTTGGCTCCCAAGCCTGTAATAGAGGATATGGGCGTTCGTGCATCCGTTCCAGCCCTTGCCATGGAAGAGGTGTGTACATCTGAGAGCTCCTGATATTGTGGTCAGAACCGGCCGGCATCCTTTGTTTGGCCTTCATGGTGGAAGTTGAAAGTCGAAATCGTTGTTGTGAGATCTTTTCGTTGAATATGTCTGGCCCGTTCCCAAAACCACCCTTCTTGGTGGTCAGGTCTTTTGTTCCTCGCTTACATTTTTTCCACTTACGAATGTTTGTCCATCTACAGGTTGCAGCTGTAGCAGTATCGGATGCATGGATGCTTGCACCCGAGGAGGTATTTAAAGGGGAAGATGGTCTTAAGGCTGAGGGCGAGCTCACTCCCGAAGAGAGGAAAAGACGGAGAGCGCAAAAGAAAAGAAAACGCAAAGGTAGTACTTCGTTGTGGTATTTGCTGTGTGCAATCGTTTTGTGCTGACCGGAAGAGTTTTATTAACTGTGCTTCTAGTTTGAAATCCTTTCGAGATAGACTTGTCTGCTGTTGGTCTTGAGAACAGGCCCGGAATAGGCTGTATCCGTAGAGTATGGATCATGGAATTACAAGAGTCCTGAGAATAAAGTCTGTTTAGTAAGCTCGGAATAGATTATGTCTGTGGATACGTGGAGTTACAAGGTTCTCATCCACCCTGCATCCAACTTGCTTGGGGTACTTCATACAGGGGAGAAGAGGGCACAAGAACAGATTCAAGCCAGAAAGAAACCGATCGGCTCAACAACCGATCAACCTCGGGGCACTCCTGGTCTCAAAATGGGTCGTTCTTCATTTGGCCAGTCTACGAAGGTGCTTAATCTGTTATAATGGTTTTGTCTTAGGGTTCTGTGTTAGGGTCAGTTTAGGATGACATAGGAGTGTTGGTGCTTTAAGATGGTCCTGTATGCGCTGTGTTTTTTTTTCCGAAAGTGTATTGAGTTTGCAGTACCAGATGATGGATGTGTGGGAGAATGAATTGTGACTTCTTGGAGCTAACTCTTTGAGGTGTCCCACAGGTGTTTGCTGCCCTAGCCGCCACATAAGCTACCGGAATTTGTTGTCCCACGCATATTTTCTAGTATTATACAATCACGGGATCTCAGTTACAGGAAAAGATGAAGGGGACGGGCAAAAGCGATCAGGAACGATGTGCAGGAAATAGGACTGTTTTCTTGTATGAGACAAGACTCTAGCCTCTTGGTGTTGGGCGTCCGAGTCAGTCGGCTTAGACTAGTAAATCTTGTAACATTCACTCTTGACGGGAATTTGGATCAAAAAGCTGTCTTCTCGCGGTCTTGATCCAGCTTTTCCTTACACACCTCCCGATTCTTATTTATACTAGCATCGTTTCACGATCTTTCAGTTGGTTCATCGGATTTAGGATGGTACTCTGAATGTTTTGAGTTTGCAGTACCAGGTGAGGGAGGTTTTGGAGAAGAATTGTGACTTCTTGGAGCTAATTATTTGAGGTGTGCCACAGGTGTTTGCTGCCCGAGCCGGCCCATGAGCTATCGGATTTGTTGTCCCACGCATATTTTCTACTATTGCGAAAGAGTGATATTAACCTCCAACCTAACAGTCATCCTGTTGTCTCTGGTGTCGTTTAGATGCATGATAGTCCTTCGAGTATGACAGTTTTGAGGGTTAGATATTGTTGTTTATTTAGAGAACTTGTCTCTTACATCAAATCTTTACGTGATTTTTTAGTTTCGAAAGAGTTCTATGCCTTGATGTGTCAGTGACCCTTGCAGAAAATTTTATGTTATTGTTTTTCTGGGTTTTTCTGGGTTGTTCTCCCCTTTTCAGAACATATGCTCTATGAACAGAGGTGCACCTCTCCTTCTTTCTCCCCAGTTCCCAAAACTCTCTATATAATTCGCTCCTGGTGTTTGTTCTCTGGATTCTATTTTGCCAGATACATCGTGCTTGCATTGAACAGTTATACACTTAGACCTACATACACAGTGAGCTCGATTGTGCTCAGATGTCCCGAAACTGAACAGAAAACTCCTGGACCAAGAAGGCCTGCTGAGTTGGAAAAGTCTGAACTTCTTTTGGTACTTTTCCTACTTCTCTATAGCCTAACCCTCTCTGCTGGGTGCTGATGAAGTCAGAGACCAGGTTGAGGTGCATGCGGCGGGAGCGTGTTCTGCTGCATGCTCCGCGTGTATCTTGTGGTAGTTAGGTTCCTGAGTGTACACCAAATCATTACCTACAGGTGTGTCAGACTGACCTTTGCGCACCAAATTGTTTGGATACTCTTCTGCCTGCCTGGTCGTTCATTTCACTAGTCACTTCCGGCTGCTTTACTGATTCTTGAATTATGTAACAAACTCTCTTCTCGCGGAACTTCTTCTTTGCCCTCAGATGTCCCGGAACTGAACAGAAACTCCTGGACCGACAAGGCCCTGATGAGTCGGTTAAGTCTTGCTACACCTACTCAGTACCTAAATGCATCAGTGATGGACGGGCAAATACACGTTCTTCTTTTACTACCTCTGTCTGTCTTCTCCTGTATTCACTCGCTAAATCAGTGCTCCTCAACTCAACTCTCTCCTGCGCTGGATTCTATGGTTATCGGTATCTACGTTTTGCTTTCATAGCCTTCGCTTCTTTCAACGTTGCAGTCTACAAATCTAGTTTGTCTTCATTTCTGCTTTGGGGTTTGCATTAGCTTTTACATTTGAAGCGATCAGATTGCATGATTACATACTGCATTTGTTCTCTTGTCATTGTCCACTCGCAATCGACTTCATACCAAGGGGAACCTTTTCTGGAAATGTGTTTCGCACTACACATTTCCATCGGCACACCCTCCGGTTATAAAATAATTTGCTAACTCCAGTCGGCATTGTTAGCGCACATTCGGCCCCTAATTGCTTCTCACTATTTACTTGGCCGGGCTAATTGCGTGATACCTCTATACTAGAGAGTGGTCCTTGAGCATATCTGCCATTCTCGACGTATGAATATAACTCTCTTCTCGCGGTTTTGTAATCCCATACTTCATTCGCCCTTGTGGCTCATTACTTATTTCACTTTTGCTGAATTTTAGCCCAGGATTTAGGTTCTGCAGTAGATTCTGGATGCGCTTCGATTAGCTTGCACTGCATACTATACATGTTATTACTTTACATCCCCATACCTAGGGGCACCAGCCAGGTAATGTGCAACGCGCTTCACATTGCCCCGTTGGTCTGTCCCCTTAGGTTACAGATTTATGCTAACTGGACGTTTCAAGATACCTACAGGCTACCTTTCCTTTTTGGCACTTTCTATGTACTTCATGGGGTTATTCTACTGGGTGTTACCTTTCTTTTCTGATCGTGGTTCTTGTTCCTGAGTCGAACTGTCATACTCCCAAACAAATCATATACAATGTGCTCCTGGGAAGTGTGTTTTACCAGCATGCTCTGCATGTAATTTGTGGTAGTTAGGTGTTTGAGTGTACACCTACTCACCTGTGTCAATGACCTTTGTAACCTAAATTATTAGAAATATACGGCTGTGACAATCACGTGCCGGGGTCAATTACTTTGTGTTTATGTTCTCCTAGATAACTCGCTCTTTCTCCATTTTAGACATTGCTTCCGGTTCTGCATTATCATCATCCTACACTTCCATGACCTTTGTAACCTAAATTATTAGAAATATACTGCTGTGACAATCACGTGCCGGGGTCAATTACTTTGTGTTTATGTTCTCCTAGATAACTCGCTCTTTCTCCATTTTAGACATTGCTTCCGGTTCTGCATTATCATCATCCTACACTTCCATCTGCTCGCAGTGCACATTGTACATGTCGGCTATATTGCACTCCAACTATTGTATCAATACATATAACACTCCAACTCTGGAACTATCTCTGGACAACTGCTTCGCAATACACAGTTCCATGGGTCTTCCCTTTGGTACAAACACTGGCTAACTCGAGACAAAAAGTTAGCGCACATTCTGCCGCTATTTGCTTTTACTGTATATTTAACTCTTTGTAACCGAACGTTTAGATTAATCAGCTATCCTCTCACTCTACAATTATACCTCCTGTTTAAAACGCATACATACCTTGGAGCATTCCAGGACCCCATATTGTGTTCATACGGTCTTCAGCTCTCTAAACGGAAGTACAGGGTACCGTTTCACTACTGCTGTAAGTACACGACAGACTTTGAAAGGTCTTCCTACTGCGACCCCTGGGTGAGTCACCTCTTACTGACTACAGAATGGCTACCTTCACGAGTGTTGGGTGACGATGAATGTAACATTCTTTCTTCGTCAGACGGTTTCCTTCTCTTTTCCGAGTTCTCCTCGCTGCTGTTTCCGCCTTCTCTTTCATTACATGCATGTAAGAGTGACCCCTTGTACATACGAATATATGCCTCTTTGCAATGTCTCTGCCAAGCTCACTGATCTACCATTACACAATGACAGGTGTACCATTACTCAATGACTGGGCGTTTGCCCTCAGATGTCCCGGAACTGAGCAGAAACTCTTGGACCGACAAAGCCCTAATGGATTGGAAAAGTCCTCAATTTCGTTTGATCACTGTTCCTACTCATCTATATAACCCTCTCTGAAGTAAGATAGCAGGTTGAGGTGCATGTGACGGGAGAGTGTTCTGGTGCATGCGCCGAGTGTCTTGTGGTAGTTAGGTTCTTGGTGTACACGTATTCATGACCTACCAAGAGCTGCATCGGTGCCCTTTGTGCAACAAAATTGTTTGTATACTCTTTTGCCTGACTGGGCGCTGATTTCACTTTTACGGATTGTTCGTGAACTCATGTACACTTAACTCTCTTCTTTGAGATCTCGTAATTGCACTTTATTCGTCACTGAAGCTCTTATTTCACTTTCGCTGTATTAAACCCTAGGATTTCAGTTCTGCATTAGCTTTTCCATTCTCTGTACATGTAGGCTACATTGCACTGTATACCAGGGGGATACATTTCTATAAATGTGCTTCTATACCATCCATAATCTATACCATCGGCGCACCCTTCGGTTACAAACAACTGGGTAACTCCAGACGGGAAGTTAGCGCACATTTTGCTCCTGTTTGCTAATTACTATGCACTTCGCCGGGTTATTTGCGGGCTGCCTAATTGCTAGAGCGTGGTGCTTGATATAATCTGCATTTCTTGGTGTACGAACATATACATTTCACTGGGTTCTTGCGGGTTACCATGTGTTTAAGCGCTGTTCTTGATTTACCTGCCACTCTCATGGATGAATACATAAAGTGTGCTCTGGATATGTATAATCGTGGATTGCTGGTGTCCACTGATATTCTATGGATCTTCCCTTGAAGCAAAACCTGCATCTTTAAGTGCTTATGTCTCCCGCGAACAGTAAGAGAAAGGGTAATAAATTCGAGGACAAGGAATAGCATCTAACTGAATGAGTGGACATGAGACGTCATTGAGTGGGTAGTAATTAGCAGAGACAGGCCAGACGGAATGATTAGATACAATCGAACAAATATTGCTCTTTCTCTTGCCCCTCTCAAGACCCTTCCGCTGCTAATGGTCCACCTGTTAGATCCTCAGGCTCAGGCCCTGCTGCCGTAGGCATCAGAGAAAGCCTTCAGATCAACACTACATCTATCTGTGATCCAAGCACTAGAAGCGGAAGAAGGAGACTTAGTCAGATAATACTAGTGTAACGTAGCAGACATTGCAGTCAAGCATACGTACTCTAGTCCAAAGTCTACCGTCAGATTAAACGATTTAATGTACGTGAGAAAGAGTAATGTAGTAGCTGACACGTTCTCGTTGATCTTCTGAGGAGAGACCGAGGAATGAGGGTAAGCCGAATATGTGAGAAAGCATTTTATGGGAGCTTGAGGATGACCGAGGAAGGATGGTAAGTCGAATATGTTAGAAAGCATTTTATGGGAGCTTGAGTATGAGCGAGGAAGGATGGTAAGCCGAATATGTTAGAAAGCAACCAAGTCAAACCAAGTCAAACCAAGTCAAACAAATCAAACCAAAAGCAACGAAACAACTGGATGATCCAACGTATTAACGTCCACCATGGAATTGAATGTCACTACTATGTGGAAAAATAACAAAGATGTTAAACGTGGTCAAGAAACGCCTAAAAAAATCAAAACATAGATTCAGAACAGCGACATTTAATTAAAATTACAAGGCAAAATAAAACAAAAAAACAGACAGAACTTAAGAGAGAACAAGAAGAAATACGGGACAGGAGACTTTGGAGTGTTATGTTTTCTTGCGGTATACATTTTCTTAGATAGTTTGACATTCTATCGTTGGTGATGTGAAAAGCTTGATAGTTTTACATTTCGGTCCATTCTTTATCAGATTTAGACTTGGGGTTTGAGTGCAACTTCTACGAGGATCAGAAACTTTCGATGATTCTTTCGGCATAAAGGTCGTGCACTTTTCTGTCGTATTATGGTCGTAATTTTGCTTGCTCAGTGATCGAGCGTCTTTTTGTCAAGTTTTCAGGACAAAGCTCTAAGCACACGTATTAGATATCAGTTCAAAGAAGAATAATTATAAAAATAACATTGTGTCTTTCTTTGAAGAGCCATTGAATTAAAATGTGTCATGAAAATTTCTCATTTGGGTTGGTTCTTGGGAGGTTGGATCTTCATTTCAGTTGATCATGGATTCACCATGAGTCCTCTTGTGAGTTTATTCACATATTTGTGCAACTAGATCATAAGCAGAGACCAGAAAAAAGTTTGATTAACTTTAAATACTCAACACTTTATGTGATGAAATTTGTGATAATGAAAATAAGCTAAACGGTCTTCAGAAACCTATAGGGTCCTTCCTCTTGACTTCGTAGGCTCCAAGAAACTTGAGATTTGATAATCAATATTCAAGATATGAATATTTTTTTATCATAGGTGGATGAAATTCTAAAACCTCTTCCTTGCGGTCTAATTCCGCACACACCATCCAAACGAATCGTCTGATAAGTGATCTGTCTTCTTTGGTAGGTAGATCTAACTATCTTGAACCAAACGAGATTCTAATCAGATCGTTCGGAGTTCTCATGTAAAATCACACAATAAATTTGATCACAAGAAGCAAAAAACTGACATAAATCAACTCCTTGTGGTTCAAATTCGCTCACCACATCTAAACCAATAACCCGATCTATGTATAGTATTGTCCTATGTGTAGGTGAAGACTCCTTGATAGTGTCGACACCCAGAACGAAGAGCTTGATCCACTGATCACGAAGAACAACCCAACCTCAGAAAATTGACGTAAGCATCTCCCTACGAGTCAATTTTCTTCAGAACTCCCAATCCGTCCGATCAAAATTCGTATCATCTTCAGTTTCTTGTAGAACTCGATGTTTTGATCCTGATGGATCCAAAGACATCAAGTTTGGACTCTGAAACGGTATGAATGGTCTAACTCTCCTTCACATACACTCAATTCTCTCTCCTTGCGTCGCGATTTCACCCAAATCTCAACCCTTGATCTGCTTCTGCACGAACCATTTGAACCAATGCATTGCCTGTAAAAGTCTGAATCTGATGACGCCTTGCGCGCTTGCGTCAGATTCACCAATCTCTCAAAACTTCAATAGCTAGCTCGTAGGTTCAAGCTAACCCCCTAGCACTATCAGTCACAATGCGCACGTCTCTTCAGAATCCACCCAAGCTTACATGTTGCAAGAAATCCCTCCAAAAAGAATAATCGAGCTCCCAAAAGCCTTGTTGACATATGTCTTACATGTTTGCAAAATAATAATATGTTGTTATTATCCATGGTAAATAACATCCTACTGTCATTTTCTCCCTTCATCAATGATCCACTATAAATAACAACCTGTCTTCATTTATTCATTTTCACCGGTGGTCCCTTCGCCGGCACTCCTCCCTAAATAACAACATTTTGTTATTTCATTTTCATCAGCGGGGTTCGCCAGCTCACTATACACCCAAAAATCTATAAAAGAAAAATCATTGTAACTTCTTCTTCTTTATTTCGTTTTTGATGATTTAAGCATCAATTTTGATCTCTTCGACGAGATCTGTCTAGTGCTATTGTCATATTTGTTTTAGCAGGAAGTTTGGAGAAATGTTTCTACAAGACCTTTGTTTCATGCCGTAACTAGTCCATGACGCGACAGTGTTTCATCCTTTTAACTTGAGATAGACTTAGTTTTCTCGACTCCAAAGATAGATTGTTCTTTTGGCTCTCAATGTTTGAAAGTAGATAAAGTTCTCATAGTGTTTGCAGAAAAACCAACCATCTATAGATCCATCCTCATAGTGTGCAGCAGAAATCTTGGTGATAACATGTTGAAGAGTCGTTCATCACCATGTTTTTGAGCTGTATTGACTGAATGATCTGACTGGACAATCAGTCAGATACAAGTTGAAGGTTTTTTTTCCAGTCTGCTTCCATCGACCAATGTACTCAACGGATATATCTTGAGTATAATACAAACATTGTTTATTATTTTGTTGGTGAGTATTTGACTCAATTTCTCTCAATAGACTAACAATACACTTAAAATTAAATACTCTTTAATATTTTTCAGATAAAATATATTTTTATTATAATCTAAAATACAACAGAAGATTGTAGTACCATAGTACTAATCTATCGAAGGTCCTGCTTCATCTTTCAAAATGTTAACATGTTCATTCAGAGTGACATCTATCTTAAGCCTCGCACTCTTGCAAAACGAGTGCTAACCTCAACTTCAGGCACTGGTTCAGAAAGTGCTCGCTGGAGTGCTCTTCTCTCGTACGTTAAAAGATCATCTTCCCAGTTTGAGCATTACGTTGGATCCTCTAACTCGATGTTAGATACGTGATTTCCAAGACCGTTTGATCTAGTCCATCAATGAGTGATCAAACGTTGTGATCATCATTTGTATTGACATAAGAGTCAAACACTATGACCATCCTTACCACCTCTAACTCACAGGAATCATATACTTTTCCAGTTGCATGAAGTCTGTTGCAAATCTCGTTGTGCTTTTTGCTACTCTTTCTGCCAACATGACTTTCTGCCAACATGGGAGACTTCATATATCCCTTTGTCAGCTCTTGGTCACCAAAAGTATATCACGATATACATAGCTAAGAGTGCACTTCTTGTCTCAAGATAAAATAAGGTTGTACATTACTTCCACCTCATTTCCACGTCTATCATCATCTTCGAAGTCATCTTTTGTCGTCGTAGGTTGAACGTCTTGGATCTGCTCTCCAGCGTTATTATCGATCACGACTTCTCGCTCAAGTTGAAACTTGGTACAAAGAGTTTGTACATAGCGTCAGTAAAAGTTGTTTTGCAACATGCACACAAGAGCATAACCAGTGGTCTGCCAGCTGGTCGGCGCTCCGATCTATACCACCTAAGGGAGAGAGAAAGAAAAGAGGGTGCCTAGGGTTTGACAACCCGCCAGTGTAGACCGCTGACGACTAAGCATCACCTAAGTCGTGACCTCGAGCTGATGATCTAGGCTGTCAGCTCGATGTCAACATAAGACATCACCTTAGTCACCGCATCAAACTGACGGTGTGTCAACTGATCGACGTTTTGGTCTACACCATCGAGGGATCTGCACCACCGGCGGTCCCGTGACCATCACCGACAGTCCTGCAGATGGTCAATGGTTATAAATATTTTTCTTATAAAATTAACACTTTAAGAAGAATAAATTAGTCTTATGTATTATTTTGTATTATTGCAGCAACTTTGACAATACTAGAACTTTATATGTTTTCTCTCTACAAAATCTAGTCTTTTAGAGGGAATAAATTTGATCTTTTGCTTCTACTTTTATTATTGCTATTTCATTTTTCTTTTTATACTCTCTCAAAAGATTAAATTGAACCGTTTCTTTTACACTAAAAAATGATATAATTTTATGTTTGCTATAACTTTCATTTTAAATATGTGTCGTGCGCATACACATCGCTACACAACATACATCGCTGTCAGAGATACACTACACATACACATAACACATGGGCAATATCATACACACACAAATGTACCACAATGAATCTGAACAAAGAAATTATCATCTCCAACACTGCAACGAAGATTAATCACAAACGGTCAAGGCAAACCCACTCTATGCTCGAAGAGAATCCGGGTTACACTCAACTAGACTATCCACCATAACCTGGAGCTTGAAGACTGAACTCCAAGAACTAAGGCCTCTCACCAACTCGCCCTAACGGCACTAACGGCTTTATCGAGATTCGTCACTCCGCACTCGGTCAACCTAGCCGAGGTGTCCAAACTGACGTGACAGCTGTCGTGCGCATACACATCGCTACACAACATACATCACCGTCAGAGATACACTACACATACACATAACACATGATCGATGTCATACACACACAAATGTACCACAATCGCCCCCCTAACTGACGGTTAGGTCCCTCTAACTCCAGATAGCTCCATATCCCAACTACGTGATATACACCTTCATGGGTGCAAAGATCAGGAGACCATGTGCTACATCGCCCCATCGTTAGTCGTCTGTCTTCAATCCATATCACGCAAAGATCTAATCGGCTATCTCCGTTATATACATCGAGGACAAACCCACTGTTTAGTAGGAACGACACTGAGAGATGAAGTCAAACATGACATGTGCCAACCTCTAGAACAACCATCACACACCAACATACGGGCTGCTCCACCAGCAGACCCACATAACATACACCTCAAGCCCGCCCGTACAACTGCTAAGCTTGGGTCAACGATATCATCGATGTTGGGAAGATGACATGGTGCGCAATTACGCGCATGGTCCTTTCAAACAACACCATCACGGCCCTCTAACATGAGTACTGTAGAAGGTAACACCTCACGCACCGTAAAATAGTGCGTTCTGCACACACATCCAAAGTCGTCGGTGCAGTCTGTTGTAGATAGATATAATCGTCGGGATGAAACCTGCGAATCGATGGTCGATAACCTCCTCTTCGAATAGTCGCATATCGCAACGTGTCTCTATACTGAGCAATCGCTAGGTTCTCAAAAGCCATAGGCATAACTCTCCGAAATGTCTCTGCTCGTTGAGAACATGCGTTCACCCACATATCCGGGTCATCAAGGTTCAGCACCTCAGCAGAATCTCAACGAATGGTCGAAAGTAGATCTGGATCTCGGTCATACAATAGAAAATACGGTGAGAAGGAAGCCAAAGACGCTTGTCGGCTAAAATGGTAGCCCATAGCCAACCATGGTAACTGCACATCCTAGTCTCCCAAGTGGTCCTTCTGCAAGCCATACTTACGCAATCCTCTCTTCACCGTCTGAACTACCCTCTCTGCCAAACCATCCGCCTCAGGATGATCTCGAGATGTAGTCTGATGATCAATCAGCGCCTGATCACACAACGTCTGAAACTCACCAATGAACTTTGTACTTTGATCTGTCAGCACTTTAGCTGGTGCTCTAAAACGACTCAATACTCGATCTAGGAACGCATATGCCATCCCTTCACTCGTCTTGTCTGGTAATGTCACCAACTCAATCCACTTGGAGAAGTACTCCATCATCACCAACACATACAGGTGGTGACGTACGGTCAACGATAAGAGTCCCGCAAAATCCAAACTCCAACAATAACCCAATCTCATAATCGGTAAGGGTGTAACTGTGGAGTAGGAGCATTAAATGATGCTCGTACTCGATCACAAACCACGCATCGTGCGACAAACTGCTGCACATCGACGTGCATACCATGCCACCAATATTGTCCTTGGAGTAAGCTATGCGTACGCTTCACTCCAAAATGTCTCAACTCCTCATGGGCATGTCATACTAACTGTGCCCTATGAGATGGATGTGGCACTATCCGTACTCTCTGATCGTCTCAGACTCGAAGTACATGTCGTCCTTCTCGTCAAAATCTCTTCGCTCGTTGAAAGACACAATCTCGCTCCTTGACACTTACTGTGTCTATCACCACGTCAGTAGGTAGATACTCCATTACAGTGACATCGTCATGGATATCTCGCTGGTCTGGTACACCATCTCCGTCCTCAGGATCTGGAGATACATCATCTACTCTCTGACCAGAGAAAGATACGACTTGGTCCTCCATACTAAAGTTCATGACCAACACACAAAGAAAGGCAGATGCATGCTACCCTGACACTATCTCTTCATCAACCTCGTCATGCCATCGAGCCTTAGTCTGATCTTGCTGACTCGTGCATGGATTACGACTCAATCCATCGGCATCTAGGTTTACAACTCTAGGTCTATGTACTACTTGGAAGTCATACTCCTGTAAGCGAGAGACACTTACGAGATGTGTTCGAGCGGTTGAGAGCTCATGGGTTAAAGTTACACCTTGGGAAGTGTAAGTTATTCGAGGAGTTGGTAGAGTATCTAGGCCACACCATCTACCCAGGTGGGTTGGGTGTTCAACAGATGAAAGTTTGAGGCTATTGCACGTATCTCACGTCCCACAGATGTGAGTCGAGTTCGAGCATTTGTTGGTTTGGCGAACTTTTATCGTCGGTACGTCAAAGGATTTAGTGCAGTTGCGAAGCTCTCATCTTGAGGAGATCTGTTAGAGAACATCTTTTCCAACTACACACTGATTGGAGTATGTTGGGACTTGGAGCAATGTTGACTCAGCATGATGATGAGAAAAAAGGAGTTTGTGGTGGCGTACGTCAGTCGCTCCAACAATTCAGCGGAGGTGAGATACAATTCGTACGAGAGGGAGTGTTTAGCTACAGTGTGGGTTGTTGAACACTTCTGATGTTATCTGTTTGAGAACCCCTTTACTCTCATCATTGATCACCAACCGCTCAAGTGATTGATTGAGTCCGACAAGCTTACAAGGAAGCTTGCACGATGGGCTCTGCTCCACAGTAGCACTATAGACTAAGATGTCGTCAATATAACATCTGACAAAATCCAATCCTGCTAGGATCCTATCCATCATCCTCTGGAACTCAGCAGGGACGTTCTTCAATCCAAATGATAAGAACCACCATTGATACAAATAATCCTTGCCGTGAGAGTCAATTCCTCATAATGATGTCTTGGACTTATCTTCTTCTCTCACTGGCAACTGATGATACCCCGCTCGAAGATCCAAAGTACTGAAGACCTTCACATGTCCCACTGCATCAAAGATCTCCTTAGGTATCGGCATGGCATACTTATCGGACTTCGTCTGCCGATTGATAAGACGGTAGTCTCCACACATCCGTCTATTCGTGTAGTTGCCATACATATCCTTCTTTGCTGGTATAACTGTGGCAGATGCATACTCTTCATGTGACATCTCCACCAACCCAACCTCCAACAAGTCTTGAGTCCTACTCTGGATCAAGGCTCTCTCCATGTTACTATACCTATAAGGACGTTGAAAGATTGACGTGTCATTAGCCAGTCGATCCGTATACCTGGTCCCTTCAAGGTACCTAAATCCTTCATACTAAAGGCAAAACAATTCATGTAGCTCTTCCAGAATCTATGAACTCTTCGTCTCTCCTCTCTTATAAGCTTGGGTCCAATCTCTGGCTCCCAAGTATCCTCTGTCATCATGTTAGAGGTAGAAGACGAAGTCATTGACTGCTATCTTGTCCTCTGGAGCAGTTTCCTTCTGCTCACCACCAACAACCTCCACCGCCACTATGCAAAAAGCTCCTACAGTCCTAGCTGCAAGCTCCACACTCTCTCCTATGACATCCCATGATGTCCAAGGATGACGAACTTCACACGCCTCACCCCCAGCCTTTGCCTCCACCGACTCGGTAGACAAAGAGCTCAGAAGTATCCGAGTAGTAACACCCGTCAATCGCATCCGACGTTGCTCAGCCAATCCAAGGCTAACAATCCATATCAAGCAATTCAAGTCCATTGCTTGACCCAATACTTGACGACGTGAAGCCTCTGACACCGAAGCTATTGCCATCGTACACGTAGCGAAACCCATCGCTCGCTCTCTCTCATCGGTATTGAGCTCCACCAACTGCCGTAATTGAGCATTTCACACAAGCCCAAGTCCTCCATCTATGTAAGCATGTGACTCTAGAAAGCTTACTAAAGTGAGGTGAATGCAAGTCGATCTTCTCTTCTAAAAATGAGAAATCTTGCAAGACAAAGTAGCTCGAAATCGCTTCTTCAAAACATGTCTCTCAAACTCATGACACAACTGTCGCATAACATGAAACTCATGATGTTATGCATTTTCCTCAATCACTCATTTTCATACATGTTTATCAATCTCTCTCCATGTCATGTCCATCTACGTTGCATTCACTATTTCTTAATGTAGTCACTCATTTGACTCAAAAATGAAAAGAGCTTGATGTAGATGTTGTTGCAGCCCCATCTATTCCTTCCATTGAGATCGTTCCAACACCGTTATCTACTGAAAAGAAGTCAAAAACTTTCACAGAATTTCTCTCTATAACTTCCTCCTCATATCAATATTCCAACGAAACCAAAATCCCCGTGTCAATTGATGATCTCGATATGCATCTAGAGCTGATATATTTCAACGAATGATTCTCAACCTCTACGAAAATATCTTTGATACTGAAGAAGCAAAATGTATTCTCTTATTTGATATGGTTGATCGCAACATGAATAAAACGGTAACTTGCAACGCAGAAAGAAACACTGCAAGGATATGGTCTACAAAAATAACAAGAAATCATTATTATCATTTCTGATATTTGACTCATCGACCCGTAACTATTGAACGTCCAATGAAAATCAAAAATCACATAAGAGATGTAACGTTTGAACTACTTGTGGATGGACAAACTATCATTCATGACATTCTCTATTGGACATCTGAGACTAAATTCAAGTTCTGATTTTATTCTTCTATCGGAGATTGCTTGATGTTATTGACATGTCGCTTTCATAGCATAGATATCTTAGTGGTTGTGATCTCAAACAAAAAACTCATCGACAACACTAAATTTGAGATATCCATTGCTGATGATACAACAGATGAAGACAAAACCACAGTAAGTAAACATCTATAGAGATCAGAGGTGTTTTTTTAGCTCATATGAATCTTTATTACTGGTTTATTCAATTTTCTTATATCTTTCTTTTTTGCTATAGTTATTGATCGACAAATAATTTTGATCGGAGTATGAATAAGTGACAACCAAGTTTGCAAGAGGAAATGCAGTGTTCCTACATTTAAAAAATATTACTCAAGTGATTTACATTAGAGAACAGAATGTTATTCTAAAGTTACATACATACAAGGCAACAATCTGGGCTATACCTTCTTGTCCGAGAAGGATCAATCATCTACGAGCGGTATACAACCATCACAAATAAATAACACTTCAACACTATGAGGTCCATAAAATTGTAGTAATTATTTATGATTTCTCAGTATTTGTTTATTCAATATATATTATCAATCATCAATATCTTATCAAATACTACATTGTGTTTTACTTCACTTATATTCTTTGTAGGTATGGAGAGTGTTTCAATCTTGAAATTATGAAGAAATACCATATCGCTATATAGGTGCAGGTTGTCATCACGTGTGAAGATTGAGAATGTGAAAGATCTCCTTGGCAGATGTGAAGATTGTACAATTAAATTCGAGTTACTAACAGAGCCATGGATTGAAGGATATGTGCTTGATGAGTCCAACAAAAAAGAGTACACAATACATGCTCGAGGTAAATGGTTGGGAGATCGCACTAATCTTGTTGCAGAAGATGTTGTCAAAGATTATAATACTCCAAACACGAAAGATATGATTTTGAACATGATGGAAGAGATATGCACACCTCGAGTATCTCATTTCAACTCTTCTGTTGATTTTTGTGATTTTGATGAGGTAAATTTTTAATATCTAATAAATATATAATAGATTATATTGATTAGTTTTATTTTTCATCAAATACAATTATTATCAACAAATATGAAACAAAAGTATATGCATACTTTACTCCTTTGTTTCAACAGAATTTTTGGATTTGTATCTCTTTTGTTTTTTAAATTTATCAAAATTAAAATTGATTGCTTTTGTTTACAGGTAACACACGAGATAGACAGTTGAGACGCATGTGCACAATACATATGTATAAATTTCTCTTGATACATATGAGTATTTGATTTTATGACTATGATCATATGTTGATATTCTCGATTCTCGTACTTTTGAATTTGAATTTGAATTTGAATTTCGAAATCGATTAACTCGTACTTTTGAATTTTATACATTTTAATTATTATAACACGATCATTTTCGACAATGCTTCGTTGTCTACTTTGGAGAAGAGTTCATCAGAAAGGTGATGAATGAATGGACTTGAACTTTCCAACCAACGTTTCTTTCAACGTCAAAGTTGATATCTGATGTCACTAGACGAAAGATCATCACCGTCCGTGGATTGCGAGGAACTTGGATGAGAATACTACAATCAAGTGAGAACTTCTTCATTTCCTTTTGTCATACTTTTCATCGTAGATCGGTTCAAGATCATTATCTTGACTTGTCTTGGATGTATCCACATGCCCAAGTGCTCCTTCATGTTTGGTTCGAGAGATTTTGCAACTAATACAAATCAAGGAAAGAAGAACTATTTTGTTTGGACTTACAAGAGAGACTTTAGGAGATGCACGAGTTGAATTCATTAGCAACTGGAGGAGAGACTCACGATCTTCATCATCTTTGGCACTTCTACTTTCGAAATGACACACGAACATGACTTGAACTATTTTTCAATCTCACAAGGTTCCAATGAATCATCTCCTATTACTTATAGAAAAGTTGTCTCACTTGAAGTCGAGAAGACTTCGCGTTCATGAAGAATACCACATGTGGAAATACAAAGAACTCAACAAAGGAGGATTATCAATTTATTTGCGGCAGAATCTAGACAACACGGTGTCATGTTGTTACCGCTCACATGTGAATTTAACGTAAAACTTATATTGCGTTGATTTTCTGTGTTTCGTAAACTTTTTCGTGAAACTCGTTTAACAATATATTAGCTATTACGTTCACGATTATATGAGATGTGAGATTGCATGATAATGAGACGTGCCAGCTCACTGATCTGTGCGTTTTGCACGTACTGAAATATAAATGTGAAATATATATTATTTTATAAGAGTTAGTGAATCATCATCTAAACAAATTTCTTGATGCGTGAAAAGTTTAACTATAGATCATTGTGGATAAAATCATATTTAGACTAGGTTGGATTACATTTTGTTAGGTACATAATTATTCAAACAACTCTCTCCGGTGAATTAAAAAATGACTCTATAGTACAATCACCTAGTTCAGAACTCATCACTAGTGAATTATATCGACTCTTCTTCCTTAACTTGATACTAAATAAACATTGGAAACAAACAATCTGAACTATTAGCTATTGCATCTTCCGCCTCTTTTTGATAATCTCTCTTCTCTACTTTCAAAATGTTAGTCTTTTCTCATCTTTTTTCTAACATGGACTCTTTTTGTAGGAATGAGATGGTGCTTTTTCACATCTAGTTAAAGAGTTCTTTCCTCAATACAAACTCAAATTGGTATATCAAATACTATCAACAAATACTTTGTGTGAAATCCCTAAGAAACTTTACTTCTTGCTAGTGATTTGATTTAACAGTTTAATGCTGAGCAAAGTACATAATAAATGAAAAAAATCTTTTACAACGTGCGTGAAACAAGAGACCTGATATTTCGCATAATGTCAGAGTTTCACTTTCCAGAAGTCACCCGACGTTATGGTATACTGCGTTCTTTAATTTGAACCTTTTCGACTATTATGTACTTTACCGAATTCTTTCATGGGATGTGGGAACATTTGAATATTTTACTTAAAAACGATATATTCTTGAATTTCAGATATATTACTAATCCTAACAAATCCCGCCTAGATGTACAGCGCCGACCTAGCTCAGTGGTAGAGCGCGTGGCTTTTAACCACGTGGTCGTGGGTTCGATCCCCACAGTCGGCGCCCATGACGGATTCTAGATTATCAATTCAATAAGCCTTTTCTCTCGTCGAATCCTCATTCCGGATAAACAAACACCTCGGATAGTTATCTGTTTACAAACAACAGAGATTTGCTTATATGAAAAGAAAGTTAGACATGCTCGATCGACTTCGGGGACTTTGCTCCCTTTATGTTATGGGGAAAAATGTAAATGTTATTATGGACCAACTCAACAAATATTGCAGAGCATGAGTTCCAGCCAACTATCCACTTGATTCGATTGGGGATTCCACTTTTCAAATCTTTCTTTAATTTGAACAAGAAGCCCAAAATACCCAGGCCCAAAATACTAATGGTGGTACTAATACGTTTTAATGCAAGTCCAAAATACCGCCGACGGAAGAGATTGAAACGGCTCTTGACTCCTACACTCGTGTCACAACCACATGGCCGGGTTAATTATTTCGTGTCAAATCTCAAATCTGAAGAAGCAAAATGTATTCTCTTATTTGATATGATTGATCGCAACATGAATAAAACGGTTACTTGCAACGCAGAAAGAAACATTGCAAGGATATGGTCTACAAAAATAACAAGAAATCATCATTGTCATTTTTGATATTTGACTCATCGACCCGTAACTATTGAACGTCCAATGAAAATCAAAAGTCACATTAGAGATGTAAAGATTCAACTACTTGCGAATGGACAAACTATCATTCATGACATTCTCTATTGGACATCTGAGACTAAATTCAAGTTCTGATTTTATTCTTCTATCGGAGATTACTTGATGTTATTGACATGTCGCTTTCATAGCATAGATATCTTAGTGGTTGTGATCTCAGACAAAGAACTCATCGACGACACTAAATCTGAGATATCCATTGCTGATGATACAACAGATGAAGACAAAACCATAGTAAGTAAACATCTATAGAGATCAGAGGTGTTTTTTTAGCTCATACGAATCTTTATTACTGGTTTATTCAATTTTCTTATATCTTTCTTTTTTGCTATAGTTATTGATTGACAAAGAATTTTGATCGGAGTATGAAGAAGTGACAACCAAGTTTGCAAGAGGAAATGCATTGTTCTTACATTTAAAAAATATTACTCAAGAGATTTACATTCGAGAACAGAATGCTATTCTAAGGTTACATACATACAAGGCAACAATCTGTGCTATACCTTCTTGCCCGAGAAGGATCAATCATCTATGAGCGGTATACAACCATCACAAGTAAATAACACTTCAACACTATGAGGTCCGTAAAATTATAGTTATGATTTCATGATTTTTATTCAATATTTATTATCAATCATCAATATCTTACCACATACTACATTTTGTTTTACTTCACTTATATTCTTTGTAGGTATGGAGAGTGTTTCGATCTTGAAATTATGAAGAACTACCATATCGCTATATATGTGCAGGTTGTCATCACGTGTGAAGATTGAGAATGTGAAAGATCTCATTGGCAGATGTGAAGATTGTACAATTAAATTCGAGTTACTAACAGAACCATGGATTGAAGGATATGTGCTTGATGAGTCCAACAAAAAAGAGTACACTATACATGCTCGAGGTAAATGGTTTGGAGATCGCACTAATCTTGTTGCAGAAGATGTTGTCAAAGATTATAATACTCCAAACACAAAAGATTTGATCTTGAACATGATGGAAAAGATATGCACACCTGGAGTATCTCATTTCAACTCTTCTGTTGATTTTGAGATTTTGATGAGGTAAATTTTCAATATATAATAAAAATAATATATAATAGATTATATTGATTAGTTTTATTTTTCATCAAATATAATTATTATCAACAAATATGAAATAAAAGTATATGAATACTTTACTTCTTCGTTTCAACAGAATTTTTTGATTTGTATCTCTTTTGTTTTTAAAACTTATCAAAATTAAAATTGATTGCTTTTTTTGACAGGTAACACACGAGGTAGACAGTCGAGACGCATGTGCATAATACATACGTATAAGTTTCTCTTGATACATATGAGTATTTGATTTTATGACTATGATCACATGTTGATATTCTTCACTCTCGTACTTTTAAATTTGAATTTGAATTTGAATTTTGAATTCGATTAACTCGTATTTTTGAATTTTATACATTTTAATTATTATAACACGATCATTTTCAACAATGCTTCGTTGTCTATTTTGGAGAAGAGTTCATGTAAAGGATGATGAACTTGCCTACTTCGATGATCTTGTCCATTGTCATGTATGAGGAGAATTAAAACCTGACTGTGTACATCTTACTTTGATGGGTGAATGGACTTGAACTTTCCAACCAACGTTCTTTTCAATGTCAAGGTTGATATCTGATGTCACTAGACGAAAGATCACGTCCGTGGATTGCGAGGAACTTGGATGAGAATACTACAATGAAGTGATAACTTCTTCATTTCCTTTTGTCATACTTTTCATCATAGATCGGTTCAAGGTCATTATCTTGACTTTGTATTGAATTTATGTGTATTTTGTGTTGTTATTATCTCTTCGCTCGACAAGGGTGATTATCTTGTGTTAAGTTTGGGATCCAAAGTACTTTGGTTCAAGCCTTTGAGAGTGTGAGAGTGTTTTAGGGTTACAACTTGAGCCATAGTGCCAAATAGGAGATAAGATGATCTCCAATCTTCTCTCTCATTGGTCCATTTTTTACCAATCGGCTTCAACCAAGTTCCATGGACGGTTTTGGAGTTTCAGAAGTCTTCTAGAGAGTCATTTGCGGAGTGTGAGATCTCGTTGGAAAGCTCTCGAGCTAGAATATACTCTGGAGAGGGAATGATCAATTTGGATCTTTGAATGTAGAGCTATGATTGTTCAAATTTAGGGGGTTGAATCGATATCTTGAGTCATATTTTAGAGTGCCTCGTGAGTTTGAGAGATGATCTTTCAATATTTTCAAAGGAATTGGATAGTTGACGCCGTGCTGATTGCACTGGCTTAAGTAGTCATACATTTGGATTGGGTTTGACCTCGAGATGATCAATCGAAGTTAATTGAGAGATAGAAGTAAAACTATTTTGGTTGGATTCAAAAGATTGAGTTGTTCAGACGTTTATCCTCATTATTATCCGATGGCAAAGAATAAATCAATGAAAAGACAAAGAGAATACTGCAAGTCTTAAAACAACTTCAAGAAAGTAAAAACCTAAAGTCGACAAAGATCCAAGAGGAACAGCTCAAAAAACAAAAAGCTCAAGTGAGGAGAACAACAAAAATGATGAGAAATGAATAGAAAAGTCACGGGAAGAAACACATGGCTAGCATACCTAGCATATGAAGTACTCACAATAGCATTTAGAGCTGTAACTACATATTATTTATTCATTCTTACACTTGGAAAGTGAATTTCCAAGAAACTGATAGTAGGAGATATCAGTAAGAAGCTTTAGTCTCTAGTACCAAGATTGTTGAGGTTGATGATGAGGAAGTTGACGAGGAGAACCTATAGTGATAGTATCTTCAGACGAAGGCATTGGTTCGTGCTACGACGTCTGCTACATGAGTACGTCTTGAGAGTCTGTCTGATCTTGTTAATGCTCTTGTTGATGACAAATATGAGGTTAACATCATGTCACGGGAGGTGTATGACTTATAGTGATCGACTGTACTGGACCATGATCGGATGTTACTGACTGTCAAAATACAGAATGGTGAGTTATATACGACGTTTCTCTTAATTTGAGGTTGGAGATCGATGATGTGGCATTATTGAGATAGATTAGCACTTTCTCATGCAATCTTCTACTTCTTATTATGTCATTTCTGATCAACCGTATATCCTGATGATCCGGATGGAGACACAAGGTGACAAATAATGGATCTCACTATGCTAATATCCGTAGTGGATGGTAGATCTTTTGTGCAAGATCTGACTTTAGTAGGAACCATGAACGTAAGAAATAGACTTTGGGAGATTCTCCGTCTTCAAGACCCACTCTTGTAGGTCGAGATAACAAGAGTGAAAGATCGACTACTACTATGATCTATATGTTGTGATCTCTACTCCTATGATCTGAAGGATCATAAGAGGTTGATGAAGAGGTTGCTCCAAATTTTGAGAGTATGTATAATGTGCAGAGATAGAGATCCAGTTTGATGACTTTCAATTTCAATGATTGGAATGAGATTACACGAGTAGAGGATCTGAATGGAAAATCTAGAAGGCAAATGGAGAAGTATGTGATAGACATACGTTGTACGAAAATTCTGCGAGAAGATGAGATGATTTGGGTGTACGAAGAGTTTATAAGTAGACAATCTTTTGTTCGTTGGCTGGACGATATAGATAGGTTGATAGAGCATATGAGAGATAGAGTGGTGATCCAATCCACTCTCGTAGAGCCTATGAGAAGATTACTACATACTTGTATTTTCGTCCTCATTGGAGACTAGAGAGTGGATGGAAAAATGCAATCTGCTAATATGGTTCTCTTCAAGAATACACGTGCACACCAAGTATAAGTTCGTAGTAAAGAAGGTGAAGCCCGTGACGACTCAATTGCATGTTGATTCATAACAACAGATGAAGTTAGCAACCAATGAGTCTGTTCTAATAATTCCTATTGAGATAGGACATCAATTTACTATGAGACATTCGAGGAGCTCTAAATAAGATGGATGACTACTTAACAAAAGTAGAGAAAAGACTTCTGAGCAAATGATCATGAATCTTGATAAGACATTTTCTTTCTCAGCTGAGGAGATTGGTTGCACGAATCATAGTGTGATAGCTCAGATGGTTATTTTCACTATTCTTCACATACATGGGACTTGAAATCAATATTAGTCTCTTGTGCATTAGCTTGCTATCGAAACTTATTGAGTTATTGAAATAAAAAATACGGATGGGTATTCTTGAACCATCTATGACTATGTATTCTAACCAATGGTTCATAGTGTAAGAAGACGAGAGCTTTATGCTTCATCCAAGACTTACAACTTGCCAACAACGTTACGATTTGAAGCATTGGAACAAAGCATTGGTCTATGAGATAGCAGAGACGTTTGCAAGATGATCAATCTGTTTGATTGGAGATCTTTTTTCAACTTATGATCAGTCCTAACTTGCTTTGGAAAGCCGAGACTTGACTATCATGTGTACACATTGGGATTAATACGGATGTGCACTCTTTCTCAAGGGGTGACGAATACAATAGTCCATGTGCAAAACGTGATATATAAGGTTTAAGAGAATTTGTACTTAAGACTACTATTTTGTTTCTGTATGACATCCTAATGAAAGTTGTCTGGTGGAGGACAAAGACAAATTGTAACTTTTGATGATTGCAAAATATTTATTGATGATCACATTTGAGATGTGAGATGGATTTTAATGCTTTTGGAGGAGGTACACTTAACTCTGTCAGGTACCAAATCTCACTTTGGAATGTCAGAGATTGTAGTGGTTGGTCATTTGTGCCGTACCTTTGGAAGGCAATCAAACTTAGAGAACATAGATGTTATAGCAAGGATAGCATATTGTACTAGTATCAGTGAGGTTTGACGTTTCTTAGAAGCTTGTGTGATATTTCTTGTGAGAATTTTTCATTATGTATACGTTCTGGAGCCTTTGTATGCACTTTTGAGGAAAGAGAAGAGGTTTACTTGACATCAAGAACATCATGAGACGATGGAACGGATGAAGAAGGTTCTAAAGTCTCCATCTATACTAAGGAGGTTTAATTATGAGAGCAGAAGATCTATGATATTTACCTTGGATATGAGTCTAAGACTATTGGATGGGCAATTGTCAAGAAGATGCATATGGTGTGTGGTTTGTTTCTAGGTTTGGAGCTAGAATCTTGACATACAAGCAACATAACTATCTTCAAGTGAAGCGTGAGTTGTGAGGAGCTGTTATTATTATTAAGATAGATCGAGTGTTCTTGATTGATGTTCGTGTGATATTGGAGATATATTTTGTGTCCAAGTTTTGAGCTAACCAAAATTTCAAGAGTTTGACCAAAATAATCATAATGACATAAAATTCTGAAATTTAATTTAATTTAAAATTATATATTTATAAACTATTAATAAAAACAGAAGCTTTCTATTATGATGTACATAATTCCATCGACGATCCATCAGTGAATCCACCATCGATGAAAGACAGATTGTCGAGTAATGCATCAATAATCAATCATCGATGAAGACTGTCCGCCGGCGGATCGCCTAAACACTTGTTGGTGAACGTCCGCTGGATTGACGCACGATCGTCGATGAACGACAAATCATCAGTGGTCCATCATGCAGAATTCGTCAGTGAAGACCGTCTGTCGACGGACCTCTGAATCATTCACTGACTATCATCTATCGACGCTCATCATCAGTTGACGGACGATCATCGACGAATGACAATCCACTAACAGTCCGTCACGTAAAATCCGTCAACGAAAGCCGTCCACTGATGCTCGGTGCGGTCATCCACCAATGATCTGTCCGTCGATGATCTATCTTTGACACGGCCGAAATATAGATGCCATTTCGATCTGGAGAGTGACTGGCTCAATACTAAATAATGATGTCATCCATGAATTCATGGAGGACATCGAGAGCATATGTGGCTTTATCCATTGACTATAATTAATTAACTACGTGATCTTGTCCAAAAATCAATTGTGATTTACAATACTTCATCATTTGGGTTAGTTGGTTATGCAATGGATAGGCCATATTCTCTTGACCACTTGCTAGAGAAGAAGGGAAAACTTGAGAGAGAAGAAGAGTTTTTTTCCATCAATCATCCGTCGAGGTTGATGAAGACACGACCCACGCCGAAGAATATACAAGCAATCAAGCAATTCTCAAACCTATAGATGAATGTGGAAAGTTGACACGAGAATAATACTTGATATTGACGAATGAGAGCGGAGGAGACAGACAAACCACGGTTCAATACAAACACTGCAAAGCGACGGTGTCATACAACATTTTGAGGATGAAATATCACTTTAGAGGAACGAAGGTCTATGCTAATCAAAGCGACTTTGGATTTCTCCAGAAGTCATCTATTAAGGATGTATCCACACGTCCAAGTGCTCCTTCACGTTTGGTTCGAGAGATTTTGCAACTAATACAAATCAAGGAGAGAAGAACTATTTTGTTTGGACCTACAAGTGAGACTTTAGGAGATGCACGAGTTGAATTCATTAGCAATTGGAGGAGAGCCTCACGATCTTCATCATCTTTGGCACTTCTACTTCCAAAATGACACATGATCATAACTTGAACTATTTTTTAATCTCACAAGGTTCCAATGAATCATCTCTCATTACTTCTAGAAAAGTTGTATCACTTGAAGTCGAGAAGACTTCACGTTCATGAAGAATACCACATGTAGAAATACAGAGAACCCAACAAAGGAGGATTATCCATTTATTTGCGACAGAATCTAGACAACACGGCGTCATGTTGTTACACCGCTCACATATGAATTTAACGTAGACCTTGTATTGTGTTGATTTTCTGTATTCCGTGAACTTTTTCGTGAAACTTGTTTAACAATATATTAGCTGTTACGTTCAAGATTATATGAGATGTGAGATTGCACGATAATGAGACGTGCCAGCTCACTGATCTATGCATTTGCACGTACTGGAATATAAATGTGAAATATAGATTATTTTAAAAGAGTTAGTGAATCTTCATCTAAACAAATTTCTTGATGCATGAAAAGTTTTAACTATAGACCATTGTGGATAAAATTATATTTAGACTAGGTTGGATTACATTTTGTTAGGTACATAATTATTCAAGCAACTCTCTCCGGTGAATTAAAAAATGGCTCTATTGTACAATCACCTAGTTCAGAACTCATCACTAGTGAATTATATCGACTCTTCTTCCTTAACTTGATACTAAATAAACATTGGGAACAAACAATCTGAACTATTAGCTATTGCATCTTCCGCCTCTTTTTGATAATCTCTTCTCTATTTTAAAAATGTTAGTTTTTTCTCATCTTTTTTCTAACATGTACTCTTTTTGTAGGAATGAGATGGTGCTTTTCACATCCAGTTAAAGAGTTCTTTCCTCAGTACTTGTAAACTCAAATTGGTATATCAAATACTATCAACAAATACTTTGTGTGAAACCCCTAAGAAACTTTACTTCTTGCTAGTGATTTGATTTAACAGTTTAATGCTGAGCAAAGTACATAATAAATGAAAAAAATCTTTTACAACGTGCGTGAAACAAGTGACCTGACATTTCGCATAGTGTCAGAGTTTCACTTTCCAGAAGTCACCCGACGTTATGGTATACTGCGTTCTTTAATTTGAACCTTTTCGACTATTAGTACTTTACCGAATTCTTTCATGGGATGTGGTAACATTCGAATATTATACTTAAAATCG
This sequence comes from Asterella californica, assembly GCA_036924285.1. Lineage (NCBI taxonomy): Eukaryota > Viridiplantae > Streptophyta > Marchantiopsida > Marchantiales > Aytoniaceae > Asterella > Asterella californica. The sequence goes on along the minus strand of JAYKYS010000006.1, from coordinate 27,643,145 downwards.
ATATATTCTTGAATTTAAGATATATTACTAATGCTAGCCGATCCCGCTCAGACGCACAGCGCCGACCTAGCTCAGTGGTAGAGCGCGTGGCTTTTAACCACGTGGTCGTGGGTTCGATCCCCACGGTCGGCGCCCATGATGGATTCCGGATTATCTAAACAATAAGCCTTTGCTCCCTTTATGTTATGGGGAAAAATGTAAATGTTATTATGGATCAACTCAACAAATATTGCAGAGCATGAGTTCCAGCCGACTATCCACTTGATTCGACTGGGGATTCCACTTTTCAAATCTTTCTTTAATTTGAACAAGAAGCCCAAAATACCAAGGCCCAAAATACTAATGCTGGTACTAATACGTATTAATGCAAGTCCAAAATACCGCCGACGGAAGAGATTGAAAAACGGCTCTTGACTCCTACACTCGTGTCACAACCACATGGCCGAATTAATTAATTTGTTTCGTGTTAAATCTCAATCATTGGCATAATAATGTAATACACGAATCTGAAAGATATGAGAAATATACACATATGTAGAGAGCAACACCATCTTTGCCAAATCTTAGTATAATGTCTCGGAATCACTTCCCTAATCAAAACGATAGCGATTTTATTTTCGTCTGGAATCACCAAAATCAATAATGTAGTATGTTTATGGAAGACACCAAGAATGTATATACATATATAGTTTTTTTGGGGGTTATAAATTTCGTCCCGTTTTAAATAAATTGCTGTTGACGAACTATACATTTTTCCTTGATATTTCTATTTCATTTCTTGCGAACTTATCATACTTATAACGGACTCATTTCACGTCACACACTGCGTGTCAGTTAGCTTACCGGCTGAATAAACCTCATTAAAATTTGGCTCTGTTTAACATATTTGCTTTTGGGTATCGATTATAATACTTTGTCTATGCTATCACCATGAGATGATCGACATTAAGGGTTTACATCTAATATAATCTTATGGTGATTAAATGTATAATTAATTGTAACTAGTTTAAAATTAAAATTTATTTATTTTATATTGAACTTCAAAATTAGACTCTAAACTATATGTTTACTCTTAACCCTATCTATTATCTAAATCCTACTTTGCACCTGTAAACTCTAACTTATTATTTCTAAACCGACGAGTATTATGAGGTTAGGGTTTAGTACCCTAGACCCTTTAATCCCTGAAATTTTTTGCAGTTTATATCGTGTTCTACCTGTCACAGGTTTTTAATTTATACCCTATGCGTTATGGTGTAAGTTACTCTTATTTTGTCCCAAACCAGCTCAGCAAAGCATGTAGTACACGCCTATGCTAAACTTATAGTTCTATCGTGTCCCTACGTGGCGATGTGCTTCGTGCTTTCACTTTATTTCACATATAGCTTGATAGCGTCATTTTTTACTTAAATATATAAATATAATCAACTGTAAGTCAAGATTCAACCTTAAAAAATTCATTACTTATTTTATAAGAACAAAAATACAATTTTCTTTAGCATTTGATTCAAAATAATATTTTCGATTTTAAATTATATATAATTTTAGTAATAATTTATTTAAAACTCAAAAGCCCCTATAATATACGTGGTAACAAGGAGGACTTCATCAAATCTTTATACTAGAAATACTTTTTCTGATAGAATTAGCATCCGAAAATAAAATTTGTGAAGTAAATATTTTAAGCTAAGCTATCTCCTAGCATTACATGATGTGATTCATTTCACAGTTAATTATTGAAAGATATTGAAACGAAAGCTTGTATGATCTTGAGGAACGAAACATTATCTTTTCTCTAACCTAAAACACACGAAGAGAGAAAAACATTATTCACTTCTTTGCTTTTATACCAGCAACAACAGCAGTGCCCTGTAAATATGCTTGGTAACCAACAGGAATTCATTTTGCGAACAAAGAAAACTAACCACTCCACTCAAAATACTTTTGTTGACAAAATCTACCTGTGAAAACCGAATCTGTTAAGTAATTACTGACTTAAAGCAATGCTATACGAGAGCTTCCCAGTGTGTGATCAGAAACATTGCAACGAAGTTTTCGTGGTTTCTTGCTAACCTCGGTATATTCCTTGCTTTGCTTTTATACCCGCACCTGAGGTTTAATGAAACCTTCGAGTTTTCATATTAACAGAAATTAATGTCTTTCTTTCGCAACTTCATTCTTTGCAGTCCTTTCGTACTTTACCGAGTAGTACCCTCTCGTTCTTCTCTCTCTCTCAGAGTAATCTATGCGAATGAATACCGATATATATGAGGGATTGTGAATGGTTATTTTTGCGAACTATCGTCGGATGAGTCAAGTCAACAGCATTGCTATAGAATTAGCGAGAAGCTTGGACTCAAACTATAACTGTGAATGAGAAGCTTGCTGTGCGGGAGGAGAATTTCAGAGGCACTGAGGTGTCATGGAGCTCACAGCGTCGGAAACTGAGTCTGGACAGTAATTTCTCGTTCAAACGGAGGACTGTACAGTAAAGCGACGCAGGAGCAGAACCTTGAGAGTTGAACTTTCGAGCCTTGAACTGCAAGCCCGCCACGGATGAATTCGGCACGAGCGGAAATCGAACTAAGTGCTGCAGAGGACGTGGAGTTGATGCTGCAACAGTTTGGGGAATGGCGGTGACAGTGTGGATTATTGTACGTTGGGCAGCAGCTGCAGTTGCTGCCCTCACAGGTAAATTCCATAAGTGATAGCGTGAACGATTGCATATTGGGTACAGGGCCAGCATTCGGATCCGCTTTGAGGGTAACCAAGAAGTAACCGTATATGCTGATTTGAAATTGGTGTGAATGTCAGTGATATGGTAGGAGGTCCGGAGCCTTGGAGCAAAGTTAATTTCTGACTTCGAGATGTTGGGGCGTCATAGTGCAGAAATGGGTCACCAAGACCGTGCAGTTGGAGCGCAAAATAGCGGAAGCAGAAGCCGCTTTGAAAGTGGCACGACGTGATCGCAATGCAGAGCGCACGGGCCGCATTCGTGCCCAGCGTGTACCGATTCTTACTTTACTTCTTTTAGCATGTGTTGTGGTCGCAAGAATCTGTTCATACTCTTTCTCTCCTTTGGGAGTGTCTGGACACAGTGAGATGCAATGACGTGAAATTCAGTCGTTTATGGATAGTCGTAGAGGAAACATAATACAAGCCTATATGCACAGCGTTTCTTTCCTCTCATAGTATTTTCTTGAATGATAATCTTGACTCTTAATCCAAGTATTGGGAGCTGATCGTTTCTGTATTCTGGAGTTAGTCATGCCGTTGGGTTACCGGCAGAATGTTTGGAATTTCATTCTTCGGGAACTTTGATAAACCCTTGAACCCTAATTTTCTTTCGCAAAAATGACCATGGATTTATGACCCGTGACCAGACAGGCGCCATTGTCATCATTGAGTTCTAAATGTCCCTTCTAATAAGTCGATTCAGACTGAACATGATGTTACTCGTCACTTTTTGAAAGATTCTGTAATTTGCTGCAGACTGTGGCCGGCTGTAAAAATCATCACGGCAGTTGGGTAATGCTGAATGCAGGAGTTGAAGAATGCACTGGTGAACAAGAAGACTTCGGAGGAAGCCAACACCACAGCCTTCCCAATGACCCCTATAGGGACTGTGCGGTCTTGCTTTTCTACACGGTATGAGAGGTTTATTCGTTTGTGGCAATGATGCAACAATGTTTTTGAGGTAGAAGGTGACACTGAAGTGTAGTTGCCCACAGTGTTCATTTGCAGGGTGGAAATGTACTAAAACTGAGACTTGTACGGTTGTGGTGATACTGGATAGGAATGGTACACCAAGACAGCCCCTACTTGTGACTGAAGCGCGATCTTGTGTAGTGCTTTATCCGGGAGGCATTCCGGTGGAAGCATTTGAAGGTCTTGGACAGTATTCCCATTGTTGGCTGCTTTACGTTTTCCACGATAACACGGATTTGCAGAGATTGTGGATTAAGCCAGGTCATCGTGATTTCAAAGCAAAGGTATGTGCTGTGTTTACGTTTCTATTGTGGACATTTTGCTCGTCGTATTTAGTTCTCGATTAGTAGTTAAGCTAACGAAGTTGGAAACATGGTCTGTTGTGATCTCAATGGATTATTACTCGCATATGTAGTTTGTTGGGCCCTTAGTAGTATAGGGAACTCCATTGGTTATGTCAGTCGCTGGTCCCCAGCAAACTGTGGGGACAAGATCAAGAATTGAAGAGAGTTTCATCTTTCAGCTGTAGAATCCCTAAACCCTAAACCCTTCCTTGAGTTAGGGTTTCTGACCAATCCTAGGCGTGGAAGTTTGGGAGAAACGTAGAAGCTAGGTCCAACTTAGACTTCCATATGACAGGCTGTTTGGATTCGGAGGTCGTAGTCTCAGGAATAAGCAGTGTTTCAGCGTCTGGTTCAGTATTAGTTTAAAACTATCTTTCTGGACATAGCCATTAGTTCTTAATTAGAGAGAAAGCGAGAGTAGTGAGCAGATTACTTAGGGCTAGAGAAAGGCTGCCGTGACTGATCACGTACACACTTATTAATAACTTTCTTGTTGCAGATACATGTTCCAAGATTACAAGGCTCGAAAATGGGAGTTTTTGCCACACGCTCTCCACATCGCCCTTGTCCGATAGGTCTCAGCGTGGCAAAGGTTCAACCTTTTCCATTATGACTTAGGAGACAGAAAAGAACTGCTATGGTTGGATTCTAAATTCATCATAAACAGAGACATCATTGAAGCACAATCATAATCGTGAGCTTATCTAGACGAAAAACTGTTCGGAGTAGTGTCAATGAATCATCTGAAAGAAAGAATGCCTTTCCATCTAGTGCTCGGAACTCTTGTCGAACACTTATCCTGAAGCTTCTACAGGATTCAAGTTCGCGGAGGACCATGAGCTTAAACCTCTTGAAGATTAGTGGAAGTCTTAATAATATAACCTTGTAGATGAGAGAGGACTGAAGCGGAATATGTGCAAGAAACTACTCACATGAGCCGGAGTTTCTTCCGGGTTGGCATTGTAGTTCTTAGTAATTTGACCAGATGCATCTAAGCTACCTATATCTTCAAGGCTGTAATTATGTGGTATATACTGGGATTAATGTACAGATTGAAGGAGTATACGGAGGCATGTTACTTCTCTCTGGCGCTGACATTGTAGATGGAACGGTACGGCCGAGTCTTATGCTAATGGTTGTTGTCATATTCTTTCTTTCCACATGGTTTTACAAGGTCGATTGCTCAGGGTTACGTGCCTTCAGATCTGAAGCATAGGATGCACGAGTAGAATGTGGTAGAAAATATTATAACCGTTCTGACTTTGCACGAATTTGGTGCGCAGCCGGTGCTGGATATAAAGCCATATCTCCCGTACTGTGATTCTGTTCCTGTCGCGACAGCACCCTTATGGGTCAAGGTTAGTTTTTACATCGGATCGTTTCTAGGAACAGTTCTGAAGGAATAGGGTAGAAAGTTGGAGGTTGTTCTTACGCACGAACAGTGATCCAAGTCGCAAGTCTTGTAGCCTTGTAGAGGTTTTCCGAGGCCAGAGCTGTATCTCGGTCTTCGAAAGTTTTATAAAATTAGGCGTTGTTCCATACTTCGTAAACTGCTCGGTTTGCTTCTGTGGCCGCTCTCGCTGAGGGAAATGCTAAGATATGAGCGAGAGAGTTCAGTATGTGTCAATTTCCACGAGCAGTGGACTTCACCCTTACGGAATTTATTCCCATGTTGTCCTGTGTATCAGGCCGGAGGTTCCGACGATGTGCTGGCTGTTCAAACTGTAGATTTCAGCGCAAAATTCATTCGAGAACTTGCTTCCAGCTGGAACTTGATGGTATAAATACTTCCCTTCTGGATAAACTCCTCTTTATGATGCCTCAGTTTTCTTCGTGAGAATTGGGTCGCACTTGGCCTCGAATATGTACAAAAACCCATTTCTATGGATTGTCACCTATAAGCGTTTCATCAGCCAAGCTTAGGAACCTGCGTCTAGACTTCAGTGACAAGAAATCACTGTCGCTGGGTATGACAGGCTGTGCAAGGGATATCTATAAGTCATGATGCCTTCTTTCGACTAATGTGCAGTGTATGAAAACAAGCTTCAAATTAATTTGTTTTACCGAACTGCAGGAAAAATACTCGCTTTATTCAAGTCCTGAGGAGTTGCAAAGACTGTTGAAGCAGGTTCTTTCACGAGATATACGCTCGCTCAATCAACGGGAGAGACCACATACAGCAAAGCTGAGTGAAGTGAGCGATATAATATCGAAAATATCTTCGGATTCTATGCACACTATCATCGAAGAAAGCGAGTCGAGCGAGGAGAACGATCTGACTGCCCAAACTGAAAAGTTTCTCCAGCTCAAACGAGACGAATGTCTTGTTGGAGAGGTATTGTACAACTTGGTCATCGAAGGTATAAATGTGTCGTATACACAAGATTCTGAAGGACATGTTGTCGTGAAGGGCTGTACGGTCCTTCAACACCTAAACACGCCCGCCGTAAGAAATTGTAGGCGTGGTTTTATCTCTTGATTGCGGCTTTCGTAAGTTTGAAAACTTTTCCAAACTAGAGTACTGGAGGAAAGTGGAGACAGTACTGCCTCCGTTTAGCTTCGGTGTAGGTTGACCGCAGTTGTCTCGAAGTTGTCCAGTTCCTGAAGCTTACGAGAAAGGAATGAAGCAGCGCAGCGAGATTAGAGTTCTAACAAGGAGCATTGATTAGAGAACACACGTGGAAGAGGACGTTTGGGAAGGTGAGGATATCAAGTTAAAGTGACCTATACTAAGTTATCAGGAAACTGTGTCAATACACCTCAATATCCTGGAGTATTAGTGGGTTGAACGTGTGACTAAATACACCACTTTCGAACCGACAGCCTTACTGACTCTCCGTGGCACTTTCCACTCTGTTCTCAGTTCATTTACCTTTCTTTTCGTTTCTATGCTCTCTTTGAGCGTGATTTGCATAATAAATTATGCTACTAAATTATCCTGTCTAATCTAGACTGAAATAACTTCAGGCGATGTTTTCGGGTTTTAATCACGTGGCTTACGAATATATACTGCCCTAAAGTTATTTCTTTAGAATTGTGGCAGAAAACCTACACTCACTTCTGGATATTCCCTCAGCTTGTTGGATGAGGGAACAGCCAGAGGTGAGTCGATTTCTTTTGCTGCTTCGCAGAAGTAAGGTCGGGTGAATACTGTTAAATAATAGAGCGCTGAGCGCATAGCTGTTTTAGAGCTACAAGGCTTCCAAACTTTCCAGCAGTCGATACGCATGAAGGTTGGTGTTCTTGTCATTCAGTGTCTGAGCTTTTACACAACCTGCTGTGTGCTCTTTTAACTGATCAAAATGTTGTCTTCTTTCCACGACTCGAGCATAGACGCAGTTAGTAGGTGGGATGAATCTTCTGCAGAGCAAACGAAGTTACAAGGTTAATGTGACTGTTCTACAAACACCGGGAATGGGTAGCTTGACCTAGAGCAGTATTCATTTCTTTTGCCATCTGTCTGAGATCCAGACCCTTAACGTAGTTCGGCTGCATGTTTTGCGACTCTATCTACTGTAGGCGTTACAGGATGAAGTAGATGGAGTACATACATCATATACTTGCATTTGCTGGGATGTGTAGCACTCTATTTTCATCGTCATGGACTGTAGTGCCACAGTATTTGCTAGCAAAACCAATGGTTAGGGCACCCCGCATCCGTGAGTTCACATACCCTGAGGGTGACATGAAGGGATGGTGATTAAAGTCTTCCACACTCGCACATTGCTGTCGTAGCCAAGTGTAAACCTTGAGTAGACTTGTAACTTCACTGTTTAGTCAGAGCACCTGCATATTTCACATCCTCCATCTTCCATGGAGGAGGTGAATATGCAGGTGGTTAATTTAATACCTAACCCTTCCGACAAGAAGGGTTAGGTATTAAATTAACATCACAGTATATTTAATTGTCGAAAGAGTTAAGTATTAAATTAACATCACAATATATTTAACATATTAATGACTGTGAGTATTAACAGACTGTGAACTCTCGGCTTTGTATTTTCTGAAACGTGGCACTGAGGGTAGCCTTGTACTTTCTGAAACGTGGCACTGAGGGTAATATTTATGGGTTATTTCTTGTACTTTCTGAAATGCGACACTGAGGGTAATATTTATGGGTTATCTTTTGTACTTTCTGAAACGTGACACTTGAGGGTAATATTTATAGGTTATTTTTTACTCTTCTTGCGTTTCCAGGCATGGGTAACAAATAATATTTATAAAATATTGTTAGAAAGATTAAATATTAAATTAACATCATAATATATTTAACATATTAACGACCGTGGACTCCCAGACTTGTACTTTCTGAAGCGCGACACTGAAGGTAATATTTATAGATTATCTTGACAATATTTATATGTTATTTTTTATTCTTCTCGAGTTTCTAGACATGGATAACAAATAACATTTATAAAATATTTCAATTCTTTATATTTAATTAATATATGTTTTTTACTTAACATCTATATATATTCTCAATATCATTAAGCGAGCAAAAGTTCCAGGACTTCATCCAACATGCATATTCACCAGTCGGCAGGCTGTCACTCTGGCACGTCATTGTAGCTAAGTGTAACTCTTGCATATCACTTGAGTACACGTCATTGTAGGCGATCCTTACTGGATAGATTTTTTAAGCTTACTGTAAATATCTGATACCGTATTGTCAGTTAACTTCGCACAGGCTAACTGCTCTAAAAATTTTCAAGGTTCAGTATCGTAATGAGCATGCTTAGAGGATAAATGAGAGGACACCGTGGAATCGGAAAACTATTCTTGTTATTTCAGCGGAATGCTTAGAGGATAAATGTGAAGACACCGTGGAAATGGGAAACTATTCTTGTTATTTGGGAAATTTAGAGTCGTAAAGCTTACCTGATGGTGAAAGCTTTTTAAAGTTTTTCACATTGCATCTGGATCAGAAGAGTTGATGCACTGCGTAAATACGTGATATTGAAAGTCACTTCATTTTCCTCATCCAGTTTCTGTGATGCTTACGAGGATCTGCTGTTGGTGCTGATCAAGCAAATTTCTGCGTGAATACTTCACTTGCTATAACGTTGTAAAATATTACAGGTCTCAAAGAGGAAGATTAGAATACATGGAAGGTCTATAGTATATCTTAAGTCTCACAAGCTTTGGGTGGAGATAACTCTTTCCATCTTCTTGTGGAGAAAGATGTCCGTCGAACATATTAACCACAAGTGAAATCTGCAGTAACCACTTCTAACACATTTAAACCACATGCGTAAGCATGTGGTTTCAATGTGTTAGAAGTGTGTTCCCATCGTTAAGCAATATTAGTGTTAACTAATCGTGAAATTATCTATTGCAAGCTAGCACACAAGAGTTGCGCTTACCTATCCCGTTTCTATTGCTTGTCCAAGCGATAAACCTTAGACTCAAGAGGATTGTAATGAAAAGATTCTCAAAAATAATTATTTTTCGTATGTTCTGATATATGAGGGTTGACTAGCGTCAAGAAAATCTCATACCACAAAACGAGCATTCTATACAATATGTTTTCTTCCAAATTTTGGATAGTTTCTATGTGCAGTCTCTATGATACAGCAAGGGTCCAAGCATGCTTGAGGGGATCCAATGTGTCCACAAAAATAAAAGTGTATTTGCTTGTACATTGTTGTACTTTATTGTATGGTGTTGTACTATGTTTGATTATAGTTGATCTAATAGTGTAGGTTTAAGCCATTGAGTGGGTTTTATGATTTTTGTACTATTTTTTCTAACAGAGATTTGGAGGAATGTTTTGGACCCCTCTAACATGCTTTGCCCGCAGCCCAAAATCGATGATGGGCAAGAGATCGACAGCAAGAGGTCGATAAATATTGAGGTAGAAAGAACTTGGGAGGTTCTCAAGATATGAGTTCTAGGTGCAAGGAACTATTCTCTATGAATTTATGAGTGTGTATCACAAGATGCTTTTGTTTACTAACATTAGTTTATATAGTATATAAGAATATTATATGTTGAGTACGTATACAATGGATGGATTTGTATGTATAGGATATCCGTCCATCCATCCGAGAACTGAGGATGTTATGGTGCTGCACTCTCAAATCCCGCTAGATCTCATCCTAGATGGGATGAGATCTTGCGGGATTCAGAGTTTTAGTCATCGATGCCCATACTTTCTTACCTCAAATCTGAACTCATTAACACTTAGACAAATGCATTGGACTTTTCAATTCTCCATTAATAAGAACAATCTGGTTCTTTAGGTTGTCCCTTGACATCAATTCCAAGATAATGAACAAGCATACATTTTCCACCTTTAGTATAGCGGAAAGTACAACTGAATATCCAGTCAATGTTTACATAATCGTCAAGCTGGAGTTTAGTTTTATTATTTCCATCTTTAGAATCAACTACTTTACCTTTCCAAACGAAACAAAGAACGTGGTAGTGTGAAGCTAATAACAATCTCTACCACTTGGTGATAGTTAGAATGATGAACCACAAAACTGAAACTTAGGAGAGTCAATCCATATGAGTATTGAACAACAATACTGATAGATGGAAATATATATTATTCTTGGTGTAAGAATATTTTACTTAAATATTTTATGTAAATTTTTCATACAAATAACTCTTCTATCTTAAGTTCTTACTAGCATATTAAGGTTTTACACTAACCAAAAAGAATGTTAAAAAAATGCAAATAAGCGAGCAGCGGTAACCAAATAAAAAACAGGATAACAAGTAACAATAAAGTCTCCACAAAACTTTATTATACACAACTATAGATAATGAACAATTGTACCTTGAAATAACTCATGCAAATTATAAATAGATCGTGCGGATACTACATACTTCTCTTTGCATCCATCTTATCATTGTTTATTTAACCTCACCATAGATCAGGCTGTAGGTGAGTAGCAATGTATTAGTGTACATAACAATTAATGCGATCTACTTCTATGTCTGCTCGTCTACTAGGAGCAGAATAATTTTAACCTACCGCGTGTAACCACTGTAATCCATGACTCATGTCGATTCACCTCAAGAGTGTTCTCAATATTTATTTGCCATTCTATGTCATAGCTCACACTCTTGGATCTAATCTTACTGTGTTCGATCCACTACCCAGTGCTCCCTTGATAAAGCCACATCCTTCCTTTGTTTCTCTTCGCGGATGAAGAAAGCTCCAAAGAGTTTAGTGAAAGAAACAAGAACTAAATTTCTGTTTTGTAGTGAAAGAAACAGGAACTGAATTTCCGTCCAAGCAATATAGAGAACATTTGTTCATACGTCGAGAACAGAAAACATAGTGAGTACGGCTTAAATGTTTGGCTTGTAGATTTTATTGGCTTTTCCTCAAGTTATCTTTGATGGATAACACTGCAGGCAGCCACCATAGAGGCATCTTTAAAATTTCAAGTTGTAATATGTAGTAAGAAGGTATGCATTGATAAATAACTACAATAAAACCATGAATCTTATAGATAAAACTCCGGGACAATTCCATGCACGGAAAGTAAGTAGAAGAAGAAAAATTCCAGCAATGCAATTATACAATCCGTACCCTTAAATTCCAAGCTCCTATACATCCATAAATGTGTACTACATCTTATAGACACATCTTCCTCAGTTCCCTCCAAGGTAGATGCCCTTGTAACAACTATACGAGTAATCTGAACCAGCTGCAGTACTAAAAGTGGTCCTGTCCTCTTTGAGGCGGACTAGAGATAAAGTCTTCCTTTCTGACCTTGTTCACGTATTAGCGAATTTTGCACTCTAGCAGCAACTACTTGAATCCCGAGGTACAACACCTCATGGCTAATGGGAAACACCTCGGCAAGTCAACTAATATTTGCAAACTTGTTCACCAGGTACCTCCACAGTTACATGGCCGTCCTGAACAAATTATCCCCATGGTTCATGTTATCATCTGGTCAAGGAACTTGTACTCCAAATGTTACGCGATCCACGTTGGATAAACTAGGCACATAATCTGTATCGCACATGGGATCATACCTTGGCCTGGATTCAAGCAACGATTCACCTCTCGACAAGAATTGCTTGTTGCGTATCTCCTGCGAACTCGCAAAGGTTCTCTGTGACGAATCGGATAAATTAGACACATAGTCTGTAGTTCCACCTTGGCCTGGATTCAAGCACCGATTCACCTCTCTCGAACAAGAATTGCTTGTTGCCTATCTCCTGTGAACTCGCAAAGGTTCTCTGGGACGGAGAATCCTTGTCGCCTATCTCCTGTGAACCCGCAAAGGTTCTCTAGGGACGATGATTCTCCGTCAATATATATGGGTCACCTCCATAGGCCTATAACCCTAGGTCAGACTAAATTAGCCCAAGCTCCCTGAGACCAGGACTCCCCTTAAAAGGAACTGGTTAACCCACCTTAGACTAGACGTGTGTCTCCAACTAACATACCAGACAGACAAAATGTTTCTCGTACTGGTCCTCCCTCTTGACTTGGCACAAGTCATCATCCTTGGAACAACTGTTTCACCTCCCTCGGATCTTGATACCAATTATCTTGTGATAGGTACTTGAGTACTAGGCAACACGTCAATTCTACTCATATTAATTGCCCTGCAGTGGATGGAAATAATGATATATCATTATTTCTTAGGACTAGCAAGATTCATGCAGACTCTCACGGCATCAATTAATATGAGTAGAGTTAACTCCTAGTCTATCTTCTCCCCATACTCCTGCACCTTTGTTCGTCACTTCAAGGGATAAAGTCTTACCTTGGACTACCGCAAGAGAGAACCACCAGTGTTGAGCTAATCCAGAATCAGCGACTCCCGTCAGAGCTCTGGTGGCGAAGGTTGGCAGTCGTCATGTGCCACATCCATTAGATGTATTTCCCTGGAATATGAAGAAATCGGTTCTTGAGGTAGAGCTAGGAGATGCTTCGAGTGCAAGCCAACTCAACCATTGTGATAGGAAGTGCCAACATTTGAGTTCACTGATCACATTTGCTTCCGATGGTTGATAGCCTCCTTCAGTTTTAAGCCAAGCGCGCAAGCCATTGGAGGTGGTACTGCATTGCCAATCTGACGATGCTTGCAGATAATGTTGCCTGCAAACTTGTAAGTATCCGGAAAGCCCTGAAACAGTACGGAAATAGGAATGTTCCTCAGGAAAGCTTCGACAACTCAGTCTAACAGACTTAAATAACAGAAGACAGTTAACGGACTCCAGAATGCATAGTTCTGCAAACTCGTCTTTCAATTTAAATTATCCCAATCCTCGTGAAATAGAAACTGGACGCAGCTGCAAAGATTTACTAGTTCAGATGTAAATTTGATTTTACGAACCTGAGAGCGGGCACATTCTCGGACAGTAACAATTCGATTTTGAACTGGATGAAAACACATCCCCACTTTGCCCATGGGTTGCGGATCGGTGATGGAAGTGGGGAAGTTGCCGTCCCAATCAAGACGCCCAAACAGACCCTTCCATTGGTTGTGCCGAGCAGCTGTGTTGGGCAGACACCATGGTATAAGGTCCACCACTTGTCCTGTGGATAATTTAACCTGTGCATGTAGTCGAGGGTAAAGATATAAATACCACAGCCTTGCGGGGAAAGGCATCTAGCATGTTAACAACGCACAGATGAATTAGTTCTCACATCAATAGTTACCTTTTCTTCGGGTAGATCCCGCCAATCAGCCCCGGGTGTCTTGGGTATTCGTTGGCAACGTATGAGATTAAGTTCATTCATTTCCTTTGAGATGTGATCAGTTAGTACGTCCGCATCTCCTCTGATCTGCTTCTGGAACCAGGAGTCCGCAGGCGAAGAATACTGCATGCAGAACAAGAAGTCAGATGTATCCACTTAGCTTCAGGTCTGCAAGAACTCTCCTACGTAGCACAAAGACATGACAACGTGCATGAGGTACCAACTGGGTCAAACTCAATGTCGAGATCTTACAACTGTTTTCTGTGCATCAGCTCCATTCGCTACTGCAGGAAGGTCTGCAATTGTGTCTCTAACAGTGATCGGCCGGAAGGGGGCACCACGTCCTGTGTCTTTCACGGCGGCGTACTGTCCACCACCAGGCAAAGTTATCGCCAGCTGTGAACTTGAGAAAACATGTCTGGGCTCCGGCCACTCGGGTAGTATCTCGTCCGGACCTGCTGCCCAGATGAATGCTCTCTTCCGGGACTGTGCCACGCCAAAATTTCCAGCTTGCAGGACACCAAATCGTACCTGCCATGATACAAGTGAAGACCCGAATTACCTTAATGCTAAAGACGATAGTCGGTAAGTCAAGTTACACATTTCTAACTTGGAGTACAGCTAAATGCAAAACATATTTTCATCGTGAGGTGTACAGAATTTGTCCGCCGTAAGCACCGACAATGAACGTGCTTACAATGAACGGTTGCGCAGTTACCTGATACCCCATCTCGAGCAGTGAAGCTACTGTCAGTCTGAAAGTTTGGCCCTTGTTGAATGAAACAAAGTTCCTAACATTCTCGAGCAAAAAGTACCGTGGACGGTAATAGTCAGCGTACGATAAAAAGGCTAGTATCATCTCGCACTGTACTTTGGACCACGCTCTCTGATTAAACCGGTTCATCCCAGAAAATCCCTGCAATCAAAAGAACTCCAGAATCAGGCTAGAACGCTTACCGTCAAAGTTCCGACATAAACAACTATATGTATGTACTAACACAAGCTTCAATGCTTTGTTCGCAACCAAGACGGCTCGACAAATTTGACTTCAGTGCAGTTGTATAACTAGCAGTCGCACTACTGTCCATACCCTTACCTGGCAAGGCGGTCCTCCATTTATGAAGTCAACCTCCCCTGGAACTGGGAGCTTGGCCTTCACATTCTCTTCCATCTTAGCACACAACTCATCGGCTTCAGGAGGGGATAGACAATCATCCAAGTCCCCTCCTCTCTCCATGATAGCTCTATTCACCATCACATGTATTTGTTAGTCATCAGAAAATCTGGAACACATACATGCAAATGAGATGCAGCGCCATACGTATTCATTAACGATATTCGAAGAGAACAAGATTCAACCAATCTCAAAGTTTATCAAGTTTATCAAACAGGAATGTACGAAGGTCAATGCCGTCTGATGTGAATGTAAGGGTGTATTTTGTAGCTTGCCGCTACATGAAAGGAAAACTCAAGATAAAAGGCCACATTGTTTGGTCGAAAGTGACCTTGGTTCATCTCTTGGTACATGGTTTAGAAATCAGTCTTTCACACTCAGATGATAGTCCACATTTTGTGTAACTGGCGTTAGCAATGCAAACTGTGTTCTGAACTCTCCACTTGACATATGAGCGATGACTCCAGCCGGCCTACGTTCTGAGGTCCGCCAAGTTGTCTACTAACTTCACGGGCTAAGATTGGGTGCTACGCCTCATGCGAGAGGATGTTAGAGAAGTGAAAGAGGCAGTTGGTATTCATGCTTTGAAAATACCTGAGTACAACGTTACAGTTGTTGCAGAAAACCTCAGCCAATGGATGATTCAGTTTGAAGGCATCGGAGGCCTCCCGGTCATATTCGATTGCCCACTTAGTGACGCTAATTCCTGCAGTAAGATGGTGGGAGAAGTATTGAGAACAAACGGTGGACTCCACGAATATTTGATTGTATAAGCAGCAATCCGGTTATTGCGCAAAACCCCCAATGCAGTCAGTAAGGCCACAATATGCAGAAATAGAATTGGTAAATTTTCGTGACTACCTGAAGCCTGTAAGGAACAACCTTGCATGTCTTGGTGCGCCCAGAATAAGATAAAGGCATAACAATAAGTACCTGACTGGTGTAGTCCCTCAGAAAGACCACCGCAACCAGCGAATATGTCAAGCGTAGCAAGAGCTGGCGATTTCTCTGCTTCATTGTTTGGTTGCTCGTGCTCCTCATCCACTCTTACTTTCCCTTTCCCTTTCGCTCTGGTTGTACGGCTGCACGTTGCTTCTACGTTCTGAGTGGAGGAGCCCAGCCTGATATTTGCTGGCAACTGCATTCAGGCACGGAAAGAGTTAGAAGGTGGAGATGATCTACTTGACAGGGTAAACAGCAAATGACCAAAATAAGGTGTAAGATGACTGACATGTTTAATAGTTTGTGCCTTGGGATCATGAACGTAGTCGCAGACAAAAACGTGATCGAAGGCACCCTTGCTTGTGTCTAGATCCTGCACTTTCCGCCGCACCTCACACTTTCCCCGAACAGTGGCCATCTCTACAACTGATATATCTTCACTGTAATAAACCTGCAGAAAAGTTGATACATCAGATAACGGTCTTCAAGCCGACAAGCGTCTTTCTGCTATGTTCTTATTAGTGGGAAGAGATTAAAGCTGATGCAAGTGACCAGCTGCTGATGAACTCCATGTGTAGATGACTAACAGTGTTCCCATGGGGAAAAGAAAGTAAGTTCAGTTCAGTTCTGAACATGAACTTCACTTACTTCGTGAAGTTGAGCCCTGTACGCTTTCATCATGTCAACATCTTCTGGTCTGTAGAATCTCCGCACTTTCATGGTGCAGGTTACTTCCTTCAATTTCGTCTTTTGGGACTGTACGCTAAGAAGCTGGCAGATGATGAAGGCGTGAAGGCCTTTGTTTCGCCCTCCCTTGTGAGTGACTCGTTCAGGCGTACCAGGAGAATCTCGTTTAGAGTCTTTTATTGCATCTGGATCCAGGTAAAGAAAATCATTGATGCGGTATGCTACCCCATGCCAACGAAATCCTTTGCCTTCAGGAAATATTTCCGTCTCCATCATCTTCTCAGTCTCTTGCCTCTCCTCGCAGGCAACACAGACACCACTCCCAAGGGCTAAGGTCTCAAATGATATGCTAAAAAATGCACCTTTTTCAGGTGACCACCAAGATCGGCAAAAATACTGGATCGGTAAACCCTTTCTCTTCCTCTCCTTGGCACAAGCCCGGTCGGCTTCATCCTTGACAGCATTTTCTTTCCTGTATTTATACCCCCAGTTCCGCTGCCTCATCTCAACTGCTGACAGTTCCTTGACTCGACCAATTCTTATATCAATGCAGGCGTCCGTTAAGAAGAGCTCTCGTTCATCAGATGCATCCCCTAGGATAGTCTCCTCGCCTTTTATAAGTAAACGTCCATGGATCATGGGCCCCTCGTAATCGGATTCGAAAAGGTACTCAATCAAGAAGCGTCTTGTTACAGAGTCCCCAGTGACGACAACTACTTTGCCGGGTGTGAGATCCAACCCACTGTAAAGAGCCTTCTTGTAAACTGGATAATCTTCACGATTGTTCCGGGTAGACGCATCCCCCCATTTCACCTTGGAGTCGGAGGACTTCCACAACTGCTTAACAGGACTACGGCTGCCTGCTGGACTCGACAGCTTCGGGTTAGTACATTTTGGTGGGCTTAAACTCACTGGGGCTTGAATAACCTCCACCACGTCATCGTCGGAATCTTCCTCCTCTACAAGATCTTCAGCTAAAATCTCAGTGTCTTTGCCACCGTTCTCGTCGTCCCTAGGTTGCCCAACATCAGTTGTCTCGGACTCGAAGTAGCCACTCCAAACCCGATTCACAAGTTGCGTAGTTGTAGCACGCATGGGCTTGTTCTTCTTGCTGATAGTGCTAGATGGCAGCTTGGCTCTAGGGTTGAGGTTGACTTCTTTCTTAATCAAAACTCTTCTCTTGGAGACGCACAGTTTCTCATGGCTCTTTCTCTCCATCCTCATTTGCAGTCCAACAACGAAAGCGCACTTTTGAATGCGCTGATCTGGAAATTCCTCGAACTGTTGAAGTATAATCTGGCCGTGCACAATAACATATCTTTCAACATCCGCTTGCTTGGAAGATATCCAGTTTGGCTCAGTCTCGGCCAGCTTCCTGACCACATCGTTGAACGAGAGACGCGAAACTCGGTTCTGATCCTTCAGCATGGTTATGATTTGTACGGCGATTTTCGCAGTCTTCAGCACCGGTGCATACCAGTCAAGGTACTGCTTCGAAGCAGCGCCAAGTCTGTACCAAGATACATCAGTCCTGAACGAGATGATAACCATCCCCGAGCCCCATTCCACTTTCCACTCTTTTACAGCGCTCAGGAAAACCCGGAAACCGCCACCTCCTTGTTCCATGCTTCTTCCAGCTGTATCATCTTCGTGGTAGTATCCAGACCCATCATCCTCTGATATAACTCCTGAGCCAAATATCTGCATATCGTTTTCTGCACATGGGCGCATCGGTATAAGCTCCAGGGAGACCAACCTCGATTCGGAGTTATACAGAGTCCAGTCATCCAGAAAGCGGTGTGGAAAATGCTCATCGTCCGGATGAACATCTTCACCAAAGAGGATGTACTCATCAGTCTCGGGTTCATCCGACTTGTAATATGCAGGCTCGGGATAATCATTTGCAATCTCGTTCTCGTTGATTTTGACGTAGAACTTTCCCTTGGCAGCAGGAGCTTGTCGGGCTGCTCCCCGTCGAGCAGGTCTACTGCTAGCCAAGTCCACCGCAGTCCCGAACAACCCATCCTCCTCATCTTGAAGGCGCCGAGCAAGTTCATAATCATCTCCAAGAGCAGATCCTGGAAGATAAACGTCAACTCAGTAAGAATTTCAAGCAAGATCTTCGTTCAAGCGTTGGTAGCTAGAAGGCTGCTATACTTACCACCAGCACTGATTGCGTCTCCGTAACATGTCTCGTTTATGGAACCAGCATCGAGGTTCACGCCCATCTGACGGCGCATTCTACGTCCGACTGATGCAGCTTGTAGTTCCTCAAGCGCTCGTAAACCAGTAAAAACCTGACACCCATCTGGGGCACTGTCATCCAAGGCGTACAACTGGCCAGCTACAAAATTCCCAATGTCCTGAAAATAATCTCGACTGAAGAACTGGCCCGATGAACCCATATTACTGTACAATCTGATGAGGCGGAGCTCCAGATCTCGAAGGCCCATAGAAGGGTCTCCACCATCTGGCCCAGACAGCGCTCTGAAAACTTCACGGCATACGCGAGCCTGGTCGTAAAGAGGACTAAAAAGTCTTCTATAACTCGCAGCCGGCTTATCTAAGTAGTAGTCGGCGAAATTTGTTGTCAATACGATTTCTACACAATCTTTTTCGTAGCCCATTATTGACCATGCACTCACAGGTCCAAGAAGTTCACATCGTACACCTTTATCTTTGTCCACCGCTCCTTCCGAAAAGCAAAGACCCGCGAGGTAAGCAGTTTGATTTTGTATCGCGTCAATCTGCACAAAATTTCCCTCGCCATCATGGAGAGCGAAGTCCAGAACTCTCCGCTCTGGAGTTTCCGCCTCAGATGACGAACGAGTCATCATAAGCATGGTAGTCTCGTCCTCAGCTTCGACTTCCTTCTTGGATTCAAGCCTAGCATCTGTCTCATCTAGTCGTATTCTCTTCTCCTTAAAATTAGTCGCTGCCGCTGCCCTTTTTGGTCTACTCAACGAGTTTTTGCGTATGCTCTCCCCATCCTCGTCTGATCGGCAGCTGTCTCTTGCGACTGCAACATCCTTCTTCTTGATGCACCCAGACAATTCTACGCTGGTCTTTGCTTTTTTGCAGTTTCCAGGAGATTCTTCAGAGGAATCACCTTCTCGCTTCTTTTTCTCCTTCTCCTTCTCCTTCTCCTTCTCTGTTTCAGACTCCGAGTTCTCGGATGTAACATCAGCTTCCGAATCTGATGAGCTCGAGGACATAACAACCTTGCATTTAGTCTTCTGCTGCTTTTGCACCTGGTGCGAAATTTTAACAGTTCCTGCGGCATCATCGACTGCGGCTTGTTCCATATCCTTCAAGCCTGATCCACATTTTGTTAGTGCTGAAGCCTCCTTGAGTGCGACTTGTATCGCATCATTGTGGCCTGACTCGGGTTGTCGTGGCGAGTTCGCTGATTTCGTAGCCTTCTTGGATGACCCACGAGTTCCCCTACTCGTAGCTGGTATAGCAACAGTCGTCTTGACCTCAGAGGGCTTTAGAGGGATTTTCTCCTCTGCAGATGATATCAGTTCCTCCAGGAGACTCTTACGAGAAGTAATAAGCTGCTCGTTTACAGTGGCTACCGCCTGTTGGGGCGTTACTACGCCATTATCATGTTCGTCACGTTCGGAAGATGAAGCAGAAGGCTCCTCGCACAGATCCACCACTTCTTCACTCTTCGACTTCACTACCTTCTTCTTCGGTCGAGATTTTGGAGCTTTCCCGGTAACCTTTAATCGTGGATGCTCCTTGATATAATCTTGACAAGTTTTCCAGGAACGCATCCTCGATCCTGTGAAAGAGAAACTTATCTCTCAGCTGTGGATGAAAGAAGAAACATGGGAATACTGCAATCTTTCTGCGGGTAGACATGACTAACATTTGACTAACCTGTACCCAAGCCCGTCCAGAACAGGTTTAGGTGGGGTTGGCGAATTCATTTCAAACTTACGGCCGAGTGTTGAACAAGTACATGAGGGGTCCTGTAATTCATTGCAGCAACTAACAAGTGAAGCGGTGAGGAGGCGAATCCAGATGAAGACGAAGCTGTGCAATCAAAACAAGATATTTTTTCCCGTATCTCTGTGACGAACGTAGATCAGTATGGACTAGCCCTTCTAGGCCATTACGCTTCAACAGAGCAGAATCATAGAGGCAACAGCTAAGACCGTTTCCAGTCTATGAGACTTCTGACTGGGTCGAAATAAGCATCCACCCGACGTCCCCGGAATTATGTCACAAACACTGAAGTGTGGCGAGTCTGGATAAATATATTTATGAGCATAGCAGGACGAACTTCCCTACAAGTACAGAGTTATGCTGAAAGAAGTGAAATACTACAGACGCCTACAAGGAGAGAGAATAAAAGAGGCAGGCTGCACTAGTCTCGAGTTCCACTGAAACAGAACAGATAAACTATCAACTTTGCTTGCTCCAGCACTTGAGGATAAACATTTCATACCCGAGTATTCACTGCCACTTTCAGGTGAATTAGTTCCTCATACAGAAGGGGTGATTGCCGAAAGCATCCGTATGCGAGGGATAAATTAGACGTACTATTTACGTCCTGTGGCATCAGAACAGAACACCAGAGACGCTCCCTGCAACCCAGTGCTTTTGTCACTCACAACCAGAAATCGCTTCCGCAGTGGGGCGAAATCTCAACAAAGATCCCAAAATATCGTGCTAGAAATTCAGTAATCGAATCTTATAAGTTAAAATGTAAGCTCTAGAATGAGAAACATGTCAATCCACAATTCAAAACAAAAGATGTAACTGTACTGCCAGATATCAAGCAAACAGCGGAATAATCTACGGTGCGAAATCTCAATCCGCAGGAAAGCACACTACATACACCAATGGACTGAATCAGACAAAGTTATCAAATTGACCAAGACAGAATTAGTCGGGTGAAGAGAAGAATTTCGGACAAAAACAGAGATGGTCCCGCTCGTAAAAATCACGGTGGTAGTTCCGCATGATAAAACAACCTTGGGGCGATGTCGTTTTACATGTCCCCACCAACTCGACAAGCTAAGCTCCACGCGAAAACAGCTCCACAAACAAACTCAGAATAAAACAAGCGTGGGGAATCTTAGTTCGTACACTGAAGTCCCTCCGCAGTCAAGTAGAAAATTCCAGTAACTGCAGTGGCTATACGCTGAACAATTCCAGACAGAACCGAACTCACAGACACTCCACCACGCTGGCATTATAGGGATTTCTAGGGTCTCGAGTATCAGTGATAACCTTACAGTCAGTGCTAACAAAATTAGCAGACTATAAAACGCTTCTGGGCTACGGGAACGAACACATCTGCGACCACACGGATAACTTGGGTTTAGGACTTGACTTTTAACAAGGAATGGTTCGGCACTCAATCGGAGATCAAGCTTTTCAATCGGAAAGACAGTATACTCACGCTAGTACCAAATTATCGTGAGAAAGGATAAAAAGCTTACCATCGGGTGCAAAGTAAAGAATGGTGTAGCGACCACAAGGGTGAGTATGCCGAGTAATATTTCCACCATACTCCTTCCACTCGAGTTCTCCGAGAGCAACAGCTGGTCCCATGATTTTAGTGTTTCAACTTCGAGTCAATGCAGACACTATTCGCGGGAGGCAAGCTAGTGCAACACTAAATCATCCAGGTCCTTATCAACAGAGACAATCTTTCATCAGAAACTGCAAACAGGCAAACGCTGTCACTTAACAACCTCCTCCAAGTCACTAATTTCTTCCCGAGATAATGCTTCGGATTCTTGCCGCCTGAACCTGCAATGTTCATAAGCTTCTATAGTTCGCTACTCTCCGTGGAATGCTATGCACTGATTTTCCCCACCTTCATGCTTAAGCCTTGAAATGCACTGTCCCTGCTGTAAGCTCAGTCTCCACGCTGTTCAGAAACATCTGTTTCAACAACATTCCTGGAGTACATGGCAGCAAAGGCGGGTAATGGCATCAGCGAGCTAGAGTGTAACACCTCTCGACATTCTTGATAAAGAAGAAACTGGTGCTCCGGTCTTTCCCGCCATCCTCCCGCCTCTCTCTGTCTCTCTTCACTTTGAATTCCCAATAGCAAGTGATACTGTGAGTGAGCAACATCATGTCTTGCTTCAGATTTCACAGGACAGAATACGATGCCGCGAAGCCGGTAGTGTAGCACTGTCATGGTGAACCGGACTTACTACTGATTGGTGATACTGGTTTAAACTTGAGATTGACACGTAAGCAATAAGTAATTAGAGCCCTTTTCTAAAATCACTATTTTGCCTTCTCGGTAAAGTGCTTCTCACCCTGTCTTTCACAAGAGTTGTCTATGCATCGTGGAACGGGGAAATCCAGTAAGGAGAATGTACAAATACGCGCGCCAATTGAGGGTAATTACGAATGGGAACCTAAACTTACCCATGAGGACAAAAGCTTTCACAGCGTTCAATTCCGTTACTCTGTCCCGCGGGTGGTGTGTTTCTGGGTCTTACGACTAATTACCGACGAACTCCAACGGTGAGTTGGCGTCGGTGGGCGCGCCGGAGCGGGGATGTTGGCCGGGCGGCGGAGGCGGAGCCGTTCTAGATATCTTCTTCTCGCGTCCGTAAAGCACTGTCCGGTTTTTTCTACCACACAGGTAATTCAATTCGCCCATATGTAACTGCGCGCTACTTTTTATATGTGCTTCTCGATGCGTGAAATGATTCTTTAACTTTCAGAATAAATAAATCTATATGTAAATATGTAAACGTCAGTTTTTTAATCATATATATTTAAAATATTGAAATTAGAACTACTTTTCTTCAAACCTGTAATGCTAGTAAGGCTATACCAACTCATGTTATTAACTTTCTTTACAGCGTCTTACTTCCTTATATTAAATAGATTTGCACTTCGGGCAAGGGAAAAATTGAGTTACCAGTACGATAGTTAATGTCGATGGTTATAGTTGGGTTCCGCGGTTATTAGACTAGACTCCATCATCTTACAAGTAAGGTTAAGAGAAAGAGGGAGAGCAGCTCACGCAAAGACTATGGGTCTTTGCCCACTATATGCTTAAGAAGCTTATCAGGTCGTGTCAGCTTGGTTCGGTAATAACCAGGATGTTCCCACTATACAGGTTTTCCTTAGCACTTGGATTCTTCATGAGAATAACGTATTTCCATTATTTTGGTGTGAGGATACTCCAAGCTTTATCTTTTGGGCTTTCCTTTTTGTTGACGGATCCGATGTGATGAGACCACTAGTCCAAAAGTCCGAGAAGATATTATCCGAGGTTAAGAATATGTGCAAAACAAACAAAACAAAAGCATGAGAAGTTGAATGGTAAATAAGTAATAATCATCCAAACGTGCGGATGCAACCGGCCACGGACGAAAAAGCAACGGAGCTGTTATTTTGTGGACGTCCATGGGGTGAAAGTCATGTAAGGTTCTCGTTCTCGAGCCATGGTTGTGAGTTCTGAGAGTTGTACTTTATGTTTTCGCTTGCTACTGTCTCGACATATAAAGGGTGTCTTTTTTCTCGGAGCTACCGCTTTGGAATTTTTTGTTCTTTTCATGATACAGAAAAAATGTAATTATTATAGAAAAATCTTATCGTAATTTCTAATAAAAAATTTAAAATATAACTATTAAATATTAGTTCAGAAATCATACAAAAACGCCCGGAATGAATCCATAAATAAAGCATATGGAAACACACTTCCAGGACTATAAGTCAGGAAGAAATTTACTTGACTCCACCCCATCATACGTTACTCGGACTTGACCTTATCTCTCTTAACTTTGTGTTATTTGATCTCACCTTTGACTGGAAACAGCAAGTTTAGTAAGTTTATCATGAAATAAAAACACTGAGTTAAGATAAATACAAAATAATCTGAGTTGATAATCTAAGATTTTTAATTGAATTTTTTATGTAAATACATGGCTTAAGGCTAACATGCACTTTTCACATTTTAAAAATGTGATATTTTGACCTACTGAAACTATTAAAGCCAGTCAAAGGTGTGATAAAATAACACAAAGTTAAGAAGAGTGAAGTCAAGTCAGACAAACGTATTAAAGTGAAATAAAGTAAATTTCTGTAATTCGACCGCTTGGTTACCTAACCCTTCCCGAGGGAAGGGTTAGATAATAAATTAATGTTAGCTTGGCCTCTTCCATCTGAAGATGGAAGAGGTGAATAAATAAGCAACAATGGGAAGTATGTGGTTCATTGCAGTCCGTTTTTACCCGACTTATCAAGTCAATCCTCGTTTCAAAATTCACTACCGTTGTTAAACAGCTTAATCTCTGTAGACGGTGAGTTCTACGATTTTCACCTTTCGCTTCGGCGCTCGCATAGTTTACATCTTTAACCGTGGAACCACTGTCAACAAAAGATGATCATAAAGGAATAATATTACCCACACTTTTCGCGGATGAAGGTATTTCGTTGGCACGCCGGCGATCCATACGGTACGCTCATTGGCTTGATGAGTGTCAGAATCAGTTTAAACCGGGGGGCTCCGCGCCTGCTCCGATTTGTCAGTTCTCCAGAATCTAAAGGAATCTTCCAGATGACTACACAAGATCCCCAGTTCTCGGCGTACAAAACTCCGAGAACCGAGGTCAGCAAAATGACAGAATCCGCGCCCTTCAATATCCTAGAGATTTGAATTTCTGCCCGATACCAAAGATCACCGGGCAAATTCGTACCATAGCAGCGAGGTGGAAAGAACAAACAAAGAGTTGCTTGATAGGGCCCTTCCGCCAATGCTTAGCGACTCCTTTATCGATACACGTAAATTCACTGGGCCGACAGGCTTGGAAGGCTGTCGTCACTGTAACGAACTACTGTCAGACGCTTGCGGAGCTTGAAGTGGAAACGAACTTCGTCGCGCGGACATAGTGTCGCTTCAACTTTTGTATGAGATGATTTTGTACGGGTTTCCGATACTGATCTTTGTACCCTTGCTGGGCCCGGTCAAGGACCACCTTTGGCGCCAAGTCTGGATAAAGCAAATTCCTAAAAGACGAAGGCAAAAGGTAATGTTCGACGGCATCAGCCGAACGAGATCGAACAAGTCTTAGAGCGAACTGCGAAGACGGGAAAGTGACACCGGAGACGTCCCGGGTCCCAGGGTTCCAGCGGGCCAAGCCGCTGCGCGACCTTGGCTGTGTACCGTCATTTCCTGACTTTTGTCAGCCTTCCGATTCGTATGCGCGTCAAACTTATACTCTTCTGCGAGTATTCTGGCTCCGCGCACAGTTTCGGAGATGCCTTTCCTTCCCGGCAAAATTTGCACCCTTTTCTGCAAGTGCTTTCAGACTGACGCCCCCAGATATACAGGAAACTACTGTAGCGTATGGTTCCCGCCAGTTTTCATCTTTCCAACGCAAGTTCCCAGCAGCAGAAAGAGCTCCCGCCACGAGATACCTGTCTCGTGTTGCAAGTGCAGACCACTTCCCGCCACCATGACTGCTCCACAAAGGATTTGGAATGATGCGTGCGGCAGTCATTAGTGCCGCGTTCCTCGGTACCATGTGACACCTTGTACGGGTTGCTGCACAAGGTACCAGGTGAAAGTTTGAGCGACATGAAGACCTACTCCGTGTAATACCATCGAACCTCGTTATAATCACCTCGTTTATATATCAGAAAACATGATATAAGCACACTTTTTCAGTAATTGATTTGACTTTACAGAATTTTCTCGTTATAGTCTTTTATATTATTTATATTTATCTATTTAAATCATTAAAACTATAAAAGTATGGGACTATATACCTAATTAGAGTTAAGAACAGTAAATCATACATGATAAATTAACATGATTAGATATAGTGCATCATAGTAATCAGATGTAGTGCTTTGTCAAGAGAATCACATTATCTAACTTAGATAAGTAATAAATTTATAAAACTGTGTTGAAAAGAAAAACAAAAAGTGAAGCAAATAGAGCTTATTAATTTCAATAGTCACAATTTTCTCACCACCAGAGTATGAGGTGACTATATGAATATAATTATACTTTTAAAAACTATTTTATATACATTATATATATTTATATATTTAATAACAAACACATATAATTAACAAAACTTTCTCTCATATTTGTTCTTGCATGATAAGTAAATCAACATATTTTTATATTTTTTCCAACCTCTTGTTAGTCCAACGTCTTTGTTTCTGTTCTCGAAAAATACCTCAAGCTTTTCTTGTAACTTCCTATCTACAGCTTGAACGAATATTTCCTTCTTGTTGGACTGCAAACGTGTTAAATCAACAATATGTGCATGTTCATTTTACTGGTACTTGTCACCGAATTTGAGTATAAAATAGTGAGTCGAGGATTCATGAGATATTTTCTCTTAGGGGTGATTCGTGAGGGTTTCTCGATGGTCTGCATGGAAGAGTGAAGAACTATGAGCGTGGTGGTTATGGACAGAGGTTTGATACCAACTCCGGATCTTCCTTTCTCAAATTCATTTCATATCGAGTTTCATTGCATCTATCACAACCATTTTTGATAGTGGTTAGTTTCATATTTTGGTGATAAATTCATGAAAAGGATGATGGATTTACTGCTTCTGGTGATCCTTCCGATTATTACATACGGAGAGACGTGAGATCTGATGGTGTATATCTTGTTGTGACAAAGAATGGATTTTGTGAAACTTATCCAAGAGTTTCATGACAACTTATGGGTTGGACATCGAGCTATTTGTGCAACATTTACAAAGCTCAATGAGAGGTATTGGTAGCATAACATGTATAGAGATGTTGTGAAGTTTGCATAAGACATCGAGATGGTTTGCACCCTACGTATCCGTTTGTAATCCTTTACAAATGAATAATAGATCTGGTTATCATGCCAGTTGAGATATGACAAATGCGATATTTGCTTCTTGCACGAGAAGATCTGTCCAATCAAAAATTGAAGGACGAGCTTTACATACAAGTCCATTGAAGGAGCCTATAGATTATTGTTAGAGGACGTGATTTGTAAGTATGGGTGTGTCGAGGAGATTACTATTGATCTTGGAGAGTTGAATAGTGAATTTAGTGTAGAACTTGTGTTGTGTTGTTTTTCGTGTTTCGTGAACTTTTTCATATGACTCGTCTGACAACGTATTAGGTGCAACGTTTACGATTATCTAGGATGTGAGATCACACGATAACGAGATGTGTCAGCTCAAACACTATTCTGTTTTCTAATTTCATTATACCCAATGTAGGTTCAACTTGAGACTCTGACCTCGACATACTCGCTGATCTATCGGGGTGGTTATCTTAGACGAGAATGATCTGAATGCTGGTCAGGAATTTCAATGCGTAGCGATCCAAGTCCTTGGGAAGATCCCTGGACATTCATGTGGGTGGCTTTTGTTGTCAAATTTAGATATAAGATAGAGGATCGAGGGTTCGCGAGAGCATTCTTTCTTGCGTGATGTTTTGTGTTTCTTAATGTCTTACGTGAAAGGGTGAGGAGCTACGAGAGTTGTATTTATGGATGGAGGATTGATCCAAGTTTCAGATATTTCATTTCGGAATCCATTCCATATCAAGCTTCACTACATTCATCGCCGTCACTTTCGACAGTGGTTCTTTGTCTACTTTGGTGAAGAGTTCATGGATGATAGACGTGTATACTCCAACAATCTTGTCTATCGTCACATAAGGAGAGAATTAGGACTTGAATGTGTACATCTTATTTTGACGAGTGAATGGACTTGAACTTTCTAACCAACGTCTCTTTCAACGTCTAGGTTGATATCTGATGTCATTGTTGACAGAAGATCAATCATCGTGTGTAGATCACGAGGAACCTTTAATGAGGAATACTATGATCAAGTGATGACGTCTTCATTTTTTCCTACTTATTATCATAGATCAATTCAAGGTCATCATCTTGACTTTGTATTGAATCTTGTGTATTCTTGTGTCATCGTTATCTCTATCGTCCGACGAGGGTGATTATCCTATGTTAAGGTTGGGGTCGAAAGTATTTTGGTTCAAGCTTTGAATGTGTGAAGGTGTTTTAAAGTTACAACTCGAACTATAGTGCCAAATAAGAGATAAGTGATCTCCAATCTTCTTTCTCATTGGTCCATTTTTGACAAATCGAGTTCATCCAAGTTATAAGGATATTTTTAGGATTTCGGAGGTCTTCTCAGGGGTCATTTGCGGAGTGTGAGATCTCATTGGAAAGCTATCGAGTTGAGCTACATATGGAGAGAAAGATTATCGATTTGGAGTTTTGAAAAGAGTTTTGTTATGATCTATTCAAAGTCAAAGAATCAGATCAATATCTTGAGTCACATTTCTGATTGTTTCGAGAGTCTGAGAGATTATCTTTTGACACCATGTTAGTTGCACTGGTTTAAAATAGTTCTACATTTGGGTTGGATTTGACCTTGAAATGATCGATTGAAGTTGGCTGTAACAGTTGAGAGGCAGAAGTAAAACTGTTTTGCTTGGATTCAAGGATTGAGTTGTTCCATGAGCATGGAGAGTGAAAGTTTATAGGATTATATTGAGATCTATTTGTTTACTACATGTGAAATTTCAGCTCATTTTGTTAAGAGGAGGTGTTGAGGTCGTGGATTTTATCGACCGGGGTCTGTGTCACGTCAGTTTGGCACCTCGGCTAGGTTGACCGAGTGCGGAGTGCCATCAGTGCTATTAGGATGAGTTGGTGGGATAGCCCACTAGGGGTAAACTTCACATGTAGAGCTTGGAGGTCTTAGTTCTTCGAGTTGAACCGTCAAGCTCCTAGATATAGTGGATAGTCTTGGTGAATGTAGTCTAGAGTCTCTATGAGCACAAAGTGGATTTGGCTCGACTTTAGTGATTGTTTAGTGTCCGTTGGCATGAGAGAGTGACTACATACCGTTTATCACTTGAAGAACTCGAATTGTGAGGTCTGACTGAGAGATTTCAGGTCGCAGATTTTTGCCGGTGGTATCTCCGGAATTTGTAGATCGTTGGTATTTCCGATTTGCGGGTGCACGCTTGGGTAGAGTGGTTCTTTTTGGTCGTGTGATCTATCACTATGTGGAATACTACTATTCAAATCTGTTCTTGGTCGGATTTGGTGGTGAGGTAGTGCGGAAGTGCTGCTGGAAATTCCTGTCACATATTTTTTGATGTCAATTTGAGGTCGACAGAAGTGCATCAGCGGGTGTCAGGTTGGCGTGAATCAGCAATTTCTGGTGCTGAAGAGTGCAGTAGGTGCGTGTTGGGAAGACGATTCTAACGCACCTAAAATCGTTCGATTTGGTGAAAGATCGAAAGAGTTACAAGCAGAAGAAGGCCGCGGTGTCAAGATGAGAGTTTTCTTGAGAAGGACCTTCTGGCTATGTTATGACCGTGAAGGCTGTGATACGTTTACTCAGGGAAGCACTAGGTTTCTAGCTGTGGTTGGTTTGCTCAACGGATAGGCTTCAAGTTACAATGTGACATTGTAAAACACTCATACAGGTCTCTTGGCTCTTCTGATATGTTCAAGAAGCAAAGTTCAAGCTTAACTAGCAATGATAAGATCAGACGACGAACTTTGACACTCAAGATTGAAAAATATGTGAAGGTTTAGACTTCTAAACTTCTCCTACATGTAAAAGAGGCCTCACTGAGCACACTCACGAAGTTTCAGCTTGAGATCAAATTCTAGCACTGAGATATAGAAAGTTCTGAGCAAAGATATTGCGGCAATTTTTGATACCCAGACAGCTATTTCGACCTACAACAGAAAATTAGCTCGACCACTTCCAAAAATTCTTACAGGATTTGGAGTCTACAAGATGCTGAACATTCCTGTGAAGTTGGACCTCCTGATTGTACACAGAACTCCAGATCTCTCTCTCTGAAGTTACTACTCTAGATTGAGAGCTTTTTAGACCCCCTCTGCTTCAGCGGTCGCCTTGAATTACTCACTCACTCAAATGACTTGAAACTTTTTGGACAGTCGTAGCCCTACTGACAGTGAACACAACCACGAAGATTGGAAGCAATTTCCTCAATTTTGCTGCAATTGACACTGAAAACCCCAAAATCAACAAAAGTGATGTAATTCTGACTCAACTCGAACTTCAAATTGACATAACTCCTTGTTTATTGATCCAAATCGATCAAGAATTTCACTGACAGTGCTTGGCACGACAAGCTCTATCTTCCTGTCCTCTCAGATTTTGCAATGTCCTCACCAAATGCCTGAACTCTCCTTTAGACCTCTGTTTCTAAAGTTAGAGTTTTACAAAAGATAAAAATGGACCAATGGGAGTTCATAGCTCCACTTGGATGTCTTTTAGTGCCTTAATGCACGTGGTAACTTATCTTCACTCAAAGGCTACCACGTAAGCCCCCCCTAAAGTACCAACGTAAATCTTAAACTACCTAAAATGACACGCAACACTGAAAGATAACTTAAACCAGCTAGAAAGAATGCATGGGCGACAAGTAAGTACAACCCATGAGTTTAAAACTCTATGAACATGGTAAACAATCTACTTGGACTCAAAATACATAACACCCTCGAGAATCAACTTCTCTGAGGTCCTAACTTCACTAAGAGAGGCTAACTCTTGGCTGAGAAGTGAATCTTTTACTATGTGAAATGATTCACATCACGACAGCGGGTGGTCCAAAATCTGAGGTAAACCCGTCTGCAGGTGCCAATTTTGCAGATTTTGACCATTTGGAGTGTGTTTTCGACCTCTAAGTTGTTGTTTTGGGTGTGTTCTCTTCATACGGGTCGTTCTTGTGGAGTTTCTACTCTACTCCAAGCGGAGAGTGAGCGGGAGTGCGTGTTAGAGACTTCGAGGAGTAGAGATGCGTGAGTGCGGAGAGTGAGAAGTGAAGTGCGAGAGTGCGGAGGCAACTCTCGCACTTGGCAATTCCAAGGACCTCTCGTAGAGTAAACTCAACCTTTGCATTGAGCACTCTTTTTTTCTAACACTCCCTTCAAGTCTGTAGCTGCCTCAATATCCGACTGCAACTTGTAGATAGAAAGCTTACCTTTCTTGCTCCTTTCTGA
This sequence comes from Asterella californica, assembly GCA_036924285.1. NCBI lineage: Eukaryota > Viridiplantae > Streptophyta > Marchantiopsida > Marchantiales > Aytoniaceae > Asterella > Asterella californica. The sequence continues at coordinate 27,611,607 of JAYKYS010000006.1, read as the reverse complement.
TCTAATTGGGGGTAGATGGTGAGATTTCCTCCATAACCTCTTCTGGCACCGGTGTGGTATCTTGTTGAGGTTTCTCTCCTCGTAACTGTCTCTTAGGAGTACTTCTCTCCTCACTAGGACCAACCTCATCTCTCCTACGCTTTTCCTCCATGAGAACCTCATGTTGGCTCTTGGCCAAGTAAGCATGTACAAACATCGTATCTACTAGATCATTCTATCCAGTAGCACCTTTGATTGTTGTGACCACCTTGAGTAACTCATCCTTTGTCGTTTTTCCTTTCTTCCCCTCTTTCCAGTAAACCACTCCTTGTCGGAGGATGTCAGCAAAGTCTCCGCATTCCTTCTGATGATGTTCAGTGCTATCGCACCAAATACATCTTTGTACGTATCCTTGCCTTGTTTTCAGGTGTCCCTCCTTTCTCTTCTAGTCTTGCTAGCTTAATCTGCAAGTCTCTCATCCCTTGTATCAACTCTTCTATTGCATCTCTTTGCGGTGCAGCTCTAGAGACATGAACAGTAGGAAATGGAACTTGAGGTACAATACCTTATCTACGTTATGACCCAATTCTTCAATGTCCATGGTAACAAAACCACGCATGTACCTCTCATCCCAGACTTTCACGTCGAGTTCACCAGCTGTCATATAACGTGTTTTTCTGTCTAGGAATACACGTGGTATATGGCTGTGTAAAGGTATGTGGCTTGAACAAGTTGGCTCCAAACCTTGATCTTTCAACCCTAATGCTCTCTATCTACTCTTCTCGGACACGTTATCTTGTATCTCGACTCAAGGTTAACGGTTACTATGATCCAATGCTACGTATAAGTTATACAAATTTATGTTACATATAGATCCTTTTATACTCTATCTGAAATACTCAACTATGTATTATCTACATGCAAGTAATTCTAAATCATTAGAAGTATGATTTAATAACTTCTCAGTGACGATAGGTACCCATCAGTTCGATCGTCACAACTCTATTTGATACAACCGAAAGATACTATAAGATCGCTCAATCAACTTGATAGAGTCCCTAACACAACTTGCTGCACACCCTAGTCTCCTAAGCATCTCAGCAAGGTAAAGCATGCATGCTTCAAGGCACTACTCAGATCTCAACATAGCACCAACGGCGGTAGTACTTGGCAGCTCTGAAAATCCAAACAACGGCTTATGACTCATCACGACTCCGTTCTCTTTCACCACCAAGAGTTGAAATCAGCCCCACACCTTCACAATGTCGATTTGTATGCAGGTATGGTAGTTTCAGCAACAAACTCCTCTCCAAATTGCTCGAAAATGACCAAAAGTGACAATAGATGTGATCAAAAATCCAAAACCGCTAATAACAAAAGTATCTCTGAATGTTGAGACCTCAGTCGATCAATGTGACTCAAACATTGATCGTGATCAATGTGATCAAACATTGACCTCAGTCGATCAATGATGATCAAACTTCACAAGAAGTTTGATTGGACCTTCACTCTTATCCTGAACAATTTTCAGGTCAAAATCTCAAACCAACTCTCATATATGGATCAAACCGTAATCTGTGCTAGCTTAATAGCTTTACAGACCCAAGTACATTTGATCCAAGATTCTGAATAAACCATTCGATCATTTGAGATGAAACTTCCCAAGTATCTTACGTATAAGACATACTTCAATCCTGGAAAGTTTCACTCAGAAATTCAACTCAGAACTCGTATCACGTCTGCACTTCTCAACTTCAATCGATCGGTTCACAATCCAAATCGATCAAGAATCTGATAAATTATCAAAATGATCAACACGTCGTCAGCTCTCCAATCCAACAGACAGCTTCTCATAACTCCTCACGAGTCTCTCGGAAAATATAGAAATGTAGTAGTAGGTACGAATTTCACTCCCTCTACTCAATTGATCATCCTTCCATCAAATCGATCGATTCTTCAGCCCAGATTGTAGCCCCAGTCGAGAGCTTTCCAACCATATCATTCTTTCTGCGAATGGTTTTCCGAAATCTCTAGAAACCACAAAACGTCGCGAGGATCAGCTAGAACACCATTGGTCCCAAAGTAGACCAATGACAGCAAAAAGAGCTTTGGCTTTGTCCTTTCTTCACTCAACTTTTTCCCCTAGAACGAATTTGTTCTCCCACGGAGACACAAGACATCAACAAGACTCTAAGACCTCTGAAAATCCTTGAGAGTTGTCGAAAGATTCTTTACGATCCGTAACTACACAAAAGCGCTCAACCAGAATGGAACGATTGAGTCGCAGACTAATATATAGTCAATATTACAACTTGAAAATAATCTACAATAAAAGATACGACAAAAGAAAACGGCAAAGGTATCACTCGGTTAAAATATTCTTGCTCGAAGTTTCTCACGATCCAAGCCCCATGATTGATCTTCGGTCTGCAATGATACCGGACATCGACCCAAAGGTTGAAAAGAATGTTTGATGGATAGTTGAGATCCATTGTTCCTCACAACAAGATGTACACCATCAATCCCAAGTCTCTCCGTATGTAACAATCGGAAGGATCACCGAAAGCTGTAACTCCATCACCCTCTTCATGAATTCATCACCGATGTATGCAACTAACCACTATTAAAAGTGGTCGCGGTGGATGCATTGAAGCTTGATGTGAAACGAGTTTGGAAAAAGAAGATCCGGAGCTGGTATCAGACCTCAGTCTATAACCACCGCACTTGCAGTTCTTCACTTCTCCATGCAGACCTCCGAGAACTTTCACAAATCACCTGTTGAGAGAGAATGCCGTATGAATCCTCGACCCATCATTTTATACACAAATGTGACGACAAGAACCACTGAAATGAACACGCACAGATCAAAACATGCGAATGCTGATCTTTTGTCGAGGGCTTATGATGATGAGGGAGAAGACCGTTTGATGATTCATTTCTAGACGAGCATCTGATGACCATCACAAGCATTGAGGAGATATCGGACGAGTATAAGGAAATTTGGAGTTTTCTTGCATATGGCTCTTTTCTAGAAGGTATACATACCCGAGAACGTAATGCGTTGATCAAGAGATGCAAACCTTACACCATGGTGGAGAGAATTGTGTTTCATCAAGGAGCAGATGGGTTACTAAGGAGAGCAGTTGGTCAGAAGGAGGCGTTCAAGCTAATGCACTATTTGCGGAGGTCATTTTATCGATAAGATAACAACCTTCAAGATTTTAGAGAGGGATTTTCAAAGAGTGTTTAGACTATTGTAAAACCTGCGACGTATGTCAAGCATTTGCTCTGAAGTCTACTAGAACACCTCCGTTAAGATCAGTTCTAATGTTAAGATCATTCGAGAAGTGAGATATGACTTTGTAGGTCCTCTTAATAAGACACCTCGAGACAATAGATACATTGTAGTTGTCACTGACTATTGTATCAAGTGGGTAGAGGTTAGACCTTTGAGGGAGACTAATGAAATGGAAGTCGGTAGATTCCTATGGGAGAGAAACATCACAAGATTTGGATGTCCGTAGAGTTAGTCTCAGATAGAGGAGGAGAGTTTATAGAGAACATGACTACTGCTATGTTACAACATTTTTCTATCAAGCCACGAGTAACGACCTCATACAAACCAAATGCTAATGATCTTGCGGAGAATATCAATCTTACACTTTGTATGATGCTCACCAAAGATGTTGGTGTTGAGACTGCGAAACATACTTAAGATAAAGGGCTACATGCCATCTTATGAGAATATCGAACGACAACAAAGACTTCTATTGGGTACTCCTCACTTCGATTGGTTTATGGAGCGGAGTCCAAGCTGCAGATCCAATTCAAATTGGATACTTTTCAAACTATTCAACGGAAGTTGAAGAGGTCGAGAGGAGAAGACGTGGTCAGATCAAGAAGGGAGCAACTCATGGAGTTAGAAGAGATCCGAGTGGTAGCCATGATCCGGATGGAACGAGCTCAAGCGTATCAAAAGAAGAGTTACGACAAACGATTGGGCAAGAGAGAGGTAAAACCTTTTCAAGTAGGAGATTGGTAATATTATATGATGCGATCAGATTCAAAAGGGCTAGGAAGAAGTTTCTTCTTAGATATTTTGGTCCTTTTGTTGTAGATAAGGTGTGGAGCAACTTCACATATGACCTTCAAGAGCTGGGAGGAAGGAGATTCGATCGGGTAAATCATGACAAGTTGAAGTTGTTTCGTCGACGAAAGTTCTCTCTTCACTCTGAGGACGGAGTGAAAATTTAGTCCGAGTGTAAAATGTAACGACCTATGTTACACATAGGAAGTTGTCTATTAGTAAGGTGTTTAGTTATAACTAAATGTGGATAATGTTTATTTGCTGCCCAAGTACTTTAAGGAGGTATCAAGTTAGTCATGACTAGCTAAAGTTAGTTATGGTTAAACTTAGCTGTACTTTTGACAGAATTTAAATATTTCATAAGAATGAGCACTACTATCTTGTCATCTTGTCTAAAAGATATAAAAGAGGTGGAAAATATCCATTATCTCTTTTTTGACTTGATATTAGTGGTGGGATTAAAGTTGTGGACTTTATGGGCATTAAAAACAAGAAGAGATTCCACATGTTTCTTTTTTAGTGGGTCCTAGTGTAGAGGGGGTGGAAATTCGAGATTCTTTGAAAATATTTCAGAATCCTTCTAGAAGTTGTTGACTTTGAAAGAATAAGCCCATGTGAAAAGGTAAGAAGTCCATGTGATTAATGCTTTTACCTTAAGTAATATCTTAGTAAAACTGCTGAGTTACCGGAGGATATCAAGATAAAAACCTAGAATATATAAATAGAGGAGTAGACAAGAGCTCCTCATCCTTATTTCACATCGTCGTAATGACAACTTGAGTAATATAGAGAATATGTGAATTTTAGCATGTGAGAACTTGAGAGACGTCGTTAGAATAGAGGATTTTAGTTGATGAGTTTATGGAGAATTTTTAGTTGATGAGTTTATAGGTGAGTGAATGATTGAACTTAGCATTTTTCTCTTCAAGTTCATGGTGTGCTTCCCTCAAAGTCATAAGAGGTGACCTCTGAGTGAGAGACAGGTCCGACCTGTTGCAAATTCATCGATGACTATCATAGAGGTTGAGAGATTGGATGTAGTTGATCGACAGGACCGCGGAAGGTTTACTGATCTGGCAAACTCTCACTGTCAACATCTCACGTGTCATGTGTAGAGATGTATCTCCTGATCCTCCTAGAGATTTTTGTAGTTGGAATGGACATCTCTCCACCTCGGTCTTCCTCAAATCCAAACCAATGCACGCTGCCTTCTCCAACATCAACGGCTGGGCTCTAGAGTCTAACAAGATTTTATACGATCGATACATCTTCTCTGAAGGTGTCACCAAACAAAGATGTTGTTGTCTAACAACACCACACCTGGTGCCAAACCATCATGGTCAATCGCCGACATAGCTGGTAACTCATCTAACCTGGCAGTCGCCGTTTGTCAAGTACCATCATGATCTTCGACTCCATGGACACATCTCTCGACTCTCGTCAAACCACCTCAGCACTAGAGATAACAACATCCTCGTTCTCACTGAGCGTGACCGTCAGCTGGAACACTGGCGCCAAGCTGACTCTCAATGCCCTCATATCTGTGGTTGAAAATAGTGAGACTCGCAAAACTGTTATAGTCGTCCTCAACCTCGGGTTCGACATCGCATCCACAGACGTCGAGAGTTGACTTGCATCACTCCCACTAATGGATGTTGATGTCTCCAGCTCCGCTGCATCATCGGTAGATCGTTTAGGAATCATAGACGTGGTCTTCAACGCCTCCAATAGCGTAAATGACTGAGAAAGCATGGCCTGTCTACCAGCCTCCTTGCGTTGTGGATCCACCTCCACCGACGCACCTCGTGGCTCAGAGACACATATTGCAGTCCGAGTCACTGTCGCAGCAAATGTCTTAATCTGCGTCACACCAGCCATGAAGTCGAAGTCACCTCCTTCTCCTCCATAAGGCGTGGAAGCCTCTATTCCGTCAGATCTTCACTGAGCCATAGTCATACTAGTTATCCTCTGCTCCAACTGCTCAATCCAAGCAACCATACCTGCTTTTGACGTCGTAACAGACGATCGACCGACTGGTCCTCTCTTAAGTGCTGGACCTCTATCTCTAGCTCGACCACCACGGCCTCCTTGAGCTCCTCGACGTCGTCCACGATCAGCCTTCTCTTGTCATGGCTCGGGATGAAGATCAAAACAACAGTCACTACTGTGACCAGGTCGTCCGCAATGCTCATATTGCCTAGGTATCGTTTGAGACGTCCTTGAAGTCTCATAACCACCTCTCCTCTATGGACTGTTCTTTTGTTGATGAAGACCATCACACATCCAGCAAGGACCCGCTTGCTGCTGACTAGAGAAGGACGGCATGAGCTTTTGTCCACCAGATCCTCCAACACCTCCCTAGGATCGTGACTGTTCAGCACGATCCTTGTCATCACCATCACCACGCTGCTACGTAGTTTGTGATCCTCGAGAAGAGTTGGTCGTCCCATGTGGTACCCCTGATGAACCCAACAATCACCACCCTCTCCTCAGCTCAATTTGCTCAGCTAGACCAAAGACAATCGTCAACGTCGTAACAGTGTCTCTAAGGAGAGTCGCATCTCTGACTCTCTTATGCAGCTCCTGATCTAGTATCGCATACCAAAACTAGACTGCTTGTGCTTCTATCACCCCTTGGATAACGCTGATCAACCGCCTGATGCGAGTAAACGTCTCGCGTATGACTCTCTAGTCTTCCGCTGGAACTCCTGCAGACTCCTCAACTTGTGGATCTGCATACCTTGATAGTTCTTCCTCAAACATTGGAAGAACTGAACCACAGAGTTAAACCTTTGTGGTATCCTGCTGTCGGAGCGAGAGTCTTTCTTGGAGAGGACGGACCTCATGACTGTGATCGATCCAAGAAAACGATCAGAAGAGAAAGACAAGTAGCCACTGACGATGAGATCTCCAAAATCTTGCTTCTTGCGTCCACCAATTACAAAACAAGCACTCAAACACACCTTGGGTACACAGATGGGTCTCTCAAGATTTAATTAACTTTATTACAATGTCGTCTGCACCACCAATTTCTCCAACTGTACAGAAAATCTCTCTCTTCCTCTCTTGCGCACCTCTCTTCACCCGTCAAGCCAAAAGTCTACCATGTACGTCTCAATCTGAACCGAATAGAGAAATTCAGGCCCCTGAATCTTATTCCTCTCCTTGCCCCAACTGAACTCTCAGAAACCTGATCCAACGTCGCTCAAAAGTCCCCTGTAGATTTCCAAACGATCTCTCTCAATAGAACAGTTTCCTGAGAGTAATTCCTCCCCAGAACAGTTTATTTAAACAACGTCCAAGCCTAAAACTCCTGCCTCTCTCTCTTACGATGCTCTCCCAATTCAATCTGTGAGCAATTTGACCTTCTCCAACCTCCTAGCTTTTCCTGCGTGTCCTCAACCCCCAATCCCTAATCCTCCTCCTTCCGCTTCAGTTCTCTCAGAAAACTCCCTTGAAAAAGTGTCCTCGATCTCCAGCCGCCGCCGTAGGTATTAAACCTAAAAGTTAAGGCCCCAGCTTAAGCTGCCCCCTGCTGTCCTTATAAGTACAGTCACTTATCACAAGCAGGGCCTTAGCTTAAGCTGCCCCCCTGCTGTCCTTATGCGTACAAGGCTTTATTTACAAAGTTGGCCCCTTTTTAATACAAGTTTCACAGTTGCCTCCACAAACTCTACCCCTTCACTAATAAAGGTTCTCACAGCCTCATTCCCCATCTTAAGCTGACTCGATGGTTATTTAACTAATTAACAAAAGTTTCCTGTGCTCTTGATGCCATCTTGATGCCATCTTGAATATACTACAAGAGGGCTTTATTTACAAAGTTGGCTCTTTTTTAATACAAGTTTCACAGTTGCCTCCACAAACTCTACTCCTTCACTAATAAAGGTTCTCATAGCCTCATTCCCCATCTTAAGCTGGCTCGATGGTTATTTAACTAATTAACAAAAGTTTCCTGTGCTCTTGATGCCATCTTGATGCCATCTTGAATATACTACAAGCCATCCAATGTAGGCCGAAGCCCCAACACTTACGAGGCTGTCCCACAGGGCTTACAGTCCCCCCCATATGCGCACCAGGTATCTCCCATTGTATATTCAGGATGGCATGCGGAGGCTTAGACCAGGAAGCCCACGATTAAGAGAGATACCGGTCTCCCGCCCCTAGGTATACAGGACATGGCTGCATACCCAACATAGACTCCCATCCGGGAGGCCAACATGTCAGAATAGGAACCAGAGGCCATGAGAGATTGATCCTGAGACCACTTCCCTCCTAGGCAAGCGCCCTATCACTGGGATGGCCTTTGGTTCCTTTCAAAAAGCTTTTACAGTCTGTACATATGCTTTACTAAAGAAATCTTTCTGTAAAGTCTTTACTAGCTTTCTCTACGCTAACTTCTCTGTACAACTCCGTTTTAAACGAGTAAAGAGTCAAAACTATAGTACTTGTGAACGCCTACACACCTACGTAATCAGATCCTGAGTTCGAGTCACGAGTCAGAATCGACAGATTTCCCTCTTTCACATATTTCTCAGTTTAAAACACGTGCTAACTATTACTTAAAGCACTTTATGTCAAAACTGGAAGCACGAAGCCTCTCTCCTCGTCGAGCTCTGCATTCTGGTGTCTTTCGACTCCTTTAGGGTGATATTCCAACTCAAGCTAGGGGGCAGTTTGTCAAGCACCACCCAGCTTAGCTCCTGCCTAGCTTGATAAGCTACAGGGCAGCTTCTTTTACACAACAAAGAAAAGATCTCTTCGAACTAGTTTTCATTGTACAGATCCATGTACAACACGACATCCCGCTCACACTACCACTTGCTCCACTACTAGTAGACACACCGCTGGTAGTAGGTACTCTGCCATCCGTGGATGTACCACTACTATTGACACCCGAACTCGCAAGTGCTACGCTTCCCAAAACTGCGCCAATAGTGATAAAAAACGTAGTTGAGAGACCAATGTTGTCTCCACAACTCAATCTCCACAATATAGTCTCGCCTGAACTCATGGTAATCATTCATCGGCGGTCCTTCCAAATGTTGAAACAAACCTTTTCACGCCATGAAAGATGTAAACAGTTGTGTGTTCCGCATCTACCGCAGATCGCACCAACTGTCAAACTCATGGATCAAATCATCCAGCTCAATGGTACCCACTACATCCGAGTATCGTCGAGGTCCCTTCATGGTCTCATAGATCTCGTCCATGTCCTAAAATAACGATGTGGAGACACTAGACTCATCATCAAAAAACGCACTGTCTGCCTTTGACTCGTCCTCTGGAACAACCGATGACAACGGTGTAAGTAGTAGGTACCTCAACCCACTCTGTATATACTCACTGTCCGAGAAGTCCTCACCATAACCTCCGTGATGATAGAATCTCGATAACACACTCTCCAACCAGAATGCCGAAATCTCCATCACTACCGTAACCACCACTTGCCTAACCCCGCTCTACTGAGCTCATCTATCTCCTACTAGGACGGTCAAGGTAAATACAACTTGTACTTGCCATCTCCACAGATAACCTCTCACGATCTGTTGGTCGTCAATCCAGCCGCCCTGTGAGAGAAGCAAAGATAGTCTGACTGGTCCACAACTCTAGTCTCATTATCGATAGCACACTGGAGTGAACTCACTCTGGAAATCAAGCGCCAACACAAACAAACACGGCGCACAGGAAGCAGAATATGAGTTCCAACCACAAGAAGTCCAAACGATAACCCTCCATACTCAAACATTCACATAAACAGAAATCCAATCCTATCCAGACTGACACCTCCTCTTCGATGACCACATGCACAATATATGATCACCAATTGTCGTAACTGGTACTTAAAGTCACTAACTAGATGTCCACACCTCTAATAGCTCTCAAAATATCTACGTGGTAGCTCCACTAGCTCACCCAAGACAACTACCATCAACTGTCTTCATACGTGTCTCTACGATATAGACAAACACTACCACAACGATAGCTTCCTCTTAATACTATGGGGTCGCCCTACCACTCCTCTAGGAAGGTGCGAGAAGTCTCTTACTACCTTAAACAAGTCCATAAGTACTTGCATGCATCCCTAGAAGACACCAAGAGCTATTGATCTAGTGGTAAAGCCAAAGTTAAGACTACAGAGTTAAGTGTGCAGGTTCAAGAATAATGTTGGGATGGGTGACCTATTGGTTTTACACTTCTCACACAATTAAAACTTGCATACCTCTCTCACGCACGCCAACAAGCTGGCTTGCGGCGGGCTCGGACTCAGACTCAAGGTCCGCTCTACTACGGAAACCTTGGTGAAGACAGGAGATCTGACAGATCCGATGGTTGCTCTCATTGATCATGGATCTGAGATTAACATTGTGTCTAAGGATGTCTACAAGCGAGGAAAGTGGCATATTGACACAGAGCATGGTTGGATGATCCGGGCAGCGAATAACACACGAAAAGAACTCTATGGAGCTTGTCCTGATATAAGAGTGAAGGTTGGAGATGTAGTTGTTGAACAAAACTTCTTTGTTCAGGATAGTACATCATACCCAGTCATACTCGGCCAGCCTTACATTACTGCTGTAAGGATGGAGATGAAGGTTGGATGATGGATCCGCTTATGCTCGGATTAGAAATTGAGATGATAAGAGAGCAGTGCAGTTCTTAACTGTACCTCCTAACCATGAGCGCAATCGAGAGTACTTAAGGAATAGTTCTCTACCTAGAGTCACTGAAGAATTCAAAGATTTTCACAAGGCCACTATAGAACGAGAGTATAGCGATACCGATACACAAAAGAAAATACTCGCGTTAACGGAGGAAAGTGAGAGAATTTATTGTACCTTACCACCTTAGGGTAGTTTTAGTATAGATAGAAACGCTCTCCTCTAACCCTACAATACCTCTAGATCTTTTCTTGTCCGGCGTGATTCTCCTGTTTAGTACATGGGAATCTACCCCAACTCTTATCGAACTCTTATCCGACCAGTTAAAAGGAAGAAATGCTTCTGTTCCTCAGAATTCATCTGATTCAGCAATGCTGCCAGTTTCAGGTTCCTACGTACAGGCATGCATAGCATTGCGTACACTAGGAGCATCTTAGCTTGCAGTTGCTATATATGGATCGTAGAATTCAGTAGTTGTGTTAGTGCATCATGTGATAAGTTGCCATGCATGACCTGACATCTAATTATATCACAGAAAGAAGAAAAACCCAAAGTTCCAGTACAGGATTCTTGTCTACTGCGCTTAAGTTCATTTAGCAACTGATGGAGAACCTTGTCCGGGGAGTAGTCACCATTCAGTTAATGGGCCATTTGCAGTTAAATCCAATCTTGCGCATGCTGTCGTACACGAAACGGTGGAGGAGTCGAAGAAATTCCACTGACTGAATGAGCGCCGGGCGGAAGGTCAGAATGATTACATCCATGCAGCGGGTTTCCAGTTGGTGTGCTTCACGGACACGGACCAGTGCAGGTATACATGAACACTACTGCAGCTGTAGTCAGTATTCATGAACTTGGCGGTGCTCGACTTTGTTCTGGAGGTTGACGGACTGCAACTGAAGGACAGTGTGCTGAAGGGCGTCTGCATGACGGGGAACAGAAAGTCGCAAAACAAGAGCTCCGATTGATCCCCAGGTCAGGCATGTACCGAGAGACGAGTCGGAGATCTCCTCCAGCAACACTGAGGAGAAATTAAATTAAATCAGAGGCTTGGAAATGGTGGAAGTACATTTTCTGGGAGTTTTTAATTAGGTCTCCAGATTCTTTGGACTCTTGATCATGAGTCGAGAAAATGAGTACTCATGGGTACTCTTTACGTTCACGCCACAACTCTTCAAGATGCACTGATACAGCTGAAAGATTTGCACGAAGAAACGCACGAGAAGGCGATTATAGCACTGTTCGCTTCAGCAGTTGACAGCGAGTCGAAGTGGACAGTCAGTGACATCTAGTGAGGTCAATGAGCAGAGCTTGTCTTTACCAAAAGATGGGAGAAACCCCTGCCATGGTGACTACATACAGGTGAGAGGATTCAACAGAATGGGCGAATCTTCACAAACTAACTCTGAGCTAAATCTTATTCTACTGAGAAAGAAAGTCCCGATTTTGAGTTAAGCGACTATATATCTTTCTCTGACGACACAATTCACTAAATATACTAGACACTTCCCTGTCGAAGTTACGTTCTCGGACATGCGCGGATCGTGGTCGATTTTCGAGCTTTTCATCTATATATGATTGTACAGTTTCTGTAATTATATACAAATGTCGCTGTGCATTTATTTGCATGTATATATCTTCGATGGTAATCACCAACTAGCTCGATCGCTGTTACCGGTTCTGTTACTCTGCATGGGCGTTCTGAAGCTCGATGGATATCCATTCACCATCAAATTCTTTCTGAAGATCGGCAGCCGCAGCAGCAGAAGCTTTTCCGCCTTTCGGCATTGTAGAGGCACTTTTGGCCAACGCTTTCGTCTGGTGGTTCTTCTTCACTCTTCCTATTCCGCTAATGCAGTATCTGATAACTTGATGGGGTCCAATGCCATGTAAGAGAAGACGTCGAAAAGCCATACGACTGCGGCCCATCTCCATCCGATGCCGCTCAGACTGACCAACTTTCAATTGTTAGCATACACGGACACTAAAGTCGCAACGAGCTGCACCACGACGAATGCCGTCATGATAAGACCTCCGGGACGCTCCATGAACGACCAGCCATGAGATCTGGTCACGAAAATCAGCGCCTGGCTGATAATGCTCACTTGCAAATACACTGCCGACATCAGCTGATGGTTGTCGTGCTTGATCGAGTCCACGACGAATGTTTTTCGCATAAGTCCGTGTCGTGGATCATCCAGAAGAAGAGAACAGTCATGCCCGCCAAGTAGGAGCCGATGCTGACTCCCGTCATGAAGATCTCATTCAGCTTCCAGCTGTCGGGCATCGGAGACGGCGTGACTCGATCTTTGGAGATGGTCATGATCGTACCGTCGTTAAGAATGGCGATGATGAGAATCATGAACGGAGAAAAGTCGAACTTCCAGCCAAGTGCGAGGATGAGGAAGCCTACCACGATTCGAATTGTGATAGATAACTGCATAAATTGTGTAGTTCTTCATCCGCTGGAAAATGGCGCGGCTGGTGAGCACGGCGCTGATGATCATACTCAGTCCTGGCTCTGTCAGGACAATGTCCGCTGCACTTCGAGCTACATCAGTTGCATCGTCCACTGCTATGCCGATCGTTGTCCGCCTTCTTCAACGCATGTGCATCGTTCACTCCATCTCCCGTCATTCCCACTACGTGCTTTAGCGCTTGCAGTCGAGTTACAACCTCGTACTTGTGCTCAGGGAACACTCCGGCGAATCCGTCCGCATTCTCAATCAACTCATCGATCTGCGAACGAGTGGTACACAAAGAACTTGTCACGCACACAATGTCTTCTGTAGATGTCTGGAGGAGAGCAGAAGCAGGATACATGGTAGGGAACTACCCAGTCTGCGTCCTGTTTCTTTAGCTATCGCGAGTTGATCACCTGTGATCATCTTGACGCTAACTCCAAGTGCCTGAGCCCTTCGAATGGTCTCGCCGCTATCATGACGAGGTGGATCGAAAAAGGGCAGGAGTCCACAGAGAACCCATGGGTCCCCGCTGCTCTGTGTGCTCATTTCTGGGACGGACTGCACCGCAACAGCGAGTGAACGTAGTCCTTTGCTGGTGAACTTGTCAATGATGCTGTGAACTCGAGTTTGGATTGCATGCTTGTTGGAGGACATGGACAAGATCTGTTCCGGAGCTCCCTTGCTTGCTCTGTACCATTTTCCATCGGCGGCATCGATATAGGTGATGGCGGTACGTTTATCAACCGGGTTGAAGAGAAAAAGTGGACTTCTTGTATACCTGCTCGAGCTATTTGCGGATCTGCAAGAGATTCTACAATTGTGGCATCGATGACATCTTGATTTTCGACTCTGGATGCACGAGCTGCCAGAAGAATCACCCGGTCCTTGTCTATGCCCTCGCAGAATGTCTCCACCAGCGCTTTGTCCACCGTGAGCTTGTTGAGAGTCAGAGTCCCCGTCTTGTCGCTGCACAGAATGTCCATCCCGGCCATCTCCTCGATCACAGTCATGCGCTTCGTGATTGCCCCTTGGGTGGAGAGACGATGGGCACCGATAGTCATAGTTATCGAGAGCACCGTGGCCATTGCGATAGGAATGCCGCCGATGAGGAGAACCAAAGGGTTGTTGATGCCTTGCCTGTACTCTCGACCTTGTACTGGGTACATTATGAATACTTCGATCACCATTTCTATGGCTATGGTGCAAATGCAGAAGTTCCCGATAGACCTGAGCACCTTCTGGAAATGACCTTCTTGATGAGTTGAGTCCACAAGTGAGCTGCTTTTCCAAAAAAGGTGTTGATATCCGTCGTGATGACCACAGCGTCGATTTCTCCTTGTTTGCACGTAGATCCAGAGTAGACTTCATCGCCAGGACCTTTGCTGCAAGGGAGAGATTCTCCTGTCAGCGCAGACTGGTCGATCTTCAGAGAATCCCCTTCCAACAAGCGAGCATCTGCGAGAAATATGTCTCCCAACTTGATGCTGATGATGTCTCCTGGAACGAGAATCGCTGCATCTTGTTCTGACCACTTCTCATCGCGGAGGACCTTTGTCGTAGGAGCGAGACGAGCCATGAGAGCTGCGGCAGCATTGCCTGCATTGTTCTCCTCCCAGAAGCTGATGGTGGAGTTGAGAATGAGCAATCCCACTATACCCAAGAAGTCCTTCCAGTCGGGGTCTTCACGATCTCCATTCGCAACGACTATAGCCATGATTGCTCCGAACTCCATCACCCATGATAGAGGATTCCACATAAACCCCAAGAACTTGAGAAACTTGTTTTCCTTCTTTTCTTCCAATCGGTTGTACCCGAACAACTAGAGCCGTCTTTCAGCCTCCGCCGTACTCAGACCTGCTGCAGAGCACTCCAGATGGTCAAACACTTCTGGCATGGCAATGTGCTCCAAATCTACCTCTTTCATCTTGGAAGGAAAATCCAGTCCATTTTCAGCCGCCGTGATTTCTAAAGCCATGATTGCATAGAGAGATCTGATATCTAAAGTCACCAGCCTAGTCCCTGAAATCCAGACAGATAAAGCTGAAGAGTGAGACAGTGCACGTGAAGAACTTAGAATTCTGCCAGAGAAAGCTCAGTGATTTCCTTGCAGAACTTCTGGAGATGCCTTCAAGTTGACATGTGTTTGAGTGTTATAATCACACTGTCAGCTGAAGAGTCACTGCTGCATTGCACCTAGACTCTTCAGCCGATGTCGAAGTTGTGAGGAAAAGAACGTAGACATTAAGCTTATATACTCGAGGGGAAAGGGGGGTGCATGCAGCTTGAAAGAGATGAAATAAATCAATGTATGTCAGTGCCAACTGCGTTTACATTCGAATTCAAAAGCCGTTTGACTAACGGTAGCTGCGTTTCTTGTCCCATCGCGACGATGATGTAAGCAAAATGAACCCCGTGAAGTACTAGTAGGAAGATACATAGCTGGATGCTACGTGTTGAGGTTGATAGAATTCGACTTCATCCGGATTTGGAGTGCTTAATGAACACGAACCATTTCATAAGATGGTATGCCGGATTCTCACGGTGCAGCACCGAGTAAAACAATCACGGAATCGTACATTACCGGGCTTGACTGTGATGAGCTGACTCTTACCTTCTTTTCTCTCTGTGGACTACTCGACCGAAGAGTCAGGAAGGCTTTGCCGTCATTGTTTCCTGCCTTCTGTGCAATAGAAACGAAGGCTTTCTCTGTATGTAGGCATTCAGAAATTAGAGCAACTTCTCCGTCAATCCGTACTACTACTAGATAACTAGTACAGTACGGATTCATTAGCTCTTGAGCGGAACAACTACCAGTCCGACGACGTTCGGCGTACGGTCGTGTCTGAAGATTACAAGCCAAACAACTAGTTAGGAGGATCTCTACTGATACAGACTCTATATCAATGTAGCTGATGTGATCAAGTTCGAATATGACAAATGTCATATTCGATCCTTACGTTAACGATGTGAAAACTGGAGATAGAAGTATTGAGCAAATTAATTTTGAATGATGAAATTTATATGGGGATGAGAATACTTTTGGAGTTCATATTAACCTTCGGAATTTTCCCGTTTGCCTGAGTTCGTAAGCTTGGAGAAGTAAAGTGAGAGTAGAGAAAATTCTACCTCTACATGAAAGGACAGGATGACCTGGAGATGGTTTTGCGTTTTGATAGAGTAGAACCATCCTGGTAAAAGCTTGTCTTGGTCTCCTTCACCGTCCCCGTAGACTCGAAATATATATGATTCAGACTGTCAAATCCTTGCATAACCGATTTGAAGGTTCCTCAGCAATCTGGAAGGTGATAACAGATTTAACACTGATTCAGAAGTTCCTTCTTGTCTATATGGATCACACGAGAGAGGGCATTCTTGTTTTGCACGCATGCCGCACACTACACGAAGCATGGCTCTGGCTTTCCTTACCATTCCATTGTTGTTTACTTGTTTTACAATCTGTCCTTTAGGTGGATGTGAACTGCCTGTTAATTCATGTAATTCTGATAATCCCTCGACCTTCCCGGACTCCATGCCTTCTTGTAATTTGTATTCTTCGCGGATCACTTGTGTTGGTTGTATTAATACCCACTCTTACAGCACGCTTGCTTGTTACCTTCCATGGTTAGTGCCAGATCTTTGGCACTAGCTTACTGTATCAACAACTACTAGAGTGAGCTTAGCATGAACGAGGACAAGCTTGGGACAGCTATGGGGTTACGACCAGGGAAACTATCTTGTAACTGGAGGAACAATGAAAACAGAATTACAACTCGACGTAACCTTCTTTTCCCATAGCTCTTCTCTCCGGTGGGTGTAGCATATATACAATCACAGCATAGGATGTACGTAAGTAACCTTAGATCCGAGACGAAATGGGATGCAGCCATGGAGATCTGCCTTGCTGATTAAGTTCGTCTTTACCTAAGAGTTTCGAGTTTGTTGGTTCGACGTTGATTTGAGCACTCAGTTCCATTTGCTCGGGCGGTAAGCATCCACATCTGACGAACGTTACCACCTCTCAGCTTAGGAGTTCTGACTATTCCGAAGGAGTACTCAAGAGTACAAATGGAGTAGAGAGATATAGGGCTACGATGTGTACACAACGAAGTCTTGGGACATTTTCATTTGTGTAGTGCTGGAAATGACATTTTAGTGGAGCTAACGTCAGAAAGAATCTATAGAATCTAAGAATCGGAGAGGAAGAAATATTGAGAATTAACTCGTGGATTCTTTTTGTTAATTGGAGTGAATAAGTTTCACGAAGTGGATTGGCGCAGGTGGCCACAATTCACTGTATCAAGTGTTCTGTAGAGAATCAACTATTGCACTTGGATAAAACTCGAGTGCATGGCAAAGTATGCACTTGAACTTGTGATTTTGTGTGCAATCTGCATTATCTTCTAGTGCAGTTGCACTTGAAGGTGTAGAGTCTCAGTATATCTGCATTCTCTATTATATAAATAGATGTGCATCTCAAAGAACGTAGTAAAGTGTAACAATCCAACTGCAGAAAGAATAGTTTGTGAGTGCGGTTATAAATGAATACACAAACTACAAAAAAAGATATTGATGAAATGGTCGAAGTGCATTATTCTCATGCACTTCAAACTGCATTAATATTCTGCACTGTAGAAACTGAAATGCACTATTTTGTCATAGCTTGCCACATCAGCAAAAATGTAACATCACTGACATGACAACTGTGGTCTATTTTGTATTTCGATAAAAATAAATTCAAAAGCAAGATGTCACGTCAGCGACTTCGATATGATCATTACAGTCTACCTAGAGCTTATAGACCTCAATTTAGTTTTATCTCTCAATGTGAAATGTAGAGGAAATTGTCTAATCTCTTTACGTATACAAGGCAGACAAAATTTGAAGGAAGTTTGCATCCGTTTCAAAGTTCATTAAGTGTGTACAGAATTTCTTACAGGAATGAAAACAGTTTCACAAGTTTTTTGAAAGTGCATCGCCGCAAGTTCTAGTTTGCTAAGAAGAGACAGAATGGACTGTCTTCATGATCATCCAGACCCATGCATCCAGTCGGCATGTAAAATGTAAGCATATAACATGTAACATATAAAGTCTCTATCAGCTCTCGATAAAATATAAAACTCTCGAAATACTCTTGAAATACTCTCGGTGGCGACAGTTAGAACTCGATTTCTAACTTTCTGTTCAGTGAGAACTAATGACGTCGAGGTTTTCATGAACAATTTTGATCTGAAGTAAAAATACTTGTTGGACAATCAAGAAAAATATTACTTGTTCGGTTTCATCAAGAAAAACACGAGTGTCTCAAAATGTTCGCGTAACTCTCGACTATCAAGAGTTTTAATTTCTTAATTTTTTCTTTAATCTATTCTCG
Source organism: Asterella californica (assembly GCA_036924285.1). Taxonomy (NCBI): domain Eukaryota; kingdom Viridiplantae; phylum Streptophyta; class Marchantiopsida; order Marchantiales; family Aytoniaceae; genus Asterella; species Asterella californica. Next base: position 27,593,043 of record JAYKYS010000006.1, on the reverse strand, counting down.
TTGATCGAGAGTAGATTATTGTTATTTTTATGTTAGTAGAAGTTACTTCTAGGAGGAAAAAAGATGCACACATTGTTAAGTAATATTTTTTTCAGTGTCGTAGATAGTTCTTGAACTTCAACTATGTCACGTCAGTTTGGCACCTCGGCTAGGTTGACCGAGTGCGAAGTGGCGCCTCCCGATAAGGCCGTTAGTGCCGTTAGGGCGAGTTGGTGGGAGAGCACACTAGGGGTATACTTCGCAGGTAGGGCTTGGAGGCGTTAGTTCTTCGAGTTGAGCCTTCAAGCTCCAGGCTATGGTGGATAGTCTAGTAGAGTGTAACCCGGATTCTCTTCGCGTTTAGAGTGGGTTTGGCTTGATCATTTGTGAGTAATCTTTGTTGTAGTGTTGGAGATGGTAATTTCTCAATGCAGATTACTCGAAGAACTCAGTGCATGTCGAGACGGAGTTCAGTAAGAGCTCGCTGATCTGAAATCTGAAATCGTCCGCTGGTATCTTCGGACGTTGTTGTTCGTGGTTGATTGTTGGAGCTGTGATCGAGGTGTGTGGGCGCATGCTACATTGCTGGTCGTAGATCGATTTGCTGTTGTTGGAGTCGAGTGGAGATTTCTGTCATGCGGAAGCGCTGCAGAAATTTTGCGGAATGTTCTTGAAGTGTCTTGTTGGAGCCGGATTGCGCGTTTGGACGTGGCAGACGGAGTACTTGTCAATGTCGGGCCGGAGTGGGCTCTTTGGAAGCACATTGGAGAGACGATTCTAGTGCACTAAGTTTCGTGGAGTTTGGCCAAGGATTGAAGAAGTTATGGCATGTCGAAGTTCGCTGCCGTGACACTCGCAAGTGCAAAAAGGCTAGTTACGTCAGATTTTGGTTCAATTTCGTGTGGAAACTCGAGTTTAGGAGTTTTGTTGTGTGTGTGCATTCGCGAAGTGTGTCTTGTGCGTTCGCGAATCTGTTGTGGTGGTGTTCGGGTTGGATTTGGGTGTTCTTGCTGTTTTACGTCAGATTTTGGTCACCCGCGTGCACCCGCAAGCTGTTTTTGCTGTTTTGGAGCCTCTTTTGGTGCAATCTTCTGCAATTCGAGGTGGAACCGAGTCTCTTTTTGGTGTGTGTGGCTATGGTACTCTACTTCAAGCGGAGCGGAGCGGAGAGTGAGCGGGCAAGGATTGTCGAAGTTATGGCATGTCGAAGTTCGCTGCCGTGACACCCGCAAGTGCAAAAAGGCTAGTTACGTCAGATTTTGGTTCAATTTCGTGTGGAAACTCGAGTTTAGGAGTTTTGTTGTGTGTGTGTGCATTCGCGAATCTGTTGTGGTGGTGTTCGGGTTGGATTTGGGTGTTCTTGCTGTTTTACGTCAGATTTTGGTCACCCGCGTGCACCCGCAAGCTGTTTTTGCTGTTTTGGAGCCTCTTTTGGTGCAATCTTCTGCAATTCGAGGTGGAGCCGAGTCTCTTTTTGGTGCGTGTGCCCGTGGTACTCTACTTCAAGCGGAGCTGAGCCTGAGCCTGAGCCCGAGCCCGCGTCCGCCGCAAGCCAGCTTGCTGACGTGCGTGAGAGAGGTATCCAAGCTTCAGTTGTGTGGGAAGGGTAAAACCAGCTGGTCACCCATCCCAACACTATTCCTGGACCTGGACCTCTAACTCTGTAGTCTTAGCTTTGGCTTTACCACTAGACCAATAGCTCTTGGTGTCCTACAGGGATGCGTGCAAGTACTTATGGACTTGTATAAGGTAGTAGGAGACCTTCTCGCACGTCCCTAGAGGAGTGGTAGGGCGACCCCATAGTATTAGGGGTAAGCTATAGTTGTGGTAGTGCTTGTCTATACCGTAGAGACGTGTATAGAGGCAATTGGTGGCAGTTGTCTTGGGTGAGCTAGTAGAGCTACCACGTGGATGTTTTTGGAGCTACTAGAGGTGTGGACATCTAGTTAGTGACCTCCAGTGTCAGTTACGACAGTTGGTGACCATATATTGTGCATGTGGTCACCGACGAGGAGACGTCAGTCCGGGTAGGACTGGGTTTCTCTTTATGTGAATGTTTGAGTGTGGAGGGTTATCGTTTGGACTTCTTGTGGTTGGAACCCCTCCATATTTTGCTTCTTGTTTGTGCGCCGCGTTTGCTTGTGTTGGTGCTTGATTTCCGGAGTGAGTTCACTCCAGTATGCTGTCGGTAGTGAGGCTGGAGTTGCGGACCAAGTCATACTATCTTTGTCTCTCTCACGGTGCGGTTGGAGTGACGACCAATAGACCGTGAGAGGCTGCCTGTGGTGATGGCAGGTACAGGTTGCTCTTACCTTGACCGTCCTAGTAGGGGATAGGTGAGCTCAGTAGGAGCAGGGTTAGGCAAGTGGTGGTTACGGTGGTGACGGAGATTACGACATTCCGGTTGGGAAGTGTGTTAGCGAGATTCTCTCATCACGGAGTTCTCGGGAGGTTCTGTTGGGGACTTCTCGGACAGTGGGTATACACGGAGCGGGGTGAGGTACCGACTACCTACACCATTGCCGTCGGTGGTTCCAGAGGACGAGTCGGACGCAGACAGCGCATTTTCTGGTGGTGAGTCTAGTGTCACCACACCGTTGTTGTGGGACATGGACGAGATCTATGGGGTCACGAAGGGGCCTCGACGTTACTCGGGTACAGTTGGTACCATTGAGCTGGATGACTTCATCCAAGAGTTCGACAGTTGGTGCGATCTGCAGCAGATGCGGAACCCACAGCTATTTACACCTTCATGGCGTGGAAGAGTTTGTTCCAACACTTGGAGGGACCGCCGATGGACGATTATCATGAGTTCAGACGAGATTATAGTGTTGAGATCGAGTTGTGGAGACAACATTGGTCTCCCAACTACGTTTCTATCACTACTAGCGCAGTATCGGGAGACGTAGCACCTGCGAGTTCGGGTGCCAGTAGTAGTGGTACAGCCACAGACGACGGAGTACCTATTACCGGTACGTCCACAAGTAGTGGAGCAGGTGGTAGTGTGAGCGGGATACCACCAGGGTTTAACCTTGTGGTTCAGTTCTTCCAATGTTTGAGGAAGAACTATCAGGGTGTGCGGACCGACAAGTTGAGGAGTCTGCAGGAGTTCCAGCGGAAGACTGGAGAGAGCCTACGCGAGGCGTTTACTCGCATGAGGCGGTTGATCAGCGTTACCAAGGGGTGACGGAAGCACATGCAGTACAGTTCTGGTATGGGATACTAGATCGGGAGCTGCGTAGGAGAGTTAGAGATGCTACTCTTCTTAGAGATACCGCTCCGACGTTGGTGGTTGTCTTTAGTCTAGCTGAGCGGATTGAGCTCAACATGGTGGAGGAGAGGATGGTGGTTGCTGGGTCCAGCAAGGAGACACCACATGGAGCGATCACCTCTTCTCGAGGATCACAGGCTACGCAACAGCGTGGTGGTGGTGGTGGTGGTAAGGATCGTGCAGAGCAGTCACGATCTCAGGGAGGTGTTGGAGGATCTGGTGGGCAGAAGCCCATGCCGTCCTTCTCTAGCCAGCAGCAAGCGGGTCCTTGCTGGACGTGTGATGGTCCTCATCAGCAGAAGGACTGTCCACAGAGGAGAGGTTATGAGACATCAGGGACGTCTCAAGCAGTACCTAGGCAATGTGAGCATTGCGGACGACCTGGTCACAGTAGTGACCGTTGTTTTGATCTCCATCTCGAGTTGTGACAAGAGAAGGCTAATCGTGGACGAGGTGGAGGAGCTCAAGGAGGTCGTGGTGGTCGAGCTGGAGGTAGAGGTCCAGCACCTGGGAGAGGACCGGTCGGTCCACCGCCTGCTACGACGTCAGAAGCAGGTATGGCTGCTCGGATTGAGCAGTTGGAGTAGAGGATAGCTAGTATGGCTATGACTTAGCGGAGATCAGGTGGAACAGAGGCTTCCACGTCTTATGGAGGAGAAGGAGGTGACTTCGACTTCATGGCTGGTGTGGCATAGATTGAGACATCTGCGGTAGTGACTAGAGGTGCAGTACGTGTCTCTGAGCCACGAGGTGCGTCAGTGGAGTTGGATCCACAATGCGGGGAGGCTGGTAGACAGGCTAGGCTTCCTCAATCGTTCACGTTATCGGAGGCGTTGAGGACCACATCTATGGTTCCTAAACGGCCTACCGATGGTGCAGTAGAGTTGGAGGCATCGACATCCAAGAGTGGGTGTGATGTGAGTCCACCCTCGGCGTCTGTGGATGCGAAGTCGGATCCGATGTTGGGGGTGGCTACAGCAATTTTGCGAGCCTCACTATTCTCAGCCACGGATATGAGAGCATTGGGAGTCAACTTGGCTCCAGTGTTTCAATTGGCGGCCACGCTCAGTGAGAGCGAGGATGTAGTTACCTCTAGTGCTGAAGTAGTTCAGCGAGAGGCGGTAGACGTGTCCATGGAGTCGAGGATCAGGAAAGCTACCAGTGGTACTTGGCAAGCGGCGGCTGCTAGGTTAGATGAGTTACCAGCTAAGCCGGCGATTGACCGTGCTGGTTTGGCACCAAGTGTGGTGTTGTTGGACAACAGAAGTGGTATCTTCTGTTTGGTGGCACCTTCAGAGAAAGTGTATCGACCCCAGAAGGTCTTGTTAGACTCTGGAGCCCAACCGTTGATGTTGAGAAAGGCGGCGTGTATTGGTTTGGGTCTGAAGAAGTCCGAGATAGAGAGATGTCCATTCCAGTTGCAGACATCTCTAGGGGGATCAGGAGGTACGGCTCTACACATGACACATGAGATGTTGACTGTGAGAGTTCGGCTAGATCACCCCACGGATGGCTCTATGGTGAGGGCCAAGGCCATCGTTACAGCCGCAGAGTCTTATGATGTATTGGTGGGAGGTGCTGTGTTGTACCCTATGGGGTTTGTGATCGACTATTGGGCGGAGACAGCATCTTACAGACCAGGTTGGCAGTCCGGTGAGGGACGAGTGAGCCACTTACCAGTGCGGTTCAGTGCTAGAGTTGGGACGACGGAGCCTACACCAGGGACGATGGCATCCGTTGCAGGGTTCAGTTTGGTCATCACTTGGCCGAGCGAGTTGTTGGACGGCAATGTCCATGCGGAGGATACTCCGGTCTTTGAGGAGGTGGAGGACATGCCTATCATGTCTACGTTAGTACCATCTGCCTTGGATGTTCCACTCTGGAGTTCGAGTGGAGAGTTGCAGCAGTATGCTGATCAGTTGGTGCAGCAGGCTTGGAGTGAAGCCTTTGTACCACCAGTAGAGGAACAAAGGGTTGTTCCTGCTACTGGCCCTGTGACCTTATCACCGTTGGATACGATTCTCATTGTGTGACAGTATCCAGAGGAGGGTGTATGTGTGCTGGAGCTGTTTGGAGGGATCAGCACAGGTTTGGCTGCTGTATTGCAAGAAGGTATACAAGTACAACGATACTTGTATGTGGAGAGAGATGAGATTGCGAGATGCATCTCATTGCGACATGTGGCACGTTTGGTGCAGAGATATCCTGAGTTGTTGCCCATATCAGCTGTTAGAGGATACCAGCAAGCATTACAGTCGGATATTTCGCTGCTGGGGGCGCAGGATCTTACGTTTGTTGGCACCATTCACTTGGTGATAGCCGGATGGCCATGTAAAGGTCACACGCGTGCTGAGAGAGGTCGGGGTTTACATGATCCGCGATCTAGGATGTTTTGGGAGATGTTACGGATCTTACGACATCTCCAGATGCATCAGGTGGATTCTCCAGCGTACATCTTGGAGAACGTTCCTTTGTTGGGTGATGCTCGTACACAGATGATGATGAGTGTGCACCAAGTGCGGTCTTGGATTGGACCAGCAGTGTTGTTGGATGCAGCGAGAGTAGGATCTCGTGCACATCGTCCACGGTTGTGGTGGACGAACTTGTTACCGAGAGAGGTGCTTAAACGAGCACACGATGGAGTGAGACGACCAGCACATCTCACGGTTGATAGCATCTTGGATGCAGGACGACGATCTCAAGTAGTGAGAGTCATCGATAGGTCATCCATGGCAGTGGTGAACCTAGTGGGACGGCCCATGGTGGCGTTACCTACTGTGGTAAGCTTTCCAGCGTCACATGCTTACAGAGATGGAGGACCTGGGCTTGTGTGGGATGTTCAATTGCGGCAGTTGGTGGAGCCCAATGCCGATGAGAGAGAGCGAGCGATGGGTTTCGCTACGGATACGACGGCATTAGCTTCGGTGTCGGAGGCTTCACGTCGTCAAGTATTGGGTCAAGCAATGGACTTGAATTGCTTGACATGGATTGTTAGCCTTGGATTGGCTGAGCAGCGTCAGATGCATTCAACGAGTGTTACTGCTTGAGCACTCTTGAGCTCTTTGCCTACCGGGTCGGTGGAGGCAAAGGCTGGGGACGAGGCACGTGGAGTTCGTCATCCTTGGACATCATGGGATGTCATAGGAGAGAGTGTGGAGTTTGCAGCTAGAACTGCAGAAGTTTTACGCACAGTAGCGGTGGAGGTTGTTGGTGGTGAGTAGAAGGAAACTGCTCCAGAGGCTGCAAGATACCAGTCAACGACTTTGTCTTCTACCTCTAGCATGGTAACAGAGGATACTTGGGAACCGGAGATTGGACCCAAGCTTATAGGAGAGGAGAGACGAAGAGTCCAAAGATTCCTGAAGAGTTACAGGAATTGTTTTGCCTTCAGTATGAAGGATTTGGGTACCTTGAAGGGACCTGGTATACGGATCGACTTGGCTAACGACACGCCAATCTTTCGACGTCCTTATAGGTACAGTGACATGGAGAGAGCCTTGATCCAGAGTCGGACTCAAGACTTGTTGGAGGTTGGGTTGGTGGAGATGTCGCATGGAGAGTATGCATCTGCCACAGTTATGCCAGCGAAGAAAGATATGTATGGCAACTACACGGATAGGCGGATGTGTGGGACTACCGTCCTATCAATCGGCAGACGAAGTCCGATAAGTATGCCATGCCGACACCTGAGGAGATCTTTGATGCAGTGGGGCATGTGAAGGTCTTCAGTACTTTGGATCTTCGAGCAGGGTATCATCAGTTGCCAGTGAGAGAAGAAGATAAGTCCAAGACATCATTCTGGAGAATTGACTCTCACGGCAAGGATTGTTTGTATCAGTGGCGGTTCTTATCATTTGGGTTGAAGAACGCCCCTGCTGAGTTCCAAAGGGTGATGGACAGAATCCTAGCAGGATTGGATTTTGTCAGATGTTATATTGACGACATCTTAGTCTATAGTGCTACAGTGGAGGAGCACGAGAGACACTTACGGGATGTGTTTGAGCGGTTGAGAGCTCATGGGTTGAAGTTACACCCTGGGAAGTGTAAGTTCTTCCAGGAGTTGGTAGAGTATCTGGGCCACACCATCTATCCAGGTGGGTTGGGTGTTCAACAGACGAAGGTTGAGGCTATTGCACGTATCCCACGTCCCACAGATGTGAGTCGAGTTCGACCATTTGTTGGTTTGACGAACTTTTATCGTCGATACGTGAAGGGATTTAGTGCAATTGCGAAGCTGTTGACCAAGCTGATGAAGGTGGACCAGGAGTGGCAGTGGGGAGATGAGCAGGAGCGAGGTAGAGCTCAAGGATAGGTTGACATCTGCTTCCATCTTGAGGAGACCCGTTAGGGGGCGTCCTTTCCAACTGCACACCGATTGGAGTATGTTGGGACTTGGAGCAGTGCTGACTCAGCATGATGATGAGAAAAAGGAGTTCGTGGTGGCATATGTCAGTCGCTCCAACAATTCAGCGGAGGCGAGGTATAGTTCGTATGAGGGAGAGCGTTTGGCGGCAGTGTGGGCTGTTGCACACTTTCGATGTTATCTGTTTGGGAACCCCTTTACTCTCATCACTGATCACCAGTCGCCCAAGTGGTTGATGGAGTCCGACAAGCTTACAAGGAAGCTTGCACGATGGGCTCTGATCTTACAGGAGTATGACTTCCAGGTAGTACATAGACCTAGAGTTGCAAACCTAGATGCCGATGGGTTGAGTCGCAATCCGTGCACGAGTCAGCAGGATCAGACTAGGGCTCGATGGCATGACGAGGTTGATGAGGAGATAGTGCCAGGGTGGCATGCATCTGCCTTTCTTTGTGTGTTGGTCATGAACTCTAGTATGGAGGGCCAAGTCGTATCTTTCTCTGGTCAGAGAGTAGATGAGGAGTCTCCAGATCCTGAGGGTGGAGATGGTGTTGCAGACCAGCGAGATATCCATGATGATGTGACCGTGATGGAGTATCTACATACTGGTGTGGTAGTAGGCACAGTAAGTGCCAAGGAGCGAGATCATGTCTTTCAACGAGCGAAGAGATTTCGACGAGAAGGACGACATGTACTTCGAGTGAGGGATGATGGGAGAGTACAGATAGTACCACATCCAGCCCAGAGAGCACAGTTAGTACGACATGCCCATGAGGAGTTGGGACATTTTGGAGTGAAGCGTACACATAGCTTACTCCAAGGACAGTATTGGTGGCGTGAGATGCACATCGATGTGCAACAGTTTGTCGCACGATGTGTGGTTTGTGATCGAGTACGAGCATCATTTAATGCTCCTACTCCACAATTACACCCCTTACCGATTATGGGGTTGGGTTACCGTTTGAGTTTGGATTTTGCGGGACCCTTATCGTTGACCGTACGTCACCACCGGTATGTGTTGGTGATGGTGGAGCACTTCTCCAAGTGGATTGAGTTGGTGGTATTATCAGACAAGGCAAGTGAAGGGACGGCGTACGCGTTCTTAGATCGAGTGCTGAGTCGTTTTGGAGCACCAGCTGAAGTGCTGACAGACCAAGGTACAGAGTTCCTTGGTGAGTTTCAGGCCTTGTGTGATCAGGCGCTGATTGAACATCGGACTACATCTCGAGATCATCCTGAGGCGGATGGTTTGGCGGAGAGGGTAGTTCAGACGGTGAAGAGAGGATTGCGCAAGTGAGGATTGCGCAAGTATGGCTTGCAGAAGGACCACTTGGGAGACAGGGATGTGCAATTACCATGGTTGGCTATGGGTTATCGTTTCAACCGACAAGCGTCTTTGGCTTCCTTCTCACCGTATTTTCTATTGTAAGGTCGAGATCCAGATCTACCTTCGGCCATTCGTCGTGATTCTGCTAAGGTGCTGGACCTTGATGACCCGGATATGTGGGTGAGAGCATGTTCTCAACGAGCAGAGACATTTCAGAGAGTTATGCCTATGGCTTTTGAGAACCTAGCGATTGCTCAGCATAGAGACACGTTGCGATATGCGACTATCCGAGGAGGAGGTTATCGGCCGTTGATTCGCAGGTTTCATCTTGGCGATTATATCTATCTACCGCAGACTGCACCGACGACGTTGGATGTGATTGCAAAGCGCACTATTTTACGAGTGCGTTAGGTGTTACCTTCTGGAGTACTCATGTTAGAGGGCCGTGATGGTGTTGTGTGGAAGGACCATGTGCGTAATTGCGCGCCATGTCATCTTCCCAACATTGATGGTACCGTTGACCCAAGCTTAGCAGTTGTACGCGCGGGCTTGAGGTGTATGTTGTGTGGGTCTGCTGGTGGAGCAGCCCGTATGTTGATATGTGATGGTTGTTCGAGAGGTTGGCACATGTCATGTTTGACTCCACCTCTGAGTGTCGTTCCTACTGGACGGTGGGTTTGTCCTCGATGTATATAGCAGGGATAGTCGATTAGATCTTTGCGTGGTATGAACTGCAAACAGGCGACTAACGATGGGGCGATGTAGCACTCGACCTCCTGATCCTTGCACCCATGAAGGTGTATATCACGTAGTTGGGATATAGAGCTATCTGGAGTTAGAGGGACCTAACCGCTAGTTAGGGAGGCGATTGTGATACACTTGTGTATGTGTATGACATCGTCCATGTGTTATGTGTATGTGTGGTGTACCTCTGACAGCGATGTATGATTGTGTAGCGATGTGTATGCGCACGACAGCTGTCACGTCAGTTTGGCACCTCGGCTAGGTTGACCGAATGCGAAGTGACGCATCCCGATAAGGCCGTTAGTGCCGTTAGGACGAGTTGGTGGGAGAGCCCACTAGGAGTATACTTCGCAGGTAGGGCTTGGAGGCCTTAGTTCTTCGAGTTGAGCCTTCAAGCTCCAGGCTATGATGGATAGTCTAGTAGAGTGTAACCCGGATTCTCTTCGCGTTTAGAGTGGATTTGGCTTGATCATTTGTGAGTAATCTTTGTTGTAGTGTTGGAGATGGTAATTTCTCAATGCAGATTATTGTGGTACACTTGTGTATGTGTATGACATCGTCCATGTGTTATGTATATGTGTGATGTACCTCTGACAGCGATGTATGATTGTGTAGCGATGTGTATGCGCACGACAACTAACACATAATCTACTCTTGATGATCGAGAGTTTGCTTGTGTTCTCCAGCCTCGTTACTCAATCACGAAAGTGGGATAAAGATCAACGGTCAGAGTTGACCAACTCTGAGGTTCAAGAGTTTGCTTATTTCTTCCATCCTTGTTACTTACCCACGAAGGGTGGAGTAAACATCAATAGTCAGATTTGATCTACTCCGGAGTTTTTCAGATTTCCTCACAATACTCCAAGGTTAACATACCCTTCCAACTAAGATTTTTTGAACTATTTTTTTTTAGAGTTTACATCCATTGATGTCTCTATCTTCTACTGTAGAGCAAAGACTAAAATTACATTCATACTCTTAATATCGAGAGTTAAAGACTATTGATATCGAGACTATCAAATATTCGAGTATTTTTACGTAAAGACTTTACATGCTACATTTTACATGCAGAGTTTTTTAAATATCTGACCATCCTTTTTTGCAAATTTTTTTACAATTTATTTGTTCTTAATGCTTTGTATTTTATAAGAATTAGCTCTTTTGACAATCTCCGATGGTTTATAGATACCAAAAACACAAACGAGATGGAAGTTTGTTTACTCAACCATATATTTTCATTTAACTATAAAAAAACCCCTTGTTGGTCACGAGGGATGGAGGAGGTTAGGTTAGCCGAAAGATGGTTATCGGTTCAAGGACACAAGGTGAATTCCCTTGAAATTTTCAAGGGTAAGAGTATCTCTTACCTAAACCGATGGCTAATTTTTTCTTAGGAATGAGAAAGAGGACTGGAACATGCCACTGAAAAATTTGACTAAGACAAATATGAGTTGTTAAAACTAAAAAAAAAGATAGGATGGGTAGTTGGTTAGATAATTCACATTGAACATCTCTACGACAAAAAGGCAGTCAAAGTATGTGTTTATTCTGTTTTCTTTGGAAAAAATTGGAAAAACTTAAAAGGAAACTAAAAAAGGAAAAAAGCAAGTGAAAAAGTTTTAATGCTATATTTATTATTTTTTCTACTTCTTTTTCCAAGTGCAGGATGACCCCAAGGAGTCAATGGATAATGGGGATGGTATAGCAGTTGATTGGTTAGGTCACGCTGTTTTTAAAGATAAAGAAGGTAATGAACTTTTTGTTCGTCATATGCCTACATTTTTTGAAACTTTTTGGAAAATCTCCACACGCATGAGTAAAATATTTATATATGTATTCTAGATTTGTTAACTGTAATATTTTATTTTAAACTCATACGGTATGCTTACTCAGTCGAATAACTCCATTGACTAGATTTGACAAATTAACTAGATGTATTTTGTTTCTCAGTCTCCATGCTGCTACCATGTCCAGTTAACTGCTGTAGAAGCTCTTCGATGATGAGTAAACGATAGTTTACAGTTGTCGTTATTCTCTGTGTGTTTCTTGTTTTTCTCTTCCATGAACTTGGTCAAAGCTGGGAAGACAAATCTTGCTTCCTCTTCAGTTTAATCGTGTGCACGACGATGATAAGCTTTCCATCTTCACCGAACCATGCTAAATCTGAAATGATCTGTTACAAACAACTTTGAATATGAATTTGAATATTTAATCAATCAAACAAGTTAGGAAAAAAAACTATCTAAACTTACTAACCAAACAAAACTTTGAGATACTTGAAAGTTTTCTTTTGCAATTCTTTTTGCTCCTTCATCTTTGGATCCACACGTTTCTACTTTGTACTATAATAAGGACATTTATCCTTGGAAACTTTGCTTGCCTCCGCTTGCTTTTCCACCACAAAGTCAACATCTCAGTACGCTGAGTACAAATACTCTATGAGCTTGTCATCCTTAGTAACACGTAATTTAAATATAAGCCATTTCACAAGAGATGACATAAAGTTAGGCAAATCACGTGATACAATCTCTTCCTCCACACCAAGTATCGTCACTCTTACGTGATCTTCGTCTATGACACCTCCTCCAATACAAGTGGCACTATCATGGAAGAAGATTTTCTCTTCGGCAAGTTCTTTACCTTCCTTACTGCTAAGAACAAGTACCCTCTCTCCTTTCTAATTGTTTTGAACCTTGTATCTCAAAAGGTCTCTTCTTCAATGTGTGCTGCTTCTTCTTCTTCCTCTTTGTGATTGTAATCCTCCTTGTGAGGACCGGTATACAATGGTATCTATTTGCTCACAATTGGATTTGAACCCTAGACCTCTGCCTCCTTAGGCCTAGGAGTTCTGTGCCAACCAACAACTCATCACATGTTGTTGTATATAGGAAACACAATAAGAATCAAGGCTTTGTCTTATTGAGTTTTAAATGTCCTTCATTGCTTCTAGTCTGCATATCTTCGCCACCGCATATCCACATTTGTCAGTTCAAATTTCTATGAGTACTATTTATTACAACCTATGCCGTGGAACTTTAATATTCACAATCCGACCTCCCTACCACTAATTGCACAATTCTCCAAAATGCATTTCTAACTTAATCATAAATGATAGATCTTTCTCATCAGAGATTATTTTCATGAGTCTGAACATGCCACGATGCTCAGCTCTATGAGCACTACAACATAGTGCCTTCACATTTTGTAGTTCCAAATTTTCTCCTTTTTCATGCAACAGCCCAACTTGCTCAAAGCCTCAACTTAACCTAAGGCGCTGCTAACCAAAGATCTAGCTTAACCTAGGAGGTAGCTGTTTAAGGGCCCTGCTTGCATTCTAGCTGCAAACAATGCACAATTTTCACACACAAAACAGCTTGCAACACGACAACATTATGTGATGAAGTCAAACTTGGATCCAGATGCAACATCTTGGCTCACCCGTTTCATGTCAATGATCTAGCATGCAACCCGAAGTTCCTTTGAGGATCCGATTCAAGACCCGGTCAAGTCTATCTCTACATATATTTCTCAAGTCCAGAAACTAAATCAGCCCTATGTCCCATACTTGCTGACGCTAATTGTGTTACAAATCTTACAGCAAGCTCACGTATGTTGTACACTGCACTTGCTGGATTTACTTATGCTATTGATAATCGGTCATCCAATCAAGAAGCTCTCTTTTGCTGATCACACGAAGGGATCGGGTGGAATAAAGAGCACCTTGTTTCAAGTAGGAAGAGTTTTTATTTAATTTCTCTCTTCAGTTTGCTTCAGTTTGGTATCAATTGCTCTCAACACTTCTAGTCAAAAACCAACGAAATGTGTTGAGCTCGCTTCGAATCTGAAGGAGTCCGAGTGTCCTACTGTACCTTCACGCCCGTCTCCGACTCTAGACTTGTGGTATTCCAAGAACAGCTTCCGGTAACCAAATGTAAACCTTCAAGACGATCATTAGTCTAGGGTTTTTATACTCGCGAGGTAGGAGCCCATGCTCAAATCTGTCTATCTTGAAATCGTGGACCATGGCTGGTCACTCTTTTGTGCTGCTCCAGATGAGAGGGAAACATTTGCATGCTTTCGATGAACTTCAAAGCCCATGATTCATGCTAAAACGTCTAATGTCTTGGTTATACGAGTGAATTTCTAAATTTTAGAGCATGACAAAAATGACCTAGTTCGCTTTTCTGGTCTATGTGAAGTATTGGATTTTAACTCGAATTGTAAATCAGAGCGATAGTCGTGTACACTTCGGTATTCAGAACCAATAGAGCAACATAATTTGTTAAGGTCCTTTCGTCTTGGAGCGGAAGAGATTCAAGGTATAGTATAGAGTTCTTTTCAGATGGAAAATTTGATTAATTTTAATTTTTATATTAGTATTTTGTATTTATTCACCTCTTCCATCTGAAGATGCAGGAATGCAGCGTGCTTACTTTATTATCTACTCTTTTTGCAAAATGAGTTAAATAATAAATTCATTTTTAAAATACATTAATATATTTTTGTTAACAAGATCCTGCACTTACAGTTTCAGCGGGGGAGTGAGTCCATGTTTGGTTTATGAGTTATGTTTGGATCTGCCCATAATTTAATAGTCATACATAAAGTTAACCTCTTATACCAACTTAGTATAGAATTTATACGTAACACTTAATACATATTTTCAGAGCAAGTTCCCAAAGGCAATTATGGAAATGTATATACTATATTCACCTCTTCCATCTTTAGATGGAGAAGGGGAATATGTAAGCGGTTTGATTTATCTCTTAACTCTTCCGACGTCAAAAGTTAGGTGATAAATTAAACCTACCATAAAATATGTTCAAGGACATGACTCCGGTCTTATGTCTCATAATACTGCATTTTTTCACGTGCCATACTTGTACCGTTTTCTGCCCCACTTCCGGCATGTACGTATATTTAATATTTAAGCATAAAATGTAGTTTTCCCATGATGTGAATATATATTTTAATTTAATATTTATATAATTTTCATTAACTATCTGTGAACAAGAAATGACTTTGATCCAAGACAAGTACGGCCTTGATCATTTGCACGGACTAATTTCGTCTTCAGATTTTTCTCCCACTCTCCAAGCTTGTATTTCTCTTTTTTCCATATTTGTACCTCTTCCATCTCCGAGTAACAAGTTTAATTTGTTACTTAACCCTCTGTAAAAAATAAAATATTAAATCAATATCTATATTATATTAATGTATATTTGACGGTAGGATCCAGCACTTGTATTTCGGAGCGAATGCCATTGTCTGTTCTTCATTTATGGGTGTGTTTAGATCTTCTCGCAACTCTAGCTGCAATTATCATTTAATGATCGTAAAAACTTAAAAATTTCCATAATAATTTAATATATTATTTTCATAAGACACTCATATGTTCTTCTATAACAGAAACGAGCAAAAGCTCCCCTTAGGTAGTTGGGGATGCTTATTTATTGATTCACCAACAATAGCCATAAGTTGTCTCCGTTAACCTCCCTTGCTTTATTCCACTAACATCGTACTTTTCAAATAGAACCACCCCACTTAAGCTAGCCACTACTACCAAGAAAGGAAGTCTGCTTATCCCCAAGACCATGAATGTAATGTTGTGCCAGTTTCTATACGCTAGAACTTTTGTTATTGGATAACCTGTTAGCATATGTTCTCTAAACTTAAAGGATCCGGTATAGTATACCAACAGATTATTGTCTTTAAAAGTCAATTTTTTTCCTGCACGAGCTAAATAAATAAGCATCTCCACCTGCTTTTGGGGAACTGTTGATCGCTTTGTGTTATAAAAATATATGAAAGTGTTATGTATACATTATAAAGTAAATCAACTTTAAACTTGTTTTTTATAATTATTAAATGTTTACAAAAAATACAAAATATCCAGACATAAACCATAAGACAAGCAAACACTCGATTCTCAAACTACAAGTGTGAGATCCTGATACAAAAAACCTTTCTTCTTCTTCTTATCTTATGAAAACTAGTACAGTATCGACTATGGAACTATTATTTCATTTATAACCTAACCCTTCTGTGAAGAAGGGTTAGGTAATAAATTGAACATGCTGAATAATAAGCAAGCTAAAGTATAAATATTGGACTAGACTTCCATAGTCAACATGCATGCTCGATGAACTTTTAGAGAATTTTTGTTTATTTAATGATATCAAAAAATATATAAATATTAAATAAAAATTATATACAAAACGGATAAAAATAATCAAAATTTTTATAAATGTGAACTACTAGCCCATATATAGAAACGAGAGAAAACCCGGATATAAACCATAAGGCTTGAATCGAGGAAAGACCCGAATATAAACTATAAGGGATGAATAGAATGCCCCGCTACTAAAGGTACAAGTCGGAAACCTGTACCTATTTATACTGTGAGTTCAATTTGCTTTCTGACCCTTTACCTACTTGAGCTTATACTATCTACTCTTCTTGACCCTTTACCTACTTGAGCTTTTACTATCTACTCTTCTTGTCGAAAAGGTTAAATAGTAAATTCAACTCATAGTAAATTAATGCATAAATAGCTACACGTTTCGGAATTTTATTTAGTAGTGTGGAAGTCTACTCAAGTCTTATAGTTTATATCCAAGTCTTTTTTCTTTTCTAGATATTTGTTATTTAGTTAATATTTTTAATTGTTTTTAATTATTTGATATATATATGTTTTTAATTCATTTATAGATATTAACTATTAATTATTTAATATGCTTTTATTTAACATTTATATATTTTTTCGGAATTTTATCTTTAGTAGTGTGGAAGTCTACTCATGTCTTATAGTTTATATCCAAGTTTTTTTTCTTTTCTAGATATTTACTATTAGTTAATATTTTAAATGTTTTTAATTATTTAATATATACATGTTTTTTATTAACAGCAAGCGAGCAAAAGTTCCCAGAAGTTGATACAGAATGCATATTAAAACCCCTGTATATTTGCCTACTCCGTGAAAGATAGAAGAGGTGAATAAATAATATGCAGGTGCTCTGTGTGATTGCTGTACTGGTTTCATGGATAACAAGAAAACGACACAGTTCAGGTACATGAATGAAGCTGCTGTCTGGGATAAACTGGATGCTCGGAATTCTAGTCCTTCTAAACGTAGGCGGTGCAAAACACTACCGATTTGAGTCGGTCCGGTCCGCCACGATTAGACTGCCAAACCGGTCCGACACTACTGCGGAAGGTAACCGAAGAT
The DNA here is from genome assembly GCA_036924285.1 of Asterella californica. Classification (NCBI taxonomy): domain Eukaryota; kingdom Viridiplantae; phylum Streptophyta; class Marchantiopsida; order Marchantiales; family Aytoniaceae; genus Asterella; species Asterella californica. The sequence goes on along the minus strand of JAYKYS010000006.1, from coordinate 27,576,131 downwards.
AGAAGAAGGACCGGACGTATATTCGGCTGCTGGAGGCAGGAAGAGACACCGTGGGTTGTGAAGGACAGAAGGAAAATTGGAGCTGAGGTCTTGAGGAAGCGTCTTGCGCAGCGCTGCTGTGAAATCCGAGAAGGTTCATTTGGTTGGGTTGATATTTGATTGCTATGGCTGCCTTGCATGCGAGGTCATTGAGCGCTCTGTCTTATTCTGCGGATCTGCAGGCTCGTTGGGCGACTGAACATGGAGGACTGAGGAAAGTTAGTAGTGCAAGTTGGAGAGGACCCCCGACGGGGTTACCGTCCCGGCATTTTCTCCATAAGAAGTCCAGACGACCAGTTTCAACAGGTGTGAGCTCTTATCCGCAGGGTTTTGGGGCTGGGTCTTCGAGGCGATTGAAAGGTTCTCGAGATACATCGAATTTCTGGTAAATTCTCATCTCTGTTTAACTTGCAGGAGCAAGAGCTGTTATAGCAGACCAAGAGCTGAAGGCATCCCCCGCAGCGAAGCCTGAAGGAGGACTTCGCGGCAAATTGAAGCGAGTTGTGCTTGCTTACAGCGGTGGATTGGACACTTCTGTCATTGTCCCTTGGTTGAGGTGGGTGCGTCTGTATTCCCCGCAGAACTACTCGGTAGGCATCTAACATGTGTATTCATAGACCTGCATGCATTGAGAAAACAGAATATGTCGTTTCCACCTTGCTGCTGGTCTGTTGCCTCCTCTTGCTGAGAATGACTACCGCAATTTTCAGGCACGACAGTGCATACAGTAGTTGATCGCCCAACGTTTTCCGTCAGAATTCCAGTCTCTGTTGTTGACCTCGCAATTTGCCAATTTGCGAAAGCTTGTTATCCCATTCTTATCCCCTGGCCCGTTAGATCCGACAGCCCGCACTTATGTCACATGCACGCACGCAACATGGAGCAATCCATGCGACTAGTATCTTGAGAGTCAGGTAATGGACCCCGGGATTATTTTTAACTGCATCGGAAATTCAGGTTATAGCTCAGCAGCTTGGAGTCCCCCTTGAGACAGACAAAATTTAGTTACATAATTTATAACACTCTCTGTCTTCCAGGCAGCTTCCGGAAACCTCAGCCTTAGAGACCAATTAAACTTAGACCTTGTAATGATAATACCCACTTGAAATAGATCAGTCTTCTCGCCAATTCTTTCTCTTATAGTTTGTGTGTTTAAGCTTGCAGAGAAAATTATGGCTGCGAAGTTTTCTGCTTCACAGCTGATGTTGGACAAGTAAGTACCGATGTCATTTATTTCTTGTCCAGCTGTTTTTTACGTTGTGCATTTTGTATCCTTCGGCTACTCTAGTATAGAGTGCCTTTTTATGGCTACAGAACCAGCTGAACTGTGAGAGGATGTTGAATCTGCCTATCCATGATCCGCTGTTTCTTACCTTTTAATTTTGGATGCAGGGTGATGTGGAAACAGAAGGACTCCATGATAAGGCCAGGGCAAGTGGTGCTACTGACCTTAAGATTGGAGATTTGAAAGAGGAGTTTGTGAAGGACTATATTTACCCATGCTTACGAGCTGGGGCTGTGTACGAAAGAAAATATCTTTTAGGAACCTCAATGGCCCGCCCCATTATTGCCAAGGTAATCAATGAGAGCCGAGGTTGATATTTTGTTTACTTTAAGTGGTAAAGTTCGTTATTCTGAATCTCCTGGTCATTTCTCCTCTTTATGGCTGTGTAGGCGATGGTTGATTACGCAAAGGAAGTCGGAGCAGATGCTGTTGCACACGGTTGTACAGGCAAAGGAAACGATCAGGTATGACTTTGCGGAGATGCTTTACATCTGAGATTCTAACGAGGATTCCGAAGTTTATATAATTTGGCCAGTACGCTATCACTGCTTGCTAACATTATTGTTTGCAGGTTAGGTTTGAATTGACATTCTTCGCTTTGGACCCTACTTTGAACATTGTGGCCCCGTGGCGAGAGTGGGACATCCGGGGTCGTGAAGATGCCATCGATTACGCAAAGAAGCATAACGTCCCTGTGCCTGTTACAAAGAAATCCATCTATAGCCGAGATCGCAATCTATGGCATCTCAGTCATGAGGTAACGTTGATACCATCTTGGAGTGCCCCTTATAGGTGTGGTGCCTCGCTATTCATTTCGTTGACTTCAGGAGCTAATGGCTAGAGTGCTTGGACAAATACAGACATAATAAGACCATATTCTATTTTCTTTCCTCTGGCAGGGTGATATCTTGGAGGATCCTGTGAATGAACCGAGAGAGGACATGTTTGTGATGACTACGGACCCGAGGGAGGCCCCTGATACACCAGAGTAAGATATTTTGTGTCGTACACCTCTCCGATCCTCCAGATTATTTGAACCTGCTATGCAGACGCTGAATCCGCTGCATTCTAAGCACAAGTTTGTTAATTCATGGGACGAACTTTAAGTTTTTGGTGTTCCTCTGATATCAAGTTTGACCTAGATATTGAGCTAGAAATTTGTGTTTTTGGCTCATATTTCCTCACTAGAACGTTCATGACTTGCAGATACGTCGATATTTCAATTGAGAAGGGATTTCCTGTATCTTTCAAGATCGCTCAGAGCGGAGATCCCGTTGCTTCCGAGTTCGAGAGTATGACACCTGCCACTCTTCTGGCTATACTTAACCAGCTTGGAGGCAAACACGGTATTGGAAGAGTAGACATGGTCGAAAACCGATTGGTGGGCATGAAGAGCCGTGGTGTGTACGAGACCCCTGGAGGCACCATTCTGACTCTTGCATGCCGAGAACTGGAGTCTCTTACTCTTGACCGAGAGACAGTACAAGTGAAGGATTCTTTGGCCCTCAAGTATGCGGAGCTGGTGTACGCAGGAAGATGGTTTGACCCTCTTAGGGAGTCCATGGACGCATTCATGGAGAAAATATCAGAAACGACCACCGGAACCGTCAGATTGAAACTCTTTAAGGGTTCAGTGAATGTAGCAAGCAGGGTCAGTCCTTACAGTCTTTACAGGGAGGACATTTCCTCATTTGAGGAAGGCAGCAAGATCTACAACCAGGCAGATGCTGCTGGCTTCATTCGTCTCTACGGGCTTCCAATGAGAGTCCGGGCTCTACAGCAGAGAAAGTCACAGCAGTAAGAAGGTGCCTTCAGTATTTAAGTCCCACTTCTAGGGAGTAGTACACCATCCTTCGAATTTTGTTATGAGATTAGATTTAGTACCCCGGCGCCATGATAGCGGTCAGAAAACTGGCATGAGTGTTACGTGGCGTTATGCACACTCATGGCTTGTTCTTACAGCGGGAATTTTGTTCTAACTTTTGTCGGATTGTAGTAAACAGTGCGGAACAAGCTCTTTACAACCCTATAAGGTGGAGGAAGAAAAAGTCTGCCATCTGGTGTGTCTGGTCTTCTATGGTAAACGTGCACGCTCTTGTGTGTTAAGACGAGAACGACATTGTCTATCTTATTAGCACGTCGTGTGTTCGTGACAAATGTCGTTCTCACGAACACACGAAGCGGGAATAAGATAGAGGTATCGACCCAGTGTGGGACAGGTTGTGATTCCATACTTAGTGTTCAGTGTTCACTGCATTCTAGTGATTTTTGACCTGGAACAGTCATAGTAGCATCAGTTTTGAGTTTTCACCCTTATCTAGGGTTGTGCTGCTATGTGTGCCGGAACGGAACAATCGTAGTAGCGTCCGTTTCGAATTTTCGTCCCTCATCTTGGTCATGGCGCTATCGTTGTAGGCCGGAAACAAGTTCATGATGAGCAGAGTTGTCACTGAGCACTTCGAGACAAGAGCTCCTTTGTTACTAATGTTGAAGAGTCTCTTATAGACAGTTGTTTTGTGGAAGAGGAGAAGCAGTGCAGAGGGTGAAGTGAGAACCCTCACCCATCCTTACCCTCCTCTCCCACCGCTGCTTCAACCAAAACTTCCTGATCCTCGTATGTGTTGGGGTTCCCCGTTTGCCAAATATGTTTGAGTCACTCCGAAAGTTCAGAGAACCATGACGAGTAACTTCACACTCAGCCTGGGCCTTTGATTGGCAAACGGAAGTGGTACTTCAAACCCGGGGCCAAATATCGTTGGAGAGAAAACCGATTCTGTATTTGACCTGCGGCGAGTATGTAATTAACCTGGGCGTTACTCAAAGACCCCGGATCCAGCATAGTATCGATTCGGGAACAATGTTTAACTTCTTACTTGTACCAGATGAGCTTGTACAACTTCGCAAGAAATTACTGACTCAGTATGGTATCACATCAGTTCACCTCGGATTGACATTTGAGAGTTGCCATTGGATGGGATACTCCAGAGAGGGGTTGTACGTAGGATGGAAACTACCTGCCATGATTCGAATTAGGCTCTTTTCAGTTAGGTTCATTTCTCGTGAACCTAATTCAATCAGATCAGTGTGGAGCAGATCTCTTCTGACATTCAGTAATCCCGAATGGTATGAACGCAGACAACGGCTTGCGAGCTCATCGTTTGTGTTACTGGTATTCTTGTTCTTTGGGCAAATGCCAGATTTTGCGTCAACTAAAATAAAACCAAGTAAATTTCTCTCCCGCATACTAAAAGCTAGCTCCTTCAGCCACAATACTTACCGTCTACCCCGATGGATATGCATGATATTAAACTTCGGTCAAGAAAAGAAACTGAGAATTATAAAACAGTAACTTGTTTGTTCATTAGAACGCTTTATTATCGATTACATCACATCGTGACCTTCAGCTTGTTCTTCGTTTCATCAAACAAAGTGTCTAGTAAAATTGGACAACTCCGGAAGAGTTCTTCACATACCACAGAAATATAATACTTATACCTTCTCCTCAAACCTATCACAATAATACGTTTTATTCAAACATATCACAAGAATATAACACCTATACGTTTTATTCGAGTAGTAATCATATATGTTTAATCTTCGAATGAAAGGCACTGTGTTTGATTGAAGGAACATGCTAATAAATAAGCATTAGATAGCCCCACAACTTGGTAAACCCTGCCTCTAATCTTGTCAAACTCCAGTGTCTCTCTCAGCTCATGTACACTAAGATACCCAGAGGGCTTCAATTAATTTATGCCCTAACCTTTCCGTTATAAGGGTTTAAGGCTTAAATTAATGTGTTAATGAAACGAAGCAATCGCCTTAACCTGGTTTAAGCAATCGCCTTAGGTTTTCACTCATGGGTTATGTCCGGTTCTGTCGGAAACTCCAAGGTTACTTTAACATTTAACAGTAAAAATTACTGTTTTAAAACAAACTTGGTACAGCATTTTAAAATAACGCTTATATATTTTCTGAGAACAGAAAACGCAGTTCAAAGCACAAGGCCGTGGGGAAAACCAAAGGATAGGATATTCTTTCGTAGAACCAAAGCTTTAACCTTTAACTTCGATTTAAGTAATGACTTAAATCAAAGCTCCTCACTTGTATTACACTTTGTATTGACCTAAGAGCAAACTGATAACAATTGACTGAGACTTGTAAACTTGCAGTTTAGGGGTTTTTCGGGACCAAGAGTATTATCTCTACACCGTAAAGAACGCGATGAGGGACAAACGACCCACACCGGGGGTTTAAACGGCAACGATTCACACTTCCCGTACAATCGCTCTACTCCATCATGGATATACCCTGGTGGTTTCTCTGTGGGAACGAAGTCCCAGAAGTGGAGTTTGTTAATTATGATCATATCATCATAATACCAAGAGTTTCTAATGGTCAGTTCTTGCTACCTTATCACGTTGCCAGAAATCCTCTTTGCACAATGTGAGTACCTCGGGGATTCTAACTGGCACTACTTTCTGTAACTTAAAGCTGATCCTTAATGTGCTTGCTCTACCAATGCTCAGAAGGCACTTATAGATGTGTAAAATGTGAGGGACATGATATCATACACGCGGCGAGACACAACTGCCAGATACGGGTCAAAAATTCTTCGCATAGCGGCTGTGAAGACGACCGTGATTTTAATAAAAGACGAAGTGCCGCTATCACCATTTTTCCTGAAAGTGGATAGTCAGAGCGTCAGCCACTCATAGCGCTTCCAGCAGAGAACACAAAACAGAAAGTACAGACATGAACCCCACTCTCTGGGTTTGTAACGCGCACTGTAATCCACTTGAGTCAGTCTATCTCATCTCACCTTCACAAACTTTCAGTGGCTCAGAGCCAAGGCTGTGCACAAAAGTCCGAACACAAAGAACGGCTGTGAACTAGCCTGCAATGATTTAAAGAGCATAATGTCAGTTATCTACCAAGAACCGATTCTCACCCGATGAAGCTAATAAACCCACAAACCTGATTCTCTTGGATATCCGATTCTGCACTGTGGTTACTAGATCTCGAATTCAACTTTTCAATAACACCAAGGAGAAACTACGGTCTCCCTCACACCACTAAGGAATGGCAAACTTAGAACATTCTGAAGACGCTTATGGTGAAGCCCGTACCTGATATTTTACATCGTACTTGATAGGGTCCTTCAGGAGATATTGAAACTGCAAAAACCGCGGCTCAAGTTGAGGTACAGATTAAAGGATTCGGCCCACTCGACAAACTATCTGCTACTGCGGAAGTCTTGAGTTCCGAAAAGGACAAGAGTGTACATCAAAGGGAGAAAAAATTATGCATCATACCTGGAAAAATATCTGGGGAGCAATAAGACCGAGCAGGATTAACCCATAGGTCGTCTTGCCTTGTGCCAAAAGGTACGCTGCAAGTTCACAGAAAACAACATCAAAACCTCTGGCTTTAATTCGGCTTTTTTACGTGGGAAGAAACAAAATTTAGGAGCGAGCCTATCTTATCAGCCACTTACATTACATAGAAGAATTCTGATAGGGAATCGATACAAAGGTTTCAGATTAAAGGGATTTTTGGAGAACGGTAAACTGACCAGCAACACCAAGCTGAGTGACATCTATTGTTCCAGCGCAGATCCACTTAGCAGTGTCTATTCCGAATGCGACTGGTAAGGACTGCACATAAACTGCACTCATCAATGCATCTGTAAACAGCTCCTATTTTCTACCTTTCTCAGATGGACAAACTAAAGCAACCCCGAAATCGGACGAGGCTGGCTGCCTCTTCCACGAACAAAGTAAAAATCAGCCAAAATTTATGCAAATTGGGACTAGGGAGTAAAGCACGGTACCTGCAGACCCATAGCTCGGTCCCCCTCAATGCTCTTGAAGTCATTGACAATAGCAATACCTAGCTGCGAAGATGTGGAGATCAAAAGTAACTAGCATGTTCTGTTTCACTCATCAACCCGAAGTAGCTGTAACCTCTCTCAGGCCAGACAATGCCCACAATAAAGGAAAGATTCCACATGACTATTGTTAAATGGTCCCATGGGTTTACTGAGCGCTATGTACTCTACATCAAGTACGTCTATTCATGATAGCACCTGATCTGTAGTCAGAAGAACAGGAAATATTTGGTTGGAACGAGGCCACCTAAAACTCAAATTAAGCACAAAAGAGGAGAGAAGTCAAAGGCGGAAAGTCGACCTACCCCGGCAGTGCTGTACAGAAGAGTTAGAACAATTACGTCTGGGGTAAGAGTTCCAAACAGAGCCTGGCCTGACCACCTGTGAAACAAACTTAGTTGCTTGGCCATATCACGGCCGTAAATGCTACTACCAAAGATCCCCAAGTATTACGGACTATGCAGCTTTGAAAGCGTGTGGAATTTAGCAGCATCCCAGCTTTACCAACGAATGACATCGACAAGAGAAGATCTAATTAGATGTAATGCCGTACAAAGACCCATGGTAAAGCAGCTGCTACTGTATACGAGGATTGTCTTACAATGAGGTTTTCGTCGCAATAACCCTAAATTCAACTTTCCCAGAGAAGCACTAATCATGAACTTGGACATTGCTGAGTTATCCAACAACGATGAGCTAACCATGGAAGCGAGATGTAGCTGGATCCAAGAGCGTAGTTGCCGATCCATCCACTTTGCTTCAACTGCAAAATACGATGCAGGGGCTTAATAAGACTGCAAGCTAAAAATATCTGAGAAATACAAATGTGGTGAACAAATTCCCACATACCTACTTGAGCCATAATATCTGACGAACGCAAAGAGCCATTACCTTCAACGGTGGAGCTGAGTAGATGTAGGACAAAAAGGACCCTCCAACTGCCAGGCTCAAAATCGTAGGGAAGTCATGTCCAGCCTTCACAAATAACCCTCATGTAAGCACAAACAAGAAGAAAGACACTGGTTTACACGTACTAGCCGCCTATACTGCTTGGAACAGCATCAAGAACTCCTAAGACAAAACTACAAGATGCATGTTGCTATCGGATTAGAAGACAGGAAAAAGTGTATTACCCACAAGTCTAGCGCATACGCAGCGCCAAGTCCACCAAGGAGCAGAACCCAGATCTGCGCGATGACCTACTCGAACACATACAATCACGCCGTACGTGTATGACTTTAATGACGAAGTTAAAATAGCGGAGTGAAAAAACCCACTATCAAAAATCAAGTAAAAACCAGTCATCAAACATGTAGTCCAGAGGATGGGTGCACTCAACATAAACACGGATACCCCAGATCTCTTTTTCTAGTCAGAAAGTGAATACCCGTACAGAACTGATCAATCCAGAGAAAAGACTAATGCTCAGTTATTGAGATATCTGACAGCTATCCCAGGTTTCAGGTGTAACTTTCACCATCCGAGACTGATACAGAAGAGCTGAATTTGCAAGTGATTATAGGGAAACATCAACCCACTACTCAGCCATAGTTCAAGCTCCCAAGAATAGCAAGGCCACTGAAATAGTAATGAAAATGGTAATGAACTCACTTCGAATTCTGAAACGGCGCCGGATGGAATAGGTCGGTAGGGCTCATTGATGGCATCAATTTCGCGATCATACCAGTCATTAATTGTCTGCCACCCAAAAGACATCCAACCATTGAGCTAAACAGTCAAGCTTCAAGCAGAATGCTTGCATGGAATGGAATTCTCCCGTTTTTCCCAGTTTCAAAAGGGGATCAGGATTAGAACCTGAGTATAGCCAGTGAGCAGTGGTCCTGACATAAACATGCATAAAGCTGCTTTGGCAACATCTTCCACGTTCCACACAAAGTTTCCTGCAAGGAATGGCCCGACCAACAGTCAAGGGACTTATTCAAGACTCACATGAATTAAACAGTTCACATTCTCTCAACTCCAACTAGGCGGCAAACAGGCGTTATGGGAAACAAGGAGCGTGATACACCTACAAACGTCCCCTGGAAGGAAAACCAAAAAGTGTCTCAAGATTGTACATCCAAGAACACGAACAGATTGATTCCTCCGAACAAAGCATCAACGCACCAGAGGCAGCAGCTCCACAGGCAACACCCCAGATGAGAGGAGCCCAAGTCACGGGTTTCGTAAGCTGAAGTCGGATCTTCCACTTGTTCTGTGATCAGTAGAGTGGTTGCACTTGAATGAAGCGGATGCATATAACAAACTATACTCACGATTGAGGACGACTCTCCTGCATATAGTCCTGTAACTGAGATAATGACAGAACTGACAAAACACCCCAGAGTAAATAGCGCAATGCAGCCATCAGCTACAAAAATCGACCCCAAATATTACCGTCTCCGCGGAGGCTCCTTTGATCCCAAGAAGCTGATTGACAGCAGACCCAGAAGGTGCAGTATCAGGAACATTTGACGTTTTGGCCTTGCCTGACAGGAGACACTGAATCAGGATCAAAAGTGAAGCACGCACATAGCACACACACAGACTTCTCATTGAGTTATACGCCAGTACCGGTTCAAGCCTTTTAAAAGGAATACTTCTCGTAATAAAGGGAACTTGGCTATGTTCCGATATACTGTGCTTGGACGTCCTGTCATGCATTCAGTAATATCGTATTTCTTGGTATATCTGTACCAGTATCCGCGTCGGTCGCTCTGATGTTCAACTTTCCTGTAAGTAGAATAACAAGCATCAGGTGGAAGCCGCGTTAGAACTTACTCATGAAACAAAGAAGAATTGCCTTTCTCCCAGTACATTCATTTACTGTAGCTTTGCTTCGACTTATATTCAGGTTAACCCACAACAGCTGTGTTGACCACACAATGGTCTCCGGGTGAAACCCACATTGGTCCCACAGGCCCTTTCCCTTCATTCCCCAGCTCAGTTTGCTAGACGAAGTCCACAAAAGGAAATTATCAAACAGCTTAAGACTGTGGCATTAAAGTTTTCCGCTCTCCCCCCCTATTTAGGAATGGAAGCTGTCTAGCCAGATTATGTGATCCACCCGATGGAGGGCGACGACTGCAGGGACGTATATTGAGGAGCTAAAAACTTCAAGAGCGATGAGATCGCCAAAACGCTGTCCTGACGAGCGGAAGGTCATGAGTCTAGTACATGACAACACGCAGTCTTACAGATATTTCACTTCAAAGCACGCTTCCATAAAGTGAAGGATGAAAAGATAATATTGACGCTTTGGAGAAGACGCTCAAGTGCATCTAAATAACCTAGGGAAGCCTGGCAGCAAAATTGCACACAAGATATCCAATGCCAGTGACAGGATCCCGAACAGTCATCGGAGCCCGTCGCCACGCCAAGAATTCGCTATGCAAAACTGTGTACCCCTCCAATGGAAGAACAAGCAGAAAAGTAAAATTCAGCAACGCTGCACAACATGCAAGAAATCGCCGGCGCTCCCACCTCTCCGGCACGAAATTCCCCGCGTCTGAAGCCGACGAGCGGACGGGAGAAATCCCCGAGGCAAACTCGATGCGCTGCTGAGTTTCTTGTAATTCTTAAAACCCGCAAGCACTGAGCTCGAGCAGCGAACAGATCCCAGCGAGCCAACAGCAGACATGCCGGCCATGACTTACTTCAGCTGAAACGCCTGAAATCCGCAACGAGCGCAAGCAGAAGCTCCCAGAAATCCGACCTCCAGTCAAGAACGCAGCCCGACACACGCTCCAACGCTTCAAACACTCTCCGTGGCAGCTCCCTGTACCTTACCGCAGACGTTTGGTTTTTTCGCTTACAGAAACCACCAACGCCCTCGGATAACGTTCCAGCCTATAGTCAGAAAACCCGCACCCTTGTCAAGCTCTCGAACTCGAGTCAAGTCACTGCCGGTACTGATAGAAGTTCTTGTAAGGTTCTCTTTCGACGGGCAGTTTTTCGTGACGTCTGGTACCCTCCTCTTCCATTGGATACCCACATGGGGGAACCAATGATCAAAGAACTGACCTGAAGAATATTTTCTCCAGATAGAGCTCTATAGTATACATACGAACATATGTTTTATCTTTGATCGAGATTATATGAATCGAACTAACATCTATGGTCAAATCCTCTCAGTTACAATGAGTATTCCGTATTTTTCCAAACAAATAATTTTTTCTATGAATTAATAGTGTGTGATAATTATCTTGGTTTATCAAGTTATTATCAACGCTTATCTTTTTGCTTCACTCTTGCAAAAGTTCATGTTACATGCATATTTTATTCAAATCAATACGCATCTCAATTCTATAATTGCTTTTTGTTACACATATATATCGCGTCCAAGCACAAGCAGATGTCACGGATTAAGAATCCATGTTTAAGTGAACTTTCTTTTATGTTTAGATTGGGAGTTCATGTTTAGTTGTCTTGTTAGATTTCTGATTATGTGCTAAATTTAAAAATATATAATAAATCTATTGAAAAACTCATAAAAACACTGAAAACAAACAGAAAAAGTAATTTTTACCCTTCATTGGATGCTTCTCCTGTTTTATCTTGACCAAGGAGGAGAGCTTTTGGGCTGTATATTAGCACTTGACTGAAGCATGTATAATAATTATCACCTCCTCCATCTGAACCTGGAGGAGGTGATAAATCATTCATGCTTCTGAGTGTAGTTAGTTGATGTCAATATGTCTCTGGATGAAATAGTGGATAATCTGGTAAATTACAACTGGTCTACTTGCATGCGTGCTGATTAGTATCAAGATCCTACCACTACAATCTACAGAAGGAGAATTTACATGTATGGAAAAGCAAGCTGAACCTGATATAGTGTGTATGATGTTCTTTTCACTTGAAAAACATCAACGCACTATTACTATATCCATGGCAAAAGCGATGTGACACAATCATCAGAATTGTTAGAGAAAAGAATTGGAAAGAATATGCATGCTCAACCACTTTTGGGGAATTTTTCTCTCGTATCTGTTCTCGGGAAAGATGTATTCTATATCAAAGTTTTATTGAAAATCAAAATCTAAGTGTTAAATGTTAGCTATACAAAGGAAGGAAGAAACGTCCCAGAAAACCCATAAGTAAAGCCCATACCAACGCACCTCCAACCTTGTAAATCCGATTAGTTACTGACTAAAAAGACTACTTTGATAAATATTTTAGTTTTTTATCTAATCCTTTCCACGGAAAGGGTTAGGTAATAAATCAAACTTGCGTCCCTCTTCTATCTTCACCTCTTCTATAGAAGAGGTGAAGATGCAAGCATGAAAACAAGTCCGGTATATTGTACTGTGACCATACAAGGATAGCCATAGAACAAAAAATAGCCGAAAATAAATAAATCTACGACAATAAGACTTGCCCGTAACAAGTACATGGACTTGCAAAATGAAATCGCTGTTGGATCTATGACAATTGAGAAAATGAGGAGATCAGTCGTGAAATCAAATGACAACAAACCAAAGACGATAACAATAAGATCATTCGTAGTGATACATGACCATGTAGAATGTTCTTGGGATCCACTGATGGTTTTTGTTAGAAATACATGCAAGGAAAAATATGATATTTTAAATTATTTGTAATAAAAATTTTAGAATCAATAAAACTAATAAGTTATTTTTAATCTTTAAATTACTCTTGAAGTAAAAACAAAATATTTTACATTCACATTTTTGAGTTGTCAAATGCAATCAATAATTATGCGTCCAAAGCGAGGTTTCGGCCGGGAGCAAGAAAACTCCAAGCGGGGGTGCGGCTGGTTTTCGGTTGGTGGGCTGCGGATAGGGAGGGGTTAGATCATGGGGTGCGGCCGGTTTACAAAATGGGCGGCCGTTGGCATTAAGGCTTTAAAACATATCGGCGGAGTGTCGTGCCGTCGTGTCAGGGTGCCGTGCTGTTTAACGATACAGTGTCTATATTAGTATATAGATAATGACTATACTTATATAACCAACATGTTGAAGTTAGTACAACGGTTGTGTTTCTCGTTTGGAAGCCGGACGTCGTAAGCTCGAAACCAGGATCACACAGAAGAGTGAACACTTTCATTAAGTCTTAGACGAATAATTAATCCTTAAATTATCATTCGGAGATAAAAACAATTATGATTAATTCTGTCTCAGACTAAAAGGGTGTCTTTGTAAATTAATCATCACTATACCACTCCACGAAGAGTCCAGATTGGTTAGACAAGTCAGAATACTTCATCTGGAAAAATGATAAATCTCTAATAAAGAGACTGAACTGGGATCAGGTGATTATGCGAGCTTCCATAGCATAAGAATCTGGATCAACAACTGTTTTGTGAAACAAAGGAGGTTAATAAACTGGAAGGAGAATGATAAATTGGGCATCGTTGAAATTTGCAAGTACAACTTCCCCACTAAATCAGTAAATCCGTTGCAAGCAAGAACCCTAAGGCAACAAGAGAAAATATTGTGCATGAATAACCTTGATTACAAATCTTCTCTGTGATACCATTAAAAATACAATAAAAATATTATTAATAAAACTAACTCCGTGAAGTATCATCTACTCGGATTTCTGCATTTCCACTCGTGCTTGTCGTTCTTCTATATGTTAAAAAAGTTAAAGTTATTAACTTGTCCGCTTTATCCCTTCGAGGGGCATGGGACTGTCCTTTGTGGGTAACCACAGCGTACTCGGACCAGATTGCACACATAGCACACACAGCGACTTCTTGCACCTCCAATCGGGAGCAGGCGGGCTCGAACCCCAGACCTTTCGCTTAGAGGTCTGAGGCCCAACCAACTCAGCCACCGATCTTCGATATGGAGCAACGCATAAGTAGCGGTGTCAAAGTTCAAACCTTTTTTCAAATATTCTTGACTCACAAGGAGTTACGACTTCGGTCAATAGTCTACTGATGTTTGAGCACCTTTTGGAGATATTCGTAGTAAAATATTTAGTCTTTTCTATTTCCCTTTTATTCGTTTGATGGTAAATTTGATAGTAAGAAAATTAAATACTCAAGACAATGATTACAAGTTATAAAAATAAATAAAATTATATTAATAATAAAATAAGATTTTTAATTCGCAAAGATGTCCATCAGCGATTCACGATCTATACGAAGCTATCATTTCATAAATAAGACTTTTCCCTTCCTTAGGAAACCTTTGTTTAACTTTGACACCTCTAATATTTTCGTTTAAGGAGGATGCGATCAAAGTATTGTTGTGAATATATATGCAAGATGGACTTTCTGGAACTTTTGGTTGCTTGCTGTTATCCAGAAAATATATAAGTGTTAATCAAAAAGATTATACTAAACACATGAAAGAAATAAAAAATACATTTTAAGTGTTAATTGTTAGTTTAACCTGAGAACGCAGAAAGAGATAGACATAAACCATAAGAGGAGCGTAGATAGCCACGCTCCCTAGGGTACATATCCGAGTCACTGTTTATTATTAGTAAATAAAAAATTTGAAGCTTAATTTATTATCTAACCTTTCATAACGGAATAATTAAATAATAAATTAATTCTCTGTATATTTTCCTCCTCCACTGAAAGGCAGAGAAGGTGAATATATATATGCACGCACATACAAAGCTATTGATGTGAGGTAATTTTTCTCGACGACTGTAAAGCTCCCCCTTTTCTTTTGTTGGTTTGTTTAAATGGGTCCCATCCAACTCATTAGATGAACCTAGCACGCAGATTCAGCTAATAGCTGCCCGAGATACATGGCGAACGTTTAATTTGATCTAGAGGATAATTTTGAAAGCGACGGGATGCGTAATATGCACGGAAGATCAATTTCTGAGAGCTTTGTTCACTTCCTGTTATCAGAAAAAGATATAAATGTTATGAAAATCTTTTATACTCAACTGATAAGAATAGTTAAATTTATCTCTAAATGTTAAATGAGAACAAGAGTTAGAGAAACAAGAAAAGAGAACGTGAGAATATCTGCTTTCTATATATATGAGAAGCTACTCACAAATACTAGCATTTATAATTGTAGATTTAATTTATTAGTTAACTTTTCCAACGGAACAGAAGGGCTAGGTAATAAATTAAACTATAACAAAGGGATACTCGAGATAATTATCCGAACCTGTACGAACAACGAACCATAGCTGGAAAGCCAGACGGCCGAACCGCGAAAGAAACGAAACCCCCACCAGAATGAGAACTTGTCACCTGACGAAGTCACCGGAGACCGGGTACTGGATACGGAATGCTCGGCGGCTCTAGCCTCTAACCCGGACTTGGGTTAACCCATTGTTCTGTACTCGTGAATTCTGCCGAGGGCCAGAAATTTGCTTGATCACACCCCCAGTAGGTTCCTTGAGCTTGATCATACCCCTCTTAGGTTCCTTAAGCTTGATCATACCCTTGACGGGTTATTGACATGAGAACCAGTCATTTTATCTTTTGGTTCATTATTTTACTACTTCCAACCTTGACTAAATATCACTGTAATTCAAAATATATAACATTATTTTAAATAGTTAGACTATACATTTCAGACAGGCAACAGCCAGTCAGGGGTGTGATCAAGCCATACATCGTAAGAGGGGTGTGATCAAGCTCAAAGAACCTACTGGGGGTGTGATTAAGCAAATCGCTGGCCGAGGACCCATCCGCTCACAGTATTTGTCTGGAGTGCACTACAGTAGCTGGGGTTCCATCTGCACTCGCATTGACGACCGTGGTTCTGCTGGTGGTCGCTGATGATCCTCCGAAGTCCAGAGTTCGTACGGGAAAACTAGCGAATAACTAGGACAGACTAGATCCTCGCTAAGCCACGTGGCCAGCAGGGAATGGATTGTTTTGAACCAGCGAGCTTGGGGACCAGCAAGTGCCACTGCTCTGCTCTTCGCGCATGAATCGTCATGTATGATTTGAATCCCTTGCGTCTCGAGGTTTTCCACTCAATGTTACTTATGGTTTTGGCACGATGGGGCTTACTTCGGCTTGATGGTGTCTCTCCATCCGTTGGCTATTCATCGCATCTAGTGTTATTTGTGGATCCCCAAATTGACTTCTCCAGCGTCTCGTAGGTTCAGGGATTGTGCGTTGTTGAGCTGTAGGTTAGCGGATCCAGTCTCAACCGGTTTATAACCGATAGTGGTAATAGGGGTGTCAAAGTTAAGAACCTTTTGAAATATTCGAGAGCCGCGTGAGTGAGTTACGGCTTCGGCCAGACTGCGGCCGCAGTTTCATGCAAGCATCTTCTAAAATACCTGCAGGAAAACGCCCCGGATGTTTTCTTAAAGACTATTCACTGATTTCATCCGCTTTCTTTTGCAATGGATTCTCTGTTGCTCAGAGTAATTATGTTGAGTATAAAAATGAAAAAACCACGGCTCATTCTGGGTCACAAGTGCAACCCAGAATGAGTCGCGATTATACACAACCTTACCCGTGATAATTTTACGGCCAGTCACCTCTTTGCCGTTAAAGAATCTTTCCTCTGAACTTTGACACCCCTAATGTATAGATAGCAACCGCAAACCGAACTATTTTACATGACCGAACTGAACCAAAACCACAACTCGTTTTCAAAATTCGAACTAAACTGTTTCTGCACTGAACTGTTCTGAAAATCTTTAAACAGATCCGTTTTGAAACGAACAGTTTTCTAAAAGTTTAAATCGAATCAAACCGGATAAAAATAAACAGTCTAAAGGTCTTGAACTGTATTATCAATGAGTTTTTATCGATAATTATATGTACATAATATTATAATATTTAATTTACAATTTCAAATATATTATCCATGTTTATTAAAGACAAAAATAATTATCATCAAAATGAAATAAAATGTTTTTGAGACTACAGAACCAAACCACTTAAGTACCATCTACTCTGCAAACTAAATCATTTAAAAACAAAAATTTGAAGAGACTATTTCGAAATCAACCTCGAATTTAACGGAACCGCAAGAACCGATTCAGTCCAGTTCGCGACCGATCAGAGGTCGACTCCTAGGTATAGGCTGGAGAGAGCAAATGGGACGTCTCTCAGTACGGTCGGTGACCTGGAAACCTCCTGCGGTATCTTGCTCAACTCTACCCTAGTCAAAAAGCGGTGGACAAGTCTGTCTCTAGACGATTTATGTCACGTTTGGATGTTATACAGTTACTGTTCAACTGAAGAATATGAGGATGTACAAGTGAAACAATCTGGATTCTCCGTGACATCTCAAACTGCCGGGTGGTGTTGAGGGAGAGAGGAAGCTCCAAGAACTCGAACTCAATATTGTAGCCGTGCATTGCGTGGTACAACAAGAATCATGCAGTGTCTCTGTAATGATCGGATCGGCAGCATGGGACGAAGTAACTTCTTCATGCCAAGCTCATGGAGAGAGCACTAAGGAGGAGGACAAGACGTCACTCGGTATTACCATTGGTTCTCGTGTTCTGCGGTGCTGCCTGTGCATTTGCATACACTCTTCATGATGTACATCTCTAAATCCTTCGTTATCCTTCTGTGCCTGTTGTTGTTCGCTTCCGTCTAATCCAGCATAATATAATGCTATCAACTACACGCTGATATGCGACATAAGAAAGGGTATATGCGCGAAATGCTGTCAAAAGTCGAGCTTTACTATGCGGGCATGAAAAGGTGCTACTGCAATTTTTGCGCTCAAGCCTTAACTGATGTTGTCCTTCTGTGACAACTAGTCTGTGTATGATACAACATGCTTTTCATGTTGTATTAACTCAAAGACTGTATATTCACCTCATGTACGCTTAGAAGTGTACATGAGGCATAATTAAGAGCTAATCTTTCTCTTAGGAAGGGTTAGTTTTAAATTAATGTCTGGAAAGATGGTCTTCATTCAAGTCAATGTTCTTCCCTATTTATTGCACTTAAGTTCACGTAGTTGAAGATAAGGTGATCTGGGTGAAGGACGAGGTTGTGGAGCATGTAGCTATTTATATATGAGAGAGAGGAAGAGAAAATCAGATACATATAGTGAGGAGATATTCGTGTTATCTATCTCACGAGTGAGACACATTGGGAAAGAAACGTTCGAATGTAAAAGTTATCTTTTGATTTATTTGATGGAGCAATTGTGAAACGTTTACATGCAAAAATATTCTTGGATTTATTTGATAGGGAAATTGAGAAACCTGGTTGAGGAAGACTCCTGAATATTTGATTCTCGTTCTACGACTGAACGAAAGAGCAAAGTACAACCGCCGTATCGTTTGGAGTGACATCTCTTAAAGTGAGGCACCCATCATATATACATCACTTCATCCATCTTGTGACGGAGGAGACAAATGTACGAGGGTTTTAATGCAAGGGGAAAGGTTAGGTAATAAACTGATATTTCGATAAATGATTTGTTATTGTTTATCAACTTCTTACATATGTATTTCTTAAAACGTGTCTGTCTGTGTTTCCATAATGGAAACACAGAACCCAATGCAAGAATCTTTCCTGTTATGGGAAAGAATATAAGAATTATACAAAAATTGTGTAGTAAGTTGATTGGAAAAACTAAAATTTAGCTATAAATGTTAAATTTTATGATAATCGCACCTAGACTTGCGAAACCCAAACCTTTAACCCATAAAGAAAACAAAAAAAATGCACTTCCAAGAGTATAAATACGAGAAATTAATAATAATAATAAATTTATTAAATATTCTATTAAATATACGCATTCTTGTATATTTACCTCCTCCATCAGAAGATAAACGAGGTGATAATGCAGACGTAGGAGAGAAAAAACAGTGACAACGAGTTAGCTGCTATTTTTACAGGAACCTGAATTCACTCCGGGACCTAAGAATCTTTAGAAATATTCTAACATTTGACACGCCTATACAAACTTATACAGTTCCAGTAAGTATCTGGTCTTCCTTTTGTAACGTTCGACCGCAGATCACGGAATCGAGTCGTCCGTCTCTAGCCAATGAATCGTCAAACATGAACCTCCCTGAAGACCTTGTACTATATTTGTGTCTCCATATCTAGTTCGATAAACTTTCCGCTAATAAACACCAAGGATTTGATAACCGTCGGACGGGTTTGGAATAACTAACTAGTCTTTGGCAGGCCTCTGCTACTAATCTCAGATTTCAAAATACCGTGGGAACTATTCCAGGCTTGGGTTTGGTAAAATTTGGGCAGCGCTTCCGCTACAGGTGATCAAGTCGGAACGCAATAAGCCCTGAAGAACCACAGCCAAGACTAGGAAGCCTAGTGGATGCTAGGAAGTAGGAAGGTACACAGAAATAGAGTCAACTCCACACCAGACGCTTCAATCCAGCTTTGGCACTCAATCCAAGCTTGCTTATCATAGAATAGAGAAATCAAGGGCTCATGTACATTACGTGACGTTCAATTGCTGACAAGGTCTCGAAGAGCTCTTGGACCGGCAATTCTTCACTGCTCTGCAACTCATACGGGATAATTTCACTCTGGAACTAAATGGCTTTAGAAAACTTCACTGGGAACGTTCTGGTCTTTCCACTCACCGACTAAATCTCAAATCAACACTATAATCTGTCAGGTACTCTTAGCCTGTGATTATTCTCCCACTGTCTACACTGAACACAGTCTAATCAACGTTCTCTACTGGCACCGTTCTTCTTTTTGTCCTCTGCTCAGCCTCTGGTTCTGTTGGTACAGTCTTGGCTCAATCTCTCTGCTAGCCACCATGAAAAACTCATCCAAGTCAAAGAGAGAAAATGATAATGCGCGTTTTAGGGTTCGTGACCCCCTTATCTAGTCTCTGCGAGCCTTCTTTTTGTCCTTGTAGCCGCCACGTATTTTGTCTAATCACGGCCCTCTGTATTTAGAAAACGGCGTTACAATCGCCCCACCCAACAAAACGCAGTTCTTCCACTGAACTGCGGTATCTGCAATACCACATTAGGAACAACACTTCCTCAAATCCAGAAGAACATTACCCCATCCAGGGTAAGGTTAAGCTCTTTCTCAAAGCTATGCTCCATCACCGAGCATTCGTTGAAGCTTTCGGGTGAGACAGAACCCTAGCTTCAGGTGGTGAACTCGTCAGTTTTCTTTTATCCACCTCCTTACTATAATACATCATAGTAACGTCAGCCTAAACCTGATTGACATCCGACAGTCATAAGAAGTCAGCAGACCACAACTCCACCTTTAGACGAGCAGATTGGCTAGATCTACTCGGTTCCAGTGTCCTTGAAGGGCCCTTTGCATGACTCTTCTGACTCGATTCAATCACTGCTTAGCTGGAAGAGACCGCTGCAGATTGTCGTCTCACAAAATATCTACGCAGTGGTTCCTGGAACTTATACAATGCTAGATCATATAGGTACTCCCAAGCTTCACTTACCAATCCCGGAACTCTACATGTCCAACGACATAGGTATTGAGTAACGGGTTCTCCAGCTCCATCTGGATTTGGTGATGCTCGATGATCTACTATCTCAATCAACTCAAGATCATCAGCTCTTGGTAATACTTCTAATACTGGATGCCATTTCTGATATCTTCCTAGCAACGACTCTAGTTCTTCACGAAACATCTTTAATCTTCACGAAACATGAATGATGGGGTGATAATGCTTCATACTAGCTGGAAAACGTAACTTATAGATCACAGGACCTAACTTCTTCTCGATCCGGAACGGTCCTGCCCACTTTGGAAGAAGCTTCTTGACTAAGTCCACCCCTGCTGGGATTCTGAAGTTCTTGGTTCTCAACCAGACCCTCTGCCCTTCTTCGAACTGTACGTCTTATCTACCACGGTTTGCATACTTGGCATACTGTTGTTGTGTCTTCTCCATGTGTTTCTTGGCTTCTTGAAACACAGTACCCTGAACACGTATGAAAGTCTCTAGATCTGGAGGATCCTGGTTCGACCTTCCTGTGTTTTCATGCCCCTTAGTAGCTAGAGTTATAGGAGTCCAAGGTGCATGAGAGCCTCGATAAACCATTTCAAATGGTTTGAACCCTGTACTCGAGTGCTTGGTGTTGTTATATGTAAACTCCACCAAGTCCAAGTGCTCGCTCCAATCACTCTGATCTCGCATGATATAGTTTCTCAACCCTTGCTCTACTATCTGTATAGTCCTCTCTGTTTGACCATCAGTTTCAGGATGATAAGAGGAACTGCACTTGAGGGTAGTTTTGAGCCTTCGAAACAAACCTTTCCAGAAATCAGCTACAAACCTCCTGTCCAAGTCTGAAACAATGTCTTTAGGCATACCATGATACTTAAAAACATATCGTACGAACAATTCAGAGGCACCTCTCGAAGTCACTGCTTCTCTACAAGGGATGAGGTGAGCTTGTTTGCTGAAACGATCTATAACAACTAGCAGAGCATCAAAACCTCCTGACTCGAGTAAACATGTGCATAAGTCCATACTTATGCTCTCCCAAGGCCCATCAGGTATTGGCAATGGTCTCAGCAACCCTGCCGGTCTCCTTCGCTCCGTTCGTTGTTGTTGGCATGTCAAGCAAGTCTGCACGTACTTGACAACATCTTCCAACATGGACGGCCAATAGAACTGCTCTTTAACTCGTTGTAACATTCTATTCTGTCCTCCATGTCCAGCTAGTTCACAATCATGACATTCTTGCATGACTAGTGTCCTTAGAGATCCAGCTGGAACATAGACCTTGGTTTGCTTATAAAACCAAAGGCCATTGCGAAATGAGAGATTACGTACCAATGGATCTCTCTCTTGTTGGTTGGTCCAGCGTTGAGCTTGAGAATCATCTGGCAATGCTTGTCTGATTCGATCCAAAAGCTCTTCATTGGTGTCCTAGGTTGTTAACGTCTGGACACGTCTGCTTAACACATCCGCTGGAATATTTTCCTTCCCTTTTTGATACCGCCATTCGATATCAAAACGTGCAAGTTCCACTTGCCATCTCTGCTGTTTGCGGGACAAACGAGGTTACTCTCATACCAACTGTAACGTTCGACCGCAGATCAAGGAATCGAGTCGTCCGTCTCTAGCCAATGAATCGCCGAACGTGAACCTCCCTGAAGACCTTGTACTATATTTGTGTCTCCAGATCCGGTTCGTTAAACTTTCCGCTAATAAACACCAAGGACTTGATAACCGTCGAACGGGTTTGGAATAACTAACTAGTCTTTGGCCGGCCTCTGCTACTAATCTCAGATTTCAGAATACCGTGGGAACTATTCCAGGCTTGGGTTTGGTAAAATTTGGGCAGCGCTTCCGCTACTGGTAATCAAGTCGGAATGCAATAAGCCCTGAAGAACCACAGCCAAGACTAGGAAGCCTAGTGGATGCTAGGAAGTAGGAAGGTACACAGAAATAGAGTCAACTCCACATCAGACGCTTCAATCCAGCTTTGGCACTCAATCTAAGCTTGCTTATCATAGAATAGAGAAATCAAGGGCTCATATACATTACGTGACGTTCAATTGCTGACAAGGTCTCGAAGAGCTCTTGGACCGGCAATTCTTCACTGCTCTGCAACTCATACGGGATAATTTCACTCTGGAACTAAATGGCTTTAGAAAACTTCACTGGGAACGTTCTGGTCTTTCCACTCACGGACTAAATCTCAAATCAACACTATAATCTGTCAGGTACTCTTAGCCTGTGATTATTCTCCCATTGTCTACACTGAACACAGTCTAATCAACGTTCTCTACTGGCACCGTTCTTCTTTCTGTCCTCTGCTCAGCCTCTGGTTCTGTTGGTACAGTCTTGGCTCAATCTCTCTGCTAGCCACCATGAAAAACTCATCCAAGTCAAAGAGAGAAAACGATAATGCGCGTTTTAAGGTTCGCGACCCCCTTATCTAGTCTCTGCGAGCCTTCTTCTTGTCCTTGTAGCCGCCACGTATTTGTCTAATCACGGCCCTCTGTATTTAGAAAACGACGTTACACTTTCTCGCATTGTATTCATTCACTACGTTTGTACATGAGACAATACAGTAGCCATACAAGTAGCCGTATGTTTGTACAATCAAGCCAATACTGAAATTGGCTTGATCATACCCCAGTAGATTCTGTGAGCTTGATTATACCCTTCTTAACGTTTGGTCGTTTGATCATACCCGAGACGGGTTATTGACAATAGAACCAGTCATTTTATCTTTTGGTTCATCATTTTAGTACTTTTAACTTTGATTAAATATCACTGTAAATCAAACTATTTAAAGATAGGTTAGACTATTGATATTCTCATTCCTTTAATATTTGCAGTCTCATACGTGAGTAACATCAAAAAGTGATTGGTTTTACAAGCAATATCCAGTAAAAGGTGTAATCAAGCCATGAATCGTTAAGAGAGGTATGATCAAGCTCACAGAACCTACTGGGGGTGTGATCAAGCAAATTTCTGTTGTACTTGACTACACCCTAAACTACGTGTGATGTCGGTGTTGTGTAGGAGCGTATGCACGAGAAGATTGTCCGTTCTCGGCTAGCTTGAGTGTGAGGTAATAAATATGGGAAAGTCAAACAGCAGGATTCGGGGGCACGCGGAAGTAAACAGCGGGATCTCATTTTATTTCATTCAGTTCCACCTACAACTCCAATCCTCGCCTCCTTCTGCTCCGATCTTGGCGACCTTAGCTAGCTAGAGTCATGCTAACAACTAATCGCGATTCACGAGGTACCAGGAGCTTGAAACTGATCGTGTCTTCGAACATGAACCAAAAAGAGCGTTGCAATAGCGTACTCTGCAAGCCTCGTGTAAGTTAACGTTCGAGAGGTTCATGAGTACGTGCATGGATTACCAGAGCAGCAAAACAATCAATGAGAATCTCCTTATAGACGGAGAAGACAAGTTCATAAGACCGCATTCACTCGAGTTCAATATTTAGGTCTGAGCTAATGTGAATTCTACTGTGCTGAGAACATGGGACGTCAGACTTGGGTGACAAAATCAGACAAACTGTAACATTGGAAAGCTGAAAGTGCTACAAAAGCTAAGCTACTGGTCAGCGTAAGTCTCTCGCCTTTGTTCGTATTCTCTGACAGTTCAAATGCGAATTAAGATGCCCTAGAAGAGTTGTCTGTGTCACGTAAGGAAATTTTGCTCCTTGAAGCTAAACCTTCCGACTTAGATCTTGCCAACCATGTCTGGATGAAGTTCGAACTACCGGTAGGAACTCTCCAACATTCTGTGACAGTTAAATACTGACAGTTTGCATGTGAAACCCTGGGGAAAATGCACCACTTTATCATTTCGGTTATACATTGTTATCATTTCGTTTGGCCGTCTCGTTGAGTTGCAGACAACTCCGAAGAAAAGTCAAATCCTGATAAGTTACTCTTACGATATAAAACCCTTACCCACACCACCTCTTAAGAACCGAACACGTGACGCAATGAATATCCAACCGATGGAAAGATCCCATCAAGCCTTACAAAGGAAAGAAGGAAACCAAGGTCCAAGCAACCAACGCCCAGAAGGGAGGAAGAACATTGAAGTTAAGCCCCGCTATCAGTAGCTCTAAATTCTTCTATCGCTACACACCATTAAATCAAAACTCTTGCGTACAACAGGTGCACATGAAGTAGCAATCGCCTACTGCAATTGCTCTTCTGTGGACCGAGTCTGCTAAAGCTCTCTGTAGAGCACTGGAAACTCGCTGTCTAAAAGATTTAGTGCAAAAAGAAAGAGAAAGTGATACCTCATGGCGCCTCTCATGGTAGGCTCTCGCACAATCTCGAATAAAAATGTCAAACTTCGAGACTGTCGATCCGTATATCTCTAAGGCTAAGGAGATGAAGCGATGTCCCTCCTGCATACTCTTATACTTGGTCTGTCGTCACGTCTGCAGCTTATCCTGAGAGATGGGTGATCACTTGTGTCGTCATCGAGTCTCGTATCAGATCTATAACAACCACATCAGTCAATGAGACATGATTCTCCCGTCTGAAAGACATACCAACGCTCTCTCCACTTCATGTTACCACTCTTCCGTGCTAAGACAAACACAACGTCTCTGATGACATCATGGATAGTCATCCGCTCTCCACCAAGAGGACATCGAGCAAGATGTGGACCCGAGGTGTCGAACGAGACACCACACTCGTAGTGGACAATGTGAAGCAACAAGGGATCAAGCCTAGGTAGAACCTCATCGTTGTAGAGAAGATAGTCGATGCGAGTCGAAACGCTCTAATGCAAGGTCGAGCTATGAGCCAAGAGCCTACGTCCTTATCTGAACAAGAGCGGATTCGAGCTCTAGTATCCCGTGAGATGGAAAGATCAACTAAGAGCGCATGAAAAACCTGTTGGAAGTGGTGTCACGTCTGAGAGGACTGTAGTTCGTGAGATCTATCGATAGCTAAGATATCGAATCGAGGATGTGTCTCATGTGTCTCAAGAGTCAAACTATCTCTTGCCTCACGGAGACACATCTGTAGTGGATAAGAACCACCCTCCACCTCTATCACATAGCTCTCTAGAATAAGTCTATCTCGTACGAGGAAACGACAACAGAGCCAAGGTGCTGAGAGGGCCCAACTACCCAAAAGGTTATCGGAGCAATGTCCTCCATGAATAATAACCCACCCCATCACATGATATCGGCAATGATGTCTGTCTACGTATGAGAGGTCTTGCCACACACTCAAAGGTCCTCAGTCCTAAGATGTCATCAAAAACCTCTATGATCCTCCTATCAAACCCTCTAAGGCACGAGATGAAGATAAGAGATGAATGTACTGTGCGAAGTAAGTAACCGGGACGACGTGCAATGGAAGAGGAAAAGATACCAAAGACAACATGTGGATCCTCTAACCTAAGGAGATCCTCGATATGCAAAACATCTTCTGTCAAGACAACATCTAAAAACCATTAGACGAAGTCCTCTGTACTCATCGAGAGTCCGATGATACGTAAACCATCTCTAGGTGTAACAAATCTCTCCAGGAGTTAGAGGTTTGACGATATACCTATGAGAGACCAAGCTTTCCAATTTGACACCTTCACTCTTAGCCCTACCAAGGTCAATTGAGAGACGAGGTGATGAAAGACATCACAGACTTGGTCCGCTAGACCTACGATATGCGTATCATCAGCTAGAGGTGGAAAGACATAACCTGGAGCAACTAAGACGGTGGCCAAGAGAGCTCTATAGTGAACTAAGGCAAAGTGGAATCAACCCAAAGGGTTTCTTTAATGAGTACATGCAGCGGATGATGATGATGACTATAACTCCCTCTACCGAAGGATCGTGCTGGTAGTAAAGAGGAGAGGAAGAACCATAGAATAATCGCACGAAGAAAATGAGACTCGGCAAGAGATCCACCGCCATCCATGAGCTTTTTAAAGATGGAAGTATGAAAAACCTTGTTAAAAGCGTTTTCCACGTCCACTTGTAAGACAACCCAATCGAGATGGATGTCCAAGAGAGCCATAATGTTGAAGGACAAAGACAGATTCACAACCTCCAGACGTTGTAACTCCAGACTGACGTGGACAAAGGTGGTCCTCAAAAGTATCTCAAAGTTGAAGAACAATGGTACGACTAATAAGTCGTAAGAGAATCTCAACGATGACTATCGATCGACTCCCTTCGTCTTCTTTCATCATGTCCAAAAGTCTAGCTGTCCCCAGTACTTGAGCTATAGAATGTGGAATATGTCCTTGAGCTACTGCTGCCGCTACTTGAAAAAGCTCCGTGAAATCATTGGAGGGGTCGTCTGTCTGAAAACAATCCAATAGGTGCTCGTAGACCATCCTAGATAGACCTCCAAAAGATAGACATAGAGTTGTACACAAGGTCTGGACAAACAAAGATCTATCGAGACATAATGACTCCTCAGGCTGATAGTCTTGAACCTCAAGTGGTGGGAGATTACGCGACGGAAAGTGGAAAAAATACAACGAAATGATCGGCTCCTCAGCAGGACACGCCACTGACAAGAGATGCGATGCTCTAGCGACTCTACTATACTCTCTAACCTGACCTAACATCTTACAACGTCGTAGGCGAGTGAAAGTTGAGATGTCATGTGTAGAGGCAAACTCACTCCTACCTCGTGCTGCACGTACTGGTTCTTCCTGTAAGGTTACCCAATCACCAACACGAAATCTCCGAAGACAGGTCGTCATCTCTCGATGTCCCACTCTGCCACCTCGAGTATAACAGAAGCACCAACGAGATAGTAAGAAACAATAACCATGCCGTCTCATCTTTGATATTCCATGTTAACATGTCGAGAGATAAACAGAATGTCTGTCTCACCTCGTCATGCACAGCATGAGATAGCCGATAGAACACACGCAGACAAGGAAAATTTATCTCGAACAATTTCAAAATAATATCAGTGCAGACTCTCAATCCCTCTCACGACTCAAGAAGAACTCTAAAAAAAAGGACTAATGGTGCCATAATGTTTACACGTGTAGATGTCCGTTGTCGACTAACCTAAACGTCTCATGTGATTCAATTATAATTCTTGTGCATCTTTCTCACAAGAGACTTTATCTTTTATGAGATAACATTGGACATAGTGTGTCTCGATTCAATCTCCATTTCATGAAAGAGAGAATACCATAACTAAACAAAAAACGATATCCAACCAAACTATACTCATAATAAAAACATCGCAAAAATATCCACTCAAATAAAAAAACCATAAAACTTAAAATAAAAAACACAATATATGTAATAAAAAACTTTCAAAAATCTCTCAAAACTCAAAACTCTATAACTCTAAAATATTTATTATTCACTCATTTCTTCACTTAAAATAAAAACCACACTATATGTAATAAAGAACTTTCAAAAATCTCTCAAAACTCAAAACTCTATAACCTTAAAATATTTCTTATTCATTCATTTTTTCACTTAAAAAAAAAACCACACTATATATAATAAAGAACTTCCAAAAATCTCTCAAACTCAAAAGTGAAAACTCTATAACCCTAAATATTTATTATTCACTCATTTCTTCACTTAATGTATGAATTCTAGAACCACTTTGATGTAAAGATAAAAACCAAAAATGTTTTATCAAAACAAATCTGCACTAACCCACCCTCACATACTCCACCCTCTCAAACTACACTCTTGCCCCTCCTCCTCCTCTCCTCCTCTCCTCCCCGCAAGAACTTAAACTGTCTTAAGAACCCCATTTCCTAGATAAGCCTACCATGACATTACGCCGGCAGAGGTTGAGTAAGATAAATTTCCACTCCGGCTTGAAACTCCATCCGTGATTACCCCTTGATGGCGGTCTGGAAAACGTCAGATGGTTGTTGA
Source organism: Asterella californica (assembly GCA_036924285.1). NCBI lineage: Eukaryota > Viridiplantae > Streptophyta > Marchantiopsida > Marchantiales > Aytoniaceae > Asterella > Asterella californica. The sequence goes on along the minus strand of JAYKYS010000006.1, from coordinate 27,547,704 downwards.
CAGTATTCGCAGGCTTTAACGGGAGACGAATTTGGAACCAGGATTATCCTGTGTGTGCAAGCTCATGGATCACATACGAAGGCGCAAATGAGACAGTCCGTAGTCCCACAGAGCCCAGGCAGCGATGGATACGTTTTCACTACGCTCCTACATACACACCCTTCTAGAAGCAAGATCGCAACGGAGTTATGCGTAAAACAACACTCCTACAAACACCATTCTAGAAGCAAGACAGCGACGGGGCCTTGGAGCAGAACAACACGGAACACTATGACGTGAAAAGCACTCCGAACACATCACAACTCTTGGAAGTCTCAAACGGGGCTCTAGAGATTCCAAGTAAAACCATCGAGTACACACATATACAAACGCTTTCCTGAGGTGGAACCGGGCCACGTGCATTGCAGCACACCTCAGGTTTTTATTGAAACTCATGGAGGAGTAAGGGAATAAATTGAGTACCCTTAAGTCTTCCTTGGAATATAAATGTCAAATTCGAGTTAAAACAAAGCTCACCTTAACTGTTCCTGCTTGAAGTCAATCCTAAAACTCAACCTCCCATATTGTACACTACTGTTTTGCTCAAGGACAACAGTTCTGGCTGAGTACGTTTTGACCAGAAGCCCAATACTGTGTTGGTCCTCTGGAGAGCATCATCCTTTCCCTCCGGGATCTAAAGGGAAGTAGGGACACTAACCAAGTCACATATTTGCATGGTGGTGCCACAGTATCTGAGCCAAATCCACCTAAGTCCAGGGTTATTCACAACCTAAACACCTGAACTAGTCTCTATGTACACCTACAAATTTACAAAGATTTCTTCGTATATGATCTTACAGAAATTTTACATCTATCTAAAATTGGTCTGAAAAAGAGTGACCGTTGCTATGTGCCCATTTTTCATAACCTGAACCACAGCAGAAAAATATTTAAGTCCTCAGAGAGATCACGAGCTCGCTTTGAGCTGAACATGAAGACAACAATCTATCTATGCGGGAAACGATACTTCAACTAGAGACAAAGTTAGGGACAAAGTTGCTTTACCTCAAGGGCAATATTTCTATAACCGTAAACATACGTTGGCCCAAATGGGTTGCTCACAGAACCCTGGGTTTGGATCGCTGCACGACCACCGTCTCCAAGTATCTCCTGCAAGAGGGCTCAGTAGTATTACTGAGCGATTCCAAAACAGGACTTCCACTATATTACAACCGCGACAAGAGCTCGTTTCTCGCCGTCACTAGCTGCTAAGAATCCTGAAGACACCTGTTACAATTCGAAACTCAACTCTACTTAGCTGGATTAACGTCTATGACTAAACAAAGCAAAGTGCAGACGTCACCGTGAGATCCATTATCCTCCCAACCACCGATACCCGAAAGGTACTGAAAGTATACCTCAAACGTAAGAACATACCTGTACCTCTGGCCACTTCGTGGTGGCAGTAATACAACGATGAGTGGCATCTCCATTAGATACGGAACTCGAATCGTCATTCGTTTCACTCTCTGACAACACACGTTTCATACTGAACTTAGGGCTAGAGCAAAATAGCTTTCTTAAAAGGCAGGATGATAAGCGTTTTGCCATCCACGCGGATGGATCTCAGAAGGTGATCTCACCGGTTGAGCAATGTATGAAGAAATTGCACTTGATGTAACAATTGAAATCCGTGTGGCCGGGAAAATTTGTGTGTAGGACAAACTTCTTGATCCGATGATTCTGAAACATGTGAAAAAAGTATTCAGCTAACAAAATAAGCTCCTGTTCTCAAGACTTGGCCTCCAATATGTGGAAAACTGCTCGAATCAATGACATGATCTGCTATGAGAACCTCGCTACACAACGTCGAACGAAGAAATGAACGTCTTACGTGTCTGTACCCTAGCAACTTCCTTGAGATCTTACTCGTAGCGTAATTAGCGTTTAGAATGTGTTATTTACCTGACCGTCAAATAAAATATCAAGGCCACGAGTGAAATAGTTGTAAAAGTAGTCTCCACATAGAGCTGTCCTTGGTCTTGGATCGGATGCAGAATGTATCACCATCGGATCAACCTGTACAGGATGGTACTCAAACCATAAAGGATAATCCAACCAATACAGAAACATGCTTCGCTGCAATCTTGAGGTACTTCTACTTAACACTAGGAATAGTTGCTGATTGCACTCAAGCACGTCAGATTCCTCCCGAAACCTCTGTTTCTCAATCTCTAGAACAAAAACTTCCTTAAACTCGAAGACATCTCAAGTCCCTTACCTGTTTCTGATGTATGCCATCCGGCCGACCTAGTACGGCCCACACATCCTGTAAACCATGAGGTAAATGAGTTAGCTTTAACGAGGGGTTAACTACTGTTGGTCAAGTGCTTCTTCCACCTGTAACCTAGAAACGGAGATGTGTACGGATATTACACAAATGTCAAATGGACCTGAAACACAAACCTGTGGTGATGCTCCGAAAGGCAGTTTTCCACTTGAGAAAACAAGCTCCTTTGCTAGCTACACACAACATAGAACCACCTCAGCACCTGTAACGTTAATGAATTATCCAGGCACTAAGACCGAAATAAGATAAACAAAATTCACTAAACGTCTTGTAATCCCTCATACGCTTGATTGTCCAAAGAGCAACAACAACATCAACATCAACATCAACGGATCCGCAACATATATGGAAGGAATGAGGCAACTTCTTCCAACACCACAGATGGGACCACAACTTGAGGTGTCCAAGTTCTCACTAGCGTGTAGGAACACCCTAAGATCGAAAAACTGGCAGTACAGAGTAGACCCAGCAGGCAGAAGTCACTTTACTCGAATTTGTAAGCTGGAACTGTCTGTGAAGCTACTTGACAATTTCTTCGAACACTTTGTGATCATGGCGTAAAATCCCTTTGTCTACCTTTGCATGCACTTCTTCCATATACGAGCTGCCTAGGGCCAGCTGAGGAAGTACAGCCTTTTTCAACTGTCCTCCAACACCAACACCTCCGACAGAACTGTCAAAGATACAAACTCGAGACATAACTGGGGTAGTGCCATCCGGAAACTCCAACGGTAGCTCCGCTGATCATTCACAACAAAAGTGTAAATATTTGCGTTCAACTCTTAGGTGGCCACAGCATAGAAACAGGGGAATACAACGCTTCAGGAGAGGCTGGTAACTGCACCGTGTGTACTACCTTGTCGATGTTGGCAGAACTCTGAATACTGAGCAGGAATTGGGAACGAGAATGATAAACCCTGTCAGACAAGAGCCAGTCACTCGTTAGCAAAGCATAGTGAATTCAATCTATCAGACAACAAGCACTCACTCATAAGCCAGGGCAGTCAGGAGACCTACCGGGTAGAACAGGGAGTAGATTGAACGTTGTTTGTCATACACGCCCGGAAAGGTTGGCCCAAAAAGGGCATATACAGCTACAAAAGTCGCAGCAATGCTTGGACCCCTGTCATACGCACAGGTACAAGGTTGCTAATCAACACTTGAAGTTCTTGATTCGACCATGTCCTATAGCACGCTTCGCTGACAGGCGTCAAATACAATGCAGGATATCTTCTGTCCTATGCCCAGCCTAGGGCAGATCCAACTCAAGATACTAGTTTCTGCACAAGGCTCTCACCCAATTGATGAAGTCGCATAGCGCATTTGCAAGCGTTGTACGTCAAACACCTCAATCAGACGCAACCTCTGCAGAGGAACAACCATGGAGACACAAATCCCGTCTGAATCATGACCTAAGCCAATCCGTACTGTATTTTCTTTCCGAAACGACAACAATACTGGAGAGACTCACATTGTGAAATGACTAACGTACTGAGCACTCAAGCGTCCCGACAATGTGTTCAAATTTAACCTCGGCACAAATTAGGGTTCCCTTATCTGAGAAATTAACGAATAAAAAGAAACCTTCCAAGTGGAAAATGTCACGGTCAGAAACGAAATCCGAGAGGAATACTACTACAGAGTAGGCCGCAGTAGAACTGACCTGAGAGCGCGGTTCGAAACGCAAATGAAAACCATGCTCAGGAAAGCTTATCACAAGATCATAACGTAGGGGTTCCTGTACCATTCGGGTTACCCAAAAAATGGAATCTTAGAGGAATGCTCGCCACATACAAATCATAATCCACGTTGCAAACCCAACACACACTACAGCTGGCTTACAAAGAACAGAGTGCGGTTTGCTGATACTGGAAACGAAGACGCCAATATTCGAGGCGAATTCTTGTCACCAGGATCCGTCTGCATCTGCCGCAACACCAGAAAAAAGGCTTTGCAAATTGTTTCGTCGACTAAACTTTTGTATTGGATTACACACCTCATCGTTATACTTGATTTGGACGACATCGAAAACCGACCGATGTTGCTCCACATGTGCTAGGGCCTCGCAGACAGGCATTCCTGGTATGTTCACCAGGCGCAGGTCAGCTAAAAGCGTCGTCGAAACTTTCAAGGGACATGATCTGATCACCTCTGAGAACCGTGGAACAAACGAGCAAATTCGCAAGACAACAAAGTGACCCACCCAGTATGAACGTGCCCAAACCAGAGCCAGGGCGTAGATCCAGAGTTAAACCAGACATATTCCCCAACGCCACACCACGGAACTCCGGTACCGCTCCTCCTCCTCCTGCAATCTGTTCCTTCTCCACCGTTTCTCCCTTTCTTTGACCTCAATTCTATCCCTCCCTCTCCCTTTCCCTGCCCTGCCCTCCCTCCCGGCCCCAATTACCCCGCCTCTCCCGTATCTTCACAGATCCGTCGAGTCCCCGAAACTCGAAACCTCGCGTCCTCCTACTCCACAATTTCTTCGTCTTCACAGGCCAATTCCCCGTAACAATTCACACGAACTTCAACGAATTTCGTACTTCACCGCCTCTCTCCTCTTTGGGTCTCTCTCGTCTCTCCCTCGTTCAGACCACAATTCACAGACCGACCGACAGACCTTCCTTTCCTACCACCTTCCCCTTCCCACCATACCTGAAATTTATGTACCTCTCTCCCTACCCATCACTTTTCCTCCCTCTCCAATTCTACTTCCTGCTTTACATCCTCTCTCCTGACATTCTTTCCAAGGAATGTGAGTCCATGATGATGGGAGAAGATACCGGAAGGTGGATCGGTATAGAAAGTCGAGAAACGAAACAGCGAAATGAAATCGAATGAAACACGACACCAGCGAACGAGGGGAGGGTGTAACAGAGCACGGCAGAGAGACGTGCTACAGTCGAGGGAGCACTCAACCCACAGGATATTGCGTTTCTTTTCGTTTCGTGTTGGCGGGGCCAGGCCAGACTATCGTAGCTATGGTAGCTGCTAGATACTTGCCGCCAAATTAGTGTGCGCTTTGGCCCACCTCCTCGAGTATGGGGGTATAACGTATGGCACAGAACCGGAACTTGTGCTCGCCCTGAGCTGTGTCCCGCAAGTTTTCCCTCCCAGAGGGAGGGTTCACTTTACCCTAGTCAAACGACCACCACCGACTTGGCGGATCGCGGTCGAGCTTCTTTACCCATTCGAACGCATAAACTGATGAGGAACATGGACCTCCATCGATAACCGACCTGCAGGCGCCTCTCAACGCCCGAGGTTTTACGTATCGGCAATCCACGTGAATAATTTTCACTTTTGCAGGGTCAGGCTTCTTCGTGGTGTGCTCACGTGGTAACCCCTCATCCACGTGGCAAGTTTGCAATCTGCAGAATATACTCAATACATATCCCCTTCTAATGCTATACCCTCTATGGCCGTGCCAAACTCGTGTGCCCGGTAAACTCCTTCTACACACTACGTCAGTGTTGGAGTAGCATTTCGTTCCGGTTTATACGTTCCGGGCATGTACCAGTTCATCCGGTCATGCGTTTGTACAAGCCCGCAGCTGTGGCACAGTCCCGTTAATTAATTTTCGCTCTATATTTGCGAAATGATGAAAGATACGTAGTGAGTCGGTTCATCAGGAACCTGGTTGCGAGCTCATTACCGCAGTCATCGAGCTCTCCATGAACTTGGTTGCGAGCTCATTATCGCACTCACCGGCTGCAGCTACGATCACGAGCGCAGTCAAGGTCACGGTCCCAGTCTCTGAACTGCATTCATGATCACGAGCGCTGTCAAGGTCACGTTGAGTTACAGTCTGTTCGCATCGTCGTCCGTTCGTCATAAATTTGTGAGCAATTTGACGCAGAGGTGGCGCTAATTGTTAACTGGGACGACTGATGACAGAAATTCGCTGTTTTTCGTTCTTGAATTCCGCTGGATCATCTGTATAGAGAGCTTGGTGTGGTGTGCAAAAAATCTGATGGACCTGCACGTTTGCAATTTGTTCGAGTGAACAAAACAACTTGCTTATGTCTTGCTCCGACGTTTCACGTTCTAAGTTACACGTTCATTTCTTTAGTGTCCTAACGATTGATGACAGAAATCGCTCGTCAGTAAAGATTTTGCCGTATTCTGTTGTTGAATTCTGCTGGATCATCTGTGTAGAGAGCTTGATGATTATTGCAGAAAGTCTGATGGCCCTGAAAGCTTATATTTTCTGGAGCGGACAAACGATCATCGAAGGATGCATATACTGATTCAGATTTTGAGATCTCACTGAGTGTTTGCATCGTTCTCGTAGTGTCTTCCTCATACTGGCTTGTAGTGGTATCACATCATAGTCGTCTCGTCTTCATGCTTTCGAGTGCTTGATCATGGAGATGATTTACTACAATCGATACAATCGAACGTTGTCAATCAGCACAATCACGCGTGTCCGCAAGGGACATAATCCTCTTGACTTAGGTGTGTTCAAGTAGTGTAACCTGTGTTATAACAAAACGAACCTCGGTACTACGTGCGAGACGGCTATGGAGAATGAGACTGATGATGACAACACTTTTGTAGTGACTGTGGAGTGTGATCATTCAGAGTTGATTCATGTTGTGAAAGAGTGCTTCGGGGTTGAGGATGACAAAGACGGGTTTGTATTTTTCTGACTGAAAGTCCACCTTTCAGATGAGAGTAGCATGCATGAGTTCCAGACTTTGAACTTTAGTAACTTATCTGTGTGTTTGACGTCTTGACTGAAGATAAGCTATTGGGAAGTACGTAACCCGCGTGTTTTGTGAAGGACTGTTCGATCTTAAGGACGACATTATAGTGTACCTCAAGATCGGACAGGACAAAGTTCAGAGATAAAGATGAAGGATCCACATCTTTGGTGAGACAACCAGAGAAGAAGCAAAAAATAGATCAATGCGAGTGCAATGAAACTTTACGAGTTACGGTGGACGTACAACAAAAGCTTATGTATTTAACGTGTCAACATTTGCTGTCACATGAGAAGTCGACGCATAAGCTGCATACTTTCTTTACTGCTGCTGTCACGTTTTTGGAGTCGACATCCAGATTGAATCTCCGGAAGCCTGAAGTGTATCGTATATTATGTGAAAAAGGATTCATTAGTCCTTTGAGTATAACTGGAGCGCAGGTAAATTTCTAGATCGCTGAAGTACAGTCTAGACAATATCTCCGCGATATAGATTATCAAGTAAAGTCGGCATCTTTGTTGATACGCAGCAAAGCTTTAGCTCATAAAAAAGCTTTGTTGAGGTGTTGTACCAGCAGACTGATGAGTACATCGCTTTCGCAATATGCACACCTTTTTGTGAGCATATAGATAATGTCCGAGAAATTATTATCGATGTACCCTATGTGCTTTGAGCTATTCGTTATTACTGCAAACCTCCGAAGTTTGCAGCAATAACGAATAGCTCAAAGCACATAGGGTACATGTTCAAATAGAACATGTACCATATCGTACATGTTCTACTTGAAGCAAGGTGATGCAAAGAAGAGTTCCAGATCAGCGACGGAGCAATATAGAAAGACGGTTCTTGTGATGTGGTTCGAGAGATTAAGAAATAGAGGACTACGTCTAGTGTTCGCACTTATCGAAAGACATTGACCAAATTTCGACATTACGCTCTGCCTTTATTGTTATGTATGTTCAGTTTTGTTTGAAGCATGCTCAATCAGCGATCAAAGTTCGATGTATGTGTACTGGACGGACCACTGAATCATACGACAGTGTGGAGACAAGTAATACTTTTCTTTTCATTGATGTAAATTGATTTTTAGACAATGTGGGAGTTGTTGATCATTTGTGTAATGCCCAACAACGAAAGGTTGTTGTTGACATGATCCCCAAACATTTCAACTTGCATTCACTTATATCATCTGCTGAAGGGTAATTTTCTACTCCCGATGTATAACACTCTATGGCTGTTTGTGAGATTTATGAGTTCTGTAAGAGTTCGAATCTTTGTCTATGTGGATATATCTCTGACGAGAGCGGTACAATCAAGACAAATAAGAAATTTTCAGCAGAGCATCGAAACCTCTCCTTTGCTTGTCGCGTACTACGAACATTGTCGAGAGTCATTGGAGAAAACTAAAACATGATTACAAATATGTCCTTAACCGTCCTCGTTTAGATAAGTTGACGTTAATCATCAATGAAAGTCTTATGGCAGATATGCAAATGTCGCTACACCAAATCATTCACGAACGTTTATTTCCAAGCTGATGAGAACAATTTCGTGTCACTTGACGCTAATATCTGAGTAAAGATGTCTCTCCTCCGAATACTCACTTCACATACTCTGAGAGATGGATATGCTCTTGCTACTCATTTTTGAATAACTCATACTTGTTATGCAAGCATTTAGTACCAACTTATGTTGAGAAATTTGCGATACAACCAGTGTACTCGTCTACGTTCTACGTTCCGGTGCTGCAAGAACTTATTGTATGTTTTCATCAGCTCGGAAAGGTTTTTCAACATAGAATCTGTGCCAAATCATCTGAACCCGTGGTTTAAACCACGTCATGTATATGTGAATGAAGAAATGTCAAATTTTGCTATTCACTTTGATTTTATAGAGGACATAGCCGATGCACATGTCGGTTCGCAAATAGCTTCTGAAGACACTGAAGGATCGAATCAGCAGAATGCAGTCATGTGAATAGAAGAGTTGTTGCTGCAAGGGACTAGAGACTTCAGCTCACAGGCGCCGTATGTCATGACAATATGTGCGCGTCAACGGTACACCATAGGAGGAGATCAAGCGTTCCATGTACACTAGTTCTCCTACAACAGAAAATATCGTTTCTACATACCATAGTGGATGCACGGAAAGTATACTGAAAGTTAGATCAATCCAGCGAAAGTCGTTCCTCATTTGGAGTAAAGTTGATCTCACAAGCGAGCTAACCTTGAAAAAGCAGGCTACTGCAATCTCCATAGTAATCCAGTTTTCAATATCTGGTGCTGATACTGAGATGAGTACCTTCCAACTGGGGTGAGGGCCCCAGTTTTAGGCTGCTTCTTAACTCATCTGTATCGCTATAAAGGCAGAAGAAGTGCTGCAATATGAAATATGGAGATATAGTACATTAGTGACACCAGAAGATCTTGAGCCTGGATATATGACCAGATGTCCTGTGCTCCACGTACACTCTTCTTCCAAAAGTTCTTGCTATCCACAGTAAGTTGGTGAAAGGTGGTTTACCACCTTCGACACTCCTTTGTTTACGACTCCACGACTACACGCAATGTGCGTGCTTATTGAACTCATAGATCCCCTGCACTACCCCTAAATGGCCAAGGCCTGCGCTTACCAGGTCGCGCACTGTACAGGGCCAAGGTTAAAAAGTAATGCTCGATACAAGTACTTCACTTCAAGAACTGTAAACACAATGCAGCCTTTACTAGGCTAGAGACTTCTGTAAGTGAGCAAGGATTCGTGGGGGAGTGTGAATGTAAAGACCTTTCCGCAGTGACAAAATTCGGGCTTATTAAGGACAGCGCGCAGAAATAAGGTGTCAGTAGAAAGGAAACTGGTTTGTGTAGGTCAGACCAAGGTGTAAGTGGATGGAAAATTGTTCAGCTCTACAGGTGGTAGTGGTCTCTCACTTCTACTCGAGTTCAGCGTGCTCCTAATTTCTCCCTCACGAGCGATTTGTATGTCAGAGGGGAAAAGTCGCTGCTTCACGACTATGACGCAAAAGCGGGGCAACAACGCTATGGGGATGATAAGAATAAGATCCAACCAAAACGGAACCTGCCCCATAATGTGCTTCATCGTCCTGCATAGAAGACGACACAAAAGTCGGGAAAGTATTAATACACATATATCCACGTACCAGCTTGTAAACGTCAAGAGTACCTAAATTCGCAAGAAACTGATAAACATGGAATGTATCTGCCTTGCATCAGCGGGCAAAGAGATGATGAAAAGACCAGATAAGGAATTTCACTGCGACATATATAGGTGCTTACCCATAGTGAAGGAGGAAAGTGTCAATACGCAGCGAGTCGAGAATAAGCATAACTATAAAGGCTGCCACAATAGAACCCCATATGGACGCGTGGGCGAGCCAGTTCCACCTTTGTACGTCCATCGCCAAGTGTATATTAACCAGAAGAACTACCCCGAAGGTCCATATACTTCCCAGACCATAGATATCAACATCACTTTGCCGGTAAGACATGTAAGGAAGGTAAAACAGGACCAAACTCTGCCACACTGTATCCAGCATGGTAATCCAAAATAGCCGCTGATTGTACGCTTCTTCTCTCTGACCAGCACCATACAGGGCTGGAAACTTAAACAAGGTCCTGTGACTGAGATCCTTGTCCAAAGTTGCTATGATTATGGTTGGAAGGGAAGTATAAATGAGAGAATAGAAAACAAGACTCCAATCCGTGACAGCATTTTGAGGGGAAAATGCGGTGTAAAAAATATACCTGCAAAAGAAAAACAAAGTTCAAGAACAAACAGTCAGATCTCACTTTGCAACAGCAGAATTACTCAAGCGCATGAATAAAATCAGACAGCAATCTAGATACAATCTTGCCACTTCTTCCTTGTGGATGAATGCTTACCAAAAGAGCATGAGAACAAATACTGCATTCCGATAGAAGTTGTAAAGAATCATGTAGCTAAGACGCTGATAATTCCAGTGTCCATGGACGAGTAACAGACGTCTTAAAAACCGAAATTGCCCCATTGAGAAGTCCGACGCCATCACAGCTTGCCGCCCTTCTTGGCCACTTAGTCCCACACCTACATCTGCCATTTGTATCATAGATACATCATTCGCTCCTACGTCATTCAGAAGAATTCATCAGTCATCAGACGCCGAAAAGTTCTGTCAAGTAGATGAGAACCTCGTAACTAAATCAAACTCAGGGGACAAAAAGATCTTGGCCCCACTTCTGGCGAAACTTACAGGTACAGAACAAGAACTTCGGAAAATGTGATGACTTCTAAAAGATGCGCTGCTTTACTGGAGTGTGGTGACAACGGAAATAGAAAATAACTCACCATCACCGATAGCTAAGGTCAGTTCACCAGTTTTCCTCTTGATTAGACTGACAACCCCCGCCTTCTGCAAAGGCGCCACTCTGCAGCAGATAACCACTTTGCAGGCCCGTGCAACTTCAAAGAGCTGTATCATCATGCGAAGAGAATCTCAGCAAACATATCATAAAGTATCTCTACAACTAAAGAATAAGCATGTGCCATCATAGAAAGATAATCTAAACGATCAAAATAAGGTAAAGCTTGAAGATAAAATAGTATACTGTTGACAAATTGAGTTCATATGAGTAGCTCAAACGTAAGAAACCAAATCGCGCGGCCATGAAGGAAAATCCATCTTCAACCAAAAGGAAAGAACAAAACTAGAGTGTCATATCACGTCTAGAGGATCGAAATTGCTTAAATGCTCGCCAAATCAACTATGCTCCTGCCCGCAACTTATAGCAGATCATAAAAGAACTGGAAGTAACAAATGGATACCAGATTCGAGTATTGAGATACCCTTTATGCATCTCACAAGAAACTCGGGAAACGATCAGGTCACTCGGAACCACAGAAGGCGACGCGTACCTCATGTTCCACGTCCTTTTGAAGAGCATAGACCAAGCTGTTCCCATCGATGATCAAGGCCAGTTGTTTCCGCGAGTAATTTTTGCCGGGATGCTCGTCGGAGATTGAGAAAGACCCATTTATACTTTCGTAGCTGTTGCCAGATCCATGCGAGCTATCCATTTTGTCAAACTTCGCAGAGTCTCCATTACTCGCAGAAATATTAACTTGCTCAGAAGTGACACCATATTTCATCTTCAAGCTTACCAGGGTTTGTAAAGCACCTTCTTTGCTAGACTCGTTCACTATGATTTTGTGCATATCGTGTGTGAGCAACTTGCATGAGTACCCAATAGAGATTGCTGTCTCCTGCTTGTCACCGGTCAAAACCCATACCTTAATTCCAGCCTCTCGAAGCAAGGCAATAGTATCTGGCACTCCTTCCTGTAACCTATCTTCAATTGCAGTAGCCCCAAGTAAGGTAAGAGAAGTTTCCACCATCTCGGAAGTCTCTCGAAGTAGACCCGCCCTATTGTTCAGAGCAGTACTGGCAATATCGTAACTATAGCGCCAGTTTTCGAACAGTTTGGCATCAAGCTCTCTTGAAGCAATCACCAGAGTCCGGAGCCCTTTCCTGGAGTAGTTTTCTAGATGTTGGTTTGTTGTGTCCACAAGCCCAGTCCGCAGTCTAACTTCAGACGCAGAATTCTCATCATCCTCCCCTTTCACTATGTCCATAACAGCATTATCTGCACCTTTTACTAACAACTTGATGATTCCATCAGGACATCGGGTGATGACAGACATGCGTTTGCGAACACTGTCGAACTCATGGACTCCCAGGATCTGATACCTATGAACACAACAGACGCAGAGCCTCACTAATGATCCCAAAACACCTTTGCCATTGAGGATACAGTAACCTCGGCGTTGAAAACATGCGAATATGAATAAGGCAACATGCGCTCCTAGTCAATCCCTTGAGAACTTTGAACTTCAGTGGCTCTGCACCTTCAAGCCTAACCCGGGGAAAGTTGTCAGTACCTCTTAGGTGTCCCCATGACATTAATCAAGATGTTGTCGAAATTTCTCTCGAGAAGTACATAGCCGTATGATGCCGCGGCCGCCACAAGAGCTTGCTCGTCCGGAGATTCACCTTGGTACTCGATGAAACCAGAAAGTCCAGGACCTGTTTCATTGGATGCAGCTTTCATTTGTAGCTGTCCGTTAGATGCTAACTGTACCCTCGTTGGAACTACTGTATTACAAGCAGCCAAGACAAGCATATATTCGTGAGCTGCATTACTCTCGACGGTGTCGGCAGAACCCTGAAGCAGCCTGAAGAGCTCTGGATCTACCTTGGCACCCACGTTTGGCTTCCACTTCTGATCTCCGAGGACAGCTGCAAAGCAAAACAGATGACATGGGTAAAGCTAAAGCATGTATCGAGAAAAGCAAGAGTTGCTCTTCCTTGATATCAGTAAAAAAGATTGTGGTAGACAGAGGGGCTGACTACCGCCTATTTAATCAAGGTTAGTTATCTGCTACTAAATTACCAGACGCGCACATGGTCCCACGAGTCTACTATGCATCGGGGTCGTAAGGCGACGTACTAAGGTGTTCTAAACATGTAATTCTCTTCACTCAAGGGCAGTTTAATGACAACTTTGGATAGCCTTCTTTCTTCACAGAAAGCAGGTACGACTCACATGTTTGAAACACGTTCTGAATTTGTCAGCGACTGACCTGCAGTGTCGTCAGGAGTGATCATGCCTTCGCCATCCCCTACAGGGCTTATGGTAACTTGTGCATTGTCATAGTCCCTACCAAATACACTGGCGGAATGGAACTCCATCTTGTTCTCTGTTAAAGTCCCTGTTTTATCGGAGAAGACGTACTTCACTTGTCCCAGATCCTCGTTGATGCTCAGCGCGCGGCACTGGAACAGCGAGTTGGAGCCAGCATGATACATCTCCATGTCCCTGGTCATCAAATGCGCCTGCCACAACCGGACTAACTCCAGCGAGATATAGAGGGCTATCGGCACCATGACTTGGAACACGATAACAAAACTTAAAAATGCCACTACCGCTTCTAGGAACACACCGTAGTAATTGTAGTCCTCGCCGTCGTTATAATCCTTCTTCCTGTAAAACTGCAGACTATTGAGATGATCGTGGTGATCTTGAATCCAAACTCCCATCCCGATACCTCCAACTGAGCAGAGTACTACGAGAATTATGCCCAACCACATTATCTCCCGATTCATTTGCCGTTCCAATCTACTTCTTTTCGACTGAGCTCCTGAATTATTCAGCATAGCTTTCGTATCTTTACCCGCGTACACAACTACGCCAATGACCCAAGACGTGTTTTTCAGTTCGCAACCCCTGAGCATGATATTATTGGGCCCTAGTGGTATGTGCATTCCTTCAAGATCTAAGTAAGCTTGAAAATCATAGATATTGCGGTTAGGCAATTCACAGATGAGAGTCCCACTAAGAGCTTCTTCTTCCGGATTCTTACTAGTAGTCTCCTGCTTAGCGTATCTGGTTTTGAGGTTGGATTCACCGTCGAGATTCATAGTCTCAACGTACGCGAGACCACTCGCTTCACTAGTTGCTAGGAGCACCATGTCTGCAGCAACTATTTCATTGGCATGAACTTTCAACATATCTCCAACTCGGATATGCTGCCATTTCTTTGGCCTGTAAAAACCTCCTTCAAATACCAAAGAGGTCCTGTTATTCTCCACTCTGTCAGATCGGTGTCGGCCCCAATCCTCGTAGGCATCTTTGAGAGCTGTGGCAACCAAGACAAATGCTAAAGGGAAAATTGATGCCGTTCTCCCGAACACAGCAAGAGGAGGAATTTGATTTAGAGCGACGATTATCAAAAAGTAAATGTAGGCGATTCGCTGGAACTGCTCGAAAAGGTTACGCGGAAAGAAAGACAGGAAGGTGTACTTGCTGGTCCGCACTGTGTTTCCTGCGATGGAATCTGCAATACAGCTTCTGTCGGGATCATTTATGAAAACTACCCTTGTCGTTCCAGGTTCCTCCTTCAACGCCACTCTACGAGACCCTCCGATTGATCGGCTATAGGTGTCCTTGCTCACTAACTCTCCAGTCCGGTGAAACGGTAAGCCTGATTCCTCATTAAAAGAGTGCACGTCAAAGCTTGTAGACTTCTTCACATCCTGTTCATGGTTGGGATTAGAAGGAACAACCAGAGGGCGACCAGATTCTGCCGTAGCTTTTAGGAATTCCGAACTTGGAGCAGGAGGTGTAAGCAGACCGCCTGGAGAAGGGTCAAGGAGGAAACGTTCACTGGTAGACATTCTAACAAGGCGCGAGTGACTTATAACAAACACTAGAATCGCTGCTGGGCTGCTCGGTCACATCAGGGAGATCAACCGAAGGTAACACCTGCCTACAAGGAGAATATTCAAGCACTCTCTAACATCAAGAGGTGTTTCCGTGGCCCTGTAACTATAAATCTTCTATAGACTACAGAAGATGTTTGTAGTCATGACCAACAAGCGTCCTCTGCCACCTGCTCTTTTCCTTGTATAGCAACAATACAAGGACTTGTCCTCTTCTAACTATACCGAGTTCCTGATGAATGGGATGCGCAGAAGTATCAATCTCTACCTCCATTGCCTCGGTTCCGGGCCAGAATATTTTGAACACCAGACTCTGACAGCAAGCTTGGAGTCTTTTCTGCGCCATAGCATCATCTTGAACGCAATTCTACATTCCTGAAAATTCCATCCGTTCCCCACCGAAACCTTTCCCCAATTTCGATATATCTCTACCGACACCAGCTGCATTCTTCCGTCTCCACCAATTTGCTTTCCTACATAAAAGTCGCAACTACTTTATTCCAGCTGACCGCGCAGGCGTCCAACATTTCAGTACCACCAGCTCACACATTAAGTAACACCTGAAATTCAGCACATTTCCTGCATTGTTCCTGATCCACAAAAAGATCTCGATGATCTCGATGAACCTGCAGTAGAGTTCACAAGGACTCAAAATCACACTGAAAATTCCTCAGGTTACAACCGGTCCGCTCCCAAACCAATTCCTCTTTCCTACTGTCAAATTCTTCTATACTTAAGAAAAAGAGAAAACATCCCCTAACAATGTCCTCAAGTCCAGGAGCAAATAGAGCGAGCCACTGTCCAATTTACATGCTTCATTCAATGGCTCCGCTTCTAGATCTCCACATAGGATGCTCGCACTGTCCTCCACCAGCAAGGAACAACCACCGCCGTCAGTATACTCCGACACAACCGGTGTTGTGTCCGCGGACCAAAATTCCGTTCCACATTACCTGTGCGGTCAAAATTGCGCTCACGTTGAGAGAAAAGCCTGGAATCTTCTTACTGACCAATTCAACTCCGATCGCGGTTCGGAGTCCACAAAACTCAGGTCAAATACGACGTTCGCGTTGTTCTCCCCGAAGGACGCACTGCCAACTGAAATTCCGGGCTAAGATTCTCCAGCTTGCCTATCTTCAAACCCCGTCCCCGGTCAATAGACATACAGCTGATGTCGTGTTGGAGGAGATCAGACCTCCCGCTCCGATCTGACCTCCCTTTCCGCTCTTTCTCGAGCAATGTTACATACCACCTCCCGAGTAACACTTCTAATTTCACGACAAAGTGTTGCCACAGTATATACGCCCGCCCTCCCTTCGAACGAAGAGAAGACTGAGCCTCTGCTTCTCCAACTTCTATGAACTCCAGGGAAGACCAACTTTCGGCAACTGGCGATGGGGAAAGACCGGGTCTGAAGCCTGGGACCTCACAGCCGGGGGGCAGGGCTCCTTCCGCATTCATTTAATGAAACAGAATGAGTCCATCCTTCCAATCTAGATATCAAAAGGATGAATTCCGAATGAATGGATTCTGGATAGGAACTGGAACACGCTAGCAAAAGGAAGCACAAGCTACCCAAGAATCAGCGGTCATGCCTCGAGTCTAAGCGCTAGCGAGTGGTCCAGCCGCCGGACGCGGAGTAGGTGGGGTCTAGGAGAAGTTGATGTGTCCTAGGCGAGACCATGTCGGCTCAGACTCGGCTGACGACGGCCTAGGATCGCAGGACGGCGACCCGGGGGCCCGGCCCCGGCAGTGTCGGGCTGCCCTGCTAAGGGGCTAACAGCGAATAGTAAGGGGTGTCAAAATCGACTATTCAGTTTCAGCCGTCTATTGTCACGACAGAAACATTTTCTGCCGTAGCTGAACGACGGATTCTTGCCGTTTCCGTCCGAACCTAGGCGGTGGAGAAAAACTACTTGTAATTTGACACCCCTAGTAGTTTTCATTTTTTCTCGGAATCCGAAGCAGATTATTCATCGAGGATATTATTCACCTCATGTACTTAGAAAGCCGGAGGGACTTGAATAATTTATACCCGTCGGAAAGATTAGTTATAAATTAATGTATAAATGAAATGATATTATTATTTTCTTAACTAGGTCCAAAATTATATTCTTAACAACGTGAGAGGCAGAGTTTCACTTATGGTTTATGTATAAATTTGTAAATAACTCCACGACTACTTAATAGTTATAGAAGAAATCAAATCTGTATAACGTTTATATGTTTCTGGATAACAGAAAACGCAGTTCGAAATAGAAACTATGGAAAAGGATTAGTCACTTTCTCTCACACCTCGTAAACTCCACATAAGCATGAGTCCATGGCTGTCATGCACAATCATGCCAACGTAGTACGTACACAATGCAGCACCACGTATTTGTCCTCCGCCACGCCACATCTACTAGCTATAGACACGCACTTGGGGACTTGATATTTTGTGATTATAATGCTTTGTGATTGAGGTCTATGATCAACAATAAAAAAAAAACGGAGAATGTGATAATATGCCTATTTTCACATTAGTGAGAACAAAATAAAAGAATATGAATATATATAATATTAACTACCTGAACAACACAAATCACTTTCTGACCAATACTAATATAAACACATATAACATTTGAGCTACAGTGAGGATAAATACATAGAAACATCAACCTTGCAGTAGAAACAACATTGGCTTCCATGAGAGTACTGAATCTGGAGAGAGTCTAAAAGGAAAAACACGTTGAATTTTCAAATGTACATGTTGTGTATCTTGAAAGCAACATAACTTTTTTGCCTGCTTGGAAATTATCACAGCCAGGTTTAGAAAAAAGGAGGATATAGGTTGATAAAACTCAACTACAACACTGTTCATTTTCTCGTAGGAGTTGAAAAATAATGTAGGCAAATTTTAGTTAATCTCTCTCTCTCTCAAAATGGATTACACACCATGAAATACAAATTTTACATTTTATAAAAGTTGAAGCATTTAGTGTTCTTCGCATCAAGAGATTAAGTAATTGAGGTGGCATTTTGTTATAATCATTATTTTCGGAAAATAAATATTATAACGTCTGACAATAACAGAAACAAAACTATTTACAAAACAATTGGTCGTCGTGAAAATATGACTATAACGCGATTGTGAGTATAACGAGTGTTGACTGTACTAGAACCTTTTCTAGGCTAGTAAAATATCTGACGGACAGTGCGAGGTTGTGTCTGCAGTTGTACAGACACGGCACGCAATGATAAGTAACTCAAAGTCAAAGGCAAAGATCTACCGGTTGTTCTAAAGTCAAGACGTGACTCGTGAGATACTTACTGAAGAACAAGTCTAGTAGATTAGATTATGGTCGGCCCACCGTGGTCGCTTTGATTTTTATTTTTATTTATTTTTATTTATTTATTATTTTTAAAAAGGAGAATATGCATGCAACATTAATTTCTGGACAACTGCTGCACTCTTGTTGTTCTCCTAATATGTATAGTGATTATATAATGACTTGGAACATTGAATATCTGTGTCCCGACTGGTTTTGCATTCAGTCCTTTAAGAGAAAGGTTGTGGGTTAAGTTTTTGGCGAGTACGGTTAGAGGTGCATGTGCTTCAAAATGTTATTGAAGCTTTTGGTCCGAGTCTCGTTGTAGTGGACTCACATGGATAGTCTCATGAAGGTGCATGCGTTACAAAACGTTAATGAAGCTTCTTGTTAGAGTCTCATTGTAATGGATTCACATGGATAAGTCTCATAAAAGTGCATGCGTTACAAAACGGACTCGTTGTAGTGGATTCACATGGATAGTCTCATGAAGGTGCATGCGTTACAAAACGTTAATGAAGTTTCTTGTTAGAGTCTGGTTGTAATGGATTTACATGGAAAATTCTATGATCTGCGAAAACGTCAAAGGATAAATAATAATATTTACTATTTATAATATATAAATTTTATACTAAATTAAAAAAATTAAAATATTTATAAAGTTAAATATAAAATAAACCTGGAGATACCAAAAAAATACTATAATCCATAATGCAAGAAAAGCCAACAACGATCCCAAGGATATAAATACGAGAGGTTAGAAGCATAACACAAGGGATTACTACCTAACTCTTCCCAACGGACGGATTTCATAGTAAATTAAACTGCATGCATATTTTCTTTGTTCCTAACTTGGAAATTGATGAATATGCATACCTAACGTATGAAAAAGTGTTAAACTAGAGGTAGAACTAAATGATCATTTCCAGCTAGCTGATTGTATGAATTAACATTCAAGTACGTTGCATCAGTACTATGGAACCTCGTTATAATCACACGATTGTTACTCACATATATTAAGCATAAAGAACTATAATTATACTTATATAATCATCAAAAAGTGTATTTATATTTAAGTGTAGTGGTGAAAAATACCACCAACAAAAGTTGGACTGAAAGAAAAGACAATAGATAATTTACAGTCTAACTTGTTTTACAATATTCTTAACATGCATATTCATCCTCTTCCAAGTTGAGAGGAAGAGCAAAGAGGAAACAGGCAGATTCTTAATTTATCTACTTAATTGAACACTTCGTCTTGGAAGGTTTAGTGCATTAATAAAAAACACTTGAATTGAATATTTTTATTGAGAGTACTCTTTGTGGAAGCATGACAGTTTACTGCACTTACAGTTTTATATTTTGTACTTCACTATAGAAACAGGCCTTTCAAGTTTAGGGGAGAATTGCTGAATTTAAGAGTTCTAAATTTAATAGCTTACATTTTGATAAATGTAAGCTATTAAATTTAAGTTGAAATGTAAGCTATTAAATTTAAGATGATAAATGTAAGCTATTAAATTTAAGTTGTGAGTATGAAAACCGCATCTGGAACCGCATCGCTACTCAAACCGTTGCCGCAACGCTGCAGACTGCAACAGTGACGGAAAAAAATATGGTATGCAGTACCGTACGACCATCACTCTAGTTTAGCGAGTTATGACAGGGCGTCTAGACACCTCTCTCCCGTTCTAGAATCTTTTCATCCACCCTCTCCTTTGTTCCGTTGACTCATAGGATCCTATCCGGACGTAGAATTGACATTCTCATCGTCCATAGCCAACAAGCATCATGCTGTGCAAGGGCAGCAGCATACGGCTGCAGAAGAGAGGCACACAGCGAAAAGAGACCTAAAACAAAACCAAACAAAAAGAAAATCTTATCGTTCATGCTTGTCTTGTTCCGGTCCTTGCACGAAAGTACGATACGAGCACACTCTGGTATATCACCATGAACTGGTCAAAGAAATTCGAAGAAATCATGCACGACATGTAAGTCACTTAGTAACTTCTTAGTGTTTCATTGGGGACCAACCACACCACTCTAGAGTTCACTCTTTCATACAAAACCAGCGACAGTAGAGAAGATCAGTGTGGCGTGATTGACCTCAAGATGGCATAACAAATAGCTTGGATGTCAGATCTGTCGATCAGATCGATCTCATCTATGGTAACCATCACATGAGATTTTGCATTCTTCTTCTGAAGAGCAGGATGATGATGGTACTCCATCATGCAAAGGAGAGTCCAAAGGTTTGAGGTGAGAGCAATAATAGCAACCAGGATCAAATGTTGACAAGCAAATACAAGAACTAGATTTCAGTCGATAAATACACCGAAGCAAGAGAGATGGATTAGCATAAAAGTTTTGGGAAAGAAATTTCTTACTGTCGACGGTCATGTAAAACCAGCCAAAGAGCAATAATTATTCTCATATACCTAAGAACCTTGACAAGTAGCACCCAATCTATCTTGCTTTTCAAACTTCATGTAATCATAACCTGGAAAAGGAAAATAAAAAAGCCGAGCAGAATTAGAAAATCCTATTGTTAGATAAAAAAAATGACGTAAAAAATGTAAATAGTGCTCTTGAAAAGCCTACAGCACTTGCCCAGTGCTACAAAAGTCTCGAGGTCAACACACGATGGATCACATCATGGACCACGGAGAAATTAATCTATCGTGGTCCTTATATGTCCTTCACATAGTTCTTAACAAAGCACATGAATGATGTTTGTGTTTCTGCACGCAATTGGTTTATACGAACAAACATGAAATTGATGTCTATTTCCAAGCATGGCTTCTTTCATATCAAGTAACGGCTGCAGCATCCAGCATTTCACCAAATGATTTCTTTTGAATGTAGTTAATATTTGGTTTGAATGTTCTGATTCTCAGTCCATTATTTCCAAAACGAGATGTCAATTGTCGTCTTCCATGCGCCACTGTTAGTGAGCCCTCAGTTTTCTTTGTTTTGTTATACAATCTCAATATTTGCATGATCTCCGATCTGCTCATCGGTGGTGCATATATATTGACCTTCTCTGCTCTCTATTCAGATTTTCCAAAGTTATGTATCAAAGCATCTATCACGATTACTATTGTCTAGAAGGTTTTATTATCAAACGCGCGATTGCTACACTACAATGATACTTACAAGAATATCAAATCGACTTCTGATGTTGTTGTGATTTGTATTTCAAATTCATCGTGATGAAAACTTCACCATTTAGTAAAACTTTTTTATTAATTAAGTCAAGTTTAATGAGACCTAGAGAAGCTGACTGAAGAAAAATCAGCATTCAGAAATATGAAAAACACCATTGCATAAGGCTCGTAGTGCTGATAAGCATGATATGTCAAAATGCGAGAAATAGAGTTGCATGAGAAAAAAATATTTTTGTACTTTAATAAGATTGGTGAAAGCGAGAAGTGTACTATAAATCACAATAAATTTAAAATGGAGTTTTTAGATAATTGATGTGTAGATGATAGTATGCGTGTATGTTAATGATTTCATTGTAAAAGCTAGTCATGTATTGAGAAAGTTATGGAGTTTTAGTCAGTGAAGAAAGATGAAATAACGCACGTCATTAACTTATTAGCTTATTAACTCCTCGTCTATACATGATGAGATCAGCTGTAGACGGGAGTTCTCAAGATCAAACTCTTTCAAACTCACAACCGCTTGGTAGTAAAATGGACCCTCGAAGTAATACGAGGGACATCAAGTTGCCATGAGACGAGACTATAAATATTCATCAAACATGTCATGAATGTGAGATGCCTTGTCTGTCTCAACATTAGTGCAATCACTTGGTGTGGATGTTAGAGATGAATTATCGTTAGGATTGTGAAATGGATCATATGCTAGAGGACTAATTACTCTGAGGTGCAGAGAATTAGTAGAGATGTCGATGAGATGTCTCTAAGTCCGAGGGTAGCGAGGTGTCATCAAGATGTTTTCAACTGGTAAATAACTTGTTTTGGTGAAAATCAAAGATATTCTTATAAAAAGCACTTGAGTGGAAATTTCAGATCAAACTGACTCCAAGTTGAAAGTTATGGCATCTAGAAGTTGAGACGTGGAGAACAAAAATAACTATAAATCGAACTATGGAGGTTCAGTCGAGGTGACGTTTAGGCCAAGGATAACTGAGAAGAAGTTTCATCTAGAGGTGAAGTCAGAAATCAATTCGGTAACCAATCATAGATTTGATAATGTAATTCTGTGTTAATTATTCTTTTTGACACGTACGAAGATATTACGTGTTAATTTTTATTTTAAGATTTACTTTTATGTTGTTATCTGTAAAGCATCGACTTACATCTGTTAGATCGTTGAAGAGATCATATAGAGAATAGACAGACTCTTGAAGAGGATGTACTATGGTTGTTAACAAACTAGATATCATTATTGCATCTCATCAAGGAGGAGATCGAAGAAAAAAGTAGGGAGATTACCGATGCTATTGATCGAGAGATTCTTTTTCCTGATTTACAAAAGACATTGAGGAGATTATAAATGATTTTTTATATGAGTTGAGAGGATACTTGCAACTTCACAAAGACTTTTGTGAATATAAATTTTTAAATATTCGAGCGAAGTGCACAAGTGCAAGTGTTTCACAAGAGCAATTTTCTCGATGAGATTTGTGGGATCCATGTGTTATATCTTATCTACATTTCAATATGGTATCACCCTTCAGAAGGTTCCGTCTTTCTCAAAAAGATCCTCGACTCGACAATATCATAGACAATAAAAGCTCGAAGTAAATTAACGTATCAAAGAATGTGCAAGTGAGTCTAGAAAATGAAGTAAATAATTATACTCAGATTATTTATTTTTATATAGAGCAAACCTACTATCTTTAATTAACTCGAGTTATAAAGTTGACTAATTTGTGAAGATTAGACAATGCATTTTAGATGAAAATATGCATGCAATATCAACTTCCAGAAATTTATATTTTACTTGTTATTATTGATAAAATTATATATATTAAAAGTAAAATTTATGTATCAAATGAATTTAATTAATTTTTAATTAATTTTTTAACAAAAAAGTTTATTAATAAATTAATATATCCTCACATGACCATTCTCTCGTCTTGCTATTTTTTCTTCTCACCACCCAGTAAAAACAGCCCACCCTCGTGGCACTTGCACTCCAGTGCAATCTATTCTGGTGCTAATCGTCAAAATATCTTCAGTGCAAGACGGCCACCGTAGTATCCAATGCGTATGGAGGCTAACTTTCTTCAAAACTCTGACTGGCATGTACAACAGCAGGACGGGCAGGACGGGCGAGGTATCCCATGTACAGTAGAGAGCACTACTGTACGTCACACGCCTGCACGTCACACGTGAAGGTAACAGTCCTTGAAAGGATCGGGATTAGTTACGTGGTTGGAACCCAGTGGACACAGTGCAGTGAAGAATGTGCTACTTGCTCAGAATGTGGGCCCTGAAGGTCATTCCTTTTGTGTTTCGCCCTCTCTTCCGCGACGAGAACCAATTGCTTTCCTGATGGCCTACACAAGTTTAGGTCTTGTGCTCGTCTCACTCCGTTCTCGTTGATCCGTTTACAGAAGTATAGCTCAACTAGAGATTCCAAGAATCCACAGCTATGGTGTCCCTTATGCACGCTACTATAGTTTGCAGTAGCCTGACCGGAATAGCTAATCTCTATTGCAATACTTGTTGGAAATTGACTACTGTTAGAATGGTCTAAAATAAAATTGCAATACTTGTTGGAAATTGACTACTGTTAGAATGGTCTAAAATAAAATTGTATGTCACGATGAACACTGCCACTCAGTAAAAGTTCAGATAAACCATTATAAGCTAGAAAACATTCATAACTTTGGTAACAAATGATCCAACTTTGGAGGATAAATTCTTTGTCAAAATGCAACCATGTCCTCAGTAGACAATAACGCACTTCTACAACTCTTCTATCGACGTGGTCCTTAATGAAATGATACCGAATGTCGATATGCTTCACAGGGTGGTGGAATTTGCTAGTGTCAACAAGAACCATCGCACTTTGGTTATCACAATATGTCACGATTGTTACTGAATATATGTTCATACTGTCCTTATTTCAACAATCCTGTCAAGAAGGATATGGTGAAGAGACACCGATCTTTTCTTCCTTTTGGCTATCCATAAGTAAATATAATAAAGTACAAAAGAGCCATTTTACATAGACTAGTGGATGAAACTTCCATGGCTTGATGGGTTTTTCCATCCGTTGGCTATTCATTGTCTCGAGTTTTCTTCTCAACCATGACACTTCCAAGCATGTGAGTTAGAATTCAAATTAATTTTAAAGTTTATTAAATCAAAATCTTTTATGTTTAGAATTATTAAAGTTTTCTTTCTCAAGATGGACCTCTACCAGAAAATGAAGATACATCACTATGAATGCATGACTACCATAAACCGATTATTTGTATGTTTACAAACCGTCCGATAATGTCTATGGATAATTTAGACTAAAAAGAAGTGGAAGGAGTGGACCATGACTTCATCTTCTAGACGGAGCTTGATATATTTTCAAAATTATACAGTTGAATGAAATTGAAATTTTCCTGAATTCTTTCCCTTAAATTAATATGAGTCTAGATTAACTGAGTCTAAGTAAGAGGGTTACCATTCCTTCATTAATCATATTCTCTTTCTTCCTCTTCGACATTTCTTCCTCCACCTCCACACGAATTTTAGTCCCAATTCAAGTTGTTCGCTATATCTTCAAAACCTAGACGATACTATCATCTACGAGTTGTTTGGACAAATTCTCGTACAGAGGTGATACAGTCTATCGTTCACTACGATTATTTTCAACTCACTTGAAATCATGCAGAGGCAGAAGCACATGTGTTCGTTTTAAACAAAGTTTCTGGGTGTGTATCGTCTTCCTTTGCAAGAAGTGAAAAAAGAAAAGGGGAACTGTTCGTTTTAAGTTCTCTTGTGTTTCCGTACCAGACAACGTGATTAGGAAAAAACCGCAACTGTTTGTTATCATTCACCTCCTCGTTTATTTCTAATTCGCAAAATTATGACATTCACCTACTATAAGTGGTAAATACATATCCAGTTTCTACAAATGGATCAAAGGGTCAGAAACTATCCCCTCACAACCTAAACTGATCATTCCCAGCATAGCGCAGGGGAAAATATCCACTCATCAGCAAATTTGAGTATCCAGCATTTACAACAAAAATCAGTCAAGTTCAAACTTGAGTATCCTCAAACGTCTCGCATTTGAGTGGTTGGGGGATTATAAACAATTTGGGGACTGATCTAGCTCTACATGAACTACAGACTTGATGCATAGAGGTTTGCTCACTTCGCTGGAGCGGTTTTGTCGACGTCCATGTTACTGGTGCTGACATCAGAATCCTTGACAGGAAGCAGCTGATCTTTCAGGGTTGCGACAATACCCGTCTTCAGATCACCTGCTTTCTCCACAACAACGTCTTTTGCTGTGGTCGCCTTCTCCACGAACATCTCCTTTGCCATAGTCATCTTCTCCGTCGTTGCGTCCCGTGCCGCGGCGAGTTTTCCTGCAGCAGCATCCTTCGTCTCGGTAAACTTATTCGAAGCATCATCCTTCGTCTCGCTCGCCTTGTGAAACGTTGTGGAGTTATCCAGCTTATCATCGAAACTTAATTTCGTGTCCTCGCTTGGAGGGACAGAAGGTTCAAGGAGATCATCTGTAGATGCAAGGAGATCATCTGTTGATGCAAGGAGTTCATCTGTAGATGTATCCTTACTATCGGTCGCCTTGTCAAACATCGTGAAGTCGTCAGGCTTCTCCTCGGAACTGAATTTTGCGTCGGTGCTTGGAGGGGGAGAAGGTTCAGAACTCTTGGTATCACTCTCCAAAAACGCTGCACTGAAATCTTTCAAATCGTTGTTCCCCTGGGGAATTCCAGAGCCCGTCCTTGCGAGACCGGAACCTGTTCTGGCAAGGCCTCCGCGGGAGCCTCCACGGAGACCACCACTGCCGCCAAGACCACCTCCCGGACCTCCGCTCTGAAGGGAGCTGTCTCCAAGACCCCGGTTACCTTGGTTTGAGCTGACGCGAAAGTGTGGCTTACCCCGGGGAAGTCCAGCACCTGTCAGCTTCTTGAATTTCATTCCTTGTTCCTGAGTTCCCAGTGAGTCATCTCCTGAAGCCCCAGCCTTGACACTCTCGGCGTCGTCCGAGACGCTCTCATCTTTCTTGTCACCTGATCCATCAGGCTCTTGCTTGTACTCACTGGCGAACGTTTCCGCGACCTCGCTCTTCACTACACGTTCCTCTGGAGCAGCAGCTTCGTCGGTATCCATTGCCGATGGTTCGGTGGAGTCCAGCTTTCGCACATTGTCCGTTAGAAGACTCTCTCCAACTCTGGTCTCCGGCAATTTTTCGCCCTGGCCTGCTCCCTCGAACAAGGGCTGGCTCCCGATAGTCCCCACACCACTCTCAATTTGTTCCTTCACATCGTGCAGTGGATCATCATGGATCTGGTACTGCTCTACCGTCATGTCCTTCTCCTCAAACTCCTGTGCCATTCCCTCCCTTCCCTTCCCTTGGCTGCTGCGGTCGTCCTGTTCTTGATGACCACAACACAGTAACCGAATCCCTCACTCGCCCGAAGACAGCTCCGAGCCAATAAAACCGAGCAAACGCAGGACGCGGACTCGATACGCAGGCGACTTCGGAACCACAAATATCCAGTCGAAACTGACTATCCCTTCGTAGATTCGTAAGTGCAAATTTACAACATAAGCTCTCAAAACTCCCTATTCAACAGATGCAGCCAAGACAATACAAGAATATGCTCGAAAGAGAAGGTGCCGGCGATACGATGGAAAAGAGGAAGAGGATGAACTATAAAACGCAGACTTCTCGACATTCGAAGTTCGCAAGACACGAGCACAAGCTTACAGCAAAGCGCCCGACATCGCAAGAAGGGGTGACGTGGGACGTACGAGTTACGTGTCGATAATCAAGCCGGACACTTGGCGGAAGCTGCTGCCGGCAATCAGTCTCGTATTGTCGTACCGTTTCGTGGCTGATGCTGGTTGGTTCCAGAAGAAATGGTGGGGACACTGTCAGAATCCTTTGGTACTACGGGACAGATGTCGGTCTCCCATACGAAGACTTCCTTCTTTGAGGCTTCCATTTGAACGCGTCATGCGTAGAGTGTGGAATCATGGGACGCGTGGCATGGCCAAGTGTTGTTTGGAGTATTTACCCCGGACGATGGTTATTTTGGATCGAGCGACGAAGTAATTAATACTGTACTCGGCATCCCTCCTGCGATCCGTCAGTCCTGATCGATTTGGCACGCTGTGACAGTCAGCGAACCCGGAAAGACTCGTCACCACTTTCGGGAGAAATTCACAAAGCCCAGCATGGTGTTCTCCGATGTACAGTACTATCTCAATTTATCTTAAATATAGATTAGTGTAAGAAGACATTACAAAGATAACGCGGCGAATACATTGTAAAAGAATCCCATGCTTCGGTGTTTCTAGCTAGCATGTTTATTGCGAGTCACCTGCAGCTTGAAAATATGATTGCTCCGAAAGCTTAAGTGATATGGTTTATTTGTGGTTCGTGCCCTTGTCCTCTTGCCACCTTTTAGAACATCAGAATTAGCGTGTTATCCCGAACCCAATCATATCGGGTTCGGATTAGAGTGCTAACAATCGTCGAAGATACGAGAGAAAGTAAGGGATGAGTTACGATCACTGCGCATACTTCCACCTCACTGAGATATTGACCTAGGACAAGGATCTTTTGTAGTGTACTCCTGGTCCTTAGCGCACGTGCCTACGCTTCTGGAAGTCGCTCGCTTCCTTAGAGGTGCCTACACGTGCCCTCCTGCAGTGATCCGAGTGGAAGTAAATTAATCGTCTAGCTGATGCACTCCTTCAGCCAGTAGGAAACAAAAACAGAACGGAAAGAAAATCTTTCCGCGGACGGAACTCAATGAGTGGCTAGTACTGGCTACAAGAGAATTTATTTACTTTTGCTTCTGGGACTTT
This sequence comes from Asterella californica, assembly GCA_036924285.1. Lineage (NCBI taxonomy): Eukaryota > Viridiplantae > Streptophyta > Marchantiopsida > Marchantiales > Aytoniaceae > Asterella > Asterella californica. The sequence goes on along the minus strand of JAYKYS010000006.1, from coordinate 27,519,037 downwards.
GTGGCTTTTGGCCCTTTCTCTAAGTGCACTTTTAGATCAGTGCTCTCAAAGTGAATTAGTGTTACTGAGGAAAATGAGTGGACTTAGTTTTAACTTCTGCTGGGAAAAGGAAATAGGGGGTGTCAAAGTTAAGAGGAATATTTTTTATGCGGATAAAGAAATCTTTGTGCGCGTACTGTGTGCAGTTTACTACGTCTAACTTTGTGATGGAACTACATCTTACATCCGCGGATATTTGAAAAGAGATCTCAAACATAGACGTTAAATATTTCGTACTTTTTACTCTTAAATAACGTATTACTTGATATGATGATGGACAGACGAGTACGAGAAAGCACTCACTTCTTGAAAAGTAACATTCAATTTGTGCTAAGTAGTGGAGGAGTGGCTGAAAGAACTTGAAAAGGAGAGCGTGAAAAAATATCCTCTGTTTGTGAAAAGGATATTGTTTGCTGTTTCGAGATCAGTGAAGAGATTAAGTCAGATGGAGGTAGTTCGGAGAAGATTGAGAGTAACGTAGTCAATATCGATAGAGGAACATCAGCTATGACTCCCAAAAATCAAGAAGCTTCGAGGAAAATTAGAATTCGTTTGAAATCAGATGATTAGGAGAAAATTGTTGCCTACATTTAAGACGAAGAGAACTTTACCGCATTACACGATGCAGGAAGGAAGAAGAAAGTTGGTGCGAGGAAGTGTCTCAGCAAAGCCACAGCTTTTGGTATTATAGCCGCTCAACTTTCAGGGAAGAATGGTTTCTCTGTAGTGACTGATGTTGAATTAAAGAAACGATTCGAGAGATACATGGATATGTACAAGAAGACGAAAGAAATCCAAGACAACACAGGTGGAGGACTCACTGAGGATGAGATGTTGATTGGGTTGACATTGGATGAGAAATTGAATGAGAAATGCCCTCATTTCTTTCGAATGAATGTTGTTTTTTAAAGTCGTGCGAACATTGATCCTCCTGCGTTGTATTCTCAAGGAATATCAGAGGAGGAGTTCGAAGGTTTAGACTCTCAATGTCAAGCTGAGAATACTCTTCCTCGGTCAGCTCCTCGCTATGATCCTGAGAATACACAATTTGAAGAAGAAGGTGATGGGAATATGGATATTTCTCAATGCGAAGGTGTCGGTTATCAAGGTGCAGAAGAAGAGATGAGTCCATTTGCTGAAGATGAAATGATAAATGAAGAGAAAGAAGTTGGTCACAGAGAGACGAGCAGAGGAACCTCTACTGTCCCTGATATACCTCAGTCTTTGCAAGACACATCTAGAATTCAACGACCACCAAACACTCGCAACATGAAAGTGGGTGTGTTGAATTTGTATGAGGAGAGTATCAAAGAAAAAGTTCAATACAGAAAAGAACGTTGCATACGTTGTTGCAGATCTCTTTTCGTCTGATACGTTGTTTTCATGTACTTTGTTGAGTGCGACTTAGAACGAGGCGCACTGAGTGCTATTTAAGGTCTAGACGCACTTAGAGCGTTTGCTCATGAAGTTTTCATGTACTTTGGTGACGCGACCTAGAACGGGACGCATCGAGTGTGATTTTGAGTACGAGGCGCACTGTAACGACCTATGTTACACATAGGAAGTTTGTCTATTAGTAAGGTGTTTAGTTCTAACTAAGTGTTGAGAATGTTTATTTGCTGCCAAAGTACTTTTAGGAGATATCAAGTTAGTCATGACTAGCTAAAAGTTAGTTATGGTTAAACTTAGCTGTACTTTTGGCAGAATTCAGATATTTGCTAAAGAGTGAGCACTACTATCTTGTCATCTTGTCTAAAAGGTAGAAAGGGGGTGGAAAGTATCCCTTATCTCCTTTTTGACTTGATATTAGTGGTTGGATTAAAGTTGTGGACTTTGTGGGCATTAAAAACAAGAAGAGATTCCACATGTTTCCTTTTTAGTGGGTCCTAGTGTAGAGGGGGGGTGGAAATTCGAGATTCCTTGAGAATATTCCAGAATCCTTCTAGAAGTTGTTGACTTTGAAGGAATAAGCTCATGTGAAAAGGTAAAAAGCCCATGTGATCAATGCTTTTACCTTAAGTAATATCTTAGTAAAACCCGGTAAAAGTAGTTACGGCTGAGTTACCGGAGGGTACCAAAGTAAAAACCTAGAATGTATAAATAGAGGAGTAGAGAAGAGCTCCTCATCCTTGTTTTCACATTGTCGTAATGACAACTTGAGTAATATAGAGAGTGTGGGACATTTTTAGCATGTGAGAACTTGAGAGACGTCGTTAGAATGGAGGATTTTAGTGGATGAGATTATGGAGATTTTAGTTGATAAGTTTGTGGGTGTATGAATGAGAGTGAACTTAGCATTTTTCCCTTCAAGATTCATGGTGTGCTTCCATCAAAGCCATCAGAGGTGACCCCTGAGTGAGAGACAGGCCCGACAGTTGTAGATTCGTGGATGACGATCGTGGAGGTTAAGAGATCGGGGGTTAGTTGATCGTTAGGACCGCGGAGGGTTTACATTTTTGGTTCCGTTGCCGGGACCTCACTTGAAGGGATCGTTGAACGATGTTTAGAGTTCAGTTCTATATTCGACAAAAGGAGATTATGAGAGAGCACATGGAAAGAACGTTGGGAGGAGAGAGAGCTAACGCGATGTTAGCAACGTTAGAACCTTTCGTGTATCCCGTAGTGATATATGACGCGTTCGAAGTCATTCTTTACATCTTGTTCACTTAGAAAGGGTTTGAGGAGAGTTGAAAGAAGGTGCAACAAGAGTTGTAGAGAAAGGAGGAGAGAAAAGTTATTAGAGGAGAGAAATTTGTGAGTTTAGAAATTCTACTCTCTGGAAAATTTGTACAGTCGCTGTCAACTTTTCTGTGAATTTTATTTTCCTGTGAAACTTTCCAGTGTTTTAGATTGGCTGATAACCTATCTAAGACAAAAGAAATCATAGGAAAAGGTGGTCTAGAGAGGGAGCAATGATTTTTCAAAGTTGAGGGGGTCTATTCGTGAGAGTTGAGGAATTCTGTTCTCTGGAAAAAGTTTACAGTCAGTGTCAGATTTTCTGTGAATTTTATTTTCCTGAGAAACTTTCCAGTGTTTTAGAGTGGCTGATAAGCTATCCAGGACAAAAGAAATCATGAAAAGATGAGGTCTGAAGAGGGAGAAAGGATTTTTCAAAGTGGAGGGGGTTGACAACCATGAGGGAAGTGAAAATATACAAATTTCAGTTCTCTGAAAATTTGTACAGTCATCACCATCTCTTCTGATTAGGGAAGTTTCTGTTGAAACTTCATGATTTAGTAGCTTGGAGGTTGAGCTACTGGAGACCACAAAAATCTTGGAGAGATCTCTTACCAACTAAGAGATATACGTTTCGGCATACAAGGAGGTCTTGAAGATACGTCATGGGGAATCCAGTTCGAATGACGAGGTGGAAGAAGAGACGTTTAGGAGTTCGAACAGAGACGGAGAAGCCCAAGTTAAGTATAGATGAGTTACGAACACGCATCTATAGCACTTGGGGTGCCCTCTTTACCCTATACGAAGAAGCTTCCGCGACCATTGGCACAGATTTGAAGAAAGTCGAGTTTAAAGCATCATTCACTATGGAGGCCACGAATGCTCCTGGTGAAATAGAGTTGGATCCTTACAAGAGTGAGTTCAAGATGTCTGTAGTGATGAGTACAAACGAGGGTGAGGAGGATCATATCTTCGATAGTTAATTTTAGACTGGATTTTATTTCGTGTATATCATGTATAATACACGATTTCCAATATAAAGCTCGGAAGAGTTAAGAAAGTGATGTAGAATTATTTTCCTCTATGATATTTTGTCCACTTAATGGTTGAGAAGGTGCAACATGAGTGGAAATTCAAAAGATTGGAAAGTTAGACTTAGAAACCTTCCTCAAGGTTTAGATGTCATAGTAAGCGTCGGAGAGAGCTCGAAAGAGGTTATCGTTGAGTTTGAGAACCCTAGTGCAAAACCTCAAGTAGAATCTCCGAGAAGAAGAGTAGAAACCGACTTGTGGTGTTATTTCTGTAGAGGGTTGGGACATAAAGTAGTGAATTGTCCAACTAGAATCAGAACAGAGAGAGCTAAAGGGAAGCGGGAGTTTACGGATTTAAGTCTTCGAGTGGGTCCATCGTCACCAGCGCCAATTCATCTTCTAGGAGAAGATCCTTGTCCAAGTTGTGGAGTGGGTGATCTATCAAGAGGACACAAGTGCGTCGATGTGACCGCCCTACTTACGTCAGTAGTCGAGAAGTTGGACGAGACTCAAAGAGCTGAGACGGAGAAGTTGTCGACTTCAAAAGAGGACTCGGTTGAGTTGTGATGGAGATCGTCATTCGGATGGTGGAGAAGGCGGTGATGCGACTCAGACTCATGATTACCTTGGGAGAAGAGATGGCACAAGAGGTGTTGTTACAACCATTTCCTTTCATTTTACCTATGGTAGATTATTCGCGAATGGAATTGGTGATGTTCGTACTCTTTTAGCGAGTAGTTATTGCACGACGATTAGAAGAGTAGAAAGAGTAGTTACAAGATGGGAAAGCTACCCGTGTTTCATGGGAAGGACAATGAAGATGTAGAACCATTTGTTCGAGACTTCAAAAGAGGTTGCATCGGAAACAACGTGAGAAGGAAGGAAGAATGGGTGTTGTTACTGCCAGAGTTTTTAGAAGATTTTGCTCTTACGTGGTATGAAGACCGAGTGAAGAGCCAGACACCTGGTGCAGTTGAAGACACATGGGAGACGTTGAGTAATGCACTCATCGAAGAATTTCTCCCAGAAGAGAGTTATGAGAAGCTCATGGTGGAGCTTACTCATTTGAGGCAACGGGACGACGAGAAAGTTCGGCAGTATGCCGAAAGGGTGGATAAGTTGGAGCAACGGTTTCGGACGGTCTTACGGAAGAGTGGAGACAATGTGGAACTAACGATGGCGGGGATTGGAGCAGTGCTGACCAAGAACTTGGTGGGAGGGTTGAGACCTTCAATTCGAACCCAAGTGAGGTACGAGAAGCCAGCAACCAAAGCGGAGGCCATCAAGATAGCGACAAATATGGAAGAGAGTTTGGATGAAGGAGATATCATCCAACCTCATCATGCTGCTCTGGTGTCAACTCCGACTCCTGGTGTAGCCACAACGATCGCACCTGCACCATCACAATTGGTGATTGCTTCAACGTCAGCTCCTACTCCAACGGTGGTGCCAAGACCGTTTGTCCCAACAACGATGTCTACTGCCACCTCTGATTTTCATGCCGAGCTGAAGAGCATCACTGACACTCTTGCGGATCTCAAGATAAACGTGGTACAGTTACGAGAATGGAGGAACAAAGGTGGAGGAGGAGGTCAAAGAGGTTACGACAACAATCCCAACCGAGGAAATCAAGGTAACTTTGGAGGAATCACTTGTTGGACGTGTGGAGGTTCTCATTTCCAGCGAAATTGTCCTAACAACGGAGCAAGAGGTGCCGAAGCTGTCAGAATGAATGTGGGTGGAGGAAATCCATCACAAGGACGAGACAAAGGGGTGGCTACTATCGATGTCGTGCGAGATCCCATCTACGAGAAAGGAGAGAGTTCAAACTCTTCTCATGCACCGGTGGAGCTTTTAGCTCAAGAAAGAAAAAGAACTCGATTTTCTGATGAACCGGTTTTCATGGAGGAGTCAGCAAGTAGAAATACTCGTTCGAGTAATGTTTCGAGTACACCAAGGGAGCCAAGAAGGAAGCTGGGGATGGCGGATTTCACCATTTCATCTTCCCAAGCGGGATATGATGTGGTTGAAGATGTGGGTGCTCAGAAAGCCAACATCACTGTTGGACAACTGATTGCACTTAATCCCAGCTTACGAAGGGAACTCAGAGGAGGACTGAGTTCGAAGAGAAGCAAGAAGAAGAAACCCAAGAGCAAGACATCAAAGTCAGTGGGAGTTGGTGTGGTGGATGTGCATGCTTCAGAGGTATGCACTAGGGCTTCAAAGATTGAAGTCCGGTTGAATGGTCACTACGTCTCTGACGTATTGGTGGATGGAGGGTCGGCTGTAAACGCCATATCGGAGAGGTTGATGAAGAAGTTGGGGATGGAACCAACTCGCCCGGCTAGCATTGTTGTGGGGATGGCTAACAAGCAACGGGTAAGACCTCTTGGTGTGTTAGAGAAGGTGGTCGTGTCTGTGATGGGAGTTCAAACATTGATGTCCTTTCAAGTGTTAAAGGACTCTAGTTATGATTTGCTCCTAGGTAGGCCTTGGTTGAGAGCTGTGCGCACCACTGATAGGTGGCACAAGGGATATTTACGGATTGGGCCTAGAGATCATAGAGTGATAGTTCCTCTCTCGGGTGTTGGAGTTGTGACTTCTGACTCTGATAGACCCACTAGTGACTACTGGGAATCTGATACGGAGGATGATCAGAGTGCATCAGAAGTAGATACCGGAGATTCTTACGATCAAGAATCCTCGTCTGAGGACGAAGGATGTGGTCGAGATGAATCATTACATCAGCTTAGTGCTATTGACTTGTTGCCTCGACCAGCAGTGGAGAAAGATCCTGACAAAGAAGAGTTGAGTGAGGCAGAGATTGTGAGAAGACTCTCTACCTTGAAGTTTGGTATCAATGTCACTCAAGAAGAGAAAAGTAGATTCCTAGATATATTTCGAAAATATATCCATGTGTTTGCTTTCAGCTACAAGGATTTGAAGGAGGTGACCCTCGAGACTCATCGAATCGAATTGGAGGAGAACGCAAGACCAGTTCGACAGAAGCAGAGAAGGGTCAATCCTACAACGGCAATGATGGTCAAGGAGGAGATAGACAAGTTGAAGGAGGCGAGTTTCATCTATGAGGTGGAGAACTCAGAATGGGTTTCACCCATTGTGATTGTCAAGAAGAAGAATGGTAAGCTGCGAGTGTGCATAGACTATAAGAAGCTGAATGCAGTTACCAAGAAGGACTATTATCCTCTACCATTTATAGATGAGATTTTGGAGGAAGTTGCCGGTCATGAGTGGTACAGCTTTGGTGATGGTTATAGTGGATACAACCAGATCAAGATAGCACAGGAGTACCAGCAGTTGACTACTTTCACTACTCCTTGGGGAACATTTGCATTTCGAGTGATGCCATTCGGACTGTGTAATGCTCCGGCCACGTTTCAGAGGTTCATGAACAAGGTGTTTGAACCATTCATAGAGAAGTTTGTTCGGGATTTCATTGACGATTTCTGTGTGTACGGACGAAAGGAGGACCACTTTGATCATGTGATCAAAGTTTTGCAGCGGTTGGAGCAAGCCAACGCTTCTCTAAATCCAGAGAAGTGCATCTTTGGCTGCGAAGAAGGTCTGCTGTTAGGGCACATCATTTCCAAGAATGGGATTGCGGTAGATCCTGAGAAGGTGAAGAAGATTGTGGATCTTCCATTTCCGATCAACTTGACAAAGTTGAGGCAGTTTCTTGGCATGGTTGGATATTATCGTAGGTTTGTCTTTTCCTTCTCAAACAAAGCAATAGCTTTGACTATGTACATGAAGAAGGGAGTTGATTTTGACTTGATAGTGCATGATCAGAAGGCAAAGGAAGCATTTGAGGAGCTGAAAAAGGCATTGGTGACAGCTCCTATACTTGCTAAACCTGAGTGGAGTAAAGCATTTATTCTGTATACGGATGCCTCCAATGTAGCAATCGGATGTACATTAAGTCAGCTAGATGGAGATGGGCATGATCATCCTATAGCTTATGCTAGTAGGCAGATGGTTCCAGCGGAGAAGAATTACTCCGTGACTGAACGAGAAGGATTAGCGGTGATCTTTGGATTGAAGAAATTCCGACATTACTTGCTAGGAGGGAAATTTTCCATAGTCACAGATCACAAGGCTTTAAAGTATATCTTTAATAAGCCTAATGCCGAAGGTCGTATTGCTCGTTGGAAGATCCTTCTAACAGAATACGATTATGTGATCGAAGATAGACCAGGGAAAAAGCATGCGAATGCTGATCTTTTGTCGAGGGCTTATGATGATGAGGGAGAAGAACCATTTGACGATTCGTTTCCAGACGAGCATCTGATGACCATCACAAGCATTGAGGAGATACCGGACGAGTATAAGGAAATCTGGAGTTTCCTTGCAGATGGCTCTTTTCCGGAAGGTATGCATACCCGAGAACGTAACGCGTTGATCAAGAGATGCAAACCTTACACCATAGTAGAGGGAATTTTGTTTCATCAAGGAGCAGATGGGTTACTAAGGAGAGCAGTTGGTCAGAAGGAGACATTCAAGCTAATGCACGAGTTTCACGACGGAACTGTTTGCGGAGGTCACTTTGCTGGTAAGATAACAGCCTTCAAGATTTTGGATGCGGGTTATCACTGGAGAGGGATTTTCAAAGAGTGTTTAGACTATTGCAAAACTTGCGACGTATGTCAAGCATTTGCTCTGAAGTCTACTAGAACACCTCCGTTAAGATCAATTCCCGTGTTAGGACCATTTGAGAAGTGAGGTATTGACTTTGTAGGTCCTCTTAATAAGACACCTCGAGGCAATAGATACATTGTAGTCGCCACTGACTATTGTACCAAGTGGGTAGAGGCTAGACCTTTGAGAGAGACCAATGAAACAGAAGTCGGTAGATTCTTATGGGAGAGGATCATCACAAGATTTGGATGTCCGTTAGAGTTGGTCTCAGATAGAGGAGGAGAGTTTGTAGGGAGCATGACTACTGCTATGCTACAACACTTTTCTATCAAGCCACGAGTAACGACCTCATACAAACCAAATGCTAATGGTCTTGCGGAGAAGACCAATCTTACACTTTGTATGATGCTCGCCAAAGATGCTGGTGTTGAGACTGCGAAACATACTTGGGATAAGAGACTACATGCCATCTTATGGGAGTATCGAACGACAACAAAGACTTCTACTGGGTACTCCCCATTTCGACTGGTTTATGGAGTGGAGTCCAAGTTGCCGATCCAATTCGAATTGGATACTTTTCAAACTATTCAACGGAAGTTGAAGAGGTCGAGAGGAGAAGACGTGGTCAGATCAAGAAGGGAGCAACTCATGGAGTTGGAAGAGACCCGAGCGGTAGCAATGATCCGGATGGAACGAGCTCAGGCGTATCAAAAGAAGAGTTACGACAAACGGTTGGGCAAGAGGGAGGTAAAACCTTTTCAAGTCGGAGATTGGGTTATGTTGTATGATGCTATCAGATTCAAGAGGGCTAGGAAGAAGTTTCTTCCGAGATATTTTGGTCCTTTTGTTGTAGATAAGGTGTGGAGCAACTTCACATATGACCTTCAGGAGCTGGGAGGAAGGAGATTCGATCGGGTCAACCATGACAAGTTGAAGTTGTTTCATCGACGGAAGTTCTCTCTTCACTCCGAGGACGGAGCGAAAATTTAGTCCGGGGGTAAAATGTAACGACCTATGTTACACATAGGAAGTTTGTCTATTAGTAAGGTGTTTAGTTCTAACTAAGTGTTGAGAATGTTTATTTGCTGCCAAAGTACTTTTAGGAGATATCAAGTTAGTCATGACTAGCTAAAAGTTAGTTATGGTTAAACTTAGCTGTACTTTTGGCAGAATTCAGATATTTGCTAAAGAGTGAGCACTACTATCTTGTCATCTTGTCTAAAAGGTAGAAAGGGGGTGGAAAGTATCCCTTATCTCCTTTTTGACTTGATATTAGTGGTTGGATTAAAGTTGTGGACTTTGTGGGCATTAAAAACAAGAAGAGATTCCACATGTTTCCTTTTTAGTGGGTCCTAGTGTAGAGGGGGGGTGGAAATTCGAGATTCCTTGAGAATATTCCAGAATCCTTCTAGAAGTTGTTGACTTTGAAGGAATAAGCTCATGTGAAAAGGTAAAAAGCCCATGTGATCAATGCTTTTACCTTAAGTAATATCTTAGTAAAACCCGGTAAAAGTAGTTACGGCTGAGTTACCGGAGGGTACCAAAGTAAAAACCTAGAATGTATAAATAGAGGAGTAGAGAAGAGCTCCTCATCCTTGTTTTCACATTGTCGTAATGACAACTTGAGTAATATAGAGAGTGTGGGACATTTTTAGCATGTGAGAACTTGAGAGACGTCGTTAGAATGGAGGATTTTAGTGGATGAGATTATGGAGATTTTAGTTGATAAGTTTGTGGGTGTATGAATGAGAGTGAACTTAGCATTTTTCCCTTCAAGATTCATGGTGTGCTTCCATCAAAGCCATCAGAGGTGACCCCTGAGTGAGAGACAGGCCCGACAGTTGCAGATTCGTGGATGACGATCGTGGAGGTTAAGAGATCGGGGGTTAGTTGATCGTTAGGACCGCGGAGGGTTTACAGCACTGAGAGCGTTTTTTCACAGAGTTTCATGGGGCTTGCGGAGTGCGACGTGAAATCGGACGCACTCAGTGCGATTTATAGACTAGGCGCACTGAGAGCTTTTGTTCAGAAGGGTTTTACGGAAGGCGACTATGCATGGGGCACAGTGAGTGCGAGATTTCACGTTCATGAGGCGCACTGAGTGCTACTTTGCACGGGTCGCACTAGATTTTATTGGTGCTCAGTGCGTGTTATAGCCGATCGCACTTAGTGGTTGTCGTGCTGAGTGCGTTTCACATACGATCGCACTTAAATTAACTCGTGCTCCATGCGTTTTACAATCGGTCGCTTATTGCTTGCATTGAAACAGTAGAACTATTCAGTTTATCTCAGTATTGCATATTGTTCTTGCAGTTACTTTCCTCAGATTGTGCAGTGAACCTAAGCATGGAGGGATCCGAAGAGGAATCCGAAGAAGAATATGAAGAAGAGACTCGAGCACAAAAGCAGAAGAAGGACCGTTTCTTATCTCGTTCACGTCCCAAGAAGATTTACATCAACGAATCAAATGGAGATGGATGAGTAAAGAAGATGTGAACCTTGCTGTGATAAAAATAGACGAAGAAGAGTTGGAGAAATTAGGATTACTGATGGCTTTATCGTTCGAGTTCGCTCGCCTTGATGTAAGCACTCTAAACCTCCTTTCTTTTGAATGCTCATCCTTTAAAGTTGTCTCTTTGAACTCCCTATTTTAAAATTTTCTCGTTGATCTGTCTGTGGTTGAAATGTATGAATTCGATTAATGAGAGTTTGAACTCCTTGTTTTAAAGTTGTCTCTATGTGGTTGAAATGTATGAATTGATTAATGTTCGTTTACTAAGAAGGTAGAATGACGAGGTTATAATTGTGTTTGTTTCAGATTGGTCTTTGTTCCGCCTTTGTTCGATCTTACAATGCTGACTCAAGGACCGCAAAAGTTGACGAGGTAGAAGTTTCATTGAGTCTCGATTTAATTCGAGAAGCATTTTTAATCCCGCGAGATCTTGTGCAAATGCCTCGTTTCGTGAGACATGTCCATATAGCAGATTGGTTTCCTGAGTATGACAAGGTGGGGAAGAGATATTTTGCACGTGAGTGTGTCATTCAAGGATGGAGATCTGCTTTCCACTGTTTGAATGCAATTCTTTTGACAAGGAGAAGGCATAAAACTGTTAATGACCAACTCGCGTTGTATGTAAAATCTAGAGTTGAGGGGATAGAGATAGACTATGACTGGACTCAGCTTATGTTAGATCATCTTGAAGGAGAGATATTGCATATACAGAAGCATATGCGAGCCCCAAAGAAAAGTGGAACTGTCGAAACTTTCTTAGGGATAGCTCTTACTCATCTTATGATACATTTGGAGATCTTGAGAGGAGAGGAGGTAATCTTTTCCATCGAAGACAGAATAGGAGATCGGCAAGGAGGAGATCGGCAAGGAGCGAGTCAAGACGAAGCAAGTAAGAAACTCTATTGTTTACTTTACAGTGTGTTTGCATGTGCTTATGTACGGTTAGATCACAAACACTATAACACTGTACTGTGTCAGTAGTAGTGTTAGTGCCTATGTATTTCTTTTTTTATGGTCGCAGTAAAGTGAAAACACTCAGTGCGGTCAGTTCTCTGATCGCATTGGAATGAAAGAGCTCTAGTGCGATCATCGCACTGATCGCACTACAGCCTAGAGCTCAATGTGATCAGTGCGATCATAGCATTGATCGCATTGGAGTGAAAGAGCTCTAGTGCGACCATCGCACTGATCGCACTACCGTCTAGAGCTCAATGCGATCAGTGCGATCAGAGCTCTGATCGCACTACAGCGAAGAGCTCAGTGCGATCAGTTGCTATGCTTTTTACAGGTCTGCTCAAGAGATATCTAGTACTAAGTTTTTTCTGACTCGTGTGATATTTAGGGTCTATTCCTCGTCTTGCGAGAAAAGAAGAAGAAGAAATTTGCGCTAGGCTTGCCAACAGGAGGAAGGAGGAGGAGACTTTAAACTTGAAAATTGCAGAGGCTCAACAAAAGGAGGAAGAATTGATCGAGCGTGTACAAGCACTTGAATCTACGACTGCTCGATATTCCACAGAGTTGGAAGATCTAAAGGCGGAGGTAAATCGTCTTCGTTCTTCGAAGCTTTCTACTCGAGACTGATTGATCCTTCTTTGCCAAAGAGGAAAATACTCATTTTGGACTTAAATGAGCTCTTGATAAGAGTGGGTCGCAATGAGATGGAGCTTCAAGGCGCTAAAGAAAGAGGGTATCGGATTGAGTTTTACCGGAAAGATTTATGCTACCGAAGTGGAAGAGTTCATGGACATTTGCTGTCAAGACTTTCAAGTCTTGATATGGACATCTCAAACCTTGAGTAACTGTAATGCTATTCTTCGATCAATGGAGAAACAGAAGTATATTTCAGTGAGAATCGCTTGGGGTCAAGTAACTTCTCAATCATTTATAATACTTCTTGAAGTTTAATTTAAGTGTTGATGTGTATACAGTCTTATGCATACTATCCGATTCAACTTTGAACCTTCCGATTCGATGTACTTATTTTAAATGAATATTCACTTTTGCAGATATGTAAGGTTTTTGCCCAACCTGTGTAGTCGTTTCAAGACGATAAGGGAAGCTGCAACGGATAACTTTCTATATTTGTAAGACTTCTCGCGACTGCATTCTTACAATTTGTGTACAAGAGATTGTCTCTTGGTCGACGACTCACCAGAGAAGAATAGCACGAACCATCCATTCAGTGCAATCCATCCTCCTTCTTTCCGGCCGGAGTCTACAGACATGGACCGAGACGATTATCTTCTGAAGATTCTGTTAACATGGTTGAAAATATGGGGAAGCAATTTAATAAAAACCCCGAGTTTTGTGGGAGCAAGATATACAGTGATCTCATGATAGCTTTGAAAGCTTACTAGGGAACTTTGTCTGAGGAGGACGAGGAGGTGATGTGACGTTCTTGCACGAGTGCACAAAAAACTGAGTTTATGTTAAAATACAAATCATGTTGAAGGACTATTTTGATTATATAATAAATGACATCCTTAACAAAACCTCTCTACTCACTAACACATAACTCTCGCACACAAAAAGCTAACATCAGCACAAAACAACCAATAGTTCTGGTGCGATATAAAAAAACAACAGTAACCTTGTGTGCGAACAACAACAATAACCTTGTGTGCGAACAACTAACAGTACTTGTGCAAATCTAAAAAGCTATATATAGCGTAATTAAGTAAATACTAGTGTAGTCAGTGCGACGGTGCGCAGATCACACTGGTGTTATATACTTAGTGCGACTTGCGCACTAGTCGCACTGGTGTATTCAGTGCGATGGTGAGAGATCGCACTGGTGTTATACTCAATGCGACTTGCACATCAATCACACTGGTGTACTCAATGGACGGTGCACGGATCGCACTGGTGTTATACTCAGTGCGACGGTGCGCAATCGCATTGGTGTTATATTCTGTGTGATTTGCTCACTAGTCGCACTGGTGGTATACTCAGTGCGATTTGTGATCCAATCGCACTGGTGAGTTATGAACTTCAAAATTGTACTCATGTACTCAGTGTGGTCCGCCTTGTGTCGCACTAAGTGTTTCTCTCCGTGCGATCTTCGCATCATCCCATAAATTCAGGATAGTACTATGTGCGATATGAGATCTGTCGCACGGATTTTTTATCTAATCTTTGCGATATGAGACTCGTCGCACTGACTGTTTATCTAATCTGTGCGATATGAGTCTCTTCGCACAACACAAACACCCGAGAAGACAAGAAGATTATACGCAATTTTACAAACTTTATGTAAAAGCTCATAAATACATCAAGGTTTGAATAAAAATCCACCAGATCTCTTATTATGCTTGAGACAAATTCTAAAAAATCTATTCCTTTGATATATCCCATTGGCATGGGGTGAGAAACGCCATTGTTTCAGGATCTCTTTCAGATTCTAGAATTAACTCTCCATCTTCCTCAGTCCACTCATCTTCATTTTTTAGTAAAAAGTTATGGAGCATCGTAGAGCAGCCTACCCATCTAACTAATAACTGGTTCTCTGATTTTTCTTTCAATTGAGTTCTAACTTGTTTTAATGAATGCTAACGGGACTTCAAAATGTCTATACAATGTTCGTTAGCCACCCTAGCATGCGCTAAACAAGTATTGAAATCTTGTTTCTCTTTGTCCTCTGAAGCCATAGTGAAGGAGGGAATAAGATGTCGCATGGGTGAATATCCTGAATCACCAAGTAAATACTGATCTGTCTCAAACAAAGAAGACTCACTGTCAATGTGTTTCCATAAGACAGATTTCCTCAAGCAGGTGATATCTTGGCAACTCCTGGGCATACCTGTGAAGAGAAAGATTATCCTCTTTCAATGACAACACACCATGTGCATTCACTGAATAATTGCATTTCCTATCATAATAAGTTTCACCATCCACCAGAGGTCTCTGTGATAAAGGCAACAGAGTCTCATCTATCAACTCTATACATCCTGGAAATCTTTTTGTCCAAAAAGCATCAAAGATGACACGCCTTTCTTCACGACTTGACCAACGAATCAATCCTCGAAGAATTGACTCTAACGCCTGCATCAGTCTCTTAGTATACAACACCATGGTCCCATGGGCAATGCTCCAAAGAAGCAGTGACCTTCCAAGAGCAACACCATTTCCGTTGTGTCCAAATCCTTCTAAAGCAACAGCAAGTTGTAGAGACACTGGAGCTTGTTTTACTCGACTCTCATTATAGAAAATGGGATGAGCTTCCACTAAACTCACCAGTTTTTCAAAACTCCGTCTACCCATTCTTGTAAGATGTCGGAAAGAGTTCTTATGAAGCTTTAAAAAATAATTCTTAAAAAAATCTTTACTTTTGGAAAATGAAAATCGATCTTATCTTTCCAAATATCTGGAAGTGTAGAGTACTTGGTACAACTCTAATAATTCTTCGTCAGAATCGAAAGCTTCGTCGGACGATGAAGAACCGGTACAGTCAAGCTTCTGCTTTCTCCTCGAGCTTGAATTGTCCATCGTGTTGTTGTCACTAGATTCATCTGAAGAAGAAGACTCTTCCGAGCTGGAGGAAGCTAACATCACTCTCATCTCTACAATCTCCTCTATATTCCGCAGTAACTGTTTTCTCTCGGATACACACGGCATGACATTCAAATGAAGTAACCACTTCCGCAGTGACACACAATCAAGCATGAGCTGTTCCTTACACCTGAAAACACGGGAAAAGTGAGCGAACACACATTCAAGCATGAGCTGTTCCCTACACCTGAAAACACGACAAAAGTGAACGAACACGGCACAAGTGAATGCTGATTGAGAAACGTGGAATGCAGAGCTTCAAACTACGAATCAGAGTCATTTTCGGGAAAGCAAGACACCTCCACTGAACTCTCGATCATCAAACAAACTTCTATATCGAACTGTCCCGAAAAGTCTTTACTTCTACACTGAACTGTCCCAAAAAGTCTTTGCGAGAAGAACTTTTTTGAATTTTGAATACATGAAAGTACATGTCACGTAAATACGTGACACGTAGTACAAGACAAATGAACGTGACCATTAATCTACGATCAAAACCGTCACGGACAGTGCGATGAGATCCGCTGGTCATTTCTGCTGGTACCTCCGGACCCATCCGCATCCAAACCGGCTGTTGTCCGGAACTATAGCCCACGGGTCGTGGAATAAACACTCAAGTCCTTAACTTTTACACCCCTAATGGAAATACATAAATAAGCAATTAACCTCTGTCGGAGATGAGTGAAACTTTGACCATGTCAAAACGGAAACGAAGGGCTGGCTAACACCATCAAAGTCGCCGCCAGTTTGGCGGAGATTGAATGAGATGTGCTTATCTTTCTTACTTACAGGTAAATTCGTAAATTCCGGTTCCTCTTACCCATTATCCATATAATATCCGTGTCAGATAATCAGGATTAGTTTCCTAAGAGCATCTCCACCCTTATCGCGACAAAGATCTCTCAGGGAAGGACCTTACGTTTTAAAGATGAAAATTTCCCACCGCTGTCCTTAAGCATGAACTTAATAAACAGAACTGGATATGATAAACTCCCACTCGAACGACTAGTTTTGGATTAAGAAATGTTTAGCGCCCTCTTTAAGATAAAGAATCGTTAGTTCTTAAATAACATTTTAAATTAAAGATTCTTCTAAAGATAAGTGGTGAAAGGTCTTTCCCTCTCTAACTGGTTAGGGGATTCTTTAAGGACCTGCGGGGGAATGCTCTAACCACAGTTTTTTAAATTAGACAGAGTATCAAAGCTAGAATATTTGGTAAATATTTATGGCTTGGTGATAGCGTTATGACTTCACCAAGAGATCACATATTTTTCTGCAGGTATTTCCGGAGGCGTTATAGAAAAATACCACAAGCGTCCCTTATTCATCTTTTATTCGATTCGAATGTTAAGAATGTGGAATTTAAATAATTTAGAAAATAATTAACTTTATATACTGATTTTTTAATATTAATTATAAACCCGACAGTAAACGATCCACAGTTCTATACAAAACTATCCTTCGATGAACTACAATCTTCTCTTTCCTCCCGTTTCTTAGCTTTAACATGCTCTAATATGTGAGAAGTCGCAGGTGCAGGACTACTGAAGATAGCTAAAGCCAAAAGAGAAATGAAAAGGTCAATGATATGTCAGTACTTTAACTGTCATCCACACACGCATACTAAGTAAAGTGTGTGGACATGTGCTTTCACCAGGCCTTCCACTGTATTACACGTATCTAGAAAGCACAAAAAGCGTCTAAAGTCCGACGTTGCTATTCATTGGGTCGCGTTTTTCTCTCTTCTCTCTCTCTCTCTAAAGTCCGACTCTAAACAACAGTTCCGCAGCCACGCTGCGATTCGCACGCGCATGTAGTTTTTCCCGCAAACTTGTGCATAACTTCTTATCGTATATATGATGATTTGCGTGAATACCAGAGTGATAGCAGATCAGTTTTGGCGGAAAGCGCTTTGGGTTCGGCCGAAAACCCAAAAGTATTCGTTGCTTCCATCATTCACTCACGTATGAGTGTCGGATCTAAGAACGAATATTCTCTAACGTCCAGAAGGAAAAATGCTGTGGTTTATTGAAGGAGAACTTGGTATAAAGCCGTGAATCCTTTACGGTCTCATTATTATTGATATTTTATTTTATTTTTGATAATTTACTAAAAGGTTGAGTAAATTACTTGAATCCTAAACTTACCAACTGTCAAAACTTATTATCGAATCTGATAAAAGAGCAATAATAGATTTGCATCTCAGAAAGTGCTTGCAGAAAAAGTCCATGGTCTTTTGGTCGAAGTTGTAACACTCGCTCACGGGTCAAGAATATTTATCAACGATTATAGTTATGAAAAACACTATTATTATAAAATAGTATACTTTTTGAACAATATTTCAAATTGATTTTTTTTTATACCTCAAGTACGAGGATAAAAGCATGAAAAGGATATTTTTTTTTTCCTCCTAGAGTATTTGAGTCTGAAGAAAATATTCACTTTTGCTCCCAGAAACCTTGAGATCTTCATCTTAACATTTTTTTCAATACTAAAATAATTTATTTCTAGATGAGTCATAAGTTGTAAAGCTGGTGAATAGATTTAAGTTGATTCTTTATTTCACAAATTACAAGTTAGGATGAAAACTTAGTAACCAAACCATTTTCTGAATAGCGGTTAAATTTCTCAGTTATTAATGCCGCAATAATGCCACATTCCATCACTGCTACTTGCAAGTAAACCTTTATTGTTCTATACTCTAAATCAGTATCGCAATAATCAGTTAGAGTGCGTAAATAACAAATTGTAATGTTCACGAAGAAAAAGGAATCCAATCTACATTCAAATTTGTAGCAAAGAATCGACAAAGAGTTTAATTTTCATATATCATCGCCATCCTTTATGAACAAATGGCTTTCATTATCATATTCTTTGCGTTAAATTCACCCTAATGACATTATGACAGACGTTAAATATATTAGGTATATGTAAATATTGGTAATATCGCCCTATCGAGCCTCTGAGTCGGTTCTCATACGCCTCTCTTGATTTGCAGTTGAAGGACAAGAAGATTAATTAACTTTTATTAATTACTTTTAGCTTTTCTTTAAATATATGAAAATACCGAGAGAAATATACTCTTTGCAAATCTTGAGACAACTCATCACAATTTCACCTTTTCACCTTTTTTTTACAAAGAATGCAGTCGTTACAGTAGTTCCTAGAAGTTCCAGACAACAACACTGGGCATCTTAGAAAACCGTATGAGTGGTATATTCAAGAGTTAGAAAGACAGAAAAAGAGAAAAACACTCTGAAACTCAACCATCTAGAGCTTCGTTTTGCTTGCATGGAGCCAAAACACGTCTCTCTAATGGAGCTTTCTAACATCACTCCACAACATGCACGAAGCAACAGCCTCTACCTCGACAAACCTAATGCTTGGGCAATGAGGATTCAGCACTTTGTTAACTCACGTTCGACATGCAGAAGCAGGATGCAGACAGACTTCCCAAAGTGTGCACCGTCGTCATGAGTAAACCTATGGTTTGAGTGTCTATGGAGTGTCCTTACGTAGTCCAGTTACTGCAAGCGTTTGAGTCAAGTCTGTGCTTTGTTGAGCATGCAAAAGGAGAAGCGTTACAGTTATGCAGTCATCAAGCTCATGATGTTGTTGTTTCTTCTCCTTTCTGGTTAGCTTTTGGCAGACCAAATAACGATGACTAGATTCTGTAGGTTTTAGCTTTACAGTTTACACTCACTGAATGGCTTCGAGAGTTCACTGTGAATTCATCTCTTAACTCCTCTTCTTTGTGTTTCGGATACTTTATAATTTACTGCAAACTCAAGTCTTGACAAGACTGCAGTTCTACCATCCACTGCGAAATGCTCTTTCCACCTTCCCCCTGCGTATCCACGAGGTACAGGTGACAGTTGAAGCCTCAAGGATGTAGTAGGTCACTGTTACTGTAGTCGCCATAAGCATTTCAGCACTACAGTACTTTGATGCGTTAGTTTGATATTCTCGAGGTACCCAAAAGTTTGATCAGGTGCCCAACCAACACTTCTATCGGCTGCATGAAGTGAAGAATCTTCTTATAGCAGGAGGGTTAATCCAACCGGTCCTGCTTGGCCGCTTGGGTACCACTGCCGGTAGGAAGTTCCCTGACTCAACACGGACTCATCCAAGCGCCCGCTAGAGGTCACCAGTGACTCACTACAAAGGTCTTGAGACTTGAGCACATATGGCTAGATTGACCTGTACCCGCTTGAGAGACATTCGGACAACAGTTTGAGCACATACCCGGTCATCATTAATAAGCTACATCTTCAGTGGTCACCAGATGTAACCACACTTTACTAGTCTGGTTCTTCAACCGTTACTGAGAGTATGTGTCACGGCTTGTGGTCAGTGGCTCGGGGTATACACCTGGAAATGCAAAAAGACACGTACATAAACTATAAGGAGGGCGCTAACAAATTCCCTCCTCAAAGTACACTCTATCATCAATCTTTTGAAAATGCTCTTTTTCAAATTTTATATCATTCACCGAAGCCCCTATCACATCTATCATCTGACTCTCTACCTGCTCAGATATCATATGCCTCTTCGTTTGATGACATCAATAATCAACTCGTCAAACTCTTTCTTTGCAATACCAAGAACATCATGAAGTGAAAAATCAACTTGTGCATCTAGTATCCTCTGCTCCAGAATGCTCTTAATATCAGTGGAAGTCTTAATATCCATAGCCAACTTGTAAGCCGGTCCTTTTTTCTTTTCTTGGGTAGTGAACCGTCTACCGGTAGTCGTTAGTTCCTACTGAGACCTCTGCACGTCCTCCATCAGTCTTGGTGCAAGCAGAGGAGCTTGAGAAGTAGATGGGACATCCTCTAGAGAGGCTGTTCGTCTTCTGATGACTCTCCGTCTCTCTCCGTCTCTCTCTGGAGTCTCAGTTTCAAGCTCAGAGGCTTCTCGCCCCCACAAGTTCACTGACATGATGCTTCTATCTTCCAGACAGAAGCATCATGTCAATGAACATGCTTATCTACGTCCAAGAAGACTTTGATGCACGCTGTATCTAAGGATCTCTCCACCTTGTGTCTCTACGAATAGTTTCTGCTCCTCTTTTCAACACCTCAGAAGGAACTTCATCATTGCTCTTCTCAGCAGTCTTATCCAGCAAAGTAGGGCTAGTAGAGACATCAATATGCCCAGCATACACATCAAGATTCAATGCTGTCGTGTTGTGGTTCGGCTCCTATGTGAAATTCCTGTGTAACTTATGTTGTGTTTCTTTTCTGTGTTCGTGAATCGTATCGCGTAACTCGTCGAACGGTGTGATGAGTGCCACGTTTGTGATTATCTGTTTAAGTGATCGCACGATAGAGGAACGTCTCAAGTCATCGATCTGTGCGCGTTCACTTCAGTGGTCCTTGTCGTCGCATTTGTGTATAAAATGATGGGTCCAAGGTTCATACGGCATTCTCTCTCAGCGGGTGATTCGTGAGGGTTCTCGGTGGTCTGCATGGAGGAGTGAAGAACTGCAGGAGTGGTGGTTATGGATGGAGGTTTGTTACCGGCTCCGGATCTTCCTTTCCCGAATCCGTTTCACATCAAGCTTCATTGCATCCACCGTGATCACTTTCGACAGTGGTTAGTTGCGTACTTTGGCAATGAATTCATGGGGAGAGTGATGGAGTTACAGCTTCCGGTGATCCTTCCGATCGTAACATACGGAGAGACTTGGGATATGACGGTGTACATTTTGTTGTGAGGAACAATGGATCTCAACTATCCATCGAACGTTCCTTTCAACCTTTGGGTCGATGTCCGGTGCCATTGCAGACCGAAGATCAATCATGGGGCTTGGATCGTGAGAAACTTTGGGCATGAATATTACAATCGAGTGATAGCTTCACCGTTTCCTTTTGTCGTATCTTTTATTGTAGAACGTTTCCAAGTTGTAATATTGACGTTGTATTAGTCTGCGGCTCACTGGTTTCATTCTGGTTGAGCGCTTCTGTGTAGTTACGGATCGCGAAGAATTCATCGACATATCTGAAGGATTTTCTGAGGTCTTAGAGTCTTGTTGATGTCTTATGTCTCTTTGGGAGTAAAAATTCGTTCTAAGGGAAAAGTTAAGAGGAGAAAAGACAAAAAGTAAAGCTCTTTTTGCTCTTTTTGGTCCACTTTTGGACCAATGGTGTTCTAGCTGATCCTCGCGACGTTTCTGTGGTTTCTGGAGGCTTCGGAGGTCCATTCGCGAAACGAAGGGTATGGTTGGAGAGCTCTCGACCTAGGCTACAATCTGGGCTGAAGAATCGGTCGATTTCATGGAGGGATGAGCGCGTTATGATCGATTGAGTGGAGGGGGTACAATTCATACCTACCGCTACGTTTCTGGTTGTTCCGAGAGACTCGCGAAGAGTTTTAAGGAGCTGTCTGTTGGCTTGGAGAGCTGACGACGTGCTGGTTGTTTTGATATCAATTTCATCAGGTTCTTGATCGATTTGGATTCTGAACCGACCGATTGAAGTTGAGAAGTGCAGACGTGACAAGGCGGGAACAGCGAACTGTGATAGTCATGGATAGTTTGCTATTGCTTAAGTTTTGTCTCGAATTTCTGAGTGAAACTTTCCAGGATTGAAACATGTGTTATCACTAAGATACTTGGGAAGTTTCACCTCAAATGGTCGAGTAGTTTGTTCAGAATCTTGGATCAAATGTACCTGGGTCTGTAAAGCTCTGAAGTTAGCACAGATTACAGTTTGATCCATATCTGAGAATTGGTTTGAGATTTCGACCTGAAAATTGTTCAGGGTAGGAGTGAAGGGTCCAATCAAGCTTCCTGTGAAGTTTGATCATCATTGGTCGACTGGTTTGGGAGACTGAGGTCTGAAAGTTCGAAAATACTTCAGTTATTAGCAGTTTCAGGTTTTTCGGTATCATCTATTGTCAATTTGATCATTTTCGAGCAATTTGGAGAGGAGTTTGTTGCTGAAACTGCCATACCTGCATACAACTCGACATTGGAAGATGTGGGGCTGATTTCAGCTCTTGGTGATGAAAGAGAACGGAGTCACCATGAGTCTTAAGCCGCTGTTTGGGTTCTCGGAGCTGCCATATACTACCGCCGTTGGTGCTATATTGAGATCTGAATAGTGTTTTGGAGTATGCATGTTTTATCTTGCTGGAATGTTTGGTAGACTAGGGTGTACAACAAGTTGTATCGATACTCTATCAAGTTGATTGAGTGATCTTATAGTATCTTCTGGTTGTACTATGAAGTTGTGATAGTTGGATTGATGGCCAGTTAGCGTCGCTGGGGAGCTATTCAGAAGTCAGGCTTCCAGTGATATAGATGAATAACTTCAGTTAGATAATACAGATCTGAGTATTTTTAGTTAGAGTACAAAAGATCTGTTTGTAACACAAGTTTATGCAACCTATACGTAACCTTGGATCGTAGCAAGCTTTAAACTTGAGCCGAGAGGATACAAGGTCACTCGGGCTAGAAGAGTAGATAGTGAAACATTTGAGTGGAAACATCCAGATCTAGATCCAACCTTGTCAATCCACATACCTCTGCACAGCCATATACCCCGTGTATTCCTAGACAGAAAAACACGTTATACGATAACGCCGATACCGTCAACATAGTGACTGTTGCAGCCGTAGCGATCTGAGGCAAACTCCTCATGCCTCCTCGTCCAAACTGCATGCTTAGTGGCTCTCTAGTAGAAACAAGGTGCAGTCTATTGTTCTGATAGCGAACTACATCATCTCGCAGAGCGGCTGTAAGCTTTTGGCAGTCTCCTCAAAGATGATCTGGATCGTCAAATCATATACATCTACGGACGGGAGCACCTCTTGGTCGTGCAACAGCAGGCATTGGTGGTAGCTCTCTCTGCAAACAAGCAAGCTTTATCTTTAACTCATGCATCTGCCGGATCATATCTTCAATTTGATTTTGTTGACCTTGGTTCTCTACAGGTCTCTAAACATGTACTCTCTGTATAAGAACCGGCAACACTGACACTGGAGGGGCAGCCGCAATAACAACAAGTCTAGGAGCAGGAGTCAGAAGCTGCTGTACTTGAGGAGCAACATAGGATTGAGAGATTACTTCTGCAAGCGGTCATCCTCTGCAACCACTCTCCCTCGTATCTACCTTGTTAGAATAACCACGGCGTCCTCAATTCTCCTTCAGTCCATAGTAACACCTCATTCGGTCGGTCGATCTACTAACATGAAGCATAATCGATCTACCGTAACCTCATCGGTGGTCTACAAGAAGAGCTCTGTCCTTCTAGCATCCAAGGTTTTTTGTTCGAGCGTTGAAAGCTGTCGATATCTCCGATCGAACTCTCTCAACAACTCTTTCAGTCACATCATACGGCCAAGCTGTTGCTCAATCCAATCAAAAAAAGTTCTCCTATTAACTCTATCAGAATCCTCTTCAAGAAATTCTTCTCGGAGAGCTCGCTCAAAACTCATCCAAACCCCAAGATTTCTTCTCTGTACATCTTTGACTTGATCCATCAACTCAAGAATCACAGCCAACTCAAAACTGCCGATCATCTCTGTATCAATCACCCTCACAAGCTCCATCTCTCCTCTGTACTCACAGAGATACTTGGAAACATCTCTATCTTCAAATCTTCCACACCTATTCACAATCGCTTGCAAAATCTTTGTAAATTTTAACTCACCCCTCTGAGGATCGGATGCTGTTGAACCAAGGTCGCAAGCATCTTCAGTATCTCAGCAATATCCAGACCCGACACTGTAGTTGCTGCAGAAGACGTAGGTGGAGTTGAAGGTGCAGCAGTAGATATTGATGCTCCAGCCGTAGAAGCTGTAGCAGCGCTTCCACTCTTGCGATCCATCTCTTCTCTGTATGAAATCTCAACCTCCGTGATCAATCATCCCAAGATGACTCCCAGTGGAAGCACCAAAATTATGTCGAGGAGAGTCTTTCACATGAAGGGTGAGCCTTCTAACTATGATCGACTTCCTTGAATGGAGGTAGAGATCGAATAAGAAGACAAAAGTCAAGCTGGTTGTCCACAATGACCAAAAGTCTCTCGCAGATACCAAACTCTGTCTGAAAGTCTATTACTACTCAACAGAATCAATTCTCCTTCACCAGAAGATCGATCCACCTTGAAACGCAACAATAGAAGAAATCTGAACTCTCAAACGCTTTATTGCCTTACTTGCACAGTTTCACAACTGAAATTTCTCAGAAATCCAACCTTCTCAATCTCAGTCTTCCTCCCCCACTCAAATAAATGTTATATGTTCGTCAGATTCATCTCAAAAATAGTATAGTAGATGAAATTCAAACCCCTAACTCTTATTTGTCTCTCTATGACAAGCTCCTAACTGAAATCTCTCAAAAATTTGATCTAGTGGCGATAAAAAGTCCTCCACAGACTGTCAACCCGATCCTCCACTCAATAACACTATCTCTTGTCCACTAAAAAAGTAATTTTACCTCCAAAAAGTATAATAGACAAAGTTCAAGCTCCTAAATCCTTGTCCCTCTCTCTGCGATAACCTTACAGTTGAAATCTTTCAGAAAGTTGATCTTCTCAGCCCAGGCTTCCTCTTGCGACTTGACGGCTCCTTCCTAAAAAAAGTAGAATACCTTCCTTCGCACGGCGTCGATTGTTTTGTCCAAATCTTAACACCCTTGCTAAGCTAAGGTCCTTATAAGTAGACGTACTTATCAAGTAAGCAGGCCCTCTGCTAAGCTAGGCCTTTCTTATTATTTACGTAACAAATCGAGCAGTCCCCTGCCAAGCTGAGCCCTTGCTTACTAAAAAATTTCTCAGACTCTTGATGCCACCTTGGTTATAGTCACACACCATCCAATGTAGGCCGAAGCTCCTACATTTATGAAGCCACCCACAGGGCTTACAGCCCCCTATATGCGCCCCAAGTATCTCTGTGCTATAACCAAGGTGGCATGCGGAGGCTTAGGTCAGGAAGCTCACGATTAAAGGAGATACTGGTCTCTTCTTCTCCCCCTAGATATGCAAGACGTGGCAACATATTCAACATAGACTCTCATCCAGGAGGTCAACATGCGAAAATAGGAAACACTGGTCAAGTGGATTTGATCAGGAGATCTCTTCTTCCTAGGTGGGCACCCTTATCACTTGGATGGCTTCTGTTTTTGTTAGAAAAGCAAATACAGTTGGTACATATTTCTAAAGGAAATTATCTCTACAATCTTTACTAGCTTTCTTACTAACTTCTCTATAATAACTTTATTTTTAGTAAATAAAAAGTCAAAAATATAGTACTCGCTAACATCTACGCACTCATATTGTCATATCATGAATTCGAGTCACAGCCAGAATCGACAAATTTCTCTCTTTCGCACTTTTCATAACTTAAGACTTGTACTAATTATTACTGAGAACGTTTTTTCTCGCAACCGAAAGCATGAAGTTGCTCTTCTCAGCGAGCTCCACATTTTGGAACTTTTCGCTCTCTTCAGGTGATATTTCAACTTAAGCTAGGGGGAAGCTTGCCAAGCATAGCCTTAGCTTAGCTCCTACCCAAATTGATAAGTTGGGGCGCAACTTCTTGAACAAATGTCAGTCTGATTGTCTTCTGAAGTTCCATTTTCAGTGGAATGCCATGGAATACGACACCATACTCTTCTATTGTCTCATACTCAAAGTACATGTTCACGAAATCTATTCACCGTTGAAGACGCGATCTCGCTCCTTTGCACTTATTGTGTCTATCACCACGTCAGTATGTAGATACTTCATTCCTGTCACAATTGTCATGGATATTTAGCTGGTCTAAAACATTATATCCACACTCATGATTAGGAGACTCATTATCTATTCTCTGACTTGAGAAAGATACAAACTTGATCCTCCATACTGAAGTTCATAAACAACACACAAAGAAAGACAGATGCGTGTCACCATAGCATCATCTCCTCATCAACCTCGTCATGTCATCGAGCCCTTGTTTGATCTTGTTGACTCGTGCATGAGTTACGACTCAACCCATCAGAATCTAAGTTGACAACTCTAGGTCTATGCACTACCTGGAAGTCATACTCTTGTAAGATCAGAGCTCATCGTGCAAGCTTCCTTATAAGCTTGTTGGACTCCATGAACCACTTGAGCGGCTGGTGATCATTGATGAGAGTAAAGAGATTTCTTAACAGATAACATCAGAAGTGTGTCCACACTGCAGTCAAACACTCTTCCTCATACGAACTATATCTCGTCTTTGCTGAATTGTTGGAGCGATTGACATACGCCACCACGAACTCCTTTCCTCATCATCATGTTGAGTCAACACTGCTCCAAATCCCAACGTACTCCAATCTTGATTTGTTCTTAGGGTTGCATGCATTTTGAATCTAAATGGCCGAGTTATCGCATTTTTGGTGTCGCACCCTTGAGGACTTAGCCGTTGGAATGAATCGGGTTGTGGTATAATTTTCGCGGATCAAAGAGGAGGGCGGGGCCGCCGTTCCCCAGAAGTATATATAAGGGAAGGGGGTTCCGTCGGCGAGCCACCCCCGGCGGGTGCGGCTGTCGCGTGTCCCGTGTGTAGTTGGAAAGGACGCCCTCTAATGGATCTTCTCAAGATGGGAGCAGATGTCAACCTATCCTTGAGCTCTACAAAAGCTCACTCCTACTCATCTCTCTACTGCCACTCTTGGTTCACCTTCATCAACTTGTTCAATGGCTTCGCAATTGCATTAAATCCCTTCACGTATCGAAAATAGAAGTTCATCAAACCAACAAATGTCTGAACTCAACTCACATCTATGGGGCATGAGATACATACAATAGTCTCAACTGACGTCTGTTGAACACCCAACCCACTTGGGTAGATGGTGTGGTCTAGATACTCTATCAACTCTTGGAAGAACTTGCAATTCACAAGGTGTAATTCAACCCTTGAGCTCTCAATTGCTCGAACACATCTCGTAAGTGTCTCTCGTGCTCCTCCACTGTAGCACTATAGACCAAGATGTTGTCAATATAACATCGAACAAAATCTAGTTGTGCTAGGATCTTGTCCATCATCCTTTGGAACTCAGCAGGGGTGTTCTTCAACCCAAATGATAAGAACCGTCACTGATACAAACAATTCCTTGTCATTATCGTGTCGGATTTTGCGTGAAAGATGTCCAAGAAAACGTGAGGTTCTTGGTTGTGGAGATGTAGTGTGCTGAACAGAGAACAAGAAAGAGAAACATAAGCACAAAAATGACGCTATATATACCAACTCCCAACGCATATACATTGCCGGTTCTTTCTCCTAAGAACTCAAGATTGAAAAACAGACCGAGGTCTGTAATCTGCTTCAAAAATCTCTACAAAGAGTCTCTAATTCTCAGCTTAGACCTTCACGTCGAGTTCACCACTGTATTGTGTCAAATATTGCATGAAGGATGTCTAGGAAAACACGAGGTTCCTAGCTGTGGAGATGTAGTATGTTGAACACAGACAAGAAACAAAGAAACAAGCACGAAAACGAGCGTCGTAATATATACCAACTCTTAATGTACATACACTGCCGGCTCTTTCTCCTAAGAACTCAAGACTGAAAAACATACCAGAGCGGTCCGTACTCTGCTTCAATACCCTCTACAACAAGTCCCTGAATCTCAACCCAGACCCAAAACTACGGTAAGCAGAGAGAGTGGCATAGGTTACTCCCTTTTGCTTTATGGGTTGATAGAACAACTCACTGTTCTACTATGGGATACATGCCCATTAAATTAATGTTGGGACAGAAACCGATGATGCCAGTAGAAGAAGATTTTCCTACCTGGGCTACCTTGCCATGGGAAGATAATATGGATCGTGTACAACTTCTATCACTAAGAATCAGACAGCTAAAATGTAGAGAAGAGGATCTTGTAGAAGCGCAACGAAGGTTGAAGACGGCTCGACTTGGGAACAAGGAAAGATTTGATAAGACCCATAGGCTTCGACCAAAGCCGATACAAGTTGGAGACTGGGTGTTGATATACGACAACACATTGGAGAACCAACACTCTACAGTCCGAAAGTTTTCAAGGAGGTGGTTTGGCTCATACCTTGTCTCAAATGTACATCAGAATGTTACCTATTCTTTGCGAGAGTTACATGGTACGTCTTTAAGGCTTCCTGTTGCTGGAAAACGAGTGAGGTTGTTCAGAAAGAGAGGGGAGACAATGGAGCTAGCTGAGTTCTTAAGATCAGACCAGACAACAAGTACAAATGAAGATCTTCTTGAGACAATTGAGGAGAGTGAGGATGACTTGGAGAATCATGCGGATCAGTGACGGATTGGCACATACCAGAGAATGTGTAAGTTTGGAGGGGGTGAATGTCGTGTTGCACGTGGGTCTGTACAGTGAAGACTAGTAATAGAAGGATTTTCTTTTCATTGTGTACGTAGTTGTGAAGGAAGCTGCCCTGTAGATTATCAAGCTGGGCAGGAGCTAAGCTGGGGCTATGCTTGACAAGTTGCACCCTAGCTTGGAATGAAATATCACCCTGAAGGAGACGAAAAGTTCCAGAATGCAGAGCTCGTCGAGAAGAGCGATTTCATACTTTCGGTTTCGAGAAAAAGCGTTATAGGCCATAGTTAGTACAAGTCTTAAGCTGTAAAAAGTGCGAAAGAAGGGAATCTGTCGATTCTAGCTCGTGACTTGAATCCATGATCTTACAGCATGAGTGCGTAGGTGTTCGTGAGTACTATAGTTTTGACTCCTCATTCACTAAAAACGGAGTTGTACAGAGAAATTAGTGTAAGAAAAGCTAGTAAAGAGTGTACAAAAAATTTTCCTAAAGGATATGTACAAACTTTGTTTATCTTTTTAACAGTAGCACATGCCATCCTAGTGATAGGGCGCATGCCTAGGAGGAAAGTGGTCTCAAGATCAATTCCTTTTGGCCTGTGTTTCCTATTCCGGCATGTTGACCTCCTGAAAAGAAGTCTATGTTGGATATGCAGCCTCGTCTTGCATATCTAGGGACGAGAGACCAGTATCTCTCTTAATCGTGAGCTTCCTGGCCTAAGCCTCCGCATGCCACCTTGATTATACCATGGGAGATACCTGATGTGCATATTGAGGTCTGTAAGCCCTGTGGGGCAGCCCCATAAGTGTAGAGGCTTCGAACTACATTGGATGACTTGTGATATATTCAGGGTGGCATCAAGAGCACGAATAACTTTTATTAATTAAAGGGCCAGCTTAACTAAGGAGCTGCTTTGATAAGTAGTTGTACGTATAAGGACATTAGGGGGTCAGCTTAGCTACGAGCTTATCTTTTAAGTAAATCAACCTACGGCGGTTTTTGACGGAGACTTTTACAAAGAACTGATAGAGGAGACGTGCGCAGGAGAGAGAGGAGAGATTTTTGACAATTGAAGACTTTGATGATGAAATTGACATTGAAATAAAGATTATTGAGTCTTGAAAGACTTGTGTGTGTGTGTATCTGAGTGTTTGATTTGCATTTGGTGGACGCAAGAGATAGAATTTTGAGTTCCGCCTGCAACAATCTGTTTTCTTTTTTAGCGTTCTCCTGATCAATCACAGTCAAGAGGTCCGTCCTCAAGAAAGACTCTCGTCACGACAACGTGACACCTAATACGCTATCAGACGAGTTACATGAAAAGATTCACGACACATAAAAACAACACAATACAAGTTCTACTAAATTTACATGTGTCACAATACGACAACGGTCCTACCAAGACTAACCACTACGCACTTGGTCAACCTAGCTGAGGTGCTAAATTGACGTGACAACATCCACACTCTCACCATTTTTGCTTGCATGACGTTGTCGTATTGTACATAGGTCTATACATTGAAAAGTATTGCTGAGAGATTTTGTTTCTATATTGTGTAAAGGAAGTTGCCCTGCAGCTTAACAAGCTAGGCAGGAGCTAAGCTGGGGCTATGCTTGACAAGCTGCCCCCTAGCTTGGGTTGGAATATTACCCCTAAAGGAGTCGAAAGACACCAGAATGCAAAGCTCGACGAGGAGAGCGACCTCATGCTTCTAGTTTTGACAGAAAGTGTCTTAAGCAATAGTTAGTACGAGTTTTAGGCTGTGGAATATGTGAAAGAGGGAAATCCGTCGATTCTGGTTCGTGACTCGAACTCATAATCGGATAGCGTGAGCGTGTAGATGTTCACAAATACTATAGTTTTGACTCCTTGTTCATAAAAAACTGAGTTGTATAGAGAAGTTAGTGTAGGAAAGGCTAGTAAAGATTTACAAAAAAATTTCTTCAGGTAAACATATGTACAAAAGTTTTTACCTTCTTGAACGGAACCAAAGGCCATCCCAGTGATAGGGTGCTTGCCTACGAGGGAAGTGGTCTCAGGATCAATCCCCTCTGGCCTCTGGTTCCTATTCCGGCATGTTGGTCTCCTGGAAGGGAGTCTATGTTGGATATGCAGCCACGTCCTGCATATCTAGGGGCGGGAGACCGGTATCTCCCTTAATCGTGGGCTTCCTGGCCTAAGCCTCCGCATGCCATCCTGAATATACTATGGGAGATACCTGGTGCGCATATGGGGGGCTGTAAGTCCTGTGGGGCAGCCTCATAAGTGTTGGGGCTTTGGCCTACATTGGATGGCTTGTAGTGTATTCAGGGTGGCATCAAGATGACATCGAGGGCACGTGAAACTTTTGCTGATTATTATGTACGCATAAGGACAGCAGGGGAACAGCTTTAGCAGGGGCCTTAAAACTGAAGCGGAAGCGGACATTTTTCTGAGAAATGTTTCTTAGAGAGCTTGAAGCGAACGATTGAAGCGGAAGATTACCGCGGAAGCTTGAAGCGGAAGATTACAGCGGAAGCGGATAACTACAGCGGAAGCGGAAGATTACCGCGGAAGCTTGAAGCGGATTATTACAGCGGAAGCGGATAACTACAGCGGAAGCGAAAGATTACCGCGGAAGCTTGAAGCGGAAGATTACAGCGGAGACGGAAGGAGGTGAATTAGAGTTTAAGAGGGGGTCATCGACAAGGACAGCAGGGGGGCAGCTTAGCTAGGGCCCTGCTTCTGAAAAGTGACTGCGCTTATAAGGACAGCATGGGGCAGCTTAAGCTGGAGCCTTAACTTTTAGGTAAAATACCTACGGCGACTTGGGATCGGGGACAGTTTTGCAAAGGACTTTTCTGAGAGAGCTGAAGCGGAAGGAGGAGGATTAGGGATTGGGAGTTGAGGACACGCAGGAGAAGCTTGGACGCTGAGGGAAGAGGAAATTTCTGACAGATTGAATTGGGAGATCATCGTAGGGAGAGGGGCAGGAGTTTTAAGCTTGGACGTTGTCTAATAAAGGGTTCGGAGGAGAAATTAGTCTCAGGAGGCATTTTTTTTGAGAGAGATCGTTTTGATCTGTCGCTGGAGAAAAATTTCTGAGAGTTTGCAGCTGGGAGGTTGACGCAAGGAGAGGAATAAGAGTCAGGGGTCTGAATTTCATCTACTTGCTTGAGATTGGAGTTAACTTGGTAGATCGTTGGTAGAAAAGTGATAGACGGAGAAAGAGACGCACAAGAGAGAAAGAGAGAGAGATTTTCTTTACAATTGAAGAGATTGAGGGTGCAGCCGGCACTGAAATAAAGTTATTCTGAATCGTGAAAGATCTATCTATGCACTTGAGTGTCTACTGGGTGTCTGTTTGAGTGTTTGTTTTGTAATTGGTGACGGCAGGAAGCAGGGTTTTGAGATCTCATCGCCAGCAGCAACCTATTTTTCCCTTTAAGTCGTTTCTCTGATCATTTACATTCAGGAGGTCCGCCCTCCCAAGAAAGACTCTCGCCACGACATCTAGTGCTTCCACTGAGAGTTATTGGGGTGATTGATTTGGAGAATTGACTGAATTGAGAAGATGGATCATAGTGCTGCCGTACAAGGTGTAGCTGCTGCTCAAGGTGCTCATGTTCAAGGGACTCCTGGTCAAGATGGAATTGGCTCTCAAGGAGGGTCTACGGTGGTTCCAACAGCAACAGCACAGCCTGCTGTAGACACGTCTCAGATTCTTCAGGCGTTGGCTGCCTTGATTCAGCAGCAGCCTGCAATTGGGGGAGCTGAGCAGAAGTCCACAAGAGCATTACAAGCAATTGTTGGTCGATGTGGACGATTCAATGGAAGAGACGTTACTAGGTACCTGCGGGAGTATGTGGGTGAGATGGAGTTGATCAGGGCACCTGAAGTTGAGGTAATTCTAAGCTTTGAGTTGACTGTTGTCACTGAACTGAGAGAGAAGGTGAGAAATTTACAGAGAAGACATCTAGGTGGGTGGACTTTGTTTGAGCGTGCATTGAGAGAAGAGTTTCTAGAAGAGGACTCTGAGAGAATCACCAGAAGAACTCTCATGGATTGGATAGAGCGTCAGCTTGGACGTTCCTTGGGATTGAATGAGGAATTCGTGAGTTTGAGAAGAGGTACTCTCAGCTTTCTGGTCTAGAGAAGTTGACGCTGGATGCTAGGAAGACGGAGTTGTTCTTGGGGGCTCTGGATGAGTTCACAGCAGATAGGCTTTGTTTCATGTTGGCTGATCGAGGGACTGAAGGGGGAGTTACATCTGATTGGAGGAGAGTGGAAGAAGCAGTATCTACCCTTGC
The DNA here is from genome assembly GCA_036924285.1 of Asterella californica. Classification (NCBI taxonomy): domain Eukaryota; kingdom Viridiplantae; phylum Streptophyta; class Marchantiopsida; order Marchantiales; family Aytoniaceae; genus Asterella; species Asterella californica. Next base: position 27,485,999 of record JAYKYS010000006.1, on the reverse strand, counting down.
TAGGCAACGTCGTGGTAGGATGGTGTTACAGCTAGAAACCTTACCAGAGCAGCAGAGAGTAGCTCCTCAAGTTCATGTAGCTCCACCTACAATACCTCAGGCACCTATTGTGATTCCTCAAGCACCCATAGTGGTTCCCCAAGTGATTCCTCAAGCGCATGCAGTACCTATCCCAGCACAGAGAGGACCTAGACAGCAACAGCGACCTGCTGAGAACCGAAATCAGAATAATTTGATAGAAGAGCTCACTCAACAGCTGAGAGATTTGAGGGTTGAGATGGCAGACTTGAGGAGAGACCAAACACCAGTTGCGCCAGGTGCTCGACCTGTAGGAGGAACCTTTACAAGGAGATGTATTTGGTGCGATAGCCCAGATCATCTCAGAGGAGACTGTCAAGACTTTGCGGTTGCCTTGCGAGAGGGCGTAGTCAACTATCAGAATAACAGGTTGTATTTAACCGCCACGGGGCAACCTCTGAACACATATTTTGGGAGAGGAGGAATGAGGAGTTCTCTTCCAGCACTTACTGGCGCGAATACTACAGCGATGACTGCGGGTTCTGCAGAGGCTGATGTGTATACTGGGAAGGTTGAAGTACGCGCTAATCCAACTATGGTTGAGCAGGCTAATGAGGTCTCAGTTGAAATGATGAAGAGAGGTGCTGAAAGCATTAGGAGAGCTACTGGATGGAGGGACCCAGTGGATGCAACTTCTATTCGAGCATTTTTAGAAGCGAGCAGTGAGCAGGATGCCATGGTGGAAGACAAAAGAAGACGGGATGCTTCCGATTTAGATGCAGGGGTACCAGAGGATAGTGAGTCAGAGGGTTACGAGGAGGAGAGCAGCAGAACCATCACCAACTGTACCAACTGGTAGGTCTCCTGCTGCAGAGGATATACCCTCTACCTCTACCGCCCCACCACCTACAGTAGACCCTATGGAAGGTGTACATGATTTACCACAGGAGCCTACTGCTGCGGATAGAGTGCGGGGGAAAAGGTTTACAGCACAGGAAAAAGGGAAAGCTCCAACTTACAAGTTAGCGGCAGACATCGAAACAACAACAGACTTGCGTGCTGTTCTGGAGCAACGCATTTTGGATGCTAGAGTTGAGTTTACTCTTCGTGAAGTGCTTGGTATCTTTCGTGCACCTACCGCCTTGTTGCGCCAGCGGAAGCTCTAGCTCAGTAGGTCGTAAACTTTACACCGCTAACCTGCAAACACAATCACATGTTAGAGTCCATGCACCACTTACCTTAGTTCTGTTTGGTCCGGACCAGAGCCGGACCGTTGTCGTGTCGTGGACCGGCTCCTATATGAAATTCAAACTTCGATGCTTGTCGCTCCAAAGACACTCATGAGAAGACAAGCTAGGCCCCAGCTTACGGGTTTTTGGCACAATCTCAGATCTCCATTTTCATCGCATAGATGAGTAGAGCTCCTTGTCAGCTTTCCATAGGCACTTTGTCTACTTCGTTTGGACGCCTAGTGGAGAAGTGATAAGACTCGAAAGATGGAGAAAATAAGCTAGGCCTCAGCTTACGGGTTTTTGGCACCACTTCGGATCTTCGTTTTTATCGCACCAGTGGATAGAGCTCCTTGTCAGCTTTCCATAGGCACTTCATCTACTTCGTTTGGACGCCTAGTGGAAAAGTTACAAGACTCGAAAGATGGAGAAAACAAGCTAGGTCCCAGCTTACTGGCTTTTGGCGCAACTTCGGATCTTCACTTTCATCACATAGATGGGTAGAGCTCGTTGTCAGCTTTCCATGGGCATCTTGTTTACTTCGTTTGGACATCCAGGGAAGAAGTTATGCGATTCGAAAGAAGGTAAAATCAAGCTAGGCTCCTAGTTACTTGCTGACTGGGTATTTAGGGCTTCAGGCGTTATATCAAACACGCAAGGGGTCTGCTTCTGATTATTGAGGGTTGAACTTCGTACGTACAGACGGTAACAAGGGGGCTGCTTAAGGGGCTTGCTTGCGCCTACGACCTGTCAGCAGACGGTGCGGGAGATTTGGAAGTCCAATGCAAGCGCGCAAGGCGTCGTTGGGTTCAGATCTGTGCAGGCTACGCATTGGTTCAAACGGTTTGGGAAGAGACGGATCGGGGAGTGCATACTGAGTGAAATTGAGACGCAGGAGGGAGAATTGAAGCTTTCAGTTACCTGTGAAGGGGAGTTGGACCGTTCGGGCCAAACCGGAGTCCAAACTTGCTGTCCTTGGATCCAACGGGATCAGAACACCGAGTTCTACAGGAAATTGAAGACGATACCAGTTTTCATCGGACGGTTTGGAAGTTCTAAGGGAAATTGGCTCGCAGGGAAGCGCTTACATCAGATTTTCGTTCACCTGCGACCTGAGGTTGGGCTGTTCTTCACGATCGGTGAGCCAAGCTCTTCGTTCTTGGTGCCTACGCGATCAGGGAGTCCTCATGTACGCATAGGAGAAGACTGTAAGTGAATTGGATTGTTGGTTTGGGTGTGGTGAGCGAATTTGGGCCGCAGGGAGCCGATTTACGTCAGTTTTTTGCAACCTGCGACCAAATTTCTCGAGTGGTTTTGCAAGGGGAACTCCAAACGGCTTGTTTGGAGTCTTGTTGGGTTCAGGGTAGCCAGATCTACCTACCAGAGAAGACAGATATCAGTTTGGACGATCCGTTTGTGCGGTGTGAGCGGTTTTAAGCCGCAGGGAGGAGTTTTTGAAGGTTCGATCACCTGCGACCGAAAATTGGTGATATCTCGACTATCGGGAGTCGGATCTGAAGGTTTCTTGGGCCAACGGAGTCAGCGAAGGAGACCCTATCGACATCTGAAGTCCGTTCAGCGAAAGGAGAAAGTTCCCAGATAGGTCTTTTTCGGTTTCTTCGCTACGGGTTTTGCTCTTTTGAGTTCGTTAAGGATTTAGTTGGTTGTGTATGGCTTGTGGTAGCTAGCTTTAGCCAAGAGCTAGTGTGTGGATGTGGTTTGGACTTGGGTTTGGATCGCGTGATACTATTGTGGCTCTGGTTGTTAGCAAAGAGAAGTTTCTCTTGCTTTGAGCTACGCTTTGGCGATTTCAGGCTAGGGTTGCGATTCAGGGGTTTGTTTTAGGGCTTCTGAAGTAGGTTACAGACCGCTCTGGTCTGTTCCTCAGTTTTGTGCTGTTTGGAGAAAGAATCGACAGTGTACATACTTTCAGAGTGGTATATATCGCAGCATTCTTTTTCGTGGTTGTTCTTCTCTATCTTGTCTTGTTCGACACACAGCATCTCCACAGCCAGGAACCTCGCGTTTTCCTGGACATCCTTCACGCACAAAATATCCGACACGATACCGTCTCTCTATTCATCAAGCTCAGCAATCCTAAGTCCCGACGTAGATCCGCCTGAGTCGGTCACAAACATGAGCAAGTCACAATATGACTTGGGGCGGACTTCCCATAAAGTCCAGGGTCCTAAACGGCGCCTCCAGCACACCTAGCGGTCCAACCGCCCGGGATGTCCGTCTAGGTCTAGGTTCCCGAACGGTGTCTAACCCGCCGACTCGTTCCCTAGTCTTGTCCCAGCCCTTACATCGTTCCTAAGTCCAGACATCCAAGTCTAGATCCGAACGTGCCTTGGAACCGGCCCAGTCATCACCTCATGCCCCCAGAGTCTGCCCGCCGAACCCTGGGGTCGGGTGACTCGTCCTGGTCCACCCAGGCATCGAGCCCCCCTCATATATACTTCTGGGGATCGGCGGCCCCGCCCTCTTCTTTGGTCCCTAAAAATTATCCACAACCCGATTGTGGTTCGGCCATAACTTCCAGCTCGGAGGTCAGATCGAGGAGTGTTATATATCACTGGAAAGCTCTCGACGAGGCCTTTCCAATGATACCTCAATCGCCTCGAGATCTTACGTGGAGCTCCGTCCACGACCTAAAACGTCCCTGGAGCTCCAACACTTGGCAGTTTTTCCGAAACCTGTGGTCCAGACCCAGGGTCGAACCCTGTGGTTCGTCTGCATCTCGGACCCACGTCTCGGACCTATGTCTGAGACTCATGTTTCAGCCCGTTCCCAGACTCGCCCCCTTAGGTCAGCGTTCGTCTGGGGCCCTCTTGGGGTAGGCCCTTATGTCATAACCCAAGGTTCTAACCTTGGTTCAGAGGAGCCCGCAGCTGTGGCACCGTTGCGCTAATTACGTCTTCGCTTATACGTGCGAGTTAATTAGTGATCGGCCCCAGATTCGTGGTCGCATGTAACCGGGTTCCCGTTGATTACCGCAGTCACCGAGGCTCGAACTGCAACTGCGACCGTGGTTACGGTATCAACTGCACGGTTCAAACGGCGTGATCATGGTTACGGTCTCAACTACACAGTCACCGACCTCAAAGCACAGTAATGGGTTCTCCGTCCGTTTTCCGTTCATTTTGAATTAGGCATAGTTTCACAAGAAACTCGTCCGTTCCCCGTTCATTTTGAATTAGGCACAGTTCAACACATAACTTTTTGCTGCATCTGTCGCATCCGTCATATGTCCTGAATCCACTTTCTGCATACGCTAAGACCGAAACCTTCAGTAACAGATGAGAGCAACACATATTAGTTTCCAAGCAGTCCACCAAGTACTGTAAATTACGTCTCCCGTAGCTGCTCACTGTCGCAGAAGAACAAAACATCACTGAAGATCAGACTTCAAAACGCAATACACTGATGATCAGACTTATGGAGCGCAATATCAAGCGATCAGACGCAATATCAAAGCTGTATTAACGAAAGCTCGAGGTTAACGAACACTGCGAGTGTGTTACCGATGCTCACATTTCGCGCATTGTGAGACTATCACAAGGACTATCAAGACCATCACGTTTCTGAGCACATCTGAGAAACGAACGTCTGTCGTCGATAAAATGTTTCAGATTGCAGCTTCTGGTAGCGGATGAAAGTGCCAACGCGTGGGCCATAGCATGGGAAGATGGGAGAGATTTTCTAGGCATAAGTGCCTCGGCTTATAGTCTACTGGAATTACGTGGAGATGACAATGTTTTGATGGAGCGGATCGTTGGTCAGCATTGGTACTGTCATTTCACCATTGTGACAAGTAAAGTTGTTGGAGGAAAATATATTCGGATCGACCAAGCACAGCCCTGTGGAAAACGACAGTTATTCGGTGTCTCTTCCAGATTCAGAAAGGCGAATGTCTACTACTCGAATTGTCATTCCTACCCAGTGTGTTATACCAGGGTCGAGCACAAGCACCACACCGGAGCAGGACATCAACTTTCGTGGAGAGGAGACACATAAAGTACCTGCAGAAGAGAGACGGAGAGATAAAGTAGCGAATTCTCATGATTATAAGAGTGGTTTTTTTGTGGGGTTTTCAATGGGATCTATGGCCGTGTTATTATCGATGGTTATGTTTGCTTTTGCTATATTGAAGTGGTGGCGGTGACCGTTCGTGATGGACTGTAATATGCGTTACGCATACAGTCAAAATGTATGGTTACATTTTTAACATTTTGAATGAATAGATGGCAGTCTTCGCGTATACTTCTTCGTCTATTATGTATCTTCTGCGTCATGTTATCTCCCTGTAGTGTTTACCGAAACTCTAGAAATGAATGTAAAACACGAGAGAGCTTGAGCAGCGCGCTCAGTGCGCGAAATGATCGAAGTGATCGGTCGCACTGAGCGCATCTAGTCGCGCGCTACACAGTGCGACACTTCACAGTGCGACATGTGACACTACACAGTGCGACAAGTGTAGTGTCGCAGTGCGATAATTGTTCGCTCGCACTGAGCCCTCAGTGCGACCGACCATTTGAAAACGATTTGACATCATCTTCGACGCCGAGATGTCCTCAACAGAAAAGGTCTTTTCAGCATCGACGCAGCCGATGGAACCGACCCCCGCACTGCACCCTTCTCCAACAGTTTGCGAACAGCTTTCACTAAGATGACTAACTTCTGCTCAGTGCGATACATTGACGGTCGCATTGAGCTGTTGGGGTTGTTACTTAAGTGCGACCAGTCAGTGATTCGCACTTAGTGCGATCTTGGACCGGTCGTACTGAGCGAGCGAGGTTAACTGCTTGCCTTTGGCATAAGGGTACTTTGAGAAGAGTTTAAGTAAGAACATAGAGTAACCAAATGATAAAACAAGACACTTTATTAACTTATTCCAGTTTCTCCCTACATAGATTAACCAAGTTAGAAAACAGATTAACCAAGTCAGAAAACAACACTTTATTAAATGGATTTCAGTTTCTTCATAAATTCAGTCGCTTGAACGATAGTGCAAGAACGCCAAATCAAATTGATTTCCTCCTCTGACATAGCGCCCCAGTAGTTCTTAAGAGCAGGATAAGGATCTCTTCCAAAAGCCTGTCTATACTTGGCAGCTACATAACCTGGGGTATCTTGGGTGCTGTTTGCCCATGATTTCAACCATGGTAGGAGTACATTCATGAGATAATCATCTCTGTCCATGTCACCTGACTCAGGCATGAAAGAAGGGGGATGGATTGCGTTGAATGGATGATTAGTACTATTCTTCTCAGGAGAGTCATCTATCAACAACACATCTCGTGTACACAAGTTAAACGCGAACAGTCGAGAAAAATCCTTCAGATACAAGTAATTACCACTAGCAGCTTCTCTGATAGTCTTGAAACGACTACACATGGGTTGTGCGAAGATTCTGCAGATCTGCATTATACAATAATGAGACAAGGTAAATAGAAAAAAAAGTGAAACAAAGGGAAGATATGTATAGTATGATTACTATTAACAGAAACAAAGTGAAAAGAAAATGGAAACATTGTGAAGATCTGTATCCTACAACCAAGAAACGGAAGCATAATGAGTTTGTTTGCAGTTACCTGGCCTGAAGCGATCCCTGTAGGCAAGTACTTTTTGGTCTCCATGGATCGAAGGAGGGCGTTGCAGTTGGTAAGAGTTTTGGATGTCCATATCAGCACTTGAAAATCCTGACAGCATATCTCCATGAACTCTTTAACTCCTTTTCGTGCCACATAGAATAAATCTTTTTTGGCACTCTGAACTTGGTAACCTCTCTCCTTAGCTCCTTGAAGCTCTAAGTCATTACGTCCCGTTCTTATCAACAAACCGTTCAGATCTAGAATCAGTGTCTTCCTTCTAATCACACTAGGATCTGTCAATCTGGGATAGAAGAGTTTAGAAGAACGAAGGCGAGTGACATCGTTCTTTAACCTCTCCAACTCCTCATCCTGTAGTTGTATGCGGTCGTACATGTCTTGTTCTCTCTGGATCGCTTCTGTTATTCGGAGGTTTAAACTTTCTTCTTCTTCTCTTTTCATCGCAAGTCGAACATCTAAATCTTCCTCCTCCCTTCTCTTGTTCAAAAGAGTCTCTGATTCCCCTACATGGCATGGATGTAGAAAGTTTAGAAGCAAATATTATACCAAAAAGCCTGTAACCGGGTCCGCGCATAGTGCGACGGAGAGCTCTCGTCGCACTCTCAGTGCGTCGGTGTGTACTAGACGCACTGAGCGCGCGAGGTTTACGCGGCGCATAGTGCGACGAGAGCCCCGTCGCACTGTGCGCGCGAGCTTAACGCGTAGTGCTACGGCCGCGCGCTCAATGCGACAGGAACACAGTCGCACTGAGCGCGAGTCTGCAGTCTTGCTTGCTAGCAAGACTGCTCAGTGCAACAGTGTTCCAGTCGCACTGAGCGCGAGTCCGCGGTCTTGCTAGCAAGACTGCTCAGTGCGACAGGAACACAGTCGCACTGAGCGCGAGTCCACAGTCTTGCTTGCTAGCAAGACTGCTCAGTGCGACAGTGTTCCAGTCGCACTGAGCGCGAGTCCGCGGTCTTGCTAGCAAGACTGCTCAGTGCGACAGGAACACAGTCGCACACATAAATCTTCAGTGCGACGTGCGATTATTGTCGCACTGCGCACCTGACCTTAAGGCCGCGCTCAGTGCGACCTCAGGCCCTTCGCACTATGCTATCTTGCATGTATGACCTATGACCGATGTACAACATCACCAAACAAGGATTTCACTGAACTCTACACACTTAAACAAGGATTTCATTGAACACTACACACTTCACTGAAGCAAGAGATATGAACCAAAGTAACTCAGAGAAGCACATAATACAGACACAAATAACCAGAAAACACAACCAAATAATACACAAAGATACCCTAAACATAGATAGCCGAAGTCACTCAAAGGAGAAAATAGACTTACCTCTATCATCGTGGACGTGGCCAACACCAAGCTCATCCACCATTGGATTGGGAGTACTCTCTTGTACTTCGTGCTCAATGGAGAATACTAACGCCTCCTCTCTCAAGATATCCAAGTGTCGCATGAGATGGGTTAAAGCCATCCCACAGAAAGTCTCTACGGAGACTCCTTTCCTCTGTTCTCGTATGTGCTTCTGCAGATGTAACACTTCTGCCTCCAGATTCTCGAACATGAATAAGGACCAATCATAATCCTTTTCTTCTCCTTCCACTTTAGATTTGACGTACAAAGCAAGTTGACCTGTAACAGCTTTAGGCCTTCTTCTCGCCAAGAGAACCGCATTCAAACACTGAAAAGCAGATCTCCATCCCTCGTATGCACATTCTCTTGCAAAATATCTTTTCCCCACTTTATCATACTCAGGAAACCAATCGTCTATTCGAACATGTCTCACGAATGGGGGTAAGATCACTGATCCTTCAGGAATAACAAAGACTTCCCGGATTAAGTCAAGGGTCAACTTGAACTCTCTATCCCCAATTTTGGCCATTCGTGTTGCTGCATTATAGGATTGGATGAAAGCCATACAAACTCCAATCTGACATAAACAAACATTACACATTACAATAAATATAGTGTATAACCAACCATCACCCAATAAAAGGAAGCACTTTAAGTCAAGAAGGGACTAATGGTAGATTACTTACGTCAGGCCGAGGAAAGTCGAAGGAGAAAGCGATCAATAATCCCAACTTCTCTAGATCGTCCTCGTCTATTTCGCTCAAAGCTTGACTAATACTTTCTTTATCCATCCATTGCCACACGATACGTCTCTGAACATCGTGTTGAGAAGTAAACGTAATTAAGAAGGGTCCTTCTTCTCGCGGTGCCATACTTGCACCTCCTTGCACCTCGTTCCTTCACTGCGGGCTGGTTCGCCCCTAAACTCCTGGTTCCAAGAGATCACTCTGAAAATAAAGCGAATATGTCAGTTAATATAGGAATGAGAAAACATGCCAAATATCGAAGAGAAAACAGCACGACGCACTCGCGCGCACAGTGCGACGGGGCTCTCGTCGCACTGTGCCCCGAGTTAACCTCGCGCGCTCAGTGCGACCAGTACACACTGACGCACTGAGAGTGCGACGAGAGCCCTCCGTCGCACTGTGCGCGGACCCGGTTACAGGCTTTTTCACTTCTAAACTTTGTACATCGCATTCATATAATATTGTCCGATAGAAGAGCACAATTCAGAGTAACGAGAGAATCGCCAACAACATAAGGAATCGAAACTCCAAGTGGTCGGACCAACAAGGAATGAAAACTCCAACTGAAGATCACTAATACTCCATGTGGTCGATCGGTAGCTGCCTCTGGGCGGAAGCAAGTGCGTTCAATGCGACTAGGCGGAAGTGCAGAGTGCGAAAGAAGTGCGGAAGCGCGTTTAGTGCGACAGTGGGCGGAAGCGAGTTGTAGTGCGACGATGAGGTTCAGTGCGAAGCTTGTGAACTTTAGGGACCATTGCGAAGCTTTTGAAGTAGTGCGACTGCGCGGAAGAGTGTAAAACAAGGAAGCTTTTAAAATAGTGCGACCAGCTGAAGAGTGTTAAACAAGGAAGGGTTTAGATGCGGTGTAAATCGCGATTAGTGCGATGGTGGGTGAAAAACCTAATTTCAGAACTAAATAAGTGGTCGCACTGAGCCTAGACTTGTAGCCGCGCTCAATGCGACACGTAGCAGAAACTTAAAAAAGTACGAAAGAACTCAGTGCGATCATAGCTCTCAGTGCGATTGAGAGCATATCGCATTGAGCGCGCAGCGCTCGATGCAGTCGCACTGAGAGAACATTTGTCGCAGTGCACTCTCAGTGCGACAAGTATACTGGCGCACTGAGAGCTCAGTGCGACCGCTGTATAGTCGCACTGAGCGACAAGTGTAGTCTTTAAACACTTTACCGCACTGCACTCAGTGCGACCGCTGTATAGTCGCACTGAGCGACAAGTGTAGTCTTTAAACACTTTACCGCACTGCAGTCAGTGCGACCAGTGTATAGTCGCACTACAGTTAGTGCGACCGATGGATTGTCGCACTTAGCGACAAGTGTGGTATTTAGTGTAATGTTTAGTTTTTAGTTCTTGTTCTAGTTAGTTTTTGAAATGTTTAGTTTATGAGTTTTTAGAGGTTCATATATCATCCACAAATTAAAGGAACAAATTAGAGTCACCCTCCAGGGAGTTGAACCCTGACAGGCCAAATCGACCTGGTCCGACAGGGTGTCCTGCACAAAACAAAACATATAACACAAAAGCCACAAGCAAAAAGATACGAAATTATCGCAAATACAATGAAGGACCACTAGATGCCCAGGTATGTTGTTGTCCACGAGATCTAAGAACAGTTATACAATGACGAACTTTTCTCTCAAAAGGTTGAAACGTCTTGTCAAGTGACTTCAAAAAAAGAGGATTGTCATGTTCCCGACTGCAAAGAGTTCTAAGAAAATCTAGAATCTCTTCACATCGCTCGACCAGATTGAATCTTTCTGTGTCTTCAGCTGCTCCTTCGTCAGATGCTCCTTGCTCCTATACATAAACATCTTCTGCATCCTCTGTAAAATCGAAGTGAGTAGGATGTCTTGACATTTCTTCATCTACATGGCTTGGTTCACACCATGGGTTCATATCATCCGGTACAACTTCTCTGTTGAAAAAGCTTTCCTGACTACTGAAAACATAAAATGGATAACTGCACCGCCGGAATGTGGATGAAAACACGGGTTGTATCGTAGAGGTCTGAGCATAAGCTCTGACCAAATGCTTGCATAACAAGTACGGGCTATTTATAAATGAGTAACAAGAACATATCCATCTCTCCAGGTCTGTGAAATGAATACCCGGCACAGACACATCTTTACTCAGATATTTCCGCCAAGTGACACGAAACTGTTCCCACCAGCTAGGAAATAAACGTCCATGAATGATTTGGTGTAAGGACACTTGCATATCTGCCACCAGACTTTCACAAATGATTAGCGTCAATTTATCTAAACGAGGACGGTTTAGAGCATATTTATAATCATGCTTCAATTTTCTCCAGTGACTCTCTACAATATTGGTAGTACGTGACAAACAAAGGAGAGGCTTTGATGCTCTACTGAAAATTTCCCACTTGTCTGGACTGTACCACTCTCGCCAGAGATATATCCACAAAGACAGCAGGTTAGAATTTTTACAGAATTCATAAATCTCACGAACAGCGGTACAATGTAATACGTCAGGAGTAAAAAATTTACCTTCTGTTGATGGTATAAGTGAATGCAAGTTGAAATGTTTGGTAATCATATCAACCACAACCTTCCGTTATTCAGCATTACACAATTGACCAACAACTTCCACGCTCTCTGAGAACCAATTTACATCAATAAAAGAGAAAAATGTACTTGCCTCCACACTGTTGTATGATCCAGTGGCTCTTCCTGTGCACATACATCGAACTTCGACAGCTGACTGAGCATGCTTCAAACAAAGCTGAATATACATGGCAGTAAAAACCGATCGTAATGCTGATATCTGACCAATGTCTTTGTCTGTGAGTGCGAACACAGGACGTAGTCCTCTCTCTCTTAACTTCTCAAACCACATCGTAAGAACCTTCTTTCTATATTGTTCCGTGAGTGATCTAGAACTCTTCTTCGCATCACCTTGTCTCAAGTAGAACATGTAGGATAGAGGCATACCAAAACCTCCGAAGTTTGCAGCAATAACAAACAACTCAAAACGCATAGAGTTAGTTTTAAAAGTACTGTCGATGATAATTTCTTTCACACTATCTATATGTTCAAAAAATGGGGTGCATATTGCAAAAGCAATGTATTCGTCTGTCTGTTCATACAACACCTCAACAAAACCTTTCTCGGCTAAAGCTTCACTGCGTATCAACAAGGATGCAGACTTCACTTGATCATCTATATCACGCAAATACTGTCTGGACTGAACTTCAGCAATCCAAAAATTCACCTGCGCCCGAGTTATAGTCAAAGGACTAATGATCTCTTTTTCACATAATATACGATATACCTCAGGCTTCCGGAGATTTAATCCAGATATAGACTCCAGAAACGTGATAGCATCCGCAGGAAAACAATGAGCCTTATGCGTTGGCTTCTCATGTGAGAGCAAATGTTGACAAGTTAAATATATTAACTTCTGCTGCACGTCCACTGTTATTCGTAAAGTGCCATTGCACTCCGATCTATCAATCTTCCGTTTCTTTTCTGGTTGTCTTACCTGTGATGTGGATCCTTCACCTTTCTCTCTGAATTTGGTCCGGTCGGATCGTGAGGTACACCATAATGTCGCCCTTAAGATCGAACAGTCTTTCACAGAAACACGCGGGTTACGTACTTCCCAATAGTATCCAGAGGCTACCTCCATATTCGGAATGATGTTTGTCTTCAGCCAAGACGTGAAACACAGGGACAAGTTACCAGAGTTTAAAGTCTGCAACTCATACATGCAACTCTCGTCTGAAAGATGGACTTTCAGTCGGAAAAACACAAATCCGTCTTTGCTATCTTCATCTCCGAAGCACTCTTTCACAACATCAATCATTTCTGAATGATCACACTCCACTGTCACTATGAAAGCGTTATCATCATCAATCTCATTCTCCAAGCCAGCTTCGCATGCTGTACTAACAGCATGTTGTTTGTTGTAACACTGGTTACATTGTTTGAACACAGCTAAATCAAGAGGATTATGTCCTTTGCGAGCACGCGTGAATGCGCTGATTGACAATGTCCGATTGCATCGATTGCAATAAACCATCTCCATGATAAGCACTCTAAAGCAGACAACGAAGACTCAGCTTGCAGCTCTCTCTCTCAGCCAAGCTCATTCAGCGGAATTCAATGAAGTAGCGAGGACGCCCGACAAGTCGCAGTGAGGACACCTTCAGTCGCAGTGAGGACGACGCCTCCCGTCGCAGTGAGGACGCCGCCTAGAGTCTTCAATGCCGCCGTCACGGTATAATTATGGATAACGGACTGCAGTTCAAAACTGTGCCCGGCTGGGACTGCAGTTCGTCAACTGTGACACTGACTGTAGTTCGTCGCAGTTGCAGTTCGAGCCTCGGTGACTGCGGTAATCAGCGAGAACCCGGTTACATGCGACCACGAATCTGGGGCCGATCACTAATTAACTCGCACGTATAAGCGGAGACGTAATTAGCGCAACTGTGCCACAGCTGCGGGACTTCAGCGGGAACCACTTAGGGTTCATCTGATCCCGACTTGCCGGCCAAGCCGTTAAGTCCTTCTCGCAGCGTTCACAACCTAGCGCAAGTCCGCTAGGGTTCTATTGTTGGGTCTGCGCCCGATCTTGAGAATGAAAGGCGTCAGACACTCACCCCCACTTTGGAGGTTGATGCCCTCATCAACAATGATCCTTTAAGCTAACACCAAATTCAAAATGGGTAGCCAACCCCTTGGCGTCAGAATTGCGTTCTGGTAGCTAACCCGCAATTCCCTTCTTGGCTTGAGTCTTAAGTTGTCGCTAGAACACTTAGAAAATTCCAACTAGTCTCGGGAAAAGCCTTACCTTTTTGGCTTACCCTAAACAAAACTAGTTGGCAACTTCTAAACATTCTACTTAAGACTCTAACTTGCTAACTATAAGTATTCACACCTACTTACAAGGTCCCCCGAAACTCACTTTCCGGTCGCAATCTGATTTGACTTAGACGCGTGACTAAGTTTACTTTGCAGTTAGAAAACCGCAAAGCAAGATCACCCCAAGCCCCAAGACAAGTATGAAAGTTCATACTTGCTTTGCCAACGGTAAACCTAAGTCTTGACATCAAGACTTAGTCTTGATTTAGATGCTTATCCAAACCAGCTCGCTTCCTTTGAGTGTGCTTCGTTCCTCCTCTTGACAACATCCTAGGCATCTGATCAAAACTAGTCATAGCCATGCACTACCAATACACTTAGACAAAATTTCCAGAAACAAAATGTTTATTTCCAAATATAAGATAAAGCTACAAAGTCCATCGGCCCAGATCGCCTCAAGTTGCTACTCGTATGGTTCGACGTTCCTTCACTCCTCGCTGGAAGGAGATGTCCTCATCTTGCTAACGCCCTTGTTGTCTTTATCGCCGTTTGAAGAGGTCTAGTACTTCGCTCGCATGTGCGAGATCTTCCTCTGGCACCCAAGTTGCTTCCTTCAAATGGTACCACTTTTCGCGCACCTACCGCCTTGTTGCGCCAGCGGAAGCTCTAGCTCAGTAGGTCGTAAACTTTACACCGCTAACCTGCAAACACAATCACATGTTAGCGTCCATGCACCACTTACCTTAGTTCTGTTTGGTCCGGACCGGAGCCGGACCATCTCCCTATTCATCAAGCTCAGCAATCCTAAGTCCCGACTTAGATCCGCCTAAGTCGGTCCCAAACATGAGCAAGTCACAATATGACTTGGGGCGGACTTCCCATAAAGTCCAAGGTCCTAAACGGCGCCTCCAGCACACCTAGCGGTCCAACCGCCCGGGATGTCCGTCTGGGTCTAGGTTCCCGAACGGTGGTCTAACCCGCCGACTCGTTCCCTAGTCTTGTCCCAGCCCTTACATCGTTGCTAAGTCCAGACATCCAAGTCTAGATCCGAACGTGTCTTGGAACCGGTGTCGTGTTGTGGTTCGGCTCCTATGTGAAATTCCTATGTAACTTATGTTGTGTTTCTTTTCTGTGTTCGTGAATCGTATCGCATAACTCGTCGAACGGTGTGATGAGTGCCACGTTTGTGATTATCTGTTTAAGTGATCGCACGATAGAGGAACGTGCCAAGTCATCGATCTGTGCGCGTTCACTTCAGTGGTCCTTGTCGTCGCATTTGTGTATAAAATGGTGGGTCGAAGGTTCATACGACATTCTCTCTCAGCGGGTGATTCGTGAGGGTTCTCGGTGGTCTGCATGGAGGAGTGAAGAACTGCAGGAGTGGTGGTTATGGACGGAGGTTTGTTACCGGCTCCGGATCTTCCTTTCCCGAATCCGTTTCATATCAAGCTTCATTGCATCCACCGTGATCACTTTCGACAGTGATTAGTTGCGTACTTTGACAATGAATTCATGAGGAGAGTGATGGAGTTACAGCTTCCGGTGATCCTTCCGATCGTAACATACGGAGAGACTTGAGATATGACGGTGTACATTTTGTTGTGAGGAACAATGGATCTCAACTATCCATCGAACGTTCCTTTCAACCTTTGGGTCGATGTCTGGTGCCATTGCAGACCGAAGATCAATCATGGGGCTTGGATCGTGAGAAACTTTGGGCATGAATATTACAATCGAGTGATAGCTTCACCGTTTCCTTTTGTCGTACCTTTTATTGTAGAACGTTTCCAAGTTGTAATATTGACATTGTATTAGTCTGCGGCTCACTGGTTTCATTCTGGTTGAGCGCTTCTGTGTAGTTACGGATCGCGAAGAATTCATCGACATATCTGAAGGATTTTCTGAGGTCTTAGAGTCTTGTTGATGTCTTATGTCTCTTTGGGAGTAAAAATTCGTTCTAAGGGAAAAGTTAAGAGGAGAAAAGACAAAAAGTAAAGCTCTTTTTGCTCTTTTGGGTCCACTTTTGGACCAATGGTGTTCTAGCTGATCCTCGCGACGTTTCTGTGGTTTCTGGAGGCTTCGGAGGTCCATTCGCAAAACGAAGGATATGGTTGGAGAGCTCTCGACCTAGGCTACAATCTGGGCTGAAGAATCGGTCGATTTCATGGAGGGATGAGCGCGTTATGATCGATTGAGTGGAGGGGGTACAATTCATACCTACCGCTACGTTTCTGGTTGTTCCGAGAGACTCGCGAAGAGTTTTAAGGAGCTGTCTGTTGACTTGGAGAGCTGACAAAGTGCTGGTTGTTTTGATATCAATTTCATCAGGTTCGTGATCGATTTGGATTCTGAACCGACCGATTGAAGTTGAGAAGTGCAGACGTGACAAGGCGGGAACAGCGAACTGTGATAGTCATGGATAGTTTGTTATTGCTTAAGTTTTGTCTCGAATTTCTGAGTGAAACTTTCTAGGATTGAAGCATGTCTTATCAGTAAGATACTTGGGAAGTTTCACCTCAAATGGTCGAGTAGTTTGTTCAGAATCTTGGATCAAATGTACCTGGGTCTGTAAAGCTTTGAAGTTAGCACAGATTACGGTTTGATCCATATCTGAGAATTGGTTTGAGATTTCGATCTGAAAATTGTTCAGGGTAGGAGTGAAGGGTCCAATCAAGCTTCCTGTGAAGTTTGATCATCATTGGTCGACTGGTTTGGTAGACTGAGGTCTCAAAGTTCGAAAATACTTCAGTTATTAGCAGTTTCAGATTTTTCGGTATCATCTATTGTCAATTTGATCATTTTCGAGCAATTTGGAGAGGAGTTTGTTGCTGAAACTGCCATACCTGCATACAACTCGACATTGGAAGATGTGGGGCTGATTTCAGCTCTTGGTGATGAAGGAGAACGGAGTCACCATGAGTCTTAAGCCGCTGTTTGGGTTCTCGAAGCTGCCAAGTACTACCGCTGTTGGTGCTATATTGAGATCTGAATAGTGTTTTGGAGTATGCATGTTTTACCTTGCTGGAATGCTTGGTAGACCAGGGTGTACTGCAAGTTGTATCGATACTCTATCAAGTTGATTGAGTGATCTTATAGTATCTTCTGGTTGTACTATTAAGTTGTGATAGTTGGATTGATGGCCAGTTAGCGTCGCTGGTGAGCTATTCAGAAGTCAGGCTTCCAGTGATATAGATGAATAACTTCAGTTAGATAATACAGATCTGAGTATTTTTAGTTAGAATACAAAAGATCTGTTTGTAACACAAGTTTATGCAACCTATACGTAACCTTGAATCGTAGCAAGCTTTAAACTTGAGTCGAGAGGATACAAGGTCACTCGGGCTAGAAGAGTAGATAGTGAAACATTTGAGTGGAAACATCCAGATCTAGATCCAACCTTGTCAATCCACATACCTCTGCACAGCCATATACCCCGTGTATTCCTAGACAGAAAAACACTTTATACGATACCGGCCCAATCATCACCTCATGTCCCCAGAGTCCGCTTGCCGAACCCTGGGGTCGTGTGACTCGTCCTGGCCCACCCAGGCATTGAGCCCCCCTCATATATACTTCTGGGGATCGGCGGCCCCGCCCTCCTCTTTGGTCCCTGAAAATTATACCACAACCCGATTGTGGTTTGGCCATAACTTCCAGCTCGGAGGTCAGATCGAGGAGTGTTATATATCACTGGAAAGCTCTCGACGAGACCTTTCCAATGATTCCTCACTCGCCTCGAGATCTTACGTGGAGCTCCGTCCACGACCTAAAACGTCCCTGGAGCTCCAACACTTAGCAGTTTTTCCGAAACCTGTGGTCCAGACCAAGGGTCGAACCCTGTGGTTCGTCGGCGTCTCGGACCCACGTCTCGGTCCCACGTCTTGGACCCCTGTCTCGGACCTATGTCTGAGACTCATGTTTCAGCCCGTTCCCTGACTCGCCCCCTTAGGTCAGCGTTCGTCTGGGGCCCTCTTGGGATAGACCCTTATGTCCTAACCCAAGGTTCTAACCTTGGTTTAGAGAACCACTTAGGGTTCATCTGATCTCGACTTGCCGGCCAAGCCGTTAAGTCCTTCTCGCAGCGTTCACAACCTAACGCAAGTCCGCTAGGGTTCTGTTGTTCGCGTCTGCGCCCGATCTTGAGAATGAGGGGCGCGACAGTATCGCAAAGAGAGAATTTCATGAGTTGATAATAGACATCATGAAAAGAAAGAGACAGGTATTGACTGAACAAATAAGTAGTCAGATGGTTGGAGCAGTAGATGCTATTGGTGTTGATCAGTCTAGAGATGATAAGTATGAGGCATGGGTTGCTGGTCCAACTGTTATTGAGAATGAAGATGAAGAGTTTGAAGAGGATAGGTCAAGCGCAGACAGCGATTTCAAAGAGAAGCACTGGGCAAGAGCGACAACAGAGACGCAGGTTCGGCCTGGAGGACTTTCTGAATCAGTACCTGCACTTGTGGATCATGGGTCGGAGATCAACATCATTTCCAAAGAGGTGTATGAGAAGGGGCAGTGGCCAATCGAAAGGAATCATGGTTGGGTGCTTCGAGCTGCAAATAACCAAAAGGGTGAGTTATACGGAGCCTGTCCCAATATGCGTGTAAAGATTGGAGATGTAGAGGTTGATCAGCATTTCTTTGTGCAATCGTCTGCCTCCTATCCTGTCATACTGGGCCAACCATACATCACCGCTGTTCGAATGGAGACAAAGGTGATGAACGATGGGTCTCATTATGCCAGAGTTCGGAGTCCTGACGACAAGTACTCAGTACAGTTTTTGACAGTCTGTTCGAGACATGAGCGGAACCGACAAACCCTTAGAGATTCTCAGGCGAAGAGATGTAAGGGTTTTCGCAGTCCACTCCTGTAGAGCGGGAAGACAGGAGTGTAGAACCTACTGTTGAGGTCCCGTCAGAGTTGGAAGCGAGACATGTAGAAAGGTCAGAAGACAAGTGTGGTGTACAGAGTTGGCAGTCTGGGTTGCTGATGTTTGAGGTAGATGGGTGGAGTCGATTTACAAGAGTTGAAGATATGGGAGAAAATACAAAAAGATGGATGGTGAAACAGGTATCAAAGTTGTGGCGTGTAGGAGCTCTACCTGAAACGAAGTGATTTCTGGCTTGTTTGAAGAGTTTAGGTCTGTACAGTCAGTTGTTGGTTGGTTAGACAATGTGAGTAGATTGATGGAGGGGAAAATAGTGTGGCGGTAATCCCTATCCACTCTCGACGCATATATGAGGAGATTGCTACATACGTGCAGTTCTTTCCTCATCCGATGCAGAATAATGAAGGGAGAGAAGCAAGTTGTTGGTGTGCACTCCCTCAGGAAGCAGATGTCCATGCGAAGTACAAATCTGTACTGAGAAAGGCAAGACCGGTAGCAGCTCAACTACCTGCTAACTCCCAGCAGCAAGTACAGTTAGTGGGGACTGAACCTATATTGCGTGATCATAGACGAGTAGGGCACCAGTTTACTGAGGAGACATTGAAGGAGCTCCAGATAGCAGGGGGTGATTTCTTGACTGAGGTTGAGAAGACAGTGTTTGAGCAGATGATAGTGAAGCATGGTAAAGCATTCTCTTTTTCAGCAAAGGAGATAGGTTGTGTGGATCCAAAGGTTATAGCGCCTATGGTTATATTCACAATCTCTCATGTGTCTTGGGACTTGAAACCGATCCCAGTTCCTCGTGCTTTGTTGCCTAAACTCATCGAGTTGTTGAAGGAGAAGGTACAGATGGGGATACTTGAGCCGTCTATGGGACCATATTCTAGCAGGTGGTTCACTGTACCCAAGAAGTCATGAGCTTTGTGTTTTATTCAAGACTTACAGCCTGCGAATAACGTAACCATACGTAACGTTGGGACGGGTCCTGTGATTGAAGAGGTAGCAGAGGCATTTGCAAGGAGAGCTATTTATTCGATAGGAGATCTATATTCTGGTTATGATCAGTTCCAGCTGGCTGTGGAGAGTAGAGATTTAACTACTATGCGTACGCCTCTGGGGTTGATGCGGATGTGTACTCTTCCACAAGGAGCGACGAACTCGGTGGCTCATATGCAGAATGCGATGCATAAGGTACTAAGGGAGTTTGTGCCTGATATTATCATTCCATTTCTAGATGATATTCCTATAAAGGGTTGCGCGGTTGAAGACAAGGATGAAGCGGTACTTGCGAATGGGTGTAGAAGGTTTGTTGCGGATCATATCAGGGATGTAGAACGTATCTTGACTCGCTTGGAGGAGGTACATCTCACCCTGTCAAGAGCTAAGTCCAAGTTTGGTGTGTCTGATATTTTAGTGGTTGGACATCTGTGTGGTGCTTTTGGAAGGCGACCAAACCCGGAGAAGGTTGAAGCTATAGCTAGGATGGCAGACTGTAAAAATATCACGGAGGTTCGACGCTTTCTAGGTGCTTGTGTATTTTATCGTTTATCCTTTTCTCATTATGCCCATGTTGCTGAGCCTTTGTATGCATTATTGAGGAAGGGTAAGAGGTTTGCATGGACCTCAGTCCATCGAGAAGCTATGAATAGGTTGAAGGAAGCTCTACAGTCTCCACCTGTTCTAAGAAGAGTAGACTACGGATGTGAGAGACCTGTCATTGTCACAATAGATACTAGTCCAAAGGCGATTGGCTGGGCAATAGGTCAAGATGATGCGGATGGTATGCGGCTTACCTCTAGGTTTGGAGCTAGGATCTTGACAGACAGGCAACGGGATTATCCTCAGGTGAAGCGTGAGTTGTGAGGGGCGGTGACAGCGATGAAGACAAACCGTGAGTTTCTGATTGGTGCTCATGTAGTCTTAGAAACGGATTGTCTACCTCTATTAGGCATGATATCCAACTGTACCACGTCAGACATAGCAATGTTACGTTGGATTGCCTATATTAGAAGCTTGAACCCAGAGCTGAAGCATATAAAAGGAAAGGAGAATATGGTCGCAGATATGTTGTCAAGAGCTCGATTTGTAGACGAGGATGTCATGATTTCAGAAGCTGAGGAAGAGGAGAGAAAGGATGCTCAGTGTCAGGTTAATCGACGGACTACGAACTTGGAGCCGTTGATGTTTAGAGATGAGCTTTACACAGGTAGACTTCGTGACATAGGGTATTATCTGAGCTTGTTGGAGAGGCAAGAGAGGTGGAGCAAAGTAGAGTTCAGAGAGATAAGAAAACAAGCTTACAACTATCTTCTGCATGATGGGTATCTTTGGAGACGGCCACAGAGGAGAGATGGGATGTTCATACGAGTAGTTGACGATCTGCAGACTAAGCAGCAACTAATGAAAGAGTTCCATGATTCTTTGTGGGCCGGACATCGAGGGATTTGGGCTACCTACGTCAAGTTGAAGGAAAGATATTGATGGAAAGGTCTGTACCAGGATGTGGTAAACTACGTCAGTTCCTGCTTACACTGCTAGTTCTATTCAAAGATGCGGTATAGAGACGGTCTTGTGCCAACTTATCCGTCTTGTATTCACTTTCAGTGGGTTCTCGACTTGGTGGTGATGCCTCTGGGGCTATGGGGCATGCGATATTTGGTTTTGGCTCGTGAGGATCTTTCCAATTTTGTAGAAGGACGAGCTCTGAGGACGAAGACTACAGAAGGGATTTGTAAGTTTGTTCTTGAGGATATTATCTGTAGATATGGGTCTGTAGGAAGACTATGGGCAGATAGGGGAGAACTACGTGGTACAGAAGCAAAAGAGTTTTTTGCTCGATATGGTGTGAAGCTCAAGCTTACTACTGCGATGAATCCAGAGGAGATTGGCAAGAGCGAGCAAGGACATCCATCAATAGTTCAGGCTTTGGTGAAGACGTGTGACGGTAAGCACAAAAAGTGACCTAGGTTACTCCCTTTTGCTTTATGGGCAGATAGAACAACTCATTGTTCTACTACAGGGTACATGCCTGTTGAGTTAATGTTAGGGCAGAAACCGATGATGCCAGCAGAAGAAGACTTTCCTACCTGAGCTACCTTGCCATGGGAGGACAATGTGGACCGTGTGCAACTTCTCTCACTACGAATCAGACAGCTAGAATGTAGAGAGGAGGATCTCGCTGAAGCGCAGCGACGGCTGAAGGCGGCTCAACTTGAGAACAAGGAGAGGTTTGATAAGACTCATAGACTTCGACCAAAACTGATACAAGTTGGGGACTGGGTGTTGATAAACGACAGCACATTGGAGAACCAACACTCTACAGTTCGAAAGTTTTCAAGAAGGTGGTTTGGCCCGTACCTTGTCTCAGATGTACATCAGAATGCTACTTATTCCTTGCAAGAGCTAGATGGCACGCCTTTAAGGCTTCAAACGAAAACGAGTGAAGTTATTCAAGAAGAAAGGGGAGACTGTGGAGCTAGCTGAGTTCTTAGGTTCAAAACAGACAGGAGCAAATGAAGACCTTTCTAAGACGGTCGAAGAGAGCGAAGACGATTTGGAGGACCACGAGGATCGGTGACGGATTAGCACATACCAGAGGATGTGCAGGTTTGGAGGGGGTGAATGTCATATTGTACATAGGTCTATACAGTGAAAAGTATTGCAGAGAGATTTTTTTCTATATTGTGTAAAGGAAGCTGCCCTGCAGCTTAACAAGCTAGGCATGAGCTAAGCTAGGGCTATGCTTGACAAGCTGCCCCTTAGCTTGGGTTGGAATATTACCCCTAAAGGAGTCGAAAGACACCAGAATGCAAAGCTCGACGAGGAGAGCGACCTCATGCTTCTAGTTTTGACAGAAAGTGTCTTAAGCAATAGTTAGTACGAGTTTTAGGCTGTGAAATATGTGAAAGAGGGAAATCCGTCGATTCTGGTTCGTGAGTCGAACTCATAATCGGATAGCGTGAGCGTGTAGGTGTTCACAAATACTATAGTTTTGACTCCTTGTTCATTAAAAACGGAGTTGTATAGAGAAGTTAGTGTAGGAAAGGCTAGTAAAGATTTACAGAAAAATTTCTTCAGGTAAACATATGTACAAAAGTTTTTACCTTCTTGAACAGAACCAAAGGCCATCCCAGTGATAGGGCGCCTGCCTAAGAGAGAAGTGGTCTCAGGATCAATCCCCTTTGGCCTCTGGTTCCTATTCCGGCATGTTGGCCTCCTGGAAGGAAGTCTATGTTGGATATGCAGCCACGTCCTGCATATCTAGGGACGGGAGACCAATATCTCCCTTAATCGTGGGCTTCCTGGCCTAAGCCTCCGCATGCCATCCTGAATATACTATGGGAGATACCTGGTGCGCATATGAGGGGCTGTAAGTCCTGTGGGGCAGCCTCATAAGTGTTGGGGCTTCGGCCTACATTGGATGGCTTGTAGTATATTCAGGGTGGCATCAAGATGGCATCGAGGGCACGGGAAACTTTTGCTGATTATTATGTATTATTATGTACGCATAAGGACAGCAGGGGAACAGCTTTAGCAGGGGCCTTAAAACTGAAGCGGAAGCGGACATTTTTCTGAGAAATGTTTTTTAGAGAGCTTGAAGCGAAAGATTGAAGCGGAAGATTACCGCGGAAGCTTGAAGCGGAAGATTACAGCGGAAGCGGAAAACTACAGCGGAAGCTTGAAGCGGAAGATTACAGCGGAAGCGGAAAACTACAGCGGAAGCGGAAGATTACCGCGGAAGATTGAAGCGGAAGCGGATAACTACAGCGGAAGCGGAAGATTACCGCGGAAGCTTGAAGCGGAAGATTACAGCAGAGACGGAAGGAGGTGAATTAGAGTTTAAGAGGGGGTCATCGACAAGGACAGCAGGGCAGCTTAGCTAGGGCCTTGCTTCTGATAAGTGACTGCGCTTTTAAGGACAGCAGGGGGGCAACTTAAGCTGGGGCCTTAACTTTTAGATAAAATACCTACGGCGACTTGGGATCGGGGACAGTTTTGCAAAGGATTTTTCTGAGAGAGCTGAAGCGGAAGGAGGAGGATTAGGGATTGGGAGTTGAGGACACGCAGGAGAAGCTTGGACGCTGAGGGAAGAGGAAATTGCTGACAGATTGAATTGGGAGATCATCGTAGGGAGAGGGGCAGGAGTTTTAAGCTTGGACGTTGTCTAATAAAGGGTTCGGAGGAGAAATTAGTCTCAGGAGGCATTTTTTTTGAGAGAGATCGTTTTGATCTGTCGCTGGAGAAAAATTTCTGAGAGTTTGCAGCTGGGAGGTTGACGCAAGGAGAGGAATAAGAGTCAGGGGTCTGAATTTCATCTACTTGATTGAGATTGGAGTTAACTTGGTAGATCGTTGGCAGAAAAGTGATAGACGGAGAAAGAGACGCACAAGAGAGGAAGAGAGAGAGATTTTCTTTACAATTGAAGAGAATGAGGGTGCAGCCGGCACTGAAATAAAGTTATTCTGAATCGTGAAAGATCTATCTATGCACTTGAGTGTCTACTGGGTGTCTGTTTGAGTGTTTGTTTTGTAATTGGTGGCGGCAGGAAGCAGGGTTTTGAGATCTCATCGCCAGCAGTAACCTATTTTTCCCTTTAAGTCGTTTCTCTGATCAATTACAGTCAGGAGGTCCGCCCTCCCCAAGAAAGACTCTCGCCATGACAACGTGTCTTTGAGCTCTAGTCCACCAACTCGAATCATTGACATCCATACGATGCAGAGGATGTCCTAAGTACTTTAGTTTTTCATGACAATCAGCATACATGTAATGCATGGATGACTAATCATCTTATGACTCATTCATCCTTTGTGCATCACATGATCCTCCACTCATATTGTTGTCATCCATGCATTGTATGAATGCTCAATACTTGTAAGCTCTATCGTCCTTCGACATCCATGCAATACATGGACGCTCGACATCTTTTAGAGATATTTTCTTCAAAACTTTTTAATGCATTTGTCATCGATGAAAGAATATGTTCAAATTTTGTAATAATTTAAAGTGTTTGTCATGTTCACATAAGCACGCATGTGTGTGACAACACTTAGTTAAGGTTTGATTCAGTTTTATACTTTGTCTCGTTGTTAGTGAGCGCTTATCTTATGTTTAAGTTTGTTATCTGTCACTATGAATAAAGTCATTTGTGGTTTTGTGGTCCATTTTTGTGTTCGATGACAAAGGTTTATATTGTGCATGATCTTGAATCATGAGTCTAGTCTCGTTTGTCGTATGTCTGTGCAGTCTCAACTATGATTTTTATCGTATGTTTTAAAATTTATATATTTTTGTGTGTCACGATGATGAAATCTCTTCATTATCAGAATGTCCATTATGGATAGAGAACTTGTGAGCGAGAGCTCGTTGTTATGGACGGTTGATTTGTATCTTTTGAATGCATTTCCTTTGTAAGATAATCTTGGTTAGAGTTTTTTTTTTGTAGAAGAAGAATCGGCAATGACTATATTCACCCCTCATTAATAACATAGAGAGTTCCATCATTACAGATAAAATAGCAAGACATATTTGAACACTCATCATCGATCTCTCGAATATGAGAAGATATTGATGAAGTTGTTTCTCTATAGCAAACAGATGCATGTTATCAACATCCTCAGTCCAAGACTTCGTGTCAAGTTGCCAACTTGTTGAACGAAACAATTTGCTAGGACATCTACAACTTTGAGAGGTTTATTTTTGTTGCAGTTTTCCATATTGAGATTGCAAGATCAAACTCAAAGAAGATTTGACAACTTCCGTTCGTCACAAACACCTTGAATAGCTTTCCATCAGGTTAATTTTCATGACGCTCATTTTTTTTATAAATCTTTTATAAAAAAAATATCTTCATCTCCAACATTTTGACCTTTGAGTTGCTTGCATTCTCACTTGCAGAAAATACTTTCTTGCAGATCCCAATGAAGTCCAGTTCGAAAAGCCAACTGAAAGTGACTCTCTAGTTTAACATCTCTATCGATCATGTCTTCAAATCTGGACAAATTATGAGCTTTCATGACCAAAGATTTCCGTAATTTGACAATTGCTGTGTATTATCATTCCATGAATTGCTTGTGAAATATTCCATTTGTTATGTGAAAGTTTTTAGGAAAAGAAGAAAGTTCAACAACGAATTATCTTAGATACTCTTGTTAAGCTAACTTTCAATGTGGATATTGTTTTGTGATCTTCTTGATAGAGTGAACACTCCTCAATCTAACTTAATTTCTATAAGTGTTGAGACCTCATGATGGAACGTTGCTTGATCTCAAATGAAGAGAGATAAAAGACAATGACATACCTCAGAGGAAGAGAAAAATGCAATGCAGTGAATAGCCGACAAATGAAAAGACCTCATCAAACCTTACACGGGAAAGAAGGACCCGTAAGACCAAGCAACTAACACCCCGAAGGGAAGAACACCGGGGTTAAACTTTGCTATAAGTAGCTCTAAGGTCGCCTACCACCCCAGAGGAAGAGGAGGCTGAGATAGAGAAGGAGGGCGAGGAAGAAGTCGAACCTTTGATTCTTCTTCTAGGGAATCCAACCAAGAAGAGATGTTCACGCAAGGAGGAAACAGTAGCTATTTGTACATTATATAGCAGTTTTTTGGCGGATGTAGTTTAGTTGTAGTTAGTTGTTTATAGTTTATGGTAAACAATCCATGTAATTTATCAGTGTAAACTAGTATCTCGTATAAACTTGTTAGGAGTTATAAAACCATGTGACAAGCAATGAAATGTGTTTGAATCTCATGTAAATGTGGGAAGGTTGTCAGAAATGTGGAAAAACTGACTAGAAATTACAGATCTGAAAGTTGGGGGAAATATGTGGCGGAAGGATTGCAAAATATTTTCAAAGTGATGTCGCAAACTTGTCATAAAAATGCATGTCACAAACATGTCAAAAAGTCATTGAAACATTGTCACAAACATGTCAGGCAATGGTTAAAAATGTGTAAAACTGCATGTCAAAAAGACCTCGTAAAGATGTGGGAAATATCGATGATCTCGGAGATGGAAACTTGTCAAAAATATATCATAATCCTATAGAAAATATATCATAATTTCTTTTTAATAAAATTATAGAAATAACATCAAAAGGATTTCAAAAATCTTAGATATTTCTAGTACATAAGTTGTCAAAAACCTAACGTAGTTATGTAAAAAATCTTATAATATCATCGAAATTATGCACAGTAACTGTTTCTGATAGTTTTCTCACACTAAGTGCATTGGGATTTAATGCAATACTGTGACTTTGTCTGAGTTTGTCATATTGTATAATAACGTTCTGAGGATCAGTTTCTAACATCTTTCCCAAATATGAATAATTTCAGAAGGTAATTTCTGACATATTTTCAATCCTCTTCATTAGTTTTCAGACTATCTGATGATGTCAAATGTGTGTTTTAAGACAGTTTTTAGTTCATAGACATGGTAGAGAAAACAAGTCATATGTAGTAGTAGATGACTTTCATTTTGCATCGCAAGCTAAGACATCAAAAACTTGTGGTTTCTCTACAAATACACATTTCCTATAAAGCGAGCATAATGTGACATCAAAAGTTGTGTTTGTGTTAGTCACATACAAACAAAATACAAAAAATATTATGATTGTCGTAGGAACATGGAATGGAGTTCATCCACAGGCAATACATATTCTCAACAAAAATCGATGAAATCAACAAAATTTGTTGTATAACAAAAGTTAGAATGTGATGACTTATGATCTCATATGCTGCATGACGATGAGATTATGAGTCGAAGTCGTCCTTGTCCACCCTTCAGACTACACTAAAATACTATAATTGCCATAAAGCGCGAACCAACATCCACAATACAAAAAAGAAAAATAACGATTAAAAAGAAAACAATAGATTGAATGATTGAAGCGTGAATGAATGCATGCTCAAGGCTTGAACCCCTAAACTATCACAGCAGATGAGAAACTAACCGACATTGTGCAGAGAAGAGCGAACCTTTGGGAGACATCTAACACAAGGAGTTGCTTGGTTATTAATACTATATCTATATTAATCTTCTGCTTTTCCTCTTCATCTTTTCTTATCAGAAGTTCATGTTGTATGCATATTCCATCTCTTCCATCTGAAGATGAGAAGAGTGCTACAAGCTTAATTTATTACCTAAGGAAAGGGTTATGTAATACATTAATACATTTATAAAAGAATTATTTTAGTTCACTAGACTCCCGCATTTATATTCTCTGAAGCGCAAAGTCCCTCACTCCACTTATGGGTTTTTGATTCATGTTTTCATTGTTCTTGGAATAATTAATAATTAATAATTAATGTTATCTAATATTTTTATTAAACTTAATCTAGAATATTTATATAATAGTTATAATATTTTATAATAATACATAAAGGTACCGAAGTTGATCGAGATGCTTATTCATCCCACAAACGAGAGAAAAAATTGAACGTCTTATTCTCAATCTTAAGAGAGTACCGGATATCCTTTTGCTATTGTTCTAAGTTGTTGGAAGGAATATTGCGCTTCTAATGGGTACGTGGCACTGAAATAGAAACTAATGATACTGTAAATGACCAGATGTCTAGGTTTATAAACACAAAAAATCCCATTTTAAGTATTTTAACTAATCATGCTAGAGTTATAGATAAAACACTTAAGGCTAAATGAATTTCACAACTAATAGATTTAGCAGCACACCTCTCAAATCACCTAAAAAGGAATATCTATTATTTGATCCAAAACCAGCCATAAGTACTCCAAGAAGTGACAGCAATAAACAAAAAACTCCAACTCTAAAATTAGCTAATACAGTATTATATTCAAAAATAACTATGATCAAAATTCACCTTTATTATTGGTTGTAATGTACTCCAAAGAAAAGAACAATATTGTAAGATATGAAATAATTCGAGAACCGTGTTTACACGATTCTGCAAGCAGATAAATATAAGTGTAATAACTGATGAAAATAAAGACTATGATTTTTAATATATCAGTTCTCTTCAAGGCGAAACATGCTCGAAGACGAAAAAACAAAGGAAGTTCAATGTTTACTTCAAAAAGTAAAAAATCTATGGCATACTTGCACTTGGATGCACTTTATTATACGTAAAGATAGGAAACTATAACATTGCTCTCACTCCGAATAATAAGTCATATTTTCATGAAAATGTTCAATCTGTCTTCACTTTATCTCTACTTTTAGTATAACTGGTTTATAGATTGGTAAAAAAAAATAGAGAGAGAAAAAGAAAAATATGCATCCCAAGATTGGTGTTCAGACAGGTGGTTGGGAAAAGAACGAGTGGTGGAGATAAATACATTAACAGGATTGGTGCAAAATTACATTATAAAACAAAAAAAATGTATAAAATTAACTAGTACGTTTAATGGGATCTGGTTACGTTTAAATTTCACCGTGGCAGATAAAGTATCATTTCAAAATTCGTCATAACATAAGAGTCTTTGAGGATTAGATGAAATAAACAAAAGTAGATACGCTGCTAGATACTAGTAGTAGTTAATAGAAATGAGACGCGGCTAAAACAAAGAGACACCGTGCCTAAAAATGGGGCTTGGGACGAGCGGCATGCGCAGCTATCGCAAGGACAAGGAGTCTAATATATTTTCTGCACTCGCACTGGGTATTCACGGTCTGTTGAAGCCATCCAGCTACACGTGAACACTGTGAAAACACATAACCTATAAGTCGAGTACACGAAATGGACTGTATCCGGTTATAAGTAAAGTGGTACGAGAAACAAATGCAAATTTTGATTTGAATCTATGACCGAACGTTTTCGCTTGAAGGGTTTGGTCATAAATTTGAAGGTGTGTATATACTTCTACATGTGACGGTGGAAAAGATGACTAGGCATGGCTCAAAATGTTGTGAGAAACAATGGCAGGTTGTCATTAGTCCTTGACAAAATAAAGATCTATATTGTTGATGGTAACTGCGATCGAACTTCAGCTACGTTATAATACGTAATACAAGGTCCATCTCGTATTACCGACCCTATGGCTCTCAGAAAAGCGGGAGGAAAATTAACCACCAGGTGCGCATGGCCTAATAAAGTAGCACAGTTTCGTATACTACAATCGTAGTTGTTGTGGATGAAGGGATCCTGGACTGTAGTCGCAGTAGTTGTGGATGAAGGGATGCTTTCACGGTAGAATGAAGCCCTAAGAAAGGTGTGCGTTTTTTCTCGTGGGTTGGGCGAGTTGTTTGGCTGCATTTGGAAAGTGCAGATTAAGTCCATGCTGTAGCCTCGGCTACAGTTCGTGCGCAGTCATTGCGCAAATCGTTAACGATTTGTTTTGAGTTTGCACGATCTGAGACAGTCAAGACCTTCACGTCCAACTGAACCTGCTTCTATTTCTTCAAAGCCTTTGGCTATGGTGATCCAATCTCTTGTTAACCTTTTGTTTTCACCCTGCATTGTCCCTTCTTGTTCGTCTCTTCGTCTCTCGTCCCTTTCCCGTTCTCCTTCCTCCATCTTGTCTCAGAAACCTGTTTCAGCTCTCGGCGGGTTGAGTTTTGGAAGCTCTGGCTTGTTGAATTCTGGAGCTGTGGACGTGTCAGGGAGACCGAGTGTCGGTTTGCCCGGTGGAGGCCGAAGAAAGTCCATGGCTTCTCATGCGAGTGTCGAACAAGTGGATCAGGAATCCTCCGTAGCTGGTGAGGCTTTTCTTAAGGAGATCTTATGTCAGTTCGCTGTTTCTGCACGTAGTGTGAGGATTTAGTAAGATTGATGAACCGCGCGTAAGGATTTTAGTATGTTGAGCATAATTGGCTTCGTAATTCTACAATGTGACGAGAAGCTGTGAATTCTGCATTGTAGTTCTGTATTAGGCAACGAAAATGGGTTTAGCAGGATTAGTTTTTTCGAAGGGTTTTGGATTCGATTGGGTTTCGTTAGCGTTCACGGGAACTAATAGTACTTTTGTACCGTGATTTGATCGGGAGTCAGAAGCAGCTGCTGCAGATGAGCCACTGCAGATCAAATTGCGAACATTGAGGTTATCGGAGCTGGGTCCAGCTGAAATCAGAGGTCTTCAGGCTCGACCTCGTATCGACTTCTCTAAAATTCAGGGCATAGTGCGTCCTATTCTCATCCCTCTACTGAGGAAATGCTGTACCTCGTGATGGTTTTATTTGCCGAGATCGTACTTTTAGACACTTAGAAGGATATAGTCAGAAAGATTAAAGGGTTGGTACGTCCTGGTTGTAGTACTTCCACTTTTCTAGAGCGATCACTGAGAGCAGTTGTCAGTTGGTGCCAAATTCTGCCAATGTGAGTAGTTGCTCGTCTCAACTGAAAGTATCCCTTGAAAGACAAATTTAGTTGGCGTCACAGTCAGATTAACGGACGGGTTGCAAGTCCTTCGCTGTCTCTATGCGTGAGACTTGCTTCGGGATTTACATAAGTTTTCGTCCACTTAGATCACGAACTTACAGCTCTATTTATCGTCGTTGGTACCACAAGTGAGTCAGTGTCTTCACGTGTTTAGTGACTTGAATCCTTTCATACTTTCGGCAGGTGGGACCAATCATTGAAGATGTACGACAACGCGGCGATGATGCGGTGAAAGAGTATGTTTCTACCTCACTTGATATACGTAGCACGCAACAAGAAGGCTCTGTCCGTGTCCTGGTGATGTGGCGATGACTGTTTGGAAGACTGCAATAGATTTTGATGTACCGTACCTGTTTTATGAATGTGTTCACCAGATACACCTCTAAATTTGATAAAGTGAACTTGGAGGACGTAGTAGAGCTCGTAGCGAATTTACCTGATCCAGAGGTAATTTTCCCCGGTCAGATCTGTGGTAACACACGCGTATCTCCAATGTTCGTCACCAAAAGTTTGTAATATGGAAATGCTGCAAACATGTGGCTTTACCAAATTTAGAGGTCATTGCTTCAAGCCATGGTTTAATTAAGTCTTTTCAGAATAACTGAATGCTTTCAGACGTGAACTAGCTCTGGCGTTCTTGTTTTTGTTTCTAAACTAACTCCCAATAATACTACCTTTGAAGGTTGTATGTCCGATTAATTTGACGCACTTATCCGTATTTCTGCAGTTGGACTCAGAGGTGAAGGCGGCATTTGATGTAGCCTACGCAAATATTCGGAGTTTCCACGTTGCTCAGCAGAAAACGCAGTCAGTCGAAGTGGAGACAATGCCAGTGGGTGCTGCTCTACTCCATCTTTTCTGTCGTTGGCCAGATTAGTTTATCCTAGATGTAAGAGGTTGTTTATTGATCGACTCCAAGACCGCTTTAAGTGAGTTACTTGGCGTTTCATCTTTCGGACGACATAACACTTTAGGTTTCCATCAGGGTGTTAGGTGCAAACGAGTTGCGAGGGCTATCAACAACGTTGGTCTTTATGTTCCTGGTGGCACAGCAGTGCTCCCTTCTACTGCCCTTATGCTCGCTGTGGTAGGTGGCCATAAATTCCTCAAAAGTTCGTTTCTTATTATATTTATTTGATGAATCTGCTAACTTTGGAGTCAAATCAATCGACAATAATCTTGTTCCTCATGTGTTTTGGTGATGCCACAGCCTGCTCAAATTGCTGGTTGTAAAACTATAGTTGTTGCAACTCCTCCTCGGCCTGATGGTTCAATCTGCCCAGTAAGCGCCTTTCACTTCCAAAAATATTGCCATTTTACTTGTGTTAGTGCACTATGCTCCTTTACTCCATTATGGCGGGCCCGTTAGTGCAGTTATATTTTTAGTCTTGTGGGTGAGGATTATACGATAGAATCTCACAGTACTTATCTTTCTTATGCAACTCGTAGGAAGTTGTGTATTGCGCCAAGAAAGCGGGTGCAACTCATCTTCTCAAGGCGGGCGGAGCTCAGGTATGGTCCCTCGCATTCCCCTGCTGTGACCCGAATTTCTCGGAACCACAAGTGAACCTAAGTAGAGAATCAGGGAGATTGTGAATTCAGAATCATCCGTATGAAGTATCCTGGAATTCTGTATATGGCAGTAAGCTTGGAGAAGCTCTTTTTATACTTCAGACGACAAGAAATATGTATGGATGTGATCTCGACAATCAAGTGCTGATAAGCTCATTTAAACTTTCGGTAATGGTTGCAGGCAGTAGCAGCAATGGCTTGGGGAACGGATTCGTGCCCAAAGGTGCCGTTTGGTGCAGTTTTGAGCTTTTCCGTTTTCGAGAGGGTTGAAAGGATTGTAGTAAAGGATTTTAGTTGTGGTTCGTTGCGGTTACTTCAGAGTTGCTACATGAACTGGGATTCTGCGGTCCTTCATGCCTGTGTTTTCACTCGGACAGTTTCACCATTAGTCTGCTGATCTACGCTGTGTGTTTTGCTCTCTTTAGGTTGACAAGATTTTGGGTCCTGGAAATCAGTACGTGACAGCAGCCAAAATGCTGTTACAGGTACACTCGGCATGTTGTTCGTTTCGTTACGTTAGAAAATTTATACTGAAATATAGTTGTAGTTGCAGCAGACATAAACTACGTAAGATAGAAAGCTCAAAAGGTTGCATTGACGTCGTTCGCAAAGAAGAAAGAGAATGTTTGCAAGTACAATTATTGTGCACTTCTCGTTCTTGTTGAGATCTGGGGACTGTCTGCATCTCACATTTCCGTTGCTGATCATCGGTAGCCGATGCGATCCATCTTAAATTGGAAAAATAATTTGGATTCCGTTGAAACTGAGTGCAGAATAGTGAGGCTATGATTTCGGTTGACATGCCCGCTGGCCCATCTGAGGTCTTGGTGATCGCTGACAAATATGCGAGCCCTGTACACGTTGCTGCAGACTTGTTGTCCCAGGTAAAAAATGTACACGCGATTGTATGTGATTTTTATGTTTAAGTTCTTCTCAGTTTAAAGTTTTCTAGTTCAATCCTATAGGATGTACTTTATGACCCTTCAATCCGTTGCATGTGATGCAGGCCGAGCACGGAGCTGACAGTCAGGTGGTCCTCGTAGCTGTTGGGGATGATGTAGATTTAGAGGCCATTGAAGCTGAGGTTGAGAAGCAGTGCAAAGCTTTGCCCAGAGGAAGCATAGCGTCGAAAGCAATCGCACATAGCTTCAGTCTCGTTGTTTCGACTAAAGCTGAGGTGAAATCGGAATTCCCTTTCTTTTATTTCCCCATTTGAGCTGCCAGCTTGTAAGCAACGGTCAAGCCTAGTGATCTTCTTAGCATGCAGCTCTTATTTGGTGGGTGTGTGGGTTGAGCCAGGCATGTGCGTTCTCAAATTTATACGCTCCGGAGCACTTGATTGTCAATGTCGAAAATGCCGCCAGCTGGTTGGATAGTCTCGACAATGCAGGTA
The DNA here is from genome assembly GCA_036924285.1 of Asterella californica. NCBI lineage: Eukaryota > Viridiplantae > Streptophyta > Marchantiopsida > Marchantiales > Aytoniaceae > Asterella > Asterella californica. The sequence goes on along the minus strand of JAYKYS010000006.1, from coordinate 27,451,986 downwards.
CGTTATGCCTCTCTTTGGTGAATGTGCGTCATTTCTCCATGTACTGAAACTTACATTCCTCGTCACTGCCCGGAGTTCTGAAGCAACTCTTCTCTTCCGCGGGGCGGAATTCTGAGAGCCCTAGTTTTGTCGTCGGTCGCAGGATCTGTGTTTCTCGGAAGATGGACTCCGGAGAGCGTGGGTGATTACGCTAGTGGGACGAACCATGTGTTGCCAACTTACGGCTATGCACGCATGTATGGTGGTGTTTCACTGGACTCGTTTGTGAAGTACATGACTGTTCAGTCACTTAGTTCCGAGGGTCTTCTAGCTTTGGGCCCTTCAGTAGTAAAAATGGCACTGGTGGAGGGTCTGGACGCTCACGCAAGGGCAGTCACTCTACGGCTAAAGGACCTGAAGGTTTCGAAGTAGAAACCTTCCTGCATCTTTCTGTGAGCCTTAGATTTGTGTCCTCGTACTCCGAAGGAGTATGCAAATTTTGCCTCAGATATCACCCATCCTTCGGAGATTGTTACGGTACCCGGTATAGTGATGGTTCCTTTGCATTTACTTTGACTCTCCGTCCCTCTCAGAGGGCCTGTAACATTTCTGATATCAAACCGCCGGACCGGCGTTGGCATAGTAAGGACCGAATGTGGCCAAACATTGAAAACCCTGTCCCAGTTACGAAAATGCCGTGTGTCTGAGGTGGGTGACGCATCTGTACAATTCAGGGGAAAGTAGAGGAAATAAATATGCTCGTTGATGACTCGATACATCTCGGTTGCCAGTTTCTTCTATGCATGACTTGGATTGCTCTGATCTTCCGTGGTGGAAACTGAGATTCTTGAGCATTTTTGCTTCTGGTTCTTCTCATGTCTATCGACAGTGACTTCTGCGAGTGGTAAGATGCTTATCATCACTAAGTCTAAAGGTGGAGAAACTCAGGTCTGTTCTCAAGTCATAAATGGCACTCGGGTTTCTGACATCGGGTGGGAGAGCGCTTTTGCACGAGTAGTAAGTGGAATTGTAAATGTAGTGTAAACTGATCAAAATCTGGGTCCCAAACTATATAAGAGAGAGAGAGAGAGAGAGAGAGAGAGAGGAAGAGAGAGAGAGAGAGAGAGAGTCCGGTCCCACAGTATGAGTTACGGAGAGGGCCCTAGAAGATGGTGTTGTGTTTAAGGGCAGGTACGACAACTCCTGCTTGCTGTTACTGGCCGAGGTGGGAGCTGCTTAGCCTACTTCCTCTGTAAGTTTCTCGTCGGACAGAACTTCTTCATTTGCACCTAACACCCTCCGTTATCTCTCGGGTAAGATCTGACAATCATCTTCAGTCACCTCCACGTCCCTCACTGCGATCCTTAGGAGCAGGAAGAGCACACAATTACCGAACTGGAGGACGAGAAGGAATGGAGATGATATCACTGAAACCTTTGACTGGATTTCCTTACCTCGTTAATAGACAGACACCAATTTTCCTGAAGCGTGATTGTGCACGTGTTTAAAGGCTACGCTCTTTAAGCGGGATAAGGGCTGATGATGTGAACATTTTACACGAAAGGACCCACTTTGAACCAGTGCGAAGTCTGGTTTCTCTTGGCAGTGTTTCATCTTGTGCTCCTGTCCTGTCTTCTGCCTCATAAATTCTTGAGGAAGGCACTATTTGTGAGTATGAGCGATCCGATCCTGGGTGGTGTAATCCCAGCATTAAATCTTGCCCATATCAGTCCTTCTCATTTGCAACCAGAGGAATTTAGTAACACACGGAAACAATTGAAAGATTATACTATCAAGTTATACAAATCACATTTGCTCGTGTAGGATAGAATATTTTAACAGTTCTTGGATCGAATCGCACATTGATGTAAAGTTACATAATTATTGCTTGCACCTTGTTTTCTTGAGTGATCTTATGTCTTAACACGCGAGCTCAAGGAAGTAGTGCCGAGACTATTCGCTCTTTTAAGGATTTCGCTCTTCTTTTCAGAGGGAAATTTCACTATGTAAATTGTTGTACCCATCACTGATCTCTGGGCGCGAACTTATCAGAACAACAATTGCACGGATCAGCCATACTATAAGTATATGAATCGATCATAACGATGTCGGATACGCAACTCAGGCCAAAGCGAACGCGATATCGGGAGAAGTGCATTCTTTAAAAACTACTTCTTTTACTAGAGAGTACTATCTTCGTCAGAATCTTTATAAGATAATAGAGATCTATTCATCCTTTTAATGGCCTAAAGAAGTAGCATTTGCTATTGTAAATTCACATCGTTTCAAGAATTGTGCAGTTTAAGGTTTTGTCTTATAGTGAAACATATAGGGTATTCAAGCGTGTACACTTAGAAAGCAGGAGTGCTTTTGATTAACTCATTCTCTAATCTTTAGGGAGTAAATTAAGGTGGATGATTTGATGCATTTTAGTTACAGGCTCCATCACTTTTAGTGCGAATGTTCCTTTTGCTTATGGATTATGTCTGGATCTGCGTGCAATTCGAGATCTAACTATTACATAATAATTATAGATAAATTTATTTTTTTAGAGCAATTTAGTACATAAGACTTATGGCTTTTCTGATAACAAAAACGCACTTAGATGTACAACGCCACGAGGAAGATTATGTACAAGGCCACGGGAGGATATTGACTATATACATAACTCGATTATGCCACTAAAGTCACAATAGAACTGTTTGGTGTTGAGTTATATTAGGATAGTGTGGGGATACTTCGCTAAAGAGCAAGAAGCTGCTAACACTCACATCTACTTACAAATCACCATGTTTGGAGAGAATCCTTGTGCATGGAAAATGACGACAAATTGCAGAGGTAAGAGATAGAGATTTCATTATAGATTCTCAGTCTGCATCAGTTTTGATTTTGGATGGCAAGAAGAGGAGAAAAGAACTCAGACATCTAGTTGATTCGGTACATTTTGCTACCTAGCTACTTCATATCACGTCCATTCAGCATAGTATTGAAGAACCAAGAAGCTGATAATAAAGCAGACGATTCTTAGGACAATGTGACAGAATGTTTTCAAAGATTACAAGTATGTGCACCCAGATTTTATCCTGTTGAGAAGACCTTAGAAACAGCATTCACGTGAGACACTCAGGAGTTGGAGATGAGAACCTCAAATGATCCTAAACAATCTTGAGATGTTGGTTACGATAGTAAACAAACCTCTAAAATATAAACCTTCTACATGTGTAGACCTGATAGATCATTATTTTAGAGATCACTATTTATGAAGGCTTCTGACCATCTGTTACAAATTTTTGAATTCTTACAGAATCTTGCTAGAACAAAATATCTACTTCTCCATGTACCATGATAATTATACATTGATCCATGCATAATAAATCTCACGAAATGAATACACGTTACACCATTCACTGCACTTAGTGTGGACCATAGTAATTTATGTGAATCATTTTATCATACATTTACATAATATAGTGTGTACCACACTAATTTAGAATCCACACTAATATATATGTGATTTAATTAATGTGGTTCACATTAATTAGAAATCTTCATAAATAGTGTAGATAATAGAAACAAGGTTCACAAAAGAATATTATTCTCTTTCATATTTAAAAAATCTCATCACAAAAAGTCCTATACTACATAACAATCACTGTATTTTGAACATTTATCAGCATTAAACGCATTTACAGTACTGTGGGTTCTTCCTGAAAATGACTAAGATGTTTATTAATGATGACTTGTAACTGAAGATTTAGTTGTTTCTCGTGTCATTCATCGATATCAACAAGTGACAATCCAGAAACAACATTGCTCTTTTAGAATATATCACAAGAAAACCTAAGTTGTGAACTTATGGAAACAAGAAAGTCAAACATCTTGGAAGTTGAATGCTCTGAGACTTAGATATGATATGTTATTACACCTTTAACAAGAATGAAACTTTTTAGAGATTAGTTTTTCAAAATATCTTAGTCTAGAGTAATTCTTTATCCACACTAGTTTCTTTGAAAGCAAATGGATGCCACGTAAATTACTATGGTAGACTGTAATTACAAATCCACAGTAGTTACGTATCAACACTAAATGCGATGGAAGGTGTAGTCACGATGAGACCAAACAAGTACTCTGACTTCGAGTAGAGTACTTGAAAGCGAAGTAATCTTCAAGTAGAAATAAACTATTCCAAGAAGAATTATTATTGCTTATGATTCTATTGAAGAACCCAAGGAGAACTGCAAAAAGTGACTCCTATCAACCTTGAAAAGATTCATGTACATTGATGAAAATTAGGTGGTACAGAGAATCAGTATGAAACTCAGTAGGACGCAGTTCATATCTAAAGGTTATCCTCCCAACAATAAGTATCTTCTGAGGATCACGAATGTAGAGGTTTTCAAGATCTACATCTACGTTGTAAGAAGTTGATAAGTCTATTTCTAACTTCCTTGCATTTCATCTTTTCCAAGTTCGAAAGAGAGGAATATGCAAAGAGCTTTAATTTATGTTTTAATTTTTCTTTCTATAAAGATTACAGTATAAATTAAAAGTTATAAATTAAAAATAATTTTACTCGTGAGACTCACTGATCTTTATACCAAAGAACAGTTCTGTTCGCATGAGTCACTTATGATTTTTATATGATTGAAGTGAACATATCTAATGAAGTTACCAAGTGTAATCTAATTTAACACTTTAAATTTAATGAAGTTTAACTAGCAGTATTTTCAGCGTGATTGTGCACTTTAGACTAAATTTACTTTATATACAACTTGGACACAAGTAACGATTTGCAAATCTGTGTAGCAGTATTTTTTTGTGTGACTGTGCGCTTTACACTAAATTTCTCATTCAATTGTTTCTAGAAGCTGCTGTAAGTCAATTATCGATGATTATTTTGGTTGTCTTTTAAACGTTTGTCTTTTTTTTCCTTCTTCCTAAAAGTGCAGTTTGGATGCATATTTAGTGGCAGTCCTAGATATATTATTAAATCTCACTTTAGTGTTATCGAAAGACTTCATAAAACGTTTTATCTCACCGAAAAACAACTCCATAGGAAGCCGTTATATTTATAAACATAAGTTATAAATTACTGATCCGTCTGAATCTATTATGAACAGTTAAAAGAAGAGCCTACATAAATTAGGTCCTCCAAGTATGAGTGGTTTTATAGCAGAATTCATGGTTCTTTTTAAGAATAACTGATAATGTTAATTATTCTTTTTATTTGAGTTTATAAGTATAATCTTCAAAGAAATGGTATTATTTGACTCCTATTTGTTTATTTAAATGTTTTATGGATATGAATTGTCTAATAATTTGACACCGACTTGCCCACAGTGAATATTGTCATAGGCGATGATAGCAGAATCTTCAACCCCAAGAGGTATTTTTTGAGCAACTATTCTCTGCATTATAAACATATGAGCACCTAAGTAATAGAATATTCTAAATCGTATTCTGCATCATGAAGATGATGAAATCATCATCATCCCATAATACCAAAATCATGCAAGGGATTGACATCATGATAAGACCTCGGATAACCAAGATCAATTATAAAAAATAAATAATATGTCTTGATCAACATTCTCAATGAAATTCAAGGTATAAATTTACCGTCTGCTGTTAAACCAAAGATGATGAATCGAAGATGATGATCAGGATCCTGAAAGGACATTCTAATCTTGCACCCAAAGTTCTGTCGATACACCTAATGCATCCAAGAAATGTAGATACACATTTGCTTAATACAACCCGCTCTCTGTTGTTGAAATCACCAATGAATCTTTTTGGCTAAAACATCATTAATGCAGTACACAAAAACTAAGTATCGTCACTCAATGAGCTCTGTGCCCAGTTCTATGTAAATGCCTCCAGGACGAGTGTGACTGCTTGTGGTTGAGATTAACTTAACTTTGAAAAGACCAACAAGATAGAGTTGGGATGAATTGTCTAGTAGATCTTGCATTCACATCAAGAATCTAACATACTTTTCAAAGCACACAAATCTTGATTTTTTTCATTTGTTTTAGTGATCGACTATGTCATCAAGGATCTCAAAACCTTAACGAACTCCAATATCACAATTAATGCACTGTTGGTCTTCGTCTACAGTCTCTCGTCAAACATAATACTGGCTCCTGATTCCATCGATTGACTAGAGTCTCTTCATCAGAATCAGACATGATAGATCACAAAAAGTCAACAAAAAAGAACTAAAAGATAATCAGAAATTTACTTGATCAGAGCCCTTTTATAATTCTCTACATGTCACTTTGATTAGTCAGCAATGCGTGTTGACACAAAAAATAGAACTATGCAAACATAGAGAGAAGTCGACTAGCGATCTTAAATAAAATCTTCTTCTAGCGTCAAAAAAACATGTTAAATTTTAATTGTCAACGTGACTAAGTACAATGACTTGTATGACTTACAACTCCAGGTGAAGGGTCAAGTAAAACAAGAAATTATAAGAAGGATCTAATCAATTCTGAAATTCATTCTGGGTCTATATCCATGAGATAATTGATTGAGGGTGAAACTTGCTTGCAAGATCTACGACCTGCTTCTTGACTTGCACTGTTGGACTTTTGCTTGACCTAGAATGACACGTATCCTATCTCAAATTTCAGAACTCATCATCATTCATACTGAATCTTAACATTTTGGATCATTTATGGCGGACCATGTAAATTCGCATTCATTAGTAACTGTGGAGGAAACTCTAATCCAAATTAACAGATACTTCTAATGTATTTAAGTTTCATGATAAGAAGTTAACTTCATTCCGATAAATAGTTAACTTTATCCCTAATAATGAAGGAATATAACGATTATGGGAAGAACAATTAGGTCGTGCCGACTATACTTCGTTGATGGTGAGGTGATGTGATGAACGTGCACTCAGTGAAGGGTGATGTCACTCATGGGATATTCCACGAGGTGGAGGGAGTGATGAGTTTTCTGAAGTCAACACAAACAGTACCCATCATGTAAAGGAATGGTCGACCGGTTATTCTCAGTGTCCATGATTCATCACGCCTTTGAAGCTAAGTCTGGAGCCGGGCACCGAAACGAATGGCTCAATCTGGCATTCAAAGTTCAAACAAGCGAGTTTTACGTGACCCAAGAGGGCTTCTTGTGGAAGTATATAAATTGTCTCTCCTCCCGAATGTCAATGGCACCTCCATTTAGGGTTTGATGCGCCTACCTCCACTCTGGTATTCAGTTGACGATCCTCTAAGTGATTAGAGGAGTGAGTATATGCGTCTGGTTTCGTCCACGCTCTCCTCGTCTCAGTATCAGTTTTATCCCAAAGATGTCACTTTTTCGTGGTACTTCACATTGTATACACCTTCGAGAGAAGATGTATACAATGTGAAAGACCTGGAAAGACTGCACAAGCATAAGGTCTCATGCTCATGTGGTTAGTTCCGTCAGTGATGTTTGTTAGTATAGAAGAGAGATTCTAAATATTTGCTTTCGATGGTCGAACGTCGTCTTCGTTTCGAATGCTTTCCAGGATTAGCCACGGGATGTGGTTGTTAGACCTCATCACTTTCTCGTGGTGTACGTTGTAGCCTTTTCTAGTTGTAGGTCTCGGGAACGTGGAGTTTCGGTTCATGAAGGATAAGCTGATTGAAAGTGGGAATACTCTCTTTTCTCGTGATTGGCGGTGGTACTACAACGTGCAGTTGCCGACAGACATCTCGTTGCTCAGAGCTGAAGTTGAGTGGCAAGTACGAGCTCAGGCAGACGTTTAGCTCAGTATGTAAGTGTTCGAGATTGGAGGTTTAGTTTTGGCCCTGGCTTTTGGCTTATTTTCCCCTCATTCAGTCCGATTTGGTGGTTCAGCCAGAACTCACTTGGATTTCGAGGTGGTTGTCATCATTCATATGTAGACTGGAGGTTGCCGTGTGATGGAAGTTTCTTCGAGGATAATTCTAAGAGGTGACTGACTCTAACAGCCTTGGGCGAGGGGAGAAATTTCTCATGGCAACGCGAAGCAAGGTGGCCTTATGATTCGAAGAACATAGAAGTTTCTCCTCACATTTAAGGGTGCCAGAGTCTTCATTCACCCCGATTTTGCAGACCTGAGTTTAGGGTCAAGATCTGAGTTTAAGGTCTAGAAGAGTTTTTGATTTTTGTCTTTTTCCCCATGATTCAAGTTTGGCTTCCCAATGCTTTTCATCTCTATGGGAGCAAGGTAATCCTTCTATTGATTAATTTTGACCCTGTGAATTTAACTTTCTTAAAACAGGTTTACTGACTCTGTCTCAAGTTTGTCGTAGGAGTTTGCGTTTAAGCTTCTTGGTCGCCTGTCTCACAATTAAGTTGATCTGTTCATGGACCTTTGATCTCTTAAGCAAGACAGAGTCGTATGCTCGGGTCTCATCGAGTGACAGTGCACACTAAGATAGAAGAGGTGACAAGTGCGAAGGTCAGACTCGTGCGAAAGTGCAAGTCACTTCAAAGTTCAGGCTACTTATCAGATTCACTGACTGACTGGACAAAAGAAAAACCTTACCGATTGAGGGGAATTGCTAGACTACACGCACGATGCCAGTGACAAGTTCCATTCGAACAAGTGAAATTCACAACCTAATGCTGAAACTTCACTTACCATGATGTGGTTCGAGCTTAACTTTACAGTTCTGGGTACTTCTACCACGTTCGGACAACCATGCTGTAAACGTTAATGGAACTCTCTCACTTCTGAAGCCGTTTCGAGCAATACAATCTTCCTCGCACAACGAAGCCTTCTTGATGTGTCATATGTTAGAACCGCCGTAGCACGCAACGAGCATGGCGATTTCGGTTTGACCCTAAAGCTCCTGAAAGCTCTCTCTGTGACGGATCTGCAGGAGTAGGACTTTCGGCCTGGGTCAGCCTCTGGAGAGAGATGTACATGGAACTGTCCTGGTAAGGATAGATTCCGGGGCAACCGAAGCGTGGATATGTAAGTGGTCAAACGGAGCTGGTTCCTGGAGTTCGGCTCCGTGAAAGCAGGAGAGCGCTGAAGAGAACGGTTCGGCTCAAGCGGGCAGATTACGGTTTCATGAACGGAGTTGAGGAGTAATTATGGATGGACCAGAGACGGTTACAACAGAGGGTTTGTGATCTACCCAGACGACAAGCTCGACCCTGATCAAGGCATCGTCTCGTTGATCAGATCCGTTTCTCAGATTCTGTACAGGGAGCGGTTCTAATGTGCGGTCCTTTAAGTTCTCCCTTCTCGAGGTCCGCGAAGTCGTCACCGAAGCCGTCAAAAGATATTGTTACGACAAATCCCACAGAATGCCAATCGCTCCAGCTGTCTCTCTCATTCTCTCCTTCTCTGTTTTCTCTCCTCTTCGGCACGAGCGGGTCACCATCTTACTCCAAAGCTTGGAATATGATATGGCTAAGCATTGCGTGCAAGCACAGTAAGGCACTGAAGACAGCTCTTCTGCGTGCTAGGGCAAGCTGCATTGTACTCCCTCTGCGGCTCACTTCAGTCTTCTTCCTCTCCAGAAGGAAGAGTCAGCGGGGCCGAAAGATAGTGAAAATGTACATCCAGTGCACGTAGACTAAACGTTCTCACCGAGAGGATAACTCCAGTCAACCATCCTTTCTTTCACCGCTGATTCCAGTGAGCGAGAGACTCACACTCCAACCGACCGAAGTTCGCTTTGTCGCAACTGTAAGATGAATACGACGTTGCCCCTGATTTTTATTTACCGGTCAGATTCAACGCAAATTCCGCTGGCTCAACCCCTCAACTCTTGTAGTCACCAGAATCAATAAAGGCGGAAGTTGGGATGTCACTCTAATCAGAAGCAGAAACCTGCGAAGACTGGCAAACTTCAATCGACCTGATATATGCTCGGATCATAGGGTTCGAAGATTAGGATGGGATCCAAGAATGCAGTTGCAGGTTCGCGCCTGGAGCAGCACGGTGCAAAAGAGACAGGGCAAACGGGAGACATTAACGCTGAGAAGCAGAGAACAGAACTTCTTGAAGTTCTCTTGAAGTTGATACACAACTTCAAGAGCGTACAGAAGCCTCGAGATTTTAAGGCCCCAAGCAACGGCACGACGTTCCCCACGGAAATAGCACCAGCTGTAGCACCTTGTCAAAACTACAGATAAAGAATACCGAATGTGAGACTCGCATAAGAAGTCGCTGGCGTCGAGGAATTCAGGAATGCCTTGCCCCAGTTTTTTCCACACAAAGTGTTTTCCGGATGTTCTCCCGCGCACGCATATCAATAAATAGACAAGGAACATGTGGGGCCTGGAAACTTCAGTCAGACTGGGGCCAAAGGAACTGCAGCCGATGTTCTCATTCATTACTCATGAAGCAGTCATGAGGACAGCTGTGGTAGTAGCATTCACCTGCTAGTCTAGCATGATAGAGCTCTTGGACTTGCCATTCGATTTATAAATGTCAACAAAGGCTTTGATTAGCATTCTCACTTGTACTATGCAAGCAAATGCGCATGATCAAGCTCTCTTGGACTTGCCATTCGACTTATAAATGTCAATAATGGCTTTGATTAGCATTCTCACTTGTAGTATGCAAGCAAATGCGCATGATCGAGCTCTTGGACTTGCCATTCGACTTATAAATGTCAATAAAGGCTTTGATTAGCATTCTCACTTGTAGTATGCAAGCAAATGCGCATGATCGAGCTCTTGGACTTGCCATTCTCACTTGTACCATGCAAGCAAATACGCTTTCAACTGTTGCGGCACAAGAATGTATTGTACAGGACCCTGAGAAGGTGTCCAGAATATAGTTATATATATTGAACACCTAAAAAGAACATGTCAGTAAGCAGTTCCTGTTCCATGATCCGGTCAGCACCTTCACTTACTTTCTTGACTTCATCGACTGAGAAACTGAACTGAAAGCGGAGGTCCGGCGTATCCATCTAAAGCTGCTGACACACTTACCCGCACTTTCCTAGCACAACCAACAGTCTGAAAAAGGTGTCTGCACATGATCCATAATCATCTCTAGGTTGGGAAATGCAATTGCTTGACGTGCACAACTACAGGAGAAACCCGCAACTGGATTCTCTATTGACCTGTACTGAGACGAAACATACCTGACAGGTAGACCCGACCTGAGAGGTGAGAGGTGAGACCCGCGGGTTAGTGTGGTAGAGTGATGAATGTTCAGAAACGAAATGTCGGTCTAGTGTCCACCACGGTGGAGGACATATACGGACGCAGATTCGGATACATGTCTTTTGGTTGAAACTGGGAAGGTATAGTTCTCATATGCTTTCACGCATATGCTCGCTTTACATACTGATCGACCGAAAGCGGACAAAATTAATCAAGAGATATGTGGATATATTGATGCTGATTCCAAGGCTTTTACGGCTGGCTCAAATCCGCTAGATGGGATCCGCAGAGAGGGACAAAATACAGTTCACGCATGGGAGAACCGTTTGATGATCAGGTTCTAGATTCTTTCTTCCCTACTCTGAAGTTCTGAACTTCAAATCCATAGAGGTTCCCGTGAGAATGACGTCAGCAGTCACAGGAAACGGGGCGACTATACTCCTGAACATCCAAACAATTGTAGACGATAAAAGTACTTCAGGGTAAAGTACTTTTATCGTCCGTTTTCATCCAAACAATTACGTGGGAGTTCGTTGAAAAATATTATTCTCGTAGATCATGATCACCAATGAAATAAAGCAACTTTCACCGCTTCCATTTTGCATCCCAAGAATCCAGACTGAACTCAAGTCTGCTGACGATAGTGACTACGAGTTCTGAAATGAGAACGGGAAGGCGAAAAAGGACGAAGTTAGGTTTGCGACCTACTAGAGATGGACGAATCGATCCAATATTCTCCTCGAAATCCTCCCGAAACAATAGAAGAAACAGGCAACCAGAACCACTTGAACCACTTCCACTCGAGAGATTCGTGGGGAGAAAAATGTATGATGATAAGCCCCGCGTATGAAGAGATCATTGATCCTCTTCTTGGAGGTCAAGAGTTCTCGAGTCAATATCCCAAATTATAGGCTACTCAAGCCTAATCACATCAGAAACTGACGATATTCTTCACCTCCATAACGAACTCTCTCGCTTTACCAAGGATGCTACCAAGAAAAGTATTGCGGTCTTTAGACGAGAGGTCACCAAAGCCTTCGGTCAAGAAGCAAAAGGGTAAACTCCCAGCCTCACAAGCCAACCGAGCGAGGGCATGGGACCAAACTCTGTAGAGGTTAGTTAGGCCACACCAGTGACCAAACCCATAATACTGATCAATAGACACAAGTTGCGCGTCCCGCCGTCCGAAAAACATTCTAGACGCGGGCGAAGCTGTTACCGAGTATGGAGCTTTTGAATTGTAGGGTTCAGGTGCTTCACATACAAAAGTCCAAAGATAGTCTTGGCTTCTGTTTCCTAGGACGTGGAGTAGCCTCACGCCTTGAGTTGTGCTGCTTGTGCAGAAGACCAGGGAAGACAAACTTGAGCCTACCAGGACGCTTAATTCTATGCAGTTGTGCCGGAAGAGCCAAAACAGCCCTCGCTCGCTTCCTTCCTCCCCAGCGCTCGCGTAGTCTTTTGTCCAGCAACGGGAAGTTTCCGGACATTTGCGAAGTGAACCAGTTTTTCTAAAACTTTAGTAATGTTTGTTGTTATAAACTCACTTTTGCAAGTTCATTTCTGTTTTAATAAATTTAAACATAAAATTGTTCTTATTTATTTTCATATTGACAGATATAAAATTATTCAACGGTTAAAAAACTTTCTTCTTTGAATAAAAATACAATCGGAAAAATGATCTCACTAACACATAAAAGAACCTATGACAAGATTTGAACTTGCACTTGCACGTCCCTCTCTGACAGAAAGCTAGAAGTCATAATCTAACTTACTACTAACATGCATACTACTCGAGTAAATATTAAACAAAAGGAAAGTTCAAGCAAGAAAAGAAATTAAATGAAAAATGGTATCTACAGTGTCACATAGAATCATCTAGATGTATACATTCAGTCTCTGAACGAATTGAAGGGATAGACTGCAAATGTGCGAAAGGGTTAGATAAAAAAAGAAACAATTGTTCTTGGAATTTTTTTCAAATCTCCATCGCTTTGTGAAGTACATCTTCATTGCTTTAGAATTCAAACGACTCTCTAAGTAGAGGGTAGAGGTAGAGTCTTTGCCGTGTGTTTCTATTTCGATCGGTGTTCCAAGTGGTTCAGCTTACAGTCTTCTAAGAGAAAAGTCCTAGGTCCAAACTGTTAATGAAGTTTCTGGTTCGAGTCCCATTGTGATGGATTCACATGGACAGTCTCATGGTCCTCAAAGACCTCAAAGGACAGATAATATCATTTATCATTTATACCTCTGCTATTGCTGCATTTCTTAACAAGGTGGTTTTGCAAATTGACAAATTGATTTGTCGTTACCTTAAATTAACCATTTTTCTAACTTAATGTTCATGTTTACGTGCACTTCTGGCTCCAAGAAAAATATCGATGACTTGCGCACATTGTGAAGAATCATTCTAGTTGATTTCCATAACGTAAAATATTTTAACTGTTCTTTTTCCTGAACTCAGTTAGCTCTTTACGGCACGTTTTCCTAACATACGTCATTCGAGCCGGTTTATTTCTGTTATATTAAGTTTTTTTACAGTATCGATTTCCTTCTAAATATACGAAGAGCAGGAAATTTGGAAAATCGTCCGGGACAAAACACAAAGAACGCCGGAACTAGGTAAGCATTGCTCCTCCCTCCCGCCCTTTTAATGTTCCACCGTAAACTTTGGATCGGAAAATAATGAACGTGTGGTGAGGTTGCGGCGAAAACAGATAACGAGGAATGATAACATCTCGGTCTGCCTCTACTTGTTTTCTTTATGGGTTATGTCGTCTTCCATTTTCTTTTATCCTGATATCTTCGGAGATGGGGATATGAAATATGAGAAAACGAAAGATTATTACTCAAATAAAAAAGTAGCAACATGGGTTAAGCATTCGAACACAAAGGTACAAATTAACCCCTGGTCAATGTTTTATTTTGACAAGGTGGTATAAATCTTTCGGGGTTTCAGTGATTTGATAAAATAATTCATGGTATAGCTCCAGATTTTTTAAAATAAATTCTTTATATGAAAAAGGAAAATAACTTTTAGAAGTATTTATTTATAGATATCAGTTAACTGTACTTGGATTTCTCCAGTTTCTGCTTGAGATTTGTAAATAGCTTTACTACAATCTACAATATCAAATAACAAAAATTGTAGTATATTTTGTCAATTTTAACACGTGTTTAATAATGAGTTTCAAAGCTAAAATCTTCGGTAAATATTATTGGTCTGTGAGAGAATGTTATGACTTCGACCAAGAAGCTATTGACCTTTTCTGCAAGCAATTCCAGAGATGCCCTTAGGAAAACGTTGTGGATGTCTTTTATTTATCTTTTATCCAAATCGATTATATGTATGAATTGTAGTAATAAAAAATCAAAAATAAATATTTATATTCAAACATATATATTGTATCAGTTCACAAATACGAACGTAAGCGATCCATGGCTCTGTAAAAAGTTATCCTGTAAAAAGTTATCCTTTTAAAGGCTACGGATATGTGCGCAGTGTTTGTTTGGTTCTGTTTGTAGGCCACTTTTCGCTATGGGGCTTTTTGCAGCCGTATGCTGCTGTCCTTGCACAGCATGAGTGCCCCCGCCAAAAAACTCGACACCACGGCGACCGGGCTAGCCGTGGGGTCGAGTCAACAAGCAATAGCTTGTTGGCTAGGATGTGTGCGCAGTAATAACGTCAGATCTTTACAAGATATACTTGTTGAAGAGAGTAGCCTGCTCTAGCACCTGACTGTGATTAATTTATTTACACCGCCCTTCAGCAGGAAAATGGCGCTAACTGGCTCGCTCTTACAAGTGCGTTCGAGGCTTTGACAGTTTGAAATTTGACTATTCAAAGGCTTGGACAGAATCTTGTTGATCCAGCAACTTCTCGAAGAACTTCAAGTGGAAACCTAAGCCGAGCTGTAAAGTGTTCTTGCAAGATCAGAAAATGCTATCGTCCAAATATAACGTAGATGGAATGCCTTATAAAAGTGCGCGAACAACAATGGACCTGTAAAAGGTCGTCTTAATATGCAACAGTACACCTGACGGCACAGCTTTTTACACTCGTAAGGTACGGCCCTTACTACCGACCGGAGAAGTCACGTCGTTATCCGACTGCCAAAACTCGAGTACCCGGTTGCCGGAGAATAATCGAATTTGAGTTTTCTTATTTAACGAAACGTTTTATTAGACTTTTCGCAGGCATGGAGGAGGTGCGTTAACTATAGTTAGAGATTTACAAATATGTTTGAGTAGTAGACAGAGCAAGGCAGTCATCCCAAATCTGACCGCTTCTAACGGTAAGTCTTCCTTGTGTATTATTCACCTCTTCCATCTCACGGAGTATATATGTATACAAAGTTTTAGTTTATTATCTGATTTGTTAATAATTTTATATAAAATTGTTATTAATACATCTTTTTCGCTAATATAATAGTGGAGCTATGCGTTACCGATTAGTCCAAATCTAATCTGTTTTGTTCGATTTTCACAGTCGTTCAATAATTCAATCCTTTGTTAACATGACAAAATACGTTACCTGACAAAAATATTCCTCTCTTTTCTTGTTTTCACAATAAAAATATAACTCTACTTACGCATAGCAAAAATCGAACAAAAGTTCCCCAAGTTGATCGTACGTGCATATTTAACCAGAATTGATAGATGGGAATTTCTTCACACTCTTGACGTTCTAAAACTTAAAGTCGTTATTAATAAAAAATGTCAAAGTTAAAACGAAAGATTTTCTAACGACCAGAAAGAAAATGGCAGTAGTTTTGTCTAGAGCAGTATATCGCTAAGGGATGTTTTCGAATAGTTATAAGTGTTTTTATTTTTCATCTTTTTATTTTTTGATAATTACAATATAATTTTGAAATTCTGAATTTACTTACGATCGTACTATTTAAAAAAAAACAAATAGAGACGACCGTGGTAGTTTCCTGCGGATGTCTCCGATAATAACAATAAAAAATATCCTTTACCTCTTGGCCGCAACCGTAATACTTTCACGTAGAAGACGAATATTTCCTAAAGATTTCAGTTTAACAGTCCCTAGTGAACGACTGATAGATGCCTTACGAACAGGCGTGCATTTCGTTACCAGAAATGGACGTACCTACGCAGGTTTGGTTTTTCCTCTCCATTTTGGGCTTTTCCTTTTCTCAGTTTTCCGTTTATCGGCAGCTTATACAGTCAGCATTTTAGAATCTGTGGATGAAACTGCAGTCTACAGTAGGCAAGCACGAGATTTGTTGCGACGGCCACGTGTTGGTCGCGGAGGTCCAACTCGTCAGCGGCTTGCGCTGCTGCCACGGAAGCATGAGCCCAGAGAAAGCTACTGCCAGATGTGAATTTTCTCTCGGTCAAAAGTTTCGAGTATGTATATCTGCTTTGATGGACTTACAGTTTCCTTACAGAAATGGTCTCGTCTCGGTCCTTGGAACCGTGCTTGTCCCCCGACCAGAGATTTCGACACCAGGCGAATAGTTATAGGCGGGAAGTATACCAGACGTGGTTAGATTCCCTCCAGGACACCGCTAGGTCCGGATTCGTGCAGGTTACCACCACCGACGTCTGTGGAAGCCTTGGCTCGTAGCTTCAAGGATTATTATCGTCCGGTAGCTTTCTAGAGTGGAAGAGTAGGGTTCGGGTGTTTGAACACGCAACTCTACCACCGAACGTGGAGTATAAGACCCCGACGATGGGGGGGTTCTCACCCTTCTTCGAACTGAGAGAGACGCCTGTGAGAACAGAAAACTACGTCCCTGGATTCGCTCGTAAGCATCCGCACAGTGAAGTGATTTTTTCTTCTGTCGGTCACGCTACTTGAGATTTATGCAAAGAACAGCCGTTGCCATTCGTGCTTGGTTGGACCTGCTCTTGTCCGAGGCACAGGCGCGACATTTCCGTTCGTCTCAAGGGATTCGTCGGCAGATTGTTTTATTCGGAGGTGGCTGCCCTGCGGATTGATAGTAGGAAAGCCGGACAAGGTTAGTTGTTTTGCTTCTAATTCCTCGTTTCTGATTTGGGTCCATTCTCCGTGTTGTATGATGACTTGAGCTCTCTAATGCCAAGCAATTCGCCCGGCTGGGATTAGATCTTGCGTCGCACGATGGTCCCACTTTGGTGCTTGTGTCTCGGGATCAGTAGTCGTTTTGGGAGGAGGAGGAGGAGGAGGAGGAGGAGGTTCGATGTTTAGTCTTTCGGATTTGTAGGAGTTCGTTTGGATTTTGTGTAGAATCCGCTGAGGATGACTTTTCTGCCAGCGTGTTGGGATTCTACTCTACCTGCTCTTGGTCGGTGATAATTGTCTGTGGACCTGACGACATTCACTGCGGGGGCTGACGACGTAGGACTTTCTCGTCTGCTCTGTTCGTCTCGTTGATAACTTGTTGTTCGAAACGCTGGGCGGATTTTCATATCGTCTCGATAGGTCGCTTCTTCACTAGGATCATCAGTCTGCTTGTCAAGTTTAGCGTCGACAAAGGTTTCTTGGAAGCAGTTTGTGAAGAATTGGGTTGTGATTTTGTAGATTAGCCGAAGCGATACTTCCGCGGGAGGGAAGAAACGGAGAGAAAGGACGATGAATTGCGTAGAGACTTACGTGGGTGGCCCGGCTCCGGAGCAATTGAGCAGGAGGGTGAGAAGAATGGTTCGAAGGAAGAGATATGACCGTGTGCCTCTGGAGTCTTCCTACGCCGGTTTTGCTGTTAGGATGCCTCGCAAGCTCAAGGTCGCCAGTTTGGACTTTCGACCAGTGAGAGTTTCTCTCAAGGAGGATTCGCCTGCTCCCTCCTGGGCGTGGGGAAAGCTGAGGGAGGGCTACGTGGCCGGGATGGCTGATACTTCACCATCGAGAGATTTGAGTGTAGTCCCAGTGAGGCCGAGATCTCACACCACAAGTGTCGAGATTCTACCCGAGCCGGAGATTGGCTTCACGCTGAGCGTCTTGGAAGAATCTTACGAGGAGCATTTGAGAAGCGCATTCGGAGGAAGATATGCGTAAGATGGAAGAATAACATGTTTGGGAAGTACAGACGGAGCAGAGCTAATTGCGTGTTGCGAAGCCTTCTCGAGATGTACCATAACTATCCCTTCCCTTCGAGAAGCTTCGGATCAGGTGCAGTACAACTAAAGAACGACCGATCGAGTTCATCTTCGCAGAAGGATGACGTCGAATGTGCCGGCGTCGCTGCCACGATTTAGTCGTCGCTACTACCTCGAGGTCGTACTCCGCACGCTGCAGTGCGAGGGAGTTGCAGGTCTGGGAGATCCGAAACCGATTCGAAGAGCTGGCAAGCGATGTTCAGATGTGGAGATTCTTTTGCTGACATGTAACTAACCGCGCGAGTTTACCATCCTTTAGGGCTAAGATGGGCACGACAGTCCTTATCAATGTACTCACAGCTACATGTTAGAAGTGCGATCACTGTAATTAAGTCACTCAAGTGGAGAAGATTTAGGGTTGCTGTTCTCATATCGTGAATGAATTGGATCGATTCTTGTCAGTAGGTTGCTGAAGGTCAGGGCCGTTCGATTGGTTATATGTTGGCCTGTCATGTATATACACATGCTCTAGAGACTCCTTCAGCAGCTCAGATTCGTGTTCGATGTGAATTGAACTGAAAATGTTTCAGAAGAATGTACTGTGTAAATTCATCGGATGAATCTGAGTCCTTTCATTCGAGGACTATTTGGATCTACCTGGTGCTACCTGTTCTTCTGAACAAAATCTGGATCTCTTTGAGTGTTCACAGTCGGGCAGTCACGCTTTACATATTTCGCCATCTATCTTCTGTACATCGCAAAGTTCCAGAGCATTTAGCTAGAATCTGGTGAAACCACCTGCGAAGTTCAAGGGGAAAGTTTAAAGCGAATCGGTTTACTAGTTGAAGACTTTGAAAGAATGAAAGGATGGATAGTAGCACCAACAAACCGGCCAAGCGTCCTCCCCTGTTCATGGTTCGCGGTGAGCTTGGTCTCTTCTACGTCCAAGGTACTCCCGCATGACCGCCCGGTCTTATAGCAACTTCTTGTACTTCTTCTCCACCGTTTCTGCCCCAACGGTGGAGAAACTTCCGATTCACAGCGTGCGTACAGGTTGAACCTTGTAAGTAACCCTGCTGTACCGTACTGCTGCTGCGCGAACACACAGAATGGTTCGAATGAACATTTCTCGCTATCTGTTTTTAATTTCTATTATATTCGCGCAGTCCATAAGTTTCATTTCTTTCACGCAGTGAGACCCATTGAAATCCTCTAAATCTTTTCCAACGATACAATTAAAATGTTTAGATACATTAAAATCACCTAAATCTTTTCCAACGATACATTCTACCGTTTAGATATCTGAAGTGGTTAACTTCAACGTCTTTATAGAAACGTTGCACGATAAAACTCGAGAAAAATCGTTTTAGATCACAAACTCTAAAAGATGGTAAAGCTTGATGTTATTCTTAACAAAGACAGCGTTAGCATTAGTGAAGTGGACTCTAACTTCAGAGACATTTTGTCTTTTGTGAGGATTGTGTACAATTCTGTTTTGGTATCTGTAACTTTGAAACTTTTCATTGTATTTGTAAACAAATCGAGCAGGAAAAAAATGTTCTTCAAAAAATATATCTACACTTGTATCAGACTTCTTCAAAAGATATATCTACACTTGTTTCAGCAATATTATCCCAAGATTTCTCGCAGTTCGAATTTATATTCTCTAAACATTCGCGCAGTCTAATAATTACTCAATTTATGAGCGAATTTAAATAGCAGTACGGTACTACTAGGCGTTCAGAATCGGTGAAACAGTCATCAATGAAGTAATCTCGGCCTTCTGACCAGCAACGGTTTTTGTTGTTGACGACAGTTGTAGGCCTTTCTCGGCATGCAACTCGGATGCTCTTCCAGCAACATTCTGTAGGTGTGTGGACCTTAAGAGAATTTATTCTTACCGGAGCTTGTCAGATTGGGTTCCCAAAGAGAAAAGAAAAGAAATGCAAAAACCTTGTCCGACTGAAACTAAAACTCGTGGTCGTATCGTGACGAGAATATTTACCCCTTACTAAAACACTTCCCCTGCAAGCTCCTCTACTTAAAAGCCATCAGCACCCTCTATCAGCAGATTAAATGTCTTGAGCTTTTCCTCTGTAAGAGAAGAGAATCCTCCGAAGTGGAGGTTATCCAGGAAATACGATGTAACGTTGCTTCGCAAGTTTATGTTTCTGTCTCTCTCCCTAATCTGTTCAGTTGGAGATGCAAGACCGGAAACGTTCAGTTTGGTCTAAATCCATGGGTATACTTTACGAGACTATCACAAGCTGAAAGGAAGGCATCCTAACTTGCCTTCCTTTCAGTGGGTTTAAGGGTGGACTTTAAGTCCATTCAGTATCTTCACAAAGTCGTGCCAATAGCCTTTTGTAGGTTTATAGCGGGACAATCCACCTATCTATCGTAGGAGACCCGAGCCAAGCATATACTTCAGAAAAAGTTGATCTCTCATCTCAATGTACATTCCAGAGGTTGGATGATGAGTGACGTGATGTTCAAGTGTCTTTCACTACTGAAACTACTGAAGAGGTATTTTATGAAATAGCGAGACAAAGCCATCAATCGCACATTCAGACACTGGGCCGAGTGATTTGTAAGTACAGATGTTGATTTAACTTTATATTTGAAATGGAACCATGGAAAATTCCATTGAGCTACTTTACACAGTGCAGTTTGCAGTTTGCACACTCTCTGTTGGTGGAACACCTTTACAATCTACACCTTACTGAGACGATAACATCTAAACTAAGAAAAGGCCGATGATGAGTTGACCAAGACTAAACCCAACTCCTCAAAAGTGACCTCTACTAATCGATCCAGAGGAAGCAAAAACTCCACAAATGAAGACACTGCAAACTAGTCACGAACTACTCCTACCGGGAACTTCTGTCTAATGTTAACAATGTACAAAGAATTTGGACTCATGGAAAGAGCTCAACCGCTCGGGCATGATAGGTGGAGGGTTACGGCACATGAACAGAATGAAGCAGTAGCCGTCCCTGAGGCAACACAGAGGAAGGAAGGAAGCTTTTACGATCCAGTCACAGCTCGTAAAAGAGTTCTAAGAAAGCGAAAGGAAATGTTCCTGGATGAAGAGTAGAAATCGACATCCAAAGGGGAGTTTGCTCGTGTCAGTAGAGTGACAGAGCGACGCACAGAACGAATTAACAGAGTTAGTTGCAGAAGTCGGACTCCATTGACTCCGAGGACGAGCAGAGATATATCCCACCGGAGAACGAAATTCGGTGAAGAAGGTGTCACGGTGAATATCATCGACTGCCCTTGAACTCCCACATGCCTAAAGCGGAAGAGAGGAGGCGATCGATCCGGTGAATGTCTCTTTGTCTTCAGCGTCATACGCTCCTGAAAAGACAGCCGCCTCGTTTCCAACATTGCTGGCTAGATCATTTCCATAGGTTGCACTACCGCGTCCCCGCCTTTCGCCCGAAATCGTCAGTGCAGCCGCGGCTCAGAGGACGAGGGCTTGAATTGAAAATGGGATAGGCGCTGCTGGTCTTGATCACCGCTGGATCTGCATGCCTGTTGGTCTGATCATCTTCCTCGATCGGTCCCATCCATCCGTTGATTGCCAGACCGCTCCACGGAAGTCGACTACATTGAGGAGCCCTCATGAAGAATGTACGACTCGCTCGAGCTTTCCCGTCCAATTTCTTCAGTTGGCGGCCGATTTGTCCTGTCAAAGGATCGTTCTTCAGCGCCTGCAGGAGCTTTCGCTTTTCATCATGCTTCCAAACGAACGGTTTCTACACATGCACAGGATTGGAGACCAGTGAGATCTGCGTGGTGCCGATGGCGAACCCGACGCCGTTTCTAGCAGGAGGCGAGAAGGCGAAAATGCCTCCGATGACCAGCGCCACGAGAATGGGCACAGACTTCTTCAGATTCGCCGACAGGGAGCCGTAGAAACATTGGGCGACATTGTCCGATAGAAGAGTGAGGGTCATGAAGATCGCCACCGCAAGAATCGCATTGATGAAGTCTTGACGCTTGAGCCAATATTTGGCGCCTCCGCCGACGTAAGTCGAGCCAGTAACGTCTGCCAGCCCGCTGTTTTCGAGTGATGGATTCCATAGCCCGTTGGGTGTGACGATGCCATAATAAAGCCTGCCATCCTCAGCCACGTAGCTGTCCGTAAAGGCCAGAAATGCACAAAAGCATGCAAAGATGACAAGCGTGAAGGAAGTCAAGACTTTCTCCGTGACACCGCAAACTCCATCGTTGGTCGTGAGCGGAGCTAATATTTGGAACACGAGATATGTTCCCGTGGGAAGCAAATTCATGACATTGCTCAGCATGTCTGGTGTTGTCATGAATGAATGGAGCTCTCTCAAGCTCCGAAACTGCATCACAGAAGGACCACGAAGGTCCCTTACTATCTACGATCGATCGCTTTTTCCTTCAGTTTCAGAACGTGCGGAAGATCTGAGGTCCGAAGTTTTAGAGCAGACAGTTTCGTTGCTGTCTGTCCAGTGTACGGGAGCTTGCAGCTGCTCGAGATCGGTAAATGCACCCAGTTAGTGTATGTTATGTGTGTGTTATTCGGGCTGACGTTGAAGTCGCCCAGTAGTTCATATTACGAGAGGAGGAGGAACCAAGGGAGCAATTGCAACGCAAGAGAGCTGGTCAGCAAAGGATGAGGCTGAGCAGAGAGTTCGATGAATGACTCGAGATTCGGAAACTATGAGAATGGCATGGCGGTAAAGGTACGTACGGTAGAATGAGGGAATGAATGCCGAGGTAAGTTTGCTTCACAATGGAAGGGAAAGAATAGAGACTGACAGATCCAGCACATTATTTGCATTCGACCGCATGTGATCATCCAGCCCCCCAAAATACGCATGTATAATATCAATCCCATTCCATTCACCTCGTTTCGTTCGACGACTTCCACTTCCGTCGCCCCACTTCCGTCGCCCTTCGAAGTGGTGGAGAGAACGTGAGCTCTCTCTGTGTCTATAGATCTCTCGCTTGCGTGTCCGCAGTCTCGGCATCTTTTGAGTGACTATCAGCCGCCTTCCCCAACTCCCTCTCCCCCTCTACCCCCCACACTTCAGCGTAACATGGCAACGCACAGAGGCCAGCATAATGTCTCCCATTATCTCGAGTTTTCCTCTACTTCCAGCGTAGAACGTCGATGGAGTCGCCTAATAACACGCAGGCCATTCAGGGATTCAGCTTCTCACTTCTACGACTCCGTTCCCACAAAATATAGAGTCAGATTCTACAGCATAACTTAGAATCTGCAGAATCCTGTTGGAGCAGCCGTTTCTTCTGTCATTTAGGCCTGGAAGTGCATTTCCGGTTGAAGACCCGAACTGAGTTGACTGAATTTCACCCTTGCTTTGGATGTGAAGTTGTGAACTGACTTTGCGCGTAAATTCTTACTAAGTTCGCTGGAACTTGGAAGACTTCAGTTCATGCATGTAGAGTTCGAGATCTAGGTTATAATTAGTAACGTTTGTGTGGATTTCTGGATTGTGTTCCCGGCAAAAGCTCTCGACCTCCAGACTGTTCTTTCCAAA
This sequence comes from Asterella californica, assembly GCA_036924285.1. Lineage (NCBI taxonomy): Eukaryota > Viridiplantae > Streptophyta > Marchantiopsida > Marchantiales > Aytoniaceae > Asterella > Asterella californica. The sequence continues at coordinate 27,428,308 of JAYKYS010000006.1, read as the reverse complement.
CGTTAAAGAGTTCAGACGTGATAATATTCTTTTCAGTGACCTGCCTTTCACCAATACTGTACTCTACAGTAGATCTCATAGCTTGCAATTATGTCTACTGTACTTTTCTGTCGTCTTGGGCTACCACTTCTCTCTACTCAAGTAGGCAAAGTGATGAGTATAGTGACATGTATATGTCATTTCATTTCGCACATGCGTATGTTTCACTGGATAGGGAGACGCGTCGTCGTGCACTGATCATGGGTCAACATGTCCGCCTCCTTCCCTCGATCTGCTCTCTACAGGATATTCTTTACACCTCATACAGCTTTAACTGAGCATCGTCACGTGAAAGGTCTGGATCTTAAAAGCAGTCAGAACTTTTCTGTTTTTCTCATTGCACTTCTTTAGCTAGCTTGCAAAGTTGCTTAGAGCGAGGTCACCCATTCACTCGAGGGCGTTTGTTAATTTGTTTCATACGAAACGTTAGCTTCACTTCCTTGAGCCTCATAAGAGCAGCTGGAAGTGGTTCATGATCAGCTGTGTCAAAGATTGGTGCCTACTCCATACTCCACCTGATTAAGAAATATCCCGGAAGAACTGAGATACTGTAGTAATATAGGGGTCCATCGATCGATCCAAGAATATATAGCGGACGGATTCGACAGTATACTTGATACCTGGCACGACTCGAAGCTGTGTGTTCGTTTCTACTCGAATGCTGAACATTCTCACTACTTCCTGAGCATACTCCTGTATCTGACGTTAGACCAAGACGAACTGAGAGAATCTGATGATCTTGCAGGAGCTAGTTTGCCTGAATGGTTGCAACCCTAAAGTTGTCCACTTCGCCCGGAAGAGTAGAGCTGTCTGCCTCAAGGACGGGGATGTTTCACCATTTCACCATTTCACTCAAAAGATTCATGCTGGTCGCTTAAAATCTTGCTCAGTTACGCATTAGAACGTCAACTTTGGGCCAAGGACATGATATTTGACGCGATATGTTCATGAGGCATAGTGTAAAAATCTCTGCCTTCTCGTAGTGACAGACAGGACGCTGACGTTGGTGAGGTGCATATTCTCCGCGTGGGGCCTTGGAGATCACTTGTGGAATCCAGGTAAGGGTTGCGCAATGGAATTGTGAGGCTGTGCAATCGGTTACTGTTTCGAACAGAAGACGAAGTGAGGGACATGGGAGTAATATGGAAATGCATATGAATGAATGCATTTTCTTGTCGCCTTGCAAAACTGACGCCTTGTTATGCATGCGAATGCGTAGCAATAAAACTTCGGTAGTGAAGATGCGTGTACAACTGCATCCCGTGGTGTGTTCTCAAGATCAGAACATGCTCAACTAATTACACTTTGAGGTGTTAAACAATCGTCAGGCTGAACACCTTCTTAGAGGAGAGCCAGGCAATGGTTGGAAGTTCAGTAATACCCAAATGGTCCGTGGTATCGATCACTAGAGTCATGAAGTGTGCAGCCTGGTCCGAAGGAATGTATGTTGGTGAAGGAACATGTCCCATGTTACCTATCAGCAACTGGTTAAGGAGCGGGATAAACACCCTGCTGTTCCTTCGAATTCCGATCTACGTTTGTCAACTTTCAGAGGCTCGATCTTCTACGAGTCCTCGGATATACGCATTTTCGTAATGTGCTTTTCTCAAACGACCGTCGTACCCAACGCACATTCACAAATGTGGTCTCGATCTGCTATTCAGACCTAGCCCCGCTGGAATCGAGGTCCCACCTCCACGTTGGAAGGTGAGAGCTTTCCCCGTCTAGCTGACGCCTGATGGGCAGCCTTTCAATCCCTCTGACAAGTTATGATCTGAAGTGAGTGCCATAGAGGAGAGTTTTGATACCGTTCATTCTCCTAACGCATCTGCACACTGTACCCTGTAACACATCCGTTAAACACGAGTGTGAGTATAAAATCATAGAAGAGAATATTCTTTCTTTCCTCCCACCGAGGTCGCAGCTATGGCACAGTTCCGCTAATCAAAGCAGGCTAAGAGTGCAACCGCACACACAGTTGTGCGTCTACATTATCAGTTTCCGAAGCTAGGCTTGAGGGTTGGCTGAAGCATGTACTCCGCACTGTCTCTCAGTTTCAGTTTTTCAAGATAAAAACAGTATGTTGTAGACAATCTGCTGTTTAACGAGAAGGGTTCAGACGACCATGATTTCACTAAACAGCTAGCATTTCTGGATATGCACGTGTGTAACTCATCCATGTTGCCAGATGGGTCCATGATGAGTCCATAGGTAGTCCAAGTTACAGAATCGTGCGGCATTTCAAACGCTAGAATGTGCACAGCGAGCGCAGCAGAACATGTATCAATTGTCTTTGTTTTGAACATTTTGTAAAGTCATAAAATTTCCTGAACCAGCTGCTGTCCACTTTCATCGACTGGTGTGTAATATATGTGCGGCATTTGGAGTCTCGTAGTACAATATCCGGACTTGTTTGGACTTGACGACTATATTTGTGATGCGAGAAAATCTGAACATCGAATGTTATGACATTGAGACGAACTGTTACTGAGATTATGCAGCGGAAGTGAAAGCTCCCGAAGATGATGCTTTGGATCTCCACATGAACCTCGTGTCAGCTTGGATAGCCAGCGATGTCATTTCAGCACATGTTTTTTAGTGATCACCACGTTGTGACGGAAGTGTATGCTGTTCTCTCGAATTTAGAAGAAACTTTTGGGTCATCGTTGGATGATGTCCAACCATTCGAAGAAGAATCAACTCCACAACCTGAACCGCCGAGGCCGACTGCAGCTGCTGGTGTTTCTGCGTCCCTTGTGTTCATTGGCAATGCTTATGCTGAATTGAGACCTACCTCACACATACCAAGTAACATTCAGCCGAATAAACGATTCAGATGGCAAGATTGGCAGATTGTGATTTTGATAGAGGTCAAGAGAGCAGAGACAGAGGAGATAGGTGTTAGTTCTTATAGGGAGCTAATGAGATCAACAGATGTGAAGCTTCAGAGAATCAGGCATACTTGAAGACAAAAGGTGTTCACATACTCCTGCAACCTTGTCTAGAATGCTAACTAACTGTTTTCCACAGATGTGTGCACTCTCGGCTTTGTGAGTTTCAAGTGCTAGCTTCTGGTTTCCAAGTTCTCTGTAGGTCTCTAGCTTCTTCTCCTCTATCTCTGCAATCGAGTTTAAGAAAGTAGACATGGTACTATTTAGAACACACGCAAACTTGCTCATGTCTCGTTTCCTCTTTCTTGAATTGTAACGGCTTGAGGTCTCAGCCTGTGGAGAGTTAGAATCTCAAATCTCTGAATCAAGTATGGCTACTTCAGGGACAGATGCAAGACCATTGCTGGGTGCCAAGGACTCTGTCATGCAAGGCGGAGTCATTGAAGGGCATTTTCCAAACCATCACTCTATCAATAGCTAAATATGTATACTAAACTCAGTAGGAAGTTTCTTGGCATTCTTTTCATCCTTGTCCAGAGTTGAATATTGAGCATTTCCAGAGGTGTTGTGATCTCTAACTTTTTGAAAAGAACTAATAAAGTTCTCCCATTTGTTCTTAATTTGAGTAACATCCACGCCTGTCCCCTTCAATGCGATCTCGACTCAACTAATCACCACCTGAACGCTTGTGGATCAAAGTATAAACCTATTAGTCTTCGAGCGCAATAGATCCACGATCTCGATCGTCACATGAAAATGCCATGTATTCTGAACTGATTTCTCTGTCCTTCAAGCTGAGGTACTGTAGTCACGAAGATGCTTGCTTGCTCGAGGTAAATTCTTGTCTACTCCTTATCAGTTACACCGCCAAGAATGCGCTCTACCTGAGAATCACGTAGAACACAATCTTCCCCTTTGCTTTTCTCGTGGAAAGCTCGAGGTTTGTCAGAAACTTTCCATGCTAAACCTTCATGCAGAAATTTTGAAATTCTTCCTTGGAATTCACTCTTGTGCGCAGCTCAGTCTGAAAAGCAAGAAATCAGCAAACTAACAGTGGAAGGTCACTAGCCATAGCGGAAGAGTGACCACCTGCTATCCATCCGCTTAGGTGGCTACTCCTGAGGAGGAGTAGGTGGACCCGCCCTTCTCCTACCCTTAGATAATGTCTGGTGGAGGATCCAATAGGGCGTGTCATATTTACTGACCGTAAGGATTATTCGTGTATCCGCGGGCTGTATTTACAGACAACGGCCATGTCAGTCGCGGGTACCTCCGGGAGGTACCCGCAGAAGTGATCCGCGGCTCTCATCCTTCTGACCGTAACAGTCTTGTTCGTGATTAAATTACATGTACTTACATAAGATGATAACAGTACATGACGACACGGTAACGTGGCTGTACCTCGCGTATGTGGCAGTACCTCAGGCCGCTCTAAATTTGAAATCAAAAACTCATCTTCTTAAAAGAGAATTTTAGGTATCGCCTAGACTTCTCGGCACTGAATGCTCTGATTCAAGTTTAACTAGATAGAGAGACAGCGCTCCCGTCGAAGTGAAAATTCCAAGCGTTGTTCTCTCGAAGTTTTCGATCACAATTTTAAATATGCCACGAGTTTATGAAAGGAAACTTTTGTTGAAAACTATAGAGGACATTGTGGAGATGCGAGTGATGTTAGCTTCTTCCAGTTCGGATGAATCTGCCGAGAATGATACGGAGAGTGAGATCAAAAGTGAGATGAGCGAAGACGTCGAGAAGGAGGCTGACTTGAGAAAAGACGAGTATATGGAGAAAGTGATAAGTTCTTCCGAGGATGATGGAGGATTTGATTCAGATTCGGAAGAAGAACTGATCGAACTATATCGAGTTTTGTCCTCTTCTCATATTTAGAAAGAAAAGATCTGTTCACCTTCTTTAAGAGCAAAGATTTCTACAAAAATTACTTTTAAAATCTTCCGGATGTTTCTTTTAGACAGGATGGATAGAAGGAGTTTTTCTAGATTAGTTGATATAGTGGAAACTCATTCTATTTTTTATAATCAAGCTCGGGTGAAACAAGCTCCTGTGTCTTTACAAGTAGCAGTTGCATTGGATCGATTTGGTCATAATGACAACGGTGTTGCTCTAGGTCGTTCTTTACTTCTCTGGGGGATTGGACACGTGACTATGGTGCTTTATACGAAGAGAGTGATGCAGGCTTTCGAATTTATACTTGGAGGGTACATTCAGTGGTCAAATCGCGATAAAAGGAGAGCAATCTCTGAAGTTTTTGCCTCAAAAGGATTTCCGGGTTGTATAAGATTGATAGATGGCACTTTACTGCCTTTGTCTCAGAGACTTGATTTGATGGAGAGACTTACTATGACAGAAAGTGTAACTATTCTATGAACGCACAAGTGGTTTGTTGTCACAGGAAACAAATTTTCTTCTTATTTGCAGGTATGCCAGGAAGCTGCCAAGATATTACATGTTTGCGAAAATCTCCTCTTTGGAAACACATCGACAACGAGAGTCCATTATTTGAGAAAGAGCAGTATTTACTCGGTGACTCAGGATATTCGCCATTGCGGCATCTCATTCCTTCGTTTTGAATGACCATCGGAGATCAAGACAAGCAGGATTTTAATACATGCTTAGCTCATGCTAGAGTCGCGAATGAGCATTGTATTGATATACTAAAATCTCGTTGGCATTCTCTGAAACAAGTTCGCATGCAGTTGAAAAGTAGATCAGAAAATAAACATTTAGTGAGATGGGTAGGATGCTGTGCTATGTTACACAATTTTCTTTCCAGGAATCGAGACGAGTGGACGGAAGAAGATGGAGAGTTGATCATCGAGCACGACGAACGATATACAGACGAAGAAGTTCGGACAGTGAATGTGCCCAACAATATCAGTGGAGTATTTCACCGAAATAGAATAGTATAAATTTATCTAGCGCATAATAGAAACCCAAGTGGTTTCTTATTCAAACCTTAGATAGTGTGCGCACTCTCTGTACATTGATTTTCATAAATACGAGATTTTGATTAAGATATGATGTTGAATGTTGTTTCGATAAAACCGCGTCGCAGATTAAGATTCTATGATGAATGTTGTTTCGATAAAGTGGCGTCGCACTCTCTACGATAGATGGTCACCGCGTCGTTCAAGACGGCGCACATCGCACTGAGTGCGACTCGCATTCAAAAATTTTGGTGCTCAGTGCGACGGAGTGCTGAACATCACATTGAGTACGACCCGCCCTCAGGAATTTTGGTGCTCAGTGCGGCGGAATATTGAATACCGCACTCAGTGCGACCTTTACTCAAGAATAAGGCTTTTGCTCAGTACGGCCGAGTGCTGAACATCGCACTGAGTGCAACCCGCATTCAAGAATTTCAATGCTCAGTGCGACGGAGTGTTGAATACCGCACTCAGTGCGATCTTTACTCAAGAATAAGGTTTTTTCTCAGTACGGCGGAGTGATGCCTTTTCTCAGTGCGGCCAAGTGTTGAATATCTCATTGAGTGCGACCCATACTCTTAAATTTCGGTGCTCAGTGCGACGGAGTGATGAATGTCGCACTCAGGAATAAGGTGCATAGTGCGCGTAGTCGCACCGACCAGAACTCGCAAGCGAAGAGGGTTTACTGTAAACAAAATATTTCTAAATCTGAAATCTATGCGATACCATCTTTAACGCTTGTCTAGTGCGATGTGGTTTTGAAATTGCATGTGCTTGTTGTTGTGTGTGAGGTGAGTCGAGACCGTGAGAAGACATTTAAATATTTCGAAAGCAAATTATAGAACTTTATTGATATGAGATGATGTTTTTTTTCATATCCTCTCGCTGCGCAAGAGTACAGCTCCTAAATAACACCTCTTCGTCCTCGGACGACAATTTGCCCTAGTAAGCTCTCAATCCCTCGAAAGGATCTTGCCCAAACAACGGCTTGTAGGAACTACGCACGAAATTTGTGGTTTCCGATAGACTCATTCTCCATGTTCCCAACCACGGCAAAAGAATGTTCATAAGATAATCATCTCTGTCAAAGTCAGATGAGTCTGGAAGAAAAACTGGAGGATGAATCGCACTAAAGGGATGGTTAGTACTATTCTTCTGCGGCGAATCATCCACGAGGAAACAATCTCTTGTACATAGATTCCATGAATAAAGTGTAGAGAAATCTTTCAAGTATAGGTAGTTTTCACTTGCTGCTTCTCTTACCGTCTTGAAACGGAGACACATGTTTTGTGCGAAGATAGTGCAAACCTACATTCATCCGTAAAGTTCAGAATCAATTTCACTTCAAAAATACAAAAAGCATCACCAAAATGAGATGGAAACCATTAGAAAAACTAAGATACTACTTACTTGGCCTGAAGCGATGCCGGGAGACAAGTACCCTCCAATTTCCATGGATAGGAGAAGAGCATTGCAGTTGCTCGTAGTTCGATGTCTAGATCAGAATTTGAAAATCTTGACAGCACACATCCATGAATTCTTTCACACCTCTTCGGACGAGGTAATACAAATCTTTCTTCCCGCATCTTTCCACTTTATATCCTCTTTCCTTCGCACCCTGTAGCTCCAAATCATTCCTTCCCGTCTTCACTAACACTCCATTTAAATCTAAAATGAGTGTCTTGCGTCGGACAACAGAGAGTTCGATCAATCGAGGATAAAAAACTTTAGAAGATCGTATACGCTCGACCTCGGCTTTTAAGCCTTGCAATTCCTCTCGTTTCCTGTGAAGTGACTCCTCCATACTTTGAAGTCTCCCTTGTAAATCATCCTCTGTCGCTCTCACCTTCTCTGTCAACTCCTCTTCTTCGATCCTCTTGGTCGACAGACGAATATTGATTTCTTCCTCTTCCTTCTGCTTCTGGGCAAGTCGCATGTCAATTTGTTTCTCCTCCACTTTCTTCACCGCAATACGCATGTCCACCTCTTCCTCAGTATTATGCATGCCAGATGATTCTGTGAGAAAAAGGAGTCAAAACGTGAGGAAATTATGTAACAGCACTTCCTGCGCTCCGGTCGCACTGAGTGTGCATAGTGCGACTCGATATCGCAATGAGTACGACCTTGTTTCACACTCAGTGCGACCCGCACTCAGGAAGATCTGCTCTTGCTAGTGCGACCGATAGCTTTTGCTGAATATCTCTAGTGCGACCGTGTGTCGCAGTCAGTGCGACTCGCACTCGAAATAAAGAGCTAGTGCGGTCGACTACTGAAATCCTCACTGAGTGCGACCCGCACTCAGGAAGATCTGCTTTTGCTAGTACATCTCGTTAGCTATCAGTGCGACCGATAGCTTTTGCTGAATATCCCTAGTGCGATCATGTGTTGCAGTCTGTGCGATCCGCACTCGGAATAAGGAGCTAGTGCGGACGACTGCTGAAATCCTCATTGAGTGCGACCCGCACTCAAGAATAAGGTGCTCAGTGCAGCAGGACGGAGGGGTCGCACTTTTGAAATTTCGGTGCTCAGTGCGGCCGAGTGCTGAAAAGCTCACTGAGTGCGACCCGCACTTCGGAATTTCGATGCTTAGTGCGGCGAAGTGCTGAATATCGCACTGAGTGCGACCCGCACCCAGGAATAAGGTGCACAGTGGGCGTGGGTCACACTGACCAGAACTCGTAAGCCAAGAGGGTTTACTGTAAACAAATTTTATCTAAATCTGAAATGGGCAAGACCATGTACTCAGTGATGCAAGAGACAGTACCTGCAAAATCATCTTCTCTTTCACTCGTTGGTCCGATGTCCGCTTCTGCTTCAGGTTTAGATTCATTAGTTTCAGGGTCAGATTCATCAACTTCAGGGAGAGTTTGCTCCTCCGAGACTTCGGTTTCTGTGACGATGATCTGTATGGGAACAACATACAACAACTATGCATGTTAGCTATGAACTTCATATTGAACCGTGCTCTTTATCGTCATATAACATACAAAAGATACGAAACTATGACTTTCCAACTGAGTAGTGCTCAAATTGATCGAATGAACAAACCTGTATGGGAACTTCGGTTTGCCGAACAGCGTCTTCAGGTTGCGATTGCTCAAGTGGGACGGATACAAACACTATTTCTCCGAGAATTCCCACGTGGATCATCACGTGAGTGAGAGCCATCCCCAAAAATGTCTCCAAAGTTTCACTTTTCTTCTGTTGCTTCACATGTAAAATCTCGCCTTCTAAGTTCTCCAACATCAGCTGTGCCCAGTCGAAATCTACCTCTAGACTTTCGACTTTTGACTTGACATACAATGCCAATGTCCTGCAACAGTTTTGGGTCTTTTTCTCGCAAGAAAAACAGCATTGAGACATTGAAACATAGCTCTCCACCCCTCATAAGCACATTCCCTCACGAAATAACGCTTTCCTACTCTGTCATACTCAGAAAACCAGTCTGCAATTCGCACATGTCTCACAAACGAAGGCATTGGAGTAACACCGGGAGAGATTGCGAAAGCTTCCCTGATGAGTTCCTGCGTCAATTCGATCTCAATTGACCTCACCTTTGCAATCCGAGTTTCGGGATTATAAGTGTGTAAAAAGGATTTACACAAACAAACCTGCAATTCATCATGTTAATTCAGCACAAGATAACCCTTACATACATATGGAGCAGCAACATGAAAACACATAAGAAAGAGCAGCAACACGAAAATACATAAGAAAGAAGAAAACTCTTACATCAGGAGGAGCAAAATCGAACGATAAGGTTATCAACAAACCTAACTTTTCAACCGTCTCTTCATCTACTCCGTTCAACGCTCTCCAAATGTCATGCTTATCCATCCGGTGTCACTTTATACGATCTTGCACATCATCTTACGCACTGAAAGAGATAAGAAAATGTCCTTCCTCTTTTCTCGTGTTTGCACTAACAAAGAAGTCGTGCGATTCCCGACTTAGTGCGAGTGCGATTCTCGACTCAATGCGATTCTCAGTGCGATTCGTGCGATCCCGACTCAGTGCGACTCTCAGTGCGATTCCCGACTCAGATTTTCTTCTTCTCTCACATTCCTGTCGGGATTCTAAATCTCACGCACAAATTATTTCTCGACTCAGTGCGATCCCTCAGATCCATTCCTTGACTCTAAATCTCACGCACAAATCTCTTCCCCGATTCTAAATCTCTATCCCCGACTCAGTGCGATTTCCGACTCAGATTTTCCTCTTCCCTCGCATCCCTGTCGAGATTCACAATCTCACACACAAATCACAACTTACTTCTCGACTCAATGCGATCCCTCAGATCCCTTCCTCGACTATAAATCTTACGCACAAATCCCTTCCCCCGATCCTAAATCTCTATCCCAACTTAGTGCGATTTGAACTCAGTGCGGTTCCTAAATCTCTATCTCCGACTCAGTGCGATTTGGACTCAATGCGATTCCTGACTCAGATTTTCCTCTTTCTCTCGCATCCTTCCTCGATTCAAAATCTCACGCACAAATTACTTCCCGACTCAGTGCGATCTCTCAGATCCCTTCCTCGATTCTAAATCTCACGCAGAAATCTCTTCCCCGACTCAGTGCGATCCTTCCTCGACCCTAAATCTCTATCTCCGACTCACTGCGATCCAAATCTCTATCCCCGACTCACTGCGATCCGCTTCCTCCCTTCCCCGACTCACAATCTCAGCCTTCACTGCGACCCATTCGCGACCCATTCACTGCGATCACATGCTCAGTGCGACCCACTCACTGCGATCCGCTTCCCCGACTCGCAATATCAATGCTCAATGCGAACCACTCACTATCGCAGTGCTCAATGCGACCCACTCACTGCGATCCGCTTCCCCGACTCACAATGTCAATGCTTAGTGCGATCCACTCACTGCGATCCGCTTCTCCGACTCTCAATCTCAGTGTTCAGTGCGACCCGCTACGAGAATAGTTACAATTGCACTGTTGGGTCGACTCAGTGCGATCTTAAAACCTAAGTCGCACTAAATCGTGTTAAAACGAGTCGCACAAAGCTTAGGAATAAAATGATGGTCGCACTGACTAATCGCGAATAACAAATCAAACCGAATCAGAGAAATGAATACAAGTAAACGAACTTTTTACTCCCAAAGCTCAATTACATGTTATCGAGCTTCTCGATAATTTCCTTGATTTCCTCGAACGACTTTCTTGATTTTTACAATTCCACAAACAAAGAAGTATGCCTTTTCTTACTCTATTCCTTCTCCTGACTTTCTCTCGATCTTTTTTTCTCTTTCAGTGAGGCCATCTTGTATTCAACAAACACTTTCCTATATTGTGCCTTCTCTCTTATACTCTCCTCGTACAGATTCAACACTCCTCCTTTTATATTCGCCCTGCTGTTGCTGACTTCGGATTTTGATTTCGAGACATTTCGAGATATTTCCTGCACCGACTTAGGTATTGCCCCTCTACTCATCTCTTCTTCTCCATCGGGGCTCATCTCATCTCGTCCACCATCTCTTTCTTCATTAATCGTTCTCTCTTATCACCCGGACTCATTTCATCTTCATCGCGGTGAGAAATATCCATTTCTCCATCCTTTCTTCCGTCAGCAATGAGACCTCGGATCGAGGAAGACAACTCTCTGCTTGAAATTGAGAGTCATATCCCATAAATTCTTCTTCTGAAGGAATCCCAAACGCAAGAATAGCAGGAGGATCAATGTTGACACAACTACCAAAAACAGCATTCATGCGATAAAAGTGAGGACACTTTCCATTCAACTTATCTTCCAACCTCAATCGCTGTAACATTTCATCTTTTGTCAATCTTTCTCCCGTACTTCTTGTACATGTCAACGTATCTGTCAAATCTCTTTTTTAATTCTACACATGTCACAACAAGAAACCCATTTTTCCCAAAAAGTTGTGCGGCCATGATACCAAATGCAGTGGCTTTGCTCAAGCACTTCCCCGCACCAACTTTAGTTTTTCGACCAGATCCGTGCAGTGCACCAAAATTTTCTTCATCCTCTATATACGCAACTATCTTCTCATAATCTTCTACATTCAAACGGATGCATGATTTCTTCAGCACCTCTGAACTTCTCGGAGCCATCGCTCTGCGAAGAGAGTATACTTCAACATCACATTCCACTTCATCAACTATACTGATAACTTCATCACCTATACTGCTCATCGTGTCGCATCTGTTATTCAAAAAACTTCAGTTATTCAAAAGACGCTTGTTCACTCTATGATCGATCTACCACTCGCTCCACTACTTCAGGATCGATTGAATGCGGACTTGCGTAAGCGTGTCTCTCATCATTCTAAGTATGGCCACATTTAAACACAATGTACTTTATAAATATCACGGGTAAGTTTGAAACGCCCCCTTTTATAGCCGCAGCTATAGGATGTAGTACGCCCACAAAGTTACCCACGGTTATACAAATCCAAATACCCCTCGTCGAGTTACGGAGAATATTCCTACGCCCGTTAGCGAATAATTCCTCCAAACTTTGACACCCCCTAATATATTCCCTCCTCGCCGTATGTCGCTGTATGTGACATGGAGATTGGACCGTTGTTGATCCCTCTATAAGTACCCCCAGAAAACTCCATCCTTCTTTCCGAGGTAAAGTTTCTTTCTAACCCAGTTAGACCAGCCATGATATGAAGAGGACTTACGAGTTTTCGCTCCCATTCTATCCCTGGTTAGGGATTATTTCCTTACCACAGAAAGTGGATTTGTTTCAACCTGATTTCGTCTTATCGAAATATTAGGGGTGTCAAAGTTAGGAAACTTCTAAAAACAATTTAACTCGCGGGAGTGAATTACGATTTCGTCCAGACCTTAGCTAGTGTAGCGTTCTATGTAGACACTTCCGAAAATAGCCGTAGGAAAACACCGCGGGGTTTTTTTAACGATTATTCATTCATTTCTAGTGTTTTATGCAGATATTTTCGAGATAGTCATAGAAAAATACCGCGAGTTTTATTTATTCATTTTGTTCATATCTTTTTGCAATAAATTTTTCACTGTTCGGAAAATAATTATTTTGAGTGTATAATGATAAAAATTAATAATAAAATCATGATATTCAATTACGATCTAAAATAAATTGCACTTATATACAAAGTTACCTATGAGATTTTATGACAATTATCTCTCCGTCGTTGAAAAATATTTCCTCTATACTTTGACATCTCTTATCTCCACCCAGGAGCATATTCTTCCTCCCTGTCTTATTAATATAATCAATCTTATCCAAGAAGAAAAATAATTATCTCCTAAGATACCGGCTTCTAGGCTGTCCGGTACAACGTAAAAATATAGATCTGATGTCTTTCTAGGGAAAGCCCGCTGGTTCTTTGAATGTCCAACTAATACTTTTATTCTATCCTCATAAATAATTTCATATATTAATAACAAAAATATATAAAGAAAAAAGAGAGGAAGAGTAGCAAAAATTGAAAAATGACGTCTAGGTAGGTACCACACAACTTGAAGAATTAAATCATTTTATTCAATAGAATATTTTAAAAGTTTTACTATAAATATCTAATATTTAAATTATTTTTCATTTAACGTTACATATGTTATGGTTCGAAGATGCATTCTTACTTCGGGGACTGAGCTAATGCCAGTATGCCAAGAATGTATTTCTGTCGATCGCTCTTGCCATCGCACGTTTATGCTAATATATACGAGTTGGAGCAGGCTGCCAAATGCAGTAGTGGACGAACAGACTCTTATATTAGGTCTTTGCTGAAATTGAGCACGCGTCGTGTACGAGAAAGGAGGATACGAATTCGTCACCTTTTCGATGGAATTCGGAGCAACTTCCTTCGACTAAGGCCGTGAAAGCGAGCTCGATTTGGTCCCAGCCCGATAGAAAGATCGAATTCCACGCACACTTGTTCAGTTGAACTCGATTGTGTGCCGTGCAGAGCTTCGGGGTATGACCTGCCGAAAGCGGCATCGGTCTTCAAAGTCTCCGTAGTGCACATTCAACGGTTTGTTGGACTAAAAAAGTCTGGGCTAGCTTAATTCATATGCATTGAACGAAGTGAACAAATATGCACATGATACTGAACTCCGAATCCCCGAATCCCCTCTTGAAGTCGAGATTCGATCTGACAAGCGCATCCGTATCCAGAACGTCTGTGTAGGAGGAAGCAGTCGTTTCCAAAGGTTGAAAAATAGTCAAGCTTCTTGCTAGCCACGTAGACTGTCGATGTTAGAAAGTTGGAACTATACACTATCCTCATGTCATTGCAATTGACTGTGTTCGTTCAGACTATGACTGACGTACGTACAGAAGTCTTCATGTGTAAGCGAGAAGATTCCTCGTTGAAATATAAGCTCCAGTTCAGCCACTTATATTTCAACTAGCTAGGTTGAGTGTTTTACATGTTGAGTTCGTTAGCAGATATGCAAATGGAGAACTGTAGAGAGACTAATGCATTGGGACTTGGATGTCGTTTATGTTCAGCAGCACAGGATAGTATTACGTTGCAGAGGCGTTACAGAGGAGAGTTGAGGCGCTTTCCTCGTCTGTTAGGAAGTGATATCTGACACTCAACTCAGGGAGGCTCTGGCCTCTTTACTTGCTTGAGAAGGTTCCACGACTTGATAACATAGCTTGTGTTCCGAGGGTTTTCTCTCTTTGCACTGGTGGTCCTCGCTTTGTATTCCACGGTGAGAGTTCTTCCCACTTTTATGTTATGTTATTTGCTTTTCCTGTTTCATCGTCGACTGTTGTGATGACTGTTCTTCGAATCGAGGGTGTATCTCGTCGAGTTGACACGAACTGATTCAGATGTAGAGGTAATCTTCAGGTATCTGCTCTAGATCTTAATTTGGACGTCTCGCTCCAAATGAAACCAAACAAGTCATACTATTTAAGCTAATAGCTAAAAATTAAAAGAAGGTTGAGCAGTCATTAATAATATGAGCTTGACAAGGTGCAACCTCAGAATGCACTGCTTCTGAATGACCATTACTCACTCAGTCTGGGACTTGCATTTCTGGCCGACATTCTGCACCAGAAATTGGCTTGATCACACCCCAGTGGTTTCCTTGAGCTTGATCATACCCCTCTTAGCGATGTATCACTTGATCATACCCCTGACTGGTTATTGACGGTAGAACCAGTCATTTTATTTTTTGGCTCATCATTTTAGTACTTTCAATCTTTACTAAATATCATTATAATTCAAAATATTTAACATTAAAGACACGTTAGACTATAAATGTTAAAAAATTTAATATATGCAGTCTCACATGTAATATCACAAAATGACTGGTTTTACAAGCAATAGTCAGTCAAGGGTGTGATCAAGCCATACATCGTTAGGAGAGGTGTGATTAACCTACTAGGGGTGTGATCAAGCCAATTTCTGCATTCTGCACCCACCTTCTGCTAATCTCCGATTCTTTTCTCGACAGAAAATAGTAACTAATCATCATACAACCTTAAGAATATCGATATCTAGAGACTGATAACGGATGACATCATTGAGTCTGGCTATGGCACAACTGAAGTCAGCTCCTTGTTGTTCACTCGGAGTATGCTTGAAACATTCTATTTTCACCAGAAATCGTTTCCATGGGTTTAACGCTCTTGTTGCAAGCTTCGATCTCGTCCACACATTAAGCTTCCTCCTTTCTATAATAATAATAATTATTATTATTACTATTTTTTTCCAGTATGCAATTTCAATTTGCGTGAGAAGATATCAGGAGTTTATTGATAAATATTTCATTATTGTTCGTGCAAGGTGTAACTTAAATATTTGCATTGGTTTCTAGTATATACGTAAACATCTTTGATTGCATTTTCGGAAGGGAAGGAGATCAAATTTGATAATTCTGAGAGTTCTTTTTGCGAGGATTGTTCTTTCATGATTTTGGAAGGAGCTTTCCAACGGTTCAACTTTCGACCTAAATAGAGCTCGTATAAGGAAGTTACACTTTCACGCAATCTTGGTCAACGTAACTTTGACTGTGCTTAACGATTTTTGCCGTGCTTGACTGGATTGCAGGAGATAATAATATAGACACTACTTCTACCTCCACAACCACTTTAGGAAGTTCCAGATTTTTCTCAGCTACTTTATATTCTATCGATGACTAACGTTAGTGATAACTTGCTTCATGATCATCATAAGTTGAGATAGCACAAACTATCCAGTATGGTGTTTCAAGGTTCAAGCCATCTTCCAGAATTAAGACTTGTGAGACATTCTGCTAGGTGATGAAGAGAGACCTTTTGGATCATCAACAACGGTCAAATCTTGGAATAAACGAGATCAACAAACACTTGCCATCATCAAGATTACTATCAAAGACTCTGAAGTTTAAGATATCTTGGAGGCTAAAACTTCAAAAGAGGCTTGGGATATACATTCATCAAAAAGCACGAAAGAGCAGCTCGCACGAAGAAGAGAATGCTTCGCAAAGTTGAATACTTTGCAAATGACTGCATGCATTCACTCGAAGAGCATTTGAATACAGTGAAAATTCTGATACAACAACTGAGGAATCTGGATGAGACTATAGACAATGACGACTTGGTATTGATAGTGCTCCAGAGTTTATCAGAACCATACGAGCATTTTGTGAAAGTTGTGGATGTACGTACGAAGCCTATCACATTCGAAGAATTGCAGACACTAGCTTTGCAAGAAGCTATGAACACCGAGACCAAGTCCACTCAAGCAACTGCCACTGATGTTGCTTTCTTCTCCAAGAAGAGAGATCAGAAACGTGGTAGACCTCAAGATTCGCAGACCTCTAATTCACAAGGAGCACTGGGAGAACAAGCGAGGAAGTTCTACACGAGACTCAGAGAGCAAGTTCAACAACTCCAACAAACAGAAACTTGAGAATTGCAACTACTATAAGAAACTTGGTCCGATAACGAGCGTGTAGATGCAACAGAATTCAGGAAACTAATTAAAAAACTGATTTACTTGGCTGTCACTACTAGACCAGATATCTCGTATGAGGTCAGCAAACTCAGTCAAAATATGAAGTCTTCCACAATAATGTCTATGAGGGCAGCAAAGAGAGTTTTGCGCTATCTCATGAGAACTACCAGTTATGGACTCAGATATAGCTCAGATCTGAGTCACTTGGTGTCAGATTTACTGATGCTGATTGGGTAGACGATTCTTCAGATCGTAAATCAATGTCTGGATTTGCATTTATGCTTGGAGCAGGTGTCATCACTTGGCAGTGTAAAAAGCAGCCAACTATTATTTTATACTCCTCTAAAGCAGAATATCGTGGCCTGTGTAATGCAACACGAGAGGCCATTTGGCTAAGATGGATGTTGGAGGATGTAAGTGTGAACCAAGACACTCCAAAAGTCCACTTCATTAGAGCAAAAATAATTTCAGGAGAGGTTGTTACTCAATGGGTAACAACTGATAACCAAACTGCTGATATATTCACCAAGCCTTTGTCTTCAGATAGGTTTCAAAAATTGAGACTTGAACTTGGTGTATATTCAGTACCACTGACATTAAGAGGGGGTGTTAAAAATAATGTCTAGGTTCAGATTTCAGTCACCTCTACAGTCATATCTAGTGTATTAATCTCAGTCACATCTCTCTGTGACTAATGACTGACTAGTGACTGACCTCTTGTCCATAGGTTAGAGTATATAACGCAAAGAGACTACTTGTAATACAACGTTCCTCTATCGTGACAGGGCTCACTCGGTACTGTTCTGCTCGAGGCATGGACCTCCATGAGGTGTAGCTAGATGACGAGGAAGGACGGCTTACGAAGTCACACAGAGATTATAGAAGATAAATGTTTACTCTGTCCTTGCACAGTAGATGCATTATAAACCAAAGCAATTAAGTACAAGAGGATTGGCTAGTTCATATTCTTTGTCTGAGGACCAAGAGCGCTTGCTGTCATTCCAAAACTAGTATGAACTCTTACGTCTTGATGGGCTGAGGTACATGACGAAATTACTTCTACATACCAGATGAAAGATGCCGAATGACTAAACTAAAATCTTACAACTGAGTTCCACAAGGATATACTGATAGGACTGGTCTTACTCACTACTCCCATGCTGCTGGATGAAGGTCCAAAGAGTCCTGATACGAAACAGCTGCTACAAAGGTTCGAGACATCCTTCCGCTCTAAGTCATTTACAAACGGGTAAACGACGAGACACGCAAGGGTTGAATCTGTCCAACAAGACTTGAGAAGGTAAGACATATGAGAGAAGTGTAATGGAATCGTGGTTACAAAAAAAAAGACCAAGAAGGAAAAGGCATCGGGACTAGTATCGTTAACTGAAAAATATTAAGGAAGTTTGGACATTACCCACTTCTTCCGATCGAGAGATTGACAAGAGATAAAACACCTGATACAAATAAATGAAACAAATATGGTTCAAAAGTGCAGCAGACACGAAGTAGAGTTCGAGGAGTCAATATTGATCTCAGCATGGGCTATGGCTCACCAGCGAGCTAAGGAGTAAATTCTGATACTCTATATCCTCAAAAAACCAGGAAATATGTTCCCAACCCCAGTTCACCGCAACATGCAGTTTGTATCTCGAAGATGATCAGACACTCCCCAATTATTCAAATTGTTTCCATCTTTCCTTCTCCATGCAGTAAAGTAGTTTGGATAGTGCGACTCACTGATGTACGTGGAGCCGACACTTGAATAGTCAGCTAAACGGTCCAAGCAAGAACATTTCTGATGAAACTTGGTTGAGAGGGATGGTTCTTTCTGAATAGAGCTATAACAAAAAACCCAACGAGCAGAACTCACACACAGCTTATCACTAGACCTAGAGCAACTAGAGCATCACATCACACTTTTCAATTCACAGTTATGCAGAAATGCTTTTGGTGTCTTTTATCTCTTCATTGCAACTTGGAATCTGTGAAATTAGAATCTATCAAATAAGAAATGTTATTAGCCCTATCCACCATCTTTACAAGTTATGATTAATCTCAAACAACATATTTAACCATTATACTTAAAATACTTTTGTTGATAAAATTTTCTTGCGAGAACTGAATCTATTAAATAATTACTTCAATCAAAGCTCTCCCAGAGCTTTACATTATGTGATTAATTTTATAATTAACCATTAATATTTATTTAAAATGAAATAATTTTTTTATAGTTTTTTAAATAAAATAGTATGTTCTCTCTAACCTAAAATATATTGTGAAAAAAAGTAAATATTTTTTTACTTTTATACTCATATTTATAATTATTTATATAAGTAAAGACAAAACAAATATATAATTCAAATTCAAATTAGGAAGAATCGTCCATGAGGTACGCTAAGTAGCGGACTTTCTCTGATGGGAGATTGCCAAAGTCAAACGAGTATCTAATTTCACTCTACGAAGTTCTTTGTGCTCGGGTCTATTAGTCAATGGTGATACTTTTGAGATACGGCAGCATACGTACTCCCCGATTCTTCATGTACGGCACCTGCACGTGCCAGAAATACGTTTTTGACGCAACTTTGTCCACGTTCCGTGAGCTGAGAAGTAGCTCATGGAACGTGGACAACGTTCAGCTGGCCTAGCAACTCTTGTCTGTTTGGCTTGTACTAAAACGTAGCTCATGGAACGTGGACAACATTCAGCTGGCCTAGCAACTCTTGTCTGTTTGTCTTGTACTAAAACGTCTTCATAAAAGGTTTAAAGTTGTTTCATTAAATAAGTGTATTCTCCCAGCCGTAATTGGGGATTTTTTGTTACTTTCCTTTATTGGAAAACATATAAGTGATATACAGATATTTTTATATTGAATATATATATATATAATAGATATAATAATCAGTTTATATAAAGTTTAGATGTATCTGTAACCGTTAAATGATAACCGGACCTGGGGTTACGAGCAGATCTAGGAAAAACCCATAAACCAAGCGTGGACTCACAAGCTGTAGAAATTATAAGTAAAAGAGTCTACTAACAAAAATATATTAGTTTAATCTAGACAGTAATCTATCATCTCACCTTTCTTGAGAGAAAAAGAATGGGCGAAGATAAGCTTCTCCACTTTCCATCTTGAGATGGAAGAGGTGAATAATAAGCAAGTTAATAAAAGTAATGAGAATGTGTTTGGGCCTGATTAAGTTTAGTTACATGAATGATTTCACGAGTACGTTTTATCATGAAACCCTACAGTTTGGATTTCATTACCTCTCCCTTATAGAGGTAATAAAATCACCAGATGAAAGAATTTTAATATGAAAATTACTTTCAAAGACATGTGAACAACAATATAAACGGAACACGTTGCTGCAAGACCACTCTTAATAGTATTTATTGCCATCAACTGTCCACTGGACGTGTTGAACTGCTTGTCACAATGTCATTAGGCTAGACGTTTATTGAACTTAGTCTAAACCATTTTATTACATTATATATCTAATTGATTGATTTTAGTAAAATTTAAGGGTCGAAGTTAAGTAGACTGGACGTTTCTAAACTGATAATTATAGTTAATACTAAAAGTCAAATATCAGTGTGAATTACCAATTTTATTGCAGCTGTATATCCTGAACTAGCTAGTCTAAGACTTGAAGTATGAGTAGGAAAAGTCCTGGTTGCCAAACTGAATGATGTTTTTGATCCTCATACTCTTGTTCCATAATTAATCAGATAAAATCTGAAGAGTGAAGATTCAATCCAAAGCTATAGATCATTTTGCTTCATTAGACCAGTCTGATATTATCGACAAGAAATTTGTTTGATCACATCCCCAATAGGTTCCTTGAGTTTGATCATACCCCTCTTAGCGATGTATCGCTTGATCTACCCCTGAAAGGTTATTGACAGTAGAATCAGTCGTTTTATTTTTTAGTTCTTCATTTTAGTACTTTTAACTTTTACTAAATATCACTATAATTCAGAATATTTAACATTAAAAACACTTTATACTATACATGCTCGAAAATTTAATATGTACAGTCTCACATGTGAGTAACATTACAAAGTGACTTGTTTTACAGGCAATAGCCAGTCCAAAGGTGTGATCAAACTCAAGAAACCTACTGGGGGTGTGATCAAGCCAATTTCTGTATTATCGACTGAGAACTATATACGTAGCTGAAAGCTGTGAATTTGTTGGACCGAAAAGGAATATTCGTTGTTAGCTAAAATACAAACTTCAAGACCCAAAAAGTAACTTTTCCTTGCTTTTGTACCCATACTGTGATTTAGCTGCTAAATGGAGGGAGCTTCAGTAAACTCTGAAGCTAAAAGTTTGTTTATATATTTTTAACTTAAAACAAATGTCAGTGGCCTTCATTGCAAGCAAGTAAATATCCTGATCCCGTAACTTACCACGAGATGCAAGTGAAGGCAGTGATCACTGTGAGTAAGATCGATTATCCTACTTACGGTAATTGTAATTACCGTAAGTAGTCGGATAGAACTGTGTACTTACTACTTATCTCAATTAGTCGTGTCTGCAAATGGTCAGCCGCGAATCAAAAATAGGAAGGTTCAGACAGAGACGCTTGTAAACAGAAGTTGTAATATTCAGAACTGTGCAGATGGGATGACGAATCTATGTCGAAAATATTATTCATTTCCCTCTCTGCTGCACGTCCTTCACGGAAGACCAGTTGAGACCCGAATGGACTTAAGCTCATAGTGCCAGTTTCTGTCGTTAGGCTCTAATTCGTTTCCCCTACTGCATGCTTTACGGCTTTTTCGTCTCTCAACCCTTCAGTTATGTATGTAGAATATGTACACTTTTCTCAAGCACTGGATCTTCCGATAACTGCAGCGGGCAGTGAGCTGTTCGAACTTGGAAGATTCTGGGCAGGTCATTCATTCATCTCATCTCATCTATCTCATCTCATCTCATCTTCGATGGCCCCACCAGAAGTTCAGTCCCCGGCTCCCGGTTCTGCTACCGTCTGCTACTGCTAACGCCCACGACGTCGCGGCCATCGTTCTGGTGTGTGGTCGAGGTCCAGTTTAGCCGTCAGTGTCAAGCTTTTTGACCAGCTAGAGAAGCGTTTCTTATAGCTCTGGGCCATCGTCAGCTCCCGAGGACTTGGACTGAGAAGATCGGTCGTCGCGATATGATGACGAACGTGGGGCGGAAGACTCTGATTCGGCAAGTCGACGTCGCCCAGAACGACGATCGACTCTACGATCCTTAGAAGCTCGCATCTCGAGACTCTCCTCCTACATCTTCTTCCTTTGTGCATGCGGCTACATGTTGAGGTTGCACGCAACAAAGAGCTTCGAGTCATTAACCATCCCCCACGCGTTTCCTCGTGAAGCTCTCTCTCTCTCCCTTATGGCCGGAATCCGAATCACTCGACCTCAACCTCAGCAATTAATCGCCCGTCTTCTCGTATGAACTGGAGAAAATTCAGAATATCCGGCTCCAGCTGCCAGCAGGTCCGTCCGGCCCCAGAATCATCCCTCTTCCACCCACGCACGTGCACGCCACCGTCGTTCGAAGTCGAGCCCTGACTTCGAAATTCGAAAAGTATCTGACGACAACGACGTTCAAGGCAGATAAGAATTCGGTGAATAGATTCTGCGCTCGTCTCGCCTTGTCTCTCGATCGTGAGGAGTAATTCGGTTTCGGCCCGAGACGCTTCACAAGAAACGAACAGCAGAACGCTTTTCGGATCGAACGTTTACTCCTCCCTAGAAGCCGATCGCCAGATCAGACAGATACGCATAAATCAAGTTATCACGTCAAAGTTCGAGTAGAAGCTCGAGGGAATCAATCTGGAAAGTGGGCCGTCCGCATATCACAAGATTAATCCGCGCCCTCATGAGGGTGAGTTGGAAACGACAGCAGCAGCAGCAGCAGGTCACTGATTCTGAAAAATCCAGTAGAGCAGCTGCAGCGACAGATCGAGTTCGAGTAAATTCCAGAGCAGGTCCTGGAGCTGATTAGTGGGGGCATGAGTTTCTTCTACAGCAGCTCCTGCGGAGCTCTGGACAGACGGTCATGAGATTCTGGAGTGATACCAGCTGCTGGGGCCGTGGCCGGGGGGGTGCAGAATGTCACCGAATGTGCTGACCAATTTGGCGAACCTTCTGCCGACGGGGAGCTATCTGGCGTTTCAGACGCTGGCACCGCTCTTCACTAACAACGGGGAGTGCGGGAACACGGAGAAGATCATGACGGGGATGCTCCTTCTGGTCTTCATATTCATCTGCTGGGTTCTGAGCTTCACGGACAGCATCACCACAGACAGCGGGAAGGTGTATTACGGGATCGTCACCTGCAAGGGTCTGTTCAACCCTCACTTCGCGAGCTCCGCCTCGAACATCCCCGACGTGGACGGCTACTTCTACACGGGAGGTTCGGATCCCAACCAGTTCATCCTCACCAACTTCGACTTGATCAACGGCGTGCTCGTCGTCATCACATTCTCTTCGCTCTCCATGCTCACGTCTCCCATCACCAACTGCTTCTATCCCCGCATCCCCGCCACCATCACCAAGTGCGCTCCCATTCTGGTCGCTCTCGTGGTCGGTATGTACTTCGCCTTCGCCCCTCCGGCCAGACACGGCGTTGGATTCGCCATCATCGCCGGGAGAACGGAGCTCGTCAAGGAGTTGCTGGTCCCCGCGACGAGATCCAAGAGCCTAGCTAAGTCGAGCTTGCTGTCGAAAGGAGGGGATTCGAAGGAGCACAGCTCGAATTCTTCACCGTCGCCTCGTCGGTCTCCATCGCCACGCCTAGTTCGTGTAGGAGCAGCAGCAGCAGCAGCAGCAATCAGAGCCCCTGTCTGATAGAATTTTACTGTATATACCCTGTTGATATAGCTCTTTTGTCTGTCTGTATGTTGTAACGGCTCTATTCTCCTCAGCCAGCAACGTTCGATGCTCTGGTCTGGTGGATGTACGTATACGAATCGATTGAAAGCGGGGTGAGTTGTTTAGGACCAAGCCAAGGAGCTGTTGATTGATCGTCCAGATCTCTTGGGTAGCAAAAGTTTCGAACTTTGCTGTTTTGGGCTTCAGATTTTAGACAGATGAGGCTTTTGGATGACTGAGACTTCGATTCTTTTGTTTTACCGTAATCGGCAAGTCTGGCTTCGAATGATAGTCAAGAAGGAGATTAAGTGACGAATGAGAGTCGATGTAGAACTCCAACGAGTACCATTTTAGCATTAGGACTGCCTCCGAACGTTCAGACTCCAGAACTCTTCGAGGTGAAATCAGAGGCTACGAAGCTTTACAGTGGTACGAACCTATCAAGAGGTACATCGCGACGCAGGCTAAGGTCGAGAAGCCCTACAAGCTCAATATGCGCAACTTCTTCGCTTCCATTTGGGCGAGAGAGACAGATCTAGAGAGAGTTGTTGGTTGTATACAACGTTGAAAGAGATATTCGTGGACATCGATGATGAGCGGTATAATTCCGAACGAAGTATGAGAATAAGAGCAGATCTGCTAAAGCTTCTAGTCAGTGGCTCAGATATCTTCGCAGTTGCCTTCGCTTCGAGAAAGTTCTGGCCGTTATATATATATATATATATATATCTCCCTTGCAAACACTTCGAGATACCTTTGCTGCTATCCATACATTCCCCTCCAGTCAGATCTCTAAGTTTGCCTACAATAAAGAGTGAAGGATTACAGGATTATAAAGAGTTCGAATCCTAGACCGTTAACTCTGAAGCCTGTGAAAGCTTGTTCGACTGAACCGAACTGTCAACACGTTTTCTGGACCCAGCTTATCATCCACAGGCACGAATTTGCTAGCACTCAACTCTACCAATCCTTCGCTAATAGTAATGAACCCGAGAAGAGACAACTGCAAGAGACACAAAAGTGTAGTAGAAGCTGAACTCGAAGGAGGCCCACAAACTGGAAAAGGTATCACGTTCTATCCTTACTACCACGACACGAGAATCGAGATGCAGCTCTCCAGCTAGGATATTAAAGCTCACGCCATATCTGATGAAGTCACTGATGACGACAAAGCAGAAATGCTTCCACGATCTGATAATGGCCATAAAAGATAAAGCAGAGCAGAAGAGCAGAGAAGAGAATGTCAATGGCACAAAACCTCTGTAAACCACAACACACAATGGTCGAGTTTATGTGCACGTACGGGGCTGCAGCACAACATGTGAGAAGATGGAAGCAATCATGAAACCTCAAATCTGGAAAGCTGAAGTGCAAATCAAGCTACTGGATCGGAAGTCAAGGAAGTTGTCCTAGTGTAATAAGGGACTGCACGCTATGTAACGGAGACTTGCGCTAAGAAGACTTCTGCCATAGTTGGGCGCTTGAGTTGGTCGGCCTCTTCTGTAAGACCCATATATACAATCATGACTGAAAAGGGCCATTCTCCTGGAGATGGTCCAATCCATCCATGCGGGTAAGACCTTAGGAACTGAGGGCTGCGAAATACGGTACTGGTAAGGAAGCGAACGGAATTCATTGACAAGTCGCCCATGTTTCGTCTTGATTGCTTAACCTACGTGACGAAATCATCAGTGTCTACCTTTTCCATTAAGTTGACCATGAACCGTCGTCGTTGATCAATCCGTGGGCCAGGATTACCGGGAGTCTGGCTTCTTCTTCTCAAGCAAAGCAATTAAGCAGTTTGAGTCAACTAGGTGTCAGTGAGGTTCTTCTTCCATAGCTAGACATCTTTCCAGCTTCCTCCTAACTCAGATCGATCTTCGCTTACGTGACTTCACTTCTACGCCCTACGATTTCCGAGCTTTTATGGATTTCTGTGTCGGCATTTAGGTCTGCTCACCGAAATGAGCAGTTTAGTGTAGCACTGAAAAGTTTACTCCGATTCTACAAGCGACAGACGGGCCTGGGAGGGAGTTCCGGAAGGACGACTTGGTTGTGTTTCTGCAACTGTTGTAACCTAGTGGATACCGATCAATTGGCTCCAAGTTTTATTGACTTGCAGTTTGTTTACTGTCAAGAGCTCAGCTCAGCTCAGCAGTCAAATTGATTGCTGTTGTTCGTCAGTATCGGTAGAACCTTTCACATGAGTTTCCCTCGGGGTGGTGCTAAGAGGATATAAGAATCAGCTTATGCACTGGGATATTCTCATGATTATGATTTAGCCAGTCATAGCTACTAAACACTTTTTCTCCAGAGATTCATCCTGAGTGTACGCAATATTAAGTCAGTCTAACTGTCTTTGGTTTTGAAAGTCCTTGAATTCACTCATTCATTGGCGGATGAACCTTCAATCAGTACACTATGAAGCTGAAAGAGCGTCGCGTTTATTACTCTTCGAACTAAGTCTCCAGAATCCTAGATGAAACCTGTATGATTCAAAACAGGTAACCTGACCTTTCTTACCGATCCTCGAATCTTTTCCTCCCACCCAAAGTCTGCATCCACACTAAGCAAGTGACTAACCGAAACAAACTATCCTGAAAAGCATATAGAAGTGAAAAGCTGTTTCAGTGAAGTCGATATCCGGGCAGACCTCAAAAACGCAACCGATTCGGAGTCTTTCAGGGTGGCCCCACTAAAGACTCATTGCCGCTCAGGTGTGTGTTAATTAGGAAACGTAAACCTTCAAACCTCGTAAGGCAGATTACATCTATAGAAGCGCATAACCTGTAGCATCATTCTCACCTGCTCAGGTGCAACCTTCCACCGAGTGATTCTGCTGACGAGTCCAAGTCTACACTCAAGAGGATGGTCACGTGTTTCCCCAGCACAAAGACCCTGGAGCAGCTGCACCTGTTACCATAGCGTTCATTGCGGGAAAGAAGCCTTGGAGCAGTTACTTGACACACGGCGACGTCGTTTGGCCTCTGCACATGGCTTCTGAGCGCCTTAGCGTGACGGAAAAGAAGCCAAAAGCTTTCCATGACCAACGTGGTAGAGACTCCGAGAGTGTGCAATTTTGCTCGACGACCTGTCATATGAGAACACCATACACGCAGAAGTTCAAGTTTCTTCGTCCTACTTGACTAGACAGACCAGCTATGCAGGATCAACATGTTTCTTTCCGCAAAGGTTGTTGTTCGAGATACTCGAGCTGTCAGAGGCCAGTTTGTTCGATTTTACATTCACGTATCTACGACAGAAAGAAAGGATTGGCAAATCGAGACGATTTTACTTTGATCACAAGATCAGTGGACTGTGCTGTACATTCTGGAGATGTCGCCTCAGCTTGGACATGCAAATTTAGCACAATCATATCACGCGATACGATCCCACTAGGAGGCTGCCCTAGGAGTGAGAATAGGATTCCCACGATGATAGGGAACTTTGAAGGTAACTCAAAGACCGAAGGTGTACTTCATATAATAGCAGACCCCATCCACAACACATGAGATGGTCTAACACTAGCACTAATTACTAATCTAACACTCGAGCATAGCATCTCTGGTAGATTCTCAAAAGCTGATGAGGGCCGGTACTTAACAGTTTCTGAGTCACATCTAGTAGTCCATGAGAGTGCCAACAAACGGTGCAGGAAGAACTTGAACGGCACATACAAGCTAGACTATCGGAGCCAAGCCATTGATCTCCTGGATCCTGCACGGAGGCTCTTCAAGGTCTTAGCATGGTACACAAAGGGCTTGAATTCCTGTTGACTACAGACAAAAGGCGACAAACCCCACCCCAACAAGAGGCGGCTACTTGCAGAGGGAGCTACTAGTCATGAAGAATAAGAAGAAGTGGACATTTTCTGAGGGGCTGCTCTGAGACTGGGGCCGCTTCAATTTATCAAGAAACCTCGTGTCAGTTAGAAGGAAAGGAAAATTACGAATCTCAGTTTCACTTGTGACGACCATCTTTTGACAATTTAGAGAAAGAGAAATGAGCTGGATGGAACACCAGCGTGGGCATTGCCAGTAATATTGCAAACGTACTCAAGTGGGATCTTGATATACAAGCGCGCTCTAAGCTTGTAATATAAAACGATGCACTGAGCTACACAGACTTAGAAAAATTCGCGTAAAGCAATTTACAATCACCGTCGTACAGCCAACTTCATTCTCAAAAAAGGAGGAAGAGCCTTAGAACCGCTTTTACTATAATGACCTTCAAACACTTCCCAAGCTGATCTACTTGATAAGACTACAGATCCAACCCATTGCTTCTGCTGGACCGTATCCCTTCATTTCAGCATGATAACAAGACCTTGTATCCTCAAAAGTAACTGGTACTGCAAAAATTATTAATTTTCTCTAAACTGTCAAAACATTTTGTGTCAAAAGCGTGTGCTCCAGAAAGGCCACATCAAGGTAAGTGTAAGTTTGCTATTCTTCTCGAAGACGGAGTCTCCATGAAACAGTCTAGCTCGAGTGTTTTGGGTGTTCGTGGGGGGGTGTTGACAGGAGTTTCCCTTTTGGATCCATGCTCCAAGGGCTTTGGGAGCTAGGAGGGCTCGGATATCTAATATAGGCCTTGTCAGATCGCTTCTTTGCATCGGTGGACTTCGAAGAAACAGACAACATGCTCCTGTTGCGTAGTTAGAGCTTACACGCTCATCCTCGAGGTATTTCAAGTGCATGCCTAAACTTGGCTGCGCACTGCCCTCCTGGGTTTTAACTACCTCGGGGTCTTTCACATGGCCTGTAGATGGAGGTTCGCCATCTCCACTTGTATATATTTCCCGTTCTCGAGATATGTATGTACAGCTTGAGTAACGGGAGCTGTCTCGATTTCAACATGGTATCAGAGCAGGTTTTTCCTTCGTGACTATCACGGGATAGTGTGAGCCTTGGTCCACAACAGTTTTCTACTCTAGATCTCTAGTGTGAGCACTGCTCCACTCTTGCATACTTACTGGTGAGCATTGCTCCATCAAGTTCTCATAGTGAGAGCCTTGCTCCACGAATTTATTTCAACTTTGTTTCATTTCTAGTGTGAACCCTGTTCCACGCCTGTACTCATACTTGAGTTTACTCCAGACGTTCTCATCGGTCGGACTAACTTTGCTTCAGTATTTTTTTTCTAACCATTTTTATATCTTTTTGTGCTGAATCTTGTTTCTCTTATTTTTCTTTGAAATCTTTGTCAAGCTCACCATGGCCTTTCATCTATCTGACAGTTCTCTATACGAGAGTAGCAAATTAGGCGGTAGATCAAACTATCTGATTTGGAAATTTAAAATCCAAAGTATTCTGGAGCGGGAAGATCTTTGGGAGATTGTTAAGACTTGGTACTTCTACATCTACAGATGCCACTAAGAAGGAGAACAGAGCTCGGTCCATAATAAACTTGTCTGTTAAAGACAAGATTATTCCTCTCATCTCCAAGCACAAGACAGCGAAGGAACGATGGGATATTCTAGCCAAGAGCTTTGACTCTCCGAACCATTCTCTCAAGCTTCTACTCGGTCAGAAGTTTAACACTCTAACAATGAATGATGATGCTGAAATGAGGGTTTCTTGCAGGAGATCACATCGATAACTAACCAACTGAGTACAATTCGAGAGACCACTGCAGATGATTTCATTGTCACAATCGTGCTCAATGCTTTACCACAGAAGTTCGAGTCTTTTGTAACAGGTCTGACCACTCGAGAAACTTCCCAGCTACGAAGAATTATCTTCAAAACTTACTGCTGAAGAGCTACGACTCACCATTCGAGCCAAGAAGAAGGTCTCAACAGACGATGAAGAGGCTCTCTACACACGCTTCAAGAAGTTGGTGAAAGCTCGGAGGTCAGACATCAAGACGGGGAAGCGATCAGGATCGTGTAATCGCTGTGGAATGAAAGGTCGTTGGGCTCGTCTTTGTCGTGTTCCTTGGGAACAGATCAAGGAAAGGAGTGAACTCAATCTCATCGACGATGAATACTGTAGTGAAGCAGAAGAAGCTACAGGTGAATCTGATGAGGTCACTGAATGGTTTGAATCTGCATTATCTGCATTGGATTTAGAGGAGGAAGCGTCTACTTGAGTCTGAAAGTGATTGGATTTTAGACTCGGGTGCCAGTGTTCACGTCACCGGGAACCTAACCTGCTTCAGGGTAAGCAGAGAACCAAGTACGTCCAGGATCAGATCAGAGGACAACAGCATAACGTCCTAGACAAAGGTCATACCATTGTAACTCTTCTCACGGCAAAATAAAATTCTCGGAGGTTCTCTACGTGCCAAGAGTGAAAAAGAATCTTCTGTCATTTGGGACTCTAGCTGACCGAGGTAACTTCACAATCTTCGATGCAAAACGTTGCTTAGTAGTCCAAAAGGAGTCTCAGAAGATTATCGCAGAGGGAAGTAGAATGGGAAAAGGGTTGTACAAGCTAGGAAACAGTCAACCTGCTGTTGACTGGGTAAATTCTGTGGAAACTGCTTCTGCGTGTACGTTGTGGCACAAAAGACTAGCGCATCTCAACTTCCACAGCCTTCATTTTCTATCTACTCATAACTTAGTCACCGGGATTCCACAGTTACCTCTCTCAACAGGAATCTGTAGGGGATGTCTACAGGGAAAACAACATCATGAGCGTTTTCCAAAAGAAAGTAGGAATCGAGAAACTGAAATCCTACATTTAGTTCATTCTGATCTGAATGGACCACTGACAGCCTCTCTCTCTGACCATCACGGATGACTATAGCAGGAAAACCTAGGTCTATTTTCTTAAAAAGAAAAGTGAGACGTTAGGACAGTTCAAAGTTTGGAAAGCCATGATTGAAAATCAGACAGGAAAGCGAGTCCAGTTCTTCCGATCAGATCGTGGCGGTGAGTTTCTGTCAATGGCTTTCAACAATATTTTGAACATTGAAGGGGTACAGCAACTCTCTCAGCACAGGACACCACAACAAAAAGGAGTTCCAGAGCGCAAAAACCGTACTCTCTTCGAAGCTGCAGCGAGTATGCTTTTGGAAGCCAAAGTCCCAAAGCGATTGTGGACGGAAGCTGTTAATACGGCATGTTACATACTCAATCGTTGTCCTACTCGAGCCAACTCAAGTATGAAGGCCCAAGAAAAGTTCTGTGGTATGAAGCCTGACCTCTCTGATCTCAGAGTATTTGGCTCTATTGCTCACGTTCATGTTCCTAAAGAGGAAAGAAGGAAATTGGATCCCAAATCAGTGTTGTGTCGTTTTGTTGAGTATGACTCACAGTCGAAAGCCTATAGGTGTTTGAATCCTACCCCCAACAAAATCCAAGTCACTAGTGACCTGATCTTTGATGAAAGTATGTTCTTTCTACCTGAACCAGCAATTTCTACTCATGACAACTCTGTTACAAACTCCTCCTTATTACATTCTGAAACTAAAACTGAATACCTTCCCGCGAAGTCTAATCTTCATGATCCCTCACTTTCTCCCACTTTCATCTCCAACGGTCAAGAGTTCAGATACCCTTTCTCCTCTCATGGGTACAAGTATACTTCCTATTACGTATCAAAGGAGACATACTGAAATTTGTTCACCTAACTCATCGTCCCTTCCAGTTCCATTTCTCCCCTCACTTCGTCCCACTGCCTTATCTTCTTTTCAGTCCTCTGCACCCGTCCCTTCTTTGGAACCTTCCCTTCGTAGGTCTGCACGACTGAATAAGGGAATCCGGTCAAAAACCTTACAGGATTACATCGATTGTAGAAGGTCCTTTTGAACCTCTAAATTTTCATGCAGCAACTCAGATTCCTGAATGGAGAACGGCAATGGATTATGAGATGTCCTCAATCATTAATAACAAAACTTGGCAGATGGTTGATCTTCCTCCGGGGAAGAGAGCGATCAGTGCTAAGTGTGTTCACAAAATAAAGCGGCATGCAGATGGTTCCACCAAGCGTTTAAAGATAAGACTAGTTGCACGAGGGTTTGAGCAACGACAAGGAATCGACTTCGAAGAAACTTTCGCACCAGTTGTTAAATGGCCTACTGTAAGAGCCGTTCTCGCCCTTGCAGCTCTGAGAGGATGGAAGATTTTGCACCTTGACGTCAAGACAGCCTTTCTGTACGGTACCTTACTGGAAGAAGTTTACATGGATCAGCCAGAGGGATATGTTCAACACAGCGCAGAAATGAAAGTATGTAAACTCCTGAAAGCTTATGGCCTCAAGCAGGCTCCTCGTGCATCGTATGGTAAGATCGACGAGTATCTTCAAGCTCAGGGGCTCTTTAGTTCCAATCAAGACTACAATCTCTACGATCTGGAGGTTGATGGTAAGGTTGTATTGTTACTACTGTACGTTGAGGATCTCCTTGTGACCACTAACCACCATGAGAAAATCAGCTGGATCATTTGTCAACTGAAGGCTGAATTGACATGGCTGATCTCGGTGAAGCTCATCACTACTTGGGTGTGGAAATCCACAAACTAGAAAAAGACTTGTTTGTATGCTTGAAAGGGTACACACAGCTTCTTTTGAAAGAATTTCAAATGAGAGACTAACTCATGTCGTACTCCTATGGCTGAAAACATTAAACTCTGGATACACATGGGTGAAGAGGAGGAAGTCCACCAACTATCGGAGCATTTTGGGCAAATTGCTCTTCCTCACAAACACTCGTCCAGATATTTCCTTTGAGGTTGGACTTCTCAGTAGATTTATGGCACATCCCCAGAAACCGCATCTGGAAGCAGCACGTAGACTCCTCAAGTACCTAAGGGGGACCATAGATTTTGGGATTTATTATTCACGAGGAGAAAGTGCATCAGTAAACGGATTTACTGATTCAGATTGGGCTGGCGATGTGGAAGGAAGATATTCCACAACAGGTTATGTATTTCGGCTCGGTACCAGTGCAATCACGTGGCTCAGTCGAAAACAGTCTACAATCGCACTCTCTTCAACAGAGGCGGAATACATAGCGCTTTCTGAATGCGCAAAAGAGATAGCTTGGCTTAGAAGACTTATCTCTGATCTTGGTTTTCATCCTCATCCTATTGTTATTCATTATGACAATGAGAGCTGTGGTAGAATCGCTAAGAACCCTGTCTTTCATAGCCGGACTAAACACATAGAGACGAGATATCATTATATCCGTCAACAATTAGAGAAGAAAGAAATTTCTCTCTGTAGCGTCAGGAGTAACGATCAGATTGTTGACATTCTAAGTAAACCTCTTGGTCGTGCACTGTTCGAACTTCCTAGATCTAATCTGAACATTTTTTGTTTTTCAAATCTTAGCTAATTTGTTTCTTAGCCAGTTCAGGCATGAGAGGAGGTGTTGCGTATTTAGAGCTTACACACTCATCCTCGAGATATTTCACGTGCATGTCCAAACTTGGCTGCGCACTGCCCTCCTAGGTTTTAGCTACCTCGGGGTCTTCACATGGCCTGTAGATGGAGGTTCGCCATCTCCACTTGTATATATTTTCCCGTTCTCGGGATATGCATCTATCTAACGAGCTACAGCTTGAGTAACGAGAGCTGTCTCTATTTCAACAGCTCTTCTACCATAGATGCTTGGCCTATAATCTCCAGCAGCAGTGTTTGCTCCCCAGATGTTTATCTTTTTCACATGTAGCCGGGGAGGGAGAATGACTTGAGATATGCCTTTCTGGGTCATTTGAATTTGAGAGGCAGGGTACCTTGTTTACACCCGGGGAGTTTGCCATGTAATGTCTTGATTAATCGTCTTCGCTCACATGGTTCTAGTTGGCTGTTCATACGAGAATCTGCATCTGCAATGTCATTGCTACCTTCTACATCAAGCTCCAACCTCTTTACTGGCAAAAATATTCACCATCCATGGTTGAGGTCTCAGAAATATTTGCTCTCCGGCCGTTTAGTACCTTGTCTTTTTTGCAAAATCTCTCCAAGGGCTGTGTCTGCCCCGATCTTCCAGAGCACACACACCATTGCTTTTAGTCTGCTCTTTGAAGTAGTCCTTGAACACCATATACTGATTTGCCTGTATAGTAAGAGTCAAAGTACTGTGATTCATTATACTGTCAAGTTAAAAGTGTTGATAAACTACGAATACCGTCTAATTACTTCCAACCTTCTTGAATTGTACTGTACAAATACATTTCTCTTCCGTATCATGCATTCCAGCAATATCTCAGAAATCTGCTTGATCACATCCCCAGTAGGTTCTTTTAGCTTGATCACACCCTTCTTAACGATGTATTGCTTTATCACACCCCTGACTGGTTATAGACAGTAGAACCACTCACTTTGTCTTCTTGTTCACACCCCTGACTGGTTATCGAGAGTAGAACCACTTACTTTGTCTTCTTGTTCATCATTTCACTACTTTCAACTGTGACTAAACTTCTTCCGTTCAAAATATTTAACATTAATGACACATCAGCCTATACATGCTTGAAAACCTGATGTGTGCAATCTCGATATGTAACTAACATCACAAAGTGACTGGTTCCACAAACAATAGCCAGTGAAAGGTGTGATCAAACAATACATCGTGAAGAGGAGTGTGATGAAGCTCAAGGAACTACTGGGGTGTGATCAAGCAAATTTCTGGCAATATCTCCAGATGCAACAGCTTCAAATGCATGAGAATAACATTGTCAATAGTCAGATTTGAGGACGAGCTAGACTAGCGACATATGTTTTATAGCAACAGCAAGTATAACGATATACCCTAGGGTACACTGTCCCGTTGCTACTGCATGCTCCACAGAAAATTATGATACGTGTGTATAGAACAGACCTGGGGTATACTCTGTCAGGTTATAATACTTGGCTAAGGAGAAATGGAACTTGGATGAAGGCCTGTCATAGCTGCTCCCAACAGATAATCGAATCCAAGGGCACAAGAATCCAGCTGTGTAAACAACTCATTAATGTGATCTAGGTGTAAACGTTGTTCGTAAGCTTAAACAATTAGTAGACTGGACTACTGTCTCATGACCTGTCCGAACTATCTCAGTTTAAGAGCGTGATGGTTCTTTCTTTCTCCTTTGCAGCCATCCAGATCGTTTCCATATAGATTAGAACTGAGAGGAGTTCTCCAGAGTTGACTGAGCTGGTGTAAAGATGCAAATGCAAGCAATCAGTTTTGAAGACACAAGTCAGATCTGCTACATATTCACGATAAACTTACCCAAGCTCACGAGCAATAGTCTTGTCGCGTGTCAGCATGGCTTCAAAGAGCTCGTGGCCTATTCCCATCCTGTTCACAGAAGGCTACATGGTTGAGTGCAACCAAACATGATAGAAATAACGCTCTCGGAAAACGCTCTAGTGATAACTGTTCGCTTACGGATTAGCTTTATTATTTGGGCACATGGTGTTGAGGATGTGGCAATTTTGCTTGGTACGTTCACTTCGGTCTGCTGTGATTTCGAACAAAGCAGTGGCCTTCCGTGCACGATGTTCAGTATACAAGTGGCCTAATAAAATGAACTTGACAGTGGCAGACACTGTTTATACCTCTGGCAGGACTCGTGGACTTAGAAGTCAAGCACACGCAATGGAGACATCTCCGCATGCTGTACGTTATCCTTCCAAATGAAGAGATTTTTCCTCCCAACCTTCAACATTCCTTTTGCCAAGATGAACTCTTGCTTGCCTTGGACTCCCATCGTGCACATCGACACGTGTAAGGTAGTTATGGAAGGTAATATGAAATTGACATGCACTGCCCGTCCTCCTTGCGATCTCTCTGAAATCCCTCCCTCCTTCATAAGGGTTTTGCACGTGAACGACTCTACGATTACGGTGGGACTTGAGCGTTACGGGTAGCAAAGGTGAGCGAGAGAACGCAGTAGATTCGTTTAAAAGAAATCATTACCTCGACACTGAAATTGCGCCTAATCCTCTGAGTGTCTGCAGTCTCGCTCAAATCCTCGAAACTGAAATTGCACCTAATGCTCTCTCCTTCCTTCTTCTAACCGTCTCTTAAAGAAGTTCCACTACACTTCAAAAATCTCCCCACCTTCACCAGTCTTCCACAGTCAACGCATAATGTAAATGCCCTTTACAGCGAGTCGAGTGACGGCCTCGCAATACGACAAAAAATCCTTGCTTCCTTTCCACTTTTCACAATCGACGTATAGCTATGCAAACGCATAGCAATAAGTGCACGAATCGAACAGCGCTCGTGAAAAGCAACGAACGAGCTTGTAACTGAGGCGTCCTATGTACTTCGACGGTCGACACGTGGAAGTACATAGGACGTCATCTCGACACCTTCCAACATACTACCTACCCGTCCGTCGACAACAAAGACTCCATTGAAAAACTTGTAACAACGTTTTTCTTTTGCTAGCAGTGCTAGGAGTACACCCAGATAACGCAGTTCCTCAAAGTGCTAGCAACTTTGCTCTGATATTAACAATGTACAGTTCCTGTGTAAGACACTAAGTAAACTAATACGTACCAGTCAACAGCATTTCAGTAGGCAAAACCACCAGAGCTTATAAACCCTGCACTGTGATATCTAAAGTGGTTCATCCCGCCCTTTATATACTACTATACTAAAATATGATGCCCCGCAGCAGACATCGCCTACGAAGGAGTGATCATCCCACCCCTTGTTTGCCTCGTCTAGCTTTCTATTCTAGTGGAGTCAAAATCTCATTCGCTAGTAGACTGTACAGTAGTTATTACAAAATTCGCTGGTCCGGCATATACTTTTGCAGATGTCAGTATCCGCAAAAAGAACATCGGCAAAATTCATGAGCACCTCCTCCTGTCGGCACACAGTGTTTCTCTGGTAGTACATGTTCTTGTGTAGGAGTATATTCGAGTACTTACCAACCATCTAACCAGGGATCCATCAAACCGGTAGAAACGAGTTAAAACCCGGGCGAAAGGGAAAGGCGCTCCACTGGAACCCTCGGTTCGTCCCCGAAGCTCGGCACACAGAAGGAATCTTACTCCACTCGTCCTTCTCCACATTGTATGCCACTACCGAACTGCTTGTCTTGGCACCGAAGTAGATGTAACTTCCATCTGTGACTGGGTTATTGTGCAGAGCTCCTGTGCGCAGATCTTCAGGTGGGCCTTGAGTGACAATGGAGAGCTGATGAGTTTTCAGGTTTACCTTCATAACGAGTAAGCTTTGTTGAGAGTTGTTGTAGATGATCCTCAAGTGGCAAGAATCTTCCCAAAGGTTCAACCAGGCTGGGGGAGGCTCCACATCCAACGACAGAACCACCAGTATTTGGCCACCACAAAGCACCAATGTTACCGATGTACAGGGCCTGTTCAGTGCGGGGAAGGACAGACTACATCTCTCCCAAGTCATGTCTTCAACGTTCAAGGCCAGCATGCCAATTTGGCCAGAGGTTAACACTCCCAGAGCATGCCTCGACATAATGTAAAGAGTATCCTCCAAGTAGGCACTGCACTGAGGACTCATGTAGAAGTCATTGTCGATCGTCACCCTGGTCGTCCTCCAGGCATGAATCTTGGAGCTGTAAACCTGTGCATCGAAGGTGTACTCATCCGTCTGCCTGAAGTGAGGGTCGAGACTGAAGACTACCACAATGTATCCGTCAGAACCCCGATGCAACAGCTGTTTGCAACCAACGTAGGTCATGTTCGGCCTCAAGGGCAAGACTCTGTAAGCCTTGGTCAGCACATTAGTCACGTACAAGTTGTGCTCCTGCTTGCTACTCTCGGGAACTACAACTCCACATATCAAACTTCCTTCGACGATGATGTCTTGTAGAACGAAATTTCCCGGCAGATATGAAAGTGACAGCATCTTCCGCCAGCTGTTCGAAGTCCGGTTGTAAGCAATCACCTCGGAGGTGTCTTTCTTGAGAAAAGCGGGAGAAAAAGCTTCCCAACTTCTTGACCACTTCATAACCTCTTTCTGAAATGGCGAAAGCCCCAGCTCCTCGTTCTGCTCGAACTTAGCAGCCCAAGCTTTGGACAGAATCCGCGCTTTGAGTATGGCAGGAAACGGCATCATCGAGATAACCTTCTCCACCAACTCCTCCGGCAGAGGCGGCCTCCGAAACTCCATCCCAAGCGCAGGCGCCAGCCGACTTTCCTCTCCTTCACTCCATCTCCCCTCGCTCCCCATTGTCGTAAAACCACTCTTCACCTTCACTCCTACCCTCCCTCGCCCTCTCTCGACCGCACGAACAAAAGAAAATCAAATCCTTTCTGAGCTTCTCACAAACCCCAGGAGTAGGGCGACCTGCGCTCACCGCATCCGTCCCACCTTCACTTCGAGAGGAAAAACATAGGAGTCAATTAATTTTCCGACCAGAGTAAGAATCCGCTCTTCTCTCCGACCATCCATCCACAACACTAACTCTCTAGAGGTTCATGCTTCGAAAGATAGTTCCCAACGCGGGGATTTCTACGGCAAGTCTTGCAGGTCCTGCATGGCCCGTGCTGTATGAATCCGTACTGGTGACAGAAGACTCTCTAGGCGCGGCTGTAGCCGCTGTACAGTGCGTACTCTACTCTCGAGATCTTTCCCTCGCTGCCTTCTCTTTACCGCTGATTCATCGAACTTTAGGATATTCCCACCCAGAGTGTTAGACAAGGGACCCGAGCACAGCCGAGCTGACCGCCTGCCTACTCCCAGTTGCAAATGGGAAAAAGAAAGTTGAAAAGGAAGTCCCGTCCGGTTCGTAAATAGTTACAGTCCTCGAGTTCTGCAATCACCACGCCTCTCTCTCTCTCTCTCTCTCTCTCTCTCTCCCTCCCTGTTTACTCACTCTTTGTACTCCTACTCGCTCTTCTATCCTGGCATCGAAATGTGCACGCGTCTGCTCCCGCTGCGGCTGAGTCATAAAATAGTTCAATCCACCTTTCTCGGCTTCTGAGAAGCGTGTGCCTCGTAGAAATGTGCTGATCAATCTGGAGCGAGCAGGACATAAAACCCGGGGACAAGAGGTCTCTTTCTCGTTCTCCTCGTTCTCCTCGTGGGACAGGATTTCTGCAATATACAAATAACGAGATGGTGGCGATGATCAAGTACGAGGAAGAACAGTTCGCGAGAGGCATGTGCAGCGAAAACTGTAGCTTATTTGAACTGAACTTCGGACTTGCTTTTGTATTCTGCTCTGCTCTGTCTGTGCGCCTGTGTCTAGGCAAATGAGAATTGCATGCAGAGTGAGTAAAGTTCTACAGAGGAAACAGTGCAGCGACACCGCTCAGGAAGGAGGAATCATCAACCCGAGCTAAGAAAGACCGTGCAGGCGACAGCACTCGGAATGCTACTTCCACAATCCCCAGGCCCTAAATGTAGGCAGCGGAAGACAGGTGAAGGTAGGAGGAGAAGCAGGTGTCTATCACTGACTAACACTATCTGCGTCTGCAGATGGTTATTAATTCCCAGTCTGAACAGATAGACCACATGGCACCAGATTTTAGGACATGGACACAAGGACAAGTCAGTGGAATCAGAGTCCAATCAATGGGCCTGTCCATCTTGCATACAGTGACTAGCATCCAGAACCCACTCCTGGTTTCACAAGCTTTTTCACTTTTCAATATTTTGTCTGGGAGCCTTGGAGACTTAGAGAGCAGTAAACTTTCTGTCCAGGGAAGAGTAACTACAATAGTTCTCAACCGGTCAATACACTATAGCGAGTCACTGACTTTCCGAAGGTCACTGACTTTTCCTGCTTCTGCGGTAGCACTGACGTACCTGCTCTGCGCTCATCACTCATCAAAATCTCTCTCTGAAGTACAGGATGAATCTTTCATGATGAAGGTACATGGAGGCGTTGCGAAGCTTCAGAGATCGAAAGAACAGCAACTAATCATAATCTGGGGAGTACCTCCCGCAAAAGCTCCATTTCTCTGAGCGCTACTCTTCTGGATCATAATTCATCTTCGGTTTAGTGAACTTTATTCCAGCCGTCAGCGAACTCAGCTGAACGACAAGTACTGCAGTGAATGCTTTTGCTCCGAAAGATTGTGTACATGTTCTCCTCATATCTCCTGTTTGTGCTTGACTTACAATGCTTGATGTTTTCCTTTCCCGGCTTTCCTTGATTCTGTGCATGTCCATCAGGACAGTAGCCCGTAACCAGCGAACAACAAACGCAGATCTTTGTGAGCACGAGAAACATGGGAATGTCCATCAAAAGGAACGAGCAAATGGGCGAGAAAGTATCAGGAGGTGAAGGAAAGGAACTCGATTAGTTCTAATCGAATTCCTTTTCTTCACCTCCTGATAATTATTTATTATTTATTTAATTATCTGCTGAGACACTTACGAGAAGTTGCAGGTGAATTGAGCTTCAAGGAAGCGGTATGACTGAAGGAGGTATTCCTACCATGGCTAAGCCACCTTAAGCTACGGGCCCGCCTGTCCAGGCTGGAGGCTATAAACTGGAAGGTGCAAAGGAAGAGAGGGAAACACTACTCCCTCAAGAAGAGTCTGTCCGTCGAATAAAAGAAAACATTATCCTCGAATAAATATGAAAGTGTCGTGGTACTTCAGAAAGTGAAGTACTCGAGGAGGCCATATTTACTGACACCGACCTCCGATTCCCTTCGTCAGTTGTATGAAGAAGAAGTGAGAACGAACCAGATGAGCCAGAACAACTTTAGAAGGGTTGCAAACAAAAATGCACCTCTAATACACCTTTTCTCCTCTATAGCCCAGGGATTCCTGCACCTCCCGGCTGAATCACATGCAAAGCTTTCGTTGGGATGGATCAACCGGAAAGCCATGATGAAAAGGGGAAGAAGCAAAATTCTAACTGATGAACCCATTACCATATCTGGGTGGTTGATTTAGAACGAGGGGCTGTAATAAGCTCTGTGTAATGGTACTTAACTGGCTGTTGGCACATCTCGTCTTCTGCTGAACTATCTATCTGATGCAGCGCACCTTTAGCTTGGCTGAGCTTGCCTCCTCTGTTGGCCATGGCGGGGTTTATCCGAACGACTATTACGGGGAAGTTCTTGGATGAGCTCTGAGCTTCGCAGAGCTGACAAATAGATAAAAATATACAGAGCGGAGGCTTCCACGATGGCGTCTCCGACGTGCACTGCCTGTGCAATGCTGGGTTCCTCGCTCAGCCAGCCATCTACACTCCTGTGGAATTCGGGACCTGCCGGAGCTCGGGCGAAGAACTTTGGGAGTTCTGCTGGAAGGGGATTTGCTAGTCAAGAATTGGTGAATGCAGTTCCGAAAGGTTGTGGACAAGCGGTTAGATTGTTTAGGGTAAGTTCAGGTAACAGCAGGAGCAGCAGTGCAGGAGGAGGGGCTTGGTTTGGGAATTCACTATCAGAACAGGGGTTAAATTCGCTGACATTTCGAGAGGGTTTTGCGGTCAGAGCAGATGCTAGCAGACGCAATTTCCTGTTCCAAGTCGGGGATGATGGCGGATTCACAGAGGGGCCGATCGAACTACCCCCAAGAGAATTGGTAATGGATCCGTTGGCTTTCCCGGAGGCAAGCCCGGCACAAATTGTGGCAAGTCTTGCTCTCACAGGTACCATAGCTGCGCTTCTCTTACGAAGTCTTCGTAGGCGTGCTCAGCGTGCCAAGGAACTGGTAACTCCATCCTTCCTGTATAATCAGTGCCTGCACTCCGTTCTGCACGTCCCTCCCGTCCCGTTTCTCAGAATGTCCCGACGGACTCTGCATTCTCCGAATTCTGCAAACTGACAACTTGTGAGTGTACTCCGGTAGTCGTTTGAATTCAACTCGTGGTTCTGTCCCCAGACATTCCGCTCCTCCGGAGTAGCCACCAAGGCGCGCGTCAAGGAGGATGCAAGAAAGGCTGCAATAGCAAATCTAACAAAAGCACCAGAAGTTCCAGTCGCCCCTCCTTCACCAATCCAAACCTTTTTCGGGGCTGCTGTCGCTGGTGTTATAGCGGTGCTGCTGTACAGAGTCACAACTAGCGTGGAAGGCAGCTTTGTAGGGAAGCCGGTTTCCATGAATTATTCGGTAAGTGATCCTTCTCATCCCTCCAGTCCAGATATGGAAGTTTATGTAGCAATCAGTCAATCGACTGCCTGCTTGCCTGCCTATCAGCTGAATTCTTTTCAAGTTCAGTATTCTAGGCTACTTATCGGAAAATGAACTTCCTTTGTTAGCTCACCAAGTGCTTAAACAAGATTCTGAGCAAATGGATGAGAGCTGTCTCAGCGAGTTGAGAAGAAGAGTCTTTCTAGATGTTCTATAAAGTTTCTGCGGAATTTCGAGTCTTCTCTGAGACCGAAGGAAGTTGACAGACAACGTGTCAATTCTTTCTTGCAGATTCGCAACTTGACTATCACAGTGAGGTAATTGTCCATCTCTCACCTCCACTGTTACCAACTCTTACGGCGGTAAAGTTCCCTTGAACGCCCCTTAAAAACTTTATACCATCAGCACATTTGTTGTTGTTGCTAGGACTTCCATCGAAGTCTGAAGAAGTAGTACAATTCTTCAGACTACAATGACTGAAGAATTGTAGTCAGCATAGTCAGTAGAACATGCTGACTACAATTCTTCGGTAGTCAGCATGTTGCGACTACCGAATAATTTAAGAGCTGCTGCGACCATCGCAGC
Source organism: Asterella californica (assembly GCA_036924285.1). Lineage (NCBI taxonomy): Eukaryota > Viridiplantae > Streptophyta > Marchantiopsida > Marchantiales > Aytoniaceae > Asterella > Asterella californica. The sequence continues at coordinate 27,386,105 of JAYKYS010000006.1, read as the reverse complement.
CAAAACCTATGATCCACGATCCCCAGTGGGCAGTGTTGTATTTCACTGGAGGCCAGGAACTTCCGCTGGCAAAGATGTTACCAAGTAGTTTTTATCCCTGGTATGCCTAATATCCTGACGGTGTTCAATGTCTCCTCTGTCTCTTGTGCAGGACGATTATTAATGGTATGTTGTATCTGGCAACGTTTGTTTTCGCGGCAAACTCCATCGGTTTAGGGCTCTACTCGCTTCAGCTGCTGTGGGGCGATGATTCTTCATCGGACCCACCTCGTGCTGAACCTTCGGAGAAACGAGAGTCGTCTTCAGAGACGGAGAGAAGTTCGGAAGGGGAAGACACGGACTGAGCAGGTAACTTGTTCATCATATCAAATATCGAGATGAAAACTGGTTTGTACACGCTTTAGGCCCAGCCATCGGGTTCTCAGTTTTGGCCTCCGAGCGTATTTTGCTCCAGCTAGTAGATCCAGGCTCACGTGTCGGATATTATTCGGATGGGTCGAAAGAGTCAGCCAGCTAGGAGGACAATCAGTGTACATTATGTCAATGAATAGAAGCGAAAAATGAAATCCCGGAAAGGGCTGGTGCTTGCCCTTGAACAGAGTGTGTGCTTGGATAAGATAAGCTCCCTCAGCTTTGCATGTTTTACGATGTCTGATGATAGACTCGTACACCTTCAAGTGCTTCTGTCCCCTCTTCCATCGTTTTCTGATCCCTACAGCCTGCCTGGACTCCATCGAACTAACCGTCAGAAAAGCAGTGCTCGGGGTAAAAGTTTAGAGAACCGGATATTATCCGACGGCAATGAATGGGAACCGGTTTTTGTCAATCATTTAATAGTCTTCCCGGTTTTTAACACAGGTAAATTGTCGTTTTGTAAAACTTTAACCTGCAAAAAGTCCGGCTGGACACCATTTCAACCCGACTTTTCGGTATTCCAGCCGGTTGAGAATACAAAGAATGCCGGTTAGCCCCGAGCGCTGCAGAAAAGAGACCTGTGTGATCGTACTGTAACGCATCTGGTGCGAAATATCACGCTGGCAGTCCCCAGAAGCAGCTGGGCCGGTAATCAAGTGTGCCCCGGCCCCCGGGACCTCACGACGTTCTCTTTAGGCATACACCCCGCACGAATGAACTTGAGTGGTGGCAAGCCCACGCAGAGCATATCATCCTTCAAATAACATGTTGCTGTTTTGGGCGCGCCCCCGGGTATCCTTCCAATGAGGGAGAGAGGGGAAGGTTCTCTCACGTGGTAGAGTGTCCTCGAACTGTATGGGACGGCATGTATTGGAATTGTGTGAGTCATTGAATATGGTGGTACTCAATAGTACGAAGGATTTTCCCTTGAAATGGTAAAATAACCTGTTTTGATCACTGTGTACAAGGTCCTGACTGAGATTTATCGGATGGAGATGCTATCGATTTTGCCATAGGTTCTCCGTTCCCTCTCTCTCTAATATTAAGGTCCGAAATGGAGCATTGAGGTCATTTAGAAAGCGTTCGGCACATTCTGCTTCCCGCTTCAAAGAAAACCTTCTCGTTGCTTGCTCAGAGATACTGGCCACCACATGTGACACATACTCGACTGCTCCAGATCGAGAAGTCACTTAGCTAAACTTGACTTTGATGGCATTATTGATGTTCTTCGGTGTTCTTCTTCTTCCCTCAAGCACATCCCTCAGTATAAACTACTATAAAGGCCCTAGGCCTCCCAGAGTCTTCTTTTGCCAGTTAGCAGTCGCAGAGCTCAAACGGAAAACGTTAACTGAGAACTGTTTTTGATCAGTTAACGTTTTCGATCGTGACCTTCTCGATTAGTAACGAAATCTGACATGTAAGGATTGAACTGGAAGCTATCGAAACACTTTATGTTCTTCGTTTTATTTCTAATCAAGATTAGTACCGAGAGAACCATGGAACTGAAATTACATCGTATCTGTCTGAACTAGAGTACAATTGGACAAGAGGAATATCGGTTCCTCCTTTATACCCCTGTTTATGGTTAAAATCATCCACCCTTTGCATATTGTTGTTGAATATTAACCTCGAAACGAGGGAACCCTTAAACCTGCGCTATGGCCGAAAGATGTGTACTATGGACAAGAGAAGTATCGGGTTAACCGCCTACGGTGTCAAATTCACTTTCCGTCCCCTGCAGAGATGAGATCGAAAATGTATTGAACTGCAAAGAAACACGAGATAATCAGCATAAGAAACGAAGGTCATTTGACTCCTCTTCCTATGCACTATATCTTGGGAGTGCTCTTCCTATAAACCAAATCAAGGTGTACGGTTGTTTAGCTTTGCACGCGAACCACTGAACAGCGTTTTCTGGACCAGAGCAGCTGTCCCGCTTCAAAAGTAAAGCTCCTCAATAAACATGGAAAACTGAGAACAACATTTTGGTGACGGAGAAAGAAAGGGGCAATTACATCACCTTCCTCTGGTGGAACATTAGGCTGATCTGCCAGCAAAGTAAGCAATGCAGTTGCATCCTCTTCCCTACGATACCCCCAAACGAATATCAGTGGAAAGAAGCTGGCACGGGGAAGATCACAGAGAGTAGCGAGGATAAGAGCGAGAGTGATTTCTGCAACGACCAGTTGGAAGTTAACCGCATCTGAAACTCCAGGAAGAGCTCACCTGGACTCATAAGTTAGTGAAGACACAATTGCGGACTTCAAGTTATACCTGTCGAGCAGAAACGCGGATGCAGTAATTAAACGAAGAAGCACCCATTCAGAACTCAGAACTCAGAACTTTGTATAGCTCTCAGCTCTTCGAATTCTTCAATCCGATGTTCACCTTAAAAATCTGGCACCTCGATAAATAATGAAATGCACGTTTGTGTAGAAAGAATGAGCTTACTCATCAAAGTGCATTTGGTAGAGTGTGTGAAGCCCTTCCACACAGTCCTGAAGACTGGGCCTTGGCCCTACCCTCTGCTGCAGTTGGTAGGGAGTGGGCTGCGGCCTTTCCGCCTTAAGTAGCTGAGACCCATCCCGCCAAATTTTCTCCAAAGCTGTTACAACTCTGTGTAAATCACTCCTGTGATATCCATCACACCGGCAACAGTAGTGAGTTGGATCCGCTTCGAGTCTGAATACTGGTTCTCAACAAGAACTAGTATACATCGTTTGCACTAAAATACACTGCCAATCCCAAGCGATCAGGTATTCTCTGCAGTGCATAACTGAACAAGGTACAAGTCAGACCGCAGGGAACGCACTCACAGAGTAATCACCATTGCCCTAAACAGGAGCTCCAAAGACTCAATTTGAGCCGCAGGCAGATCCCTGCCCATAGACAACTCCTCTCCTAGAACACCATAATTTTTCACGTTAATGAGCACCTGCATCACACCGAAGGAACTTGCTGAAACAAGGAACTGGATCCTCACGGGTTAGACGAGACACTCAGAAGGCCATTTCACTAATCTACTAAATTCGGTACAAGATGAAACCAATCAACGTCGAGTTCGCCATAAACTGAGCCCAGAAAATTCCTACCCCCTGAAACTGGGCCCACAAATACTTGAGACTCATTCACGCCACATGCAAAAAGCTTCAGACGATGCCCTTCTTACTTACAGGAAGCCTGCCGAGAATAGCAGCTGCATTATTGAACTGCTTGACAAGCCGGCCATGAAGGGCTTCCCAGGTGCTCATCTCGTCCTTGGCTCTCCGGAACCTCTGCTCATACTTCCGAACTAACCTCTCCATCTTTCTCGTCGAACAGGTACGCGCACGACGAAGAAATCGCCCGTCAATCGCCTGTATTCAGCGCGTCCACTCTTTACACTTCCAAATCGTCCAGACCTCGACTTCAGTAACATCGTGGCAGATCAAGAGTTAGAGAGTGTCGTCTGGAGAGGAAATTACGAACAAGTTACAAAACAGATCAAGAGTTAGAGCGTGTCGTCTGGAGAGGAAGTTACGAACAAGTTACAAAACATCGAGGCACTCAAAAAGCGAGGCGTATGGAGTTGTCGAGTTCAGGCAGTGTCACGCTGCTGCTGTTGTCTTTCCATTCCTCTCCCGCTTGAGGAGCCTCGGATCTTATCAGTTTTAAATTGATGTTTGCAAGTACCGGCTGTTTTAAATAAAATCCACCTACATACCGAAATACGAATCGACGTACTAACCAAGGTTCTTACTGTTCGTGAAATTTCCAGTACTGTAATTTACTTGAACAGCCCCCAAACTTTTCACTTGAATGGCCCTCTGACCTGCTGCGTGCTTTTTGCTGACGTGGTCTTTCCCACGTGGAAAAGCACTTCCAAGAGAATGATGTGACATGCTTCCCAGGGAGAGTGGAAATTTGGACACATAGGTTGACTCAACCATCCCCGAGTTGGACTTGGTCACTTGGAAAAGCACTACCAGGAGAATGTTGTGGCATGCTGGTACAAGGAGAATGGATATTTTGAACACAAGGTGCGAGTAAACCTTTCCACCCAGTCGGATTCCGCAAGAGCTCCACGACTGAACCGTTCTCTGATTTTGATTCTATGTCATCGCTCTCTCGTGTGGTAAAAAACCGCGAGTAGGGAGTCAAGGGTCCGTTCAAGTGAAGTCAGCAAGTTCAAGAACTGATTATTATTAACAAAATATTATGGAATGGTACCTATCCAAACAGAAACTGCGGACTATGGAATTGAACAGGAATCTCTCTGTTACGGAACTGTCCTTAGATGTAAGAATCCCGTTGAAAAGATAGGTATGAGCGCAGTAGAGATGGGAAGATCAGTGTCTTGGGTTAGCGTGAAGTGCCATCAGAAAGCTGCGCGCACCTACTGAGTGTGAGTGACTCCTCATAGGACTCCAAGTTGGTCATGGAATGTGGAGGAATTCTTTCCATGCATGGATGTTGATGAGCTATGCAGCACGTTCTTATTATTTAACAGTAGTACTTATTGGATTGATGTCTCACGGCAGTAAGTCTCACACCCCTTTTCCAAAGGACTTATGCAGAAGTGCTTCTCCGAGTTCTAAGGTTGGACCCGAAGCAATAAAGTATGTTCCACTAAATGAAACATGCCTAGAGCTAGAAACTTTACTCAAAAATTGTGGTTATCTCTCATGGAGGTTTGCTTCCAGCGTACGGAAGAAGAGCCCCTGGAAGTTACAAGCATGTTTGCTTTTCAGCTCTTGAGCTTCTAAAGTTGTTCTCTTCGGTCGGTTGATTCTCTGAAGGCAGTTGCCTCCAAGTTAGTGGATGTGAGAAGAGAAGGATCTGGCATTTCCTGAGTGCTGCTCGTCAAGAATGTCAGAAATCTCGATGTAGAAAGAACACATACTGGGGAGGAAACAAACAAGTGAACCAGTTTATCAACCTCTTGTGAAAATTCTCGCAGGGAACCTTTGCTTCGACACGTTCAATGTACCTATTCTGATAGTGGATATTTCTAAACTTTGAGTTGACCCTGTACGTTTGGGAAGCTGAACGACTTGGAACGTTTGGGTCTTCGCTAGCACATGGTCTTTAGTATCTGATGCAATAAAAGTGTTGGGGAAGCCAGGGTGGTTGCATCATGAGTATCTCATAAATGATATGGTCTCACAGGAGTTCACCACATGCAACGAAAAATTATGCGCAGACCTGGCCAGGACGCATTCCCTGTTTACTGGTGGGTAACTAACACATTTGTAGAAATCATGAAGAGTAGTCGTCTGTTCAAGCTGCGTGTATCTGTCTGACTTGGATGAACCTCACATTGTGCTTTCAGTTGCAACAACTGTGTGAGGTCTATCCAAGCTTCTCTTCGAGATGATGGACCCGAAGTGTGGGGTTGGATGCCAGGACGCTTCTGACCAGTAAGCTGGCTGGTTGCCGAAAATGTTCTTTTCTCACTCGTAAAAATCAGACTGTACTGGAACTACTGAAATTTCTGACTGCACTCAAAACCGAAGGTAAATCCGCGTCAATATGTCTTCTGCCCTGTAGTACAGAAAACGCTTTTTCAGCATCCTTCATAGTACATACTATTGAGTCCTACCAAGTACTCATTATGGGGGCGGGCGGGCCCAGGCTCCCAGCTTCACGTTCACGTGCGATGCCACCAACAGGATCTTGATTAGGTATCTTGGTTAGGTATCTTGATTCTTATAGATCTCTTCGCGGATGGACTCGTTTCGAAACTGTTGAGCTGAAGTGAGTCACGTCGAGCGTGAAGAATGAGTGCCTTGAGTATAGCAGCCCCGTCGTGTGACTTGGGCAGGCTGCGCATTGCTCATCAGTTCGCACTGGCATGTAGATTCGATGAGCGCTCCGCGGGTCGAAATGTCAGTTCGAGGGTTGGAAATGTTCAACAGTCCACTATGAGGAGAAACTGTCTGAAGGTGTGTAATTCCATCGATGATGTTGGATCTAGAACAGAGTCCGATTACTCTCCGCTGGTGAAGATGTGTGGGATTACCAGCGCAGAGGATGCAGCCCTCGCAGCCCAGGCAGGAGCTTTTTATGTAGGTATGATCATGTGGCCGAAATCGAAGAGGAGTGTAAGTTGGAACCAAGCGAGGGAGATATGCGCGGCTGCCAGAGAATTTGGGGCAGAGCCCGTGGGGGTTTTTGTGGACGAAAGCGCCGGGCAAATAGACCAAGCTTGTGATGCGGTCGGACTTTCTTACGCGCAGCTCCACGGAGAAGGTGCCCGTGCTTCCGCCTCGCAGCTACCAGCATCATTGAAAACTATCTGCGTCATGCATGCTGATTCCAAGGGCTGCCTTCAAACCACGATTTCACCCGAACTGGAGAGAATCATCGATTGGGTGCTTGTGGATGGACTAGAAGGTGGAAGTGGTTTAAAGTTTGATTGGGCCAACTTTCAAGTGCCAGCACTAGCATTGAAGAAGGGGTGGCTTCTAGCTGGGGGACTGACTCCGGACAATGTGGCACAAGCTGTGAGAACCTTGTCGCCGAATGCTGTGGATGTGTCGAGCGGAATAGCGGGACCAGACGGAATTCGCAAAGATCGTAACCGCATTCTTGCATTCATGGAGGCTGTGAGACTTTCATGTCGTGTTTCCATGCAGTAGTAGAAGGGGAATGTCCGACACCTCTTCTTATTGAGAACTTCCTTTCCGAGTACGAGACCTCGTCGGATGATCGTGACTGCACGAATTCCAGGGAAGAAACAGACAATTGCTAAGTCTGAAGGTAGATTCCTTGCTTAGTGAACTTCCCTCTGCTCTGTCTTAATTATGATCTGTGGTGGAGCTCAGGTGCGGTGGATATGTTGCTCTTGAGCTTGGATACGCCGCATAGCATATGGAGCCAGGCAGGTCAATTATAGATCGACAGTAACCGTGTGAACCTCCGCCATGACCACTCTCTTTGTTTCCCGGGATTGTGTCAGTCCTCATATGGAAGTCAGTGGTTACTTGCTAGAGGTTAGTCCTTCGTCACTATTAAATGCACCTGAAATAAAACTGCTATCATGCAAAAAAACAAAAAAGTTATCTTGATTCTTGACCACCTTCAGGTGCTCGGCAGCAAGGGTTTGGACTCTAGACTATGGAGGTGGGCAAGTACTGAATATCACAAAGCAGAGTTCAGTTTTGTCGCCGTTCTGGGAGCACAGAACGATATCAGACTATAAGAAAGATATCATCCCATCCACGAGATATGTACATATACGAGTAAAGTGATCTGAAGGGTGCGCCACCAGAAATCGTGGAGACGCGAAGCCTTTTTCTTATACTGCTGCAGTACTGGAAATCGGTTCGAAGGATTGCGTACTAGGCAAGTAGCTGCCCACAGTGGCCCCAAACGATCCTTGCATCGCCACAGACGTGACACTTCACTCAAATTGTTCTAGTGTGAACGACAGCAATAAGGATGACAACTATGACATGGCTTTGCATTGTGCGAGTTGGTTAAAGAGTGCTTTTCCTCTCTCTCACTGAAGCCAACCTGTGCAGTATTGCTGGATGTTCCCATCCATCTTACTCTTTATAACAGACCTCATCAAGTCGATGTCGGCTCGTCCATTGACGACTTCCGATCCACCAAACGATATCAGTCCCCAGCGAGCTATCCGCCGGATCCAAAGGCAAGACCAGTCTTTCTCTGACGACGCATTCGGATTGATCACGGCCTACTGATTGAACATCCGGGTGCGAAGAATTCAGACACATTTCAGTTCCTGGGGTATAGCTGAACAGCTATGGGAGTCTTCCTAGAGACGAGTTTTGATTTACCAGCGTGTGATATTTTAGGAGCGATAAGCGCTTTTAGAACTAGAAATAGCGTGGCTTAGCCCCAATGTTATCTTACCCTCCCGGGTATGGGTTGCTTGGCCCTTGTTCACATCCGTTTGGTATTCATAGCGTCGCGCTTTTCCTTGTCTACCTAGGGCATTCCTTTCCAACTCCATGCATGTCTAGCTCCATCCTCGCGCTGTCGCCTCATTCCAGAACGCAGACGCCTGTTACATTCAAATCAAGCTGAGGTGGCATAATATGGCGGCACGTTATGACGAGGCGAGGACACATCGAACTCTCGGCAAGTGCTATCAACTTTTATCAAGCGAACCCAAGCTAAGCGAACGGGACGTGGTTCAAGCATCATTGTGGATTTATTGCTGTTTGTGCATTACCGTAGATCCCATCAGAACTCTGCAGTTAAATGCACTTGGGCCGGAATAGTACTAGAATGGTTGACCTCCCGGGAAGTACCGGTGCTGCATCCAGATTTTTCCAAATTTAAATTAAATATTCTTGCATCGAACTAATTAATTAGTATTTTTTGTTGGACGATGAATTAGTTTTTTGGCATTGAATAATTAATTATTCTGTGACCGAACTAATTCATTAGTAATTAGTTACTCGTATGTTTCTTGTTGGACTTTAATTAATTCTTTGGCATCGAACAAATTACTTCTCAGTTTGTTTTCTCTTCCTGCATTAAGTAACTTCGACTATGTAATCCATTAGTTTATCAGAATAAACCCAAATACCGTAAATTTTTCATTACTCTAAGTGACTTTGATATATGTAGCCCATTAGTTATTCATAATAAATTCAAATACCAGACACTTCTTCCATTACTCCATGTAAGTTAGTGTCTTGCACATTTTCTTTGTCCTATGTACATCTATTTACTTAGTTGTGTAACTAAATACATGTATCCGTAATTGTCAACTACATTTCAAATGTCACTTAATATGCATATGCATGTAACATTCACTTCTGGCCAGAGAAAAGAAAAAGACAAATGTTTATCAGAGAAAATTATCATAAACAATTGGCTGGAAATTTCAGAAAATTTTAGTGGAAAATACATTAGACACAATACAAAACATTAAACTTAGACTTTTAGATTAAACATGTACACTGACACTTCTGAATTTAACAAAAATTAAGACTTCTTAGTTTAAATTACTATATATATTTCTAAATAAAATAATTGTCGATTAACATACACTTGTTTCGAAAAAATAAATAAACCGTAAGTGCAGTACGCAGAAAGAATCTAGTGTTACCATAAAAACCTCTCCTCGCCGAGTGCCGAATTTCAGGTGAACCTTTAAACCGCAATCAAGTTCTCCAAGAAGTTGAGAACAGAAGAAGAGTTTAGTGCAGGAGTTTGCATTGGTCGACTGTACATCGGACTTCCGTGATGTCTCCCTCTCTCTCTTCTCACTTCTCGTTCCGTCTCACTTCTTGGCTTCACATTTGTGTCCTGTCTTTCTTTGGCCCAGGCCCCAGTTTCAGTTTGCTTCCAGTGCTCTTTGTGACTTACGAACCAGAAAAGTACATTGTCAAGCACTGATATATCCAGTCTACAGTCGCAGCAGTTTTCTTCCTGTTGCCAACGTGTTGTTTGTATTCCTGCTGTGAGCAGTTAAATATGGCTGAGATGGAAAAGTTTTCAACCTTTCCAGTTTTGTCAACTCGTGAGACGTGTATGTTTCTTAAAGTGCTTCTCTTTCCTACTCATTCATTCTCTCCACTCAGAGGGTAGAGGCGCGCCACATGTGTGATGTAGTGGTCCCTTTCCATGGCTCGGAGAATACGACGTAAATTGCAGGAGTCTACTGAAAGCGACTTCGAAGTGGTCTTTTGCTGGTCCGTATAATAAGAAGCCCTGCGTAGCGGAGGGTTTCAGTCCAGTTGTAGTCCGTGGACTTCGGCCGTATCCTAATCTAAACCATTCCTGCGAGTTTCATTTATGCGTGAATGCGAATTTTGACATCAGTTGCCTCACCACGGGATCTACGCCAGGATTTAAATGCGTTTCTCGTTCGAAAGGACTGGGGATTGTGCGCACTTGGTCTAGGGTTTTGGTAAGTGGTGATTCCTCGATTCTATGGATCGATTTGTAGTTTTCCTTGGCTTCTGGTTATGGATCTCTTGTGAATTGTGTCCTGTATCAGTCCCTGGCACAGGAGATTCCTCCATCTGGATCTTTAGAATCAACTTCCAGTTACATTCCTCTGGTTCAGGGTCGTGCTTCGTGACAGCTGAGGGATAGTAGTACGATCTAGTATTCACGAGGGTAATATGATTGTGTTGCCGAATTTTTCTTTTCCTTCCCTTTACATGTTGATTTTTAAAAGTTTATCCTTCATACGAGGTTTCGTTTAGATGTGAATGTCAGTTGTCGGAGTTCTTACGATAGCTTGATTGCTTGGTATATGCAGCGCCACCAGCTCCAGTGCCTTGATCAGTTGGACCTCTGGAACTCCATGACGAGGAGAATCAATGTTACAATTTGAAGGAGAAAAATCCACTTGTACATATTGAGGAGCATAACTTTCGTGAAAATCTTAGCTCGGCTGTTGAACGACTCCCGCACGGAGTCGACAGCTTCGTGAAACAAAGGTCGCGATCATCAACTAAAGGGGTTGGTGATTATTGGCCGCAGGGGATTAAAGATGAGCTCGAGGCTCCGCAGATCATATGTGTTTTGCTGAGATATAGTGGCCCGAGAATCTGTATGCAACTCTAGGCATATCTTGCGGATTTAGGGTCTTCACCTGACCGTCTGTGTAATGGAGACCGCAGTGGGAAGTTTCGCGATCCCGGGTGCTACATTAGCTCAGATTTTGCACGACTTTGGGTCTGTGGAGAGTGATTGCGATGGAATTCTTTTTGGTCGCTTGCAGACACAGGTTCTGTCCAGTATCTCGGACGATCAATCAGGTCCTCCTACTATGCTCGAAGAGACAACTGCCAGGGTGACGGGGCATTTTTGCACAGGCAGGGTTATGAGCTTCTACGATTCAATTGGCCGGCTTAACCAGTCGAAGCTTGCAAGCATTTTGAAGGATAGACAGCTACGAGGCGAGGATCCTCCCATTGGTTGGTATATTGGTAGGAGAAATTCCTCGTTATGGCCGTCCATGCGGGAAACGGCTGTTACCGCCAGCCTTCGAGCAGCCTTCGAGCTGCTAGCGTTCGAGCACCCTGCTGGCCTTCGATCACTTGCCGTGAATAACAGCGCGCCTAAGAAGAAATCCAGTGTGGACGGTCATTCACCCATGGACAGGCGAGGAGATGATGGAAGTGGGAGTCCAATCAGCTCTGAGCCAAAAACCTTACAATCAGAGATGTTCGCAGGGCAAGGAGGAGGTTCTCCCAGCATTACTAAGAGGAGGGTACATTCCGTGCTCAGCGTTGATGCTCAGTCACCTAGGTCTCCTGGAAGAGCTTCTTTTGTCTCTGTAGTTGGAATGGATTCAGCTTCCGGACACAGTACAAGTTCTTACCACGAAAGGCGTCCCGATCTTCACTCGCGATTCAGTTCTCCTTCCACTCCTCCTTCTCCCTGTTTTTTCGTGCTTTTCACAGAGTTCGATTCTGCCAACCATGCGGTGAGGACTCATGAATACCGGGCGTTCCAGTCTTTAAAAAATGCTGTTGGTATAGGTTTTGAGCCCCTCGGTGTGAAAATTGTGAACGCTGGGCTGTCGTTCCGTGGATATTATGATTCGTTTGTTCCTGTTGCGCGCTTTCCGTGGTTTCAAGGCGACTTCATGACGTCTCCAAGTGATCGGAGTGAATCAAACAGCCCCCGCAGTCCGCGTCGAGGGAAGTCTGTAGAACCTGTGAGTCCCCGTTGGGAGGTTGAAAGACAGAGCTATGCTAAGCCAACACAGCTGGAGCTCAACGGAAAGCAGGAAAGAAGTAGCAGGGGGTCTCATGACGAGTACGTCGATCCGAGACACGATGGTATGCCTGGAGAGCAGACTTCAGGCTCCATCCATGCAAAGGGACTGCGAGTTTCGGAGTTTGAGAAAATGTATCAGATAATGCTTACGAAGCTAGAGAGACTGGCCACGGAAGTTTGTGATAGCTCTACAGCTTTGCATCAAGCTTCCAAATGATTTGGATGTGGCTAAACCTTAGTTGACAATTCAGGAGCGTGCCTGATTTGAGGATGTTGGTCTGGTCGTAGCAAGCAACCTGATTTGTGTACTATTCGTATTGCTGGGTGTTTACGTCTGCGGAAGTTGAGACAGGTTGTTGAGCGAATTTTGCGATGCCACCAATTTTCGGGAGGCACAAGCAGATCAGCGTGAGTGTGCTGCATGGGCACATCTGGACTTACCAGCGGACAGAGTGCGTGCTCTTTTATTATCTGGCCTCGGTGTTCTTTATTAACGAGTGTAGATTGGAGAAATTGTAGCTGGGGCTTTTCCATCAGTTTGTACAGACATGTTCACCTAGAGGAAACCGCTCCTCTCGCTTGCGCGCCTTTGTTGAGAGTAGTTGGGTTTCTTGAGCCTTGGTTTTCTGGCGGAGCCGAGTACTTTTAGGAACGATTTCTTACAGTACCAGGAGCTTTACATGCAACATAAAGATTGTATCTAGTTAGTGAATGCCCTCCATGGTGCTTCTTCGTGTGTTTCTCGCCAGTTACATGCCTCTCTTGTGATAACTCTACGGTTCTGTTGAGAGCATGAATAATTGCATCGTAGTTTCTCATGATGTAGCTTCCAGGCTATCCTTAGCTTGAAGTTTGAACAGAAGCATAGGATGGAAATTTCATTAGGAATTTACTTCATAGACAATGTTGATCTGTAGAGAAGTGTTGTTACTTTATCTTGTACGCTGGAGCGTGTACGAGAGTCTAGGAGATAGGGGGCATGCTGGTCCTTGCGAGCCATGTTGTTCTGCTTATGGGTGGACGGAGCGGCAATTTAGGGGATTGACATCTGCCACTTCCTGGAAGTTGGCTCTGTCGTGGGAAGGTGAAATCTTGTTGAAGGGTGAAACTGAAGTCTTGCTTTTATCAGCGAAAGGTAGCAGGGTGATTGTATGTGTAGAAGGCTGATCGCTAGGATTGAGTGGTAATATCCCTCGGTCCCCAGTATCGTGGATATGTTTCATTCGAAAGCAGCCAAAAGTTGGTCAAGCTAGGAGAGGTCGGTTCATTGAGCATATCTTCTAATCCGATGCATTTAGTCTGTGGCAGTACGAGAACACCAACAGGGGCATGAGAAAGAGTTGTAGAGTAGCTTGATGACGTACATAGGTACATTGAGTTTCTGCGGCGTCAGGGGACTCGGGTCTCAGTTGTATAAAAGCATTTTCTTACAGCCTTCGCAGGTATGGGTGGAGGCCAACTGATTGAATGAGTAGGTGGGAAGTTAGCACTTACCCTTATATAGTAGTTACCTCTCGCCGTTGTCGAGATAGGAGTTTTGTGGTGGGAGTGGAATTCAGAACTAGGGTCCCATTATCTACAGCAAATGTCAGCAAGAATATTGACAAGCTTGTCTGCAAGGTCCGGTTCAAAACTCTGTACATCTCGGTGCTTCCGCAGGAGATGTTTGTTATCGTACCACTTCTCTACGTGTCTCTGGTCCTTCCATGAGAGACTTTCGGGTCAATATGCAGAGACACTTCACAAGGAGAGACTTTCGGTCAATTTGGTGTCCATTGACAAAGCAGACGAACTCGCGTCAGTTTTGTGTAGAGAGGATGGATCTGTCTAATCACTGTAGAGGACTCGGTGATCAAGAGGACAATCAGGTATGCGGGTGATATGAATAGAGATGTAGGTATGATCATCAGCTCATAAACGTTCTCTGTTTAAAGAGTGATGAAGCACCGTTGGATTCCTATGTGCTGCGGTGATGGAAGTACTTCTGCTTATGGTGCGGTAGCCGCTGTGTTTCTGAGGAAGCTTGAGGCAAGTGAAGTGGATGCAGCTTTCTCGAAACACTTTCTGAATATTGAAGTGTACGACAACGAGTACACCCCACAGTTTTACATTATTCTGTCTGATTCTGTCGAGAATTTCCACTCTCTCTCCGTTTGTTCTGTTGTCTAGAGTCTTGAACCAAATCAACGGGAGCGATAGAGAGTCTTGAGCTCACCTCAGATACCGTCTTTCAGTGACTACCTGTCAGAAACCACTATTTAGACTTACTAGTTTAAGTAAATATGACATGGTTGCGCTCTCTCATGATTGATGCACATTTCACTGGTTAGCGCTCATAACGGAACTTTCTGAAGACATCAAATTTCCCAAGGTGACTCTCGAGTACCTTTTGTGAATGTCGAAATCTAGTTTTCACTGTAAGTTTAGAAATCAGAGGGGCCTGATTACCAGGCCCTAAGTACCCTGAGTTGAGCTTTAAAGTAAAGAAGAGAACCGGGAGGACATGCTGGATGAGGGAAGGTCAGGGTTGCCGATAACATCTCTCCGAGGAGTGGGACACAGAGAATTCTTAGGAATTGGCATTGTCATATACAGTAGTACTGATATGGAAGCTCTCGTACACCAACATTTACAGGAGCACGGAGGCTACAGGATCACCAGCCAAAACCTATCTGCACCTGTTCCAGAACTTATTGGACGGCCACAGCTGCACTGCACGCCGTGCAGTCTTGCAGATTTGACGTTCACCTTCGCACTTCCTCTCAAAAGCAAAGGAATTTCATCTGAATGATAACCCTTCCTATGAAAATAGGGGCATAATATTGCACGTCAGTTACATATCATGGGATGAAATGTAATGAAACCCTAAATATTTGAAACCCTACAATTCGTGTTAATGTGTCAATTAAACTTTGTTTTGATTATTTCTGTGGGTGGAAGTTTAGTTAAAATCTTTTCACTCTGTGTTAAATATTAGTACTTCCACAATGAAGTTTGAAGGTTTAACGTTGTATACCGTCAATCTGCAGGAGTGACGCCGTGCCATGTATATAACAACGCGACATGAGTGCTTCTAAGAGGACGTTATATTGTAATGGGATCTCAACTCGCTCATTCACTCGCCCAGACGTGAGCAAGTATCGCCCTTTAGTCATGAGCGAAATCTGGACAAAGGTATGTTGTCCAAGACTCTAATCACTTGGACAAGAGCAAGAAGTCATGTGGTCCCGAGTGAACCCTTGAAAGTACTCTGTCGTGTGGAAAAGAGCGAAACCTTGAAAAGGCTGTAATCTGGAAAACCCAGAAAGTGAGAAGATTGTATGTCACTAGTAGAAGGCCATTTTAACAACTTCCAGACAGTTTCTCTGTATCAATTTTGATAAAACGCAATCTTCTCAGCTTTTGATAAAATTCTAGAAAATCTTTCAGAATGCGATCAAGTACTGAAGCCAGTGTTGAAAGCATGGATCTGTTGAGTGTACTACTCTTGTATGTGAGGTTCTCTAAGCTCAATCTGCAGGTTCTTCAGAACTCTAGGGAACACCGTATCGAAGTGCCCTTCGAAGTATTGGCTGATGCTTCCTGCAACTGTTTTGATTCGTGGCTCTTTCAACAACCTCGAGAACTCCGCAAGATTCCCCCTCATAGTTGTTCCGCATACAAGTCTCAGAGGTTGTTAATCTCGTACTTACCTGAGTACCTTGTCACTTGTTTTAGTCAAATCTAGCCGGCAACCCTTACCTGTTGTTGCAGGAAACCAAGGTACTCAACAGGTAATAGGGCCACTAAAACCTTTCCCCATGACGAAATTTACAGTGTTCAGATGAGAAGGACGTAAATCTAAACTATCAGGGATTGAAGAACATATGTAGTAATTGTATTCAATTTTTCCCAATTGCGTTCAAGAGATGTTGTTTAGGGGCATACAGTACATACATCCAGTGATTGTAAATTTTAGGTGGTAGCATAATATCGAACCTAGCTTTTATGGAATTCCAATAAGACATTTTACAAGTTTCTGCTGTTAATTTTACGTCCATACGTATGGACTATATGCTCATATACGACATCTCCTGAACGCCGTTGAAAGGAAATGAATCGAATTACTACCGACGTTCTGCAATCCCTGACAAATCCTTTCAATTTGGACTCAACGTCTTCTCATCTGAACCATATAAATTTCGTTATGGGAAAATGTTTGAGTGGCACTAATGGTTTCTTCTGTTCATCAAAATGCATCTGTTTGAGTTCGTCTTGTTTCCGCTTTGCGCTCAGAGTGGCCCGCAAAGCTTCTCTCCCGACAACCAGCGATTCGTTTCCGGGTCTTCTACGAATCGAGCTGCTTCGGATTCTCTCCGTGCAGGCAGCCTAAAAGCATCTTTCCAGAGAATGCCTTGTTTACAGGGCATTACAGTGAACAAAGAGTTCCGCTTGCAGTGGAATAGCCCCGCAATTCCATTGCAATGCTATGCGTTAGCGACTTTTCGGATTTATCTCGTTTTTCCTTTTCTTCCGGTTTTCACTATACGTCGATTGTGACTCGATCCGTCACAATCGACGTATAGCATAGCTATACTACCGCATAGCAAAAACCGGGGAGCACGCAACACATCTCGATAGTCAACGGCGCGTGCTGGTCACCCTTACCAATTGAGCTCCTTTCTTTGCCACATGCTTGTTGTAAAACTCATTCACGGGCTCTCCGATCCGGACTGCAGCCTGCAGCATCCGGCGCCCTCGACTCCGTCCTATTTCAAGTATTCCACCTCTGTTTGCAATGTGATTTCATCGCTTCTCCTTCATTAGTCTGCTTGTGTTCGAACTCTTACACTGATCCGGACAAGCATCCAGTTTCTTGTCTCCAATCGACTTCAAAACCAAGTTCCCATATAAGAATCTGCAATTAGCATAAGGGACGTGCAGCAAGAAGTACAAGTGGCTGGCGTGGAGTTCCCGGTTATACGTGCCAAAGGTACATTTCATTCCGTATCCTTTTGAATCAGTAATTTACTTGATCGGACCCCAGAACAAATCGCGGACTTGATGAGACCCCTCTTATAATTCCCTTCTTGATCAGACCCCAATCTGCAATAGCACGTAAAGCAAGTAACTGTGCCATGTCAGAGTACAGCTCGGACTATAGAAACCACATCACGACGACGCGAGCAAGTAACTCGACCATGTCAGAGTACAGCTCGGACTGTACAAGCCAGACGACGAAGACGCGAGAATAGAAGTTCAGAAACTCAAGCTTGTTTCACATTGTTGAGAACTGACAGAAACGTCGTGTTACAAAAGGGGGAGAGCTTGAGAGTTCTTGAGCGGAAGAGGTTGAGCGCGTTGAATCGAAGGTGGGAGAGCTTGAGAGATTGAGTAGAGGCGGAAGAGCTTGAGCGCGTTGAATCGAAGTCCGCAGAGCTTGAGAGATTGAGTAGAGCTGACAGAACTCTAGAATGTGTTCGTTGACACAACTTGAAGAGTGTATAAATAATATGTCTTGCATGTGAGTGGTAGCTTCTATTCAGCGCATAATCAAAAATCGGAAGTGGAGTTCTGTATTGTATGTGGCTTGTAATTTGCCAGGGTGTTTCAAGCAAGTGACAGAACAGACACAAACCTCGTCAAGCTCTGCAAGGAAGGTGCTATATTTCAATCACTCTCAATCTGATAGTAGGAAGACTTGGCACGCTTGTGGTCAAAGGGGAAGTAAAAGACAGTATCGGTTCCATTTAAGATTGATCGATTATAGTGTAAGTGATCGTCCAGAAGCAACCTTACCCATAGCCATTGTGTGGAGTATTGGAGAAAAACTATTAGGGATCACTGCGGAAGAGTTTGAGAAGTTATCTTCAGATGAACAAGATAGCATTTTCAATGCTGTTTGCAAAAAGAAATGACGATTCAAAATAAGTATGAACACGAAGCAAAATCGGTTTATCGTGTTCGACGTGGAGCAAGAGATAAATGAGTTAGATGAGTTCGAAGACGCTATAGAAGATCTTGCCACTGCCATGGATAGTGTGACATTTTATCTTTCGTATAGAAAGTGAAATGTCTACAGTGGGTAATACTGCGGAGCTTGTTGAGATAGAGCGTTTACATTATCGGGTACTGGCACTGGTTGAAAAATCAGAAGAGACTGAACAGAGCTTAGAAGGTATTTCTCGGGATTTGCATGCTGTAATAGAGCTCAGACGCCAAGAGAAAGAAGAACTGTTAGAATTAGTAGAAGCATTACGGTAACTGAAAGAGTTGTAGGATGATTGCAAATCGAACCAAGTGTTAATGATTTTATAATAAAGTTGAATTCAATACAGTTTTCAGAACTCATGCATGTGCTTTCGAGGAAAAACTAGTAATCTTTGCTCCCTGTTCATGTCACCTATTGTGAACGCCCTGTACAAAATATTATCCAATGAGAGACGAAACAGGTATGTTTCGCCCACACGGTATGGGAGACATACATGTTTCGTCTCTAGAACATAACCCAATGGGCGAAACAGAGAGTGTTTCACCTCGTGATGATTACTCGGAGACGAAACATGATGTTTCGTCCTCTGACATTGGGATACACTTTGCAGAGGACGAAACATGATGTTTCGCCCTCTGATGTTAAGTCTCGAAGGGTACCTTTGCGAGTAGTCCTCGTACTCTTTCGTATTTCATCTTGTGATAGGACGAAACACGATGTTTCGCCCTGTCACGAGGCGAAACACGAGGTCTGGACGCCCAAACCCTTAATCTTTAAAAAAGCTTTGTAGCGAGTTCTGAAATCGCTTTACAAAATCTCTGTAGGAAGTGCAAGAAATAAACCAAGTAATTGCTTGTGGTTCATGGAAGTTTTTTATCCCTGCGGCATGAAAACTATTCGTCGTCCTCCTAACCTCGATATCCACCTACTGCTTCTCCCAGCCCAGCCAACCTGTACCTCAACCTCCTGATATCCTAAAATTCGAGTATAGTGGAAAAGAATCCAGAATTGCTTGGAGCGGAGTATCGCTGATGTTTACTCGGCTCCGATCAATACTGGATTCTTTTCCAGAAACGCATGTTTCACGGAGTAGCGAGCTCTTAACCTCAATGTTCACCTACAGCTTCTCCCAAGCCCAGCCATCTTGTACCTCAGCCCCCGATCCTCTCGATATCTCCAAATTCGAGTATAGTGAAAAAGAATCCAGAATTTCTTGGAGCCGAGTATCGATGATGTGTACTCGGCTCCAATCAATACTAGATTCTTTTTCAGAAACGCATGTTTCGCCA
The DNA here is from genome assembly GCA_036924285.1 of Asterella californica. NCBI lineage: Eukaryota > Viridiplantae > Streptophyta > Marchantiopsida > Marchantiales > Aytoniaceae > Asterella > Asterella californica. The sequence continues at coordinate 27,366,734 of JAYKYS010000006.1, read as the reverse complement.
AGTAGATTGAACCGGGAGAAGTTAGTTTTCTGGATATGTGTAATGCTCCGAGCTTCAGGTTGTGAACTTACATACAAGCTTTACATGCATGTGTCAGAACATTTAGGAATGTAACATGTAGGAATGTAAGCAAAGTATTTTGTTTATGATAAGATGATATTTTAATACTTATAATGATTTAAGAAATGGATAATACTCACTCAAATGAGCAGAGAACGTTAAGTAACATTTACGATAACGTCCAAGCATAAAATTTTTGCATATCTCTATAGTTTTATCTAAGTAGAGTAAACTTTTGGTGTAAGAGAAAGACTTTTGATTATCATTTTGACATTCTAAAAAGATAGGAGTACCCTTATTCTACCTTGAGTACAAACCCTCTCCGTAATATTTATAATCCGTGGTTTCTTTTTGTGTTTTTTGCTTTCGCTCAAACAACCCTTCACAAGACAAACTAGTAAACTAGTGCAGCTTAGCATGAGATAATGAAAATGAGTATTACAAAATATAACTGTTTACAAGGTAAAGTTATGGATTTCCTCATATAATATTAATATAGAGTGAGTGTCTCATTGTATGAAAAATATCATATAATGAATGAACAAAAAAGAGGAATATGTCTCATCAAAGTTTAGGGTAGAGATCCATACAAACTCCATGAGGAACAGATCTCCATACGATATTTACCTCCTCCTGGGTAATATTGGTCCAATAGCTTTTAAGGGCTATAAATGGATCCTGATCAAAAACTTATGAATATCTGCTCTCTACATAAGCTGGTGTTGCCTCGGGGCTAACACCTCAACGAAGAAGCCAAGGCAACAAAGTGGCTTCTAGATACAACTCTCTATCACTATCCATAGTGAAAAGAGAAAAGGGAGGAGGATGTATAGCATTAAAAGGATGATTGGTACAGTTTTTCACTGGACTATCATCCACCAACAATACATCTCTCATGCTCAAGTTGTGATGATGAAGCTCTGCAAAATCTTTCAAGTACAAGTGGTTCCCAAAGGCAGCTTCTCTCGCCGTCTTATATTTAGAACACATGTCTTGAGCAAAAACATGATATACCTACAAACGTAAGAAATATGTATTACAATATATGAGATAGATCAAACATATAACATATAATACAACAAAGATATTGACAAGTTGATCTGAAAATAAGTTCAGAAGAAGAAAAGTTTCATACCTTCGCTCTTGCCACTCCATGAGGTAAATAATCAGCATCCTCCATAGCACGTAGTAAAATGGCTGTGTTTAACACCGTCCGAGAAGTCCATATGATGACATGAAACTTCTCTAGACATATTTTCAAAAATTGCTTCACTCCACGTCTCGTCACGTACCATATAAACGGCTTCGATGTAGTTTCTATTACATATTTTCTCTCACGCACTAGCATCAACTCATGCTCGTTTCTTCCCACTATGATCAAAAGATCATTCAAATCAAGGATTAAGGTCTTCTTTCGATTTGCAGTAGGTGCAACTAGATGAGGATAGAACTCTTCTGCCGCTCGTATCGTGCTCAATTCCTCTTTCACTATCATGACTTGATAGTTCATATGCTCGAGTTCAACACTTTTGGACTTAAGCTCTTCCTCTTTCCTTTTTATGGCTGCATGAAATTGATTCATTCTCGCTATGAGAATAGCTTCCTCATCTGCAGATATACAAAAAAAAAGCTAAATATGTCTCTATACATATAATAAAGTAAAACTAAACTATAACTAAATAAACAAGTTGAAAAGTTTCAAAATAAAAGTAAACTCGAACTAAACCAAATTAAACTATCAATAGTTTACCTGACGAAGGAGGAACATGATGTGAAGATTGAGGATCTTGCCCAGGAGAGGAAGACTGCACAACAGGATCTGGAAGCACCACATGAGATGAGAGTTTAAACATAATACAAACTTTATCATAACAAAGAAGGAAACCCTAAATTTAAAAACTCTTACTTGATGATGGAGTAACATGCTGCGAAGACTGTGGGTCTTGACCATGAGTAGAAGACTCCGCTCGAGCTGAAACCACCAAAGTAAAATGTGAGTTAAAACACGAAGTATTCAAGAATAATCATTGGAAAGTAAGTAAAAGAAACCTAAGGCAATACTCTCACAAGAAATAAACGTCTTACTCGATGATGGCTGATGTTGCCGAGAAGAATCCACTCGTCCTCCCTCGGGAAGTATACCCATGTGGATCATGAGGTGAGTCAAGATCATACCTACTCATGTCTCTGGATGTCTCACTAATCTCTCCTTGCTCATATGTTTTTTGATAGAAGAGATCTCCGTATCCAAAGAATCTCAAATGAATTCAGTCCAATCGTAATCTTCTCCTCTCTCCTCTACTTTTGTCTTGACGTATAGAGCTAAATGACCATGTACTTCTCTTGGTCGTCGCCGAGCCGGAAAGAGACAATTGATAAGCTGGAAAACGGGTCTCCAGTCCGGATACTCACACATCACAATAAATATCTTTTTCCCTTCTCATCTTTTTGAGGAAACCAATCATCTATCATGCTCCTCTTGACATTATGAGGACGAGGGATGGTTGTTCCCATAGGCAAAACAAGTGACTCACGTATAACCGACTCATCCAACACTATCTCATGTCCTTGTACAATAGCACGATGATTTCTCTCATCGTATGACTGGATGAACTCTATACAAAATAGAACTTGTAAAATAAACAACCTAATCATATAAATAGAATTGCAAATAAAATTAAGAAGAAAAAACAACCTCAATGATATAAAAGGTTTACAAATGAACAGAAGTTATGGAAATAACATCCCTCCTATAAAGGATATAAATAAAATAGAGGACATGCATCCATGCATCCAAACAAGTTACAGAAGACAGACTACTTACATCCGGAGGAGGAAAGTCAAAAGAAAAAGTAGCGAGTAATCCTAGTCGGTCGAGAGCTTCTTCCTCCACTCCGAGCAATGAATTCTCCACTTCATCTTTCGAAACTCAACACCACTTCAAATGATATCTCTCGTCCTCTTCGTGAGAATACTTGAACACTGAAGGTCCCTCCTTCATACTCTCTAATGTCACACCCGCTAGAAACAAAGATTATTATAAAAAATAGTTAAACAAGGAGGCAAATAGGGTGGGCGAAACATCGATGTTTCGCTCACTGTGTATCGATGTTTCGCCTCTCATAATGAACGAAACATCGATGTTTCGTCCACTGTGATAATCGGAGAAGGGGTACCTCTTTCTAGAGAGCGAAACATCGATGTTTCGTCTCTCACATCTCACAGTGGACGAAACATTGATGTTTCGCCCACTGTATTAAGGGGTACTCCTTTCCGGAGAGACGAAACATATATGTTTCACCCACTATATTAATCGGGGAAGGGGTAACCCTTCCCAGAGAGATGAAAACATATATGTTCGTCTCTCACAGTGTGAGAAACATCGATGTTTCATCCACTGTATTAATCGGAGAAGGGGTACCTCTTCCCAGAGAGACGAAACATCGATGTTTCGCTCACTCTCATAATTTGGAAGGGGTACCTCTTCCCTATGGCTCATTCTGCACCCTCTAGATGTTGTTCTAGATCTAAGGCTTCATGTAAGCCACATCAGCGATCCGTGTGAGAGATCAACATTGATCGGAAGCTTATCATGTACTATTTCTCTCACTATATAAAGGCTGCAAATGCACCACCACGAGCATTCGAGTTTTGAGTTCACTCTAGAGTCTCATCTTACAATGATATCAGAGCAAGGAACTCTAAGAGAGCGGATTACCCCTCTTAGATGGACCTTTGATCGAGGTACCGGGCAATTGAAACTTTGAATGCGTCAAAAGAGTCAAGAGAGCTATGTGATGGATGGGGTAGTTTCCAGCTCCAGAATTATCATTCTTGAATCCTTTCCACATCAAGCTGATGTATCTGCGTCGTGAGCCTATTCGAGTGTATCTTGTCTACCATTTTGGTGAGGATTTCATGGGTGATGAATTCGTCAGTCCCAACGATTCTTCCAGTAGTGACATATGTGACCAATTGGGATTTGACCGTCTATATCTTGATTTAGTGAGCATGGATCTAAACCTACCCGTTCATGTTCTCTTCAACACGTGGGTGGAGATCCGCTATGTCTGTAGACCGAAATCGTTACATAGAGAGTTTGTGATTATGAATTTTGGTGAGGATTTCTATCGCGAGATAATCGATTCTCCTGTCCCTTTTGTAGTACCTGTAGTGTATGAATGCTTCAGAGTGGTCGTCATAACTCTATACTAGGAAAAATTTGAAACTTTCGTGTTGGTGGAGAGAGAAAGAGAGAGAGCGTGATCATGGAACCACAACCTCCGAACCCAGAGTTGGTGATGCAAGAATTGATGCAAGGCATGCTGAACAAATTTCGAGAGATGAAGATGACGATTGAAACAATACAGAACAAGATGTTGAACCTCGAGGGTCAGAGTATGACAGACGTTGGAAGAGGAGGATCGTCGCAAAGAATACCGGTGGTGAGAAAACAAGCTGCACCAAGAGAATCCGTGGCACAAATCGTTAGAGCTCCAGTCGATGATGAATGTGCTCTGTTACTATGAATGAAGAAGACATGTAACATTGAACCGTACAAAGGTCAACGAATCATGGGAGTAGTCGAGAATTGGATTTCTCAGATGAATCGATATTCGCAACTTTTCAATACGCAAATCACGGATCACGTAGCAGGAGTGTTTACTTGTGGCTATTTGAACGATAAAGCTCTCACGTGGTATGATGCATGAGAGAGATCTGTGTTGACAGAAGGGAGAACAGTCACATAGACTGCAATGCAATAAGGTCTGTTGAAGAATTTCCAATCTGTGGATTCTGTGCAAATGGCTCGAACGAGGATGTGAGATTGAAACAGAAGGGAAGCCTTCAAGAGTATGTAGAAGCCTTCCTCGACTTGCAAGTTGCAATCATTGATATGAGTCCAGCGGAGGCTCTTGATAATTTCAAGAGGGGGTTGAAAAAAAAATCCGACAAGAAGTAATGATGCAAAATCCATTCACAATTTTTGAGGCCATCGCTTGCGCTCAAAGAATTGCTGAGCATTAGGAGGAGAAGTGATGATTCCACCAAATCACAAGAATCAATCCGAAATCTCATATGCAAACGGTCCGACACCCATGGAGCTAGGCAACATCCGCTATCAACCACGACAGTTTTAAGGTGGAGATCATCGAGGACGACCAGAAGAAAGACGTCAAGGAGCTCCTAGAGGAGAAGGTGTCAAGAATGTTGCACCTCAACTCGAGCAACGTCGATGTTACAACTGTGGACAATTCGACCACGTAGCTGCAAATTGCCGAAATCGTTTTCCTAGAGATCCAAGACCTCCATATCATCGACCTCTGAATCATCTGAACGAGACGGAAGGAAATGAAGAAGTCGAGGTAAGACTGGGAAACGAAGAACACCAGTAAATGCATCTTGCGGTCTTACTGGTGCAAGGAGGGAGAAGAAAAGTGAGAGAAGGAGAAGGAGATTGACAAAAAATAATGCATAGTTGATTGTCACGGATGGAGTCTTGGAAGGGACTTAGGTGAGAGTACTAATCGATCATGGTGCAACAAAGAACTTTTTGTCTCGATCGACTGCTATGAAGTTGAGAATGGAGTTAGAAAGTGATGAGAGTGAAGAGGTGGAACTGCCCAATGGACAAACTGAGAAGATTGAATCTCTACCTCGAAAGATAGAACTTACTTTAGACGAATATCGCAAAGATATTGAGTGGCGAGTGATCAAATTAACCCGTTATGATGTCATATTGGATATGCCGTGGATGAAGCAGGATAATCCTGAAGTGGATTGGCGAAGAAAAGTGGTGAAAACCACTTTTCAGTGATTTTCATCACAGTGGAAAATAGTGGAAAATCTTCGAAGATAGAGTGAGATCTCGAAGACAAAACTTGTTTTTGTATGTAATAGGTACGAGTGCTATACGTAGTAGCGATGTCTGTTTCTAGGTTTAATAAAAGAGGTCTCGAGTGCACGACTCGACGGACAGATTCCAAAAAGCTTGACAGAGATGATAGTAGAATATGAGGATGTCTTTCTCGGTGATATTCCTTCAGGGTTATCACCAAAATGAAGGATTGACCACAAAATCGAGGTGATTCCAGGGAGCACCCCTCCTTGTAAGGCCCCATACAGACTAGCACCACATGAATTGGAGGAGTGCAAGACACAAATCGAGGAGATGTTGCAGAAAGGCTTTATCCAACCCAGCATGTCATCATATGGAGCTCCAGTCCTTTTTGTGAAGAAAAAGGATAACAGCCTACGAATGTGCATCGATTATCGAGCACTCAATCAACAAACGGTGAAGAATAAGTATCCACTACCTCGGATGGATGACTTGTTCGACCAACTCGAAGGAGCAAAATACGTCACGAAGCTAGACCTACGGAGCGGATATAACCAGATTCGAATTGCTGATGAAGATGTGGAGAAGACTACCTTCCGAACAAGGTATGGTCACTTCGAATACTTAGTGATGTCATTTGGTCTCACAAATACACCTGCCACTTTCATGGACCTGATGAATGACATATTCCGCCCGTACTTAGACAGATCAGTCGTTGTATTTCTTGACGACATCCTAGTCTATAGCAAAACCATGAAGGAACATGTGCACCATTTGAGAGAAGTTCTCCAAGTACTCCGCCAAAATAAATTGTACGTCAAAATTTCAAAATGTGAATTTGGCAAGACAGAGGTGGATTACTTAGGACACAGAGTGAGTGCAAAAGGCATACAAGTAATGGCAAATAAAATAGCTATCATCCAACAATGGAAGGCTCCAGAAGATCAGACTCAACTTAAGAGCTTCCTGGGATTGACAGGATTTTATCGTAGATTTGTTAAGCATTTTGCCAAGTTTGCACAACCACTAACTGCCCTGTTAGGCAAAGGAAAGAAATAAGTTTTCAAGCACTGAAGACCGCACTACTACATGCTCCGATCCTCAAGTGATACGACCCGAAGAAACCTATCAAGTTAGCAACGGACGCATCAGGCACGGCAGTAAGGGCGGTGTTACAGCAAGAATGGAAGGATGGTTGGCATCCAATTGCATAATTCTCTCAGAAGTTGTTGATCGAAGTTCATCTCCATTCCAGTTTTGAAAGAAGAAATGATGTTTGAAATTCTAATAGATTTAAGTTTTATATCTCTCGTCATTTCATCATCGAGTTCATCGTTAGTGAAAGAATATAATATTGTCATTTTTTACATGGGATGCCATGGAAATCGAAATCGACAAGAAGAAGAAGATCTTTTTTTATAGCAAGTATTTGTGTGATGATGAGTTTGACATTTGATCATCTCTTCGCTCAATAAGTGACAATCAGTAGAAATGTACTCGTCTATGAAAGTTGTTATTGATTCATCAAGATCTATCTTGAAAATAAGAGCATCTTTTATCCACAGTAGTTCGTGATCATGTAGACTGCCTCTACTTTGGAACTCAGTTACGAAAAAAAATCAGATACATTTCTCAAAATTAATTGGTTATTTTGGATAAGTTTACGAAAACATTGTGTTCTATGTTCGTGCACATGTGACAAGATCTTGTTTAAGAAGTTGTTGTTTTTGTGAAGAACTTAAGGTTTCTTCATCGTCCGGCAATGATATATGGTTATCCGTTTTGTTCAATTTGAATAAGGTGTTCATCAACGGTTTCCAGTTTTTTTCGTTCGCAGTTAAAGTAATGAAAATCTAGGTTTTCCTAATTGTCGGATCATCACGAAAAGATTTCGTCTAACGACTTGATAATAGTCTGGAGCGAATCATTGGGACAAACAAGGAAAAGCTTGATCTGATATAAGAAGTTGTTGTTTGAAATCGTCATCCTTGACTTGCTTTAAGATATTCTTTATCGAAACCTTTCATATATCTAAAACGTCATCCAACCAATATTTACATTAATTCTTTCTCAAAAAATGTTGCTTCAATTTGACAAGCAAACACATATTGTCAATACGTGTTGGATCCACATGCTGCGGCACAATATTGTACATCATATCTAACAAAAGTAGATAATACGATAACGAATGAGATGAAGAAAATTAACAATAAATGTACTGAGGAAAATCAAGAAGTAACCACACGAATAGAAAAGTAGGCAATGCATTCTTGAATTCCAGACAAGTTTCGGCTCAAATTAGCCATCTATACAATCTTAAAATTACCTTTGTATCATGCTTCTCGCTCCTTTCAGGTCATAGATACTAGTAGTCCATCCGATCGAACCTTCCTCCTCAAAAGTACCAAACAACTATCTTCTGAAGATGATTCTTCAACAAACATAAGATTACCATCCATTATAGATAAGTATGCACGACGTCCACAACATCTGCAAACAAATTTAATGGCTTTGATAGAATTCATGGCCAAGTTTAATACTTCACAAAATAGAAGATTGAGAAAATCTAAAATCATTCGATGGATATGTTTTGACCAATATAAACAACCGGAAGAGTATTTTAGAGAGCAAGTGTTGTTATATGTCTTTTCTTTACGACGAGAACAACATTAAAGATTCACTGAAACATGAAAAAATACATATAATAGACATAAATCACATATTCTGTTGTTACAGAATTTGTATACTCTTAAGTACAATACGGAAGAAGTAAACGAGGATTGGAAGAAATTTGAGGATGAGGTGGCAGAACTTGAAGAAATAAGAGAATATCATAACGAACAAATCAAACCAAAAGATGATTCAAGCTATTTGGATTTGAAGAATGTCTACTTAATGCAACGAACTACACTTAAATGTACTTCTACGACTATGAATCGTGAAGAAACCTTCTCGATCAAAGATCCTTTAATACCAGTAGAATCGTTTTGTGCTAAATTACGTCAATTGAACCAACAATAGAAGTTAATCTTCAATGATTGTATGTACAAAAAAACACTTTCCACATGAACCAATCCATTTATTTCTTACGGGGGAAGCAGGAACCAGTAAAACCTTCACCTTATTAAAAACTATACAAGGATTGTCATGAATATACGAAGATGATAAATCAGGTTTAATGATCCCGAACAAATTAAATTTTTTGAAGATAGCATACACAAGACGAGCTGTATATAACATACACGGAATGACTATTCACAGTGCTTTAGCAATCCCTAAAGACTCTTACGATATGAACATATCAAAATTAAGTCCAAATCGACTGGATAAATACATCAAATATTATAGTCAATTAAGATCATTAGTGATAGATGAAATTTCTCTAGCGGGCGCAAGAATGTTCTCGTACATAAATCAAAGACTACAACAAATAACTCAAATTTCAACCTTCCATTCGGTGGCATAGATATAATTATTTACGGTGACTTTTATCAAGTACAACATGTTCAAGATTCATGGATTTTTCAGTCATCTAATATTTATTCTCAAAACATTACCACTAACATATAGTCTTCATTTTTCAAACACTATGAACTGACTCAACCTATGCATCAGAACAATACAAATTTTATACAAATTTTGAATCGTATTCTCATCAACCAACAAACATCTTCAGATCTACATTATTTAAATTCAACTTATCAAAAACATATTCTAAACCAAACGATATACCTCATTTATTTTACACTAACAAAGATATGAAACTTCATAATCAACATATATTTAGTATAATTGATGGGAACGAATATTTTTTTCATTCAAAAGATCATTTTTCTTCTATTATATCAAAAAGATTTAAGATATCCATAAATCCAAAAAATACAACTGGATTACACTGTACTTTATCTCTCAAAGTTACCATGTTAGTAGAATTATGTTATAATTATAACACACGAGATGGACTCACAAATGGAAACGATGAGATTTTCATGTCCACAACAACATATAACAATGATCAAATCATTTGGATCTAATTCTTTGATCCAAAGATTGGAACACAGACGAGGAACAAACAAAACATTTGTATTCCAATAACATTATTCCATCTTGGACGTCCATTATGAGAATTTCACAACAATTTCCAATCAATAAATATACCAGAGAACATAAGATCACTAGAACACAATTCCTTGTTCAACAAGCATCTGCACGAACTATCCACAGACCGCAAGGATTGACCATGCATCAAGTAGCTTTCAATCCCAAGCACATAAATCGACAAGGATTGACATACATTGCACTATCCAGAGTGAAAAATCCTAAGCATTTAATATATTAATTGATCGAGCATCATCATATAGTTGTAGACAGCAGAGTCACTCTCGAAATGGAACGGTTGAAACTAAAATCATCATGGCAATTTCACATCCATGATCTTCAAATGAATATCTCTTCTTCCACTTACATGTTCATACAATTCTAAACACAAGATCATTAATAAAACATCACCTTGATGTTCGAGCAGATCATAATTTACAACTATCTGATATCTTGTGCTTCAGTGAGACACTTATACAAAATCCTAGTTCTGTTTCACATTTCATAGACATCGAACACTTTCAATATATACATACGCACACAAGTCGAGGTTTGCTACTAACATATCGAAACACAATGCAACTCTCGACGCATAATATTTTTGGAACTCATAACATGGAAATAGTTTCTGTAGATTTCAACATTCTAACTCGTCGTGCAATTCACATCATAGTTGTATACAAATCTCCTCGTATGCATGTCGATGAGTTTTTGATCAATTTTACTACCGTTATTCAAAACATATCTAAGGATTATCTCACGATAATCATAGGAGATTTCAATATCGATCTGCTCAAAATTGATGATCATCAAACTGCATCCTTCGCATCTTTCATGAATTCATTTAACTTTTTTCCAACTTTCATAAAACCAACCACAAAATACGAATCAAATCTGGATCAAATATGGACTAACGTTCCCCAATACGAAAATCTCTCTTCATCATCACATGCTTATTGGACAAATCATGATCTTATTTTATTCTCTATAAAAAGCCATCACATGTTAATCCGTTTTCATTTACATGAAAAAACAAATCCAATCTTCTTTTGTTCGTGTATCATCAATCGAGCTTACGAGTAATGTTCATGATCATATATTTCATATCCAAGATGTTTTCAACACTTGCAAAACAAGGTACTCCCTCGTAAGTTTCTTGAGAATAACATTTCTTATATAAACTGGAAATCATCATCTTGTCATGAGCTATTGACTTTACAAAATTCCTAAATGTATGCATTCATAATTGTTCTATATAATATAAACATGCTCATTCTAACATCCATAATATTCCAAATGTTTTGTTTCGCAGTTACGGTTCATCATTGTTCTCAAGACAACCTCAACATTCAAATCATTCTATACATTTCTTATCGATACTCTAATGTACATAATCTTCACAACATCTCTCACATTCTTCATTATATACTTTTTCATTTCAACTATCATCATATGTTATTATATTCTCATGTAGCTAAACAAATTAGGATTGTGAGGTCTTGCAATTTCACTATTAAGATTCACCTTCACAGATTTCATCAAATAGGATTGTGAGGTCTTGCAAACGCATAGCCCTTGCAATTCCATTGGATGCATAGCGTCTTGTTTTTTTTTGAGATGTTTTTATTACGAGTACTGTTTGGTCAGATATCGTCTCTTTTGTAGCTATTGGTACTCTCCCTCCCATGAGACGAGACTGACTCGAGACACATCATGTCCGGTGTGCAATCAGTTATTTACTTCGCAAGGGATAAAATCATGTGAGAAAGATGCACAAGCGCTACAATAGGACCACATGGGATGTCCAGGTTAGTCGAGAGCGGAGGTCTACACGTGTTGTCATTATGGCATCGTTAGTCCTTCTTCTTGGAGTTCCTCTTGAGTCGTGGGAGTGGTTGAGAGTCCACTCCGGCATTATTCTGAGTTTGTTCGAGACTAATTTCTCTTGGCTGCATTTATTCCGTCGGTTACCTCGTGTTCTTCATGATGAGATGAGACAGGCATTCCGTCTATCCCTCGACATGTTGGCCCGGAACACTAGAGACGAGACGGCGTGGTTGCTCTTCCTTTTACTTCCCCATTGCTGTCTCCGTTATACTCGAGGTGACAGAGGAGGACGTCGGGAGGTGGTGGTCCGTCTTCGGAGATTCCATGCAGGTGATTGAGATATCTTACAAGAGGAATCTGTACGTGCGGTACGAAATAAGAGTGAGTCTTCCTCTACGTGTGATGTCTCATCTTCCACCCGCATACGACGTTGTAGGATGTTAGGTCAAGCTGGAGAGTACAGCAGAACTGCTAGAGCATTGTATCCTTTGTCAGTTGCATGTCCTACTGAAAAGATGATCGCTGCATTGCATTTTCTTCATCTCCCACCGAGTGACTTCCACCACCTGAGGTTCAGGACTATCAGCCTGAGGAGCCTCTATGTCTCGATAGATCTTTGTTTGCCTTATCCATGGAAGAGATTACTTTGGCAGCCTTTTTGGATAGTTGGACTCTCTCAGCACCTTGGCTCTATTGTCGCTTTCTCGTGCGAGACAGACCTATTCTGGAGAGCTATGTGACAGAGGTGGAAGATGGTTCCTCCCACTACAGATGTGTCTCCGTGAGACAAGAGATAATCTGACTCTTGAGACACGTGAGGCACATCATTCATTCGGTACCTTAGCTTCCGATGGATCTCGCGGACTTCAGTCCTCTTTGATGGGACACACTTCCAGCAGGTCCTTCATGCACTCTTAGTGGATCTTTCCATCTCACGGGATACTAGAGCTCGACTCCGCTCTTGTTCAGACAAGGACGCAGGCTCTTGCCTCATAGCTCGTACTTGAGCGTTCTGACTCGCACGACTATCTTCTCTACAGCGATGAGATTCCGCTTAGACTTGATATAGTTTGCTGCTTCGGCACTATCCACCTGCGAATGCGGTGTCTCACTCGACATTCCGGGTCGTCATCTTGCTCGGTGTCTTCACGATGGAGAACGGATAGCTATCCACGATGCTATCAGAGACGTCGTGTTTGTCTTAGCACGGGAGAGCGATCATATGACGTGGAGAGAGCGTTGGTATGTCTTTCGGACGAGAAGATCAGTGAGAGCTGGCATGTACATGATGAGGGAGGATCAGGTCTTAGTGATTGATGTGGTTGTCACAGATCAGACACATGATTCAGTAGCGGCACATGTGATCATCCATCTCTCAGGATGAGCGACAGACGTGACGACAGCAGCGAAGGTGATCAAATATAGAGATATGCAGATGGGACATCGGTTTATCTCCTTAGCGTTAGAGATATACAGATCGACAGCTTTGGAGTTCGACGTCTTTCTTTGAGATTGTGTCAGAGTCTACCATGAGAGGCGTCAAGTGATACCACTTTCTCTTTCTTCTGTGCTACATTTATTAGGCAGCGAGTTTCCATTGCTCGACAGAGAGCTTTAGAGACGCGGTCCACAGGAAGACAATCGCAGTAGGCGATGCTATTTCATGTGGACCTGTTGTTTGTTGAAGTACTGACTTTCCTGTGTTCGACATTATAGATGCCATAGGCGATCTTAGAGCTACTGATAGCCAGACTTAGCCCCAGTGTTCTTCCCTCCGGGGTGGTAGTTGCTTGGCCCTTCTCTCCCTCGTAAGGCTTGATGGGGTCCTCCCATCCGTTTGCAATTCATTGGGTCGCGTTTCACCCTCTTGGTGCTGGGTTTGGTCTGGAAAGTATTTGCGGGCTGAAGGGTTTGGTCAAGTAAAAAACTGTGTCTACGTTCACTGGCAGGGACAGAGCACTCCACAAATTTCTCTTCATCAGTTTCTCTAACTTGTGAGCCAAGGTCACAGTTGTTCTGTACGTCGGCTTTGATTTGCAGGCGGCACCGAACTCAGTTGGCAGCTCGTAGTAGCAACGAAGGATTTCGACAAGGAAAGACAATTATGGGAGGAGCACAAACAAAAGCGGCAGATGGCTCCGTGGTGCTGATAACCGGTTGTTCTGATGGCGGTATTGGATCTTCGCTGGCGATGGAGTTTGCCGCAGCAGGGTGCCATGTGATTGCCACTGCCCGCTCCTTGAATTCAATGGTGCAGTTGAAGCTGTGTCCTGGTATTCGGACCATGGAACTCGATGTCACCAATTACGACTCGGTATGTCACTCATCCGATCCTCTGCCGCTGGCCGAGCTGAACCTCATAGCCTCTGTTTCGATCTAGGCAGTTCCAAGCGGCGGTGGATGGCTCGATTATATCCAGCGCTTGTGTATAATGAGAGTCGTGGTTGCAGGTGAAGGCTGTCGTCCAGAGCATAGAGCAAGATGACGGTGGCATTGATGTCCTGGTAAACAATGCGGGAGTTCCATGTGTAGCGCCTGTTGCCGAGCTCCCTCTTTCAAACCTTGAGAGAACATTCAAGACCAATGTCTTCGGTGCGGCTACAGTCTTGCCTCATACAAGCCCATTCTTTGTCCGAATTCCAGGTTCAGAAGGCAGTTATGGGAAGCGATATGTTGGAATTCCCCATTCAACATCCAAGAACAAGCTTGAACATGCCTTTTTACTTCGTGCTGATCTGTAGTCTTGAGTGGTTTGATGTTTCATGGAGTACCGATGTTTTTGCTGCGTTTCTATCCTGTGTGTATTCCCCTTATAGGACTCAACTGCTTGCTGGAATCGACTTGCGCGTTGGATGTGCAGGGCCCGTTGCTCTCATACAAGCTGCCGTACCAGGTATGGCCGCCAGAGGCAAAGGTACAATTGTAAACATCGGCAGCATTGCGAGCTATTCCTATGGCCCGTGGACGGGTGGTTATGCCGCCTCTAAAGCAGCAGTGGAGGCTCTGACCGATGCTTTGAGGTAGGTAAACTTTCTGGTCGTTCACAAGGTTCTGCTCAGTAAAGAAACAGAGAGCTTATTAATCTTCTTGATGCTTACAGATGCGTGAGAAGAAAGCTGATGAGATCCATCTCCTTTATACAGAACGGATATACAGAACAGTCCTCTTTAAGTAACTGGAGATAGCAACTGTTGTCATCGCAGGATGGAACTGAGGCCATTCGGTTTGCAGGTGATGCTCGTCCTTCCTGGGGCAGTCAAGTCTAATATCGGCAGGGCTTCAGAAGCGAGCATAAGCTCTAACGACGTTGAAGGACTTAAGTTATACGGATCCTTTAAGTCCGCGCTATATAAGAGAGGAGGCCTATCACAAGTTGCATACTGCACTCCTACACAGGATTTTGCACAGAAGACAGTTGAGAAGGTGTTCTCCAAAAGTCTTCCTTATCATTTTGTGTATGGTCGTTTCACCACACTGGGCAAGATACTGTACCACTTGCCTCTTTGGTTGACAGACAAGTTCTACAGTAAACTGTTTGACCTGAATAGAAAGGTTACAATCGCAGACACGAGCAAAGACAACTGAAGAAACATCAGTGATGTCAGACAGGTGTAGTGGAGATTAGACGTACTACTATTGGAGGGTCAAAATTGAACCTCTTCACAGTTTTCAAGTTAGGTCTCTCTTTCAAGGTGACCAAATGTTAGTACTCCCTGAAAATGCTTCATATCTCTCGGTTTCCAGCACGCATGAAGGTTCTGACACAAATATGCGTGTCTACCCAATTGAAACTCGTATGTAACATTCCCATTTGGAGATTTGTTACTGTTCACTATGTAGAGCCACAAGGCCGGAATCGTACATGTAGACTTCCTGAAGTCGTTGAAGTGCAATTATTTGTTAATAGTCTCACCATAAGCAGCATGTAAACGCGTGTCTAAAATCCCTCACCGCTGAAATCCCGTGCATGATCAATGAACTAAGGAGCTTTGTACAAAATAAGGCCCATGATACTTTTAGCAGACAACAAATGCCTTGCTTTGCAGATCTGAAACTCTTTTATCTCAAGGTGTTACTTTTTGTTGCCACCAGGCTGAAAGGCCGCTATGACTGTCGGTTCTTCTTTGCAGGGCAGTTGAAGGACTCTCTTCTTGTCGACCTCCAGTGGCAGAGGAGAATTTGGCATGCTCTGAATCTAACCGAGACTGCTTGATGGTGCCAAGGAAATAATCATGCATAAAAATGTCCCTACACTGTAATGGTACCATCACTAATGTTATAAACAGTAAGGGGTAATGTGGTCTGACGAATTACCGGTATGTACACTCTGATCACCCTCAGAACGATGTTTTCAACAAGGAGCTTCCAGGCAACTCGTGTCTTCATTTGGTCCCTTGGCCATGATCCATCAAGGACGATCCTAACTGCAACATAAGTGGATACACAGGACTAAACTCTTTATCCCCTCTCGCCTTGATTCTCGCAGCATAATCGTCCAACGTAGTCTTGATTCCCTTCCAAATCTGCTCTTCACTTTGACTGTCCAACCAGAGAGAATATTGCTGATACGAGAGTCTCAACTTGTCCACAGGAGATTCTAACTCCTCGGGACCTCGAGAATAGAGATGGTGGAGCACTACACTGGGCGGAAGTTCCTTCAACAAAGGGCTTCCAGACAACTGCAACGTATCCAGAAATATTAGAGGCCGGAATGCACGGAGTGCATGATAAGGTCCTCCAAGCTGTTCTACAGGATACAGACTTTGTCCCACGACAAGCTCCAGCTCCGCCATGTCTCGAGCCATCCTCAATTTACCGCTTTCTGACAGTGGACGAACGAGAGCCGCATGGCGAACGAAAAATACAAGGACTCGGGATGCCATCTTCCTTGCGAGACTGGAACAAATGGACTCTCCACCCATAGCCGCAGAGGATGATCCCACCATTAACTTGGACAGAAACTCACCACGAAATAATGTGATAGCTCTTTGCAAATCTTCCATGTACTTCGAGGTGCTGTCTTCTCCTTCGACATAATCCACACCATCAGAGCTAAAGTTCTGCTCGTGAATCTGCAAGATGCAACTTTCTAGCTTCTCAACCATGGCTTTAAAGAGAGGTGTAACAGAATCTAATGCCACTCCATAAATTGAACCGAGGGCAGCTGACAAAGCCTCGGAAGCAGCAGGCGGTAGGTTAGCGAGCATAGTTGACAGTCGGGTGTGCACTTCTTGCAAGTGCAAGCAAAGAGTGAAATTTTTAATCTGCACGGAGTTAGCTGTACCAGACACTTGGCGGAACTCAGAACCGGCAGAGATCTGATACTCAGATCTCTCAGCCAACAGCTGCAGAATCTTGCTTACTTCCTTCAACACCAGCAAGGTGAGTCTACCATCCGTTTTCGCAGCTTCAATCTCCTCCTGAATGCGTGATATGAGTCTGACGATCTGTTCTTGAGAAGGTATACTGCCACGAACAGTGGACGGGAACATATTATGTACATGTTCTGAAAGCCTAGTCAAACATTTTGCTAGGTAAGCAGTTTGAAATGGTTCAAGAGCCGCAATCAGCTGCGTTCTGTCATCTGCCTTGATCCCTGGCGGTACACCCTTAACATCTGTCTCCCGTACGATACTATCCAGCAGACTGTCAATGAGTGCTAGCAGCTTCGGATATCCAAGCACGAAAGTTTCCTTCACAAAGCTAGATGCTGTGAAAGCTGATTTCATCTGATTTCCGAATGATTTAACAAGTGCTTCCCAAACTCGTTCGGTTAGCATTGGCTCCCCTGCCTGAGTTACTTGTTCAAGAAACACTGTATGGGAAATGGGATCTCTCTTCTTGGCCAAAACACGTTGCAGGTGCCAAACAGTGAGCATTATAGTCTTCAACTGACTGATACAAGTACCCAACCTCTGCCAGAGATTTTCTCTTGCTCGTGAAGCACCACCAAGCTGTGGTGTCCCGCTTCTTTGTACACCTCCGGGCCCGCCACCTCCCATTGTGGAAGATATAGCCTTCATGTCCAACGCCGAGCTCACACTCTTGATGGCCTGCGCTTTATACTTATTAATCAGTATTTCGACTGTAGATTTCAACTCTCCCATATTGTAGTACACCTGCAACACGCTTCCGACCTCTGACTGATTCAGAGCCTCCATCCCAGCTTCAAGGCTATTCATTGCTTCAGTTCTAATCCTGTTCCCAACCTCCGTTAGCCAGGGAACCTCTTCCTCGATCACGTCCACGCCACTAAGATCCGCTTCTTTGCGCAACGTTTCTACTTCGTTGAAGAGTTGGGCTGCTTTAGCAAGGTCGGCTTTGGCATTTCCCGAGTCCATAAGTTCTTTCAACTTTCTCAGGTGCTTCAGAGCCTTGATCACCGAACGTAGAAGCTCTACGGTGTCGTGAATAGAATTGAGCTGTCGCGATTTCAGCTTGATCTGTTTGTAAGGCTCTGCGATCTCAGATCTGACTCTCTGGACAGAACCCTGGAGACCGTCCACCCCCGCCCTAACAACTGCCAGAACACTCTCCGTCTCCTTGAGAGTTGAGAGTTGCTGCAAGAGCTGGTCATGCCGGTAAAAGACTTCATTCCTGAGCTGTTTCTCAAGAAGGCGGATACCTTCCTCCAATTTCTCGGAAGCAGCAGACGCTGATTCGTTGCCAAGAGCCTCGCTAGCGAACTTAGCCGCATTGAAGTCATTGGACAGAAACTTCGAGAAAACTGGATCCTTCTCGAACAACTCTAGGGCAGCTGGCGAGGAAGAAGAGTCCACATTTTCTTCCCCATTCTCGATCCCACTCCCAAGATAAGACACCAATCCATCCCTGTCATAATGCAGAGAAGAAGATCTCTGGCTTCCAAGTCTATGCAATCCGGATGCAGCAGAACCGGCATTCGATGAACCCCGGTGGAATGAGCTCGGCGATCTCTGAAGCACCGGGGCAGCCATACTCACCGCCTGTGCGGCAATAACAACAAAGCTCAACACTCGCCACGACCGCTCGCTCGTTTAAAGCAATTATTTCATGTCAATTTCACAATCTTACGAATGCTGGAGAAATTTTCTTTATAAACCACGCACCTGATGACCTCCACAACGCCTCTCCTTCGATCTATCAATCTCCTCCTAGCAATACTCCCGCATTGCTCCGCCCTGTCTGCTAGCAGACTAGTCGATCAGCACTCGATCGAGTCACTCAAGCTACTGTCAAACTGATGCCACTGAACCCCCTGACTCGAACACTGATACCCGCAGCCTGACAACAGGAGGCACAGGGTTAAAGGGAGGCCATCCACAACCTCAAACTGCTCGCTGGCTTAAACCAAACCTTGGCAACATGACGCTTACCTAACATCAACAAGACGCAACTGAGATCACAATCCTTCCCTTGCTCCGTGAGCCGACAGCAACTCGTCAAATGCTGCACACACGAGGATCCTGGGTGCAGTTTGACACAAGAAACTACTTTGGCCCCATTATCATGCTTAGAGAACACCTCGGATTGTGGAAGGCTCACACCCTGCCTAACCGTGGTCGCTGTCTATCACTCAAATGGCGTGAACTGGACACGGCTTTTACAACCGAGAATTTAGAATCCGCGGAAACATCTCCCAAGATGTAGCCACGAAACTACACTGCCACAGACCCACGAGACACTCCCGGACAAATGACCGACCTACTGCGAGCTAGCACACAGAATGAATTACCGGGAGGAGCAGCAGCCTCTTTTGGCAGACAAAGGGACGAGCTCATTATTTCTACTCGGTTTTTCCCCGACATCGGAATGGATGATTGGCAACGCAGCGACTAAAGAAGGTTAACTCTTATTTCTCGATGACAAAAAGAAAAACCAAATGACCCCAAAAAGGTTTAAAAACTGAATTATTCCGTATTTATATATGGTAACCTTTTATCAATCTTGATCAATAATATCGGCAGTGTTCCCGACACCCACATGATGGTATCGTGAGATATATACAGGCAGTTGAAAAGCACTTGGCACAGAATAATTGATTCTTTCATTGTGTGGGGATTGCAAAATTAAATAAAATATGCATGCTAGTTGGGGTTTGGACGGGCTTAGAGAGAGAAGACGAACGCGGTTAGCGGATGGCAAATTATCTGCAGGCATTGGTCACCTAGGTTACAGCGTCCATTTGGTTATCTTGTTGCTCAACTTGATACAGCTGAAATATCTTGCTTTGCATCCATTGTACTATTTCGTGATTTTTTTGTGCATTTTTTCCTATTTAGCGTATAGAGGTGTCAAAGTTGGAACCTTTCGGGATTCGAGCTCAGGGAGAGGAAGTTATGACTTCAGCCAGACACCCACTGCTGTTTCCTGCCCGGTGCTCGCAGGAAAACGCCACGGGTGTTCTCTTAAACAAATTTTATTTTTTTCGTTTATTTTTTTCCAGTAAAGAGTAGATTACTCTGTATAATTATTATTATGTGTCAAAACTTTAAAATAATAATGAAGAGGATACAATGTTCATTCATGAGGACGATACAGAATGAACCGTGATTCTACACAATGTTACCCTCGTCGAAGTTATGGCATTTTATCTCTCACTCTTTGAAGAATCTTTTCTCGGAACTTTGACATCCCCTAATGGCTAAGTAGGAACTTTCACTCACTACTGGACTTCAATTGTTACTATCTTTGAGAGATCACCAATTTTGCCAAGTCTGGTCGCGTCCAGCTCTTCTTGCTGCTGGTACAATCGCACGACCTCTTGTTTCAATACTCACCATGTTTATCATTGATTCTTCACTGACGAGTTCATTATATATGTCGGCAGCTCGTGCCACGCATCCAGCCATCCTCCTGATTCCTTCTTTTGATCACTCACCTGGGTCAATTTCTACTTTTGACTTGCTACTTCAACTTTGTGTCCGCTGAAGATGCAGATGCAGCCCAGAGGATGTCACAAGGAGTACATTATGAAAACATATGTGAACTAATAAAGATCCATCAATAATTGTATAAATATATATTATTTAAGTATTAATATCTAAGCATGGTGTGTTTAAGATCTCGATTTTATGCTCACATTATACTAATATGAAGTATTATTAATTATATGATATTAATTTATATTATATGAATAATAAAGGATATAAAATAAATGTGGTTCAACTTCTTATTTGATCTTTTAGTTTATAATTATATTTTATTATTTATTTATCAATTGTTTTATTTTTATAACATCAAAACGTGAGGTGATGGTTTGAATACCTTGAAAACTTGTTTATTTGTCGTGGAAACAAAAATATCATAAGAAAATGTTGATTTCATTGTAAGTTGTAAGTTTTATGTATACAGTTGTAAAAATATATTATTTTAATTTTATATTCTAATAAAAATCATATTATAATTAAAAAACTAATATATTATTTTTACATATTGCCAAATACATATCTTTTATTCGCACATGACGTTAGAGTTATATATATAGTGACACCCCTCGGGTGCAGCAATCCACGGTGACAGCCTAGATTCATTTTTTCTTATTCTCATGAACAACAACATTGGGATTTAGATTATAACAAGAACTCTCGTTAATCTTCATACCAATGGAATCGGTCCGATGTGGCTTATTGGTTTTAAACTATATATTTCTATCCATTATGTGAAGTGTTGTTTTAAGTTTTGGACTTGTCTTTCGGTATGTAGGTTTTAGACTTAGGTTGTGTGTTGGAGCAGCAGCACCACGACGCGTTCTATGTTCTTGTTTTATCTACTCTCTCGCAACCCACTAGGAAGTTGAAGTGTGTGTTTTGTGTGGGACAAGTCCATTCTCGATGTAATGTAATGCTACTACTATTTTATTGGTATTGTCGCATGTGTCTTCTTTTCTATCTTTTTTGTGCACGACATTCCAATGTCGAGGTGTGGGCTATGTTTTCTCCCGTGTTGTTGGCATTGGACTTGAAGTCCTTCTTCATAGTGCACCTCCGAAATGCTCCACCAATTTCTGCATCACCTAAGTGCTTAATGCTAATGTCTTATACATTTCTTTGTTGTAGTTGTTCCGTATTGAAAATGTGATGTCGTCATGGCTGATACAACTCCTCCTTGAAACAATCATGTTGTCTCTACTCCTCGTATACACAGTCCTCCGCTCGAACATAATCCTCTACCTAAACAACCTCCTATCAATAATGAAAACTATGATGGAATCAAATCCTGAAGTAGTTTGAGATAATTTGTAGACTAGATCCATTGTTACATGTTCCCAGCGTCGTGTTGGTGTTGATAGTGGTTGAAGTAGTCTTGCTGGTAATTGATTGTATGCTTTGATCTGCTGACATGTTAAGTAGCTCCGAACATACGTGGTCACACCATCTCGCATCTTAGGTCAATAATACACCCTCTTTGTAGCTTCTAAGATCTTCTCAACACTGACATGACTTGCAGTTGTTGAATCGTGACGTTTAGATAGTACCGTCGTACAAAGTTCCTTGTCATCTGGAATCCACACTCTATTCTAAAATGCTAATCCACGGAGAATTGTGGTTTTATCCTCATTGAGCGCTAGAGCTATCTATGTGTTTGTTTTCATTGCTTCTCTCAACTTATTCCATCATTCTACATGCAATTTCACTTCCGTGATCACATTGTTGATACACTGCATACGTGTAAGTGCATCAGGAAATTGATTTCTTGTCTTCCACGTACATGAGACCTGACGAGAAAGCCTTTCTAAACTTCCTTCATCAAAACGAGATATGAACCAGGGGCAAACTACAGACAACAATCATAACCCAGGTCCTGCTACTCTGTTACTGTTCGGCAAGCGATAACAAATGAACTTATAAGCTAGTCATGAACGAAATAGTCTATTTCGTTCGCCTCGTCTAGCCTTCCGTGAGGCTCTACTCCCATGCTCATCTTCAACCTCTGACAACCCGTGCTCCCGCAACCACATACATAGACTGCATAATCCAAAATCGCATGACTATATCGCAATTCAAAACTTATCACAGTCGTCACTGGAAGTCTAGCCGGTTGGAGACTGAGGAAGACGTTTTCAACTTCTGGGGACTTAGGAGGATCGACTGTTGGTTTCGGAGACTGAAAAAAAAGAAAAAAGTGATCACAGCTCCAATTCATCTTGTAGTAATCTTTGTACCTTCATCTGGTTGGAAGTTAATTTTGAAGGGACACATGTGATCAGTCTTGCCAAAGCATAATTGTTCTTTGTCTTTCAGGAGCTTTTTTATCTTCCTACATTAGCACCACGACATTCAAACTTAATCTGCAATACGTTAAGTTTGTGATTGAGTCGAAACGTAAACTTCCA
Organism: Asterella californica; assembly: GCA_036924285.1. Classification (NCBI taxonomy): domain Eukaryota; kingdom Viridiplantae; phylum Streptophyta; class Marchantiopsida; order Marchantiales; family Aytoniaceae; genus Asterella; species Asterella californica. Next base: position 27,343,596 of record JAYKYS010000006.1, on the reverse strand, counting down.
GCATGTTTGTTAGAAGATGACACATGTAGCATAATCTGCAATACGTTAAGTTTGTGATTGAGTCGAAACGTAAACTTCCAGCATGTTTGTTAGAAGATGACACATGTAGCATAGCTGCATAAAGATATGCTGCTGTTCTGTTCCAAAAAGAACCACCAAAACTTCGTTTCAGTATTTCTCAGTTGGATACTTAATACTTTGATCTGAAGTGATTCACATAGTCGAAAGTTTCGGTATAGCTTTGATTTAAATCCTTCTTTAACATATTTCTTTCTCGCAGGCAAATTCCATAAGCAAAAGTATTTTAGGTATAACTTTTAAATTTGTTTTCTCAAAAAAGCCCACCCACAGAATGAATTCCTCCTGTTTACCGGGTATATTTATAGGGCACTTGGGCTCTAAACCGAATGAATGAAAATAGCCTACACTGTTTCCGGAGCTAAACCGTATCCGTTCTCGGAGCCTAGACAGACAGTGGTTTATGGAAATAAGTGAATGGATAAACCACGGAAAAATGCAAAGGTAAAAAGGCAGAATGGTATACGTTCAGATCATCAGATGTAGAGGCGGCTCCAAATCCTTGTGTAACCAAAACCAGAATCCTCTCGATCCTGTCCGCTATTACATGATCGTACGGATCTCACTCAAATTCAAAGGGGTTTGAATGCACTGCTGCTCGAGATACAGGCTAACGTGCTCCATAACGGTTCCCAAGAAGTGAGTGGATTTCACGCTTTCCCGATTGCACACTCTGCACGTCCTCATTCATGATCTCCAAAAGAATCATGATTTTCCTTCACTACAAATCAGAAAATTACGCTAAGGATTTAAACCTGTAAAATAAAGCCCTGTTAGTGTTTCTTTCTGTCTTTTGAGCGGGGAGCAAGAACTCTGTTAGTGTTACCCTTCCCCGCTGATTTTGAATCCTAACTTGTACGCGCGCTCTTTGCTCCCACTGGTACTCCTTTCACAGTCGGCGCTCTTCGTGTCTGGACCGACGTGTTGTCATTTCTTTATCGCACATTTGCCGGCACGATATTTCTTCGTTTTGCACAGACACTATGCTAGCGCTTTTCTCGAGGAAGATGAACATTTGTTCTTCCCAATCTGGTTTATCTTTTGGCGTTTCACAGATCCAAGAGGATGGGTGACGAGATCTTCAGCAGCGTGCGACTTGATTCAGAATGTTAATGTTGCTTACCCTCTACAGGGTACACCAGGGGAAAGTTCGTGAACCAGGGATGGTCAAGCAGTGTTTTAGCTGAAGGTCGATTACGGGGATTTACAGCAAGGCAAGCGTCCAAGAAATTGAAGCATTCCTGTGAGAAAGTGGGCGGGATGTGTAAGGAACTTTTAGAGAATCCTGTAGCTGGATCAATGTCCTTTGCACTCTGGTAGATTCTCGGGACTTTCAGTGGCGGAGAGCCTGTTGCCATTTCCACTAATGTGCAACCCAGTGCGTAGATATCGGCCTCAGGGCCTTGTTCGATCTCGTCAAGTACTTCGGGCGCCCTATAGCCCTCGCTGCCAGTGGTGTAGATGCGTTTCCTGAGCGGATTCTGGCCTTTCAAAGGAGGTAGAAAGACTTCACCGTCTGCCAGAACTTTGCCCAATCCCAGATCACAGATTTTCAAGTTCTCAGATCCCACGAGAATGTTGGAAGCCTTGATATCACCATGTACTTTCCCTTGACCGTGGAGATAGGTTAGGCCTTTTAGAATGTCCCGACAGAAGACAGCGACTACTTCCTCCCCTAAACAATGTTTCTCTTTTCTCATGTACATCTTAAGACTGCCTCTAGGCACCCACTCCAAGAGCAGGTTGCAGACTTCAGCATTATGCATGTCCTTACAGTTCTTCTCAATATTGAATCCGAGATATCTGGGAAAGTAAGGAGAGTTTATGGGATCATAGTTTTTGTACATCCTCCTCTCGATCTCAATTCCTGTTCTCGGTTCCAGGTCTTGTGCAAGAACCGTCTTCGCAACAAATTTCCGCTTATTTTGCAAATTGGTGCAAACGAATACGGTAGATTTAAGTATCTTTTCTTTAAGTATTCCATCCCGCACCCACGTCTTTTTCTCTACTACTGACATTGTCGATAGAAGCGCAAAAAAACTACAGTATATTTCACACCGCTGATTTTGCTGTTTACATTTTCAGTTGTCCACTGATGCACTGACTCGTTCCGCGATTGTGCTACCAACTTGATCGCTGCTTGAGAGATCTGTTTACGTACTGGCTGCCAAACGGAACAATAGACTAGGTGAAGGCTTCACTGTCGAAGCAAATCTGACGGATCTTGAGCGTAAGTGTAGTACAGCTTTATTCACCAATGTTGTCACTCACGTTCTGTTGCTCAATTTCTCTGTGTCTCTAAGGGAGAATCCTGACAGAAACTGATTCGCAGTATAACTCTTCCGTTTTATGCGAGTTGCTTAACGTAATTCTTTTATGCTCGAAAGTTCGATGCAAGAGTCCACTAGATAGATCTCGTTCAGTCAAGTAGCCATCGCGGCTTCCGAATCAACTGATGGCCGCGACGCTTCATATATAATCCTGATGGCCGTGCCGTTTGACTCTATCGATGGGTGCAGTGACTTGCCGTGTCTGTGGCGATTACATGCAGAAAGTACTGTTGCATTCTTCAAATTCTGGGCTCAGATATAAAGGCAAACAAATCGCAGACCATTACCATCTGCCTGAATGCAGCACACAATACTTCAAAATTCCTTAGCGTCGACTGGAGGAACTCACAACACTAAAAATGCGTGGTGAGTAAACTTTGTCACGGGACACATGCTATACAGAATCTACAACTGACTTGAGAAGAGCGCGCCAAGTTTGATAAGCTGCACTAAACAATCGTGATCAGGGATCACAACTTAGATTAATTTATAAGAGAGATATTTGGAGTCCTGTCCGTGCAATGTGTCATAGAGATGATGACGAACTTTTCGATTCCGATTCTCGATGTTGTGTTCGTTTTCTTATTATATTATTCAAAGGACAAGCACCGCCAATGAGCCAGACTGCTCTGCTCACGACTGCCAGCTTGAAGTAGATTATATATAGATGACATGTTGTTCCAAGGATATTTGATGGGAGAATACACTGCTGTGGGAGAAATGGGAAGATTACGGCGACATAAGAGAGAGTGAGAGTGAATCTTGGATCCTTTTAACAGTAAGTACGCAACTTGTGTACATATTTCTGTGAAGGTCTGCCTATTCCCACTGTGTGACACTATTCTCGATGTTCTTTTAGGGAGTGTCAAGGTAGAATCATTTCGAAGTCCGTTGTCCCTTGCAGCCTAAGAATCGTTTGACCGCATAAAAAATACTATAGTTCCTTTCCTATGTAGTACGATGAAAATCACTTGCGAGCAAAAGATCCAATCTTTATAAAAAGTGATTGTCGAAATTCCGTGCAGTAAACGTGGTCGACTTATAAACGTGGTCGACTTATAAACGTGGTCGACTTATAGAGAATCTATCTATTTTCCAAGCTTTGAGACTCTCTACTGGTGTCAAAGTTAAAGGAAAAAAAATTCTTTATACTTGAAAAGATAAAAGTTACTGAGGTTCACCTTTGGACTCCTAATAATATGCATCCAAAGCGAACCTCTGCTGGGGAGGAGGAAAAAGACAAAAAGGGAAGGCGTGATGTCGTGATGTGAATCATTTCTCATAGTAAATAATTCATCTCTATGTCAGGAGTTACTGTCTAAGTAAAGTTAAGACTTCAAAGAAGTCGATTCTGGAGAATGTTATATATTTTGAGTCTTAATAGATTGTTTACTGTGTTGATAGAGTTTAAGCTCATGGGTTGCACTTACATTGCGTCCATGCATGCTTTCTAGCGTGTTTATGTTATCTTCGTGATTACGTGTCGTTTTACATATCTTCGCATGTAGTTTAAAGTTTACGTTGGCACTTTAGGGGCTTGACTTGGTAGTCTATGTGTGAAATGAAGTCATCACATGGTTTGAGACATAAAAAGACAAGGAAGTGAAGTTATGAACTCCCATTGGTCCATTTTTTTCTTTAGTGAAATACTAAACTTAGAAGTAGGGGTCTAAAGAGGAGTCCGAGCATTTTGATAAGGACATTTTGAAATATGAGAAGACAAGAGGATAAGGCTCGTCTTGCCACTCGATGTGAGTCAAATTCTTGATCGATTTGGAGCAATAAAGAAGGAGTAATGGTAGATTGAAGTTCGGATTGTGCTAGAATTGCATCACTTTTGTTGATTTTGGGGTTCCCGGTGTCAATCGCAGCAGAATTGAGAAAATCGCTTCAAATCTTCGTGGTCGCGTTCACTGTCAGCAGGGCTACGACTGTCCATGCGTGAGTAATTCAGGGTGTTCGCTGAAGCAGAGGGGATCCAGAAAGCTCTCAATCTAGAGCAACAACTTCAGAGAACGAGATCTGGATAACTGTGTACAATCAAGAGGTCAAATTTCAGAGAGATGTTCAGCATGCTGTTGACTCAAAATCTTGTAAGAATCATCGAAAGTTATCGAGTAAATTCTCTGTTCTAGGTCGAAATAGCTATATAGGTACTTGAAATTGCCGTAATTTCATTGCTCAGAACGTTTCTGTCATATCTCGGTGCTCTGATTTGATCTCATGCTGAAATTTCGTATGTGTATTCAGTAAGACCTCAGTTACATGTAAGAGAAGTTTTGAAGCTTAAACCAACGTATGTTTCTCATTCTTGAGAGTTAAAGTTTACTGTCTGATCTTATTACTGCTAGTTCGACCTGATTTTCATTTTTCTGAACATACTAGAGGATCGATTCGATCTGTGTGAGGGTTTATAGTGCCTTTATGACCTGAAGCATATCTCTGTAGTAAGCAACCACAGCCTGAACCCCAGCACTTCTTCGAGTAGACCACCCACGGTCAAAAGCCCAACGCTTCTCTAAGTAGACGTAACACAACATTCACGATCATATCACAGCCAGAAGGTTCCGTCCTTCTCAAGAAAACTCTCACTACGACAGCGGTGGCGTTGGAAGAAGACTTTGAATGCTGGATTAACTCAAGGGACTTTGGCTCGTTTAATGTTATCAAGAATATATATATATATATATAAGTTAAATATAATATATATACGAAGTAAGTCTAAATAATTAAAATATTTTATAAAAGTTATCTGTTAGTACATGCTTGGAAACAAGGGGAGAGTAGGAGATAACCCATAAAGCTTAACCCGAGTGTCGTGCTTCAAAACGTACAAGTCCGAGAATCTATACTTATTAAGCCACTAATGTACAATGAGTATAATTTAATACTTAACCTTGTGGTATAATTTAATACCTAACCCTTCCTGCCGGAAGGGTTAGGTATTAAATTAAACTCCTTGCATATTCAGTTCCTCCATCGAAAGATGGAGGAAGTGAATATGCAAGGAAGTCTGCACTTGAAAACAGAAGAAGTTAAACTGAAATACTATCACTTCTTAATATTGAGTTGAACTTGTTAGAAAATTAAAGGAAAATTTAGGAAAATTTCACAAAGCAAATGTCATTCCTCTTAGACGTGATAACTTTTAGAAATCACTTCAAGGACTTGAAAAGAAGTACAGATACAGATATATAATACGGATCGATAACTTTCGAGTTCGACGCCTTTCTTCGAGATTGTGTCAGAGTCTACCATGAGAAACATCAAGAGGTACTACTTTCTCTTTCTTTCTGTACTACGTTTTTTAGGCAGCGAGTTTTCATTGCTCCACAGAGAGCTTTAGCAGACACGGTCCACAAGAGGACAATCCCAGTAGGCGTTGCTACTTCATGTGCACCTGTTGTTTGTCAAAGTATTGATTTTCTTGTGGCCGACATTATAGGTGCGATAGACGATCTTAGAGCTACCGAGAGTGTTCTTCCCTTCGGGGTGGTAGTTGTTTGGCCCTACGGGTCCTTCTCTCCCTTGTAAGGTTTGATGGGGTAATCCCATCCGTTTGCAATTCATTGGGTCGCGTTCCATCTTGAAAAGAAGTGCAGGTTTTGCAGGTTTGGGGAACTGCACGTAAATTTGGAAAGATGATTGAATCACGACCTGCCGAATCGAGAATTACTATTACAGGTTGTAAAAGGTAAAACCATTTTCAAATATTTCTGACCCACAGCAAAGTGTTACGACTTCGGCCAGGCGTTTGCAGACGCTTCCCATTATATTTAGTGTAAAATCTCCAAATTCAAACACACAGAAATTATTTCCCTGCGTGTCTTCATTATTGGAAAGCATCTACTTGTTGGAGTATACAAGACTGGACCTCTTGAAGGTATAATACAAAGAAGATTGAGTAGTTAACAAAATATAGCATGCCGTGGTGTCCATTATATTGACATGAAGTGTAATTAAAGTAACTCTCCACATACTAAAGTTAATACAATGATTACGCTCTTCTTTGGAAATTCGACGTCGACAAGTAGAAACTAAGACCGTGTAAGAAAATGAAATGTCTTTATAATTCATAAAATGTCTTTATAATTGTTCCTAAAGTATCCCAAAAAGAGTCTCTCACAAATATAAAGGTGTTTATAATCAAATCGCCATTCAGATACCCTTTCCAGAGAAATGGAAATATGATTCATTCGAATGGAAATACGAATTAAAAAAGTGTTTTTATAAATTAATTATCACTATAACAACCCACATATTGTTTTCAAATCAAAATATTTCATTTGGAAAAGTAAAAACTTCCTAATTCATAGAACTCCCTGAGCTCAGGTGTTCATACAAGAAAGAGTAGTGGTGATAAAATGAAGGACACGAACGATGATGCGCATCCACGAAAAAATGAAATTAGTAACAGTGACGCGCCCTAGAAATCTGTAGAGTGATCGATTAGAGAACAATGACACCCCCTATTCTCTTACACAGTCACTCATTTTACACGCAGTTCAACTCTATGGAAGATGGTTGACTAGGTTGGTCAATCGGAACCTCCATCTTGTGCATATAGATCTCTAAGATACTTGAGAAAATAGAGGATAGTATAAGCCACGGGAGGGAGTGGTTTCTCTCTGTCCTAAACCACTCCCGGAGGTGGATCCGAGGGGACAGCAGTGGAATGTTTAATAATGACTAGTCTCGACTAATCAGGCTTCACAAATAAAGAAAATATCAAGTCTTGACTATTTTAAAAAGAGATCTAACTGTTGAACTATGTTACTACAAAATCTCTGCTGTTTTACGAAGAAATCTAACAGTTGAATCTAACTTTTTAGATTATTAATTAAAATCATAAATTATAAAAGTCATAACTTATCAATAAAACATATTTATCCACTGCGGAGATGATCTGTCGTCCATAAAACCACTCAAAAGGGAGAGAAGTTACATTTCCAAAATCCTTTAGTACGGAGAGTCACATTCGTGGGCGTTCTTGTCAGCATGCATCTCAACTCCTAGACAAAACTGTAATTCCCTTAATTTTCACAGACCGCAGTTCACAGCCTTCAGTTTCAAAGTCATTACCGCGGATAGGAAACTCTAGTGACGCACACAGTTGCTATGTCTAGCCGCCAGAAGATGTTTCCTGGTCGATCGTAACACAGCGCGCATGTTTTGCAGCTTCTGACAATGTCAATAGCTGCAGTCTAGATGTCGCTCCATAATGCGTCTAGTTCTACACTTTATGGTACGACGTCGAGCTACCTCCGATATGGATACGTAAATACCATAACGTATTTGACAGGCAAGATTGTTCCGTGCTATATTTTATTTATTTCCAACCAAGAAAAGCTTCACAAGTCTGGAAATCTGGACCTTTCTTTATTGATGACTAAGTATGGGGATTGTACCTTATCGAGATCTAGGGCACAATCTCCACGGGCTGTCACGGTCTACTGGCAGTTCATGATCCATAACTCATCAGTGGATCACGTGAAATGAATCCTGACTATTCGATACACGAGCACATCTGCAACAGAATGAGAAATTATGATTATAACCATAACTTGCTGCTTGTATTACGTGGAAAAGATCGAGTATCTGAGTACTTGAGTAACCATGTAATCTAAAACAGCATACACCAACGGCCAGGTCTCCCACATATGCATCCTTAGCTCTAGCCAGTGAAAGGCGAGAGAAGCTTAATGACCCCGCTTGTAGGTATCTCTAAATTAATGTTAAGAATTGGCTTAGATTCACTAATGGTCACTAAAAACCCATTTCTACACAGGACGGCTTCCAGTCAGAACATCTTGCAGAGCCGGGGCCTGCTGCAGAACTGTCGTCCATTCATCCTTACAAGGGCAGCAACACCGGCTGTCACTCCCGCCCAAAGTACGGAGAAAAGAGCATGGTATGCGTTGTCGCCAACTGTGCCAACTCCATCAAGCCAAACGAGAAGAGTCAACGGAAAGAAAAAACGACGGTACACAGGCGCTGGTCGAATTCACAGACAACAGCTGCATTGTATCAACTCAAACAGTTTGTTGGATAACAGTACTAACACTCTATTCAACTGAAGTATCTGACGTGTCGTCGAAGGAGCTAATCATCCTTAAGGGCAAGGTTACACAGTTCAGCCGGATTTCTACAACAAGCTAGACTGCTAGGGAGCATATATCATAAGCGACCCAACACTCGCCAGGTGGATTGAACTCTGACAACGAAACTCTGACAGCAAAATCCAAAGCGCACGATTCTAACAAGCCTCACGAGAGGGCGGAATTCTCTACCTTGGCGAAGAGACATCGTCGTCAAAGTGGCCCCCGTTACAATCAGCAGTACAGGCACCGGGAAGTACTGTGCCACAGGACCAGGCCAAAGAACTCAAGTAAGTAACATGCAACAAGTACATGTAAGAACTTGCAGAAAGAGCCCTTCATTTCAATCCGAACACGTAATAAAGACGCACAATTTATACGGAGTCCAAGTAGAGTTACTTCTGATGCTCAACATGCACAAGAGAGAATCCCATGATGGGCCCCGTGAAAACCAAGTTATGTACGTTATAACTGACAGGAGTTTCTCCTCATGACGGTACAATAAACAATCTACCGACTTCAGAGCCTTGCAAGAATCAAGAAATTTATATTCACTTGGCTCAACTAACGTTACAATAAAGAGTTGTATCTGTTGGCATCTTCGGGAAAAGGTACAAGGTGAACTTACCGCAACAGCCTCAAGACCGCTCCGCTCGAATGGAGATGGCTTGCTGCGACTCACAGTGTAGTGTCCAACAACCAAGTCCATAGCATCCTACCGTGTCCACAAAGATTTATATACCATGAATTCAGATTTAGGGAGAAAGATGAGAATGACCTTCAGGGTCAGCATATTTAGGTATGTTTTGATACGCTAAAACTGCAGAGTTTTGTTGGAAATATTCGTAACCAGAGGACAAAGTTCAAAACGTGTAGCACAGTTCCTAGAAACAGGGCCCTGAGGTTATAGAAGAACTAGATGATCTTTACTAGATGGAGTGCAAGCTGTTCTATGCACTTGTGAGGGTGAGTATATGATTTGCTCGGGCGAAAGGCAGTTCAACTGCGTTAGGGTCAGTTGAGGTCAGGGTGAGTATATCTCAATAAGCGAAAGGTTCTCCTCCTCGGTTATTCTAAAGCTTCTGGTCTCGAAGCCACGCCGGGTGTCTACGGGAACAACATTTTATTTGCTCATTCTCATGATAGCGAGTCAGTTGTCCATAAGCACTGATCAACATTCCTCAAAGATTGCTCACACCTGTAAGATAAATCTCAATATGAATACTTAGTAACTTACTTGTCTAACACCATCCGTGAAATTGTTGTAGAAGTAGCGCGCAACGGAGTTGAAGCCGTCTTGAATAAGTCCCTGAAACGTACGCTTCCCATACCTTCATAAACAATGATCATCACAATGCTCATACGTACACTTATATTTCTGCAAAACAAGGTGAAGTAAATGTATGTCTATCACCAGAAGTGAGCATTCTGCACTACCATATCAACCTCGCTTTCAATTAATCTCCTCAATAGTGAAGCTATAGACAAGGTTAGGTTTCAGCATAAGTTCGGATCCGTTCACTTCAATCAAAAGTTTTCGAGGACATGCTAGCAACAATGAGAGACAACAAGCTCTGGAAGAAGCAGCAGTCACAGGCACTGCACCTGACAAAGTCTCCTTTTAAGGCTCCTGTCCCAGAGTACTGAATGCTTATGTCATCGCCATGATTAGCCCACACTGTAAAATGGTTGCATACAAGATGTCACGTTCCCTAAAAGAAATCTTTTGTGCCCGTACATGAATATGAACTGTAAATGGTCCTCCTGAACATGAAGAGTGTATATCATTCGTCCGGGAGAATGGGGCTTATAATGTCGAAAAGATATAGCAGAAACTTACAAACTTTGTACTTCGCATCAAATGACAGGTTCTGAGTAATAAGTTCCGAGGGCTTGAAAACACCAATTCGCACAAGTTGCGATTCTAACGAATTTCTTCCAAGCAGACTCTGCAAACATTGTGCTGAAAACTCAGATTGGGCTAAAATGCGCTTCTCGACTCAAAACGGTAGCAGCCTAACACTTCTACTTCTCCTTCCGATATATACAGGCACTCTCCCATTTCCATAATACACACTCGTTACTGCCAGACCTGAGTGACATTGGTACGGTCCAAGCAATCAACACAGTTCGTCCGTACGACCCCCAATTGCTCCGCTAATCTCTTTCCTGAGTTGGCCAAATAGTAGCTGTTTGACAAATGTCACAAACATGACACAAACTTAAGACACAGAATACACACGACACAATACACCGACAAACTGGCTTTCAAACATCACACCAGTTGTTGCTGATAAGATGACTTCGCAAATGGAATATTCGACATATATACAATAAAATGTAAAATATGGAAGAAGAGAAGTCTTCTTTCACCAGAAACTCACCCTTGCTGTACATGTGTGTCTTTGATTTCATCATACAACTGTGATAGGCGCTCAAAATGAATATGCCCACATATACGGTGGAAGTCAAAAGGAACATATCTGTTACGATTCATAATGGAATTATTAGGGGGCTGTCAGATATTTGAACGCATAAAATAGTACCAACAATGTAATAACAACATCTTGAACTTACATGGAGCCAGTCTTGTACAAGTCGTTACAGCTGTTAAATCATCTTTTAACTACAAACCATGGAGCAACAACGAACATACAACTTGTAGAAGATTGAATCTAAACAGCTGGGTCCAGGAAAAGGATGACAAACTCGATTAAAAAGACTTTGTCAAAGTGTACCTCAGAGTATCACTGGTAATGTTCTGCATGGCCGCTCCATACGCTTCACTCAAAACACCTTCACTGCCATGCTGTAGCAAAGACAATCTCGCTTTCAAGTTTACTTAGCACAATACTTGTGCCAACACGAAGGTATTAAAATACAAGACACTGCAACTTTTTTACCGAGAAGCGGTTGGACAAAGAGCATAAGATCAACACTTCCGAAAAGCACACCTGGTTGATCAGGTCAAGCGCTACAACAGATCCATATCTTTGTTGAAGATCATGAAAGTGCCTCCCAACTACAGCTGGCTGCAATGCACAAAGAAGTGCAAACAAGTAAGTCGGCATAAACCACATCAGAGTATAAGGTTGTACTCTTTAAGACCTTTTAAAGCACTGATTTTACTTCCGATATAAGCTCTACCTGTTCCCTTTGACGCTTTTAGACGAAAACTCGCCCTTTATCCATACTCCAAAATGAATATTGATCTTCCAGAAGGTCAAACCAGCGCAGATTTTAAAGACTTCTAGAGTATAGGTCTAAAGCCATTGCACTTCTCCTCACTTCCAAACACCGTCCACACAAATGGTGCCTGGGATTTCACTGCCTCGACTACAAGGACTCCTCAACGCTCTTCACCAAGCCAATGGATGTTCCATAACGTAACTTGTTAGATATATTATGCCGGGTACCGTGCGGGACTACCAGCTTAGATAAGGGCATAAGATCATCATGCATTAGAACCTCAAGTACACTGTGAAAGAACACACACCGTTTCATCAAGTTGAATTGTTTTGATTTTCGGCTTATAGCTGAGGTCAACTATCTGCTCCCACAGAACTGGGATGGAGCCTCGAATCTGCACTTTGAATGGAGGAAAGAAGCGAATAAACAACTTGGGTTTTGATGATCTTCGAGATCACAACCTCCAAAAGAATATTAAAGTCAACCACTGAGAACACCCGAAGTCTACAGTTAAACGCGCAGGAAGGCTGCTAGCTGCTGAAAACGCGAGTTGCTCCAGTTACTTGCCTGGACAAATGACGTGGTGTACCCATCACAATCCAAGATTTGCTCCGTTTCGACAAAGTTGGCCACATGACCTTGACGGTCTGCTCCCCTTCGCCACATTCGAGTACCTGTCAATTCAACACCGATCATCGTTGCTTCGGATCATCACATAAGCATCCAAGTGACTGCGCCCACCTAACGGTGACGACATTTCCCACAGCGCTTCTCTAACTGGTTTATGACAGTGATGAGAGATGAACGCACAACATGAGCAACAATGACCATCAGAGGGTAACAAGTTGAATGCGATAATATGAAGCATAGGCGGCAGGTATCTGTTATCTCTTGAAACGACGAGCTTCATTTTTGGCGTCACAGGAGATTTTAAGACTGTAAGAGTACCAAGCTGTTTATTCCCCTTTGACATCAGTATCAACTTTTTGATGTGAACAGTTCCGTACCTATACGTCTGATGCACCGCCGTGACACTAGAGCTACAGAGACAGTCTTGTCCCTCACTTCCACGATCATTTGCTGGAAGCGTTCTTTGTGGTTAAGGACTATCACCAATGAACATTGACACAATTTCTCGTACGCAACAGCATTTCTTCAGATACACAAATCACGATCGTGCACTAGTAACGTGCCACTACTCGTACGATCTAACAGACCAATATTACAGACTCGTATCTTAATAGACTCCAACAGACCAATACTACAGACTCGTCTCTTAATAAAACCCAAGACTCGCTTGGTGGAACGGCAGACACGGCAGACTAAACTATTTCTAATGGAATGTCGGTTTTGAGCTTCAAATGCACAAAATCAAATAGAGATCCTGGAGAAAGCACTGTTAAGGTCAGCATATAGCTCGACATATGCTCCTGCCCAATGGGCAAGTCATGTAACACATTGTGCAAGACAGACAAATGCTTGAAGCAAGAGGAAAGAAGACACTTAGGAAAGGATATTGCCTTGAATTACAGGTAAAATATATGGCTCCATCTGCACATTAAAACAAAGTTTCAGAAACTCCCCGTGTTTGAGCTCGCAAAGTATCAGGACAGCAATCTTAAATCCACGTTTTAAGTTGTGGCCTTACGGAGGTCACACCTTGTTCTCGATCAGTTCTTCCAGTAGATGTTTGTTCCACAAAAACCTTGGGTCTGCCTGTGAAGAACATAAGCAAGCCCTATTTATTCAGGGAACAAAAGTGGTAGTTGGTATTTACTAGCATTATACAATACACCTTCTAAGATCTAGTCCAAAACAAGCTTGAAGCCCCATCATAATCTTATTTCCTGGACCTGTCAGCCTGGAACCAATAACTCCTGTTCCACATGCAAAGTCTATAGGGAAAGGCATCATATCAACGTTATGTAAATAGACATAGGATCAATGAACTGCGTCCTAATAGCACGGTAGCACTTACAAACGACTACTGACGCACGAACAACGCCATACCTGTTTCCAAAGAGGTTGAGGAACTCGCTGGTCTGCCAAATCGTGCGCTCTCTGAGCACTGCAGGACAGTTCGTATATTAGCACGTGCTCGTTCAGATTCACAACCATGATAAGATTATACAACTTCTTGGATCCCATTCAACGGAGTCAGTCCAACCAGATACGATGTTGGGCTTCAAAATAATTACTTCAAGGTCAGGTCGACTTCATACGAGTAGTATAATCCAGGAGTTGCTTCCACAGCCTTCAGCAAATGAGCAAAGTTCGCCTCATCTCTCTTCTGTGAATACCAAAACTCATTGGTCATATGTTTGACTTTAGTTCTACCAAATGGCATGCAAAACACAACAAAGTGAACATTCTAATGAGGATTGAGCTCAGTTCAGTCGCGAAACTAGCATTTAGTGGTCGTAAGAAGTCAGAGCTCAGACGCCACAGACCTCCTGAGGAGTCTGAAGCTTCAGAGTTGAGTTGCAGCAAAGAAACTTCATCGAAACTATCGAGTAGACAGGAGCGCCACGATACGCTCCAACACATCGTCGCTCTGTTACGACGAGGGCGTAGGTACCTACCCTCGGAACACACCAAATAGCCTGTGAACTGACATTTCGCGACCAGCCGACTACAGGTATTCACTTCTAACTAGCCGAAGCTGAGACACATCGGTCACGCTTAAAACTGAAGCTAGACACCAGTTAAGTTACTGCATCATGTCTGTCAAAAATGATATGTAGTCCATCTTATTCCGCTCTAAACAAAAGGAAATGCTCACAAGGAGTTAAACCCGCAGACGTGATGTCAAAAGTCAAGAGTATGTCGGTCCGTGAGTATACAGTTGGATGCAAGAACTATCCTCGAACACTTAACTTAACCCAAACTATTTTTTTCAACCCAGAGAAGTACATATACATTGGTACACGGGTAAAGCAGCTTTCTGAGAAATCAGTAACTTCCCCCCCACACTTAGTAACCCCCAAATAGTTTTGAATCCAAGTACCCAGTTTTGAACCCAGAGAAGTACATATATTCATAAGTCGAGAATGGCAGATATCCTCAAGGACCACTCTCTAGTATAGAGGTAACACGCAATTAGCCAGGCTAAGTACATAGTAAAAAGCGATTAGGGGCCAAATGTGCGCTAACTTGCCAGAAAAGTACATATATTTATACGTCGAGGATGGCAGATTTTATCAAGGACCACTCTCTAGTACAGAGGTATATACGGGGCCAAGTACATAGTAAGTAGCATGTCCGAATGCGCTCTAAACTGTCAAGCGGAGTTAGCGAATTATTTGTAACCGAAGGGTTCGCCGATGGGAACGTGTAGCAAGACGCACATTTGCCAGAAAAGTACATAGTAAGTAGCACAGGGGGGGTGTGAATGTGCTCTCAGCTAGCGAAAGTCAAGAGAACTGACTTTATAGGCTGATCAGTTCGGTACGTACCTGCCAAAAGCTTGACTACCCCCACCAGACCAAATATGGTAATGGGTTTTGAAGACTGACCACCAGCGGACGTAGGAAGCTGACCTGCGAAAGATCCATTCACCTCAGAAATGACATTTAACCCGGCGCGCTTGGTGGGAAAGCAGAAGACATACTTGCGGGCATTACCTTTCTTTCGCTCTCGTTCCCTTTCTTCGTTTTTTTTATTTTCTTTTGCCTGAACTGCAACTCCCATCGAAGAAGTTCCACAAGCAAGTCTTGGTAACAAATGCTTCGCACAGATTCAAGGTTTTGCATTTTCTTCAGAGTTTTAGTGGTGTGCGGTTTGATGTTAGTCTGCCTAAGGATCAAGATACTGACGGTAACGGATGCAACCTTTACGTGCCTTACAAGCAAGCCTACACTTAGGCATCCTAATAAAGCAAACCACGTTTCAAATGGGTCAAGAAGATGATCCTTACCTATCCACTCCAGGTCTCCACTTTCACGATTAATAGACAGAAACTGAGAGGTATGCGCGTCTGTAGGCTCGAATATAACTTTATCAGGGAGCTCCCACAGCCTCATCCGATCACACAGTTTCGGGTCCCCTCCAAAGACCCCCATCTCTCTCGGGGAATTGGACCCCATCTCTCTCGAGTAATTCCCCACTTTATCCGACGAGTGGTTCCTGCGCCATAACATGATAAGTTTAGCGCATAAGTGGTTTCGGAGTAGACGACCCAATAGAAATAGATAAACCAATGACCAGCGACTCATTCTCCAGGAGTGTTTCATGTTGGACAGTGACAAGCAACCAGGAACTTTTCAGTCCAAAGTCTCAGGAAAAACTTGAAAGCCAGATGAAAGCGCATGCAAGTTGCTTGCTACTACGACATGATAACATCCTTCTCGTCAACTGTATGGAAAGCTGTAAGGAAAACAATCATATGATTTCGTCGATGTACCCGTGCTGAGCCAAAGATCAGCCAATGGAACACAAACAACTAGCCATCTGATGGAATTGACAGAGATACATATGAAATGATACATTTTTGTTTGCTTGTCTCGATCACAGACCATGACTCTTCTACTACAATCAAGATCCTTGAATTCTCCTGCACTATCCTGAGCTAAACGTGAGTGATCGACATGCATTCAATACAAAAAAATGTGTACACAAGCGATGCTGACGACTGAATCCGTACCGAAGTCACTAATTCGGTCAGGATGACACCAAGAAACGCACCTGTAAAAACATGGCTAACTGTGAGAGTATTTCTTATACAGGTCAAATATGGCCTTAACGTGTTGGCCTGCAAAGCACGTCGAAGAATGATAAGCACGCACTCCTGAAATGAGATTCAATGTAGACTTCAGTACTCGAGAAGTGTAATAGGAGACTCTACACACGGGATACTCGTCCCATATTTGCAGCACAGCTCCAGTTTCAAGCGAGATCTATAATTGCTCCTGTAGAGCAGAGGAAACGAGCTCAATCAACTCAAGTATAGATTCGACCTAATATTGGAAGGGGTGAGAAAGCTCGTATGAACGTCGGCAGCACCCGCCACGCGTACAGTATCGTGTGTAGCAGTGGGCCCGTTTTACATGGAACCGCATTGAACCATCATCGAATCGGTTTGAAAATTCTAACCAAACCATTACGAACTAATAGTTTTGAAAGTTTTGCTCTGCGTTAGCATAGTTATACGTCAACTGTGAAAACCGGAAAGGATTCAACGCAACTATTCATTGCGTCGCGTTTCACCACGAAAGGAAAGGGGAATTTTTGTCCTGTATCGTATTTCTTTTGATTTGACGAACGGTTAAAATGGCGGACGGAAGGATGTGAAAGGCAAAAAGGAATTCGGATAAATCACTAACGCATATCGTAGCTTTTTGTTTTGAACCGAGTTTGCTTTTGAACCAAACCGTATTTGGAAAGCTTGAACCAAAATAAACATTTTAATAACTTACCCTAAATTACTGCTAAAATTTTCTGAACTATATCAGTGAGTTTTTACAATAAATATGAGATTTTGTTTGATTGTATATTAGTAACATTATTATAGTATTCAACTTACAATCAATAATTTATTATGATGAAAACAAGATTATTATTAATTATTGTATAATTATGTTTAGATTGTGAAACCGAATTGTTTAAAACATCTACATGTGTACTAAGCATGCAAATGTATGGAACACTCACTTCATTTGTATCAAAAGATACAACTAAGCCTACTATATTCGTGCACAGGATTTCGCTAATAGTTTAGAATAAATATTCAAATATTAGCAATTTAATAAATATCACGCGACTCGTGTACTGTAAACCATGTTTCAACCCATGTGATAGAAAGGTTATATCAAGAAAATCATATATAAGTGAACAACATATCAAAGATAATTAATAATATAGATAAATAATCATTCGATGACATAACCCTGAGGAGATCATCGCAGGATAAGAATGACATGCTCTTGTTTGAACTGCACAAAGGACCGATATCCAAAAAAGAATTACGCTTTACTTTGCAAGTGTGTCTTATATTGACGAGTGCCACAAAGTTTAGATCATGTTATTTGATAGTTAAGTATGCATTGCAAATACTCTAGAAAAAATATTCTTCCTAGCTGATGTTGTTAAGAACACATCAGATCTGGAGCTTCCATTCACTGGCCATCCAAACGGATGGCCAGTGAATGGAAAACTAGAATGTGAAAAAAAAAATTTACTATTTGAAATTATTGCATAAACATATTGTATATAATATTTGAAGTATATATAATATCTGTTTATATATAATAAAAATCAATGATACAAATAACACTTTTAAACGTGAATAACCAACGAGTCAGAGAAGAAGAATTTATCATTAATCTAAAATTGAATATTCTTTTCTCAAAACCGCACCAATTTTCCTTTCTCAGGTATTGGGCTGATATTTAACTCAGTCTGGAAAATCTCACATCAGAAACCAAAGTGCACTGATTTCTCATCTCAGCCAGATTCTTTTCTCTACATGCTTAAAGCAACGAATCTGTTTTTCTCACAATTAACGTGATGACTCGTCCAAATTTCTCGATCTTCCGAACCGTGACGTCAATCTTCAACCTACATTAACGATCTAAACCTTCAACTATACCGCTTCCAACGGCCGCCTAATATTATCTTGATGATTTCTACTCATCCGCTCCGAGAATGCATGAAATAAGAAGTTAGCTGAATCCAAACCCGAAAACAGCCTTAAAAGTGTCACACACCCGGCTTACAAAAGCGCACAGACGCATGTTCAAGGGAGAGAACAGGGAACACGAGATTTACAAAAGCTGAAAATCCAAGTGAGGTTCCAACGAACAGGAGAAACGATCAGTGCACTGAAGTGCGTGCACTACAATTCAGTCAATTTAGTGTGATGGAAGCCACGAAAGTATTTGAGTTCTGACCAATAGGTATTAAAAGTAGTGTGACTGTCCGTAGCGCGTCGTACGAGAATGAGCTCTCTTTGTGGTACCCGACACGGTCAGGTAACTAGAAAACCTCCACGAAGTCTCGCCCTCCTTTCTTCTTAGAGAATCGGCTATGAGGCTACGTGGAAAGGACAAAAGTACTGTCTGTCTATCCGACTTCTCACCGGTATATGACAAGA
Source organism: Asterella californica (assembly GCA_036924285.1). Classification (NCBI taxonomy): domain Eukaryota; kingdom Viridiplantae; phylum Streptophyta; class Marchantiopsida; order Marchantiales; family Aytoniaceae; genus Asterella; species Asterella californica. The sequence continues at coordinate 27,324,811 of JAYKYS010000006.1, read as the reverse complement.
TGGTGTACAAATCCAAACTAGACATGATGCGCTGGACTCGTGAACGAGAAAAGCGCAAAACAAAACAGTACCGGTAGTCGCAGTTAAGTCGCTGCAGCTGATCGACAAGAATGTCAGATCTCTCTCTGTCTTCCTCCGGTCTTTCCTGCCTTTCCTCTGCTCTTCCCTCGTCCACGTCCGCCACACTGCGCCACTCACCTTGCTCCCCTGCTGTTACTCCCGACTCCCGAGTCTCCTCCCCTCTCTTTCCTCAATCTCTTGTCGAACGAAGACCTCGGATGTTCTAGTTCAGGGAGGACGAGAATAGGAACGAGGGTGTCTTGGACCTCAGTGGAAAGACACGCGCCACTCTGGGCCCACCCAATCACAATCTCCAAAACCACGTAATCTTAAATCCCTCTCGATGGAGCCTACCACATTCTTATCACGTCAACCTTGCCGACCAGCCCATTTTTCCGAACACGTCAACCGTATGTGCTTCTGCTCGTCACCTCATAGACGCAAAATCCGTAACTCCCGGGACACTAGTACGATTTTCTCTTACTCCACCCAGTCGAGCAGAGACTTTGACGGCGTTGAAAACAGCGTCAAGAACCCGGACCTGAAACTGAGGAAGTACTTGCACTGAAGTCTCGCGCTTCATGTAGTGGCAGTTGTAATTCACGCTCCAAGGACGTAGGAGTATGGGGATATCATAAATGAAAACTATGAAATGAAAATTGGAATAGCGATCAACTTTCTGGAATTGCGTTTAAGTTGTATACCGAAGATCGGTGGTTGAGTTGGTTGGGCCTCAGACTTCTAAGCGAAAGGTCTGAGGTTCGAAATCGGCTGCTCCGGTTGGAGGTGCAAGAAGTCGCTGTGTGTGCTATGTGTGCAATCTGTTCGAAATCGGCTGCTCCGGTTGGAGGTGCAAGAAGTCGCTGTGTGTGCTATGTGTGCAATCTGGTCCGGGTACGCTGTGGTTACCCACAAAGGACAGTCCCATGCCCCTCGAAGGGATTAAGCGGACAAGTTAATTTTAATATACAATCCCAGCTGGAAGTACTATGTTTCAACATAGGGTTAGAGTATGAAATAAGGTTCTGTTGTAGATACTCTAAGAGTGCATTAACGGTTTCAAAGTTGTAACCTTTTTCGAACCTGCTGGAGGGAGTTACGATTTCCTCCAGGTATCGGCGGACGTTTTCAGTGGAGTTCCTTGCAAAAAGACACCATGGGTTTATTTATTTACTTTTTGTTTATTTTGTTCTGAGTTTTTATAGTAAAGAAATATATTATATTAAATAATAATTCTAAATTTCAGAAAAATAAAAATGATAATGAAAAATGATATTCTCAACTCATAAGGGCGATCTCCTGCGTACCGGAGGTTGTAAACAAACCTACCCAATTGCAAAGTACGACCCTTTTTATCGCAGAATATTTCCGCTTAAACTTTGACACTCCATATTATTCCTTATGAATCATTATTCTTTCCTTCTCTTCCGTTGCCTTTGCTTTTTGCTACTCGTTAGCATAGTTATACATCGGTGAACCGGAACGGGACTATTTTTGTAGTGTAGTGTATTCTATCGTATTATCAAAAGGTTAGAAGGAGGAATGGAGCGAGTCGCTGTGAAACCCGAAAAGGAGAAAAACCTTGAACGTGATTCGACCTGAGAATTACATTAAAGTCAAGTAGGCATGACCGGGTATGGGATTAGTCTTGCAGTGTTGGCACTCTCTAAGGAAGGGGGTTATTGGCGTATCACAAGGAGAAAATGGTGATTTCTAGCTAAAAGGTTTCACTGAAAGCGCCTCACAAGCTCACTAGTGTTATGTTTGACTGTGAGCTACACTCGCTGTACTGCAAAAGAACTCGTAGTACAGAATCTACTACAGATAGAGGGTAGAGTTCTGCAGGTAGGAAATGACGTAGAAAACCCCAAGCTAATTAATCTCACATCTAGCTCATCTTCAGCTTTAATACCACCAGTCAGAGAATGGCACCTCAATCGAGTGAAAACTGATTTGACATAAGGACACATCATAAATACTGTTGACATTTTTTCATCTGGAAAAAGTACAATACAGGGCTTCCCCTAATGGCCATCTAAAGCTCATTCGACATTAACATCGGAGCTCATTCGAATTACCACCCTAGTCCACAACCAAGAACTCCGTTTGGGTGGTTGTGGACTGGTACAACAGCTCATAATGCCACACAAGCATCGGTGACTTCCCTGTGGATTCTATAATCTTCTTTGAACCATCTATCTGCGTTTTGACCTAGCAAAAATTATATGATGAAGTATTCTAGACGTTTTAAATCTACCTGGTTGAGACAATGTCATCGACTTTGAGAATCATCCGGACGCATTCCGTTGCCAAAGAGATGGTACTAGTGCTGACTGGAAGAGGCTGGACCACGTTCTCCTCCAAGATGTTAGCTATTTGTCCTTTGCGTATATTGATCTCCGTATTCACCTGAAAATGATTAGGTAGAAGATTAGTTCTCCGCAACCACAATAGACTCAAAATGTAGGCCAAGACTCCAGGGCATGACAATACTGAAGAAAAGTAAGACCAACCTCTCCGTTGGCATGACGGTTTCTCAGTTCTGTGACAATGGAGACCGGGTTGAGACCTGCATTCTCTGCTAGAGTATACGGAACAACCTGCAAAGACCATAATTGCCCAAGAATCACTAATGAGCCGACTGTAAACGCACTCTGCTGCATAATGTAAGACATATTAACGGTTAGCTTCGGTCAATGCACACTATCAAAAGACAAGGCTTCTGGGCAGCAATGGGGATAGGGCTTCGGTGTGGTGTGGCCAACATAGATGCTGAGTAATGCAGATGAGTCCGCCCCGATCTACCTTACTTAAGAGTTTTCAGCTGCTACGGCATAAAACATCACGTGCAGCATCCAGCGGGTCAAGAAACATCATCTAGACAGAACAATATTACATGTCCACAACATACAAAAGGACAGAAACATGCTTCGACAGAGACGTACCTGGGTGTAGTCGGACACAATAACATTTTGTTCTATATCTGTCTTCGGAGGTGAGACTTGAAACTGGATAAGACCATTTTTTGCATTCTCAACACGCGTAGAATGCAAAAACCGCTGGTGTGGCTAGCTTTGTGATAAAAAACCAGTCTCGGTATCATCGACCTGCATGATATTAGCTGCACAAGCGTGAAGGTAAATCCGGCGGAGGATAACCAGATTGGTAAAAAAGTAGGACAAAACCGTGTCTAAAATGGACTTAAGAGAAGTAAAACGCATGTGACGGCGTTGGAGTTAAAACTGTTGACTACGTACAATTCATGTGGTGAATAACATGAAACTAACAAGTACTTCAGGACGTACCGTGCCTCCCAGCTTCTTCAACACCTTCACGTCACGCAAATCCACTGAATCTGGTCGTGCACACTGAGAACAGTATCTACAGCGAGGGGAGCCAGGAGAGAGGAGTACTGGCTCACCACCTGCGTTAACGAAATCACGGAGTCAGGAAACAGTACCACGTGATCAACTTAGATAAAACTGAAACAAGCACAAACGATATAGTCTCCACGCAAACAGTGCTAGTTGCGTTGATCGGAAACCCGAAATGATCTAGGTACACAAGAACAGCACATAAAGCGACTTTTGCCGAGATGATTAGCAGCAACAAACAAACCGTGTCGGTCGAGTACGGAAAGAGGTGAAGCTTGAGGCATAGCCAAACCTCTATGTTCTGTTTCGCAAATTTTGTTCACCAAACACCAGTGACCTCGTGCCTTCAAGCATGTCTTGGCCAAGTTCTTTTTGAGGTATAAAGGTTGAGCATCCAAGTAAGACACTCATAAAAAGTAAAACAGAAAAGTCTGGGAGTGTGAACGGCCTGCCGTGCTTGTCTGCGCGCAATCTCAGACCTCCGGGGAAAACCATCTGTTTCAGACTCGAGGCTAGGGAACAGCCTCTTAATCCTGCGCGCCATGAGCCTTGAAACTTTAGCATTGGCCTTGCACCCTTACCTTACTGATCGTCGTATGTTCGCAGTTGTTGTTGTTGCCGGAGCTCTTCTTAAACAGTGCGAGTTCTGCAGGGTATGGGAGTTCATCCGACAGTTATATCAGATGCACTCTAGAAAGCTTCAGAGAAGGCTGTAGAGGTTACTGCCATACTTATCATTCGCTAGTCTCCACACTTGTATCAGTAATACCCTTATGGAGCATCAGGAGAGTGTACACCTGTTTATTTTCTGTTGTCCCAGTGTAGCTGGTGGTTGGACCCCTTCAACTTTCGATTAGTCAGACTGAATGAAGATGCACTTCTTGCTGTCTTCTTACAATCATATGTTCGAAGCGTGCAGGTCCTGACGTCCATGGCTGTTCCAGTGGAGCTCTCGGACCGTGAGTCCCTCATAAAAAGCGCGAGCACGTCGTAACTCGTAAACATGCACTTTCCGTCAAACTCCGCGCAGATATCCATCTATATTACAGGAAAGCGTCCCGGCTCCGATATGCATATTGTCCCCACCCAAGATTGCTTCACTGGTATTAAAGAGTCACCTGAAAAGCACAAAGAAATAGCAGCTACAGCTACTTCAATAACTAGCGCGACTTGCAGTCACCTGTTGTAGTTCCGTCTCCTGTGACTTCGACAGCTCGACAAGCATCTTCGCGGCAGGTTGGAAGGCTTCCACCTACAAGCACGGATTACGTTCGACAAACTGCTTCTGACAGAGATTGGAACACTTGGACCCAACATCTCAGCTACCGAAAATCGGTAGCTGAGATGGTTGAGTCCCAGACCTCTAAGCGAAAGGTCTGGGATTCAAACAGAGTCGCTGTAATGTGAAACTGGTACGGGTAATTTGTGGGCCTAACGAAAGCACACACAAGAATCTGTCCTGCACAGTGATTAGCGATCACTCGGCGGTATCTGGGGCAAAAGTCTGTTGTTCGTAAACACGTTGAAACACACGCAAACTCCAATTTCCTGACTCAGTGATAGATCATACGGCTAACTTTCTAGGCCTGCATTCCCCGATCAACTTCCTACATAAAGAGAAACTGCACCTTTTGGTTTCTCTTTATACTTCTTTTGGTTCCATGTTTCTTTGGTTATAGAAGTACATTATGTGAAGAAATGAGTGAGTATTCAATATTTTTAATTTTTTAAGATTTTTAAGGTTACAAAGTCTTTTGTTTAGGATTCTCCAGAGATTTTTAAAGTATTTTTTGTTACATAGTGTGTTTTTATCTCTGTATTAGGGTTCTTTATTTGAGTGAGTATATTTGAGATGTTCTTATTACGAATACAGCTTGGTTGGATATCGTCTCTTTTTTAACTATGGATATTTTTTTCATGAGATCGAGATTGATCCTAGACACATCATGTCAGTGTGCGGTTAGTTATTTACCCCGCAAGGGGTAAAGTCTCATGTGAAAAAGATTCAAAAGAGTACTTGTGGATTTAGAGTACTTCGTCTCTCGATTGTTAGATGTTACTTGATGGATGATGTTTTGTATATAGAGGACCTCTTTAGGTTAGAGGATCCTTAAGTTGTCTTTGATATCTTTTTTTTCTCATAGCACGTCGTCCAAGTACTTACTCCGCATAGTATCTCCATCTCTTATCTTCATTCCGCACCTTATAGAGTTTGAAAGAAGATCATGGGAGTCTTTGGTGACATATTAAGATCGAAGATCTTTGAGTGTGTGGCATGACTTCTCGCACGTAGGCAGACATCACTGCTGATAGCATGTGATAAGATGGATTTGTTATCTATGGAAGAAATTGCTCAACATCCTTTTTAAGGTAGATGAGCTTTCTCAGCACCTTGGCCCTGTTGTCATTTCCTCGTGCAAGATAGACATATTATGAAGAGCTATTGTGAGAATGGTTCTTACTTACTACAAGCATGTCTCAGTGAGACAAGAGGTAGTTTGACTCTTGAGACATGTGAAACACATCCTCGATTTGATACTTCAGATTCTCATGGATCTCGCATACTGCAATCCTCTAAGACAGAGCACCACTTCCATCAGGTTCTTCATGAGCTCTTAGTTGATCTTTCCATCTCACTATATTCTAGAGCTCGACTCCACTCTTGTTGGACAAGAGCACATGCTCTTGACTCATAGCTCGACTTTGCATTATAGTGTTCCGACTCACACCAACTATCTTTTCTACAACAATGAAGTTTCGCATAGGCTTGCTCCAGTCTATTGCTTCGGCACTGTCCACATGCAAATGTGGTGTCTCACTCGGTATCTCAGATGACACTTTGCTCGATCTTCTCATGATGAAGAGCGGATAGTTACTCATGATGTCATCAAGGATTGTGTTTGCTATAGTACGGGAGAGCGATTACATGATGTGAAGAGAGCGATGATATTCTCTTCATATGGGAGGATTAGTGAGAGCTGACTTGCACATGATGAGAGAAGAACAAGTCTCAATGACATATATAGTGGTCATAGATCCGACACGAGACTCAGTGGCGACACAAGTGATCACTCATCTCTTCCAATTGTAGGCGTGGCGCTAGCAGCAAAGGTGATCAAATATAGAAGTATGCATGAAGGACATCATTTCATCCTTTTAACTTTGGAGATATATGATCGTTATCCTTGTAGTTTGACTTCTTTAATCAAGATTGTACCAAAGCCTACCATGAGATGCATCAAGTGATATCACCTTCTCTTTCTTTTTGCACTACGTTCTTTAGACAACGAGTTTCCATTGTTGTACAAAGAGTTTTAGCATGCGCGATACACAAGTGCAATAGGTGATGTTACTTCATGTGCAGTTATTGAATGCATGAGTTTTGATTTATCGGTGTGTGATAGTTTAAGAGCAATAGGTGATTCTAGAGCTACAAATAGCGAGACATAGCCTACATGTTCTTCCTCCTTTTGGGACGTTGGCTGCTTGGTCCTCTGGGTATCTTTTTACTTTATACAACTTGATGGGATCTTTCCATTAGCTGGCTATTCATTGCGTTGCGTTTCTTGCTTTTCACTTTTCAAGGAAACACATGCGTGTAATGTCTTAATTAAAAACTCTTATTTTGTTTACAAAATAGTAGTATTTTTCTATTTTGAGAGCTTATAGTCAAGGAGATGATATCATATCTTAGAACTTAAATTAAACTAAACATGTGTTGTAAATTTGGTTCAATGTGAGTAATATTGATGAAGAACTTGTGTCAGTTTCCAGAGTTAACAACTGATCTTTCTTGTAAGAAAATGGATAAATTTTTGGAACTAATGTGATACATAGATATAAGTATAATTTAAAATTTTGTGTTGAGATGATGCGTTTTGTCATAGTTGTGCCAACAATAACTAATAGTTGGATTTCAACTATTAACTTTGAGTAAAATTGGTTGACATATGTTGGCTTGAAACAATAGCAACATGGTCAAATCAAATTGATAGATGAATATTTTCTTCTAGCACAAATAATATGAACACTTCATCCTTGTGAATGAGTCCTAGTAGCTACTATGTTCAACCACCTTCTGATTTATTGTATAGTTTGGTTTTAATCAAAGTATTATCTTCCGGTTACTTTAATACTTCAGATCGGGCAGTCCTTCTTATGTGCTTTAGATTAAATACACACACATTTTTAATCCTTCCACAAACCATTATTCTAGTTTGGGAAAATATAAATCTATCTACACTCTAAATCTATTACATATTCAGCTAAGTTCCCAAGCCCATTCAGTTACGGTTTTCATTATGGTTGCTTTAATCATCTTTGTGGACTGAATGACGCATATACAGTACATAAATAACAATACGTTATAATTTGAGTCAGACCAACGTCTCGACTCCCGTCCTTGAACCTAAGTTCTATATCGTAATTTTTATGATGTAGCTCGACCACGCTTACATTACATACTCTCCAGCCGATGAGAGTTATATCTTTCGTCGATCTGAACAAAGTATGCTTACGATTGTCTCCAAGTGACATAGTTATTGAGGAACTTCACGCCTAGTGCGAAACATCATAACGATACAAGACAAATACAAATAGATTCTCTCTCTTCAAGTTTTGGCCATGGCATAAAAGCGTGACGTCGCGTCTTACCCTGCTAAGTCACTTAGATATTACTCCTTCGTGACCTATGTGCATTTTGGGTGACAATAGCTCAAATGACATGACAATGGTTGGTAATTCATCATTTGTATGAAGTATGGATGATTTATTCATCCTCTCTTTTGACAATGATGAGATCAAATATGCATATCAGTATAATGATTAATTCTTATTTTATGAAAAAATTGATCATAAATTAGATTGCTGAATAAAGAAGTTCTCTATGGTTTATCATGTGACTCAATATATGCTCCAATAGCATGTCATCTCATCCTCTATTTGTAATTTTATTAGTTTTTTTGTAACATGTCATATTCATTTACACGAAGAACATAACACTACTACAAACATTTATCTACTATGTGTCTAACGACATGTCTTGCATTCTTCTACTATTCAACTTAAACCTTGTCTATTAATGTAACACTACAGAAACTTCAGTCGCGATCCTCAAGAACACTCATGAGTAGACGGAAGAACTCTTAACTCAACTCAAGGTGGAATGCTCTTCAAGAACCATTCATCTTCTTTATATAGTCACCCCAATCCATACTAACCACTCATCAATCCTCACACTGATTGATGACATGGCTTTCATGCAACCCACACAATCAACTACCAATCAAATATCAACACCACAACATTCTTATCCAGTCTCACATTCCATGGTCCCGCTATAGTCAACTCTACACATAGTTCCAACTATGAGTATAGCTAACTATGCATGCTATAGTCAACTCTACACATAGTTCTAACTATGAGTATAGTTAACTATGCATGGTTACAAACCTCCCTCCATTTAAGTCGCAACGTCCTCGTTGACGATAGAATGCTCATAAGCTTGAACTAACAAGTAGGCATTAGTCAAATTTCCTAGTGGCTCCCAATTAGCCTCATATAATGAATATCATTTCCATTTCACCAAGTATTCTATCTTAGGATATCGAGTACCACGAAGACGTTTGTTCAGTATGCTTTCTATCTCGTATTCCTCATGATCATCCACTATTTTTGACATGCGGATTGATGAAACGAGGAGAACGTGAAACATATTTCTTCAATAAAGAAACATAAAACACCGGGTGCATGTGCATATGAACCGGAAGTTGTAATTTGTACGCCACAGCTTCAACTCGTCATAGGATGGTGAATGGACCGATGTATCTGAGGTTAAATTTTAGAACACCTACTAACGACAAGTTAGTGGTAGATAACCACACTTTCTCTCTAATGTCAAACTCCACATGACGACGATGAGCATCTGCGTATTGCTTCTGACGATTTTGAGCAATTTGAATCTTCTCCTTGGCTTGGTGAACACCTGCATGAATCTTCTACACAAATTTGTTGACGGTAGCAACTTTGGTTGTTGACTCTTGTCCTGATCCAAATCTAGTAAAATTAGAAGGAGTGAGCGGATATACACCGTACATCAAGTAGAACAGGGTAGCTTTTGGCCATGCGAGTTCACCGAGTTATTGTAGGAGAACTGTACTAAAGATAAAAGTTCATCCCACCTCGCTTGCTCTTTAAACGTAAAAGCTCGTAACATATATTCTATCGTCCGATTAGCCTGTTCTGTTTGTCTATCACTCTGAGGATGGTAAGCTGTGGACATGGCAAGCTTAGTTTTGAATAACCCAAACAAGGTTTTCCAAAACATGCTTGTAAAATGTGATCTCCTACCAGTAATTAAGACACTAGTCGAGCAAAAATAGCGTCTAAGTAGATTTGAGCCAACTCTGGTGCAGTAACAGTCTTCTTGGCTGGACGAATATGAATCATTTTGCTCAACTTATCAACAAAAATTACAATAGAGTCAAATCCAACACTAGTTGGAGGTAGTTCACACACTAAATCCATACTCACATGTTTCCAACGGTTAGTAAGAATAGGTAATGGTTGTAGTAATCCTGCTGGTGTTTGATTGATTGCCTTGTTCTGTTGACAACCAAAACAACTTTTGATGCATCTCATCACATCATCGTGCATTTTTTACCAATAATAAATGCACTGCACCGCCTCTAAAGTCTTCTCTATTCATACATGACCGACAATCGCTGAATCATGACATTCTATCAAGATAGTCGTACGAAGCTCTAGATTGTTGAGAATCAAGACTTTGCCGTCTTTGAATGCTAACCCATGCATCTTGATAAGCTTGATGTGTTTAGTTGCTGCAACGATCTCCTCATCCGTTCTGGTAGCTTCCACCAATTATTGCCATCAATCGGAATGTATCTTCACTTCTGTCGACATGTGGTTAACTCGAGGTCTTCGAGTTAACGCATAAGCAAGTTGTTTTTTACCTTCCATGTATGTAATCTGCATGTTGAAGCGTTATCGTCATTCAGTCCATCGAGTTTGATGTTTGGAGAGGTCCTTTTGCATCTACAAGTAAACCAATGGTTTGTGGTCTGTTTCTACCACAAAATCCTTATCTCCCAAATAGTGCTTCCAATGCTTGGTAGCCAACACAATAGCCAACTCCTCTCTTTTTGTGGTATGATAGTTGTGTTCTGCAGGAAGCAACTTACGAGAAAAAAAGCTACAGGATGCCAACCATCCGTCCATGCTTGTTGTAACACTGCTCCTATTGCTGTACTTGATGCATCTGTGACAAACTTAATGAGTTTTGTAGGATCATACCACTTAAGGATTGGTGCTTGTAACAGCGCGTCCTTCAAGGCTTGGAAGGCAAGCTCATGAGATGCACCCTACCTCCATTTTTGTCCTTGACCTAGTAGGTTTGTCAGGTCTTGTGCAACTTGTGTAAAGTTTTTGACAAATCTACGATAGAACCCCGTAAGTCCTAGAAAACTCTTCAACTGGGTTTGATCTTCTGGAGCACTCCACTTCTAGATCGCATCAAACTTATCGCTCATGACTTGGATTCCGGCCCCACTTACATGATGTCTTATGTAATCTACATCACTCTTGCTAAACTCACATTCAGAGATCTTGGCATATAGCTGGTTTTGTCCAAGTACTTGTAAAATCTCATGTAAGTGCATCTTATGCTCTTGCAACGTCCTACTATAGACAAGAATATCATCTAGGAATAAAATGACAAATCTATCCAAGTATGATCGAAAGATGTCATTCATCAGACTTATAAATGTAGCGGATGCATTAGTGAGACCAAAAGACATCACTAAGTACTCAAAGTGACCGTACCTTGTACGGAAAGCAGTCTTTTGTACATCTGGCTCAGCAATCCGAATCTGATTATAACCGCTTCGTAAATCCAATTTGGTGAAGTACTTTTCTCCTCGTAGTTGATCAAACAAGTCATCTTTATCATTCGAGACAATAGATACTTATTCTTCACAGTTTGAAGATTGAGACCTCGATAGTCGATGCACGTTCGCATACTCCAGTCCTTCTTCTTCACGAACAAGACCGGAGCTCCATAAAGAGATACACTAGGTTGGATAAATCCTTTGTGTAACAATTCCTCCACTTGAGCTTTGCACTTCTCCAACTCGTGCGGTGCTAATCGATATGGTGTTTTACAAGGAGGTGCACTACCTGGAAATACCTCAATCTTGTGATCCACTCGTCTTCTTGGTGATAATCCGGAAGGTAAATCATCTGAGAAAACATCTTTGAATTCTTCTACAAGCATTTTGAAACTATCCGGAATATCGCCACCATCGTTGGAACTGCAAGCTTTTCTTATTAACCCCAAGAAACATACATCACCACTTTGAATAGCGGTCTGTCTTATCACATACAGAGGTATGTTTCTAGATCGAGATCTCACTCTATCTCCAAAAACTATCCACCCCTTACTCTTCACAATCTTTTTCTCCAATCCACCTCCGGATTGTATTGCTCCATCCAAGGCATACCCAAAATGACATCATAACGAGCTAATCGAATAACTCGTCATTCAATTTTTTCTGAATATTGCCCTATAGTGAGCGCTACACTCCGTGGGAGAGACTCAATCATCTCAGTGTGTCCGTTTGACAGCTTTACTTCTTCCTTGTCGTCTTTTTTCAAAGCCAAATTCAGTATCATAGCAACTGAACGCGACAAAAAATTCTCAGTTGCGGTAGGATCAATCAACACTTTCACCTTAATGCCTTTTAACACTCCATCAGTAACGATTAGTTGCGTAGTCCTTCGTGTCAATCCATTTAACTCTTTCTTTTGTCCTCCATTCTCGCCTTTTCTTCTCTTTGTTGAACCAGTACGACAACGAGATAAATCTACTGGTGATCCTCGTTTTTCAAAACTGGATTGTTGTATTGCATCTCTTCTTCCTCTCCACCTCCCTATGCTCTATCATTCAGATGATTCAAAAGTCTTCAATATGGAGCTCTATTTCCTCGAGAGAACCGGGTGCGGCAATGAGCAGCTATGTGCTCAATTCTCCCACAGTTATAACAACGCCGTGCCTCTTCTTGAAGCTCTTGGTTTCGAATATCTCCACCAATATCACCATCCCTCGGAAGTCTCCGAGGTACATAGTTGTAAATCCCATCTCCGACGCCGCCACCTCGTGGTATCACTTCTCGTCTTGGTTGCTCTCTAGCACGATCTCTCCGATCCTCTCTATAGAACTGTCGTGTATAATCATCTCGTTATCCAATTCCATGGGCGTTGGACCTCCATATTGAACTCGTGGTACGATTGGAGGTTCACCTTCTCTAGCGATACATAATGCACCAACAATTCTTTGGACATAACCGATTGCTTCGAACACGGTTCGTGGATTATTCACCATGACTTCTTGGTGAATTCTTTTTTTCAATTCGCGCTTGAACACGTCTAAAGCTTCTGCTTGGCTCATATCAAAAATGACTTCTTGTAGATCTTGAAATTCCTCTATGTACTCTTGGAGACTTCCTCTTTGCTTGAGTTCCCAGAGCTTCATTGGAACCATCTGCATTGAATCCACTGATTGGAAATTCCACAACAAACTTTCTTGCATATTGCTCCACGTTATTTGAATTTCTTCAGCAATCATCGACCGCTCTCATGTATCATACCATGTAAGCACTTTATTCATCAAGTAACCACTTGCAAATACTCCCACGGAGTAATCATTGACTTGTGCTTGGAAAAATCTCATGTAGCGATTCATACGAGAAATCCAATTCTGTATAATACCCATTGCTCGATTACCTCGATAAGGTTCCACATTACACGTCTTCTTCATGCGAAGCAATAGAGCATCTTCTCTCTCCACTACCCTTTGGATCCCTAAAGCAACATCTTCATATGTACTGTCTCCACTGCTTGTATCGGAACTTGTGATGGACCACCCATTTCCATTGCTCTCACATTCTCTCCCTCTAGAGTTGTTATCTTGCTCTCTAGTGTCCTCACCATTGTCGTCATCTCTCAAAACTCATTGAGCATGTTCTGCATGATCTCACACATCTCTATGTCTTGTTAGTCTATAGTATTTTCACTCATTCTAACGTCTCTCAGCACTCTCAGTCCTTACACCACTCTTTCTACTACATTCAATACAACGTCAGTATCACTACACGAAAGCGCCTCACGAACAAGAGTACCACAAAAGGTTGAGACGACGAGAGAACTTCTTGATAGAATACCTCTCCAAATTCTCTCACTATTTTCTCGCGGTATATCACCTTAGGACGACATGTATAATGAACCAAGTGTTGAAGGTAGGTGGTGGTCGATTCAAATTCATATCTATATCCTCCTAAAGCAAGATATAGAACGTGAGATCTCATGTAGCAACATACGTTACGATCGGAAGAATCATAGGGACAGATGAGTTCATCACTTACGTCATGAAAGCATCTCCGAAGTGCGTCATCAAATAAACCTGAAAATGATCAGGTGCAATGTAGAGGAGTTTGATATGAAAAAGATTCAAAAATGGAAAATATAGAACTCTATGAATCTCTCCTTCCATTTCATACCAAATTTTGCATTTTTTGCAGTTTGATACCCTTATCTTCCGGAGATCATAACTCGAGCTTCCTTGGATCAAATCTCTCGTTTGTTGAATCCTTGAATAACTTATCTTGCCAGTTAGAAACTTGCAAAGTTTCCACTTGAGATTTGACAACCTCAAAACATTGCAATGACTATACACTCCTTCTCGAGAGCGAAATATGAAAAACTGAAAAAAATCTAGAAAAACCCACTCACTTTTTGAGTGTCATATCTCTAAAACTATAAGTGATCTACATGAGATTTCAAGTGTCATAGTTAGCTTAGTCCTCCCTCTATAACATACTAAAAGTTGAAATGATTTCAACTTTCTCTCAAAGTTTCACAAAGATTGTAAACAACTCGAGTTTTCATTATTTCTATCACTTTCTCTCACTATTATTGAAAATTCGAAATTTCTCTCCACTCATGTGTATCTAATCCCGAGGTTTCTTTGCAATTCTTTCTCTTAAGAGGGGTAATCCACTCTCTCAGAAGAATAGCATTGCTCTAATACCATTGTAACACTACAGAAACTTCAGTCGCGATCCTCAAGAACACTCATGAGTAGACGGAAGAACTCTTAACTCAACTCAAGGTGAAATGCCATTCAAGGACTATTCTCCTTCTTTATATAGTTAGAGAAGTGCACATCCCAATCCATACTAACCACTCATCAATCTTTACACGGACTGATGACATGACTTCCATGCAACCCACACAATCAACTACCAATCAAATATCAACACCACAACATTCTTATCCGGTCTCACATTCCATGGTCCAGCTATACTCAACTCTACACATAGTTCTAACTATGAGTATAGCTAACTATGCATGCTATAGTCAACTCTACACATAGTTCTAACTATGAGTATAGTTAACTATGCATGGTTACAATTAACTTAAATCTAGTTTCATTCTTAAGCTAAAATCAATCGACTAATATAATTCATTAGACTACTTCTCCTCATAAACTTCATTCATCAGATTAGTCCTCTCTTTTTCATGCATATCATAGTAGATTTATTTTTACACATTTCTTTACACAAGTTGTAGATGTAGTCATCACTCACAATTTCTAAGTTCTATCTCTTTTCTGTACTTGTTCCATTTTGACTTTACATTGACCATGACATTTTGGATACATATTATTCATCTATATGATAGTTTAGTGTTATTTTTGTATTATATTCAAAACATAGCTAGGAGGACAAGAAGTTTGCATGAAGGTATGAATTAGCATCTCTATGACATGAAGATGGTTGATAATTCATTTGCATGATAAAGTTTGCATGAACGAGTATCTCTAACGACATGATGATCATTGATAATTAATATGCAGGACACTGAAAACATAGTTTAGCCTTTCGGTTGAGTTTCTCTTTTAATTCTTATTATTTTTTTCCATTTCGAGCCATTTGTTCTCTTTCTTGAGTTATGGTTATGAGTCTATTTTGTGAATCAAGTGGTCCACTCAAACATGTCTCATCAACATTATAGTCTCCTTTATAAGAGCACCTCCACCACATCAATGTAAATGTCTCGACACTGTAAACAATTCGGGTAACCAATCCTCTCCTTGGCGTGGTTCGTGAAAGAACATGATAAAGAGGGTTCTCTCATTGTATATTGATCTCGTGTACCGTTTCGATAAACATCCACATTAAATTTTAATCCAATGACAAAGAACCATGTTGCGTGAGCTTCTTCCTTTGTTTTGGATGAGACTGAAAACTAGATATTCTCGAGCCGTTTCTTGTCTTCGTAACAAGGTGTTGCGCTTGCGATGGAATTGCAAAGCTATGTATTTTTATCCATATCTGAACTTTTCCTCCTTTCCTCTGAAATTCATCTAATAGGATAAATATATATAAAAAAAAATTCTTTATTTCTCACAGGATTCACATTCAAGAGATAGTTATGCATAAGCTCTCTCAGAGAAAGTTCAAACTAGTTTAGATGTACAACAAACTATACTAGATGAATTCATAGTTTAAGTGTAGATATGCGCTATTTGACTCTAGGTTTAAGTAGAAAATTGATGAAAAATATATATTTTTCTATTCGATTAAGAAACAAAAAGTATTTTATTTCAAGGGATCACCAAATTTTTATTTAATATTATTCAATGGATGTTGAGTAATTAGTTGTGAAGTTAATCACATACTGAAAAGCTATGGGAAAGCTTTGATTTATCTTTATTTTACTGATTCCATTTTGTAAAGAAATCTTATCAGCAAAAATAAATATGAATAAGTTTAGTTTCTTTGACTTCAGATAGTCCATTCACAAGATGAGAACATCCGGTTTAAAAGGCATATAACGGGGCACCTGGGACTTCTACCGAAAGAAACGATAAAAATTTCTCACAGTCTCTTTCACCTTCTGTCTTCTTCTGATTTCAGCATAATTGACGATTAGCTATGCAAATGCATAGCGAAAAGGAACGTGCTGCAAGAATTTTTAATAATTCTCGTAATCAAAACTCTTCTAGTAAGGGGGTTCTACAAAAACTGGGGGCCCGAAACTTTTCTCTCGATCGGTCTAATTAAATTTTCTTGTCGGAATCCCTAAACGAATTCAACTCTAATACGTTGCATATATCAAATATCGAATTCATCCTTTTTTGTAAAAATACACTTTGCCTTCGGTTCTAACCATAGAGCCACTTTGCCGGATGATAAAATATTCTTGAGTGTACACTATATTTTGCTTCATCGAGCCATAGACATGAAAACTTCCGTCTGTCACGTCATCACTATAGCGATCTAAAACATAAAACAAACTCAAAGAATCTTCTAATATTTAGAACGAAAAGGACGAAACCCCATCAAACCCCGTCAGTTCGAAGATGTGCCACTTTGAAATTCTAATTCTAGAGCCAATTTGGTTCGGTGACATTTTTGTGAACTCAACCTAGTCTCGTTACACTCTCTCCCCTCACGATGCAAAACACGAGATGCTGGATGTTCGATGGACCGGACACCGAACTTTTGTAACCCTCCTAGTTTCTGTATATTCACCCATGTACACTTAGACAGTGTACATGGGTATAATTTAGAGCTAACCTTTTCTTAGGAAGGGTTAGCTCTAAATTATAGCCTCAATGATTTGACTCGGTTCATAACAGTGATTGACTTATAGTCGGATGGTTCTAAGGATGATTACAGTGTTTATGGGTTTTCAGAAGGCCATGTGTTTCGTTTCTATGTGATAGTCAAAATTAAAATTTTAAATTTAGATCTTTAAATTTAGATATTTGTCATCTTTCATTGCACCCCGAGCGTTAAAGTTCCTTCACTTGTATATTTAAATCTACTGTGCACCCCCTCCCCCCACACAAAATACACCCCCCAATAATCAAATTCTTGGCTGGCTGCAATCCCCTTTCGAACGGTGAAGTATTTATATCATTTCTGTCTTTTTCCTGTTTCTTGTACAAGTCCGTGGGGCAAGATAATAATCTCTTTCATGGACGCTTAGAATTTTTCACGGTTCGGAGTCTTGGGCACATTTCTGCACGCTCTGACATTACCCGAAAATGAAGCGTAAATTTCTTCCCGTTTGTCTTTTTACGGGTTGAGGTTTCCCGACGAAGTTTGCAGCGGCCTGTAAATCTTACAGTGCATGTAATATTTGTAACGCACTGCCTAGATTTCCCGCCAAGTGGCAGTTTGGCCTCCAGTCAAACGTTCAAAGTGTCAAAATATGCATTTGCTTTCTACAGATATGACCTATACTCTTCTAAAGTAGAGGTCGCCTTGCCACAAAGCGGTGGGCTGTTTCTTGTGCTGAGGATATCGTCGATCGGTGTGATGGTGATTCACAGTTGAACGGGATTTCTGTTTGATTAATCAGCCTTCCCCACAGGTTGGACTGAAAGTGAGATTTTGGGTTTTGAGGAGGGTGACCTTGGCGCTTAAAGGAGCCGATTTTGATTCTCTTGCCGTGTTGGTTGGCATGTATTTTTGTTTCTGGCTGGAGGTGTCTATTGCGATTGGTGTCTGCAAGATTGTTCGTTACAATTGGGCGCGCCAGGCTCAGGAGTGGATTCAATTGTGCTCCGAAGTTTCGAATATAGTGATTCAGTCTGTAAGGGCAGCGTTCTCGAGGAACTGATCGGTCATGGCAGAGAATGGCGACAAAGAAGAGGTCGAGAAAGGTTCCGAGCTTGGAAAAGGAGAAGAAAGGTTGGAGCAGGCAGATCTGAGAGAGTCAGGCGACACCGTTCTGGGACTTGAGCAAGAGGTGAGTGACGAAGTGTATAATAAGTTGGTTTTGGAGGTCAGTGAACTGGCAGCGAAATCGGCGGAGTACAGAGAAAAAGGTCCTGGGGAATTTGCAACTCTTGTTGAGAGGTCTCTTTCTGCGTTTCGTCAGCTCCCGGTACTGGATTCCGCCCCAGCCGAAGCTTCAGGTGCCTGATCTTTCCCTCCACATACGTTTCTTGTCATCCTGCTGTGTCGGTCAAGGGGCATGGATTAAACGCGTATTGCATGCCATACAGTATGGTTGAAATCTCTGTGTCGGTCGCCTTGCGAAAATATTAGGGAATGGACCGGCGGTGAATCTGTGTCAAATAGGTCATTCCAATGTTGATGGAGTTTATGTGGGTCCAGTCGACGAGCCGGGATAGGATCGAACGTTGTGTGTTTAGTGCCTTAGGGATTCACCATGTTCTGTGCGCGGCCTAACGCCGTTTATGTGGATCGAAACATCAGATTCTTACACCTTTTCCCTCAAAATTCTTTACGGACTTGCTAGTGCTCTCGTTGCTTACATCATAGGTTTAGACCTCGACCGCCACGAAGTGAAATCCAACTGTATATGACATTGCGTACCTTGCGGTTGGACACAAGTCCAGCCGCAACATACGCAATGCCATTGTCACTTGTGTGGCGAGTCTGGATGATGGACCTTTAACGTAGAGTCAATTAACGTCCCTTGGTGGTATGGAAGGCGGGCACAGTACCAGCTTCGCAGGATGAACTTTTTCAGTCTGCTGTTTTCTTCATACGGGCTTGGAGAGAACGAATCCGCACTTTACTTCTCAAACTTGTTGCTTCCTAGACACCTAAGCAATACGGGACCTAATACGTTCTGCACAGAAGATGTGCAGGCTAAAGCGTTAAGTGATTCCCTCTACTATAAACTCTTTAAGTACTCACCTAGTTATGGGGGAACTCCATGGTCGGTACAAAGCCGGGGTATCTGTTCTAGCTGGCGAACGACGCAAGAGATGCTTGAAGTAGGTTGGAGAAACTCCTTTAACCAAGTTACACCCGCAAGCTGGTTGGGGTGTCGTTATCCCGCAAATTCTTATAAATAGTACATAGTTCCGGTCCCACATTTCCTGCATATGCAGCTTCCGAGTAAACATACCTTCGTACCAAACTTTCTACTTCACAGAAGGGTTGGAGTGAGAACCGGTTTCACTTCGTAGGTGTTTTGGTATTGGTAGTCAAAGCGAGGTTTACTTTCATCAGTCTGGTGTTTGAGCCTCGGTTCTCGCCGACGTTTGTTAATTCTCGTGAGCTATGCTGTCGAATGTGCTGGTTGCCGTTATCTGTCACCCTCAGGTCTCCATTCACGTGTGACGATGGAGGATTAGTAGTGATAGTAACTGAGTTATGATATCCTTACGTCCCCTTACCAGATAATCAGATCAGCCCTGACCGTGCAAGTTTGGAAGGCACTGTTCAGGGACAGTCGGTCTCTGCACGTTCCGAATCTCACGAGAATCATTTTTGTTGACCCGAAAAACCTGATCCCCTAGCCCCTTGTTACTTGCCAGTACAAGTAACTCAGGACTGGATTCGTCAGTATCCACGTGAGTGCCTGTGATTTCCTTCCCAGATCTCTAAGATGGGATGAACAATGCTTATGTATGGGAGCCAGGTGCCTGTCACGAGCGTTTTACTGTTTGAACAGTCTTAGAGTTTGGTTTCAGGAAAAAAATAATCAAATGCTATACTGTTGTTATACCTGTATGTGGATGCAGCTAAGGAAGAAGACAAGTTGACAGCTCAGAGACTGAGCTTGACACAGCGGTTAGAAGCGGCAACAGGATCCTTACCAAGTCTCTTGGAGGATATCAAGGATTGCATGAGTCGAATGGACAATCTGATTGCGGTACTGAACTATAACTGATATGTTGCAAGGCTCATGCTCACACTGTCAGCTTAGAACCTGTCGATAAACCTTTTAGAACTTATGAAAACATTCGGCTCCTCCTGTTTTGCTAGGGCCCCGGAGGGTCACTATTTGTCAGAGAGAAAAGGGTATGTTTGGACGAAGTCCAAAGCAAGAAAATGCTCAGCCCAAAGTGACCAACCAATTTCTAATTTATCGATGGCATTTTCCTTGGGCTCAACTCCTCGAACTATTAGTGTCGGGTCAAGTTGACATAACCTTCTCATCAGAAAGCGGCAGAAGGAGAACATGTCTCGACTTACTTACAGACCGGTTTGAGACTTTATCATAGATTGTTCTAATTGGTTCCAAAACACCCACTAAGGGACAGCAAGTTTGCATTGTTGTGGTCCCACGTGTGGATTTGACAGGTTTGGAGTAACGAAGTTGGTATAGAAAATGGAGTCCACAGTAAGTCGCGAGTAGGAGTCGACTTGAGGTCTCGCCCGCCTCGCTGTACTCTGTTTCACCTCTAATAAAGTTTCGTGGCGTGCTGTCTCCTATCCTTATGGAGAAAAAGAGGAGTCGACCTTGGTTCAGTTCCGAACCGAATAGCACGAGATCGAATCATTTTGGGAAGTGTATTCGAGTCGAGAGATCGAGCATTTTTGGAATCACAGCCAGCTCTATTTTGAAGAGCGTTCTTCTCTTGATACCGCAGTTATTGCACCTGAGGCTGTCAGACAGTTCATGAATGTTGAGTAGTGTATAAACAAGAAGTATACAAACAAATAGCTCTGAATGGGAAATACTTCTAAGGAGATCAAAAGATTTATCTACCTAAACATCAAAGTCTAGGAGTACCTGGTGTCATGCAATGCGTTAAGCCTTTGAACAAATACTAGATTTGATTCACTTTGATATTTGATTCACATTATTTTATATTGCTTGTCTTTCCGCTCGATGCATGAATTTAGTGGGTTGTCGCATGGACTCTAGGGAAGTAATGAGCTGTTCATGGCAAGAGAACCTAATGGTAAGAACATTTTTCTTTTATTCCATCATTTACAGTTAACTATAGATTGGATGCTCCAAGTGTTAAATATATTTTTTAGCATGAAATGTTTCATTTAGCTCTTTCATTTGGTATGAAAATTTTGTTTATTACATTTGTAACTGATTTATTTAAAGAATAAAACTACCACTAGAATTATTTGTTACTAGGGCAAAACGCTTTGCCAACTAGAATTATTTGTTCAAAGAGCAAAATGCTTTGACACCGTTGTACAAGGGTAGTCAAAACTCATGCAGAGATTAGTGATTTTGTAGGTCTCATCATAAACTACTCACCCATGACAAGATAAATTGTAGTTAGCACTTTACCAACGAATAGGGGTTTCAACTTTACCCTATAACTTGTTATGAACATTCTTGTAATCCCATTTCACTCTATAACTTGTTATGAACATTCTTGTAATCCCATGACACTAGAGTGAAATGTTCGTAAGAGGAGTCGTGTATTTGTTGAGTAACCTCGTTTTAAACAACAAGTATTTTGTCTTGCCACGTGTAACATCTTTGCTAGTTAACAGAGTGCGTGGTAGCTAGTCTCGTTAAGATTGTTAGCACTATTAAGAGAGATTATTGGTTCGGATTTTTTTGGAGAGTATAATGCGAAGTAAGAGCTTGTAGACTTCACTTTTTTCGAGTTGAGCTTTCAAGCTCTTGGCTATGATCGTTGAGTTGAGTGAGATTGACTTTGATTATTTGATGCACAGATTGGGTTTGGCATTGTGGTGTTTATGTTGCTAGTTGACATTTCAATATGGATGAATATAAAATTACTCGAAAGAAGTGAGTCGCGAGGTCTGATTTGAGTGATTTTAGGTCGTGAAGTTCTACCGATGGTACCTCCGGAGTGCATAGGTCGATGATATCTTTGATTTGCAGTGTGCGTGTGCGCGAAGTTCAATTTCAAAGTTCTGATCGCTCGTTGATCAGATCGATGGTTCCTACACGAGTTCGTTTGAGTATTTGATGAGCTGGTGGAAAACGCGGCCAAAATTGATTATGATAGTCAAATTTGTGTCATAGTGGGTCGGTTGATTCGTGTCAACGAATGTCATGTCGTCAATTGTTGATGCTTTCTTTCTACTAAAGGTGCAGTAGGAGCACACTAGCGAGACGGTTCCATCAGGAGTATCCTCTAGCATATATACCAGAGAATGTTCTTTTTTGGTGACTCTCGTGCATGAGCAATGACGAGTGTATATAAGGTGCGATCATGGATTGGATCAGTAGTTTTATTAGATGCATCACAAGTGGGATCTTGGGCACATAGTCCACGTCTATGGTGGATAAACTTGATACACAAGAAGGTGCTAAAGCACGCATATGATGAAGTTCAGTGACCAACACGCCTTAAGGTGGATAACATCTTGGATGCTAGGCGACAGTCTCAAGTAGTGAGAGTCATAGATAGATCATCCATGATAGTGGTGAACTTAGTATGACAACTTAGAGTAACATTGCATACGTTGTTGAGTTTTTCGGCTTCTTACGTTTATAGAGAGGGGGTCTTGGGCTTGTATGAGATATCAATTACAGTAGTTGGTGGAGCTCAACTCCCACGAGAGAGAGCAGGCGATGGGATTTCTTATCCGTACTATGGTGATACATTTAGTGTCAAAAGCTTCACGTCGTCAAGTGTTAGGTCAAGCAATGAATCTGAATTGCTTGACTTGGATTGTTAGCCTTGGGTTGGCTGAGCAGCATCGAATGCGATCAACAAGTATGATTGCGTGGACATTTATGAGCTCTTTGTCTTTCAAAACAATAGAGACAAAGATTGGAGATAAGGAATGCGAATGTCATTCATGGACATCACCAGATGTGACAAATGTGCAAGTGGAGCGGCAACCAAGACTGTAAGGGTTGTTCAAGAGGATGTGGTTGAGTCTGTTGGTGAGAACAATAGAGTACTATTCTCATCTTCGACCTCTATTGTCATGATAGAGGATACTTGGGAGCCTGAGACTGAGACCAAGCTTACAAGAGGAGAGAGATGAAAGATACATGAGTTCTCTATTTGAGAACTCCTTTACTCTCGTCATTGATCACTCAAGTGGTTAATGGAGTCTGATAAGCTTACATGGAAGCTTGCAAGATGAGTTCTTATTTTGCAGGAGTATAACTTTCAGGTTGTACATAGACATGGGGTGGTGAATCTTGATGCAGACTATTTGAGTTGAAACCCATGCACGAGTCAACGAGATGCGACGGGAGTTCGTTGACATGGTGAGACAGATGAGGAGGCTGTGCCGTGGTGGCATCCCTCTATTCTTTTGTGTATGTTGGCTTTGGATGATCATGTTATATCTCTCTTAAGTCAGAAAGACGATGAATGCTCAGATTTTGAGGTGGGGATGGTTTAACTTATTAGCAAGATATTCACGAGGATGCGATGACTATAAGATATCTCCATATTGACGTAATGGTGGACATAGTAAATGCCGAAGAGCGAGATCATGTCCTCCAACGAGCCAAGAGGTTCCAGAAAGAAGAAAGACACGTACTTAAGATATGGGAAGATGAAAGAGTGTGCGTGGTATCACATCCATCACAAAAAGCATGGTTAGTGCGGCATGTTCATGAAGAGTTGAGACATTTTGGAGTGAAGCGTACATATAGCTTACCCAGTAAATTTCACGACCAAGTTGCTATCTGCAAATATTGCATGAAATATGATATTAAAAAAATGACCGCTGCTCGACCTGCCTCACCTAAAGAAAACTTACTGCGTGATATAATCGCGACATGCGGTTTTAGAAGTATTGCATGATTTAGCTTATCACTACAGTACTGTATGTTATCTAAAAATATCTGTTGTAATCCAATATTTTCAAGATAGAAATTGTTTTAAATTCTCAATTCTAGGAGTGGAAGAGTATCACATATAAATACTTGCATTTCATTGGAAAGATCGTACGGTTAAGATTCTAAAGATTTGACTGTACTTCTTTTTCTTAAATAAATATAATTTTGTAAACTTCATAAAAGATAAAAACTACAACAAGTAAAAACTATAACTGGTGATTATTGGACTCCTTCAAATATTGAATACTTTCTTGAACTCTTCACCCCATGGATGAGATATTGTTCTAAACCTTAATCCTGTTGCCTACCTGAACGTGGTAAGGTGTGAAACCTTATAATAACTACAAGAAACATACATATTTCTCGTCTATTTGATCTTCGAGTGGATGTTTGAACACAGTGGTCCAAAAGCTTTGTATTATGTGAAACACTTGGTCTCATCACGCCGTTCTAAGAGTATGAAAGTGGTGTTTCTTCCATTTTTGTTTGCTTTCTATCCTAAATCGTTTCACTCAAACTGTACATAAGAAAGGAACAGCGTGAAGGATGTGTTACACCATTTAGTAAATTGGTGACCTTTCCTTCTGCAAAAATCATAATTCGAGTTCTTTTATGCCAATATGATATATAGATAACATTAAGTACGAGAAAAAGCAGGATGGAGACGAATATAATATAGTTTTAAGGATATGAGTATGTCATATAGTAGTTTGGAAAGAGATTCAATCCAAGTTTCAAATTTTGATGAGACAAGGCAAATTGAGATAGAGATGATGATGAAGTATTCTCAAAATCAATAAAGCTAGAGAATGTAGAATGAGATGAAACTAAGAAGTTTTTACATTTTTCATTCGAACTAAAAATTTGAATAAATCATTCACTTATCTTGTTTTATGGTTATAGTAATTCTATAATTTTATAATGTATAGATTATAAAATTATGTCATTTCGTCCATTTGTTTATAATGTTTGGCTAGGTGTGAGTTTTAATTTTTCCATGGATGTTTCTACAATCAGCAAGAGAGGAATGAAATATAATTGATGAGCGTTGGAGATTGATGGTCTACTAGAGGTCGACTATATGGAACGAGATCAAGTGTGAGTTTTGTCAAACTGAATAAGAGGATCAACCGAGAGTCAAGCTTTAGTGCGATCTCGACTTTACGAAACAATTGGATTTGGATGCAAGTGACGAAGATGAATATTCTTATCTTTATTTCTCATGTGTAAATTTCTCATTTAGCTATTTTTATGAGATAACATGAAAGAAAATACAGCCTTGTTTGTACTCGATATCCTGCGTGGCAGCACTCATAAAGTATATTGAGTCTGGCTGACTTATCTTCAGACATGTTGTCTTGCTATATCATTTACATTATGTTTTACTATACCATTATACTCTGATGCACTGAATACAAATTGTCAAGCATCTGCTCTGTTTTGAGCGTCATAATTGGAATGTTTGACAGACTTGTTGGGATGTAAGGGTGAGAGCAGTTGTAAGTTTATTTTTGCTTCTTTGTTGTATTTGCAGATTGTGATAGAGGTTGTAGGTGATTCAATGGCATTGCGAGAGTTTTTAGTACTTGCTAGTGGAGTTTTCTTTCAACTCAATGTGATTTTATAGTCAATTATCGAATCTATAAGTAGGAGGCAGACACTTTCTAGCTGAAAAGCAAAAAATTGGAGATTTCAGCGAGCAGTTCTGCTTTGAGAAACATTTAGCCATAATCATCTATTGTTGGCTCATTGTTCAACATACTTCATGATAAGAAAATTATTCGGAGTGAGAGAATCTATATGAATGGATTCATGTTATAGTTTTTGTACGGGTGGTCGATATCTAAGATGATCTTTAGATGTAGACATGCAGCAAGTGAGCGAAGATTTGTGGATTACCAAATTATCAGAGGAATAATTGACAAGACTCATATTTAGATCATAGCGCCTTATGTGTGTGAATTAGTTCTTGACTACTACAATCAGAAAGGATTATATCTATACTCATGCAAGGAATAGTTGATAGCAATGAGTGTTCTTGGACATCTATTGTGAGCAACGAGGATATGTGGATGACAAGAGATTGTTGCGTAGAAAGAGTTGTTGCGGATACGTATTTAGTGAAGCTCATTTGCCACATTAATGATGACTATCAGTTGCAATCATACACTTTGGATGACTCCAACTACCAACTCAAGAAGTTCTTCATGACATCATACAACTCACTAAGTGCCAGTGACACTTTAGAGTGTGTCTTTTTTGATTCACACAATAGAGGACAAATGATGGCAGAGTAAGCTTTTGAACTCCTGAAAACAAAATGACTAATTCTTGACATCGGCATCATCTGCTCATGGTCACTTGATTCGGTCTCCACGCTCTTCCATTGCTGTTGCATTTTGGGAATCTACTGTTAAAATGGTCTGATCTAGAGCTTGAACAAGTGGAGATAGAGGCTCAAAAACTACTATTTCCAACGCAAGTCGATATGTTCAAGATGCAGTTGAGACTCGAGAGACATCGACTATCTATTTATGTCTATCATGGAGATCATTTTTTCGAAGAAGACATAATGTAGCTTTGTAGTCTCTTAGTCTCTATCTGATCATAGAAAATATCTTGCAGATATATTCTCTATAGTTTTCGACCTCCAGTGTGTACAACTTTAAGAAAAAATTATCTATTACATTATCGAAGCGAATTTCAAACGGACAGTGTATTCATACTTATTGGTTTATCATCTCCAAACTGCAACTCAAATGCTCGCTATTGCAAATCTTACATAAGTACGAAGTTGAGAAAACATAAAAGTGCCATTTCATTCCAGACGCTAGTGATTCTTCCAAATGTGAGTTAAATGGATTTCATGCGAATGCTGACTCTATTGTCACAAGGGACACATTTTCTTCCACAAAATCTGAAATTAAAATACCATACAATGAAAAGTTTCTTAGTTAACACCGACACCAAGAAAAAATATGTAAGTTTGAGCAGGGTCCCTCTACGCTCGGACAAGCACCTTAAACGAAATAACCGAGAAAGTAGGCAGAGACCCTCTAAAAGTTCACCCGAGTAAAGTAGATCCCCTGACACGTCACTTTTATAGTGAGTTAGGTGAAAACAAGGTTTTAAACTTCGTTCTCGCGCAGTATATCTAAACGTTTTACCATCCGCACTAAACATTCACGCGATACAATCGACGAGTGAGAAAATACATCGTGCAACTTTTACAGGGCCGTGTGCATGCTTGTACCGGATGCATGCTTGTGCTGCGGGCGGATGCCGTAGTGACGCTTACGGAAAAGCCCGCTTGTAAGGTAAGCTGCAAGTGCCGAGTCCCCGACTAATAGCGTTATCAGCCTTTTGAGGGCTGGGAACATAAAACATACGCTTATGTTTTGACGTTGACACTGCTGTCGATTATGATTCGTAAGGTGATTCCAACAGAAACCCCGCGTATGTTGAAACAGAAGACTGAACAGTCCAACGCTGGAATGATGTTCGAAGACTAGATATCACGCCGATAGCTATAGAGAGCCCTCCAAGACGGCTGAGCTCTGACGGTGATCGACGCTGTGCCGAAGAACGCATCCGTCAAAGGGGTCCTGAGATATAATAGTAGGAAAAGTCGAAGATGGAAGTACTGAAACATACAGTACTGTCGAATTCAAGTGGTTCCTGTTCACAAACTTACAGTAACAAGATCCGAGAGTTGCTGAGTAACTTTCAAATTCCCACACCTCATCATTCGTCGTTCTTTCCAGAATAGGTACAGTGATGTTCGGGGGGTACGTTGACAGAGTCCAGAGCGTGCATAGTGGGATTTGCTGGAGATCCTCTTACTTGTGCTGGCTGAGAGTTGCTGTAGATGAGGGGCAGGCCCTTTCATAAAAAGTACAGATCACTCTTTCCTCGGGTCCAGTGCGAACGAGCAGAGAGCGAGATTGGCGCACCCCTCGGGTGCATCTTAAGTCTCGCGTCTCTGTTCGTGTCAAGGTTGTGCTTAGCGTGAAAGGAAGTACGGACCTTCGGCGATAAACTGAGCTCGAGAACCCATGAGGGTTTCAGGGATCAGGAACAGAGCGTTCTTCATGTCTTGCTGAGCAGAAGAACTCTTAGGCTTCTCCTCCTCCTCGTCTTTTATGAAAAATGGTGAGACTTCTTCATTTGTGAGAATGTAGACAACTAATATTAGACCCTTTTCCCTCTCCAGAACATGAAGTCGCCTCATAAGAGATTTGAGCCCTATGAAACTTGAATGCTCGATATATTCTTCGTCAATGTGCAGAAATTACTCGGTACTTTGAGGAGAAACTGAACAGAAGTTGCTGAAGTCATGAGTACTTCTTACGTAAGCAATGTATCGGATTTGTTGGATGAAAGCGGCAATTCAATAGTCTCGAGTACTTCCGGTGTTCTCCATCTCTACATCAATTTGCTTTCCTCACGAAATGTAAAGCCATCTTTGACCACTGTGTTCTCGTTCTCTTTGCTTCCACAGAAAATAGAAGAGAGTTGGGAGTTGTGGAGAGGAGGAACACTGGAACTCGAAACCTTCCGACACACAGCACAGAGGATGTTTCGTCCTCTACCCACGACCAGAAGAAGATTTAGATAGAATTCGCCGAGAGTTCTACTCGGGGACGGGACAATGGGGAGCTTCATCAGTTGGCACCTCTGGGTCGCCATCCTTCTCTGTTCAGCGGCAGAGACGGCCGCTCTGACGACTGCTGCTGGTCGTCGAGTGCTTCAGTATAGCAGGGACGATCCACTCGGAAGAGAAGCAGTGAAGATACTGATTGCCTTCAAGAACACTGTCACCGACGATCCGAATGATGTGATGGGGGGTTGGAGCGCGGATGATCCTCACCCTTGTGGTTGGCGTGGTGTGGCTTGCGATCCGATGACCATAATTCCCACCGTGATAGCTCTGGAAATTTCCGATCAGCTACTGAGAGGAGTAATTCCTCCTGGACTGAGCGATCTGCACTATCTCCAGCGGCTCGATCTCTCGGGGAATCTCTTTTCAGGCTCCATTCCTCTTGCACTTACAAACATAACAAGCTTACAGCTCTTAGCACTGAGTCAGAACAATCTCACGGGAGGAATTCCGTCTGAGATTGGGCAACTAACGAGTCTGCGGACGCTCCTGCTCGATAACAACAAACTCGGCGGTGAAATACCGGATGCAATTGGGAGGCTCTCGGAGCTGGAGACCTTGGACCTTTCAGATAGTTACCTCGAAGGAAGCATCCCAGAATCTGTCTCCAACTGCACGAAGCTCGCGAGGGTGGGCCTTGAACGAAACGGGCTTGTTGGAGGTATTCCGTCTTCGATGGGGCTTTTAGTGAACCTGGAGATTATGAACTTGCACGACAACCGTCTGACAGGAGAAATTCCATCGCAGCTTGGAGGCTTACAGCAGTTGATAGTGTTGAATTTAGCCTACAACAATCTCACAGGCCTCATACCTGCGTCGATTGGTCAGCTGACATCCTTGAGAGTCTTATCTCTGGGGGGTAACACTTTCGACCGCCAGGAAGTTCCGTCATGGTTGAGCAAGCTGTACAAGCTGGTCGAGCTACATTTGTTCCTCACGGAACTGGAGGGTGATCTCATGCCACTTATTGTCAATCTGCCCGAACTCGAGGTCATCGATTGTTGGGGTAATCTATTCACTGGGACCATTCCCCCTGAGGTAGGCAACTTGAGAAATCTCACTACCTTGGACTTGACTGCTAATCAGCTGACAGGAGGAATACCTGAGGAGATTGGGCTCCTTACTAGACTGAGGGGATTGCATCTTTGGGGGACGAGTATTGGAGGTCGCTTTCCAGCTTCTATGGGGAACATGTCTTCCCTTACGGATATAGTGGTGGAAGAGGCACTAATCGTCGGTCGCATACCTCCAGAGTTCGGACAGCTCAAGAATTTGCGGCGTTTTTGTATACCAAACAACAAACTCGAAGGACCTATTCCGAACGAGATCGGTAACTTGACGAACTTGATACATTTCAGATTCCAAGGGAACTCCTTCTCGGGTAAACTCTCTCTCGACTTCTCGAAAATGGCGAAACTGAACCGCCTGGATATTTCAGACAACGAGCTCGAAGGATTTCTGCCCACCTCGCTCATCAATTGTCCACTTTACTTGCTTAACCTCTCCTCGAACCATTTCCAAGGTAACATTCCTGCGAGTTACGGTAACTTGAGCAGCCTCCAGATGCTCTATCTTGACCGTAACCGACTGACGGGCAGCATTCCTCCCGAGCTGATGAAGTGCAAATTCCTGGGAGATATCCAATTAGCGTCCAACCTTCTCTCAGGTTCGATTCCCGACGACATTGGTAGGCTTCGAATGTTGTCCTCTCTGTACCTACAAGATAACCGTCTGACAGGCGAAATACCTCTGAAGCTGAGCCAGTGCAACAACCTGGTGGACCTCAACCTAGAGAGGAACGAACTTACGGGTTCCATTAAGGGGAAAGGATTCGGAAACTTTTCTGAATCAATGATTGCGCTGGATCTATCTGACAACAAACTGTCGGGAATCATTCCGCTCGAGCTGGGACAGCTACAGAAGCTGCAGGTTCTCGATCTTTCGAACAACAATTTCACGGGGACAATTCCTGCTGTTCTCGGCGGAGACAGGGCACTGCAATCCATCGATCTGTCAAACAACCATCTCCAAGGTGTAATTCCATTTTCTCTCGGGCGGCTCTCGGATCTCGTCGTGTTGGATCTTTCCAGCAATAATCTGACAGGTTCCGTTCCGAACACAGGGATATTCGTGAGAATTCCAGCATCGGCGTATCTCGACAACCCAAATCTGTGCGGGCCAATTCTGCTGAAGAAGTGTTCAGACGTAGAAGAAAACGAGTGCAGAGGTCTGCGTTGCGAAAGGGTGTGGATCCTCGTCATAGCCATCGTTCTTCCAGCGATTCTCCTGGGAATAAGTGTCTACGTATGCTGGCTCGTGCGTTTTTCCGGTCGTCTCTCGAAACGTGGAGCTAAAGTGAGCAAAAAATTCACGGCCGATGAATTTTCTCCATCTCGTCTGCCAAGCAGATTCACAGTTCAGGATCTCGCATTCGTGACCAACGATTATGACCCTGACT
Source organism: Asterella californica (assembly GCA_036924285.1). NCBI lineage: Eukaryota > Viridiplantae > Streptophyta > Marchantiopsida > Marchantiales > Aytoniaceae > Asterella > Asterella californica. The sequence goes on along the minus strand of JAYKYS010000006.1, from coordinate 27,293,664 downwards.
ATATTCTTGGGCAGGGAGCAAGGAGCGTCGTGTACAGGGGATTTATACCCAGAGGTAGTTCAGCAGAAGATGTGCCGATTGCCATGAAGGTCCTGCGCATGATGGGACACCGACACGATGCCAGATACATGGCAGAGATTGTTGGAGAGGTGGAGACACTACTGAAGGTGAGGCACAACAATATCGTCAAGATTCTTGGATACTGTTACGACCGAAGAGTTATAGCGCTCATGCTGGAGCTCATGCCGAACGGTAGTCTGGCCGATCACTTGCACAAGCATGGAGGGCAAATGCTAAGCTGGGAGGTAAGGCTGGAAATCGCTCTCGGTGTTGCTTCTGGGATGGTGTACCTTCACCATGAAGCGAAAAAAGGCAGGCAGGTGATTCACTGCGATCTCAAGCCCAGCAACATTCTTCTCGACCGGAACTTTCAAGCTCAAATCAGCGACTTTGGCATATCGAAACTAACGGACTGGAACCAGGATGACCTTTCCGTATCCTGTCTAAATGGCACGAGGGGATACATTCCACCAGGTAACCCCCATGACCAGCTTCTTGAGTCGTGATGAATGCGTACAGCGTTTGGCATCTTTTAATTGTCGTACTTGCTGTGTGGCTTGGAGGCGGTATGGTTTTAAATATACATGTCCGAGAGAAACGAGAAGGATAGCCAACATAGTGATGGAGATGTCTTCGTTTCTCCTATGCATTTCACTGGTTATGGCTTCCTCCAGTCACTGACATTATTTCCGAGCTACTAGGCATGCTGAATCATAGGATAGAAAACATTAGCCACATCATATCTCATTACATATAGACAGTTATCATTCTCTTGAGTCTCAGCTCATTCATTCGTGTCATAGCATTATATCGACTCTTCTCTTCTCTTCTCTTCTCTCCTCTTATCAGTCTTTGCTTCACTTGCTTATACTACATCTTGAGAGATATACTCCATTGAAAGACCATGAAGGACTGACTGATTACCTGAGTATAGGGTAAGACTTTCAAAAAGAGTTATGAGCAGAGAAGTTTTGGAACCCAGAGAAGAAGGATAATAAAGTCTGTTTGCATGGTCTGTTGTATCATCTGTTGTTCGCAGAATACGCCACTTCACCGAGAGTTTCGACAAAAGGAGACGTGTACAGTTATGGTGTGGTTCTCCTGGAGCTTTTGACTGGGAAACAACCCCTCGACAAGACGTTTTTGGATCAAGGCCATGTACATAGTGGCATTGTGGGATGGGTGGCAGAGCATTCTAGATATGACTTCAGGGCAGTACTGGACAACAGACTCTTGGAAAGAGCGAACAATGTTAGTTTAAGACAGATGGAAATGCTCTTAGCACTCTCGAAAATGTGCACCCAAGAGAACCCAAGGAACCGGCCGACTATGAGAGACGTGTTGGATTTCCTCCTCAGGATACAGCAGTACACGAGTAGCCTCGACTAGCAGAACAGAACTCGATTCAGAAACAGCACGTCTACTGCATTCTCCATTGTAGTGAAATAAAAGTGCGTAAAGGGAGCACTTACTCAGCTCAGCTCGATTAGTCTCTACATTTATCCATTTCCAAAACATTCACTATAGCTGTAATCCATAAAACTTCTTCATTCTAGCACGTGACAAAAATCAATCGTTATTTGTCAAGAACCCCTGCGGCATCAGCCTCATTTCGATTAGGCTAACACTTGGTGAATTAGACTGGATTTCACTTACTTGAAAATTTATTTATTAAAATTACGTGCCGTTAGGTGTTTATTATTAACCCAATACATAGATAATAATGGATAATTGCATTCCAGCCTCATCAGCGGCTATGAGCGCATGAACCAGACGATACAAGCTCACCAGATAGTCTAAATAGTCTTGCTCGATCCTCGCTTTGTGTTTGCATGGTATCTGGTGTTTTTGAACAAGTTAAGTGGAAATCGACTAGTTAAGAAAATGAAGAGAATAGTCCTTTCTTCTATCAGAAACAAATGACAATACAAATAGCGATAAATATATACTTTTATGTATATATTCTCACTTCGTTCGAAACTGTATAGTTGTAGTTTTGACACTCAAATTTTATTTCCACCTCTTCCTTGAGTTGCCACATCACACTTTTTAGAAATTTTACTCCATCTCACTTTTGCTATTTTGTGCTTTTCTTTACTTCCAACTCTTCTTTTTGATTGCTAAAATGATTTTGTGCACAGAAACAAACTCTAGAAGCTCAAAGCTCATTCAAGTTGATCGATCTCTTGCTCTATTTACTGTCACTGCAACTAGACGAAGGTCTTAAATATAGAAGAACGTCAGAGCTACGTTGAATAGAAGAGAAAATCCAAGAATACCTTGTGAATGGAGCGCAACAAGAGAAATTTGTATTTTTGTCAAACTATAGACATGCTCCTCACTTGAGATATCCATTCGAACGACAAGAATAGGAATGAATGAACATGATGCTACTTCACTCTCCGTGACTTTATCTGTTCTCACTAGTTCTTGTGTTCAACGAAAATATTCTAAGATAATTTTGCTAGTTGGTTTCCAATTCTATAAACATTCTCAATATGGATACAACAAGTCAACACCATTACCATAGATTCATACTTTCTCTTCTCGGACCATGTTCACAACGTTAAAAAAGTCCTTATCAGATTTTTAAATTAAAAAGGATAATAATTATATTTTGCCCCTTTAGATTCCGAGTCCTGTCTAGCTCTCTTCCTTGGTTTATGTGAATGCTGTAATTCACAAACACGTACAATGACAAGGATGTCTATCGAGAAAGCGCCAAGGGTGGAACTTGTCCTCCCACCAGTGAGACTATGGTACTGATAGCACGTTCATGCTGCTGTGGGAGCTCTTATCAGAAGCTGCTCTGCAACAAGTGTGGAAGTTCAAATTGTGCTTATGAACTAATCATTAATTTCCAATACTAACCTGGAATTGTAAATCAGTGATAGATGATATTTGTAAGTTGTCTTAAGACCACTTAATAAATGGTGGAAAATGTATAATTAATACAAATACCAAAGCTACTTAAACATGATACTAGACTGCTTCTGGAGTACCGTACTGCCAATTAACTTCGTGCAGTTAAGCAGTGCGAATGTAAAAAACAATACTATTTTCGAAATTGCGTGGTCAGCGAATGATGCTCATTAGTATTCACGCAGAAATAGACTTGACCGTTGTTTTATTTCGTGCATACTTGCAAGAAATAAGAGTGAAGCAAATTAATGATTCATCACACTGTTATGAATTCGATTAAAAAATTAAGATAAAAAGTTCTCATGATCAGACAAACTAGAAGTTACGTTTTACAACTCGTTTTTGGCGCAAATGTAAGATTGGTGCACTGAAAGGAGAAGCACTGGATGCACATGTTCGGAAAGTTGTAGTGAGATGCAAATGCAAGAAAATCAGAATTCTTCTCCTTGGACATGCTGCAAATCTATCTGTATTGATCATAGCAGACATCTTAAAGTCACTCTTGTAAAGATCACACCCTACTTGACGAAGTAGGGTGTCTAGTAGAATGGAGGATTTTAGTTGATGAGTTTATGGAGATTTTTAGTTAAAAAGTTTGTGGGTGTATGAATGAGTGAACTTAGCATTTTTCCCTTCAAGATTCATGGTGTGCTTCCATCAAAGCCATCAGAGGTGATCCTTGAGTGAGAGACAGGCTCGACATTTGCAGATTCATCGATGACGATCGTGGAGGTTGAGAGATCGAAGGGGTAGTTGATCGATGGGATCGTGGAGGGTTTACATTTTTGGTTCCTTGGGCTTCTATCTTCTCCAAAGATAATACTCGAGATGGAAGGTTCTTCTAAATCTACTGATCGGATCTTCTTGAGCTCTTCTTCTTTCTTTTGGTGTCTCAAGGATACCCGTTGTTCTCTAGAAGCGGTTCATTGGGGTGAATGTACTCACTCAGGGTCTTTACCCGTACGTCTTCTACTAGTCGGAGGTATCCACCAGAGTGCTGTGAAGAGATGTTCCTCTTCTTCTACTACTAGATCTGACAGACTGGATGTCTGAACAACCTGTCACAGGTTTAGAACGTCTTCTTCTCCTGTTTCATGTTGCACTTACTGCAGTCTTCCAAGATGGAGTCTTCCAAAGAGCTCTTGGAAGCAAAGAAGCGGCTTCTTCCACTTCCTCCTGATGTATCTCATCAGCTTCTGGCTGTGGTTCTTGTCTTCTAGCAAGATAGGGACCCACAACACATTCAACTACAACCCAAGTTAGTTCGGAATGAAACTAACTACTGGCACACAAATCTAGGAAGCTTAGCACAGTCGTTACTAAGATGAAATCTCCGGTAGTGGCGCCAAAAATGAGTGCTCACTATATGTAGTGATGCAGGATTTCTCCTTTTGTCCATTTAGTATACAAGATATCGTTCCCACAGAGGATTTGCACAAGTACGCTGCTCTAAGTTCTAAGATCTGTTCAAACACACAAACACACGGGTTTTATCTAGAAATCCTGTCTTCTCACAAAACCACACGGCTTCCATACCCTTCAGAAGGTGTTCTGGACCTAAACAAACAACTACCACCTAAAATATCACACAATTAGAAGCTCAGGAAGATGCGTCCTGCTTCCAGATTACTTCTTCCAGCTTTCTCAACACAGTCTTCCCGAAGCAATTCTTGGCTTCTGAGAGTTCTGGATAGCAATCGTCCTCTGGATAAATAACGCTTTGTTTTCCTTCATATTTTGATTGAGCATCGCGTGGTATAGCCATTTCTTTGCTTGGAAACAAAGAGCTCCTCTTGCAACAGAACTGAGAAACTATACGCTAGTGATTTTTCTGACTTATCTCCTTCCTTCCACTTTCCGGTTTTCACCACGATTCATCCGTACTTTTCGCTCCATGAAAACAATCGACGTATAGCTATGCTAAAACCATAGTAAAGTTGTTAAAACCAGTTTCGACTCGTTGGGATCATTTGCACCTCGCCTCTTAAAAGCTCTTAGCTTCAAAATCATGCATATGAAACTTTACGTTAACGCGGATTCGCTGGAGCATGAGTAATTTCAGTCAAATACTAATATTCTAACCTCTCCTTTTCAACCCTTTCATTTGGACTCACACAGGCACCCAAATTCTGTCCTATTCCAGGTCCCATACTAAGGCATAAACCACAAGGGTTTAGGGTTTAGGGTTTAGGGTCCAAGGCTGTACTAAATCACTCGTTCGGCTGAACATCTCCCATCAGTCAACCCTTGCTCCAGTTCGCAGAGTTTAGGGTCCAGCTTCACCCAGTCAATAACCGCAACTTCACCATGTGAATATACAGCCTTATCAAATATACACCGCAAACTTCAAAGTCAAACCACCATGAGAAATGTAGTCAGAACACTACACCCGATGTTAGAGACATACGAATAGATTGAGATTACACCGGAGGGGTCTGCATCCTTGCTTCCAACAATGGATCGAAGATGTAGATGGAGGTGGTGGACAGTTTAGAGCAGGGAACGGCATCATCGTGTAGTCCTGTTGCTAAGCTGGTGTGCCGAGGAGTAGGAGCAAGAAGTAGAGGGAGTGAGCTTCCCAACACCAATGTGTCTTCTTCTCGGGGAATGGATTTTGGATTTGAGTGCAGAAGCTTTGTCTGTGTCTTCTGGGCAGTGGGTTTCCTCGAATTCACACCCAATTTTGCATGGGAAGCATTCTTCTTGAGTAGCGGTGATTGTTAGAAGCTGTGCAGAGTCGAAGCTTGTCTCATCCAGTGGAGCACTTAGGATCTACGTACGGACGGTCTTATGGGTAAGCGATCCTAGAAGACGGAGTAGTCGAAGCAACGACAAAAGAAGAAAGAAGACTTCTTTCCACAGCAGAAGACGACATCCTCAAGTAGAAGACTGTGTAACTGTAACCGAATTTGTTGTCTTCCTCCTCAAATTACTACAAGCAGGGATGGCTTGTTAGTCAGGATCCGGACTAGAAGCCTGTCAGAGTCCTAATTTCTCATTTTCATCTTGTTTTCTCCTGTTTGGATTTTCTCTTCTTCCCCATCTTCCTAACTTCTTCTAGTGAGCTTCCGAGAGTTCTATTGAGCTTCCGTGAAGGTGAATGTCGTTGTAGTGCTGCAGGAAGATCATTTTCATAGACAGAAGCCTGGGAAGGCTACAGGGGGCATACACCCTGTGATTGATCTAACCCGTTGGGATTCGGAAGAGCAATGTGAGACAGCCGTTGCTAGTTCGACTTCTATGAAGCAGGGGCAGTCTTCTGGAGGTGTGGAATCCGAGTTGAACCCCCAGAAGACTGTGTTGAGAAGGCTGGAAGAAGTGACCTGGAAGCAAGACGCGTCTTCCCGAGCTTCTCTGTAGATAATTGTGTGATATTTTAGGTGGTAGTTGTTTGTTTAGGTCCAGAGCACCTTCTGAAGGGTCTGGAAGCCGTGTGGTTTTGTGAGAAGATGAGATTTCTAGATAAAACCCGTGTGTTTGTGTGTTTGAACAAATCTTAGAACTTAGAGCAGCGATACTTGTGGAAATCCTCTGTGAGAACGATATCTTGTATACTAAATGGGCAAAAAGAGAAATCCTGTGTCACTACAACTTGCTAGCATTGCCCTTGCATTGAACTTAAGATGATGTGAGAACGGCCTACTTATCTTCAGAACTGATCGGACGTAGTCCAGAATTGCGGAACCCCTTCTATATTATATTCTCGGCTAAACTCAGAATGCTTTTGAAGAGAACCTTCATGAGTATCATTTCAAAGAGCTATTCAAGAACAAGCCGAGAAGGATTACTCCGGAGTACCTCTTTCACAAGACATGTGGTTTAGGTGATGTGGAGTTCCGGATCACAGGGGTGTTGGATGTGGAGACATTTGGATTCTAACAGAGACATCAAGAATCCATCGATAACCAATCCTTGGTTGAGGTTCTAGCTAAGCAACTAAGACCTCAAGCGTGATCTCGTGACTCAGAGAGATGGAATAGCATACGGCCATCTTACAACGGAGCACCGCCGTGGTATTTATCAATGTTTGCGTGCAAAATCTGTAACACTTCTTGTACTCTAGGAGACCCTTCGTTGTGCTCCAGAAGACAATTCGTAGCCTTGGATGTATGTTTCGGTAGACTGTGTATAGTCCTTCTACTGATCGAGGAGTAAATTATGATAGACGTGCTACTCAAATTCGCACTAGGCTATATCTCGGTAACTACACATTGGTGGTATATATTATGAATACGATTTAACTTGTTTGTAGTATTGGAGAGTTCAGTTGTCGCTATCGTATCATCGAGACAGACGTGGTGCCATCTTTTCATTTGAGTACAATGTTACATCGTCACGAGGGATCAGTAGACTTCACATCATGATTTTATTAGTTAGACTATGTATTGTCTCGACCCTCGCAAGTAGACATAGATTGTCTTGGTTGTTGAGCTGGACGTTGTGTCATTGTGATCACTAGAGAAGGCATTGCATCATCTAGATTTCATCGGTGGATGTGACAATGTCGTGTGCGTTAGAATTAGATGTTGTGTCATCTCGCCGTCTGTTTAGAGTACACCGTCGTTGAGTAGTGAAGCTATCTGAGTGTTTGCTAACGTTCAAAACAGATGGAAGACTCATCGGAGGAGGCTGACAACCTACTATAAGTCATCATATTTCTGGTTACCAAAGAGAAAATCCTCGTTATCTGAAGTGCACCTGGTGGTCTTAGTTGTTGTTAGACCAAGTACTAGTTGTGGTTTAGAAGTAAGAAAACACACTATTATGTTCTGTCGTCTAGTTGAGACAAAGTGTCGTACGTGAAATATTCGAGGTTTCTAAGAGGAAATCTGAGTGTATTTTATGAGCAGTAAGTAAGTAGTGATACCTTAAGTGGATGGAATTAGAATCTTAAGATCTTATGACAAGGGGTTCGTTAGAATTCTGAGACGTTTGATCGTACATAGAGCTCAAGTAGCCATTTTCGGGTTTGTTGGCTGTTTGACATGAAGAACTTCTCAGTCAAACTGTAGTACAAAGCAAGTCAACCCCAATTTTATGTGAAAATGATACTTTTTATGCTTAAACGGTGTAAAAGAGAAACCTTATCAGTTATCCGATCACATACTACAACTGCAGCTTCTAAACTTCCTAGTAACTAGTTATCACTCGGAGAGAATTTGACGTTGAAATTAGCATATTTGATGAAAATGTATAACATCACAACTGATCTAGTTGTGAATATAGAATAAACAAGTATGTATTTACAACCTACTGGAGGAGAAAGAACCTATTCACATAAAGATAGTCATGAAGTTCCAATGAACAGGAAAGATGACAAATGTTTTTTCACGTGTGTTCTTTCTTTGACAATGGACAATAACTAACTGAATGAACACAGGGAAGATATTCACCTCATGTACACTGAAGTGTACATGAGGTGTAATTATGTTCTAACCCTTCGGCGGGAAGGATTAGAATATAAATTAATATCTATCCAGAATGACACGCATTGACAACGTAGTGAAAGTGAGTCTTCTTAGGACAATTGTCATTGTCTCGGGCTTATACCTCCAGGAATGCATCAGCCCGCTCTTCACTTATGGGTTCTCTTCGGATGAATTGGCTACTTCGGAATGGTTAACATATAATATTTATGAATTAATTTAATTTTTATAACACTTCTACATTTTCTGATAAGAGAAAACAGAATTCACTGTACAAGGCCGTGGGGAAGGATATTAACTTGTTTTCTTTCCAACTCATTTTTGAAGGAAACACTGATCGTAATTTGCCAAATTGTCTTAATCAAAGACTTCTTATTCATACAAGATGGCACATCACTCGTTCAGATAATCATTGGAGTAAGGTCATTATCTGTAAACAGTGGATAGATCGCATCTTCAGTCCTTGGTACAAAAGGATGTTATCGTTTGAGTTACAATTTTTAAGTGTATTTTGTTAATAGATTGCTGGAGTGTACATCGATCAAATGAGTTTATGACCTAGGTCAAGGAGAATGTTCCATGACTCTGTTTGGTTTTTGTGCCAGCAAACACGACTAGAAAATGCAGCCATGTGACACAATTCTACAGCGTAGCATTTCAACATGAGTACGATGACTGGGGTATCGAGAGAGTTACCCAGAATTCACTAAAAGGAGATCCAGAAGAATACTCCAACAAAAGATCCCTCAGAACATGGTCTGCAAATGGCTCTTTACTGCTTACAAGGAGTTATAGAGCAATTCTATCATGCTTAAACATGGTCGGGGACCAAAATTATGTAATTTGCTACGAGCTTTTAGTCCTAACTTTCAGTTAAAAGCTATGGAGACGAATGCTCTTGGTGATTTATTTAGAGAAGCTAATGATAGATCGCAAGTAATCCCTTCCAGCATGTCTACCGATGATACTGCAAGAGCCTCAGAGATGGATGAAGCAGATTTTAGTTTGAGTGAACTTTTAGAACACCTTACTGATGGAAGAGATCAGATGGACCTTAATCAAGATGCAACAGAATTCTGAACTCCTACCACTCTTCATGATTCAGAGGTGATAGTTAGCATACACATAATACTCAGACACACTTCATGCAGTATCTACAAGATCTCAGCAAAATTCATCGTTATTAACTTTTTTTGTATTGGAGTGTATTTACACAAAGTTGTATGTGCGTTGTTATAATGAATAATTGAGTCCAGAGATTTACCCATATCACCTGAATATTCATTCACTTTCGCGCAGTCTTCTTCTTAATCTTTAAGCATTTCGCTCACTAGGATACTCAACCTTGGAAATTCTTCAAGCAGTTATCCTATACAAACATGTCTCTGTGCGAAGTTAATTAGCACTACGGTATTGACAATAACACTCCACAATTCTATGCAGGTGTTTTCTGGATGGACTGTTCATTTTTGCATTTTTCTTTCACCATTTATTCACCTCATGACTTCCTTGCATTATCACTGCTTCCAAGTTCGGAAGAGGTGATAATGCAAAGACAGTTAATTTATCTCTTAACCCTTTCTCTTGGAAGGGTTAAGTTATAAATTAAAAATTGGAAAATTGAATATCTAAGTAGTCGAGTATTCTTCAGGTTTAGTATCGAACAGAGGTTCAGCCTCAGGGTCTCACTTATGGGTCTTTAGAGTACAGTGACACTTGTAATCATTCTATATAAAAGCTAAATTTAATTGTTTAAATTTAGTTCTATAAATTTAGCCTACTTTGACTCTTTCCAGACTCTTCATGTGTTCTCTCCGAACTCAGAACAAATACCGATAAATAAATACGATCTATGTTTTCTTTTGCTATACATTATGTGCAGGTACTGTAGATGTTTTTTTCTCATATCTATTATAATCAATTTCCAACCAATCCAGTGTAAAAATGTTTTACTTTATTTAGATCTTTATCTTTTTCCTTCTCTAAGCCGAAAGGGGAGTTTGGATACATATATTCACTGTTTTTGGCGAGAGAGTCGGATACAAACCCACAATCATTCAAATTATTAGCTTGCCGAGTCTTGAAATATAGATTATATATATATATATAACTTTAAAAATATATTCCCAAAAACTTATCTAAGAATTATAGATGAGCCATAAGGCTGCCGGAGAACGGTCGGAGAAACCACTACATGTGGCTCTCGGAGGCAGTCTTGCCGGCATTCATGGCAGCATCAAAGTCTGAACCAAATTGAGCAAAAGCGGCTAACAAGCAAAATTATAGATGATAAAAGGTTTGTAAGAACACTCGAGGGGAGCTACCAGGACCCTCGTGAACGCGCCATGACCAGTTCGCTATACTCCGGGAGTCCGGGGAACTACTAGATTTCAGTTACTGATTTTATAACCGAAAGTAACGTGTAGCCAACGTGGGTAAGAGCATATACCGGTCGAATTTTTGCTTACAACAAGAACGACCGGAAGAGCTAGTCGTTCCTGGAAGGCTCAAGGAAAGAAAGGGACAGGCCAAGAGGTGCATGCAGAGTCCAGAGCGAAAGAAACGAAGAGGAGAGAAAGGGACATGGAAAGGAACGGGGTGGAAAAAGGACGACGAGGAGGGGGTTGCGGGAATGGTGATGAGGGTCGGAAGATGAAGACTCCTTTTTGTGGGTAGAGATTCCAGCGGTTGTTGTTGATGGATGAAGCGGTGCCTGCCTTTGAAGAACAGCAGGAACTAGCAAGGACCACTACCGCTGCCGCTGCCCTGGTCGATTAACAACGCTGCGAATTGTTGTGCTCCTCTCGTTTTCTGGTTTCGGTATCGGGATACCTAAATCTTGGGAGAAGGAAGAACCGACTCAATGGAATTTACAACCTCCGGGGAGTAACTGGATAACGATTGCGGTCGTGAGCGTGGTTTGACGTCAGGGCCCCTGGCTTGGAGCAGTTCTTGGTGCCTTTGCACGACTGGCGGATGACTATGGAAGTTCGTTTAGTAGGACAGGCCGCTGGAGCGAGGGCTAGCGTTGCACACCCTTTTGGACTAGAGCACAAGCAGGATGTGTTGTTGTTTTTGTAGTAGGCGCGTTTCGCCTCTCGATCTGAAAAGAAGCCCGAATTGTGCTGTTCGATCAAGATCCGGATGATCGAATGACCTTCTAGGCTACTTATCCAAACTGGTCTGTCGATAGTTGGATAGTATGACGGCCCAGCAAACATACAGCAATGTTCTGGGTATCCTGGGTATGGATGTGACTTCGACCTTTGTTTCTTTTCTCCGTGTCCGCTTCGCTCAATGCGTGCTCACATATGCAGTCCATCAATAGCCGAGTCTAGGTGCCAGGTGCAAACCCTTGAAGAGCTACTGAAGCCTCATATAGAAGCCAAAAAGTTCGATCACGCAAGTTCAAGGATGATAGCCTCATCAGTCTGAGGAAAAAACGTCGTTTCTTCCAGTTTTCGAACATGAACTTTGAGGATTCGTTTCATTCACAAACTCAATTCCCGGTTCTGGAAATGATATTGCTCGTAAAGTTTGACGTCCAGTGGTAATGTTGTCCTCCTGTGCAGGAAACATTTGCTCCATGCTGCTGTTTTTATCTCCATTGTGAGAACTGCGATCAACTCATGTAGTCTCAGTCCCTGTAGCTTTAAAGAGAGCAGATTGACGTGAGCAGTAAACAGCATCAGATAATCCTAACTCGGGGCTTCTGCTTTAGTCTAAAAGGAATAAGGAACTCAACCGAACATAAGGAAGACCTGAACGCCTCGTGCTTCAAATATACGTAACTGAACAACCAAAATGACTGAGCCTACAAATCTACTTTAGGTAGGAAATCCGGCCATGACCTCGCTTAAAGTGTGAGGGGGTAAGAAAAGCATTAATACAAACTGTTTTATCACTGGAGTTGAGCTCAACTAGATGAAAGGAAAATAAGAGGAACCTAGTTTCTCGATAAGTAGCCACACCGGTGTCCCACGAGGAAGCCAGCTGATAGACATACGTCTCTTGATACCAGGCCAACATTCTGGAAAATCTGGAAAACGAAAGAGGTGGGGCAGTTTACACCTGCTCCGTATGTTTTCACCGTGCTCAACTGTTCTTTTTGGATAATATACGGTCTCCCTGCGGTGAAAGATGCGATTCTTATAATCAGTATCAATGCCGCCGGCCTCGTCGTTGAGTTCATCTATGTTTCTCTTTACATGTGGTACGCCACCGGGACGGCCAAGGTATGGAGCTAACTTTACCAACATCTGACCTTTCTCGACTCTACGGATTCCCAAACAGAGAACAGAGTGAAACTCACTGCTCATTCTGTGTCCCCATGCACTAGTCACTCTGCACTCAACACGAACCACACTTCGTAAGTCAAAGGAATACCAATGCGTGTGATCAACACGTGAAATGTCCGAGAGGATAGATGGAGCATCGTCGAAATAGGAAGTTTGACCTAGAGAGTGGGGAAACCTACAAAGTTTTAATATCAGTTTTGGGATGAAGCATATATGTATTGCTCAACAGCCTGACTTACTGTCTAAACTTCACGAAGAGTCATACAAACGCTTGCTGTTCATGCCGTACTAGTTTTGCTCCCTGTATGAACTTTACCAACAACCGACTGCTTTATTCTGATGACGTTGTTTCGAAGGACTCCGGGGTGTTGACAGAAGATATCTGACTGTTACTCTGGCCCCAACAGAGAAGAACCTCGGCATTCATAGTCGCTTGTGCGATACTGTACGTCATCATCGTGTGCGTTGCTCTCATAAGACTCGACGAACCGAAGATCAGGGCCAAAATGATCGGGTCCGTGTGCGTTATAATCGGAATTTTCCAGTCATTTGCTCCACTGACAGTCTTGGTACCCGTCAATGACCCATTTCCTCTTCGCAATCTTTGGTTGAAAATCGTAATTGTTCATTAGCACAGCTAGGGCAGACTACCAATCAAATGTACGCTTGCCTTGGGCCAAGAGCACTGAGGCGGAACTCTGAAGCAGGCAGCTTTAAGACGGTATCCATGAAAGCGTAACACTTTTTGCTCAAAAGCATTTTGCCTGTCAAAGCTCAAGGCCCCTGGAGATAGCAGAAGAGATGTCATATTACAAAGGCTCTGCGGAGGGCAAGTGTCCACCTGAAACCGAAGGACACTAGCAGGACCACCAAAAAGTGTTATGAAGCCTCCGTTTATGCAAAATGACGTGGAGCCACATAAGCGGATATACATCTCACTCATAATAGAAGTTGGTAGCACACAATAGAAGGTGTAGTCGTACGGTGCATCTACTCTAATCCGTCTCATGGACGTGCATGCACAGCCAGAGCTAGCTAGCGTTAGAGCTGCTCAAGCGCGTGTGTGCATGCCATTTACCTGATTACTGGTCTATTTTCAGGCTGAGGTGATCAAAACAAAGAGTGTGGAGTATCTACCGATCATGCTATCGATGTGGATATTTTTGAACGGCAGCATATGGACAGCTTACGGTTGCTGGCCAGCCGATGTTTTTATCATTGTGAGTTTTCCCTCTTTGACCTTCATCTCTTCACGACTGTGAATCGAAACCTTTTTGGTCCTCTTCGAACCGAATAGTGCATCCCATCCATTCAGCAATCAACTGATACAAAGTCAAGAAGAAGTGGTCCTTTCTAACATAGTACCGTGACAAGCCCATACTTGTCGACATGGATGACTTAAAAGCTGTTTATTGATGCATAGTCATAACAATGATGTGCAGATACCGAACGCCGCTTCGATATTTTTTGGCTTATGTCAAATAACCTTGTGGTGTATATACCGCAAAAGAACACCCAAAACAGGTCAGAAGCTCTACTGTCCTTTCAGTGTTATGTTCATCATCCACATTAAGTATCCCGTCATTCGCACTAGGTGCGATTTATGTGCTCTGCCAGGAGTTCTATTAGCTTGAATGTGGTCTTGTGGACGTTAAGAATTCTGTACGAGTTTCTAGAAACCAAGGGAGATTTTCTGCAACTGCCTTATCACATCTCTGTCAGAGGGGTGCAAATATGGCCCTTTTCAAGGGACCTTAGAAGTTATGTTTTTCAGTGACCGGGGGCACTTTGGGGGTACTCATGCCAAGGCAATCAGGTGGTTGATATGAGAAACGGTAACGTGGATGCGTAAAGGGTTCTCCATACTGATTACGTAAGAACCCCCATATAGAAATCTTCCTCCCCTGTCTCTGCGAGCTAAAGAAAAAGGGAATAAAGAAAACTTCTCCCTTGGCATGCAAGGGGTTGTCTTTTGGGTTCCCCTCTTCTGGCTGTCAATCTGTCCTGCAAAAGCGCAGCAGACTGACGGAATCGATTGTGTCCACTTCCTGGGTTCTGGCTTCGCGCCTGCTCGGAAACTTTTCAAAAGCGGCAGTTCTTTTCAAAGAACTGAATGCACGAACTCTGACCTTCGATCCTGGAGAGGTTCAAGATGACAAGTGATCATGGATGTTCCCATGATCCTAAAATGCCTAACTATATGCACTTTATTAACTATCGATCACAAACTCCAGACATTTTCCCTCCCAATCATTCTACTCTCGGTTTGGATCAGTGTCGAACATCCCGCCTTTGATGTCCGTATCCAACCCTACCTGCTACACCCTTCTTGTCACCAATTTGTTGCGTGACTTGGGTATGTACTTGTACACAGCAGGACCAGCAGGACCAGATGCTGTAGTTATATCTTAAGTGGTGAGTTTGATGCAGTGGCTGATATGAGTGCACGATCACGTCGACGTGAAATGGAGAGTCTCTCCGGAACATGACACTTCTTTCCTAAGAACAGAACGTGGAGGGGTAGAGCAGAAGAAAATCCGAGAGTTACAGTTTACCATAACAGCAGCTTTCAGATCCACGTAGGTACCGATAGAAAAGTTTTTCCGTAAAGGCCAGCGAATGAAGAGTACTTGCCAGGCAGTTCACAGGCTTTGGAGGTTAGCCTCTGAATGCTCTGAGACAAGAGGTTGCAAGGCTTATTACCAATATTGGGATTTGCACAGGGGTAAATGTTTGTCAAAGCTCGAAACTACAGAAATTATATACAGAATGTCTTTCCCATCTGCTGCAAAAAACTGTTATTCTGCTCACCTCCTGAAACTGAAACGGCTAGATTGGCGGTGTTTTCCTGCTTTATGAGCATAGAAGACTTGCTAGAGCTTCAATATAGGAGATACCTATCAAGTTAATAAGCATCTGTGGTGTTGTTAGGGAGTGATTGCTACTGATGTCAAGGTACACGAATAGAAGGCTTAAAAAGATGAATCTCCTTCCTAAACTGAACATCTGAGCTTTTCGCAGAACGCTCACCGGCAGAACATTTTGTCCACTCTTTGCAGGATAGGTCGTACAACAGCTCTGGACCATTACCATTTCCCTTGGCAAAGTATATAAGGTCTCCTTTCCCAACGCACTCGTAGTACCCATTGGCTTGCTTTACAAAATCATCATAGAGTTCCTTCGGCATTCGAGTTACCTCAGTCCATTTCTTGCCTTCCTCAACAAGCTGCCATATCCTGATGCAGCTGGGCTGCGTTACCTCTATAGGAGTATGCTGCAGAGCTGCAGAGAATGTAGAGATTCTGTCTCCCATGCGTAGATATTTCCTCCAGTTGTCCCCATAGCAGGCTCCAACAATGAGTAGATCCCCATTGTGTTCCACTAGATGAGGAGGCAGGATGGACGAAGGTAAGTCTATCTCAAGGTCACTCCAAGCTCGTTTCTTCCAGTCGTAAACGATAATTGTCGGCCTCCGCCACATGATTCTGACTACGCTGTAAAAGTAACCATTGCAAAACACCCCTCCAGTGCCATAGAACTCCTTCCTAGGAAGCATGCCACCGGTGGTCCAACTGTTGGTCGAGAGTTGGTAGATTCGAGTCATGGAGTCGTACGTGGATCCTAACACGCCACTGGCCCTCTCGTCTCTCTTGTAGCCCGCAATCAAAATACAATAGGAATTGGTGAGTGGATCGGCGAAAATTGTTGAGAATATGGGGCTCTGAGAGCCAGGATCCACGGGGTCGAAGAATGAGAAGGTTGAGCCTGGCGGGGGGCAGATACAAATGCCCTGATATGGCTCCCTGGCATTCAACAGCAGCCTCGAATTTGTGAAGGCAGGGGGAGGGTGCAGAGGAGGTAACTCCCTCCACGATTTTGTTAGAGGATTACACACAATCAGGGCACCGTCATCGGCACGAAATAGAAGAAAACCTCCACCGGATGCTAGCAGAGACATCTTCTCATACGACGCTGAAACATAATCCAGAGACAGCTTGTGGCATCTTTCCAGCTCGCCGTCATAGAATTCAAGCTCTCTGCAGTCTTTCCTGACGCGGATGCAATACGGTCTTGAAGGTGCAAACCCACTGAACCTGAAGATGTGGAGAGATTGCACAAGGCGATCCCACCTTTTACAAACGCAGCAGAGTCGGACCATGTCAGGAAGTGGCAATCTCATTAGAATGTTTTGGAGGGCATCGTCCGGAACTTCAAAGATCGTGGTAGATTCCATCTCACTGGTCCGATCAACCGACGCCATTATCTGGTTGCGCGGCTTAAAGCATCTACAAAACCTGGACAAGTTCAGCGATGGACAAGAAACCTCAGAGCTGCTTGTGTTCTCGCCCCCGGCTTGCAGATAATACAACCAACACAACCGCGACACACACACATCCGATCAGCTATCTGCTGTAAATATCTATCTAGTCAAGAATCTTCTCTGTAGCTGGAATGCAACTGTTGAAGAAGCCTTGGAAACGACAATTCTCTCCTGTCAGCTCTTGCTGCACTGCACTATGTGGCACCTTCACAGAGTAAAGCAATACAGTTATCCTATCATTCTGCTAGCAACGGGAAGACCACAACAATTGTCACCTCTCGACGACGACTTCCAACATGATTCGTCAGCAGCAAAGAAGCCATGCGGACGGGTTCGCTTCCACTAGACTCGAGTCTTCCGTGAATTCACAGGCAGCATGACTCTCAGAAATGACGTCTCTCTCACCTGAGCTTTCTTCGGGGAGTCGTTCTAACCGAGGCGCATGCTGGGAAATGGCGTCAGTTCTTTCCCCTCCTCCTCCTCTTCTATTCGGGACTGAGGCCTTCCCTTCCCTTCCCTTCACTTGCCTTCCCTTTCCTTTCGCCGAAAAGGAACGGAATTGTTGCGGAGAAGGTTGAATGGAATTAGGGATAAGCAGAGATTTTTAACTCTCAAGTGGAAAATAGCAGTGGAGCAGATCGGGGCCCACCTGCTCAATATTTCATAGATACCCGTTCCGAGTGATTGGCCACTGTAGTCTGCAGGGATGGTGCGCTGATCACATCCCTCCCAGCGAGCGAGCGAGGGAGAGCCCCGGTGCTTCACATCCCCCCCATTCGAATACATTCCATCACAAGATTGTATTTAGCGTCACAGAAGAGCACCAGACAGACGAGTAGAGTATTGCGGACTTCGTAGATTTTTTGAAAGAGAGTACAGTATCAGCCACTTCCAGCTAATTTTGTGTCATTTTCAACTTATTATGGTATTAAGCCTTCGATATTATCTTGAGAGAGAAACCTTCTTCAGAAGCCTACCTTGATTCTAATGATCAGTTATCTCACCCTCTCATACATACGGAAAATGCATATTGATCTTCACAATCTGTAACATCATCGTTGTCCTTTCCGTGCTGTCAGGTATAGATTCTTGAACATGATCGTGTTTTGTTGTTATTATAGTAGACTTTATTTAATTTGAAATATATTTACAATGTCTACCTGTATGTTAGTTTAGCAGTATTCTATGTCTGAAAGTCCTCAGATAACGATCTTTAACTGACGACTAATTTCTAGTACGAGTTGTTATCTTTTATTTATACATTAGATCGTGATTATTATGTATACAATGCATCGTAATTTGATCGATGAAATACAATCTACTCTAATATATTCTCGTCATGTATTTAAACAGTAGAATTGATTTATGTATTTATCAGAAATGATATAACTACTGTAAAATATATTCCACCATAACATCGCAAGCGTTCAGCATGTGATGGGAACCATACTATCGCTATGCGTTAGAACAGTTATACGTAGATTGTGCACAGTGGAAAAGGAAGGAGAAATTTATTGTCGTATAGTGTATTTTGTCTTATTATCAGAAGTTTAAGAAGAATGAAGAGACGGATGGAGTTGCTGTGAAACCCGAGAAGAAAGAGGAAGGAGTTGAGATCCGGATAAATCTCCAATGAATAGCCACGCAATTCCACTCCAAGCGTAGCTCATTGTTTTTATTATTATTTAACGTATTAATTGATTATTTTACTTAGGATGAAAGTTCTTCTCATCTTCTACGAGGTTTTTGTTTCTTTACACGACCAATAGTACCTTTGAATTTAGATATCATTTTGTCACCACGCGCGACCTTGTTTTTCTGAAGCTAGGATCTGTTTTGGTATTATGCGTGTATATCTATATATATATTCGCTTATGGTGATCCACTGCAGTTTGCTGTCCATGAACCGCCTGATATATCTCTCCGCCTAGATTGGGTGGAATCTTTCATCCATAACTGGTGGACGCACCAGTTTATAAAGTCTCCGCGCAAACTTAGTGCAATCATTGTACGGCGTGGTGGGCTGTGGACCTCTCCAATACGTACTGCCCAAGCTTTTTGACTTGACTCGCCAATCCCTCAGAACGCTGCTTATGGTCGAATGTTCCTTGGCTGCTGATTTCAAGCCTTTCGCATGAACTTCCTTTTCCTATTGGGAAGATTGAATGGACGAGCATGAGGTAGGACAACAATAGGATATTCAGCTCCGGACGAATCGTTTGACCAAAATAAGACCTTTATCTAACTGCTATACTTGAGAGCTCCAAATCGTTTGAGAAATGGAAGACCTTTCACCGCCAGTGACATATTTGAGAGCATAGAATGTAGTCCCTTATCCCATGAGCTTCTCTCAACAAGTCGAGATTATTCGAGCAGAATCTTCCACTAAGCGCGCCGTGTCTTGTCCTCTTTTAGTGTCCGTCTGACAGAAAGACAGAACTGAAGAGTAGAGACACTTCGGAGCTGTACGTAAACCTTCACTGTCGGCTGTAGTGAGTGGCTTTTAGCTGGAGGAGGAAAGCCGAGAAGTAAGGTGCTTGTGCTGTACGAAACCACAGAGCAACAGTGTACATGTATCGAGAGAACGATGCTATAATCATCATGATACTGAGCTATTTTGTTACTAGCGGTACAGGGCAAGCAATTGCGTGGCAGTCCACTGACATGTACACATGGCTTGAACTTCAGAGAACAGTTAGCTCGAGAATGTATGGCTGCAAGCTTTCTCCAAACCTAGAACGTCCATCAGATGTTGCTTATCACAGTCCTTGTTCCCGTCCTGGCACCGTGTACAAGGGGGAAGGAAACGGATTAGGGTTGTCCGTTCCCGTTGCATCGCAGAGGAGTAGAAGCATCTGGACAGAAAAGCGAGAAGTTATCAGAGAAAGAGAGGCCAAAGTAGATGACAAGGAGCAAATGCAAAAAGTGTTGATGACAATTTGGAAGAGTCGTTCAAGGAATTCATAGAAAAGAGTTGTTTCAGTTCCAGAAGCACGGTCAGAGTCGGGTCAGCATATTCCGAGGTCAAAAGTAGAGTATCCTTCCAGCAGTGAGACGAGTTTCACAGTAGGCAGATCTTCCTCCTCTGTTTGTTCATGCCTCATGCACCTGGTCCTGGGGACGGAGATTTACAGAAGATCTCCTGTATCCATAATTCTGTAGCAAATTTTACGAAGTTAAGAGATCATGAAGATGTTGCCTTTGACGTCAGAAGAAGGAGTAATGAAGTCCCACAGCTTCCGGTAATAGTTTCATACCATGGACCCTACTTCTCACGAAACATGTGTGTAAGGGGAATTGCGCTGGGGGATATTTCAGCATCTGGAACTTGCATGCTAAAATCTAGCCTGTATGGAAAACTACAATCCAACATTTTGCTTGTAGTTAGGAGACTAACAATAGAAGCCCAACTGGTAAAACACTGTTTCGCTGAAAGAACTGCATTCCTCCGGAGATGAATTGATTGTTCAAGGTGTACCATACTTTCCTCTCGAGAAAGAGTTGAAAATTGAGACCACATCCACGAGGTGAAAAGTAGAGTCTACTCGTGACATCACGAAATTATTCTCCGCTGACGACAGCAAACGCACCGCTGAACGACGTACACCGTAATAATACCCACATTCCTGTATTGTTGCTGTCCAGCTTCGAGCAAGTACAGTAAAGAAGATTTTGGCTACATGTACAGTACAACCGGTCTTGGCAAGGCTCATTCATTTCATTTCACTGTGGCAGTTTGTTTGGGTCTCGTGGCACATCGCTAGTCACTTATTCAGTCTGGCATGGACGTTCGGAGGTTTCATTCGTTTATTTGGTTCCTGGTGGATAAGGTTGAAGCTCACTCACTGTCAGGTCAGCAGGTAATCCTTATTTTATATGAGAATAGGTTACGGTGTGTGAAATGTATCGTCGTTTCCCAAACAGATTCTGTACAAGTGCAATCCCATGATATGCCCACGCTTTGTCAGCATCACAGACTCACAGAATGAACAGGTGATGGAGTGTGGGTTTTTTTCATGGCCATCTACAGTCATCCGTAAGTGGGTCGACACAGTTCCATATGAGTATCATAGCCTTGCCATGGTTACAACTCTGGGAGATGTTCAAATATAAGACTTTTACCGTATCCAAATAACGCTTCGGTCGTCGTGGGGGGAAGTGCTCTCTCTTCTGCTGCATTATGCGACTTCCTCACAACCAGGAAGTACCTAATTTCACTTCTCACTAGAGTATAGTACAGTACCACGTTTCCCTGCCTAATCTCGAATCAGTACAATGATTATAATCTTCTGTTGGTGGGACGTCACTGTCTGTCAAACTTCTAGAAGATAATATACTGCGTCAAAGGTCAACTTCTAAGACTTGGAAGAACGATACACAAAGTAAAGTTAGTGACTGCCTCAACGCCACTCCAGCTTTTTACTCCCTCAGTCCCCCGCAGGAACATTAGAGCTCCCTAAGTCCCTCAAAGTTGAGAATTTCTTCCTCAGTCTCTTATCGACAGGAGTTCCGGTAGCAACTGCAGTCATAGTCGAAATCAGTGTATTCGTGAGAAAACATGGTTGAACAACGTTCGACGGAACAGAGTACAGTGCACACTGCAGTTTTATGCGATCGTGATTTTATCAAAACAGGTTCGACCGGGACGTAAAACTGCCTGTTACCGGTCAAGGGAATGAGGAAGAAATTCTCAACTTCGAGGGAATTAGGCTCTAATGTTCCTGCGGGGGACTGAGGGAGTAAAAGGCTGAACGCCACTCGGTACCAAGTCGGTGGCTCCAGGAAGTACTAGTACTGTAACATCAATGCCTCTGCACCTACTGAAGTTTTAGCAACCGAAGTCTCTCTCTGTAACGTTCGACCGCAGATCTCGGAATAGATTCTTTTATTTCTAATCAATGAACTGCCGAACGTGAACCTCCCTGAAGAACTGTATACTTTATTTGTGTCTCCAGATCCAGTTCGTTAAACTATCAGCTAATAAGCACCGAGGATTTGATAACTGTTGAACAGGTTTCGAATAACCAACTAGTCTTTTATAGGTCTCTGGTTAATCTTAGGTTACTAAATACAGGTGGAACTATTCTAGACCTGGGTTGCATAAAATTTGGGCAGCGCTTCCGCTACTGGTGATCAAGTCGGAACGCCAGGACCCACAAGGAGCAACCGCCAAGACTAGGAGACCTAGTAGATGCTAGGAAGTAGGAAGGCAAAGCAATTACACCGAAATGAAGTCAACACGACACCAGATGCGCCCAACTCAGTTTTAGCACACAACTCAAGCCTACTTATCAGAATGGAGAAAGTCACGGGCTCATATACATTACATGGCATTACTTGCTGACAAGGTCACGCAGCGCTCTTGGACCGGCAATCCTTCACTACTCATCAACTCTGCTGTGACTAAGACTTCACCCGAGAACCTACTTTCACTCTGAACGCTCTGATTTCTGTTGCTCAACAGATCAGACCCCAAGTCAGCGATCTAATCAACACCCCAAGTCTGCTCTCAAGGTCCCTCTTCAAATCTGCTCTCCAAGGAGCTTGATGTGCATCAGTTCTAGCTCCTGATTTCTGACCTCAAAGGCAATGTACACTACACTGAAAAATACAGTCTCCTCCTTCACCACCAAGAGTGCTCTCTCCAAAACTGAAAAACTGAGAATGGCCCCTTTAGGGCTCGCGACACTCTTTTATCTAGTCTCTTGAGCCTGCTTTATGACCATGCAGCTGCCACTTTTGGGTTAATCACTGTCCGAATGCCATCTGGTTTGGAGAAAAAGCAAAAGGTGTTACACTCTCCAAGGCATGTCTACGTAGATAGATAGACTGTAGGCTGAATGACCTCGTACGTATACTACGTATATGTGAGACTGTGAGTAGTACTGAAGCTTGGAATGACTTGGAGAAGCTCCAACCACCATCTGTCGATGGAGTGCTTATCAAACTGAATCTCAACTGTTCTTCTGAGATCCAGTTCTGCACGACTGAAGTAAAACTTTTCACTCCCCAAAAGTTTTGTCCTCTAGCCACTTAAAAGTACATTATGTATGGCCTGAAACCTCGTAAAGAAGAGTTGAAATAAATCAGCAACAACGTAGCCTCCACAAGTGGAACATCACAATGGTCGATCATATATGTGTCGCGTAAGAAAACGGACAAAGATTTTCTCCTGCCGAACAATGACGAAGAGAGAGAGAGAGAGAGAGAGAGTGCAGCAAGGAATGTACACTAGAAAGCCAAGATACAGAGTTCGAGGGACAACTGGCAAACCTAAAGAACCCGGAAGCCATACTGTACTACAGAATGGTTCAAAACGTTCGGCACCTTGACAAGGTAAGCTTACCCACACAGGAGAATTTCGACACTTGGAGCGATGGATGACCTCAAAAGGGATAAACATCATGATCAGTAGATGACGAAGTCCTTTGCTCGAAGCTTGTTTGTTTGTTTGTTTTTCTTCCGTCTTCTTTCTCTTCACCAAAAAGTGGTTGCCGGGGCCGTTCGTGAAACTAAGAAGAGGAAAGGGGCAGATCCACTCACATCAATGTTTCGGTTGGGCAAGGAGAACATATGGTTTCGAGTGGGATTTCGTGCGCTAATGGTTGTGTATATTCAACTGGAAAATGAATACTCTGTTGAGTGTCGAGCACCTCATGATCACGCAGTTCTTTCCAGGTAACCTTTCTGACTGACTTCGCACTTGGTTTCGATATATAGAAGGAATAAATCCAGGCAGAGGGAGACAGTAGTAGCGTTGCTGTTGCTCAAGTATCTGTGTAGCATATCATTTAATCACCAACCGTGCTTTTTCTCTGACTTCCATTGGATTCTTGTTGGAATTGGTTCTTCAAGCAAGTCTCGTCTCGTCTCCAGAGGGGAACAAGTTTTGTCTCCATTAAGCAGGTAGCTGACGATCCACTACGGCTGGGGGTGACGGTGGGTCATTCTTCACATGGACAGTGATCCCCAGACCCAATAGCAGGATGATGAGCCTTATCACATCTTTTTCTGTGAAGAACGTATTAAGAGAAGTTGGGGTAAGTCTCATCAGATTGTACTTGATTGCTGAAAGAGACAGTCTCTCGTGATAAACGCGCATCCTTATTGTTATCACCTGCACCTGCCTAGCTTCACATGTTAGGCTCAAAGTACAAGTACACAAGTACTCTATAAACCTGACGTTGCCTTCTTTTCATACACTTAAAATCTATTGTTTGGCTGATGAGAAGAATTCCAGGTACTTAAGGATTCTTCTTCTGTACTTGGGCTATGTACTTGGGGGTGACTAGACCTCCTACACGGTTTGTTTTTTATAGAGATAATACACATGTTGTAGCTCTGCAAGATATGCTTCAATGGGTACATACATAATTATGTTGTTCTGTTGGCACCATTGGAATTTGGAAGTCTGGTAGCATCATGCAATCGCCTAATCTGCCGGAACTAGTCTCATCAAAGGGGAAGAGTGGTGTGGCTACGGATCAGGAGGCTGTCCTTGTTCCTATGTACCTGAACTGTTGGCATTGATTGCTCAGTTGTGTCAAAACTGGTGTGAAGATAGTGACTGCAAGCAATCAGTCAGGCTGGAAAAGTATCAGAACAGTGAGGCACTTAGCCACGAGGGACGATCGAAACAGTAACCTTCAGTCCCCTCTAGAGAGAGTACTACCTGCCTCCAAATGCATGTGACTGCAAGCATTCTGCTGGCCCAGTGCATACTGAAATTTCTTAGATTAATTGCTATTGGGTTTGTATACCTATTTTCGGTCCAACCTACTACCTGCTTCAGAAAATTGTACGTTTTCAAGGGCAGTACCCTTCTACAACAACCCCATCTAAGTGCGTCTTGTTCAAGGAACTTGGTCCATGATACAAACGTGGAGGAAACAACGGCTACATAAAGAGTCGATCACCTGACTATACTAGCAGATGTACTCGAGCTAATGACGAACGTACACTCAAGTGCAACTTCATCCAGAACACAAGAGTGGAGGAAACAATGATTAGGCGAAGAATATCTCCCAAGCAGGATCATGATTACTAGGGCTAATCAGCAAGAGACACTGGGACTGAGTTGCTTCACGACTTAGGTGCGTCTGTGTTTACCTCCATAATGGAAGGAATAGACCACACTGACATTTCTTCTTGATGTAATATTCTGGGAAGAGTGCTGATGTTCCATACCTGCATGCGCTACGGTCTTCAGAAGTCAGAAAATAGAGGGCACGTAAACACGACGAATGGCATATGCGGCCTCTGACCTGGTCCAAGGGCCATTTCATGCAACTGTTAGTTACATCATACTTTCCAATCACCTGATGGCACGAAACCACAATGTAAAACATTCCAAAGCAGCCCGGAATGTCATGTTCAACTGAACTTCGATGACAAC
Source organism: Asterella californica (assembly GCA_036924285.1). Taxonomy (NCBI): domain Eukaryota; kingdom Viridiplantae; phylum Streptophyta; class Marchantiopsida; order Marchantiales; family Aytoniaceae; genus Asterella; species Asterella californica. The sequence continues at coordinate 27,268,242 of JAYKYS010000006.1, read as the reverse complement.
GAAGTTCACCAAAGTAGGTCAAGTGTGCAGTTCTAAAACAGGTGGAAGAGTTCTAATATAGATGACGCTCGAGAATATAATACGGTTCTTAAAATAAAGAGCTCATTATTACGAGGTTGGCTGATATCCTTGTATCAAGGTGCCGCCAACTCCCATCAGCTGGCTCACCTCGTCTGTAGGTCTTGCCAAACAAGCTTTCATCCTAAACTTTGTCAAGCAGACAACAGGGTTGTCGATTTCACCCACATTTTATTTTGATTGGGCAGACGGTTTACTTGTTTCCAAACTATGAGCAAAAAATGGAGCAGTACATAGCAAGGCACGACATAAGACCTTTTCCTCGCATAAGACTTTTAATGGTAGGCCATCTGTACTGGGTGCAAGACGTAAAGAGTTTAAACAAAGCAAGGCTCACTAAGTCAGACAAAGGGACAAACAGAAAGAGCAGTAGAAATGAACCACAGCCACTCTGATTACTCCTGGGGCTTCTGGCCTTGCCTTGCCAGTGACAGAGAATCGCGTCATGCATTTGAATTAGTGCCTAAGGCTGAATGTAATCCTTCCTCCAGGTATTTCTCTGCATCTTCAGACTCAGAGTCTTTCATTTCCTTCGGTGACTAGTTCTGCCAGTCCTTTATCCTGTTCACATGACGTGTTATATATGACACCAGAACACGAGACTTTACTAGAGCAAGTACGAACCGAAAACAATCTTCGTGCAAAAGTAGAACCGTCATCCTACAACTCGAAGACAAGATTTAGTTGTTTCTAGTAACAGTTTCGTCATGGAGTTTTCTCGACGAAACGTTGTACCCAACGCAGAGAGAAAAGTTTTGCTCTGAGTCTGTTGTTCAGGAGTGAGGTTTTTGCACTCAGTCTGTTTCTTCATGAGCTGAACCCCACTGTGTCAGAGAAGTGTGAGGGATCGAGCTTGAACCTCCACGGTGGGAGGTTGAACGTTTCCACCTCCCACCAAGCTAACGCCTGATGGGTGAAGACCGGATTTAGTAAAAGGCATCCTTCATCGGCCTGGATTCTGGCCCGAAGCTTAAAATCAGCGAGAGGGAACTTCTCAGAGAAGTCAGTATCAGTTGGTTATCAAAAGTAGCACAGCATCACGCCTCAGCTTGTGAAAGGATCAACCACAACAGCAGGTGCTGAAATTCAATGGACTGACTAGTCTAGAAAGATAGATCCGGGGAAGCAAATTTTATAATCTTCTACACTAAGATTGTAAGGGCTCGTACGTATCTCACCGAAATGTATGACACGATTGTGATTCTTCCCATCCAGACCTGACGGAGATCGATCCTGGTAAGATCGAAGCGTATCACGAATAGGTTTCGCTTCCGCTCCAAGTCCTTCCGTAGCTCCACCATTCGCATCAGCACACCATGACTAATCTCAGGCGTGTAATCAAGGCGCGAGTCAGCATGCACTGCCTGCCTAGAAAGTTCGCACACTGCTCGCTCGATCATTCAGGAAAAATTACCATCAAGGATACAGTTCAAACGAAGACTACCGGTGGTTCGAATTCACACAGTCACAGCACAAGCTTGAGGCCCAAGCTCTAAGGTGAGTAAGCAGGGCCCTTACCTGTCCGGACGTTGCAAATTTCTCGTCTTGAAAGTGGCAAAAGAATTCTTCTCCTTATAGTTAGCAAGCTGCTGAAGATACTGTCTTCCATTTGACTGCCGTCAGTTTTAGGTTGGTCTGCCATTGTATCATAAATGGGCCCCTCCCCGACGGAAGCCTCCTCTTCCAGCTGCCATATTGTCCTCCCTCCGAGCACATTACAGAATGCGTTTACGCAAAAGGATAGCTGCGCATTAAGCACCAGAAGGAATAAACTCGAATTACCACCATGAATCTAGGTGCCATCGTCTTAGCGACATGTATCGAATATCTGAGCTCACTTTCCCAAACAGGTGAGCCTAGCAATTGCCTCGCGAGTATTGTCCGGCAGCATCTTCGACTCGTTCAGATCTCTGGATCGCTTCTCCTGAACATCGGCCTTCTTCAACCGTTACGAATGATCTGCCACCGCCAACACGAAGCTGCCGAAACCACACCAACCACGCTCTAGACACGGTTGCGGAAGGAGGCAACCACCATTCGCTGGTCCATCCTAACCTCGGCTGAGCTTCCACTTCTGTGAGATTCTAATTCTATTTTACAATGGACTAAGTTGAGAATCAATATCATCGACTTACTGATCATGAGCTTGAAAGCAGGATATTGACAGGATCACATTCTGCAGGTACGATTGTAAACAGAGATTCAACATTAACTCTGGAAGTTTCTGGGGTTTCGTCTCCACATTGTTTGATCGACAGGAGTAACATTAAGTTCGTCTCTGATAGTCTCTAAGGCATGGATATATAACTTGGCTTGGTTTCTCCACTTGAGTTCTGATGCTGCGCGTCACAATGGCAAGTAGCTTATAATCACCTGTGGTCCCAGAGTATTTACTTTCTGGTTTCCATATATCCATGTCCAATAATTGAGCAACAGGGCCAAGTGTGTGAGCAGATGCAAACACATTTTAAGACACTGTCAGGTTCTCTTGTGCTTTCTTAAGTTTTTGCTTACTCGAGAAGATGTCACTGCATAGATTTTTTCGCAGAAATCCTGCTGGGTCCGAACATATCAGCTCTGCGGATTTGCACCACTTGGTTTCTGTCATAGAAATAATTCGAATTAAACCCTGCTTCCCTTTTACAGCCAACTGCTGCTTCGTGTGATTCCTCCTGCCCTCTAGCATAGAAATGGGAACTATACACTAGAATTATATCAATACGAAGCAAACTTCCGGTCAGTCCAATTGATCGGACTTGTCTTTCCTTAGGAAGTTAAAACTTTCTCAACATTCCTATGCTCCTGCGTACTGCCTGGGATTCCATCATGGCGTCTAGTACTGGGCAACAGTTTCATTGACTTTGTGTGTGTGAAGGGAAGTTGAACATGCTGCTATTGCTAGAAGCGGGAGGTGTCCAGAACTCAATCTTCGCAAATCAAACACGGATGGAAACGCCACAGGCAGCCTGTTTGAGCAGATAATATGAACTTTCTTTAACGAATATGTATGACCCTGGCTCTGTCAGTAGTCCAGAACATAACCATCATCCGCAAGGACTTGTTCACGAATTCATTCAGTGGTTTTCGTGATCCAATCGGCAACGAGACTGCTTCTCGTCCTAGAGCAGTGATTTCACAGATGGATACTGTCAAAAGCGGAACACTCGCATACTTACTTTCCCGTAATTTGAACGTGCAAATTTTCTAGGTTCGTTCGCCGAGGAAACTTCGACAAACTCGACAAGAAGAACATATTAAATAAACGTTTGAGAAGAGCTCAAGGTCCTTGGCACTTAGCCTGGAGACTGCATCGTCAACCAATTCCTCTGCCTAGGTTCTTGAAGAACATATGCTTGATCGTTTCTCATCGTCATGTCCACCACAATCTGCCAGTCCTGGCCCTCCCTGAAGCTGCTGACTAGTACTATAGCGGAAGACTATGTATCAAGACTTTTGATGCATTATACTTTCCCCTATCAACCCGAGAGGAGTTCATCACTTCTGAATCGTATACTACGTTTGCACCACCTCTAAGATTTGTTGACCCCGATTCTTCACCATTTCCCAATTAAGCTGAAAGATCATAGTTTCTCTTTCCTCTCTTCTTGCCTTTTCTCCTTCCTGGTCTGTCCGTTCATAGTCCCTGATTAATTACACTCCAACTCCACCATATTAGATATGTATCTAGTGCGTGTCACAGTTCTAAGTACAAATCTCTTCCCATTGGCAAGATTCATTCTATGCTTGCGTGCTCTTCTGGCTGCCTGAACTTCCTCTTCGATCGGAGAATTCGAAGTCCCAGCGCTTCTGTGCTCTTTGATTCTTCACCGCAGCTGGCATACTTGACCGAGCCTTTACATCACTAGATTACATTCTTCGGATCCGGTTACTTGCAAAGTCATGTTCCCCGGCTGAAACATCTGCTAGCAGTTTGACTTTTATGTCAGACTGCTCCTCCACTTCGGTGACTGTCACATCAAGCAACTCATGATCATTTTATTTGTTAGTCCTCGAGAACTTGCGACAACCGTGATCACTGGAGGATCTGTTTGTCAAGGGGCACAAGTTGTGATCCAGTTGCATTTTACAAGCTCTTGTTCATGTTTAGCTTCCATCAGAGATGCATGGTTCTAATTCAGTCTCGCTTCCCCGACTTAAAGTTGTTGTCCTGCAGTCGTGTGATTACCTTCATCCTTCGTCTTTCTAGACAAGGTTCAACTGATTTTCTTGTCGAGACTTGCCAACTTGGGAACGGAGTGCAGGGACCTCAATGAGCTCTCTAGCTCAGTGTCACCAACTTCACTTGAAAAAGCATCTCTTCAGCAGTTTAAAACTCAACGTCCTCTCGCTGCTCTCTAACCTGCCGCTTTGAGATTTCGATCTTTCACAGTTCCTTGTGCGTGGATGTCATCACCTTGGATGTGCATGAACTTACTCTCAATGATCTTCCAAGGCACTTAGTGATCCAGCAAGCTTCAAATGACTCTTCTTCTTCGTTGTAAATAACTGACCTCAGCGGCTTTCATCTTCATGTCAAAGTCATTAGTCACGATTCCAATTTCTGACCATGGAGTTTCCTTCATGGACCTACCATGATCATGTCGACATTCTTGGACGGTCTCAGTCCAAAACTTTCAGGAGACAAATTCACTGGGAGACTGAGGGTAGTGGCGAGTCATGTGCACGTGCCATGTGGTGTTTGACCTGGACTTAGTATGTTGATAAACTTGCCATGAGTAATAGGAGTGTCAATGTTGGAACCTTTTCGAATGTTTCTGGACCCGCGGGAACGAGTTACGACTTCTTCTCGACCTTGGCAAGTGTTTTCTGCGGGAACCTCCGGTAGAAAAATGTCGCGGGAGTTATTTTATTGTGTCTTCAATTGTTTCGCTCGTTTGTTTTTGTGTAGAAATCTACTCTTTCAGAGTAATGATGTCAGATGACAAAGGTGAAAAATAATCATGAAAATGAATTTGCTTCCAGTTCAGAAAGGTGACCCAAAATGAACCGCGGTTCAGTAAAAAATTTGCTGTTGAAAAGTTCCGATCTTCTATCTTTCACCCGTAGGAGAAATATTTCACTTTAACATTGACACCCCCTATTAGCTTGTTGCAGCCAGTCCGTCCATAGGCGGTGCTGCGTGGGATCAAGTCCTCTTGCCGGGAGGTCCGTGCAAAGACAACCACATTCGGCGGCAGAAAGCTCCACGGCGAAATAGAGCCAAAAATATATGGCGTCGCGGGTCTAACTCACTTCTTGTTTGGAGAAAAATAGAAGAAGAAAATTATCTGTGGATAAATTTGACGAAAAGATTCTAAGTTGAATTTAAACCCTCATATGAGTACAAGATTGTTGAGGTACCCGGAGTTAAAGTTACTTAAACCCCTGGTGTCCTTACAAATAGTCTTGGTAACCAACACGACCTCACTTTGGAGGTTCACTGTCTGCACTTTCTTGCTAGGATGTAATCTGTCAAGTAACTATTTAAATCAAATCTGCCGAAGAGCTTTACAATATGTAATTCACTTCAAAACAAACGGTTGAATATATTCGGTTGACACATGTTGTAATGAAGGTTTTGTGGTTTCTTGGAACAAAAAGAGTATCGAGAGATTTGCCTAACGTAAGAGAGATTTGCCTCTGTTTTGAGAGGGAGAAAAAACAGTTATTCTTTTGCATGCTTTTATATTCACATGGGGGTTTAACCGTCTAGTTTAGCGAGTCAAACGTTCCAAATGGAGTTTACATTAAAACCATTTTGTTTGGATTTAAGGATTGAGTTGTTCCATGAGCATGAGATCGAATCTCTGAGTGAAAATTTTCAGAATTAGAGTGTGCTCTATCAGATTACTACGTGTGAAAATTCAACTCATTTGGTCAAGAGAAGGTGTTGAGGTCGTGGATTTTAGCCACCATGTCTGTAAAGCTCATAAGTTAGCATAGATGAAAAGCTTGGTCCATTTCAGGCAATTGGTTTGAAGTCTGAAAAAACTTCAAAGAGTAGTAGGAGGAGTCAAAGGGAATTTCTTGTGAAAAACGTTTGCGTCCAGTTGGAAGTTCTAGTTCAGAGCAAGAGGTTGCCAAAGTTCAGATTACAGCGTGTCGGGTTTTGAAAAAGAGGAGAGATTTCACCTACATCTCTTGGTTCGTCTTGAATAAACGACTTGGGGTTTCAAGGTGGAACTTCTTGAAAGTACTCTTATGAACTAAAGCATACGTTTATCATGTGTAGATCATTCATGTACTTAGAATAAGACTGGACGTCCAATTGTGTTGTGTGGTGCATGTGTATTACACTTAAGATCAAGTTAGATCAGTAAAAACTGAGACAAAGTCTGATATATTGGGTAGTGAGAGCATTAGTATTTTATCGATTTGGTCCAAGGTTTTGTCGTATCTCTCTATAGCAAGATACCACGTGTATTCTTAGATCAAACTTCACGCTCTATGACAACGTTCTAGAACGAGTGGTAGTAAAGACAACTTCTTCCAACTGTAGTAATAGGAGTTGGAGAGTCTTCAACACCTATAAAGTGTTGTCATATTGTAGGACATAAAAGATGTGACTAGAAATAAGTGAGGTATCTGACTGTGGAAAGTGTGTGTACGATTGAAAAAGAAGAACAATAACGCACGAATGTCAAATTCTTGAATATTTTTGTCTTTATAAATCAAAATTTACAACCAGACTTCAGACGTTTGGAAAGTATCCACACAAGTTCTCAAACTAAATTCTATCAACCTCCTTACGAGCCACCTAAAATACCTTTCCAACAATACTTAAAGTGTTTGAAAAGGACCTCCCTATCAACAGTTACACCGCTTCAAAGATTTATGTCGTTTCCTCTTCTACCTTTCCCTACCATTCAACTTCAGGATGTGTCATGAAGTTAGTTTGTTAGAGAGTTGTGCTATTTCTCGAATTGGAGTTTCTCAACCCCTTCCTCTCAAGAAGTCGATTTCGATGAAATTCGACACAATCCAAATCGACCTTCGAGCAAGTTATGCTGCTTCAAATACGTCCCAAAGTTCACTTGGAAAATAAGTTGACTAAACTCCAAGTTGTCCGCTCGTCAAGCTGATTCCAACATATCAATTTTGTCTGAAAGGACTTTTGTGCAAGGAGTTCCAAAGGATTTTCTTCTCTTCAAGCTCTCAGTTCAATAATTTAGTAATCAACAACAGGGAGTTATGACATTCCAAAGTGTGGATCCTCGTGTGTCGCAATTATTTTTTGCTTGGTAATTGTCCAAACTGAGCTCTATGTTCTTCTCGTCGAGCTGAAAAAGTGCATCCCAAACATACCTCGAGCAAGGAGTTATGCCCTTCTCAAGTTTTCTCCTACCTCCTCCCAAACCTTGAACTTCGAGACACGTCTCGAAGTTCAACTTCCCAAACATCATTAACTTTGAGATGCATCCTGAAGTTCAACCTCTCCAAAATCATGAACTTCAAGATGCGTCATGAAGTTCAACTCCTCAAAATCTTCAACTTCGGGATGCACTCCGAAGTTCACTTTTGACTTTTTGACCCATTTAATCCAACTCGACCTAGACCGAAAATCATAGAGTAAACTTGGCAGCCTATCGATGTTTTGACCCAAAATTTTTCTGCCAAATGACTCTGGCGGTGGAGCTTTTATACTTTTGACAAGCAGCCCACCTAGATTCACGTGTCATCTCCATGTTCAGTCACATGCACATTGCCACATCAGCAACCCAAACCACTTTCACAACCATCCAATCAGCATTCATCAGGTCAACCTTATCCACAAGAGTCCACATCAACATCAGACTGCCACGTGTCATCACATGTTGTCACGAGGTCAGTATACACACACATGTCAATCCCTTGCTGTCACATCATTACCATGTGAACATGTGAACATGTCTGCAAAAAAAATTTGACACATGTCAATTTTTCACAGCGCATTTTTCACTTTTTGACCAGTCAGAAAAAGTGCCACATCAACATCGTGATGCATTAGACCCCTAAAAAGTGAAACTAGTCGTAACTCTCTCGTCTTGACTCTGTTCACAATGAGTTTGGTTCTCTCGACAAGACCTTCCAATGCTGTTGTTAGAACTATGTTTGCAGTAAGTTAAGAAAATAGTTTCCCTATGATCTTGGTTTCACACCGGTGGAGTCTGAGGAATCTGTTGTGCTGAACATTAGACATGACATCCAACATATAAGAGCAGAAAGATAGGTACATAAGAAAGTTATGGTTCTCTTTACAAATGGAACATATTTCTGGTCTAGTGGGACAATCTCGGGCTATATGATCCTGACCACAACCCACAACCACGAAAATTACCTTGTTCTCTTCCTTGATCCCTAGGAGGTGGATCTTGAGATGCTGGTTGAATCGCTGAACTTGTTGTATTGTTGGTATTGATCGTGTTGCTGAGCAACTGCTGTTACAGTCTCTTCTCTCTGTGAAGGATTATTGTTTCGTTGATTTCTCTATAAAGTCATGCGATCTTCAGTGACATGTCTGATTCTTTGCTGTATATACAAAAGTTGTAGGTGTAATGTAAGGTTGGTACGACTTTCAACTCCACACCTGGTACAAACCACATTACTGTTTCTGATCGGAGGAGGAACAACCCGAGGTTGCTGTTGAGGATACTATTGAATAGTATTCATAGGTTTCATATTTGGATTAAGAGTACCCATCATTCCTTGTATACTTGGCATACCTACCATTTCGTGATATTATGTAAGGGATTAAATCCCACAGGAGTTGGCATCATCATCGACGCATTGTAATCATAAGGTGATTGTGGTAAGTGATATTCTAACGTGGGTTGCATAAGGTATACCGGAAAGTACTGATGGATCAATGTATGATTGTTATGCTTCGTCTGACCCATTTGTAGAGCAAATGGTTTAAGAATCTTTGGTTGATTGAGATGTACTCATTGACATAAGCTCAACCTTCTATCTTATCATATGCTTGATCCAAATACTTGTTAAGTGTGACCTACTCATATGCAGATTACGGTAATGCTTTCGTAAAGTATTTAAACAACATAATGTCTGTTATCTTATCATTGAGTTGCGCAACATAGAGCTTAAACCGATGAATAAACTTCTTCATAGACTTGTTTGTATCTTTACGATGGAATCTATATAATTTTAAACCTCCTACTGGTATGAAGAAAATCTCTTCTTATCTTCTGTAACGAGATATTCTAGTCTGCAGTGGTTACTACAAGTAACCATTGATACCATGTATCTGCTTCTCCTGTTAAATAAGGTCTAATGAAAGTCATTTTAAGGATGTTGTCAATGATATCAAACTCCTAGATATTGACTCAAATTTACTAATAAAACTAGAGAAATCCTAGTTTCATTGAATGAAAATAAGGACATCGGTATCTGTGCTAATGCATTTGATTGAGTCAAAACTGTAGATGTCATCTCAGACACAACTGAAGTGGTAGTCCTAGTTGGTAAACTTACAGATACAGATGCCATGACTATTGACAGAATAACAAGCATAGACAATAGTTGTGTTTTTGTCTCCTAGATAGTAGTTTTTCGGAACGTGTTGGGGTCGTGGATTTTAGCCACTGAGATTTGTAAAGCTCATAAGTTAACACAGACAAAACACTTAGTCCATTTTGAGCAACTGGTTCCAGATCTGGAGCTAAAATATCAAAGAGTAGTAGTGAGGGGTCAGAGAGAATTTCCTGTGAAATTTGAGCTCAATTGGAAGTTCGAGTTGGGAGCAATAGGTTGCCAAAGTTCAGGTTACAGCGTGGTGGGGTTTGAAGGAGAAGATTGATTTCACCTACATCTCTTGGTTGGATTGAACTAACGACTTGGGGTTTGACGGTAGAACTTTCTGGAGTGCTGCAAGTGAGTCAAGGGAGCCATGTTGTGAACTCGACGTAGAGATTGTAATCAGAGAAGATGTTATACTATGCGAAGTTGCTGATAGAGAATCTCTAACTACAAGATACTGTTATCTTCGGCGTCAAGCTCTAAGCTCAATGGTTGCTTGTTGCGTGCATGCCATACCTTGCTGAAAGCTTTAGAAGACAACCTTTCTAGTGGTATTATGCATGCCTAGTTTGAAGCTTGTTGATCATCCAAAACTAGATCAAACATGAGGGTCAAGATGAAGGGTTGAGCGTTTCGAGTTAGAAGTGTTAGAAATGATAAATTTCGATCTATTTCAGTAGGAATCAATATGTTATAACTATCGTCGGAAAGCTTGTACAGTAAGCTATCCATTGCTGTAAGATTCATCTTGAATGGAGCTCATATCAGCGAACTAAAGAAGATCAAAGTTGTACATTTTTTAAATAGTTTGTCGTGGAAAGTCAATGAAGAGAATATTGTTAGTGCACAAGCCGGTCTAAGGGATTGTTTGAAGGTGCTCGCAACTAAAGCATTTGTTTATCATGTATGAATCTTTTCTATACTTAGAATATGATTGAACGCCTAGTTGTATTGTGTGGTGCACTTGTGATCAAGTTAGGTCGGTAGAATTTAGACAAATAGATACTAAAGTCGAGATAAAGTCAGATCGACTGGGTAGTGAGAGCACAAGGACTGTATTGAGTTGGTCCAAGGTCTTGGTGTATATCTCTACAGCTAGATACTCAATGTATACTCACACAAAAATTCACGTTCTAGAGCACGAGAGCAATTACGATGGCAAAAAAAGTGATGGAAGAAGAGGATACCCTACTTCTTTGCATGAAGAAGACTTGTAATGTAGAACCCTATCGAGGTAATCGTGCCATGGAAGTGTTGGAAGGATGGATCACGTGCATGAGTAATTTCCAATCGCAAGTAAATGACTATACAATAGAGAGGTTTGTCATTGAGTATTTGGCAGACAAAGCTCTCACGTGGTACACAATATGGAGCATATCTCTCATCACAAAAGGACGTCAAGTTTCATGGAGTGGCATCCAAGAAAGACTACTCAAAAATTTTCAAACTGTAGATTCAATCCAAATGACACAAATGAAATCGTGGGACCTCAAGCAAAAAGAGAGTGTGCAAGAGTATATGGAAAAATCTCGAGATCTAAAAGTGACCATTATCGATATGAGTCCCGCTGAAGCTCTTGATGCACTCAAGAGCTTCAGCGGGAGAGAGAACAAAATAATAGGATTCAGTAAGAGGTGATGGTTAACAATCCTCGCATCGTGGAAGCAACCATTGAAAATGTCTTATGAATTGCAAGAGCCATTGGAACAACTTGTACCAATGTAGAAGAGATGGTTACACATACAAGTAATCAATATACAGTCCTACATCTATGGAGCTTGAGAACTTGCAATTCCGTGAAAGTTATCCACATCCATTCAATGATGAAAATCAAAGAGATCATCTTAGAGAACCACCAAGGTGTTATGCGCATACACATCGCTACACAACATACATCGCTATCAGAGATACATCACACATACACATAACACATGGACGATTTCATACACATACACAAGTGTACCACAATGATAAACGGTATATACTCACTCCACCATGCCAACAGACACTAAACAATCATTAAAGTCGAGCCAAATCCACTCTGTGCTTGCAGAGAATCTAGATTACACTCACCAAGACTACCCACCATAGTTAGGAGCTTGAAGGCTCAACTCGAAGAACTAAGGTCTCCAAGCCCTATATGCAAAGTCCCTTAGTGGGCTATCCCACCAACTCATCCTAATGACACTAACGGCCCTACTGAGATTCGTCACTTCGCACTCAATCAACCTAGTCGAGATGTCAAACTGACGTGACAGCTGTCATGCGGGTACACGTCTCTACGCAACATATATTGTTGTCAGAGGTACACCACACATACACATAACACATGGACAATGTCATACACATACACAAGTGTATCACAATCACCCCCCTAACTGACGGTTAGAACCATCTAACTCTAGATAGCCTCATATCGCAACTACGTGGTATACACCTTCATGCGTGCAAGGATCAGGAGGTCGGGTGCTACATCGTCCCATCGTTAGTCGTCTGTCTGCAATCCATACCACGTAAAGATCTAATCGGCTATCTCTGCTATATACATCGAGGACAAACCCACCGTCCAACAAGAATGACACTGAGAGACGTAGTCAAACATGACATGTGCCAACCTCCCGAACAACCATCACACACCAACATACGGACTGCTCCACCAGCAGATCCACACAACATACACCTCAAGCCTACGCATACAACTGGTAAGTTTGGGTCAATGATACCATCGATGTTGAGAAGATGACATGACTCACAATTACGCACATGGTTCTTCCAAAAAACACCATCATGGCCCTGTAATATTTGTACTCCAGAAGATAACATCTCACGCACGAGTAAAATAGTGCACCCTCGTCACATTCAACGTCATCGGTGCAGTCTGCTGTAAATAGATATAATCACCAAGATGAAACTTACGAATCGATGATCGACAAACTCCTCCTCGAATAGCCGTATATCGCAACGTGTCTCTATGCTGAGCAATCGCTAGGTTCTCAAAAGCCATGGCATAACTCTCAGAAATGTCTCTGCTTGTTGAGAACATGCTCTCACCCACATATTCGGGTCATCAAGGTTCAGCACCTCAGCAGAATCACGACGAATGACCGAAGGTAAATCTAGATCTCGACCATACAATAGAAAGTACGGTGAGAAGGAAGCCAAAGACGCTTGTCGGCTAAAACGATAACCCATAGCTAAACATGATAACTGCACATCTCAATACCACCAACTGAATCCACTTGGAGAAGTGTTCCACCATCACCAACACATACTGATGGTGACGTACAGTCAACGGTAAGGGTCCCGCAAAATCCAAACTCGAACGGTAATCCAACCTCATAATCGGTAAGGGGTGTAATTGTGGAGTAGGAGCATTAAACAATCCTTGTACTCGATCACAAACCAAACATCATGCACAAACTGCTACACATCGATGTGCATACCACGCCACCAATACATCCTTGGAGTAAGCTATGTGTATGCTTCACTCCAAAATGTCTCAACTCCTCATGAGCATGTCGTACTAACTGTACCCTCTAGGATGGATGTGACACTATCCGTACTCTCTCATCATCCCACACTCGAAGTACATGTCGTCTTTTTCATCAAAATCTCTTCGCTTGTTAAAGACACGATCTCGCTCCTTGGCACTTATTGTACCTACCACCACGTCAGTACGTAGATACTCCATTACGATCACATCGTCGTGGATATCTCGCTGGTCTGGAACACCATCTCCACCCTAGGATCTAGGGACTCATCATCTATTCTCTGATCAGAGAAGGATACTACCTGGCCCTCCATACTAGAGTTCAAGATCAACACACAAAGAAAGATAGATGCATGCCACCTTAGCACTATCTCCTCATCAACCTCGTCATGCCATCAAATCTCAGTCTGATCCTGCTGACTCGTGTATGAGTTGCGACTCAACCCATCGGCATCTAGGTTTGCAACTCTAGGTCTATGCACTACCTGGAAGTCATACTCATGTAAAATCAAAGTCCATCGTGCAAGCTTCCCTGTAAGCTTGTCAGACTTCATCAACCACTTGAGCGGCTGATGATCAATGATGAGAGTAAAAAGGATTCCCAAACAGATAACATCAGAAGTGTGCAACAACCCACACTGCAGTTAAACACTCTCTCTCGTATGAACTTTATCTCGCTTCCGCCGAATTGTTAGAGCGATTGGCATACGCCACCACAAACTCTTTTTTCTCATCATCATGTAGAGTAAGCACTGCTCCAAGTCCCAACATATTCCAATCATTATGCAGTTGGAAGGGATGCTCCCTAACGAGTCTCCTGAAGATGAGAGCAGATGTCAATCTATCCTTGAGCTCTACAAAAGCTCGCTCTTGCTCATCTCCCCATTGTCACTCCTGGTCTACCTTCATCAGCTTGGTCAATGGCTTCGCAATTGCACTAAACCCTTTCACGTATCGACGATAGAAGTTCACCAAACCAACAAATGTCCGAACTCGACTCACATCTATGGGGCTTGAGATATGTGCAATAGACTCACTCTGTTGAACATCCAACCCACCTGGGTAGATGATGTGGTCCAGATACTCTACAAATTCCTGGAAGAACTTACACTTCCTTAGGTGTAACTTCAACCCATGAGCTCTCAATCGTCCATAAGTGTCTCTCGTACTCCTCCAATGTAGCATTATAGAAGAAGGTGTCGTCAATATAACATCTGACAAAATCCAATCCTGCTAGGATCCTGTCCATCATCCTTTGGAACTCAACAGGGGCGTTCTTCAACCCAAATGGTAAGAACCGCCACTGATACAAACAATCTTTGCCGTGACAGTCAATTCCTCAGAATGTTGTCTTGGACTTATCTTCTTCTCTCACTGACAACTGATGATACCCTGCTCGAAGATCCAAAGTACTGAAGACCTTCACATGCCTCACTACATCAAGATCTCCTCAGCTGTCGGCATGACATACTTATCGGACTTTGTCTGTCGATTGATAAGACGGTAGTCTCCACACATCCGTCTATCCGTATAGTTTCCATGCATATCTTTCTTTGCTGGCATAACTGTAGAAGATGTATACTCTCCGTGCGACATCTCCACCAACCCAACCTCCAACAAGTCCTACTCTAGATCAAGGCTCTCTCCATGTCACTGTACTTGTAGAGACGTCGAAAGATTGACGTATCATTAGTCAAGTTGATCCGTATACCTGATCTCTTCAAGGTACCCAAATCCTTCATACTGAAAGCAAAACAATTCTTGTAGCTCTTCAGGAATCTCTGACTCTTCGTCTTTCCTCTTCTATAAGCTTGGCTCCAATCTCCGACTCTCAAGTATCTTTTGTCACCATGCTAGAGGCACAAGACGAAGTCGTTGACTGCTATCTTGCAGAAGCAATTTTCTTCTGCTCACCACCAACAATCTCTACCTCCACTGTGCAAAAAACTCTTGTAGTCTTAGATGCAAGCTCCACACTCTCTCCTACGACATCTTATGATGTCCAAGGATGATGAACTTCACACGTCTCGCTCCCAACCTTTGTCTCCACCGACCTGATGGACAAAGAGCTCAGAAGTGTCCGAGCAATAACACTTGTCGATCGCATCCGACGCTGCTCAGCCAATCCAAAGCTAACAATCCACGTCAAGTAGTTCAAGTCCATTTCTGACGACGTGAAGCCTCTGACACCAAAGCTATTGTCATCGTATCCGTAATGAAACGCATCGCTTGCTTTCTCTCATTGGTATTGAGTTCCACCAACTGCCGTAACTGAGCATCCCACACAAGCCCAGGTCCTTCAGCTCTGTAAGCATATGATGCTAGAAAGCTCACCAAAGTGGACAACGTTGTCATGGACCATCCCACTAGGTTCACCACTGTCATGAGTGACTTATCGACGACTCTCACTACTTGAGATCGTCGTCTTGCATCCAAGATGCCATCAACTGTGAGGTGCACTGGTCGTCTCATTGCATCGTGTGCGCGTTTGAGCACCTCCCTTGATAACAAGTTCGTCTACCACAATCGTGCACGATGTGCACGAGATCTCACTCTCGCTGCATCTAACAGCACTGCCGGTTCAACCCAAGACTGCACCTGATGTACACTCGTCATCATCTGTGTACGAGCATCACCCAACAAAGAACGTTCTCACACACCCACCCTCTGGATACTGTCATACAATGAGAGTCGTATCCAACGATGATAAGGTCATAAGGCTAGTAGTAGGAACAACACGTTGTTCCTCTACTGACGATACAAAGGCTTCACTCGAAGCCTGCTGCACCAACCGATCAACATACTGTTGCAACTCTCCATTCAAACTCCAGAATAAAACATCCAAAGTAGATGGTACTACCGTAATCATGTTATGCATGTCTCCCACCTCCTCAAAGACCAGAGTATCCTCCGCATGAGCATTATCCTCTAACAACTCCCCCAGTCAAGTGATGACCGAACTGAACCTTGCAACGGATGCCATCGTCCCTGGTATAAGCTCCGTTGTCTCAACTCTAGCACTGAATCGCACTGGTAAGCGGCTCACTCGTCTCTTATCGGACTACCAACCTGGTCTGTAAGATGTTGTCTCCGTCCAATAGTCGATCACGAACCTTATAAGGTATAACACATCACCTCCAACCAACACATCATAAGACTGTACGGCCGTAACGATGACCTTGGTCTTCATCATGGAGCCATTCGTGAGGTGATCAAGTCAAACTCTCATCGTCAACATCTTGCGTGTCATGTGTAGAGTTGTATCTCCTGATCCCCGTAGAGATGTCTGTAGCTGGAATGGACATCTCTTCACCTCGAACTTTCTCAAATCCAAACCAATGCACTCCGTCTTCCGCAACGTCAACGGCTGGGCTCTAGAGTCCAACAAGACTTTTTGCGGTCGATACATCTTCCTTGAAGGTGTCACCAAACAGAAGATATCACTTTTGTTGTCCAACAACACCACACTTGGTGTCAAACTAGCACGGTCAATCGCCGGTCTAGCTGGCAACTCATCTAATCTAACAGCCGCCGCTTGCCAAGTATCACTGGTAGCTGTCCTGGTCCTTGACTCCATGGACACATCTACCGCCTCTCGTTGAACCACCTCAGCACTAGAGATAACTACATCCTCGCTCTCACTGAGCGTGGCTGCCAACTGGAACACTGGACCTAAGCTTACTCCCAATGTCTTCATATCTATAGCTGACAATAGTGGAGCTCGGAGAACTACTGTAGCCGCCCCCAACATCGGATTTGACGTCGCATCCACAAACGTCGAGGGTTGACTCGCATCACCTCCACTCCTAGATGTCGATGCTTCCAACTCCACTGCATCATCGGTAGGTCGCTTAAGAACCATAGACGTGGTCCTCAACGTCTCCGATAGCGTGAACAACTGAGGAAGTCTTGCTTGTCTACCATCCTCTTCGCGTTATGGATCCAACTCCACTGACGCACCTCGTGGTTCAGATGTACGTACTGCACTCCGAGTCACTTGCTGTCTCAATCTACGTCACACCAGTCATGAAGTCGAAGTCAACTCCTTCTCTTTCATAAGACGTGGAAGCCTTTGTTTCTGAACCAGATCTCCGCTGAGCCATAGCCATACTAGCTATCCTCTGCTCCAACTACTCAATCCGAGCAGCCATACTCGCATCTGACGTCGTAGCAGACGGTGGACCGACTGATCCTCTCTCAGGTGCTGGGCCTCTACTTCCAGCTCGACCACCACGACCTCCCTGAGCTCTTCCGCCTCGTCCACGATCAGCCTTCCCTTGCCGTAGCTCGGGATGGAGATCAAAACAACAGTCGCTGTTGTGACCTAGTCGTCCACAATGCTCACACTGTCTAGACATCGCTTGAGACGTCTTAGACGTCTCATAACCACGTCTCTTCTATAGACAATCCTTCTGCTGATGAGGACCATCATACGTCCAGCAAAGACCTGCTTGCTGCTGACTAGAGAAGGACGGCATGAGCTTTTGTCCACCAGATCCTCCAACACCTCCTTGAGATCGTGAATATTCCGCACGATCCTTACCACCACGACTATCACACTGTTGTGTAGCCTGTGATCCTCGAGAAGAGTTGATCGCTCCATGTGGTGTCTCCCTGCTGAACCCAACAACCACCATTCTCTTCTCCACCATGTTGAGCTCAATCCGTTCAGCTAGACCAAAGACAACCGCCAACGTCGGAACGGTGTCTCTAAGGAGAGTGACATCTATGACTCTCCTCCACAGCTCTCGATCTAGTATCTCATACTAGAACTGGACTGCATGTGCTTCCGTCACGCCTTGGATAATGCTGATCAACCGCCTCATGCGAGTGAATGTCTCGCTTAGGCTCTCTCTAGTCTTCCGTTGGAACTCTTGCAAACTCCTCAACTTGTCGGTCTGCATACCCAGATAGTTCTTCCTCAAACACTGGAAGAACTGAACCATAGGGTTAAACCCTGGTGGTATCCTACTCACACTACCACCTGCTCCACTACTAGTGGACGCACCGCTGGTAGTAGATATTCCATCATCTGTGGATGTACCACTGCTAATGACATCCGAACTCACAGGTGCTATGCCTCCTGAAATTGCACCAGTAGTGATAGAAACGTAGTTAGGAGACCAATGTTGTCTCCACAACTCAATCTCCACGCTGTAGTCTCGCCTGAACTCATGATAATCGTCCATCGGCGGTCCTCCAAGTGTTGAAACAAACTCTTTCACACCATGAAGGATTTGCGAAATCCACAACTATGAATTTCGCATCTGCTGCAGATCGCACCAACTGTCAAACTCTTGGATGAAGTCATTTAGCTCAATGGTACCCACCGTACTCGAGTAATGTCGAGATCCCTTCATCGTCTCATAGATCTCGTCTATGTCTTACAAAACAGTGTGGCGACACTAGACTCACCATCAAAAAATGCACTGTCTGCGTTTGACTCGTCCTCTGGAACAACCGATGGCAATGGTGTAGGTAGTCGATACTTCACTCCACTCCGTGTATACCCACTGTCCGAGAAGTCTCCACCGGAACTGTCCGAGAACTCCGTGGTGATAGAATCTAGTGAACACACTCTCCAACCAGAATGTCGAAATCCTCGTCATCACCGTAACCACAACTTGCCTAACCCCGCTCCTACTGAGCTCACTTATCCCTTAAGGTAAGAGTAACTTGTACCTGCCATCATCACAAGCAGCCTCTCACGGTCTATTGGTCGCTAGTCCAACCTCATCGTGAGAGAAACAAAGATAGTCTGACTGATCAGCAATAGCACATTGGAGTGAACTCATTCCAGAAATCAAGCGCCAACACAAGCAAACGCGGCACCTATCTTTTGGGTCGTGGATGTAAGATCTCGAGACAGATAAGATATCATGGAAAGGTCTCGGTGACAGATTTCTGATAATACAAAGAACTCATCAAACTGACATCAGAGTTGAGAATTATGATCAATCATGTGATTGGGTTGTGGTATATTTTCAAGGATCAAAGAGGAGGACATGTCAAGCAAGTCGATGTCAACCGACTTGAAGAGGATGCAGAACAAGTGACGGTAACCATGAGATAAGACAACACTTTTGTTGACCATAATATCTTGATTTGTGATCATGAGGTATTTTTGTTTTCTATTTCATCTCATAGTTACAAGATTTCACTTCCTTCTTCCTAATCCGACTGACATCGAGATCAGCCTTGATGTCTGAAGAATTATCGTTGCAAGATAAACTCATTTATACTTCCAAAAGGATAAACTGTTCTTGCAGGATATTTATACTTTCAGAGAGGTTTTCTTTCTTTCTAAAGCAAAAAAGAACTATTTTTTGCCACCTATACGGTTAGCAGCGAGCTTTGATCGTCAAATCTGATATACTCTTTGAAGTCTCTTCTTTCTAGCTGGATATCTTTGTCTTGTAGTTATACCATTGTGTGTCCAACATGTGGACATGAGAAGCATAGATAGTCAGAGTCTCGCCTAACAGTTGAAAACTACATCGTTAAACTTCACTTCTTTCTTCTTGATCCGATGGACATCGAGGTTAACCTCGATGTCCGAAGAATTGTCACTGCAGGATAAACTTATTTATACTTCCAAAAGGATAAACTGTTCCTACCAGATAAGCTCTTTTACACTTTCCGAAAGGTTTTCCTCCTTTGTGAAGCTTCTAGCCGGATATCTATATCTTGTAGTTATACCATTGGTGCGAATCGTGTGGAGCTAGAGTCTCACCTAGCAGTTGAAAACTATATCGTTTAAGTAAGTACAACTAGAGGTCATCTATATAAGTCACATGGACTGCCAAGGTCCTGCTTGCTGAAAGATACAGAAATTTACTTGATCAGACCCGTGCGCCATCTTTTGTACTTGATCGAGCCCCTGCGTCATAGTTTAGACCTGACCAATCCCCTTACTTACAATAGTCCATGTCAATCGTCATGTCCGATTGTGTAATTGACGTGGAAGGTCAAGTCGGCAAGCACACGTTTAGTTGGCAAACGCGGAGTGAAACTGCAGGAACGGGAGGTGCAGGAACGAGAGGTGAGTCGAGGAGCGAGACCGCAAGAACACCGCAGTCAGAATTTCGAATTCTATTGTGAACTTGCAAGAACGAGCTTTAGATTGATCGACAGAGTCTTCATTGTGTTCAAGGATTAGACATGGATACTGTTGAGGGAGCAGAAGGATGGAATATTGATGACATTTATTTTTCTACTGAGGACATTTCTTTTCATTACCTGAAGCACGTATTGACACTGCTACGGAGAGTGAACACATATTTGATCAATGGAGACATATATTCAAGAACCAAGAGCATCGACCTTTGATCGATATGAGAGATCGTTCATGAGAAGATGATAGAAAAGCCGCGGTGTGAATTAAGTTGGACGAATGTTTTGTCTCATTCGAAGAGTGTGATTACTCCTTGTTCTATGTGCGTTTTCTTAGGTCGAGCATACCAGAAAATCAAATCGAAGGTCGACTGCAAAGTACGAGTTTGCAGATATGGAACAACCATGCGAATTCGAAAGTCACTCGAGTTACAAAATGAGCGTCGAAATCCATTGAGAAGTTCCACTAAGGAAAATGGTCGATCATTTCAAGAGTTTACGCAACGTCGAAGAAGACGAAGGGAGGTTGATCCGTCAAGTGCATTCGGTAGAGAGCAAGGTGAACCTTTTGGAGTCGACATTGCAACAAATCGTCGAGCTAACATGAATGGTGCTTGTGGTGAACGTGCTCGATATTTGAGTAGTGGATTACATCGTTATCATATCAGCAACGTGACAGTAGAAGCTGATGCTGAAAATCTGTCTTGTCCTTTCTGAAATTCGTGCACAGAGGAGGAGACTGTCTAGAACAATAAAAATCATGGTATGTATGATCTCTTGTCTCTCGACTGTGTATGCTTGGCGCGGTCCTACAAAGAATGCTCAATGGTTAAGTACAGTCCTTGGAAATCGAATAACTCTCAACCAGAACAAACAAATAGGTCATTTGGTTGAGGAATTTTGACATACATTTGGTTGAAAGTCATCTTATACTCAAATGTGACGGATGAGAGAAATATCTCGTGATTCTTTACTTTGCAGCCAATCGTCATCATTTCACTACATATCCGAGTTGTGTATAGAATCTATCGACGAGCAAGCTGTAGTAGATTGAGGAAATTGGGAATCTAATCCATAAGTGTTTAGACATGCATTCATATGCCTAGGTGCTGGAGGTGTGTTGACATTCATCCAAAAAGTTATAGCTATCGATGCATGTCATTCGAAGAATCATAAGTATCCATGTCAAATCTTTATGGCATCCGTATTAGACGGAAACAACGAGGTCATAATCCTTGCATACGCTGTTGCACTTGAGAAGTCGGCCGCTACGTGGACATGATTTCTTTGATTGTTGAAGCAGTCGATCTACGGCATCATGTCACCAGACAAAGTGTTGATATCTTATCGTCAAAAAAGATTAGAAAGTGCCGTCGCAGAAGTACTATCGGGGGTCGTGCATGGTCACTGTGCACAGCACATCCGGATGAACATTCAGGCGCGTTTTGGTTGAGAGACAGAACGACAGTTCATGACATTACTATATGCTCGAAACATCGAACGGTGAGTCATATGGTTATCTGAAGTTGGTTATTGTTTTTGTTTGATTCAGGAAGAATTTACTTTCAGTAACGTTAATCTGAGGTATGTACAATAGTTCAGGAGTTTAGTTTGAAGCTTCTAAGACCATTATGTTACTGTTTGAAGTAGTATTCTGAAGTAACATGTGCAGGTTCGAGCACATCATGAAGACAATAGAAGATGAAGAGGAAAAAAGCAAAGCTTTGGCAACATATCTGAGATCCATCCGACCTGAACGTTATAGCCGAGCTTGGTTCTTCTCAGATATGAGAAGGTCACTTCAAATTTGGCAGAATCGATGAATGCTGCATTGAAAGTCATTCGGTTGCATGTCACGTTCCGGATATTGCTTGAGCTCTAGTTCTATATAATGAATCAGTTTTCATGCAGAAGGTCTGCTATTGATAATCATACAGGTCCTTTTACACCGTCTGGAAGAGAATGAGTTAGCGTCGGGACAATTATTATGCTCGCTCTCGTCAAGAACGCAGGCCAGCATTAGAGCTTTGGATGGTCGGAATTTTGTAGTGAAACGTGGTGAAGATCAGCATAGAGGCCAGTGCAGTTGTTTAGAGTATCAAGAGATGACATGGCCTTAGATGCATGCAATTTGTTGTGGCAGATTTGCCGTATGTTGAGAAAAGAATAGGTCAAATCCGAACAAAAAACCTAGTTGAAAGAGAATTACGTATATTGTATGTAAGTAAACAGAGTGAGCAAACTTGGACAATTTGTGATACTACCTAGTTTGGGTGTTGCCTAAGAGAACCGATTCTAGATCAAGAGAGCAGAGACTATGAAACAACAGTGGTAGAAGGACTCATCTACCTGTGGAACAAAAGGACTACACCACCAGCTCACAAACGAGATGAAGCAACATGGATAAGGTATGTAGAATCAGCGAACCTGTATGACCTCTCTAAGCTTTTTAGTCAAACCTCCATAGTATAAGAGTTTTCACTGTCAGAGCCGGAGCCCCATCAGAATTGGAGAATAACAACTCATATAACTTCTATTGGAGCGTCTGATTCATATCATGCAAAGCAATATCTGCTTGAGTGCCGCAGGGCTCTTCCATCACTTGCGCTTGAGTCTCAAAAACTGCAAGAGACCTTAGTTCATGCTCGGCTGCAGGACCACCAACACTGAAACCTTCAGGAGGTTCGGAAGGATTCATTGTGCGCCGAGGTTGCGGAAGTGAGAAGTCAGATCGAGATGAACATCACCGACGATTGTGTCCAAGTTCTTGACAAAGAGAACAATAAATTTTATTAGTGACAGGTTGTCTCTTCCTTACTGATATATCTCATTGCCTTCTGGTTCATAATGGTCCTCTAGAAGATGACACTTCCGAAGTCTCCTCTCTCAACAAAGCTTCATAATGCTCGTTTCATTATGTATGTGAACAACACGATGTTGTCCGCGTCTAACTGTCACAGGTGACGCTCCACTTCCGAACACTAGCTCCAAATCTTATATAGTAAAGGCTGGAATAGAATGTTGTCCATAAATCCCAAACAACGAGCTTGAGTACCAAATAGGATCAAAGAAATTGCTAGAGATGGTTGCTACAGCCATTGTACTGGTTCAGACTGAACCACAATAGACTGTATCCTGGTGTGATTCATGTCTTGTGCCTATCCAGTCGTAGAGAAGGATTTCATTGTAGTTTGGCTTACCAATACTCACAAATCTTTGCGTCCTCAACAAAAAGGAGCTTGGCTCAAGGGACAACTCAATAACGGCGGGCTGGAAAAGTTCTACTTCGCAGTTATCTTATCTTAGTCGTGGACTACATACTCTTCTTAGGAGTTGCATATTCGTGTGAATACAAGTTCGATTGGTACCACATGAAAACGCCCGACGATGAGCAACAGCTGAAAAATGGCAACAAAACTGGAGATGATTCAGACATTTTCTCTTCGCAGTTAGCAGGATCCAAGCCCTACTCTCACAAGGAACAGGAGCTCGGAATAATGAAGTCTCCCGACCGGTAAGTAGATGTTCTCCCATAGAACTATTCCGTATGCTCAAGGGCTTGGTGAGCTTATGGTAGAACGTAGTGCAATCTATAGCGAGTTTGCAGCTACGCTAGTTCTACGATCGCGAGAGGGAGTGTGATGATAATCTGTACGTCTTAAGTTCAGATGCAATGTATCATATAATAGAAGGTTCTGATTCTCAAACGTCAAACATTCCAACAAGATGTTTCATGCTGTCTCTACCATTTTTGTGCGATTTCTGATGAACATTATCAGTAGCTTGGTGAAGTTAGAACCTGCTTCGGAATTAAGCTATCTGCTATGGTTCACTCGTTCCTTAACCTACTTCAGAAGTAAGCTATCTACTATGGTTCACTCGTTTCTTAACCTCCCTCGGAGTTAAGCTATCTGGTATGGTTCACTCATTTTTTAACCTGTTTCGGAATTAAGTTATCTTCACAGGTTCACTCGTTCCTTAATCTACTTCTTGATTAAGCTATCTGCTATGATTCACTCGTTCCTTAACCTACTTCATAATTTAGTTTATAAACTTGCAGCCGCTTGGAGAGTTTGCAGAACCAGTTTGAGATAAGATATCAGGAAGTGAAGTAGTTTGCCGTTCATAATTCTGGTTGCTGCGAGACTACTCACTTGGCTTCAAAGGTTGCTGCTGTCCGATGGATGTGTATACATATTTCTCGTTATAGAGACTTTTCATGAAACTTTTGAATTTTATAACTTTTCATCTGTCTTCTTGTTGGTTGTGAGATACTTACATCTTATTCGAAACGCTGGTTGTGATGTAGGTCGACCGATGGGAGAGTTTCTTGAGAAGGGCGAAACCTTCTGACTGTGGTATGACCGTGAAGACTATATATGTCTACTCAAGGAAACGTTGGGCTTCTAGCTGTGGTTGCTAACTCAAAGGGGTAGGCTTCAGGTTACAAGGTGGCACTGTAAAACACTCATACAGGTCTCTTGGCTCCTCTGATATGTTCAAGAAACAAAAAATCAGGCTGAACTAGTAATGATAAGGTCAGACGGTGAACTTTGACACTCAAGAATAAAAAATATGTGAAGGTTTAGACTTCTAAACTTCTCCTACATGTAAAAGAGGCCCCACTGGACACACACACAAAGTTTCAGCATGAGATCAAATTCTAGCACCGAGATGTGGACAGAAAAGTTTTGAATAGGAAAATTACGGTAATTTCTAGTACCCAGATAGCTATTTCGATCTAGAACAGAGAATTGGCTCAATTACTTTCAATGATTCTTACAAGATTTGGAGTCTACAGGATGCTTAATGTCTCTGTGAAATTTGACCTCCTGATTGTACAACAGTTCTCCAGATCTCGTTCTCTGAAGTTGCTGCTCCAGATTGAGTTTTTCAGATCCCCTCGGCTTCAGCAGTCGCTCTGAATTACTCACTCACTCAAATGACTTGAAACTTTTTGGACAATCGTAGCCCTGCTGACAATGAATGCAACCACGAAGTTTTGAAGCGATTTCCTCAATTCTGCTGCAATTGACACTGAAAACTCCAAAATCAACAAAAGTGATACAATTCTAGCACAATCCGAACTTCAATTTGGCATAACTCATTCTTTGTTGCTCCAAATCGATCAAGAATTTCACTGACAGCGACTGGCACGATGAGCTCTATCTTCCTGTGCTTTCAGATTTCACAGTCTCCTCACCAAATGCACGAACTCCCGTTTAGACCCCTGCTTCTCAGTTTAGAGTTTTACAAAAGACAAAAATGGACCAATGGGAGTTCATAGCTCCACTTGGCTGTCCTTTAGTGCCCTAATCCACATGGCAACTTAACTTCACTCATAGGCTACCACGTCAGCCCCTTAAAGTCTCAATGTAAATCTTAAACTACCTAAAATGACACGCAATCCTGAAACATAACTTAAACCAACTAGAAAGCGTGCATGAGCGATAAGTAAATACAACCCATGAGCTTAAACTATCAACATGGTAAACCTAAGTTATGTACTTTGAACATCAAAGATAAGTACGAATTCACTTGCACAAGCGTACGAATGCTTGAACAAGATAAATAACATACTATCAACCTACGAGGACTCAAAACATATAACACAACGGTGTTAACATATGCATAAAGGACTAGGAGTAATATTAACCTAACTTCTACGACTACTAACTCTCAAGTGTCGAAGTAGAAGCGTAACACGTAACCGTCAATGCTCAGAACCTCTAGAATCGACTTCTTTGACTGCAAAGACTGTGCGGTACCTTGGGTCTAATCGCTCTACAGTCTTGCTTTGATATCGATAAGCGAATGTACTTGGTGTGTATTGATCCGATTGTCTTTGATACCCGATAAGAAATAAAACATTCGCTTTGGAATCACTAGCTCTCAATGAGAAGACTCTTTCACATTGCAGCTTGCACTAGTTTGTGCTCGCATTTGCAAAGAAGCTAGTTTCTGGCTGCACCAGTCTCTGGCCTGCAAACCCTCCGTGGTCCTATCGATCAACTACCCCCCCCGATCTCTCAACCTCCACGATCGTCATCCACGAATCTGCAACCTGTCGGGCCTGTCTCTCACTCAAGGGTCACCTCTGATGGCTTTGATGGAAGCACACCATGAACTTGAAGGGAAAATGCTGAGTTCACTTATTCATACACCTACAAACTTATCAACTAAAAATCTCCTTAAACACATCAACTAAAATCCTCCATTCTAACGACGTCTCTCAAGTTCTCACATGCTAAAAATATCCCACACTCTCTATATTACTCAAGTTGTCATTACGACAATGTGAAAACAAGGATGAGGAGCTCTTCTCTACTCCTCTATTTATACATTCTAGGTTTTTACTTTGGTACCCTCCGGTAACTCAGCCGTAACTACTTTTACCGGGTTTTACTAAGATATTACTTAAGGTAAAATCATTGATCACATGGAATTTTTACCTTTTCACATGGGCTTATTCCTTCAAAGTCAACAACTTCTAGAAGGATTTTGGAATATTTTCAAGGAATCTCGAATTTCCACCCCCCCTACACTAGGACCCACTAAAAAAGAAACATGTGGAATCTCTTCTTGTTTTTAATGCCCACAAAGTCCACAACTTTAATCCAACCACTAATATCAAGTCAAAAAGGAGATAAGGGATACTTCCCACCTCCTTTCTACCTTTTAGACAAGATGACAAGATAGTAGTGCTCACTCTTTAGCAAATATCTGAATTCTGCCAAAAGTACAGCTAAGTTTAACCATAACTAACTTTTAGCTAGTCATGACTAACTTGATACCTCCTTAAAGTACTTTGGCAGCAAATAAACATTCTCAACACTTAGTTATAACTAAATACCTTACTAATAGACAAACTTCCTATGTGTAACATAGGTCGTTACATTTTACCCCCGGACTAAATTTTCGCTCCGTCCTCGGAGTGAAGAGAGAACTTTCGTCGATGAAACAACTTCAACTTGTCATGGTTGACCCGATCGAATCTCCTTCCTCCCAACTCCTGAAGGTCATACGTGAAGTTGCTCCACCCTTATCTTCAACAAAAGGACCAAAATATCTAGGAAGAAACTTCTTCTTAGCCCTCTTGAATCTGATAGCATCATACAACATTACCCAATCTCCGACTTGAAAGGATTTTACCTCCCTCTTGCCCAACCGTTTGTCGTAACTCTTCTTTTGATACGCCTGAGCTCGTTCCATCCGGATCATTGCTATCGCTCGGGTCTCTTTCAACTCCATGAGTTGCTCCCTTCTTGATCTGACCACGTCTTCTCCTCTCGACCTCTTCAACTTTCGTTGAATAGTTTGAAAAGTATCCAATTCGAATTGGATCGGCAACTTGGACTCCACTCCATAAACCAGACGAAATGGAGAGTATCCAGTAGAAGTCTTTGTTGTCGTTCGGTACTCCCATAAGATGGCATGTAGCCTCTTATCCCAAGTATGTTTCGCAGTCTCAACACCAACATCTTTGGCGAGCATCATACAAAGTGTAAGATTGGTCTTCTCCGCAAGACCATTAGCATTTGGTTTGTATGAGGTCGTTACTCGTGGCTTGATAGAAAAGTGTTGTAGCATAGCAGTAGTCATGCTCCCTACAAACTCTCCTCCTCTATCCGAGACCAACTCTAACGGACATCCAAATCTTGTGATGATCCTCTCTCATAGGAATCTACCGACTTCTGTTTCATTGGTCTCTCTCAAAGGTCTAGCCTCTACCCACTTGGTACAATAGTCAGTGGCGACTACAATGTATCTATTGCCTCGAGGTGTCTTATTAAGAGGACCTACAAAGTCAATACCCCACTTCTCAAATGGTCCTAATATTGGAATTGATCTTAACGGAGGTGTTCTAGTAGACTTCAAAGCAAATGCTTGACATACGTCGCAAGTTTTGCAATAGTCTAAACACTCCTTGAAAATCCTTCTCCAATGATAACCCGCATCCAAAATCTTGAAAGCTGTTATCTTACCAACAAAGTGACCTCCGCAAACAGTGCCATCGTGAAACTCGTGCATCAGCTTGAACGCCTCCTTCTGACCAACTGCTCTCCTTAGTAAGCCATCTGCTCCTTGATGAAATAGAATTCCCTCCACCATGGTGTAAGGTTTGCATCTCTTGATCAACGCGTTACGTTCTCGGGTATGCATACCTTCTAGAAAAGAGCCATCTGCAAGGAAACTCCAGATTTTCTTGTACTCGTCCGGTATCTCCTCAATGCTTGTGATGATCATCAGATGCTCGTCTGGAAACGAATCATCAAATGGTTCTTCTCCCTCATCATCATAAGCCCTCGACAAAAGATCAGCATTCGCATGCTTTTTCCCTGGTCTATCTTCGATCACGTAGTCGTATTCTGTTAGAAGGATCTTCCAACGAGCAATACGACCTTCGCCATTAGGCTTATTAAAGATATACTTTAAAGCCTTGTGATCTGTGACTATAGAAAATTTCCCTCCTAGCAAGTAGTGTCGAAATTTCTTCAATCCAAAGATCACCGCTAATCCTTCTCGTTCAGTCACGGAGTAATTCTTCTCCGTTGGCACCATCTGCCTACTAGCATAAGCTATAGGATGATCATGCCCATCTTCATCTAACTGACTTAATGTACACCCGATAGCTACATTGGAGGCATCCGTATACAGAATAAATGCTTTACTCCACTCAAGTTTAGCAAGTATAGGAGCTGTCACCAATGCCTTTTTCAGCTCCTCAAATGCTTCCTTTGCCTTCTGATCATGCACTATCAAGTCAAAATCAACTCCCTTCTTCATGTACATAGTCAAAGCTATTGCTTTGTTTGAGAAGGAAAAGACAAACCTACGATAATATCCAACCATCCCAAGAAACTGTCTCAACTTTGTCAAGTTGATTGGAAATGGAAGATCCACAATCTTCTTCACCTTCTCAGGATCTACCACAATCCCATTCTTGGAAATGATGTGCCCTAACAGCAGACCTTCTTCGCAGCCAAAGATGCACTTCTCTGGATTTAGAGAAGCGTTGGCTTGCTCCAACCGCTGCAAAACTTTGATCACATGATCAAAATGGTTCTCCTTTCGTCCGTACACACAGAAATCGTCAGTGAAATCCCGAACAAACTTCCCTATGAATGGTTCAAACACCTTGTTCATGAACCTCTGAAACGTGGCCGAAGCATTACATAGTCCGAATGGCATCACCCGAAATGCAAATGTTCTCCAAGGAGTAGTGAAAGTAGTCAACTGTTGGTACTCCTGTGCTATCTTGATCTGGTTATACCCACTATAACCATCACCAAAGCTGTACCACTCATGACCAGCAACTTCCTCCAAAATCTCATCTATAAATGGTAGAGGATAATAATCCTTCTTGGTAATTGCATTCAGCTTCTTATAGTCTATGCACACTCGCAGCTTACCATTCTTCTTCTTGACAATCACAATGGGTGAAACCCATTCTGAGTTCTCTATCTCATAGATGAAACTCGCCTCCTTCAACTTGTCTATCTCCTCCTTAACCATCATTGCTGTTGTAGGATTGACCCTTCTCTACTTCTGTCGAACTGGTCTTGCGTTCTCCTCCAATTCGATTCGATGAGTCTCGAGAGTCACCTCCTTCAAATCCTTGTAGCTGAAAGCAAACACATGGATATATTTTCGAAATATATCTAGAAATCTACTTTTCTCCTCTTGAGTGACATTGATACCAAACTTCAGGGTAGAGAGTCTTCTCACAATCTCTGCCTCACTCAACTCTTCTTTGTTAGGATCTTTCTCCACTGCTGGTCGAGGTAACAAGTCAATAGCACTAAGCTGATGTAATGATTCATCTCGATCAAATCCTTCGTCCTCAGAGGAGGATTCTTGATCGTAAGAATCTCCGGTATCTACTTCCGAGACACTCTGATCATCCTCCGTATCAGATTCCCAGTAGTCACTAGTGGGTCTATCAGAGTCAGAAGTCACAACTCCAACACCCGAGAGAGGAACTATCACTCTATGATCTCTAGGCCCAATCCGTAAGTATCCCTTGTGCCACCTATTCGCGGTGCGCACTGCTCTCAACCAAGGCCTACCTAGGAGCAAATCATAACTAGAGTCCTTTAACATTGAAAGGACATCAATGTTTGAACTCTCATCATAGACACGACCGCCTTCTCTAACACGCCAAGAAGTCTTACCCGTTGCTTGTTAGCCATCCTCACGACAATGCTAGCCGGGCGAGTTGGTTCCATCCTCAACTTCTTCATCAACCTCTCCGATATGGCGTTTACAGCCGACCCTCCATCCACCAATACGTCAGAGACGTAGTGACCATTCAACCGGACTTCAATCTTTGAAGCCCTAGTGCATACCTCTGAAGCATGCACATCCACCACACCAACTCCCACAGACTTTGATGTCTTGCTCTTGGGTTTCTTCTTCTTGCTTCTCTTAGAACTCAGTCCTCCTCTGAGTTCCCTTCGTAAGCTGGGATTAAGTGCGATCAGTTGTCCAACAGTGATGTTGACTTTCTGAGCACCCACATCTTCAACCACATCATATCCCGCTTGGGAAGATGAAATGGTGAAATCCGCCATTCCTAGCTTCCTTCGTGGCTCCCTTGGTGTACTCGAAACATTACTCGAACGAGTGCTTCTACTAGCTGATTCCTCCATGAAAACCAGTTCATCAGAAAATCGAGTTCTTTTCCTTTCTTGAGCTAAAAGCTCCACCGGTGCATGAGAAGAGTTTGAACTCTCTCCTTTCTCGTAGATGAGATCTCGCACGACATCGATAGTAGCCACCCCCTTGTCTCGTCCTTGTGATGGATTTCCTCCACCCACATTCATTCTGACAACTTCGGCACCTCTTGCTCCGTTGTTAGGACAATTTCGCTGGAAATGAGAACCTCCACACGTCCAACAAGTGATTCCTCCAAAGTTACCTTGGTTGCCTCCAAAGTTACCTTGATTTCCTTGGTTGAAATTGTTGTCGTAACCTCTTTGACCTCCTCCTCCACCTTTGTTCCTCCATTCTCGTAACTACACCACGTTTATCTTGAGATCTGCAAGAGTATCGGTGATGCTCTTCAGCTCGGCATGAAAATCAGAGGTGGCAGTAGACATCGTTGTTGGGACAAACGGTCTTGGCACCACCGTTGGAGTAGGAGCTGACGTTGAAGCAATCACCAATTGTGATGGTGCAGGTGCGATCGTTGTGACTACACCAGGAGTCGGAGTTGACACCAGAGCAACATGATGAGGTTGGATGATATCTCCTTCATCCAAACTCTCTTCCATATTTGTCGCTATCTTGATGGCCTCCGCTTTGGTTGCTGGCTTCTCGTACCTCACTTGGGTTCGAATTGAAGGCCTCAACCCTCCCACCAAGTTCTTGGTCAACACTGCTCCAATCTCCGCCATCGTTAACTCCACATTGTCTCCACTCTTCCGTAGGACCGTCCGAAACCGTTGCTCCAACTTATCCACCCTTTCGGCATATTGCCGAACTTTCTCGTCGTCCCGTTGCTTCAAATGAGTAAGCTCCACCATGAGCTTCTCATAACTCTCTTCTGGAAGAAATTCTTCAATGAGTGCATTACTCAACGTCTCCCATGTGTCCTCAACTGCACCAGGTGTCTGGCTCTTCACTCGGTCTTCATACCACGTAAGAGCAAAATCTTCTAAAAACTCCAGCAGTAACAACACCCATTCTTCCTTCCTTCTCACGTTGTTTCCGATGCAACCCCTTTTGAAGTCTCGTACAAATGGTTCTACATCTTCATTGTCCTTCCCATGAAACACTGGTAACTTCCCCATCTTGTAACTATTCTTTCTACCTTTCTAATTTTTGTGCAATAACTACTCGCTAAAAGAGTACGAACATCACCAATTCCATTCGCGAATAATCTACCATAGGCAAAATGAAAGGAAATGGTTGTAACAACACCTCTTGTGCCATCTCTTCTCCCAAGGTAATCATGAGTCTGAGTCGCATCACCGTCTTCTCCACCATCCGAATGACGATCTCCATCACAACTCAGCCGAGTCTTCTTTTGAAGTCGACAACTTCTCCGTCTCAGCTCTTTGAGTCTCGCCCAACTTCTCGACTACTGACGTAAGTAGGGCGGCCACATCGACGCACTTGTGTCCTCTTGATAGATCACCCACTCCACAACTTGGACAAGGATCTTTGCCTAGAAGATGAATTGGCGCTGGTGACGATGGACCCACTCGAAGACTTAAATCAGTAAACTCCCGCTTCCCTTTAGCTCTCTCGGTTCTGATTCTAGTTGGACAATTCACTACTTTGTGTCCCAACCCTCTACAGAAATAACACCACAAGTCGGTTTCTACTCTTCTCCTCGGAGATTCTACTTGAGGTTTAGTACTAGGGTTTTCAAACTCGACGATAATCTCTCTCGAACTTTCTCCGACACTTACTATGACATCTAAACCTTGAGGAAGGTTTCTAAGCCTAACTTTCCAATCTTTTGAATTTCCACTCATGTTGCACCTTCTCAACCATTAAGTGGACAAAATATCATAGAGGAAAATAATTCTACATCACTTTCTTAACTCCTCCGAGCTTTATATTTGAAATCGTGTATTATACATGCTATACACGAAATAAAATCTAATCTAAAATTAACTATCGAAGATATGATCCTCCTCACCATCGTTTGTACTAATCACCACAGACATCTTGAACTCACTCTTGTAAAGATCCAACTCTACTTCACCAGGAGCATTCGTGGCCTCCACAGTGAATGATGCTTTAAACTCGGCTTTCTTCAAATCTGTGCCAATGGTCGCGGAAGCTTCTTCGTATAGGATAAAGAGGGCACCCCAAGTGCTATAGATGCGGGTTCGTAACTCATCTATACTTAACTTGGGCTTCTCCGTCTCTGTTCGAACTCCTAAAAGTCTCTTCTTCCACCTCGTCATTCGAATTGGATTCCCCATGAAGTATCTTCAAGACCTCCTTGTATGCCGAAACGTATATCTCTTAGTTGGTAAGAGATCTCTCCAAGATTTTTGTGGTTTCCAATAGCTCAACCTCCAAGCTACTAAATCATGAAGTTTCAACGAAAACTTCCCTAATCAGAAGAGATGGTGATGACTGTACAAATTTTCAGAGAACTGAAATTTGTATATTTTCACTTCCCTCATGGTTGTCAACCCCCTCCACTTTGAAAAATTCTTTCTCCCTCTTCAGACCTCATCTTTTCATGATTTCTTTTGTCCTGGATAGCTTATCAGCCACTCTAAAACACTGGAAAGTTTCTCAAGAAAATAAAATTCACAGAAAATCTGACAATGACTGTAAATTTTTTCCAGATAACAGAATTTCTCAACTCTCAAATTTATCTCCTCCTTTCTCTACAACTCTTGTTGCACCCTCTTTCAACTCTCCTCAAACCCTTTCTAAGTGAACAGGATGTAAAGAATGATTTCGAACGCGTCATATATCACTACGGGATACACGAAAGGTTCTAACGTTGCTAACATCGCGTTAGCTCTCTCTCCTCCCAACGTTCTCTCCATGTGCTCTCTCATAATCTCTTTTTGTCGAATATAGAACTGAACTCTAAACATCGTTCAACGATCCCTTCAAGTGAGGTCCCGGCAACGGAACCAAAAATGTAAACCCTCCGTGGTCCTATCGATCAACTACCCCCCCGATTTCTCAACCTCCACGATCGTCATCCACGAATCTGCAACCTGTCGGGCCTGTCTCTCACTCAGGGGTCACCTCTGATGGCTTTGATGGAAACACACCATGAACTTGAAGGGAAAATGCTGAGTTCACTCATTCATACACCCACAAACTTATCAACTAAAAATCTCCTTAAACTTATCAACTAAAATCCTCCATTCTAACGACGTCTCTCAAGTTCTCACATGCTAAAAATATCCCACACTCTCTATATTACTCAAGTTGTCATTACGACAATGTGAAAACAAGGATGAGGAGCTCTTCTCTACTCCTCTATTTATACACTCTAGGTTTTTACTTTGGTACCCTCCGGTAACTCAGCCGTAACTACTTTTACCGGGTTTTACTAAGATATTACTTAAGATAAAAGCATTGATCACATGGGCTTTTTACCTTTTCGCATGGGCTTATTCCTTCAAAGTCAACAACTTCTAGAAGGATTTTGGAATATTCTCAAGGAATCTAGAATTTCCACCCCCCCTACACTAGGATCCACTAAAAAGGAAATATGTGGAATCTCTTCTTGTTTTTAATGCCCACAAAGTCCACAACTTTAATCCAACCACTAATATCAAGTCAAAAAGGAGATAAGGGATACTTTCCACCTCCTTTCTACCTTTTAGACAAGATGACAAGATAGTAGTGCTCACTCTTTAGCAAATATCTGAATTCTACCAAAAGTACAGCTAAGTTTAACCATAACTAACTTTTAGCTAGTCATGACTAACTTGATACCTCCTTAAAGTACTTTGGCAGCAAATAAACATTCTCAACACTTAGTTATAACTAAATACCTTACTAATAGACAAACTTCCTATGTGTAACATAGGTCGTTACAGGCCGCACGTTGTGCTGGTGGCCAGATGTTATGGTTGAAGAACAAGAGGTCTGTTATGTTTCGCTTGTGAAGAGTGTTTCGTTCCTTGCTGTGTAACTGGTCTGGACTTTGATAGCATTGGATCTTAGTTCTAAAGTAAGCTGACTTTCGAACGAAGATACCGTTGGAGATATCTATGTCAAAGCTCCCATGTTTAGGCCTCCCTCGTTAAATCGGATGAGTACAAAAGGTGAAGTACACGTAGTTCCTCCTTACAGTGTTCCGCAGATGTGCAATTCATTCACGCTTAGATATTGTACGCTTAGAGATCGCACTCTGAGCAATTCGCGCTTGACAACTAACCCTACAGAGTTCTCTGGTGTAACCGGTGTCAGTCTCGCAGTGTCAGACATAAGAGACGTTTTTTCTGTTTGTTCATGGCTGTCTTCTTTCTCTCTTTCGTCTCGACTTCAGCAAGGTTTGGTAAGACAAAAGGACTTTCAGCTCAATCGGAACAGCCGTTTCTGTGAGAAGGTCATGAAGGAATGAGCTCAAAGGGTGCCGATCATCTGATTCTCCACATGTTAATGTTAGAAGCGTTGGATAATGACGAGGAAGAGGTGCAATTCGGTAGAAGGTTCTCGTTTACACGGAGGAAAGTTCTGCAAGAATCCGAGTCGCGAGTCGACCTCTTGTCCCCTAGATTATACTGGCTTGAAGGAGTTCTTATGGTTTGTACAAACTTGTCAGAAACCCGAAAACTTCACTACGGACGTCACTTCCAGTTGTCTGCATCTATCTGTCATAGCTAACCCCTTGACTTTCACTTTAGCAGAAAAAGGTATGCACATACATAAAATGCTCTGCTCTTATCTCTCTTTGTTCTTCTATGGTCTGTGAATATAGAAATTCTATATCAAAGCACATAGGATAATTCTTGTTAATTCTAGAAAATAGAGGGCGTTTTTTGCTTAAGCAAATGAGCTATAGAAATGGACTCCACAATCTTCAACTTCGTGGTTTGCATTGCACACAATGTCTTCAGTATCTCCACAACAATCTCACTGTGTGAATAAGTGGTATCCTCGATCGATAAAGTAAGAACAGAAAATTGCTCCTCTACTTTTCTTTAATCTCGATCTATAATACAGAGAGGTTGCTTCTGCAAACTTGAAAGAGCGAGACCGTGGGAACACCAATGTCAGAGACGAAGTCGATGAAGAAACGAGGTGCATCTTAGATCGAGTGTGTAGTGAGGTGTGTCTTAAGTCGAGTTCAGTGTAATCCTCCACAATGCAGTAGGAGAAGAAATACAACCAGGATCAATTGGAAGCTATCTGGATGGAATGTTATGTGGTGATCATGCATCCTAAAATGTGTTTGGATTAGACATCATTTGAGAAGTTGCGACGATTTTCTGTCAGAAACCATGGTGGGAAGCAGTTTATGAACCTCGATGTGAATAATTTTATGTTGTTTTAGCAGAACAACGCGAATGGCTCCTTGATTTTCAGAAGGGCGGATGGTTGGTAAGAGTCTCATGGAATCCTGTGACGAAAGAAAGGCAGGTTTTGACACTAGACGAGCTTACAGTTGTAGTTCAAAACTGAAGAAACTATCCTTGTGGAAGTCACCAAAAGATGAAGAGTGTATGCCTGATGAAGCAATTGGTTGCAAAGCAGAGCTAGATTCCTTGAAAGAGGAATGTCTAAACATCGGCATGAATTTGAGACGAGCAATGGATGATCTTCATGACATTCAGCGAGCTGTGGCTGGAACGTTGCTGAATGTTGGAGAAGCCGTAGGGAGAGCAAAGGAACTGATTACCACAGTTGATCGCCTTCGTTCAGTTCAGTAGTTAGGGAAGACTTCAGTAGACGTTCAATTTCTGTGATTTCTGCGTTTAGAGCTTGCATATATACAAACTTTCACTTGGAAGGAACAGTAGTTGGAACATTTGAATGTCTTCTATGTTTGGCTTCAAATATTGTCATGTGGAAATTGTGAGTTCAGGTCACATGATTGTAAAGAAGGCTGTTCTTTACCTTACACTTCCGTCGAAATAATGTAACGCACAAGAATCGTCTTGATACTTTTTCTTCTGGTTCTCGAACTCGTTCGCGTGGATAGTGTTCAACTCTATGCCGATGTTGTCATTCGCTGAAGTTTCCTCCTCCGCTGTAGAGAGGAGCGCAAGCGTGCCTTGGCATGGTGTAAGCACTACGTATACTTAGGCTATAGCTAACTAGTTCATTTCTCATGATTAGGCAGTCTAGCTCGTTACCTAAGTAACTCAGAGCTCGTAGCTACTATTCTACAGCAGTTCTAATTACGAACTCATGATCATGATCATCTGGATCGACCAACAAGTACAGATAGCTATATAGCTATTCGAACTGTGAGGGTGAGAAAGCCCGAGTTTAGGTGCAGTATGATGAGCTCCAGAACGCGAACACTGAGTAGGATAAAGATCATGGAGGGAGTTCTTCAAGTGGCTACGAGAAACAGTACATCTTCAAGGCACAGGCTGGAGACAAGAGATGGTTCAAGAGATCACGAAGTTCGTTGAGGGATCAGTTGCGTCTTTCAAGTGGCAGAAGCAACCGCTCCGTATAATAGGTAGAGATAGTTAGGTAGAGATCAGCTGCCTGACCTCTTGTTCTCGCGGTCTCGCTCCTCGACTCACCTCCCGCTTCTCGACTCACCTCTCGTTCTTGCATCTCCCGTTCCTGCAGTTTTACTCCGTTGTCGGAGCGAGAGTCTTCCACTGAGAGCATCTGGTGCTCTCAGTGGAAGCACCAGATGTCGGAGCGAGAGTCTTTCTTGAGGAGGGCGGACCTCCTGACTGTGATCGATCCAAGAAAACGACCAGAAGAGAAAGACAAGTAGCCGCTGACGATGAGATCTCCAAAACCCTGCTTCTTACGTCCACCAATTACAAAAACAAGCACTCAAACACATCTTGGGCACAACAACTGCTTGTAACACCTTCGTGGATTTCTGCTCACCTCCTCCAACTGTAGGCTGTTGTTGAATCAAGGCAGCCAACGCCTGAAGAATCTGAGATGTGTCTATGGCAGGCTGTGCTGCTGCTGTTGGAACCACCGTAGGTCCTCCTTGAGAACCAACTCCATCCTGACCAGGAGTCCCTTGAACATGAGCACCTTGAGCAGCAGCCACCCCTTGTACAGCAGCACTATGATCCATTTCCAACCCAATCTAGCCAATTCTCCAAATCGATCACCCCAATTGCTCTCAGTGGAAGCACCAGATGTCGGAGCGAGAGTCTTTCTTGAGGAGGGCGGACCTCCTGACTGTGATCGATCCAAGAAAACGACCAGAAGAGAAAGACAAGTAGCCGCTGACGATGAGATCTCCAAAACCTTGCTTCTTACGTCCACCAATTACAAAAACAAGCACTCAAACACATCTTGGGTACACAGATGGGTCTCTCAAGATTCAATTAACTTTATTATAGTGTCGTCTGCACCACCAATTTTTCCAACTGTACAGAAAATCTCTCTCTTCCTCTCCTGCGCACCTCTCTTCACCCGTCAAGCCAAAAGTCTACCCAGTACGTCTCAATCCGAACCTAATAGAGAAATTTAGGCCCTTGAATCTTATTCCTCTCCTTGCCCCAACTGAAACTCTCAGAAATCTGATCCAACGTCGATCAAAAGTCCCCTGTAGATTTCCAAACGATCTCTTTCAATAGAACTGTCTCCAGAGAGTAATTTCTCCCCAGAACAGTTTATCTAAACAACGTCCAAGCCTAAAACTCCTGCTTCTCTCTCTTACGATGCTCTCCCCATTCAATCTGTGAGCAATTTGACCTTCTCCAGCCTCCTAGCTTTTCCTGCGTGTCCTCAACCCCCAATCCCTAATCCTCCTCCTTCCGCTTCAGTTCTCTCAGAAAACTCCCTTGAAAAGTGTCCCCGATCTCCAGCCGCCGCAGGTATTAAACCTAAAAGTTAAGGCCCCAGCTTAAGCTGCCCCCGGCCTGTCCTTATAAGTGCAGTCACTTATCAGAAGCAGGGCCCTAGCTTAAGCTGCCCCCCTGCTCTCCTTATGCGTACAGAGCTTTATTTACAAAGTTGGCCCCTTTTTAATACAAGTTTCACAGTTGCCTCCACAAACTCTAACCTTTCACTAATAAAGATTTTCACATCCTCATTCCCCATCGCAAGCTGACTCGATGATTATTGAACTAATTAACAAAAGTTTCCCGTGCTCTTGATGCCATCTTGATGCCATCCTGAATATACTACAAGCCATCCAATGTAGGCCGGAGCTCCAACACTTATGAGGCTGCCCCACAAGGCTTACAGCCCCTCATATGCGCACCAGGTATCTCCCATAGTATATTCAGGATGGCATGCGGAGGCTTAGGTCAGGAAGCCCACGATTAAAGGAGATACCGGTCTCCCGCCCCTAAGTATACAGGACGATTAAGGGAGATACGCCATATGCGCACCAGGTATCTCCCATAGTATATTCAGGATGGCATGCGGAGGCTTAGGCCAGGAAGCCCACGATTAAGGGAGATACCGGTCTCCCGCCCCTAAGTATACAGGACATGGCTGCATACCCAACATAGACTCCCATCCGGGAGGCCAACATGCCGGAATAGGAACCAAAGGCCAGGGGGAATTGATCTTGAGACCACTTTCTCCCTATCACTGGGATGGCCTTTGGTTCCGTTCAAAAAGCTTTTACAGTATGTACATATGCGTTACTAAGAAAATCTTCCTGTAAAGTCTTTACTAGCTTTCTGTATGCTAACTTCTCTATACAACTCCGTTTTAAACGAATAAAGAGTCAAAACTATAGTACTTGTGAACACCTACACACTCATGCAATCAGATTCTGAGTTCGAGTCACGAATCAGAATCGATGGATTTCCCTCTTTCGCATATTTCTTAGTTTAAAACACGTGCTAACTATTACTTAAAGCACTTTCTGTCAAAACTAGAAGTACGACGTCGCTCTCCTCGACGAGCTCTACATTCTGGGAACTTTCGGTCCCTTTAGGGTGATATTTCAACCCAAGCTAGGGGGCAGCTTGTCAAGCACCACCCCAGCTTAGCTCCTGCCCAGCTTGATAAGCTACAGGGCAGCTTCTTTTACACAACAAAGTAAAGATCTCTTTGCAACTAGTTTTCACTGTACAGACCCATGTACAACACGACACCGTGTTTGCCAACTAAGCATGTGCTTGCCAACTTGACATTCCACGTCAATTACACAATCGGACATGACGGTCGACAATGAACTGTTGTCGGTAAGGGGTCTGGTCAAGTCTAAACTATGACGAACTGGCTCGATCAAGTACAAAAGATGACGCACTGGACTGGTCAAGTAAATTTCTGCTGAAAATATGAGGTGAGACTTCACTTCCTTATCCTTCCTGATCCAACGGACATCGAGGTCAACCTCGATGTCCATGACGTTTAAGTGTAAAATCGTTAAAGAGACATCGATCGACGTCCGAAGGACTATCGCACCACTGAAGTTCAGAACTATTAGGCTTGTGAAAGTTGAGAGAAACATGAATCACTTTGCAAAAAGTTTTATTTTCTTTGTGAAAGCGAAAAGAACTATAGGTTTCAAGCTTATCAACTTCGCCACCTGTCCCCACTGCACAAAGCCCATGGTTACTACTAGGATGCGTGGCATCCGTATTGCCTGAGTGTCCAGACTTCTACGTTTATCACTACCTTTGTTGTAAAGATTATCCACAATCGCTGTGGTTGATTATGCCACATATAGGTTTGAACTCTCTCTGAGAAAAGAGTTTGGGTCTCAATGGGATGTTGGAACATCGGGTCTCGTTACAAAGGAAGTATCGTGGAACGTGACAAGATGTATACTTGGAACTTTACTGAGGAACTTTACACTTCTTTCTTTCAGTTACCTTGCAGTAATCCTTCTATTGAGGATAGCTAGCCGGATATCTATGTCTCGTAGTAACTCTTTTACACTTTTCGGAAGAACTATAAGTTTTCAAGCTTATCAACTTCGCCATCTGTACTGTTAGTAGCAAGCTTTGACCAAAAAATCTGATATACTCCTTATGATCTAGCAGAATATCTATGTCTTGTAGTTATATCATTGAGTGATCAACTTGTGGACATGAGAAGCACAGATAACCAGAGTCTCGCATAGCAGTTGAAAACAACCATTGTTTAAGTATGTAATGTCAAGGATAGGCGATGTAAGTAACAATGGACTGTCAGGGTACTGCTGACTGAAAGAAATGTTCAGTTCAGATCTGCGAGTCTCGAGTTATTTATTAAGTAGTTGTCTCTACCTCTTTCATCCGCAGGTGACCCTCAAAACTCAAAAGATCTTATCCAAAGGCCCATCATAGATCTCTGCCCTTCATTTGCCTTTGTAAAGTTTGAAGTATGTCGGTTGAATCTGAATCATGAATCCTCTGAACAAACTAGGTAATAGGTGCTTGTTAGCATTCTTTCGACGAGCAAATTTCATGAACTTTCGGGCTTAGAATAAAACTTTGTTCTATTTCATACTTCGTTCTTTATCTAAGTTTTCCACCGATGGACGTTGAGGCTGACCTTGATGTTCATATGTCGGTGAAGTTCTTATCACTTCATAACGCTGCTCGATTTTCCTCTCGAGGTCTCTTCCTTCATCTCGCATTGGCCTGTTGTCCATACCTCGCCAACTGATCTTCTGTCTGAGCCCCCTTGGATACGTAGAGATAGCAGAAGAACGGGGTGAGGTGCCTTCCTGCTGGGGTGCCCAAGTACACCAACTCTGCCTGGATGTAAGCGTGGAAGAAAGCGTCTCAATTGACGGACAGTCCCTCTCAGATGGCTTCCAGGAACTCCACGTCCTGATCTCCAAGGTATCTCGTCTTCTGCGCTTTCTCTTTGCGAAAGAGATGATATGTTCTTGAAAACTGAAAATGTTGATGTAAGGATTCATTGCTGGTGCTGAGGATACCCTTCAAAGAGGATATTTGAAAAAGATCAAAGAGATACTCATGGCGGAAGATGTCACTAGCGGATGAGTTCACAACAAACTGGAACATCCTGAAGGAATCTTAGACGAAATCATCATACCTCTGATGGGACCGCCGGATTTCATGGAGATGTTGAAGAAGGTGCAGAAAAACCAGAAGCTTATGAAAGAAAATTGGTTCAAACCTTTTCAAGGTATGGTTGAGAAGGACGTGAAGAACGTTCTCTCTCGTGTGATGAGCAGAGAGTCCTGTTGAAAAAGAGTGTGAAAGCAGAAAAAGACATGGTAGATTTGTAATCTATTTGTGTGCTTTTGAAAATCGAAGATCGATTGTACAAAGAGATCATTAAGTGTTTTTTGACTACTTGGGGGTATACAAGTGGACAAGAAGTTACTGCAGACAAGGTTTGAAGTAAGAGCGAAGGACATAAAGGCAATTTTTCTTCTCCTTCTCGCGAAGAACAGACCTCTGGAGTCTATTCCTGCTGTTCTGGAAAAGAATCTCCATCAAATATGGGAGAAGTACAATCCGCAAACGAATCTGTTCCGTCTAGTGCCATATGTTGTACATCTGGAAAACCATCTAACACAAAAGTGCTCTAGATGTTAAAAGTTCGAGTGTGGCAATCGCAGATTTACCGCAATTTCTGAATGAAAAAAACATGATTATGAAAATACGTTCAACCGAGTCTTTGCCATACCTTTCTTTTCACGAGATTCGTTTAGTCCTTCAAGTTTATCTCTTACTGGTCCTTTCTGTACAGAGATTCCTAGCCGTGGCCTGAAAGAGTTATTGGGGTTCTTATGAACCAAATAAGCCCGTTGCTTGGCCAAATTGGTTAATGTGGTCTCATAAAAAAATCCTTCGAAAATATTTCTAATGGCATCAATCGTGTCTCAATCAAGCAAGACTTCTCGCCCGTCAAGGTACCTAAAAGTACCTCTTGCATAAACACATTTTATGCAAGAGATGTAAACAGCCTGAAGAAGGAACAGTGTCATTCACATTCTTGGTATGGCAATGAAGAGCATCTGGCATTTCTCTGTCATCAACTGTTTACGCAACCAAAACTTATTCACTCTGTTGTTATTCTTCAAAACTGTACAATATAGAGATAAATATATCTTTCTTTTTCTCTTCTTTCTGCATATTATGCCAAGTTTGTCGATCTTTTGTGCAGCTAAGGTCGTTCGGTTTTCCCTGGCTTTCGTTGTTATGGAACTTTCGCTCTTTTTGGTTTCGGTCTCTTACTCCTTGATTCCTCGTATTGTCCGTTACTTTGCTTTCCTTCTCAGCTTTGATGTCTTAGCTTCCGGGCTGCATCTCCTTATGCGTCATAACGCACACAAAATAAACAAAAAATCACGATATAACTAAAGAAAAGAAGTTTCACACCAATATATCTCCTCTCCTCCTGCTAGTGCCTCCATTAGCTCTCCAATCGAGAATCACGACCTTGAGAATTCTTTCATAATCCTCTAACTTACCCTTCCCTAGCCTTCTTCCTGCTTTGAGACCTTCGTTCGAGGAATTGCTTCATTTCAGTGGCGAAGTACATGTACAAACTTGGTAAGTGGCACGAGTCCGTTTTGGGCTGGGAAAGAACAATTCGTACAAGGAGGAGAAGTGCTGTAGAAAGTGAGAACATTCCACAAACTATTCCAGAATAGGAATTAGAAGCAGCTGCTGCAGGAATCGAAGGACATGGCTAAAAGCCGTAGACGGGGGTGGGGGTAACTGCAGGGTGTAGTGTATGTATTGGTTTATAAAGGTAGATATTCAAAGCTTTACAAAAGGGTGCTCAACCAAAAGGAACTGTGATGTAGCTGAGAGTCAAGCAGGGGTTGGTCGGCC
The DNA here is from genome assembly GCA_036924285.1 of Asterella californica. NCBI lineage: Eukaryota > Viridiplantae > Streptophyta > Marchantiopsida > Marchantiales > Aytoniaceae > Asterella > Asterella californica. The sequence continues at coordinate 27,224,694 of JAYKYS010000006.1, read as the reverse complement.
TTAGCTTGACACTCCACGAATGCTGATTACCAGGAAGCACATCAGACCAGAGCTCATGACTCTTCCTACCGTGCTTTGGTCGGTGACTATCTAAGCAGCACCAAACGGTCCGGAGGGACACATGCACAAGGTAGGATCAGGGTCTTTCAAGTTCTTAAAGACTAATATTACTGAGAAAGTAACCAATCATGGGAGTAAGTTGCTGATGACCTTACTTTGGCTAGAAATCCGTCTTTTGACCTTTCGTTTCGTGGAGTCCAGCGAAGGTGGATGGAGATGGGAGATAGGGTTCCATCTGCAGAGCCTGGACTTCAAGTCGTGTGTGAACGGGTGGAATTGACGAGGCGGAATGATAGACGAGCTTAGTACTGTCACGAGAATGCACTCTTTCGACCTTCGGCCTTGGACCTTCACTGGCCTGTGAACTGAAACAATATAAAATTCTGCGCTTCAGAAAATAAACGAAGGGAAAGGCCAGCTGTTATGTCTCTATTAATATCTGGGCCGAGGATCGGATACGAGGTGTACAATATAAGGAAGATTGTACTCAAAGGAATCCGGACAGTGCCTTCTGTCATGTCTTGTGACCATAGAAACGTTGCAATTTACGAGGATGGCAATAGTAGGAGGAAGGGCGCGCGGGGAGTACTGAGGTCTTTCAATCCGCGTGATTGCTAAGCAGTCGATACATAAGTGCTGGGCTTCGACAAGGACGGTTTTGTTGGACCGGGGACAGGTAGTGCGAGCTCATAAACTCCAATGCTGCTGCTGCAGCTCGAGCTGGCTTGCGCATGCTCAAGTTCGAGAATGACTTGGGAGCTGCTTGGGAGGTCTGAACAGGTTTCGGCCAGCTCCAGCGGGCAGAAATATTTTTTGTTTTCAGGAATACTACTGTACTCATAGCTGAGGGAAGTGGACCACTGTCATATCGAGAGCACAATAACATGGAGAATGTACGAATCCAATAACAGCGTTCGCTGCCATAATTTCTTGACCCTGATATGATATGGAGTGCGATGCATGCTGCTGTGTGAAAACCGGCTGGGCAGGCTTCCTCGAAAGAACGATGAGCACGCCTCTTGAATGCAAAAGGTGGCGTATAATCACTGACTGCACTGAATCATCGGTACTACATACCTGCCCTGCAAGAAAACCTCACGCTATAAGGCTTGAACAGCGTCGACCTCACATTTCCTGTGGACGAGGACGGCCGAACGATATCGATCGCTTCAGACTGCTCCACGCTAAAGTTCGAGAGCAGACTTCGCTGTCCAGCGAGGGCCAACCAGGTCGCCCACTTTTGCTCGTACACCCGCAACTACAATGTTCGTTTGGACTGCCGCAAATTGCGATGGTAAACACTCCTTCACTTGCAGCGCCGACTTAGTTCTACCGTTCTCCAAGCAGGAGTCCAATGAAACCTCGTTTACAGCTGGGAAGTTGGACTGAAGAGATGACATGCACATGCTACTCGATGAACGATTTTGCTGGATTTTTCAAAGCGTCAAGGCAAGACTCCTTCTAAAGATTGCGTGTTTCTGTTTCTTGTACAACACTGGGCGTCGTTACAGTTTGTCAATGTAACCCCATTCGCCAAGAACCGCACAGAGAGAGACTCTGAGAGAGAGATAGAGAGAGACAGAGAGAAAAGTGAGAGGAGAAAGAAGTATTTTCTTATAGGTGGCCGCTAGATTGCTCTTCCCAGATTAACCCTCCAGCGATTGCCGTATGCTGCATGCGGGAGGTGGGAGGTGACGGGGAGGGGGAGGGTGCACGAACAGAAGTGACGACTATAAGACCAGAAGAGAGGAGTCTAATATATATACGGGATTTCGTACACTTCGGGCACAGCAGCTGCTGGAGCAATTCCACCAAAAGTAGGTGTAGTACTGTATATCAGTGTACGAGACACACAGAGAGAGAGAGCGAGAAATAAAAGGGTAATGATAGAGAAGTACTACGCATCAACAGGTGGGAAACCGAAATCCGTACCAGCTATTTATAAGGAAAATAGATTCATCGGATTGACCTATGACGGCACTCCTATGGAGTGCCCACTCCAAGATGAGGACTCCAAGGATATTTGTACTCTTGGAGCTCGTGACGGCAGTAAATAAATAACACTCACTACTACAGCAGTCAGGAATCGACGGAGCTGCGGCATCTTGCTGTTAAAGTGTAATTCCCTGTCAATGTACGATTCGGCCTTTCCAGTAATAATGCATCCCCCGAACAATGAAAAACAGTTAGTTATGGAAGCGTCTCCACCAAGAGATCGACGGGATTGGCAGAGAACAGAAACAGCGGAAAACGAGGTGCCGAGCCAAAGACACTCCCACGTACACAACCTTCCTTCCAGTGGCGAAGGCGCTAATTCTAGCCCGTAAAGCGCATCTCTCGAATCTCAATTCTGGCACGTTATGTGTAAATTAGTATCCCGTATCTAGCAGAACGCCTAATCGGAGAAAGTGTCAGCCACAAAGAGAACATGTGCAGATAATTGTAACAATCTCCAGCTGCTGAAAGTTCATTGCCGACGGAAGCTAGGAAGTGCGATTGTTCCTTTACGCGCGCTAATACCCCCTGATAGGATCGATTTCTGGGCTTGATAATGAAGCTTCCATCGACACACGTTTCAAGACAACGAATTTCAGATCCCAGATCGTACTGCAGCATTTTGTCCATCTCAAGAAAGTATCAAATTGGGGCAACTCGATCATGGAGACATTTCAACCCATCTGAGTGCCATTTTCGGACCAACCTTGAGCTAACAAACTGAACCTGCAGGCGAGATATCGGCGAATGGAATTGATTGATTAGCTGATTGCTCTTTTGCTGAATAAGTAACGGCAGTAAGCGGGCTTCTGAAGGAGTACCACAGTCATAAAAAAATGGCGCTTCCCAGCAAGAAAAAGGCTACAAACAATCGAGATCCACATGCCAACGTTAAGTAAAGATACTTTTTACGTTATATTGAATCAGCGTAGGCTCAACTGCCGACGAGAAATGCACAATCATTTTGGGGCCTCTGGAACGGTAATCACTTCTTCCGAATTATGTACAATCATGGTGTACCAAGCTGCTCGAACTAGCTCTGTTAGTTGGATGAGCTTAATAGTTATATACTAGCAATACTTGCCTACATTACTCTGAAGTAAAGCTATAAACCTCTATGTCTCTGAGCACTGAGAGGAGGCGCAAGCACTTGCTGCTTGCGATGCTCGGAGCCAATCTAGGAAAGATATGCTTCTGGAGGTTTGATGATACTTAGAAGTCCGGAACTCGTAGAGGTCATTCTTACATTTCCATTTCTTATACTTGTCCCTATCGACTGCAGCCGGAAAGCCCATGATGGAATTCCTCTCCACATATCCAGGTCCTACTTTGACTTCTGATCCATATCTATGGCAGGCGGAATGCGCTCTACCATGGAGCTTGTCACTTGAGGCCTGAGCACAAACACGACCAGACATTGCAGTCCCGACCACCAAGTGCTGTTAATCCATGCATGCAAACCCATATCTAAACACTGGCCAGAAACTGGCAGCCTACATTGGTTACGAAATGAACAAGATACCAAAGGGTTACCTACAGCAGTTGAAACAGACAGATACTTCCACTGACTGCATTAACTGATCGAATCACAACGGCTAACATCCGTGGATAATTCACTTATCCGAGCAGCATACTCAGATTTACACTCTGAGGGCAGCATTCACATAACATACTAGTCGAAACTGCAGATCTGACTCAGTAATGGTGAAAGATCAATCTATACAGGTGAAACGGCCATTCCTCTGAGAGCTTCTGGAGCTGGATAAGATATGGTGGTTGGATGAAGAAAGTCCGCTACCTACAAAATTTAGCTTCGCTGCTGCGCACACTGATAAATTACTCTTTAAGATTTACCCTTCATGGCAGTCTCAGCACAAAGACGCTGCCAAGATCAAGGACCAACGACATTCTGCTCAGTGTAACGTGTTGGCACTCGAGAAGGACACCCTCACTGCGCTAAAACTAGGACCGCCGTATTCAGCATTCCTCAACATAATTCGCCTCGAACTCTACTCGAGCACAACTCCTGCAGCCGAAATCTCAAATTGGAATAGGCCTGGAGGTTATACCTAACAATCCCGTACCTTAGCAGCGTGCAGTATGCACTGATATCGCAAGGCAGTCGTTGATCTTGACGATTTGTCCTCCTTCGTCGCATCTGAATTGCATGGGCAGACTAAAAGACATTTCGACGCTAGATCAGGTTCCACATTAGACGAGCACGAGGTAAAGCTGAAGCAAAAGCTGCCGGGGCCTTTTCGTCGTCTCTTGCTCGGACCCACGGCCAATTCATCGTATTCTAGGTCCTTCTCGTCCATGTCCACGTCCTTGTCACTCATTATCCCAGGTTCGATACAGTTTCTTCGAGATCCAGGAGTGTACTTCGTCAAAGACACGAAACCAACCTGTTGCAGCAAGAACCCCACATCGAATGAAACCCGTCACGACGTCAGGTGATCACTTGCAATGCGCAGCTCCCCAGAAGCTGAACAATTCAGACTCCCCTCCCCACATGATCTAGAGAACACTGCACATCAAATCTCGCCCGGTGTAATCAAGGCTGGATTTTGAGGATCACGATTTAAACTCCTGCCCACGTGGGCTTTCAAGGGGCTCGTTCAGTAACTATATTCTCAGGAGGAATAAAGAGCCTAACGAGCTGTGGCTGCAGGCAGTGCTGACACTCCGCGTTCCCGATCAGAAGATGTATACATCTCCGAAGTTTACTCGCCTTCGTCTCGACATGTGGTTGGCACTCCCGAGAACATTCAAACGTGACGTCGACAAATCAACAAACTCGCGAGCTCGCAGATGGGCAATTCTACACAGACCGATCAAAATCCAACTGCATCCCCTTGCAACCAACTCGAGCCAGCTACGCTCCCGACTTCACTGTAATTGGGCTGTGACAGACAGCAAAGCCTGCGTGATCAGCTACGCCAGTGAAGGTGCGAAGGTCCAGTTCAAAATAGGTAGTTGAAACTTCACACGAGAGGTACCGCTTCCATGAGAAATAGCACTGATTACAGCACTGGTCATAATCACGTGAGACGGCAGAAGCCAGTCAAACAGACAAACAGACAGCAGACAGAAACTAACATCCTGACCCAAACCGTGAGAACTCCCGCTCATATCGAACCCCGATAACCAAAATCGTACCAAGCAGGCACTGCACCGACAGTGAGTTAGATTACAAATCACGAGACACGGATTCGTAACCCTCAACATCTCGGAACTATGATCGATGGTCTGCCGGGAAGATCGACCGAGAGCAATCGCAGTCAGAAACTGCGAATCGACGGCCGACTCTCTGGTGAGCGTAAACCCGCAAGATGGGCTCTACATGTACAGTCATGCTGCCCAACTTCCAGTGAGATCGATTGGTGACGGACATTCCAAAACGAGCTCAGATCATCACATAAGATGAGATTCAGTGCCGACCTTGAGACAGGCATGGACAAGATTCGCGGAATCTAGGGCCAAGATCACAACACATTGCGTGGGGTCAATTTCGTTGTTTACCAGTCTGAGCAGGACCCACGAGCGATGCCAGTACTCCCACTGGCATGAGCATACCGTGGAGGCAGACTCCACGGCATCATCTAGCAAGCAAGCCCGACCATTCGACGTTGCGTGCGTATATCGATACCGATTCTATAGTGTACTCTTCCAGCAGATTTCACAAAACGCTCGGAGAATCCACGAACTCTAGAGCCATGTACATCATTAACGTGAGCCTGGGGCAAGTGGGCAGCTGAGCGGGTAAAAGTGCACCGCTTGGCAAGCATATGATCCGTCATTGAGCAAACGTGTGGGTGTGTCGTAGCGCTAGCAGTGGGCAGATTCCCGCCTAGTGACAGTGAGACACAAGGCTAGCAAGCACCGTAGCAGGCACGACAGAATCTGCATCCACACAGAGGTAGACTTCCCCCACAAGGGGCGAGAAGGAAATCCAAGGCACTAGCTCACACTGTGATTCATGAGACGCCGCAACTCGAAATCGTATCCTGCTCTACTGCCGGCGAAGGGAGGGAGTGCCAGAAGTTTGATCAATGCACCTGGCATTTGGTTCCGCACAGTATCCCCCTTCGAGGAAAATAAGAACTGGTTATTCTGGAGAATCGTGGGCTACTTCCTTCGTACACCAATTCAATTGAATTGTTCATCAGTCCAGAAACTTCGAGGGAATCCTACATGGACCCACTATCTAATGCGAGAAGTGGGATTGAGATCCAAGCCCATTCATAATGCGCTGGCCATCGAGACAGACAGATTCCATGCTGAGTGTTCTCGGATCTCCATCCCACTTTTCACACGAGATAGTGCAATCCCGGATACGGAGGAAATGGCCAAAAGACGCACCTCCAGATTTCAGCTGCAGGTCTTACGGAGTGAAAGGATCTACCCGGAGATGGGGACATAAAGGACTACGTTGTATGTAAGACCAAATGTCCAAGTAGGTTGGCCAGCCACCCCCACCCACCTCCGCGATCCGAGGTCTTACGGGCTACTGTTGGAGATGCGAATGGCGAGGTGAGTTCCGACTCTAGAGGAATTTAGAACCATTTGCATGAAGGTAAAATCGGTACTTGGGGTCGTCAACGGGTGATCAGTTCCACCCACCAGGAAAAGTCAGGTCTGGGAGGGAGGAGGACTGGCAGCTCCATCCTCCCCATGCAACCACGAAATTCAGTGAAGCAAACAAACAGAGCCCAACTGCTACTCCTAACGCGTCATCAAGGCCAAGTCCTGCACTTGCACCAAGTACGTGGTCTGTGGCTCCGCCATCTCCGACACTACAAGACATTGAAAAGACTGTGGAAGCGGACCGAAGTCACGATGGGTGCTACAGCGGTGCATAGCATCCCGCTCGGGCCTCACACACAGTTTGAGAGGCCATTCAACCTCCCTACCATATAGTTGGGAGATCGATCCAAGCTCAAGGAGTGGGAGGGAGTCTCTCCCTCGGTGTCGAACTTGTTGTCATCTCACCGAAACATTACACACACTTTCTTGCATGTCATCCGTACCCGGAAAAGACCCAGCAAGCGGTCCCCACCAGATTCGAGCCTTAATCCTGATGTTCGATCTTCCCGGACCCGCCATTAGCGTGCACTTGATCCTGTAAGCTGTTGGGCCCCGCCTCCCGATGGCTGGACCTGGCCGCTGGCTTAATCCTGTTTCAAGAATTTTTGTCATTTAGCGAAATCGTCGATAGAATGCAGTCCGAAGTTATTTAGAAAACTGTACTACAGTTTGTGGGTTTGACTTGCCCACTTGCACGCGGCAGCGTGGACATTCAATGCTGGGCTGACAACGGCTCGCTGGCAAGGCGAAAAGGCCATAACTATTCTCGATTCATTTGCCCGGCTCGGCTCCTTTCTGCCCCCATCCTCCCCCAACCAACTTTAGCTCACTAGGTCCCCGAATCATCGACGTGTTAGCTTCCCTAACCGTCCGCTAAATCATCCGACGGCCGCTCTTGCTTGCCCACTACTGTTTCCACCACGAACTTTGCGCAATTGGGTGATGGTCAACACTACACTCCAGAAGCTCGTAAATTTTGTTTCCCTCCCTTTCCTTTCCTTTCTATCCCCCATCGCATCCCATCCCGCACGACCAGCCCGTTCCGAGGTCAAAGGGACCGATCGAGCGACTGCACTCGATCGATGGCACAGGAAGACGATCTTGTTGGACAAAGGACAAACGAGCGGCCTTCGAGCGGAGCTAACAGCTTGTGCAGGGTGCTGGATATTTTGCGTGTCGTGTCGTGTTGCGCACTGGGTATTCAACTGCATTCGACAAAAGCTAAGCTGGAACAGCAGTCTATCTAATATTAGACCTCGGCGTTTGCCGAAGGAATTGCACCCCCACGGATTGTCTTGCGCTTCACGTTGCGTTGGGACTGAACTTCACTGAAGCCCCCCCCCCCTTCTTCTTTCTTCTGGCCCCTTCTCCTCCTTCTTCTTGCTTGCGTCGTCGGATCAGCAATCCAACGCCCCTGCCATCTGATCGCACCAATCCTTTTACACGTTATTTCCCCTTCCCCACATCCTCATAACTCTTCGATTTCCCATCCGATGGTGCCAGTAACCCACACGTTAACGGCATTATTGGCTTACACCAAGATTTCCTCTGAGATATGTGCTGTCAGATGTGTGATCCTACGGTTTGCATAGATACCCCCCTCTCCCCCCCTCCTCCACTCCCGTCCTCCCCCTTCCCCTTCCTTCCCGAACAAACAAATATTTTGCTCACGCCTCGCCTCAGCCAATCTTGTGACTTCAAGACTATTCATGTTGCTGATGAGCTTTGCTGCTGCTTCGGTTGACCCGTTCAACTACGTCGATGTCATCGAGAATTACGTGCATGTTCTGAGGCGCTGACTAGGTCGAGATCCAATTTCGTCAACGATAACTATTCGTCTGAAGACTCTGAAAAACGGTTTGCTCCTCAACCGCAAACACATCCAATATTATTGATCCAAGCTTGGATTTTCTCCACCAAGTCAGTCAGTCCGTCCTATGGTTTTCATTGCTCCTCCTTTCTGCCCTCTCGGCAGGAACACCGAGTCTGGGTGTGGCTGGAGGGACTGGCCATGGCCCCTATGTGTGGGACCTTTCTGTCTTGAAGCTCTTTCAACGAAAGAAATTTAGTGAATCTGTATTATAACTTGTCCATTGGTTGATTCCAGTGTTTAAGCTCTGGTAAGATTCGCTCCTTATTGCAAAGTAAAGTGTATAATAAGCATGCTCAATCAACTTCCGGACTTTTGTTTTCTTTAAGATATCTGAAATAATGTAAGTGTTATATAAATATTTTAGATCAAGTAAAATTAAAAATCAAAATAATATTTAAATATTAACTATTACTTGCTCCAATAACGCTGGAAACCTCCTTAGAAAACTCACAAGTGCAATGTGGTTCTTTGCGCTTCACAGGGTACAAGTGGCGGGAGGGTGTTGTACTGAATTCATGAATATATAAATACATTGGTTTATTACCTAACTTTTTCCCTCGGAAGGGTTAGGTAATAAATCAAGGTTAAGGTTGCAGCCCTCTTCCATCTTCGGATGGAAGAGATGAATAAGCAAGGAAGTGCATGGCATAGTGTATAAGCATGCACAACAAACATTGGTCATTATCGTCCGCTAGAGGACAACATGAATGATAGGTACCGCTAAAATCATTTATTGGACGGTTTGTTTAAGCGGGTTTGCTAAGTTCGCAAATATTTTTTTCTTTCAGACGATATGTCAGGCCGTTTGTTTCGTTGGGGGTTATCTTGCGAGACCGTTGTATTTCGTCCTTAAGTCAGCCACCGAAGATCGGTGGCTGAGTTGGTTGGGCCTCGGACCTCTAAGCGAAAGGTCTGGGGTTCGAGCTCGCCTGTCCCCGGTTGGAGGTGCAAGATGTCGCTGTGTGTGCTATGTGTGCAATCTGGTCCGGGTACGCTGTGGTTACCCACAAAGGACAGTCCCAAGCCCCTCGAAGGGATAAAACGGACAAGTAACAACTTTTATTTCACTTCAAGTCTCTCAGCAGATCTATCGTCTTGCTATCATTCGCCGCTGCACTTGGCGAGGTCACCGCAAGACGGAGATTTGTTTTCGCTCGCTCGGTCCACGGCAGTTTTCTTTCATTCTCTCGCTTGCCTGCTTCGTCACTTCGGTCACTTGCGGGACCGCTGTATTCTGTCGTTAGGTCACTTTGCTTCACGTAGCGCACTCATCTTCGTATCGTTCGCCGTTGCACTTGGCGGTTTTTCGTCTTGCTATCGTTCGACGGTGCAGTTGACGGATTATGTTATGGCGGGGATTTGCTTCTTCCGCTCGCTCGTTCGCTCTTGTTTCGCTCGCTCGCGTGCTTTGTCACTTCGCTCGTTCGGTCGACAGCAGTTTTGTCTTACGAACGCTTTACCGCGAGGGATTCTGTTATGGCGGGGTCTGCATCATGGTGCCTCACTCTGTCCACGTTTGCACTTGTTTTGCAGGTGTCAGTTCTAGTTCACTGCTCAATTCCTTATCAAATTTGCCTCACAACGACGGCAAGTTTTCTTCGGTACCACAGAGAATTATGTTATGCAGGGTCTTGTAGTGTCTCAGGATTTCTCCTTTAGTCCATTTAGCATAAAAGATATCGTTCCCACAGAGGATTTGCACAAGTATCGCTGCTCTAAGTTCTAAGATCTGTTCAAACACACAAACACACGGGTTTTATCTAGAAATCCCGTCTTCTCACAAAAACCACACAGCTTCTAGATCCTTCAGAAGGTGCCCTGGACCTAAACAAGCAACTACAACTTAAAGTATCACACAGATATCTACTGGGAAACTCAAGAAGACGCTTTTTGCTTCCCGATCACTGCTTCCAGTCTTCCCGAAGCAATTCTCGGCTTCTGGGGTTCAATCCGGCTTCTCACGTCTCCAGAAGACTGCTCCTGCTTCGTAGACGTCAAATTATCACTGTCTATCAACATTGCTCTTCCAATTTCCAACTGGGTTAGTCAATCCCGGGATGTATGTCCTCTGTAGCCTTCTCAAGCTTCTGCCTACGGAAACGGTCTTCCTGCAGCACTACAACGACATTCACCTTCACGGAAGTTCAATAGAAGTCTCGGAAGCTCACTAGAAGAAGGTAGGAAGATGGGAAGATGAGAGAAGATGGGGAAGAAGAGAAAATCCAAACAAGAGGAAACAAGAGGAAAATGAGAAATTAAGACTTCGACATGCTTCTAGCCCGGATCCTGACTAATGAGCCATCCTTGCTTGTAGTAATTTGGGGAGGAAGACAACAAATTGATTTACAGTTACACAATCTTCTACTCGAGGATGTCATCTTCTGCTGTGAAAAGAAGATTTCTTTCTTCTTCTGTCGTTGCTCCGACTATTCTATCGTCTATGATCGCTTACCCATAGGACTGTCCATACGTGGATCCAAAGTGCTCTACTGGATGAGACAAGCGTTGACTCTGCACAGCTACTAACATTCACCGCCACTCAAGAAGAAGGCTTTTCATGCATAATTGGGTGTGAATTCATGGAAACCCACTGCCCAGAAGACACAGACAAAAAGCTTTTTGCACTCAAATCTGAAATCAATTCTCCGAGAAGAAGGTACATTGGTTTCGAGAAGCTCACTCCCTCCATTTCCTACTCCTACTCCTCGATACACCAGCTTAGAGGGACTACACGATGATGCCATTCCTTGCTCTAGGTTGTCCATTACCTCTATCTACATCTTCGATCTACTATTGGAAGCGAAAGTGCAGACCCCTCTGGTGTAATCCAATCTATTCGTATGTCTCTAGCATCGGACGTAGTGTGTGTACTGTAAGAAGATGTGTGACCATCTGCACAGTAATATGTGTCTCTCACATGTGCGTCTCAATCCTACTATGTGTCCTACTTTATACTTCTGCACTTGAGTCGTAGGAGAGATCCCTTCCAATCCTCAACTTGCAACCAGGAGAGATGGGGCGTTGTCAGAAGGCCACCACCTCACATGCAGTTGGCTCCTTGCCCTATTTTAGAAACTTACTTTCTACTCCTAATGTTGCCTAACCTGCCACATGCCCGGTCATCTAAAAATATAAGAGAAACTGTCACTTCTCAAGATAGCAGACTTCGCTTCTTACCAAAATTAGCAAGTCAACTGTCTTCTTAACTTGCTACCTACTCTAATTCGCTGGGTGTGATCTCCTCTTGATTTGGTCCTACTTGAACTCCTAAATCGACCTCAGATAAAATGGGAAGCCCTACAAGTACCTAGGGTGTGACTGAGGTAGCTTCCTCCTCGATGTTCGTGGCTTGCTCTTTTGGGGCGGCTTCGGAAGATAAAAGTGTATTCTGGGAAGTTGAGTCCATCTACGCTTCCTCGCTCTTCTGCGGCACTGGTTCGACATTGGGAGCTGAGTGACCTCACAGTGATCAGAGGAAGTCACCTCCTCCATTCGAAACACCTGGAAAGACAACTCGGCTTCCTGTCTTCCAGAAGACACCTTGTCTTCTAGGGCTTCTTCCGTGATCTTCTCGGCTTCCAGCGCTGTCACTACCCAGTGGACAACGAGGTCGAACTCCTCCTTCTCCGAATCTCCCCCGATCGTTGGTCCTGAGACATAGGAAGATGTAGCTGCTGGCTGTGGAATTGAAGGAAGATCGTAAAGCGTCTTCAAGCCTTCAATCTGCCGATCTAGGTAGCAGAACATGCTTTCCTTGCACTCCACTAACATCGTCTTGGAATCGTCATCCCACTCCCTAGCTAGGGTGAGAAGCTTCTTACCCGCGGTGAAGTTGAACTTCATGCGAAGTGCTTCCATCATCTGCGCCATAACTTCATTCGCTCGAGCTTCTGCTTCTTCTCGCTGCTTCTTCTCTGCTGCGGTCTACGTTTCCGCGGCTTCCCGTAGTGCCTTCCATGTCGTCTTCTCTTCTGCGAGAGAGGTGATCTTATCCCTAACCCGCAAAACCTCCTGGTCATGTTGCTGTAGACGTGCTTGCAACTCCTGGTTGCTCTTCCTTAACTGCGCTGACTCTTTGGCAGAAGCATGCAGCGAAGTACAAGGCAAGCTTCTCCATGGTGCGGAGGTTGGCTTCCAACGTGTCTACTCTCTTCCGGATCTCTTCCTGCTGCATCAATGTGCGTAGATCAAATCCACGGTCGCAGTGACTTCTCCTGAGCCATCACACGCTTCTCCACCCACTCCATGGCTGGTTGGATCTCCGAATGAAAGAAAACGCTGAATTCCTCCAACCTTCTTCTCGCAGAAGACAGGTTCATCCTAACGAATCGGTCAAAGACGTCTTCCTTATCTTTCAGAGACAAAGATGCCTCTTCTAGCACTATGATCTTCTGCTTCTGCGTGCGGGAAGACATTAGTCTTCTCATATTCCGGTGTGGAAGATCTCTTCGCAGGAGCGGTTCTCTTCACTGCGCTTCCTCGATTCGCAGTCGGGATGTCAACCCATACTTCGGCTTCTGGAGTCTTCAAAAGACTTCCTGTAGTGACAGAAGTTGTCTTCTACGCGATCTTGGTGCTCAGCGTCTCCTCCTGGGAATCCGACTCCAATCCAGGATGAATGATCGAGAAAGAGGCGTTCTTCCTAAGCACACTCCTAGGCCTCATCTTCCGCAGTGATGGTACGTCTTTTGTACCACTGACGTCATCTGAGTGTCTGATCTCGTTTGAGACACTGAAGTAGGAGAGGGAGTCACGGCTGCTGCTCGATCTTCCTCTCCCGAGGTCTCTTCCTTCACCTCGCATTGGTTTGTTGATCCATACCTCGTCAACTGGTCTTCTGTTAGATCATCCTTGGATACGTAGATAGCAGAAGAACGAGATGAGGTGTCCTTCTGCTGGGGTGCCCAAGTACACCAACTCTATCTGGATGTAAGCGTGGAAGAAGACGCTCCAATTGACGGACAGTCTCTCCCAGACGGCTTCCAAGAACTTCACGTCCTGATCTCCAAGGTATCTCGTCTTTTTCGCTTTCCTTTTGGGAAAGAGATGAAGAAACAGCTTCGTCAGAAGACGCTTCCACGGCTCTCGGTAAGCTTCGATCTTCCATCCATTCCTCTCCTGTCTATCTTCTAGGAAGAGACAAGTCGTGCTTCCAGACACATGCCACTTCCTGGAGATCATCGGTAAGATCTTCTTCTCGAGTTCGTACTCTCGGTTCTCAGATTATGGTCTGTGAAAGATCCTACGCCATCACTCCACCGTCCAGGAAGACGATCTTCCACGAGCGACTCCTGCCTTCAAAGATACAAGGTTACACGGAGGCAGTGTTGTCCAAACTTCCTCCAGAAGACCCTGGTCCGCGAGGTTACAGTCCCACAAGAAGAAGTCGAGACCTAACTCCTTGATGAAGAGTTTGGCCTCTGCCAATTCTACTGCAGGTAACACCAACCCTCAAGGATGCATCGACATGCTTCGAGTCTCTGTTACACTAAGCCACACACGTACTTGCTGTGAGTCGAAGGCTCAGTCCTTCCCAAGTCCTCACAATCTAGTTTCCACTCTCAAAAGACGAATCTAGTCTTCTAGAAGATAGCTATTCCGTCTTCCAAGACTCTAACAGTGCTTCCTAAGTACTTCTCATCTTCTGAGCTATATCTAAACAATCCTAACTAAGCAAGGCATCGCATGGATTCCTAAAAAGACAGCCCACCTTGCATTTCGTCCTACTTCCTAACAGAAGATACAAGATGCCTGAGAAGTAGAGTGTATGAAAAGACCAGAAGATGATTACGGACTCCTGCGGTGACAGTGATCTCCAAGAAGACTCCCGAGACGACTTCTGATTGACTGACGTACTCAGAAGACTTCCCGCAGCCAAGCTTCCCATCACTAGTCTCACATGTCTTCGGCTTCCGACACACAATCTAACCTCTCAACAGACATGGAAAGTTCATACTCTGTTCTTCCGACTCCTCACCTCTCATACACACTCAGAAGAAGCTTGCTGCATGACGAGAAGACATGACCCTCGACCATTCTCTTCAGATTCTGCCAGCAAGGCTTCTCACAACTCTCTTCTAAGTTCAAGAAGAAGAAGGAATAGGCTGCTAGGGGTCGGACAAAAGAGACTCGTAAAGGACCCTCACGTCTTCTTGCGCATTCTGCCAGCCGTTCCAACCTTCTAGTCTCTCTAAGAAGATGTGGATTTGAGAAGACGGGAAGATTGAGAGACACAGACATGGTTCTCAATTTCCAGCTTCTCGAAACAACAATCAACTCACAAGCTCACTCTAGATTCGTATCAAGCTTCTTTCAACACAAATTTCAATCCAATCCAATCTTGAGACGAATTGCAAACAGTCGTCTTCCGAAGACGTTCAGACATTCAAAAGCGTCTTCAAAAGATGTTCAGATCTTCAAAAGCATCTTCTGTTCATGGATTCGGGAACAGAGGCCCAGTAGGATAAGAAAATTGACAATCAGGTGATCGAATTTGGGAATGAGAGATGGAGAAGCTCGATTCCAAGTTGAGAAGAAGCGGGAAGATGGCTGTCAAAAATTGGACAGCGCTTCTACGTCCAATTTTTGCAGAAGAAAGTTCAGGGTAGAGAAATCGATCGATGAGCTTCCTGCAAATGAGCGGAGAAGCGCGAGGAACATCAAATCTATGGCGGGAAGCGGTGGGAAAAGAGAAAAGAACACGAGAAGAACCTCAATACTGCTTCTTCCTGCTTTTATTGCGTCTTCAATCTTCGGTGTGCTTCCGGTCGTCAATCCCAACTCCATTGTGACACCATGAACCTGCTCCTATCGTCAATCTTGAGCTGTGCCCCTCTGCTACAATCGATTCTTGCTCATCCGTCTAAGCTTCTCTCTGGTTCCTAATCCACTCTATGTTTTAAGTTAATATCTTCGGTTACCTCGAATTACCTACTACTGGGTAGTACACCTACTCTTCGATGATGTGGCACGTGGTTGGTATCTCCGGAGACACAGTCACTGTCTTCCAGAAGATGTCCGTCTTCCGTCTTCTGTCTTTTGTCTTCTGGAAGACATGATCGAGAAGACGTCTTCTCGGAAGATGTCCGTCTTTCATCTTCCGAAGAAGTCAACTTCTCCTTTACAAAAACTCCTTAAGATCATCTTCCTCTAAGCAAGGTGTAATCTTAAGTAATTAAGCTACTTCAGCTACAGAGTTACGTTATTAACTTTAAAAATTTGAAAAAATCTTCAATCCTACAAAGTGTGAGCACCACAGGCCTGCATCACTTTGTCTGATTTGCTTTGTATGCTTATCGTTGTTATGTCGCTCGTTCGCTGCACCTTGCTTGGCGGATTCTGCCACTTGTTATAGCGGCTGAGTTCGCTGCTCAGTTTCTGCATCGTTGTTATTACTCCTCTTCTGGTGCAGGGACCTGCTAGGCGGATTCTGCTGCTTGTTATGGTGGCTTAGTTCGCTACTCACTTTCTGCATCGTTGTTATTTGCTGACGGGACCTGCCGTCTGTCTTGCTGCTTGCCCAGTTCTCTTCTCTGCTTGCCCAGTTCTATCTTTGTTTTCTTTTCTTGCCTCGGTTCGAGGATGGGGTTGGTTACTGACTAATGTGTTGCAGCTTTCTTCGCAGTGGAAGTTGGTCCTTGTGACGCGGTATGGTCAAGTAATCAATCAATTGCATGCAGAAGCTAAGAAGGTCATGTTTGCTTGCCGGTACTGGCGAATGGTGATCTAACGTGGCTACATGCCGGGGGGCTCTCGCTTCATGGCGGGGCCGGTCGACTGAGTAATGTAAGTCTAATCTTATCATCATATTTATCTCTACTCTTCTATCGCTGCCGTCATGTTATTTTGATCTAACATCACCTCTTCTTTCATACGTGACCACGTCATACCATACGTGACCATCATACTGACATTCTGCCGCGCAAGCTGAGACGATTATGGCTCACAGTATGAGACTTGGCGTTTCATCCTTGTCCTTCTTCTTCTACTTGAAGAATTCACGTCTTACAAAAGTTAAGTGTGATACAGCTCCATGTTTTTTCTCTACTGTTTTGTGATTATCTGCCTTCATGTCGCAGTCTGAGTGTGCCGATGATGATCTCTTGGTTACAATTCCTGCCACTCCTCCCAGACTCGACATACAATCCACCTTCAACTTAGACGATATCCAGACACAATGCTTTCATCTTGAAGAACATTCCTGCCTCTTAGACAGATTGCATCTGCCACTTACCTTGCCACCTTATCCTCTTATCACTTCACGTTCTCTTTCTTTTGATGATGTATAACTCTATCGAGATAGAGATTACATTTATATAGATCTGTAGTATTGTCACGAATTCCTACTCCCAGCATTGGATTACGTACTTATCTCTCGCACTTTTACTACCAGACGCTCTTGTTGCTTCCTTGACCGGATCTTTTCATTACATCGAATCGCGAGATCAATGGTTAATCCTCCGTGATCGTCATTCCCTGCTTTTTTGTTGTCTTAAATATTTAGAGTGTATGCGAGATCCTCAACTCCTTAAACTTGTTGTTCACGCTGTTTATCGCCTTCGTTGTGTTCACTGCGTTTATGATGATCTAAACCATGTCTTATATCGACTCGGGTGTAAACTTATATCTTTTCTCCTTCGATGTCTTAGATTGTAAACCTTCCCAGTCCAGTGTTCATGAGACGAGCGGCTCGTGCTTATCCCGAAAATCCTCCACTAGTCAGTAGAGGATAGTCCTGGGACAGCTTCCGATTCAATGACATTATCGGAAGACCTCCGTAGCCAGACTTCTCTTCACTGATCTCACATGCCTTCTGCTTTCGACACGCAATCTAACCTCACAACAGACACAAGGCATTCATACTCTATTCTTCAGACTCCTTATCTCTCATATACACTCAGAAGAAGTTTGCTGCATGACGGGAAGACATGATCCTCGATCATTCTCTCCATATTCTGCCGGCAAGACTTCTCACAACTCTCTTCTAAGTTCGAGAAGAAGGAATAGGCTGCTATGGGTCGGACAGAAGAGACCCGTAAAGGACACTCACGTCTTCTCGTGCATTCTGTCAGCCTTTCCAACCTTCTAGTCTCTCTAGGAAAATGTGGATTTGAGAAGCTCGGAAGATCGGGAGCCACAGGCCTGGTTCCCAACTTCCAGCTACTCGAAACAACAAACAACTCACCAAGTCACTCAGGAGTCGTACCAAGCCTCTCTCAACACAAAAGCAAGTCCAATCCAATCTTGATACGAATTGCACACAGTCGTCTTTCGAAGACGTTCAGATATTCAGAAGCGTCTTCTGTCGAAGGATTCGAGAATAGAGGTACGGTAGGGTAGGGAAATTGATAGCTGAGGGATCGAATTTGAGAATGAAAGACAAGGAAGCTCGATTGCAGCTTGAGAAGAAGCGGGAAGACGGCTGTCTAAAATTGGACAGCGCTTCTGCGCCTAATTTCACAGAGGGAAAGTTTGGGATGGGGGAAACGATCGATGGACTTCCTGCAAACAAGCGAAGAAGCGCGAGAACACTAAACTAGAGACGAGAAGCGGTGAGAAGGGGAAAGAACATGAGAAGAACCTCAAACAGTCTTTTGGCTACTTCTTGTAGTGCTTTCAGTCTTCTACACGCTTCTGGCCTCCACCTTAGCTCCAATGCAATCCCACAAAATTGCTCTTATCGTCGATTCTGAGCTACGTCCTGCTGCTTCTTCAATCGATCTTTGCTCCACCTCTAATTGCTCTTCAATGTCTGCATATGAGAATCTACAAAGGACTCATTCAGCTCGATGGTGCTTCCTGCTCTCACAGAATCTTTCTCTCGCTCTCTCTCTAGCCTTGATTCGATCCTTGCTGTCCATGATTTCACTACTCTTGCTTTCTTCACTCAATTTGATACCTCTAATATTGATCTCAGCGCACGATGGCCTTCGATGCGGGAAGCTGTTATCGATTCTTTGCTAATGTGCTTCTCTCGTATCTTCCTGCGCGATTAGGGATTTCGACCTACCTACTACCATGGGGCTACCTGATAGATACACCTACCCCTCTACTGGATGGTGCGTGGTTGACGCCCATGCAGTCGCGCTCGTTGTCGCTGTACTCTTCATGCCTCCTCGCCCAAACTGCGTGCTCAACGGCTCTCCAGTAGAAGAAAGGTGCAGCCTACCGTTCTGATAGCGAACCACACCATCTCGCAAAGCAGCTGTGAGCTCTTGACAGTCTCCTCGGAAATTATCAGGACTGTCACACCAAATACATCTACGAACCGGAGCTCCTCCTGGACGTGCAGCAGCAGGCGCTGGTGGCTGCTCTCTCTGCAATCCAGCTAACTCTACCTTCAGCACTCGCAGCTGCCGAATTAGGTCTTCAATGTGGTTCTGTTGACCATGGTTCTCCGCAGGTCTCTGAACATGTGTCCTTTGTGCCGGAGCTGGTACAACTGGCATCAAAGGAACTGCAGCTGGGACAACAGGCCTGGGAGCAAGGACCAAAGGCTGCTGTACTTGAGGAGCAGCATAAGGTGGAGTGACCACTTCTGCAAGCGGACGTCCTCCCACAGCCACTCTTCCCCTCCTCTGCCTTGTCAGTACAGCCACAACATCCTCAACTCTCCCCCAATCCATAGTAACACCTCCCTCAGCAGATCGATCAGCCAACATAAAACATAACCGATCTGCCGTAGCATCATCGGTAGCTTGCAAGAAAAGCTCTGTTCTCTTAGCATCTAAGGTTATTCGCTCTAGAGTTGAAAGTTGCCGGTATCTCTGATTAAACTCTCTCAGCAACTCACTCAGGCTCATCATACGATCAGGTTGCTGCTCAACCCAGTCTAGAAATGTCCTTCTAGTAACTCTCTCTGAATCCTCCTCAAGAAACTCCTCTCGAAGAGATCGCTCAAAACTCATCCAGATTCCAAGATTTCTTCTCTGTACATCCCTAACTTGGTCCTGCAACTCATGAATGACAGCTAACTCAAAACTTGCTATCATCTCAACATCAATAACCCTAACCAGCTCCATCTCTCCTCTATACTCACGCAGATATCTAGAAATATCTCTACCTTCAAACCTTCCACATCTGTTCACAATAGCTTGCAAAGCCTTGGTGGATTTTAACTCACCCCCTCCAACGATCGGATGTTGTTGGACCAAGGCCGCAAGCGTCTTCAGAATCTCAGCCGTATCCAGACCAGGTACATAAGTCGCTGCAGTCACAGGTGCTACAGAAGGTGCTGCAGGAGACGTAGATGCAGCAGCCGTAGAAGTAGCAGCAGTAGCGCTCTTGCGATCCATCTTCTCTCTTTGTAGTAAACTCAACCTTCTCAATCAATCACCCCAAGAGCTCTCAGTGGAAGCACCAGATGTCAGGTTGAGAGTCTTCCTGGGAAGGGCGAACCTTCTGGCTGTGATATGAGCTTGAAGGCTGTGTTCAATCTACCCAAGGAAGCGTTGGGCTCTTGGCTGTGGTTGGTTTACTCAAAGGATGGGCTTCAGGTCTCAAGGTGATACTGAAAAACACTCATATAAGTCTCTTGGCTCTTCTGATATGTTCAGGAAGCAAAGTTTAAGCTTAACTAGCAATGATAAGATCAGATGGCGAACTTTGACACTCAGGATTCAGAAATATATGAATGTTCAGACTTCAGAACTCCTCCTACATGACAATGAGGTCCTACTGGATACACATATGAAGTTTCAGCTTCATATCAACTCAGAGCACTAAGATATGAGTAGAAACTTTCTGAGTAGAGAAATTATGGTAATTTCTGGCACCCAGACAGCTATTTCGACCTAGAATAGAGAATTGGCTCGATTACTTTGGAAAATTCTTACAGGATTTGCAGTACACAGCTTGTTGAAGACTCCTATGAAGTTGGGCCTCCTGATTCCACACAGAACTCCAGATCTCGCTCTCTGAAGTTGCTGTTCCAGATTGAGAGCTTTTCGGACCCCCTCTACTTCAGCGGTCGTCCTGAATTACTCACTCATTCAATTGACATGAATATTTAGAGACAGTCGTAGCCCTGCTGACAGTGAGCACAACCAGGAAGGTTTGAAGCGATTTCCTTGATTCTGCTGCAATTGACACTCAAAACCCCAAAATCAACAAAAGTGATGCAGATTTGGCACAATCCGAACTTCAATTGGGCATAACTCCTTGTTTATTGATCCAAATCGATCACAAATTTCACTGACAGTGCTTGGATCGACGAGCTCTATCTCCATGTGCTCTCAGATTTTGCAGTACCCTCACCATTTGCTCGAAATCCTCTTTAGAGCTCTGTTTCTAAAGTTAGAATTACACAAAAGACAAAAATGAACCAATGAGAGTTCATAGCTCCATTTGGTTGTCCTTTTGTGCCTTAAACTACCTGGTAACTTATCAACACTCATAGGCTACCACGTCAAGCCCCCTAGAGTGCCAGCGTAAAACCTAAACTACCTAAAACGACACGTAGCCTTGAAAGTAACTTGAAATCAGCTAGAAAGCGTGCATGGACGACACGCAAATACAACCCATGAGCTTAAATCCTATAAACATGGTAATCAACCTACTAAGACTCAAAATATATAACATCTTCCAAAAATGGACTTCTCTGAGGTCTTAACTTCACTCAGAGAGACTAACGCCTGACGGAGAAGTGAATCATTTACTATGTGAAATGATTCACATCACGACAACGTTCATCTTCTGGAAGACCAACTGTCGGATCTTCCGGAAGGAAGACAGTACTTTCGTCTTTTGGAAGCTCTTCTTCTGCAATTTCGTAGCACTCAATGTATCCACAGATCACTTCTTCTGCTATCTCTGCTACTTCTGTAATACACAAGTTATTCACCACAAACTCATCATATCGTTCATCAATGTCAGAAGACGCAGCTGAGTCTTCTGACGTGTACTCCTCAGTCATAGAGGGAGTTTCACCTTGATGTCCAATCTTCATCCAAGGGAATGAGACTTTGGTCTTCTCATCCGACTTGGGTGTAGAATTGAGAAACCTCAAACGATGTCTTCTCCAATCGGTATTTACATTTGCAGCATACAGCCATGGTCTTCCTATCAACACCTAATATCCAACCTTAACTACAGGTTGCAAAATGATGTAAGTGAGGTAAAAAGATACTCCCCCAATTACCATCAAGACATCTTTTAGTTGCTCCAAAAGGTCATCTTCTGGTCTGGTGCGCCATTCTGAGGATTCCTGGAGTAGACTGGAACTCAGTGAAGCCTAGGGCATGCATAGTTTCTTCATTCATGATGTTAACTCCGGAGACGAAATCAATGGGTACCTTCTTCAGAACACAGCCATGGATCTCCATATCAAGTTCTGGGGCTCCCAAGTCCTCATGCTCTATTCTTAGGATGGGTGTACTCTGAGGAAATTTAGTTGTTCTCCTCTTCCTCGAAGAACAGATGGTAACAACTTCCTGTAACCAGCGTTGTCATCCAAAAGCTGTTGGAAGGTTACATCCGTCTTTTGATTCCACAAATCTCGCAAGAAATCATAAGGGGATCGCTTCAGAAGAGTGACTGGTGTTTCCAACAGAAAAGATGTAGTAGTTGCTTCTTTGGGTGGAAGATCAGAATGGTGTCTTCTCTCGACTGGAAATTGTTCTCGTGAGACAAAGGTTGCCGTAGCCGGTGGAAAAAGCTGCCGTACTATCTTCCGTCGCTTCTCCAGCTCTTCTTGCATGATCGCTTCAACTTGTTGCCTAATGTCAGGAGCAAAGTACTTGGGATCTTCCCATCGTAAGCAAGAGAAGAAGGCCGCTCAGGAGAGGGTGACCTCTTCTTACGCTGCTTCTTCTTCTTGATCTCCTTCTGACGGGATTCTGACTTCCCTTTGCTTCTGGTACTTACCTTGAATACTGCTTCATCCAAGACTTCTTCTGAAGACCAACAGTCTAAATTCGAGCAAGGGCTCCACACAATGCCATCCGCTAAAGTAAAAGATGATGCTTCCTCAAGTGGTTTCGTCTTTTGAGCTACAATCGTCTTCTGCAGCTGAGGTTCCTTTCCTTCATGCTTCCCGGGGTCTGGTTCGTCTTCCTCTATATGGAGACAATCCGTAAAATCCCTAGGATCTTCTTCTTCTACCGTGATGTGTTGTACCACTGCTAGCTCGAGTTTAGAAGCTGATGCGGCTTCTGCAAATCTAACCATTTGTCGTGGACGTCGGGTCTGAGGACAATTTCCTGTGAAATGTCCTGCTTCCTTACAGTGCCCACACAAGGGCACTTGTCCAATCTGTCTTCTCGGATGAGGACAGGTGGACCACCAGTGTCCTGTCTCTCCACAGTTGTTACATGCTCCAGGAAGACGGTTTAGAAGTCGTTGTGATGAAGAAGGTTGCCAAGGTGTCATGGTCTGTACATTACTAGCCCTGTCTCTAGATGTATAACGATTATATTGAGCAGGAGACGTAAGGGTGAATGGATGTATCGCCTCGATCCTGTAGCAAGATTCCTCGCTGGGATCGTGTAAATATCTCTCATCATCTTCTTCCCAACCTGCCCAATTGACAGCCTGGTCCTGCGTACACTGATCTCTGGTGTGCCCGGAAGAGTTACAAAGGTTGCACCAAATGTTTGGACGGGAAGTCAGAGGTTGCTTCCGTTTGTCCTTCTGGTTCAGAAGATGAACCTTCAGGTCGGCAAACTGCTTCAACACTTCATCAATCCGGGGATCAGGTGCAGACTGAATAATCTGAGTCTGAGGAGTTTTCTGTACAACTTCTTCCCTGGATTGTGTCTTCTCTTTCTCTTCTTCCGTGTCTTCTTCTCTTGTTCAGATTCTGTTTCTGAACTTTCGACAGTAGACTCTTCTGAAGTAGAGGATGTTTCCAAATCACTGTTATCAGTTTCAGTGGACTTGGACTTCCTCTTGGACTTCCTAGAAGATTTCTTCGACTTCTTGGAGGTCTTCCTTCTGTCTTTCGTCATATTCCGAGTGATGCTCGAGGTTTCATACTGCTCTGCATGCTTTTGTACTTCTACTAAATCATCACCTCCTCCTCTTCTAAAGTACAATTCCATATCCTGAGACAATCCTCCCAAGTATCAGTCCACGGCTTGCTGAGCACAAAAACCGAGTCTTCCTTGGTTTTGAGGTATGTGATCCAGGAGGTCTTCAAACCTCTCGGTGTAATCTCGCAGTGTCTCTTTCTTCTTCGTTCGAGCCTCTGAAGTTCTATGAGAGTCATCTGGTCATAACCCACTCCTCTGAACGTCTTCAGAAAAGCTTCCTTCAGAGTAGCCCAAACGGCCATTACTAACTCATCATCCAGCACTTTACTCATCCATTTCCTTCACTTCTTTACGATCAAACTGAGGAATACATCGAGTCTGTCGGCATCAGAGTCTTTCTTGTTGGATCGAGAGATGGTCTCGAACATCGTGATGAAGTCGTCCGCGTCAGCATCATCATCGTACGGATGGTACTTCTGCCGAGTGTGAGAAGCCATGTTGACTGCTGGCTGGTGCGGCTGCCAACTTCTTTCTTGTTCAGGTCCAGGTGGTGGAGATGGGTCTTCTCGAAGGCTCAGGTCTGTCTGAGTGATGAATGTCGTCTGCTGAGTCAGAGCTGCTGTCGCTGCCACCTTCTGAGATGTCTGGAACGATCTCCTCCAGTCTTCCTTCACCTTGAGAAGCCTCTCCCGCACTTGGGAAGATGTCTTCCGCGTAATCAGTACCAAAATCTACTTTGTAAACGTGGTCACCCGGTTGGCTTCTGTCTTCTCCAAAGATAATGCTCGAGATGGAAGGTTCTTCCAAATCTATTGATCGGATCTTCCTGAGCTCTTCTTCTTTCCTTTGGTGTCTCAGGGATACTCGCTGCTCTCTAGAAGTGGTTCGCTGGGGTGAATGTACCCACTCAGGGTCTTTACCCGTGCGTCTTCTGCTTCTTCCTCTGGTTGGAGATATCCACCAGAGTGCTGAGAAGAGATGTCCCTCTTCTTCTAATACTAGAAGAAGAGGGACATCTCTTCTTCTAGGCATGTCGCACTCACTGCATGGATCGAGTCTTCCAAGAAGCTCTTGGATGCGGGGAAGCGGCTTCTTCCAGTTCCCCTTGATGTATCTTATCAGCTTCTCGCTACGATCCCTGTCTTCTAGCAAGATAGAGTTCCACAACAATTCAACTACAATCCAAGTTAGTTCAGAATGAAACTAACTACTGGCACACAGATCCAGGAAGCTTAGAACAATCGTTACTAAAATGAAATCTCCGACAGCGGCGCCAAAAATGATGCTCACTATATGTAGTGTCGCAGGATTCCTCCTTTTGTCCATTTAGTATACAAGATATTGTTCCCACAGAGGATTTGCACAAGTATCGCTGCTCTAAGTTCTAAGATCTGTTCAAACACACAAACACACAGGTTTTATCTAGAAATTCCATCTTCTCACAAAACCACACGGCTTCCAGATCCTTCAAGAGGTGCCTTGGACCTAAACAAACAACTACCACCTAAAATATCACACAAATATCTACAGGGAAGCTCGGCAGACGCTTCCTGCTTCTAGATCACTTCTTCTAGGCTTCTCAACACAGTCTTCTCGAAGCAATTCTCGGCTTCTGGGGTTTCAACTCGACTTCTCACACCTCCAGAAGACTGCCCCTGCTTCGTAGAAGTCGAACTAGCAACGTCGGTCACACATTGCTCTTCCAAGTCCCTACGGATTAGATCAATCACAAGGTGTATGCCCCTTGTAGCCTTCCTAGACTTCTGCCTACGAAAACGGTCTTCCTACAGCACTACAACGACATTCATCTTCACGGAAGCTCAATAGAAGTCTCGGAAGCTCACTAGAAGAAGATAGGAAGATGGGAAGACGAGAGAAGATGGGAAAGAAGAGATAATCCAAACAAGAGAAAACAAGATAAGAATGAGAAATTAAGACTCCGACATGCTTCTAGTCCAGATCCTGACTAACAAGCCATCCCTGCTTGTAGTAATTTGGGGAAAAAGACAACAAATTCGCTTACAGTTACACAGTCTTCTACTCGAGGATGTCGTCTTCTGCTGTGGAAAGAAGGCTTCTTTCTTCTTCTGTCGTTGCTTTGACTTCTCCGTCTTCTAGGATTGCTTATCCATAACACCGTCCGTACGTGGATCCTAAGTGCTCCACTAGATGAGACAAGCTTCGACTCTGCACATCTTCTAACAATCACCGCCACTCCAGAAGAAGGCTTCTCATGCACAATTGGGTGTGAATTCGAGGAAACCCCACTGTCTAGAAGACACAGACAAAGCTTCTGCACTCAAATCCAAAATCCATTCTCCGAGATGAAGGTACATTGGTGTTGGGAAGCTCACTCTCTCTACTTCTTGCTCTTATTCCTCAACACACCAGCTTAGCAACAGGACTACACGATGATGCCGTTCTTTTCTCTAAACTGTCCATTATTTCTATCTACATCTTCGATCCACTACTGGAAGCGAGAATGCAAACCCCTCTGATGTAATCCAAATCTATTCGTCCGTCTCTAGCATTGGGTGTAATATGGTACAGTAATATGTTTAGTGCGCACAATGTATACAATGTGTGTGAAATCTTACTCTGTATTCTAACTTATACTACTACCTTGAGACGCAAGAGAGAGTTCCCCTCCAATCCTCACTTGCAACTCGAGAGATGGGGGGCTGTTAAAAGACCACCATCTCACATGCAGTTGGTTCCCTGTCTGGGTTTAGAAACTTACTTCCTACTCATGCGTTGCCTACCCTGTCATATGGATAGTCATCTAAAATTACAAGTAAATTGTCACCTCCTAAGATAATAATTTCAGTTCTTACCAAGTTTAGACAAGTCAACTTGTCTTCTATGCATATCTAATTCGCGAGGTGCGATCTCCTCTTGATCTGTGTGAAGCCTGGGATTTTCACTTTGTTAAGAATTTTTTTATTTTTGATAAGTAAAACGATAGAATGGTTAGTATAGATGATAGATAAGATAGATTCAGTGTAGAATAGGATTTCTGCGCCGAAGAATGATGCTGAGTAGAAATACAGAAGTTATGACAGATATATCCTGGAGGAGATAACTTGGTTGTATTCTACGGTCGAAGAGCTTTTCAGGGATACCTCACTTGTTGGGAATGGACATCGGACGACGAAGTTATGACTCAAAGAAGAAGGAGGATCAAAACAGAAAAGAAGCAGCTCTTCGCGGTCGGGATCTTATACACGAAAAAGCGAGAAGTAGAAAACTATAAGAAGGATAAAAAGGTAACTCATTTTACTTTTTCCGCTCGCGAATTCACTGTAGCGATCCGCATTGGTCGATCGGAAGTGGCCGAAGACAGACATCGGCGAAGAGTCTCTTTTTAGGTTTTGGACCGTGGAAGACGAGTTCAATTTGGCGAAGACAGACGCTGTCGATTAAGTGCCGAGTGAGGAGTGTTGTAGACGCAAGCAGGCAGCGGAACTCTGAACTTCGGCGAAGATGAGGGGAATGCAGACAGCAAGGAAGCCAAAGTTGAAGACCATTGCGACAAAGTGACCGGACTTCAGTCCGTATCGAGAACGACTCGAAGAGATGGGGATGGCGTTTCTGCTCGAGAACTGGGGAGTAATCTCTGCAGAATTATTACAGGAAATACTCATTTGCAAGGGACATCCCTCTGAAGATCTTCGGACGCGGCCGAACAACTGGACTTTGGATCATTGGAGTTACGCTCTAGGAACAGATGATGCAGAAAAGACAGGAGACTTGATTTACAATGCTACCTGCAAGCCATCTTCGGACGAAGTGGCGAAGTACGAAGAACTTTTCTCAACATCGTCAATTGGATCTAACGGGTTCAAGGTGCACAGTTATATCGATCCTTTCAAGAGGGATGTCGCGATTGCCCTCAACACCATCTTCAAACCGCAACGTACTTCTTATCTGGCCAATTGGCAGATAAACTTCATCGAAAAGATCTTCGAAGGAAGGAGAGCGTATTGGGCGAAGATCTTTCATGACCACGTTCAGAAGATGTACGCTAACTTTGAGGACGGTGGGTCTACTTACTTTGCAGCATTTGCAGTGTTCTTCTATCGAGGGATGAAGTTGCTATCTCCTGAAGAAGAGGAGAAGTTTGACAGAAGAACGATATCGGAAGACGAGCGTGTGATGGAGCCGACTCCTCAAAGAGAAGAAATGGCAACTCCGGTAACTTCGGCGAGACCTAGCACTCGGGCGAAGAGGAAGATGACGAAAGCGGGGACTTCAGGAGGGGCGACTTCGCGACAGAAGAAGAAGACGAAAAGGACAACGACGACTTCGGACGAAGGAGCCGAAGAGGTGCAGATAGCGGAACGATCGTCTTCAGTGGAGATTTTAAGAGAGACGGGTCCAAGAGCGAGTCATCCGGACAGACACCAAGAGGAGTTTGTGATACGAAGAGTACCTTCGGGTGCTACACTTCGGGAACCTCGATCGGAAGCCCCTCGACCTTCATCCTGTCCCAACGATGCTACGACTTCGGCATCAAAAGATCCAAGCATAGGGAAAGAGTTGCAGATGTTCGAGAAGACGCTGGAGTTTCTAAGTGGCACAGCACTACCTATTTTAGCAGAGTTGGACATGCAGCGTCAGTCATATGAGAACGAGACGAAGGTACCTTTGTCCCTAACTGACCTTCTCAGTGCAGTACACTTTGGAAGACAAGGATGGCTTAGGGAGAAGGACAAGCTAATGCAGAAGATTGAAGACACTTCGGCCGAAGTTGCGAAGTTGACCGCAGAACGAGATACCTTGGTGATTGCTAGATCGGAGGACCAGGTGAGTGCTTCGAAGGAGATACAGGATTGGCAGGCGAAGCTCAATTTGATGACTGCGCGCTGGCATGACATGAGATCAGAGAGGGACGCTGTTCTGGAGCAATTGGCAACTAAAGACGAAGAGTTAGCCAAAGCAGAGAAAGCGAAGGAGATTGTTGAAGTGAAGACCGAAGAACTTCGGACGAAGGTGGACGAGATCGCAACGACATACTTCGCCACCGAGCTTAACGGGACAGAGCTAGAGCTTCTCCAGCGACTTCGAACAGAGTTAACAGCAGCGTCGGATCCTTCGGCGAAGAGCAGGATAGTTAGACTAGGAGAGAGAATTATACGAGATTTGAAGGAGCTTAGGGAGACAGTTAAGTTTACGTTAGCCAGTATAAGACACTCTTTACGGTTAGGTAGAGTAGATACTGCGGTTCCGCCAACTGGGGAGTCGTGATCAAGCAGTCTAGATGTGACCATCTTTTTGTAGGAAATGGATCCGCCATCTTAGGGCGAAGGGCTATATAAGCGATGCGAGTTTCAATCATTTTACCTTTTCCATGTTTTCAGTTTTTGTTTCTTAATTTTCGATTGCGCAAGATTGCGGAGTGAGTGTGTGAGAAAGTGGGCGAAGGCAAATTTACCTACGAAGGACATAGTTTGCTGTCGCAGGTGTAAATCTGATTGATGCAGATGAGCGAAGGTGGCCTTCGGCGAAGAGAACCTTCGGGCTATTTGAGCGAAGAACATTTCGAAAATCTGAGAACATATTAGTTACTGTGAAGTGGAAGAGCATAAGTTAAATTGTAAGAAGAGTTCGGATGATGGTGGCTTCGTCTTAAGTCTACCTTCTTCAAATAAGTGGGATTCTTAAGAGTGAGGATTTAGTTGGAAGAACATTTCTTAGGAAGAGTAGGGACTTATTCCTTGGAACCTTGATGTGAAGTCTGTATTCTTCTGTCTTTTCAGAAGAACACTAGTAACATTTCAGCAGTATTTTGCTACCTCATTTACTCAAATGTCTATATTCTTGAATCTTTTATATGTTTGTTGGGAAGGTCCCTGATCAAAGAACTATTTCATTGTTGTTTGTATTCGATTTATCAGGTTTGTACTTGGGTTTGGTTTCTTATCAGACTTAAACTCTCATCCTGATATTATTCCATTCCGTGAGAATAACAGAAAACCATCTGAATTATCATTGTGACGTTGTAGTACTGGGTTTTATGTAATTGTTAACTGTATCTTCGTGGGAACGATCCTTTATTTACTATTTCCGATACTTTGTGTTTCTCTGGGTTGTTACATATAGTAACATTAAAACTTTTGGCGCCGCTGCCGGGGATACAGATTTAACTTTTACTTTGAATCCAGTAAGTTGTAACCGTCGACATGTATGTCGGGGGGAGCACGAGCGCCTTCTGAAGAAGATCAGAGGACGGGAAGGACCAGGCGAGCGCTGAAAAGAAGATTGGTCCGCGAACAATTGTTGGAAGAAGTTCAACGCCAGAAGGAGGCAACGAGGGAGCGAAGACGTCAAGCAGCTCAGAAGTGACAAGAAGTGAAAAATCTCTCCGAAGGAACTTCATCTTCGCTTGAAAAGAGTTCAGTACCTATTTCACCACGAACGCGTTACGAGAAAGACGAGCGTACATACTGGAAGAAGAAGGGGGATATCGAATCTCCATACTCGAGCGTACGGAGTGGAGAGAGTTCACCTAAAGACGTATCATGGTTACCATTTCCTTCAAGGACCACAAATTTGCATGAATCTCTGTTTGAATCAAAGAGAAAAGAAGAGGGTATTCAAGCTGAAGAAGAGGAGACAGAAAGAGAAGAATCACCTTCACTTCGAAGAGTGGAGTTGTTTCAATCTTCATCTTCGTCTTCATCTTCAGGATCAGCACAGTCAGAACCTAATATTTTGACGACTCTTGCGGAAGATCCAAATCCGAAAGCGGAAGCAGCCTTGGAGCTGATCGTCAGACATGGGCCAGAGATCACAAGCTTTGTAGACCTCTTGAAGAAACAAAGAGGACAAGAACTAATTCGAGAACTATTACCATTGGGATCACCTGCTCTTCGAATTCCAAATCTTAGACCTCAGGGTACTCCAGGAGTATCGCTCTTTAAGATACGAAGTCAGGAGGCCTCTACGTCATCTTCACCCAAGAATGAACATGAAATAAGACAAGGAAATATTCACTCAGTTGAAGAGCCTTCGGCCGAAGTAACTTTGCCCGAAGTGAACCTCCCAAATATCCAAGTGGGAACAGCTGTTGCGAATGCTCTTGCCAAGTTGACTCTTCGACCATTAAGCAATTTGTCGAGCACAGGATCGTTGAGGATTCCAAATTTGATGGTATCAACAAGACAGAGTCAAGTACAGCAGACAACAGCTCCACCTTCCACACTACCGCATACAATGACAAGAGTACCACTTCCGTCAGGGGCACCACCTTTCACTCACCAAAATTATCCAAAATTCGGCGGTGACGATTCGGACAGTGATGGAGATGGAGAGAGTGCCGACTCATTTGTCAAACAATTTGAAGCGGTATCGCATGTGAATAAAGAAGATAATGATCCTGATCGTACGAGGATTTTTCCCAGCTTGTTGAAACATGCAGCCGGAAAATGGTACAGTCATGCCAATCTAACTCCCGCGATCTTATCTACTTGGGATCTAATGAAAAACGAATTCCTAAAGAGATTCCGGGAACTGAATTATAACATGCATGTGTTACATAAGGTAAATAGCGTCAAACGTAAGAGGAAAGAGTCCTTGAAAAGTTATGTCCAAAGATTCTATGGAATTTTGGATAGATTACCTGCCAATGGGACACACCCAGCCTACACTCCGGCACAGGCAGTAGAATGGTTTGTGAAAGGGTTACCTTCAAAACAACAAACGTGGGTAAGACGGTTTGATACGTCAACATTGGAACGAGCCATTGATTCTGCCGAGAATTACGAATCCTCCAATATCCTCAGCAGAGATCGTGAAAAAGCCTCAGAGCAGAGAAAGAAGAAGGATTTCAGAAAATCGAAGAAGAGTGCAAAGGATGAGAAGAAGAAGAAGAAGAAGTCAAAACGGAAACACCGAAAGTTCTCATCTTCGGAAGAATCCTCAGAAGAGTCTGTAGACGAAAGCTCAACATTAGAAGACGAAGATACCTCATCTTCGGACGAAGAGGAAAAGCATAAGAAGCGGAAAAGGATGACGAAGTCTAGACTTCCGATGGTGAGGAGGACACAGCCATCTAAGGACACTGCACTTGATGATCTTCTAAAGAAGTTCGAAGACCTCAAGGTGCAACTGGTCAGAACACCCGAGAGGCGAAAATCACCAACTACTTCACGTCCAAATTTGTGGTGTACTAACTGTGGTAAACCTGGACATGCCAATACGGAATGTTTCAACAGTAAATCATCCTATAACACCCATGCAGTGGAGTGGGCGCCATTATACGAACCCAATTACTTTGTAGAGTGTGAAGACGGGGTCTATGGAGTACAAGCTCAAGATGGAGCCATGATATCCACTCAGCCTCAACAATTCACGCCCATTCCCTCGGTACATATTCAACGTTTTGTACCTAGACAGATGACAACTAACGTTACTCAACGAAAGTTTGCCCCTGCAGGTTACCAGGAAAGACCACCGTCTCTGGGTACATCATGTTTTAATTGTGGCGCTACTGGTCACTGGGCTCCTTCTTGTCCTCACCCAAAGAAACAAGTGGGATACATGCCATTATGTGGGAAGTGTGGAAAATCCGGTCATGGAGCTTCGGACTGTACGAATGAACCAGTTCAGAAGACCGGAGTCAGATTTCAACCGCCACCCAACCAACAGCGATCAGATGCAGGAGTAAACATGGTCGAATTGGTCGATGATCTGAAAGCTTGTACTCTGTCAAAAGAAGATGGAAATGGTTGGCCAAAAGACGAGGAGATGCTGGTGAACAAAGTGGAGACTCGAAGTGGGAAGAAACTACTTCGAAAGGAGGAGACTCTAGCAGAAGCTGCAGCTCAGGAGGCGAAGGACCTTAAAAAGACTGAGCGGAAGCAACAGAAGAAAGAGAAGAAAGCGCACAAAACTTTGAAGGAACAAGTGCGCGAAGTTGTAGAGAAACAGACGATATCGGCACGGACAGATGATAGTCAAGAAGAACAGAGAAAGAAGAAGACCCCAGGAACATTACCTGCGGACATCTCTGAAGAAGTAAGGATACTACTCAGTAAGGAACTGAGTAAGCAAGCCAAGGAGGTGGAACCTAGCCAAGAAGGGCTAGGGAAGGTGCGGGCCGAAGTCTCTTCGCCCGAAGTCTAACGACCATCCGAACTGCGCAAGATAGTGGCAGAACAAACTAAGAGGGTTGTCCCAGTGGTGAGCCCTCATTACAACGTAGTAGAAGACCTGCTGAACCAACAAGCCAATATAACCATTAAGCAGTTGGTCGAAGATAATAGGCTGTACAGGAAACTATTATTGGCAGCCTTGAGAAAACCCGCGAAGGCTAAGTCGAAGAATCTGCCTTCATTGTTTCAAGTTGGACTGGAGGATTTAGGATCCCCAGAAGTAGACATCGAGATAGATGGATGTCTAATAAAACATGTGCCTATAGATTCTGGTTCTAGTGTGAACATTATTACAGAAGAGACGGCGCACGGTTTGGATTATCATAAGTTCGAATCAACACCAAGAGTGTTGAGGATGGCGGATCAGAGTAGAAGAAGACCCTTGGGAGTATTGCGAGATATCCCTACAACCATTGGTGGGATAATCTTCAAACTTACCTATATTGTACTAAGACCTTTGGTAAAGTCTGGCTATGGAGTGCTCATAGGACGACCTTGGCTGTATGGCGCTAAGGTGATTACTGATTGGTATAAACAAAAGTTATCCTTTAATGATCCGATGAAACCCAAGGAGAAAAGTGTCTCTGTATCCTGGAAGAAGATGTCACATCAGGGAGAAACATCTTCGACAGATTCAGGGTACACTTCAAACGAAGACTCTTCATCTTCGGATACTAGCTCGGGAAATGAGAAATCAGGACCTACATAGTTGTGAACTACTTACAATGCTACGAGATAGAAGATGAAGGAGAATGCGACGAGAATGAGGAAGAATAGCAATCACAGTTGGGACAGGGAAGTTCAGAGGTGAGCCACACAGAAGGAATGGTACTGAAGTCAGCGACAATGGACTTGGTTCTCGACGAAGGGAAAGTCTTGAAGATCTCAGCGAAGTTACAGGGGCCCGAGTTGGAAGTGTACCATGACATGTTAACTTACTACCAGGATGTCTTCGCCTGGAAGATTGAAGACATGAAGGGTATCCCTGCGAAGTGGGGTCAACATCGAATTGACCTACTGGAAAACTCTGTACCCGTAAGGCAAAGACAGTATAGACTGAACCCAAAGTACTCTCTTTTAGTCAAGGACGAAATTGACAAGTACTTAAGTGCTGGCATTATTTTTCCTGTCCTTAGCAGTGAATGGGTATCACCTATAGTGATAGTTCCTAAGAAGAAAACTGGTAAAATAAGAGTATGTCAAGATTTTCGAAAACTGAATGCAGCAACTAGGAAGGACCACCATCCCTTACCTTTTACAGATTCTATTCTGGATAGGGTAGCTGGTCATGAGTGCTACAGTTTTCTCGATGGATTTTCAAGGTATAATCAGGTATCCATCAGAGAAGAAGATAAAGACAAAACTACTTTTACCACTGATTGGGGTACTTTTGCTTATCATAAGATGCCCTTTGGTTTATGTAATGCTCCTGCCACATTCCAAAGAATGATGACGAACATTTTTCAGGAGTATCTTAGGAAGTTCTTAGAAATTTTTATAGATGATTTTTGCGTTTTTGGTCCAAGGGAAGAACACATAAATTCCTTGGCAGTAGTTTTTCAGCGTTGTAGAGATGCTCAGTTGGCATTGCATCCAGAAAAGTGTTTCTTCGCCATGTCAGAAGGACTTTTATTAGGACATAGAGTCTCGCAGCGAGGCATTGAAGTAGACGTAGATAAAGTTCAAGTTATAGTAGCTTTGGAACCTCCCTCCAATGTTAGTGAGTTGCGGGGATTTTTAGGACATGTGGGTTACTATCGGAGGTTCATCAAAGACTATGCAACCTTGGCAGCACCACTAACCGAATTGTTGAAAAAGACTACTGAGTACATCTGGCAGGAACAGAGGCAGAAGGCCTTTGAAACGCTGAAGACGAAGTTGATTGAAGCTCCCGTCATGAAGGCACCAGATTGGAATCTACCTTTTCAAGTGTATGTGGATACTTCAGCATTCGCTATTGGAGTGGTGTAAGGTCAGAAAGACAGTCAAAAGAGGGACCATCCGATCTACTATGCGAGTAGACAACTTTCCGCTGCAGAGAAGAACTACTCCACTACAGAGCGGGAAGCACTAGGGATGGTGTATTCTGTCAGAAAATTTCGACACTACTTGTTGGGATGCGAGTTTGTTTTCTACGTGGACCATTATGCTTTAAAACATCTGGTGCAAAAATCTGATCTATCGGGAAGAATAGCGAGATGGATGTTGCTATTGCAAGAATTCAAATTCACAGTTCAAACTCGAGCAGGGAAACATCACGAGAATGCAGACTACTTGTCTCGATTGAGGACGGGAGAGCGTCAAGACAATGTAGCAGATGACTTTCCAGACGAAGAACTTTTTCAGCTCACAGTCACTCCCACAAGTAGGTACCATGAGATATACAGATATTTGTATACGTTGCAATGTCCTGAAGGAATGGATGTGGAACAGCGTACGGTGTTCATACACAAGGTTGGACCGTACGAGCTGAAGAGCGGCATTCTGTTCAAAAGAGGGGCCGATGATGAACTACGAAGATGTCTGGAAGAGGAAGAAGTAGGGAGAGTGGTAGATGCCATGCATTCGGAACCAGCAGGAGGACACTATGCTCTTCGCAACACAGTGAAGAAGGTCTTGGATGCAGGATACTGGTGGCCCACCATGTACAAAGATGTGCATGCGATCATTAAACGATGTGACAGTTGCCAGCGCGTGGGTAAGCCTACTCGAACTACTCAATGGCCACTTCATCCCATCTTACCTCTTGCACCATTCGAGAAGTGGGGAATTGACTTTGTAGGACCTATTCAGCCAGCAACGAAGAAGACACGCAGAAGATACATCTTGGTGGCTACAGATTATGCAACCAAGTAGGTGGAAGCTGAAGCGACAAAGAAAGATGATGCAATAACAGTGGCAGCGTTTCTACACAAGAATATCATCACCAGGTTTGGATGTCCATTGGAACTGGTGAGCGATAGGAGCACACACTTTTTGAACAATACCATAGAGGCACTGACAGAATACTTTCAGATCAAGCATCGGAAGACTACTCCATATAATCCTAAGGCGAATGGACTTACCGAGAAAAGCAATGGATTACTGTGCAAGATTCTGAACAAAGTGACTGTCAATCATGCTTATGATTGGGACACCAAGTTGGATGCAGCACTTTAGAAATACCGAGAAGATAACAACACGACAGACACCATTCTTCTTGGCGTACGGAATGCATCCCATTATGCCTATTGAGTTTGAAACCCCTACTTATAGGATCCTGTCACAAGATAGACTGTCTGCAGAAGATAGTCAGCTCATCAGATTGCAAAGTTTGATGGCACTAGAAGAAAATCGCGAAGCATCTCTTGAGCTAACTAAGGACATACAAGAGAAGCGAAAAGAAGTATATGATAAGAGGTTAAGAAAAGTTGAGGTGAACGATGGCGACTTGGTCTTGCTATATGATAGCAGACATATTAAGTTTCCAGGGAAGTTACAACTACGATGGATGGGACCATACATAGTCGAACAATGTTATGGTAACGGTTCAGTCCAACTTAAAGATCTAGAAGGAAATCTCTTTGCTACTCGGGTAAATGGAGGAAGGATCAAACGATACTACAGCTGAATGTGTTCGCGAGGTCGCTTCACAATTGAGAAGGGGGGTATGTGAAGCCTGGGATTTTCACTTTGTTAAGAATTTTTTTATTTTTGATAAGTAAAATGATAGAATGGTTAGTATAGATGATAGATAAGATAGATTCAGTGTAGAATAGGATTTCTGCGCCGAAGAATGATGCTGAGTAGAAATACAGAAGTTATGACAGATATATCCTTGAGGAGATAACTTGGTTGTATTCTACGATCGAAGAGCTTTCCAGGGATACCTCACTTGTTGGGAATGGACATCGGACGACGAAGTTATGACTCAAAGAAGAAGGAGGATCAAAACAGAAAAGAAGCAGCCCTTCGCGGTCGGGATCTTATACGCGAAAAAGCGAGAAGTAGAAAACTATAAGAAGGATAAAGTTCTTCTATCGAGGGATGAAGTTGCTATCTCCTGAAGAAGAGGAGAAGTTTGACAGAAGAACGATATCGGAAGACGAGCGTGTGATGGAGCCGACTCCTGAAAGAGAAGAAATGACAACTCCGGTAACTTCGGCGGGACCTAGCACTCGGGCGAAGAGGAAGATGACGAAAGCGGGGACTTCAGGAGGGGCGACTTCGCGACAGAAGAAGAAGACGAAAAGGACAACGACGACTTCGGACGAAGGAGCCGAAGAGGTGCAGATAGCGGAACGATCGTCTTCAGTGGAGATTTTAAGAGAGACGGGTCCAAGAGCGAGTCATCCGGACAGACACCAAGAGGAGTTTGTGATACGAAGAGTACCTTCGGGTGCTACACTTCGGGAACCTCGATCGGAAGCCCCTCGACCTTCATCCTGTCCCAACGATGCTACGACTTCGGCATCAAAAGATCCAAGCATAGGGAAAGAGTTGCAGATGTTCGAGAAGACGCTGGAGTTTCTAAGTGGCACAGCACTACCTATTTTAGCAGAGTTGGACATGCAGCGTCAGTCATATGAGAACGAGACGAAGGTACCTTTGTCCCTAACTGACCTTCTCAGTGCAGTACACTTTGGAAGACAAGGATGGCTTAGGGAGAAGGACAAGCTAATGCAGAAGATTGAAGACACTTCGGCCGAAGTTGCGAAGTTGACCGCAGAACGAGATACCTTGGTGATTGCTAGATCGGAGGACCAGGTGAGTGCTTCGAAGGAGATACAGGATTGGCAGGCGAAGCTCAATTTGATGACTGCGCGCTGGCATGACATGAGATCAGAGAGGGACGCTGTTCTGGAGCAATTGGCAACTAAAGACGAAGAGTTAGCCAAAGCAGAGAAAGCGAAGGAGATTGTTGAAGTGAAGACCGAAGAACTTCGGACGAAGGTGGACGAGATCGCAACGACATACTTCGCCACCGAGCTTAACGGGACAGAGCTAGAGCTTCTCCAGCGACTTCGAACAGAGTTAACAGCAGCGTCGGATCCTTCGGCGAAGAGCAGGATAGTTAGACTAGGAGAGAGAATTATACGAGATTTGAAGGAGCTTAGGGAGACAGTTAAGTTTACGTTAGCCAGTATAAGACACTCTTTACGGTTAGGTAGAGTAGATACTGCGGTTCCGCCAACTGAGGAGTCGTGATCAAGCGGTCTAGATGTGACCATCTTTTTGTAGGAAATGAGATCTGCCATCTTAGGGCGAAGGGCTATATAAGCGATGCGAGTTTCAATCATTTTACCTTTTCCATGTTTTCAGTTTTTGTTTCTTAATTTTCGATTGCGCAAGATTGCAGAGTGAGTGTGTGAGAAAGTGGGCGAAGGTAAATTTATCTACGAAGGACGTAGTTTGCTGTCGCATGTGTAAATCTGATTGATGCAGATGAGCGAAGGTGGCCTTCGGCGAAGAGAACCTTCGGGCTATTTGAGCGAAGAACATTTTGAAAATCTGAGAACATATTAGTTACTGTGAAGTGGAAGAGCATAAGTTAAATTGTAAGAAGAGTTCGGATGATTGTGGCTTCGTCTTAAGTCTACCTTCTTCAAATAAGTGGGATTCTTAAGAGTGAGGATTTAGTTGGAAGAACATTTCTTAGGAAGAGTAGGGACTTATTCCTTGGAACCTTGATGTGAAGTCTGTATTCTTCTGTCTTTTCAGAAGAACACTAGTAACATTTCAGCAGTATTTTGCTACCTCATTTACTCAAATGTCTATATTCTCGAATCTTTTATATGTTTGTTGGAAAGGTCCCTGATCAAAGAACTATTTCATTGTTGTTTGTATTCGATTTATCAGGTTTGTACTTGGGTTTGGTTTCTTATCAGACTTAAACTCTCATCTGGATATTATTCCATTCCGTGAGAATAACAGAAAACCATCTGAATTATCATTGTGACGTTGTAGTACTGGGTTTTATGTAATTGTTAACTGTATTTTCGTGGGAACGATCCTTTATTTACTATTTCCGATACTTTGTGTTTCTCTGGGTTGTTACATATAGAAACATTAATACAATCTGCTCCTACTTGAACTCCTTACTCGGCTTCTGATAAGGTGAGAAGTCCTACAAGTACCTCGGGTGTCACTGAGGTGACTTCCTCCTCAACATTCGTAGTTGGCTCAGCTGGTGCGGCTTCGGAAGACGGAAGCGTCTTCAGGGAAGCTGAGTCGACTTGAGCTTCCTCGCTCTTCTGAGGTACTTGTTTGACGCTGGGAGCTGTGGTGACCTCGCAGTGGTCCGAGGAAGTCACCTCCTCCACTCGAAACACTTGGGAAGATAACTCTTTTTCTTGTCTTCCGGGGCTTCTTCTGTAGTCTTCTCGGCTTCAATACCAAGTGGACAGCGCGGTCGAACTCCTCCTTCTCCAAATCTGTCCCAATCTCTGGTCTTGGAGTATGAGAAAATGTAACCGTTGGTGGTGAAATCGAAGGAAGATCATAAAGTATCTTCAAGCCCTCAATCTGTCGATCCATGTAATGGAACATATTCTCCTTGCATTCCACTAGCATCGCTCTGGACTCGTCATCCCACTCCCTAGCTAGGATGAGAAGCTTCCTATCCGCGGTGAAGTTGAACTTCTTGCGAAATGCTTCCACCGTTTGTGCTAGCAATCCTTGCGTGCGAGCTTCTGCTGCTTCCCGCTGCGTCTTCTCTGCTGCAGCCTGTGCTTCTGGGGCTTCCACGTTGTCTTCTCTTGTGCGAGAGGTGATCTTACCTCTGACTCGTAAAACCTCCTAGTCACGCTGCTGTAGACGTGCCTGCAACTCCTGGTTGCTCTTTCTCAACTGTGCTGACTCCTTGGCACAAGTGACGTACTTGCTGTGAGCCGAAGGCTCATTCCTTCCCTAAGTCCTCATAGTATAACTTCTACTCTCAGAAGTCGAATCTAGTCTTCCAGAAGACAATTATTCCGTCTTCCGGGATTCTAACAGTGCTTCCTAAGTTTCTCACGTCTTCCGGGCTATATCTAAACAATCCTAACTAAGCAAGGCATCACATGGATTACTAACAAGACAACCCACCTTGCATTTCATCCTACTTCTTAACAGAAGATACATGATATGTGAGAAGAAGAGTGTATAAAAAGTTCAGTAGATGATCATGGGCTCCTGCTGTGACAGTGACCTCCAAGAAGACTCCCGAGAAAGCTTCCGATTCAATGACGTTCTCGGAAGACCTCCCGCAGCCAGGCTTCCTTTCACTGGTCTCACCTGTCTTTTGCTTCCGACACACAATCAACCTCACAACAGACATAAGACATTCATACTCTGTTCTTCCGACTCCTTACCTCTCATACACACTCAGAAGAAGCTTGCTGCATGACGAGAAGACATGATCCTCGACCATTCTCTCTAGATTCTGCCAGCAAGACTTCTCACAACTCTCTTCTAAGTTCGAGAAGAAGAAGCAATAGGCTGTTATGGATCGGACAGAAGAGATCCGTAAAGGACTATCACGTCTTCTCGCACATTCTGCCAGCCTTTCCAACCTTCTAGTCTCTCTAGAAAGATGTGGATTTGAGAAGCTCGGAAGATCGGGAGAAACAAGCATGGTTCCCAACTTCCAGCTACTCGAAACAACAAACACTCACCAAGTCACTCAAGATTCGTACCAAGTCTCTCTCAACACAAAAGCAAATCTAATCCAATCTTGATATGAATTGCACACAGTCGTCTTTCGAAGACGTTCAGACATTCAGAAGCGTCTTCTGTCCAAGGATTCGAGAGTAGAGGTGCGG
Source organism: Asterella californica (assembly GCA_036924285.1). Taxonomy (NCBI): domain Eukaryota; kingdom Viridiplantae; phylum Streptophyta; class Marchantiopsida; order Marchantiales; family Aytoniaceae; genus Asterella; species Asterella californica. Next base: position 27,184,274 of record JAYKYS010000006.1, on the reverse strand, counting down.
TAGGGTAGAGAAATTGATAGTTGAGGGATCGAATTTGAGAATGAAAGACAAGGAAGCTCGATTGTAGCTTGGGAAGAAGCGGGAAGATGATTGTCGAAAATTGAACAGCGCTTTCGCGCCCAATTTCATAGAGAGAAAGTTTGGGATGGGGGAAACGATCGATGACTTTTCTGCAAACAAGCAGGGGAACGCGGGGAACACTAAATCAGAGACGAGAAGCGGTGAGAAAGAAAAAGAACATGAGAAGAACCTCAAACTGTCTTTTGACTGCTTCTCATAGTGCCTTCAGTCTTCTACGCACTTCCGACCTCCACCTCAACTCCAATGCGATCCCACAAAACTGCTCATATCGTCGATTCTGAGCTACGCCTTGCTGCTTCTTCAATCGATCTTTGCTCCACCTCTAATTGCCCTTTAATGTCTGCTTCCGAGAATCTACAGGAGACTCCTTCAGCTCGATGGTGCTTCCTGCTCTCACAGAATCGTCCTCTCGCTCTCTCTCTAGCCTTGATTCGATCTTTGTTGTCCATGATTTCACTACTCTTGCTTTCCTCACTCAATTTGGTACCTCTGAAATCGATCTGAGCGTGCGATGGCCTTCGATGCGGAAAGCAGTCATCAATTCTGTGCTAATGTACTTCTCTCGTATCTTCCTGCGTGATTAGGAGTTTCGACCTACCTACTACCATGGGGCTACTTGGTAAGTACACCTACCTCTCTACTAGGTGGTGCGTGGTTGACGCCCATGCAATCACGGTCGCTGTCGCTGTCTTCCGTCTTCTATCTTCTGTTCTTCTGTCTTACGTCTTTCGAAGACCTAGTCGGGAAGACGTCTTCTCGCAAGATGTCCTTCTTCCGTCTTCGGAAGAAGTTGACTTCTCTTACAAAAAGTTCTTAAGACCATCTTTCTTCTAAGCAAGATGTAATCTTAAGCAACGAGGTTATTTCAATTACACATACATGTTATTATCTTCAAAAATTTCAAAAAATCGTACATCTTGTAAATTGTGGGCATCACACTGCCACATGGATAGTCATCTAAAATTACAAGGGGAGTTGTCTCTCCTTAAAATAGTAGACTTTGTTTCCTATCAAAACTAGCAAGTCAATTGTCTTCCTAACTTGCTGCCTACTCCTAATCGTTGGGTGTGATCTCCTCTTGATTGGTTCCTACCTCAACTCCTAAATCGACTTCGGATAAAGTGGGAAGCCTTGCGAGTACCTCGGGTGTGACTGAGGCGGCTTCCTCCTCGATGTTCATGGCTTGCTCTTTTGGGACGGCTTCGGAAGACAGAGGCGTCTTCTGGGAAGCTGAGTCCACATGCGGTTCCTCGCTCTTCTGTAGCACTGGTTCGACGCTGGGAGCTGGGATGATCTCACAGTGGTCAGAGGAAGTCACCTCCTCCACTCGAAACACTTGGGAAGACAACTCTACTTCTTGTCTTCCAGAAGACATCTTGTCTTCCGGGGCTTCTTCCGGAGTCTTCTCGACTTCCAATGTTGTCACTATCAAGTGCACAGCGAGGTCGAACTCCTCCTTCTTCAAATCTTTCTCGATCGCTGGTCCTAGAGCATGGAAAGATGTAATTGTTGGCTATGGAATTGAAGGAAGATCATAAAGCGTCTTCAAGTCCTCAATCTGCCGATCCAGGTAGCGGAACATGCTCTCCTTGCACTCCACTAACATCGTCTTGGAATCGTCATCCCACTCCCTAGCTAAGGTGAGAAGCTTCCTATCCGCGGTGAAGTTGAACTTCTTGCGAAGTGCTTCCATCTGTCTGTGCCATAAGTCTCTTTATCGGCCTTCTGCTTCTTCCCGCTGCGTCTTCTCTGCAGCGACTTGTGCTTTCGCTGCTTCCCGCAGTGTCTTCTATGTTGTCTTCTCTTCTGCGAGAGATGTGATCTTATCTCTAATCCGTAGAACCTCATGGTCACGTTGCTGTAGACGTGCCTGCAACTCCTGGTTGCTCTTCCTTCACTGCACTGACTCTTTGACAGAAGTGGCTGCTTTCGTCTTGTACTTCGCTGCAAGCTTCTCCATGGTGCGGAGGTTGACTTCCAACGTGTCCACCTTCTTCTGGACCTCTTCCTGCTGCATCAGTATGCGCAGATCGAATCTAGGTCGAAGTGGCTTCTCCTGAGCCATCGCACGTTTCTCCACCAACTCCATGACTGGCTGGATCTCCGACTGGAAGAAGGCACTGAATTCCTCCAATCTTCTTCTCGTAGAAGACATGTTCATCCCCACGAATCGATTAGAGACGTCGTTCTTGTCTTTCAAAGCCAAGGATGCATCTTCTACCACCGTGGTCTTTTGCTTCTGCGCGCGGGAAGACACTACTCTTCTCATCTTCCGGGGTGGAAGATCTCTTCCTACTGCAGGAGCGATTCTCTTCGCTGCGCTTCATCGAGTCGCAGTCGGAATGTCAACTCATACTTCGGCTTCTCGAATCTTCGGAAGACTCCCTGTAGTTGTAAAAGTTGTCTTCTATGCGATCTTGGTGCTCAGCGTCTCCTCTTGGAAATCCGACTCCGATCCAAAATGAATGATCGGGAAAGAAGCACTCTTCCTAGGCACACTCCTAGGCCCCATCCCTGATGCGTCTTCTATACCCCTTGAGTCGTCTTCTCGCACCAGAAGCGTCTTCTCGCACCTGATGCTTGGTCTCATTTGAGACACTAAAGTGGGAGGGGAGTCACGGCCGCTGCTCGATCTTCCTCTCCCGAGGTCTCTTCTTCACCTCGCACTGTTCTGTTGGCTCATACCTCACCAACTAGTCTTCTATCAAATCCTCCTTGGACACTTACAGACACTTACTGGGGTACCCAAGTACACCAACTCTGCCTGGATGTAAGCGTGGAAGAAGGCGCCCAAATTGACAGGCAATCCCTCCTAGATGGCTTCCAAGGACTCCACGTCGTGATCTCCAAGGTATCTCGTCTTCTACGTCTTCCCCTTGGAGAAGTGAAGAAACATCTCCGCCGGAAGACGCTTCCGCGGCTCCCGGTAAGCTTTGACCTTCCATCCATTCCTCCCCAGTCTATCTTCCTATAAGAAGCAAGTCGTGCTTCCAAGCACATGCCACTTTCCAGAGATCATCAGTAAGATCTTCTTCTCGAGCTCGTACCCTTGGTTCTCATATTCTGGTCTGTGAAAAGCCCTGCGCCACCACTCCACCATCCAAGAAGACGGTCTTCTACGAATGACCATTGCCTTCACATGTACAAGATTACGCGGAGGTAGTGTAGCTCAAACCTCCTCTAGAAGACCCTGGTCTGTGAGGTTCCAGTCCCACAAGAAGAAGTCGAGACTCAACTCCTTGATGAAGAGTTTGGCCTCTGTCAATTTTTCGGCTGGTAACACCAACCGTCGAGGATGCATCGACATGCTCCGAGCTCTGTTACACTAAGCCACACGTACTTGCTGTGAGTCGAAGACTCAGTCCTTCTCAAGTCCTCACAGTCTAGCTTCCACTTTCAGAAGACGGATCTTGTCTTTCAAAAGATAGCTATTCCGTCTCTCGAGATTCTAACAGTGCTTCCTAAGTACCTCTCGTCTTCCAATCTACATCTAAACAATCCTAACTAAGCAAGGCATCGCATGGATTCCCAAGAAGACAACCCACTTTGCATTTCATCCTACTTCCTAACAGAAGATACAAGATACGTGATAAGCAGAGTATACAAAAAGGTTCAGAAGATGGTTGCGGATTCCTATGATGACAGTCACTCTCATGTCTTCTCGCGCATTCTGCCAGCCGTTCCAACCTTCTAATCTCTCTAGGAAGATGTGGATTTGAGAAGGCGGGAAGAATGGGAGACACATGCCTAGTTCTCAATTTCCAGCTTCTCGAAACAACAATCAACTCACCAGGTCACTCAGGATTCGTACCAAGCTTCTCTCAACACAAAACCCAGTCAAATCCAATCTTGGTATGAATTTGCAAACAGTCGTCTTTCGAAGATGTTCAGATCTTCAGAAGCGTCTTCTGTCCTTGGATTCGAGGACAGAGGTGCGATAAGATAGAGAATTGATAGTTCGATGATCAAATTTGAGAATGAGAGACAAGGAAGCTCAGTTCCAACTCGAGAAGAAGTGAGAAGATGGTTGTCAAAAATTGGACAGTGCTTCCGCGCCCAATTTTCGCAGAAAGAATTTCAGGATAGGGAATAAGAATTTTTCTATCTAGGAATACATGAGGTATATGGCTGTGTAGAGGTAGGTGACTTGAACAGATTGGCTCTGAACCTTGATCCTTCAACCCTAATGCTCTCTATCTACTCTTCTCGGACAAGTGACCTTGTATTTCTCGACTCAAGGTTAAAAGTTGATACGGTCCAATGATACGTATAAGTTGTACAAATTTGTGTTACATACAAATTCTTTTGTACTCTACCTGAAATACTCAACTCTGTACTATCTGCATGCAAGTAACTCTAAATCACTAGAAGCATGATTTAACAACTTCTCAGCGACGCTAGCTATCCATCAATTTGATCGTTACAACTCTATTTGATACAACCGAAAGATACTATAGGATCACTCGACCGACTTGATCGAGTCCAAATACAACTTGCTATACACCCTGGCCTACCAAGCATTCCAGCAAGATAAAATATGCATGCTCCAAGACACTACTCACATCTCAATATAGCACCAACGGCGGTAGTACTTGACAGCTCCGAGAACCCAAACAGCGGCTTATGATTCATGACGACTCCGTTCTCCTTCATCACCAAGAGCTAAAATCAGCCCCACACCTTCCAATGTCGAGTTGTATGCAGGTATGGCAGTTATAGCAACAAGCTCCTCTCCAAATTGCTCGAAAATGACCAAAGTGACAATCAAAAAACTCGAAAATCACTAATAACAGAAGTATCTTTGAACTTTGAGACCTTAGTCCTCCCAAACAAGTCGACCAATGATGATCAAACTTCACAAGAAGCTTAATTGGACCCTTCACTATTACCCTGAATAATTTACAGGTCGAAATCTCAAACCAATTCTCAGATATAGATCAAACCGTAATATGTGCTAACTTAAGAGCTTTACAGACCCAGGTACATTTGATCCAAGATTTTGAACAAACTACTTGACCATTTGAGACGAAACTTCCCAAGTATCTTGCTGATAAGACATACTTCAATCCTGGAAAGTTTCACTCAGAACTCAAGCAATAGCAAACTATACGTGACTATCACAGTTCGTTGTTCCCACCTTATCACGTATGTACTTCTCAACTTCACTCGGTCGGTTCATAATCCAAATCGATCAAGAATCTGATGAAATTGATATCAAAACGACCAGCACGTTGTCAGCTCTCCAACCCAACAGACAGCTCCTCAAAACTCCTCGCGAGTCTCTCGAAACAACCAGAAACGTAGCAATAGGTAGGAATTTCATCTCTCTCCACTCAATTGATCATAACGCCCTCATCCTTCCATCAAATCGATCGATTCTTCAGCCCAGATTGTAGCCTCGACCGAGAGCTTTCCAACCATATCTTTCGTTTCGAGAATGGTCCTCCGAAGCCTCCAGAAACCACAGAAACGTCGCGAGGATCAACTAGAACATCATCGGTCCAAGAGTAGACCAATAAGAGCAAAAAGAGCTTTACTTTTATCTTTTCTCCATTCAACTTTTTCCACCTAGAACGAATTTTTACTCCCAAGGAGACACAAAACATCAACAAGACTCTAAGACCTCAGAAAATCCTTCAGATATGTTAACGGATTCTTTGCGATCCGTAACTACACAGAAGCGCTCAACCAGAGTGGAACGATTGAGTCACAGACTAATATAAAGTCAATATTACAATCTGAAAACGATCTACAATAAAAAGTACGACCAAAAAAATTGGTGAAGCTATCACTCAATTGTTTCTCACGTCCAAGCTCCATGATTGATCTTCGGTCTGCAGATGACATTGGACATTGAACCGAAGATTGAAAGGAATGTTCAATGGATAGTTGAGATCTATTGTTCCTCACAACAAGATGTACACTATCAAATCCCAAGTCTCTCCGTATGTAGCAATCGGAAGGATCACCAGAAGCTATAACTCCATCACCCTCCTCATGAATTGATCGTCAAAGTACGCAACTAACCACTGTCAAAAGTGATCACGGTGGATGCAATGAAGCTTGATGTGAAACAGATTCGGAAAAGGAAGATCCGGAGCCGGTATCAAACCTCCGTCCATAACCACCACGCTTGCAGTTCTTCACTTCTCCATGTAGACCTCCGAGAATCCGCACAAATCACCCGTTGAGAGAGAATGACATATGAACCCTCGACTCACCATTTAAACACAAATGCGATGACAAGGATCACTGAAGCAAACGCGCACAGATCGATGACTCAACACGTTTCTCTACCGTGCGATCACTTAAACAGATAATCGCAATCGTGGCATCCATCACACCATTCGGCGAGTTACGCGATACGGTTGATGAAACATAAAAAAGAAACACAACCTACGTTTCATGAGAATTTCACACAGGAGTCGAACCACAACATGACATCCACCTCTTCTAAACCTGTGCATCTTCCGATATACGTCAACACTCACAAGTTGTGATCAGCATCACACTATATCTTCGTCCTCTTGACTGATGTTGTCAATATCTTCGTCATCTAAATCTTCTCCGTCATCATCCAAGAGATCAAACTCTGCTCCGACTTCCTCCATGCTTATTCTTTCATCTCGCTTCTTGAAGAATTTCACACGCTTGCCTGCAATGGAAACTTTAAGCTCTGCCCCATCAAGCTCTCTTAGTGAATATGTGGCATTGTCATGCACGACAAGAACCACATACGGATCAAACCATCACTTAGAGAATTTTCTAAGCGCACTGTGTTGGTTGTCCAAACTACTATCGTAGATCAACACCCAATCTCCTTCTTTAATCTCCTTCGGCCTTAATCGGTGACGTTTATCAAATCTGTCCTTGTTTCTCAAACGCGCCTCTTTCAGCTTCTCCAATGCAATCTTCACATTTTCAAATCTTCTCTCTAGTTGACGAATTCGGACAGCAAGAAGATCTTCTGTAGACATACCATCCTCCCAAGGTAGAACACTCCAAGTGGGTATGTGCTCCTCAACGTGCATGATAAGTTTCTGTCCATGAATCAACTCCGTCGGCATATACCTTGTTTCTCAAACGCGCCTCTTTCAGCTTCTCCAGTGCAATCTTCACATTTTCAAATCTTCTCTCTAGTTGACGAATTCGGACAGCAAGAAGATCTTCTGTAGACATACCATCCTCCCAAGGTAGAACACTTCAAGTGGGTATGTGCTCCTCAACGTGCATGATAGGTTTCTGTCCATGCATCAACTCCGTCGGCATATATCTTGTAACTGAATTATGAGTCGAACGATCAACCCATAATGCAAATGGAAGAAATCTTGGTCATTCTCTTACCTTCTCCTTGCAAGCATTCACAATAGCTTTCACAATAGGAGGATGACCACGTTCACTCTTCGCATTACTCTCCGGATTGTAAGCTATGGTGAGAGCTAACTTCACACCACACCTCTTGAAGAACGCTTTAGCCTCATCATTGTTCAGCTCCTCTCGATCAGCCGTGATCTTCCCAACACAACCATATCTACAAATCACATCTTCCAACAAGAATTTGCAGACTCCCTCCGTGGATTTTGTCCGTGAGGCTCGCCCTTCTACTTGGTTGGACAAATCCTCACGTGCCAAAACTAAGTATCGCATCTATCATATACCAACTGGCATAATAACAAGATCTACTATCCACTTATAATGCATTGCAAGTGGATAAGTAGGATGTAACCCATCCCGATGCCGAATCTCTGAATACTCTTGACAGATTTGGCATGTCTCCACAAACTGAACTACATCTCTATACATGTTACACCACCAATATATCTCCTTCAGCTTTGTAAAAGTGACATAATATCTCTATGTCCTGCCCACAAGCTCTCATGAAACTCTTGCATGAGTAACTTCTGCATGTCAACATTACACACTACTCTTTGTGGCATCTTACCACCTTGCTTAGTCTGCTTCCACAAATAATCACAGTGTAGCAAGTAGTTATAAGCCTTCCTCCTGATCTGTTTAAAATGGGCATCACTCCATCCTGGATGTCTAGTCAACAAGCTTAGATAGCGTTCTATGTCTATCCATTCTCCTTCATATAGCTCCTCCATGAACGGTTTCGAATGCTCACTCTCACTTCCTTGAGCTCTACAGAAAATAGTAGTACCAACGTCTTTTGTATCTTCTACCATCTCCTCTTCATCCTCATATCTCGCACGAGACAACATATCAGCTACTGGGTTGTTCTTTCCTGCTATGTGTCTGAACTCAGGATTTAAGGACTTGATGTAAGCAATCCAGTGTAGCATAGCAATATCAGGGGTGTTACAGTTTGTAATCATCCTTAATAGTGGTAAACAATCTGTTTCTACTACTATTGGCGCTCCAATCAAATAGTCCTTTTCAGCTTTCATAGCTGTAACTACTCCCCATAACTCTCTCTTCACTTGAGGATAGTTTCTATGTCGCTCACTCAACACCTTTGCTCCAAATCTGATTGCAAACGGATTCTCTTCTTCATCATCCTATCCTACTGTCCATCCAATGGCTATCGGACTAGTATCAACAGTAAGTATCACTGGTTTGCTATCCTCCTAGCTAACACGATGAAGTACAGGTGGAGAATAACAACTGCTTCAATCTCTGAATCGTCTCAATATGCCTCTCCTTCCATGCAAACCTCTTGTGCTTTCTCAACAGATCATAAAGAGGATCAGCCACATGTGCAAAATGTGGAATCTATACATGATAGAAGACACAAGCTCCAAGAAACCTTCTCACCTCTGTAGTTGAACCACAGGTATCCTTCATCCGTTGTATGGCATCTACTTTACTAGGATCAGGTTTGCGTCCAAACCATCCACATAGGTGTCCCACAATCACAACTTCTCGCATTCCAAATGAAGACTTGGCACCTGATAGTGTCAAGTGCGTCTCTTCAAATCGTGATAAAATTTTATCACAATCTGAAATGTGATCAACAACGAAGTTTCTAGATCCCTTCTGATCCATTGTCTCATCTTTCTCCTCCTCAATGCATCCCTTAATTGGAATGTCATCCAAGAAAGACATGGTCTTCTCAAGAATGAACTCACGGAGAACCTTGTTCATCCCATTCATCATGTGCGCTATCGAGTTTGTTGCTCCTTGTGGTAGCGTGCACATTCTGACCAACCCCAACGGTGTCATCATGGTGGTGATATCTCTACTCTGTTCAGCAAGTTGAAATTGATCGTATCCAGAGTAAAGATCTCTTATAGAGTAAATAGCCCTCCCAACAAACACTTCAGCAAACTCTCCGACGATAGGTCCTATGCCTGTATTTCTGATGGTCACTTGGTTTACATGTTGCATATCTTGGATGAATCGTAATGCACCACTCTTCTTTGGTACTGTAAATCAACGACTAGAATATGGTACAAATGATGGTTCCAAGATCTTCATCTGCATCTTCTCTTTCAAGAGCTCTATGAGTTTATGAGATGCGCTCTAGGTGTAGGAATTAGTCTCAAGTCCCAAGGAGCATGTGGAACTGTGAATATAATCATTGGTGTCACAATGCTAAGATCTACACATCCGATTTCTAAGGCTTTGAAAGCAAAAGCTTTCCCATGTCTAGCTAACATCACCTTAAACCTATTCTCTTCCACAGGTAAAAGAAAATCTGCAAAACCAACCTTTAACTCCTTGAGCGTAGTTTTAGTGAACTTGTGACCAACCCGGCTAGGATCTCTCAAGCTTTTATCCTTCGAAGATTGTTGGACTCGCTGGTTAGAATCACTAGGTAATGGTTGAGCAACAGGTTTTACCTTCTTGTCTACCGTTTTGTACCTAGTGTCAACTCTAACTTCAGGATCCAAGAATAACTCTATAGCTATATAGAGCTCTCTAGAATATACTTCCACCACATGATCCTCATCTTCTTGTCCATCCATAGCAAGCTCATCGATTGAATCTCCCAATCCTAACTCCAAATAAACGCCTTCTATCTTATCATCCTCTTCAAGCACACCAACTCTCTTTAGATCTTTTTCAGTTTTTCGCACAACCTTCTACTCCCACTTCTGCAAGTCCGCAAGTCGTGTATGCAGAGCAAATCCACTCTTAGAAAATCTCACAACCCTTGTACAAAAAATACTTTCTTTTTCTAGCGAGAGTACCTTCTCCAGTGTACCACTATGTCCTCGCTCTATAGCAGTACTTGTCAAAAATCCTTGAACTCCTCCATGACCTTAGGCAAGGAGCCACCCCTCAGATAATCTATGTTCCGCTCGTGGTTTGCTGATATAGTTAGAAATTATACCGCTCTCTTGTCATCTTGACTTCTGATCCGCTCATAAGCAGATCCATCATCCAGAACCTTGGTCTCCATCCTCACAGCTGTAATGTAAGTTGATCGAGTATCATTGGGTATGATGTACTATCTTGAACAAAGAAGTTTTGTTCAATAGTTATATCTCCAACTTTCACTCTCACATCAGGACAAGCTCCATAGAGTTCTCCTCGTGTGTTGTTCGTTGTTCTGATCATCCAACCATGATCTATATCAACAGGCCATCCACATTGCTTGTAGATGTCTTTAGAGATAATATTGATCTCTAATCCATGATCAATGAGAGCAACCACCGGATCTGTCATCTCCCCTACCTTCACTAAGGTTTCGGTAGTAGCTCTAGTCCAATGTTCTCTAGTGTAATGACTAGAGACCTTGTCATCATTATTACCCTCAAACCGAACCTTGCGGTTGATGTAGCATTGAGCTAGTTCTTATCCTTCCTCTTTTGATATCCTTGTGTCTAATGCATTAGACACGGCGATTTTCTCTGCCAATTGTCTTTTTCATTTGATGGTGTCAATAATGACATCATGAAACTCCTTCTTGGCAATCCCAAGAACTTCTCGCAAGATAAACTCAATCTTGGCATTGAATACTCTCTCTTCTAGTACCACTTTTAGATCCATAGCAACTTCAATATCTGACTGAAGCTTGTATGAAGGAGATTTACCTTTCTCCTTACCTTTGCTCTTCTTTGACTTTTCAGGAGTAGAGGATATGACCTCTTCCATAGTCTCCTCTGGTACAGGTATAATCTCCGGTCTGAACTTTTCTCCTCTTGTTTGTCTCTTGAGAGCTGCTCTCTTTCGCTAAGGCATGCTTCATATCGTTTGCACTTCTCCTTCATGAGAGCCTCATGTTGACTCTTCGTCAAATAAGCATGTACATACATTGTATCCACATGATCATCCCATCCTGTAGCAATCTTTCCTTCCTTCCAATAGACTACTCCATCTCGTAGAGTTTTGGCAAAATCACCACACTCTCTTCGAGCATGATCAGAACTATCACACCAAATGCATCTTTGTACATAATCTTGCTTAGGAGCAAGTCTGGTATCATGTGCTCCTCCTTTCTCTTCCAACCTTGCTAACTTGATCTGCAAGTCCCTCATCTCTTTTACCAACTCTTCCATAGTATCTCTTTGCGGTACAACTTTCGAGACAAGAACAGTAGGAAGTGGAACTTGAGGTACATGCACAATAGTTGCTTGCACATTAGGTACCATTGGTTGCTTACGAGGTACTATGATCGGTGGTGGTCTCTCTTCTTGTCTTACCACCACCTTCCCTCTCCGGTACTCTCGTTTGGCAAGTACACTCACTTCTTCATAGACTTTTCTCCAGTCAGTTGTGAGTTTGTTGTCTTCCATCTTATCTTCCAGAAGCAGCTCCAACTCCCTTTGTAATTCATGGTTAGCTGCTTGTAGAAACAACTCCACCTTGTCGTTCTCCAATGTGAGCTTCTCCATCCGAGACAACTGAAGGAATTGTCTCTCAAACTCTCGAAATAGCTCTGTGGCAACAAGCCCTTTGTTGGGTTTGTTTACCCACTCCATGAATGAATTCTTAGTCACTCAATCTGCATCCTCTAAAGAATACTTGTGGTGCCCACAAATTACAGGATGCACGAATTTTTGAAATTTTTAAGAATAAAGACTTGTTTGTATAACTGAAGAAGCGTTGTTACTTAAGGTTACGTCTTCCTTAACATGAAGATGATCTTAAGAGCTGTTTGTAATAAGAAGTTGACTTCTTCGGAAGACGACCGTCTTCGGAAGATCGTCTTCTCAGTTGCGTCTTCAGAAGACGAGAAGACGGCGGAAGATGGGAAGACGGCGGAAGACACCTATCTTCCAGAAGACAACGACCGCGAAGGACCAACCACGAGTTTAAGGGTAAGACAGTAGGTGTACCTACTGGAGCGCACCAAATAGGTAGGTAGGTCAGGAAGACACCAAGGACGAGAACCCCTAATCTGCAGGGAAGATGCGTGAGGAAGCACATTAGGCACCTTCCAACTTCCCGTAGCATAGCGCGCCTGAAGAAGATCGATTGAGAGAGTGAGCTTCGCGATCTAGCATTGAGAGAGGAATCGAGTGGGACATCGAGGTAGGAGAGAGTAAGTTGGCAGCTAGGCGAAGGGTGAGATCGAATTGCGGGAGCACAAATAGCAGAGAAAGCGAAGGCGTTTCTGTGGAGCTTCCGAGAAGCTGACATTGAAGAGTGGCGAGTAGAAGCAGAGGTGGAATCGAGATGTGGACCGAAATTGACAGCAGGCGCAGTCGTGTGGAGTCGCATTGGAAGCTAGGACAAGAGCCAGAAGCGCGCGGAGGTCGAAGGCAACTCGGGGAGCCGAAGAAGACTGTAGAGGTTCTTCCCCTTGTTCTTTTCTCCTCCCACTTCTTCTCGCCTTTTCTTGGTACTCCCCGCGCTTCCTTGATTGTGTGCAGGCAGCCTGATCGATTACCCCATCCCCATTCTTTCTATTGAGACATTGGGCGCGGAAGCGCTGCCCAATTTCTGTCGAGACATCTCTTTGCTTCTTCCCGAGCTCAATTCGAGCTTCCCTACTCCTAGCCCTCAAATTGGAGACTCCAACTATCAATTTCCCTACCCCCCTACCTCTCTATCCCCGAAACTTGGAACAGAAGACGATTCGAAAGATGGGAACATCTTCGGAAGACGCTTCTTGAACTTGACTGTCTTCGGAAGACCGTCTTCGGAAGTCGACTGAACACAATTCGTATCAAGAGTGGATTTGCTTTGCTTTTGTGTTTAGAGAGGCTTGGTACGAATCCTGAGTGGAGTGGTGAGTTGTTGTGTTAATTCGAGAAGTTGTTGGAAGTCAGGAACTAGGCCTGTGCCTCCCGGTCTTCCAAGCTTCTCAACTCCCCATTTTCCTAGAGAGACTAGAAGACTGGAAGGCTGGCAAAATGAGCGAGAAGACGCGAGGGTCCATTCAGGTCTCTTCTGTCCGACCCCTAGCAGCCATTCCTTCTTCTTCCCGAACTTAGAAGAGAGTTGTGAGAAGTCTTGCTGGCAGAATCTGGAGGGAATGGTCGAGGGTCATGTCTTCCCATCATGCAGCAAGCTTCTTCTGAGTGCGTATGAGAGGTGAGAAGTCAGAAGAACAGAGTGTAGTTGTCTTGAGTCTGTTGTGAGGATAGATTGCGTGTAGGAAGACGAAGACAAGTGAGACCAGTGAAGGGAAGTCTGACTTCGAGAAGTCTTCCGAGAAAGACATTGAATCGGAAGCTGTCTCGAGTGTCTTCCTAGAGGCCACTGTCACCGCAGGAACCCGCAACCATCTTCTGAATCTTTCTATACTCTACTTCTCGCATATCTTGTATCTTCTGATAGGAAGTAGGATGTAATGCAAGGTGGGTTGTCTTCTTGGTAATCCATGCGAGGCCTTGCTTAGATAGGATTGTTTAGATATACCTCGGAAGACGAGAGCTATCTAGGGAGTACTGTTAGAATCCCGGAAGACGGAGTAGCTGTCTTCTGGAAGACTAGTTTCGTCTTCTGAGAAGTAGAAGCTAGACTGTGGGCACTCGAGAAGAACTGAGCCTTCAGCTCATAGTAGGTGCTTGTGGTTTAGTGCAACAGATCTTCCAGGTATGTCGATGCATCCTCGAGGCTTGGTGTTACCAGTGGCAGAATTGGCCGAGGCCACTCCTTTCCTCAAGGAGTTGGGTCTCGACTTCTTCCTGTGGGATTGGAACCTCGCAGATCAAGGGCTTCTGGAGGAGGTGTGGGCAGCGTTACCACCGCGTAACCGTGTACCTGCGAAGGCAGGAGTAGCTCGAGGAAGACCGTCTTCCTGGACTGAAGACTGATGGCGTAAGGCGTTTCACAGGCCTGAGACCGAGAACCGAGGATATTGGTACGAGAAGAAGATCTTGCCTAGGATCGTGAGTTCATGGCATGTGCCTGGGAGTACCACCTGCCTTTTCGTGGAAGACAGGCAGGGGAGGAACGGTTGGAAGATAGAATCTTACCGGGAGCCGAAGAAGCGCCTCCTCGCGAAGTTATTTCTGCATCTCTTTCCCAAGAGGAAGGCGCAGAAGACGAGGTACTTAGGAGATCATGACGTGGAGTTTTTGGAATCAGTGTGGGATGACCGAGTGCCAATCTACTGGGGCGCGTACATCCACAACTATGTACAGACGGAGTTAGCATACTTAGGTACCCCGGCGGGAGGACACTTGACGGCCTTCTTCTGCTACTTGTATGTAGCCATGGGGATCTTAGGGAAGATCAGCTGGCAGTGTGTGGGCCAACGGAGCGACAGGAGGTGAAGGAGGAGACCTCAGAAGACGATGACCGAGAGGCAGCAGCAACGCCCCCTCCCACTCTGATGCCACAGCTGAGACCCGGCTCTCACCAGAAGACGCTTCTGGTGAGGGAAGACGAGTCTAGTGGGTCGGAAGACGTCACGCCAATGAGGAAGATGGGTCACAGAAGTGTACCGAGGACACCCATCTCCCTCATTCATTCAGGATCGGAGTCGGACTCGGAGGAAGACTTGCTGAGTACCCGATCGGAGCAGAAGACAGCTTCTGTAACACCTGGGAGTCTTCCGAAGACTCTAGAAGACTAAGGATGGATGGGCGCTCCTACTGCGATGCGAGGAAGCGCAAAGAGGAGAGCCGCTCCTGCCACGAGGAGTCTTCCACCCCGGAAGATGAGAAGAGTAGCTTCTTCTCGTGCGCAGAAGATGAAGGCCGTAGTGGTGGAAGAGGCTTCCTTGCCTCTGGAAGACGAAGTCGACACCATGGAGCGAGTGATGGGAATGAACTTGTCTTCCGCAAGAAGACGACTGGAGGAGTTCAGTGCCTACTTCCAGAAGGAGATCCAGCCCGCTATGGAGTTGCAGGAGAGGAGAGCGAGGGCACAGGAGAAGCTCTTACAACCTAGATTCGGCCTGCGCACCTTGCTGCGACAGGAAGACAGCCAGCAGAAGACGGAGTCGCTGGAAGCTAGTCTCCGCACCACGGAGAAGCTTGCAGCCAGGTACAAGGCGGAAGCAGCCGCTTCTGCCAAGGAGTCGATGCAACTTCGGAAGAGCAACCAGGAGTTGCAGGCGCGAGTACAGCAGCGCGATCAGGAAGTTCTCCGAGTGCGGGAGAAGATCACTGCCCTCGCAGAAGAGCAGACCACTTGGAAGACGCAGCGAGAAGCCGCAGAAGCGCGAGCTGCAATGGAGAAAACGCAGAGGGAAGCAGCGGAGACTCGTGCGCAGAAGATGCTAGCTCAGTCGGTAGAAGCGCTTCGGAAGAAGTTCAACTTCACCGCGGGTAAGAAGTTACTTACCTTAGCTAGGAAATGGGACAGCGGGTCCAAGACGAGGTTGGTGGAATGCAGAGATAGCATGTTCAGGTACCTGGATAGACAGATAGAAGGAGTGAAGACACTTTATGGTCTTCCCTCACTTCCGACACCTGCAACCGCATCTTCCCAAGCCCCAGCACCCTCGACTGGATCCGGAATGGAGAAGGAGGAGTTCGATCTCGCTGTACACTTGGTGATGACAGCGTTGGAAGACGAGAAGACTCCAGAAGACGCCCCGGAAGACATGATGTCTTCTGAAAAACAGGAAGACGAGCCGTCTTCCCAGGTATTCCGCGTGGAGGAAGCGACTTCCCCGGACCCCTATGAGGTCGCCATGATCCCTAGTACTGCATCTGTGCCTCAGAAGACCGAAGACGCACCGTTCGACTCGTCTTCCCAGAAGACCATTCCGTCTTCCGAAGTCGAAGCCGAGGAAGACGTAGCCGCAGAAACAGCAGGGCCAGCGAAGAGCGAGGAGAAGGAAGCTACCTCAGTGGTACCCGAGGTAAGTGCAGGGCTTCCCAGCCCATCAGAAGTCGAGGTAGTAGCTCCGGTAGGAGCAGATCATGTGGAGATTGCCACCGAGCAATCAGAGTAGTGAGCAAACTCAATCGATACTTCCAGATTTAGTAGGATCGGACATGCTATCTTAAGGGTGGCAGTTTTCCATGTAAAAATAGTTAGGATCCCATGTGGCAACATAGGTAGCGTAGGAGTAACACAGTGGAGGGCTAATTGGGAAGAAGGACCGCATGCATGTGAGGTGACAACCTCTTGTCAGCGCTTTTCTCTCTCTCCCTGGTGGTCGCCTCCCCTGGCTCTCGAGGAAATGGTTAAGTAGGATCGTAGAGTAGGAAATGGAGCTCTGCCGGTTCTGCCAGTTCTCTATGATGCTGTAACAACTGCACATACACTTCGATTCTATGGGCAGGCAGGCGAGACACATTAGAGCAGAGACAAGATAGATAGTTCTTCACACTACACCCGTTGTGGGAAACATACGAATAGTCTTGGAATATACAGGAGGGGTCTGCATACTCGCACCAGCAGTGGGACGGCGATGTAGATAGAAGTAGTGGACAGTCTAGGAACAGGGAACGGCATCCTCGTGCAGTCCTGTTAGCTAGACTGGTGTGTCGAGGAATAGACGCAAGAAGTAGAGGGAGTGAGCTTCCCAATACCATTGTGACTTCTTCTCGAGGAATAGATTATGGATTTGAGTGCAGAAGCTTTGTACATGTCTTCTGGATGGTGGGTTCATAGAATTCGCTCCCAATTGTGCATGGAAGTGTTCTTCTTGAGTGTCGGTGACTGTCAGCAGTTGTGGAAGTGTAGCTTGACTCGTTCAGTAGAGCACTTGGGATCTACGTACGAACGGTCTTCTGGGTAAGGGATCCCAGAAGACAGAGCAGTCAGAGCAGCGAAGTGAAGAAGAAAGAAGCCTTCTTCCCGCAACAGAAGACGACATCCTCGAGTAGAAGACGGTGCTACAGTACTCACGTTTGTTGTCTTCCTCCCCAAACTATTACAAGCAAGGATGGCTTGTTAGTCAGGATCCGAACTAGAAGCCTGTCGGAATCTTAATTGCCCTTTTTCATCCTGTTTTCTGTTGTTTGGATTTTCTTATCTTCCCCATCTCCCCCCATCTTCCCCATCTTCTTATCTTCTTCTAGTGAGCTTCCGATACTTCTATTGAGCTTCCGTGAAGGTGAATGTCATTGTAGTGCTGCAGGAAGACAACTTCCGTAGGCAGAAGCCTGGGAAGGCTACAGGGGGCATACACCCTGTGATTAATCTAACCCGATTGGAATGTGAGTGCGAGAATAAGGTGTAATCTGTTACTAGTCGACTTCTGCGAAGCCGGACAGCCTTCTGGAGGTGTGAGAAGACGAGCTCAACCCCCAGAAGACGAGAATCGCTTCGGGAAGACGGTATCGAGAAGACCGGAAGAAGCAACCTGGAAGCAGGAAGATCGTCTTCCCGAGCTTCTCTATGAATAGTTGTGTGATATTGTAATTGGTAGTTGTTTGTTTGGGTCCAGAGCACCATTTGGCGTGTCTGGAAGACGTGTTGTTTTGTGTGGTTTTGTGAGAAGACGGGATTTCTAGGCAAAACCCGTGTGTTTGTGTGTTTGGACAGATCTTAGAACTTAGAGCAGCGTTACTTGTGCAAATCTTCTGTGGGAACGATATCTTGTATACTAAATGGGCAAAAGGAGAAATCCTACGTCACTACAATACTCTTCGTTCAGTTGAAGAGAAATCCTTCCCAGGTAGCACCATGAGATCAGATGATGTCTTTTACATGCTCTCGTAGTTCAAGTACGACAACAAGCTCAAATGTACTCACCATCTCTCTTTCTGGCACCTTACAACTCCATCTCTCGGGAATAGTACTTTAGGTACTTGGATATGTTCTTCTCGTCAAACTGATCTAGCAACCTCACAACAGATTGCAAGACTTTAGTAGCCATTGCTTCTTTCCGTTCAGTGGTTTGCTGTTGTTGCATTACCAACGCGAATGTCTCAAGCAATCGCATATCAGACCGTGAAAGCTTGGTCATATTTGGAGCCTCTTCAGATGTAGAAGCATCATCTACGTAATGACCCAACCCTTCAGTGTCCATGGTGGTAAAAATTTCACTGATGCCTTGCAGCAAGACATAATTTTCTGAAGGAAGGAAAGATCACCTTGAGAGACAACAGAGAGACTCTGAGGATCAACTTCGATAGAGGAGGGATGAAGAAAGTTTTGGAGGATCATCTAACAGTACATGATGTAGCATCGGTAGAAGTTTCTACTTATGGAGTCGAGGTGATTAGCAAAAAGGAGAGTGTCTTTTTGAAACATGAAGATACGATTGATATGTGGAGTCACGCTGTGAGCATGAACAGAAAGAGGAAAATGACAAGGGAGGAGTTGCTCAGAACAGCCACAGCAATCAGGAGTGCTATTGGATGGGATGATCCCGTAGATGCTATGTCCGTTCATGCCTACGTGCCAAGGCTCAACATGAACCTATCATGGAAGAGAAGCGTAGGAGAGATGAGGCAGGTCCAAGTGAGCAGAGAGCGGCTCCCAAGAGGCAACTAAGGGAAGATAGACTCCGACATGAGACTACACCTCTACGAGAAGAAGCTATGGAGGACGTCTTACCTTCTGGGAGTGTAGAGAAGAGTAAGGGTAGTGAGAAAGGCAAAGCTCCCATGTATAAGTTGCAATCAGACATTGAAGCAGCAACCAACATGAAAGAGGTGTTGCAGGAGAAGGTGCTCAATACAAAGATTGAGTTTATCTTGCGAGAGATCCTCGAGATTGCGAAGAAGGAGTTTCATGATGTCATCATTGACATTATCAAGCGGAAGAGGCAATTGACGGGAGAGACCACAGTGTCCAGTGCTCTAGACACAGTGATTACAGAGGAAGAGGAGCAAGAGTTTGCTCGTTCTTACAACACTCGCAAAGTTCGGTTTGATGTGGATAAGAAAGAGGACGATAAGATCTCTAGTCATTACACTAGAGTACATTGGGCAAGAGCCACTACTGAAATCTTAGTGAATGTAGGAGAGATGAAAGATCCGGTGGTTGCTCTCATTGATCATGGATCTGAGATCAATATTGTCTCTAAGGACATCCACAAGCATGGTGGATGGTCTGTTGATACAGATCATGGTTGGATGATCCGAGCAGCAAACAACACACAAGGAGAATTCTATGGTGCTTGTCCGGATGTGAACGTGAAGATAGGGAATGTGGTACTTGAACAAAACTTGAAACACCTTCTTCATGAACTCATCATCAAAGTAGACAACGAACCACTGTCAAAAGTGATCGCGGTGGATGTAGTGAAGCTTTATGGAACAGATTTGGAAATGAAAGATCTAGAACTCGGATCAATCTTCCGTCCATAAATACAACTCTTTTAGCTCCTCATCCTTCATGTAAGACACTAAGAAACACTCATGAAACACCACGCATGGAAGAATGTCACATGAACCCTCTACCCTCTATCTTATATCTAAATTTGACAACAAGAGCCACTCACGCGAATGTCCACGGATCACTTAGTTAGCATGTCTCACTATCATGCAATCTAACTCGTGGAAGTGAGATCTAATATGTTGTTTAGCGAGTTCCATGAAAAAAATTCACAAAACATAGAAAACAACACAATACAAGTTCTACATTAAATTCACATGTGAGCCGTGTCACAATACGACAGCGGTTCTTAAGATTGACGTAGTTCTATTGTAAGTATGTGAAAGGGTTTTCAAAAATCATGAAATCACTAACGGACTAGATGAGAAATGATGCATAGATAAGTTGGACCAAGGAGGTGGATGATGCGTTCCAAACGATTGAACTCGATAGAGTGTTGGTGTATAATAGAAAACTTGTAGCATACGAAAGCAAGAAGTTATCTGTGACGGAGAGTCAATCATTGACTCATGATAAAGAACTGTTTGCGGTGGTTCATTGTTTGAGAAAATGACAATATTACTTGAGACTTCTTAAAACTCAAGTGTATATCGATGATATTTTTTCGCTCAAGTACTTTGAAACACAAGATTGGATGTCGTAGCTGCCTTGATTCAATCAAGGTGTTATCTATATCATTGGAAAGTTCGTACAATAGGCTTCATCACCGGACTGTCGAAATTTGAGTATTTTAGTTATTTTGTCGTAAAAAAAATTGAAGAAGACATTGTTAGTGCACAAGTCGACTTAAGAGATTGTTTGATGGTGCTTCTATGAATTTAAGCATCTATTTATCATATATGGACTATTCAAGTACTTAGTGTATGATTGTACGTCTAGTTGTGTTATATGGTGCACTTGCGTTACACTTAAGATCAAGATAAGTCGATAGAAATCAAGACAAATAGGTGCTAGACTCGAGATAGAGACAGATTGACTGGATAATGAGAGCACAAGGACTTTACTGAGTTGGTTCAAGGTTTTGCCCTATCTCTCTACTGCTTGATATCCCGTGTATTCCTGGACCAAAATTCATGCTCTACGACACTATCTCTTGACTCCTAGCATGATGCATTTTCTAGATCTCCATGTGTCTTCTTCTTGTTTTTCATTTCTCCTCTCGATAATCCTCACCTATAATTACTTATGTACCTTCTTGGTCCAATCAACGATCCTCAAACTTAACACCAGATAGAGTCTCACTTGCTCTCTCTCCTCTTGGTCTTCTTTCTGTCTACACTTTGGACTTTTGTCTTGTCTCGAGGTGACGGACTCATCTTATGACGTCTCTTATTATATTGGTTCCAAGGCATCTTATGTTACTCATTCTTCTTATTACTGCCTACTTTGTGCTCACTTCTTCGAGGATATTGTTCACATCATTTCTCAATGTCCGGCACGTCATCTAGCTTGGTACACTCTTGGTCTCTTACTGTCCAAGCTCGATATGGCTGTATATTCTATGTAGCAATGTGGCTCTCTATCGCTACTTCTTTTTTCCGCTTTCGCACTCCCTTCTACTCTTCGTTGTTGAACGTTGTCTACTCTGATCAAACATTGCAGGTCATCTTGGACGCATCGGTGCACGTGGTTATACGACACCGCTCAACCATCCTTCTCTCTCGAGCGCACGCTATCGTGTTATGGTGCGACTCTTGTGTGAAATTCTCATATAACTTATGTTGTGTTTCTTTTTCTATGTTTTATGAATCTTATCGCGTAATTTACCGAATGATGTGATGGATGCCACGACTGTGACTATCTTTTTGCGTGATCATATGGTAGTGACGTGCCAAATCAGTAATTTGTGTGCATTCACTTCAGTGGTCCTTGTCATTACATCCGAGTATAAAATGATGCGTCGAGGGTTAGTGAGACATTCTCTCTTAGCGGATGATTTGTGAAGGTTTCTCAGTGGTCTATATGAGGGAGTGAGAAACTGCATGAGTGGTGGTTATGGACGGAGGTTTGATACTAGCTC
The DNA here is from genome assembly GCA_036924285.1 of Asterella californica. Taxonomy (NCBI): domain Eukaryota; kingdom Viridiplantae; phylum Streptophyta; class Marchantiopsida; order Marchantiales; family Aytoniaceae; genus Asterella; species Asterella californica. Next base: position 27,162,568 of record JAYKYS010000006.1, on the reverse strand, counting down.
CGGATCTCTCTTCTCAAATCCATTTCACATCAAGCTTCATTGCATCCATCGCGGTCACTTTCATATTTTGATGATAAATTCATGAGGAAGGTGATGGACATGCCGCTTTCGCTGATTCTTCTGATTATTACATACAAATAAATTTGAGATCTAACAGATCTTGTTGTGACAAATAATGGACCTCAACTATCCAGCCAATATTATTTTCAACGTATGGGTCGATATTCGATGTTACTACATATCAACGATCAATCATCGAGCATGGATTATGAGGAACTTTGGAGAGGATTATTTCAACCAAGTGATAGCTTCACCATCCTCTTTTGTCATACTTTCATTGTAGATCATTTTCAAGTTGTAATATTGACACTGTATCATTCTGATTGAGCGCTTCTTTGTACTAGTTATGTTCCATAGAGAATCCTTAATGTGTCCTAGGGATTTTACACTTTCTTCTAGTCTTATTGATGTCTAGTGTTTCCTTGGGTGTTACAAGTTGTTCTACTAAAAAGAGTTGAGTGAGAAAAAGATAAACTTAAAGTTTTTTTTTGCTTTCATTGGTCTACTTTTGGACCAATGGTGTTCTAGTTGTTCTCCACAACATTTTTAGCGATTTCAAGACGTTTAATAGTCCAGGAGAAAGGAAGGATATGGTTGGCAAGCTCTTGACCAAGACTATAATATGAGCTTACAAATCAAGGGATTTCATGGAGGATTGAGGGCTGTAGTGTCGCAGGATTACTCCTTTTGCTCATTTAGTATACAAGATATCGTTCCCACAGAGGATTTGCACAAGTAACGCTGCTCTAAGTTCTAAGATTTGTTCAAACACACAAACACACGGATTTTGTCTAGAAATCCCATCTTCTCACAAAATCACGCGTCTTCCAGACACGCCAAAAGGTGCTCTGGACCTAAACAAACAATTACTAACTAAAATATCACACAACTATTCACAGAGAAGCTCGGGAAGACGCTTCCTGCTTCCAAGTCGCTTCTTCCGATCTTCTCAGTACCGTCTTCCCGAAGCAATTCTCGGCTTTTGGGGGTTCAACTCGGCTTCTCACACCTCCAGAAGACTGCTCCTGCTTTGCAGAAGTCGACTAGCACGGCTGTTACACCTTACTCTCTCCCACATTCCAACCGGTTAGATTAATCACAAGGTGTATGTCCCTTGTAGCCTTCCCAGGCTTCCGTCTACGGAAATGGTCTTCCTGCAACACTACAACGACATTCACCTTCACGGAAGCTCAATAGAAGTCTCGGAAGCTCACTAGAAGAAGGTAAGAAGATAGGGAAGATGGAAGAAGATGGGGAAGAAGGGAAAATCCAAACAAGAGAAAACAAGATGAAAAAGAGAAATTAAGATTCCGACAAGCTTCTAGTCCGGATCCGGACTAACAAGCCATCCCTGCTTGTAATAGTTTGGGGAGGAAGACAACAAACGTGCGTACAGTTACACAGTCTTCTACTTGAGGATGTCGTCTTCTGTTGTGGGAAGAAGGCTTCTTTTTTCTTCTCTCGCTGCTCCGACTACTCTGTCTTCTGGGATCTCTTATCCATAAGACCGTCCGTACGTAGATCCGAAGTGCTCTTCTGAACGAGTCAAGCTGCGAATCTGCACAACTGCTGACAGTCACCGCCACTCAAGAAGAACGCTTCCTATGCAAAATCGGGAGTGAACCCAAGAAAATCCATCACCCAGAAGACATGGACAAAGCTTCTGCACTCAAATCAGCAATCCATTCCCCGAGAAGAAGTCACATTGGCATTGGGAAGCTCACTCCCTCTACTTCATGCTCCTACTCCTCACCACACCAGTCTAGCCAACAGGACTGCACGAGGATGCCGTTCCTTGTTCCTAAACTGTCCACTACTTCTATCTACATCTTCGAACCACTGCTGGTAACGAGCATGCAGACCCCTCCGTTATAATCCCAGTCTATTCGTATGTTTCAAACATCGGGTGTAGTGTGTGTGAAGAACTAGATTTCCTACTCTTTGATTCTACTTATGTCATCTACCAAGAGAAAACAGAGGAGACGACCACCAGGGAGAGATTGACGCTGTCAGAAGGCTGCCACCCCACATGCAAGCCGTTTCTCTTTTCCGGTTTAGCCATCTACTTTGTTGTTCCTACGCTACCTATGCTGTCACATGGTATCCTAACTAATTTTACACTGAAGAACTGCCACTCTTAAGATAGCATGTTCGGTCCTACTAAGTTTAGAAATGTCAGCGTCGGTTGTGGTTACTATCTACTCTGATTGCTCGGAGGCAATCTCTTCCTGATCTGCTCCTATCGGAGCTCCTAACGCGGCTTCTGATAAGCTAGGAAGCCCTACGAACACCTCGGATAACACTGAGGTGGCTTCCTCCTCATCGTTCTTCGCTGGCCCTGCTGTCGCTGCTTCTTCTTCTTCCTCGGCTTCTGCTTCGACTTTGAAAGACGGAAGCGTCTTCTGGGAAGCGGAGTCGACTGGTGCTTCCTCGCTCTTCTAGAGCATTAGTTCGGTACTAGGGACCATGGCGACCTCATAGGGGTCCGAGGAAGTCGCTTCCTCCACGCGGAATACCTGGGAAGACGGTTCTTCTTCTTGTCTTCCGGGGCTTCTTCCGGAGTCTTCTCGGCTTCCAACGCTGTCACTACCAAGTGCACAGTGAGGTCGAACTCCTCCTTCTCCATGTCGGCACCGATCGATGGTACTAGGACTTGGGAAGATGTAGTTACCGGTGGCGGAGTCGAGGGAAGACCATAGAGTGTCTTCACCTCCTCTATCTGCCTATCCAAGTACCAGAACATACTCTCCTTGCACTCTACCAACATCGCCTTGGACTCATCGTCCCATTCTCTAGCCAAGATAAGCAACTTCCTACCCGCGGTGAAATTGAACTTCTTCCGAAGCGTTTCCACCGACTGTGCTAGCATCTCCTGCGCACGAGCTTTCGCTGCTTCCCGCTGCATCTTCTCAGCTGCAACTCGCGCTTCTGCGGCTTCCCGTTGCGTCTTCCATCTTGTCTTCTCCTCTGCGAGGGCGGTGATCTTCCCCGCACTCGGAGAACCTCTTGGTCGCGCTGCTGTAAACGCGCCAGCAACTCCTGGTTGCTCTTCCTCAGTTGGGTCAGCTCCTTGGTAGAAGCGGCTGCTTCCGTCTTGTACCTCGCTGCGAGCTTCTCCGTGGTGCGGAGACTAGCTTCCAGCGCTTCTGCCTTCTTCTGGCCTTCTTCCTGACGCATCAGGGTGCGTAGACCGAATCTATGCTGTAGTGGCTTCTCCTGAGCCTTCGTCCTCTTCTCGATAAACTCCGTAGCGGGCTGGATCTCCGAGTGGAAGAAGGCACTGAACTCTTCCAGTCGTCTTTCTACGGAAGACAGGTTCATCTCCATAATCCGATCGGAGGTGTCGACCTTGTCTTCTAGAGGCAAGGATGCCTCTTCCACCACTATGGTCTTCAGATTCTGCACACGGGAAGAAGCTACTCTTCTTATCTTCCAAGGTGGAAGATCTCTCCCCATGGTAGAAGCGGTCCTCTTTACTGAGCTTCCTCGCATAGGAGTATCCATCCATCCTTCGTCTTCTGGAGTCTTCAGAAGACTCCCTGGTGTGGCAGAAGCGGTCTTCTGCTCCGGTCGGGTACTCAGCGGCTCTTTCTGCGAGTCAGACTCCGATCTCGAATGAATGAGGGAGGTGGTCTTCCTAAGTACACTTCTAGGACCCATCTTCCTCAGAGGCGTGGCGTCTTCCGACCCACTAGAGTCGTCTTCCCTCACCAGAAGCGTCTTCTGATGAGTGCCGGGCCTCAGCTGCGACATCAGAGTGGGAGGGGGAGTTACGGCTGCTGCTCGATCATCTTCTTCCGAGGTCTCTTCCTTCGCCTCATGCTGCCCTGTTGGTCCATACTTCACCAACTGATCTGTGGTCAGATCTCCCTTAGCCACGTACAGGTAGGAGAGGAAAGGTGTCAAGTGTCCTCCTGCCGAGGTGCCTAAGTAGGATAGCTCCGCCTGTACATACGCGTGGAAGAATGCACCCCAGTTGACATTCTCTCCAGCACACACGGCTTCTAGGAACTCCAAGTCCTGATCTCCCATGTACCTCGTCTTCTGCGCTTTCCCCTTGGGAAAGAGATGCAGAAACAGCTTCGCCAGAAGTCGCTTCTTCGGCTCCGATAAGATTCTACCTTCCATCCGTTCCTTCCCTGCCTGTCCTCCATGAAGAGGCAAGTTGTGCTTCCAGGCACATGTCACTCACTCGAGATCTTGGGTAAGATCTTCTTCTCGAGCCAATAACCTCGGTCCTCAGATTCTGGCATGTGGAAGACCCTGTGCCACCAATCTTCAGTCCAGGAAGATGGTCTTCCTCGAGCTACTCCTGCCTTCGCAGGTACGCGATTGTGAGGCGGTAAAGCTGCCCAAACCTCCTCCAGGAGACCCTGGTCGGCGAGGTTCCAATCCCACAGGAAGAAGTCGAGACCCAACTCCTTGAGGAAGGGTTTGACCTCGGCCAACTCTGCTACGGATAACACCAACCCTCGAGGATGCATCGACATACTTGAAAATTTGTTGCACTAAGCCACACGCACTTACTGTGAGCTGAAGGCTCAGTCCTTCCCAAGTGCCCACAGTCTAGCTTCTACTTCTCAGAAGACGAAACTAGTCTTCAAGAAGACAGCTACTCCGTCTTCCGGGATTCTAACAGTGCTTCCTAGATAGCTCTCGTCTTCCGAGCTATATCTAAACAATCCTAACTAAGCAAGGCCTCGCATGGATTCCTCAGAAGACAACCCACCTTGCATTACATCCTACTTCCTATCAGAAGATGGAAAATGTGCGAGAAGCAAAGCGTATGAACAAGTTCCAGAAGATGATCGCGGCTCCTGCGGTGACAGTGGTCTCTGGGAAGACCCCCGGGACAGCTTCCGACGAAGTAACGTTCTTGGAAGACCTCCTGCAATCAGGCTTCCCTTCACTGGTCTCACCTGTCTTCGGCTTCCGACTCGCAATCTAACCTCACAACAGACATGAAACCTTCATACTCTGTTCTTTCGACCCCTGCCTCTCATACACACTCAGAAGAAGCTTGCTGCATGATGAGAAGACATGACCCTCGACCATTCTCTCCAGATTCTACCAGCAAGGCTTCTCACGACTCTCTCCTAAGTTCGGGAAGAAGAAAGAATGGGCTGCTATGGGTCAGACAGAAGAGACCCAAAATGGACCCTCGCGTCTTCTCGCGCATTTTGTCAGCCCTTCCAGTCTTCTAGTCTCTCTAGGAAGATGTGGATTTGAGAAGCTTGGAAGACCGGGAGGCACAGGCCTAGTTCCCAACTTCCAACTTCTCGAAATAACAAACAACTCACTAAGTCTCTCAAGATTCGTACCAAGCCTCTCTTAACACAAAAGCAAAGCAAATCCACTCTGGATACGAATTGTATACAGTCGTCTTCCAAAGACAGTCAGGCTTCCGAAGCGTCTTCCGAAGTCAGTCAGGTTTCAGAAGCGCTTCCGAAGATGTTCAGATCTTCTGAAGCGTCTTCTGTTCAAGGTTTCGGGAGTAGAGGGATGGTAGGGTAGGGAAATTGATAGTTGGGATCTCCAATTTGAGGACGATGGATAGGGAAGCTCGAAATGAACTCAGGAAGAAACAAGAAGATGTCTGACGAAAATTGGGCAGCGCTTTCGCATCCAATGTCACAAAAGGAAAAACGTGGGGAGGGAATTGATCGATCGGGTTGCCTGCAAACAACCAGTGAAGCACAAGGGATACCAAACAAAAGATGAGAAGCGGTGAGAAGAGAAGAGAACATGGGAAGAACCTCAAACGATCTTCTGTTTGCTTCCCGAGCTGTCTTCTTCTTCCGCGCTGTCGAAGAGAGTCCTTCTCAGGAAGAGCGAGCCTTCTGGTTGTGATAGATCGCGAGATAGAAGTAGAGATTGTACCAAGACAAGAGCCAAGCAGGATATCGCAACGGCTGAAGTCACCCACAGAGACTATGACTATAGATTACTACTCAACAGATCAAGTCTCAAGTCTCAGGAGACAGATCCACCTTCAGACACAACAGATAGGAGAAACCTGAACTCACGATGCTTTATTTCTCTTCCAAACACACTCAATAGTCCTCCACATATATCAATTTATAACCTATCTCTACTCAACTCCTTACGTTGATCACCGCAGATGCCAAACAGCCAATTCTCACTCAACTAGTCTTTTCTCCAGCAGATTTCTCTCCAGAACCTACAACCGATGAAGATTTGAAACTCCAACGCCTTGTATCTCTCCCTACGACAGCTTCAGCACTGAAGTTTCTCAGAAAACCTGACCTTCTCAGTCTCAGTCCCAGTCCCTCCACTCAAATAATGCTCTCTTTCCATCAAATTCACCTTAACTCAAGTCTGGTAGGTGAAATTCAGACCTCAAACTCTTAATCTTCTCTCTGCGTCAACCTCCCAACTGAAAACTATCAAGAATTTAATCCTGCGTCAATCAAGAGTCCCTTGCAGATTATCAAAACGATCTCCTTCAATAAAACTGCCTCCTGTCCGATCAGAAGAAATTCTGCCTCCAAACTACTCTCAATCCTCCAAATACTTGTCAGTCCCTCTGTCACGATCACCCAATTCCTCAATTCAATTCTGTCAAAAGAAATTGATCTCCCTCAGCCTCCAAGCTTCTCCTTCCGCTTCAGCTCCCAGCTCTCTGCAAAAAAAACTCCTCAAAAGGTGTCCCCCCGATCTTCAGCCGTCGCATGTATTTAACCTAAAAGCTTAAGGGCCTAGCTAAGCTGCCCCCCTGCTGTCCTTATAAGTACAGTCGCTTATCACAAGCAGGCCCCCAGCTTAAGCTGCCCCACTACTGTCCTTACGTACAAAAATCTTCTTGCAAAACTGACCCTCTTTTAAATAAAAGTACACGGCTGTCTTTGTAAAGCAGACTCCTTCACTGTAAAATATCACACTGCTTCCTTCGCCATTGCTAAACCGACTCGATGGATAAATAACCGATTGACAAAAGTTTCCCGTGCCCTTGATGCCATCTTGATGCCACCTTGAATATACTACAAGCCATCCAATGTAGACCGAAGCTCTAACACTTATGAGGCTGCCCCACAGGGCTTACAGCCCCCCCATATGCGCACCAGGTATCTCTCATAGTATATTCAGGATGACATGCGGAGGCTTAAGTCAGGAAGTCCACGATTAAGGGAGATGTCGATCTCCCGTCTCTAGATATGCAGGACATGGCTGCACACCCAACATAGACTCCCATCCGGGAGGTCAACATGCCGGAATAGGAACCAGAGGCCAGGAGGGATTGATCATGAGACCACTTCCCTCCTAGGCAAACGCCCTATCACTGGGATGGCCTTTCGTTCCGTTCAAAACTGTTAAACTTCCTGTACATATGCTTTTGCTAAGAAATTCTCTTATGAAGTCTTTACTAGCCTTCTCTACGCTAACTTCTGCATACAACTCCATTTTTAATGAACAAGGAATCAAAACTATAGTATTTGTGAACACCTACACACTCACGCTATCAGATTTTGAGTTCGAGTCACGAGCTAGAATCGACGGATTTTCCTCTTTCACACATTTCTCAGTCTAAAACCCGTGCTAACTATTACTTAAAACACTCTCTGTCAAAACTGGAAGCATGAGGTCGTTCTCCTCGTCGAGCTCTGCATTCTGATGCCCTTTGACCTCTTTCAAGGTGATATTTCAGTCTAAGCTAGGGGGCAGCTTGTCAAGCATGGCCCCAGCTTAGCTCTTGCCCAGCTTAATAAGCTAGGGCGCAGCTTCCCGAACAAATGCAGGTTGAGTGTCTTCTGAAGTTCCATTTCCGCACCTTAAACGTCATGCACTACGACATTCACCCCCTCCAAACCTGCACATCCTCCGGTATGTGCCAACTTTTCCACTAGTCTCCAAGGTGCTCTAAATCGCCGTCGTCTTCTTCGACGTCCCCTTCGTCTTCTTCGGATAGCAGATCTGCTTCGGCATCCATCATCTGATCTGACTCTTGAAATTCACCTAGCTCAACGGATTCTCTCCTTCTTCTGAACAACTTGATCCGCTTGCCAGCAACAAGAAGTCTTAGATGTGTACCATCAAGCTCCTTTAAAGAATAAGTAGCATTCTGATACACTTCTAAGACAACATACGGACCAAACCACCTCCTAGAAAATTTCCGAACTGTAGAGTGCTGATTCTCTAATGTGCTGTCATACACCAAAACCCAATCTCCAGCATGTATGGACTTCGGCCGGAGCTTATGGGTCTTGTCAAACCTGTCTTTGTTCTTGAGACGGGCCTCTTTCAGCTTCTGTTGTGTCTCTATAAGATCCTCCTCCCTATGTTCTAATTGTCTGATTCGAAGTGCCAGAAGTTGTACACGATCCATTTCTTCCTCCCATGGTAAAGTAGCCCATGTAGGAAAGTCCTCTTCTGCTGGCATAATCGGCTTCTGACCCAGCATCAGTTCAGTGGGCATGTATCCAGTAGTAGTGCAATGAGTCGACATGTCAGTCCACAGAGCAAAAGGAAGCAACATAGGCCACTGTCTATGTCTACCATCACATGCCTTTACCAGAGCTTGAACAATCGACGGATGCCCTCTCTCGCTCTTACCAATCCCTTCCGGATTCATAGCAGTAGTGAGTTTCAGTTTCACTCCGTGTTGGGCGAAGAACTCCTTTGCTTCCGTACCACGCAACTCTCCTCTGTCTGCACGCAATCTTCCTACAGATCCGTACCTACAGATAATATCTTCAAGAACAAATCTACATATCCTTTCACAAAATTGGAGAGGTCTTCTCGAGCCAACACCAAGTACCTCATACCCCATAACCCAGGAGGCATTGCTACCAAATCAATAACCCATTGAAAATGGATACTGGGCGGATAAGTTGGTACCAGGTCATCCCTGTAACGTACCTTTGAATAAAATTGACAGTGCAGGCATGAGCTTACAAAGTTCACCACATCCTGATAAAGCCCTCTCCACCAATATCTCTCCTTCAGTTTTGTATAGGTAGCCCAAGCTCTCCGATGTCCGGCCCACAAGGTGTCATGAAACTCCTTCATCAGCCGTTGCTTGGTCTGCTGATCGTCTATAACTCGCAAAAGCGCTCCATCTCTTCTCTTTGGACGTTTCCAAAGATATACATCTCGCAACAAGTAATCGTATGCCTTCCTCCTTATCTCTCTGAACTCTACATCACTCAAACCCTCCTGTCTGTTCAAAGAATTCAGATAAAGTCCAATGTCACGTAACCTTCCCGTGTAGAACTCCTCTTTGAATGACAGTGGCTCCAGATCCGACGTTTGCTGACTACACCAAACATCTCTCTTCTCTTCGTTCTCCACCTCTGCAAACATCTCATCCTCATCTGTGTAGCGAGCCCTAGACAACATGTCTGCAATTGGATTCTCTTTCCCGTCAATGTGTTTCAGCTCAGGGTTCAAACTCCGGATGTAAGCAATCCATCTCAACATTGCTATGTCTGGAGTACTGCAGTTTGCTATCATACCAAGCAAGGGTAAACAATCTATTTCTAATATCACATGAGCACCTATCAAGAACTCCCGATCTACCTTCATAGCAGTAACAGCTCCTCATAGTTCACGCTTTACTTGAGGATAGTTACGTTGTCTGTCTGTCAAAATTCGGGCTCCAAATCTAGAAACTAACCGCATACCATCTGCATCTTCCTGACCAACTGCCCATCCAATCGCCTTTGGACTCGTGTCTACAGTTAGTATCACAGGCCTTCCTCTCTGATAGTTAAGTCTCCTCAGTATGGGTGGAGACTTCAGAATCTCCTTCAGCCGTTCCATTGTCTCATGATGCTCTTGCCGTCAAGTAAACCTCTTCCATTTTCTCAGAAGCGCATACAAAGGCTCGGCAATGTGTGCATAATGAGAAATACTCACGCGAAAGAACATACAAGCTCCTAAGAAACGTCGAACCTCAGTGATATTCGTACAGTCTGCTATCCTTGCTATAGCATCTACCTTCTCTGGGTTCGGTCTTCTTCCAAATGTGCCACACAAATGACCAACCACCATAACCTCTGACATCCCAAAACGAGACTGAGTACCTGATAGAGTGAGGTGTATCTCCTCCAGACCTGTTAGAATCCTACCCACGTCATGAATATGATCAGCAATAAACTTCCTGCAACCATTGGAAGTCACAGTCTCATCCTTGTCTTCCACCGGACAGCCTTTCATGGGAATGTCATCCAGAAATGGGATAGTGATCTCAGGTACAAATTCTCGCAACACCTTATGCATCGCGTTCTGCATATGTGCTACAGAGTTTGTTGCTCCCTCAGGAAGAGTGCACATCCGCATCAATCCCAAGGGCGTGCGCATGGTAGTCAAGTCTCTACTCTCCAAGACAAGTTGAAACTGATCATAACCCGAAAACAAATCTCCAATAGAATAGACAGACCTCCCAGCAAACGCCTCAGCTACCTCATCAACCACAGGTCCTGTTCCCACGTTCCGAATCGTGATGTTGTTGGCAGGCTGCAAGTCTTCGATAAAGCGCAAAGCCCCTGACTTCTTAGGCACCGTGAACCATCGGCTGGAATACGAAGCCATGGAAGGCTCGAGGATACCCATCTGCATCTTCTCCTTCAATAGCTCAATGAGCTTTGGCAGCAAGGCACGAGGGACTGGAATCGGCTTCAAGTCCCAGGGCACATGAGGTACACTGAAGATAACCATCAGAGCTATCACACTAGGATCCACACAACCAATCTCTTCAGCTGAAAAAGAAAATGCTCTACCATGACTGACAATCATCTGTTCAAAAATCTTCTTCTCTACTTCAGTCAAGAAACCACCCCCTCCTATCTGGAGTTGTTCAAGTGTTTCCTGAGTAAACTGATGTCCTACTCGTCCAGGATTTCTGAGTACAGGCTCAGTGGCGGCTGACTCCATCTGCTGTTGCGAATTAACAGACAATTGGGTCGTCACAGGCTTCACCTTCCTCGCTACAGCTTTATATTTGGCGTGTACTTCTGCTTCCTGACGAGAGCCGCACCAGCAGACTGCATCCTTCCATTCATTCTCCAATCTCGGATGAGGCCGATATCGCAAGTACGAGACAATCTCCTCATAGACTTCAAGAGAATGGATGGAGATCGCCACCCTATCTCCCAACTGTTCTTCCATCCTACCCACTTCATCTAGCCAACGAACAAAAGATTGTACACCGATAAACTCTTGATACACACCAGAAATCATTTCATTTTCCTCCAGAGCTCCTATACAGCGCAGATCAGCTATACGTTTCTCCACCTGCCTCTTACTCCTTTCAGTAAGATCTTCTACTCTTGTAAATTCACTCCAATCCTCACAACTCAAACTCAACAAACCAGATCTCCAACTTGGTACTCTATATACATTCTCAGAACCTCGAGCAGCCTCCACATTAGTCTCCTGTGATCCCTTGGGCTGCTCAGACGGGATCATAGTAGTCTTTGATCCTTCACTCTTGTCTTCCCGCTCTACAAGATTGGGTTCTAAAAACCCTTTCCTCTACAAATAGGAGAGTCCCTCAAGGTCTGTCTGTTTCGCTCGTGGTTTGACCGAACAGTCAGAAATTGAACAGAACGTCTATCATCAGGACTACGGATCCTAGTAAAGTGTGATCCATCGTCCATCACTTTGGTCTCCATGCGCACCGCAGTGATATAAGGTTGACCAAGAATGACTGGATACGAAGCAGAAGATTGCACAAAAAAGTGCTGATCTACTTCTACATCACCTATCCTCGCTCTCACGTTAGGACAAGCTCCATACAACTCTCCCTTCTGGTTGTTAGCAGCACGCAGAACCCATCCATGATTCAGCTCGATAGGCCACAATCCTCTCTCATATATCTCTCGTGACATGATATTGATTTCGGATCCGTGGTCAACTAAAGCAGCAATAGGTTCAGGCAAACTTCCAAGACGTACCCATGTGGCAGTTGTAGCGCGAGCCCAATACCTCTTCTTGAAGTCGTCAACAATTGGGCTCTCCTCATCAGCTTCATCATCATCAGCTTCAATAGTGCTAGTTCTAGCAACTAACGCCTCCTGCTGGTACCTCTTGTCACCAGTCTCCTGAAAATGCACCTTCCCAAACTCCACATCATTTACAGAAGCTCCTATCACATCTATCATTTGGCTCTCTACCTGCTTAGATATGACTTGCCTCTTTCGCTTGATGACATCAATAATCAACTCATGAAACTCTCTCTTTGCGATGCCAAGAACTTCTCGAAGCGAAAACTCAACCCGTGCATCTAATATCCTCTGCTCCAGAATGCTTTTAAGATCAATGGAGGTCTCAATATCTACAGCCAGCTTGTAAGCAGGTCCTTTCCCCTTCTCTTGAGCAGTGAACCTTCTGCCAGCAGTCGTTGGTTCCTGCTGTTGTCTCTGTACGTCTTCCATTGGACCTGGAGCAGGTGGTGGAGTCTGTGAGATAGACGGGACATCCTCTGGAGGAGCTGCACGTCTTCTAGTGACCCTCCGTCCCTGTCCCTCTCTAGTCTCCTCTGGATTCTCAGTTTCAAGCTCAGAGGCATCTCGTCGCCTCTTCTCCTCTACAGAAGCGTCCTGCCAATGAACATGCTTATCTACGTCCAAGAAAGCTTTAATAGACGCTGTATCTACGGGATCTTTCCACCCTGTGACTCTACGGATAGTTTCTGCTCCTCTTTTCAACACCTCATAAGGAACCTCAGTACTACTCCTCTCAAGAGACCTATCCAGCAAAGTAGGGCTAGAAGAAACTTCAATATGCCCAGCATACACATCAAGATTCATCGGCGGTACTGTTACTGTAGTTACTGTTGCAGTTGCAGCGACTTGAGGTAGACTCCTCATACCTCCTCGTCCAAACTGCGTGTTTAATGGCTCTCCGGTAAAAACAAGGTGCAGTCTACCATTTTGGTAGCGAACCACACCATCTCGTAGAGCAGCTGTAAGCTCTTGGCAATCTCCTCGAAGATGATCTGGACTGTCACACCAGATACACCTACGGACAGGAGCACCCTCTGGACGAGCAGCACCAGGCGTTGGTGGGAGCTCCCTATGTAAACCGGTCAGGTCTACTTTCAATTCACGCATCTGTCGGATCAACTCCTCAATTTGATTGTGCTGACCTTGGTTCTCAACCACCCTCTGAACAAGTACCCTCTGTGCAGGAACTGGCACAACTGGCACTGGAGGCGCTTCTACAGGAATAACAGGTCTAGGAGCAAGAGCCGGGGGCTGCTGTACCAGAGGAGCATAAGGTTGATGGATCACCTCTGCAAGCGGTCGTCCTCCTACGACCACTCTCCCTCGCCTCTATCTTGTTAGAACGGCCACAGCATCTTCCACTCTTCCCCAATCCATAGTAACACCTCCTTCAGCTGATAGATCTGCTAACATAAAGCATAATCGATCTGATGTAGTCTCATCGGTGGCTTGCAAGAAGAGCTCTGTCCTTCTAGCATCCAAAGTTATCCGTTCAAGCGTCGAAAGCTATCAGTATCTTCGATCGAACTCTCTTAGCAACTCATTCAACCCCATCCTATGGCCAGGTTGCTGCTCAGTCCAATCCAAAAAAGTCCTCCTAGTAACTCTCTCAGAATCCTCCTCCAGGAATTCCTCTCGGAGAGCTCGCTCAAAACTTGCCCAAACACCAAGATTTCTCCTCTGTACGTCTCTGACTTGATCTCTCAACTCAGGAATCAAAGCCAACTCAAAACTTCCAATCATCTCTGCATCGGTCACCCTCACAAGTTCCATCTCTCCTCTGTACTCACGAAGATATCTGGAAATATCTCTGCCTTCAAATCTTCCACACCTATTCACAATCGCCTGCAAAGCTTTTGTAGATTTCAACTCACCCCCTCTGACGATCGGATGTTGTTGAACCAAAGCCGCAAGCGTCTTCAGTGTCTCAATAGTATCCAGGCCTTATGCTGCAGTGGCTGCTGAAGACATAGGTGTAGCCGAAGGTGCAGCAGTACACGTCGATGCTCCAGCCGTAGAGACAGTAGCACCACTCCCGCTCTTGCGATCCATCTTCCCTTGTATGCAAATCTCAACCTCAGCAACCTCAGCGATTAATCACCCCAAGATGACTCTTAGTGGAAGCACCAGATTTATGTCGAGGAGAGTCCTTCTCAGGAAGGGCGAGCCTTCTGGTTGTGATAGATCGCGAGATAGAAGTAGAGATTGTACCAAGACAAGAGCCAAGCAGGAGATCGCAACGGCTGAAGTCACCCACAGAGACTATGACTATAGATTACTTACTACTCAACAGATCAAGTCTCAAGTCTCAGGAGACAGATCCACCTTCAGACACAACAGATAGGAGAAACCTGAACTCACGATGCTTTATTTCTCTTCCAAACACACTCAATAGTCCTCCACATATATCAATTTACAACCTATCTCTACTCAACTCCTTACGTTGATCACCGCAATGCCAAACAGCCAATTCCCACTCAACTAGTCTTTTCTCCAGCAGATTTCTCTCCAGAACCTACAACCGATGAAGATTTGAAACTCCAACGCCTTGTATCTCTCCCTACGACAGCTTCAGCACTGAAATTTCTCAGAAAACCTGACCTTCTCAGTCTCAGTCCCAGTCCCTCCACTCAAATAATGCTCTCTTTCCATCAAATTCACCTTAACTCAAGTCTGGTAAGTGAAATTCAGACCTCAAATTCTTAATCTTCTCTCTGCGTCAACCTCCCAACTGAAAACTATCAAGAATTTAATCCTGTGTCAATCAAGAGTCCCTTGCAGATTATCAAAACGATCTACTTCAATAAAACTGCCTCCTGTCCGATCAGAAGAAATTCTGCCTCCAAACTGCTCTCAATCCCCCAAATACTTGTCCGTCCCTCTGTCACGATCACCCAATTCCTCAATTCAATTTTGTCAGAAAAAATTGATCTCCCTCAGCCTCCAAGCTTCTCCTTCCGCTTCAGCTCCCAGCTCTCTGCAAAAAAAACTCCTCAAAAGGTGTCCCCCCGATCTTCAGCCGTCGCATGTATTTAACCTAAAAGCTTAAGGGCCTAGCTAAGCTGCCCCCCTGCTGTCCTTATAAGTACAGTCGCTTATCACAAGCAGGCCCCTAGCTTAAGCTGCTCCCCTACTGTCCTTCACGTACAAAATCTTCTTGCAAAACTGACCCTCTTTTAATAAAAGTACACGGCTGTCTTTGTAAAGCAGACTCCTTCACTGTAAAATATCACACTGCTTCCTTCGCCATTGCTAAACCGACTCGATGGATAAATAACCGATTGACAAAAGTTTCCCGTGCCCTTGATGCCATCTTGATGCCACCTTGAATATACTACAAGCCATCCAATGTAGACCGAAGCTCTAACACTTATGAGGCTGCCCCACAGGGCTTACAGCCCCCCCATATGCGCACCAGGTATCTCCCATAGTATATTCAGGATGGCATGCGGAGGCTTAGGCCAGGAAGCCCACGATTAAGGGAGATGCCGGTCTCCCGCCTCTAGATATGCAGGACATGGCTGCACACCCAACATAGACTCCCATCCGGGAGGTCAACATGCCGGAATAGGAACCAGAGGCCAGGAGGGATTGATCCTGAGACCACTTCCCTCCTAGGCAGGCGCCCTATCACTAGGATGGCCTTTGGTTCCGTTCAAAACTGTTAAACTTCCTGTACATATGCTTTTGCTAAGAAATTCTCTTATGAAGTCTTTACTAGCCTTCTCTACGTTAACTTCTGCATACAACTCCATTTTTAATGAACAAGGAGTCAAAACTATAGTATTTGTGAACACTTGCACACTCACGCTATCAGAATCTGAGTTCGAGTCACGAGCTAGAATCGACGGATTTCCCTCTTTCACACATTTCTCAGTCTAAAACCCGTGCTAACTATTACTTAAAACACTCTCTGTCAAAACTGGAAGCATGAGGTCGTTCACCTCGTCGAGCTCTGCATTCTGATGCCCTTCGACCTCTTTCAAGGTGATATTTCAGTCTAAGCTAGGGGGCAGCTTGTCAAGCATGGCCCCAGCTTAATAAACTAGGGCGTAGCTTCCCGAACAAATGCAGGTTGAGTGTCTTCTGAAGTTCCATTTCCGCATCTTAAACGTCATGCACTACGACAGCGCGCTTCTAGCTCTGGTCCCAGCTCCAATGCGACCCCACCGAGCTGCTTCCGCTGTCAACTTCTTACTATACCGCAATCGATCAAGACTTCTACCTTTGATTTCACTCAGCAGTCCTCCAATGTCTGCTTCAGGGAGCTCATAGAAGACTCCTTCAGCTTGATACGCTTCTGCTCTCAGTAATTCGACCTCGTTTCCTTCTAGCCTCGAATCGATCCTGAACTCACTCAATTCCACCTCGCTGCCTTCCTCACTCAAATCAATCACTCTTGAATCGATCTTCTAACCAAGAAGCGCTCTTGCTGCGAGAAGTCGCAATATGCTAATGCGCTTCCTGTGCATCTTCCCTGCAGTTTAGAGGTTTCGACCCTCCCGACCTACCTAACTTATTCGGTGCTATCTGGTAGGTGCACCTACTTCTTACGTGGTGAAGCTTCCGCGGTTGCCGTCTTCTGGAAGATACGTGTCTTCCGCCTTCTTCCGTCTTCCGCCGTCTTCCATCTTGGGAAGACACAACCGAGAAGACGCTTCCCGGAAGACGGTCGTCTTCCGAAGAAGTCAGCTTCTTTTTACAAAAAGTCATAAAATCATCTTCCTTCTAAGGAAGCCGTAATCTTAAGTAACAACGCTTCTTTAGTTATACAAACAAGTTATTAATCTTAAAAATTTCAAAAATTTGTGAATCCTGTAATTTATGGACACCACAAGGGCGCTATGATCGATTGAGTGAAGGGGTGGAATTCTTACCCATTGCTATATTTTTAGTTGTTTTTAGATACTTGTGAGAGGTTTTGATGACTTGTGAAATGGATTCAAGAGCTAACAACAAGTTGGTCGTTTTGATATCAAGTTCAGCCAGTTCTTGATCATTTTGAATTGTCAATCAATCAATTGAAGTTGAATGGTATAGACGTCATATGGCGGGTATTGCGAGTTGTGACAGTCATAAGGGATTGGCTATTTTTTGAGTTCTAGGTCAAATTTCTGAGTGAAACTTTCTAAGATTGAGAGATGTCATATCAGTAACAAATCTAGAATAGTCAAATAGGTTGTTCGGGTTCTTGGATCAAACCTACATGGGTATGTAAAGCTCTTAAGTTAGCACAAATTAAGGTTTGATCCATATCAGAGAGTTGGATAGAGGTTTCGATCTGAAAATTAATCAAGATAGGAAAGATCCAATAAAGTTTCATGTGAAGTTTGATCACCATTGGTCAATCGAGTTGAAAGAATTGAGGTCTCAAATTTTAGAGAAGTTTCTATTATTTGTAGATCCAGATTTTAAGTCTTATCTATTTTCACTTTTTGGTTCTTTTCGAGGAATTGGGAAGGAGTTTGCAGCTGAAACTGCCATGCCAACTTTGAAGATGACATTGTGAAGGTGTGGAGCTGATTTCAGCTCTAAGTGACAGTGGAGAAAGGGTTCACGAATCAAAAATTGTTGTTCATGTTTTTTGGAACTATCAATTATCGTCATTATTGGTGCTATATTGTGAACTTAGTATTGTCTTGAGATATGCACATTATATCTTGTTGAATGCTTAGGAGACCAAGATATGTACCAAGTTTTATTAGAACTCGAACGGTTTACATATATGAATACGAAGTTAATTAATTGGTTGAATTGTGAAAGTCGCGTATGTGAGAATGTTGTACTATAGTATCTTTCGGTTGTAATAGATAGAGTTGTGAGAGTTGAATTGACGAGAAGCTAGTAGATAGAGGAACATTTGGGTTGAGAGATCAAGATTCAGAGCCAACGTATTCAAGTCACGTACTTCTACACAGCCATATACCCAATGTATCTCCAAACAGAAAAGCGTGTTGTACGACAACACTTCATCTCCTCCCACATTTTTTTACACTCTTGCGTCATCACACCACTTCACGAGCAGATGCTTCCTTCCTCGACAATACCTTACGATGTCTTCATTGTACTTCTCTGCTTCTTACTTCTCTCACATGTTCTTCATACTGTGTTTTCTAGTCTTTTAACTAGTGAGTTCTCGCGCTAGACTTGTATCCTGCTTGTGGTCTTGTTTGTGCCTTGTTTGAGGCAATGTTAGGCTTTTATCGGCTTGCCTCCTTGCCTTCCGTGACTGGTCTGCCATCACTTTTTGTTATACCAGCAGTTCTCCGGCTTAATAAATATCATTCGTGGGCTCTGGAAGCATAGGGGTTTGGCTCTCCTTCGGTGGCTTCCTGTTCATTTCTTTCTTGCTAATAAAATTTCACAGCTGTTCCGTCGCTCTTTTCTAAAATAATAAAAAATAAAACAAAATAAAACTCTCGATGGAGACTGACTTTCGTCATAGTAGAATTACGTTTTGCAACTGGATCGTACATAGAAAAATTTTATTATTTGGTATTCTATTTGGTATATATATATATATTCTAAAATAAACTAGAATTAAAACTTAAAAATTTTAATAAATATTAACTGTTAAAAGAGAAAAGTGCTTACAAAAGTTATGGACATAACCCATAACGCAACAACACATCGACGCAATTTTGGAATATAAATCTGAGACCTTGTTACTCAATATACAACGATTTGATGTGTACATTGATTTATTATCTAAGTTTTCTTATAATTTGATGTTGAAATTGATTTATTATCTAACCTTTCCTGGGGGAAGATTAGGTAATAAACTAAACCCATACATGTTTGTCATCGGTCAAAAGAACAGGAAGCAAAATGGAGACGGAAGTATGGAGAAAGAACGTCAAAGTGCTTTCGTCTCCTAGCTTTTGAAAATGGCAAGGGCTTCTTGCAGCGTCCTCGCTCAGTTTTTTAAATAAACTCTTCTTGCTTTCTAATCCGTGCGGATCGGTTTTTGGGTCTGATAATTTCACTAAGCGCAGGAAAGTAAAGAATTTACTGCCTCCAACTAATAGAGGAATGAATGAACATGCTGGATGAACATGCTGGGAACTTGTGCTAGTTTATTGTTATCGAGAAAATATATAAATATTAAACAAACAATATATACCAAGTGGATATAAATAATTAAAATATTCTATAAATATCACGCTTGGAAACACGAGGAAGAGATAAACCATAAGTCATGAATAAGATGTCACACTTCAAAAGATACAAGTCCGGAAAACTGTAGTCATTAATGCATTAATTCAATATGAGTTTAATTCAATATTTTTTGCTATGGATATTTACCTAGAAAATGGAAGAGATGAATATCCATGTGGTATGAATGCTGGATGCAACAGCTTGAGACTATGTTATTCTTCAGTAGTTATGTACTCTTGAGAAAAGAAAATATTTAAAAAGATAAATAACAAATATATGAAACTTTTTAAATGCCTGGACATCAAGTGCTTTCTCTAGGTCACTTGCGCGGAAGCCCACGCAAAGGAGTAGCAAACGAGAAAAGAGAAGACGTTCAGGAAAACATATGAAAACAATGGAGGAAACTTCTGAACGTGTTGAGTAGTAAATGAGTCGTGGATGCTGACTTATTTATTCATCCTTTTTCACATAACAGTACTCAGTATACGTATCCGCCTCCGATAATTTACAGGAGATATTTGTGCTCAATAAGAACTCATGGCTCTTCTTGGCAAAAATATAAAAAAAGGACAAATAATCAAAAAAAATAAAAGACAGGAGGGAGATCCATTAGAAAGATCCGGAAATGCGGCAGGATGAAAATAAAACCCGGATCTACAAATGTTCACTCCATTATGTCGTTGCGAAGGACGAGCTTTTCCTATGAAATAAACGATTTCTTCATTTTCCCCTTTGTATCTTCCTGCGGTTCCTATATGTATATCTATGTAATAAAACAGAGTATTATACTTATTATCTTATTTAAACATGAAAAAAATATCATTCTTGCATTTAATTAAAGAAAATAATTATTCAGTTTGTGGAAAAAAGTGCCTATTGGTTTCCCGATTTTCGTGTCCATGGAGAAGAATGCTATTCGGATTGACGTATTTGATTAATCATCCATCCTATTTCCATAAGCCACTGTCTATGTTCGTAAACTTGACAAACAATAGTTTAGCTATGGTTTAGGTCCAGAAATTGAGATATAGTACCGTAGTTTAGTCACGGTTTATGATCAAAAGGTTGTGTGTTATTACTTTGATTTGGTTTAAATTCAAGAAATTGATACCACGGTTAAGGTTTGGTTTTGGTCTGGAAATCTAATATACAACTGTTTGTAGGCTCCATTTGTGTGTGAGAAATTGATATCCCACATTAAATATGATTTGTTATAGGGTTGGGAAATTGATAAACCTTACTTAGATGAAAGTGGTAACTCTAAGAGAAAACCTAAAGAACGGAAAAGAGCAAGTGAAACTACATTTGGAAAGACAAATCGATCGCTGTTAAAGCCAGAAAAAAGAAAAAGGGTAAATAGATGGTATAAAAGCAAGAAAAGGAATATTCATTTCTCTTCACTTGTACTTTACGTGGTAGACAATATCCTTTTTGGTTCAAGAAAATCCTACAACTTCACGTTTACAATTCTCAATCAGTTGTAATCAGTTTGCTTTGAGATGAATTATAAAGTGTAAAGTTAGTGAAGAGCATTGATTTAAATCGTTATTTCAAAGATTTCATTTGCTAATGAAAGATTTATCATGAAAAGCATTCTGCACTTAACCATAAATTCTTTGGTTCTTTGAAAGTAAACATGAAAAGAAAACCTTAATATTACCAATATATAGTACTTATAGAGACACTAGAGGTTTAAGCCCCAACTCGAACCATATACGATATGTCAACAATGCATCGTTTACCCAACATAGAGCTTTGAAGGTCGTGGTTGATCCAATTAGACCACTCCTTTTCAGAGCTTTTTGTATTATTCACCCATCTTGCATGCATAGTCTGAGTTAGTACTAAATAGTGAGTTAGTTCTAAATATACTGAGTTAGTTCTAAATATTTCAATGTGTATTTTTTTTTATATATTTTGAAACAATGCTGTGATCTCTTGAGAAATCTAGTAGGGCGTGAATTTTCAGAGACACTCTTCTAAACATTTCAATATAATGATTTTTTTAGGACACGTTTCTAACACTTGAATCAAGTCTAATTTTCTTTTTTTTTTCAAACGTAACTCTAATTATTATTAATTGAATAATTTTTGAGTTTGCTTGCAAGGGGATTCAAACTGACGTTACCATGTCCCTAGATGCAGCAAGTTTGCACTACACCATCCACTTTCTCTGGAAAATATTATTATCTACAGTTCATATTAGATACAGACGTAACGGTGTGTCTACTTCTCAAATAATTCACGATTTCTCAGAAAACCAGACACGAAATTCAAAAATTTATGAAGATAATCTAATGAAAATGAGCATCTTCACCCATATTAACATGTACACCTGAACGAATCCTCTTCCAGGATTTTCTCCTTCGCACCCCCTGCATGTCGTTTTCTCTTCTTTATCCGAAATTGCACTTTGGATGCATGTTGCTTAAGTACTTCCAGTTTCCAGATTCTCATTCTATGAGTACTTTCACCTATGGAGGATATTCACCTCATGTACACATTTTCTGACAACAAAACAAGTAGAAGGTAGTGTGATGCACAAATGGATCATAAAATGATGAATCATCCATACATTATATAGATGTCGATCGCTACAAGAAACTAAAGTAGTTGAGGCATCCATGCATCGCATGGATACCAATGGATCAGATCGACGGACTTAGGTCCAACGGCACAATGTGCATGCAAAAGTGGTTGGAGGATGGATGCAAACACCGACGTCCATTAGATACATGAACGTTAATGAAAAGAAGAATATATTTAGTGTTTGACATCCATAGATGTCACAAAATAAAGAGCAAGCAAGACACTTGACATCCATGGAATGCATGGAGTCCAAGAGCTTCACTTCTTGGATGACATGAATGGAGAACACATATTAATAGTTATCTTTAGTTTTAGATTTTTATAGAGATTTTTATGGATAACAGATTTTATGATTTATATCATGACTAAAAGTTGTGTCAATGTGTGATGAAATGCTTTGAGACATGAACATACAACTTGTTGAAGATAGTATGTCCTAAAAGCGTCAAAATGAGAGTAATCGTCAAGAAAAATTCAATTAATTTATATTTATTAAATAATGGACGAATATCAAGAGAACAAAGTATAAGTAAATATCATATACAAAGACATCCACTAGACGACGTATTCATAATTTGCATTGATGCGCCCCTAATGAGCTTGTGCATCCACGAACTTCACGGATGCACGAGGAAGAGAAAGACCCAATAGAGGTTCACATACCAGTGTGAGTTCTTGAACTTCATGGATGCACAAATCAAACTTGGTGGGCATTGATGAACTCCATTGATACATAAGCCGTTATTGTTGCTACCAAATAAATAAAAAATACCCTGTGCCAAATAGGTCCACAACGTCCTTGTCATTGTTGTTGAGAATCTATTTCAAAGACGTGTTATCGAGACTGGAGATGCAAGTGAAAATGATATATAAATGATAATAATTGAACATCCAGTTATCCATTCAGTTCAAGATCAGTCTGATGGAAAGTCTAATGAGTATTCTTTCATCTCCTCGATGTTATTAACTTAGTTAGTTTCGGTGCACTTAAGTTTGAGTGTATAGCTATTACCAAGTTGTCAAGAAATCGAGTTGTAACACACTGCAGTACGGTATCACTTGAAGTTACATGTGAAGATCTCATTTACACTAGTTAATCTTTGTAGAATATCTGTAATATAATATACAAGTAGAAAGAACTTCGTTTAGTGTAGACTAATATATTTGTATTTTCCAAACCTTTAGTCTCAAAGTGAGAGTCCCACCTTACCTCAAAATAATAGTGAGAGCAATCAATAAAATAAAAAATATAATACTAATAGAATCCATAAAAGAGCCGACAAAACACCAAATAAATAGTTGTTTTTTTGAAACAATCTGCTCACATTTAGTACACCTACCAAGCACTCCACATGGTCAAAGCATATATCTCAAGTTAAACTCATCGGCAACATCTCCGGTTTCTATCACAATCTTTTGCATGTCACTTTCACATGCCACATAAGCACAAATTTCCACCTAGCATTAGACTATCACGTGTCTGGCCTTATCATTCTTGGATGGTCACATCAACCTGAGTTTGCCCCATCAGCTAGTGTCATATCAACATCTACGACGATCAAAACTTTAATTCTTCCGAACTTTGTAACTTCTTCCTTTTAGGTCCGTTCATTATGTTCAAAAAAATAATTTTGACTTACTCAGCAAGCTCTACACAATGATGGAATCAAAATCAATTTTAATCAAGTTTTCAAAAATTTGTGTTTATCATTTTCATCTTTCACTATGAGGTAGCGACGGAGGATTATGTAATAAACCCTTGCATATTTATATCCTCCATCAGAAGATGGAGTGTATATGCAACCGAGAAAAAAATATTTGGAACATGGGAGAAATGAAGAACTCAATGATGTTTTTGTATATGATATCAACCAGTTCATCACTATTAGCAGAAAACTTTCAAGAATAGTCAAAGAGTTTATTGTATAAATCTAAACGCAAGAGACATAGATCTCTATCCTCAGAACTCCAGATATAGATAGATATATATATATATATATACTAGTTCACATAAAATTATAGGATTTGGAGCTATATTGAGAGAACGGCTATAATTTGAAGTTTTAGTGCACTTCTATAATAAAAAAAAATCAGTTTTTACATTTCAAATACCACTCATTAGGTTGCTACCTTCAAGAAAATCTTCTCAACTAACTGCAAAATGTTTTGTAGCCAAGAGCTATGTGTTTCCCGAGACATGAGTACATAATGCTATATGCTTACAACATTTGTATATTAACACAATAATTTTTTTCTCAGCACACAACGTATGTAGCAAACATTTTAATTTCTAATTATGCATATGTCTTATGTTTTCATAAAATTCTGTAATTAAGTGGATTTGTGATAGATCCCCCAAATAGGATTTAGTATCCTCAAAGGATGTACCGGTCAAAGATTTTAGCAGTCCAATTGAAATTATGTCATCTTCTTGAAACCATGTCTGAATATGATCTTTGCATATTCTAGTATCTTCTTTGGAATGCTACTGAACTTAAGCTTTCATGCTGGACCGTCCAATATGATGGCTGCTCTAGTTTGCTCCACTCTTAACTTCTTGATTACTTGATTACTTTTATTTCGCTTGACAAGTTGTGCTTCTAGGATATTTTGTCATTGTTCTAACTTCTCACAGTAAAGCTATCCATTATGATGAAATTTTCTCTTTCACTTTGGCATCGTCTAGAAGTCGTTTCTCTTATTGCTGATGAAGAGTGATAGGAGTAATAGGAATGTCTCTGATGTATTCTTTGAAATCTTGATCCCGCTTTCTATCGTCATAATTATATACCTCTTTTTGGATCTTTTATATATATTATTCAAGACTGCAAGTACTTCTCTAGTTCCATCGTAGAATTGTCTTTGCTTTTTTTTATGGTCAGTACGGATTAATAATAGCTCCCCTTAGTTTCTGTCACTAGGATTTCAAAGTCTATGTGCACACTTACTCTTATAATTGCTAAATGAGTCTACATTTTGTTATACTATTCAGATCGCTCATCTCTATATTACCTACTCACAGAATTGTGACAATAGTGGTGACTAAGGTAGTGGAAAACGGTAGCATAATCTTAGTTTGTTACAACTGAGTCACTTCACTGTTGTGCACACTAATCACAATTTAAGGAGCTAAGCCATCCAAGTAACGCATTTAGGTTGAAACGCAATTCTGCTAGGGCTGTCTTCGGAACCTCGGAAGTCAAGCAACCCAAGTCAAAGAGATTTATTTGATCAGATCTTCTAAACATTTTCGGATTTTATCATATCTCTCTTATAATTTATTGTTTGATCAGACCTCGCACCTGGAACAGACGGCCATACCAGTCACTATGTCTAATCAGCGCTGCATGTTTAAGAAGCTATATAGAGAAGTCAACAGATAATTTAAAATTAATTTTTCCATGTCTTTTCTCACGCCACTGCTCTTGCCATAAAGTGTCAAATCGTATCATTTGGCGTATGACTTGGTAAAGTGAAATGTATAACTGAGAATTCCAAGTATGAAGTTTTATAAGCAATAAATTATAAGAGGGGTCATGATCAAGTCTGACATTCGTTCAAGTAAATTTCTACCAAAGTGATACATGAAACTATTGAAATTCTTCTATATCTTACTCGTGGTCCACGAAAAGATGAGAACAAGACTCCACAAACATACGGAATATTCGAGTATCAATGCCACTGAATATCGAATATAAAATTGATATATTCTAAGAGTGAACATTATTATTGAAATTCAGATACTTTTTGTGAAAAAACTTAAATTCCCATCGAAGATGAAAGGATGTTATAACTCATCATATCAAGATAGACTTGATCATGCACTACTCTTTAGTGGAAACGAGTGATAAGAGAAGAAGGCACTCGCATATTAAACAAACTGCAAACATGAGTAATAATAAAATATCAAAACTGGTAGATTTGTCAAAGTTCAGCCGGTAAAGACATAATACTTCTCGATATCATAGTAAGCTTGGCAGAGAAGATATAATAAAACACACAATAAACATAATATAAATCGGATATGAATAAAGAATATCACATAAACCTTTCTGACTTTGGTATTTTTTATGTTACCATTCTATTCGTAAATACACTTTAGTGCGACTAGTGGTCCGAACTCAAGTGCAAAAGGGAGAATAAATGCTTCGTGCAGTTCTTGCGGTTTTATCACGTTACTAAAGAAAAGAAGAGAAGGGGAAAACAACTTTTCGAGAAAAAAAAGTTCTTTATGATAAAAAAAGTTTTTTATTCTTTTTATTCTTGGGACATACTTAAATGTGAAGTGTCTTTCCTCTCTACCGGTGAAGCGTTTCCTCTCTCACGACGGTAGTTTGTACGATTGAGTGAAAGAGCGACGGCTCAGAATTTACATAAATTTGTTATCATTTACAGAGGCTAAGTTATCGTGCTTTGCCAAAGAAAAACTTTTTGTGTTTTTATTACGGATTTCCTTATTACCAACCTGAAATCCGAAATCATTTAATTTTGTTCTGTCGGTATAATATTATCCGGAAGTTCTCGACCATTATTATTACTGTACTGTTTCATTCAGGATGTATCGGATAATGCATTATTGCGAGTACATTACTTTCCTAATGCAGCATAAGTTTTCACGCTCAAATATTGATTGTTTTGCGGCCACCGAAAACATCGGAACTAAGCGGAAACAACTCAGGCATGGCTTTACGGTTGAATATCCTTCCCCTTGTACAGTGAATTTCGTTTTCTCTTACCAGAATACGGATAAGTGTTATAAAAGTTTATTTTACTAAGCTATTATAGAAAATTAAATTAATTTCTAACTGTTATATGTTACTCAGTCCCGAAATAGCCAACTTGTCTGGAGAGAACCCATAAGTGAAGGCCGGCTTGCTGCGCTCCCTGGAGTACAAGTCCGGAGCCCTAATTGTTAAATCGCGCCATTTGTTGAGGACGTTAATAAATATTCTAACCCTTCCCATCGGAAGGGTTAGAATATTAATTAACGCACCTCATGTACACTTCAGTGTACATGAGGTGAATATGCATGCTCTTTGAAGTTTTATCCAGAGAGGCGCGTCCGGACAAGTGGCAGAGGCGGTAAAAGATTAGGGGTTCTGGTTCGATGCTGGTGCCTTGTTAAGAGAGCGTGCGTTTAGTTAGGCCTGCCGTTTTAGCTTTTTGGGCAATCTGAACTTCTTAACTTCTGAGAACTTGTGTTCTCTTTTTGTTATCAGATAATTATATAAGTGTTAAATAATATATATATATACTAAGTAGATGCAAATAATTAAAATACTTTATAGACGTTATTTGTTAGCCCATGCCTGGAAACACGGAGAGAGCAGGCAAAAACCCATAAGTGTAGTCTTGATCCCCGCGCTTCAGAAGGTACAAGTCCGGGACACTGTACTCATGAATATCTACTTTTAATCATGCGTTTAATTTAATACCTAAGCCTTCCTGCCGGAAGGGTTAGGTATTAAATTAAACGGACACGCAATTCTTCTTCTTTCCAACTCAAAAGAGGGTGACTATGCATTCCATGCATTGCATGGATGCCCAACACTTGTATGTCATATCGTCCTTAGACGTCGATGTAATCGACGGACGCTCAACATCTTTTAGAGCTTTCTTTCTTCAGAAGTTTTTAGTGGATCAGTCATCAATGAAAGAATATGTTCAAATTGTGTAATAAATTCAAGTGTTTCATATCTACGTAAGCATGCATGTATATGATAACACGTGGTTGAGATTTGGTTCAGTTTTATAATTTATTGTGTTGTTTGTGAGCGATTGTCGTATGCTTGCATTTGTTATTCTTTGCTATGAATAAAGGTATTTGATTTTTGTGTTTTTTTTTTAAGTGATAAATGTTTTATTGTCCAATAGCTTGAGTCATGAGTTTAGTTTTATTTGTTGGATGTCTGTGCAATCTCAACTATAAATTTTATCGCATATTCTGAATTTTATCGATTATGTGTTTTACGATCACAAGGTCTCTTGAGAATAATGAGGAGGAGCAATTTGTTATGAGCAACTGTTGCTGATTCTAGATCTAGTCATTTAGGTTGTTTCTTTTAGTCTTTTGTCGTATTTATCTTTATCATTGGTACTCTAATTGTAATGAGTTAGAAAGTCTGTACTAAATACATTATAATCACTCCAGGTAGAAATCAATCTATGCCTCTTCTTGTGTGATTTCAAACTAGGTTGCAACAAGTATCCTTGATCTTCCTAAGTTATACGGATAGCATTCATGCATTGAATGTATGACCATCCAAAAATACATTTGATTCATTTTCAAAAAGTACAATAACCTCACGGGCTCTCTTTGCATAATGGACATTCTCAAGAGATCTCGTGATTATGAAACACGTAACAGGGTTAGCCGTTGTAGATAACTGGATTATAATACGACTTCCATCTGGACGAAAGGATTTCTTATTTAATTTTGTTTTTGAATTTTCTATATGTTTATATAGTATACATGTTGACGCTGATGAAGTTGATAATGGATTAATTATAAAGAAAATAATCAAAAGATCACTGTTGATGTCAATGTTTCATGGAATTCAGTTATTTTTTAGCGCTTTTCATCATTCTCATTAAACACTGGACTTTTGATGTGTATCTGATATTTATATTATTCTATGAGTTGTGAAGAATCATCCGATTTACACACGGATAATTGTTCTTTCAGTGTCATGCAATAGTTGAAATTTTGACACTATATTGTATCTAGAGTTTCAAATTGTGTTTTCTTGCTCATTTTTCGGAAATTGAGATCTAGAATTTACAGGAAAATTTTGCTTTTCGTTCTTGCACAAGCAAGAAATGATACTTCAGAGTTAAGTTGTTATGAGCGGTTCATATTATCATAAATTTGACATTGAGATTTGATCTAATAGACCTCCAACTGGACACATCAAAGCTCTCCACCATCGTTGCCAAGCACGCATGGATGGTAAGGGGATTATGCAACTACTTGTGCAATGTATTATTAATACAAAGAAATGAAGTTATTTCAAGTAGAAATAATTGACTACCGGAGGCTTCACTCAGAAGAGGAGGATACGCAGAGAATGTTAGCGTTCTTGAAGGTCAGGTTATGTGCTTACCACAAGGAGTTTCCTTGATACGTATTACAGTTCTGCTTGAAGGTATTTTAGTAAAGGTTTTGATTGCTTATAGTTAAATAGACTTTACATGTTAAATATTTCAATCATGGTTGAGGATCATCTGTAGCATCTCTGTAGCATCTCTTAAAATGGATCTTTCCTTGCATATTCACTAATATACAGAGGTTTAATTTATTATCTAATCCTTCCGCTGAGAAAGGTTAGGTGATAAATAAAATCGATGTGTTTTTGTGAGCATCTCTTTGCATATGTAGTTTTGGAAACACCTTTGTCTTCACTCCTTTTATGTGTTATGTTTGGACCGTCTCGCAACTCTAGGTGGAGTTAATTTCTTAACTTAGTATAAGAATTTCTTCGTAGTGTTTATACCTTCTCTAATAACAAAAAGTGAACAAAAGTTCTCCGAAGATGATCTTGCATGCATATTTATTCTATGGTCAATGAAGTATGAAATGTCTTTGAACAAACTTATAAATATTAGCCAAACAGACGATTGGACTAACTTTCCATCTCTTCTCACAATATTGAGATTACCACAATTCCATCACCTTTTGCAACTTCTAGTCTCATGTAGTTCGATCAACCACTTGAGCATCCTGCCAACCCCCGATTTGTTACTGACTTGTCCTTTTTATCTGAAGTCTTTTTTATTCAGTGTAAATAAATAAATAAATAAATAAATAATATATTTTTTTGATTATTTTTTCGAGCATTAAGTTCTAATAGTATTATTTTTCCTATTCTACATTCATTATCCCAGTTTTATTTGTTTTGAGACGCTGATTTCTTCTTAAATCCCTGGTGCTCCTAAAGATATGCTTTGAAACCAGGAGTAGTTCATATTGCGGGTGAGCTATGAAAGAAAATTAACCATCATACCCAAAATACTTTTACTGATAGAATTTACCTGCGAGAACAGAATCTGTTGAGTGAGGACTAACATCAAAACTCTCCAAAAGTACAAGCGGAACCACATGAATATTGCTTTGCTTTTATACCTTCACTTGGCGTTCAATGACATCATAAAAAGAATTTCTCTTTTTATTTCATACTTTCGTTCCAGTACATCGTTTCGGGATAGGGGTGATTTGACATCACCGAGTCCAAATATATCTGTTTCAAGTCATAAAGAGATTTCTTACACATCTCCAATTCAAAAGTAAAGAACTTCATATTATAAGTTATAAACCGCATCGTCCAACTCAAGGCAGGATTATTATTCTTTTTCTTTGTTTGAATCACACGTGTATTACTTACCATATCTCGAGGTCAGATTCAGCACTTGTTTACCAAATAAATTTTTTTTTTTGCAAAATGGAATTTAACAAACAAGATTGAAAATCAAAAAGAATTCGGTAAACTTCCAACAAATCTTTCTTATTAATCTTCGCAAATTATTATTCTTGTTTACCTTTCATTCATGCTCCATTCAAATATACAAAATATTAATTTTCTTAGATTCCGGAATTCTACTCATGTAGTTTATATACTTTTTTAACATGAACTTTTATTTTCTGTCGAATCTGACCCCAAAGTACGGTAGTCTTTTCAATCATCTCTGTGCATTTAGCATTCTTCATAGATTTTGATGGTTTTCTGTTCATGATTAATAAATATATATTCTCAGTACACTTCTTTGTTGATTCTTTCTTCTTTTTTCTCATATATCTATTACAAGTAGGAAATGAGTACATGACACGATGACAGAACTGAATGGTAGACGATAGATGTTGATATGATGTCCCTTCATGCGAGCATACAAAGTTCAAAAACATGGAAAAACTCAAGAATCAAATCCACACATATCTAACGAAGAGGCAAAGAACAAAATCATACCCAAAGTGTACAGATGATATGGATTAAGTAATTTTTGAAGAGAAACCAGTACGATCCATTATTGGACAGCACATGTTCCACTAGCTTGAGATCAGATATACACACATATCTAATATTTTATCTTGTCCGTTTATCCCTTCAAGGGGCATGGGACTGTCTTTTGTGGGTAACCACAGTGTACCCGGATCAATTTCGCACGACAGCGGCTTTTGTTGCAGCTCCAACCGAGAGCAGGAGGGTTTGAACTCCAGATCTTTCGCTTAGAGGTCTGAGACTCAACCATCTCAGCTACCGATCTTCCGTCAGTAATGAGAGGACAAAGAACAACACCATATCCAAAGTGTATAGATGATATCGATCAATTAATTTATGAAAGAAAACTAGTACAACTCATTATTCTAGAGCACGGAACTAATTTGAGGTCAGAAATACACACATATCTAACGAGAGGACAAGAAACAACACCATACCCAAAATGTACAAATGATATCTATCAAGTAATTCCTGAAGTAAACCAATACAGGATTTTCCTAACTCTTGAAAGACCATTACAACGATATAACGTTGAGGAGTGATTGTAAATTTAGTGAATATTTTTGTTAACATAGCTTAGACACGTAGTCGCACTCGCTATATACATACATGGCGTGTTTTTTGAATGTTATTTCCAGCCAAGCGACTCTACCACCAAAGTGAATATTTATATTTGGACTACAAGTCTGTTTTCTTCTCTTTTCTCTGCCTGCTGTATAGAGTATGTATTACTAACAGAAAGTGTCGTTATTTCTTAGTTGAAACTCATCTCCTTGCTTTCAGAGATACAAATTTTCTACAAAATATGTCAAACTGGGCTTGCGTCATGAGCACTAAATAATACTCTACTAGTACAAAAAACTTGAAAGGGTACTGGCAAAGCTACCTTACCTCAAAAACTTGGAAGTGATCAGCGAGTTGGTTTTTAATCGATGCAATTATTACAAAAACCTGAGCAAATACACTCTTTATTACCGAAACTAAGTTCAGCTTAAAACTTAGAAGAGAAACTAGCGACCTTGCTCATGAAGTGAATATATTGCAGATATTCATGTGTATCTTATCTTCTGACATGAATAAACAAAGAATTAATCTGGAATTATTTGCGATTCTCTTAGCTCGAAACTACCTTTCTGCTCTATAACCTTTTTGAACGCTCAGATGGGTCGAAGAATATGTAGTCTGATTTATCAGTCACCAAGAAAAAGTAGGAGTAAAAGCGAATCAATTAGCTCCGTATCATCCTCGGGGTTACTTTCATGACATGATGCTGTTCTCACAACATGAGTGAATCTGCAAAGGTGGTGCAGAAGCAAGGATCACTTGATTCTCCTTTTGGTTAATATCTGCATGCTCTATTTGGTTAATCTACTTTTCTTGTTTTAAATGAATATCTTATCTCTGCAGTTGTACTGTACTATTCTGGGGCATTCACCTCTCTTCGATCCATGTCCTTTCACCGTTTCACGATGTAATGTGCTTACTCCCCAGTGAGGACCTTTTTCCACCGTTTACCCACCACTTTTTCCCACTCCCAAAAATGTTCTAAATGGTTGAATATACATATATACATACATACATATATATATATATATATAAGTATATTCGTAATAAACATTTAAGTAATGCGAGACGTAGAAGGCGAATTGAGTATCGCCCGGTATGCATTCATTCTCATGCCTAAGTCCTGGAGAAGAGAGGTTTTGGGATCGATCCCATAGTCGGGGTAGATAAATGTTAGCATGTGCATGTGTAGGTAAGTAACTGTGTATGACTCTTTGAGGCTTGACATACGATCACACAATTAATCGATATTGCATCACCAAAATGATTTTAATTTTATATTTATAGGTTTGTTCCATTACTGTTGGACATATCCTGAGAAGGTAGGAAAATTCGTAGGTAATTATGTTTTTGCTCGTGGGCAGGGAGTGGATACCAACTGATAAGACTTGGGCAACTCTTGCACAAGTCATTCCTTTCTTTACCATTTTTGTGAACTTTATAATCATATATTAATTGTTATTTCAAAATACGGAAAAACTTTTGACTTTGATCTTACCAATGGTACACTTGACAGTGAGATCTTCCAGGAAGGCTCTCAAATGGACTTTTCTCACAATGATCTTCTCTTTTTCATTTTGTTTTCTTTTACCGAAAAGGGTTCGGCATATACGGCAAGAGTCCGACTTATCTCGTTGGATGATTCTCACTACTGTAGGTATCTAAAGAAACGTTACGGTAATGGGATGCTTTCCAAGAAATTTGCTTGATCACATTCAAATAGTTCCGTTGAATCACACCGCTGATTAGTTATCAACAGTAAAACTAATCATTCTTTCTTGTTATTTTTATTTGATTATTTTCTACTATGTTTAAATACTCATTTTATCCATATCTACTAAATACATGTAAAACGATACATACTAAAAGAATTGATTTATGCAGTAAGAAATGCCACAAAATGACTGGTTCTACGGTTATAGCAAGTCAAGGATGTGATTAAGCTCCACGAACCCATTAGGGGTGTTATTTCTAGATGCTTTCCTAATCCCTAACCTGAAGAGGCTACCATAGGTAGAGTCTGGTATACAGAACGAACGAGGATGCACAGAACGGTGGGCAGGACTCAGCAGGAAAGGAGCTACCGCTATGTAACAGTAAGTTGGAAGTAGTATATGTGAGTTTCGGAAGGATTGACGATGGTAGTAAGGAGTTCCAGACGTAGGATTTGCTGAGATCTGAGCCAGCCATCTGTTCATTCTCCAGCAAGCCAATTATGACCATCGCAAAAGGGTACTTCGTAGAGGCGACTTAGCCAAGCTGACGGACGGTTATTATAGTCGTCGTCGTGGGGGTTGGATATGCTCGTTGCAGCAGAGTGCTCTGCCACCGTTTGTAACACTTTGCAGGCGCGTGCTGCTGCGACTTTCTTGCGTTGCTTCTCTTCCAGTCTTTCGGTACGTGGGAAACAGTGAAATTCTAACGAAAAATATTCCTTTCCGTTGGTGTTACAACTCTCCAGAACAGCCCGCCACACCAGACTGAAAGCCTGGGGAATGATTCCGTCCCAATCAAGCGCGTATCTTAGATGACGGAACAGAAACGTAGACATCACGTGACATCAGTTCTCTACAGGGTCTTGGGAGACCATATAATTTCGCCTCATGCATGAAAACTATCGCCCTCCTGCTAGCCTCTGATGGAAAAGGAGAACTACACTCACCCACTCACTCCACGACCGTCCTTTAATACCCAGAAATGAATGAACGTGGACTGTCTTTTCTTTTAGCACTTTACAGTATATGCTTTATAGGACCCATCAACTCTCTATGGGTAATTTTTATTTATTAGTGCCATTCAAATCCCTTCTCGTAACAAAAAATACAGGATTCAGATGAGAAAAAACGGAAGTCTAAGATGTCAGACTTTGTCAGGGATGGAAGAATGTTTGTATACGTCTAATTCACATTTTTTTAACGGTGTTAAGAAGATCTCATCTACATGCATAGGCTGCTTACTTCCTGTAAAGTTGTACATATGTAAAATTGTAAACCGCAAAAAGCTGCAAACATTGAATTCTTTACAGCTAAAGTTTGAGTGGCACTATTAATTCTATAGTCAAACCTCACTATAGTCACAGTTTCCTCATAGTTACACTTTTTGTGGTGACGTATTATTTTTTGTAAATATATCTTGTTATAATGATTATCACACAGTATAGAAACACATTTCACAAGAAAAATACAAAAACATACATAAAACACAATGCGTTATAATCACATAATACAAGATCACCAAGTGCGTGACTATAACAAGGTTTGACTGAACTGATGTGGGGAGAAGATGCTCCTCTTGATGGCTTTTCCTGGTCAACCCCATGGCCAAGTGATGATGAACACGGTTTGCAAGTGTTTCACGTTGTAAACGTGTAGTGTAAAACCATCTGAAACGTTTTCATTGCAGATTTCATGTGCAATGCATGCGGTCCCGACGTCAAGGTTTAAACTCGAAGAACTCGGATGACTTTTCTCTTCTTCGTGGATTTGAGAAGCAAATGAGGGACCCTGTTTCATTGCCCAGGAGGTGATATGCATTTTCCAGATTTTGAAGCACTAGAGCTTTGAGAATCTTTGAGCTACAGAAAAAAGAATTGTGTTTGGAGAATACTCCTAATGGTCTTGTGTTTCTTGCACATGTGCTTGCCTAAAACAATATTAGACACGTTATTGACCAAAAAAACATAAGACTTCATGTTACAATTCAGACATTCGCATAATGACTGAATCTGAGTTCCTTCCATGTATTTCAACGCTCATGTATTTATTTTGGAAATTATTTTTGAAACTAACCAATCGTGAGATCTCTTGGAGAGTTTAGTACGACATCAATTTTCAAGGTCACCCCTCTAAACATTTTAGTTATATCAAATAATTTTTTCTGTTCAAATGTATCTCTAACTGTACTTATTAGAACATAGAGCAATCTTTCGTTATTTTCATGAGTTCACTTGCAGGGGACTCGAACTGACGCTGCCGGATCCCTAGGCACAGTCTGCTTGCAGTGGGCCACTCACTTTATTTGAACTATTACTATAGTTATATATAGTTGAACAGCCAACCTACGTATCCCGGACCCAGAGCAGGAATGACTGGCTGCAGCTACTAGAGTGGAAGCAAAAATGATGAAAATGGTGCTGCTTTCTGCGTTTCATGTCGTCTACGTCTGAGCTGCCGAATCTCCTTTCGTGATTTTTTGTTCCTTACCGTCCGGTTGTCGTTTTCCTCTTTTTTCCCAAAACGGCACTTTGCACGCATAATAATCACCTACGTGAAGTTGTATGGTGTACTGAGTATATTAATTAACGGGGCCAGGGAAGAATTAAGCTGTGTGATCCAATGATGGGGCTTCCAGATGTGTCTTGTATTTCTCTTCCAGTGCCAAATTCCAGCATGTACTCATCTTCATTGCTTCTTATTCAGTTCTCGTGGACGAAGACAAAAAATTCATCAGATGTCATCTTGTTGTCTTCGTCGACAAAAAAGCCACTTCTTCCGGACAGACAGTCCATTTCGAGACACGCCAAGAGTGGAAGCACAGGGCCGCAAAAATATTTGTGCGAGAAAACGACAAATATGATATATAAACATTGAAGTTGGAAGCATCTGCCAGCGAAGGGGAGAGGCTGCACAATACAAAAGATATATATAGTGCACACTTTAAATCGAAACTATACAGTTTACCACCGATCTAAAGTATACTTGCAGCGAAGGTGCTGCGCAGTGCCAAGGAGATATACACTGAATACTTAAACGCAATATTGCTATCGCTCATAGCCTTAGTTCAAACTTGGATGAGGAAACATTTGTTTGAGGCAGTCGACCGTAGAAGAGGAGCAGCGTGGGGTATGTAATCAGACAGAGGGCCGTCATCGGGAGCTTGCACGTTTGCTTCAGATGGCACTTCTGCTGGCTCCTCTTCATCGTCTTTGTTGCTTGCGTGCTGGTAGTACCTGTGGCTGCAATGCAGGGAGCGCTGGTTCTCTCTGAAAAAGAAAATTTCATCTATGTCCTCGGGAGTAATGTCCCGAGGGCTGATAAGAGAACTCTCCAGTGCATCGGCGCGTCTCTTATGTATACCGTGTTGAAGAAGCCACCTGAGAGACGGGATATATTTGCAAGTCATAAGCATTGCACGCAGACAACGCAGAAATGTTGTTGACAGCGGATGACGGCTCTTGTACTGTTGAACTGAAGCGCCTTTTGGAGTATATTGAAATATGTTAGCTCCACTCGATTCTTTGTGTCTGCAGCACATAGTAACATGAAGAGCTCTTTCTCGTCTGCGATGATAGAGTCGTTGATGTTCTTCATTGTGGCTATATGGTGCGACTCTCGATCGTCTTTAAGACAGTATCTCATCATTCCGACAAACACGTGGAGTCCCTTCTTCGACAGCAGTTTCACACAGAATTCCCCACTTACGGGTTTGTTCTGGTTCCATCCAAGCATACACTAGACGTTTTTTGATGTCAATGTAGGACTTCGTGTAGATACAAATCACCCCTTGGAAGTGTAAGTGGAGGAGGCTACCTCCACGTTCCACAGAAAAGACTCATGACAGACATTGCGTATGAAGAAATTCAGAAAGCAAGGAAAATAATGATATATCTAGATCAGTCCCGGTTCTGCAAACTGTCATTGACGCTTCGAGCCTCGGCCTCCTCGCTCTCGCTTCTCTCTTCAAAGACATCGTCTCGTGAGAAGGACAAAAAGTGACAACAAAGAAAGTTGAACTCAAACGGATCGAGAAGAG
Organism: Asterella californica; assembly: GCA_036924285.1. Classification (NCBI taxonomy): domain Eukaryota; kingdom Viridiplantae; phylum Streptophyta; class Marchantiopsida; order Marchantiales; family Aytoniaceae; genus Asterella; species Asterella californica. Next base: position 27,125,487 of record JAYKYS010000006.1, on the reverse strand, counting down.
AGCATAAACAAGGTAGCGAGAGCGTCCCGTATAAGCAGGCCACAGTAGATTCTAAACTGTGGTCTGAATGTTTAAAGAAGGCAAGGTAGGAAAACAAGCGCAATCTGCGATCCTGCAAGTAAAGCGAGAGATGATCAGAGGAATAGGAGAAAAATCTATTGGGATCAGCCAGCCACTACATCGGAATAGAGTGCAAAAGGCATGAAGAACAAGTTTTGGTAAATTTCACATAGTCGAACTTACAGCAAAATTGACACGACTTTTTGAGCAGAAGTGAAGTTCAAATAGATATATGTGCTAGTTAGCTCAAGTGTCTTCTCTACGAATGATATCATAGGCTTCTCGATGGACAGATAAGAAATACGGGCAACCAAAAGAGACAAGTGCAAAGAGAGAAATGTCTCTGTCTACGACGGCTCCACAATATCAGAACTGTGGGCAGGAGAGTGCTTGACTTCTTCCGTCCGACTTTCAACTTCTTCCGCCGTATCATTAACGACTGACTCCTCCATATAATCGATAGACTAAGACTGTATAGTTTAAGACGGAGGACTTATCTCAAAGATTACGTAACACGTCGTCGAGAATAATGCACGGAGTGGAATTTCGTCCCATACTCTCCCGCCGTGCATGCATGTCTGTTTGATGAAGCTCATTCCGTTCTGTCGTGGTAGGCTTTCTCGAAAGAAGGGAACATCAGATATGTTCATGTGAAACTTAAAAAATGCGCCAGTGAAGCAGAAATAACTGGGAGGATCCAGTGTTTAACCATGTCCTTGCCTTGGTTCCGAGGGATCACTTCAGACCGAAAAAAATATATTACAAACCTATCAAGAAGCAAAGCTTTATTCCTAGGAACCTTAATAAGCATCACAACTCGTCCTCTCCTGCTGGTCGAGACCTTCGGACCTCGGAATTTGGTCATATTAGCGAAATTTAGTCATTTAGTAATGCTTTCTTCATGTTAGCGAGGAGATTTTGGGTACTATATCTATTGAAAGCAATTTGATGGCTAAATGATAGCTTGGCTCTTTTAGAATTTGATTAAAAACAACTTCTGTTATTATTTGTTCGCCGTCGTCTCAAAGCAAATCATTTAGTACTGAAAGTGAAATGTTAAGATGAAGTTTTTGAGGTTTCTTGGAGCATAACATAATCTTTTTTCCATACTGAAAGAATACTAAGAGAGAAAAAGAATATCGCTTTCATGCTTTTATCCTCATACTCGGGGTTTAACGATTATGAGGTTTAATTTTTGTCAAAACGGTTTGTTTTGCTCTCTTCATCACTAAGTCAAAACACATTGTTTTTACTTTATGAAAGCGAATATGCATGCAACTTCAACTTCGGAGAATTTCTGTTCGTTTATTGTTATCAAGAAAATATTAAATATTAATATATATATATATATTAAGCAAATGAAAAAAATTAAAAAATTATATAAACATTATTTGTTAACTTATGCTTGGAAACACGGGGAGAGTAGGAGAAAAACCATAAGCACTGAGTCAGCTCTCGTGCTTCAGTAGGTACAAGACCGGGAGACTAATACTCATTAATTCACTACTCTACTCAAGCGGTAATTTAATACCTAACCCTTCCCGCCGGAAGGGTTAGATATTAAATTAACATGCGACAGCAAAGGCTGGCTGCGGCGTCCTTTGGTTGTGCTGCTCGTGTGTTTCGTTTCTTTTCTTCGGAGTGCCCTCCGGACCTCGTTCGTTGGGTAGGCTTTGCTTTGCCCGATGACAAAATCGTTTTGTCATTGTGTGCGCAGTTGTGATCATTTTTCCGCGCCGTCTTGGTCTTTTCCTGCTTATCGTGACATGGCGTCGTACGCTGCTCTTCGCTTCTTGTCGTTGTTTTTCCGCGCGGTCTTGATCTTCTGCTCCTTATCACAACATCGTGGTTTCCTTCAGTTTCCTTCAGTTCTTTCATGTTATATGTCCTCTGGAGACGGTACTATCGTCGAGGAAATTGGGGACGATCTGGACCAATCTAAATGGATCGTTGCGGCAGCTAGCACTGCATGTTGCTCCTGGCGGTGGCAGGTACGATGGTTAACAGTGAAGGACGGATCGACATCGCAGATATATTCATTTCTATTTTCTTTCATTTGTGGTATGTCAGAAGTAAAGGACTCTGACCAGAGCTCGGAGTCAGTTGATGAGCCAGACGATACGAGCATGTGGTGAGTACCGTGTCATGTACTTCGTCAGTCGTTGAGTCTAGTCTGGAGTTCAAGGTGTTGGATTTCAATGGTGCTGCACCTCGTTTCTCCCTGCTGTCGGCTGACAGGCCCATGCTTTCATTCGATGATCGTTTCTTGGGACTGACACGATGTTACGTTTATTTGCAATTAGGTTTCTCTCAGCATCCCCCTGAGTTCTTGGTTAAGTTCGATTACGTCAAAATAGGTAGAACATGTCATCCATGTACCTTACACAGTATACCACTCCAATGGTTGGCTGGTCTTTATCGTTTTTTCTTATTCTGTCGCTAACTTTTACTTGTACTTACAAGACAGACGATACCGCATGTTCTCTTATCTTTCATACTTTAAGCGCGCTGATGGTTCTGTAAAGCCCACTTTTTCAATTTTTGATAGAAGAAGATCGAAATGTAGAAGTTTGTAGAAGAAATAATGAAGATAGAAGAAGAATAGCTTAGTTTTAATGAAGAAGAGACTTCTTAAGAAGAGTCTTTCTTCTGAAGACTCTTCTTAAGAAGTCTCTTCAGAAGAAGAGAAGAGTCTTCGGATGAAGACCTTCACAAGAAAGATCTGAGAAGGGAGACTTCTTGAGAACGCAGGTCGTTAGTACACTCTCTTCACGAATAGTCCGAGGAATTCACAGTCGAGAAGTAGTCTGAGTAAGGACGAGCTACCTATCCAGGAAGGAAGAGGAACGATAAGTGGCGTGGACGAAGACAGCATGCGCATGTCCTTGTTAGGTCGGGGACAAGCAATCAGAGTCGACTTCGGCACGTGCGAGGAGTTTGAATCAAGCTATATACTAGGAAAACTAGCTCATTTCCCAAATCCACTCTTAACGCTCAGCTGTTCCTCAATTGCGGACGATAAGTTTAGACGAAGATAGAGAATTTGGGCGAAGGCAATCAGTTTGGACGAAGACCAACTTGAGCAAAGACTAGCAGTTTAGGCGAAGTTTACCCCACAGCCAGTCTAGCAACCTTCGCCTGATTACGATATCAATCACGACGAAGTTACCGAGGATTAGAGCCTTCGAGCTAGATCAAGAGGAGTTAGTGCGTCTTCGACCGAAGCTGAAGGAGTTAGGTCTGAGCTTCCTAACCCTGGGAGGCTGGACTAAGGTGTTTGGCAAGTTCATTAGCCAGATACGGATGTGTGAAGATCACGGGGGCGAAGATGGCTATGCGCGACCCGGTAACTTGACCGTCGAGAACTGGGAGAAGGTCCTGTTAGACGAGGCAGGGATGAATGGCGACTTGCTCTTCGACCACGCCTCGATGAAGAGTTTGGTCAAGGAGGACCAAAACTATGGAGAACTCTTCGAGCATCCTGTACACCCGACGAATGGATACAAATTGACCGACTATCGCGATCCAGTGAAGAGGAAGATCGCGGAGGCTATCATGCTGATCCTGAGTCCCTGAAGAACGACTTACCTGTCCGCGTGGAAGGTATGCTTCTTCGAGAACCTCTTCGCCGGAAGACGAACGCATTGGACGAAGATATTCCATGACGAAGTTCAGCGCCTGTAGAAGAAGCAAGATTACGTTTACATGGGAGGCTTCGTTAGTATCTTTTACTTTGGCATGGGGTGGCTGTCGGGGAGCGAAGCCAAGCAGTTGGGCTTTGGCGAAGATGAAGGGCAAGAAGACGATTTCTCACCCGTTCGTGAAGTTGAAGGGGCACCCGCCGAAGACGTTCAGCAATTGGAGGCTTCACCGAAGGTACCAGCCGAAGAACCTCAAGGGACGCAGCAGGCGGAGGATGCTCAGGCGACAGTCGATGAAGAAGAGAGGAGGCACAGTAAGAGAAAGAAGACTCTTCCGACTTCGTCTATGGAGAAGCCAAAGTCACGGAAGAAGGCGAAGAGCACAAAGAGAGAGACGGTGGACCTGAGCAGCGAAGATGGAAGGTGCTGCTGTCTGTGGCAGAGAGACTTCGGAGGGATCTGCCTTAGGTAATGTTGACATGTTTAGGAAGGCGATGATCTTCGGCAAAGAGGTAGTTGTCTCAGTCCTCCGACTTCTTGAAGACAACAAGGAGGACTATGAGAAGGAAGTTCAGAGGAAGGTGCCGTTCCTCGAGATGTTAGCAGAATTGCACTTCAGCAGGGGTACTTGGCAACAGGAGAAACACAACCTTCGCGAAGAAGCCCGGAACGCGATGAAGCTTTGATTGGAGTCAGAAGGAACTCAAAGATCTTCGGCGCCAATGCGAAGAAGTCAAGACTGCTTTGAAGGTGAAAAATGAAGAGCTGAAGATATCAACGAAGAGCTTCGCCGATCGCATCAAGGAGTTGTCGAATGAGAAGGCGGACTTGCAGCGAAGTCGAGAAGAGTTCCAAGTTACAGTGGCGGAGCTCACCAAGGAGAATGAAGGCCTGAAGACGAAGGTAGCTGACTCTGAAGACCTTCGGAAGAAGTTGATGCCTGTACTTTCTGCGTATGTGACTTCGGAACTTGATGCGGACGAGCTTGGTCTTCTTCGGGCGCTGAAGGCGGAAGTGGTGCAGGCGGAGACGAACCCCGATGGTGTGAAAGCGCGTCTTTCCCGACTCAGGCAGAAAGTAGATAGGGAGATAGATGAGATACGACCGAACGCAGAAGTTCAGTTAGAGGAGTTCAGGGCGCAGTTAGGCTTAGGAGTGTAGATTCAGCGAAGATGAAGATGATCATAAGGTAGCGAAGGTCTTCCACCTTCGTAGGAAGTTAAACAGTTAGCATAGTTAGAAAACAGTTAGGTTAGGACAAAGAGTATATAAGCAGCACGATCCACAGCCCTCGTGCCTTTTCCATGTTTTCAGTTCTTTATTAATTAATTTCCATTTCCCAAAAGTGCTGAGCGATGTTGTGAATGTTTTGGACGAAGATATTTTCCTCCGAATATTCAGAGTTTGCTGTCGCAGGTGTAATTTCTGATTGACGAAGATCTTCGCCGTTATATTTGAACGAAGAAACTTTGGTGTAGAAACTTTTGAAGAGACTTTGGTCGAAGTTGAACCTGTAATCTTCGTGAAGAGCTTTTGAACGAAGATCTGAGAACAAATCAGTTATTGTGAAGTGGAAGAGATAAGTTAAATTGTAAGGAGAGTTTGGAATATGATGGCTTCGTCTTAAGTTTGGCTTCTTCAAATAAGTGGGATTCTTGAGAGTGAGGATTTAGTTGGAAGAACACTCCTTAGGAAGAGTAGGGACTTAGCCTTGGAATCTTGATGTGAAATCTGTATTCTTCTGTCTTTTCAGAAGAAGACTAGTAACATTTCAGCAGTATTTTATATTCTTCATTCATTCACACAACTGTCTTCTCAAATCTTTTGTTTGTATTGTTGGAAAGGTCCTTGATCAAGAACTATTTCATTGTTGTTTGTATTTGATTCGTCGGGTTTTGCTTGGGTTTGGTTTCTTATCAGACTTAAACTCTCATCCGGATATTATTCCATTCCGTGAGAATAACAGAAAACTATCTGAATTATCATTGTGACGTTTTAGTACTGTGTTTTGTGTAATTGTTAACTGTATCTTCGTGAGAACGATCCTTAATTTACTATTTCTGATACTTTGTGTTTCTCTGGGTTGTTACATATAGAAACATTACAACTTTTGGCGCCGCTGCCGGGGATACAGATTTAACTTTTACTTGAATTCAGTAAGTTGTAATCGTCGATATGTATGTCGGGGGAGTACGAGCGCCTTCTGAAGAAGATCAGAAGACGAGAAGGACCAGGCGAGCGATGAAAAGAAGATTGGTCTGCGAACAACTGTTGGAAGAAATCCAACGCCAGAAGGAAGCTACGAAGGAGCGAAGACGTCAAGCAGCTCACAAGTGGCAAGAGATAAAAAGTTTATCTGAAGGGACTTCATCTTCGCTTGAAAGAAGCTCTGTATCTATTTCACCACGGACACAGTACGAGAAGGACAAGCAGAAATATTGGAAGAAGAAGATTGATATCGGATCTCCAAGCTCGAGTATAAGGAGTGGAGAGAGTTCGCCTAAAGACAGCTCGTGGTTACCATTCCCTTCAAGGACCACAATTTTGCATGAATCCTTGTTCGAACCGACGCAGAAGGACAAGAGTATTCTGACTGAAGACGAAGAGATAGATAGAGAAGAAACTCCTTCACTTCGAAGAGTGGAGTTATTCCAATCTTCATCTTCATCTTCATCTTCATCTTCAGCGCAGTCAGAATCCAATATTTTGACTACTCTTGCGGAAGATCCAAATCCAAGAGCGGAAGCTGCCTTACAATTGATCGTTAAACATGGGTCAGAAATCACAACTTTTGTAGAACTTTTAAAGAAACAAAGCGGAGAGGATTTAATTCGAGAATTGTTGCCCTTGAGATCACCGTACCTCACGGGACTCCAAGAGTATCACTTTTCAAATTATGGAGTCAAGGGACTTCCACGTTGTCTTCACCAAAGAGACAAGACGAAGTTCGTGGAGAAGAGGGTAAATCAGTTGAAGATCATTTGACCGAAGACCATTCATCCGAAGTGAATCTTCCTGATACAAGAGAAAGTAACGTGGTTATAAACACTCTTGCAAATCTGACTCTTCAGCCATCGGAGAATTTGTTCAATAATAAGCTGATGGTGCCTTCATCTCTGCCAACACAACCAATATACAGACGGAAGCAGCACCCATCAAGCACACTTCCTCCAGTACCTCATCTAAGGACAGGGGTATCACCACCGTCAGGGACGCCACCAATTCACTCGCCAAAACTATCCTAAATTTGGCGGTGAAGATTCAGATAGTGATGGAGACGGAGAGAACGTCGATTCTTTCGTTAAGTAATTTGAAGCGGTATCACATGCGAACAAAGAAGAAATGATCTTGATCGGACAAGGATTTTTCCCAGCTTGTTGAAACACGCAGCCAGAAAATGGTATAGTCATGCCAATCTAACTCCCGCAATCATATCTACCTGGGATTTAATGATTTAACGAATTCCTAAAGAGATTCCGGGAACTGAATTATAACAGACATGTGTTACATAAAGTAAATAGTGTTAAACGTAAGAGGAAAGAGTCTTTGAAAAGCTACGTCTAAAGATTTTACGGAATTTTGGATAGATTACCTGCCAACGGAACACACCCAGCCTATACGCCGACACATGCAGTAGAATGGTTTGTGAAGTGGTTGCCTTCAAAGCAACAAACGTGGGTTAGACGGTTTGATACGTCAACCTTGGAGCGAGCCATTGATTCTGCTGAGAATTACGAATCCTCCAATATCCTTAGCAGAGACCATGAAAAGACCTCGAAGTCGAGAAAGAAGAAGAATTTCAGAAAGTCCAAGAATAGTCACGAAGAAGAAAAGAAGAAGAAGAAGAAGAAGTTAAAACGGAAACACAGAAAATAGTCTTCGGATGAAAGCTCAACATCGGAAGACGAAGGTTCCTCATCTTCGGACGAAGAGGAAAAGCGTAAGAAGCGGAAAAGAATGACGAGGTCCAGACCTCCGATGGTGAAGAGAACTCCACCACCTAAAGATCACGCACTTGATGATCTTCTCAAGAAGTTCGACGACCTCAAGGTGCAGTTGGTGAGAACGCCGGAAATACGTAAGTCGCCGACTAGTTCTCGTCCGAATTTGTGGTGTACTAATTGTGGGAAGCCAGGACATGCCAACACGGAATTTTTAAACAGCAAACCATCCTACAATACACATTCAGTGGAATGGGCACCAATGTATGAGCCCAACTACTTTGTGGAATGTGAAGATGGGGTCTATGGAGTACAAACCCAAGATGGTGCTGTGGTGTCCACTCAACCCCAACAATTTATTCCCATTCCTCCGATACACATCCAATGTTTTGTTCCCCGACAAATGGCAACTAACGTTACCCAATGAAAGTTTGCCCCTGCAGGTTACCAACCACCACCATCTCTTAGTACATCATGTTTTAATTGTGGCGCTAATGGTCATTGGGCTCCTTCTTGTCCTCATCCAAAGAAACAAGTAGGATATATACCACTGTGTGAGAAGTGTGGTAAGCCCGGTCATGGAGCCACGGATTGTACGAATGAATCAGCTCAGATATTATTCCATTCCGTGAGAATAACAGAAAACTATCTGAATTATCATTGTGACGTTGTAGTACTGTGTTTTGTGTAATTGTTAACTGTATCTTCGTGAGAACGATCCTTAATTTACTATTTCCGATACTTTGTGTTTCTCTGGGTTGTTACAAGTTCTCTAAGATCGACTATTCATTGTTTCTACCGCAACCACGATCATCCCTGCGTTTGCACTCAGGTTGATATTTTTGACAGTCTTGTTATTTGTCGACACTTTTCTTGCAATTGTACGAGTGATGTCACTTCGACGCCAAACGAGAGCCAGACGTCCTAGTCTAGGGTTCTCTGTGACGGTTTGTACTACTGGGGCAGACCTTGAGATGAGTCAATTTTCTCTCATTGCCGAGTTCTTTAACAAGCAATGCTTGTCTAGGATCTTTTTCGTGGAGAGAGGGGGTTCTCTTCTCCACCTCCACTTCCAGGGAGTAGTCTCCATACGTGTGAAATCATCAGTGGAAGTCAAGAAGCAAATTTTTCAGTGTCTCGGATGGGACAAGGACAGACCAGTTGGTGCGGAAGTATGTGTAAAATCACTGACAAACAAAAGTATCCACACCTTTGTCGGGATACTAAGGAACTGTCTGAAAGATCAGAATGAGCAACACCACCATGCTGTTACGAAGAACGTAACGGAGAGCATGATCGATAATGAAAAAGAGTTATTCATGCTGATGGGAGCCGCCGACACAAAAAACCGAGTGGAGTTGACATATGTTAACATTCTGTCTCGAGCCCTCCAGTTCAACAGGTATAAGAGTCCAAATCCGCTTTTAAACAGTTTTGCACACTGTCTGCGTTCAATGCTGACGTCTGAAAAGACAGCGCATCCCCTCGGTGGCTGACTCAACCCGGAATCCACAAGGAGCGATCCGATGCTTTATGGAACTCTTTCATAAGACCACACGATGTCAACCTAGAGGACGTAGATAGTATTTTCTTTTACAAGGGAAGCAACCATTGCTCCCACTGTTCGCACCGATACTATACAGCCGAACCTGTAAGTCTGAAGGAGGTACCGGTTCCGCTGCACGAATAAGCAGTTCACGGGGAGGAGAGTCCCGGCAGCGATGCTTTTCTTACTACGGAGACACTGCCCCAGTTTATTCCACTTACAGACACTATGACAAGAGATACCGTCTCAAAGAGGACTTCTGAACACATTGGCCACCCGAACTGCACGACCAGCCTCTGTATAGTGGTAGTAAGTCTAGTTGCTTTGGTTGTAAGTACACAGCAGTATAGCTTGTCTGTATCCGTCTCCCGAACTGGGCGGCCAGCCTCTGTATAGTCGTAGCAAGCTGTGAGCTCTAAGGCAGTATAGCTTCTGTGTGGCGTGTACCACCAGTGTACATAAGAAGACGGTATGTTGTATGAACCGTGACCAATACAATCCAGGACCTGTAAACATATTTTACATATCAATAAAACCCCAGAGCCACCGCGCTCCTTGGCCCATTTAAGCTAGAAAAAACAGGCGCAAAGAAGAAAATAATCCCAAAACAGGTGGTGAACAGTCCAAGAACCGAACCAAAACGTATTACTGGAGAAAGAAAAATCCCGAAGGATGGAATAATATAGTCGGAACCAGCAATATGGCTCCGGAACCCAACGTGAAGCACCCCAATACAACACCGATTTTTTACATCGCGTGGGTGAATAAGCAGGGAATGTACACACATAATATATGCATGCTTGACAGTGAAACAAGTTCCAGAGACAACTTGTTTGATCTTCACCCAATTCAAACTATTTGTTTTGCTTCCAGAATATGGTAACAACAAGCTTTTACATTCACACACAGCAAAGCCGACCTTTGCTTTGAAGGTCGTAACGACTTGATTCAATCTTCACAATAACAAGTTTGGGAACTTTACGAGAAAAGAAAAACATTATATTTCACTTTTATATGCTCAAATCATGTTGTTTTGACATACATTTGTTTGAAGCTCAATGATGTATGTCATGTATGATGGAATAAACGCCTACAAAATATATATAGTTTGAAGAATGAGTAAATAATCAAGTACAAAAAATGAATGAAGGCCCTCTTAAATATCAGTGGATAGAATATAATGAACAATGGTATGTAACAATGGTATGTAACAAATTTTACTTTTAATGTTATACTAAAAGGATAAAAAGACGGAATATTTAAAGTATGATAATTAAAATAAATAAAGATGTTATATGTCGTCAGTTCTGTTTCTTTCCAATTTTTGTCGTTTGATGAGTGAGAGGTTTGAATCTTCTATCTCTAACTATGGGTCTAAATGTGTTTTCTCGACTATATCCAACTCCATTCTCATGGAGCACTTGTTATCTATTATCAAACCATATGCGTCTTAATAAGATCTTCAAAATAGTAATTTGAAATATTTCTTTAATCATTATTTCTTTTTGTACAATAGTGAATGAAGAAGCTACTAAACTATAAAACAAATAAAAAAAATGAGATGTGGATGGATGAATAAACAATAAAACCATAATGAATAGAATATATTTATATGAGAATTGTTGTAAGATAAAACAGTTCAACGGATCCTTTTTAATCTCGATGAATTACTTCCGTTCTATTTCTAATAGATGAAATATAATGAGAATAACTCAAATTATGATAATGAATACTTATGAGTGTGCCAACAAGATGTCCTAATACAATCTATGTAATAATCAAGTTCTTGAAATATCAGAAGTATCATGTTACTTTCAAAGCTAAGTCGTTGAGTCAAGTTCTTACAATCTCGAATTGCTCTTATATTACTTTAGAAAAAAAAATTTATTTTTTATTATCATGATACTAATAATGCTAAAATAAATCAGATACATAATAACTTTTAAAGCATTATTTTCTGTATGAAAAAATAATGGTCTTAAAATTTCCTAAAACTATAATAATTATATACTATATGAGGTAAAACATAGATAAAATACTAAAACTATAATATAGTTAAGGTAATGATCGTAAAATAATGCTGAATGTCACACATTATACTCAGAGTACATATTGAGCAACCCTCGAGACTCTATTTGAATTCTTGACCAGAAGTCAATAAATCAAAAGAATATGAAATGATATATTTTATGCTTGGGGGTTCACTTTTATCTATTTGTCTGTACCACCGCCGAGTCAAGTAATAATCTAACATATAATTATACTTGTCAGCTAAATATAAAATAATATATATATTTTAAAGTAAAAAATCACTTTTGAGTCTTTCAGAATCTTTTTTATTTTAAAATTTCAAAAAATAATATAACATATTTATTTTTCAAACCAGTCTTTTAAGTTATTTAATTTGAAATAAAATATGCTTTATTTACTTACATTTTTTTAATGAAATTATCTAGTGAATCCTCGAGATTTAATGACATCCTTTGCTTATGATAAACGATTTCGCTCTATGTGTCTGCAATTTTGATGATACTATCTTTATGTAATCATCTTCGCTCAAACAAACTTTTTTTCTCCATTATGTTGGTGATTATATGAGCTATCAAAACTAACTCTTCTTCTGGATAAGTAGATACGATAAAACACAATATGCTTCGTCAAGAGAATTCAACAACATCATTTATGAGCGAAAAATATTCGGTGTGTGAATTCCATATGTAATGTATCGTGCCAATTTATTTCTACACATATGATTATGATTACAGGGATTGAACATAATTTGTATCATATATTAAAAAATTAATAAAGTATCTGGAAAGTTTCATCTTGAATGATCGAATAGGTTGTTCAAGGTCTTGGATGAAGCCTACTTGGATCCATAAAGCTCTTAAGTTAGCAAATATTACCGTTTGATCAATATCTGAGAGTTGGATTGATTGAGATTCCGATCTGACAATTGTTCAAGATAAGAGTGAAGGGCCCAATAAGTTTATTGAGAAGTTAAGTCACCATTTGTCAACTAATTTGGGAGAACCGAGTTCAGAGAAGCTTTTGTTATTAACGGATTCAGTCATATCTATTATCACCGTTTGGTTCTTTTTGAGCAATTGGAAAAGAGTTTGCTGATGAATTTTCATATCAACATACAAGTCGATATTGTGAAGGTGTGGGCTCATTTCATCTCTATGTGGAAAATGAGCAAGGAGTCGTGATGAATTGAGGGTCACTATTTTGGTTTTCGGAGCTACCACGTACCACCATCGTTGGTGTTAAGTTGTGAACTGAGTATTGCCTTGAGGCATGCATGCTTTATCTTGCTGGAATGCTTAAGAGGTCAGGGTGTGTAGCAAGTTGTATTGAGACTCGGGATTAGTTTATAAATATGGATACAAAGTTTAATTGAGTGGCACTAGAGCATCTTTCGGTTGTAATAGATAGAGTTGTGGTGGTTGGATTGACGGATAAGTAACGTCATTAGAAAGCTATTAAGTCGTGCTTGCAGTGATGTAAAGTTACTTTTAGTTAAATGATGTAGAGCTGAGTAGTTTAGTTAGAGCACAGAAGGATCTGATTGTAACAAGTTTTCTACAACTCATACATATCCTCTAGATCATAGCAAGCTTTAACCTTGAATCGATAGAGTATAAGGTCACTTGTGCTAGAAGAGTAGATAGAGAAACATTTGGGTTGAAAGATTGAGATTTAGAGTCAACATGTTCAAGCCACATACCTCTACACAACCATATACCCCGCGTATTCTTGGACAAAAAAACACGTTATACGACAACAGAAGTTTTCAAGCGGAAAATCACAAATCCTTTTGTTAAAGAACATCAATGTGAACTTCTCAGATCTCAGTGCTATTCGTGTTGAAAGACACTATCGTCAAAGTTGCAAATAAAAAAGGATCCTTCAAACAATTTTCAAGAAGCACTTCACAACTCATTTTCGTACCAGAACAATATATGCTCCTTCTCTTGCAGTGTATTTTTTCTTTTGTTTCACCATGTTGTTTTATTAAAGATGTTTTTATTTTTGTGTAGGTTACAAGAAAATTGAAGATCAATTCACGATATGCACAACCTTTTCATAAGCTTTGTAAAGACTGTGATATGTCTAACTATGAAATGATTGAAGATGTATTTTACTACAAAGATTTTCCGAGACGCACTGAATGTGTCCATGAACCAATCCTTGACTATGACACATTCACTACAAAAGATGAAGTACTACGCATTTGTTTCAAAGATTCTTCGATCTTTGCTTTAGCAGGAATGAACAAAAAAAGCATTGATATCTACTTGAAAATTAAATTGCATCATTTTATCGACATCAGTACAGAGAAATACAGAGTACATTCTTCTAATATAGCCAGAACTAAAGATATCATTGAGAATCAAGCTCGTAGATTAGCTTTGTCAGATAATTTCGTCTAGGAACACCAATATACTGTCACGATAGAACCAACAGGTGAATTACCCAATCCATCCATGTTATAGTCGACTTAAAATCCCTTGGAAACATCTGAGTCTCATCTCAATTTAGTGTAACTTCTTACCTACTATGCTCTTTTGCAAAGCAGTCCTAGATCCTATAAAACCACACATATAGGTACTACGTAAAGCATCACAACTCGAGCTAAACCTAGTGAGTCCTAAATAAACTGGTAATTCTTGTCTTTCTTTTGAGTAAAATCTAACCTCCACCCACTCATTATTCTTCATTTTGTACCAACTGCAGATTGAAACAAAACTCGCAAACATATCATAGATGATCTCAATGAGGAACAAAAGGAATTATGTAACACAAAAAACCTATAGAGCAATTTGACATCAAGGTTAAAGGTGATCAAGACTTTGAGTATCACCGTCGAATAGAAAAATGAGCTAGAGCGACTTAATTTATATGTATTATAGTTTTACAGCGCTATGCAATATAATTATACATCTCAAGTAACATACCAGGATCTCCAGTAGAAGACTTTGGAGTTTTTTTGCAAAAACGTATGAATCATGTCAGATTTGTTCACTATGTAAATCTTCATCAATACATCAAACTTGTATATAGTATATGTATTCATCTTTTAATTTATCAACCTCACGAATCTACTACATGGATTTGCAATCATATAGATGTCGTTTTGCTGAGCACTAATCAAATTCAAGAAAATTTATGATTAGGTTCAAGAACCTAATCATAAAATGTAAAAGAAACCCGCAAAGATTGTGGATATGTCATAGTCAAAGACTCGTGTTCTTTCAATACTTTTGAAGTACCAAAAGAACTTGCAATATAACTCTTCTTTGTCTTGTAGACCTTCTTGTCAGTAATTTATCACTGGATCATGTAGCAGTAAATATTTTGACAAAATATGATCCTCGATGTGAGGACCTTAACAGAAGAATCAACTCAAATGGAGCTTAGATTACTATACTATTGTCATCCAAAGACTTCAGTATTCTAGACGCCCGTTCTTTCCTTCAGATGATGATGTGGTGGCTTATTATGTCTTGTAGTACCGAGCAGCTTGGTATTGAAAGACAAGATACTGTTGACATGGCAGTGAACAAATGGTCCTGCTGACATGGTAGAATAGGGTTTGCTGACATGGCACTATGATAACATGACGGGCCTAGGTGATCGCTGATATGACATCTATTTTGTTATGTGTGACAAGCGACTCATCACTAAAAGAACAAAATAATGCTGATGTGGTGGTCCTTGTTGACAAGTTAGAGTCCATGTGACCGCTGATATATCACTTATTTTGTCTTGTAGTGACAAAAAGCTTACCACTAGAAGATAAAATAGTGCTGATGTGGAGATCCTTGTTGATATGGTGGAGCATAGATGACCGTTAGCATGGCGAGGTCTAAGTGGCTGCTGATATGGCATATATTTGTCTTATATTGATGAATAGCTCGTCGTTAGAAGACAAAATAGTGCTGATATGGCACCCTTGCGGTCCTTGTCGGCGTGGCAGAGCATAGGTGACCGCTGACATGATAAGGTCTAGGAGGCTATTGATGTTATATTTATTTTGTCCTGTAGTGACAAACCGCTCACCACTAAAAGATAAAATAGTGTTGATGTGGTGTTTTATTTTGGTCCTGTTGCACCGAGGGACTTGGTGCTAAAAGACAAAATAAGCACTAGAATATGCCCAACAAAATTTTGCCACAAGAATAGACTCAACAATGTATCAGCTGTGGATTTAGAGTTACAATGTCCTCGATGGTAGTGACTCACATTGCTGCTTTATGTATCTACATATTCTTGTGTTTCATCTTTCATTTTAAGCACATTATCAGTAAACTTTCTAGTAAAACAACTGGACATTCAGACGAAGTAGAAAAGATTAAGTATGCTGGCAGGTTGGAGACAACAGAAAGAAAAAAATGATCAACTTTCTCTGTGAAACATCGATATTGGTACGTTCTTCAGACTTTTGCAGCACTATAGTCTATTTTCAAGAAAAACGTCACTAAAATACTACTTTCGCAGATGATTGAACTCTCTTGTATATGATAAATATCTCGCTATCTTAAAATTTGTCATTTCGTGATAAGAAATTATAAACATGTGAAGGTGAACAAATTCTTGTTTCGCCAAGTTGATGTAATGCTTATCATTTTTTTCCTTTTTCAATAGTCACCGTTGGCCACATTATCGTCCTCTATAATTTTACTGTGTACAAGTTCTAGTAACTAACTTTCCGAAGGTAAAACTCTTTAGTCTAACCGTCCACCGTCCATTGACGTTGCTCCTAGTATCACAACAAAATGCAAAGATGATACAACGATAGAACTCATGTGAAAGCATAGTTGTAGCATATTTACCTTGCATCCATTGACTTTTCTTGTTACTGTGAAATGCTAGCGTGAGCGGACATGCAGGATACTGGAAGCATGTGATCCGATACAAGATTCATTACGAGTATAAGTTTTATCGCTTTGACGATCGCTCAGAAGTAAAAGATCATCAAAAGATATATTTCTGAGTAAAATATATGATCCGTCTCAGCATGTTACTTCCCACTCTCCATGAACTGTGATATCCGAAAAAAGCGATCATTATTTTTCTCTTCAACGCTGAACCCAAGTTGAACTACATGTCAACTGCAACCAACAAACTACCTCTTTAGTGAAGGATCTCTGAAGTTTTTGAAGGCTTCAGTCAGCTATTTTTACTGTATAAGCTTTTCATAAATGTATGTTTCCTAGGAACACAGCCTTTAGCTGCTTCGCAGCACTCTTGTTTCTGCTTTCTTCCATTTCCCTTTTCTCAAAGATGGTGCGATGGAAAAAGAACAGGATACCAACTGGATCAATCTACATATTACGGATAATTCTAAGCTGTGTTGTGGAATATGTTAATACTGGAACTTTAGTACGGGGTCTGAAAACTAGACTATGGGTTCTCGTATACACTTTCGTGAAAGAAGCTTGCACGAGGAAAACCTTAATTCCACAGAAAACCTACGAATAAAAGTTTGACCGCCTCCTATTGCAGCAATGTATAGATCTTCATAATTCTTTGTCTTTGCCTTCAAGTTATACTTTTACTTGGGGTATCTTTTGTTATATCCCGTGTCTTTTTATTAAATATATGTATCCTAAAAGGATGTATTAAAGTAAAATATTATATTTCTTGGATCTGTATTTATTTTTACATTTAAGAATTTTAATTAGATAATCATTTCTGCTAATATATATACAAGGTATTCTGTTTTTAAGAATTTTTATTGTTTCTATAAATTCCTACTTAATTAACATTTCCACTAATGAATGTATAATTTAATAATCAGATTGTATTTATAATTGCAACAAAAATAACCACTGAATTAATTCAATTTTAAATTAATAACAGTAAAGTTCACACCAACATGAAAGTCAACTATCTTTCGGAATAACTTCAAGTTTTCTCTCACTACTGAACGAATATATTTCTCTTTAAACACAAATCTAAGACTTGTAAGTCGATTATTTTCGGTGTTATTTTAGATGTTAACAGAAATTTTTAGTTCTTTTGCCCTTCCCGAAATTGTGAAGGTTCATTTAGTTGCGATGTTAATTGCGAATGCAAGAGGAGAATGATTAAACCTGCCATTGCCATAAGACTTTAGGTAACAAACTGAAAGTAAGTCATGCGCATAGTGCTTTGGTGACTACATGAGATTCTTCATTCATTTTGAAACATATTTCCCAGAAAACAATCAAGGAGCTTTTGCAATAGGGAATATAATATTCAAAGTAATGATTTCAGGTTTCAGAAGAATAAAAACATCAATGAAAAATTTGTATCGTGAAGTCACAAGGGAGACCTCAGCGATCCGCTGTCCTGAACAAAACTAATCGATTGTAAATTATGGCATTTTTCCTCTCGGACTTCTGGTAATATTTTTGTTTATTTGTGACACCCCGAATTATACACGCACGTGACGTTTAAACATTAAGGATCCCCCCAACTTGTAGAATATATATGGACTCTGGACAAGGAAATGGATTAGATTTGTAGTTCTACATCTTCCTCTATCCAGAGTTGAACTAGAACGACCCCGGAGTGATCCAATTTACTTGGCCAGTGTCTCGTGGTTCAAAGACGGTGCAATGTTGAGTTGTAGGTTTGCGGATCCAGTCTAACAGGTTTAAGAAGGCACGTGATAAGTCCTTACAGTAGCTATACTTTTGTGAACTTATTGTTGTACAAGTAAATTACAACATTGTGGGAACGAGGTTTTTAGTTAAACAGCACTCGCAGACAAGAGTACAGCTTAAACGGCACCACAGTCTCATTATTTAGTTAAACAGCACCCGCAGGTTAACAAGTCGGGTCGGGTGACGGAGTGGAGCGGGCCGGGGTCGGGTCGCTGGGTCGGGTTGGCCCACTGGGCTCGGTCGGTTTTGTGTTGTGGGTGGGCTTCCCCGTGGGAGTTTTCTGCCGCGGGCCAGGGCCTCCATCATCGATAAACATTATTCCTCCCTCGAACTTTTACTTAAACCATGTTCATGCCTCAACAGCCGACTATTATAAACTTGGATACCACCATCTGAAGCGTGATGCGGTCATACCAGGTCCATGCCACCAGATCCCATCAGAACTCTGCAGTTAAATGCCCTTGGGCCGGAATAGTACTGGGATGGGTGACCTCCCGGGAAGTCCCGGTGCTGCATCCAATTCTTTTTTTCCTTTTTTTACGAATTAATTCTTTGGCAATCGAACAAATATATTATGCTACCAGGCACTAAACTAATTAATTACTCGTATGTTCTTTTCCTTGTTGGACGTGAATTGATTCTTTGGCACCGAATAAATTAATTGCTCGTATGTATGTTGTCTGTTTCTCTTTCTTCCCCCATGAAATGACCTTGAATAGAGAACCCATTAATTTATTATAATAAATCCAAATACCGTAGTACTTCGTTTTCTTGACAAGGCAATAAAGCGCCTGGAGATCGGTCTCCTTAACTCCTAAAAATAAAACACAAAAACAAAACAAAAAGAAAAAGTAAAGTAAAGTCTCTAATGGATCAGCGGATAGACCAAATCTGGAACCACGTAACTCACAACCCGCTCTCCGGGTGGGGTGGGTTGGGGTAGTGGAGGGTGTAACGATGGTCTTCCTTACAAAGGGTGGGGGTGCTGTTTAACTAAAAACCTCCAACCACAACCCATCCGACCGTGGTTGCCTCTGTACGTATCAGGTTGCCAGCGGTACTAACTAGGTTGGAGCTCGCCTTCGTACGTGTGACGTGGCCTAATGAGAGAGAAGTTACCGTTATAATTTGAATTAATTGAGTAAACAGATAATTAGACAGGAAAAAAATTTAAGAATAATAGTATAAAAAATTAAGTATAAATAAATAAAACAATATTATAAATTATAAAATAATACTATAATAAAGTAAAAATTATAAACCTGATCAAATCCACAAAAATCACCGTGAACTACTGATTACCATGAAGGGCGATAAAGTGAGAATTATTCTAAAGTTATACTTCTACTTTATCTAAAATTACTTTTTAAATTTAAATAATTCTGTTTTGAACTTACTAACTTCATTATCGATGTTACACTTAATCGTTAATGACTAAAAAAAACTGTAAGTGAAAGTACAGAACGGTACTGATTTTACTATAAAAATAATTTTAAGATAAATTAATCCAAATATCTTTTAATTTATAATCTAATATTCGAAGAGAAAAAGTTTAGTAATTAAATAATACCAAATAACTTTTAATAACTTTATTTTAATATTAAAAAGTGGACATATATCTCCTCCTTCTTAACATGGAAGAAGTGAATATACATGATCCCAGAAAAGCAAAATGTAACCGTTTCTTAAGTAGAACAATGGTCTCCTTTTTCTTCTTTATTACTTTCACTAATAAACAATGCCCTATCTTCTGGAAATAATCCATAAAGCATGTGGACTACGACGCACAATAGGAAGAGAAAAAGAGGACTATATCGTGTGAGAAAATCAGTTTTTGGAAGTTTTAATTTATCACTTTATATTCACTTTATATTCACTTTATTTATCATTTTTTATTCATAATTGTATTCACTAAAAGGTTATTAGTTTAAATTATGTATTTAACAACATGAATAAATCACAAGGAGGAGGAAAACCATAAGGATGTTAGACCACCAAATAGTTCCGTCGAGTAAAATTAAAACCTAAAGGCACTGAAGTAATTAATTATTTATGTTGAAATCAATGGAAAATTATTTTGAATTAGAAGGGATCGGCTTAAACCAGAGAAGTTCGTTAAAAGAAATATTTAAAATTAAAGGTAACTTGAGAAGTGAGACTGAGATACTTGAGAAGTCATCTTCTTTTATAGAATGCCATGAAAGGTACCCCAAATGGGTTGTCCTTAGCGTTTGTGGTTTTTTCGAACATGTCAGAACGAGTTGAAATTTTGAGAATATGATGTATATGCTATGTGTATCTTACTGACAGAATTTCATGTCGTTTTGAGATACTTGAGAAGTCGTCTTCTTTTACAAAATGGTCTCAAAGGTACCCCAAAAGGGTTGTCTGTAGCGTTTGTGGTTTTTTCAACCATGTTAGAATGAGCTGAAATTTTGAGCACATGATTTATATGTTATGTATATCATACTGACAGAATTTCGTGTCGTTCTGAGATACTTGAGAAGTCGTCTTCTTTTACAAAATGCTCTCGAAGGATACCCAAATGGGTTGTCCTTAGCGTTTGTGGTTTTTTCGATCATCTCAGAACGAGCTGAAATTATGTCAATATGATGTATATGCTACATATATCTTACTGACAAAAGCTCAACTCGATCTGAGATACTTAAAGATTCATCAAGAATTTTGTCATAGAGTATCTAATGTTTGAAATTATACGCGAAAAATATGAACTATTTTCGGCATATTAAAACCTGAATCAGCGCTCACATCCGAAGCTGGAGGTATACCATTTTTGGTCTTTAACCGCATGGATCTATATCATCGCTATGCGTTTCGAGCACCAAACAGACTCGAATCAGAATAATGCGTCCAACCTCTAAGAACTGAGAGATCTTTAATTTCTCGCGATGGTTTCCTCCTCATCCCGATATTAATTAATTTTGATTTTTCTCTGTGATTTTTAGAAGGAATAAATTAAACTAACCTTATTAATTAATTGCTACAACTTAGAGTGAACATTTTTGCTATTGCTTATTTCTTTCTATGCTATTTTTAGAACATTAAATTAAACCGTTTGCTTCACTTTTATGTTTATCTTATTTATGTTAAAATTTATGTTTACCTTTAATACCTTTAATTTTAAAATTTTAAAATTTATGTTTATCTTTAATACCTTTAATTTTAAAATTACATTAAATATTAGATTAAAGTTGAAATTACTGAATATTTTCTCTTTAACTCTTATGGAATTCATGTTAACATCTCGGTTGTACTCTCACTATGGTGTCCGATCCAATGGAAGTTTTAGATTTTTCACTTTCATTTTTCCTCCGTTTGGCCAAAAGTGTACTTTGGATGTATATTGTTTGAAGTATTGGACGATTTCATTTTGGAAGATGAATCTGTAGAAAATTTAACGATACAAAAAACTGAAGTGAGGACAGGAAGGAGGAAACGGAATTGTTTATTAGTGAAAGTAATAAAGAAAAAAAAGGAGACCATTGTTCTACTTAAGAAACCGTTACATTTTGCTTTTCTGGGAGCATGTATATTCACTTCTTCCATGTTAAGAAGGAGGAGATATATGTCCACTTTTTAATATTAAAATAAAGTTATTAAAAGTTATTTGGTATTATTTAATTACTAAACTTTTTCTCTTCAAATATTAGATTATAAATTAAAAGATATTTGGATTAATTTATCTTAAATATTATTTTTATAGTAAAATCAAGACCGTTCTGTACTTTCACTTACAGTTTTTTTAGTCATTAACGATTAAGTGTAACATCGATAATGAATTTAGTAAGTTCAAAACAGAATTATTTAAATTTAAAAAATAATTTTAGATAAATTAGAAGTATAACTTTAGAATAATTCTCACTTTATCGCCCTTCATGGTAATCAGTAGTTCACGGTGATTTTTGTGGATTTGATCAAGTTTACAATTTTTACTTTATTATAATATTATAATATTATTTATAATATTATTTTATTTATTTATACTTAATTTTTATACTATTATTCTTAAATTTTTTTTGTCCAATTATCTGTTTACTCAATTAATTCAAATTATAACGGTAACTTCTCTCTTCATTGGACCACGTCACACGTACGAAGACGAGCTCCAACATAGTTAGTACCGCTGGCAACCTGATACGTACAGAGGCAACCACGGTCGGATGTGTTGTGGTTGGAGGTTTTTAGTTAAACAGCATCCCATCCTTTGTAAGGAAGACCATCGTTACATCCTCCACTACCCCAACCCACCCACCCGGAGAGCGGGTTGTGAGTTACGTGGTTCCAGATTTGGTCTATCCGCTGATCCATTAGAGACTTTACTTTACTTTTTCTTTTTGTTTTGTCTTTTGTGTTTTGTTTTTAGGAGTTAAGGAGACCGACCTCCAGACGCTTTATTGCCTTGTCAAGAAAACGAAGTACTACGGTATTTGGATTTATTATAATAAACTAATGGGTTCCCTATTCGAGGTCATTTCATGGGGAAGAAAGAGAAACAGACAACATACATACGAGCAATTAATTTATTCGGTGCCAAAGAATCAATTCACGTCCAACAAGGAAAAGAACATACGAGTAATTAATTAGTTTAGTGCCTGGTAGCATAATATATTTGTTCGATTGCCAAAGAATTAATTCATAAAAAAAGGAAAAAAAGAATTGGATGCAGCACCGGGACTTCCCGGGAGGTCACCCATCCCAATACTATTCCGGCCCAAGGGCATTTAACTGCAGAGTTCTGATGGGATCTGGTGGCGTGGACCTGGTATGACCGCATCACGCTTCAAATGGTGGTATCCAAGTTTATAATAGTCGGCTGTTGAGGCATGAACATGGTTTAGGTAAAAGTTCGAGGGAGGAATAATGTTTACGCGGCAGAAAACTCCCACGGGGTAGCCCACCCACAACACAAAACCGACCGAGCCCAGTGGGCCAACCCGACCCCGGCCCGCTCCACTCCGTCACCCGACCCGACTTGTTAACCTGCGGGTGCTGTTTAACTAAATAATGAGACTGTGGTGCCGTTCAAGCTGTACTCTTGTCTGCGGGTGCTGTTTAACTAAAAACCTCCTGTGAGAACGTTTTAGTATATGGACTCTGGACAAGTAAAACCTTATATTATTTACATATGAACGACTTTCGGTGTTTTCTGTTGGGCTTTCCAGTGGTTGCACCTGCACGACCAGAGGACTAGGCACGCAAACAGAACTGTCTTCCAATGTTTATTGCTCAATAGTTCCAGAAACCGGCAGTACTTCTGACGCAACTAAACTCACGTGATCTGACTTTTCAAGTTTACCGTATAGTTTGTGATTCAGTATGTTGCATTTTCTTTGAGAGCAGTTTGAATCTGACATGGTGGTTAGTTGAAGAGATTGCTGACTCCAGCAATCCAGTTCCCGACTCCAGTTTGCTAACGCTACCCCAACATGCAGTCGGATGCGTCGGTCTCGATGCCGAAAGTTTCAGACAAGTCTTCGAATAGCAATTGCATAGGTACATTCCAAACTGTAACTTGTAACTGCATGCAGCTTCATTCAGCTTTGCTCATGACATGACTTGAGCAAAGTGATGGCCAGCTGGGCTCTTCCTTCGGAGTCCGGCCTCCATCTGCCATGGAGGCGAAGAGTCTGACTGCTGTAAAAAGCGGAGGAGTACGCTAGCAGGAGAGCAGATAGATCTGGAGGTCGGCTGTAGTAATGGCGAATATTATGCAGCAGCTCCAAATGCGTGATGCGGTAACTAACTCTTCGTCCAGACACGAAGTACAGTAACTTCTGGCTATGCGTGATGCAACGTAACCTCTCACGAATCACGTATGCTTTAGCAGCGCTTTCATCGTTTGGATGGAATGTTACATCTCGTGTTCAAACTTCAAAGGGTACCATCTACCTTCCAGCAGTGGATATAATAAAGATCTCTCGCGAGTGAGTGGCGGTACAGTACAGTTTCAGGTCACAATGCTATAAAGAGAAACATACACGTGTAGGGACACGCCGAGGTCTCAGAACAATTCAATTGCAAGTACTACCGTAGTACCGTGTAATTGCAGGTCTTCATTTATTATGAGCTCTGGAGGATTACACCGTCGTCTCGTTGGTTTTATTACTCCCTCCACTCGAGTGGAACGGATAGACAGGAAAGGATCAATACTTATGGAAGGGTACTATGACCTACAGGTGGGAATCTTGGGACGATTCCCAGTAGTTTCATTCCTGTAAAGGCCTCCAGTCTGCCCTTGGATAAACGTTATCCGGTTTAAGTATTATATCTTTATATTGTTAAAAACTGGGCTACTTTGTAAAGCAGATACTGGAGAATATGTTATCTTGTTAACTGTTATGGTTTGGATATTTTGTTTCATAGAAAAGATTTGTACTGATGTACTGTACGATGAACTCTATAAAACAACATTGCAGAAATTTGCTTGATCACATCTCCAATAGGTTTCTTATGTTCGTTCACACTCCTCCCAATGATGTATTGTTTGATCACACAGTTGACTGGCTATCCATTGTAAAACCAACACTTTGCAATATCAGTGACATGTTAGATTGCACATCTCAGCTTTCCAAGTATATATCGTCTGACATGTACTTTATTGTTGTAACGATTTGAATGACAAAGATATTTAGTCATGGTCGAGAATAGTGAAAAGATGAACGACACGACAAACTGACTGATCTTACTTTCAGTAGTCAGTCAAAGGTTTGATCAAATAATACATTGGTAAGAGAAGTGTGATCAAGCATAACAAACCTACTGAGAGTACGATCAAGGAAATTTCTTGAACTACCAGCGGATAGTACTGTAGGTTGTAATAGTGTGTTGGACACAGAAATCTTTTGCAAGCCATTGTTTCAACTCAAGACACGGTGCAAACTGTTTTGTACCCAAGACTTATCCCAATCGAATCACGATGATACATATCAAAATTATTGTCAGACTTTGATCGTGCAGTTGATGACTGAACTCACATGTAACAGACTGA
Source organism: Asterella californica (assembly GCA_036924285.1). NCBI lineage: Eukaryota > Viridiplantae > Streptophyta > Marchantiopsida > Marchantiales > Aytoniaceae > Asterella > Asterella californica. The sequence goes on along the minus strand of JAYKYS010000006.1, from coordinate 27,100,633 downwards.
GGTGATAGAGGTTTATTTAGAGCAGTCTTCTTATCATACAAAGCATCTTGTAACAAGAAACTTATTTATGAGAACAGAAGTTCAACAAGTAAGCTAAAAACTAGTTTTTAGCTTACACTTCTTAGATGGTTATTCCATATTTTGTAACTTTATGAACGTTTGTAGGATGTCTGATGTTTAATTAATTTAAATTAATTTGAGGATATCTTTATTGAAGTCACCACATTCAAATATGGCATATCGAATACAGTGAAACCCAATTATAGTCATAAATATATTAGATTGGAATTGAATTGTGAGAAGCTTGATGTGAATCCAGAGTGAAATTGAGAGTTGATGATTGTTTCGAGGAACAAGAAATTCAGAATTAGCCCAATGCTTCCCAAGCTTCCTGACTTCTCAAATCCACATTTTCCTAGAGAGCTGGAAGATTGGAAAGGATAGAATGCGCGAGAAGATGTGAGAGTCCTCTACGTGTCTCTTCTGTCTGACCCATAGCAGCCTGTTTCTTCTTCTTCCCAAAGTTTAGATGAGACTTGTGAGAAGTCTTGCTGGTAAAATCTGGAGAGCAATGTCAAGGATCATGTCTTCTCATTACGGAACAAGCTTCTTTTGAGAGTGTATGCGAGATGAGGAGTCGAAAGATAGAGTACGAATGTTCAGTGTCTGTTGTGAGGATAGATTGCGTGTAGGAAGTCGAGACATGTGAGATCAGTGATGGGAAGCCTAGATGCGAGAAGTCTTCTGAAGACGTTAGTTAATCAGAAGCTGTCCCGGGAGTCTTCCTAGAGACCACTGTCACCGCAGGAGCCCTCCACATTCTTCTGATCGATTTGTAGGACTCGCTTCTCAAGTATCTCTTCATCTTCTTAGGATCCATGAGATATCTTGCTTAGTTAAGATTGCGTAGATATCGATCGAAAGACGTGATGCACTTAGGAAGCACTGTTAGAATTCTGAAAGACAGAATAGCTGTCTTCTGGAAGACTAAACTCGTCTTCTGAGAGTGGAAGCTGGATTACGAGGGCCTAGTAAGGATTGACGCTTAGGCTCATAGCAAGTATGTGTGGTATAGTGTAACAGAAGCTTTGAAATGACGATGCATCCTCGAGGGCTTGTGCGAAGCAGAGCTGATCGTGACCAAACCTTTCATCAAGGAGTTGGGCCTCGACTTCTTCACATGAGATTGGAATCTCACCGACCAGGGTCTGCTGGAAGAGGTGTGGGCAGTCCTGCTCCTTGAAATCATGTACTTGTCAAGGCGTGGGTCGTAAGAGGAAGACCAACCTTGTGGACGGTGGAATGGTGACGGAGAGCTTTCCACTGAATTGAATCGGAAAACCGAGGTTACGAGCTGGAGAAGGGGAAGATTCCAACAATCATTTCAGAGAAATGACATATACTTGGGAGTACTACCTATCTCCTCCTGGAAGATCGATAAGAGAGGAATGGATGGAAAGTGAAAGCCTACCGGGAGCCGAAGAAGCGTCTTCTGGGGAAGCTGTACCTTCACCTTTTCCCCAAAGAAAAGGCTCAGAAGGTCAGATACCTCAGAGACCAAGATGTGGAGTTCCTGGAAGCTGTTTGGGCAGGAGAGATCGTCAATTGGGGTGCCTTCTTCCACGCTTACGTCCACGCCGAGTTAGCTTACTTGAGCATCCCAGCAGGAGGACATCTCACCCCTTTCTTCTGCTACCTGTATGTATCCATAGAGGATCTGAAGGAGACTCAGTTGACCAAGTATGGGCCAGTGCGGCAAAGAGCGATCAAGGAGAAGACCGCGGAGGAAGAAGACTGGATATGTGCCATGTCTTTCCCTCTCATTCTAGTGCCTCAAGAAAGACAAGCACGAACTAGAAGAAGATCATCGTTCGAGAGGATGATTCCAGTGGCACGGAATACGCGTCGTCACCGAGGAGGATGAGACCTAGGAACATTCCTAGGAAGAGTACGTCTTACCTTATCATTCACTCTGGATCTGAATCGGATTCGCAAGAAGACACCCCGACACTAAGATCACCAGGAAGACGGTTCTTGCGACCATGAGGAGTCTTCCGAAGACTCCAAAAGACATGACTTGGATCGATGTTCCTACTGCAATCGGTGACTGCGTAGAGAAGAAGTTTGTCTCTACTGTGAGAAGGATCTTCCACCCAAGAAGACATTGAGAATAGCGTCTTCTCGAGTGCCGAAGGAGAAAGTCACCATGGTGGAAGAGGTACAGATGCCTCCGGAAGACAGAGAAGCTACCACGGACCGGTATGTAGGCATGAACCTAGCTTCTGCGAGAAGAAGACTAGAGGAGTTCAACGCCTTCTTCAACGTCGAAATCCAGCCAGCTATGGAGTTGGTGGAGAAGCAGGCTAAGACACAAGAGAAGCCTCTTCAGCCTAGATTGATTCAGCAGGAAGAAGCACATAAGCAGAGGGTGGAAGCTCTGGAAGCCAACCTACGCACAACAGAGAAGATCACCACCAAGTACAAGATTGAAGCTTCTGCTTCTGTGAAGGAATTGAGCCAACTGCAGAAGAGCCACCAGGAGTTGCAGGTGCGACTTCAGCAGAAGGAGCAGGAAGTCTTACGGATCAAGGATAAACTGATTGATCTGGCAGAAGAGAAGAACACTTGGAATGCACAACTAGAAGCTATAGAAGCCAAGGCTACAGAGGAGAAGAAGTAGCGGATGGAAGTGAAAGCTCGAGGTAAGGAGATCATGACGTAGAAGTTTAACTTCACCGTAGGGAGGAAACTTTTGACCTTGGCTCGAACATGATGTCTCCAAGGAGATGTTGGTGGAATGCAAGGATAGCATGTTCCGCTACTTCGGATCGGCATGTCGAGGATATGAAGACTCTCTACGGTCTTTCCTCGATTCTCAAACCTGCAACCACGTCTTCTGGTGCACCAGGACCAGCCCATGTGAAAGATCTTGACAAGGAGGAGTTTGACCTCGCTGTTCATCTGATGGTAACAGCATTGGAAGCGGAAAAGACATGCGTGGAAGCTCCAAAAGTCAAGATGTCTTCTAGAAGACAAGAAGAGGAGATGGCTTCCCAAGTGTTCTCTGACCCTTGTGAGATCACCCCAACTCCCAACAGCGAGTAGGTCTTGCAGAAGAGCCCAGAAGCGCAGATGGATTTGGCTTCCTAGAGACATCTTTTGACTTCTGAGTCAATTTCAGAAGAGCACATGGTTAGTACTAAGGCGGATGCCACCTCAGTCGCACCAGAGGTATCAGTAGAGCTGCCCACTATACCAGAGGACGAGTTAGATGATCAAGCAGGTGCGGATCTCATGGATCACACCTGATGACAAGAAATAAGCAGTAGACTAGTTAGCTGTTTATGCATCGCTACTTTGTAGGAAATCGGAGTTAGCTATTTTAAGCTGGACAACTCTCTCTTTATTTTTAGGTTATTGTCCATGTGGCAAGATTAGTTACGGTAGGAGTAGGGAATACTTTCTAAAACTGAGAGGAGAATCGACGTCCAAGAGATGGTGGTCCTCTGACAGTGCCTCATTTTATCCTCTGGGCTGTGGTGGTGATTCGAAGGGATCTCCCTCCTGTGATTCAAGACGACTGTATAAGATTGAGGTCGATGTAGAAATTTACACACACACTGCACGCGAGGTTACACACAGAGTTTGTTAGGTCTGCACCTCTGCTCTCAAGAGGAGATCGTGAGAATGTAGACAAGAATAGACAACATAGACAGAGAATGACATCCTCGTGCAGTCCTATTTAGGCTGGTGTGTCGAGAGATAGTGATAAGAAGCTGAAGGAGTAGCTTCCAGAAGCCAATGTTACTTCTTCTCAGGGATTGGATTGCAGATTTTGTTTACAGAAGCTTTGTCTATGTTTTCTGAGGATTAGGTTTCATCGAATTCATACCCAATTGTGCATGAGAAGTCTTCCTGTTGAGTGACGATGATTGTTAGGAAATTGTGTAGAGTCCAAGCTTGTCTCATCCAGTGAAGCACTTTGGATCCACGCACAAACTGTCTATGGGAGATTGGTCCCTTAAGTCAGAGTAGTCGAAGAAAGGGCAAAAGAAGCTAGAAGACTTCTTTCCACAGCAGAAGACGTCATCCTCAACCAGAAGACAATGTGACTGTAAGTAGATATTTGGTCTTCTTCCCCAATTTACTACAAGCAGAGATGACTTGTTAGTCAGGATCCAGACTAGAAGTCTGTCGAAACATTAATTTATCTTTTTTTTTTTATTTCCTCTTGTTTTGATTTTCTCTTCTTCCTTCTCTGCCCTCATCTTCCCATCTTCATTCTTTCTTCTATTTGGTTTCAGAAGCTTCGTATGAGTATCCGTGAATGTGAATTTCGTTGTAGTGCTGTCACGTTGGAAATCGTAAGAGTAATTTGTGATATGGAGTAGTAATCGACATCTACGAAGTAGAGACAGTCTTCTGAAGGTGTCAGAAGCCGAGTGAATCCCCAGAAGTCAAAAATTGCTTCTAGAAGCTAACGTGAGAAGACTGGAATCCATGACCAGGAAGTAGTAATTGTCTTCTCAGACTTCTCAGTGGGTATTTGTGTTGTATTTGAATAGTAGTTGTATGTTATGGTCCAGCGCACCTTCCAAAGGGTCTGGAAGCCGCGTGGTTTTGTGCGAAGAAGAGATTTTTGGACAAAACTCGGGTGTTTGTGAGTTTGAATAGATTTTAGAACATAGAACAACGTAACTAGTGTAAATCTTCGTGAAGAACGAAATGTTTTATGCTACAATGGGCTAAAAGAGAAATCTTAAGACATTACAGTATGCACATCGACGTGCAACAATTTGTTACACGATGTGTAGTTTGTGATCGAGTACGAGCATCATTTAATGCTCATACTCCATAGTTACACCTCTTATCGATTATGAGGTTGGGTTATCATTGGAGCTTGGATTTTGCAAAACCTTTACAGTTGACTATACGTCATCACCTGTATGTGTTGGTGATGGTGGAGCACTTCTCCAAGTGGATTGAATTGGTGGCATTATCGGACAAGTTGAGTGAAGAGACAACGTATGCATTCTTAGGTCGAGTGTTGAGTCGTTTTGAAGCATCAGCTGAAGTATCGACGTACCAAGGTACAAAGTTTCTTGGTGAGTTTTAGACCTTGTGCGATCTGTGCAGCTGATCGATCATTGGACTATGTTTCGAGATCATCCTAAGGCGGATGGTTTGGTGCAAAGAGTTATTCTTGACATTGAAGAGAGGATTGCATAAGTATGGCTTGCAGAAGGACCACTTGAGAGACCGAGATTTGCAGTTATCATGGTTGGTTATGGGCTACCGGTTTAGCCGGCAAGCGTCTTTGGCTTCCTTCTCATCGATATCCAGATCTACTTTTGGTCATTCGTCATGATTATACTAAGATGATGAATCTTGATGACTCGGATATGTGGATAAGATCATGTTCTCACCGAGCCGAGACATTTCAGAGAGTAATGCATATGGCTTTTGAGAACCTGATGATTGTTCAGCATAGAGACACATTGTGATATGCGACTATTCGAAGATGAGGTTATTGATCGTCGATTCGCAGGTTTCATCTTGGTGATTATATCTATCTGCAGTAGACTGCATCGATGACGTTGGATGTGACCGCATGATGCACTATGATGAGGTGTTATCTTTTGAAATACTCATGTTAGAGGGCAGTGATGGTGTTGTTTGGAAGGACCATGTGCAATTATGTAATGTCATCTTCCAAACATCGATGGTACGATTGTACGCGTGGGCTTGAGGTGTATGTTGTGTGGATCTACTGGTGGAGCAGCCCGTATGTTGGTATGTGATAGTTGTTCCAAAGGTTGGCACATGTCGTTTTTTACTCCACTTCTCAGTGTCATTCATTGGACGGTGGGTTTGTCCTTGGTGTATATAGTAAGGATAGTCAATTAGATCTTTGCGTAGTATGGATTACAAATAGGTGACTAACGATGGAGTGATGTAGCACCCGATCTCTTGATCCTTGCACTCACGAAGGTATCACGTAGTTGAGATATGAGACTATTTGGAGTTAGAGAGACATAACCTTCAGTTAGAGAGACGACTGTGGTACACTTGTGTATGTGTATGACATCATCCATGTGTTATCTGTATGTGTGGTGTACCTCTGACAGCGATGTATGTTGTGTAATGATATGTATGCGCACGACAACTGGCACATTAGTTTAGTACCTCGGTTACGTTGACTGAGTGCTTAATGACTAGTCTCGATAAGACCGTTAGTGCAGTTAGGACGGGATCTTGGGCTAACCCCACTAGAGATATACTTCACAGGTAGAGCTTGTAGGCTTCAGTTATTCAAGTTGAGATTTCAAGCTCTTGGCTATGGTAGATAGTCTTGGTGAGTGCAACCTGGATTCTCTGGTGCACAGAGTGGGTGTGGCTCGACTTTAGTGGCATGGTGGAGTGAATACCAATCTTTATTATTGTGATATACTTGTGTATGTGTATGACATCTTTCACGTGTTATGTGTATGTGTGGTATACATCTTACAGCGATGTATGTTGTGTAGCAATGTGTATGCGGATGACACCTTTTAAACCTCGGCGTTTGAATTCTATCCATATAGAAGCATAGATCTCTAGTAACTTCAGGCGAGTGTGGTAGAGCATGAATTTTTTTTTGAGAATACACTGGGTATCTAGTTGTAGAAAGATATGACAAGATCTTAGATCAACTTGATAAAACACTTATGCTCTCGCTACCAAGTCAATCTGACTTTACCTCGACTCTAGTACCTATTTGTCTCAGTTTTTACCGACCTAATTTACCTTAGGTGTAACACACGTGCACCACATAGTACAACTAGACGTTCAATCATGCTCTAAGTACAAGAAGGATTCTTATACGATAAACATATGCTTTAGTTCACAGAAGCACATTCAAACAATCCTTTAGGTCAGCTTGTGCACTAAAAGTACTCTCTTCAACGTTTGTCCAAGACAAACTATCAAAAACACACAATTTTGACCTTCTACAGTTTGTTGACGTTAGCTCCATTCAAGATGAATCTTACAGCAATGGATAATCTATTGTATAAGCTTTTCAATGATACTCATAACACATTGATTGGATCAAGGTAACTCTTACCACAATAGATCGAAATTGACAATTTGTAACACTTGTAATCCGAAGCGTCTCAACTCTTCATCCTGACCTGCATGTTTGATCTAAGTTTCGAGAGATCGAACAAGCTTCAAACTAAGCATGCAACATATCACTAGAAAGATTGTCTTCTAGAGCTTTCAACAAGATAAGGCATGCACGCAACAAGCAACCATTGAGCTCGAGGCGTGACATCGAAGACAACGATATCTCGTAGTTAGAGATTCCTGATCCAGCAACTTTGACATAGTGTAATGCCTTCTCTTATTTGATCTCTGCATCAAATTCATAACATAGCTCCCTTGACTCACTTGCATCATCCAGGAAGTTTCACCTCGAATCCACAAGTCGTTTGTACAAAGTCAACCAAGAGATGTAGGTGAGATCACTCTTCTCTTTCAAAACTCGTCACGTTGTAATCTGAAATTCGGCAACCTATTACTCCCAACTCAAACTCCCAACTAGACTCAAACTTCACAAGAAATTATCTAACTCGTCATTACTACTCTCTGAAATTTTAGCTTCAGACCCCGAACCAACTGCACAGAATCGATCAAACTTTTTGTTTGTGTTAACTTATGAGCTTTATAGACCTCGGTGGCTAAAATCCACGACCTCAACACATTCTCTTAATCGAATGAGCTGAAATTCCACATGTAGTAAGCTGATAAGGACATACCAATTTTGGAAATTTTCACTCAGAGATTTGATCTCATGCTCATGTCAACTTAATCCTCGAATTCAAGCAGAACGGTTTTACTTCTACCTCTAACTTGTTATAGCCAACTTCAATAAACCATTTTGAGGTCAAACCCAACCAAAATGTAGAACTATTTCAAGTCAGTACAACCAACTAGGTGTCAACTATCCCACCCCTTTGACAATACCAAAAGATCATATCACAAACTCTCGAGACACTCTAAAACATGACTAGGAGTACCAATTCGACCTCCCTGACTTTGAACAATCATAACACTCCATGCAGAGCTCCAAGTTGATCGATCTTCCTCTCCAGATTGTAACTCAGCTCGAGAGCTTTCCAATGATCCTCACAATCCGCAAATGATCTCTGGAAAGCCTCTAAAATCCCAAAACCACCTTAGAACTTGGATGAACATGATTGGTAAAAAATAGACAAATGAGAAAGAAGATTGGAGATCACTTTATCTCCTACTTGGCACTATAGATCGAGTTGTAACCGTTAAAAAATCGCACACCTTCCAAGCTTCAACCAAAACACTTTGGACCCCAAACTTAACATAGGATAATCACCCCTCGCCGAACGATAGAGATAACAATGAAAATACACGAGATTCAATACAAAGTCAAGATAATGACCATGAATCGATCTACGATGGAAGATACAACAAAAGGAAATGAGAAAGCCATCGCTTGATTATCATATTTCTCACCAACATTCCTCGTGATCTACACATGATGGTTGATCTTCTGCCGACAATGACATCAAATATCAACCAGACGTTGAAAAAGACATTGGTTAAAAAGTTCAGATCCATTCACCCATCAAAGTAAGATGTACACAGTCAAATCTCAATTCTACCCTTACGTGATAATCGGCAAGATCATCAGAATAGGCAAGTCCATCATCCTCCTCATGAACTCTTCACCAAAGTAGACAACGAACCACTGTCGAAAGTGATCGTGATGGATGTAGTGAAGCTTGATATGAAACGAATTCAAAAATAGAAGATCTAGCACTTGTATCAATTCTTCATTCATGAATACAATCCTCGAAACTCCTCACCCTCAATGTAAGACACTAAGAAACACTCACGAAACACCATGCAAGGAAGAATACCTCCACAAACCCTCGACCCTCTATCTTATACCCAAATTTGATAACAAGAGCCACTCACGCGAATATCTCTCGGATCATTGAGTTGACACTTCTCATTATCGTACGATATCACATCTTAACATGAATATGACGCCTAATAGACCATCAAACGAGTTACATGAAAATTTTCGAAATACAGAAATAAACACAATACAAATTCTTGACTAAATTCACATGTGAGCCATGTCAGAACACGACACCAAATCGTAGAACGTTATTGAGATCACTCGGATCGTTTTGCGAGTCATCGTAGTCATTCTTTAAACCTCCAAGACACTTCCAAAGTCACCTGACTAAACCTTTCGAGACACGTTCGCAATCACTCCTACTTCCTCTATGAAGATATTGTTGAGGTTCTTTTGAATTGGTACTAAAGCATTTCTCATAGCTGAAAAATCTCTTTCTTCTAATGCATACGTTTCTCCTCGGTCCCTTGAAAATAATGAGGTTCCAATCCTCTATGATCACCACCTCATCGGCCTTGAGATATTTTCTTCACCACTCGAGTCACTATGGATGTTTGCCTTATATCTCTCTTAAACACTCAGTATATCCATTGATGTAGAGTTACTTTCAGTTAAATGATACATAGCTGAGTAATTCAGAATAGAGCATAGAAGGATTATGCGTAACGTAATTTTCTACAATTTATACATATCCTTTGGATCATAGCAAGCTTTAATCTTGAACCGATGGAGTGCAAGGTCACTTGTGCTAAAAGAGTGGATAGAGAAACATTTAGGCTGAAAGATCGAGATTTAGAGCCAACATGTTCTGTAATGACCTATGTTACACATAGGAAGTTTGTCTATTAGTAAGGTATTTAGTTATAACTAAGTGTTGAAAATGTTTATTTGCTGCCCAAGTACTTTAAGGAGGTATCAAGTTAGTCATGACTAGCTAAAGTTAGTTATGGTTAAACTTAGCTGTACTTTTGGCAGAATTCAGATATTTCCTAAAGAGTGAGCACTACTATCTTGTCATCTTGTCTAAAAGATAGAAAGGAGGTGGAAAGTATCTTTTATCTCCTTTTTTACTTGATATTAGTGGTTGGATTAAAGTTGTGGACTTTGTGGGCATTAAAAACAAGAAGAGATTCCACATGTCTCTTTTTAGTGAGTCCTAGTGTAGAGGGGGGTGGAAATTCAAGATTCCTTGAAAATATTCCAAAATCCTTCTAGAAGTTGTTGACTTTGAAGGAATAAGCCCATGTGAAAAGATAAAAAGCCCATGTGATTAATGCTTTTATCTTAAGTAATATCTTAGTAAAACCCGGTAAAAGTAATTACGGCTGAGTTACCGGAGGGTACCAAAGTAAAAACCTAAAATGTATAAATAGAGGAGTAGAGAAGAGCTCCTCATCCTTGTTTTCACATCGTCGTAATGACAACTTGAGTAATATAGAGAGTGTGTGATATTTTCGCATGTGAGAACTTGTGAGGCGTCGTTAGAATAGAGAATTTTAGTTGATGAGTTTAGGGGTGTATGAATGAGTGAACTTAGCACTTTTCTCTTCAAATTCATGGTGTGCTTCCATCAAAGCCATCAGAGGTGACTCCTGAGTGAGAGACAGGTCCGACATGTTGCAGATTCATCGATGACGATCGTGGAGGTTGAGAGACCGGGGGGTAGTTGATCAATAAGACCGCTATCGCGTCGGATATTGCGTGAAGGATGGTCCAGGAAAACGCGAGGTTCCTAGCTGTGGAGATGTTATGTGCTGAAACAGAGACAAGATAGAGAAAAACAACCATGAAAACGAACGCTGCGATATATACACTCCAAATGTATGTACACTGCCGGTTCTTTCTCCTAAGAGCACAGAACTGAGAGCGGTCTGTAACTTGCTTCAAAGCCCTTAAAAACAACCCCTGATTCTCAACCTTGACCCAAAAACACCGAAGCGTAGCTCAAAGCAAGAAAAACTTCTCTTTGCTAACAAGCAGAGCCACAACAGTATCACGCGATTCAAACCCAAGTCCAAACCACATCCATGTACAAGTTCTTAGCTAAAGCTAGCTACCACAAGCTGTATATAGCCAACGAGAACTCTAACGAACTCAAAAGAGCAAAACCCGTAACGAAGAAACCGAAAAAGACCTATCTGTGAACTTCCTCCTTTCACCGAATGGACTTCAGATGTCGATAGGGTCTCCTCCGCTGACTCCATTAACCCAAGAAACCTTCAGATCCGACTCCCAACAGCCGAGATATCGTCGATTTTTGGTCGCAAGTGACCGAACTTCCAAAAATTCCTCCATGCGGTTTAAAATCGCACACACCGCACAAACGGATCGTCTAAACTGATATTCGTCTTCCCTGGCAGATAGATCTAGCTATCACGAACCCAACGAGACTCCAAACAAGTCATTTGGCGTTCCCTTTGCAAAACCACGCAAGAAATTTGATCGTAGGTTGCAAAAAATTGACGTAAATCGACTCCCTGCGGCTCAAACTCGCTTACCATCCCCAAACCAACAATCCAATCCACGTATTGTCTTCTCTTATGCGTAGATGAAAACTCCCTAGTTGCATAGGCACCAAGAACGAAGAGCTTGGCTCACCGATCGTGAAGAACAATCTAATCTCAGGTCGTAGGCGATGAAAAATCTGACGTAAACGCTTCCCTGCGAGCCAATTTCACTCAGAACTCCCAAATCGCCCGATGAAACTTCGTATCGTCTTCAATTTCCTGAAGAACTCGTTGTTCTGATCTCGATGGATCCAAGGACAACAAGTTTGGACTCTGGAACTGTCCAAATGGTCCAACTCTTCTTCACATGTAACTGAAAATCTCAAATCTGCTTCCTGCGTCTCAATTTCTCTCAGAACACAACCCCCGATCCGTCTCTTCTCAAACCGTCTTAACCTGTGCATAGCCTGCACAGATCTGAACCCGATGACACCTTGCGTGCGTGTATTGGACTTCCCAATTCTCCAAAACGGCCATCGACAAGTCGTAGGAACAAGCAAGCCTCTTAAGCAACCCCCTTGCGTCAGTCTCTGTACGTACAAAGTTCTCTCAATAATAATGAAGCAGGCCCCTTGCATCTTTGATATAGCGCATGAAGCCTCAAATACCCAGTCAGCAAGTAAACTAGGGTCAAGCTTGATTTTACCTTCTTTCGAGTCGCATAACTTCTTCACTAGATGTCCAAACGAAGTAAACAAGATGCCCATGGAAAGCTGAAAACGAGCTCTACCCATCTATGTGATGAAAGTGAAGATCCGAAGTTGCGCCAAAAGCCCGTAAGTTGGAGCCTAGTTTGTTTTTCTCCATCTTTCGAGTCTTGTAACTTTTCCACTATGCGTCCAAACGAAGTAGATGAAGTGCCTATGGAAAGCTGACAAGGAGCTCTATCCACTGATGCGATAAAAGCGAAGATCCGAAGTTGTGCCAAAAACTCGTAAGCTGGGACCTAGCTTGTTTTCTCCATCTTTCGAGTCCTGTAACTTCTCCACTAGGCGTCCTAACGAAGTAGATGAAGTGCCTACGGAAAGCGGACAAGGAGCTCTACCCATCTATGCGATGAAAATGGAGATCCGAAATGATGCCAAAAGCCCGTAAGTTAGGGCCTAGCTTGTCTTTCTCATGAGTGTCTTTGGAGCGACAAGCATCAAAGTCTGAATTTCAGATAGGAGCCGGTCCACGACACGACACCGCGGAGGGTTTACATTTTTGGTTCCGTTGCCGGGACCTCACTTGAAGAGATCGTTGAAAGATGTTTAGAGTTCAGTTCTATATTCGACAAAAAGAGATCATGAGAAAGCACATGGAAAGAACGTTGAGAGGAGAGAGAGCTAACACTATGTTAGTAACGCTAGAACCTTTCGTGTATCCCGTAGTGATCTATGACGCGTTCGGGGTCATTCTTTACATCTTGTTCACTTAGAAAGTGTTTGAGGAGAGTTGAAAGGGAATGAAACAAGAGTTGTAGAGAAAGGAGGAGAGAGAAGTTATTAGAGGAGAAAAATTTCAGAGTTTAAGAATTCAACTCTCTGGAAATTTTGTACAGTCGCTGTCTGATTTTCTGTGTTTTTTATTTTCTTGTGATACTTTCTAGTATTCTAGATTGACTGATAACTTATCTAAGACAAAAGAAATCATGAGAAAAGATGATCTAGAGAGAGAGCAATGAATTTTCAAAGTTGAGGGGGTTTATTCACGAGAGTTGAGGAATTCTGCTCTCTGGAAAATGTTTACAGTTATTGTCAGATTTTTTGTGAATTTTATTTTCCTGTGAAAACTTCCAAGATAGTAGCTTGTCTGATGAGCTATTAGAAGAAACAAAAATCATGAGAAGATGATGTTTGAAGAGGGAGATAAAATTTTTCAAAGTAGAGGGGGTTGACAGCCATGAGAGAAGTGAAAATATACAAATTTCAGTTCTCTGAAAATTTGTACAGTCAGCACCATCTCTTTTGATTAGGGAATTTTCTGTTGAAACTTCATTAGTTAGTAGCTTGGAGGTTGAGCTACTAGAGATCACAAAAATCTTGGAGAAATCTCTTACCCATTAAGAGATATACATTTCGACATACAAGGAGGTCTTGAAGTTACTTCATGAGGAATCCAGTTCGAGTGCCGAGGTTGAAGAAGAGACGTTTGGGAGTTAGAACAGAGACGGAAAAGCCAAAGTTAGGTATAGAGGAGTTGCGATCACGCATCTATTGCAGTTGGGGTGCCCTTTTTGCTCTATATCAAGAAGCTTCTGCGAGCATCGGCGTAGATGCGAAGAAGATTGAGTTCAAAGCATCATTCACTGTGGAGGCCACGAATGCTCCTGGCAAAGTAGAGTATGATCTTTAGAAGAGTGACTTTAAGATGTCTGCTAGGATCAGTACAGACAATGGTTATGAGGATATTATTTTATACTCTTAATTTTAGATTGGATTTTATTTCGTATATAGCATGTATAATACACGATTTTCAGTATAAAGCTCGAAAGAGTTAAGAAAGTGATGTAGAGTTATTTTCCTCAAAGATATTTTGTCCACTTAACGGTTGAGAAAGTGCAACATGAGTGGAAGTTCAAAAGATTGAAAAGTTAGACTTAGAAACCTTCCTCAAGGTTTAGATGTCATAGTAAGCGTCGGGGAGAGCTCGAAAGAGATTATCGTTGAGTTTGAGAACCCTAGTACAAAACCTCAAGTAGAATCTCCGAGGAGAAGAGTAGAAACCGACTTGTGGTGTTATTTCTGTAGAGAGTTGGGACATAAAGTAGTGAACTGTCCAACTAGGATCAGAGCCGAGAGAGCCAAAGGAAGCGAGAGTTTACTGATTTAAGTCTTCGAGTGGGTCCATCTTTGTCAGCGCCAATTCATCTTCTAGGAGAAGATCCTTGTCCAAGTTGTGGAGTGGGTGATCTATCAAGAGGACACAAGTGCGTCGATGTGGCCGCCCTACTTACGTCAGTAGTCGAGAAGTTGGACGAGACTCAAAGAGCTCAGACGGAGAAGTTGTCGACTTCAAAAGAGGACTCGGCTGAGTTGTGATGGAGATTGTCATTCGGATGGTGGAGAAGGCGGTGATGCGACTCAGGCTCATGATTACCTTGGGTGAAGAGATGGCACAAGAGGTGTTGTTTCAACCATTTTCTTTTATTTTACCTATGGTAGATTATTCACGAATGGAATTGGTGATGTTCGTATTCTTTTAGCGAATAGTTATTGCACGAAAATTAGAAGGGTAGAAGAGTAGTTACAAGATGAGGAAGTTATCAGTGTTTCATGAGAAGGACAATGAAGATGTAGAACCATTTGTACGAGACTTCAAAAGGGGTTCCATCGAAAACAACGTGAGAAGGAAAGAAGAATGGGTGTTGTTACTGCTAGAGTTTTTAGAAGATTTTGCTCTTACGTGGTATGAAGACCGAGTGAAGAGCAAGACACCTGGTGCAGTTGAGGACACATGGGAGACGTTGAGTAATGCACTCATCAAAGAATTTCTTCCAGAAGAGAGTTATGAGAAGCTCATGGTGGAGCTTACTCATTTGAAGCAACGAGACGACGAGAAAGTTCGGCAGTATGCCGAAAGGGTGGATAAGTTGAAACAACGATTTCGGACGGTCTTACGAAATAGTGGAGACAACGTGGAGCTAACGATGACGAGGATTGGAGCAGTGTTGACCAAGAACTTGGTGGGAGGATTGAGATCTTCAATTCGAACCCAAGTGAGGTACGAGAAGCCAGCAACCAAAGCGGATGTCATCAAGATCGCGACAAATATGGAAGAGAGTTTGGATGAAGAGGATATCATCCAACCTCATCATGCCGCTCTGGTGTCGACTCGGACTCTTGGTTTAACCACAACGATAGCATCTGCACCATCACAATTGGTGATCGTTTCAACGTCAGCTCCTATTCCAACGGTGGTGCCAAGATCATTTGTCCCTACAGCGATGTCTACTGCCACCTCTGATTTCCATGCTGAGTTGAAGAGCATCATCGATACTCTTGCGGATCTCAAGATAAACGTGGTGCAGTTACGCGAACGGAGGAACAAAGGTGGAGGAGGAGGTCAAAGAGGTTACGACAACAATCTCAACCAAGGAAATCAAGGTAACTTTGGAGGCAACCAAGGTAACTTTGGAGGAATCACATGCTAGACTTGTGGAGGTTCTCATTTCCAACGAAACTGTCCTAACAACGGAGGAAGGAGTGCCGAAGCTGTTAGAATGAATGTGGGTGGAGGAAATCCATCACAAAGACAAGACAAGGGAGTGGCTACTATCGATGTAGTGCGAGATCCATCAACGAAAAAGGAGAGAGTTCAAACTCTTCTCATGCACCGGTGGAGCTTTTAGCTCAAGAAAGGAAAAGAACTCGATTTTCTGATGAACCGGTTTTCATGGAGGAGTTAACAAGTAGAAGTACTCGTTCGAGTAATATTTCGAGTACACCAAGGGAACAAAGAAGAAAGCTGGGGATGGCGGATTTCACCATTTCATCTTCCCAAGCGGGATATGATGTGGTTGAAGATGTGGGTGCTCAGAAAGTCAACATCACTGTTGGACAACTGATCGCACTTAATCCCAGCTTACGAAGGGAACTCATAGGAGGACTGAGTTCTAAGAGAAGCAAGAAGAAGAAACCCAAGAGCAAGACATCGAAGTCTGTGGGAGTTGGTGTGGTGGATGTGCATGCTTCAGAGGTATGCACTAGGACTTCAAAGATTGAAGTCCGGTTGAATGGTCACTACGTCTCTGACGTATGGTGGATGGAGGGTCGGCTGTAAATGCCATATCAGAGAGGTTGATCAAGAAGTTAAGGATGGAACCAACTCGCTCGACTAGCATTGTCGTGAGGATGGCTAACAAGCAACAAGTAAGACCTCTTGATGTGTTAGAGAAGGTGGTTGTGTCTGTGATGGGAGTTCAAACATTGATGTCCTTTCAAGTGTTAAAGGACTCTAGTTATGATTTGCTCCTAGGTAGGCCTTGGTTGAGAGCTGTGCGCACCACTGATAAGTGGCACAAGGGATACTTACGGATTGGGTCTAGAGATCATAGAGTGATAGTACCTCTCTCGGGTGTTGGAGTTGTGACTTCTGACTCTGATAGACCCACTAGTGACTACTGGGGATTTGATACGGAGGATGATCAGAGTGTCTCAGAAGTAGATACCAGAGATTCTTACGATCAAGTATCCTCGTCTGAGGACGAAGGATTTGGTCGAGATGAATCATTACATCAGCTTAGTGCTATTGACTTGTTGCCTCGACTAGCAGTGGAGAAAGATCCTGACAAAGAAGAGTTGAGTGAGGCAGAGATCGTGAGAAGACTCTCTACCTTGAAGTTTGATATCAATGTCACTCAAGACGAGAAAAGTAGATTCCTAGATATATTTCAGAAATATATCCATGTGTTTGCTTTCAGTTACAAGGATTTGAAGGAGGTGACTCTAGAGACACATCGGATCGAATTGGAGGAAAACGCAAGATCAGTTCGACAAAAGCATAGAAGAGTCAATCCTACAACGGTAATGATGGTCAAGGAGGAGATAGACAAGTTGAAGGAGGCAAGTTTCATCTACGAGGTGGAGAACTCAGAATGGGTTTCACCCATTGTGACTGTCAAGATGGTAAGCTGCGAGTGTGCATAGACTATAAGAAGCTGAATGCAATTACCAAGAAGGATTATTATCCTCTACCATTTACAGATGAGATTTTGGAGAAAGTTGCTGGTCATGAGTGGTACAGCTTTGGTGATGGTTATAGTAGGTATAACCAGATCAATATAGCACAGGAGTACCAGCAGTTGACTACTTCCACTACTCCTTGGAGAACATTTGCATTTCGAGTGATGTCATTCGGACTGTGTAATGCTCCGGCCACGTTTCAGAGGTTCATGAACAAGGTGTTTGAACCATTCATAGAGAAGTTTGTTCATGATTTCATTAATAATTTCTGTGTGTACGGAAGAAAGGAGGACCACTTTGATCATGTGATCAAAGTTTTGCAGCGGTTGGAGCAAGCCAACGCTTCTCTAAATCCAGAGCAGTGCATCTTTGGCTGCGAAGAAGGTCTGTTGTTAAGGCACATCATTTCCAAGAATGAGATTGCGGTAGATCCTGAGAAGATGAAGAAGATTGTGGATCTTCCATTTCCGATCAACTTGACAAAGTTGAGACAGTTTCTTGGCATGGTTGGATATTACCGTAGGTTTGTCTTTTCCTTCTCAAACAAAGCAATAGCTTTGACTATGAAGAAGAAGGGAGTTGATTTTGACTTGATAGTGCATGATCAGAAGGCAAAGGAAGCATTTGAGGAGCTGAAAAAGGCATTGGTGACAGCTCCTATACTTGCTAAACCTGAGTGGAGTAAAGCATTTATTTTGTATACGGATGTCTCCAATGTAGCAATCGGTGTACCTTAAGTCAGTTAGATGGAGATGGGTATGATCATCCTATAGCTTATGCTAGTAGGCAAATGGTTCCAACGGAGAAGAATTATTCCGTGACTAAACGAGAAAGATTAGCGGTGATCTTTGGATTGAAGAAATTTTGACACTATTTGCTATGAGAGAAATTTTCCATAGTCACAGATCACAAGGCTTTAAAGTATATCTTTAATAAGCCTAATGCAGAAGGTCGTATTGCTCGTTGGAAGATCTTTCTAACAGAAAATGATTACGTGATCGAAGATAGACCAGGGAAAAAGTATGCGAATGCTGATCTTTTGTCGAGGGCTTATGATGATGAGGGAGAAGAACCGTTTGATGATTCATTTCTAGACGAGCATCTGATGACCATCACAAGCATTGAGGAGATACCATCTGCAAGGAAATCTGGAATTTCCTTGCAGATGGTTCTTTTCCAGAAGGTATGCATACTCGAGAACGTAACGCGTTAATCAAGAGATGCAAACCTTACACCATGGTGAAGAGAATTCTATTTCATCAAAGAGCAGATGGGTTACTAAAGAGAGCAGTTGGTCAGAAGGAGGCGTTCAAGATAATGCACGAGTTTCACGACGGTACTGTTTGCGGAGGACACTTTGCTGGTAAGATAATAGCCTTCAAGATTTTGGATGCTGGTTATTATTGGAGAGGATTTTCAAGGAATGTTTAGACTATTGCAAAACTTGCGACGTATGTCAAGCATTTGCTCTGAAGTCTACTAGAACACCTCCGTTAAGATCAATTCTAGTGTTAAGACCATTTGAGAAATGGGGTATTGACTTTGTAGGTCCTCTTAATAAGACACCTCGAGACAATAGATACATTGTAGTCGTCACTAACTATTGTACCAAGTGGGTAGAGGCTAGACCTTTGAAGGAGACTAATGAAACGGAAGTGGGTAAATTCCTACGGGAGAGGATCATCACAAGATTTGGATGTCCGTTAGAGTTAGTCTCAGATAGAGGAGGAGAGTTTGTAGGGAGCATGACTATTGCTATGCTACAACACTTTTCTATCAAGCCACGAGTAACGACCTCATACAAACCAAATGCTAATAGTCTTGCGGAGAAAACCAATCGTACACTTTGTATGATGCTCGCCAAAGATGCTGGTGTTGAGACGGCGAAACATACTTGGGATAAGAGACTACATGCCATCTTATGGACGTATCGAACGACAACAAAGACTTCTACTGGGTACTCCCCGTTTCGACTGGTTTATGGAGTGGAGTCCAAGTTGCCGATCCAATTCGAATTGGATACTTTCCAAACCATTCAACGGAAGTTGAAGAGGTCGAGGAGAGAAGATGTGGTCAGGTCAAGAAGGGAGCAACTCAAGGAGTTGGAAGAGACCCGAACGATAGCAATGATCTGGATGGAACGAGCTCAAGCGTATCAAAAGAAGAGTTACGACAAACGTTTGGGCAAGAGGGAGGTAAAATCTTTTCAAGTCGGACATTGGGTAATGTTGTATGATGCTATCAGATTCAAGAGAGCTAGGAAGAAGTTTTTTCCTAGATATTTTGGTCCTTTTGTTGTAGATAAGGTGTGGAGCAACTTCACATATGACCTTCAGGAACTGGGAGGAAGGAGATTTGATCGTGTCAACCATGACAAGTTGAAGTTGTTTCATAGACGAAAGTTCTCTCTTCACTCCGAGGACGGAGCGAAAATTTAGTCCGGGGGTAAAATATAACGACCTATGTTACACATAGGAAGTTTGTCTATTAGTAAGGTATTTAGTTATAACTAAGTGTTGAGAATGTTTATTTGCTGCCCAAGTACTTTAAGGAGATATCAAGTTAGTCATGACTAGCTAAAGTTAGTTATGGTTAAACTTAGCTGTACTTTTGGCAGAATTCAGATATTTCTTAAAGAGTGAGCACTACTATTTTGTCATCTTGTCTAAAAGGTAGAAAGGAGGTAGAAAGTATCCTTTATCTCCTTTTTGACTTGATATTAGTGGTTGGATTAAAGTTGTGGACTTTGTGGGCATTAAAAACAAGAAGAGATTTCACATGTCTCCTTTTAGTGGGTCTTAGTGTAGAGGGGGGTGGAAATTTGAGATTCCTTGAGAATATTCCAGAATCCTTCTAGAAGTTGTTGACTTTGAAGGAATAAGCCCATGTGAAAAGATAAAAAGTCCATGTGATTAATGCTTTTATCTTAAGTAATATCTTAGTAAAACCCAGTAAAAGTAATTACGGCTGAGTTACCGGAGGGTACCAAAGTAAAAAACTAGAATGTATAAATAGAGGAGTAGAGAAGAGCTCCTCATACTTGTTTTCACATCGTCGTAATGACAACTTGAGTAATATAGAGAGTGTGTGATATTTTAGCATGTGAGAACTTGTGAGACGTCGTTAGAATGGAGAATTTTAGTTGATGAGTTTATGTGTGTATGAATGAATGAACTTAGCACTTTTCTCTTCAAGTTCATGGTGTGCTTCCATCAAAGCCATCAGAGGTGACCCCTGAGTGAGAGACAAGTCCGACATGTTGCAGATTCATCGATGACGATCGTGAGGTTGAGAGATCGGGAGTAGTTGATCAATAGGACCGCAGAGGGTTTACAGTTCAAGCATTGTATTCCTAGACAAAAAAACATGTAATACTACATCGGGTTAGTTAGCCATCCACCATGGTTGGTTTTCCTCACCACTTATATAGTAAAACCGGATACATATTCGAGTTGCAGAACCCTTCTAATTACTCTCCACTTCCACTCATAACTTGTGACTTACATACCATGCAATAGTTTAACCAGCGACCATGGTAGGGAAACTTTGCTAGATCTTGTTAACTCTCCTACTTCCCTGGTTTCACAGAAAAATCCAGGAACCCTTTTATTCCCACCGGAAGTATTTTAATACTTCTAAACTTGTTACTACTTCCTATCCTAACACGATGAGGATTCTCTTATTATCCTCTTAATTCTTGCCAAATCCTTGCTATCTGGAAGTATAAGATAAATTCTGAAATTATTGAAATTCCCTCTAATTAAGGTGTTACAGTTCTTACCCTAAACCCATGCGTTGCTGATGGCATTGGGAAGACAACACGTTAACTCTACTCATAATAATTACCCAGCCATGCAAAAAATAATAATATATCTTCATTTTCACTTCATCGGACTATCAAGATTAATGCAGAATCGCACTACATAAATTAATATGAATAGAGTTAACTCTGAGTTCCGGAGTACACTTCACATTTCCTTTTACGCTGCTCAATACCTTTTTTGCTTTGGATGCATCTCGTCACGGTCACCGTTTTACCGCAGCTATGCAGTGTACCTTCTGCACGGCGGACCTTTGCCTTTTGTTTCTTTACCATGTTGCATCTTTCCAAAGTACAGTCAGAAGCATTTCTCCTCTTACTCTATATGGTCCAGCTTCTCGCTCACTTCACGTCAATTTGGCTACAATTTGTCAACTTGGCAGTCCCATGAGCTCTTGTTTATTATTGCTATTCGGTTAGGGCTGGATTACACTTTCTCAAGCCGCTGGAAGCTCCTCTAATAAAGCCTCGTGGCGTACCGTCACCCTTACCTAAAATAAAGCAAATAAAATAAGGGTCGTCATGAACGTAAATTAGAACGTAAATTAAAAAGAATTATATTAAATATATAGTATTATATTTGGAGCCAAATCAAATTAAATAGTTGTATATTTTGTGGCTTGCTCAGAGCTAGTGCATGTTCTGTTCAAGCGGTTTCTGTTCCTTTCCATTGTAGCGAATACAAGAACGAATCGGATAAGTCTTGAGGCTTCCACCTACAACTTCACTCCATAATTTACTTCTCCTTAGCTGATGGAACCTTCAGATTCACATCACATGTTTGCAAATGTGTACTATACAACCCATTTGGAAGCTCGTAAGTCTACTTGTACAAGATTGCCAAACAAAGGTGCTCTTCAAACCGTTCATCTATTTTGCTTCTCGTTGGCTTTCTCAAGGTAGAGAGTTCATTACCATTACCAAAGGCTCAGTTTTCTTATGAATTTGCGTGAAAATACTTTCCTCTTCAGACCCTAAACTGTTTAGTCGTATGTGTACTGAAAAGTGTTGGCCTATGTGTTGCTCTGCTCGTGCGAAAATGGTTGATCCAATAGTGAGTTTCAGTGCACGAAATCTTACGCGAACACTCTGGAGTAAAAGATTATTCATGACAGTCATTACTCATAATCTGATTTTCTAACCATACAAAATTCCAGAAGAAAATAACAATTATTCTTTTATCTTATCAAAGCTTATTATAAGAACCATCAACACCCTAATTCATTCTACTCTTCCGGGAACTAATTAAGTTTAGTTTACGCTGGCCTGATGCATTTTCCCAGTTGTTCGCTCTGTTCTATAGAGCCATGGGCATAGATATGAATCTCTATATTTTGGGGTGAAAGTAAATAAAAATTGTATATATTAGCGGGAGTGGAGTAAAGGAAAAGAGTAGCTCGATAATATATGAGAGAAATCAAATCAAGCTTTTTCTGACGTGTAAATAATGTGGAAGATCATTCAACAGTGTAATAGAGACACTTATTTACTTAATGAAAAGAGCCTATAACTGCTTCTCCCTTTACTTTTCTTACCTTCGATGTTATGTCATTCTGTTTTGGCCTGTGTTTTAGCCCGCATGATTGCATCGCCGAAAGATAGTAGCTAGACACACACACACAACTTAGTTGGTAACATGGTAGTTTCTTTTATTTACGTTGGTAACTTCTGTTCAACAAGGGACAAGCTCACCGTGCAGAGTGGAAGCTAGTGGTGCAGTATTGACATGACGCTTGATTTCCTCACCCCATCTGCAGACATAAATGCGAGCAGTGGGAGGGAACATGGTCACAGCACTCTTTGAGTTGCAAAGGAAAGAAAAGCTAGAAGTGAGGAAAAAGACTTGCACACCCAAAGGTGAAGGGAGGTCAAGCCATGAGAACCGTACTAATATGAGCCAGGTTTTCCCCCCTCACCTTTTTAGTCTCGTTGACCGATTCATTCTGCTCGATCATGCCGGGTACAGTATAATCTTGAAAGAAGCCATACCTGCACCCGAAGACTCGTACCGTATGTTGGGGAGAATAATAATAGCCTGCTTGCAGTTCCCAGGATGGAAGTTAGAGAGAAGGACATCCAAGGAGCGTGTGGTGGAGCCCTTCCTTTAATGGACCAGCTTTCGAACTCGAGCGACAAGACATAAAGTGGTGTTGAGAACACTAGGCACCTTCTGATAAGGAACAAACGACAAACGAATCATGAGTGGGTATGGAGTCTGGAGTAGATGGATGTCTTGTCTTTGTGTCCTGTATTCATGGCAGTTTCCTTGAATCATTGCAACACCTTCACCTCGAGACTAGTAAAAGTTACCTGTCCTATCAATCGGTGTTACTGCATATGACAGTTGCATATGCCTCTCCCATTACAAGATCAAGGGAGCACGAGGCTCCATCTCGTCCAATCGTTTTTGCAGTCTGGAAAATTTATTCTGCAGCTACTACTAAATCCATGTTTGTTCCTTCAAGTGGTCAACCCAAAGACTCCATACAGTTCAGTGCAACATGACGCAGAGTGCCTCTTGAATCTTTGGTGGGTAATATTCGCATGGAAGCCTGAGCTTTCCCAACTCTGTCTCTGTCTTCTTCACAGTGGAGTTGAACATTCTCCTTGTTTCTTCTCGATTTGTCGTGGCTGTCCAAGGTAAAAAAGAATGACAGCTTTTCCGCTCAGTATAGCAGACCGTAGATGACCATTCCTTTTGACCTTTCCAGATCTGCATTGAAATCTGGAGCCACAGCTGCAAACAACATTTTGTTTTCGGAGTTTCCGGATCTACTACATTGGAACTGCTTTAGCCTCCTACATTCTGTAGAGGCAAGATATCTGGATCATGGAGTTTAGTCATAACCCCACTGAAGCTCTAGCTACAGTCGTCAAGTGAATCTACCCCTT
This sequence comes from Asterella californica, assembly GCA_036924285.1. Taxonomy (NCBI): domain Eukaryota; kingdom Viridiplantae; phylum Streptophyta; class Marchantiopsida; order Marchantiales; family Aytoniaceae; genus Asterella; species Asterella californica. The sequence continues at coordinate 27,076,804 of JAYKYS010000006.1, read as the reverse complement.
ACCTTCCACACTTGTACATGTAAGCGAAGTCTAAGACCAAAATCTGCGAGCACAAGGATATGCAAAGTTGTGAGTTTGGCTTTGTACTACAACATGTCGCCATTTCCGTGCGAACATAAACTTGGATTTCTTGCAAGAAGGAAGTGCGTAGCTTCAGACGAAGAGAACCTTGCAGGATGGATAAAGCTTCAACCTTTGGCACATGGGAGTCGACAAGAGTGCGGTTTGTGACCGAATAACCGAATTCTTAGTGACTCAAGATTCTGAAATAGTAAATGTATCAAACGACTAAACTCGAAGCAAATTCTGACAGGCGACAAGTACCGTTTCAACGAAAGTAGAACGAGCATGAACATTCCTACCTTTCCAGTTGTTTCCTTCTTTAGTGTAGGGTTAGAGATTGAGTGGTTGATTGTGGTGCCGCTGTGTAGTTGTAGACATACAACTCGTTATACCTAAGTAGCTGGAGCTGTAAAGCTGGCAGTACCATGCGAATTGATTAGGTAATAAAGTTCCCCTTTCGAGGTACAGACATGATGAGCATTGGGACTGATGAAGGTTCATTTCAGAAGGCACATAGGCATCCATTTTGATAACTTATAAAAGACTTCACATCACTTTGGGCAGACTCCTTAACTTATTTCTACGAAAACACTGTAAGTTAAAGGCCTGTCACGATCATCAAGTGCTTTCCACTAAACCCTAAACTAAAGCTCCCACACTGTACAGAAAGCATGAATTTCGACTTCCTGCACGAAACCTGTTCGTTTGTAATACAAGCCTGAGAGCTTGTGTATACCGTAGCTTTCTTTTGCAAAGAGAATTCCGTGAAGGGGGCAAATGTCGTCGAGGCTACAGTGGGAGACAACTGAACAAATGACTTTGCGGAACGGAGTTTTTCTTGCTTGCCAGAACACGGAATTTGGTGATTGTTCGTGCATTTGCATAATTGAAATGAGTAACGAGGAAAGGCGGGAGCTGGGGCTGTACAAGTGCGTGCAATTTCATGATTGAAATGAATGACGAGGCAGGCGCGAGTGACGGACGAGTCAAGGAAGTGTGTCTTACTTTCCGTAATAAATCCCGATCATGTTCGTGCGCGGATGGCATATTCAGCACGTGGATCCTTCTCAATGCTGATTTGGTTCGGATAATCACTTTGTGACTCCTCGTGTAGCCGCATCAGATCTGTACTTCATGGTGTTTGTTCGTTCGTGCTGTTGTACCTCACAGAATAGGAATTTCCTTCTTGTACAACTCTTAACTCACTTTCACAGCAGTAATAGTGCAGCGCAACCCTAAACTAGTTACTGCGTGGTGTGTGTACATTGTACAAGCAGTACCAATCTCATCACTGAAAGCCTGATGCTTGTACTTGTGGCGCTTTCGAGGACAATGTTGTATTGTCGCTCTGAAACGTTATAATGGGCATGGATAGGAATATGCACTCTGATCAGGTGCTTTGCTCATGTGCCTAGACCATCCTTTAGTGCTTTGATCGACGTTGGAGCCATTTGCATGTGCAAGCTACTGACTTCACCTCGTATACTTCGTTGTCAAGCTGACTGAGGGCTGGGGACAGTTGAAGGTGGAGCGCACATTGCAAACAGGTGATCTATCCACTCCTGCACTGCGTGTTTATGTTCGTTTGTTGTTCCACCGTGTAGGCGAATACACACACCCACTCGCTCTCTCTGACTGATATTTCTGTTTCTGTATATTTGTTAGACCCCCATAGCTGCTCTTGGGTGGGTCCCTGGAATGCTTACATTTCAACTCCACAAGAACTACCACCTCGTTATGAACTGGCTGAATCTTTGCATACTTATACGTACACATACTTACATTACAACAGCTGTACCAGGTGTCCCGTCTAGGACAATATGAGTAGTCCAGAATGTCGTAGCTGTCCTCTTTCTCCAGTCTCCATTCCAAAATGGAACTTGAAATCCAGAGATTTACGAGTGTGTACAAACTACCACGCAGAATGGTTGAATTGGACGCCCTACAGGCTACTGTTCGTACATTCTGTCCCTTGCATAGGACCGTAACCGTTCAAGTTCCAGCTTTATTGTCTGTATCTGTACCAGTTTAATGTAGCATATGGAGTTTCAGAAAGGCAGCTTGATAAGTGAAAAATGTCGTCCGAATTGTACATACGATACTTTTATGACGATCCTTTCCAGGCGATCTCGTAGCAGATGAGTTATAAACATGGCCCTACTTGGAGCTCGCGTGACTGGTACTCTATGGCTTTAGACTTTAGTATGCATCTAGGACCGTTTGAGTTCTGGAGTCGTTTCAACCTAGTAATGGTCTTCTAGTTCCTCTCCTATAGTGATTTCATTCAATTTCCGTTTAGACTGCCTACCTAGTAAGTCAAAGACATGCATGCAACCGAAAAGACAGACAGGTGACTCAATCTCACCGTTACCGGCCAGAAGAAACCTTTTCAGCTTCATTGTAGTTCTGAATCATTGACTGTGCTCGGATACCGTTAATTACTGGGGGCCGAACCCATTCATACTAGAGCGGCTGGGGCTCTAGTAGAAGAGGAATATAGGATTTGCTGTTAGATCCTGTCGAGAAAAAGAAACATACTACTGAATCTCGTGTTTGCACGTTGCCCCACGTACGTGCCCATCAGGCATACAAATGCTTCAACCAGCAATGAGTCATGCAAGGAGGAGAATTATGCTTCTTCCGTGTCATCCATGCACTAGCTCCAAACCGGGCTCATTACTGTGAACTGACAAAACCTGTAATGTGGCAAAATGTGTCAGACATTGTCAAGCAAGCATACAATTTCCTCTAAGCTTCAGCACTGTTAATACCGGGAGATGGGGCCTTCTCTCATTATGCTTTTTCGGCCGTCCTCTTCTTCCTTTCCAAGGCGCAAAGTCTTGTCTAGACTAATTGTATTTTGGACGTCTCCGACTCCATGTGAAGCGTTTCACTGATGAGTTGCTGTTCGAAGATTCAAAATAGCTTAAAAAGTCCACAAGATTGGAGTCGTTTTGACCTGCTCAGGCTTGAAACCGTCCTCGTGGTCTTATTATAGAACCTTGTTAAAGGTTCAGAATTTGCTAGCTTGAGCTTCAACGCGATTGAGCTTTTCAGGGGTTCAGTTAGCCCCGTGTTCGACTTTCAAGCTGTGAGCTCAACTTAGCTTGCTAGAGCTTTAGCTGCTTGGATATGGAGAAACTAACCATCTCATGATATCGATCACTTTCCCAGTGAAATCGGTCACTGGTTCTGAATCATGTTGCAAGTGCATACTTTTGCTGGGGTGTCGGTACTAGATGGTTGGTCCCAGTCCTTGGGTATCGGCGCTTGGACTCCAGTGTAGATTCTTGTGGTCTTCGCATGAGCTTGATAGTTGCAGTACATGATTCTTGGGCCAACAAAGCAGAAACATAGAGTTTCCAGTACCTCCCCACCCAGAGCCGCAGAACTGTGAGACTTCTTGGGCTCATTACCGCCTATCAGACCATAGGCATTGGTTGCTTTAGATGTAATGTCTTCTTTCTTGCACACATTCTATTTATCTGGCATCGTTCAGTGCTCCGTTGTCGTGCTTCAGATAATGTCTGTTGCGTTTGCGTTGCAGCGGCGTGGATCTCGGCGAAGCATTAGTTGTTTGTATTTTATGTTGCCAAAGTTTTCACCTATCCTTTTGATGCTGACATACATGAAACCTCACCGCACTTGAAATTATGTTCCTTCCTTGTTAGGCCGCTCATGCTTGAATTCTCGTGCCCAAGTTATATGCGAACTCTTCTACGCTTCATCTTTGAAGATCTGGAGGAGGGCCTTTTGGTCCTTGAATGTTGGTTGCTACACCTATTTAGTTCTCTGTTGTCGCATGAACTTTTTCTTCCCCTCTGAAGTGCTTCAGTTCTCAGTTCAAGGTCCACCAGTACTGCACACGTAAGTTATTGACCAGGTGACGGACTGTTTACGCAGAAGAAGGCTGCTGTTTGTCACTTTTATCTGGGTCCGGAATTCGTGCCGGTAAGAGAACACAAAATCGAGGTGAGGAAGTGTTGCCCTGAACCTATTAAGCTGTTAACGCGGTATTAACAAGGTTGTCTTGTGAGTGCTGGTTAAAAAATGCATCCAGCATGAATTTCAACAGTGTATGTATGGAAGTATTTTCACTTGATGTGCATGAACTTCGAATTCCAACACAGTTCATGGCATTCTCACGAATGCACTGTCAAACGAGCTGATATCAACTCATGCCAGAGTCGTAAACCGTCACTATTGAGTGGGATCAAGAGGTGATTTCTTAAAAATCTGCGACAAGGCTATAAGAACCTAAGGGGAGTGTAGGGTGAGTTATGGTATGGTCGAATCAACTAGCAATCGGATTGTTATTATATTATGAGTGAAAAGTGATTGAAAATGAATGTGAGTGTGAAAATGTTGACTTGAGAATGTGACAAGCAAATCGTTGAAATCCTCTAATTTATAAGAAAAATGAAACTTGCTGTATTCATGTTTTGTGGAGCTAGGAAACTCATGCTGGTTTTAGATCATCATTAGTCGAAGAATATATAAGTCTAATACTTTTAGGTTAATATTAGAATTAAATATTAATCGAAGAACTTGTGTTTTTCAGTGTTGAAAGTTATATTTATGGCTCTTTATGTCACCTTTTTACGAATCTTCTAACTTCTACATGATTTACTCCTACCTTAACTCGAATCTAGTTTACGAGTCTACTTTCAAAGTGAAGGTTCAACCTAGGCACTTCTCTCCTATCAATTACTGATCTATAACTCATCATAACCTTGGTGTTTGGTTCGAGTCTAAGTTTCCTTAAAAGCTAGGTCAAATTAGAAATTGATTGGCTTATCAATGAGATGCCAATTTTTTCCCAAGCTTTGATAGTTACACATACAATATTGATAGAGCACACCATTTGAAAGTCTTAGAGGATGCAATAAATCCTAACTTAGCTTTAAACTCGAGGAGCTCAAGCAAGTTACACACTTATGTTAAACAAAGGGCTCAATAATTACTTGCTAGTGCAATCACAAGCCTCTTATTGTTACCATGATCAATCTAGTCCCTCTTGGTTTTATGTCAAGCAAGAGTACTTCTTGTTCTAGCGGATTGTTAGGGTCGAAACGAATGAGAGTTTATTCTATTTAAATATTTGTTTGATTCCTGAAGTCAATAAGTCTCATACAAAAGTGTCTAATGTGCATGCTCAAGTCTTGATAAGAGTTAGATCCATGGTGTTGTGATCAATTTTGTGTCGAGTGTAATCTTGTCATGTCATTTGTTAGTTCGATTGAGTGCAAAGGGATGCGTATCGTTAGCGTTGTTAGTCGTGGTAGTGCTATTAATGAAGACTTTTGGATTGAAGTCACTAAAGAATATATTTCGAGTTAGAGTTTTTGAACTTCTAAGAACAATAAATGTGTTTAATGAATAAAATTTTGATTCCTTACAAGCACAAAATGAAATTATTTTGATTTGTGAGTGATTTGTTGTTGGTTGATATATGTTTATGCATGTATTTTTAGATTATTTGAGAAAAATTATTCTTGAAATTTTGATTGAAAAGAAAACAAATCATGAATTTCTTGTCAAGGATATAAAAGAGCAGAAGTGCTTGAATGCAAAGAAGTGAAAAATACATTAACGTCGTTAGTTCTGGTAATGTCGTTAGAGTTGTTCATTGAGTTGAGATCATCATAAAATACATTTCGAGTTTAAATTTGTAGTCTTCCATATTTTTTGAGTTGAACTTTCAAACTCTTAGTTACGATAGATGTGTTTAGTGAATAAAATTTAAATTCTCTTCGAACACATAGTGAATTTGACTTGATTCGTGAGTGATCTGTTGTTGATAGATAAATGTTTATACATGTATTATTAGATTATTCGAGAAAAATGATTCACGAAATTTTGATTGAGAAAAATCATGTCGTGGAATTTCTACCAATGATATTGAAAAATAGAGATGCGTGAATGCGGAAGCGTGAAAATTGAAATACGAGAATTATGAAGGCAAAGTTGGGTCGACACGACGTTTCTTGTCTTGTCTTCTCTCGTGTCATGTCGTCAATAAATCAACTTGCTGGCGTGCGAAAGATAAATTTTCAATGGTATGAAAGTGCATAAAACGTAGTAATCCATCTCAACATTATCCTTGAAATTTACATTTAACTTCTTCGTTCTTAGTTTTGGATTATACAACTAGAACATTAGTTTGTATTATGTCTCATTTTTGTATTATTTTTGAGACATAATACAAAATGTCCATAAATATTTATGGATTTGTTTTATGTCTCAGAAAATGGTATTAAATATTTTGAAGAAAGTGATAATGAGATCTCATAATCTTAAAGAAAAATTACACTTTAAATATCATTTTCCATGTTGTAAATAGATGCATGAAATGTGTTAATAGATATTGAATGATGTGAATTAATAAACTACATGATTAAAGATCTTTGGAATTATTACAAGATTGGATATTTAGTTAATAATTTTATAGACATATTATCATAATTTATGATTATATATTGCGCATATGGCTATTCGATAAGCGAGACGTCAGTCTGAGTGGGATTGAATTTCTCTCTTTGTGAATGTTTGAGGATGGAGGATTGTCGTTTGAATTTTTTGTGGTTGTAATCTTTTCGCGCTCTAGTTTTTATTTGTGTGTCGTGCTTGTTTGTGTTGGTGTTTGATTTTCAAAATGATTATTCTAATGTGTTGTCGATTATGAAATTAAAATTGCAGATCAATCAGACTATTTATGTTTATCTCATGATGTGTCAGACTTACGAACCAACAACTCATGAGAGATTATTTGTGGTGATGGTAGGTTCTAGTTGTCCGTATTCTTCTTAGGGATATGTTAGCTCCGAGTTACGAGAACAGTGGTCATATGTGGTGATAAAGTTTTATTTTCAGTGTTCAAGTTGGACAATTGGTTCATGGTTGGTGGTGTGCCCGTGATTGACATAAAATTTTGTCATCACGAGACTCTCGAAAAGTTTCATGAGAGATTCTTCTACAATACGTGACGGGTTTACATGGAGTGGTTGTAAGTATCAACCAATGACATCAATTTCAATGACGAAGATCATTTCGACCAATGTTAATGATACTTCATCGATAGTGTGAGATATGGACGAGAATTGTGAGATCACGAAAAATCATCGACGATACTCGATGAAGTGGACACCATCGAGTCGGATGATTTCATCCAAAAGTTCGACAATTGATGTGATATACAACAGATGGAAAATCGCAATTGTTTATTTCTTTCATTGCATAGAAAGAATTATTTTAGCACTTGGAGAGGTCATCGATGGACGAGTGTCACCGATGGGCTTCTTACATTTTCACATGGGTTTATTCCTTCAAAGTCAACAACTTCTAGAAGGATTCTGGAATATTTTCAAAGAATCTCTAATTTCCACCCCTCCTCTACACTAGGACCCACTAAAAAGAAAACATGTGGAATCTCTTTTTGTTTTTAATGTCCACAAAGTCCACAACTTTAATCCAACCACTAATATCAAGTCAAAAAGGAAATAAAGGATACTTTCCACCTCCTTTTTACCTTTTAGACAAGAGGACAAGATAGTAATGCTCACTCTTAAAGAAATATCTGAATTCTGTCAAAAGTACAACTAAGTTTAATCATAACTAACTTTTAGCTAGTCATGACTAACTTGATACCTCCTTAAAGTACTTTGGCAGCAAATAAACATTCTCAACACTTAGTTATAACTAAATACCTTACTAATAGATAAACTTCCTATGTGTAACATAGGTCGTTACATTTTACCCCCGGACTAAATTTTCGCTCCGTCCTCGGAGTGAAGAGAGAACTTTTGTCGATGAAACAACTTGTCATGGTTGACCCGATCGAATCTCCTTCCTCCCAACTCTTGAAGGTCATATGTGAAGTTGCTCCACACCTTATCTACAACAAAAGGACCAAAATATCTAGGAAGAAACTTCTTCCTAGCCCTCTTGAATCTGATAGCATCATACAACATTACCCAATCTCCGACTTGAAAAGATTTTATCTCCCTCTTGCCCAACCGTCTGTCGTAACTCTTCTTTTGATACGCCTGAGCTCGTTCCATCCGGATCATTGTTACCGCTCGAGTCTCTTCCAACTCCATGAGTTGCTCTCTTCTTGATCTGACCACGTCTTCTCCCCTCGACCTCTTCAACTTTCGTTGAATAGTTTGAAAAATATCCAATTCGAATTGGATCGGCAACTTGGACTCCACTCCATAAACCAGTCGAAATGGAGAGTACCCAGTAGAAGTCTTTGTTGTCGTTCGGTACTCCCATAAGATGGCATGTAGCCTCTTATCCCAAGTATGTTTCGCAGTCTCAACACCAGCATCTTTGGCGAGCATCATACAAAGTGTAAGATTGGTCTTCTTCGCAAGATCATTAGCATTTGGTTTGTATGAGGTCGTTCCTCGTGCCTTGATAGAAAAGTGTTGTAGCATAGCAGTAGTCATGCTCCCTACAAACTCTCCTCCTCTATCCGAAACCAACTCTAATGGACATCCAAATCTTGTGATGATCCTCTCCCATAAGAATCTACCGACTTCTATTTCATTGACCTCTCTCAAAGGTCTAGCCTCTACGCACTTGGTACAATAGTCAGTGGCAACTACAATGTATTTATTGCCTCGAGGTGTCTTATTAAGAGGACCTACAAAGTCAATACCCCACTTCTCAAATGTTCTTAACACGGGAATTGATCTTAACGGAGGTGTTCTAGTAGACTTTAGAGCAAATGCTTGCCATACGTCGCATACGTCGCAACTTTTGCAATAGTTTAAACACTCTTTGAAAATCCCTCTCCAGTGGTAACCCGCATCCAAAATCTTGAAGGCTGTTATCTTACCAGCAAAGCGACCTCCACAAACAGTTCCGTCGTGAAACTCGTGCATTAGCTTGAATGCCTCCTTCTGACCAACTGCTCTCCTTAGTAACCCATCTGCTCCTTGATGAAACAAAATTCCCTCCACCATGGTGTAAGGTTTGCATCTCTTGATCAACGCGTTACGTTCTCGGGTATGCATACCTTCTGGAAAAGAGTCATCTGCAAGAAAACTCCAATTTCTTTGTACTCGTCCGGTATCTCCTCAATGCTTGTGATAGTCATCAGATGTTCGTCTGGAAATGAATCATCAAACGGTTCTTCTCCCTCATCATCATAAGCCCTCGACAAAAGATCAGCATTCGCATGCTTTTTCCCTAGTCTATCTTCGATCACGTAATCGTATTCTGTTAGAAGGATCTTTCAACAAGCAATACGACCTTCGGCATTAGGCTTATTAAAGATATACTTTAAAGTCTTGTGATCTGTGACTATGGAAAATTTCCCTCCTAGCAAGTAATGTCAGAATTTCTTCAATCCAAAGATCACCGCTAATCCTTCTCGTTCAGTCACGGAGTAGTTCTTCTCCGCTGGAACCATCTGCCTACTAGCATAAGCTATAGGATGATCATGCCCATCTCCATCTAATTGACTTAATGTACATCCGATTGCTACATTGGAGGCATCCGTATACAGAATAAATGCTTTACTCCACTCAGGTTTAGCAAGTATAGGAGCTGTCACCAATGCCTTTTTCAGCTCCTCAAATGCTTCCTTTGCCTTCTGATCATGCACTATCAAGTCAAAATCAACTCCCTTCTTCATGTACATAGTCAAAGCTATTGCTTTGTTTGAGAAGGAAAAGACAAACCTATGATAATATCCAACCATGCCAAGAAACTGTCTCAACTTTGTCAAGTTGATCAGAAATGGAAGATCCACAATCTTCTTCACCTTCTTAAGATCTACCGCAATTCCATTCTTGGAAATGATGTGTCCTAACAGTAGACCTTCTTCGCAGCCAAAGATGCACTTCTCTGGATTTAGAGAAGCGTTGGCTTGCTCCAACCGCTGCAAAACTTTGATCACATGATCAAAGTGGTCCTCCTTTCTTCCGTACACACAGAAATCGTCAATGAAATCCTGAACAAACTTCTCTATGAATGGTTCAAACACCTTGTTCATGAACCTTTGAAACGTAGCCGGAGCATTACACAGTCCGAATGGCATCACCCGAAATGCAAATGTTCCCCAAGGAGTAGTGAAAATAGTCAACTGTTGGTACTCCTGTGCTATCTTGATCTGGTTATATCCACTATAACCATCACCAAAGATGTACCACTCATGACCAGCAACTTCCTCCAAAATCTCATCTATAAATGGTAGAGGATAATAATCTTTCTTGGTAACTGCATTCAGCTTCTTATAGTCTATGCACACTCGCAGCTTACCATTCTTCTTCTTGACAATCACAATGGGTGAAACCCATTCTGAGTTCTCCACCTCGTAGATGAAACTCGCCTCCCTCAACTTATCTATCTCCTCCTTGACCATCATCGTTGTTGTAGGATTGACCCTTCTCTGCTTCTGTCGAACTGGTCTTGCGTTCTCCTCCAATTCGATTCGATGAGTCTCGATAGTCACCTCCTTCAAATCCTTGTAGCTGAAAGCAAACACATGGATATATTTTCGAAATATATCTAGGAATCTACTTTTCTCCTCTTGAGTGACATTGATACCAAACTTCAGAGTAGAGAGTCTTCTCACAATCTCTGCTTCACTCAACTCTTCTTTGTCACGATCTTTCTCCATTGCTGGTCGAGGCAACAAGTCAATAGCACTAAGCTGATGTAATGATTCATCTCGACCAAATCCTTCGTCCTCAGATGAGGATGCTTGATCGTAAGAATCTCCGGTATCTACTTCTGAGACACTCTGATCGTCCTCAATATCAGATTCCCAATAGTCACTAGTGGGTCTATCAGAGTTAGAAGTCACAACTCCAACACCCGAGAGAGGAACTATCACTCTATGATCTCTAGGTCCAATCCGTAAGTATCCCTTGTGCCACCTATCAGTGGTGCGCACAGCTCTCAACCAAGGCCTACTTAGGAGCAAATCATAACTAGAGTCCTTTAACACTTGAAAAGACATCAATGTTTGAACTCTCATCACAGACAAGACCACCTTCTCTAACACACCAAGAGGTCTTACCCGTTGCTTGTTAACCATCCCCACGACAATGCTAGCCGGACGAGTTGGTTCCATCCCCAACTTCTTCATCAACCTCTCCGATATGGCGTTTACAGCCGACCCTCCGTCCACCAATACGTCAGAGACGTAGTGATCATTCAACCGGACTTCAATCTTTGAAGCCCTAGTGCATACTTCTTGAAGCATGCACATCCACCACACCAACTCCAACTGACTTTGATGTCTTGCTCTTGGGTTTCTTCTTCTTGTTTCTCTTAGAACTCAGTCCTCCTCTGAGTTCCCTTCGTAAGTTGGGATTAAATGCGATCAGTTGTCCAACAGTGATGTTGTTTTCTGAGCACCCACATCTTCAACCACATCATATCCCGCTTGGGAAGATGAAATGGTGAAATCCACCATCACCAACTTCCTTCTTGGCTCCCTTGGTGTACTCGAAATATTACTCGAACGAGTACTTCTACTTGCTGACTCCTCCATGAAAACCGGTTCATCAGAAAATCGAGTTCTTTTTCTTTCTTGAGCTAAAAGCTCCACCGGTGCATGAGAAGAGTTTGAACTCTCTCCTTTCTCGTAGATGAGATCTCGCACGACATCGATAGTAACCACCCCCTTGTCTCGTCCTTGTGATGGATTTCCTCCACCCACATTCATTCTGACAGCTTCGGCACCTCTTGCTCCGTTGTTAGGACAATTTCGCTGGAAATGAGAACCTCCACACGTCCAACAAGTGATTTCTCCAAAGTTACCTTGGTTGCCTCCAAAGTTACCTTGATTTCCTCGGTTGGGATTGTTGTCGTAACCTCTTTGACCTCCTCCTCCACTTTTGTTCCTCCATTCTTGTAACTGCACACGTTTATCTTGAGATCCGCAAGAGTATCGATGATGCTCTTCAGCTCGGCATGAAAATCAGAGGTGGCAGTAGACATCGTTGTTGGGACAAACGGTCTTGGTACCACCGTTGGAGTAGGAGCTGATGTTGAAGCAATCACCAATTGTGATGGTGCAGGTGCGATCGTTGTGACTACACCAAGAGTCGGAGTTGACACCAGAGCAGCATGATGAGGTTGGATGATATCTCTTTCATCCAAACTCTCTTCCATATTTGTCGCAATCTTGATGACCTCCGCTTTGGTTGCTGGCTTTTTGTACCTCACTTGGGTTCGAATTGAAGGCCTCAACCGTCCCACCAAGTTCTTGGTCAACATTGCTCCAATCTCCGTCATCGTTAACTCCACATTGTCTCTACTCTTCCGTAAGACCGTCCGAAACCGTTGCTCCAACTTATCCACCCTTTCGACATATTGCCGAACTTTCTCGTCGTCCCGTTGCTTCAAATGAGTAAGCTCCATCATGAGCTTCTCATAACTCTCTTCTGGAAGAAATTCTTCGATGAGTGCATTACTCAATGTCTCTCATGTGTCCTCAATTGCACCAGGTGTCTGGCTCTTCACTCGGTCTTCATACCACGTAAGAGCAAAATCTTCTAAAAACTCTAGCAGTAACAACACCCATTCTTCCTTCCTTCTCACGTTGTTTCCGATGCAACCCCTTTTGAAGTCTCGTACAAATGGTTCTACATCTTCATTGTCCTTCCCATGAAACACTCGTAACTTCCCCATCTTGTAATTATTCTTTCTACCCTTCTAATTTTTGTGCAATAACTACTCGCTAAAAGAGTACAAACATCACCAATTCCATTCGCGAATAATCTACCATAGGTAAAATGAAAGGAAATGGTTGTAACAACACCTCTTGTGTCATCTCTTCTCCCAAGGTAATCATGAGTCTGAGTCGCATCACCGTCTTCTCCACCATCCGAATGACGATCTCCATCACAACTCAGCCGAGTCCTCTTTTGAAGTCGACAACTTCTCCGTCTCAGCTCTTTGAGTCTCGTCCAACTTCTCGACTACTGACGTAAGTAGGGCGGCCACATCGACGCACTTGTGTCCTCTTGATAGATCACCCACTCCACAACTTGGACAAGGATCTTCGCCTAGAAGATGAATTGGTGCTGGTGACGATGGACCCACTCGAAGACTTAAATCACTAAACTCCCGCTTCCCTTTAGCTCTCTCGGTTTTGATTCTAGTTGGACAATTCACTACTTTGTGTCCCAACTCTCTACAGAAATAACACCACAAGTCGGTTTCTACTCTTCTCCTCGGAGACTCTACTTGAGGTTTTGTACTAAGGTTTTCAAACTCAAGTGAACAAGATGTAAAGAATGACTTCGAACGCGTCATATATCACTACGAGATACACGAAAGGTTCTAATGTTGCTAACATCGCGTTAGCTCTCTCTCCTCCCAACGTTCTCTCCATGTGTTCTCTCATAATCTCTTTTTGTCTAATATAGAATTGAACTCTAAACATTTTCAGTGATCCTTTCAAGTGAGGTCTCGACAACGGAACCAAAAATGTAAACCCTCCACGATCTCATCGATCAACTACCCCCCTCAATCTCTCAACCTCCACGATCGCCACCGATGAATCTGCAAATGTCGGGCCTGTCTCTCACTCAAGGGTCACCTCTGATGGCTTTGATGGAAGCACACCATGAATCTTGAAGGGAAAAATGCTAAGTTCACTCATTCATACATCCACAAACTTATCAACTAAAAATCTCCTTAAACACATCAACTAAAATCCTCCATTCTAACGACGTCTCTCAAGTTCTCACATGCTAAAAATATCCCACACTTTCTATATTACTCAAGTTGTCATTATGACAATGTGAAAACAAGGATGAGGAGCTCTTCTCTACTCCTCTATTTATACATTCTAGGCTTTTACTTTGGTACCCCCGGTAACTCAACCGTAACTACTTTTATCGGGTTTTACTAAGATATTACTTAAGGTAAAAGCATTAATCACATGGGCTTCTTACCTTTTCACATGGGCTTATTCCTTCAAAGTCAACAACTTCTAGAAGGATTCTGGAATATTCTCAAGGAATCTCGAATTTCCACCCCACTCTACACTAGGACCCACTAAAAAGGAAACATGTGGAATCTCTTCTTGTTTTTAATGCCCACAAAGTCCACAACTTTAATCCAACCACTAATATCAAGTCAAAAAGGAGATAATGGATACTTTCCACCTCCTTTCTACCTTTTAGACAAGAGGACAAGATAGTAGTGCTCACTCTTTAGGAAATATCTGAATTCTGCCAAAAGTACAGCTTAGTTTAACCATAACTAACTTTTAGCTAGTCATGACTAACTTGATACCTCCTTAAAGTACTTTGGCAGCAAATAAACATTCTCAACACTTAGTTATAACTAAATACCTTACTAATAGACAAACTTCCTATGTGTAACATTGGTCGTTACAGCTCAAGATGTGGCTCCAAAAACTTTCACCTAAAACTCGTAAATCATTGGATGAAAATTCATATCATCTTGAAATTTCTTAAAGAACTCGGTGTTTTGATCTTGATGGATCTAAGAACATCAAGTTTGGACTCTGGGACGGCTCGAACAGTCCAACTCTCCTTCACATGTCATTGAAGCACTCCAAATTTCTTTTTTTTCATCTCAATTTCTCCAAAAACACACACTACGATCCGTCTCTTCACGAACCGTTTTTAACCAATGCGTAGCTTGCATATATCTGTAACATGAGCTTTAACCAATGCATTTAGCTTGCATTAGAGTTCTAGTTGGTTATGTACGGCTTGTGGTGTAAACTAAGGGCTTGTACATGGGTGTTGTTTGGATCTAGACTTGAATCGTGCAATATTGGTGTAAAGCTTTTTGTTAGCAAGGGGTGTTTTCTTTACTTTTGAACTACGCTTCGATAGTTTTGGGTCTAGGTTAAAATTTAAAATCTTGTTTTAAGAAGTTGGGTGTATATATCATTCATGTTTATTTCTCAGTTTGGTGTTCTCCGATAAGAAAAATAAGAGTGTATATAAAGTGAGACCTGGTATATCTTGCGAAGCTTGTTCTCGTGGTTGTTTTTTTCTTTTTTGTCTCTATTCAACACATGATATCTCCATAGCCAAGAACCTCACGTTTTCTTGAACAACCTTCACGTAAAATTTGATACGAAAATGATGATGAACTCGACATGAAGATCCGAGGTAAAGATTTTTTGTGTTGGAACTTAAAAGAAAAGATCAACAATCATGAAAGAGGATGAAGATGGATACAATTGTTCGAGGGATGATGGATATGTAGATTGGTATTGTGGGAGGAAAGGACGAGCCATGACTATGGATGAGATGAACGGATAAGAAAGGATATCAAGGATGTAGTTGGATGCAGCAACTGCACAAATGTTTCAAGCTTTCACTTTGTTTTTGTGACAAGAGCTAAGGAACAAACAAAAGAAGCCTTTGGGGACGAAAGCAAAGGATGATCAACAAGCTCGATTTGTTTGATGGGAGTGATATTTCAAAGTACTTGTAGAAAGATTGATACTTCGAGGACACTCCAAGAAGAAAGAGCGAGTAGACAAGAAAAGTAAAATAGGAATGAGATAGGAGAGGATTTGCCTCTCTATGTATGTATAGTGAGAGGTGAATACAAGAGAAACCCTAATGGTGGGTTAGCCTCTAACTAACTGTAACTATTTTAACCGCTCTGGCTAATATTAGTCGTCGATCTACTAGAGCTTGGGGCTATAGCAACACTCCTCTTCAAGCTCGACTCTACATCTTGTACTCCTAGACAATGTTTGAAAGCATCAAACTTAACATAAGCAATGCCTTAGTGAAGATATCGACAACATGATCTCTTGTGCTCACATAACTGAGCTCAATCTCTCCTGCAAGGACCTTCTCTCTAATGAAATGATAGTGCATCTCAATGTGCTTCGTCCTAGCATGAAAAACAAGATTACTAGCTAACTTCATGCTGCTAATGTTGTCTGTATATACAACAACATGATCTGTACACTCTACACCAATATCTGATAGCAAACATCGAAGTCAAATTGATTCGCATGTTGCGATCGTTCCTCCTCGGTATTCTACTTCTATGGATGACAAAGCAATTGTGAGTTGCTTCTTAGAAGCCCAGCTTATAGCAGCGCTTTCAAGTCCAAAAGCGTAACTTGACGTGTCGGTATTTCCTGCCCAATCAACATCTGTGTAGCCATGTAACAACAATGGTCCACCGTATCGAAGAGTAAGTCTGTACGGCATCGAGAATTTCACATAGCGAAGGATCCGCTTGACAACCTCAAAATGTGATCTACATGGTGACTGCATGAACTGAGTAATCAGACAGACGGCATAGTCTGGTCTGGTGATCTTCAAGTAGATATTGCTCCCAACCATTTGTATGTACATGCGTGGATCATCAAGTAACTCACTATCCTCTGCTCTTGGCTTTATTCTTTGCTCTAATGACGTAGCAATGGGTTTGCAGTCAAGCATACCAAATCTCTCAAGCATACTGAGAGCATACTGTCACTATACAAGTCAAACACCTTCTCATCTCTAATGAACTCCACAGCAAGGAAGTACTTGAGTTCTCCTAAATCCATCATCTTGAACTCGGATTTCAAGTGATCTTTGATCTGGGAAATAAGCTCCTCATAGTTACCGGTAATGATCAAGTCATCAACATGGATGGTGATCACAACAATTCGGTCTCCTATCCTTAATGAATACAAGGTGGAGTTTGAACTACAAAGGTGGAAACCAAGAGACTGCAAGTAAGAATTGATCTTTGCATACCATGCTCTTGGTGTCTGTTTTAGACCATAGAGGACCTTCCGTAACTTACACATACGAGAAGAAAACTTCGGATCCTCATAACCTAGAGGTTGTTGCATGTAGACCTCCTCCTCAAGATCGCCATTGAGGAAGACGTTCTTGAAGTCCATTTGGTGCATCTTCTAACATTTCTGAGTTACAACTGCAACTGCTGTTCGAATATTCACCATCTTCGCAACAGGAGCAAAGGTCTCATCAAAAATCCACTCCATGTTGCCGTGCGTAGCCCTTGGCTACCAATCTGACCTTGTACCGACACACGATATCATCCGAGTTGCGCTTGACCTTGAAGACCCACCTGCAACCAATCGCTTTCTTACGCTAGGTAAGTCCACCGACTCCCAAGTTTGTTGGTGACGAAGCATAACAAGTTCAGCTTCCATAGCACTTACCTATTGAGCTTTGTGCATCGTCTCCTCAAGTGAACTCGGTTCTTGTTCTTGAAGAACATTGGCCATATATGCATGGTGCGCAGCAAGAAAACTTTCATGCATATACTTACTCACTGGATGTTTTGCCCGTTCAGATCTGCGAGAGGTAATCGGTGCACTAGTCACCTCCTCTTGCAACTAATCTGACGTAGACGTCAAGGTCTGAGACAAAGTATCCAATGGATGTGGAAGATCCACATATCTGGACGAGTCAAACATACGCTGCAATAGCACTAGCTCATCCTGTGTAGAAACTACACTAGTTCCACTAGATTGTGTTACGTGGACTCCAGCGTTAACAACATCTCTATGGGCAACAGATTCTGATATGGAATCAATGACTTCTCCAGATCCTCCACTCAGCGTACTACTCTAAGGTACTACAATGGATTGACTCCTTAGTTCTACAGTAGGTACATGGATGACTACGACAGGTGCAAGTGCAAACCAAGATTGTAGCTCATCAAAAAGAACATCTCTACTGATATCTACTTGGACGAAAGATTGTAACATCTATATCCTTTCGTATCAAAAGCATAGCCAAAAAGAATACATCTATTTGTTTTCGGATCTAGTTTCTTACGTCTCTCATCAGGTATGTGCACATAACAGATACATCCAAAAACTTTAAGGAAAGAGTAATCAAGCTTACTATCTGTGAAGACCTCCATCTTTGTCTGGCTGTGGACTGTCGCTGTAAGCGTCCGATTCATCAGATACACCGCACATGAAACAACTTCTGTCCAATAAAGTCTAGGTATGATCTTCTCGTTCAACATCACACGAGAAGCTTTTGCTATGTGTCGATTCTTGCACTCCGTAACCCCGTTCTACTGTGGATTGTAACTGCAGATCTTCTGACGTCGAATGCCATGCTCACGAAGATTATGCATCGAACTCTCCAGAAAGAAACTCACCTCCTCCATCGAATCTCAATCAAAGATAGATGATGTAGATTGTTTCTCCACCAACTTGCAGAAAGTCTAGAATGCTAACAGTACTTCGGCAGAGGACTTGTTTCTCAACAAACAGATCCAAGTATAATGCGAATGATCATCAATGAACAACACGAAGTACTAGAAACCGGTCATACTTGGCTGAGAAGCAGTCCATACATCAATGTGAACAAGCTCTAGAAGCTTATTCGCTCTACTACCTGATCCCTTAAAGGGCTGTCTAGCTTGCTTGTCAAACTGACATGTTGCACAGATTCCAGTGGGCTCACTAGATTCGAGTTTGGGCAGACCTGTAACCAGGTCAGAACATGGAAGACTTTTCAGCCTCTGAAAGTTCATATGTCTAATTCGCTTGTGTCAGATGTCAATATCAAACACTATTGGACCACTCTGTCCATACATGGCAGCTTGTAACTTAAGCACAGAGGTATCTAGTTTAAACAGCCTACCACTCTTGCTACCCCGAGCTATGACAATGCTATTCGAATCTTCAATAAAACATCGATCTTTATTGAAGCGCACTTGCAGACCCTGCTCTATCAACTGTCCTACAGATAGCAGGTTTCTAGCCAACGTGGGTACATGTAGGACATTTTGTACACCATAAATGCTGAAGCAAGAATGTCAAGTGGAATGTTATCGTTATGCTGTATCTTGTGCTTTGTGTCATCTCCTGTCATCATGAACTGCAGAGTCTTCACAGGTTCGAGTGAACTGAACCACTCCCATTGGGGAGTCATGTGATTGGTGACGCCGGAGTCGATCACTCTGTCAGTCAGTCTGTGGCTCGAAAGCTACATAACTCTGATGCGTTATAATCAGCAACTGCTCCGAATAGACTTGCTCAAAGACTGCATAACCTTGTTGGTTGCTGTTACCTTGCTGGGGGTTGTTGACGTATTGCTGTCTCTGATTGTTCTGCTTCTTGTAGCACTGATTCGCATTGTGGCCTTGCTTCTTGCAGTAGTTGCAGGAACCAGGCGCACGTCTTTGGTTGTTGTTGAAAGAACCAGACTGTTGTTGGTTCTATTGGTTCTGCTGCTGCTGCTGTTGTTGTCCGTGACCCCGTCCACGTCCAACAGTTTTGCCACGACCCCTACCTCGAGATCCTCCAGAACCTGCAAAATAGATTGATTCTTGTTGATCCGTTGAAGTAGAGCTTCCCAATAAGCGCACCTCCTCTCCTAACATCATAGGAACTAGTTCATCAAACCGCGGAAGGGGTTTTTTGGTTGAAATCGATGTTATAAACTATTTGTACTTGGCAGGCAGTCCTTACAATGTGATCCTGATCAAGACAGTGAGATCAATCTCGACTTTGACAGAAGATATCTGATCCGCAAGCTGCTTGACATGGTTCACGTAGTCGTTGATGCACATCGATCTTTTCTTCACGGTGTTGAACTGCTGCAACAATTGCAGCTTCTGCGTCTCTGTTCCTGGATTGAAACAGACGCGCGAGTGCATCCCAACCTTTCTGGAGTGTATCGCAATCCTGAATGTGACCGATCATCAATGCTGAAACTGTTAGTGCGATGTAGTGAATCGCCTGGTACGAGCGCTTCTTCCACTCCTTGAATTTAGGGTCTGAAATTGATACTTCAGGCGCTTTTTCCTCCTCAGTGATAAGATCTCATAGATCTTGTCCCTGTAAGAATCATCATCCGGAACTTCCACACTTGGTAGTTGTTCTTGTCGAGCTTCTCTCTAGTGATCAAAGACACTGACTTCGCCATAGCTGCAATCGAGAATTGCAATGTTCTTTACGCGAAAAAACCTCATATAATCTTCACGAAACTCGTCTGCCCACACCTCGCTATGAAGAATTCGTCACAAGTCACCACAAAAGCAACTCCGCATACTCCTCCCGAGCGAGAATGAGGAAAGAACCTGTCCGTGAACTGTAGGTGTACAAAACAGACGAAAACGTAGATAGAACAGAGGGCCCTAAATTTACTTTCTTGGTTTTCTCTCCATCTGTTTCGTTACCTCTAGTTTCTAGATCACAATGACTAGCAGTGCAGTGTTTTGATATCGATCTCAATCACGTAACTTACCAGCTCTTCAGCCGTCGGGTTAATTAATCAGTCCGGTACAGATGTGAGTAGTTCTGTCAAGGCATATTCTAACTCTTGAATTCCGAAGTCAAGGCTTCTGGATGCGCCTCAAGAGTTTCTCAAGTCCAAGCTTTATATTGAACCCACAGTAGTGGCACAGTTTCGCAAATGAATGTGCACTTAATTAATGATCAGGCGTGTGACGAGGAGCTGTCAGTGCATGCAAGAGGAAGCTGCCCGCTAAACCTCACGGGAAGGCAATTTTTTCCTAAGGCATTGGACCCTAAGTCTGCGGCCGGGGGCCGCATCGTAGTGCTCCAAGAACCCTAAGACCGCGGCCTACGGCCACAGCATCAAAATGAACAATGCAGGGATTGAACCCAGGACCTCCCCGTCCTATTCTCGAACTCTCACCACCACGCTACCCAGGGGGGATGACAGGATCCTCTCCCGCATTGTAATAAAGCCGTCTCACTCGATCTCTACATCTCCTGTCCGAATTACTCCCTTGCCTACCCGGATTCGCGCGTGGTAATTAAACTCACACGAGAGACGCTGCATTCGTTTGCAAAACTGTGACACCATTGTAGGGTCGTTTATACTCATTCATCCGAATCATACCTACTGTAACTCGTCCTGAAAGTTATTCTCCAGTTATTGATTAGTTAGATCGATGTTATAAAACAGCGGCTGTGCGTACTTTCGAGTACATTTGTTTGGGGGGTCAGAGTGGACCTACACAAGCCAGTAGCCGTATCTAGATCTAGCTCACCAGAAAATCACGTGTCTTTATAATTATCTGCCTTGGATGTTACATATATATAAAGTGACAGGGTTACTTAATCATGAAAACTACGTACCTGGTCGACCTCAGATCCAGATCAAGACAAACCGTACTCGTGGAAAAGATATCATGTTTCTTTCAACTGATTACAGTTCCCACGCAGTGCTTCAAACTTTCAGATTACAGCCGGGTAAAGCGGTTCTCTGACTCTGTTTACTGACTCATATGAAGGGTTTTCCACTGCGGGCCCGAAGGCCCGAAGTTTACATTCAAATCGTTTTAGATGAAATCGATGTTGAGGAAATTATATCATGACTCGAGAATTTATGTAAGTAGTTGTATTGATCTAATGGAAGTACACTCTTATTATGTCACATGCTGGAATCCGTAATACGTACAATTCCATGAATCCCGTCTCTCGTATATATCCGATCTCACGCTTTCCGACTTCGGAGTTATTACGCTAAGGATGTAAAATAGCTTAATCAAGCATTTATGCTGCCGCCTGTACTTGCACTGGGGCTATCCGGTTGGTGTTCATATATATTGTGACATGCAGTTGCACGTCGTAGTATGCATGGAGAAACTTCTGAGGAGAGCCCCTCGGAATTCATTGTGCAAATCACAGTTTCATATGAACAGGGAGCCCTTTGAACATTTACTTTCGATGGAAGGTTTGTTGGATCTCGCTCTCAAAATGTCGGACCAATCAGAAGGAACCATGTCACTGTCACAAGCGCATTCATCAGACTTTCTCTCACTCACCGATGTTACATCATGATTTAAGTTTAATTTGTCTTCAATCTCCAACAAGTTGGGAGTGCATTTCATCTGCTTGCCTTGAGACTGTGTCGGCAGCTCCGTTTGAGCATACAAATTGAATGCTCTGGGGCGAAGCATGCTAGAGAGAGAGTCCAAAAGAGTTTCCAAATCTCCACAAGAAAAAGAAAAAACACAAAAGCCACGCATCAAGGGTTATATTTAGTTAATATAATAGTGTAGACGGTAAGAGGATGATCTAATGGGATATATTAATCAAATACAGTATAATAAAATACAACAACGTGCAACAAAATATAACATACAAGCATTTACACTTTATTTTACTTTTACACAATGGAACTCGTCTAGCTTGCTTAGACCCTTCGTTCAAACGTTAATATTCAAGTAGATTCATTTAGAAGAAGATAATATCTTCTTCTCTGATCATGACATGTGGCTGCAAACTTGACAACTATGATTAACAATATGTAGCATACTCAGATTTTAGACATATTCATGAAATTGTGAACATAGCCTCCAGAATTTCAAACAAACACTTTATGATCATTCCATACTCTTTTATTACAAGCAATGGTGGTCACATTACCGTACTAAAGTCCAGTATACTCCTGGTAGATGCGTCGTTAGTTCCCTCTTGTTCAAAGACAGTTGAAAGACTAAGTGCAAGAGAAGAAAATGTCATAAAGATTTTCCTTTCATGAATTTGACCACATGCTATATTTTATTGCATGCAGTGCAATTTCAACTTGTGCCAAAACATGCACGTACACACCGTGTTTAACTGATGTGAAATGAGAATCTAACCATCTTCCAGTATTTAAACCGGATTTTTTATGATAATAGAGACAAGAAGTTCTTTTAATGTCTTTTTTATTTTAATCTCTGTAACTTGTACCTACTTTTCGCCCCAAAGGTTCTGACTTTGTGTGTATCTTTTCACTCAAATTTCACTCACAGTGACCGACAACCGAGAGAACTTTTTATCTGTAGACTAATTTTTTTTTTCTGTAAGCAAAATAATTAAAGCGCCTATTGGAGTTGGGATACGGTACTATGTTGTTTTCCAATGGATTCTGGATTTTATGAATCACACCAGTCTGGCTTCGAAGCCAGACTGGTGTACTGATTAATGTAGGGCATAAACCTGTGGAGGGAGTAGTCTATGTTGATAAACTAGTACCCTTCGGACATGAACGTATGCACCTTAATATTAACATATCTACTACCAATGAATGTAAGTTCGTGTCCTATCGAGCCTTAACACTGGTGGAGTATCAGTTTCTCCATACTAAACATTGGCATATCAACTTTTAGACCTAAACCGAGCCAAAATTGTGATTTATCAGCTTTCCGAACCTAGACAGTGGCATATGGAGAAAAGATGAGCATTGATCGTTTATCAGAAATAAACCGAGGAAAAAATAAATTCAAGGAGAAAGCCAGAAACGGTTTATGTATTATACACGGATCTCTCAGATACGGAGCAGCTCAATAGAGAGGGAATACAGATAAATTTCATCTTGTTTTAATATTTTGCTTTCAGCCTGGGGTTTACCTGTCTTCTCATTTAAGGAAACGTTGAAAGTTTTCTTCTTGCGAATATTACCTTAAAGAGATATAGCCAGTAACTATTTCTATGCTTCCATGTAAGACCCGGTCCGATGCTTTACTTCTTTTTTCATATAATTTCCTATTGGTCGGAATATGTCAATCCGTTTATGATCTATATAACTTTGATTGCTCTCTTTTCCCTTAACCCCACTCCTCTAGATAGTTTATGGTTTTCTCCTATCCTGCAGTTGGCAAGCGCAAAGAGGCAATGCAAATCCATCAATCTGAAACAATAAAAAATACCATCTAATGTTCTTATAAAATTACTATTGAAAAACATATACCCATTACTCCACCAATGGCACCAGAAATAGAAGACAAAGTACCTAATGTATAGATCTACAGGTGGCATGTCGAAGAAAGGATTAGCCTTTTTCGTGAAACCGTGCTTGATAGTCTTTCCACACGGTTTTCCAATGACCTACTCTTTACTGTGACATATATACACTTGGAAGTTTATTAGATTCTGAAGTAGATCAAAATTGTTTTAAGGTTCAATATAATTAATAATGCTTGACTGTCTATCCGAGATTATTTAGTGTCTCACATAAACAAAGTTGAAAGTCACATGTTTCTTCTTTTTCTTAGAAGATAAACTATCTAGATGAAGCATGAATTAATTACTGACTTAGTCTAACATCAACATTCATTACTGGCACGGAATATCATGATATTAAGCTTTCACCAGTTAACGTTTCTGTTAAGAGTTGAGGATGTTTTTCTTGGATGTTTTTCCTCGAAGATCTATTCATTGACATACAAAGTTTCTTCGAGATCTTGAAAAGAACATAGATGGTTTCGGGGTCTCATCCTCTTCACTTGAACAATATATTTTACAAGAGTCAGGTTTACAGTAAGGTATTAAAAAATTTCTACTGGAAACTGGGATTACTGGATACAAGTAATTAAGATTTTATTAATTTACGTCACAAAGATTTACTAGTCGGATAGTGTGAGATATAAGCATTCCAGGGAGTTCCCAAACCTATCTAAATTATAGGTTTTTTTCAAATAATAAATTTGTTTATTTTTGCTTCCAGGTTGTGCAGTTCATACCCGTTATACTATTAAATTTAGATATATATTTCAGTGGAAAAGTACCTTGAAATTCTAAAGGATGGAGGTGAGATCTATACGGTAGTGGAGTTTGCATGAATGATAATAAAGTTTAAATTCACACCGTTCTATGAAAATAAAACTGTCTGTTTTTCTTAAGGAGACGGTCACTGTGGCATGTATTCACATAGGCTAATGATATGCACCCCTCTAAAATTAATATTATACTTCAGTTAAAATAACAAAAGCTAAAATATATGTATAGTACCCACGGGGTATTAAATGTCTACTTAAACAACATTTACGACAAAAAGAGTCCTAGTAGAGTTTTCAAATATAATTGTCGTTTTTTATTCCTACTAGGCTTTTGAATCCACGTTTAACTTTACCACAAACATGTGTATAAAAGGAGAAAACGAATATTTCTTTTTTCTTTGCTTTGTAGTAATTAGCTTTGACCTAAAAAGATATGATATTGTTTTTTCCTAAAGAACGATCCAATTTCAGTTCCATGGTTCTCTGTAAATACTACCCTGATTGGGTAGAAATAAAACACAAAAGGTAATTTAAGCTATAATTCAACAACTTCCAGTTTAGTCTAATGTCAAATTTATTGGAAATGAACTAGTGCTAGAATAGACTAAGGCAAAACTGTATGTCACAACATAAAGACAATATAAGTGTGAGAGAGAGCTCCTTGAGAGAGAGTGTAGGCCAAACCAAGAAGAATGAATTACTTAATGTACAATGGCCTTGGGCCTGAATAGTATAGTAGGGGTCTTGACCTTGGTGACCTTCCGAAAAGTGATCACCTAATATCCTGAACCAGTTACTGAATATGTGCTTTCATACTATCCGTATTCTAACACTCCTACTCAGTAACAGTTCAGATAAAACACTGTCCGTTAGAAAACATTCTCAGCTTTGGTAGCAGATGTTCTAACTTTGGAGCTCATAAGCTCTTTGTCAAAATATCTATGACCATGTCCTCAGTAGGTCAATCACGAACTTCTATAATTCTTCCAGCGACATGATCTTTAATGAAATGATATCTGATGTCGATATGCTTCATACGGTCGTGGAACTTGCTAGTGTCGACAAGAGTCATCGCACTTTGATTGTCACAATATGTCATGGTGGGCTCCTTGTTGTGCAATCTGATATCAGTCAGTAGCTGATGTAACTAGATTGTTTCTGAACAGCTTGTACTAGGAGCTACGTATTCTGCCTCTGTGCTTGACAGAGCTACTGACTTCTGTCTCTTAGAGGACCAGCTAATGGCTCCTCCAGAGTAAATAAAACAGTGACCTGACATAGAACATCTTGTCTTTGTGTGTCCTCCCTAGTTAGCATCGGAGTAACTGAACAAGGAGTAGGGCTGGACGATGAGCATACTCAAGGTATAAATGCAAAATCCCCTTGATGTAACAAAAAGTTTGCTTAATAGCGGCAATGTGTCTAGGTCCAAGACTCCTCATGAACTAGGAGAGTACACTAATGAGGTAAGATAAGTCAAGACAAGTGCATACTATGACCGAATCAGTAGAGTTAGCTGCACTTTGGTAAGGATAACTACCATATAGTTTCTTCTCTTTTTAAATGACAAGAGAGTAGTCCGAAGAAAGCTTCTCGTCTGTAAGCCAAACTGAAATAGCTTTGTGTCACGTACAGAGTTTGACTAAATCTGATACTGTCAGAAGACGGGTCACGATTAATTTCATGCTCAGTCACTGATGGACTGGAATATCCGTCATTTTGAACTGTGTGCTCAATTTTCTCTTTACGTGGGATAAGAGAACTTCATTGCTACTGGCAGTCACAATATTATCCACGTAGAGATCGAGGATGACGAAGTGTGCAGACGGAAATGTTTACTAAGTCCAGTGCAGATGGAAATGTTTATAAAATAAACATTTCTGTCTGCAACGGACTTAGTAAATCCAAGAGAAAATAAGAATTTATCAATAATCAAATATCATTCTCTTGAGGATTGCTTAAGGCCGTAGAGAGTCTTAAGCAATCGGTATACTTGGTTGCGTCTTGCTGCAATCACTCCTTCCGAATCACATATATATATTTTCTTATTAAGTGTCTCATTAAAAAACTAGTTTTAACATCTATTTGATGTACATGTAGATTATATTGTGCTGAGATGGCAAGGATAAGCCGTATTGACTGTATACGGACTACGGAGAAAAACAATTTTGTATAGTCTAGCCCGTAGATTTGAGTGAAACCACGAGCCACAAGTCTCATCTTGTAGCGAGCAATAGACCCATCAGTATTAAGCTTTAATTTAAAAGTCCACTTATAAGTTATCGGCAGATGTCCTTGTGATAAGTCGGTTAGTTTCTAGGTACCATTTGATTCGTGAGAATCCAACTCCTCCTTTATTGCTCTCCTCCACTTATCAGCATCAGGAGAAGATACTACTTCTGTGTAAGAAACAAGTTCCATTGCACAGACTTGAGGGCTACCATCAATGCTATCGAGTGACCTGTTTTTTTACCTGAGAATACACTAGATATCTAATTGTGGAGAGTACATGCAGCACTTTACGACTCAGAACCAACGACCATCCAAACCTCTTTCTGACCCCCAAATGCACGCTGAACCTATCTCGATGCGATATCTTCATGTTCTCTCGACAGTTTATCTCTCACTCAACTAGAGATAGTTTCTCGTACCTATCGCCTTGTTGCGCCAGCAGAAGCTCTTGCTCAGTAGGTCACGAACTTTACACCACTAACATGCATACCACAAACACATGTTAGCGTCCATGCACCACTTAGCTTAAATCTGTTTGGTCCGGACCAAAGCCGGACCGTCTCTCTAATCATCAAGCTCAACAATCCTTAAGTCCCGACCTAGACCCGCATAGGTTCGATCCCAAACATGAGCAAGTCACAATATGACTTGGGGTGGACTTCTCATAAAGTCTAGGGTCCTAAACGGTGTCTCCAGCACACCTAGCGGCCCAACCGCTCGTGATGTCCGTCTAGGTCTGGTACTCGAACGGTGGTCTAACCCGCCGACTCGTTCTCTAGTCTTGCCCGAGCCCTTACATCGTTCCTAAGTTCAGACATCCAAGTCTGGACCGGAACGTGCCTTGCAATCGGCCTAGCCATCACCTCATGTCCTCAGAGTCCGCCCGCTGAACCATGGGGTCGGGTGACTCGTCCTGACCCACCCATGCATCAAGCCCCCCTCATATATACTTCTGAGGATCGGCGGCCCCGCCCTCCTCTTTGGTCCCTGAAAGTTATACCACAACTCAATCGTGGTTCGTCCAATAATTCTCAGCCTGGAGGTCAGTTCGAGGAGTTCTACATATCACTGAAAAGCCCTCGCCGAGACCTTTCCAATGATACCTCACTCGTCTTGAGATCTTACGTGGAGCTCCTTCCATGATCTAAAACGTCGCTAGAGCTCCAACACTTAGCCGTTTTTCGGAAACTTGTGGTCCAGATCCAATTTCGAACCTTGTGGTTCGGACCAGCATCCGAACCACGGTCCATCTGCGTCTCGGACCCACGTCTCAGACCTATGTTTCGATCTGTTCCCAGACTCGCCCTCTTAGGTCAGCGTTCGTCTGGGGTCGTCTTGGGATGGACCCTTAGGTCCTTACCAATGTTCCAACCTTGATTCAGGAAACCACTTAGGGTTCATCTGATCTAGACTTTGCGGCCAAGCCGTTTAGTCCTACTCGCAGTTCCACAACCTCGCGCAAGTCCAGTAGGGTTCTATTGTTCGCGTCTGCGTCCGATCTTGAGATTGAGGGTCGAGACACTCACCTCTACTTTGGAGGTTGATGCCCTCATCAACAATGATCCTTTAAGTTAACACCAAGTTCAAAATGGGTAGCCAACCCCCTGGCGTCAGAATTACGTTCTGGTAGCTAACCCGCAATTCCCTTCTTGGCTTGAGTCTGAAGTCGTCGCTAGAACACTTAGAAAATTCCAACTAGTCTCGGAAAAAGCCTTACTTTTTTGGCCCACCCTAAACAAAACTAGTTGACAACTTCTAAACATTCTACTTAAGACTCTAACTTGCTAACTATAAGTATTCACACCTACTTACGAGGTCCGCCGAAACTCACTTTCTGGTCGTAATCTGATTTGACTTAGACGCGCGACTAAGTTTACTTTGCAGTTAGAAACCCGCAAAGCAAGATCACCCCAAGCCCCAAGACAAGTATAAAAGTTCATACTTGCTTTGTCAACGCTACGGCAAACCTAAGTCTTGATTTAGATGCTTATCCAAACCAGCTCACTTCCTTTGAGTGTGCTTCGTTCCTCCTCTTGACAACATCCTAGGCATCTGACCAAAACTAGTCATAGCCATGCACTACCAATACACTTAGACAAATTTCAAGAAACAAAATCTTTATTTTCATAAAATACAAGACAAAGCTACAAAGTCCATCGGTCCAAGTCGCCTGAAGTTGCTACTCGTATGGTTTGTTGTTCCTTCACTCCTCGCTTGGAAAGAGATGTCCTCATCTTGTTAACGTCCTTCTTGTCTCCGTTTGAAGAGGTTCAATACTTCGCTTGCATGTGTTAGCTCTTCCTCTGAGACCCAAGTTGCTTCCTTCAAATGGTAGCCACGCCATTTGACCAAGTACTCCATTCGGTTAGATTTACGCCGTGATCGCAAAATAGTCTCTACCTCGTGTTCTGCTTCGCCTTGCACGATATCAGGTTGAGGCCTGAGAATCTGTTTACGCTCCGACCGCAAATCATCCTTGAAGTATTTCTTTAATAAAGAAACATGGAAAGTCGGATGCAACTGCCACTCGGAAGGAAGGTCTAACGTATAGACATCTTCGTGCAGATTCTTGACTATGACAAAAGGTCTCGCAAACTTCGATGAAAACTTCGCCGATATCTCCTTCGGAAGGGTGAAGTTCTTTGCACTTAACCATACTTTCTCGCCCACTTGAAACTTCACTTGCCGCCGATGCTTGTTTACCTGCTTCTTGTACCGTTGCTGTGACTTCTCGAGGTTCTTCTTTACTTGTTCCTCGCTCCGTTGCATTTCCGCCACCAACTCTTCAGCTGATGTTTGCCGTGTTCTTGATCGTGTCGATGTAGAACTCCCTGCAAGAGTCAAGTCAAGAGGCCTTTCTGGCTCACGTCCGTAAGCCAGCAAGAAAGACGATTCGTCGGTTGTCAAATGCTTCGTGAAATTGTAGCAATACTCCGCAAGACTGAGCCATTCCGTCTAATCACTTTGGTCCGCGCTCACATAATTCGTCAAGTATTGGTTCAGAACCGAGTTAACTCATTCCGTTTGTCCGTCCGTTTCAGAATGAAAAGCAGTACTGAATTTTAACTTAGTTCCCAACTTTTGAAACAAGTATTTCCAAAAAGAACTTGTGAACTTAGAGTCTCGGTCTGAAATAATACTCCGAAGCAATCCATGTAATGCCACCAAGTATATAAGAACAACCGAGAAGTCGTGAATGTTGTTGCAGTATCCAAGGTCGGTGCAAACTTCACTAGTTTGCTAAACCGGTCAACGATCACAAAGATTGCATTTTATCCGTTTGAGTCCGGCAGAGAGGTGATGAAGTCCATGCTAATGCTTTCCCAACGTCTGGTTAGAATCGGCAAAGGATGAAGCAACCCCTTTCATACCCCTTTCAACCCCTTCTTCTCATAAGAAACGCGGTTCGCCTGACATGTTATGCACGTTTTCACAAAGTGGACGACATCGTCTTTCATGTGGGACCAATAAAACTTTTTAGCTACAACTGCTAAAGTGGACTTCTCTCTTTTATGGCTTGATAATGACGCATCATGACATTCTTTGAGCAACTTAGTCCTAAGTTTTCCTTGTCCCATATAAACCCGACTTTGTTTGAACATGAGTAAGCCATGTTTCAGCTGCATGTTCTGCAACTTGACTACTCGCTTGAGTTGTTCTATGTACCCTTTTGCTTGGTTATCGCCCATGTAACCTTCATGTATTCGTCTCTCTAAGTTTGACTCCTTAGGATACATAGCTCGCAAAATCTGTGTTGCGAGCTATGTATTCTTCCTTGCGACTCAAGGCGTTGTCGAGTTGAGAGTTTTCCTGGGAAGGGCGGAACCTTCTGGCTGTGATAGATCTTGAAGGTTGTGTTTAGTCTACTTAGGGAAGCGTTGGACTTCAGGCTATGGCTTCTTACTATACAGAGGTAGGCTTCAGATCAAAAGGGAACAGTATAAACACTCACTCAGGTCGAATGGACCCTCCAGTATGTTCAGGAAGTGAAGATCAGATCAGATTAGCAGTAATAAGGTCAGACAACGAACTTTAACGGTCCAGAATCAGAAACATACGATGGTTCAGACTTCAGAACTCCTCCTACATGTAAATGAGGCTCTACTGACCATACACACGAAGTTTCAGCTTGAGATCAAATCAGAGTGTCGAGATATGGGCAGAAACGTTCTGAGCAGAGAAATTACGGCAATTTCCGGTACCCAGACAGCTATTTCGACCTAGAACAGAGAATTGGCTCGATCACTTTCAAAGATTCTTACAGGATTTGCAATACATAGCTTGTTGAACACTCCTGTGAAGTTGGGCCTCCTGATTGTACACAGAACTCCAGATCTCGCTCTCTGAAGTTGACGCTCTAGATTGAGAGCTTTTCGGACCCCCTCTGCTTCAGCGGTCGCCCTGAATTACTCACAATTTCAATTGACATGAAAATTGGGGGACAGTCGTAGCCCTGCTGCCAATGAACAAGACCTCGAAGGTTTGAAGCGATTTTCTCAAATCTACTGCGATTGACACCGAAAACCCCAAAATCAACAGAAGTGCTACAATTCTGGGACAAATCGAACTTCAATCAGCCATAACTCCTTCTTTATTGCTCCAAATCGATCAAAAATTTTGCTGACAGTGCTTGGCACGACGAACCCTATCTCCCTGTGCTCTCAGATTTCGAAGTCCCTTCACCAAATGCTCGAACTCCTCTTAAGACCCCTACTACTAAGTTTAGCAGTACACAAAGACAAAATTGGACCAATGGGAGTTCATAGCTTCACTCCCCTGTCCTTTTGTGTCCCAAACCACGTGGTGACTTGAATTTGCACATAGGCTACCACGTCAAGCCCCTAAAGTGCCAGCATAGATCCTAAACTACATGCGAAGACATGTAAAACGACACGTAATCCCGAAAGATAACCTAACCTCGCTAGGAAGCATGCATGGGCGACACGTAATTACAACCCATGAGCTTAACTCCATCTACATGATAATCAACCTACTAAGACTCAAAAATATATAACATCCTCCAGTATCGACTTCTCTGAGGTCCTAATTTCACTCAGAGAGACTAACGCTTGACAGAGAGGTGAATTATTTACACTGTAAAATGATTCACATCACGACAGCGTTAAGAACCACATTGTCCTTTCTCGCTTTGTGGTTTAATTCCACATTCATGAGGGCCAAGGTATCATGCCACCGTAGTTGTTTTGGCGTCACCCGATCATGTGTCTCAAAGTACTTGAGCGAAATATTATCAGTATACACTTGGGTTTTGTGAAGTCCCAAGTAATGCTGCCATTTCCTCAAGCAATGAACCACCGCAAACAATTCCTTCTCGTGAGTCGATCATCGACTCTCTATCCCAGACAACTTCTTGGTTTTGTATGCTACAAGTTTTCCATCCTACACCAACACTCCATCAATCGCATAGTCGCTCACGTCCGTATGCACCTCGAATAATTTGTCAAACTCCGACAGCTTCAAAACTGGTGCCTTTGACAAAATAGATTTGATCGTCTGGAACGCATCATCCACCTCCTTGGTCCAACTTATCTGTGCGTCTTTGCCCGTCCAGTCCATCACCGGCTTTGCGATCTTTGAAAACTCTTTCACATGCTTGCAATAGAACTGCGCTAATCCTAAGAATTGCCGCATTCTCTTCACTGTAGTCGGAGGCTCCCACATCACAATCACATCCACCTTGTGCATATCCGGGCCGACTCCTTCTGCATTAATGACATGTCCTAAGAAGTTAATGTGTTTCAAACTAAACTCACTCTTGTCAACGTTGACAAACAGCTTATGCTCCCGCAGCTTCGTCAAGAGCACCCTTAGCTGCTCCGCATGCGACTCCAAGGTTTTGGAGTAGATCAAGATGTCGTCGATGTAAACGATGATAAACTCATCCATCTTCACGCAAAAAATTGTGTTCATCAATGTATTGAACGTCGAAAGGGCGTTGCAGAGTCCAAATGCACCACGACGAATTCAAACGATTCGTATCTGACAAGCGGTCTTCTCAACATCTGGATCAGCTATCCGGATCTGGTAATATCTTGACTTCAAGTCGATCCTGCTGAAGCACTTTGCGCCTATTAGCCTATCAAAGAGATTATTATTCTTCACCGTCACCTTATTGAGTGCACGATAATCTACGTAGAGTCGTAACTTCCCATCCTTCTTCTTTGCAAAAAGAACTGGGGCTCCATAAGGTGACTTGCTGGTTCAAATATATCCCCACGCTAATAGCTCACCAAGTTGTCTTTTCAACATAAGGAGTTCCACCTGATTGAGTCGGTAAGGGGCTTTGGAAGGTGGTTCTGATCCTGACAAGACCTTGATCTTGTGATCCACCACCCACCTTGGAGATAACTCAGCAGGTAACTCATCTGTCAAGACATCCTCAAACTCCTTAATCACTTTGCGAAGCACCTTCGGAAGTTTAGTCGTGTCTCCTGATGTTTTCTCTTGTTTGTCACCCGTCATCAAATCTGCAACCCGCATCAAACACATGACTCCGTCGTTGAAGTCCATCTGTTTGTCTTTGATCAAATTCAATTTTCCGCGCCTTCCGGATCAACCTCACTCCCAGCTTCCGCTCTTTAACTCTAACGTTCAACCTTAAAAGTTTTTGCCTAAGTTCCACTTCAAACCTGTCCAAGAAAGTGTTCCCCAAAACCGCATGGATATAATCCATCTCGCACACCGTGAAGTTCTCTGTGAACTCCAACTTCTCACATGCAAATCGTACGTCCAAGGCCACCTCAGAAGTTTGATACGTTTTGCCCTTGGCAAAGCGCACATGAATAGGCGTGTCTGCCTTGGAGGTAGACAAGCCCAACTTCTTCACCAACTTTGGACTTATGAAGGAGTGAGTCGCTCCTATGTCCACAAGAAAAGTAACATCACGATTAGCAACTTTGGCTTGTAGAAACATCAGTCTCAGCGTCTTCTTCGTGGTTCTCAAGGTCACAATCATCTGGCTCTCCAACAAGTCCTTTGCAACAAACGCATTCATGCTACAGTTACTAACCTTAAGTTTCGTGCACCCCTTAGTAATATGACACGCCCCGTCACAATTGTAGCAAGTAAACTTAGCGCCATTGTCCTTCTGAAGTGTTTGCCCCTTAGGTTTTGCTCTTGTTTGCTGCCGAGACAGAAGAATCCTTCCGATCCTTCTCACCTCCATCCCACTGTCGCTTGAAGCCATTGTTCTTCTTCTAGAACTTGTCCGTGCTACGTGGTTCAAAAGGTTTCTGTTGCTGGACTTCATCGTCCTCAATTCGCTCCGCTAGCTTCAAAAGTTCGGCACTTGTCACAAGGTAGTTCTGACATCCGGAAGAGAGCCTTCTCCAAACTAGACTTGAATCCCTCAATAAATATATATATTTTGGTCTCCTCAGTCCACTTGGAGAACGAATCCAGCTTGGCATTAAACTCGCGCACATAAGCACTTAAGGTCCCCGTCTGCTTCAACCTAACTAGCTCGACACCATCTCGAATCCTTTGATACTCCGGAGTGAATCGTCCCGCGAGCAACACCTTGAACTCTTTCCAACCAAGCGCCGAGACGGTCAAGACATGTTCATCCCTGTATGCAGTCCACCAGAGAAGCGCATGATCCTTCAAGAACGTAACCGCCGCTCTCACCTTGTCTAACTCCTGAGCTTGTTGCGTCTCAAAGTATAGGTCCAACTCAGTTAAGAAATCCTTAACTTTACGAGCTCGTCCTATACCTAAAAACGGGGTCAGAAAATTCGTCTTACAAAGCTTTCTGGTAGACGAAGAACTCCCTTGGTCTGTCTCAAGCTCAGCAATACGTTTATCCCTGGAAACCATACCTTCCTGCATGGTCTTCATCATCTTGATGAGTTCCGCATACAAGGCTCTTTGACTTCCCGCGCCTGAATCGTTGAGCACCGTTCGCAAGACTCCATCTTGCTGCACTGGTGTCGCAGCTGGTACTGGGCTTCCTTGACGTTGAGGCGAAGGTTGTCGGTTATCATCCCCTGACTGTGCCTCGGGGTTAGCTTCTAGTCGATCTGGTCCCCATGTCAGTCGCCACTCGTCTCTTGGTCTTCCTCTTAGAACTCTGTCTTACGTTGGTCATCGCTCCAAGTGTTCACCTAGAAACATTGATCCGCTTTGTGTCTCGCGTCCCTCCTCAAGCGTCCAGCCTTCAGCCGTTACCTCAAGTTCTCGCTCACCGAAGCGTTGGCTCTGATATCACTTTTGACGTACCTATCGTCTTGTTACGCCAGCGGAAACTCTTGGTCAGTAGGTCACGAAATTTACACCACTAACCTGCATACAACAAACACAAGTTAACATCCATGCACCACTTACCTTAACTCTGTTTGGTCCGGACCGGAGCCGGACCGTCTCCTTAATCATCAAGCTCAGCAATCCTTAAGTCCCTACCTAGACCCGCCTAGGTCGGTCTCAAATATGAGCAAGTCACAATATGACTTGGGACGGACTTCCCATAAAATCCAGGGTCCTAAAAGGTGTCTCCAGCACACATAGCGGTCCAACCGCCCGTGATGTCCGTCTGGGTCTAGGCTCTCGAACGGTGGTCTAACCCGTCGACTCGTTCTCTAGTCTTGCCCAGCCCTTACATCGTTCCAAAGTCCAGACGTCCAAGTCTGGATCGGAACATGTCTTGGAACCGGCCTAGTCATCACCTCATGTCCCCAGAGTCCACCCGACGAACTCTAGGGTCGGGTGACTCGTCCTGGCCCACCCATGCATCGAGCCCTCCACATAATACTTCTGGGATCGGCGGCCCCGCCCTCCTCTTTGGTCCTTGAAAATTATACCACAATCCGATCGTGGTTCGTCCATAATTCTCAACTCGGAGGTCAGTTCTAAGAGTTCTACATATCACTGGAAAGCTCTCGTCGAGACCTTTTCAATGATATCTCACTCGTCTCGAGATCTTACGTGGAGCTCCGTCCATGACCTAAAACGTCGCTGGAGCTCCAACCGCTTTTCCGAAACCTGTGGTCCAGACCCAATTTTGAACCCTGTGATTCGGACCAGCGTCTGAACCACGGTCCGTCTGCGTCTCGGATCCATGTCTCGATCCCACGTCTCGGACCCACGTCTCAGACGTATGTTTCAGTCTGTTCTCAGACTCGCCCTCTTAGATCAGCGTTCGTCTGGGATCGTCTTGAGATGGGCCTTAGGTCCTTATCCAATGTTCCAACCTTGGTTCAGGGAACCACTTAGGGTTCATCTGATCCTGACTTCGCGGTCAAGCCGTTTAGTCCTACTCGCAACGTTCACAACTTCGCGCAAGTCCACTAGGGTTCTATTGTTCGCATCTGCGTCTGATCTTGAGACTTAGGGTCGCGCAGATAAAATCGGGATAACAAACACGGGCAACATGTTTCTGCCATCACCGCAAGCACTCTTGGGTCTGCTGGTCATCACTCCAACCTCAACACAAGAGAAATACCAGCACTCCTAAGGAAAAAGAAAACTAAGCGTAACGTTTGCACACAAATCTAATCCAAACCTATTGGGCATACAAAAAGGCATGCGAGTATGGAGAGGATCCAAACACAAACAATACTAATGACAACTCTCCATATTTGTGATTAAGTACCTTGAAGCACTAGCAAAACCTCGAAGTCGACGTTTTCTCCAAAAAAAACTTTAAATCTTACATCTTTTGAGGTAAGAATCTCTCAACTTTATCTCACTGTCGCTCCTCAAATAACTCTAAAGAGACAAAACAAAGACCAATATGTAGCCTATAGAATAAGCTCTCTATAAAAGTATTACATCCAGAGAGATCATCTCTGCGTTGGCAATTATACTTTTTCAAAGTTCGCTGTTTCTATAGCATTCATAAAACTGCACTATGTTATTTTCATAGTTTCGGCTTCTGTACTAGTCAATTGATAGCAACCTTGACATCCTCAGAAACTTCATTTTTCAGCTCTCCAACAAGGTATGCATGCACGAATCCAAGTAGTATTGAGCACACAACATGGTACCAAAGATGTTGATATCTTAGAATATCGAAAACTCGTCATAACTCCTTTGTTCTTGATGCTCTGAAGCTGAAATTCGACCTCCACCTTCTATCATATCTCCTTAACAACTGTAGAAAGTTTTAAATCCAAGTCAAACCCAACTCTCACAATCAACTCAGATGTGACGTTCACTTGATCTTTCTCTCAACCTCTCATGATATATTTTCGGCAGAACTTTGGTGTCCAATATCTCATTAATTACTTGACCAAAAGGTCTCAAACTTCTCAAGAAATTGAAGTGCTTCATTCACTACCACTCTGTAAAATTTCAGAACCAGACTTTCAACCAAGCTCTCGGAATGATCCAAATCTTAACTGTCAATGACACAAGATGATATGCAGACCCTTGTGTACAAAACCAACAATATCCTTTAACCCAATAACTCAAATGATCCAAAATTTCACAAGTAAGTAGTTGATTGTATCCTCTCAGATCTTGGAAAGTTTCATAGTCAAAATCGATGCCAAGCTCTCAGTATCGCTCTCAATGTCCTCTGATAACAATCGCTCACTTTCATAACCTCGGATTTGATTTACCTAGATGGCCATAACTTAGTCATTCCAACTTGAAATCGATCGATCTAGAAGCCCATCAGTAGCCCATTTCGAGAGCTTTCCAACAATAGTCAATCCTCTCCAACAACCCTAGAGAACTCTCTGAAAGTGCAAAAAACCTCATAGAAATAAAATTGATCATGAATTTGAACCCTCATCTTCAATTGATCAAAACTCTATCATGCGAGCTTTGCATTGAGCAGTAGTTGAACCCACGAGCATCTTCGTCTTCCAAGCTTTCCAACCATATCTAGAACTCTTCGAATGGATCACGGGAAGTGCTTCCAATCCTAAAAAATGTGAAGAGAACTTGGTGGAAAATGATTGATCAAACTTTCAGTCAATAAGAAACAAGTTGACAAAAGTTTGTCTTTACTCACATGACCAACACACAAGGAGAGGATTTTTATCCTAAGTACCATTTGGGCACTCAAAGCTTTTATTAAACAAACGCGTGCTGTTGACGGTGTCGTTGGTCAAAAAGCACGTAGACACGATAACACGAAAGACATAACTAGACTTAGTATAGGGTCAGAATGACGATCCTAAAACGGTTGACAATAAATGGAACAACAAACGGAACAAACGAATCTATTATCTGATTGTAATAATCCTTTCAGAAATTCTTCACGATAAACTCTCGATGCGTCACTTTTAATCGACTTTAACAACATATTTCGATCCAAGTGTTGAACGGAACTCTCGCTAGAAAGTTCAGATCCAATCGAGGATCCATATCACATCAGAGTAAGATGTAGACCATAAGATCTCAAATAGCATCATAAGTGACTATCGGAAGAATGATAAGACTTGGTATAGCCATTACCACAACCATAAACAACTCTTTTCAATGAACCACCATAAACAGTTGAAGGTGATCACGCGACAAGCAATGGAGCTTAATGATGAATGGGTTCGCAAGTGAAAGATCAGGAGCACAAAAAGATCTTTCGTTCATGTTTGTCACTCTTATTATCTCTCACTCCATTCGACAATACTCATAACACTCACGACTAGACCTGGATACTCCACACTCGATGTCCAAAGCTCCACACACCTCCTTTCATATACAGCAAAATCGTAATGACGACAAGAGTACTAACTTTTATCTCCACTCAGCAGAGAGTACATGGATCATCCACATGGAGTCTTATCTTTTCACACGATAAGATCTCGATGGATCCACAACATCCAAACAAGTACGATAAAGATATATACACGATTCACACTCTAGCCAACTCACAACACGACAACGTCCGCTTAGTACACTTCCGGGACTCCGAGATCAACGATGAAGGGTCGTAGTCTTCGTCGGAGTTCCGTTGTGGGAGAATCGACTGACGAGCTGATCGTCTCAGTGGAGGCGATGCCGGAAGATTCAATGAAGGAAAAGAGGACTCGCTGTGGATAGAGTTGGAAACACGTGGTATGGATGAAGAGGAGAGAAGTGGTGAACGTGAACGTCGGTCTCTTGGGGCTCATGAGTGAGTGAGGAAGCAGCAGAAGAGGCGGACGAGTGAGGAGGAGTTGAGAAAGACTCGTCAAAAATGACATCACGAGAGGTGAAGATATGACCATCAGATTTCTTCTAGAGATGATAACCTTTACTCTGGTCACTATAACCGAGGGAAAAATACTAGTGGCTCATCGAGCTTTGTGCGCTCAGCTTCGAGGACGTGGGAAAAAGCACGACAGCCAAAGACGTGCAAAAAGAAGAGGTCGGACCGTCAAGGAGTAGCGGAGTCGTAAGAGTGTCAGAATTCATAAGGTGGGGTCATGGGAGAAATCGTCTTATACGAACACGGGTTCTGGAGAAAAGTGGCATATGTGATGGCTTCAGCCCAAAAAGGCTTGATGAGGTTGGCGGTAGAAAGCATGGAGTGGACATCATCAAGCAAGCTACAGTTCTTGTGCTCAGCTACACCGTTCTGCTGAGATGAGTAGAGGATTGTGAACTAATGCTGAATGTCACGCTCACGACAGAGGTCGCTCGTTGTAGTAACAAGAGCGGAGGGTCGAGGAGGTGTCAAAGGCTGCTTGACACAAAACCTTGGAGGCTGTCCAAGAATGTGAAAGAGACCAGGGTCGAGAAGAGTCCACATCTGCAAAGATGGACAAATTAAGAAGAGTTGAGTATGTGCCATCCTCATCCACATCACTGTTAGAAAGATTGAGAAATGGGTCCCGAGTGCTAGAAAGGCGGTCAGGAACATTTTTGACATGCTCAGACAACTGCGAGGAAGGACCGAGCAGGTTGAAAACTTATGAGGGCAGGTTGGGAAGGGCCAAAAATGATCATGGGTGTAAGCCAGACCGGAAGGACTAGAACACGGATCGGAGGAGGTGGAGGATGAGCCAGGGGGCGGCGTGGACTCGTGAAGGTCCGCTTGCACGAGAAGGCTAGCACGGATCCCGGAAGGACCATGTCTAAAGCAATAAACATGGGCTCCTGGTCAATGAGAGTCAACCTGACCTCTCGTGATCTGAGAAATCTTTGACAGCCAGTGGGACGTGCAGAGAGGGAAGAGAGACATACGGAAGGGGGAGTTGCTCTCGAGAAGGAGGTCAAAGGACCTAATTCCTCAAAGAGTGGTCGATCTAGGGGTGTGCAATGGGGTTCATTGACTGGTCCCTGTCAGTCAATGACCAGCGTGTGACGACGTGCAGCAGGATCCGCGATCTGTGTAAGGGAGCGGGTCGTGCGCTCAAGATCGAGAACCGGTGGGTTCCAAGTCGAGAGTTGCGCTCGAGCTTGGAGGGCCGGGTGGAAAAAATGTCAAAGGACGTTTCCGTCAGGTCCGTTCGAGAGAGGATAGAGGTCAACTGAGGGTTCAGGATTGATCTCCTGAGCATGAATAAATCATCAACTGTCAGACATGGAGCTAACAATTATCCAAATCTATCCTTGAGATGACAAAGTCCGTTATCGATTAAACACCAGCCCCCCTTCGTGTCAAACTGCCGACCTGAAAATAGATTTTCTGCAGGGCATGCACGTGAAGGACGTCACGTATGTACACATGCTCGTCGTTGAGCAGAAGTACTTCCACCATGCCGAAACAAGCAACGTGGATAATTGTGTTGTCACCAAGTAGAATAGCAATGTTCTCGGTGTTCTCAGCTGACACATGTGAGTACTCGATGAACTATCGTCAATTATAGAAGTTCGTTATTGTCCTATTGAGGACATGATCTCATGTATTGTGTCATGTGGTGTGTGGCACCCGTGTCCACATACCAGTAAGAGTAAGCTGTCTGCACGACTGCAGACGAGCATTAGACCACAGAGACCCGACGAGTGTTGTTGTTGTTTTGTGAGTGTCGATTGTTATTCCCGTTGTTGTTATTACGGCATGGCTTATTCATGTTGTCAACATTAGAATTGTTGTTACTGCTGCTGGTTCTGTTCAGACACTCAGCGATGCGGTGTTCCTTGTGACATTGAAAACAGTTCTCGTTAGAATCTGATGGTTTTTTTGGTGGCTGATTGTCTCTTTGCCGGTTATTACTGTTGTTGCGTCGGTTATTGTTGTTGCATCCTCCTTGCCGACGTCCTGCAAATAAAGCAATCGAAGGTTCAGTCTATAGCTTATGCCCTATCATTTCCTCCTGGATAAGAGAAGTGATAAGGTCCTGCAACAAGAGATTCGGACTGATTCTCATCACCTGCAGAAAAAGCTGGTAGTTGTTGGGCATGCTGCCCATCAACACGA
The DNA here is from genome assembly GCA_036924285.1 of Asterella californica. Lineage (NCBI taxonomy): Eukaryota > Viridiplantae > Streptophyta > Marchantiopsida > Marchantiales > Aytoniaceae > Asterella > Asterella californica. The sequence continues at coordinate 27,035,727 of JAYKYS010000006.1, read as the reverse complement.
GGACTTGCTCCTCGTTGTCCACTACTAGTCCAGCAGAAGTCATCTGCTGGGAGGAGAGACTTAAAATTATTGTGTCACTGGGTTTCATCTTCAGAACTCGCAACTTCTTTTTGAGGTGCATCTTCGTCACCATATCTTGATCAACGAAGTGCATGGTCAAGATAGTCCATGCTTCATTTGACGTGGTGCAACCCATAATATGTCCTCTCCACTATTCTCTTTATTGATTGCCGAGAGTGCATTCACGTCACGTCGATCCCAGTCCGTGATACTGATGGGGTCTGTCACAAGAGAAAGAACGGATACCGCAGTACCCCCGAATGTCGTGGCACGCGGTCTTCGTGCATTCTCATCCACGATGTCAAGCACACCATGGACCTTGAGTCGCAAGCTCGTCTTGTGCTTCCATAGCGTTAAGTAAGTCGTCAAACTTCGTCCAGCCTTTGGTGTCAAAGGAGGCAGACATTATGTATTGGATTGGTCGCTGGAACTGTAAAGTTCCGCTAGCAAAGGTACAGAATCACAGGGCGTGGAGCGTCCTCCTCGCAGCAGTTGAAAGCGGTCCTCCAACTGCTCACAGCTTAGGACCGAAGACCTACCTACTGCCTATGCTATGTGCTAGTGCATCAATAAAGCAAAGCTATGATACCATATTGGAAATAAACTAAAGCAAAATAGTCTAAAGTAAAACTGTATGTCACAACATAAAGACAATGAGTGTGAGAGAGAGCTCCTTGAGAGAGGGTGTAGGGTGAACCAGGCAGAATGAATTACTTAATGTACAATGTGAATAATATAGTATGGGTCTTGGCCTTGGTGACCTTATGGAAGATCACAATATATAATATCCTGAACCAGTTACTGAATATGTGCTTTCATACTAACTGTATTCTAACAAGATTTCATTATTACCATTGAGGAAGTCACGTTGAAAAACATTTTTCGTTATTGGTACTTTTTCTATGCCTCGTGTCGGTAAACTCTAGGAACCAGGATCCTTTATACTCGTGTTTTGCTTTAAACCTCCACAATTACAAGTGCTATTGGCTACTCACAATGATTACAAGTGCTATTGATTACCCAGTAAGTCCCATTTTGTGGGTTCTCCTTCAGAGAATGAGAAAGTTAACCGTTATTTAGAAAATGATTCTCGTGTATTACTTTAAACCCCCACTATGATTACAAGTGGTCCAGTTTACCCATTAGGTCACATTTTGCGGGTTCGCTTTCAGAGAATGAGAAAGTTAACCATTATGTACAAAATTATTCTCGTGATTACATTTTCAAACATGAAATCTACTTAAACAATAATCAAATGAAAGCTCTTCACTAGCTTTACAAGTTGTGCTTCATTTCATAACAAACTACTTAGTATAGATTAAGAAATGTTAATATGAAGATTCATGATTTCTTGGAGCTGAAGAGAATCTTTTTTGGAGTACACTGAAAAAAGAATATTCATTTTCAGGCTTTTATAGTCATACCGGGATTTAAGATAAACAAACACATATTAGTTAACAGTAAACCTTTTAAAGATATTAAGAAAAGCTAATCTTTACCTAAAAAGTTAATAATATGGTCAAACTCTTCTAGAAAGAGAACGGTCAGCATGCATGATGTGACAAGTGATAGAACATCGTCATATGTGCTTGAATTGTCCATTGACATAAAAGGGTCATGGATTTCTGCTAGCTACGTACTTCCAGCTGAAACACAACTATAAACTCCTCGGGTTATCTCATGCATGGCGGTCTGTCAGGAAAACGTACCTGGCCGGATACCGGTAGTATGTGTGGCCGGCCGGCCGGATCATAATTATGATGCCCAATATATATATGCGTAGTACGTATGTACACGTGTTCGATGACACTGAGGCCGACAAAAGCTCTTGTACCATACGCATCTTTCTCGTTCCTGCAGGCATTTCTGTATAGAATCTTATCCACGCCACTGAAGTGGGCATGTAGACAGACTTCATGGCATGGTGGGCATGAATTATATTCCAAGTTCCTCAAGGCGCTGCATGCGAGTCACTAACTTCAAAGTAAAGATGGTATGTTTATCCTCAAAGATCTTGTCGATACAGACTTGTATACAGGTACTATACTGCAGGACTCCGCTTTTTCACTTTCTTTTCCGTAAATATGAGCTTTAATCTCATCTCGATGACATGTTTCTCATTTGTTCGAAACACGCCTTAACTTCAGCTGCAGCTACTAGATTAAAGAGGCAGCGTGAAAAGAAAGCAAAATGTTCACCGGTTGTACCTTTGCTCGAGCTCGGATCCTTATCCAGAGAATCGTGAGCTGTTGGGAACGTCTGGTGATGGTATTCATGAACAGAATTCGAGGATCTTGGGGCAGTGTGCATCAAGAATCTCGGAGAACGGTGTCCAGTTCTTCACAACTTGCACATGAGCCTACTAACTAGTAACGTTTCGAGCTAGATTCCGGATCCGGACAGCAGATCATCACTTCCTTGACGTTTCAGAATTTGCGTACATGAACCGTAACTGAATGTACGTAAATGTCGCGAATTCGAATTTCCATGCCCACTATAATATATGATCACACCAAGAATATGACACTGAATGGCGTAGATGAACGAAATTCAGACTCTCGATCGTTGCGTATGAACTGATCATGAAACTTGTGGTAGATTTGAGTTGCTTGATGCCAAAGCTTACTCCACTGATTAGACTCGATCGGGTGGGATTCGAATTCCAAGCTTGGGAGGATGACAGCAATGGGCCGGGGGACCGTACGTACAGTGATCTCTGGCATGGCCACTAGAGATCCAGATTGCTTATTTGTGAAAACGTGCTGCCAGTAAGATATCTTACAATAGTCCTTCGCATTCGAATTCGACTTCCGCAACGATATTATAGAGAACATGTACATGCATGTGAGAAGGAAATCTCATCGCATACAGGTGTCCGAAGTGGTGGTAGCTAGCTAGCTAGGATTTCGAAGACAAACGTCCGACTGAGTGTGATCATGATTCCCTAGCCTGCAGCGTTGCACATTCATCAAGCTCACGTCATTCTCCAACTCTCAGTTCCTACAAGTCAATACGCTATTATTGTACTATAAATTGCTGTTGAATTATGTTAACTCGAAAATGCTCTCTTTGTACAAGGTACGACATAGTTCCAGTGAACGTGATGATTATAGCTGGACCATACTTACCGTCACCATATTCAGCTTGCAGCTGCAGGTACATATGGGCCCTTAGGAAGTTCTACCGATTTCGCGAGTGCTTAAATTACGTTTCCCCATCAAACGGGAGGGTTGAGTACGTACTGCTGAGCACTAATGATCAAACGGTACAGCCGTCTACAGTCTACAGAAGCAATGTCTAGCAGAGATGCCGAGAGGAATCAATAGTACTAATCTGATCTGTGCATGAGTATATTTGCAAGTAGAAAAGCGAGTAATAACCCTTCAAGCCCGGCCCTCAAAAGGCGTTATGCACGCCTGAGAACTCGTGCATTACCATATATACATAATGGACAGATGCTTGAAAAACTTCGTTTCTGGAAATTTGCGTTCGCGTAAAGGATGTCCACAGAGGACCGACTTCAAAATTTCGGTTCTCTTCGGAAACTTTCGTTCCTTAAAACGTCTGCCTGACATGGGGTGATCATGAGATTACGGGATTACGATCTCTGCACATTCAAACAGGTGGTGTAAAATTACGGCTTTTGGACCTACGAGAACTACTCGTAGGTTCAGAAGCCCACTTGAGCAAGCCGATAGTGCTTTACGTTAAATATATTCCAGAACTAATTCTCTGATCATGAAAAATATGCATGGCGGTGAAACCCTGTAAAAACGGTCCCGGATCTTCAGCTTCATTGCGGCCGGGTACTCACGTGTCAAAAAGAAGGAAGTTCAATCTGCCCTGCGCGACACCTCTACGTCACTCATGGTCCTAGTAAGATTTTAGAACTACGCTTCAATTCTAAGTGGTGGATGGGGTTGAAGTGACCGATCGATCTGATCATAACTTGCGACAGGATTTGGAGCGGAGTGGACTATCAGACTTTCACTCACAGAGAAAAGGCAATCATTAACTTTCAATAAAGTTGTCTACTGGCAGTTCGCGATTGAAAAGTGCGTACTATTTGCACTGAAATATTTAGGTTTTCAAAACTCAACATGGAAATGCTGTGTAACTTGCGCCTGACAGCAGTTTCAACTACAGTAAAGAAGGTCCATGCCGCATGTCTTCGAGTTCTAGATCTAGTTCGGCATCGGAAAGTAGTTTCAACCTGTACACAAGTTTGCTTGTACAGACCAGCACAAGACGGTGCAACGTACGTACGTACTACAGCTGTGCCGGACTAGTTATGAGATATCCGTTCAGTACTGTAACAGACAGAGTCAGCTCTAGAAGTCAACGCGGTTCTGCTTACGAGCTAGATATTTACGACTGAAGTCGTAATTAGCACGTCGATCGAAGTTGCATATGACATCACAGCTCGCAAAAGGTCCGACATAGGGTGTATACTACAAGTTTGAGTTAAAATCTGTCTGAATCTTGCCTCCAACTGACCCAGCATTTACGCAATATGGCAGCACCTGGTGATCTCAATCGTGCCTGGTGACTCCACCTGATCGGTCTTGTACGAAAACATGTTAGAAGATGCGATTGCGCATGAATTAGTTTTCATGTACGTAAATTACGAGAAACATATTTCATAAACTCAGGCTCTAATTAATATATTCACCAAGAAGATGAAGAAGAAGACCACATGTGACAGACAGCAAGTTCTAGACTAAGTGGAGATTGCGTCTAATAATCTGCGACGAACAGCTTCATCATAAGCAAATCGGGGTTCTCATCTACAGCTGCAGCCCCGGGTATTTCCAGCGCTAGTCACCTGTTTGCATCCACCTAGATCATGTTTCCAGTTGTAGGACAGCTGCATCACCATCCTCGTACGATCAGCAATATACACTGCACATATGTCATAGTGACATTCAACTTTGAAGCACCAGATGTTGTTAACCGAAGACCAAAATGATCACGTGTGCTGAGGAGTACAAAAAGTAGTTCGAATTCCTCAGCATGCGAACTTTACAAATTACAGAGAATTGCTAGTCTACGACCGCTTTCTATTTCTATATCATTCCTACACGTGGAACAAGCGCTAGCATCTTAGTAAGCCTAATATAAGTGCTGCTGTTGGTTTATACTGATCCACAACTGTTACAGGAGAATTGTAACACCACCAGGTAACTTGAGTTGACTAAAATCAGCTGAGAGTTATCTAGTTAGACGATATGTTGCGACATGCACTTCATGGCCCAGCTGAAATGACTTTGCGTGCTGGTCTAGATCTGGAATTTGTGATCATGATGCAGGAATATAGGAGGGAGCTAGCGGACCAGGTTCATGTCGTGCTGCTGTGTAGTTCTGCAATTATATATTAGTCACTGCAATTATGCACTGATATGATCCAGATCTAGACCGGACCGATCTGAGATGGAACTAAAGGAAACATGCGATATTTCTTGAGGCTCTTCTAATGCTTACGTTTTTTTCTACTTTTACAGGGAAGTTTATAGGAGGCCATAGGAGAAAAATTGATAATGTCAAGACCCTAAAGATGGAGCGCTCGATCTCTCCATGCGCGACTTCAGTTTCACCACCTTCATGATCAGGTCTGTATTCAGATTTATGGCATCATAGTGTTGTTTTCATGATCATAAAGATACAGATGATTCCTTGGTCTATATTATATATCCACCAGCGAGAACGATTTTCCCATCATTGAGAATTCCTTCTTGCAAATGTACACGTGAAATCCAGATTCGGTCTAAGGACAGATATAGAATACTGAAAGAATGCGTATGCAACAACCCAGAACAGAAACCGACGTCAGCGTAAAATTCTTGGGTGGAATTACATGACATATGCATAAGCAAGCTGTGGAATAAGAATGCAAATATGAATCTTAAAACTAGAATTTCTTGACTGCTGTAAGCAAGGTCTCCCTCCCGCCACACGTTCGTGATGCCATGTAACGAACTACAGTAGCATGAACTTCGAATTCAACCCAGCAGGTCTGAGTCTGAAGGTCTTTGGGTCCCTAATATTCTATTAAAGACTGTGACGAGCTCCAAGTCCGTTACTTTAATTCTTTTGTAGTTTTCGTTGTGAACTAGATACAGTGTTGAGTGTTTCAGACGATCGATTCATGACTGACTCAAATGACGAACATTCCCAAACAATGCTCCAGGTTTACGGGGAACAGACCAACTTGCTTCCATCATGCGGCTACTTCTACGAGAGTTGAAAGCTTAAAAGACAGCAAGAAGGAATCGCGGCTTTGGTATCACATGAAGCGAGTGAGTGCCTTTATCTGCTCGAGCTCGGTTTGGGTCATTAGCACGAAGTGTGCATGCACCGGCCATACATACCTATACCCCGCATGTCGAGGTCAGTTAGAGTAGTTAGAACGACTGTGAGGCTGCAAATGCGCGAAGTCACTACCTACTGATCATGAGGTTCACTCAGCAGCACTATGTCAATGCGACTTCTCAATCCATAGCGGGAGCAAGAGCTGTTACCTTGAATTCCGGGACCAACTGACATGGTTCTAGTACAAACAACAATGCAAGTCCTTTGTCTCCAAGCCTACATGCAGCACTTCGCTTGCTCGAAAGTGTTGACATTCTGCATTAAGTTAATGGCAACCTCCCCGGATAAGCGCATAAATCGAGTGTACTAAGTTCGACCTGGTGGACAACACCGATATTAATGTCTCTGATTACCGATCACCAACAAGTACTTAGAGATCTAGATCTTATCCTCACTGATCACTATTCATAGTTTTAGCCACAGTATCGCATTATTATTAGTAAGTGATCACCGTCAGTATCTACACCGTGAGGATAAATTATGTGGTTCAGAGGTGCATTAGATCCACAGGACATGATAAGATTCGTTCGAGCTTCTTTCAAGGCTTGCAACCATTTCGTTCAAGCCTTTTGATAATGGATACATACAAGCTAAAAGATTCATTTATATATTCACAGTCACATTCTAATGTCAGTTAAGAACCATCAGATTTCAGTATCCCAATTCGGTATATACTTAACTAATTCTGGGCTCACAAAATAAGCAAACTTTCAGAAATCTTCGTGACGAGGTGGAGAGCCCGCACTGAAATATCTGCCTGTTACAAATTAAATACCTTTGCTCACATGCTGCATATATTATGACGTGTGCTTTCGACACAGCATTGCATGCATATGCCAAACTTAAGAACCGAGAAATTCTGGGTTATGAAAAACCGCCTTTAATGAATTAAGCTGATTGATATTCCGGACAAACAATCTAAATTGAAGAATTTCGAGAATTCACCTCCTATAGACACAACAAAAGTGTACAGAAACCAGACATATCTATGAACACTTCGTCAGGGTTACCATTACACCAGTGACACTGCCCTTAAGCTTCTTTTCTGGAAGTATTAAGGACCTTTGGAATGTTCCAAAACGTAGAAACAGGTTCCACATCTGATCTGGTGTCTGGACTCCATCTTTTAAAAGCACCACACACCAGCCATGTGGTCGTGGCATGGTGACGGCAATCTCCTCCAAATATCTCTTACATTGTCAAACGTATTACGTAAAAGGAATTCTCCCAAATTCATATTCTGCACTTAAAGCGTGGTGTCTAGACATTTTTACTCTTCACAGTCTTCATCTGAAGTCTCTTTCGAAGGTGGCAGTTTTCGAGCAATACAAGTATTCACATAACATACTGCTTTTTTCTGGAGATAATTGCTCTCTTCGAATTCCATACACGATCTGAGGTTCAGTTGAAACCGTGGACTTCTCAATCTGTTTTCTGGTTTTTTTTCCTCACCGTACTTCTCACGGGCCCTACGTTTAGTAGTGGTGGATGAGCAGTCCCCGATCCTAGTGCACATTCTGTTCATGTGCTGTGGGGGCCGCAATTTTCTCTTCTCAAGCGCGGTGTCTTGCATTATGTCCTGTATTTTAGGCGATGCCTTTATGTACAGAACGCTTCCTCAGCAGGCAGTTTCTTCATTACGAATGAACTCGGAATATTCAGCCTATGTTCTGGCCACCATCATGAATATCTTGAACTGATCACTTCTTGATTTCTGTTAAATTGAATAAGGTTTTAAATGACATATACTACTTCTGAACAGTTTATATCAGTAAACCGATTGTCTTCAACCGCATGAAATTAAACATGAGGCTCTTAATTAAGATATAGCTGTACAGATTGACTCATGATCAGCTTTCTACTTGTAGTGCAGGCCTCAGGATTGTTCAGACTGCCCTGAGAGCTTAACCTTATGCTGGTGTACTGCGGATCACCCAATAAATTGGTATTATAATCATTCTTCACCAGATATTTATGTTCATCTCTCATTGTCACAGCTTTCAAGGTTTATATATGCAGTTCACATCTTCATCAAGCTCTACTAACCTCCAGCTTTCGCACCCACCTTTCTGTGCTATATGATAACTCCCTTCTTTCACTTTTAACATTTCTTCTAGCATTTTCTAATATCCAAATCTGCTTATACGTCAAGTCTTAGAACTCAGTCTTTCTGCATTAGATACCTTACGTAATATTATTCTTCAAAACATTTAAGAATTTCCAAATGTTTTAAGATGGTAAACGTCTGACCTTCACTTTCCTTTGGATTCGAATCAATAAGTGTTCTTAGTTAGTTTCAGAGTGACCAAGCACTAAAAGACGTCTTCTTGTTAGCACAGGCACTCCGGACTACGATATGTAACATTTGTTAAGAAAGTTAAAGCGGATAAGTAATACACCATATCCCAAGAGCAAATACATATAGTTATTGGGGGTGTTTCAGCAGTATTCATAAACCAGAAACTAAAAGAATACAAAGAGAAATGAAGTAATTATATAGACCAGATAAGGAAACCTCTGCGTGACTTAATATTTAGTGTTTGGGTTACCCAGACACTTCACTTTTCTGAATCCCCTGCAAAATTTTATGTGGTTCTCCGGGTTACCCAGAGCGATTTGCGTCTCTTCATAACTTTTTAGTCTGATTTCTAAATCTGATGTGGAGGTAGTACTGAAAAGCACGCTTGAGAAGCACTACCGTTTTGTAACAAAATAAATTAACTTTGATCCGAAAATGATCTGAAACTAGTAACTTGAAATCAAACTTTTCTGTCCTCCCAAAAACACTCTTGCTCTAAAAGAGCAATTTTGAACTGGAAAAAAAAACTGTAAGGAATATCTCGGTAAACCCTCAGTATTAGTGTAAATACATCAAATAGAATATTTCTTTTTTCTTCCCAGTGTATTTTGAGTATGAAGACAAGATTCTCCTTTTCCCAAGAAACCTCAAAACCTTCATCTTAACATTTCCTATGAATAATCAGTAGTTTGTTCCGAGATGAATCATAACTTGTAAAGCTTATGAATAGCTTTAAGTTGATTCCTTATTTCACATACTCCGAGTTGGGATGAAGACTAGTCACCAAAACCAATTTCTGCATAGAGGTTAAATTTCTCAGTTCTCCGAAAGCAAACCCGCAAAATAAGTTCTCCTTGTCACCTGGAGCATTTGTAGTCATACTCGAGCTTTAAGGCTCTTTTATATCAAAGGGGGAGGTTTAAACAGACTAGCTGTCACTATCAAGGGTGACTCTTCAACTATTTAGAGCTAAGGTTAACTGAATCCTTGACCATGCTAAAATGAAAAGTCATTAAAATTTACTTCCAAAGTTATTTTGACGTAGTTATAGATAATACAAGAATAGATAATTATTTCCTGCATTATGTTTAACTTAGTATTTCTCTTGAACTGCCGTAGGTTATAAATTAAAATAGGAAAATAGCTAACGTTAGACCAACCTTCAGTTTCCATTCAGAACTGGATTCAATTCCTTCAAAATCGATCTTTTAAAATGCACCAAGCAAACAATTGTGCAGAAAAAAGCACTTGTTATCTCTTTCTTTTGGTTCATGATGAGGAAGTTCTAGACTCCATGGACATGCTTCCACTGTTAGTATATACACTATCATTATGAACATGATACATCGATCTTTCATTTTCTCACACAAGTTTTCAAGCTTCAAGTTATAATACAATAATTGTATACGAAGCTAGGATCAAGACACGAGCCATTGTGCCAATGTGTACACGGAAGCAGCTGAATAGGCATGGACATAACCAAGCCCAGTAAATGTCTGAGCTAAGCAAAGAATGACATGTGCACTCGTTACTCTAGAATTCATGACTGCCGCAATCTTGAAACAGGAATATATATAGCTAGCCTGAGAATGGTGCATCTCCAAGTAATTTGTGAGTACTACGAGCTAGCTAAAGTCCCAACATTCTTTTCCCATTTCTCCACCGAACCACATTTTCAGGTTCCTCTTTACTGAGTTGTTAAAATCCGGAGACTGCTCATGGATCGCTGGCGTTCTGTTCTCGCAAGAAAACTTCAGCATATTACATGTACATTGTCAGTTTCTTGTGTCATGTCTCGGGAGCTGAAGCGTTGTGAGGGCTGTGCAGCTCATCACACTATTTCTCCATTTCTTCATCATGCTTCAATGGCGTGATAGATGGACCCTGCCTACTCTGCTAACAAGGATGTCACAAATTTAAAGCGCCCGGCTGAGCATGAAATTAGTTGGGTTCAGTGGGGCATTTTCAACCTAAACTGAGTCATATATATAAGTTGAAATAACTGGATACCATTGGGATCTCGTATGTGAGTGACATGTACAGAATCTTTAATATTCTTATCCCCACTGTATGATCAAACTCTTTTTTGGCCAAGAGAATGAGTCACAGGTGGAATAAGGAACTCAACGTTAAAAGAACGGAGGACTCAGGCAGATATAGTCAGTCAGATAGCTGACGGCTGTTATCTCAGTCTCATTCAAAAGAGGTTTAACAGACTGGCTAATCTCTACAAATGGTTCAAGTACTAGCAGAGGAAAATGATAATATGGGCAATTTATTGAAAAGAATGTGACCACCGATCGGTCCGCGTGGTCTAGCACAGGCTTGGTCACTGGCAGACGTGAGATCTAGACGTGCAAAGGAAATGACATTCAAAGTCAAATAATTTTCATTTATCGATGAAAACCACTTTCTCCGGATCCTCACATAAGACGGAGATAGGTTTGAAAATCGTTGCTTCTGACAAGTGACCTTTCAGTCCCAGGAGTGGAAGACTTAGTACATCTGAACAGAAAATTCAGACTGTTCCTGATGAAAAAATGAGGAGAACAAAATATGATCAGAATCTGGCTCACTGTATAATGGGAGACCGTACTTCTGTACTTCTAGTATTCTTGTCGGCTCCATCCACTTGAGGTCTATAAAATTCTAAGTGAGTAACGAGGAACTCGGAGGCAGACTCTCTTCAGGATCTGGTGATTTGACCTGTCACGAACTGTCCTTTCATCGTCCTCTTGACTTTGAAACTCATCAAAAGTACACGAAAGTTTCATGAAGAAACACTTCTGAGAGTCTGCCCTCAAATACTTACACATACTATAATTCTGATCCTACGTCCATGAAATCCCGGCCACTATATAGTGTCTATCCTCGACCTGTCCAGTAATTTCTCCATTTTCCGGGCAGTACACGATGCCTACTTAAGGGACGGAACTCAACAAAAGGAAATGAGCGAGTGACCATCTCGAATACCGGAAAAATACTAGCTATAGCCATTGCTTATAGTTACAAGTGGAATCCCAACTTTTGTGCCGGACTTTATACACTTGTTTACTGTCACATAATTATCGTCATATCTATTTCCCGAATGTCAGCTGAAAAGATTTCGGATCGGGGGATTCAGTGAGCCGCTCACGAAGACTCTGAACATAGATCGAGCTCAACAAACTGTTAATCTTGTAGAGCTCGTGGGTGACCCCAATACAGCATTTGTTAAAAACAAAGTCTAGGTTAATACTTCAGTCATTCATACTACTAAGTTAAGTCTCCTATTAGACTCAGTCTGATCTCTACGTGACTGACCACTAACCTCTTACATAACCTTTTTGTAATATAGTTTAGAGTATATAACAACCCCGCTAGAGATATGATGATGCTTCTTATCTTTTACTAATGTATTTGTGTTGAAAAGAACATTAGCTCACTTTGGTTGTCACACAGTACTATCATATGATGTGTAGGATATTTCCTTCCGAATTTTCAACTTGCACCTTTAGTCTCCGATTGTGAGCCTGTCTGACCAGAAATTTGCGTGATCATACTTTCAATAAGTTCTATGTGCTTATCACACCTCTCTTAACGGTGTGTTGCTTGATCACACCTATATAATATGTATCCTTCTTTTCAAAACGTAAATCATAATGAAGAGGAACATGAAAGGAAAAGATCAGATATCTTACTTGCATATAGTTGGTGCACCTGATACGCATATAGTTGAGATCCTTGATTTCTCACGAGAATAAGCTGCTTCAAATTACTTGTCCTAGTACTGTAACATATCTTTCCCAGGACAACTCAATTAAGTGAAACACTCTTTGTAAGCTAAGTATAATGAGTCTCAGAGATGAAAGAGGGAGCAGAAGTAATTGCTTAAAATATATTGGAAGTCTTAATGATTGAGAAAAAGAGGGTAACCGCAATAAACTACACAAATAAAATAAAATAACACCATAAAATATTAGCTTATCGGTTTAGATCTAACCTCCGGGTACGATCTCTCCTCTTCCCTGCAGGAGGGGAGGGCTCTTGTCTAACAAAACGAGTGAAAGATATTTTTCTCATAGTAGGTAAAATTCGACGGCAGATCGATAAAATTGTCCTGGTGGAAGTCATAAACAAAACAAATATCGAAATTAAAAGGCTGAATGCTAAAACGGGATGACAGAAGAATACGAGGTGTTTACATCAATTTGCTGTAGTGAGGCCAGGAGATTCGAATTGGATGGGTTAATGAAGATAGGGCACGTCATCGAGTTAGAAAGGTTGTGGAACAAGATAGTTAAGCTGGACTGGCTACGCTACACTGATTGACCTCTCAAACTGAGTCACCATATAAGTGAAACCGATTTGTAACTAGTCAGATTTCGTGACGTGTCAGCCACCAAGAACATACACATCTTAAACCAGATCACAATAAAATACTAAGAACCAGGTTTTATTAATAGGAAAAATTATCCCCCAATATTGTAGACTTGATATCATTTAATTCCAGTGGTCTAAGGAAGTGTCACTTTGAATGATTAACTTACATGTTACAATTATGTTTTGCTGATTAATTAATTAGCACCTGAAAAAGGATTTAAATCTCAAGACTTAATAAGTATGACTGCAACTAAACGTTGTACTTTCACGCCAGAATCCTAAAGGTCTCACATGTTCTAGCTGTGCTTTCGCGCCAAATTACTGGGACCCAAAACTCTCAAGTGCTCCCTGTCCAGTTTAATATATTACATCTTTGGTGACAAAAAAGAATGTTTCACGTCAATTTTACTGGATGACTATCCTATTCAGAAACTTAGTTCCGATACTAGTCACTCTGTATAAGTAACGTACATCAGCAGAATTAATTAGTTGGGTGCTGCAATACACCCCACCCTCATCCAAAACAAAACAAAAGAAAAATAACCAAAATAAATAAATAAAAGAAATACACCCCATCCTAACTGTTCCACCACCTTCAGGGGACCATGTTCTTCCTAGCTATTCGCCTGAGTATACATTTTAAGTTTACACGGTTATTTTATTTCTTGTATGTACACAAATCCAGCTCAAGGACGGACCTTTTGATCGCAGTGAGCATCAGACAGAGGCAACGTTGCACGTTTGGTTGGTTCAATATTCTTTAATTTTTGCTGGGAATTTGTATAGCTAATCGTGGATTTTGCAAAAATTCAGAACACGAGGGAAGCCGGAAAGTAAAGTGATAAATTCTTGTCCTCTTTTTCAAAAATATAAAAGCATTATATATTATACAAAATTATTATATACCTTGATGTAATGCACTGTAATGTGACAATTAACATGATTCTCAAACAAGTCCATACCCTTTCGCAGGCATAACATTTTCTTTAGTCCTCTTTCGTTACATGGATTTCTGCACCCAGTAGCTACAGCAGCAACACGTTAAGTCTACTCATATTAATAATCATAAATCGATATTTATCATTAATTAAACGATAAAACTTTCATGCTGACTCACAATAGCTATTTACTTGACAGGCCCTGTGCGCGCAAATACTTCCTTGACATGCCTCGCGTGCACAATATAGTACTTGATAGGATTCCTTACCAGTAAAAGTCAGTCGGTGACTGCCAACATGGCACTATAGTCTGATGAGGCAGCCAGCAGGTTTAGGATGACGTGGTTCGAATTATGACTGCATGGCGTGGAGTTTCAGTTTAAGGTGACCTGGAACGGACGAGATGTAAAGGCCTAAATAACAACATGTTGTTCTTTATATTTTCACACGTGTGAATACCTTGTCTTAAAATCTGATCTAAATTCACTTAAATAACAACAAGTTGTTATTTACACTTCCCACATGTCAGGAATCCCACGGAATTCCGGGAGGGGGGCGGTATTCCATTCTGATGACCCAAAATGATAACAACAAGTTGCTATTTAAAGGTCCGGATTTCCCAAAACCAACAACATGTTGTTATTAAAAGATCCGGATTTTGAGTTCAAATTCCGATGTTAAACGGCAATTCTGAACCCGGACTTCGCACGTGCTAGGTTCGCATGTGAGAAGCGTAAATAACAACTAGTTGTTAGTTAAGTGAAATTTTAGGATCAAGTTTTTAGGAAAGGGTGTTCACACGTGTGAAAATATAAATAACATCATGTTGTTATTTCGACACGCATTCCTCGTCTTTTCCATGTCATCTTAAACCAAAACTCCACGCCACGCAGTCATAATTCATGCCACGTCATTTTAAATCTGCCTGGTGGTTACCTCTTCAGTTTATAATGCCACGTTGGCAGTCGCTGATTGACTGTGACCCGGAAGAGTCCTGTCAAATACTGTATTGTGCGCGCGAGTCCTGTCAAACAAATATTTCCGCGCACAGGGCCTGTCAAGTAAATAGCTTGACTTGCACTACATCAATTAATACGAGTAGAGTTCTTTCTTCTTCTTTTTTTTTTTTTTTTTTTTTTGTTGGAAAACCCGCCGCAGAGGACCAGGATGAATTTATTCCAGGCGAAAGGGAGCCACCCCGTTACACGCAGTCAACCCGCCATCCCCGTCATTCCCCCACTCCGAGGAAATCAGCGAGGTCGAGAGCCCTATCCCTCTCTTCCTATCCCTCCCGGAATTCCTATTGCTACAGCCCTTGTTCGCTCTAGCCTGCGCAGCACAACGAGTGCTTTTGCCGTCGATCACCCTGCCGCGCGCACATCTCTCGCGGCTCGTCCTCTACGACGTCCTGCTGCCCTCATGGCGGAGCACTAACGTCGGCCAATTCACCATCGGCTCAATTCTTCTCGCCATCGCAGTTCTCAACTTGGTTTTTCTGTTATTTTTGTCGCTCACGGAGAATCTCCATCTCGCTCTCCCGTGCGTGTTCGACCTCATCATTTTCTTTCGCATGTTTCTGACAGGAAAGCCGAGGATGCTCCTGACAGTCGTCTCGAGGAGCGTGCTACCCCGGCCCCACTTCGGCCTCATGCGCTTGATGGTCCACTCGTCATGATTGCCGCTGCTGCAGGTGCGGTCCTCACCCTTCTCCTTGAGTCCGTCGACCGTCTTATCAGGTGAGTGCGACTTCTTGTCCTTCTGCTGTCGTTCGCTCGTCTTGGTGCACTTCCTGACCTGATTATCTTTCTTCTTTCTCCCCCTATCCTTCTCCGTAATATAATATGTCATCGAGACTTATCGAGATTCAGTTCTTAACCAACTCGCCTCCTGTATTCTGCGTGGCCTTTCCTGAAGCTTATTTTGAATATCCCCTAGGGTTTTCATCGACGCCTCCCAAGCCTTCCTGTTAATCGTTCTAGTGTCATTTCTAAGCTCAGCCCACAGAGTCTTCGCAACTCCCGCTATAATCCTCGCCGCCGGCCTCTCAGTCGCTTGTCCTCTAAACACTCTGTCCGCTCTCTCCTTCCAAGTGACCTGAGTATGCTCGACCAATATATGCAGCAGTGCTGCATTACTCTTCCGCGACCTTAGAGGCTTGTCAATTGTTTCAAACAGTCCGCTTCCTTCCTCATAGGCTAGCTCGCCGCCAAGCTCGTGTAGTTTGAACCTCTTCCACCTCCTTTTGGTCCACGAGCATTCCCAGAACATATGTTCCAATGTCTCAACCTCACTACATCCCCTCGGGCAGCATCCGTCTCCTATTTTCATCTGCAGAGCCCTATGGTTCGAGAAGAATCCTCTGTTGAGGAGTCTCCATAACCAGCAGTTTGTTCTCATCGTCCCCCCCTCCTTCCACAGTCTTCTCCATCGCTCTTTCCATTGATCCTTACACCTCATCGGACATTTAGAGTATTGCCGCTCGCTGTGGAGGCCATTAGCAATCTTTTCCACTCGCGCAGCTCCAGCTTCCAACCTCTCGGTGCTCTGCCCTCGGTACCCCAGACCCAACAGGTGCTATCCTGAAGACCTCCCCTTATGACGTGAGAATCCCCTGCCCATCTAGTCAGTCTCCCCAGAGCACCGCCTTCCTCCTTCGGCGTCCTACCCCTTCCAAGAGATAGCGAGGCGTTGCCCATCGAGTCACGAAGATCCTTCAACTTTAGAGCGTTGAGGGTTGTAAGTTTGTATCTTCTGAGCCCCCCTACCGCCTCTCTCACCTCGCCAACATTTAGCTGATTTGTCATCCCCCATAGCTCAGCTACCAACCTCGCCGAAAGACCGCCCGGCAGGTAGGCCATTCCCCCTTCGAAAACCAGCTTATTGTGTACCGCTCTCCAGCATTTTAGCATATTGTTTAGGGTTGGGAGGCTTCGAACCTGTAATAGAGGCATCATGAGCAGACCCTCCTCAGGAGTCCACCCCATCGTCTTCTTCCGATGCCTTCTTTGTCTCATTGCTTCTGAGATGCCAGCCTTGGCAATATTCACCCATTCCTGCTTTCCTCCATCCATTAGTTTGCCTATATATTTTAGTTTCAGGGCTTGTGGAATCACTTTGAAGGGAGTGATGCCCAGACCCCCCTCCTCTTTAGACCTAGACAGAACATCCCACGCCACCAAAGACTATTTATTTCGTCCCTCCGCGCCCTTTTCCCAGAGAAAGGATCGGCAGACATCCTCGAGTTTTTTGAACCCCGTAGTCGAGCTATCCATGGACGTTAGCTGGTAGGCGGGAATAGCCCGTAGAACATGAGTTAGCAGTATCACCCTGCTCGTCCACGGCAGTAACCTATTGGATCAGTGTTGGAGTTGTTTCTGTAGGCGTCCCACCATCGCATCAACAACCTGTGCTTCAATTAAACCATGCCCGATCCAGACCCCGGGGTATCTGACCATCTGCCCCGTCCTTGCGACCATACAGCTCGAGCTCTCCAGCCAGTCAGGTATCGTGCTCATTCCTATCGGTATAACCACAGATTTCCTTAGGTTCAAGGAGGCTCCCGACACCATTTCGTACTTACTGATCACCTCCTTCGTAGCCCGGAAGCACTCCTCTGTGCCCTCAATCATAAGTCCGGTATCATCAGCGAAAAGCTGGTGCAACAGTGCCTGTCCCTCTCCCGTGAGAATCCTTTCTATATCTCCTTGAGCACTTGCTTGTTTCAGTAGGTCCATCAACGGCTGCGTGGCAATCGCAAAGAGGAAGGGGGCCACTGGGCAGCCTTGCCTCACCCCCCTCCCCAGGTCAATCTCTTCCGTAAAGCCACCATTAACGTGAACTTTAGATTTTCTCCCCACAGTCGGTCCTTTGATCAAGTGTATAAACCTGGGGTCGAACTTCATCGCGGTCATTGTGTCCCACAGATACTCCTGTGAGACCTTATCATATGCCTTCATAAAGTCAAGTTTTAGGAAGAGGAAGGACCAACCCTGAGCTTCGGCCAGTTCTTGTCCCATCTTAAAGCTTAAGATGTTGTCGTAAATGTCTCTCCCTTTAATAAACCCGGTTTGCTGTTCGTCGATCACATTTCTCATTACTGGTTGGATCCTTTCTGCCAAAAGTTTGCCAATGATCTTATAAGTGGCAGTTAGAAGCGAAATCGGACGCCAATTCCCCAGCTCGTCCTTAGCACCTCCCTTCAGGATAAGTTTAATCACTCCTTGTAGAGTCTTCTCGTCAATCACTCCTGTCTCCCAAAACCTCGTAACCATCTCCAGGCACTCCCCTTTTATGAATGGCCAGCAGACCTGTAGCATCTCATAAGTTACTCCGTCGATCCCCGGCGACTTCTGCTTCGGGAAATTCATCACTATCTTCTCCAGCTCTTCGGAGGACGGAGGAACCACCAGGCGCACATTTTCAGCTTCCGTCACCTTTTTCGAGATAAGTCCAAGCACTTCCTTCCTCCCTTCATGGTTCCTAGTTACCTCTGCGTCTTCCTTGTATAGGTCCGAATAGAATTGATGCACCCTTTCAAGGATCTCTCCGTGTTCTTCAGTAGTTAAACCGCTTTCTAGCACCACACTCTTCATTGTTTCCCTCCCATGTTTAGCCTTTAGCTGTGCGAAGAAGTACCGGGAGGGGGCTTCCTCTTCCTTCAGCCACCGTATTCTACTTCTTTTTCTCCACAACATTGCGTCCTGATGCTCTCTTCTCCTTAGGTTCTCTTCAGCCTTTTGTAGATCTAGAAGGAGATCCCCAGAGGTATCTTCAGTCGCAAGAGTTCTGAGTCTCAGCAAATCCGCTTCCAGAACCGCCCTAGGAGCGGCCTTCCCCCTCCTCCGTCTCTTTTCCTCTAGCAAGATTCTCCTGACTTTAGCCCACCCCACAACCCACCTAACTCTTGGGTCACCGTTTTCCCTTCGCAGCTCCCTCCAAATAGTTTCCACCTTCGCTTTCACCTCCTGGCTTTCCATCATCGCTGCGTCCATTTTAAAGTAGGTAGTCTTTTTAACGGCACCCCTTGTCTCCTCCTCCTTCAGCTTAATACAGACGGTGACGGGTATGTGGTCTGAGAGGATCTGTCTGCCATCGTGTTTCACCTTAGTCACCCCCGCACACCACTCTGCGCTTTTATTGATATAGCACCTATCTAATCGCGCCTGGTCGTGTCTGCCTCCGGTTCTAACTTGCCTCGTAAAGATCGGGCCCTCTCTGACCTGAGCACAGATAAGGGCGTCTACAAGATCGGCCTGAAGGAGGGTATTCCTCCAGATCCGGAGCTCGCTTCCGTGCAGCAGGGGAGAGGGTCCATGGCTATCATCAGGTAACTCCACCATTGTTCCAGTCCCCGAGAAGAATCCAGCGACCTTCCTTTGTTAATGAGCCCAGCCATTCCCACAATCTTCTCCTGTCCTCCCTTCTGTTTGGTGCGTACACTGACACCACCCCGATTATTCCTACTCCCGTTCTTAGAGTGCACCATGCAGCCGATCCATCACCTCGAACCCCTTGATCCACCACCTGCATATGTTCGCTCAGGAGTAGGGCGGCACCTCCCCTTCCTCCCGCCGTATAGTCAATAATTCTGATCCTCGACGGCAGTAGCAGCTTTAAGTTAAACTCTAGTATATGTTCCTCTGTTTTCAGTTCCTGAAGAGCAATGATGTCAGCCGGCTGACAATCGCTCGCCAGCCACCGACGAATGATGGTGACGCGATGCGGGTCCCCCAAACCCTTAACATTCCATGTTACCAATTTGAGTGTGTTCTGCATGTATAACTAGTTTTGGTACAGCCTCTTCCTCCCTCTTCTCAGTCGTCTAGCTTCCCTTGGTAGAAGTCAACGTCTCCAACAGGCTTCTAGAAAGCACCGCCGACCCCTTCTTTGTCAGCCTCCTCTTACTCGATGTCGTTTTTTCCACCCCTCTTCCTGACGGTCTTATCATTGTTTCTTTATTCTTCAGTTGTGTTTTCTTCCTCGCACCTCTCCTGCTGGCCACTATGTTTGGGTCCATCTCCCGCAGTACTTCTCGCTCGATTTGCCGAAGAGATGATGTCGGAAGGAGTCCTTCCTCAACCATCCCCCCCCCACGAGCCAGGTATGTCCGTCCACGGTCCCCCCTCATCTCTGTGGTTCTTCACTCTATCTAGCTCCTTCGCGTCTCCAACTTGCTCCCATGGAGGGTCCGGAGCCTTCTCGATGAATACCTCGGCCTTCTCCTCTTCCATCGTCACCTCGACCCGTTCACTCCTATCTCTTTCTCTTTCTTCTCTTGGCTCCTTCGTGGCTGCTTCTACTTCCCTGTTCCCACTGATCACACTACCTTCCTCTGTTTCACTCCCCTGTCCTCTTTGTGGTTCAGATCCCTTGGCACCTTCCTTCTCAGTAACCTTTTCCAGTAGCTCCTTCCTCTGTACCGATTCACTCTTCTCCTTCGTAATGTGCTGCCCTTCTTTGCACCCCTCCACATACCCGATCCTCTTGCCAACTGGCGCTCCTGCTAATCTGTCAGCACTCCCTTCTCCCCTCTGGCCATCTCCCTTCGTAGGTGTCCCCATGTCAGTAGGACGACAAGTTCCCGCAGCCACGTTCAGGTCCGGAAGATCCGTCTTGTTTTCTGTGCCTATTAATTGACTCATTGTCGTCCCCAGGGCGCCCGCATCGCTGACCAGGGGAGAATTGTCTCCAGTCTGAGCCCCTCATCCCCACTGCACCAATTAACCAGCATGTTATTCTTTATTACTGCTCCTTCCTGGCCTCCTTCCACTTCTTTATCCTCTTTCTGGTCCCCCTCCTTCCCTATATCCGCTTGAGCCTCACCCTCCGTCTCCAATGCGCTGAACCGGTTTCCCGATTTTTTCACCTCCACCCATTTACTCATTTTTCTGGTCCACTTTTTCCTCGCCACTTGGGTGTATCCCTCTTCTTTGTTCACCTTGCTCGTCGTTTCTCCCGCTGTGCAAGGCGTCACTAACGGGACTACTTCTTTCTCCCCATTGTTTTTTCCCGGTGCCCCTCCTGCTCCTTTTCTTGCGTTATCCGGACACTCTCACGCAAAGTGACCTTTTTTTTACACACGAAGCAGGTGTCTGGGAAAGATTGATAGATAATCGGTTGTATTATCACCCCTCCCACTCCTACTTTTATCTGAAGGTGATCTTTCGGCTCTTTATCTGGGTCCATCAAGACGCACCCTCGAATATGAGGGTAGGCATTTGTCGTCTTCATCGTGGCTTTGTACATGATCGGTCCAATGGCGGCTAGCATGTCGTCGGCCTCTATTTCGAAGGTCGGGTCCACCAAGGGGAGGTCGACCCACACCGCGACCGACTTGGAGTTTTCAGTTTGCATTTTAAATCCTGGTGATCACGGTGCTGCCACAACGATCCTGCCATTACAGAAGAGGGGGCCTCCCTGAGTACTTTCTCTCTTTGCTCCACTGTGGCTAGCACCACAAGAAAATTTTTTCTTCCTAACATCTGTAATTGAGTAATCTGCACGCCTAAGCCTTGTGTAAGTCTTCTTGAAGCCCAGGACTCAAATGCATCGCGAGACGGGCTACAATCCACGGTCGACAGGACCACGGCCGTCGTCTTCAGCATCGCCAGCCGACTAGCCACCAGGTTTCTATCTAGGTTGACCACCACGCCGAGTTTGTATTCTCCATCCTGCTGGTTCTTTTGAATGCTCTGCAGCGCCCCCACCAGCTCTGCATCGGCCATCCCCGCCCTCGCCAGCGGATTTACCCCTTCCAAGTAAGGATTCGTACCTTTCCGCCCCAAGATCTTCAAGGGTTTCATCCAGCTGTTTCCAGTTGCTTTCTCTTCTTCTGACCTCGCTTTCGTTTGTGCAGGACCTTTCTCTTTGCCAACTTCAGCTTTCCCCACCAAGGATGGTGGCCTCGATTCCTCATGGTTCCCACTAGCATTCTCTTTCTCTCGGTCCTCTGCTATTGCTCCTCCTTCGTCTTTCTGTCCCAGCTTGCCGGTATCAATGTCCCTATGCTCCTCTGGCGTACCAGCTGCGATCGCTTTCGTGCACCTTTTTCGTCCGTTCTCCTGCGCATCCTCACCTTCCTGCTCTTCCTGAGCCTTCTCCTTTTCCTTTTCTCTTTCTGTGATAATCAGACTCCCACTTTCTCCCATCCAGACTCCTTTCTCCGTACCTTCTTCTCCTTCTGTATTCCGCTTCTTCCTTTGGTGGTGTAAATCTTCCACAGTTATCTTGCTTCTACTTGGATTCCCCATCCTCCTGGAGTTGATAGCGTTCGGAGAGTCTCTCCTTCCTCTTTTCTTCTCAAGTTCGAGCTCCGATTCTAGAATTTCTTCCCTTGTCGCTCCGAACTGAACCACATTGGTGCTCTCTTGCACTGTCATTATTTCTTGCACTTCTCGTCCTACTTCCTCCCTGTCTGTGTCTGTCATCTTCTGTCACGACTACAATCGACCGACCACTGATCGTGGAAAAAAAAAGCGCAACCCTAAACCCCCCACTGTCCTAATTACGTTTTCCCCCACTCCGCGTAACTCCTAGATCTCTAAGTAATCGCCACTTTCTTAATTACCTCGCTAACCTGGCTCCCTAGCTCCCCCTCCATCTCCGCCCCCTCTATCCGCCATCTCGCCTCACCGCTCATGTATCACCAGTGGACATCCCTACGAGTAGGATGGTACAGTAGTGTCACTAATTAGCCAACTAATGCAGTGACCCTCGTGTCAGCTTAATTACGGCACGCCTGAATCCGGGTAAGCAAGATTGAAATTCGGGCAGGAGATGTGAAGATCGAGTAAGACCTCTTTATTACTGTGCGGGAGATGATTTGATCATCACCTCGTGGTAGCGTGGTGGTGCGACCTCGAGTTTAGGAGAAGGAGGTCTTGGGTTCGATATTCCTTGCGTCTATTTTGACGCTGCGGCCTGCGGCCGCCGTATTAGGGTCCTTGTCGCCCTACTATGCGGCCTCCGGCCGCAGACTTAGGGTTAATGCCTTAAGAAAAAAATCTCCTCCCTCAAGGTTTAGGAAATAGCGGGCAGCTACCCGTCGCACGCTCGGCCTGAAGTAAATGCGCATTAGTTTGCGAAACTGTGACACTATTGTACCCTTCCTACGAGTAGAGTGAACTCTGAGTCAGTACTACCATTCACACACTGAGCCTCCGCGGCAGGGAACACGGCCCGCGCCGACCCCGCCTGCCTACGTGCATCTCACGTTAGAACGACCGGAAGAGAATCTTTTCCCGGGACCTGGCCTTTACCGGGGACCTGGCTGCCGTGAGTTTACAACGTGTGGCAGGACTCTACCTTGAGTGTGCACTGTTCTCCGGAGCACTGCTTGTCCACAGTCGTACCATGGAATACAACACGTAGCCCTCGTACTTCAATGCAATACAAGTGTACAGAAAGTAAGTCAACGAGAGGACGAAAGTGCTCTGGAAATCCCAGAGCTCTGTAGAGCCAGTCAGTACCTTAGCTATGCCACGTCATGAAGCATATCTTTTCACTTGTGTGAATAATCGCCAAACTGTAGAGGATAAGAGACAAAGAAAGGGTGAAAGTGTATTGCATGTCTCGCAGACAGATCAGCGATCGGGGCTAACCGGCATTCTTTGTATTCTCAACCGGTTGGAATTCTGAGAGGTCGCGTTGAAATGATATCCAGAATTTGTAGGTTGAAATTTTACAAAACGACAAGTTACGTGTTAAGAAAACCGGGCAGATTAAATGACCGAGAAAAACCGGTTCAGTTTATTACCTTCGGATAATTTCCGGTTCCGCAACTTTTTACCCCGAGCGCTCAGACAGATGTCCTACAGATCCATGGGGTACAGCATGTGGACATGTCAGTGACGTGATCCCGGGACCCACTTGGCTCACAAATTCTCAGTTCCTGAGGAGAAGTACAGAACCGTACTCTGGCCGTACTAGCCCGTTGACTCTAGGTCACAGTGTCACTGTAGGTGTCAGGAAGTACAGGCTCGTGGGTCCATTGAGAAGATCCACGGTGAATTGGCAAATTCAAACGCTGGGAAAATCAAACGATAGTGTCCTGCTGCAAAAGCAGGGTAAACATGGGGTCTAAAACGTCCCGGGCAGGAAATCTTTTACCTCTGTAACGATCATTCTGGATATACAGTCTAAACTGGATAAGTGCAGTGCAATGCTTCGGGAGTAACTCTTATCGAGAGTTTGTATTTCTCTGTTAGTGCATTTTTTATCAGTTTTTGTACTTGTAAAGATATTCAATAATTACAAAATAGTTCTTATGAAAGTTTAGGTAACAACGAGTTCTAGAGATTTTTTTCCTTATATAGAGATAGCATTTCGAGTTTTGTATAAGACCATGGACGAGAAAGAAATGTCTACTGTTGTGTTTCATCTCTTATTGAGTAATGTCACGATCAGTCGAAACACGAAAATGTGAACACACTGCTCAATTTCCTCCCTTCCTTGGACAAGAATAAACATTTGAACAATAAGTGTAATGCTGCAATCTTGCATTAGTCTGGGATTTACACTTATATATTTATGTGTAGCAGATTTGGTTTCAGGTCGCCTTGCACTCATCCAAATTGACAATATTGCACTTTGTCCGTGTATTTTTTTGGAGAATAGACAGAGAGCATGCACTTGTCCAGAGACTGCACTTAGTGGTAGTGCACTTAGAGAGTTCCTACTGTATTGAGTTTGAATTATTCAGTATTCTACTTCTACATTGAAAGAGTCCTCGAGTTTGAAATAACTCAACCACAGTTAGGGCACTTGGTTTTCTTTAATTTTCTGAAGAGGGGAGAGAAATGACTACTAGTTATTTCAACCATCACAAGTACAATGGGTGGCCTCTCCAGCTAAGGATAGTATCATATACTCTAAATACAAGAGGGGTGTCAAAGTTGGAATTTTTTCTAAAAATTCTGCATCTGCAGGAAGGAGTTACTACTTCAGCTAGACCTTGGCAGGTGTTTCTTACAGACAACTCCAGAGATACTCGCAGGAAAACGTCATGGGTATTTTCTTAACAGATTTTCTCTTGCTTCTCTCATTCTCTCATTCTCTTCAGCGGTAGAGAATCTACTGTTCTGATTAATTATTCTTGGTGTCATATCTGTAAAAACTTAATGAAGAAATAGTGAAGTTCATTCACAAGGATGACCCATAGTGAATAGTAATTCTACATAATGTTATTCGTGATCAAATTATGGCTTTTTCTCTGTCAACGGTCGAAAAATATTTATCTTTAACACCCCCTAACAGGTCAGCTCACCACACAGAGATGCTTGCAGTAAGTCAAGCATCGCATCAAGGAAGTGTCAAGTCATAAACACTCTCATCAAGAAATGGAAAAATCAACTTGGTCTGTGAATTATTACACTACTGCAATACAATGACCATAGTGATTTAGAACTTTGGGCAGAAATGCTGCATGGATATGCAAAACATTTTTCCCATTTCTTTGTCCTAATGGACGGTACAACCGTACATTGCGTGAAGTTGGACAGAATAGCACATGACCTTTGTCTTTGGAGAACTCGCACTTGGAAAAATTGAACTTGAATTTTGCCTAAATTATATAGTTTCAAATGCACAACATATTTATTTACAGTTTTCTTGTCATCCAAGATATCCAGAGGAGCTTCTTAGAGTTTCTGACTTCTTCCCTACACCTCAAAGACCTACTTCTACCGGACAGATTCAGAGAAGAGCTATCTAACGATCCTAATTTCATCCTGAACAGACCTTCCTTTCAAGAGTAAAAAATTACGCATCTGAAAAATTCTTCATTCAGATCTCCTCACAAGTCAAATGAAAGTTCTCATCAACAGTTTTTCATCGCTATCAAAATCATCCAAAATGAATCTATGGAGATCACGTTATAGATATTCAGAGTAACCAAATCAACATCAAGTAAAAAGTCACCGAGAATCTCCAAGCATCAGTTGTAGATTACCACCGAGTATTTTCTCAACCATCTTTCTCCCCAAATCTGAAACCTTGGTTGGAAAGTCCTGGACGACAACTCTCCAATGACTCAAAATTGACCTCCATAGTGAAAGATATGTCTTCCCAACGTCACTTACCACCTTCTTGGGACAGATTGTACCGAAATTCTAACGTGTCCCTCACAAAGTGCTTCAGACCCCATAACTTCCTTTGTATAACTCCAAGTCAGTTCTTGCTGCAGAATGTGCGGCATAAGGTTTATGGAGGTTTCATGCTCTTTGAGGCTTGAGTGTTGAAGTGATGCAGCGAGGCCTGGATAGGTAGGCAGGGTTTGAATAGGCAACTACTTTGTTTTGTTCTTCCATCTCGCGTTTGTTATTTAGGTCTGCGCTTCAATTCCAAAGAAGCTTTTTGAACTTCATGCATCTCGGATATAAAGTTTTATCGTTCAGTCGTCCAATATATTTCATTCTTTTGCTAACTTTTTTGTATACTGTCAGATCGCACAAACGTTTCACTTTATAGTTTAAGTCCATTTAAAAATATATTTTTTCACCAGTTCATGCAAACACGACAACTTGTTATGGCTTGTCACGTTTTTGTACAAAATATTGGATATGGTTACATTGTGACTGTCTCCGACCAGCAATCGTATGAAGTTATAAATCACTACGGTATACTAATAGGATCATTCAAACCTCTAATTTTGTAGTAAAAACTAAAAGATTAAGATGAGAAGCCAAAAGTTTCACATGCAGTATCGTTTCAAGGGGTGCAGAATGTCTACTAGCATCCGATCCAAACTATATGAAAGAGATCAAACTTACGATCATACACAAAAGGAATTTTGATTGCATTACAACAAACATTTTGATGATGAAATTTCAGTGTCAACTATCGTTTTCTTGATAATTTTAATTTTCAAAAAAATCACATGAAATGTTTATCTAATATTAATCTTTTCAAATTTCAGAAAGTTGGTTTCATTGCTTATAACTGGATTTGACTAAAATCTTGACATTCCAGAATGTGTACAACGGATAGAATCACACCCTACGTTTGATTTTCTCTTTTGTGGGAGATGAAACTGATCATATGTTAACTAATTAATTCAAACTGTAATAGTTCTTAACTAGGCAAAATCGTATATGACATCTTCCCTTAAATTTTCCAAATTTTGTGTGATTGTAACGAGTATCATGGTGATTAAATTGGGAAAATGAAAAATAATTAAAAGAAAATCATTCTCGCAACAAATAATGAGTAACAAGGTTATAATGTAGTTTACTACACTTATGAGAAGGTCTGAGGAAGTAGTGGTTAGACAAATATGCACGAAGCTTTTTCGTTTTCCTTGTATTATCACTTTGAGTTTAGATTATTCGTTGTATTAGATCGCCATCATTTTTTGAGACAAATTATTTTCAAATAGAAACGAATCAAGTGTCATTGTTGAATGGTCTAGGAACAAGTGAATGCTAATTCTTCTGAGAATTAATCATATTTTTATTTTCTCTAAAAGGACATAATTCATACTCCCTTGATCTGCTAAGATACTACTTTTCAACTGTCTCGGATTTGAACTCTCCACGTTGGACTTCCAACACGAATATAGTTGCTACTCTTGTAACTTTATATATAAAGAAAATTATAGTTGAGGTCAATATACTGTTTCGATTCCACTGTATCCTATCTCTCACATAAGGGGCTCACTCTTGTAGCACGCATGATATCGAGACACATATGGGTTTCAGTAATCAACGTCGGAGAAATTATCTCTGCATGTCATTTATCAATAGACACGAAGATTATTTCTCACACTCAATATAGTCAATTGCAACAGTAATTGACAATCAACCGAGGTGATCAAAGAATGAAAACACCGGATGTATCATTCGGAGAAGCCGCTTGTGGTACTTTTTACCACTTTTGTATTTTTTATTTTTATATTACGTATTTAGCATTATCTGTCTCTACTTTCAACACACTTGTTTTTCTCACTCTTCCACTTCCAAACACTGATGGAAACCCACAAGCTAGACGCAATAGCAGTACGAGACTGCTCTGCAAACTAAGTGGTGAAACTCGGGTAGAATTCCTGCAGATGCAAATATAGTTCCGGATATGTTTTCTCATACAAATTTACATGGTATGTTCATGGAATTCCCTGCAATTTGGAAATCACTCTTCTAGATAGATCTAACGCGAAGAAGTGGATTTGAGGTGTAGAGAGAATGGTGTTGCAAAGTGATGCATTCGCAGGTATGTTTCGTTATTGTTGAGGAAAAGAGAGATATCTGGATCATTTACTATGCAAACACGAAGGTGAAGCACCGGTACCGGAGGTCACATCGCTCTTTAAAATAAGATGGACCGTCTGTTTTAGAAAAGAATAAAGCACTGAAAAATATGCATGCTCAATGAATTTCTGGGAACTTTTACTCACTTGCGGTTATCGGGGAAATATATAAATAATATTTATTTATTTATTTATTTATAAATATTAACTGTTAGTCCATGCATGGAAACCAGAGAAGGCAAAGATATAAACCATAAGTAATGAATGAACTGCCACTCTGTTAAAGATACAAATCAGAGAACCTGAAACTATTAATGCATAATTTATTGTAAATTTAATTTATTTCCTAATTTTTCTTTCAGAAAGGGTTAGATAATAAATTAAACCTCTGCATATTTGCCCTTCCATCGGAAGATGGAGAAGGTGAAATATGCAGGCTCCTTGAATACAGAGAGCAGGGAAAAATTAGTACAACCTTGTCTACTTTTATTTAATTGGTAAAGCTTAAACCCCGAGTATGACTATACTGCTCCAGGTAACCGAGAAGACTTTATTTTGCAAGTTTACTTTAGGGAACAGAGAAATTTAATCGTTATCTAGAAAATGCTTGTGGTGACTAAGTCTTTAAATCAACTTGGAATCTGTGAAATAAGGAATCAAATTAACATTACTCATCAACTTTACAAGTAAGGGATGATGGGGTCTTTCCATCCGTAGGCTATTCATTGCGTCTTGTGTTCACTTTACAAGTTATGATTCATCTCAAAATAAACTAATTAGTATTAAAAGATAAATATAAAAATGAAGATTTGAGGTTTCTTGGAACAAAAAGAAATCTTTTTTTATACCGAAAGAACATATGAGAAAAAAAAGAAATATTCTCTTGTATGTTTTTATACTCTACTCGGGGTTTAAATGTTTCTTGGAGACAATATACATCTTTAGCTTTGGGTGTATCTGAGTTAGAACGAAATTTCAGTTTTAGGTTATCAAAAAATTGTCAATACTGAATGCATTGACAAGAGTGTTACAGTATATTTTATTCAGTTTCTATTATTCTGTAGGTAAACTGAAAAATAATTATATGACTTTGATTATCTTAACCAAAAGCTCATACTAACTAGAAGTTTCATTGAGGGACGATTATAATGCGAGATAAAGAGAACATCCCAAATTCATGAGAAGAAAGTATGGCAACTTCAGTAATGATAAAGAGAAATCAACACAATGATATAAACACGAGAAAATTCATGTGAACTATAATGTTACTTTTCACCATGTCTTTCCCTAAGTAAATTATCATTTTTGCCTACTCCTTTGAAACAAATGCTTAATGTAACAGCCACTTGTACTATTGGTGATTCAAGTTCAATGCTTCTTCTCATGAATTTAGTCCGTTCTTCACGTTAATTTGTAGCTTCTAAAAGTAAATGTAATATAGCTGGAAACTGGTCGCGCAGTTTCCGAGTATGCCTTAAGGTATGAAAGGGCATGTACCGCATTCACTTTAACTCAAGGACTCTCTCACTTGTCAAAGAAACATGGAGAGTGTCAGAAAGATATTAATGATTACTATCAATAGATCAAAACGACAAAATTCCTCCCTGTTCCTACTACCTACTCCTTATCGACGGTAGATTAATTATTTCCGATGCATAAAAAAACAAACTTTGCCCATCAATGATTCTTGGAAGAGAACATATGATTTCAAGGCGTACGGACATGAATGATTTTGTCTCTAAGTGTCTTGCACTTGTACGTAGTGGCAAAGACTTGTGAGACTGTACGGTTGGGGTCTCCGGAATCCATGCTTAGTGAAATATCTCTTTTAACTTTCCTGGTACCTCACCTCAGTGTAATTGCTGTCGTAACTGCCACTCAAACTGAAAGTTAGGTGCGTAAGGGTCTTGTGGGGTCCCGACTCTCAGTTAAGTGGCTGTGGACAATCTACAGTCCGCGTTCAGCACAGTGACTAACTTTATGCCAAGTCAACAGTGGGTGTATGACAAATCATCTCCAGTCCCTAGGTAGCAGACCAGCTGTGTGTACACTTCTCTCTCTCATTCAGGGATTGTTGTTATTTAAATTATTACACGTGGGTATCAAATGAATGACAAAAGGATAAAGAAGACGAATTTCTTGTGGTTATAACAGCAAATAAGGTTCATTGTTCTTTTTAATTGGATTATTTTTTTCTGAACGAATTGATAATGAACTTTTCAGTTGAAAGTTACAATGCTTATTCCAAAGTTTCTCTATGTTTTAAAAGCCTAAAGTTCCATCACTTAGAACAGCAATAACTTGAATATGTTTTGATTATATTAGAACGAAGAGATAATTTCATTAACTTTAATTATCTCGTGAAAAAGAGTAAACTAGAACCTGCTTTGGTACATCTGACTAGATGAACATAAGCATAAAGAAAGTAGGCAACTTTCCATGGTGAAGTAAAAACAGAAATTTCTAAGTACTTTCAGTGTGCAATGGAAACACCAAATAACTTACAGGAACTCCAGAGCTGCTTATTGTGTTTTCGGAGTAAGATTTCCAGGTTCTCTACTAAACCATATTAAAGCCAAGAGGAGTTCATTTATGCCTTGTAACCAAGAGGAGTTCGTTATGTAGGGTTAGAGAAAAAGAAATTTAACCATTATACTAAAATACTTTTGCTGATAGAATTTTCATGCGTAAACAAGAATCAGTTAAATCAGGAATTAAATTAAAGCTCTCCCATAGCTTTAAACTAAACTATGTGATTCACCTCACAACTAAATAGCTATAGGTATATTATTCTATGAATATATTCTGTATATTAATACATCCATTGAGAAATACTGAAACAAAGTTTCTGTGGTTTTTGAACAAAGTAGTATCTTCGCTCAAACCAAAGAGGAAAAAAGAGGAGACAAGCAATATTCAACATTTTTTCCGTAAACTAACCCAAGCTTTAAGCGAATTACATGGCTAATCCCAGAATCACATTGTGTTAGCAGCAACTTGTTTACGAATGATATTATATATATACACATTAAAACAATTTGTGACCGCGTCTCAATTTCTCTTTATTCTCAATCCTCGATTCGTCTCTACAGAAAATATCTGATCTTATGCGTAGCATGCATAAATCTAAATCTAATGACGTCTAGCGCGCTTGCGTTAGATTCACCAGTCTCGAAAAGCATCCATCGTTAGCTTGCAGGTTCAAGCTAACCCCTTCCACTATCTGTCATAGTGCGTACATCGAATCTCAAATCTCCAAGCTAGCATGTTGCTAGAAACCTTCTGAGGTCTTTCAAAAACCCAAAGAGTCCTGAAATCCTTTTTTCCGCTCATTGACATATATCTTATATGTTTACGAAATAACAGTAAATTCTTATTATTTATTGTAAATAACAACTTAATGTCATTTCTATTCCGAGATCACTCCACCCCAGAGCGCCTGTTGCTTCACCTCGGGTTGCTTCGCCCTGGAGCGCTCCATCCTAGGGCACGATGTCGCTTCATCCCTAAGTCACTCCGTCCTTAGGTACTTTATAACTCACAATAAGTTGTTATTTGTCACACTCGTCAATGGTTCTTCTTAAATATCAACTTATTGTTATCACTCCAAAATTCAATAAAGTAAATATCACCGTAACTTCTTTGTCTTTGCTCCATTATCGTATCGTTATGAATTTTACACATGAAAGTTATTGAGGAATATGTGAGATATCTGTTGTGGAGATTTCATGTGTAAGAACAGAACAAGAGAGAGAAACACAAAACCATGAGAACGAGTCTTTCCAATATCCAAACCTCACTTTATGTACACTTTCGCTGTAAAATAAAAATTGAGAAATAGACGTAAGTTGTTTGTAAACTGCACCCCAATCTTTAATCTATTCTTGTGAAGGACAAGGTTTACCCTTTTACACCATTAGTAGTACAAAAGATATATTCATGAAGAGAATTGGAGTCAAACTGTTGTAACTTACAGTAACACTGATCATAGCTCTATCTTGATCCCTCCTTAAACACAACCAAAACCAATGAAAAATACTGAGCATGCAGCTCTTTGTCACAGAGCTCGTCTAAGCTACTCAATAATCTTACTTGAAAATCGACTCAGAACTCTCTCAGCAAAAAGTAGATATTGATCTCCGATGCGTCGGCTTTTGAGATGTAACCTCCAAATGCTGATTTCTTATCGTCAGCCTCTACTCCCATTGTGAGATCTGTGCCATATATACACTATATACATGAACTCAGTTGGTGTTATGAGCATCTTTTTCACTCAGAAAAATATGTCATCAACCTCATGCTAGGTACATAATTGAATCTCTATAGAGCGTAAGTCTCCTACCATTGGTTCCAAGTATGACTTATGAATGCACGTATTGCAGTTTTCACTTCTCAAGAACTCCTCATTGTCACTCCTCTCTCCTAGACTACTTGCTATCTCTCTTTGTGCTTCAGAGTGGTAGACTTCCAGAATGTTGAGACAGTAAACTCCTCTGCTGACACATGTGACTCTCATGTATGACGACTCATGGTCACTCTCCTACTGAGTGGGTAGATACATCAAGGCTCTGATATATGATAGTCCTCTCATACAAATACAATTCCTCTAGGTAATCTGCCTTTACACCTACCACTCCCTTTTGTTGAATAGAATGTTAACTTCACAACATTCCTAATACTTAACATGCTATCTCATCTACTCTCAACTCCTCCTTGTTCTCTCTTCCTTCCCTGCATGGTTAGCACATCTCCAACTATATGCACACAAAATTAACTTCCAACAAACACATAGGTTACTCAGTGATAGACATGAACGATCCATAGAAGACATACAAGTAGAAAATCCTCTATTTAGGAATATAGAACAAAGATTACACATAAGAGTTGTAATCCATGCTTGATCCTTCCTCTGGCTCTTCCTAGATCCTTAGACGTCCTCCTAGAACTAACTAGCAAGTAGTTGTAGTACCTAACATATCACAAAGGAGGTATAGGACGAGCATGCATTTATAAACCCCCATAACACATACCAAAGACACCACCTCCAGTCACCAAAGGCCAGGGGATGAGACTGCGAATGTGCTGTCACCACTAAAACTGAAATCTTGAATCTTCCTTCTTACATTGCCAAGTGGTGCTTTAAAATAGTTTACCACAAAAATGACAAGAGGGAAACTAATCTAAGACCTCTTACACATGTTACCAAGTGATCGGAGGTTAACCTCATGTATATTGACTTCTTGGAGCTTGACCTCTAAGTCACATCCAGATCAAGATCTGACATACTATTGGTTAGAAATGGATCAGATGAAGTTATTTTTAACCATGTCATCTGATACATCCTAAAATATCACCACAGTATACTCATCTAAGTAACAATTATTGATATGTCACATGTTTTGGACCCTGTAGCCTTGGAGGATGTATTTTTGCTTACCATGTGACAAGGTGACCACCTCCATGTACTTATTTAAGGTTGTTTTGAATTTAGGCACAAGGTTCTCCTCCTTATCTATTATTGTCCGTACTAATAGAGTCATGGGCTCCCTCCTTCTGTAAATAATCAAGGATGGGTAGGTCTTGCACCTCTATCCCTGAATAGAGTAGGTTAACCTCAAATTTTTAAGTAAGGTTCTTCTCCTACGCTAAATAACCAATGATTAGTGGACCTTGCACCTATGTCTTTGAATAGAATAAGTTGACTTTCTATACTTGAAATGGAGTCAGCTGCCATGAAGATTCTATCCTCGACATGTTTTTCAATGCTACATGGTCATTGATTTTGTTCTTCACCCCTGACTGGACTATTTTGTCTACTAAGACAACCCCTCTTAAATGCACAGCTTCTGGTTGTTGCAGCAGGCTTTCGGACGTTGACGTCCCTCACAACTTTTGGACGCTAACTTTCCAAACCTTCTAACTGCTCAATAATCTTCAAAAAGACAATCTATTTTTTTAGAAATTAGTAAGAACATGAGATTGCGGACAAGTTGAAGAGATGGATTTACACTTGTTGTCAATTGAAGGCAAAAAGAACAGTGGATACTGATGGGCGGTATATGCAAGAAGAAGATGATGCATCGACATTGTGTCTTGATATCAAGAACGCTGCAGACCATTGGACAAGAGAGCACAATACATGTCTGACCCTTCAACGTCTGATTGGGATCTCGCGGTCATGATGTAGTGTCTCTAATCTGATCAAGCCAGCGTCTACCAAGTATTACGAACGAGGTAAGCTTACAATCCATCGCTATATTCGTCATAGTTTTGGATATACATAGTAAAGATCCCTTGTAACCATTGACTTTGTAGGTTCGTTTATACATCGGACAATGGTGGAGTTTCTTGACAAGGCTATCACGCATACAAAGATGCATTTTTACACGCGAGCCAGGGAGAAATGTATGTCAGAGACGTTCAATTTAGTTATAAATAAGTTTACGATAAAGATGATTCACATCCCTCGGACTCATGACGCTCGTCTTGCGGCATGCGATATGGATTGGAATGAGAATATCGTTCGTGAGTCTGTCAAAATATTCCAACGTCGACCACAACACACTGCAGTGCGTCATAGGACAGCTAATTCGCAAGTGTTGTCTTCGCGGACCGTGAGTTGGAAGACATCGTTGAGTTATTCGGTGAGCGGACTCAGCAAGACTGATAAATAGGAGCACCGATTCATGCAGATATTGATATTTTAAAAAGTATAATTGCGATCGCTGTGGTTGAGCTTCCTCTAACTTGTGTTTCTCATCTTTCATGGATGTTTGACGGCTAGATTCACTACTTAGGCTCTTGATACGCTCTATATATAGCTTATTA
This sequence comes from Asterella californica, assembly GCA_036924285.1. Taxonomy (NCBI): domain Eukaryota; kingdom Viridiplantae; phylum Streptophyta; class Marchantiopsida; order Marchantiales; family Aytoniaceae; genus Asterella; species Asterella californica. Next base: position 27,000,632 of record JAYKYS010000006.1, on the reverse strand, counting down.
ATTTATCATTTTTGGAATAACCCACTTTGATATATAAGCTATCATAATGATATATTTTTTGCACTTCCCTGCTTTTGTCAAGTGCTATTTCATATGTTGTGTGTTCAGATAGATTACATTTCATCCTGACCTGATCGGCTTCTCAGGTTCTTTTGATTTAAATTTTATCAGACTTAGAGACTTTCTTCACCAAAAACAGTTATAACATTGTTGTTTTGTAAGTGTATCCTTTAATTTATGTTCTAATCTAGTTTAGAAGGTTTAAGGTTTGAAGTGATCTAAATTTTCGAAAACCTGTTCCAAAACCTGATTCAAAACAGGTTTCAAATATCTATTTCATAAACCTGTTTGGACAGATTTTATAGAAACCTGGTTCGATAGGTTTCTATAACTTGTTTCAAAACAGGTTTTAGAAATCTGTTTGGACAGGTTTCTAGCTTCCTTTTGCCTTCTCTTCCCTTTCTGAACCAAGCTGACCGGCCGGTCAGCCTTTCTGCTTCTGCTGCTGACTGGCCGGTCGTCCTCATCCTTTCAGCTTGATAGGTTACCAAACTCTGAAAGGATGAGGCTGAAAGGTTACCGTTTTCTCTCTTTTACATACATGCAAACCTGTTTCAAAATATTTCGACAATTTTCAAACAATGTACATATCAAATTATGTACCTTCGTTGGGAGTTGAACCCAACTAGCTGGCCATCCCAGCGAAGGTTCACTCCCCTCACAAGAAGGGAAGGCACAAGCCAACAAAAGTACAGAAAACTCCTAACTAATAACAAAACTGTTGTGAATTAAGAGAAGTTTAGACACACATCGTTCAAAAACGAAAAACCACAAAACTGTGAAGTCATAAAATCGATAATGATCTCATCAGGCACACTCCAGGTATATACAATAGCACGCACTATGTCATCAAGGAGCTGATTCCGCTGCACGTATCCCATGGTTAAAGCAACAGCTCTATAAACATTAAATCTCTTCTTCCGAGGTTCAGGAGCCAAATACGAATACATTACGCAAGAGAGAAGTGGAACCTCATCATCAAAGAGACATAACAAATCCGTCCTCGCAGCTGTTGTTACACAAGCTACTACAAAGTCAGGAAAAGTGACCGCAAGTCATTTACAGTAACCACAAGCGGAGGCTTAGGTGTTGATCTATGCACTGTAGCACCAGAACCGTCTTCGGACCATACTACACGTCTGTCCATCCTAAAAGTTTCAGAAGCGAGGATTTCTGACTCAACAATGACAAGACAGTATGCTGCATATAACTCCGAAAGAATGTCAGGCACCAAATCAACATCGTCTGACTGAAGCTCACCTTCAGACACTGACTGCAAGACAGAAACAAAACCAAGGACAAAATAACCAGAAAATGAAAGCGATGTAAAAGGACATGTAAACTCGCCGCACATGCACAAAATTGCGAAGATCACTGTCGCACCCGCATCCGCACACCCCCCGAACTCAAAACCATATGAATCTAAAAGCAGTCCAGTGGGACCGCCGAAAGCACTAGCACCAAACAAACTGAAGCTCGGCTCCAAAACGACAACTGCAAAGTAGAATAGCCAGAATAGCTAGAAGCGTGATAAAATAGTCAGAAAATGAAAGCGATGTAAAAAGACATGTAAACTTGTCGCACATGCACAGAAATTGCTAAGATCATTGCTGCACCCGCACATGCACACCCTCCAAACTCAAAACCATGCGAATCCGAAAGCAACCCAAACACCTGCACCAAAGATCGAGCACCTGCACTTACAATCGAAGAAAAATGATAGAATGAATGACGAAGAGAATGGAGGTCAGAGTGCGGCTGCTCGTTCAGTACTCATGAACCCTAAAACGAAAGCGCGGTGATTCCGGGAAGGAGTTCTGGCTTTGCTTGGTTTCGCTACAGTTTCACAATGACGTGGCAGTCAGGGGGTTTATATACCCCACCTGTGAGATCCATCTCTTTTGATCTCACAGTTTGCTAATGCGAAGAATAAATTCTTATATAATACATTTGTTGAAATGATGCTTCATGACCGCAATCAATAAAAGTCGTTTGAACGATCAGCCCCATCGGGTCATGGTTGTGCTATGTCTAAGGAGTACAAGGTAACTTTTGACATAACCTATTCTGCTTGAATTTATTTATTCGTTGTTCTTATCTCGTAATCCTCTTTTTCTTTCTGTTCACTACTGAAATCGTAGAGTAACGCGCGAGATTGTGCACTCGACTTAGAAATGTGCGAAGACTCGTCGTCTTTTGTTGATAATAAGTATTTACTTACCGTCATAGAAATGCGTGAGCGTTTGTCAGTTTTTATGTGGTATGAGCTCATACGAGCTCACAACTTCGTGAACGCTCGTCCAACTTATATGTTATACGAATACTGTATATTCACCCATGTACACTTAGATAGTGTACATGGGGTATAAATTAGAGCTAACCCTTTTCTTAGGAAAGGTTAGCTCTAAATTATAGCCTCAATGATTGACTCGATTCATGACAGGGATTGACTTATAGTCGGATGGTTCCAAGTGTGGTCACAATACTTATGGGTTTTGTTGGTTTTCAAAAGACCATGTGTTTCATTCCTATGAGATGTTCAAAATTAAATTATTTTAAATCTAGTATTTTAAATTTAGACTTTTAAATTTAGATATTTATCATTTAAATTTTCACTGCAGCCCACGCGTTAAATTCCTTCACTTGTACAGAATGTATACTTCAATTTTACTGTGCACCCTTCTCCCCACCAAAAATGCACCCCCCAAAAATCAAACTCCTGGCTAGCGTGCAATCCTCTTTGAAACGGCGAGGTATTTGTATCATTTCTTCTTTTTTTTTATTTCTTGTACAAGTCCGTGGGACAGGATATGGACTTAGAAGTATGTGAGAGCTTGCCCTCTTCTTTTGTAAATAGGTATGTACTTATGCGCATCGAACAGCACGAGGTATCGTCAACTTTTTTGTTATATGAGCTCATCCGAACTATCAACTGTTAGAGGGCTCGCTGACGCTCCTCTGTTTTAAGACATGTACTTACGATTCGCTTTCCTTCACAGGAGTTTCAAACTCAACTCCGGTTTGATTTTGTTGGAAAAAAAGCTTCATATCACCATATACAAAGTTAAACCTTCCAACTTCATGTAGTTTGGAAGTTCAAAAACTCGACAAGAGTAAAAAGATTTTAACTAAATTCAAAGTAAAATTTATTGATATATTTTACTAATTTCATCCCATGAAATGTAATTTGACGAGCAGTATTTTTCCTCTACAGTATTTAGGTAACCATGGTTAACATTCCAATTTAACTTCCTCTTCTTTTGAGAGGAAGTGCAAAAGTGAACAGTTAATCTACAAGACTAGACTACGTGTATGTTTATACACTATCTTGTACCCTTCCGACCACCAGGAGCTCTACGCTGGACCTCATGGAAACCGCGTTATAAAGAAGGAAACGCGTATTTGAGGAGACGACTTCAACCGCGGTTGCTCAGATAGATGTTCGCAGTCTGCCAATTTTATAGACCACGGCCGCATGCAGGTCAGCGAACACGGTGGAAAGTAGTACAACGGCGTGTAGGGCGACTGCATGAAGATGGGCAGGCTGTGCTGTTCTGGATACTGTAGTAGATAAAAGACGGAGACGAAGAAGGATTCGTAGACACATGTTACTTGCACTGCCTAGTCGGACTGCATAAATCCCACGTCAGCTCCACAGTTCTCAATGTCAAATCTCGTAGCTTATCGTGTATATATCATAGGCTTTGTCACAGTTTGGAAAAACAAATCCTCGACGAGTCCAAGCCAGAAAGGTAGTAAGTCGGCCATGGTTGGTAAAAGTAAGTTATGTGTAAAGGTTACATTTTTGTTCGTTGTGTTACATAAAAATTTACAATTTTGTTTGATCACTCACTTATTATGTTTAGATATGCTTTACCATATCTTTTTTAATTACGTATGATTTGATCACATCTCTAACTTGTTATCGATGGTAAAACTTATTATTTTGTCATGAAAAGATTTATTTGACCACACCTCTAATACGTTTGTAAGACTTTAACTCACATCTCTTAACTTTGTATTACTTGACCATACCTCTGAATGGCAACAGCAAGTTTAGCAAGTTTAACGCTATGTGAAGACATTCCAGAAAACACGTGAGAGAAAACATAAGTTGATAATCTATTTAAAAATAATTTACATTAAAATTTTTGTGGAAATTTATGATTTATTATTGACCTGCACATCTCGTATTCATAAAACATGACACTTTGACCTGATAAACCTGCTGTTCTCAGTCAAGGGCGTGGAGAAATAATGTAAAGTTAAAAAAGGTATGGTCAAGTAAGAAAAACGTAATAGAGGTAAAATAAAGTAAATTTCTGCTTCGTCATGTCGAACTATACATATTAGCTTTACATATTTGCCATATTAGCTTTTTGGGCATGTATGGTCTGACGCCCTAATATAGAGTTTCTCAGTGTAATGCAAGTGTAACGCATTATTGTCAAAAGTTTTATCGAACGAACCGGGGCACCTCCGGAGGTATCCTGTAAGAATTTAGCGAGGTTTTCATAATCCGTCTCTTCTAATACGTTTCCTCTTTGAGAACCACTCTGAATTTTGCAATCCGACGTTTGTGCACATTCTGCATATACACACAAGAAATCTGTTGTAGTTTTATGTTTTCACTTCACACCAGTAATACGAAATTCTTGCCTAACTTCTACTGTAACACTTGCACTTCGCCTTGACTCTTTTCAGATATGCTTAGGTTTTGGACTCTACCTTTGCTTCAATCAGACACTAGTACTAGTACGAGTAGTTTCATGATTTGTTGCACAGGGAGTAGCTGGTTCTGGAGATTGGATACCACTGACACAACATATACTCGTCGTTTTCTGTCAGCCGTACGCTGATGGCACGACTCTTATCTCAAAGTACAGTATCTCTTTCGCACTCTTTACCGTACGGTGATCTTTGTCTTGACTCTTGAGGTATTATTCAGTTCAGCATGAGAACGCGAAAAGGACGCAGCAGGGTCGATTTTGGATTCTACACATGAAAATCTTACGTTCGTAATTCCATGCATGGCTTAGTTGAATGAATATGAACGGCGGAAACTACCTGTTGAAGACTTGACAGTAAATTACTGACAAATCCAATGATGGCTGTTGGGACCACCTTTGAGGTTCGACGATCATGTATCCCAGTACTCAAACATGACGATGACAAGTTTGTAGATCATGGCTGGAAAGACAGTTACATAGCTGAGGTCTTGACAATATGGGGGAACGACTAGACAGTAAGTATGGTAAGTTGAAAGTTTCTGTACTGTACCGAGCACAAGAAAGCTCCCATTTATAAGTGCTATGGGTCTATCTTCGTACAAACAGTTCCTCGAACTGCAAGTTGCGGGTACTTACACTATACAACTATTCATATATTTATATATTGCGTGTACAAGGGCGTCTCAAACCTCACCCCGTAAAAATGAGAACGGATTAAGGTTTAAACTAGTAAGTTAGATAATAGGGGCACTCAAACAAGGGTTGTAAATTTTCTCGTAATTTCTCTACATTTTTTTACAGGTTTTTCTCTAGATTTTAGTAAAATTTACAGTCACTGTATGAATGCAGTATATGCCCGGAAATGAACTCTCTTGAACACCTTTGGAAATAATTGAATCGGGTGATTTATTACGTTTTGCAATCTCTGAGAAAGCTTGAGAGTTTTCACTCATGTTTTCTCATTTGAATCTGTAATTTTCTTTACGCGGAAAGGTTTGGGTGGCCCTATTATCAGCATACCAAAATGCACGAATGTATGACTGAAAACTTTCGAACAGATGTGAGAAGAAAATGTTAAGGCAGTATATTGCTCACGTTACGGAGTACTTTGTTCTCGGGATCGCAGACGGAATTTACTCACGGAGCTTCCACAAACTCCTGTATCTTCGTACGGGAGATCGAAGATCAGCGGGCCTACGGGACGGGAGCTTATGAATGTAGTTGTCATGTGAGGAGATATAACTACATTCGTGTTCATTCGAAAGCTAGATGATTTTGTGGAGTGTACTTCAAAGAAAAGCTGTTTTGTGACGACACTAGAAAGGGACCCCGGTGCGCAAAATTAAACGAGCGTACATACGGTTACAATCAGTGAGCAAAGATCACGGTGCCTCAACTGCCAATAACAGTGGGAAACAAGAAGACCGGACATTCAAAGGAGTCACTACACTTATACCACAATATCATGTGCGACGATGAGTACTGTTTCACCTTGAAGATTTATATATATATATAATAAATTTTTGACTCCATTAGTTATTTTTCTTACTTTTTATATTTATATCGTAAATAAATAAGTAAGTAGTCGAAAATAAATGATCTTTCCTTTTTCCTTATACTGAGTAATAGTAATATGTAACATTGAGACAAAAGAATCGTCTAGAATGTTTTGGTAATACAACTTTAGTGACTCCCCTGAGACAGAGGATCATGCCGCTATAACAATTTGTATTGCCACGTGTTACCTTCAACATTATTCGGCGGTACCTAGTCATGAGGTTAGCGCGCTTCTCCTTTCTTCTCCAGCTTCTCTTGTCCTGTTTGCTGTTGCGATTGTGATTTCACGTTGTTTATCTTACGTTGCATGCATGTTCACCCTCTTCCGAGTTTGCAAGAGGGAATAGACAAAGGAATTTTATTTATCACCTAATATTTTTGTAATAAATGTTAGGTGATAAACTAAACCTAGAAGAAATTGATTTTTTTAAAACACAGAAGACTGGGCTTATGGTTTCCGCTGTGCGCTGAAAAATATCCATATATGCATTATGGATTTTTTCTGGAATATAAGATATGTAGTTTAAAATTAATATATAAAATTAATGTTAAATATATATATTTTAACTAACAAATATTAAATATTTTTCTTTAACACTTATAGAATTCTAACTAACACCTTGATTACATTCCCGACCCACTGTAGTGTCCAGTCCAATGATGCTTTTAGATTTTCCTCTTTTCTTTACGTTTGTTATTTTTCTTCCCTCCAGCAAAAAGTCTACGTATAATTCAAGTATAATTTGTATATTCACGTCGTTAATTTTGTGAGACATTATCACCGGATAGCATATTTTTTCTCGCATAATGATGCAATATTGATGACGAACGAGTTAATGTTGATATGACCGAGGCAAATGATTGCAAAGTTAATTAATCGATCTCTCATGTCGGTGTTTTACACATTGACTGATGGTGCTATATCGAGGCGGTTCATCCCAACTGATTCTATTGGTAAAATTAAATGGTGTTATCCTAGTATGCTTCTTCTGCAAAAGAAACCATCGGATCTCAAATAGATATAGTATACAGATCTAACGGAAATTAATTAGATTTTATATTCGTTTATTCCGTGTTATTCTAAATTAGTTTCTGGATAATGTATATGTCAAATAAGAATTGATAAGAAATTAGGAATTGGTAGGAGATTACTCCGGCAGCCTTTTTGGGTAGTTGGGCTCTCTCAGCACCTTGGCTCTGTTGCCGTTTTCTCGTGCGAGATAGATCTATTCTGGAGAGCTATGTGACAGAGGTGGAGGATGGTTCTTACCCACTACAGATGTATCTCCGTGAGACAAGAGATAGTTTGACTCTTGAGACACGTGAGGCACACCCTCGATTCGATACCTTAGCTACCGATGGATCTCGCGGACTACAGTCTTCTCTGACGGACACCACTTCTAGCAGGTTCTCCATGCGCTCTTAGTGGATCCTTCCATCTCACGGGATACTAGAGCTCGACTCCGCTCTTGTTTGGACAAGGGCGCATGCTCTTGGTGTTGATATAGTCCCAAGCTCTAGTAGATCGACGGCTACCATTAGCCGGAGTGGTTAGGGTTGTTAGAGTTAGTTAGAGGGCTAACCCACCATTAGGGTTTCCCTTATACTCACCTCCACTATATATACAGAGAGAGGCAAAGCCTCTCTCATCTCATTCCTATTTTACTTCCTTGTCTACTCGCTCTCTCTCTCTTCTTGGAGTGTCCTCGAAGTATCGATCTTTCTACATGGTATCAGAGCTGGTGAGAGCGTGTGTCCCTTGCTGATGAGCAAGATGGAGATTGGAGTACAGGAGAGAGCAGCCGGAGTTGTGCCTGATGTCGAGCACTATCCTGCTGATGCGTTCGGGTGAGGCGAAACCGTTTCTTTCGCCACCAGAAACTTTGAACGCGATTTCGGAGGCATAGACTATTTTTTCTCGCTGTTTTCTGTCGACCAGCCTTTTTAGAGCTGTCTTGTTCAGAAGGTGCGAATTGTGTACTGGGCCAAGTTTCAGTCGATTTGGAGATTTCCAGCGGCAGATTTTCAAACGGATCTTTTTCGACCAAAACGAAAGTTTTAGGACTTGAGTCCAAAACTAATCCTGTTTCGAATAAGGGTGGGACCACCCCTAGCTATTTGAAAATTTCTGAAAATTTCAAGGGGTCGCACGCCCATTTTCGACCTCATTTGGTCTAGTTTCGACCTTTCTTGGTGTGTTCTTTCGACGTTTCCGTCGTGTTTTGTACACCTACAGTTCGCGCACAGGTTCTTTTCTCGTTGTCGCTGCAGGAGGAGTTCGCGGAGTCGCCTCGTCATGACTTGTGACAACTCTTGATCGCGCGGTGGGGAGAGACGAGTTTCGTGTAGTTTCTGGGAGGTTTTCCACGTACAGAACAGTGCAATTTCGACATTGCAGCTATGGCGGAGTCTGTGTCTTTGATCACTGGAGAGAAACTCGACAAGAACAACTACCAAGTGTGGAAGTTCCGGATGAAGATTTTCCTGCAGGGACAAGATCTATGAGATCTTATCACTGAGGAGGAGAAAGCGCCTGAAGTGCCAATTTCTGATCCGAAATTCAAGGAGTGGAAGAAGCGCTCATATCAGGCTATTCACTACATCGCGCTGACAGTTTCAGCATCGATGATCGATCACATCCAGGATTGTGATACGCCCAAGAAAGCTTGGGATGCACTCGCGCATCTGTTTCAATCCGGAACAGAGGCGCGGAAGCTGCAATTGCTGCAGCAGTTCAATATCGTGAAGAAGGGGTCGATGTGCATAAACGACTATGTGAACGGGGTCAAGCAGCTTGCGGATCAGCTATCTTCTGTCAAAGTCGAGATTGATCCCACTGTCTTGATCGGAGCCACATTGCAGAGACTGCCTGCAGAGTACAAACAGTTCATAACATCGATTTCGACCAGAGAACCTCTTCCGCGGTTTGATGAGCTTGTTCCTATGATGTTAAGAGAGGAGGTGCGCCTACAGGGGAGTTCTACTTCGACGGGTCAGCAAGAATCTGTCTATTTTGCAGGTTCTGGAGGATCTCGAGGTAGGGGTCGTGGCAAAGGTGCTGGACGTGGAGGGGGTCGCGGACAGCAACAGCAATCGCAGAACCAGCAGAACCAGCAACAGTTTGGTGGTTCCAACAACAATCAGAGAAGAGCGCCTGGTTCCTGCAACTACTGCAAGAAACAAGGCCACAATGCGAATCAGTGCTACAAGAAGCAGAACGATCAGAGACAACACGACAACAACCCCCAACAAGGTAACAGCAACCAGCAAGGCTATGCAGTCACTGAGCATGTCTATTCGGAGCAATTGTTGATTACTACGCATCAGAGTTATGCGGCTTTTGAGCCACAGACTGACTGGGTAATCGACTCCGGCGCCACCAGTCACATGACTTCCCATCGGGAGTGGTTTAGTTCACTCGAGCCTGTGGAGACTCCACAGTTTATGGTGACAGGAGATGACACCAAGCACAAGATCCAGCACAAGAGTAACATTCCACTTGACATTCCTGCCTCAACGTTTACTGGTGTACGGAATGTCTTACATGTACCTACATTGACTAGAAACCTGCTATCTGTAGGACAGTTGATAGAGCAGGGTCTGCAAGTGCGCTTCAATAAAGATGGATGCTTTATTGAAGATTCGAATGGCACTGTCATAGCTCGAGGTATCAAGAGGGGTAGGCTGTTTAAACTAGATGCATCTGCGCCTAAGTTACAGGCTGCCATGTATGGACAGAGTGGTCCAGTAGTGTCCGATATTGACATCTGGCACAAGCGAATTGGGCACATGAACTTTCAGAGGCTGAAAAGCCTTCCGAGTTCTGACCTGGTTACAGGTCTGCCCAAATTCAAATCCAGTTAGCCCATTGGAGTTTGTGCAGCATGTCAATTCGGCAAGCAAGCTAGACAGCCCTTTAAAGGATCAGGCAGTAGAGCGAACAAGCTTCTGGAGCTTGTTCACACTGATGTATGGACTGCTTCTCAGCCAAGTATGACCGGTTTCCATTACTTCGTGTCGTTCATTGATGATCATTCGCGTTATACTTGGATCTATTTGTTGAGAAACAAGTCCTCTGCCGAAGTACTGTCAGCATTCCAGACTTTCCGCAAGTTGGTGGAGAAACAGTCTGGAGCATCTCTCCTCTGTTTGAGATCTGATGGAGGAGGCGAGTTTCTTTCTGGAGAGTTCGATGCATATCTGCGTGAGCATGGTATCCGACGCCAGAAGACCTGCAGTTACAGTCCACAGCAGAACGGGGTTGCGGAACGCAAGAATCGACACATAGCAGAAGCTGCTCGTGCGATGTTGAACGAGAAGACCATGCCTAGACCTTACTGGGCAGAAGCTGTTTCATGTGCGGTGTATCTGATGAACCGGACGCCTACAGCGGCAGTCCACAGCAAGACACCGATGGAGGTCTTCACAGGCAGTAAGCCTGATTACTCTTTCCTTAAAGTTTTCGGATGTATCTGTTATGTGCACATACCTGATGAAAGACGTAAGAAACTAGATCCGAAAGCAGATAGATGTATCTTCCTTGGTTATGCTTCTGATACGAAAGGATATAGGTGCTACAATCCTTCGTCCAAGCAGTTCTATATCAGTAGAGATGTCGTATTTGATGAGCTACAGTCTTGGTTTGCACCTGCACCTATGATAGTCATCCTTGTACCTACTGTAGAACCAAGGAGTCAGTCCACTGTAGTACCTCAGAGTAGTACGTTGAGTGGAGGATCTGGAGAAGTCACTGATTCCAGATCAGAATCTGTTGCACATAGAGCTGTTGTTAACGCTGGAGTCCACGTAACACAGCCTAGTGGAACTAGTGTAGTTTCTACACAGGATGAGCGCGTGCTATTGCAGCGTATGTTTGACTCATCCAGATATGTGGATCTTCCACATCCCCTGGATACTTTGTCCCAGACCTTGGCATCTACGTCAGATCAGTTGCAAGGGGAGGTGACTAGTGCACCGATTACCTCTCGCAGATCTGAGCGGCCAAAACATCCAGTGAGTAGGTATATGCATGAAGGCTTTCTTGCTACGCACCATGCATATATGGCCAATGTTCTTCAGGAACAGGAACCGAGTTCGCTTGAGGAGGCGATGCACAAGGCCCAATGGGTAAGTGCTATGGAAGCTGAACTTGCTGCGCTTCATCACCAACAGACTTGGGAGTTGGTAGACTTACCTCAGAGTAAGAAAGCGATTGGTTGCAGATGGGTCTTCAAGGTCAAGCGCAACTCGGATGGTACCGTGTGTCGGTACAAGGCCAGATTGGTAGCTAAGGGTTACGCACAACAACATGGAGTGGATTTTGAGGAGACCTTTGCTCCTGTTGCGAAGATGGTGACTATTCGAACAGCAGTTGCAGTTGCAACTCAGAAAGGTTGGAAGATGCACCAGATGGACTTCAAGAACGCCTTCCTCAATGGCGATCTTGAGGAGGAGGTCTACATGCAGCAACCTCCTGGTTATGAGGATCTTAAGTTTCCTTCCCGTGTATGTAAGTTACGGAAGGCTCTCTATGGTCTGAAACAAGCACCAAGAGCATGGTATGCAAAGATCAATTCTTACTTGCAGTCTCTTGGTTTCCACCTGTGTAGTTCAGACTCTACCTTGTATTCATTGAGAATACGAGACCGGATTGTTGTGATCACCATCTATGTTGATGACTTGATCATTACCGGTAACTTTGAGGAGCTTGTTTCCCAGATCAAAGATCACTTGAAATCCGAGTTCGAGATGATGGACTTAGGAGAACTCAAGTATTTCCTTGCTGTGGAGTTCATTAGAGATGGGAAGGATGTTTGGCTTGTACAACGACAGTATGCTCTCAGTATGCTTGAGAGATTTGGTATGCTTGATTGCAAACCCATTGCTACACCATTAGAGCAAGGGGTAAAGCTAGGAGCAGAGGATGGTGAGTTGCTGGATGATCCACGCATGTACAGACAGATGGTTGGGAGTCTTATCTACTTGACCATCATCAGACCAGACTTGAGCTATGCTGTCGGTCTGATTAGTCAATTCATGCAGTCACCACGGAGACCACATTTTGAGGCTGTCAAGCGGATCCTCCGCTACGTGAAGTTCTCGATGCAGTACGGACTTCACTATCGATACGGTGGACCATTGTTGTTACATGGCTACACAGATGCTGATTGGACAGAAAGTGCCGACAGGAGATCCACGTCAGGTTACGCTTTTGGACTTGGAAGCGCTGCTATAAGCTGGGCTTCTAAGAAGCAACCCACAGTTGCTTTGTCATCCACGGAAGCAGAGTATCGAGGAGCAACGAACGCAACATGCGAATCGATTTGGCTTCGATGTCTGCTATCTGATATTGGTGTGGAGTGTACAGATCCTGTTGTTGTATATACAGACAACATTAGCAGCATGAAGTTAGCTAGTAATCCTGTTTTCCATGCTAGGACGAAGCACATTGAGGTGCACTATCACTTTATTAGAGAGAAGGTCCTTGCAGGAGAGATTGAGCTCAGTTATGTGAGCATAGGAGATCAGGTTGCCGATATCTTCACTAAGGCGTTGCCTAGAGATAAGTTTGATGCTTTCAGATATTGTCTAGGAGTACAGGATGTAGAGATGAGCTTGAAGGGGAGTGTTGATATAGTCCCAAGCTCTAGTAGATCGACGGCTACCATTAGCCGGAGTGGTTAGGGTTGTTAGAGTTAGTTAGAGGGCTAACCCACCATTAGGGTTTCCCTTGTACTCACCTCCACTATATATACAGAGAGAGGCAAAGCCTCTCTCATCTCATTCCTATTTTACTTCCTTGTCTACTCGCTCTCTCTCTCTTCTCGGAGTGTCCTCGAAGTATCGATCTTTCTACACTTGGTTCATAGCTCGACCTTGCATTAGAGCTTTCCGACTCGCACCGACTATCTTCTCTACAGCGATGAGGTTCCGCCTAAGCTTGGTCCAGTCTGGTGCTCCGGCACTATCCACTTGCGAGTGCGGTGTCTCGCTCGACACATCAGACCGTCATCTTGATCGATGTCCTCATGAGGGAGAGCGGATAGCTACCCACGATGTCATCAGAGACGTCGTGTTTGCCTTAGCACACATGACGTGGAGAGAGCGTCGGTATGTCCTTCAGACAGGAGGATCAGTGAGAGCTGACTTGAACATGATGAGAGAGGATCATATCTCAGTGGCTGATGTGGTTGTCATGGATCCAACACGAGACTCAGTGGCGGCACAAGTGATCACTCATCTCTCAGGATGGGCACCAGGCGTGACGGCAGCAGCGAAGATGACCAAGTATAGAGGTGCGACCGGTGATTTTAGAGCTACTGATAGCGAGGCTTAGCCCCGGTGTCCTTCTCTTTGGGGTGGTCGTTGCATGGCCCTTCGGGTCCTTCTTTCCCTTGTGAGGCTTGATGGGGTCTTCTCATCCGTTTGCTATTCGTTGGATCGCGTTGTTTTCTTTTATTACAGATATTTACTTGGTTGGACTTGACCGCATTCTTTTTAAAATCTCTCACCTTGAATACACCCATAGTAAGTTCATTAGGTTAATCGCCGTGGACACGTTTCACAAGATAAGTAATAAATCATAGCAGCTGATATTCTATTGTACATACATTCCAAACTGAATTTTCTACACAGAAACTCTAACACGTCTCAATACAAGGTAATTTACTTGGGTATATTCTCGGAGATCATTTTCAACTTGGTCGCACCCACAACTTACCAAACGTTCTTGATCACATCTTTGGCTCGGTTCCCTGTCACATATCTTATGTGGAATCCGTGTTGGACTGCAACATAGAACGTCATGTTGTCTTCGATAATGTGGACATAAATGTTACGTCGTGCTGATGATAATGAACGAAGCGTGGGAATATGTTCAGACAGTACGAGAATTTGATCCCATGGGACATCTTCTATTGCTACTAGAAGACCCTCTATCGATTCCAAGTTCTTCAGACATAACGGTCTCAAATTGAACCCAACTTGATTACATTGCCTTCAAGCCGATGCTCTTGAAGCTGTCATTCAGACCTAGAAACGATGTGAGGGAATTAGATCCTGACCTTCAGTTATTAAACATGAGTTCACGATTGAATAACAAGATCCTATGATTTTGCATAGACCGTTGTGCTGAATAACAAGGTAGTCTTATTCAGCGTAAGGACCGTAAAGATGAATAACTAGGTCATACCATTCAGCGTAAGGGTTGTTGTGTTGAATAACTGGAGTGTTTGAAGAGCAGTATTTGGTAGATACTATAGGAGAGTTGAAATCTATATTAGAAAGCTCTACAGATGATGTAGATAGAGTGGTGAGAGTGAGCTCCAAGGAGCTTTATGATGTTATTGATAAGTTTATAGATTGACAAGAGGTGTATGTGGAGACCAAGTACAAGTCAGTGGCAAAGAAAGTCAAACCAGTGGCTTTGCCTTTGCCACTCGATTACAATCAGAAGATGGAGCAAGCTGCACGAGAATCGACGCTCATAGGACCGAGAAGAATTGGGCACCAGTTCACAGAAACAACACTGAAGGAGCTAAGGATTAGAGGTGATGGATTTCTTACTGAGCAAGAGAAGAAGAGCTTCAGGGAGATGCTATCTAGGCATGGTAAGGCGTTTGCGTTTGAGTCACATGAAGTAGGATGTGTAGATCCAAGTGTAGTTGCACCTATGGTAATCTTTACTATATCGCATGTGCCTTGGAATCTACGTCCTATCCCTGTACCTAGAGCTCATCTACCAAAGTTGATAGACTTGTTCAATGAGAGGATTAGGATGGGTATCTTGGAACCATCTATAGCTCCCTACTCTAGCAGATGGTTTACTGTTCCGATGAAGAGTGGAGCTTTGAGATTTATCCAAGATATGCAGCCAGTTAACAAGGTGACTATCAGGAATATGGGTATAGGACCTATTGTAGACGAGTTTGCAGAGGTTTTTGCTGGTCGTGCTATCTATTCAATGGGAGACTTATATTCAGGTTATGATCAGTTTCAATTATCCTCCGAGAGTAGAGACTTGACTACAATGAGGACACCTTTGGGGTTACTAAGGATGTGCACCTTGCCACAAGGTGCTACCAATTCTGTAGCACATATGATGAATGACATGAATAAAGTTTTGAGGGATTTCATTCCTGAAAAAACTATGCCATTCCTTAATGATGTGCCGATCAAAGGGTGTGCTGAGGAGGAGAAGAATGAGGTAAAGGATCAGAGGGGGTGCCGTAAGTTTGTCGTAGACCATATAGTTGACTGCGATAAGATATTGAGTCGACTGGAGGAGGTTCATTTGACTTTATCAGGAGCAAAGTCTGTATTTGGAGAACAAGAGGTGTTGATTGTGGGGCACCTATGTGGATCTTATGGTCGGAAACCTTGTCCGAACAAGGTTGATGCCATTCGAAAGATGAAGGAGACATGTGGGTCAGTTATCGAGGTGAGAAGATTTCTAGGTGCATGTGTGTTTTATCATATATGGATTCCACACTTTGGTCATGTAGCAGATCCGTTGTACAAGCTGATGAGGAAGGGGCAAAGATTTCAGTGGAAAGAGGAGCAAAGCGAGTCTATGAGGAAGTTGAAGGATCTTTTGGCTTCACCACCAACTCTACGAAAGGTAACATATGAGTTGGGCAGATCTGTTATCCTTACTGTTGATACTAGTCCTATTGGCATTGGATGGGCTATAGGACAAGATGATCAGGATGGAAAAGATATGTGGTGCGTTTTGGTGCTAAGGTATAAGTTCACGGCAGAGAGACTACTCTCAGGTCAAGAGAGAACTATGGGGAGTAGTTACTGCGATGAAGAGTCACAAGGAATACTTGATAGGAGCACTTGTGGTTGTGGAGACAGATTGTTTACCTCTCTTGGGAATGATCACTAGCTGTACAACTCCAGATATTGCTATGTTGAGGTGGATAGCATATATCAAGTCCTTGAACCCAGAGTTTAGACATATTGCAGAAAGGACAATCCTGTGGCAGATATGTTATCAAGGGCTAAGTACTACGGTGAGAAGGAAATGATAGATGACCAGGAGGATGTGGGAACAGAGTTCTATTCTAGTGTTCTTGCTAGAAAGGATAGAAGCTGTTTTGCAGCTCCATTGGAGTTATTTGAGGAAACTATGTACGATGGAGAGTGGTTGGATCTTGGGCGCTATTTGAGTTCATTGGAAAGGCAAGAAGGCTGGTCTGATGCAGATTTCAAGAGGATCCGTAGAACAGCTTATGGGTACTTTTTATATGGAGGACATCTATGGAAGCGCCCTAAGCTACAAGGAGGTCTACCACAGCGGGTGGTATGTGACCTAGAATTGCAGCAGAAGCTGATCAAGGAGTTCCATGAGAGTCTATGGGCCGGTCATAGAGGAGTTTGGGCTACATTTGCCAAGATAAAGGAGAAGTATTGGTGGAAGGGTATGTATAAGGATGTAGTATAGTTTGTTTCATCCTGTATATCTTGCTAGATGTATTCCAACATACGTCATCGTGATGGATTGCATCCTACTTATCCTTTAGCCATTCATTACAAATGGGTAGTGGATCTGGTAACTATGCCATTTGGGTTTGGACAAATGAGGTATCTAGTCTTGGCTAGAGAAGATCTATCTAACCAAGTTGAAGGCCGTGCCTTGAGGACGAAGACCACTGTTAGTGTCTGCCGCTTTCTACTTGAAGATGTTATTTGTAGGTATGGGTGTGTGGGAAAGATCACTGCAGATAGGGGCGAGCTGGATTCACAAGAAGCAGTTGAGTTCTTCAAGCGATTGGGAATCAAGTTGGCATTAACCACTGCTTACAATCCTGAAGGGAATGGCAAGAGCGAAAGAGGTCATCCGCCAATCATCAAAGCTTTGGTAAAAGCTTGCAAGGGTAAGATCCGTGAATGGCCTAGACTGCTACCGTTTGCTTTATGGGCAGACCGTACAACTCATAGTACCGTTACAGGTTACATGCCAGCAGAATTGATACTAGGACAGAAACCTGTGATGCCGATTGAGGACGTTGTGCCTACTTGGAATGTTTTGCCATGGGAAGATGGTAGAAGTACGGAGGATCTTCTTGCATTAAGGATCCAGCAGTTAGAACGAAGACCTGAGGATGTTGCCAAAGCTGTCGAAAGATTAAAGATTGCTAGAGAGAGAAACAAAGGCAGATTTGATAGAACACATAGATTACGACCCAAATCAGTTAAAGAAGGTGATTTGGGTGTTAGTCTATGATAGTAGTCTTGATAATCAGCATAGCACTTATCAGGAAGTTCTCCAAGAGATGGTTTGGACCTTATGTGATGTTAGAAGTTTATGATAATGCCACATACTCCTTGAGAAAGTTAGATGGTGTAGTGCTCAAGATACCAGTCGCAGGAAAGAGAATCAAGCTCTTTAGGAGGAGAGAGGAGGACCAGAACGTTGCAGAGTTTACAGAGGACGAAGCTGAAGACTCAATGCATGTTGAAGATGAGTTTGAAGCCGAAGCTGAAGAGTCTTGATCTGGATGGCACATACCGGAGGATGTGTAGGTTCATAGGGGGTGGATGTCGCGCTACTTGGCGGCTACATGCTTGACTTCTACTCCAACGCTTGAGTTTAGTAGTTCTAGAAGTTAGCTCATATTACTTCTAGTCCTTTATACATATGTTTGACACCTTTGCATACGGTGTTGACACTATAGTGTTATATATTTTGAGTCCTAGTAGGTTGATAGTATGTTATCTATCTTGTTCAAGCACTCCTGCGCTTGCGCAAATGATATCATGCTTATCTATGTTGTGAAAGTACATAACTTAGGATTTCCATGCTGATAAGGGTTTAAGCTCATGGGTTGTGCTTACATGTCGCCCATGCATGCTTTCTAGATTGGTTAAGTTATCTTTTAGGGTTACGTGTTATTTTACATGCCTTCGCGTGAAGTTTAAGATTTACGCTGGCACTTTAGGGGCTGACGTGGTAGCCTTTGAGTGAAGTTGAGTTACCACGTGGATTAGGGCACTAAAGGACAGCCAAGTGGAACTATGAACTCTCATTGGTCCATTTTTGTCTTTTGTGTAATTCTAAATTTAGAAGCAGGGGTCTAAAGGGGAGTTCGAGCATTTGGTGAGGGGACTTCAAAATCTGAGCGCACAGGAGGGTAGAGCTCGTCATGCCAAGCACTTCCAGTGAAATTTTCGATCGATTTGAGGCAATAAAGACGAAGTTATGACCAATTGAAGTTCGAATTGTGCTAGAATTGAATCACTTTTGTTGGATTTAGGGTTTTCAGTGTCACTTGCAGCAGATTTGAGGAAATTGCTTCAAAACTTCGAGGTTGTGTTCTCTGCCAGCAGGGCTACAATTTCCCAAAAAGTTTTGCATCGATTGAGTGACTGAGTAATTCAGGACGGCCGCTGAAGCAGAGGGGGTCTGAAAAGCTCTTAATCTAGAGCAGCGACTTCAGAGGAGGAGATCTGGAGTTCTGTGTACAGTCAAGAGTCCCAACTTCACACGGGTGTTTAGCATCCTGTAGACTCCAAATCCTGTAAGAATATTTGAAATTGATCGAGCCAATCTTCTGTTATAGGTCGAAATAGCCATCTAGGTACCAGAAATTGTCGTAGTTTTCTTGCTCAGAACTTTTCTGTCCATATCTCCGTGTCAGAATTTGATCTCAGGCTAAAACTTCGTGTGTGAGTTCAGTAGTACTTCATTTGCATGTAGGGGAAGTTTAGAAGTCTAAACCTTCATAGTTTTCTTCTCCGTGAGTGTCAAAGTTCACCGACGGATCCTATTACTGCCAGCTAGACCTGAATTTCGCTTTCTGAGCATATTACTAGATCTTACACATCTGTGTGAGTGTTTATAGCCCTATTGTGACCTGAAAGCCAACCTCTTGAGTAAACAATCACAGCCAGAAGTCCGGCGCTTTCCTAGATAGACGGATCACACTCCGACACCGTGCTGGTAGTAAAGAGAAGAAGGAGAACCATAGAACGATCGCACGAAGGGGACCAGACCCGCAAGTGATCTCTCGCCATCCATGAACTCCCTAAAGATAGAAGCGCAGGAAACGCTATTAAAAGTATTTTCCATGTCCACTTTTAGGACAACTCAATCGGGATAGATGTCCAAGAGAGCCCTAATGACGAAAGACATAGACTCACAACCTCCCGGCGTCGTAACTCCAAACTGATGTGGGCAAAGATGATCCTGAAAAGTATCTCGAAGCTGAAGGACAATGATACGACTGATAAGTCGTAAGAGAATCTCACCGATGACTATCGATCGAATCCCTCCACCATCCTTCGTCATGGCTAAAAGTCTAGCTGCCCCTAGTACTTGAACTATAGACTGAGGAATATGTCCTTGAGCTACTACTGCCGCTACCTGAAAAACCTCCGTGAAACTACTAGAGAGGTCGTCCGTCTGAAAACAATCTCGTAGGTGCTCGTAGATCATCCCAGACAGATCTCCAGAGGATAGACGTGGAGCTGTACACAAGACCTGGGCAAACAAGGATCTATCGAGACATAATGGCTCCTCAGGCTGATAGTACTGAACCTCAGGTGGTGAGGGATCACCCGGTGAGGGGTGAAGGAAATGCAACGCAGCCATCGTCTCCTCAGTAGGACATGCCAATGATAAAGGACGCAGTGCTCTAACAGCTCTACTGTACTCTCCAACCTGATCTAGCATCCTACAACGTCGTATGCGAGCGGAAGATGAGACATCACGTGTAGAGGCAGGCTCACTCCTACCTCGTACCGCACGGACTAATTCCTCCTGTAAGGCCGCCCAATCACTTGCACGGAATCTCCGAAGACAGACCGTCACCTCCCGATGTCCTCTTCTGCCACCTTGAGTATAACGGAGACACCAACGAGGAAGTAGGAGGAATAGTAACCACACCGCCTCGTCCTTGGTGTTCCGTGCCAACATGTCGAGAGGTAGATGAAATGCTTGTCTCACCTCATCATAAAGAGCACGAGATAACCGATGGAACAAACGCGGATAAGAGAAACTCGTCTCGAACAAATTCAGAATAGTGTCAGAGTGGACTCTCAACCACTCACAAGACTCCGGAAGAACTCCAGAAAGAAGGACTAATGGTGCCATAATGATTGCACGTGTAGATCTTCGATCTCGGCTAACCTGGACATCCCATGTGATCGTATCATAGCTCTTATGCATCTTTCTCACATGAGATTTTACCCCTTGCGACGTAAATAACTGATTGCACACCGGACATGGTGTGTCTTGAATTAGTCTCGATCTCATGAGAGAGAGTATCTATAGCTAAAGAAGAGACGATATCCGGTCAAACCGTACTCGTAATAGAAACATCTCCAAAAAGAAAAAAAACATAGAAAAAAAAGAAAAAAAAAGAGAAAAACAAAAAAAGAAGAAAAAGAAAAAAAAGAAGAAAAAAAAAGAACCTTGAACCCTGATATGTAAAGATAAAATAAATAAATACACTAAATGTGACAAAAGATCTGTCAAAAATCTCTCAAAAAACTCTAAAAAGAACACTTTGTAATCTTAAATTCTTAAAAAATCAGACACTATTTAATACCCATTCATCTTTTCATCAAGTGTCAATTCTAAAATAAAAAAAACAAAAGAAAAATAGAGAAAAATATGTAAAAAGTACACTCTATCACACTCTAACACCCTCCCCTCTCACTCTCAAACCAACTCACTCGTCTACCCGTGTTGAGGTTGTAGCATCCGCGTCCTGATCCTGATACTCTTCTGTAATCCATTTCTAGCCTATAGACTACCGTACTGTAAATGGTCCTACTGTAGACTGTAGAACTTTTTAATTCTCTTTTCGACGTCCATTTCTCTTTTCCTGGGTTTTATGATATTTCACTGCATAAGACAACCAAGTCGTGTGTGGTCAATGTTCAACTCTGATTACCTGGAAGTTCGTTCTTTTGTGGGTCGCGCGTGGCGATCTCAGGCCTCACGGTCAGATCAACAGTACAGTAGTCTACCTTGTGGGCGTTTCACGAGCTTGGACTCGGTCCGTCCGCCGTAAGCCTAGCATTTGTACGGTGTAACATTTCTGGGTATAAAGCACCCAAGTGCCGCTGAATGCACGTATGAAGGGTGATGTCACACTTTGACCATACCCAGTTAAGAGAAACTTGTTCCTGCAGTTACTGTAGTGGGGTTGGAGGAGGAACGGTTCATCGATGCTTTATATTATACAGTAAAATATAAGCAGAGAGAACGTGAGATCTGTGGTGAATATGACAGTATTGTACCACATAAGCTAAATGTGTGACAGCCCCTTGCAGATATTGACGTGATAAAGATGATATTCTTTTTAGTACTTCGTAAGAGGACAGTCATATATGTTGAGGAACTTTTATGCTAAAAACCTAAAACAGAAGAGCTCAACGGATGACATAATGTTTCCTTGCACTGGAGAAGCTCCAGGGGTCCAAACTTTGGTTATAAAATACTCTTATTTGTAAACGTAACAGTTTTGTTGTAAACGTGACTACTTCATCCCAGTGCCTCGAAGTCGTTTCCATCACTAGTAAACCTAAGTGGAAACTAAACTTAGCGGTATATTTTGGCAAGTCCTCATGATGACATGGGAGGGGTTGGATATAAAGATAAGTTGTATGGAAGTTTTCAGATATAAAGATCTAACGTAGTTAGATGGTTATATACTATAAAGATAAGACTTAGTTCTATGGAAGTCTAAGAACTCCGGATAGACAGTCCGCCCTTACACTTTGACAGCAGAAGGCATTCTTACACTTCACTACTAACTGAAGTGTAGAAAGTTAGTCAGGAGAGTGAGGCAACCGTGTACATATACAAGGGTTTAATTTATTACTTAACTCTAGAATTTCCGTTGCTAGTAACCTTTCGCAATTATATTTTCAGAAGTGTATCTATCTTCGCTTTCTTTACGGGTTATGTCTGGAATGCTTCGTAACTTTAATTGCGGTTAATATTTAATATTTTTAGCTTAATTTGACTTTTCCACTCAACTTACTATAGAATTTTTATATAACATTTATTTCTTTTCCCAAAAGTTTCCCAAAAGTTCATGTTGCATGCATGTTTAACTGAAGTTTAGAAAGTTTTCCTCGCGTTCCACACTTTAACTGAGAACACGGAATATTATTTTGAAAAATTGCATATTTATTATACGATAAGTCTTCAATTGTTCACGGTAGTACTAGTCCGACAGGAGTCGCAGAAAGTATCGGGATACTTTAAAACTTGATTATGGATTCATAAAATTCTCGTAAACATATTTACTACTGGCGAACCTTTCTCGTTAACTATTTTGTGGGAAGATATTAATAACTCACATCAGGGATGTCAAACTAGAGATTATTTTGTTATTTCCTAAAAAAAATGTTCTGAAAATAATATGTGTTATTTTTGAAGCAAAAAACGGTCATTTATATAACAAAAGATCGTTATTCATATTATCACAAAGTGAGAGCACGGATCATACGTTAATCCAAACATAAAGACACAAATTCAACTTCAATCGTTTTACATAATTGTGTCTGTTAAACTTGTCATTCCCTTGAAAGAGATATTGGGCATGAAAATCACAAAAGTAAGGCAAGGTACTTTTCTAGGACAAGGGTGATGATTCTACAAGACAAGACGAATTGATAAAGTAACTCACAATGTCATTACTTGCCAATAAAATAACAAGAAAATGATATGTTTGTTGAACTCCAATTACTACTAGGTTAACAAATGTTACGATCCGTTCGCAGTTGGTCACCTTTTACCCGAATATGATGAAGCCTTTTTAAAAGGGTCTTTATCTTATGACAACATGTCATTACGTGTAAATTTGTTTTAACCCAAAATTGGTGTACTTTGACACCCTTATTACTAAGTCTTTCCTTGACTCGTGGACGCTTGCCTTAACGGACATACTGAACGTGGTCTGATCTAACCAAAGTGCAAAAGTTGTTTGTTACATACGTTGGACGAGTTACAAGAGAGTCGATCGTACAGTAGATTGACGCCCAGCTCGATATTGCCCAACGACCATAGTCAGTCAAGACTGCTGTCTTTCCTTCATATCAAGACTGTGGTACGAAAAACGACTTGTTATCTAAGTACTGTACTTGTTCAGGATCACATCAGACCGGAAGACACAAGTACAGTATCACAGGCACGAGCACCATCACAGCTATCCTAAGGAGTGTAGGGGACCAGGTAGATAGGACAAGAGTCATTCGCTGGTGCAGGAAGCGCAAACTAGTGACCATGAGAGATATTTGGGATCCTCCTGTGGACTTGATGGGGGTTCTTCCGTGGGACGAGGATACAACTGAAGCAGAAAGGTTTATCACTCTCACACAGAGCCTTCAAGGAAATGAAACTACTGCACTCTACAATCAAGAGAACTGGATATGGAATTCAGAGAGTGAAGGTAAACAGTTCAAAGGATGGGACCTTGCCAACTCCCAGTGGTACAGGATTCTTGCAACTCAAGCAATCAAACTTCCTATTCTCAACACAAGATGGGAAAGGAACCAAACGGAGAGGCAATGGCAAACCTTCTTCACCAACATCTGGAATAGCCGTATCGACTTACGCACCAAATTCTTGGTATGGCGTATCGTCCACAATGGATACTATACGGGATCTAGAGCTAGACGATGGGGTGTGGATTCCGGTGAATGCCCGGGATGTAGAGAAGTAATAGAGGACATCCAACACTTATTCTGGTCCTGCAGGAAAGTTAACGCGAGGTGGCGGGAGCTGGCATTCATAGGTAGATGTACAAGTTGTGATCTAGATGGAGTCAATAACCTCTTTCAACTCATGGATAAGTGCAAGAAGAGGAGAAACTCAGGCTCAGCATTCCCGTATATCTTTTTGCAAGTCATCACTACGGTCTGGCGCAACAGGAATGAGATGCATTTTCGACAAAAGCACTATGAGCCACGTTGGACACATATCCTATTGGCTAGTCGTGCCGCTTTTCTAAGCTATGAGAACAAGCAGGGTTGTCCCACTGACAGAAGAACTATCACAGTTTTGAACGAGTTCAACACTCTGCAGGAAAGATCTACATGCATTGCCTTCTATGAATTTAGAAGGATTCAGCGTATTCACAATCAGAGACTAGAGTTAGAGGGGCTGGAAACCTTCACTTCGTCAGGAGATGGTGAGACGCTTTCTTGACCAGATCTCAATGTGGTACCTCCTCCGATTCTGGCCTGACTCATCTTCTCCAACTCCGAAGGACTGCCCTGCATGCACTTCGAAGTCTGCAGAAGTCACTCCAAGAACATAAAATACCATGTACCTCCTCCGATTCTGGCCTGACTCATCTTCTCCAACTCAGAGGGACTGCCCCGCATGCACTAGTCTCAATGACCATATGAAAAGAGAATCGCCCGAGTACAAAACTAGCAACAGGTTTTTACCTCACGTGCAGACTGCCACGCTGATTGTTGAAAACTCTTCATTCATTTCATATCTCTCAGTGATATCACCAATAGTATTCTCGTCCACTACGTCTCATAATCCTCGCCATGTAGCAACCTGGCGGGCTATACTCAGTCCTCTAAGCCTAAAGGCCATTCTAACGATTCTAAGGTGACTTCTTATGGCCTTCTGTTCATTCAGTACACTGTTAATGTAAGCAATTTAGGACTTGCAGGGTTAATAGAGTCCTCAATAGTGATCTTGATGTGTAGTAATAACCCCACATGTACCAAGGCTGATCATGCGACAGTCCAATGGCCACGTGTTGCGTGAGGTATTGAGGCCACGTGTGATGTGAGTAGATATACTACGTCTAAGAAGGTCACGGAAGGTCTTAATATCTTGTCTTGTTATCACCTTTCGGACAATATACTTTACATTTTATTTATAAAGAAAAGAAAAAAAAAAAAAAAAAAAACAAGTACAGTATCACATCAGACCGGAAGACTTGTGTCTTCCTGTCAACATTGAAGATATCGGGCAGGACTTATGTCGTTTACTATACACGGGGATGCTTTTGAGACATCATCCCGGAACTTCCTTCACTTCTAACTTCTCTTCTTGCATCAGATTGTAAAAGTAAATGAGGATATCACAGTAACTATTTGGGAGTATTAAGTGATTAAGTATATGGGAAATATATTTATCTTGTAACATAATATAGTGTGTAATTCTACCTTCTCTAGCTTTATCCCAAAAGAATTAAATATAGAAAATAAAGAAAGCCAAAATAGTGTATAATTATTAGCTTAGATATGACTTCAACTGAATGGACTATCTAGATATAGCATCGAAATATTTAGATCTTCCATTATCAAGTTTACAGCAAATATGGAGAAAAAGCCTGGAAGTGAAAGCGCATAAAGCAAAAGCAAAGGACCAAAAAGCGCAGAACATCGAGCAAAAGTTGTTTCGATAATATTTTATATTTGGATGTAAAGTATATGAGTATCTTGTAAATTTATGGGAAATATTACTTTCTGGTAAGAGGGGATATATGCTTTTCTCATCAACTAGAACAAGTGGTAACCAACAAGCGCACCAAAAGTTACTCCGATAAAAGAGAACATAGAGAGCGCAGAAGTGACTAAGTATTCAATTGTACTGCAAGGTTATGCATTTCGTTTGATTGTGCTTGAGTAAAAACAAAGATAACTAATCTATTTGAAAATGTAAGAAAGTATGTAAATTTTATGAAATTATGTTATAAAATATATATGCAAATTATGAAATTATATTATATGAAATAATGAATAATATTATGTTTACATCGCTGGCTGCAGAAAGCAAGTTCTACTGAAGGTTGCATATTTTCTTCTCCGCATGATGATGCACCGATGCAACTTCTAGTTATGAGCCTTTGGTCCAGAAACTTAAAATCGATGTCATCTAAGTTAAAAAGTGGTACAGATTTTCAGTTATAATAACCCATAATACTTTACTTTGATAAGAAAGAAACGAAGAAAGAAAATTTCCCAGGGGAATAGAACCATTCTTCGCCCTTAGCGAATAATCATTTCTATTTAACTCATTTTGACCATTTAATTTAAATTTCTGATTTTATTGGAAAAAACTAAATATTAGAAAATATATAGTTTATGAAATATTATTACATATTTCTATACAGGACAGAGATAAGCGTCAAAACATTCAGTGCTCTCTTTTCTTTTTTAATCAATTTCTTTTCTGAATCAATCAATTTCTAAATCTCACAAACTGTCGTCATAAGGTTCTTGGTAAGAATTATGATTTAGCTGAAGAGAGAATATTAATCTTTAAAATAGAAATTTAGAATTTTACTTTCTTTAGATCTAAACTGAAGTGAATTTTGTCCTACTATCAGAACAGTTGAGCTCCGCCTGTCTTCAGTCAAGTGTACCGTGACTGAAAGACTCACCTCCGGTAAGGAGTTCGGTATACCAGTAGAATCTACTCGTTCTGGAGGGGTATCTGGTGGCTGCCCCCCATTCGAAAGATAAAAACAAAAACGGTAGTACCTCCCGCGCTCCAGTTGAGACGAAGTGTCGGCAGACATTATGTGATGTGGTAGCACGGCTACACCTGAGAGGAGGTCAAGTAGAGTGACTACAGTAGCCAGCAACCTGAAACCCGCCAACTGTGTTACGGAGGGAAGTAGTTGGTTGGGATCAGTTGGCGGCAAGTACAGTAGGACAATCTCCTCAGTGTCACGTGTTCGCCATTCGCAGTGCTTGCACTCTCCGGACAGCTAGCAAATTGAGCTACTGTAGAAAATGGTTTGATTTCAGAAAGCCGGGATTCTCTCGGAAAGAAGATCGAACAGTAACCGAATGAACGTTGCGTCGCCAAACCGCATTCAAACTGCTCCAAAGCCATAATATACGGAGGGGCGTCTGATGGTATCTGCGGTAAATG
Source organism: Asterella californica (assembly GCA_036924285.1). Lineage (NCBI taxonomy): Eukaryota > Viridiplantae > Streptophyta > Marchantiopsida > Marchantiales > Aytoniaceae > Asterella > Asterella californica. Next base: position 26,973,416 of record JAYKYS010000006.1, on the reverse strand, counting down.
GTAATCCCCCGTCGGATATTATTTCACACGTCCTCAACGCGCAATTCTCTGAACGTGGTCAGATTCTTCGTATGCTATCCAAACTCCTCTTGTAGTTCGTCTGTAAAATGGATGAATATGCTTCATCCTTAGATAAGAAGCACGCGACGCAATGAATAACCAACGGATGGAAAGACCCCATCAAGCGTTACAAGAGAATCCCCGGTTGGGTATCAAGATCACCTGTGCACTTGCTTGGAATCAGCAGCACCACTTGGGGACAAAGAGTTGGTACGGCTCCATACGGCCCTATATATTCCCTACTACACTTAACGACATAGCTCTTATTTTTGGGGTGTCAAATGAGCGAGCAGTGCTTGGCTTTTGGACTACTCCCGTCCTCCTTCGCTTCTCCAGTAGCTACTGGAAAATGACAGAAAGCTTTCATGATTGAATGATAGTTAGTTCTCTCCTCGGTCCGTGAAAGGGCTCAGGCTGTGAAAAGGCAGAAGCGTTCAGCCGCGGAAAGCTCCACAGCGAGATAGAGGCTTAAAATAGTGGGCATAGTGCCATAGTCTCTCACACAGAAAACTGACTGATAGCTCTCTCTCCTCGGTCCGTCATAGGTGGATGCAGCTGCGAAGGTAACAGCATCAACTGACGTCATTCGTGCTGACCTTTTTACTCTGATCTTATTCTCTACCGGAAGGTATCTAAATCTTAGTTCCCCCCATCTTTACAAGGCCTTGTAGCCAAGGACGATCTAGCAGAGAGCACGGTCGGATGTGGAAAGGTCACTTTGTATTTTAGTCATATGGCTCATATAGACAGGTCACGTTGTAGTTCTTGAGTCATTCCAGTCCAAACCTGGGTAACTTGACGAGGTGAGGTTGGACACCCTACTCATATAGTAGCTAGCTCGAAAAGGTTTATGTAGTGTGCTGTCCCCGGGGTCCAAAGACTTCAAAGTTCAAAGTTGACACTGGTTTGGAGTATCGGAAGGTGAACTACCTCCTACTCAGATGAAGGAGACGGACGGCCTTCAAGGCTCAGGCAAGCTGCTAGTCAATGTAGGTCTTGGATATGAGAACTGAACGAGTGAAGGAGCAAAACGTAGGCCATGTTTCGTACGATGCTGGTATAATGATCCAGCATTTAGTCAAAAGGAAAAAAGAAGAAAGGAGGATCCAGCATCGCGTGCAATGAACGCATGCCATATGATCGGCAAGCAGCAGAGTACTGTTTATAAATTCCCGGGGAGGAATGCGTCTCGCCCTATACAGACTTGCCAAATTTGCCGAGATAGACTTCCGTACTCGCAGCGTCACAAAGCCTGGTATGCATTCCTGCTTTATTCAGCCTCCAAGAACTCACGGGAGTTCGAGTTACTGGTTGAAGATACTACGCGATCAGATGCTAAAGGAACGAAGCCGCTACGAACTTGCTAAGACTTAGAAAATTGTTCAGGTTCTACGAGGCTATCGATCATTCGCAGTGTGCTCGTGCGCTACAGGTTCCTTCACAGCAGAACGGATAGCGTCTGCAAAACGTGCAGTCTTACTTTTAGACCATAATTTCATGTGGTGCGAAGTTTCTGGGAACATCGCAGAACGAAGGCCAAATTTGGGAGGCTTCGGCAGCAACTTCGAGTCGATAGTCCTTGCCAAATCCTGGTTGCGGTAAAGTACCTTCACAGAGCAAGTCAAGTCAAGTCGTTTTCGTCTGTGGAGAGCCTGGAGACCAGCCGAAGAACAAGCTCGATTAGAAAGCGGATTCGTTTCGTACACTAAAGGAGAAAGCATGTTGGAGGCTGGCGAGTTTGAGAGTGTTCCTCACACGTGGTTGACGAACGTTGCTCCAGAAACTGCTAAATAATCGAACAAATCTCTCTAAGCTCGAAGAGATGACTCAATGGTGATAAGGCCTACCACATGAAGATTATCACCTCCCCATTATACTATACTTAGCATGTTATGTTTCAGGTTCTAGGCCAATCATGTAAGTACAGATGCCAAGGGCGCGTTTAACATAATTGGAGCTCACATCTAAACATTCGTAAGATAAAAAGGATAAAAGAAAAAGAAGAAGAGGCGACTAGTGACATGAAAGGAACCGTTATATTTGTTACAGTAGTTAGGTAACACACTTTGATGTCACTATAGGTATATATATTCAGTATATTAACTCAAGACTTTTGTATTATAGATATGAGTTGAGTCCCTCTAAGGGTGTACCAAATCAAGAGTTTATATAGTTTTAAACTCAGTCAAGAGTCTGAAACAGAATGTTTATGTTTAAGTTTCTCTTTTTATCAGTTCTAATATATACTGATAATATATTTATTTCTACCATGTTGATTAGGATAATACTGAATATTCTGCTGAGATATAAAGTCTTCATGTTCTAAGAGACCTGCAATTCAGTTTTAGTTTGTAACATCGCGAAATTAAGTACTTTTTCCTCCAGGAACTTCCTTACATCCAAAAAGAAATATAAATCGGTTATATATGAATTCTTGCAGAACTAAATATCATTAACTAAATATTTTGTTGAAACAAGACTGAAACAAATTGAAGTGAACTTCAGTGTATTTGTGCCCTAGTCGATCCACGACACGAAAATGTGTAAGATACACTAATCCTCTATGCTGCAAGAACTCTTGTAGTTTATCAGTACAAAACTTAGCAAGAGTACTTTTTTAATGGTTAATAGAAAAAAGATAAGAAAGAAAGGCTAGCTGAAACGTTGAAGCTAAGAGGAATTTTCTTACTCCTTGACGAAAACAGTAAATCCAAGTCTCAAAGTTAAGATACTTTTTTTCCTCCTATTAATAAAGCTCTCTATAAGTACTTTTTGTAACAAAAGCATATTCATAGCCAACTCATGGTCGCTAAGGTTGTGAAACATCGCCCTCTTGAAGTGATTGAAGGGTTCGGACAATACGCTATACTGTTCTATATGTAACCAGCTTCATGACAATCGAGACCATTGAACGTTTGCTGGATTTGGGTCAACGTTAATCAACGTAGAGACAAGCGTACGTTTGTTTTCAGGAAGTAAAATGTGAGAGATGATCCAGCTGCTCTCAACTTCAAAGTCACCGCAGTGTGTACGGTGGCAATACGAGATGCTGAGAGCTTGGACCAGGAGAATTGTGTACTGGAAACAGCAGACCAGAACGGTTGCATTTCACGTACGTTTCTCTCAACTGGTGAAAGTCGTCATCGCTTTTTCTCCTTTTCCGCAGTGCTTATTCGAGAACGGTATTATTTGCGACACATACAGCAGAACTGGAAGGCTATGGGGAACATCAACCGTACATAAAACGTGCCTGCGTTCGAGTAACATCCTTCCTGCTGCTAGCAATAAACTACTGAAAACAATTCGAAAGAATATGGTATTACGGTAACAGCCAGTTCGGGTTCTTCTGCCAGGTCAAGCCATGAATTCAGGCTTCCAGTGCAATTGAGGCGTAGAGTCGACATCTGAATGTTGTCGAATGAGTCAAACTTTGAATGGTGTTTGGAGTCTGGCAGTCCAAGAGAACGAATAGTCCTCCATTAGTGCTGGACCCAAAGGAAGACCTAAAGCAACTTTCCCACGCCGCTCATTCACATTCACCTCAAGCAATAACGTCAAACTCGTTGACATCTCTTTAACGTTGGTGTGTGGTCACCGATCAAAGTCATTCTCCAACAAGCAAACACTTCGATTCTCACTCAACTCAGTACGGTATCCGGATACTCAAAACAGGGCATACAGCTTGTTAACGCGCGGCAGAGTATTCAAGTAATGATCGACAGAAGCCAAGCAACTGGCTCCTGTAGTGAAAGGAGGCGATATACCTGGGAGAATGAAGAGTACGTAAGATCGACAGAAGACGAAGAAGAAGTACCGCGTGCAAGACCGCACACCGAACAGACTGAACTGGAAGATCAAGAAAGGAGTTCAATCGACCGAAACGCACAACCAACAGAGCAACATCGATCGCGAAGGCCCGAAATCCACTCACAGAACGATGTTTTGCGTTAAAACTCGTAGAAAGAATCAAGATGGCAGGAGGAAGAACGGCGAGACGACGACGATCGAGCCGCTCAAAGGTAATCACCCGCACTGTAACTGTCACCAGGGAAAGAAGTCGTCTACGCGGGCGAATTGCTACAAGGAGGCCGTGAACCAGGATAGGTACAACAACAAGTGGACGCACACGTGGAGACAGACGGCGATCTGCGGTAGGGCCACCAACAGTAGGAGGAGTAGGACGAGTTGCCACGAAGTCAGTAGTGGCGGGGAGGCGGATAGTTTTGATAGGCCTTATTACCGTAGACAGCATAGAGTTTTTCCGAGCACTGGGACCTCCTTGCGTTTCGGTTTTGTCTCGAACGAGCGAAGAGCTCGCATGGTTGACAAAGCAATAAAGTTCCAGGGGCCTCGTCTCCGTTGCAATTAAAAAAAAAAAAAAAAAAAAAAAAAAAAAAAAAAAAAAACGTTGGTGTGTGGTAGAGGGATACTTAGTACAGTCCATTAATTTTGGTGTCAAAACTGTTAGAGCTGTTGATTCGCAACATACTCATCAAACTGGGCTTTACGACTTTGAGTCTTATAAGAATATGCAAGACTTCTAAGTGCCTCACATGATCACACACTGGTGCTCCTCTCACATGCCCTCGTACAGACTACTGTGTGTTGCTGGACAAGAAACAGTACGCATCTTTTAAAACCACACGACATTCACTCTGATTTCCACTATCTGAGTCGAATCTTTCTCGTGCGACTTCCAGTGAATGGTCTTTGGTATCGATGTTATTGCCTACTATGCGCACTGTTGAGTTCGTTTCTGGATTCTCACTGAAAACCTGTCAGCTCCGTAAAACTTTTAGTTCTTCGTCCTAGCGCATCAGAGTGTAACTTTGCGTGCGCATTACTGCCCAACTTCTCAGACTTTCATACTCTTGTAAGGAAGAAGTTCGGTTCGGTTTTACCGGAGAAGTTCATCCCGCCACGTCCCTTGCGGTACACATGACGTGTCATTGGTATGTACGTCTTGTCAGCAAAATACTCGTCAATATTCATAAGAGGATACCCTCCAGTAAAAATCCTTAAGTTTTGTAAGTCACGCTAAATACTTTTGGGATTATTTTAATCACAATAATTAAAATGATAACTTTTAGTACCAAACTACTTAACCCCACAAAGCCAAGCAACAAACTAACCAATGCGCATAGGCCATTATTCGTACCACGTCACTCCATATTCGTTAATAAGTGTATGATATGATAAATGTATTTTACACACTATTTCAAATAAGACTGTGACTAGATGAACGATGATTATAATGAGGTTTTGAGCTCTGGTTTGATTATGTAAGGGTCCTATAAACTAAAAGACTTTTCAGAAAAATGAACATATTAATAATGTTCATTCGTGTGCGTATGTGTCATAATACAGATAAAAGTGATGTGGCAGGAAAGCTTTTTACGGATAACAAGGAGCTCCGCATGCAATCAAATTGAAGGGATATTCGTTAGTGATTTTTTGGATTTCTTAAATTGTTTTTTTCCGGTTTTCACAACAATTCCATCTGTACATACACGCTGTTTCTTTTCAGTATTCTGTTTCACTTTCCGGTTTCCGCCATGATTCCATCCGTTAGTTTCACTACAAGACACAAAATTCTTTTTTCTTTTCCGGTTTTTACAATCTACGTATAGCTTTCCTACCGCACAGAAAAAGTGGTTACGCTATTTTAGAGTCTTGCAGTGTGGTGACCTCTTGTTATTGTGTAGATTTAAGAGGGGATGATACTACTCGTTAAAGATTTTGGATATATTTCTTAGTGGACAGGGTTCTTTTGTGTTGGGGTGCAGATGCTCCTTTAAGTGTGGATTTTCGTAGAACAGTTTTAGTGACCGGTCACATACAAGTTCAAAACCGACCTCACGCGGTAGTTACAGGATCTTACGGAGTGCACGGTTGCATATCTGCCAACTTAGAATAGATGCCTAGAATTTCGTGGCTCCGAACTAGAGGAAACCGTAGTCAAACTAACTATGAATGGCCACGTGGTATGGAACTCGACACATACTTGTTATCAGCGATACCAAAATGACTCGAAAATGGTTGCCGTTCGCATCAGCGAGCGCCCGTTGCGGGGCCGGAAATAGCTCGCGCTGTAGTTCAGAGCGCCATTCTCATGCTTCCCCTTTTCCAAGTAAGAAGCCGGTTATAGGCGCGCGACGCCATGGTTTCGGCGTGGGGAACGTTTCTGCTTTCTGTAGCAGAACATTGATTGCCTTGACCGCCGCGCGGGGCGAGAGTGGTAAATGGAATAGTGGCGGTGGAATCATCAGTTCCCTTTCCTCTCAGGCTGCGTACACCATGCATTCACATGGTGTACGTTCTCCGGAATCCGGAGAGCTACGGAAAATAAGGATGGATGTCCGCAGAACGTTGTATTTCTAGAGTTATCGGATTGTATCGATTAATATTTTGTTATGAACCGGATGTAACAAGTACATAAATTCAAAAGATGACCCGTCAGCATACAATTGCACATTGGCTACTTTGTATACAGGGAGATGAACCGGTTTTTTTGCCACGTTGTCTCATTCCGCAGAATTTCTTCGGTTTTTTCTACGGAGATGAAATCGTTTTTATGGAGACAAGTGATCAGTTCTCCAGACACTTTCGGTTACGGAACTGTCCGTAGATGTCCGCATTCCGCAAAAGTTCCACCGATAAAAAACCATATGAGTGTAGCTTCAGGAGTCGGAACGAGTGGTCAAACTCTAGAGACTGCGTCCGACATCACTGACGAAAGTCCTACATGCGCTTCCGGAGTGACGATTGCGATCACGGAGGAGGACGTGCGAGAGAGGGAGAGCGGAGTGCGGGAGGGAGAGGAGAGAAGATTGAGATTGTTTTTGAGAGAGGGGAGGATGTTAGGATAGGTTACTATAATGATTTTTATATATTTATTTTTGTTATCATTTTTTGTTCTTTTTTATCTTAGAATTGATATATTTTGTGAAGAAATGAATGAGTATTAAATATTTTTGAATTTTTGAAATTTTAGGATTAAAGAGTCATCTGTTTAGAGTTTTTGAGAGACTTTTGAGAGACTTCTTGTTTTTCTTGCTTTTGGGAAATTTCTTGTTACATTTAGTGTTTTTCTTTCTTTACATATTAGGATTCTTCTTTTTGGTGGGTTTTTTTTAGATATTTTTATTACGAGTACCTATTGGTTAGATATTATATTTTTTCTAGCTATGGATACTCTCTCTCCCATGAGATCGAGACTGATTCGAGACACACCATGTCCGATGTGCAATCAGTTATTTATCTCGCAGGGGGTAAAATCTCATGTGAGAAAGATGCACAAGAGTTGTGATACGACCACATGGGATGTCCAGGTTAGCCGAGAGCGGAGGTCTACACGTGCAGTCATTCTGGCACCATTAGTCTTTCTTCCTAGAGTTCCTCTTGAGTCGTGGGAGTGGTTGAGAGTCCACTCTATCATTATTCTGAGATTGTTCTAGACGAGTTTCTCTTGTCCACGTTTGTTCCATCGGTTTCTTCATGACGAGATGAGACAAACATTCCGTCTATCTCTTGACATGTTGGCACAGAACACCAAAGACGAGACGGCGTGGTTACTGTTCTTCTTAATTCCTCGTTGGTGTCTCTGTTATACTCGACGGGACAAAAGAGATGACGGTTTGTCTTCAGAGATTCCGTGCAGGTGATTGGGCGACCTTACATGAGAAATCAGTACGTGCATTACGAGATAGGAGTGAGTCTATCTCTACATGTGATGTCTCATCTTCTGCTTGCATCCGACGTTGTAGGATGTTAGGTCAGGTTGGAAAGTATAGTAGAGCTGCTAGAGCATTACATCTTTTGTCAATGGCATGTCCTACTGAGGAGACGATCTCTTCGTTGCGTTTTCTTCATCTCTCACCGGATGATCTTCCACCACCTGAGGTTCAGGACTATCAGCTTGAGGAGTCATTATGTCTCGATAGATCCTTGTTTGCCCAAGTCTTGTGTACAGCTCCACGTTTATTTTGAAGGTCTGTCTGGGATGGTCTACGAGCACCTATGGGATTATTTTTAGACGGACGATCCCTCTAGTGGTTTCACGGAGCTTTTTCAGATAGCGGCAGCAATAGTTCAAAGACATATTCCTCAGTCTATAGCTCAGGTACTAGGGGCAGATAGACTTTTGGTCATGACGAAGGATGGTGGAGAGATTCGATCGATAGCAATCGACGAGATTCTCTTATGACTTATCAGTCGTATCAGTGTCCTTTAGCTTCGAGATACTTTTCAGGACCACCTTTGTCCACATCAGTTTGGAGTTGCGACGCCTGGAGGTTGCGAGTCTATGTCTTTTGACATTAGGGCTCTCTTGGACATCCATCCCGATTGGGTTGTCCTACAAGTGGACGTGAAAAATACTTTTAATAGTATTTCTCGCACTTTCATCTTTAGAGAGCTCATGGATGACGGTGGATCTCTGGCGGGTCTCGTTTCTTTCGTGCGATCGTTTTATGGTTTTTCCTCTTCTCTTTATTACCAGCGCGGTCCTGCAATAGAGGAGTTTACAATCATCAGCTCTGCGGTAGATACTCGTCAGGGAGATCCTTTGGATGGACCTCTCTTTGCCTTAGCTCACTATAGAACTCTCTTGGTCACTGCTTTGACTGCTCCAGGTTGTGTTTTTCCATCTCTAGCTGATGATACGCACATCATAGGTCTAGTGGACCAAGTCGGTGTTGTCTTTGATCACCTCGTCTCTCAATTGGCCTTGGTAAGGCTAAGAGTGAAGATGTCAAAGTGCAAGGTTTGGTCTCTCGTAAGTATATCGTCGGACCTCTAGCTCTCGGAGGGATTTGTTACACCTAGAGATGATTTACGGATCCTCGGAGTATCGGTGGATACAGAGGACTTTGTCTCCGAGTTCTTAGATGTTGTCCTTGCGGAGGACGTTTTGCACATCGAGGATCTCCCTATGTTAGAGGATCCATATGTTGTCTTTGGTATCTTTTCCTCTTCCAAGGCACGTCGTCTTAGTTACTTATTCCGCACAGTGCCTCCATCTCTTATCTTCATCTCACGCCTTAGAGAGTTTGATAGAAGGATCATGGGGTGTTTGGTGACATCGTAGGACCGGGAACCTTTGATTGTGTGGTATGATCTCTCGCATGTAGGCAGACATCTTTGCCGATATCATGTGGCAGTGTGGGCTTATTATCCATGGAGGAGATTGCTCCGGCAGTCTTTTTGGGTACTTGGACCCTCTCAGCACCTTGACTTTGTTGTCATTTTTTCGTACGAGATAGACCTAATTCTGGAGAGCTATGTGACAGAGAAAGAGGATGATTTTTACGCACTACAGATGTGTCTCATGGAGACAAGAAATAGTTTGACTCTTGAGACACGTGAAGCACACCCTCGATTCGATACCTTAGCAACCGATGGATCTCACGGACTACAGATTCTCCATGCGCTATTAGTGGATCTTTCCATCTCACGGGATACTAGAGCTCGACTCCGCTCTTGTTCGGACAAGGACGCAAGCTCTTGGTTCATAGCTCGACCTTGCATTAGAGCGTTCCGACTCACGTCGACTATCGTCTCTACTGCGATGAGGTTCCGTCTAGGCTTGGTTCAGCTTGTTGCTTCGGCACTATCCACATGTGAGTGTGGTATCTCATTCGACACCTCAGATCGTCACCTTGCTTGCTGTCCTCACGGTGGAGAGCGGATAGCTACCCACGATGTCATCAGAGATGTCGTGTTTGTCTTAGCACGAGAGAGCGGTTACATGACGTGGTGAGAGCGTTGGTATGCCTTTCAAACGAGAGGATTAGTGAGAGTTGACTTATACATGATGAGGGAGGATCAGATCTCAATGGTAGATGTGGTTGTTACGGATCCGACACGGGACTCAGCGACGGCACAAGTGATCATCCATCCCCCAGGATGAACTGCAGGCATGGCGACAACAGCGAAGGTGACCAAGTATAGGGATATGCAGGTGAGGCATCGCTTCATCCTCTTAACCTTGGAGATATATGGACCGACAGCTTTGGAATTCGACGTCTTTCTTTGAGATTGTGCTAGAGCCTACCATGAGAGACGTCAGGGAGTATCACTTTCTCTTTCTTTTTGCACCATGTTTTTTGGACAGCGAGTTTTCATTGCTTTACAGAGAGCTTTAGCAGGTGTGGTCCACAGGAGAGCAATTGCAGTAGGCGATGCTACTTCATATGCACCTGTTGTTTGCAGGGGTATTGACTTACCGGTGTCTGATATTCTAGGTGCGATAGATAATTTTAGAGCTACTGATAGCGGGATTTAGCCCCGATATTATTCCCTTCGAGGTGTTTGTTGCTTGACCCTTCGGGTCCTTTTTTCCCTTGTAAGACTCGATGAGGTCTTTCCATCCGTTTGCTATTCATTGCATCGCGTGTTCTTCCGGAGTAACTCACATGACCTCTAAAATTCAGGGGGATGCAATTTGGCTGAGTGTCATAATCGAATATATAATATTTCTTCTGCGCATAATGCACTTCTTTGGAATTCATAGATCGTTCCGCCCTGCATTCTGTGGAATTTACCATCATAATATAACTTATTTCTTAATATAGATATCTATATATTATATATAGAGACGAGTAGTGTAAGTTTTGGTTTCACCTTCAGTGTCAAATTCGATAGCACGGTTTGGATTTTGGATTATTTTGTCTCATCTGAAATCGGAATCTCCCCGGTTTATTCGCAGCTATCACATTCAGCAAAGTCATGTGAGTGACTCCTCAGTAATCATCACCCCTTGAGCTTCACAGCACGCAAAGAAGAAAACATAAAACAAAATTCTCCAGCACATTGTTGTGTTATGCATAGATTCGATGCATATGCCAAGGATAGGAATCTTGAAGTCAAATATCTTAGCTTTTGTTTATACGTTGATCGTGAAGACAAGAATGGGATGAGGGGATCTTTTATCCTGTAGTGTATATTGTCGTATTGGAAGATGGTAGTGATAGGATAGAAACTGGAAAAAATAGTGCTAGATCCACACTATTCATTAACGCATAGCTCCAGAATGACACTACAAGTGTAACTCCTTGTAACTTGTGCAAGGAGTTACACTTGTAGTGTCATTCTGGAGCTATGCGTTAAGTTTAAGGCATCTCCAGCAAACCCCTATTGCATACTTTTAACGTTATCGAAACAAGAACAAGAAAGACGATTCACCGGTTGCTAAATGCTTCGTGGAGTTGTAGCAATACTCAGCAAGACTGAGCCACTCCGTCCAATCACTTTGATCCGTGCTCACATAATTCCTCAAGTATTGATTCTGAACCGAGTTAACTCGTTCTGTTTGTCCATCCGTTTGAGGATGAAAAGTGGTACTATATTTACTTTGTTCTCAACTTTTGGAACAAGTGTTTCCAAAAAGCACTTGTGAACTTGGAATCTCGATCTGAAATAATACTCCGTGGTAATCCATGTGAACGCCACCAAGTATCTAAGATCAAACGAGAAGTCGTGAATGTTGTTCCAAGGTCGGGGTAAACTTCGATAGTTTACTAAACCGATCCACTATCACAAAGATTGCATTGTATCCATTTGAGTCAGGCAGAGACGCAAGAAGTCCATGCTGATGCTTTCCCAAGGTCTGGCTGGAATAGGCAAAGGATGAAGCAATCCTTGTTTCTTCTCATAAGGTTCGCCTTCTCTAGGTTCTTTTTCACTTGTTCCTCGCGCCGCTGCATTTCTGCCACCAACTCTTCAGTTGAAGTTTGTCGTGTTCTTGGTCGTGCCGATGTAGAACTGCATGCAAGAGTCAAGTCAAGAGACCTTTCTTGCTATCTCAAGATGTAATTATTCCAGTCGGTATTGTATGTTCAACTTTAATTCAACTCTATAGAGTTTAGCGCTAATCAAATCCTTATCTTAGAGTTTATTCCTTGTTTATTCTCATGGACGTGTGATTACTACCGCTACTCGTGTTTTCAGTTGAGAATATTGAAAATAGAGCTTTAACGCTAGAGCAAACTATCTGTAATAATGAAAAATATCTTTTATAATGAACACCACTGGATGAAAGCAATACGTTCATTGGAAATGAAAGTGTAAACAATCAAATGAGACGTTATATAGAGGATGTCGCTGGAGATGTTTAATAGTCTCTGTCAAAGCTGAAGAATTTGATTCTAAGACAAAAAAAGCAGTAATTCTTCTACAGTCGCTGGACTAAATGTTATAACCAGTTTTGGAGAGAACTCGAATCTTTCCAGTGCGGTTTTTATAGAGAAAATCATACACCAAAGAACTCCTAAGTAAATCTGAAGGTCAATTCTTGCGGACGTCTCAAAAAAATACCCGCATGAAATTTCATCGGGAGCTTCAAATAATTTCTAACGATTATAGCTCTTACACACGTACTAATACACCCACGATTCGCAAGTGTAGTAAAAGACGACCTCGCTTTGTTTTGAGAAGTTGAGAGGCTCAAAAGGATCGACATGTCTTTCTAATGTTATCTTTCAACACTCTGAAAGTTTACAATAAACCTTAAAGGACGATACAATAATACAAGAAGTTTAGATGTCCAAGCTATAGCGAGGATGTCTAGCTATGAAGTGTGTAAGGACGATAAAATGTGATCCCGTTAGAGCAGCTAAGCGACTAGATCAACTAACTAAAGGGAATATTATCTTGAATACAATGGATACCAATACATCAAGGGATAAGGTGTTAGAGTGAGTGGAGATCTCTTTCCGGTAGATATTAGGAGTGAGGATTACGCAAATCATAATGTTGTCTAGACGGCAATTCTTGATTGTATTCGTGACGGAGATGGATAAAAACAAAATATTGCCGAGTGGCCCATACTTTATGCACAAGAAGATGGTTTTCGTTTACCTTTGGTCCATATGCTACAACATGTCGGAGATTATTGCTACCATGCTATCTTTGTGGATGGACTTGCCGTAAGTACATCTGATGCTGGAAATATACACGGACAAAATGTTAGAGGAGGTAAGAAAAGTCTTGTATAAAATCTGCATTAGGACGGATAGGGGTATGTTAACATATGAGGGTGTGTATTGTGTGACATGTCGAAGGATCTAATAAACACAGTGTAGACTAAAGACGATTGGGAATATTTGCATGTAAAGAGGTACATTACAATAGCATTTCAGATGCATGCTTCTTCTATCATGAGAAGGGTCACTGGACGAGGAACTGTCCAAGGAGGAAGAAGACTACAAAGGATGGTAATATGGACTGGAAACAAGAGGAGGTGGAAGCAGCCACATGGGAAGCAAAAACAGATGCCAAAAAGCGTGGTGGTAACAGTGGGAAAAAAACCATAACGAGGAAGAAGAAAAGGAACTGAGAGAGGATGGAAAGAATACTATTGGAGAAAATCTTAAGATACAGTGAAGCGTTTAAGAAGGCAAGTAAATGCAAGTTGATCGTAGGAGGAGAAGAGACGGCTAGTTTAAGGAGAGTCAACAATATCAACCAATTTTCAGTACTAGATTCTCAAGGCAATGATGACAAAGGGGACGGAGTAGGCACACCAATAAGCAACACAGAAGAGAGAGAAGAAGTAAGAGTCGATAATGACAATGAAGAGATAAGGAGTTCGATAGAAAGGCAACTAGAAAACCAGCTCAACTTAGCCAAGATATCTCATAGGAACAGGAGGAGGAAGACACTGGTTTCCCGAAGGTCGACTTCAACATGCTGTGGAAGGGATGTAGAAGAGGATGAGGACGATGTAATGAGGGAGGAAGAAGGCACAACAGAAAGAAGAGTAGAATTGGCGGCCACACCTCAAGGGCTAGAGGCAGCAGAGGACTATGATGGATTGGTTCGAGAAGAATCTTTCTTAAGAAAGACTAAAGTAGAAAAGAACTGGAGGGATCTCATAACTAAGGTACATAATAGAACTAGCAAGCTCGCCAGAGACACTAATGGTTACAAAAAGAAGAGGGCTAGAGAGAATGGACGGAGTTAACAGAACGACTTCACTTCACTTTGGATTGATCTCTAGTTTACAACAGTAAATATTTAGGACTAGTTCTACAATGAAAAAGAATAATCAAGGGTTCATCATAGTCAAACGTAAGGGAAGTAAAAAAGTATCATACCTAGAGATTTCAGGAGACTGAGGAGAGGAAGGGCACGGAGGATGAAGAATGTACAAGCGCCGAAGAAGAAAGTAAAGAAAGTGAAATGGACAAGGGAGTGGTGTTGTCATAGGAACTTGATAATGAATTGTTGTAAACATAGAAAAAAGAGAAGGAGTAACTTAGCTTGGAAAATAGTTGAAATGAGGATAGCCTCGTGGAACGTATGTGAACTAGGATCTCGAATCCGGATGAGAGTGTTGAAGTCATGGGTAAAAACAAACGGAGTAGATGTTAAGATCTTGGCACTACAAGAATTGAAGCAGCAGAGGAAAACTTAGAAAAATAGCTAAGGTGAATCATGACAAATACGAAACATGTGGTGGATTACTCAAGTTCAGATAAAGAAGATACAACAATTGTGTATCATCCCACTCTTCCAATGTCATTATACGAGATAAAATGGGATGGCCAAGCAGCCTGAACACAAAGATAGGAAGGTGGACTTCGTTTCTATCTATGCGTCTAATGAAATCAGAAACCGGTGTGACATGTGACGATGGTTAGATAGATTGGTGGGGGGAGAAAAGTGGATGATAACAACGAGATATGAACATGGTAGAAGACCAAAAAGACAGCTTAAGGAAATCTCTAGTCATTCAACATGCAGAGAAAAGAGAGTATGGAAGGGGTTCTCGAGAAACAGAGAGATGGTGGATGCATGCCTAAGTGTAGTTAGAAGCAGTGGCCCTTGGTTTACAAGAAGAGTCGTAAGAGGAGACAGGTGGACATGTCTAGGCTGAATAGGTTTTTCTCTCAGATGAAGCAGAGTGAATGAGCAAAATATTACACGTAGAGCACCATGAGGACCAAATCCTCTCTAAACATATACGGATTACATTGAAAACAAGGATAAAAAGTGAAAGAGAATGATATAGGAAGTGGAAAAAAATTATAAAATGGATGTTAGTATGATAAATAAGGAGATAGTTTGAAGGAGAGTAGAAGAAGCTTGGAAGAAGCACCCACCAAGAGCGACAAATAATCAAAAGCGATGAGCACTAGCATGGAGCTGAGTGAAGAAGGTTCTTTTGGTAGGAAGAAAAATAGGAAAAGGCAACAAGAAAGATAGAGAAACGTTGGCTACGGAGTTTGAAGCAAGCCATGGACAACTGGAGTGTTTTAACTCAGAAGAAAATAGATGAAGGTGGTTAGAAGTCAAAACTAAGCTAAGAAATTTTGACCACGCGAAAGCGGTTAAATGAAAGAAATTGTCAAAGGTGAAATGGATTAGAGAAGAGGAGACCCCTCTAGAAAAAAGATGTGCACTACTTCGGTCCAAGCAGCAACTGGAAGACATTAGGTGTTTAGTATAAGAGGAAGAGGCAGAGGAGAGTACTCACGAGTGATAATCAGAAAGGTAGGGCTTTCTACAATGAGCTATATAGACCGAAAGCTGAAAGTGAGAACACGAGGATAGAACGAAGAGCAGTGTTCCTTGAATGTGCGCTCATTTAGGATGCTAGACACATCTATCAGATTTCTCATGCTGTCAGAAATACAGTGTCTCCGTATTGAATAACACTTCTCGCTCTTCTTTACAATCATAAATTCAAGAGGCATTCAGATACGAATCAAGTATGATAGATGTCCTCAAAACTACAAATCCGCTTTATATATTAAAATAAAACATTCTCCTATATACTTGTAAATGATCAATGAGATCCTTGAGACCATGGTCTTCTTAAAAGGACAGTCAACAACGATAACTCATCCACTGCAAATCGTTAGTCGCAAATCGCTAATTGTCTAACTACTCCATACAGATAATCAATATACAAGTAAATTTGTACAGTCGTCCTAAATAGTCAACTAACATCTATCTACATTGGTCTCAAAATCTATGCTAGTCTTAGTCTCTATTCCTCTCGAATCTCCTCAGATATACGGACTATTTGAATCAACTAATCTTACGAGTTGTCTGTCTTACTCAGATATTCGAGACTCTCGGATTTTCCGAACATACGAGATTCCTAATAGTATAATAAAGAACTCTCAAATATTCTAACTTCTACTTCTCATTGGCTATTCGATATCACTTCGACTAACATTGCTATGAGTCAACTCGTCTATTCAACTCTACTGTCTACAACATTGAGAAGAAAATCTCCAAGTACTTGAAGTACTATTCTCGAGAGATGGAGTGGAGTAAGGTGTCGGAAAGAGAGATGGTGAGTACATTTGAGCTTGTTGTTGTATCGGAGATAAGAGGGCATGTGAAAGAGATCATCTAAGCTCATGATGCTACATGAGAAGAATTTACTCTTCAACTAAAAGAAGAATATTCTTTACAAGATGCAGATCTAGTGACTAATGTCGCGATCATCAATCTCAAGATCAGACGTAGACACAAACAACAGAACTCTTGTGGACTTGCGCTAGGTTTTGAACATTACGAGTAAGATTTGATGACATGGCCAAGAAGACGAGAACAGATGAACCTTAAGTGGTTCTCTGAACCAAAGTTTGAACATTGGGTTAGGACATAAGGCATATCCCAAGACGACTCTAGACGAATGTTGACCTAAGGGAGGTAAGTCTAAAAACGGACCGAAATGTAAGTCTGAGACGTGGGTCTAAAATGTAGGTTCAAGACGTGGGATTGAGACATGGGTCTGGACCCTAGTCCGAACCACAAGTTCCTAGTCTGGGACTGGACCACAGTTTCTCGTAAAACTACTAAGTGTTGGAGCTCCAGCAACGTTTTGGGTCGTGGACGGAGCTCCACATAAGATCTCGAGATGAGCAAGATATCATTGGAAAGGTCTCAACGAGAGCGTCCCAGTGACATGTAGAACTTATCTAGTTGATGTCAAAGCTGAGAATTATGATCGACCATTTGATCGGATTGTGATATAATTTTCAATGACCAAAGAGGAGGGCGGAGTCGACGATCTCCAAAAGTATATATGAGGAGGGCTCGATGCAAAGGTGGACCAAGACAAGTCACCCGATTCTAGAGTTCAACGAGCGGACTCTAGAGGTATGAGGTGATGGTTGGGTCAATACCAAGACGTGTTCTAGTCTAGACGTGGACGTCTGTGAGAATAACCTAGGACTGGGACAAGACTCAAGAACGAGATAGCGAGTTCGACCACAGTTTGAAAGCGTGGATCTAGATGAATATCACGAACGGATGGACTGTTAGGTGTGCTGGAGGTACCATTTAGGACCCTGGACTTTACGGGAAGTCCTCTCCAAGTTATGTTATGACTTGTTCATGTTTGAGATCGATCTAGCCGGGTCTAGTCGGGACTTAAGGAATGTTGAGCTTGAGAGTACGAGGAGAGAAGTCTCTGCAAGATACTATACCGGTGCGAGAAGAGGCTATGGAGGAAGTCTTACCATCTACTCCAAAGAGATAAGAAAGGAGTAAGAAAGGTAAGTCTTCTACCTACAAGCTGCAGTCAGATATTGAAGCAATTACAGATTTGAAAAGAGTGTTAGAAGAAAGAGTGTTCAATGAAAAGATTGAGTCTACTCTAAGAGAGATCCTTGAAATTGCAAAGAAAGAGTTTCACTATGTCATTATTGATAACATCAAGCTGAAGAGGCAGTTGACAAGAGAGACACGAGAATAACGAAAAGAAAAGAGCTATAAATAGCTGAATTTTACACCAACCATAAGGTGCAATTTGCTAAAGATGAAGATGAGGGAGATGATAAGGTTCCCAATTACTCCAGTAGGGGACACTGAACCAAAGATACTACCGGAAATCTTGGTGAAGATAGGAGATCTGACGATCCGATGATTGCTCTGATTGATCATGGATATGATTTAACATTGTTTCTAAGGATGTCAATAAGCAAGAGAAGTGACCCATTGACACAGAATAAGGTTGGATGTCCAGACAACGAATAACACATGGAGAGCACTCTATGGTGCTTATTGTCGCGACACTCAATCTCAAGGTCAGGCACAGACGCGAACAACAGAACCCTAGTGCACTTGCGTTAGGTTGTGAACGTTTGCGAGTAGGACTTAATGGCTTGACCGAGAAGTTGTGAACAGATTAATCTTAAGTGGTTCTCCAAACCAAGGTTGGAATTAGGTTAGGACATAAGGGTTTAGCCCAAGACGACCCTAGATGAACGTTGATCTAAGGGAGCAAGTCTGGAAACAGACCAAAACATAAGTCTGAGACGTGAGTCTAGTCCGAATCACACGGTCCAAGTCTGGCGTTGAACCACAGTTCTCGGAGATATCTTAAGTGTTGGAGCTCTGGCAGCGTTTTAGGTCGTGGATGGAGCTCCACGTAAGATCTCGGGGCGAGTAAAGTATCATTGGAAAGATCTTGACGAGAGCTTTCTAGATATATGCAGAACTCCTAGAATTGACCTCCGAGCTAATAAATATTATCACTCCCGTGCTCTGGTTGTGGTATAATTTTTAGGGATCAAAGAGGAGGACGGGGCCGCTGATCCCTAGAAGTATATATGAGAGAGGTTCGATGACTGGGTGGACCAAGACGAGTCACCCGACCCCAAGGTTCTGCGAATGGTCTCTAAAGACATGAGATGATGGTTGGGTCTATATCAAGGCACGTTTCGATCTAGACTTAGACGTCTAGACTTAAGAACAACCCAAGGGCTGGGGCAAGAGTCGGGACGAGACAGAGGGTTAGACCACCATTCGAGAGCCTGGACCCAGACGGACATCACGGTGTCGTATAACGTGTTTTTTCTGTCTAGGAATACACGGGATATATGATTGTATAAAGGTATGTGGCTTGAACAGGTTGTCTCTAAACCTTGATCTTTCAACCCTAATGCTATATCTACTCTTTTGAGACATGTTACCTTGTATCTCGACTCAAGGTTAACGGTTGCTATGATCCAATGCTACGTATAAGTTGTACAAATTTGTGTTACATACAGATCTTTTTGTACTCTATCTGGGATACTCAACTCTGTATTATCTACATGCAAGTAACTCTAAATCACTAGAAGTATGATTTAACGACGCTAGCTACCCATCAGTTTGACCGCCACAACTCTATTTGATACAAACGAAAGATACTATAAGATCGTTCAACCAACTTGATAGAGTCCCTAACACAACTTGCTGTACTCCCTGGTCTCCTAAGCATACCAGCAAGGTAAAGCATGGATGCTTCAAGACAGATCTCAACATAGCACCAACGGCGGTAGTACATGGCAGCTCCGAAAACCCAAACAACGGCTTATGACTCATCGTCATTCCGTTCTCCTTCACCACCAAGAGCTGAAATCAGCCCCACACCTTCACAATGTCTATTTGTATGCAAGTAAGGTAGTTTCAACAACAAACTCCTCTCCAAATTGCTCGAAAATGACGAAAAGTGACAATAGATGTGACCGAAAATCCGATCGCTAATAACAGAATTATCTCTGAACTTTGAGACCTCAGTCCTCCCAAACAAGTTGACCAATGATGATCAAACTTCACAGGAAGTTTGATTGGACCCTCCACTCCTACCTTGAACAATCTGTTAGGTCGAAATCTCAAACCAACTCTCAGATATAGATCAAACCGTAATCTGTGCTAACTTAAGAGCTTTACAGACCCATGTACATTTGATCCAAGATTCTGAACAAACTATTCGACCATTTGAGATGAAACTTTCCAAGTATCTTACTGATAAGACATAATTCAATCCTGGAAAGTTTCACTCAGAAATTCAACTCAGAACTCGAGCAATAGCAAATTATCCATGACTATCACAATTCGCAGTTCCCGTTTTATCACATCTGCACTTCTCAACTTCAATCGGTCGGTTCACATCCAAATCGATCAATATCTGACATTGTGTTGGTTGCATTGATGTAAACTAGTCTTGTGTTTGGATTGGTTTTGATCTTGAAATGTCGATTGAAGTTGGCTGTAACAGTTGAGAGCTAGAAGTAAAACCGTCTTGCTTAGATTCAAGGATTGAGTTGTTCCATGAGCATTGGATTGAATCTGAGTGAAAACTTCCAAGATTGAAGTGTGTCATGTCTACTTATTACTTGTGAAATTTCAGCTCATTCAGTTAAGAGAATGTGTTGGGGTCGTGGTGTTTTGTCAATGGAGTCTATAAAGCTCATAAGTTAACACAGATAAAAGATTTGGTCCATTTCAAGCATTTGGTTAAGGTCTGAAGCTCAAATTTCAGAGAGGAATAGTAAATGGTTGGAGGGAATTTCTTGTGAAGTTTGAGCTCATTTGGAAGTTCAACTTGGGAGCAATAGGTTGCCGAAGTTCAGATTACAACATGACAGGTTTTGAAGAAGAAGAGTGATTTCACCTACATCTCTTGGACAACTTGAGGTTTGGAAGTGGAACTTCTTGGAGGTGTTGCAAGTGAGTCAAGGGAGCTATGTTGTGAATTTGACACGGAGATCATAATCAGAGAAAGCGTTACATTATGTCAAGTTGTTGACCAAAAATCTCTAACTACAAGATACCGTTGTCTTCGGTGCCATGCCTTGAGCTCAATGGTTGCTTGCTGCGTGTTGCCTTACCTTCAGGATGTGTGCTTCTGGTATGGCTTTGGAAGACAGAAGAGGCTTTTGGGAAGCGGAGTCCACCTGTGCTTCTTGACTCTTTTGCTCCACATGTTCGATTGCAGGGAGCTGGAGTGACCTCACAGTGGTCAGAGGAAGTCACCTCTTCCACTCAAAACACCTGGGAAGACACTTCTGCTTCTTGTCTTCCAGGGTTTCTTCTGTCGTCTTCTCGGCTTCCAACGCTGTTGTGTTGTGGATTGGCTAGGGTGTGAAACTAGCACATATTCTTATCGTACGTGTTTTGATGTTATGAAGCCACCGAGACCTTATCCTGTCAAAAGATAAAGCTCCACATGGATGATCCATATACTCTCCGTTGAGTGGAGATAAGGGTAGTACTCTTGTCGTCATACGCGAAGTTGCTGTATAAGAAGAGAGGTGCGCGGAGCTTTGGATATAGAGTGTATAGTATCCAAGTCTAGTATGGGTGTGATCAGTATTGTCGGATGAAGTAAGGAGTAGTACGAGTGGTAAGCATGAACGAAGAGCCCTTTTGTGCTCCTGATCATCCATTTGCGCATCCATTCGTCATTAAGATCCATTGTCTACTGCGGGATCACTTTCCAGTATTTATGATGGCTCATTAAGGAGAAGTCGTTTATGGCTGCGGTGATGGCTACTCAGGATCCTATCATTCTTCCCATTGTCATTTACGACGCTGTTTGGGATCTTACTGTCTATATCTTGCTCTGATGTGGTATAGATCTTCGATTGGATCTGAACTTTTCAGCAAGAGTTCCATTCAACACTTGGGTCGAAATACGTTGTTACAGTTGACCAAAGGTGGCGCATCGAGAGTTTGTCGTGAAGAATTTTGGAGAGGATTATAACAACCAGATAATAGCTTCATCCGTTCCTTTTGTAGTTCTATTTATTGTCAATCGTTTTAGGTCAGGATTCTGACTCTATATTGAGCATAGTTTGTCCTTCATGACTACGTGCAGAATGTTTGTCGAGGCGAGAGTTTCCTAGGAAGGGCGAACCTTCTAGCTGTGATACGATCGTGAAGAGGAGGGCGAAAACCACACACGGAATACGGATCGCAAGAGAACACACCACCACGTTCTCGATCTGGCCAAGATAAAACACACGGCGTGCAAGTAGATCTTCAACTCCAGATCATGCAGATTGAAAAGCTCACGTTCAGTAACTCAGAATATCAGAAAACTGCTCCTGTGAAGCACCAGCGCGTTCACCTAGAAGCTTTCCGTTTTCTATTCAGAAAGATACACGTACAAGTTCTTGGTCTCCTCTCTACTCGATTCTGCTCTCTACTCTCAATCCCTCGATATCAAAACTCTGATCAGACATAAGTTCTCTTCAGACGTAACCTCTGTGTAAAATTTCTCTCCTCAGTTCTACTGTTTCTCTCTACTCGATAGTCTCCGCACGGTAAACTCTACACTGCTCGATGATCTCCAAACTGCGATAATGCGATAATGGCCTGAGAATTCTCTCCCTCCGGAGTACACCCCTCTAGGTTTTCCTCCACCCTACGTAACCTTCAGTGTCACCTGGCAGGGGTAAAAGACGCCCTAAACAGATGGCAGCAGAAAAACAAATCACTGATAATATATCTACACGTAAGAAGACTATTTCACTAAGCTTCGCAGATTCATCTGTACGGACAGTCGCCGACTTGGCTGTACAGTCAGCATCTGACACCTCCACCACGGCTACCTCTGGCCACCGGAATCACCTTGTTCTGACACGTGGATCTCGAGTTATCACCATTGTCGTTTTCCGCCCCCTTAAACTTTGAAGTGCCGTAAGTATGGCCTCAGGTATTGGTACCGACTTGGAGTATCTTTGATGCCATCTCGCTACCCCAGGACTTAGAGGGCCGCAACCGAATTCGTACTAATTACCCCGCCAACCCGAAGGTGAGAAGTCCATTTCGAAACCCGATGGTAATCTCCCTCTAGCATCCACACTAGGTGACTGCACTAGTGCAGGGGTAGACGGAGGCGTCCCGCATTCACGGTACGTTTAAGGGACATCTAGTGTCCCGCCCCTAGGCAACTTGGTGCCCCTCGTATTCCCCCGAAGGGGCCAGCCTACTCCAAGCCGGTTGTGAGTTTGAAGGGATTTGATCCGGAGACCTCCTCCCTACAAGTTTCTCAGCTACACCACGGAAGCTGATCTCACAACTGGTTTTGAAGACCAGTTTCTAAGCTAATATGCTAGAAAGCTGCGATATTTCGTCTTTCCTTTGCTAACACGAAGTGCCATAACTTTCTCTAAACATGCTCTTTTTGTACATTTCGAATTTTGAACAAATACGACATACCATATTCTACATAAGAAAAATCTAAAAAGTATTTTTCGAACTCACTCTGATTTATGGTAAATTTCCCGGTATCAGAAATCTTGTAGAAGAATCCCAAGTAACTTTTCGCCTGCAACTCTGTTTGCAACTTTTGAACATACCACGGTGATCAGCGCGATGAGACCTACGCCGTGGTGTTTTCAGATTTTTGAATGCACACTTCCTCCAGAATCGACTTCTCTGAGGTCTTAACTTCCCTCAGAGAGACTAACTTCTAACTGAGAGATGAATTATTCACTATGTGGAATAATTCACATCACGACAACGTGCTTCTTGACCAACGGTATCATCGACGGCACGTGTTTGTAGTTCGTTCAATATAAGCATTGAGGCCCAAATGGTACTCTAGGATAAAAATTCGTCCCTTGTGTGTTTGTCATGTGAGTGATGACACAAACATTTTGTCAACTTGTTTCTTATTGGTCGAAGTTTGACCAATCACCTTTCACCAAGTTCCTTTCACGTTTTTGAGGATTAGAGGCACTTCTCGTGGTCCATTCGCAGTGTGTTGGATATGGTTGGAAAGCTTGGGAGACAAGGATGCCCGCGGACTGAATGGTTGTTCGATTTGAAGCACATATGAGAACGTTTCGATCAATTGAATCTGAGGGGGTCAAATTCATGACCAATTTTGTTTCCGAGAGGTTTTTCTCACTTTCTGGGAGTTCTATGAGGTTGTTGGAGACGAATTGACTGTTGCTGGAAAGCTCTTGAGATGAGCTTGCTGATGGGCTCTGAGATCAATCGATTTCAAGCCGGAGTGAAAAAATTATGACCGGCTGAAGTTGGGTGCCTCAGATCGAAGGTTATGATAATAAGCGACTGCAATTAAGAGACATTGAGAGTGATATTGAGAGTTTGGGGTCTAATTTCACTATGAAACCTTCCAGGATCTGAGAAGGTACAGTCAGCTACCTACTTGTGAAATTTCAGACCATTTGGATTATTGGGTATAAGAGTATCGTTGTTTTTGTGCACAAGGGTTTGCATATCTTCTTGTGTCCTTGACAATAAGGGCTTGGATCATTCCGAGAGTTTGGTTGAGGATCTATTGGTGAAATTTTACAGAGTGGTAGTGATGGTGACACATTAGCTTCTTGAGAAATTTGAGCTATTTTTATCGAGCGGTTTGTGAGGAATAGAGCAGCAAAGTTGTGTTGAAATAGTATCATGAATGTTATGAAAGCAGTGAACTTTGAAAAGGCATAGATGCCAACTCAAAGATGATATCTCTGCATGTAATACCTTAATAGAGAGATTATTCTATAGGCTACCTACTGACCTTGGTTTCATCTCATTCTGAGCTGTGGTTGAGGAGTGACAGCGAGGTAAAGTTGAGAGGTTCTTGCTCCAAAAGACGCAAGAGTTGAGATTCTTTGAAGAACAGATCGAGTTGGAGGTTTTGCTAGTGCTTCAGAGCACTCTATCATGAGTATGGAGAGTTGTTGACAATATTGCTTGTGTTTGGATCCTCTCCATAATCGCATGTCTGTTTGTACGTCCAATTAGTTTGATTTCCGTTAGGAGTGCTGGTATTTCTCTTGTGGTGAGGCTGGAGTGATGACCAACAGATCCAAGAGTGCTTGCGCTGATGGCAAAAACAGGTTGCCCATGTTTGTTATCTCGGTTCTATCTCTAGTTAAATGAGAGAGAGATTTGCCGAGAGGACGTGAGGATACCGCAGCGGTTAGGTTCAGAGTGTACTTAGAGGTCAAAAAGAGGTTTGGATGGTCGCTGGTTCTGCTATGGGTCAGTCAGAAGAGACTCGTAACGGACCCTCACGTCTTCTCGTGCATTTTGCCAGCCTTTTGAATCTTCTAGTCTCTCTAGGAAGATGTGGATTTGAGAAGTTAAGAAGAGTGGGAGGCACAGACCTGGTTCTCAGTTTCCTGCTTCTCGAAACAACAATCAACTCTCAAGCTCACTGAGGATTCGTATCAAGCTTTTCTCAACACAAATTCCAATCTAATCCAATCACTCGATACGAATTACAAACATTCGTCTTTCGAAGATGTTCAGACATTTAAAAGCGTCTTCTGTCCACAGATTCTGGGACAGAAGCGCAGTAGGGTAAGGAAATTGATAGTCAGACCATCAAAATTTGGATGAGAAGCAAGGAAGCTGAATTTCAACTTGGAAAGGAGTGGGAAGACGGCTGACAAAAATTAGATAGCGCTTCCACGTCCAATTTTCTCAAGAGAAAGTTTAAGGATAGAGAAAATGATCGATGGACTTCCTGCAGACGATCGAGGAAGCGTGGGAGACATCAAATCAGAGATGGAAAGCAGTGGGGAAGGAGAAAGAACATGAAAAGAACCTCAGTATTGCTCCCAGCTGCTTCTGGTTGCTCTTTCAGTCTTTTGTACGCTTCCGTTCTCAGTTCCGTCTTCAATGTGGCACCACGATATTGCTTCTGTCATCAATTTTGAGCTGCGTTGATCTGCTTCCAAAATTGAGCTCGCTATTGTGCTCTGAAGCTTCTTTCTCAATTTCCTTACTTCGACCCTCGCTTCTTGATCTTTTAAATCCTCAGGGCTTCCTTACTCTCCCAACTCAAGTGCGCTTCTTGGCTGGAAGACGTCTTCGCTCTCTCTCTCCAATTCGATCCTGTCGCTTCTAATTCTTTCCTCGATTCCTAGTGCAATCGATTCTCAATGTGCAGTCGATAATGCGAGAAGCAGCAAGAGAGTCTGTGCTAATGCACCTCCCGCTTTTGTCTTCCTTGCGTGATTAGAGAAATGAGGTTAGATTACCTCGACCTACCTACTACTACGATGACTACTCTGTAGGTACATCTATTCCTTATCTAAAGGGCGTGCGGTTGGTATCCCTGCGGTCACGATCACTATCTTCTCGGAAGCGTCTTCCGGCTATCTTCCTGGAAGCGTATTCCGTCTTTTGTCTTCTGAAGACATCTTCCAGAAGACTCCTATTCATAAAGTCCCTTAAGATCATCTTCCCGCTAAGCAAGGTGTAATCTTAAGTAATAAAGATATTTCAATTATATAAATACGTTATTAATTTTAAAATTTTTGAAAAATCTCCAATCCTGCAAATTGTGAGCACTATATTACTTCTGTTAATATGGTCATTAGTTTTCACTGGGTAGGTCTCCAGAGTTGTAAATCTTTGTTCTTTTTATTTTATTTCTAGTGTCGTTGGATTAACCCGCTTCTTGCTTTGACAAAAGAACGAAGATGTCTAGCAACATAAGCGGAATAAGAATAAAAATAGAGTTTCTGCAGACTGGAAAAGCAAATGAACTTGGATTAATTAGAAAGAAATTACAGCTTTTAATTTGAATGATTATAAAATTACTTTTCTCGAATAAGTTCAGTTAATGCATATTTCAACTTGGATCGGGCGCAATCTAAATATCCACGCAATATGAGGTTTTCGTAGTAGAGAAAGAAAATGACAAAAGAGAAGTGAGGTGAAAATTCATGTCTACTACTGGTGGCAGTTCACTTTAGAGTAAAAACATTTTAGTTTCATATGAAAATAATATTCACTGCGTACGAAGAGTAGATTATAGTGACATGAACAATAATTCGAGAATACTATCGAGAATGTCAAATAAACAGAGAAGAGGAACAGAAAAAAGATAATTTGAGAAGAACAAGACTACATTTACATTTTTTAACAATTGAAAGCAAAAAAATTTAAAATTTAAAATTTTTAGAAAACCACTTGATGCAAGCGAAACCAACAGTAGAATATAAACTTTGAATAAGATTTGCTCCCACTCTGAAGTAAATTCTCTCGCTTTCTCCTAAAATAAACAATTTATCTGTGTAATAAATAATAGAGACAGAAGAACAAAAAAGCTGAAATGAGCTGATTTTGCTGATCTAGATGCAGAGAGAGGCTTCAGGGAACGAAAGACTTGCTGAATGTCGACTGATTACCATGGAAGTCTTACACTTTCAGCTCTGGTCCTATACGAGTCATTATAGTGAATATGTATCCCCAATCGCATTTGGGGAACTTTTGTTCGCTTTCTTTTATCGAAAAATATATAATATTATATATTATATAAGTTTATTTTTAATTATTAAATGATAATCAGATTTGGAGTTACATACAGATCTAGACAAAACTCATAAACCAAACACGGAATCATTCGCTGTTGAAACTGTAAGTACGAGAGTCTTGGTAACAAAAATATAATAATTTAATTTAGATATTAAATTATTATCTAACTTTTGCTAACAGAAACAGTAGATAAAAGACTAAGCTTGCTGACCTCTTCCGTCTTCAGATGGAAGAGGTGAATCAGCAATTACGCCGAAAGCAGAAATCAATATGGATAATATTCTTTAACGACTATATAACTGGACGCCAGCGCCAGGCTGACCAGACTTTTAACCGAAAGAAGTCTGTCGCGACTAAAAGTCTTGGAGGTCAGCATTTGAAGGTTCCCGTCTTAGCTCAATGTATTATTATACGTATTTGCATAAACTAATCGTCGAATGTAAAAATTAAAACAATATAAAAAACAATATAATTATATTTTAAATATTGGCAGACTCGATCTGCCTTGAAATTGCATGTTTCTCAGTGAAGTCCAGTATTACCGAGTCAACGATTTCTTGAAATTCAATTGAATGAGAAATCTTGACCAGCCATGAAAGGTCGAAAATGTTGTTAACTGTGCCACTGAAAGTTCCTCTTTCCAGTTCCTTAGGCTATGAAATGGTGGGCCGAACCCAAACTGTTACTTACTGCTTATCCAAATGAAGGAATAATTTCATTACTCCTTCATTTGGATTTCTGGGAGTATAAGCTGTATACTCACCTTGACAGCGACTTTAACTATAAATATAATAATTAAATAAGAATTGTTGATATATAGACAGTAAGCATTTTATTATTAAAAGCTAAGCTGAAACATTACTAAGCTTGATAATAAAGACGCTGCTTATTTATTATGTGTTACTGTAGTGGTTGAGCAAAAGGGAAAGACAGGCAATATTTGGTTGATCTCTTGGATATACTTATATTACAAGAAGTGGCTTTCTTCACGCAGTCAACAAATCTATTTTCAATCAATAGTTATTTAATGTATTTTTAAATTAGACGCGAGAGTAATGTGCACACTATTTCATGCCTCTTTCGCTGTGGGCTTTCTGCATCGGCAAGCTGCTGCTCTTTCACATACTGAGGGTCCCCCCACCCTCAGCAGCTTGCTCCAGTCAAGTCTTTGACTTCTACGAAAGTTTCAAAATGAGATTTTTTAATTCAGTATCTAAATACTATTCTGATAATATTCAGAGCACCTGCATATTCACCTCTTCCATTTTTCGATGGAGGAGGCAAATATACCGATGGTTAATTTAATATTTAACTCTTCCGGCAAGAAGAGTTAAGTATTAAATTAACAACAGAGTATATTAATGATTTAACGAGTGTGGATTCCTAGACTTGTACTTTTTGAAGCGCGGCACTCAAGGCAAGACTTATGGGTTATGTCCTACTCTTCTCATGTTTCCAGGTATGGGTAACAAATAATATTTATAAAATATTTTAATTTTTTATATTTACTTAATATATATTTTTTACTTAACACCTATATATTTTCCCGATAACATCAAGCGAGCAAAAGTTCCCCGGAATTCATCCAGCATGCATATTCAGTGGATAAAATCATGACAAAGTTTAACTTGAGCTGGTTTCTGAGATTCCAAACGATTCAAGGCTCAGGATCAAGGCTGCCAACTGAGGGAATGTGATACTCCCCTACCATTTTCGTTCTATTTGCAAAGACAAGCTTATTCCCTTCAAGTTGATTTTCCTGACATTTCCTCGCAGTTCTGGTACCTGTGCATATATATTACTATATTCGGACCAAATTCCACGCTGAAATTACGACAAGAATTTCGGTGATCGAATTTCGGTCTTAAAACTGTGGTTTTCTTGAGAATTTATTTTAAAAATTTTATATGATTATTTAAATAAAATCTAAAAAACCAAAGCAAAATTTTGATAATTTAGAGATTTCACTTTCTGAGCAGAAATGAAATTTTCAGTAGAAAAAATTCTACAAGACCAGTTTTTTCTTAACTTTGATATATTCACCTTTCCATCTTCGGGTAGAAAGGAGAAATATGACAAAATTTTCCTGAAAATAGAATTTAGTCCTAAATTAAATTAGGATTTAAGAATAAATTTAAATCCTATCAGTTTACAGTTACTGGTTTACACTAGAAGTGGTGCGTTCAAAACTATTTTTCTATGGGTTTATTGTTTTCTTGACAATATATGTCTAATTGTAGGTTACGCTTAGGACCTTTTCCGTCGATTTTGACTTAACTACCTAACCCCAACACCATGAAGCTAATTTCATGTTTTGCTGTATGCCTAAGGATGAACTCCAGTAACTTTGGGATGAGTATGGTCTACACCAATTCGAACAACATAATTTTTCGGTGTAATAATCAAGCACATGTAGAGTAGAAAAAGGCAAGGGGTAAATAACTTGGGGTAAATTACTGTCTTCAAGTTGGAAAATTCACATGATCAGATATTAAATTAATCTACAGAAGAGGTGATTGATGTCTTGACCTATAAGGAATAAATTTGTCTTGCACATTATCCAACATTTATTTCAGGATTATGCTACAGTTTTTGCACTTTTTATTTAATTTTATTATACTAATCAGAAAACTGAGTTCTGGATTATTTCCGATCAAATGTGCCAAATGTGTGAGCATGTTAGCTTTGTCAGCTTCTCAATAACAGATAGGAAGACACGATGCTTTAGATAATGACTATGACTCTTTTGTTCGATAAGAGCAAACCTTGAAGATTGCGGTTGCGGTCGACTACAGTAGTGGACTGAAAGCTATCGTAGTGTACTGATTTTCATCACACATCAGGTTAAGATATTTTCTTGAGTTGTCGACCCCGTGAAGAGTTCTCATCCATAAGCACTCCCAATGGAGAAGCGCTGGCGGATGCTAGTACATGATAAAAGTACTTTGGGGTCATTGGAAGCCTGCTCTTTGGGGTAAAGTTATGCAAGTTAGATGAATGTGTCTTTTGCATCGTCCGTGCTCTCAGTCGTAAGTTTTGTAGTGTATGAGAATGTTTCTTTTCGGTGCTATTGTTAGTGCTATCGATCATCCGTCGCTGCAACTCGTCACTCGTGTACCGTGCCCGCATGGAGCTTCAGGACCATTTTATAGACATTTTGATAACTCCCTTTTCTTTGTTGCTCCTTGCTGACTTGCGCTCCCGTTTCTTTCCTGCTTCTTTGTGAAAGCGAACACTTCCTGCTTGCTTGCAATCACTAACTCGTTGCAGATGTTGGCTGCTGCTCCCGCTGCCTATTGTCTGGATGTGCTGCTGCTGACTTCTGTCTGTTCCTGGACGTGGAGTCGGGGCGTGCTGCTGCTTGCCTACAAGTTGTCCTCCATGTTGACCTTTCGAGATGGCGATCGATGGCATAGCGTGCTCTGAAACCTGCTACGGACCTTCCTGTCCGTGTTGCAATGGCTCTACCCACACACTTGCTTTCTCTTCCTTGCAAGCATTCACTTCCTTGGGATTAACAAGTACGTTCACTTCCTCTTCATTCACATTCGTCTCTTACATCCGCTGCTTGCACTATTCGATTTGGAACATCACGATGGAACCGCTGATGAGAATCCTTTGTTGCCTTCTAGCTTTGCAAGAAGTCCTTCTGTAGTGCCATCCAGCCCTCTAGTGTCTATTCTATAATGATTCGAATGTTTTTGTAAACACGATATCGAAATATATCAATGTCACGTTGATCATTTTTCTCTACCGTCTAGTCCACCGGCATATCCATTGCTACCTCGTCCTCTACTCTCCTTCTCATAATCTGATTTGTATGTCACCAAAAGATACGCTTATATAGATTTCTGCTACTATTTAAAACCTCAAGAATTCCTCTTACTCATATTGGATTATGTAAAGATTTGTTACGTTTTCTCGGACGTCACCTAGTGTTTCTAGTGTATAATTGATCCCTTCTTGTACAACAAAACCAGCTTATCCTCAAAGACTCGCGTTATCATATCGTATTATGCGTGGAGGTTGTTCACAAAACACGAGATTCTTAGCTGTGCAGATATTGTGTGCTAAACAGAGGCAATAGAGAGAGAGAGAGAAAAAAACAACTACAAGAATAAGCTTCGCAAAATATATCAACCACCACTTTATATACACTCTCGTTTTTTTTTCTATGAACACAAAACTGATAAACAGACCACATATTTGTAGTATGCACCCAACCTCTTGAAGCAAATCTTTGAACCCCAACCTAGACCTAAACTACTGAAGCGTAGCTCAAAACAAGAAAAACACCATTCTGCTAACAAACAACTTTGCAATAATATCACCACGATTCAAACCTTGATCCAACCAACATCTATGTACAAGCCTTTAGCTAAAACTAGCTACCATAAGCCACACATAACGAACTGAAACTCTAACAAGTTCAATAAGACAAAAACCGTAACAAAAGAACGGAACAAGACTTATATAAGAACTTCTTCTTTTTGCCAAACGATCTTCAGATATTGATAGAACTTTCAGATCTGACTCTTAGTAGTCGAGGTATCTCAGATGTTCGATCGTAGGTGATCGAACCTCTAAAACTTCCAGTTGTGGCTTAAAATCACTTACACTCACAAAATGGATTACGTAATCTGAGATCTATCTTCTCTAGTAGATAGATTTGGTTACCTTGATCCCAACGACACCCCAAACAAGCAGTTTGGAGTTCTTCTTGTAAAAAATGATGAGAAATTTGACCGCAAGAAGCAAAAAATTGACATAAATTGTTCTCTTTCGTCTCAACTTGACTCACCACGTACAACACAACAATCGGATATACACAACCATCCGCGGTCCTATCGATCAACTATCCCCTAATCTCTCAACCTCCACATAGTCATCGATGAATCTGCAACATGTCGAGCATGTCTCTCACTCAAGGATCACGTCTGATGACTTCGATGAAAGCACACCATTAACTTGAAGAAAAAAATGCTAAGTTTAGTCCTTCACACACCATAAACTCATAAACTAAAATTCTCTATTCTAACGATGTCTCTCAAGTTCTCACCTTCTAAAATCTCACACTCTCTATATTGCTCAAAATATTATAACGATGTTGTGAAAAAAAGAATGAAGAGCCCTTCTCTACTCCTCTATTTATACATTTTATATTTTTACTTTGATACTCTCCCCTAGCTCAGTCATAATTATTTTACCGTGTTTTACTAAGATATTACTTAAGATAAAAGCATTAATCACATGAATTTATTCCTTCAAAGTCAACATCTTCTAGAATGATTCTGGTATTCTCAAGGAATCTCAAATTTCCATCCCCCTCTACACTAAGACCCACTAAAAAGAAGACATGTGGAATCTCTTCTTATTTTTAATGCCCAAAAAGTCAATAAATTTAGTCCCACCACTAATATCAAATCAAAAAGGAGATAAGAGATATTTTCCACCTCCTTTCTATCTTTTAGACAAGATGACAATATAGTAGTGCTCACTATTTAGGAAATATCTGAATTTTGTCTAAAAGTACATTTAAATTTAATCATAACTAACTTTATCTATTAATGACTAACTTGATACCTCCTTAAAGTATGCAAAAAAAAGAGTGAACTGTAGAGAAGATGGATAGCAAATAAACATCCTCCACACTTAGTTATAACTAAACATCTTACTAATAGATAAACTTCCTCTGTGAACATAAATCATTACATTACAGTCTAATGCATAGATAAGAGTTCTTTGGTCACATATACACTAAGAACAAAGAGCTTGGTCCACCATTTATGAAGAACAACTCAACCTCATATCGCAAGTGAACAAGAATATGACATAAGCGTCCTTGCAAGTCAATTTCTCTCACAACTCTCAATCCAAGCAATGAAACTTCAAATCATCTTTAATTTCTTGTAAAATTCGGTGCTTTGATTTTGATGGATCCATGGATAACAAGTTTGGACTCCAAAATGATCTGAATGACCCATGAATCTCGGTCCAACTCTCTTTCATAGGTCACTAAAGCACTCCAATTTCTCTTCCTTACTTCTGATTTTCTCCTAGAACACACAATAGGATCCACCTTGTAACGAACCGTCTTATCTTATGCGTATCCTGCACAGATCTAAAATCAATGACACTTTCTTTGCATGCATTTGACCTCTCAATCTCCCAAACCGTCCATCGATAAGTCGCAAGAACAAGCTAATCCCTTAAATTCTTTACGTCAATTCACAATACATGAGTTTTGCATAAATAATGACCAAACAGCTCCTTTGCGCCCTTAGTATAGCACCAAGAACCGCAAATATCTAGTCAGCATCCACAAGCTAGAGTCTAGCTTGATTTTCCAATCTTTGGAACATCATAACTTCATCATTAAGCATCCAAATGAAGTAAATGAAGTGCCTATGAGACGCTTACAATAAGCTCTATCATTTCGTGCTTTGAGAGTCGAGATCCGAATTAGACCAGAAAGCATTATTTCTCTCCATGAGTGTTTTTTGGAGCGAAAATATAGAACCCTAAAATTCTACTTTTAAGTAGAAGTCGATCCACGACATGACAACATTCTATTTTTTGTCTTATCCCAAGTTTCTTCGCTCTACGGAGGATGAGAAGCTGTTAAAACTTACTATCAACTCCATATGTAGACAATAAACTCTATAGTGAAGGTGTCAAACTCTAAATTTGATAGTCTACATAATTGGTTGCAAACACCTAACATATCTCTCTGATGTAGATGCGCCAAGCTACACTATCATGTGTAGATTGGCGCATGTTGAGGAACACTATGTGCATTTCTGCACCAGGAGGGCAACAACAGTTTGATATCTATGAAAAGAGTAGGGGGCACTATTTCATTTGTACGTCCAAGGAGTTCTCTGTTTGTAAGCGACCAGTATCATAGACGTGAAGAACTTATTGATCATATTTTTCACGTCTATTCTTCAACCGTGTCTTCATTGAGGAAGGCACGGTTGAAGAATAAGGACAAGTTTGATGAGTGTCATCGATTATGACCAAAAGAGATTAAGGAAAGCAATTGGATGTTGGTGTACGATAGTAGTTTGGACAACCAACGTAGTGCTTAGAAAATTCTCTAAAAGGTGGTTTGGGCCCTATGTAGTTCTTGTTGTACATAACAACGCTACATATTCGCTTCTGGAGCTTAATGGAGTAAAGCTCAAAGTCCTCATTGCAAAGAAGCATGTGAAACTCTTCAAGAAGCGAGATGAAGAGATAAGCATAGAGGAAGTCGGAGTGGAGTTTGGTCTCTTGAATGACGATGAAGAAGACTTGGTTCTTGAGGATGCTGATAATGACGATTTCATTCAAGAGGACAAAAAAGTTGTGTGATGTCATCCACAACTTGTAAGTGTTTGTGACGCATGCCGGAGGATGCGTAGGTTTAGAGGGGTGGATGTCGTGTTGTGACACGACTCACATGTAAATTTAGTGTACACCTTGTATAGTGTTGTTTTATGTGTTTCGTGAATGTTTTCATGTAACTCGTCTAACAACATACTAGGTGCCACATCCATGATTATATCTGAGATTTCAGATCGCATGATAATGAGACGCCCGAGCTTAAAGATCCATGGATATTCGTGTGAGTGACTCTTGTTATCAAATTTGGATATAAGATAGAGGGTCGAGGGTTCGTGAGACATTCGTCATTGTGTGGTGTTTCGTGAATATTTTTTAGTTTCTTACATGAAGAGTGAGGAGCTACGAGAGTTGTATTTATGGATAAAGGATCGATCCGAGTTCTAGATCTTCTATTTCCGAGTCCGACCCATATCAAGCTTCACTACATCTATCGTAATCACTTTTGATAGTGATTCGTTGCCTACTTTGATGAAGAATTCATAAGGAGGATGATGGACTTGCCTACTCCAATGATCTTGCCGATCGTCACATACATAGAGAATTGTGACCTGACTATGTACATCTTATTTTGACATGTGAATGGATCTGAACTTTCCGACCAACATCATTTTCAACGTCTTATGTCACTATCAGCGAAATATCAACCATCGTGTGTGGACCGTTAGAAACTTTGGTGAGGAATATTGTAATCAAGTGATGGGGTTCTCATTTTTTTTGTCGTACCTTTCCTCCTAGATCGATTCAAGGTCATTATCTTGACTTTGTAGTGAATCTAGTATATTTTCATGTCGTTGTTATCTCTATCACCCGGTGAGGGTGATTATCCTATGTTAAGGTTGGGACTTGAAGTATTTTGGTTCAAGCTTTGAAGGTGTGAGGGTGTTCTAGAGTTACAACTTGATCTAGTGCCAAGTAAGAAATAAATTGATCCTCAATCGCTTTTCTTATTGATCGATTTTTTATCAATCAAGTTCATCCAAGTTCCAAAGACAGTTTTTGGAGTTTTGGAGGTCTTCACGAGGGTCATTTGCAGAGTGTGAGGTCTCGTTAGAAATCTCTCAAGATGGGCTACAATATGGAGAGGAAGATCGACCAATTTGGAGCTTTCAGCGAGGTGTTATGATCGTGCAAAGTCAGGGGAGTTGAATTGATATCTCAAGTCATGTTTCAAAGTGTCTCGAGAGTTTGACAAATGATATTTCAGTATTGTCAAAGGGATTGGATAGTTGACGCCGTGCTGGTTGCACTGATGTAAAATAGTCTTACGTTTGGATTGTATTTGACCTCGAAATAGTTTATTGAAGTTGGTTGTAACAGTTGAGAGACAGAAGTAAAACCATTTTGCTTGGATACAAGGATTGAGTTGTTCCATGAGCATGGGATCGATCTTTGAGTGAAAATTGTCCTGTGTTTCCTATTAGCTTACTACATGTGAAATTTAATCTCATTTGGTTAAGAAAAAGTGTTGGGGTCGTGGATTTTAACCACCGGGTTCTGTAAAGCTCATAAGTTAACACAAATGAAAAGCTTGGTCCATTTCCAGCAATTGGTTTGGGATCTGAAGCTGAATTTCAAAGAGGGTCAGAGGGAATTTCTTGTGAAGTTTGAGCCCAGTTGGAAGTTCGAGTTGGGAGCAAGAGGTTACAAAAGTTAATATTACAATGTGTCGGGTTTTGAAGGAGAGGAGAGATTTCACCTACATCTCTTGGTTGGCTTTAACAAATGACTTGGGGTTTCAAGGTGGAACTTCTTGAAGGTACTCTTGTGAACTGAAGCATATGCTTATCATGTATAGATCCTTCATGTACTTAGAATAGTATTGAACGTCCAATTGTGTTGTGTGGTGCACGTGTGTTACATTTAAGATCAGGTTAAGTCAATAAGTCGAGACAAGCTTGATAGATTGGGTAGTGAGGACACTAGGATTTTATTGAGTTGGTCCAAGGTCTTGTTGTATCTCTCTACAGCCAGATAGCTCGTGTATTCCTAAACCAAAGTTCACGTTCTACTACAACATAAGTTGTAGTATAGAATACTCGTTGGAATTTGTACTGATAAGAATAAATATGTAGTGACAAAGATATGAGGACTGGAAGCAATGAAAGACACGAAAACGTACCAAAGCAAAAGATTTGATCCTTATTGTGTTTCCTTTCTATACAACAGCTTGTGATGAGTTGTTTGTTGGCACAGAACTCCTAAGACTTGGCTTGGGAAGGCGGTCCAAGGTTCAAATCCAGCTGTGAGCAAATGCTTATCATTGCATACAAGTCTTTCAGAGATTATGATAAGTGTAATTGCGGTTGCACTTAAGGACGGACGACGTGAACTTCCTTAAACGTAACTTGTATGAGCGGCGTCTCTGTATGTGTTGGTTCCTTGTTCTTACATTCTAAAGTTCTCAAAACAAAGTGAATGTATATGACCATGACTCCAACAGCAGCTGGTAAGCACTACGCACAACGCGTAGGATTCAGAGGAAGACCTACGAGTACTTGTTGCAAGGTGGGTTCATATAGAAAAGATCAAAGAAGAGGAATGCCAAGACGAGTAATTTACACGAGGGAGGATCAGCAAAAACTATTGAAAGAATTTCATAAAAGCTTATGGGTATGACATCGATGGATTTAGACCACCTTTACCAAGCTGAAGGAGAGATATTGGTGAAAAAAAAAATATCGAGAAGTAGTCTCTTTCGTAAAATCTTGCTTGACTTGTCAGATGTACTCGAATATCCGACATCGAGACGGTTTACATCCAACTTATTTGTTACCGATTCATTTCAAGTAGGTTGTAGACTTGGTAACAATGCTAGTGAGGTTGTGGCAGATGAGATATCTAGTACTCGCTTGAGAGGATTTATCAGATTGGAGGGAAAGCGCTTAGAACGAAATCAATTGAGGAGTATGTCGATTTCTTTTGGAGGAGGTTTATGTCATTTTGAGAGCGTAAGGAAGATAATGGCTGATTGAGAGGAGTTTGCTGCATACGAAGCTCGTGATTTCTTCGAGAGATGTGGGATGAAGTTGTCACTTATAACTACCTACAACCCCGAAAGAAATGCCAAGAGTGAACATAGACATCCGTCTATTGTGAAGGCGTTAGTAAAGGCTTGTAATGGAAAACCAAGAGAATGACCACGGTTTCTATCATTTGCTTTATGGACATATCAGATGACACATAGCTCTGAAACTGGTTACATGCATTTAGAGCTCATGACGGGTCAGAAGCTTATCATGCGGATCAAAGAACTCATATCGACATGGAGCGAGTTACCTTGGAAGGAAAACTTGATATGGGAGGAACTTCTGACGTTAAGAATTTGACAATTTGAACGAAGGTCCAAGGACGTACAGATTGCTTTGGACAGGTTAAAGGAGACTTTCTTGCAGAACAAGATTAGATTCGATGAGCGACATCGAGTAAGATCTAGATCAATCCAAGAGGGTGACTAGGTTCTTGTCTATGACAACCAACATAGTGCTTTACGGAAGTTCTCAAAGAGATGGTTTGAGCTGTATGTGATGGACGAAGTATTGAACAATGCTATGTTGGATTACAGGAGTTGGACAGAGCAAAGGTTTAGGTACCGATTGCTAGCAAATGATTGAAAATCTTCAAGCGATGAGAGGAAAAGATGAATCTTGAGGAGCTAGATGTAAGTTTAGGTTCGAGGATCAATCCACTCCTCATTTGTTTGTCTTCTGGCACATATCGGAGGATGTGCATGTTTAGCCGAGAGCCAGGAATCCATAAAGAGAGGGTGTAAAAAGAAGACAATGATGAATGGCAGAGATGGACGAGTGTGCATAAGAGAAAAAAATAAAGCCCATTGGGGGTATGGTGGTTGTGCAAGAAGAGAAGCAGCGTGTTTGTACAAAAAGGCAGTTTGAAAGGTGACTAATTGGAATAGCCCCAAGCCCCCTAAAGCAACAAGAGAAGAAACAGCTTCCCATGAGACTTGCAGAAGTTTAGGTTTGCCTTCCAGTGTAGTGCATCACAAATGAATACGTACCAAGCGTTTGAGAGAGCGGAGATGATAAACCTTTAGAAACATGGTGGTCAATGAGAAGACTGCAAAGTCTTGTAATAAGAAACGGAGCAAAGTCACCGTAGTATCAAAGTTAAGGAATAGAGAGTGAAGAGCAAATAATTTTGAATGCAGACATCCAAGCATCCGCAACCCGCAACTCTGATGCAATAGGACACCCAAATACTTGGTTGGCTGATAATGTGGTAGTAGCTTCTAAAGCCAAATAGCAAGCCACATGGACAGTGTACAATAATGTCCTAAAATGAACACCTTTGACTTAGCAATATTAACTAGTACCCTTGTTGCAGACGGGAAGATAGCTAGTAGTGCCCGAAGAAGCTGAAGGGAGTGTGATGCAATTTCTGAAAAAATGTAGTGTCATCAGCGAAACAAGAAATGTCCTTCTGCAAGTTAGTTCATAATTGTACAACCTGCAAGTGACCAGCACTAGCAGCTCTCGTTACCTGCGGAATGAGTGGTACAGTAGACAAAGGGGAAAAAAAAAAGAGCCAAAAGACAGTATTGACGCACAATCCGCTGTACAAGAAAAGGTGGCATAAACTGACCAGCCATCAAAACTCTTGTAGAAGTGTCTTTGTCGATGCTACAACGAGTTGTACAAAATCCTGACCAAACCTGAATTTGAGGAGCAGTGACTTAAGGTAAGTATGTGATGATAAGCCTTCTCAAAGTTGAGCATGACAAATGTTTCTGACTTGCGCTCTTGCTTGAGTAAGTCATGAGTAAACTGAAAGACCAAGATGCAGTCGTGTATTGGAACTACCTCATATAAAGCCATGCTGTTGAGTGAACACTAGCCGTGGTAATAACAAAGCCAGTCAAGAAGCCAAAACTTTTGCTATCAATTTGTAGTGAGTAGTAAGCAAGGTTAAGCTTCAAGTCTGAGAGAGATTGTGGCACAATATCTTTACGAATGAGTTGGAGCACTCCTTCTAAAAATGCCGGAGGGAAATGACTTTGGTCCAGCATTACTGAATCGCTTGAATAGAGAGTGATCCAACTATAAGCCACAGGGCAAAAGAGCGGAGCATTAAGAGCGTCTGCATTAATATCATCAACACCGGGAAATACTACTTATGCATAGCTAATAGTAACTAGTGCAGTTCCTGTTGAGACGGACAGTCAAGAAGTCACCTCCTGTGCAGAAACCGTAGAGTGCAATGGACGCAGTAGATCGTCCAAATCATGTTGATTCTCAGATGTTTGATGAGACTGGGTGTAAAGATATTTATAAAAGCGGTAGATCCCGAGATGGAGTTCAGCAGGGTTGTAAATAATATCCATGTCGAGGAGAGCAAAGTTCTAAGTTAGGTTCTTGCATGGCGTTGCTTGTAACGACGAAAAAAATAACGGACGAAGTATCATCATGAAGAAGAAAAGTGATATCTAGTCCAGAGATGAAGTTTGTGAGACGCTAGAGCATCAAGTCGACTGATTTCATGTAACAAGGCAATGCCAGAATCAGTTAATCCATAAGCGGGATCAGCTTGTAACCGAGCTGCAAAAGTATGCTTGTAAGAGTCCATCTGAGAGCTATTGTGATTGAGAATAATGATGAGACTTAATAGTGACGCGTAGAGGGGTCCAAGCAGCAAGGTAAGTGAGTACAGGATTCGTGCAAGATTAAGAAGTGCAAAGGGAGAATTACTCTTACAATGAGATACGATTGGAGTAGATCTGTAAAAAAAATTTCCTTAATGGGAAAATGATAAACCTGAAACTCAATCTCAACAGAATTAAGTCTGGGAGATTCCATGGGTGTTCTACCCAGGAACGTTTTAGGAGATTTGAAGATTAACATGTTCATCCAACTTGTCCATTGCAGTGATCAAAAATGTTTCTGTGGAAAATCGATAAATCTTTTACAAAATTCTCTCTTTCTACAAAATGTCGGTTTTTCTTCCAAAAATTTTATAATAAATTTGGCTAAAGATCCGAAACTACGAAAACAATATCGAAAATCATAATAATATATTCCAGAACTCTCTGAGAGTTGCTCCATCGACATCCAAATTTAATAACAGCCAACTCATTTCATGCGAAAGACTCATAAATAAAAGCATGTCCACCGCAACACAGTAAGTGCCCCGATTTACTGTTGACACTAAATCTTCACTCTACACTATAAACAAAACTAGAAAGAAATGAACATCTAGCATCTCTTTCCCTCTCGCATACCATACGAACGGAAACTGACGACATACATTTATAGAGAGACGTATCCCGGTGATACTAGTATCCTCAAAAGTACTGTTTAAAGATTATAGTTTTTACTACGGATAAAATTACCAACCTGGGGCGATAAATTCGCGGATACTTCTGGAACTACATGTGACTGTTTCAAGACGCTTCTAAAACTTGAACCGACATGATTTCTTCAGAATTACCGTAATCTGAGTATGCGTTTCAGTGTAAACGTATCTTGTATATATATTTGCGGGACTATACCGGAGTGCAAAACTTGATTTTGCACAATCGGTCAGGTCCGAAACGTTCACCGAAATCCCGTTCCTAACCCTGCCGTACACAGAAGCGGCAGGCTTCCCGGAAATACTATTTCCGCCGGAAGCTAAAATCTTCGGTTTTAGCTTCCACATCCCCTAATAATACCGTGCATATGGCTCCAGCACTGTGGATGAGCTTTAATCTCGATCAGATGTGGGAAATATATTATGAATCACTGGAAATGAAGTGAAAAGAAAAGAGAAAGTTTATGGGACTTTACAATGAGTAAAATATTTGGTTTTGTACATCCGAGAAATGTACCTCATCTAAGTCACCTTTTTACTCATCAGAATATATTCAGTACTCTGAGTAGCCAACGGTCATCTTGGAGAGGAGAGGAGGTCTTTCCAGGCTTGGAAGTTGGAGCCACTTGAACACTGAAGATGTGCATAGCTAGTAAATATTTTTTCACTGTGCTGTAACTTTCAAGTCTTTCACTAAGTGAAAAGAAAAGAAAAAGGCAATAATTATTATTAACTGAGGCACAAACTACGAAACGACTACAGAACGATTGTTTTGCCTGATAACGGCTTCGAGTAAAGCCTGGTTGAAATATAACCTAAGGGCTAAGGAGGGATTTCTGGAACCAGGGTTTGGCCGGGCCAGATAAGTCCGGATTCCGGAGACTACAGTCAGAGTTTGCGAGGGACAATAGTAGACAGGGGAAACTACCGCAGTTAAACTAGTTTAGGATCCCGCTTTTCACGAAGGAGCTTCTTCTTCGATTCTACCACTACAGAAGTCCTGCCCAGCCCCGCCCCCGTGAAGGTTCCTTCCTATTCAGGATCTCTCACAAGTCAATATAGCAAACTCGAGAACGCCCGCTCCCCAACGTACCTGTTGGTGTAGATGCCGCACATGCAGTGTATAATAACCGTTACGGCAAGATTCCAGTGACTGAAGAGGAGAAAAAGAATAGGATAGGGTCAAACTTAGAAGAGGAAAACACGATCAACTAGTCAAGCCGCGATCTCTGTTTCATGCAGACAGAGATATATATATATATATATATCCCGAAAAAAACACAAAATCGCGATTCCTGCTAAATGCAGACATACGGAATTTCGTCTGCTCGAGGCTCTGCCTGGACTGGACTCGGAAAGTTCTTGCCAGGTCCACATATTAGTTACTGTACGCAGGTAAACGAGCTCGAGCAGCGCCACGCTAGATCCGGCCTCCCGTGTAATATACCCCGGCTACTTTTCTAAAAGTGCATCCCGTGTAATCCCGGTTACTTTTCTAAACTGCAGGAGAAGTAGAGAATGGGTCGGATAATTTTTGTCTCAAAATAATCAAAAAAGTGCTCAAATTTGCTAAAAATCGCCGGTAAATTAACACAATAGTCCGTCAATTATCAAAAACTACCGGCAGATTACAGGTAAACAGGAAAAACCTGGGCTGGGCTCGAGTCATCGATCGCCAGAGAAACAGAGACGTTTGTCTCAATCCTTGGCATCTTTCTTCTTTTTCTTATGTTCTTGAGCCTTGGCATCTCATCGTCTAGAACCTTACACTTCAACCACCGTGGAGTCTTAGGTCTTAAGGGGGGGCCTAGGCTACGGTAGTGTGAAGAAAGTGTGTAAGTTTTAATTTTCACCAGGTTTGGAGGAAAATCTTTTATTTTTAGATTTTATTTTACAGTATTTTTTGTCTAACTCTGTTCGCCTTTGCGATCTCTGCAAATCACGATCGCGAGAAATGGTGCTCCCAAGTGTTGTTCATAGACTTGGCCTCGCATTTCGAGATCTAGATAAGACATTTCGCTCGCTATTCGATCAGGGAGGTGCAGTTTTTATGCCTGTTCTTCGGTATGAAAAGAAGTGATCTAGCGTTTAGGTGATACCCACCATGTATCATGGTAGAGGGGTATCTGAAATTTACTTGGCTGTAACTTTAATAAGTTTTTGGGACTTTATCTCACTTTTCTTAATTTGGTATTATTTTATTACACCTCTTGACTGGCTATTAGGAGGTTCAGTAGGTCAAAATGCCATATCGTCAGTAGACAAGAAATTCACGGTAGTCTTCATCCATGTATCTATATAATAATTTAAAATATTATTACAACAGATTATTTTCTCGGATTATCTCTTATTTGTTTTATTCCAATGTCTTTACATAGTTGCTGAACTTGCTATTGCCAGTCAGGGTTGTGTCCAAGTAATGCAAACTCAAAACGTGTGGGATCTCAATTCCATAAACGTATTAGGGGTGCGATCAAGTATATCTCTGTGGGGAACTATGTAGAAGAAATTCGAAGAAGTCGGAAGATCATATAGGTCCTCCGCAGCTCGAATCGTGGTGATGAGAGAAAGACAGAAACAAGTCTATGGAGGAAATACTGTTCTCTAGATGAGAAGAATTTCGCATGACGGAGGGCCAAAGAAACTTCGTAGCGAACCGGAAAGTTGGAGTATCCGGCATAAGGAAATGACGTATAATCGCTGTTCATAATATACTTCCTACGAATCTTCGTGCTCACGTCCACGTTCGGACCGACGGAGAAATGTGGGCTCCCGGCATGCATACGGTCTGCCACGTGAGGGTATCGGAGCGGCACTCGAGTGCGTAAGGCAACCACGTTCTCAGGTG
Organism: Asterella californica; assembly: GCA_036924285.1. Lineage (NCBI taxonomy): Eukaryota > Viridiplantae > Streptophyta > Marchantiopsida > Marchantiales > Aytoniaceae > Asterella > Asterella californica. The sequence continues at coordinate 26,929,789 of JAYKYS010000006.1, read as the reverse complement.
TACGCCGTAATGCTCGGAACGCTATAAGTGCAGGGCTGTGATGCAGTTGTAACCACAGAGCACAGCATCTTGTACTAGTAGCTGCAGCAGCAGCCGCAAGGTCGAAGCAAGCGTGACTGACATATCAGTCCCTCGCTTACTGAACGCAGAGCTGATTGAGCTGTTACCGGTGCGTCTAATTAATCAGTCAGCTGGGACTGCCGTAGGTCAGTTTAGTGCATAAGGACTTGTGTCTGCTTTTGGTGTGTCGAGCTGTGCGTCCGCTGAAAGTTGAGGCACCGCCAGCTATATAATCTGCACAGGTGTGTGGAGTCGAGATCAGTGAGCTCGAGCGCAGAGAGAGAGTGTCTGGACTTCAGAGCCTGCGAAGATCTACAGCAGGAGTACTTAGCGCTCCAGCTTTTCCAGGGCTCGTCACATTCGGATCTGAGCGCTAGCCATCTGCTGTCTGGCTTCTCGTCTCTCTCTCTCTCTCTCTCTCTCTCTCTCTCTCTCTCTCTCTCTCTCTCTCTCTCTCTCTCTCTCTCTCTCTCTCTCTCTCTCTCTCTCTCTCTCTCTCTCTCTCTCTCTCTCTCTCTCTCTCTCTCTCTCTCTCTCTCTCTCGGTGGCTGCTGGGACATCTCCGAAGGGTCTGGAAGTACCGACTGTGGAGTTACGTTCTCCCAACATTCCTGCACTGATTCTCGGACTGGTCTAGGAGCTGCAATACAGCAAGCATTTGTAATCGGAGGTGTGACATATACCGGTCCATCGAGTTCACATTTGCAGTGCTTCGCTGTTGTATGAATTTGGAGGTCCGTGACTGGAACCACACAGCGGAACAGGAGGAAGTCCTCCTCAGTAGCGAAGACTGCAAGTTCTGGGACGAGAGCAATTTCCTTCCTATGTTGTGCCGAATCAACAAGTTGACCGCGGCTAAGTTACTATAGAGGGTGACAGTGACAGCGCGGAGACTTCTCCTGGTACAAGATAAGTACCGGAACCAACTACAAGTCCGTGAAGGCTGGCCATTGCCTCCCATCGATTGCAACTTGTCTGCAGATTGTAATCCTGAGTAATATCCTTGGAATCTTTCGGCTTAGAATCTCCCCTTTGCAAACAGTCAGGAACACTATCAAGCAAACACTCTCTCACTGCTCTGCTTGATCCTCAGCTCGTTTTCAGCCCCATACCCATCTCTCGGTATCTGGTTAGCTCGCAGATCAGCGGGTGGACAGCCACAATGGCAACCATGACTGCGCAAGACTTCTGGGAGCTTGTCCAGTACATACTTCCGTTTTTCATCATTCTCTTCCCTGCTTATGGCATGGCACGCATGAAGATACTAACCCCCGTGCATGCTCCTGGACTCAATCGTTGGACATCACTAGTCGGTATTCCCATCTACGTTGGACATATGGTGGCATTCAACGATCCCTACAAAACCAATTTACGCCTCGTGGGAGCAGACTCACTGCAGAAAGTTATAGTCCTGATTGTAGCTTTCCTCTGGTGGAGGTTCTCCAAGCGTGCGACGATCGATGGAGTCATTACATTCTTCATGTTGGCAACTCTCAGCAACATGGTTCTAGTAGGCCCCGCTCTCTTCAGACCTCTACATGGTACCGAGTCAGATGTTTCCATTGCTACAATCATCCTCCTGCAGTGCGTTCTTTGGTACAACTTGTGCATTGCCCTCTTCGAGATCCGGAATGTGCTGAAGGAGATGAGAGGGGAGGACCTAGAGGCCTTGCAGATGAAGGCAGAGGCTGGAGACTCCGACGAACCAGTTCAAAGCAGCACCCTACCAGGTCTTCCTTTCTGGACCAGCACAGATGGCCCTGAGCTGTTTAACAACAATCAAGACGCACGATCTCTGAAGCGATCAATTTCAGCACCTACTCGTGTTACCTTCTCGACTGCACGTGTTGTACCTGTGTTCCTCGGCGACAAACTGGAGGAAGATTCATCGGGCAAAGACGGTACTTACTCCAGCTTAAAGAAACCCTCCCCACACGTTTGCATGTAAATCTAGCTCGAATTCATGATGAGCTCTGATTAACCCTAACAGCTGCTAGACCTACTCTGTTGCAATTAGCAATTGTCTGGTATAAGATCGCACAGAGCTAACGGTTGTTCCCCATATTTCATTTTTCGACAGGAAGTAGCAACAAATGCAAACCGTCGCAAACAACAGATGTTCACATCACTTTTGACGTTCCGGGAGGAGTTGTCACCAAGACTATGGAGAAGGATCAGAGCGTCCAAATCCAGATTCCTGAGACAGTTGGATCAAGTGAACCACGCCCTGAATTGAGCAGTTACACATACGCCAAAATTGTCACGATTAAAGTCATCAACAGAGTGAAGTACGCACCCCTGCTGTACACCAGCAGCATCGGCTTCGTGTACTCGCTCTTCGCTTTTAAGTAAGTACTCTTTCCTTCAAGGTTATTATCAAAGAAACACATTCCTCGTCTAGAATCCTGGCCAGGATTCCAGACGTCCATCGGAAGATCTTTTCATTCACTAAAAATATGACATGCGCGTCATTCAATCATTAATTCGCTGGTGACCGTTAGCAGCTGATTGCTGACCCTACAGCGTTTACGCTCCCCTGAATCACATGACTAACTGAAAACATATCGCCATATTATTGTCGTGTAGCCTTAATTAGTATATATGTACCAGATCCTTCTGAGACCATCTGTACGTTTAAGTTGCCCTTATGTGTAGTACCAGGCTACCACTACCAGTCTCTGAGAAGTCTCTAGTTGGTTATCATATTCTTCATTGCCTTCAGGAGAAACTTAGACAGGAGAAGAGGTCGACATGCTGTCTCGGTCGATAGAGTTCCACGTTCTGCATACTAGCTTCTCTGAACTTCGACACACGAGAGCATTTGCCTTGATGGTCGGTCTAGCTTGAGCAAGGAAGTCGAAAGGTGTGCAGATCTGAAGTGAAAAGATCGTGGACTGTATGGAAAGTACCCGTTGGAGTGCACTGTCCCGACGTTCCGCACAGCTCATATCACCTTTTCCATCGTTGACCACCCAAGAACTGCGCTCTACCAGACTTTTGACGTATCTAACGATTGGTGCCGTACACATGCACGTGAGTCTCTGCACCGTCCTCGAGCCTCTAGAAAAAGGCAAGACGAGATTCACGCGAAGCAAGGAGGAAAGAGCAGTCTTGACTCGAGGAGAAAAGTAGTCGTTTAATAATAGTACTCCACGCGGACGGTAGCAGACACTCGATGTGCATAGTAGCGCGGCTGCACGTGACTCGGCGTACAGTAGCGCTGCCGGGATTAGTAGAAAACGGGATTAGTTTAGTTTAATGTAATTTGGTTTAGTTTTCCATGGCGAAACTATCAGAGTTAACAGTGTTGTTAATTCTTACCGCTGAGCTGCATGCAGTGTGTGTGTACGTCATATGTTCGTTTGAAGAAGAGACTGGGGGATAACGTGGTGCACGAAGCAGAAGCATAAAAGAATATCTATGAGGAAGGACTTCGACGTTGACGGGTACTTGATCTTTTCTCTGTTCAGGTACGGATGGGAAATGCCTTACACCATCAGGCAGTCGATCGAGCTGATCGCTAAGGGAGCAATTGCCATCTCTGTCGTGACAATGGGTACGTGTACTATCTGTCATGCTCGTGCTTAGATTTATCGAGATGAGCATGTCATTTCAAGCTTAGCCTGATAGTAACCGTAATGCATATATATGATCACGACCAGCGTTCAGATCTCGGGATTCATTTTGTAGTAGTTTCCTGATTGATTGTCTAATTTAGTTCGGATATATATACACTCCTTAACATTGCGATCGCAAGCTCAGGAAGGTGCTCATATGTTGGGATGGTTGAACTGATCTGCAGCTCTCACATGGCACGCTTCTGGTAAAGTAATAGCAGCATGCGGATACAAGCGTATGTTTTATGGTTGGATCATCCGATTCTTGGTCGGTCCCGTGATCATGGTGTTAACCTCTCTCGCTTTCGGGCTGAAAGGAACCGCCTTCGAGTTTGGTGTACTGCAAGTAAGACATCTGATCGTGACTGTACTCCCTCTGATATATATATAGGTGCGGTCAGCTAGCTACAAACTTTGCTCCGCACTGCGTCTCCCTCTTGTTCATGGATCAATTATAATTAACAGTCGGTAATGTTCCGGTTTCACCAGGCCGCTCTCCCTGTGGGGCTCGTGTCCTTCGTCTTGGCCAAAGAATACAACCTTGACGTCGAAGTCTTCTCTACAGCGTACGTACCTCAAATCTTTAATTCGCTCACTGGATGCTGTAGGAGCGCAGAAAGTTTGGCCTGATTTGTGATTTCCTTGGACCGCTCATCCTTTTCATCATCATCTGCTGATAAGACGGTATTCACTGGATCTGCAGTGTGATCACTCAGCTGGTGATTTTCCTCCCGATCGTCGTCATCTACTACTTCATCTTGCAAGTTGCGGAGTAGAAGGGCGCGAGCGCATTAATGTGCTCGGCTAGCTTCTGCAGGTGGCCAGCAGGATCGATCTTTGACGTGCATATATGTACATATATGCCGCAGTGTACATGTAGCCAATAAGTGTAGTTCCGAGAGATGAAAGTCATGATCGTCATCTTTTCACGGACTCATCTGGGCCCAGATAACGAAGATCGTTTCTCCATGTATACATATAGAGTACCTAAAGTATTTTCCACAAGGCCTAGCTCAGATTTGGTTTCTCTCTATCATACGCGTTGCTGGACGTACGGCTCCAGTTATATCTGCGCACATATATATCACCACACGGTCTGAGCTAGAACACCACGCGAGCACATCGAGGTCGTCGTGTTTGAATTGGCGACGGTGTACAAAATTGAGTTCAAGAAGGCGTCTGATCAGTACTACTCGACACGCGTCGATTTTGCTGAAGTGCAGACGCTTATGGAAATGTAAGTGCTACTGCTTTTTCCTCCTATCACCTAGAATAGTAGCAGTTCCGGGAATGTTGATTGCACGCTTCTTCCATTTCCAATCGTCATCTGCAGCCACGTGCACTAAAAAGATAAGAAGGTACTAAAGTTTCCGCAGTTGATTGCCTTTTTGCAGAAATCTGTGGGAGGCTGCTCAAGGCTTGTGCCTTTTACAAGGCTGATCGGACAGTGATATAGTATATGTTGGTCGTGCGCTGTTCTATACTAATGAAGAGGAATTAGATGTGCATTGCAGTGACTAATTAGTAAATATGTTAGTCGACTTCAGCTAGTACGGCTTGCAGATTTTTACTAGTGTACGAGCGATCGCGAGCTAGCTTGGTTCGAGCGCACTTGAGCTGGTCCTTGCGTCGATGACCACCACTTCCACCCTTGTGACAACTGTAACTTATGTCTATTAGTCGCTGAGTTCGTAGGCTTGCTGATCATGAATAAAGCCAACATTTTTGTACCCGATGCCTTCCATTCGCATGTGTAATGCACCGTTTGATGATGATGGAATTGATTGGGCTGTACACTTCCGAGGCAACTTTCCTGCAAAACTTCAGCTTAACCCAATTAATTTCGCTGCTGAGAAGAATACAAGGATAGATCCACGATTAAACGTTGAGTTCAGCAGTGAATAGTATTGTTTATATATCTCTAACAACGCGAAAGAATGTCTATTTGTACTTTATATCCAACAACGCGAAGTCAAATCGTCATTAACTGACAGCTGCAGATGGCCTAACTCGGAGTGAGTACTTTCTTTTAGACGCTTGCTTTCTCGATGCACTTGAAACTTGATGCACGCAAGGAAGTGTCGACGTTAGAATCTAGGGCCGAAGTTGACCCAACGCACATCTGAACGTGATCGAGAACATTCATCCGACCGAAACTGATCGGTGGATCGATATCGATGTTTTGCCATTGCAATACGTTTCACTCGGAAAAGCAGCTATTTACTTGACAGCCCTGTGCGCGAAAATACTTGCTTTACAGGCCTCTTGCGCACAATACAGTATTTGACAGGACCCCTTACCGGTCAGGGATGTTTACGATGAAGTGGCACGAATTATGACTACGTGGCGTGGAGTTTTGGTTTAATGTGGCGTGGAAAGGACGAGGTGTGCGCGTCTACGTAACAGCATGTTGTTATTTATATTTTACAGGCCTCTCGCGCACAATACAGTACTTGACAGGACTCCTTACCGGTCAGGGATGTTTAGGGTGACGTGGTACGAATTATGACTGTGTGGCCTGGAGTTTTGGTTTAATGTGACGTGGAAAGGACGAGGTGTGCGCGTCTAGGTAACAACATGTTGTTATTTATACTTTCACACGTGTGAGGGTATCCAGACCTTTAAATAACAACTTGTTATTATTATATAGGGTTATCAGAATGGAATACCGCCTCCCTCTCGGTATTCCGTCGGATTCCTCACACGTGGGAGCGGTAAATAACAACTTGTAGTTATTTTATTGAGGTTTTAGGATCAGGTTTTAGTCCAGGTGTTCACACGTGTGAAAATATAAAAAACAACATGTTGTTATTTAGACACCTACATCTCTACCCACGTCACCTTAAACCGAAACTCCACGCCATGCAGTCATTAGAGCCATGACGTCACCCTAAACTTGTCTGCTGGCTGCCTCATCAGACCATAGTGTCACGTTGGCAATCACCGACTGACTGTTACCGCTAAGAGTTCCTGTCAAGTAGTGTATTTTGCGCGCGAGTCCTGTCAAGTACTGTATTGTGCGCGCGAGGCTTGTCAAGCAAGTATTTTCGCGCACATGGCCTGTCAAGTAAATAACTGCTCGGAAAAGTGACGAGGTGGATGCTTTGGAACACGTTCTGGACATCAAATTAAAGCGAAAATGGCTTCAAGTTCGGGTACCGATGGAACAGCTGCACAGCATGCTCCCGTATACTTGGAATTCATGGAAGGTTTCTAGTAGTACTGTAAGTAGTTGGGAAAATCGAGGCAAGAAAAGCGAAATCTTGACCTTGACTGCTAGTGACAATCTTCAAATATTTATTTTCCCCAGTAAGGGAGTAAGTCTTCCAGGGCTGCATGTCGACGGCGAAATGCATGGGTCTAATTTATATGATGGGCTCCGCATTTGCATAGAGGTCCTAGACCTCTTACCGAGGCTCGAGTATTACTGTGCTGGCAGTCCGCCGTGTTCGTCCGATAATTGTGTAATGGATTGCTTTCTCTAATTGATTCATATATTAAAACCTTTGCAATTTGTCCAGTTCATAGACATTGTCAACTTCTTCACAGCTCAGGTGTCGTGCATGGAATACACACGCTAGCGCTTGAGGAAGGTGCGGCGAGGGAGGAGTGATCATGCGAGGCTAGGCACTCGAGATACTGTAGAATAAAGTAGTCGTCATTCTTCTGGTGTTTGCTTTTAAAGACTAAGTACTGGTCGGGAACAGAGCTAGAGATGAGACTATGGGGCGAGTCTACGAGAGTCAAGTTCACGATCGAGTAGCTCCAGATGGACTTCTGCCGGCGAGTAGTGATTTGCAACCGTTAGTCCAAGATCTTCATGTTCGATACCTTAAGCTTCCTTATGTACTATTTTATACGATCCACAGGTAGATATCTATAGAAACAATCACAGTGACTGTTACGGAGCTGTAGGAAGTAGGCTTTGATTAGGAACATTTTTCTTCTTTTCTTATGAAATTGTAAACAACTCGACAGGAAGTGCATGGGCAGTGAAGGCTGTATTGACTTGGGCAAAGTAGCACTCGATGACATTGTGCACAAAGACCACTACAATCTACAGGTTCCCCTCCTGTTCAGATCTCCAGAATGCAGCTCTCTAGAGTCTAGAGGCCTGTTAACGTTCAACTTGCAGCTGACAGGATCTAATTCAGGTCGATCAAAACTCCCTGAATGGGCCCTGTCAACCACACAATAATATCTATATATATATATGTATATATGTCCGCAGTAAATTCTGAGTCGTCAAGAGATAGTTAAAGACACAGTTTAGATTAGTCTTAAGTAATTATACGTTTTGAAATGATTAAATTGCTATTAGACATACTCAAGACAAACGGGTCACTTGTGATTGCTATATTACACGAACATAATATCTTCTACAGGCCCATGCCCTGACGACATGCTCTGAAGAACTTGGACTTTTGTCCTAGAGATACGGATCCGGGGAAGAGCTCCTGTCCGAGCCTAGCGGATCTGCTCCAACTGCTGCTTGTTCCCTCCATCTCCTTTCCTTGCAATTCATTTGTGGAGCTTCAGCTTCCTATTTCAACAGCAGAGATTAGGGCGCCATCGATCCGGTCCGGTTTCAAGGCTTTGCAGACTTTGCGCAATAAAGCCTCGGAGAAGAACTCACTGTGCAAAAACGATCTACCTTACCTTACGCCAAAGTGTTCAGAGGACGACGTGTGTTCACGACCGTACCGAAGACTTCTTCGGTACGGTTATGAACGATTTATGACAGTACCGTACAGCAGTCAAATCAGGTCAACGTAGATATAATTGTTCCGGGTCACAGGCAGATCCTGTAGTTGAATACGGACAAAACCCTAACCGGTACCTGAAGAGATCCCCTTCAGCCATATCTTCTTTATCACCCGTTCTACTTCCCTGAAGGATCACACCACCAAACTCGGCGGATTTACCGAAACCTCCAAGTTTTGCTTAAATTAGTTCTTAGATTGAACGGACCGTGACAGTCCAAGTGTGAGTAGTCAGGATTCACTCACATGCCTCCAAAAATGCCGCGGAATGCACTTTTGCGGATGTCAGAGTATTAGTCGCCTCCTTATATATTCGGCTCCATTTTTCAGATTCCGCGTTGCGCATAACCGCAGATTCGTTTCGCTTGCATTTCGCGGAATTTGCGAGGCACCTAGCACTAATTGTTACATAACCGCAGATTCGTTTTTCCTACATTTCGCGGAATTTGCGAGTCACCTAGCACTATTGTTACTTATATTAGATTGGTCTATCATATACAGAACTCGTTGCTTTATATATGCTTGTTATTAATGACAGTTACCGAGTGGTGTAGGTCGAAACGTCCAGTTTCAAGTTATATATAACGCATTCTTTGAACTCCTATACAGTTTTGGATTTTGTGAGTCCTCGGAATCTCCTCGTTTGACTCTCCGCTTCCGAATTCCGAAGTCATGTGATTAACTCCTCACATGACCTTCAAAATTCCGCGGAGTGTCAGAGTCGTATCTTCTGTAATTTTTTCTTCGCAAAATGCACATTTCTCAGAATTTCGCGTTTGCAGATTTCGTTCTGTGATTTCGATGCATTTCGATGAATTCTGGAGAAAGGTTCCAGCTTTGAGACGCCTTAATGTACTTCTCTAGAATCTTCGAGTTACGGAACCCGGGTTCCGTAACTCGAAGATTCATCCCCTCTGCATTCTACGGAATTGCCAAGTCACCTATCATCCATTGTTTATTTATATTGGATTAGACGATATACTGATAATTTATTTCTCCATATATACTTCTTATTAAAAGTAGTTACGTAACTCTGAAACTTTGAAGGGTCACTTTCGGATCGAGGTTATATAGCACATTATAGAGTTTTGGATTTTCTGCCTAAGAGGAATTGCTCTGCTTCCGCATTCCGCAAAGTCATATATGAGTTCCTCCTGAGAAGTGCAATATTCTATGCCGGAAATTCTCCAGGAATCAAACGACTTCTGAAGTTTCGCCAAATGACATGATTTTCGCCTCGATAAACATCAGGAAACGTCGAAATTATGTACCGTAAGAACGACGATGTATATGCATCCAGCGTCTTTCATACAGTCTGCCGTGAATAAACGTTACCTGGTTAAGTGTTATAATTTTATAATTGTTATAACTTGGCTATTTTGTAAAGTGGATACTTGTAAACTTGTTATTTTGTTAACTGTTATGGTTTAGTTATTCTGTTCTTTTGTAGATACATCTGGAGATGTGTTATTCTAATAGATGGATTTATAATTATAAGATAATGCCGATCATGAATTTACAATAATTATTTATAGATAGAGAAATACAAGTAAGTTGGTGCCGAATCAAATTAACGCTTAGATTTAAGTATCTAATTTTTAAATGAAAAACGAGTGTTAAATCAAGTACTTCAGCATTTAGAAGAATTGAGCTTGGATTCTGGAGTGGTAGATGTATGTGAATGACTTAAATGATTTTCTGTGACCACTCAGGATACAAAACATCTAATAAAAAAATCATACCTACAAAAAAGATTCCAATTTCCTTGTCTCTTGTTCAAGTGATATGAATTCATAACATCTTTCATTTAAAACCTTAATATTATATCATGTAAAAGTGAGTTTTCAATTTAGAACATCCTTTCAACATGCTTATAGTGTACAGTACTGTAAAGTAAGTTCTTTTTATTTCTAAATTAGATATTAATTATATATTATAACATTTAAATGATTACAATGTTATAATGTTATTTTTTCGTAAATGTTAAGATTTCGTTACTCTAGAGCGATAACTATCCAGGTTCCACTGTACATGTAGGCCCAAATGGGATAGTACAGTACTGGAATGTGCTCGAGGTTCCAGGTAAATGCATCGACCGACGTAAGGCGCGTATCATCTGATATAAAACACGGTCCATTCTGACAGATCCAAACTCTGAACAGACTCGAAACGACAAGTTTCTCATGGAAGCGAGAGAAGTTCAACTTTTGTCAGACCCAGAGAGGAATTTGTCCTGCCATCTTTCACCGGTACCATCATGGACACGCCCCTTTAGTAGGTACTAGATATTTCACGCATTCCCCGACCGTCTCCTGCACTCGACAACGTAAGTTCGAATGTGTGAAGTGGCTCTCCGGCGATTATACGATCGGATGCATTGTCCGTCACAAAATTCTGATGGGCTGCATCACCACAAATTCTTTGAGTCTAATCGGGTCGAAACGTAAGCAGTTAAGTTACGGGAGGGGAGCGCAGTCGTATGTGGTCTGCCACCTCCCTCGCCTTCAGTGTAATTAGTATGGTTTAGACCTAATGTGGATATAAATTAATATAATATCTAAATTTTTCATTAATCCATGTGTAGATTTCATTATTTAATTCATTATTTAGTACTGTGAATATGTTTATGAAACTATCGCATTAATTGTTATTCTCATGAGATATAAAATGTCATCATTTATTACATAAAAAGTGTATTATATTCATAATTAGAATAAACTGAAAATTAATATAGATGTCGTAGACTTCATACATGAAGTCAGATTTCACTAACGAACGCTGCAAAATTTGTTTTTCATGAACTAATCATTCATTTATTTCTACCATGTTAAACTCCAAATAACTCCATATTTCGAAAGTATGTATATAATCAAGAAAGTGAAAATATCATACATTATGTATAATCTGATAAAGTTTTTAATTATGTTATCTATAACTATGATAGTTTAAACTAATTGTTTCACACAAATATTAATGTGAATTAACAATTAATGTAGACAAGACTAATACTTGTAATGACTTCATGACACCCCTTAGGGTAATTACTTGTATTGTCCACATTAGATACGGTAAACAGTGAACCGATAGATGTATATCCAGCTCACCTTTCCGGCTCCTGCGACGATATCAGTGCGTATCGTGTTCACCAAATGAACCCCACAATGATCATACCGTCATACGTGTTTGGTGTCGACCACAAAAGTACAAGCTTCTGGAGGAGAAAAACAATAGCACTACCGACAACGAAACAAGTTGACTCAGTTAAGAATAAACCGCCGATCTTGACTACCGTAGCCGGTTATTCTGTTCAGGTCTTCTCCTTTTCTTTCGTGTAAACCTTTTGCAGTGAAGCTACTTGTTTTGGCGGGGAGCAGCGGCTCTTATGCTGACTGGGCCCTCCAAGCACGGGTCCGATCGACCGCACGACCGACCGTCACCGACGACCATGAGTCTACGATGGTGCGGGCACGCGATCACCACCCCAACACGAGTGTCTCGTTTGCTAACCACGTATCGAAGTCCAGTTGCTAGCCATCACGTGTCAACCACACAAGTGGCGTCTGAACACCTGGTGACCACCATGGAGTAGATGGTCTTGGGCTCGAAGCTCCTGCCGGGAGTGCTAAGTCAATGCTGCTGCAGAACTATGAAGTTTTACCTTGTCCATCCCCATATTCCGGCCCCTGCGATATTCGAGCTAGAAATTGCATTATATGCGACTAAATAATATGATGCTGGATGAATTCTGTGTAACTGTTGCTCCCTGAATGATATAAGAAAACAATATGTTAAATAATACTTCTATTTTAAATATATAATATTATTAAAATTTTTTCTAATTATAATATATTAATTAGACCAACAAGTGCAGAAGGAACCAGACTTAATCTATAAGTGCAACGGTCTAGACGTGCCCTGGAGGATATAAATGCTGCAGTCTGTTCAGTTCAAATAATCAATTAATTTATAGATTACTTTTTTACTTAATTTTTTAAACAAAAAATAAATTAATAAATTAAACCTCCTGTGAATACCCTTCTCTTCCTAACTTTGGAAGAGTGAAACATGCACGGATGCTCACTCAGAATCTAGGTACTAGCCTTTCCCGCTATTCCTTCCCGCCATGACGAAGAAATTAAATCAAAATTTCTAAATGATAATGTTACAGGAAGCCAAGGAGCCTAAGAGTAAAACATCTTTTTAGAAGTAAAACTCTCAGACCTATTTTTCTAAATCTGAACATACACCAATGCGATATTTTTACTCATTGCAACATAGTTATTAAACCGAATAAGGTTTATGTTTTCCATGAGGGTAGTCAGACCATCAGTCTTATCTCTCCTGGTGCGGGATTTCACTTGCATAACTTATGGGTTTCCTCCATCACTTTCTGTATCACTTTCTGTATGCGCTTAACATTTATATTATACACAAATTTAATTTTCTCATGAGGTTAGTTTATAAAAGCAACTTAACACTTATAATGTCCTCACTAACAATCGAAGAGTTCATTTAACGTTAATGGAAAAATAAGTCCAATAACAACATCCTGACACTATGTGCCAATCGTCCTCAAGATTTACATTCTGCTCTCTAGATTTATCCTCGTCTGTCCTTCTGGTGAGAAGTACAGATTAAATGCATATATTCAACTTATTAGCTATCCTTGAAAACCCATAAGAACTTCTTGTTGAAACTCAAATGACATATTTTGAACAAAGTTTTTGTTACAAGAATATGTTTGGAGCCTCTAGTTGTTGGTCTTTTGATCCTTTAAGACCAAAAAGTTTCTCATCAGCTCACTCAATACATCCTCTCCTTAAACCGCAACCGTGAGTACAGAAGGCAAGAGAAACCAATTTCCTCTTAGCAAGCATGCTAAGTTCAAAAGCCTCAAGTCTTTCTTGAATGTTTCAGTAAGAACATCTCAATATTGAGTTTTCTCAACCCGCCTTCTCCACTCAACATCAGATTTTATTCTTTAATTTTCAAAGCTTTTCTAAAATATTATCTTCTTAACAAATGAATGGACATTCAAATAAATATTACATATAATTTTCAAATTCAATCTTGTGTATAAAGAGAGAAATTTAAATATGTCAATCAATGTGCATTTCGGTCTACAAGACAGTTTTTGTTAATTGTATTGTTTAGTAGTAGAACTGATTAGCCGCATCTCATCCGAGTACTATTCACTCGATTATATGCATGCAACCTGATGTTATCCCCAAAAAGAAAGAAAACAATGGAAGGAAAATCCGAATTAATTGACGTGCTTTCTATTTCTCAAGCGAGATTTTATGCAACTCCGTGTCGAATAATATGCATGCAACTTACCGTTTCGGCGGCAAAAGAAAAGAAGACAAGCAAAGACAGTGGAGGAAAATATAGAGGTGCGATTGGCGGAGACAGTGCTGTGGAATCTTATGGAGTTACGGTGACTCAGATTGTGTTATCAATAATGGTATGTGTATGAATTATAAACATGAATTAATTTTTATTTTTGAAATTAATTTTATTTTTAAATATTGAATGTTAACCCACAACGCACATACTGGAAACTGTGGACTAAACCCATAGTGATTGCAAGCAGAACCACGCTCTAGGAACCACAAGAGTTGCTTTTGTTTCACACACAAAAAAAATATTATAAATTTAATTTATCATCTAACCTTTCACGCGAAAAAAATTTAGATGATAATGTAGAGAAGATACATGATAATATGCATCCCAAGTGAACTTTTGCCCCATAGAAGGCAAAGGACAAGCGGTGAAAGTGGAAGAATATCTTTTACAGTCGATTGATGGATGATGCATTTAGAACTTGTTTTTTATATATGTGCACTTTAGTGCTTATGTAAACTGTAGGAGGAGTTCAATTTTTTGAGAGTCTGGCTAGAAAAATTACGGCAAAAGATGATGTTACTGAATTTACTCCACTAAAATCAAACTGTTAAATTAGTATACTAAAATTAAAAACTATAAATGCATAACACTTGGTACACATGGAAAGATGACGTTACTGAATTTACTGCACTAAAATTAAATTGATAAATATAGTATATTAAAGTTAAAAACTATAAATGTGTAACACTTGGTACACTTGGAAAGATGACATTACTGAATTTACTGCACTAAAGTTAAACTGTTAAATTTAATACACTAAAGTTAAAAACTATAAATGCGTAACACTTGGTACACTTGGCTACTCTCGTGGGAAACTTACACCTTGCTGCTCTCGTCAATAACCTATAAGTACAAGATGGTCAGTACTCTCTTAAGTTGTATAAAAGCACGATCGTAAATGAATAATTATAACTTGTATGTTAATTTATGCACTAATCTTTTCAAAAAATACAAATTAGTGCATAAATTAATAGATTTACATATTCCCCTCTTCCGAACTTGGAAGTGGTGAATATATATGCATGCTCAATCACTAAAGTAATATGCATCCAAAGTATACAAACGGCCAAGGGACGAACGGAAAACACTAGGAAACAAAACAGTATATAATTTTGAGTAAAAGGAGTTGGAGGAATCGAAGTGAAGAATGAAAAGAATTTCTTAGAAGAGAAGTCTCTCTGGAAAATTCAAAGAGGTCTCTGTAAAGTTTTGTCCTCATAAGACTCGCCGAGGAGAGTACATGATTCTGTATACCTCAAAATCTTTTTTTGTTAAATAAACGGACAGTCAAATACAGAGAACGAATTTAGCACGAATGATAAATATGTATGTTTGCTGAGTTTGAGAGCGGAAAGAGGCAAAAAGACAAGCAGAAAGATAAAGACAGACTCCTGGTGTAGATTAGATTGGTTCTTGTCATGGTTGGAATGGGTTCTGGGTTCAGGTAATACAAAGAAAGATTGAATCGAATAATATCAATTAGTATCATGTCTGATTTATGCTATCAATAAAATATTTATATATTATATTATGATTTTAGAATATATTAATATTCATCATTAATCATTTCAATACATACTAAATGTTAACTGAGGAGACTGATCTCCAAAACCAAAACATAACCTGTAAAGTATGAACAGACCGAAGATTATTTATATATAAACTGAATGTGACTTTTATTTGTTATTTAATTTTTTAGTAAAAAGCTTAGGTAATAAATAAATATTTGCATATTTACCTCCTCGACAGAAAGATATGGAAGGTGAATAATATGCAAAGTGCTTTGAGCCCTAGCCATCAAGATGACAATACAAGAATAGAGTCACGTTCAAGTTTTCCGGAGTTGAACTATAACATCCTCACATTGTTTAATTTACTTATCTTACCTTCTCTTTCTTGAGTAAAGTTAGCAAGAGGTTTCCAAGTAGTTGATCTACTTACTATAATGACATCTCAAGTGCAACCCTCAACCTGTGGAGATTGGATAGCTAATATACTTCTAAGCATTAAAAATATACAGACAAGTAAATAATATGTATCCAAAGTATGGTTTTGTGCAAAAGGTAAAGGAAGAAATAAATTCAAAGTGCTGATACGACTTCAGAACACAGGAGGTCGTCCAATTGGCATGTAAAATGTATGCATGTAACATATAAAATGTAAAATCTCGATCAACTCTCGATACAATTCGAAACTATCAAAATGTTTTTGATAAGCTCTTGGTGTATCATTGAGAATTCACCATCTCTAAAAATGTTTGTTGTTAGTATTTTGACTGCCGTCTTGAGATCAAAATTATGAAAAACAAATGAATTACTAAAAATAGTTCCATAAAAGATATACTAACAACAATCACGAAGGTCAAAATTTTACTCTCGATCATCGAGAGTCTGAGAAAACAATAAACTAATATATTCATATAACTCTCGACAATTGATCAAGAGTGAGCGCATTTTCTCTAGATTTGACAAAAGCTATTTTTTACAAATGACCAGTGTTGTATGTATTTATTCTTGACTTCATCTATTACATTAGTGATGACGAGGAGAGTTGGTTCGGATCTTGCACCAAGAGGCACGAGAAGACTTGCTTCGATTTTGCCAAAATCACTAGAAAGCTTGAAGGTGAACATTTCTAATATATTTTAAGAGAAGTTCTAACATCTCTTGTCTTCCATATAATCAGAGTCCATGAAATTTACGGATATCTCCACGATCGACTTGGGAGGTAGATCTCATTTATCCACATCTCTTCTTCCTACAAGATCAAAGGTAGAAAATGTTTGAGGTTTGAAGAACGAGGTTGTGGCAAATATGGACGTTATGTAGGTAGTGAGATTAAGATACTTTTGTGCAGATTGTTTCCATGATATGCAATTTGACTTTCTAGATTTCCAACCGAGATGTTTAAAACACGAGATGCATTCAAATGAGATGCCTACAATCTAACAAATGCACAATTTTGTACTACAATGTATGATAAGAATCATAACACCATTCCGTTGAAAATACAAACAGAGAAAGATTAGATCCGTACTAGAACTATTTATCAGAGTTCGTCTTCTAAATTAATGTTTAGTAATCACGATTCACAATATATTGAAAAAATCACTTTTATCTAATTGTCAATTTGATTTGAAAATAAATTTTTAGTTCATGAGGTTTCAACACACTAGAAAAACCACCTCCATCTAAGTGTCGATTATCGTAGCATCACTTTGAAGAAACAAGATTTGGAGAAGTGATCCACTCAACCATTTCTATTTATTTGATTTGAAAACTAATGTTTGGTTGTTGCAGTTTTTAATACATTTGATAACCATGTTCATATAATTGTCGATGATCGACACTTTAGTTGCTTCAATGAAAAAGAAATAGAAGTTAGAAAGAAAAAAGAAGTGGTTGAAATTGAAAACTAATGTTTTTTTTTAATTTCATCTAACTATTGATGTTCGAGACATTAGTAGTTTTAGTTATATTCATTATTATTTATGTCTATGAAATATCCTTTTAAGTCTTGATTGTCAAGATTTAGCAAAACCTACCTCAAAGTTACTTTAGTGTTTCATATGATACTAAATGAGGAAGTCCAGTCACAGTCGAAGTCGAAACTACAAGTCTGAATCTCGAAAGTTCACAATGAACCTCAAAATGTAGCAAAGATGTCCCTCGTTCAGTATGTACTCTAAGTCTCAATCATCGAGATTTCCAAATATACTCGTTCAATATGTAGTCTATTAGAACCTTCCTCACTCAAAAATCAAATTCCGAGTCTCGACAATCCAGAGTTCATAATGATCCTCATGTGTACCTTCTAAAATACTATCATTCTCTATGTCTTTTCCACTTCTGATTAACTTTTGGTGATCAACACTTAATATGCTTTAGGGAAAACTTGACAAGGAATAGGTATTTGGACTTTCGGTTTTTGGTTTTTTTAAAAGACTTAATTCTTCTAAACCCACTCATTCTGACTGTCGATGATCGACACTTTAGTACCTTCTTTCTAAATGAAATAAATTTAAAGTTAGCAACAGTTCCATGATATGATAATTTCTGAACTCTCGATGATCGAGAGAATTATTCTCCTATTATCATCACTCCTCAATGATTATCATGTTAAGCAAACTTCATCTTTTTGCAGACGAAATACCTTTTGTGCTTCTTTCTTATCTGCAAATATATCTACCTTCTGTAATCTTCCTTAATGATGAAGATTACAGAATGTTCTAATGATCCGAAAAGACACATCAAGGGGAGGATCATGAGGACAAAGATATCTAAGAGTCCTGATTACTATCTCTTTTACTTAGAGAATCTAACTTCCTAGACAGATGAGCATTTTCGTTCAGAAAGCAAGTCCTCCTTATGATACACATGCCAACTGGAAACTGGAAGTATGGTTCGGTCAGTTTATAACAAGGAAGGGAACAAAGAACTTGATGACATTTCATAGACAGATATATGATGAGTTAATAAAAAAATATTAATAAAATTTCTTTTGTGAGTGAATTGTTCTTTGATCTTCATTCCATTCATATTGATTCAAACGTCACTCCATTGTTTCACTTCATTTTTGCTCATACTCGACACTTACCCTAGACCCTCAGCTTACTCAATTCATGGTAGTTTTATCAAAAATAAATGACACTTTTAAAATATAGAATGATAGTTGGTTTTGGCAGAAGTGGTTTGCTTTTATCAACTATATATTCATAGAAATAATATTAATTTCACATAAGTGGCTATTTCATAGAAAGAAAAGTTCAGAAATAAGAGTTGCTACACATGAGAGCTCAAAATATTTGTATATTTATTCTTGATGATCCATACTTCATCGACTAAACATAGAAAGAAGAATTAATTTGACCAAAGTGATTCGTGGATAGAAATAGAAGTTTATGAACTTTCGATCTTCACCGTAGATGATCCACACTAGATCGATTATACATAGAACTAACTTTGAATTTTGGAAAAAATGGTCCAAACTTTAAATAGGTCTTTTTTACATTGCTTTATCAACTATACTTAGAAGTAAAGATTAAATTGTAGAAGTGCTTCGCGAACAAAAAAGAAGTTCAGAAATAGGTGTTGATAGAGATGAGAGTTCAGAAAAATTCAATCTTAATTGTCGATGATAGACACTTCATTCTCTTCTTTTCCATCTCTCTCTCAAGAGAAGTTTATTTCCACCAAACAAAAGTTTTCTTCACCCGTTTTTTTCCACTTAGATTAACTTTCGATGATCGAGAGTTAAGCTCCGTAGGTCAGAATATTTTGGTATTGTCGATGGTCGACACTTTCTGAACTAAATAAAGAAGGAGCTCTAACTTATCATGAGGGCTAGTTATTTATAGTCTTCCAAGGATAAGATTATACTTCAACATGTTAAACGTAATCTGCAATTTATTTGACAAGTGGTTCCTTTTTACTTGTCCTCCGCTCTGGTGTCATGCTTGACTTAAGGTTGACATTGGATAAAGAATCAAAGATTTCTTATCCAATGTCATTTTTCACAACTATTTCATAGAAAGAGAAGCTATTTTTGCAGAACTGGTTTATATTTATGATGGACGTTTTCACAACTATGCGTATATGAAAATTCAGATTATTTTGTCTTTATTATTGATGGTCGATCTTTATGTCAACTACAAATAGAACTACAACCATATAAGACTAAAGATATTAACTATACATAGAATATTTCCACCTTTTCTACCGATAATCAACACTTCATGAACTTTGGAAGTAAATATAAATTTTACAAAGGCGGTTCATTGATAAAAATCACAAATCACAAATCAGAAGTTAGAATTGCAAATTGAGTTTTCATATCTATGATCGACACTTTATCCAACTAGACATACAAGGAAATATTAATATTCACTATATATAATTTTTTGACCTTTACTATCAATGGTCGACACAGTCTGTACATTCTTGTGCAAAAAATCGACTTCCAAAACTTATCTAAGATCAAATTCTCTCCCTTCTCATTTTCTACTCTTACAAAAATGAACATTATCAAAGTATATCGGTACATATTCTCGATCATTGAAACATACAATATATCTATATCACTTTGAACTTAAGAGACTAAACCTCATACAATACATATACGGCGGATTATAAGATAGACGATATAAAAATATATCTCATCGCTTGTCGATACACCATAGAGATCTTGATTATTGACACTTGAGCAAGGACTAAAATTATAGTCATTCTCTCCACATTGAGAGTTTATATTGTTACATTTTACATTCCCAAAACACAGAGAGGGTTGGAGAATAAAAAGAAAGTTAACGTTGATTTAATCAGTTTAGAACATGAAGGTCCGGATAAGACCTCTGAACACGGGAGGGGTAGAGAAGAAAATGAGAGGTAACTTTTGAATTATTCAGTTTATTTTAGGTATTCTATTATTGAGAGAAGCTGGCTCTTGTCTACCTGCTCTCGCTGAATTTCCAAGCATCGGCTCTCTTTAGAAAAGAATAACACAAAATATATGTTCCTTGAACCATAAGTGCAACATGTTCAGACACGCCTCATGACATATAAGTGCAGTAGTCTACTCACCTCATTTATTAGATTAAAAAATTAATCTATTACCTAATCCTTCCACTCTGAAGGGTAGATAATAAACTAAACGAGCTTTGTATATTCCTCTTTTCCAAACTTGGATGAGATGAATATGATATGCATGCTGACGAGGTTTTAAAGCAAAAGAGGGATGAAGACAAGCACCGATACTAAGAAGCAAGTCTCAAATGGCTTATTGGACTATGGTTCTATTGGGGTGTCTGTGTGCGTTACGAATAGGATAGCATGAGGTATTATTTTACTTGCTTTATGAATATTATATAAAAATTATAGAGTAAATTCTTATTATATGTTAGTCAGACCGAGAGTTATGAGGAGATATGAAGATATACACAAGACAACTTTCACACATTCTGAAAGTACAAATGTGAGACATTATCTAACCTTTCCACGAGAAAGAGTACGAACAAACTTAAGAGAATTGCACATTTCAATGTTCAGATATTAAGAGATGGATGGAGTTATCGGTATAAGGGTGGAAGGATTAGATAATTTCAATGTTCATTTTGTAGTAATTAAACGCTAGAAAATGGATAAGAACCTCCCGAAAAGACAACATTATCGATAAATCATAGAAGTAGTGATTTTCAGATCCTCCACAACTTTCATAAACCGTCTACGGTACTTTAGTCCTCGTTTAATGATACTTTGTATAAGGTATGTTTTTATTTTTATCTATCCCTGTATCGAACCATTACGTGTGGCTTTCTATTTGTCAACCTTAAACCAGACCAGAATTGTGGTCATATCAAATTTTCTAACATAAATCCATCTTAGACAGTGACATATCAATCTGCTGAATCTAAACCGAATCAAAACAATTGTATATTCGATTTGGACCTTAAACCACAAGTTCTTGTATTTGGGCTCTGGGAGGTCTGGAGTAGACCATTCAAATTCATCTCAGATGAAGAAATCAGTGGAACTTAGAGCAACATAGATGAAAAAAAACATCATATCTCAGCATATATTGTATTGTTACGTACATAATAAGTATGAAAGTAAAGCTCTTGACGAGGCGAATGGTGTGAGATGTAAGCATAGTGATTATTTGTGATAGGAGAATTTTGCGGTCAAAAAATCCAGTAATGTCAAAGTTTTGAACTCAGGTTCAAGTGAGATGATTGGCTGGGATAGTATTTTCAAGGAATCTGTCCATTTTTTGAAATTTTGGAATGTTTTGTACATGTCCTAAATCGCCGCAAGCTTGCAAGAGCAGCTGGATACATGGAGCCATGTCCATTACATGACGAGACACTGCTCTAGAACAAAAGTGTCATTGTATCTTGTGTTCTTATATGTAGGAAGGAGAATGTAGACACGACGGATGACAGATGGATGTTTTCATGCACCGTTGCGATTTGGTCAGTGTGAGCATGCCCTTCGCATGTGATCGTTGTAAATACAATGTGCTCCGAGTTATCCATGGTTGTAGAGTGCAACTGCTTTGTCGATAGAGCGAGTGAATAGATGTGTAGACACTTGGAGTGACGATTTGCGCTTGCACTAGGAAGTTTTTGACCTTGGATTTCTGACGAAAGAGATCTTAGGGTGTGCAAGATAATAAGTGATCGTCTCGATAGATCATGTGTATATCGAATTGTTTCGGTTCTGATAATGATTGGCAAGGGATCAAGAAACATGATTAGTGGAGGAGCAACTTCATACGAGAGAGTTGCCAACACGAGCTTTTGATTGTATGATAATCTAAATGCAAAGAGCTACATCATGCGTGTGGTGACGAATGGAACTTGACCTGATCGTGTCATGGAGAGGAGCTATTGAACGAGGCTACAGTTGGACTGCAGATATCTTTTAGATCAGCCGGTCTTGCTCCATTTCTACTATAGCTATGTTGGTTTGAACTCATTGCCCTTGCTTGACCATATTAAGAGTTTCCGCATCTGTTTGTGCATACATAGACATTTGCGATTCCAAGAACTGTTGATAGCTTTTCTATCTTCACTACGAGAACATCGATGCTACCTTGTTTGAAATACCCTTCAGACTAGATAAACTATCATAAATGATAGAAGCTTGATCGACCTCATAGTTTGAGGTTGCTAGAGAACTATGAGGGATTTTTTTCATAGTCATAGATCACAAGGCTTTAAAGTATATCTTTAATAAGCCTAATGCCGAAGGTCGTATTGCTTGTTGGAAGATCTTTCTAACAAAATATGATTACATAGCACGGCTTAAGTATAGGTGCATATTTTGCCAAGATAGACCAAGGAAAAAGCATGCAAATGCAGATCTCTTGTCGAGAGCATGATGATGAGGGAGAAGAATTGTTTGATTATTCATTTCCAGATGAACAAGTGATGATCATCACATGCATTGAGGAGGTACCGGACGAGTACAAAGAAATCTGGAGTTTCTTTGCAGATGAGTCTTTTTCAAAAGGTATACATACTTGAGAACGTAACACGTTGATCAAGAGATGCAAACCTTACACCACGGTGGAAAGAATTCTATTTCATCAAGGAGAAGATGGATTACTAAGGAGAGCAGTTGGTCAGAAGGAGGCATTCAAGCTAATGCACGAGTTTCACGACGGTACTGTTTGCGGAGATAACTTTACTGGTAAGATAACAACCTTCAAGATTTTGGATGCGAGTTATCACTGGAGAGGGATTTTCAAGGAGTGTTTAGACTATTGTAAAACTTGCGACGTATGTCAAGCATTTGCTCTGAAGTCTAGAACACCTCCGTTAAGATCAATTTCAGTGTTAGGATCATTTGAGAAGTGTGGTATTGACTTTGTAAGTCCTCTTAATAAGACACCTCAAGGCAATAGATACATTGTAGTCGTCACTGACTACTGTACCAAGTGGGTAGAGGCTAGACCTTTGAGGGAGACTAATGAAATAGAAGTGTGTAGATTCCTATGAGAGAGGATCATCACAAGATTTGGATGTCCGTTAGAGTTGGTCTCAGATAGAGGAAGAGAGTTTGTAGAGAGCATGACTACTGCTATGCTTCAACACTTTTCTATCAACACATGAATAACAACGTCATACAAACCAAATGCTAATGGTCTTGCGGAGAAGATCAATTTTATACTTTGTATG
Organism: Asterella californica; assembly: GCA_036924285.1. Lineage (NCBI taxonomy): Eukaryota > Viridiplantae > Streptophyta > Marchantiopsida > Marchantiales > Aytoniaceae > Asterella > Asterella californica. Next base: position 26,906,267 of record JAYKYS010000006.1, on the reverse strand, counting down.
ATGCTCGTGAAAGATGCTGGTGTTGAGATTGAGAAACATACTTGAGATAAGAGACTACATGTCATCTTATGAGAGTATCGAGTGACAACAAAGACTTCTACTGACATTCTCTATTTCGACTTGTTTATGGAGTGGAGTCCAAGTTGCCGATCCAATTCGAATTGGATAATTTTCAAACTATTCAACGAAAGTTGAAGAGGTTGAGAGGAGAAGACATCGTCAAATCAAGAAGGGAGCTCATGGAGTTGGAAGAGACCCGAGCGGTAGCAGTGATCTGGATGGAATGAGCTCAGGTGTATCAAAAGAAGAGTTACGACAAACGATTGGGCAAGAGGAAGATAACATTTTCAAGTCGGAGATTGGATATGTTGTATGATGCTATCAGATTCAAGAAGGCTAGGAAGAAGTTTATTCCTAGATATTTTGGTCTTTTTATTGTAGATAAGGTGTGGAGCAACTTCACATATGACCTTCAAGAGTTGGGAGGAAGGAGATTCAATTGAGTAAATCATGACAAGTTGAAGTTGTTTCATCGACGAAAGTTCTCTCTTCACTCCGAGGACGGAGCAAAAATTTAGTCCGGGGTAAAATGTAACGACCTATGTTACACACAAGAAGTTTGTCTATTAGTAAGGTATTTAGTTATAACTAAGTGTAGAGAATGTTTATTTGCTGCCCAAGTACTTACAAGAGATATCAAGTTAGCATGACTACCTAAAGTTAGTTATGATTAAACTTAGCTATATTTTTTGACAGAATTCAGATATTTGTTAAAGAGTGAGCACTACTATCTTGTCATCTTGTCTAAAAGATAGAAAGGAGGTGGAAAATATCCCTTATCTCCTTTTTGACTTGATATTAGTGGTGGGACTAAAGTTATTGACTTTCTGAGCATTAAAAACAAGAAGAGATTCCAGATGTCTCTATTTTAGTGGGTCCTAGTGTAAAGGAGGTGGAAATTTGAGATTTCTTGAGAATATTCTAGAATCTTTCTATAAGTTGTTGACTTTGAAGGAATAAGCTCATGTGAAAAGATAAGAAGTCCATGTGATTAATACTTTTACCTTAAGCAATATCTTAGTAAAACTCTATAAAAATAGTTACGACTGAGTTACAGAAGGATATCAAAGTAAAAACCTATAATATATAAATAGAGGAGTAGAGAAGAGCTCCTCATCTTTGTGTTCACATCATCGTAATAACAACTTGAGCAGTATAGAGAGTATGTGATATTTTAGCATGTGAGAACTTGTGAGACGTCGTTAGAATGGAGAATTTTAGTTGATGAGTTTATGGGTGTGTGAATGACTGAACTTAGCATTTTTCTTTTCAAATTCATGGTGTACTTCCATCAAGCCATCAGAGGTGACCCTTGAGTGAGAGACATGATCGACATGTTGCAGATCCATCGATGACTATCATGGAGGTTGAGAGATTGGAGGGTAGTTGATCGATAAGACGATGGAGGGTTTACAGATTGTACCAACAAAGTCCATTCTCCACTTTTCAAAAGGTGCTAGAGGTAAAATAGGAGCAAGAGATCACTGAGTGGTGGCTGTAGGTCTTTCCATCCTCTAGCAAGCATCACATCTTCTGATCTCTTGAAAAGTATCTCTGTACATGGTTGACCACCAGTAATCAACATCCAACATCTTCTTCACTGTTGTCTTTAGTCCATAGTGACCTCCAATGTCTTCGTAGTGAAAACTCGTGATCATTGTCTTAATTTCTAAAGGTTCGAGATATCTCCCAAACTTATCATCATGTCCTTTCCTAAACAGGATACCTTGGTAAGGTCCTACCTTGTGTAAGAAGACAGCCTTCTGCTCAGCATCTAATCCTTTTGGGTACTACATATCTTCCAAGAACTTTCTCAGGTCCTTGAAAATAGGTACTTCCGTGGAAGTCGTATAAACAGGGTCAAAAGACCTTGTTTCAGCTTTTGTATACTGGACGGTACGCCCCCCCTCAGATTGTGACGTCTCTACAGAAACTTGGAACAACTTCTTATCGGAGAACTCGTCTTCCACCTCGTCTTCTTGGGGTTCTGTCTCAAGTCTGGACAGATAATCAACATTGACATGCTGTCTTCTAGGCCTGTACTCAATAGTATAAGTGAATTCTTGAAGTAGAAGAATCCATCTAGCGATCATACGTGATAAATTTGCCTTCTTAACTAAATGCTTCAAAGAAAAATGATCCACATAGAAGACAAACGGATTAGCCAAAAGATAGTGCCTAAACTTCCTATAGGAATAAATCATGCCAAGACACTCTCTTTCCGTTGTCGAGTACTTTTCTCAGCATCACTGAGTTGTCTTCTCGCATAGTAAATAGAATAATCTTTCTTCTTCTTGTCTTCTGGGTCAATATCACCCCTATGACAAAAGCAGAGACATCCACATAAATGTGGAAGACATTTTTCCAATCAGGTGATCTAAGGACGGGGGCGATTCTGATAGAAGCTTCTTCATCTCCTTGAAAGCTTCTTGCTGCTTAGAAGTCCAAACGTAAAGTTCGTCCTTCTTCGACAGCTTGGTAAGTCTTCCTGCCACCTCCGCATATCTATCAATGAACCTCCGGTAGTATCCTATGTTACCTAAGAAGCTTCTCAATTGTCAGGTTAGCAAGTGGTTGAAGTTTCATGATAACTTCCATCTTGGTATAGTCGATCTCTATACCTCTTCCAGAAATTCTATATCCCAACAAGATTCTCTCTACCGTTCCGAAAATATACTTCTCAGGACGTAGAGCCAAACGATGTTCCCTACACTTCAAAAAATACTTTCTAAAAAATATCAGATGGTCACCTTGGATCCAAACATACAAAAATCATTCCGGATAATGCTTGATGTTTCATACAGCTTTCCGCACTTCTGTACCTCTACTAAGTTATCACCTCCTCCTCTTCTACGATATAACTCCATGTCTTGAGACAGTCCTCCCAAGTACCAGTCTATGGCTTGCTGAGCATAGTAATCTGATCTTTCTTGGTTCTAGAGGATGTGATCCAGGAGATCTTGAAACCTCTTAGTATAGTACCGCAATGTCTTTTTCTTCTTCCATTCCAACCTATGAAGTTCTGTGAGGGTCATCCTATCATAGCCCACTCCTCTGAATCTCTTCTGAAAAGTTGCCTTCAGAGTGACCCAAGTGACCATAACTAAGTTATCATCCAAAGCTTTACTCATCCATTTCTTTCCTTTCTCTATGATCAGACTAGAAAATACACGGAATCTATCTGCATCAGTGTTTTCCTTATTGGATCGAGAGATGGTCCCGAACATCATGATGAAGTCATCACCATCGTCATCATCATCGTGGAACTGACGATACTTCTGTCTGGTATGAGAAGTCATGTTGGCGGCCGATGGATGCAGCTGCCAAAGTCTTTTTATGTCAGGTCCAGGTGATGGGGATGATTTTCTCGAAGGGTTAGGTCTGTCCGAGTCAAGAATGTCTTCTGAATCAGAGCTGCTATCGCTACCACCCTATGAGATTTCTGGAGCAATTCTATCCAATCTTCCTTCACCTTGAGAAGCCTCTCATGTACTTGGGAAGACGTCTTCTACGTAACCGGGACCAAAATCAACTTTGTAAACGAGGTCACTTGGTTGGCTTCTGTCTTCTCCAAAGATTATGCTCGAGATGAAAGGCTCCTCCAATTCTACGTTTCGGATCTTCCTGAGCTCATCTTCTTTCTTCTGATGTCTCAAGGTTATCCTTTGTTCTCTAGAAGCGATTCGCTAGGGTGAGTGTACCCACTCAGGATCCTTACCCATGTGCAGTCTACTTCTTTCTCTAGTCGGAGGCATCCACCAGAGTGCTGAGAAGAGGTGTCACTCTTCCCTTCTTCTAGTACTTGAATTGGCGATTTCAAGTTCTAAACAACTTTTCACATGTTCAGGACGTCTCTCTTTCCTGCTTCATGTTGCGCTTGACTTCAGACTTCTATACTTATAAGATCAAGTCTTCCAAGAGGTCCTTGGAAGTGAGGAAGCGGTTTCTTCCAACTCCTCATGATGTCATGAAGTCTGCAAGCTTTCATACGGATCAATGACGTGATGATCATCTCCTCGGAGTTTACACCCACCAGGTCCACAGGTCTCTCATCGGCTTCTGGCTGCGGTTCCTATCTTCTAACAAGATAGAGCTCCACAACACACTTAAATTCAATCCAAGTTAGATCTAGTTCAACCAACTACTAGCACATAGATCCAAGAAGCTTAGAACAATCGTTACTAAGATGAAATCTCTGACAGCGGTGTCAAAAAATACGAGGTTACTATATGTACTATCTCAGGATTTCTCCTTTAGCCGATTGTAGCATAAAAGATTTCGTTCCTCAAGAAGATTTACACTAGTTACGCTGTTCTAAGTTCTAAGAGCTATTCAAACTCAAAAACACCCGGGTTTTGTCCAGAAGTCCTTTTTAATTCAAAAATCACGCGGCTTCTAGACCCTTCAGGAGGTGCTCTGGACCATAACACACAACAACTACTTAAAATACAACACAAATATATACTGAGAAGACAGAGAAGACGATTACTACTTCCTGGTCATGGCTTACAATCTTCTCAGCAATTCTCAGCTTCTGGGCTTTTAATTTGGCTTCTGACACGTTCAGAATACTACCTCTGCTCCGTAGATGTCAATTACTACTCCATACCACAAATTAACCTTACGGATACTCAACTGGTTAGATCAATCACATGGTGTATGCCCCATGTAGCCTTCCCAGGCTTCTACCTGCTGAAGAGAAAATCAAAACAAGGAAAATAAAAGAAAAGAGAGAAATTAATATCTCGACAAGCTTTTAGTCCGAATCCTGATTAACAAGCCATCCTTGCTTGTAGTAAACTGGGGAAGAAGACCAAATATCTACTAACAGTCCCAATGTCTTCTGGTTGAAGATGACATCTTCTACCGTGGTAAGAAGCAATCCGTCAGCTTCTGTGTACTCTAGGTCTTTCCTCTTGAGGCAATCTTGGAGTTAATTATCACTCACTGTCCCTTTGACCAAATGAGCTTTTACAAGAGTTCAGGTCTGTGCCGACACTCTCGTTGCCTAACTCCTCGACTTCTTGCTTGGTATTCAGCCAACTTCTACAGATTATGGCTTCTAGCTTCTTCTGCCCTTGCTTCGACTACTATGACTCAGGAGACCAATCTCTCATGGACAGTCCGTGCGTGGATCCAAAATGCTCCACTGGATGAGACAAGCTTGGACATTACACAACTTCTAACAATCACCGTCACTCAACAGGAAGACTTCTCATGCACAATGGGTATGAATTCGATGGAACTCAATCCTCAGAAGACATAGACAAAGCTTCTGTAAACAAAATCTGCAATCCAATTCCCTGAGAAGAAGTTACTTTGGATTCTGGAAGCTACTCCTTCAACTTCCTGTCACTACCTCTCGACACACTAGTATAAACAAGACTGCACGAGGATGCTGTTCTCCGTCTATGATGTCTACTCTTGTCTACACTCTCATGATCCTCTCTTGGGTGCGCAGCTGCAGACCTTTCTGTGCTCGAAATGTACACACAGAACTCAACATCAACCTCAATCTTATACAATCGTCTCGAATTGTAAGAGAGGATTCCTTCGAATCGCAACCACAGCCCAGAGGATGTCAGAGGGTCACCTCCTTCTGGAGTTCGGTTCTCCTCAGTTTGGAAAGTATTCCCTACTCCTACTGTAACTAACCTTGTCGTATGGACAGTATCTTAAAAATATAAATGAGAGTTACCAAGCTTAAAATAGCTGACTTCGATTTTCTAAAAAGTAACGAGGTATAAACAGCTAACTAAGTCTCCTATCTATTCCGGGTCACCAAGTGTGACATCCATGAGATCTGCACATGCATGACTATCTAACTCGCCTTCTGGTACCATGTGCGGCTCTGCTGGTACCTCTGGCGTCAGAGGTGATATCCAACGAGAGGTGGCAACCATGTGCTCTTCTGTACTTGACTCGGAAGCCAAAAGATGTCATTGAGAAGCCGTACCCATATGCGTTTCTGAGCTCTTCTGCAAGACTTGTTCGCTGTTGGGAGCTAGGGAGATCTCCTGGTGGTCAGAAGCAGTCATTACCTCCACTCCGAGCACATGAGAAGCCATCTTCTTGTCTTGTCTTCCAGGAGACATCTTGGCTTCTGGAGCTTCCTCACATGTCTTCTCTGCTTCTAGTGCTATTACCACCGGGAGGACAACTAGGTCAAACTCTTTCTTGTCTAGGTCTTCCACAAGGACTGGTCATGAGACACCGAAAGACGTGGCTGTGGGACTAAGAACCGAAAGAAGACCGTAGAGAGTCTTCAGACCTTCGACCTGCCGACCCAAGTAGCAAAACATGATGTCCTTGCATTCCACCAACATGTCTTTGGAGGCATCGTCCCAAGTTCGGACCAAGGTCAGAAGTTTCCTCCCTACAGTGAAGTTGAACTTCTTCCTAAGCGCTTCTCTCTCTACGCCATGATCTCCTTGCTTCGGGCTTCTGCTTCCATCCGCTGCTTCTTCTCCTCCGCAGCCTTGGCTTTTGTAGCTTCCCGCTGTGCATCCCAAGTCTTCTTCTTGCCCACCAGATCAATTAATTTATTCATGATCCGCAAGACTTCCTGCTCTCTCTGCTGAAGTCGCACTTGCAACTCCTGGTGGGTCTTCCGCTGTTGAGTCAATTCCTTAATAGAAGTAGAAGCTCCCGTTTTGTACTTGATGGCGATCTCCTCTGTTGTGCGGAGGTTGGCTTCCAGAGCTTCCATCTTATGCTTCTGCGCTTCCTCCTGCTGAATCAAAGTTCGGAGATCAAATCGAAGCTGAAGAGGCTTTTCCTTGACCTTAGTCCGCTTCTCTACCATCTTCATGGTTGGTTGGATCGCGGCGCTGAAGAAGACATTGAATTCTTCCAGTCTTCTTCGCGCAGAAGCCAGGTTCATGCTGACATATCGGTCTGTGATAGCTTCCCTGTCTACCTGGACCTCTTCCATCATGGTGGCTTTCTCCTTCTGTACTCGAGAGGATGCCGCTCGTAATGTCTTCTTCGGTGAGAGATCTCTTCTCACAGCAAAGACAAACTTCTTCTCTGCGTAGTCACCGATCGTAGTCGGAACATCAATCTATGTTCTGTCTTCTGGAGTATTCGGAAGACTCCTTGAGGTCGTAGGATCCGTCTTCCAGATGGTCCTAGTGTCGGAGGTGTCTTCCTGAGAATCTGACTCAGATCCGGAGTGGATGATGTGATAAGAAGTACTCTTCCTAAGAACGCTCTTAGGTCTCATCCTCCTCGGTGACGACGCGTCTTCCGTGCCGCTAGAATCATCCGCATGACTGGTGATCTTTTTCTGGTTCGTGCTTGGTCCTTCCTTAGGCATGGAATGGGAGAGGAAGACATAGCACATGTCCGGTCTTCTTCTTCTGAAGTCTCCTCTTTGACTTCTTTTTGTCTCACTTGCCCATACTTGACCAACTGAGTCTCCATCAAATCTCTCTTGGACACATACAAGTAGCAGAAGAAAGGGGTGAGATGTCTTCCTACTGAGGTGCCCAAATAAGCTAACTCGGCGTGGACATAAGCTTGGAAGAAGACGCCCCAATTGACAACCTCTCCTGCCCAGACTACTTCCAGAAATTCCACATCTTGATCTCTTAGGTATCGGACCTTTTGAGCTTTTCTCTTGGGAAAAAGGTGAAGATAAAGCTTCTCCAGAAGACGCTTCTTCGGCTCCCGGTAGGCTTTCACCTTCAATTCCTTCCATGTCGATCTTCCAGAAAGAGACATGTAGTACTCTCAGATACATGCCATTTCTCTTAAATGATCGTATGAATCTTCCTCTTCTCTAGCTCGTAACCGTAGTTCTCAGATTCAGGTCGGTGGAACGTCTTTCGTCATCATTCCACCATCCACAAGGTTGATCTTCCTCTGGCCGATCCTTGTCTTGACAGGTACATGGTTTCGAGGAGGTATGGCTATCCAGACCTCTTCCAACAAATCATGATAGGTAAGATTCCACTCCCACGCGAAGAAGTCGATGATGAAAGAGAAACTCCTTGATGAAAGGTTTGGCCGCGCTCAGCTCCGCTTGTGGTAACACAAGACCTCGAGGATGCATCATCATTTCGAAGCTTCTGTTACACTATATCACATATGCTTGCTGTGAGCCTAAGGCCCAATCCTTACCAAGCCCTCACAGTCCAACTTGCACTCTCAGAAGACGAGTTTAGTCTTCCAGAAGCCAGCTATTCTATCTTCCAGAATTCTAAGAGTACTTCCTAATTGCATCACATCTTTCGATCTATATCTACGCAATCCTAACTAAGCAAGACATCTTATGAATTCCTAAAAAGACAATCCACCTTGCAATTCATCCCTACTTCCTAACAGAAGATGAAGAGATACTTGAGAAGCAAATCCTACGAATCCATCAGAAGAAGATTGAGGGCTCTTGCGGTGACAGTGACCTCCAGGAAGACTCCTGAGACAACTTCTAGTTAACTAACGTCTTCAGAAGACTTCCCGCATCTAGACTTCCCATCACTGATCTCACATGTCTTCGACTTCCTACACGTAATCTATCCTCACAATAGACACTAAACATTTGCACTCTTATCTTTCGACTCCTCATCTCGCATACACTCTCAGAAGAAGCTTGTTACGTAATGAGAAGACATGACGCTTGACATTGCTCTCCAGATTTTGCCAGCAAGACTACTCACAATTCTCATCTAAAGTTAGGAAGAAGAAAGAACAGGCTGCTATGGGTCGGACAAAAGAGATCCATAGAGGACCCTCACATCTTTCTCACGCATTCTATCAGCCTTTCCAATCTTCTAGTTCTCTAGGAAGATGTGGATTTGGGAAGTCAAGAAGCTTGGGAGGCACTGGTATGATTCTCAATTTCCTGCTTCTCAACTAATAATTATAATTATCAACTCTCAAATTCACTCTAGATTCACATCAAGATTCTCTCAAATCAATTCCAATCCAATCCAAGCTACTTGATGTGAATTTTGAAAATTCAGCTTTTGGAAATATCCAGACCTTCAAACAAGTAGGACAGAAGCACAATGGGATAGAGAAATTGATGGACAGAACAAAGTTTTTGAGACAAGAGGGAGAAGAAGATCAAATTCGATTCTTCAAGAAGAGATTGAAAAGAGGGCTATCGAAAATTGGACAGCGCTTCCATGTCCAATTCTATCAGGAGAAATTTCAGAGGAGGCGGGGATAGGTAGGCTTCTTGCAAGCAATCGAGGAAGCGAGGAAACATAAGAACAGAAGGGTGAAAGCGATGAGAAGGAGAAAAGAAGCAAGAAAAACCTCAGTATTGTGCATCCAGAATGCGCTACGCTTCTGCTCCAATCTCTGATGTCTTCTGCTCTCACTAATTCGATTCTGCTCACGATGATTTTGCCCGGCTACAATCTTGCTCTCGCATTTGACTTCGAGCTGCTGTCTGCAATCTTGAGGCTTCCAATCTTCGATTCTCTTGGGAACTCTTGTCTTCTTCTAATTCGAGTTCTCTTCTTGCTGGAAGACGACTGCCCTCAATCTCTCACTCAATCCTCTCTGCACGCATCTCCAGTGTCTTCCTCGATCTCGAATTTGAGTAGAAAAGAAGGAAAAAGGTATGGTGTTACTACGCCTCTTCTCCTGATAGCTTCATTGTCTACTCCCATGTTTTAGATAAATGCTCTGTCAACCCTAGTCCTACCTACTGCGGAGGTGGTTGTCCTTTAGGTACACCAAACACTTGCTGGTTCAACCAGTTGGTGCAAGGTTGGTGATTCCCAGAGTTACAGTCATAGTCTTCCTAGGAAGACTTCACACTTTGTCTTCTGGATCCCATCTTCTAGAAGACGTCCGTCTTCCGGCTTCGAAGAAGTAGACTTTTTCTCACAAATTCATCTTAAGTTCATCTTCCCGTTAAGCATGGTGTAAACTTAAATAATAAAGTTATTTCAATTATATAGACACGTGATTAGTTTAAAAATTTGAAAAATACCTCCAAACTTGCAAATTGTGGGTACCACAATTGTGGATTTTGGTGGCGTCCCTTCCAGACTTCAATTCAAAGACATCTTCAATTATCATATGCATCAAGTGAGATTTCATTAGTTTCTTTCATCCTTGGGAATCCTCAGATTTGTTGTCATAACAATCCACTTGAGAGTTAACATCATAGTCATATATTGACATTGACATTCTCATCATGTGGAGAAAAAAACCTGAGGATCTTCTTGGTACCATGTGAAACACGAGATAGTGGAATACTATACAGCAGATGAACTTATATTATTACTCTCAAGACGACCGTATCATTTGGTAAACTTATAATATAGTTCTAAGCACTTCAGTAGAATATGATTGAAAAAAAATTATCTATGGAATGATAATGAGAAAATATGCATGCAACATGAACTTCCGGTATCGTAGAGCGTGAAGTTTGGTCTAGGAATACACGGGATATTTATAACAACTCAGAGGAATCAAATGTATCAAAAATAGTAAATTAAAGATCATTCTCACGAAGATACAATTAACAATTACACAAATTACAGTACAACAACGTCACAATGATAATTCTACAAGTTTTCTGTTATTCTCACGGAGTAGAATAATATTCAGATGAGAGTCTTTAGTTTGACAAAGAACCAAACTCAGACACAACCTGATAAATTGAATACACACCAAAATACTGCTGAAATATTACTAATCTTCTTCCATGAAGACAGAAGAACACAGACTTCACATTAAGGCTTCAAGAATAAGCCCCTACTCTTCCTAAGAAGTGTTTTTCTAACTAAATCTTCAGTCTTAAAGACCCACTTTTATTTGAAGAAGTCGTCTTCAAGAAGAAGCAACCATCTTCCAAACTCTTCTTACAATTGAACTCACTCTCTTCAACTTCGCAGTAACTAGTTTATTCTCAAAACTTCGTCCTAACTCCCACTCACTTGTCACAAAGACACCTTTCACATAAGTCACTTGAGAAGAACTTCGTCAGCTAGCTTTACTCCTGCGACAGCAAGCTACGAATATTCGTAGGATTTTGTCTTCATTCAAAACATTCCACACACTCACTCTGCAATCTTGGATAACAAAAATTAATTAACAAAGACTGAAAACATGAAAAAGATACATCGTTTGAAAGTTGGGTCGTCTATATACTCCTTCTCTTGAATCTAACGGATCTTCTTCCTAAGAAGACGGAAGATCTTTTTCATCGGACGATCTATCTTCAGTTTTGATTACTATCAACAGTTTGTTTTCTTTTTGATCGCTCTCACAATCAATCTCAGACAAGAGGTCCACCCTCTCCAAGAAAGAATCTCTCCATGACAACAGACACGACTTCTACTATTTTCTTGCTCGAGAGTGTTTTGTCATTTTTATTTCGTCGAGATCGACCACAAACACGAGACTGTTAGACGCTATTGTTTTCTCTGTGGAGGCTGTGTGGATCAGGAGTAGAGCTACTGCTTTGTGAAGGCAATATTGCGTCGGATTTTGCGTGAAGATTGTCTAAGAAAACGTGAGGTTCCTAGCTGTGAAGATGTAGTGTGTCAAACGGAGATAAGACAAAGACAAACAACCACGAAAACGAACGTCGTAATATATATCAACTCTCAACGTATATACATTGCCGGTTCTTTCTCCCTAAGAACACAAAACTGAGAAATAGACCAGAGCGAGTCTGTAATCTGCTTCAAAACCCCCTCAAACGAGTCCCTTAATCTCAACCCATATCCAAAACTATCAAAGCGTAGCTCAAAGCAAGAGAAACATCTCTTTGCTAACAAAAAGAGCTGCACCAGTATCACACGATTCAAACCCAAGTCCAAACAGCATCCATGTACAAGTTGTACATAACCAACTAGAACTCTAACGAACTCAAAAAGACCATAACGAAGGAATCGAAAAAGACCTATCTGAGAACTTTCTTCTATCATCAAACGGTCTTCAGATGTCGATAAGGTCTTCCTTCCTGGCTCTATTGGTCTCAAGAACTATCAGATCTGACTCCCAACAACCGAGATATCGTCGATTTTTTGTCGTAGTTGGTCGAACTTCCAAAAACTTCTCCCTACGGCTTAAAACCGCGCACACGGTCCAATGTCTGATATCTGTCTTCTCTGGTAGGTAGATATAGTTACCCTGAACCCAACGAGACTCCAAACAAGCCGTTTGGAGTTCCCCTCGCAAAACCACTCAAGAAATTTGATCGCAGGACCCAAAAAACTAACGTAAATCGACTCCCTACAGCTCAAACTCGCTCACCACATCCAAACCAACAATCCAATCTACATACGGTCTTCTCTTATGCGTAGATAAAGACTCCATGATTGCATAGGCACCAAGAACGAAGAGCTTGGCTCACCGATCGCGAAGAACAACCCAATCTCTGGTAGCAAGCGACGAAAAACTAATGTAAGCGTACCCCTGCGAGCCAATTTTCTTCACATCTCTCAAATCGTCTGATGAAACTTCATATCGTCTTCAATTTCTTGAAGAACTTGGTGTTCTGATCTCAATGGATCCAAGGACAGCAAGTTTGGACTCCGAAACGGCTCGAACGGTCCAAGTCTCCTTCATAGATCACTGAAGCTCTCCAAATCCTCTCCCTGCGTCTCAATTTCTCCCAAAATATCTCCTTGATATGTCTCTTCACGAACCTTCTTAACCAATGCGTAGCTTGCAGAGATCTGAACCCAACGACGTCTTGCGTGTTTGCATTGGATCTCCAAATCTCCCGAACCGTCCGTTGACAGATCGCAGGTGCAAGCTAACCCTTTAAGTTGCCCCCTTATGTCAGTCGCAGTACGTGAAGTTTTTAACAGATAATGAGCTAGCAGGCCCCTTGCGTCCTTAGTATAGCGCCAAGAGCCGCAAATACCTAGTAATAAGCTAAGTCCTAGCTTGATTTTCCATTCTTTTGAATCTCGTAACTTCACCATTAGGCGGTCAAATGAAGTAGACGAAGTGTCGATGGGAAGCTGACTCAAGCTCTACCCATCGATGTAATGAAGGTGAAGATCCAAAGTTGTGCAAAAAAACTCATTTTTTGTCTCATGAGCGTCTTTGGAGCGATAATGATAAAGTATCGAAAATATATTTTTAGGTAGGAGCCGGTCCACGACACGACATCCATCCTCTCTAAACCTGTGCATCCTCCGATATGCATCAAGAGATACAAATCAAGGAGTGGACCGACACTCACATCATTTTGTCATCCTCCCTCTCATCTAAGTCAAACTCACACGCAAGGTTGCAACCTGATCGTCATGTTGAAGTTGCTATCCTGTCATGATCTCATAACATCTACATATCCATCATCCCAAGTCCGCAACATCCTCTTGAACAACCATATCCATCTTCATCCTCGTTCATGATTGTTGATATCTTCTTCCAAGTTTCAACACACAAAAATCTTCATCCCGGACGTTCACGTCGAGTTCATCACCGTATCGTGTCAGATTTTGCGAGGAAAACGTGAGGTTCTTGGCTGTGGAGATGTAATGTGCTAAACAGAGACAAGAAAGAGAGAAACAAGCACGGAAACGATATCACAATATACCAACTCCCAATGTATACCAACTCTCAATGTATATACACTACCGATTCTTTCTCCCTTAAAACAAAAAACTGAGAAACAGACTAGAGCGGTCTGTAATCTGCTTCAAAACCCTCTAAAACGAGTCCATGAATCTCAACCTAAACCCAAAACTATCCAAACGTAACTCAAAACAAGAGAAACATCCCTTTGCTAACTAAAAGAGTTGCATTAATATCACGTGATTCAAACCCAAGTCCAAACAACGTCCATGTACAAGCCCTTAGCTAAAGCTAGCTACCACAAGCTGTACATAACCAACTAGATCTCTAATGAACTCAAAAAGACGAAAACCGTAGCGAAAGAACCTAAAAAAGTCTATCTGAGAACTTTCTCCTTTCGTCAAACGGTCTTCAGATGTCAACAAGGTCTTCCTTCTTGACTCTGTTGGCCTCAAGAACTATCAGATCCGACTATTGACAGCTGAGATATCACTGATTTTTTATCGCAGATAACGGAACTTTCAAAAACTCCTCCCTACGGCTTAAAATCACGCACACTGTCCAAAAGGATCGTCTGATCTGATATCTGTCTTCTCTAGCAGATGGGTCTAGCTACCATGACAAGCCGTTTGGAGTTCCCCTCTTAAAACCACGCAAGAAATTTGATCACATGATGCAAAAAACTGACATGAATCGACTCCCTGTGGCTCAAACTCGCTCACCACGTCCAAACCAACAATCCAATCCACCTACGGTCTTCTCCTATGTGTAGATGAAGACTCCTTGATCGCGTAGGCACCAAGAACGAAGAGCTTGGCTCACCGATCGCAAAGAACAACCCAACCTCAAGTCGCATGCGACGAAAAACTAACGTAAGCGTTGTTGAATAAGGTGAGAGTTAGCAGGAGCTCACTCACAGCTGAAGCTGCGTACAGGGGATCAGACAATAGACCTGTCATCATCTCCAGAGTAGAGGTCATTGGGGGTGCCTCAGGGAAGGAAACGGGAACAAGGAGTTACAAGGAGGTATTACAAGAAAGGAGTTACAACACAGTTACACTAGAGAGAGTTACGGAACAGATACTGAAGAGGGAGAAGGGAACTGAAAGGTCATAGTCAAAGGAGAAAGAACGTGAACTTATTATCCTTCAACACCCCCTCGTAAGATCACGGGCAGTTCACATATATCAAGGCCATTTCTCAGTTTATCAAACTGAGGTTTAGACAATGGTTTAGTGAATATATCTGCTAGTTGGTCATCAGTATGTACCCAAGTGGCACATACCTCTCCACTTTGTATTTTGTCACGAATAAAATGGACCTGCACCTCAATGTGCTTTGTCCTCGCATGATGGACTGGATTTCTGGCAAGAGCAATGCTACTCATGTTATCAGTGAAAATGGTAGTTGGTTCTCGTTGAACCTCTCCCAGATCTTCCAGCATCCATCTTATCCACACGACTTCCTGAACTACATTACATAGTCCACGATATTCGGCTTCTGTGGATGACAAAGAAGAAACCTTCTGTTTCTTACTTTGCCAAGTTACAGCTGCACCTGCAAGCAGGAAGGCATAACCAGATCTTGATTTTCGGTCTATGACATCACCTACCCAGTCAGCATCCGTAAAGTCTGTTAGAACTTTAGGAGTAATTGAAGTAAACTTGAGTCCTTGAAACGCAGTACCTTTTAGATACATGAGTACTCGTTTCGCTGCCTTCAAATGTGGAACTCTTGGGTCCTCCATCTCCTGGTCAAGCTTGCTTACAGCGTAAGCTAGATCTGGTCTGGTCGTTACAACCAAGTAGATCAGCTTTCCAACTAGTCTCCTGTACTCAGTTTTATCAACCGCTTCGTCAAATCCATGCTGAGTAGACCAATCCTTCGAAAGTATCATTGGAGTAGGCACTGGCTTGCAATCATGCATCTGATACTCCCTCAATGTATCGTTGATGTACTTATCCTGTACAAGGTACAGATCTTCTCCATCTTCGACTAAATGAACTCCAAGACAGTAGGTAAGTCTGCCCAGGTCAGTCATCTCGAACTCTGTAGATAACTGTAACTTCACTAAAGAGATAGCCTCTTCATCGCTGCCTGAAAAGATTACATCATCCACATACAGCAGCAACGCTACTCTCCTTTTTGCTGTAACTAGGATATATAGATTAGGATCTCCCCTTGTAGAAGAGAAACCCTTCTTCCTTAAGAAACTGTCTATCCTAGTAAACCAAGCTCTAGGAGCTTGCTTAAGGCCATACAAGGCTTTACGAAGTTTGTATATTAACTGCTCTTTCCCAGCAACCTGAAAACCTTGTGGCTGCTGTATGTATACTTCCTCTTGTATCTTGCCATTCAGAAAAGCATTTTTCACATCTAGTTGCCATACTTTCCAGTTATGAAGCATAGAATATGCTATTAGCAGCCTAACTGAACTCATCTTCGCTACAGGAGTAAATGTCTCACCATAGTCCTCCCCTTGCTGCTGTAGATATCCCTTGGCTACAAGTCGAGCCTTATATCTCTGAATTGTACCATCAGCATGGTACTTCGTTGTGTACACCCATTTGGTTCCAATAAACTTCTTCCCTTCAGGAAGAGTTGTCAAGAACCAAGTATCGTTTTTCTGCAATGCAGTAAACTCCTCCTTCATTGCCTTTGTCCACTTCTCAGACTTCATAGCATCTTTGAACTTCAGTGGTTCTGCGTTATCAATCGCCTCTGCTAGCCACATCTCAGCAAGTCGAGCAGGTACCCTCCTGATTCCAGTAGATCTTCTTACTTGATTCGGAAGTGGTTGGAGCACTTGTTCAGGTGCTGAAGTTGGAACTGTAACTTGTGTGGGAAGATCTACCACCAACTCAGGTGAGTGCACGATATCTTCTGTTTGAGCAACATCAACATCTACACCACCTCTAACAGCTTCTGATACATTCTCATCAGACTGATTATCTTGTAACATATCAGAAAGAGGAAATCTGAAAGCTAGACTAGTACCATTGGAGGTAGTGGTAGTCTCCTTCTTCTCTACCTCAAGATGAGCAGTATGATTTGCCTCATCAAAGAAAACATCCCTACTAATGATAATCTTCTCTTTGCTGTCAAGTAGTCTGTATCCCTTCGTTTGTTCAGAGTAGCCTATGAAAGTGCAAACTTAGAGCAGTCGTCTAACTTCCTCCTCAACTCTCTAGGCACAAGTACATAGGCCTTACATCCAAAAACTCGAAGATTTGAGATATCAGGTTTTATACTCGTGAAAGCCTCTTCAGGGCTCATACCTTCCACCACCTTTGTTGGACTCCGGTTGAGAAGGTAAAATGCAGTGTTAACTGCTTCAGCCCACAGCTTCCTAGGTAGTCCTCCATCCTTGAGTAGACATTTGGTTACTTCAGCAACCACTCTGTTCTTCCTCTCCACCACTCCGTTTTGTTGTGGAGTATAAGGTGCACTTAGTTGTCGTATGATGCCTTTGGACTTGTAGAAAGCATCAGCGGCTTTGGACAGAAACTCCCCTCCTCTGTCACTCCTGATTTTTCGAATTTTTCTGCTATTCTTGATTGTCTTGTATGTTGCATCCTTTGTTGTTGAAGTTGATGTAGAAACCAGCTTGGACTAACCTCCCAACACTGAGCAAGTTATGCACCACTCCAGATATGTACCAAACTCCCTCAACTCGAAATACTGCTCCAGTAGGTAGTTGGAGGTGAATATCACCTTGTCCCTTAACTTCGTATCTCTCACCATCTCCTAGACCAACTGTTGGTCCATTGGTGATCTCTTGAAAGTTGTGGAACCACTCTCGAATGAAAGAGATATGATTAGATGCGTCAGAATCTATCCACCATGGATGATCTAACTTACTAGTGTACAGAGCAGTAAAAAACAGCTGTTCATTACCTTCTCCTGGAGACTTAGCCTGAGCAAGATTTGCTCTGTTTTTGCTCTTATCAGTACCTTCGTGTCTTGTCTTCAATCTGCACTCACGAGCAAAGTGGCCTGGTTTATCACAGTAGTGACAGTTTTCATTCTTGCGCTTCTTGTCACCTTGTGCATGTGCAGAAGTGCCTCCTCCTTGGTTGCTTGATCCAACACTGCTATTCCATCTTTTGTTGAGAGGAAATGGTTTCCTCTTCCCTCGAAAGTTTCCTCTGTGTTTGTTGATGTGCAGCAAAACAGATTCGTCACTTGCTGCTTTTCTTTTGTTCTTCTGTTCGATGTTGATCTCTTCTTGTAGCACCAAACTCTCCAGTTTGTCCATGTCAATCTTTCCAGGACGTACCTCCATAGCCTTCACAAATGCCTCATAAGTAGAAAGGAGACTTTCAAGAAACGAATGAATAGCTTCTGAACTCTCAACTCTTCCTCCTAAGGTTTTGATGTCCTGTAAGATAGATTTGAGGGCCATAAAATGGTCCTCAATGCTCTTACCCTCTTGCATCTGCAAGTTTGCGAGCTTATCCTTAAGAACTCTCAACTTCCCCTCTTTCGTCACTTCATGTTTTCTGGTAAAGGTATCTCATGCTTCTTTCGAAGTTTCTGTGTCTAGGATATCAACTAGTTCAGCATCTTTCACTGTCATCTTGATGACAGAAAGTGCTAACTGATCACGTCTATCCCAAACGATAGCTTCTTCAGCAACAGTGGGTCTCTCTTGTAAGCCAGTAACAAACTTCCACAAGTCATATCCAGCAAGTATGGCATGTACCCTAGCTCTCCAAATAGGATAGTTCGAAGTATTCAACTTATGAGAATCAGAAAGTAAGTTCTCAGTTATGGTAACCGACGCCATTGTGCACTGTCACGAACCTGGTCTAACCAAACAGTCTCCAGATGAAATGAAACTTGGTATTCGTGTTGGCAACGTGAAAGTAGGACCTCTGTGTGCGGGAGTGTGGGATAAGGGTAGACCTTGGAAAATTTTAACTTTCCCAAAAAAGGTCTCTAAGGCCTTCAAAACGACGGTCAAAGTTCGACAGAAGTTTCTGACAGTTTCTGACAATTCGCAAACGAGGTCAGAATCGGTCGGAAAAAATTTCGTTGGAAAGGTATTCCAATAATGTGCCCTCAGAATTCGCATTTTTCTACTGATAATGTGCCCTCAGAATTCGCAGAAAATGTCTCTAACCCCCTCAAAACGCTGGTCAAAGGTGAGTTTCGGTAACTTTTCACCATGACGAAAAATCCAAGAAAGGGTGTATCTTACTTAATTCGACCCTTCCTGACAAGACACCATAAGTGGGTGCCCTTGAAATCGTCAAAAAACGTCAAGAAACCCCTCAAAAACGAGTTTCAAACTCTCTGGAACTGTAAAATAGTCTCCAAAAACGAAAAATTTCTGGACACTCACACTACTGTCCACATCCGCGTTTTTCACATTCAAGAGTACTTTTTCATCCTCACTCATACTCTCTTTTCCATAGATGGAACCTTCCGTTCCTCCTGTCAAGCCCCCTTGCAAAAACTCTCTCTCTCTTGCTTCTCGCTGCCTTGCTCTGATACCATGTTGAATAAGGTGAGAGTTAGCAGAAGCTCACTCATAGCTGAAGTTGCGTACAGAGGATGAGACAATAGACCTGTCATCATCTCCAGAGTAGAGGTCATTGGGGGTGCCTCAGGGAAGGAAACGGGAACAAGGAGTTACAAGGAGGTATTACAAGAAAGGAGTTACAACACAATTACACTAGAGAGAGTTACGGAACAGATACTGAAGAGGGAGAAGGGAACTGAAAGGTCATAGTCAAAGGAGAAAGAATGTGAACTTATTATCCTTCAACAAGCGTTTCCTTGCGAGTCAATTTCTTTCAAATCTCCCAAATCGTCCGATGAAACTTTGTATCGTCTTCAATTTCTTAAAGAACTCGGTGTTATGATCCCGATGGATCAAAGGACAGCAAGTTTGGACTTGGAACGGTCCGAACGGTCCAACTCTCCTTCACAGATCATTGAAGCATTCCAAATTCCTTCCCTGCGTCTCAATTTCTCCCAGAACACATTCTTCAATCTGCCTCTTCACGAACTGTCTTAATCAATGCGTAGGCTACACAGATTTGAACCCAACGACACCTTGCATGTTTTCATTGAACCTCCAAATCTCCCAAACTGTCTACTGACAGGTCGTAGGTGAAAGCTAACCTCTTAAGCTACCCCCTTACATCAATCGCGTACGTGAAGTTTCTCATAGATAATGAGCAAGCATGCCCCTTGCGTCCTTCGTATTGTGCCAAGAGCCGTAAATACACAATCAGCAACAGTAAGCTAGGGCTTAGCTTGATTTTCCCTTCTTTCGAATCTCGTAACTTCACCACTAAGCGTCCAAATGAAATAGACGAAGTGCTCATGGAAAGCTAACAACGAGCTCTAACCACTGATGTAAATGAAAGTGTAGATCCGAAGTTGTGCAAAAAGCATGTAAGCTAAAGCTTAGCTTGTTTTTCTCATCTTTCGAGTCTTATAACTTCACCACTAAGCGTCCAAATGAAGTAGACGAAGTGCTCATGGAAAGCTGACAAGGAGCTCTACTCATTGATGCAATAAAAGTGAAGATCTAAAGTTGTGCAAAAAGCTTCATTTTTTGTCTCATGAATGTATTTAGAACGATAATGGTCAAAATTTGATTTTCACGTAAAAGCCGTCCACGACACGACAGCGGCAGTTGACAAGAGACATCACGAAGAATGACTTGACTGACTTTACTATTGCTAAAACTATTAAATATTAAATATTTAAATTATATTATATTTTTATATAAACCACACATGGAGGTTTGCAGAACGAGAGGAACCATAAATGCTTGCATAGAGCCATCCTCACGTTGCAATAAAAATTACTCGAGTAAAAATGTTTGATTTCAGTAAATTTAATTCATAATCTGAACCTCCCATATATATATATATACATGTGTATATTTCTCCTCTTCTTAACTTGGAAGAGGTGAATATGTACGCATCTCTAATAATTCTTCACTTAGTGTTACTACTTTGACCAATTGCACAAGATAGTATTTTGAATCAAAACTAGACGTCTAGTTGTTTGTAGTCCGAATTGTTAAGGTAATACATTCATTTCTAAAGTATGAAGGTTTTTTCTTGTGACTTATTGGATATTTGATGGATGAAGAGGACATTACAAAATACTCTTTCTTTGTCATCTTTGATGAATCATTAAACCAAAGTGTTTCATCTTCAGATATCTGTAATCCAAATGAGGTGGAGATAAGTCAATAGTTTCAAGCCAGGCTTTGGGAAATTTGTTCCATCGAGCATAGTGTACTAAAGTAATAGCTGTTGGATCCCCCACTAATATGAGATCTTTTAAACAAGTGGATAAGAGAAAATAACGAGGGAGGCTAGTCCCATTTTTGGAGGGTTTTTAAGAACTTTGGCTATCCATTTCGCATGAAGAACTTTAATTTGTGTAGATGGGTCTAGTACTTGGACATCTCTAATTAAAAGTTTTATCGTAAGAGTATTACGGACCCATGGAGAAAAATGTGTGTTAGGTCCTTCAATATCTATTATACTGTCAGTTGGGATGAAACTCCATAATAGAGCTTGGATCTTTTGGAGGGTTTTTTTTGGAGGAAAGACTTGTGTAACAGCAAATCAGATTTTGGAAGCAATATACGATTTAGCCATACTTAAAATAGATAAAATTTTCATTTTCAATTTAGATATAGTATAGCTAATCCATTCAATAGAGTCCTCCATGAATCATTACGGTAATATTTTTTGCTAATCATAATCCCAAGTAATATCTCTGTTCTCCTTCTGATAATCATTTGTATGGACAGTTGATCGGCTTAGGGATAGTTATAGAAAAGCCTAGCTGAATGATTGTGGATTTTTCTACATTGAATTTGAGTTTTGAGATGAACTCAAATCTATTAATACTGATCGGATAATTTGGATATATTCTATATTATCAAGATAACAAGTCGTATCAGTCACATATCCGTTATGGATAAAATGTACCAAATGGGATAATTTCAGACCTTGTGCATTAGAACTTCTAATATTACATGCTGAAGGTTCCATTGCATATAATAAAGAGAACAAGAGTCCATGGAAAGCCTTGTCTTATCTCTCTTTGAAAAATAAAGTACTTATGAAAAATAATCATTTATCAACACTCTCGAGCATGAATGCGAGTATAGCACATCAAACCATGGTAAGAACGCGAGTCCAAAATTCATTAGGATAAGACTCTCTTTTAAGAAAAATCTGTTAAACTGAGTAATAAACCTTTTCAATATCTACTAAGAAAACCCATCCTTGCTGTGATGTTTTTTGCGTATAAGGATGTACCATCGCATTGTTGACGACTTTTACCAACTAACCTGGACCTTGACTCCGTGTACCGTGGTAACGAAACTGGACGGATCGTTAACCAAGATGTTTAGGGTTAGGAGAGTCCTGACGTTGTCGCGCCTTCGAGTGGAAGGGTAATTGGTTCGCTGAAGGCACGACGAAGAAATCTGGAATCCTTGGATGGAACGATTTGTCAGGGGAGTTATACCCTGAAATTATACTGGTTCTAATCAAATTTCGGGGTCATGGCAGCTCTCTGGCGCAGTTCTAATGCCGGTTTTGCAAAGCTGTCAACGTTGGTGAGTGTAGCAAGGTTTCAGTTCGAGTGCGCGATGATGGTTATTGAAGTTTGAATTTGAACTTTCGCAATTCTACAGGAGATTTCGATGTTTTTTATTGTGGAAGGAGCTGAAATCCAAGCAAAGAAATGCAGTGTAATCTTTGAGGACAGAGGAAGCGTCCAGATGCTTCCCAGTCCGATCATGTCTATCACTCCCTCACTGCACTCCGGAGACAGGGCCAGGAAGCGTTTTTGTATGCGTTCCAGTGGGATCGTGACTACACACTCCCTCTATCGTGGGCAGAAGAACCATTAGGTTGGAATTTGTTGATCTCGCACAGTTCCGCGGAATTTGACGAAATGATTTGATCTTAGGCCGGCTGGTTTACGAGGAGCTCTGGAAACAATGTGTGTGCATCCACCTCAAGAGGCCTAGCCACATTAACTCAAGGTAACTGAAGAAGAAGTTTCAAGCGAAAATGTTGCACATTTTTAAAAGATTGTAAAGCACGTTTTTCTCCACAGAACTAGCAGATTATAACTGATCGCTGAAGTTGGCAATATTTTCCTCTAAGGATCCCTGAAGGATCGAGAAGTTGCTGTCACCAACTTTTCCCTAGAGGACAAGGGCAAGACTACACTCGCTGGAGACATCTTCGATGTTCCTATTCGCAGAGACATTGTTCATCGTGTCGTAGTCTGGCAGCTTGCCAAACGTCGACAGGTACTGACTCTCGGCACTTACAGAAACGAGTTCTTTGCAGCAATGGAGCATCATTTGATCTGGTCTCGTTGGTCTTAATAACGAGATGATACTTTGATTCACCAGTACGTTGTCGTGGAGTGTTATTCACTTTCAGGTTTCCCGTGGTCCAACTCAGTCTGTTATCTGTTGACCTGGTGAGCCGTAAGTCCCTGATACGTATGTCGTGTGATTCGTCACTGCAGGGAACTCACTCGACAAAAACCATCAGCGAAGTAAGTGGCACAGGGAGAAAGCCTGGGCCCCAGAAAGGAAGTGGAAGGGCTCGTCATGGAACACTGCGTGGTCCTCAGGTATTTCTTCTGGGCCTGCATCATGGTGCCTGATAATCTGATAAGGAGGTCTCAGGTATCAGGATGTATGTATACACACAGCAGTGAGTCACTGGTATAACTCTGCTGTAGATGCTAGAAGCCACTTACACTGGTATTATTCCTGCAAGCACATTGAGCCATAGCCAAAGCGAAAACCTGTCGGTCGGACATATCAGAGCTGTCACAACGACAGGCAGTCTATCATGTAGTGTCAAATTATACACTTTGTGTTCCTCAGTAGTGGAAACATGAAGAAAAACACAGTCTCACAACTAAGTCCGAAGGATTAGTTTCTGAACCACGAGCAGTCTTTTAAGAAGCACCTGCTCTAGTATTCGAATCCCATCGTGTCCTCGATGGTGATATATGGTACAGTGACAACTGAGAGTCATCTCCCCATTTCTACGTTCTAGAAGCTTACAACTCTTGTACACCTGGTAACTCAGTCTACATGTAATCTACTCTGAATTCACTGTGAACTTCCCGTCTTTCTTATCCTTTTCCCTTCACACGCCATTTGTCCTTGCACTACCATGTTCTATCCATCAGTATACAAATGCTGTTTACTGGTAGTACTAGCTGAGGACAAAGAGCTTGAGTGATCTGACCTTCCCTGTTATGTACTATAAGAAAATTGAACGAGCCAATTAGACTTTTTAGCTTTGACTACTACTAAAGTCTGGAAGAGAAACTCGTGTTAAGCCCAGTTTGATCGTCAGATTTCTAGGATCTGGCACTCCGATGAATGATAAAGAACAGGTTTACTTTAGAGTGTTCTTCGCCTAATTTAAGTACTCGCCGAAGACTAAGTTTATTCACTTTCGATCTCCGTGTTCTGACATCACTCCGAATATTCTGAAAGAATTGGCTCAATCCAACCCTTCGTTACCAGCTGAATCCTTTTGATTTCGAAATTGGCACATTGATCTTGCTCTCCCTTGCAATAATAGCTCCCGACATGATGTTGCAATACGAGGTACGTTTAAGCAGAGACGAGAGACGATTATGTTAAATCGCTTCAATCTTGATGGGCATATCATATATATTGCGAGGCTCGTAACTAATCTGTCCCCGAAAACGCCAGAATCCTTTAGAACACCTCAAGGGTGATAAGAAGCATCGTGCGAACCTGGCTAGGAAGCCTATCGATAGTTGTCTCGCTATAAAAGTAGTACCATCATCCACGTCCCCGTCTGCGTGAGAAAACACGTGGATCATTTAAGGTGTTCTCACCTACAGATATGCTTTCTGAGTTCACGTTGTAAGGATATCTGCAAACACAGTTATCAACGATAAAGTCTTCAACGAAATTCGAAAGTTTACCGGCCTTCTTGAAAACTACTACTGAGGTTCTCAACTCATTTACTTCTGGTCGAGAAGCATCTTGCCTCTGCTATCGTCTCTCCACTGATTGCAGATAATTAACATTGAGATCCTGTTTGCAGTTTCGTGGAGGAGCAACTATGCACGGTCCAAAGCCTCGAGATTATGAGATAGGACTGCAAAAGAAAGTTCGGCGAATGGGCCTGAAAGTTGCATTGTCTGCTCGATTCGCAGAAGGCAAGGTGTTTTTCTCACTCTTCGTTGCAGCTTTTTAGCGCAGGTGTACGACTCTACGTTATGCTCAGGTTTAGTGGTTTTGATCGCAATATTGTGACACTGATGCAAAATGGTCTCTTATACTGTGTGCAGCTCAAAATTTTTGACAATGTCGAACCCCCCTCGTCACGAACTAAAGATATGGTTCAGCTCCTTTCTGAAATGGAGGAGGCCAAAAGAGTGTTGTTTGTAGATGACTGCGAGAAAATGAATGACCCTTTGCTTCGGGCCACCAGTAATCTTCATCATGCAAACGTCTTACCCGTTAAGGTGCTCGGAAATGCCAGAAGCGTCTTTGAGCCTTTACCTTTCATATCTTGCAATCGTTTCCCTCGAAAGATTTGAATTGGCTTGCTTTTAAAAGCTAGCGAGGCTTTGGCTTTTCCTGATTATAGGATCTCAGAAATCAGTTTGACTTAAACAAACTGTGGTCGTGATCTTCAGGGTCTGAATGTCTACAGTATATTGCAACATGACACTTTGGTGATGACGCTTGGTGCTATACGCTCTCTGGAGCAAAGACTTCACACTCCCATCTGTCGGTAACTTCCGGTAACTTCCATCACAATTCAGCAGTATCTGGTAAGTCTGAGAATGCTTCGGGCACACAATTGCTGCCAAATTTTTCATGTAAATAGGTACTTCTGTTGATGGGCGTCACTAGGATTCAAGAGTGGACAGTCTTTGTTATACGCCGTTGTAACAAAGGGTTCGACTTGAAGAAGTTTAGAGGGTCTACAGAGGGTTTGGTGCCCGTCTACTTACTGTCTGACGGTATGTGGTAGGGCTCGGCTAATTTACCTTTCCGCAGCACTCGCAAGTATGGGTCCAACATTTGGTTAATGTCCAAAACGCATACAGGTTGAGTTCACGTCGGTGCTGCACTACTAGTTTTCTGAACTCTTCCTTCTGCGTTAAATCACTAGGGTTGATTCTCTGGATTCACGCTCGCCTTTGTGTTTGTCTTTGGAAATCCCCGTAGCTGCCTGATTGTTGCGAGTCGTGTCCAAGGTCGTCATGTACCTTGCAGAGGACTGTTGCACTTGCTGCAAATGCAGTTGCTCCTCATCTACTAGTGTTAAGAGTAAAAGCCAAATCCACCAGCTAAACGCATGAGCACTGAATGACGCCTCAATAGCCTTTTTTGTTTATTTTCCTGAGTTGGGTGGATGACATCATAATAGTACGACGAGTGTCTCAATGGGTATCGGATATTCGACAGATGTAATCAGTAAGCAAGGAGGGTATACTTCGACGATCTTACTACATGTAAACGAAACCCATCGTAGAGATTATTCCGAAATATATTCATCCTTCTTGTGCCTGTTTCTCTGTTTTCTGTATTTTATAGCCAGGCCCTATAGGACGCACGTAAAAGGTCGTACTCATTCTCTGGTTTAAGTCAACAGTGATAGATGCCTAAGAGATCGGCACTGGCGAGTTGATCACGTTTCAGTTGGTAGCATAAGCTTTATGAGTCATCTTTGTGATGCTGCTATCAGGTCAGGCATGTGGAAGACTACATGAAGACAAATTAAAGACGATATAATGCTTTGCTTCTGTGCTCAGATAGGTAGGCACAGTTTTTTAGGAAGTACAAGTTTTGAGCCGAGTTTGAACTCTTCGCATTTGTGGCCAACGGCAACGAAATCAGTCTTCTCCGGAATATTCAAGTTGCACGATTCATCGCGCGTCTGAAGTAATCATTCGTGGATGTAGTTCACGCCGATGTTAATGAATCTACGGACGGCTTATTGAGCACTTAAAGACACTCTTTAGGGTAGGATTGATCGAAAAACGTAGAAATCGTGGGAATAGGTGACTTCAAAAGAAGAATAGCATACCATACAGCGATCGAGCTCAGAGTTCTAACGTTCCGTCGACTCCTGCGTCAAACATTGGGATGAAAGTAGCTCTGTCAACTCAGAAGATGGTTTGAAACCTGGATTCCAGAACCGCTTTGCTTGGTTCAGAACGAGTGGGAAATGTAATCGAAACGCTGAAGAATTGTAGGGAGACACAAGAACTCCTGAAAATATCGAAATATACATGTGATGCAACATGAGACTTCCCTGCAACTATGTACGATTCTGAGAAAGGAACGAATGTCTTTTCATACAAGTGATGACGAAGGAAAGAGATACACTACAACTGAAATAAGGTTTTACCCTAGAACGTCCCCACGCAACTCTCTGAATCGTATTTACAAGTAGCTTGGCGTTTTCTCATGACTCAAGTTTGAAGGCCAAAGCATCCCGCAGCAAAGCTGAGGCCGGGACCATGTTTTCTCTTCTTTTTGGCCCGCGACGCCAAAAAAGAAAAGATATCACACCTCAGGTGGGCATCCACTATTCGGGCCCACCCATTCACTACTAAGTTCGTTTCCATATAACCTAACGTGGTTAGGCCTACTGGTAGTGGTACCTAAACGACAGTTCTCGTCACAGCTGAGGCCAGGACCATTACCGAAACCGAACGATGGAACTCAACCGTAATGCAGGATAAACTTAAATGGTGTATTTATAGTCATGTCAGGTCGTGTCAAATATAACATATATGGTTTATCCCCGAGGATGAGTTCGACGGGTATTAGTGGCGGTTCTCATTTTTTCATTTTTTCGATTACAGTTGGATTCTGATCTTCTGTTAGGGTTTCGAGTCTCGTGCTTAAAGGTTGGTTCGCTGTTCTACTCTGCTCCGTTGAGTTCATTAGAATTTCAATATTGATTTTTTATCAAATAAACAATATTCGTTTATAAATTTCGAGTATTACTGTGTTATCTATCTCTCGTTAGATATATGTATCTTTTTTACCTCAGTATAGTAGAATCCATTAACTTTCAAAATAGAAATTAAATTTCTAGGGTTGGCTATGTCTTCGAGCTTCTGTGTATTTTAGGGATGTTGATTTTATCACGAGGTCTTGTACCTCTCTACCAAATGCTAAATAAAAATATTAATAAAAACACATATGGTTTATTGTTCGATATGGTATTGTAAACCTTCCCAAGTTTGGAGTGTTCAAGTTAAACCGTTTTTCCTTATAAACGTTCCGAGATAACTTGTTCACTTCTTGCAAACATATATCTTTTTCCAGACGATGACTGTTGATCCTTGTTTGGTTGTCTTATTAAGCACAAGCGATAAAGAATCAAATACTTTCTCCAAAACTCTACGTCTGTATGTCCATTTCTATCTTGATACATATTGTAACGTTCGACCGCAGATCTCGGAACAGATTCCTTTATCTCTAACCAATGAACTGCCGAACGTGAACCTCCCTGGAGACCTGTATACTTTATTTGTGTCTCCAGATCCAGTTCGTTAAACTATCCGCTAATAAGCACAGAGGATTTAATAACGTTGAACGGGTCTCGAATAACCAACTAGTCTTTTGTAGGTCTCGGGTCAATCTTAGGGTACTAAACACAAGTGGAACTATTCTAGACCTGGGTTGCCTAAAATTTGGGCAGCGCTTCCGCTATTGGTGATCAAGTCGGAACGCCAGGACCCACAAGGAGCAACCGCCAAGACTGAGAGACCTAGTAGATGCTAGGAAGTAGGAAGGCAAAGCAATTACACCAAAATAAAGTCAACACAACACCAGATGCGCCCAACTCAGTTTTGGCACACAACCCAAGCCTACTTATCAGAATGGAGGAATTCACGGGCTCATATACATTACATGGCATTTACTTGCTGACAAGGTCACGCAGCGCTCTTGGACCGACAATTCTTCACTACTCAGCAACTCCAGAACTAAGACTTCACCAGAGAACCTAATTTCACTCTGAACGCCCTGATTTCTGTTACTCAACAGATCAGACCCCAAGTCAGCGACCTAATCAACACCCCAAGTCTGCTCTCCAGATCTGCTCTCCAAGTCTACTCTCCAAGGAATCAGATTTGCATGCTCTCTGTTTTCTGAACTTCAAGATACAATCTCTCTATTCTGAAAATACAGTCTTCTCTCCTCATCACCAAGAGTGCTCTTCTCCCAAAAACTGAAACTGAGAATGGCCTCTTTAGGGCTCGCGACACTCTTTTATCTAGTCTCCTTGAGCCTGCTTTATGACCATGCAGCTGCCACTTTTTGGTTAATCACTGCCCGAATGCCATCTGGTTTGGGGAAAAAGCAAAAGGTGTTACAATCGTCCCAACCAGCAAAACGCAGTTCTTCCACTGAACTGCGGTATCTACAATACCACATTAGGAACAACACTTCCTCAAATCCAGAAGAACAGTACCCCATCCAGGGTAAGATTAAGCCCTTTCTCAGGACTATGCTCCATTACCGAACATCCGTTGAAGCTTTCGGGTGAGACAGAACCCTAGCTTCCAGGTGGTGAACTCGTCAGTTTCTTTTTATCCACCTCCTTACTATGATACACCATAGTAGCGTCAGCCTAAACTTGATTGACATCCGACAGCCATAAGCAGTCAGCAGACCACAACTCCACCTTTAGACGAGCAGATTGGCCAGATCTACTCGGTTCCAGTGTCCTTGAAGGGCCCTTTGCATGACTCTTCTGACTCGATTTAATCCACCGCTTAGCTGGAAGAGACCACTGCGGACTGTCGTCTCACAAAATATCTACGCAGTGGTTCTTGAAACTTGTATAATGCTAGATCATCTAGGTACTCCCAAGCTTCACTTACCAATCCCGGAACTCTACCTGTCCAACGACATAGGTATTGGTAACGGGTTCTCTACCTCCATCGGGATTCGGTGATGCTCAATGATCTACTATCTCAATCAACTCAAGATCATCAGCTCTTGGTAATGCTTCTAACACTGGATGCCATTTCTGATATCTTCCAGGCAACGATTCTAGTTCTTCACGAAACATTTTCAAGTTAGAAACATGAATGATGGGGTGATAATGTTTCATACTAGCTGGAAAACGTAACTTATAAGTCACAGGACCTAACTTCTTCTCGATCAGGAATGATCCTGCCCACTTTGGAAGAAGCTTCTTGGCTAAATCCACCCCTGCTGGGATTCTAAAGTTGTTGGTTCTCAACCAGACTCTCTGTCCTTCTTCGAACTGTACGTCTTGTCTACCACGGTTTGCATATTTGTCATACCGTTGTTGTGCCTTCTCCATGTGTTTCTTTGCCTCTTGAAACACAGTACCCTGAACACGTATGAAAGTCTCTAGATCTGGAGGATCTTGATTTGACCTTCCTGCATTTTCATGCCCCTTGGTAGCCAGAGCTATAGGAGTCCAAGGTGCATGAGAGCCCCGATAAACCACTTCAAATGGTTTAAATCCTGTACTTGAATGCTTAGTGTTGTTATATGTAAACTCCACCAAGTCCAAGTGCTCGCTCCAATCACGCTGATCTCGCATGATATAGTTTCTCAACCCTTGCTCTACTATCTGTATCGTCCTTTCCGTCTGACCATCAGTTTCAGGATGATAGGAGGAACTGAACTTGAGGTTAGTTCCGAGTCTTCGAAACAAACCCTTCCAAAACTCAGCTACAAACCTCCTATCCAAGTCTGAAACAATGTCTTTAGGCATCCCATGATACTTAAAAACATATCGTATGAACAGCTCAGCGGCACCTTTTGACGTCACTGCTTCCCTACAAGGGATGAGGTGAGCTTGTTTGCTGAAACGATCGATGACAACTAGTAAAGTGTCAAACCCTCCTGACTCAGGTAAGCCGGTGCATAAGTCCATACTTATGCTCTCCCAAGGCCCATCAGGTATTGGCAAAGGTCTCAGCAATCCTGCAGGTCTCCTCCGCTCAGTTCGTTGTTGCTGACATGTCAAGCAAGTCTGCACGTACTTGATTACATCCTCCAACATGGACGGCCAATAGAACTGCTCTTTAACTCGTTGCAACGTTCTATTCTGTCCTCCATGTCCAGCCAGTTCACAATCATGACATTCTTGCATGACGAGTGTCCTTAGAGATCCAGCTGGAACATAGACCTTGGTTTGCTTATAAAACCAAAGGCCATTGCGAAATGAGAGATGACGTACCAATGGATCTCTCTCTTGTTGGCTGGTCCAACGTTGAGCCTGAGGATCATCTGGCAATGCTTGTCTGATTCGATCCAAAAGCTCTTCAATTGTGTCTTGGGTTGTTAACGCTTGGACACGTCTGCTTAACACATCCGCTGGAATATTTTCCTTCCCCTTTTGATACCGCCATTCGATATCAAAACGTGCAAGCTCCACTTGCCACCTCTGTTGTTTACGTGACAAACGAGGTTTACTCTGAAAGTATGTATTACCCTCACAGTCCGTTACAACAGTAACTTTGCTTGGTAACAAATAATGCTCCCAACGTTTCAGACAGTGGACAACTGCGAACATCTCCTGTTCATGAGTAGCCATTTTGCCTCTGTTTCTGAAAACTTGTGACTTTCGTAAGCCACTGGATGCTTTTCTTGCATCAACACTCCTCCAATGGCCCATTGAGAAGCATCTGTGTGAACCTCGAAAGGTTCTTCCATCTTTGGAAGAGCTAGCACGGGCATTTCTGTCAGTGCTTGTTTCAACTCTTGAAATGCTCTTTCAGCTGCTGGATTCCAAACAACCTTGGAAGTCTTGCGTAATAAGCCAAACAAAGGTGCGGCTTTATGCGCAAATTGATAAACAAAGCGTCGAAAATATGTGGCTAACCCAAGAAAAGATCTGAGCTCATGAACACTCTCAGGTCTCTTCCATTCAACAATGGCTTGAATCTTAGCCCTGTTAAGATGAATACCCTGCGCATCGATCAAACATCCTAGAAACACCACACTCTCTTGTCCAAAAGAGCACTTGCTCTTCTTGAGATAGAGTTGATGTTCTTCTAGACGCTTAAACACCATTTCAACATCTGCTAGATGCTGATTCCAAGTGGATGAGAAGATGATGATATCGTCTAAGTACACGATAACACTCTCATCCAAGAGATCTCTGAAGATCTCGTTCATTAGCCTGCAGAAAGTAACAGGTGCATTGGACAATCCAAACGGCAACACTGTATACTCAAACAAGCCATACCTCGTCCTTATAGCCGTCTTTTCTTCATCTCTTTCTTTGATCCGGATTTGATGATATCCAGAACGAAGATCCAACTTGGTGAAGTACTTTCCTGTGGCCAACCGATCTGTGGTTTCATCCATGAGAGGAAGAGGATACTTGTTCTTGACAGTAACCTTATTAAGTGCACGGTAGTCTGCACACATGCGGATACCACCATCTTTCTTGGCCACGAACAACACCGGTGCAGCATAAGGTGATATGCTGGGTCGTAAGATACCTTGAGCTACCAACTCTTTCAACTGAGTCTTCAGCTCTGTTAGCTCATCAAACGACATGCGTCTTGATGACACTGCAATAGGTGTAGCCCCAGGAACCAGATCAATGGCATGATCCAAGGCTCTCCTCGGAGGAAGTCCTGTTGGTAACTGGTCTGGCATTATGTGAGAATACCTCTCAATCAATGCTTGCATATCAGGATGTATGGGAAGAGCAGCAACACGTTCTTCCTCATCCGTCTCCACCTTGGGTTTAGACATCACTGCAACCCAAGCTTCGTCAACCAACTTGATCTGCTTTCCAAACTGTCTGGCCGTTCAGATCTGAAATGCCACCTTGACTCGTTGGAACCTACGAGCAGCATGGTTTGGCTCCTTGGGTCTCTCTTTGATGATCAAAGGATGTGGTTGACCCAAGTCCCATCGATCCATGACTATGACGTTCCCTTCTTGAACATCTAGCTTGGCTTTGGTCTCTTGTAACCAAGACCAGGACAAGATACCTTCCATCGTGTCGCCTAAGCTCATAACTAAAAACTCATGTCTCATAGTTACCCCTCCAACAGTAATAAGAACACTCATGAGCTTTTCTGTAACGGTTGTGCTACCTTGCACAAACCTTACCAACAATGGGCTCATGATCTTGGTTCTAGTCACCCCTAAAGTTCTGACAAGTTTTTCATCCAAGACATTCACATCTGCTCCAGTATCTATAAGCAAACAACACCGGTGGTTTCCTATTTTTACTTCAATCCACGGTAGAAAATCTCCATGTTCTACCAAATGCTCACTAGCACATACCTCTACTTCAGTAGTCGCCTCAACTGGGTCTTCAACACTGGTTGTCTCTTCAGTTGTCAACCCACGAACGTTGCTCGTCGTTGAACGTTGAGGACACTCACGAGCGATGTGACCATCCCGTCCGCATCGAAAACAGATGATCGTCCTTGAAGGTGTAACACTGCTAGCTCCACTGCTCCTAGCACCTGAAGTCGAAACTTGGTTGGATCCTGCATTGGATGCATAAGATCCAGTAGGTCGGGTCTGAGTAGGACCACGAGTAACTCCTTGCTGTTGAGACCCACGAGGAAACCTCCTTCCCGCTGCATCAAATCCTCCACCACCACGTCCTCTACCACCTCTACTCTGAGAGGACGCTATCTGTCCTTGAGGATTGCGCCAAAATCCTCTACTAGGCTCGCCATCACTTGTTCCACGTTGAAACTTGGAGGGCTGCACGGTGTAGTTACGTTCCCTAGTGTTCTCTGCTGCTTCCAGAAATGCAAACAAGTCTTGCATGTCCTCGGACTTATGAAACATAACCCAGCTATCAAACACACTAGCATAGAAACCTTGCAGACCTTTTTTCAAGTGAAACAGCAAGTCGGTGCGATCCACCATGTGCAAACGAGTAACCAACTCAGAAAATCGCTGGAGATACTGTCTGATACTCCCTGTCTGTCTCAGATGAATAAGTTCTAGTCGAAACTGTGTAGCTTCATCCACTGGTACCAAATGTCGTCGGAGTTTATCCTTCAGCTCAGGCCAAGTGGACATAGGAGTTGTACCGTTCAAACTTCTCATCCGTTGTTGACCTCCATACCATTCCTTAGCCTCTCCTTCCAGTCTACTAACAGCATAGGTGAACCAACTACGCTCATCGAAATTCTCCAGGTAATTCTCCATTTCAGTAATCCATAACTCAAACCTGGAAAAGCTTTTCTCACCGTTGAAGGCTGATGGTGTCGCTGGTTCAGCCCACTTCACTTTCCGCTTGTGCCCTTCTTTGGCTGAGCTGCCTTCCGCAACATTCTCTTGCACCTTCTGTGATCCATCTTCATTCTTATCTGCTTGAGCAATATCAATTTGCTTCTTCGTCTGGTAGTCCTAAATCCTTGACTTGCTCGATTTGCAGTACATGGACCTCCGCTTCCTTCTCTTGTGTCGCTTTTGCTTGAGTTAAATCCGCCTTAAGCACCTTGTTCTCAGCTTCTACTTGCTCAAGTCGGCCTTCCAACTTTCTCAGCAATGCTTTCATCTCGTCCAACTCGGTCGACACAACCTCCATTGTCGATGGTGTTTAGCAAAGACTCAACTTGAGCCTGCTCTGATACCAACTGTAACGTTCGACCGCAGATCTCGGAACAGATTCCTTTATCTCTAACCAATGAACTGCCGAACGTGAACCTCCCTGAAGACCTGTATACTTTATTTGTGTCTCTAGATCCAGTTCGTTAAACTATCCGCTAATAAGCACAGAGGATTTAATAACTGTTGAACGGGTCTCGAATAACCAACTAGTCTTTTGTAGGTCTCGGGTCAATCTTAGGGTACTAAACACAAGTGGAACTATTCTAGACCTGGGTTGCCTAAAATTTGGGCAGCGCTTCCGCTATTGGTGATCAAGTCGGAACGCCAGGACCCACAAGGAGCAACCGCCAAGACTGAGAGACCTAGTAGATGCTAGGAAGTAGGAAGGCAAAGCAATTACACCAAAATAAAGTCAACACAACACCAGATGCGCCCAACTCAGTTTTGGCACACAACCCAAGCCTACTTATCAGAATGGAGGAATTCACGGGCTCATATACATTACATGGCATTTACTTGCTGACAAGGTCACGCAGCGCTCTTGGACCGACAATTCTTCACTACTCAGCAACTCCAGAACTAAGACTTCACCAGAGAACCTAATTTCACTCTGAACGCCCTGATTTCTGTTACTCAACAGATCAGACCCCAAGTCAGCGACCTAATCAACACCCCAAGTCTGCTCTCCAGATCTGCTCTCCAAGTCTACTCTCCAAGGAATCAGATTTGCATGCTCTCTGTTTTCTGAACTTCAAGATACAATCTCTCTATTCTGAAAATACAGTCTTCTCTCCTCATCACCAAGAGTGCTCTTCTCCCAAAAACTGAAACTGAGAATGGCCTCTTTAGGGCTCGCGACACTCTTTTATCTAGTCTCCTTGAGCCTGCTTTATGACCATGCAGCTGCCACTTTTTGGTTAATCACTGCCCGAATGCCATCTGGTTTGGGGAAAAAGCAAAAGGTGTTACAATATCCTTCGATAGATACTCTTTCTAGACCGAACCTCGTCGTACCCCCTCGTACGCATGACTTAGAGTACCCAGTAGTCGTCTTACCCCGCACGATAGTACCATTCAACCATGCGAGCTTGTTGGACGAGAGTGAAGCAAGTAGCAAAGCGTAAACCAATGTAGACTAAGTGAGTTTTAAACCCCTCTCCTGGTACCAAATGCTGCTTGTGGGAATATTTTTGAAGATCTTTTAGATTTGAAAGTTCTTTCCAGAAACTCTTCTCAAAAGTTTGACCTTTCCAGCAGCTGTATTCAGTCTTGCAGTGAGTAAATGCTAAATTATTATTTTTTCCAACTGTAGTACTCAGTGAGACGCATCCACTGATACAAAGTACTCTATCGGACTTCGTCTACCGATTGATAGGACAATAGTCTCCACACATGCGCCTATCTGTGTAATTGCCATACATATTTTTCTTTGCTGGCATAACTGTGACAGATGCATACTCTCCATGCAACATCTCCACCAACCCAGCTTCCACCTTGAGTCCTACTCTGGATCAAAGTTCTCTCAATGTCACTGTATTTGTAAGGACGTCGAAAGATTGGCGTGTCATTAGCCAAGTTGATCCGTATACCCGGTCCCTTCAAGGTACCCAAATCTTTCATACTAAAGGCAAAACAATTCCTGTAGCTCTTCAGGAATCTCTGAACTCTTCGTCTCTCCTCTTCTATAAGCTTGGGTCCAATCTCTAGCTCTCAATTATCCTCTGTCACCATGCTAGAGGTAGAAGACGAAGTCGTTGACTGCTATCTTGCAACCTCTGGAGCAGTTTCCTTCTGCTCACCACCAACAACCTCCACCGCTACTGTGCGAAAAACTTCTACAGTTCTAGCTGCAAGCTCCACA
This sequence comes from Asterella californica, assembly GCA_036924285.1. NCBI lineage: Eukaryota > Viridiplantae > Streptophyta > Marchantiopsida > Marchantiales > Aytoniaceae > Asterella > Asterella californica. The sequence continues at coordinate 26,870,229 of JAYKYS010000006.1, read as the reverse complement.
CTCTCTCCTACGACATCCCATGATGTCCAAGGATGATGAACTCCATGCGCCTCGCCCCCAGCCTTTGTCTCCACCGACCCGGTAGGCAAAGAAATCAGGAGTGTCGGAGCAGTAACACCCGTCGATCGCATCTGACGCTGCTCAGCCAATCCAAGACTAACAATCCATGTCAAACAGTTCAAGTCCATTGCTTGATCCAACACTTGACGACATGAAGCCTCCGACACCGAAGCTACTGCCGTCGTACCCGTAGGAGAACTCATCGCTCTCTCTCTCTCGTCGGCATTGGGCTCCACCAATTGTTGTAACCGAGCATCCCACACAAGCCCGGATCCTCCATCTCTGTAAGCATGTGACGCTGGAAGGCTCACCAAAGTGGGTAACGCTACCATAAGTCATCTCGTCAGAACTGAAGTCAAGGTGAAATGACGCAGTTCAGTCTGGATAAAACCGATTTATGGAGGGGAAAAATTTGAAGAAAACGGGTCTATGTAAATGGTATTATCTGTTATTTGTGGACCATGGGATTTTACATGTGAATCTACCACAGCGAGACTCTGACTAGAAGTTTCGTTAACAGTTTGCAACGCATGCAACTCTAACCGTACGAGCAATAGCTTAAACCCATTACCAAATTGGAACACTTGACTAAGCTAAACCACTTGGGACACAGATCTAGGTTATCCATACCCTTTGTACCAATAGTGGAGGTTTAACACCTGTTTTTACCGGTTTACTAGAGCCCAAGGATCTTCTGATTCCTAAGATGTTTTCTTTCTGAAATAGAGTTCTCTTCCAAATTGTAAGATCGTAAGAAGTTGAACATAAATGACTATTTAGTGCAGTGTCACATCAAATAACATAATTCCAAATAGATTTTCAACAATCATTTCCATTTTAGAGCGATCTTATTCGTATGAAATTGCAATTGTCAACTAATAGGCATTAATGTTCGGAAACGGAAAAGCATCTTACGAGTTAGAAGACCCTTTTATTCAGGGAAGAAGACATCTTACGAATCAGAAGATCTTTTGACGTTTATTTTCACGATTTGACTTGATAATGTTCGTTCTTATGTCTACTACAACAATGCGTCGATTATGAAATCAGGAAATTTTCTTGGGGAAATGAGATTTTTATAGAAATTTCTACAGATTTTTCTCATTTCCCGAGTTTTTTTTATGAAATGAGAATTTCTTGTCGTGTGATGTATTTTGTCATATTTTCATACGGTTAAAACTGAGAGATTGCAACAAGACTCGATGTGAAACCTAGAAGGAAGTGAAGAATGAGTTTAGCTGCAAAAATTATTAACGAATAGCCTCGCAATTTCATTCCAAGCGTATATGCATGCTCGATGAACTTTTGAGAATTTTTGCTCATTTATTGTTATCAAGAAAATTAATAAATATTAAACAAAAATAATTTACTAAATAGAAAATAATAAATTCTTGTTATAAATATTAACTTATGTCTGAAAATGCGAATAAATGCTGAGTTGACTGCAACACTTCAGAAGGTAGAAGTCCAGGAAGCTATAGTTATTTAATATATTCATTAAATGTAAGTTTAATTTATTATTATTTAATTTATTATTATTTAATTTATTACCATTTAATTTATTCATTTAACGAGCATGCATATTCACGCATATTCACGAGGGTGAATAATTTATGCGTCCAAAGTGAGGTTTCGGCTGGGAGCAGGAAAACTCCAAGCGGGGGGTGCGGCTGGTTTTCGGTTGGTGGGCTGCGGGTAGGGAGGGGTTAGATCATGGTGTGCGACCGGTTTACAAAATGGGCGGCCGTTGGCATTAAGGCTTTAAAACATATCGGCAGGGTGTCGTGCCGTCGTGTCAGAGTGCCGTGCCGTTTAACGATACAGTGTCTATATTAGTATATAGAGAATGACTATACTTATATAACCAACATGTTGAAGTTAGTACAACGGTTATGTGTCTCGTTTGGAAGCCGGACGTCGTAAGCTCGAAACCAGGATCACACAGAAGAGTGAACATTTTCATTAAATCTTAGACGAATAATTAATCCTTAAATTATCATTCTGAGATAAAAACAATCATGATTAATTCTGTCTCAGACTAAAGGGGTGTCTTTGTAAATTAATCATCACTATACCACTCCACGAAGAGTCCAGATTGGTTACACAAGTGAGAATATTTCATCTGGAAAAATGTCAACTCTCTAATAAAGAGACTGAACTGGGATCAGGTCATTATGCGGGCTTATGCAATGTAATGTGAATATGCATGCGTATATCTTTGGTTGTGTAGTTTATCGTTATACGGTTTCAGTTTCATTACTTCCCGTTATACCTTTAAACCGTGAATATATTCATTAAATTCGCAGTTTGATATCTCAGCGTTAAGTAGTTTAGTGGTGCGATTATAGCTTTGGCAGACTAGTTCATCGTATCTCCATCCAGTCAGTCATTCATTGTTGACACAATCTGACATCAGATGGCCCTTTAGATGTGTGAATAATTAAATTTTGAATGGTTCTTCCAAGAAACAGAAAGTCCGTAGAAAAGCTGATCAATAACTTATAAAACATTACAGCTCAAAGGCAGGACAGCAAGCAAGCAATCTCTCCCTCCTTGTTGGAGTTCCCCCGCTAATTTCGATAGACTGACGAGCCACCTTTATATATATTAGTACCACATGGGGTTTCAGTCGTAGATCTCCATGCCTCCATGTGATTATCGTACACATAACTGAGGACGACAGTTTCGTGTTGTGTGAATGAATGAGTTGTGTTCTTATGCAATTTGAAAGTCTAACTTCCTTGCTTATTCACTTCCTCCATCTTCCAGGAGTTTAAATTATTTTAATTTCATTAGTGGTTTAATGAGTAGGAATTATCGGTACTCGGGTCAAACCTTATGGGTTATCTCCTACTCTTTTTGTGTTTCTAAGCATGGACTAATAGATAACTTTTATAAAATATTTTAATTATTTATACTTATTTAGTGTATATATATATTCTCGATAACATTAAACGAGCAAAAGTCCCCGGAGTTAATCCAGCATGCAAAGTCTTTTTCCAACGCAATCGCGTCTTCTCTGCTTGTCTTTTTCCTTCTCCCCGGCAGCGGTTCGCTTTGGATGCATATTCAATCTACATCTTCCATTCTAGCATCGGAATATTTCACAGTTCACTGAATCAAATATAAGTATGCTGGATGAACTTTTGAATAACTTCTGTTCTTTTAATGATATAGGAAAAGATATATGTGTTAGATAATAATTTTATCTTAAGTAAATCAAATAATCAAATAAATTTTTAAATTAATATATATTAACTGGACCAACCGGTGTGAAAAGAGCGAGATTTAACCTATAAGTGCAAGGTGTCCAGATACATTTTGGAAGATATAAGTGAAACAGCTTGCTCAGTTCAAATAATCAATTAATAAACAGATTATTTTATTCCAAACGGAAGAGTTAGGTAATGAATTAAACTGCCTGTGAATTTTCCCTTTTTCCCAACTTTGGAAGAGATGAATATATAAATCAGATGGACTGTGAAAATGTGTATTATGGTTTGCGTTTTCCTCTGGATTCTGAATATACAAATTAAACATGTTTTTCCATCGTTCCCTTTTCACAACATCCTCTAACTTCTAGTGTTTATGCATGCTTCATAAGGTTTGCACTAGAAGGGAGGAAAGTGACAAGCAAAAGTAAATCTTGTTAGAGGATTGATCGATGTTGGGGTATAATTACCGTTGGTAGTAAGCATGTATATTTTGTTCTTTGATATTTTTAACCAATAGGGTGTTGTTTTTGTTATCGTAACTTTTCTAGATGTATAAGAAAACTAAGATTTGACGCCGTGTTAATATTAACTAGAAGCTATAAGGAAATCAGAGTTTGAGTGCCAAGGTGCTCCTTCCACTATTTTCATGCTTTTTCTTGTTTATACAATAGACGGTTGCTGTGGTAACTGTCCTAATCTAGTCTACGTGAACTCGAATCTCACTCGAAAGGAAAGAAGAATGGGATTTTTGAATAAACTAAACAAGCTTGTAATGGAATTGCGAGACTATGCGTTAGCGATTTCTCTAGATCTATTCACTTTCATATTTTTTCCAGTTTTCACGACAACTCTATCAATTCGTTACTGCTATTTTCTTTTTTTTCCAGATTTCATCACAACTCCAACCATCCTTTCCACTACACGACAAATACTCCCCCTTTCCTTTCTGGTTTCAGAACGACTTCATCCGTCTGGACGTATAGCTATGTTAACGCATAGCAACAAGAAACTACGCTTACAATAGAATTGTGGGGCTATGCATTAACAATTTTTCTGGAGATATTTTTTTCTTTGTTGCTCTTTTTGGTTTCTAAGACTACTTCATCCGTCTAGACTGGTACTTCTTCTTTTTTCTGGTTTTTATAATGCTTACGTCCATACGTTGAACTTGTTCCATTACACGATAAAAGAATTACTCTATTCCGTTTAGTTTCACAACCGACACTTGTGACTATGCTTGCCATGGAATTGCGGAGCTATGCATTAACGATTTCTCCAGAGGTATCTCCTTCTTTGCTATTTCTGGTTTTCACAACGACTTCATCCATCTGGTCCCACTACTTCTTTTTTCTTTCCAGTTTTCGGAACGATTTCATTTGTCCATTTCACTACACGGCGAAAAAAAATTTCCTCTTCTTCCTGGTTTCACAATCAACGAAGAGCTATGCTAATGCATATCAATAAAAAGCTCTAGTAGGAGGAGTTAGATGAATTCTGAACTCATTCTAAAGTGAAAGATTTAACTAAGTTTTTAATGAAATAGACACATGATTTTAATAATTTCGTCTCACTAATTTAGATGTTAAACTAGAGGACTTTGTTACTGATGACAGTTTTGACATCGAGAAATGGAGAGCAAAACGAGTAGAGAGGAGACTTACAACTTGTATGCATATCTTTTTGAAGAAAAATGAGAAGCTTCTAAATGAAAGCGCAAGTGCTTCACATGAGCAATTTTTGGTTATGAGAAAGGATGTACTTTGCTGGACATTTATCTTTATTTTTCTTTTCCAAAGGTTACATTGTGATAATGGGCGAGAAGTATTTGAACATATAAAACATTGCAGAGTAGAATTAAGTCATACAAGCAGCTGTGTAAAGTGATAATAATCTAGCTCTTGTTTCAAAATACTAGCAATGAACATTTCATGACCTAATGCAATATTCGTCAGACTTATATAATAAAAGATTTTAAAGATTTTTTTAAACAAAGCTGTGGAATACTAAATTAGTATACCATGACTTTGTTGCAATACTCCTTACTAGTTAAAAGAAATGCAAGTTGTTTCTTTTCTCAAGACCTTATATATTCTATTTATCCCCATACAAAAGTTTCAAGCTGTATCTTCCTTCACTGTTGAAAAAACATGTTATCACATTTTAGAATCTCCCTCAGGTTTAGAAACTTCCTCCTCTATGTTACTATACAGTCGCTTTGAATATAACACTAGGATTAAGGTTAAAAACCTCTCCAGGAAATATCATGGAAACAGACTCTTAACTTATAGTAGACTCATGTCATAATCGCATCAAATTTATTGAGTTTTCTTTATTTAGAAATTCTTTAAAATATTATTGCTCTCTAAGCAGTTCCAGTTCGTGTGGCTTTCTGCAGTTTTTTGTGATAATAAACTAACTGTATCATATCGACTTCTGTTTTTTGGGTCTTAGAGTTCCTCATCATTATTATCAAGTCCAAAGACGTAACAATCCAAAAAATTATTAATCAAAAAGCAACAAAGAGGTTCACAAAGATTATTTCATAAACTGTGGAGAAAGAGGACCAGAACCTGCTGAAAAACTATTAACTTTAGACAGTGCGGTGACGTTCTTATTATAGAGCCTCAACTCCAAAGAACAGTCTTCCAAGCATGGTGCTATTATGCCTAAGTGTGTGTCACACAGGTCCCATGTAGCAATATAATCTAGTAAGGCTATAAGGGGTCTCAGACGTCGGTTGTAAAAAATGAAGTGACGTCCAGTCCAAGGGGTCGTTATTCAAATATCAGACACTATAAGAAACTCAGTGTATACACATTGCAAAATATCAGACTGAAGATTTTCAAAGTGTAATGAAAACTAGAGATTGGTTACGTCGGTATAATAAATTCTTCTAGACCACTTCCATGGGTGGTGGTCCGTAAGTTTATGACCCGATAGCCATAGAAAGTATTACGGCCACTACTGAAACCTTTTACGGCCAATGTTTGAGACCTTTTAATGTCTTACCATATCAACTTTCCCAACTAACAAATAAAGTTCTCACCAGAGGATAATCGCAGAAGGTAAATCTTGGGGTACAATTGGAACGAACATAGGCAAGGCGTCGTCCATAGTATGATCACTTTTGCTGGAACTCTTTTGTATTAAACGTAATTGGAAAAATATGTACTAAATAAAATAATAAAAATGATAAATCATAATATAATCTAATTGTTAAATATTACATCCAAGCCGGAGTTTAAAAAATACCCCACAAGTGAAATGCTTGTAAATGCGCTCTAAAAGTTATATGAATGAAAACCTGTCAAGTTAAAAGAAACGAGGTTTTGATTGAAAGAATAATTTATTACTTAACCCTCCTTCACTAAAGGATTAGGTAATAAGTTAAACTGCTCAGTTCTTGGGCGGACATATTCTCCTATCTATCTAGTCTGTACGTGCTTATCAACACATCCATCTAATCCATCGGATCCTTAATTAATTCTTTGGTTGGATCGATCCGATGGTAACTTAACTACCCAGACTCTCCACATGAGCTCGGTTTAGATTCTTATTTCAACTTCAACTAGAGAGTATGCATTAGTAATTACATCGGCTTGATAAATGTACAACGTCTGGGGTTAGCTAGTCAGACCATTTTAGTTAACGTTTTTTGTGGTGGAACTGAAACTTTCTGTAACTCTTGGGGCTTGTGTTTGTCCCAATCTTTCCACGAAGCCTTTTCTGAGCCTGACGAAAGCGCTGCTCAGAGCTTTCTTACTAGTAAGCTTTCGTGCTATCTAGCCATGAAGTTAGTCCAAACTTCTGTCACTTATAGTTTTCACACATGACCCATAATTAATAACGGATTCTACGTTTCCGATGATCAGAATGAGGACTATACTTCGGATCCACGGTTGAGAGTCATTCATTCCTTGGTAAATGACATGTAAGTAGACGATACGTGCATCGTATATTTCTGTGAGTCAAAAACACTTTAACAAGTACATGATTGTATCAAAACGGGTCAACTGCGTATCCTGACCGTAGTACCTACGAGCAGTATACGTAAAATCTGAGAAGTACTTCGGAACTCTTCTGTCTGAAGTAGCTTCGGGAGTAAGTTGAGTTGAAATCCAGACTTCCAGTACGGCTGGCTGCGTGTCCTTATCCACGTTTCGGTTGAGTTTTATGCTGCACATCTAAGCAGTGATTTTACAGTGCAGCTTAGCTCTTAGCGAGCGGGACATAAGACTCGATTTTTCCATATGGATGTCTCTGGATTGTACCTTAATCGACCCCAGCTACTACAGAGTAGTCTGTACTCGCTCCAGGAGTAGGTTGCAGTGCAAAAGCCAATGTAGACCTGGCTGGTATGGCTTCTTGGACCTCGTCCGTCACCTTTAGGTGACTACCGACCTATTCTGTTGAAGCAGGAGTTATGCAAAATCGATGCCATGTCCCTGTTTCGATCGTCACCCCTGGAAACCTGATCTCAGTTGGTACTCTAAGCTAGTACGCACAGATTAGAATTAAGTCTCGGATCTGCAGACAAGCATGATATCTGCGTCTGTTGGATTACTTTCTGTCTTTGCTACCTTGCCAGTCACAGGATTTCCAGCTCTCCCTTCCGGTTGGTTGGAACGTTCACAAGATTAAATGAGACTGCCTGTGACAATTTGTGAACCCAGAATGAGCTCTAAGCCTTTCGGCCGAACATTAGCTCCTCTGTGTTTCCCAATGATTCATTGATCGCATCACTGGTCTGCCAAACACCATCACAGGTGAAACATTCGAATAGTAGTAAGGACTACAGAGAAACTTGGATATCAAGTGGTAGTGGCTTGAATAAAATCGAAGCCCGTGTAAAGTTGGAAGTTAAGAGCTCTTTCAGGCCTACTGCGTAAAATCTTTCAATACAAAAGCCTCTAACTCACTTCAAAAATCTTCAAAGCATTGGCCACCATTCCTTCTGCTTCACACCTTGAGCTCTGTTTTCACTAGGCGTACTGCGAAAGATCTTTCAACACAAAAGCATCTGACTGACTTCAAAAATCGTCAAAGCGTTGGCACCATTACCTTCTGCTTCACACCTTGAGCTCTGTTTCCACCACCAGCGGTTTTGTCTTTGACTGCCTGCCAGTGGGTGTCGTCCGCAGTGCCTTCCTTGGCGCTTTCAGCCTCACCACCTTCTTGTGGCTTACCGCCATCGGTGAATCCATGGCCTTGGGCTTCTTGTGGAGCTCGCTGCATCCTACCGGCCAGACAATTCTCAGTCTTCTCCACCTCGTGTGCAGCTGAGCCTCGAGTCTGAGCAGCTGAGGACTGTTGAGGTCCCACGTCCTTAGTCTGCAGAGCTTTCCGCTCGGCAGAGTTCGAATCCCATATTGACTTATCAGATACCACTACGTGTGTCGCTGAACTCGAAATGAAGGTAGAGTGGATACTTTGCTCCAGATACACTCAACGTTTCCATTTATATGAAGAGGGAAGTGCCGAGCATGAAACTTTTGGGCACCTGAAAAAGTTCGATTCCGACACTCGTCAAAGACGACCGTCTAGACAGTGTAAGAAGCTGAAAACCAGTCTGAGAAATTCGTTCTGTTATGCTGGAATAGACCTTTCCAGGTGACAACCATTCCACGCGTCAAGCTTGCCCGGAACCCAACAAGCTAGTTGTAGCTGTGTCGACTTCTAAACTCGAAGTTCAGTTGTCATCTTAAGTACGAACCTTAAGTTGTCTGTATATCATCCAACACATCCACTAGACGCCGGGCCATCGGCCAATGAATCCACAAAGCCATTCTAGCAGCATGGGCGTGTCGCTCGCTGGGTATTCACTCTGATAAAGCAGCCCCTAAGGGTACCATATTTACTTTTAATAACGAAACAACTCATGCTAGCTAGGAGGTTGGGGGACTTGAGCACTGAGACTGCCAGTGGCTTGGCTCTGCTCACATCAAGTGGCGTCGTCTCAGCTTGTCGCGTTTTAACACCTCAATCAAATAAGTAGAAAGATCAAATTATGATGCAACAACAATAAGATCACAGCTTTTGGTTAAGGTAGGCTAAGAATCTTGAAACTTTGCGAGGCTACAATGTTGTCCTGTATCGGGAAGCGTGAAAGAAGAAAGACGAAAAAGTTGTGAGGTACGTCTCGTAGTCAGAAGATGCACCTGTCGAACGACTGAGGCAGAGCTACGTGTCAACTTGCATGCTCTGCCTGCTTCTTTTGCACTTGACTGAACCTGGGGCCGACACTTGATCACTGCCCACGTCAGGAACGCTATCCTGCTCAAGACAAAAAGCGTGGAAATCATAGTCTGGCATGGGAGAAGTAGCGATATGAATGAGTGTACAGTAGGATACGAATCATTTTCCCGTTAGTCGGTTAAGGTTTTGACAGGAGAAAGAAATCGCAAGCCGGTGCAGTTTGAGGATGGCCTCAGAGCAGTACGATGCTACTCAGGCGCTAGGTGCAGACAGTGATAAGAAGACCGACGCTTCCCGCCTCGATCAAAGGGATGAGGAAGCCAAGGACTTGAGAACTGACAAGACGGGGAAATCGAGTGTGCGTATAGCTACAAAAGAAAAGATGGAGGACGTCATGCAGGAAGGGACTGTTGATATGAAGAAAGCAGAGCAGGATACGTAAGGCTTCTGTAAGAGCTAGTTTGCATACTAGAAGTCTTAATTATGGCCGGTATGTATCCTACTCACTTGTTCATCGTTTTGCTCTTTACCTTTTCCTTCAATAAGCTACAGCGATAGCATAGTGGATGGTCACTCTGTGAAGTTTACTTGCTCAGTGAAATGTGCAGACAGACAGAAGCCACGGATGGAGGAGAGACTGCATACGTACGTACAGATAACTGGATGGCTGTCATCAGCGTAATAAAGACCACACTAGGGACGCAGTTTAGCTGCACAAGATACGTTTGTAAATTCATCGGTCTTTAGCAATCGCTGCGCAGACGGACAAAATCAGATTTATAGTAGAAGGTTCTGACCCGTCGATCTCGATTGCCGACTCTCTGTTGCTGAGAGCACATACATCTTCATACTGTATGATTGTTATCGACACCCAAGTCAGCAGTAAGGTCGTACGCGCGGAGGAGGATAAACCCCCGTTGATTCACTCTTCAGTGGCGAGAATTCTAGCCTAAGCGGACTGTTGTCATAACGGGAGGGATCCTGTGGGATAACCAACCAATCGCCAGAGTAGTCTAAGACTTTACACCCTTCGGGCACAATAAGCTCGTAATGACGAAGAGATTCAGCTGTTCAGGAATAGAAAGTTCCTTTGCATCAACTAGAGAGACATAGTACTCCGTCTGGCCGTTTAAGCTTGTAGCAACCGAGGGGGATAGATATCCTCAGTTAAGAGGGATCGATATCGTCAGTTAAGAGTTTACGAAAGTCTGAGGAATTGTTTGCTTTCTCGTCGTGACAATAATGTTGTCACCATAACTTCCGGCTCGTTGAATGTTGCAGTAAAGGATCGGACGGGAGTTGAAGCCCTAACCTGTCATCGGACATCTACTTTTCTTGCCTTCTTCGTATATACTCAGTTCGCCTCGAATTCGGCTGCTAACTCTAAATCTCCTACCGCTCTTTGATTATAAGCATCCTTTTAGGAATTCAGTGGACACTTTGCTTCCAGCCAATCCTCAATATAACGAAGGATACATGAAGATCAAAGCAAAGATTGAACCTAGAACTAATTCTCGTGTTGTAGCCGCGGATCTTTTCACCCTGCGAGCCTGGTCCAGCTATAAGCAGCATTCTCGAGATGCACTGTTGAAGCGTTTGAGAAAATTGTACGCCTATATGAATATCTACCGGTTAGACATACAAACAAGCTTCTTACCTCTCCTGTCGTCACAGTAGAAGGAGCACAGGCCTCGAATCGTGAAGGGCAACTTGGATAGGCCATCTAACCCAGCTTGCCGTACAATCTTCAACCCATATACGGGCACGGGCGCATCGTTGAATGTTGTCAATCCAAAGCGGTGAAGATGCTAAGCACCAGCACCTGCTTTCCGCCGTCGTCACCATAAGGTTTCAGATCATCTGTAACGCAGTGAGATTGACTCAGAAAGATGTCTCACGGTGGAACAATCTCAGCCGACTGTCGTAGCGTTCATATGAAGTACAAGGTCGGGTCCCTCTGTTGCCAGCTTCTTGAGGCTTGGCTTGAGGTCGAAGTTGTTTATACGCTCAGAAGTCGCTTGAAAAGCTCTCAAGAAAATTTTCCCATGCCGAGCGAAGCGTACGTGTGTCGACTAATATCCAAACAGACTGTGGGAAGACAGATGTGATTGCTACAATGGACGCGAATCCTCGGTCTTTATTCAGTCTTGTTTCTCCTCGGTGCAGAAGTCAAGTGGGACCCTCTAGTGGACTCTCATTCTGACAAATTAATGCGTGTTTCGCACGCGTTACAGAAAGCCGGACGATGTGTACGTGGTCGTGAAAGCTAAAGTCCCTGACTGGCACCACGTCGAACTGGAACTGCAGTTTCAGGTTTGTCCCTCCGTGTCTCTCGAGTCCGTCCGTTTGTGTCCGTTGACGGTTTGCAACGTCTGCCTTTCGCTGTCATTGTCACGGATTCACGGCCTGCCTCCTCAAGCAGGGCCCTCCACGTACTGTCACGGATTCACGGCCTGCCTCCGTTTCGGAGCTTCGCTTCTCTCTCGCAGCTCTCTGTTCTTCGCTTCTGCTTCTTCTCTTCTTCTTCACGGCTTCTGGTCTACCTTCGCTTCGCTCTCGCAGCGCTCTCCACTCTAAACGCCCCAGCTCAGCTCTCCGCTTCGCTTGTGCTCCGTTTTCCAGAGACTTCCGGAGAAATCCGCAACTGATCCGAGAAATCCGTATCCGTAGCTACACTCACATCGCCTTTTATCGGCGGAATTTTTGCGGAATGCGGAAATCTACGGACAGTTCCGTAACCGAAAGTGTCCGGAGAACTGATAATCCGTCTCTGTAGAAACGATTTTATGTCCGTGGAGAAAATCGGAGAAATTCTGTGGACTGTGACAACGTGGTAAAAATGCCGATTCATCTCCCGGTATACAAGTGATTAATTACTGAAACGATCGGTGGAATAAATATCAACGGTTGAAAAATACTTCATCTAACGATTGCAGTTCAAAGCGACAGAACAGCGGGAATGAGAACCAGGAACGAAAACCAAGATCAAGTATCTTAACTACTCTTCGCTATATTCTTGTCCATGATGTTATGTCGCGTTGTATTCAATCAGTCGACCAGAGTGCAACATCGAACCGAGTTCTCAGACATCAGCTGCAAGTTTAACATCAATTCGATTTGTAAATTTCTTGAGATAGAAAATATTGTAAATTTCCTGCATGTGCAACCTGTAGGAGCAAAGAAGTTTCCACCGGAGAGGAAATGTGATTTATGTCAAGGTCTCCCGCCCCAGCAGTTATGCAACTGTTGAGTTTGAGAATTCAAAAGCTGAACGAGGGAGTTCCTGTCTGTAGTGACATTCGAGGAGTGGCGATGGAAGGGATGGAAGGCGAGCCAGTAACACTAACAGAGCCTATCACAGAGGCAATTGCCGCAGGCTTTGCAGCTTGACTTTTAGATAAGAAGAACGTGGAAGGCTTCGTGAAGCTGAAAATATCGATAGGTCATGACTCTAGACTCACGGTGAAATCTCTACAGGTAGAAGATTTTGTAATTGCAGGTTAATCTGACTGTTGGAGACTTTGAATTCTGTATCGACGAAAGACTTTCTTCAAGAGCTTCTGGTTAAGCATTTTTGCAGTGAATTACTAAGGCCAATTTTTGTGCAGTCAGTCGCAGCTCGAGACATCGCAGGGATGGGACTTGATGTTGTCCTCTACGGGTTAGTATTACCTCAAGGTGACAGGGTCCCAACGGGATCAATGATAGTGACCACGAATGACCTTCCTCAACCGGAAGTGCTGGCTGAGATGCTTCTGCACAACCAAACTCTGCAGACTTTGCTAATCTGTCTCTTAAACTTGTTAAAGCTTCAGAAAGCACAGTTATAGCTTCAGAATACGAGGGTAGGAGGGGATCGACCGGCGATCATACCAGATGATGAATCAACTTCAAAATCAGAGGCCAAACTTTGTACAATATTAAGAGTTACTTATGGCAATTACGGTAGGTGTTTAAGCCGGTAGCTAGCTATAGCAGTTGGGCCTGGCCCGACGAACAATTCAGTTTTGAGCTCAGAGGTTTCAGAGCTGACTTGATGGACAAGCAGGCAGACAAACATACATTTGCGTCAATCGAGAACGGAAGAGACAAGCACGAGATAAAGAGATGGTCTCATTTACTTCGTTGATCCATGTCAACAGGGGAACTAAACAAGAATGCAATGCAAACAGAGGAACTAAACAAGAACGCGCAATTGCATGCCGGCCGGTCATCTCTTGAATCTGTGTACCTGTTACATCCGGTTCATAACAAAATATTAACCGACGCAATCCGGTAACTCTAGAAATACAACTACTGATTACCGTTCTACGGACATCCATCATTATTTTCCGTAGCTCTCCGGATTCCGGAGAACGTACACCATGTGAGTGCAGCCTGAAAAGTTACTTCTCCGTAAAGCTGAAACATCAAACGCAGTGCGGAGAAAAAACTAGAGGAATTCTACGAAACGACCGGGTTAACAAAACTAATCATTATACATCGTGTCGTCAACGATTCATCTCCCCATTATTAAGTCACCATTACTTACAGAACGGGTATACATGAGAAATCAACGTTCTAAATCAAAATAATCGAACGGTTAATAATGGTTTTTTCGTTACGAACATTAAAACATTTCTTGAGCACAGAGTACAAAATTGAGATTTCTTGTGAAACGTTCCGACAGTCGTTCACCATTATGAAGTTCATAGTGAACTGCGATATTCACATACATTGAAAAGTGAGTAGATAGTTGGATTCGCTGTTGAGAATTTTTCTTTTTCTAAGTTCTATTTTCTGTCCGTTTGACAGTAAAGTGATTGACGATATTCTTTTTTCTCTCTCTCGCTGATTTTGATAGCCAAGACAGTGGAGTGGTTCTCTCTGACAGTGAAACAGTTCTCGTTGACAGCAAAACGGTAAGCCTACCTTTTTATCTGCCATTAATCAGTTCATACATCTAAGATTTAGCATACCAGACAAGGATGTGACAGATCTTCTATCTACTGATAGTCATTTCAATCGTCGAAAGGGGATGAAAACGTTAAATGGCTGTAGTTTGTAGATACGAGCATATTATATTGCAGGTGTACTAACTTGCTTTGATAGAGCTGTTGTTGAGACATAGAATCCCGTCGAGCACATACAAATGATGCAGTCTCTATAATTTAGGAGGGTGGATAGTCTAGAAGCTCTGTCAGTGGGTCCTTGTGGGTGATAGAGAAGATCCAACTAAAGACTTCCTGTCTTCTGAAATGTTGCTAGACACGAAGCTTATGTTCATAGTCAGCCACGGGATTGGTCGACCAGACCAAAGTCTACGTCGATACGTTTGGATTACTATGGACTACTATGGATTACTACTATACGTCTGGATTATTATCATCAGTCAATTTTCAGATCATGGAACTTCGACGCGATAACATGCTACTCCACCATGTACCAGCAAACATAATAGTATCTCTATATGTCCTATCTTTGATCTCACCAGAAAAGTGTTCAGATTACTCTCCCAGCGCTTTACTGACCTCGGTTTCAGTCTGCACCAAATCTCATCACAAAGTACAGAACCGTCACTGTTGTGAAGTAAATGCCTGAATGAGGATTGCTTGTTCACTACCGGTAACGGCCGCATGTGGTATTGGAGAGCCACTCTCCAGTTGGAAGACTAGTTCTTCGAAGAAATGAACCAACTAGAGTATGAGACTCAAGAACTTTTACACAATGCGGATTTATTGATTCTGACTTTAGTCTCTGATTTCAATACCTGAAAGTACTAATCAGCCAAGAATGCACGTCATCTTGAATTCCACCAGACAGAGACTATAGTCCTGCAAATGATACTATGAGGCTTCTATTCCTTTTGTTGTTCTATCTGATTATGAACTCTTTCGACAAGGTAGTATCTGAGTGTCTTAATTCGAGATTTTAACTTCTGTAAGTTATCCAGGTTGAGTGGCTCTCTTTTCAGAACCTGGTTGAAGATATTTCTAGAAAGGAGATAGGTGCTACGTTTGCTCAATCTCACACGGGGATACTGTACCTTACAAAAACTTTACAGATACGGAATCTTAAGCAAGCATTAGACTAAATTCACCACGAAGTCAATACACAAAACAGCTTAACAGTCAGTAGTGTTTGACGCATTGTTGTTGATGTTTAGGTGAGGTCCAGTGCAAAGACTTCCTGGAGCACCACAAAATCACGTTACTTTCAAGATATAATGAAGTGAAGGACCATAAAACTTGAAAGGTGATCTTCACACTTATGAAGATATAGTTCAGCAAAGTTGTTCCAATAAAAAGGTAAGAATCTTGATAGTTACAGACCAGCAACATACGAAGCAGGATTTGACTACGATTTGATGTATGCTTTGGCGTAAATGCTGATCCAGTACTATAACAATGTCATTCACTTTCTATGCACTATCTCGGAATAGCTAAAGGTGTCTTCACATACTGAAGCACACTATGGATATGATTGCACTAAAAGCACATATATATGTGTGCTTCTTTCTTCTGAACACTCAAGATTATCAGTGAGATGATCAGATTCTGTCACAAAGGTTTAGGAGAACGAAGCCACAGAAGTTTCTCCAATCCCTTCCGTGTAGATTTAACTGCAGCTATGACCGACAGCCATGCAATTGGCAACCATCATTACTATTATTATTCTCCAGTTCAGAGTAAAGGTTAAGGAGTTCTGAAGTTAACGCCAAACCTCATAGTCACAATATCCGCAGCATGAACACCTGAGTCTACTCGTATGTTCTGTCACAAAGGTTTAGGAGAACGAAGCCACAGAAGTTTCTCCAGTCCCTTCCGTGAAGATTTAACTGCAGCTATGACCGACAGCCATGCAATTGGCCTCATTACTATTATTATTCTCCAGTTCAGAGTAAAGGTTAAGGAGTTCTGAAGTTAAAGTTAAGAAGTTCTGAAGTTCTGAAGTTAACGTTAAGAAGCATTTTCTAAAGCGTTTTTGAGTCAGTGAGTCGAAGAAATTTGTGACCTTTAAACTCCACGTTGACTTTTCACACATCTAGTAATTAATCTTAGGAGGAAGAATTTGTATTTAGAGATTTATCATTTCACTTTTAACATGCTCTAATCTGCATAGAATAGTTTAAGCACGACCTTAACTGTTACTACGCTATGTAACTAAAACCACGTAGAGAAATAGCATGCAAAGTTACGTCAGTTAGTCTTCACGCCATGTCATGTAGTCTCAACCACGTCTGATAACATTCCAACATCGAGGTAGCCAACTTCCCCTTCCCAGTGAAGAGTCTAGTCGAGAAACGGTTTCTGGGCAAGGGTCCGGTCAAGCAATTAGTCTGGACAGTTTACAGGATGGAAAACCGAAGATCTAGCAAGAGTGTCGAGTGAGACCAGGTTGAGTTTGGTCGGGTCATAGTATCCCTAGCCGTTGTTTGATACCCACTCTCTGACGTTGTGTCTGGATATTATACGAGAATATTATCACTGATTTAGTTCAGTGGCTAAAATCAGTTTTCTAAAGCGTTAAACTGATTTAGCCACTGAACTGAATATTAAAACTGATTATAGTCAATGAACTGAATCCGATGCTCTACGGTAATTGAATCACTAGTGGTTATATGGCATGGACTATCTGAGCGACTTGGTGACATACACAAGCCTCGAAGTCTCAAAGTCAAAGCTATAGTCTGATATGAGTTTGTTCTGATCTGAATCTGATCTGAGGTTGTTCTGATTTGGGTTTGTTCTTGTTTTGATCTGAGTTTGTTTTTCTAATTTGTCAGGTTGTGTACAAAGAACTTGACTGAGAGCTTAAATTAAAGCTACCAAGGAGCGTTATACCAGCAACCACAAACTCATATTAATCATGTAAGTTTAGAATATAATCCCATGAAGACTTTTTTCTTTGTATATTGAATTCTGAAAAGAAGTATGTTGTGCGTGTTATCAGTTGTGTTTAGTGTTTGCAGGTCTATTGATCATGAAGATACTCAACAAATATCTTCTGGAGGAGATGATGATAGATGGTCTACAAACAGACTATGGCAAATACTGAAATGTTATAAAGTGATCAAGGTGGATCAGCTTCACAACGGGAATCTGAAACTGAAGCACTAGCATCAGTTAACAAAAAAGGTGAACAAAGAACCTTTCACAAACATGGTAGTCAACTTCAAACAGGTTAGAAACAAGATTGACTATCTTCGGAAAATATTCATGATGGAAAAGAGGAAATAGAATAGTACAGGTTCCATCGACTCTACGTGGGAATTCTATGATATGTGCTATGATCTGTTTGGAAGTTCCAGCAAGGTGGTTGGAGTTCCAAATGACGTAGATAATGGTATTAGTTCTGGATCAGTACCATTTGTGGATCTAAATGCTTTTCTTTCACCAGCACATCCTACACCTGAGTCTACTCGCATACGATCAGAAGAAGCTATGACTCAGTCATCACCGAACAGTCCTGATCCATCACCACAAATCAACCACCGGGGTGTTACTGGTCCTCTAAACGTTGGAAGAGATCACCAAGTTCTAGCTTGGCGTCAGCTCTTTATCGATTCACTGACGCTTACAAATAAAAAACAGAGGTTGATGCACAAACTGCATCTGTGTTAAAGGAGATTCTAGAGCTCAAGAAACGTCAGTTATTTTCTTCTCCATGAATATTCATTTCAACAGGTAATCATACCTTCTACTGATGATCACACCAGTATTTGTAAAGTGCTTGTCGTACTAGCTTTCATTCTCGAGTTTGAATATGTTGATGTTCTCTTGTATGCTCAAGAAGGGTTGTCCGTCTTGAAATGGTTGATAGTCCATAAGATCGGGTAGACGGTCAATTATACTGAGTTGTATCTCATTGTTGTTGATGAAGTTGTGAAGTATTACTGTAGCCATAAGACATGTAGGTACATCTTCTAACTTCATAGGCATTCCACCGTCTAGAACTCGCCACCTCTTCTTTAGTAGACCAAAAGTATGTTCAATACGTACTCGAGCTCTCATCTCCTTGACCATACTAATAGTCAAATGCTTTTTGCAGAAAGGTGCAAGTGGATATGCAGCATCACTTACAATGAATGGTTTCACTTGAATACTCCTTTCTCCATGCTGAAGTCTTGAGTTGTTGCTTGATGATTGCAGACGGAAGCTGTAGATTCAACATAGGTTCTTCGTACAACAGGTTGTTGGTGAACTTGTATCACAAAGAAGACACTCGAAGATGACTAGCGTCGTGTTGTGATCCAGGAAGAAGAAAAGCTACGTCAAGAAAGTTCTGATTTGCATCGCAGACTCCTTGGAGTAGAATAGAATGATAGTGATGTCTGTTCTAGTATTCTGCTGGATGAAATCGTTGTCTTGGTTTTTTAGCCAGCTTGATGTGACATCCATCTATTGCACTAAACATTAGTGGTAATTTTGATAAGGATTGAAACTTACGGATGATATTCTGTAATCGTTGACCTCTTGGTAATCCAACGAACTTTGAGAATAGTTTTTCTCTGCTAGCTAAGATACGACAGATGATGTCTGTATACTTGATGACAGTTGATCGTCCCACATGAAATTTATCAGATATTTCTAGCAACGTCATATTATGTGCAAGTCTGTATATAACAACAGCCAATGAATGTTCTAAATCCATTCGTTTACGTGCTAAACTCCACTCATGTATAATAGGCATGTATGGATCTATGAGCTCAACTAACTTACAAAATAAAGTATGATTCATTCTGAATCTCAAGTGCCACTGGTGATCTCTATCGATTTGCGGGAGAGTCCAAACTTCATGTAAAAGTGCTTCCCACCATGTATCTGCTTTCAGAAAAATCCACCACTATCTTCTTCTTGGGTGACCCGTAACGCATGAAGTCAAAGAAGAAATTAATACAAGAACAAATGAATCTTCAGACCCTCCTTGTAAACAAGTGATCCATGTATCTAAATCGTCGATGTTCCAATAATCTAAGTTCAGAAGTAAGAGCATGCAGAACTCCAGTACATCCATTATTGATAATTGTAAAGAATAAGTTTGTTCTGCAAAAAAAATTATATGTTAAAAAGAATACAGTGTTTATGAGCATTTGAGTAATATCAACTATGATTAAGAATAATCCCTTATGTTCCAAGTGAAAGCAAAAAAAACTGAAGATAAATGCAAAGCATGAACAAGCGAAAGAAAAACACACCAACCAAGAGAAGAAAAGAATGATCCGTACCTGAAGCATAAAGGTAGACTGTGTAGAATGAAATGAAAACACTGATTATAAGTAAGTTCCGGAGTATGGACCAAGTTACATCCGGTAGTACCTTGCAGGCGGGTGTCATTCCAAGAAAATATAATTTCAGTCGTTATCTTTCATCGCACGTACGTAACTCTTTTAATACCGGCTATGCAGGGTCGAGGGAGTCTAGTGGAGAGTGACAGGTTTCACGAGAATAAAACTCTGGAGTGATGATGACTCTCCGGAGCCTTACGGGAAACGGAGAACCCCTCCCCATGTGACCGTAGCCTCAGAGAATCACTCTTCGTTCGAGAGATTCTTCGCTCAGAAAATCGGTCCGTTTTCGCTCCAGTTGTCCTTGATCGTGGCTTTCATCCCGAATTTCATCACGATATGCTAAGTGGGAGTCTTGAACGAGCATAAGAGGAAGGGCGAATGGAAGACGACACGAGCAGATAGAGAGGGGGCGGGATTGCTGTTGAGACAAAAGAACAAACTTGCGTTTTTGTTCGTGGTTTCCATCGCTATTTGTTTCTACTTGGATCTACAATGTGAGAGTCGTGAACGAGCATAAGAGGAGGGGCGATTGGAGGACGACGAGAGAAGACATGGAGAGGACTGGATTGCTTTGAGATAAAAGAACAATTTTACGTCATTTTCACTGCATTTCTATGCTTGCTTCTTGGAATCTGGTGTAGTTATGACCGAGAAATGTAAAGACGTTGCTATATGTAGTCTATGTAACCAAATATTACCGATGAATATGTTCACGCGTGAGCGCAATGTTGCCAATCTGCTTGGATTAAGGATCTTTAACGGTGTAATATTTGTAAGGATAAAGGTGTTCGATCTGACATAAAAGATCGAGATGCCGATGTATTAGACGTGGAAGAAACTTTCAAGCCGATCGATAGCATAGATTGCGGAGTTGATAACCTCTTTGAAGTTTTCAAGGAGATTTTTGATGAGAGTGACTTGATTCATCGAGGTGCAGTACATTCAGCGAATTAGAATTGCTCTCGATGATGACTTTTTGATGTTTGCTGGATTAGGTCGTGAATTTCTACAAGCTGCTCATGATAAGATCGATGTAGAGAGGAGGTTTAATGTATTTGTGAATATTCATATCAAAACTGAACTAGAATGTGAGTCCGGGTATTATTGGACTCGCGTATCACCATCTCTAGAGAGAACATTCTTTGGATTACTGAAGATATTACTGAGGTATGTGAGACTGTGCAAGTTAACGAACTTTCTAATGAGGACATAGAACATGTAAGTGTATGTTCCGTTCTTAGACGAATACACGGTCTAGTGGAAAAGGGTGAGCCTGGTAGTAAGAGAAGGTGATAATATTTTGTTCTTAACTCGTGTTAATAAGTGTATTGCAGCATGCGAGAGAAAGTTGGATGAATGCTATCATGCATTGCGTTCTACAACGCAGCAAGCCACATTCACCACTGTAGGTCCAACTGATGTGCTTTGGTAATTTTGCATACTTTGGGTTTTTGTAAATTTTCTTGGTTCTACGATGGTGGGTTGCGATCCGTGGGTTGGTTGTTTCTTTGTCGCAAGTTGTTAGGTAAGGTGGTGGGGGGTGGGAAGCCACCCTTGACCTCAACCGGTGAGACCTTGGCAGGTTCAACTTCTGCAAGGGTGATTTGGTGATGTGGATTGTGCGTCTCTGATCAAAGTTTCTTGCAGGATCATAGTGCAGATTGAGTTCACAGCAGCGCTTTATCTCATACACTAATTTACCGTTGCAGATGCTATGTCTTGATGTCATTTGTATTACTGATAGAGATTATGGTGTGGTCCGTCACACAAAACCATAGCTAAGTCTATAGGAAGAAGACTTACCTCCACTTTGTTGTGTTGTGCTCATGCTTTTACGCATCTCGACCAGTAGAATGTTGAAACGAATATCTCGGAGGTGTTAACGTCCACTGCCCCCAATTACATTCAGTAACGACTGAATCATCTATTCGAACAAAACTAGAGAAATGTTCAATTGTTGTCACCGAATCTTCAGGTCACTATGAGGTCCTCTTTTCAACTTTTTAACTTTGATAGAGTCCTCGGGTATCCAATATTTTACTGCTAAAAGATGCCGAGCATGCTAAACTCTCATGCAGATCGATTTGCTTGGATACAACAGTTTGATTTTTTGTGCTCACGTTTAAGCAAAAGGCACGCTAAAATTCAAGAGAACTTTTGCAGCTCATAAGGTCTTTCAGTCTTGCCTCGAACGTTCAGATTATTTACACTCTCAACAACCACAATATTTGCCTTGGAGAAGATATCCAGAAGTCGAGGTCATCCATCTCCAATGCAACTCCTCCACTCGTCTCGGTAGGAGAAAGATCACGAGGACTCTAGAATCTGCTCCAGGCAGTCCACTTGACAAGAGCAAATTTGACCACCATAGAAAAATCTTCGAGCACCCATTTATGTTTTTGCTAGTGAGTCAAGCTGGGATGGTGACTTCAGCACAGTCCAGGGTGTAGTGGACTTCACGTTATTATCCAAATTTGGGGTGGATTTTATAGGTGACATTTGCATGCTGAGCTGAGATGGTGTTACACAGATCTAGACATGTAATGTTGATGGAACAGTGAGCTATTGGACTTGTATTACAACTGATGAAGGCATCGTAAATATGTAGAGAAAAATTCGTTGTATCCCGCAACAAGCCATATATAACCTTCCACGGTGATAGCACGAGAAGCACGATCATAAGCTGAAACGCAACAGCGGAGAATCGACTGACAATAGCGGCTCACTTATTGAACTCTTCCAAGGATTTGACTCTCTTTGGAATGATGCGGAGTGCCTCAGTCACTGTTCTATCAGAGAGCGTTTACATGTCCTGGAAGATTACGACTTCTGTGACCTCTGTATTCTACGTGACAGAGTAAACTAATAGTAATGCTGATCGAAGAAATACTGACACATGCTATAAATCGTATGAGTCGAGACTAGTACTATGGTCTGATGAACCACCATTATGAAGGTTCATTGGAACAATAAGGAATAGCTCTTATACTCGCTTGTGAAGTCTAAGCAAATACTTTTCGCAGTCAAATGCATCTTCCTTAGCGTCATGCACCAACTGTGAACACCATCGGTACATGTTCTCAAAATTGAGTGCGTCGAGTGTTAGCTCAGTTAACACGTTCAAGAGATTCATGAGCTTACCGAGAACACCTTGTATTTCACTCACAGCGCAGTACACATTGTCACCTTCATGACCTTGCCAATGATATTTTTTGCAAGGCGGACCGTTCTCATCATCATCAGCAGACACAATCGGTGCTGATGTCTTTGGCAGGGACTCTCCAATGTCTCTCGCAACGCCCTCCATTGTCTCTCGTAATCGGACGCACCAGCACCTCCACTACTTGTCTTTGACACAATGCAATGTTCATCGTGCACTCGTCAATCTTTTCCCGAAGAATCTGCTCCTAGTCTCGAAGTCTATTCTTGCGTTTGTTCATTCTCATGTTTCTCTTCATATTTTTGAAATTTCCAAATCCGGTTGTGTCCGTCCGTCCGACTATTCGTTCCAAATCTATGTCTCCGGACCATAAAATACATGACGTCCGTAGTCAACATCACAGTTCATCCGGAATTGGTTGCCTTGAAGTGCGTTACCTCACTCCACAATTACTCCACGTGTGATATTAAATCACGCATGCGAAAGACGCATTAATTTGTCAGAATGTGAGTCCACTAGAGGGTCCGTCTAGTGAACTCACATTCCTACAACGCTCTTGCGCTGTAGGAAGAAAACATGTCGATGCAACCTTTGGAGTTTGGACGTCGAGCAGCGTCCAGAGCGTCTCAAAGATATCGCTGTCAAAAGTCAGACGAGAACAAAGACGACGTTGAGGCATAGAAATCTCGTCAGAGAATTTTATCGAAATTTTCGGGATTGTTTGATATGTAAAATATCGGAGGAGAGTAAAGAAGATGCAAGTTAGAGAATTTTATGAGAATTTAATGGTATTGTTTGAGTCAGATTTATAAGAAGTATTTGTTGTATTATATATTTTTGTAAAGAGTTAATATATTTTTATAGATAATGAAATATTATCGTAATTAAGCATCAGTAAAGTTCATTATTCAAAATCGAGTAATTAAGTGGACATGACTAAGTGCTCAATCGCAAATAACATTTTACTTGTAGTTTATCATTGATTTATTAGCTTTTCCTCTGAATCCGAAACAGATTTGCAATATTGGAATACAAAGGTTTTTCACTCTTGGGGTAGATGTTGTGACTGGAACCATGATCTAGGTTTATGTGATTGAATAAATAAGTTTTTGTATATTATTTTTATTATAACAAAATCAACAATTATGACATCATGTCAACTTAGAAGACATACAACTATTAAAAATAAGTATTTTTTATAATTAATTTTTATTTCAACAAAAGATAAACATGACACGTGTTAATGTAGAAGTGAAACAATTCCTATAAAACCTTAAGAGATATCTTAGAATAACCTCTACAAATTGGATAATTTGTGATATCTTCTATATTCTAGTTAATTGAGAATCCAATAAACTGATAAGTACGACTGCATGTGTTATTATCAAACCTAGGTTCGGGTAAAAGTTACACGAGAAAACTCATGTGTGACTGGTCTTATGACGCAGTGAATATCAAACAGATGGGAAGACCTCATCAAAGAACCAACATTCCGAAGGAGAAGAGATTGGGGCTATGCCTTCCAACCCATTGTACATAGTGCTTACTAGATATTTTGGAGTAATGATCAAATACATTAACTCTGTTTCAAAAACTTTAGAACTAAGATCATAGAAACCAACCGCAATCCCGTAACACCATCCATACACAATATGTTTAAGGGACATCACGACTCCCATCCTAAGTGCAATTGCAATTACACCCATTGTAAACTCTCTTGCACGCTACTCATACATAGTATGTTTTAAAGACATCACGTCTCTCATCTCTAAGTGCAACCGCAGTTACACCCATTGTAATCCCCCTTGCATGCCATCCATACAAAATATGTTTAAAAGCAATCACGTCTCTCATCCCTAAGTGCAATCGCAGTTACACATTGTAATCCTTCTTACAAGGACCGGTATGCAATGATAATAATTTATCAGTTACATTCATTGTAATCCCCCTTGCAAAGACCGATATGCAATGAATAAACATTTACTCGTAGTTGGATTCGAACCCTAGACCTATTGAAGGTTGTTGTATAAAAAAGAAACACAATAAAGATTAAGGTTTTTGTATGTGCGGCTTGAGTATTTGAATATAAAATTGTAATTATCCAATAATACTTAAAAATAAGATATCTGAAATTGAGATCATTATTTTTTCTTCTTAACTATAAAAATATATAGATAAATAAGTCAGCGGATAAAAATATTTGTCCATCTGTAATACAAATAACATTTGTTGGAATATAAGCTGAAACATCACCAGTTGGGTTTCAGCAATAGGTAAAGTAGTATTATTCGTCTATTAAAGTGGTAAGTGAGCTGGGTTCAGAACGTCGTGAGACAGTTCGGTCCATACCTGATGTGGTCGTTAGAGCATTGAGTGGACCTTTCTCTAGTACGAATCTTTATCCATATTTCGCTACTGATTGTGGTACTCAACTTTATCTTTTTACACATCATCTGTGGATTGATGGATTTTTATAGTTGGATTAACTATTTTTATATTTTTTCTATATTTTTTTTTAAATTAGAAGGAGATATTCGTGGCCACTTTTTTGATGACTCGAAGAAAATATCTTCTATTTCAATATGAGGAAGTTTACAATCTAATGAAGAAAAGTATCAATTAGATAAAAATATCTTCTATATCCTAAAGAAAGACATAGTATAATGTATTTCCTTTAATTTCTCAATATTTACAAAAAATTATATAAACATGTTTTATTTAAGTTTGATATGTTTATAACAAAAAAAGAAAAATTGATAATATTTCATTTGTTATAAATTTCATTTTTAGAATAAAATTTTATATTCTAAAAATCTATATATTCAATTTTATATATAATAACAACTTACTATTGAATTTATTACGAACTCCATTTTTTTACTCAGGCCAAGGAAAGCATGCAAAAATAAATCATTATGCTTTTTTATTTATCTTGGCGCAGCTGGGCAGTTTCTTCTTCTTGACCAAACTTGTAACCTGCATTAGGATACTCATTCTCAGTAGTTTTTCAGATTCAACTAGAATTTACCAAAGAACCATGCATAGCGTTGAATAGAGAACCGTCTAAGTCCTTTAGGAATGTATCAAGCTTTAACTTACGGAATAAAACGTTTTTAAAAAAAGATATTGTTAAGCACAAGGAGACATTTGATTATTTACTATTGGATTGAATATATATAAATAAAAATATCAATACTATTTTAAATATATTACATTTTAATCTATTTAGTTTTTTGAAATTTGAGAAAAGAGGATTTTTATGTCTTTACTGAATTGGTTTGAAGAGAAATCGAAGATTTGGTGGATTGATTGGAGCTTTTATCAAAAAAGGTGAGGTAATAACTTACCAAGGCGATGATAAGCTCTTTGTAAGTTTAAGTGTCTTTCATTGCTTCCAGTTTTCACATTTCGCCACCACAGACAGATTCTCACTAGTACAAACTCTTTTGGGTACTTGTACTACAATCTACTCCTCAGAACTTTAATATCTACAATCTGACCCACCTATCACTTACTGCACAATTCTTAAAACTTATGTTTAACTAAATTACAATTGATAGATTTTTCTCACCGTATACTTTTCATGAATCTAGACATGCTATGACGCTCAGCTCGACGAGCACTACAACACGGTACCTTCACATTTTGCAGGTCCAGATTTTTCTCTTTTTTAAGTAGCGGTCCAACTTGTTCAAAGCTCCAATTTAACCTAAGGTGTTGCTAACCAAAACTCTAACTTAACCTAGAGGGCAGCTGCTTTAAAGACCTGTTGCATTCCAGCAGCAGATAGTGTACATTTTTCATATACAAAACAGTTTGCAACACAACAATATCAAGTTATTAAACCAACATCATGGTCAACTATCGAAGGAAAGAGAGAAGTCGGTGGAATTGAACAAAACTTTGAAAAATCGAATGAGATACATGTTTTGTCAAATCGATGGGATGGATCAGACAAATGTTTTCATTTTAAAAGGACTCCAAAGAACATGGACCAGAAATATTTCATACCGATACACGTTATCGGTTGCTTGAAATTCTGACTTGGCACGAAAGTCTTCTACATGCCACCGACCATCCACAACGATCTAAACTTGACGGTGTGGTTCTACATCTTGACTGAATGGGAAGGAACATTGCCAAAAGTGCTTTGTTTATAACTTGACAACACAGCCAAAGAAAACAAAAACAAGTATATACTTGCATGCTTGAACATGTTGGTTGAATGAAGGTTTTCTAGAAAATCAAGTTGGGGTTCTTACTTGTGGGACATACCCACGATCAAATCTGTAAAATGTTTAGTTGTTTCTCAAATGGTTACTGTAATTGTTTAGTTCAACAAAAGACTTTCAGATTGTCCATGCTGCAAATAATTCTATAAGAGGCTTATCCTCCAACTCTATAAGGTCATGTTGTAAATGGGTTTCAAAACTTTGTGAATGATACTTTGCCTCACTCAATTCACGACATCATGATCACTACATCAGTTTTCAAAAGCAGTTCATGATCAAAACAAATGCAACAAGCAGAGAGACATGAACGTGGACAGAAAAATTATCTACAGATCCAAACTGGAAACAAAGAGTGAAGTTCATGAATTATATTCTTCATACACTTGTTTATGCTGCACATGTTTATACTTGTTTATTCTTCATACACTTGTTCATTGCTTTAAAGTCACCGAGAGCCAATGATGCAGATGACAATGTATAGTAGAGTTTGAGTTGTCTTTCAATCTCCTTCATGGTTTAATCTCTTTGATGTTTCGAAATGTCAACAATTGTTTTATTGAACAATTCATTTTTATCTTTGGTGACTTGACTCGAGACTATGCTCCACTCGTCATGTTTGTTCAAGCCTCTATCCACATGAAGATGAAAGATTCGCTTCAGATCATACTTTTTGCTTCAAACTGATGAGGTCTTCCCATCCATTTGTTATTCATCGTGTCACTTCTCTTCAAATAGCCTCCTGACATACAGAGATGGATAAATTGAAACAAGAATTTTACTTATTTATTCTTCGTTGCAACCGCAAGAAAAGAATCCACGTCTAGTACCCTCATCCAATGAGCAGTGGAGATTTCAAATTGCAACGGTAACTTGTCCTTCTCCTCTATTCTCCTTCCATGTGCATGAAGCATGCATATATACTCTTCAGGATCCTCGATGGTCAGATGGAGGAGATGGAGGAGGTATAGGCATGCACAGATTAATTTGTTACCTATCCTTTTTAGGAAAGGGTTAGATAATAAATTAATATTAACAATAAATTAATATTTATTTCGGAGTAGGATCTTAGACTTGTACTTTCAGAAGAGTGTCGGTTTGCTTGTACTTAATGTTATGTTTGGATTTCCCGCATCGCTCTCCTTTGTTAACAAATGATACTTACTTCACTTCAGTTTATTCTAGAATTTATATATAATACTTACATATTTATCGATAACACAAAGAAAATATAATACGAAATATACTTCACATTAATTTATTCAAGAGCTTTTTTGCACAACCTGATTGCAAAACCTAGTCCTTTCATGACCACAACCCATTTTCATCCATAATTTTCTCCTTTCTTTCCTAGGTAGAAAACTCAGGAAGCATGAATATATTCACTACCTCCATCTTCTGATGGACGAGGTAAATATGCAAATTTACGTAACCCTTTCGAGGAGAAGGGTTAGGTTTTAATATTTACAGCTAATTTGATTTTTCTTTACATGTTAGTATAAAATTTCACATAATACTTATGTCTTTTTCGATAACACAAAGCGGGCAAAAGTTCCACAGAGGTTCATGTTGTATGCATATTTTATTATCTCCTTCACGTTAGAAAGGAACGTAAAGGAGATAATAATTCCATCTATCTTACCGTTAGGTTGGTTTTGTCTTTGAAAAAACAATCACCTTTCTTTAGCTAATCACTTAAAATAGTTTCAAATTCTGCTGTGGTCTCTTATATAGAGCTTAACTTCCTTGCGTATTCACCTGTTCTATTTTCAAGGAAGCATATATGCAAAGGTTTAATTTATTACCTTAACTGTTTTTTACAAAAAAAGTAAGTAATAAATAAATCTATTGATTTGATATTTTTCATCAGCAAACGATCGCACTTGTACTCTTTGAAGTGCACGAGGCTACACTTCCCTTATATTTTTTTTCAAGCATGCATATTCACCCTCTTCCGAGTTCGGAAGAGGGTGGCATGCCATTTAATTTAGTACCTAACCCTTCCGGTCGGAAGGGTTACGTACTAAATTAAATCCTTGATTATTATTAAGTTTTTTGATTACAGTCCCCCGCACTTGTACCACCTGAAGCACGACCATCCATATAAGACTTATGGGTTTTTTCCTGCTCTCCCCGTGTTTGCAGGCATGGGCTAACAAATAATATTTATGAAATTTTTTAATTATTTCATCTACTTAATACATATATTTTATTTAACACTTATATAATTCTTTGTTAACAAAAGGAGAAAAAAAGTTCCCAGAAAGTTAATGTTGCATGCATATTGGGTTATGTTGAGATCTTCTCGCATCTCCAGATCGAGCTAACATTTAATATTAAAGGTAGCTTTGAATATATACCAAGCGGAAAATCATGGTATAGAATTTCTGCCGAACATTTAATTCCTTTGCGAAAACACCAACCTGACAAAAGTTCTCCAGAAGTTCATGTTGCATGCATATTATATTTATCATTTTTCTGCTTTGTTCCACTATTCCACTCCGGTAAAGATTTTAACTTTTTCATGTAACAATATAATAATTTGTAGTATTCATCCCAATGGCTCTGCAGAATATGTAGCGGGGTCACTTTTGGAACGGAAATGAATAAACGGAAAAAACGGAGTGAAAACTGGAACACATAATTTGATAATTCATATCAAAGAAAAAGAATTCAACATCATAAAAACTCAAGATTACTCGGTTTCTTATGTTAATAACAGTTCCTCGTCCTTGCGTATCAAAATATGCAAGGAAAAAGATCGAGTGAGATTGTACTTCTCAACAAAGTGTATTATCTAACCAAATAAATATCAGATCATACGAAAATGTTACAGTCGGAAACGCTCGAGAAAATCACTAAATCAAGACTAGGAGGGAAACCCAAGAAGACAATCTTTCTCCACTATACAATCACGATACTGGTTTGATATTCACTATTAGATTAGCCAAATTTCCTTGCATATTCACCTCTTCCATATTTCGATGGAGAAAGGAAATATATTAATTTATTATTTAGATTAATTTTACTTCAGGATTAATTGTTGTTTATTTTTTCAATTTATATTTATACGGTCAGAAGAGCATCCGTTCAATCCAGGTTTATACGTTAGGAGAGTATCATGAAACATATGGTTATCTAAACTGTCCCGAACTCATTGAAACCATACATACTGTAAAGAAGAACTTACGGTTGTTTTTGATTCAACAGCCACATGTAAAGTACAAGGTCACTATTCCTCGAAGTTGTTGTACCATGCATATTCTAAATAGAGATTATGAATGTTTCGGATTAGTAGTCACATGTAAACTACAAGTTACATGATTATTCAATTTTCTCTCTCTCATATCTGTTCCGATGTGTTAAATTTACTATATATCAAAATTCAATAAATAGATATTATCCAAAAATATTATAAATTAATCTGAGAACGAATGATGTCATATAATTTTGCTCCCACTGTTATCTTTTTGATAGAAGTTCACTTTGGATGCATATTCACCTCGTATAATTATTATAAAATTATTTTTATTCATACCACATGGATATTCACCCCTCCTGGACTCCGGTATTCTACTTTCACTGCAAAAAATATCACTGTACTCTTCCTGGACGGAAGGTGTGGGAACAATCAAAATGAAAATTTACATTTCATTCTTCTTGCTGGACTTTTTATGCTTCACGGCATCAGAATCCACGCACTTTATTTCTCTTTCTAGAAAGTTATGTTTCTTGTTGACATTTTGGCTTCTATCAAATTTTACTTTAAAAGTAATTCTTTGTTTCAGGAACCGGGATAATGTTCTTTATTGACATTTTGACTTCTAAAAAAGTAATCCTTGACTTCGCTGACCTACGTGGTATGCATGATGCGCTTCCTCCTCATTTTGACACCTTGTTAGGAAAGAAACACCTTCTGTAAGGCGGAGCTCCGGAGGTGAAAAGAAAAGACCTGCTTTTCCTTTCTGTCTCCAGTTCCTTTTCAAATAACTTGGAAAGAAACACCTTCTGTCAGGCAGAGCTCCGGAGGTGAAAAGAAAAGACCTGCTTTCACTTTCTGTCTCCAGTTCCTTTTAAATAACTTTTCTTCAACGACTGAATAAAAGTTTATTGTTCTTCATGGAAGCTTCTACACAGTTAGACAAAAGGATTTTCGTTTCCAGGTCACTATGGTGCGCAGTGAGCCTTGATAGACATAATGAAGGTATGGGGAAAGTTTCAATCGGTGCCGCCTGGCGCGGGGCAGGGCAGACATGTCGTGCGGACCTAGCAAGAAGTACAAGTGTGATTCTGTGGTCCACTGTACTCAAGAAGTAAAAGAGGTATCGGAACAGATTTGCGACAGATTCTCGACAGATTCTGGAGTCTCCGGTTACAGTGACAGGCGAGTGGTGAGAGAGTGAGAGCTAGAGCAATGGCGACCACCATGATCGTCCGCGTTGCACAGAATGCTGTTTCTCTGGGATCTTGCAGCAACAGCTTCCTGGCTTCGCCCCTCACGCTCTCTCCTCGCTCTGCAGCTCCTGCTCTGAGACGAAGATCTCACCCGCTCGTGATGGCCGCAGCTCCTGTTCCTCTGCCTGCCGCGTATGGCTACGTGATTCTGACCGCAGCTTCGAGCTACGTGCTCACTCAGTGGCAAGCTATCCAGGTCTCCTACATTCCATCTGTTCCTCTCATGCCCCCTTGTTCTAGACATTCTCAGCATTTGTCTTTGTTTCTCGAGACCTCCCGCTGTGTATGCTCCGAACTGAGGCCTCGTAAACATTGTGTACATTGTGTTAGTGTCGATTTGATCCACGGAAAATTAAGCTAGAAAATATATCTCAGTTATGGTATAGAACTGTGGACTTCCTGTTGCTGCGAAAACTTCATCCACCCAGAAATGCAGAGCAGTGAACTTCGTACAGTTCGAGTAGCATTGAAGCAGTCATCCGAATTCTCATGAAGCCTTGCAACGAACAGCAGTATGTTTGAGGCTATGAGGTCGTTTACTAGATTCCGAGCGGGTTTGCATACTTTTGAATTCTTTCCACTTGTCAGTGAGGACTTTACCAAGTTTCTAATATTGTGTTGAGTCTATCTGGCGACTTATCGCTTTGTCCTGTATTTCAGGTTGGTATGCAACGAAGAAAGTATGGAATCCAGTACCCGAAGGTATGCAGCTCATCAGGTCAATCGGATGGCAATATGCTGTCTCAATCGTCAGATACAGCACGGTTTCAACTAGCGCGCACTGCAGTGTCTTCATAAAGAAGGAGCAGGGACTTGTTTGAGATGAAAGAAACTGAGAAGCCGCAAAAGCCCTAAATTTTACTTCAGATATTAGATGCTTTTTGGTTCTTGTTGTGCAGTATTGAATCTCCAACGGCTGCAATGTGACAGATGTACGAGGACGCTGAGCCCTCTGTGTTCAACTGCTATCAGCGTGCGCACCAGAATACTCTGGAGTCGTATCCTGCATATCTAGCGTTGCTTCTCGCTGGTGGACTTGGTTACCCGATTACATCTGCAGTGTAAGCAAGCAAACTGAGCGCCAAATACTTTATCTGTGTCCGTCTGAGGCCTCTGGCCAGGCGTTTATCATATGGATTGTGTTTTGCCACTATTGCTGTTGCGTATCAGCTGCCATCCTTTGGACGACTTTAAAGGGCCAGTTGAGAATTGATGCAGGGAATCTCTGCTGGGCCCGTACAGCATCTGCAAAAGATCAGGAACACTGGATGTTGAATTTAGTATGCCTCATTTGCGATATGCGTGTATGATGCAGGTTTGGCATGTTATGGGTCATCGGACGAATAGTCTTCTCTCTAGGGTAAGTTTCCTTCCACTTTTCGGGTTTGATATTCCCTCTGCAGGAAGGCCCTTGACTGTCGGTGCAGTAAGCAGATGGATAGAGTTTTTCCCGTACCTCCAAATAACGAAAAAGAAGTTCGTCCGCCACCTTCCACTTGCAAGTTTCCGATGAAGCGTACCTTCGAGTGGAAATATCTCGTGCTTGTGGCCTACAATCCACCGACTGGTTTGTCAGCAACTTCCGGTTCAGCTGTTGCGAATCTCCAAAACTGCGAGTAGATTTAGATTGGCACCGAGCGAACCAACGCCCGTGTTTTGTTTCACTACCTTGCCCGTCATCGTCGTTGTTTGGTGACTCCGTCGTCGATATCCTCAGTATAACTTTTGTTTCATCGTGTCTATGAATAGATACTACACTGGCGATCCAGCAAAGCGATTGAGGGGAGCTTTTCATTTCTTCGCACTCATTGGACTTCTAGGAACAAACGTAGTCTTCGGCATTAAACAAATTGGAATGTTACCAATCAGTTAGGTTTGAGTAGAGGTGAGAGGAGACTGCTAATTGTCCAGTGTGATTCACACTCGTTATGTTCCCACATCTAGTCCTGGAGTCATTTTGGAGATGTTACCTTCTCCAAAACTGTACAATATTAAGCAGCTTGATTACTGCGCCAAAGAAGATTGTATTCAGCACTGCAGAGTCTCCAGTTTTCCTTTCAACACAAAGCGGACGAAGCCATGAAGCCATGCTATGAAGTGTTAAAGTTAGAACAGGTGAAGGTGAAGAGTCGCCAAGCTTTGGTCTCGGATGTCCGGATCAAAAGATTCAGACAAGCCGCTTAAACTCTTACAAGACATTTAACTTAAGGGTGATGGATCAAGGAATAGATAGAGACTTAGATGTGTCCTAG
The DNA here is from genome assembly GCA_036924285.1 of Asterella californica. NCBI lineage: Eukaryota > Viridiplantae > Streptophyta > Marchantiopsida > Marchantiales > Aytoniaceae > Asterella > Asterella californica. The sequence continues at coordinate 26,836,393 of JAYKYS010000006.1, read as the reverse complement.
AGAAATGCTTTAGTCGGTAGGTTTATCAGTCAATGCGTAAAAACTGGATTTTGGTGTCTACGTTGTAGATAGCACTAAACAGTCTCGGGAGTCACTGCCGATAACTCTCGAGGATTTTCGCGGTGGGGGCATAGTAGGATGAACAACACTAACCGGATACCATCTGTACAGAGAAGTGGAGCCAAACTTTCACATCCTGTGAGACGCTGACTTCGGTACCCGTCTTGTGCTGTCCATGGTTCAGTTACAACCCAGATTCAAGAGCTCGAACCGGGGGGACTGTGAGGTCCTTTCGCTGATCCCTAGAGAGATGCCCCACAGATGTTCGAGCTATATCAAAGCGCGGTATATCTTGAACATCTAGATATAATCATGCTTTGACATTTCTAAAAATGTCAAAGATTCTTGTAAAGGAACCCAACCTCTAAATTCGAGATTTGCTTGATCATAACCCCATAGGTTTGTCGTGCTTGATCACATCCTCTTAATGATGTATTGCTTGATCACACCTCTGGCCGGCTATCGACTGCAAATCTAGTTACTTCGTCATATCGATGACTTGTCGGACTGTAGACATCATCTTTGGTCTGTAGCGTATTATTATGCCCATCCCAGTGAACTGGAATGGGCATAGAGCCATGCGGACATTTGAAAGACAGTATGATGAGGTCGTTACCCGACGTTAAGAGCTCATAGTGTGTTTATGACATTCCCGAACTTTAAACTTTACTCTGTCAGGTACTCCTTGCGCAGTTTCCTCCACGATTAGTGGATGGTGAAGCTGTTCAAGCATCCTTAGATTGTTTTGTGTTTCTGACAAATTCCTCCACTCGAAGTCTAAGGATCCCTGGGGACGAAGTGGTTTCAGCTCTCTATACTGTTCCATCAGCATATTACGTATCAGCGAAGGGTTGGTCACCAACACTCGTTCATAACGCCTTGAATCCGCAAGGGTCCCGAGCTCTAGTGAGCTTTTGCGATTCTATCCAGAACTTCTTCTTCTGTCGTCGTTGATAGAAGAGTACAGTTCCAAGTCCAGCTTTCGCTCTCGGTCTCGAACCATTTGGTTCACCTCAGCACACATCTGGTAGGTAGGTTTCCTGATGGAAGCAGGATCCTTCCCAGCCTTCTACATAATCCTTGTATACTTCTTTACTACGCTGGATAGCCTCCTTCAGCCCCGTAGGCACCATCTTACACCTCTCCCACAAGTCATCAGCTTCTTGCTTACGGCTATTCGGCGGATGCCTTCCCTGCATCTTACCATCAAGACAAGACCATGCTCACTGTGGTACGACAGTTCCCAAAGTGCGCTCAAGGGTTTTTGACCTCCAAAATTGCAGTCAGTGCATTCACATGCACATCTTTGTTGCGGTTGCTTTTTGCTTTTTGTAGTCCTCCGGTACAAAAGTCAAGTTTGATCGGACTTTTCTTATCACATCATGTCTTGATAATATCGTTGATTGACCGATCGTCTTACCAGTCATCGTGTCATGCTGAAGTCCATTATTATGTACACGTGTGAAGTTCACCATGAACTCTAAGAACGAAACATGACGTTTGTAATGTTAATCTGAAACAAGTCCGAAATACAAACTGGAAAACACAACATGACATGGCAGGATGATTTGTAAAATCGTCTATTGTTAATCAAAGGGTTTGATCAAGACATGATTAAATAAGAGAGGTCCGCTCATAACTCGACTTTTGTACTGGGAAACTGATAATAAAAGAACTGTTGTTGCTGCAATCACTCGTTTAGCAAGATTAGGGTTACCATGACCGCTCATGCCTAGCTCATTCCATAAGAGAGAATGGTCGGATCTCATGATACTCATGAGCAGAAATAACTGCTTCACTATTACAGATTCACATGTTTTAAAACACGGTCGGATCTTGACATAATTCTGAAATTCAACATTTCTGAAATAATTAAGACATAAATTCTCACAAAATTCTGATAATGGACTTAGACAAAATTTTATTATAATAAATTTATCATCGCTATGATGTCATAAAATAGCATCTTAAAAATTTAGACATTTATTAAAACAACATTCCTGTATTGGCTTACAATTTTGACATCAAAATTCTACTTATCAAAATGAATGTCAGAAATGGTATTGTCGGTATTATCTTGAATTCATCGTACTCGGTTTTAGTATGAAAATACAGTTTTAAGACATATTTCTGATAGCAACCGGATGTCGTAAGAATTTCGATAATTTTTTATTTTCTGCATCGATTATCTTACTCACTGAAAGATGTAAGAATATAGATAAAAATGATTTTGATATTACTTTCAAAATACTGACATAAATTATTACATCATTAAGATATTTTTTGTGTCATAATTTTTATCGTAATCGTTATCGTCATATCACATAAAAATCATCGTATACATTTAGGTCAAATGATATATAACATGCCTGAACTAATGTAAGTGTTAATGTCAGAAAAGTTGTCAAAAAGCATAAGTTGTAAGACATAAATTAAGCCAAATCTTATGTCGTAATAACGTCTTAATGTTGTCGGACCTTTAACAATTTTATTCATTGTCAAACTTATGTTGGAAATTTTTAATCCGCTATCTGAATGATATCATTTTTTTTCGTGAATCGATGTATCTATTTCAAATGCATCTTTCTTATCACAACTTCAAGTTCCAAACACCAGGCACATCTACTCTCCTCTTCTTGGATTCTCGTCACTTCCAGTTGCACTTCGATCTGTATCTACACATTTGACGTACATTCTTTAGAGGATGGTATATTCAGAAAATGCAGCGATCTTTACAGATAGTCAACAAGAACCGACTCCACCTGCTTCTGCCATGACTTGTAGCTCGAGTCAAGGATTTGTTCCGCGCTTGGGGGGCAAGATAACTTACAAGAACTGATGTCTATGATGCAGAAGGTTGGAGATCAAGTTACGCAAGAGGTGACAAAAGAGATTGGATCCACTCTGATCCAGTCCATGCAGACCATGGATGTCGAGAAAGATCAAGTGGAAAGTGCTTGTAACCAGAACTCGTCTTATGGCACTTCGTCTTCTATACTAAAGGTCGATTAGAACACTACAATGGGCCCTCCACCTCCCAGAAAGAAAGTGAGACTATCAATAAACGCAAAAATAGGTGTACTGAACAAGAAAGTGGAGATGAACGATCTCAATGCAAATGTGCAGATGGTGTGTGAGCGTCATATGAGACCAACACCTCGAAGGTGTAGTCTTCTCCTCACATAGAAGAGAACCATCCTCAATGAGATTCAAGGATTTTACGAGAATAGGCACCTACTCGCAGAATCATTTTTGAGAAACAAAATGTCTGGCTGAGGTCAAAACCGTAGGATATATCTCAACGCACATGTTGCTCATTTTTGTGAAAGAGAGTTAACAATAGACGAGATGCGAAAGATTATTGACAAACAGACAAAATGAGAATTGAAAGAGCACAGCCGTTTGGATGTTAATGTGTGGAACGAATATCCCAAGAGAAGAAGGTGGAGAAGATGCACGTTAAAACTCACAAACTATGCGCTGATAAGAAGCTAAAATTCACCATAGAGTTTGTAAGTGTTAAAACTAGTGTTTATTTTCTTCATTGATATGTAAATTTGTGACATGAATCAGCAAACTTTCCAATATCGAGGTATTTTCGTCTTAACGTTGTCTCAATGTTGTACTAATAATTCAGTCATCGAGTCTGACACAATTTATGACATAAAAGCATCGAATTAGATTTATAATTAGATTTTGAAAGTAACGATAATATTTATGGCAAAGACGTTATAACTCTAACGTGTTTTTCTATCTTAATTATTATTGCAATTGTGTCTTACTCTTGTCCTAGTTTCAAAACTTGTATGATGATAATTAAGATTACCTTTATGAAATTATGACACCTATGATGTCATAATTTTTGTGGATTTCTAGTTGTAACGAATTACGACATAGTGCGATAATGATTCTGATTTTTCATAAATTTATGACGTCGGTCTTCCAATCCAATGTATGTTTTGACATGAGCACTGTCAAATTATTGTGAAAATTATGTTGTAATTGTTTCTTAATTTGACAATGTGTTGTCTTGACAAATCAACAAGTATGATCAGGAACCAATAGGGGCAATGATGGAGATTGCACTAACTAATGGGAAGCATGCACTATTTGCACTCTTGATTCTGAGATCTATAGGAGAGACAGAACTGCCACTACGGATGTCATTGTGGTGGAGGATCAAGAGGTTGAGGAGGACCCGTCGTTAGACTCCTCATCCTCGAATGATGAGGATGCACCAAAAGAACAACATCGAAGAAAATGGATGATAACAAGGTGAATGAATTACATTCTCATCATGTATGAGGAGTGAACATGTGGTCTTTCTACAAACCATACTTGCGCAATCCTCTCTTCACCATCTGAACTACCCTCTCCGCCAAACCATCTGCCTCAGGATGATCTCAAGATGTAGTCCGATGATCAATCAGCTCCTGATCACACAAGGTCTGAAACTCACCAAGAAACTCTATACCTTGGTCCGTCAGCACTTCAGCTGGTGCTCCAAAACGACTCAACACTTGGTCCAAGAACACATACACTGTTTCTTCACTCGCCTTGTCAAATAATACCACCAACTCAATCCACTTGGAGAAGTGCTCCACCATCACCAACACATACCGATGGTGATGTACGGTCAACGGTGAGAGTTCCACAAAATCCAAACTCCAACAGTAATCCAACCCCATAATTGATAAAAGATATAACTGTGGAGTAGGAGCATTACACGATGCTCGTACTCGATTATAAATCGCACATTGTGCGACAAACTGCTGCACATCGATGTGCATACCATGCCACCAATATTGTCTTTGGAATAAGCTATACGTACGCTTCACTCCAAAATATCTCAACTCCTCAAGGACATATCGTACTAACTGTGTCCTCTGAGATGGATGTAGTATTATCCGTATTCTCTCATCATCTCACACTCGAAGTACATGTCGTCTTTCTCGTTGAAATCTCTTTGCTCGTTAGAGGACGCGATCTCACTCCTTGACACTTACTGTGTCTACCACCACGCCAATACTTAGATACTCTATTACGATCACATCGTCGTGGATATTTTTGCTGGTCTGGAACACATCTCCACCCTCAAGATTGAAGACTCATCATCTACGCTCCGATCAGAGAAAGATACAACCTGACCCTCCATACTAGAGTTCATGGCCAACACATAAGGAAGGCAGATGCATGCCACCTTAGCACTATCTCCTCATCAACCTCATCATGTCATCGAGCTCCAATCTGACCTTGCTGACTCCTGCATGGGTTACGACTCAACCCATCAGCATCTAGGTTTACAACTCTAGGTCTATGCACTGCCTGAAAGTCATAATCCTATAAGATCAAAGTTCGGCAAGCTTTCCTGTAAGCTTGTCAGACTCCATCAACCTTGAACGGCTGATGATCAGTGATGAGAGTAGAGGTTCCCAAATAGATAACATCGGAAGTGTGCAACAGCCCACACTGCACTAAACACTCCACCTTGTACGAACTGTACGTTATCTATGTCGAATTGTTGAAGCGATTGACATATGCCACCACGAACTCTTTTTTCTCATCATCGTGTAGATTCAGCACTGCTCCAAGTCTCAACATACTCCAATCAGTGTGCAGTTGGAATGGACGACCTCTAACGGATCTCCTCAAGATGGGAGCAGATGTCAACTTATCCTTGAGCTCTATAAAAGCTCGCTCTTGCTCATTTCTCCATTACCACTCCTGATCCATCTTCATCAGCTTGATCAATGGCTTCTCAATGCACTAAATCCTTTCACGTATCGATGATAGAAGTTCTTCAAGCCAACAAATGTCTGAATTCGACACATATCTGTGGGACGTGAGATACGTGCAATAGCTTCAACTTTCATTTGTTGAACATCCAATCCACCTGGGTAGATGGTGTGGTCCATATACTCTACCAACTCTTGGAAGAACTTACACAACTTCAACCCATGAGCTCTCCATCGCTCGAACACATCCCGTAAGTGTCTCTCGTGCTCCTCCACTGTAGCACTATAGACTAAGATGTCGTCAGTATAACATCTGACAAAATCCAATCCTGCTAGGATCATGTCCATCACCGTCTAGAACTCAACAGGGACGTTCTTCAACCCAAATGATAAGAACTGCCACTGATACAAACAATCCTTGCCATGAGAGTCAATTCCTCAGAATGCTATCTTGGACTTATCTTCTTTTCTCACCGGCAACTGATGATACCCTACTCGAAGATCCAAAGTACTGAAGATCTTCATATGCTCAACTGCATCAAAGATCTCCTCAGGTGTTGACATGGCATACTTATCGGACTTCATCTGCCGATTGATAAGACGTTAGTCTCCACACATCCGCCTATCCGTGTAGTTGTCATACATATCTTTCTTTGCTGTCATAATTTGATAGATGCATACTCTCCATGTGACATCTCCACCAACCCAACCTCCAACAAGTCTTGAGTCCTACTCTAGATCAAAGCTCTCTTCATGTCACTGTACTTATAAAGACATCGAAAGATTGGCGTGTCACTGGCCAAGTCGATCCGTATACCTGGTCCATTCAAGGTATCCAAATCTTTCATATTGAAGGCAAAACAATTCTTGTAACTCTTCAGGAATCTTTGAACTCTTCGACTCTCCTCTCTTATAAGCTTGGGTCCAATCTCTGGCTTCCAAGTATCTTCTGTCACCATGCTAGAGGTAGAAGATGAAGTCTTTGACTGCTATTTTGCAGCCTTTGGAGCAGTTTCATTCTGCTCGTCACCAACAACCTCCACCTCCACTGTGCAAAAAACTCTTGCAGTCCTAGCTGCAAGCTCCACACTCTCTCCTACGACCTCTCATGATCTCTAAGGATGACGAACTCCACACGCCTCGTCCCCAGCCTTTGCCTCCATCGACCCGGTAGGCAAAGAGCTCAAAAGTGTTCGAGCAGTAACACCGGTTGATTTCATCCGACGCTGCTCAGTCAATCCAAGACTAACAATCCACGTTAAATAATTCAAGTCCATTGCTTGATCCAATATCTGACGACAATAGCTCGACCACCACGGTCTCCCTGAGCTCCTCCGTCTCGTCCATGATCAGCCTTGCCGTAGCTCGGGATGGAGATCAAAATAACGGTCACTACGGTGACCTGGTCGTCCGTAATGCTCATACTGTCTATGCACCGGTTGAGATGTCTCGGAAGTCTCGTAACCACCTCTCTTATGTGGACAGTCCTTCTGCTGATGAGGACCATCACATGTCCAGCAAGGACCCGCTTGCTGCTCACTAGAGAAGGAGAGTCGCATCTCTGACTCTCCTACGCAGCTCTCGATCTAGTATCCCATACCAGAACTGGACTGCATGTGCTTCCGTCACCTCTTGGGTAACGTTGATCAACCGCCTCATGCGAGTAAACGCCTCGCGTAGACTCTCTCTAGTCTTCCGCTGGAACTCTTGTAGACTCCTCAACTTGTCAATCCGCACATCTTGATAGTTCTTCCTCAAACACTGGAAGAACTGAACCACAAGGTTAAACTCTGGTGGTATGTCGCTCACACTACCACCTGCTCCACTATTAGTAGACGCACCGCTGGTAGTAGGTACTCCGTCACTCGTGGATGTATCACTGCTAGTAGCATCCGAACTCGCAGATGCTGCACCTCCCGAAATACGCTAGTAGTAATAGAAACGTAGTTGAGAGATCAATGTTATCTCCACAATGGGCTCGGGTTCTGCTCCGCCTCTGCCTCCGCGCTCTCGCACTCCGCTTCTCACGTCTCCGCACTCACGCACATCTGCTCCTCGAAGTCTCTACACGCACTCCACACCATGATATCTCTGCTCCGCTCCGCTTGAAGGAGAGTAGAAACTCGAGCCAAACAACACAAGAAAGACGTGCATGAAAAAAACACTCCAAAACAACAACTTCAGAGGTCGAAAACACACTCCACAAGGTCAAAATCTGCCAAATTGACACTCGTAGGCGAGATTACGTCAGATTTTGGACCACCCGTGATATTCTTCTTCTTGTAATTCCTTTGATCCTTCACCAAATCGGCTGATTTTTGATGCGTTTGAATCGTCTTCTCAGCGTGCACCTACTGCACTCTCAGCACCAGAAATTGCTGACCCATGTCCACCCGACATCCGCCGACGTACTTCTGCTGATCTCAAATTGATCTCAAAATTTATCACGAGAAATTCCAGCAGCGCTTACGCACTACCTCACCACAAAGTACGACCAAGAAATATCCAAACAGTACTAATCCACACAACGATCAACCACACGACCAAAAGAACCACTCCATATACACGCACACTCGCAAATCAAAGATACTAACGATCTGCAAACTCTGGAGATACCACCGACAGAAATCCGTGACCTGAAAGCTCTCAATCAGACCTCGCAATTCGATTTCTTCGAGTGATAAACAATATGTACTCACTCCATCATGCCATCCGACACTAAACAAGCACTAAAGTCGAGTCAAATCCACTCTGTGCACGCAGAGAATCCAAATTGCACTCATCAAGACTATCCACCATAGCCATGAGCTTGAAGACTCAACTCGAAGAACTGAGACCTCCAAGTCCTACCTGCGAAGTATACCCCTAGTGGGCTATCCCACCAACTCGTCCTAGCGGCACTAACGGCCCTACCGGGATTAGTCATTCTGCACTCGATCAACCTAGCCGGGGTGCCAAACTGACGTGATACACTATTGAAGTACAAAAGCGATTGATAGCAAATCAAGCAAGCTCTTCTTCCATGAAGAACTAGGCAGATGATACCAGTGGATATTCCAACGAGATAAACGAGTGGATATACTAATTTATACTTACAGTAAGCCAACAGTATTGGTTTTCTCATGTATGGGCTTCTATGGTTCTTCAAGGTGGTGCCTATTGCATCTCTGACTATTAGTCAGAGGTTGGAGCCTGAGGTCAAGGTCTTAGATGAGTCTTCATTGGAGGAGACCGAGGCCGAGGAGGAGGAGGAGAAAGAGAAAGAAGAAGTGATGTCAAAGATGCATCCACCGGCAAAGAAGAAGAAGATAATACAAAGAATAAGACTTATAAAGCTTTGAGGTTATGATAGCAAGACAAAGTGAGGCGGATGTACAAAACCACCATATTACACATGATGTTTTAATGTATTTCAATTTTTTTAGTTATTATTTCATATTTTATCTCGTTCTTAGATGAATGGAGTCTAACAAATATCTGAATTCTTGTCTGAATGGTATGGTAATTGATGTAGCAATGATTTATGATTGTTTGTGACAAACACATTAGACTATAAACGAAGAAACCTGTCAGAAAAAGTGTGGGAAAATGAATGTTGAACAGTTGTCGGAAGGCTGTCTAGATACTTGTCGTAAACTACATTATCGAAAAAAATTAAAACCATGTCGTAAAAGATGTCATAATTATATATCTGTTAGAATGATGTCGTGAACAATGTGATAAATCTTTCTTTATATTGATATCGTATGATTGTCAGAAATGTCGTCAAAATTTTATGTTAAAATGATGTAGAAATTGTATCACAAATTATGTAGGAATAGTATGTCAAAATGAAATCCTTAATATGTCTTAATTATCGTTGTAAATCTTATGTAAGAAATATCAGAATTGTACACATTTAAGACAAAAACCGTATGTCATAATGTTGTTGGAATGATGCCGGTGTGGTTGTGAAGATGTCATAATTTCGTCCAAGAACTGATTAATTTCAAATGAAACCTACATGATTTAAGACGGCTTTGCCACATGTTCTTTTATCTTAATTGAAATTGGACTGTTGTCGCAATTTTCAGACCGTAGTAAGATGAAATTATGATATCTTTAAGACAGACCATTTCAGACGGCCAAGTAAGACAGCAGTCCAACAAAATTAAAATATAAATTCTAACATCGCTCCTACATCGTTCTACAACTTTAAGACGATGAAATCGGAAAGTATGAAATTTGTAACTATTACTGTCTATATTGATGTCAAAAAAGAGCAATATGTAGTAATGCTTGTCCACCCAAAATGTAATCTACCATCGAGAAGTTTTACTCGTTAAGGTTTAACCTAATCGATCGAGGCCCGATCGATCAAGACTTCAAGCTTTTAAGTTCGTAAACGTAAACGTTTGCCATGCATGCCCACTAGATATCGATAAATTGGTCACATCAAGACGTCTCCCCACCCCAACGATTCAAGTTCCGAAACAATATCACGTTCTGTTGCGATTGAAACTTCGTTCAGTTAATCTAAACACTAACAAAGGCTAGCGCAGTCCCGAAACGTTTCTCAATACTAGTGGCGGAGTTAGTAGAGAGACAAACATAGCCGATACTCAAATCTCTAGATTCACATGTGTGCTTCGATCCTATTTAAAGATCGAATATCATCAGCTTTCACACTATCAGCAGGAAACTCGCGAGCAGAAAAGCCATACCCCCGTGCTTATCAACTTCAATTCGACACATGAACCCAAGCTTGAGGAGCTCAACCACCTCCATCTATTCTCAAAAACCCACAGAAGTTGAAGGAACCATCACCAGGAGCATCGAATTGGCTTGGCTTCTGGGGGGCTTTGTTCAGCTTCTTCCGCGTGTGTTCTGGTGGGAACTCAAAACCGCCTCCTACGGAGCAAGTACAAAGAGGTCACTAAGCAGTTGATATCTATGGAAGACTATGTCTAAAGTAGATTTTGGTTGGAAAAGATCTATACGTAAATAACCCTCCAGTTATATTCGGTTCTCATGAGCGCCTAATCAAAGGTAGAGAGTGACTTTAGGAAACACACCCCCTCTTAGGGACAAGTCGCACCTGGTTCTTTTCGCTTAGTTTTTCACCCGAACCTAGGTTAGATAATAAGACTGACAGTTCGGTAGTAGACTGACAATCGCACATATCAGTTTATTGGGTTCTCATTAAACTGAAACAGATAATATTTTTAAAATTAACTGATTCATAGAGGGTCTTCTTGGGTCTTCTTGGGTACTTTCTTAAGGTCTTTTAAGAGTTGTCTGATTTTTATGTGGACACGTGTTACATTATTTGTTAACTTTTGTTGAAATAAAAGTTAATTATAAAAATATTTATTTTTAAAAGCTGTTTGTTTTGAATACTTACACATGTCATATTACTATTGACTTTTGTTACACTAAACATAAATACAAAAAAAAGTCTCTATTCAATCACATCACACACACAATATTTACCTCACGTTTGGGGAGTGAAAAACCTTTGTATTCCAAGCATGCAAATCAGCTTGGGATTCAAAAAAGAACTAATAAACCAGTGATAAACTATGTGTGATTGGAGCCTTATTCACCATTCGGTTGATCACAGAAAATGATATAATAACATATCAAAGCTAAAATATAAGATTCTCTAATATTTATAAAGAAAAAGTCTGTAATTTATCGAAGGATTGCTTTGTAATTTATGGAAAGATAGAGTTCAAGACGGAGCGAATTACTGAGTACCGGCTTCACCCTACTTTGTGGTTAGTAATACAGTTTTAACCAATAATATAAATGAATCGCTTATACTCGTATTCATAAATTTATATGATATTTTATTTTTTGGTAATTAGAATAAATTTCTTTGAATTTTAGAGCCACAACTCCGTTATTTAAATCTTTTCGCATTGATGCTTTCTACAGCAGAATGCTGCTGCTATTGCACGGACTAAGCCTTCATGGGAAGAAGATTCGATCTCACGCAGCCCCGGCTACTTACGGATAGATAGGCGGGCTCTCCGTATTCACACTCGGAAAGAAGGGGATTTTGGCTTCAAGTGTATTTTATCTTATTAAGAAATAATTAGGCGAGGAGGAGTTTAGATCCAGGTAAATCAACCAGAAGTGACTCGGAATTCCATTGCAAGCGAAGCATTTTTTTTTACTCTTCTATAATAAACCTTCAAAAGTGATGTTGTATTTTTGACTGATAAGTCCATGTTGTTGCTATGCATTTAGAAGTATTTCCACAATAGAGAACTTTGCAAAAAATTACTTTACTTCATCCCTAATACAATTATTATGCATTATTAAACTTTTCTTGACATTGTGTTATTTTATTCGTGACTCTTGACCGGAAACTACAGGTTCAACGGATTAAACTGTCACATCATCTAAATGTGAGAAGTACATGTCAACCGCAAGCCATATATTAACATAAAATTTTAATTTAAAATATATTTACAACAAATTATCAACCCTTGCATCGCTTATTTTCTTTTATCTTCACGTGACGACAAACCTTCTGTGGTCGATCAAATGCGCTATCAAATAACACATGTTCAAAAAGGATGACGTGAACTCAGACAAACGTATTACAGGTGCGGTCAAGTAAATGAATGCAAACTTTAGATGTAGAGTGGGGCTGAAGTCCCATCAAACCATCTACTCATCTCTGCGAGTCTACATGAAGCGTGATCGTCCGATGAAGTGAAAAATAACGATATATTAATATTTCCATGCGAAACAATTGCATGCAATATTCATGCAATTAATGCGAGGAGAATTAACGTCTTGCAAACTTACACCCCGATTCTCGTAGCTACGGCCTCATCCGTGAAGCCTTCCCGGGTTCAAACCCTAATCCGGTTCTCACGTTTTACGAGGTAATATTAGGGCGTCCAGTTTCGCTGAAGCAAACGCTTTCGCAGCAGGAGCTTCTTATCGGTTACGAACGAGCGCTGCACCTTTACATCATGTGCGCCATAGCTTACTCTATGTAGCGCCAGTGGCCCTCCGCGCACCTGACGCGGACTCCACCACCAAAGCACTCCCGGTGATTGATGTTGACCGATAACGATATTTGCATGTAGGACCACCAAATGAGCCTTTCCAGGATTATCGTGCAGAAAGTTGTGGGCAACATCCCTTGAAGACAACACTCAACGAAAACATCTCGAGATATCCCTTCGAGAGAGACATCTGAGAATATCTAGACACGAGTGTCTCGCGACCCACTCGGAAGTGATTCCATGCTCGTGCAATGGACGAAGTTTGGGTCGTCAACTGTTATTTCTACATAGCTTCCTTTGTCTCTTCCATGCTCCCTAATGAAGCTCTTCCATGCTCCCTACACAATGTTGCTTGTCTTGTTGGTCTTCAAGCCATTAGCTGCATACACGAAGTCCGAAAATAACCGTGCCTGTATATTCCCAGGACACAGACACGGCGCCATTCACTTGCTTCACGGACAAATACAGAACGAAGAAGTCGCATAATCTAGACGAAGATGCTTCGGACAGGAACGACCACATTCCACAAACCAGTCTAGCACGAAGAGATCCATGAACCGTGCCTGTATATTCCCAGGACACAGACACGGCGCCATTCACTTGCTTCACGGACAAACAGAACGAAGAAGTCGCATAATCTAGACGAAGATGCTTCGGACAGGAACGACCACATTCCAGAAACCAGTCTAGCACGAAGAGATCCATGAATGTGGTAACTTATACAAAAGCTTCGACAATAATGTGTATTCAGATATATATACCGAGGCCGAGTCAGTGACGTCAGATCAAAAGAATTATCGTACACTGACAGTTTGAGGAGCACCTTCACAGGGCTTATGACATGGACCGACTGGCTCTGCCCGTTTCTCCTAACATCGCCTTCAGCAACTCAGCCTGCAAATGCTACCAATATGAACACGCTTCGTACTGGTTCCATCGGTGATAGCACAATGACCTATCTGCAGAAAGTGTCTCGTAAATAGAAAGATCGGCAAATGTGCTCTAAACTAGAGAACGCTCTATATGATTTAGTCGCCCCAACCAACAGACAAGTCAATGGCGTTCACTGGAACACTCCACGTAAGAAGACGGCAACGTGATCCAGTGCTGTTACTGCTGTCTAAGTTCTCCAACTCAAAGAGAGCCATCCTACAGACCAAGAGCAGTAAGGTTTACTTCGGCTGAGTTGACGTGTTGCGCTGAACAAGCCTCCACATTTAGCCCGACTTGAACAAAAGAACCGCAACTTGGCCCAGGTAGAAGTACACGAAGTGCTTCGTCTCATGTGTCACATATGATCCTGCGGCGACAACCGCTACGTCAGTTTTCTAGGGGCATTACGTCCTTCGCAACGTCTTTCGCTGATAAGATTTTAACATTTCGATGGCCAAACAAGTTACTGCTCGTAATCTTCCATTCAAAAGTAGCAGGGTTCCACTTTGCCCCTTCGCCCTGGTAGTCGCATACCATAGGGCAAACCACATTAATGCCGCCGAAATTCGGCGGCCGGAATAGTTCGAAGCCGCACTCAGACGAAGACGAGCCTGAACCGCCACTTGGAACACGAGCCACATCTACAGGATTGCGCAGAACAGATTCGTGCCAATAACAGACCAACAAGTGGTACGGCGGCTGACACTACTTGTCGGCCGGCGGCCTGCCTTATGGTGCATTATGCCCTTCATTCTAAATCGTGAATATACGACTGGAACGAAAAACGGGTAGCGAAAGGCAGACCCTTGACGCCAAAGACATTTAGTTCTCACGCTCATTTCTGGCGGAATTTGTGGGTGAGAAGGGGAGATAAGGGAAGGATGGGAAGGAATGATGAGACTGAAAGTCTGAAACTCAAACGAACTGGTCCGCACAGTGAACAATTATTTTCAGCTCTAGTTCTGCAGAAGTCCACACAAATCTCCGACGCTCCCAGTCCATGCTGGCAAACAGATTGTGTAGTATTTAAAATCGCAAGAAAACAGTTACCAAAATTGCGGCCGACGATGCAATGCCAAGTCGGATTGTATTTCTTGTCGAACTCTTTTTTGATGTAGGCCGCTATGTCTTTCTCCACATTATACTTGTCCAGAGCCTTCATACAAGAGGTACATAGTGAGGCCGACAAAAACAATAGTAATTCAGCAAGAACCCGGGAGACTATGTCTCTGAGTATGAAATGCAGAGCCATCCAACAGAGGATGATCCGTACTGCCCACGACGACCTTCAGTCGAAGATCAGGACATAAAACCTCACCAGTGTAAGGAGCAGCCGACGATTCATCTGAAGTGAACTAGAGGGTATCTGGGATTCTCGCTACATAAAAAGCTAGATAGTATTGAAATGAAAATTGAAGCGGAACTTACAAAGAATAAGCTCAAGAAAGGACGCTATCACTACCGACTGACAAACGGCGTCTGATCGTTGTCGCTGACCTATTTCAGGAAATCATAATCGTTGCAGAAGTTGACAAACTCGCGCGCGGGTTGAATGTCATTTCGAATTGTACTTACGGAACACTGAAAACTCTATGAAGGAGAGCAAGTCTATAAGCTAAGAATCTAACGACTCTACGGGCTGCTATGAAAGGAAAGAAACAGGCCTCATCAATCACATTCTTTGTAGTGGATTTCTCATCCCAGTACTTCGTACGGAGACGCTCAAAGCTAGAAGCAGAACGGTAAGAATTGGAAGCCTAACTGCAATAGACAACATTCGCCTCTATCTAGATCAGGCAAGCAAAAGATCTCCCCAAGCTTCTCCCGTTTCCCACTCCCTCGGAGGCACGAGATCAAACCTGAGTAGCACACTCGATGGCATCCTGTTGCATATCTTCCGTCATGTCTGCATTTTTGATGATCGCTTTCCTCTCGAGAATCCCAGACTTTTCCACTATCTTCTCCGACATCTTGCTCCCTTCACTGATGAATTGTGCTGAAAAGACCAGCGAGCGAGAGTTTCCGTTCGCTCAACGGAGGAGTATGGTGCCTACTCCGACAGCGTGACGCTTGCAGCAGGGGGGAGAGCAAGAAATTTTGCCGAGCTTCCTCTCATCGTAGTGCAATCAGAGCTCCACAGATTGCGGAAACCGTCTGCACCAAAGCAGCGGGTCGACTCTCACAAGGCAAGCAAGCCAGCTAGCCCAGCCCGGTCCAAACCCAACAGACACTTCTTCGCCCTTCCTCGCCTCTCCTTCTCCAAACTATACCAAGATAAACGGAACGAACGAACGTGCCGCGGTCCGACTATGCAAGCCTTGCCCCTCTCGCGAACGCACAGATTCACAGAAACACAAATCAGCAGAACACGTAGCTAACATTCCAAGACTGGCGCTACAACTAAACCGGATTCGAATCCTGGCACAAGCTACAGTAGGACCCCGGCAAAGTCCTATAACCTCTGTAGTAAGTATACCGTAGTTAACTACAGAGGTTATATTGTTCTATTATTCTACATTTTATTTGGTTATCATTACTGTACCACTGGAGGACCAAATAACTCCGGTTTCGGACACAGTGAGACCTAGCCATATATCTCAAACTTGAAATTCATAATACAGTATATACATCCAAGCCTATATTCCTTAAAAACAATCACAAAAAGTAAACTATTTTCGTGAATACTTTGATTGATCATATAGTGCCATATAAATGTCTCTATGACAGAGAAATGAAATTGTTTTTCCAAATCTATATTAAAGAGCAAATGACTATCTGAATCATCTGCATTCTCCCTTCTCGGGTAGAGTTATTCACCTCACTCTAGATAGAAGAGTGCAGCAGGTTTGATTTATTACTTAACTTTGCAGTCAAGAAGGGTTAGGTGATAAATTTATATATTAATTAAAGTTATTTTGTTTATTAACAAGTTATCGTAATTATACTCCCCGAAATACGCTTTTCTGCATTCAGCTTATGGGTTATCTCTGCATGTTCCCATGACTGTAAGTCCAGACATCATTTAATATTTACAATAGATTCAATTTTTCATAGCTTAATCTAGAATTTCTATATAATATTTACACTTTGTCCGATAACTCCTTCTTGAGAGGTACAGTTTGAGGTTGCTGACGTGGCACGTGTCTTAACATAACATTCTCAGGGGATATCCAAGTAGTGAGTTGGGGATGAATTTAAGAAGGTCATAACTGAGTGGTTCGAACTCCGTTTAGGATGATTTCGGTTTCTACTAGACGGTTAAAATGTAACCTACTTACTCAAAACATGCAAAGTCAGATTACATAGAGTCATGACTTCTGACATGATGGTCAAGAATTGTGAAACTGGAAACTGAGCTGAGCGCTTCCATGAGGTTGTGTGATCGACTCTGTCTGAGTTCAGATGAGATAGTTGTGGACTGTTGAAGTTAGCCAACGTAATGGAGCTCGAATAAACTTTAGTATCACTCACATCCGTGACCTCCATTTGAGATGATTTTCATTTCTAACTTGAAAGCTTAGGATATGTCTTACTTACGGAAGACCTGCAAAGTCAGATCAGATAGTGTCATGATTGATATTCCAAATGAAATCTAAGATGAGACCTTACATGATGTAGAGCTTGGCATGAGTCCTTAGTTCAGACTCAGTTCCGATGAGAGTTGAAGTTTGCAAACTAGACATCATAGTAGGATATCAACTTAATTTTCACTTTCAATTTTTATGACTGCTATTCTGATCAACGCTTACAACACTACCTGATAAAAGTTCTAACTCTTATTACGGAATATATACCAATAGTTTATTTCGTTAAACGTAAGTGAAAATAAAATTATAAAACAAGGTAGTTTCTATCTCAAAGAGAAAATCTAATATTTTTAATAAAAATAAAGTATTTTATATTTTCGAAAGTTTTAAAATAAAAAATCTGAAAATTCTAAAAGTTTAATTTTACTTGAAAAATATCTCTTTTATTACTTAATTAAAAATAAACTAGATGTCTATTTAATCTATGGTTTGACTCGACAAATAGGTCGAAGTGAACCCTTGAGGAAAGATAGCAAAAACTAGAAGTTAAACAGTTTAGTTATCTCCTTCTGAAGCTTATCTTAAGCTCACTACGCAGATCTCTCTTACGAATGTCAAGAAACACATCAGCAACTCATAACTCTACTTCTGTTATGGAGAGTACGTACTTCAACTATTTTCAACAACTCATAACTCTCTCATGGCGTTCTGAAGTTTATCCCCAACTGACTAGTACTCGGATCTCTCCTCGGAACGCCATATCAGCACAATTGCCACATAAGCAACTCGGAACTGTATCGTCTGCTACTGGTAGGAAGATGGTAAGCCATATATTTCGAATTGCTGATGTTGAGGTGGCACGTGTATTCACATCACATTCCAAGGAGACGGAGGAATAATCAGCTCAAGGTAACTTCATAAGGTCATAACTGAACCGTTTGATTTCCGTTTGAGAATGGTGAATATACATCCAAAAGTGCATAATTATCCAGGGCACGGAAAAGGACAAACGTTCATGTAGTTACCAAAAATAACCGATTTAGAGATGGTTAGAAGTGACAAGTTTCAGTTTAAAAATAATAATCAGATATGCAATTGATATAAACAGACTGTAAAATAGAGAGGTGGAGAAGGAAACTAAAGTGTTAGTTAAATGTAGTATACTAAATTTAACATCATATTAAATAATTAAAGTTAAATTGTTAAAGTTAAAATCTATAATAAAATAGATTTTATATTTTACACATGGTTACTTTGATTTGAAAGCTCATAAGCAGAAGATGGAGAAGTATCTCCTTCGACGTATAAAGCCGCTGGTTCTAAGAAAATAAAAATATTATTTTTTGTTAATATTAATTTATATATTAACTTTTCCAAGAGAAAGGGTTAGTGCATAAATTAACACGTTTGTATATTTTCTTCTCTTCCGAACTTGGAAGAGATGAATATACATGCATGGTGAGATAACTTTCATTTCTGGGTGATGCTTAGAGTATTAGTACCTACTAACGGCATCTCCGTTGAGAGACTCTAACGTTATTAAAGGGTGTCAAATTAAGAGGAAAGATTACCAACCGTTGGATTTGAAATCAGTCGTGATCTAACTAACGGTGTACTTGGTTTGTCACTGTTTCTCGGTCGTGATTCTTTTCAAGAGAGAAATACTGAGAAGAGCGAAAAGGAAGAATCGCCGCGGCTTCACTCGCGACAGCTTCAGGAGGCAGCCTTCCGGTTTAGCGCCGTCGTCGTGTCCGTTTAGCCGCCGCGGCGTCAAAATCTTCTCATAATGTTCCAACATTGACACCCTATTAATTATAACGTTAAGAAACATGGAGATGTTCCACCGGAGATGCTGACAGGATTTTCTTTTAGTGCCAAGAATGCATGACTGAACTCCAAACTCTAAATTAGAGTTTATAACAGCGTTGCACTTTTCGGAAGACAATAAAATGCACGTTGAGAAATTATCTGTTTATCCGGTGTAGCTCGTGAATGACGTGAAGTTCCACTCACAAACCGTTCTCAGATAAGAGAGTGAAATTTCTTATCGCCGTGTGGAAACTTGATGGACACTAGAGGCAAATATATATGCATGCAATTTTAACTTCTGGGAACTTGTGTTATCCTTTTGTTATCAGAGAATTATATAAGTATTAAATAGATATATATATATTAAATAGATATAAATGATTAAAATATTTTATAGATGTTATTTGTTAGCTCATGTCTAGAAACACGGAGAGAGCAGACAAAAACCCATAAGTGTAGACTGGATCCTCGCATTTCAGAATGTAGAAATCCGGGACACTATACTCATAATATATAGTTTTAATCAGGCGTTTAATTTAATACCTAACCTTTTCCCGCCGGAAGGTTAGGTATTAAATTAAACAGAAATGAATTTCCCCCTCTTCCGAACTCGGAAGAGGGTGACTATGCATGCTTATATTCACCTCAATCCACCTGCATCCACCTTTTTATGTGAACGAACTATTTAGGTTTACAAGTTGCAGCTGGCAGCCGCGTCGCTTCCTTCTTCGACTTGGAAATGTACTTCCGGACACTTCAGGTTATTACTTTCCAAGCCTTGGCCTTCCAAAACTAAGTGTGTGTAAATCAAGTATACAGGGTAAGCAGATACGATCTTCGCCAGCCGATGATGGTCTTTTGCTGTCTTTTTCTCTTTCGAGACAAATTATGTGAACGTCATTCATGAACGAATTCAACCTTTCATTTGGTTGACAAGCAAGCTTTCATGATCATTTACTCTCATGGTTAAACGTTGCTGGGATATCTTGAAGATTCTCAATTCCTTGTGGGAAACAAAGCGCTATCTGACAGGAATTTCACAATGAGAACTACAGCGGTCAAATACAACAAAGTCGAACTTTAAATGTTGTTTTTACTTACACACAACAATAGTGAAAGAGTGATATAAACAAAATCTTCGACATCACAAGTTTGAGTCGTGGGCCTGCAGAAGAAGCTTTCATGATGAGGCTGCAGCTTTATATTGATTGAAAACCAATAAAGACTTCCCATCAGAAAGGATTTTAAGGAGGTAAGCATATTAAAAGAGCTGATGGAAGACATGCGAAATTGATATCGAACATAAGAATCGTGAAGGTTAATTACTCTGCTGGCTTGCTCATTGCTGGAGGGTTTGGACAAGTTCATTCCAGGGGGATTAGGGCGAGTCTAATCAGTCGACTCGCAGTCTTCAACTCATACACTCCACTGACTGACCCAGAAACTTTGCTTGCCGATCTCCGAGCTCTTTCATCTCCGCTTCAAACAATCCGCGGTTAAAAGTCTCTAGTTTCAAGGAGGTTCTACCCGTAGAGGGAGAAGTGCCAACAACTGCGTGGAACTGCAAGCCCAGACAGTCAAAGCTTAGTTCTATGAAAGGGTTAGCACTTAGTTCTATGAAAGGGTTAGTCTCTCGGGAGAAAGAAGCTCCGCACATGCACAACTTACATCCAACTTATCGGTCTCTCAGAATATGAGAGTTTAATTGCATATTTCAGCTCTCTTAGAAAGAAAATCAGCTCCAAAGTACCATACCCTTGTCGTCTGAGCTATGGCGAATTGTGCTTCGCACTCTCGCAGTCGAATGATAAGCTGGTTGTGACTCACTGTCATTGTGGCCAGAAGATTACTTTTATGTTTTGATCTCTACACAAATTGGGACGAGTAACCAGACGTCAAACCAACTAGTATCAACAAAGTCGAACGATAAAGAGGATCCAAATCCATTGCGCTAAAACCAAAAGAAAGCTCAAGTTGGAAGTAAACTAGAAGAGATTCGTTACTTAAAAGTGGCATGAAGTTTCACGTTGAGCGACTCTAGTACACACACGTAGTACCTTCTTCAAAGCTCGGTACTTGCAAGAAAACTCTTTCTTGCTTGCTCTTACAAGTTTATCTTCCCGTTTCAACGTAGCAGACTTCTCTTCTGCACACTTTCGCTGTTTATGCAATACACAAAGTAAGTTCTTTGCCTATGACAAAACTTGATTCTATAAGCGTTAGACATGTGTTGGTCGATCAATCAATCACTCCGTCTATAAAATATGTATTCATTCAAAACTCTTCCCGTTTCTTTAATAGTCTAAGTATTCTACTTGCTTATCCTCTCCTTCCTCATTAAGAATGAAGATCCTTCATGGAGGCCCATACAGTTTAAGTTTCAATGCTCAGTAGTTCAGTTATGACATGACAAAATCAACCTATTTTGACCTGTAGATTCTCCAATTGAGTAGCATGCTCAGCTCGTTCTTTCCCACGAGCTGCGACGGCCTCTGCTAGCTCAAGTCTCATCAACTCTACCCTTCTTTCGAGTTCATCTTTTGTTTTCCTGTAGAAGGGAATAATGTTTCAGCCGCAGCAACTATTGGGCCGTCCACAGTTCCGACTTTGAAATAGGCATCAAGTTTCTTATTCCTCATCAAGTATAAAGTAGTCTGGGAAGAAGTCCACCTGTATTGACCTATCTGAGTAAGTGATTCGTGATTCTGAGCTTGGGCTTCTTCCAGCTGGACACGCAAGCGTTCTATATCTACTAAACGATCTGCAGCCTCTTTCTGAGCTACCAATGCGACTGTCAACTCCTTACGCAAGGTATCACATTCCTGGTAACAGTAGAAAAGACGAGGTTCACCCTTCGTCAGCTGACAGCAAATAAGAGGCGCATGCAACCTTTTGATGTATACAGAAGGATGGCCTTAATGAAGAACAAACTCTACCCTAAACTGGAACTCAACTTCTTTTGAAGGTATAAGATTGTTGGTTGTGTGCTTGAATCCTAAAGGTTAATTGAAGTTGTCTCTGGTGAAACTTTTCATCATAACCTAGATCACAATCATGAGAGAGTGAAGTCCAACACCTTTTTCGTTTCTTTTAGTGCCTCTAAGTGCCGAGCTTCAGCAACTGCACTTGATTTTTCCAAGGCATTGAGCAAAGTACGCAATTCCACGCTTTCGCGAAAAGACTCCTTGATCTTTTGCTCTGCTTCTTGTTGGACGGTAAGTTTGAGTTTATACTCTTCCCTGAAAAGTGTAAAAAGTTTTACTTGAGATACTAGTATACTATTGGCTCACACAATGTTGCTTCGTCTGAAACACACGCAAATCATGTATCTAAAGGAGGCAGTTGTTATGTAATATACAAGTCGTCAGTCCAATTACATTGAGAAAACTGTGAAATTCATGACATGCAAGGTAAGAGATGGTAACTCTGGATAGGACAAATCGAATTCTAGAACTCTTATCCATCAAGGTGGAAGCACACTCAGTAGAGAAGGTTAGATTCTGAAGCACTTGGGTCAATGAGAACAAAACCTTTCTTTCTCATCTATAATTGCTTGGAGCTTGCTCCTCTCCACCTGCCAACTTCTTTCGGTATCCTTCCGCTGTTGCTGCAGTTCTTGTAGGTCATCCCTACAACATCCGTTGACGAGACATGCATGTAAGCCTTTGGCATAACATCAAAATACCCTACGTTCACTTTCCAACGTGGTCTCATATAAAGTCCGAAATTTAATACATGGCACAAACGCCAAATGTGGAAGTGATGTCCTCCGTATCAAAACGAAAATCTATTTAGGTACACCTCGAATTCTTGTTAGTCGGTCACTGGAAATTGTCCACAACAGCACCTAGCATTCCATTTCAGAGAGGAAATTGTAGGCATTTTACTTGAGTCTTCGTACAGCCTGTTCAAGATCCATAATAGTTGTATCCTTCTCGTACGTGAGGGCAACGAGTTGCTGATGCACTGCTTCTCCAGCTGAAATTGCCTTCTCAAGGTCGATCTCCAAATGTTTACACTATTACCAAGCCCGAGTTACTGTGTTTAAGATTGGTAGAGACACCATGGATTAGGTTGATAGGACACAATCTAAGAATTTCAATCATTTTTCCTTTACTTCTGTCTTGGCAACTCATAAATATGAGTTGCAAAGACAGAAGTATAGGTAAGACAGACAGCTTGATTATTTCCGAATTTCGTTTTTTAAAGTTTTCCTTTCCATGGACAAGGGTGACTTGTCATTTTTTGTAGTAAGAGGGCGAGTAGTAGGGATATAACTTTATGGACCAAATCAGCTGCTTGCTGTTGGTACTTCTGGTCGTCCACTTTCACCAAGGACAACTCGCGCGCGTAGTCTAACTCAGCAGCATGCTTCTTGTTCAAGGCTTGATCTTTCTCGAGTCTGCAACACTGTAAACATACATCTTAGACTTCTCCATGGATTTTGGAAGTAGGATCTACTTGATAACACGTCTGACGCTCTTAACACAAAAGACTAAGTTAATCGTATCAAAACATCCGTCGACATAGAAAAGCCTCGAGAAAAGCTTGTGATAAAACAGCAGCACTAGAAATGTGACAATAAGACTCGGACCATCCAGGGCGGCTGACAAATTTCTATGGTACATCAAAATGTGGTCAAGATGTGATATTTCATGCCTCCTATGAAAAGTTAAGATAGCTACTCATATTCATTCAACCATCTTCACGGCACTGAAGTTGTTGGTTTCTTGTGGTGCTCGGTTTTTGAGCCCAAGTCCCCGTTTCTGTCTGCTTAGTCCTATGACTAAGATTAATATTCTGGATACAGCAACTATTCTTCTACCTTCTCATTGGTACTTATGTTTTTGATAAAGAATCTCTCTGAAAACTGGAACTGAAAATGACTAGAAAGAGAAGCAGATGCATGATCAACAGAAGATTATCGACCAGTCTCTTTAAGCAACGACTTACGCACTCATAATTCGTGAGGACCTATACCCTTGTAATGTGGTGGTCTTACATCCTTTATGTCTAGGCTGCCCACATTACAAGTCGGCTAGGATCATCGGAAACATCAACAGTGATTGACCGACCTCAACATTTGAGGAGTAGAAGATAGTTGGGATCCGGACCTATCGTCATGTCCATACCGCACAACTTCCAGTTTGTGATTCAGGTCTTTGTTATCTCCTTTGATTAAAGCCACCTTTTTCTCAAGAGATCTGTTTCTTTGCTCCAACTCAACTGCAAGACCTGCTAACAACCACAGCAATGAACGGAGAACAACACAGAATCTGTATGTGGGTTACGGTCAATTTTCATTCACTGAACACACGACTCCTGAAGCAATGCGAGTTCAAACTTTAGAGATCTCGCCCGCTCTAAGATTTGTAGAAAGCTACAAAGCTAGGAACAAATTTTCCAGAGAAGTATTCATTTGCACAAAAAGGGTCTCTGAGGACTGAACTGATGAGAACTTGAACCACAGATCAAGTAAAACAGCCTCTAACTTTAACCACCGATATCGAGCTGAGATGCACGGAGTTGAGTTGTGGGTCAGCTACACCAACAAGAACCAATGCGACTTCTCTTGCAATTGTTATCAAGTAAGTAGTTGTACGCTCGTATCAGATCAACAAGTCCACGTCGTTGTGGTGGAGAGAAATTGACATTTGGGACGTTGTTGTGAAGAAACAAACTGAGGAAGTAGGTGCATGATTCAAGATCATGGTTTACTTTTGGTCATGCTACATTTGCTCTTCCCTTTTTCTTTGGTCATATTTGGCATGGCGTAAACTGTAGCCCATGATACATATAGTTTGAAATGAATCAGACTTGTAGAATGCCTGAGAATCTATCATGTCAAGCCGTGGAAGAGCAAAGAACATACATGGTATAGACGTGTACATGACGAGTTGAGCTGCTGAAGACAACCTTACCAGAGATTTCTTCACGCTCAGCCTTGAAAATATCGAGTTGTTTCGCGTGCTTTATTTTCTGTTGCCAAGTCCAATGAAAAAACTGAGACTCGATGCAAAGGACATCGCCTTCTCCTTTTACGCAACCAACAGAAGAGAACGACATCAGTGGCAATAGGTCTATCCAAATGGTTCATAAAGATGACCACGATGGGCAGATGAGGAGGAGACGTACAATTTCTTCCAAGTGTGCTTCGAGTTCTTCCTTTTCGTGTTGTATTGCATTATGGTGCATCAGTCCACCCTCCACTCTTGTCTGGAAAGCAAATGAATGACCCACAAAACCCTATCATATAAGTAACTGGAGACTGACTTGAAGCTTAAATTAGATGTTTCCTCACACGGATTGATAAAGATTATGCACAGCCTACAAAAGCGACCTTTCGCAGAAGAGAATTGCATGAACCAGAGCCCGAGGCTGCAACAGCCAGACTCCCATGCCATGCCAACCGCTGAGAACATCCTCCACTCGGAGATTTTTAAATAATGACACTGCGAGTTATTTACTGATTGCTTGTGATATCTTACTTTTTCAGCCTGCATGCTCAAGAACGCCTCTTGGAGCTCAGCATTGGCCTCAGCCAACTGGAGGTGCAATTGCTTCAACTGCAATCGACTACAAAGATCAGATTTTCATACGTGCTCTGAATGCAGGGTGTAGGAGAGTTCCTCCCCTCTTAATACACAGCAAATCAGTTATTTGATCAGAATCCGATTAGGTCACTCCAACATGTTCTACGTTAAGAAAAAAAGATCTTTGATGTGCAAATCTCTCTCACATTATCAAAGTTTCGTCGTAGAGCATTGTTGTGTTCTAGGAGTTCTGAGATTCCTTCGGCTTCTGTTGCCTCTACCAGTTGCTCCTTCTGTGCATTTGCATGAGGCTCATAACTGAAAAAGGCGTCTCCTCCAAGCGCATCTGTGAACACCATCTCTGTATCTGCCTCTGCCTCTGGTAGCCGGAAGCCCTCAAAGTCGATATGAGCCATGCTTTGTCTTATACTTGCATCTGCGATTGCCGATTGTTGTGGCTGATGATCCGACGTTGTTGCTATCAAATTCTCGTTGCTCATCGAAGAATTTTGCTGTTGAGATCGTTGTTGGAGTTGCTGCTGTTGAGCGCTGATCACTTTCTTTTTTCCAAAAGCTACGAAAGCCATAATTGCTTTTCAATGACAAGCGCCAATAAAAAGCGAGAGAGCGAAAGTACGTGCACATCCATCCATCTGTTGTTATTGCTGTGCTTCTCGACGGTAGAGCATTGGCCTGGCCGGGCCTCTAGGACTTGATGCGCATTGGTCGGAAACAAGCCCCTGCAGAAATCGCTCCAGTGGTAATGAATGAAATATTTTCTGGTTACTATGACAAACGGATGGATCGATCGTTGTGGTCCTACAAGCATTGATTCGGACGGATGATCAAAGATTAAGGCTTCACTCATTCACTTCTCGTTGGTCCTGTAGTGAATCAAAGCCTTCAAATTTTGAGGTTATCCCCTGAATTAGTCTTTTGTCGTCATACATGCTCACAGA
This sequence comes from Asterella californica, assembly GCA_036924285.1. Lineage (NCBI taxonomy): Eukaryota > Viridiplantae > Streptophyta > Marchantiopsida > Marchantiales > Aytoniaceae > Asterella > Asterella californica. Next base: position 26,809,830 of record JAYKYS010000006.1, on the reverse strand, counting down.
ATAGGCCCATATCGACGGGCTTGAGAACAAGAAGAGAAGAAGGTTGGTGCTATGATATACAAGGAGAGACACACGAGTGTGAAACGCGGGGACGAGGGGGAGGATTTTTTGTCGTAGCGGGAGACGGTTAGAAGAAAGAACTGAAATAAAGACGAAGTGAAACACTCATCTATGTTCATATATGTTAAGAGCATGTAGGCGTTCACAGTTCTTGAGAGTCGAGTGAACATTCCGGACAGATCTTTCAGCGAGAGTATAAACGATCAGAGAATACACGCGACCATAATTTTGGAATTCTGAACATCGGCCGCCCAGTGTGTGTTGGTGTGCTGTCCATTCAAAGCAGAATCTGAATCTGCAGTCTTTCGACGATAAAGCTTCAACACAGTTGAGGAAGGCGTGGTTATCAAGGTGTGTTTCTTCTTACCTCGTGTCGAGTCGAGGAGGTGATGTTCCGAAGAAGTCATGTTGTTGTATAGTCATGAAGGTGACAGTATGTATTGCCTACCATTTTGGTGCCCTTGAAAATCGCTTTGTGAATTACTTGTCTCTTGAACACAAGCCACACCTACAGGATTGCGCAGAAGAGATTAGGGCCAATAACAGACCCCACGAGTGCTCCCGCGACTGACACTACTTGTTCGGACCGCCACATGCCTTGTGGTGCATTCTGCCCTTCATCTAAGATCTTGTAAGATGAATCTTCCAAGCTTGGTCGTTCCCTCAGATCTGGTTGTTTGTTTGCTGATGCGATTATGCCGTGAAGAGGACAGTGCGTGCCAATTAGTTAAGCTTCTTCTCCAGTCGAGTTGTCTGGGCAAAGTCCAGCATGACGGCCGTGATGAGCGTGGCCCCCGTCCTCATGAAGCGCATGCAAGTATAGGAGTACAGTATTGCTATTAAGCTGCTGCGCGAAAATACAGAATCACTTGAACTAACAATTCACGCATTGGATGTTTACTTTGAACATATTAATCCATCATTACAGTAATATTTTCAAAAGGTCAGGCAATGGGGCTCATTGAGTCCTTCTAAGCGATTTAGATCATTGTTTCCTCTAGTTCTCAAGATGAGAAGTATAACGCAAAACAATTTTCTTCATAAGATGTTCTTGGACTTCCCAAAGAACCTCTGTTATTTACTTGGTTGGAACCTTTCACACAAGTTATCTCTTGACAAGGCCCTTGCACACAACTTCTGGAAATGGCCTCTAACTGGCAGTAGGGTGTCGTCGACTGACACACTGGCTATGTGATTGACATGGAAGAAAATCGAGTAATATCTAGCATTACATAATGTCTCTATCTTGAAATGTAAGAACTGAGGCAAGTGCTATGCAGTATTGCAAGACACAGAGTAAATATCAAGTTCGAACATAGAATTCGCGTAGTGCCAATGAACTTGTTACAGTTTCATGGTATCACGATGATTTCATGTTTGTTGCGAATGCTAACGTTGTCGTGTCGTAGACTAGTCTCACGATGAATATGAGAGGGAGTAGACACATATTTATTTGTATTTGTTCAGAATTTGGATCTGACTTCACCCGGTAGAGTTCCAGAGAGAGTCAATTGCTTCATAGATCATCGTGAATGGAGCTAAAAACAACAATATCTCCGTTCGCGACTAGGGCTTCGATTATCACGAATGTTGACATGACATTGGTTGACATGCAGAAAGTAGGTTGACATGGTCGTCTGATGTTGACGTGGAACTGGAACATGAAAACATTGTGACGATAATAGTCTGTGCAATCAAATGGAACTTGATGATTGGGTTGAAATGATGATGCGGCAACGACAGCTGATGTAGATTTAGGGCTAAGATGGATGACTACATGCGGTACACTTGATGATACTGCATGCTTGCCACTTACTTTCTTCTAGCAATGACATGTGTATCTAAGCAGGTGTTATCGAGGAGTACGAAAGACGAGCATCTAAGAACAAAAGAGATATATTTTGGTTAGAGTGTCAAGAGGCTTCAGCCGTAGATTTTGAAGCGAGATTTTTGGTCTGGCCGTTGGTCAGTTTGGGTGATGTTGGATCAGTTTAGCTTTGTGGAGAAAAGTTGACAATGAACTACTTACAGGCGTAAGTAGATCTCTACAAGATGTGAAAGGGAAGGGGTTGGACAACTTCCAAAGATCACAACGGTGACTAAGAGTGTATGTTTCTAACAATTTTCATCTTGTTGGAAAGAGCTCAACAAGGTATTCCACCCTATGTTTTTAAATTTAAAGGTCATTTAGGGAAAGTTTTGTGAGGAATTACTTACACACGTAAGTAGATTTTTGGAACTCTTTCAACAAGTTTGACAGACAAATTTTGTTTGGTTGGAATGCTCTTGACGAGAGATTCAACCCTCGTCAAGAGTGGGGTCAGATTTCCATCTGGGAAATTTCAAGAAAAATTGTGGAGAACTACTTACAAGTGTAAGTAGATTTTCGTAACCTTTTTGTGTTTAAGGGGTGTAATGACTTTGAGAGATTGTATCGCAATATTGAAGTGTCCATTTCGGATGACCTCGGTGACGTCGGAAAGCTATCAATGAAGACTATCTTTTTTGTTGTGAGAACAAAATTTTGAATAGGTTGATCTTGGTGAGAGCAAATTGGTTTTGACAAGGGTACAACTTTGGTTAGTGAGCTCGGTTCGGAGACATATGATTATCGTTCTGAAGGGTTTCTCAAGGGCTTCCCAATCGAAGAGAAGAAACAAGTTAATACGATTGAGAGACATTACAAGTCCAAAAGATTTGTTGAAATTTTTGTATAAACCAAAACAATCAGAACTTGTTAATAAATATATTCTAAGTGAGGTTTACATTCAGTTTCTTTCTCTCCAAGTGAGCTTTTTCCCATAGCTAGATACTTTGTGTATACATGGACACACTTCACATAACATACGATACTCTAACATGAAGATGCGATGGCTTTGGCGTTGTTGTGTCGTGGACCGGCTTCTATCTGAAAATCTATTTTTATTACTTATCATTATCGCTCCAAAGATGCTCTTAAGACTAAAAATGAGCTTTTTTTACACAACTTCGGATCTTCACTTTCATTGCATCAGTTGGTAGAGCTCGTGGTCAGCTTTTCATGGGCACTTCATCTATTTCATTTGAACACCTAGTGGTGAAGTTACGAGGTTCGGAAGATGGGAAAATCAAGCTGGGCACTCTGGGAGAAATTGACATGCATGGAAAAGGTTTGGAGTGCTTCAGTGATCTGCGAAGGAGAGTTGGACCGTTTGGACCGTTCCGAAGTCTAGACTTGCTGTCTTCCATCAAGATCAGAATGCCGAGTTCTTCAAGAAATTGAAGACGATACGAAGTTTCATTGCGATTTGGAGTTCTGGGTGATATTGACTCGCAAGGAAACCCTTACATCAATTTTTCATCACCTACGACTTGAGGTTGGATTGTTCTTCGCGATCAGTGAGTCAAGTTCTTCGTTCTTGGTGCCTACACGATCAGGGAGTCTTCACGTACGCATAGGAGAAGACCGTATGTGGATCGGATTGTTGGTTTGGGTGTGGTGAGCGAGTTAGAGCTGCATGGAGTCGATTTATGTCAATTTTTTACTTCTTGCTACCAAATTTCTTACGTGGTTTAGTGAGAGGAACTCCAAACAACTTGTTTGGAGTCTCGTTGAGTTCAAGGTAGCTAGATCTACCTACTAGAGAAGACGAATCTCAAATCAAGTGATTCGTTTGGACGGGGTGCGTAATTCTAAGCCGCATGAAGGAGTTTCTGGAAGTTTGGTCACTTACGACCGAAGATTGGTGATATCTCGGTTATCGGGAGTCGGATTTGGGAGTTCTTGGGATCAACAAAGCCAGGAAAGAAGATCTTATCGACATCTGAATACGGTTTGGTGAAAGAAGAAAGTCTTCAGATATGCTCTTTTCAGTTCCTTAGCTATGATTTTTGTCCTTTTGAGTTCGTTAGAGTTCTAGTTGGTTATGTACAGCTTGTGGTAGCTAGCTTTAGCTAAGGGTTTGTATATGGACGTTGTTTGGACTTGGGTTTGAATCTGTGTGATGCTGGTGCAGCTCTTTTTCTTTGCAAAGGTATGTTTCTCTTACTTTGAGCTATGCTTCAGTAGTTTTAGGTTTGGGTTGAGATTCATGGACTCGTTTTAGGGGGTTTGAAGTAGATTACAAACCGCTCTGGTCTATTTCTCAGTTTTGTGTCTTAGGGAGAAAGAACCGGCATTGTATATAAATTGAGAGTTGGTATATATTGTGACGCTCGTTCTTGTGCTTGTCTCTCTCTTTCTTGTCTCTGTTCAGCACATGATATCTCCACAGCCAGGAACCTCGCATTTTCCTGGACAACCTTCACACAAAATCCGATACGACACGATAGGTGGTGAACTCGACATGAAAGTCCGAGGTGGAGATTTCTTCTGTGTTTGAACTTGAAGAGGAGATTGATAGTCATGAGTGGGGACGAGAACGGTGATGGAAATGAAGCTAGTAGTTCAGGTGGATTGCCAAAGGTGCAGTTGGATCCGACAACTGCATTGATGTTTCAAGCATTCACATTGTTTTTACGGCAACAACAGTTTGATGAGCGGAAGAAAGCTTTGACAACAAAGGCGCTTCAAGCAGTAGTCAGCAAGATTGACCAATTTGACGAAAGTCTCAAGGTATCTGAGGCATTATGTGAAGGAGATGGAGCTGAATCGAGTATCAGAAGGTAAGATGATTGAGACGTTTGAGTTGGCAGCAACTCCAGATATTAGAGATCATGTTAAAATGCTAAAGAAGCATTTTGAGAAGGACTGTGAGATATTTGCTCGTGCATTGATGGACGAGTATTTCTTGGAGGACTCTAATTGGATCACCAAGAAGCCGTTCTTGAAGTGGGTTGAGTAACCGAGGAAGGGTTTACAAGCTATCAAATTACTCAAGGCGTTTGAGAAACAATTTTCTAAGTTGACTAGGATGGAGAAGTTGAGCTGCAGTCCAATAAGACATAATTATTTCTTTGGGCTGCATATGAGAAACTGCAAGAGAAGTTGGAGGTGCTTTTGGAGGATCGAGAGGAAGATGATGGAGTGACTAGTAGTTGGAAGAAAGTTGAGGAAGCGGTTGATCTGCTTACCAAGAGAGCGCAAAGATGAGAGAACGTTCTCATTAGGAGATCATCACCATCATTGACTGTTGTAGCACATGTTCATGTAGTTCGACCAATGGTTCCTATTCCTAGACATGTAGTACTAGTTGCTCTAGCTATTCCAGTTGTCCAGACACCTACAGTGTCTCCGAAGAAGGATGATTCAAGCCTTGAGGAGATCATGCGTGGAATGCGAGACATGCATATCAAGCTCATAAGATTGGAGAAGCAAGGGTCTACAAGCGGAGCAAAACCCGTTGGAAAACAAGATTGGATCTAAAGATGTATTTGGTGCGATAGTACCGATCATCCACGCAATACCTTACAACAAGGAATGATCTTCTGAAAAGATGAGAAAATAGCATTGAGAGATACCGATGCACTTCTTCAGAACAACTTTGATAGAGGAGTGATGAAGAAGTTTGTTGAGGACCACCTATCAGCACAAATAGTTGCAATAGTGGAGGCTAGAACCTATGGTATGGGGGTTGAGGATCAAGTTGAGAGAAATTTTAACGAGCAGGTTGAGCCGAGTGGATGGTGTTCGTCTGTCATCTCCATGATGACAAACGAACACGTGAGACACTGTTGAGGACTGCTGCTATGATCCGAAGAGATACTGGATGAGAGGATCCGATAGAAGCTCTATTGAAACATGCTTATATCCTCAAGAACCAACATGAAGCGTTGTTGGAAGAAAAGAGAAGACGAAATTCAGAGGATGTAGAGGAAAGAACTTCTTCCAAGAGACAGACTCGAGAGGAGAAAGTTCGTCAAGAGCTTCGAGATGTAGGAGCTCAAGATCTACCAATGGATGATGTTCTTTCTCCATCAAAAGAAAGAGCAAAGGAGCCTCAGAAAGAGAAGGATAAGCCGGCTGCATACAAACTACAGTCGAACATCGAAGCTGCAACAAACTTTAAAGGAGTCTTGGAAAGGAGTCATTCTAAATGCGAAGGTGGAGTTTACTTTGAGGAAAGTTTTAAGCATTGCTAAGTGTGAGTTTCATGATGTCATCATCGACATCATCAAACAAAAATGACATATTACGGGTGAGACTGTTTTATCGCATGCTTTGGATACTAAGGTGTCTATGGATGAGGAGAGAGAGCTTGCAAAGTGCAATGTATATTCTGAAGAAGGAGAAAGAGACCAAAAGCGCAAGGTACATTTTGAGGATGAAGAGGAGGATGAGAAGCAAAGCTCAAGTCATTACAATCACAGTCACTAAGCTCGAGCTACGACAGAGACATTGATAAAAAGTGGAGATTTGGATGAGCTTGTGGTTGCTTTGATTGATCATGAATCAGAAATCAACATCATGTCAAATGAGTTATACAAGAGGAAGAAGTGACATATTGACACAGAGCATGGGTGGGTCATAAGAGCATCCAACAACACAAGAGGAGATCTGTATGGAGTTTATCCAGACATTAGAGTGCGCATAGATGATGTTGTTATCGAATAAAACTTCTTTGTTCAGGAAGTAACATCATACTCGCTCATTCTTGGTCAACCTTAGACGAAGGTACTAGACGACGGATCTGCTTATGCTAGGATCCGAAACCCTCATAGGACTAAAAATGAGTTTTTTTTACACAATTTCAGATCTTCACTTTCGTAACATCAACTGGTAGAGCTTGTAATCAGCTTTCCGTGAGCACTTCATCTATTTCATTTGGACGTCTAGTGGTGAAGTTAAGAGGTTCGGAAGATGGGAAAATCAAGTTGGACTCTAGCTTACTATTGCTGATTGGGTATTTGCAGTTCCTGGCACTATACTAAGGATGCAAGGGGCTTGCTTGTTCACTACGGATGTGGTACGGAAGTTGAAGTCCTTATTATCATCTCTCTCATCATTGATTACAAGGGTGCTAGGTCGGTGGTTCTTACTGGAGATACAAGTCTGGTTGTAATTGGATGGACAGTAGGACAGGATGATGAGGATGGAGACAGATTTGCGGTTAGGTTTGGAGTGAAAGTGTTAAGTGCTCGTCAACGTGCATACTCGCAAGTGAAGAGAGAACTATGGAGTATAGTTTCAGCCATGAAAACCCAGAAAGAGTATTTGATAGGAGCAGCAGTGGTGGTTGAAACTGATTGTTTGCCATTATTATATTCATGAACAGCTCCAGATATTGTGATGTTACAATGGATCGCATATATCAAGTCGTTGAATTCAGAGTTTAGATATGTCGTAGGGAAGGATAATCCAATGACAATGTTATCTCGAGCTCGATACGATGGACAGATGAAATGGTTGGAGATATTGACGACGTGGGTGCACAAACAGGAATGGAAGATGAGTTATTTGTCGAAGGGTTGTATGATGATGAATTACTTGACATTGGGAGGTACCTTAGTACGATGGTTAAACAAATAGGTTGGACGGTGAGAGGCTTCGAAGAGTTCGAAGGAATGCCTACAACTTCATGTTGCAACATGGATTTCTTGGAAGCGGCCAAAGCAGAAAAGTAAGGTACCGCTATGAGTGATTTGCGACAAAGAAGATCAACAGAAGTTGCTTAGAGCATTTCATGAGAATCTTTGGGCTGGACATCGAGGGATTTGGATCACTTTTACGAAATGAAAAAGCGGTATTGGTGAAGGATGTCGTATGTTTTGTGGAGTCTTGTTTGACATGTCAGATGTATTCGAACATCCTACATCGAGACGGATTTACACCCGACTTATCCACTGGCAATCCACTTCAAGTGGGTCTTAGACTTGAGGACTATGCCAGTTATATTGTGACAGATGAGATACTTGATATTTGCTTGAGAATATCTTTCAGATCAAGTTGAGGGTACTGCGCTTCGGATAAAGACAACTGGGTATGTAAATTTCTCTTGGAAGAGGTTTTTTGTCGATATGGATGTGTGAGAAAGATCACAGCAAATCGGGAAGAGTTAGATGCACATGAGGCTCGTGAATTCTTTGCAAGGTGTAGGGTGAGGTTGTCATTGACAACTGCTTACAACCCCGAAGGGAATGCCAAGAGCGAACGCGTCATCCGTCCATTGTGAAAACTTTGATGAAAGTTTACAACGAGAGCGTGCGCGAGTGACCTCGACTCTTATTATTTGCATTATGGACAGATCGAAGGAAGCACAACTCAATAATAGATTACATGCCAATGGAGCTCATGACAGATAAGAAACCTATCATGCCGACTAAAGAAATGTTTTGACATGGAGTGTGTTATCTTAGGAGGACAATCTGACAAAGGAAGAACTTCTTGCTATTCGAATTAGAAAGTTAGAGAGAAGACCTGAGGATATCCAAGTTGCTTTGGATAGGTTACGAGAAGCACGGTTGAAGAACAAAGTCAGAGTTGATCAACGACATCGTCTAAGACCTAAGGAAATCAAGGAAGATGTTGGGTGTTAATCTACGACAACAGTCTAGACAACCAGCATAGTGCACTATGAAAGTTTTTCAAGTGGTGGTTTAGTCCGTATGTGGTGAAGAAGGTTCACGACAATGCAACTTACGTCATGCAAGAGGTGGAAGGCATCCACCGCGATCAAAAATGATCGCGATGGATGCAATGAAGTTTGATGTGAAACGGATTCGGAAAAGGAAGATCCGGAGCCGGTAACAAACCTCCTTCCATAACCACCACTCCTCCATGCAGACCACCGAGAACCCTCACGAATCACCCGCTGAGAGAGAATGCTGTATGAACCTTCGACCCACCATTTTATACACAAACGCGGCGACAAGGACCACTGAAGTGAACGTGCACAGATTGATGACTTGGCATGTTTTTCTACCGTATGATCACTTGAACAGATAATCACGAACGTGGCACCCATCACACCGTTCGACGAGTTACGCGATACAGTTCACGAAAGTTAGTTGCGTACTTTAGCGATGAATTCATGGAGAGAGTGATGGAGTTACAGCTTCCGGTGATCCTTCCGATCGTAACATACGGAGAGACTTGGGATATGACGGTGTACATCTTATTGTGAGGAACGATGGATCTCAACTATCCATCGAATGTTCTTTTCAACCTTTGGGTCGATGTCCAGTGTCATTGCAGACCGAAGATCAATCATAGGGCTTGGATCGTGAGAAATTTCGGGCAAGAATATTACAATCGAGTGATAGCTTCACCTTTTCTTTTTGTCGTACTTTTTATTGTAGAACGTTTCCAGGTTGTAATATTGACATTGTATTAGTCTGCGCTCAATCCTTTCCATTCTGGTTGAGCGCTTCTATGTAGTTACGGACCGCGAAGAATCCATCGACATATCTGAAGGATTTTTTGAGGTCTTAGAGTGTTGTTGATGTCTTGTGTCTCCTTGGAGAGTAAAAATTCGTTCTAGGGGAAAAAGTTGAGTGGAGAAAAGACAAAAGTAAAGATCTTTTTGCTCTTATTGGTTCACTTTTGGACCAATGGTGTTCTAGCTGATCCTCGCAACGTTTTTGTGGTTTCTGGAGGCTTCGGAGGTCCATTCGTAAAACGAATGGATATGGTTGGAGAGCTCTCGACCGGGGCTACAATCTGGGCTGAAGAATCGGTCGATTTGATGGAAGGATGAGGGCGTTATGATCGATTGAATGGAGGGGGGTGAAATTCATACCTACCGCTACGTTTCTGGTTGTTCCGAGAGACTCGTGAAGAGTTTTGAGCAGCTGTCTGTTGGGTTAGAGAGCTGACAACGTGCTGGTCGTTTTGATAATCAATTTCATCAGGTTCTTGATCGATTTGGATTCTGAACCGACTGATTGAAGTTGAGAAGTGCAGACGTGATAAGACGGGAACAGCGAACTGTGATAGTCATGGATAGTTTGCTATTGCTTAAGTTCTGTCTCGAACTTCTGAGTGAAACTTTCCAGGATTGAAGCATGTCTTATCAGTAAGATACTTGGGAAGTTTCACCTCAAATGGCCGAGTAGTTTGTTCAGAATCTTGGATCAAATGTACCTAGGTCTATAAAGCTCTTAAGTTAGCACAGATTACGGTTTGATCCATATCTGAGAATTGGTTTAAGATTTCGACCTGAAAATTGTCCAGGGTAGGAGTGAAGGGTCCAATCAAGCTTCCTGTGAAGTTTGATCATCATTGGTTGACTGGTTTGGGAAGACTAAGGTCTCAAAGTTCGAAGATACTTTTGTTATTAGCAGTTGCGAGTTTTTTGGTATCATCTATTGTCATTCTGGTCATTTTTGAGCAATTTGGAGAGGAGTTGTTGCTGAAACTGCTATGCTTGCATACAACTCGACATTGGAGGGTGTGGGGCTGATTTCAGCTCTTGGTGATGAAGGAAAACGGAGTCGTCATGAATCTTAAGCCGCTCAGAGCTGCCAGGTATTACCACCGTTGGTGCTATATTGAGATCTGAGTAGTGTCTTGGAGCATGCATGCTTTACCTTGCTGGAATGCTTGGTAGGCCAAGGTGTACAGCAAGTTGTATCGAGACTCGATCAAGTTGGTTGAGCGATCTTATAGTATCTTTCAGTTGTATCAAATAGAGTTATGACGGCCAAACTGATGGGTAGTTAGCGTCGCTGAGAAGTTGTTAAATCATGCTTCTAGTGATTTAGAGTTACTTGCATGCAGATAGTACAGAGTTGAGTATTTCAGGATTTGTATGTAACACAAATTTATACAACTTATACGTATCATGGGACCGTAGCAGCCTTTAACCTTGAGTCGAGAGATACAAGATCACTTGTCCGAGAAGAGTAGATAGAGAGCATTGGAGTTGAAAGATCAAGGTTCAGAGCCAACCTGTTCAAGTCACCTACCTCTACACAGTCATATACCCCGTGTATTCCTAGACAGAAAAACACATTATATGATAACGTGTCAAGATTTTCAAAAAGAGAGTTGATGAGGTCGATCTAACAGATATCTTAATCGAGTTTCAGTTTGAGGATGAGGATTATATAGTAGAGGCCTCATCCTCAAGTTCGCAACCTGACCGTCATCTTGAAGTTGCAACTTCATGATTTTCTCTAGATCCATGCTCATCGACTTCATCTTCAAGGTCAACTACGATGAGAAGTAGAACAACAAGACAGTATGCGTACCGGTCCACTCTTTGGTTGGTATATCTGGTGCATACCGGAGGATGCACATGTTTAGATGGGGTGGATGTCGTGTCGTACCTGATACTTACCATTATCGCTCCAAAGATGCTCATAATACTAAAAATGAGCTTTTTTACACAACTTCGGATCTTCACTTTCATAACATCAACTGGTAGAGCTCCTGGTCAGCTTTCCGATGGCACTTCATCTATTTCATTTGGACGTCTAGTGGTGAAGTTACGAGGTTCGGAAGATGAGAAAATCAAGTTGGGCTCTAGTTTACTATTGCTGACTGGATATTTGCAGTTCCAAGCACTATACTAAGGATGCAAGGGGCTTGCTTGTTCATTATTTGTGAAAACCTTCACGAACGACGATTGACGTAAGGGGTAGCTTAAAGAGTTAGCTTTTTTTTGCGATCTGTCGATGGACGATTTGGAGAATTAAGAGGTCTAATGTAGGTACGCAAGGTGTCATTGGGTTCAGATCTGTGCAAGCTACGTGTTGGTTAAGATGGTTCATGAAGAGGCGGATCGAGGAGTGTGTTCCGAGAGAAATTGACACGTATGAAAGAGTTTGGAGTGCTTCAATGACACGCGAAGGAGAGTTGGACCATTCGGGCCGTTCTAGAGTCCAAACTTGTTATCCTTGGATCCATCGAGATCAGAATGTCAAGTTCTTCAAGAAATTGATGACGATACGAAGTTTCATTGGACGATTTGGAAGTTCTGGGTGAAATTGGCTCGCAAGGAAGCACTTACATCAATTAAATGCATGTTTCTCTTGCTTTGAGCTACGCTTTGGTAGTTTTAGGTCTGAGTTAAGATTCATGGACTCGTTTTAGGAGGTTTGAAGTAGATTACGGACCGCTTTGGTGTGTTTTCTAGTTTTGTGTTCTTAGGGAGAAAGAACCGGCAGTGTATATAAATTAAGAGTTGGTATATATTACGACGCTCATTCTCTTCTTTTTCTCTCTCTTTCTTTTCTTTGTTCAGCATGCGATATCTCCACAACCAGGAACCTCGCATTTTCTTGAACAACCTTCATGCAAAATCTGATACGACATCATGATGGACCGGCTATACCATGAAACAAAGATCATGGAAAAATTATTTTCTTGCTGTTATGCATATTTGATCGAAGCATAAGATAGATCTTGTCGAGGAGATCAAAAATGATGTTCAAATTGTCAAAAAACGAAGTAATGATGAAGAAGTTATGACGATTTTAACTTTTATGAATGTTTAGACTGATATTGGACCGGTGGACCGCCGGTGGAATTAATATTTGTTAATACGGATCTCCACTGATAAATCTCCACCGTCGATGGAGATCCATAAATAATAACGTGTTAATATGTACAGATCGTCGGTAAAAAGATTGACAACAGAATATGATAATTAATAATAAATTGTTATTTATATAGGACTACCAACGAGCATGAGAAGCTTGTTGACTGCCGGCTTGCGAATTACAAATAAAACCAAGCTGTTATTTAGAGAGGATAGTAGGCGGATGGATAGCCGATGGACGTGAAAAAGAACAACAAGTTATTATTTATAGAAGACCACCCACAAAAATATCACCAACAAACAGTGGATCGTCAACAAATGAATGAAAATAACAACAAGTTGTTATTAAAAGAAGACCTTTAGCAAATGTGAGAAACAACAACAGATTATTATTTATAGACTATCATCTCGCAACGGATTGCCGGTGGTGCAAGTTAAATAACAATATATTGCTATTTATTATGATGATCATGTCATACGGATCATCGATGGAGAGTCAAAAATAGCAAGAAGTAACTATTTACATGGATAATAACAAGTTATTTTTATTTTGCAAAAATAAGTTTTATTTCCAAAAAGAAAATCATTTTTATGAAGATTTTAGAAGTTTCACTAATTGACATAAAAAGGGTGCTTAAGGGATCACTTGTACTTATGACTTATCGGTAGACTGTATGGAGAGATTGAGAGGTCCAATGCATACGCATAAGGTGTCATTGGGTTTGGATTTGAACTAACTACATAGAAGATAAGACGGTTCTTGCAAAGGCGGATCATGCTATTTGTTTTGGGAGAATTGAGACGCAAGGAGAGAGGATTGGAGTTTTCAGTTGTCTATGAAAAAGAGTTGGACCGTTCAGGTCGTTTCGGGAGTCCAAACTTGTTGTTCTTGGATCCATTGGGATCAAAACATCGAGTTCTTCAAGAAACTGAAGATGTTACAAAGTTTGATCAGTGAACTGGGAGTGTTGGGTGAATTTGATTCGCAAGGAAGCGCTTACATCAAATTTTTGATTACTTACGACTTAAGGTTAGACTATTCTTCGCGGTCGGTGGATCAAGCTCTTTGTTCTTGATGTCTATGCGATCAAGGAGTCTCCATCTATGGATAGGAGTAGATCGCAAGTAGATTGGGTTATTGTGTTGGGCGTGGCGAGGGAGATTGAGCTATAGAGAATTGATTTACGTCAGTTTTTTACTTCTTGCGATCAAATCTTTTGTGTGGTTTTGTGAAGGAACTCCAAACTACTTGTTTGGGTTCTCGTTGCTTCTAGGGTAGTAGGATCTATCTACATAAGTGATAGATCTCAATTCAGATTATCCGTTTGGACGGTGTGATCGATTTTAGCTCGAAGAGAATAAGTATGAGAGTTTAGATCACCTACGACCGAAAGTTAGAGATATCTTAATTGGGGATCAGATTTGGTGATTCATTAGGTCGTTGGAGTCAGAAGAGCAGACCCTATACATATCTGAAGACCGTTTGGAGAAGGGAGGAAGTCTTCGTATTGATATTTTTTGGATTCCTCGCTACACGTTTGTGCCTACTTCAGGTTTCAGATATAGTTCTCTCTATATCGCTAATTACGTGGATTCCACTCACGACCCTCATTTGGATTAGGATGATCTGACCATTTGGGCTAGTGATGTACTGAGCAACAACGTCCACACGGCAGTGATATTGCGATTATCGTTGATACATGAGATACATGAGATATTCATGAATTTATGCTGACAAGACGCTGTTGTGACGTTCTGGCAGTTCTTGTCTCAGATTTGGGTTCAGAGATTGGACTAAGAATTTTGAAGTGCAGTTTACAAATGACTTGTGTCTGTTCTTTAGTTTTGTAAGATACTACGGAAGTGTACATAAAGTGACGTTTGGATATTTGAAAGGCTTGTTCTCGTGGTTATGTATCTCTCTTGCGCATGATATCCACAGCCAGATACTTGCGTATTCTTGGACAACTTTCACATGCAGAATTCATGCAATATGATAACGTGAAGGCATGTCAAACGATCGAGAAGGATGGAATACTGAATAGCACAAATTACATTACGAGTCTGATGTGGTATGTGATTTGTGACGATTGTGATCGTAAATTGCAATGGTTATTTTTGCAATGATTACTATTCACACAGCAGAATGGAACATGGATGACATTAGTTTTCCAATTGAGGATGTATAGTGTACAATGACTTGGAGTCGTACAGTTGAACAAGAAATCATTGACAGTCCAATCCGCAAAGAAATTTGGTGTCAAATTCCATGTTATAAATTTTCAGAACACTGCCACAAAATGTCGGTTAGACACTCATATGTCAACCCTACAGCTTACGTGTTTAACTCGGTGTCGTGCCGTGGATCCGTTAGTGGATGAAAGAGAGGTTGAGAGACAACTTTTCCTACACTTTTTTAGTATGTGAATATGAAGACACTAGTGGTAGATCTCGACGAGTAGTGCATGACTGATTTTTAATCACGCAAACGGACTCATATTAAAGGAGTTATAGAGGTCATAAGTTTTAAGATTTTGATGACGACAGATGACGGCATATGTAGACGTGGCATCCGAGTGATGATGTGATAGATGCTGATGTGAAACTGAAAATCTGATGTGTCAAAAAGTTGACATGGAAAGTTTGTTGACTTGGAAAGTTTGATGATGTGACGACCGATGACTGATAGCTCTTTGTTGACATGGTGACGGGTTGGTGATATGACGGGTAGGTGCTGATTTGAAAACATGCATGGCTGCCACTTGACAAGCTACATAAGGACACATGGGTTTACAGACGCGACACTTAGATGACAAGCAAGCAGTTCGATGAGAATAAAAACTAGGGTTTCATGTTCATTTTCGATATTCTTTGAGTCTAGAGTCGTGAGATTGCCGAAATGCACGATGAGCTTATTGACAAAAGAAGCAAGATCTACAAGATCTGCAAACTAAGGTTGTTAGGTTGGAGGATAAGAGATTATCGATTGAGACAGAGCTTGTACTTAAAGCATCTTAGGTACATCAGTGTATGTGGTGTGATGTATTGATCATCAACAAGACGATTTCATGAACTTTGCAGAGTTTATGCAATGAGAGTTTATTACTTGGGAGGATGGAAAGATAGCGTCCAGAAGTACGAGTACTCTCCTTCAAGCCAATGTTGGTTAAGGAAGGATGAAGAAGCTGGTCAATGATTACTTTGCATCACATTTTGTTTCAACAACCGAAACTGCAAGCTATGGTAAGGGTGGAGGAGATTAAGCATGATCTCCTTGAGGAAGATTTTGACAAGCATGTGAGACAAGACAAGCTAAAGTTGGAAGTTGCATCTACGATGCAAAAGGAGCAAAAGGAGCAAAAACATGTAAGGGAAAAAACTTTGTCCGAGAAGCAGACTTGCGAGGAGAAGGTTCGACAAGAAACTATTCTTGCATATTTGTCTATAGAGGTCACTCTTTCACAATCCAAAGAGATGGTTGATGGATAGATAATGAGCATATAATGGACAATGATATGATGGTTGTGTGCAAACAACAACCAGATATTGACATGACGATGAATGTAAACGGGGGTTGGGAGAAGTGCATTCAAGATGCAAAGGTTGGGTTCATATCACGAGAGGTTTTGCGTGTTGCTACAAGGGAGGTCAACATCATCGATAACAAACGACAAATAAAAGTGAAGGAAAGTTGACGGACGCTCTTGAGACTTAGGGTATTGGGTGTGGGATCAAGATGATATTTGGGAGGGAGGAGTCACTACCAAAGGGTGAATAGAGGTTCAAAAGTTTGGAGAAGATATCATTGTACAACTGATGTGTATTTTTTGTGAGGAAACAAAAAGCAAAAAAGAGGAAATGGATACGAAATGTGACAGTACGAGTTCAAGGTTTATGGTGACAATCAAGATAAAAAGTGATGACTGGGATGATGGATGATGTCCATTACAACAATAAGGTCAAAAATCTCAACAATTTAAAGAGGTGACTCATGACAAACGAATAGAAAAAGGTTGAAGAGGAGGGACGAAGATATTGATCTAGAGAATATCATAACAACATTGCAAGTTCAAGATAACGATCATGTTGTAAATTTTAAGAGTGAGGTTGATCAAGATGATAGGGAGGATGACAAGATAGTGTGAAACGTCAGTCTATTTTTTGGTGGTATCTCTGATACAGATTGGAAGATGTATAAGTTTAGAGGGGGTGGATGTCGTGTCCTGGACTGACTTCTACTTGAAAGTCAAATTTTGAGGTTTCACATTTTTGCTCTAAAGACGTTCATGGAGCCAAAAAATGACTTTTAGTCTACTTTTGAATCTCTATTCTCACAACACCAAGTGGTAGACCTCGTTTTAATCTTCGCAAGAGCACTTCATTTGTCTCATTTGGACAATTAATGATGAAGTTATGGATTCAAAAAGATGAGCACTGATAAGCTAAACCTTAGCTTATCAATGCTGACTGGATATTTTCCACTTCTAGTTCTATACTAGAGGTGCAACGGGTCTGCTTACTCATAATCTGGATAATTCACATATTGTGAACCCACGTAAAGGGTGGTTAAATGACCAGCTTGTATCTATGACCTGTTCGTGGATGTTTCGTGAGGTTGAGATGTTCAATGCATGCGTGTAAAGTGTCATTAAGTTCAGATCTGATCATGTGACGCATAAGATAAGATGGTTCGTGAAGAGACAGATCGTGTTGTGAGTTTTGAGAGAAACTGAGACCTAGAGAGAGATGATTGTGTGCTTTAGTTGTCTGCGAAGGAGATTTGGATCGTTCGAGTCGTTCTAGAGTTCAAACTTGTTGTCATTGGATTCATTGAGATTAGAACATCGAGTTTTTCAAAAAATTGAAGATGTTATAAACTATCATTGGACTATCTGGGAGATGTGAGGGAGATTGGCTCACAGGGAGAAATTTCCAGAAGTTTTTGTTCACTTGTGACCTGAGGTTGCTTTGTTCTTCGCGATCAGTGGACCAAGCTCTTTGTTCTTGGTGCATATGCTATCAGAGAGTCTCATCTATGTATAAGAAGACCGTACGCGGATTAGATTGTTGTTTTGGACGTGGTGAGAGAAATTGAGCCATAGAGGTTTGATTTACGTTAGTTTTTGTTTCTTGTGATAAAATTTTTGCTCATGCTTTTCAAGGGAACTCCAAATTGCTTGTTTGAGGTCTCATTGGATTCATGGTAGTCAAATCTATCTAAGGGATGACATAGATATCAAATCAAGCCATCCTTTTGGCGATGTGAGCGATTTTATCTCATAAGGAGGAAGTTTTGGAGGTTCAATCAATGCGAACGAAAGTTAGAGTTATCTTGACAGTTAGAGATTGAATATGGAGATTCTTGAGGCCGTTAAAATTAGGAGTGTAGATCTTATCCATATTGGAAGATAGTTTGAGGAAAAAAAGAAGTCCTCAGATTGATCTTTTTGAGTTCTTTGTTACGAGTTTAATGTCTATTTTGGATTTCGATACAATCTCTCTATAATGCTTGCTATGTGGGCTACATTCAAAACATTAGGATGATCTGATCATCGGACTAGTCGTAGACTGAGCGGTGATGATTATGTGATAGGGGTTTGGTTTTGACATCAAGTCGTCTTCCTTATGTTGCTAGTTACGTGACACAACTCATGACTCTCATTTGGGTTAGGGTGATCTTATCATCGGACTAGTGGTGTACTGAGCGACGATGATTGTATTGTGGTTGAATACGTTATATAGTGTATTTAGGAGTTGGGTTGGTGAGATGCTGTTGTGGAGCTTTCTGTTAGCAAAGGGACATTTCTCTTGTTTTCAGTTACACTTTGGCGGTTTTATTCAGATGGCGGTTTAGACACTCGAGTGCATACTACAGATGATTTATGATTTACGTCTGTCTTTGAATTTTGTGTTTCATAGTAGAAGCGTATATAAAGTGAGGTTTGGTGTATTCGAAGGGATGTTCTCGTGGTTGTCTGTTTTTTTATCTATAACGACCTATGTTACACATAAGAAGTTTGTCTATTAGTAGGATGTTTAGTTATAACTAAGTGTGGAAAATGTTTATTTGCTTCTCAAGTATCAAGTTAATCATGACTAGCTAAAGTTAGTTTGGTTAAACTTAGTTGTACTTTTGAGCAGAAATCGAGATATTTCTCAAATAGTGAGAACTACTATCTTGTCATCTTGTTTAAAAGATAGAAAAGAGGTGGAAAATATCCCTTATCTCCTTTTTGACTTGATATTAGTGGTGGGACTAAAGTTATTGACTTAGTGGGTATAAAAACAAGAAGAGATTCCACATGTCGTCTTTTTAGTGGATCCTAGTGTAGTGAGTGGAAACTCGAGATTCTTTGAAAATATTCCAAAATCTTTCTAGAAGTTGTTGAGTTTGAAGGAATAAACCCATGTGAAAAGATAAAAAACCCATGTGATAAGTGTTTTTATCTTAGATAATATCTTAGTAAAACTTGATAAAATTAGTTACGACTGAGTTACTAGAGGGTGTCAAAGTAAAAACCTAGAATGTATAAATAGAGGAGTAGAGAAGAGCTTCTCATGCTTGTTTTCACATCGTCGTAATGACATTTGAGCAATATAGAGAGAGTGTGTGAGATTTTTTAACACAAAAAAAGGACAAGTTTTCAGAATGTGAGAACTTGAGAGACGTTGTTAGAATGGAGAAATTTAGTTTATGAATTTATGAGTTTATGAAGGATTGAACTTAGCATTTTTCTCTTTAAGTTAATGGTGTGCTTCGATCAAAGTCATCAGAGATGACTCTTGAGTGAGAGACATGCTCGACATGTTGCAGATTGATTGATGACTATCTTGAAGGTTGAGAGCTTAGAGATAGTTGATCGACAGTACCACAAAGGGTTTACAAATCTCGCTCTTGTTCTTACACACGATATCTCCGTAGTCAGATATCTCACATATTCATGGACAAATTTCACGTAACGTACTATATGATACCGGTGATTTCTCAAACACGGCTTTGTGAAATTTGATGCGACACCAGACGATCTACTAGCACTCATAGATGTTGTCAAGTATGAAGTTGTGAGCAGGGTCTTATAAAGAGATAACTTGTGTGCAAGTGTCCGTTCGAATAAATAACTAGTGAGAACTTGCTCATAGTGAAATAATTATTTAACTTGATAATCACAATGAATCCTTTCCGGACCAATTCTGCCCCAAGATTTCAGATTCTCCTTCCGTTGTTTTCTTTCTTTTTGGAGATAACATCAGGTTGCATGCTTATAATCGAGTGAATAGTACTCAGGTGAGATGCGGCTAATCAGTTGTACAACTAAACAATACAATTAACAAAAACTGTCTTGTACACCGAAATGAACATTGATTGACATATTTAAATTTCTCTCCTTATACACAAGATTGAATTTGAAAATTATATGTAATATTATTTGAATGTGCATTCATTTGTTCAGAAGATAATATTTTAGAAAAGCTTTGAAAATTAAAGAATAAAATCTGATGTTGAGTGGAGAAGGCGGGTTGAGAAAACTCAATATTGAGATGTTCTTACTGAAACATTCAAGGAAGACTTGAGGCTTTTGAACTTAGCATACTTGCTAAGAGGAAATTGGTTTCTCTTGCCTTCTGTACTCACGGTAGCGGTTTAAGGAGAGGATGTATTGAGTGAGCTGATGAGAAACTTTTTGGTCTTAAAGGATCAAAAGACAAACAACTAGAGGTTCCAAATATATTCTTGTAACAAAAACTTTGTTCAAAATATGTCATTTGAGTTTCAACAAGAAGTTCTTATGGGTTTTCAAGGATGGCTAATCAGTTGAATATATGCATTTAATCTGTACTTCTCACCAGAAGGACAGAAGAGGATAAATCTAGAGAGCAGAATGTAAATCTTGAGGACGATTGGCACATAGTGTCACGATGTTGTTATTGGACTTATTTTTCCATTAACGTTAAATGAACTCTTGGATTGTTAGTGAGGACATTATAAGTGTTAAGTTGATTTTATAAACTAACCTCATGAGAAAAATAAAATTTGTGTATAATATAAATGTTAAGCGCATACAGAGAGTGATGGAGGAAACCCATAAGTTATGCAAGTGAAATCCGGCACCAGGAGAGATAAGACTGATGGTCTGACTAACCTCATGGAAAACATAAACCTCGCACTATGAGAAATAAGATCAATGGTCTAACCAGTAAGACGAAACGTTTTATTAGAGGTTTAATTATCACCTAACCCTTCCGGTGAGAAGAGTTAGGTGATAATTAAACTCGGAGGTTTACAGTTGTTTTTATTAAGAACACATGCAGGTAAAAACAGGATACTTTCAATAGATTTTAGTGAAATTTTAAAAGAATTAATAATTTTAAAATAAATAATTTTATTTTAAATCTTTTCATATTTTGGAAAGAAGTATATAGTTTACATTTTACTTTAAAACTCTTTAATTTCTACTATTAAGGTGTTTTTGTTGTTATTATAGATATTCATATGTCAAGTTGATATAAACTATGAAATTCAAGTATAATAGTTCTTCAAACCAGTTACCTTTGGCGTGTACCATACATTGTTTACTCGTGGAAGGATCTTTTCCATAACCTTCAATCCATAGCACATGTTGTAATTCATAGCCGACTTTGCAACTTTCACAAAATCCATGAAAGTTCAAATATTCTATTTGCAAGTGGGAGGAATTGCAAGTAACTCATATATATTTGTATGGTCTTTCACCATTAAGTTTTGCAAACCGCGTACCGAACGCAAGAAGAGAAGTTTATAAACATAACATACATTTGCAAACACAGATGTTGATTTAGATTATCTATCGAATAATGTTATTATTATACATGGATGTCTTGTTTTTATTCTTCTTATGAGCTCTGTATATTATTATTTTCATACAGATAATCCCTTGTCTCACAAAAGAAGTTATCCATGTTGTTGCTTCGTGGGTATGTAATTTTGTAAGGTCATTTTCTTCTCAGGTGGGATTATCATTACGATGGAGTTACCATGGAACGAAATGCAAGCGCTCTCGAATCTCTTGTCTAAATCAGATGAAGCAAATGTCTCATCATGAGTCCTCCCCCTCATATCTTCTTTCACTTTTGAGAGAAATGCACAATAACAGTTTTTGTTGAATAATTAGATATGTCCAAGACACCACTCTTTATGTTCCTAGCAACATGAGCGATTAAAACTTGGATGTGTATTATCCTCCAGTGTTGTCGTTGAATCTCTATCTGCATTACTCATAATCCAAGTGACAAATCTTTACTAGAGTGTTAAAGATACACATACAAATGCGTAGTTTGATGTTGCTTCGATTCACACAAACCTTTCTTGTGTAGTCTTGGAATTAAACTTCATCATGTAAGGGACTGAATCAAATTGAGAAACTAGATATCTGCTGTCTTCATCACACATGGAGGTGTGCGATATGTGCGATGTTTGTTAGAAAATGTTTTTGCAGATTACCAAGAAGTAGTATCCATAAATTTTCAGTTTGACTTCGGATTAGATTATTCTTGTTGGCAATGGTTGCTCTACTCAAGAATGAAGGAATATCTGGTGAATTTTCTCCCTATTTGGATGCATTGACAGGAGAAAAAAGAAAAAGAAGAAGCAAGCAAATCTTCACCAAAAACTGAAAAGAAGAAGGAAACTGATGAAGAACGTTCGTATATAGTCTGCCCATACGTGCACAATATGAGTTTCTGACGAGGAATAGATAAAGTTGTTTGTTGTTTGACGAGTACGCTGAACATGATTCCAAGTGCTTGAGCATCACGGGCCATAAACATATAGCATAAGACGCTAGAGTCAAGAACTTCTAGTCATCTAATCGTGCTTGTTACTTTACAATATATGGTACAGTCTGAATGCGTTTATAGATTCAAAATGAAAAGTATACTTTCAGATTACACCACACACATTAGAGGTTGGAGGTCACAACTTAACGTCATGCTAGATGGTAAAACGATATGAGAGATAAAGGACTATTGAGGTGATTAGTGATAAGAATTTAATAACATGAAATTGAATTGGATATTTGGACAGCTGTTATGTAATATCAAACTGGATTGTTATATGTAATTTTGATAACAATTAGATAATTCATCCTCGTCTCGGCCTTTAGTAACATGTGCTACAACATCCAAGATACACCTTAATGTATTTCTTGGAAAGAGATCTCCACTTAAAACATCTTGAACGAAATTTTGATCATCTTATTGTTACTCTCTAAGACATATCTAATGTAAATTCAGTTGGAATTTGCCCGCTTGCTGCAGGAATAGCGAGAGACATGATCAGTCTGGAGCTCGATGCAGTGAAAGATAATAAGAAAGCTAGGCCGATGTTTGTTCCTGTCCTGCTGCTACTTGAGCCTTGCACTGCCCCCTCTCTCTCTCTTTTTGTGTTATACATGACATGCACTAGACACCTTCAGGTCATTCAAGGCGATTTCAGTAACTTGACTGTTTAAATCTGTCAATCAGTATTCATCGTCAAGAAACGTGCTGCAGGTATGAATTTGTATACAAGCAAAACGTGTCACCAGAGGATATATATTTCCAAATGGTGAGTAAAACCTTTGTAAGGTATCTTGCAATGATACAAGTTTGTTCTTAATGCTTTTGCATATCCAACATGTTTAGCCACAAAGAAGTTAGAGATGTTTAACTCGTAAGACATGATGATCATTAGCTCATGCTTGTTATATGTATTGCACCGTAACAAAGTCAGTATATTCAACGGAGTTCATCTGATATAGAATTTTTCATGTTGAGGTAAGCTGATATTTCTAGGATAAGAGGCTTCAGAAGTAATTGGTAAAACTCAAACGTCGCCTCAATTTAACAAGATGGTAGTTCTATGGTTGGTTTGTTTTCTAGAGTGGCAAAGACCCTTCTTCTTTATGTTGCGACGATATGGTGATGAAAATACAACTGCCCGGGACTGAAGCCATGAATGACCTGAAGTTGGATCTAAAGCCCACATACATCAAGCTCCAGTCTCCGATCTAGTAAAGTCTCTTATCATTCAGTTCACTTCATCTAGAACTTGAGAATTTGATCTCTCTTCTCGCTTTTCTCTATCGAGTTCAATGCAGAAAGTTGATAAAGTTAGCAAGATGAAGATGTCTTAACTACCAGTAATCTGTATTCTTTGTGCAGCTGCTTGGGTATGTTCCTACCGCACAAGATTGATCCGAAATGTAGCTCTGCTCAGTGGGATTATAGCTCCATGACACTATGCATTGTGATGAGAATCATTAGAGAAGAGGAATGATCAACATGAAAACATACTCTCGAATATATGACATTTAAGGACTGTGTTTGAAGGAAAAAATTTTGATATATGTTTAGGTACTCCATCAAAAGATTCTCATGCATTGAAGAGTCAAAAAGTAGTCATGATTGCAAAATGTTTTCACGAGTCTACTATGAGAACTCATGTCAATGAAATGATCAAGCATAAAAATTTTAAATCTTACAAACTTTTAAAGTCTGAGCTAAGGGTCTAGCATTACTGAAAGCAAAAAAATATTAAACAGATAGACTTAACGGGTATACATACTCTTGCATAACTCATTTCTAGTGCTATATCTATGTTTGATCTTATGTCCAATAGTTATAAAATTTATCATTTTTTATTTTTAATTTATTTTTAATTTTTCCAATGTATGAAATTTAAAGTATCACAATCATCATCATGAATAACCTGAAATAATAAATAATGGTTTTTATATGTATAGCTGGAAATAAATTTTCACTCCGCATGTCTCATATCCTATCTCTTATCACCTATGACTTGTTTATTATCAGAGATAAAGCTCTCACCGTCGTATCACACATTTTATTCGAACATACAAACATGAATTATAACTATAATTTATGAATGATTAACTATGTTCGTCACATATATCTAATTAGAAAATAAATAGTACTCACAACAAACCTTTTCAAATGATTGATTTGTTAAAACTTCCTAACTAATTAGTCAATCAAAGTCATAAGGGATTCCATGGGTGATCACCACAAGAGCACTTATAGTCATACCCGAGGTTTAAACAGACCACATTGTCAGATTGATCGAATGTAGAGCTCTAATGAACTGATCAGTTAATGGTCAATATGTAGCTAAATGCGACTTGATCAATGACTCTTAGTGACCAGGAGGACTATGAGATAGCGTCCACAGATTTTTCTTACTCCAGCAGCTCTGGTTTGAACTTGAGATCGCCTGAAAATAAAGAAAAACAAAGAAGAAAGAAAGTTGTTTTGCTTTTTCACAATATGTTTTTTGAGAAATTAAATTCATGATATTATGCAACATAATATTTATATATTTATTATATTTATAGATAAAAGTGTATATTTAATAGTGACTTTTAGACACCGAGACACATGTGCTATCTTGGACAAGAGCTTGCTCATTCAAAACAAAATACCACCAAGTCCCTAACAACTATTACCAAGTCACTAGCAATTAATCATTTCATAGCGTTCTCAAAAGAACTTAGGTCTAATCGTCCTCCAAAACTGATGGTGAAGAGCTTGAATTTGTTAGGTGAGTTAAACTAATGACATTAGGTTTCAGAGAGATGCGGTCCGGTATCTGCTGAATTCAGGAGGTGTTTGCTCCACGAGGACTGTCAATATCATGAACGGAAAATAATCTCTATCTAGTTCCGTTTATGATTGAAGTCAATCGTCATCTCATTCGGATGTCAACTCATTGACAAGTCATGAACATCCTGACAACTATTACCTCACATATTGATAAAACAAAGCGAGAATTTTGATGCATATGACTCGATCATTTCTGCAATGAACAGTTCAAGGACGTGCATAAATGAATATGTCTCATACTATGGATTTAATCTAATGTATGTGTTGTGCTGGTGAGTGATTGTTAAAAAAGACGTGATTGTTTTTAAGAAATTGTTATTGTTTGATTGATATGTCATTGTTGCACAAACAATACAATTTTCTGCTTTCATTGTGAAGTTCAAATACCAGTGTTCAAGTGGAACACAATAGGTGATTCACTCTCAGCGCATAACGATTTTTCATTCATTCTGGTTTTGGCTGCATCAATATCTTGTGATTCGTTGTATGTTTCTTTTAGCCGAATAAACATTTGACCATGACAATGTGCAGATACTGTTCAGTGAGTTTTGGAAGATCTCTGGAGCAAGTGTTCATGTTTTTGTGATGAAGTCATCAAGCAACGATGTGACTTTTCAACAACCTCACTTAGTCCTTATACTCACACAATCTTGTATGATTTTGTGAGAAGGCATGGTTTCCTACAAATATGTTTGAAGATTTTTATGAAGGGAGAGTGCACACAAACCTAGCTTCCAATGCCTCTTCAAAATACAAAAGACACAGGATCACAGGCTAAAATCTGACATGAAGACTGTACAATATTGATGTTCTTATAGATCAAATGACTTTCATCAGAACCTACAGCAAGAACTACCTCTCGATGATCTTCCGAAGAGAGAGAAAAGGAAGTCGTATTTTTGCAGCCCGCAAATCACTTGATACCTCGTAGTACAGAGGTTCGTCAAATGACTTGGAATTGATCATGAAAGAAGTCATTCATATCCAAGCAACAACAAATGTTCTTAATGGACGACGTTGTCGTGGAGTGTGTCCTATCAGCTTACTACTTGTGAAATTTCAACTCATTTGGTTAAGAGAAAGTGTCGAGGTCATGGAGTTTAGCTACCAGAGTCTGTAAACTTCATAAGTTAAAACATACAAAGGGCTTGGTCCATTTCGAGCAATTGATTTGGAGTCTGAAGCTGAAATTTCAGGGGGAAATTCATGTGAAGTTTGAGTCCATCTGGAATCTCGAGTTGGAAGCAATAAGTTACCAAAATTCAGATTACAACGTGACGGGTTTGTAAGAGAAGAAAGATTTTGCTTACATCCCTTGGTTGGTCTTGAGCAAATGACTTGAGGTATGGAGGTGGAACTTACTAGAGGTGTTGCAAGTGAATCAAGGAAGCTATGGTGTGAATTTGGTGCAAAGATCTGATGAAGAATCCTTAGCTACAAAGTATCATTGTCTTTGACACCACGTCTCAAGTTCAGTGTTGCTTGCAGTGTGCGTGCTTTGCCTTGTTGGAAACTTTAAAAGACAAGGTTTCTAGTGGTATGTTGCATGTTTACTTTGGAGCTTGTTTGGTTATCCAAAACTTAGATGAAACATGTAGATCAAGACGAAGATTTGAAGTATTTCAGATTGTAAATGTTAGAAATGATCAACTTCGCTCTACTGTGATAGAGGGTGATCCAATCCAGGTGTTATCTAAACCATTGGAAAAGTTGTACAATAGTTTGTCAATTTCTGTAAGATTCAGATCAAATAGAATTCATATCAGCGAACTATAGAAGATCAAAATTGAATATTGTAGTTAGTCTACATAGAAAAGAAGGTATTGTTAGCGCACAAACCTACCTAAGAAGTTTTTTGAAGTGCTTCTATGAACTAAAACATTTGTTTATCATATCTAGATCCTTCATGTACTTAACACATGATTGTACGTCCAGTTGTGTTATGTGGTGCGCGAGCGTTACACTTAAGATCAGGTTAGGTCGATAAAAACCACGACAAATAGATACTAAGATCAAGATAAATATTGATCAATTGGATAATGAAGACACAAAGATTTTATCAAGTTGGTTCAAGGTCTTGTCCCATATCTCTACAGCTAGGTACTCCGTTTATTCCTAGATCAAACTTCACACTCTATGACAACGTGAGTTGAATGCGATGTGGATCGATATCAATCAAGTTAAACTCATTTTCTATCAAGAGCGTGTACGTATGTGTACGTATCAAGAGCATGTACGAGGTATGTCTCTTGCATCAAGTGTATTTAGTTCGAACATGTGATTAGTGATGAGTTCTTACGTATTCATTAACACATCTAAGTATATCCTGCGATTGTGTGTTGCAGTATTCACTTTTTACTTTATTATGCTTTGACAAGTTCTAAAATAACCTCTCTTGCTATTGAGCATTGATATATATATATATATATATATATATATATATATATTTCATCAAGTCTTTGCACTTCAACAGGTTAGTGTTCACAACAAATGCATAACAACTTGCATATATATATATATATAGGTGAACGAGTACTTCCAACACAACTCCATATGACTGTTCTACGTTGTGAAAGACATCTTCTCGGTACCATACTTGCGGTCATACTAGTAACCATTTTCACATAATCAACGCTCCGGAAGAGTCCGCTGAACTAAATCAATCAGCTTGTTATAATTGACTGCAAAAAGACACCTTCAACCTTCTTTGAGTTCCAAAAGAATGAGCATATTGTATTTACATACTTTCGTGACTCTTTGGGTCCTTTGAAGCCCGATAATTCATTCATTTATTCAAAAGAAGAAAATCACCACACTCTACATATAGGATAATGCACTCTTAGGACTGCATTATGCATTTTGAGATCTCCCCGAGGAGAAGACTCGAGAAATGCATAATGCATTCCTGTGGCTGCATTACGCTAAGTAAAGTAACATTTATTTAGTTTTCACTCTCGAATTTATGTTGTTTCTATTTACATTTATTCAAGGTTACCGGTATGACGTCTAATAAACAACTCTCCATGCAGTGAGATACTGAGATTACGCGACATAATCCCACTAGTAAGATCAGGGAGCGTAATCCACTGATCTAACCATTCAACTCAAACCCAAGCGTGGAATTAGGGCTTTTAAAGTCACTGAAAGTTCTCGAAGAAAGAGAACGTGAAAAACTGGCTAGTGCTTTACGTATACAATCTGTTTATTAACCGTGGGAGCATAATTGACCATTCTGGACCATAGTGCTAATTGAAGGAATAATGGGCCATCTAATGGTGCTTTGCGCAGGATAGGTGTAAACCTGCGTATTAGTAGTAATCATCACCATCATGGCTGTAATTGGGCGCTCTCGTGACCAGCCTGACTTCTCCACCTCCTCGTCGATGGAGCAAGAGGATCGCTTGGCTAACGAGGACATGAGCGGCAAGAATCAGTAAATCTGGAGGCGGTACCTCATCTGGTTCACCGACAGATGAATTGGTCGAAGCGGTGGCAGCCGAGCGTGCCGACCATTTCTCGCACTGTTTGAACTCAATCAGCTGGACGGACCATCATCCACCACTAAGCAGAAGGTAAGTCTCAGGTAGAGATTTTGGTCAAGATTCGGTTTGAGTCTTCGTGTTTTCAGGGGTGGGGTTGTTCGTTCTTACTATCTGTTTTTCTGCTTTTCAATGTGTCGATTGTTGGTTTGTAGGGCTTTTCGTTGTAAGTTTCTTTCGTGAAGACGAGACTGTAGATACACGGACCAGCACGCGTTTCGGCACTCATCCATTTCTGTGCTGTTTGGCTTTTGAGGTTTGGTTCATCGTCGTAAATCTTCAGAGGAGTGGAGAATAATTTTGTGAAGCCACTACGCTAGATTAGAATTTGGAAAACGAGGACGAGGAGGAGGAAGTCAGTTCGAGCCGCTAGATCTCTCAATCTGATCCATGTGTCATTTACGTGTCTTCCTGTATCGACTGCATTCAGATTTGAGTTCAAAGTACTCTGCGGATTGGGAGAGTGGCTTGAAATGAGAGGTCGCCAATGTGAGGGAATTGCCGACCGCTCTACGTCCAGAATCAGCAGTATCTAGATGTGTCTGTGACGACTACATTCAGGCACCTCATCGCTACAGAAGTGCGCGTCAAGAATGAGCGCTCAAGGGAGTACGCCTTCGTCGGGACACTATGATCGTTCCATTTCTGCTGCCACTGTCTCCGGCGAGCGGAGCCCTTTGGATCGCATTCGGAGCCTGGAAAGAAGGCGAAACATGGAGTGGAGGCGGCAGCAACTCCGTCGAGAGACGGGTTTTCAAGCACCACCAGAAACTCGGATGAGCATTGCTGAGAGAGTGAGGGCGGAACTGAAGAAGTTGCTCCGCAGGACGACGGAAGACGTTTCTGATGAGGGGGAAACGGATTCGGAGAGTGATGAAGGTGTGAGGAAAGGAGGGAATCCAGGCGTGGGCATATTGTGGAGAATGTCGTTCTTGGCTACCATGTCCTTGTTCGCCTACGTGTTTCTGAGCGGTCCTCGCGTTCAAGCCAATTTTATACCTGATATCGTCGAGAGGGATCCTATACCAAGAATCAAAAGACCTAGAAACCGACGTCCACGAAACAGTACATGACCCTCAGATTTTCCTTTCCTTGCGGAGAAGAACTGAATCTCCCGCGAATTCCAGGGCGAGTGACGGGCAAATCCCACTTCACTGAACTGCAAGGCGTCCCGGCTGTTATGAGCACGGCACATTTATTCATTTTGTAGGCGGTTAGGAAATTCAGCCACCCATTTCGTCTTAGGTGCGGTTTCGCGAAACCTCCTCGCAGTTGCGGAGGGTTCCATGCATTTGTAAAGTTTAACGAAGTAACCCATTCTGGTGCGGCATTCTTTCAGTTTCGACGCTCGTTGGACGGAGTATGTGCAGAGAGTCCCATTCAAGCTTGGAGATATCTATCATGTGGGTAACAGTCATGCGCATGTAATTTTGGTTAACTTGATAAACGAACCGGTTTTCTCAAACGATTTATAATCAGTCAGTATGCTACAACCCGTTCCGTTCACGCTATCAACCACAGGACGCAAAGGCTGTTTTTCTTAACCCTGATAACAGATATGCATTCCAGAAGCAGGATAAAGAACCTGAAACGTGTTTGTACTGAGGTGACATGCGAAGTAATGCCTTGTGGCATATGATTCTCAAGCAGGAGACCCTCAAGTTGTTGGAGACAGACGCAGAAGTAATGGGTATGGAGTGGGCGTCAGTCCAGTTCCTGTATGACGTCTCTTTATTGATCTGGTGATGCGAAAATGACCTTTCTATGATGACAATTTTCAGACAATGTGGCATCTTGAAAGCCTTAAACCTCTCCTGATGATGGTCAATCAACCACTGTTAGTGTGACTGGTTCATGTCTGCGACGGTGAACTCAGCGAAACTCCAGGTCGAATTTGTGGAGAAAGTAACCAGTTGAAATGAGCTCCATCCCCTAGAATTCATCATGTTTGCGATCGAGGTGTTTCATGCACACGCACCCACTCCAATCCATTGGGGTTCCCAACCTGCAGGATAACATGCCGTATATCACATGCCTCGCACGTTACACAACTAAGCCTGCTCATCTTCTGAGACCGCGACAGTGATGAGAAAAGTCTATTATGACAAACTGTTTCTTTTCCAGCTGATGCCATTGTAGCGAGGAGTTTCTCAGATTTTCTGGGATACAGTACCTTGGTCCGCAGAATGGCGGTGGCATAGTAGCCCTTCCGGTTCTCCCCATCTGTCAAACAGCAAGTTCACCAAGCTCAGCGTGTACCCTACCTCTAGCTCTTCCAGACATCTGAACAACTCTAGCGAACAATATTTGTAGCTGGTACAGTAGTCATCCAACGGGATATCTTCTTGCCAGTTATATGATTAATTGACACACGACGAGAGCACGTGGAAAGTTTGACTGAGGCCCTATGGAGGCACTTACTCGTCAGTTGCTGCCAATATTGCCAGGTGACAAGGAAAATATTGTCGGCGAGTTTTTGCTCCTTCACACAGTCCATCCACACTTGCAATTTAGCTTCTTTTTTCAAACCGTGCTTGCCTTTGTAAGCAGCCACCGACTTTCTTAAGATTCGCTCTTCTCCCCAGGGATAGACCATCGTTCCATCTTCTCCCTAAACAGTTCAAACGATGGCCCAAAATCATCCTTAGTACAATCGATGCCTCCCACAACAAATACTACCGACGCATTGGCTCTCTCTATTCATCGAGTGTCAAAATTGCCTTACAACAAAGCATAAAGTCACCATCGGAACCCAACACGTAACGTGTGCCACGAGATGTTATGCATATGTATGTCGAGAATTTAACAAAGATATAATATTTTCCACCTCCTCGGTCACTGTCGTGCAGTTACTGGAAAGACGGAATCTCTCGCATCTGCTTCATTCACAAGCCATAACAGCAGAAGAGCACCGCAGACGTAGAATACAAATGACGCACATGCACATCAGTAGGCACCAGATCGGCCCTCACAAACGCTTACTAGGAGAACCCCTTCTATAAGTATCTTCTAACTTCTGAAGGAACCTGTCTCGCCCTTTGACTCTCCTACATCTTCTGAGAAAGACTTACTCAGTACATTGTAAATTTAAACTAGTAACTCTTGCGAGGACATATTTCATCTTACCTGTTAATCCTGTATAAGATTCAACATAAGGATGCTTTCAGTGTCAACCGTACGTACCATAACACCAAGAATACGCTTGTGGGGTGCATCGGTGTTCGGACAATCGCCATTAACCCACATTACGAGAGCAGTATTGACATCTACAACCTCTCTAGTAGCAGAACCTTTGGTAGGCTTCATATTTGAGGTTCCCGGTGTGAATGTTTCACTGGACTGTAGCACCCTGTCAGCTGGTACTTCGTTTGGACCGAGAGCAAAATGCCCAATTGCCTCTATGATCCCACCTGCACACCTCTGAGTTGCCCTAAAAATGTGTTTTTTCGCTTGAAGGTCATCGTACCACTGAACAAGCTCCTCCATAGCATTGCCTACCTGCATGTTGGCCGATTGGATGAGTCTGATGACCATGAAACCAAAGAAAGTGAGCACAACCGCGTACTTGCGTATAACTTCAGAACGACCAGGAACGGATGCCTCATGGACTTACTCACAATTACTCCCTTCACACCTTCGACAGTGTAGAGCTCTGCGTCATTTCCAGAATCTCCACAAACTAATGTTGCTTTCGGTGTCATATTTTTCTTCTTCAGTTGCTGAAGCAGGTATGCAAGAGCTTCACCTTTCCCCGCTCTATGGGGTAGTACATCCAACGCATAGCCTCCGCTGTGTATCAACTTCACCTTCAGCTGCTCTCCACACATTTCTATCGCTTAGAAGGGTGTAAAAGTATCAGGTTCAGGTCATTCCCTCCATACAAATGACTCTCTAGAAACGGATCCTGCTAACACACACTCCATCACGAGAGCCAAGTCGTCTGGAGTCACTGCTCTCTGTGCATGCAATCCCAAACAATATGTACGACCGATATCAAGACACTGCTGTACATATAGTTCAGGAAGATTAGATGCGCACCCTAAGCTCCTTCAGTCGTTGGGTAAGGTCTCGAACTACGTCTGGTGCTAAATCCTTCTCCACGTAGAAACTGACTTTGTGAGGGCGCTGTTCCGAGTCTTCCTGCTTCAATTTACGGGGAGAAGTTTGTCATATGAATTGCTTCCATACATATCGGGCTCTAAAATCCGAGGACGACTGAGAGTTGATTTATGTGTAAGTGCGGAAGACGCAACCTAAATTGAGTTCAGAAGCACAAGCCTGAAATCTGAGTGCTGGAAAGTTCTGGCACTCTTTAACAACCAAATCCCGATTCCACCCGTCGTTCACATAGGTCTCCCATCCAACGTCCGGTTCCAAAGATGGGCCGTAAAGTATCTCGGTCCCGACAGAGAAAATTCCCACGCCAGGAGTGAGAAGCGGCTTTTCTTTCCGTAACTGTTCATACTTCTCGGGAGATCGGCCTGTTGAGAAAACCAAGAGAGAGTTGTGGGCATAATCTGCCGCCCATAAGGAATTGAATCGTATCTGACTGATGCTCTCCTTATCCTCATGGTCAACCTGTGAAGGATGAAAAAGAAACCTGCATGAAAGTCACGCACTAGAAATCCAACTTCTGCACCAAAACTCAGCCGAAAAATGGCAATTCTCTCGACGAAATTCTCAACCCTAGCCACAGGGCTGCACTTCGACGCTTAAGCTTATCGACAAATGTTTGGCATTTCACGGAGTCGACGAACTACTCCAAATAGAGGTTCTTGTTTTTCTGGAAAACCCTTGAGAAAACTGTCTCGTTCGTACCCTGTTCAAAAGTCAGTTCGAAAGATTTAAACCGTACCTACCACAACTGTTCCTTGCAGATCAGCAAACCGCGTTTGAATGTGAGAAGATGTTTCGTACTACCATGGTGAAGTCCAAGTCGGAGACCAGCATGAGGTGAATTGGCTCCTTCGCAGTGGCGACTTGGTCGACCGAACCATGTCCTGCTGCTCGGGTCGTCTTACAAGGCGCCACGCGCTTTGAGACATGAATTTCCACAGGAATAGCGAAGGCAGGAGAATCTAAGCCATCAAATTTCGGTGACGTTCTCTTATGCAAAAATGCATTCTTTGGCCGTGGCGCGAATGATAAGGAAGTCGCACAGCTCCTTGTTATCGAGAAAACCGTTGGCCCATTGAAGTGTGGACATATGGCTGCCGAGCGCGGCAGGGACTGAATTATAGAAGCCCCGGTGACGGAATGCCGTGGATAACTGAGCATGGTGTAGCCGCTGAATGAGACCCGCTAACAAGAACAGCTCTAGCAAGAGCTTTTTCTTTCCTTGCAATGTCCTCGTCACTGAAGAAGCCTACAACTATCGCGCTTGCAAGCCTGGAGCAGAAGCATACTCTTTCCTCAGTGGCCGAAGAACCTGAAAGCTCAGCAGCACCTCACAGGCCCTGAAAGTTCATCCGACTTGGCACTTGCCTCGTTGAAGCGCGCCTCGCTCTGGAGCACGTGCCAGAGATTGGTGCCACGTGTAAACGTTCCTCCTTCACATGCTTCAGTTCAAATCTTTCCTTCCTTGCCGAGAAGTGACTCGCTGCTTCAAAGGGACGAGACGGCAGGAGAAGCATATAACGAATTGGTCTGTCATTCGCACTTGCAGTGGCCGAACTCTACGTTCGGCCCGAAGACGGATACCAATTGTGAGTGTGTATCCACTTACCATGGACTCTTCGATCGAAAGTATGCTGTAACTCGTGCGAGGCTTTAGTTTTTGAATCCGATCTCCTTTGTTCAACTTTCGCTGTATATGTATAATCGGTCCGCTGAATTTTATCCCTCAGGTCGACGGAGAAGCAAAGCAACTATTAGTGTTCTCAGTTCATAACCTCCCATGAGACCTATTAGATTGTTGGATGGTGGAATGACCTGTGCCAAGCCTTTTAGTATCAAACTTAAGTTACGTTAACCAGCTTGACAAGATACACGAGCGTTAGGAGGTAACTATTGGGGAAGGAACCGGATGCCTTTGTAAGGTTACCTACATACTCTTTGTTATTAGAACACAACAGTAAGATGCTCCAGTAAGCTAGCGTCTCCTCCGCAGCTAACCGATTTTCCCTGGCGAGACTAAGCGAAAAGTTGACATAACTTTCATTGCCTCTGACGTTATTACGAGAACTCAAGCATGTAAATCCTGATGGTGACGAAGGGGTGAAAAGCGCAGCACTTGACAGGTACGTATTCCACTTGAATGCCGGTAAGAGGTTTGACAGTCAAGTTTGTCAAAACGACACTCATTGTCAAAAGTTTGAGAATCAGCAGCGTCGGTGATATCTGTCCACTGTAATTTCGGTCCTCTGCGGTTTGAGATTTGGTTGATTGCTTAGCGTGCAGCATCGCACTGCGTTCCGACGATATATGCATGTCGTGAGAGATGGTTGAGACTTCAACTCGTTGTCGGAGTGGTGTTTATGTATATGGCAAGTACCGTAGATACCTGCTAGGGCTATTGTTACTGGAAGGAAATGCACAGAAGTGTCGAACTT
The DNA here is from genome assembly GCA_036924285.1 of Asterella californica. Lineage (NCBI taxonomy): Eukaryota > Viridiplantae > Streptophyta > Marchantiopsida > Marchantiales > Aytoniaceae > Asterella > Asterella californica. Next base: position 26,774,643 of record JAYKYS010000006.1, on the reverse strand, counting down.
CATGCTATCGCAGATGCTTAAAAGCTGAATTTTGCTGCTTACCGGCAAAAGCTGAACGTACATGTAAAGGCATTTCTTACATTGAAGTGTGCATCAAGGTGGGAATTTATGGGAGCCCTCTACGCTTCCTGTCTGGTCCTCTTATTTAATGTCCAGATTATCGCTAATGTCGCGAGGATAAGAGACACTGAATAATTTCCCTCACTAATCAGTCCTTGGTTCTACAGTCGCTTGGAGGGGAATCTTCATCATGTCAAGGCACGGTTTCACCGGGGTACGTCGTGAAACGGCATGCTGCAGCTTCGAGTTAGTACGGATTATCGCTAATGTCGCGAGGATAAGAGACACTGAATAATTTCCCTCACTAATCCGTCCTTGGTTCTGAAGTCGCTTGGAGGGGAATCCATCATGTCAAGGCACGGTTTCACCGGGGTACGTCGTAAAACGGCCTGCTGCAGCTTCGAATTAGTACGAAATATATTCAACCAATGTACCCATTGATCACGCTGAGGGGTGGAGTTGCAGACAGACCTCAGAATATCGTCACTCCAGTTTAGATTTGAATGGAAGTTTGCTATTAATCTCGGAACTGTGTAGTTTAACTACTCACTCCTGTTTTTCAAACGCTTCCTTTACTTGAGTGCTGCCGGTGCCTTGTTGTATCTTGTTGTATCGGAAGCATTGCAGCAACTTCGGCTGCGTCTTCATCATTTCGTCAAAACACGAACTCTTCTGTGAAACTTATCTAACGCTTTCGATTTTCCCTCTGAATCTGCAAGAACTTGTAACCATGTAGTCAGAGCTGACTTGATGCCTTTCGATGTCTCTTAAGATCATGAAGATTGACAGGTCTGATTACTCCTTTTTCGTGTAAGGATTTCCAACTCCAATACATTTATGTTCGCAGAGTAGTACTAACTAAGTAATATGGCTTCACGGTCACGTCTTTCAAGAATGCGATCTAAAACTTTTCTTATCAACAAATGTGTCCCAGATCCCGTATCGCAAAATTTCTGGGGAAAGCCGTAGCCGAGATTGAAAGGGAAACCGAGCCCACTCTTGGCATTTAGCAGTGAAGCCTATAAGGTATGCTGGAGGTTGCTGTACATAACTTCAACTTCAACTGCTAGAGAAAAACTACCATTAGTAAGTCGTGGAGCAAATGTGAAAGCAGAGATGGAGGCCCATTCCAGAGACTAAGGTGTAACAAAGGTTAGGTTTCGAAGAGCTACATATTTCAGTCGTCGTAGATCTAACTGAAACTACGCGCAAGAACAGTGGAAGATATGTACCTCGTCCAGATTATTTGCAGCAAGTGCGGACCCTACTGGACTACCCACTGATCGCCAGTATATAACAACTCTGGTTCTAGTCGTCAACTACAGATGGTCCATAAGTTGGCTGCCACGAGGATTTCACAAAACCAATGCTCAATTCTCAAATCAAGTGGAAGGAGCTGTCCCTCCACTAACCAGTAAATACAACTTAACTGCAGATCACATCACGAAGTAATGGCGACAGCGAAGAAGGAACAGATCATGCACTACCATAAAAAGGTTCCACTCGCGCCACGAAAATCCCGCTTAAGCTCACAATAGATATTCACTACTACAAAGAGGGAAGTACTTGCCAAGCAACAGCTTTGAATGAATGAAGAGCTTCCTGCGGTGTAAACTTGTGAATCAGTTTAGGGTTTAAGTTGCGACAGTCAAAGTAAGAGTCTGATACTCCTTGGGAAAATTTTATACATAAGGTCTTTAGCTTTCTGCTTGGCTTCTCTGGCCAAACAAAGGGGATCTTCAAAGTTCTATGTTTAACAAGGTGCTTCGCTTGCAGTAGTATTGAGAGGCTATGTCTTGTGCTAGTTTTTTGTATAGAATGAAGACCGGTCATGATCTGACCAATAGGTTTGGAGCGATGAAGTAAGATTATTGTATTGTAAAAATTTTATTCATATATGATCTAGATGTGAATTTATTTGGTTGTTGAATGAGAGAATGCAAGAAAGAAATTATGATTGTTCATGAAAGCTTGTAACTTTTTTGTCTGATGATTTATAATTTCAAACATATTTATGTTAAAATCACTTATGAGGATTGAAAGAATGTTAGTGAAGTTATTTATTATAACTTGATGTAATTGAGTCGAGGAATTCAGTAAAAAGCATATGAGGTGATCTATAAAGAATTATGATATTGAGTGTAGGACGAGTGTTGATATTAAAATTTGTTGCAATAATTTCTACGAGATTTGATCCATAAATGATAAAAGAAAATAATTTCATTGTTGACTGATATACTAATAATAATCCTCTACAAGTATAAGTATGGATATATTGGAATTTATTGTTGTCTATGAAATATTTAACAGAGTACGAATCTTTGATTAATGTTTCAAATAGATATATAACATCAGAGAGTTGTAGTTGGTGATCATTTTCATATTCTCAAAATATTTTGGAAGAGATCTTGTGTTTAAGTATTGGACTAACTTATATGTAAATTGTGAGATGTATAACTGTAAGTCACAAAGAAATAAATTTCACTTTGAGATTGTATTTAAGTGGTGCATTTTGTTGTACATTCTTATCGACAATAATACGATGATGTTCAATATTCTCATAATTTTGATATCTTTGTTATATTTATTAACAAAAAATTGTTGAGAGATTTGAAATATAAATGTCCAAGAAGAACTTATATTATATGTGTATAATATATCATATACGTACCGTGACACCTGACAGTCTCGGACGGGTACGGTGTGTGGGCGTCGGAACTCGGAGGTCCGGCTGTCGGAAGGTTGGGGGTACAGATATGGACCGAGCAGCTACTAAGGTAAAGAGCCTAACCCAGCGTTTGATATCTACAGGTCGGCAAAGATTAAACGGCTAAGACCCGGTTGGAAGAAGCAAGGCAAGGTAAAGCGGCAAGGTCGTAGGAATTTTGGGTAGCGGTTAATATAGCAGGGAAAGCTTAGGCTAAGCCGATTTTGTAAGGAGGGGAGAAAATACCTCTCCACCCGAAAACGCAAGAAAAGGAAGCCATAGACCTAAGGGCACCCATGCCCGCAGGAACGGACCCCGAGATCTCGAGACCGTGAGGTCCGAAGCGACCCGCGCACGACACGCACGACACCACACGCATGGAAGACGAAGGGTCCCGGGGAGGAAGACGAAGAGGCACACGGATCGAGGTCGTGGAAGGTGAAAGGCGGCGTGAATCCTTATGCCCGCTCCCGAAGGCGCAAGAGGACTAAAGGCAACGCGACTCACTATGCCCGGCCCCGAGATACTTGAAAGTCGAAGCGGCACGCATCTCTACGCGTGCCACCAAGCGTACGAAGGCGAAAAGTCGCATCTCAAGACATGTGAAAGCCTCGAGAGAAATAGAGTAACCGAAGAGGAAGAAGTAGACTAGAAGGATCGCACGGAGGAAGAACAAGGGCGCGGCGATCCAAGTCTGCCTGACGGTTCAGTTCTCCGTACATAAGCTTCTTGGAGGGGAGTAGAGCCTGAAGTCTTAACGGTTACCGGACAGGGAGGCTTCTCGACCAATAGACAAAGTCCAAATTCGCCACTACCTCCGAAAGTTACGTCGCGTGGCGCGCCTTGGCTCGACGACGTTAGGGTTCTCTTCTTCGAAGAGAACCGGACGTCTCGGACGAGAGGACGACCAAGCTAGGTGACCAATCAGCGAGCGGAGGAAGGATGTGGATGGCAGGAGGGACGAGGTCGGAGACATTATCGAATTGCAAAGACAACACGAGGTCCTAGACGAACACGCTGCCCGAGTGAGAGAGGGCCACGGAGGAATAAGGACGAGGTGACAATTTGAGGAAGGTGATGTGTATATACATCGTACACATCGTGTGTATACACATAGCACTTCTCGAGAAAACTTTGAGGTCCGCGAGGGTGTAGGTGACAAACGAGTCAAGGATTCATCGTAAGGTTAGGTTCTGCAGAAAGTCTAGGCTTCTGACTGTCGAACTTCACGAGTCAGTAAGCAATTTCTCCGTGAATTTTCCTATCGTCTCGCAGACTGGTGCACTCCTCCACGAACTCAATTTACTTAGCCTTCAGCCCGTTCAATCCTGCAAACGGGACTCGATAGGTGGTAACCTCGCTCTGATATCACTCTGACATAATTCTCGAGGGTGTTACCAGATCACGGGTCAGAAAAGCCACAATTTGTTCAAAAATGTTGAACCCGCGTCTCCGTCCTCATCTCACGGAATCGTTCAGACCTTCCCTATTCTCTCTTCCGTGGAACTTCTGTCTGGAACGGGAGAAACACACTCTTCCCCTCATCTATCGATCTCTCATACACACGCAATCATCCGCACACATGCGCACACTCTCGAGGCTACACCAGAACTGCACCAAAAGATCAAATGGCTCATAACATGACTCCGTCCTCAAATTAGGTCAGGAGGCGGACCCTTCGTAACCTCCGGGTCCGACGTTTCTCATCCCTGTGGCATCCAACTCACCACCCAGATATGCAACCCCGGTCGCGTCCCATAATACGATGACGCTCGACTCGTCGACCAGTCATCCGGCTAGTGTTTCGGGATCGACTGCCCGATCAGTCACTAATGGAGGAGCCGCAGCCAGTCAATCAGTCAGCTCCAATATTCAAGCTGCCCTACGACATGTAGAAGCGTTCTTGAAGGGATTGAAACAACAGATGAGAATGGCAGGAAGCCCTGTCAATCTTCCGATTCCACCACCGAATCCACCACCAGCAACTGACCCGACCCAACCGTAGACTCCAGCAGGCAATGGGGTTGTAGGGTCCGATGACAAAAGTTCTGGTGGAGGATCTAGCAGCCCGGGAGTTCAAACAGTTCCGATTCTGACAGTGAGAGCGGAGATGGAGAGAGGAAGCGAACCAGACGTAAGAAGGTCCCATCTCCCGAGAAACCCCAGGAATACTATGGAGAGCTGTCACTTCACAAATTTGAGCTTTGGGTCATGGTCATGAACAATTACTTGAAGCACTACTCCCGCAGCGATTGATTCATCTATGTTGTCAGTCGACTTCGGGATGATGCGCTGAAGTGACTGACTAACTATCAACGAAAGAGAGAGTAGCGAGTGACAAGAAGAAGATATCCACGTGGGATGAGCTTCGAGATTGTTTGCCCACCTACCTAGTGCCCAAGAACGAGTACAGCCATTACAAGCATGAACTCGACGGGTTACGAAAGATAGCTAGAATTCGAGATTACAGTCAGCGTTTCGATCATTTGTGGAACGCCTTAGCCCTAATCGACCCTAAGGAGAAGAAATACTTGTTCCATAGGGGACTCCAGGGATGGTACTCGTATGAGATGACTCGTTACGGATGAGAGCACGACCTATCAGACATTTGTGCTCATTTGGAGTTACTCGAAAGAGACAAACAGAAGGGTAAGGCTGAGGAGGCTGAAGTTCAAAGACGAAAGTAGCAATGGTCAAAGGTTCAAACGGAACCGAGAGCAGAGGAGGGATCATTCACCGACCCCTAGAGCTCTAGCAGTGGCACCTGGACCTGGCCGAGGTTTCAAAACCCTTTCTTCCTCATCAAGTTCCTCTGGGTCCTTGTCAAGTACCACTACCCAGGCTTCTTCAGCCTCCCTCATCGAGTGTTTGAACTGACGAGCCGTACATATCATGTAAGCGACTCGACATGAACGGTACTCGGGTGGTCCAGACGAGGCTTGGCTTTGAGGTTGTAGTTCTAACGACTCGGAATGATCGGCCCCTTGGGGGTCTTTCAGCCAGAGTGTTCTCTCTTCTAGGTCTAGGCAAGCTGAGTTTTCTCTCAACCAAGTCCAAGACAAAATCCCATCTATTGATTCTAAGGGCATGACAAGGAAGTCGTGGCTTTGACTGACCTCGGCACATTCTACTAGTACCTTATACACAGCTTGAGTTACGATCGACGTCCCCTGCACAAAGCGAACAATCAACTGAGAAGCTAACTTGCTAGTGGGCATTCTCCATTCCAACACTTTACGAACAGCCAAGACACTTACGTATGCCCTTGTGTCTATCAACATGCGAATAAGTTTCCCAGCTACCTTCATATGCACCCACGGAAAGAAAGCAGACATGGTGTCAGACTTACCCCCTTGGTGTCAGACTTACCCCCCTTCGGCATTCGTGGTAGGGTCGTCGGCAGGCTCTCTGCCTCGGTTGCCTCCCGGAGATGATCTCTCTTGAAATTGGTCCTCGGCAGCTACGGTGCGCACATTCGGAGGTCTCTTTCGTGCTGGGCACTCCTTGACAAAGTGCCCCTAAGATCACAATGGTAACACTCTTCTCCGTGCTGAGCTGGTGTCATCGGTGCCTAGTTGAGTCAAGGTGGCCCTCGAGGTGTTCCTCCACCTCTTTGGACCGCTGATTCCTCCTTTCTGGTCACGGGCCCTTTCGATCAGAACCTCTGTCGCTCCGACCAGGTCCAGGTGTCGCTGCTGGAGCTCCAGGGGTCGGTGCATGATCCTTCTTCTGTTCTCGGTTCCGTTTGAATCTTCCACTGCTACTTTTGTCTTTGAACTTCCTGAAATTTTGGATAGGTTTCGAAGTCTCCCTAGTCTTGCCCTTTTGTCTGTCCTTTTCGATAACTCCAGATGGACACAAATGTCTGGTAGGTCGTGCTCCCATCCGTAATCAGTCATCTCATACGAGTACTATCCCTGAAGTCCCTTATAGAACTTTTCCTTACGATCGATTAAGGTCAAGACGTTCCACAAATGACCGAAACATTGACTGTAATCTCATATTCCAACCGTCTGTCGTAATCTGTCGAGTTCATGCTTGTAATGGCTGTACTCGTTCTTGAGCACTAGGTAGGTGCACAAACAATCTCGAAGCTCATCTCACGTGGATATCTCCTTCTTGCCTCTCGCTACTCTCTCTCGTTGATAGTTAGTCAGTCATTTCAGTGCATCACCCCGAAGTCGACTGACATCATAGATGAATCGACCACTGCGAGAGTAGTGTTTCAAGTAATTGTTCATGATCATCACCCAAAGTTCAAATTTGTGAAGTGATGGCTCCCCATAGTATTCATGGGGTTTCTCGAGAGATGGGACCCTCTTACGCTTGGTTCGCTTCCTTTCTCCATCTCCTCTCTCGCTGTCAGAATCAAAATTTTTGAACTCTCGGGGCTGCTAGATCCTCCCCAGAATTTTCGTCATCGGACCTTACGATCCCACTGCCTGCTGGATTCTATGACTGGGTCGGATCAATTGCTGGTGGTGGATTTGGTGGTGGAATCGGAAGATTGGCGGGGCCTCCTGCCATCCCCATCTGTTGTTTCAACCCCTCCAAGAACGCTTCTACATGTTGGAGGGCAACTCGAATATCGGAGCTGACTGGTTGGCTGGCTGCGACTCCTCCACTAGCGACTGGTCGGGCAGTCGACCCCAAAACACTAGCCGGATGACTGGTTGGCGGATCGGACGTCATTGATTTATGAGACGCGGCTGGGGGTTGCATATCCGGATGGTGTGTTGGATACCACAAGGATGAGAAACGTCGGACCTGAAGGTTGCGAAGGGTCCGCCTTCTGTTTCTTCTTCTTTTTCCGTCCCGAGATCATCTCATAGGATCGCTGCTGCGACGTCGAGTCGATGATCATCGGACGTTCTTTGTAGTTGAAGCTTTGCAAGGTTTGATGTTTTTGTCTAGTTAGTGTTCTTATATGAAGATCAATAAATTGGATCTTAATGATTTGATTACTTTTGTGATTCGTGATCGACATAAAAATATCATCACAATCATTTGTGAGACTCTTTTTAGTATTGTAGTTGTAATATAATTTAATTAATAAGTTTATTTTTGGATATAAAATATTGTACAATCCGTCAGTATATTTAAGATTGTCTGAAATTTTGAAACAAGTTGATACAACAGAGGGTATACAATCAACAGATTTAAAAGAATATTGTTGACTTTCACTAATAGAGAATATGTATAATTAATTTTTAGTATTATTATTTATATAAAATAAATGAAAAAAATAAAGATAAATTAAGATTGAATTTACTAAAAAAAAATTCAAGTATTCAAGATCTAGTGATGTTTGTCTATCCTTACGAATATGATTTGAAATTTCATTATTTTATCGCATAGGTTGGAATAATTCATAATATTTAAAATAAGAATATCAAATATTAATAATAATATTTAAAAAATTTGCAACATATGTTTAGAAGAAGTATTTTTTATGGGATGTGCTTGATAAAATCTCATGAAATGATTATGTCAAGATCAAAGTTTTGTGTTATTTGTTGTAATCTTTGATTGATATAAGAAAACATCTTTGCTCCAACGAGAGAGATTTCATCTATGACTACTAGTTTTAAATTTTTATAATATTCGATATAACGATCAAGAGCGTCAGGATGTAATTTAGAAACTATAATATCATATGAGTATGGACAAAGCAATGTGGATAATCATTCCTTGAATGTTGTAAGCGGCTCTATCGGTATATGCAAGTTTCAATATCTTGATTGCTTCAAGATCATTGAATTGTGATCTGTCGTCTTCATATATCTAAGAGAGGCTTTATATAATTTTCAAAAAAGTAAATATTTTCTCGTACTTATTTCTCCTCCAAGGAATAAAAATAAAATTTTTTCTAGAAAATATGTATGTTTATAAATATAATCATAGAATATCATTTTTTGTTGTTTATTGAGTGGTCGCAATTCAAGATATAAAGTATAAAAATGAGCAAATGTATTTTTAGAATAAAATTTATCTGAAATGTCTATACATATTGATTTTTTTTTGTTAGAAGACATTTTGATTGTATTTACATCAATGTTATCATAAGGTGTATAAGGAGTATATTTATGTTTTTCAATTCGATCATGAGATTTAGAAAATTGTCTCATTCCTTATTCACTTTTTTTTTTTTGTAATGAAAACTAAAATAAGTGATTAACAACAAAATATACGGCTTATGTCTAATGTATACATCTTGCTATGATTCAGATTTTTCATTGAATTTGCATCAAAAATGAATGGCACATAAAATAATATTTGTTCTCTAAAATATTCTTTAAGGTTTTTAAATTGATTAAAGTATATCCAACAAATAATTTCCAATTTTTCTATTTTTATAAATATACATATTATAGTTAACAACAAATTCTATGAGTGATAGTACCTTATACTTTGGATTTTGAGGACGAATAACATATTTATCGATCACATATGGTAAACTTATGGATGTGGAAGAACCATCTTCTTCTAAGAATAATTGATAATCATTTTGAAGAACAAAAGTCTGATTGGATGGATTGCTTCTATCAGTAAACTGAAAACTATGAAAAGCATGATAAAATGATAAACTTAGAATAGTATAAACTGCTAACTGAGCTGAGACTTGTCTAGAATTCAAAAAAGCATTGCCTGATTTTTTAAGTTTTGCACTAGCATCTATATTTTCTTCAACACATTTATCATTAGTTTTTCTCATCTCTTCAGTTATGTTGTTATCTATTTGGCAAGTAAGATGTACTAGAACATATTGACAATCATTGTTTTCTTGTCAAAGATGAGCACTTGTTTATGAGAAAATATTAATGTAAACATCGCGATGTATGATTTTCAATTTTTCTCATTTGAAATAAGAGTGATGAAGAAAATGGGTTTGCCTAATTGTCTAATCATCGCAAATATATTTTTCTCAAAACTTGATAATAATCTGGTGTGAATCTCAATTGAGATAAGCATGAAAATGCTTGATCAGATACGAACAATTGTTATTTAAATGTGTTATTATTTAATTGTTGAATGACCAAATGAAGTTTATTTTTTAAATTTATATCCAAGAAATGTTTTAGATCTTCTCGATGTAAATTTTAGACATTCTGAAAAATATATTGAACGAATGTTGAACAAATCGATGTCTAAAATACAATAGCTCTCAAGCAGCAACAGTTTAGTACGAGAAACTTGTTTTCTTCCTACTGTGATCATAAAATAAGATGAGGAAGTTGGGTTTTTAACAATATTCATCTTTGATAAACTTAAAGAGTTGTAACCTTCAGTAGGAGCTAGAGTGAGTTTATATTTATGATATGCATAAATAGTTTCAGAATCAAGAAAATTAGCGATGTATGTATCTATGTATGCGTTTTTCAAAAGAAATCTATATTTGTATCGGATTTGTTTTTACATTTTTCTTTATTCTTTTTCATGTTCATTGTGAGATGTTTCATTCTCAAGATCATCATCATCATGTCTATTGAATCAATATTGTTTGTAACTTAGTGAAAGCGTTGAGCATCATTTAAAGTTTCAAGACATTTATCATTAATGATAACCTTGTGATATTTATAAAGAGGAGTATGAATAAGATATTATAGAGCTTGGATTGTTATGTTCGATCTTACATAACTGATATTGTATATATATTTTAAACTCATTTTACGTTTTATTTGAACGATGATAATTCTTTCATCGTGTGTCATACAAGGCAAATGCGATTGTATTTCATGTGTACTTGAAGAGACATGTATGGTACTATTACGCATATGGCATTGCTCAAATCACTATAAACATGAATATTTTTAAAAATAACTCGTGGAGCAATTAAATGTTCTGCTACTTCATTCAACATTCTACATAAGTGATCTTTGTATTTTTGTAATATTGATATAAAATAATGATAAATTATGATTATCTATATGACGAACACACATAGCACAAATGTTGGATATTTCACTCAAATCTTCACGTGATATATTATTGATCTCATAATAGTTTAGTATTCTATTAAATCTTTGGGTTTTTCGTAGATTCATATTTTTTTGAAAATATTTATGTGACATGTTGCACATATCACATTAGGAGTGTCGTTTACAACTTGTTTATAGTGATCAATTTGCTTTTGCGAAAATGATATTTTCTTCCATTTTTTTCATGAAATTGACCTTAGAGTAGTAAGTTGCACTTTTTAACAATATATTTTATTTGTAATTTGATTTGAATGATAACATTAGATGATGGCAATGATGAACAAATGTGATTAACAGATGATGAGCCTACAATAGTCTCGTGTGATCAATTATATATTGTTTGAAATGTTTTTCATCGACTGAATAACTTTTATTGTTAATTATAATTTTTTTCACAATTACAAAACTGATAAGTTTGAATTTTCTTTGTTTATAGATAAGAATTGAGATTTCAAGATATCATATATATTCGTTTGTTTTGTTAGTTTGAGCACTTCGTCTACTTCATTTGACGCCTAGTGGTGAAGTTAGGAGACTCGAAAAAAAAAGAAATCAAGCTAGACTCTAGTTTACTATTGCAGACTGGATATTTGTGGCTCTTGGCACTATACTAAGTACGCAAGGGATCTGCTTGCTCATTATCTGAGAAAACTTTCACGTACAGCGACTGACGTAAAGAGATATGTATAATACAACCATCGATGTACACTAGGCACGATTAGACAGATTTTACGTACACAATTGCGACTTATGGTTACCTGAGATATCCTCACACTCACACCATCCGGAATTCATGCTTTCAGATCATTTTTCTCTCTCAATGAGCTTCTCGATCAAAGAAACTATATATGTATATATATTCTTGGTGTTTTCCATAAGCATACTACATTATTGATTTTGGTGATTCGAGACGAAAATAAAATCGCTATCGTTCCGATTAGGGAAGTGAATCCAAGACATTATACGGATTTGGCAAAGATGGTGTTATTCTCTACATATGTGTATATTTTTCATATTTTCAGGTTCGTGTGTTACATTATTATATCCATGATTTGGAATTTGACAAGCAATAAATAATTTTTGGCCAATGTGGTTGTGACACGAGTGTTGGAGTCAGGAGCCGTTTCAATCTCTTCCGGCGGTATTTTGGGTTAATACGTGTTAGTACCAGCATTAGTATTTTGGGCTTGGGTATTTTGGGCTTCTTGTTCAAATTAAAGAAAGATTTGAAAAGTGGAATTCCCAGGCGAATCAAGTGGACAGTCGGCTGGAACTCATGCTCTGCAATATTTGTTGAGTTGGTCCATAATAACATTTACATTTTTCCCCATAACGTAAAGGGAGCAAAAGTTCCCGAAGTCGATCGAACATGTGTAACTTTTTTTCCATATAAGCAAATCTCTTTTGTCTGTAAACAGATAACTCTGCGAGATGTTCTCCGGAATGAGGACTTGACGAGAGAAAGGGCTTGTTAAATGGCTTATCTAGTAAGCAACACGGGCGCCTACCGTGGGGATTGAACCCACGACCACTTGGTTAAAACGCACCACGCAGTATATCATAACGATGGGTGACTTCTCGAAGTGATACTCTGTCAGGTTTCTTGTTTCACGCACGTTGTAAATATTGTTTTCATTTATCATGTATTTTGCTCAGCATTAAACTGTTAAATCAGATCATAGCCAGAAGTAAAGTTTCTTAAGGGTTTCACACAAAGTATTTGTTGATAGTATTTGATGTACCAATTTGAGTTTGTATTGAGGAAGGAACTCTTTAGCTGGTTGTGAAAAACACAATCTCATTCCTACAAAAAGAGTCCATGATAGAAAAAAGATGGAAAAAGACTAGCATTTTGAAAATAGGGAAGAGAGATCATCAAAAAGAGGAAGAAGATGCAATAGCTAATAGATCAAGTTATTTGTTTTTAATGTTTGTTTAGTATAAAGTTAAGGAAAAAGAGTCGATATAATTCACTGATGATGAGTTCAAAACTGTGCCCAGTTACAAAAATAAGAGTCAAGATCATAATGTGGTTCTACGTCTCCTCGTTCAACAGATTGAGCATATTTCTTGGCCCTACTTGTGAAATCGATAAACTCGTGAGACAATATCTCTAGTAGTGTCTTCATCTTCACATTCCTCTTCTTGGAGAGTGTCTTAGGCTCATCCGTCTTCATCTCTTTGTCAACGGACCACAGTTTGACTTCTCTTTCTACACACGAATAGAAACCGTTAGTACAAAGTCATAAGAAAAGTTATATGCATGTAGTTTTTAAATACTTGAAATGAATGTTTACCATTTAACTTCTCAAACATAAAGAAGAATTGATGTAAAAGTTTCGGATACAAATGGCTCCATTTTTTCATGGCTTCAAGCCAAGACTCCAAATCAACTTGTTGGAGAAATGTGTTAGCAATGATGTACATGATTCTAGATCGTTTACATTCATTTGCGTTTTGTCGCGATCTTCAGTCTCAATATCAGACGCAGATGCGAACAACAAAACCTTAGTGGACTTGTGTTAAGTTGTGAACATTACGAGTAAGACTTAATGGCTTGGCGGAAAAGTCGAGAATAGAAGAACCTTAAGTGATTCTCAAAATCAAAGTTGAAACATTGGGCTAGGACGTGGTGATCTATCCCAAGAGGATCCTAGACGAATGCTAACATGAGGAGCCAAGTTTGAAAACGAACCAAAACGTAGAATTGAAATATAAGTTCGAGACGTAGGTCCAAGACATGGATCTGGTGCAGATGGACCTTGATCGGACGCTGGTCTGAACCACAAGGTCCAAGTCTGGCGCTACACCATAGTTCTTTGAAAAAATCTTAAGTGTTGGAGCTCTAGCGATGTTTTGCATTGTGGACGGAGCTCATGTAAGATCTTGAGGCGAGTTAGGTATCACTGGAAAGGTCTCAGCAAGAGCTTCCCAAGGATATGAGAACTCCTTGAACTGACTTTGGAGCTGAGAATTATGATCGATCTTGTGATCGAGTTGTAGTATAATGTTCAAGGACCAACGAGGAAGGCGAGACCGTTGATCTCCAAAAGTATATATGAGGGGGGGTTTGATGGCTGGGTGGACCAGGAAGAGTCATCTGACCCTAGAGTTTGGGGGACAGACTTAGGGGGCATGACATGATGGTTGGAAGAAAAAATCAGTATCAAGACGTGTTCCGGTCCAAACTTAGACATCTGGACTTAAGAACGAGAGCGAGAAGATAGCAACTGAAGGTATCAGAGTCGACGCTTGGATGAACGAGAAGGTAGCAGCTGAAGGCTAGACGCTTGAGGAGGGACGCGAGATACGAAAGAGATCAACATTTCTAGGTGAGCACTTGGAACGATGATCGATGTAGGATAGAGTTTCAAGAAAAAGATCAAGAAATGAGTGACGATTGATACCAAGATCAGATCCACTCGAGCTAGCCCTCAGACATAGTCAAAGGACGATAACTGACAACCTTCGCCTCAACGTCAAAGAAGTCCTGTACCAGTTGCGGCACTTGTGCAACAAGATGAAGTTTTGTCGACAATGTCCAATGATCCAAGCACAGGAAGTCAAGGAGCTTTATATGCAGAACTCATCAAGATGATGAAGACCATGCAGGAGGGTATGATCTCTAAACGTATCACCGAGCTTGAGGTAGATCAATGAAGTTCTTCGTCTACCATGAAGCTTTGTAAGATGAAATTTCTGACTCTATTTTCAAGTATAAGACAGACTCGCAAGGTTAAGGGTCACTTAACTGTGTTGGACTTATACTTTGAGACGCAATAGACTAAGGTTTGAGACAAGATGAGAGCGACGCTTACGTTCCTGAAAGATCATGCACTTTCTGGTGAATTGCATACACGAACGAGCATGCCTTGATCGTCTCAACGCTTGGTTGGAAAGAGTTCAAGGAGTTGCTCGTGGGACGATTCATTCTAGAGTAACAGAGGATTCTGCATGATGTTGAGTTAGTTTGATTGAAGTAGACGGGGGCCCTAAGTACTTATGTTGTGCACGAGTTTAGTGCTAAGCTGGATTCGTTCTCTAAGTGGACAAAGGAGACCAAAATATATAAATTTATTGGAAGAGACAAGTCTAGTTTAGAGAAGACTCTCTTTCGGATGTCCAAGCTACTTGACTTATGTGCTCAACTTTTGAAGCTAGCGGAGCAAATTAGCGACGGCGAAGTCCAACAACAGAAATCTTTTGAACCGTGCATCATGGACAAGATTCATAACAAGAACAAGGGTTTCAAGTGACAACAGGATGGGAGCTACTTTGCGAATTTGGTGCGGATATCACGATCAGAGAAGGTGTTACTCTTTCTCGAGACTGCTAATCGAGAACTCTAACTACAAGGAGTTGTTGTCTTCGGCATCATGTCTGGAACTATAAGAAGATCAAACTTGGATTTCTTATGGTTGGACATATTTGTTGATCAAATGTTCAGTTGTTTCTCAAGGACTCTATACCTTCACTCCCTCAGATTTGATAAGTGTGTTAGAGAATATCTATGATTTGAAATTGACGGTCATGTTTCTATCAGAGACGTGAGATTTCAAGAAGTTAATTAGAGAAGAACCAAAATAGTATCGTCCTCTTTGTGACATCACTTTCAGTCAACAATACAAAATTCCAATTGGTGAACATGGGTGATTGTCACATATGATACAAATAGTTTTTTATTGACATGGAGTAGCAGTCTACTGAAGGCGTCAGACTATCATATTCTTCTCGGACGATCTATGCATGGAAGCATCGATGCTCTTTCCTCTCAAATCATATACATAAATCAAGAAATAAAATAAGAAGAGGTTGAGGACAACAACAGCCATTTTAGCGATTGGAGATGATCTTGTACGACACATAATGACTATAAAAAAGACATCATTTTCTATTTTCTTCTTTGTGGATGTAGAAAAAGATTGGTGGAATCATCGATTTTACGAGTAGGAAAACATTGCGAGGGCTATCTCGAATGGTTAGAGGCTCCCACTCAAGTTACAATGGTATTGATCAGTCATTACAAAAAATGGAGAAGATAATCGTCCACAACATCATGAAACAATCACATAGTAGTGAAGAACTGAGAAACCAGATTGTTGATGATTATCGTCTTGTATATATCAGCACTAGGTGTCTACAACCAGGAATAGAAGCTCATAACAAGCAACAGAGGATTGGAGGTTTTTCTGAAATTGCGGAGAAGTCTATGGTGCTAGTGTTCGCATCAGATTTGGAGACTTTTTGGATTTGTCAAGTGTTGAAAATCTTCACTAAGACTGGTCCAGTGGTTCACTACAACATCCACTGATCCTTACATTGGTAAGTATTATCCAGAAAAATGAAAAAGCAATGGGAAAGAAAGAGCAGTGTTGTAGAAACAGCAGGTAGATCTTTCAAATGTGTCAATCTTATCGTTCAGTTTCATTCTCACGAGTAATAGTAGACTGTGGAAGACAACTATATCACAAATTAAGCAGCAATTGTTTTGATTAGCACAGGATCAAGCAGTTCAAAATGGAGAGCAAAACACAAGGAGAAGAAACCAGGACGATGTTGCGCTGCAAATCATCAAGATTCTGAAGCAGAAGAAGACGATAGAGTAGACAATAATGATACATGATATAGGAATAGATAAATTTTTGAATAGCTGAAGTGCAACTAATTCAATTGTACTCTGTTTGAATATTCTCGACTGCAATGTAATTTATGTTCGTGAACATTTTGACGTGACATGTCTGAGTATGCTTCTTGAATTGGATAGCGCACATTGTCCACATTAAGTGAGGAATACAATAGCATTAGAACAGACTTCAAAAATATACATTGCAGAGAGTGAGTGATTGACATGCTGGTCAGAATCTTCAGAGGACATCCATGAAGTTTATGGATGTCTAGCTTCAGTTCTTGAAGAACAGAATTTCAGGATGCCTCATGCAGCAAAAGCATACTTAAACTCCTTATCCGACAATAATGTTCATCTCTTACACTCCATAATTAACTTTGGATGCCAAAATTCTCAATGCATCTCATGCAAAGTCATACTTAAGTACGGATGAGCAAATGTGGATAATTTTTATTATTTTTGACTCATAAAGTAGAGTTAATGTGTAAAGACGATTCCTTTTCAAACATGATTCATGATATTCAACTAGAAATAGTGAATTGCTCAAGTTGTTAATCGACAAAATTATCACTTTTTAGAGTTTTTGTTGCTTGAGTTTCACATTTTCTGGGAATTGACCGACAGTTACTGTTTGTGTTAGCGGTTAGTGGTTGTTTTTAGCGACTGTTTGTAACTTGGTCCTTTTTGCATGACGTAGAATCTTTGGCATATAACACCTTTTCCAGAAAAGCTCACTATGTTCAGTGAATAAGCATGCTCGATCAACTTCCGTACTTTTGTTTTCTTTAAGATATCAGAAATGATGTAAGTGTCACATAAGTATTCTAGATTAAGTAAAAATAAAAACCAAAAAAGATTAAGTGTTAATTGTTACTTGCTCCAAGAATATTGGAAACCTCCTTAGAAATCCATAAGTGGAGTGTGATACTTTGCGCTGCACGTACAAGTGCAGGAGGGTACTGCATTGAATTCATGAATATATAAATACATTGATTTATTATCTAACCCTTCCCTTCGGAAGGGTTAGGTAATAAATTAAAGTTGCAATCCTCTTCCATCTTCAGATGGAAGAGGTGAATCCGCAAGACAATTACATGTTTCTCGGTTACATTACCCATTTCATATGTTTAATATATAGCTTTGCATATATTTATACACACATCCTTAAATAAAAATTAGTTAATTGATGTCGTTATAAACTTACCAGAATGAAGTGAGAATTAATCGAACGATGATTGTTACAAAAGACTCGGTCCAGAAGATTAAAACAAACTTTCACAATGCTCTGGAGTATGTGGAGATAATAAAACGTCGACAGGAATGCTTGTAATATATTCATGTACCTATGAAGGAGAATTAAAAACAAAAGAGGTTGAGGATTTATAAACGAATGTGAGTTAGAAATCCACGTCTTTGAATCTATATTTATAAGTGGTGTAGCTTAACACCATTTTCAAATGCTACTCTATCAAAGCTCAAACTCTAAATATTTAACAGATAAATGTCCTAAACAAGGAAGTGGATCAAGTGACTTAAGTGTACACTGTCTGTATAGTGTACACTTGGCTTGCCTTGCGTCAAATCTGGCTCCATCTTCATTTTTTAGAAGAAACTTCACATACCCCCTATGCTTCAGTACTTCGTAGTCATCAGCAAAAGATCTCAAGCTCTCGTTAAGATCTAACAACGCCTCGTTACAATCAACTCTTAAGTGAATTTCTTCGTCATGAAGCCGGATAAAAAGAAGTGAAGAGGAAAAGATTACAACATGGTCAGATGCAACTCTATGTAAGATCTAAGCTGATATTCTCGAAATTAGACTATACTCTATGTTGTAGAACATTCTGCAGATGACATCACTAAACGTAGACTTTTAAGTTTCTTCACTAATAGAAGCCTCAAAAGGATGTAAAATCACCTGGTCCACTCATTTGTCTCTGTTTGCGACGTCCATTCCAAAGCTCTGTCGATGTCCTCCAAAGCACTCCCGTACTGTCTCAACATTACTCTTGCCTCACCTCTTCCAGCAAGCGCATGAAAAGATGAAACATTCATCTCCTCTGCTCTTACAGGGTCAATCAAAGTGAGGGACTCCATTGACGACTTTGTAAGTTGAGGTTCTCCGTCTATAAATCGAATCAAACAGGCTTCGCCACTGGGACAAATCGATGGAAAGAGCTTACGATTTGATTCATACTGGAGGAGTTCTGTTAACCACGAAGCTACCGGTCCGTGCAATTCTACAGCTACATCATCCTCCATCACTGAAATACAACTTTGTAAAGCATAACTCCTCATATCGCGCATATCTTCTTCGAAATCCTCCGCAACCATCCGGCAAGCACTGACTACTTGAACCACTTCACAAACCTGGCTCAGCATGACGCGGAAGTCAACCACCCTTAAGAGCCGAGTTAGTTGATTGAATGCTCGTGGAGATGCTACTCTAACTTCGTTCTTCTCCTCCCTGAAAGCAAATCTTGTCAACCCTTCTAGTGCACCTGCCTGCACGTTGCTAGGTACCCTATCTGCTAGTATTAATCCAACGTAGCTTTCCACAGCTCTACTCTCTATTTCCACAACTCTATTCTTTTCTTGCTTTGGTCTCTTGGCAAGGATATTCTGGAGAAGGTAAGCTATCCGACGTAGAATTTGAGGTGATGAATCTTCTCTCACAAGTCCTAGTAGAAGATCGAGAGTTTTTTCATTTGTCAAGAGAAGCTTTTGGATCTCCTCAGTCGAGGCAAGAATCAGCAAACCTTCCACTGCTGCTTCACGTAGTCCCCTTCCAATTCCGTCTATGAGCAGTGCTACGTACCTTTCTAAAGTCCGTGTCAGAAGAATCATCCTCTTAGATTCATCATATGCAGTGCAAGAAACTCTGTAGATGGTTTCTGCTGCACATACTAGAATTAAAGGTGATGCTTGTTTCGTCACAAGTCGTTCAAGCAGTCGTTCTACAGTATCTCCATCTGTAAGCAACTGGCGAATCTCTGGCCAATGGGTTAATTGCGCCATCGCCAATACGCAGTGCTCCTGCTGCATCGCGAGACCTTCGCTCAAGAGGGCCACGCTCAAGTGGGCCACGTAGGACTTCAGAACTCCACACTGAAAACGTATCTTTTCTGTATTCTTCAGATTTTCTCCCTCAAGAAAGCTTTCCATGATATGTACAAAATTGGATCTTTCCTCATGTGGATCATAAGGATCAGGTTTACTCCAGCGTCATCCATCACTCGCCGAAATTTTTGCCTGCGGAAAATTTTTGCTAGTCCTCTGGCTGCTCTTCTCTGGACTTCATATTTGTCGGTTTCTTCATCCTGCAATAATCTTGTGTACATTTCCACAGCATCAGCTACAAGTGCCATCCTTTGTGATTCTGCCAAGCCTTCTCCTTCGATGAAGATCGCTCTTACTGCTCTATTCACGATTTCCATGCACTCGACGGTGGTATCTGCAAATGCAAGAATTCTTACGATCTTTTCTAGTAATCCTGGATAGGCCCCAAGGCGCTTACAAATTGTCCCTTCAAAAGCAAGGATTTCCAGAGCATGTACTGCTTGACTTCGCACAGTCACATGCACATTCTCAACTAAAAGCAAATCAAGCCTATGTAGAACTTCAGTGAGAATGGTTGCTGAGTTTTCATACTCAAACTTCGTATCATCAGATACAATCTTTCGGACAGCCATAGCTATGTCTTTCAAGAGTGCTGGCGAAATATCTGGCTGCAAAAGTTGGATGAGTCTTCGAAATGCACTCGGACATCTCGATGCAATGATTGATCGAGCTTGTGGGAAAGAAGCAAGTTGTCCGAAACATAAGATCGCTATGCTTTGAATGTTGGGAATATCTGTGAGTAGTCTCACAATCTCTTCCAAAGCTCCGGGAGAAGAGACGATAGACTCGGCATTTTCTGAGGTCCATGCCAACACCTTTAGGCTTTCAAGTGTCGACACGGGAGTGAAGGGTAACATGCGAACTAAGGAACTCCAGACATTTGGGAGGAGTATGATCTTGGCTTTGATATCAAAATCACCATATGCAACTTGTCTGAAGGTCCTGGAAGCTTGTCGCAGAAAGTAGATATTTGAATAACGCTCTGAATCCAGAAAACTCAAAAGTGTCTCTAGCATTCCAGGAGCTGTGACCAGTTGGGTTCTAACAAGTGTCATGCGAAAAAAAGCTTCCAACGTGACGAGAATCACCAAAAGCACAAAACTAGTTTGTGATGATAAACGGGTGGACCACGACTTGAGATGTTTCTCGAGAATGATAAAGAGATGTTCTACGACCATGAAAGCGCGGGGAGCTTGAGATAGGAGTAAAGGTGGAGCAAACACTTCAAAAGTTCCATGGTAACCACTGTGCAGTTCAGCGAGTGGCTTTGCTAGAGTTTTCAATGTCGTGTAAGTCCTCCCTAGTCCACGACACAAGAGAGAGCGGGTAATAGCAGTGGAGGTAACTAAAAAGGTTTGTGGAATTTCGAGTAGTTTCAAAACTGCATCATATTTCACCTCTGAGAATTGGAGGAAATGGAGAATGACCTGTCACCAGAAAAATCCATGATCATGAGAACTCGATATAAACATTAGAACATATCATTACCAATAAATACATATACCATGCATGGACTACAATGTGACACATATCTCTAGATAACTGCTCATATTGATTCTTAAGCTAAATCAAAATGAGAGAAGAAAAGAAAAAGTATACACGTATAAACCTATATTTTCTGTTAATACTATCTTTGTAATTGAATTGTAGTGTGGGTGCGTATTTAAATTATTAATTTAACATCGATTGAAAAGTTTTAACCGATTTGTTTATGTTTAAATTACCTTTATTTGACGGAAAGCATGAAACGTGCTGAATCTCATGATCAAGGAAACGGAGGCATGGGCAAGAATGAGGAACGGTACCGGTAAAACTTCATTTTACATATGTAGGAGAATGATATGCCATCAACAGGGTTAACTATGATTAGCTAGGACATCTAAAATAACCCAAGGGGGCCGTCTAGGATTAGGAGAACATACGTTTTTTGCAAGCCCGTGAACTGTCGTCTCCCAGACGCTTGCTTCCTCCAACCTCGGATGAAGCAGTCGACAAATAATCTTGAAAAACCTTCTCCCTGCACGAAATACTGACAGGGTATGGGATCCATCATGGAAGAGTAGGTTATCGTGGACTTTTAACCTGTTCTCTACGAATCGATAGTATTTCTCATCGCCGTATGCGAAGAAAAGGGCAGCTACCAGAGCCTCTTCACTCTCGTCGCTCGAGACAAGTCTTTCTGTACCCTTCCATTCTACAAGATCCACTTCACTCCCGTCGCTCGAGACAAGTCCTTCTGTGCCCCTGTCCTGCGAATTCTTTCTCCCGATCAGCTTCTCAAGAATGCCTTCGATTTCTTCCTTATACATGTGCGCCAGAAGTTCCCGTCGGAAGTCATGAATGGTACACATGTTGACATTCCTAATCCTAAAGAGAAAACCATTACCCCGCTCTATTTCATTTTCAGTGACCAATATCAAAGAGCGCGCTTGTAAATAATCCTCGTATGCGACATTAAAGAGGAACTTGTTCGGACCATGTAAAGCCTTGAACCACAATTTGAGCACATGTTCATCAACACCACGCCCTGTGCAGATAGCCATTAAGAACAGCAGCGACCGGGCCTCACCGGTTATTCGGTCCATCACCATTGTCAAGGATGCTACTGCGCTGAGCTTGTAGGGCACGTCATACATTGTTAACTTGGGAACGGATAGGTGCGCAGCTTGAATTGCATTCCCCAGCTGGTTCCTCAACTGTATCCATGTGTCCAAGTCTCCAACTTCCTTGCATTTTATCAATGTGCCGAGATTCGCTATAAGGAGAGGATGGTTCCCAACCCTCCGGATCAGAAGGTCCACTTCTTTCTGGAATGATCATGAAAAGGAGTCGTCAAAAGCTTGAAGCATGTAAACCGGTACCACGTCAACTCAATAGTATAAGTATCCATTCGGCAGCTCTATTCGGTAGATAAAAGCAAATACACTGGAGCATGACTGTCTGAGGATTTCTGGTTTTTCATGCTTTGTATCCCGTTCGATTTTAACTCATGATCAGAAGGGCATGACGGACCATATACAAGCGAATGATATATATATATCTACACGGCTGAAAACTATTATATCTCAACATACCTGAACCCCGTCGGGAAATGGCTTGCCGTTCCAACCAACAATGTGATTAGCGAGAATTTTGCTTGCTTCTTCTGTACTTGGAAATCCTATTTGTACAATTACATGACCACCAGCATCTGGCCAAATATTACTCTGCTGGGAAGTGATCAAATAGTTGACACCCTTCGCTGATATCATCAGGTCTCCAATTACCCCTTGTTCCCAAACATCGTCCAGAATGATCAGGATGCTCTGTCCATTGTCCAACATGCCCATGAGGCTTCGTTTCAGAAGTTCGAGGTCCTTGCCTCCATTCGTGCCTTCCCACTGAACTCCCCGAAGTTGTGATGCATGACGACTGTAGCCAAGATCCAGCCACAGCTTTTTCATCAACGAGTAAGAATCTGCGTTCTCTCCACACGAAATGAATACTACCCCATCTGAGTATCTGCACAAACTCGAAGGTGATGATGATGGCCCTTTGGATTTATTGTAGTAGTCCAAAGCCAAGTATTTTGCCAGGGTCGACTTTCCTTCACCAGATCCTCCGTGGACCAACACCACTTTCTGTGAAGCACCATCACCTTCTAAAGCTTTGCAAACCTTCTCCACGGTCCCCATGACCGGGACGTACTTCCGCTCTCGAGCGAAGCTGAACGGGGCAATGATCTTGGCTGCTTCTTGTTCTGCGAGAAGTTCTCTCTTCTGCTTTTCCTCAAGATAATCACGAATGCCCTCAAATGCTTTCTCCACAGCCTTCAGATTGTCGATCACTTGCTCCGTCGACCATTCTTTCTCCCAGAATGTCAAGCAACAACACCTGTCTTCCATCAACTCAACCACCTTCTTCTGTTCTTCTAGCCGTTTGACAGCTTCCTCCAGACACATAGTCACCGAGTGAGGCAAAGAGTACTTCCTCAGCAGCTGTTCCCATTCTTGCTTGTCCTGTTCATATCTTTCCACTTTCTCCTTGAAAGCTTGTATCTCGTCGGATGCTTGATTGTATCTATCTTTCAATGAGAACGCCGAATTTTTTGAACCCTCAAGGAGAACAGATATTGACAAAGCCATATCAGCAACAATTGTCAAGCTCTTGTCGTGTCAACTTCGAATGGACAGACGAATCAGCCGTCTGGAATTATGGTTTGTCAACGATACACCGGGCTATATGCTGGATGCTGAACTGTGCGTCGGCAAAGCGCGATCAATCGAGAGCTTCTACGCTCACATTTGGTAAGTAAAGCTTAGCTACCTGCACCTATATGGTCAGTGTCGACGCAGACCACTGAGTGATCGATTGTGGAGGAATACAATTGCATAACTTCACATCCGGTGGCTTCTCGAGCATGGACTCTCTACATGTTTCTTCGCCCTCCAATTGTCAGATTCTACAATCAGATCCGGCAATCAGGTCCTTGATTCTACCCATGCGATCGAGATTCAGCTCAAATATCTCTTTGCCATTCCAATTTCGATCATATCGCAGAAGGAGGGATTCCGGAATTGTCCGAGGTGAATAAATGGTCTATATGCAGTGGTAAAGGAACCATATTACGGTGTACGGTAGCGTAACTTTCCGGACTTTATCAGTTGCACTGTAAGCAATGGGCAAAACATTAGAAAACGAACTTGCTCCTTTAGTGAAACTTCACCACTGTGAAAGCGAAAACGCACCATATTCTCTACATCATTTACACTTAATACAATGCACCACTTGTAGCAAAAATTGGACTTGGAACGCACTATATTCTTTACATCGTTTACACCAAAAAGAAGTAACGCACCAAGTGTGATATATCTAGAACTTTTGCTGGGTAACCATATGAACAGTCATACCATTTGGTATCTAGCAACCAATGTTGTGATGAAACTTCAAATTTTTATTGGTGAAGAAGTTGAATATTGTTCGTGGATAGGAGAATTTCATCCCCGATTCTTTTCACATCTCCTACTATTTTAATCTTGTGAATTGACTCCCACTAAATAAGTTTTTCTGATAACCATGGCTTGTCATTGCCTCGACTTCAACCCTAAACCCTACGAAAGATTTTGGACCTTTTAATATCTCGGACTCTGTGATGAACTTGTTCAACTTTCTGTAGACATTCATTACTTTATCTTCTCCCATAGTTATGATCGCAGTTGTAAGTTTAGCTTGCTCTCCAAATTTACTGACATCTATAGATATAGAAGACGAGATGATCTCATCAACTTTTTTGAAACTTTTTATTCTATGCTCAAGCACTTACGGTTTCGGACGGCTAGATCAGTTGATTCTTCCAGATCTGCATGATACAATCTCTTGATCTGTTTTCTTTTTAATCATTGCACATGAACATACGGTTATAACGAACCAAGTAAGTGTCATTATAAACTGACCATAGAAAAATAGATACTCTGAAAAAGAAAAAAATATACCCTGTTGTATTCTCATGACCAAAGTCAGAGATATGCATGAATACAGGTATAGTAACCAGAAAGGATCTAAGTCATAGTTCTCATGGTCCACATAGATCTACCTTGGCTCTTCCTTGTAAACCTTTATATTAGTTTATAATTATCTATAGTTGAACAGTTGAGCAGAGCAAAGAATGTATCTCATACAAGGGGATAGCAATTTCCCAAAAAACAGTAACTTTGCTTACACATAGGTATAGCCCCAAATAGTTTCGAACCTAAAGAACACGAAGTAGAAGATAAGTACCAAACAGTGGTGTATCTGTGGCCAAAACTAGTGTGAGTTAAGTTTATACATAACAGACGATGAGCAAAGAGGAAATTTGTTAGGAGCGAAGCTGAGATGTTATTCTAGGTATAGAAGCGCAGAAGAGATTGCCATTCCAAGTACAGCATTAAAGAAAAGTGTGATGTGTATGAGAGTCAATTACTTACAAGAAGACCAACACTAAAAAGATAAAATTAAAAAATTAAAATACAGAACAGTATGCATGATCCAAAGAATCTATCGTTAAGCAGTTGAGAAATTTTCAGTCGAGAAATTTTCAGTATTAAGGTGAGCAAATGGAAATTTGTCAGGAGCGCAGCTGAGATGCTACTCCAGGTATGGAAACACAGAAGAAATT
Source organism: Asterella californica (assembly GCA_036924285.1). Classification (NCBI taxonomy): domain Eukaryota; kingdom Viridiplantae; phylum Streptophyta; class Marchantiopsida; order Marchantiales; family Aytoniaceae; genus Asterella; species Asterella californica. The sequence continues at coordinate 26,749,015 of JAYKYS010000006.1, read as the reverse complement.
GCCGTTCCAAGTGTAACAATAAAGAAAAGTGTAACATGTATGAGAGTCAATTACTTACAAGAAGACCAACACTAAAAAGATAAAATCAAAAAAATTAAATTACAGAACAGTATGGATGATCCAAAGGATCTCTGGTTAAGCAGTCAAGAATTAGTTGAAGGGACAGTACGTTAACACTTTAAGACCCTAACTGCCAGCAAGTTACATCTGGAGCATAGAGCAAAACACTCTCTCAGTTTATGCACCTCAACCTACTCCCTGACTTCATGAGCATCTAGCACACAAAATTAGTCTATACATGAGCAGGAACTGAAGATCAAGATCACACGAAACTGAGGATTTTTCCAACTCAAACAGGATCGCTTTTCTATCCAAGAGTTTATGTTCAGTTCCAAGACATATGAAGACAAACTCTCTCTCCCACTGTACAGCAACTTGCTACTTTCTTCGGCTCCTGTCGACTACAGTCTTATCAGTTCTGATGTGTCAAATTCTTCCTCTTGACACCCTTCTCCTCTTAGATTTCCAACTTCTCTCACACTCCCTATAAATCCTAGCTCACACGAGAGAACTGCATGCTCCATTCTATTGTTCAGTCCCTACAATACGGAAACACAGGTCTCAGTGATATAATAACTATCATGTAGTGCTGGTCTCACCTCACCCATTATTTCTCCTTGCACCAACGATCCAAATCAATGACTCAGTGCTCCAACACTCATAAGTAGATCTCACTCACAATTCTAGAAAGAATAAGAAAGACTCAAGAATAAGAGTAGCCACAACCAACTGTGAAAACATGTTGGTGTCCTACGAACCCACCCTCATGACCAAAAAAGAAACACACAAATCATGCAAGCAAGAGGTATCAAAGACAACAAGTTGAGGCTCATACGAACTAGAAAAATCCAAAGAACAAATAACACAACGAAATCCAAAGAACGAGCAAACACTCACGGTCTGAAAGTCCAGTTAGGTACACTTAGAGGGAAGTAGACCCCAAAGAGAATGTCCAATAGGAGAATTAAGAACTCCAGAGGTATGGCTGTTCGGATTGAGCAGTTGGAGTAGAGGATAGTTAGTATCACTATGACTCAACAGAGATCATGTGGAACAGAGACTTCCATGTCTTATGGAGGAGAAGGAGGTGACTTCAACTCCATGGTTAGTGGCGCAAATTGAGATATTTACGACAATGACTCGAGGTGCAGTACGTGTCTCTGAGTCACGAGGTGCGTCGGTGGAGTTAGATCCACAACGCAGGGATGCTGGTAGACAGACCAGGCTTCCTCTGTCATTCACCTTATTGGAAGCGTTGCGGACCACGTCTTTGGTTCTTAAACGACTTATCGATGATGCAATGGAGTTGGAGACATCGACATCTAGGAGTGAGGGTGATGCGAGTCAATCCTTGATGTCTGTGGATGCGATGTCGAACTTGATGTTGGGAGTAGCTATAGTAATTTTGCGAGTCTCACTATTCTCAACCACAAATATGAGGGCATTGGGAATCAGCTTGGCTCCAGTGTTCCAATTGACGGCCACGCTCAGTGAGAGCAAAGATGTAGTTATCTCTAGTGCTGAGGTAGTTCAGCGAGATGCGGTAGATGTGTCCATGGAGTCGAGGATCAAGATAGCTACCAGTGGTACTTGGCAAGCGACGACTGCTAGGCTAGATGAGTTACCAGCTACGCCGGCGATTGATCGTGCTGGTTTGGCACTAGGTGTGGTGTTGTTGGACAACAGAAGTGGTATCTTTTGTTTGGTGGCACCTTCAGAGAAGGTGTATTGACCGTAGAAAGTCTTGCTAGACTCTGGAGCCCAACCGTTGATGTTGGAGAAGACGCCGTGTATCGGTTTGGGTCTGAGGAAGTCCGAGGTGGAGAGATGTCCATTCTAGCTACAGACATCTCTAAGGAGATGATGAGGTACAGCTCTACACATTACGCGTGAGATGTTGATGATGAGAGTTCGACCATATCATCTCACGGATGGCTCCATGGTGAGGGTCAAGGTCATCTTTACGGCTGTGGAGTCTTATGATGTGTTGGTTGGAGGTGTTGTATTATACGTTACGAGGTTCGTGATCGACTATTGGATAGAGACAACATCTTACAGACCACGTTGGCAGTCCGATGAGGGACGAGTGAGCCGCTTATCAATGCAATTCAGTGTTAGAGTTGGGACAACGGAGCCTACACTAGGGACGATGGCATCCCTTGTACGATTCAGTTCGGTCATCACTTGACGAAGCGAGTTGTTAGAGGACAATGCCCTTGCGGAGGATACTTCGATCTCTGAGGAGATGGAGGACATGCATAGCATGTCTACGTTAGTACCATCTGCCTTGGATGTTCCACTCTAAGGTTCAAGTGAAGAGTTGCAGCAGTATGATGATCGGTAGGTGTAGTAGGCTTGGAGTGAAGTCTTTGCACCACCAGTAGAGGAACAACGGGTTGTTCTTGCTACTGACCTTGTGACATTATCACCGTTGGATACAACTCCCATTGTATGGCAGTATCTGGAGGAGGGTGTGTGTTTGCTGGAGCTGTTTGGAGAGATCAACACAAGTTTGGCTGCGGTATTGTAGACATGCATACAATTATAGTGATACTTGTATGTGGAGAGAGATGAGGTTGAGAGAGGCATCTCATTACGTCATGTGGCACGTTTGGTGCAGAGATATCCTAAGTTGTTGTCCATATCAGCTGTTAGAAGAAACCAGCAAGTATTACCGTCAGATATTTTACTGTTGGAGGTACAAGATCTCACTTTGTTGGCACCATTCACTTGGTGATAGCCGGGTGGCCATGTCAAGACCACATGCGGATTGGGAGAGGTCAAGGTTTATATGACTCGTGATCTAAGATGTTCCGGGAGATGTTACGGATCTTATGACATCTCCAAATGCATCAGGTGGGTTCTCTAGCGTACATCTTGGAGAACGTTCTTTTGTTGGGTGATGCTCGCATACAAATGATGACGAGTGTGCACCAGGTGCGATCTTGGGTCGGACCGATAATGTTGTTAGATACAGCAAGAGTGAGATCTCGTGCACATCGTCCACGGTTGTGATGGACGAACTTGTTACTGAGGGAGGTGTTGAAGTGTGCGTACGATGCAGTGAGATGACCAGTGCACCTCGTAGTTGATGACATCTTGGATGCAGAATGACGATCTCAAGTAATGAGAGTCGTCGATAGGTCACCCATGACAGTGGTGAACCTAGTGGGACATCCATGGTAGCGTTGCTCACTTTGGTGAGCTCTCCAGCATCATATGCTTACAAAGATGGAGGACTTGGACTTGTGTGGGATGCTCGGTTACAACAATTGGTGGAGCCCAATGACGACGAGAGAGAACGAGCAATGGTTTCTCTACAAGTATGACAGTAGTAGCTTCGGTGTCAAAGGTGTGATGCCACAATTTACAAGGTTGGAGATATTTTGAAAATTTTAAAATTAATAACGTATCTATGTAACTGAAGTAATCTTATTACTTAAGATTACACCTTGCTTCGAGAGAATATGATCTTAAGGGCATTTTGTAACGAGAAGTCAACTTCTTCTGAAACCAAAAGATGGACATCTTCTAGGAAGACTGTGATTGTGTCTTCGGGGTACCAACCGTATGCTACATCATCAAGGAGTAGGTGTACTACCCAGTAGTAGGTAACTCAAGGTAACTAGAGGCATTAACCTAAATCGCAGAGAAGATACGAGACGAAGCGCATTAGCACAGAATCGATCGTCTGCTTCTCGCATTGAAGATCGACTACGCGTTAGGGATCGATTGCAACCAGGGTATCATAGTAGGTTATGGAAGCAAAGAGAGTTGAAATCGGGATCACACAGGGTCGAATTGAGACAAAAGAGAGGGTAGACTGATTTTACCAGGTAGACCTGAAGAAATCCCTGAGGATTTCAAGAAGCAAAAATCGAGGATCGATTAGGAACCAAAGAGAAGCTTCAGGGCAGAAGCAAGAAATGATTGTAGTAGCAGAGAGGCGCAACTCAAGATTAACGACAGAAGCAGGATCATGGTACCATATCGAAAGTGGAAGTGAAGATTGGAAGTGCGCGGAAGATTGACGGTGCAACAGAAGCAACCACAAGTAGTACTGAGGTTCTTCCTGTCTTCTTTTCTTTTTCTCACCGTTTCTTACCTCTGATTTGATATCTCCCGTGCTTCCCCGTTCGTACGCAAGAAGCCCATCGATCGATTTCCCCACCTTGAAATTCCTTCTGCGAAAATTGGGCGTGGAAATGCTGTCTGATTTTTGACAACCATCTTCTCACTTTTTCCCAAGTTGGAATCGAGCTTCCCCATCTCACATGCCCAAATCTGATCACTTGACTATCAATTTCCTTATCCTACCGTGCCTCTGTCTCTGAATCCATGGACAAAAGACGCTTTTTGAATGTATGAACGACTTCGGAAGACGACTGTTTGCAAATTCATATCAAGATCGGATTGGATTGGATTTTGTATTGAGAGAAGCTTGGTACGAATCCTGAGTGAACTGATGAGTTAATTGTTGTTTCGAGAAGCTAAAAACTAGGAACTAGACCTATGCATCTTAATCTTCCCGTCTTCTCAAATCCACATCTTTCTAGAGAGACTAGAAGGTTGGAACGACTAGTAGAATGCGCGAGAAGACGTGAGGGTCCTTTACAGGTCTCTTCTGTCCGACACGTAGCAACCTATTCTTTCTTCTTCCCGAACTTAGAAGAGTTGTGAGAAGCCTTACTGGCAGAATCTAGAGAGAATGGTTGAGGGTCATGTCTTCTCGTCATGCAACAAGCTTCTTCTGAGCGTGTATGAGAGATAAGGAGTCGGAAGAACAGAGTATGAACGTTCTGTGTCTATTGTGAGGCTAGATTATGTGTAGGAAGCTGAAGACAGGTGAGACCAGTGATGAGAAGCTTGGTTGTGAGAAGTTTTCGAGTATGTCAATTAATCAGAAGTTGTCCCGGGAGTCTTCCTGGAGGTCACTGTCACCGCAGGAATCCGCAATCTCTTCTGAACCTGTTCATATATTTTGTTTCTCAAGTATCTTGTATCTTATGTTAGAAAGTAGGATGAAATGCAAGGTGGGTTGTCTTATTGGGAATCCATACGATGTCTTGCTTAGTAAGGATTGTTTAGAGATAGCTCTGAAGACGAGAGGTACTTAGGAAGCACTGTTAGAATCCTAGAAGATGGTATAGATGTCTTCTGGAAAGACTAGATTCGTCTTCTAAGAGTGGAAGCTAGACTATGAAGACTTGGAAAAGATTAAACCTTCGGCTCACAACAAGTATGTGTGGTTTAGTGTAACAGAGCTCGAAGCATGTCGATGCATCCTTGAGGGTTGGTGTTACCAGCCGCAGAATTGGTAGAGGTCAATCCCTTCATCAAGGAGTTGGATCTCGACTTCTTCTAGTCGAACTAAAACCTCGTGGACCAGGATCTTCTGGAGGAGGTTTGGGCAGCATTGTCTTCGTGCAACCTTGTACGTGTGGAGGCAGGGGTCGCTCGTGGAAGACCGTCTTTTTGGATCATGGGTGGTGACGTAGGGCTTTTCACAAACCAAAATCTGAAAATCGGAGGTAGAAGCTCGAGAAGAAGATCTTACCGATGATCTCAAGGAAGTGGCATATGCATGGAAGCATGACTTGTCTCTTCTTGGAAGATAGACAAGGAAGGAATGGTTGGAAGGTGGAAGCTTATTGGGAGTCACGGAAGCGTCTTTTGGCCAAGTAGTTTCTTCACCTCTTCCCCAAGAGGAAAGCGTAGAAGACGAGATACCTTGGAGATCAAGACGTGGAGTTCTTAGAAGCCATCTGGGAAGGTCTGCTCGTCAATTGGAGCGTCTTCTTCCATGCTTACATACAAGTAGAGCTAGTTTACTTGGCACTCGAGTAGGAAGACACCTCACCCCGTGCTTCTACTATCTATACGTGTCCAAAGAGGATTTGATAGAAGATCAGTTGGCGAGGTATGAGCCAACAAGACAATGTGAGATGAAGGAAGAGACCTCGAGAGAAGAAGACCAGGCAGCGGTGATGACTCCCCCTCCCACTTTAATGCTTTAGATGAGATCGAGTACTCATCAGAAAACGCTGCTGGAGACGACTCCAGCGGTATAGAAGACGCATCGTCGCCGAGGAAGATGGGACCTAGGAGTGTGCCTAGGAAAAGCGCCTCTTTCTTGATCATTCATTCTGGATCGGAGTCGGATTTCCAAGAGAAGACGTTGAGCACCAAGATCGCACAGAAGATAACTTCTGCAACTACAGGGAGTCTTTCGAAGACTCTAGAAGCCGAAGTATGGGTTGACATTCCGACTGCGACTTGAGGAAGCGCAGTGAAGAAAACCGCTCCTGTAGTGGGTAGAGATGTTCCACCCTGGAAGATGAGAAGAGTAATGTCTTCCCCCGCGCAGAAGTAAAAGACCACAGTGGTGGAAGAGGCATCCTTGCCATTGGAAGACAAGGAAGACGTCTCCGATCAATTCGTGAGGATGGACTTGTCTTCTGCGAGAAAGAGGTTGGAGGAGTTCACCGCCTTCTTCCATTCAGAGATCCAGCCAGACATGGAGTTGATGGATAAGCATGCAATGACTCAAGAGAAGTCACTATGACTTGGATTCGATCTGCGCACCTTGATGCAGCAGGAGGAGGTCCAGAAGAAGGTGGACATGCTGGAAGCCAACCTTCGCACCACGGAGAAGCTTGCAGTGAAGTATAAGGCGGAAGCAGTTGCTTCTACCAAGGAGTCAGTGCAGTTAAAGAAGAGCAACCATGAGTTGTAAGCTCGTCTACAGCAGCGTGAACAGGAGGTACTGTGGATCTGTAAACCTTTCGTGATCCTATCGATCAACTACCCCCCGATCTCTCAACCTCCACAATCATCATCGATGAATTTGTAACATGTCAGATCTATCTCTCACTTAGGGGTCACCTCTGATGGCTTTGATGGAAGCACACCATGAGCTTGAAGAGAAAAATGCTAAGTTCACTCATTCATACACCCATAAATTCATCAACTAAAAATTCTTCATAAACTCATCAACTAAAAAACTCCATTCTAACGACGTCTCTCAAGTTCTCACATGCTAAAATATCACACACTCTCTATATTGCTCAAGTTGTCATTACGATGATGTGAAAACAAGGATGAGGAGCTCTTCTCTACTCCTCTATTTATACTTTTTAGATTTTTACTTTGGTACCCTCCGGTAACTCAGCCGTAACTATTTTTACCAGATTTTACTAAGATATTACTTAAAGATAAAAGCATTAATCACATGGATTTTTTACCTTTTCACATGGGCTTATTCCTTCAGAGTTAACAACTTCTAGAAGGATTTTGGAATATTCTCAAGGAATCTCAAATTTCCATCCCCCTCTACACTAGGACCCACTAAAAAGGAGACATGTGGAATCTCTTTTTGTTTTTATTGTCCACAAAGTCCACAACTTTAATCCCACCACTAATATCAAGTTAAAAAGGAGATAAAGGATACTTTTCACCTCCTTTCTACCTTTTAGACAAGATGACAAGATAGTAGTGTTCACTCTTTACGAAATATCTGAATTTTACCAAAAGTACATTAAGTTTAACCATAACTAACTTTAGCTAGTCATGACTAACTAATACCTCTTAAAGTACTTGGGTAGCAAATAAACTTTATCACTTAGTTATAACTAAACACCTTACTAAAAGACAAACTTCATATGTGTACCATAGGTCGTTACATTTTACCCTTGGACTAAATTTTCACTCTGTCCTCGGAGTGAAAAGAGGACTTCCGTCTATGAAACATCTTGAATATCTCATGGTTGACCCGATCGAATCGCCTTCCTCCTAGCTCATGAAGGTCATATGTGAAGTTGCTCCACACCTTATCTACAACAAAAGGACCAAAATATCTAAGAAGAAACTTCTTCCTAGCCTTCTTGAATCGGATAGCATCATACAACATTATCCAATCTCCGACTTGAAAAGGTTTTACCTCCTTCTTGCTCAAACGTTTGTCATAACTCTTCTTTTGATACGCCTGAGCTCGTTCCGTCCAGATCATTGCGACCGCTCGGGTCTCTTCCAACTCCATGAGTTGCTCCCTTCTTGACCTGACCACGTCTTCTCCCCTCGACCTCTTCAACTTTTGTTGAATGGTTTGAAAAGTATCCAATTCAAATTGGATCGGCAACTTGGACTCCACTCAATAAACCAATCGAAATGAAGAGTACCCAGTAGAAGTCTTTGTTGTCATTCGATACTCCCATGAGATGACATGTAGCCTCTTATCCCAAGTATGTTTTGCAGTCTCAACACTAACATCTTTGGTGAGCATCATACGAAGTGTAAGATTGGTCTTCTCCGCAAGACCATTAGCATTTGGTTTGTATGAGGTCGTTACTCATGGCTTGATAGAGAAGTGTTGTAGCATAGCAATAGTCATGCTCCTACAAACTCTCCTCCTCTATTTGAGACTAACTCTAACGGACATCCAAATCTTGTGATGACCAAGAAATTTGGTCGCAGGTTGCAAAAAACTGACGTAAATGGACTCCCTGCGGCTCAAACTCGCTCACCTCACCCAAACCAACAATCCAATCCACGTATTGCCTTCTCTTATGCGTAGATGAAGACTTTTTGGTCGCGTAGACATCAAGAACAAAGAGCTTGGCACACCGATCGTGAAGAACAACTCAATTTTAGGTCGCAAGCGATGAAAAACTTGACGCAAACGCTTCCCTGCGAGCCAATTTCACTCAGAACTCCTAAACCGCCCGATGAAACTTGGTATCGTCTTCAATTTCCTGTAGAACTCGGTGTTCTGATCCTGATGGATCCAAGGACAACAAGTTTGGACGTCAGAACGGTCGGAACGGTCCAAATCTCCTTCCGGTGTCTCAATTTCTCTCAGTACCGATCCCTCGATCCGTCTCTTCTCAAACCGTCTTAACCTGTGCGTAGCCTGCACAGATATGAACCCAATGACACCTTGCGCGCGTGTATTGGACTTCCCAAATCCTCAAACCATCCACCGACAGGTCGCAGGCACAAGCTAACCCTAAGCTGCCCCCTTTTCACAGTCTCTGTACGTACGAAGTTCTCTCCGAATAATTGAAGCAGGCCCCTTGCGTCTTTGATATAACGCTTGAAGCCTCAAATACCCAGTCAGCAATTAAACTAAGGCCTAGCTTGTTTTTCCTTCTTTCGAGTCGCATAACTTCTTCACAAGATGTCCAAACGAAGTAAACAAGGTGCCCATGGAAAGATGACAATGAGCTCTACCCATCTATGTGATGAAAATGAAGATCCGAAGTTGTGCCAAAAGCCCGTAAGCTGGAGCCTAGCTTATTTTCTCCATCTTTCGAGTCCTGTAACTTCTCCACTAGGCGTCCAAACGAAGTAGACAAAGTGCCTATGGAATGTTGACAAGGAGCTCTATCCACTGATGCGATGAAAGCAAAGATCCGAAATGGTGCCAAAAGCTCGTAAGCTGGGGCCTAGCTTACTTTCTCCATCTTTCGAGTCTTGTAACTTCTCCACTAGGCGTCCAAACGAAATAGACGAAGTGTCTATGGAGTGCTGACAAGGAGTTGTATCTACTGATGCGATGAAAGTGGAGATCCAAAATTGCGCCAAAAACTCATAAGCTGGGGCCTAGCTTGTCTTCTCATGAGTGTCTTTGGAGCGACAAGCATCGAAGTTTGAATTTCAGATAGGAGTCGGTCCACGACACGACATCCACCCCCTTTGAACTTGTGCATCCTCCGGTATGCACCAGAGATATCAACCAAGGAGTGGACCGGCACGCACCTCATCTTATCGTCCTACTTCCCAGCGTAGCCAACCTCACCTTCAAGGTCTTCTGCATAATCCTCATCCTCAAACTGAAACTCCGTCAAGATATCTGCTAGATCGACCTCCTCATCTCTCTTTTTGAAAATCTTGACATGTTTACCTGCCACTGGTACCTTCAAGCTCGTTCCATCCAACTCTTGCAAGGCGTAAGTTGTATTGTCATGAACCTTCTTCACCATATATAGACCAAACCATCGCCTGGAAAACTTCTGGAGTGCACTATGCTGGTTGTCTAGACTGTTGTCATAGACTAACACCCAATCACCTTCCTTGATTTCCCTAGATCTCAAACGATATCGCTGATCAAATCTGACCTTGTTCTTCAACCATGCTTCTCGCAACCTATCCAAAGCAGCTTGGATATCCTCAGGTGTTCTTTCTAACTGCCTAATTCGAATAGCAAGAAGCTCTTCCCTAGTCAGATTGTCTTCCCAAGGTAACACACTCCATGTCAAAACGTGTTCTTCAATCGGCATGATAGGTTTCTGACCTGTGTGATTTCCACTGGCATGTAACCTGTCACCGAGCTATGCATCGTTCGATCTGCCCATAACGCAAATGATAAGAGTCGAGACCACTCGCGCACCCTCCCGTTGCAAGCCTTCACCAAAGCCTTCACAATGGGTGGATGACCACGTCTACTCTTGGCATTCCCTTCGGAGTTGTAAGCAGTTGTCAGCGACAACCTCACCCCACACCTTGCAAAGAATTCACGAGTCTCATGTCGTGAAGCTTTTGCTCTCCTCCGCTAGTTGAAACTGATCATACCCTGAGTAAAGATCTCCCATTGAGTAAATTGCTCTTCCTGCAAACGCTTCAGCAAACTCCTCCACAATCGGTCCCACTCCAGCATTTCTGATTGTTACTGCGTCCATCGGTTGCATGTCTTGGATGAATCGCAGCGACCCATTCTTCTTAGGCACTGTAAACCATCTGCTTTAATACGGTGCAAACGACGGCTCCAAGATCTTCATCCGCATCTTCTCCTTCAGCAACTCCACTAGTTTAGGCAAGTGAGCCTGCGGTACTAGAATTGGTCTCAGATACCATGGCACATGCGGTACCGTGAAGATAACCATCGGGGTAACAACATACGGATCTACACATCCAATCTCATGTGGCTCAAAGGCAAATGCTTTCTCATGTCGTGAAAGCATCTCCTTGAAGCACATCTTCTCTTCTGGTAGAAGAGATCCATCAGATCCAATCTTCAACTCTTCAAAGGTCTTCTCTGTGAACTTGTGTCCTATCATTGCAGGATCTCTCAAACTCTTCTCCCTTGAAGCTCGATCTATCTGTTGGTTAGTGTCTTCCGGCAAGGGACCAGCAACTGGCTTTACCTTCTTATCCACGGTCTTGTACTTCGTCTCAACTCGAACCTCAGGTGCATGGAATGATTCGATCATAGAATAGACCTCCATTGAATGAATCTACACAATCTTATCCATATCCTCCCATCCAATAGACATGATCTCTCGCCAAGGATCTTCCAACCCATCCTCTTCATAAACACCAGAAATCCATTCATCCCCTTCTAGCTCACCTAGCTCTTTCAACATCAACTCAACACCACGCAAATGTTTTTGTTCTTTTCTTCTCAGCTCTTCTACCTTCTTGTAGATAGCAATCCCACACTCTGAAAACCCAACAAATCCTGTACAAAAGGCACTATCTCCATCAAGCGAGAGTACCTTCTCTTGCGCACCACCACAATCTCGTTCTATAGTGGTACTCAACGAAAATCCTTGAACTCTTCACTCACCCTTGGAAGTGGTTTCTCTCTCAAACGATCCCAGTTGCGCTTGTGATTGGACGGTACAGTCAAGAACTATACCGCTCTCTTCTCATCTTGACTTCGGATCCTAGCATAAGCAGATCCGTCGTCCAGTACTTTTGTCTCCATCCGAGTTGCTATGATGAAAGGCTGACCAAGAATGAGCAGGTATGATGTTGCTTCCTGAACAAAGAAGTTTTGCTCGATAGCAACATCACCTACGCGTACTCTAATGTCTGGACAAGCTCCATACAAGTCTCCTCTTGTGTTGTTGGCTGCTCTTATGATCCACCCATGCTCTATATCGATCGATCACTTCTTCCTCTTGTATAACTCCTTCGACATGATGTTGATTTCTGATCCATGATCGATCAGAGCAACCACCGGTTCATCCAAGTCTCCGATTCTCACCAACGTCTCTGTTGTAGCTCGAGCCCAGTGACTATGACTGTAATGACTCGAGCTTTGTTTCTCATCCTCCTCTTCATCCACAAAATGTACCATGCGTCTTCGATCTCTTTCCTCCTCTGAAGAATAAACCCTGCACTTTGCAAGCTCTCTCTCCTCATCCACAGACATCCTAGTATCCAAGGCATGTGATAAACCAGTCTCACCCGTAATCTGTCGCTTCTGTTTGATGACATCGATGATGACATCATGAAACTCACGCTTAGCAATGCCCAACACTTTCCTCAAGGTAAACTCCACCTTCGCATTCAGAATGCGATCTTCCAAGACTCCCTTCAAGTCTGTCGAAGCTTCGATGTCCGACTGTAGTTTGTATGCAGCAGGTTTATCCTTCTCCTTCACTCTTTCCTTTGATGGAGAAGGAGCATCATCCATCGGTAGATCTTGAGCTCTTGCATCCCGAAGCTCTTGACAAACCTTCTCCCTTCGAGTCTGTCTCTTGGAAGAAGTTCCTTCTCCTGCATCCTCTGAATCTCGCCTTCTCTTCTCTTCCAACAACACTTCGTGTTGGTTCTTGACGATGTACGCATGCATCGATAGAGATTCTATCGGATCATCTCATCCAGTATCCTTCTGGATCGTAGCAGCTGTTCTCAACGACGTCTCACGTGCCATCTTCCCTTTCTGTTTCATGGAGATGGCAGATGACCACAATCCACTCGGCTCAACTTGCCCGTTAAAACCTCTCTCGGCTTGATCCTCAACTCTCGTGCCATAGGTTCCAACTTTCACCATTGCAACTGCTTGCGCTGATAGGTGGTCCTCAACCAACTTCTTCATCCCTCCTCTACCAAAGTTGGTCTGAAGAAGTGCACCAGTATCCCTCAACGCTACCTTCCCATCCTTCCAGAAGATCACTCCTTGCTGCAAAATATTAGTGAACTCCTTGCAATCTCTGCGCGGTGTCGTGTTGTGGATTGGCTAGGGTGTGAAACCACCACATATCCTTCGTACGTGTTTGGTGTTGAGGAGCCACTGGGACCTTATCGTGTCAAAAGATAAGGCTCCACGTGAACGATCCGTGTACTCTTCGCTGAGTGGAGATAAGAGTAGTACTCTTGTCGTCACATGGGAGATTGATGTATAAGAAGAGAGGTGTGCGGAGCTTGAGATATAGAGTGTAGAGTATCCAAGTCTAGTGGAGTGTGATCAGTATCATCGGATGAAGTAAGCGGCAGTGCGAGTGGTAGGCATGAACGGAGAACCCTTTCGTGCTCCTGATCTTCCACTTGCGCATCCATTCGTCATTAAGATCCATTGTCTGCCGCGAGATCACTTTCGAGTATTTATGGTAGCTCATTGGGGAGAGTCGTTTATGGCTGCGGTGATGGCTACTCCGGATCCTATCGTTCTTCCCATTGTCACTTACGACGCTGTTTGGGATCTTACTGTCTACATCTTGCTCTGATGTGGTATGGATCCTCCGTTGGATCTGAACTTCCCAGCGAGAGTTCCGTTCAACACTTGGGTCGAAATACGATGTTATAGTCGTCCAAAGGTGGCGCATCGTGAGTTTGTCGTGAGGAACTTCGGTGAGGATTATTACAACCAGATAATAGCTTCATCTATTCCTTTTGTAGTTCCGTTTATTGTCAACCGTTTTAGAGTCGGGATTCTGACTCTCTATTGAGCGTAGTTTGTACATCGTGTTTACGTGCTTCGTGGCCGACGGCATCGTCAACGGCACGTGTTTGGAGTTTGTTCAATATAAACTTTGAGGCCTAAATGGTACTCTTGGATAAAAATTCGTTCTTTGTGTGTTTGTCATGTGAGTGAAGACAAAAACCCTTTTGTCAACTTGTTTCTCATTGGTCGAAAGTTTGACCAATCACCTTCTACCAAGTTCCTTTCACGTTTTCGAGGGTAGAGGCACTTCCCGTGGTCCATTCGCGGAGTGTGAGCTATGGTTGGAAAGCTTGGGAGACGAGGATGCCCGTGGACTCGATGGTTGCTGGATTTGAAGCGCGGATGAGAAAGTTACGATCAATTGAAGCTGAGGGGGTCAAATTCGTGACCAATTTCATTTCCGTGAGGTCTTTCTCGCTTTCTGGGAGTTCTGTGAGGTTGCTGGAGATGAATTGACTGTTGCCGGAAAGCTCTTGAGATGGGCTTGCTGATGGACTCAGAGATCGATCGATTCCAAGCCGGAGTGAAAAAGTTATGGCCAGCTGAAGTTGGGTGCCTCAAATCGGAGGTTATGATAGTAGGCGACTGTAAACATGAGACATTGAGAGAGATATGGGGAGTTTGAGGTCGAATTTTGCTATGAAACCTTCCAGGGTCTGAGAAGGTACAGTCAGCTACCTACCTGTGAAATTTTGGATTATTGGGTTGAAGAGAAACGTTGTTTTTGTGCACAAGGGTCTGCATATCGCCTTGTGTCATTGACGAAAAGGGCTTGGATCATTCCGAGAGTTTGGTTGAGGATCTGCTGGTGAAACTTTACAGAGTGGTAGTGATGGTGAGACATTAGCTTCCTGAGAAGTTTGAGCTGTTTTGATCGAGTGGTTTGTGAGGAATCGAACAGCAAAGTTCTGTCGAAATAGTATCATGTTATAAAAACAGCGATAAGGGCTTGATCGTTCCAAGAGTTTGGTTGAAGATCTGCTGGTGAAATTTTACAGAGTGGTAGTGATGGTGAGACATTAGCTTCCTGAGAAGTTTGAGCTGTTTTGATCGAGTGGTTTGTGAGGAATCGAACAGCAAAGTTCTGTTGAAATAGTATCATGTTATAGAAATAGCGAACTTTGGAAGGGCATAGATGCCAACTCAGAGATGATCTCTCTGCATGTAATATCTTAATAGAGAGATTATTCTACAGGCTATCTGCTGGCCTTGGTTTCATCTCATTCTGAGCTGTGGTTGAGGAGTGACAGCGAGTTAAAGTTGAGAGGTTCTTGCTCCGAAAGGCGCAAGAGTTAAGATTCTTTGGAGAACAGGTCGACCTGGAGGTTTTGCCAGTGCTTCAGAGCACTTGATCATGGATATGGAGAGTTGTTGACTGTATTTCTTGTGTTTGGATCCTCTCCATACCCGCATGCCTGTTTGTACGCCCAGTTGGTTTTGATTGGATTTGTGTGCGGGCGTTGCGCTTAGGTTTCTTTTCTATTAGGAGTGCTGGTATTTCTCTTGTGGTGAGGCTGGAGTGATGACCAGCAGACCCAAGAGTGCTTGCGGTGATGGCAGGAACAGGTTGCCCGTGCTTGTTACCCCGATTCTATTCCTAGTCGAGTAAGAGAGAGATCTGCCGAGAGGACGTGAGGATATCGTAGCGAGAAAGGTTCAAAGTGTACTTGGAGATCAGAGAGAGGGTTGGGTGGTCGCTGGTTCTGAGTCACGGAGTGCGACACGTACTCTCTACAGCTAGATACCCGGTGTATTCCCAGATAAGAAAGCACGTCATACGACAGTTGGTGAACTCGACGTGAAACTTCTGGGGTGGAGAGTTAGTGAAGTTCTTCTCAGAACTTTACCATGGCCGAGAGACAAGGAGTTGGAAACCCTTCGGGCACGATTCCGCTGCAGCTTGATCCTGCTATAGGGCAAATGTTCCAAGCATTTGCTCTGTACATGGATCAACAACAAGCTGTTCAGCGGAAGGAGGCGATGGCTACTAAGGCTTTGCATTCGGTGGTGGGGACATTGGATCAGTTTGAAGGGAGAAACATCTCCAAGTACCTGAAGTTCTATTCTCGAGAGATGGAGCTGAGTAAGGTACCAGAGAGGGAGATGGTACGGACGTTTGAGCTCGCTGTTGTTCCGGAGTTACGGGAACATGTGAAGGGGCTCATTCAAGCTCATGGGGCTAACTGGGAGGAGTTTTCTCTTCAGTTGAAAGAGGAATACTCTTTGGAGGATGCAGATCGAGTGACGAAGAAGTCATTCATGGAGTGGGTGAACAAACCCAACAAGGAACTAGTTGCTACCGAACTACTTCGGGAGTTTGAGAGACAGTTTCTTCAACTATCTCGGATGGAGAAGCTCACACTTGAGAATGACAAAGTGGAGCTATTTTTACAGTCAGCCAACAGCGAGCTACAAAGGGAGTTAGAGTTGCTGTTGGAAGATCGGACGAAAGACAATGGTCTTACATCTGATTGGAAGAACGTTAGCGAAGCAGTGGGAGTACTTGCGAAGCGAGAATATCGAAGAGGGAAGGTGGTTGTGACTCAAGCACCAAGACCACCGCCTATTGTGATACCACGAAGGCAACCAACAGTGCAGACTGCTCCTCTACCTACTATTTCACTTCCTACTATTCCTATCACTACGGTTGTACCACAGCGGAATCAAGCAATGGAAGATTTGGAGAAGAAGATGAGAGACTTACAGATCAAGTTGACAAGGTTGGAGGAGAAGGATGGGGCACCTGAAGGGAGACCTGCATCAAAACAAGGATATGTTCAGAGGTGTATTTGGTGTGACAACACCGACCATCAACGGAAGGAATGCGGGAGTTTCACTGATGCCTTGCAGCAAGGTATAATTTTCTGGAAGGAAGGAAAGATCGCCTTGAGAGACAACGGAGAGACTCTGAGGACCAACTTCGGTAGAGGAGGGATGAAGAAAGTTTTGGAGGATCATCTAACAGTGCATGATGTGGCATCGGTAGAAGTTTCTACCTATGGAGTCGAGGTGATTAGCAAAAAGGAGAGTGCCTTTTTGAAACATGAGGATACCACTGATATGTGGAGTCACGCTGTGAGCACGAATAGAAAGGGGAAAATGGCACGGGAGGAGTTGCTCAGAACAGCCACAGCAATCAGGAGTGCTACTGGATGGGATGATCCCGTAGATGCTATGTCCGTTCATGCCTACGTAGCCAAGGCTCAACATGAAGCTATCATGGAAGAGAAGCGTAGGAGAGACGAGGCTGGTCCAAGTGAGGAGAGAGCGGCTCCCAAGAGGCAACTAAGAGGAGATAGACTCCGACAGGAGACTACACCTCTACGAGAAGAAGCTATGGATGACGTCTTACCTTCTGGGAGTGCAGAGAAGGGTAAGGGTAGGGAGAAGGGCAAAGCTCCCATGTATAAGCTGCAATCAGACATTGAAGCAGCAACCAACATGAAAGAGGTGTTGCAGGAGAAGGTGCTCAATACAAAGATTGAGTTTACCTTGCGAGAGATCCTCGAGATTGCGAAGAAGGAGTTTCATGATGTCATCATTGACATTATCAAGCGGAAGAGACAATTGACGGGAGAGACCGCAGTGTCCAGTGCTCTAGACACAGTGATTACAGAGGAAGAGGAGCGAGAGTTGGTTCATTCTTACAACACTCGTAAAGTTCGGTTTGATGTGGATAAGGAAGAGGACGATAAGATCTCTAGTCATTACACTAGAGGGCATTGGGCAAGAGCCACTACTGAAACCTTAGTGAATGTAGGAGAGATGAAAGATCCGGTGGTTGCTCTCATCGATCATGGATCTGAGATCAATATTGTCTCTAAGGACATCTACAAGCAGGGTGGATGGCCTGTTGATATAGATCATGGTTGGATGATCCGAGCAGCAAACAACACACGAGGAGAACTCTATGGTGCTTGTCCGGATGTGAAGGTGAAGATAGGGAATGTGGTACTTGAACAAAACTTCTTTGTTCAAGATACTACTTCCTATCCGGTTATTCTTGGTCAACCATTCATTACAGCTGTAAGGATGGAGACTAAGGTGTTGGATGACGGTTCTGCTTATGCTCGGATCAGGAGTCAGGATGGCAAAACAACGGTACAGTTCTTGACTGTGTCTGCTAATCATGAGCGTAACCGAGATTACTTGCGGAGCGTGTCTCTACCCAAAGTCACTGAAGAGTTTAAGGATTTTTCCAGAGGGCCACTATAGAGCGAGAGTATAGTGGTACCGATACACAAGAGAAGGTACTCTCGTTGGAGAAGGATAGTGCCTTTTGTACAGGAGTGGTGAGATATTCGGAGAGTGGATTTGCTGTGTATACACAGCTTGCTGATCTTCAGAAATGGGAGAAGAAAGCTGTGCAAAGAACCCAAAAAGATCTAAAAAGAGTTGGTGTGCTTAGTGAGGAGGATAAGATAGAGGGCGTTTACATGGAGATGGA
The DNA here is from genome assembly GCA_036924285.1 of Asterella californica. Taxonomy (NCBI): domain Eukaryota; kingdom Viridiplantae; phylum Streptophyta; class Marchantiopsida; order Marchantiales; family Aytoniaceae; genus Asterella; species Asterella californica. Next base: position 26,730,839 of record JAYKYS010000006.1, on the reverse strand, counting down.
TTTGGATGATCCTTTGGAAGAACTTTGTAAGGCTGAACAAGGGAATGAAGACCAAGTTGTCTACATACGTTCTATGGAGCTTTACTCGGCTATAGAGTCATTCCAGATACCTGAAGTCAGAGTTGAGACCAGGTATAAAACGGTGGATAAAAAGGTGAAGCCGGTTGCACAACCGCTACCTAGCGACTCTGACCAACGAGTTCAACAAGCCTCAAAGGAGAAGAGCTTACGGTATCCTGATCAGATAGGTCACAAGTTTACAGAAGCTACGCTTAAGGAGTTGAAGGTTGGTTCTGCAGATTTTCTTCTACCTGCTGAGGAGAAGGAGTTCAAGGAGATGTTAAGTAGGCACGGGAAAACATTTGCTTTTGAGCCTTCAGATATTGGGTGTGTAGATCCAAGCGTTGTAGCACCGATGATCATATTTACGGTACCGCATACGCCTTGGGACTTGAGACCAATTCCCGTACCTAGGGCACATCTGCCTAAGCTTATGGAGCTTCTAAAGGAGAAGATGCGGATGAGAATCCTTGAGCCATCATTTGCACCGTATTCCAGCCGCTGGTTTACAGTGCCGAAGAAGAGCGGAGCGCTACGGTTCATTCAGGATATGCAACCGGTGAATCAGGTGACCATCAGAAATACGGGGATCGGACCTATTGTGGGGGAGTTTGCTGAAGCATTCGCTGGTAGAGCCATTTACTCGATAGGAGACCTCTACTCTGGATACGATCAGTTTCAGCTTGCTGAAAAGAGTAGAGATGTCACTACTATGAGGACACCGTTGGGTTTGGTGAGGATGTGCACATTGCCGCAGGGGGCAACAAATTCTGTTGCACACATGATGAACGGGATGAACAAAGTTCTTCGAGACTTCATCCCGGAGAAGACCATGCCTTTCTTAGATGACATTCCAATCAAAGGATGTGTAGAGGAGCAGAAGGATGAGAGAGTCGATCAGAGGGGGTGTCGAAAATTTGTGGCTGATCATATTCTAGATTGTGATCAGATTTTATCACGGCTCGGGGAGGTTCACTTGACACTATCTGGTGCTAAGTCTTCGTTTGGAGTTCGAGAGGTTGTGATTGTGGGGCACTTATGCGGATGGTTTGGTCGCAAACCTGATCCTAACAAGGTGGATGCCATACAGCGGATGAAGGACACATGTAGCTCAACGACAGAGGTGCGAAGGTTCTTAGGAGCTTGCGTGTTTTATCATGTGTGGATTCCTCATTTTGCTCATGTATCAGATCCACTCTATGGTCTGTTACGGAAGAGCACGAAGTTCAAATGGGAGGAGAGGCATATCGAAGCGGTGCAGAAGCTGAAGCAGTTGTTGTCTTCTCCACCTGTGCTACGAAGGGTGAGTTATGAAGATGGCAAACACGTGATAATCACGGTTGATACAAGTCCAATAGCCATTGGATGGGCAGTGGGACAAGATGATGAGGATGAAAACCGGTTTGCAATCAGATTTGGAGCCAAAGTGTTGAGTGAGCGACAGCGAAACTACCCACAAGTAAAGCGAGAGCTATGGGGGGTAGTTACTGCGATGAAAGTTGAGAAGGACTATTTGATTGGAGCACCGGTGATAGTGGAGACGGATTGTTTGCCACTGTTAGGGATGATTACGAATTGTAACACCCCTGATATCGCTATGTTGCGATGGATTGCCTATATCAAGTCGTTGAATCCGGAATTTAGACACATAGCGGGAAAAGATAACCCGGTAGCAGATATGTTGTCTAGGGCCAGATATGAGGATGAAGAGGATTTGACAGAAGACACAGAGGATATAGGCACGACCGTCTTTTGTAGAGCTCAGAAGGGAATGAAGGAACATCAAAACTCATTCATGGAGGAGCTATACGAAGGAGAATGGTTAGACATTGGGCGTTATCTTGGTTCACTGACCAAGCAACCAGAATGGAATGATGCTCAGTTCAAACAGATCAGGAGGAAGGCTTACAACTACATACAACAAGGGGGCTATCTGTGGAAGCGCGCCAAGCGGAGTGGCGAGATGCCGCAACGGGTTGTGTGTAAGCAAGAGATGCAAACCCAGCTCATTCAAGAATTCCATGAGAGCTTATGGGCTGGACATCGGGGTATTTATGCCACCTTTACCAAACTCAAAGAGAGATATTGGTGGCGTAACATGTACAGAGATGTAGTGCGCTTTGTGGAGACGTGTGTAACTTGCCAGATGTACTCTGACATCCGACATCGAGATGAGCTTCATCCTACGTATCCACTTGCAATGCATTACAAGTGGGTAGTAGATCTGGTTACGATGCCGGTTGGGATATGGCAGATGAGATACTTGGTTTTGGCACGGGAGGATCTATCGAACCAAGTCGAAGGACGCGCTCTGCGCACAAACACTACAGAAGGGGTGTGCAGATTTCTACTTGAAGATGTGATCTGCAGATACGGATGTGTTGGGAAGATTACAGCAGACCGCGGAGAACTGAATGCTCACGAAGCTGATATGTTCTTCAAAAGGCGGGGAATCAAGTTAGCTCTTACCATGGCTTACAACCCAGAAGGAAATGCGAAGAGTGAGCGCGGTCATCCTCCCATCAGGAAAGCGATTGTGAAAGCTTGCAACGGAAGGGTGAGAGAATGGCCAAGGCTTTTACCATTTGCTCTATGGGCCGATCGTACAACTCATAGCTCGGTGACCGGATACATGCCAGCAGAACTAATGCAAGGGCAAAAACCGATCATGCCTATCGAAGAGCAAATACCTACTTGGAGTGTTCTACCTTGGGAAGATAATCTCTCTAGAGAGGATCTTCTCGCTCTTAGGATTCGTCAGTTGGAGCGGAGACCAGAGGATGTGGAGCTAGCTCTGGAACGGTTACAAAAAGCTCGCTTGAAGAACAAAGACAGATTTGATAAGCGACATCGACTACGACCTAAGAAGATCCAGGAAGATGATTGGGTGTTGATATATGATAGCAGCTTGGATAACCAGCATAGAGCGTTGAGAAAGTTTTCTAAACGCTGGTTTGGGCCTTACGTGGTTGTTCGTATTCATGACAACGCCACATACGTACTACGTGAGTTGGATGGTGCACGGCTTAAAGTTCCGATTGCAGGAAAACGGATAAAACTCTTTAAGCGACGAGATGAAGACCCAGACATTGAGGAGATCAGTGTCGAGTTTGATCTCTCTCAAGATCAAGAGGAGAGTCCAGATGAGAGCGTAGAGCCCGAGGGGGAGACTCCCGAAGAAGAAGATGAGGAAGAAGTGGTATGATGCCAACCACAACGTATGATTAGGTTGGTGCATACCAGAGGATGCACAGGTTCAGAGGGGGTGGATGTCGTGTTGTGGATTGGCTAGGGTGTGAAACCACCACATATCCTTCGTACGTGTTTGGTGTTGAGGAGCCACTGGGACCTTATCGTGTCAAAAGATAAGGCTCCACGTGGACGATCCGTGTACTCTTCGCTGAGTGGAGATAAGAGTAGTACTCTTGTCGTCACATGGGAGATTGATGTATAAGAAGAGAGGTGTGCGGAGCTTGAGATATAGAGTGTAGAGTATCCAAGTCTAGTGGAGTGTGATCAGTATCATCGGATGAAGTAAGCGGCAGTGCGAGTGGTAGGCATGAACGGAGAACCCTTTCGTGCTCCTGATCTTCCACTTGCGCATCCATTCGTCATTAAGATCCATTGTCTGCCGCGAGATCACTTTCGAGTATTTATGGTAGCTCATTGGGGAGAGTCGTTTATGGCTGCGGTGATGGCTACTCCGGATCCTATCGTTCTTCCCATTGTCACTTACGACGCTGTTTGGGATCTTACTGTCTACATCTTGCTCTGATGTGGTATGGATCCTCCGTTGGATCTGAACTTCCCAGCGAGAGTTCCGTTCAACACTTGGGTCGAAATACGATGTTATAGTCGTCCAAAGGTGGCGCATCGTGAGTTTGTCGTGAGGAACTTCGGTGAGGATTATTACAACCAGATAATAGCTTCATCTATTCCTTTTGTAGTTCCGTTTATTGTCAACCGTTTTAGAGTCGGGATTCTGACTCTCTATTGAGCGTAGTTTGTACATCGTGTTTACGTGCTTCGTGGCCGACGGCATCGTCAACGGCACGTGTTTGGAGTTTGTTCAATATAAACTTTGAGGCCTAAATGGTACTCTTGGATAAAAATTCGTTCTTTGTGTGTTTGTCATGTGAGTGAAGACAAAAACCCTTTTGTCAACTTGTTTCTCATTGGTCGAAAGTTTGACCAATCACCTTCTACCAAGTTCCTTTCACGTTTTCGAGGGTAGAGGCACTTCCCGTGGTCCATTCGCGGAGTGTGAGCTATGGTTGGAAAGCTTGGGAGACGAGGATGCCCGTGGACTCGATGGTTGCTGGATTTGAAGCGCGGATGAGAAAGTTACGATCAATTGAAGCTGAGGGGGTCAAATTCGTGACCAATTTCATTTCCGTGAGGTCTTTCTCGCTTTCTGGGAGTTCTGTGAGGTTGCTGGAGATGAATTGACTGTTGCCGGAAAGCTCTTGAGATGGGCTTGCTGATGGACTCAGAGATCGATCGATTCCAAGCCGGAGTGAAAAAGTTATGGCCAGCTGAAGTTGGGTGCCTCAAATCGGAGGTTATGATAGTAGGCGACTGTAAACATGAGACATTGAGAGAGATATGGGGAGTTTGAGGTCGAATTTTGCTATGAAACCTTCCAGGGTCTGAGAAGGTACAGTCAGCTACCTACCTGTGAAATTTTGGATTATTGGGTTGAAGAGAAACGTTGTTTTTGTGCACAAGGGTCTGCATATCGCCTTGTGTCATTGACGAAAAGGGCTTGGATCATTCCGAGAGTTTGGTTGAGGATCTGCTGGTGAAACTTTACAGAGTGGTAGTGATGGTGAGACATTAGCTTCCTGAGAAGTTTGAGCTGTTTTGATCGAGTGGTTTGTGAGGAATCGAACAGCAAAGTTCTGTCGAAATAGTATCATGTTATAAAAACAGCGATAAGGGCTTGATCGTTCCAAGAGTTTGGTTGAAGATCTGCTGGTGAAATTTTACAGAGTGGTAGTGATGGTGAGACATTAGCTTCCTGAGAAGTTTGAGCTGTTTTGATCGAGTGGTTTGTGAGGAATCGAACAGCAAAGTTCTGTTGAAATAGTATCATGTTATAGAAATAGCGAACTTTGGAAGGGCATAGATGCCAACTCAGAGATGATCTCTCTGCATGTAATATCTTAATAGAGAGATTATTCTACAGGCTATCTGCTGGCCTTGGTTTCATCTCATTCTGAGCTGTGGTTGAGGAGTGACAGCGAGTTAAAGTTGAGAGGTTCTTGCTCCGAAAGGCGCAAGAGTTAAGATTCTTTGGAGAACAGGTCGACCTGGAGGTTTTGCCAGTGCTTCAGAGCACTTGATCATGGATATGGAGAGTTGTTGACTGTATTTCTTGTGTTTGGATCCTCTCCATACCCGCATGCCTGTTTGTACGCCCAGTTGGTTTTGATTGGATTTGTGTGCGGGCGTTGCGCTTAGGTTTCTTTTCTATTAGGAGTGCTGGTATTTCTCTTGTGGTGAGGCTGGAGTGATGACCAGCAGACCCAAGAGTGCTTGCGGTGATGGCAGGAACAGGTTGCCCGTGCTTGTTACCCCGATTCTATTCCTAGTCGAGTAAGAGAGAGATCTGCCGAGAGGACGTGAGGATATCGTAGCGAGAAAGGTTCAAAGTGTACTTGGAGATCAGAGAGAGGGTTGGGTGGTCGCTGGTTCTGAGTCACGGAGTGCGACACGTACTCTCTACAGCTAGATACCCGGTGTATTCCCAGATAAGAAAGCACGTCATACGACAGCGGATGAGCAGTACCATCGCACCAGATACACCGTTGGATCTAGCCTTGCTTCTCAACCGATCTTGCTCCGCTTGTAGACCCCTTCTCTTCCAATCTTGTGAGCTTGATATGGAGGTCTCGCATTCCACGCAAAATCTCCTCAAGGTTTGAATCATCCTTCTTCAGAGATACTACAGGTGCCTGAACAACTGGAACAGCTGGAGCAACTAGTACTATCTGTCTAGCAACAAGAATCACTGGTCGGACTACAGGAACAAGTGCTACAGAAGTTGGTGCTGGTGTCAGTCTCCTAACGGAAACTTTCTCTCGTCTCTGCTCTCTCTTGGTGAGCATACCAACAGCTTCTTCAACCTTCTTCCAACTATTGGTCAATCCATCATCCTCCTCCCGGTCTTCCAGAAGTACCTCTAGCTTCTCTTGCAACTTCTCATCTACAGCTCGAAGAAAAAGCTCTATCTTGTTGGACTGCGGCGTCAACTTCTCCATCCTGGTCAGCCGTGAAAACTGCTTCTCAAACTCCCTGAGCAACTCTGTAGCTTGTAAACTCTTCCTCGGTTGCTCAACCCACTCCAAGAATGACTTCTTGGTGACTCGATCAGAGTCCTCCAAGAAGTACTCATCCTTCAAAGCACGAGCAAACGTCTCCCAGTCCTTGTTAAAATGCTTCGTTAGCATTTTAACATGATCTCTAATCTCTGGAGCTGCTGCTAACTCAAACGTCTCAATCATCTCATCTTCTGAGACCCGGTTCAGCTCCATCTCTTTCACATATGCCTCAAATATCTTGAGACATCTCTCTCATCAAACTGGTCAATCCTGCTGACCATCGCTTGTAACACCTTTGTTGCCAAAGCTTCCTTCCGCTCATCAGACTGTTGCTGCCGTAAGAACATAGTGAAAGCTTGGAACATCGATGCAGTCGCCGGATCCAACTGCACCTTCGGCAACCCCCTGAACTATTAGTTGGAAGACACTTAGTTAATGTTGATTGTAGAATCCGCACAGAAAGATTGCAACTACTACCAACTGTCATCAACAAAATTCTATTAAATATTGTGAGACTATATCCACCTACTCAAAATCAGTATTCACGAATGTATCCCATGATGTACCATTTGTATTGCAGGTGGCAGCTCGACTTTGTGTACCGTTAGGTTCATCCATCGAGTGTAGCGAGAGAGGGACGTGTGTAAGCAATGGAGTACAAGAAGTTATACAGGATGAAGTCTGAATTAAGAGATAAACTCGAGGTAATTCGAGAAGGTATCGCTGTGAACACAGTACCTCATTGCACTGCAGTGTTCAGTAACTATCTTTTTATGTACAATAGCACAAAGAGAAATGTAAATAAGACTTTGAAAGAGATTAGAATAAAAGAAGAGCGTATCATTTTGACGCATTTGACTTGTAGATGATCGAGTTCGTCTAGATGAGCCTTTGGGACATACATATTCATCAATCTCTTGTCACTCTGTAAGAGTGTTGTAAAGCGTATGATCCAAGACTCGAAAGGTTTGATCTTGACTCTACTTACGAGAGAAGCATGGGTGAATGGTCTAGCCTTTCCTAGTTTGATGACTCTAATCGTTTTTGCAGATACTTGTAATTTTATAAGCTGCTCTCTTGAAATAAGATCTTGCGTTGTCTTTAGGGACGTAATAGCCATAAGCACTACAATTAGTTTTTCTGATATCGAGAGGCGTAATAATTCATCACATCTTGCATTTAAAGAACTATCATTCGTACACTTTGCATCATTTACAGATCTACCGGGAGCTACAATCGGACGATTATCTATAGCTACAAAATCAGAAAACATTTTTCAAAAAAGATGACCGGTTCTGTCTCTATGACTGAAAGATAGTCTGTACTAATCTTCTTACCTCCACCGTGCTTTAGATAATTTACAAATCACTAAGAGTATATCTTTTCCACATACCATCTAATGCTTGTATACTTCCATGTAGCATGAACTGGAGATTCTCGAGTCTTGGTTCTCGCTGTCTCTTGTACTCTTTGATGATATCTTTTCTCTCCCGTAAGGATGAAGATGACCGCGTTAATAAAGCATGGACTTCTTTGTCTCTCTCAAACCAACTTTGAACTCTTCAAAGATTCTGGTGTGCGTCAAGTGCTACTCGGAATGGAATTATGCAAGATATTTTTTTCCATATAAGTGATGCTCATCTTTGGATACGCCTGCTGGACGGGCTTGGAAAATCCTATCATAAGATGCTCTAGGATCACAGACGTTCAATTTGTGAGTTTTAACATTAAAACAGTCAATCTTGTAAGATTTTCTTCCACGCTGGAAGAAATGCGTATTATCTTATGAGTTCTGCGCACTTCATGTTCTATTCTAGTTTCTCTCTGGACATGGAGGTGATTGCTCGTGTCTTGGTAAAACTGAAGCAAACATTGAAGCTTGATAGTCTTCCTGTAAGAGAAATCTCCTAAGACTACGCACGAGTTAACCTTGGAAAAACATAGCCATCTACTCCTTGTGCTAGAAAAGATGATAATAACTCCAAAGAACATCTTAAATAAATACGTAGCTAACTGATCAACTCTTCTATACTATAAACACTCCATCTCTAGACAAGATGGAAATCCATCCTAACCCACTGTGACATTCTTATAGACAGAGATCCTTGCAGTCAAAAAATGATCTTGAAAAACAAACGCGACTGCTCGTCTGTTCTCCTTATCTACTCTTCTTCACTATCGGCACGCAGACAGAGATTCTTGCGGCCAAAAAATGATCTTGAAAAATAGACGCAATCACTCGTCTGTTCTCTTTATCTACTCTTCCTCACTAACGGCATGTAAACACGATCACTCGTTTGTTCTCCTTATCTACTCTTCCTCACTATCTGCATGCATACACAGTATATATTGTGTTCATGATATCATCTTTTGGATCTGATTGCGGTGGAACCTCTTCAAACTCAGTTCTTGGGAAGTCTGACATTCTCACTTGACGGCGACTAATGTTGGATTCTCCCTCGACTATCACAGACCCCCACCCTCCAGACAGCTCTCACCGGAAACCTCCTATCCTTGTCTCCCCTCACACGTCTAGTCTCACACAGGAACAGAAGAGAAATCTCTGTGCTTTGTAAGAGCTTTACACGTTTTACATTGAAGGGTGTTGCAATAAAGACCTTACACGTACTATCAAGTCTACGTGTAAAGAAGCATCTTACATGCTCGATACTGAAGAGTGGTGTAGTGAAGCCATAACTATTTCTTTCAGTAGTGAAGGGTGGTACTATAAATATTTACCAAGAGTTCTAGCTATAAGACTCGTTTGTTAACAAAGAAAATTTACTAAGATTTTAGTTCCGATCAAGAAAACATGGATGTTTTCTCAAAATGACCGTAGGTGTCTCTTATTTGCTTTTTGTCCAATTCCGCTGTGAGTTTTAATTATAAATATGCATCCAAAGTGAATTTTTGGCCCGACAGAATAAAAAGACAAACATGGAAGAAGACAAAAAGTCTACAAAACGCGATTGGACAAACACTACAGTTATCATCGAACTTGTGTACTTATTTATTACTTTCAGATTATCAGCTCTTCAAGAAGTGTTAGTTGGAATTCTTGTAAGTGTTTTATTTTTAAATATAAATATTTTTAAATCAAAATATTATTTTTAAGTATAAATATTGAGGGGTTAACTGCATATGACATGCCGGAGCTTCTAAATAGAACCCATAAGTCATGTGGTTTCAGTCACTCGCCATAAGATCAGTTTGCTGTCCTGTCAAAAAATAGATTTAGTGTCAAAGAGTTAGGTGATAAATTTTAAACGGTTTTTTATTTTCCTCTCTCGCTATATCATGTAAAAGATGATGTAATAATTTTGATGAGTTGCAAATTACTAGATAGAAATGAGATTACCAAGCTAAATGCTTTTTAAACCACTGTACAAATGTTAGTTTCATAAGTAACTATTATAACTGTAAGAAGAGATTCTACACTAGAAAAAAAATAGTCGTAATTTATTTGACCAAGAATTACCTTCGTATTACTCCTGAAAGAGATCAATTATCAAGTTTTTCAGCTGCTTTTTTATGGAATAAGGAAATGTATCCAAACTTTCTTGACAAGTTCTGAGTTCATACATGATAAAAGTTCAGAAAACAATGGGTTGAGATATACGAGTTTCTTTGATTTTTTGTTATTTAAACGGTATACCGTTTGCTCCTACTCCTCCACTTTATGGACAAATTAAACGGTTATGCAGAAACTTTAAACTGTTATGCACAAATTTAATAGGTACGCAGAAAATGATTTTGATGACTACTTCTTCATCCCAACTTGGAAATTTGTAAAATAAGGAATCAAACTAAAGCATTCAAGTTTCAAAAGTTTTACAAGTTATAATTCATGTCAAAACAAACTACTTAGTATTAAAAGTGCTTTGATAACTCATGACACCATATTTATGGAGAAATTTAAACGTGATGCAGAAAATACTATTTAAGTTCATACATGATAAAAGTTATGAAAACAATGGGTTACTCAATAGAGGAGATATACGAGTTTCTATGATTTTCTGTCCTTTAAATGATATATTATTTCCTCATCCTCCTCCATTTTATGAACAAATTAAACCCCGAGTATGACTACAAATGCTCTGGTAGAGCATAACACCACATTTGTGAAGAAATTTAAACGTTATACAGAAATTATTTTTTAAGTTCATATATGCTAAAATTTTTGAAAACAATAGTTTACTCAATGGAGGAGATATACGAATTATCCTCAATTTTTGTCCTTTAAATGGTACATCGTTTCCCATCCTCCCTCATTTTATGGACAAATTAAACCTCGAGTATTACTAGAAGTGATCTGGTAACGCATAACACCACATCTATGCTCTGGTAAATGCACGAAATGTGGTACAACCTGCTTTAACTAAAATGGCGGAAAGCGATGACGCCACTCCCTTTTTCTGATCGGAATATCAATGATAAAAGATGTCCAGAGTCGGCACCAGTGATAGCTCGTCGAATCTTTATCATCAGACTTTGTTGCGTGAGCCTGGCCCCTTTAGCGTCATACTATACTAGGATAGGAACAGAGGAATCAAAGGACAAACAGCGACGAGTGAACTCTATCTTCAACGTGACTAAATTGTCACACCGGGTCCACTGCAAAAACATCCAACTAAGTTGGACCAAACCGACCCCAGACCTGCCTCCCATCAACGTCATTTTTGGTTTTGCTGCTATCCTATCCCATTCCCTAGCACTGCATGCAGCTTGGCTGCTGGACATAGGCTGAAAATTCAACCAGTAGTAGTAGATTCAAGAAGAAAAGCACTTCTCCTTCTTGCTAAAGACCATAACAGGAGTAGCCATTGCGTTAAGTGCGGAACAATCTTGGCAAAAGTGAGAATCTTGAACACAAGATATTTCTTGAACTACTTTCTTGAATCCTCTATGTTTAGGCAGTCTGAACCAGCCGGCCGAATCAACTTTCACTATCTGAAATCGTCGATCTACTGAGTGAAACCTCACAACTTTTCGTGATGTTCTGGGCCGTCCCCTGATTCCCTGACCCACTCAGTGTGACTCCAAAGAATGTAAATGCATACAGACTTTCTTTCCCTGAGTGGCACAACTAGATTATGTACGTGTATGAAGGCACTGAACAAACGAACAGCGCTAGCGAGCCTTTTTGACAGTACGACCAGGTGAAACTGCCTCCCCGCCTGCGAGCTTCGAGGGTTTTTTTTTGTTTAGATTTGTTTTTAGGCCTCTTTTCGCTGTGGGGCTTTCTGCAGCCGTATGCTGCTGCCCTTGCACAGCATGAATCCCCCCGCCAGGAGGACTCGACCCCACGCCGCTCGGGCCCATGCGAGCTTCGAGGGTGACTTGGGATTGGAGCGAAACTTTGGGAACTGGCACATGTATGAGGCGAGTTATGATTTCCCTCTCCTCAAGAATGAACTAACTACAACTTCATTGTGACAGTAAAGTATAAAGTCAACTTTTGCTCATTGAGGACCGGGGAACGTCGATGAGTTCTTTCTTTACAGTAACGTACGACAGGAACGTCAGGCCGAGTCCTCTTGTAAATACGTCACCGTATATGTTACTATTTCGCTTTGCGGGGACACGTACCTGGGCTGAAAATACCAAACGTGGAGCACCAAGCAAGCTACAGTTGACACACAACTCGCATATACTTCTCTCTCCCCAAAGAAGCTTCCCGAAACTCTTGTATATTGGATAACAGAGCGAACAAGGTTGTTTGCATTGCAGCTATAGGCTATATTTTGGAGAATGTAACACTCGCGGGTTGCCGTTCTCTGCGAATGTATTAAACATACGGTGTTCTCGTTAGAAATGAATCATCATTCGCTGACTTCTCTTGGTGTTCTGAAGAAAAAATCAATCTGGACCCGGGGTCCTGGCGACGGGACATCGGACTCCCCGATCCAGGACCCTAAACCTTCCACACGAACTTGAAACTTTGGCACTCAACAATGTTTCCTTTCTATAGCAAACTTCGAATTCGCAAAGAGAAAGTTCAACCATTCCCTGTGAAGAAACGGGTACTCGCTGTACAGTACGAACTTCACAGAACAGGGTTCTCTGCTCCAAGAGGAAGGCTGCAATTGAGGTGAAATATGGTGAATGGAAGTGAAACCTAACCGTAAGAACTGTTAACGTATAAGCAGAGAATAAGATAAGATCTACACTTCGTGTTCAGCACAAACTTAGGCATAAGAATATGATGACTGCTAAAGCCCGAGCTTTTCTTGAAATTAATACCTTCATGAAGAAAAGGTTCTTAAGGTAAGAGGAACATCACTCTGGTTTCAATGGGCTGTTTTATGGATGATGCTGAAAGTAACGTGGAAGCTTGTTTGTAACGTGGAAGCACCAAACAATCCGCGAGTTCCGACCCTAGAAGTACTCTGAAACGGATCCAGACGTCGTTAAATTCCATTACTGTTGATTACTTGGAACTGATGGGATGATGCACACTGTTCTTCAACGCTCCAGCCGTAAAGTAGTAGGAGCAGCACCTCCATCATACAGTTTCTTTGCCCTGGAATTAAGGTTTGTAGCATGCGGTACTATGATTTTCATGGAGTGAGAGAATGGTCCCATGCACTAGCTTCCGCAAGTCTGGGCCGGGGCGTTCATTCTGCCACTTTTCATAGTGAAACGGGCTCTTTTACCAGCACGTATGTGAGTGTTCCCACCATTGGGAGTTTATCAAGCCTTCAAGCTAGATGCCTTCCTCTCGTTCGCGTATATGGATGTTCTTCAAGAATACGACAGTAAGGATGACTCAAAGATTCACTGCAGTGACCTGACAAGGTCAGTGCTAGTCTACCTGGACTCACGCGCTTTTGGTGCTGAAATGCATGTTCGCACCCACTACATATGGAGAATGTGATAGCTCCTGTTTAGTAGATGAATGGCAAAGTTCTGGAAAGTTCTACCTTTGACAAAGTTTAGTTCCTTCCACCCCCTTTTCCCCTTTATATGTTTTTAAATTCATCTTCAGACAGGCACACTTGCCTTCTGTGGCGGTTTCCTGGATCCTTCTGTCATACGACTGACGTCATGTTTGCCGAAGGAGTAAAGATCTCCTTCCTCTTTGTCTTCATGTAAACCAGAAGAGACAAGATAGAATTCTGTCTCGTGGTTGGAACTACTGGATCGTTGGGTCCACTTTGTCAGGTTGGTCATTGCGGAAGTAATTTCATCGGACTGTTGGATGGTGGATTATGCATTCACCACATCTGACTTCGAGGGAGTTCGTTTGAACCTTGCAGAGGGTTAGTTTAAACCTGAAAGAAAGACAGAACAAAAGACAACTAGATGCGGGGAATGCGGTTATTTACTTTATAGGCCCTTTGCGCGATAATATTTGCTTGTCAGGCCTCGCGCGTGTTAAACCGAACTTCACAAGACTCTTTACCGGTTACAAACAGTCAGCGACTGTCAATATGGTGTTACAGTCTGACATGGAAGCGTCTTTGAGTGCGTGGCTAAGAACACATGCTGACTGGATATTTAGATAGTGAGGCATGGAGTGCACTGTCAGTTGAAGGAGAGTCAGATCGAACAGCAGTGGAAGAGAGTCGAAAAGAGAGTCGATTCTAAGAGCAGTGAAAGAGAGTTTAACTGTAAGAACGACAGTGAGTGAGGTCGAGCGAATCAATTGTAAGAACAAAGATGAGTGAGATCAAGCGAGTGGATTATAAGAACGAGGGTGAGCGAGGGTGAACAAGGTCGAGGTAGCCAGAGGATGAGCGAGGTCGAGGTTTTTGGAGACGTGAATCACAAGTGCGATTGATAGTAAGCAGAATGCACACTTTACTACAATATGAGTTTCTACATTCGAAAGATGAGCTTGGCGCATATTGGTTGGAGTTATGTAGCTATTTTGCATCCAAATGCGGGTGGATTTGTGATTGTTGATGTCTGTAAGTGCACGGAGGAGAAATGTGCAGCAATGTATCAAAAGTGAAGCGTATGATCGATCACGTGTATTTTTACGAAGTCGCGTCAAATATGTCATAGAGAGTGGAGGTTCGAGGTGACTCTCATCGATAGTTCTCGAGTGTGTATAGAGTTTGATAAGCTGTCAAAATTCAGAGTTCAAATTAATGCTAGAAAAGCATTTCATGAACGTGACTGCATATACCTTCTTCCTCTTCACAATATCGGAACAGAAATCAGTCCTTAATCATATGCAGAGAGGAGGGTGGTTGATCCGAGTGTCATGGAACTCAGCAACTAAAGAATGACAAGTATTTGATGCACGTAAGCCTTATAGTGCGACATCATTAATCCAGAATCTCTTAATGAAGGAAGTGAAAAAGACTTATGAGGGTATGACGGATGGTGCAGTTCAAAGAGAATTGATCACACTGAAGGATGAGTGCTACACCTTAGTGTCCCTTAGCAATAGGCTAAAAAATGGCAAAAAAAAGTGTCAATAGTAAGAGGAGCACGAGAAGATTCAGAAGACGCTAGGAGAACGCTCAACAGTGCCTTGCACAATATGAGTACATCAGAAATAGGTCTGGAGGCAATAATCAATCGTGGATCGATTATGATCAATGCATAACGGATGAACAGTTGAGTCGGTTGTTTTCTAGTAGTTGGAGTAGTTCGTTTTGTTAGTCAGAGTAGTTTGAATTCAAGTGTTAGATAGTCTGAAGAGAATTGAGAAATGTAATAGTCGGAGAAATCAGACGTAGTTACTTTAGTTTACTTCATGATCAATTTACTTGTTCTAATCAAAGATGAACGTTGCATCTTGAGTTACATCTCCATAGACTTGCATGAAGTTCTCTCCTGCTGCAAGAAGACCGTTTCCGTAGGCAGAAGCTTGGGAAGGCTACTGGGGGCATACACCTTGTGATTGATCTAACCCCATTGAGAATTGGAAGAGCAATGTGTGACAGACATTGTTAATTGGACGTCTATGAAGCAAGAGCAGTCTTCTAGAGATGGAAGAAGCCGAATTGAACCTTGAGAAGCCGAGAATTACTTCGAGAAGATTATCATGAGAAGATTGAAAGTCGTGACTTGGAAGCAAGAAGCGTCTTCTTGAGCTTCCCAATAGATATCTGTGTGATATTTTAGGTTGTAGTTGTTTGTTTAGGTCCAGAGCACCTTCTGAAAGGTCTGGAAGCCGTGTGGTTTTGTGAGAAGACAAGATAAGGTTTTTCTAGGTAAAATTCGTGTGTTTGAACAGATCCTAGAACTTAGAACAGCAATACTTGTGTAAATCTTCTGTGGGGACGATATCTTTTATGCTATAATGGGCTAAAGGAGAAATCATGAGACACTACAAGACGCTTCACGTTGTCATGTGTTGGATCAAGCAATGGACTTGAAAAGCTTGACATGAATTATTAGTCTTGGATTGTTGAGCAGCGTCGGATACGATTGACGAGTGTTACTGCTCCGACACTCTTGAGCTCTTTGCCTATCGAGTCAGTGGAAGCAAAGGCTGGGGGCAAGGCGTGTGGAGTTTGCCATCTTTGGACGTCATGGGATGTCATAGGAGAGAGTGTGGAGCTTGCAACTAGAACTGCATAAGTTTTTTGCACAGTGGAAGTGGAGGTTGTTGGTGGTAAGTAGAAGAAAACTACTCCAGAGGCTAGAAGATAGCAGTCAACGACTTCGTTTTCTATCTTTAGAGAGCTTTGATCCAGAGTAGGACTTAAGATTTGTTGGAGGTTGGGTTGGTGGACATGTCGCATAGAGAGTATGCATCCGCCACAGTAGAGTTCCAAAGGGTGATGCCAACAAAGAAGGATATGTATGACAATTACACGGATAGGCGCATGTGTGGAGACTACCGTCCTACCAATCGGCAGACGGAGTCTGATAAGTATGTCATATCGACACCGGAAGAGATCTTTGATGTAGTGGAGCATGTGAAGGTCTTAAATATTTTTCATCTTCGAGTAAGGTATCATCAGTTGCTAGTGAGAGAAGAGGATAAGTCCAAGATAACATTCTAGGGAATTGACTCTCACGGCAAAGATTGTTTGTATCAGTGGCTGTTCTTACCATTTGGTTGAAGAAGGCCCCTATAGAGTTCCAAAGGGTGATGAACAGAATCCTACCAGGAATGGATTTTGTCAAATGTTATACTGACGGCATCGTAGTCTATAGTGCTACAGTGGAAGAGCACGAGAGATATTTACAAGATGTGTTCGAGCGGTTGAGAGCGCATGGGTTGAAGTTATACCTTGAGAAGTGTAAGTTCTTCCAGGAGTTGGTAGAGTATCTA
Source organism: Asterella californica (assembly GCA_036924285.1). Lineage (NCBI taxonomy): Eukaryota > Viridiplantae > Streptophyta > Marchantiopsida > Marchantiales > Aytoniaceae > Asterella > Asterella californica. The sequence continues at coordinate 26,714,216 of JAYKYS010000006.1, read as the reverse complement.
GGCCACAACATCTATCCATGTGGGTTGAGTGTTCAACAGACAAAGGTTGAGACTATTGCACGTATCTCACGACCCATAGATGTAAGTCGAGTTTGATCATTTGTTGGTTTGGTGAACTTTTATCGTCGATACGTCAAAGAGATTAGTGCAATTGCAAAGCCATTGATCAAGCTGATGAAAGTGGATCGGGAGTGGCAGTGAGGAGATGAGCAAGAGCGAGCTTTTGTAGAGCTCAATGATAAGTTGACATCTGCTCCCATCTTGAGGAAACTCGTTAAGGGATATCCTTTCCAACTAGACATTGATTGGAGTATGTTGGGACTTGGAGCACTGTTGACTCAACACGATGATGAGAAAAAGAAGTTCGTGGTGGCATATGTCAATCGCTCCAACATTCGGCAAATATGAGGTATGGTTCGTACGAGAGGGAGTGTTTAGATATAGTGTGAGTTGTTGCACACTTCCGATGTTACTTGTTTGAGAACCCCTTTACTCTCATCATTGATCATCAGTCACTCAAGTGGTTGATGGAGTCCGACAAGCTTACAGGGAAGCTTGCACGATGAGCTCTGATCTTACAGGAGTATGACTTCCAAGTAGTGCATAGACATGGAGTTGCAAATCTAGATGTCGATGGGTTGAATCATAATTCATGCACGAGTCAGCAAGATCAGATTGGGGCTTGATGGTATGACGAGGTTGATGAGGAGGTAGTGCAAGGGTGGCATGCATATGTCTTTCTTTGTTTGTTGGGCATGAACTCTAGTATAGAGGATCAAGTCATATCTTTCTCTGGTCAAAGAGTAGATGATGAGTCTCCAGATCTTGAGGGTGGAGATGGTGTTCCAAACCAGCGAGATATCAACAATGATATGATCATGATGGAGTATCTACGTACTGACGTGGTGGTAGACACAATAAGTACTATGGAGTGAGATCGTGTCCTTCAACGAGTAAAGAGATTTTGACAAGAAAGACGACATGTACTTCGAGTGTGGGATGATGAGAGAGTACGGTGTCGCGTCAGACTTTTGTTGCGTGAAGGATGTCCAGGAAAACATGAGGTTCATGTGTTGTGTGCGGAACAGAGACAAGACAGAGAAGAACAACCACGAAAACGAACACGCAATATATACCAACTCCAAATGTATGTACACTGCTGGTTCTTTCTCCTATGAGCACAAAACTGAGAAACAGACCAGAGCGGTCTGTAACCTACTTCAAAGCTCCTAAAACAAACCCTTGAATCACAACCCTGACCCAAAACCACCAAAGCGTAGCTCAAAGCAAGAGAAACTTCTCTTTGCTAACAAAAAGAGTTGCAACAGTATCACACGATTGAAACCCAAGTCCAAACCACATCCACGCACAAGCTCTTGGCTAAAGCTAGCTACTACAAGCCGTACATAATGAACTAAGTCCCTAACGAACTCAAAGGACGAAACCCGGAGCGAAGGAACCGAAAAAGACCTATATGAGAACTTTCTCCTTTCGTTGAACAATCTTCAGATGTCGATAGGGTCTTCTTCCTTGACCCCGTTGACCTCAAGAACTATCAGATCCGACTCCCGATAGCCGAGATATCGCCGGTTTTCAGTCGCAAGTGATCGAACTTTCAAAAACTCCTCCTTGCGGTTTAAAACCAAACACACCGTCAAACAGATCGTCTAAACTGATATCCGTCTTCTTTGGTAGGTAGATCTAGCTACCTTGAACCCAACAAGACTCCAAACAAGTTGTTTGGAGTTCCCCTTGCAAAACCACACGAGAAATATAATCGCAGGTTGCAAAAAATTGACGTAAATTGACTCCATGCGGCTCAAACTCACTCACCACACCAACACCAACAACCCAACTTAGATGAAGACTCCTTGATCGCATAGGCACCAAGAACGAAGAGCTTGGCTCACCGACCGAGAAGAACAACCTAAGCTCAGGTCGCATGCCAACAAAAATCTGACGTCAATGCTTCTCTACGAGTCAATTTCACTCAAAACTCTTGAACCACCTGATGAAACTTCGTATCGTCTTCAATTTCCTGTAGAACTCAATGTTCTGATCCCAATGGATCCAAGGACATCAAGTTTGGACTCCGGAACGGCTCGAACGGACCAACTCTCCTTGACAAGTAACTGAAATCTCCAAATCTCCTTCATGCGTCTCAATTTCTCTTAGTACACACTCCTCAATCCGCCTCTTCCCAAACTGTTTTAACCAATGCGTAGCCTGCAAAAATCTGAACCCAACGACGTCTTGCGTGCTTGCATTGGACCTCCAAATCTCCCGAACCGTCCGTTGACAGGTCGTAGGGTTAAAGCTAACCCCTAAGCTGCCCCCTTGCATCAATCTCTGTACGTACGAAGTTCTCTGTGATAATCATGAAGTAGGCCCCTTGCGTCTTTGATATAATGCCTGAAGCCTCAAATACCCAGTCAGCACGTAAACTAAGGCCTAGTTTGATTTTTCCTTCTTTCGAGTCGCATAACTTCTTCACTAGATGTCTAAACGAAGTAAACAAGGTGCTTATGTAAAGTTGATAGCAAGCTCTACCCATCGATGCGATGAAAGGGAAGATCCGAAGTTGTGCCAAAAGTCTATAAGCTAGGGCTTAGCTTGTTTTCTCCATCTTTCGAGTCTTGTAACTTCTCCACTAGGCGTCCAAACGAAGTAGACGAAGTGCCTGTGGAGTGCTGACAAGGAGCTCTATCCACTGATGCGATGAAAGTGGAGATCCGATTGTGCCAAAAGTCCGTAAGCTGGAGCCTAGCTTGCTTTTTCCATGAGTGTCTTTGGAGCGATAAGCATCAAAGTCTGAATTTCAAGTAAGAGTCGATCCAAGACACGACAACGGATAATGCCACATCCATCCCCTAGGACACAGTTAGTACGACATGCCCATGAGGAGTTAAGACATTTTGGGGTGAAGCGTACACATAACTTACTCCAAGGACAATATTGATGGCGTGGTATGCACATCGATGTGCAATAGTTTGTCGCATGATGTGTGGTTTGTGATCGAGTACGAACATCGTTTAATGCTCTTATTCCACAGTTACGCTCCTTATCGATTATGGGGTTGGGTTACCGTTGGAGTTTGAATTTTGCAAAACCTTTATCGTTGATCGTACGTCACCATCGATATTTGTTGATGATGGTGGAGCACTTCTCCAAGTGGATTGAGTTGGTTACATTACTAGACAAGGCGAGTGAAAGGACAACGTATACGTTCTTAGATCGAGTGCTGAGTCATTTTGGAGCACCAGCTCAAGTGATGATAGACCAAGGTACAGAGTTCCTTGGTGAGTTTCAGGCCTTGTGTGATCACGCACCGATTGATCATCGGATTACATCTCAAGATCATCCTGATGCGGATGGTTTGGCGAAGAGGGTAGTCTAGACGGTGAAGAGAGGATTACGCAAGTATAGCTTGCAGAAGGGTCACTTGAGAGACTACGATGTGCAGTTATCATGGTTGGCTATGGACTACCGTTTTACCGTCTTTGGCTTCCTTCTCACTGTATTTTCTATTGTATGATCGACATCCAGATCTACCTTCGGTCATTCGTCATGATTCTAATGAGGTGCTGAACCTTGATGAATCAGATATGTGGGTGAGAGCATGATCTCAACGAGTAGAGACATTTTGGAGAGTTATGTCCATGGCTTTTGAGAACCTAACGATTTTTTAGCATATAGACATGTTGCAATAGGAGACTATTCGAGGAAGAGGTTATGGACGATCAATTCGTAGGTTTCATCTTGACGATTATATGTATCTGCAGCAGACTACGCCGATGACATTGGATGTGACCGCATGGTGCACTATTTTACGAGTGCGTGAGGTGTTATCTTCTAGAGTACTCATGTTAGAGGGCCGTGATGTTGTTGTTTGGAAGGACCATGTGCATAATTGCACGCCATGTCATCTTCCCAACATCGGTGGTACCGTTGACCCAAGCTTAGCAGTTGTACGCGTAGGTTTGAGATGTATGTTTTGTGCATTTGTTAGTGGAGTCGTCCGTATGTTGGTGTGTGATGATTGTTCAAGAGGTTAGCACATGTCATGTTTGACTCCACCTCTTATTGTCATTTCTATTGGACGGTGGATTTGTCCTCGATGTATATAGCATGGATAACCAATTAGATCTTTACATGGTATGGATTGCAGACAAGCGACTAATGATGGAGCGATGTAGCACTCGATCTCCTGATATTTGCACCCATGAAGGGTATATCACGTAGTTGAGATATAGAGCTATCTGGAGTTAGAGGGACCTAACCGTCAATTAGAGGGCGATTTGGTACACTTGTGTATGTGTATGACATCATCCATGTGTTATGTGTACGTGTGGTGTACCTCTGGCAGTGATGTATGTTGTGTAGCAATGTGTATGCACACGACAATTGTCATGTCAGTTTAGTACCTCGGCTAGGTTGACAGAGTGCGAATTGGTTAATCTCGATAGGGCCGTTAGTGCCGTTAGGGCGAGTTCTTCGGATAGCCCACTAGGGATATACTTTGTAGGCAAGGCTTGGAGGTCTTAGTTCTTCGAGTTGAGCCCTCAAGCTCCTGGCTATGGTGGATAGTCTTGGTGAGTGCAATCTGGATTCTCTGTGAGCACATAGTGGATTTAGCTTGACTTTAGTTATTATTTAGTGCTCGTTGCCATGGTGGAGTGAATACATACTGTTTATCATTGTGGTACACTTGTGTATGTGTATGACACCGTCTAGGTGTTAAGTGTATGTGTGGTGTATCTCTGACAGCGATGTATGTTGTGTAGCGACGTGTGAAAATAAGTGAAAATATAGACCAGCAGATATGTTACATAAGGATCTAGCTTGAAAACAGTTCAACGAAATTTTACCTTCACTTGATCTTGGATATTAAGTTCAACATATAATGAACGTTCACGGACATCATTCATGGCCATAGACTTGAGTGACTTTGAGACATGAGATGGTAGATTCAATGTGAAGTTTGATAAGTTTCTAATTATGTTTGGTTCGTCTGGTCTACTTGTTGGCTCTGCTCGGTAAATATATGCTTTGTCGAAGTACATGGGTTCTTCATTTGCATCTTGTTACACATGTAAAGAGATACAAAGAAATTAAAAGATGACAGTTCTAGCATTGACTCTTGAAGAAAAGATGAGGGCTGAAAAAGAACAACACGTCGTGCTGCAACTGAGACGAACAAAATCAAAGTATGATCAGATGGTCAATCCGCTAGAAGGCCAAAGACACTTAGTTAATGTTCAAAGTAGAATTTGCACAAAAAGATTACAACTACTACAACTGTCATCAACAAATTCTATTAAATATTGTGAGACTACATCCACTTGCTCAAAATCAGTATTCATGATGTATCATCTGTATTGCAGGTGGCAGCCCGACTTCATGTACTATTAGGTTCATCCATCGAGTGTAGTGAGAGAGGAACATTTGTAGACAATGGAGTACAAGAAGTTATATTGGATGAAGTCTGAATTGACAAATAAACTCGAGGTAATTCGAGAAGGTATCGATGTGAACAAAGTATCTCATTGCACTGCATTGTTCAGTAACTATCTTCTTATGTACAATAGCACAAAGAGAAATGCAAATAAGACTTTGAAAGAGATTAGAATAAATGAAGAGCGTATCATTTTGACGCATTTGACTTGTAGATGATTGAGTTCGTCTGGATGAGCTTTTAGGACATACATATTCATCGATCCCTTGTCAATCTGTAAGAGTGTTGTAAAGCATACGATCCAAGACTCGAAAGGTTTGATCTTGACTCTACTTATGGGAGAAGCATGGGCGAATGATCTAGCCTTTTCTAGTTTGATGACTCCAATCGATTTTGCGGATAATTGTAATTTTCCAAGCTGCTCTCTTGAAATAAGATCTTGCGTTGTCTTTAGGGACGTAACAGCCATCAGCACTACAATTAGTTTTTCTGATATCGAGAGGCGTAATAATTCATCACATCTTGCATTTAAAGAACTATCATTGGTACACTTTTCATCATTTACAGATCTACCGGGAGCTACAGTCGGACAGATTCTTTATAACTGCAAAATCAGAAAAAACATTTCTCAAAAAAGACGATTGGTTTTGTCTCAATGACTGAAAGATAGTGTGTACTAATCTTTTTACCTCCACTGTGCTTTAGATAATTTACAAACCACTAAGAGTATATCTCCTCCACATTCCATCTAAATGCTTGTATACTTCCATGTAGCATGAACTGGAGATTCTAGAGTCTTGGTTCTCGCTGTCTCTTGTACTCTTTGATGATATCTTTTCTCTCCCGTAAAGATGAAGATGACCGCGTTAATAAAGCATGGACTTCTTCATCTCTCTCAAACCAACTTAGAACTCTTCAAAGATTCTGGTTGTGCGTCAAGTCCTGCTTGGAATGGAATTAAGCAAGATATTTTTTTCTATATAAGTGATGCTCATCTTTGGTACGCCTGCTGGACGGGCTTGGAAAATCCTATCATAAGATGCTCTAGGATCACAGACAGTCACTTTGTTAGATTAAACATTTAAACAATCAATCTTGTAAGATTTTCTTCCACGCTGGAAGGAATGCGTATTATCTTATGAGTTCTGCGCACTTCATGTTCTATTCTAGTTTCTCTCCGGACAGGAAGGTGATGGCTCGTATCTTGATAAAATTGAAGCAAACATTAAAGCCTGATAATCTTTCCGTAAGAGAAATCTCCTCGGTTGACAACTCTACACGAGTTAACCTTGGAAAAACATAGCCATCTACTCCTTGTGCTAGAAAAGATGATAATATCTCCAAAGAACATCCTAAATAGATACGCAGCTAACTGATCAGCTCTTATGTACAATAAACACTCCATCTCTAGACAAGATGGAAATCCATTCCTAACCCACCGTGACATTCTTACAGACGTAGATCCTTACGGTCAAAAAATGATCTTGAAAAACAAACACGGTCGCTCGTCTGTTCTCCTTATCTACTCTTTTTCACTATCGACACGTAGATAGAGATTCTTGTGGCAAAAAAATGATCTTGGAAAATAGATGCAATCACTCGTCTCTTCTCTTTATCTACTCTTCCTCACTAACGGTATCGTATAACGTGTTTTTCTGTCTAGGAATACACTGGGTATATGGCTGTGCAGAGGTATGTGGATTGACAAGGTTGGATCTAGATCTGAATGTTTCCACTCAAATGTTTCACTATCTACTCTTCTAGCCGAGTGACCTTGTATCCGCTCGGCTCAAGTTTAAAGCTCGCTACGACCCAAGGTTACGTATAGGTTGCATAAACTTGTGTTACAAACATATCTTTTGTACTCTAACTAAAAATACTCAGCTCTGTACTATCTAACTGAAGTTATTCTTCTATATCACAGGAAGCATGACTTATGAATAGCTCCCCAGCGACGCTAACTACCCATCAATCCAACTATCACAACTTCATAGTACAACCAGAAGATGCTATAAGATCACTCAATGAACTTGATCGAGTCTCGATACAACTTGCTATACACCTTGGCCTACCAAGCATTCCAGCAAGGTAAAGCATGCATGCTCCAAGACACTACTCAGATCTCAATATAGCACCAACGGCGATAATACCTGGCAGCTCCGAGAACCCAAACAGCGGCTTAAGATTCTTGTTGACTCCGTTCTCCTTCATCACCAAGAGCTGAAATCAGCCCCACACCTTCCAATGTCGAGTTGTATGTAGGCATGGCAGTTTCAGCAACAACTCCTCTTCAAATTGCTCGAAAATGATCAAAATGACAATAGATGATACCGAAAAACCCGAAACTGCTAATAACAGAAGTATCTTTGAACTTTGAGACCTCAGTCCTCCCAAACCAGTCGACCTATGATGATCAAACTTCACAGGAAGCTTGATTGGACCCTTCACTCCTACCCTGAACAATTTTCAGGTCGAAATCTTAAACCAATTCTCAAATATGGATCAAACCGTAATATGTGGCATTGTCAAGCACGACAAGAACCACATACGGACCAAACCATCGCTTAGAGAATTTTCTAAGCGCATTGTGTTGGTTGTCCAAGCTACTATCGTAGATCAACACCCAATCTCCTTCTTTAATCTCCTTCGGCCTTAATCGATGACGCTTATCGAATCTGTCCTTGTTTCTCAAGCGCGCCTCTTTCAGCTTCTCCAATGCAATCTCTACATCTTCAGGTCTTCTCTCTAGTTGACGGATTCGGACAGCAAGAAGATCTTCTATAGACATACCATCCTCCCAAGGTAGAACACTCCAAGTGGGTATGTGCTCCTCAATGGGCATGATAGGTTTCTGCCCCTGCATCAACTCCGCCGGCATATATCGCGTAACTGAACTATGAGTCGAACAATCAGCCCATAATGCAAACGGAAGAAATCTTGGCCATTCTCTTGCCCTCCTCTTGCAAGCTTTCACAATAGCTTTCACAATAGGAGGATGACCACGTTCACTCTTCGCATTACCCTCCGGATTGTAGGCTGTGGTGAGAGCTAACTTGACACCACACCTCTTGAAGAACGCTTTAGCCTCATCATTGTTCAGCTCTCCTCGATCAGCCATGATCTTCCCAACACAACCATATCTACAAATCACATCTTCCAACAAGAATTTGCAGACTCCTTCTGTGGATTTTGTCCGTAAGGCTCGCCCTTCCACTTGGTTGGACAAATCCTCACGTGCCAAAACTAAGTAACGCATCTGCCATATACCAACTGGCATAATAACAAGATCTACTACCCACTTATAATGCATTGCAAGTGGATAAGTAGGATGTAACCCATCTCAATGCTGAATTCCTGAATACTCTTGACAAGTTTGGCATGTCTGCACAAATTGAACTACATCTCTATGCGTGTTACGCCACCAATATCTCTCCTTCAGCTTTGTAAAGGTGGCATAAATACCTCTATGTCCTGCCCACAAGCTCTCATGAAACTCCTGCATGAGTAACTTCTGCATGTCAACCTTGCACACAACCCTTTGTGGCATCTTACCACCTTGCTTAGCATGTTTCCACAAATAACCACCTTGTAGCAAGTAGTTATAAGCCTTCCTCCTGATTTGTTTAAAGTGGGCATCACTCCATCCTGGCTGTCTAGTCAACAGGCTTAGATAGCATCCTATGTCTATCCATTCTCCTTCATATAGCTCCTCCATGAACGGTTTCGAATGCTCACTCTCACCTCTTTGAGCTCTACACAAAACAGTAGTACCAACGTCTTGTGTATCTTCTATCATCTCCTCCTCATTCTCATACCTCGCACGAGATAACATATCAGCTACTGGATTGTTCTTCTCGCTATGTGTCGGAACTCAAGATTTAAGGACTTGATGTAAGCAATCCAGCATAGCATAGCAATATCAGGGGTGTTACAATTTGTAATCATCCCTAATAGTGGTAAACAATCTGTTTCTACTATTACTGGCGCTCTAATCAAATAGTCCTTTTCAGCTTTCATAGCTGTAACTACTCCCCATAACTCTCTCTTCACTTGAGGATAGTTTCTATGTCGCTCATTCAACACCTTTGCTCCAAATCTGACTGCAAACCGATTCTCTTCTTCATCATCCTGTCCTACTGCCCATCCAATGGCTATCGGACTAGTATCAACAGTAAGTATCACTGGTTTGCTATCCTCATAGCTCACACGACGAAGTACAAGTGGAGAAGATAACAACTGCTTCAATCTCTGAATCGGCCAGTATGCCTCTCCTCCTGCAAACCTCTTGTGCTTTCTCAACAGATCATAAAGAGGATCAGCCACATGTGAAAAATGTGGAATCCACACATGATAGAAGACACAAGCTCCAAGAAACCTTCTCACCTCTGTTGTTGAACCACAAGTATCCTTCATCCGTTGTATGGCATCCACTTTACCAAGATCAGGTTTGCGTCCAAACCATCCACATAGGTGCCCCACAATCACAACCTCTCGCACTCCAAATGAAGACTTAGCACCTGATAGTGTCAAGTGCGCCTCTTCAAGTCGTGATAAGATTTTATCACAATATGAAATGTGATCAGCAACAAAGTTTCTACACCCCTTCTGATCCATTGTCTCATCTTTCTCCTCCTCAACGCATCCCTTAATTGGAATGTCATCCAAGAAAGGCATGGTCTTCTCAGGAATGAACTCACGGAGAACCTTGTTCATCTCGTTCATCATGTGCGCTACCGAGTTTGTTGCTCCTTGTGGTAACGTGCACATTCTGACCAACCCCAACGGTGTCCTCATGGTGGTGATATCTCTACTCTGTTCAGCAAGTTGAAACTGATCGTATCCAGAGTAAAGATCTCCTATAGAGTAAATAGCCCTCCCAGCAAACGCTTCAGCAAACTCGCCGATGATAGGTCCTATGCCTGTATTTCTGATGGTCACTTGGTTCACAGGTTGCATATCTTGGATGAACCGTAATGCACCACTCTTCTTTGGTACTGTAAACCAACGACTAGAGTATGGTGCAAACGATGGTTCCAAGATCTTCATCTGCATCTTCTCCTTCAAGAGCTCTATGAGTTTCGGTAGATGCGCTCTAGGTACAGGAATTGGCCTCAAGTCCCAAGGAGCATGTGGAACTGTGAATATGATCATTGGTGCCACAATGCTAGGATCTACACATCCGATTTCTGAGGCTTCAAAAGCAAAAGCTTTCCCGTGCCTAGTTAACATCTCCCTAAACCTATTCTCCTCCACAGGCAAAAGAAAATCTGCAGAACCAACCTTCAACTCCTTGAGCGTAGCTTCAGTGAACTTGTGACCGATCCGGCTAAGATCTCTCAAGCTTTTCTCCTTCGAAGATTGTTGGACTCGCTGGTTAGAATCACTAGGTAATGGTTGAGCAACAGATTTTACCTTCTTGTCTACCGTTTTGTACCTAGTATCAACTCTAACTTCATGATCTACAAATGACTCTATAGTTATATAGAGCTCCCTAGAGTGCACTTCCACCACATGATCCTCATCTTCTTGCTCATGCATAGCAAGCTCATCGATGAAATCTCCCTATCCTAACTCCAAATAAACACTTTCTATCTTATCATCCTCTTCAAGCACACCAACTCTCTTTAGGTCTTTTTCAATTTTTCGCACAACCTTCTGCTCCCACTTCTGCAAGTCAGCAAGTCGTGTATGTGTAGCAAATCCACTCCTAGAAAATCTCACAACTCCTGTACAAAAAGCACTTTCTTTCTCTAGCGAGAGTACCTTCTCCAGTGTACCACTATGTCCTCGCTCTATAGCAGTACTTGTCAAAAATCCTTGAACTCCTCCGTGACCTTAGGCAAGGAGCCACCCCTCAGATAATCTCTGTTCCGCTCGTGGTTTGCTGATACAGTTAGAAATTGTACCGCTCTCTTGCCATCCTGACTTCTGATTCGCGCATAAGCAGATCCATCATCAAAACCTTGGTCTCCATCCTTACAGCTGTAATGTAAGGTTGACCGAGTATCACCGGGTATGATGTACTATCTTGAACAAAGAAGTTTTGTTCTATAGTTACATCTCCAACCTTTACTTTCACATCAAGACAAGCTCCATAGAGTTCTCCTCGTGTGTTGTTCGCTGTTCTGATCATCCAACCATGATCTATATCAACAGGCCATCCACCTTGCTTGTAGATGTCCTTAGAGACAATATTGATCTCTGATCCATGATCAATGAGAGCAACCACCAGATCTGTCATCTCTCCTACCTTCACTAAGGCTTCGGTAGTAGCTCTAGCCCAATGTCCTCTAGTGTAATGACTAGAGACCTTGTCATCACTATTATCATCAAACCGAACTTTACGATTGATGTAACATTGAGCTAGTTCTAACTCTTCATCTCTTGATATCTTTGTGTCTAATGCATTAGACACAACGGTTTCTCATGCCAATTGTCTTTTTCGTTTGATGGTGTCAATAATGACATCATGAAACTCCTTCTTGGCAATCCCAAGAACTTCTCGCAAGGTAAAATCGATCTTGACATTGAGTACTCTCTCTTCTAGTACTCCTTTCAGATCCGTAGCAGCTTCAATATCAGACTAAAGCTTGTATGAAGGAGATTTACTTTTCTCCTTACCTCTGCTCTTCTCTAACTTCTCAAGAGTAGAGGATATGACCTCTTCCATAGTCTCCTCTGGTAGAGACATAATCTCCGGTCTGAACTTTTCTCCTCTTGTTTGTCTCTTGAGAGATGTTCTCTCTTCGCTAGGGCCTGCTTCATCTCGTTTGCGCTTCTCCTCCATGAGAGCCTCATGTTGACTCTTCGCCAAATAAGCATGTACAGACACTATATCCACGGGATCATCCCATCTAGTAGCACCCCTGATTGCCGTGGCTGTTCTAAGCAACTCCTCCCTTGCCATTTTCCCCCTTTTGTTCGTGCTTACCGCGTGACTCCACATATCAAGAGTATCTCCATGCTTCTTAGAAGCACTTCTTTCTCGAACTACCTCAACTCCATAAGTAGCAGCTTCTACCGACGTAGTAGCATGCTGAGATAGATACTCCTCCAGTACTTGCTTCATTCCTCCTTTCCCGAAGTTGGTTCTAAGAATCTCTCCATTATCTTTCAGAGCAATCTTTCCTTCCTTCCAATAGACTACTCCATCTCGTAGAGTTTTGGCAAAATCACCACACTCTCTTCGAGCATGATCAGAACTATCACACCAAATGCATCTTTGTACATAATCTTGCTTAGGAGCAAGTCTGGTATCATGTGCTCCTCCCTTCTCTTCCAACCTTGCTAACTTGATCTGCAAGTCCCTTATCCCTTTTACCAAGTCTTCCATAGCATCTCTTTGCAGTGCAACTTTCGGGACAGGAATAGTAGGAAGTGGAACTTGAGGTACATGCACAATAGGTGCTTGCACATTAGGTACCATTGGTTGCCTACGAGGTACTATGATCGGTGGTGGTCTCTCTTCTTGTCTTACCACCACCTTCCCTCTCCGGTACTCTCGTTTGGCAAGTACACTCATTGCTTCAGAGACTTTTCTCCAGTCAGTTGTGAGTCTGTTGTCTTCCATCCTATCTTCCAGAAGCAGCTCCAACTCCCTTTGTAATTCATTGTTGGCTGCTTGCAGAAACAACTCCACCTTGTCGTTCTCCAAAGTGAGCTTCTCCATCCGAGACAACTGAAGAAATTGTCTCTCAAACTCCCGAAATAGCTCTGTGGCAACAAGCCATTTGTTGGGTTTGTTTACCCACTCCATGAATGACTTCTTAGTCACTCTGTCTGCATCCTCTAAAGAATACTCTTCTTTCAGTTGAAGAGTAAATCCTTCCCATGTAGCACCATGAGATCGGATGATGTCTTTCACATGCTCTCGTCGCTCAAGTACGACATCAAGCTCAAATGTACTCACCATCTCTCTTTCTAGCACCTTACTCAACTCCATCTCTCGAGAATAGTACTTAGGTACTTGGATATGTTCTTCCCGTCAAACTGATCTAGCAACCCCACAACATATTGCAAGGCTTTAGTAGCCATTCCTTCTTTCCGTTCCGTGGCTTGTTGTTGTTGCATTACCAACGCGAATGCCTCAAGCAATCGCATATCAGATCGTGAAAGCTTGGTCACCTTTTGAGCCTCTCCAGATGTAGAAGCTTCATATACGTAATGAACCAACCCTTCAATGTCCATGGTGGCAAAACCACGCACGTATCTGTCACCCTAGACTTTTCACGTTGAGTTCACCAGCTATCGTATAACGTGTTTTTCTGTCTAGGAATACACTGGGTATATGGATGTGCAGAGGTATGTGGATTGACAAGGTTGGATCTAGATCTGAATGTTTCCACTCAAATGTTTCACTATCTACTCTTCTAGCCGAGTGACCTTGTATCCGCTCGACTCAAGTTTAAAGCTCGCTACGACCCAAGGTTACGTATAGGTTGCATAAACTTGTGTTACAAACATATCTTTTGTACTCTAACTAAAAATACTCAGCTCTGTACTATCTAACTGAAGTTATTCTTCTATATCACAGGAAGCATGACTTATGAATAGCTCCCCAGCGACGTTAACTGCCCATCAATCCAACTATCACAACTTCATAGTACAACCAGAAGATGCTATAAGATCACTCAACCAACTTGATCGAGTCTCGATACAACTTGCTGTACACCTTGGCCTACCAAGCATTCCAGCAAGGTAAAGCATGCATGCTCCAAGACACTACTCAGATCTCAATATAGCACCAACGGCGGTAATACCTAGCAGCTCCGAGAACCCAAACAGCGGCTTTAGATTCTTGTCGACTCCGTTCTCCTTCATCACCAAGAGCTGAAATCAGCCCCACACCTTCCAATGTCGAGTTGTATGCAGACATGGCAGTTTCAGCAACAACTCCTCTCCAAATTGCTCGAAAATGATCAAAATGACAATAGATGATATCGAAAAACTTGAAACTGCTAATACAGAAGTATCTTTGAACTTTGAGACCTCAGTCTTTCCAAATCAGTCGACCAATGATGATAAAACTTCACAAGAAGCTTGATTGGACCCTTCACTCCTATCCTGAACAATTTTCAGGTCAAAATCTTAAACCAATTCTCAAATATGGATCAAACCGTAATCTGTGCTAACTTCAGAGCTTTACAGACCCAAGTATATTTGATCCAAGATTCAGAACAAACTACTCGACCATTTGAGGTGAAACTTCCCAAGTATCTTACTGATAAGACATGCTTCAATCCTGGAAAGTTTCACTCAGAAATTCGACTCAGAACTTAAGCAATAGCAAACTATCCATGACTATCACAGTTCGCTGTTCCCGCCTTGTCACGTCTGCACTTCTCAACTTCAATCGGTCGGTTCAGAATCTAAATCGATCAAGAACCTGATGAAACTGATATCAAAATGACCAGCACGTCGTCAGCTCTCCAACCCATCAGACAGCTCCTCAAAACTCCTCGCGAGTCTCTCGGAATAACCAGAAACGTAGCAGTAGGTACGAATTTCACCCCCCTCCACTCAATCGATCATAACGCGCTCATCCCTCCATGAAATTGACCGATTCTTCAGCCCAGATTGTAGCCCCAGTTGAGTGCTCTTCAACCATACCCTTCGTTTTGCAAATGGACCTCCGAAGCCTCCAGAAACCACAGAAACGTCGCGAGGATCAGCTAGAACACCATTGGTCCAAAAGTGGACCAATAAGAGCAAAAAGATCTTTACTTTTGTCTTTTCTCCACTCAACTTTTTCCTCTAGAATGAATTTTTACTCCCAAGGAGACACAAGACATCAACAAGACTTTAAGACTTCAGAAAATCCTTGAGACATGTCGAAGGATTCTTTGCGGTCCGTAACTACACAGAAGCGCTCAACCAGAATGGAAACGATTGAGTCGCAGACTAATACAACGTCAATATTACAACCCAAAAACGTTCTACAATAAAAGGTATGACAAAAGGAAATGGTGAAGCTATCACTCGATTGTAATATTCTTGCCCGAAGTTTCTCACGATCCAAGCCCCATGATTGATCTTCGGTCTGCAATGACACCGGACATTGACCCAAAGGTTGAAAAGAACGTTCGATGGATAGTTGAGATCCATTGTTCCTCACAACAAAATGTACACCGTCATATCCCAAGTCTCTCCGTATGTTACGACCGGAAGGATCATCGGAAGCTGTAACTCCATCATTCTTCTCATGAATTCATCGCCAAAGTATGCACCTAACCACTGTCGAAAGTGATCGCGGTGGATGCAATGAAGCTTGATGTGAAACAGATTTGGGAAAGGAAGATCCAGGGCCGGTAACAAACCTCCGTCCATAACCACCACCCCTGCAGTTCTTCACTCCTCCATGTAGACCACCGAGAACCCTCACGAATCACCCGTTGAGAGAGAATGCCGTATGAACCTTCGACCCACTATTTTATACACAAATGCGGCGACAAGAACCACTGAAGTGAACGCACACAGATCGATGACTTGGCACGTTCCTCTACCGTACAGTCACTTAAACAGATAATCACAAACATGACACTCATCACACCGTCGATGAGTTACGCGATACGATTCACGAAACATAGAAAAGAAACACAACGTAGGTTACACATGAATTTCACACAGGAGCCGAACCACAACACGACAACGGCATGTAAACATGATCACTTCTCTGTTCTCTTTATCTACTCTTCTTCACTATCGGCATGCATACATAGTATATATTGTGTTCATGATGTCATCTTTTGAATCTGATTGCGGTGGAACCGAGTTTGTTGAGAAGTTTGACATTCTCGCTTGATGATGGTGGCTAATGTTGGATTCCCGCTTGACTATCACAGGCCCGCACCCTCCAGACGGCTTTCACCAGAAACCTCCTACCCTCGTTTCCCCTCACACGTCTAGCACAGGAACAGAAGAGAAATCTCTGCGCTCTGTAAGAGCTTTACATGTTTTACACTGAAGGGTGTTGCAATAAGGACCTTACATGTACTATCAAGTCTACGTGTAAAGCTCTGCTCGATACTGAAGAGTGGTATAGTAAGGCCATACCTATTTCTTTCAATAGTGAAAGGTGGTACTATAAATATTTACCAAGAGTTCTAGCTATGAGACTCGTTCGTGAACAAAGAATATTTACTAAGATTTTAGTTCTGCCAAGAAAACATGGATGTTTTCTCAAAATGACCGCAGGTGTCTCTTATTTGCTTTTTATCCAATTCTGCTGTGAGTTTTACAATTATAAATATGCATCCAAAGTGCATTTTTGGCCCAACAGAATAAAAAGACAAGCATGGAGGAAGACAAAGAGTCTACAAAACGCGATTGGACAAACTCTACAGTTATCATCGAACTTGTGTACCTATTTATTACTTTCAGATTATCAGCTCTTCAAGAAGTGTTAGTTGGAATTATTGTAAGTGTTTTATTTTTAAATATAAATATTTTTAAATCAAAATATATTTTTAAATTATAAATATTGAGGGGTTAACTGCATATGACATGCCGGAGCTTCTGAATAGAACCATAAGTCATGTGGTTTCAGTCACTCGCCATAAGATCAGTTTGCTGTCCTGTCAAAAAATAGATTTAGTGTCAAAGAGATAGATGATAAATTTTAAACAGTTTTTCATATTCCTCTCTCGCTATAAATATATAATGTAAAAGATGATGTAATAGTTTTGATGAGCTGCAAATTACTACATAGGAATAAGATTACCAAGTTAAATGCTTTTTAAACCACTGTACAAAATGTTAGTTTCATAAGTAACATTTATAGCTGTAAGAAGAGATTCTGCACTAGAAAAAAAGTAGTGAAATTTATTTCACCAATAATTACCTTCGTATTACTCCTGAAAGAGATCAATTATCAAGTTTTTCAGCTGCTTTTTTATGGAATAAGGAAATGTGTCCAAACTTTCTTGACAAGTTCTGAGTTCATACATGATAAAAAGTTCAGAAATCAATGGGTTACTCAATGCATGAGATATATGAGTTTTTTTGATTTTTTGTTATTTAAATAGTATACCGTTTGCTCCTACTCCTCCACTTTATGGACAAGTTAAACGGTTATGCAGAAAATTTAAACTGTTATGCACAAATTTAACCGATACGCAGAAAATGATTTTGATACCTACTTCTTCATCCCAACTTGGAAATTTGTAAAATAAGGAATCAAATTAAAGCATTCAAGTTTCAAAAGTTTTACAAGTTATAATTCATTTGAAAACAAACTACTTAGTATTAAAAAGTGCTATGGTAACTCATGACATCATATTTATGGAGAAATTTAAATGTTGTGCAGAAAATACTTTTTAAATTCATACATGATAAACGTTCTGAGAACAATGAGTTATTCAATGGAGGAGATATACGAGTTATCTTCAATTTTCGTCCTTTAAATGGTATATCGTTTTCTCATCCTCTCTCATTTTATGGACAAATTAAACCTCGAGTATGACTAAAAGTGCTCTGGTAACGCACCACATCTATGCTCTGGTAAATGCACGAAATGTGGTACAACCTGCTTTAACTAAAGTGGCGGAAAGCGATGACGCCACTCCCTTTTTCTGATCGGAATATCTATGATAAAAGATGTCCAGAGTCGGCACCAGTGATAGCTCACCGAACCTTTATCATCAGACCTTGTTGCGTGAGCCTGGCCCCTTTAGCGTCATACTATACTATACTAGGATAGGAACAGAGGAATCAAAGGACAAATAGCGACGAGTGAACTCTATCTTCAACGTGACTAAATTGTCACACCGGGTCCACTGCAAAAACATCCAACTAAGTTGGACCAAACCGACCCCAGACCTGCCTCCCATCAACGTCATTTTTGGTTTTGCTGCTATCCTATCCCATTCCCTAGCACTGCATGCAGCTTGGCTGCTGGACATAGGCTGAAAATTCAACCAGTAGTAGTAGATTCAAGAAGAAAAGCACTTCTCCTTCTTGCTAAAGACCATAACAGGAGTAGCCATTGCGTTAAGTGCGGAACAATCTTGGCAAAAGTGAGAAGACAAATCTTGAACACAAGATATTTCTTAAATTACTTTCTTGAATTCTCTATGTTTAGGCAGTCTGAACCAGCCGGCCGAATCAACTTTCACTATCTGAATCGTCGATCTACTGAGTGAAACCTCACAACTTTTCGTGATGTTCTGGGCCGTCCCCTGATTCCCTGACCCACTCAGTGTGACTCCAAAGAATGTAAATGCATACAGACTTTCTTTCCCTGAGTGGCACAACTAGATTATGTACAGACTTTCTTTCCCTGAGTGGCACAACTAGATTATGTACGTGTATGAAGGCACTGAACAAACGAACAGCGCTAGCGAGCCTTTTTGACAGTACGACCAGGTGAACCGGCCTCCCCGGCTGCGAGCTTCGAGGGTGACTTGGGATTGGAGCGAAACTTTGAGAACTGGGACATGTATGAGGCGAGTTATGATTTCCCTCTCTCAAGAATGAACTAACTACAGCTTCATTGTTACAGTGAACTATGAAGTCCACTTTTGCTCATTGAGGACCGAGAACGTCGACGAGTTCTTTCTTTACAAAAACGTACGACAGGTACGCCAGGCTGAGTGCCCTTTGTAACACCTTTTTGCTTTTTTCCCAAACCAGATGGCATTCGGGCAGTGATTAACCCAAAAGTGGCAGCTGCATGGTCATAAAGCAGGCTCAAGAGACTAGAGAAAAGAGTGTCGCGAGCCCTAAAGGAGGCCATTCTCAGTTTTTCAGTTTTGGAGAGAGCACTCTTGGTGGTGAGGGAGGAGACTGTATTTTTCAGTGTAGTGTACATTGCCTTTGAGGTCAGAAATCAGGAGCTAGAACTGATGCACATCAAGCTCCTTGGAGAGCAGATTTGAAGAGGGACCTTGAGAGCAGACTTGGGGTGTTGATTAGATCGCTGACTTGGGGTCTGATCTGTTGAGTGGCAGAAATCAGGGCGTTCAGAGTGAAAGTAGGTACCATGGTAATTCCGGAGTAAATTTCTCACAGCAGAGTTGGTGAGTAGTGAAGGATTGCCGGTCCAAGAGCGCAGCGTGACCTTGTCAGCAAGTAATGCCATGTAATGTATATGAGCCCGTGACTTTCTCCATTCTGATAAGTAGGCTTGAGTTGTGTGCCAAAACTGAGTTGGGCGCATCTGGTGTCGTGTTGACTTTATTTAGGTGTAATTGCTTTGCCTTCCTACTTCCTAGCATCTACTAGGTCTCCTAGTCTTGGCGGTTGCTCCTTGTGGGTCTTGGCGTTCCGACTTGATCACCAGTAGCGGAAGCGCTGCCCAAATTTTATGCAACCCAGGTCTAGAATAGTTCCACCTGTATTTAGTAACCTAAGATTGACCAGAGACCTACAAAAGACTAGTTGGTTATTCAAAACCCGTTCAACAGTTATTAAATCCTCTGTGCTTATTAGCGGATAGTTTAACGAATTGGATCTGGAGACACAAATAAAGTATAAGGTCTCCAGGGAGGTTCACGTTCGGCAGTTCATTGGTTAGAGATAAAGGAATCTGTTCCGAGATATGCGGTCGAACGTTACAGTTGGTATCAGAGCAGGCTCAAGTTGAGTCTTTGCTAAACACCATCGACAATGGAGGCTATGTCGACCGAGTTGGACGAGATGAAAGCATTGCTGAGAAAGTTGGAAGGCCGACTGGAGCAAGTAGAAGCTGAGAACAAGGTGCTTAAGGCGGATTTAACTCAAGCAAAAGCGACACAAGAGAGAAGGAAGCGGAGGTCCCTGTACTGCAAATCGAGCAAGTCAAGGATTTAACACTACCAGACGAAGAAGCAGTTGATATTGCTCAAGCAGATAAGAATGAAGATGGATCACAAAAGGTGCAAGAGAATGTTGCGGAAGGCAGCTCAGCCAAAGAAGGGCACAAGCGGAAAGTGAAGTGGGCTGAACCAGCGACACCATCAACCTTCAACGGTGAGAAAAGCTTTTCCAAGTTTGAGTTATGGATTACTGAAATGGAGAATTACCTGGAGAATTTCGATGAGCGCAGTTGGTTCACCTATGCTGTTAGTAGATTGGAAGGAGAGGCTAAGGAATGGTATGGAGGTCAACAGCGGATGAGGAGTTTGAACGGTACAACTCCTATGTCCACTTGGCCGGAGCTGAAAGATGAACTCCGACGACATTTGGTACCAGTGGATGAAGCTACACAGTTTCGACTAGAACTCATTCATCTGAGACAGACAGGGAGTATCAGACAGTATCTCCAGCGATTTTCTGAGTTGGTTACTCGTTTGCACATGGTGGATCGCATCGACTTGCTGTTTCACTTGAAGAAAGGTCTGCAGGGTTTTTATGCTAGTGTGTTTGATAGCTGGGTTATGTTTCACAAGTCCGAGGACATGCAAGACTTGTTTGCATTTTTGGAAGCAGCAGAGAACACTAGAGAGCGTAACTATACCGTGCAGCCTTCCAAGTTTCAGCGTGGAACAAGTGGTGGCGAGCCTAGTAGAGGATTTTGGCGCAATCCTCAAGGACAAATAGCGTCCTCTCAGAGCAGAGGTGGTAGAGGACGTGGTGGTGGAAGATTTGGTGCAGCAGGAAGGAGATTTCCTCGTGGGTCTCAACAGCAAGGAGTTACTCGTGGTCCTACTCAGACACGACCTACTGGATCTTATGCATCCAATGCAGGATCCAACCAAGCTTCGACTTCAGGTGCTAGGAGCGGTGGAGCTAGCAGTGCTACACTTTAAAAGGACGATCATCTGTTTTCGATGCGGACGAGATGGTCACATCGCTCGTGAGTGTCCTCAACGTTCAACAGCGAGCAACTTTCGTGGGTTGACAGCTGAAGAGACAACCAGTGTTGAAGAACCAGTTGAGGCGACTACTAAAGCAGAGGTATGTGCTGGTGAACATTTGGTAGAACATGGGGATTTTCTGCCGTGGATTGAAGTGAAAATAGGAAACCACCGGTGTTGTTTGCTTATTGATACTGGAGCAGATGTGAATGTCTTGGATGAAAAACTAGTCAGGACCTTGGAGGTGACTAGAACCAAGATCATGAGCCCGTTGTTGGTAAGGTTTGTGCAAGGTAGCACAACCGTTACAGAAAAGCTCATGAGTGTTCCTGTTACTGTTGGAGGGGTAACTAGGAAGCACGAGTTTTTAGTTATGAGCTTAGGCGACACGATGGAAGGTATCTTGTCCTGGTCTTGGTTACAAGAGACCAAGGCAAAGCTGGATGTTCAAGAAGGGAACGTCGTAGTCATGGACCGATGGGGCTTGGGTCAACCACATCCTTTGATCATCAAAGAGAGACCCAAGGAGCCAAACCATGCTACTCGTAGGTTCCAACGAGCAAAGGTGGCATTTCAGATCTGCACAGCTAGACAGTTTGGAAAGCAGATCAAGTCAGTAGATGAAGCTTGGGTTGCAGTGATGTCTAAACCCAAGGTGGAGACGGATGAGGAAGAACGTGTTGCTGCTCTTCCCATATATCCTGATATGCAGGCATTGATTGAGAGGTATTCTCACCTAATGCCGGACCAGTTACCAACAGGACTTCCTCCGAGGAGAGCCTTGGATCATGCTATTGATCTGGTTCCTGGGGCTACCCCTACTGTAGTGTCATCAAGACGGATGTCGTTTGATGAGCTGACAGAGCTAAAGACTCAGTTGAAAGAGTTGGTAGCTCAGGGTATCTTACGACCTAGTATATCACCTTATGCTGCCCCGGTGTTGTTCGTGGCCAAGAAGGATGGTGGTATTCGCATGTGTGCGGACTATCGTGCACTCAATAAGGTTACTGTCAAGAACAAGTACCCTCTTCCTCTCATGGATGAAACCACCGATCGGTTGGCCACAGGAAGGTATTTCACCAAGCTGGATCTCCGTTCTGGATATCATCAAATCCGGATCAAAGAAGGAGATGAAGAAAAGACAGCTGTAAGGACGAGGTATGGCTTGTTTGAGTATACAGTGTTGCCGTTTGGATTGTCCAATGCACCTGGTACTTTCTGCAGGCTAATGAACGAGATCTTCAGAGATCTCTTGGATGAGAGTGTTATCGTGTACTTAGAAGATATCATCATCTTCTCATCCACTTGGGATCAGCATCTAGCAGATGTTGAAATGGTGTTTAAGCGCCTAGAAGAACATCAACTCTACCTCAAGAAGAGCAAGTGTTCTTTTGGACAAGAGAGTGTGGTGTTTCTAGGATGTTTGATCGATGCGCAAGGTATTCATCCTAACAAGGCTAAGATTCGAGCCATTGTTGAATGGAAGAGACCTGAGAGTGTTCATGAGCTCAGATCTTTTCTTGGATTAGCTACATATTTTCGGCGCTTATCAGTTTGCGCATAAAGCCGCACCTTTGTTTGGCTTATTGCGCAAGGCTTCCAAGGTTGTTTGGAATCCAGCAGCTGAACGAGCGTTTCAAGGATTGAAACAAGCACTGACAGAGATGTCCGTGCTAGCTCTTCCAAAGATGGGAGAACCTTTCGAGGTTCACACAGATGCTTCTCAATGGGCCATTGGAGGAGTGTTGATGCAAGGAAAGCATCCGGTGGCTTACGAAAGTCACAAGTTTTCAGAAACAGAGGCAAAATGGCCTGCTCATGAACATGAGATGTTCGCAGTTGTCCACTGTCTGAAGCGTTGGGAGCATTATTTGTTACCAAGCAAGGTTACTGTTGTGACGGACTGCGAGGGTAATACATACTTTCAGAGTAAACCCCGTTTGTCCCGCAAACAGCAGAGATGGCAAGTGGAACTTGCACGTTTTGATATCGAATGGCGGTATCAAAAGGGGAAGGAAAATATTCCAGCGGATGTGTTAAGCAGACGTGTCCAGGCGTTAACAACTCAGGACACGAGTGAAGAGCTTTTGGATCGAATCAGACAAGCATTGCCAGACGATCCTCAAGCTCAACGTTGGACCAGCCAACAAAGGAGAGATCCATTGGTACGTAATCTCTCATTTCGCAATGGACTTTGGTTTTACAAGCAAACCAAGGTCTATGTTCCAGCTGGATCTCTACGGACACTAGTCATGCAAGAATGTCATGATTGTGAACTGGCTGGACATGGAGGACAGAATAGAACGTTACAACGACTTAAAGAGCAGTTTTATTGGCCAACCATGTTGGAGGATGTGATCAAGTACGTGCAGACTTGCTTGACATGTCAGCAACAACAAACTGAGCGGAGGAGACCTACAGGATTGCTGAGACCATTACCAATACCTGATGGGCCTTGGGAGAGCATAAGTATGGACTTATGCACCGGTTTACCTGAGTCAAGAGGTTTTGATACTTTGCTAGTTGTCATCGATCATTTCAGCAAACAAGCTCACCTCATCCCTTGTAGGGAAGCAGTAACGTCAAAAGGTGCCGCTGAACTATTCATTCGATATGTTTTTAAGTATCAGAGGATGCCTAAAGATATTGTTTCAGACTTGGATAGGAGGTTTGTTGCTGAGTTTTGGAAGGGTTTGTTTCGAAGACTCGGAACTACCCTCAAGTTCAGTTCTTCCTATCATCCTGAAACTGATGGTCAGACGGAATGGACGATACAGATAGTAGAGCAAGGGTTGAGAAACTATATCATGCGAGATCAGCGTGATTGGAGCGAGCACTTGGACTTGGTGGAGTTTACATATAACAACACCAAGCATTCAAGTACAGGATTTAAACCATTTGAAGTGGTTTATCAGGGCTCTCATGCACCTTGGACTCCTATAGCTCTAGCTACCAAGGGGCATGAAAATGCAGGAAGGTCAAATCAAGATCCTCCAGATATAGAAACTTTCATACGTGTTCAGGGTACTGTGTTTCAAGAGGCAAAGAAACACATGGAGAAGGCACAACAACGGTATGCCAAGTATGCAAACCGTGGTCGACAAGACGTACAGTTCGAAGAAGGGCAGAGAGTCTGGTTGAGAACCAAGAACTTCAGAATCCCAGCAGGGGTGGATTTAGCCAAGAAGCTTCTTCCGAAGTGGGTAGGACCATTCCTGATCGAGAAGAAGTTAGGTCCTGTGACCTATAAGTTACGTTTTCCAGCTAGTATGAAGCACTATCACCCCATCATTCATGTTTCTAACTTAAAGATGTTTCGTGAGGAACTAGAGTCGTTGCCAAGAAGATATCAGAAATGGCATCCAGTGTTAGAAGCATTACCAAGAGCTGATGATCTTGAGTTGATTGAGATAGTAGATCATCGAGAATCACCGAATCCAGATGGAGCTGGAGAACCCGTTACTCAATACCTATGTCGTTGGACAGGTAGAGTTCCGGGATTGGTAAGTGAAGCTTGGGAGTACCTAGATGATCTAGCATTGTACAAGTTTCAAGAACCACTGCGTAGATATTTTGTGAGACGACAATCTGCAGTGGTTTCTTCCAGCTAAGCGGTGGATTGAATCGAGTCAGAAGAGTCATGCAAAGGGCCTTTCAAGGACACTAGAACCGAGTAGATCTGGCCAATCTGCTCGTCTAAAGGTGGAGTTGTGGTCTGCTGATTTCTTATGACTGTCGGATGTCAATCAGGTTTAGGCTGACGCTACTATGGTGTATCATAGTAAGGAGGTGGATAAAAAGAAACTGACGAGTTCACCACCTGGAAGCTAGGGTTTTGTCTCACCCGAAAGCTTCAACGGATGCTCGGTAATGGAGCATAGTCCTGAGAAAGGGCTTAATCTTACCCTGGATGGGGTACTGTTCCTCTGGATTTGAGGAAGTGTTGTTCCTAATGTGGTATTGCAGTTACCGTAGTTCAGTGGAAGAACTGCGTTTTGTTGGTTGGGGTGATTGTAACACCTTTTTGCTTTTTCCCCAAACCAGATGGCATTCGGGCAGTGATTAACCCAAAAGTGGCAGCTGCATGGTCATAAAGCAGGCTCAAGAGACTAGATAAAAGAGTGTCGCGAGCCCTAAAGGAGGCCATTCTCAGTTTTTCAGTTTTGGAGAGAGCACTCTTGGTGGTGAGGGAGGAGACTGTATTTTTCAGTGTAGTGTACATTGCCTTTGAGGTCAGAAATCAGGAGCTAGAACTGATGCACATCAAGCTCCTTGGAGAGCAGATTTGAAGAGGGACCTTGAGAGCAGACTTGGGGTGTTGATTAGATCGCTGACTTGGGGTCTGATCTGTTGAGTGGCA
This sequence comes from Asterella californica, assembly GCA_036924285.1. Taxonomy (NCBI): domain Eukaryota; kingdom Viridiplantae; phylum Streptophyta; class Marchantiopsida; order Marchantiales; family Aytoniaceae; genus Asterella; species Asterella californica. Next base: position 26,688,628 of record JAYKYS010000006.1, on the reverse strand, counting down.
GAAATCAGGGCGTTCAGAGTGAAAGTAGGTACCATGGTAGTTCCGGAGTAAATTTCTCACAGCAGAGTTGGTGAGTAGTGAAGGATTGCCGGTCCAAGAGCGCAGCGTGACCTTGTCAGCAAGTAATGCCATGTAATGTATATGAGCCCGTGACTTTCTCCATTCTGATAAGTAGGCTTGAGTTGTGTGCCAAAACTGAGTTGGGCGCATCTGGTGTCATGTTGACTTTATTTAGGTGTAATTGCTTTGCCTTCCTACTTCCTAGCATCTACTAGGTCTCCTAGTCTTGGCGGTTGCTCCTTGTGGGTCTTGGCGTTCCGACTTGATCACCAGTAGCGGAAGCGCTGCCCAAATTTTATGCAACCTAGGTCTAGAATAGTTCCACCTGTATTTAGTAACCTAAGATTGACCAGAGACCTACAAAAGACTAGTTGGTTATTCAAAACCCGTTCAACAGTTATTAAATCCTCTGTGCTTATTAGCGGATAGTTTAACGAATTGGATCTGGAGACACAAATAAAGTATAAGGTCTCCAGGGAGGTTCACGTTCGGCAGTTCATTGGTTAGAGATAAAGGAATCTGTTCCGAGATCTGCGGTCGAACGTTACACCTTGTAAATATGTCACCGTATATGTTACTGTTTCGCTTTGCCGGGACACGTACCTGGGCTGAAAATATCAAACGAGGAGCACCAAGCAAGCTACAGTTGACACACAACTCGCATATACATCTCTCTCCCCTAAGAAGCTTCCTGAAACTCTTGTATATCGGATAACAGAGCGAACAAGGTTGTTTGCATTGCAGCTATAGGCTATATTCTTAATAGGTAAATAACTAGTCTTATTAAACATCTGAATGATCTTCAACTTCATTACACGTTAGAGAAAACATGATCTCATATATACCGAGGTACTCTTTTCCTATTATTTCCTAGCGATGCTACTTCGAGGTTAGTTCATGTGCACCTCTTGTATTGTACGCAGGAGTTTTGACTTTCCCATACGTGATATCTTAGAGGCGATTGGCCACCTTAGAGCTACTGATAGCGGAGTTTAGCCCCCGTGTTCTTCGTCCCTTTGGGGCGATGGTTGCTTCGCCCTTCGGATACTTCTTTCCCTTGTACTGCTTGATCTGGTCTTCCCATTGGTTGGCTATTGGCTATCTCCACTGTTGAAGGATAATAAGTTCCCGTTCTTTCTCCTTTGACTATGACCTTTCAGTTCCTTTTGACTATGACCTTTCAGTTCCTCTCTCTACTGTAACTGTGTTGTAACCCCTTTCTTGTAATACCTCCTTGTAACTCCTTGTTCCCGTTTCCTTCCCTGAGGCACCCCCAATGATCTCTACTCTGGAGATGATGACAGGTCCATTGTCTGATCCCCTGTACGCAGCTTCAGCTGTGTGTGAGCTCCTGCTAACTCTTGTCTCTATTCAACATGGTATCAGAGCGAGGCAGCGAGAAGCAAGAGAGAGAGAGTTTTTGCAAGGGGGCTTGACAGGAGGAACGGAAGGTTCCATCTATGGAAAAGAAAGTATGAGTGAGGATGGAGAAGTACTCTTGACTGTGAAAAACGCGGATGTGGGCAGTAGTGTGAGTGCTCAGAAATTTTTCGTTTTTGGAGACTATTTTACAGTTTCAGAGAGTTTGAAACTCGATTTTGAGGGGTTTCTGGACGTTGTTTGACGATTTCAAGGGCACCCACCTTTGGTGTCTTGTCAGGAAGGGTCGAATTAAGTAGGATACACCCTTTCTTGGATTTTTCGTCATGGTGAAAAATTACCAAAACTCACCTTTGATATTGGAATACCTTTCCAACGAAATTTTTTCCGACCGATTCTGACCTCGTTTGCGAACTGTCAGAATCTGTCAGAAACTTCTGTCGAACTTTGACCGTCGATTTGAAGGCCTTACAGACCTTTTTTGGAGAAACTAAATTTTTCCGAGGTCTACCCCTACCCCACGCCCCCCGCACTTGAGGGTCCTACTTTCACTTTGCCAACACGCATACCAACTTTCATTTCAGTTGGAGACTGTTTGGTTAGACCAGGTTCGTGACAGTGCACAATGGCGTCGGTTACCATAACAGAGAACTTACTTTCTGATTCTCATAAGTTGAATACTTCAAACTACCCTATTTGGAGAGCTAGGGTACAGGCCATACTTGCTGGATATGACTTGTGGAAGTTTGTTACTGGCTTACAAGAGAGACCCACTGTTGCTGAAGAAGCTATCGTTTGGGATAGACGTTTGGCCCTCAAATCTATCTTACAGGACATCAAAACCTTAGGAGGAAGAGTTGAGAGTTCAGAAGCTATTCATTCGTTTCTTGAAAGTCTCCCTTCTGCTTATGAGGCATTTGTGAAAGCTATGGAGGTACGTCTTGGAAAGATTGACATGGACGAATTGGAGAGTTTGGTGCTACAAGAAGAGATCAACATCGAACAGAAGAACAAAAGAAAAGCAGCAAGTGACGAATCTGTTTTGCTGCACATCAACAAACAGAGAGGAAACTTTCGAGGGAAGAGGAAACCATTTCCTCTCAACAAAAGGTGGAATAGCAGTGCTGGATCAAGCAACCAAGGAGGAGGCTCTTCTGCACATGCACAAGGTGACAAGAAGCGCAAGAATGGAAACTGTCACTACTGTGATAAACCAGGCCACTTTGCTCGTGAGTGCAGATTGAAGGCAAGACACGAAGGTACTGATAAGAGCAAAAACAGAGCAAATCTTGCTCAGGCTAAGTCTCCAGGAGAAGGTAATGAGCAGCTGTTTTTTACTGCTCTGTACACTAGTAAGTTAGATCATCCATGGTGGATAGATTCTGGAGCATCTAACCATATCTCTTCCATTCGAGAGTGGTTCCACAACTTTCAGGAGATCACCAATGGACCAACAGTTGGTCTAGGAGATGGTGAGAGATACGAAGTTAAGGGACAAGGTGATATTCATCTCCAACTACCTACTGGAGCAGTATTCCGAGTTGAGGGAGTTTGGTACATACCTGGTGTGGTGCATAACTTGCTCAGTGTTGGGAGGTTAGTCCAAGCTGGTTTCTACATCAACTTCAACAACAAAGGATGCAACATACAAGACAATCAAGGTGTAGTAGCAAGAGGCAATGTGGTAGGTCATTTATATGAGCTTGAAGCTACTTCCTTACCTGAAGTTTTGCTTGCTGCTACTGTACAAGAGAAGACGGATTTGTGGCACAAAAGGCTAGGTCACATGAGTTTAGATAGAATGAACTTGCTGTATAAGTTCAACCTAGTTGAAGGAATCCAGAAATTCGATTCTTTGCACAAGCTATGTGAGATCTGCTTGAAGGGAAAACAGGTTCAGAAGAAGTTCCCCTCAGCAGCAAGAAGGGCTACAGCTCCACTAGATTTATTGCATATAGATCTAGCAGGACCCATTGATCCTCCATCATTAGGTAGAGCTGAATATTACCTTTTGATAGTTGATGACTACTCACGAAAAATGTGGGTGAGGTTTCTGAGAATGAAGAATGAAGCTTTCACACACATGAAAGACTTCATAACTGAAGTTGAGCTTCAGACTAGCAGAAAAATCCAAAAAATCAGGAGTGACAGAGGAGGGGAGTTTCTGTCCAAAGCCGCTGAGGTTTTCTACAAGTCCAAAGGCATCATACGACAACTAAGTGCACCTTATACTCCACAACAAAACGGAGTGGTGGAGAGGAAGAACAGAGTGGTTGCTGAAGTAACCAGATGTCTACTCAAGGATGGAGGACTACCTAGGAAGCTGTGGGCTGAAGTAGTTAACACTGCAGTTTACATTCTCAACCGGAGTCCAACAAAGGTGGTGGAAGGTATGAGTCCTGAAGAGGCCTTCACAGGTATAAAACCTGATATCTCAAATCTTCGAATTTTTGGGTGTAAGTCCTATGTACTTGTGCCTAGAGAGTTGAAGAGGAAGTTAGACGACTGCTCTAAAGTTTGCACTTTCATAGGCTACTTTGAACAGACGAAGGGATACAGACTACTTGACATCAAAGAGAAGATTGTCATTAGTAGGGATGTTTTCTTTGATGAGACAAATCATACTGCTCATCGTGAGGTAGAGAAGAAGGAGACTACCACTACCTCCAATGGTACTAGTCTAGCTTTCAGATTTCCTCTTTCTGATATGTTACAAGATAATCAGTCTGATGAGAATGTGGTACCAGAAGCTGTTAGAGGTGGTGTAGATGTTGATGTTGTTCAAACAGAACATATCGTGCACTCACCTGAGTTGGTAGTAGATCTTCCCACACAAGTTACAGTTCCAACTTCAGTACCTGAACATGTGCTTCAACCACTTCCGAATCAAGTAAGAAGATCTACTCGAATCAGGAGGCTACCTGCTCGACTTGCTGAGATGTGGTTAGCAGAGGCGATTGATAACGCAGAACCACTGAAGTTCGAAGATGCTATGAAGTCTGAGAAGTGGACAAAGGCAATGAAGGAGGAGTTTACTGCATTGCAGAAAAACGATACTTGGTTCTTGACAACTCTTCCTGAAGGGAAGAAGTTGATTGGAACCAAATGGGTGTACAAAACGAAGTACCATGCTGATGGTACAGTTCAGAGATATAAGGCTCGACTTGTAGCCAAGGGCTATCTACAGCAGCAAGGGGAGGACTATGGTGAGACATTTACTCCTGTAGCGAAGATGAGTTCAGTTAGGCTGCTGATAGCATATTCTATGCTTCATAACTGGAAAGTATGGCAACTAGATGTGAAGAATGCTTTTCTGAATGGTAAGATACAAGAGGAAGTATACATACAGCAGCCACAAGGTTTTCAGGTTGCTGGAAAAGAACAGTTAGTATACAAACTTCGTAAAGCATTGTATGGCCTTAAGCAAGCTCCTAGAGCTTGGTTTACTAGGATAGACAGTTTCTTAAGGAAGAAGGGTTTCTCTTCTACAAGGGGAGATCCTAATCTATATATCCTAGTTACAGCAAAAAGGAGAGTAGCGTTGCTGCTGTATGTGGATGATGTAATCCTTTCAGGCAGCGATGAAGAGGCTATCTCTTTAGTGAAGTTACAGTTATCTACAGAGTTCGAGATGACTGACCTGGGCAGACTTACCTACTGTCTTGGAGTTCATTTAGTCGAAGATGGAGAAGATCTGTACCTTGTACAGGATAAGTACATCAACGATACATTGAGGGAGTATCAGATGCAGGACTGCAAGCCAGTGCCTACTCCAATGATACTTTCGAAGGATTGGTCTACTCAGCATGGATTTGACGAAGCGGTTGATAAAACTAAGTACAGGAGACTAGTTGGAAAGCTGATCTACTTGGTTGTAACGACCAGACCAGATCTAGCTTACGTTGTAAGCAAGCTTGGCCAGGAGATGGAGGACCCAAGAGTTCCACATTTGAAGGCAGCGAAACGAGTACTCAGGTATCTGAAAGGTACTGCGTTTCATGGACTGAAGTTTACTTCAATTACTCCTAAAGTTCTAACAGGCTTTACGGATGCTGACTGGGCAGGTGATGTCATAGACCGGAAATCAAGATCTGGTTATGCCTTCCTGCTTGCAGATGCAGCTGTAACTTGGCAAAGTAAGAAACAGAAGGTTTCTTCTTTGTCATCCACAGAAGCCGAATATCGTGGACTGTGTAATGCAGTTCAGGAAGTCGTGTGGATAAGATGGATGCTGGAAGATCTGGGAGAGGTTCAAAAAGAACCAACTACCATTTTCACTGATAACATGAGTAGCATTGCTCTTGCCAGAAATCCAGTCCATCATGCGAGGACAAAGCACATTGAGGTGCAGGTCCATTTTATTCGTGACAAAATACAAAGTGGAGAGGTATGTGCCACTTGGGTACATATTGATGACCAACTAGCAGATATATTCACTAAACCATTGTCTAAACCTCAGTTTGATAAACTGAGAAATGGCCTTGGTATATGTGAACTGCCCGTGATCTTACGAGGGGGTGTTGAAGGATAATAAGTTCACGTTCTTTCTCCTTTGACTATGACCTTTGACTATGACCTTTCAGTTCCCTTCTCCCTCTACAGTATTTGTTCCGTAACTCTCTCTACTGTAACTGTGTTGTAACCCCTTTCTTGTAATACCTCCTTGTAACTCCTTGTTCCCGTTTCCTTCCCTGAGGCACCCCCAATGACCTCTACTCTGGAGATGATGACAGGTCCATTGTCTGATCCCCTGTACTTAGCTTCAGCTGTGTGTGAGCTCCTGCTAACTCTTGTCTCTATTCAACATCCACATCCAAATGTAAAGGGCTCTATACAGTAGAGCCAATAAACTAGCAAGACGATTCTTTCTTGTCGGTTAACGGTTATTCGAGCGATTCTTGAACTCAGTTGTTACCATCACAGTCCAGACTGAACTTGGAGTCGATGGCTTCAAGGCAGACACTGGTGGGTTCAAGATAAGGTTTTCACACTATATTCTGGAATATGTAACACTCGCGAGTTGCAGTTCTCTGCGAATGTATGTAGCGAGTATCCGTTTCTGCACACGAATGGTTGAACATTCTTTTTGCGAATTCGAAGTTTGCTATAGAAAGGAAACATTGTTGAGTGCCAAAGCTTCAAATTCGTGTGGAAGGTTTAGGGTCCTGGATCAAGGAGTCCGATGTCCCCTCGCCAGGACCCCGGGTCCAGATTGATTTTTTCTTCAGAACACCAAGAGAAGTCAGCGAATGATGATTCATTTCTAATGAGAACACCGTAATTTTAATACATTCGCAGAGAACGGCAACCCGCGAATACTCCAGAATATAGTGTGAAAACCTCATCTTGCACCCACCAGTGTCTGCTTTGAAGCCATCGACTCCAGTTCAGTCTGGATTGTGATGGTTAGAATGCATGAATCGCTAGAATTACCGTTAACCGACAACAAGGAATCGTCTTGCCAGTTTATTGGCTCCATTGTATAGAGCCCTTTACATTTAGACGTGAAAGTAAACAGAAAGAACACGCGACGCAATGAATAGCCAATAGCCAACCCATTGGAGATCCCATCAAGCCGTACAAGGGAAAGAAGTACCCGCTGGGCCAAGCAACCATCGCTCCGAAGGAGGAAGAACAACGGGGCTAAACCCCGCTATCAGTAGCTCTAAGGTCTCCAATCGCCTTTGAGATATCACGTATGGGTAAGTCAAAACTCCTGCATACAATACAAGAGGTGCACATGAACTAACGTCGAAATAGAATCGCCAGGAAATAATAGGAACAGAGTACCTCGGTATAAGGTTTTCTCTAACGTGTAAATGAAGTTGAAGATCATTCAGATGTTTAATAAAACTAATTACCTATTAATAATATAGCTCATAGGTGCAATGCAAACAACCTTGTTCGTTCTGTTATCCGATATACAAGAGTTTCGGGAAGCTTCTTTGGTGAGAGAGATGTATATGCGAGTTGTGTGTCAACTGTAGCTTGCTTGGTGCTCCACGTTTGATATTTTCAGCCCACGTACGTGTCCCCGCAAAGCGAAAGAGTAACATATACGGTGACGTATTTACAAGAGGACTCAGCCTGACGTACCTGTTGTACGTTACTGTAAAGAAAGAACTCGTCGACGTTCCCGGTCCTCAATGAGCAAAAGTGGACTTCATAGTTCACTGTAACAATGAAGCTGTAGTTAGTTCATTCTTGAGAGAGGGAAATCATAACTCGCCTCATACATGTGCCAGTTCTCAAAGTTTCGCTCCAATCCCAAGTCACCCTCGAAGCTCGCAGGCGGGGAGGCAGTTTCACCTGGTCGTACTGTCAAAAAGGCTCGCTAGCGCTGTTCGTTTGTTCAGGGCCTTCATACATGTACATAATCTAGTTGTGCCTGTCAGGGAAAGAAAGTCTGTATGCATTTACATTCTTTGGAGTCACACTGAGTGGGTCAGGGAATCAGGGGACGGCCCAGAACATCACGAAAAATTGTGAGGTTTAACTCAGTAGATCGACGATTTCAGATGGTGAAAGTTGATTCGGCCGGCTGGTTCAGACTGCCTAACATAGAGAATTCAAGAAAGTAGTTTAAGAAATATCTTGTGTTCAAGATTTGTCTTCTCACTCTTGCCAAGATTGTTCCGCACTTAACGCAATGGCTACTCCTGTTATGGTCTTTAGCAAGAAGGAGAAGTGCTTTTCTTCGTGAATCTACTACTACTGGTTGAATTTTCATCCTATGTCCAGCAGCCAAGCTGCATGCAGTGCTAGGGAATGGGATAGGATGGCAGCAAAACCACAAATGACCTTGATGGGAGGCAGGTCTGGGGTCGGTTTGGTTCAACTTGGTTGGATGCTTTTGCAGTCGACCCGGTCTGACAATTTAGTCACGTTGAAGATAGAGTTCACTCGTCGCTATTTGTCCTTTGATCCCTCTGTTCCTATCCTAGTATAGTATAGTATGACGCTAAAGGGGCCAGGCTGACGCGACAAAGTCTGATGATAAAGATTCGATGAGCTATCACTGGTGCGGACTCTGGACATCTTTTATCATTGATATTCCGATCAGAAAAAGGGAGTGGTGTCATCGCTTTCCGCCACTTTAGTTAAAGCAGGTTGTACCACATTTCGTGCATTTACCAGAGCATAAAAGGTAAACGGTGAAGTTTTTACCATGTCAGTTTTTTCCTTTCAAAGGGTATCGAACTCTACTTTATGGATAACTGCAGCGTACCATGTCCGTTTTAGCCCTTCAAGGGGTATCGGACTCTACTTTATGAGTAACTACAGCGTACCCAAATCAGATGCACACAATTGCAACTTCTTGCAGCACCTCTAACTCTCATCTCCAACCAAGAGCAAGAGAGTTTGAACCCAGACTTTTCACTTAGAGATATGAAACTCAACTATCTCAACTACCGATCTTTCGTGTTGTTATCGGTAACCATAAATATGTTATCATCATGCTCTGGTAATGCATACATGTGGTGTTATGCGTTACTTGAGCATTTGTAGTCATACTCGAGGTTTAATTTGTCCATAAAATGAAGAATGACGAGGAAATGGTATTTCATTTAAAAGCAAAAAATCAAAGTAATTTGTATATCTCCTTCATTGAGTAACCCATTGTTTTCAGAACTTTATCATGTATGAAGTTAAAAAGTATTTTTTGCGTAACGTTTAATTCCTCCATAAATATGGTGTTATGCTTTACAAGAGCAGTTGTAGTCATACTCTGGGTTTAATTTGTTCATAAAATGGAGGAGGATGAGGAAATAATATTTCATTTAAAGGACGGGAAATCATTAGAACTCGTATATCTCCTCCATTGAGTAACCCATTGTTTTCAGAACTTTTATCATGCATGAATTTAAAACATATTTTCTGCATAACATTTAAGTTTCTCCATGAATGTGGTGTCATGAGTTACTATAGCACTTTCAATACTAAGTGGTTTGTTTTGAAATGAATTAATTTGTAAAACTTTTGAAGCTTGAATGCTTTAATTTGATTCCTTATTTCACAAATTTTCAAGTTGGGATGAAGAAATAGTCACCAAAAATCATTCTCTGAGTACAGGTTAAATTTGTGCATGATAGTTCAAGTTTTCTGCATAATGGTTTAATTTGTCCATAAAATGGAGGAGGACGAGCAACGGTATACCATCTAAATAACAAAAAATCAAAGAAACTCGTATATCTCATGCATTGAGTAACCCATAGTTTTTTGAACTTTTATCATGTATGAACTCAGAACTTTTCAAGAAAATTTGGAAACATTTTCTTATTCTATAAAGCAATATTTTGTTATTCCATAAAAAAGCAGCTGAAAAACTTGATAATTGATCTCTTTCAGGACTAATACGAAGGTAATTCTTGGTCAAATAAATTACTGACTACTTCTTTTTAAGTGTAGAATATCTTCTTACAGTTTTAATAGTTACTTACGAAACCAAAATTTTGTACAGTGGTTTTGAAAAGTATTTAACTTGGTAATCTTATTTCTATCTAGTAATTTGCAACTCATCAAAACTACATGATATATCATGTAGTTCATCATCTTTACATGATATATTTATAGCGAGAGAGGAATATGAAAAACTGTTTAATTTATCAGCAAACTCTTTTGACACTAAATCCATTTTTTGACAAGACAGGAGACTGATCTTATCCGTGGCGGGATTGCAGTTCAAGGCTCGAAAGTTCAACTCTCAAGGTTCTGCTCCTGCGTCGCTTTACTGTACAGTACTCCGAAGGAACCTCAGCCTTCCTTTGAACGAGAAATTACTGTCCAGACTCAGTTTCCGACGCTGTGAGCTCCATGGCACCTCAGTGCATCTGAATTCTCCTCCTGCACAGCAAGCTTTCAATTCACAGTTATAGTTTGAGTCCAAGCTTCTCGCTAATTCTATAGCAATACTGTTGACTTGACTCATCCGACGATAGTTCCCAAAATAACCATTCACAATCCCTCATACATATCGGTATTCATTTGCATAGATTACTCTTCCAGAGAGAGAAGAACGAGAGGGTACTCGGTAAAGTATGAAAGGTCTGCAAAGAATGAAGTTGCGAAAGAAAGACATTAATTTATGTTAATCTGAAATCTAAAATTGAAATATGGAACCCGCACCGAAAGTTTCATTAAACCTCAGGTGCCGCTATAAAAGCAAAGAAAGGAATATTCCTTTTTCTTCCCATGTACTCTAGGTTAGCAAGAAATACTGTTTTGTTCCAAGAAACCACGAAAACTTCGTTGCAATGTTTCTGATCGGACCGTCTAGTGGTGTCACCAAATGACTAATAAATACATTGCGAATTAATTGAAACTGAGTATGGTATTTCGTGCGTACGAAATTTATTCTCTACCCGTTTATGTTGCCCTCGATGGTTGTGCGCCTAAGGCTATCAACTAAACCCAATTCGAACTCCAGACCTCTGTGCTCTGAACGAGCTCATCCGCCGATACGCTACTGCGACACCTTGTTAAAAATTCCCCCAACACACTTTATAACACTGCTTCTTTCACATTCCATTACACTGCCCGTTTAGGCAGCTGCATTAACGCTTCGTAAGCAGCTTTAATGGGTCATTTCGTGAACCCACTGCACTGTCCTTTCTGATCACACAGTGGGAAGCTCTGTATAGCAGTGGTTTCAGTAAGTAATTACTTAACAGATTCGCTTTTCACAGGTAAATCAAGGCATACACGGACGAGCATGCCTTGATCGTCTCAACGCTTGGTTGGAAAGAGTTCAAGGAGTTGCTCTTGGGACGATTCATTCTAGACTATCAGAGGATTCGGCATGATGTTGAGTTAGTTTGGTTGAGGCCCTAAGTACTTATGTTGAGCGTGCGTTTAGTGCTAAGCTGGATTCGTTTTCTAAGTGGACAAAGGAGACCAAAATATATAAATTTATTGGAGGATTCAAGTCTAGTTTAGAGAAGACTCTCTTTCGGATGTCCAAGCTACTTGATCTATGTGTTGAACTTTTGAAGCTAGCGGAGCAAATTAGCGACGGCGAAGTCCAACAACAGAAACCTTTTGAACCGTACATCATGGACAAGATTCATAACAAGAACAAGGATTCAAGTGACAACGGGATGTGAGCTACTTTGTGAATTTGGTGCGGAGATCATGATCAGAGAAGGTGTTACTCTTTCTCGCGACTGCTAATCGAGAACTCTAACTACAAAGAATTGTTGTCTTAGGCACCATGTCTGGAACTATAAGTAGATCAAACTTGGATTTCTTATGGTTGAACATACACACGATTTTGTTGATCAAATGTTCAGTTGTTTCTCAAGGACTCTATACCTTCACTCCCTCACATTTGATAACTGTGTTAGAGAATATCTATGATTTGAAATTGACAATCATGTTTCTATCAGGGACGTGCGATTTCAAGAAGTTAATTGGAGAAGAACCAAAACATTATCATCCTCTTTGTGACATCACTTTCAGTCAACAATACAAATTCCAATTGGTGAACGTGGGTGATTGTCGCATATGATACAAATAGTTTTTTATTGACACGGAGTGATAGTCTACTGAAGGCGTCAAACTATCATATTCTTCTCGGACGAACTATGCATGGAAGAATCGATGCTCTTTCCTCTCAAATCACATACAGAAATCAAGAAACAAAACAAGAAAAGGTTGAGGATAACAACAGCTATTTTAGCGGTTGGAGATGACCTTGTACGACACATAATGACTATAAAAAAGACATCATTTTCTATTTTCTTCTTTGTAGATGTAGAAAAAGATTAGTGGAATCATTGGTTTTACGAGTAGGAAAACATTGCGAGGACTATCTCGAATGGTTAGAGGCTCCCACTCTCAAGTTACAATGGTATTGACCAGTCGCTACAAAAAATGGAGAAGATAATCGTCCACAACATCATGGAACAATCACATAGTAGTGAAGAACTGAGAAATCAGGTTGTTTGTGATCATCGTCTTGTATATACTAGCACTAGGTGTCTACAACCAGGAATAGAAGCTCATAACAAGCAACTAAGGATTGGAGGTTTTTCTGAAATTGCGGAGAAGTCTATGGTGGTACTGTTAGCACCAGATTTGGAGGCTTTTTGGATTTGTCAAGTGTTGAAAATCTTCACTAAGACTGTGGATGATGAATCTGAACAAGTGGAGGTCCAGTGGTTCACTACAACATCCACTGATCCTTACACTGATAAGTATTATCCAGAAAAATGAAAGAGCAATGAGAAAGGAAGAGCAGTGTTGTAGAAACATCAGGTAGATCTTTCGAATGTGTCATTCTTATCTTTCAGTTTCATTCTCACGAGTAATAGTACACTACGGAAGACAACTATATCACAAATTAAGCAGCAATTGTTTTGATTAGCACAGGATCAAGCAATTCAAAATGGAGAGCAAAACACAAGGAGAAGAACGAGGACGATGTTGAGCTGCAAATCATCAAGATTTTGAAGCAGAAGAAGAAGAAGACAATAGAGTAGACAATAATGATACATGATATAGGAGTAGATAAATTTTTAAATAGCTGAAGTGCAACTAATTCAATTGTACTCTATTTGAATATTCTCGACTGCAATGTAATTCATGTTCGTGAACATTTTGACGTGACATGTCTCAGTATGCTTCTTGAATTGGATAGCGCACATTGTCCACATTAAGTGAGGAGTACAATAGCATTAGAACAGAGTTCAAAAATATACATTGCAGAGAATGAGTAATTGACATGCTGGTCAGAATCTTCAGAGGACATCCATGAAGTTTATGGATGTCTGGCTTCAGTTCTTGAAGAACAGAATTTCAGGATGCCTCATGCAGCAAAAGCATACTTAAACTCCTTATCCGACAATAGTGTTCATCTCCTACACTCCATAATTAACTTTGGATGCCAATAATTCTCAATGCATCTCATACAAAGCCATACTTAAGTACGGATGAGCAAATGTGGGTAATTTTATTATTTTTGACTCATAAAGTATAGTTAATGTGTAAAGACGATTACTTTCCAAACATGATTCATGATATTCAACTAGAAGCGGTGAATTGCTCAAGTTGTTAATCGACAAAATTATCATTTTTTAGAGTTTTTGTTGCTTGATTTCCGCATTTTCTGGAAATCGACCGACAGTTACTGTTTGTGTTAACGGTTAGTGGTTGTTTTTAGCGACTATTTGTAACTTGACCTTTTTTGCATGACGTAGAATCTTTGGCATATAACACCTTTTCCAGAAAAGCTCACTATGTTCGGTGAATAAGCATGCTCGATCAACTTCCGCACTTTTGTTTTCTTTAAGATATCAGAAATGATGTAAGTGTTATATAAATATTCTAGATTAAATAAAATGAAAAATGAAAAATATTTAAGTGTTAATTGTTACTTGCTCCAAGAACGTTGGAAACCTCCTTAGAAAACCCATAAGTGGAGTGTGATACTTTGCGCTTCACATGGTACAAGTGCAGGAGAGTACTGCACTGAATTTCATGAATATATAAATACATGACGGTAAGAGTTAGGTAATAAATTAAGGTTGCAACCCTCTTCTATCTTCAGATGGAAGAGGTGAATCCGCAAGACATTACATGTTTCTCGGTTACATTACCCATTTCATATGTTTAATATATAGCTTTGCATATATTTATACACACATCCTTAAATAAAGCTTAGTTAATTGATGTCGTTATAAACTTACCAGAATGAAGTGAGAATTAATCGAACGATGATTGTTACAAAAGACTCGTCCAGAAGATTAAAACAAACTTTCACAATGCTCTGGAGTATGTGGAGATAATAAAACGTCGACAGGAATGCTTGTAATATATTCATGCAATGAAGGAGAATTAAAAACAAAAGAGGTTGAGGATTTATAAACGAATGTGAGTTAGAAATCCACGTCTTTGAATATATATTTATAAGTGGTGTAGCTTGACACCATTTTCAAATGCTACTCTATCAAAGCTCAAACTCTAAATATTTGACAGGTAAAGTTCCTAAACAAGTAAGTGGATCAAGTGACTTAAATGAACACTTTCTGTATAGTGTACACTGGGCTTGCCTTGCGTCAAATCTGGCTCCATCTTCATCTTTTAGAAGAAACTTCACATACCCCCTATGCTTCAGTACTTCGTAGTCATCACCCCCAAATCTCAAGCTCTCGTTAAGATCTAACAACGCCTCGTTATAGTCCGGCATAAACGACTTCAAGATCCCTCTCTCCTGCAAAAAGAATAATCTGGATTCATTTATTTCTTGCGTTATAGATTTCAATGCTCCGTTGAAATCTTCCAATGCTCCTGCTACATTCCCTGACATAGCTTTGATGAAACCTCTAATATAGAGTAGCCTGTGTAACAAGAGATAACAATTAGAGATAATACTACTACCTTTATTGGTGAAAGTACGACAAGAAATAACATTTAGCTATAGTTTCCATTCTACATCTTACATCTGACTAGTACATGAGAAAACATGAAAGTGGTTCGGATCGAGGGACCTTGATTGCCCTCGACACAATCAACTCTTAAGTGAATTTCTTCGTCATGAAGCCGGATAAAAAGAAGTGAAGAGAAAATGATTACCACATGGTCAGATGCAACTCTATGTAAGATCTAAGCTGATATTCTCGAAATTAGACTATACTCTATGTTGTAAAACATTCTGCAGATAATTCAGAAATTTGCTTGATCACACCCCAGTAGGTTCCTTGAGCTTGATCATACCCCTGACGGTTTATTGACAGTAGAACCAGTCATTTTATTTTTTGGTTCATCATTTTAGTACTTCCAACCTTGACTAAATATCACTGTAATTCAAAATATTTAACATTATTCAAAATAGTTAGACTATACATGCTCGAAAATTTAATATGTGCAGTCTCACATATGAGTAACATCACAAAGTGACTGGTTTTACAGGCAACAGCCAGTTAGAGGTGTGATCAAGCGATACATCGTAAGAGGGGTGTGATCTAGCTCAAGGAACCTACTGGGGGTGTGATCAAGCAAATTCCTGGCAGAAACTTACATGACATCACTAAACGTAGACTTTTAAGTTACTTCACTAATAGAAGCCTCAAAAGGATGTAGAATCACCTGGCCCACTCATCTGTCTCTGTTTGCGACGTCCATTCCAAAGCTCTGTCGATGTCCTCCAAAGCACTCCGGTACTGTCTCAACATTACTCTTGCCTCAACTCTTCCAGCAAGCGCATGAAAAGATGAAACATTCATCGCATCCGCTCTTACAGGGTCAATCAAAGTGAGGGACTCCATTGACGACATTGTAAGTTGAGGATCTAGGTCTACAAATCGAGTCAAACAGGCTTCGCCATTGGGACAAATCGACGGAAAGAGCTTGCGATTTGATTCATAGTGGAGGAGTAGTACTAAGTAGGAAGCTACCGGTTTGTGCAATTTTACAGCTACATCATCCTCCATCACTGAAATACAACTTTGTAAAGCATAACTCCTCATATCGCGCATATCTTCTTTGAAATCCTCCGCAACCATCCGGCAAGCACTGACTACTTGAACCACTTCACAAACCTGCCTCAGCATGACGCGGAAGTCAACCACCCTTAAGAGCCGAGTTAGTTGATTGAATGCTCGTGGAGATGCTACTCTAACTTCGTTCTTCTCCTCCCTGAAAGCAAATCTTGTCAACCCTTCTAGTGCACCTGCCTGCACGTTGCTAGGTACCCTATCTGCTAGTATTAATCCAACGTAGCTTTCCACAGCTCTACTCTCTGTTTCCACAACTCTATTCTTTTCTTGCTTTGGTCTCTTGGCAAGGATATTCTGGAGAAGTTAAGCTATCCGACGTAGAGTTTGAGGTGATGAATCTTCTCTCACAAGTCCTAGTAGAAGATCGAGAGTTTTTTCATTTCTCAAGAGAAGCTTTTGGATCTCCTCAGTCGAGGCAAGAATCAACAAACCTTCCACTGCTGCTTCACGTAGTCCCGTTCCAATTCCGTCTATGAGCAGTGCTACGTACCTTTCTAAAGTCCGTGTCAGAAGAGTCATCCTCTTAGATTCATCATATGCAGTGCAAGAAACTCTGTAGATGGTTTCTGCTGCACATACTAGAATTAAAGGTGATGCTTGTTTCGTCACAAGTCGTTCAAGCAGTCGTTCTACAGTATCTCCATCTGTAAGCAACTGGCGAATCTCTGGCCAATGGGTTAATTGCGCCATCGCCACTACGCAGTCCTCCTGCTGCATGTCGACACCTTCGCTCAAGAGGGCCACGTAGGACTTCAGAACTCCACATTGAAAACGTATCTTTTCTGTATTCTTCAGATTTTCTCCCTCAAGAAAGCTTTCCATGATATGTACCCCCTCCGTCGACATGTAGAAAGTTGGATCTTTCCTCATGTGGATCATAAGGATCAGGTTTACTCCAGCGTCATCCATCACTCGCCGAGATTTTTGCCTGCGGAAAATATTTGCTAGTCCTCTGGCTGCCCTTCTCTGGACTTCATATTTGTCGGTTTTGTCATCCTGCAATAATCTTTTGTACATTTCCACAGCATCAGCTACAAGTGCCATCCTTTGTGATTCTGCCAAGCCTTCTCCTTCGATGAAGATCGCTCGTACTGCTCTATTGACGGTTTCCATGCACTCGACGGTGGTATCTGCATATGCAAGAATTCTTACGATCTTTTCTAGTAATCCTGGATAGGCCCCAAGGCGCTTACAAATTGTCTCTTCAAAGGCAAGAATTTCCAGAGCATGTACTGCTTGACTTCGCACAGTCACATGCACATTCTCAACTAAAAGCAAATCAAGCCTATGTAGAACTTCAGTGAGAATGGTTGCTGAGTTTTCATACTCAAACTCCGTATCATCAGATACAATCTTTCGGACAGCCATAGCTATGTCTTTCAAGAGTGCTGGCGAAATATCTGGCTGCAAAAGTTGGATGAGTCTTCGAAATGCACTCGGACATCTCGATGCAATGATTGATCGAGCTTGTGGGAAAGAAGCAAGTTGTCCGAAACATAAGATCGCTATGCTTTGAATGTTGGGAATATCTGTGAGTAGTCTCACAATCTCTTCCAAAGCTCCGGGAGAAGAGACGATAGACTCGGCATTTTCTGAGGTCCATGCCAACTCCTTTAGGCTTTCAAGTGTCGACTCGGGAGTGAAGGGTAACATGCGAACTAAGGAACTCCAGACATTTGGGAGGAGTATGATCTTGGCTTTGATATCAAAATCACCATATGCAACTTGTCTGAAGACCCTGGAAGCTTTTCGCAGAAATTTGAGATCTGAATAACGCTCTGAATCCAGAAAACTCAAAAGTGTCTCTAGCATTCCAGGAGCTGTGACCAGTTGGGTTCTAACAAGTGTCATGCCGAAAAAAGCTTCCAACGCGAAGAGAATCACCAAAAGCACACTACTAGTTTGTGATGATAAACGGGTGGACCACGACTTGAGATGTTTCTCGAGAATGATAAAGAGATGTTCTACGACCATGAAAGCGCGGGGAGCTTGAGATAGGAGTAAAGGTGGAGAAAACACTACAAAACTTCCATAGTAACCACTGTGCAGTTCACCGAATGGCTTTGCTAGAGTTCTCAATGTCGTGTAAGTCCTCTCTAGTCCAGGACACCAGAGAGAGCGGGTAATAGCAATGGAGGTAACTAAAAAGGTTTGTGGAATTTCGAGTAGTTTCAAAACTGCATCATATTTCACCTCTGAGAATTGGAGGAAATGGAGAATGACCTGTCACCAGAAAAATCCATGATCATGAGAACTCGATATAAACATTAGAACATATCATTACCAATAAATACATATACCATGCATGGACTACAATGTGACACATATCTCTAGATAACTGCTCATATTGATTCTTAAGCTAAATCAAAATGAGAGAAGAAAAGAAAAAGTATACACGTATAAACCTATATTTTCTGTTAATACTATCTTTGTAATTGAATTGTAGTGTGGGTGCGTATTTAAATTATTAATTTAACATCGATTGAAAAGTTTTAACCGATTTGTTTATGTTTAAATTACCTTTATTTGACGGAAAGCATGAAACGTGCTGAATCTCATGATCAAGGAAACGGAGGCATGCGCAAGAATGAGGAACGGTACCGGTAAAACTTCATTTTACATATGTAGGAGAATGATATGCCATCAACAGGGTTAACTATGATTAGCTAGGACATCTAAAATAACCCAAGGGGGCCGTCTAGGATTAGGAGAACATACGTTTCTTGCAAGCCCGTGAACTGTCGTCTCCCAGACGCTTGCTTCCTCCAACCTCGGATGAAGCAGTCGACAAAAAATCTCGAAAAACATTCTCCCTTCACGAAATACTGACAGGGTATGGGATCCATCATGGAAGAGTAGGTTATCGTGGACTTTTAACCTGTTCTTTACGAATCGATAGTATTTCTTATCGCCGTATGCGAAGAAAAGGGCAGCTACCAGAGCCTCTTCACTCTCGTCGCTCGAGACAAGTCTTTCTGTACCCTTCCATTCTACAAGATCCACTTCACTCCCGTCGCTCGAGACAAGTCCTTCTGTGCCCCTGTCCTGCGAATTCTTTCTCCCGATCAGCTTCTCAAGAATGCCTTCGATTTCTTCCTTATACATGTGCGCCAGAAGTTCCCGTCGGAAGTCATGAATGGTACACCTGTTGACATTCCTAATCCTAAAGAGAAAACCATTACCCCGCTCTATTTCATCTTCAGTGACCAATATCAAAGAGCGCGCTTGTAAATAATCCTCGTATGCGACATTAAAGAGGAACTTGTTCGGACCATGTAAAGCCTTGAACCACAATCTGAGCACATGTTCATCAACACCACGCCCTGTGCAGATAGCCATTAAGAACAGCAGCGACCGGGCCTCATCGGTTATTCGGTCCATCACCATTGTCAAGGATGCTACTGCGCTGAGCTTGTAGGGCACGTCATACATTGTTAACTTGGGAACGGATACGTGCGCAGCTTGAATTGCATTCCCCAGCTGGTTCCTCAACTGTATCCATGTGTCCAAGTCTCCAACTTCCTTGCATTTTATCAATGTGCCGAGATTCGCTATAAGGAGAGGATGGTTCCCAACCCTCCGGATCAGAAGGTCCACTTCTTTCTGGAATGATCATGAAAAGGAGTCGTCAAAAGGTTGAAGCATGTAAACCGGTACCACGTCAACTCAATAGTATAAGTATCCATTCGGCAGCTCTATTCGGTAGATAAAAGCAAATACACTGGAGCATGACTGTCTGAGGATTTCTGGTTTTTCATGCTTTGTATCCCGTTCGATTTTCACTCATGATCAGAAGGGCATGACGGACCATATACAAGCGAATGATATATATATATATCTACACGGCTGAAAACTATTATATCTCAACATACCTGAACCCCGTCGGGAAATGGCTTGCCGTTCCAACCAACAATGTGATTAGCGAGAATTTTGCTTGCTTCTTCTGTACTTGGAAATCCTATTTGTACAACAATTACATGATCACCAGCATCTGGCCAAATATTACTCTGCTGGGAAGTGATCAAATAGTTGACACCCTTCGCTGATATCATCAGGTCTCCAATTACCTCTGGTTCCCAAACATCGTCCAGAATGATCAGGATGCTCTGTCCATTGTCCAACATGCCCATGAGGCTTCGTTTCAGAAGTTCGAGGTCGTTATCTCCATTCGTGCGTTCCCACTGAACTCCCCGAAGTTGTGATGCATGACGACTGTAGCCAAGATCCAGCCACAGCTTTTTCATCAACGAGTACGAATCTGCGTTCTCTCCACACGAAATGAATACTACCCCATCTGAGTATCTGCAGAAACTCGAAGGTGATGATGATGGCCCTTTGGATTTATTGTAGTAGTCCAAAGCCAAGTATTTTGCCAGGGTCGACTTCCCTTCACCAGATCCTCCGTGGACCAACACCACTTTCTGTGAAGCACCATCACCTTCTAAAGCTTTGCAAACCTTCTCCACGGTCCCCATGACCGGGACGTACTTCCGCTCTCGAGCGAAACTGAACGGGGCAATGATCTTGGCTGCTTCTTGTTCTGCGAGAAGTTCTCTGTTCTGCTTTTCCTCAAGATAATCACGAATGCCCTCAAATGCTTTCTCCACAGCCTTCAGATTGTCGATCACTTGCTCCGTCGACCATTCTTTCTCCCAGAATGTCAAGCAACAACACCTGTCTTCCATCAACTCAACCACCTTCTTCTGTTCTTCTAGCCGTTTGACAGCTTCCTCCAGACACATAGTCACCGAGTGAGGCAAAGAGTACTTCCTCAGAAGCTGTTCCCATTCTTGCTTGTCCTGTTCATATCTTTCCACTTTCTCCTTGAAAGCTTGTATCTCGTCGGATGCTTGCGTGTATCTATCTTTCAATGAGAACGCCGAATTTTTTGCACCCTCAAGGAGAACAGATATTGACAAAGCCATATCAGCAACAATTGTCAAGCTCTTGTCCTGTCAACTTCGAATGGACAGACGAATCAGCCGTCTGGAATTATGGTTTGTCAACGATACACCGGGCTATATGCTGGATGCTGAACTGTGCGTCGGCAAAGCGCGATCAATCGAGAGCTTCTACGCTCACATTTGGTATGTAAAGCTTAGCTACCTGCACCTATATGGTCAGTGTCGACGCAGACCACTGAGTGATCGATTGTGGAGGAATACAATTGCATAACTTCACATCCGGTGGCTTCTCGAGCATGGACTCTCTACATGTTTCTTCGCCCTCCAATTGTCAGATTCTACAATCAGATCCGGCAATCAGGTCCTTGATTCTACCCATGCGATCGAGATTCAGCTCAAATATCTCTTTGCCATTCCAATTTCGATCATATCGCAGAAGGAGGGATTCCGGAATTGTCCGAGGTGAATAAATGGTCTATATGCAGTGGTAAAGGAACCATATTACGGTGTACGGTAGCGTAACTTTCCGGACTTTATCAGTTGCACGGTAAGCAATGGGCAAAACATTAGAAAACGAATTTGCTCCTTTAGTGAAACTGCACCACTGTGAAAGCGAAAACGCACCATATTCTCTACATCATTTTCACTTAATAGAATGCACCACTTCTAGCAAAAAATGGACTTGGAACGCACTATATTCTTTACATCGTTTACACCAAAAAGAAGTATCGCACCAAGTGTGAAATATCTAGAACTTTTGCTGGGTAACCATATGAACAGTCATACCATTTGGTATCTAGCAACCAATGTTGTGATGAAACTTCAAATTTTTATTGGTGAAGAAGTTGAATATTGTTCGTGGATAGGAGAATTTCATCCCCGACTCTTTTCACATCTCCTACTATTTTAATCTTGTGAATTGACTCCCACTAAATAAGTTTTTCTGATAACCATGGCTTGTCATTGCCTCGACTTCAACCCTAAACCCTACAAAAGATTTTGGACCTTTTAATATCTCGGACTCTGTGATGAACTTGTTCAACTTTCTGTAGACATTCATTACTTTATCTTCTCCCATAGTTATGATCGCAGTTGTAAGTTTAGCTTGCTCTCCAAATTTACTGACATCTATAGATATAGAAGACGAGATGATCTCATCAACCTTTTTGAAACTTTTTATATGCTCAAGCACTTATGGTTTCGGACGGCTAGATCAGTTGATTCTTCCAGATCTGCATGATACAATCTCTTGATCTGTTTTCTTTTTAATCATTGCACATGAACATGTGCAATGATTATCTTGGTTCGTTATAACCTACGGTTATAACGAACCAAGTAAGTGTCATTATAAACTGACTGTAGAGAAATAGATATTCTGAAAAAGAAAAAAATATACCATGTTGTATTCTCATGACCAAAGTCAGAGATATGCATGAATACAGGTATAGTAACCAGAAAGGATCTAAGTCATAGTTCTCATGGTCCACATAGATCTACCTTGGCTCTTCCTTGTAAACCTTTATATTGGTTTATAATTATCTATAGTTGAACAGTTGAGCAGAGCAAAGAGTGTATCTCGTACAAGGGGATAGCAATTTCCCAAAAAACAGTAACTTTGCTTACACATAGGTATAGCCCCAAATAGTTTCGAACCTAAAGAACACGAAGTAGAAGATAAGTACCAAACAGTGGTGTATCTGTGGCCAAAACTAGTGTGAGTTAAGTTTATACATAACAGACGATGAGCAAAAAGGAAATTTGTTAGGAGCGAAGCTGAGATGTTATTGTAGGTATAGAAGCGCAGAAGAGATTGCCATTCCAAGTACAGCATTAAAGAAAAGTGTGATGTGTATGAGAGTCAATTACTTACAAGAAGACCAACACTAAAAAAATCAAATCAAAAAAATTAAAATACAGAACAGTATGCATGATCCAAAGAATCTATCGTTAAGCAGTCGAGAAATTTTCAGTCGAGAAATTTTCAGTATTAAGGTGAGCAAATGGAAATTTGTCAGGAGCGCAGCTGAGATGCTACTACAGGTATGGAAACGCAGAAGAAATTGCCGTTCCAAGTGTAACAATAAAGAAAAGTGTAACATGTATGAGAGTCAATTACTTACAAGAAGACCAACACTAAAAAGATAAAATCAAAAAAATTAAATTACAGAACAGTATGGATGATCCAAAGAATCTATGGTTAAGCAGTCAAGAATTAGTTGAAGGGACAGTACGTTAACACTTTAAGAACCTAACTGCCAGCAAGTTACATCTGGAGCATAGAGCAAAACACTCTCGCAGTTTATGCACCTCAACCTACTCCCTGACTTCATGAGCATCTAGCACACAAAATTAGTCTATACATGAGCAGGAACTGAAGATCAAGATCACACGAAACTGAGGATTTTTCCAACTCAAACAGGATCGCTTTTCTATCCAAGAGTTTATGTTCAGTTCCAAGACATATGAAGACAAATTCTCTCTCCCACTGTACAGCAACTTGCTACTTTCTTCGGCTCTTGTCGACTACAGTCTTATCAGTTCTGATGTGTAAAATTCTTCCTCTTGACACCCTTCTCCTCTTAGATTTCCAACTTCTCTCACACTCCCTACAAATCCTAGCTCACACGGGAGAACTGCATGCTCCATTCTTTTGTTCAGTCCCTACAATACGGAAACACAGGTCTCAATGATATAATAACTGTCATCACCTCACCCATTATTTCTCCTTGCACCAACGATCCAAATCAATGACTCAGTGCTCCAACACTCATAAGTAGATCTCACTCACAATTCTAGAAAGAATAAGAAAGACTCAAGAATAAGAGTAGCCACAACCAACTGTGAAAACATGTTGGTGTCCTACGAACCCACCCTCATGACCAAAAAAGAAACACACAAATCATGCAAGCAAGAGGTATCAAAGACAACAAGTTGAGGCTCATACGAACTAGAAAAATCCAAAGAACAAATAACACAACGAAATCCAAAGAACGAGCAAACACTCACGGTCTGAAAGTCCAGTTAGGTACACTTAGAGGGAAGTAGACCCCAAAGAGAATGTCCAATAGGAGAATTAAGAACTCCAGAGGTATGGCTGTTCGGATTGAGCAGTTGGAGTAGAGGATAGTTAGTATCATTATGACTCAACAGAGATCATGTGGAACAGAACTCATGTGGAACAGAGACTTCCATGTCTTATGGAGGAGAAGGAGGTGACTTCAACTTCATGGTTAGTGGCGCAAATTGAGATATTTACGACAGTGACTCGAGGTGCAGTACGTGTCTCTGAGTCACGAGGTGCGTCGGTGGAGTTAGATCCACAACGGATGCTGGTAGAGGCTTCCTCTGTCATTCACGTTGTTGGAAGCGTTGAGGACCACGTCTTTGGTTCTTAAACGACTCATCGATGATGCAATGGAGTTGGAGACATCGACATCTAGGAGTGAGGGTGATGCGAGTCAATCTTTGATGTCTGTGGATGCGATGTCGAACTTGATGTTGGGAGTAGCTATAGTAATTTTGCGAGTCTCACTATTCTCAATCACAAATATGAGGGCATTGGGAGTCAGCTTGGCTCCAGTGTTCCAATTGACGGCCACGCTCAGTGAGAGCAAAGATGTAGTTATCTCTAGTGCTGAGGTAGTTCAGCGAGATGTGGTAGATGTGTCCATGGAGTCGAGGATCAAGATAGCTACCAGTGGTACTTGGCAAGCGACGACTGCTAGGCTAGATGAGTTACCATCTACGCCGGCGATTGATCGTGTTGGTTTGGCACTAGGTGTGGTGTTGTTGGACAACAAAAGTGGTATCTTTTGTTTGGTGGCACCTTCAGAGAAGGTGTATTGACCGCAGAAAGTCTTGCTAGACTCTGGAGCCCAACCGTTGATGTTGGAGAAGACGCCGTGTATCGGTTTGAGTCTGAGGAAGTCCGAGGTGGAGAGATGTCCATTCTAGCTACCGACATCTCTAAGGAGATGATGAGGTACAGCTCTACACATTACGCGTGAGATGTTGATGATGAGAGTTCGACCATATCATCTCACGGATGGCTCCATGGTGAGGGTCAAGGTCATCTTTACGGCTGTGGAGTCTTATGATGTGTTGGTTGGAGGTGCTGTATTATACGTTACGAGGTTCGTGATCGACTATTGGATAGAGACAACATCTTACAGACCACGTTGGCAGTCTGATGAGGGACGAGTGAGCCGCTTACCAATGCAATTCAGTGTTAGAGTTGAGACAACGGAGCCTACACTAGGGACGATGGCATCCCTTGTACGATTCAGTTCGGTCATCACTTGACGAAGCGAGTTGTTAGAGGACAATGCCCCCTGCGGAGGATACTTCGATCTTTGAGGAGATGGAGGACATGCATAGCATGTCTACGTTAGTACCATCTGCCTTGGATGTTCCACTCTAAGGTTCAAGTGAAGAGTTGCAGCAGTATGCTGGTCGGTAGGTGTAGTAGGCTTGGAGTGAAGCCTTTGCACCATCAGTAGAGGAACAACGGGTTGTTCCTGCTACTGACCTTGTGACATTATCACCGTTGGATACAACTCCCATTGTATGGCAGTATCTGGAGGAGGGTGTGTGTTTGCTGGAGCTGTTTGGAGAGATCAACACAAGTTTGGCTGCGGTATTATAGACATGCATACAATTATAGTGATACTTGTATGTGGAGAGAGATGAGGTTGAGAGACGCATCTCATTGCATCATGTGGCACATTTGGTGCAGAGATATCCTAAGTTGTTGTCCATATCAGCTGTTAGAAGAAACCAGCAAGTATTATCGTCAGATATTTTACTGTTGGGGGTACAAGATCTCACTTTGTTGGCACCATTCACTTGGTGATAGCTGGGTGGCCATGTCAAGACCACATGCGTGTTGGGAGAGGTCAAGGTTTATATGAACCGTGATCTAGGATGTTCCGGATCTTATGACATCTCCAAATGCATCAGGTGGGTTCTCTAGCGTACATCCTGGAGAACGTTCTTTTGTTGAGTGATGCTCGCATACAAATGATGACGAGTGTGCACCAAGTGCGATCTTGAGTCAGACCGATAGTGTTGTTAGATACAGCGAGAGTGAGATCTCGTGCACATCGTCCACGATTGTGGTGGACGAACTTGTTATCGAGGGAGGTGCTGAAGTGTGCGTACGATGCAGTGAGATGACCAGTGCACCTCGTAGTTGATGACATCTTGGATGCAGAATGACGATCTCAAGTAATGAGAGTCGTCGATAGGTCACCCATGATAGTGGTGAACCTAGTGGGATAGCCATGGTAGCATTGCTCACTTTGGTGAGCTCTCCAGCATCATATGCTTACAAAGATGGAGGACTTGGGCTTGTGTGGGATGCTCGGTTATAACAATTGGTGGAGCCCAATGACGACGAGAGAGAACGAGCAATGGTTTCTCTACAAGTATGACAGTAGTAGCTTTGGTGTCAAAGGTGTGATGCCCACAATTTACAAGGTTGGAGATATTTTGAAAATTTTAAAATTAATAACGTATCTATGTAACTGAAGTAATCTTATTACTTAAGATTACACCTTGCTTAGAGAGAATATGATCTTAAGGGCTTTTTGTAACGAGAAGTCAACTTCTTCTGAAACCAAAAGACGGACATCTTCTAGGAAGACCGTGACTGTGTCTTCGGGGTAACAACCGTATGCTACATCATCAAGGAGTAGGTGTACTACCCAGTAGTAGGTAACTCAAGGTAACTAGAGGCATTAACCTAAATCGCAGAGAAGATACGAGATGAAGCGCATTAGCACAGAATCGATCGTCTACTTCTCGCATTGAAGGTCGACTACGTCTTAGGGATCGATTGCAACCAGGGTATCATAGTAGGTTATGGAAGCAAAGAGAGTTGAAATTGAGATCACACAAGGTCGAATTGAGACAAAAGAGAGGGTAGACTGATTTTACCAGGTAGACCTGAAGAAATCCCTGAGGATTTCAAGAAGCAAAAATCGAAGATCGATTAGGAACCAGAGAGAAGCTTCAGGGCAGAAGCAAGAAATTATTGTACTAGCAGAGAGGCGCAACTCAAGATTAACGACAGAAGCAGGATCATGGTACCATATCGAAAGTGGAAGTGAAGATTGGAAGTGCGCGGAAGATTGACGGTGCAACAGAAGCAGCCACAAGTAGTACTGAGGTTCTTCCTGTCTTCCATTCTTTTTCCCACCGTTTCTTACCTCTGATTTGATATCTCCCGCGCTTCCCCGTTTGTACGCAAGAAGCCCATCGATCGATTTTCCCACCTTGAAAATTCCTTCTGCGAAAATTGAGACTTTGCGATTGCGAATCCATGGACAGAAGACGCTTTTTGAATGTATGAACGACTTCAGAAGACGACTGTTTGCAAATTCATATCAAGATCGGATTGGATTGGATTTTGTATTGAGAGAAGTTTGGTACGAATCCTGAGTGAACTGATGAGTTGATTGTTGTTTCGAGAAGCTAGAAACTAGGAACTAGACATATGCATCTTAATCTTCTCCTCTTCTCAAATCCACATCTTTCTGGAGAGACTAGAAGGTTGGAACGGCTAGTAGAATGCGCGAGAAGACGTGAGGGTCCTTTACAGGTCTCTTCTGTCCGACCCATAGCAACCTATTCGTTCTTCTTCCCGAACTTAGAAGAGTTGTGAGAAGCCTTACTGGCAGAATCTGGAGAGAATGGTTGAGGGTCATGTCTTCTCGTCATGCAACAAGCTTCTTCTGAGCGTGTATGAGAGATAAGGAGTCGGAAGAACAGAGTATGAACGTTTCATGTCTATTGTGAGGCTAGATTACGTGTAGGAAGCTGAAGACAAGTGAGATCAGTGACGGGAAGGTTGGTTGTGAGAAGTTTTCGAGTACGTCAGTTTAATCAGAAGTTGTCCCGAGAGTCTTCCTGGAGGTCACTGTCACCGCAGGAATCCGCAATCTGCTTCTGAACTTGTTCATATATTCTGTTTCTCACGTATCTTGTATCTTATGTTAGAAAGTAGGATGAAATGCAAGGTGGGTTGTCTTATTGGGAATCCATACGATGTCTTGCTTAGTTAGGATTGTTTAGAGATAGCTCTGAAGACGAGAGGTACTTAGGAAGCACTGTTAGAATCCTAGAAGATGGTATAGATGTCTTCTGGAAAGACTAGATTCGTCTTCTAAGAGTGGGAGCTAGAATATGAGGACTTAGAAAAGATTGAACCTTCGGCTCACAACAAGTATGTGTGGTTTAGTGTAATAGAGCTCAAAGCATGTCGATGCATCCTCGAGGGTTGGTGTTACCAGCCGCAGAATTGGTAGAGGTCAATCCCTTCATCAAGGAGTTGGGTCTCGACTTCTTCTAGTCGAACTAAAACCTCGTGGACCAAGATCTTCTGGAGGAGGTTTGGGCAGCATTGTCTTCACGCAACCTTGTATGTGTGGAGGCAGGGGTCGCTCGTGGAAGACCGTCTTCTTGGATCATGAGTGGTGGCGTAGGGCTTTTCGCAAACCAAAATCTGAAAATCGGAGGTACGAGCTCGAGAAGAAGATCTTACCGATGATCTCAAGCAAGTGGCATATGCATGGAAGCATGACTTGTTTCTTCTTGGAAGATAGACAAGGAAGGAATGGTTGGAAGGTGGAAGCTTATTGGGAGTCACGGAAGCGTCTTTTGGCCAAGTAGTTTTTTCACCTCTTCCCCAAGAGGAAAGCGTAGAAGACGAGATACCTTGGAGATCAAGACGTGGAGTTCTTAGAAGTCATCTGGGAAGGTCTGCTCGTCAATTGGAGCGTCTTCTTCCATGCTTACATCCAGGTAGAGCTAGTTTACTTGGGCACTCGAGTAGGAAGGCACCTCACCCCGTGCTTCTACTATCTGTACGTGTCCAAAGAGGATTTGACAGAAGACCAGTTGGCGAGATATGAGCCAACAAGACAATGTGAGATGAAGGAAGAGACCTCGAGAGAAGAAGATCGGGCAGCGGTGATGACTCCCCTCCCACTTTAATGCTTTAGACGAGATCGAGTACTCATCAGAAAATGCTTCTGGAGATGACTCCAGTGGTATAGAAGACGCATCGCCGCCGAGGAAGATGGGGCCTAGGAGTGTGCCTAGGAAAAGCGCCTCTCTCCTGATCATTCATTCTGGATCGGAGTCGGATTTCCAAGAGAAGACGTTGAGCACCAAGATCGCACAGAAGATAACTTCTGCAACTACAGGGAGTCTTCCGAAGACTCCAGAAGCCGAAGTATGGGTTGACATTCCGACTACGACTTGAGGAAGCGCAGTGAAGAAAACCGCTCCTGTAGTGGGTAGAGATGTTCCACCCTGGAAGATGAGAAGAGTAATGTCTTCCCCCGCGCAGAAGTAAAAGACCACAGTGGTGGAAGAGGCATCCTTGCCACTAGAAGACAAGGAAGACGTCTCCGATCAATTCGTGAGGATGGACTTGTCTTCTACGAGAAAGAGGTTGGAGGAGTTCAACGCCTTCTTCCATTCAGAGATCCAGCCAGACATGGAGTTGATGGATAAGCATGCAATGACTCAAGAGAAGTCACTATGACTTGGATTCGATCTGCGCACCTTGATGTAGCAGGAGGAGGTCCAAAAGAAGGTGGACATGCTGGAAGCCAACCTTCGCATCACGGAGAAGCTTGCAGTGAAGTATAAGGCGGAAGCAGTTGCTTCTACCAAGGAGTCAGTGCAGTTAAGGAAGAGCAACCATGAGTTGTAAGCACGTCTACAGCAGCGTGAACAGGAGGTACTGTGGATCTGTAAACCCTTCGCGATCCTATTGATCAACTACCCCCCAATCTCTCAACTTCCATAATCATCATCGATGAATTTGTAACATGTCGGGTCTATCTCTCACTTAGGGGTCACCTCTGATGGCTTTGATGGAAACACACCATGAGCTTGAAGAGAAAAATGCTAAGTTCACTCATTCATACACCCACAAATTCATCAACTAAAAATTCTTCATAAACTCATCAACTAAAATCCTCCATTCTAACGACGTCTCACATGCTAAAATATCATACACTCTCTATATTGCTCAAGTTGTCATTACGATGATGTGAAAACAAGGATGAGGAGCTCTTCTCTACTCCTCTATTTATAGTTTTTAGATTTTTACTTTGGTACCCTCCGGTAACTCAGCCGTAACTATTTTTACCAGATTTTACTAAGATATTACTTAAAGATAAAAGCATTAATCACATGGATTTTTTTCTTTTCACATGGGCTTATTCCTTCAGAGTTAACAACTTCTAGAAGGATTTTGGAATATTCTCAAGGAATCTCAAATTTCCATCCCCCTCTACACTAGGATCCACTAAAAAGGAGACATGTGGAATCTCTTCTTGTTTTTATTGCCCACAAAGTCCACAACTTTAATCCCACCACTAATATCAAGTTAAAAAGGAGATAAAGGATACTTTCCACCTCCTTTCTACCTTTTAGACAACATGACAAGATAGCAGTGTTCACTCTTTAGGAAATATCTGAATTTTACCAAAAGTACATTAAGTTTAACCATAACTAACTTTAGCTAGTCATGACTGACTAATACCTCTTAAAGTACTTGGGTAGCAAATAAACTTTATCACTTAGTTATAACTAAACACCTTACTAAAAGATAAACTTCATATGTGTACCATAGGTCGTTACATTTTACCCCTAGACTAAATTTTCACTCTGTCCTCGGAGTGAAAAGAGGACTTCCGTCTATGAAACATCTTGAATATCTCATGGTTGACCCGATCGAATCTCCTTCCTCCTAGCTCATGAAGGTCATATGTGAAGTTGCTCCACACCTTATCTACAACAAAAGGACCAAAATATCTAAGAAGAAACTTCTTCCTAGCCTTCTTGAATCGGATAGCATCATACAACATTACCCAATCTCCGACTTGAAAAGGTTTTACCTCCCTCTTGCTCAAACGTTTGTCATAACTCTTCTTTTGATACGCCTGAGCTCGTTCCATCCAGATCATTGCGATCGCTCGGGTCTCTTCCAACTCCATGAGTTACTCCCTTCTTGACCTGACCACGTCTTCTCCCCTCGACCTCTTCAACTTTTGTTGAATGGTTTGAAAAGTATCCAATTCGAATTGGATCGGCAACTTGGACTCCACTCAATAAACCAATCGAAATGAAGAGTACCCAGTAGAAGTCTTTGTTGTCATTCGATACTCCCATGAGATGACATGTAGCCTCTTATCCCAAGTATGTTTTGCAGTCTCAACACCAACATCTTTGGTGAGCATCATACGAAGTGTAAGATTGGTCTTCTCCGCAAGACCATTAGCATTTGGTTTGTATGAGGTCGTTACTCGTGGCTTGATAGAGAAGTGTTGTAGCATAGCAGTAGTCATGCTCCTACAAACTCTCCTCCTCTATCTGAGACTAACTCTAACGGACATCCAAATCTTGTGATGACCAAGAAATTTGGTCGCATGTTGCAAAAAACTGACGTAAATGGACTCCCTGCGGCTCAAACTCGCTCACCTCACCCAAACCAACAATCCAATCCACGTATTGTCTTCTCTTATGCGTAGATGAAGACTTTTTGGTCGCGTAGACATCAAGAACGAAGAGCTTGGCACACCGATCGTGAAGAACAACTCAATTTTAGGTCGCAAGCGATGAAAAACTTGACGCAAACGCTTCCCTGGCGAGCCAATTTCACTCAGAACTCCTAAACCGCCGGATGAAACTTGGTATCGTCTTCAATTTCATGTAGAACTCGGTGTTCTGATCCTGATGGATCCAAGGACAGCAAGTTTGGACTTCAGAACGGTCAGAACGGTCCAAATCTCCTTCCTGCGTCTCAATTTCTCTCAGTATCGATCCCTCGATCCGTCTCTTCTCAAACCGTCTTAACCTGTGCGTAGCTTGCACAGATATGAACCCAATGACACCTTGCGCGCGTGTATTGGACTTCCCAAATCCTCAAACCATCCGCCGACAGGTCGCAGACACAAGCTAACCCCTAAGCTGCCCCCTTTTCACAGTCTCTGTACATACGAAGTTCTCTCCGAATAATTGAAGCAGGCCCCTTGCGTCTTTGATATAACGCCTGAAGCCTCAAATACCCAGTCAGCAATTAAACTAGGGCCTAGCTTGATTTTTCCTTCTTTCGAGTCGCATAACTTCTTCACAAGATGTCCAAACGAAGTAAACAAGGTGCCCATGGAAAGCTGACAATGAGCTCTACCCATCTATGTGATGAAAATGAAGATCCGAAGTTGTGCCAAAAGCCTGTAAGCTGGGGCTTAGCTTATTTTCTCCATCTTTCGAGTCTTGTAACTTCTCCACTAGGCGTCCAAACGAAGTAGACAAAGTGCCTATGGAATGGTGACAAGGAGCTCTATCCACTGATGTGATGAAAGCGAAGATCCGAAATGGTGCCAAAAGCTCGTAAGCTGGGGCCTAGCTTACTTTCTCCATCTTTCGAGTCTTGTAACTTCTCCACTAGGCGTCCAAACGAAATAGACGAAGTGTCTATGGAGTGCTGACAAGGAGTTGTATCTACTGATGCGATGAAAGTGGAGATCCAAAATTGTGCCAAAAACTCATAAGCTGGTGCCTAGCTTGTCTTCTCATGAGTGTCTTTGGAGCGACAAGCATCGAAGTTTGAATTTCAGATAGGAGTCGGTCCACGACACGACATCCACCCCCTCTGAACATGTGCATCCTCTGGTATGCACCAGAGATATCAACCAAGGAGTAGACCGGCACGCACCTCACCTTCAAGGTCTTCTGCATAATCCTCATCCTCAAACTGAAACTCCGTCAAGATATCTGCTAGATCGACCTCCTCATCTCTCTTTTTGAAAATCTTGACATGTTTACCTGCCACTGGTACCTTCAAGCTCGTTCCATCCAACTCTTGCAGGGCGTAAGTTGTATTGTCATGAACCTTCTTCACCATATACGGACCAAACCATCGCATGGAAAACTTCCGGAGTGCACTATGCTGGCTGTCTAGACTGTTGTCATAAACTAACACCCAATCACCTTCCTTGATTTCCCTAGATCTCAAACGATATCGCTGATCAAATCTGACCTTGTTCTTCAACCGTGCTTCTCGTAACCTATCCAAAGCAGCTTGGATATTCTCATGTCTTCTCTCTAACTGCCTAATTGGAATAGCAAGAAGCTCTTCCTTAGTCAGATTGTCTTCCCAAGGTAACACACTCCATGTCAAAATGTGTTCTTCAATCGGCATGATAGGTTTCTGACATGTGTGAGTTCCACCGGCATGTAACTTGTCACCGAGCTATGCATCGTTCGATCTGCCCATAACGCAAATGATAAGAGTCGAGGCCACTCGTGCACCCTCCCGTTGCAAGCCTTCACCAAAGCCTTCACAATGGGTGGATGACCACGTCTACTCTTGGCATTCCCTTCGGGGTTGTAAGCAGTTGTCAGGGACAACCTCACCCCACACCTTGCAAAGAATTCACGAGCCTCATGTCGTGAAGCTTCTGCTCTCCTCCGCTAGTTGAAACTGATCATACCATGAGTAAAGATCTCCCATTGAGTAAATTGCTCTTCCTGCAAACGCTTCAGCAAACTCATCCACAATCGGTCCCACTCCAGCATTTCTGATTGTTATTGCGTCCATCGGTTGTATGTCTTGGATGAATCGCAGCGACCCATTCTTCTTAGGCACTGTAAACCATCTGCTTTAATACGGTGCAAACAACGGCTCCAAGATCTTCATCTGCATCTCCTCCTTCAGCAACTCCACTAGTTTAGGCAAGTGAGCCTGCGGTACTGGAATTGGTCTCAGATACCATGGCACATGTGGTATCGTGAAGATAACCATCGGGGTAACAACGTACGGATCTACACATCCAATCTCATGTGGCTCAAAGGCAAATGCTTTCTCATGTCGTGAAAGCATCTCCTTGAAGCACATCTTCTCTTCTGATAGAAGAGATCCATCAGATCCAATCTTCAACTCTTCAAGGGTCTTCTCTGTGAACTTGTGTCCTATCATTGCAGGATCTCTCAAACTCTTCTCCCTTGAAGCTCGATCTATTTGTTGGTTAGTGTCTTCCGGCAAGGGACCAGCAACTGGCTTTACCTTCTTATCCACGGTCTTGTACTTCGTCTCAACTCGAACCTCATGTGCACGGAATGATTCGATCACAGAATAGACCTCATTGAATGAATCTGCACAATCTTATCCATATCCTCCCATCCAATAGACATGATCTCTCGCCAAGGATCTTCCAACCCATCCTCTTCATAAACACCAGAAATCCATTCATCCCCTTCTAGCTCACCTAGCTCTTTCAACATCAACTCAACACCACGCAAATGTTTTTGTTCTTTTCTTCTCAGCTCTTCTACCTTCTTGTAGATAGCAATCTCACACTCTGAAAACCCAACAAACCCTGTACAAAAGACATTATCTCCATCAAGCGAGAGTACCTTCTCTTGCGCACCACCGCAATCCCGCTCTATAGTGGTACTCAACGAAAATCCTTGAACTCTTCACTCACCCTTGGAAGTGGTTTCTCTCTCAAACGATCTCAGTTGCGCTCGTGATTGGACGGTACAGTCAAGAACTATACCGCTCTCTTCTCATCTTGACTTCGGATCCTAGCATAAGCAGATCCGTCGTTCAGTACCTTTGTCTCCATCCGAGTTGCTATGATGAAAGGCTGACCAAAAATGAGCAAGTATGATGTTGCTTCCTGAACAAAGAAGTTTTGCTCGATAGCAACATCACCTCCGCGTACTCTAATGTCTGGACAAGCTCCATACAAGTCTCCTCTTGTGTTGTTGACTGCTCTTATGATCCACTCATGCTCTGTATCGATCGATCACTTCTTCCTCTTGTATAACTCCTTCGACATGATGTTGATTTCTGATCCATGATCGATCAGAGCAACCACCGGCTCATCTAAGTCTTCGATTCTCACCAACGTCTCTGTTGTAGCTCGAGCCCAGTGACTGTGACTGTAATGACTCGAGCTTTGTTTCTCATCCTCCTCTTCATCCACAAAATGTACCATGCGTCTTCGATCTCTTTCCTCCTCTGAAGAATAAACACTGCACTTTACAAACTCTCTCTCCTCATCCACAGACATCCTAGTATCCAAGGCATGCGATAAACCAGTCTCATCCGTAATCTGTCGCTTCTGTTTGATGACATCGATAATGACATCATAAAACTCACGCTTAGCAATGCCCAACACTTTCTTCAAGGTAAACTCCACCTTCGCATTTAGAATGTGATCTTCCAAGACTCCCTTCAAGTCTGTCGAAGCTTCGATGTCCGACTGTAGTTTGTATGCAGCCGGTTTATCTTTCTCCTTCACTCTTTTCTTTGATGGAGAACGAGCATCATCCATCGGTAGATCTTGAGCTCCTGCATCCCGAAGCTCTTGACAAACCTTCTCCCTTCGAGTCTGTCTCTTGGAAGAAGTTCCTTCTCTTGCATCCTCTGAATCTCGCCTTCTCTTCTCTTCCAACAACGCTTCGTGTTGGTTCTTGACGATGTACGCATGCATCGATAGAGCTTCTATCGGATCCTCTCATCCATTATCCTTCTGGATCGTAGCAGCTGTTCTCAGCAACGTCTCACGTGCCATCTTCCCTTTCTATTTCATGGAGATGGCAGATGACCACAATCTACTCGGCTCAACTTGCCCGTTAAAACCTCTCTCGGCTTGATCCTCAACTCTCGTGCCATAGGTTCCAGCTTTCACCATTGCAACTGCTTGCGCTGATAGGTGGTCCTCAACCAACTTCTTCATCCCTCCTCTACCAAAGTTGGTCTGAAGAAGTGCACCAGTATCCCTCAACGCTACCTTCCCATCCTTCCAGAAGATCACTCCTTGCTGCAAAATACCAGTGAACTCCTTGCAATCTCTGCGCGGATGAGCAGTACCATCGCACCAGATACATCGTTGGATCCAGCCTTGCTTCTCAACCGATCTTGCTCCGCTTGTAGACCCCTTCTCTTCCAATCTTGTGAGCTTGATATGGAGGTCTCGCGTTCCAAGCAAAATCTCCTCAAGGTTTGAATCATCCTTCTTCAGAGATACTACAGGTGCCTGAACAACTGGAACAGCTGGAGCAACTGGTACTACCTGTCTAGCAACAAGAATCACTGGTCGGACTACATGAACAGGTTCTACAGCAGTTGGTGCTGGTGTCAATCTCCTAACGGAAACTTTCTCTCGTCTCCGCTCTCTCTTGGTGAGCATACCAACAGCTTCTTCAACCTTCTTCCAACTACTGGTCAATCCATCGTCCTCCTCCCGGTCTTCCAGAAGTACCTCTAGCTTCTCTTGCAACTTCTCATATGTAGCTCGAAGAAAAAGCTCTATCTTGTTGGACTGCGACGTCAACTTCTCCATCCTGGTCAGCCGTGAAAACTGCTTCTCAAACTCCCTGAGCAACTCTGTAGCTTGTAAACTCTTCCTCGGTTGCTCAACCCACTCCAAGAATGACTTCTTGGTGACTCGATCAGAGTCCTCCAAGAAGTACTCATCCATCAAAGCACGAGCAAACGTCTCCCAGTCCTTGTTAAAATGCTTCGTTAGCATTTTAACATGATCTCTAATCTCTGGAGCTGCTGCTAACTCAAACGTCTCAATCATCTCATCTTCTGAGATCCGGTTCAGCTCCATCTCTTTCACATAAATGCCTCAAATATCTTGAGACATCTCTCTCATCAAACTAGTCAATCCTGCTGACCATCGCTTGTAACACCTTTGTTGCCAAAGCTTCCTTCCGCTCATCAGACTGTTGCTGCCGTAAGAACATAGTGAAAGCTTGGAACATCGATGTAGTCGCCGGATCCAACTGCACCTTCGGCAACCCACCTGAACTACTAGTTGAAAGACACTTAGTTAATGCTGATTGTAGAATCCACACAGAAAGATTGCAACTACTACCAACTGTCATCAACAAATTTCTATTAAATATTGTGAGACTATATCCACCTGCTCAAAATCAGTATTCACGAATGTATCCCATGATGTACCATTTGTATTGCAGGTGGCAGCTCGACTTTGTGTACCGTTAGGTTCATCCATCGAGTGTAGCGAGAGAGGGACGTGTGTAAGCAATGGAGTACAAGAAGTTATACAGGATGAAGTCTGAATTAACAAATAAACTCGAGGTAATTCGAGAAGGTATCGCTGTGAACACAGTACCTCATTGCACTGCAGTGTTCAGTAACTATCTTTTTATAAACAATAGCCAAAGAGAAATGCAAATAAGACTTCGAAAGAGATTAGAATAAAAGAAGAGTGTATCATTTTGACGCATTTGACTTGTAGATGATCGAGTTCGTCTAGATGAGCCTTTGGGACATACATATTCATCAATCTCTTGTCACTCTGTAAGAGTGTTGTAAAGCGTATGATCCAAGACTCGAAAGGTTTGATCTTGACTCTACTTACGAGAGAAGCATGGATGAATGGTCTAGCCTTTCCTAGTTTGATGACTCTAATCGTTTTTGCGGATACTTGTAATTTTATAAGCTGCTCTCTTGAAATAAGATCTTGCGTTGTCTTTAGGGACGTAATAGCCATAAGCGCTACAATTAGTTTTTCTGATATCGAGAGGCGTAATAATTCATCACATCTTGCATTTAAAGAACTATCATTCGTACACTTTGCATCATTTACAGATCTACCGGGAGCTACAATCGGACGATTCTCTATAGCTACAAAATCAGAAAACATTTTTCAAAAAAGATGATCGGTTCTGTCTCTATGACTGAAAGATAGTCTGTACTAATCTTCTTACCTCCACCGTGCTTTAGATAATTTACAAATCACTAAGAGTATATCTTTTCCACATACCATCTAATGCTTGTATACTTCCATGTAGCATGAACTGGAGATTCTCGAGTCTTGGTTCTCGCTGTCTCTTGTACTCTTTGATGATATCTTTTCTCTCCCGTAAGGATGAAGATGACCGCGTTAATAAAGCATGGACTTCTTCGTCTCTCTCAAACCAACTTTGAACTCTTCAAAGATTCTGGTGTGCGTCAAGTGCTACTTGGAATGGAATTATGCAAGATATTTTTTCCATATAAGTGATGCTCATCTTTGGATACGCCTGCTGGACGGGCTTGGAAAATCCTATCATAAGATGCTCTAGGATCACAGACGTTCAATTTGTGAGTTTAACATTTAAACAGTCAATCTTGTAAGATTTTCTTCCACGCTGGAAGGAATGCGTATTATCTTATGAGTTCTGCGCACTTCATGTTCTATTCTAGTTTCTCTCTGGACAGGGAGGTGATTGCTCGTGTCTTGGTAAAACTGAAGCAAACATTGAAGCTTGATAGTCTTCCTGTAAGAGAAATCTCCTAAGACTACGCACGAATTAACCTTGGAAAAACATAGCCATCTACTCCTTGTGCTAGAAAAGATGATAATAACTCCAAAGAACATCTTAAATAAATACGTAGCTAACTGATCAACTCTTCTGTACTATAAACACTCCATCTCTAGACAAGATGGAAATCCATTCCTAACTCACTGTGAAATTCATATAGACAGAGATCCTTGCGATCAAAAAATGATCTTGAAAAACAAACACGACCGCTCGTCTGTTCTCCTTATCTACTCTTCTTCACTATCGGCACATAGACAGAGATTCTTGCGGCCAAAAAATGATCTTGAACAATAGACGCAATCACTCGTCTGTTCTCTTTATCTACTCTTCCTCACTAACGGCATGTAAACACGATCACTCGTCTGTTCTCCTTATCTACTCTTCCTCACTATCTGCATGCATACACAGTATATATTGTGTTCATGATATCATCTTTTGGATCTGATTGCGGTGGAACTTCTTCAAACTCGGTTCTTGGGAAGTCTGACATTCTCGCTTGACGGCGACTAATGTTGGATTCTCCCTCGACTATCACAGACCCCCACCCTCCAGACGGCTCTCACCGGAAATCTCCTATCCTTGTCTCCCCTCACACGTCTAGCACAGGAACAGAAGAGAAATCTCTGTGCTTTGTAAGAGCTTTACACGTTTTACATTGAAGGGTGTTGCAATAAAGACCTTACACGTACTATCAAGTCTACGTGTAAAGAAGCATCTTACATGCTCGATACTGAAGAGTGGTGTAGTGAAGCCATAACTATTTCTTTCAATAGTGAAGGGTGGTACTATAAATATTTACCAAGAGTTCTAGCTATGAGACTCGTTTGTGAACAAAGAATATTTACTAAGATTTTAGTTCCGATCAAGAAAACATGGATGTTTTCTCAAAATGACCGTAGGTGTCTCTTATTTGTTTTTTGTCCAATTCCGCTGTGAGTTTTAATTATAAATATGCATCCAAAGTGAATTTTTGGCCCGACAGAATAAAAAGACAAACATGGAAGAAGACAAAAAGTCTACAAAACGCGATTGGACAAACACTACAGTTAGCATCGAACTTGTGTACTTATTTATTACTTTCAGATTATCAGCTCTTCAAGAAGTGTTAGTGGAATTCTTGTAAGTGTTTTATTTTTAAATATAAATATTTTTAAATCAAAATATTATTTTTAAGTATAAATATTGAGGGGTTAACTGCCTATGACATGCCGGAGCTTCTAAATAGAACCTATAAGTCATGTGGTTTCAGTCACTCGCCATAAGATCAGTTTGCTGTCTTGTCAAAAAATGGATTTAGTGTCAAAGAGTTAGGTGATAAATTTTAAACGGTTTTTCATTTTCCTCTCTCGCTATATCATGTAAAAGATGATGTAATAATTTTGATGAGTTGCAAATTACTAGATAGAAATGAGATTACCAAGTTAAATGCTTTTTAAACCACTGTACAAATGTTAGTTTCATAAGTAACTATTATAACTGTAAGAAGAGATTCTACACTAGAAAAAAATAGTCGTAATTTATTTGACCAAGAATTACCTTCGTATTACTCCTGAAAGAGATCAATTATCAAGTTTTTCAGCTGCTTTTTTATGGAATAAGGAAATGTATCCAAACTTTCTTGACAAGTTCTGAGTTCATACATGATAAATGTTCAGAAAACAATGGGTTGAGATATACGAGTTTCTTTGATTTTTTGTTATTTAAACGGTATACCGTTTGCTCCTACTCCTCCACTTTATGGACAAATTAAACGGTTATGCAGAAACTTTAAACTGTTATGCACAAATTTAATAGGTACGCAGAAAATGATTTTGATGACTACTTCTTCATCCCAACTTGGAAATTTGTAAAATAAGGAATCAAACTAAAGCATTCAAGTTTCAAAAGTTTTACAAGTTATAATTCATGTCAAAACAAACTACTTAGTATTAAAAGTGCTATGATAACTCATGACACCATATTTACGGAGAAATTTAAACGTGATGCAGAAAATACTTTTTAAGTTCATACATGATAAAAGTTCTGAAAACAATGGGTTACTCAATAGAGGAGATATACGAGTTTCTATGATTTTCTGTCCTTTAAATGATATATTATTTCCTCATCCTCCTCCATTTTATGAACAAATTAAACCCCGAGTATGACTACAAATGCTCTGGTAGAGCATAACACCACATTTGTGAAGAAATTTAAACGTTATACAGAAATTAATTTTTAAGTTCATATATGCTAAAATTTTTGAAAACAATAGTTTACTCAATGGAGGAGATATACGAATTATCTTCAATTTTTGTCCTTTAAATGGTACATCGTTTCCCATCCTCCCTCATTTTATGGACAAATTAAACCTCCAGTATTACTACAAGTGATCTGGTAATGCATAACACCACATCTATGCTCTGGTAAATGCACGAAATGTGGTACAACCTGCTTTAACTAAAGTGGCGGAAAGCGATGACGCCACTCCCTTTTTCTGATCGGAATATCTATGATAAAAGATGTCCAGAGTCGGCACCAGTGATAGCTCGTCGAATCTTTATCATCAGACTTTGTTGCGTGAGCCTGGCCCCTTTAGCGTCATACTATACTATACTAGGATAGGAACAGAGGAATCAAACGACAAATAGCGACGAGTGAACTCTATCTTCAACGTGACTAAATTGTCACACGGGGTCCACTGCAAAAACATCCAACTAAGTTGGACCAAACCGACCCCAGACCTGCCTCCCATCAACGTCATTTTTGGTTTTGCTGCTATCCTATCCCATTCCCTAGCACTGCATGCAGCTTGGCTGCTGGACATAGGCTGAAAATTCAACCAGTAGTAGTAGATTCAAGAAGAAAAGCACTTCTCCTTCTTGCTAAAGACCATAACAGGAGTAGCCATTGCGTTAAGTGCGGAACAATCTTGGCAAAAGTGAGAAGACAAATCTTGAACACAAGATATTTCTTAAACTACTTTCTTGAATTCTCTACGTTAGGCAGTCTGAACCAGCCGGCCGAATCAACTTTCAGTATTTGAGATCGTCGATCTACTTCGTGATGTTCTGGGCCGTCCCCTGATTCACTGACCCACTCAGTGTGACTCCAAAGAATGTAAATGCATACAGACTTTCTTTCCCTGAGTGGCACAACTAGATTATGTACATGTAGGAAGGCCCTGAACAAACGAACAGCGCTAGCGGGCCTTTTTGACAGTACGACCAGGTGAAAACGGCCTCCCCGGCTGCGAGCTTCGAGGGTGACTTGGGATTGGAGCGAAACTTTGGGAACTGGCACATGTATGAGGCGAGTTATGATTTCCCTCTCCTCAAGAATGAACTAACTACAACTAGATGCCTTCCTCTCGTTCGCGTATATGGATGTTCTTCAAGACTACGACAGTAAGGATGACTCAAAGATTCACTGCAGTGACCTGACAAGGTCAGTGCTAGTCTACCTGGACTCACGCGCTTTTGGTGCTGAAAGTTCGCACCCACTACGTATGGAGAATGTGATAGCTCCTGTTTCGTAGATGAATGGCAAGTTCCGGAAAGTTCTACTTTTGACAAAGTTTGGTTCCTTCCACCCCCTTTTGCTCTTTATATGTTTTCAAATTCATCTTCAGACAGGCACACTTGGCTTCTGTGGCGGTTTCCTGGATCCTTCTGTCATACGACTGACGTCATGTTTGCCGAAGGAGTAAAGATCTCCTTCCTATTTGTCTTCATGTAAACCAGAAGAGACAAGATAGAATTCTGTCTCGTGGTTGGAATCCTACTGGATCGTTGGGTCCACTTTGTCAGGTTGGTCATTGCGGAAGTAATTTCATCGGAGTGTTGGATGGTGGATTATGCATTCACCACATCTGAGTTCTAGGGAGTTCGTTTGAACCTTGCAGAGGGTTAGTTTAAACCTGAAAGAAAGACAGAACAAAAGACAACTAGATGCGGGGAATGCGGTTATTTACTTTATAGGCCCTTTGCGCGATAATACTTGCTTGTCAGGCCTCGCGCGTGTTAAACCGAACTTCACAAGACTCTTTACCGGTTACAAACAGTCAGCGACTGTCAATATGGTGTTACAGTCTGACATGGAAACGTCTTTGAGTGCGTGGCTAAGAACACATGCTGACT
Source organism: Asterella californica (assembly GCA_036924285.1). Lineage (NCBI taxonomy): Eukaryota > Viridiplantae > Streptophyta > Marchantiopsida > Marchantiales > Aytoniaceae > Asterella > Asterella californica. The sequence goes on along the minus strand of JAYKYS010000006.1, from coordinate 26,646,307 downwards.
GGATATTTAGGTAAGTGAAATGAGGCATGGAGTGCACTGTCAGTTGAAGGAGAGCCAGATCGAACAGCAGAGAAAGAGAGTCGAAAGGAGAGTCGATTCTAAGAGCATTGAAAGAGAGTTTAACTGTAAGAACGAAGGTGAGTGAGGTCGAGCGAATCAATTGTAAGAACAAAGGTGAGTGAGATCAAGCGAGTGGATTATAAGAACGAGGGTGAGCGAGGATGGACAAGGTCGAGGTAGCCAGAGGATGAGCGAGGTCGAGGTTTTTGGAGACGTGAATCACAAGTGTGATTGACAGTAAGCAGAATGCACACTTTACTACAATATGAGTTTCTACATTTGAAAGATGAGCTTGGTGCATATTGGTTAGAGTTATGTAGCTATTTTAAATCCAAATGCGGGTGGATTTGTGATTGTGGATGTCTGTAAGTGCACGGAGGAGAAATGTGCAGCAATGTATCAAAAGTGAAGCATATGATCGATCACGTGTATTTTTATGAAGTCGCACCAAATATGTCATAGAGAGTGGAGGTTCGAGGTGACTCTCATCGACAGTTCTTGAGTGTGTATAGAGTTTGATAAGCTGCCAAAATTCAGAGTTCAAATTAATGCTAGAAAAACATTTCATGAACGTGATTGCATATACCTTCTTCCTCTTCACAATATCGGAACAGAAATCAGTCCTTACTCATATGCAGAGAGGAGGGTGGTTGATCCGAGTGTCGTGGAACTCAGCAACTAAAGAATGACAAGTATTTGATGCACATAAGCCTTATAGTGCGACATCATTAATCCAAAATCTCTTAATGAAGGAGGTGAAAGAGACTTATGAGGGTATGACGGACGGTGCAGTTCAAAGAGAATTGATCACACTGAAGGATGAGTGCTACACCTTAGTGTCAATAGTAAGAGGAGCACGAGAAGATTTAGAAGACGCTAGGAGAACGCTCAACAGTGGCTTGCACAATATGACTACATCAGAAATAGGTCTGGAGGCAATAATCGATATCGTGGATCGATTGTGATCAATGCACAACGGATGAACAGTCGAGTCGGTTGTTTTCTAGTAGTTGGAGTAGTTCGTTCTGTTAGTCAGAGTAGTTTGAATTCAAGTGTTAGATAGTCTGAAGAGAACTGAGAAATGTAATAGTCGGAGAAATCAGACGTAGTTACTTTAGTTTACTTCAGGATCAATTTACTTGTTCTGATCAAAGGTGAACGTTGCATCTTGAGTTACATCTCCATAGACTTGCATGAAGTTCTCTCCTGCTGCAGGAAGACCGTTTCCATAGGCAGAAGCTTGGGAAAGCTACAAGAGGCATACACCCTGTGATTGATCTAACCCCGTTGAGAATTGGAAGAGCAATGTGTGACAGACATTGTTAATTGGACGTCTATGAAGCAAGAGCAGTCTTCTAGATGGAAGAAGCTGAATTGAACCTTGAGAAGTCAAGAATTACTTCCAGAAGATTATCATGAGAAGATTGAAAGTCGTGACTTGGAAGCAAGAAGCGTCTTCCTGAGCTTCCCAATAGATATCTGTGTGATATTTTAGGTTGTAGTTGTTTGTTTAGGTCTAGAGCACCTTCTGAAAGGTCTGGAAGCCGTGTGGTTTTGAGAGAAGACAAGATAAGGTTTTTCTAGGTAAAATCCGTGTGTTTGAACAGATTCTAGAACTTAGAGCAGCGATACTTGTGTAAATCCTCTGTGAGAACGATACCTTTTATGCTATAATGGGCTAAAAGAGAAATCATGAGACACTACAAGACGCTTCACATTGTCATGTGTTGGATCAAGCAATGGACTTGAAAAGCTTGACATGAATTATTAGCCTTGGATTGGTTGAGCAGTCGGATACGATCGACGCTGCTGTGTTACTGCTCCGACACTCTTGAGCTCTTTGCCTACCGAGTCGGTGGAAGCAAAGGCTGGGGGCAAGACGTGTGGAGTTTGCCATCTTTGGACGTCATGGGATGTCATAGGAGAGAGTGTGGAGCTTGCAACTAGAACTGCAGAAGTTTTTTGCACAGTGGAAGTGGAGGTTGTTGGTGGTAAGTAGAAGAAAACTACTCCAGAGGCTACAAGATAGCAGTCAACGACTTCGTTTTCTATCTCTAGCGTGGTGCAGAAGATACTTGGGAGTCGAAGATCAGACCCAAGCTTATAAGAGAGGAGAGATGAAGAGTTCAAAGATTCTTGAAGAGCTACATGAATTGTTTTATCTTCAGTATGAAAGATTTGGGTATCTTGAAGGGACTTGGGATACGGATCGACTTGGCTAATAGACACGCTAATCTTTTGACGCCCTTACAAGTGTAGTGACATGGAGAGAGCTTTGATCCAGAGTAGGACTTAAGATTTGTTGGAGGTTGGGTTGGTGGACATGTCGCATAGAGAGTATGCATCCGCCACAGTAGAGTTCCAAAGGGTGATGCCAACAAAGAAAGATATGTATGACAATTACACGGATAGGCGCATGTGTGGAGACTACCGTCCTACCAATCGGCAGACGGAGTCTGATGAGTATGTCATACCGACATCGGAAGAGATCTTTGATGTAGTGGAGCATGTGAAAGTCTTCAGTATTTTTCATCTTCGAGTAAGGTATCATCAGTTGCTAGTGAGAGAAGAGGATAAGTCCAAGATAACATTCTGGGGAACTAACTCTCACGGCAAAGATTGTTTGTATCAGTGGCTGTTCTTATCATTTGGTTGAAGAATGCCCCTGTAGAGTTCCAAAGGGTGATGGACAGAATCCTACCAGGAATGGATTTTGTCAAATGTTATATTGACGACATCTTAGTCTATAGTGCTATAGTGGAAGAGCACGAGAGATACTTACAAGATGTGTTCGAGCAGTTGAGAGCACATGGATTGAAGTTACACCTTGAGAAGTGTAAGTTCTTCCAGGAGTTGGTAGAGTATCTAGGCCACAACATCTATCCATGTGGATTTTGTGTTCAACAGACAAAGGTTGAGACTATTGCACGTATCTCACGACCCATAGATGTAAGTCGAGTTTGATCATTTGTTGGTTTGATGAACTTTTATCGTCGATACGTCAAAGGGATTAGTGCAATTGCAAAGCCATTGATCAAGCTGATGAAAGTGGATCGAGAGTGGCAGTGAGGAGATGAGCAAGAGCGAGCTTTTGTAGAGCTCAATGATAAGTTGACATCTGCTCCCATCTTGAGGAGACTCGTTAGGGGGTATCCTTTCCAACTAGACATTGATTGGAGTATGTTGGGACTTGGAGCACTGTTGACTCAACACGATGATGAGAAAAAAGAGTTCGTGGTGGCATATGTCAATCGCTCCAACATTCGGCAAATATGAGGTATGATTCGTACGAGAGGGAGTGTTTAGATATAGTGTGAGTTGTTGCACACTTCCGATGTTACTTGTTTGAGAACCCCTTTACTCTCATCATTGATCACCAGTCACTCAAGTGGTTGATGGAGTCCGACAAGCTTACAAGGAAGCTTGCACGATGGACTCTGATCTTATAAGAGTATGACTTCCAAGTAGTGCATAGATATGGAGTTGCAAACCTAGATGTCGATGGGTTGAATCATAATCCATGCACGAGTCAGCAAGATCAGATTGGAGCTCTATGGTATGACGAGGTTGATGAGGAGATAGTGCAAGGGTGGTATGCATATGTCTTTCTTTGTTTGTTGGGCATGAACTCTAGTATAGAGGGTCAAGTCATATCTTTCTCTGGTCAAAGAGTAGATGATGAGTCTCCAGATCTTGAGGATGGAGATGATGTTCTAGACCAGCGAGATATCAACAACGATATGATCATGATGGAGTATCTATGTACTGGCGTGGTGGTAGGCACAATAAGTACTATGGAATGAGATCGTGTCCTTCAACGAGCAAAGAGATTTTGACAAGAAGGACGACATGTACTTCGAGTGTGGGATGATGAGAGAGTACGGTGTCGCGTCAGATTTTTGTTGCGTGAAGGATATCCAGGAAAACACGAGGTTCCTGTGTTGTGTGCCGAACAAAGACAAGACAGAGAAGAACAACCACGAAAACGAACACGCGATATATACCAACTCCAAATGTATGTACATTGCCGGTTCTTTCTCCTATGAGCACAAAACTGAGAAACAGACCAGAGCGGTCTGTAACCTACTTCAAGGCCCCTAAAACAAACCCCTGAATCACAACCCTGACCCAAAACCACCAAAGCGTTTATCAAAGCAAGAGAAACTTCTCTTTGCTAACAAAAAAGCTGCACCAATATCACACAATTGAAACCCAAGTCCAAACCACATCCACGCTGTCGCGACGAGAGTCTTTCTTGGGGAGGGCGGACCTCTTGACTGTGATCAATCAGAGAAACGACCAAAAGAGAAAAACAGATAGTCGCTGATGATGAGATCTCTTAAATCTTGCTTCTTGCGTCTACCGATTACAAAAACAAGCACTCCAACACACCTTGGGTACAAGATTCAAATAATTTTATTTCAGTGTCGCTGCACCATCAATCTCTTCAAATGTAAAGAAATCTCTCCCTCTTCCTCTCCTGCGTGCCTCTCTCTCTCCTGAATCAGTTCTCAGCCAAAAGTCTATCAAGTACGTCTCAATCCGAACCTAATAGTGAATTTCAGGCCCCTGAATCTTATTTCTCTCTTTGCCTCAGCTGAAACTCTCAGAAATTTGATCCAACGTCGATCAAAAAGTCCTCTGTAGATTTTCAAACGATCTTTCTCAATAAAACTGCCTCCTGAGAGTAATTTCTCCTCAGAACAGTTTAGTAAAAAACGTCCAAGCCTAAAACTCTTGCCTCTCTCCCTGCGATGACTTCCCAATTCATTCTGTCAGCAATTTCCTCTTCCCCCAGCCTCCAGCTTCTCCTGCGTGTCCTCAACCCCCAATCCCTAATCCTCCTCCTTCCGCTTCAGCTCTCTCAGAAAAATCCTTTGCAAACTGTCCCCGATCCCAAGCCGCCGCAGGTAATTAACCTAAAAGTTAAGGCCCCAGCTTAAGCTGCCCCCCTGCTGTCCTTATGCGTACAGAGCTTTATTTACAAAGTTGGCCCCTTTTAAATACAAGTTTTATAGTTGTCTCCACAAACTCTACCCCTTCACTAATAAAGGTTCACATAACCTCATTCCCCATCGCAAGCCTACTCGATGGTTATTTAACTAATTAGCAAATGTTTCCCGTGCTCTTGATGCCATCCAGAATATACTACAGCCATCCAATGTATGCTGAAGCCCCAACACTTATGAGGCTGCCCCACAGGGCTTACAGTCCCCTCATATGCGCACTGGGAGATATACTACAAGCCATCCAATGTAGGCCGAAGCCCCAACACTTATGAGGCTGCCCCACAGGGCTTACAGCCCCTCCATATGCGCACCAGGTATCTCTCATAGTATATTCAGGATGGCATGCAGAGGCTTAGGCCAGGAAGCCCACGATTAAAGGAGATACCGGTCTCCCGCCCCTAGATATGCAAGACGTGGCTGCATATCCAACATAGACTCCCTTCCAGGAGGCCAACATGCCAGAATAGGAACCAGAGGCCAGGAGGGATTGATCTTGAGACCACTTCCCTCCTAAGCAGGCGCCCTATCACTGGTATGGCCTTTGGTTCCTTCAAGAAGGGAAAATTATCTGTACATATGTTTTCCTGAGGAAATTTTCCTGTAAAGTCTTTACTAGCCTTTCCTGCGCTAACTTATCTATATAACTTCGTTTTTAATGAACAAGGAGTCAAAACTATAGTATTTGTGAACACCTACACACTCACGCTATCAGATTCTGAGTTCGAGTCACGAGCCAGAATCGACGGATTTCTCTCTTTTGCATATTTCTCAGTTTAAAACTCGTACTAACTATAGCTTAAAACACTTTCTGTCAAAACTGGAAGCATGAGGTCGCTCTCCTCGTCGAGCTCTGCATTCTGATGCCCTTCGACCTCTTTCAGGGTGATATTTCAGTCTAAGCTAGGGGGTAGCTTGTCAAGCATGGCTCCAGCTTAGCTCCTGTCCAGCTTGTGAAGCTGCAGGGCAGCTTCCTTTACACAATATAGAAAAAAATCTCTCTGCAATACTTTCACTGTACAGACCTATGTATAATACGACAACGCACAAGCTCTTGGCTAAAGCTAGCTACTACAAGCCGTACATAATGAACTAAGTCCTTAACGAACTCAAAGGACGAAACCAAAAAAGGAACCAAAAAAGGAACCAAGGATCCAAAAGCGAAGGAATCAAAAAAGACCTATATGAGAACTTTCTCCTTTCGCTGAACAGTCTTCAGATGTCGATAGGGTCTTCTTCCTTGACCCCGTTGACCTCAAGAACTATCAGATCTGACTCCCGATAGCCGAGATATCGCCAGTTTTCAGTCGCAAGTGATCGAACTTTCAAAAACTCCTCCTTGCGGCTTAAAACCGAACACACCGCCAAACAGATCATCTAAATTGATATCCGTCTTCTCTGGTAGGTAGATCTAGCTACCTTGAACCCAACAAGACTCCAAACAAGCTGTTTGGAGTTCCTCTTGCAAAACCACACGAGAAATTTAGTCGTAGGTTGCAAAAAATTGACGTAAATTGACTCCTTGCGGCTCAAACTCGCTCACCACACCCAAACCAACAACCCAACTTAGATGAAGACTCTCTGATCGTATAGGCACCAAGAACAAAGAGCTTGGCTCACCGATCCGGAAGAACAACCTAAGCTCAGGTCGCATGCCAACAAAAATCTGACGTCAATGCTTCCCTGCGAGTCAATTTCACTCAAAACTCCTGAACCACCCGATGAAACTTCGTATCGTCTTCAATTTCCTGTAGAACTCAATGTTGTTATCCCAATGGATCCAAGGACAGCAAGTTTGTACTCCGGAACGGCTCGAACGGACCAACTCTCCTTCACAAGTAACTGAAATCTCCAAATCTCCTTCCTGCGTCTCAATTTCTCTTAGTACATACTCCTCGATCCGCCTCTTCCCAAACTGTTTTAACCAATGTGTAGCCTGCAAAGATTTGAACCCAACGACATCTTGTGCGCTTGCATTGGACCTCCAAATCTCCCGAACCGTCCGTTGACAGGTCGTAGGGTTCAAGCTAACCCCTAAGCTGCCCCCTTGCATCAGTCTCTGTACGTACGAAGTTCTCTGTGATAATCATGAAGTAGGCCCCTTGCGTCTTTGATATAACGCCTAAAACCTCAAATACCCAGTCAGCAAGTAAACTAAGGCCTAGCTTGATTTTCCTTCTTTCGAGTCGCATAACTTCTTCACTAGATGTCTAAACGAAGTAAACAAGGTGCCTATGTAAAGTTTACAGCAAGCTCTACCCATCGATGCGATGAAAGGGAAGATCCGAAGTTGTGCCAAAAGTCTATAAGCTAGGGCTTAGCTTGTTTTCTCCATCTTTCGAGTCTTGTAACTTCTCCACTAGGCGTCCAAACAAAGTAGACGAAGTGCCTATGGAGTGCTGACAAGGAGCTCTATCCACTGATGCGATGAAAGTGGAGATCCGATTGTGCCAAAAGCCCGTAAGCTGGAGCCTAGCTTGCTTTTCCCATGAGTGTCTTTGGAGCGACAAGCACCAAAGTCTGAATTTCAAGTAAGAGCCGGTCCAAGACACGACAACAGAGTATGCCACATCCATCCCATAGGACACAGTTAGTACGACATGCCCATGAGGAGTTAAGACATTTTGGGATGAAGCGTACACATAACTTACTCCAAGGACAATATTGATGGCGTGGTATGCACATCGATGTGCAATAGTTTGTCGCATGATATGTGGTTTGTGATCGAATACGAACATCGTTTAATGCTCTTATTCCACAGTTACTCTCCTTATCGATTATGGGGTTGGGTTACCGTTGGAGTTTGGATTTTGCGGGACCTTTATCGTTGATCGTACGTCATCATCGATATGTGTTGATGATGGTGGAGCACTTCTCCAAGTGGATTGAGTTGGTTACATTACTAGACAAGGCGAGTGAAAGGACAACGTATATGTTCTTAGATCGAGTGTTGAGTCATTTTGGAGCACCAGCTCAAGTGATGATAGACCAAGGTATAGAGTTCCTTGGTGAGTTTCAGGCCTTGTGTGATCACGCACTGATTGATCATCGGATTACATCTTGAGATCATCCTGATGCGGATGGTTTGACGAAGAGGGTAGTCTAGACGGTGAAGAGAGGATTACGCAAGTCTTAGCTTGCAAAAGGGTCACTTGGGAGACTACGATGTGCAGTTATCATGGTTGGCTATGGACTACCGTTTTATCGTCTTTGGCTTCCTTCTCACTGTATTTTCTATTGTATGATCGACATCTAGATCTACCTTCGGTCATTCGTCGTGATTCTAATGAGGTGCTGAACCTTGATGAATTAGATATGTGGGTGAGAGCATGTTCTCAACGAGTAGAGACATTTTGGAGAGTTATGCCCATGGCTTTTGAGAACCTAACGATTTTTCAACATATAGACACGTTGCAATATGAGACTATTCGAGGAAGAGGTTATCGACGATCAATTCGTAGGTTTCATCTTGAAGATTATATGTATCTGCAGCAGACTACGTCGATGACATTGGATATGACCGCATGGTGCACTATTTTACGAGTGCGTGAGGTGTTACCTTCTAGAGTACTCATGTTAGAGGGCCGTGATGTTGTTGTTTGGAAGGACCATGTGCATAATTGCACGCCATGTCATCTTCCCAACATCGGTGGTATCGTTGACCCAAGCTTAGTAGTTGTACGCGTAGGTTTGAGATGTATGTTGTGTGCATTTGTTAGTGGAGTAGTCCGTATGTTGGTGTGTGATGATTGTTCAAGAGGTTAGCACATGTCATTTTTCACTCCACCTCTTATTGTCATTTCTATTGGACGGTGGATTTGTCCTCGATGTATATAGTATGGATAACCAATTAGATCTTTGCGTGGTATGGATTGCAGACAAGCGACTAATGATGGAGCGATGTAGCACTCGGTCTTCTGATATTTGCACCCATGAAGGGTATATCACGTAGTTGAGATATAGAGCTATCTGGAGTTAAAGGGATCTAACCGTCAATAGAGGGCGATTTGGTACACTTGTGTATGTGTATGACCTCATCCATGTATTATGCGTACTGTAAACCCTCCGCGGTCCTATCGATCAACTACCCCCCCCCTCTCCCCCCGATCTCTCAACCTCCACGATCGTCATCCACGAATCTGCAACATGTCGGGCCTGTCTCTCACTCAGGGCTCACCTCTGATGGCTTTGATGGAAGCACACCATGATCTTGAAGGGAAAATGCTGAGTTCACTCATTCATAAACTTATCAACTAAAAAAATCTCCTTAAACACATCAACTAAAATCCTCCATTCTAACGACGTCTCTCAAGTTTTCACATGCTAAAAATATCTCACACTCTCTATATTACTCAAGTTGTCATTACGACAATGTGAAAATAAGGATGAGGAGCTCTTCTCTACTCCTCTATTTATACATTCTAGGTTTTTACTTTGGTACCCTCCGGTAACTCAGCCGTAACTACTTTTACCGGGTTTTACTAAGATATTACTTAAGGTAAAAGCATTAATCACATGAGCTTTTTACCTTTTCACATGGGCTTATTTCTTCAAAGTCAACAACTTCTAGAAGAATTCTAGAATATTCTCAAGGAATCTCGAATTTCCACCCCCCCTCTACACTAGGACCCACTAAAAAAGAAACATGTGGAATCTCTTCTTGTTTTTAATGCCCACAAAGTCTACAACTTTAATCCAACCACTAATATCAAGTCAAAAAGGAGATAAGGGATACTTTCCACCTCCTTTCTACCTTTTAGACAAGATGACAAGATAGTAGTGCTCACTCTTTAGCAAATATCTGAATTCTGCCAAAAGTACAGCTAAGTTTAACCATAACTAACTTTTAGCTAGTCATGACTAACTTGATATCTCCTAAAAGTACTTTGGCAGCAAATAAACATTCTCAACACTTAGTTAGAACTAAACACCTTACTAATAGACAAACTTCCTATGTGTAACCTAGGTCGTTACATTTTACCCTCGGACTAAATTTTCGCTCCGTCCTCGGAGTGAAGAGAGAACTTTCGTCGATGAAACAACTTCAACTTGTCATGATTTACCCGATCGAATCTCCTTCCTCCCGGCTCCTGAAGGTCATATGTGAAGTTGCTCCACACCTTATCTACAACAAAAGGACCAAAATATCTCGGAAGAAACTTCTTCCTAGCCCTCTTGAATCTGATAGCATCATACAACATAACCCAATCTCCGACTTGAAAAGGTTTTACCTCCCTCTTGCCCAACCGTTTGTCGTAACTCTTCTTTTGATACGCCTGAGCTCGTTCCATCCGGATCATTGCTACCGCTCGGGTCTCTTCCAACTCCATGAGTTGCTCCCTTCTTGATCTGACCACGTCTTCTCCTCTCGACCTCTTCAACTTTCGTTGAATAGTTTGAAAAGTATCCAATTCGAATTGGATTGGCAACTTGGACTCCACTCCATAAATCAGTCGAAATGGAGAGTACCCAGTAGAAGTCTTTGTTGTCGTTCGATACTCTCATAAGATGGCATGTAGTCTCTTATCCCAAGTATGTTTCGCAGTCTCAACACCAGCATCTTTGGCGAGCATCATACAAAGTGTAAGATTGGTCTTCTCCGCAAGACCATTAGCATTTGGTTTGTATGAGGTCGTTACTCGTGGCTTGATAGAAAAGTGTTGTAGCATAGCAGTAGTCATGCTCCCTACAAACTCTCCTCCTCTATCTGAGACCAACTCTAACGGACATCCAAATCTTGTGATGATCCTCTCCCATAGGAATCTACCGACTTCTATTTCATTGGTCTTTCTCAAAGGTCTAGCCTCTACCCACTTGGTACAATAGTCAGTGGCGACTACAATGTATCTATTGCCTCGAGGTGTCTTATTAAGAGGACCTACAAAGTCAATACCCCATTTCTCAAACGGCCCTAATACTAGAATTGATCTTAACGGAGGTGTTCTACTAGACTTTAGAGCAAATGCTTGACATACGTCACAAGTTTTGCAATAGTCTAAACACTCTTTGAAAATCCCTCTCCAGTGATAACCCGCATCCAAAATCTTGAAGGCTGTTATCTTACCAGCAAAGTGACCTCCGCAAACAGTTCTGTCGTGAAACTCGTGCATTAGCTTGAATGCCTCCTTCTGACCAACTGCTCTCCTTAGTAACCCATCTGCTCCTTGATGAAACAGAATTCCCTCCACCATGATGTAAGGTTTGCATCTCTTGATCGACGCGTTACGTTCTCGGGTATGCATACCTTATGGAAAAGAGCCATCTGCAAGAAAACTCCAGATTTCCTTGTACTCATCCGATATCTCCTCAATGCTTGTGATGGTCATCAGATGCTCGTCTGGAAACGAATCATCAAATGGTTCTTCTCCCTCATCATCATAAGCCCTCGACAAAAGATCAGCATTCGCATGCTTTTTCCCTGGTCTATCTTCGATCACATAATCGTATTCTGTTAGAAGGATCTTTCAACGAGCAATACGACCTTCGGCATTAGGCTTATTAAAGATATACTTTAAAGCCTTGTGATCTATGACTATGGAAAATTTCCCTCCTAGCAAGTAGTGTCGAAATTTCTTCAATCCAAAGATCACCGCTAATCCTTCTCGTTCAGTCACGGAGTAATTCTTCTCCGCTGGAACCATCTGCCTACTAGCATAAGCTATAGGATGATCATGCCCATCTCCATCTAGTTGACTTAATGTACATCCGATTGCTACATTGGAGGCATCCGTATACAGAATAAATGCTTTACTCCACTCAGGTTTAGCAAGTATAGGAGCTGTCACTAATGCCTTTTTCAGCTCCTCAAATGCTTCCTTTGCCTTCTGATCATGCACTATCAAGTCAAAATCAACTCCCTTCTTCATGTACATAGTCAAAGCTATTGCTTTGTTTGAGAAGGAAAAGACAAACCTACGATAATATCCAACCATGCCAAGAAACTGCCTCAACTTTGTCAAGTTGATCGGAAATGGAAGATCCACAATCTTCTTCACCTTCTCAGGATCTACCGCAATTCCATTCTTGGAAATGATGTGCCCTAACAACAGACCTTCTTCGCAGCCAAAGATGCACTTCTCTGGATTTAGAGAAGCGTTGGCTTGCTCCAATCGCTGCAAAACTTTGATCACATGATCAAAGTGGTCCTCCTTTCTTCCGTACACACAGAAATCGTCAATGAAATCTCGAACAAACTTCCCTATGAATGGTTCAAACACCTTGTTCATGAACCTTTGAAACGTGGCCGGAGCATTACACAATCCGAATGACATCACCCGAAATGCAAATGTTCCCCAAGGAGTAGTGAAAGTAGTCAACTGTTGGTACTCCTGTGCTATCTTGATCTGGTTATACCCACTATAACCATCACCAAAGCTGTACCACTCATGACCAGCAACTTCCTCCAAAATCTCATCTATAAATGGTAGAGGATAATAATCCTTCTTGGTAACTGCATTCAGCTTCTTATAGTCTATGCACACTCGGAGCTTACCATTCTTCTTCTTGACAATCACAATGGGTGAAACCCATTCTGAGTTCTCCACCTCATAGATGAAACTCGCCTCCTTCAACTTGTCTATCTCCTCCTTGACCATCATTGCCGTTGTGGGGTTGACCCTTCTCTGCTTCTGTCGAACTGGTCTTGCGTGCTCCTCCAATTCGATTCGATGAGTCTCGAGAGTCACCTCCTTCAAATCCTTATAGCTGAAAGCAAACACATGGATATATTTTCGAAATATATCTAGGAATCTACTTTTCTCTTCTTGAGTGACATTGATACCAAACTTCAGGATAGAGAGTCTTCTCACAATCTCTGCCTCACTCAACTCTTCTTTGTCAGGATCTTTCTCCACTGCTAGTCGAGGTAACAAGTCAATAGCACTAAGCTGATGTAATGATTCATCTCGATCAAATCCTTCGTCCTCAGACGAGGATTCTTGATCGTAAGAATTTCCGGTATCTACTTCTGAGACACTCTGATCATCCTCCGTATCAGATGCCCAGTAGTCACTAGTGGGTCTATCGGAGTCAGAAGTCACAACTCCAACACTCGAGAGAGGAACTATCACTCTATGATCTCTAGGCCCAATCCGTAAGTATCCCTTGTGCCACTTATCCGTGGTGCGCACAGCTCTCAACCAAGACCTACCTAGGAGCAAATCATAACTAGAGTCCTTTAACACTTGAAAGGATATCAATGTTTGAACTCCCATCACAGACACGACCACCTTCTCTAACACACCAAGAGGTCTTACCCGTTGCTTGTTACCCATCCCCACGATAATGCTAGCCGGGCGAGTTGGTTCCATCCCCAACTTCTTCATCAACCTCTCCGATATGGCGTTTACAGCCGACTCTCCATCCACCAATACGTCAGAGACGTAGTGATCATTCAACCGGACTTCAATCTTTGAAGCCCTAGTGCATACCTCTGAAGCATGCACATCCACCACACCTACTCCCACTGACTTTGATGTCTTGCTCTTGGGTTTCTTCTTCTTGCTTCTCTTAGAACTCAGTCCTCCTCTGAGTTCCCTTCGTAAGCTGGGATTAAGTGCGATCAGTTGTCCAACAGTGATGTTGGCTTTCTGAGCACCCACATCTTCAACCACATCATATCCCGCTTGGGAAGATGAAATGGTGAAATCCGCCATCCCCAGCTTCCTTCTTGGCTCCCTTGGTGTACTCGAAACATTACTCGAACGAGTACTTCTACTTGCTGACTCTTCCATGAAAACCGGTTCATCAGAAAATCGAGTTCTTTTCCTTTCTTGAGCTAAAAGCTCCACCGGTGCATGAGAAGAGTTTGAACTCTCTCCTTTCTCGTAGATGGGATCTCGCACGACATCGATAGTAGCCACCCCTTTATCTCGTCCTTGTGATGGATTTCCTCCACCCACATTCATCCTGACAGCTTCGGCATTTCTTGCTCCATTGTTAGGACAATTTCGCTGGAAATGAGAACCGCCACACGGCCAACAAGTGATTCCTCCAAAGTTACCTTGGTTGCCTCCAAAGTTATCTTGATTTCCTCGGTTGGGATTGTTGTTGTAACCTCTTTGACCTCCTCCTCCACCTTTGTTCCTCCATTCGCGTAACTGCACCACGTTTATCTTGAGATCTGCAAGAGTATCGGTGATGCTCTTCAACTCAGCATGGAAATCCGAGGTGGCAGTAGACATCGTTGTAGGGACAAATGGTCTTGACACCACCGTTGGAGTAGGAGCTGACGTTGAAGCAATCACCAATTGTGATGGTGCAGATGCTACCGTTGTGGTTACACCAAGAGTCGGAGTCGACACCAAAGCGGCATGATGCGGTTGGATGATATCCCCTTCATCCAAACTCTCTTTCATATTTGTCGCAATCTTGATGACCTCCGCTTTGGTTGTTGGCTTCTCGTACCTCACTTGGGTTCGAATTGAAGGTCTCAAGCCTCCTACCAAGTTCTTGGTCAACACTGCTCCAATCCCCGTCATCGTTAGCTCCACATTGTCTCCACTCTTCCGTAAGATTGTCCGAAACCTTTGCTCCAACTTATCCACCCTTTCGGCATATTGTCAAACTTTCTCGTCGTCTCGTTGCTTCAAATGAGTATGCTCCACCATGAGCTTCTCATAACTCTCTTCTGGAAGAAATTCTTCGATGAGTGCATTACTCAACGTCTCCCATGTGTCCTCAACTGCACCAGGTGTCTTGCTCTTCACTCGGTCTTCATACCACGTAAGAGCAAAATCTTCTAAAAACTCTGGCAGTAACAACACCCATTCTTCCTTCCTTCTCACGTTGTTTCCGATGCAACCCCTTTTGAAGTCTCGTACAAATGGTTTTACATCTTCATTGTCCTTCCCATGAAACATTGTCCTTCATTGTCCTTCACATGAAACTTCCTCATCTTGTAACTATTCTTTCTACCCTTCTAATTTTTGTGCAATAACTACTCGTTAAAAGAGTACGAACATCACCAATTCCATTCGCGAATAATCTACATAGGTAAAATGAAAGGATATGGTTGTAACAACACCTCTTGTGCCATCTCTTCTCCCAAGGTAATCATGAGTCTGAGTCGCATCACCGCCTTCTCCACCATCCGAATGACGATCTCCATCACAACTCAGCTGAGTCCTCTTTTGAAGTCGACAACTTCTCCGTCTCAGCTCTTTGAGTCTCGTCCAACTTCTCGACTACTGACGTAAGTAAGGCGGCCACATCGACGCACTTGTGTCCTCTTGATAGATCACCCACTCCACAACTTGGACAAGGATCTTCTCCTAGAAGATGAATTGGCGCTGGTGACGATGGACCCACTCGAAGACTTAAATCAGTAAACTCCCGCTTCCCTTTAGCTCTCTCGGTTCTGATTCTAGTTGGACAATTCACTACTTTATGTCCCAACCCTCTACAGAAATAACACCACAAGTCGGTTTCTACTCTTCTCTTCGGAGATTCTACTTGAGGTTTTGTACTAGGGTTCTCAAACTCAACGATAACCTCTTTCGAGCTCTCTCCGACGCTTACTATGACATCTAAACCTTGAGGAAGGTTTCTAAGTCTAACTTTCCAATCTTTCGAACTTCCACTCATGTTGCACCTTCTCAACCATTAATTGGACAAAGTATCATAGAGAAAAATAATTCTACATTACTTTCTTAACTCTTCCGAGCTTTATATTGGAATTCGTGTATTATACATGCTATACACGAAATAAAATCTAATCTAAAATTAACTATCGAAGATATGATCCTCCTCACCATCGTTTGTACTAATCACAATAGACATCTTGAACTCACTCTTGTAAGGATCCAACTCTACTTCACCAGGAGCATTCGTGGCCTCCATAGTGAATGATGCTTTAAACTCGGCTTTCTTCAAATCTGTGTCAATGGTCGCGGAAGCTTCTTCGTATAGGGTAAAGAGGGCACCCCAAGTGCTATAGATGCGGATTCGTAACTCATCTATACTTAACTTGGGCTTCTCCGTCTCTGTTTGAACTCCTAAACGTCTCCTCTTCCACCTCGTCATTCGAACCGGATTCCCCATGAAGTATCTTCAAAACCTCCTTGTATGCCGAAACGTATATCTCTTAGTTGGTAAGAGATCTCTCCAAGATTTTTGTGGTCTCTAGTAGCTCAACCTCCAAGCTACTAAATCATGAAGTTTCAACAGAAACTTCCCTAATCAGAAGAGATGGTGATGACTGTATAAATTTTCAGAGAACTGAAATTTGTATATTTTCACTTCCCTCATGGTTGTCAACCCCCTCCACTTTGAAAAATTCTTTCTCCCTCTTCAGACCTCATCTTCTCATGATTTCTTTTGTCCTGGATAGCTTATCAGCCACTCTAAAACACTTGAAAGTTTCTCAGGAAAATAAAATTCACAGAAAATCTGACACTGACTGTAAACTTTTTCTAGAGAACAGAATTCCTCAACTCTCACGAATAGACCCCCTCAACTTTGAAAATTCATTGCTCCCTCTCTAGACCACCTTTTCCTATGATTTCTTTTGTCTTAGATAGGTTATCAGCCAATCTAAAACACTGGAAAGTTTCACAGGAAAATAAATTCACAGAAAAGTTGACAGCGACTGTACAAATTTTCCAGAGAGCAGAATTTCTAAACTCACAAATTTATCTCCTCTAATAACTTTTCTCTCCTCCTTTCTCTACAACTCTTGTTGCACCTTCTTTCAACTCTCCTCAAACCCTTTCTAAGTGAACAAGATGTAAAGAATGACTTCGAACGCGTCATATATCACTACGGGATACACGAAAGGTTCTAATGTTGCTAACATCGCGTTAGCTCTCTCTCCTCCCAACGTTCTCTTCATGTGCTCTCTCATAATCTCCTTTTGTCGAATATAGAAATGAACTCTAAACATCATTCAACGATCCCTTCAAGTGAGGTCCCGGCAACGAAACCAAAAATGTAAATCCTCCGCGGTCCTATCGATCAACTACCCCCCCCTGATCTCTCAACCTCCACGATCGTCATCCACGAATCTGCAACATGTCGGGCCTGTCTCTCACTCAGGGGTCACCTCTGATGGCTTTGATGGAAGCACACCATGATCTTGAAGGAAAATGCTGAGTTCACTCATTCATAAACTTATCAACTAAAAAAATCTCCTTAAACACATCAACTAAAATCCTCCATTCTAACGACGTCTCTCAAGTTTTCACATGCTAAAAATATCTCACACTCTCTATATTACTCAAGTTGTCATTACGACAATGTGAAAACAAGGATGAGGAGCTCTTCTCTACTCCTCTATTTATACATTCTAGGTTTTTACTTTGGTACCCTCCGGTAACTCAGCCGTAACTACTTTTACCGGGTTTTACTAAGATATTACTTAAGGTAAAAGCATTAATCACATGGGCTTTTTACCTTTTCACATGGGCTTATTTCTTCAAAGTCAACAACTTCTAGAAGAATTCTAGAATATTCTCAAGGAATCTCGAATTTCCACCCCCCCTCTACACTAGGACCCACTAAAAAAGAAACATGTGGAATCTCTTCTTGTTTTTAATGCCCACAAAGTCTACAACTTTAATCCAACCACTAATATCAAGTCAAAAAGGAGATAAGGGATACTTTCCACCTCCTTTCTACCTTTTAGAC
The DNA here is from genome assembly GCA_036924285.1 of Asterella californica. Taxonomy (NCBI): domain Eukaryota; kingdom Viridiplantae; phylum Streptophyta; class Marchantiopsida; order Marchantiales; family Aytoniaceae; genus Asterella; species Asterella californica. Next base: position 26,628,617 of record JAYKYS010000006.1, on the reverse strand, counting down.
AAGATGACAAGATAGTAGTGCTCACTCTTTAGCAAATATCTGAATTTTGCCAAAAGTACAGCTAAGTTTAACCATAACTAACTTTTAGCTAGTCATGACTAACTTGATATCTCCTAAAAGTACTTTGGCAGCAAATAAACATTCTCAACACTTAGTTAGAACTAAACACCTTACTAATAGACAAACTTCCTATGTGTAACCTAGGTCGTTACAGTACGTGTGGTGTACCTCTGGCAGTGGATGTATGTTGTGTAGCAATGTGTATGCACACGACAGTTGTCATGTCAGTTTAGTACCTCGGCTAGGTTGACCGAGTGCGAATTGGTTAATCTCGATAGGGTCGTTAGTGCCGTTAGGACGAGTTCTTCGGATAGCCCACTAGGGATATACTTTGTAGGCATGGCTTGGAGGTCTTAGTTCTTCGAGTTGAGCCCTCAAGCTCCTGGCTATAGTGGATAGTCTTGGTGAGTGCAATCTGGATTCTCTACGAGCACAGAGTGGATTTAGCTTGACTTTAGTTATTATTTAGTGCCAGTTGGCATGGTGGAGTGAATACATACTGTTTATCATTGTGGTACACTTGTGTATGTGTATGACACCGTCTAGGTGTTAAGTGTATGTGTGGTGTATCTCTGACAGCGATGTATGTTGTGTAGCGACGTGTATGCACACGACAGTGAAAATATAGACCAGCAGATATGTTACATAAGGATCCAGCTTGAAAACAGTTCAACAAAATTTTACCTTCACTTGATCTTGGATATTAAGTTCAACATATAATGAACGTCCACAGACATCATTCATGGCCATAGACTTGAGTGACTTTGAGACATGAGATGGTAGATTCAATTTGAAGTTTGATAACTTTCCAATTATATTTGGTTCGTCTGGTCTACTTGTTGGCTCTGCTCGGTAAATATATGCTTTGTCGAAGTATGGGTTCTTCATTTGCATCTTGTTACACATGTAAAGAGATACAAAGAAATTAAAAGATGACAGTTCTAGCATTGACTCTTGAAGAAAAGATGAGGTCTGAAAAAGAACAACACGTCGTGTTGCAACTGAGACGAACAAAATCAAAGTATGATCAGATGGTCAATCCGCTAGGAGGGCGAAGACACTTAGTTAATGTTCAAAGTAGAATTCGCACAAAAAGATTACAACTACTACAACTATCATCAACAAATTCTATTAAATATTGTGAGATTACATCCACTTGCTCAAAATCGGTATTCATGAATGTATCTCATGATGTATCATCTGTATTGCAGGTGGCAGCCCGACTTCGTGTACTGTTAGGTGCATCCATCGAGTGTAGCGAGAGAGACACATGTGTAGGCAATGGAGTACAAGAAGTTATATTGGATGAAGTCTGAATTGACAGATAAACTCGAGGTAATTCAAGAAGGTATCGCTGTGAACAAAGTATCTCATTGCACTGCATTGTTCAGTAACTATCTTCTTATGTACAATAGCACAAAGAGAAATGCAATAAGACTTTGAAAGAGATTAGAATAAATGAAGAGCGTATCATTTTGACGCATTTGACTTGTAGATGATTGAGTTCGTCTGGATGAGCTTTTGAGACATACATATTCATCGATCCCTTGTCAATCTGTAAGAGTGTTGTAAAGCGTACGATCCAAGACTCGAAAGGTTTGATCTTGACTCTACTTATGAGAGAAGCATGGGCGAATGATCTAGCCTTTTCTAGTTTGATGACTCCAATCGATTTTACGGATAATTGTAATTTCCCAAGCTGCTCTCTTGAAATAAGATCTTGCGTTGTCTTTAGGGACGTAACAGCCATCAGCACTACAATTAGTTTTTCTGATATCGAGAGGCGTAATAATTCATCACATCTTGTATTTAAAGAACTAGCATTGGTACACTTTTCATCATTTACAGATTTATCGGGAGCTACAGTCGGACCGATTCTCTATAACTGCAAAATCAGAAAAATATTTCTCAAAAAAGATGATTGGTTCTGTCTCAACGACTGAAAGATAGTGTGTACTAATCTTCTTACCTCCACCGTGCTTTAGATAATTTACAAACCACTAAGAGTATATCTCCTCCACATTCCATCTAAATGCTTGTATACTTCCATGTAGCATGAACTGGAGATTCTAGAGTCTTGGTTCTCGCTGTCTCTTGTACTCTTTGATGATATTTTTTCTCTCCCGTAAGGATGAAGATGACCGCGTTAATAAAGCATGGACTTCTTCGTCTCTCTCAAACCAACTTAGAACTCTTCAAAGTTTGGTTGTGCGTCAAGTCCTGCTCGGAATGGAATTAAGCAAGATATTTTTTTCCATATAAGTGATGCTCATCTTTGGTACGCCTGCTGGACGGGCTTGGAAAATCCTATCATAAGATGCTCTAGGATCACAGATAGTCACTTTGTGAGATTAAACATTTAAACAATCAATCTTGTAAGATTTTCTTCCACGCTGGAAGGAATGCGTATTATCTTATGAGTTCTGCGCACTTCATGTTCTATTCTAGTTTCTCTCCGGACAGGAAGGTGATGGCTCGTATCTTGGTAAAATTGAAGCAAACATTGAAGCCTGATAGTCTTTCCGTAAGAGAAATCTCCTCGGTTGACAACTCTGCACGAGTTAACCTTGGAAAAACATAGCCATCTACTCCTTGTGCTAGAAAAGATGATAATATCTCCAAAGAACATCCTAAATAGATACGCAGCTAACTGATCAGCTCTTATGTACTATAAACACTCCATCTCTAGACAAGATGGAAATCCATTCCTAACCCACTGTGACATTCTTACAGACATAGATCCTTGCGGTCAAAAAATGATCTTGAAAAACAAACACGATCGCTCGTCTGTTCTCCTTATCTACTCTTCTTCACTATCGGCACATAGACAGAGATTCTTGTGGCCAAAAAACGATCTTGGAAAATAGATGCAATCACTCGTCTCTTCTCTTTATCTACTCTTCCTCACTAACGGCATGTAAACATGATCACTCCTCTGTTCTCTTTATCTACTCTTCTTCACTATCGGCATGCGTACATAGTATATATTGTGTTTATGATGTCATCTTTTGAATCTGATTGCGGTGGAACCGAGTTCGTTGAGAAGTTTGACATTCTCGTTTGATGATGGTGGCTAATGTTGGATTCCCGCTTGACTATCACAGGCCCCCACCCTCCAGACGGCTTTCACCGGAAACCTCCTACCCTCGTCTCCACTCACACGTCTAGCACAGGAATAGAAGAGAAATCTCTGCGCTCTGTAAGAGCTTTACACGTTTTACACTGAAGGGTGTTGCAATAAGGACCTTACACGTATGTGTAAAGAAGCATCTTACATGCTCGATACTGAAGAGTTGTATAGTAAGACCATACCTATTTCTTTCAATAGTGAAAGATGGTACTATAAATATTTACCAAGAGTTCTAGCTATGAGACTCGTTCGTGAACAAAGAATATTTACTAAGATTTTAGTTCTGATCAAGAAAACATGGATGTTTTCTCAAAATGACCGCAGGTGTCCCTTATTTGCTTTTTATCCAATTCCGCTGTGAAATTTACAATTATAAATATGCATCCAAAGTGCATTTTTGGCCCGACAGAATAAAAAGACAAGCATGGAGGAAGACAAAGAGTCTACAAAACGCGATTGGACAAACACTACAGTTATCATCGAACTTGTGTACCTATTTATTACTTTCAGATTATCAGCTCTTCAAGAAGTGTTAGTTGGAATTCTTGTAAGTGTTTTATTTTTAAATATAAATATTTTTAAATCAAAATATATTTTGAAATTATAAATACTGAGGGGTTAACTGCATATGACATGCCGGAGCTTCTGAATAGAACCATAAGTCATGTGGTTTCAGTCACTCGCCATAAGATCAGTTTGCTGTCCTGTCAAAAATAGATTTAGTGTCAAAGAGTTAGATGATAAATTTTAAACAGTTTTTCATATTCCTCTCTCGCTATAAATATATCATGTAAAAGATGATGTAATAGTTTTGATGAGCTGCAAATTACTACATATGAATAAGATTACCAAGTTAAATGCTTTTTAAACCACTGTACAAAATGTTAGTTTCATAAGTAACTATTATAGCTGTAAGAAGAGATTCTGCACTAGAAAAAAAGTAGTCAAATTTATTTCACCAATAATTACCTTCGTATTACTCCTGAAAGAGATCAATTATCAAGTTTTTCAGCTGCTTTTTTATGGAATAAGGAAATGTGTCCAAACTTTCTTGACAAGTTCTGAGTTCATACATGATAAAAGTTCAGAAATCAATGGGTTACTCAATGCATGAGATATACGAGTTTTTTTGATTTTTTGTTATTTAAATGGTATACTGTTTGCTCCTACTCCTCCACTTTATGGACAAGTTAAACGGTTATGCAGAAAATTTAAACTGTTATGCACAAATTTAACCGGTACGCAGAAAATGATTTTGATGACTACTTCTTCATCCCAACTTGGAAATTTGTAAAATAAGGAATCAAATTAAAGCATTCAAGTTTCAAAAGTTTTACAAGTTATAATTCATTTCAAAACAAACTACTTAGTATTAAAAGTGCTATGGTAACTCATGACATCATATTTATGGAGAAATTTAAATGTTATGCAGAAAATACTTTTTAAATTCATACATGATAAACGTTATGAGAACAATGAGTTATTCAATGGAGGAGATATACGAGTTATCCTCAATTTTCGTCCTTTAAATGGTATATCGTCATGTTGTTTATTCACGTAAATAACATGAGAATTCACCCAAGGAGACATCCGATGAAAAAAAAACCTCGAGATTCTTTCTAGAGCGAAATTGGGTTCGCTTTACGTGTGTTTCCTCTGGTGTTTGGAGGCAGGATTTTCTCTGTAGTCGACTCTAAAGGGGTACAAAAAATATTCGCTCTACGGCTAAAAAAAAGGATGTTTCACAGCCGCGCTTTTCCCTCCTCGCTATTTTTGGTCAATATCTGGCGCTGTTTCGTCGTTTTTTCGATTTCTTAAAACCGCAGTTTGCACTTCTACTTGTCTACTGCTAGCAGTCCAGTTTTAACTGTAGTCCGCACTTCTTCTGCAAGTGGTCCGTTCCTACTGCAAGCTGTCCGGTTACGTTGTTTCCAAGCAAAAACTGCTTGCGAGTCTCCACGACAACGATACAATGAGCGGTGGCAAAAACTGATCATCTTCGGTTTTATTTCATTGTACAGTGGTAGTAGACATAAAGTTCGGACGTCAGTGAACATAGAATCTACTGACCGAAGCAAGGGTAGCCTATATACGTGAAAACTTTATAAAATAAAGTTTCGAAAGGTAGAAAAACTGTGTGTACAAACTGTGAGTACACAGCAACGAGAAACTGAAAAGAACTGTATGATACTCGTTAAACCTGTGTGTTCAAACCGTGAGTACACAGCAACGAAAAACTGAAAAGAACTGTACGATACTCGGCACAGGAGCCGTGGCAGCTACATGCGCGCTGTACAGAACATGAGGTTTAAACCATCCGCGTAAACGGTCTGCACTCCGTTTCCTGCGCAGCGGCCATCTGCTCACAGAAGAGTCTTCAGTCTGCTTCCTGCCACAGCGGCCATCTGCCTACAGAGGGCTCTGCACTTCGCTTCCTGCAACAGCGGCCATCTGAACGGTCTCTACTCTGCTTCCTCGTACAGCGCCTTCCTCGGTTCCTGCCACAGCACAGTCTACACGAGCGAGGTAGTGAAATTCAGAAAAAGAAGAAAAATATGCAAGGTATAATGAAGAAAAAATTTTACCTTCAGCTGCACGTTGTGATGTCTTGTCACGAAGTAGAGCGCTACAAAGAGGAATGTAGTCTGGAAAAGCTTGCACCGCTTCAAAAAGGGGACAAGCATTCATTGGCGGGGAAGGCAGATCCAATGATTGTTCCTCTTCTTGAGGAGTTTGACTAGTAAAGTATCGGCGGCGATCCTCTGGTTTGGAAAAGAAGATAGTATCGATATCGTCCATCGTTACTGTCTGCGGGTGCACGATCGATTTTCACAGAGCCTCATTCCTCGCTCGCTGTATACCGTTCCTCATCAACCATTTACAAGACGGTGAATATTTGCCACAGCGGATCATGGAGCGAAGACACGTACGAAGAGTGCTACCCAGGGGATGCCGGCACCTGTACTTACTGAACTGGAGAGCGCACTGAAGTATATTGTTACTGTTCAATTCGACCCTATTTTTAGTGTCAGCAGCTCCTAAAAGTGTGAACAACTCATCGCCATCTGCAAGCATAGAATTGGAAATTTTTTTCATACAACATCGATGATGCAGCTCGGATTTATCCTTCATACAGTAGCCTATCATACCTACAAAGGTATGAAGGCCCCTGTTATTCAGCCTCTTAACACATAGTTCAGCTTCCAGTGGTCTAGCAGTCCCCTTCCAACCAAGGACAGTCACCAATCCATTTTTAACGTCCACCGGGCTGCTGGCCTGCAAAGACAGAACACCTTGCACGTGGAGATGTAATAGAGCTGCTCCTCGTTCGACCGAAATGAGGCCACTATCACACTCCCGTTGCAGAAACGCACAAAGAGACCCCCAACAAGACAAGTCAAGATCCCCACCAGTTTGTCCGATAGTAACCGAAACTTCAAGACTCTTCAGATAGGCACTTCTTCTGGAGCGAGGAAGAGGTGGATTGCTCGCGCGAGTCGCGCGAGCAGCTTGTCTCATCTGCATCTGAGGGAAAACGACAATGCCTACAACCTATCCTATAGAGTCTAGTATTAACAGCTTTGCATACAAAAGTCAAACTGAACCGGCTTTGCCTTCACTCGCTCGAATCAATCACTCTTGAATCGATCTTCTCAACCAAGAAGCGCTCTTGCTGCGGGAAGCTGAAATGTGCTAATGCGCTTCCTGCGCATCTTCCCTGTAGTTTAGGGATTTCGACCCTAGATGACCTACTCGACCTACCCACCTTCTTGGTGTTACCTAGTAGGTACACCTACTCCTTTACTTGAAAATCCGTGGTTAGGCTCCGCGGTTGCTGTCTTCCGGAAGACACGTGTCTTCCGTCTTCCATCGTCCGCCGTCTTCCGTCTTTCGAAGACACAACTGAGAAGACGCTTCCCGGAAGACGGTCGTCTTCCGAAGAAGTCTACTTCTTATTACAAAAAGCTCGTAAGATCATCTTCCTTCTAAGGAAGCCGTAATCTTAAGTAACAATGCTTCTTCAGTTATACAAACAAGTTATTAATCTTAAAAATTTCAAAAATTCATGAATCCTGTAATTTGTGGGCACCACATACGCCCACCCTCACATGTTTGCGTCTCCGCAAACATCAGCGCTTCATCACTTCTTTTCACGTCCTGTACTTCTTGACACGCCACCCATTTACACGAGTGATCATCAAGGTACCGTCCAACTCTTCCAACTGCAAGGAGTCATTGTCGAAGACCTCCAAGACGCGATAAGGACCCATCCAGCGAAGATGAAGTTTCCCAGGGAACTTAAGATGTCGATTGTCGTAGAGAAGAACCAAGTCCCCATCTACGACGGTCACCTTCTTCAGCTTGCCATCATAGTTCACCTTACGTTGCGCTTATACTTCATACATCTTCTCCAAAGCTGCATTCCTGTCTTCTTCAAACTCTACAAAGTTCAGAAGACGCTGCTCTTGACTTTCCTCTTCTTCCATGCGTTCGGTTACGGCTAACTTGTAAGTAGGGACCTCTAACTCGATGGACACAATAGGTGTCATGCCATAAGTTAGGTAGAAAGGTGTCTTCCGGGTTGTGACTTTGGGTGAAATCCTGAAAGCCCATAACACAGATGGAAATTTCGTGTCCCAATCATACGCATGGTTAACAGTTACCTTATTCAGGATATTACATAGAAGACCATTCGACTTCTCTGTCAGTCCGTTAGCTTTCGGGTTGTACGGCGTTGTCTTCTGATGCTGTATATTGGGTCAGGAGGGAAATATTCTCATTTAAGAAATGAGTACCCCTATCTGATACCAATTCCAGCGGACATCCGTATCGAGTGATAATGTTGTGCCAAAGGAACCTGGCTACTACTGCGATGTCGAGTTGAGAGTCTTTCTTGGGGAGGGCGGACCTCTTGACTGTGACCGATCAGAGAAAGACGACCAGAAAGGAAAATAGGTTTCTGCCGACGATGAAATCTCAAACCACAGCCTCTTGTGCCCACCGTTTACAAAAACAAGCACTCCAAACACACCTTAGGTACACATATAGGTCTCTCAAGATCCAAATATCTTTATTTCAGTGTCGCTGCATCATCAATCTCTTCAACTGTAAAAAAAATTCTCTCTCTTCCTCTCATGCGTGCCTCTCTCTCCCGTCAATCAGTTCTCAGCCAAAAGTCTACCAAGTACGTCTCAACCCGAACCTAATAGTGAATTTCGGACCCCTGAAACTTATTTCTCTCTTCGCCTCAGCTAAAACTCTCAAAAACTTGATCCAGCGTCGATCAAAAGTCCTCTGTAGATTTTCAAACGATCTCTCTCAATAAAACTGCCTCCTGAGAGCAAATTCTCTTCCGAATCGTTTATTAGACAACGTCCAAGCTTAAAACTCCTGCCCCTCTCTCTACGATGGTCTCCCAATTCAATCTGTCAATAATTTGATCTTCCCCCAGCCTCCTAACTTCTCCTGCGTGTCCTTAACTCCCAATCTCTAATCCTCCTCCTTCCGCTTCCGCTCTCTCAGAAAAAAAAATCCTTTTCAAAAAATGTCCACGATCCCAAGTCGCCGCAGGTAAATAACCTAAAAGTTAAGGTCCCAGCTTAAGCTGCCCCCCTGCTGTCCTTATAAGCGCAGTCACTTACCAGAAGCAGGGTCCTAGCTAAGCTGCCCCCCTGCTGTCCTTATCGATGACCCCCTTTTTAACTCTAATTCTCCTCCTTTCGCTTCCGCTTCAGCTGTCGCTGTAATCTTCCGCTGTAATCTTCCGGTTCCGCTTCCGCTGTAATCTTCCGCTGTAATCTTCACTTCCGCTTCCGCTGTAATCTTCCGCTTCAATCTTCCGCTTCCGTTGTAATCTTCCACTTCAATCTTCCGCTTCAAGCTCTCTAAGAAACATTTCTCGAGAAAAATGTCCGCTTCCGCTTCAGTTTTAAGGCACCTGCTAAAGATGTTCCCCTGATTAATTGACTGATCAGCAAAAATTTCCCGTGCTCTCGATGCCATCTTGATGCCACCCTGAATATACTACAAACCATCCAATGTAGGCCGAAGCCCCAACACTTATGAGGTTGCCCCACAGGGCTTACAGCCCCCCCATATGCGCACCAGGTATCTCCCATAGTATATTCAGGATGACATGCGGAGGCTTAGGCCAGGAAGCCCACGATTAAGGGAGATACCGGTCTCCCGCCCCTAGATATGCAAGACGTGGCTGCATATCCAACATAGACTCCCTTCCAGGAGGCCAACATGCCGGAATAGGAACCAGAGGCCGGGGGGATTGATCGTGAGACCACTTCCCTCCTAGGCAGGCGCCCTATCACTGGGATGGCCTTTGGTTCCGTTCTAAAAGCATTTAAAATTTGTACACATGCTTTTACTGTAGAAATTTTTCTGCAAAGTCTTTACTAGCCTTTTCTGTGCTAACTTCTCTGTACGACTCCATTTTTAATGAATAAGGAGTCAAACTATAGTATTTGTAAACACCTACACGCTCACGCTATCAGATTCTGAGTTCGAGTCACGAGCTAGAATCGACGGATTTCTCTCTTTCACATATTTCACAGCCTAAAAATCGTACTAACTATTGCTTAAAACACTTTCTGTCAAAACTAGAAGCATGAGGTCGTTCTCCTCGTCGAGCTTTGCATTCTGATGTCTTTCGACTCCCTTAGGGGTGATATTCCAACCCAAGTTAAGGGGCAGCTTGTCAAGCATAGCCCCAGCTTAGCTCCTACCTAGCTTGTTAAGCTGCAGGGCAGCTTCCTTTACACAATATAAAAAAAAATTCTCTCTGCAATACTTTTCACTGTACAGACCCATGTACAATACGACATTCACCCCCTCCAAACCTGCACATCCTCTGGTATGTGCCAATCCGTCACTGATCCTCGTTGTCTTCCAAATCGTCTTCGCTCTCCTCGACCGCCTCAGAAAGGTCTTCATTCACTCTTGTCTGCTCTGAACTTAAGAACTCAGCTAGCTCCACAGCCTCCCCTCTCTTCTTGAATATCTTCACTCGTTTCCCAGCAACTGGAAGCCTTAAAGGCGTGCCATCTAGCTCTTGCAAGGAATAACTAGCATTCTGATGTACATTAGAGACGAGGTACGGGCCAAACCATCTTCTCGAAAACTTTTGAATTGTAGAGTGTTGGTTCTCCAATGTGCTGTCGTATACCAACACCCAGTCTCCAACTTGTATCGGTTTTGGTCGAAGTCTATGAGTCTTATCAAACCTCTCCTTGTTCCCAAGTCGAGCCGCCTTCAGCCGTAGCTGCGCTTCAGCGAGATCCTCCTCTCTACATTCTAGCTGTCTGATTCATAGTTAGAGAAGCTGCACACGGTCCACATTGTCCTCCCATGGCAAGGTAGCCCAAGTAGGAAAGTCTTCTTCTGTTGACATCATCGGTTTTTGTCCTAACATTAACTCAACAGGAACAGTGAAACAGTAGAACAGTGAGTTGTTCTATCCGCCCATAAAGCAAAAGGGAGTAACCTAGGCCACTCTCTATGCTTACCATCACACGCCTTCATCAAAGCTTGAACTATTGATGGATGTCCTCGTTCGCTCTTGCCAATCCCCTCTGGATTCATCCCAGTAGTAAGCTTGAGCTTCACACCATATCGAGCAAAAAACTCTTTCGCTTCCGTACCACGTAATTCTCCTCTATCTGCCCGTAGCCTTCCTACAGACCCATATCTACAGATAATATCTTCAAGAACAAACTTACATATCCCTTCTGTGGTCTTCGTCCTTAAAGCTCGTCCTTCTACAAAGTTGGAGAGATCCTCACGAGTCAAAACCAAATATCGCATGCCCCATAACCCCAGAGGCATTACCACCAAGTCGAAAATCCACTGGAAGTGAATACAAGGCGGATAAGTTGGCATGAGACCGTCTCTATACCGCATCTTTGAGTAGAACTGGCAATGCAAGCAGGAACTGATGTAGTTCACTATATCCTGATACAGACCTTTCCACCAGTACCTTTCCTTCAACTTGACATAGGTAGCCCAAATCCCTCGATGTCCGACCCATAAGGTATCATGGAACTCTTTCATTAGTTGCTGCTTAGTCTGCAGATCGTCCACTACTCGTATGAACATCCCATCTCTCCTCTGTGGCCGTCTCCAAAGATACCCATCATGTAGAAGATAGTTGTAAGCTAGTTTCCTTATCTCTCTGAACTCTACCTTACTCCATCTCTCTTGCCTCTCCAACAAGCTCAGATAATACCCTATGTCACGAATTCTACCTGTGTAAAGCTCCTCTCTAAACATCAACGGCTCCAAGTTCGTAGCCCGTCGACTAACCTGACACTGAGCATCCTTTCTCTCCTCTTCCTCAGCTTCTGAAATCATGACATCCTCGTCTACAAATCGAGCTCTTGACAACATATATGCGACCATATTCTCCTTTCCTCTTATATGCTTCAGCTCAGAGAGATACCGGTCTCCCGCCCCTAGATATGCAAGTATCTCCCATAGTATATTCAGGATGGCATGCGGAGGCTTAGGTCAGGAAGCTCACGATTAAGGGAGATATCGGTCTCCCGCCCCTAGATATGCAGGACGTGGCTGCATATCCAACATAGACTCCCTTCCAGGAGGCCAACATGCCGGAATAGGAACCAGAGGCCAGGGGGATTGATCCCGAGACCACTTCCCTCCTAGGCAGGCGCCCTATCACCGGGATGGCCTTTGGTTCCGTTCTAAAAGCATTTAAAATCTGTACACATGCTTTTACTGTAGAAATTTTCCTGCAAAGTCTTTACTAGCCTTTTCTGTGTTAACTTCTCTATACGACTCCATTTTTAATGAATAAGGAGTCAAACTATAGTATTTGTAAACACCTACACGCTCACGCTATCAGATTCTGAGTTCGAGTCACGAGCTAGAATCGACGGATTTCCCTCTTTCACATATTTCACAGCCTAAAACTCGTACTAACTATTGCTTAAAACACTTTCTGTCAAAACTAGAAGCATGAGGTCGTTCTCCTCGTCGAGCTTTGCATTCTGATGTCTTTCGACTCCCTTAGGGGTGATATTCCAACCCAAGCTAAGGGGCAGCTTGTCAAGCATAGCCCCAGCTTAGCTCCTGCCTAGCTTGTTAAGCTGCAAGGCAGCTTCCTTTACACAATATAAAAAAAAATCTCTCTGCAATACTTTTCACTGTACAGACCCATGTACAATACGACAGCGGCGTCATTCTTCCTTGTGGCTTCATCTTCTACCATCTTGCTAGCATAGTCGGTAGCTATCAAAATATATCTTGCTCGTGTTCTTCTAGCCACCGGGGCGATAGACCCAACAAAGTCGATTCCTCACTTTTCAAAAGGAGCAAGTGGAAGAATGGGAGTAAGAGGCCACCTAGTAGTAGCTGTTGGTCTTCCCACCCTCTAGCACGCATCACATTTCCTGATCTCCTGGAAAGTGCCTCTGTACATGATCGGCCACCAGTAACCGGCGTCCAACATCATTTTCACTGTTATCTTCAGTCTGTAGTGACCCCCAGCATCTTCATAGTGAAGACCCGTGATCACTGGTTTAATCTCTAAAGGCTCAAGGCATCTCCTTAGCTTCTCATTATGTCCTTTCTTGAACAGGATACCCTGGAAGATGGCGTAAGGACCTGCCTTGTGTAAGAAGACAGCCCTCTGCTCCGCATCCAATCCCTCAGGATACTGTTGGTCTTCCAAGAACTTCCTCAAGTCCTTGAAGATCAACTCTTCTGTGGAAGTCGCAAAGACTGGATCAGAAGATCTAGCCTCGTCTTCTGGGAAGCAGACGGTACGCCCCCCCTCAGATGAAAGTGTCTCTGCGAAAACTGAAAACAGCTTCTCGTGAGGGAACTCGTCTTCCACTTCATCTTCTCGTCGTTCCGTCTCCAATCTGGATAGATAGTCAGCATTAACATGCTGTCTTCCAGGCCTGTACTCAACTGTGTAAGTAAATTCCTGGAGTAGAAGAATCCACCTAGCTATCCTACCAGACAAATCTGCTTTCTTCACAAGATGTTTCAAAGAAAAATGATCCACATAGAAGCCAAACGGGTTGGCTAGAAGATAGTGCCTAAACTTCCTACAGGAGTAAATCATGCCAAGACACTCCCTTTCAGTTGTAGAGTACTTCTTCTCTGCATCACTGAGTTGTCTTCCCGCATAGTAGATGAGATAATCCTTCTTCTTCTCATCTTTCTGACTCAATACCACCCCTATGGCGAAGGCAGAAACATCCACATAAATATGGAAGACTCTCTCCCAATCAGGTGGTGTTAGGACAGGGAATTCCGACAGAAGTCTCTTCATTTCTTCGAATGCTTCCTGCTGCTCAGAAGACCAAATGTAAGGTTCGTCCTTCTTCAGCAACTTGGTAAGCCTTCCTGCTACCTCTGCGTACCTGTCAATAAACCTCCTGTAGTATCCTACGTTGCCCAGGAAGCTTCTCAATTGAGTTAGGTTAGCAGGTGGGTGAAGTTTCATGATGACTTCCACCTTAGCACAGTCAACTTCTATACCTCTTCCAGAAATCCTATGTCTTAGCAAAATCCCCTCTGACATACCAAAGAAGCACTTCTCAGGATGAAGAGCCAAACGATGTTCTCTACACTTCAGAAAACACTTCCTTAGAAATATCAAGTGGTCTTCTTTCGATCCAAACACACAGAAATCATCCAAGAAGATCTCCATGAAAGTGCGAAGATACTCCTTGAAGATTGTAATCATCAATCTCTGGAATGTGGCGGACGCATTGCATAAACCAAACGGCATTTGATTATATGCGTACGTGCTCCAATCAGTAGTGAAAGTGATTTTCGACTTGTCTTCTTCTCTGATCGAAACTTGGTTGTACTCAGAATACCCATCCAGGAAGCTGTGGAACTCATGTCCTGCTACCTGGTCTAACACAGAATCGGTGAATGGTAAAAGATGGTGATCCTTTTTCGTGGCCAAGTTCAGCTTCCGGAAGTCCTGACACACTCGGATCTTCCTTGTCTGCTTCTTGGGTATGATGACAATATGAGCTACCCACTCACTGCTAAGTACTGAGAAGATGACTCCCGCCTTCAAGTATTGGTCGATCTGGTCCTTCACCAGAAGCGAGTACTTGGGGTTGAGCCGATACTGCCTCTGCCGTGCAGGAACAACGTCTTCCAGCAAGTCAATGCGGTGCTCTCCCAGCTCTCGAGGTATGCCCTTCATGTCTTCTATGGTCCACGCGAAGACATCCTAGAACTCCGTCAGAAGTTCTCGAAAGTCTTCCAACTGCTGGCCCTCGATCACCTCGATCAGCTTCTTCCCAGGAGCAACCTCCATTAATTGAAGATCATCCGGGTTGATCATTCCTTCAGTGTGACTGTACTCACTGACACCAAAGTATTCCGGTTTGGGAGCTTCTTCCGGTTCATATTCGTCTTCTGGAAGACCAAATGTCGGATCTTCCGAAAGGAAGATGGTATTTTCGTCTTCTAGAAGCTCTTCTTCCGCAACTTCGTAGCACTCAATGTATCCACAGATCACTTCCTCTGCTATCTCTGTTACTTCTGTAGTACACAAGTTATTCACCACAAACTCATTGTATCGCTCATCCATGTCAGAAGACGCAACTGAGTCTTCTGAAGTGTACCCCTCTGTCGTAGAAGGTGTTTCACCTTGGTGTCCAATCTTGATCCAAGGAAGCGAGACTTTAGTCTTCTCACCGAGCTTGGGTGTAGGATTGGGAAATCTCAAACGATGCCTTCTTCAATCGGTATTTACATTTGCAGCATACAGCCATGGTCTTCCTATCGACACCTGATATCCAACCCTAGCTACAGGTCGCAAAATGATGTAAGTGAGGTAAAAAGATACTCCCCCAATTACCGTCAAGACATCTTTCAGTTGTCCCAAAGGTCATCTTCTGGTCTGGTCCGCCATTCTGAGGATTCTCGGAGTAGGCTGGAACTCAGTGAAGCCTAAGGCATGCGCAGTTTCTTCAGTCATGATGTTACTCCGGAGCCGGAATCAATGGGTACCTTCTTCAGAAGACAGCCATGGATCTCCATATCAAGTTCTAGGGCTCCCAAGTCTTCATGCTCTATCCTTAGGAGGATTGGGGTGCTGTGGGGAAGTTTAGCTGTTCTCCTCTTCCTCGATCCTCGAAGCACAGATTGTAACAGCCTCCTGTAACCAGCATTGTCATCCAATAGCTGTTGGAAGGTTACATCCGCCTTCTGATTCCACAAGTCTCGCAAGAAGTCATAAGAGGATCGCTTCAGAAGAGTGACTGGTGTTTCCAACAAGGAAGATGTAGTAGCTGCTTCCTTGGGTGGGAGATCAGAATGGTGTCTTCCCTCGACTAGGGGCTGTTCCCGTGAGACAGGGGCTGCCGAAGTCGATGGAGGAAATTGCTGTACTATCTTCTGTCGCTTCTCCAGCTCTTCTTGCATGATCGCTTCCACTTCTTGCCTAATGTCAGGAGCAAAGTACTTCGGATCTTCTCGGTCGTAAGTAGGAGAAGAAGGCCGCTCAAGGGAAGATGACCTCTCCTTTCGCTGCTTCTTCTTCTTAATCTCCTTCTGACGGGATTCTGACTTCCCTTTGCTTCTGGTACTTACCTTGAACACTGCTTCATCCAGGACTTCTTCTGGAGACCAACTGTCGGAATCCGGGCAAGGGCTCCAAACAGTGCCATCCCCCAAAATGAAAGAAGTTGCTTCAAGTGACTTCGTCTTCTGAGCTGCAGTTGTCTTCTGCAGCTGAGGTTCCTTTTCTTCGCGCTTCTCGGGGTCTGGTTCGTCTTCCTCGATATGGAGACAATCCGTACAATCCCCAGGATCTTCTTCTTCTACTGTGATGTGTTGTACCACTGCTAACTCAAGTTTAGAAGCTGGTGCGGCTTCTGCAGGAGGCGTGGTCTTTGCAAATCTCACCATTTGTCATGGGCGTAAGGTCTGAGGACAATTACATCTGAAGTGTCCTGCTTCCTTGCAGTTCCCACACAAGGGCACTTGGCCAATCTGTCTTCTCGGATGAGGACAGGTGGACCACCAGTGTCATGTCTCTCCACAATTATTGCACGCTCCAGGAAGAGGATTTAGAGGTCGTTGTGATGAAGAAGGTTGCTAGGGTGTCCTGGTCTGTACATTACTAGCTCTATCCTTAGGTACATAACGATTATATTGGGCGGGAGGAGTAGGAGTGAAGGGTTGTATCGTCTCGATCCTATAGCAGGTTTCCCCACTAGGATCGTGTAGATATCCCTCGTCGTCTTCTTCCCAGCCTGCCCAATTGACAGCTTGGTCTTGCATACACTGATCTCTGGTGTGCCCGGAAGAGTTACAAAGGTTGCACCAAAGGTTTGGCCGGGAAGCCGTAGGCTGCTTTCGCTTGTCCTTCTGGTTCAGAAGATGAACTTTCAGATCGGCAAACTGCTTCAGAACTTCATTGATCTGGGGATCAGGTGCAGACTGAATGATCTGAGTCTGAGGCATCTTCTGCGCAACTTCCTCCCTTGATCGTGTCTTCTCCTTCTTCTTCTTCCGTGTCTTCTTCTCTTGTTCAGATTCGGATTCGGAACTTTCGACAGTAGACTCTTCAGAAGTAGAGGATGCTTCCGAATCACTGTTATCAGTTTCAGTGGACTTGGACTTCCTCTTGACTTCCTAGAAGACTTCCTCAACTTCTTGGACTTCTTCGAGATCTTCCCTCTGTCTTTCGTCATATTCCGATTGTTGCTCGAGGTTTCATACTGCTCGGTATGCTTCTGTACTTCTACTAAATCATCACCCCCTCCTCTTCTACAGTACAACTCCATATCTTGAGACAATCCTCCCAAGTACCAGTCCACGGCTTGCTGGGCACAATAACAGAGTCTTCCTTGGTTCTGAGAGATGTGATCCAGGGATGTGATGAGGTCGTCAAACCTCTCGGTGTAATCCCGCAATGTCTCTTTCTTCTCCCGTTCGGATCTCTGAAGTTCTATGAGGGTCATCCGATCATAACCCACTCCTCTGAACCTCTTCAGAAAAGCTGCCTTCATAGTAGCCCAAGCGGCCATTACTAACCCATCATCCAACATTTTACTCATCCATTTCCTTCCCTTCCCTACGATCAAACTAGGAAATACACAGAGTCTGTCAACATCCGAGTCTTCCTTGTTGGATCAAGAGATGGTCTCGAACATCGTGATGAATTCGTCCGTGTCAGCATCGTCGTACGAATGATACTTCTGCCGAGTGTGGGAAGCCATGTCGATTACCGGCTGGTGCGACTGCCAACTTCTTCCTCCCTCAGGCCCAGGTGGAGGAGATGGTCTTCTCGAAGGTCCAGGCCTGTCTGAATCATGAAGGTCGTCTTCTGAGTCAGAGCTACTGTCACTGTCGTCTTGTGAGACGGCTGGAACGATCTCCTCTAGCCTTTCTTCACCTTGAGAAGCTTCTTCCGCACTTGGGAAGACGTCTTCCGAGTAACCAGTACCAAAATCTACTTTGTACACGTGATCACTCGGTTGGCTTCTGTCTTCTCCAAAGATTATGCTCGAGATGGAAAGTTCTTCCAACTCTACTGATCGGATCTTCATGAGCTCTTCTTCTTTCCTTTGGTGTCTCAAGGATATCCGCTGCTCTCTAGAAGCGGTTCGCTCGGGTGAATGTACCCACTCAAGGTCTTTACCCGTGCGTCTTCTGCTTCTTCCTCTGGTCGGAGGCATCCATCAGAGTGCTAAGAAGAGATGTCCCTCTTCTTCTAACACTAGATCCGGCAGACTAAATGCTTGAACAACCGATCACAGGTTCGGAACGTCTCCTTCTCCTGCTTCTTGTTGTACTCACTGCAGTCTCCCAAGATCGAGTCTTCCAAGAAACTCTTGGAAGCATGGAAGCGGCTTCTTCTAGTTCCCCCTGATGTACCTTATCAGCTTCTGGTTGCAGTTCTTGTCTTCTAGCAAGATAGAGTCCCACAACACATTCAACTACAATCGAAGTTAGTTCGAAATGAAACTAACTACTGGCACACAGATCCAAGAAGCTTAGAACAGAAGTTACTAAGATGAAATCTCCGGCAGCGGCGCCAAAAATGATGCTCACTATATGTAGTGTCGCAGGATTACTCCTTTTGTCCATTTAGTATACAAGATATCGTTCCCACAGAGGATTTGCACAAGTAACGCTGTTCTAAGTTCTAAGATCTGTTCAAACACACAAACACACGGGTTTTGCCTAGAAATCCCGTCTTCTCACAAAACCACGCGTCTTCCAGACACGCCAAAAGGTGCTCTGGAACTAAACAAACAACTACTAACTAAAATATCACACAACTATTCACATAGAAGCTCGGGAAGACACTTCCTGCTTCCAGGTCACTTCTTCCGGTCTTCTCGATACCGTCTTCTCGAAGCAATTCTCGTCTTCTGGGGGTTCAACTCGGCTTCTCACACCTCCAGAAGACTACTCCCACTTCGTAGAAGTCGACTAGCAACGGCTGTCACACTTTACTCTTCCATTCACATTCCAACGGGTTAGATTAATCACATGATGTATGCCCCATGTAGCCTTCCCAGGCTTCTGCCTAAAGGAATGGTCTTCCTGCAGCACTACAACGACATTCACCTTCACGGAAGCTCAATAGAAGTCTCGGAAGCTCACTAGAAGAAGGTAAGAAGATGGGAGAAGATGGGGAAGAAGGGAAAATCCAAACAAGAGAAAACAAGATAAGAATAAGAAATTAAGATTCCGACAGGCTTCTAGTCCGGATCCTGACTAACAAGCCATCCCTGCTTGTAATAGTTTGGGGAGGAAGACAACAAACGTGCGTACAGTTGCACCGTCTTCTACTTGAGGATGTCGTCTTCTGCTGTGGGAAGAAGGCTTCTTTCTTCTTCTCTTCGCTGCTCCGACTACTCTGTCTTCTGGGATCCCTTATCCATAAGACCGTCCGTACGTAGATCCGAAGTGCTCTACTGGACGAGCCAAGCTGCAATTCCACAACTGCTGACAGTCACCACCACTCAAGAAGAACGCTTCCCGTGCACAATCGAGAGTGAATCCAAGAAAACCCACCACCCAGAAGACATGGACAAAGCTTCTACACTCAAATCAGCAATCCATTCCCCGAGAAGAAGTCACATTGGCATTGGGAAGCTCACTCCCTCTACTTCCTGCGCCTACTCCTCGACACACCAGTCTAGCCAACAGGACTGCACGAGGATGCCGTTCTCTGTTCCTAAATTGTCCACTATTTCTATCTACATCTTCGAACCACTACTGATAACGAGCATGTAGACCCCTCCGGTATAATCTCCGTCTATTCGTATGTCTCTAACATCGGGTGTAGTGTGCACTGTGCGTAATGTATATCATGTGCCTCGTATCTAATGTGTGTCCAAATTCTACTCTTCGATCCTACTTATGCCTTCTACCACGAGAAAACAGAGGAGACGACCACCAGGGAGAGATGGGCGCTGTCAGTAGGCTGCCACCCCACATGCAAGCCGTTTCCCTTTCCCGGTTTAGCCCTCTACCTCGTTGTTCCTACGCTACCTATGCTGCCACATGATATCCTAACTAATTTTACATTGAAAACTGCCACCCTTAAGATAGCATGTTCGGTCCTACTAAGTTTGGAAATGTCAACGTCGGTTGTGGTTACTATCTACTCTGATTGCTCGGAGGCAATCTCTACCTGATCTGCTCCTATCAAAACTACTAGCTTGGCTTCTGATAAGCTGGAAAGCCCTGCGATGACCTCGGGTGACACTGAGATGGCTTCCTTCTCATCGTTCTTCGTTGGCCCTGCTGTCGCTGCTGCTGCTTCCTCCTCAGCTTCTACTTCGGCTTCTGCTTCTACTTCGACTTCGGAAGACGGAAGCGTCTTCTGGGAAGCGGAGTCGAGTGGTGGTTCCTCGCTCTTCTGGAGCATTAGTTCGGTACTGTAACGACCTATGTTACACATAGGAAGTTTGTCTATTAATAAGGTGTTTAGTTCTAACTAAGTGTTGAGAATGTTTATTTGCTGCCAAAGTACTTTTAGGAGGTATCAAGTTAGTCATGACTAGCTAAAAGTTAGTTATGGTTACACTTAGCTGTACTTTTGGCAGAATTCAGATATTTACTAAAGAGTGAGCACTACTATCTTGTCATCTTGTCTAAAAGGTAGAAAGGAGGTGGAAAGTATCCCTTATCTCCTTTTTGACTTGATATTAGTGGTTGGATTAAAGTTGTGGACTTTGTGTGCATTAAAAACAAGAAGAGATTCCACATGTTTCCTTTTTAGTGGGTCCTAGTGTAGAGGGGGGTGGAAATTTGAGATCCCTTGAGAATATTCCAGAATCCTTCTAGAAGTTGTTGACTTTGAAGGAATAAGCCCATGTGAAAAGGTAAAAAGCTCATGTGATTAATGCTTTTACCTTAAGTAATATCTTAGTAAAACTCGGTAAAAATAGTTACGGCTGAGTTACCGGGGGTACCAAAGTAAAAACCTAGAATGTATAAATAGAGGAGTAGAGAAGAGCTCCTCATCCTTGTTTTCACATTGTCGTAATGACAACTTGAGTAATATAGAGAATGTGGGATATTTTTAGCATGTGAGAACTTGAGAGACGTCGTTAGAATGGAGGATTTTAGTTGATGTGTTTAAGGAGAATTTTAGTTGATAAGTTTGTGGGTGTATGAATGAGTGAACTTAGCATTTTTCCCTTCAAGATTCATGGTGTGCTTCCATCAAAGCCATCAGAGGTGACCCCTGAGTGAGAGACAGGTCCGACATTTGCAGATTCATCGGTGGCGATCGTGCAAGTTGAGAGATCGGGGGGTAGTTGATCGATGAGATCGTGGAGGGTTTACATTTTTGGTTCCGTTGCCGGGACTTCACTTGAAGGGATCATTGAAAATGTTTAGAGTTCAGTTCTATATTAGACAAAAAGAGGTTATGAGAGAACACATGGAGAGAACGTTGGGAGGAGAGAGAGCTAACGCGATGTTAGCAACATTAGAACCTTTCGTGTATCCCGTAGTGATATATGACGCGTTCGAAGTCATTCTTTACATCTTGTTCACTTAGAAAAGGTTTGAGGAGAGTTGAAAGAGCGTGCAACAAGAGTTGTAGAGAAAGGAGGAGAGAAAAGTTATTAGAGGAGAGAAATTTGTGAGTTTAGAAATTCTGCTCTCTGGAAAATTTATACAGTCGCTGTCAACTTTTCTGTGAATTTTATTTTCCTGAGTAACTTTCCAGTGTTTTAGATTGGCTGATAAGCTATATAGGACAAAAGAAATCATAGGAAAAGATGGTCTAGAGAAGGAGCAATGAATTTTCAAAGTTGAGGGGGTTTATTCGTGAGAGTTGAGGAATTCTGTTCTCTGGAAAAATTTTACAGTCAGTGTCAGATTTTCTGTGAATTTTATTTTCCTGAGAAACTTTTTAGTGTTTTAGATGGGCTGATAAGCTATCCAGGACAAAAGAAATCATGAGAAGATGAGGTCTGAAGAGAGAGAAAGAATTTTTCAAAGTGGAGGGGGTTGACAACCATGAGGGAAGTGAAAATATACAAATTTCAGTTCTCTGAAAATTTGTACAGTCATCACCATCTCTTCTGATTAGGGAAGTTTCTGTTGAAACTTCATGATTTAGTAGCTTGGAGGTTGAGCTACTGGAGACCACAAAAATCTTAGAGAGATCTCTTACCATCTAAGAGATATACGTTTCGGCATACAAGGAGGTCTTGAAGATACTTCATGGGGAATCCAGTTCGAATGACGAGGTGGAAGAAGAGACATTTAGGAGTTCGAACAGAGACGGAGAAGCCCAAGTTAAGTATAGATGAGTTACGAACCCGCATCTATAGCACTTGGGGTGCCCTCTTTACCCTATACGAAGAAGCTTCCGCGACCATTGGCACAGATTTGAAGAAAGTCGAGTTTAAAGCATCATTCATTGCGGAGGCCATCAAGATTGCGACAAATATGGAAGAGAGTTTGGATGAAGGAGATATCATCCAACCTCATCATGCTGCTCTGGTGTCAACTCCGACTCCTGGTGTAGTCACAACGATCGCACCTGGACCATCACAATTGGTGATTGCTTCAACGTCAGCTCCTACTCCAACGGTGGTGCCAAGACCGTTTGTCCCAACAACGATGTCTACTGCCACCTCTGATTTTCATGCCGAGCTGAAGAGCATCGCTGATATTCTTGCGGATCTCAAGATAAACGTGGTGCAGTTACGAGAATGGAGGAACAAAGGTGGAGGAGGAGGTCAAAGAGGTTACGACAACAATCCCAATCGAGGAAATCAAGGTAACTTTGGAGGCAACCAAGGTAACTTTGGAGGAATCACTTGTTGGACGTGTGGAGGTTCTCATTTCCAGCGAAATTGTCCTAACAACGGAGCGAGAGGTGCCGAAGCTGTCAGAATGAATGTGGGTGGAGGAAATCCATCACAAGGACGAGACAAGGGGTTGGCTACTATCGATGTCGTGCGAGATCCCATCTACGAGAAAGGAGAGAGTTCAAACTCTTCTCATGCACCGGTGGAGCTTTTAGCTCAAGAAAGGAAAAGAACTCGATTTTCTGATGAACCAGTTTTCATGGAGGAGTCAGCAAGTAGAAGTACTCGTTCGAGTAATATTTCGAGTACACCAAGGGAGCCAAGAAGGAAGTTGGGGATGGCGGATTTCACCATTTCATCTTCCCAAGCGGGATATGATGTGGTTGAAGATGTGGGTGCTCAGAAAGTCAACATCACTGTTGGACAACTGATCGCACTTAATCCCAGCTTACGAAGGGAACTCAGAGGAGGACTGAGTTCTAAGAGAAGCAAGAAGAAGAAACCCAAGAGCAAGACATCAAAATCAGTGGGAGTTGGTGTGGTGGATGTGCATGCTTCAGAGGTATGCACTAGGGCTTCAAAGATTGAAGTCCAGTTGAATGGTCACTACGTCTATGACGTATTGGTGGATGAGGGTCGGCTGTAAACGCCATATCGGAGAGGTTGATGAAGAAGTTGAGGATGGAACCAACTCGCCCGACTAGCATTGTCGTGGGGATGGCTAACAAGCAACGGGTAAGACCTCTTGGTGTGTTAGAGAAGGTGGTCGTGTCTGTGATGGGAGTTCAAACATTGATGTCCTTTCAAGTGTTAAAGGACTCTAGTTATGATTTGCTCCTAGGTAGACCTTGGTTGAGAGCCGTGCGCACCACTGATAGGTGGCACAAGGGATACTTACGGATTGGGCCTAGAGATCATAGAGTGATAGTTCCTCTCTCGGGTGTTGGAGTTGTGACTTCTGACTCTGATAGACCCACTAGTGACTACTCAGGATCTGATACGGAGGACGATCAGAGTGTCTCAGAAATAGATACCGGAGATTCTTACGATCAAGAATCCTCGTCTGAGGACGAAGGATTTGGTCGAGATGAATCATTACATCAGCTTAGTGCTATTGACTTGTTGCCTCGACCAGCAGTGGAGAAAGATCCTGACAAAGAAGAGTTGAGTGAGGCAGAGATTGTGAGAATACTCTCTACCCTGAAGTTTGGTATCAATGTCACTCAAGAGGAGAAAAGTAGATTCCTAGATATATTTCGAAAATATATCCATGTGTTTGCTTTCAGCTACAAGGATTTGAAGGAGGTGACTCTCGAGACTCATCGAATCAAATTGGAGGAGAACGCAAGACCAGTTCGACAGAAGCAGAGAAGGGTCAATCCTACAATAGCAATGATGGTCAAGGAGGAGATAGACAAGTTGAGGGAGGCGAGTTTCATCTATGAGGTGGAGAACTCAGAATGGGTTTCACCCATTGTGATTGTCAAGAAGCAGAATGATAAGCTGCGAGTGTGCATAGACTATAAGAAGCTGAATGCAGTTACCAAGAAGGATTATTATCCTCTACCATTTATAGATGAGATTTTGGAGGAAGTTGCTGGTCATGAGTGGTACAGCTTTGGTGATGGTTATAGTGGATACAACCAGATCAAGATAGCACAGGAGTACCAGCAGTTGACTACTTTCACTACTCCTTGGGGAACATTTGCATTTCGAGTGATGTCATTCGGACTGTGTAATGCTCCGGCCACGTTTCAGAGGTTCATGAACAAGGTGTTCGAACCATTCATAGGGAAGTTTGTTCGTGATTTCATTGATGATTTCTGTGTGTACGGAAGAAAGGAGGACCACTTTGATCATGTGATCAAAGTTTTGCAGCGATTGGAGCAAGCTAACGCTTCTTTGAATCCAGAGAAGTGCATCTTTGGCTGCGAAGAAGGTCTGTTGTTAGGACACATCATTTCCAAGAAGGGAATTGCGGTAGATCCTGAGAAGGTGAAGAAGATTGTGGATCTTCCATTTCCAATCAACTTGACAAAGTTGAGACAGTTTCTTGGGATGGTTGGATATTATCTTAGGTTTGTCTTTTCCTTCTCAAACAAAGCAATAGCTTTGACTATGTACATGAAGAAGGGAGTTGATTTTGACTTGATAGTGCATGATCAGAAGGCAAAGGAAGCATTTGAGGAGCTGAAAAAGGCATTGGTGACAGCTCCTATACTTGCTAAACCTGAGTGGAGTAAAGCATTTATTCTGTATACGGATGCCTCCAATGTAGCTATTGGGTGTACATTAAGTCAGTTAGATGAAGATGGGCATGATCATCCTATAGCTTATGCTAGTAGGCAGATGGTGCCAGCGGAGAAGAATTACTCCGTGATTGAACGAGAAGGATTAGCGGTGATCTTTGGATTGAAGAAATTCCGACATTACTTGCTAGGAGGGAAATTTCCCATAGTCACAGATCACAAGACTTTAAAGTATATCTTTAATAAGCCTAATGCCGAAGGTCGTATTGCTCGTTGGAAGATCCTTCTAACAGAATACGATTACGTGATCGAAGATAGACCAGGAAAAAAGCATGTGAATGCTGATCTTTTGTCGAGGGCTTATGATGATGAGGGAGAAGAACCGTTTGATGATTCATTTCCAGACGAACATCTGATGACCATCACAAGCATTGAGGAGATACCGGACGAATACAAAGAAATCTGGAGTTTCCTTGCAGATGGCTCTTTTCCAGAAGGTATGCATACCCGAGAACGTAACGCGTTGATCAAGAGATGCAAACCTTACACCATGGTGGAGGGAATTCTGTTTCATCAAGGAGCAGATGGGTTACTAAGGAGAGCAGTTGGTCAGAAGGAGGCATTCAAGCTAATGTACGAGTTTCACGACGGAACTGTTTGCGGAGGTCACTTTGCTGGTAAGATAACAGCCTTCAAGATTTTGGATGCGGGTTACCACTGGAGAGGGATTTTCAAAGAGTGTTTAGACTATTGTAAAACTTGCGACGTATGTCAAGCATTTGCTCTGAAGTCTACTAAAACACCTCCGTTAAGATCAATTCCCGTATTAGGACCATTTGAGAAGTGGGGTATTGACTTTGTAGGTCCTCTTAATAAGACACCTCGAGGCAATAGATACATTGTAGTTACCACTGACTATTGTACCAAGTGGGTAGAGGCTAGACCTTTGAGGGAGACTAATGAAACAGAAGTCGGTAGATTCTTATGGGAGAGGATCATCACCAGATTTGGATGTTCGTTAGAGTTGGTCTCAGATAGAGGAGGAGAGTTTGTAGGGAGCATGACTACTGCTATGCTACAACACTTTCTATCAAGCCACGAGTAACGACCTCATACAAACCAAATGCTAATGGTCTTGCGGAGAAGACCAATCTTACACTTTGTATGATGCTCGCCAAAGATGCTAGTGTTGAGACTGCGAAACATACTTGGGATAAGAGGCTACATGCCATCTTATGGGAGTATCGAACGACAACAAAGACTTCTACTGGGTACTCCTCATTTCGACTGGTTTATGGAGTGGAGTCCAAGTTGCCAATCCAATTCGAATTGGATACTTTTCAAACTATTCAACGAAAGTTGAAGAGGTCGAGAGGAGAAGACGTGGTCAGATCAAGAAGGGAGCAACTCATGGAGTTGGAAGAGACCCGAGCGGTAACAATGATCCGGATGGAACGAGCTCAGGCGTATCAAAAGAAGAGTTACGACAAACGGTTGGGCAAGAGGGAGGTAAAACCTTTTCAAGTCGGAGATTGGGTTATGTTGTATGATGCTATCAGATTCAAGAGGGCTAGGAAGAAGTTTCTTCCGAGATATTTTGGTCCTTTTGTTGTAGATAAGGTGTGGAGGAACTTCACATATGATCTTCAGGAGCTGGGAGGAAGGAGATTCGATCGGGTCAACCATGACAAGTTGAAGTTGTTTCCTCGACGGAAGTTCTCTCTTCACTCCGAGGACGGAGCGAAAATTTAGTCTGGGGGTAAAATGTAACGACCTATGTTACACATAGGAAGTTTGTCTATTAGTAAGGTGTTTAGTTCTAACTAAGTGTTGAGAATGTTTATTTGCTGCCAAAGTACTTTTAGGAGATATCAAGTTAGTCATGACTAGCTAAAAGTTAGTTATGGTTAAACTTAGCTGTACTTTTGGCAGAATTCAGATATTTGCTAAAGAGTGAGCACTACTATCTTGTCATCTTGTCTAAAAGATAGAAAGGAGGTGGAAAGTATCCCTTATCTCCTTTTTGACTTGAAGTAGTGGTTGGATTAAAGATGTGGACTTTGTGGGCGTTAAAAACAAGAAGATATTCCACATGTTTCCTTTTTAGTGGGTCCTAGTGTAGAGGGGGGGTGGAAATTCGAGATTCCTTGAGAATATTCCAGAATCCTTCTAGAAGTTGTTGACTTTGAAGGAATAAGCCCATGTGAAAAGGTAAAAAGCCCATGTGATTAATGCTTTTACCTTAAGTTGTACCCGGTAAAAGTAGTTACGGCTGAGTTACCGGGGGTACCAAAGTAAAAACCTAGAATGTATAAATAGAGGAGTAGAGAAGAGCTCCTCATCCTTATTTTCACATTGTCGTAATGACAACTTGAGTAATGTAGAGAGTGAGAGATATTTTTAGCATGTGAGAACTTGAGAGACGTCGTTAGAATGGATGATTTTAGTTGATGTGTTTAAGGAGAATTTTAGTTGATAAGTTTGTGGGTGTATGAATGAGTGAACTTAGCATTTTTCCCTTCAAGATTCATGGTGTGCTTCCATCAAAGCCATCAGAGATGACCCTTGAGTGAGAGACATGCCCGACATTTGCAGATTCATCGATGGCGATCGTGGAGGTTGAGAGATCGGGGGGTAGTTGATCGATGAGACCGTGGAGGGTTTATAGTACTAGGGACCATGGCGATCTCATAAGGGTTTGAGGAAGTCGCTTCCTCCATGCGGAATACCTGGGAAGACGGTTCTTCTTCCTGTCTTCCAGAAGACGTTTTGTCTTCCGGGACTTCTTCTGGAGTCTTCTCGGCTTCCAACGCTGTCACTACCAAGTGCACAGCGAGGTCGAACTCCTCCTTCTCTATTTCGGATCTAGTCGATGGTGCTGGAGCTTGGGAAGATGTAGTTACCGGTGGCGGAGTCAAAGGAAGTCCATAGAGTGTCTTCACCCCCTCTATCTGCCGGAACATACTCTCCTTGCACTCTATCAACATCGCCTTGGACTCATCGTCCCACTCTCTAGCCAGGGTAAGCAACTTCCTACCCGCGGTGAAGTTGAACTTCTTCCGAAGCGCTTCCACCGACTGTGCTAGCATCTCCTGCGCACGAGCTTCCGCTGCTTCTCGCTGCATCTTCTCGGCTGCAACTCGCGCTTCTGCGGCTTCCCGCTACGTCTTCCATCTTGTCTTCTCTCTGCGAGGGCGGTGATCTTCCCCCGTACTCAGAGAACCTCTTGGTCGCGCTGTTATAAACGTGCTTGCAACTCCTGGTTGCTTTTCTTCAGTTGGGTCAGCTCCTTGGCAGAAGTGGCTGCTTCCGTCTTGTACCTTGCTGCGAGCTTCTCCGTGGTGCGGAGACTAGCTTCTAGCGCTTCTGCCTTCTTCTGGCCTTCTTCCTGACGCATCAAGGTGCGCAGACCGAATCCAGGTTGTAAGGGCTTCTCTTGAGCCTTCGCTCTCTTCTCCAACAACTCCATAGCTGGCTGGATCTCTGAGTGGAAGAAGGCACTGAACTCTTCCAGTCTTCTTCCTGGAGAAGACAGGTTCATCTCCACAATCCGCTCAGAGATGTCGACGTTGTCTTCTAGAGGCAAGGATGCCTCTTCCACCACTATGGTCTTCAACTTCTGCACACGGGAAGAAGCTACTCTTCTCATCTTCCGGGGTGGAAGATCCCCATGGTAGAAGCGGTCCTCTTTACTACGCTTCCTTGCATTGCAGTAGGAGTATCCATCCATCCTTCGTCTTTTGGAGTCTTCGGAAGACTCCCTGGTGTGCCCGAAGCGGTCTTCTGCTCCAGTCGGGTACTCAGCGGCTCTTCCTGCGAGTCAGACTCCGATCCCGAATGAATGAGGGAGGTGGTCTTCCTAGGTACACTTCTAGGAACCATCTTCCTCGGAGACGTGGCGTCTTCCGACCCACTGGAGTCATCTTTCCTCACTAGAAGCGTCTTTTGATGAGTGCCGGGCCTCAACTGCGGCATCAGAGTGGGAGGGGGAGTTACGACTGCTGCTCGGTCGTCTTCTTCCGAGGTCTCCTCCTTCGCCTCATGCTGCCCTGTTGGCCCATACTTCACCAACTGATCTTCCGTGAGATCCCTCATGGGTACGTACAAGTAACAGAGGAAATGTGTCAAGTGTCCTCCTGACGGGGTACCTAAATACGCTAGCTCCGTCTGTACATATATGTGGAAGAACGAGCTCCAGTTGACGGGCACTCCTTCGCCGCACACTGCTTCCAGGAACTCCACGTCCTGATCTCCAAGGTACCTCATCTTCTGCGCTTTCCCCTTGGGAAAGAGATGCAGAAACAGCTTCTTCGGCTCCCGGTAAGACTCTATCTTCCATCCGTTCCTTCCCTGCCTATCCTCCATGAAGAGGCAAGTTGTGCTTCTAGGCACATGTCACTCACTCACGATCCTGGGTAAGATCTTCTTCTCGAGCCAATAACCTCGGTTCTCAGATTCTGGCTTGTGGAAGGCCCTGCGCCACCAATCTTCAGTCGAGGAAGATGGTCTTCCTCGAGCTATTCCTGCCTTCGCAGGTACACTGTTGCGCGGCGATAAGGTTGTCCAAACCTCCTCCAGAAGACCTTGGTCGACGAGGTTCCCACATGAAGAAGTCGAGACCCAACTCCTTGAGGAAGGCTTTAGCCTCGATCAACTCTGCTGCGGGTAACACCAACCCTCGAGGATGCATCGACATACTTGGAAATTTGTTGCACTAAGCCACATGCACTTACTGTGAGCCAAAGGCTCAGTCCTTCCCAAGTGCCCACAGTCTAGCTTCTACTTCTCAGAAGACGAAGCTACAGTTTTTCAGAAGACAGCTACTCCGTCTTCCGGGATTCTAACAATACTTCCTAGATAGCTCTCGTCTTCCGAGCTATATCTAAACAATCCTAACTAAGCAAGGCCTCGCATGGATTACTAAGAAGACAACCCACCTTGCATTACATCCTACTTCCTATCAGAAGATGGAAAATGTGCGAGAAGCAAAGCGTATGAACAAGTTCCAGAAGATGATCGCGGCTCCTGCGATGACAGTGGCCTCTAGGAAGACTCTCGGGACAGCTTCCGATTCAATGTCTTTCTCGGAAGACCTCCCGAAGTCAGGCTTCCCTTCACTGGTCTCACATGTCTTCTTCTTCCTACGTGCATATCCTCACAACAGACTCAAGACATTTGCACTCTGTTCTTCTGACTTCTCACCTCTCATACACACTCAGAAGAAACTTGCTGCTCGGTGGGAAGACATGACCCTCGACCATTCTCTCCAGATTCTGTCAGCAAGACTTCTCACGACTCTCTCCTAAGTTCGGGAAGAAGAAGGAATGGGCTGCTATGGGTCGGACAGAAGAGATCCGAAATGGACCCTCACGTCTTCTCGCGCATTTTGCCAGCTCTTCCAATCTTCTAGTCTCTCTAGGAAGATGTGGATTTGAGAAGCTTGGAAGACCGGGAGGCACAGGCCTAGTTCTCGACTTCCATCTTCTCGAAATAACAAAACAACTCACCACGCCACTCAGGATTCGTACCAAGCTTCTCTTAACACCAAAGCAAAGCAAAGCAAATCCACTCTTGATACGAATTGTATACAGTCGACTTCCAAAGACAGTCGACTTCCGAAGTGTCTTCCGAAGATGTTCTAATCTTCCGAAGCGTCTTCTGTTCAAGGTTTCAGGAGTAGAGGGATGGTAGGATAGGGAAATTGATAGCTGGGATCTCCAATTTGAGGGCTAGAGGTAGGGAAGCTCGAATTGCACTCGGGAAGAAGCAAGAAGATGTCTGACGGAAATTGGATAGCGCTTCCGCGCCCAATGTCACAATAGAAAAATAGGGATGGTGGATTGATCGATCAGGTTGCCTGCAAACAACCGGGGAAGCGCGGGGGATACCAAACAAAAGGCGAGAAGCGATGGAAGGAAAGAGAACATGAGAAGAATCTCTACAGTCTTCTGTCTTCTTCCTGTCATTCCTTCAATCTTCTGCGCACTTACGACTTCGACCTCAGCTCCAATGCGACCCCACTAAGCTGCTGCTGCTGCCAATTGCCTTGCCATCCTTAATCGAATATGGTTCCTCCTCTGATTCCTCGTAGCTGCCCTTTAATGTCTGCTTTCGGGAGTCTCCAGAAGACTCCTTCAGCTCAATGTGCTTTCTATCTTCAGCGATTCGCTCTCGCCTTCTCCTAGCTATTAATCGATCCTGACCTCACTCAATTTCACTCTGCTGCCTTCACTCACTCGAATCAATCACTCTTGAATCGATCTTCTCAACCAAGAAGCGCTCTTGCTGCGAGAAGCTGAAATGTGCTAATGCGCTTCCTGCGCATCTTCCCCGCAGTTTAGGAGTTTCGACCCTAGATGACATACTCGACCTACCCACCTTCTTGGTGTTACCTAGTAGGTACACCTACTCCTTTACTTGAAAATCCGTGGTTAGGCCTCCGCGGTCGCTGTCTTCCGTCTTCCATCGTTCGCCGTCTTCCGTCTTCCGAAGACACAATTGAGAAGACGCTTCTCGGAAGACGGTCGTCTTCCGAAGAAGTCAACTTCTTATTACAAAAAGCTCGTAAGATCATCTTTCTTCTAAGGAAGCCGTAATCTTAAGTAACAACGCTTTTTCAGTTACACAAACAAGTTATTAATCTTAAAAATTTCAAAAATTCGTGAATCCTGTAATTTGTGGGCACCACACTGTACACGGAAGAAACCACAGGTTTAAGAATCTTGTCGTCATTCTCATGGCGCAGAAACTTGGGATAAGCGAACAGAGTAGATTTGCTATCCTTGAGGATAGCAAATCATAAGCCATAACTCATCAGATTTAATGTACAGAAAAGACCCAATGATGCATTGCAAGCAGTCAGTAGCTCTCGAGAAAGCATAGGCAAGTTTGACATAATCGAAAAGAAGAAGAAATTCGGGCGGCTTCAAACAAAAGCGAAAGTCTATATAGATGTAGCTTCTGGTCCGATAAAGTTCTGTTTCAGAAAAGGAAAGATAGTCGGAACGGATCAAAGGATGCGAGGGAACAGTGGTTGGTGGAGAGAATTTTAAACCTGGATATTTGTAGCCCTCTATCCCGTGGACACAAACATGTTCGATAGAATGCAAGGACACAAGTAGTAAGGACGGGGATAGTGAGGCAGAGATATCAGAGGACAAAGACGGAGGGGTCGAAGGTACAAGCAGTGGACTAGGAGGACGAGAAGAGGAAAGGCAAGTGGAAGACTTTTCATCATCAGAGACGACTATTACATTCTCGTCATCAGACACAGTTATAACGTTGTCATCGCTGGATATTGCGTAGAGGCAGAGTACCTGAACCGAAGCAAAACTGCAGCGTGCATCGTACCACGCAGGCTGCAGACGATTTTATCTCTCCCACCATGGCGGCAACCGAAAGACGTGGTCGTGTCGAGTGGTTGCCGATTTCTCTGAAAGACGGCATAATGCGGGACAGATGCGGGCAATGCAGCAGAAGAGCCATCCGATATCCACAAACGCAGCGTCAGCACGAACATTTGGACGCGGTTTTGTCGTGGCAGCGGTCATCTCGGACCCATCTCTGAAGCAACGAAGCAACAACCGACGTCCGCTAACAAGGTGCCTGCAAATGACGAGAGAACATGACAACAGCAGGAAAGAAGACAGAAAAAACGAAGGTCGAGCACGCACCTAAAGGAGAAATGAGGGCTTGAGAACGATGCTGCGATGGATGCCAGTAGCGTAAATAGAGTAAGCAGGATAGTAGGAGGAAAAACATACAAAACGTAGCAAGAGATCGTGCAAGCGAAGACGAAGCAAACAACCCAAAAACCGTGAAACCGAGCAAATCTCTCATCCGGACATCGCAGAACGCACAAGGCAGGAGCAGCATGGCGAGAACGAACTGGGCAACACGTTAAGCACGAGAAGAGCGATCCAAGAGAAGAAAGACGACGGCGACCGATAGAGGTTAGAAATACAGACAGATCGGACCAGTGGACAAAGCAGGTCCAACAGGGCAGCACGGCGAGGATGACAGGATCGGGTCAGATCGACAAGTAAGACGACGGAGACGCTGCCTCACCGTCGCTGTACGTTACTGCAGTTGCACGTTACGGAAAAGGGTATCGGCCGTGCCTTCGACAACCCCGCCCATTTTTCGAAGCAATGTTCCCTGTGCCGTTTTTTACAAGCGACCAGAAAAACATGCGAGTTTGGACTGCGCGCTTTCGCCGCTCTCTCAGACTAAGAGAAATTAATGCACATTTCGATTAGGGCACGGACCAATTTTTGATATTATAATGCGCCGTACGCCGTTCTGTCGTTCGGTACTCATATTCGTTTCCTCGTCCTCCCTCATTTTATGGACAAATTAAACCTCGAGTATGACTAAAAGTGCTCTGGTAACACATAACACCACATCTATGCTCTGGTAAATGCACGAAATGTGGTACAACCTGCTTTAACTAAAGTGGCGGAAAGCGATGACGCCACTCCTTTTTTCTGATCGGAATATCAATGATAAAAGATGTCCAGAGTCGGCACCAGTGATAGCTCGTCGAATCTTTATCATCAGACTTTGTTGCGTGAGCCTGGCCCCTTTAGCGTCATACTATACTAGGATAGGAACAGAGGAATCAAAGGACAAATAGCGACGAGTGAAGTCTATCTTCAACGTGACTAAATTGTCACACCGGGTCCACTGCAAAAACATCCAACTAAGTTGGACCAAACCGACCCCAGACCTGCCTCCCATCAACGTCATTTTTGGTTTTGCTGCTATCCTATCCCATTCCCTAGCACTGCATGCAGCTTGGCTGCTGGACATAGGCTGAAAATTCAACCAGTAGTAGTAGATTCAAGAAGAAAAGCACTTCTCCTTCTTGCTAAAGACCATAACAGGAGTAGCCATTGCGTTAAGTGCGGAACAATCTTGGCAAAAGTGAGAAGACAAATCTTGAACACAAGATATTTCTTAAACTACTTTCTTGAATTCTCTATGTTTAGGCAGTCTGAACCAGCCGGCCGAATCAACTTTCACTATCTGAAATCGTCGATCTACTGAGTGAAACCTCACAACTTTTCGTGATGTTCTGGGCCGTCCCCTGATTCCCTGACCCACTCAGTGTGACTCCAAATAATGTAAATGCATACAGACTTTCTTTCCCTGAGTGGCACAACTAGATTATGTACGTGTATGAAGGCACTGAACAAACGAACAGCGCTAGCGAGCCTTTTTGACAGTACGACCAGGTGAACCGGCCTCCCCGCCTGCGACCTTCGAGGGTGACTTGGGATTGGAGCGAAACTTTGGGAACTGGCACATGTATGAGGCGAGTTATGATTTCCCTCTCCTCAAGAATGAACTAACTACAACTTCATTGTGACAGTAAAGTATAAAGTCAACTTTTGCTCATTGAGGACCGGGGAACGTCGATGAGTTCTTTCTTTACAGTAACGTACGACAGGAACGTCAGGCCGAGTCCTCTTGTAAATACGTCACCGTATATGTTACTATTTCGCTTTGCGGGGACACGTACCTGGGCTGAAAATACCAAACGTGGAGCACCAAGCAAGCTACAGTTGACACACAACTCGCATATACTTCTCTCTCCCCAAAGAAGCTTCCCGAAACTCTTGCATGTTGGATAACAGAGCGAACAAGGTTGTTTGCATTGCAGCTATAGGCTATATTTTGGAGAATGTAACACTCGCGGGTTGCCGTTCTCTGCGAATGTATTAAACATACGGTGTTCTCGTTAGAAATGAATCATCATTCGCTGACTTTCTCTTGGTGTTCTGAAGAAAAAATCAATCTGGACCCGGGGTCCTGGCGACGGGACATCGGACTTCCCGATCCAGGACCCTAAACCTTCCACACGAACTTGAAACTTTGGCACTCAACAATGTTTCCTTTCTATAGCAAACTTCGAATTCGCAAAGAGAAAGTTCAACCATTCCCTGTGAAGAAATGGGTACTCGCTGTAGAGTACGAACTTTACAGAACAGGGTTCTCTGCTCCAAGAGGAAGGCTGCAATTGAGGTGAAATATGGTGAATGGAAGTGAAACCTAACCGTAAGAACTGTTAACATATAAGCAGAGAATAAGATAAGATCTACACTTCGTGTTCAGCACAAACTTAGGCATAAGAATATGATGACTGCTAAAGCCCGAGCTTTTCTTGAAATTAATACCTTCATGAAGAAAAGGTTCTTAAGGTAAGAGGAACATCACTCTGGTTTCAATGGGCTGTTTTATGGATGATGCTGAAAGTAACGTGGAAGCTTGTTTGTAACGTGGAAGCACCAAACAATCCGCGAGTTCCGACCCTACAAGTACTCTGAAACGGATCCTGACGTCGTTAAATTCATTACTGATTACTTGGAACTGATGGGATGATGCACACTGGAATTCTTCAACGCTCCAGCCGTAAAGTAGTAGGAGCAGCACCTCCATCATACAGTTATTTGCCCTGGAATTAAGGTTTGTAGCATGCGGTACTATGATTTTTATGGAGTGAGAGAATGGTCCCATGCACTAGCTTCCGCAAGTCTGGGCCGGGGCGTTCATTCTGCCACTTTTCATAGTGAAACGGGCTCTTTTACCAGCACGTATGTGAGTGTTCCCACCATTGGGAGTTTATCAAGCCTTCAAGCTAGATGCCTTCCTCTCGTTCGCTATGGATGTTCTTCAAGACTACGACAGTAAGGATGACTCAAAGATTCACTGCAGTGACCTGACAAGGTCAGTGCTAGTCTACCTGGACTCACGCGCTTTTGGTGCTGAAATGCATGTTCGCACCCACTACATATGGAGAATGTGATAGCTCCTGTTTAGTAGATGAATGGCAAAGTTCTGGAAAGTTCTACCTTTGACAAAGTTTAGTTCCTTCCACCCCCTTTTCCCCTTTATATGTTTTTAAATTCATCTTCAGACAGGCAGACTTGCCTTCTGTGGCGGTTTCCTCGTTCCTTCTGTCATACGAGCGACGTCATGTTTACCGAAGAAGTAAAGATCTCCTTCCTCTTTGTCTTCATGTAAATCAGAAGAGACAGGATAGAATTCCTTCTCGTGGTTAGAATCCTACTGGATCGTTGGGTCCACTTTGTCAGGTTGGTCATTGCGAAAGAGTAATTTCACCGGGCTGTTGGATGGTGGACTCTGCATTCACCACATCTGACTTATAGGGAGTTCGTTTGAACCTTGCAGAGGGTTAGTTTAAACCTGAAAAAAAGACAGAACAAAAGACAACTAGGTCCTGGGAACGCGGTTATTTACTTTACAGGATATGTGCGATAATACTTGCTTTTCAGGCCTCGCGTGCGTTAAACCGAACTTGACAAGACCCTTTACGGGTCAAAATGGTGTTACAGTCTGACGTGGAAGCGTCTCTAAGTGCGTGGCTAAGAACGCATGCTGACTGGACATTTAGGCGGGTGAAATGAGACACGAAGTGAAGTCAGTTGAAGGAGAGTCGGATCGAACAGCAGTGAAGGAGAGTCGATTCTAAGAACAGTGAAAGAGAGTTTGAATGTAAGAACGAAGGCGAGTGAGGCCGAGCGAATGGAGTATAAGAACGAGGGTGAGTGAGATTGAGCGAGTGGATTATAAGAACGAGGGTGAGCGAGGTCGAGGTAGCTAGAGGATGAGCGAGGTCGAGGTTTTTGGAGACGTGAATCGCAAGCGTGATTGACAGTAAGTAAAATGTACACTTTACTACCGTATGAGTTCTACATTCGAAAGATGAGTTTGGCGCATATTTGTTGGAGTGTTATGTAGTTATTTTGCATCCAAATGCGAGTGGATTTATGATTGTTAATGTCTGTAAGTGCACGGAGAAGAAATTTGCAGCAATGTATCAAAAATGAAGCGTTTGATCGATCATGTGCATGTTTGTGAGATCGTGCCAAATATGTCATAGAGAGTAGAGGTTTGAGGTCGACAGTTCTTGAATGGGTATAGAGTTTGATAAGCTGCCAAGATTCAGAGTTCAAATTAATGCTAGAAAAGCATTTCATGAACATGACTGCAGATATCTTTTTTCTCTTCACAATATAGAAATAGAAATCGATCTTTGATCATATGCAAAGAGGAGGGTGGTTGATCTGAATGTCGTGGAACTCCGCAACGAAAGAACGACAAGCATTTGATGCACGTAGGCCTTATAGTGCGACATCGTTAATCCATAATCTCTCAATGAAGGAAGTGAAAGAGACTCAATAGAGTATGACAGATGGTGCAGTTCAAAGAGAATTGATCTCACTGAAGGATGAGTGTTACACGTTAGTGTCAATAGTGAGAGGAGCACGAGAACATTTTAAAAAAAGCGAGAAGAGCGCTCAACAGTGCCTTGCACAATATGACCGCATCAGAAATAAGTCTGGAGGCAATAATCGATATCGTGGATCGATTGTGATCAATGCATAGCGGATGAACAGTCAAGTCAGTTGTTTTCTGCCGACTTGTTTTCTGGTAGTTGGAGTAGTTCGTTCTGTTAGTTCAAAGCAGTTAGAATTCAAGTGTTAGAAAGTCTGAAGAGACTTGAGAAAAATAATAGCCCGAAGAAATCAAACGCAGTTCCTGTAGTTTACTTCATGATCAGTTTACTTATTCTAATTGAAGGTGAACGTTGCATACTTAATAATCCTTCTTGGTAACTGCATTCAGCTTCTTATAGTCTATGCACACTCGCAGCTTACCATTCTTCTTCTTGACAATCACAATGGGTGAAACCCATTCTGAGTTCTCCACCTCATAGATGAAACTCGCCTCCTTCAACTTGTCTATCTCCTCCTTGACCATCATTGCCGTTGTGGGGTTGACCCTTCTCTGCTTCTGTCGAACTGGTCTTGCGTGCTCCTCCAATTCGATTCGATGAGTCTCGAGAGTCACCTCCTTCAAATCCTTGTAGCTGAAAGCAAACACATGGATATATTCTCGAAATATATCTAGGAATCTACTTTTCTCCTCTTGAGTGACATTGATACCAAACTTCAGGGTAGAGAGTCTTCTCACAATCTCTGCCTCACTCAACTCTTCTTTGTCAGGATCTTTCTCCACTGCTGGTCGAGGCAACAAGTCAATAGCACTAAGCTGATGTAATGATTCATCTCGACCAAATTGTGGTGCCCACAAATTACAGTATTCATGAATTTTTGAAATTTTTGAGATTAATGACTTGTTTATATAACTGAAGAAGCGTTGTTACTTAAGGTTACGTCTTCCTTAACAGGAAGATGATCTTAAGAACTTTTTGTAATAAGAAGTTGACTTCTTCAGAAGACGACCGTCTTCGGAAGACCGTCTTCTCAGTTGCGTCTTCAGAAGATAGGAAGACGGCGGAAGATGGGAAGACGCCGGAAGACACCTGTCTTCCGGAAGACAGCGGTCACGAAGGTCTGACCACGAGTTTTTGGGTAAACAAGTAGGTGTACCTACTGGAGCGCATCGAATAGGTAGGTAGGTCAGGAAGACACCAAGGACGAGAACCCCTAATCTGCGGGGAAGATGCGTGAGGAAGCACATTAGCCACCTTCCAACTTCCCGCAGCACAGTGCGCCTGAAGAAGATCGATTGAGAGAGTGAACTTCGAGCTAGCATTGAGAGAGGAATCGAGTAAGACATCGAGGTAGAAGAGAGTACGTTGGCAGCTAGGCGAAGGGTGGAATCGGATTGCGGGAGCACAAACAGCAGAAAGAGCGAAGGTATTTTTGTGGAGCTTCCGAGAAGTTGACAGTGGAGAGTGGCGAGTAGAAGCGAAGGTAGAATCGAGGTGTGGACCGAAATTGACAGCAGGCGCAGTCGTGTGGAGTCACATTGGAAGCTAGGACAAGAGCCAGAAGCGCGCGGAGGTCGAAGGCAACTCGAGAGCCGAAGAAGACTGTAGAGGTTCTTCCCCCTGTTCTTTCCCCTTCCCACTTCTTCTCGCCTTTTCTTGATACTCCCCGCGCTTCCTTGATTGTGTGCAGGCAGCCTGGTCGATTACCCCACCCCCCATCTTTCCTATTGAGACATTGGGCGCGGAAGCGCTGCCCAATTTCTGTCAAGATATCTCCTTGCTTCTTCCCGAGCTCAATCCAACATGGCAACAACTATTCTGAACTTTATAAAGCAAGTAAAAAATTCGAGCTTCCCTACCCCTAGTCTTCAAATTGGCGAACCCAACTATCAATTTCTCTACCCTACTACCTCTCTACCCCCCTCTTTTGAACTCACTTGTGCCTAATAGCATCCCATAACATCACCCACTCATCCTTTTGAAATGGCTGTAACTTCATTTTGTTCTTCGCCAAGCGCTTGTCATAGCTCTTCTTCTGCTGTAGCTGAGCCATCTCAATTCATTGAGCTGCATCGTCTCTATTCTTTTCCAGCTCCAGCAAGGTTTCTCTCCTCTCTTTCTCCGCTATTGGACCACCCTTTCTCTTCAATCCAGCTTGCAAGGTCTGAAAGGTGGTTAGGTCGAACTAGATTGGTAATCTGAATTCCAACCCATACACCATCTTGAAAGATGAATATCCCGTAGACGTCTTCACTGTTGTACGATACTCCCATAGCACCGCATGAAGACGCTTGTCCCAGTTGTGTTTGGCCCTTTCCATGTCAGCATCCTTTGCTAACATTTGACACAAGGTAAAGTTCGTCCTCTCTACCAAACCGTTTGAACTAGGTTTATATGAAGTAGTAACCCTCTGAGAAATGGAGAAATGTGTACACATGACAGTAGTCATACCACTGACAAATTCTCGACCTCTATCTGAAACTAACTCCAAGGGACATCCAAATCTAGTAATGATCCGTTCGTATAGAAATCTACCCACCTCAACTTCTCCAATAGCTACAAGAGGTCTCGCTTCTACCCACTTTGTAAGATAATATGTGGCTACAACAATATCCTTATTGTTGCGAGGGGTGCGATTCAAAGGCTCAACAAAATCTATTCCTCATTTCTTGAAAGGTCCAAGAACCGAAATAGATCTAAGAGGAGTAGAAACACTAGATTTGATAGAGAAAGCTTGACAAACATCACAGGTTTTACAATACGTCAAGCAATCTCTAAACATCCCCCTCCAATGATATCCTACGTCAAGTATCTTGAGGGCCGTCAACTTGCCTGCGAAATGTCTTTCACATACTGGACCGTCATGGAATTCTTTCATGAGTCGTAGAGACTCCTCCTTGCTCACAGCTCTTCTCAGGACCCCATCAACTCCTTCACGGAATAACACACCTTCCACCACCGAGTAAAGTTGAGTTCGTTTCACCAACGCCTTCTTCTCTCTGGTCCACATCCCATCTGGATAGACATCTTCCGTAACAAAATCCCAAATTTCTTGATATTCTATTGGGATACTAGAGTTGCTCATCAAGACCATCAAATCTTTGTCAGGAAAGGTGTCGTCCATCGGCTCCTCTCCATCTCCATCGTAAGCTCTAGATAACAAATCTGCATTCGTGTGTTTCTTTCCTGGTCGATCGCAGATCTCATAGTCGTACTCTTACAATAAGAGCTTCCATCTTGCTAATCGTCCTTCGACCATAAGTTTATTGAAGATGTACTTCAATGTCTTATGATCTGTAACGACACTGAACTTGCCTTCTATGAGATAATGTCGAGATTTTCTCAGAGCATAGATCACTACTAATCCTTCTCTCTCTGTCAAAGAATAATTTCTCTCTGCCTTGATCATTTGCTGACTAGCATATGCGACAGGATGATCTCTACCTTCAACATCATACTGACTTAAAGTACATCCTACTGCTATATTTGAAGCATCCGTATATAGAATAAACTGTTTATTCCAATCGGACTTAACCAAGATCGGAGCTGAAGTAAGAGCTTTCTTCAGTTCCTCAAAGACGGCTAAAATCAACACGTAATCTACTCCCTTCTTCAGATATACAGTCAAAGCATATGCTTTATGTGAAAACGAGAGTATAAACCTTCGATAATACCTATCATACCTAAAAATTGTCGTAGCTTAGTGAGAGTACTAGGGAAAGGGAGCTCTAAGATCTTCTGCACCTTCTCTGGATCAACGGCAATGTCGTCCTTGGATATGATATGACCCAAGAATAACCCTTCCTCACATCCAAAAATACATTTCTCCGGATTGAGAGATGCATTTGCTACATCTAAACATTCTAAGACTTTCACAAGGTGCTCAAAATGCTTCTCCTTACTCCCGTAAACACAAAAGTCATCTATAAAATCTCTCACAAACTTTCCTAAGAAAGGTTCGAACACTTTGTCCCAACTTGATCTCCGAGCAATGGAACTTTGATCTGGTGGTGATTCGGTCCGATGCGTAAATAACCTTTGTGCCAGTTATCTATTGCATGTACTGCTCGAAGCCAAGGTCTTCCGAGCAACATTTCATAACTTGACTCTTTCAAGATTTGAAATGTCATGTTTACTTGCACTCCCATTACTGACACATAAACTCTCTCCAGCACTCCCAATGGTCTAACTCGTTGTCTGTTAGCTATGCCAACCGTGATACTAGAAGGACGAGTTGGTACTAGATCCAACTTCCTCATGAGTCGTTCCGAGATGGCATTTACTGCCAATCCTCCATTGACAAGAACATCTGAGACATCTCTCTCCTTGATACGAGCCTCTACTTTTGATGCCTTGTTGCACACCTCTCCTTCACTAGCATCTAAAGCACTCACACCGACAGTAGAAGGATTTATCTTCTTCTTCCGACCTCGTCGAGAGCTTAGACCGCTACGAAGTTCTTTCCTCACCGAAGGATTCAAAGCAATCAACTGTCCCACAGTAATGTTTGCTCGTTGCTTACCCACGTCTTCCACCACATTGTATTTTGATTGCTCCATCGAAATTGTGAAATCAGTATTTCCCAATTTCTTCCGCCGCTCTTTGGTTTTTGAAGAAGATTTGCTACTCCGAGTATTTTGACTTGGAGAATCTTCCATCACGATTGGTTCTCCCTCGTCGAAATGCGTCCTCATCCTCTTCCTCTCTTGAACCAACAGCTCTACAGATTGAAAACCTTCTCGTACATCTCTTGGCTCCAAGATGTCAATGCATGCTACACCCTTGTCCTTGCTTTGTGAAGTTGAAGCTCCATCCGCAGTTCCACTATTACGACTTGGACAATTACGTTGGAAATGTGACCCTCCACACGTAAAACATCCTTGGTTCGTGTAGTTACTGGGTGATCCTTGCGGTGGTCCACCTCTAGACTGATAGTTCTCATAACCTCGTGAGCCCCCTCCAACATTTAGACTCCAATGTTGCAACAGATTCACCATATTAATCTTCAAATCTGCCAAAGACTCTGTCAAACTTTTCAACTCATCATTGAAGTCGGGAGTAACAGATCTAGATGGTGCAGTGATTGTAACCGCACTAGTAGGAGCTATCGGAGTCAGATTCTAAAATCGAACAATTAGAACACTCGCATGCGTCAGTTGGCATGCTCGGCCCTTGCACATCCCCACATGCTGCCCCAATAGTCATTGGTTGCAAGTCATCTCCATCCAGACTCTCTTCCATCTTGGTTACGATCTTCACTGCATCAGCCTTCGAAGTTGGTCTCTCATACCGCACTTGTGTTCGAATCTCCGGCCTCAATCCCCCAATAAAATTCTTTGTGAGCATTGTTCCAATGCCCACCATCGTTGGTTCTACTACATCTCCACTCTTTCATAAAACCACCCGAAACTTTTGTTCTAATTTCTCCACCCTCTCTGCGTAAGTCCTTACTTTCTCTTTCTCTCCTTGTTTGAGGTAAGTTACCTCTACCATTAACTTCTCGTAACTTTCATCAGGAAGAAAAGTTTCAATTAAGGCCTCTGTCAATACTTCCCAAGTATCATCTGGAGTCCCCACTACTCTTCTCTTCTTCCTATCCTCATACCATGTCAATGCAGAACTCTCAAGAAATTCAGGTATCAACCTACCCACTCGCTCTTCTTTCGATCTCCATTGCCAATGCATGCTCGTGTGAAGTCCCTCACAAATCCTTCCACGTCTTCTCCATCCTTTCCGTAAAACACCGGAAGTTTTCTCATTCTTCTTTTCTTTTCTTCTTCTTACTCAAGGTACTGCTTGTGGATGTGAAGATCGTACTTCACCACAATCCACAATTTCCCCGTTGAGCTCTCTCCTCTCCAAAGGTTAGAATAAGCTTGACCCTCATGGTCATCTTATCTAACGTGTGACAAACTATCTCCATCCTCACTAGAAGTCTTCACTCGTTCTGTTTCTACACTCAACCTTCTCTCGAGACCTTCCGCTACAGTTTCGAGCAAAACAACCACTGCGCTACACTCATGCTCAACTGGAATCTCATCCACTCCACATCTCAGACAAAAGGTTGTAGGATCAATGACGCCTTGTCTAGGGGAAGAAGGACCTATGTGCAGACTTAAGTCGACCAACTTAAGTCTTCGTTCACGCAAAAGCTATTCTTCGTAGGACACTTGCTCACTTTATGTCCTTCTCCTCCACACAAAGAACACCTCGAGTTCTTCTCCAGATTCTTACGAGTACTCTCTACTTCTTCCTCAAATTCTAGTCGAAATTCTCCTTTCGCCAGATCAGCAGTAACTATCTCCGCATAGCCTTGAGGGATCTTGCTCAACCTCAATTTTCACTTTTGTTGTCCTTCCATGACGATGATCCGTCATACATCTCTCTCACTATATAGCTTGTTTGACACTTTTGATCACTCGACTATCTTCTCGCTTAGCAATCTCTCACATTACTAAGTAGAAGCTTAACTTGTCAACTCTGAGCCTCAGAGATCGAACATAACCCTCTCAAGAATTCTGAAATTCTTTCACTCTTTTACTTCAGCATGCGATATAACAGATTTGACCCCCCTTCGCTTCGAATGCCATAACTCCAGTTCTACTCGATCAATTCACGCATGATTTGGGTGCCTAGATAGCTTATCTTGCAAGCTATCAGCATGGAAGATTTCAAGGTCTAACTCTAAAAACTGAAAATATGAAAATGACTGTAAACTCCTTCCCGAGAGCTCACTATTTGATACCGAAAAATCCCCTTAACTTCTGAAAGAGATAACTCTCTCCTTACAATTGATCTCTCGGAGATATCAAGCTTATTGGAAAGCTTATCTTGCCCTCTATAACATGGTGTATGTACAAAGGTTCTGAACTCATGCTCAAAAACAGACATGAACTGTACTAATGACTAAATACGAATTTTTGTATCGAGGTCCCGGCAACGGAACCAAAATGTAAGCCGGTCTGTCTCTCACCCAAGGGTACCTCAG
Organism: Asterella californica; assembly: GCA_036924285.1. Lineage (NCBI taxonomy): Eukaryota > Viridiplantae > Streptophyta > Marchantiopsida > Marchantiales > Aytoniaceae > Asterella > Asterella californica. The sequence goes on along the minus strand of JAYKYS010000006.1, from coordinate 26,584,627 downwards.
ATGACTAGGATTACTAGTGCACCCTAATTACAAAGATTTCAGTACACCCATGCTCACTTCACTCAACTCTCTGACCCGTATGGTCACATCGGTCTCTCTAATAGCGTTCCTGCAAACAATTTCTAATCCCGCTCTCAACATTGCATCGCAAAATACTCAAGGACTCCCAAGGTCTCCAATGCTCACTTTACTTATAGATAGGAAAATGAGAGTCCTTTCCACTCTCTCAACTCCTCTTTATATACTCTACAACTTCTTACCGCGGTAACTTTTACTAAGTTATGTTACCACATGGTAAGTGCACAATCCAAAATAGTTAAACTTCTAAAGGCTACTAAAATTTAAGAATAGTCCACACATTACTTGTTATACTTTACTAAAGTAAGAGATTCTCCTACTTTAGCTTTTGTAAAGTGTTAACTTTCCAAACTATCCAATAGGAAGATGACAACAAACTAATACGTCTTTTGAGGAGCATCTCTAGATCTTTGTGCATGACTTTCCATCATGCATCCAATCAGCGATGGTCAACAAAATTACATACTTTTTGAGAAGCATATTTAGAGCTCCGCACTTGTCACATAGTGCCATAGTGAAACCTCTAATAGTTTCCTCAACTTAGTTATAACCATCTCAGCTAGTTATGACTAGTTTTGATCTCTCTAGATTTAGATCTTCGAACTAGAGTAACCTATAAGATAGTCTTACCTAATGAAATTTATATAAGCACGCACACAAATAATGGGATACTTGTGATGTGACAGATCCGGATGGAACGAGCTCAGACGTATCAAAAAAAAAGTTACGACAAACGGTTGGACAAGAGGGAGGTAAAACCTTTTCAAGTCAGAGATTGGGTAATGTTGTATGATGCTATCAGATTCAAGAGGGCTAGGAAGAAGTTTCTTCCAAGATATTTTGGTCCTTTTGTTGTAGATAACGTGTGGAGCAACTTCACATATGACCTTCAGGAGTTGAGAGGAAGGAGATTCAATCGGGTCAACCATGACAAGTTGAAGTTGTTCATCGACGAAAGTTCTCTCTTCACTCCGAGGACGGAGCAAAAATTTAGTCCGGGGATAAAATGTAACGACCTATGTTACACATAGGAAGTTTGTCTATTAGTAAGATATTTAGTTATAACTAAGTGTTGAGAATGTTGATTTGCTGCCCAAGTACTTTAAGGAGGTATCAAGTTAGTCATGACTAGCTAAAGTTAGTTATGGTTAAACTTAGCTATACTTTTGGCAAAATTCAAATATTTTCTAATGAGTGAGCACTACTATCTTGTCATCTTGTCTTGGCTAAAAGGTAGAAAGGAGGTGGAAAGTATCCCTTATCTCCTTTTTGACTTGATATTAGTGGTTGGATTAAAGTTGTGGACTTTGTGGACATTAAAAACAAGAAGAGATTCCACATGTTTCCTTTTTAGTGGGTCCTAGTGTAGAGGGGAGGTGGAAATTCGAGATTCCTTGAGAATATTCCAGAATCCTTCTAGAAGTTGTTGACTATGAAGGAATAAGCCCATGTGAAAAGGTAAGAAGCCCATGTGATTAATGCTTTTACCTTAAGTAATATCTTAGTAAAACCCGATAAAAGTAGTTACGACTGAGTTACCAGAGGGTACCAAAGTAAAAACCTAGAATGTATAAATAGAGGAGTAGAGAAGAGCTCCTCATCCTTGGTTTCACATCATCGTAATGACAACTTGAGTAATATAGAGAGTGTGGGATATTTTTAGCATGTGAGAACTTGAGAGACGTCGTTAGAATGGAGGATTTTAGTTGATGAGTTTATGGGGATTTTTAGTTGATAAGTTTGTGGGTGTATGAATGAGTGAACTTAGCATTTTTCCCTTGAAGTTCATGGTGTGCTTCCATCAAAGCCATCAGAGGTGACCCCTGAGTGAGAGACAGGTCCGACATTTGCAGATTCATCGAAGACGATCGTGGAGGTTGAGAGATCGGGGGGGTAGTTGATCGATAGGACCGCGGAGGGTTTACAATACACATCCTAACCAACTCCAAAGGTGTTCTCACTATCGTGAAGCTTTTGCTCTCCTCCGCTAGTTGAAACTGATCATACCCTGAGTAAAGATCTCCCATTGAGTAAATCGCTCTTCCTGCAAACGCTTCAGCAAACTCATCCACAATCGACCCCACCTCAACATTTCTGATTGTTACAACATTCACAGGTTGCATGTCTTGGATGAACCGCAGTGACCCATTCTTCTTAGGCACTGTGAACCATCTGCTCGGATATGGTGCAAACGACGGCTCCAAGATCTTCATCTGCATCTTCTCCTTCAGCAACTCCACTAGTTTGGGCAAGTGAGCCCACGGTATTGAAATTGGTCTAAGGTTCCATGGCATATGCGGTACCGTGAAGATAACCATCATGGTAACAACGTACGGGTCTACACATCCAATCTCCTGTGACTCAAAGACAAATGCTTTCCCATGTCGTGAAAGCATCTCCTTGAAGCACATCCTCTCTTCTAATAGAAGAGACCCATCATATCCAATCTTCAGTTCACCAAGGGTCTTCTACGTGAACTTGTGTCCTATCATTGCAGGATCTCTCAAACTCTTCTCCCTTGAAGCTCAATCCATCTGTTGGTTAGTGTCTTCCGGCAAGGGATCAGCAACTGGCTTTATCTTCTTATCCATTGTCTTGTGTCTTGTATCAACTCGAACCTCCGGTGCAAGGAATGATTCGGTCGCCGAATAGACATCCCTTGAATGAATCTGCACAACTTTATCCATATCCTCCCATCCAATAGACATGATCACTCGCAAAGGATCCTCCAACCCATCCTCTTCATAAACACTAGAAATCCATTCATCTTCTTCTAGCTCACCCAACTCTTTCAACACCAACTCAACCTCACGCAAATTTTTTTGTTCTTTTCTTCTCAGTTCTTCTACCTTCTTGTAGATAGCAATCCCACACTATGAAAATCCAACAAACCCTGTACAAAAGACACTATCTCCATCAAGCGAGAGTACCTTCTCCTGCGCACCACCACAATCTCACTCTATAGTGGTACTCAACGAGAATCCTTGAACTCTTCACTCACCCTTGGAAGCGGTTTCTCTCTCAAACGATCTCGATTGCTCTTGTGATTGGACGGTATAGTCAAGAACTGTACCGCTCTCTTCTCATCTTGACTTCAGATCCTAGCATAAGCAGATCCATCGTCTAGTACCTTCGTCTCCATCCGAGTTGCTATGATGAAAGGTTGGTCTAGAATGAGCGGATATGATGTTGCTTCATGAACAAAAAAATTTTGCTCGATAGCAACATCATCTATGCGCACTCTAACGTATGGGTAGGCTCCATATAGATCTCCTCTTGTGTTGTTGGCTTCTCTTATGACCCACCCATGCTCCGTGTCGATTGGTCACTTCTTCTTCTTGTACAACTCCTTCGACATGATGTTGATTTCTAATCCATGGTCAATTAGAGCAACCACCGGCTCATCCAAGTCTTCGATCCTCACCAACGTCTCCATCGTAGCTCGATCTCAATGATTGTGGCTGTAATGACTTGAGCTCTGCTTCTCATCCTCCTCTTCATCCTCAAAATGCACCCTACGCCTTCGATCTCTTTCTTCCTCTGGAGAATAAAAACTGCACTTTGCAAGCTCTCTCTCCTCATCCACAGACATCCTAGTATCCAAGGCATGCGATAAACCAATCTCACCCATAATCTGTTGCTTCTATTTGATGACATCATGAAACTCACGCTTAGCAATGCCCAACACTTCCCTCAAGGTAAATTCCACCTTCGCATTCAAAATACGATCTTCCAAGACTCTCTTCAAGTCTGTTGAAGCCTCGATCTACCGATGCAGCCAGCTTATCCTTCTCCTTTTGAGATCCCTTCACTCTCTCCTTCGATGAAGAAGGAGCATCATCCATCGATAGATTTTGAGCTCCTGCATCCTGAAGCTCTTGACGAACCTTCTCCCCTCGAGTCTGTCTCTTGGAAGAAGTTCCTTCCCCTGCATCCTCTGAATCTCACCTTCTCTTCTCTTCCAACAACGCTTCGTGTTGGTTCTTGATGATGTAAGCATATACCGATAGAGCTTCTATCGGATCCTCTCATCCGATATCCTTTCTGATCGTAGCAGCTGTCCTCAACAACGTCTCACGTGCCATCTTCTCTTTCTGTTTCATGGAGATGGCAGATGACCACAATCCACTTGGCTCAACCTGCTTGTTGAACCCTCTCTCAACTTGATCCTCAACCCTTGTGCCATGGGTTCCAGCTTCTACCATTGCAACTGCTTGCGCTAATAGGTGGTCCTCAACCAACTTCTTCATCCCTCCTCTACAAAAAGTTAGTCTGAAGAAGTGCACCAGTATCCCTCAGCGTTACCTTCCCATCTTTTCAGAAGATCACCCCTTGCTGTAAGATATCAGTGAACTCCTTGCAATCTCTGCGTGGATGATTAGTACCATCGCACCAGATACACCGTTTGATCCAACCTTGCTTCCCAACGGGTTTCGCTCCGCTTGTAGACCCTTGCTCCTCCAATCTTGTGAGCTTGATCTACAAGTCTCACATTCTGTAGAGCCCACTTTTTCAATTTTTGATAGAAGAAGCTTGAAATGTAGAAGTTTGTAGAATATAATGTATAATGAAGTTAGAAGAAGAATAAGCTTGGTTTTAGTGAAGAAGAGACTTCTGAAGAAGAGTCTTCGGAAGAAGAGAATAACCTTCGAAGAAGAGTCTTCGGAAGAAGACCTTTCCAGGAAAGACCAGAGAATGTATATCGTCAGTACACTCTCTTCACGAATAGTCCGAGCGAAGACGAACTACCTACCCAAAAAGGGACAAGAACGATAAGCGGCGTGGGCGAAGACAACAGTGCGCATGCCCTTGTCATGTCAGAGGACAAGCAATCAGAGGCGACTTCGGCACGTGTGAGAGTTTGAACCGACCTATATACTAGGAAAATTTGCTCATTTCTCACATTCACTCTTAGCGCTCAGCCTACTCTCCAATTGCGGACGATCAATTTGAGCGAAGATTATCAGTTTGGGCGAAGGCCAACTTGAGCGAAGACTAGCAGTTTTAGACGAAGTTCACCTCAGCCAGCTAGCAACCTTCGTCTGACCACGATGTCTATCGCGACGAAGTTACCGAGGATTAGAGCCTTTGAGTTAGACCAAGAGGAGTTAGTGCGTCTTCGGCCGAAGCTGAAGGAGATAGGTCTTAGCTTCCTAACCCTGGGAGGCTGGACGAAGGTGTCTGGCAAATTCATTAGCCAGATTCGGATGTGTGAAGACCACGCAGACGAAGAACTATATGCACGACTTGGCAACTGGACTGTCGAGAACTGGGAGAAGGTTCTGCTGGATGAAGCTGGGACGAAGGGTGACATGCTCTTTGACAACGCGTCAATGAAGAACCTGGTCAAGGAGGACCAGAACTACGAGGAGTTCTTCGAGCGTCCGATGCACCCAACGAATGGGTACAAGTTGTCCGAGTACAGAGATCCCGTGAAGAGGAGATTGCGGAGGCCATCATGCTGATTTTGAGCCCCCGAAGAACAACTTACCTGTCGACTTGGAAGGTATGCTTCTTCGAACAGCTCTTCGTCGGAAGATGAGCTTACTGGGCGAAGATATTCCACGACGAAGTCCAGCGCCTGTTTAAGAAGCACGGTTATGTATATCTGGGAGGCTTTGTCAGTATTTTCTACTTTGGTATGGGATGGCTGAAGGAGAACGAAGCTAAGCAGTTGGGCTTCGGCGAAGATGAAGAACAAGATTTTTCATCACCCGTTCGTGAGGTCGAAGAGGGACAAGCCGAAGAGGTTCAGCAACTGCGATCTTCACCGAAGGCAACAGCCGAAGATACTCAAGAGGTGCAGCCGGCAGCGACTGTTCAAGCAACGGTCGAAGAAGAAGAAAACCGACGTAGCAAGAGGAAGAAGCCTCTTCCGACTTCGCCCATGGAGAAACCGAAGGGTCGAAAGAAGGTAAAGAGCACGAAGAGGGAGATAGTGGACCTGAGCAGCTCAGGAGCAAAGATTGAAGGTGAAGCTGTCTGCGGCGAAGGTACTTCGGAGGGAACAGCCTTGAGCAATGTTGATCTCTTCAGGAAGGCGATGAACTATGGCGAAGAGGTAGTCGTCTCGATCCTCCGACTTCTTGAAGACAATAAGGAGGATTACGAGAAGGAAGTGCAGCGGAAGGTGACGTTCCCAGAGATGCTGGCGGAGTTGCATTTCCGTCGGGGGACTTGGCAGCAAGAGAAAAACAATCTTCGCGAAGAGGCCCGGAACGCGACGAAGATGAGGTTGGAGTCGGAGAAGGAGCTTGAAGATCTTCGGCGCCAATGTGAAGAAGCAAGGACTGCCTTGGAGGGTAAGGACGAAGAGTTGAAGGTGTCGACGAAGAGCTTCGCCGACCGTGTTAAGGAGTTATCTTCCCAGGTAGCTGAGTTGCAGCGAAGTCGAGGTGAGTTCCAGGCTACAGTTGCAGAGCTCACAAAGGAGAATGAAGATTTGAAGACGAAGGTGGCTGACTCCGAAGACCTTCGGAAGAAGTTGATGCCTGTGTTGTCTGCGTATGTGACTTCGGGGCTAGATGTAGACGAGCTTGGTCTTCTTTGGACATTGAAGGCGGAGGTAGTGCAAGCGGAGGCAAACCCCGACGGTGTGAAAGCGCACCTTTCTAGACTTAGACAGAAAATAGATAGAGAGATAGGCGAGATGCGAGCGAACGTGGAAGTTCAGTTAGAAGAGTTCAGGGCACAGGTAGGCTTAGGAGTTTAGTTACTGTGAAGATGAAGATGATCGTAAGGTAGCGAAGGTCTTCCGCCTTCTTAGGAAGTTAGACAGTTAGCACAAGTAGAAAAACAGTTAGGTTAGGACGAAGTAGTATATAAGCAGCGCGATCCACTGCCCTCGTGCCTTTTCCATGTTTTCAGTTCTTTATTAATTTATTTCTATTTCCCAAAAGTGCGAAGCGATGTCGTGAATGTTTTGGACGAAGATATTTTCCTCCGAATATTCGGTGTTTACTGTCGCAGGTGTAATTTTCTGATTGACGAAGATCTTCGCCGTTAGACTTGAAGAAGAGACTTCGTTGTAGGAACTTTGAAGAGCCTTCGGCCGAAGTTGAACTGTAATCTTCGTGAAGAGTTTCTAAACGAAGATCTGAGAACAAATCAGTTACTGTGAAGTGGAAGAGCATAAGTTAAATTGTAAGGAGAGTTTGGATGATGGTGGCTTCATCTTAAGTCTGCCTTCTTCAAATAAGTGGGATTCTTAAGCATGAGGATTTAGTTGGAAGAACATTCCTTAGGAAGAGTAGGGACTTATTCTTGGAACCTTGATGTGAAATCAATATTCTTCTGTCCTTTCAGAAGAAGACTAGTAACATTTCAGTAGTATTTTACCTTATTCATTCATTCACATCTATCTTCTCAATCTTTTGTATGTTTGTCGGAAGGGTCCCTGATCAAAGAACTATTTCGTTGTTGTTTGTATTCGATTTATCAAGTTTTGCTTAGGTTTGGTTTCTTATCAAACTTAAACTCTCATCCGGATATTATTCCATTCCGTGAGAATAACAGAAAACTATCCGAATTATCATTGTGACGTTGTAGTACTGTGTTTTGTGTAATTGTTAACTGTATCTTCGTGGGAACGATCCTTAATTTACTATTTCCGATACTTTGTGTTTCTCTGGGTTGTTACACATTCCACGCATGATCTCCTCAAGACTTGAATCCTCCTTCTTCGGAGATACTATACGTGCTTGAACAACTGGAGCAATTGAAGCAACTAGCACTACCTGTCTAGTAACAAGAACCACTGGTCGGACTACAAGAACAGGTGTTACAGCAGTCGCTGTTTGTGCAAGTCTCCTAACAGGACCCTTCTCTCCTCTTTGCTCCGTCTTGGTAAGCAGACCAACAGCTTCCTCAACCTTCTTCCAACTACTGGTCAGTCCATCATCCTCCTCCCGATCTCCCAGAAGTACCTCTAGCTTCTCCTGCAACTTCTCATCTGGAGCTCGAAGAAATAGCTCTGTCTTGTTGGACTGCAATGTCAACTTCTTTCACGGCTAACCATCCTGGTTAGCCGTGAAAACTGCTTCTCAAACTCCTTGAGCAACTATGTAGCTTGAAAACCCTTCCTCGGTTGCTCAACCCACTCCAAGAATGACTTCTTGGTGACTCGATCAGAGTCCTTCAAGAAGTACTCATCCATCAAAGCACGAGCAAACGTCTCCCAATCTTTGTTAAAATGCTTCGTTAGCATTTTAACATGATCTCTAATCTCTGGAGCTGCTGCTAACTCGAACATCTCAATCATCTCATCTTTTGAGATCCAGTTCAGCTCCATCTCCTTCGCATAATGCCTTAGATATCTTGAGACATCTCTCTCGTCAAACTGGTCAATCTTGCTAACCACCACTTGTAGCGCCTTTGTTGCTAAAGCTTCATTTCGCCCATCAGACTGTTGCTGCCATAAGAACATAGTGAAAGCTTGGAACATCAATGCAGTTGTTGGATCCAACTGCACCTTCGACAACCCATCTGAACCACTAGCTCCATCTCCATCATCTTTCCCATCCCCACTCATGACTACCAATCTCTTCTTCAAAGTTGACACACAGAAGAAATCTCCACCCCAGACCTTCACGTCGAGTTACGTCACGTTGGATTTTTGTTATGTGAAAGATGTCCAGGAAAATGTGAGGTTCCTGGCTGTGGAGATGCTGTTTGCCGAACAAAGGCAAGACAGAGAAGAACAACCACAAAAACGAAAGCGCAATATATACCAACTCCAAATGTATGTACACTGTGGTTCTTTCTCCTAAGAGCACAAAATTGAGGAACAGACCAAAGCGGTCTGTAACCTACTTCAAAGCCCCTAAAACAAACCCTTGAATCATAACCTTGTCCCAAAACCACCGAAGCGTAGTTCAAAGCAAGAGAAACTTCTATTTGCTAACAAAAAGAGCTGCACTAGTATCACACGATTGAAACTCTAGTCCAAACCACATCACTCACAAGCTCTTGGCTAAAGCTAACTACTACAAGCCGTACACATCCAACTAAGTCCCTAACGAACTCAAAAGGAAGAAACCTGTAGCGAAAGAACTGAAAAAGGTCTACTTGAGAACTTTCTCTTTTCGCCGAATGATCTTCAGATGTCGATAGGGTCTTTTTCCTCTGTTGGCCTCAAGAACTATCAGATCCGACTCCCGATAGCCGAGATATCGTCGGTTTTCGATCGCAGGTGATCGAACCTTCAAAAACTCCTCCTTGCGGTTTAAAACCGCACACACCGAACAAACAGATCGTCTAAACTGATATCCGTCTTCTCTGGTAGGTAGATCTAGCTACCTTGAACCCAACAAGACTCCAAACAAGCCGTTTGGAGTTCCCCATGCAAAACCACACGAGAAATTTGATCGCATGTTGTAAAAAATTGACGTAAATCGACTCCCTACGGCTCAAACTCGCTCACCACACCCAAACCAACAATCCAATTTACGTACTGTCTTCTTCTATGAGTAGATGAAGACTCCCTGATCGCGTAGACACCAAGAACGAAGAGCTTGGCTCACCGGTCATGAAGAACAACCCAATCTCAAGTCGCAGACGAACGAAAATCTAACGTAAGCACTTCCCTATGAGTCAATTTCACTCAAAACTCCTGAACCGCCCGATGAAACTTCGTATCATCTTCAATTTCATGTAGAACTCGATGTTTTGATCCCCATGGATCCAAGGACAGCAAGTTTGGACTCCGGAACGGCTCGAACGGTCCAACTCTCCTTCACAAGTAACTAAAATCTCCAAATCTACTTTCTGCGTCTCAATTTCTCTAAGTATGCACACCTCGATCCGCCTTTTCCCAAACCGTCTTAACATGTGTGTTGCCTGCACAATCCTGAACCCAATGACACCTTGCGCGCGTGTATTGTACTTCCCAAATCTCTAAACCGTCCACCGATAGGTCGCATGTACAAGCTAGCCCCTAAGCTGCCCTCTTGTATCAATTCTGTACGTACGAAGTTCTCTCATAATTCATGAAGCAGGCCCCTTACGTCTTTGATATAACACCTGAAGCCTCAAATACCCAGTCAGCAAGTAAACTAGGACCTTCGTGTCTTGTAACTTCTCCACTAGGCGTCCAAACGAAGTAGACAAAGTGCCTATGGAGTGCTGACAAAGAGCTCTACCCATCGATGCAATGGAAGTGGAGATCTCAATTGTACCAAAAGCCCGTAAGTGTTGGGGCTTAGCTTGCTTTCTCCATCTTTTGAGTCCTATAACTTCTCCACTAGGCGTCCAAACGAAGTAGGCAAGGTGCTTATGGAGTGCTGACAAGAAGCTCTATTCACTGATGCGATTAAAATGAAGATCCAAAATTTCGTGAAAAGCTCCTAAGCTGGGACCTAGCTTGCTTTTCCCACGAGTGTCTTTGGAGCAACAAGCATCGGAGTTTGAATTTCAAGTAGGAGCTGGTCCACGACATGACAACATTGTTATGCAGATTTTGCATAAAGGATGTCTATGAAAATGTGAGGTTCTTTGGCTATGGAGATGTAGTGTGCTAAACAAATACCAAAAAGAGACAAACAAGCACGGAACGAACGTCACAATATATACCAACTCTTAATGTATATATACTACCGGTTCTTTCTCTCTAAGAACACAGAATTGAGAAACGGACCAGAACGGTGTGTAATATGCTTCAAATCTCTCTAAAACGGCTGCAAAGATGCGGTTCTACACACGAGCACGTGAGAACTATATGTCTGAGATGTTCAACTCTGTGATATGCAAGTTTGCCACTAAGAGGATTCACTTCCAGAAGACACACGAGGCACGACTTGCTGCTTGTGTCATGGATTGGAACGAGAACATAGTTTGGGAGCCCATCAAGATATATGAACGTCGATCACAACACACTTCTGTTCGTCAAAGGACAACGATGACTCGAGTGTTGTCTCCTCAAACAACGACATGGAAGACCGAGTTGAGAGAACGTTTGTTTGGTGAGCGCACCGCAACTTGACAGGTAAGTACTAATGCTATGTGTACATTTATGATAATCCATATGTAAAAAATTTAAAATAATAGGAGGGATAATATAGTCTTTTTCTGTATATGTATATATATAGAGCTAATATTATATTCTTATCCACGTTATACTCACTAGTATATTGTTTGCTTGTCCTGAGGTGCAGAGAGAGAACTCATGTGAGGTCGTGCTTGAATGGTGTCGGAGATCCGCTGGCATTTTTTGAACTTTGCAAAGTGGAGTAACACAAGTTTCAAAACATATTTCATTCTGTAAATATTTACTTAGTAAAAATTAAAAAGAACTTGTTGTAATGCGTTCAGGGTGATGGTATTATTTATCAGTTTTGTGACACCTATTTTATTCTCTTCAGTTTCGGAAAAGTGACGATCGAGACACACTCCAGCAATCTACAAGCACAGGTTCACTAACAGAGATGTAGGTAATGAGTATGCACTCCGATACCTAAATACGACGAGTAACACAACGAACATGCTGGTATTCATATGTCCTTTGCATGCTCTTCCACTTCCACCTTGGTAGGGAGGTTGAGAATATAGATGAGAAGAAAAAGTAACTTATCGATGTTGAACTCTCGAAGATAGTTCCTGTTTGGCAGGGCTCGTAGATCAAGGAGTTTCTATTCAATACCAGAACTTCTGTGGGTGAACACTCTCTCATTGTGTAGTAATAGATCAGCGAGCTTGACAGAAAACCGAGGTTGTGATATAGAGATCTCTATATCACGGCCTCGGTTTTCCCAGAAGACATGTGTATATGGATCCCGAGTACCTATGTTTAGTAATAAGAAAAAATGAAGACAACGATGCGCTACACATCATAGGAAGTAGGAGAACCTGTTAGGGGTTGAAACTTGAATAATTCTGGTAGATCGATTGAAAGGAGAGCAGAGTAGTGTAAGAGAACAATAACAGATTGCAACCGGGTCAATGCAGCTATCGCCAAGATTCCAGTGACGTTCTTCGTAGCCCTCAAGGAGATTAGCAATTTGCTGATAAAATCGATAATAGTGGCAACCTGAGACAAAGGTTCCGCTTCACCCTTCAACTCTACAGATTTCTCTACAGCTGTAAACGCCCACCACAACAGAAGAGGTGGATTACACCGAGAGAGTAAGAGCCGCCTCAACATTGAGTCCAAGTTAGTCCACTTTCGTCAGTGACATGGGCACGTTCCTCTATGGATTCTATAACTTTTTTTACGGCTTTCCGATAATCCTCTTCTAACAAAACAGAATCCTCTCTATAAACAAAGGCCTTCTGATCGTCCTCAGTTGCAACACACACACAGCTGCAACACAACGTAGCAAAATGATGGATTGATAGCAAAAGCAAAAATCAAAGCACAAAGAAAACTACAGATTGAACTGAGTAACTACAACATGTACTCCGATGGGATCCAAACCCATCAGGCTGACCTCTCCAGCGGAAGTTCACTCCCTTCAAAAGAAGGGAGGAGGCACAGGCGAAGAAAATACATAAAATCTCAAATCTTGTAAACAAAATATAGACAATCCTTCCGACAGAAATCAAATGCAGTAATAGCAAAAGTATGTCTCTCTGAACAGCTAAGAACTCACGACTAAGCAATATAACTAGTTATCATCTCACCAGGCACACTCCATGTAGCCACAATAGATTCCACAATCACGTCTGGAAGTTGGTTTCAGTCCACATATCCTATAGTCAGAGCTATAGCTCTATACACGTTGAACCGTTTGCTGCGGGGTTCAACAGCAACATAAGCATACATTGCGCAGCAAAGCAGAGGGACCTCATCCTCTAATGTGCACCGTAAGTCAGTCCGTCTAGCAGTAACTAAACAAGCCGCAATGAACTCCGGATAGAGCACTCGGAACTCATTTACTGTAACCAACAGAGTCGGTTTATTACTTGGCCTGGTAACTGTCGCCTCTGTTGTGTCCTTTGACCATAGCACCTGTTTATCCATCACAAACCCTCGACTACAAGCAGTAAGAGTCGCTTGAGAAAGTTCGACTTCGGAACCATATGCTGCAAATAATTCATACAAGATGTCGGACACTACATCAGCCTGTGTATGCTGCTGAGTAGTAGGACGAGACATTCAGTGCTAAGAGCCAAGTGCTGACTCAGTGCTGAGAGCCAAGTTTTGTGCTGCCACCAAAACAATAGCAACACCCAACGAGGACCTGCGGAAGAAAAACCCAACACCAAACGAAGACTTATGAAAAACGACTACTCGTGAAGCGAAGAGAACCGTAGCCAACTCCACTCGACCTACGGGACGAAAACTGAACCAAAAAGTCAAATATCGAAATCAGTTAGTACCATAGACAGGAACTCCACTACAAGCCAGGAGTCCAAATCGTATCGCTTAGCGAGGTCAACTCAACAAGGACATGTGGGAGAACAAAACCAGGAGACCGAAATGAGACCAACTCAACGAGGACATGCGGAAGAACTTGACAAACAAGTCAAACCTCACACTCAACGAGGACCTACGGAAGAATGAAACCAGGAGTCCAAATCGTATCGCGAAGCGAGACCGCTTCAACGAGGACATGCGCATGAACTCAAGAAAGAAGTAAAAACTCACGCTCAACAAGGACCGAAGAAGCCAGGAGTTCAAATGATATCACGAAGCGAGGCCGCTTCAACGAGGACTAGCGCAAGAACTCGACAAGAAGTAAAAATTCAAGCGTGAAGCGAAACGACACCGTAGAGTTTCAAGCACTCATGCACAAGTCTGAGAGACGTTGTCATTGCCAGATCGGGAAGTCTATGAGAAGCGTAACCACACTGTCGCATCAAGAAGCCGCTCCGAGGAAGTTTCAAGTTCGCTATAGTGGGTTATGTGAAGTGACGTTGCAAGGTGGGGGTTTTCATACCCCCACTTGTGATTTAAGGGAGGTTGACTTCCGCATCATGCTGACGCAGGTTTGTGAAGTGGTTCCAGTAGTCAGTGCTTGCCGGATGGTTGCGGAGGATTTCAAAGAAGAAGTACGCGATATGAGGAGTAATGCTTTACAAAGTTGTATTTCGGTGATGGAAGGTGATGTAGCTGTAGAATTGCACAAACCGGTAGCTTTGTGCTTAGTACTACTCCTCTGCTGTGAATCAAATCGTAAGTTCTTTCCATCGATTTGTCCCAATGGCAAAGCCTGTTTGATTCGATTTGTAGACGGAGAACCTCAACTTACACAGTCGTCAATGGAGTCCCTCACTTTGATTGACCTCGTTAGAGCGGAGGAGATGAATGTTTCATCTTTTCATGCGTTTGCTGGAAGAGGTGAGGCAAGAGTAATGTTGAGATAGTACGTGAGTGCTTTGGAGGACATCGACAGAGCTTTAGAATGGACGTCTCAAACAAAGACAAATGAGTGGACTAGGTGATTCTAAATGCTTTTGAGACTTCTATTAGTAAAGAAGCTTTAAAATCTACGTTTAGTGATTGTAATGTAACTATTTGCAGAATGTTCTACAATATAGAGTATAGTCTAATTTCAAGAATATCTACTTATATCTTACATAGAGTTGCATCTGACCATGTTGTAATCTTTTCCTCTTCACTTTTGTTTATCCGGCTTCATGACGAAGAAATTCACTTAAGAGTTGATTGTATCGAGGGCAATCAAGGTCCCTCGATCCGAACCACTTTCATGTTTTCTCATGTATTAGTCAAATCTAAGATGTAGAATGGAAACTATAGCTAAATGTTGTTTCTTGTCGTACTTTCACCAATAAAGATAGTAGCATTATCTCTAAACGTTATCTCTTGTTCAGGCTACTTCATTTAAGAGGTTTCATCAAAGCTATGTCAAGGAATGTGGCAGGAGCATTGGAAGATTTCAACGGAACATAGGAATATGTGAAGCAAAGAATAGGTGAGCACGACACATCATTCTTCTTGCAGGAGAGAGAGAGCTTGAAGTCGCTTATGCTGTACCATAACGAGGCGTTGTTAGATCTTAACGAGAGCTTGAGATTTATGGGTGATGATCACGAAGTACTGAAGCATAGGGGATATGTGAAGTTTCTTCTAGAGATGAAGATGGAATCAGATTGGACACAAGGCAATCAAGTGTACACTATACAGAAAGTGTAGATTTAAGTCACTTGATCCACTTCCTTGTTTAGGAAATTTACTTCTCAAATATTTAGGGTTTGAGCTTTGATAGAGTAGCATTTGAAGGTGGTGTCAAAGGCTACACCACTCATAAATATATATTCAAAGACGTGGATTTCTAACTCACATTCGTTTATAAATCCTCAACCTCTTTTTAATTCTCCTTCATAGGTACATGAATAGATTACAAGCATTCCTGTCGAAGTTTTATTATCTCCACATACTCCAGAGCATTGTGAAATTTTGTGTTAATCTTCTAGACGAGTCTTTTGTAACAATCATCGTTTGATTAATTCTAGTATTGATTGACTTTATTCTGGTAAATTTATAACGACATCAATTAATTAAGCTTTATTTCAGGATGTGTGCAAAGCTATAAATTAAACACATCAACATGTGAAATCGGTAATGTAACCGAGACACATGTAATGTCTTGCGGATGCATCGAACATAGTGAGCTTTTCTGGAGAAGTTGTTATATGCTAAAGATCATATGTCTAAAGGGCCAAATTACAAACAGCCGCTAATGACAACCGCTAACCCTAACACAAACAGTAATTCTCAATCAATTTCCAGAAAATGCGGAACTCAAATAACAAAAAACTCTAAAAATGATAATTTCTTCCACTAACAACAGCAATTCACCATTTCTAGTTGAATATCATGAATGATGTTTGGAAAGTAATCGTCTTTACACATTAATGATACTATATGAGTCAAAATAGTAAAACTTTACTCATATTTTCTTCTCCATACTTAATTATGACTTGTACGAGATACATTTTGGCATCCAAAGTTAATTATGGAGTGTAAGAGATGACATTATTGTTCGATAAGGACTTTAAGTATACTTTTGCTGCATGAGGCATCCTGAAATTGAGTTCTTCAAGAACTGAACCTTGACATCTATGAACTTCATGGATGTCTCTGAAGATTTTGACCAGCATGTCAATCACTCTCTCTGCAATATATATTTTTGAAGTCTGTTTTAATGATATTGTACTCCTCACTTAATGTGGACAATGCGCGCTATAGAATACAAGAATCATATTCACACATGTCGCGTGAAAATATTCATGAACATGAATAACATTGCAGTCGAGAATATTCAAATAAAGTACAACTGAATTAGTTGCACTTCAGCTATTCAAAAATTTATCTACTCCTAGATCATGTATCATTATTGTCTACTCTGTCGTCTTCTTCTGCTTCAGAATCTTGATGATCTGGAAGCTCAACATTGTCTTGGTTTCTTCTCGTTGTGTTTTGCTCTCCATTTTGAATTGCTTGGTCATGTGCTAATCAGAACAACTGCTGCTTAAAACTGTGACATAGTTGTCTTCCGCAGTCTACTATTACTCGTGAGAACAAAATTGAAAGTTAAGATTGACATATCCGAAAGATCTACCTGCTGTTTCTACAACACTGCTCTTCCTTCCTTTCCCAATGCTCTTTCATTTTTTTGGATAATACTTATCAATGTAAGGATCAGTTGATGTTGTAGTGAACCATTGGACCTCCACTTGTTGTGGTTCATCATCCACATTCTTAGTGAAGATTTCCAACACTTGACAAATCCAAAAGCTTCCAAATCAGGTGCTAATACTACCATCATAGACTTCTCCGCAATTTCAGACAAACCGTCAACTCTGTTGCTTGTCATGAGCTTCTATTCCTGGCTGTAGACACTTAGTGCTGGTATATATAAGACGGCGATCACCAAAGATCTAGTTTCTCAGTTCTTCACTACTCGTGATTGTTCTGTGATGTTGTGGACGATTGTCTTCTTCATTTTCTGTACCCACTGGTCAATACCATTGTAACTTGAGTGGGAGCCTCTCACCATTTGAGATATCCCTCGCAATGTTTTCCTGCTCATAAAACCAGTGATTCCACCAATCTTTTTCTGCATCTACAAAACATAAATAGAAAACGATGTCTTTTTTGATAGCCGTTATATGTTGTACAAGGTCATCTCCAACAACTAAAATGGCTACTGTTGTCCCCAACGTCTTCTTGTTTTGTTTCTTGATTTTGTATATGATTTGAGAGGAAGAGTATCGATGCTTCCATGCCTAGTTCGTCCGAGAAGAATATGATATGTCTGAAGCCTTCAGTAGATTGCCGCTCTGTGTCAATAAAAAACTGTTTGCACCATATGGATAACTAGAAAAGATCATAAGAATTCTTGCATTTGCAGATACCACCGTTGAGTGTATGGAAATCGTGAATAGCGCAGTAAGAGCGATCTTCATCGAAGAAGAAGGCTTGGCAGAATCACAAAGGATGGCATTTGTAGCTGATGCTCTAAAAATGTACACAAGCTATTTACAGGATGACCGAAACAGACGAATATGAAGTCCAGAGAACAGCAGCCACAGGACTAGGAAATATTTTCCGCAGGCAAAAATTCCTACGAGTGATGGATGACGCTGGAGTAAACCTGATCCTTATGATCCACATGAGGAAAGATCCAACTTTCTACATGTCGATTGAGGGGTACATATCATGGAAAGCTTTCTTGAGGGAGGAAATCTGACGAATACAGAAAAGATACGTTTTCAAGGTGGAGTTCTGAAGTTCTACGTGGTCCTCTTGACCAAAGGTCTCGACACTCGCATGCAGCAGGAGTTCTACGTATGGGCGATGGCGTTATTAACCTATTAGCCAGATATTCACTAGTTGCTTATAGATGGAGATACTGTAGAACGACTGCTTGAACGACTTGTGAGGAAACGAGCATCACCTTTAATTCTAGTATGTGTAGCAAAAATCATCTACAGAGTTTCTTGCACTGCATATGATGAATCTAAGAGGATGACTCTTCTGACACGGACTTCAGAAAGATACGTAGCACTGCTCATAGACGGAATTGGATCGGAACTACGTGAAGCAGCAGTGGAAGGTTTGCTGATTCTTGCCTTGAATCAGGAGATGCTTCTCTAGACAAATGAAAAAACTCTCAATCTTGTACTAGGAGTTGTGAGAGAAGATTCATCACCTCAAACTCTACGTCGAATAGCTTACCTTCTCCAGAATATCCTTGCCAAGAGACTAAAGCAAGAAAAGAATAGAGTTGTGGAAATAGAGAGTAGAGCTGTGGAAAGTTACGTTGGATTAATACTAGCAGATAGGGTACCTAGCAACGTGAAGGCAGGTGCACTAAAAGGGTTGACAAGATTTGCTTTCAGGGAGGAGAAGAACAAAGTTAGAGTACCATCTCCACGAGCATTCAGTCAACTAACTCGGCTCCGAAGGGTGGTTGACTTCCGTGTCATGCTGAGGCAGGTTTGTGAAGTGGTTCGAGTAGTAAGTGCTTGTCGGATGGTTGCGGAGGATTTCGAAGAAGAAGTGCGCGATATGAGGAGTTATGCTTTACAAAGTTGTATTTCAGTGATGGAGGGTGATGTAGCTGTAGAATTGCACAAACCGGTAGCTTTGTGCTTAGTACTACTACTCCACTATGAATCAAATCGCAAGTTCTTTCCATCGATTTGTCCCACTGACGAAACCTATTTGGTTCGATTTGTAGACGGAGAACCTCAACTTACACAGTCGTGAATGGAGTCCCTCACTTTGATTGATCCCGTAAGAGTGGAGGACATGAATGTTTCATCTTTTCATGCGCTTGTTGGAAGAGGTGAGGCAAGAGTAATGTTGAGATAGTACGGGAGTGCTTTGGAGGACATCGACAGAGCTTTGGAATGGACTTCTCAAACAAAGACAAATGAGTGGACTAGGTGATTCTAAATGCTTTTGAGGCTTCTATTAGTGAAGAAACTTAAAAATCTACTTTTAGTGACTGTCATATAATTATCTGCAGAATGTTCTACAATATAGAGTATAGTCTAATCTCGAGAATTTCAACTTAGATCTTACATAGAGTTGCATCTGACCATGCTGTAATCTTTTCCTCTTCATCTTTTCTTTATCCGGCTTCATGACGAAGAAATTCACTTAAGAGTTGATTGACTCAAGGTCCCTCGATCCGAACCACTTTCATGTTTTCTCATGTATTAGTCAAATCTAAGATGTAGAATGGAAACTATAGCTAAATGTTGTTTCTTATCGTACTTTCATTGGTCAATAAAGGTAGTAGCATTATCTCTAAACGTTATATCTTGTTACACAGGCTACTTCATTAAGAAGTTTCATCAAAGCTATGTCAGGGAATGTGGCAGGAGCATGGGAAGATTTCAACGGAACATAGGAATCTGTGAAGCAAGGAATAGGTGAACACGACGCATCATTCTTCTTGCAGGAGAGAGGAAGCTTGAAGTCGCTTATGCTGGACCATAACGAGGCGTTGTTAGATCTTAACGAGAGCTTGAGATTTACGGTGTCGTGTTGTGGTTCGGCTCCTGTGTGAAATTCCTGTGTAACCTATGTTGTGTTTCTTTTTTGTGTTTCGTGAACCGTATCGCGTAACTCGTCGAACGGTGTGATGAGTGCCACGTTTGTAATTATCTGTTTAAGTGATCGCACGGTAGAGGAACGTGCCAAGTCATCGATCTGTGCGTGTTCACTTCAGTGGTCCTTGTCGCCGCATTGTGTATAAAATGGTGGGTCGAAGGTTCATACGACATTCTCTCTCAGCGGGTGATTCGTAAGGGTTCTCGGTGGTGTGCATGGAGGAGTGAAGAACTGCAGTAGTGGTGGTTATGGACGGAGGTGTGTTACCGGCTCCGGATCTTCCTTTTCCGAATCCGTTTCACATCAAGCTTCATTGCATCCACCGCGATCACTTTCGACAGTGGTTAGTTGCATACTTTGGCGATGAATTCATGGGAAGAATGATGGAGTTACAGCTTCCGGTGATCCTTCCGATTGTAACATACGGAGAGACTTAGGATATGACGGTGTACATTTTGTTGTGAGGGACAATGGATCTCAACTATCCATCGAACGTTCCTTTCAACCTTTGGGTCGATGTCCGGTGTCATTGCAGACCGAAGATCAATCATGGGGCTTGGATCGTGAGAAACTTCGGGTAAGAATATTACAATCGAGTGATAGCTTCACCATTTCCTTTTGTCGTACCTTTTATTGTAGAACGTTTTCAGGTTGTAATATTGACGTTGTATTAGTCTGCGGCTCACTGGTTTCATTCTGGTTGAGCGCTTCTGTGTAGTTACGGACCGCGAAGAATCCATCGACACATCTGAAGGATTTTCTGAGGTCTTAGAGTCCTCTTGATGTCTTATGTCTCCTTGGGAGTAAAAATTCGTTCTAAGGGAAAAGTTAAGAGGAGAAAAGACAAAAAGTAAAGCTCTTTTTGCTCTTATTGGTCCACTTTTGGACCAATGGTGTTCTAGCTGATCCTCTCGACGTTTCTGTGTTTTCTGGAGGCTTCAGAGGTCCATTCGCGAAACGAAGGGTATGGTTGGAGAGCTCTCGACCGGGGCTACAATCTGGGCTGAAGAATCGATCGATTTGATGAAAGTATGAGCGCGTTATGATCGATTGAGTGGAGGGGGGTGAAATTTGTACCTACTGCTACGTTTCTGGTTGTTCCGAGAGACTCGCGAGGAGTTTTGAGGAGCTGTCTGTTGGGTTGGAGAGCTGACGACGTGCTGGTCATTTTGATATCAATTTCGTCGGGTTCTTGTTCGATTTGGATTCTGAACCGACCGATTGAAGTTGAGAAGTGCAGATGGGATAAGGCGGGGACAGCGAACTGTGATAGCCATGGATAGTTTGCTATTGCTTAAGATCTGAGTCGAATTTCTGAGTGAAACTTTCCAGGATTGAAGAATGTCTTATCAGTAAGATACTTGGGAAGTTTCACCTCAAATGGTCGAGTAGTTTGTTCAGAATCTTGGATCAAATGTACCTGGATCTGTAAAGCTCTGAAGTTAGCACAGATTACGGTTTGATCCATATCTGAGAATTGGTTTGAGATTTCGACCTGAAAATTGTTCAGGGTAGGAGTGAAGGGTCCAATCAAGCTTCCTGTGAAGTTTGATCATCATTGGTCGAGTGGTTTGGAAGGACTGAGGTCTCAAAGTTCGAAAATACTTCTGTTATTAGCAGTTTCGGGTTTTTTCGGTATCATCTATTGTCAATTTGATCATTTTCGAGCAATTTGGAGAGGAGTTTGCTGCTGAAACCGCCATACCTGCATACAACTCGACATTAGAAGGTGTGGGGCTGATTTCAGCTCTTGGTGATGAAGGAGAACGGAGCCATCATGAGTCTTAAGCCGCTGTTTGGGTTCTCGGAGCTGCCAGGTACTACCGCCGTTGATGCTATATTGAGATCTGAATAGTGTTTTAAAGTATGCATGTTTTACCTTGCTGGAATACTTGATAGACCAGGGTGTACAGCAAGTTGTATCGATACTCTATCAAGTTGATTGAGTGATCTTAGTATCTTCTGATTGTACTATGAAGTTGTGATAGCTGGATTGATGGCCAGTTAGCGTCACTGGGGAGCTATTCAGAAGTCAGGCTTCCAGTGATATAGATGAATTAACTTTAGTTAGATAATACAGATCTGAGTATTTTTAGTTAGAATACAAAAGATCTGTTTGTAACACAAGTTTATGCAACCTATACGTAACCTTGGATCGTAGCAAGCTTTAAACTTGAGACGAGCGGATACAAGGTCACTCAGGCTAGAAGAGTAAATAGTGAAACATTTGAGTGGAGACATCCAGATCTAGATCCAACCTTGTCAATCCACATACCTCTGCACAGCCATATACCCCGTGTATTCCTAGACAGAAAAACACGTTATACGATAGTTGGTGAACTCGACGTGAAAAGTCTAGGGTGAGAGGTACGTGCGTGGTTTTGCCACCATGGACATTGAAGGGTTGGGTCATTACGTAGATGAGGCTTCTACATCTGGAGAGGCTCAAAAGGTGACCAAGCTTTCACGGTCTGATATGCGATTGCTTGAGGCATTCGCGTTGGTAATGCAACAACAGCAAGCCACTGAACGGAAAGAAGCAATGGCTACTAAAGCCTTGCAATCTGTTGTGGGGTTGCTAGATCAGTTTGACGGGAAGAACATATCCAAGTACCTAAAGTACTATTCCCGAGAGATGGAGTTGAGCAAGGTGCCTGAAAGAGAGATGGTGAGTACATTTGCGCTTGCTGTCGTACCTGAACTACGAGAGCACATGAAGGACATCATCCGATCTCATGGTTCTACGTGGGAAGGATTTACTCTTCAGCTGAAAGAAGAGTATTCTTTAGAAGATGCAGACCGAGTGACTAAGAAGTCATTCATGGAGTGGGTAAACAAACCCAACAAAGGGCTTGTTGCCACAGAGCTATTTCGGGAGTATGAGAGACAATTCCTTCAGTTGTCTCGGATGGAGAAGCTCACATTGGAGAACGACAAGGTGGAGTTGTTTCTGCAAACAGCCAACAATGAATTACAAAGGGAGTTGGAGCTGCTTCTGGAAGATAGGATGGAAGACAACGGACTCACGACTGATTGGAGAAAGGTCTCTGAAGCAGTGAGTGTACTTGCGAAACGAGAGTACCGGAGAGGGAAGGTGGTGGTAAGACAAGAAGAGAGACCACCACCGATCATAGTACCTCGTAGGCAACCAATGGTACCCAATGTGCAAGCACCTATTGTGCATGTACCTCAAGTTCCACTTCCTACTGTTCCTGTCCCGAAAGTTGTACCGCAAAGAGATACTATGGAAGAGTTGGTAAAAGGAATGAGGGACTTGCAGATCAAGTTAGCAAGGTTGGAAGAGAAGGGAGGAGCACATGATACCAGACTTGCTCCTAAGCAAGATTATGTACAGAGATGCATTTGGTGTGATAGTTCTGATCATGCTCGAAGAGAGTGTGGTGATTTTGCCAAAACTCTACGAGATGGAGTAGTCTATTGGAAGGAAGGAAAGATTGCTCTGAAAGATAATGGAGAGATTCTTAGAACCAACTTCGAGAAAGGAGGAATGAAGCAAGTACTGGAGGAGTATCTATCTCAGCATGCTACTGCGTCGGTAGAAGCCGCTACTTATGGAGTTGAGGTAGTACGAGAAAGAAGTGCTTCTAAGAAGCATGGAGATACTCATGATATGTGGAGTCACGCGGTAAGCACGAACAAAAGGGGGAAAATGGCAAGGGAGGAGTTGCTCAGAACAGCCACGGCAATCAGGGGTGCTACTGGATGGGATGATCCCGTGGATACAATGTCTGTTCATGCTTATTTGGCGAAGAGTCAACATGAGGCTCTCATGGAGGAGAAGCGCAAACGAGATGAAGCAGGCCCTAGCGAAGAGAGAACAGCTCTCAAGAGACAAACAAGAGGAGAAAAGTTCAGACCGGAGATGATGTCTCTACCAGAGGAGACTATGGAAGAGGTCATATCCTCTACTCCCGAGAAGTCAGAGAAGAGCAGAGGTAAGGAGAAAGGTAAATCTCCTTCATACAAGCTTCAGTCTGATATTGAAGCTGCTACGGATCTGAAAGGAGTACTAGAAGAGAGAGTACTCAATGCCAGGATCGAGTTTACTTTGCGAGAGGTTCTTGGGATTGCCAAGAGGGAGTTTCATGATGTCATTATTGACACCATCAAACGAAAAAGGCAATTGGCAGGAGAAACCGCTGTGTCTAATGCATTAGACACAAGGATATCAAGAGAGGAAGAGTTAGAACTAGCTCAATGCTGCATCAACCGCAAGGTTCGGTTTGAGGATGATAACGATGACAAGGTCCCTAGCCATTACACTAGAGGACATTGGGCTAGAGCTACTACCGAAGCCTTAGTGAAGGTAGGAGAGATGACAGATCCGGTGGTTGCTCTCATTGATCATGGATCAGAGATCAATATTGTTTCTAAGGACATCTACAAGCAAGGTGGATGGCCTGTTGATATAGATCATGGTTGGATGATCAGAACAGCGAACAACACACGAGGAGAACTCTATGGAGCTTGTCCTGATGTGAAAGTGAAAGTGGGAGATGTAACTATTGAACAAAACTTCTTTGTTCAAGATAGTACATCCTACCCGGTGATACTCGGTCAACCTTACATTACAGCTGTGAGGATGGAGACCAAGGTTTTGGATGATGGATCTGCTTATGCGCGGATCAGAAATCAAGATGGCAAGAGAGCGGTACAGTTTCTAACTGTATCAGCAAACCACGAGAGGAACAGAGATTATCTGAGGGGTGGCTCCTTGCCTAAGGTCACGAAGGAATTCAAGGATTTTTGACAAGTACTGCTATGGAGCGAGGACATAGTGGTACACTGGAGAAGGTACTCTCGCTAGAGAAAGAAAGTGCTTTTTGTACAGGAGTTGTGAGATTTTCTGAGAGTGGATTTGCTACACATACACGACTTGCTGACTTGCAAAAGTGGGAGCAGAAGGTTGTGCGAAAAACTGAAAAAGACCTAAAGAGAGTTGGTGTGCTTGAAGAGGATGATAAGATAGAAGGTGTTTATTTGGAGTTAGGATTGGGAGATTTCATCGATGAGCTTGCTATGCATGAGCAAGAAGATGAGGATCATGTGGTGGAAGTGCACTCTAGGGAGCTCTATACAACTATAGAGTCATTCGTAGATCATGAAGTTAGTGTTGATACTAGGTATAAAACGGTAGACAAGAAGGTAAAACCTGTTGCTCAGCCATTACCTAGTGATTCTAACCAGCGAGTCCAACATTCTTCGAAGGAGAAAAGCTTGAGAGATCTTAGCCGGGTCGGTCACAAGTTCACTGAAGCTACGCTCAAGGAGTTGAAGGTTGGTTCTGCAGATTTTCTTTTGCCTGTGGAGGAGAATAGGTTTAGGGAGATGTTAACTAGGCACGGGAAAGCTTTTGCTTTTGAAGCCTCAGAAATCGGATGTGTAGATCCTAGCATTGTGACGCCAATGATCATATTCACAGTTCCACATGCTCCTTGGGACTTGAGGCCAATTCCTGTACCTAGAGCGCATCTACCGAAACTCATAGAGCTCTTGAAGGAGAAGATACAGATGAAGATCTTGGAACCATCGTTTGCACCATACTCTAGTCGTTGGTTTACAGTACCAAAGAAGAGTGGTGCATTACGGTTCATCCAAGATATGCAACCTGTAAACCAAGTGACCATCAGAAATACAGGCATATGACCTATCGTCGGAAAGTTTGCTGAAGCGTTTGCTGGGAGGGCTATTTACTCTATAGGAGATCTTTACTCTGGATACGATCAGTTTCAACTTGCTGAACAGAGTAGAGATATCACCACCATGAGGACACCGTTGAGGTTGGTCAGAATGTGCACACTACCACAAGGAGCAACAAACTCGGTAGCGCACATGATGAACGGGATGAACAAGGTTCTCCGTGAGTTCATTCCTGAGAAGACCATGCCTTTCTTGGATGACATTCCAATTAAGGGATGCGTTGAGGAGGAGAAAGATGAGACAATGGATCAGAAGGGGTGTAGAAACTTTGTTGCTGATCACATTTCAGATTGTGATAAAATCTTATCACGACTTGAAGAGGCGCACTTGACACTATCAGGTGCTAAGTCTTCATTTGGAGTGCGAGAAGTTGTGATTGTGGGGCACCTATGTGGATGGTTTGGACGCAAGCCTGATCCTGGTAAAGTAGATGATATACGACGGATGAAGGATACTTGTGGTTCAACAACAGAGGTGAGAAGGTTTCTTGGAGCTTGTGTCTTCTATCATGTGTGGATTCCACATTTTGCACATGTGGCTGATCCTCTTTATGATCTGTTGAGAAAGCACAAGAGGTTTGCATGGGAAGAGAGGCATACTGAGGCGATTCAGAGATTGAAGCAGTTGTTATCTTCTCCACCTGTACTTCGTCGTGTGAGCTATGAGGATAGCAAACCAGTGATACTTACTGTTGATACTAGTCCGATAGCCATTGGATGGGCAGTAGGACAGGATGATGAAGAAGAGAATCGGTTTGCAGTCAGATTTGGAGCAAAGGTGTTGAGTGAGCGACATAGAAACTATCCTCAAGTGAAGAGAGAGTTATGGGGAGTAGTTACAGCTATGAAAGCTGAAAAGGACTATTTGATTGGAGCGCCAGTAATAGTAGAAACAGATTGTTTACCTCTATTAGGGATGATTACAAATTGTAACACTCCTGATATTGCTATGCTACGCTGGATTGCTTACATCAAGTCCTTAAATCCTGAGTTCCGACACGTAGCGGGGAAGAACAATCCAGTAGCTGATATGTTATCTCGTGCGAGGTATGAGGATGAGGAGGAGATGATAGAAGATACAGAAGACGTTGGTACTACTGTTTTCTGTAGAGCTCAAGGAGGTGAGAGTGAGCATTCGAAACCGTTCATAGAGGAGCTATATGAAGGAGAATGGATAGATATAGGACGCTATCTAAGCCTGTTGACTAGACAGCCAAGATGGAGTGATGCCCACTTTAAACAAATCAGGAGGAAGGCTTATAACTACTTGCTACAAGGTGGTTATTTGTGGAAACATGCTAAGCAAGGTGGTAAGATGCCACAAAGGGTTGTGTGCAAGGTTGACATGCAGAAGTTACTCATGCAGGAGTTTCATGAGAGCTTGTGGGCAGGACATAGAGGTATTTATGCCACCTTTACAAAGCTGAAGGAGAGATATTGGTGGCGTAACATGTACAGAGATGTAGTTCAATTTGTGGAGACATGCCAAACTTGTCAAGAGTATTCAGAAATTCAGCATCGAGATGGATTACATCCTACTTATCCACTTGCAATGCATTATAAGTGGGTAGTAGATCTTGTTATTATGCCAGTTGGTATATGGCAGATGCGATACTTAGTTTTGGCACGTGAGGATTTGTCCAACCAAGTGGAAGGGCGAGCCTTACGGACAAAATCCACAGAGGGAGTCTGCAAATTCTTGTTAGAAGATGTGATTTGTAGATATGGTTGTGTTGGGAAGATCACGGCTGATCGAGGGGAGCTGAACAATGATGAGGCTAAAGCGTTCTTCAAGAGGTGTGGTGTGAAGTTAGCTCTCACCACAGCCTACAATCCGGAGGGTAATGCGAAGAGTGAACGTGGTCATCCTCCTATTGTGAAAGCTATTGTGAAAGCTTGCAAGGGGAGGGCAAGAGAATGGCCAAGATTTCTTCCGTTTGCATTATGGGCTGATCATTCAACTCATAGTTCAGTTACGGGATATATGCCGGCGGAGTTGATGCAGGGGCAAAAACCTATCATGCCCATTGAGGAGCACATACCCACTTGGAGTGTTCTACCGTGGGAGGATGGTATGTCTACAGAAGATCTTCTTGCTGTCCGAATCCGTCAACTAGAGAGAAGACCTGAAGATGTAGAGATTGCATTGGAGAAGCTGAAAGAGGCGCGCTTGAGAAACAAAGACAGATTCGATCAGCGTCATCGATTAAGGCCGAAGGAGATTAAAGAAGGAGATTGGGTGTTGGTCTACGATAGTAGCTTGGACAACCAACACAGTGCGCTTAGAAAATTCTCTAAGCGATGGTTTGGCCCGTATGTGGTTCTTGTCGTGCTTGACAATGCCACATATTCACTAAGAGAGCTTGATGGGACAGAGCTCAAGGTTCCCATTGCAGGCAAGCGTGTGAAACTCTTCAAGAAGCGAGATGAAGGGATAAGCATGGAGGAAGTCGGAGCAGAGTTTGATATCTTGGATGATGACGGAGAAGATTTGGATGACGAAGATATTGCTAACGACAACATCAGTGAAGAAGACGAAGATATAGTGTGATGCCGACCACAACTTGTGAGTGTTGGTGCATACCAGAGGATGCGCAGGTTTAGAAGGGGTGGATGTCGTGTTGTGGTTCGGCTCCTGTGTGAAATTCCTGTGTAACCTATGTTGTGTTTCTTTTCTGTGTTTCGTGAACCGTATCGCGTAACTCGTCGAACGGTGTGATGAGTGCCACGTTTGTAATTATCTGTTTAAGTGATCGCACGGTAGAGGAACGTGCCAAGTCATCGATCTGTGCGTGTTCACTTCAGTGGTCCTTGTCGCCGCATTGTGTATAAAATGGTGGGTCGAAGGTTCATACGACATTCTCTCTCAGCGAGTGATTCGTAAGAGTTCTCGGTGGTGTGCATGGAGGAGTGAAGAACTGCAGTAGTGGTGGTTATGGACGGAGGTGTGTTACCGGCTCCGGATCTTCCTTTCCCGAATCTGTTTCACATCAAGCTTCATTGCATCCACCGCGATCACTTTCGACAGTGGTTAGTTGCATACTTTGGCGATGAATTCATGGGAAGAATGATGGAGTTACAGCTTCCGGTGATCCTTCCGATTGTTACATACGGAGAGACTTGGGATATGACGGTGTACATTTTGTTGTGAGGGACAATGGATCTCAACTATCCATCGAACGTTCCTTTCAACCTTTGGGTCGATGTCCGGTGTCATTGCAGACCGAAGATCAATCATGGGGCTTGGATCGTGAGAAACTTCGGGCAAGAATATTACAATCGAGTGATAGCTTCACCATTTCCTTTTGTCGTACCTTTTATTGTAGAACGTTTTCAGGTTGTAATATTGACGTTGTATTAGTCTGCGGCTCACTGGTTTCATTCTGGTTGAGCGCTTCTGTGTAGTTACGGACCGCGAAGAATCCATCGACACATCTGAAGGATTTTCTGAGGTCTTAGAGTCTTGTTGATGTCTTATGTCTCCTTGGGAGTAAAAATTCGTTCTAAGGGAAAAGTTAAGAGGAGAAAAGACAAAAAGTAAAGCTCTTTTTGCTCTTATTGGTCCACTTTTGGACCAATGGTGTTCTAGCTGATCCTCTCGACGTTTCTGTGTTTTCTGGAGGCTTCAGAGGTCCATTCGCGAAACGAAGGGTATGGTTGGAGAGCTCTCGACCGGGGCTACAATCTGGGCTGAAGAATCGATCGATTTGATGAAAGTATGAGCGCGTTATGATCGATTGAGTGGAGGGGGGTGAAATTTGTACCTACTGCTACGTTTCTGGTTGTTCCGAGAGACTCGCGAGGAGTTTTGAGGAGCTGTCTGTTGGGTTGGAGAGCTGACGACGTGCTGGTCATTTTGATATCAATTTCGTCGGGTTCTTGTTCGATTTGGATTCTGAACCGACCGATTGAAGTTGAGAAGTGCAGATGGGATAAGGCGGGGACAGCGAACTGTGATAGCCATGGATAGTTTGCTATTGCTTAAGATCTGAGTCGAATTTCTGAGTGAAACTTTCCAGGATTGAAGAATGTCTTATCAGTAAGATACTTGGGAAGTTTCACCTCAAATGGTCGAGTAGTTTGTTCAGAATCTTGGATCAAATGTACCTGGATCTGTAAAGCTCTGAAGTTAGCACAGATTACGGTTTGATCCATATCTGAGAATTGGTTTGAGATTTCGACCTGAAAATTGTTCAGGGTAGGAGTGAAGGGTCCAATCAAGCTTCCTGTGAAGTTTGATCATCATTGGTCGAGTGGTTTGGAAGGACTGAGGTCTCAAAGTTCGAAAATACTTCTGTTATTAGCAGTTTCGGGTTTTTTCGGTATCATCTATTGTCAATTTGATCATTTTCGAGCAATTTGGAGAGGAGTTTGCTGCTGAAACCGCCATACCTGCATACAACTCGACATTAGAAGGTGTGGGGCTGATTTCAGCTCTTGGTGATGAAGGAGAACGGAGCCATCATGAGTCTTAAGCCGCTGTTTGGGTTCTCGGAGCTGCCAGGTACTACCGCCGTTGATGCTATATTGAGATCTGAATAGTGTTTTAAAGTATGCATGTTTTACCTTGCTGGAATACTTGATAGACCAGGGTGTACAGCAAGTTGTATCGATACTCTATCAAGTTGATTGAGTGATCTTAGTATCTTCTGATTGTACTATGAAGTTGTGATAGCTGGATTGATGGCCAGTTAGCGTCACTGGGGAGCTATTCAGAAGTCAGGCTTCCAGTGATATAGATGAATTAACTTTAGTTAGATAATACAGATCTGAGTATTTTTAGTTAGAATACAAAAGATCTGTTTGTAACACAAGTTTATGCAACCTATACGTAACCTTGGATCGTAGCAAGCTTTAAACTTGAGACGAGCGGATACAAGGTCACTCAGGCTAGAAGAGTAAATAGTGAAACATTTGAGTGGAGACATCCAGATCTAGATCCAACCTTGTCAATCCACATACCTCTGCACAGCCATATACCCCGTGTATTCCTAGACAGAAAAACACGTTATACGATAACGGGTGATGACTACGAAGTACTGAAGCATAGGGGGTATGTGAAGTTTTTCTAAAAGATAAAGATGGAGCCAGATTGGACACAAGGCAACCAAGTGTACACTATACAAAAAGTGTAGATTTAAGTCACTTGATCCGCTTCCTTGTTTAGGAAATTTACCTGTCAAATATTTAGGGTTTGAGCTTTGATAGAGTAGCATTTGAAGATGGTTTCAAGCTACACCACTTATAAATATTTATTCAAAGGCTTGGATTTCTTACTCACATTCATTTCTAAATCCTCAACCTCTTTTGTCTTTAATTCTCCTTCATAGGGACATGAATATATTACAAGCATTCCTGTCGATGTTTTCTTATCTCCACATATTTCAGCGCATTGTGAAAGTTTGTGTTAATCTTCCGGAAGAGTCTTTGTAGCAATCATCGTTTGAGTAATTCTCACTTTATTCTGGTAAGTTTATAACGACATCAATTAATTAAGTTTTATTTCAGGATGTGTGTATAATTATATGCAAAGCTATATGTTAAACACATGAACATATGAAACGGTGTCGCGTCATTTGGCGGCTACATGCTTGACTTCTACTCCGACGCTTAGGTTTGGTAGTTCTAGAAGTTAGCTCATATTACTTCTAGTCCTTTATGTATATGTTTGACACCTTTGCATACGGTGTTAACACTATTTTGAGTCCTAATAGGCTGATAGTATGTTAGTTATCTTGTTCAAGCATTTGTGCGCTTGTGCAAGTGACTTCTTACTTGTCTATGACGTTCAATGTACATAACTTAGGGTTTCCATGCTGATAGGGGTTTGAGCTCATGGGTTGTACTTATTTGTCGCCCATGCACGCTTTCTAACTGATTTAAGGTATTTTTCGGGGCTACGTGTCATTTTAGGTAGTTTACGTTGGCACTCTAGGGGGCTTGACGCGGTAGCCTATGAGTGTAGATAAGTTACCAGGTAGTTTAAGGCACAAAAGGACAGTCAAGTGGAGCTATGAACTCCCATTGGTCCATTTTTGTCTTTTGTAAAACTCTAAGTTTAGAAACAAAGCTCTAGAGTGGAGTTCGAGCAATTGGTGATGTATCTTCAAAATCTGAGAACACAGGAAGAGAGAGCTCGTCGTGCCAAGCACTGTCAGTGAAATTTTTGCTCGATTTGGATCAATAAACAAGGAGTTATGCCCAATTGAAGTTCGGATTGTGCCAAAACTGCGTCACTTTTGTTGATTTTGGGGTTTTCGGTGCCAATTGCAGCAGAATTGAGGAAATCACTTCAAAACTTCGTGGTTCCGTTCACTGTCAGGAGGGCTACGACTATCTAAAAAGTTTCGAATCATTTGAGTGATTGAGTAATTCAGGGCGGCCGCTGAAGCAGAGGAGGTCTGAAAAGCTCTTAATCTAGAGCAGCGACTTTAGAGAAGGAGATCTGGAGTTCTACAAACAATCAGGAGTCCCAACTTCACAGGGATGTTCAGCATCCTGTAGACTTCAAATACTGTGAGAATATTTGAAATTCATCGAGCCAATTCTCTGTTCTAGATCAGAATAGCTGTCTAGGTACCAGAAATTGCCATAATTCTCTTACTCAGAACTTTTCTGTCAACATCTCGGTGCTAGAATTCAATCTCAGGCTGAAACTTTGTGTGTGTGTTCAGTAGTACCTCATTTACATGTAGGGGAAGTTTAGAAGTCTAAACCTTCATAGTTTTCCTCTCTTTGAGTGTCAAAGTTCACCGCTTAAACCTATTACTACTAGTTAAACCTAAATTTCGCTTTTTGAGCATATTAGAGGTCCCTACACAACTGTGTGAGTGTTTATGGCCCCTGTTGTGACCTGAAAGCCAACCTCTTGAGTAAACAACCACAGCCAGAAGCCCGACGCTTTCCTAGGTAGACGGATCACACTCCGACAATGGATAATGTAACCGAGAAACATGTAATGTCTTGCGGATACACCGAACATAGTGAGCTTTTCTGGAAAGGTGTTATATGCCAAAGATTCTCTCTCATGGCAAAAAGGGCTAAATTACAAACAGCAGCAAATGACAACTGCTAACCGTTAACACAAACAGTAACTCTCCGTCGATTTTCAGAAAATGCAGAACTCAAACAACAAAAAACTCTAAAAATGATAATTTCATCGACTAAAACTTTAGCAATTCACCATTTCTAGTTGAATATCATGAATGATGTTTGGAAAGTAGTAGTCTCTACACATTAACGATACTATATGAGTTAAAAATAGTAAAATTATCCATATTTACTCGTCCATACTTAATTATGACTTTGTGTGAGATACATTGAGAATTTTGACATCCAAAGTTAATTATAGAGCGTAGGAAATGACATTATTGTCATATAAAGATTTTAGTATGCTTTTGCTGCATGAGGCATCCTGAAATTGAGTTCTTCAAGACTGAACCCAAACATCCATGAACTTCATGGATGTCCTCTGAAGATTTGGATCAGCATGTCAATCACTCTCTCTGCAATATATATATTTTGAACTCTGTTCTAATGATATTGTACTCCTCACTTAATGTGGACAATGCGCGCTATACAATTCAAGAAATATTGACACATGTCTCATCAAAATGTTCACGAACATTAATTACATTACGGTAGAGAATATTCAAATAGAATACAACTGAATCAGTTGCACTTCAGTTATTCAAAAATTTATCTATTCCTAGATCATGTATCGTTATTGTGTACTCTATCGTCTTCTTCCGCTTCAGAATCTTAATGATTTGGAAGCTCAACATCGTCTTGGTTTCTTCTCGTTGTGTTTTGCTCTCCATTTTGAACTACTTGGTCATGTGCTAATCAGAACAGTTGCTGCTTAATCTGTGATATAGTTATCTTTCGCAGTCTAATATTACTCGTGAGAACAAAATTAAAAGATAAGATTGACACATCCGAAAGATCTACCTGCTGTTTCTACAACATTGCTCTTCCTTTCCCAATGCTCTTTCATTTTTCCGGGTAGTACTTATCTATGTAAGGATTAGTGGATGTTGTAGTGAACCATTGGATCTCCACTTGTTGTGGTTCATCATCCACATTCTTAGTGAAGATTTTCAACACTTGACAAATCCAAAAAGCTTCCAAATCAAGTGTTAACACTGCCACCATAGACTTCTCCGCAATTTCAAACAAACCTCCAATCCTTTGTTGCTTGTCATGCATTCCTAGTTGTAGACACCTAGTGCTGTTATATATAAGACGGCAATCCCAAAAATCTAGTTTCTCAGTTCTTCACTACTCGTGATTGTTCCATGATGTTGTGGACGATTGTCTTCTTCATTTTTTGTACCCACTGATTAATACCATTGTAACTTGAGTGCGAGCTTCTAACCATTTCAGATAGCCCTCGCAATGTCTTCCTGCTTGTAAAACCAATGATTCCACCAATCTTTTTCTACATCCACAAAAAACAAATGATGTCTTTTTTTTATAGCCATTATGTGTCGGACAAGGTCATCTCCAATGGCTAAAATGGCTGTTGTTGTCCCCAACCTCTTCTTGTTTTGTTTCTTGATTTTTGTATATGATTTGAGAGGAATGAGCATCGATGCTTCCATGCCTAGTTCATCCGAGAAGTATATGATATGTCAGACACCTTCAGTAGATTGTCACTCCGTGTCAATGAAAAGTTGTTTGCATCACATGGATTACTAGAAAAGATCAAAAGAATTCTTGCATCTGCAAATACCACCGTCGAGTGTATGAAAATCGTGAATAGCGTAGTAAGAGCGATTTTCAACGAAGGAGAAGGCTTGGCAGAATCACAAAGGATGGCACTTGTAGCTGATGCTGTGAAAATGTACACAAGATTATTACAGAATGACCAAACCGACGAATATGAAGTCCAAAGAACAGCAGCCAGAGGGCAAGGAAATATTTTCTGCAGGCAAAAATTTCAGCGAGTGATGGATGATGCTTGAGTAGACCTGATCCTTATGATCCACATGAGGAAAGATCCAACTTTCTACATGTTGATGGAGGGGTACATATAGTGGAAAGCTTTCTTGAGGGAGGAAATCTGAAGAATATAGAAAAGCTATGTTTTCAAGGTGGAGTTCTGAAGTTCTACGTGACCCTTTTGAGCAAAGGTCTCGACACTCGCTTGCAGCAAGAGTACTACTTATGGGCGATGGTGTTATTAACCTATTTGCCAGAGATTCGTTAGTTGCTTACAGATGGAGATATTGTAAAATGACTGCTTGAACGACTTGTGATGAAACGAGCATCACCTTTAATTGTAGTATGTGTAGCAGAAATCATCGACATAGTTTCTTGCACTGCATATGATGAATCTAAGAGGATGATACTTCTGACATGGACTTTAGAAAGGTACGTAGTATTGCTCATAGACGGAATTGGAACGGAACTACGTGAAGCAGCAGTAGACGGTTTGCTGATTCTTGTCTCGAATGAGGAAATGCTTTTCTTGACAAATGAAAAATCTCCTGATCTTCTACTAGGAGTTGCGAGAGAAGATTCATCACCTCAAACTCTACATCGGATAGCTTACCTTCTCCAGAATATCTTTGTCAAGAGACATACGCAAGAAAAGAATAGAGTTGTGGAAATAAGAGTAGAGCTATGGAAAATTACGTTTGATTAATACTAGCAGATAAGGTACCTAGCAACATGCAAGCATGTGCACTACAAGGGTTGACAAGATTTGCTTTCAGGAAGGAGAAGAACGAATTCAGAGTAACATCTCTATGAGCATTCAATCAACTAACTCGGCTCTTAAGAGTGGTTTACTTTTGCGTCATGAGGCAGATTTGTGAAGTGGTCTGAGTAGTTAAGGCTTGCCGGATGGTTGCGGAGGATTTCGAAGAAGATATGCGCGATATGAGAAGTTATGCTTTACAAAGTTGCATTGATGGAGAGTGATGTAGCTATAGAATTGCACAAACCGATAGCTTTGTCTTAGTACTACTCCTTCACTATGGATCAAATCGCAAGCTCTTTCCATCGATTTGTCTCAGTGACGAAGCTTGTTTGATTCGATTTGTAGACGGAGAACCTCAACCTACATAGTCGTCAATGGAGTCCCTCACTTTGGTTGATCTCGTAAGAGCGAAGGAGATGAATGTTTCATCTTTTCATGCGTTTGCTAAAAGAGGTGAGGCAAGAGTGATACTGAGATAGTACGGGAGTGCTTTGGAGGACATCGACAGAGCTTTGGAATGGACGTCACAAACAAAGACAAATGAGTGGACCAACTGATTCTAAATCTTTTTGAGGCTTCTATTAGTGAAGAAACTTAAAAGCTACTTTTAGTGATTGTCATGTAATTATCTGCAGAACGTTCTACAACATAGAATAGATAATTTCGAGAATATTAGCTTAGATGTTCGATAGAGTTGCACCTGACCATGTAGTAATCTTTTCCTCTTCACTTTCTTTATCCGGCATCATGATGAAGAAATTCACTTAAGAGTTGATTATATCGAGGGCAATCTAGATCCCTAGATCCAAACCACTTTCATGTTTTCTCATGTACTAGTCAGATGTAAGATATAGAATCAAAACTATGACTAAATGTTCATTTCTTGTCGTACTTTCATCAATAAAGGTAGTAGTGTTATCTCTAAATATTATCTCTTGCTACTTCATTTAAGAGGTTTCATCAAAGCTATGTCAGAGAATGTGACATGAGCATTGGAAGATCTCAACGGAGCATTGGAAGATTTGAATGGAACATTAGAATCTATGAAGCAAGAAGTAGGTGAATACAACACATCATTCTTTCTACAGGAGAGAGGGATCTTGAAGTCGCTTATGCTGGACTATAACGAGGCATTGTTAGATCTTAACAAGAGCTTGAAATTGAAGGGTGATGACTATGAAGTACTGAAGCATAGGAGGTATGTGAAGTTTCTTCTACAAGATGAAGATGGAACCACATTTGATGGATGGCAAGCCAAGTTTACACTATACAGAAAGTGTACACTTAAATCACTTGATCCACTTCCTTATTTAGGAAATTTATCTATCAAATATTTAGAGTTTGAGCTTTGATAGAGTAGCATTTGAAGATGGTGTCAAGCTACACCACTTATAAATATATATTCAAAGACGTGGATTTCTAACTCACATTCGTTAATAAATAAATCCTCAACCTCTTTTGTTCTTAATTCTCCTTCATAGGTATATGAATATATTACAAGCATTCTTGTCGACGTTTTCTGATCTCCACATACTCCATAGTATTGTGAAAGTTTGTGTTAATATTCTAGACGAGTCTTTCGTAACAATCATCGTTTGATTAATTCTCTCTTCATTCTAGTAAGTTTATAACAACATCAATTAATTAAGATTTATTTAAGGATGTGTGTATAATATATGCAAAGCTATATATTAAACACATGAACATATGAAATGGATAATGTAACCGAGAAACATGTAATGTCTTGCGGATGCACCAAACATAGTGAGCTTTTCTAGAAAAGATGTTATATGCCAAATATTCTACATCATGCAAAAAGAATAACAGCCCCTAATGACAATAGCTAACTGCTAACACAAACAGTAACTCTCAGTCGATTTCCAGAAAATGCAGAACTCAAACAACAAAAAACTCTAAAAAATGATAATTCCATCAAGTAACAACTTGAATAATTCATCATTTCTAGTTGAATATCATGAATGATGTTTGGAAAGTAATGTCTCTACACATTCACGATACTGTATGAGTCAAAAATAATAGAATTTATCCACATTTGCTCGTTCATATTTAATAATGACTTTGTACGAGATACATTGAGAATTTTGACATCCAAAGTTAATATGGAGCGTAGGAGATAACATTATTGTCCAATAAGGAGTTTAAGTATGCTTTTGCTGCATGAGGCATCTTGAAATTGAGCTATTCAAGAATTGAACCCAGACATCCATGAACTCATGGATTCCTCTGAAGATTATGACCAGCATGTCAATCACTCTCTTTGCATATGTATATTTTTGAAGTCTGTTCTAATGTATTGTACTCCGCATTTAATGTGGACAATGCGCGCTAAAAAATTCAAGAATCATATTGACACATGTCGTGTCAAAATGTTCACCAACATCAATTACATTACATTCGAGAATATTCAAATAGAGTACAATTGAATCAGTTGCACCTCAGCTATTCAAAAATTTATCTATTCCTAGATCATGTACCATTATTGTCTACTCTATTGTCTTCTTCCGCTTCAGAATCTTGATGATTTGGGAGCTCAACATTCTCTTGGTTTCTTCGTTGTGTTTTGCTCTCCATTTTGAACTGCTTGATCTTGTGCTAATCAGAACAATTGCTGATTAATCTGTGATATAGTTATCTTCTGCAATCTACTGTTATTAGTGAGAACAAAATTGAAAGATAAGATTGACACATCTGAACGGTCTACCTATTGTTCTGAAGCACCGCTCTTCCTTTCTCATTGCTGTTTCATTTGTCTGGATAATATTTACCAATGTAAGGACCGGTGGATGTTGTGGTGAACCATTGGATCTCCACTTGTTGTGATTCATCATCCACATTCTTAGTGAAGATTTTCAACACTTGACAAATCCAAAAAGCCTCCAAATTTGGTGCTAACGATACCATCACAGACTTCTACACAATTTTAGACAAATCTCGAATCCTCTATTGCTTGTGATGAGCTTCTATTCTTGGTTGTAGACACCTAGTGCTAGTATATACAAGAATATGATCACCAAAAATCTGATTTCTCAATTCTTCCCTACTCATGATTGTTCCATGATGTTGTGGACGATTGTCTTCTTCATTTTTTGTAGCCATTGATCAATACCATTGTAACTTGAGCGGGAGCCTCTAACCATTCAAGATAGCCCTCGAAATGTTCTTCTACTCGTAAAACCAATGATTTCATCAATCTTTTTCTACATCCACAATAAATAAATAGAAAATGATGTCTTTTTTTTATAGCCATTATGTGTAGTACAAGGTCATCTCCAACAACTAAAATGGCTGCTTTTGTCTTGAACGTCTTTTTGTTTTATTTCTTGTTTTATGTATATCATTTGAGAGGAATGAGCATCGATGCTTCCATGTGTAGTTCGTCCGAGAAGAATATGATTTGTCTGACGCCATCAATAGATTATCTCTTCGTGTCAATAAATATCTATTTGCACCATATGCAACAATCACCCACGTTCACCAACTAGAGTTTGTATTGTTGATTGAAAGTGATGTCACGAAGAGGACGATACTTTTTGGTTCGTCTCCAATGAGCTTCTTGAAATCTCACATCTCTGATAGAAACATGATTGTCAATTTCAAATCATATCTATTCTCTAACACAATTATCAAATGTCAAGGAGTGAGATATTTTGTCGAAATAGAGTCCTTAAGAAACAACTGAACATTTGATCAACAAAATCGTGTGTATGTCCAACCATAAAGAATCCAAGCTTGATGTTCTCATGGTTCGAGATAACGATATTTCGTAATCAGAGATTCTCGATTAATAGTCTCAACAAAGAGTAACACTTTTTCTGATAGTGATCTTTGCACCAAAATTCACAAAGTAGCT
The DNA here is from genome assembly GCA_036924285.1 of Asterella californica. NCBI lineage: Eukaryota > Viridiplantae > Streptophyta > Marchantiopsida > Marchantiales > Aytoniaceae > Asterella > Asterella californica. The sequence goes on along the minus strand of JAYKYS010000006.1, from coordinate 26,545,727 downwards.
TCTCTGACTCCCCAACATCACCTCTAAGAAACTCCACCTCCAAAACTCAAATTTTTTGCCCAAGATCGATCAAGAGATGTGAACAAAATCTTTCTTCTCCTCTTAAAACTCGTCATGTTGTAATATGAACCTTAGCAATCTATTGCCTCAACTCAAATTTTCAATTGAACTCTTTTTTCACAGAAAACTTTTTTGATCTCTCATTATTATCCTATGAAATTTCAGCTTCAAATCCCATGCCAATTGTTCGAAATGGACCAAATCATTTGTTTGTGTGAACTTATGAACTTTATATTTTGACCTAAAATCCACGACCTCGATACCTTCTCTTAACCAAACAATTTAAAATTTACCAAATAATAAGTTGATAAATACACACTTGAATCTTAGATATTTTCATTTAGAGATTCTTCTAATGCTCGTGAATCCCACTCAATCTTTGAATGGGAGAAAAATGATTTGATTTCAATTTTTAAACTGTTAAAATTAAATTAAATTGACTATTTTGAGGAAAGTTCAATCCAAACTTAAGACTAATTTAAGTCAATAAATCAACAATGCATCAACTATCAAATTCACTAGATAATTTTGAGAGATCATATCTCAAATTCACGAGGTACTCTGGAAAAATGACTTGAGGTACTAATTCATCCATTTGATTTTGAACGATCATAGCTTCATCTTCCAAAGATCAAACTGATCAAACCCTCCTAGTTCAACTCGAGAACTTCCCAAAGAGATCTCACTCTCAATGAATGACTCCCAAGAAAACTTCTGAAAATTTAAAATCGACCATGAAACTTGATGGAATTCAATTGGCAAAAATTTAACCTATGAGAAAAAGATTTGAGATCATCTTATTTCTTAACATGACACTATGGCTTGAGACAAGAATAAAGGTATAACAAACAAGAAAAACTTTTGTCTACGTAGAAACTAGTTTCTCGATAGACATAGAGCATAGAAAACAACAAAGGAGGTAACTAAATAAATTTGTAGAATTATAAGTAATTCCCAAAATGCATCAGGTTCAACTCTTTGAATTGGAGGAAATGGAGAATGACCAGTAATAAAAAACCCATGACCATGAGAACTCAATATAAACATTAAAACATATCATTACCAATAAATACATTTACCATGCATGGACTACAATGTGACATATGTCTCTAGATGTGTTAACATTGATTCTTAAACTAAATCAAAACAAGAAAAGAAAACAAAATGTATACACAGATAAATCTATTTTCTCTATTAATTTTCTCTATTAACTATATTTGTAATTGAATTATAATGTGGATGTATTTTTAAATTATTAATTTAACATCGATCGAAAAGCTTTAATGTGTTAATGTTTAGATTAGCTTTATTTGACGGGAAACACGAAACGTGCTGAATCTCATGATCAAGGAGACAGAGGCATGCGCAAGAATGAGGAACGGTATAGGTATGTAGAGAGAATGATATGCCATCAACAGGGTTAACCATGGTTAGCTAGGACATCTAAATAACCCAAGGGGGCCGTCTGGGATCAGGAGAACATACGGTTCTTGCGCGCCGATGAGCTGTCGTCTCCCAGTCGCTTGCTTCCTCCAACTTCGGATGAAGCAGTCGACAAACAGTCCCCACGAAAGTCACCTAGGACTCTCTTTCTGCATGAAATACTGACGTATGGGATCCATCCTGGTAGAGTAAGTCATCGTGGACTTCTATCCTGGGATTTACGAATCGCTAGAATCGATAGTATTTCTCATCGCCGTATACGAAGAAAAGAGCAGCTACCAGAGCCTCTTCACTCTCGTCGCTCGAGACAAGTCCTTCTGTGCCCCAGTCCTGCGAATTCTTTTCTCCCGATCAGCTTCTCAAGAATGTCTGCGATTGCTTCCTCATACATGTGCGGCCAGAAGTTCCCGTCGCAAGTCATGAATGATATAGATGTTCAAATTCCTAATCTGCTTCAAGATACCATGGCCCCACTCTTCTTCATCTTTAGTGACCAATATCAAAGAGCGCGCTTGCAAATGATCCTCGTATGCGACATCAAAGATGTACGTGTTCGGACCATGTAAAGCCTTGAATCACAATTTGAGCACATGTTCATCAACACCACGCCCTGTGCAGATAACCATTAACAACAGCAGCCACCGGGCCTCATAGCTGATTTGGTCCATCACCATTATCAAGGATGCTACTGCGCTGCGCTTGTATGGCACGTCATTGTTAACTTGGGAACGGATAGTTGCGCAGCTTGAATTGCATTCCTCAGCTGGTTCCTCAACTGTATCCATGTGCCAAGATCCAGCCACAGCTTTTTCATCAACGAGCAGGAATCTGCCTTCTCTCCAGACGAAATGAATACTACCCCATCTGAGAATTTGCAAAAACTCGAAGATGATGACGCCCCTTTGGATTTACTGTAGTAGTCCAAAGCCAAGTATTTTGCCAGGGTCGACTTTCCTTCACCAGATCCTCGTGGACCAACACCACTTTCTGTGAAGCACCATCACCCTCTAAAGCTTTGCGAACCTCTTCACGGTCTCCATGACCGGGACGTACTTCCCCTCTCGAGCGAAGCTGAACGGGGCATTGATCTTGGCTGCTTCTTGTTCTACGAGACGTTTTCTCCTCTGCTTTTCCTCAAGATAATCAGGAATGGCCTGAAATGCTTTCTCCACAGCCTTCAGATTGGCGATAACTGCTCCGTCGACCATTCTTTCTCCCAGAATGTCAAGCAACAACACCTGTCTTCCATCGACTGAATCACCTTCTTCTGTTCTTCTAGCCGTTTGACAGCTTCCTCCAGACGCATAGTCACCGAGTGAGGCAAAGAGTAGTTCCTCAGCAGCTGTTCCCATCCTTGCTTGTCCTGTTCATATCTTTCCAGTTCCTCGTTGAAAGCTTGTATCTCGTCGGATGCTTGCTTGTAGTTATCTTTCAATGACAACGCCGCATCTTTTGCATACCCAAGGAGATGATATTGACAAAGCCATATCAGCAACAATTGTCGAGCTCTCGCCCTGTCAACTTGGAATCGACAGACGAATCAGCCATCTGGAATTATGATTCGTCAACGCGACACGGCTATTTGCTGGATGCTGAGCTGTGCGTCGGCAAAGCGCCATCGATCGAGAGCTTCTACGCTCACATTTTGTATGCAAAGCTTAGCTACCTGCACCTCATGGTCAGGTGTCGACGTACTGAGTGTCGACGCAGACCACTGAGTGATCGATTGTGAAGGTATATAATTGCATAACTTCACATCCGGTGGCTTCTCGAGCATGTACTCTCTACATGTTTCTTCGCCCTCCAATTGTCAGATTCTACAATCAGATCCGGCAATCAGGTCCTTGATTCTACCCATGCGATCGAGATTCAGCTCAAATATCTCTTCTGCCTTTCCAAGTTCGACCATAGCGCACAGGGAGGGATTCCAGAATCGTCCGAGGTGAATAAATGGTCTATATACACTGTTAAATGAACCATGTTACGATGTAAGTGTAACTTTCCAGACTTTATCAGTTGCACTGTAAGCAATGGGCAAAACATTAGAAGACGTATTTGCTCGTTCAGTGAAACTGCACCACTGTGAAAGTGAAAACACACCATATTTTCTAGATTACTTACACTTAACAGAGGGCACCACTTCTAGCAAAAAATGGACTTGGAACGCACTATATTCTTTACATCCTTTACACCAAGTGTGATATATCTAGAACCTTTGCTGGGTAACCATATGAACAGTCATACCATTTGGTATCAAGCAACCACTACTGTGATGAAACTTCAAATTTTTATTGGTGAAGAGGTTGAATATTGTTCGTGGGATAGGAGAATTTCATCCCGACTCCTTTCACATCTCTTACTATTTTAATCTTGTGAATAAAGCAGACTGAATAAGTTTTTCTAATAACCATAGCTTGTGATTGCCTCCACTCCGATGTCTTACAAAACATTTTGGACCTTTTAACATCCGGGATTCTTTGTTTAGATCTGCGATGAACTTATCTAGCTTTTTGTAGACATCCATTATTTTATCTTCTCCCATAGTTATCATCGCAATAGTAAGTTTAGCTTGCTCTCCAAATTTGCTGGACAGATCATCCAGTCTTCTACAGGTACAGAAGACTGGATGATCTGATCAAAGATTTTGAACTTTTTTTACTCTATGTTCACGAACTGTATAGTTTCGAACGGCTAGACCAGTTGATCCTTCCAGATCTGCATAATACAATATCTTGGTCTGTTTTCCTTTCAATCCCTGCAAATGAACATAGGATTATACCGAACCAAGTAAGTGTTATTATAAACTGATCGTAAAGAAATAGATACTCTAACAAAGAAGAAAATGTACCTTGTTGTATTCTCATGGCCAAAGTCAGAGATATGCATGCATCTAGGTATAGCAACCAGAAAGGATCTCATGGTTCTCATGGTTCACATAGATCTACCTTGGTTCTTCCCGTGTAAACTTTTATATTAGTTTATAATTATCTATAGTTGAACAGTTGAGTAGAGCAAAAAAGTGTATCTCATACAAGGAGAGAGCAATTTCTAAAGAAACAATAACTTTGCTTACACATAGGTAAGCTCCAAATAGTTCTGAACCTAAAGAATACGAAGTACAAGGTAAGTAACAAACAGTGGTGTATATGTGGCCAAAACTAGTGTGAGTTAAGTTTATACATAAGCGAGGATGAACAAAATGGAAATTTGTCAGGAGCGAAGCTGAGATGCTATTCTAGGTATGGAGGCGGAGAAGAGATTGTCTTTCCAAGTACAGAAATAAAGAAAAGTGTAATGTGTACAAGAGTGAACTACTTACAAGAAAACCAACACTAAAAAGATAAAATCAAAAAAAATTAAAATACAGATCAGTATGTATGAGCCAAAGAATCTAATGTTAAGCAGTTGAGAACTTTTCAGTATTGACTGAAGCGACAGTAAGTTTATACTTTAAGAACCTAACTGCCAGCAAGTTACATCGGGAGCATAGAGCAAAACACTCTCTCGGTTAATGCACCTCAACCTACTCCCCGACTTCATGAGCCCCTAGCACAGAAAATTAGGTTAGAGATGAGTAGAAACATGAAGATAAAGATTCATACGAAACTGAGGACTTTTTGAACTCAAACAGGACCGTCTTTTTGTCCAAGAGTTTGATGTTCAGTTTGGGACATATGAAAACAAACTCTGATCATGAAGACACTCTCTCTCCCCCATTGTACAGCAACCTACTACTTTCTTCGGCTCTTGTCGACTACAGTCTTACCAGTTCTGATGTGTCAAATTCTTCCTCTTGACACCCTTCACCTCATAGTTTTTCAACTTCTCTTACACTCCCTACAAATCCTAGCTCACATAGGAGAACTGCATGTTCCATTCTTCTATTTAGTCCTTAAGATACGGAAACATCAATGATATAATAAATATCATGTAATATCTCACCTCATCCGTTCTTTCTCTTTGCACCAACAATCCGAATTATTGACTAAGTGCTCCAACACTCATAAGTAGATCTCACTCACAATTCTAGAAAGAATAAGAAAAACTCAAGAATAAGAGGAGCCGCAACCAACTCAGAAAACATGTTGGTGTCCTACGAACCCACCCTTGTGACCAAAAAAGAAATACACAAATCATGCAAGCAAGAGGTATCAAAGACAACAAGATGAGGCTCATACGAATGAGAAAAATCCAAAGAACAAACGACACAAAGAAATCCAAAGAATGAGCAAACACTCACGATCCGAAAGTCCAGTTAGGTACACGTAGAGAGAAGCAGACCCCAAAGAGAATGCTCGGCAGGAGAATTAAGAACTACATAGTCTAGAAGTCAGCGATATATAGCAAATATTCATAGATTAAAGAGGCAAGCACACATGCAAGATGTATCAAAGACAACACGTTGAGGCTCATACGAATGAGCGAAATCGAAAGAGATAAACTGGATATCAAGATCAGAAGCAACTGAGGATTTTTCAAGCTTAAACAAGACCGTCTTTCTATCCAAGAGTTTATTTTCAACTCTGGGACATCTGAAGATAAATTTTCCGTCGTGAAGTTTTGTGAGAATTTGCATAGCTTGTCAAGAGAACTGCGAATTTAAAGCAGTTGTATATGTGAGTAAAGACACAACATTGTCTGAAAATGTAGACCAGCAGATATGTTACATAAGGATCCAACTTGAAAACAGTTTAACAAAAATTTTGTCTTCGTTTGATTTTAGATATTAAGTTCAACATACAATGAATCTCCACAAACATCATTCATGATCATAGACTCGAGTGACTTCCGGATCTGAGATGGTAGATTCAGTGTGAAGTTGGATGAACCTTTGGGACATACATATTCGTAAATTCCTTGTCAGTCTATAAGAGTGTTGTAACGCGTACGATCCAAGACTCGAAAGGTTTGGTCTTGATTCTACTTACGAGAGAAGCATGGACGAATGGTCTAGCTTTCTCTAGTTTGATGACTCCCGTTGCTTCTACAGATACTTGTAATTTTACAAGCTGCTCTCTTCAAATAAGATTGCATTGTCTTTAGGGATGTAACAGTAGTAAGCACTATAATTAATTTTTCTGATACCAAGAGGTGTACTAATTCATCACATTTGCATTTAAAGATCTACCATTGGTACATTCTGCATCAGTTAGATCTACTGGGAGCTTCAGTATGATGTTTCTCTATAACTGCAAAATCATAAAAGAATTTCTCATATAAGACGATCGGTCCTGTTTCTGCGATTGGAAGATAGTCTGTACTCATCTTCTAACTTCTATTGTGCTTTAGATAATTTACAAAGCACTGAGAGTATATCTCTTCCACATTCCATCTAAATGCTTGTATACTTCCATGTAGCCTAAACTGGAGATTCCAGAGTCTTGATTCCGCTGTGTCATGTACTCTTTGATGATATCTTTTCTCTCTCGTAAGGATGAAAATGACCGCGTTAATAAAGCATGGGCTTTTTCGTCTCCCACAAACCAACTTCAAACTCTTTGAAGATTCCAGTTGTGCATCAAGTGTTGCTTGGGATGGAAGTAAGTAAGATCATTTTTCCCATATAAGTGATATGTCTGCTGGACAGACTTGGAAAATCTTATCATAAGATGCTCTAGGATCAGAGACAACCACTTTGTGAACATTGGGAACAATCAATCTTGTAAAATTTTCTTCCAGGAAGGAATGCGGAATATCTTATGAGTTCCGTGCACTTCATGTTTTATTCTAGTTTCTCTCTGGTAGGAAGGTGACTACTCCTGTCTTGGTAAAACTGAAGCTTAAGAGTCTGTCCGTAAGAGAAATTCCTAACCTTGATAACTTTGCATGATTAACCTTGGAAAAATCTACTCCTTTTGCAAGAAAAGATGATAATAACTCCAAAGAACATCCTAAATAGATACGTAGTTGACCGATCAGCTCTTCTGTACTATAAAACTCCATCTCCAGACGAGATGGAAATCCATTCTTAACCCATTGTGACATCCTTACAGACAGAGATTCTTGTCATAAAAATATGATCTTGGAAAAGAAACGTGATCACTCACCTCTTTTCCTTATCTACTCTTCCTCACTATCGACACGCAGATAGAGATTCTTGCAGCCAAAAAAGGATCTTGGAAAAATAGACGCAATCACTCCTCTGTTCTCCTTATCTACTCTTCTTCCCTATCGCCACGCGTACATAGTGTATACTATGTTCAAGGCGTCATCTTTTGAATCTGAGTATGGCAAAACCTCTTCGAACTCGATTCTTGAGAAGTTTTGACATTCTTGCTTGATGGTGGTTAATGTTGGATTCCCGTTCGACTATCACAGACCGTCACCCTCCAGACAGCTCTCACTGCAAACCTCTTACTCTCATCTCCCCTCACACGTCTAGCGCAGGAACAGAAGAGAAATCTCTGCGCTCTGAAGAGGTTTACACATTTTACACTGAAGGGTGTTGCAATAAGGACCTAACACGTACTATCGAGTCTACGTGTAAAGAAGCGTCTTACCTGTTCGATACTGAAGAGTGGTATAGTAAGGCCATACATACTTCTTTCAATATTGAAGGGTAATACGATAAATATTTACCAAAAGTTCTAGCTATGAAACTCGTTCGTGAACAGAGAATATTTACCAAGATTTTAGTTTTGACCAAGAAAACATGGATGTTTTCTCCAAGTAGAAAATGAGCGCAGTATCTCTTATTTGCTTTTTATCCAATTCCACTGTGAGTTTTAATTACAAATATGTATCCAAAGTGCATTTTTGGCTCGACGGAATAAAAAAGACAAACATGACAAAAAGTTTACAAAACGGGATTGGAAAAACACTACAATGCTCTGGTAAATGCACGAAATGTGGTACAACCTATTTTAACTAAAGTGGCGGAAAGCGATGACACCACTCCCTGTTCCTTGATCTTGGAGAAAAAATGTCCAGAGTCGGCACCAGTGATAGCTCGTCGAATCGTTATCATCAGACTTTGTTGGGTGAGCCAGCCCCACTGGCCCCTTTTTGACAGTACGACCAGGTGAAACGGCCTCCCCCCCCGCTTGGGTCTAACCCTCCTCCGAAAGTAATTGCCTTTAGCATTTACTGCCTAGGGAGGGGAGGAGGGGGCCCTAGGTCCCACGCTTGGCAACCTTGGCTTTCCGGCAGCCACCAACTATCGCCGCATTCCGGATTCCATGCATCTGCCGCATCGCGCATCTGCGCACAAGATGGTGGACAGATGAGGCCACGAAACTCTAGCAACAAGTAATTTGTTGTCTCAGAGAATGCAGATATGGAAGGAGGCTTTGACTAATGACATTCCATGAAATAACTGTCTGGATATAGTGCTCGGTACTGCTTGAAGAAAGTTTGATGATGAAAAAAATGTCCCGGGGGAACAAGCACTGGTGCTAGCTGTGAGTAGATTGCAAGAACACATCCCCTTACTTGATCATAGATGTAAGTAGTAGGCTTCTTTTCTTCATAAGTGCATAGACCTGCATTTAACTTAGATAACCTCCTCTACAAAAGTATATTTAAATAAACAGGTTTGCCGTGCTAACAGGTAAATGCTTGTAACGAAAAGAAGTTAAAGGCGGTGGAAGAATGAAGAGTAGAAACAGCAAGCAGTGAAAAAGAACCGAATGGATACAAAAGGTGAAGAGATCAACTGGTGTACAGTACCTTTGGTTACAGTTCTTTCGCGGATGTCATTCTTTCTATCTCCGTGAAAATTTGCCGAGAGATTTCTGCATGCCTGTGGGGACGGTGGTCTTCATAGCATTGGATCTGACCAGTATTTATCCACTGCCATAACAGATAAAGATCAGTTTAGGGAAACAGAAACCTGGGTCCAGTCCCAAGATGTGCCTGTTTCAAGTTTCAATACAATTCAAATACAGAATTCAAGTAACATCATCAGATAAGGTGTGGGAAGAACCACAATTTCACAGCCCATTGACCTTCAGGTACGCAGCCGTGTTAATCAGTAATTCCAGCCTCTGGTTCTTCCCCAGTTCTCCTATCAGAAGATCTCTGACAACCTCCAACTGCACGATTAAAGTCATTAAGTTAATGGAAAAATGCTCCTACTCTTCCTCTCACCTTAATTTATCATCTGTTAGTTAATGCAAAAACTTAACAATGATGCAACTGCACCTTAGTACATCGGAGTCCAAGAGGGCAAGCTGCCTGGACCACTAGAGCTCATGGTTCCGCTCTAAGACAATGTGCAGATCACTGTTGTAGTAGTAAGGACCAAGGAGCAGGGTAGCAATGTATAACCAGGAAACATTTCATGGTGCTCTCACTCAACATAATATTTGAAGCGATATTACAGAGAAACATAATTTCGTAGGAGTTCAGGTTTGTGTCTGACAAGATATTGTCTGTATAGGAAGTACATTAAAGATCCAGCCAGCTTTCGGATCTGACCGGAGAAACTTCTGCGTAGAATCTGCAACCTCTTCAGTTCTGCAAGAAACTTATCATACACACACCTAACCCAAAGCACCATCCAGAGCTTCGAGTACGGGGCACATTAGTTCTCTCGGAGCGCGAGACGGTTGCTTGATGCAAGGAACCAGATTGTCTTGCTCAGCAAGACCAGCAGATCCCGAACTAGTTCATCTTTGCAACTTGCAATCAAGCTCTACTCCAGTTATCTCCTTTGACTGGGAATATGTAGAAGCTGTGCACGAGCTCGTCGGCTTCGATCAGAAAGTTATTCGGACTTAAATCGATCTTCGCGAGAATGGCAGATTTTCAAGGACCACGCTCTAGCACGTCGGTAGCCCGCTAATAACCCGGCGAAGTACGTAGCAAGTATGAAAGCATTGACATTGTACTCACCGAAGATATAGGAGCAGCTCAACTTCGCACCCAAATCTCCGTTTCACTGTTTCCACGAAGCAGGAAACGAAGTATACAATTTTGATTGGAATTTCATTCTAAAACGTTATTCCTCGTTGAAGATCAATAACTGCAATGATCTATCCCCACCACGATGAATTTTGAAAAGATTACCCAGACCTTTCGGCCCAAGTTATAAACTCGTTGAGTCCATCCAGTGTAACGTGCGTGCGGCCCAGAACATCTAAGGGCATCACAGACCTGTTATTGCCTCAAACTTCTTTCGGCTAGACGTGGACAGTCCCTCTAAGAAAGAATCTAAGAAGAAGAATAATCTCAATTGACATCGAGCTGGACTCTGAGATTGAGTTGTTCAGATGTTCTCAGACGTGAACACAATGTTCTCTCGCGCGCTAATCTATCTTTGTCTAATGGCTTTCTAGTCATAATCTGGTGTCGCGTCGCAGTAACCGTGAGTCCTAATCTGACGTCGCGTCAAGAAAAATGGTTAGAGCGACAGAACGGACGCCATCTTAGCAGAACCGAAGCCGAGCGACAGAACGGAGGCCATCTTAGCAAAGCGAAACCGATCTCCCGAACGCTGCAGAGATGCAGATGCGCGATGCGGCAGATGCATGGAATCCGGAATGCGGCGATAGTTGATTGCTGCCGGAAAGCCAAGGTTGCCAAGCGTGGGACCTAGAGTCCCCTCCTCCCTTCCCTAGGCAGTAAATGCTGACAGCAATTACTTTCGGAGGAGGGTTAGACCCAAGCCCCGCCGTGTCTTTTGAAATACAGGCATGGAAATACAGCAAATACAGCAAACAGCATACAGCAAATTTCTTCTCGGTTCCATCATCCGCGGAACTTTTCTCCTTGCTGATTTCCGTTTCATCTAGCGTCGCGTTCACGGACATTTTTTGCGCCCATAATACCCTGCTCCCAAATCCCAAAGCTTCCCTCTCCACCTGCAAGGACAGAGAGTGCTTCAGAGCTGCCCCTTCCATTAGTGAGGAATGCAAATTCGACAATGAGCTCTAAACTTTTCAGTCTCGTTAATTTTAAAAGCAGAACGAGAAACGATTGCGATGATGCAAAATAAAACATCTCTGCGGCAGAGACTTCGGTTCAGACGACGAAGATGAAAGCAAACGCGAAATGTGGCGAAGAACAGAAGAAGCTGCAGTAGCATAATATCGACTCCTTGAGGATTTAGAACATACGACACAACAGCTACCTCTTAAAGACATCTCGAAGGATTGGTCAGTCCATTTAAGAGGGAGAACCAAACTTTGAAGCTGTCGCTGATTCAGCAGGTCGATATCGATCCAGGTCGAGTAATGCTGCCCAAGAATGTGTTCTCTGAGATCTCACCCTAGGGTTTGAACCATATCACTCCAGAGTTCAAACCGTACCAAGTCGTCCCTGGACTTGAGTGTTAGAAGCCGTGGGGTTAACAGATAACGCACGGCACGATATGAGTCAGTGTCGACTCATTGGCCACATGAAGTTCACCAATTTCACCTGACAATAATTCTAGACCTGAGCTGCTCACTGAAATGAAACCGGGCAGTCTGGCACCAGATCACTAACCAATCAAACAGCATTCAAGCTCTAAATCTGGGACAAGAGCTTCAGAGCTTCAGGTAGTACTTGCAGTTGTAGTAAAGTACTACCGCTGGTGTACAGTCGATACGTGTAGTACTGATCGATTTCGAAGTTAGATTGATATGAAGCTACTTCGGATCAAATATTGCCGCTTCACAGTCGTTTGGAAAACGAAATGCTCTAGAATAGTAAACAATCATGACACTGGAGTGAAAGTAGATGATAATAACTCTTTGACGAGGTTAAAACAATCATGGGAAACACAATTTAGAGAAAGTTTCCCTGACGAAGCTCTTTCAATTGAATTGATGCTCTGTAGTAGAGCAGTAGGTCATGATGGATCAAGAAAACGAGACCAAATTTTCTGTTCTATCCTGAAACTCAGACTCTACTCGACCTACATACTCGAGCGCCATCTCTGTGTTCCACGGACATCGGTAGAGCGGATAGAGAATCAAGTAACGGGCTGGGTAGCCCAGACCAAAGAGCTAGAGCTGGAGCTAGCGCTAGAGAAAGAGGAGGAGAAGAAGAAATCTTCTCACGGACGTAGAAATGGGGGCGTTCTATATTGCGTGATTGTGCAACTCCTGATTTTAGACGTCCTGGATCTACCTTCAGGCCTCGATAGGTTGGGGGATTCGAATTCAGCCGTGAGAAGCGAATTTTCTATATAGACTGTGATACACGGACGTCTCTGTCTTGGAACCAATCTGCATGCATGGGACAGATCTAGAGCACTTTCTTCGAATTCCTCAGTGATATATGGTCCTTGGTAAGTGTTTGACGAATTTGTATCTTTCCGTTACTCCATCTTTCATGCATTACGTTCTTCGTATTTCTCATCGTTACGGTGGTTTGGTGATGCAATAGCTATTTTTATCGATCTGATGCAACAATCGAATTCGATTGGCCCATACATAGTTGCGCTTGATCCGGGTTCCCTTTATGATTAACTATTAAAACTGAATTTCCACCAGCACTAGTCTTTTCTGGCAGTTGCAGCTGATCAGATTATACACCTATGCAAACCTTTGGCGGTGACCTTAAGCTTGAAAAGTGTAGAAAATAAGCATTTCTTCTGAAAAGCGTAGAAATATTTCCTTGTGCGCCGGATTTCACACTGGTACATAGACTACGCACAGTCTAGTCATTTGAATCCGGGTGGCTTTCTGGTTAGGAACACAGCACGTGACGATTGTTGTTAGATGTACGTACCCAGACTATTACATTTCTGTATACATTTCTCTATTACGTTTGTGAATACATTCTAAGGTATCCGAATATATCCTATCCGGTCGAACTTGGAAGGGCAGAAAAGATATTCGAGCTGAATCTCGATCACATCGGTAGAATCAAGAACATGATTGCCGGATCTGATTGTAGAATCTGACAATTGGAGGGCGAAGAAACATGTAGAGAGTCCATGCTCGAGAAGCCACCGGATGTGAAGTTATGCAATTGTATTCTCCACAATCGATCACTCAGTGGTCTGGGTCGACACTCAATACGTCGACACCTGACCATGAGGTGCAGGTAGCTAAGCTTTGCATACCAAATGTGAGTGTAGAAGCTGTCGATTGATCGCGCTTGCCGACGCATTGTTCAGCATCCAGCAAATAGCCCAGTGTCTCGTCGACGAATCACAATTCTAGAAGGCTGATTCGTCTGTCAATTCGAACCTGACAGGACAAGAGCTTGACAATTGTTGCTGATATGGCTTTGTCAATATCTGATCTCCTTGTGTATGCAAAAGATGTGGCGTTCTCAATGAAAGATACTACAAGCAAGCATCCGACGAGATACAAGCTTTCAAGGAGGAAGTGGAAAGATATGAACAGGACAAGCAAGGATGGGAACAGCTGCTGAGGAAGTACTCTTTGCCTCAGTCGGTGACTACGCGTCGGAGGAAGCTGTCAAATGGCTAGAAGAACAGAAGAAGGTGGTTCAGTATTTTAAGGCGAAATTTTAGGGCGATAGGAGACCTTAGAGCTACGGATAGCGGTGCCTAGCCCCGGTGTTCTTCCTCCCTTCGGGGCGTTGGTTGCTTGGCCCTTCGGGTCCTTCTTTTCCTTGTAAGGCTTGATGGGGTCTTCCCGTCTGTTGGCTATGCATTCCGTCGCGTGTTCTCAGTCGATGGAAGACACGTGTTGTTGCTTAACATTCTAGGAGAAAGAATGGTCGACGGAGCAAGTGATCGCCAATCTGAGGGCTGTGGAGAAAGCATTTCAGGGCATTCGTGATTATCTTGAGGAAAAGCAGACGAGAGAACGTCTCGTCGAACAAGAAGCAGCCAAGATCAATGCCCCGTTCAGCTTCGCTCGAGAGAGGAAGCACGTCCCGGTCATGGGGACCGTGGAGAAGGTTCGCAAAGCTTTAGAGGGTGATGGTGCTACACAGAAAGTGGTGTTGGTCCACGCAGGATCTGGTGAAGGAAAGTCGACTTTGCCACAATATTTGGTTTTGGACTACTACAATAAATCCAAAGGGGCGTCATCATCTTCGAGTTTTTGCAGATTCTCAGATGCGGTAGTATTCATTTCGGTGGAGAGAAGGCAGATTCTTGCTCGTTGATGAAAAAGCTGTGGCTGGATCTTGTCTACAGGCGTGATGCATCACAAGTTCGGAGAGTTCAGTGGGAAGGCATGAATAGACGTATGGACCTCGAACTTCTGACACGAAACATCGTGGGCATGTTGGACAATGGAAAGGGCATCCTGATCATCCTGGATGATGTTTGTGAACAAAAGGTAATTGGAGATCTGATGATGTCACTGAAGGGTGTCAACTATTTGATCACTTCCCAGCAGAGAAATATTTGGCGAGATGCTGGTGAAATTGTACAAATAGGAACTCCAAGTACAGAAGAAGCAAGCCAAATTCTCGCTAATCACATTGTTGGTTGTAAAGGCAAGCCATTTCCCGACGTGGTTCAGCTATGTTGAGATATAATTATAGTAGTTTTCAGTGGTGTATATAGATATATATCATTCGCTTGTATATCTTCCGTCATGCCCTTCTGATCATGAATGCAAATCGAACGGGATACAAAGCATGAAAAACCAGAAATCACCAAACAGTCATGCTCCAATGCATTTGCTTTATCTAACGAATAGAGCTGCCGAATGGATACATATACTATTGAGTTGACATGGTACCGGTTTACATGCTTCAACCTTTTGACGACTCCTTTTCATGATCATTCCAGAAAGAAGTGGACCTTCTGATCCGGAGGGTTGAGAACCATCCTCTCGTTATAGCGAATCTCGGCACACTGATAAAATGCGAGAAAGTTGGAGACTTGGGCACATGGATCCAGTTGAGGAACCAGCTGAGGGATGCAATTCAAGCTGCACCTATCCATTCCCAAGTTAACAAGCGCAGCGCAGTAGCATCCTTGACAATGGTGATGGACCGAATCATCGATGAGGCCCGGTCGATGAGGCCCGGTCGCTGCTGTTGTTAATGGCTGTCTGCACAGGGCGTGGTGTTGATGAACATGTGCAAACTGTGGTTCAAGGCTCTACATGGTCCGAACATGTACATCTTTGATGTCGCATACGAGGACTATTTACAAGCGCGCTCTTTGATATTGGTCATTGAACATGAAATAGGTTGGAGCCATGGTTATTTGGAGCAGATTAGGAATGTCAACATCTGTGCCATCCATGACTTGCAACGTGAACTTCTGGCGCACATGTATGAGGAAGCAATCTCAGACATTCTTGAGAAGCTGATTGGGAGACCCGCAGGATAGAATCTTTTATAGAGATTCTAACATCGACGCTTTCTAATTACTCATAGCAGTAGATACTCCACTGCCAAAAAGAACAGGTAAAACGAATGAATAGCTGTCAAAAAGACGCTCGTGTTGAAAGAATGAATAGCTGTTAAAAGACGTCTGTGATGTTTTTCGACGAGTATCTCCGGAGGTGCGTCCAGGAAACTTCGACCACGGTCTGGGCAAAGTCCTAATTCCCTCTCGCGTGTGTAAAATAAGAAGTTTCAAAGTTCAGACGAAATATTCTTCAACGCGGAGAGAGGTAACTGGGTGTAAAATTATCACAGATAATTTTGTATATAATCACGATTTATCTTAGATCGTGTCTGTGTTGGACATCACGATTTAGTTTTTAAACTGAAAAAAATAATAAAAAAACCGTGAAGAAAAAACCAGCGGTGTTTTTCTACGAATAACTCTGGAGATGTCCGTACGACACAATGGCAAGATCTGGATGAAGTTGTAACTCACTCTTGCGAGTTTAAAATCTTTCAAAAAGATTCCTAACTTTGACATCCCTTATATTTTCTAAAAAAGTTCTAACTTTGACACCTCGTAATAGTCCGTCTATTTTTTCTACACTCTACATAAAGTAAGATACGACTTCAACTCGTCACCTGTGGACTTCTCCCGCGGAACTAACGCGTGACTGTGGAATATAATCCGTGAAGGATAATTTGGACTCCGGATCGAAACCCCGTGGACATCTCGTTTCCCACACAACTTTAGAAATGACACCCCCTAATATCCAAGTGATTTTCCGCACCGTGAGATTTGGTCTCTTGACAGGACTAGTTCGTGGGCCATCATCCGTCGACAATCGAACTCTATCCTCGTAAGTCCCACCCTTGGGGCAGGAAGAGAGCTCGGGCTCCGTCCTTCGCCGTCGATGAACGTGCACGGCGATATCCTCCTCGTGTCTTGGGGCTTTGAGGAAGAGAGTGGAGACGGAGGGCGGTAAAGAGAAAGAGGTTTCGAGCAATGGCCATGGCAGGGACAAGTACAGCTACGACTGTTGCCTCAGCCCACCTCTGCACGTTTCGGTCCCCGTCAGTTTTGTCTCGACACCATTCCCGTGTTGCTGCAGCTTCTTCTGTTGTCTGCCACATTTCACATTTGCTTTCATCATCGTCTTCTCGACCGAAGTCTCTGCTGCGGAGATGTTCTGCGTCATCGCAGTGGTTTTCTAGTTCGGCTTTAGCGGAATTTAGAAGTTTGGAGCTCACTGTTAGATTTGAATGGAGAAACTTCAGCCTGATCGATGGGACAGCTCTAAAGCGCCATGTCTTTGGAGGTGGAAATGGAAGTTTTGGGAGCAGGGTTTGGTGGGCACATAGATTCTCTGTAAGTGCGACCCTGGCTGAGACGGAAATCAACAAGGAGCAGAAAAATTCCGCGGTTGATGGAAAGGAGAGTAAACTGACTCTGTCAGTGCCTGCATATCAGAAGAGACTCCGGATTACGGATGTTAAAGGAGGTCCTGATGAGGGTTTAGGACGAGTGGGAGAGAAAATGATCATCCGCGGCTGGGTTCGTACCTGTCGCTTGCAGAAGACATTCACATTCATTGAGGTATGCTGATCTGTTTCACCGAAGTAGCAACTGTGGCACTCAATTTGCTGAGTTCGGACTGGTCATATTAATTTGCCCCTATTACCCTGTGAGGTTTATGACGTTGGAAGACTACATCATGTTAAATTACACCGACGGTAATGCTTCCTGGACCGAATTTTGTGCTAAATTCTGATGGATTTTACGGATTCACCTGCGAAGACTACGTATACGTCGCTCCAAGTAGTCCTGGCTTTTCTGGACTTGCAACTGGCCAGTTGTTATGACGCTAGGGAGTTCCTTGTCTGGCTTCTGACTCCTTCCCCAGATTCGAAGTTGGTAGTTGACGCATACATCTTGGCCGACCCTATGTATGGGTCATAGCCTGTCCTGTTTCTTTTGCGTTTTCTCTTCTCTGGTCAGGACCCAAAAGCATTTTTCCTGTTAACGTTAACTGTCTCGGCAAGCAGGTGAACGACGGTTCATGTCTCTCCAATCTTCAAGCAGTGGTGCAAAACGATATTGAGGGTTACGACGCGGTATGTATCCCTATGTGAAGTATATCCTTGAGGGTGGATTCGGCATGGCCTTTATAAGTTCTTGTTGTTCGCATTTGCGGTCTCCATTGAATCTAATTGCCACGTTTTTTGACAGATAGAATCTGGCCTGGTAACGACAGGAGCATCAGTGGCTCTTGAAGGAGAGCTTATTGAAAGTCAAGGTGCAAAACAAAGGGTGGAGCTGAAAGCCACAAAAGTGACCTTGGTAATATATGTCTTAATTTTTCTCAAGTTTTTGCCACTTGATCATGTTGCGAATATCGTATGTGTTAGAGTTTGAAGAGATAGTGCTTTGGATGCAAGTCACGCGTAGAGTTCACGGAACAGAAAGGTACAGGTTTCCTGTTTCGCGTTCGATCTGCATCTCATTATGTAAACCAAGAAACGTTCGCACGGTGGAAGAGGAAAGATGCATATTCGACCAAGAATGCTTGTACTCGTGGATACCGTCTGGGCAACCCAGATTCACAGGTGAAACTCGAATGTGGAGAAGAAGCCGTAATGCTTGAGATATAAGCTGATATTTGTTCTGTAATTCCAGATCGGTGGGAGCGATGCAACCACATTCCCAGTACAGAAGAAGAAGCTGACCCGCGAGTATCTACGCACAATTGCACATATGAGACCGCGAACAAATACGTTTGGTGCTGTAAGTGGGTTACCAAGAGCCTGTTTGAAGTTACAAAATATGTCACCTAAAGTCTTTTAATCAGCTGTTCGAGATGTTTGTTTACGAGAAGAGTGCAGTTGAAATTTTGTCATATGTAGTCTTGTTTCGTCCTAAGAAACTAACCCTTTGGCTCAGTTTCTTGCTTGATAATCTGTTTCTAACTTTCAGTTCTACAGTGTAACGGCAAAAGATAGGTATCCCCATGGGAACTCACTGCGCAGTTTTTCTACCTCCACATATACGAGCGCAAGTTCCTGCAGAGGATCTTGACTACAGAAACTAACTATTTCTTCTTATAGTCGCTATCCAAAGTTCGCAGATTCGTAGATGACATACTTGTTATTGATATACCGAACTTCGATTCATTCATGTACTTGGACTCTGACGCGTTGAGAGGGGGTATCTACGCTCAATCTTGCCAATTGAACAAGTCTGCTTCTGGACCTTCCTGCAATTATGTGGATATAGCTATAATACAGGACGACCAGGGATTGCACACTTCTCTCTAAGATAAGAAGACCACCCTCCTTTTCAGACAATTCATATAGAACGCCTACCGCACATTCAGCCTAACATCTCCATGCTCGCTAAATTAGGTTCCATTAACAGCGAGTTATACAGGATTAACATCAACACCACAGATAGGAGACGCTTTGTGCTTGATACTTCGTCTTTCCTTCTCTTCCTCATACAGGATAAACAATACCAAATAAGGGAAGTTATGAGACGAACTAGAAGTTGGCTTCAGCGACAACAATATGTTCACGGATGTCCTGCATTAGGAGTTTACAAAAGCATCAGACAGCGACTTTGAACAGTTAACAAAATACAGCTAAACTAGACTGTATGATATGTGGGGAGCTATTCTGAAAAGCCCGCTGGATTAGATCCGTGTATTCTCTTCTTACTTCCATTCTAAATATTCCACATCGTATAACTTCTGTTTTGATCAATACTCCTTTACTATACAGATTTTACTCTCAATCGTTAATCTCTGAATCCTCGCTCTACGCTGTAATTTACTAATCCTGCGTAGTTTCTAAAACCCCACGCCGACATTTAGATCATTGTGGATTGGTTTTCAAGAACTATTGCGGCTCAGAAACCCTATTCTCTCGTAAATACCCTAACCATACAGACCGAAATATCACTATATAAACGAGGGTATAGACTTCCTTACATCACAGGGTTCTCCTGTTCTGCACACTGGGAGTTTCAGGTGAGGCACTGTCCCCTCACTATGTTTTCTCTTCTATGTTCGCTCAATATTTTTTATGCTCATTGGTTTTTCCATAACATCAGCAGTTCGACTTCTTGCTATCTCGTTGCCAAGCTCACTGATTTACCACTGCACAAAGACTGGGAGTTTGCCCTCAGATGTCCGGAACTGAACAGAAACTCCTGGACCGACAAGGCACGGATGAGTCGGAAAAGTATTGAACTTGGGTCGATCACTTCTCCTATTTATCTACAGCCTAACCCTCTCTGTTGGGTGCTGATGAAGTCAGAGAGCTGGGTGCATGTGACAGGAAGGTGTTCCGCTGCATGCACTGAGTGTATCTGTGTGGTAATTAGGCTCCTGAGTGTACACCTACTCAGTGTCTATATGCATTAGTGACATTGTGGCAAATATTCTACCTTTATTCTATTCTCTTCTCTTTCTTTATTCGGACTGCCGGATAGCTCACTCCACTCGATGATATCTCATTTCACTCGATAGAATTCTTAAACTTAAAGCGCTTCGGTTGTTTCCTTCTTGCTCGCCATCGACGATCGTCACTCCATACACTGTCGTTCGGTTTAACTCCTGCTCTGTCAATTCGTTTCCAGTTTTTTTCCCGTTTCTGCACTTGATATTGTTAGAATCAGTCACATTGTATCATTGCATCACATTCTGCATCACACTCTATACCAAGGGGAACCTTATCTGGAATTGTGCGTCTTACTATACATTCCCATCGGCACACCCTTCGGTTACAAGCAAGTCGCTAACTTAGCTTCACAGTTAAGCGCACATTGGATACTTACTATGTACTTGGCCCGGTATTTCCTTCTATACTAGGGAGTGGTCCTTGATGAAATCTGCCATTCTCGACGTATGAATATATGTAGTCTTGTTTCCCCCTAAGAAACTAGATATTTCCCACACAGAAGTTGGATACAACTTCCGGCGCAAGATATGTGGCTTATTGAAAGTCGTTTCTCGTGTACTGCACTACAGGTTGCTAGAGTCAGGAATGCTTTAGCATATGCAACGCATCAGTTCTTTCAGGAGAAAGGCTTCGTATGGGTAGCCAGTCCCATCATCACAGCTTCTGACTGTGAAGGTGCTGGGGAACAATTTTGTGTCACAACTCTGGTAAGCATTGGAGGTCTTTTTACGATTACAGGTGACGGCTTGAGTACTTATTCAGGGTCACTTTAGCGTGCACACTTTTCCTACAATCAGAAAACGAAATTTGGAGACAGGTTTCTCATGGGGATTCTTTTATTGGTGTAGATTCCCAACTCACATCTGAATCCCACGACTAAAGTGTCTGATATTCCTGTCACCAAGGATGGAGTACTTGACTGGTCACAGGTAAGGCAGCTTCATATAGTCAGGAGTGCGGACTAGACATTATCTTACGCTGAAGTTCCAGTTTATATCTGAAACGGCAAAGAGGCACTTGACTTTGGTTCGTAGCAGTATCTAACATCCTAATTATTATACTTACAGGACTTCTTCGGGAAGCCAGCTTTTCTGACGGTGTCAGGACAACTCAATGCCGAAATCTACGCAACGTCATTGTCCGATGTAAGATCAGCAACATTTAATATCTTACTCTATGTAGTCTATGATTGTAGTTTGGGCTTCGGACATTTTTGCTTCCTCACGGCCGCCACAGAAATTTTCCTGAAGCGAATTAATGAACGTGGCCAACTTGTGTTTGCAGGTCTATACATTTGGACCCACGTTTAGAGCGGAAAATTCCAACACTAGTAGACATCTTGCAGAGTTCTGGGTATGCTTGTCTTTTATTCCAGTGAAGTCTGAGGCGCGATTGCAGTTTGTGACCATCTGTGAGTGAGTATTGACGGGACAAAGCTCGCTGCAGATGATAGAACCGGAGCTTGCTTTTGCGGATTTAAGGGATGACATGGCCTGTGCCACTGCTTATCTTCAACACGTCGTATGTAAACTTGTTTCTTACCGACGACCAGCAGTGATTACTCCCATAGTCCAGAATTAGCTGTATGAGCTCAGGAAGCCTGGAGTAGTGCTGTTGACATCAGCTTTTCCGTGAAAATGCATATGGTATATGTTTAAAGCGGCAAGGTCGATCCTCATCTGAGGTAACGACAATTGTTGGTATTACTACGTGTTTGCAGGTCAGATATATACTGGAAAATTGCAAAGAAGACATGGACTTCTTTGACAAATGGGTTGAGAAAGGAATTATAGCTAGACTTCAGGTACAGTCTTCAGCTGTTAAGGTATAAATGTGCTGCTGCTGGTCACTATAACATGTCAGGTTTTGCCAACTTTGGGAGCAATGTTCTGGACTACATACGAGTTGCTAAGCACGAACAATGTGGCCGGTTATGCATTTCGTGAATGATTCAGTCCCGAAGTCTACTGCTCTGGCTCACCCGTCTACAGATCACAGTGGCTATCTTGTTTCATATTAATTGGAGTACAATCTTACTTGTAATCCAATGTCCGCAGGCCGTTGCAGAGAAGGAGTTTACTCATATCACATATACAGATGCAGTTGAGCTACTCACAAAAGCCAAGAAGAAATTCGAATTTCCAGTAAGTATAGACTGCTCTCTTGGGACAGTCACCAGTTGGGCACTATTCACTAAACTCTACTGAAAGTGAGATACTAACACGCCACTCGTCTTTCCTGCAGAAAGACGATTTTAAGCTCAAACCTGTCACAACAAACTGCCCTTTCACTTCACTGCCTGGAAATCCACGTGCAGCTTGTGAAACCACGTTAATAATGCAGCCTCTGCTTCATGCCTCACTCAGTTATCCCTCTCGCTCTGCGTCACCTGCAAGGCCCTCTCCCCTTCCGTAGACGAACTCTGGATGCCGCTGCTTCATAGAATGATATACTACTAGCAGCCGCATCATTACTAATTCTGTCTCTGCCATGGATGTCGTAGATTTACTTCAATACCTGCAGGTACAGTCAAGATAAACTCCCTCCTTTGCTTCTGCCATCATACGATGTCACTGCCTTCCACAACAATCTAATACAATGGAACGTCTAGTAGCGAAGGTTTTCCCGACAACCATTTGCTTCTAAGAGGTAGAAATGGCCCCTGCTCCTGCACTCTGCCCTCGACTTTAACTTCAAACGCTTAAAGTCTAAACAAGAAGTTAATAGCATCGTAGGCGTCAACAAAATCCACCTTAAAGTGGTTGACGCCTCCGACTTCATCGAATAGCTGAACTTACTACGATTGTAGTTCCTGCAGCGCTTGGTTAATGCGGATCCTAACCCCATCGTCTTAATCTCCCTCTCAGAAGTTCGTAGATTTGTAGATGACCATAGTTGATGTCCCTGACTTCGATCTTTTAAGTAAATAGACCACAGCGCTGTTGTAGGCGGAATTTACGCAGAATTGTCCTGTCAGGTTAACCAAACCGCCTGTGGTGACTCCTGCAACTACTGGATTTAGCAGTAAACATGTCGCTTACACACAGTGTAAAAGGATGATAAATGGACGATAAAAGGACAACCACCTTGTCCTAAAATCAAATTAGAACGTGTACGTCAAAAGGAATAACATGTCTATGTTGCTAAATTAAGTACCATTAACAGAGGATTACATATGATCAACAATAACACCAGTGATAGGAGAAAATTTATCTTGGGAGCTTCCTCTTTCCTTTTTTCCTTCTCAGGAGAAGAAATACCTGGTCAGGAAATTTATCCATGGCACTAGGAAATAGATAGTTCGGAATACCTCATAAGATGTCCTGCACTAGGAACATAGAGGAAAGCATGAGACAGACGTGAAAAACCTTACACAACGATACCTGAACTAGTTAGGTGTGATAGGGGGTTAGCTATCATGTATCCCGCTTTATGATTTACACTGTAAGGTGCACTACAGCTATAGTGGACGTGCACTATATACTCCCCTTGCTATGATGATATAAATGGCGTGTAGGATACACACGTGTTAGATGGCTAAGATTTCTGTTACTCTCCTTTGGGATAACCTCAATTCATGCTTACATTTCCGTTACGATGTCATAACCTTCCTGGTCCCTAGATATCCAAACTGACGCCTACAAGGCACTCACACTGTCAGTACGGGACTAAACAGGGCCTACAATTGAAGATTGAAGAAGTTTGGCTATCTCATTCTTGCTCGCCATGGAGGATCTTCACTCCCTACACTATCGTTCGGTTTAACTCCTGCTCTGTTAGTTCATCTCCAGATTTTTCCCTTCTGCACTTGATGCTGATAGAATCAGTCACATTCCATTTTTCTCGGTTGCATTGCACTCTGCATCACACTCTATACCAAGCGGAACCTTATCGGGAAGTGTGCGCCTTGCTACACATTCCCATCGGCACACCCTCAGGTTATATAACAGTTAGCTAACTCCGCTTGGCAAGACTGGGAGTTTGCCCTCAGATGTCCCGGAACTGAACAGAATCTCCTGGACTGACAAGGCCCTGATGAGTCGGTTAAGTCTTATCTGATTGACTACTTTTCCTACTCATCGACAGCCTAACCCTCTCTATTGGATGCTGATGAACTCAGAGAGCAGGTTGAGGTGCATGCGAGTGTGTTCTGCTGCATACTCCGAGTGTATATTGTGGTAATTAGGTTCTTGAGTGTACACCTACTCAGTACCTAAATGCATCAGTGATGGACGGGCAAAAATACATTCTTCAGTGAATACCTCTGTCTGGCTCCTCCCTGTATTCACTCACTAAACCTGTGCTCCTCAACACACTTCAACTAACTCTCTCCTGCGGAGGATTCTTTGGCTATCTGTATCTACGTTTTGCCTTTATAGCCTTCGCTTATTTCAAGATTGTATTATGCAAAGCTAGTTTGTCTTCATTTCTGCAAGGTGGTTAAATTTGTTTCTACACTAGAAGCGTTCAGACAGCAGCAGTACATATTGCATTTGTTTTCTTGTCATTGCTCTGTCACATTCGACTTCATACCAAGGGGAACCTTTTCTGGAAATGTGCTTTGCACTACACATTCCCATCGGCACACCCTTCGGTTATAAAATAATTCGCTAACTCCAGTCGGCATGTTAGCGCACATTCGGCCCCTCATTGATTCTCACTGTGTACTTGGCTTGGCTAATTGCGTCATACCCCTATACTAGAGAGTGGTCCTTGAGCATATCTGCCATTCTGGACGTATGAAGATAACTCCGCTTGACAGTTTAGCGCACATTCGGCCCCTATTGGATACTTACTATGTACTTGGCCCCGTATTTCCCTCTGTACTAGAGAGTGGTCCTTGATAAAATCTGCC
The DNA here is from genome assembly GCA_036924285.1 of Asterella californica. Lineage (NCBI taxonomy): Eukaryota > Viridiplantae > Streptophyta > Marchantiopsida > Marchantiales > Aytoniaceae > Asterella > Asterella californica. Next base: position 26,520,715 of record JAYKYS010000006.1, on the reverse strand, counting down.
ATTCTCGACGTATGGAATATATGTACTTCGCTTGGCTAATTGCGCGAGACCGCTATACTAGAGAGTGGTCCTTGAGCATATCTGCCATTTTCGACGTATGAAGATAACATTCGCCTGGTGTTTGCTTCTGGTTCACCGGGCATTCTTACCTTACTTATTATAACTAGTTATGTAGGTGCCTTCGGTACTGCGCAAGTCAGAGTAAGTCACTACTAAACCTCTTACTTCAAGCATATGAGTTCCACATTCATTCGACACGTCTCAATCTCGCTGAGTGCCTAAACTCTTGTATTAATGGACCGGAAAAAGTATAGAAGTGTGCTCTTATCATTCCAAGTGTTAGCGATAGGTTTCCAACTTTGTGAGTACACTGGCTTGGAGGCCTATCTCACCCTTCTCAAGTGCAGGTCAAGTGGGGATGCGATCTACAAAGTGAGCACGAACGCTACTTAACAGAGGAAGCTTTTAGAGGGAGCCCCGTCATTGTCACAGACTATCCTAAGGTGAATGTGTTTGACGGAAATTTGGTGGCCAGTTTGAGGAATTGAGATTCATTCTGTATGGGGAGATGGTTCCATCCGCAAAAAGATTTTGCCTCACTCGTGTACTATAATTGTTTACAGGATATCAAAGCATTCTATATGAGGGAGAATGAGGATGGGAAGACGGTGGCTGCAATGGATATCCTTGTTCCCCGGGTACGTTTTAAGCCGGAAGAAAACACTTTACTTGTGTCTACTTTCGGTATAACAACCTTTGTTTGTTCTATTGAGTTTGATCAACAACGTTCCTGGCCAACTGAATAGTTCTCACCGTGTTCTCTCGCAGGTGGGTGAACTCATTGGTGGAAGCCAACGTGAAGAAAGATTAGAAAGATTAGAAGCTCGCATTGAGGAGTTAGGATTGGACAAGGAGAGCTATTGGTGGTATCTTGATCTTCGACGATACGGAACAGGTATTGGGTGACGAGAATGCGATTGTTTGGTCTACTTATAGATATTTAGAAGTAAGTATGTAGATACCGTCAAAGATGATGTTCTTAGTGTTGTAGCCGTCTTCCGCAAAGGACAATTTGTCGAATCATCTGTCAAGAAGAGTATTGTTGGTGTCTATCTCGGAACTGTATAGCACACAGGGGGTCCATGTACTGCGAATCCTAGTCATCTTGCTGGACTAAGAGATACACAACATAACTTTCTACCTGCTGGAAATTACATGTCTTTCGATGGTTCACTAGATGCACAGTTTTCAGGTTTACACTTACTTCTGTAAAAGGTAGAATTCTGTTCTAGGAAAAACCTTTTAGCCTGCCCAATGCGTATCGTTGCTCATGGTCGACACCAGTAGGTGTTCTTTTGTTGTACTCATTGCCCACTATGTCCAATTCTTTATTGCTCAGGTACTTCTGCACCTTGCTCCCAGTACGCCAAATGGTTCCTCCCCGCTGTCGCCTCGTGGCCAAGTACTAATTACCTTCCAACTGTGTTATTAGGGTTCGTTTAAACCCTAATGACTTAAAACACCATTTGGAGTAGGCTCTTGGTATATAAACGTCAGCTGGGGTCTTACCTCATACCAGAGCTTCCTTCGGGCCCGTCCTTCTCTCAACTTTAGGCTTTTCTCCTTTTCTGTATTGCTACGTTTAGATCAGCGGCAACGTAGTATGATTAGCACAGCACTATGTCCAGCGCTTCTACCTGCTGTTACGTCTGGCTCAGTGGACTTTGGTCGGTATAGAGTCCTACAGACTGTCTAGCTCAGTCCGCTGGTGTTGCAGGAAATGTTGCCTTCGCCTACCTCCTTCCAGTTTGAGGTTTCTGTACTGGTCCTTGTTGTTACTGGTTTTTCTTCACATACGTTTGCCCTCAGATGTCCCGGAACTGAACAGAAACTCCTGGACCAGCAAGGCACGGATGAGTTGGGAAAGTCTTCAACTTCGGTCGATCACTTTCCCTACTCATCTACAGCCTAACCCTCTCTGTTGGGTGCTGATGAAGTCAGAGAGCTGGTTGAGGTGCATGTGACGGGAGAGTGTTCCGCTGCATGCTCTGAGTCTATCTATGTGGTAATTAGGCTCCTGACTGTACACCTACTCAGTGCCTATATGCATCAATGACCCTGTGGCAAATATTCTACCTCTATTCTCTTGTCTTTCTATTCTCTACTCTTTCTTTGCTATATATCTTCAGCCTGCCTGATAGCTCATTTACTCGATAAAACTTTGCTCTTCAAATTTAAAGCTCTTTGTTGGGTTCTTGGCTATCTCATTCTTGCTCGCCATCGAGCTGATGGGCTGATGAAAGGCAGAAAGCGGTTAAGGTGCATGCGACGGGACAGTGTTCTGTTGCATGCTCTGCGTGTATCTGGTGGTACATAGGCTCTTGAGTGTTCACCTAGTCACATCCTACAGCTACTGTGCGCTAAATTGTCCGTAATTCTGACTTACTGGTGTTTTCATTTCACTTGTCACTTCCGACTACTTTTACCGATTGTTCTTGAACTTTTGTACACTAACTCTCTTCTTTGCGTGATACCCCTATACTACAGAGTGGGTCCTTGAGCATATCTGCCATTCTCGACGTATGAAGATAACTCTCTTCTTTGCGGTTTTCTTTCATCACGTAGTTTAATCGCCATTCAGGCTCTGTATTAATTTCACTCTTACTGTATTTTAGCCCAAGTTTTCAGTTCTTGCATTAGATTCCTTTATTTCGTTTTGATCCGCTCGTAGTTTATTCGCCATTGAGGCTCTTTATGAATTTCACTCTTACTGTACTTTGGCCCGAGTTTTCAGTTCTGCGTTAGATTTCTTTATTTCGTTTCGATCCGACTGTACTGCATACTGTACATGTCACTACTTTGCACTTCCACACCTAAGGGCACTATCTCAGTTAATGTACGCCGCACTTCAGATTCCCATTGGTCAGTCCCCTTAGGTTACATAGATACTTATAACTTGAAGATAGCATACAGGATACCATTCTTTTCTGGCACTTTCTGTGTTCTTGACTAGGTTATTCTACTGGGTGTTACTTCTGTCTTTGAGCGTGGTTCGTGCTCCTTAGCTTGGCTGCCGTTCCCCTGGACGAATCATATATCTTTGCTTAGTCTTAGCATTCTTGTAAGGTTTCATACTTTCAGCACAAGGTTGAGCTGGTTATGTTTCACTTCTGACTGGATCTCGTGGTTGCTGGTTGTCATGGTCGTGTACAGTTCCCCATGCAGGGTTTGGCTTGGGATTTGAGCGGCTTGTACAGTTCGCGACTGGAATGGACAATATTAGAGACGTGATTCCATTCCCTAGGACTCCCGGATCAGCAGAGTTTTAGCTTTAGCGATAAGGTAGCGTCCGGTGTTTGTGTTTATAATTCATTATCCTCGTCGTAGTTAATCCTTATTTTCTGTCAAATTGATTATTGCCTTGGTTCACTGTTTCGATACGCTGCGTCAGGTTGTTTGTTTAAGCTGGTATGCTGGTGGAAACAAGTAAAAGTTCGGTATAGCTCGAGTTTTCCTCGATCTATCTCCAGACTCGAGGTCGATGGTAAGGTTCGAGAGGAACGTACAGCCTGCAAAACCTCCAGAAACGCACTAGCCAGGGTTTCTTTCTCGCCGGCAGTAGCCGAGTTGACGGGTGTACTCTCGTTACCCTAGGAGACGCTAGGTAAATGGGAATAACAACCACTGCAGGAAGCGGAGACCGACGGCCCTGGAGAAGATGTGCCGAAAGCTCGCCTCTTCAGCTCTGAACTTTGACAGCCTTCAGCTCCTAGCTTCTAGATCGGACGAGACTCTACCTCGATGAAGTCATCGTCAGAAATAGAAAATAGGAACGTGGAACTTGCCTTGATACACTCAGTAAGCGACCGTTTAACTTATGTGCCAGCAACAGACCGAATATTTTACCGTCGAACTGAAACCTTTTGTGAGCATGCCAGTTGATGGATGCTCACAAAGGTGTTTTTAAGTTTTCGCTGATGTCTAACTCATTTCAACCGGAAAATTCATCCCTCCTATAACGCACAGCGTGTACGACAACTGCATCACGAACTGATGTGTCCTAACCCTCAGTCCATACTTGACACGGCATCGTCTATCAGGTTTCAGGTGACTTGCGGGTGACGAGCCTTGAATTATTGTTCGGGTCTTCGAAGTAGTCCCAGTGTTCAGTCCTATGAGCTCGAAGTAGACGAGAAAACAGTGATCTTGTACTCCCCACTTGCGATCAAGTAATTCCTGGCCAAATATACACACGTTCGATTTCATCCAGAAGCAGAATGGATCTCAAGTGTCTTGAACCGAACAGACAAGTTAGAGCCTCCGTCCCTTGAAGCCCAGCTCTGGTATTCTCTGCTATGGCATACAATCTCCTGACCAGGAACAGGAGAAATGATACCCCTTAACAATCTTTCCACCGATATGACAACTCATGCAGTCGACGACCGCGAAGACCAACTCTTGAGCATTCTGAACCACAAGGAAGCACGCAACAGGTTGGACCAGATCGGCATGATGACCTGTAACTGTGCAGTCTTCCGTAAGCTTCAAACAGGAACTTCCTCGTATTGAACTCTTAGGAACGTGAAGCTTTCTTGACATCTGAGTACTTGATGAATTCGACAATCAAGCACGGGGGTCTAGTATACTTCTGACACACCGCGGTCTCGTGTCACTGAACTCTCCTCACTTTGAGGACGGCGAAACCTGCAAACAAGCTTCTCTTAGCTTCTAGGGGCAAACTGTCAGTCCTTATGTGTTGCATGTCACCCTCTTAAACCGTCAACTGATATTCTCACATTCCACAACCTAAACTCAAACGAGCAACTTACCTGGTTCAACGACAGAATATCCCTCTGGAGCATAGGATTAGGTTTTACAACCCGTAAAACTTCTGTAAAATCTTGTCGATAGAGAGCAGGAGCAAGGTACTGTCACGAATTTCAGGTCGTTCTCATATGCAGATGGCCAGTGAAACGGTATTGGCCAGTAATTTGATTAGCACATGCCTCATCATGAATGACTTCCAGCGGTTGAGGTTGGGTGGGCGGTGGCTCGGTTCTTTTGAGGCGGGCCACGTTCTTTCAGGCTAGCTACATGGGAAGAATTAGTAATTCCGAAGCACAGTGTACGGTTTTGGTGGGTCTCTGTCGTGCACTAAAGCACTTCAATATCGAGCGTATAGAACAACTGGAAATTTGTTAAGACCATAGATACTATAGACACGTCTTACCCGCCATGAAGAGTCTATTCCTCTCGCATGAAGTTCTATCTGTTCCAGTATAAAGAATTCAAGATAAAAAGTCTTAAGTAGTTTGGAGCAGACACGTTAAAAACCTGTGACTGTAAGTTGTTCAGTGCTTGTCTTCAGAAGCCAAGGATCTACTTTTCTCGATTCTGTATAGAGATCTACTGTAACCCCGTAAAGGCATTTTATCTTGGGATCTTGGCGCTTTCTTCTTCACAGTAATGCTTTGCTTACTGATGATTTCACGAAGAAAGCGAAGAGACAAAACCCGGGGAAATAGGTAGCGTTTTGGACCTCTTCAATGAGTACTAGAGATTCGACCCATCTCTCAATATCTTTTCCAAGTGAAGTTGCGAGCAATCTGAGCGAAAGAATCTCGTCCACATAGATCATTACATCTCTCCATACAGTCAGCCAGTATACCATTTTCTAACTATTTTCTTCCTTCTGAATCAATCTCAGAGAAAATGTGGAAATTGCATCACATGGCTAGCACCTTGTTTTATATTTTAGCGAACGAGGAAGAGATTACTGTATTAGGCGTGTCATACTCAGAAACGAATATTCTGTTATGGAAAAGGAGATAGATCCCGTGGAAGACTAAGGGTTGAAGAGACCGATCCTGACGTCAAGGTTTACACGGTACCTATAGCACTAGTTACGGGAACACGATGGGTCTAAAAGGGGGCGTCCTAAACCTTCCTGTTAGAAGTTCTCTATGCTAGCAATACCTTGAAGTGATTTCAGTCGCTAGATCCAATCTCTATAATTGAGTGTAGTAATGGTTCGACGGACGAGTCCCTTAACTTGCATTTCAAGAAGTTGAATATCATCCGATATCTCCAGGTTTGACACGCTCTATTAGTCGGCCTGTATAAACGATGACAGTGTTTGGAAATGTCAGCATTTGTGTTCTATTTCTTCCAGCACTAAGCTCGTATATCAACCACGCGTAGCGGTACCATCGAGATAAAGTAGGTCGATGAATGGTTAGTACTAGTATCTTTCTCTTTTCAATCTCTGTGCAGCAGTGAGGTCCACGAGTCGAACACGACGATGAGAAGAGCGCGAAGCTCGTAGTCGTCGTCACCTCCACCATTGACCAATAGATTTGATCATGCAACTTTATTTCATTGCTATGCATAGAGTTTTAGCGACGTGGTTCACATCAAAATAATTGTAATACTATGGATCAATTGCAATGGACGATGCTACGTTTGTCCTATCAGTTGTTGTATGTAAGAGTTTTGATTTATCTACGTTTGTTATTTTAAGACCGGTTTGAGGCTTTAGAGCTAAGGTTTATGTGACTTAGTCTCCATTTTCTCTCACTTTGGATCGCAAGAGAAATTGTAATAATGTGGGTCAATTGTAACACACGATGCTATTCTTGTACCATCTATCTGTTGCGATATGTAAAACTTTTGATTTATCTACGTTTGGTATCTTAAGAACAATTTAAAGCTTAGCTCCCATTTTCTCTCACTTCCTAGGTGTTGAATGCTTGGCCCTTTTCCTTGGTGTGTTCTATCATTCTTGGTTTAGTTTAAACGTGAATATGTTTTCATGGATATTTCGTCCTTTGACAAACACTACTACAGATTCATGCTTTTCTGAAATTGTGGTTTCCCCATAGTTCCGAACTATTTATTACATCATTCCCACGACATTTTTGACACAATTCTGATATTGTTCAAAGAGGAAAATTTTGCAGAAATGAATCACGGTCCGAAAAACTCATAAAAATGTGTATTAAAATTTCCAGTGACTTTTTTGGTAATTTTCTGTCATCATAAATTTTTTCTGACATGTTTAAGATGTTTTGTCAAAAGGTGTCAAGATTCATATTCATCTTATTGACTGTAATTTTATTGTGATAACTTTTCTGTATATTTCTTACATATTGTCAAAGTTATGCATTTCTTGTAAAGAGATGTGGTAAATATGTCTGATAGTGTTTAATAGCCTTCTCATATACTTTTAACATTTTCTTACAAATTGACGACATTTTTTTGATATAATTTAGAAATAAATTTTTCGATTTTATAAATGTTAGACAACTTTAAGTCACATTTTGGACCTAATTCTTACATTTCTTATGTCTTTAAGGCATCTTTCTGATAGAAATACTGTAAAAAGTGTTGTCGTATTATCCTCAAGAAAAGTCCAAAAATTTTGAAAAATAAATAGATGTAAGAAAGCTATCAGAAAATTCAAATTGTTTTCAGAAACACGTCAAAAATTAACAAAAAACTTATCACTTGTAGAGAATTTGAAGTCTTTCTGTTCAACATCTTTAGATTTCTATCTCCTTGTTTACCTTCTCAATCTCTATTCTCATAATCAAAGCTTGGAAATGGTAGTCGGATAGATACCACCGACGATACTAGTGGAGGGAAGCCAACCAGTCGGCTTCAATTGGAGCATAGACCTCACTACTTCCTCTTCTTCGTAATCTGTGAAGGTTTCTGCACCTTCTCGGTAATCGCTCACGACCGCATGAAAATCTTGGTGTTCCGCTACTTCCTCGTCCTTCCAGATCCATGTATCATTCAGGTTAATATCTCCTCTATGCAGGTAGTTGATGGTTCAGATTGTAGCCAAGCCTTGTCGCCATGGCCGTATCTCTCTGTTCCAGTTATCTCGTGCTGTCTCCATCTTGGCTGGCTTGTAGAGCTCGACTAATTGTCGATCGACTACATCTTACAGCTATGATTTCAGAATCCTGCCATCTCTCCTTAATCCTATCAGGCGCAGTGACTGAGTGTAGGAGTTTGTCTACACTTATAGCATAATGCGGAAGCTACGCAACCAAAATTTCTCTCTGCTTAGAGTCAAGCAGCAGTAGTCTGAACCTCTTTGTTGAAACGTCCAGCTTTTCTCTCCCTCGCGCCGTAAGTCCTCTTTCTTGACCTATGTGGTCTGCTCTTGACTTCCTGTGGCCCCCATCCAAGTTTTGGATCCACTGAACAGAAAAGTTAAAAGATGTTTTGGTCCCCTGTTTTTGTACTGTAGTTGTTACTCAGTTGTACGGGTTAACAGCTTCCTTCCGTCCGTCCAAAGCTCAGGTTGCATGCATATTTGTAACTACACGATCTTCTATATAAAAGACCCGTCCAGTTTAGCGACCGTACCATCTTCCCCCGAACATAACGCTTAGGCGTTGTATTAAAGTTAATACATAATATCATTTTTGTGTAAAGGTGATTCGTTTATCCAGATAGAACGTTGACAAAGGAGAACGCCGATGAGCAGAATGGTGATTTATAAATTTAGATAAAATTGACTAAAAAATGCATTGTTCATATATCATAGTTGCGACAGTTGATGAGAACAACAATTAATTTTTTAGTTTTTTTACGTACTGTATAGAATAAACTATAAAAAAGATTTTAGTTACATTCTTTTCTAACAAGAGAACTCATTGAGGTGTATTCATCTTATTGAACGTTTATTAAGCATGCATATTCATGCATAAGAAGAGGAATATACATTTAGTTTAATTCATTACCTAACACTTCTGCTGGAAAAGGTTAGGTAATAAATTATTTCTTTTTAATTCTCGGTTATTTATTTTCAGCCTCTCGGATATATACTGTTAGAAGTACATTCGGGTTTCCTCTCCTTATAGGTTATGTCTCACATCCATTTAACATTTAACATTTATAAATATTTTAGTTTTAATATAAAATATATATTTAGTCTTTAATTATTTTCTGATAACGGCAAGGGGATAACTGTACCTAGAAGTTCATGTTGCATGCATATTCATCTTATAAGAATGAATTTTTATTACATATTTTAATCATAATCTAATTCAACTTCCGGAGTATTGTATTTCTAAATATATTTTAAGTATAATTTACATATACATCTATCTGTTTACTACTATTCTAATTTAAATGAGTTTCAAAATAATGAATTTCCTCATGATGTTTATCAATGTGTGATTATCAATGTGTGATTATACTTTTTATACCAAATAAATAAAATTAGGGTAATGCAGTATAATAGAAGACCTACACTAACTAGTACAAATAGTGTTATCAACACTATTTAGTCGAGCGTCGATTTTAGATCTTATCTGTTAATTAGTGTGAGTAACACTAATTTTCCAGTCATACTAATTAGAAGGTGGATTCAAATAGTGTTATCATGTTTCTTTTTAACACATTCAAGAAAATATGAGAATGTAAATCACTTTTTTCTCTACTTCAAATCTTCCTTCCTCTCGTTTCTTAGTGTTAATTCAACTGTGAATTAATGTGACTGTCTCGATTTTACGATCCATCTGTAAATTAATTTTATAAATATTAATTCACCAGTAACCCTATTTAGATCATAACACTATTTATACTCATTACTGTAGTCGCTGTATTTAGTAATATGCCTAATAGGCACTTTATCCATTTAATCAGCCTAGGCGCTTTTTTCGGGGGAAGACGGTAGCCTCGAGTTACTGTAGTCAGGGAAGCAAAGCAGCCATACGTCAACCATATCCTCTAACTGGTTTCATGTCGCCGGCGCTGGAATCCACCCACGCATTCAGTTATCCCTTTCAGAGAACCTTTCTCAGATTTCTTTAGATCTAGACAAACTTGAAAACTGACCAGACTTCTTTTTTTTTTGTTTAGATTTGTTTTTAGGCCTTTTTTCGCTGTGGGGCTTTCTGCAGCCGTATGCTGCTGCCCTTGCACAGCATGAGTCCCCCTGCAGCCGTATGCTGCTGCCCTTGCACAGCATGAGTCCCCCGCCAGGCGGACTCGACCCCACGCCGCCCGGGCTACAGGCGGATGGGGTAGCCAACAAGCTATTGCTTGTTGGCTCAAAAACTGACCAGGGCAGCCCGCAGCCAGCTTTTCATGCATCCTTGCTTTTCTTTGTTTGTCGGGATGCGGAAATTCGCACTGCAGAGTGCAACTTGGTACTCCTCCACTGCTAGTTTAGTTCGACTATAGTTCGGTCCTAAACTGACAAACTCGTTTTTGGCGGTTCCGTTCAAGTTGGTTTGATTTGAGAATGATTTGGTTCAGAGTTTTCAACTGGTTTGTTTTTCACCTGAATGGTATTTTAATGATTTGATCGCAAAATATTAGATTTCTTTTTTGGATTGAATATGATAACCATTAAGGGTATTAAGATAAATGAAGTGGCAATCAAGCAGCAGCATGGGAATTCAGCCAGTTTTGAGTGTGGCTCAGCTAACTACTAATATCTATCTAACTGACTCATGTTATAATATTTGCACCTAGATAAAAATATATAGATAATAATTTTTTATATAAAGTAGTTGGTATAAAATCTAGAGTTAAAAAAACTCAGTTACAATATAGATATTTAATTGCAATTACAGTGGTCCAATTTAAACCGTCTTGCTCCGTTGAGCAACGTGAGGTTTCTCCTTAACTACCCGCTTGGCAAAACAGATCCGGCTCGATGAAGCTATCTGGCGGATCGTTAATATGATTGACTGTCTGTATCCTTTTTGGGCATGCAAACCTTGGGTGAAAGTCTAGGGAAAGCCACGACTGTAATCCGTGCTAGTTTTTCCACCTTTAGAAACATTACATAGAGGAGCGATGGAAGAAGTGTCGCAGAGAAACTTGAAGGGTCCATGTGCACTAGACACTTTCTCCTTTCCGTTTTCTTGGAGACCTAGGTTCGGTGATAACAGGAGTCTGCGCATTATCGTTCTTAGTTTTTTTCTTGCAACGGGGGCCGCATATTTGCCCCAACATTGTAGAACTTTTAGTGTTTCGGAGGTGATGTTACAACTTTTTGGATGAGTCATTTTGTCTCTTTGCTCACGAAGTAAATATGCATCCAAAGTGCACTTGTAGACAAACTGAGGAAAAAGATAAATATTTAAACATATCATAAAATAATTATGAGAAATTAATTGACAACTGCTTGGCTGAAAGCAAAGAAGAGTGAAAAGTACACTTTACTAAAGTGTAGAGTTACAGAGAGAGTGGTGCTCTACTGGGTTTATAAATTATGATCAAGCTTTTTACATTTACTTTACTAAATTTGAAGTATGAAAATTAATTTTCGAAAATTAGAACTCACTTGGTAAACTTGACTACACATGTTCACTTCAGTTACACAAAACCCATAAAATACTCATTCAGAAAAAATATTCATTCAATATTCTTCTGGTATAAAGATCCAAGAGGAAAGATTAAAACATAAATTAAAGCTTTTTACATATTCTCCTCTCCCGAACTTGGAAGAGGTGAAATATACAAAGATAATAAAGTAACGACAATGCAAAATGCATGAAGTTCACACCGATCCATGTTCTCACACATGACAATTGTAAAATATACGAAACATACGTTCAAAAAACTGACGGTAGTCCGTTTTTTAAATCCAACATCTTTTCGATGTGCGTCCAAGAGATTTGTGGGACATGAAAAATCTATCAAACTAGTCAGAAAACTGCCTAGTGCGAATCTCCATAAAGCAACCTAGATACAAAATGCATTCAAGCTCATAAGCATCTCCAACGGCCTTGTACAGTGAATTTCGTTTTCTCTTATCAGAAAATGTGTAAGTGTTATAAAACTATATTGTAATAAGCAAATTGACCGAGACAGAACCCATAAGTGAAGAGCGAGCTTATGCCTTCCTGGAGTAGAATTGTCAATAGACGTCGTTTAACAGAGGCATTAATATATGTTCTAACCCTTCCGCCCTTCCCGCCGGAAGAGTTAGAACATATATTAAATCCCATATATACTCCGAACCCCATGTACACTCCGAAGTGTACATGGGTGAATATGCATCCAAAGCGTACTTCCGGCCGAGAGCCGGAAGACGACAAGCGAGAGTGACGGGACATTTATGGTTGGCGTAGAGCGCAGGTAGGCAGACGTTAGAACGTTTTCCGAAAATGTTAGTTCTCAGGTGGCCTAAATCGACTTAAATCTGCGTGGGTGTTATAAAAAATATATAATTGTATATAAAAATTTTCAATACTTTTAAAATAAATTTATTATTTTTATATATGTTATATGTTAAATGAAAAGTACATGCCGGAAGTTGCGGCCAAAAACGAAGTAAGTCAGAGCGCGCACTGGAGAAAATAAGTCCGGGCTAGAGCGTAGCCATAAAACAGTTTTTGTGAACAGATTAATTTATCACCAAACCCTTCCCGCTGGAAAGGTTAGGTGATAAATTAATCTGCCCTTGCATTATCACCTGCTATCGAACTTGGAAGCAGTGATAATGCAAGGAAGTGAATAAGCCGTCTCATACACTCCAAAGTGTACATGGGTGAATAATCCGTCTCATACAGAAAAGGACTTTACGTCTAGAACTTCATTTCTTTCCACCGCAGCTTGTGTTTTTTTTCCCGAAGCAAGAAGGGGGTTAAGCCTACAATGCCATTTTCTTTTAGTCTCTTTAGCGCCGCAGAGCTTTCTGCAGCCGCCTCCCAGTAGGAGGACTTGATCCCACGCCGTCTCGGCTACGGGCGGATGGGGTTGCCAACCTCTTTCGAGAGTAGCTGTTCTTAGGACCTCTCTCCATTGGACATGTTATTTCATTTAAGAAACGTTGATAGTATGTTCAATAATAAATAATCTATATTTATTCCAAAATTATTAAAATATTTTTCCCATGATAGGAAGTCCACTCTCCATAGTTCTGGATCAAGCATACTCCATTCTTGTCTTTGCGAGTTCTTTTGGAGGGGTCGATGGAACCGTTACGACACGTGGAACAAACTAAAATGATATATGGTGAGCACATCATCTCGCTGTGGTGAACTACAAGCTAATCACTTTTTCGACTTTTGCAAAAAGTTATAGGTTTGTACAAGTGGACCTCGGTATGCTAGAGAGACGTGCGACATAAAATAAGGGTATTGTCCGACTATACGATATCTAAATCGCAAGGTATGGTAATAAGCTTTTCTTGTCATTGTCTAGTTTTTGAATTAGTTTGCTTTAATTTTTCAAAAGTCTCATTTTCGTAGTTTTGGGCCAGGGTTCCCTCTCCCCTAATCACATTCTTCGGGACTTGCTTTGTTAAGAGTTACACTAACCTTAAAACATTGACTGAAAAGAAAAAACAGTAAGAAGACGATGTGCAGAAAATCATAGGTCCGGCAAATATTGTTGACAAATCATGGCAAGAAAACAACTCCGACCAAGTAACTTAAAGAAAATAATATTCTAAGTAGAAAGAGGCCGTAAGAAGTGTATAACGGAGAGAGGTCCGGAATAAATATCGGAGCCGCGTCCGAAAGGCCGCGCCTTAGTGGCTGGGCCGGATATCTGTAATTGACAGCCATACTTGACGGTTGGTTTCCCTTCTTGTTTTTGGTCGGCATGCTTTCTTGCGCGGTGAGCGGGCGGTCCTGGCTGAGGATCTTGCTGTTATGTTCTCCTTCGCGATGGTTTGAAATAGACCGTTCGTTCTTTTCGCTATAAAAAACATTATATTAACAATATTATGATCAAACTCAAAGATTCCCACGTAATTTCATTGATAATGCAAATGAAGGTTTTGTTTTTATTCCATTCAAGGTATTCAATTCAAATGATTTAATTCATTTAGAGATAATTTAATTCAATAATAGTTAAATGATTCTTGAAAATGGTTTGGTTTATATATTATGCAGTTAAAAAACTTGAGATATGATTTGGTTTTAGTTAATTCGGTTCCAGGGAAAACGGATCCATTCGTAAGCGAACCGGGCAAAATGGTAAATGACAGCACCATAGACCGCATTTCGTCCAAACGTCTTTCATGTTCGAGCTGAAGGTTCATTCATTAAACTGCCACTGAAATATAACAGGATTGCCAAAAAGAGGAAACAAGAATCGGAACTAATCACCACTTACTGCGCCCGCGGGCTTCTTTTTCTTTTTCGCCTTTGCGATTTTGAAAGCACAAAGATACTGTACAAGGACACAGAGAAGAAAACGAGTTTAAGTTAAGATTTTCTTTTTTCTTCACTGCCCCTGCACCTTTATGCTTATGTGCTTTAGAAAGTGGCAAAAGGGAAAAGATGCCTACGAATGACAAAATGAGGATCGGCATTAACTTAGAGCTAACGACAACTAAAATTAATCACAAAAGATTATTTGGAAAATTTCAACAGAAATCGACTAAAGCCTTTAGGAAATGAGGTGGCTTCTAATACCGACAGCTCGGTGCAAAATATCGTTAGAGTATTTTTGAGAAGAGTTTGTGTTCCATTATATCTTGCTTAATCTGGAGACGGAAGAGTGTTTAGTTTATTATTAGTCCAGATAAGGGAGAGAACTCTTTGTATTTGTTGAATCAAATAACACGTGCGAGTAAATAAGTATTTGAAATTTTATTTTAGTTTTATAAATAAAAAATATTCTCAATAAATTTATTTTTTATATAATATAATATAATATTATTTTAAAATCTTCAAAAATTAAAAATTAATTAATTTTAGTTTTATCAATTTATAATAATTTTATTAGAAATAATTTAGAAAATCCTACTTTTTTATACGTGTTTCTAATAAAAACAGTTAATGAACCCCCAAAAGTCTAAAAAGTTAAGTAACTCCAGGTCCGACTATCACTTAACAATTTTATATAAACTAGATTTTCATTAAAATAATATAGATTTTTTTTAATATGTATTAGCGAGCAAAAATTCCCCAAAGATGGTTGAGCATACTTATTTATTAATTGTACGTAAGAATAAGTGGATACCGCGGTAAAAGTTGTAGGGATTGCGATTTCGGGAATTGCTAGAGACACCCACAAAGGCGGGACTCCGCTAGAGTCGAAAGAAACGTATAAAGAGCTCAAGAGGTTTGCGTGACGCAAATATACGGCACGCAAAGAGTGACAAGGCACCGAACTGACTCCATGACACTTGGCCCAGCTGCACCAGCTGGTGTTGCAGACGCTTTGCTGCAGTTACTGCAGTACAGCGCAGTGGTTGCATCTGCTGGTGGGGACGTTTCCCTTTTTCGTGGTCATCCGGCTGTCATGAAACCGTCATTCTTCCCGGCGAGCATGCGCCGGGAGGATGCGCGTTTTGGACGTTCTCAGCGGGGACCGTACGGACTTACGAAAGTCCTATTTTTAGAGAATCTGAAAATGAAAAGAAAGGAGGTTCAAAAGGAGACGACAGCAGAAGAAGAGCGGCTGGCCAGCGACAGCGCCAAAGCGTTGCAGTGGTATCCATCCGCAAACGCGGGTCCGGACCCTGCCCGATGCATGCGCTGTGTCCTAATGTAGCTCATTCATGGCTTCGCGTCGAACTCGTCCTGTGTCGACGGGTCCTCGACGCGCTGTTCGTGGAGTAGAGAAGAGAGGAGAAGCTGCTGCGGTTTCACGGGTTGAGTGGAGCGTAATCGGCCGCTTTTTGGGCCACTTGACAGAGCAGCTGAGAGATTTCATGGTCTCTATTGCATTTCATGGTTTCTTTTGCATTGGTACAGAGTTTAGCTTTCACCGGATGCAAGGCAGTTCGTTAGGCCCAATGCGTGGGCTTGCTTTGCTTTGGCGGAGAAAATTAAGGTGGTCTCGTGCTGTTGGAGTTTCGAAGCAGATCTAGCTGAGTTTTCATTCCTTCTGGTGAAGATCTTTGTTCTGACAGTGGATTGAATGTGGCTAAGATAGAGTTGAGTGTTCGACCTTGTCGTTAACTTTGTGAAAGATTTGAACGACGCTGCACGGAAGGAAGAGAGTGAAGGAGGGTCCAAGATGGCCCTCCTGGTTTGGATAATATGGTTGTGTTTGGGCTCGTCCTCCGTTTTCGCGGATTTTCGCCCTCTTCCGGTCCTCCTGGATTTAGTTTCGGAGCCTTTCACCTCTGCTGACAGCCCTGTGCCTTCGACATTAGCCCTCGTTTGCCAAGCGACTAGATATCCCGTAGTGTGCAGCTCGGCTTTGTCAGCAGATGCGCGCTCGACAACGTCAGATCCTGCTGAATTGACGAGAATCGCAATAGATTTAGGAGTGACTGGCTCCACTTCGAACCTCGCCTCGGTTCTACAGATGATAGCAGCAGAGCCTTTGGACATAAATGCCACAGCTGCAGCTGGAGTTTGTTCGGAATCGTTGGACTACGCGGTTTCCACACTTACAACCTCTAGGAATTCCTTACTGGTGATCCCGATAGAAGATATTCAGGCCTGGTTGAGTGCCGCGCTCCAGTTCCAGTATGACTGCTTTTCAGGCCTATCGAATGTGCCCAGTCCTCCAGCGGATCTCGCCTCCACAATTTTACCGCAAGTGAACTCCACCATGCAACTTATCAGCATTGCATTGAGCATGACGGATGCTCTGGCGTATTATGGCTCCGATCCAACCTTATGGACACCTCCTCCGGAAGAGAGGCCACAGGATATTAACACCATCTTGAAATCAACGAATCCGGTATGGGCAAGCCCAAATCAGGGCTGCATTTTGGATGCGCCTCTGGATATCAACACTCCGAACGTGACAGTAGCGCAGGATGGTACTGGAACGTACATCTCCATACAGCAAGCAGTGGACAATGCTCCCACGTATGGCTCCACCATGTATATTATTCACATTAAGGCCGGGGTGTACTCTGAGAGAATTCGAGTTCACCAGAACAAGACCATGATCATGTTCGTGGGAGATGGTTCGTCTCAGACAATAATCACTGGCAACAAGAACGTCCTGGAGCCCGGAGTAGTTACTTATCAAACTGCGACAGTCGTCGTTGTAGGCAACGGCTTCGTTGCCCAAGGGATCACTTTCCAGAATACCGCGGGGTCCGAATTACGACAGGCTGTCGCTGTTCGAGTGGATGCCGACTTCTCTGCATTTTATGACTGCACTTTTGACGCCTTTCAGGATACTCTCTACGCCCACGCGGGTCGACAATTTTACAAAAGTTGCACGATCAGAGGGACTGTCGACTTTATATTCGGTAATTCAGCCGCAGTTTTCCAGGATTGTCAGCTTCTGTTTAGACTGCGGGAAGTGTCGGGAAATCCTACCAGTGTAGCGACGGCGCACGGTAGAACTGATCCAGGTCAAACTACTGGGCTGGTGTTTCAAAACTGCACTGTTTCGGGTACTCCGGAGTATATGCAGGCACTGTTGGCCAATCCAGCAGCGCATAATGGATTTTTGGGCCGACCGTGGAAGCTCTTCTCAAGGACCATTTTCGTTAATTCCTTTCTGGATTCTGTTATAGAGCCTGCGGGATGGCTGCCTTGGAGTGGTGAGTTCGCGCTGAGTTCATTGTTTTACGGGGAGAGTGGCTCCTCCGGCACGGGAGCTGTTAGCACCTCTCGAGTGCTTTGGTCCAACCAGCTTACCGTGGAACAGGCTGCATTCTTCAGTGTGGACACATTCATTCAGGGAAGCAGGTGGCTTCCTTGTACGAGCGTTCCCTACTCATTAGTGTGATCGAACACTTGCAAGGGGACGAGGATGAGAGACGCTTTCCCTGCAGTATTGATCCAGAAGGCAGCAAGACAAAGCATGTCATGATGAGGATCTTACTCCGACGATGAGCAAGCAACAGCAGGTGCCAGTGAGCGGAGAAGGAGATCATTAAAGAGTTCACGCGTTCGAAGGTCACCGAGCCCCCGATCGAACACAAGAGCAGACAGTTGATTAACCAAGAGTTCGGGGATCTGACCTCGGGAGTTGTGGAGAGTATGGTCTTTTGTCGTCTACTTCAAGCACGGCCCACCACCTTGCATGGCGCCAAGCGAAAGATTGTGTGCAAATTATTGCGCATCCAAGAGTGCTTCTGTGGCGGACAGACAGGTTCCACAGGGCCACCCATTCAGGCGACCGGAAGAATCCAGTAATTTCAGTAGATAGCATATACTGCCCCACAGTTCATGACAGGAAAGTCACGATGTAACATGACTGTCGTTAGGTTTAGCTGGGAAAGGGAGGGTGCCCGTCCGAAAGGGGTGCCCGCCCTCGATGATAAAGTTGGAGTAGTCTTGTACTGTAGTGTAGCATAGTTAATCAATCATTCATTGGATGCTTATACGCATCCGTCGAGCAACACCTCGAAGTCCTTATTCTCTTTGTTCCTAAAGAGTTTGCCCTGACATTCCGTTCTTTCACATGTGCGATACTACACTGATAATCCTGAATAAGTCACCCACTGTGGTCGCTTTGTTTTACAGTCTGTCACATTCCAAAGTTAAGCATGGCGACGATGAATCTGAAGCTTTCAGGCGTGATCTATGGCGTACGTCTGAAACTCGTTCATAAATGGTTTGATAGGCAGACCACTACGATAGTGATTGAATTGCCCTACTCTTCACTCATCTTTGGTAGCTGAACGAACTTCCCAGTCTAAGCATTGGTACGAGTATCCTCATCTAACTGTCCACAACGTCAGATGAGCATCAACTGTGTGAATTTGTTGGCCACTGCCGAAAGTTCTGGAAGTTTTTGGCACAAACTAGCTTGATTTGGGGAACCATCAAGGGCATTGCCGGGTCCATAGGTATAAGGGTAACATATGCATGAAGATCGACTAAGTTGCAGAGCCCAACTACTCTGGCACAAGATATGCCAACAAGAAACGGTTCTGTCATGCTATGCACACCGCTTGACACCAACAGGAAAAGCTTCCCTGGCTTAACGGATGCAAAAATTTGCATGAAATGGATGCTCTGTTTGCTTAAGACTCCAGAGCGATAAGGCACCAAGCAAAGTGGACTTATCCTCTGTACCTGGCAAAGCGAGAACCGAAAATTGTCACTTGCGGGTGTAATGCCCCAGCATTATAGACAAAAGTGGCCCATACAAACTCCCCTGATCCAGTGCTTACTGAGACCAGGATTTTACTTCCCGAGGTTGACAACTAAGTCAGAAGTTACAACCCTTCCAAGTTTATCAGAGGACTGATTCCGATCAGTTCTCTGAGGGGGCTAACTACGGCAGGCGAACGAACCACGGCAGGCAGTCTAGGCTCGCCAGTACTCTCGAGCCACTGGAGGACCACACACTGTGTCATTCAACTTCCCCTTTCGTGCTGCTGTGCTCTCCAGCAAGAGAAAGCTCCGCTGGTACGATTCAGTCCTCAAGATCGACACTAAAACATCAGACTTCCAGATCTGTTTCAGTTATTAGAAATATGATGATGCAAGTCAATTTGTGCCAATCGTTGTTGGGGTTTCAGTGCATTAGTATTACATGTTGGGACAAGCCATGGAGTGTACATTTCTTGCACTGTCAAGGAATCAATGATGTTTTGGGATCAATGAGAGTTTCCTGTGTATCATGTTAGAGAAAGTTGGCACTCCAAGGGATAACTTCGATCTGTTTTTCTTAACTATTTGCGAGTCAGGTTTTAACTACATAGTTTTTTTTATTTTTTAACTGGAATATTCACAATATTATTATTATGAAGAAACTTTTGAAGTATTTTTATTTTAGAATTTTAGATTGTTCTCATCAATGTTCAGTTAAAATAATCTTAAAATCAAATATATTCTAGAAATAAATGTTACTATATATAATATACATAGTGCATGCAATAACTTCTAGAAAAAACCTATAAAGCATGTACGCTGAATCGCGCTCCAAGAACCATAAAAAAGGCTTCTTGTCTTATGAAAATTAAGATCCTGTTATAGGTGATAAATTAAACCACTTTGAAATATTCCTCTCTCCGGAAGGAGGAAGAGGTGCAAAATATGCAAAGAAGGCTGAATATACTGTCGTGTGTTCTGTTCTCGTGTTTTCCAACATCTGGAAAGTTCAGCAACTTCATTCAGTAGCATAAACTCTTTTTTCTAGAAATACCTCCACTCTGTGTTCGATTCTCTTGCTCTTTTCCACTTGGTCTTATAATTGTGAACCCAAGTGAAGCTAAACCGTCTCAAATATTCAATGTATAGAAGGGTTAGAAAAACATAAAACAGTGATTGAAAATGTAAGGCATTTGCTTCGCTTGCAACTGAATAGAGAACTTCAGTATTTACTCGGCAGCAGGCTCTGTGAACCACAGCATTGGAATCCGTATAAACTATGTCCCATTCATAATTCATTCATATTTCTTTGGGATGAAAATGGCATTCAGTTAATTTCAGTATTAGATCCACTCCAGAAATGAGAAAATGTAACAAAGATGGAGTGCACAAGTATTCCTTTTAAATATCGTTGTCCTAAGAAGAAATCAACATTTCTCTCTTTTCTCCGTCTCCTTTTGTATTCTCTTCGAGTCGACTATAAGTTATACAAATACTTCACGAAAAGGAACTACTTGATTTCTTACTGTGATGAATAAGACCATTTCAAGCCCTGTCGCAGTGTAGAAGTATATCTTAACTCATACAGGACTCGTAAGTTAAACACCCGACCGATACAAAGGTTTCAAATTAGACAACTTTAGAGACAAGAAGGAAGCGAGTTTTCCCAGATTCTCAACTGTTTCAAAAGAAACAAGGTGCTGCGGATGGAAGGCTATGCATTTGGTAAACAAATGTAAAGAAGGTGAGCACACTGAGAGACAATGAATGAATGATCATTGAAGATGGAGGAAAGCAGAGAAAACGGGAAAAGACAATACGTTTCCCTCTTCTTTCCGTCTTTCAAATCGATCTTTAGCTATTACTCAAAGTGAGTAGTAAAAGTGAGAGTAAAAGATAAAAGTCATAGTACACCGGAGAAAGCCACGATATATCTCGGTTTTATTTCTAAAAACTCTTCTGGAAAATGTCGTTAGTTCTCCATGATATTGCTTTTACACAAGTCTAGATTCCTCATAGTTAGTGATGGTGGATCCAGATAGATTCACCATCACTACAAACATATTTCAAATACACCTTTCTATATTACTGGAACTGTAAACACTTGTAATTTTCTTCTGTATGTAATTTCTGCAATTAACTGAAATCCACCCATCTTCATCTTCACCCAACTTCTCTGCAACTTCTATAATCTGTAACTCTAACAAGACTAAGAAAGAATAAGTTCAGCAATCACCAGTCTGTTATTCATAGAACTAGTGATTCTAAGCATAAATTTTAAGGTTAAGTTTTATGACTACAATCATCATATGCAAAAGCTTAACTCTGTGATAAGTAATATCTCTCTCCAATGAATCAGTGATTCTGGATTAGAAATCATAACCATCATATTTATCTATTTTACTCGTTTTGTTGTTATTCTCTATAATCTACAATCACACATGTCTAGATCTTTCGTCACGATTTGTATCCATGATAACACTAATGACGATATAATGTGTAGGAAACATCGGTGAGTTCCTAGGGGTTACTTTTATCCTCCTTCTTTCATGTGTTTAATCGTTATGCGTACATATGAGCATTTACTTCTAGTAAACGCTTACATCCCAACCTGACATCGTTTTAAGTTTCTGTAGTACATTCAGTCTGGTGCATGTTGTGTATCAGGTTCCACCATGGAGAGTGGTGAAGAATCCCTTCACAACTTTATCATCTCTAAAATTTAGTGAAGGACATGCAAAAGTTCCTTACTGTGAATCATCTCTAAAGGATGTGGTCTGAGTTCTATTGCAACTAAGACAGTGAAAGAAACCACACCATAATATAGGAGTAATGGGAGGGAAGGGTCCAGTAAGGATCTAAGTAAGGTATTTAGCGTGTTGGATACATCCCTGATTAGTACATGAAGATCTCAGGTTAGAATTTTTATTCCTATGCGGCCATAAGCGGCTTGCTTAGAATCCTTGTTTAGTTTGTAAATACGGCTCTGCATTAGGGCACTTGCCTCTACAAAAAATCTCCTCCTCTTAGTTTAGGTGTTAGAGGTTATCCCTGCTAAATGTTGCAAGAGACAAGCAAATTCTCCTAAAAACTGAAAAACACGTAAACTGAGAAGTGGCGGAAACGTCATAAAGACTCGAGTCAGAATGTCATGTACTGTACTTGCCGAACCCATGCCACTTCAGCCATCTCCGATCTGGTTCTGCACGTATGCTTAAGACAAAAGAAAAGACAGGGAAGCTGATTTGATGAAATAGTGCTAGTACTGCATGTTTGTCTCCATTTCAGGTAGTGTATTGCTCTATCTACTAGTAAATTTGAGGCTTTCTTCTACATAGCCTTCATAAACTTGAGACAAATACACACAATGATGATGCTGGCTAGTCACCACTCGCAGTTTCATGTTTGTCCAGTTTCGCAGTTTGATGGCAAGCATCGCCTGCTCAAACTAGATGCGCTAGGGATGATTCATGGTAGAACTGCTCATGATACCGTCCTCATAGCGGAAACATTTACAACCTTGTAAGGTTGGTAATTCTGCACATGCACAAGTATTGACGATCTCAGCTGAAGTTCAGCATAATAATCTCATGGCACGATATCATTTCGAGAAAAACTGGCTGCATTGAGTACTCAGTAACTGCAGAGAAATATAATAGTTACTCCAGATTTCCCAACAGAATATGCGTACAAAGTAGACACCAAGGTCCAGATATATGGAAACCAAGTAAGATTTGCTTGTGCATCTCTGGTTGGTTTCTGCATATATCCAGACCTTGGTGACCACCACTGGAGAATGAACATTAAATATCTACCTGCCAGTATACATCGTAACGTAACCGAGAAGGATAAAGTGATTGATCTACGCATATTACCGTAAAACATGAAACCAGACCTATAATGAGAACACATTTTCTGATCTTGATTGTCATAAACCGTTAAACTGATGGTGATTTTGTATCAGAAGAGTTTTCTGTATAACAAAATCTATAGACATGCTTACCTGCTTACGTTTAGAGTTTTCTCCTTCGTAAGACCGTTACGAAGAAGATCCAGTATCCTCCACATCCTCAATCACTTTACCTGCCCACGTAGGATGGTGATGGACAGACCGGTTCTTCATCAAGCTCCGCGTACGGCTCATATTACGGTGGATGTTACCGAAGGAAGGGGTTTCCGGTTGCTGTTTGAAGTCCCCAAAAGAATCTTGGGTCGGGAAATTTCCCGTCACCTCTTCAGTGAACTTTTGTCCCCTCATGGTTACGATTGGGACGGCTTCAGAATCAAATATGGGAGAAGGCGCTGGATGAAGATACCTTTCACAAACTACAACCAGAGAAACAGTAAATACATGGGAAAATATGAAACATTGATTGCAAATATAAAGTTAATTTTACATTATACATTGACACTTGACTTGATCTCGGAACCAACGAGTATATCTCTGCTTTTAGATCTGAAAGCGAGCACAATGAAAAGTTGTTAAACACAATAAAATATTTAATCGAGAATAAACCCAAAGCAGTATCCCATATACTCACATAGTCGATTTTTTCCTCGTGAAGAGGTAACATGTAAGAATGAAAGAAGTAAAGTGGAAACGAGGTCTTCTAAATTTCCGTGTAAATATCAATATAATAAGTAAAATTTCTAGGTAAAGTAAACTGAATTGATTGGGAGGTTACATGCTCCAAAGGCAGATGCATGAGATATGCATCGGGTTGAGGATTTGACATACCATACTCTACGAAAATGGAAAGACAAGATTGTAACACAAGGAAGTCATTCACATAGATTCCCTAAGCTATGATTAGATAGAGATAGGTAGAGAAATGGATGCTTATGATGCCTACATGTTTATCTAAGACATAAAGGCATCATCATAATTTGTCTGACATATTCTTCCATGAAGAAGATATAGATACTGCCATCACATAGACTTCAGATAAAAGAGGCCTTCTTTCTATGACCTCTAATCAAACAAGGACCATAAACTAAACCTTCTGAGTTTCTGAAGTTCTTGTTTAGCAGATATTTTATGTCGAGCTCTTTTATTATGGAAGCGTTACAAAATAAAAAGGATTCTCACCTTCTGCTGATATGTCCTTGGGCCATAGAAAGTCGTCCAATGTGGGTGCATTTTCGTAAAGTAAACCATCTTGAAGTCCTAGAAACTTGGACACTGATTGTTTGGATCGACAAGTTAAACCTGTGGGTGTAATATAATAGTAATCACACAATCTTGATCCAAACCTCCACTTCCATCCGGTTGGAACAAAAGGCGGCCCTTTGCCTATTCTTAATGCCAAGGGATGACGTTTCACTTCGGAATCTTTTGTTTTCCCTCTCTCATATTGAACTTCTTTCGTTCTAATATCGAGATTCTTGCTCTTGCTCATATTCACCTACATCAATATTCTACAAGATACAACCAAACAGATTAGAAGAACTTGGGGAACGGTACCAGTTACATGCTTAGATAAATAAAGGGTTATCAATCAAATTATAAATGAACATGAGTAGAGCTCTTGGTGGTAACTAAAACAAACTGAACAAATAGAAGACTACGTGACAAAAGGAAAAATATTTATGATTTACCCTTGCAAATTTGTGATCACTTTAATCGTTGCGCTTTTTTAACATGATTACACGTTAAATATGCAAACCTTGGTATTACGCTAAGAATCCAATGTACTGTAATTATTGCAGTCTGACATTTTACTTACATAAGTGAAGAACAAAATCAGAACTCTTTTTAAGGGATTCATCATGTAGGAAGGCATTTGTTAGCATGTCAAGCTCACGAGACCGCATCACAGGTCTCCTACGCTTGACATGCTAAGGTGGTTCTTGAAGGATTCTCTCTTGAATAGAAAGAGAGAATCTTTCAAGAACCAACTTGTTTTAAAACCAGAAGAGAAAACAAGTTGTAATATAAAGTAATAACAAGTTGTAATATAACATAAAGTCAAATGGACTTTTCCCGAAAACTAAATCAACAAAAGGAAGTCTTGGAGCCATCTACTATTGAAACTAATACCATAACAGATTAGATGCAACTGCTAAACAAGAAACAAGAACTACAGAACAAGAAAATTGAGGAAAGCGAAGATTCTTAATCTAGTCGAGGTATATGAGGTACTCACCAAATATTGACTTCCAAATTCTTTGCAAAAGAAATGAAACCTAGACTTTTGCTCTTAAAGTCAAATGAAAATATTTAGACCGACTATTATTCCGTATTCTCCAAATTCTTCGATGAATGGATAACTTGAGGAATTATATGTCATTGACCTCTCTGTCGCAAAATCAAGAACAATCTAAGTTGATATAAACTTCTTCTAGAAAATAACACCTTGCTTGGTTACTGTAACTTCTATAAGGGACCTAGAAATAAAATAGCTGAGAAATCTACCAAAATTTTTATTATTCATATGCTAGCTTGCTCGTTGACATTAGATCATATATCACCAAGATATATACTTATGGTTCATGAGTATGATCAATGAGTTAGAGGAAAGTTCCAAAAGTTGTTCATTCTCATCTGAGAAAGTAACAAGCCTTAGGATTTTCTGGTCACCTAAACGACTGATTCATTCAAAGTAAAGAAGCATTCTGGACTGCTGATGTATGTGCAAGATTGAGCTAATCAATAGAGAAGGTATTTAAAAGAGAAGAAATATACCTAGCTCCATGCTGTCACTTCAGTGTGTTTGAGTTTTGCTCATATTCTCGAAACCAAGGCGGTTCAAGGGGATATTATCAACTCAAACCTTGCATGATAGGTCGTATGCTCTCCAAGTAAACAGAAAGTTCTTTGCATCAAACATAAAGTTCAATGTGCTCACTGTTAATCAGGTTAGAACAACGGAAAACAAACCGTAAACTTAAAATCTTATAGATGGATCAAGAAGAAGGAAGATACAGTTTGTTGTCCGCTGTTAAGTAAATGGATATAAGTAGAGAGAATCGTCGTTCAGCGTGACAAAGCAGTAAGAAAATGTTATTTATAAGCCTCATGTGTTTTGGTATTTATGTTGAATATCGTTTCTTGAGAAAACGATAGTCTCGACTTCCATAGAATCCCCACATAAGAGATCAAAGAAAAAACTTAATGGCTTTGCTAAAGAATTCCATAGAATCCCCACATAAGACATCAAAGAAAAAACTTAATGGCTAAAGAATTGACGAAGTGTGTCATAAATAAAGAATACTTCTCTTATGGTTCTCATCATGAAAGCTAGTTTAACATGTTTGAAAAAGAAAAGGCTGACCGGGCAAAAGAATGCTAAACCAGAACTGTTGTGTTGCATCTCTGATCATCAATTGAGAGTTACTGACATAGGCTTGTTAACCGCTCCATGACCAAATACCAAGTCTTTCCCCAGTAAAAGAGAAAGAAGCAACCGCTCATATTGAATTCATTCTAATGAATGGTAAGAAAGAAGGAGCCAACATCTATGAACGTAGAAGACGTTCATAGCTACAGTTAACTAAGAGGTAAAGTTCGTCAGTTGTCATATGTTGCACTCTTATTTTCCAACCTAAATAATTAGGTTCTATCTCCTACCATAACGTATTTGATGGAACTGAATCTATACCGATATTATACCGAGCAATGCAATTCGCAACAAGCCATTAACTTCAATAACTGAATGCCAGAGTTTCATTACCGAATCTACTGCGCAAGATTTGCTAATTCAGATCTAAACACATTAAAAAGTGTTGACAATTTATTGTTATTGCGGTAACAAGTTCTCTAAGACACGCTCTCCATATAGGTCTAGATGGGAGAATATTTGAGGTTTCTCAAGGATCTTTTATGGATCTAGAAATATTCTATTTGTAGAAGAATAAGAACACTTTGCTTTATCTGAATGGAAAGTCAAGATTGCTTTCACGTGGAAACCATACAAGTAAATTGACAAGGATTGACGTACTACCTCATATGAAAGGTTAGGAAGAGAAGAAAGATCATCAAGTAAATGAAATAACAACATACGAAAGGTCTAGGAAGAGAAGCAAGATAATCAGAGAAATGAAATAACAGCGTATCAAGCGTGATGTTTGTTAATCGATCTGATTCTGCATCTCTCTTGATGAAAAGAATTTACAGCTTGATAGAGATGAAAAGAAATCAAAGATTATCAAGCGTAAAGTTTCTCTTGGCTGCTGCGTATTTTTCTCATGATTTGTATATCATATAACTTCTGAGGAACACAATAAATTTAAGAGAGAGTATTGTGAATTCTTAGAGTTCATAGGAATCTTCTTCTTTTTCTCCCTAGTGCAATTGGAATTGTCTGTGTTAGATTCGGGTTCTACTCACATGCTCTGCACAAGGGTGGAGTTTTCGCTCTCAGTATTTCGGATTCAGATTGCAAGAGATTCTCCTCTTTGCTCTGAAATTCCATATGTTGTACTAACCAGTCTTGCTCTAGATATCTGGGTGGGTAACTGTATGCAGCCATTCCATATCGCTGATGCTAGTTCTTTGGACTATATAACAAAGGATATCTATCTACCCTTAGATGGTCGAGTGTTTTCATGGCGAGCCTTTCTTGAATGTTATAAGCAAAGACGGTTAAGAGTCTTCGTACTTAACAGATCCAGTTTCATGTAAATGCTTTCATTAGTCACTTGCTTTAAAATGGATCAACTCTTACGTTGACTAGTTGTAACCCTAGTGCACTGAAACTTAGATGGAGAATTACACAATGACAACTACTGTAAGAATGGACGATTAAGTTAGTCCTCGATAGTAGAAGAGAGAATTTTCAGAACATATTGCTTTATTAGTTCCTCTGTAAGCCTACTTTTCTTACAGTGAGACGGGACCTGCAAAGATGAGTTAAAGTTTCCATCCTTTAAGTTACCATTCTAATTGCATCCTCGATATCTAGACTTGCGAAGAAGAAAGTAGAATAGAGTTAGTACGTATTGGAGTTCTGTTAGTGAGAATAGCAGTTCCGCTGGTTTAGTAGGACCATCAAAAATAGTTTGCTGACAAAGGAGAGGATAGCATTCTAGGTTTCATAGATTCGAAAGAATTCCAAGGCTTTAATTTCTCATACTAGATGTTGTGTATATCTGGTTATGGGAGCTTGGAAGCGTAAACGTGAAATGTTACTTACAAAGGAATATTCTAAAACAGGGTTACTAGAAACAGAATCGGCTTCGTTCATCATGTCATGTTTCACTTCGCATTCTAGTGTCATTCTAGTGTCACTTCGCATTCTAGTGTCATACCCATGTCACAAGGTGAAAGAAGGTACGAAGGATGACAGTTATCATACCTCAACATATTGTGATTCTCCAAAGTTCTGGTGTCTCTTTTAAAGTTTGCATCAATATGCGCTTGACGGGCTTGAAGCTTAAATATAGGTGCGTAGTTTAGTTCCTCCTACCAAAGACTTCCTATGTAAACCCAAGGTTAGATTAACTTATAGCTTCGAATGTAGAATGGTAAGAATACAAACTCCCACACTAGTTTTCTGGCTATATGAAACATGTTGATGGCACTATCAGAACTGCTGTGAGAGGTACTGTACTTACTGGAATCAGAAGCACGTACAGTCAACTTCTGTCGCCACTGGGTTGAACTCTTAAGTCTTCAATAGATCTGTCTCGACGATGATTTTGCGGATGAAGCGGATATTCATAAGCACCCAAGGGCGATTGACGTAGATACACAGATTCCTCAACTACCTTCAAGAAGTATCCACATTTCAGTAGAAAGACCGCGGAGTCAACATCTTAGCTATCAACATCAATGCTGCTCTTTGGTGCTCAGAAACTAGATCATGGAATGAAGAGCAAGCGGACGCAATACGCCTCCCAAACATAGACGAATGGAAGGTTGTTTATCTGTCATGCGCGAAATCGACACGGCAGCTCTACAATGAGTTCCCGACTGAGTTCTGCATCCAAGCTTTCTTGTACTTGAAACCTGCTTTTATCAGGTGTACTAGTCGAACTGTAGTCATCTGATCTAAAAGACATGAAGAATCATCCAGCACCGGAAATGCGCACCGCTGCGTGTACCGTCTTTGATCTCGCGCTCTCTGTTGAACAACTCTCGTGAAATATGGAGACACAAATCGCTGCATTCAAATCGTGACATTTCGCGTGTAAGCTTTTCCGTCGGGGTTTGGACTTGATGCTTAATCGTCTTTTAGAATTTTCATGGCTACTTCTACGGCCGATGAAGGGTACCGGTGATTGACGAAAACAAGAATACAAAATTCTCTACGGCCCGAGCTTTATGTTACCGTCTATTGCCAGCCAGTTATACCGGTCGACTGGCATAGTGCGGGAATCCAGTCGTTTAGGGTGCGACACAAAATTGCCGCAACAAAAAGCGACTCTGAAATCTTCAACGGCGGCTGCCGTCGACGGAGCCCAGGCGCACTTGGGAAAACTGGTGGCGAAGCCACGATGTGAACGCAGCTTTATAGCCTGACGCGTACAAAATGGACTTCATACTTCCTCTCTAACGGTACAAGTAAGGTTTATTTGCATCCGTCAAACGGTACCTGGAGGCTCTGTCGTACTGGTAGCTAGCGTCTTGCGCTAAACTTTACTTCCAGCTAAATATCTAACCAAAAGCATTCTAACTTGGTCTAGACACGGATATGTGCGATTACCATCATGAAACCATTTTAAGGTCACATTGCTCTGAATATGAATCTCCTTCCTTTAGTCAAGTCTCAGTCATGTCTGAACTTAACTCCAGGTAACTCCATTGGATGTTTATATTCTTAGTACTTAACTCCTACTTCTCTACCTTGGGTAGAGGGCTTCAGGAAATAGGAAACTTTTGAAAAATCAAAGGGGTTGAAAAAGATCATGGAGACACTGATTAATTAGCATCACTAATTCACAAGTGAGATAATATGATTGTTGAATGTAATGATAACCTTAACGAGAGAAAATTATGACGTACATTATCACATTTGAGATGGAGTCATGCAACTTTTACAACGAGTAACTTATTCCGTCACCTTTTTCGGCCAAGAAAGTTGGAAGAATATCATTAAGAAATGGTTACCAAAATCTTCATACTAAGAGTAAAATGATCGCTGATGTTGTGCTGTTCTACGAATTATACATGATGGTGTCGACTAAACACGATGCACTTGAAGATAAGCTAAGAGCATGTCCACTGGACTCTTTAACTATAATCTAGAGATCGTCCTAGAGGTTTTCTCGCACTCAGGACTCTTTAACGCAGTTTGTAAATTAATGATTTAGTAGTACGCACAGTCAAAATTTTCATATTAAAGATAATTTAAACAAACTTCATATAGGGATCTGTTTCACTGGTTTGGTTCTGTGTGGTGTGGATACAGTTCGAACGAATGGTTTAAAACGCGCACTGCGAAATTCAAACGTAGTTCCTTATTTTATATTATAACTTATAATCCCGCTAGTTAAAGTTAAATTCAATGGCAGAAGTGGAGATCCTCTAAGGAAGCTCCAGTAAAACGCCAGATGAGCTTAGAGCATCCCTACCGGGGAACGCCACATTAGCGGTAGGGGACGATATATTAACGGAGCAAAATCGAATATAGCGTGGAAAGACCGCGGCGAAAAGTCTGTTTCTAACGAGTTTTCCACCGGAGTAGCCTGCGTGAGAGGGGCAAACAGCCTGATGACGGCCGAAGCTAAACTTCGGGTCAAATATGACCCATCATTTAGCGAAAGGCTACTTTGTAGGAGCGTAAACCTCTTCATGTGGAAATAGCTAGTATAAAACCGTGCGAAAACACCAAAATGGAAAATTAACAGTCTAAATATTGGCGCCCCGGTTTGGATGTTCTTATGTAAGAGGCGAAGGAGGTTTAGAGGGAAGACCTTGCTGTAGTTTAGATGGACCCTCACACTCCAATATGTTTCCGCTGGATTATAATTACGAGCCGATAGACTGTCGTGAATATATATTAGTTTATCGCGTACGAAGTCGCAGAGCACCTCAGATGAGCGACTCTACTGGTACTTGGTTGATGACAGACAGATGTCATATGACTGACTACCTTAGTGTACGCGCATCGAGCCTGAGGTTGTACAAGCCAAAATTACCAGGGTCACGTCTTAAGCGGTAGTTGGACAATCAAGAAGTTGCAGCGGTTGTTGTCGGGAAGATTTGGACGCCGTTGTTTGGAAGGGGAGTAGACCAACCTTCCAACCGGTAGATCGATGCGTTGAGAAAATGGTGCTATAAGTGCATTTCGAGGCCACGACTCCACGAGTGAGCCAAAGGATCGAGCAAAAGAAGTATCATAACTTGTATGTGCAGTATATGGAGGATGAGAAGTAAGGGAGGAGCACGAACAATACAATTCTTGTTCATTCTTGACTACTGTGACTTCTGCACCATTTCTCTCAAGACTTATGGGTCGGAAACCGTTGTTACCTACATAACTTTGCTCAGTCTCAGAGCCGACTTTTGTTGTCTCATATGCTCCTTTCGCATAGTTGAACAGAAACAGGGACAGGGAGCATCCTAGCTCATATCTAGTTGGAGTTGAGTGTGTACACTTCCAACAGTATGGGGGGGGAAGTAGGCGTCATGCAGTTTATAAGTTTCGATGGTTCTCAATAAGAATTTCGTGTCTTGCTGTGATGGCGGAAAAGTTTCAGTATGCGCCGACTTTTTGCACGTCTTGAGGATCGTTCAGTCTGGAATTGTTTGGATTCCGAACTATTTGCGGTGCGGAGAAACCGCAACTTCCACAGGGCAGTACTCATTATCGAAAGCGATGGTTATCTAGGCTCAGAGTATTGCCCTGAGCACACTCCGGATCCCAGTTAGCAAGATTCGAGGAGTTTATCGTGATAATCCTCCTAGAGCAACTCTCTCTCACAGATTTCTCCTTTCTCTGAGAGGCATCTCTTCACGGTGCAGTGTGAAGAAGCTGATAACTGCAAAAAGTAATCGCTCTTCAGGATAGAAGCCTTGAGATTATAATAATTCCGTGCGAAGGTGTCTCCTCGTAGTCAGATAGGCCAGGAAGCGCGGGTAGAGGCGGAGTGTGGAGTTTGGAGTTTTCTGGTGATTTCTGGAGTTTGATTACTAGCGTGTTATGCTGCATGAGGCCAGACTGCGGGACCGCGACCAAGATGTTTAATGAGTTGATGACAGTACTTTGACGAGAAATTGTAACCAAAAAACTCTATATAGATTCTTTTGACCGTAGGGCTTGGTACTCCGGGGGGAGGTTTTATTGGAGTGAGATCTAAGTTAGGGGGTGAGGGGACAGAAAACGGGATACTAGAGTGAGGATTGGGAGATTGTCATTATATGAAACATAACCCCAACTTCACAATCCCTTACTACCGCTCTGATCGCAAGTGACTGCTACCAAGCTCAAGGAGCGGGCAGTATTGCTTCCACTATCCTTTAGTATTGGCCCGAAAAACCCCTTTCTTTAGGAGCCATATTTACTTGATTCGTCACATCACAGCGCACAGTCCTATTATACGCACTTCTTCAGAATCAACGCTTATAACAGATGATACTAAGAAGGTTCAAAACTTCAAAGTTATACAGTGTTCCCTATGGTTGCCCGGTCTGATCTCTCTTGAGCTTCTTTACAAGTGAAGTACATGGTGTATACTGGTAGGTACGACAGGTATGATACTTATCTAAAAGAGCAGAAGTTACTCTGAACGTGCACTCTTGGACCGAATGATGAGTCTGGCACTATGAAATTTGAAACTCAGAAACAGTTCCTTCGTGGTCACCGCCTTTAGTATAGTAGTAAGCAATATCTGTGATTACGGTTTTCTTCCACCTTCAGAATCTTCAAACAAGCTAATGAAGGACCTTGTAAAAGTTCTAGGTGACTGCAGGAGACAAAACATTAAAGTAGAGCAATATGGGGCATATAGTCTCTATCTTCATGAATTTGCTGATTTCGCTGATTCACCCGGCAATCGAGGACAATAGAGACGGGGTAAGAGAATGTGCATTTCTATTTGAAGATACTCAGGAGTATCTTCCAAGACAGGGAGATCTGCTCAAAGGAAGATCTGTTCTCTTCCTTTCAGCAATATAGAGGTGCATCTCACGTGCACATTCCATTACGGTGACTGGAAATCAGAAGCGAATATCGGTTTGGGCTCCGATCTTTGAATGAAATGTAGTCGATACGTAATGTGCACTACTAGACTGGTTTATCATTCAAACAAGAAGTTCCAGTTAGTTAGATGTCATGCGGGGGCGGTTGGAAAGGAACTATCAGTGTCACGTGAAGGTTGACTCTCGGTTTGTGCGGAACTTTCATCATGTGAAATCCGAGCATGTCACAAACTTGACCACAAGGTGCTTGTAAGGTCTATGCTCACACCTTGTATCTTCGTAGCGGTTATTGCGGAACATTAACAACAGCATGTATCAACTTCTTCTGTAAAGGGACTTGGTTCGCTCGCGAGACACTCCTTGCTTTGGGAGAGAGCAGCTCATATGAATCTCTGCCCGCCGTGGTTCCAGATAGCTTGTAGGCTGCTTCCGAGCGAATCATGGCGCCCTGAAAACTCACAAACTTCGGTCGAGATTAACTTCTAGACACACAGGAATTTACCTCACGAGAAATCCTATTCCGTGACTCCACATCCCTTCTCTGTACACAGCATTCTAAGTCTTTCTGAGAAGTGCTTACATAAGTCTTCCTGTCTTGGAATCTGAGGTGACAGTTTATCTCAACGGTAATCTTTTGTGTTCGTATGTTCATTTGCGTTGATGATCCAAATTCGCGGACAGCCTGCTTTGTATGCTTAAGTGTCCGAAGGACAGGCGCGTCATGTGCTCTAGGTGGAAATATTTGGTGGCGTGAATCAAGTAAACGAGTCTCGGAGGTTCCTCTGTGTTCGCTTGACAATTCTGATTTGGCGGTCACGAAATCCTGTGTGCGTGTGCCCAAAAGTTGCGATGGAGAAGGTCGAAGCTATATTGGATGAGTTTGAGCATCTGGAGCAAGAACAGCAAGATCACCAATCAGAGATGACGGTGGAGGAAGCTCTGAGCCTCGAAGTAGCGGACGAAGAAGCACTTGAAGCTGTTGGAAAGGCAAGTACATCCAGTTGGCTTGGTTCCAGTTCACCACTGCGTCACATTGATCACGATAGGCATGAGAAAATTAAGCTCTCTACTGCGCTCAAACGCCTGACCGTTTCGTGAAACGTCAGAGTTCATCACTTCAACAATTTCTTGCAGCCTTTGGTCAATGGGTCATCCCTTCCGCCTTGAGCGGAATCTGCTTATCAGCAAGTTAATGTCAGATCACCAAGCGGAATCTCTTGATCAGCAAGTTAATGTCACATCATCAAAGACATGTCATCTCCCTGCAATCATGCAATGTGCTCTTCGCAAATCCTGTCACGACCACTGCAAAAAGCTCTGAAGGCAGATTTTACCCGCTACGGCTCGATACATTTCGCCTCATGCTGAACAATCTCAATCGAGATGGTCCACACAATAGGCTTACAGCTAAAGCAAGAATGTTGATTATCGAAGATGGTCAAATAACCAGACAATGACTGTTTGGGTTTTTCTCCGTAAATGCTTCAGGTTGCTCACGTTGCGCAGTCTAGTTTAAGGCGATTGCAGCAAGTAGTGAAGGAAAAGGATGATCTCATTGCAATGCTTCAAGATGCGGTTGGGTCAGCCTACAAAAATACTTTGGACCAACAGGGAAATGATCAGCATGATTTGGAGCTCCTCCAGCAGTTGCTCCTTGCCCAGGAGGACCGCAGCATCCAGGCCATTACAGATGCCCTGCAGGTATATTGAATTTATTAACAGTTACGTATACGCCTCAATCGAACAAGCAGAAAATAGCTGCTTTTAGATGTCCCCTTCGTGCAGCTCACCTGCTGTCTCTGGCAGCTATCATGGTTGGATGTCGTGAGATATGGTTTGTAACAAGTAACTTTCTACAGCACTTTGTACTGAATTTGACGAAAGCACCGAACCTGGAAGCGCAGAACGTTATTAAGCAGCAGCCATCATCGAGAAACTCGTTAGCAGGGCAAGTAGCCAGGCTCTTTGATCAGTATTTGCACGAGATTTCGATCAAGCATGAACAAGAAACCGAAGATCTTCAGAGAAGCTTGGCCATGTTACACAACAGGTTGGTGTAAAGATCTCTTGTTATACGTCAAACTCAGTCGATGGTATAAATTAGTTAAAGAGTAAATGAAGTCTGTGTGCAGTACTATACACCTAGAAGATTACCTGAACGGTCAATACTGTTAGGAAACCCTTACCTTACGTCTTGAATATCTTATAGATTCATCGTTCCCTATAGTTACCTTTCTTTTGAGATGCTTCTGATGCTTTTGAAGCTTCTGACTTTCTTGCGTTCCGGTTTTAATTATCAAATGGTCCAGGTGCCAGGAACTAGAAGATTGTATGGACCATGAGAGAATGAATGCAAAAGCTTACCTCAACGCCCAGTTGGGTGAAAAGGTAACCTCGAAGGAATTGGAGTGGGTACATCCTAAGATCTGGATTCTTGCTCTCTCTGTTCGTTTCTTTGCTTAATGCTTCGCCCGTCAGAATGAGCTTTTCGACCCAATCCATTTCAGCTATACGTTACCTGCTCTTGCTGTTGGAAATGGGAATCTTGTGCTGCTTGGTCTTTTCTACATGACAAAGTCCTGAATCCCATCTCAAAACATCCGTGCGAAAGAG
The DNA here is from genome assembly GCA_036924285.1 of Asterella californica. Lineage (NCBI taxonomy): Eukaryota > Viridiplantae > Streptophyta > Marchantiopsida > Marchantiales > Aytoniaceae > Asterella > Asterella californica. Next base: position 26,485,069 of record JAYKYS010000006.1, on the reverse strand, counting down.
TGTTTATGAACCAAACTACGTAACAAACAACAACCGTTGCCTAAATTCGCTGCTTAGGTCAATGCCTGTGGACTTTGGCATTGCTATTGAAAGCGAGACCTAAAATCCTATCTACCAACCCTGGTCCCTGAAACATCCTTCACGAGCCTTTCTGAATAATTCACATTGACAAGCATGGCTCGATGCCAACAGCTGTATTCTCAATTGTAGGAACTATGCAGGCAGCAATATGTACGGATGCCGAATCACAGTTGGAGAAGTCCGAAGAATTAGTCGAGAATCTAAACAGACAACTCTGTAAGGTCTGCCCTTGGACACAAGGTCGCTGTGTCCTCATTATCCTACAATGCCGTCAGCCTTGCTTCGTTAAATCAAGCATATGCTGATACGATCTCTCTATATTTGCTTGTTCTGTTGAAGATGAGAAAGACGAGCAACTACGCGTGTACCAGTGTACTGTTCACGAGTTGGAGAAGCTTTTAGAAGAAGAGAAAGAAAGAGAGAACAATCTATCAGTCGAACATGAGCGCATATGCGCAGAAGCTCGACGTTCACTTGGCCAAGTGTCCAATGTGGGCCAGCAACTCCAGAAACTTAAGGAGGAGACTCACAAGTTCCAACAACTGGAGTATCAGTATGAACATCAGGTAATTCCGTTGATACGATTTGCGTTTCAGGTATAGATTGATCAGCCCGTTCTGAAATCTCTTTGTATTGGCAAGTACGCCCTAGCAACGTGGAAGAGAATTCAGTGATCACGTGCTCACGATTTTTGACACTGATAAAGAGGCGTAAACTTGGAACCTTTTAGCCTATTTTAGTCTAGAATGAGGCTGACAATAAAACTGGGTTTAACCCTTGAACCGCCTCACAGCTGAGGAACCTACGGGATAAAGTAACCAGCCAGAAGGCCCTTGTACATAAGCTAGCTGTACAGCTTGCAGCATTGAGAAAGAAAACGAAGATTGTGGAAACTCCACCTATTGAGTACAAGGCAAGTGAAAGCCGCTACGAGACTCGAAAACAGACGCAGTATCTCCAAGACTGTATCCAGAAACTAAGCAAGCAAATTTGGTTGCTTGAGAATGAGCTCCGGGGAGCAAAGAAGGAAAGTGATGATTCTGTCCTGGAATATACTCAAGACGTTACCCTGACGGATGAGACTCGAATCTTGTCACCTCTTAGTTTGGCTGATAAATCTCTGGGCTTGATACAACATAAGACCATGAGCAACTTGGAAGGTTATGATAAACTGACCAGAAAAATAGAACTTCTGCAGAGGAATATAAAAGCAGCCAAGCACGAGTTGCAAAAACGGGACCATGACATGAGTGTGTCTGGAGCTACAATTGAACAGTTGCAATATGAACTGAGGAAGAGCAAGGAGACCATAAAGCAGCTTCAGGAGCAAAAGCGAAAGAAGATGGACGGTGGGAAGAAGAACCCAACCGACTGTGCTCGTTTAAAAGGACTGCTTGAGAATATCGAAATGTTGGAAATGGAGAATACAGTGTTGAAGCATGAAGTAACGGTTCAAAAGAACAGACGGATATCTAAGTTAGAAAGGGAGCTGAAACGAGCTCAAGGGTTTGACCTTCTTGCGGATGGGAAACAGCATGAATGTTCCAGAGCTATGAAAAGATCGGATGAAAATACGGCTGAAAAGGTCAAGAAGGAGTTGGAAGACATCATAGCTAACAAGGAAACGATGATTCTAGAACTGAAGTTTGAAGCTGACCAAGCTTCTTGGAAGCTTTCTCAGGTGGAGAAGAGGTTCAACATTTTGTTCGGAGCTCTTGAATACAGAAAGTTTGAGTTAAAAGCCCCTGTTGCTGATACTCTTCTTGAGAAGATATTCACTTGTGACACAGGGGAGCTTTCAGCTCCTGCGTTGACTCTATTGCGAGAGAAGGTGCTCCATCAGAGAGGATTCTTACGCAGTGGCAGTCGAGAGAGAGTACTTCAGGACCTTGTGGAAGCTCTTATTAAAGTTGTGGAAACATTGAATAGTGAAAATGAGGCATTGAAGCGAAGCTGTGAAGACACAGTCAAGCATATGGAAAAGAAGAGGAAGCTTCGAATGGTCATGAACCAAGTACAGTATCAGACTGGGAGGGTTGGAGGAAAATCACAAGAGTTTATGGAAACAGAAAGTTCCCGGATAATATCAGGTAGATTACTGCATTTATTTTTCCCAGACATCCGTGTGAGGTTGTAGTTGTCCTAGACGGTCCAAGGATGATCAACAATCTGAACTAGCATGATGTGGCAGATCTCAGGGCTAAACTGCAGGATCTAACTGAAGCTAACGCCGGTCTGATAAAAGCTTTGAGAGAGTCGGAAGGCATGTATGCAGGACTGAAACAAAGGGTATGTCTCGCGATCACTTGAACTTCTAACGTTGTGGCATATATCGAATGATGCTTCTTGAATGCGATTAGTCTTGAGAACCGCTCTTGAGTTCGACAGCGATCATCTTTTCGTTAGGTGATAAGTTCACCTCATAGGAATGGTCTAGTGGGCCGCTCCTTTGCGGGTTTGCCAACGTGTAGTTAGGCAATAAATGTTTGACACGCCAGAGTCTCTAAGGAATTATGTAAAACCCTGATTCCTACTTGGTCCCAAGGACTTTAGAGCCGGACCACGCAAGCAAGTCCCTGGCTAAAAAGCAAGAACTGAAGTTTAGAACTGATAAGGCTGACTGTATTTTCTACTGGCATTCATCTTCCAACAGGTGCATGAGCAGCAATCGAAGGAGCGAAGAGAGGGATCTGAAATAACGACCAGAACAGGCAGGAGATGTTCTTCCTCCGAAGAAGGGGCAGTCGTTTCCGATCAAGAGTGGAGATTGAAATCTCAAGCAGAAGCAATCGAAAACTTGGAAAAGAAGCTCGATCTTAGAGATCAAGAAGTTGCTCAGTTGAACAAGCAGCTAGAGAAGAAAGACGATGAACTTGACCTGCTGCACGGTAAGCTTTGGCTACAAGAAACTGCTAAAGAACCCACTGAAAACATGTACCAGAAGAAGGTTGACATGTGGAGTGCTCAAGAATCAAATACCAAATACTGCGATGTTAAGCTCTGTTCAACAGAAGACTATATCGACACCCAGTTTATCGAAGAGAATGAGTGGGAGTCACTGAAAGAGGAAAATCGGAGGTTGAAAGATGCAGCTGAAACCGAGTTTGGACCACAATTCTTCGAAGATGCATTAAACCTCAAGGATCAGTTTCAATCAATGGCCAAGGTACATTCTCAGTTTCCATTCACGTGAGCACATCTACGCCTTTTCTTGCATATTTCTCATTTTTTCACCCTGGGCTGAAATAGACCTTCGTATCAATCAATCATGAGAACGAAGTACTCAGGACCTGCTGAAAACTTAACTGATTCTATAACTGCAGTTCATAAAAGTTATACAAAATGTACATGTTGCGTCTGGAAGGGCGGCACCTGCGGTGTATAACCAGGTTAATTAGGCTTTCTTTTCTGATGGTTTTAAAGTATCTAGGATTCTTGGCATTGCATCCCAGTAATTCGTCGTACCAAAAGTCCGTCCGCAAGATACATATTGCCTGGTATGGTAGCCGGCGAACCGGCGAAACAACCAAATTCTTTGAGTTCGTGGCTGACGGCAATGTGCATTGCAGATTTGTGAACGGTACGAAGAATTGCTGCGGATCTACTCACGACAAATTGGTGTTCCTTTCGAGCCACTCAGGAAAATAAGGAAGTATGACGAACCCCAAAATGGTCCATGATTCCTGTAAAAATACGGCTTCTGGATGGTGCCCATCTATGGCAACCATATCGACACGCATGTACATTACTTAATTTTGTAACTTCTTTTTCGCTACTTGCATATGAAAATTTGTTCACAAGTAAGAGCATGGCTTGCAGAAGAAGGTTAACTGAGCAGGTCTAATATCAAACTTCTTCTGGCTAAATTGTGCCCCGCAATCCCTCCATTGGAGCACCCTTTCATATTCCCAAATGGGGAGGTGCTCAGAAACATGCATATGAGTCGATCTTGAAAGAGAAGCCCGCCGACTCCTTGGCATCTGCGTAAGTTGTCACACAGAAGAGAGGTGATAGATGTGTAATAGATAAAGAGAGTGAGAGTAGGCAAGAGAGACATTTGTAATGGAACTTGAGGCTAAAGACCCTACTTCCTGTGTGACCATTCTTCGGATTGTTTATAAATGTGCGGGTGTCTAGTGATGTCATCAAAGAAGATATAAAGCCTCCCTTCTTAAGCTCTAGTCTGAGGTAATGTCTGTGTTTTAACGCTCAAGTGTAGTGTACTAGTCTGGTTACTATTGGGGAAAGTCGTCTGGAGACGTGAGCATTTGCAGCCGTAGCATCTTACTTGTGACGCCGTTCAGCCTTGTTCTGACTTCTCGTAACTACCTGCTGCCGGTGGTTCCATCGCGCTGCTCTCGGTCCCGCTTGATTTCCCAGCTTTTCTCATGTGTTAGGTTATGTGTACTTTTGTCTGGTAGGCGATAGGGTACTTTAAAGATTCGCGAGAAGGAAGTACATCAACCGACCTTAGCTCAGTTGGTAGAGCGGAGGACTGTAGTCGTTAGATGGACATCCTTAGGTCGCTGGTTCGAATCCGGCAGGTCGGATTGGTCCTTTTGTTTTTGTTCCCTCTGAGTTTAAAGGAGCTCTTGGACGCGCCTGGACCAATGCCAAATAAGCCACAGAATATTATTTTCCGAGCAAGAAACATTCCACTGGAATGATCTTCAGACCAAAACTTTACTCAACTATAATGACTTCTTTGATAGGAGCCCAATAAATATGCATGCAACATGCAATTCTGGCACTGGAAAGAAAGACAAATCTTTATATAAATTTTGACAGAAACGGTTTTTCGGAAAGTTGCTTTTACAGAAGTTTACCTGTTCGTGAAAATATAGTAGGGAACATCACATCAAACGACTATGATTTTAGCTTAAACTATAACTAAAAACTAAACTTTTAAATCTAAAGTGTTAAATTTTAAATTTTAAATATAATAACTGCAGTATTACACTTGGCACAGAAAACCGGAAAGCCGTACACAGAGAGACTTTCATGTTTCCATAAACACTCTGTTCACAATACTACACTTGTTACAGAAAACAAAAAAGTAAAAATGCAATATGTAGAGTGACTCTCATGTTATCATAAACATGTTCTTCGTGAATAATTTAACTCATCTCAAGACTTTAATTTATAGTTCAACCTTTCCAAAAGGAAAAGTTAAAGTATAAATTAAAAACTTTCATATCTCCATTTTTCTCTATCGAACTTAGAGAACTTTTGCTCTTTTTATGATAACGGGAAAAGTGTAAAATTTATAAAGAAATTGGAATAAATTAAGAAAGAAAAATATTTCTGCTTATAAATGTTAAATAATACCTAGACCTACAGTCACGGGAACATGCAAAAAGAACCCATCATTAGAACACAAACAAGCCCACTTCCGAAAGTACAAAGTGCATCTTACTCAAGAAAAAAATTGCTTCAGTTAATTCATTAATTGATCAACTTACCCTTATAGAAGATTAGTCATAAATTAAGCTTGCTGCACTCTTCCATGGTGAATGGTGTAACCATGAACCTATATCTATCAGATTATCGCTGAAGTGAGTTATTTTTGTAACGACTTATAAATAGTTTATACTTGAGAAAATGATTTCCAATGCTGCTGTTACGATTCTTGGAAGCCTCAGTATCTTCAATCCTTAACGCTGTGAAAAGCTTCGTTGAGCTGTCCTTCTGCAGAAATGCGGACTCTCCTCAACTCTCGTGAGATTACTAGGGGTTCCAAACATAAGATTCCTCATACACAGACAGACTCTGCGGTAAGATCCATAGTGAGCGTCTGTGGACGTAAACGGACCGATAGCAGACATGATTACATGAGTTCGTGAAGTACGCTGACAAAATTTTAGTCTAATCAATGCAATTAATTGTGACCATGGACTAAGCGGTCCAGTCCGTGATCCAACGGACTAGACAGTCAAGTCTGTCTCAAATCATTACGGACAAGCCCGTGACTGGTCGGGGGACTATGTTTTAAACTCCTTACTGTATCTCAGAGCCTTCGGCTAAACACAGTTGATTCCATTCCTCTGACAATCTTGCAATGATGAGATAAGTACTACGTAAATAGAGATTGTCTCACGATGTACAGACTCTAGAGTAACATGCGACGCAATGAATAGCCAACGGACAGAAAGACCTCATCAAGCCATACAAGGGAAAGAGGGACCCGAAAGACCAAGCAACCAATGTCCCGAAGGGAGGAAAGACATCGGAGCTAGATCCCGCTATCAGTAGCTCTAAAGTCGTCTATCGCTCTTAAAATATCACACATCGATAAATCAAAACTTCTGCATACAATAGGTGCACATGAAGTAGCATCGCCTGTTGCAATTGCTCTCTTATTGACCGTGCCTGCTAAAGCTCTCTCTAGAACAACAGAAACTCGTTGTCCAAAGAACGTAATGCAAAAAAGAAGAGAAAGAGAAAGTGGTACCCCTGACGCCTCTCATGACAACGTCTTGCACAATCTCAAACAAAAACATCACATTCCGAGGTTGCCGATCCATATATCTCCAAGACTAGGAGGATGAAGCTATGTCCCTCCTGCATATCCTTATACTTGATCACCTTCGCTGCTGCCGTCACGTCTGCAGCCCCTCCTGAGGAATGATGATCACCTATGTTGTCATAGAGTCTTGTGTCGGATCCGTGACATCCACATCTATCATTGAGATTTGATCCTCCTTCATATGTACAAGTCATCTCTCACTGACCCTCTTGTCTGAAAGACATACCAACTTTCTCTCAACGTCATGTAACCGCTCTCCCGTGCTATAGCAAACACAACATCATGATGACATCATGGGTAGCTATCAACTCTCTCTCGTGAGGACAACAAACAAAGTGTCGACTTGAGGTGTTAAGCGAGACATCGCACTCGCATGTGAAAAGTGGTGAAAACAACAAGCTAGACCAAGCCTAGGTGAAACCTCATCGCTATAGAGAAGATAGTCGGTGTGAGTCAGAACGCTCTAAGACAATGTTAAGATATGAACTTAGAATCTACACCCTTGTCCGAACAAGAGAGGAGTCAAGCTCTAGTATCCCATGAGATGGAAAGATCAATTAAGAGTGCATGAAGAACTTGCTGGAAGTGGTGTTTCGTAAGAGAGGAATGTAGTCCACGAGATCCATCGGTAGTTAAGATATCAAATCGGAGATGTGTCATACGTGTCTCAGAGACAAACTATCTCTTGTCTCACGGAGTCACATCTGTGTGAGTAAGAATCATCCTCCACCTTTGTCACATAGCTCTCCATAGTAGATCTATCTCACACGAGGAAACGGCAACAAAGCCAAGATGCTGAGAGGATCCAACTATCCAAAAAACCTATCGGAGTAGTGTCTTCCATAGATAATAAACCCGTCCCATCACATGATATCGACAATAATGTATGCCTACGTGCGAGAAGTCTTGTCACACACTCAAAGGTCTCTGATCTTAAGATGTCACCAAAGATCCTTATGATCTTCTTATCAAACTCTCTACGACGAGAGATGAAGATAAGAGATGAAGGTACTGTGCGGAGTAAGTAACCCGAAGATGTGATGTGGAAGAAGAAAGGATATCAAATACAATCCTAGGGGTCCTCTAACGTAGGGAGATCCTCAGTATGCAAAACGTCCTCCTCCAGAACACATCTAAGAACCGGGAGATAAAATTCTCTAAACTCATTGGTACTCCGAGGAAACATAAACCATCTCTAGATTAATAAATGTCGCGATCCTCAATCTCAAGATCACGTGCAAACGTGAACACAAAACCCTAGTGGACTCGCGTTAGATTGTAAACGCTACGAGTATGACTTAACAGCTTGGCCGGGAAGTCAGGATCAGATGAACTCTAAGTGGTTCTTTGAACCAAGGTTGGAACATTGGGTTATGACATAAGGGCCTACCTCAAGACAACCTCAGACCTTAAGGGACAAGTCTAGAAACGGACCGAAATATAAGTTTGAGACATAAGTCTAAGACGTGAGTCCGAGATGCAAGACCGAGACGTGGATCTGGCACAGACGGACCGTGGTAGACATTGGTCCGAACCACAAGATTCGAGTCTAAGTAAGGACCACAGATATTCAGAAAAACTGCTAAGTGTTGGAGCTCCAACGACGTTTTGGCTGTAAGATCTCGACGCAAGTAAGGTATCATAGGAAAGATCTCGGGTATTTTCCAGTGATATGTAGAACTCCTCGAACTGATCTCTGAGTTGAGAATTATGACAGATCCTGTGATCGGGTTGTGGCATAATTTTCAAAGACCAAAGAGGAGGACAGGGCCGCCGATCCCCATAAGTATATATGAGAGGAGCTTGATGTTTGGGTGGACCAGGACGAGTCACTCGACCCTAGGGTTCAGTGGACAGACTCTAGGCATAAGGTGATGGTTGGGTCGATATCAAGACGTGTTCTGATCTAGTTTGGAGTGTAATAAAAAATATTTTTATAAAAAAAAGCGTCTGGACTTAGGAACAGTCCAAGGACTGGCGCAAGACTAACAAACGAGACGGCGGGTTAGACCACCATTCGGGAACCTAAACCCAGACCGACATCACAAGCGGTTGGACCACTAGGTGTGCTGGAGGCACTGTTTAGGACCCTAGACTTTATGGGAAGTCCGTCCCAAGTCATGTTGTGACTTGCTCATGTTTTGGAGACCGACCTAACCTGGCTAGGTCAGGACTTAGAGAATACTGAGCTTGATGGTTAGAGAGACTGTCTGGCTCCAGTCCGGACCAAACAGAGTAAGGTAAGTAGTGCATGAATGCTAACATGTGATTGTGATTTGCAGGTTAGCGTTGTAAGTTTCGTGACCTATTGAGCAAAAGCTTCCGCTGGTGCAACAAGATAGTAGGTGCGTGAAATAAAGCTCTCTGAGAGCTGAAGGTCGGACGAAATACCTAGAAGACCAAGCCCTGCACTTTGACACCTTCACTCTCAACCCTACCAAGATCAATTGAGAGATGAGGAGATCAAAGACATCATAGACTTGGTCCTCCGAATCTACGAGATGTGTGTCATCAGCTAGAGATGAAAAAACCAAGATCTTGGAGCAACCAAGGTGGTGATCAAGAGAGGTCTATAATGAGCTCCGGCAAAGAATGATCCATCCAATAGGTCTCCTTGACTTGTATCTATAGCAGAGTCGATGATTATAACCCCTTTTATCGAAAGATCGTGTCGATAATAAAGAAAAGATGAAGAACCATAGAATGATCACATGAAGAGAATGAGGCTCGTCAAAGGTCCATTGTCATTCATGAGCTCTCTAAAGATAGAAGCACGAGAAATATTACTATAAATATTTTCCACGTCCACCTGTAAGAAGACCCAGTCAAGATGGATGTCCAAGAGAACCCTAACGTCGAAGGACAAAGACTCCCAACTCCAAGCATCGCAACTCCAAACTGATGTGAACAAAGGTGGTCTTGAAAAGTATCTCAAAGCTAAAGAACAATGGTATGACTAATAAGTCGTAAGAAAATCTCGTCGATGACTATCGATCGAATCTCTTTGTCATCATTCATCATGGCCAAAGGTCTAACTGTCTCCAGTACTTGAGCTGTAGAATGACGAATATGTCCATGAGCTACTTTTGTCGCTACTTGAAAAAGCTCCATGAAACCACTAAAGAGATCGTCTGTCTGAAAATAATCTTGTAAGTGCTCGTAGACTATCCCAAACATGGAGTTGTACACAAAGCCTGGCAAATAGAGATCTATCGAGACATAATGGCTCTTCAAGCTGATAGTTAGGTGGTGGAAGATCACCTGATGGGGGGTGAAGAAAATACAACGAAGTGATGGTCTTCTTAGTAATACATGTCACTGACAAAGGATGCAATGCTCTAGCAGCTCTATTATACTCTCCAACCTGATCTAACATCCTACAGCGTTGTATGCGAGTAGAAAGTGAGACGTCATGTGTAGAGACAGATTTACTCCTATCTCACACAGCACGTACTGACTCCTCACTGTAAGGTCGTCTAATCACCAGCAGGAAATCTCTGAAGATGGATCGTCATCACCGGATGTCTCACTCTGCCGCCTCGATATAACAAAGACATCAACAAGATAATCAGAAGGACAATAACCACGTCGCCTCGTCTTTGGTGTTTCGTGTCAACATGTCGAGAGATAGACAGAATGCTTGCCTCACCTCGTCATGGAGAACACGTGGTAAGAGATAGAACAAGCGCGTACAAATAAAACTCGTCATGAACAATTGCAGAATAGTGTCAGTCTGGACTCTCAACCACTCCTACGACTCACAAAGAACTCCATGAAAAAGAGCTAACGATGTCGTAATGACCACATGTGTAGACCTCCGCTCTCGTCTAACATGAGCATCTCATGTGATCCAATCATAGTTCTTGTGCATCTTTCCCACATAAGACTTTACGTCTTACGAAGTAAATAAGTAAATAAGTAATAAGTAAATAACTGATTGCACATCAGACATAATATGTCTCGGATCGATCTCAATCTAATAAGAGAAAGAATACCCCTAGCTAGAAAAAAGTCGATATTCAATCAAACGGTACTCGTAATATAAACATCTCAAATATATATTCTCAAATATAAAACTTTAATATTTTAAAAATAAAAAACATATTAAACATAGCAAAAATTTTCAAAAATCCCAAAAATAAACTCTCAAATATAAAACTTTAATCCTCTAAAATAAAAAACATACAGAAATATAACAAACAACTTTAAAGAATCTCTCAAAAATCTTACACAAAAATGAAAAATGAATATGTTATGTAAAAAATATCTACACTAACCCACCCCTCTCAACCTACACTCTCCTCCTTCTACACAAAATATCTACACTAACACCCCAGACACACTCCACCCACTTAACCTACACTCTCCTCCTTCCCCTCTCTCCTTCCCTTCCCGCAACCTAACACTGCCAGAATCGAAAGTAGACTCTAGAGTACTGGTTAAGGTGTTCCCTTCTCCTTCTGCAACTCTCTTCTCACTCCTGAACTCTTCGGAACTTCCGGTTCGATTGCATACTTTATTATGCAACACTGAAATGTGTACGCTCTGTGCACTGCATTGGCAACCAACCTCTATTCGAGGTAGTGTGAAGACGACTCGTGCAGTCTAATCTCGTCGTCACTCACTCGTACGGCCACCTTCTAGGAATAATGGCAAAATCAAAGCGAACTGTATCAACTAGGTCATGATAGCAACTAGGAGAAGCAACCTTTAGCCAGGTGGCATCACACCTTAATTCATTTTCGATCATCTCCAGCGCATAGCGTGGTTACAAAAGTGGTACATTGGCTTGTTAATTCGAAGGAGAGTGAGTACTGCAGACCTGAATACCTTGGTGCAAAACCGTGCAATGCACATAAATCTCCTCGGGAAGTCTAGCCCAACTGAAGTCTAGCCCAACTGACGTCAACTCCCGTCTGCCGATTCCTTCTTTTGTTACCTAACGGATTCAAAGACCTGGATCTTAGACCGGTATGTTTTGTCGCTTTCAGTGTGAGAAAATACGTGCGATAACAGGCAGCACGAAGACCAAAAGTGTGTAGCAATCGACAAAGTGCATTAGTCCGAAAGCTCTCAAGAAAAGAACTTGAGAAGGCTAGCGCCTGCGCAATCATCTACTTAAAAAGTTTGATCTTCGACTGCCGAATTTGAAGGCTTGAACACTCACATCGCCCTGAGAATCTAACCAGCTTGGGCGAAGTGAAAAAGAACTCGGGAATTTGGAGTTAAACCTTAAAAGAGAACACCGAGAAAACAAGAGAACAAAACATGCAGATCATGAAAAACAAGGACAGTCGAATATCACGCTCACATTCTCCGGACCTTGATTCGGAGAGACGTGTTTGCTCCGCTTGCACGAACTCACTGCGCAAGTTCTGCTCACCCAGGCTTTCCAAACACAAGTTTCTGGTGTGATTTAAGCTTCTTTCACGTCTCCGACAAAGACCTATGGAGTTGATGCTACTTCTTTACCAAGTGACCAGCATGACCATCTGACTTAACTTTGGATGAACATTATGCGTGCTCGTGCAAGGAATGCGATGTGACGCCAATATGGCAGTGCCTTCATCCCTTAAAAGGACATACAATTACTGTCCTCCTCATTACATATAATCATAATAATCATCCATCCAACTGAAAGGGAATTATCTCACCCTTCTTCAAATGAAACTAACTAAACGTATCATACACTAGAGTAGATCCGTTAGTACACTAGACTAAACTCCCTAACGGATCAAGCTGAAGTGAATACCCAACACCGACAATCAGACAACTATAAAACCCGTCTAAGCTAACAAAAGCACGAGGTTCCTGAAGGTTGAAATTCATGAACACACACCTGCACCACAAGACACATAAGCGGGGACCAAAGCAGAGAAAACTAACTAATCTAAACTGAACAAGAGGAACGCGTGAAAATTGGTGAGAACAAATATGCGAACGCATGGCAACTGCAGAATTCTAAGGACCAACTCTTATCTCTCTCTTGATGTCAACCCTTAAATGTTCCAGTAAACAACAGGGTACTACCTCCTAAACTGAACCTACTGGGGAAATCCTTACGTAGTCGCCCGTAACTAAACTGTGAACTAACAACCTAAAATAAAAGTAACAAATGCCGCTGGCCCATTTCTCTACTCCACATCAATGAGATCCAGAACTGAATTCTGAAGATAGGAAAGCACCTCTTGGACCACAATCGTCTCTTAACCTCGACTCTCTGCTCTGTGAAAGAAAATCCGTCGACCTAAAGTTGGCTGGATTTCAACATGTCCACGCTTATCCTGTAAGGATCTCACCGCCGATCATATCCACTTCAGGATCGATGACCTTCTCCGCAGGACCCTCCTCAACTTTCTCCACATCACTGACCAACTCGCCCTGCTCAGCCTCCTTCTCTAATTCTGAGGCAATGGAATCCGTCGTCTGGTCCTTTGCCTTCTCCACTGCTGCAGCGCTGCTGACGTCGGAAGTCGCTTCCTTTGAGGCTCCTGGGTCCTCGCCTCGCTCCCTTTTCTCTCTAGCTACCTTCTGGAGCTTCAAAAACTCCTCCTTCTTCAGTCTAACCTCCTCCACCGACTTGGGTGCATCCCCAACCGTGGTAGGAGGAGAGAGCTTCACCTTCTGAAAAGAAGTCAGCACATCTAGAGACAGAGAGAGTTTTTCCTTCTCCTTGCTCTTAGTAGCGGCTGGTGCTTTCGTCTTCTTACCCTTGCCTTTGGAGCCAGAGCCGAGGAACCACCCGTCTAACTCTTCATCGTTCCTGCTCTTTTTGCTGATGAGGAGATTTCCCACACCTTTAGGAGCTACAATTTCGGCCTTAACAGGGGCTGTGGAAGAGGTTTCCTCCACTGCAGGGGCGTGCTTCTGCAAATAGGAGATGAGCTGGTCACAAATGATTATCTCATCAGTGTAAGGTTCCACGAAATTCTCCAGCTCCCTTTCCTTCCGAATTTTCTCTCGCTCTTTCCTTTCTGCTTCTCTTTTCTCATAATCTTTGCGTCTCTGAGTGGCTTGCTGTTCCTTCCACTGCCTTTCTCTCTCCCAGTACTCATCTTCTTTGGCGCGGAACTCTGCTTTCAATTCTTTGACTTCCTCCCTTAGTGACTTGATCTTCTCAAAGGCATTATTTCTTTCATCAATCAGTAAGGGTATATCAACGGCCTGAGCTGCATCCCTCTCCCTCAATCGAGCCAAAAGCTTTCTTTGCTCGTCCTGATGCGCCTTCAAACTAGTCAACATCTCATCTTTCTCCCTGATCTTCTGCATAATTTCTGCCCTAGAAGCTTCATCCAAAGTAATCTGTTCCATCCTTTCATTGTAGTCCTTCACGAAGTCCCTCGATTTCGTTAAGTCCTTCACCTGCTGCAGCAACTTCTTCTCCTCCTGAAGAGTTAGAGAAGTGTGCGTCATCCTGTACTCGAGCTTCTTGATCTCTTCATCGATCTGCTCTACACGCACGTAGGGCAGCTTCTCCCTTAACGATCTTGCATCTGCCCGCATCCTCTCCCTCGTCTTGTCAGCGACATCCAATTCTTCTCTAAGAGCCCTCTTCTCATCCATCACGGATCGAAAAGACGAAGTCAAGTCATTCAACTGATTCCGGGCGTCCACAACCTCCTGCGACATGACATGCTTGTTCTGCTGCTTGTTGTCAATTATCGTCTTGATTTCAAAAATCCTAGCCTGCAAACCATCGATTTCCTCAAAAACCTTCGCAACCTGCTCGTCCAGAGTGACCTTCACAGGCCGCTCAAGCCTCTTCACCCTTTGCACCCTCTGGGGCGCTGCCTTCGACTCAACATCTGGAACCGCCAGGGGCTCCAGAGGCTGGACAGCGGTCTCAATCAGCCCGACCATGACTTCAACCCTGCACTCGCCTCCACAACAAAAGCCCAAAGTCGAGGAGGAGAAGAGAAACTTCAACTCCCACTCGACTGCCGAGTACAAACACAAATGCTCTTCTGCAACCAGCCGTAGGCTACTGTCGGATCAACAATCCTCGAACTGAATCAGCTGGCTGCCCTTCCGCCTCTTTCCTTAAGCAGCAACAAAATCCAACCCCGTCCGAAAACAAATACAGCAGACGGTGAGCAACAGAAGGGAAAGGGTTTTCAGAACAAATGCCGGTGCATCATCATCCATAGCAGAAATGCATATCGGCCTTCGTTCGGTTCGTGAATTAAGAAACCACGATCAGGTCGTCGACGACGACGACACCTGATCTTACTCTTTCTCCTTCCACCTTCTGCTTTTCTTCCTTCCGTTTCTCCTTCCACCGAAGAAGCTAGAGCGATAAGAAGACCTTACAGCTGCAAGCTCGTGCAGCTGCTTTCCCGACGAAGAGATTTCCGGGAGACACAGAGAGTAGTCGCCGCGAGCCGCGGCCTCTCCTCCTCCCAAGGGCATTCTAACGAACGAACGAATAGGGAACCGCTCTTGAGTCTTGACTCGGCCTTGGGTAAAGTCCGATCCTGCTGTACTTTTACTGTACTGCTTGCGCGCTTGAAACTAGGCGCGCTTGTCTTCCTAGTCCCGTGGACAAACGCGTACTCACCGTGCGCTCCCGCTAACAGGCAGCCATGCCGTCCGCCAGCTTACCCTAGTTACTGGGCCTAGTAACCTACCGATCAAACAATGGGTAAAAGGTCCAACTTACTCTCTCTCTCTCTCTCTCTCTAATAATATGCACCTGCTGCAAAAGGTCGAATTCCCTCACTTCCGGAAACCAGGTTCAACCTCCACCTGTGTTTTCACTGTAAGTATAAGTTACCGTGTTCCGGTAAACAGCCACCTGCGCTCCAGAATTTTAGGGTTTCTGTGAGTTGAGCAGGTTACAGTAGCGCTCGGGGCAAACCGGCATTCTTGGTATTCTCAACCAGCTGGAATTTCCTCGAGTCCGGCTGAAAATGGACCAAGTTGGATTGGAAACCGGGTCAAAAGTCCAGATATCAGAAAATTTTCAGTTAGGCTAACCCCGGCTACCGTCTCCTCCCGAACATAACCCATGGTGTTTTATTTGAATATAACACCATGGTGTTACAAGATGAATGTAGATGACTATGTTTTTCAAATGTACTTTGCACATGTTTCATATCGTTGAATCACAAGGAAAAAAATAATGCAGTATCAAACGATTTTCACTTTGTAATTTTATATACTTAAATTTAGATATTTTTATGAAAATGATTCAGATCAAGAGTAAGAATTACTCGCTGAAAGAACAAAATTATATACTTATACAATAATGACAACATACTTCCAGCGTATTCCAAAAAAAGTGAATTAACAAATTTGTGATATATTTGTGTTAAATAAAAATAATTTCAATCACAAGTGAAAAATATATTCAAAAATAAAGCACCATGGTGATTTATTAGAGTTGGTGTCAAATACAAAGATTCAGACTGAAGACCTTTTTAAAATAATCAAATTTAACACGATGGTGTTATGTTCGAGGGAAGAGGGTAGTCGGGCTGGGTGGCATCACGTGGGGTTCCGCTAAATTTAATGTGGGTTAGGTCTCTTCGCCAATAAATTTGTACGTGTACTGAGGTTTTCAAACTAGGGGGATTGGTTGAAAAGCTGCTCCGCCACATAACTTCACGTGGGGGAGTTCGCTTTACAAAGCGAGTACTTTCATCCATATATTTTGAAGTGTACATGAAGTGTAATTTATTTTTTATTTTTTGATGAGAAAAATTAAAATATAAATTAAAATTTATCTAGAATTATGTGTATTGATAATGAAAATTTTTGATTTATATCTCCAAGAACGTATCAGTCTATTTTTCATTTATGAGTTCTCTCTGGATGAGTGGATTACTCCAGGACTGGTTAACATATAATATTTGTGAATTAATTTATTTTTTTATAATAAATTTTTAGAATAAATTTTTATAGCACTTTCTCGTTTTCTGATAAAAGAAAACGGAATTCACTGTGCAAGGACGTGGGGAAGGATATTCAACAAGAGTAGAGAAAGACCGTTTGAACTGGCAACTGTCACTGTAATCTTATATAGTATATAGTTTTGTCTTTAATCTATCTGGTTTAACTTCTTTTGATTAATTTAAATTCAAATATTTTATATAAAATATTGTTATATAAATCACTTTATGTACAAAGAAAAATTATTACACGAGTTACATTTAGATGAATATCTAGACTCACTGAACCACTACTATCAAGAAATGATCTAACGTCCATTTTGTTGGTTAGGATTGCCGCTTCTTTAGTTTTACACTCAGATATTCTCTCCTTTCCACCAAAAATAAAGGAAAAACAGTTGGGCTAAACCAGCACTCTCTTTTGTTGCATTTTATTATCACACATAGTCGAATTTTAATCAAAAAGCAACTTTGTATAGAACAGGGGGTCGTTTAGAATATTAGAATATTATAATGTTTAATGCGCATATTCTATAAAACGAAAAGCAAACAAAAACCATCCCTGGACGAAGTCATAGCTCTTGCCTTACAGACGATGAATATTTAACAAAGGTTTTAGATTCAACACTCTTTATTATACTCTTGTGGTAAACCTATGAAAGATGGATGAATTTTTCTTGTCTTTCTGATCGATTAAATATGCATGCAAAACTACTTGTACAGAGAAGAAACCGAAAAGGACAAGTGAGAGTGAAAGTGAGAGAGAATATTCATGTCCATTATTGGTTGTAGTATATTTCGAGAAAAAGTGAATTACATTGAGATGAAAAACTAATTTGAGAATACTGTTCAGTGATTGCTATAATCAGGAAAATGAATCAGAGGAGGACAATCCAAAAAGTACTAGACTAGAATCACTAGATCTAATTTTGCACTCTAAATTATTTATAGAGAAAAAAATCAGATTAATTTATATTTTTGAAGAAAAAGACAGAATCACCTAGATGCATAGCTGTGAGAAATAGAAAATAGAACTATAATTTGAGGCATGAGAGTTGATTTCGATCCAAAATAAATTATCTCTTTTCTTTTGGACCGAACGATTTGTCTTTGTTTCTGTTCATTTTCTAAAGTAATTTCTAAAGTCATAAAGAGATGGAGAGAAAAAATGACGGTGATAATGAGACGAGAATGTAATCTTCTATCAGTACATGCCAAAAGTAGCTGATATTAAAGTGCTTAAACTCCAAGTTTGAGTATAAAACTAATAACGTAAGTATTACTTTTTTCCTTTTAGTGTATTTTGGGTCTGAGAAATATTTATTTTTGTTCCAAGAAACCTTGAAATCTTCATCTTAACATTTCTTTGTCAATATATACTGAGTAGTTTGCTTCAATCGCGAGATGGATCATAATTTGTAAAGCTTGTCAGTAGCTTTAAGTTGATTTCTTATTCACATATTTCAAGTTGGGATGAATACATAGCCACTAAGACCATTTTCTGCATTAATGGTTAAATTTCTCAGTTCTTTGAAAGCAAACTCACAAAATAAGATCATCTGGATCAACGAGACTTCAAGAACACTTGTAGTCTACCTCGAGCTTTAATACATGATTTTAATTGACATAAAACTGTAGAAAGATCAATACTTTATAAGAAGACATTCCAAGAAGAGAGAGCTACTAGACAAAGAAGTAAAAGAGAATGAGATGGAAGAGGCTTCGGCTCTCCATGTATACCTCTTGCAGCAAGAATGAAGAAAGAATCTATCCGTGAACTATAAGTGTACAAAACAAGACGAAAATATGAGAAGAACAACCAAGAAAGATCAAAAGTGTACCAAATGAGATAAAAATGGACGCGTAAAACTTTGAAATTCCATAAATTTTTTAAAGTATTTCAAAGTACTAATCGGCCCGTTAACTTTTTTTGATGAAAAAGATCTGTTTGAAAATCTACCATTGGAAAGCTCCAAATCGGCTAAAACTTGATGAAGTACACAATTCACACCTTCTGAACAAGACAACCCTAATGGAGATAAGCGACAGATTTCAGTGAGAAAAAACCATCTAGGTCTCTCAAATCACATTCAAAGTTTTTGGTTACAAAAGAAACGGTTTTGTCTCATCCGAACGCATCAGTAGGATAGTGCTCAACATCAAGCACAACTCCAGCTACTATCTCCTGAACTTCTCTATGCACAAACTCCATCTTGTTCATCAGTAAAAAACACATGCTCTCTACTACTCTGATATCATGTAGAGATCGATACTTCTAGAAAGACATTCCAAAAAGAGAAAAAGAGTAGACAAGGAAGTAAAAAAAGAATGAGATGGGATAGGTTTCGCCTCTCCATGTATATATAGTGGAGGGTGAGTACAAGGGAAACTTTAATGATGAGTTAGCCTTCTAACTAACTGTACGTAACAATACTGACTACTCCGACTGATATTAGTTCTCGATCTGCTAGAGCTTGGGACAATATCAACAAAAACTGCAGCAAGTTAAATACCAAGATGCATCAAGAGTGGACCCGAACAAAGAAGTGAAAGAAGAAAAACGAATTTCGAGTAGATTCCAAATTTGGATCCCTTGGAGATGAAATGCAAATTAGAACTTATAGGCAGAAGCTTATTCATATAATAGATTTCAATTAAATTAAATGGAAAACAGTTTCGGAAGGACTTGCATGAGAATCCAGAACTCGTGAACATATTTTGATAGAGAATGAACTTGTATGAATCGGTCTAGTCTGTTTAATATAATAACTTGCAAACCTCGAGGATGTAACGGAGAAGGATGTAGTACCGATGTAAAAAACATACATTTGAGAAAAAGTTGAAGGTTTTCAAATATAATGTAATCATGAGTAAATAATACAGGATTATCATTTAAATCCATTTCGTATCTTTTATGAAATAATTTGTACTGTAAAGGAGATAATTTAAATATTAAAAGGATTATTAAAGTTATTCATCACGAGCAGATATATCTGGAACATGACATCATTCTGGGTTTGGTGATTCATCATATGATCAGTACGGTAATTGTGATAACTTCTCTCTTTGAATTTTTTAATCTGTTCCTTAAAAGTTTTAGATCCACCAAAATGAAGTGAAGTGGATTCATATTGAAAAAGTTAGAAGTACTACAGGGGGTTAAGAAGAAAATTTCTATCATAATTATAATATCATTAAACTTAATTAAAGGTATTAATATTATTCAAATAAACTTATCAAAGATTTAAAATAAGAAAAACTAATATAATAAAATTTACTTACTGTCAAAAAATTCCTCTTGGTAACATGGCGTATATGTCTTAGAAAGAGGGACATCCTTGTAAACGCAATATGGTTTTCTCGACTTGGGTACGTGCTTTAGCAATTACAATAAACCCATCAAGGAAGCAAAAGGAGACATTGTGAATTAAAGAAAGAAAAATTACACACTTGGCACTTCAAGTCAACATTACGTGACATCTTCTCTTCATTCCAAGCCAAATCGTGTAATGATGATGTCACATGACACTGTCCATCACAATAATCTGCATGGTGCGGTCCAAAAATATTTCTTGTTTGAAAAATGATTGTCATCTTCAATCGCGCTGTGGCTTCAAAAATAGTGGGGTTTTTTCATAAAACACTCAAAACCTAAAGTGACATAGTACTCCGAGATATAGACAAGAGATCACGCAAGATTTTTCTTGAGTAAGTAAATGTCTAATAAAGATAAATATTTATTTACAATAAAGTCTAAGTTTTATTTATAAATAAAACTAAAATAATAGTTATGTAATAAGGATAATTATTTATTGACAATAAAGCCTTGTTATTAATACACCTCGTACTATGAAGTTTCTGTCTCCAGTTTCTTGGTGGAGCTCTCTCGACTGAAAATATGTCAAACTTTATGTTCTCAGGCAATCGTCTTGGATTGTCTGTCTCGTTATCCAAAAATTCTTCCACATTTCTTCCTTCCATGAAATTTTGCATTCGGCATTGAAGGTCCAACATGGGAGTGCAAGGGGTTTCTACAGCAGGCATCTTGCTTCTTATGTCTCCCCCAATATCCACATCACCACCTTCATTTCCACTCAAGAACCCCATGTGGATTTGGTGGTTGGATTTGATGCAAAACGGCCGACATAGCTTCGAGGACCTAGAGAATTGCTGGATTATCACCAAGAAACCCTCTTCCTCTTTGCTCTTGGTTAAGGATACACCTCCTCCAATATTTCTATCTGATTTTGCAACATCTCCAAACACATCCGACTGCGAGAAGATTGGTTGTGACAAAAGAGGATTCCCAACATTGTTGGTAGAGGATTCTTCCAAAAATACATTATGACAATAAGGACAAACAACTGAAGTTCTTGCGGCTGGTCTCACAGTGCGATTGCACAATAGCAACAATATTCAGTCCTTGCATGAGATGAAATCAATCTCCTTATACCACTTATCTCCTACGATATGATAATCTAAATTTTGAGACAATGCGGTACCATGGAACCTCTTATCTAGATCTTGGATCAAATGGTACTTACAACTCTCTCGCTATGGATCGTTCGTTGCAGATAAGCTGTCGTGTTGTGGTCAGCTCTTACTTGAAAATCAAAATTTGATATTACGTATTATCGTTCTGAAGACTAAATATGGACTTTCTACACAACTTTCGAATCTCCATTTTCATTGCACCAAGTGGTAGAACTAATTGTTAGCTTCCTAGTGGTACTCTTTATAATTCATTTGTACGCTTAATGAAGAAGTATGAGATTCGAAAGATCAGAAAATCAAACTAAGCTCTAGCTTGTCGATGCTGATTTGATATTTGTGGCACTATACTAAAGGTGCAAAGGGGGCTGCTTGGTCATTATTTGTGCAAATCCCATGTATTGTGAACTGAAGGGGTAGCTTAAGAGATTAGCTTGTTCTTGTGACTTATCAGTGGACAGTTTGAGAGATTGAGAGATTCAATGCATGCGCACAAAGTGTCATTGGGTTCAGATCTGCAAGCTACGCATTGGTTAAGACGGTTTGTGAAGAGACGGATCAAGTTTTGTGTTCAAAAAGAAATTGAGATATAAGGAAGAAAAATTAAGATGATTCAGTGACCTTCAGAGGAGAGTTGTTCGGACCACATCTCTTTCGACCACCGTCCTTATAGCCCTCCTCCTCGAGAAGTTGACTATTACTTCTCTAATAGTCAACTTTTCTTTATTTCTCTAGCTCGAGCAAAAAACCTCGACCCAACCAATATTACCTGAATCTCGCTGCCACTTGAGGAGATCCCAAGGCTTAGTAAGCAGCAGCTTTAAGCCACTAAGGTCGGAAGGAAGGGAGGAGGTCAATCAGTCAATCCAACCAGTGAATGACAAGGATGTAAGAAGCAGTCGCATGTAGAAATTGAAGGATGCTGACGAACAAGTGGAAGATGAAACGAGCGAGCGATGAATGAAGAGCATCTGCTTCTTTCCTTCCCTTTCTCGTCACCCCTCATCCCTCTTCTAGTCTTTTGCTTGATTACTTTCTCCCAAAGGGGTTGGTCAAGTCGTCCTCTTCTTCTTTCCTCTCTTCTTCTTCTCTTCTGCATTCCTTCGTTTGTTCCTTCCCTCGTCCTTTTTTTGGCCATTATCATCAGTAGCATCATCATCATGGTGATCATCAAGAACTAGGACTACGAAAGAAGAAGAAAAAGAAAGATTGCATAACAGACAAGTGAGAAAAAATTTGTACCATGGGATGTTGAGGACCACCCAACACAAGGTGGAAAAACTAAACTAAGAACATTAAGTGTTTCTAGCTAACTGCATAACTTTTTTGAAAAAGAAGTCCAAGCATCCATGAACCGAATCATTTGATGATCTCTCCTAATAGATGAAAAAAACACCTTGACTCTCCTCTTGATCAAACTGGGACTCTATCCTCATAGTCCTAGTCTGATCAGTAACTTCTGAAGAGAAATCAGATGGCATATATCTTCCAACTCACACCGGACATACAGGGTATTGTACTGCCATTCAGTTTGACACATCGAATGACTGCTTTCATGCCAGCTCCCAAGGGACAGCCGGTCCTTCCTTGCTGGTTTGTCAGGTTGTGTCAAGGCCGGTTCGCTCTACTCCCGACTCTCGTAAAGTTAGAGTGTGATTTGATCAGGGACCAGCCGGTACTTTGTGCTTGAGGACCTGACCTCTAGACATGGTGTCGCCGGCTAGAAACGAGAGAGTATTCCACAAAAAGTCACTTCTTGCTCTAGAGGGCTAGAACTGATTGTCATTTGCTTTAGGAATCGCTGGGGAAATTTGGAGTGTATGGTACAGTTCCAGAAAGTTTACAAACTCTTGAACTGTAAGAACGTTGATGGGAAATGCTTTTGATCACGGAATGCAAAACTTAAGATGTTTCAGTGGAACTGGAATAGTCACTGAATATGAAAGTAACACTTTTGGAAACTTTTCTGAAATTTTTGTTTGGTTTGTTTTTTAGCCTCTTTCTCTGAGGGGCTTTCGCAGCAGTGCGTTGCTGCCTTTCGAAGGAGACAGTTGAACATTATTATAAAACTAGATGTGATATAATATAAATATTCGAAAAGAAAATATTAATATTAAAATATATTAAATGAAACTATTTTAAAAATTTTATATAATTTTATAATAATAATAAATACTAGAGAGACACAAAAATTCAAATGGATAATATAAACAGAATAATCTAACTCATCATAGATATAATGTCAATGATCTATCATATTCAATTTGTAAGTTTTATGGTTATAACAAATGATTTTTTTCAATTAGATATTATTTTTATTTTAATATTTCATGCAATGAATCAGTATAGTGACACCTCTAAAGATTTAGCACTAAGAATTTGAACTATAGTGTTTATTAACTTTATATAAAATTAAAGTAATCATTAATTGTAGAGTTAAAAGTATTATTCAGTAATTAGTTTTATTTGAAGGGGGTGAGTAAATATTTATTATATAATAAATATTTTAATATTCCTTTTTTAAAATAATATTTATAATATAATAAAATGCCTAAAATTATGAAACACGTACATTATATATAAAATAAATGTTCAGTGTCCCCTCGTGTGCTGCCGTTGCATAGAATGAGACCTTCGGGAAGGAGCTCATGCTGCCTCGGCTACAGGCGGATGGGGTTGCCAACAAGGTACTGCAAATATATTATATTTGAGTGCACCTCAAGATCATCGTTTCAGTTAATCATCAGAGCAACAATGATAATTATGAAATGACACAATATTTGGATTGACACTACAAAAGGTATGAAAAAATAAATGTAACTAAAATTCACATATGCAAGAAAGAAACCAAAGGACAAGCGTGGATAGGGAGAGAGAAATCTGTAGGTGCAATTGGCCCAGACGTGATAGTGGGTTGTTCTAGGTCAGAATTCGTCTAGATGGTCGAGGTACATTATTCTTTTCCATGAGTTATTAATGATCATTTTGTAAATATTAAATATCAAATACAGATGACTCTTACAAAAAAGTAAAATATATAGATGTTAGATGTTAAATGTTACAAGCATACCAGAAGTGATGAAAAACCTTTAAAAAAGACACTTGAAACTGTGCTCCAGGAACTATAAGACCAGCTGCGTGTCAAGTAAGAGAAAATATTGTATCACAAATTTAATATATCACCTAATCGTGCCCACTAGAAAGGTTAGGAGATAAATTAAATCACCTGAAGAGGGAAGAGATGAATATATATATGCAAGGAATTCTGTATATCATACTACTAATGACTCTATCATATCGAGTGCGCGACTCATGAATTTACATATCATCGAAATATATATGGCCCTAATAAGATTAAATACAAATATATATGAACAATATGTTGTACATGTTGCTTTGCTTCTACCGAATATATGATAATTATTTGTTTCCAGAAAACAGGTAGCGTTGTCGACATGTTTGACAAAAAGTTCATGAAACATAAAAGTTCTGCGTTACTTTTGATCCTCAAATAAATTCCCAAAGAGATAAGAACCGTCGTTTTTATGTTACTCTCTAGTTATTAAATAGATAAAAGTGATCTATTTTTTAACATCTTGCTATGGACAAGAAATTACGTGCTTATTTATAGTTCATGTATCTCTTTCTCTAAATGTTATACGAACGAAACATTTCCAAACAGTTTTCTGAACTACTGAGAAAGAGATTCAATCAATGAATCTTTTTTTCACTCTCCAAACAATCGAACTATCAATATTATGATTCTAAAGCAATTTTTGTAGGACATAATTATTTACCTCTTCCTTTGCATTTTACCCTTTGCTTCTGGTATCTTAAAAAAATTATAATGATACGAGGAATACATTTCCAGAACAGTTTTCTGAACCACAGAAAAGATATCGAATCTCTTTTCATTTCCAGAGAATACTGAACTATCATTTTTTGTGATAATCCTAAAACGTATTTGTCAAAAATTGTTTACCTTCGAGGAGTGAAATATTCAAGGATTTTAATTCATGACTAAACCTTTCCTCATGAAAATTTTGATCATAAATTAAAGATTATAAAAGGATTCATTCGTCGACAAATGGACTTTTTACCTCGCTCACGATTCCAAGTTCCTCTATGGACCCTCTACATATCTAGTTGTCCATTTTGTTTCCGAGTAACATGGATCTATTGAATGACACGAAGCGTGAGATGTACCCTCTAACCTCTCCATAAAATGACGAGTTCTCAAGCATGACTTAATTAAATTGTTCCATTGGAGCTTGTGTCAGTGTGTTTCATCCTTACTTGCTTGTGCTGCACGAGTTTACTATTGTTTCAGTACATAACCTATCTCCTGAACCTAATGTTCTCGGCTCTTATAGAGAAAGCAAGCACTTTAAGACTAGAAGGAAACAAGCACTTAAAGCTGCGGCACAAGATTTGACTTTGTAACTCAAACTCTTGTTCTCGATTGTAACCGCTTGTTCATACTTTATTGCATCAACTTGTTGAAACCTTTATCAACCTCGGCTTTATAAAATAGCTTCTCCACTCTCCATGTCATACGTCTTGCTCGGTGTTTGCCTGCTCACATGTGCATTGACGTTCTAGTGTGAAAAGAAAGCTTTAATGTGTGGATTAGTGGAGGTGCTAGAGGCTCTGTGTGAGATCTTGGGACTCAAGTGTGCGAGACTCAAAAATTTACACCTGCATGCCAAACATCTTTCTACAACCAATCTCCCAGACTCCCAGAAATGGGTACGGCCTTGCTTCACTTGACTCAAAAAAATGCACTGAAATAGTAAACTCTCGATCCTAACAGTCGCACATGTCAAATCCAAAAACTTGCTTTAATAAACTTGGTGGGTTACTCCTTTACTCTACTCCTAGTGACGTACTGTTTTTGCTATGTCGATAGCATAGCTATCGACAAATTGTGAAAACCAAAGAGGAAAAGAAAATTTTTAGTCATGTAGCAACACAGACAGATGGAGTCGTGGTGAAACCAGAAAGTGAAAGAAAATAGCGAGAACATAACCTTATTGAGCTCAATAGAGTTATGGGTTTCTCACCAGTTTCGGTAGAAGTAGTACTTGTAGGTTCTATGTACTTTATGTACAACTGTTTTGATGACTAAGAGCCAATTCACATCATTGTAGCAGCTCAAGTATGATAATATGCATGCAACATGCACCTATGACTCAAGCGAAGGAAAAGACAAGCAGACATGAGTTAAATTTAAAACGTACATTAGACCAAAAAGAACATTGGAGGACCGAACAGTGTAAGTAGAGAAATCAAAATTTATTATCAGTCTCACGTGAAGGTATTTTTTAGATAATAATAATATAAATAATAATGTAAAATAATGTTAGAATTAGAAATATATTTTTAATATAAATAGTATTTATTAGGTGTAAATTGCATACTGGAAGTTCCGGGCAAAACATGCAAGTGAATTCATTGAAAACGTGCTCCAAAAGCCATAAGAACTACCTCCTGTCCTATCCAATTATACATTTTAATCAAAGTTTAATTTATCACCTAACCTTATGCATGAAGGGTTAGGTGATAAATTAAACCTCCTTGCGTTGTCCCCTCTTCCAAACTTGGAAGAGGTAATAATGCAAGGAAGTTTGATAATACCACACGTCTCACATTGATTCTTCATTTTTTTCCTTCCCATGCTTATTTAATTGCTTATTCATCGATGTACACTGACGTTCGATCCGGTTTAATTTTTTTTCTTCGCGCGGTTTCCTTTATCCTTGTATTCAATACGGGACTCCCACTCGGCTGTTATTACGTTGTTTCACATATCCTGTTGTCTTGCCTTCTCCCATATTTAACAAGTCTTGCATGAAATATTTTTATTACACAGAACGTCCTCTTCATTACATTCAATTTATTATAGAGTCGGTATTACAATACTCATCGCTGTGAGAAAACCCATCTTTATTGAAGATAAGAACAATAACATTGCAGCGCACATTGTAACAAGAGTGGATTGATGTAGAAGGGACCAAGCCAAGCCGGAATGGGATGGACGCTACGTAAGTTTACGTACCGTGGAATTCCTATGTACATATTTTAGGTAAGAACATACATATGTGCAGTACAAGAGGTCCACAAACGTCGTTTACTGCACAGACCATTGTGCAGTAAACGTAGAACAAGGTAAGAAGAATAAAAACAGTTTATGAGAGTACTGCTTTTATTGACGGATGTGCAGCATACGACTAAAAGGACGAGAACTAACACGAGTGATCAAACATAGACGGCAAAGCCCGAAACTGCTTAGTGACTCGTCACAGTGGCTGATGTCATCACCTCCTCGTTGTGATGAACAAACAGTCTACGGGAGTGCTGTTTCTATTGAGCAGTGTGCACGGACGACTGTAAGAGGAGTGGCCTGAGGTTCACAAACTGCAGCATTCCACAATCTGCAGTAAAACCAAGTCACGCAGCATCAGCAACGACAGCACAGGCCGAATGTACAGGACAAAGCGGAAACGTATCAATGGCAGACCTCCTCACCTCCTCGTTTTGCGATAGCATGGTGAGATGTAATACTTGCGATGACACAAGAAACCATTTAGAAAAGCAGTCCGGAACGAAGTACTGCGCGATGTAGCTAAAAAGATATTATCTTCATAGGTCCTGTTGGCTCTCAGATTTCGCTCCAGTGCGCTACATATCGGCATGTATTCAAGTAAGGCATCTACATCCTAAAAGTTGGGCATCGTCCTTGGATAGAAGGAGAAGCTGCCAAGACGTACTCCTCCTCCTCATTCAGAAGGTCAGAGTCTGGTTGTTCCACAATAAACTACCGAGCACGAGTTTGTGAAAAAAATATGTTGTCGATATTCGCTATAGTGATAGTTTCGGGACGAACTATAGCCTTCCACAGAGAATCACTCCTGGCCTTTTGAATTCAACAAGCCATCAACCACCTGCAAGAAGGACTATACTTACCAGATCTAATCATGGACATGAGGCAGGTTCTCAAAGTGGTGCCTAATGGATACTTGCTCCTGTACTTGTTGAACTAGAGGGTCCGTTGTAGAATATTGTTGTGGTTCAATACGACGCAGTTTTTCGCATCTACAGCACCGAAAAGAGTAAATAGCTCTTCTCCATCCTCAAGCATACTGTCAGCAATATTTTTCATTGATGATTTGTGATGAGCCTCAGTCTTGTTCTTCATGCAGTAGCCTACCATACTTACAAAGGTATGGAGACCTCTGTTAGTCAAAGGTTTGACGTAAACTTCCCCTCCGACTAGTCTGTTGATTCCTTTCCACCCAAGGACAGTCAGCAAACATTGTTTTACTTGCAAACTACTACTAGCCTCAAGATAGATAACATCATGTACATGCAGATGTAGAAGAGTTCCCCCTCTTTCGACGGACAGCAAATCGATGTTGCGCTCATCTTCAACGGACCGACAGAGAACCGGCCAATACTTGTCCATATCAAGATCTCCTCCGGTGCAATTGACAGTAAGTGAAAGCTCAAGTCGTTTCGGGATGAGCACCCGACATATTCTCGTGGTAAGAGGTGGCATTGTCGGACGACGTACTCTTGTTGCACGTCTCAGCAACATGTCCAAAAGAGAAGTGTTTGCAAGCGGATCTAAATAATCTCGGATCTATGTCTTGGCAAACGCAGTTGATATATTTTAGACGATATACATCAACTACTGTAGGTTTCAAAAGATGAAGATCGGAGCTGAACTGAAGGAATTTAAGATAAGAAAACAACTTTGAATTAGAATCGCGTAAGACTATCTGAGCTCCTTCTGTGCTGATATAGTGGAAGTGACCAACAACAGCCTGAAGACAAGTTTTCGATATAGTGAATGATTTACAGATGGGACATAGTCCAGCGCGGGAAGTAAGAATTCAGGCGGTACAGATGTATAATGAAAATCTACTTAGATGTAAGACTTATACCTATAGAGCTCAAGATCAGAGAAGAACAGCACAGTTCTCGAATAAAGAGGATACGGAGATGAACTTAAAGATCTACAAAAATGATCGACATGACATGGCTCATATTCGTGATAGCAAACGGCCTCGAAGGAATGAAAACTGCTCTCGTACACCTCATGTCGAGGAGTCCTTAGAAGTATGAGACTAGAGGGAATAGACAGAACTTCATCATCGGCAATAACTCGCGCTATGGGAGTAGAGAGAATAATAAAAGATCATCATCGGCAAGATCATCATCGACATCAACATCATTCGCATTCGATGAGTCGCCGCTATGAACTACGACGTCCGACATCAAGAGCATACAGAAAAAAAGACGAGTCAGAAGAAGCACAGCTTGCTTCTCTACTCACAATCCCATCGCTGCACAGTGTATATGCATACAATCCAGTTGAAGACACGTACAGGCCTCCTAGCATACAAGAGCCTCCCAACCTACAAGTCTCTCAGTAGCTCGCAGTATCGCAGCAGCTTGTAGCGGTCTCTCATCGCAGCAGGTCTGCCAAGCAGGTTCGCAGTGGCCGACAGACCAGGACGAGCACCTTGTGACCAATCCACCATCCCGGTCTCCAACGATATCCATACCGCAATAACAACTTCGACGTAAGAAACAACAACAGAAGTGAAAGAAGACAACTGCGACAATGATTTCACAACGAACATTTCATGCGTAAATCCTCCAATTCGACGAATCTGTCTTAGAAAAACACGAGGTACGATTCGCCCAGAGAACCCACCAAGCGATGATAGCTCACAGAATCGACCGCAAGCGACCGAGCGACGGATAGGAACGAACGACTTGCAACGAACCGATTACAAGGAACGAACGGAGAGAAAACGAGATACGAGAAGGAGAGCGAGTAAAAGAGGTACGAGAAGCGAGTAACAAGTAACGATCAGAGAACGAGAAGACAGACGACGCGAGTAACATGAAATAGTAACGCGAACGAGAATGAGAAGGCAGACGACACGAGCGGCATGTCCTGCCGAAAAGTTGGCAAGGTGGCAGTCCCTGTGACGCTTTGCTGCCATTATTTTAATTAAAGTCGACAGTTTTGGATAATGCGCTAAACGAAGCCGCTAACGTAACGCTGTAACAGCCATATTTGAATAGTAAGTTTAGTGACGATTTCTTTCGATGCTAAATTAACGACCGCCAATCTTTTAACACCGGCCATTTGTTTTACCCACGACCCCACTTGTTGCATGTACAAGGCCGTGGGGGATGATATGAGCTAAGAGGTTCAACCAAATTTTAGCCATTTTAGCTATTTTAGCTAGCAAAGATGGAGTCTCCTCTTCCAGTTTTCCACTGCTTGAAGCGAAGGAACTGCTTATCATGCCACTTAGATAGGTAGGTTACGTTAACGCATTGTGAGTCGACTGCTGATCTTATGTGTAATTCTCTGTGTTTGGTTATCGTGAAAGCCTGTATACATGATAAATTGTAGTGCACCTGGATAAGTGCAAACCCTAGATATATATAATGCATCAGCTTACGCTCAGAAACAATACACGAAAAAAGTGCAATTTTGCACTTATGGTTAACAACAAATTGGTTCTTACTCTACTTTGACTGATGAAAAACACTCTTTTACTACAATAATATTGCAATTATTAAGAATACAATTACCTAAATATATTGCACTTATCTAATCTAAATGTCCACACATTTTACACGTCCTTTAGATAGGATACACAGTAACTACACCTTACATGAAAATAGTAGACTTTGGATTAATAGACGTTTCTTAGTGTATCAGAATGTTTCAGAAATTTACTTGATTCCACCTCTAATACGTTTATCGGACTTGACTCCACTCCTCTTAACTTTGCATTACTTGATCGCACCTCGGACTGGCAACAACAGGTTAGCAGTATGTAAAGACACTACACTAATTCAAATAATAGTTAATCTGGGTTGATAATCTATTCTAAAAATATATTTAAATTAAAAATTTTGTGTAGATATATGACTGACGGTTAACATGCACTTTTAGCATTCTGATGACATGACATTTTAATCTACCGAACCTGCTGTAGCCAGTCAAGGGTGTGATCAAGTAACATAGAATTAAGAGAGGTGGGGTAAAGTCAGAAACACGTATTAGGGGTGGAGACTGTTTAAATTTCAAAGTAAATTTCTGCAAAAAAGTGTATACATTCTTGAATCTTGGAGGTATTGAAACATGTATACAATACAAATTGATGTTTCTAGTCTTGTACAGTATTCATATTGACTACAATTTTGGTTTGTTAATTTGTGATATCATTTACATGAAGACAATTTTTCCACTTATAAGGAGATCTATAAATGC
The DNA here is from genome assembly GCA_036924285.1 of Asterella californica. NCBI lineage: Eukaryota > Viridiplantae > Streptophyta > Marchantiopsida > Marchantiales > Aytoniaceae > Asterella > Asterella californica. The sequence continues at coordinate 26,453,778 of JAYKYS010000006.1, read as the reverse complement.
AAATGCATTTTTTCCACTAATCATCTCGTACAGAAAAGATGTAGACTTTATTAGTAGGTTCTCTAGCAGACAGGTTTTTATGTCCAAAAATTACTGATGGCCGGTTCAGCATCAATGCTGATGGCCGGTTCAGCATCAACCCCGGCCGGCGGAAGTAGATCAGTTAGTTCCTTGCACTTTTACTCTGGGTCCATTCATGGTCAACTAGTACTCTTTCTAGAGGGGTCATCCTAGTCAAAACCTCGACAAAGATATCAATCGACTGTTCATTTCTTTAATAATTTAAGCTAAATAGATATGTATATATATACATATGTAATTATATATATATATATATATATCGGACTCCACATAAACACAACCCAATTTAGTAATAGTTGCACTTTTTTCCCCTAGGAGTGTCATTCGTATCAAACTTAAGTGATGCTTGATATCTACTACGATTTTTTGTGGTTTCCAGTTAAGTCCTACTGTTAACTATTGCCGATCGGACATGCTCGCATATCTTGGAACTTGAACGTCTGATTGTTCTGACCTCCGTCTCCAGGACTAGAGATGGAGTGGGTGCAGATGGAACTTGCATGAACGAATCACGGGAAGCTCACTTGCGGAAAAATTGTTTTGAGCCCACGCATGCATAGAAACAGCTTACAGTACCTCCCACTGGAGAGGAGCTGGGACTCTCTGCCTAAGCAGAGCATATTTGTGGCACGAGTGTGTACTCGAGACATCAAGACCGACAGCTTTTCATGCGCTTTCCAGTTGCCCACAAGGATCCGAACCTGCCAACATGTTTCCTTGTGATTCTGCTTGTCCTGTTCCGCACCGTCAAAGGTGGGCATACTTACGGTTAATCATTAACTCCATGTCATCTCACAGGAGTCTCTGCTCGAACACATTAGTTTACCACTTCGGTAAACTAACTTTTAACTCCTGCTGTAATTGTAGCTTGTAGTATCCAGTGATAATATAAGTCTTTGCGATGATAACATAAAGGCTTTTCGAAAAGACTTATGTTAACCAGGAACCTGTATGAAGTTCCTGACGTGGTACTCTCCACTGCTACTATCAAGGACTGCATACCACAAGCCGAGGAGATACTCCTCAAACGTCATAGTTTTGTTGGCTTGAAGAGTAAACTAAAACAAGTTCCTCTACAGGTCATGCGTCTCCTAGCCCACACCAAATAGCTTCCATATGCCTGGCCAGAAATGATCATGAGTTTCCTTGTTTCTGTTTATCATTCAAGAGCCAGTTGTGCATCAACTATGATCAGCTGTTACAGTGATTGTTTCTCTCGTTAATAGACAATGCCCTCAGCAACAAACAAGTACTGGAGCTTGGACCCCTCTGCACGGTGAGTAAGGTCACGAAACCAAAAGAGTGCTGAAACTACAGCTTCCATTAAGATGCTAATAATTTTCATCACTGATTTCAGTCCTAAAGGCAACTCTTGCAAAACCTGGGTCGCTTTGTCAAACGCGCTATCACCAGTCAGAATCTGTTCATGTCCTTCTGCAGCAATAGCAACAGTGCCGATGCAGATACGAGCTTCTAGGCGGGCAGAGAAGCAGTCCAGAATTGTATAGTTCATTTGCCGCTACTTTAAGAGTCTTTCATCGTGACTTTGTGGTTAACATGTGGAATGAAATCACTGTATGATTGAGCGAGCCAGATCAAGACCTAACGCAAAATCTATCAACAGAAATATATACGATACAGTTCTTTTATGATATAGGCATGCAACCGGTGGGCTAAAATCAGCACTTAGTCTATCGATCACGAGCTAGAGAATACGGAAGATTCAACAGTGAAAGTCAGTGAATGGTATTGTTAACTGCGTCGAGTCCTGCATGAGCCTTTTCACAGAGTTGCTAGCAATGGCAAACATATATATGATTGCAGTAAAACCGGGAAAAACGAGCTGTTACCATGATTTAGATCATGGAACAGACGCACTGCTTAATTATGCGTTAGTTGGCAACGTGAATGTTGTGTGTTGCTCTAGTACAAATGGTTGTGGGTCCAAGTTCGCGGAGTAAAATTGAGATCCAGATTAATCTTCTACAGGAGACTGCAAGTAAATGGGACTTACCACAACACAGCAGCAATTAGCAACACGGAATTATAATCTAGCAAACATTCTAAGAACTGAACTTCCTTTTCACTGTCATTTAATCAACTGTACCATAACAGCAGAAGCTCAGCATGCTAATAAGTAGACAGCCTCGTATTAACAGAAGGAGTACCATTTCAGTTCCTGGTAGTCAACCCAAGGTCGTTCGTTGCAAAGTTCAAGTCTAATACCAGAAGGTGGCACGATGATGCACCCTTGCGGCTCCAACACTGCTCAAGTAGCCAGGCCTTACTGTACTTCTCCTGTGCATCCTTGATTACTGTTCGAACCATAATTCAACTGATGGACCTCAATAGCTTGTCAGAACGAGTTTGTGCTTTTAGGTCTGTGTTTTGCAGTTGTACAAACTTGTTAAGAAGCCGCCTTCTTGAAGTTCTCCTCGCGACAGTATTTGGAACCTTACCTGTACCGCAGGACTGAGCTTTCGAGCAAACTCACGCCAAGCCTGATCGAGGTGACGGATAGCTTACCGCCGGGGCTGACGTTATGGTAGAGAAATCTTGTATTCTCTTTGATGTTACTTTCTTAGTCGTCACTTGGGTCCGGTAAGAATGTGGAAGCGAGCTTCACTGGAAGAAACAAGATTATGCAGATACTGTGGCAAGTTTACCCATTACCGGTACTTTACACATCACTGTTATCTCGTCAGGTTGTTCTAGAAGCAAATAAACGTCACGCATTTCGTTCCTTATCCAATATTATAAACACTACCAGTTGCGAGACCATACGTGATTGCAACTACTGCTTCACTAAGACACTTTATCGGATATAAAATTATCCATGCTCTAAGAATGACTGAAGAGAAAGAGAAAAGCTGCAACAAGAAGACAAGTATGGAGTAGAAGTTCTAGTTCTAATACTCAAATGAACCAATGCATGCACATATCTCACGACACCTTGGACTTCGAAGAAAATAATGAGGTAGAAATTGCATCATCTCCACATAAGTTTCAACCAAATACAACCGTCTACTCAGTTGATAACGTACGGCTTTGGAAGTAGTGACAACAAATCTCATGCGTTGTCAGTCGCCTACCGGCTGTGTGGAAAAGCAGAAGCATGTGCTCGATCGACAAAGAGGAGCCTTCCTCCGAAACTCGTCTCGTTCTGACCTACAACCCAAAGAGTTTCTTATGTCCGGGAGTTCGGTGAGCGAGGTGAGTGAGCGAGCGGTGCGGGACGTACGGGAGAGGTGAGGGAGGGAGTGTAGTAGGAGAGGGTAGAGTGTGTTGGGTGGGTAATTCAGATCTTTTTTTCAGATTTTTTTTTTGTTTTTTTTGCTTTTAGAATTGATACATTCTGTGAAGAAATGAGTGAGTATTAAATATTTTTAGATTTTTTTGAGTCTTTGAAGTTTTTAGGGTTACATAGTCTTTTGTTAAAAAATTTTGAGAGATTTTTGAGTGACTTCTTGTTATATATAGTGTGTTTTTATTTTACATATCATTGTTCTTTAGTTGAGTGGGTATTTTTGAAATCTTCTTATTATGAATATCTTTTCGTAGGATATTGTCCATTTTTTAGCTATGAGTATTCTCTCTCTCATGAGATCAATATTGATCCGAGACGCATCATGTTCGGTATGCGGTCAGTTATTTATCCCGCAAGGGGTTAAGTCTCATGTGAAAAAAATGCATAAGAGCTATGACTGGACCACATGAGATGCCCAAGTTAGCCGAGAGCGGAGGTCTACACGTGCTGTCATTATGACACTATTAGCTCTTCTTCTTGGAGTTCTTCCTGAGTCGCGAGAGTGGTTGAGAGTCCACATTGACTCTATTCTAGGATTGTTCGAGATGAGTTTTTCTTGTCTACGTTTGTTTCATCGGCTACCCCGTGCTCTCCATGATGAGATGAGGCACGCATTCTGTCTACCTCTTGATATGTTGACACGGAACACTAAGAAGGAGGCGGTGTGGTTATTGTTCCTCTTACTATCTTGTTGGTGTCTTTCATGCGCTCTTAGTTGATCTTTCCATCTCATGGGATACTAGAGCTCGACTTCGCTCTTGTTCGGACAAGGACGCAAGCTCTTGACTCAGAGCACGACCTTGCATTAGCATTCCGATTCTCTCATCGACTATCTTCTCTACAGCGATGAGGTTCTATCTAGGCTTGGTCCAATCTGTTACTTCGGCACTGTTCATTTTTGAGTGTGGTGTCTCGCTCAACACATCGGATCGACACCTTGTTCGCTGTCTTCACGGTGGAGAACGAATAGCTACTCACGATGCGATCAGAGACGTCATGTTTGTCTTAGCACGACATGACGTGGAGAGACCGATGATATGTTTCAAACGGAAAGATCAGTGAGAGTTGACATGTACATGATGAGAGGATCAGGTCTCAGTGACAAATGTGGTTATCACGGATCTGACACGAGACTCAACGACGACACAGGTGATCACCCATCTCTTAGGATGGGTGGCAGGCGTGACGACAGCAGCGAAAGTGATCAAGTATAAGAGTATGCATGTGGGACATTGCTTCATCTCCCTAGCCTTGGAGATATACGGATCGACAACTTCGGAGTTCGACGTTTTTCTTTGAGATTGTGCTAGAGCTTATCATGAGAGGCGTCAGAGGTCCACTTTCTCCATCTTTTTGCACTACGTTCTTTAGACAACGAGTTTTCATTGCTCTATAGAGAGCTTTAGCAGGCACAGTCAGTCCACAGAGCAATTGCAGTAGACTATGTTACTTCATGTGCACATGTTGTATGCAAGAATTTTGACTTATCCGTGTGTGATATTTTAAGGACGATTGGCGACCTTAGAGCTACTAATAGTGAAGCTTAGCACCGCTGTTCTTCTTCCCTTCGGGGAGTTGGTTGCTTGGCCCTTCGGGTCCTTCTTTTCCTTGTTCTGCTTGAGGGGGTCTTTCCTTCCGTCGGCTATTCATTGCGTCGCGTGTTTCGTTTCTTTCTTTCAGATTTAAGCCGCGACATTATCTCCCGAATTAAGCAGTTACCTTTGCCGTTCTTCGTGAGAAACTTTTGGGTTGGATGGAAGAAGCAAGAACCTTTGGCTGCCGCCGGAGGAGAATCAGTCTCGAGATCAGTCAAACAGAATATGCACAGAACGAGTTTCCAAGATGCAGAGAAACCTCAGAACTTGAATACGACCGTAGATTTAATAAGCAATCATGCAAAAGTGTAGTGGAACTCACTGATCGAACGATTGAACTGCATTCATCTGGATTCATCTGGATTCTGACTTAGGGCCACGTCCGTCTCCACCAAATGACGAGGTTCGCTGTTCTGCGCGTGTGCTGGAGAGCAATCCCGACAACCTTATCCGCGCCTTCTTGCACGACTATGAGGCTTCGCATCATGGAGCGGCGTCGGAGCCGTCACAAAGCTGTCGCACTACCGTCATCCCACTCTCATCTGACCGTCCCCCAACATGCATCTTCATTCGGGTATCACTGACTCAGACTTTCTCCGTTGGACTTTCGACGGTGTTGAAAGGCAGAAACCACGGCGCTTCGCCGCCTGCAAATCCCGATTGTAGAGATACTATAGCGAATTTGGGTGGAGGACGATCGGTACTCGTGATTTGATTGCGTATAAATGGGTGTCGTCCCCTCTCCAGTGAGATCCTCTTTACTTTCGCAGTGGAGTCGTGCCACGAGACGCTTCCTGCCGAGCTGTTGGGGCTTCAAGAGAGTCTGGTTCTACGCTTCTGGTTCCTATTTTGCGACCTTTCGGCCAAGAATCGCGTGGTGAGAGTTGTTCATCGAGCTAGAAAAGCAGATTCGGGCAAGTTTGGGCGTTTTTTGTCACATCCAACCTTGACAGCAGGTCCGGCATGTTGTGCGGAACTGCTGTTATGAATGGAAGTACTTCCGTCTAACACAGAGATGGATACCCATTTTACACTTGAGGAAAAGTCATTGGCAGCATTACTGGATCGTCGTACGTTCCTATTTTCTGTGAGCGTTGCCCTTGTAATTTTCCATTGCCCCGGAACTGGTGCCTAACGTTTTGTCACTCGGCACGGGGCTCTGGAAAGTACAATGCCAACGCTCATAGGAAGACGCTCTACAGACGCCGTGCAACTCCATGTTACATCCACCTACTACTTAGTTGTTACGGATCGTCCGTATCATAAAGAAATCTATGCTACAACGTTCCAATACAGGGCCGGACCACGTTCCCGTGAACCGATGTTCCTCCCCATAGCCCATAGAGGATTTGAACACCAGCTGATCTAAACGTTTTCTCTTGCATGCTACTATGCTCTATAGAAGAACTCAAACTGCGAGTCCAGTAGTTGGGAAACTCCATGAGCGAAAATCCGGCTGAGAAGATACTTGATTCGGAATTTGCATGTGCATTGCTCCTGCTAACGTGAGGGTCGCCGAGGATTCTGGTAGATCCACGCAGCCTAAGTGGTTGGTGTGAAAGCAGATAAGTACTTACACTTTTAACACCGAACCTTCGCTTGCTTGGTATCAATGAATTAAAACACTGTAGTTTACGCTTATGTATGTTTCCTCGGATAAATACTTACACTAGTGGCACCGAACGTCCGCTTGCACTGGTGATAATGAACGAAAACACTGTATGTCTGCTTCTAACGCAATGCGGCTTTATGCCAGGAGACGCTCTACAGCTTATGCGGACATCCATCCACCCATGCATTCTGAGTCCGTGGCAAACAGGCGTATTCTATCAACCTTACGGCTGTGATTCCAGCATAGCAGTCGTTCAATGTACCACTTAACACCAGTCCGCAATGTATAACCAGACCATAACAAAAGTTCTCTGCGGATACCTTCTGAATTTCCCGGAATCTTGATACAAGCTGTTTCAAAGGCGGTTGTACAAGGTCGTTTCGTCTGAAATAGGTTTCATGCCTTCATCCCGATCGTGTCGGTGAATACATTCGAACCTGTAGTCTGTGCCTGACGGCGAATGGTTGACAGCGTCAGTGCGAATCGGTTTATATCTCCATCGCGTGCAGCCTACTTTATGATCCATATCTCGCAACCCCATGTCCAGTAGTATCCAACACATACAGTAACAGAAGAGTACAGCAAATCCGGACAGCAAAACATACGTTCAGTGCGAACAAGCCACCTTTAATCAACCATTCGTCAGTTCTCAGTCCCAAGAAGAACTGAGAGTTCAAAAAACTAAATATTGTCGTATCTCCGTTGTGTTTAAGTGATACTCTCTGGTGGCCATGTATGCTAAAACTACTGTTCATTTTTGGTACAGAACACCAGGATGAGCTCCAAAACCGCAATAAGAACAACTCAGTCTTCGTGTGTTCCTATCTAGCTCACACTTCGTCCAACATACTCCCCTGCTCCGCGCTAAAAATCTATCCGCACCACAAACATAAACAGATCTCGAGCATGTTACCAGGCTCTTGACAGCGCGCCCTGAAATGAACCGTCGGCAACTTTACACATTCGACCATTGAGAGACCTCCTCGGATCCAATGTATACCAAGATCACCTCTGACTAGCCCACAAATGAGGTTGCACCACTCATACTCAAGTCATCGGTCTCCAGAAGAGTAGTCGACAAACAGAACAAACCTACGATGTTCATGGACAACCCCAAACTTCACCGAAAACTTACCTACAAAACCCTTCAAGGATGAACTAACAGGGATAGAACATACCCTAACTAACAGAGATAGAATATCCTGTCTGCGCTCAACCTAGTGAGAAACATACTCTCAAGTGACTCCTCGCCCCAGCCTGGCTAATGAGGAAGTAATTCAAAAGTTAACAAAGGGCCCTAGCCGGGTACTCCGATAACTCCCACAGGATTAACTACACTCTATAACCACTGAGACTGCAAAGTTCGTGCAGAAGCCGAAAACCATCCCCACTGACGTGACTGAAACGGTGGCATTTTATTTACGTGTGAATCTGCTTTAGGTGATCCACCTGCATAAAAGCGGGGTGATCTGATGGTGCAGATGTAACATGGAAGATCACTTAATATTTCTTTGTACATGAAACCTCCATCGGGGGGTTATCTTTACAAAATCCGAGGACATCAACAATGTCCGGGAGAAAAATGGCCGGCTACCGTTACTAGCAGGCTCTTCAAATTTCCAGGAACCATCAACGAGCAGTCTTTTATCCTGAACGATGGTGGGCTGCAAGCGCCAATGAACAAACTGATGTTACTGTTTGTTCAAAAGGAAAGCTCTACAAGAATAACACGCAGGGTTGGAATTCATGGAAGAGAGACGTAACAACCACCTTAAGGATTGTGATTACGTACCAGGATTCTGATTTGGTAATGCATGAATGCTAGCGAGTGCCTTCAAGTTAGACCTTTTAAGATGCTGCAGTGTATGAATAAAACCCTTGCACCGCGTATAAGAGCTCAACTGCTTTTCCTGCGTAAGTGAGAACGCGTATTACACGGTCAATCACGCAAGCTCTAGAACACAGAGAAAAGAAAGAAATAATCAGCTGGTTACTCATTTAAAAAGAAAAATAGAAGCTCCAGCTCGATTCCACACCTGCCAAAGTGCCAACTATTGGCACTGGGGACAAAAATCCCTCAATTCTCTCCAGAGGACGCCTGTTTAAGATCAAGAGGACATATTTAGTTTGTGGTGGAGCAAAACGATCCCATGATGCCTCCGTTCTCATAAGAAGTAAAACCTTCACCGCAAAGCAGGTAAAAAGTTGCACCTTGTGTAGCGGTCAAAAAATGGATTCCGCATGACATATAGCGCCCAAAGTAGTTGCCTTCGTCTAAGCTGGGCCAAGCCAAAAATCAAGTTACGTGCAAGTAGTTAAGTTAGTCTGAGTTTGAGTTTAGAATGTGCAATATTCTGAACCAGAAGCGTGCAAGTAGGTATAACAGAACAAAAGAGCCGATAATCTCAAACTAGTTTAATTCATAAGTTCCTCTTCCTTTTCGATACTTCGACCTCCAGTTGGTTCAGAATCCAACCTCTTGTCGTTCACGGACTGATAACGAGCTTGCATTTGCTTGCTGCGTATCAGGTGACCTTTCTGATGCCAATCGTCTGTCAGCTTGATAAGTCGCATCGGAGACGAGGTACATTCCAATCAGGTCAACAGATAGCGCTGATAACCACGGCCTCCAAGATTTTAGGCCGTACCTCCATACTAACAACACATAGAGAAGTGGCCTCGAAATAAGAAGAACCTCCCCGACTACGAACCCTCTAATGTTGTAGGCCGGCTCGTGCTTCACCTCAACTGGAAGCGGTCTAGGAATATCTGCAGACATTACAAAAGACCTCGTTACTACAAGGTTTGGAAAACAGAGGGTGTGCTCGTATCAATCTAAATGTACTAGACCCGCACGGTCGCATGTGGATCAAAGCTTCTCAAATTCCTCGCAGGACTCTACTTCTACTCCGTCTACCGCCATCAGTGAGCTTCAGAAAACACACACGATCTTCACTCATCCTGACGCTATATTCTCCTCAAATACCTTGGAGTATACAGTGAACTAGTAACTGCTACACGGTGGTTAGTCGCATACATGTTTGTTGCTCAATAGTACTAAATTCCCGTGGAGGACTCGATCTTTGCCTGACCCATGACGGTCTATTAGGTCCGGTGTTGTGAGCACCGAACTTCTGCATGGCTTGCATGGCTCGACCCTCCAGATTTCGGGGATAGAAACCAGGATCTATGTTCGGCCTACTAGGCCCTGGAGCTTGATATCCAGGTCTCCGAGACCTATCCTGCCCTTGTGGAACGCGCCTGCTGTGATCCTCGGGACTGAAGTGCCCTGAACTTTCAGTGGAGCGTTCCGTATTCTTTGTTTCTCCCCCATCAAGTACCAACTTATACCCGCTTTTCCGCAGAATTATCAGTCTTAGAAGTGCCCTGATTGACCAGCCCAGATGCACAGCAAGTTACGAGAAGACAAAAGTCAGCACTCTCCCCGTCACAAGTCCATCTGCACCACATGTGCAATAAGCATTTCAGCCCAGAGCGACTTCTTTCAGGACGATACCTAGTTATGTAGAACTGAAAGCTCATTAACTACAAAATCTTGAACCCTAAACATCCAGAAATCCTTTACTGAAGCAAAAACTGTTCGGTCTAGATAATAGACCTGCACAAAAGTAGTAGGGGATAGTTCAAGCGTAACCTACTTCATAGCCTCAACCGATGCTACTGGTGCCCACTTCTGATCTCTTCCTAAGTAGGTCTCCGCAGCCATTTCAGTTAGCACCTCAACCTCCTTCATGACAGAAACGCATAAAGCCCATGGAAAATCCTCATGTTCAAGTCGTGAAGCAGGTGTCGGCTGCGGAACAACTCCACTTGTGTGACGTGGAGCAGGTGGAGCGGTTTCAACGATGTGCTGGTTCATAACAGTCACTAGCCCCAGCATAGTTGAAACTGCAAATATGCAAAAGATTCGAAGTTACGAAAGTTCTCTGGCCTACTCACTGCCAAGAAAACCATCACAAAATCCAATTTGTACAGCTACAGCACAGTGCCTTGGTTCGCCATGTAACCTTAACTGATTCTGTAATGTTAGGAACTAGCGTGATTGAATCACTTGTATTAACATGACAAGTGATGTTCACTGCTCTGCTCGTCAGAAGTCTCAAGTGCAGATGCAGAATTAGCTAGAGAATGTGAACTTATAGAAATTCAGCAAGGAGAGTGTCTGCTCCTCACTGAGATGGTCATCTTGGGGATCGAGGACCTTATTTAGGTCATCCAGAGATAATGGTTCACTGATAAAGTTTGAATCTTACAGCACAGCTCAACATTGACCTATCCTGCACAATTGATGGCTTTGTGTGAGTTGTCTCATGCAAAGTTCTTATAGGCTGATTCTCTAGTTCAGCTGATTGCACTAAGATGGTTATAATGCGCAAAAACTTCCTTCCTAAGTTCATTTCCTTCTGTGTATGACGGGTCACATGGGGTCATAGTTCTTCCACTAGAACTAGCAACAACATTTTCCCTTCAGTAAATTCGAATTGCGTAATTGCTCAGGGTCAGAAAGTGTACCAGCTTCAGAGGCCAGCTCGTAATTTGCGAAACGATCTGGCAAGAACCACGTCGCAGTCTGATCAAACGAACAAGTAGAACCGTTATAATTGTTGTCTACAAAATCTATGAGAACGCTGGAACACTCTCCACACGACAGTCGGCATGAATTCATTGTCCATGAACACTCCCAGTGTATATTTCAAACTGACCTTACACAACAGAATTCGGTGCATGAGGCCTAAGCATCTAAGGGCGGGGAATACGGATCCCTATATCCTGGAAGGCAGAAATCTACGCAGAACGATAACTCCAGATCTCAGAGGAGAATTGAGTTTCCAGCTGAATGTCCATCAGTCGACCTTGGACAAGATAATCGGCTGATTCTGAGAAAGAAACCCGCATTCAAGGCACGAAAAGGAGACCAAACCACCAGAGCGAACAAACCTTTCAAGCTGCGGGAGACAAGGAAAGAAAACTGAAATTCTCACATTGGCAAGACTTTCGATGGAAGAGATCCATTGCCGATTGTGCCGCACCCACTCCTTGTAAGCTTCCATCATTTCTACACCTGTGGATCTTCGCCGATCCTACACGGTCAAACTTCTACAACTCTAAAACCCTGCAAAGCTCAATTCTTGCCTGCAAACTTTCCGGCGTCGCAATTTAGACATCACAATTCGCTCTTCTCCTCCTCCCTACCAGCATGTCGTCGGCATGTTCAAATTCCGGCTCCTAAACCCCACCAAACGCAATCCAAAATCCTCTCCTTCAAAACTACCCGCTTTTCTTCCCCTTTCCTGTTCTTTCCTTCCTCTTCCAGTCGGACTCTCGCCAGACGAGAGCCGCCCCAAGCAGAAGAACCAGGCCTTTCGTCTAAGCTCTCCCGTTTCTGTTCCGAGGCTTGCTCATCGTCCCGTCTCGATCCCCTGATTCTCGACGGTAACTCTCACCGAACCTATCCTGAAGCTGATCGCCGACTCTTCGAAGTGCTTACTCTACGACGTTGTACGTCCACGGTCCACGGCGTTCCACAGTTCCCGTTTCGACCTGCAGGGGCATACCGTACTCTCCGCGTATCATCCACCCGACGTTAACTCCCGTCGAAGCTATCTTCACTTGTCTCTCAGTTATCGCGATATTCGAATTCCTAGCCCCGTCGGCGGCGTTGCGTTTCCTGATAGTGCTCAAGGAATCATGCGGCCAAAGCCGTGGATGCAGCATTCACGGCTAGCAAAACATCTCAGGGACGGTCCCCTCGATTGTCGACGGTGGTGTACATTCCTGACATACACTTGCCGTTATCAGTAAGCCGTGGATGAAGAATCTTACGGCTCACAAAACAGCTGATGGAAGGTCCCCTCGATTGTCGACGGTGGTGTATTCCTGACATACACTTGCCGTTATACGATGAAGATCGTACGACCGAAAATCGGAATGTCTTGTACTGCGGCCAACTAGCCTTTTCAAACCTGATCCATATGATATTAAATTTACTGCTTTTCTGCTCTGTTTTTTCATGCACTCTCAACATATTATTAGAGTCTAATTTCCTTGTACTAATTATCACCTCTTCTACTTCGGATGGGTATTCATTTATGTGTACTGCATCAAGGTCCCAGACTTGTACGTTTGGAATCATATAGGAGTGCGTTTTTTATATTAGGAAGAGTTTTTCCGAAACTCTTCCCTAATTTTAATTCGTATAGTATATAATAATTATGAAAATTGTTTCTAGTTTGATATTTATTTAGAAATAATAGTTTATGCTATTTATAGTTGATATAAATGTGTAAATATATATATATATACATGTTTATATTTGTATAAACATGTAATATTTAACCATCACCTCTTTATAACAAATTCCAAACTTCGTCCCAACCAATGACGGTCAAAGATTTCCAGTACGTGTTATGTACGTGTCCTCTTCTGAAAAGCCCATGCATATAATATTCAACTTCCCAACATTGAAATACTGGTAGTAAGAGGTAACTAGTAAATCCACAATCTTTTGAACTCTGAGATCCACATTAACACTTAATTGCATTACGATCTACCGAACTATGAAAGGAACCGAAGAAGTCAATCACACCATTTGCAATAATAATCTGGTCATAACAGTAAATAGGAATAATATAACGATAGAAGTATATACAATACAATACAAAAAGTGCCGCAAGTAACGAACAAAGGTACAGTGATTACTGCAAATGTATAAGAGAGTAAAAATGTTAAAAAGCATAAGTCATTATTATTGATCGAAATAGAAAATAATATAGAATTGTGATATTGAGTACACGGTCCTTAGATCTAGCACATACTAAACACAGCCAGCCTTTTAATGAATCCTTTCTTGTAGAGCTTTACCAGAAAATCTAGGAGCGATGGAAATGAATATTGACACCAATTTGTGGTGGTTATTTTATATGGAACTCACTACTATATTGTACGTGCACTTTGACAATAACACCTAGCCATACATTTTTACAAGGAATAGAAAGAGATGGTAAATGATGCTCATGGAATTGTACTTTTATGCTACTCCTTATACAGTAATAGAGTCGGTCACTCCTTAATACCGCATATAGATTATCACTAAAAAGAAGGTACAGTTTTAGGTTTTTTATATTTTAAAAACATACATGTTGAACCACAAAATGGAAGATGAGATGAATGTTATGAAATCAGGAATAAAATATTCAGTCTACTTTAGAAATTTAGAAATATTTTTCTCTTTTCTCCTTATTTAACACTTTAAGTCCTCCTCTGTAAAATGTCACTAACGTAATGCCCATCACTAATGCGGTGAGAGGAAAAGAAAGAAAACCAAAAGGTGCTTATTGTTCTCATTATTTTACCAGTCAAGACGTCTTATCATTATATGTGACCACCCGTGTATACCCTCTCCATCTTCTGATGGAGGAGGCAAATATGCTGGGGTTTATATTTTCATTTATTACCTATATTTTCTTTAATAAATTTATATTTAGATTAAATCAACGTGTGTTTTTAAGGAACTTCCCTCACTTTATAGTTTTAGAGGTGCGATGATTTTCGCTCGCTTTGTGAGTTTTTCTGGATCGTAACTCTAGGTGTGTTTATCATTTAACATTTATAAATAAATTTATTTATAAATATACTTAGATTTTATAAGATTTTATTATAATTTGGTATAGTACTTTTACATAATATTCACATCCTCTCCGATAACAAAAATCGAATACAAGTTCCCATATTCACAATGAAATAGATATGTAAAGTAATATGTTTTTTACTTTACATATTACTTTACATAGGTTCTCTTTACTACCATTATGATAATAATCCCTAGTTGAGTTCATGCTTACAAAAGAATACCGTAGAAAATCATGGACAATAATGTATTCCGATTATTTCAAAACTAATTACGTTCATCCCAGGTAAGTAGAGAATATACGATCTCGTATTCCCATAGGTGTTTCAGTAGTTTTGTGCTCTTGGGGATAATCAATAATGCATCTCAAATATGCATTCTTTATCTTTTGAAAGTTTTCACCGATGGAACACAATAAAATATAGATATTTATGTCATCAGTAATTGAGCAATGAGGATATACCAATACAGTTTTGTGACAAATAAGTTAACAATAGCAAAGAGCAGTTATTAGTATAAAGTAGAATCAAAGAATCAAAGAAGTAATGGAATTAGTTTCTTTCTTGTTCGAATAAGGTGCAAGAAAAGAAAGTGATTTGGTCTAGTAATATTTCGTGAGAATATTAGAAAAATAAAATATTCAATTCATTGTCAAAATCCGACTGATACGATGTTGATAGACGCGTATGTACGGCCGGTTCCCGAAAAGCTTAGCAATGTGTTGAAGAGAAAGACTTATTTTGTCTATTAGATTATGATCGAGTTCGATTTTAATAATATTATTATAAAATTTATAATTGTGAATACAAGAAATACATTTTGGTGGTGACAAGATTCTATGCCATCTTGTTATTTGAAATAAAGTCAAGTTCATGGATATATGTATAATATATTTTATGAGACATTATATTTCCATTCATATTTTACAAATGTGAATTAGCCAAAAAGAACACCCAAACAAAAGTAGTCACAAAGAGAGAATCAGTCCTCTAAACATTGTGTAACGAGTGACCGAAGAAAATATTGCAAGAGAATCAATTCTTATGTGGAGATAGGTTGTATCTAAGCTGATCATTGCAATTGACTAACGGAATATTTCAAAAATAATAATTTTTTCGGGGCCATTTTGTACACCTAGTATTTCTTCAAATATCTTGATGTTTGAAGATGAACTCTTAGTATTGTAACTGAAACAGTTCTTTTTTTAGTCCAGAACTCACTTGCAAGATAAAGGTTGTTTCTATAGTTATTTTTTTGATCCTTCTATACTGTCAGTACTCTCTGAATATTTACTGATGTAACATAGTGTTAATGTACAACTTGAAAATGAACTCTTAGTATTGTAATTGAAAGGTAATGAGAGCTTCATTCACATTGAAGAGAGTAGTGAGTGTAGCTATTGTGACCTCTCCCTGAACTCTCTTTTCTGTTAGATGTTACATTCAGTTTTATCTCTTTACACTTATAATCTATTATCGTGATGAGACCTGATCTTCTAAATATTTATTACACCTTGAGCATTAATTATACATATCAAATTCAGAATATTTAACTTACTTATTAATTATGAGCTAACTCAAAAAGATATTCCTACAAGTATTATTTGCTAATCTCTCAAATGAAAAGAAGTCTATAGAATATTGACACACGAAGAAGAATTTTCTCTTGGTCAAGCTGAATTATTACATTTTATTTATGACTTGCATATAATTTAAAAAACATCCATGTACTACTTCCTATAGAGCTTAATATGAGGACTTATCCTCGAAGTTGAATTTCTTTTTATATGGACTAAATAAACATATAAATATTTCAGACTGTTTTTTTCTTAAAAATTGCAGTATATAAAAATAACCAGTATATATTAAAGATTTTTTTCAACTTTATAATTAATTAGGATTTATACTCAACTAGCTTAATTAGTTCTTATGTAAATCATTACATAATTATTTCATAACCATTCTAATCCTATTTTAAAAAGTACTAGAAAAAATAAAACAAAACCTCCTTCATGGATAAAGTACTAAACACTAGGGTATAATATGAATAATATTATAATTTATTTCAAATTTAAATTATTTGATTTGAAGAACTATAAAAATAATAAGTGATATTAAATTTCAAACAAAATAAATTATTTAGTTAACATTTTTCTCAAATAAATGATGAGTTCATTTTAGATTATTAGCTGATCATATTCTGTATTGATGATATATACATGTGTAGTCTAATGTACTCTAACGAATTTCTTATAGTACACAAAACAGCCGCTCATAACAACCAAGACCTTGCTCATTGGCTCTCCGTACAATACTAATGTTCATGGAGAATCAAGAAATATATGTATAAATTTCACAAGATTTTATAAAAGTGAGTTTCACATGTGGAAATACATTTATGAATGTCATAATTCAGAATTAGTTGAGCGATACACTTGTCTGTCTCAGTACATCGGTATGAATAATATATGAACATATAAAACTAGATGAGATTATTATGAAGCTCGAGCAGACTAAAGAGATTAACACATAGATACAAGCAAGTAAGACGAGCAGATCTATAGAACGCTTGAGCCAAAAGGGATCACGTCTATGCAATGCACAGATGCTAGCGGATGAAGAGGAACGAGTTCAAGAAAGTGGCACAAACATCTAGGAAGTGCATGGATGTCAAAAAGAAAGAAGGAGTGGTCAAGAAAAAAAATGATGTTTATGAGGATGACATCTATGGATTGCATGTATGTGCACAAGAAGAAGACAATTAGAGGACTACATCGATGGATGAAGATGCATACATCCACATAATCCACGGATGCTTAGAAATAGAGAAGTAGACAGGAGAAGGACGCTTGAATAAGGAGGTAAGAAGGACTTAAGTGTCTGAAGATATCATTAGATTGCATAGATACCACTAGCTTGTTTAGTCTTGAAATGTCTAGTCATAAGTGGAATCCATGGATGACCAAGGCATAAGCACTACATGGTGAAATAATAAAAAACGAATCTATAATCAATGAAAGAAATACAAAATAAAAAGAAAAGATTGAAACGCACCTCTATAAGTGAACCATGTTGAGGAGAAAAACGTTTGATGTAGTTGTGAAATATAGCTTTTGGATGTCTTTATATTCTGATGTTAACTCTACGACTATTATAATTAGTACAAAAATTTACATCTTGAGAATCAGCAAGAGCAAAACATATGTCTCTTTTATGTGATGTCATGCCAAGTCAAGAAAGTCTAATCGAACCTCAATTTCATCTATATGAGAAGAAAAAATCAACATGCGAGAGAAAGAAATGTGTCGTCACAATCTTTGATCTCAATTCTCGAAACAGAATGATTTTTTTAGGCTCAAATCTATATATCATCCCTTTTAGGGCTGACTTGTGCAGAATGATCAAATTGACTTCTTATGATTTTCAGCAATTTGGAACTATGTTAGTCAATTTAGAGCATTTGGAGGGTTGTCATCCATAAACTGCATGGACGATACCTTCCCAAACCTTAAAGGTGCATTCATGCACCTTTAAGGTTATCTTATGTAAATATTACAATATGACAATTAAGGTGTCATCCATGGATGACATTTTCATTTACCTCAAAACCTTTAAAACCTTTAGGACTTCAAAACTGCTTAAAAGTTGTTGAAAATCATCATGGTAGTCAATTTGAGCTTTCTGCATAACATTGTAGATATATTAGAGTTTTAAAAAAATCAAATTGGTCTCTAAAATTGTGATTAAAGCTGCAGCCATACACATATGTTCATTTCTTATCTATGTTTTACTTGTGGAAGATACTGAGATTATGTTCAATCTACAACAATATCATAAAAAGATTACACTATCTTTATTATCATTCTCTTGGTTTCTTAATGATCTGAAGGTCCTCATGTCATGTTGATTATCAAATACATCTCACTAAATTATATTTATCTGATGTGTTAATTTGGATAGAAGAAAATAACAAAACGGATGGGGAGATTAAGAGGTGTGCGTCCATGCTTTGCATGGATACTCAAGGACCGAGATAAAAAGAGAAGACAGATGAGACGCACATGAGATGAACGTCTATGCACTGCATGGATGCACATAGACGTAGACAAAAAGAGATGGACGGATGAGTTACAAGGAGTATACCCCATGCATTATACACTTGACTTGGTTTTGTGTTTTCATATTGTCAAAAATTTCGAAGGTTGGTATTTACATAAGACAATTCATGCATTGCGTGTATGACAAACTCATGCAAAGGTTGAAATTGAATGTTGATTATGAATGTAACTTGATCATGTTATTTTTTCTTGGTCGTTTTGTCTTGCTCGATCAACAGCTCTCGTTGACCTCAGATTCGCATCGTCACTCATAGTCGAGGATCACTTGTTACTCTAAACTGAATCGGAAGATAATATTTATCTTCTTTGAGTTAAGTCTTATCCGGTGATTACATCCAACCTACTTGCTCTTTTAAGTCCGTATGATGTCAGTCATGGATTGCATGGATTACAACACACGGTTCCTATTGCGTTATTTGTGAGACATGTGATTAGAACTTATTATATTTACACGGTTAAGTATCCACAAGTCGCACAAGTCACTAAATATTTTGGTGTAATTGGTAACAACAAAGTTGTTATTGTGTATCTGGTTGATATAAAAAGGTGCAGTATGTTGTTTATTGTCCCATGTACATATTATACTACAGATTATGATGAATGATAATCTTATTCTGTGTTTATTATAACGTAAGATCAATTTTAATGTCTTTTGCTGATCTTGCGTGATTTAGTTCCTTCAATCTAATGTAATCGTCATTCACAAATTTAAAGAATTCTTATCGATCACAAATCATAATTGAAGATGCTTACGATTCTCATTTTTATAATGCATTGAATTATCATTCTTTGATCATTTTCAAACTAATAAATGTAAACGCTACATTTTTAGCTTGAATATGGATTTCAGTTTTCCAGAATTTGTGAGATTCCTTCTGAGTCCCCGTTTGCATGAGCGAGTACTCGATTGCTATGAATTGCTGTTACAACTGAATTCAAATAGTCATTATAAATGTTTAAAAGAATACAGATGAATGTATCTCAAATAATTTAAACATAAGTTAAACATATATACTTAGATGGAGAAAATTAGTGCAAGGGTCCAGGAAAATAGTTAACTTGTAAACTGCTCTTTTAGAGAGGTTGCAAATGAATCTTCTACTCATTTGTAATTCTTTCCATATTTAGATGTTTAAAGTATATCATATTATAACAATATCATTTTAATCATTATTTCGATCTATAGATCACAACCGAAGATCATGGAGTTGTTTCTTAACTTAAATTTCAAGAAGGATATTTATTTTAGAGTTAGATCCTCTATAAATTTACCGATCAAGTCAAATTTACATGTTTTATTTAATGTATTTTGTAATCTAACTGCATAGATGTATAATCATAGAAGGTTATTATCGCACATAATTCTATGAATAATACTGTTTAACATATTAATCACACATCTTAGTTGTAAAAAGGTAAATAAATATATTTGAATATTCCATTAAATCATGAGTATCTTAATTTTTATCATACAATGAGAAATTGCTATTGTGAAAAAGTTTTCACTATACGTAGTAAAATAAATAAATTTCCAAATATTATTTAATAATTAACTTGTTTAATATATATGAGATATTTAAATATATTTTTCCAAAATGAGTCATTTAGAAAGTGAAATGCGAAGAAGTTTCCTATCAGTACCCTCCCTTTAGAGAAATCACCAATATTGACTGAGAGCATCATGACTATATGTGAAAGCAAGTAGAATTAAGAGTGAAATGCAGAGAGATTTCTCATGTTGTTGTAAAATGATAAATGGTGGTTAGATAAAATCACTTTCTCAAGAGAATGTTGAACAGTTGTTTTACACGTTATATGCTATGTTTTATTGTTTATTTTTTAAACTACAATACTTTGGATATTATTATATAATATATATTAAGGTTTTTATTTATACTTTAAGTATTTTCATCACTCCTTTCAATTAAAATTACTATAAAACTAATGATTTTAAAATTTAGAATAACAATTAAATCATATTTTGATCATTATAATATATTTTTCTAAAATTATAGTTCTTAATCATCAAGATGTCATTGCATTGATTAATTGCATGAAAAATATTTAAATTAAAAACTGTATTTTATTGGAAATATACATTTGTTGCATCCATATAACTTATAAGTCAAATATTATGAATTATGCTCAATATTCTTATGATAAGTTGGGTTTTTCACTCAAAGATTTTTCTTTTGCTTTTTGACTCTTTTTATTAGTTTGTCATGTTATAATAAAATTTCATTTCATCGAAATAATTATAGTGTTATAACTATATAACTATATATATATATTTATCTTTTAGGATATCTATTACACCGCACATGGTTTTAAAGACGTATATCTATATCATGTTGAATACATATTTTCATACTATTTTCTCTAAGGAATTAAGCATATAAATTACTTAATCACCAAGAATTTAAGCAATACATATTATTTAATTGTATATTTATAGAATATCAAATCATACAATTATTTATTATTTAGGAGTAACATATAACCGGATGATTAATGATTTACTATACCTCTGATTATATAATATACCTTGAACCATTGATATCTATTACAACGTAAAACTTGATTTTTGGAACAAAATTTAATTAGTTTTACTCACGTATAAAACTAGAAATTTCACTATACTCTCATTTACTTGAATATATTGAAATCAAAATATAAACTGTATTATTGAACATCCAATCATATCTATAATATAGTATTATTTATCTTTTACAAATCTCTACTTTAATTCCGACTCGCACCGACTATCTTCTCTACAGCGATGAAGTTCAACCTAGGCTTGGTCTAGCCCGTTGCTTCGGCACTATCTACCTGCGAGTGCGGTGTCTTGCTCGACACCTCGGGTCGTCTTTTTACTCGATGTCTTCATGGTGGAGAGCGGATAGCTACCCACGATGCCATCGGAGACGTCGTGTTTGTCTTAGCACGGGAGAGCGATCACATGACAGGAGAGAGCGTTGGTATGTTCTTCAGACAGGATCAGTGAGAGCAGACCTGTACATGATGAGGGAGGATCAGATCTCAGTGATTGATGTGGTTGTCACGGATCCGACACGGGACTCAGTAGCGACACAAGTGATCACCCATCTCCCAGGATGGGCTGCAGGCGTGACGACAGCAGCGAAGGTGACCAAGTATAAGAGTATGCAAGTGGGACATCGCTTCATCCTTTTAGCTTTGGAGATATACGGATCGACAGGCTTGGAGTTCGACGTCTTTCTGCGAGATTGTGTCAGAGCTTACCATGAGAGATGCCAAGGGATACCACTTTCTCTTTCTTTCTGCACTACGTTTTTTAGGCAGCGAGTTTCGATTGCTCTACAGAGAGCTTTAGCAGTCGCCGTTCACAAGAGGGCAATCGCAGTAAGTGATGCTTCTTCAGGTGCACCAGTTGTATGTAGAAATATTGACTTTCTGATCTCCGACATTATAGATGCGACAGACGATTTTAGAGCTACTGATAGCGGGACTTAGCCCCGGTGTTCTTCCCTTCGGGATGGTAGTTGCTTGGCCCTTCAGGTCCTTCTTTCCCTTGTAAGGCTTGATGAGGTCTTCCCATCCGTTTGCTATCGATTGGGTCGCGTTCTTCTCGTTAATAACCTACGAAGTATATTCTCGTACCATACCCCTCCTCTTATCTCCTCTCACTACTGACTTTAACAACCCAAATGCGTAGTATTACCATTCTCTATCACTGAAGGGAAAGTTGTATCTGAATTGACGATTGTGTGTTATTTATAATAGCACTAAACCTGTCTACTGATGACGATATTTATAGATATAAGTTGTACTTAACAACTCACAGGTGAGCGACAATGACAGGGTTAGTCGAGGTACACGCGACACAATAAATAGCAAACGGATGGAACGACCCCATCAAGCCTTTTAGAGAAAGAAGGACCCGCGGGTTACTCGGGAGAAGGTCAGGGTTTTCCCGCCCTCCGGTCAAGGCGATGCGAAGAATCGTGAGGAGGTGAAAGCTCACCCTGATGGCTACAGATGAGTGACAGTGCGTCAATGCTAGTTGCTGTTGACAAGGCTACCAGGTTGCGACTTGTGTACTGCTGGCAGTGACATGGTTAGTAAGCTTGACAGTTGGCAGTATCCAGAGTAGATCTTTACAGTACTTCTGTAAAGGATGATTATTGTTGGGTCAAAGATTGGTGCGAATCAGTTTACATATTTGGACGCGTTTACTACAGTTAGTATCTTCACGTCGTTACGGACTACGCACTGCACCACACGTACATCCTTCATGTTAAGTAAACGTGGTGCCAGGTGTTGGATGAGTCGCACTTTGAAGCTGCACCACCAATTCCCTTGTTTATTCACATTATCCGGAGGGTTTCGTAATAAGAATATTCCGAAGATAATTCTCCCGACGGTTTTGTTACTGAAACGTTTGAATAATTTTCTCCGTAGAAACGTAGAATTCAACTATTGCAGAAGAACTCGGAGGAATTCTCCAGGCTAACTCACTATTGCTTCGCCATGAATAATCATAGTATAGACAAGGGTTAGTTTAGTTCCGGTAGAGACTAGGTCTAGTTTAGTTCTGGGAAGTAACAAGATTAAGAAGAATTTTGAAAAAAGATTATCACCAAATCTTTGAAACGTGAAAAGTTATCCCTAACTAACTAAGAAATGTCCGGACGGTTCCGGGAAACAGAAATTTATATGATGTACGCGTAGCCTGACTGATAGAAATGGGATGCTCACTATACATGTATTCTTGGATCCATGAAATCACTTTGACACCAGTTGCAGAAATTTTCTCCATCTCACCTTTATGTTTATCAGACTTGATATCACCTCTCTTAACGTTATATTATTTTATCTTATTCCTGACTGGTTTGGGCCAAGGACATCAGATTGGGGTGATATTGATATCATTCGAAAGTTAACTTCAAAAGCTTTCTGATGCCTCAAAAAATCATTGCGTTTGAGCTATACAGACGAAGAAACAACATGTCAAAGTTGTAATATTTTTCAAAGTTTCTAGGGGTAAAATATCCGCATCCACGGACGGTTTTGTGCTGTAGTTGGGGCTCTGAAATTTGGTTGGGGGTGGTTTTGGTACGGTTGGAAAGCTAAATGAAAGAGCCTTTCAACATAGAAAGTTCCACTGGATTTGGAGGTCAAGTGAGGAGAAATGAACAGTCAAAGTTAGCTGTACTGTTTGGGAAAGAAAGCTTCTGCGCTCGCATGAGCTTTCATCTACGCATCTAAGGATAAACTTTGAATGCTCATAACGTCATCTAGGGAGCTCGGTTTGAGACTTTTTTGGTATCATTGATTAAAGAGGGCTTCCTACTGACGATGGCTGTTTTGCAAGTTCAAGTTGGGGTTGAGAAAGAAAGCCTCTGCGCTCGTGGAAGGTTATTGGAGACAAAGTTGGTTTCAATAACTTTGAAGGGCCGTAGTAGTGGCCATGGAGCTTGGTTTGGAGTGTTCTTGGTATCATTCAAAATCATATGCAAAGGGCTTTTACACAAGATACTAAGTACCTGATTGGAGTTCGGAGAAGAAAATTGCACATGGTTTTGTAAGCAAAGGAGAGAAGAAGTTCAAAGTTCAACACTTGGAGAAATTTTGGGTAAGAAATCTTCACTTTGTAAAACTCGATCTCCAAGCCTCACTTTGGGGTGTTTGAGGTACGGTTGGATAGGTTTTCACGAGTACTATGTGTTGAAGATATTTACTTTAGATTTCGAGTGAAGTTGCAAATAATGAAACTAGATCGAGTTTGCAGGTAAATAAATGACAAGTTTACACTTGAAGGATTGGTGGGGACAAAATCCAAGACTGTAGATAAGAAAGTGAAGCTTGTAGAGAGACCTTTATCAGATGATTGCGAAGAGCAGGTTGAATGAGCAACCAAGCAAAAAAGCTTACGAGATTTAAGAAGGATTGGACATAAATTCTTAAAGACAACTCTCAAAGAACTTAAAACTGGGTTTGATGGTTCGTTCTTATCAGAGGAGGTCAGATGTTTCAAAGAAATGCTTTCGTGACATGACAAAGCATTTGCTTTTGAAACGCACAAGATAGGGTGTGTAGATCTGTCTGTCATGACGTTGATGATCATCTTTACAGTTTCGTATGCGCCTTAGAATATGAGACCAATTCTTGTACCAAGAGCACATTTATCGAAGTCGGTGGAGCTACTTAAGAAAAAGATGAGAATGAAGATCTTGGAGCTATAATTAGTACCTTACTCAAGTCGCTGGTTTATTGTTCCAAAGAAAATGGATAGTTATGCTTTATCCAAGACATGCAGTTGATGAACAATGTAACAATAAAGAGGAATAAGATCAATCGTGGATAAATTCGCTGAGGCGTTTGCAAGACGTGCGATCTATTCAATGGAGATCTTTATTCGGGATACGATCAATTTCAGTTGGCTGAAAGAAGTAGAAACATGATGACGATGAGCACGCCGTTGAGGTTAGTTCAAATGTGTATGCTATGACAAGGACCTACCAACTCGATAGCACACGTGATGAACGACATGAATATGGTTTTACAAGATTTCATTCCTAAGAAGACTGTCCTTCTTGGATGACGTGCCCATCAAAGAGTGCAAGGAGAGGAAAAAGATGAAGTGTTAAATCAGAAGAGGTGCCAAAGATATGTGGCTGATCACATAGAAGATTGTGAGAAGATGCTATCTCGACTTAAGGAGGTTCATCTTACATTATCAAGTGCAAAATCTACATTAGGGTGAAGGAAGTTGTCATCGTAAGACATCTTTGTGGATCATTTGGTCGTAAACCAGATCTGAGTAAGGTCGACGTGATTGGGAGGATGAAGGAGGTATGCAACTCCTTAGCAGAAATATGATAAATTTTGGGTGCGTCTATTCTCATATTTGGATTCCTCATTATGTTCATGAGGTGGATCTATTATATGGGTTACCAAGAAAGATCATAGGTTTAAGTGAGAGGATGAGCATACGAAAGTAGTACAGAAGTTGAAGGCGCGATTGTCGTCTCCTCAAGTTCTTGGAAGGATAGATTACAAGTGTGATAGACTAATAGTCCTTACAATGAATACTGTTCATATTACTATTGGTTGGGCAGTTGAGCAAGACAACATAGATGGAGATAGATTTGCAGTACAATTTGGAGTGAATGTCTCAACGCGCTCATCCATAAGAAAAAGAGAACTTTGAGAGATAATTTCAGCTATGAAAGCCGAGAAAGAGATCTCATTGGTACGACAGTGGTGGTTGAAACTGATTGCTTATCTTACTAGGATGATTGTCAACTGTACGACGTCAAATATTACGATGTTGAGGTGGACCACCTACATCAAGTTGTTAAATCTAGAGTTCAAGCACGTGACGAGGAAGAATAACCCAATGGACTAGATATGATAGGGAGGATGAGATGATTGATGATGTTGACGATATGAAGCACAAAGTTCTACCAATTGTACATTACAAAAAGAAGAACGAGCTATTTGTTGAAGGGTTGTATGAGGATAAGTTATTGAATATTGAGTGATACTTGAACACTTTGATGAAGCAAGCGGAATGGAGTGATGATATGTTTTGAAAGATCCAAAAAGACTTATGGGTTTATTTTACAAGGTGGATTTCTTTGGCAATGATCAAAGAAAAGAGATGAATGTCATTAAGAGCGATTTGCGAGAAGGAGGAGCAACAAAAGCTTCTACGAGGATTTCATGAAAGTCAATGGGTCAGACATCGAGGAATCTGGACCATCTTTACTAAGCAAAAAGAGCGATATTGATGACAAAATATGTACAAAGATGTAGTCTCTTGGAGTTGTGTGTAACGTGTCAGATGTATTCAAACATTCGACATCGAGGTTGTTTACACCCAACTTATCCATTAGCAATTCATTTCAAATGGGTTGTGGATCTAGTGACTATGTTAGTGGGTTTATGACAAATGAGATATCTTGTACTCGCTCGAGAGGACTTGTCAAATCAAATAGAAGGGAGAGCACTTTACATGAAGTCACTGAAGGAGTGTGTAAGTTTCTGTTGGAAGAAGTTATTTGTCGTTATGGATGTGTTGGTAAGATAACAATAGATCAAAGGGAGTTGGATGCACTTGAAGCTTGTGAATTGTTCGAGAGGTGTGGAGTGAAGTTCTCGACTGTCTACAACTTTGAGGATAATGCAAAGAGCGAGCTTGGTCATCCATCGATAGTCAAGGCTTTGGTGAAAGCTTGCAACGGACGAGCAAGAATAGTGACCTCCACTATTATCATTTGCATTATGGATTGATTGCACGACGCACAACTCAGTAATAAAGTATATGCTGGTTGAGTTGATGACGGAGGTAGAAACTTATCATGCCAATCAAAAAACACGTATCGATTTGGAGCGTGTTACATTGGGAAGATAACTTGTCTAGGGAGGAGCTTGTAGCAATCAGAATTTGACAACCAGAACAGAGACTTGAAGACGTACAAGTTGCCTTGGATATGTTACGAGAGATAAGGTTATAGAACAAGGTTTGATTTGATGAATGACATCGATTGAGACCTAAGGTAATTGAAAAAGACAATTGGGTTCTCATCTACGACAACAATCTCGACAACTCATAATTGCACTACAAAAGTTCTCTAATTGATGGTTTGATCTGTATGTCGTGAGAAGCGTTCACAATAATGCAACATACTCGTTGAAAGAGTTGGTGTGAGACTGAAGATATCAATTGTGGGAAAATGAGTAAAGATATTCAAAACGACGAGGAGAAGAGATGAATTCAACAAATATCATAAACGAGATCGGATTACTAGATGTTGAAGAAGATGAGAAGATCGAAGATATAAGAGAAGATGATGGAGTTTTTTGACGTGTCGGTCCACTCCTTGTGTGTGTCTTCGAGCACATATTAGAGGATGCACATGTTTAGAGGGGGTGGATGTTGTGTCAGTGGACCAGCTATGAGTGAAAGAGAGGTTGGGAAACAAAGTTTTCCAAACATGTTCAAAATGTGAATATGAGGTTATCAATGTGTAAAACTTGATGAGTAGAGCAAGATTGATTTTTTAATCATTGCAAACGAGTATATATTAAAGGAGTTATGGAGGTCAAAAATTTTAGAGTTTGGGTGACGAAGGATGTTGACGTGACATCCGGATGATGATATGGCAGGTGCTGACATGACACTAAAAATATAACATGTTGAAAGACTGAAGTGGAAAGTTGCATACATGACACTTGTTTGTTGACGTGATGACTATTGATGTAGCAAAACTACTGAGGTGGCTTTTTGATGTTGACGTTGTCGTATAACGTGTTTTCTGTCTAGGAATACACTGGATATATCGCAAATCAGATTTGTGGCTTGAACAAGTTGGCTTTGAATCCTCGATCTTTCAATCCAAAATGTTTCTCTATCTATTAGGTTCTCGTCAATCCAACTACCACAAGTCTATCTATTGCAGTCCAAAGATGCTCAGTGCAACAGTACCACATGCACGACTTTCAAAACTCAATCAAACTTCGTATTCATGTTTGTAAACCAATAGAGTTTTAATACAACTTGTTATATACCCTGGTCTCCTAAGGTATGATATTCCAACAAGGTATGGTATGCACGCCTCAAGGCAATACTCATCTCACATAATAAAATCAACGATGACGGTACTTGACAACATCAAAAATCTGAACAAAGACTTTGATTCGTCGTGACTCTTTGCTCTTTTGTCACTTAGAGCTGAAATCAGCCCCACACCTTCACAATGTTGTGTTCTATGCTGGCATGACAGTTTGAATAGCAAACTTCTCCCCAATTGCTCGAAAAGGACAAAGATGATAATAGATACGATTGAAAACACTGACCCGCTAATAACAAAAACTTCTCCCACCTTTGAGACCTCAGTCTTCCCAACTCGGTAACCAATGGTTATCAAACTTCACAAGAAACTTTATTGGACCTTTCACTCCTAACCCTGAATAATTTTCAAGTCGAAACCTCAATCCAACTCTCTGATATGGATCAAATGCTAATATGTGCTAACTTAAGAGCTTTACAGATCCATGTAAGTTTGATCCAAGACCTTGAACAACCTATTCGATCGTTCAAGATGAAAAGTTCCAAACAAGGCATCCCTTAGTCTTGGAAAGTTTCACTCAGAAATTTGACTTAGAACTCGAGAAATAGTCAATACATCATGATTTTAACAGTTTGTAATACTCAACACGTCAAGTCTTCAATCGATCGACTGACAATCCAAAATGATAAAGAACTGGATGAACTTGATATCTAAACGACTAGCTCGTCATCGACTCTCCAATCCACTCCACATCTCCTCAAAACTCCCCACTAGTCCCTAGAAATAATAAAAAATATAACAATGGGTATGAATTTTACCCCCATGACGTCGCATCCACAAACATCGAGGGTTGACTCGCATCACTCCGACACCAAGTTGTCGATGTCTCCAACTCCACTACATCATCGATAGACCGTTTAAGAATCATAGACGTGGTCCTCAACGTCTCTGATAGTGTGAATGATTGAGGGAGCCTGATCTGACTACTAGTCTCTCTCCGTTGTGGATCGAACTCCACTGACGCACCTCGTGGCTCAGAGACACGTATTGCATCTCAAGTCACTGCCGTAGATGCCTCATTTTGCGCCACACAAGCCATGAAGTCGAAGTCAACTCCTTCTCCTCTGTAAGATGTGGAGCCTTTGTTCCTAAACTAGATCTCTGTTGAGCCATAGTCAAACTAGCTATCCTTTGCTCCAACTGATCAATCCGAGCAGCCATATCCACATCTGACATCATAGCGGACGGTGGACCGACTTGTTCTCTCTTGGGTGCTGGACCTCTACTTCCAACTCGACCACCACGACTCCTCCGCTTCATCCATGATCAACCTTCCTTATCGTAGCTCGGAGTGGAGATCAAAACAATAGTCACTACTGTGACGTGGTCGTGCGCAATGCTCACACTGCCTAGGCATCGCTTGAGACGTCTTAGACATCTCATAACCACTTTTCCTCTGTGGACAGTCCTTTTGCTGATGAGGACCATCACACATCTAGCAAGGACCCTCACTTGCTACTGATTAGAGAAGGACGACATAGGCTTCTACCCACTAGGTCCTTCAACACCTCTATGAGATCGTCACCGTTCTGCTTGATCCATACCACCACCACCAGCACGTTGTTGCGTAATTTGTGATCCTCAAGAAGAGGTGGTCGTCTCATGTGGTGCCTCCTTGCTGAACCCAACAGTCATCTCCCTCTCTTACATCATGTTGAGCTCAATCCGCTCAGTCAACGCAAAGAAAACCGCCAACATCGGAGCGGTGTCTCTAAAGAGAGTCGCATCTCTAACTCTCTTACGTACCTCTCGGTCCACTATCTCATATCATAACTGGACTGCTTGTGCTTCTGTCACCCCTTGAATAAAAACCTCATGCGAGTAAACGTCTCACGTAGACTCTCTACAGTCTTTCGTTGGAACTCCTACAGACTCTTCAACTTGTCGGTCCGCACACTCTGATAGTTTTCCCTCAATGACATGTGGAATTTGAAATCTCTTCTTGTTTTTATTGCTCACAAAGTCAATAACTTAAGTATCACCACTAATATCAAGAGAAAAAAGAGATAAAGAGTACTTTTCATCTCCTTTCTATCTTTTAACAAGATAACAAGATAGTAGTGTTTACGATTTAGAAAATATCTGAATTTTACCAAAAGTACAGCTAAGTTTAACCATAACTAACTCTAGCTAGTCATGACTAACTTGATATCTCCTTAAAGTACTTGGGTAGCACATAAACATTCTCTAGACTTAGTTATAACTAAATATGTTACTAATAAACAAACTTCATATGTGCAACATAGGTCAGTATAGATGAGGGCTGCAATCTGGACTGAAGGATCAAGTGATTTCGAGGGTTGAGGACGATATGATCGGTTGGAGTCGGCTATAACAGTTTTACGAGCCCTACTATTTTTAGTTACAGATATGAGAGCATTGGGAGTCAGCTTGGCTCCAGTGTTTCAGTTGACGGCCACGCTCAGTGAGAGCGAGGATGTAGTTATCTCTAGTGCTGAGGTGGTCTAGCTAGAGGTGGTAGATGTGTCCATGGAGTCGAGGATTAGGACAGCTCTCCATTGATACTTGACAAGCGGTGACTGTCAGGTTAGATGAGTTATCAGTTAGACCAGCGATTGACTGTGTTGGTTTGGCACCAGGTGTGGTGTTGTTCGACAACAGAAGTGGTATCTTCTGTTTGGTTACATCTTCAAGGAAGATGTATCGATCGCAATAAGTCTTGTTAGACTCTGGAGCCCAATCGTTGAGGTTGAAGGAAGCGGCGTACACTGGTTTGGGTATGAGGAAGTCCGAGGTGGAGAGATGTTCATTCTAGCTGCAGACATCTCTAGAGGGATCATGAGATACAACTCTACACATGACACATGACACGCGACACGCGAGATGCTGATGATGAGAGTTCGATCAGATCATCCCACAGATGACTCTATGATGAATGTCAAGACCATCGTTACAACCACGGGGTCTTATGACGTATTGGTTGGAAGTATTGTGTTATACACTATGGGATTGGTGATCATCTATTGGACGGAGACAACATCTTATAGATCAGGTTGATAGTTTGATGAAGGACGAGTGAGCCACTTACCAGTGCGGTTTAGTGCAAGAGTTGAGACAATGGAGCCTACACCAAGTACGATGACATCCGTTGCAGATGTCTCCGGTGACAAACCGGCACGGAGTGTTCTGTGTTAAGCGTCCTACTATCCTCGCGGGGAAAGCCTAAGGAGTATTGTAGCATGTAGGTGAGAAGAGAAACACGTCGTAGATAAAAGATCATAAAAGACACATCCCCACGCTCAGTCTACTATAAACAGGAATCAAGTTCAATTTCGTCATCACTTGACCGGACGAGTTGTTAGAGGATAATGCCCGTGCGGAGGATACTCCAGTCTTTGAGGAGATGGGGGACATGCCTAGCATGACTATGATAGTATCATCTATCTTGGATTGTTTCACTCTGGAGTTCGAGTGGAGAGTTGCAGCAGTATGTTAAGATCCGTTAGTGCAGCAGGCTTGGAGTGAAGTCTTTGTACTGACAGTAGAGGAACAAAGAGTTGTTCCTACTACTGGTCTTATGATCTTATCAGTGTTGGATATGACTCTCATTGTATGATAGTATCCAAAGGAGGGTGTATGTGTGCTGGAGCTATTCGGAAGGATCAGCATAAGTTTGACTGCAATATTACAAGCAAGCATACGAGTACAGCGATACTTGTAGGTGAAGAGAGATGAGATTGTGAGATGCCCATTGCATCATGTGGCATGCTTGGTGCAAAGATATACCGAGTTGTTGCTCGTATCAGCCGTCAGAGGATATCAACAAGCATTACCATCAGATATTTCACGGTTGGAGACGCAAGATGTCACGATTGTTGACATCATTCACTTGATGATAGATAAGTCATATCTTTCTCAGGTCAGAGCATAGATGGCGAGTCTCAGATCTGAGGGTGGAGATGGTGTTCCAGACCAGAGAGATATTCATGACGATGTGACAGTAATGGAGTATTTACATACTTACCTAGTGATGACACAGTAAGTGCCAAGGAGCGAGCTCACGTCTTGCAACAAACGAAGAGATTTTGACGAGAAAGACGACATGTACTTTGAGTGTGAGATGATGAGAGAGTACGGATAGTGTCACATTCATCGCATATAGCATAGTTAGTACGACATGTCCATGAAGAGTTGAGATATTTTGGGATGAAGCGTACGCATAGCTTACTCCAATGATAGTATTGGTGGCGTGGTATGCACATCGATGTGTAGCAATTTGTCACACGATGTGTGGTTTGTGATCGATTACTAACATCGTTTAATGCTCCTATTCCACAGTTACACCCCTTATCAGTTATGGGGTTGAGTTATCATTGGAGCTTGGATTTTGTGAGACCCTTATCGTTGACTGTACGTCACGTATGTGTGGGGATGGTGAAGCACTTTTCCAAGTGGATTGAGTTGGTGGCAAACAAGACGAGTGAAGGGACAACGTATGCACTCTTAGATCGAGTGCCGAGTCATTTTGGAGTACAAGCTGAAGTGCTGACGGATCAAGGTACATAGTTTCTTGGTGAGTTTCAGGCCTTGCATGATTAGGTGCTGATTGATCATCGGACTACATCTCGAGATCATCTTGAGGCGGATGGTTTGGCAGAGAGGGCTGTCTAAGATTGCGCAAGTATGGCTTGCAGAAGGACCACTTGGGAGATTTGGATGTGCAGTTATCATGGTTGGCTATGAGCTACCGGTTTAGCGGCAAGCATCGTTGGCTTCCTTCTCAATGTATTTTCTATTGTATGATCGAGATCCAGATCTACCTTCGTCATTCGTCGTGATTCTGCTGAGGTGTTGAACCTTGATGATCCGGATATGTGGGTGAGAGCATGTTCTCAACGAGCCGAGACATTTCGGAGAGTTATGTCTATGACTTTTGAGAATCTGACGATTGCTCATCATAGAGACACACTGCGATATGCGACTATTCGAAGAGGAGGTTATCAATCATCGATTCACAAGCTTCATCTTGACGATTATATCTGTTTGCAGTAGACTGCACCAACGACGTTGGAGGTGACCGTAAGATGCACTATTTTACGAGTGCGTGAGGTGTTATCTTCTAGAGTACTCATGTTAAAGGACCGTGATGACGTTGTTTGGAAAGACCATATGCGTAATTGCGTGTCATATCATCTTCTCAACATCGATGATACCGTTGACCCAAGCTTATGACTGTGATGTGAATGATTTCACATAGTGAATAATTCACCTCTCAATTAGTCTCTCTGAGTGAAGTTAAGACCTCAGAGAAGTCGATTCTAGAAGAAGTGAGCATTCAAAAATCTGAAAACACCACTGCGTAGGCCTCGTCACGTTGATCACCGTGGTATGTTCAAAAGTTACAAACGGAGTTGCAGGCGAGAAGTTACTTGAAGTTATTCTACAAGATTTCTGATACCGAGAAATTTACCATAAATATGAGTGAGTTTGAAAAATATGTTTTAGATTTTTCTCGTAGGTTGTACTGTGTAATAATTTTTTGCATTTCGAAATGCACAAAAAGATCATGTCTAGAGAAAGTTATGGCACTTCGTGTTAGTGAAGGAAAGATGAAATACCGCACTTTGCTAGCATATCAGCTTAGAAACTGATCTCTAGAACCAGTTTTGAGATCAGCTTCCGTGGTGTAGCTGAGCAAACCTGTAGGGGGAGGAGGTCTCCGGATCAAATCTCCTCATACTCACAACCGGCTTGGAGTAGGCTGGCCCCTTCGGAAAAATATGAGAGGCATCCAAGTTGCCTAAGGACAAGACACTAGATGTCCCTTAAACGTAGTGTGAATGCGGGACGTCTCCGTCTACCTCTGCACAAGTGCAGTCACCTGGTGTGGATGCTAGAGGGAGTTTACCACCAGATTTCGAAATGAACCTTATGCTAGAAGACTAAGCCCACCTTCGAGTTGTCGGGATCACTAGTACGAATTTGATTGCGGCTCTCTAAGTCCTGGGGTAACGAGATGGCATCAAAGATACTCCAAGTTTGTGCCAAATCTTTTGTAGAAAATGTAGATCTAGTCATATTATTCACTTGGGTCGAAAAATCAAGTGAAACTGATACATGAGGTGATACTTACGGCATTTCAAAGTTTAAAGGGGTCGGAGAACGATAACAGCTGTAACTCGGGATCCACGTGTCAGAACACGATGATTCTAGTGGCCAGAGGTAGCCGTGGTGGAGTTACTTCGAGTGGAGGTGTCAGATGTTGACTGTACAGCCGACTCGATGACCGTCCGTTGAGATGAACCTGCGAAGGCTTGTGAATTAGTCTTCTTACGTGTAGATTTATTATCAGTGGTTTATTTTTCTGCTGCCATCTGTTTAGGGCATCTTTTACCCCTGCCAGGTGACACTGAAGGTTACGTAGGGTGGAGGAAAACACATAGGGGTGTACTCCAGAGAGAGAGAATTCTCATGGCATTGTCAAATTATCAAAGTACCGTGCAGAGATTATCGAGTAGAGAATCGAAAAGCTAAGAGAGGATTTTTACAGAAGTTACGTCTCGAGAGATTTTTTTGACTGATCAGAGTTTTGACATCGAGAGATTGAGATTAGAGGACAGAAACGAGTAGAGAGGAGACTTACAACTTGTACGCATATTTTTCTAAATAGAAAACGAGAAGCTTCTAGGTGAACGCGCTGGTGCTTCACAAGAGCAGTTTTTCTGATATTCTTTACTGAGCGTGAGATTTACAGTCTGAATGATCTAGAGTTGAAGATTTACTTACACGCCGTGTGTTTTATGGATCGAAATCGTGGTGGTGTGTTTTCTTGTGATCCGTATTCCGTGTGTGATTTTCGCTCTCTTTTTCACGATTGTATCACAACTAGAAGGTTCCGCCCTTCTCAGGAAACTCCCGTCTCGACATACAATATGGTGCTTCCACTGAGAGGCTTCTTGGGGTGATTGAGTTCCAAGACGAAGAAGAAGATGGATCGAATGAGCGGAAGCGCTGTTGCTGCTACCTCTACGGCTGTTGCATCTATGTCTACTACAACACCTTCTGTAGCACACGTGACTGCAGCGACATCTACATCTGGTCTTGATACGATGAGATCCTGAAGACGCTTGCGGCCTTGGTCCAACAACATCCGATCGTTGGAGGGGGTGGGTTAAAATCCACCAAGGCTTTGCAAGCTATTGTGAACAAATGTGTAAGATTTGAGAGTAGAGATATTTCTAGATATCTGCGTGACTATACAAGAGAGATGGAGCTGGTTAGAGTTACTGATATAGAGATGATAACCAGTTGTGAGTTAGCTGTAATTCCTGAGTTGCGGGACCAAGTTAAGGATGTACAGAGAAGAAATCTAGGTGTCTGGAGGAGTTTCGAGCGATCTCTTCGAGAGGAGTTTCTTGAAGAGGATTCATAGAGAGTTACTAGGAGAACGTTTTTGGACTGGGTTGAGCAACAACCTGGTCGTATGATGGGTCTGAATGAGATGCTTAGAGAGTTTGATCAGAGATACCGACAACTTTCAACTCTAGAGCGCACAACTTTAGATACTAGGAGAACAGAGCTTTTCTTGGAAGCTACCGATGATGCTACGGCAGATCGGTTATGCTTCATATTGACTAATCGATCAGCTGAAGGAGGAATTACTACTGACTGAGGAAGAGTCGAGGATGCTGTGGTTGTATTAACAAGACAAAGGCGTAGAAGAGCAGCTGTGAGAGGGCGTCTGCTTGCAGAAGTGGCCTCTCAACCTCGCGCTGCTCCTCAAGTTCGGCAACCTCCGGCTCCTGCTCCTAGACCTGCTATCCCGGCTGCAGTTCCTTTGATGTCAATTGTGTCAATTCTTGCACAAAAGGCACTTGATCAAAGACCTACGGAGAACCATGATCAACAGAACCAGATCGAAGACATGATTCAGCAGATGCGAGAACTGAAGGTAGAGCTAGCTGGCTTGTAGAGAGAGCAGCCGCCGGCGCTTGCTGCTGCACGTCCAGGAGGTGCTCCTGTTTGTAGATGTATCTGATGTGACAGTTCTGATCATTTTCGAGGAGACTGTCAAGAGCTTACGGCTGCTTTGCGAGATGGTGTGGTTCGCTACCAAAACGGTAGGCTGCACTTTTCTTCCACTGGAGAGCTGCTGAAGATGTAGTTTGGGCGAGGAGGCATGCGAAGTCTACCTCAAATTGCCGCAACTGCAACTGTAAATGCATTGATGGCACTATCGGTAAATTTGATGTATATGCTGGACACATTGAAGTTTCTTCTAGTCCTACATTGCTAGATAAGACTACTGAGAAGAATAATGCTCAAGTTTCTTCTGAGGTACTGAAGAGAGGAGTCGAGACTATTCGTAGGGTCATAGGGAGGAGAGATCATGTTGACGCTGCGTCTATCAAAGTATTCTTGGACGTGGATAGACACGTTCACTGGCAGGATATTTCTATGGAGAAAAAGAGACAGCAAGAAGCCTCTGAACTTAATACTGGAGTTCCAAAGGAGACTGGAGATAGACGGAGAGTCACCTGGAGGCGAGCAGTTCCTCTTGAAGACACCCCCTCTACCTCTCAAGCTCCTCCACCTGCACCAGGTCCAATGGAGGACGTGTAGAGATCTCAACAGGAGCCAACGATTGCTGGTAGATGGTTTACTGCCCAAAAGAAGGAGAAGGGATCGGCTTACAAGTTGACAGCAGACATAAAAACTTCTATTGATCTCAAGAGCATCTTGGAGCAGAGGATACTGGACGCACGAATCGAGTTTTCTCTTCGAGAGGTTCTTGGTATTACGAAAGGAGAGTTTCACGAACTGATCATCGACATCATTAAGTGAAAGAGATAGGTGATGTCTGAGCAAGTAGAGAGTCAGATGATAGATGTTATAAGAGCTTCTGTGAATGATGCAAAATTCAGAAAGGTGCATTTTCAAGAGGTTGATGACATTGAGCACTAGCAAGAAGCGTTGATTGCTGGTACCAACACTACTGAGTTTGATGATGACGAAGCTGGCGACGAGAGTCTAGCTACTATAGTGACTTCAGGAAAAGACATTGGGCTCGTGTTACGACTGCTGCACGAATTCATCTTTGGAGTCTTAGATTTGTTGCTGCTTTAGTTGATCACGGTTCTAATATCAGCATCATGTCTCGGGAGATGTATGAAAGAGATCAGTGATCTATCAAACTGAATCATGGTTGGGTGCTACGAGCTGCAAACAACCAGAAGGGTGAGTTATACGGCGCTTGTCCTAACGTGAGGGTGAAGCTATGTGATGTGGATGTAGATCAGTGCTTCTTCGTGCAGTCTTCTGCTTCATATCCTATGATTCTTGGTCAGCTTTATATCACTATAGTTCGAATGGAGACCAAGGTGATGGACGACAGATCTCACTATGCTAGGATCCGTAGTCTAGATGATAGACGTTCTGTGTAGTTTCTGACCGTTCGTACGAACTACGAACAAAATCAATAGACTTTGAGAGATTCTCCTATTTATAGGAGCAAGGGTTTATAGAAATCACTCTTGTAGGACGGAATAACAAGAGTGATGGATCTACTGTTACTATAATCCCACTTGAGCAGCCTGTGGGATCACAGGAGGCTGACGAAGAGGTTGCTCAA
The DNA here is from genome assembly GCA_036924285.1 of Asterella californica. NCBI lineage: Eukaryota > Viridiplantae > Streptophyta > Marchantiopsida > Marchantiales > Aytoniaceae > Asterella > Asterella californica. Next base: position 26,416,209 of record JAYKYS010000006.1, on the reverse strand, counting down.
GATTCAGAGAATGGTTATACTGTACATAGTTGGAAATATGATTTGATGACTTTTTGTTTTGATGATTGGAGTAAGTTTACGCGAGTAGAGGATCTGACTGAGAAGACTAGAAGACAGATGGAGAAGCAAGTGGTAGATCTGCAGTGTACAGGAGTTCTGAATGAAGATGGGATGATTTCTGTTGTTTACGAGGAGTTTGTAGGTGTACAGTCTTTTGTTCGTTGGCTGGATGATGTAGATAGGTTGATGGAGCAGATGAGAGGAATGGTGGTGATCCCCTTCATTCTCGTAAAGTCTATGAGGATATTGTCTTGTGCTTACAATCTCGTCCTCATCCAAGACTGGAGAGTGGAAGGAAGGATGCAATCTGCTAGTGCGGCTCTCGTCAAGAAGCAGAGGTGCACACCAAATACAAAACTGTAGCAAAGAAGATGAAACCAATGAAGACCCAGTTACCTGTTGGTTCACGACAGCAGATGGAGTTACCGACCATTGAGCCTGTATTGAGAGATCCTAAACAGATAGGACACAAGTTTACTCAAGAGACACTCGAGCTGCTCCAGATAAGAGAGGGTGGCTTCTTGACTGAAGTTGAGAAAAGAGCTTTTGAGCAGATGATAGTTAGTCACGGTAAGGCATTTTCTTTCTCAGCTGAGGAGGTAGTGCCAAGTTGATCAGCAGACTTCAGACTTGGAACCGCTGCCGTTCAACGAGGAGTTTTGACACGGAGAAGTTCCGTGACATTGAATTCTATCTGAGTTCATTATGCAGACGAGAAGGTTGGAGTGATGCAGAGTTCAAAGAGATCAGACGAAAGACGTACGGTTACCTTCTACGTGAAAGTTATCTGTGAAAACGTCCGAAGAGAAGAGATGGGATGCTTGCTAGAGTGGTGGATGATCAACCGACGAAGCTGAATCTGCTTAAGGAGTTTCATGATACCTTGTGGGCTGGATACCGTGGAGTTTGAGCTACGTACACGAAGATGAAGGAGCGATACTGGTGGAAGGGTTTGTATCAAGACGTAGTGGACTTTGTTGGGTCGTGTCTGCACTGCTAGTTCTACTCTAAAGTCCGTTACAGAGATGGACTTGTACCTACCTATCCACCTAGTATTCATTTTTTGTGGGTTCTTGATCTTGTGATGATGCCACCGGGGCTATGGGGGATGCGTTACTTGGTGTTGGCTCGAGAAGATCTCTCCAACTATGTGGAGGGACGACCACTACAAACGAAGACTACAGAGAATATATGTAAGTTTGTGCTTGAAGATATCATCTGTCGTTTATGGATCTGTTGGGAGATTACGAGCAGATAGGGGCGAGTTGGGAGGTGCAGAAGCGAAGGAGTTCTTTGCTCCTTATGGAGTAAAGCTTCGGCTTACTATTGTCATGAATCCAGATGACACTGGTAAGAGTGAACGAGGACACCCTTCTATTGTTCACGCTAGTAAAAGCATGTGATGGTAGGCCTAGAGAATGACCGAGACTACTTCCATTTGCTTTATGGGCTGATAGAACTACACACTGTACCACGACTGACTATATTCCAGTTGAGCTTATGTTGGAGCAGAAGCCAATCATGCCTGCTGAGGAGGACTTTCCTACGTGGACCACACTACCATGGGAAGATGGTATAGATCATACTTCACTCCTTGCTTTATGAACTATGCAGTTGGAGCGAAGAGAGGAGGATCTTGCTCAGGTGCAAGAGAAGCAGAAGGTGGCTCGAGTCAAAAACAAGGAGCATTTCGACAAGACTCGTCGACTATAACCAAAGCCAATACGTGTTGATGATTGGGTTCAGGTGTATGACAGCACGCTGTTGCGGCTCACTAAGCTCGCCTTCGCGTTGTCGGGGTCACTAGTACGAATTCAGTTGCGACTCTTTAAGTCCTAGGGTAGCGAGATGGCATCAAAGATACTCCAAGTCGGTACCAAATCTTTTGTAGAAAATGAAGATCTCGTCATATTATTCACTTGGGTCGGAAAATCAAGTGAAACTGATACATGAGGTGATACTTACGGCATTTCAAAGTTTAAAGGGGCTAGAGAACGACAACAGCTGTAACTCAAGCTCCACATGTCAGAACGAGGTGATTCAGGTGGTCAGAGGTAGCCGTGGTGGAGTTACTGTGAGTGGAGGTGTCAGATGCTGACTGTACATCGGATTTCAAAATAGACCCTATGCTAGAAGACTAAGCTCACCTTCGAGTTGTCGAGATCACTAGTACGAATTTGGTTGCGGCTCTCTAAGTCCTGGTGTAGCGAGATGGCATCAAAGATACTCCAAGTTGGTACCAAATCTTTTGTAAAAAATGTAGATCTCGTCATATTATTCACTTGGGTCAAAAAATCAAGTGGAACTGATACATGAGGTGATACTTACGGCATTTCAAAGTTTAAAGGGGCCGGAGAAGGACAATAGTTGTAACTCGGGATCCACATGTCAAAACAAGATGATTCCGGTGCCAGAGGTAGCCGTGATGGAGTTACTTCGAGTGGAGGTGTTAGATGTTGACTGTACAGCCGACTCGATGGCCGTCCGTTGAGATGAACCTGCAAAGGCTTGTGAATTAGTCTTCTCACGTGTAGATTTATTATCAGTGGTTTATTTTTCTGCTGCCATCTGTTTAGGGCATCTTTTACTCCTGCCAGGTGACACTGAAGGAGGTTACGTAAGGTGGAGGAAAACCCAGAGGGGTGTACTCCAGAGAGAGAGAATTCTCAAGACATTGTCGAATTATCAAAGTACCGTGCATAGACTATCGAGTAGAGAATCGAAGAGCTAAGAGAGGATTTTTACAGAAGTTACGTCTGGAGAGATTTTTTGATTGAATAGAAAACGTGAAGCTTCTAAGTGAACGCGCTGGTGCTTCACAAGAGCAGTTTTCTAATATTCTGAGTTACTGAGCGTGAGATTTACGGTCTGAATGATCTGGAGTTGAAGATTTACTTGCACTTTGTGTGTTTTATCTAGGCCGGATTGAAATCGTGGTGGTGTGTTTTTTGCGATCTGTATTCCGTGTGTGGTTTTTGCCTTCCTCTTCACGATCGTATCACAGCTAGAAGATTCCGCCCTTCCCAGAAAACTCTCGCCTCGACAACGTGCGGACTTGAAGTGTATGTTGTGTGGATCTGTTGATGGAGCAGCTTGTATGTTGGTGTGTGATGGTTGTTCGAGATGTTAACACATGTCGTGTTTCGTAAAGCCAGATATACTGGGACAAAGAATCCGCACCCTCGTTGGACAGTCTGTAATCTATCCATGCGGGGAACAGGCAGAGCAACTGAAGAGAAAGGTCCCAGCGCAAAAAAAATATGGCTATGTAAATTGCATGAATCATTGGAAGAAGCAACTAAAGAGCGGAACCGAAGCCGGCCAATAATCCACGCATCCACCAAAGAAATAGCATACACACTTATGCAAGGCACGCCCCCGCAAACACACGCAGCAAAAGTAGAATCAAACGCATCTGCTCTTGGTTTCATCTTCTTCTCCCTCGGTGCAGTCGCAAGCGCGCGAAATAACTACTCTGCTCCTGTGCTCAAAAGTGTATTCAAAGCCTGTCATGTCCGTTCCGCGTCGCGTTCATTCCTTAACCGATCCTTCTTTAACGTTGCCCCACGATCGTGATTGATCCAAAGGTGGAAAAAAGTCCTATTTTTCAAGATTTTGAGAATCTTAAAAACCAATAGTAAGCTATGCGCTAACGCATAGCAATATTTGTAATGATATTCTTTTGTATTTTTGTCACTTAGGTAACCTTCTTTGAGTGGGCGTCTGATCCTTGGTATGATATAATCATCTCTCGAATAATAAGGGTGTCAAAGTTAGAATTTTTCCGATAGATTCCTTGCATGCGGGGTGGACTTACGACTTTGATAGACATCAGCGGATGTTTCCTGCTGGCACCTCCAGAGATATTTGAAGGAGATGTCCGCAAGCATTTACTTACACATTTTCTGGATGTTTCGACCGTGAGTGATAGCAGTAGGAAAGTGAATACTCAAGCTATGAGGTGACTGCGGTAAAAAATAATTAATGAAAAATATTTTTGTCCACTCAAAATGTCACATCTCAGTGAACCACGATCTTGTACAAAGTTGTCCTATAACTTTACGACTTTTCTCAATTTTGACATGGAGGAATGTTGCCGTTTGAACACCCCTAAAGTCGTTTTTCTTATGTCTCTATTCCTAGTGGATGATCATCATTATCTATAACATCATCGTCTCTAGGTGATATCGTGATCCTTTGTGCATTGACATCATTTCTTATATGAAATCATCACTGGTAGGAGATCAATCAAAGATGAGGACTTCCACTAAATGATAAGTTATCCCCTGAGTGGTTTTAGCCTTTCTCAGTGTAAAATCCACTGATAAAAGTGTATTTCTTTCCAATGTATCTTCAAATGTGATATCCTCTATGAGAATCTAACTCATAGAAATTATATTTCCATATCATCTCATATGAACTCGTTTGAATTTTATATTTCAAAAACTATAGTAATGATCATCATTCAAATACTCTAGTAACAATCTAGTTTTAATTGTTATATGTACATAAAACAATCTAGCTTACAATAAGTGTTTTTCATATATGTGTCTACTTTAACAGTATGATGACATATGCTATCATAACAATTAGAGATTACTTTAACAAAGGAACATTCCAGTCTCCAAAGCGTTGTCTTTTAACAAATTGTCTTTATTTCATTGTAAAGAATAAACGCTTCTGTAACAATTAAGAAATACAATGATAATGGGAAGAGAACTTAGGGAATGCCAACTGTATTTTCACTCGGAGCGCTCTCTCACAAGGTTCTCCTCCAGCTCCGCTGCTGACCCGCAGAGACAGGTCAGCAGCGGCTGTACCAGGCTGTATAATCTCTACGGAGTTCCCCAATTTCGGTTAAACCGAAGTTACACTGCTGTAACTGACCTGCTACTGCAGTAGAATACAGTTTCGAGTTCAAGATTCGCGATTACGCGACTCCTTAGTATTATTTTGCTTCGCAACTTTTTGTTTTTTCTTATTTGCCGGCAGACAGTTTGCTTTCCAATTGCTTTTTACAAGCGTACCGTGACTGCTGTACTGACAAATGAAAAGCTTACAGCCACTGTCTTTTGCAAGGTCGCAATCAGCGTCACTTGAGATTCTCCATTTACGGACCATGACATACCCACATGGAACGACTTTGCCGCAAAGTCGGAACTGATTCATGTCACGTCACTGTCGTACCTACTGGCTTGATCATGACACTGCTGAAATCTGGAGAAATGGACGCAGAGTTCCACACCTACTTCGGAACCACCTAGAAGCAGCGCAGGCGACGGTTGAGACAAGTCGTTCTCGGCTGCGGGGTGTCTCATATCCGACAGAACCGCTAACGTCCCGGTTGGAGCGTGAAAACATAAGTGACGTACAGTGGCCGTGACGAGACGATTTGGCCAGTCAATCAGTCGCATACTACTTTTCTGTCCAGACCTTGTATAACGGACGTGCCTGCTGCCTCCTGGTGCCTGTGCGGACGACTTTCCGCGTACTGCACAGCCCTCAGTTACATACATACAAACTCGTGAATTCGTATGATGCACTATACGTCTGGACAGTGACAGAGCGTATCCGGCTGTCATGACAGGACATGTTCCGACTTACTAGTCGGGAAGGGACCATCATCGACAGTCAACCTCATGCAAACCATCCCAGACATGTAGACAACTGAGCGTCATTAACTAGGAGTCCTAAAACGCTTAATTCTTTCAGTCTCACAGCTTTAAGGCAAGAAGGTACAGATCTAGATTCACGCTTACAAGATCAAGTCGGACTGTTTGAATATACAAAGTCAAGATTGATTTCCAGCATCAAGATTCAGTAGTAGAATCGTTGCTCGTCCATATGTGTATATACGGCTGTCATGTGATAATAAATCCGGATTCAACGATACAACTCAATGTGATTGCGGATCCCCTGCAGACGGGGGTGAGACTGCTGATACGAGGGAATATAAACCCCCCGGTTTGCTAGCGAATGTTCCTCTTTCTCGCTGTGTACTTGAGCCTGAAGGAAAGATTTTCTCTGCTTCGGGAAAACTTGTAAACTTCATCTTAACCCTTTCGTAACATCTCTCTAGTAGGGGTGTCAAAGTTACGAGAGAAATATTCTTTAACGGTAGAGAGAAAAAGAGTTGTAAAATCGTAACAACTTACTTTGTATCGGAGTGTCATTCATTATAGGTCGTAATTGTGACTGGACATCATGATTTTATCAATGATTTTTTTCAGCTTTGACATTCAAGGTAATTACTCAGAGCATTAGATACTCCACTGCAAAAAAAAATATGAAAAAATAAATAAATAGCTGTTAAGGAAACACTCGCGACGTTTTCTTGCAAATATCTCCGGTTACCGGCCAAGGTCTGGCTGGAGTCGTAACTCTCTCTCGTGGATGTAGAATCTTTCAGAAAGACTCTCAAGTTTGACATCCCCTATTGACAAGTAGGCACGTAGGAGCAACTACTTACACTCATGGACAACATGTCTGATAGCTACAAATGTTCTAACAAGTGATGAAATGCAACACCAACTTGACGTTGCAAGATCTCATCTTATTTGTTCTTACTGAAGAAACTTTTCGTTGAAAGATGCAACCTGTTGTGCGCATACACATTGTTACACAACATACATCGCTGTCAAAGATACACCACACATACACATAACATACGGACGATCTCATACACATCCACAAGTATACCACAATAATCTGAACAGAGAAATTATCATCTCCAACACTGCAACAAAGATTACTCACAAACGGTCAAGCCAAACTACATCTCCACCGTGGGTCTTTAAAGGTTCCTTTAACCAGTCAAAGAGCTAGTTAAAAGAAAACTTTCCCACCATTGATGTTTATATTAATCTTTAATTTATGATGTATGTAATATTAGTATTAATCTGTTATATATATATTAGTTATACTATTAATATTACTATTTTAATTTTATAGAATTCTATATAAAATTTCTTAAAAGTTACAGCGCTTCTTTAACTTAAACATTGCAATAAAAACCCTTAACCCCATATCAAAACGTACGATTAGTTTTTGGTAGTTTTGAAAAGGTTTAAGTTTCTGATATTCTTTAGAGATTCATTTAGGTTGCAATAAAGACCCTTTAACCCCATATTAATTCACATGAATAACAGTTTTTAGTAGTTTTGAAAAGGTTTGAGTTTCTGATATTCTTTAGAGATTCTTCCTTTAAAAATAAAAAAATTTCATTTTTTATTCATAAATTAAAGATAAAAATATCTTTATCACTATACGGATGGATATGCTCTTAGTACTAAGTAAGTTGTTGTGAATTACAACTTGTAAAGCTACTAAAGAGCTTTTATTTAATTCCTTATTTCACAGATTCTATGCTCATCCTTCTATACTTGGATGAAGATGTTATCTGCTTAACGGACATATTTCTTAGTTCTCTGTAAAGGGACCCGAGAAGAGGTACTCCCGGTTACTACCACGAGTACTTGTACCCATACCGGGGGTTTAACTGCTAGAACGTGCACTTCTTTGCGGGAGGGAAAATGGTGTCCAGCGCTGGTGCTCGCATTGGCCGTAGGGTCTGCGTATAGCTCTTTAGTCCTACACGAGTCTCCATTGACATCGATGCTATACACCATGGCCAGTTGGATGGATGGGGATGATGGACTAGTGTGATCAGTAAACATCAGCCGCATAGCAAGCTTGCCACGTTCTGTACATGATACAGATCCTGTACCGTCATGTGAGACTCGTCGCTTCATATGTGTATGGAACAGACCAGTAGACGTACGTTTCATCAATCATGCTAACATCATCGGCTCGGCGCGTTTTCTCAGATCGCGGAACTAACGGCTCGTTTGTAAAAGAACTGACTTCCCATGTTATCTCAAGGGCAGGGTTCCATACGCCCTAGGTAAAATATTTTCCGGGAAGAACCAGTTTACAGTCTCCTCAAAACCAAAACGTTCGAGAGAATACCATGTTATGCGTTTCAAGTTTAGCGTTTACGTTTACCGAGACGGGACTCGAGATAGATTTACCATGGAAACCTGCCATTTACCACTTTTTTCACCCATCACGCAAAGAAGGCGACTGGTTACCGGTCCTGTTTACAATGCTCCGGTGGAGGAGATGCTCTTAGAAGTGATAGATTCAACCAAACGTGTTCAACCGGCCCTTCCACCTTCGATTCTAGGATGTAACCTCGACGCTAAACTAAACATCGTCGCAGACTCAAAACTGCACGCACTACGGACGTTACACTTCTAACGCCTTTGTTCTTTTTGTTCAATTTCATTCACTTCTTAGCTCCTCATGCCAAGGAACAAACCATGCTAACCACAGCTTAATTATACGTCAATCTAAACAGCATCTTCTTCTCCAGGGAGACGAAAAGGAACTTTCGGAACACCAATAGGCATTTTTATTTTCGAAAATTGAATACTACTTTTTTATAATAATAAATTGAGAGGACCTTCTCCTAGTACGAGAGGACCTTGTGGCTAATCGGCACTGTCCCCGGTATCCTTGTGATCAGCTCCTTTCCCAATTGGTCCTCATGGAACTTGAGCTTTAACCAAGCTAAACCCACAAAGACGCCCCTTTCTCAAAGAGAATTAGACACTATGTAACCTTTTTGCGTTGTTTCGCCGCACGGCGAAAACAATTTGTTTTTCCGAACGCAACAGGGTCAAGCCACAGATCCCTCCCACCGCGATGAAGAACTAGATACAGTGTCGTCCATTGCTCACACTTCCAATATTTCACTTCCCGTTTCCCTCGGAAACACTCCCATAGGAGCCCAATTCGAAGCGATCGGTTCATATTCTGCATGCACTTGCTTATAACATATAGACCAGGACGAGCAACCCTGTTCTAATATCACACACACGAAGACAAACGCAGCGAAGAAACTAGGGCTGCGCAACATTCCCCACATCTGCCTCAACGAGAACCATAATAAAAACCAAAACAGCGCCGTGCTGGTAAATCCAACAAAAGTAGACAGAAAGGCGGCCACCATGCGACGCAGCATAATAAACAAGGAGGATTAAATCTTTATTTGCACAAAGGGTTTCTCACAATTGGCTCTTACAATCTGCTGGCTGGCAGTAAAATACAAGGACCTCTCTTCAATGTCGGAAATTACAATAAGATACAAAGTGCACATCTGTACAACTAGTGGCCGTAAAAAATGGAAGACCTACACTCATGACTCATGTCTGCTCTTAGAAAATTCAAAACCCAGCGAATGGGAGAGCACATAAGATGACGTTGTTAGTGGGCAAGCTTTGCAGCACCAATGGTAGTGGGCAAGAACTTGCAAGTGGTCGCAAGGGAATTGGGGTTAAATCTGATATGGCTTGTGTACAATGAACGCACTCGCAAGCTGGTACAGTCCAGATCTGCTTCCCGAAAGTACACAGGAACGATGATTCACCGGAGCAGGGCACACAGTACCATAAGCTGTTTCGTGAGCTGATGACAAAGCCCACCTCTGCCGCGGCAAAATTCGAACTTCCTTTCGTCCGGGAGAAAAATCCAAACGAGCTCCATGCTTGTAAGAATCAGAAACCTCTATAGGAGAGACCAAAGAGGACCAAAATTTAGGCCCACATCACCACAGTAGTGACATACGCGAACCTCCTGTAAAGCCTCGAGTCTAAGATTAACAAGATGTGTTGATCTCTCGAACCAAACCTGCGTTACTTGCCACTCATTATGCAAGCGCAGGAACACTACACCGAGATTCCGCCGATGAAGCAAAACCTTCAACGCGGACAGATGGGCTTCCTCCGTAAACAGGGGCACAAGACGACTTCTGCTGTGAAGACAGTGACGATAGCACGGAGGGTGCAGGAGGGATTCTTTGATGAATATGAGTGAACTGTACGTCGTGGATAAGTGGGTTCCCGGAGCGACTAGGAGGAGAGCCACAAAAATAAGGTGGCGAACATCCAAAATTTGAAGAGTCCCCGTAACCACTCTGCAAAATAGACACAGTTCAATCAGATACTTCGCAACGAAGAAAGAGATTCCACACTCCGACCACTAACGGCAGAAATCGGGTAGAAGATATTCACAAATAACGCATCGGACATAACATCCGGGTTGATGGAATGATGGATCATGGATGGAACAGGAAACCAAAGTCACTCACCCTGCTCAGGAAAATATCAAGAATCTCGAACCCTGCTTCTCCTTCCGGGCGCACTTGAGCACTGTGACTGCAAGGGGGAAGAGTAACCATTACAAACCGCTAAAAAGCCGGACCATGACGGCCAGACAGGATGAGAACGAAAAATGAGAACGTCACGGTAAACGTCAAGACCACCAACTGACGCACAAACAACCACAAGGGCGAAAGCAACTACGGCCACGACGACAGATTTAGATCCGCACCTTCGTCGTCTTCGAGAAGGCTTCAAAAAGTCCGGGGCAGGGCATGAGACATTGGTTACTCGGCGGGGTTTCGGGCAAATAACTTCCTCCTCGCATATGTCATTGCGAAAACCTGTTCGTACTCTTCGTCTCTCACTCATCTCGGCTCTGCTCTCTAAGTTATTCAACGCAGCCAGCTGCTGCATCCGCCCCAGGTTTCTCGCACAGATCTCCAGCTTTCTAGATTGTGTAACCCTGAGAAATAATGGGTACCCGCTTTCTATGATCCCACTTCGGCCACTTGGTAGCCTCCTCGGCTGTCACCTGTGCCTGCCTAAGACGGTTCACGGTCAATATGAACCAGGTGGCGATGAGGTTTGCTCCGTCTGCCGGTGTTTGAAAGAGTCTCAAACGACCAAGGCCTTCTATACAAGTTGATGATTAAACTACCGTAAACAGGTCACAGGCCGGACCTAGCTGTACACAGATCTGCACTATAACCTTTCGACCCGAGGCACACCACGAGCCCCCTATACAAGTGGAGACTACCACCGGAAGCTTCAATCTACAAGCCAGACAATCCCCACTTTATAATATATTCCTCCGTGTACTTGATGCGCCGCACGCTTCCTTACAGGAAAATCTGGAAAAACACGTGCACCAAGTTTAGACCACTTCTGCAAACGCTTAGTTCCCAGAAACTACCAGAACCTTGAAACCACAACATTTACGGCTTCATGGTCCGCAAGAAAGAAGACCCCGGTAGAAAACTCGCTCGATGTCAGTCTACTATACCACTCGCGAACTTGAAGCCTCGATTTTGTAAATCACAGAAGAAACAAAAAGTAATATGGTAAAAGAGAAAGAGAGGTTTCAAACAACAAACGCAGGTAACGGTTCGTAGAGGGCCTGAGAAACACGCAATACTATCGACCACAGGAGTGACAAACTGGCTTCAAGAGACAGTCTTCAAACTAGCTTCTGTTACAGATATTTCCCAAGTTGACTGCAGGTAGAATCATGGGAGAAGGCGGACTGGAGGCGTAGGGTCCTAGCCGACAGTACTAGTTGAACTGAAGTGGGAAGTGTGGAAGAGAGAAAAATAACATAATCAGCTGATCAACGGGCGGGAATTATATATTCAGTCTTAACCGACTCGGATGGAAAGATACTGGAACAGATCGCCACCCAGACAGAAACACTACGGAGAAGGAACTGAGTTTAGGGAGACCAAGACGAAGTTGTAGTGGATATTTCCTAGACTATCTGGTACCCCGGCGTAATGCTACACAACGATGCAGTAGTACTCAAGATCAGAAGTATCATGATTCATCTTCGACTCTCTGCTGTACGTGTTACTTAAACCCGTGTACATAACCAAGATTCATCATCGCACAAAGTGTAAAACCCCATAGCACAAGTTCCAATACCCGTGGCAAAAGTTAAGTAACAATGGTCGAACTGTTTCCGATCTCTTCACCAGACATATTCGCAAATAGCACGCCCTGTAGGAGCATGGAAATCGAACAGACAAGAGGGAGAGTACTTAGAGTTGAGAAGTACCATGCCACGGTGCGACGACTGGTGGTAGAGCAGTGAGCCAGAGCCAGAGCCAGAGCCAGGCGCGCCTGCGCAAGGCACCCTTCTTGCTCCGTCGCTAATGACTTGCTTACTTGCTCGCTTGCTGGCTGAGTGCTCGCTGGCTTGCTAGCAAGATATCAAAGGAGCGAGGACACAAGATGGGTATATGATATGTTTAGAGTCGAGAGAAGTGAGTGCAAGTGGAGTAGAGTGAGGTCCGGTGCCAGCAGAAAGATGTGCTATGAGGAGGCAGGCAGGAGTGTGAGAGGGATCTGCGGAGTGGAAGGATGGCAGGCGAGGCGGAAGAAAGAACGATGATTCAGGAAGGAAGAATGAAAGATCGCACGTAGACCGCGGCGAAGAGAGCTGTAGAAGAGCTTGAGCAGGAGCAGACGATGCCCGCGCGGGTGGGGTCAGTCACTTCGCAGCGGGCAGGCAAGCAAGCTTAATGGGAGGTGGGAGGGGGCGAGATGGAAGTGATGTGCTGGCCTGGCTTGGCTGGCCTTGTGAGTTCGGGATGAAATCAGCAACCGAAGGGACCGAAAAGATGTACGAGCTGGGAGAATCGAGTGAAATGGAAATATGCCCGACCAGCCAACTATCTCGATCGACAAGATATGGCGACCCAGCCAGCCACAGCCAAGCCCAGAGCGATCGCGAGAAAGGAAGCGCGAGCGACGACGAGCGCCCGAGAGGGGTGAGGATGGTGGGAGGGGCGGCAACGCAAAGGCAACAAGGCGGGTTGGAGTAGGTGGGAAAGGCAGGCGCGCCACATGGCATGCGCCGCGCGCGCTCTAACGGATTCCGTCAACCGCTTTCTCCTTCGCCTTCCTTGCCTTTGCTTTGCCTTTGCCCTAATGGATTTCCCTGCCATCCTCCTCCGTCCCTCAACGGCACTCCCGTACGTGGTTTTCCTTGCCCGATGGTCCTCTCTTGAGGCACAAAGCTCGACGTGGCCAGTCACCGAGCCGAAACCTGCACGGTCCCATTACGGGACGAGAGGATGGGTTTAGGGCTGGCGCCGCCCGCCGGTCAAGTTGATTCGCCTGGACTCATCCGGCGAGACGGTGATATCGACCGTTTCTTCTAGCCGGAGGTACGTGCACCCGAAACTGCGGCCGGTGAATGTTCGACTGAAGGAAGCAAGAAACGCCGACCGACTTCTCAGCTCCCTTCCCTTGCGCTTCAAATCTCCGGCTGACCTCATTTACTCCCGCGGGCCGGGTACTCCGAACTTCTTTCCTCTTATTGGCTCGCACCGTGGCAAAATCGAATAGCCTAAAAGTACCAAATTATGTCCAGAAACTTCCAGCCCTTAGATATAAAATCTGACGTAGCAAGTTCAGATGCTAGAGAATTTGTGCGACGCGAGAAAATAATTACTCTATTCGTCACCACTACCCAAGAAAAGGAAAAAAAGAATACAAACAAGATTGAGCGGAACCGTTAGATAGCAGATCTAACGGTTTCCGTTAGTACGACGGTCGCTTTCAGGAATTGTGGAGACTACGGAAAAGAGAACGGATTAGGTGAGGTGTATGGAGAAGACGCTGCGTCGGATTGACCTTCTTGTGTGGAGCAGACATACTCTCCGTCCGCATGTCGGGTCGGGTTGGGTTGGGTTGGGTTTGATTAGTAGGTCGGATTCACTTTGTGGTGTGGAGTTATGCTAGACGTAGTATGATTCATGGATGGATGGATCTGGTTGGGCTCACCACGCAAGCGTAGTGCGTACATTTCGAGAAATTCAGAAGATCCCAAGTGACAGAGACCAGATAAGACAAAGTAAGAGTGAACTGGAAAAGGTCTGGGTTAGGTTAATCTGAACTGTGCTTCCAACTTCCAAGAGAAAAACCATACAGTACACGACGAGATACGGTGAACTGCGTTTGTTGTGAGGGGTTAGGTTGATATGTGAACTGGACTCTTGGAAGCAGAGGCGGACGGGAACGTGCTCGCGCACTCTACGAGGGCCTTGGAAAAGAAAGAAGGATCTGGTCAAGACCACAAACGACAAACAGAAAATTGAACGGAAGACAGTCGGGCTATGATCCTCACGCTGGTTGAAACTTCAGCACTGCTGACCCGGGTTGAGTTGAGGTACTACGACGATTTCTTCCTTTTGGCATTTTTGGGTACCTTTCAGTCTGGTGACTCACTACACTTGACTTCAGCTGAAATATCTCTGTGTGAATAAAGCTAGCAACCACAGACGGCACATAGCTAACTCTGGTTTGTCGCTCCATTATTGACCGGCAGACATAACTTTCCTCTCCAGATTCCTTCCCGCGGACTTGGTTTCGGGGACTCGCTTTTGGGCCTCGCTACCCTATCCCCGTGTACCAGGCCTGTTCCTGCGGGTTGAACGAGCATCTTAACCACCTCAAACTACGGTAGGCTGTAACTCAGGTACGTAATCGCCCCTGTAATTGACCAAGAAGCGTCTGCTGTAGCGATGAAGTCCCAAAAGTGAGACTCTTCATGGAGTTTGCAGTTACTCCGCTTCACTAGGGTTTAAAGTTACCAGCCCATCTTTGGAACCTCACTTCCCTGAAGCCCTTCTCGGGCGTTGGGTTTAGGATGTAGGATGAAAGTTGAAGCTCTCATTCTTATTATATCTCTCCCTCTTATTCCAATCTATCAAACAGGATTCAATAGCAGCCAAAGTATTAAAAAACTACATTACTTAAAGTTAAAGTTAAAGTTGCCATGCCCACTTCCATAGCCAGAACTTACCTGGCTCTCTACTGGTTAGTTCAACTTAACTAAGTTTATTTAGTTTATTTATTTGGTTGGTTGGTTGGTTTATTTATTTGATTAATTTTATTTATCGTTGTTTTTATAAAGATATTCTTTGACATGTTGTTTTGCTACGTATACACAGCTTTGAAGAGAATGGTGTGATCATCTCCGACATGCTTGATTTTGAGCTGGTTTTCCATGTGCTCTGGGTAATATACTTTTGTAGGCATCGCCCTCTGCATTACAGTACTGACTACTGGAGTACGTGTTCCAGTACTGAAAGGATCATGTTTCTCCAGGTTTTGGTGTAATTTGAACACTCACGAGACTCTGGTCTTTCCTTATTTCTCTTTGCACATGGGGCATTGAACTTTTCCAAAACATGTCATATTCTTACCCCCGCCTCATGTGCAGTGGATCCCCCTGTCTCCAAGATGTCAGCCAGAGTAGTAGTATATAATGTCAACGTACTCAAAAGGCTCGTTCAACAAGAATTCATTGAAGTTCACTTTCAGGGGAAATTGTCGAGTTTTGACCAACGGAAGTGAAAAGAAAAAAGAAAGAGAAAAGAGACATCATGAAATTTTGAAGCTCCTGCACGTCACAAACAAGAGCTATGCATTTGACTCAATTCAGAGAAAAAGTGAAAGTGTCACGAGAAAAATGTATGTGAAGTTAAAGCAAAAGATGACAAACTATTCCATGTTTTGTCATCTTCTGAGTTCTTTTCAAATCTACGGTTAGCTATGCAGATCGATACAAAAACATGCAAGAACCTTATCCAACGTCTCTTCATTAAATTCCACTTTCATTAGCACAAAGGGAACCGACAAGTATTGACTTGATCGGACCTCTGCGCGCTCTGTTAAACTTAATCAGACCCCTAAAGAGTTAAACTTTATCAGACCCGTACCGTTTCTCACTGTGAGAAGAAAAATCAGTAACAGACATCTCGCCTTGTATCGTTCATATGTTTGTAAGAAAACAATCAAGAACAAGGGATGACCGTCTTGTGACTTGTATCATGTAAACCTGTTACCGCCTATGGCAGGTGAGAGGTTTGAGTAAGTAAGCGCGCAGTTCAGGGGTCTGATCAAGTCGAAGAGAGCGCATAGGTCTGATTAAGTCATTACCTGCCAGAGAAAGAACCTGCAACATGATGGAAGGTAAGTCCAGAAAGACTTAACTCGAGTTAACTGGCATCCCATTTCAAGATTGGTGTGCCAGGAAAAGGACAAATCAATCTTGAAATTTATTTGTTTTCACTCGTAAGTTATTTTCAAACACTTTGTATCTACCATAATCAAATAAACAAAGTAACCATAAAAGGAAAGCATCTTTTGCTTTCTTGTTTTCCTGCTTGTCTTTTGTATCAACACTATAAAACTGTGATAGTTAGCTGACATTAGAATCTCCTCGGTTTCTTAAATGAGAGAAGAGGTGAAAGCAACTTAATGAGAATATTCCAGGATATACCATCATCTATCAAGCCGACTTTTTCTTTATTCTACACAATTTTCTCTTATCCTACACAATTATTCTACACAATAAAGAAAAAGTAGACTCTAATTATTTTATCTTCCTCAATAATAAACTGAATCCTTTTAAAATGAACTTTTGCCATATTAGATAGAGCTCTCTTTAAGTTAATTGTAATGGAATAATTATCTTTAGTTCTAAAAGTTCATCATGCATTTCTAGGTCTCCAGCTTGCAATGCATCACACTATGACAACGTTTTGACCATTTTGTACTTATGATTGCACCTTTTTAGGGAGATGTTGTAGATCTGTGTATTAACAACCGTTTCGTTTCACCTCTTGACTTTGCTTATTATTTGCTCATTATTTGCTTTGACCTCTTGACGTAGAGAATACACATATATTAAGAATGCTATCTTTCTTGAGTTGCATCATACATCAGCCTGTAAACCAACTACTAGACGATTTAGTATCTTGGTGGTCGGTGTAGAAATTAAAATGAGCATTTGAAATGATTTGATGCTGATGGAGGAAAATATTATCGTGCTGGTGAAAGACAGCACTGCCACACATCTGAAGGTCAAACGCAATCAGGTTTCACAGATGAATTCTCAGAAAGCAGATTGTATTTCCATAAAGGCTTGACTTTTAAGGGACACAAGAACTACTCTTATTATCTTCAGAGAATCTTCAAACCACGTTCAGAACAATTCTATCCTTGACAGTTTGAACTAGTTGTGTGAACAAATCAAAGCACTCTTCCACTATCGGGGTGGAAAATTTGATGGCAATGCTAGAAAAACTTGCTGCTAAACCCTGCACTAAACCCGATTTCCACCCTTTCTTGTTCTTATAGTTACTTCGTTTTGTATTGGATTGCAATGCTAAGAGGAACTTTGCTGCTAAACCCTAAACCATACCCGATTTCCAGCCCTTCTTGTTACTTCGTTTTGTATATTTTCCCTTTATAGCAATAATTACCAATGATTTATATCAGTAACTGCATCCATATGAGTACTGTAGGGAAAATTAACTTCGCATAGAACAAGTGATGGTAGCAGAAAGCGCAGACATTTATGTAGCATGTTTTATTATACAGCTCTTCTTTGCTCTAATTCCTGTATTGAACCAAGGTTATCACCTATCATATAGACGGAATGGAACTTTAAGGAAGTGGTCCTTCGATCCAACTAGACCTATGCAAAATTAAAACATTGAATAAGGAGTAGAGTGACTAGAAATGAAGGTTGCCACCTAGAGACTGAGGTCTTTCATGGTCACATAAATGGTATCACTCTCACTTTTCGATAGATTCAGTCTTTCTAGGTCCAGTGCTCGGGGTGACATTTTTTATGAATCTGAAAACATCCTAGGGTAATGAATGGAAGTTGGTTTATATCCATCTTTTACCGGATTTCATAGTAGATAATTTGTTTATTAATGTGTTATTTGTGCTTGTAAAAATATAGTTACACACAATTTTAACCTGACCTTAAATTCTAGCCGGTTGAGATTACAAAGAATCCCGGTTAGCCCCCAATGCTTTTTGAAGAGTGTAGGAGAAGATTAAGTCAGAAGGACTTTTACTGGTTGATATATTCTTTTTCTATATTTCAAGTTGACATGTACTGGTTAGACTTATGATATCCATTTCCGGATGGCATGTAAATGTACTTTCCACTTTTCATTGACATAATGAAGTTATAGAGTGAATGTAAACACTCATATGTAATGGTTTACAGTTTTATTTCTTCTTATCTTGAGAGAGGATGAATCTATCTGGTGACATGGTGGAAACTGATCACTGCTGGGTACAGAAAGAAAATGGTATGTAATAAGGTGACAAATTATCGTCTTATAACTTCTTCCTCGCATCCTAGAGCTCCTGAGTCGGACAACGTTTTGTTGGTTCTCCGCAAGATGCTCATAATCAACATTATAATTATGAGTGGCGTATTCCAAAACTTGATCTGATAATAATCACAGCTTAATCATACGTAAGCATATTTATCAAATTTGACAGCTTCTTTTAACAGTTGGTGTTATAACTATTAATACTACACATTTAAATTGTTACAAAAGTAAGGGAAAGTTGACTATATAATGAAATCGTATGGAGATTGTGAGTGGCAAATTGTCATATGCACTTTCACTTTCCGGGCTTTCCTCTTTTGTATCCATTCATATTTCTCAGTTACACTGCATTCTTCTGCTTTGACGTTAAGGAAGCATATTTGAAGAGTGTCTTTGTCAGCCGGCCAAGCACTTTCTTGGTCTCTTTATGGAGAGTTTTTATGGAAAGATATTATTGCGAGAGAGATTCATGCTAGACATTACTGGGTAGTCAGGAGTTCTTTGCATATTCCATTTTTTATTGCCACCGTTAGTGGAAGCCACAACAAGCACAAAGGTGTATAGATAAAGAGAAAAACAAATGTACAAAAGGTGCATGAGGCACATGCAGAAAACAACGAGATGCAGAATCACATATGGTAGCTAGAAAACTCCAAAGCTAAAATAATTCTTTAATAAAGAGTTCTCGAAGAAAGAATATGTTACCTCATAGAGAACAGTGTGGGACCAGGGAACATCTATATGCCCCGAGAGAATGTCATTCACTCCTTCCCTGGAGAATTCCCTCGATGAATCATTGAATCCATCTTCAATGAAAGTTGATGCTCCAGCTGGTTTGGTTTGTGGGTCCTGGTTAAAGCCTTATGTGAGCTCGAACTCAACTTGACGTGACAATTCCAAGGCACTGAATGGTCTGCCCGCATCATTGTCCACTGGTGAGTACTGTGAGAGGGTGAAATAAGAAGATCCTTCTTCATATGGAAAAGCGGTATTCTTGAAACTCGTTATCTTAAACGAGGGGTTGGTTCACCGTAACTCACGGAGTTCACATGATAGCTTCCCCTTTTGGACTCCCAGTGGATAACCATGAGTCGCCACAGTGGATTACTGTAAAAGCATTCCTTTTCTGGGGTGCTTGGTCAACAAGCTTCATAACCCACTGACAGAAATAAGGATGTAGACAATATCCAGGAAAGAAGAAGTTAAGTTTGAGCTGATGATTACCGCTAGCTCTGCGGCACTGCCCCAAGCAGTAAGTTCGGTTCAGAAGATAAAGTGCGGGGATAGAAAGGAGGTATCATTGAGAATAAAAGGTCCATCAGTCCCTGGAACCCCCACGAATTCGGAGCCACTCATTCCCCAGAAGCGTCAGGGTAAGGAGCTGAAGCTAACCAGTGATCCTGATTCCTAACCAGATGAGGACAAGAGAGTTCACACCATTAGATGGCCACGTCTCGCTTTTCGGACCAATAGGAGAAGTTCAGCCTTTGGGAGATCTGAAGGTCCTTCAGGTCAGATTAACCGACACTACTGACGGCAGCAGACTTCTCATTGGCGGAAGTGTATTATTTATAGTAGATTTGGAGTAAAGAATTAGTACTCAAACTTTTCTCGTGGTGTCCATGGGAGGGCTGAGTAGTATGATGATTTGCGGGTGCCTCGTGCATTGTTATTTTACGACTTTCTTTTCTTTGTACACTCCAACAAGTAATATCGAGAAAGTTGCGAGTTTTGACTTCGTATGACCAGCAAAGACTGTGTTCCCGCACTCTCGCTATTCCAACCCAAATTTGGTCAATCAGGACCAAAACCGAAAGTTCTCACACTTACTTTTTCACACAATTCCTCCAACTTCCTCGGCGTTCCTTCCGTCTTCTCCTCGTTGTCTATCCTGTTTCTCATACAAGTGGACTGGGATGAAAAGTTCCTGTTCGCCTTGGCATCCAACTTGAGTACTGTGGTCACACGAGGAGCATCTATCCCCTTACGTAGTTGATACCAAAGAGATATCTGTTTCTCACGGAGTTATTATTTATTATATACAGTAGTTTCATTATTCCTATTTGATATTTACACGTCACTGGTCTGGGTTCCTTCTGTACAAACCATAGTTACTGTGTTCGTCTGGGTCAGCTCCGGTATTCGTTCTTGTTCTCAAGTGGGAAGGTGATTATAGACAGTCGAGTGAGTATGGGGAACCCAGGTTTACTTTAAAGAAAACACTACGTAGGTTCTGTACAAACCATAGTTACAGTGTTTGTCTGGGTCAGCTCCGGTATTCGTTTCTTGTTCTCAAGTGGGAAGGTGATTGCAGACAGTCGAGTGAGTATGGGGAACCCTGGTTTACTTTAAAGAAAACACGACGTAGGTTTTTCTCGTACACATACACAGATGGTCGCCTCTGACAGTGAGCTTTGTCGGATCATAACAGGCATGGAATCTAACTTGAATAGTGCACTACCTTCCAAGTTCTCAATCTCACTCGAAACTTCGAAGTCCTCCGATGGAGGGTGGTTACCACTCTCCAGGCATTATATTGTAACCACTGCTTGTCTCATCTCACACTCAATCTGCACGTGAAGAAGAGTAGAGCAGAGTAGAGCCAAAACCAACATCTCGATGTCTCTGAAAGTCCACTGATATGGTTCGAACTTTTCCACTAACACCATTCTAATGCGGATAATCAAATGATGTAGACGCAGAAATTATGTGGACCACATTAGATAACTATTTTTCAAGTTTGGTGATTGATGGATTTGCAATCCTAACTGACTCGTTGTAACCCCAATGTATATTGTTTATATTAATAGATTTTAAACCCATTGTATTTTGTAGACAAGAATAGATTCTATGAATATGCATGCTGATGAATTCCCGATATTACTGTTATCGGGAATATATATATATTTTTAAATAAAATATATATACTAAGTAAGTATAAATAATTAAAATATTTTATAAAAATTATCTATTAATTCATACCTAGAAACATGAGGAGAGTAAGAAATAATCCATAAGTCTTGACCCAAGTGCCGCGCTTTAGAAGATATAAATTTATGAATTAATACTTATTAATTTATGAATTAATACTAAAATTAATTTAATACGTAATCTTTTCTACCAGAAGGGTTAGATATTAAATTAAAATCCTCCGTCCGAAGATGGAGAAGGTGAATATGCAGATGCTCTGAGTCTATAGTTTTCTGAGGATCGTTCTGCTCGTGAAGAAAAATGTGATATTGTATTATTTGAGCTTGGATCATATTCCGAATTTCAAATTAGTTCTATTTTTATCATATTTTCTTTCAAGTTCTAAATATCTATGATATATGTTTCATTTGAACTGATCTAGAGGTGGCACCTCTAGTACAACCATGCACGACTTTTCTTAATCTCCACTAACCAATCGAGTGATCATGAAAAATATATAAGAGTTTCTAAGCTGAGCACCGATTCGATCGGTGTTGGATGGCATTATTTTGGCTTTACAAGAAAAAAGTATTAATCTACCAAGGTGATAATTAATAATCAAATCTAGAAGACCACTCTTTAACACGAAAAGACACTTTCGGCCAAAAGTGAGGTCCATAGCAACCAAGACGAAGATTCCCTCGTTTAGCAAGTACAACAACCGCTTTGGTTGAGAAACAGTGTTGCTGAAATATGTTAAACAGCTAATCGGTATGAATAGGTACTACCACGTAATTTAACTTTACTGTGTCTCGCCCTTATTTTATTTTACTGTTTAATCAACAAAAACCTTTATTATCACAAAGTGAGCACAAAGGTCACAACCACCTTAGTAAAGTAACTTCGACTGTACAGTCCAAGGTGTCCCCTGACCATTAAAAGTAACTCATAACTCCACCTATCGTCCCTCCATCCGGAAGTAAGTTATGTATAGGAACTGTACAGATCCTTTACATCGTAACGCGTTTAATTTTCCCAGGTGACAATTAAGGTTTGTAGCTTTATGGGGGGGTTAGTTAAACGTTGAGAACTGGGATTCCCTAACAACGCGGAACGAGTTCTCTTCACCCCTCTTACCCACCACATTCAACTGCAAGTCTCTAGCGTACTTTAGCCAAATAAAGTGGTTCTCCTGTAGGGAATCCACATGTCACTGTTAAGTGTGACTCCATGAGGAGAAAGGTCAAAGCACTTCATAACAGTTTCTTCGCGTCTTGCTTTATTTGTCATGTGTTAGGATAGAGCATCGCCGCCAACTTGGAGGACAAGGACCATACATCCACGATTGTAGCCAAGAACTTAGCGTTGTGATTACCTGGTTGTGTCTCCGTTTCATCATCCCAACTGCCTTTCAAAGTGAACGCAGTTCGGGGTTATGCGAAAGGACATCTCTGGACTATTTGGTCGCTACTGTACTCTGTATAGTTAACGGAGATTTTGTTGCTCTTGAACTGGAGTGAATAGCATATGGACACGCGGTGGACTTCAAGTAGAGAAGAGCTAGGCAAGTAGTTAACGCTAGACGTGTCGACGGATGGAGAAACCAATCTAGTTTGGCTGCTGTTTTGGGAATTTATCACTGACGTCTTCCAGAAATATTGTTTCACCGTGGTGGATGTCAGACTTTCATCCGGAAATAATACACCATACGTTGTCATATACGGAGGAGGACAGATTGCTCTGTCCAGTATCTGGCCTGGATCGGACGGTCCAGCAGTTTGGCGCATAGTCGCTAGATTAGTCCCAATCCTCCAATATAGAGCTTAGGAGTAATCTCTGTTCTAGCCGTACTTGGACTTGTAGTATACTGAACAAATTAGATAAGTAAGTAGCGCCTAGTGAGACAGATACAGCTTGTTTTTTTCTCGTAACGACGCCACAATGAGTCGTGTCACCGTCTTTTCGGGTCACAGGCACGTAGTAGAGGACTCCCGGGAGGTAACTGCCCCACCCAACTCCGTTTTGGCCTACCTTTTGCTATGGAACTTTATGTAGCCGGTAACTACTACCAATACACAGGCTAAACCCGAGGAGCTGCGACCTCAAGCCGCCACGGCTACAGGCGGATCGGGCACGACGTGCGCTTTTGTAACTAAATGGGCTTGATTGTTGAAGTTTCAACGAATCATAATTCACCTGACTGTGCGATATGGTTCCGTCGGGTTACTATTGGACTAGACTCGCGGTAAACGTGGAGGCAGGCCACAGGTTGGATGGTTCCGGTCGACAGATTTGCTTCGACGTCAGCATATGAGTAATCTCATACTTTGGGGTGGCGGTAGGTAATCACACGGACTCGACGTTACAGAACACTTAATTACCTTGATGATGGATGCTAATGATTCTTGGCCGTCCATCTTCAGTCCGTCAAAAAGGGCTGTCGTCAACTGTTGAGTACATGAGGTTTTCCCGCCGCTAAACTAGCGGCAGTGTGTACAATGGAGGAGGCGAGCGAACTTGGAACATGTAAGGTTGGCTATTGATAATCGCTACTACATGCAATCAAGTGGATAGAATCGTCACAATCAGGTGTGGACGGAACCAAAGTTTGTTTTTCATTTCATCATGTAGGGAGAGGCCTGTTGAAAGAAGGACATCGGTTCTCTCGAGCGTTAGTGACCTGTTATACGCAGTCATTTCAAATTAATAAGTAGAGTTCACTTTTTCTACTTACAAAACAGTTTTGAAGTAAAGAGTCTTATGCAAACATATAATCATGTATTTATTTGGAAATTAATTAATTTAAACAGAACAATTATTAAAGTTTTATTGTGCATTATTGTAATTAGATATTTGTTCGTGCAAAATTGTGGATTGAGTATTTGTGGCAAGATACTCAATCTCACCTTCCAGATCTTCTCCTTCGCAAGAACCATTTATCCATCTTTAGAGTCAAAATAATTTTAGCAAAACTGAGCAGATCTCAGTTTGCTGTTTCATTTACCTTGAATAATTTTGATTCTAGTGGGATATAGTTTGTAACTCTGTCTCTTTCTTTTTTCTCCTCCCACAAATGAGCATTAACATGTAGAGCAATAGCGTCCCAAACTACAGAATAAGTTTGCTTTGTCATTCTTTCTTTAATAAAATCGTTGATATCATGTGGATACTGTCTATCTTTAAACTTTAGTCATTTCTCCAGGGACTTTAGTACTTAACCACAAACGTGATCTGAATACTGTATATGCAAATTTCCTCCCTAAGACAGGTAATGCCTTAATCGGACCTCTGCGCGCTCTCTTCGACTTGATCAGACCTTTAAAGTGCGCGCTTACTTACTCAGACCTCACCCCTCTCAGGTGAGAGGTCTGAGTACCAGTCAGAAGACGGTCATCATCTGTTCTTGATTGTTTTCTTACAAATGATACAAGGCGAGATGTATGTTACTGATTTTTCTTTTCACAGTGAGAAACGGTACAGGTCTGATCAAGTAAACTCACTCTTTCGGGGTCTGATTAAGTTTAACAGAGAGCGCGGGGGTCCGATTAAGTCAATACCTGTCCCTAGCAACAACAGAAATACTTAGGAAAGATGTGAATAGGACATAATTTATGCCATCTTCAGCATGACACTATTTTTTGCCGAGCAAATTAATGAAGTTCTCTCCTCAACTACAATCGAAGCATATGCATAACATCACAATAGAAGTGCATGCGCAGCCAATTGTAGCACGCAGTTTCACTTGGAAATTCTAGAATAGAAAATACGACAAATCTCTACACTTTATGAAGGGGTAGTAGAAAATGCTACCGAGTCTCTTCACTTTCTTCATGAAATCATATCATTACACTATGCATAGCAGAAAGCCACGATGTCCCCTCGATGCGGCCGCCCCTGTGGGAGGCTTAGCCAATCTGTAGGATATGAGGAAGGATCCTGAAAGGCATGAACTGACGGACGTGGGTAATCAACAGCACAATATTTAACACCTCAAATATTCCCATGCCTTGAGCCCGTGGTGGGTTAGGAGATTTCCGGTGTGATCTACTTTTAATTTCGTGCTTTCCCTGCCCGTTTCGGTTTGGCCGCTCCTGAACTGACGCCAGTCCTCCGCTCTGGCCTTTGTCGTCGGATGCGCTGGAAACATGCTCATGCTACTCGTCCGCTGTGCAGGTGATTTGTGGATCGAATATTAAGCTCCATGTCACGAGAGAAAGGTCAAAGTGTCCAGACGCCCAATAAGTTGTGAGCATTCAAAGGATAATCAGGTGCAGTTCGGTGAAGAATCCGATATAATGCTTTTGTAAGTGCAAGATCAGTCCTCGTGGAATCAACATGCGAGAGTGAACAGGAATCTACAGCGTCCGGGGTCGTAAACTTGCACGAACTGTCAAGTTGAGAGGACTAGAGTATGAGTGGTCTCACGAATCATATAACTCGCCACATCTCGTGAACAGGAATGTGACCACGACCTACTAAACAGTTGAGATTCAGGAGTTGTGTACAATTAGAATCCTTCTTAGGTCGTGTAAGCAGCCTACGTTGGGTTAGATCAACACGAACATAATCAATCATCCTCGTCAGGAAAACGAGTGCTAAAGTTTCAGAATCGCTCATCATCATCATCATCATCATCATCATATATGGCGCACAGCTGAAATCGACCTCCTTCACATCATAACCCTCGCTACATAGCGTAGCTCTACAGGAACTGTGGGTCACCACCACCTAGAAATAAATATAAGTCTGGGTGGAAACAGATCATACCTGGCTATTGTATATTTTTTCGTGCTTCTCGACTGAAAAGCATGTGGTGAATCATGTGGCTATGAAGAGTAGAGTCACGGGACACACAGAAGGGGAAAACTTTACTCATGGAACCTGTCCATGAGTTCCACCCCTGCTCTACAGTTGCAACTTCTAGATGAATGATACAGTATCAGGCTCCGAGAAATGAGGGTCACATGACATCAATTTTAGGCTCGTGAAATTTAGAACTTTCTTCCATTTTCTTCATAACCCACGCGTGTATCCCAACATCAGGAGCTCATGTGGAACATAATCGACACTCTCGATTCATGTGCGCTACACACTTTTGGTTTTCTATTTCAGATTCCTAAGGGGTTACTTTACTTAATTTTGTGTGCGCTATGGGAATCCTCTTATCGGCCTAGTTCCCCTTCCCATAGCTTTAGGTGATTTCCTTTCCCTTTTGACCTTTTTGCGCGCAGAGTAGCATTATGTGCAAGATGACAATGGTAAGGTTCTACTAGTAAAAGAAGCAGCCTGCACAAAAGCCGAAATTCCCCACTAAGTTGATACTGAGGGTGGACTTCAACCGTAATAGACAGAGTTTAATAGCAGGAAAACCTTGAAAACATGAAGTGGAGGTAAGCTCTCCCTCAGTCCCTCATAGTACTTAGAGCCGGGTTATTATTACGAATGGGGGGAGCCCCAAGGAAAGAGTTTCTGAAGGGGAACCTATTCATTAGGATAGTCTCTCCCTATGTTTTATGTGTTTCTAGAACCTGCACCAAGTTACACCTTGGGGTGGGTTACAAAGGATATTTTCATGAATATGGTTATAAATATAGAATATTTAGTTGTAATGAAATTGTTCACGTAGTAGAAGGAAAATGAAGTTACGGTCAAGTATAACGGAAAATAAAGGCGAATAATCTCACAACATGAACTTTTCTGTTAAGATGCAGACAAATTTTGATACCAGATCGTGTATAAAAAACAAGAAAATAAAAACTAATGAGTTGATGGTTACTCTTCCGGTAAGGACGGTCCCAGCGTTGAGGTGCTAGAGATATGACATTCCCAACTGTACTTTCAGTCACATGTTTCCAGTTGTTAAAAGAGTGGATAATGTGGTTAAGAACGGATTCGAATCAAATGTAATGATATTCGATTCTTAGAAGCATAGCGCTAAATAAGAGAAAAAAGAAAAGAAGAGAAACATTCGATTGGATTTATCGATTTACGAGGAGTGATGGTTCGTATAATAGTATGGCTGAACAGAAATATTTCCCTTCATCAGAATGAACAGGAATCCCAGTACAATAGCGGCGGGGCAAGTAAATTCCCAGTTTCACAAGGACCGGTAGTAGTAAGTACTTTGACCATGATTGGTCTTTCACCAACCAAGATGCACAGTCATCCATCATAGGACTTCCAAGGCAATCACGAGAACTTGGAGACCATTACGCATTGAATTCGTGGCTGTTTTGTAGCGCAATCCTCCCGCTCACTACAAGTGTGTGCGGGTGGAGATCTAGATCTCAGCTCTGCCAACCCCGTAAAGTACCTTTCGGCTTGACCACCGTATTGCAGGTACCACGGTCACCAAATAGAAGCGTAAGAAGTTATATTCAGCAGCTTGACTAGTCATACCGTCACGTCTTTGCATACCAGCATACCAGAACTCATAACTCACAATTCCTCTTCTTTTAGGACATCATAACAAAAGGACAAACAGATCTATAGTCTTCGTGAATAAGCATTCCCTTTGGTGAACTTCTGCTCTGCTCTCTGATACGGAAAAATATGTCAATGCTATATAAACATTTTATATGAAGTTGTTATGAAAAGTTAGATTTCTCTGTAAGCATTAAATAATAACCTCATCTAGAGTTGCAGGCCGATCCAGACATAACCCATAGATCAAGCGTGAACACACGCTTCTTAAATATAATGTGTGAGTATAATAAATACATATTAATTAAATTTTTTAATTTTAATAGATAATAAACTTTACCGTGAATAAACATACCTAACTTCCTTTGGAGAACTTCCTCTCCCTTTGTGTTATCTTACTGATATGTAAGCTAACTTACTTCCTTGAAACTTAATTAGAGTACGATTTACTTAACTTTCGATAGTTTTCTTAAGCCAGTTGACAATTTACAGAACCCAAGGTCAGATTTAGAAACAGGAACAGCATAGCCGCGGGTATCGGTGTCTGCATCAAGTTTAAACTGTTGTTTAGCTAACGGACGTAAGTCATGAAATGAATAGGCAGCTGGATCAGTCGGTTGATTGATTCATCAAGTCGTGGAATTTGCTTGGCCTGGACATTACACGACGGACACAAATACTGTGGCAAATTATGGAAGGAACTGATTGATGTTGAAACGGAGCTGTATTATAGAGGCGTGACGAGATATTATTCTCGCGAGACATCACGCATTCGTGCGCTAGTGCGCGAGGGTGCTCTTGTTGACTTCATTTCCGCATGTATCACTTCATTTTGCCCTACATCATCTCGTGCATGCACAACCGTCACTTGCCCTGACAGTCACCATCATGCGCGGTGTGAAGTTTCTTGTTGATCTCCGCGTGAGTCGATATGATATCCGCTGTACAACGAGCACACTTAGGACAAGAGCTGACAACGCACAAATGTTCTCCATAATCTGGGAAGCAGCACAAGTTACAACACTTATATGTTCGCCCTACCTGCGACACTCCCGAATCTTTTGATGATTCATCAATCGACGCTCGACCACCCCGGCTCGCAGCGGTGCTGAAATCTATCGAATGGTCCATGTTCAATCACCGCTCATGTTTTTGTGTTTAGGGCTAGCTTCAAGTGTATAATAGCGCACCATCGTCAACTAGGAGTAAGATAACACGTCTTAGCAATAGTCATACCGCTATTGGAATTTCATTTCATTTTCTTGGAATCTCGCGATTCTAGCATGAATTCTAACTGTTGACGAACAACACTATATTGGTCTGCAGGATCATTAAGAGCACTATTTGATTTTGGCCGATTCTTTCATGGTACATAAATTTCGACAGCGCCTTTTCTAGGGTAGAAGTCGTTGTTGGACGAAGATCAGCCCGAAAGGAGGTGTTCAAAGTTCGAGTGGTACAAACAAAATAGTTGATTGAACGTGAACGAGTGTGGAGAGATTCGAGTAGGACTGAAATTTTAGTTTCAAAGTAATTTGTGGACGAGCTTTTCTTGAAATTAATACCTTCACGGAGAAAAGGTTCTTAAGGAAAGAGGAACATCACTCTGGTTTCAATGGGCTGTTTTATGGATGATGCTGAAAGTAACGTGGAAGCTTGTTTGTAACGTGGAAGCACCAAACGATCCGCGAGTTCCGACCCTACAAGTACTCTGAAACGGATCCAAACGTCGTTAAATTCCATTACTGTTGATTACTTGGAACTGATGGGATGATGCACACTGGAATTCTTCAACGCTCCAGCCGTGAAGTAGTAGGAGCAGCACCTCCATCATACAGTTATTTGCCCTGGAATTAAGGTTTGTAGCATGCGGTACTATGATTTTTATGGAGTGAGAGAATGGTCCCATGCCACTAGCTTCCGCAAGTCTGGGTCGGGGCGTTCATTCTGCCACTTTTCATAGTGAAACGGACTCTTTTACCAGTACGTATGGAGAATGTGAGTGTTCCCACCTTTGGGAGTTTATCAAGCCTTCAAGCTAGATGCCTTCCTCTCGTTCGCGTATATGGATGTTCTTCAAGACTACGACAGTAAGGATGACTCAAAGATTCACTGCAGTCACCTGACAAGGTCAGTGCTAGTCTACCTGGACTCATGTCGCTTTTGGTGCTGAAATGCATGTTCGCACCCACTGCATATGGAGAATGTGATAGCTCCTGTTTCGTAGATGAATGGCAAGTTCTGGAAAGTTCTACTTTTGACAAAGTTTGGTTCCTTCCTCCCCCTTTTCCGCTTTATATGTTTTCCCTCTAAAACTACTTGAGGTTACGTACGCAGCATGTAACAGTCTTGACCTGAAGTGAAAGGCCAAATTTCTCCTGTTTGCGTCTTCTCAGGAGTGATACTGATATTTCTCTTTCAAATATTAGAAAAGTCATCATCATCACTCCTAAAGTACTTCCTTATACTGTCATGAATGCATTGCGGGGCATCAACAGGACAAAGGCCACTTCAGTGGTAGAATGACTTCTGCAGAGTAAGTCGAGTAACTTTCTAAAGAGACTGGGTAACACGAGTAATCAACTAACTTACTTTTCTCACTAGGGTTTAGTAGCGTACTGCATCCGGTGAATGTGCTACTTCTTGATTTATACTTTCTATACTTGGTGCACGATGAACTACACTGAAGTGACTAACAAACCACACGGATTTGCAAACTTAGAGTTCACTTGTTTCGACAAGTATGGGGTAATGGAAGGTCTTGCTTCCA
Organism: Asterella californica; assembly: GCA_036924285.1. Lineage (NCBI taxonomy): Eukaryota > Viridiplantae > Streptophyta > Marchantiopsida > Marchantiales > Aytoniaceae > Asterella > Asterella californica. The sequence goes on along the minus strand of JAYKYS010000006.1, from coordinate 26,386,018 downwards.
CAGCATCATTGCAGTGGAGGAGTTATTTGCTGACACAACAAGGTCCTTGTGTGACCAGTAACGAGGTCTTTTCGTGCGCATTTCAGGAGCCAAAAGTGTGTGAACCATGCATGAGTAGGATATCCATTCGTATAATCCAGAAGGTCAAAGGAGCTGGTTTCCTTTCTGCCAGTCAGTAAGAACTGTTCGGTAGACGCTGGAAAGCTCAATAAACTGGTGGAGTACCTTCAGTAAACTGGTGGAGCACACTTGCAGTGAACTGGAGAGTTTCAAGGCAGACGAGTACTTGCAAGTATTGTGAGTAAGTTTCTCCTCACATAGACCTCTTTTGGTAAGTAATCAAAGAGAACACGCGACGCAATGAATAGCCAAAGGATGGAAAGACCCCAGTAATCAAAGCAAGGGTGAATCACTTCTGAAAAGAAAGGTGGAATGTTTAGGTAATCAATTTGAAGTACTTCTGGGAAGAAATCTCATACACAGGTCAGAAATATCGTAGCGACGACTAATCTTACTTAAAAGTAATGAAGAAATATCAGAACTGTTTCTCCGCTTAGCCATTTGAGTTACAGTCGTAAGTGAATCATAAAATCTGTTTGAGAATCGACTGTTTACAAGGTTATTCGCCAATGACAAAGTAACGTTACACGATAAAATTTACGGTTTTCGTCCTGTATACTACTTAAGTTCGCCTAGTATTCCAAACTGAAAAAGTGAAGTCAGATTCCAGAAAGTAACTGCAATGAGCCAAATTAACGGTATCTTTCCTTACAGCTGTGCTTTCAGACCTCCAAAGGTGCCTTCAGAGTGATTTGTCAAAGACAATCGTACCAAGATGCTACGAGAGCAGCAACAGATTCCAAGCTGACTTATTGCATCAACCACGGGAATCTGAAGAACAGAGTCTGGTGAGTCCAGAGTCAGGTGACAAAGAAATCAAACAAGAAACGACGGGAGCCCTCTTTTACAGCGTTCTAGAAATGATAAAACTTCTGAACTGCCACCCTTCAACTTGTTAGCGCCACAAGACTGAAGGTGAGGTGAGAAAAGTGATTCATTCCTGAAAATCAAATGTTGTACTTGATTATGACTATGCTCCGATAGTCATCTTTTATGAAGGTGGATAGCAGCGCAGTGCAAGAACTACCCACATATACTTGAATCACATGTTACAGTATGATCGTTTCACTGTGAAGTTGTTCTCATTTCCTGTATTTCATTCCATGCTCTCTCTTGTTAAACGCGGACTTCACTATAGGTTTTCATTTAGACGGAGCTACGTGACAATGGCAGTTTTTTGATTGATCATATATATATTGATCATATGGCAGTATACCGAATATATATATATATTCGGTATACTGCCATCGAAAAGAAATACCGGTCGCTATGTTCACCTTTTTACAGGATTGCGAATGATTATGATCCTAGTAAGCATCATTTGAAATCCTCCTAATAGGAGAATCTGGTCGAAACAGCAAGGTGGAAGAAAGATATCATAAATCTGGATGGGAAGTAAAGTATAATCCAGATGTTCTAGGATCATGCACTTGTATCCTCTTGTTGTTTCCGCTAGAAGACCTCTCTAACTGATACAGGTGATAAGACTTGGACAATAAAACGAGGTACTTCTGCACCGTACTGGACCAACATTCTGTTATTTTTGAAAGTAACGAGGAGCAGGCAGGGAAATCATGCAGAGTATCTATATGTACGAATGTCGTTTTCGAGTTGAGATAGTGGGATCTTAATGAGGGACGAGAAAGAATTGGTTGTTTCTGGTCTAGAGGAGAGGAAGTCATATCCTGCTACTAGAGACAAACAAACAATGAAGATGTTTGTCCAAAGTTTCAGTCCGTACTGCCTGCTTCACTTTAAATGTAGCCAATACCTGATTAGGCGCAAGTATTTCAGTTTGAGAGGAGACAAATGACTGGGAAATGAAACGACGACAAATGTTCGATTCCAAGCTCAGGATAAACAGCCCGCCAGTCCCACTCAGACGGGGAGAAAACACAAGGATGTTGCCGGACAATACACTTTCTCTAGAGGGTTGGCAAATATCCGCCCTTGGAATACGTTAACACGCTAGGCTCACAACACATGGTACAACCCTCGCAAGTCCTTGAGGGCACGAACTTCCAGACAAAAGCAAACAACCAATTGTGTTTTGACTAGTAGTAGTGAAGACTTCTATCAGTTCTATCTTCTTCTACTGATGGCGGCCACTGCGACCAATCTGTAGTGCTTCTCTCTCATGCCTCTCATTGGCTGCACATCAAATCGGTTTCCAGGTAACGAAACAAAATGGTATGATCTCTACGACCTCGTATCTCACTTACACGACGATATCACTCGAGTTAGATCTCAAAGATCCTCAAGAGTCTCAGACGGCTCTTCCATTCAGACTTTTCTCAGCAAAACAATTGAAACTTCCAAACGTGCAGCAATCACAGTCCAACATTCCCAGGACCTAGTTGTCTTTTGTTCTGTCTTTCTTTCAGGTTTAAACTAACCCTCTGTAAGGTTCAAACGAAATCCCTAAAAGTCAGATGTGGTAAATGCAGAATCCACAATCCAACAGCCCGGTGAAATTACTCTTCCGCAATGACCAGCCTGACAAAGCGGACCCAACGATCCAGTAGGATTCCAACCACGAGACGGAATTCTATCTTGTCTCTTCTGGTTTACATGAAGACAAAGAGGAAGGAGATCTTTACTTCTTCGGTAAACATGACGTCGGTCGTATGACAGAAGGAACGAGGAAACCGCCACAGAAGGCAAGTGTGCCTGTCTGAAGATGAATTTGACGGAGCTCCCTGTGGTAGAAGGGGAGAATGATAGCCGTGTTTCCCTTCATTCGTGATAACTATGACGTACAGTCATTTGCCCGAGCTGTAGAACATCCCAAAGAAGATTACCGAGATGCCATCTTTGAAATTTCGTGGGAGATAGATCTGAATGAGATCAGATTCCTCTGACGAATTTGGAAGGGAATGTAAGTTGCCCAAACAGTTCCGTGAACATCTACTGCCCTTGATGATAAACATGACGAAAGAAATGAGAAAGATCGGAAAGGAAAATCACATGATCGACATGACGTAGATTCTGTGGTCGACACAGTTGGAGGAGGACACTTACAAAGCATTATCTGGATTGATGGAGTTCTACTCCCACTCAATTCTCATCACCATAACGTTTTGCTACGGAGCGGCCACATCTACCGGATTCGCAACTTTTCAGCTCAATTGGTTATATCTTCGTCCCGCTTATGGTATTAGTGGAGAGGCAAAGGCTTAGCAGGTCTTCTTCCACTAAAATTCTAATCCGGCCGGTCATCATTTATTTACTTTCCAGAATTGCCTAGCCAGAAACTAATATTATTTGGTTTGTCGTCATCATCAGCGTCTGACTTGAGCGGCAAGAAAATAGCTTTTTATTTCGTTACAAACTTGAGAAAATATCTGTATATAGTAAATGCGACCTTCGCGATTTGAATGCCTAGTCTGACGAGTACTGGAGCTCCGAGTGTGCACACCTGCAAGCGCCTCTTTGACAACCAATCGATTGGCGCCGTACATATCCGCGAGGAAGCAAATATAGCGTTGGCGAATGAGGTAAGAGGCTTTCCGGCACATGGTCTACGAACAAATACCGATAGGCCAGACAGCGAGCCGTCCGGCGAGGATAATTTTAAATCCGGGCCAGCTGCGGATACAAAAATTTCGTACCTCTTTTGGACTCTGGGCAGCGAGCCGCACATTGGCTCGGCGAGTGAAATGAAACAGCCTGGGAACCCAAGAAGCCTGCAATTGGCCCTACCTGGACGCCTGTTTCTTCCCCCGGGCCACTCGAGCTCGGGGCCTGCAAGTCTCTTAGGGCATCTCCACCGGAGCACTGTAAATGCCTCGGCACTGTAAACCGTCCCCGTAACCAGTCGCCTTCTTGGCGTGATGGATGAGAAAAGAAAGTAAATGGCAAGTTTTCACTGTAAATTCGTCTCGAGTACCGTCCCGGTAAACGTCCACGCTAAACTTGAATACCATGTCAAGTTTTGAGGAGACTGGGAACTGGTACTTCCCGGGCCATTTCCAGTGTTCGGGTGGAGATGCCCTAAGGGGGAGGCTTGGGCAGGCCCGCCATCGCTAGCGTCCTTTCCCTTTCTCTCTCTCTCTCGCCCGATCTTTCGCTCTTCTCGCTCCCTCGAGTCGCGCCTTCTCAATGGCTCGATTCCAGAGGCTGAGCGTCCCCTCGGGGCTTGGTCTACTTTGGGTGGGAAGCGTAGGAAAGGAAGGGAAGAGATGATAGAATGGTGGGAAGCTCAAGGAAGGATAAAGATGAATCAGAATTGTCGGATTCAAGGAACCGACAGGAAGTGGAGATTCTTGGAATTTTGACCAACCTGACTACGAGTCAGCACGAGTTGTAGAATCGTAGGTCTTGGATTGAAGCTCGTAGAGTTTTAAGGATCGTGCTCGGGCTTTAGCAGTCATCATATTCTTATGCGTAAGTTTATGCTGACCTCGAAGTGTACATCTTATCTTATTCTCTGCTTACTCGTTAACAGTTCTTACGGTTAGGTTTCACTTCCATAATTTCCATTCACCATATTTCACCTCAATTGCAGCCCTTCTCTTGGAGCAGAGAACCCTGTTCTGTAAAGTTCGTACTCTACAGCGAGGACCCGTTTCTGCAAAGGAATGGTTGAACATTCTCTTCGCGAATTCGAAGTTTGCTATAGAAAGGAAACACTGTTGAGTGCCAAAGAAATGGGCTTCAAGTTCGTGTGGAAGGTTCAGGGCCCTGGATCGGAGAGTCCGATGTCCCGTCGCCAGGTCGCCGGGTCCAGATTGATTTTTTCTTCAGAACACCAAGAGAACTCAGCGAATGATGATTCATTTCTAATGAGAACACCGTAATTTTAATACATTCGCAGAGAACGGCAAAACGCGAGTGTTACATACTCCAGAATATAGTGTGGAAACCTCATCTTGCACCCACCGGTGTCTGCTTTGAAGCCATCGACTCCAAGTTCAGTCTGGACTCTGATGGTTACAACCGAGTTCAAGAATCGCTCGAATTACCGTTAACCGACAACAATGAATCGTCTTGCCAGTTTATTGGCTCTATTGTATAGAGCCCCTTACATTTGGACGTGGAAGTAAACATAAAGAACACGCAATGAACAGCCAACGGATGGAAAGACCCAATCAAGCCGTACAAGGGAAAGAAGGACCCGAAGGGAGGAAGAACACCTGGGCTAAACCCCGCTATCAGTAGCTCTAATGTCGCAAATCGCCCCTAATATATCACACACGAGTCAAAACTCCTGTATACAATACAACAGGTGCACATGAAGTAGCATCGAAGTAGGAAACAGGAACAGAATACCTCGGTATATATGAGATCAGGTTTTCTCTAACCTGTAAATGAAGTTGAAGATCATTCAGATGTTTAATAAGACTAGTTATTTACCTATTAAGAATATAGCCTACAGCTGCAACTCAAACAACCTTGTTCTCTCTGTCATCCCATAGACAAGAGTTTCGAGAAGCTTCTTAGGGGAGAGAGATGTATATGCGAGTTGTGTGTCAACTGTAGCTTGCTTGGTGCTCCTCGTTTGATATTTTCAGCCCAGGTACGTGTCCCCGCAAAGCGAAACAGTAACATATACGGTGACGTATTTACAAGGGACTCAGCCTGACGTACCTGTCGTACGTTACTGCAAAGAAAGAACTCATCGATGTTCCCCGGTCCTCAATGAGCAAAAGTTGACTTCATAGTTGACTGTCACAATGAAGTTGTAGTTGGTTCATTCTTGAAGGAGAGGGAAATCATAACTCGCCTCATACATGTGCCAGTTCCCAAAGTTTCGCTCCAATCCCAAGTCACCCTCGAAGCTCGCAGGCGGGGAGGCCGTTTCACCTGGTCGTACTGTCAAAAAGGCTCGCTAGCGCTGTTCGTTTGTTCAGGGCCTTCATACATGTACATAATCTAGTTGTGCCACTCAGGGAAAGAAAGTCTGTATGCATTTACATTCTTTGGAGTCACACTGAGTGGGTCAGGGAATCAGGGGACGGCCCAGAACATCACGAACAGTTGTGAGGTTTCACTAGTACATCGACGATTTGGCCGGCTGGTTCAGACCGCCTGACATAGGAGAATTCAAGAAAGTAGTTTAAGAAATATCTTGTGTTCAAGATTTGTCTTCTCACTTCTGCCAAGATTGTTCCGCACTTAACGCAATGGCTACTCCTGTTATGGTCTTTAGCAAGAAGGAGAAGTGCTTTTCTTCGTGAATCTACTACTACTGGTTGAATTTTCAGCCTATGTCCAGCAGCCAAGCTGCAGTGCTAGGGAATGGGATAGGATAGCAGCAAAACCACAAATGATGTTGATCGGAGGCAGGTCCCGGGTCGGTTTGGTTCAACTTGGTTGGTTGCTTTTGCAGGTCGACCCGGTCTGACAATTTAGTCACGTTGAAGATAGAGTTCACTCGTCGCTATTTGTCCTTTGATCCCTCTGTTCCTATCCTAGTATAGTATAGTATGACGCTAAAGGGGCCAGGCTCTCGCAACAAAGTCCGATGATAACGATTCGACGAGCTATCACTGCTGCCGACTCTGGACACCTTTTATCATTGATCTTCCAATCAGAAAAAGGGAGTGGTGTCATCGCTTTCCGCCACTTTAGTTAAAGCAGGTTGTACCACATTTCGTGCTAAACTGTAAAACTCGTGGCGCTGAGTAACTCATATTGTGCTTTCATAGACACCCAGTTCTGGTTAAACAACAAAAAATGATGTTCAATCCTTCCTGGCTTCTGTCAATCACTCAGACTGCCCTATAGTTCATGATAGGATATCACTGTTAGATCCTTCGATTTGTGTGAATAAATCGAAATGTTATGACCAGAATTAGTACCAAACGTGAAAGACTGGTGAAGAAAGTAAGAGCTTGACGTGCTTAATGGTAACCTAACTATGATCAATTGCGGATTTTAGAGGAATTCATGAGCCAGGCCTCCTGACGGTCCGACTTTCTTTGCTTCTCATCCTCATTTCTGGAAAAGCATTGAATGCCTCTATTGCTTGTTGGGTACTGAACGTCGGTCCAGTAAGGAATGATTCCGCGGTTTCATGATACTGCAGAGGTCGACCTTTTCCCCTTTCTGAAAAACTGGCTAGATTGTCGTGATGTTCGAAACTTGATCTAGACAACAATGCTTGATCATGCTTGCTTCTCGAACTCTGTAATAGTCGTGCCTCTTCTGAACGTATTTCCAACAGCTTTGTGAATAAAATGTTTCTGCTATGTCACACTGTTTGTTTCCGGGGCTCCTGTTAACCCCAAGTTTTACTCTTATGCAAGGAGAGACTTTGGAGAAACGTTTTACTTAGGGCATGGCTATCAGGTTCCTGGCCAACAAAATCTATCTTCTGCCGGTTGTTAACAAAAGGCAGTTCTGAGTGGTTTTGTGTTTCTCACCTCGATTCTTTGAAGCCGGATGATATTCGCATTGCACATTGCATCGTTAATTTCACTTGGGGACATGACTACGTCGTGGTGTCCACCATAAACTCAGATCTTGTTCCGGACGATCTTGGCTGAGATAAGCGTCTGACCTTAAAAACTCCATCGATAGTTGTGTCGTCTCACTGCAGAGAGGTTGAGATCTTCAAACTTCAAACTGATTAACGTAACTCTGTTATAATCCACAATTTCCTATGTTAACCTCGGATCAAATTTTGGTTGCAGCATTTCAATACTCTACACTGACAGATTGAAAAACTGTTAAAGATTGCTAAAGCTAAAACAAGATCCTGTCGTCTAGACAGGATGCTGTGAAGAAGACAGGATATTGTGAAAGTTGAGTTTAGACAAAAATATATCGTAGATATAACTGCAAAGTGAGCGGACATCTCTATGGGGAAGTAAGTCCCTCAGAAGAGCTGTTCCAGAACAGACTGAAAATCTTTGCAGATAATTTGCAAAATCTTTCATGGTCTTGCCTGTCATTAATTTAGCTAGACTGTTTGTTCTTCGAGTCACAGAACTGCGATGATAGGCGAGAAATAAATGACAGAAATTTCTCCGGTACATCTATTGAGAGCTTAAAAACATAAGACTCTTTGCTAGTGACCCCCTCACAACTCGCCGCGATAGATGGGTTATGGCCTCCTGCTTTATCCTGTTTATCTCATACTTGGGTGTTGGTGTGCGGGTTTTAGTGCTGTAGAGTCACAGTAATGTCGAGCAAACTTTCATGACTGCAAACACTGGTGTGCATATTATATGCTTTCCGGTATTTACCACGGATGTCCCTCATCATTGAAGTTCATTGTTTTACAGATTGATATTCAAGGTTCGTAAGACTTTCAAAGCTGTCAATTCATTTCCCGAGTCGTTGATCTTGATTGTGTCACTTTAGTTAGGTGTGTTCATAGAGGGTTTATTTCAGTCATAATGCTTTATGCTTCTTCAATGGTAGAAGTAAACTCTTCTATACGCAACGTATGGTTCTGATTTGCGCATACTGCTGTTCTGATCAATTTTACTAGCAACCACATCATTCTGCAGGTAGTCCATTCATTCATCAATGTTCGAACTTTCTGCTTTAACTGGGCAGAGAAACTAATCCTCGTCTGATCTGAGTCACTGAGTTTCTCATCCTGTAAAATCTGTGTTGGAATGAGGGTGTCTAATTGTGAACTTCAGTACAGCAACTTGTTCAAGATATTTGCACTCATGCCCTTTGGCAGGCCTTGCCTGCACTTGTACCAAAGTATAAATACTTGGCCTATGGACCTCCTACTTCATTATGCAATAAGCAATTAGCTTACACATACTTGCTCTCTCTTGTATCGATTCTCTCTCCTTTTCCTATATGATATCAAAGCTTCGGGTTGTTATTTTTCCAACACAATAACCTAAGCTTCAGGTAGACCCTAGGCATAGATGAAAGAACAATCAGGATTGCTAAACACGGAGGATGCTCTTTGCTCAGACGATCGCAACGCTCAATAGAACCGTGGTAGTTCAACGATATATTTTGCGATGACGAACACGTCCAGCATGAAAAGCTGTGCGAAGTTTGATGAGACGTATTTTATATACAAGAAGCATAAGATGAAGCTCCAGCTAGACACGAAAGGCGTCCTTGGAATAATCGATGATAGCCTACCTCGACCAGTTGCTACTTCCAGTAATCCTCTACCTGTGATCGGAGTAGGTAGCATCACGGAGTGAAACCATCAAACCAAAACCGCTCTTATGGTGATAAATCAGTATTGCGAGAATATTGTTATTCATCATATTATTTCTTGTCGCACGACGACCGATGCGTAAAGCACGCTGACTTCTAACTTTACTGCACAAGACACCGTGACACAAATGCATGAAGGAAAGACTGCGAACTCTCAAGATGAGGACAAACGACACTGTCACACCGCACGTGAACATCTTCAAATCCATCACTGTAGTGTGCTTGAGAGCGGACAAGAGGGCAAGATCAGATGTATGACGAGTTAAAATGATGTGTTATGTGTCGAGACGAGAGAAGAACAATCTTTTCAATGTGAGAGATCTCTTCTTCACTAAGTAGGGAGAGAGAGGACGAGTCAACCCAAGGGGGTTGACTCGCTCCGAGGGTTGAGACACCCTCGAGGATCTCTCGGAGAAGAGTCTTGAAAGAGAAGGACTATCAGTCCTTCCCAGTCGACGGAGTCAACCCTTTGAGGAATGAATCTCCTAGCTCCGAGGAGCCGGGAGTCCCTCCGTGAAGGGAGGAGGGGACCACCCTCTCCTTCCTCCGTGAAGGGATAGGAGAAAGAGAGGCCGGTGCCGGAGAGGAGTACCCCTCCGAGATCAAGGACATCCTCTTGATCTTAGAGGGGCACCAATTGGGCGAGAGGACATGGTCCCCAAGATCAGATCTGACCCCTCCGAAGATGGAGGAGGGGCTTGGCATCCCTCTTTTCTCAGATGTGGGGGTGTCATCTCATCCTTGGGAGACGCTCCAATTGAGCAAGGGTCTCAGATCAAGAGACCTGTCTCATATCTGAAAACACGGATCACATGTGGCAGCCACTTGGAGGGCACGTCGTATAAGACAACGTCTCTTTATGCACTCTCGTAGAGAAGCGTGCCCGCTGGGACACCTTCTTGAGAGAGGATTGGTCTTGATGACAAATCTCTTTTGACATCACCACATGACGATCTGTGACTACGACGAATAAGGAGCATGAGATTGGATTCGACTCTGCTTGTTGAGGAGGTACGGATTGGTTTGGCTGCGTTGGCTATGTGAAGGATAAGATGACCCGCAGTCAACCATGGTTGATCGATCGATCACCACGGTCATCTCTAAGACCCCTTAGTTTCTTCCGAGAGGGAGTTTTAAGAGACATTGTCGAAAGCAAAGATTGGGAGTTAGCTCAGGGTGTTCTGCTTGTAGCTGTGCATGAGTAACAGACGAGCCTAGCAAGTAAAGATCGTTGCTTAGCAGACATGGGGCAGTTAGATATATATTTTCTCTCTAAATAGCAATCATCGTTATCGATTATACACCATGCACCCTTGGAATCAAATATTCAAGCTGAAAATAGATTCTTTTATAGTGCGAGGACGTGCAAGACGTCCTTAATTAATGCGTTGTCGTCATTGAGGAGTTTGACTTCGTGACTTCCTCCTTAATTAATATCTTATCGTCATTATGATCTTCAATTTGGACTGTGGTGTCATCATCTAAGAGAATATGATCTTGAAGAGTCTATTCTTGTACTTACAAAATTGGTCACGGCTGAATGTCATATGGTGGATGACGCCGGTGTCAATGTACCAATGGTGATCCATGACTTGAGGTGTAAACTCGTTGTGAAGCTGAGTCATCAGTACATGCCTCGCGTTGTTGTTGTTATTGTTGCGCTGACAATTTTTCTGATTGCTAGAACGTTGATTCTGGTTTTGACCGTCTTCTTGCTGCTGAAACTGATGAGGCAGAGCATTTGTTGCTGGAAGCTTGATTGGGTCATTCTGGATGTGATGTCTAATCAAATTGCACCTAAAACACTGAATGTTAGAGTCTGATGGTCGCTTCTTAGGCTGATTCTAACTGGAGTGGTTGTCATTCTTACCTTGTTTGGATTGTTGTCTCTTTCCTGCGAACAATGCGGTCAAAGGTTGCATCCTTGGACAAAAAGTTTTTTCGGTAAGAAAAAATGAGATGAGGTATTGATTCTCTGGATTTGAGAAAATGTTGTTCCTAAGGTGGTATTGCAGGTATTGCAGTTCAATGGAAGAATTGCTTTTTGTTAGTTGGGGCGATTGTAACGCCGTTTACTATTAAAAGAGGATGTGATTAGATAACTTCACGTGGCGGCTACGAGGTCACTTTGAAGAGCTTGAAGAGACTAGTTAATGTGTCGCGAACCCTAAAACGGATCCATAGTAGCTTTTCACGTTTTGACTTGAGTTTTGATGGGTCTCTGGCTGACAGAGAGACTGAGCAAGAAGGCTGGTGGTTGACAGAGAGGCTGGCGGTTGACAGAGAAATTGAGCAGAGACTGTATACAATATCCAGGAGAGTGACATGTGTAGATTGGAGACCAGAGACCTAGACCAGATTACGCAAAGAGCAGACAGTTGATCAATAGTTGCAAGCTGAGATTACCAGAGGGATTCCAGTGTGAGTAATATCATTAATTTGAGATTTAGTCTTTGAGTGGAAAATCAGGGCGCGTTGAGAGTGAAGAATAGTTTTCTAGAGTGAAATTCTGCCAGGAGAGTTGCAGAGCAGTGAAGAATTACTAGTCCAAGAGCTTTTCGTGACCTCGTCAGCAAGAAAACGTCGTGTAATGTATATGAGCCTGTGATTGGCTTTGTTATATGATAAGTGAGCTTGGATTGAGTGCCAAAGCTGGATTGAAGCGTATGGTGTGGAGTTGACTCTATTTCGATATAATTACTTTACCTTCGTACTTCTTAGCATCCACTAGGCTTCCTAGTCCTAGCTGTTGTTCTTCAGGGGTTATTGCGTTCCGACTTGATCACCAGTAGCGGAAGCGCTGTCCAAATTTTATCCAACCCAGGCTCAGAATAGTTTCCATTGTATACTGAAACTTGAGATTAGTACCAGAGACCTGCAAAAGACTAGTTGGTTATTCTAAACCCGTCCGACGGTTATCAAACCTTTGGTGTTTATTAGCGGAAAGTTTAACGAACTGGATCTGGAGATACAAATAAAGTACACCGGTCTTCAGGGAGGTTCACGTTCGGCAACTCATTGGTTAGAGACGTACAACTCGATTCCGTGATCTACGGTCAAACGTTACAGTTGATATACCGTGCAGCTTTTCAAGTTTCAGCGTGGAACAAGTGGTGGCGAGCCTAGTAGAGGATTTTGGCGCAATCCTCAAGGACAGATAGCGTCCTCTCAGAGTAGAGGTGGTAGAGGACGTGGTGGTGGAAGATTTGATACATCTGGAAGGAGATTTTCCCGTGGATCTCAGCAACGAGGAGTTACTCGTGGTCCCACTCAAACACGACCTACTGGATCTTATGCATCCAATGCAGGATCAAACCAAGCTTTGACTTCAGGTGCTAGGAGCAGTGGAGCTAGCAGTACTACACTTTCAAGGACGATCATCTGTTTTTGATGCGGAGGTGATGGTCATATCGCTCGTGATTGTCCTCAACGTTCAACAACGAGCAACGTGCGTGGGTTGACAATTGAAGAGACAACCAATGTTGAAGAATCTGTGGAGGTGTCTACTGGAGCAGAAGTATGTGCTGGTGAGCGTTTGGTAGGACATGGAGATTTTCTGCTGTGGATTGAAGTGGAACTAGGAAGCCAACAGTGTTGTTTGCTTATAGATACTAGAGCAAATGTGAATGTCTTGGATGAAAAGCTGGTCAAGACCTTAGGGGTGACTAGAACCAAGATCATGAGTCCGTTGTTGGTAAAGTTTGTGCAAGGTAGCACAACCGTTACAGAAAAGCTCATGAGTGTTCCTATTACTGTTGGAGGGGTAACCAGGAAGCATGAATTTCTAGTTATGAACTTGGGTGATACAATGGAAGGTATCTTGTCATGGTCTTGGTTACAAGAGACCAAGGCAAAGCTAGATGTGCAAGAAGGGAATGTCATAGTCATGGATCGATGGGGCTTGGGTCAACCACATTCCTTGATCATCAAAGAGAGACCCAAGGAGCCAAACCATGTTGCTCGTAGGTTCCAACGAGCCAAAGGTGGCATTTCAGATCTGCACAGCCAGACAGTTTGGAAGCAGATCAAGTCAGTTGACGAAGCTTGGGTTGCAGTGATGACTAAATCCAAGGTGGAGACGGATGAGGAAGAACGTGTTGCTGCTCTTCCTATACATCTTGATATGCAAGCATTGATTGAGAGATATTCTCACATAATGCTAGACCAGTTACCAATAGGACTTCCTCCGAGGATAGTATGGATCATGCTATTGATCTGGTTCCTGGAGCTATACCTATTGCAGTGGCATCAAGACGCATGTCGTTTGATGAGCTGATAGAGCTGAAGACTCAATTGAAAGAGTTGGTAGCTCATGGTATTTTGCGACCCAGTATATCATCTTATGCTGCTCCGGTGTTGTTCGTGGCCAAGAAAGATGGTGGTATTCGCATGTGTGCAGACTACCGTACACTTAATAAGGTTATTGTCAAGAACAAGTATCATATCCTCTCATGGATGAAACCACCGATCAATTGACCACAGGAAGATATTTCACCAAGTTGGATCTGCGTTCTGGATATCATCAAATCCGGATCAAAGAAGGTGATGAAGAAAAGACAGCTATAAGGACGAGGTATGGCTTGTTTGAGTATACAGTGTTGCCGTTTGGATTGTCCAATGCACCTGGTACTTTTTGTAGGCTGATGAATGAGATCTTCAGAGATCTCTTGGATGAGAGCGTTATCGTGTACTTAGATGATATTATCATCTTCTCATCCACTTGGGATCAACATCTAGTAGATGTTGGAACAGTGTTTAAGCGTCTTGAAGAACACCAATTGTATCTCAAGAAGAGCAAGTGCTCTTTTGGACAAGAGAGTGTGATGTTTCTAGGATGTTTGATTGATGCGCAAGATATTCATCCTAATAGGGCTAAGATTCGAGCCATTATTGAATGGAAGAGACCTGAGAGTGTTCGTGAGCTCAGATCTTTTCTTAGGTTAATCACATATTTTCGGCGCTTTGTTTATCAATTTGCATAAAGCCGCACCTTTGTTTGGCTTATTGCGCAAGGCTTCCAAGATTATTTGGAACCCAACAGCTGAAAGAGCATTTCAAGAGTTGAAACAAGCACTGACAGAAATGCCCGTGCTAGCTCTTCCAAAGATGGGAGAACCTTTAGAGGTTCACACAGATGCTTCTCAATGGGTCATTGGAGGAGTGTTGATGCAAGGAAAGCATCCAGTGACTTACGAAAGTCACAAGTTTTCAGAAATTGAGACGAAATGGCCTGCTCATAAACAGGAGATGTTCGTAGTTGTTCATTGTCTGAAACGTTGGGAACATTATTTATTGCCAAGCAAAGTTACTGTTGTAACGGATTGCGAGGGTAATACATACTTTCAGAGTAAACCTCGTTTGTCACGTAAACAACAAAGGTGGCAAGTGGAGCTTGCACGTTTTGATATCAAATGACGGTATCGAAAGAAAAATATTCCAGCGGATGTGTTAAGCAGACGTGTCCAAGCATTAACAACTCAGGACACAAGTGAAGAGCTTTTGGATCGAATCCGACAAGCATTGTCAAACGATCCTCAAGCTCAACGTTGGACCAGCCAACAAAAGAGAGATCCATTGATACGTAATCTCTCATTCCGCAATGGTCTTTGGTTTTACAAGCAAACCAAAGTGTATGTTCCAGCTGGATCAGTAAGGACATTAGTCATGCAAGAATGTCATGATTGTGAACTAGCTGGACATGGAGGACAGAATAGGACGTTGCAACGAGTTAAAGAACAGTTCTATTGGTTGTCCATGTTGGAGGATGTAGTCAAGTACGTGCAAACTTGCTTGACATGTTAACAACAACGAACTGAGCGGAGGAGACCTGCAGGGTTGCTGGAGACCTTTGCCAATACTTGATGGACCTTGGGAGAGCATAAGTATGGACTTATGCACCGGTTTACTTAAGTCAGGAGGTCTTGACACTTTGCTAGTTGTCATCGATCGTTTCAGCAAACAAGCTCACCTCATCCCTTGTAGGGAAGTAGTGACGTCAAGAGGTGCCGCTGAACTGTTCATACAATATGTATTTAAGTATCATGGGATGCCTGAAGACATTGTTTCAGACTTGGATAGGAAGTTTGTGGCTGAGTTCTGGAAAGGTTTGTTTCGAAGACTCGGAACTATCCTCAAGTTCAGTTCCTCTTATCATCCTGAAATTGATGGTCAAACGGAAAGGACGATACATATAGTAGAGCAAGGGGTGAGGAACTATATCATGCGAGATCAGAGTGACAACGTCAAGTTGGTGTTGCATCTCATCACTTGTAAGAACATTTGATAGCTATCAGGCATGTTGTCCATGAGTGTAAGTAGTTGTTCCTACGCGCATACTTGCACATCTGCGGACGTTAGTTGCTCAACTTATATAGTTGATGAGTCCAACATGCATATCTTTGCTCTCTATCGGTCCATCACTCGTCTGTGCTTTGCTTAACTCACGTTCGTAACTCCAACTGCCGACCTTTGGCACATATGGCTTGGCCACATCAGTCTTTCTTGGCTTGATCAAATTCGTTGTCATAAGTCCGTTCTCTGCTTACGCTTGTCTATCATTCATGATTTCACTTGCGCTCCGTGTCTGCATGGCAAGCATGAAGCCAAGACGCAATGAATTTTCTATGCGCTGTCACTATCCGTGTCACTAAGCTAACATCAGTGGTCGTATTTCTGCACTTTTTTTACTAGAAGTACTTCATGACCATGACCGATGACTACTTTCGATACACCATTGTTCGCTTGCTCCAGTACAAGAGCGACTGCTTCATAGCCTTCAAGGAGTTTCACACATTTGTCGAACGTCAGACTAGAAAGAAACTCAAGACTCTGCGCTCCGACAAGGATGATGAGCTCCGATCTACCCTCTTTGATGTATATTACCAAGAGCATGACATCCACCGCTAGCTGACCATTCCTGACACTCCTCAACAGAACGGGGTAGCTAAGCGTAAAACCGCACCCTCTTGAACTCTGTCCGAGCTATGATGTTTTCAACAGGCTTAGATAAACAATTTTGGGGTGAGGCTCTTAACTATGTCACTTATGTTTTGAATCGTTGTCCCACCAAGACCATCGGTTCTACCACTACTCTCTTTGAGCTCTAGCATGGTCGCAAGCCCTTCATTTCACATCTTCGAGTTTTTGGCTGCACAACTTTTGCCAACATTCATGAAACTCACCGCTCCAAGCTAGAGTGCATCCTCCTTCACTACAATAGTCAAAGCAAGGCATACCGTCTCTGACGTAAATTTGATGGTCATATTTTTGTTTCTCGTGATGTTATATTTGATGAATCTTTCTCTACATCGACTTCATCCTCTCTTAACCCCGCTCTCATTGCTATCACCAAGGATGCAGTTCAAAATGATGTGCACTTCTTTCATCACCATCCTCCTCCTTGGATTTAGCCTCTATCCTCTCAGTGGGAACTACTCTTTCCTCTCTAAGTCCGTTTGTTCTGTCTCTTTTTATTCCACCTCCCGTCTTTGGTCCTTGTGTTGGTCTTGACCTCGGTCCTTCTTCAGGCAGTAGCCTTGGTCCAGACTCTATTTCTCCTCTACTCCCGGTGGGATCTGGAGGAAAAGAAGTTGACAAAGACGTACATCACACACCAACTTAGTTTGTGGTTAGCTCATCTACTAGTAGTCTACAGTAGCACAATCGATACTCTTCAACTTATTCTACTATGCATTTATCTTCTCTTGTCTGAACCAGACATAGTCCTTTAATTAATGTAGAGAATATGAGCACGTTACACTCATACCTATATCGCTCACCACTGTATTCTCCACCACCACACTCAAGTGAGATTGAGATTACACCGTCTTTTCCTTCCACAGAGATCCAAGCACTCCGGTGATCCACCCCTCAATCAAACCTTCCTAACCGTGATCTAGCAGAAGATTATGATACTAGAACCTTGATCTCGAAGACACGTATCAATAAGAAGCAAGCTTTAATGATGACTTTGAAACCAGTCCTGATAGAGCTCAACTCCTACCAAGAGGCTCTGTCATCTCCAGACGTTGCTTGATGATCCGATGTCATCACCGAAGAGCTCAAGTCTCACAAGAAGAATGGTATATGGACACTCACGGACTTACCACATGGACGATGATCTATAACCAACAAGTGGACATTCAAGTTGAAGCTGAATTCAGATGAGTGCATCGTCCGATACAAGGTACGGTTGGTGGTACGAGGATTCACTCAAGTGTATGATACACTGACACCTTCTTCCCAGTGGTTCGTGTGCAATCAGTGCGAACATAATCTTCATGTCCACCGGATGGATGTGAAGACTGCATTCCTAAAAGGGACACTGAACGAAGAGATCTACATGGTTGTCCCTGATGACGTCAATGCTCCAATTACTAGTAAAATGTACAAGCTACTTTGTACACATTATGGAGTGAAGCAATCTTTTAGAGAATGATACTTGATCATAGATTAGTTCTTACTTTCCCTTGGGTTCAGTAAGTCAGGAGCTGATGATAACGTATACTACATTCATAAAGATAATCGTTTGTCATCCTCATATTTTTTGTTGACGACACAATCATAGCAAGCAGCAGTGAAAGATTGCTGACATACATCAAAAGCAACCTCAGAGTAAGGTTCAAGATGAGTGACATCAATAATATCCACCTTTGCTTGAGTATAGAGATTAATCCAACCTGTTAGTACACCGTTGATCCGGGGAGAAAGTTATCAACTGAAGATTTTCTTGCTTCTTATGAAGAGAAGACACATTGCACTTCTTATCCATACAAGAGCGCAACATGCTCGATCAACTGGGCCGCTGTTTGCACTCGTCATGATCTAACCTTTAGTGTATTATCTCAATGTATGACTAACCCAGGGCTAAAACACATCACGGACATAAAGCATACATTTCATTATATCAAGGGTACTTTAGACCAATATTTAGAATACAAACACTCCTTCAACCAATCTCTCTATTCTGCTACACTGATGCTGACTGGGGAGGTCACATTGAATCACTACGTTCAACTTCTGAAAATTATTTCATCTACTCTCAAGGAACAATCACTTGGTCATAGAAGAAACAGAAATCTGTTGCACTGTCAAGTACTGAAGTTGAGTATATGAAATTAGACACATGTTCCTCAGAAGCAATATGACTTCGTAAACTCTTAGCTGATATAGGATTAGCTGAGATTGAGACTACCACTTTGTATTGTGATAACCGGAGTGCAATAGCACTCGTAGAAACGTCCAAGTTCTACGATAAAATATATAAATATTCCGTACCACTTCATCAAGGGCCAAGTTGTATCCAAGACAATTGAAGTGAAGTACTGCCGTACTCAAAAGATGATAGCGGATGCCCTAACTAAGGGCTTACCGGCTCCAAAGTTAGACTACTTCCCATCAAGACTATGATTAAATATTTAATCTGCAACAACTAGTCGTTGAGTGGGAGTGTTAGAATTAGACTGTCGAAGTGTGAACTTCAGTACAGCAACTATATGATATTTGGACTGGTGCTCTTTGCAGGCCTAGCCCACCCTTTTACCAAAGTATAAATACCTGGACTATGGAACTCCTACTTCATTATTCAGGAAACAATTAGCTTACACATACTTGCTCTCTCTTGCATCGATTCTCTCTGCTTGTCCTATAATCTGTTCGAGAGAGTTCGTTTGTTCATAACGAAGAGACTAAAACACGGGAGGAAACGGACGGTAAGCAACTTCTCTGTTTTGTTTATCATCATGAAAGTTCTGTACAAGAAGACATCGTCTAGTGTGAAGTTTTGGAACATGCTTCATCCATCAAGTTCAGGTAAGAAAGATACAGAGTTCATGGCTCTGCAAGTTGATCGTATTCGGCGTCTGAAAGTGATCGTAAGGACATTGTAACATGTACGTCAAAGGCAAGTAATCAGCTCACATCATGGTCATATTATTAAGTCTCATGTTTTGTCATTGGATCCTGTATTACGTCTTGATCAGTGGATGTTATTCTGCAATTAACACCCAACTTGCACCTCCAAAGAAAGAGATGAGTGAGTCGCAGTATAAGAAAAGTACTACGATGGACTTTGGATAGCTTACTTGTATATATACAGACCGTCGTTGAGATTGCTCTGGGGTGACATCAGAAGACCTCGTCCCGTTTTGTACTTATGAACGACATGTAACCGCTTGTATATGTGGCTCAAATCCAAAGATGGGTAGCTACCAGATATGGACAGGAGACAGAGGACTGTCGAGCAAAAGGATTGTTGATGATGATGAAGTACCGATAGTTGCAGAATGGCTGGGGTATAAGGATGAAACACTGCAAGATACAGTGGCATTGAAACCTTGCCTACGACTCAGTTCTAGCAGGAGTGCAGGGGCTTCTGTTTAGAAGATGGGTCTCACAAGCGAAACGTGCTATTTCGCAAGGTGTTTGTAACGAACTTTGCCAGTGAGTATGAAAATCTTTTTCTCTTCTCAATCTGCCACACCCTATTCCTGAGGATTGAATTGGTACATGTGTTGTTTAGGATAGAAATCACATACCGTACTTGTCTTGATTGACAGGTGAACGCATATGATGAACGATGAATCCCGTTATAATAGCAAAAGATAAGAAAGAAACAAAACTATCTGTTTGCGTACAGGGTTGCTTCTTGATGGAAGGGCACTTCTCCGCTTGTAGAAAGAGCCAGAATCAAAATCATGGTTTTTAAAAGCTTACGACATTAGGGTATTTCTTGGAATATCCCTTTGATCAGTCAATTTAAGTTAGTTTTCCGAAGATATAAGGTACATTCCTCCATGGTTGTGAAATCATCTTCATGAACTGATGTGATGGATTTCACGGTATAATAACTGCTAAGTTACATATCTTGGCTATGCATCCTGAATTAAAATGTACAAGCCATCTCAGCGAATCGTCCCGGGACTGCTAGTGGAACTAGATCGCGCGTACTATGAAAGTGAAGGCATGGTTCACAAACTCACGAATTCGGTCGCAGAACCCCTGAATCTGACTTGGAAACCACATATCTTAAGCTGTGTAGGAATAACACATGCCGCAGAATTCCTTCAACTCTAATACAGAGTTCTTAGGACCTTCTATCTTTTATACAGCGTTTTTCCCCCGTAGGGCGTAATACTTATTTGAGTGAGATCTAAGTTAAAAGGAGTGAAATTTTGCTTTATTGACCTGCAAAGATAGAAAGAAACTCACCAGTATGGTACTGATATACGAAAGAAAGGAAATCATCGGACCATCATCGGATGATTTTGATATGGTGCGTAAGAATGAGGTGACTTTAGCTCTTCCGCTTACACTGACGCGCTTATTTCAGCTTATAAGATAACAGGGAACGATAAGCTCACAACTTCGTGCTCTCATCTGGTATCGACTGAATTACTTGGAGTGGTTGAAGACCTTGAGTAAGGCGAATCAATGAAAATATTACACACGGATTTGTAGTTTCTACTCTGTGCTAGACCAGAAAAGGGAACTTCGCAAGGAAGATCCAAGGGGCCCTAATGGTGACTCATCATAACTTCGGGAGTCTACTGATGATTATCGAACTTGGGGCAGACTTCTAGATGAATCTACTGTACAGACATTTTTTACAAAACTTAAGTTTTGTTTGGTGACTCAATGCAGGAAACCTCAACCTCTGTGACTAGAATCTCCTGTCTACAGTACTAACTCCTTGATCACAACGTCTTTGAGTTAAGGCAATAACCTCTATGTACCTGATGACTCGAAACCAGAGCTTCTCACGATCAGATCACTTGACTAAAATTTACAACCAAACGCGTAGAGTTTGCGACTTCAGGGACAGTGCCAAGCAGAAGCAGTAATAACAACACGATCCTGCCAGCTTAGACTAAGACTCTGAGGGTTGTTCAGAATCTGATACGGACCTTCGTACATCCATAAGAGCAATCGAGCTTGACTGAAGGAGTAGTGGCTCGGTTTAACAACTCGAAATCCCAACCCTGTGAAGAGGTCCTTCCACTGAGCAAAGCTCGCATGCTTCATTGGTCCCTTGTCGCTCGCAGGAGAGAACATATTTCTTATCTCCCTTCCAAGAATATATCTCTCAATTCTCGTCCTTTCTAGACAATCTCGAGGTAAGACTTCAAGCGAGTGAAAAATAGCAGAATAGTGTTTCAAAGCGTCAAGAAGACGGGTCTGGGAGTCTGACGTCTCTGTGTTTACTCCAGCTTCATACTCCACCAAAACAACTACTTTTGGCTTAAGGCTCTGAAGGAGCTTCACTATTTTGGTGACTCTTTCTCCATCTTCTCCTCCAGTATGCTGATGCAGCTGTAACATAAAGTTGACAGCAACCACTTCACCTTCGCGTATTTGTAATGATTCGGGATCCAAATTCTGAACTTCCTCCAGTATGGGGTTGAACTCGATCTGGAGTCCCAACACCTCTGCAAATTCTGTCAACCGTCGACCAGTTCTCAGAAGTGAATCACAAGCGTTCGATCCCAGTTTAGGTGAAGCAACTCCACTGATGCGAATCCTCCTAGGAGAAGCGGCTGCCTTCGGGCCCGCTGGAACAACCAAAGCTTGTAACAGGGCAGCCCATTGCACTCCCTGCATTGTACCTATGTCTATGATGTGAACACTGTCTGCTCCTTCCACAGCCTCCAGAAGGGCTTGGTTCGCAGTCAGATGAACAAACTTGGTGTACGGGCAAGCTTCGGTGAACTTACAATCCTCCAACAGGTCGTGTGGCAGCGGGTAAGGCTCTTGCGAGGCAACGGCTTCACCACACTCACTGACACGACGAATAGACAACGCTTCGCAGAAGTAATGGGCAGTCCTCTGCGTATAATCGCCACTGACATCGCAGTACTCCTGAACTGCAGTCAGAGCCAGCTCGCAAGCTTCACTATCTCTCGAATCGACTGCTTCTGCAAATCCCATCACTCTGCTCATCATCCGCATGACACGATCCATTTTGTCCCCAGTTCCCGTCTCTCCCTCACAAGCTGTAGTAGGCCCGACTGCTCCTTCCTCCTTAAACTCTTCCTTCACCTCTCTCTCTCTTTCTGCCGACTCCCGTCCCCCATAAGCTGAAATTGGCTTACTACTCCCCACCTCCCGCTGGCCAGAGATTGCCTCACTACCGGACCCCTCCCTCTGAGATGAAACTGCCTCACTACCGCCGCCCTCACGCTGAAGCAGCTCACGGGATATCCCCGTACTTGATGGTGGCAGGTTCGATTCAACCGAAAGCACGCTTGGTACTAATGAGAACTCTTGCACGGTCTGCTCGTCAAGAACATTATCCGACGACAACTCCACTACAGAGGACAGTTTAGAAGTGTTAGGTAGCAGGAAGCTAGGCGTGGAGTTGCTGATTGAGTTGTGACATACATCGGCAACGAGGACATCTGATTGCCATGGGAAGCCAGCGGATGTATCAGGGCAAGAGCCATGAGACAACAGATCGAAACCATCATTCACAATTTCCCAGCTGCTCCTCTTGAAAATGGGGGCTACAGCTGGTGACATTGCATCCGGTACAACGGCTGCCTGCAACTCCCCCATGAGACAATCCATAGGCTCGCCACTGCTATCATTCGTGGCTACTCTTTCTTCATATATAGGGGTGCTGTAACCAAAAGCAGCCGAGTGGAAATCCGGCATGTCATAGCTCATTGATGGAACTACAACACTCGGGATGTCGGGCTCCACATCGCAAGCTTGAGAACCGTACCCAGTTGAAGATGAAGTCTCCAATCTCCTTCCGCTATATTGCATGCCCGAATTCGAATTTTGTTCAGCTGAAATACTGCAGTTGAGGCCCACCACAGCCCCTACGGAGCCATAAACATTCGTAGAAGCTAACTCAGCTCCTCTAGAACAGTGCACCATTCCTGTATGGGACTGCCTCGAATTCACTCCTCTAGCAGGAATACTAGAGGTGTAATCAATTCCAATCTTCTCCAAGGATATGTGACTATGATCGAGGACGGTACCCATACCTCTGCTAGAGCCATAACCACTGATGAGACTCGGCTCACTCGAGACAATGGCGTTGGGACCAGTGCTCATTCTCACCTGTGAAATGGCCTCAAAACTGTTCCTCCACGCTCTCCTCTCAGCTTCTGTACGGTGAAACTCCAGCTCTCGTTCTAGTTGATGATACTTCATGTCAGCTTCTCCAGGCAGGGAATAATCCATGCAGTAGCTTCGGTCTCGTGACGGCGCACATGTGTCTAGAACACTACTTACCATCACAATGGACTTCGCACTTTCCACGTTCTGAACTCCAGCGTAACAGTTTACTGGTTCTCTCAGGTACTGCTGTTTCAGTCCTGCTGCTGTCTGATACGGTCTAGAATTTGTCATGTCTGAGAGTCGAGTCGATCCCCCACCAAAGAAAGACCCTGTTTCAAAACTGCGCACTCCAGTGTCCTCAGCTGCTACTGCTGCAAAATTTAGTTCTCCTACAATAAAGTTTGATCTAGAGCTCTGCCAATTTCCTAACCCACTCCCACTCCAACCAGCTTCTCCAGCACCCCTGTGCACCAACTGCCTTCCTACGTCCATGAGAGTTCCCTCTTGTGCATTGAAGCCTCTAACGAACTGAAGGGGATCAACCCATGTGTCCCCCATCCTCGTGAATTTTCTCTACCCTCTCCTCCTTTCTACCTCCAGATCAGTGCAAATTCTGGACATCCAGCTCAACCTTACATTACAACCGCAACACTTGTCCTCAGTTCTCTATTTCCAAACATCGATACCACACTCTCAGTTTTCAAGATCTCCAACATGTGTTACAGATTCCCATCGCGGTTGCATGGAACAATTTCACACAAACACAAAACTCTAGTTTCTGGACAAGTAGACGGAATCAACCTTTGCTCTTCCTCCCTTCTGTTCCAGTATTCCTTTTCTGGACACATGAGACAGCCGGGACTCGAGAGGTGGGCCCTATCCAACGTCTCTATTCCTTGACTTGACGGTTCATATTTGAACTTAAATCCTGTTGACGACCGACAATCTGCGACACCGCGGGGTTGTTTCTGTTTGAACAAACACTTCCTCGATGGCCACTCCTCCTTCCATCAAATCATGATCCATGTATCACCTTCATACTATAAATTTGTACGAACTCAGCTACTACCCTTCTTATGTGCCTCCACTGAGGTACAACATTACATTGCAACAGCTTCACCAACATTTCCTCTCTAGGAATAAATCTGCTCGAAAAGGACTCGACAGAAAGCGATCCTGTCAACCCCGCTGCCCATACATATATCCATCAATCCTGTGTGTGGAATGAATGCGATGGGAGGAGAAGGAAGTTCTGTGATACCTCTATACTCATACACTTGCTAGTGCTCTCCGCAAGCTATTTTCTTCTTATCGATTCAACGACTTCCACTCCTCGTCTCGGACTCAAGTCACTCTACGATTTCTCGCAATAGGATTGTTGCAAGTCAAAACAATATAACATTCTGTGTTGGCGAAGCTACCGCTTGTCACCGCTCAGACTTAAATCCAACTCCCTGCCACTGGGAAGCTCCGTGACTCGCCTCATTTCTACACTCGAGCTTCGTCTAGATCCCCAGAGAGATAAGATACCCAGCTGCCCTCCCGTTTCAGGTAGATACTTCTGCTACATATTTAACTCTAGAAACAGCTCAGAGCTGTATTCTAGACTCGTTTAGTGTCAAGGAATGGATGAGAGAACACTCTAAATGTAGAACCTACCTACCGTGATGATGGACGAGTAAAGGAGTACGTAGAGGACGAACCGAAGACAAAAGTGGGAAGAGAACTGAACCGTTGGCAATTATCCTTGAAAGAAATCGGAGTTCCCAAAAAGAGACGTTAGAAAAGAGAGAGATGGATGGGATTACCTCCACATACCAGTAGTGATTAGAGGAAGACGCTTCGTTTTCTTATTTCTTATTGTATGTTTCTTTGTGTCTGATACCATATTCAGCGATGCTGCTGTTGCTTTATTCAAGTGAATTAGAATAGAATTATAGAACCGATAGAATTATTCTCTCCATACATCTAGAAGAATGAAGCCAAAACAAACCTACATTTCATGTCCTCCTTGTATTTTTGCCACCTTCTCTCTAGTTGTGAAGTGTTAAGTTCGGGAAAGCTTTGAGTTAAGTTTTACTAAAATATATTCTGTTCTCATAAAATGATTCTATCAGCAATAGTATTTTAGTATAAAGGTTAAATTTCTTTATTCCCGGCCAGCCCACTTGCATAATGAAGTTCTCCTGGTTACCATATATATATTTATAGAGACATTTGGACTTTAATGCTAGATATCAAAATGTATAACATCATAAAATTAAACAATCAGAACTGAAATTATTTTATCGATATCTTCATTTTCAGTGAATAATACTAAATCTCATGGTAGATAAATATTTCTTCCATTTGAGATTAGAGCAACATATCTTTTGTCTATTTATTTCTAATGGGTTTTGGATTTGATTGCCATACCATCAGGAATTTGGGACATGCGTCAATTAGTTTTAGCTCTGAAGAGTTATCCTTGTAGAAGGGAGAGGTTTATGCACCAAAGCTACCGAGCTTTCTTTATCGATTCATTGGAAGATATCGTTTCTCGGTATAGAAGCGTGGAGAGAATTCATGCAGATAGAGGAGAGTTGAATGCAAATGAAGCACGTGAGTTCTTCAACGGAATGGGATACGACTGAAGCTGACCACTTCAATGAATCTAGAAGCAAATTAGAAAAGTGAACGAAGACATCCATCAATTATCCAAGCATTGGTGAAAGCAAGCAAGAAACATCATGGTGATTGACCTCTACTTCTTCCTTTCACATTGTGGGTTGTAAACCCTCAGCTGTCCTATCGATGAACTACCCTCAAATCTCTCAACCTCCACGATAGTCATCGATCAACCTGCAACATGTCAGAGATGTCTATCACTCAAAGATCACATTTGATGGCTTTGATGGAAGCATTAACTTCAGAAAAATGCTGAATTCAGTCCTTCACAAACCCATAAACTCATAAACTAAATTTTTACATTTTAAAGAAATCTTTCAAGTTCTCTCATTCTAAAATCTCACACTCTCTATATTGCTGATGTGAAAACAAGGATGAAGAGCTCTTCTCTACTCCTCTATTTATATATTCTAGGTTTTTACTTAAGTACCCTTTGCTAACTCAGTCGTAACTATTTTTATCAGGTTTACTAAGATATTACTTAAGATAAAAGTATTAATCACATGAGCTTCTTATCTTTTCACATGGGCTTATTCCTTCAAAGTCAACAACTTCTAGAAGAATTTTAGAATATTCTCAAAGAATCTCAAATTTCCACCCCCTCTACACTAAGACTCACTAAAAAGTTTACATGTGAAATCTCTTCTTGTTTTTAATGTTCACAAAGTCAATAACTTTAGGATCATCTCTAATATCAAGTAAAAAAAAATTAAGTGACATTTACCATCTCCTTTTTACTTTTTAGACAAGATGACAAGATAATAATGCTCACTATTTAGAAATTGCTTAGAACTCAACTTAGTTCTTTGTAATTCCTTAGGACTATAAGCATCAGTTCATCCCCATTCTCCATTATCCCATGGTAATAGTAGTCCCTTGATTTATAATTAGTCGTCTTTTCTTTGTCAATCAAATGCTTTTTACACTTCAATGGAATGACACTTTTTATTAAAACGTGACAGTTACTCATCGAAATAGGAGTATTTTTACAAGACTTAATCATACTCCTATTATTTTAACCAAGGAATGGATTACAAATCATATCACCTTAGAGGATTCACCTAGGTCCAACAAATCATTTGGTGTTGCTACGCATGGATAGAACCTTGCCTCATACTGGCTAGAATAACATTAACTTATAAGAAGGATTTTGTAATTGCAAGAGTTGATGAATTCATGTTAACATATCTATCCAAATATATTTTGCGGACAAATCGTCTATAAACTACTATATATTCTGTTTAGACTATATAAAGTAAGTTATATTATCTTATTAATTTCTTATTCTTTACAAATTTTTAAAATATTTTTTTAAAGATGATTAATATTTAGTGTTTCAATTATATTGAAACTTCAAGACTTCCATAATAAGTTTTATAACTTAAGAATTTGTGTAAAGAATAAAATATAAGAAATCTCTCATAGATATTCATCTATATATTCTAATATTAATTCACAAAATTATAGTTTGATAATATATAAATATATAAATTGAATATTTAGATCTTTTAATCAAATTATATTACATTTATCCAAATCTGAGTAATGCAAATCCAGTGCTCCAAAAACCTAAGGGTTTCTCCGCAAGGTTAGTCCACCTCACTCTATGCTCGTAAATTTAAAAGATCTCACTCATCAAAACTCCGACGACACTAGGATCACTTTTATCAACGAAGAACTACATAATACATAAAATTTCTTGTAGAACGAGACTCACTTTGTTGATGAATCTCATAGAAAAAGAAGATAAAATGGTGTGAAAGTCCATAGATTCTACCATACTCGACTATGCTCTAATTATATATCGTCTAATTCTGAATCCTCTGAGCCTTCTGTGCCTACTACTTCTACGAGTTAAGCTAAATATATTCTTAGTTTGCAAAACACACACACAATAACATATCTAGTTGATATTGTACCTTCGATGTTGTATTCTTGAAACAACATTAGTTGCAGCCCGACCCAACATTTCTCAGTGTTTCATCGTTATAAAAGTTTTACCTTTTTAGTTTAAAAGTTTTATGATATTCTTTCTTCCTCAATTACTCAAGTATATATATTTAACCTTCACAAGAGAAAGATGAACCAAAATATTATCGATAACAACTTTTTACCCTTGCCAATCGCACCCCAATATTTACTTTTCGTACTTTTCCTCATCCTTACCCATTCGGCGAAAGTTCCAAGTTGCATGCATATAATTCGTACGAAAAATCGTAATTTAAAATACCTTTAAACTGTATTTTCAAATTTCATTGCATTATGCATGAAATTAACCCAGGGGGACCCTAATTAACCCAGGGGGACCCTAATTAAACTAACCCTGTTAATTAATTGCTACAACTTAGGATGAACAAATTATTGCTATTGCTTATTTCCTTCTACGCTATTTTCAGAACAATCAATCAAACCGTTTGCTTCACTTTTATGTTTATTACTATACTTTTAATTTTAAATATTTCCCTTTAACGAACTTCTCCCTTTTAATTCAAACTACTTCCCTTTCCAGTGAACTTGATTCATAATAACCCCGTTTTTACTCCCGAAACAAATCACTCAGAGGGGTCAAGTTAAGTCCCTTTTGAAATTCCCTCTCTTCCCGAATATTAGGGATGGTTTAGTGTTGCGACGGGCTCATGAAATTAAATTCCATACACTTCAACGCAAAAGTACGATTTGATTCACGGGGCTTTAAACATTACTTTCTTACTCGGCGTAACTATTTCCGTGGACCCGAAAAGCAAAGAAGTCTGACCAGTGAGCCTGCAGGGATATCGATCGACACACGGACATAGGAGATGGACCAAGAGTCCAAGACCGTGATCTAAAGGTCAAAGGAGGATGGATGGCATGAAGATAAATATCTTTTTCTGGATTCTTCAGTAGCCGAAACTTTCCAACTCGGGGGTGTCCTCAACGTCGTCGTCTGTAATGACAGGCTTCCTTCCGCTGTCCGGTATTACCGCCAAAACGGTACTCTGACTGGAAGAGTCAAATCTTGCCGTTGACACATGATTCAACTGTCAAGAGTCAAGACCCCTGCTGCTGCTTCAAAAGGGCTGATCGATCTGAGCAGTGAGCACGTAGAGGTCGTGAACGTGGAGAGCGCGGCAGCACGACGCTCCTCATCATGTCGGTCCGGTGAGCAGGTTGGCCAGGTCACGCTGCCGGGCCTCGTCTAACGACTAGCTTAGGGACTCGCGTCACGAAGAGTAACACGAACCCTCGTGAAGAAAAGCTAACCGCAGTCCCAGAACCGTTGGATGAGACAGCGTGGTTGGTGAAAGATGGATTCATTTCCACGACGGATGAGATGCGGCGTACGAACGGTCGCCAGGAAGGAGCAGGAAGGCACAGAGTGGAGACCGTCAGATAATACGCGTCTTTATCGCTCATTTAATTACTCCGACTCTCCACTGGACGACACCATCCAGCTCGAACTGCTGAGGTGCCGTCGCGGCTTATATATCTTCCGCGGATTCGAAGAGATTCATTCTCAGTCCGACGTCCTGAGAATGATCACTCTTTCCGGTGCCACGTCGGAAGATCCCTATGCCATCTTTGTCGGTCTGAGATGTCGGAGGCGATACATTTTGAAGTGCCCGTGTTTCATGTGAACTCTGACGA
Organism: Asterella californica; assembly: GCA_036924285.1. Taxonomy (NCBI): domain Eukaryota; kingdom Viridiplantae; phylum Streptophyta; class Marchantiopsida; order Marchantiales; family Aytoniaceae; genus Asterella; species Asterella californica. Next base: position 26,356,396 of record JAYKYS010000006.1, on the reverse strand, counting down.
GAGGTGTAGACTGTCTGACGAACGTCTGACTCTGACCACAAGGTCATAAGGTCTACGATACCCCGTACTCAGGTTCAAGATTTGAGGCAAGGGAAGTAAGTGCAAATTTAATTGTTGTGCAGATGGAGCAAATGCATTCCGTTATTGTCTGGAATGTTTTCCTGTAGATTATGAATATATTTTCTTCTCCGGTACTGATTATACTGAATCTACTAATTGAGGTACCGTAGTGTCAGGATATGTCACTCTTTGAATAGTTAATGAAAATGAAAAATATATTAGATCATTATAGGGAAGCAGTGAAATGAATTCACAGAATTGAATTAAACAAGTTTTCTTGTCCTGCACTGTTCACTGCTATCGCCCACTAAGTTAATAATTGAAGGGAAAAAAAGCAGTAAAATGTGATCCCAGTTAAATTTCAAAATTAATCAAAATTTATATTTTCATTCCGTGACTAATCGAATTACCTTCAACATTTAAAATAAATATGCACCAAAAGCGTACTTCCGGCCGGGGACGGGAAAACGCCAAGCGGAGAGTGCGACTGGTTCTCGGTTGGTGGGCCGCGCGTAGGGAGAGGTTAGATTGTTCTTTCGAAAAAAGACGGCCGCACATACGGAGGGTGTTAAGAAGTATTAAGTGGGAGGGGGACGCTGTACGTGGAATTTTTACTTTATTTTTTTTGTTATTAAGAATTTATAAGTATTAAATTTAATATATAAACTAAGTATATATAAATAATTAAACTATTTCATAAACGTTATTTGTTAGCTAAACCTAGAAACACATGGAGTGCAAAAAAGAACCCATAAGTGTTGCATGCATCGTCGCGCTTCAGGAGGTATAAGTCCGGTCTACTGTATTCATTAATATAATATTTACTGACGCGTTTAATATAAACCCTAACCCTTCCTGCCGGAAGGGTTAGGTATTATATTAAATGCCCTTGCATTCTCACTTGCTTCCGAACTTGGAAGCAGTGATAATGCAAGGAAGTCAGCTGAGATAATATGCATGCAACATGGGTTTTTCATGAAAGGAGGAAGATGACAAGCACATAGCTTGTCATATTCCTTAATTTTGGATCGTCATTAGTTGAGACAAGAGCTAGACTTTGTTATACAAAATTATAGTGTATGCATGCTCTATCAACCTTAAGTAAAATGTTTAACAACTAACGCTACTTATATATGAGTTAGCGTGATATATATGATTCAAATCGAGAATTGAAAAGAGTTTCCAAAAAATAATCATAAGGCCAAAGCATCCGTGTACGTGCCTGGGACCTTGATGCAGAAAATACATGAATTAATGCATTATCCCCTCTTCCATCTCTAGGTTATGTGAATATGCATGCAACGAGTTAATACACAAGTCCAGATATTACAGTTATTTATCTGTTCTATTCCCTTAAGGAATGATGAACTATGATCCACATCTTTTAGTGAATACCTGCTTAATCAGCTCTCTGACAAACAGTAAATTGTTTTCTTAAGTGATCCTGACATCACAGATGTCTATTATGCATGAAAAATAATGCACTAATTTATTCGAATATTCAAGATATTCTTTTCAGATCATGAGAAAGTGCAATAAGTCAATAACCACCATTATCTAGAGTAATGTAAGTCTTACTCAACATTATTACTGAATTCACATATAAAGTCAAGTTGCCTATCAAAGATATATAACTGTTCTGAAAAGTATAATTATATAAACGTTTTTGACCATTTCAGATATATTTTGTGCATGATAATCTAACGAAAATATTTTTGGGCAGAACGTAACATTGTAATGACTATCTACATGTTTTCATTCAATTCATTTCATCGAGAATGGAATGAAGTTAGCTAGAGCAACTACGGAAGAAAACAATTCCAAACATAAAGTTTTATGAAGAAAAGTGAGATGGAGAACATCAAAGTTTTCTTCCTTTATCTTTTATAGAGTTTGAACAAAATACAAACCCTGCCGAAATGCACTTCAACCGTAACGAACTAAAATATGCATTATGCTCGTCCATACGTGTATATACGGCTGTCATGTGATAATAAATCCGGATTCAACGATACAACTAAATGTGATTGCGGATCCCCTGCAGACGGGGGTGAGACTGCTGATACGAGGGAATATAAACCCCCCGGTTTGCTAGCGAATGTTCCTCTTTCTCGCTGTGTACTTGAGCCTGAAGGAAAGATTTTCTCTGCTTCGGGAAAACTTGTAAACTTCATCTTAACCCTTTCGTAACATCTCTTTATTAAGGGGTTTCAAAGTGACGAGAGAAATATTCTTTAACGACATAGAGATATAGAGTCGTAAAATCGTAACAATTAACTTTGTATCGTAGCGTGATTCATTATAGGTCGTAATTGTGACTGGACCAACATGATTTTATTAATAAATTCTTTTCAATTTTGACATTCAGGATAATTACTCAAAGCATTAGATACTCCACTGCAAAGAAAAGGAAAAAGTGAATAAATAGCTGTCAAAGAAACACCCGCGACGTTTTCTTGCAAATATCTCCAGGTACCGGCCAAGGTCTGATAGGAGTCGTAACTCTGTCTCGCGGGTGTAGAATCTTTCAAAAAGGTTCTCAAGTTTGAAAACCCTATTAGAGCATCTCCACCGTGGACCTTTAAAGGTTTTCTTAACCAGTCAAAGAGAGAATCAAAGAGAGAATTAAGGGAAAACTTTTCCACCATTGATGTTTATATTAATCTTTAATTTATAATTTATTGAATATTAGTATTAGTCTATTATATATATTAGTTATAGTATTATTAATAATATTTTATATTTTATAGAATTCTAATATATATATAAATAATTTATATTTATAAATTATTATTTTAAATTAAATTTATATTTTATAAATTTTATTTATATAGAATTTCTTAAGAGTTATCGCGCTTCTTTAACTTAAAGATTGCAATAAAGACCCCATAACCCATATCAAACCGTACAAAAAACAGTTTTTGGTAGTTTTGGAAAGGTTCGAGTTTCTGATATTCTTTACAGATCCATTTAGATTGCAATAAAAACCCCTTAACCCCATATCAAACAGTATGAAGAATAGTTTTTGGTAGTTTTGAAAAGGTCTGAAGTTCCTCCTGCACTTAACTAATCCACTGCAAGAGCTGCACAAACAGAAAGAACAATGAGTCAATCATTTCCCAAGCGACCACTTCGTGGAATCAGTGGCACTGTTTTAAATGAGCACAAACTGATGCTCATACAGAAGTGTCACTGCTTTGCTCCTCTTTGCTCCATGCTCTTGTCAAATAGACGGAGAGAAATACAGTGGGCAAATATAATTTTGGGGAAAGAGAGAGAGAATAATTACCCAGTCTTGTGTATAAAATCAGGAATCTTTCGTCTAGACCACACACTAAAATATAACAGACAGAGACTTGAATGACTCTAGCGAAAAATTTATGTGTTTAAAAAACAGTTTTATCTTTGTTCATGTAAAATTTTACTCTATTTAACTGTTTACCGTCACATATATGTATGATCAACAGAAAAATTAAAAATTCTTGAAGTCGAAGACTAGACGTGCCAATAAAGGAAAGAGTAAAAAATAGACATAAAGGAAAAAGTAAGAAGCATAAACCAGCAATAACAATTAAGATACCAGAGCATTACTGAGGAATAAAACATGTGGTTTTGCCAGAGGTACCATAAGTTCAATGAGAGGCAATATATAAGCACAAAACCCGAAAGGACAGATACAAATACTCGTAAGAGTGAGATTCTTTCTCCTCGAGTCAAATTGACAGTTTGCTCTAGAAGTAATGCAAAGCGAAGAACCTACAAGTGTGTTAGAAAGCTTAAAAGGGAGAGTTACCATAAAATAATATAACAAAGGTTTGAATTCTCCTTTCAACCGAATACATCACAATCCAAGAAGTTAGAGGAAATAATGGTAATCTTATTTGAAAATTACAGTACAACATTTATTGTAGAATTACTGTTTCTTTAGCTGAATTCATCCGTATATATGACAAACCATGGTAATCTTCACAAGTCAAGAAAATAATGATCGTGTTAACAACATTGAAATTGCATTATACTTTAAAACACATTCATTATGCACATTGATGTTTGAAATCGTATAGTTTTTCTAGTCTTTTTATTCCAAATAAAAACACTAAGTACAAGAAATATACTTATTTATGAAGTTTGAAACGTTTGAAACTTGAGATGTTAGTTCCTATAAGATTTTCCCAAAATGTTAATTTTGGAAGCAGATGAATAGAAAAGGAATAAAAACCGAGAGTGACTAACGGACTAGAGTGTAACTTAAAAATCCTTGTAAACTACATATATTTCAACTCACTCATTATACGTTGTGTCAAGTGTTTCCAATTTTCTATTAGCTTAGTTTTCAAGGTATGATTTATTTAAGTTTCCACTCCATCTATTGAACTCTCATAAATAAGTATCTAGAAGTTGGTAACGTGTTTGCTATCAGGTATCAATGGCACTTAAGATGTAATCCTATTGTTAATTCCCATTAAACCCGTAGTCCCTATTTAAGCTACTGCGACGCAGGACACTGGCATCTCCATGACAGTTTTATGTTCGTGAACAACCTTAGAAATACATACCTCGTGAAGCATATGCAGATCACTGTAACTTTGTCGTCCAATTTAAAATGAACCTGCTTTAGGGATCAAACGAACCAACTTGCGAATAGCTTAGTTCACAGAATAAATTAGATTCTCAACGCAACTGACGCAGTAGAAATCTCAGTTGAAAAATTAAACGTATTTTCCACATTCTACTGCACTGAGCTCCGTTTTCACTACACGACTCCTTTCTATAGTGGACACCCATGCCACCGTGAGCTTCTTTTCCGTCTGGTAGTCTTTTCTATATGCAGACCAGGGGTTTACTAAGAACTCGTTTTTAAGGTGCGCAGTTGTCTCGACCGTGGTTGGGGCCTTTTGCTCTCTTTACCCCTTTTTTAATAAAGCTCTGGGCGTACCGCCACCTTTCAGTAAAAATAAATAAACAACGTATTTACTTCTAAGCGAACATTGACGAAGCTTCAACACGAAAATGCCAAAGAGTGCATACTTGCAACATTCTCTACTTGAAGAGGAAGAGGAGAGGAGAAGAGAGGATAAAAATGTTGTTCCTATATTGTCCCTTGGATGATGAAAAGACATTTCTATAGAGAGGTTGATTATATTTGACTTGCATATAGTTGGAAACTTAGAACGATATGAAATCAGATCACCACCTTATGGTACCGACAAAGACCTGCATGAGGTTATACTACAAAAATATTGATAAGCATAAGCGGATCAAAGCACTGGATAAAACCAAATTGCTGTGCGCTTTTTCTCTCACCATTCTAGCTTGGAGAACCTTTTCCAGTTTGTAAAGTTAAAAGAAAAGAGCTTATGGACGAGTGGGTAAGAAGAAAATACAAGTATGACAGACAGATGAATGATCCAGAAACCGAATCTCCGTAGTCACAAGTGTGGAGTACGACGCACACTTGTCAGCCCCATTTGTAGCTAAATCATGAATCTACCTATAACGACCACCGGCGCTAGCTCCCCTTCGCCTTCAAGAACATGCTATAAACGAAAATGTAGGAATAAAATCAATCTACCTCTGAAGGGAGACGCCTATAGGAGAAGAAATCCTGCATCTGGCCTCATGAGTGATACGATAGCATCTACTGCTACCGTATGTTAGTTTCGAGTGGCTAAATCGGCGTTCTTGTTGTCGAAGGTGAAGTGAGTTAATGGTTCGTTCTTAGGTTCACGATATCATTTTGTTTAGCAAATTGTCTGGAGCAAGTACATCTTTGATGATTGGAGTCCTGGCTCGTACGAGCTTCCATCGAATATCACGTCCTTGTTCTTCTTCTTGTGACACAGCCAGTCAGGACATGACATACAACAACCTACTACATACAAAACAGTAACTCTTGGTGGTACGAATTCCGAGTACAAACAGAGAATCAGTAAGAACTCATTGAGAATCACAAATGCGTGAGAACAGCATCTCCCCCACTCTATCTCTCTCCTGCTGAGGTCATGCAATAAAAGCATCTTCTGTACACGCCGTGTCGCTATAGATGGCGAACAACTGAGAGATAAACAGCATAAACAAGGCAGAAAGACAGGAATGTCACCACGACGTACTATGAGACGAGAGGAGGCAAATCCAAGGGACGCAACGAAGAGAAGAAAGATCGTGACCACCGTGCAACGAATTCTAGTTAGAGATAAACTCCGAAAGCACCGTCCCGTACCGCGTGAGGTGGTGTAGTCATCAATCGTCTCCAGCTCTTCTATTTTCGGCGTTCCGTGATCAACATGCTCTACAGTAAACAAAGTGCATGTCATGAGAATAAGTTTGACGGAATGTTCCAGCAACTACAGACATAGTTATCATTCGCGAGACCGTGCAACTGCAAACATTCAGAAATCGTGAACTATCTACCAATACACTTGAATGAGCGAATGAAAAACAGCCTCGACGGCAAGTACTGTAGGAATGCTGAGCATTGGCCGCCAGATCAATTCGCACCCTACGACAACCCTCCGCCTGCTCTCTGTAGACCACACACAACACTTGAGAGAGTTGGACAAGAAGATAGAGCCATAAACCATCCACCGATGAGCTTGGAGCGTGTGAGGGAACAGCTCCAAGTCGTGGATCTCGAGCATTTGTGACAAGATTCGACCGCCTGGAGTTTTTGGCTAGCATGAAGTTCTAGTTCACAAGTTGAAATTCAAAAACGTAACGCTCTCAGGAGAGCAAGACAGAAACGGAACGCTAAATATAAGCATAGTGAAATTTGCAAGCTGGACCGTTCGATGGTTATAAGCCGGCCGTCGATTCTCGAATCTTCCATAAATTCATATCATCAGATCTGTTGCGGTGAAGAAGAATGGACGCTCCCAACAGCAGATTGCCGGTCAAGTGCGGGGACACTAGCTGATTGCCGGTGTACGTTCATTTCGAACAAATTTCAACTAACACACACTAACGCGCAAATGAAATGACCCAGAGCTCGACTTCGTCTCATTGGACGTGGTACCTTCTATAACAGGTAAAGAGAATCAAACTGGAGTCGATCACAATAGTCACATGCGTTAGCAGCCTATATGATGGTACAGCTGTGAGTTTCAAAGAAAAGGGAGACTTTTACGAAGGTGTGATTATTTCTAATTTTCTTGTATCGTTAATCAGGAATGACCCATTTTCGTAAAAGCGCTTTTATTCAGAAAAGAGTTTATATCGTTGTTAAAAGAAATTTATTACTGTTTTTCTATTATATTAATGCGCGTCGAAGCTAAGAGAAAAGATTCTGTAACGTCCAGAAGAGAAACTCGTAGATTATCGGAGTGCGGCTTTGTATAGGGCCATGAATCACTTACCATCGTATCTTTGAACTGATATAATTATTTTAGTTCTTAATAAAACTATTTTCTAAAAACTAAAATAAATTATTTGAATCCTAAACTACCTTATTGCAATAACTTCCAAATCCGAAGAAAAGAGGAAAAAGGACCAGCCGGCGGCGTTCTCCTACTGGAATATCCGGAGGTACTCGTAGAAATGTATGCGACCTCTTGGCCGAAATGGTAACACACATCCGCGCAAGGAAAATATTTGCTGAAGATTTTAGCTTTGACACGCACTAATACATGTGCGTTTACCCATTTAACGTTTGAATTGCTTATCCTGGTTACTTCCCAGTTACCCGTCCAAATAGAAATGAGAGAAGTGAGATTTTCATGGTGGCAAAAGTCTCTACTCACAGCAACCGGAAGTTCTCGCAGATCGCACCTTTGTAAGAGTAAAATCAAAAGCATTATCTGACTTTTACAGAGAATGCTCTAAGAGGCTTCCGCCTCCATAACCATTTCGGCCTTTTTCCCTTCGTATTTTTCCGTGGCTTATTTCTGATAAATCATCAGAAATATGTATGATTTTGTAGGTTCAGAAAACTGATAAACCACAGTTTGAGCTCGGTTTATCTCTGGAAAGTGATATACCACTGTTTAGACTTGGTTCAGGCTCAATAAATTAATAAGCCACTGTTTAGGCTTAGAAAACTGATATGTCACTGTTTAGGTTTGGTAAAGCATTCACCTGCGTTGATTTGTTTGGGTTTAGTAAGACATGAAAATGCATTGATTGATAATAAATAGGTTAATATTCTAAAAAGTATACATGGTTCATGTTACATGAACCTCTGGAAAGGTCGTGGTTTATCAATATAAATCAATCCTTCCAGAGGTTTATTTACTACCTATACTCACTCAACAAATCTTCGGTTCTCTATATGAACTGAATACTTCGATTTTAAGGAGAAGGATTTTCAGAATATTTTTCCTTCAGAGTTACAGAGAATTCGATAAATCTCCGTCAAACATAAGACTTGAGTTCCTTTGTGTAGATTTTTACGTTTGTTAATCCGTTCCTCATAAATTTCATTATATGAGAGAGCATTCAAATTCACAAAGTTTTTGCAATTTCTTTTCAAATAAATAAGACTTGGTAAATATGTAAAAGACCTCCAAAATATAGGGCTTTAAAAACTAAAAGAGTCGTTGTGAGCAGACGGTGAAAGGCTAGCAGAAGGACTAGATATACTACAAAGAGATATAGTTTCAGTAATTCACATTTCTACTAATTCCGTGTTTAATTTGCCATGAACTAAAAACAGATTTATAATTGATTTAATTTAATTGCCATGATATTTATGCACTGGTCCGTGGTGTGGTTGAAGCCTTGAACGTCGTACATCATTCCAGAGCCGCTTCTTGCTACAGATAGTCACGACCATACTTTCCCTAACTTTGTTCTGCCAGGAGGTAGGACTAGCATCTACAGCACGACTTCGAATGTTTCCAGCGTGATTGCAAGAGGAACACTCCTGCCTGCGAAGTGGTGCGTACAAGCATGTGTGTCTCGGTTAAGGTTTCCCGTTCGTGCCATTCGTTTTATCCTGTTTCCGCTACCTGTGGCTTTTCCTACGAAGGCACAGCTCTGTAGATGCTCTGTAATTGAGCTCAGTCGTTCTATTTTATCCCAGGGACGTGCAGTAAACGACCATGAATAGCTTAAGCTTCGGTCTGAACATGTTCAAAGAGCTCGAGGGGTTAGATTATACTTACAATTTTCTTCGTCATGTCTACTGGGAAGAGGCCTTTTATAACTTTCAGAAAGAGGATCAATGTGTTTATAGGTCGGGATTCTCTAATATTAGTTTTGCATATCTACAAGTAAGTTACCTTCAAAGACAACAAAACATGCATGGATGGATGGAAGTGAAGCTCGAACAAACCTTGAGCTTTACATAGAGTTTTAACGTGTGATACCGTCTTCACTTCAACCAAACACCGCAGCACCTCAACTCCATACAAGGAGGAAGATTCATCGTCGCTATTTACCGTATTTAGGCTGTACTGGACTTTTTTCAGTCCGATGTTACATTATCTTAATAAACAATCATTCCACCTGTGTGTTAATCAACTCCTATACAACACGTTCCATGTTTATCCACAAATTATTTTAGGATCAGACGGAGTGATTCTCCATGGCAGTTCAGACAGTCTGTACCTAACCCTTTGTAATTTACACGCCCGAGGGGAGGCACAACCCATCACGACACACCTGAAAGCAACTGAACTTTGACACAGCTGCAGACTAAGCTAAATAGAACAGTTAGAACCATAGAACCATCATCTATCCAGCAGATGAAGTGGAAAAAAACTGGGTGCATCAGAGACATTGGAACAAAATCTTGAGTATTAGAAGTTGTGTGCTCATTGATCACACCATTCCCGAGCGTTTTGGAACATTTTCAACCAAGGGCTCGGGCCACTGGGGTCCAAGTTGGACCATTCCTGAGGATACCACGGGAACTGCCACATCATGAAACACCGTTCAGGATGTGGCATGAGCGCTAAATGCCGTCCATCCGGGGAGCACAACGCAGCAATACCATGAGGTGAACCATTGGGATTGAAAGGATACGCTTCTGTCACCTCCCCAGAATCGTCGCAGTATCTAATGGGTGCAAGGGATAACTTCTCAACTTCATCTCTAATGGCTGCATCCGGAAAGAGGGCCCTACCTTCACCGTGCGCAATCCAGACTCCAACTTTCGTCCCTTCCATATCCTTGAGCATCAGAGCTGGGGACTTATCAATCTTAACAGACGAGAACCTACACTCAAATCGTCCAGACTCATTGTGAACAAATCTAGGCTGTGCCGTGTCACCACCTGCTCCCAAGGTTCCCCCGACATCCGCTCCAGGAACCCATCCGAGCAAGGCCATTAACTGACAACCATTGCAGACACCAAGACTGAATGTGTCGGGTCGATTGTAGAACTCTTGAAACTGCGAAGATATACATGAATGTTAGCGTATCCCCATCAGTGCTTCCAGCTCTAAAACTCATCACTACTGGGAATGCACGTCCATTTTCGACTTGACTACGAGCAACAGAAAAGAAAAGGAAAACAACAGAGCGTTGATAACCTCAACCATCTTACCTGCTCTAGCAGAATCTGATTGAATCGAATTGTGCCTGCCCATCCTTTAGCCGAATCCAACACATCGGCGTAGCTGAAACCACCTACGAAGACTATACCCTTATACCCCTGTAACGAGGCTTTCCCGGCCAAAAGATCCGACATGGCAACATCCCAGGGCTCGAAACCAGCTGCTAGTACCATAGCCGACATTTCTCGGTCACCATTGCTTCCTTCTTCCCTTATAATGGCTACCTTTGGCTTCGAAGTGCTATTCAGGTACTTTTCGTCTGTTCTAGATGGGGAAAAGGAGAGCTCCCAGGCCGGTGTTCTCCTGTGCTTTAGCCCCTGCTGCTCTTGCTGAACACAAGATTCCAACCTCCGTAATCTCTCGAGCGAAAAACTGGTCTCTTCCCACAAATCACGTAGGTAGGCGGTGGGCTTGTCCACGTGCACCACCCCATCGACTGAGACCACGATCCTGGGATCGCTTGTGACGTGCCCAATCGAGCTACATAATACACCAGCTGCTTTCAGCTCGGCGAGTACCGCATCCTTGTCACTGCGTTTGACCTAGAACATCACCACCATCCACATCAGGCTGGGATACAGTACTCTGTAGTCAGCATTCTGAAGATTGAATCAGAAGAAAATCACCGCCAAGGTTTCGTGTAAAAGAAAGCACCAGCTCACACCTCATCTTTTGAGTCTCAGAGTGTGAAGTTAAGGGCTTAGAAATGAAAATGAAGAACAACCTAGTTAAGACGAGAGACGTGACCACAAGAATCACAACTGAGACTTCTACAAATTTATGGGTTCACGATGGATTGCGGTGAAGAGACACTCTGAAGCCACCTGAAACATTCCAAGCATGCATAACTGGTCCAGGAACGAGGGTGACGGGCTTTTATTTTTACCTCCAACAGAAGTCCAAGCTCCTCTGCGAACAGAGTTGCAAAAGGTGCAAGTGTGGAACTGCTATCAGCTGGAGAAGGCAAGTCCACAACAATGCCACAGTTTCCAGCAAATGCCATCTCCGAAAGTGCAGTGATGATTCCACCGTCGCTGATATCATGACCAGCTGCAATAGTTCTCCTATCCAGTAAGACCTGCAAAAGGTCCACTGGGCCGACTTTCATCACAACTTACAAAACTTCTCTCCAGAGTAAAGGGAAAATGCCATAGTTTCCTGGATTCAAGAATTTGCGAGTTCATCGACGCTGAGTTTCAGACGCACCTGGACGGCATCAAAAGCTGCTTTCAAATGGTATATGTCCTCCACATCTGGACAAACGTCTCCTATCTGCACCCGTTTAAGAAATGTCACAAGTCAGGCCATTGGAAGGTAAGGGCGTCACCTTATGAAGAAGTTGTAAGGTCTACCTTCGACGCAGACACGAGGGAGGACTTCAACGGAAACAAAAAAAGTACTGCATGCAGCACCGAACAATGGTGCGGATTCACGAGCGGAGAAATCGAAGAGGTAAAGCACTTGTCCATGTTTTCCGCTATCCGCACCAACCACAGGCCAAGCTACTACCAATCAGTACCTGCTCATCAGCAACACTTCCCAAATACCTGATCATAAACTTGGGCCAAAGCGGAACCTCCGAGGCGGCGTTTGCCATTCGCAAGATCGATATGCAACAGAACTCCTTCGTCTCCAAGCTGATTTAAAGAAAACAAGACTGCCTTATCTTAGGGAAACAGGACACTAAGCACTTATTGCATGGTGAGATCACCACAACTGCGACGATAATATGTACACCATAAAAGGGACTACCCAGTAAACCTCTCTAAGCTGCAACCTGATCATCATCTTGAAACGTCCACAATGTACCCCAACAGAAATGCGCAACTTGAATAGCCTTGAGCTTTCAAAGGCTTACTGATGTGTATGTTTGTTAGAAAGCGACGAATTCATACCTTCAAGTCAGGAGTCACTGTCTTTGTGATATCAGGACAGGTAACGTAAGAACTTATTACAAGATTTCCTGGTGCCTTCACCGTCTCTCCTCCTGCCTGCGCCGCCATCGACAAACTGTCTTTGCCACCATCAATGGCAACTTCCAAGGCGATCATGGCCTCGCGGAGAGCTTCCGCAGCATCATACATTGCAGCTCCTTCACCGTCAAGTTTGGCGGCATACATCCAGTTCCCGCTTGCTTTTACGTCCTTCAAGGCAGTGACCTTCAACAGTACAAGAGTCAGGCACGATTATATTCCAGAAAGGGGAGTGCGCAGCAAATGTCCGGAGAAAAGGTCCCTGAAAGTGAAAGTTCTACGTTGATAACAACAGGCATAAGTGGACATCAGCTACAGCTTGTTTACATATCGGCACAGTGATTAGTAGCTTAGCAAGACGTAACTGAATAGAGTAAACTCTTTTAAACGCGTATTTAAGGACAGAAAGTGGAAGGAGGTGTTTGGATGTACACCATGTTCCTGAACTCTTACCGAAAATCCAGAGCAGATTTTATTGCTTCTTTGACATGTAAGATGTGTTATGCAGTTCCTGAACTAACTGCACGTATGAGTTTTATGAAGTGAACATGACATTATTATGACATATATACTGATACACGGGTAAAGCAGCTTTCAGAGAAAACAGTGACTTCACCAGCACATTAAAGGTAACCCCAAAATAGTTTTGAACATGTAAGTACAAGATGAGTAACGAAGAGTGGTAACATGTATGCTGACTTGGTTTGAGAAGTCAGCGAATGAATATAACCGAGGTTGGGCCAAGAGGAAATGTGTAGGGTGAGCACATTTCCAAGATGGTACCCCCTGGTAGCAGTAGGACAGAATACAAATAAATGCGATGCCTAACGAGCTGAGCGAGAAGACAACTATTATCGGTAATAATTGAGCCAGCAAGCGCAACAGCTAGAGTGTCAACCCAGAAGAAATTAGAGGTTAGAAGCAAATCTCCCAACAAAGGTCACGGACAGAGCTGTCGGTAGTGAGTAGGTGTGCACTGAAACACCTAACTACAAGGTACTCGCAGAGCATGCAACAGAACACACTCCCGTCGCATGCACCTCAACCTGCTCTCTGACTTCATCAGCACCCAGCAGAGAGGGTTAGGCTGTAGATGAGTTGGAAAAGTGGTCAATCAGATGAAGACTTAACCGACTCATCAGGGCCTTATCGGTCCAGGAGTTTCTGTACAGTTCCGGGACATCTGACATCTGACATATATATGACATATATATGACATATATATGACATTATTTATTTTGTAACAAAGTAAGACGAAAGTATCTGGAATCAAATCAGTTCGGAGATACTTGAATTGAGTGAATACTTTGAAGCCAGAAATGAAACAAGACGGAGTACACCACGCACACCATTGAACACCCTTGGGTTGGCAATGCGAAGCACAAGAGAAGCTGCACCAGTGTAGAGGATATTGTCAAATCTGGATGAAAAGATACTCCTGTCGGCATCCCTTTAAGACATGGGAAGTAAAGTATAACGTTCCAGCATGGAATAATCGTGACCCATGTCAATCTAAGGAGCAACTGAGGAGATCTTTCCTCCAACTCCGCTCCACGGTAAACAATACCAGCCATGTAGGGCGGACATACAATGTTAGTCTAACCTAGAGTAGATACATCTGCGGAACGGTCTGGAGTCAGCCCCTACTAGGAAGAAGCCAACTAATTCAGCTGCACAGTGCAATATAGGCATGTGAAGGGATCAACCTCCAACCTAGAGGTTAACAGAACCACGGAAAGCAGGCCCTGACTCGCACAAGTGAGTGAAACCCGTAGTCCGTGAGGTCTCCATGCCAAGTTCAAGACACTCAAGAACTTGCACAATGACGAATTTTGTACCAGCAAGAGACACACCCGTGGGCACTAAAAAGAGAATACTTCTATTCGATAACTCTGAGTACGCGCAAACGGGAAGGTAACAAAACACCAGTCAACACAATTCCATAGACAATTATAACATATTCAAATTTAAAGCATCCACGGCTGAATGGTTGTTGGTTTAAATCTGGCAGCTCTTGCGGGGCGTCCTTATGTTTTGGTGAACAAAGAGGTGAGATAGAAATGGCAGTCACAACAGCTAAATTGTCTATATTGGAAACCCATCTCTCCAATCAAACAACACTGGAGTTGAATAAGCTTCAAACCTTAGCCCATACGAGATTCGTCAAGGACTCCCCGAGGGCCAATCTGGCCATAGCTTTAGGATCCAACAGACCCTGGAAAAGGTGAAGTAGTGTTAGCTGAAAAGGCACATATTTCGGTCCACGAGTCTATAACGGTCTATGCGTGTAGCACCACTAATGCAAAAGCCATCACATAAACTTGAAGGTAACTCGCCAAAACTGAACCCGGAGAAGTAATAACCAGGATGATGAAGGAAAAGTAATGACCCTAAGACAGTAACTTCTAGCGGACAAGGTATAACCTGAGGTCAGAATGTAGGTAAAGTGCAGCAAAACAACCTATTTCCAAAACAAAGACAGGGCCCTTCGGTCCATGAGTATAGCAGTTCGATGCGATAACTATCCTCACACACTTAAGGTAACCCGAATAATAGAACCCGCAGAAGTACATCGTAAGCGGCAGGGTGGCGTGTGAATGTGCGTAACTTTAAGCATCACGTTAGCGAATATTGCTAACCAAGGGACAGACATACGGGGATGCGTAGCACAAAGCACATTACCGTAAAGGCAGATAACTATGAACTTATACGATCCCTCCAACATGAGACAACCGGCTAGACTTTCTCCACCACAAAAGACTGTATACCTTCAGAGGCTGTTCTCCGATTGCACATGCTCCCCCAGTGATGCCAGTGTACGTCTGTCAGAAGCAGGAGCCCGTGTTATAATTCTCCAAATGCTTGCAACAACTCCACAAGTCAATTCCTTGGGAGAAAAGGAAAGGTCGAAACAGTTTCTCATTTACAAGTGCTAGGGGCATCACCTGGCCGTAAACTGCGACGTCCGCGAGTGGCAGTTGCAGGGGTCCCACAGTCTGTTGTTGTGCCACCAGGCCAGTCACACACCTATCCACCTGCGTGCACAGACAACCGCACCAACAAGGCAATGAGTCGGTAGTTCAGTAACCTTATTTCTACCTCTATTCCCGAATATTTTGGACTTCGAATCGGAATACTTTTGAGTGCTCATAAGTTTCCTACATGTATGTGTCCTCAGGTCTAAATATGATCATCAAACGAGGTCCAAGCAAAGCGACTCAAAGAAGTGATTACCTTGGAGGTCAAAAAGCGCTTCGAACAAACCGATGGCAGGTGAAATACTCGGTTCAGTGCATCAAGAACAGTTGCTCCTGGTGCAATAGCTAGAGCCTCCAAATCCGGTTGAACTCGGTCAAAGTAATAAGTTTTTCTGGGCATATCTCCAAGAACCTGAAAAGTATAAAGCAAAAACAAATGAATACTTTCTCCAAAGATTTCATACTTTCCCCTTTTGCATTATTCAACCACCAGTAGCCTAAGTAAGAACGTACAAAAACCGCTGGTCTGAATAAATTATCCATGAAGACGCACTATGAGTAGTACAATAAACGTATCCCCTAATGTTGTTAATTTGCGCTCAGAAATTTGGACTGATAGGGAAGCTCAACGTCACATACTTTTTCAAGATCAAGGTCAACTGCAGGCTTGGGTTCGGAGAGACCGGAGGCTGCTGCCTGCTTTCTTGCGTCACTGTCAACGAGTACCACCCTTCCTGAACCACTGCGATACAGACAACAAGGAAGGCTCAACACCGCTTACGACAAAAGCTATACCCTTCTGTGATCAACACCACACACGCAACTCGTTTTTCACCTAGTGAACACTTACCACAGTTACTTGCTTGAACTTGACACCTAAACGTTACAGCGGTGATGGAACCGTGGAAGTGGTAGACGTTATGATACCTGATAGATCCAAGAACTGCTACTGACACACGCTCCCTGGCACAGATTGAACGCAACACGGCTTCGTCCTTTGGCCTGATGAGCAACGCGTCCTGCGAAACATCCAGAATGCACAGACACGTCACAAAACTGGCTACTGCTGAAAGGGTATGCAAAGTGGTGGGACAGAAAGGACCAATCTTAAAACAATTCTTACGGAATTGCGTCAAATCCAATTATTACCTGTTCCTGGTACTCTGCTCCCCAAATTTCCAGCACCGACATAGTCTTGTCACCCACAACTACAGCACGCACATCAATCTCTGCACCCTGAAAGGCATATGACTGACATAAGTACTTGACGTACATGAGAGCCAACATAAAGAATTATAGTATGCTTGCACTACGCCATCAGCCAACTTTACCTTCGGATAGATGATCTCCTTGACGACATTGCAGTTGCCCCCCGCTCCCTGATCATGGATGCTGACAATGGGATTCCTGTCACCCATCTCCACGCATGTACGCACAACACGGTATAGCTTCTGTGCCATCTCTGCATCTCCTCTTTGTACAGCATTGAAGTCCAACTCTGCGGTATTCTGTCCACTAACCTGAATACCAGTAGCAAGTTCGATTAAACCTGTACACTTCTTCTACCACCCACTCATCCACCTAACCAGTTCAAGTCTTGACAGCCATGTAACTATTCATGTGAGCAAAATGTCATGATCAATAGGAAGAGGTACACCCTCACGATCAACCGTCTATGTTTACATTTACTACCTGTGTCCAAGCTAGTAGACTACGGCGTAAATGATAATTAGGCCAGGAGTTGGAAAATTCAAGCTTTATCTGCGTGCAAATTTAAAGCAAAAGGGCGTCCCGAGGCCTTTCCCGTGTGCAAGGTTATATTCATACGTCGAGAATGGCAGATATGCTCAAGGACCACTCTCTAGTATAGAGGTAACACGCAAGTAGCCCGGCCAAGTACATATATTCATACGTCGAAAATGGCAGATTTTATCAAGGACCACTCTCTAGTACAAAAGGGAAATACGGGGCCAAGTACATAGTAAGTATCCAATAGGGGCTAATGTGCGCTAAACTGTCAAGCGAAGTTAGCGAATTATTTGTAACCGGAGGGTGTGCCGATGGGAATGTGTAGCAAGACGCACATTTCCCTATAAGGTTCCCCTTGGTATAGAGTGTGATGCAAAGTGCAATGCAACCGAGAAAGATACAATGTGACTGATTCTAACAACATCAAGTGCAGAACGGGAAAAGCTGAAAATGAACTGACAGAGCAGGAGTTAAATCGAACGATAGTGTATGGATTGAAGATCGTCGATGGCGAGCAAGAATGATATAGCCAAGAACCCCACGAAGCTTTAAATTTGAAGAGCAAAGTTTTATCGAGTGAAATGAGCCGGCCAAGTACATAGTAAGAAGCAGTTAGATACGAAGGTTAGAGAATATCTTTAGCGTACAACTGGAATGGAGACTAGGTTCACAGAGCATAAATGACCTCGTTTCTCCAAGTGCCCCACTTACCATACTAGACGCAGCACCACCACCCATTCCAATACGATAGGCAGGTCCCCCAATCTGTTACGGTAATAAGAGAAAGGGAGGGGTTAGAATTACCCATCACTCGCTCACACATTAGCTAGACCGATGCTCACGACTCGGCACCGACGACAAACTTTTCTTTAACACCTGTAAAAGTGAAAGGCGCAGTGAGCCGTACCTTGACAACAAGCATTCCCACCTCAGGATCCTCCTTCCTCAAGTGCTGATGATCAATCTGACCGATTCCAGCACTGAACATGATCGGTTTTAGCCATTCCCTCCGCTCTCCGTTCAACAATCGCATCCCGAAAGTACGAGTGTAGCCCTGCAACAGACATGCTTAGAAGGATGAGTGTGGTCAAGGCTTATGCTAAAACTAGGCAAATGAATGATACTGCAGGTTACTAGGAGATTACACAAGAATCTTCACATGACTGACATGAACAAGCGACTACTGCTGGTGCTACGTAGGTAACCACAAGCAGATAAACTAGGACAGAATCTTCATGTGGCTGATTATGCTTTCTTCCCCGACTTTCGAAATCTCTTTCTCTAAGCAGATAGGAATTCATCGCCTTTTTAACGAGACGGGGAACAAATCTTGCACACCTGAATGAGAGGCTCACCGAACTTGTTGCCGTAGTCAGAGGCGCCGTCACTAGCATCAAGGAGAATCTGCAAATATAACGACAAGACCACGAGCAGAACCATTAAGTATGCTTCCCCCAACCAAGAGCACACTAACTTACTGAGAGAAAAGATCCGATAACTGGGTTCACAAACTTACGAACTACTACTAGGCGATTTCAAATATAGACTGGCAGTTTGCAACGAACCTGGAGGGGAGATGCCAAGTTCACTGGATACTCAAAACTTTCATCTTCCCAAGGAGCAAATGAACCCTCCATCTGAAGTGAGAGAAACATAACCCATCAGCCCATAAGCAACTAAATGACAATTCAGTGGGCAGGAGATCGACATAGTATAAGAAAGGAGATGCGGGTTAGTTCTTCACCTGGAGATTTCCAACACAGTAACCTGCCGTTGAAGCCCCGACGAGTGAACCGATTCCTGTAGCGTGTGTATCACGAATACGACCACCGGCGCCGGTCTCTGCGCCTGGGAAGGGAGCAACCTGTATATGCGACGATCGACGGCGTCAAAGACTTCTAAGATACGTGATGCGGTACAGCAAACTGCGACATCGTTTATGTTTCCTTTAACGTTGCAAGTACTACATGACATATGACTGCAAAATAAAGAGAAACAAACTGCTGCATTTGTCATGAAAGTTCCCAAGAAGGACACTTACTGCACACGGGAAGTTGTGCGTCTCGGCGGTAAAAAGGATGTCGAGGTCACGTTCAACTGGTTCTAACGGAGAAGGAGTCCCAGGTGCTGACGGACGCAAGGGCTTGACTTGGTAACCTCGTATAGCACTATTCCCCGTCGGACCAAGAAACAAAACGAAAACGAG
Source organism: Asterella californica (assembly GCA_036924285.1). Lineage (NCBI taxonomy): Eukaryota > Viridiplantae > Streptophyta > Marchantiopsida > Marchantiales > Aytoniaceae > Asterella > Asterella californica. Next base: position 26,336,937 of record JAYKYS010000006.1, on the reverse strand, counting down.
GAACACAGTAAGACTGCTGAAATCACCATAAAAATATACACAACACCGTCAAACAGATAACGTACCTGGAATTATCGTTGAATCCGATCACTGAGTTGTTGGGGTTTTCGCGCCATGTGTCTTTAACGAGATCCATTAAATGTTTGGGAGCAGGTTGACCATCCAGAACAAGTTGTCCCTGATAGACGACAGTCGACTCTTCAGCAACGACTCACCCGGACTCCTCAGGAACCTTAATGGATGATATACTTCCAGTGGTAACCAACCAACGATGTGAAGACCTCCGTTGACCAAACAAGTTAAACCGCGCATCATAAGAACAGAACGTTGACTATGTACCTTAAAAAACCAATGTCGACTGTGTTCACTGTTGGATTGAGCAATGTCGAACAGCTCTACATTGGTCGGATTTCGCTTCATATCATTCTTGAAGAGGTTTGTGTAGTACTGGAAATATCCAACGAAATCGTTCTAGTCAACGACATACCTGACATCACGATATCGACCTAAGCCACCTCTGCCCATAAAAGAAACCACAGCCCTGAAACTCCGAAGAACATGTTGTTTGTAGAAGGAACTTACGTCAAGATCGAAGTCATCAAAAGCCAAACCCATCCTGACATTGATCTCCTCCAGAGCTTCCCTTCCTTTCTTGAACACAAAATCGAGACAGCGAAGTCTAAGATCAGAAACTTCGGGCGTGCAGACTTGGGTAAACTCAATTCCACTATACTCCATACTGCGTCCTAACCCTAACACATCCTAAGCCGGTGATTCCTTCAACACCGGTAAGTTATCCTACCTCAAGTACGGGGCACTCGATGACTGGTTCAGGAACAACGTCGTTCGCAAATGTGTCCAATCTTGAGTAGTATACACATTCAGTCATCCGATCGTGTACCTGTTGTTAGAGTGGATAAGCGCGTTACATTAAGAAGGGAATGAGAGATCCTACGCGACAGGAGCCCAACAGGAAAGAGAACTCAAGTGTATATATTCCTTCCAGTATAATCTAGTTGCCGTCTGCACGTTTCGCTGTGCATTTTGCAAACTGTTCGGGTATAGCTTACCAGCTCCGCAAATTTATTGAGCTGGTGTTGCTCCAGAGGAGCAGCACTCTCTTCTACACATAGAAGATATCGTCGCGACCTTTCTATCCTTGACACCTCTGGTAGTGCACAGGCAGAACATACTGAGACTGCGTTTGCTGACCACGCAGTGGTAAAGGATAATCGAGGTCCAACTTCAACCAATGACGCATTCCCTACAGAGTAAGCGAAACCGTTGTTATTAAACATACGAGGTAACAGTTTGTCAAACAGATGCCCAGACAACGAAACATATCAACTTTCGAAGGTGGCTCCCACGGATACTGCCTACAACTAGTAACAGGAAGTCTGACCTCCAGCAGCAGCCTCTGATTCCAAGAAGCTTGAAGCTTGCAGCTGGTCTGGTTCGTATGTTTCTCCTAGCAGCCACTTGAGTACATCTTGCTTCTCGGTACCGATTGGAGCTCGAAGTGCAATATTGTAGCACTGCCTCCAAGGAATACCATCATTGCCGAATCACCACATCGTTCTCAAAGCAAATCAAGAGATTTGTTGACCTAAGCTTATTTCTGAAATGTAAATCGAAGATAAACTAAACTTGAGAGCATTCCAATACGACCAAAACCAAAAGCAGACTAAGGAACGGTAAAGTGAGGAATAACAGGAAATAGGAGTTTAATACCTGTTCGGTTTTGATTGAGAAAATATCATTAGAGACCTTTTCCCTAACCTGGATGGAATACAGCCGTATTTAAAAAAGATGTTTCGGAGTAAAGGCTGAGATGCATCGACCTCTCGGAACATTGAAACATCAAAGGTGCTTCAAGAAAAGCTCATTACACCGTTTCTCAGTAAAAGATGTCGATCCTGCCTAAAAGCTACTCCCTTCCCAACCATACTATGCGGTCTCAAAATTGCACCCGACCAACTCACAATCCACTTTGTACTATGCAAGATGTAAGAAGAATAGTCTTCTAGTCATGGGACATAATCGCTCAATTTAACCCACCTGCTTCAATAGTGCCTCAGTTGCATTTTCCGCAAGAAATGGTTGGCGATAGAAATGCTGCACTTTAGAGTCAATCGCTTCCACAGATTCTGGCTTGGTCTGTAGTGTAATTGACAATCACTATGGTTAGGTAATGTCTGCAGCAAACTGTTAACTAAATGCCTCAGATCAATGCCACTGATTAATGAAGTGGATACCAGGTAAAAAGATGGACAAGAAAAATGTCCAAGAAAAAACTCACGTTCACGGACTCCTTGGATGCCAGTGTAGCGCAGATCTTTGGTGACAACCTCTTTGGTGCCGCGGGGAGCTTGATTAAAACAACATCACCCTGTGGAAATAAAGGGCACCTACAATGAGCTACTACGGTACGAAACAGATACACTTGTAATCTCAATTTGCGAGTATACTGGACAAACTGGACACCACATTTCAGTAAACGATTTTGAGATCGCACTGCTCCTGAACCTTCTGAAGGATCGACCAGAGATATAACCGATTAATCGCACCTGAACATCGATCGCATATCTTAAAGCTCATGTTTTTTCAACAGCATCCAAGTTAATTCTGCGAACTGAGCTACGAGCCAAAGTATCTCATGACGTGCACAATGGGAATGTCCACAGCACGTTTTTCCACATCCTGAATATCAACTATTCGACTGAACAGACATGAAATACGACGGAACCAAATTCCTCTGCTTTAACAGGTGACCGACGAAGAGATTGTAAACACTTCACTCACGTATAATTCAAGCTTTCCAATGTTCTTTCCCTTGGCGAGCGCACGAGCGGATGCTAGAGCTCCTTCTGATCTGACCGGCCCTGCCAAAACCCGTACAGAACTGTGCGCACGAGTAGCAACAGCACTGCGCTCCGCGACTGCCCCTGCTGCTGCACCGGACCTCGCAGAAGGCAACAGCGCGAGAGTCGCCATGCCGACCATCCCAAGCTACCCGTCAAAACCGGTAACACGACGAATCCACCGACTTACCGGCAGATCTGCAAATTTGAGCAGAAATTTCAAAGTCGATGATCCAAATTGGTAAATATGATCCTTGCTCTTCCTTTTCGTGCCAAAACACTTCCAGCATTTGCTCCGGGGCCTTAAACCCTAGGGTTTAGGCGAGAGCACCCCTTCGAACTCTCACGAGCTTTTGTTTGATCTTCATACTCCAGTACTGTACAGCACTGTAGTTAGTTGATGATGGACTCTTCTTCACGGCAAATGGATGTCGTAAACGGACCGTCACTCTTACGTCGGAACTCTAACAACCGAAGAAGAGGAGATCCGTCACCATCCATTGCAGTCAGAAGGAGGTACGTATTCCTTTATTTGTTCGATGCGCATCTCCAGGTCCGTCGTGTAGCGTCGACTTGGCGATTCAGAATCTGAACCGTACCATACAGCAGCTAGAAAGTGCGTGAGGTCCATGTACATGTGGACGAAAAGACTCAAAAGAGGGAGCCAGTTCGTGCTTGACAAGATCTACTGAAGATATCATTGAGTCGCTTTGTCTGCAGATACGCTAAACGTAGGACTGAGCGAGTTCGCACTACTGTAGCGGTAATCAGCAGTCTCGCGCTTGTCAGGGAGAAACATTTCTGCTATCTTTGCTGTCAGCAGGAAGCATGAGCGGAAGGAGAGAATGCTCTCGCTGTACAGATTTAGAGGAGCTGAAACTTGCAAGTTTTCACGTCAAGCGAGATCAGTTTTCTTTCATTCGGATCTCATCCAGCGTCCGGAAGACCACCTCATTCAGGAGCTTTTCCAACTCACATGATCTCCCAAATTCCTTCCGACTTTGACACTCCACTTTAGCGGAGTGTCAAAGTCGAATCTTAGATATTCCGTCCCCGCATAATGCACTCTTCAGAATTGTGCATTCCGGGGAATTTGCTAGTCAAATATCACTAGTTCTTACTTATATACTGGATTAGACGACCATATTCATAACTCTTTCTCTATACTGTATATACTTCTAACAGTGACCGAATAGTGTAACTCGAAGTTTCAAATTCACCTTCAGTTTCAAGTTATATAGCACATTGTCTGAACTCTGAAACAGTTTGGATTGGTTACTAACGTAATCTCCTGCGCTTTATTCTCCGCTTCCGCATTCCGCAAAGTCATGTGAGTGACTTCTCAGCCAAGGTTTGTTATTAGTGAGTGAGGCGGAAGCTTTTCTCGTCTCTTTCGAAGAATGCATACCATCCTGGATTGCTGTCGGATCGGATGAACTTCGGCGTGTTGTTGTCCGGCCTACGTGTCGGTCAAAATTTGAAATACGCCCAATTTCAAGTCCATAGGCCTCGTGCGCAGTTCCTGAACGATTGTGCTGTGGTCAATACCCTTGTCACACAGACTCCCACTGGTGTAAGGGTCTTGAGTTCAATCTCCACGGACATTCTCGGCTTCGGCAGTGGGTTAGCAGTCGACGAGTATAAAGGCCGGCAAAAACTCTGAAAAGGAAAGAGAAAAATATGACTCGCGCGTGGGCTGTCAGAGATTCAAATGTGCCCAATGTGCTCTGTAGGATTAATGGTGTGCGAAGCCATACGTTCAGCTTGACCCTTTCTTCCCAATGATCCTAATCTCCCTGCGTAAGTTATGTTTGAGAATACAAACGCAGTGACTACTCTCTCTTAGATGAGATATATTAGTAAAGGCTCATCATCTCCCTAGGGGTTGTTTATATACTCTACACTATTGAAAGGAAATGAATAGAGATCAGTGATGAGTCATAGAGAGGAGACTGAACTGAGCAGTACTAAGAGTGACTGAAGTTTGAACCTTGACATTATCTTTAAACCTCGACTAGGACTATTTGAACTAAATGGAGACAGCGGAACTGATTAGTCCGAGTAACCCAAACCAATCTTTGTATGCTGATACAGCATGTATTTGTACATGAAATACAACATTCTGTATATCGATTGAAAGATCTCGTGAAGCAGAACAAGCTTGAAAAAAAATTTGTAACTTCATTTCGTAACAAGAGAGAAATTTCAAGATGAAAATTCGGGTATTCTGGCCTCTACACTCACTGCACGGGCAAAGAATATTTTTCAAATTTGAATTTGATTCTTTTTTGAACATCTATCCGAATATCACAGGGTAACTCCAAAAAGAGTTTATATTTTCATCTTAGAATCCACGACTAGTCGCAGAGAGAAGACTGAGATAATCAACGAACAGGGTTGTAAACCGGACGGCCGATGCCACATTACATAACCCGGTAGCACTCTCATCACTTTTCTAAACAGGGGCCTCTCCTTCTGTTGACGTTTGCATTGTGCACTACATACGTGAGTTCTCAAACCACCTCTCCCTGCAATTTTCTTTCCTGTAAATGAAAACCAGCCACTAATTTGATTTTTCATTATTTTTGTGAAACTTTCTCCAACCTGATAAGTTTCCAGACCAAGTGCCAGGTATTTTCTTTCCTGATCATTTTATTATTTCAATTTTTTGTATAGTGTTGGTTATTTCTCTTAGAATATTGGATGTTACATTGCAGTTTAGCAAGATGCTGAACATGTAGTCTCATGGCATCTAACATACTCGCAACTGAAGTGTAACTTAGACCTGCACACCATGCAATGGTACATCTATGCAATCACATGCCGTGATCCATGGTCAATCTCCATTCTCCGTCACAAAGATTGTTGTGTGACCCACATCGTAGTCAAACTTCAACTGCCAACATTGTTGCAACTCGGTGATCACTGGAGTTGTGCAATACAACACACATCGAAACGAGGACATTTCACACCGAAGACCTCACAAAACTGCATAATCTTCTCTCGATCCCAAAGTCCATACTCGGACGGCTGTAGTGTACGTGATTCATCATCGATCTCTAAAATCCGCTCCTCCTCCAACTCATCATGCGATGCTTCTCTAGCCATGCTCGGTGCACTCGCAACGATCCTATGCTCTTGTTGACTGTCTGGAACTACTGACTGAGTACCATTAACAATCATTGGCTCCTACAGCTCAACTCCGAACTCGTCTGAAATCATCCACAGACATTGCGATATGTTCTACACGAGCTCTCTCCAATGCATATATGCGACGGGCTGCACCATCCAACAACCACCTCAACACCTGAGCGTGTGTAACTCCGAGTCCCAAAGCGTTTCGCAACTGCTCGTACATGTCTAACAAATCCTCCGGAATGCGGATAACTTGTGAACCACTAGGGCGTCTTCTCCTATGATAATTGACATTATCAGAAAGAAATTGTCCCCATCGTCGTTCCGCCATGACTGCAATATCTCAAATCTATGTCATCAGCCAACCGCGTTAGAAAAAGAATTGATACATCCATCAAACATATGTTGTTTCGGATTTTGTTATACAAATTACTCAATAAAAATCATTATAAAACATTTAATCAAAACTTTCGTAGATAAGAAATGAGTGAATACTAAGTAGAGAAAATAAAAAGCATTCTATCTCATGAGTTATGACTTCATCAACAAGAACAATGAATATTCAGAAATATTAGATGAAAATCCTACTAGAGCTTCAGCCAATGAACTCTAGGTGAGAAAATAAATTAGTTCTCAAACCAAGTACTGAACAAAAATAATAATTGGAAAACATGGAGAGAAGATGGATAATACCTCGCTGTCAAAAGTCAAATTCAGAGAAATTAGAAAAATCAAAGAAATTAGAAAACAATAAGTTTTAAAAGAGTATGAAACATAATACTTCCAGCTGAAGAGTATTGGGAAGTTGAGCGCACTCATGGTTTCAAGTACCCAGAGCTTGCAGCACAAGACATTGCGTACAAACTCAAGTCTTGGATATATACATGCGCGTGTAGTTGTAGTGAACGGTAATGCTTTTTTACATCAAATGGCTCCAGAGTTTACATTATAGTGTTGTCCGTTGCATTTGAATATCATCTACCGTAATCTTCTTACATCTCTTTGTCTTTCATATTCACAGGAGAGATACCGGTCAAGGACTAATGGTTTTGGACATCTTGACTGCGGTTTCACATTGGGCAGGTGATCATTCGGATTGCAAATTACTCCCTGGTGATCGTGAATGTTCATCATATGCATTCGGAGAAGGTGCAAGATATCCACACGGTGGGACCACACATCATGCTGTGTAAGCTTTTTTGGCTAAACATATAATACCAACAAAGATGCGATTCTACACTCATGCGCGAGAGAATTACATGAGCGAGACATTTCACTCCGTCATCAACAAGTTTGCAACGAAGAGGATCAATTGGGAGCGTTCTCATGAGGTTCGACTAGCATATGCCGCTCTCGATTGAAATGAGAATATCCACATGGAGGTAGTGGTAGTGTATCCACGTCGACAAATGATCCTACCATTCGCAGGCGACCATGGACGAATAGAGTGTTAGTACGTCATACCACCATATGGAAAGATGAGTTGAAGAAGCGTATCTTTGGGTTTTGACTTACCACGGTGAGATTTCATTTAACGTTATCCCTTGCATGCTATATATTTGTTACATGTACCTAAATTTCATATATTTCAAAACTCATACATGTTCAAGTTTTCTTTGATGTTAATCATTACATGGTATACTTTATCAATATATATATTAATTTTAATATTTTAGTATTTCATACATGATAATATTTATGTATATTTTCATAAAATAAGAATTATAATTACTTGATATTCTCTTTGCAGTACTATATAAATTTATTTTATTATGTCTTATTATAAATGATTGAACTAAAGATTGTTAGATGACTATGTTTTCTAATCATGTCGTATTGTCTTATGCAGACCATGATTGTCTTCATTGAATTTATCAACGGAAGGGGCAAATCTGCAGTTCTATATCTAGTTCATGCCTTTTGAAACTTCTTTTCAGCTGCAAAACTCCTATATTTGATATGATTATGTCTGAAACCAGTTTTTTAACTTTTTTGGTTATTGTGTTCTAATTTTATCTCAAGGCACGGGTCTCTCTTTCATGAGTTGGTGGCCACATTCATCTCAATCTGCATGCAAATTTCCAGATTGACATTAGAGACCATGTTTAGTTTTATTTATGAAAAAATAGTAGTTCGTTGCAGCGTGTGACAGTTTCGTCTTCAATGTGGTTGGAATTGTTTTTGAGGTGAAGTTTACGACTATATTTCAAGAGTGTCGTGGTATTGGCTGCGGTTCTTGAGAGTGGTATTTATTCATAAGGTTTTCTTTTCAGTGTTCTCCGCCTGCTAAAGTTTTAGAAGGCAAGTATTATAGAAGGTTTCAGACATCCTAACTTTGTGAGGCGGATAAGCAAACTCCTCTGCACATATTCAAAATCGAGAATGCATTCACTGATAAGAAAGATGTACTAAACTCCTAAACACAGAAGCTCGATGATGATTGTATACACAGATGCTCCTTCTGGAACTCCTATACACAGATGCTCATTCTAGAATGCAGTAAATAGTCACAAACAAGAATCACCAACTGAACTCTTATACACAGATGCTCATTCTGGAATGCAGTAAATAGTCACAAACAAGCAAAATGTGTAACTTCAGTGGGGATTGAACACACTAAACCTCCATTCAGGTTGAGGTTTCACAAGAGATGCATGTGCACCTCTTGGACGCGATAGCCGGGATGCAAATGCTCCTAATGACCCAATGCATGTAACTATAATGCTATGAGAAAGTAACAAGCTATCACAAGACAGACAATAAACTCAATCAACCTTGAACCCAACAAAGGATTCTCTTGGAGAGGACCAAGTTTCCTTTACAACCCGTTCAAGAATTTCTGGAAGTTGCGTTCGATCATTATATCCAAGCCAGAATACCAATGTCTTTTGCTTCTGTGAAAGCCGCACATGCCCGCCCTAGTAGTTCAGACACATCACTCGAGGAAGAGTACTGCTCATTGCTCTTCGAAAACTCTTTACAAGCTCCACAATATGTTGGGAATGAATTTTGAAGCTCGTCAGAAATGACCGTAAGAGAACCTTGTAGCTTACCACCACTAACTACCCAGTGTCTCATCTCGCCTCCTTCTCATCTTATCTTCACCGTGTGCTTGTCTGTAATAAAGTCCAACATGGTTTACAACACAACCGGTCTGAACTTACGCCAATGGAGATATAGAATATTCCACGAAGCCGGCCTCAGTATGGATAAACAAAGCTGTACCAGCACCAAGCGAACCGTTCATTTTGCTAGCAAGAAAAGAGCTGAACAAAAGAACTTGCAGAGCATAGACACGAGCATAAGCGGAGGAAGCCAGCAACAGAAAGAATTCGTCTGTAGAGCTGTACCAGCACCAAGCGAACCGTCAACTTTGCTAGCAAGAAAAGAGCCGAAGCAAAGAACTTGTAGAGCATAAACAAAAAGAAGGCCAGCACTTAGCAGCACAGAAGTATGAAAGACCATCACTTAGTTTACTGGTTCGATATCTCGTTATGGCTCTCGATTCTTGAGTGATATCTGTTCATGACGTCCAGAAACAATTCTCCACTCATAGAACAAGCACTCCCGTCCAAAGTGTCCACCAAATATCTCTCTTCGTCAAGTGAGTCAAGAAAAAGATGAAACAAAGTTACGGACGGGATGAAGAACATTACACTGGACTAAAAGCACCTAATGTAACTTCGAATGTAATCACTGTCACTGTCGAAGTTTACACAAAAATGAGCCGTAAAATCTCTGAACCGATACAAGCAAACGAGCAACCTCACGATTTAAGAAGTTCCAGTCCATGAACATGTAGCCGAGCGATTCACATGGAGGAGATAAGAAACAATGCTTGGAAAAGTACAGTCCAGCGATTCACGGAGTCATAAACCTCTGTTGTCAATGTCACTGATACAAGCAAACGAGCAACCTCACGATTCAAGAAGTTCCAATCCACGAACATGTAGCCGAGCGATTCACAGAGAGGAGACAAGAATCATTCTTGAAAAGTGCAGTCCAGTGATTCACAGAGTCTGCTGCCAATGCCACCGTGCGAAAACATTCAAGTTTCAAACAACGAGCTATTGTGCACGAAGCACATTAGCTTTAGAGGGTCGAGCAAGAGAGAGCACCAAGCTGCTCGCTCCGCCAGCCCAAGTGTCTGACGCGGTCCGATATACTGACGTCCGAAGAGAATGATTCTCTCCGGATCTTTCATATCTCAAGTGAGGATTTAACACTCTTTCTTAATGTTAGTGGTACTGAATATACACTAAGTTCAAGTCTCAATTTTTGAAACATGTCTGAAGACAATGGTTTCGTGAATATATCAGCAGTTTGATCATCAGTTGTTACCCATTGAGTAACAACCTCTCCTGAAATTATTTTTCTCTAATAAAGTGGACTTGCACTTTAGTGTGCTTTGTTCTAGCATGATGCACAAGATTTTTTGCCAATGCTACTGCACTCATGCTATCAGTCCAGATTACTATTTGAGTGTCTTGGTTCACATCTACATCCTCCAACATCCATCTTAACCAAATGGGCTCTCGTGATGCGTTACACATTGTCACGATATTCTGCTTCAGTGGAGGATAAAACAATAGTTGGCTGCTTTTTACACGGTCAAGTGGTGGCATCTCCTCCAAGCATAAATGCAAATCTAGACATTGATTTAGGATCTAAACAATCGCCTGCCCAATCAGCATCTATAAATCTGACAAGTCCAAGAGACTTATCTGAGCTATATCAGAAGATATAATTGATAGTTCTCCGGAGATAACGCAAAACTATTTGTTGCCCTCATATGCATTATTGTGAGACACTCCATATTTTGACTGAGTTTGCTGAATGCATACGAGATATCTGGTCTAGTAGTGACAATTAAGTAAATAAACTTTCCAATCAATTTCTTGAATTCTGGTGCATCTGCACGCTAGTTATCAACAGAAGAATGTTGTCACACCTTAGAGATAACCATGGGAGTAGCCGTAGACTTGCACTTCTCCATCTGAAAATCCTGAAGTATACTTTTTGTGTATCTTGCTTGAGTGAGGTACAACATGTCGTTGTCTTCCAAAAATTGAACCTAAAATTTGAGAAGTCGTAGATCTTTCATATCAAACTCTTGCAGTAAAGCTTGCTGAACCTTCTGTACTCCTCTTGATTACTTCCGGATAGTATTAGGTCATCCACGTATAGTAAATATAACCAAATACATTTAGAAGTACTCAAAACGTAGAAGTTTGGATCATCTCTAGTAGACGAGAAGCCTTGTTGATTCAGAGAAGGTGGCGATTCTTGTATACCAAGCTCTTCGAGTTTGTTTGAAGTCATACAATGCCTTATGTAGCTTATGCACTAATTGTTCACCTCCACATGTCTGATGGTCTTTTGAAAATCCTCTCTCGCCGTCCAAAAGTAACCTTTTGCAACAAAGCGAGTCTTGTATCTCTTAGGCGGTCTTGTAGTCTTGTATCTTGTATCTCTCGTGGAATAGATCCATCTGTATATCTCTTGATCTTATAAACTCACCTAAACCCAAGTGCTTTCTTGTTAGATGGAATAAGTACTAGGCTCGAGGTTTCATTTTTTCGTAATGCATCATATTCTTCCTCCTTTGCACGTCTCCATTGATCTTTACTGAAAGCCTCCTAAAATGAAATGAAAATAAAATGAAAAAAAATGAAATAGTTTTTTTTTCATCAGCTTGAGCTTCAACCATTAGAATACAATCCTCTAGCCTTGCAGGAACCTTCTTTATTGTTGAGCAGCAAAATTCGAATCTAGAGTACTCTGGTGTACTAGAGGTAAATTTCTGGTAGTTGAACATTAATCAGTAACTTCAACTTGTGCAGGTGGTGGTTCTTATTGAGCTTCTTCTTCATGATTCTCTGAAAATTGTGTTTGGACTAAGAAAAGTGACAGATCAAAAATATGATGTCGTGAATTTTGAGATGGAAGTACCTCTAAAAATACTACATCTCTCGAATGATAATGATATTTCTTGCACCTCTCAAGAGTCTATATCTTTTCTCTCTTGCTATATATCTTATGAATGTATAGATATGAGATCCACCATCAAACTTTTGGAGCAACTTTTGAGGATTTCTGGAATATGCTTTACAACCAAAAATTCATAGGTTAGAGAGGTCTGGTTTTTTTTATGTGAAAGCATTGAATGGAGATTCGTTATTAATCACATTTGTTTGACTTTTGTTCAACCGAAAGATCTTTTGGTAGATCTTGCTCATTAAGAATAATTCTTGTCATCTCCATAACAGTTAGTATTCTTTCGTTCAATCACTTCATTTTGTTGAGATATGTATGCCGTAGTCAATTGTCGTAGTATCTCCTTCTCAACCAAATATTTGTCAGAAGCTTTGGAAGTGAACTCTCCTCTTCTATCACTTCACATACTCTTCACTAGTTGTCCAATTTGTCATCCCACCATGTTAACAAACTGTTGAAGATGTGAGAGTGCTTCAGACTTGTTGAACAAGAAGAAAATCCAAATATATTTCAAGATATCATCACAACCAACATGAAGTACTTAGAAACTCCAAGCGAAATAGTCTTAGTAGGTCCACAAAGACTTCTATGTAGCAGCTGAAAGATTTCTATTACTCTTGTTAAAGTAGATTTGAAAAACTTCATTCTGACCTGCCTAGATTTGAGACAAACTTCACATGGAGTGCTCAAAAGGACCAGTTCGGAAATACCAAGGGCCAATTCCTAATGGAAAAACTTCCATATTTTCTGATAATATAAATGTCCAAGTCGAAACTGACTCGTATTTGTTACATCAGCTAGAACTGGAGCAATCAAAGATAATGGCTTGTAACGATTCATACAAGTGGCCTACCACATATCATTGGTTGAGAATGGAATAACCTTGTGCATCAAAAGAGAGTTGAAATCCATTTGCAACAAGTTTATCAACACTTACTAAATTGTGCACCACACCATGTACAAACCAAACACCTCCAATGGTTCTGATCTGACCGAAAGAAAGCTTGATACATATGTTTCTTTCTCCTTTGACTTCGATATCACTTATCATCATCGAGTCGTACCTCTGGTCCATTCAGAGGATGGAAATCTTGAAACCACTCTCTTTTTTATGTAATGTGATTCGTTGATCTAAAATCAATCCACCATGAACATCTGTATACATGACAGTGAAGAAAAGTTTCTCGTCGTTGCCTGTACGAAGGTTATCTCTGTTGGTGTCTGAATGTTGATCAAACATTTTCTTCCGGCACTCATATGTGAAGTGACATGTTTCTTACAGTAGTTGCAATTCCTTAGTTTTTGTTTGTTGGAATTGTTGAACTTGCCTCCAGTCTCGTGTAGAACTTCCTCGCTTGTTCTCGCAATGGTCCTTGTGTGTAGATTGCGAATCTTGAGGTCTACCACGTTTTTGATCTCTCCTCCTGGAGAAGAAAGCAGCATCGGTGGCAGTTGCTTGAGTGGATTTGGTCTCGATGTTCATAGCTTCTTGCAAAGCTAGTTTCGGTAGTTCTTTGAATTTGACAGGCTCCTTACATACATCCATAGTTTTGACAAAATGCTCGTACGGTTCCGATAAACTCTAGAGCACTATCAATACCAAGTCAGTCATCATCTATAGTCCCACTCAGATTCTTCAGTTGTTATACTAGACCTTTCACTGTATTCAAGTGCTCTTCTAGTGAATTTTCTACAATCATTTTCAAAGTATTCAACTTCTTGCGAAGCACACTCTTCCTCTCACGAGCTGCTCAGCTGCTCCTTCGTGCTTTTTGATGAATGTATCTCAAGCCTCTTTTGAAGTTTTAGCCTCCAAGTAGTATTGGTGATTCATGAGGTCTCTCTTCATCACCTTGCACAATGTCTCGCAAGTCGTAATTCTAGAAGATCGCTTGAACCTTGAAACATCATATTGGATAGTTTGTACTGTCCAACTTACGATGATCATGAAGCAAGTTATCACTAACGTTAGCCATCGACACAATATCAAATAGCTGAGAAAATCTGAAACTTTCTAGCGAGGTTGTGGAGATGGAAGTATTATTATCTCCTGCAGTCCAATCAAGCTCAGCAAAAATCTCAAAATATCAAATTTGATCTTTAAGGCCTTGAAAAAAGCACAATCAAAGTTGTGTTGATCAAGATTTTGTCAAAGTGTAGTTTCTTTATATGAGCTCCGTTTGGGTCAAAGTTGTGTTGATCAAGATTTTGTCAAAGTGTAGTTTCTTTATATGAGCTCCGTTTGGGTCAAAAGTTGATCTGTTGGAAAGCTCTCTTTGTCTTTCTAAGACTTAAAGAACTCTCAAAATTGCCAAATTAGATCTCCTCCACCTCCAAAAATATAATAAAGATGTTTTGATAAAAAAAATTACCCATTTTCTCTGTTTTCTGTTGAAGGTTGTGTGCACACTCTAGGTCTTTGCTAATGCTCTGACCTGAACTCTCATACCATGTTTGAGAACCAGTAAAAGGATGTGAAGACTCATCATCTCTCTAGAGGGGCTTGTTTATATACTCTAACCTGTAGACAATAAAAGATAAATGATGAGACTGATGCTGATATACTAGAGGCGAATGAACTTGGTAGTAATAAGAGTGACGGAAGTCTTAACCTAGACATTATCTTTATCAAGTTAAAGCATCTTGCGGACAATTCCTGCAAAGTGCCCAGCATACTCGAAACATCGTGTTCTCAACGATCGGGGACCGGTCCACATAAAGTTTATTGATTTCTTTGCTATTAGCCACTCAGACTCCAAGTTGGTACTGGTGGCACTGATCAATCGTCCAATCTAGTAACGAAGTTTTTCTTTACTTGAAGGCAACCGCCCGTCGGGTAGGACCACACAAACCTGATCATCTACGGATCTTGAGGGAGATGAACGTATAATAACTTGGCATAAAGGTCCCATCGAGAATTTGCTGCCGAAGTGCCTGATGCAATTCTTGCTCCAGTCAGTGACTGCCACCAGACGACTGGACAGCGAACGCCTAAGAGAGTTGCTGCAGCCTGAGCCTTTGTATCGACAAGTCATGGTAATCGAATATCCAGCCTTGCCTTGCGATAGTTTCGGCACTTTTCAGCATTTCACACCCAGCAACTGCGTGGATTTGTTTGAGAATCTGGTCTCGGTCTGTGGGCCAGACGTCACTAGACACAATAAACCCTCCATGTTCTACATCACACGTGTACTTCTCGCGCTGGATATCATCCGTTAACTCTTCGTTCAAACGGAAAGCGAAGTCCATATACGCGGATCCACTAAGTCCAGCTTTCCTCTTTGAACGGGAATTGTAGCTCCGACACCATGACATCACAGCTTACTCAAATTCCCGAAAAGAATCAGGTTTATAACTTTGGATAAATTCAACAAGTGTACATGAAACATAGTTCCACCTCCGTTATGAGGGTGCTACGCTCCGAAACTACCCAGGGCTAGAAGAATAGACATCGAAAATTCCTTATCCAGGAAGGAGGCTCATCGTCGATCCAGGATCGATAAATAACTACAAGCTATGATCATGGGCCTACGTTCTTCAGTACACGGAGCATAATTTCACAAATCTCGTCTTTGACAAGATGAATATTGATACATAAATTCGGTCGCTTTTTATTCCGCAAGGAATTTCTCAAGCTTTTCCACCTCCTCAGTACTACCGATGTACAATGGCACACGTTGATGTACCTGTGAGCCACATACAGATATCAAGCCAGAATTAGAGAAGTTTCTGTTATTTGGTTATAAATGTATAGAAGTCCAGCATGAAACTCTTTGTTCCATCAACTTCTTGCCACGATGTAGCGGTCGAATAATGAAGCTCCCGCAGGAAGAGCCTAAGCAGTTCAACTTACAAGCTTTAAGCGTAACAGCGAACTTAGAACAAAAGAGTGCAATGGTATCGATCGAGAGTGACATGGCCAACACGTTCGATCTGGGTGTAGTGACCACAAAGACCAAGGAGGTAAGGCACAAATACTATAACTATTGATTATAGCAACGGGTAAAACTTTGCAGCACTAAACCCAGCATGTGAGAAGCAGACAGTACCTGCTCAGGTTCAATATCCAACACTCTGCGGTGACCGTCAGAGCCCTTCCCTCCGGCCTGCTCCGCCAAGTAGCTCATGGGTGCGCACTCATAGAGCAATCGCAATTTCCCGTTCTTGCTCTTCTTGTCAGCGGGGTACCCGTAGATCCCTCCGTAGAGCATGGTCCTGTGGAAGTCACCGACGAGACTTCCAATGTAACGCGCAGAGTAAGGCTTGCCGGTAGGACCTGGGTCCTTCAGTGAGTCGATGTACTTCTTGAGCTTGTCGTCCCAGAGAGCGTAGTTTCCTTCGTTAAACGAGTAGATCGCTCCCTTCTTAGGAATCTTGATGTCCGAGTGTGTGAGAATAAATTCACCGTACATAGGATCGAGAGTGAATCCATACACACCGTCTCCGACCGACAGCACCAAGATGACGGAACTCGAGTACATGCAATATCCAGCTGACAGAAGGTTGCTACCGGGTTGGCACACATTCACGATGCAGTTTTGTTCCACCATACCGAGCTGCACACCACAACAGGAGGCATTTATTAGGATGAGGTTCGCTGGTCGGTTACAAGTGCTGATCGGTAGAACAGCTCATGACAACACGGTACAAATGGTTCTCGAATATGTTGGCAAGTGCTTGATTGGCTAAATCGTTTGAAGTTAAAACCTAGTGACAATCCTGAAGACAGGTGCTTGACGTTCGATTCACTAAACTTTGTGAAATGTCCCATTCTCAGTCTGGATTCTGTGGCTCGTGAAGACAGACTAAGGCCAGTACTCCAGGTCCGTTGACTTGCTTTAAGTAAACTAGAATATTCACGTGTGTGTAGACAACAGCTCTAGGGTCACCCTGATACTAATTTAAGCGTTATGAGGTTTTACCATGCACATAGTTATCAGCGAGCGCTCTGGAGATAGGGCTTGCATAATGAAGTTAGTCTGCAAGCTCCCACGGCCGAGCTCACTGAGTGACGCCTGAACTTCAGCCTAATCTACAAACATCAAATTCCACAATCTGCTCCTGACTCCTAAGTTACCGAGGGAGTAAGATGGCACGGGATCAGCTGGCTGGAGAAGTTAAGGGGAATAGTAGTCAGAAGAGAACGTCAACTGAAGGAGAGTCATGATTCACATTCATCACAACAGCAACCATTCAGTCCATCCTGAGAATAAGGCCAGGACTCGCAGAGGTAAGGCATATACACTGAAATGCATTCCCATATACCAGCAGGAGGTATGGCACACTGCAGAAGAGAGAGAGAGACAGAGTTGCTTAGATTAGAACCTGCGTCTCGTCGTCCATATCTGCAAGACACTCCTCAGTCGGCCTGTAGATTCCAAAGATGGACCCAGTTGATACAGCGGCGTCGATGTTGGAGGATCCATCCAAAGGATCAAAAACCACGACGTAGTTTCCTGAGTAGCTCTCCTCGACGGCAACAGGAGTATCCTCCTCTTCGGAAGCAATGATACCTGTTCGTCCACTGGACCTCAAGCAGTTGGAGAACACCTGCAGAACGGACTCAGGACTAAGTACGTCACACAGCACGCACATAGCAGATTCAAAGCAACATTATGAAACCACTAACGGATATGGATGTTTCTAGACTACCAACCAGTTTCGTTACAGGCACCATACCGTCTAGTGCATCTTCCATATAGTCAGAAATCTGGATTGCACTGCTTAAATAGTACTACGAGTTTTAAATAGTAAATCTACGACTCTCGACAGGATGATCTGGAGCACAATTTTTGCATCTGAGGCACTTGGAAGATGACGGAGAGTTAAAGAAGCAAAGCGAGCGGAAAATGAAGCCTTTGGGGTTCAGTGATCCACGTTGCTTGATGGTCGCAATTGCCTCCCATGCGAGATCCAGAATAACACAGTAAATTGCCTAGTTCTAATGTCGACCTTCCCCGCAAGGAAGGACGAAATTTCAACTGGGAAACTTTAGTGTGTGGACATCTATCTTTGTAAACAAGGAGGATATCTCCAGCTAAACTACTAAGTGGATACTATGCAAACGATGAGTTCGGTAGAAAGACACACGGATAGGCTTCCAACAACGCTCTATACGTGGAAACGGATTCGAAAGAGAACGTGGATATTGCTTGCATTACAAGTACACAGACTACGAGTTGCTTAATACAA
This sequence comes from Asterella californica, assembly GCA_036924285.1. NCBI lineage: Eukaryota > Viridiplantae > Streptophyta > Marchantiopsida > Marchantiales > Aytoniaceae > Asterella > Asterella californica. The sequence continues at coordinate 26,318,752 of JAYKYS010000006.1, read as the reverse complement.
CGGACTTGAATTACCGTCATAGAAGTCTTGAGCTACAAATCTGTGGCTTGTAGCTCATGGAGATCAGTATGCCATAAGTGTGACAGTGTTTGACGGGTATGACATCGTGTCCCTCGTAGAGTATAAACAAGCTCAATAGACTCCACAACTTTGATCAACAGAGGGGAAACGCAGAATGACGACTGAAAATTCTAAACTCCAAGCTTACAGACAAGTCAGTTGAATCGCCAGTTGAATTCATCAAATTATATTGCCTTACCTCGTTGGAGATGACATCAAGCTTCTTTTGGTCTTCACCCTGGATATTCGTAGCACCCTGAACACCGGTGAGATTTGAAATGCCAGCTCTCTGAACCAAAGCTGCAATTTGCTTGCAAGCAACAGCGATACTATTCAGGACAATGGTCAGCTCAGAGTCGATAACTCCCGCCTGTTCTTTCCTCAACAACCAGCCGGTGAATGTCTGAAGTTCGTACTGGCTAGTCTTCTTGGCCTTGGGTGGCTGAACTGACACGGCTGCCCTCACGGGCACAGCCTCTCCAGCAGCAGCGGCGGCGTTGCAAGCTTGCTTAGAATGCACCAACAGTCCAGCTGAGCCATTCTGGAAAGAAGAAGACAATGAGTGGAACAGAGGTCCAGTACTGCTCGTGGTCGCGACTCTGCGCGATGATTTCGTCAAATTCGAGGTGCTGCACGTCACAGCAGCGGTGACGACTGGGTTACAAAGCGCTGCTGTATTGGCAGCCATTGCTGCTTGCTACAATTCACGCACCGACTCCAATTCTAGCTGCTCTGCTTCTCCCTCACAGCGGCAAATTTCCAGCAGCTGTAACAAACCGAACACTGCACTGTACTATGAGAAGCTCACAGTCCCCACAGACCGAGCGATGGCGAGGAACCGTAGAGCATCAGAAGGGGGCCGATATCGCTCCTGTCAAAACCTGTGGTCTTGCGCTTCCCATCGCCATGAAACGGGAGAGATGAGGTTCTGGATGGATAGCAGCAACTTGATGCCAAGTGGCACTGCCACGTCAAACAAGCCCTTCCGTATGTGTGGCCTCGTTCCTCTGTAACCTCCAGGTCATCATTTAGGGCCATACATAGCCGGTTAGTACTCAGTACGATTTTTCTTGCTATTTGTTAACATAGTTATACGTAGATGGTGAAAATCGAGAAGCAAATGGAGAATATTTTTGTCGCGTAGTGAAATAGAGTCATTGTGGAAACCGGAAAGAGAAGTGAAATAGACAGAATGCAAGGATGGAATGGTGTAAAAACAGAAAGAAAAGAAAAAGATCGGATACATCGCTAAACGTAGATTGTGAAAACTTAGAATTGAAACTGGATGTAACAGTTGAGATGTAGAAGTAAAACCGTTATGTTTGAATTTTAAAGGTTGAGTTGTTTCATGAGCATAAGATAGAATCTTTGAGTAAAAATTCCAAGTGTGTTCTATCCGTTTACTACTTTTGAAATGTTAGCTCATTTGGTTAAGAGAAGATGTTGAGTGTCGTGGATTTTAGCCACCTGGGTATGTAAAGCTTATAAGTCAACACAAACAAAGACTTGGTCCATTTTTAGCAACTGGTTTTGGATCTGAAGTTGAAATTCAAAGAGTAGTAGTGAAAGGTTAGAGTGAATTTCTTGTGAAATTTGAGACCAATCGGAAGTTAGAGGTGAGAACAATAAGTTACTGAAGTTAAGGTTATAGCGTGATGGGTTTTTAAAAATAAAGAGTGATTTCACCGACATATCTTGGTTGCATTTGAACAACCGACTTGAGGATTGGAGGTGAAACTTCTTGGAAGTGTTACAAGTGAGACAAAGAAGTTATATTATGAATTTGGCATGGAGATCATGATTAGAGAAGGCGTTATATTATGTCACAGTTGTTGATTATAAATCTCTAACTGTGAGATATCATTGTCTTCTATCGACACCACGCCTCGTGCTCGTGGTTGCTTGTTGCGTGCATATCTTATCTTGTTAGAAGCTCTAGAAGACAAGCTTTCTAGTGGTATGCTGCATGTTTAGTTTAGAGCTTGTTTGATCACACAAAACTTAGATTAAAACATGCGGGTCAAGAAGAAGGATTACAAGTGTTAGAAATGATAAATTTTGATCTATTGTGATAGGAGTTATTTTGATCCAATCAATGTGTTATCAGTATCATTGGAAATCTTGTACAGTAGGTATCCATTATTGTAAGGTTCATCTTGAACGAAGCTCATATCAACGAATCGTAGAGGATCAGAATTGAACATTTTATGTAGTTTGTCGAGGAAAAAATGAAGAGGATATTGTTAGTGCTGACTTAAGGGACTGAAAGTGCTTCTGTGATCTAAAGTATATGTTTGTCATGTATGAATCCTTCCTATACTTAGAATAATACTGAATGTTAGATTGTGTTGCGTGATGCACGTGTGTTACACTTAAAGTCAAGTTAAGTCAGTAGAAATCGAGACAAAGCTTGATAGATTGGGTAGTGAGGGCACTAAGTGAGGAGACTAGATTGACTCGCTTCTTCGCTCCCTTCCTTCCTTGCTTCAATTCCTGCGTGTGAGGGAGCACATTAAATCCAAAAGTACCTGTACATACTAGCATGGCGAGAGGCTACTATAGTCTCGAAGCACTTTTAGTCCTACATTCTTCCTTCCTTCCTCAGGCCCAGACGAATGAGAACAAAATGCAATTATTTTATATTATTGTTGAGCAAAAGTGAAGAAGATAAACAAGTGAGGAATGAAGCTCAAGTCCAGAGCCTCCATAGTGCAAACACTGTTGAGATTCTAAGCACTCCAGTGCTAATGAGAATATATTTACTTTTCTTTCAGTAGAATCTAAGCTCAATGGCGATGGACTGAACGGGTTGCTGTGATGTGTTTTTTTTCGTTTTCAAGGTTGATTCGAAGAGATGGATGGAGTATTTTCACTTGTAACTCCTTGCGAAGAATGTTGCATTCCTTGTCTTGCTCGCCACAGCGCACTGACTAGTCATTCTCTCTACCACTTGGAAACGTTCGCGTTTGCCCCATGATATATTCTTCTTCAAGTCAATCACTAGAACGACGAATTACGACAAGGGATTACTGAATCTTCTGAATTGAAGCCGAAGTGAAACAGATGAAGCAGTATCAACAACACAAGTGATCTAGAGGATGCAACGTTATGTGTGCGAACCCTTAAAGTGCGAAACCTCAAAGTGAACTGAACAATTCATATTAACACCGAGAATCGGCAGACTAATACAGCGTTCTATTACAACAATGAATCAAAACGTTCTATTACAACAATTCTTTGATTTATTGTCCATTTCTGGACTACAACCTTAGTTGAATAATAAAGCGGTCGAGCTTTTCCATGGATGCTTCCAGACCATTCTGAAGGTTACCTAAATCGATAATGAATCATCTAACTCTTGTCTCACACACTCGTTTTTACATTTTACATCGTGAATTTGCTCCCTTATTGCTCGCATTTCGGCGAGCACGTCTCGACAAAGCTGAGCATGGGACTGCAACTCGTCCAAATTGCTTTCGGTGCTCAGTTTCTCAAACCCTATCCGGATATTTTCCACATCAGGTCGCTCGATGGAACCCATTGGTTCACTGACAGTCCCAGGTTGTCTTGCAGAGAAAATAATCCTCTCACTAGCTTTACGACTCAACCCGACTTCAAAATTTCAAAACCATTGAAAATGGTAACATTTAACATATCTTTTTGCTCCAGCTCGGTTCTCGACTCAAACTCCATAACACTCATATCTATGAGCGCATCACCTGCCTGCCAAACCGTGAATAACCTACAATCTTCAATCCTCCAATCCCTCGTTGTATAGTTCATAAGGACAACATGGAATCGTCAGGCGCGAGTGCTTATAACCACCACACAACATCGACCAGGCGAGGATTCAAACATGCTAGCCAGTAAGCTCAAGATTGTGTGTCTGGAAACACCTCCCGACTGCTTTCATGCAACACGAACAAACCTCCTAGGTCAAACAACCTGCTGAGTTGTGAACTACAACCCCCTTCACCCATATGCGATCGAATGTGCCCAAGCTGTTAGAATCATTCGATCGATAAAACTCAAGCAGGGATGCAAGTTGAGTAGCCATGTTGCTGCTAAACTCATGTGTCTTCTTGCAGTACACGACAGACGTTCGAACAACACGATTCTCTCTCTTGGTCTGATTTTCCCGCTACTGAGTTCTTCGGCTGTGCTTCTCGTTTCTTACATGTTTTGCCGCTATTTACACATCAACATGGACGAGGCTTGTGAGCTGACATGGGCAGTCCGACGTGTCATCTGAAACCGGGACCACTGCTCTTTGCAAGTCAGGGATAAGATCAAGCAATAACGTGTTTTCAGAGGTGTGATCAAGCGCATGAAACGTACTGGGGTATGATCAAGCCAATTGCTGCGAGAATCACGTTTGTGTTTAAAGATTGATATAATACTGTACTGTTACATTTTTTGGGGTGAAATTTCGTAATATAAGAATTCAATAAGATTATTTTATTCAACCAAATAAAAAAAAACTATATAAAATATATTTATTTTAAAATTTAAAATATATACTTCATATTCATTAATAATGACACTTTATTGATAAATGACCTTAAACCACAAGTACCAATATAAAAAGAGAGAAACATATATTTCTTTTTTCTCCCTCGTACTTTAAATTAAGTACCCAGGAAGATTCATTTTTTCTTCCAAGAAACCATGCAACTTTTAACTCTATACATCCCAATCACTACCAACACTATAAATCACATAGAGTACAGCTCACGAACAACTTTCCGTTGAATCTTTATTGTTAAGTAAAACAAAAATGGGGAAGGATACTTGCTTGTTAACTTCAGAAAACAAATTATCTTAAAAATATTATTTTTGATGATTATATGTATAAAAATATGCTTTTAAATTATTATCGGTTAAATTTAAATACATATATTTACTCTCACGTAATTGTAACAAAACTGATTAGCGAAACCTCCGAGTTTGTAGACTGACGGGACAGTGTAACCGGCACGACTGTCTCTAGGCAGTCAAGAGTATGTGGAGAATAGACCATAGAACCATAGAATGTGGAGAGGAGTGCAAGAAACGAACTGGGTGTCTGATAAAACAAAAAGCTGGTTTATTGGTTCGGTGTCGGAAAGACCCAGTCACATTCTGTACTAAGCCTTCAAAGCAGTATACAGTATGGAGTCTGGACATTCCTAGTCAGCTCTAACTTTTTACTTCTTGTTCGTCTTTGCCAATGTCCACGTGGGAAGCCTGCATATGCACATTATTACTCCTGTGACGTTGGCGCGTGACCTCGATGACCTCCGAACTAGGTTACAGACTTACATCGTGAAGTAATATATGCCACGTCAGGACCTTTTGTCCAGCTCAGGTCGTCTTCTTGCACGCCCGAAGTTGTGGAACACAACTTGCCTGCAGTAAAAACGCTGACCGCTTGACAGAGATTTGCCTGGCCTTTGCCGGCCCTGCCTTGGGCAAATCCCTAGACTTAGGTGGTCTCATTCAAGAGTCGTAGGATCATGAAGAGTTGCTATGGAGGGCTGATCGCGTAACCTTCTGTGGGACTAACCGCGAATCTGTCGAGACTCCGAGCAGAGGGCGGGAGACGATGCAGGTTGGGCTCGTATTGACAGTGCGAAGGAGTTTCGGAGTAGAGTAGTTTTGTGTGAGGTGCCGAAGACCAGCAAACATGGGGTTTATTGCGGAAACCGTGGACTCGATTAGGAAGACGAACGTGCGTCAGATTCTGCTACAAGCTGTCAGTCTTGGCATGATCGTGACATCGGCTTTGATAATATGGAAGGGTTTGATGTGTTTCACTGGTAGCGAATCGCCGGTGGTGGTGGTGCTGTCGGGTAGCATGGAGCCTGGTTTCAAACGAGGAGATATTCTGTTTTTGCACATGAGCAAGGCCCCAATCCGAACAGGAGAAATTGTTGTATTTCATGTGGATGGCAGGGAAATTCCCATCGTCCATCGTGTGATCAAGGTCCATGAACGCCGTAATACCGGTGAAGTTGAAGTTCTTACCAAGGGTGACAACAATGCTGGAGACGATCGGTTGTTGTATGCACAGGGCCAGATGTGGCTTCAACGGCATCATATAATGGGAAGAGCTGTTGGTTTCCTTCCCTACGTAGGTTGGGTGACAATTATCATGACAGAGAAGCCGTACATCAAGTATATCTTAATTGGCGCTTTAGGACTTCTTGTTATAACATCCAAAGAATAAATTGGGAGAGAAGGTTTGACACCAAGAAGGATGATTTCAGCTTCAAACAGAACCCAGGCTGCACCAGGCCCAGAGGCGCCAGTCCCTTACAAATCTACTTTTCTGCCTGGTTCTTCGAGAAGCAATCACGGTTGTACTTTTAATTGTGCCCTCATTTTTGCTGGAGAGGAGGATCAGGGTAACCAGCACCGGCGAGTTTACCCAGTTCGGATCGAAGTTCGACTCTCTGTGGAATGGCGGACGCAATACTCTGTCTCTTTTCTACTGTTAGGCCCTTTTCAGGTAACAATGTATACTGTCACTGCATCCCGTGGTTGAGGTTCATTCTTTGTAAGGTTCATCCTCGAAGCAGTAGGTGGATCAGGTTTGAGGAATTTAGCTTTTTCAAATGGAATACCACGTTATACTCTGATTTTCGCTCCAGTATGCTCTTTACCGGAGCTGTTGTAAGTCCTTGGTTGACAGAAATACGATGGTGTCCACGGAATGCTCAGCGTATGTAATGCGGAATGTAATAGAATATGGCACAAGTTTGGACCCTTCGCGCGGCACAGGAATTTGATTGTGAAATTCTCCAGTAGTCTGCATGTTGGTTCTGCGACCAGTTGTTGGGCAGGACGACCTAGTCTTATCTGTGTCACTTGCCTGGCGTTTCCCTCGGCAACGTTCCGGTGTGGACTGATTGTGCTCTTCTGGGGCGAACTACAAGGAGGAAGGTGACTTGAGTGTGCGCTCTGACTTCGGTCGGAAGATGACTAAATTCTTCGAAGCCGAATGTTAAAAGAGCACTCGCTTATCACGTCACCGAAACCTCCACTAAGCCTGTCCGTGCGGGTAAGATTGAGGCCTCACATACATCAAATGTGATTCAGTTCGTCTCCATATCATTCCGAATGTCGCTGCTAGACGTCCTGGTAAGGTTGCCTCTTATCGGTTAGCCCCACTCCGCGCAAACTTTCAGCAAATTCGGATCAGGAGTGTTCCTTTATGTCTCAAGAATCAAAGCTGTTCAAGATTGGACGAAGGTTGTAGCCAAAACAATGGTCATGTAGGAGGCAACCCTTGTCGAGACCCACGCCACCTCTTGGAGCTTTGGAAAGTTTAGTTTCTCAACATCGGTGGCCCCTGGAAACACCTCTTAGCTCGGGTAGGGGAACGTGCCCAGTTGCCCCTTACCTCCACGAAACTCTCGGTACTGTACACCCTATACCAAGAGCAGTATCTGCGTAAGGTCCAAGGAACATACATACTTTGAAGAGCATTGGACGCATGACGTTGGAGTTACTTGTATCATCAAATACAAAGCTCCCCCGACTGTTCTTCACCTCCCCGATGAGAAAAGAAAGATTCAGTAACAACGTCGACAGGTGCTTGATACTCAGGGTGAGATTACTCCCTACGCACCGTGACGATTCTAACCTAAGATTTAGCCGCATGGAGGGTAGTTTCCGGCAGAGAGGGAACATTTCCTTTCTTTACGGTATCCTAGAGAATTGTTAGCGGAGGTATTATAAAAGAAAGTGGGTACGATAGTACAACCGAGGGAAGAGAAGAGAAGAGAGATGCAAGAAGCGTATTACTAAATTATGTTGCAGAGATACCCACATGTAATATGTGGCATCACTGAGGAAAACCTCTATTCGTTTACTTTTGTCTCTTTGACTTTTGTATTGGACGTTGCGGGCTTTCACTTGTTCGCCGAGTTCGCCTTGTTCTTCTTTGCCCTGCTACACGGTAACACGGACAGTGACGGACTGTCGTGGACGGCCTGTCCGATTGTGACAGTAGTAGATAGATGACTATGCTCTACGGCGCGCGGTGGCCACAGGCAATGAGGGAGCCTTGGACGGATTTTAAAATTCATTAAAGACGATATTCTGATGAAAATGGCATGAAAGATGCTTATTCAAAGGCGAAAGTACATGCCCTTGAACAAAGAGAGACAGAGGAGAGCAGAATTGCAGACGGAGGCAGGGCAGAGAAGCGTGGAGAAGGGCGAGGCGACCGGGGCAGAGCGGACTCGCGGACAGGTGAGCAGGAGAGATCTTAGCCTCCTTCGTTGCTGTCACGCTGGGGGAAGGTAGAGCAAGCAAGTGAGCGATCGATCGGCACGATCTTGTGGGCGCAGCAAAGGTGAAATTTGCTGCTGTGGAGCTTTGAAGATTCTTTTCTTGGTGCGCAGAGGTGAGGATTCGAGTTTCTTGTGGTGGAGGAGGAAGGGAAAGGACGAGGGTAAAGAGAAGAAGAATGGCCGCAGGAAGCAGGACCAGCTGATCAGTCGAAGGAGGACTGTAAACCGAAGCTGAAATGATGCAATTGCCTAGGTTTCCCTGTACAGTGGAGTGGAGTGGAGTGGAGCAGAGTAGGGTATAGTGGAGGTGGGAATGGTTGATGCTTGAAAGTCGTTTGATGGCGTAGAAAGGACAGTGTGAGTAAGCTATATGTTCCTCTTTGTAATTATTGTGCTTGCGTTCCTGTTTTAGTTTGAGACCAGGTCTTACGCGGAAGAGAGGAGTGAGGACGCGGGCAGAGGAGAAGTGCAAATTTTAAGGTTGGTGAGTTAGGGAGGAAGGAAGGAAGGAAAGGGAGGAAGCCAATTATGTGGCGGTTCTTGCATCGCGGTTAGAATTCTTGTGGTGAAAAGAATTTGGTTGTTGTTGATATGATGACTGTGCAGGGTGGCTGTACGGGAGGCCGCGGAGAAGGAGTGGAAGACGAAGAAGAAGACGAATACGGGAGAGGTAAGAGAGCGGGCTTGAAGCAGTCAGGGGTTATGATGGACGACGGGGAGGTTGATTCTCCGGAGTCCGAAGGATTACAGGGTCTGCTATCCAGTGATTACTCGCATTTTCTGGATGATAGTGTCATTCAGAGCGATTGGGAAAATCTGATGCGGACCACGCAAGTGTGTTCGCACAAGCATATTTGTAATCCTACAACAGGTCCCGACAACACGCACACTCATACTTGTGAGCACACTCACACGCACACGATCGCCAGTGGCGATGAGGAGAAGCTGACGAAGAAGAAACGACCGTCAGGGAACAAGGAAGCTGTCAGAAAGTACAGGGAGAAACAAAAGGCCGTAAAGGTCAGTCTTGAAGTCAGGAACGCGGAGCTCGAGAAGGAGAATTCAAAGATTCCGGAGCTTTTGAAAGAGAACCTTAAACTTCGTAGAAAATTACTGGAGCAGGTGCCTACGCAAGCTGCTTTGGACCAGTCTAACGCTGAAAATAGAAGGCTGAAGACTCTTCTACTTCAGTTAAGACGACTCATAGACGCAGAGTTGGACTCCATAGACCTTCAAAAGCATCCTCTCCGCATGGCTTCGAGAGCGGATGGTTGCGGTAGTGGACCTGCCCACCTTCCTTCACGGAATTACTTTTCAACTGCTGTGCCCTGTGCTGCACCATTACCATGTTATCCTTCCGGTCCTGCCCCGCAAACCGGAGTGTCAGATGTTGATCGCATGGAAAGTGTGGGATGGCACGCAGAGTGCGAGCATATCAATACCGTGTGTCGCAATCCAGAGGCGGAGCACCAGGTGGTGTCTCGTCAATGCAGTCCGCTTCATGTCGAAGGGAGCGAGAAGAATGCCTGTAAACCAGCTGTCTTGGTGGAGAAAGGTGTTGTCGGGTCAGCCAAAAGCGTCAGACGGAGGAGCAATTCCGTGCATCGAGTCCCTATCGCTTACCATGCTGGTGGAATCCCCTGTGCTGCTCCAGTGCCTTGTTTCAGCGGCCCGAGAGTGTCGGACCAGGCGGAACTGAGCCAGCAGCAGGGTGTCGAGAGTCTCAGTTGGCAAGGAGGTTGTGAATTCATCAACGACAGGTGTGAAGATACGGAAATGACTGCAGACTCCAGTCCTCATTGCACAGCATTGAGTCCCGAAGAAGTGACTGAAAGTGCGAGTACAGCATCTAGAAAGGAACCGGCTCTGACCTCACCCAAATTACGAACTAGAGGGGACAGTCACGAAGATGAAACTTGGAATGGTACTGGCTGGAGGTAAGCACTGGAAATCTCAGTCTGACACATTGTGTGTAATTTTCGTTATGAGATATTCAGCACCCATAAAGAGTTTACGAGCTAGAATACGGACATCGTCAGTTTTTGTTCTTCTCTTCCATGTTCTGCAACGCACGGTCCTTCCTTCGAACGGCGACATGATCGAAACTGGACTTGCCAGTGCTGAAAAGGTAGCATCCCTACTGAAGCTTAGCGTTTAGCTATAGATCTTGCAAAAGCCCTTGATAACACCTCGTTATTACATCCAGGTTTAGGCAAGGGTGCCCAGCGCCTACATTTTCAAAGTGGCACTCAATAACTAGAGATCATGTATGCGCTGTTTCCACGTAAATCTCTGCGTTCCTTCCGCTTTTACCTGATTTCACGCCTGGTTTTCTGCAGACGATGAAGCTAGAACATCCCACTCCCACCGGGGAACAGAAAGAGATTTATAATCTGGACTCAGGTTTAAGGATGTATTCATTCCGCTCTAGTAATATTTTCACGGGCATAATCATTACGAATTGCAAAGAGATATGAACTCCACCTAGTGTTTGATCACAGTGACTCTGTTTCCCCACGTATTTTTTTCTGACAAAGGAGAAACGACAGGGTGTCGAATTCGGGAGTCTCGTTTGCAGATGAGTTTCAGCTTGATATGGGGAACCTTTGTATGCTCCGGTGTGAACTCAGTTAACTAGTTCAGGGGCGTACTGTTTTTGGCATCGATCAACTCGGGCAACTTGTAAAATATTCTGAGTATATGGCATATATGGCATCGATTTACAAGTACATAGAACATGAACCAGTCAAGTCCATACGGTACCGAACTCCAGTGATGAGGTATTGTGCGCTTTGGTATACTCGAGCTGCATGTTGTCCATAACTAATTTATGATGTTAACCACTAGATGTACATTTATAACGACCACTTTACGGCGTTAAAAGACGGGAAGGATATTGATGGAGCCTGAAATGACCCTTCATTTTGTGGTTCGTAGAGCAAAAGAACCGGGAGATCTGTAAGTAACAAATTGTTCGCGCACCGAAGAGCGCGAACAATTTGTCTCAAAACCTGACACATTTTGAATATGTAAGGACGCTCATTGCCATCAAGGTTTTCTCAATATTCGCGCGGAGGACCTCGTATAGTATAAAGCATACCTGTATATTAGAGTAGAGAGGATCTCCCATTTTGTTCCAGAAATCACAAAATTTTCGTCGCGACATTTTTCAATCAGTACTTAACAGTTCATTTTGAAATGAATTACATATTGTAAAGTTCTTAGAAAACATTGATTAATTTTATGTAAGTCTTTTCTGGGAAGATTCTCAAAGATCCTCTGACACTGTTTTCGAGATCTCGCTTTAGCGTGGACGGATTGGAGTTTTTCGGGAACCGGGATTCAGTTTTCATGCCAGTTTCGTTCATAGTTCATTTTTTCTTTCGAACAATCGTTATTTCATAAGATTAATAACAGCTCGTTTTGAAATGAATTACAAATTGTAAAGTCCTTAGAAAACATTGATTTAATTTTATGTAAGTCTCTTCTGGGCAGATTCTCTGACACTGTTTTCTAGATCTCGCTCATGATTGATTCAGTTTTCCTTCCAGTTTCGCTCATTGTTCATTTTTTCTTTCGAACAATCGTTATTTCATAAAACGAATAATGTAATGAGGAAATTGAGATGGGAGTATGATATACTATCTGAATGTCAGTAAAACTATTCTAAAATGGTAACGTTTTCTCTAATCGAACCTCGCAATGTACTAGTAGTTTCAAATCTACATCTTTCTTCATCAAACTATCCAGCAGAATTGAGTTCAGGAGAGAATTCAGTTGCAACTCTAAACATTATGCTGCAATTCATGACTTCTGGATGAAATTCCTATTAAAACAGCGTTTCAATACCAACCAAGGTGAGTGCAATCGTCCAGGGTGCTGGGTTTCATCTGGTGTAGATATATATGTTCATCTATATATTTCCAGGAGATTATAAACGAATGAAGTTTACTCATGTGTGTGTCAAGACCATTACGCTGCACAAAACAAAGATCATAGAGATATCATAGCAGCCATTTGCTTCTGAAGCCACAGTAGAGCCTGAGTGTTTCTTACCATTCGTTTTAGAAATCTTTCAACCTACCTAGTAGTTGGCACTTCAAATATTTCTGTTAACGTTTACACTGAATATTGAACTTAATATACATTGATATAATTAACTTAATTGCTACATTGATTATTGATTATTATTGATTCACATATACTCAGAAACATCAGAAGTTAAATATGCATCCAAATTCAACCAGCTAGAAGGTTTATTCATTGTCTTTTTATATATTGAAATTTAAATATATTAAAATGTGCCATTGTCATAAAGAACTAACAGTTGGTACATCCGAGCTTCTCACATTAAGTTGAGAAGTTTTTAATTTAATTTGCTACATATTCATTTTCTCTATGTTCGCGACTCTATGTTTACTCAGGTCACTCTCTTCAAAAGAGGCATGCATATTATTTCTCCTAAATGGACTTCATTCTTTCCAAGTTTCGCGTTCTCCATACGTTTTCTTTTTCTAACATGAATCTCATTGATTCATTTCCTTTCTCGAGATCATTTTTAAGTTTTTCTGTAACACTTGGAGCAGAACAGGAAGACAACTATGAACAGTGTGACTCGCGAGGACTTGACTCAAGCTTAAAAACATTCTGACGAAAACCAATTAAAACTTATTCTTGAATGCACTTTAATTTATAACCAAACCCTTGATAATAAATTAACGTCTCTTCTCTGCATATGCACGAGATTAATAAAGCATGCTTTTGATCCTCAAAACGGTGATCAGGTACAACAGAAATGATCAAACAATGTAATATATTATTAATTTGGACGAACCGTGTTTGTTAGTATAACGAGATACGAGGCGTAGTAAAGATACGTAGTATAGATTCCATGGACCTAAGTTAGGCAATACGTTAACTCTTCTCATATTATAAGTGTTTTTATTTTTCACTTCATCTCACTATTAAGATTCATGCAGAGTCGCACGACATCAATTAATATGAATAGAGTTAACTCTGAGGGTTAGTCCAGGAATTGCGATGACAACCTTATGATCTGGTTCGACATTTCTTAGAGCGACCTATTATGGATCGAACTACTTAATAACGTTCAAATTTGAACCAAACCGTTCTTTAAGTAATTTCTAAACTTAAACAAAAACCAAAACAAAACATTTAAATCGAAATCATTTTGATTCGAGCCATTTAAACTGAACCCTTTCAAATCAAACGATTTAATTATAAAATGGTTAAATCAGAACATTTAAATCAAGAAATCGTTTACACCAAACCATTAAAAATATGAACTTGAACCATTTCAAACCAAACTGAGAAAAATGTGCTTTAAATCATTTAGATAGTAAAAACAAGTTTATTTGAGTTCAACCAGCCAGTTAAGATCGTTTGAGTTCATAAAGTCTATTTGAGTTTGTAAACTAGATGAACCTTTCAAACCGTAGTTTCTAAGGATGTAAACTTAAACAAATCTTGTTGTGACGAAGAATAGATCTCAACTATCCAACTAATGTTCTTTTTAACGTCTAGATCGATATTCGGTGTCATCACAGATCAAGATCAATCATGGAGCATAGATCTTGAGGAACATCTTCAGTCGAGTGACAACTTCATCTTCCTTTTTTGTCATATCTTTCCTTGTGATTGTATTCAAGTTGTAAAATTGACTCTATATTAATCGGCGATTCAATTGTCTCATTTTATTTCAGTGCTTTTGTGTATTTACGTTCTACAAATAATCTTTTAACACGTCTCAAAGATTTTATGGTTTCTCCTAGCCTTATTGGTGTTGAGTGTTTCTTTGGGTCTTACAAGTCATTCTAGTGAAAAAAAAGTTGAGCGAGGAAAAGATAAAATTAGTGTCTTAAAATCTTTTTGTTATCATTGGTCTATTTTTGGACCAATGGTGTTCTAGCTGTTCTTCACGTCATTTTCTATGATTTTTGGAGGCTTCAGATGGCCACTCAAGCAAAGAAAGATATGGTTGAAAAGCTCTCGACCAGAGCTATAATCTAGGCTGAAGAATCAGGGGTTTCATGGAGGATTGAGAGCGCTATGATCGATTGAGTGGAGGAGATGATATCTACTACTACATTTTGGTTGTTTTCAAAGACTTGTGAGGGGTTTTAAGGAGCTATGAGTTGGGTTGGACAGATGAGGAAGAGTTGGTCGTTTTGATATCAAGTTCAATCGATTCTTGATCATTTTGGATTGTCAATCAATCAGTTGAAGTTGAATGGTGTAAATGTGATATGATGGATGTTGTGAACTATGACAATGATGGGATTTTGGCTATTTCTCAAGTTTTGGGTCAGATTTCCAAGTGAAACTTTTCAGGATTGAAGGATGTCTTATCAGTAAGATATTTGCAAATTTTCATCTTCAATGGTTGAATAAGTTGTTCATGGTCTTGGATCAAGCCTACATGGATCTGGAACGCTCTTAAGTTAACACAGATTAAGATTTGATTCATATATGAGAGTTAGATTGAGGTTTCGACCTGAAAATTATCCAAAGTAAGAATGAAATGCTCAATAAAATTTCTTGTGAATTTGGGTCACCATTGGTTGACCTATTTGGGAGAATTGAGGTCTCAAAGTTCGAAGAAGCTTATGTTATTAACGTATTTGGGTTTCATTCATATATATTGTCTCTATTTTATTCTTTTAAGACAATTGGGGAAGAGTTTGCTGCTGAAACTATCATACCAACATACAAATTGATATTGTGAAGGTGTGAGACTGATTTCAACTCTGTGTGGCAAAGAAACAGAATCTCGATGAATCAAAAGTTGTTGTTTGGATTTTCAGAGCTACTAGGTACCGCCATCATCGGCGCTCTGTTGTAAACTGAGTATTGTCTTGAGGCGTGCATGCTTTATCTTGCTATAATACTTAGGAGACCATGGTGTACAGCAAGTTGTATTGAGATTCGATTATTTTAGAGATATGGATACGAAGTGTGGATAGGCGGCACTAGAGCATCTTTTGGTTATAATAGATAGAGTTGTGATGATTGGATTGATGAGTAGCTAGCGTCATTGGAAAGTTGTTAAGTCATGCTTCCAGTGATGTAGAGTTACTTTGAGTTAAATAATACAGAGCTGAGTATTTCAAATAGAGCACAAAGAGATCTGTTTGTAATGTAATTTTCTACAAGTTATACATATCATTTGGATCATAGCAAGCTTTAACCTTGAATCGAGAGAGAACAAGGTCACTTGTGCTAGACGAGTAGACAGAGAAAAACTTTTGGACTGAAAGATTGAGATTTAGACTCAACTTGTTCAAGCCACATATATCTATACAACCATATATCTAGTATATTCCTAGACAAGAAAACACATTATACGACAACGGGAGTTTGCCCTCAGATGTTCCCAAAATTAGACAGAAACTCTTATACCAAGAAGACCCTGTTGAGTTGGAAAAGTCCTAAACTTCACTTGATCACTTTTCTTATTCATCTATTGCCTAACCCTCTCTATTGAGTGTTGATGAAGTCAAAGAGTAGGTTGGGATGCATGTGATATGAGAGTGTTGTGTTGCATGCTCTGTGTGTACCTCGTGGTAGTTAGGTGTTTCAGTGTACACCTACTCACTACCTACAACTGTGTTCGTGACCTTTGGGAGAATTGCTTCTAACCTCTACTTTCTTTGGGGTTGATACTCTAGCTATTGCATTTGCTGGTTCAGTTATTACCAAATGCTGCATGTATGCTTCTCAAGACAATGTACCTTGTGTTTTGTTCGTCTTTTTCTAGATATCATGCCCTTCATGATATCTGCTTTTGAGACTTATCGATCTATTTTATGATTATAGTTGTTTTCTCGCTAAGTTCGTTAGACATCACATTTATACTTGTACTTTTGTTACTGCCACCTGAGGTACCATCTTGGAAATGTGCTCACCCTATACATTTATTCTTGATCTGACCTCGATTATATATATTTGTTGACTTCTGAAACTAAGTTAACGTACATGTTACCAATCCTCGTTACTCATTGTGTACTTACATGGGTTCAAAACTATTTGGGGTTACTTAAAGATGAGGATAAAGTCATTGTTTTCTCTGAAAGCTGCTTTATCCGTGTATCAATATACATATGTAGCGGAAGATGGAAACAGATGTTTTAGTTTCTGGTCGGTTGAGAAACTAAAATAACAGAAACCAATTACAAGGACGAGGACTGATGTTGACTGCAAGATCTCTCAACTCTTTGGAGCACTAGTTCCGAGTAGAAAACACAATAGCACTAGGTGTAAGAAGAAAGAGAGAGATAAACAACAACTATTACTAGTGCACTAACCTAAGCGCCAACGTTTACCAACGATAAGAAGTCAGCTTGAACTAGAAGTCAAACACAACGTTGAGACAAACATTGCTTATAAAGAAGTGAAATGTCTCCAAGTTCTCATCACATAGCAACACTTGTTAGAATTATTAGCCAGACTTCCTTGCATATTCACTCCATCTTCTAATGGAGAAGGCAAATACGCGAGGTTTAATTTATTACAGAATTAGAACTTTTTGAACGGAAGGATTAGTAGAGAATAAATTACGACTTAGGTTATTTAATGCATGTTTGTTAGCAACCTCTCTCATTGTAGTTTTGGAAATGAGTCTTTCTGTGCTCGTTTTATGTGTTATGGGTACATCGTCTGGTAACTTTTGGTGCTTAACACTTACACTCACAAACACTTAACACTTACAAAGAAATATAATTTTTGTTAACAGCTTAAAGAGAATTTTCACATAACACTTATCTCTTTTTTAATAACACAGCGACCATAAGTTGTCCCAGGTTGATCTTGCATGTATATTCACTAGGTTCTAGCGTTATAGTTCACCCTTTGATTGTAAGATAGCTAGCTGGGTAGAGTCACATTCCTGCTTGAGGACACCAAGTTGCTCTTTGTTGAGCTCTAGGTGGTTATTGCGGTTGAGTTGGGATAAATAAGATTTGTGATCCGTTCACAGGTTGATCATATTATAAAATATGGTACACTTGATACAAAGTGTCCTCAAAAAATTCTTCTAACTGCAATAATCGGCACTATGTCTTATCATTAATGTGTAATTCATTAATATTAATCATATCAATCACATTAATGTGTAATCATCACATGATGCGGATGCATATTATCTATAAGGGGGCAATCTCCACAACTCATGTATACTTGGGAATTCATAACTTGGAGTAAAAACTCACTTGGACCCATTTTTTTAAAGCATTATGTGCTTTACTGCACACATCATGTAACTAGTACCCATAGGTTACATTTTTGCTTGTGGTAAGCTAACACATGAGGTCCATTGTTGTGTATATGTCATGGTATGGTGGATAGCAGCATCGTGCAAGAATTAATCAAATAATATGCATGCAACAAGCACTTCTGGCCGAGGAAAAGGAGAGGACAAATGGTGTATGAGGGACAAAATACAGAAAATGGATTTGCTGTAGGGAGTCAAAGACCATTTTAGGGATATCGTGTGATTCTTCCCTTCATTGTGCGTTCGGATGTTCTCGTTTAGGTGATAGAGATATGTATATATGTTACGGAAGATAATTTCAGTTAATTTTTTTTTTAATTTTTTTATAAATATTAAGTGTTAAGAGAACCACGAGCTGCGTCTAGATCTAGAGAGAACCCATAAGCATAGAGTGAAAAGATAAGACTGGAGTTATGCTCTCAAGAAAATATTAATTCATGATGATCTTAATTTATTACCCATTTTTTCCAAACAGAAGGGTTAGATAACAAATTAAACATACCATTCTCTCCATCTGAAGATAGAGAAGGTGAATATTCACGCTTCTATGATAATATGCATGCAACTTGGAGTTTGTGCTGGAAAGTGAGAAGAGGACTAGCATGGAATGAGGAAGGAAAATCTTGGACACCATTGGCCGAGATAAAGTCGAGCGCGATTTCAAATGTCTGAGAATAAGACTTAGTTCTTTGGATCAAGGTTAAGTAAATTCTTGCCACTGAATCTTAGTGAGAATTCTATAGGTGTTACTTTACCAGGATAGACTAATCTCATAAGAGAATTACATTTACGTATGAATATTTGATCTTAAGAGCATGTTAGAAGTGGCAGAGAAAACTTATAAATGAAGCCTCACTCCAAGAGATATAAAACCAGAGTAGTATCCAGTAAAAAAATATTTAATTCAAGAAGGATTAAGTATATGCACCTCTTCTACCTGAAGATGAAAGATGTAATATATGTATGCAAATGTACTTTTGTTAAACACACTTTGTTTGTGTGTATTGTCTTGGGAATATAGTTCGCGAGTGTATATGAAATCAAAAGTTCTTCCCTAAAAAGAAGTTAAATAAAAGAACGTTTCACTTGTTCACACTTGAAGCGAAGAGCCTAGCAAGCTCACGCTATCTCTTGGAAGATCTTGCTATGTGTAGTTGCAAACGGAGAACTGTCTTGGGACAAATGTACAGTTAGCTAGCAAAGTCCATCTTGTCTATGTTATCAAAGAGCCACTGATTTCAGTAGAATTGAATACGCGTTTTCGGAATTTTGAAGCATGCATAGTCACCTTCTCCATCTTCAGATGGAGGATGTAGCATGTTATTAATGTGTTACTTAACCTTTTTGATAAGAAGGGTTAGGTAATAAATTAATATAAATAAATTATTTTATTTTATTTTCTTTGTATTCTCCTCAGTGCATCTTTTCACACGTTGAGGTTATGGATTATGTGAGGATCTTTTGCAACTCCTGATTTGTTTAAAATTTATATTATTTATTAATTTAATATAAAATTTAATATATTATATATATTAAATTTTATATATAAGATCATTTGGAAGAAGCAGATCACATGTTGAATATCCTCTACCTTCTCTTGGTGATGTAACGACATTATACTTTTTCAACTTAGTTTCAGAATGTATTTCCCATCGAAGTGCAGTGATGAAATCATAGATAGCAAATACATACATGGACAAGAGGTGATCACTATTGGTGTATTCCACTAACCAATGGAATGTGCCAATAACCAAATCATACAAGATGAGAATTATTACAACTATAATATGTGGAGGTCAGGTTCAACAGAAAATAGATACGAGAAGGGCATGTAAAAACAATTCATGAATAAAGTCACGAAATCTCATACAAATAGAAAATGTTACATTCTAATATATTCTGAATGAGCAACGAATGAAATGTATAAAAAATGAAGTTCTTGAGATTAATAGAAAAGTACCAAAAATTTACCAAATTCTTTTTAATTGGTATTCTTGACTACATAACCTAATTTGGAAGAAAGAATATATGTTTTGCAACAAAAGTTGAGTCTGATCTTGGTGTAGGATACTGAAACTTGAATAGTTTTGTAACTTTCGTTCTCGAAATATTGGTATCTCCTCAATTTGGTCCAATATCATACCCAGATGGTAATCATTGTCATGATTTGGATTAACTTTTTATGCTATTAGTAGTATAGATCATTGAATCAGTTATCTCAAACATGTACCATGTATTATTTACCAATGGAAGAATCTTCAACATACTCTTCAATCCATGAAATAATTCATAAATGATATCGATTTTGCAAATCTTCTATTTGCAAGTGGGTTGAAGTGCAATTAACATACTTATACTTGTATAGTATTTTAGCATAATAAGCGATTTGAAAATCTCACACATCTAAATCTATAAATCTATAAATCTATAAATCTATAAATCTATAAGCATATAATACATTAAAAAATATGAAGGATAATTTAGAGTATTGACACAACAAACTTATTATATATTTGACTATTTTTATTGTTATATTTTATATGAGCTTTGAAGGTCAATCAACTTCTTTTGCAAGATCATGAGAATCCTCTATCTTCCATACAGAGTTGTACATATAATGGCTCCGTGTGTATGCCATTCAGGAGTGTTGTTTTGTTCTCTTGTGGACAAAATCTGTCTTAACAAGCTCATATAAAAAACAAAAATAAAACTTTTCAGGTATATAATAAGGTTGTTGTGTGAGTACTCTAAATCACCATACCCGTTTTAAAATTTCACTCCATTTTTTTAGGTAAGAGAGATTTCAAACTGCATAACTAGAATGAAAGACCATACAAGTATACGTGCGTTACTTGTATGGTCTTTCATAGAAGATTCAACCTTCGTGGATGTTGTGAAAGTTGCAAACAAATGATGTAGTAATACTATCCAAAATAGAAAAGTCTATCTATATTTTTATATTCTGGATCAAAATCATAATCGATGATCAACAACAACATGAACACAAAAAGTGTTAGTCTAGAAGTTTAATGAATTAAAATTCATGAATCAATTATAAAAATATTCTATAAATATAACTTCATTAATGACTAAATAACTTATTGTTATAATTTTTCTTCAAAATCAACATATATCATTATTATCTCAAATTTGTGATATTCATTTCATCGTGTAGAATAATAACGATAATAAATGTTGTCATGAATCAAACTATAAGTAATTGCACGCACATCCAAAGAATCAAATTTGAAAACTGGAGTAGAACTCTAAGATATAATTGTTTCAAAGTTGTTTTATCATCAATCAAGAGGATGAATTTTGTATTTCTCTTTAGGTTTTCACTGAAGTTTGTACCAACAGTGGCTTACGACCAAAATATTTTTATATAATATATATTTTTGTAAGGCTTGTCGGACAAATTCATAACATGTAACCTTAGACACTACACGTTACAACCTTCTTCATTCGTTGATTGATTATAAATAGAATTGATATTTTTATTAAATTATATATATTTTGTATTTATCCAATGTAATACTTTAAACATGATTCATCTGCATATTCTAAGTTGTCGATTAAGATACAATAGTTTTGTTTTATATTTGATGCTTCAAATGGAGAATTATTTCGATTCCTTTTAATTTTTTTCAAGAAATTTTGTTGGAGATGATGGGAAAGATGATGGTTCTTTGATTGGTTCTATGATGGATTCTAGTTCAGAATTATGATAATGTTTCACATCATCTTATATTCTTTTCTCAAGTTTAATTTTTTATCAGTTTCAAAATTTTTTATTTTACCTCTCTTTGATGGAGTGGAATCCATTTGATATATGAACCTAGAAAATGCACATCATATCACAATCTATCAAAAATAGATATAGTAATTCATAAGAACTGAATCATGATAACAGACACAAAATTATTTGAATTAGATGTCTTAGGTCTTACCATATTAACTAAAACTTGATCTCCTAATCCAAGTTGAGAGGTATAACTTTGTGGTACAAAAATGCTTTTCTTTGAATCAAAAGAATCAATTTGTCTAACATGCATATTATAATCACATGATAGTGGATATGAATACCAAAGCAGTTACAGAAAATAGAAAATGGTGTCTAGTACAACATATTTTATAGATTATAGTTTAGTTAAAAGAACATTACTTTAAACAAAGTGATGACACTTCAAGCAACAATTCCATTTTCCAACTGTAATGTTCGGCCCGAATCGCTGGGTGAGCTTCTAGACTCAAGCTCGATTCAGACTAAAAAGAAAAACAAAAGATACACAACTTTTGACTATATATGTGATACTAGAAATCACTTGTGCTAACAACATATATCAAGATACATGTAATGATATCATAATGCAATACTGTTGACAGTTTGAGCACACTCGTTCAATCTACACTCGTACATTCTAAAAAATATATAAATATTATCAAGAAAAAGATGCAAGTCAATCCGTTGTTCTCCGTTTTTTCCAGAAGTTCTGAACTCTATTAAATTACATTATATTAGTAAAATAAATCTCATTGTTATTGAAATAGTGCGAACACAACAACTGTACACTCCCATAAGCGGGTATCTCTGTTTGTCAAACTGACTCCTGAACTTGTTATTTCCTTACGGACCATTCTATTCAATCAGTTACTACAAAGAAATATTCCTCTTTTCACAGATTCAAATATGATAGCATTAAGAAGTTCTCCCCTATCTCCTAATTGCAGAAACCACCATCTACCCGTCGAAGGAGTACACTTATAATCTTGGACTAAATATCAACTGAGCTTCATGCTGGCCACGATGACTACAATTTATATGATATCCTCTTGGAATGTCAATGTTGACATTCCAAGAGGCTTATGCATCCTTTGCAGTGCATGTGTCGAGATTTACGAATATGTCCTCAATGACCATCAATTATCCTTGCACGGAAATCTATGAAACATTACGTCACTATCATCACCATATGTAAACACCCGAGTTCTTGTTGTTCTTGATTGCACGGTGATGACCGTGAGAGTCTAGACGCCAAGCATTTCTCGTTCACATTTCTTGGATTATGTCTCAGAGAGAGATTCATAGTTCTCGCTCATTTACTTCAGTTTACCTCAAAGTTTAATGCCAAAAATATTTTCCCTCTTAGCAAGTATCTGCTGGTTTGCTATGCCCGCCGCGTATTCTTGGACAATCTTTGGAGGCTCATTAATGTTCTTTGCTAATCAACATATGTCCACTTCTTCTCTAGTCGTGCTTTTTGGATGGTATGTCTTATCTCAGACCTTATTTTTTTGAATGTTTAATGTCCTACTCGAGCTTCCATGAATCAATGGGCTTAGTAGGAGTCCTTTTATTTGTACCACCTTCAAATTTCTTCTTACGTGAACCATAGCTCCAGTTCTAAGAGCATCATCACATCTTTCGGATCGTGAGCTTCGGAAGCGTTCATGGATTTCTTGTAAATGACAACATGGGTCCAGTCTTGAATAACTGATCCGATTCCTCATGAAGCATCATTTCTCCAAGATCGGACTCAGTTCAGATGTTCTCGTGGTGTTCGTGTTACACGTAAATTACGAAGCCTGCGAAGCAAACCTCCTTGTGCACACAAAGTGCACACTACAAAAATAGTACAACATAAAAGACGAGATTTGGATAGATATACAGAAGAGAAGCAGATATATTCACGTAAACTCTGGATTACGTGCAAATAAGAAAGGAGGAGTGTAACGTCAAAGACTCTAACGAAGAGAAAAAAAGGAATCAGAGCTCTCCAAGATGTTCTCCACTCGTCTCCGCTAGATGATTCCTTATCTTGTACTCATTCATCTCTCGTTACTTGTTGATTCACTGACAATGTCTTGCGGCTGGTTCATCTCAAGTGAAGGCGTTGAGTCAGAAATATGACGTAAACACGAGATCGGCCGAGACCAAAGAATAGAAGATCGGAAAAACGGAGAAGAAGAAGAAATTTCAGAAATTCTCAGATGAGTACCATCTCATCTGGAAAAATGACATCTTTTTCTGATTTTCATTCTCATTCTTTGATAATAAGTAAATCCAGCAGAATGAACATATCTGGAAAATACAAATGTAGATGATATTAATCAAAGAAGAGTATTGGAGAATAATGAAACAAAACCAGCAACAACTGCGTCAACTTTGAGCTGAGATCTTAGAGATAACAAAATGAGAGCGAATATCATATTAAACATCTCAGAACAATACATACATCATGTGCACGGATTGAAAACGTCCAAAGAGATATGAGTCTTGTTGGACCAAACCACTTTGATTCTCAGCTCTCGAGTCTTGACCAAAGCATGTGAGTAGCGCTGAATGGATCGATCTTACACAACAAAAGAAAACACTGTTAGAATATGAGACAAAGTTTGGTATACTGTGGAGTCCCAATTAGGTGATCAATATCAAATAGTCAGCTAGGTGTGAAACTCTTGATAGTTGGTAATCAAGTTCGTCCTCCCAATATTACTATAGCAGTTATATTCAATCACTAGGGTTTGTTATAATAAGTTCCAGTCTCTTCTATAACAAATGGCTAGGTTTGATAAGTCGCTAGATGACGAATCTAGCGCTAACTCTACTTAACTCTTTACCTGATTCTTAAATGCAGCAAACGCTCACGCTAGAAGAAGTCATCAGTTGCTTATTGCAACACGAAACTATTCTGCAACACCACAAATAAACACAATCAAGAGGTAATGCAAATGAGCACATTTCTTTTGCAATTCTAGCCATACAAATTTAAAAGAAACAGATTCGATTAATTTTAAGCACAACGTATGATTTCAAACTAATAATATGAGTCCTAGAAAAACCTTTACAAGAAAGTGTTACTATTGCAAAAGGTTGAGCATCAAATAAATTGATTGTAAGATTGTAAGACAAAATTAAATGATGTTAGAAAAGAAAAGAGAGTAGAATCTGACCAACAAGTCATTTTGTCAAACGAATCAAAATTATTTTATTCAATGGATGATCAACCTTCAACATGTATCATAGGTTTTGGAGCTATGGCTCACATGACTAATAAAAAAGCTGCTAAACTATAAAATATTGTCGAAAAAAGTCATGTATATTTGGATAACGAGCTAAATGTCAAATAGTTGATAGAGTAACCATAATATCTGAAAATTTAGACTCTTTTGTATAGCAAAGGACAAGTATAAGATATTTGCTATATCTCGAGCTATTATTTGTCGCTAAATTAACTTACTTGGATCTAATAGTAGAGTTTGACAGTAAAAAAGACTTGATGAAAAATCAAACAGGTTGCGTAATATATATAGATTGAGAGTTGGAGACCTATTTATATTAAGAACTGAAGATGTCAAATTCGCTAACCTTCTAGAAAAAATTTAGTTCAAAACATCCTTTTGTAGGAATGTTGTGGCACCAAAGATTAGATCATATAAATTTCCCAAAATTAAGTTAACTTTACCAATCTAAATTTTTACAAGGGCTTGGCCTAAAACAAGTCAAAGATAATTCTTTTCGTAAGGGACGCATACAAGAAAAGCAACTTGCGAATAAGTTTCGTAAAGCGTCAATAAGTAAAAACTCTGTGATCTTGGAGTTTGAGCATTCTGACCTTTGTGGTCCGATGTAGATTAAATCCCTTAGTGGGTATGAGTATTTTATCACGTTTATAGACAATTATTCTCGTATGATGTTTGTCTATTTTCTGAAGAAAATATCTGAAGTTTTAGAGAAGTTTTAGATATTTAAATCACTTAGAGAAAATCAGAAGGGAATACATCTAAAAATATTAAAAAGTGATAATGAGAGAGAATATATTTCTCGAAGGTTCCAACAATATTGCTTGTAACATGACATTAAGCAACAATTTCAATACCATATACTCTGAATAAAGCGGAGTAGCTGAAAGAAAGAACAGGACATTAGTTGAGTCTGTGAAAAGTATATTTTATTTATCAAGCCAAATTACCCCATAAGTTTTGGGTTGAATTTGTATCTACAATCAATTATGTTTTGAACAAAGTCCAAACTATATCTGTTAAAGATAAAACTCCACAAGAAGTATGGAGTGGAGACAAACCTGACATGAGTCACCTCAAAGTATTTGGATCACCTACGTGTGCACACATACTTGATGAGTTAACCAAAGAAGCTTGACCCAAAAACTAGAACTAGGATTTTTGTGATATATCTGGAAGGCATTAAAGATTGACGACTACATGACTCAATTAAAAAAACTGTATTTGTAAGTTGAGATGTAATCTTCGATGAAAATTCCATTTTAGAAAACAAGCATGTGGATGCTTTATATGAAACCTCTTCAAGAATGAACTTTTTGAACCATTTCTGATTCTAGAAAATAGGAGGAGAATGATATCTACTGATCTTCCAAAAAGAAATGATTCTAACCACGAGATAACACAACAAGAATTATATCCTAGTGAACTTGAAATCAATGATGAGGAACCTCAACCTGAAGAGAATAACCAAGACGAGGATGATCAAGAGATCAAAGAAGAACTAGAAGAAGAACCTATTCATTGTAAGTCAACTAGAGAAAGAAGACCACCTAAAATACTTATAGCTCATTATCGCTAACCGAGATACATGAACCAGTTTCTCTTCAAGAGGCGATGAATATGAATATAGTTTGCAACGGAAGAATGCAGTGAAAGCAGAATATGATTCTCTCATGCAAATCAAAACTTGGACACTTACGGAAATAATCAGAAACAAAACTTGTGGACTGTAAGTGGATATTCAAGAGAAACCTAAAACTCGATAGAACTGCTGATCGTTTCAAAGCTAGACTCGTGACAAAAAGATATTCACTCTTCACTGTTCAAGAAGTTGGGTGAACTATCATGACACCAGTTGTGGAAATTATGTCTATTCGTGTTTTAGTGACACTCACAATTAAGAAAGACCATGAAGTTCATCAAATGAATGTTAAGACAACATTCTTGAATGGATATATGCAAAAAGATATATACATGAAGAACTCTAAGGTTTTGATGATCAAGTAATCCTAACCTAGTATGTAAATTGCAAAGGTTGCTTTATGGATTGAAACAAACACCTAGAGCTTGGTTTCAACATATTGACTAGTATTTGCAGAAAACTGAGCTTACACGAAATAATATTGATCTAATATATATCTCAAAAGAGTGAGATAAGCTCTTATAATGATAGCATTATACGTAGATGATGCTATTTTGATTATTAATGATAAAGTTGGATGTGTTGAAAGAGACAGAAGCTTTATTTTCAAAAGAAATTTTGAAAATAAAGCTCTAGAGATAAAGCTCTCGAAAATAATTCAAGATGACAGATTTGGGACCTATCCAATATTGTTTGGGCATCAAAATGAGAAAAAGCGAAGATCAAAGAAAGTTCATTTCTCCCAAGAGAAATATATTCAGACTATTCTTTCAAGGTTCAACATGACGGATAATAGACTCATGAGTACTCCAACGGAAGTTAATGCAAATATTAACAAAGGATCAATGTCCAATAACTCCTGAAGAAAAAAAAAGAAAACTGTTGTCTATCAAAGTGCAATAAGTCTTATGTATGCTATGGTGTGCACAAGACAGATCTTGCATATGTTGTTGAGATAGTGTCTCTGTATCTTACAAATCCAAGGATTGCTCATTGATAAACAATAAAAAAAATATTTTGATACTTAAGAAGAATTTCCAGATATGATATAAAATATGATGAAGGTACACGTGGTGACACAATCAGCTTACAAGGTTATTCAGATGTAAATTGGACAAGAGACAAATATAATACAAAGTCTACATCTGATTATTGTTTTTCTCTTGTTTCAAGATCGATTAGTTGGACAAGCAAGAGACAAGACTGCAGTCGCATTATCGAGTACAAAAGCTAAATATATGACAATTTTGCAAGTGACAAGAGAAACAATTTGGTTACGAAAATTATTGGATGATCTTGGAGAAGCTCAACTCGGTCTAACAACATTACACTATGACAACCAAAGTATAATTGAGTTGACTGAAAATGCAAAGTTTCATTCAAGGTCAAAATATATCAAAATTCTATATCATTTTGTGCTAGAAGAGACTCAAAGCAAAGATATCACTCTTGAGTACTTCTCGATACAAGAGATGACAGCTGACATACTTACAAAAAGTTTAAGAAAAAAAATTTAAATATTTTTGCGACAAGCTTGAAGTAAGATCATTTGAAGATTATGGGATTAAGAATTCTAATCATGATGATAAAGTTGATGATATCATACTTTTTCTAAGAAAAAAGTTAATTAGATAAGTTTCAATTATTTGTTCAAGTGGGATTACTGACATAGTGTGAAACAAAGTAATTGTACATTATGACTAACACTTATTTTTGTTTGTGAGTCTAACTTCTGACCTTTTTATGTCCTTACAAACCACTCTACCTAATCAGTTATTACAGAGAGATATTCCTCTGTTCACGGATTCAAATAATTGTTATACAAAGATTCAAACCAGCTTCTTTCAATCTTACCGGAGATTGGATCTGAACTGTAAATTATTAAGACAAACACAAGAAAACAAAATCATAACATCCACTGGTTTCTGTGCTGATACGAATTGCAGTTTGTCAGAGAAAATTAATTTAATAGTTCAACAGACATACCGTTGCTAGACTACATATATTTCATGTTTCAGAAGATCAACTTGTCACTCTCGTCGCTTGAAGATTTTGATTCGCTTGTCTGCAATATGCACCTTAATTTTTTCTCCATCCAATTCTCGTAATCCATATGTATTATCACATACGGCTTGAACCATCTCTTCAAAAACTTCCGTAAAGCACTATGTTGATGGTTATACTATTGTCATAGACAAGAATCCAATCACAATGAAGCTCTTGGATCGCTCTGTCTTAATTGATGTCACTTGTCAAATCTAGCTTTACTCTGCAAGCGAACCTCCCTTAACTTGTTCAAAGCAATCTGCATGTCCTCAGACCTCCGGATTTGTATCGATAGAATTTTCGTGTCAAGTTATCCTCCAAGGTAACACACTTCATGTCGATAAGTGTTCTTCGATCAACATGATAGGCTTTTGACTTGGCATGAGCTCCGTAGACATGCAACCTATCACAAAGATATATGTCATCCGATTTGTCCATAAAGTGAATAGTACAAGTC
This sequence comes from Asterella californica, assembly GCA_036924285.1. Taxonomy (NCBI): domain Eukaryota; kingdom Viridiplantae; phylum Streptophyta; class Marchantiopsida; order Marchantiales; family Aytoniaceae; genus Asterella; species Asterella californica. The sequence goes on along the minus strand of JAYKYS010000006.1, from coordinate 26,289,956 downwards.
GTGGTCATTCCCTTGATTTCTCATTGCAAATCTTCACTAACATCTTCACGATACGTGGATGTCCACGTTGTCATGTTGTGGTTCGGCTCCTGTGTGAAATTCTTGTGTAACCTATGTTGTGTTTCTTTTCCGTGTTTCGTGAACCGTATCGCGTAACTCGCCGAACGGTGTGATGAGTGCCACGTTTGTGATTATCTGTTTAAGTGATCGCACGGTAGAGGAATGTGCCAAGTCATCGATCTGTGCGCGTTCACTTCAGTGGTCCTTGTCGCCGCGATTGTGTATAAAATGGGGGGTCGAAGGTTCATACGACATTCTCTCTCAGCGGGTGATTCGTAAGGGTTCTCGGTGGTCTGCATGGAGGAGTGAAGAACTGCAGGAGTGGTGGTTATGGACGGAGGTGTGTTACCGGTTCCAGATCTTCCTTTCCCGAATCCGTTTCACATCAAGCTTCATTGCATCCACCGCGATCACTTTCGACAGTGGTTAGTTGCGTACTTTGGTGATGAGTTCATGGGGAGGGTGATGGAGTTACAGCTTCCGGTGATCCTTCCAATCATAACATACGGAGAGACTTGGGATATGACGGTGTACATTTTGTTGTGAAGAACGATGGATCTCAACTATCCATCGAACGTTCCTTTCAACCTTTGGGTCGATGTCCGGTGCCATTGCAGACCGAAGATCAATCATGGGGCTTGGATCGTGAGAAACTTCGGGCAAGAATATTACAATCGAGTGATAGCTTCACCGTTTCCTTTTGTCGTACCTTTTATTGTAGAACGTTTCCAGGTTGTAATATTGACGTTGTATTAGTCTGTGGTTCACTGGTTTCATTCTGGTTGAGCGCTTCTGTGTAGTTACGGACCGCGAAGAATCCATCGACATATCTGAAGGATTTTCTGAGGTCTTAGAGTGTTGTTGATGTCTTGTGTCTCCTTGGAGAGTAAAAATTCGTTCTAAGGGAAAAGTTAAGAGGAGAAAAGACAAAAAGTAAAGTTCTTTTTGCTCTTATTGGTCCACTTTTGGACCAATGGTGTTCTAGCTGATCCTCGCGACGTTTCTGTGGTTTCTGGAGGCTTCAGAGGTCCATTCGCGAAACGAAGGGTATGGTTGGAGAGCTCTCGACCGGGGCTACAATCTGGGCTGAAGAATCGATCGATTTGATGAAAGTATGAGCGCGTTATGATCAATTGAGTGGAGGGGGGTGAAATTTGTACCTACTGCTACGTTTCTGGTTGTTCTGAGAGACTCGCGAGGAGTTTTGAGGAGCTGTCTGTTGGGTTGGAGAACTGACGGCGTGCTGGTCATTTTGATATCAATTTGGTCAGTTTCTTGATCGATTTGGATTCTGAACCGACCGATTGAAGTTGAGAAGTGCAGATGGGATAAGGGGGGGACAGCGAACTGTGATAGCCATGGATAGTTTGCTATTGCTTAAGATCTGAGTCGAATTTCTGAGTGAAACTTTCCAGGATTGAAGAATGTCTTATCAGTAAGATACTTGGGAAGTTTCACCTCAAATGGTCGAGTAGTTTGTTCAGAATCTTGGATCAAATGTACCTGGGTCTGTAAAGCTCTGAAGTTAGCACAGATTACGGTTTGATCCATATCTGAGAATTGGTTTGAGATTTCGACCTGAAAATTGTTCAGGGTAGGAGTGAAGGGTCCAATCAAGCTTCCTGTGAAGTTTGATCATCATTGGTCGAGTAGTTTGGAAGGACTGAGATCTCAAAGTTCGAAAATACTTCTGTTATGAGCAGTTTCGGGTTTTTTCGGTATCATCTATTGTCAATTTGATCATTTTCGAGCAATTTGGAGAGGAGTTTGTTGCTGAAACTGCCATACCTGCATACAACTCGACATTGGAAGGTGTGGGGCTGATTTCAGCTCTTGGTGATGAAGGAGAACGGAGCCACCATGAGTCTTAAGCCGCTGTTTGGGTTCTCGGAGCTGCCAGGTACTACCGCCGTTGGTGCTATATTGAGATCTGAATAGTGTTTTGGATTATGCATGTTTTGCCTTGCTGGAATACTCGGTAGACCAGGGTGTACAGCAAGTTGTATCGATACTCTATCAAGTTGATTGAGTGATCTTAGTATCTTCTGATTGTACTATGAAGTTGTGATAGTTGGATTGATGGCCAGTTAGCGTCGCTGGGGAGCTATTCATAAGTCAGGCTTCCAGTGATATAGATGAATAACTTCAGTTAGATAATACAGATCTGAGTATTTTTAGTTAGAATACAAAAGATCTGTTTGTAACACAAGTTTATGCAACCTATACGTAACCTTGGATCGTAGCAAGCTTTAAACTTGAGACGAGCGGATACAAGGTCACTCAGGCTAGAAGAGTAGATAGTGAAACATTTGAGTGGAAACATCCAGATCTAGATCCAACCTTGTCAATCCACATACCTCTACACAGCCATATACCCCGTGTATTCCTAGACAGAAAAACACGTTAGACGATAGCTGGTGAACTCGACGTGAAAAGTCTAGGGTGAGAGGTACGTGCGTGGTTTTGCCACCATGGACATTGAAGGGTTGGGTCATTACGTAGATGAGGCTTCTACATCTGGAGAGGCACCAAAGGTGACCAAGCTTTCACGGTCTGATATGCGATTGCTTGAGGCATTCGCGTTGGTAATGCAACAACAGCAAGCCACTGAACGGAAAGAAGCAATGGCTACTAAAGCCTTGCAATCTGTTGTGGGGTTGCTAGATCAGTTTGACGGGAAGAACATATCCAAGTACCTAAAGTACTATTCCCGGGAGATGGAGTTGAGCAAGGTGCCTGAAAGAGAGATGGTGAGTACATTTGCGCTTGCTGTCGTACCTGAACTACGAGAGCACATGAAGGACATCATCCGATCTCATGGTGCTACGTGGGAAGGATTTACTCTTCAGCTGAAAGAAGAGTATTCTTTAGAAGATGCAGACCGAGTGACTAAGAAGTCATTCATGGAGTGGGTAAACAAACCCAACAAAGGGCTTGTTGCCACAGAGCTATTTCGGGAGTATGAGAGACAATTCCTTCAGTTGTCTCGGATGGAGAAGCTCACATTGGAGAATGACAAGGTGGAGTTGTTTCTACAAGCAGCCAACAATGAATTACAAAGGGAGTTGGAGCTGCTTCTAGAAGATAGGATGGAAGACAACGGACTCACGACTGATTGGAGAAAAGTCTCTGAAGCAGTGAGTGTACTTGCCAAACGAGAGTACCGGAGAGGGAAGGTGGTGGTAAGACAAGAAGAGAGACCACCACCGATCATAGTACCTCGTAGGCAACCAATGGTACCCAATGTGCAAGCACCTATTGTGCATGTACCTCAAGTTCCACTTCTTGCTATTCCTGTCCCGAAAGTTGCACCGCAAAGAGATGCTATGGAAGAGTTGGTAAAAGGGATGAGGGACTTGCAGATCAAGTTAGCAAGGTTGGAAGAGAAGGGAGGAGCACATGATACCAGACTTGCTCCTAAGCAAGATTATGTACAGAGATGCATTTGGTGTGATAGTTCTGATCATGCTCGAAGAGAGTGTGGTGATTTTGCCAAAACTCTACGAGATGGAGTAGTCTATTGGAAGGAAGGAAAGATTGCTCTGAAGGATAATGGAGAGATTCTTAGAACCAACTTCGGGAAAGGAGGAATGAAGCAAGTACTGGAGGAGTATCTATCTCAACATGCTACTGCGTCGGTAGAAGCTGCTACTTATGGAGTTGAGGTAGTACGAGAAAGAAGTGCTTCTAAGAAGGATGGAGATACTCTTGATATGTGGAGCCATGCGGTAAGCACGAACAAAAGAGGGAAAATGGCAAGGGAGGAGTTGCTCAGACAGCCACAGCAATCAGAGGTGCTACTGGATGGGATGATCCCGTGGATACAATGTCTGTACATGCTTATTTGGCGAAGAGTCAACATGAGGCTCTCATGGAGGAGAAGCGCAAACGAGATGAAGCAGGCCCTAGCGAAGAGAGAACAGCTCTCAAGAGGCAAACAAGAGGAGAAAAGTTCAGACCGGAGATGATGCCTCTACCAGAGGAGACTATGGAAGAGGTCATATCCTCTACTCCCGAGAATTCAGAGAAGAGCAAAGGTAAGGAGAAAGGTAAATCTCCTTCATACAAGCTTCAGTCTGATATTGAAGCTGCTACAGATCTGAAAGGAGTACTAGAAGAGAGAGTACTCAATGCCAGGATCGAGTTTACTTTGCGAGAGGTTCTTGGGATTGCCAAGAGAGAGTTTCATGATGTCATTATTGACACCATCAAACGAAAAAGGCAATTGGCAGGAGAAACCGCTGTGTCTAATGCATTAGACACAAGGATATCAAGAGAGGAAGAGTTAGAACTAGCTCAATGCTGCATCAACCGCAAGGTTCGGTTTGAGGATGATAACGATGACAAGGTCCCTAGTCATTACACTAGAGGACATTGGGCTAGAGCTACTACCGAAGCCTTAGTGAAGGTGGGAGAGATGACAGATCCGGTGGTTGCTCTCATTGATCATGGATCAGAGATCAATATTGTCTCTAAGGACATCTACAAGCAAGGTGGATGGCCTGTTGATATAGATCATGGTTGGATGATCAGAACGGCGAACAACACACGAGGAGAACTCTACGGAGCTTGTCCTGATGTGAAAGTGAAGGTGGGAGATGTAACTATAGAACAAAACTTCTTTGTTCAAGATAGTACATCATACCCGGTGATACTCGGTCAACCTTACATTACAGCTGTGAGGATGGAGACCAAGGTTTTGGATGATGGATCTGCTTATGCGCGGATCAGAAGTCAGGATGGCAAGAGAGCGGTATAGTTTCTAACTGTATCAGCAAACCACGAGCGGAACAGAGATTATCTGAGGGGTGGTTCCTTGCCTAAGGTCACGGAAGAGTTCAAGGATTTTTGACAAGTACTGCTATAGAGCGAGGACATAGTGGTACACTGGAGAAGGTACTCTCGCTAGAGAAAGAAAGTGCTTTTTGTACAGGAGTTGTGAGATTTTCTGGGAGTGGATTTGCTACACATACACGACTTGCTGACTTGCAGAAGTGGGAGCAGAAAGTTGTGCGAAAAACTGAAAAAGATCTAAAGAGAGTTGGTGTGCTTGAAGAGGATGATAAGATAGAAGGTGTTTATTTGGAGTTAGGGTTGGGAGATTTCATCGATGAACTTGCTATGCATGAGCAAGAAGATGAGGATCATGTGGTGGAAGTACACTCTAGGGAGCTCTATACAGCTATAGAGTCATTCGTAGATCCTGAAGTTAGAGTTGATACTAGGTACAAAACGGTAGACAAGAAGGTAAAACCTGTTGCTCAGCCATTACCTAGTGATTCTAACCAGCGAGTCCAGCAATCTTCGAAGGAGAAAAGCTTGAGAGATCTTAGCCGGGTCGGTCACAAGTTCACTGAAACTACGCTCAAGGAGTTGAAGGTTGGTTCAACAGATTTTCTTTTGTCTGTGGAGGAGAATAGGTTTAGGGAGATGTTAACTAGGCACGGGAAAGCTTTTGCTTTTGAAGCCTCAGAAATCGGATGTGTAGATCCTAGCATTGTGGCGCCAATGATCATATTCACAGTTCCACATGCTCCTTGGGACTTGAGGCCAATTCCTGTACCTAGAGCGCATCTACCAAAACTCATAGAGCTCTTGAAGGAGAAGATGCAGATGAAGATCTTGGAACCATCATTTGCACCATACTCTAGTCGTTGGTTTACAGTACCAAAGAAGAGTGGTGCATTACGGTTCATCCAAGATATGCAACCTGTGAACCAAGTGACCATCAGAAATACAGGCATAGGACCTATCGTCGGAGAGTTTGCTGAAGCGTTTGCTGGGAGGGCTATTTACTCTATAGGAGATCTTTACTCTGGATACGATCAGTTTCAACTTGCTGAACAGAGTAGAGATATCACCACCATGAGGACACCGTTGGGGTTGGTCAGAATGTGCACACTACCACAAGGAGCAACAAACTCGGTAGCGCACATGATGAATGGGATGAACAAGGTTCTCCGTGAGTTCATTCCTGAGAAGACCATGCCTTTCTTGGATGACATTCCAATTAAAGGATGCGTTGAGGAGGAGAAAGATGAGACAATGGATCAGAAGGGGTGTAGAAACTTTGTTGCTGATCACATTTCAGATTGTGATAAAATCTTATCACGACTTGAAGAGGCGCATTTGACACTATCAGGTGCCAAGTCTTCATTTGGAGTGCGAGAGGTTGTGATTGTGGGGCACTTATGTGGATGGTTTGGACGCAAGCCTGATCCTGGTAAAGTGGATGCTATACGGCGGATGAAGGATACTTGTGGTTCAACAACAGAGGTGAGAAGGTTTCTTGGAGCTTGTGTCTTCTATCATGTGTGGATTCCACATTTTGCACATGTGGCAGATCCTCTTTACGATCTGTTGAGAAAGCACAAGAGGTTTGCATGGGAGGAGAGACATACTGAGGCGATTCAGAGATTGAAGCAATTGTTATCTTCTCCACCTGTACTTCGTCGTGTGAGCTATGAGGATAGCAAACCAGTGATACTTACTGTTGATACTAGTCCGATAGCCATTGGATGGGCAGTAGGACAGGATGATGAAGAAGAGAATCGCTTTGCAGTCAGATTTGGAGCAAAGGTGTTGAGTGAGCGACATAGAAACTATCCTCAAGTGAAGAGAGAGTTATGGGGAGTAGTTACAGCTATGAAAGCTGAAAAGGACTATTTGATTGGAGCGCCAGTAATAGTAGAAACAGATTGTTTACCACTATTAGGGATGATTACAAATTGTAACACCCCTGATATTGCTATGCTACGCTGGATTGCTTACATCAAGTCCTTAAATCCTGAGTTTCGACACATAGCGGGGAAGAACAATCCAGTAGCTGATATGTTATCTCGTGCGAGGTATGAGGATGAGGAGGAGATGATAGAAGATACAGAAGACGTTGGTACTACTGTTTTCTGTAGAGCTCAAGGAGGTGAGAGTGAGCATTCGAAACCGTTCATGGAGGAGATATATGAAGGAGAATGGATAGACATAGGACGCTATCTAAGCATGTTGACTAGACAGCCAGGATGGAGTGATGCCCACTTTAAACAAATCAGGAGGAAGGCTTATAACTACTTGCTACAAGGTGGTTATTTGTGGAAACATGCTAAGCAAGGTGGTAAGATGCCACAAAGGGTTGTGTGCAAGGTTGACATGCAGAAGTTACTCATGCAGGAGTTTCATGAGAGCTTGTGGGCAGGACATAGAGGTATTTATGCCACCTTTACAAAGCTGAAGGAGAGATATTGGTGGCGTAACATGTACAGAGATGTAGTTCAATTTGTGGAGACATGCCAAACTTGTCAAGAGTATTCAGGAATTCGGCATCGAGATGGATTACATCCTACTTATCCACTTGCAATGCATTATAAGTGGGTAGTAGATCTTGTTATTATGCCAGTTGGTATATGGCAGATGCGATACTTAGTTTTGGCACGTGAGGATTTGTCCAACCAAGTGGAAGGGCGAGCCTTACGGACAAAATCCACAGAGGGAGTCTGCAAATTCTTGTTGGAAGATGTGATTTGTAGATATGGTTGTGTTGGGAAGATCACGGCTGATCGAGGGGAGCTGAACAATGATGAGGCTAAAGCGTTCTTCAAGAGGTGTGGTGTGAAGTTAGCTCTCACCACAGCCTACAATCCAGAAGGTAATGCGAAGAGTGAACGTGGTCATCCTCCTATTGTGAAAGCTATTGTGAAAGCTTGCAAGGGGAGGGCAAGAGAATGGCCAAGATTTCTTCCGTTTGCATTATGGGCTGATCGTTCGACTCATAGTTCAGTTACGGGATATATGCCGGCGGAGTTGATGCAGGGGCAGAAACCTATCATGCCCATTGAGGAGCACATACCTACTTGGAGTGTTCTACCTTGGGAGGATGGTATGTCTACAGAAGATCTTCTTGCTGTCCGAATCCGTCAACTAGAGAGAAGACCTGAAGATGTAGAGATTGCATTGGAGAAGCTGAAAGAGGCGCGCTTGAGAAACAAAGACAGATTCGATAAGCGTCATCGATTAAGGCCAAAGGAGATTAAAGAAGGAGATTGGGTGTTGGTCTACGATAGTAGCTTGGACAACCAACACAGTGCGCTTAGAAAATTCTCTAAGCGATGGTTCGGCCCGTATGTGGTTCTTGTCGTGCTTGACAATGCCACTTATTCACTAAGAGAGCTTGATGGGGCAGAGCTCAAGGTTCCCATTGCAGGCAAGCGTGTGAAACTCTTCAAGAAGCGAGATGAAGGGATAAGCATGGAGGAAGTCGGAGCAGAGTTTGATATCTTGGATGATGACGGAGAAGATTTGGATGACGAAGATATTGCCAACGACATCATTGAAGAAGATGAAGATATAGTGTGATGCCGACCACAACTTGTGAGTGTTGGCGCATACCAGAGGATGCGCAGGTTTAGAAGGGGTGGATGTCATGTTGTGGTTCGGCTCCTGTGTGAAATTCTTGTGTAACCTATGTTGTGTTTCTTTTCCGTGTTTCGTGAACCGTATCGCGTAACTCGCCGAACGGTGTGATGAGTGCCACGTTTGTGATTATCTGTTTAAGTGATCGCACGGTAGAGGAATGTGCCAAGTCATCGATCTGTGCGCGTTCACTTCAGTGGTCCTTGTCGCCGCGATTGTGTATAAAATGGGGGGTCGAAGGTTCATACGACATTCTCTCTCAGCGGGTGATTCGTAAGGGTTCTCGGTGGTCTGCATGGAGGAGTGAAGAACTGCAGGAGTGGTGGTTATGGACGGAGGTGTGTTACCGGTTCCAGATCTTCCTTTCCCGAATCCGTTTCACATCAAGCTTCATTGCATCCACCGCGATCACTTTCGACAGTGGTTAGTTGCGTACTTTGGTGATGAGTTCATGGGGAGGGTGATGGAGTTACAGCTTCCGGTGATCCTTCCAATCATAACATACGGAGAGACTTGGGATATGACGGTGTACATTTTGTTGTGAAGAACGATGGATCTCAACTATCCATCGAACGTTCCTTTCAACCTTTGGGTCGATGTCCGGTGCCATTGCAGACCGAAGATCAATCATGGGGCTTGGATCGTGAGAAACTTCGGGCAAGAATATTACAATCGAGTGATAGCTTCACCGTTTCCTTTTGTCGTACCTTTTATTGTAGAACGTTTCCAGGTTGTAATATTGACGTTGTATTAGTCTGTGGTTCACTGGTTTCATTCTGGTTGAGCGCTTCTGTGTAGTTACGGACCGCGAAGAATCCATCGACATATCTGAAGGATTTTCTGAGGTCTTAGAGTGTTGTTGATGTCTTGTGTCTCCTTGGAGAGTAAAAATTCGTTCTAAGGGAAAAGTTAAGAGGAGAAAAGACAAAAAGTAAAGTTCTTTTTGCTCTTATTGGTCCACTTTTGGACCAATGGTGTTCTAGCTGATCCTCGCGACGTTTCTGTGGTTTCTGGAGGCTTCAGAGGTCCATTCGCGAAACGAAGGGTATGGTTGGAGAGCTCTCGACCGGGGCTACAATCTGGGCTGAAGAATCGATCGATTTGATGAAAGTATGAGCGCGTTATGATCAATTGAGTGGAGGGGGGTGAAATTTGTACCTACTGCTACGTTTCTGGTTGTTCTGAGAGACTCGCGAGGAGTTTTGAGGAGCTGTCTGTTGGGTTGGAGAACTGACGGCGTGCTGGTCATTTTGATATCAATTTGGTCAGTTTCTTGATCGATTTGGATTCTGAACCGACCGATTGAAGTTGAGAAGTGCAGATGGGATAAGGCGGGGACAGCGAACTGTGATAGCCATGGATAGTTTGCTATTGCTTAAGATCTGAGTCGAATTTCTGAGTGAAACTTTCCAGGATTGAAGAATGTCTTATCAGTAAGATACTTGGGAAGTTTCACCTCAAATGGTCGAGTAGTTTGTTCAGAATCTTGGATCAAATGTACCTGGGTCTGTAAAGCTCTGAAGTTAGCACAGATTACGGTTTGATCCATATCTGAGAATTGGTTTGAGATTTCGACCTGAAAATTGTTCAGGGTAGGAGTGAAGGGTCCAATCAAGCTTCCTGTGAAGTTTGATCATCATTGGTCGAGTAGTTTGGAAGGACTGAGATCTCAAAGTTCGAAAATACTTCTGTTATGAGCAGTTTCGGGTTTTTTCGGTATCATCTATTGTCAATTTGATCATTTTCGAGCAATTTGGAGAGGAGTTTGTTGCTGAAACTGCCATACCTGCATACAACTCGACATTGGAAGGTGTGGGGCTGATTTCAGCTCTTGGTGATGAAGGAGAACGGAGCCACCATGAGTCTTAAGCCGCTGTTTGGGTTCTCGGAGCTGCCAGGTACTACCGCCGTTGGTGCTATATTGAGATCTGAATAGTGTTTTGGATTATGCATGTTTTGCCTTGCTGGAATACTCGGTAGACCAGGGTGTACAGCAAGTTGTATCGATACTCTATCAAGTTGATTGAGTGATCTTAGTATCTTCTGATTGTACTATGAAGTTGTGATAGTTGGATTGATGGCCAGTTAGCGTCGCTGGGGAGCTATTCATAAGTCAGGCTTCCAGTGATATAGATGAATAACTTCAGTTAGATAATACAGATCTGAGTATTTTTAGTTAGAATACAAAAGATCTGTTTGTAACACAAGTTTATGCAACCTATACGTAACCTTGGATCGTAGCAAGCTTTAAACTTGAGACGAGCGGATACAAGGTCACTCAGGCTAGAAGAGTAGATAGTGAAACATTTGAGTGGAAACATCCAGATCTAGATCCAACCTTGTCAATCCACATACCTCTACACAGCCATATACCCCGTGTATTCCTAGACAGAAAAACACGTTAGACGATAACGTTCACTCTTGGCATTTCCTCTAAGGTTGTAGGCAGCTGTAAGTGACAACTTCACCGCACATCTCTCGAAGAAATCACAAGCTTCGTGTACGTCCAACTCTTTTTAATCCGTTGTTATCTTTCCTACGCTCCCGTAATGACAAATAACCTCTTCCAAAAAGAAATCGACATATTCCTTCTATTGACCTCATTTGAAGCGGTCTCCGTTCGACCTGTTTGGATAAATGTTCTCGAGCGAGTACTAGATATCTCATCTGCCACAGTCCTACTAGCATTATCACCAAGTCCACGTAACCACTTGAAGTGAATAGTCAACAAATACATTAGATGTTGTCCATCTCGAGTTAGATGTTCGAGTACATCAAGTCAAGCAAGATTTCATGAAAGAAGCTACATCTCGGTACATGTTCTTCCACCATTACCTCTCCTTCAGCTTGGTAAAGGTGACACTAATTCCTTGATGTCCTACTCATAAACATTCGTGAAACTTCTTCAACAACTTATGTTGATCCTCCCTCACGCAAATCACTCATCGTGACATTTCACCCTTCTGCTTTGATCTCTTCCATGAGAATCTGCCTTGCAACAAGTAGTTGTAGGTCTTCCTTTGAATACTACAAAACTCTTCATTTGTCCATTCTTCTCGTCTCGTTGCCATACTTAAATATCTCTTGATATCTAATAGCTCTTTTTCATATAACCTTTATGGAAACCACTCGTCCTCCCTCCTTGTGCATGCTATAGCGTAGAACTTAACACGCATATCTTTCACATCATTGATCATATCTTCCTCGTGATCGTACCGAGCCCTTGATAACATATCTGCTATTGGATTGTCCTTCTCTATGTTATGTCTAAACTCTAGGTTTAGAGACTTAATATACACGATCCATCTCAGCATTACGATGTATGGAGTCGTATAATTCGTAATCATCCGTAACAACAATAAACAATATGTCTCAAGTACCACAGATGCTCCAATTTGATATTCTTCTCTATCTTCATAGTCAAAAGAATTCTCCATAGTTCTCATTTCATCTGCGAGTTAAAGGTCGTGTTGTAGGATAGTCTATACAGTGAAAGATGATAACAAAAGAGTTTTCTTCCACTATGTATGTAGTTGTAAAGGAAGCTGCCTTGGAGCTTGTTAAGCTGGGCAGGTGCTAAGCTAGAGCCAATGTAGACAAGCTGCCCCCTAGCTTATATACTATAGAACTACTAAGAAGTTATGAAGGCATCAGGTGGAAGCTCTTCTTGAATAGAGCAGACATGTGTTTTCATTTATGCGGAACAAGGTTATACTTAGATGTTTGCATCATTTCTAGTTTAAGAAAGTGACAAAAGAGAAAACTTGTCGCTTTTTGCTGATGACTTGGATTCATTATTTGATGACATCATCGTGTAGATGTTCTTGAGTAGTAAGTTTTGGTTTTCTTTTTATTAGAAACAGTGAAAATAACACTCAAAAAACCAACAAAGGAGATAAAAACAAGTTTCGTAACCTTATATACATGTTTATTTACTTTGTTAAATGGAAGCAGGAGCCACCTCAGTGGAAGGGTCATCCACCGAGGAAGAAGAGATCATTGGATCAAATCCTCCAAGCTCTTGGTTCCTATCTCAACATGTTGACCTCCCGGATGAGAGTCTATGTTAGGTGTGTGTTTATGTCTTGTACATCTAGAGACGGAGGACTGCTATCCTCCTTAAACGTGGGCTTCTTGGCATAAGCCTTCTCATGCAACGGAGATTATGAGTTGAGAGATACTTCATTCGATTGTGGGAGGGGTGTAAGCCTTGTGGGGTGGTCTTAAAACTGTGGATTCACTCGTAAAATCATGACTTAGTTCATAATCTGAGTTGTATCAAGATGACATCGAAGGTTGAGAAATTTTTCTTAAACATGAGGCCAGTTTAGCTAGAAGGCTGCTTGATAAGTAAATGTGCGTTTAAGGACATACCAACCTCAACTTAGCTAAGGAGCTGCTTGCTAGGGAGCTGCTTACCAGAGAGCTTGTTTTCTAGGTGCATGGACATATGAGTCTTCAGTGCGAAATGCTTTCATAGACCTTCGAGCGATGGACAAAACTCAACACTTTTTCACTCGCCTATCGACGTATGTGCAAAACATAAAGGTGATTAGAGTTCAGGAGATATTCATGAGAGTTGAGGAGACGACGTGCTCAAGAAAGAGAGGAGAAGATTGTGATTGCTGTGGACATTGATTGTAAAATTGGGACATGAATAAAGTTTAATGAGTCTTGGAAAGCCTATTTCTACAGATTTGAGTATTTGATTGACCTTGGTGGCTACAAGAAACTATATTTGAGTTCTAATTACTGAAAGCCGTCTGTTTTTCTTTTGGTCACTCTCACGATCAATTACCGACAAGAAGTTCGTCTTCTCCAAGAAAAACTCTCTTCACAACAATGTTCGTTGACGAAGCTCAACATCTCCAGATCGCACGGTGTTGCGCTACTTGGCAGCTACATGCTAGACTTCTACTCCGACACTTGAGTTTAGTAGTTCTAGAAGTTAGCTCAATATTACTTCTAGTCCTTTATGCATATGCTGGACACTTTTGCATATGATGTTAACACTATTATGTTACATATTTTGAGTCCTAGTAGGTTGATAGTCTGTTATTTATCTTGTTCAAGCACTCGTACGCTTGTGCAAGTGACTTCATACTTGTCTATGTTGTTCAAAGTACAAAACTTTAGACTACCGTGTTGATGGAGTTTAAGCTCATGGGTCGTACTTACATGTCGCCCATGAATGCTTTCTAGCTTGTTTAAGTTATGTTTCAAGGTTACGTGTCATTTTACATGTCTTCGCAAGAAGTTTAAGGTTTACGATGACACTTTAGAGGCTTGACGTGATAACCTATGTGTGTAATTAAATTACCATGTGGATTGGGGCACAAAAGAACATGGAAGTGAAGCTATGAACTCCCATTGGTCCATTTTTGTCCTTTGTGAAACTCTAGACTTAGAAGCAAGGGTCTTAAGGAGAGTTTGAGCTTTTGGTAGGGGCATTCAAAAATCTGAGAACATATGGAGAAAGAGCTCGTCGTGTCAATCACTTTCAATGAAAATTTTGATCGATTTGGAGCAATAAAGGGAGAGTTATGTCATATTGAGTTCGGGTCGAGCTGAAATTTTATCGCAATTGTTGGTTTTGGAGTTTTGGAGTTTTGAGTGTCAATTCCAGCAGAAAAGAGATAATCACTTCAAACCTGCGTGGTTGTATTCAATGTCAGCAGGGCCACGACTGTCCAAAAAGTTGCATGTCATTTAAGTGAGTGATTAAATCAGGGCGATCGCTGAAGCAAAGGGGGTCTGAAAAGCTCTCAATCTAGAATAGCAAGTTCAGAGCTTGAGATTTAGAGAACCGTGTACAAACAACACGTCAAATTTCACATGGATGTTCAGCATGCTGTAGACTCCAAATCTTGTAAGAATGAGAGAAAGTTATCAAACCAATTTTCTATTCTAGGTCGAAGTATCTAACTGGTGCTAAAAATTACAGTAATTTTGTTAGTATAAACATTTTTGATCATATCTTTGTGCTCAGATTTGATCTCAGGCTGAAAGTTCGTATGTGTGTTTAGTAAGACCTCTTTTACATGTAAGAGAAGTTTTGAAGTCTAAACTTGTAGAGCTCACTTTTTCAATTTTTGATTGAATATGCTTGAAATGTAGAAGTTTGTAGAAGAAATAATGAAGTTAGAAGAAGACTAGTTTAGTGAATTTAGTGAAGAAAGTTGTTTGTGAAGATGAGAGTCTTCTTAAGAATAGTCTTAGGAGTAAGAGACTTCGGAAGAAGAGAAAATCTTCAGAAGAAGACCTTCGTAGGAAGATCTTTGTAGGAGTTAAAGAGAAGGTAGACTTCTTAAGAATGGACTTCTTAAGAGTAGTCTCTTCAAGAGTAGGTTAGGTAGACTACCTTACGAAGGGTGACAAGAACTGCAAGAGACGAAGACGAAGATAACTTGCGCACTCTCTTGTCAGACCTGTAGCGATGAATGAGAAGCACATTCGGCACGTGTGAGACGTTTGAATCAACTATATACTCAGAAAATCGATTCATTATTCAAAATTTATTTTGAGTGTGTGGCGATGTTTTAGATTCGAGAGAGTTTTCAGAAGAAGAGAGAAAGTTAGACGAAGTGTAGTGCATTCAGGTGAAGTTTATCACGTTAGGACGAATTTGACAATCTTCGTAGAGTACGATGGTAGTAGCGACGAAGTTGCCAAGGCTCAAAGCCTTTGAGTTTAACCAGGAAGACTTCGGAACATTCAGCCGAAGTTGAAAGGAGCGAGACGTCAAGCAGCTCAGAAGTGACAAGAGTTGACGGACTTCATCTTCACTTGAAAGGAGTTCAGTACCTATTCACCGCGAGCTCTCTACGAAAAGGATGAGCGGAAATATTGAAAGAAGAAGAGTGATATCAGTTCTCCAAGTTAGAGTGAGCGAAGTGGAGAGAATTTCACCCAAAGAATTTGATGACTACCATTCTCTTCAAGAATCACAAGTTAACATGAGTCTTTGTTTGGACCAACGCAGAAAGACAAGGATATTCAAGTTGAAGACGAAGAGACAGATATAGAAGAAACTCCTTTTCCTTGAAGAGTAGAGATATTTCAATCTTCATCTTCGTCATCAAGTTCTGATAAGTCAGAACCCAACATTTTGACTACTCTTGCGGAAGATCCTAATCCGAGAGTGGACGCAGCTTTGGAATTGATCGTTAAACATGGGCCAGAGATTACAAGTTTTGTAGAGCTCTTGAAGAAACAAAGGGGACAAGAATTAATTCAAGAATTGTTGCCGTTGGCATCACCTGCCCTACAACACTCGAATTTTTGATCTCAAAGGACTCCAAGAGTATCGCTTTTTAAATTACGAAGTCAAGAGACATCCACTTCGTCTTCGCCAAAGAAGGAGATCGAAGTACAAAGAGAAGATGTACATTCAACTGAAGACCATTCGGTCGAAGTCCATTCTTCCGAAGCGAACCTTCATGATATAAGAGCAAGTAGTGCTATTGTAAGCGCTCTTGCTAATTTGACTCCGATCATCGGATAATTCGTCCAGTCATGGATCAGTGAGGATTTCATCTTTGCTAATACAAACAAAGTCGGAAGCAGCACTCAACAGTTCTACTCTCGACAGCACCTCATCCGATGACAAGATTACCACCGCCGACAGGGGCTCCACCATTCACTCGTCAAAATTATCTTAAATTTTGTGGTGAAGATTCTGACAGCGATGGAGATGGAGAAAATGCTGATTCCTTCGTTAAGCATTTTGAAGTTATATTTCATGTGAATAAGAAGACAATGATCTTGATCAAATGAGGATTTTCTCAAGTGTACTGAAACATGCAGTGGGGAAATGGTACAGTCATGCTAGTCTCACAAATTTGTGGTGTATCAATTGTGAGAAACCAGGGCATGCCAATACAAAATGCTTTAATAGCAAATCGTCGTATGCTACACATGCAGTGGAATGGACACCAGTGTATGAGCCCAAGTACTTTGTAGAGTGTGAAGGTGGAGTTTATGAAGTACAATCCCAAGATGGTGCTATGGTGTCCAACCAACCTCAACAATTTACACCAATTCCTTCGGTACACATTCAATGGTTTGTACCTAGACAGATGGCTAGTAACGTGTCACAAAGGAAGTACGCGCTTGCATGTTACTTCAATCAAGGAGTTATAAACCTCCTTCATCCTTCCGATGGGATCGATCTTATTCGGATCAAATTTATGTCCAAACGATCCGCAAAAGTGACTTATGATTACAACAACTAAACAACATAGATAAGTATGAAATCACTTGCACAAGCGTCGAATGCTTGAACAAGATATATAACATACTATCAACTTATTAGGACTCAAAATATATAACATAATAGTGTTAACACCATATGCAAAAGTGTCAAACATATGCCTAAAGGACTAGAAGTAATATTGAGCTAACTTCTAGAACTACCAAACTCAAGTGTCGGAGTAGAAGTCTAGCATCTAGCCTCCAAGTAGCGCGACATCCACCCCTCTAAACCTACACATCCTCCGTACGTACCAGATCTAGATCAAGACTCTTCAACTTCAGCTTCAACTTCAAACTCATCTTGAATCTCCATTGAGTCTTCAGTTTCGTCCTCAGTAAACTCTACAGTGTTCTGGTCCTCCAAAACATTGCAGAGTGCGACAACCGTATGCCTAGTCCTTGCTAAGTTGCTTCTTAGCTAAGTTGGGGTCCTTATGTCTTTATACACCCATCTATTTATCAAACATCCCCTTAGCTAAGCAAACCCCTTGCTTTAATATTTCTTAGCTCTCGATGTCATCTTGATGCAACTCAAAATATAGTTAAACCATGATTTTACAACTGAAGTCATAGCTACAGGACCACCCATAAGACTTACAACCCTCCCACAGATGAATCAAGTATCTCTTCTCTCATAATCTTGGTTGTATGTAGAGACTTAGGTGTAAGAAATCCATGTTTAAAAAGGACAATCGGTCCTCCGGCCCTAGATGTGTAAGACGTAGTCACACATCCAATATAGACTCGTATCCGAAAGATCAACATGCTGAGATATGAAACATGAGCAAAGAGGATTTGGTCCAAAGATATCTTCTTCTTAGGTAGTAAAGATGATAAGACACACTTCAGTCCTGGAGATTTTCAAATATTCTATAGCTCATGAAACAACTTAATCCTTGAATCCAAGTAAAACAACTTAATTTTTACCTCTCAACTGTTACAACCTACTTGAATAGATCATTTCGAAGTCAAATCCAACTCAAACGTAGAACTAATTTACACTAATTTACACAATCACACACTAATTTGTTAAGACTCAAAATATATAACGTAATAGTGTTAACACCGTATGCAAAGGTGTCAAACCTATGCATAAGAAACTAGAAGTAATATTTAGCTAACTTCTAGAACTAGCAAACTCAAGTGTTGGAGTAGAAGTGTAGCATGTAATCGCCAAGTAGTGCGACATCCATCCCCTCTAAACTTGCACATCCTCTGATATGTGCCAGATCTAGATCAAGACTTTTCAACTTCAACTTCAAACTCATCTTCAATCTCCATTGAGTCTTCAGCTTCATCTTCAGTAAACTCTGCAATGTTTTGGTCCTCGCCTCTCCTTCTAAAGAGCTTGATCGTCTTCCCTGCAACTAGTATACTGCACCATCTAATTCTCTCAAGGAGTATGTGGTATTATCATGAACTTCTAATATCACATAAGGTACAAACCATCCCTTCGAAAACTTTCTGATAGTGCTATGCTGATTATCAAGACTACTATCATAGATTAACCTTAACTGGCTTGGGTCTTTATCAATGAGTCCTATCAAATCTGCATTTGTTCCTCTCTCTAGCAATCTTTAAACTTTCCACAACTTTGGCAACATCATCAAGTCTTCGTTCTAACTGCTGGATCCTTAATGCAAGAAGATCCTCCGTACTTCTACCATCTTCCCATGGCAAAACATTCCAAGTAGACACAACCTCTTCAATTGACATCATAGGTTTTTGCCCTAGTATAAAGTCTGCTGGCATGTAACCTGTAACAGTACTATGAGTTTTACGGTTGTCCATAAAGCAAATGGTAGTAATCTAGATCATTCACGGATCTTACCTCAAGCTTCTACCAAAGCTTTGTCTTGATTGGAAGATGACCACGTTCACTCTTGCCATTCCCGTTAGGAATATGAACAGTGGTTAATGCTAACTTGATTCCCAATCGCTTGAAGAACTCAACTGCTTCTTGTGAATCCAGCTCCTCTCTATCTACAAGTAGAAAGTGACAAACACTAGCAGTGATCTTTGTCCTCAAGGCACGGCCTTCAACTTGATTAGATAGATCTTCTCTAGCCAAGACTAGATATCTCATTTGTCTACACCCAAATGGCATAGTTACAAGTCTATCCATTTGTAATGAATGGCTAAAGGATAAGTAGGATGCAACCCATCACGATGACTTATAATGGAATACATCTGACAAGGTGCACTGATGAAACAAACTGTACTACATCTTTATACATATCCTCCCACTGATACTTCTCCTTCATCTTGGCAAATGTAACACAAACTCCTCTATGACTAGCCCATAGACTCTCATGGAACTCCTTGATCAACTTCTACTGCAATTCTAGGTCACATACCACACGTTGGTATACCTCCTTGTAGCTTAGGTGCTTCCATAGACGTCTTTCATGTAAAAAATAACGATAAGCTATTCTATGAATCTTCTTGAAATCTGCATCAGATCAGTCTTCTTGCTTTTCTAAAGAACTCAAATAGTGTCCAAGATCCAACCACTCTCCGTCATGCCTAGTTTTCTCAAATAATTACAGTGGAGTTGCAAAATAGCTTCTATCCTTTCTAGCAAGAGCACTAGAGTAGAACTATGTTCTCACATCCTCTTGGTCATCCATCATTTCTTTCTCATTGTAGTACCTAACCCTTGACACATATCCGTCACAGGATTATCTTTTCCTGAAATATGTCTAAACTTTGGATTCAAGGACTTGGTATATGCTATCACCTCAACATAGCAATATTTGGAGTTGTACAGCTTGTGATCATTCTCACGAGAGATAAACAATATGTCTCTACAACCAGAGGTGCACTATCAAGTACTCCTTGTCAGTCTTCATTGTAGTAACTACTCCTCATAGCTTTCTTTTGACTTAAGGGTAGTCTCTCTACCATGAACTTAATACCTTAGCATCAAAACGCACCACATATCTATCTCTATCCTCATCATCTTGTCCTACAACCCGTCAATGTCAATAGGACTAGTATCAACCGTAAGTATAACAGATCTGCCCGACTCATATGTTACCTTCCGTAGAGTTGGTGATGAAGACAAAAGATCCTTCAACTTCTTCATGGACTTGCTTTGCTCCTCTTGCCATTGAAATCTTTACCCCTTCCTTAGCAACTTGTACAACGGATCTGCTATAGTGCAAAGTGTGGAATCTGTATATGATAAAACACACATGCACCTAGGAATCTTCTCACCTCAGTAATTGATCCACATGCCTCCTTCATCCTTTGGATGGCATCAACCTTGTTTGGACAAGACTTCCGACCATAAGATCCACACAGATGTCTCACAATTAACACCTTCTTTTCCAAATGCAAACTTTGCTTTTGATAAAGTCAAATGAACCTCCTCCAACCGACTCAATATCTTAACACAACCAGCTATGTGGTTTGCAATAAACCAACCTCCCTCTAATTCATTGCCTCACTCTTCTCCTCCTCAACACATCTTTTGGTCCGCACATCATCAAGGAATGGCATAGTTTTTTCAAGAAAGAAATCTCTCAAAACTTTATTCATCATATGTGCTACAGAATTGGTAGCACCTTGTGGCAAGGTGCACATCCTTAGTAACCCTAAAGGTGTCCTCATTGTAGTCACGTCTCTACTCTCAAAGGATAACTGAAACTGATTATACCTTGAATACAAATCTCATATTGAATAGATAGCACGATCAGCAAAAGCCTCTGCAAACTCATCTATAATAGGTCTTATACACGTACTCCTAATAGTCATCTTGTTGATTGGCTGCATATCTTGAATGAGTCTCAAGACTCCATTCTTCTTTGGGTATCTTAGAACCATCTACTAGAGTAGAGAGCTATAGATGGTTCCAAGATATCCATCTTAATCCTCTCATTGAGCAAGTCTATCATTTTTTATAGATTGAGCTCTAGGTATAAGGATAGGACGTAGATTCCAAGACACATGTGGTATAGTAAAGATTACCATAGATGCAACTACACTTGGATCTACACATTCTACTTCATGTGACTCAAACGCAAACGCCTTATCATGTCTAGATAACATCTCCTCGAAGCTCTTCTTCGCTTGCTTAGTAAGAAATCCATCACCTATAATCTTCAGTTCCTTCAGTGTTGCTTCAGTCAGCTGGTGCTCAATTCTTCTTGGTACTCTGAGTGTTGGTTGTTGTGTAGCTTGCTCCATCTTTTGATTGTAGTAGAGTGATAAAGACAAAGCCAGTGGTTTTGACTTTCTTTGTCATTGACTTGTACTTGTTCCCCGCATACACATCTTGTTGGTTTATAAACTTATCAATTACATCATAAAGCTCCTTGGAGCTCACTCTCATCACTCTATCTACGTCATCTGTAGAGCTTTCTAATATAGATTCCAACTCTTCTATAGTATCTACCAAATATTGTTCTTCAAACACTCTAGATATATATTCATCTCTTGTTAACTCTCCACTATCCCATAAAGACTGCTGCACATACTTCAAATATTACCTCTAAAGCCTCTTTAAATTCTCAATCTTCTTATAACATATTGATTCACATGATGTCAATCCTAAGAAGCTAGTGGATAAAGCTTCCTGCTCTATGAGATCAGGCAAGAATCCTATCTCTATTGTATCATTGAAGTCTTGCTCTACAATGGCTCACAATGGCGCTCTGCCAAAACCCCTAGACTCTCTAAACTCCTGAGTAATCTTATGTAGTAGATGGTCTCTCAAGCTATCATGATTCCTCTCATGTTTTGCAGCAACAATAAAAAATTGAACTGCTCTTTTGTCATCTACTACGTATCCTAGCATAAGCTGAAGCATCATCCATAACTCGTGTTTCCATTCTAACAGCAATAATGTATGACAATCCTAGAATGATAAGGTATGTTGACATATCCTTACAAAGAAATTTTGATCATCATTGATGTCATCCATAGTTACCTTGATGTTGGGACAAGCACCATAGAGTTCTCCCCTCTGGTTGTTGATAGCACGGATAAGTCATCCATGGTCAATGTCTATGGATCATCTTCCACACTTGTACAGCTCCTTAGACATTAGATTAATCTCTGAACCGTGATCAATCAATGCCACCACAGGTTCCTCTAGATCTCCAAGCTTCACTAAGGTCTTTGTGGTTGCTCTTGCCCAATGGTTGCGAGAATAATGATTCATATGTGACGCTTCCACCTCATCTTCAAACCTCACATGCTGATCTGATCCCACCTCTGATACTTGAAAGCAATAACTAGTAATCTCATTCTCCTCATCTTCCGACAGTTTGGTCCCTAGAGTGCTAAGTGTAGCTGCTTCATCCAAAATCTGACGTTTCTTCTTGATGATATCTATGATAACCTCATGGAACTCACGCTTTGCTATCTCGAGAACCTCACTCAAAATAAACTCAACCTTCCCATTCAAGATCCGATTCTCTAACATGTGGTGCCCACAATTTACAAATTTTGGGATTTTTTCAAAATGTTTAAGTTAACATCGTGTATATATAATTGTAATATATTTAAGTTTATCTCTTGCTTAGCAGGAAGATGAGAAAGAGAAGAGAAGCCGGGAGACAAGCGTCTTCCTAGAAGAAGGAATCCAGAAGACATAGTGCGAGTCTTCTAAGAGAGGACCGTGACTGTAATTGCGGGAGATACCAACCTAGTACCAACTAGATGACACAGTAGGAGTTTGGTGGACCTAAAAGGACAGCCACCTAGCAGTAGGTAAGGCTAGGACTGACAGGCCACTTACCTAAAAGTGACCTGTCAACTCGTCTTCTGAAGACGTCATTTATCCAGAAGCTGTCCCAAAAGTCTTCCTGGAGGTCATTATCATCGTAGGAGCCCTTGAACTTCTTCTTGCAGTTTCGTAGGACTCTCTTCTCGAGTACCTCTTCATCTTCTGCTAGGAAGTAGGATGAATTGCAAGGTGGATTGTCTTCTTAGGAATCCATGTTGAAGTTGTCTTATGGAAAAGAGAACTCATCTTCTGAAGTGAACTGTGAGGGCTTGGTAAGGATTGAGCCTTAGACGCACAACAATCATGTGTTGTATAGTGCACCAGAAGCTTCGGAATGACTCCTATGCATCTCCAAGATCTTGTGTTATCCAAGCAAAGCTGAGCGTAGTCAAACCATTCATCAAACTATTCATGTTAGGCCTCGACTTCTTCACTTGGAATTGGAATCTTGTCGACCAGGGTCTGTTAGAAGAGGCATGAGCAGCTCTACCTTTTTGAAATTGTTGTCGTGTTGTGGATTGGCTAGGGTGTGAAACTAGCACATATCCTTATCGTACGTGTTTTGATGTTGTGGAGGCACTGGGACCTTATCGTGTCAAAAGATAAGACTCCACGTAGGTGATCCGTGTACTCTCCGCTGAGTGGAGATAAGAGTTAGTACTCTTGTCGTCATATGTGAAGTTGCTATATAAGAAGGGAGGTGCGCGGAGCTTTGGATATAGAGTGTGGAGTATCCAAGTCTAGTAGTGAGTGTTATCAGTATTGTCAGATGAAGTGAGAGGGAGTAAAAGTAGCAAGCATGAACGGAGAGTCCTTTTGTGCTCATGATCTTCCACTTGCGCACCCGTTCGTCATTAAGGTTCATTGTCTGCCGCGTGATCACTTTCGAGTGTTTATAGTGACTCATTAGGAAGAGTCGTTTATGGCTGCGGTAATGGCTACTCCGGATCCTATCATTCTTCCGATAGTCACCTACGATGCTGTTTGAGATCTTATGGTATACATCTTGCTCTGATGTGGTTTGGATCCTAGATTGGATCTGAACTTTCCAGTGAGAGTTCCGTTAAACACTTGGGTCGAAATACGTTGTTACAGTCTACCAAAGGTGGTGCACCGAGAGTTTAGCGTGAGAAATTTCAGAGAGGATTATTACAACCAAATAATAGCTTCGTCCGTTTCTTTTGTAGTTCTGTTTATTGTCAATCGTTTTAGGATCGGCATTATCACTCTCTATTGAGTGTAGTTTGTCTTTTGTGTCTACGTGCTTCTTGACCAACGATATCGTTAACGACACGTGTTTGTAGTGTGCTTAATATAAGATTTGAGTGTCCAAATGATATTCATGGACAAAATTTTGCTCCTTATGTGTTGGTCATGTGAGTGAAGACAAAAATCTTTTGTCAACTTGTTTCTTATTGGTCGAAAGTTTGATCACTCATCTTCTACTAAGTTCTTTTCACGTTTTTGAGGCACTTCCTGTTGTCCATTCATGGAATGTTAGGTATGGTTGGAAAGCTTGGGAGATGAGGATGCTAGAGGACTCAATGGTTGCTCGATTTGAAGCAAGGAGGATGGCGTTTTGATCAATTGAAGATGAGGAGGTCAAATTCGTGATCAATTTTTGTTTCAGAGACTTCCTTCGCACTTTTCGGAAGTTTTGTGAGGTTGTTGGAGACTAATTGACTGTTGCTGGAAAGCTCTTGAGATAGGCTTGCTGATGGGCTTGGAGACCAATCGATTTCAAGCTAGAGTGAAAAAGTTACGGTCAGCTGAAGTTGGGAGTTTCAAATCATAGATTATGAGAGTAAGCGATTGTAATTAGAGGACATTGAGAGAGATATGGAGAGTTTGGGGTCGAATTTTGCTATGAAACTTTAAAGGATCTGAGAAAGTACAGTCATGTACTTACTTGTGAAATTTCGGACCATTTGGATTATTGAGTATAAAGGTATATGTTTTTGTGCATAAGGGTGTGCATATCGTCTTGTGTCATTGACAATTAGGGTTTGGATCATTCCGAGAGATTGGTTGAAGATCTGGTGGTGAAATTTTACAGAGTGGTAGTGATGGTGACACTTTAGCTTCCTGAGAAATTTGAGCCATTTTGGTCGAGTGGTTTGTGAGGAAATCAGACAACAAAGTTTTGTCGAAAGAGTATCATGAGCTCATGAATGTTATGGAGATAGAGAACTTTGATAGGGCATAACTGCCAACTCAGAGATGATTTCTCTGGATGTAATACCTTAATAGAGAGATTATTCTACAAGCTACCTACTGACCTTGGTTTCATCTCATTCTGAGATGTGGTTGAAGAGTGACAGTGAGGTAAAGTTGAGAGGTTCTTACTCCAAAAGATGCAAGATTTAAAGCTCTTTGAAGGACAGGTCGACCTGGAGGTTTTACTAGTGCTTCAATGCACTTGATCATGAGTATGGAGAGTTGTTGACAGTATTATTTGTGTTGGATCCTCTCCATACTCGCATGCCTGTTTGTACGTCCAGTTGGTTTGATTGGATTTGTGTGTGGACGTTGCACTTAGATTTCTTTTCTATTAGTAGTGCTGGTATTTCTCTTGTGGTGAGACTGGAGTGATGACCAGCAGACCCAAGAGTGCTTGCGGTAATGGCAAAAACAGGTTGCTCGTGCTTGTTATCTCGATTCTATCCTAGTCGAGTAAGAGAGATATTTGTCGAGAGGACGTGAAGATATCGTAGCGAGATAGGTTCGGAGTGTACTTGGAGGTCAGAGAGAGGTTTGGGTGGTCGTTAGTTCTGAGTGACGGAGTGCGATACGTACTCTCCACAGCTAGATATCCGGTGTATTCTCAGATAAGAAAGCACGTCACTCGACACCGTGTACCTGTCAAGGCAAGAGTGGCTAGAGGAAGATCAACACTATGGACAATGGAGTGGTGGAGGTATGTGCATACATGGCTAGCTTATTTTGGGCACTACAGTAGGAGGACACCTCATCCCCTTCTTCTGCTATTTATATGTGTCCCAAGAGGACTCGAAAGAGGTTCAGTTGGCCAAGCATGGACCAGTACGACCGCAGGAAGTAAAGAAAGAGTCTTCAGAGGAGGAGGATCTGATGAGTACTATGTCTCCCCCTCCAATTTCAGTGCTTAAGGGAGGACTAAGCACAACCTCGAAGAAGATCATCAGCCATACATGTGATTCTCGCGGCACAGAAGACGCATCGTCACTGAGGAGGATGAGACCTAGGAGTGTTCAGAGGACAAGCACTTCTTACCTTGCCATCCATTCCGGATCTGAGTTAGAGTCTCAAGAAGACAACCTGGGCGCTTGGTCTACCAGGAAATTTTTTCTTAAGACCCAAGGGAGTCTTTCAAAGACTCCAGAGGACAAAAACTGGATGGATGTCCAACTACGATAGTTGACTATGAAGAAAGGGAGGTAGAACGTCATGAAGATAGGTAGCATGTCTCCGCTATGAAAGGAGATCTCTCACCAAGGAAGAAATTGTGAGTGGCGTCTTCCCAAGCACAGAAAGAGAAAACATCCATGGTGGAAGAGGTAGAGGAACCTCCGGAAGATAGAGAAGCTTCCAAGGATCAGTATGTCAACATGAACTTGGCTTCTGCGTGCTAGAGGAGTTCAGTGCTTTCTTCAACACCGAGATCTAGGCACCCATGGTGATGGTGGAGAAGCGGGCTAGAGTCCAAGAGAAATCTCTTCAGACTGGATTTGATATTCAGACCCTGATCCAACAGGAAGAAGTCCATACACAGAGAGTGAAAGCTATGGAATCCAACCTCCGTGCTATTGAGAACTTAACCAACAAGTATAAGACAAAAGCTTCCGCTTTTGCTAAGGAGACTGCTCAATTTCGGAAGACCCACCAGGAGTTGTAGATGCGGCATCAACAGAAGGAGCATGAAGTCTTGAGGATCAAAGGCAAACTGATTGACCTGGTGGTCGAGAACTTCGAGTGCTCAGAGAGAAGCTGCAGAAGCCAAGGTGGCTGAAGAAGAAGATGCGGTTAGAAGTAGAACACCGAACCAAGGAGATCATGGCATAGATGGGAGAGGCTCTAAGGAAGAAGTTCAACTTCACAGCAGAGAGGAAGCTTCTAACCTTAGCTCGAACATGTGATCTTGTCTCCAAGGTCATATTGTTTGAATGCAAGGACAACATGTTCAGATACTTGGATCGGCAGATTGAAGATATGAAGACACTCTATGGTCTTTCCTCAATTCTCGTCCCTACAGCCATGTCTTCGGACACCACAAGACTTCCCATGTTGAGGATCTAGACAAGGAAGAATTCAACCTAGATGTTCACCTGGTGTAGCAGCATTGGATTTGGAGAAGGCACGAGAAGAAGCCCAAAAAGTCAAGATGTCTTCTGAAAGATAAGAAAAGGAGCCGACTTCTTAGGTATTTAGAGCGGAGATAATGTTCACATTCGGATCCCAAGATGTAGTCTCGTAAGATCTCTCCTTTTGCTCATTTAGCATAAAAGATATCATTCTCACAGAGGATTTGCACAAGTATCGCTGCTCTAAGTTCTAAGATCTGTTCAAACACACAAACACACGGGTTTTATCTATAAATCCCGTCTTCTCACAAAACCACACGACTTCTAGATCCTTCAGAAGGTGCCCTGGACCCAAACAAACAAATACAACCTAGAATATCACACAAATATCTACTGGGAAACTCGAGAAGACGCTTCCTGCTTCAAGATCACGGCTTCCAGTCTTCTCACGATAATCTTCCCGAAGCAATTCTCGGCTTCTGGGAGTTCAATTCGGCTTCTCGCATCTCCAGAAGACTGCTCCTACTTCGTAGACGTCAAATTATCACTGTTTATCACACCTTGCTCTTCCAATTTCCAACGGGGTTAGATCAATCACAGGGTGTATGTCCCATGTAGTCTTCCTAGGCTTCTACCTACGAAAACGGTCTTCCTGCAGCACTACAACGACATTCACCTTCATGGAAGCTCAATAGAAGTCTCGGAAGCTCACTAGAAGAAGATAGGAAGATGAAAAGATGAGAGAAGATGGAGAAGAAGAGAAAATCCAAACAAGAGAAAACAAGATGAAAATGAGAAATTAAGACTCCGACAAGCTTCTAGTCCGGATCCTGACTAACAAGCCATCTCTGCTTGTAGTATGCTTGGAAACTTACTTTCTACTCCTGTGCTGCCTACTCTGCCACATGGACAGTCATCTAAAATTACAAGGGGAGTTGTCTCTCCCAAGATAGTAAACTTCGCTTCCTAGTTGTTGACTTTGAAAGAAGCCCATGTGATTAATGCTTTTACTTTAAGTAATATCTTAGTAAAACTCGATAAAAATAATTACGACTGAGTTACCGAAAGGTACCAAAGTAAAAATCTGGAATGTATAAATAGAGGAGTAGAGAAGAGCTCCTCATCCTTATTTTCACATCGTCGTAATGACAACTTGAGTAATATAGAGAGTGTGGGATATTTTAGCATGTGAGAACTTGAGAAACTCCATTCTAACTTAGTCGTTAGAATGGAGGATTTTAGTTGATGAGTTTATGGAGAATTTTAGTTGATGAGTTTAGGGGTGTATGAATGAGTGAACTTAGCATTTTTCTCTTCAAGTTCATGGTGTGCTTCCATCAAAGTCATCAAAGGTGACCCCTGAGTGAGAGACATGTCTGACATGTTGTAGATTCATCGATGATGATCGTGGAGGTTGAGAGATCGGGGAGTAGTTGATCGATAAGACCGCGGAGGGTTTACAGTCCGTGAGGTTCTAGTCCCACAGGAAGAAGACGAGACCCAACTCCTTGATGAAGGGTTTGATCTCTGCCAACTCTCCTGCCGATAACACCAACCCTCGATGATGCATCGACATGCTTCGAGTCTCTGTTACACTAAGTCATACGTACTTGCTGTGAGTCGAAGGCTCAGTCCTTCCCAAGTCCTCACAGTCTAGCTTCTACTCTCGGAAGGCGAATCTAGTCTTCCAAGAGATAGCTATTCCGTCTTCCGGGATTCTAACAGTGCTTCCTAAGTAGCTCTCGTCTTCCGAGCTATATCTAAACAATCCTAACTAAACAAGGCATCGCATGGATTCTTTAGAAGACAACCCACCTTGCATATGTGAGAAGCATAGTGTACAAAAAGTTCAGAAGATGGTCGCAGGCTCCTGCTGTGATAGTGGCCTCCGAGAAGACTCCTAAGACAGCTTCCGATTAATTGACATACTCGGAAGACTTCCCGCAACCAGGCTTCCCATCACTGGTCTCACCTGTCTTCGACTTCCGACACGCAATCTAGTCTCACAACAGACACTCCAGTCTTTACATCGTTCCTAAGTTCAGACGTCTAAGTTTGGACCGGAACGTATCTTGGAACCGGCCTAGCCATCATCTCATGCCCCTAGAGTCTACCCACCGAACCCTGGGATCGAGTGACTTGTCTTGGCCCACCCAGGCACCGAGCTGTAAACCCTCCGTGGTCCTATCGATCAACTACCCCCAGATCTCTCAACCTCCACGATCGTCATCCACGAATCTGCAACATGTCGGGCCTGTCTCTCACTCAAGGGTCACCTCTGATGGCTTTGATGGAAGCACACCATGAACTTGAAGGGAAAATGCTGAGTTCACTCATTCATACACCCACAAACTTATCAACTAAAAATCTCCTTAAACACATCAACTAAAATCCTCCATTCTAACGACGTCTCTCAAGTTCTCACATGCTAAAAATATCCCACACTCTCTATATTACTCAAGTTGTCATTACGACAATGTGAAAACAAGGATGAGGAGCTCTTCTCTACTCCTCTATTTATACATTCTAGGTTTTTACTTTGGTACCTCCGGTAACTCAGCCGTAACTACTTTTACCGGGTTTTACTAAGATATTACTTAAGGTAAAAGCATTCATCACATGGGCTTTTTATCTTTTCACATGGGCTTATTCCTTCAAAGTCAACAACTTCTAGAAGGATTCTGGAATATTCTCAAGGAATCTCAAATTTCCACCCCCCTCTACACTAGGACCCACTAAAAAGGAAACATGTGGAATCTCTTCTTGTTTTTAATGCCCACAAAGTCCACAACTTTAATCCAACCACTAATATCAAGTCAAAAAGGAGATAAGGGATACTTTCCACCTCCTTTCTACCTTTTAGACAAGATGACAAGATAGTAGTGCTCACTCTTTAGCAAATATCTGAATTCTGCCAAAAGTACAGCTAAGTTTAACCATAACTAACTTTTAGCTAGTCATGACTAACTTGATACCTCCTAAAAGTACTTTGGCAGCAAATAAACATTCTCAACACTTAGTTAGAACTAAACACCTTACTAATAAACAAACTTCCTATGTGTAACATAGGTCGTTACATTTTACCCCCGGACTAAATTTTCGCTCCGTCCTCGGAGTGAAGAGAGAGCTTTCGTCGATGAAACAACTTCAACTTGTCATGATTTACTCGATCAAATCTCCTTCCTCCCAGCTCCTGAAGGTCATATGTGAAGTTGCTCCACACCTTATCTACAACAAAAGGACCAAAATATCTCGGAAGAAACTTCTTCCTAGCCCTCTTGAATCTGATAGCATCATACAACATAACCCAATCTCCGACTTGAAAAGGTTTTACCTCCCTCTTGCCCAACCGTTTGTCGTAACTCTTCTTTTGATACGCCTGAGCTCGTTCCATCCGGATCATTGCTATCGCTCGGGTCTCTTCCAACTCCATGAGCTGCTCCCTTCTTGATCTGACCACGTCTTCTCCTCTCGACCTCTTCAACTTTCGTTGAATAGTTTGAAAAGTATCCAATTCGAATTGGATCGGCAACTTGGACTCCACTCCATAAACCAGTCGAAATGGGGAGTATCCAGTAGAAGTCTTTGTTGTCGTTCGGTACTCCCATAAGATGGCATGTAGCCTCTTATCCCAAGTATGTTTCGCAGTTTCAACACCAACATCTTTGGCGAGCATCATACAAAGTGTAAGATTGGTCTTCTCCGCAAGACCATTAGCATTTGGTTTGTATGAGGTCGTTACTCGTGGCTTGATAGAAAAGTGTTGTAACATAGCAGTAGTCATGCTCCCTACAAACTCTCCTCCTCTATCTGAGACCAACTCTAACGGACATCCAAATCTCGTGATGATCCTCTCCCATAGGAATCTACCGACTTCTGTTTCATTGGTCTCTCTCAAAGGTCTAGCCTCTACCCACTTGGTACAATAGTCAGTGGCGACTACAATGTATCTATTGCCTCGAGGTGTCTTATTAAGAGGACCTACAAAGTCAATACCCCACTTCTCAAACGGCCCTAATACTGGAATTGATCTTAACGGAGGTGTTCTAGTAGACTTTAGAGCAAATGCTTGACATACGTCACAAGTTTTGCAATAGTCTAAACACTCTTTGAAAATCCCTCTCCAGTGATAACCCGCATCCAAAATCTTGAAGGTTGTTATCTTACCAGCAAAGTGACCTCCGCAAACAGTTCCGTCGTGAAACTCGTGCATTAGCTTGAATGCCTCCTTCTGACCAACTGCTCTCCTTAGTAACCCATCTGCTCCTTGATGAAACAGAATTCCCTCCACCATGGTGTAAGGTTTGCATCTCTTGATCAACGCGTTATGTTCTCGGGTATGCATACCTTCTGGAAAAGAGCCATCTACAAGGAAACTCCAGATTTCCTTGTACTCGTCCGGTATCTCCTCGATGTTTGTGATGGTCATCAGATGCTCGTCTGGAAATGAATCATCAAACGGTTCTTCTCTCTCATCATCATAAGCCCTCGACAAAAGATCAGCATTCGCATGCTTTTTCCCTGGTCTATCTTCGATCACATAATCGTATTCTGTTAGTAGGATCTTCCAACGAGCAATACGACCTTCGGCATTAGGCTTATTAAAGATATACTTTAAAGCCTTGTGATCTGTGACTATGGAAAATTTCCCTCCTAGCAAGTAGTGTCGAAATTTCTTCAATCCAAAGATCACCGCTAATCCTTCTCGTTCAGTCACGGAGTAATTCTTCTCCGCTGGAACCATCTGCCTACTAGCATAAGCTATAGGATGATCATGCCCATCTCCATCTAGCTGACTTAATGTACATCCGATTGCTACATTGGAGGCATCCGTATACAGAATAAATGCTTTACTCCACTCAGGTTTAGCAAGTATAGGAGCTGTCACTAATGCCTTTTTCAGCTCCTCAAATGCTTCCTTTGCCTTCTGATCATGCACTATTAAGTCGAAATCAACTCCCTTCTTCATGTACATAGTCAAAGCTATTGCTTTGTTTGAGAAGGAAAAGACAAACCTACGATAATATCCAACCATGCCAAGAAACTGCCTCAACTTTGTCAAGTTGATCGGAAATGGAAGATCCACAATCTTCTTCACCTTCTCAGGATCTACCGCAATTCCATTCTTGGAAATGATGTTCTCTAACAGCAGACCTTCTTCGCAGCCAAAGATGCACTTCTCTGGATTTAGAGAAGTGTTGGCTTGCTCCAACCGCTGCAAAACTTTGATCACATGATCAAAGTGGTCCTCCTTTCGTCCGTACACACAGAAATCGTCAATGAAATCCCGAACAAACTTCCCTATGAATGGTTCAAACACCTTGTTCATGAACCTTTGAAACGTGGCCGGAGCATTACACAATCCAAATGACATCACCCGAAATGCAAAATGTTCCCCAAGGAGTAGTGAAAGTAGTCAACTGTTGGTACTCCTGTGCTATCTTGATTTGGTTATACCCACTATAACCATCACCAAAGCTGTACCACTCATGACCAGCAACTTCCTCCAAAATCTCATCTATAAATGGTAGAGGATAATAATCCTTCTTGGTAACTGCATTCAGCTTCTTATAGTCTATGCACACTCGCAGCTTACCATTCTTCTTCTTGACAATCACAATGGGTGAAACCCATTCTGAGTTCTCCACCTCGTAGATGAAACTCGTCTCCCTCAACTTGTCTATCTCCTCCTTGACCATCATCGCTGTTGTAGGATTGACCCTTCTCTGCTTCTGTCGAACTGGTCTTGCGTTCTCCTCCAATTCGATTCGATGAGTCTCGAGGGTCACCTCCTTCAAATCCTTGTAGCTGAAAGCAAACACATGGATATTTTTTCGAAATATATCTAGGAATCTACTTTTCTCCTCTTGAGTGACATTGATACCAAACTTCAGGGTAGAGAGTCTTCTCACAATCTCTGCCTCACTCAACTCTTCTTTGTCAGGATCTTTCTCCACTGCTGGTCGAGGCAACAAGTCAATAGCACTAAGCTGATGTACTGATTCATCTCGACCCAATCCTTCATCCTCAGACGAGGATTCTTGATCGTAAGAATCCTCAGTATCTACTTCTAAGACACTCTGATCATCCTCCGTATCAGATTCCCAGTAGTCACTAGTGGGTCTATCAGAGTCAGAAGTCACAACTCCAACACCCGAGAGAGGAACTATCACTCTATGATCTCTAGGCCCAATCCGTAAGTATCCCTTGTGCCACCTATCCGTGGTGCGCACAGCTCTCAACCAAGGCCTACCTAGGAGCAAATCATAACTAGAGTCCTTTTCACTTGAAAGGACATCAATGTTTGAACTCCCATCACAGACACGACCACCTTCTCTAACACGCCAAGAGGTCTTACCCGTTGCTTGTTAGCCATCCCCACGACAATGCTAGCCGGGCGAGTTGGTTCCATCCCCAACTTCTTCATCAACCTCTCCGATATGGCGTTGACAGCCGATCCTCCATCCACCAATACGTCAGAGACGTAGTGACCATTCAACCGGACTTCAATCTTTGAAGCCCTAGTGCATACCTCTGAGGCATGCACATCCACCACACCAACTCCCACAGACTTTGATGTCTTGCTCTTGGGTTTCTTCTTCTTGCTTCTCTTAGAACTCAGTCCTCCTCTGAGGTCTCTTCGTAAGCTGGGATTAAGTGCGATCAGTTGTCCAACAGTGATGTTGACTTTCTGAGCACCCACATCTTCAACCACATCATATCCCGCTTGGGAAGATGAAATGGTGAAATCCGCCATCCCTAGCTTCCTTCTTGGCTCCCTTGGTGTACTCAGAACATTATTCGAACGAGTACTTCTACTTGCTGACTCCTCCATGAAAACCGGTTCATCAGAAAATCGAGTTCTTTTCCTTTCTTGAGCTAAAAGCTCCACCGGTGCATGAGAAGAGTTTGAACTCTTTCCTTTCTCGTAGATGGGATCTCGCACGACATCGATAGTAGCCACCCCTTTATCTCGTCCTTGTGATGGATTTCCTCCACCCACATTCATCCTGACAGCTTCGGCATTTCTTGCTCCATTGTTAAGACAATTTCGCTGGAAATGAGAACCGCCACACGTCCAACAAGTGATTCCTCCAAAGTTACCTTGGTTGCCTCCAAAGTTACTTTGATTTCCTCGGTTGGGATTGTTGTCGTAACCTCTTTGACCTCCTCCTCCACCTTTGTTCCTCCATTCGCGTAACTGCACCACGTTTATCTTGAGATCCGCAAGAGTATCGGTGATGCTCTTCAGCTCGGCATGAAAATCAGAGGTGGCAGTAGACATCGTTGTTGGGACAAACGGTCTTGGCACCACCGTTGGAGTAGGAGCTGACGTTGAAGCAATCATCAATTGTGATGGTGCAGGTGCGATCGTTGTGACTACACTAGGAGTCGGAGTTGACACCACAGCAGCATGATGAGGTTGGATGATATCTCCTTCATCCAAACTCTCTTCCATATTTGTCGCAATCTTGATGGCCTCCGCTTTGGTTGTTGGCTTCTCGTACCTCACTTGGGTTCGAATTGAAGGCCTCAACCCTCCCACCAAGTTCTTGGTCAGCACTGCTCCAATCCCCGCCATCGTTAGTTCCACATTGTCTCCACTCTTCCATAGGACCGTCCGAAATCGCTGCTCCAACTTATCCACCCTTTCGGCATATTGCCGAACTTTCTCGTCGTCACGTTGCTTCAAATGAGTAAGCTCCACCATGAGCTTCTCATAACTCTCTTCTGGAAGAAATTCTTCGATGAGTGCATTACTCAACGTCTCCCATGTGTCCTCAACTGCACCAGGTGTCTTGCTCTTCACTCGGTCGTCATACCACGTAAGAGCAAAATCTTCTAAAAACTCTGGCAGTAACAACACCCATTCTTCCTTCCTTCTCACGTTGTTTCCGATGCAACCCCTTTTGAAGTCTCGAACAAACGGTTCTACATCTTCATTGTCCTTCCCATGAAACACGGGTAGCTTTCCCATCTTGTAACTACTCTTTCTACTCTTCTAATTTTTGTGCAATAACTACTCGCTTAAAAAAGTACGAACATCACCAATTCCATTCGCGAATAATCTACCATTGGTAAAATGAAAGGAAATGGTTGTAACAACACCTCTTGTGCCATCTCTTCTCCCAAGGTAATCATGAGCCTGAGTCGCATCACCGTCTTCTCCACCATCCGAATGACGATCTCCATCACAACTCAGCCGAGTCCTCTTTTGAAGTCGACAACTTCTCCGTCTCAGCTCTTTGAGTCTCGTCCAACTTCTCGACTACTGACGTAAGTAGGGCGGCCACATCGACGCACTTGTGTCCTCTTGATAGATCACCCACTCCACAACTTGGACAAGGATCTTCGCCTAGAAGATGAATTGACGCTGGTGACGATGGGCCCACTCGAAGACTTAAATCAGTAAACTCCCGCTTCTCTTTAACTCTCTCGGTTCTGATTCTAGTTGGACAATTCACTACTTTATGTCCCAACCCTCTACAAAAATAACACCACAAGTCGGTTTCTACTCTTCTCCTCGGAGATTCTACTTGAGGTTTTGTACTAGGGTTCTCAAACTCAACGATAATCTCTTTCGAGCTCTCTCCGACGCTTACTATGACATCTAAACCTTGAGGAAAGTTTCTAAGTCTAACTTTCCAATCTTTTGAATTTCCACTCATGTTGCACCTTCTCAACCATTAAGTGGACAAAATATCATAGAGGAAAATAATTCTACATTACTTTCTTAACTCTTCCGAGCTTTATATTGGAAATCGTGCATTATACATGCTATACACGAAATAAAATCTAATCTAAAATTAACTATCGAAGATATGATCCTCCTCACCATCGTTTGTACTCATCACAACAGACATCTTGAACTCACTCTTATAAGGATCCAACTCTACTTCACCAGGAGCATTCGTGGCCTCCACAGTGAATGATGCTTTCATCTCGGTTTTCTTCAAATCTGCGCCAATGGTCGCGGAAGCTTCTTGGTATAGGGTAAAGAGGGCACCCCAAGTAGTATAGATAAGTGTTCGCAACTCATCTACACTTAACTTTGGCTTCTCCGACTCCGTTCGAACTCCTAAACGTCTCTTCTTCCACCTCGGCACCCGAACTGGATTCCCCATGAAGTATCTTCAAGACCTCCTTGTATGCCGAAACGTATATCTCTTAGTTGGTAAGAGATCTCTCCAAGATTTTTGTGGTCTCCAGTAGCTCAACCTCCAAGCTACTAAATCATGAAGTTTTAACAAAAACTTCCCTAATCAGAAGAGATGGTGATGACTGTACAAATTTTCAGAGAACTGAAATTTGTATATTTTCACTTCTCTCATGGTTGTCAACCCCCTCTACTTTGAAAAATTCTTTCTCTCTCTTCAGACCTCATCTTCTCATGATTTCTTTTGTCCTGGATAGCTTATCAGCTACTCTAAAACACTCGAAAGTTTCTTAGGAAAATAAAATTCACAGAAAATCTGACAATGACTGTAATTTTTTTTCAGATAACAGAATTCTTCAACTCTCACGAATAGACCCCCTCAACTTTGAAAATTCATTGCTCTCTCTCTAGACCATCTTTTCCTATGATTTCTTTTTTCTTAGATAGGTTATAAGCCAATCTAAAACACTGGAAAGTTTCACAGGAAAATAAAATTCACAGAAAAGTTGACAGCGACTGTACAAATTTTCCAGAGAGCAGAATTTCTAAACTCACAAATTTATCTCCTCTAATAACTTTTCTCTCCTCCTTTCTCTACAACTCTTGTTGCACCCTCTTTCAACTCTCCTCAAACCCTTTCTAAGTGAACAAGATGTAAAGAATGACTTCGAACGCGTCATATATCACTACGGGATACACGAAAGGTTCTAACGTTGCTAACATCGCGTTAGCTCTCTCTCCTCCCAACGTTCTCTCCATGTGCTCTCTCATAATCTCCTTTTGTCGAATATAGAACTGAACTCTAAACATCGTTCAACGATCCCTTCAAGTGAGGTCCCGGCAACGGAACCAAAAATGTAAACCCTCCGTGGTCCTATCGATCAACTACCCCCCAGATCTCTCAACCTCCACGATCGTCATCCACGAATCTGCAACATGTCGGGCCTGTCTCTCACTCAGGGGTCACCTCTGATGGCTTTGATGGAAGCACACCATGAACTTGAAAGGAAAATGCTGAGTTCACTCATTCATACACCCACAAACTTATCAACTAAAAATCTCCTTAAACACATCAACTAAAATCCTCCATTCTAACGACGTCTCTCAAGTTCTCACATGCTAAAAATATCCCACACTCTCTATATTACTCAAGTTGTCATTACGACAATGTGAAAACAAGGATGAGGAGCTCTTCTCTACTCCTCTATTTATACATTCTAGGTTTTTACTTTGGTACCTCCGGTAACTCAGCCGTAACTACTTTTATCGGGTTTTACTAAGATATTACTTAAGGTAAAAGCATTCGTCACATGGGCTTTTTACCTTTTCACATGGGCTTATTCCTTCAAAGTCAACAACTTCTAGAAGGATTCTGAAATATTCTCAAGGAAGCTCGAATTTCCACCCCCCCTCTACACTAGGACCCACTAAAAAGGAAACATGTGGAATCTCTTCTTGTTTTTAATGCCCACAAAGTCCACAACTTTAATCCAACCACTAATATCAAGTCAAAAAGGAGATAAGGGATACTTTCCACCTCCTTTCTACCTTTTAGACAAGATGACAAGATAGTAGTGCTCACTCTTTAGCAAATATCTGAATTCTGCCAAAAGTACAGCTAAGTTTAACCATAACTAACTTTTAGCTAGTCATGACTAACTTGATACCTCCTAAAAGTACTTTGGCAACAAATAAACATTCTCAACACTTAGTTAGAACTAAACACCTTACTAAGAAACAAACTTCCTATGTGTAACATAGGTCGTTACAGAGCCACCCCCTCATATATACTTATGAGGATCCGCGGCCCCGCCCTCCTCTTTGATCCCTGAAAATTATACCACAATTCGTCACGGGATCGGCGATAATTCTCAGCTCAAAGATCAATTCGAGGAGTTCTGCATATCATTGGAAAGCTGTCGTCGAGCGATTTCCAATGATATCTTTCTCGCCTCAAAATCTTACGTGGAGCTCCGTCCATGATCTAAAATGTTGCTGAAACTCCAACACTTAGTCATTTTCCAAAAACTTGTGATCCAGACCCAAACTCGAACGCTGTGGTTCGGACTAGCGTTCGAACCACGATGACTGGTGGTAGTGGTTGACTTGGTGGTGACATGTGGTAGTATGGCACTAATGTGGACCTTTGTGGATAAAGTTGACGTGGTGAATGTTGACTTGACGGTTGTGAAAGTGGTTCAAGTTGCTGATGTGGCAGTATGCATGTGTGACACATGGTGTCCTACATGGGTGCTATGTGGCTAAATGTGGATGTGACACGTGGATCTAGGTGGGCTACTTATCAAACGTATAAAAGTTGTGCCGTCAAGATCATTTTAGAAGTTTTTTGAGTTCAGACGTCGATAGGCTGCTAGATTTTCTCCGTGATTTTTGATCTAGATTGGATAGAAATGGATCAAGCGGATCAATGTTCTTCAAGACTTCACTTCAAGACTCCTCCCAAAGTTCAACATTCCTTTCTCCTAGAAAGTCAGTTGTAAGCAACAAAAATAACTTCTTTAACTTTGAAACGTGTCCCGAAGTTAGCTAGTCACTTATCTGTAGAGAAGAAAGCAAACTTGAAATGAACTTCGGCTCGCGTACTGAAGTTAATGATATTTGGGAAGTTGAACTTCAAGATGCATCATGAAGTTCATGATGCATTTTGAAGGTAAGAGGAGTTAAGAGAAACCTTTGAAGGTGTATAACTCTCTATTCAGAAGTTCGTTTGAGGTGTGCTTGGTATCGTCAGAGCCGGCTTGACGAGAGAGACGAAGTTAGAGTGCTTAGTTTGGAGAAATCACAAAGCAAAAATAATTGAACCTTGGGATGCGTCCCAAAGTTGATGAGATGCGACACACAAATATCCACGCTTGAGAAAACAAAACTACCTGCTCAAGAGTCTGTTGGAGATATTCTTGGTGTCATTAGAACCTACTCGGCAAGAGAAACAACTTGGATAGTTCAGTTTGAGAAAACCATTGACAACTGAATAATTGAGAGAGAAACTTTGAGAAGACATAATTGCTTACTCGGAAGTCTTTTTGAGTGGTGGTATCATCGGACCAGGTTCGGCGAGACAGCGGTGTAGGAGAGCTCAGTTGGGACAATCACCAAGTGCAAAATTATTGATTTTTGGGACGCATCTCGAAGTTGATGAGGAACAAGATAAGAGGATTTGCACTTGGGAGGGCATAATTCCTTATGAAGGACTCTGTTTTCGATAAATTTGATATCATTGGAATAGGCTTGACGAGGGGGACAACTTGAGAGGACCAAATAGGAGTTTAGTCAAGTCATTTTTCAAGTAAACTTCAGGACGGGTCTCGAAGTTGATGAAGAGAGAAGTGAGAGGTTCAAGCTTTGAGACGGCATAACTTCTTACTCGAAGATTAGTTTGGAGCATGTTGGGTATAATCAGAATCAGCTTTCTGAGGAGGAGAAGTTGAGAAACTAAAATTCAGAAATAGGACAATTCTCTGACAAGATAACTTTGAGATGCATCCTGATGTTGAACGGTAGAGGAGAAAAAGAGACTAAAATCTTTGAAGAGGTATAATTGTTGATAAGGAGATCCTTTTTAAACACTTTGGGTACCATTGGAAAAGTATTTCAGAGGTCTACATAGAGAGATTGACAGAATTTAGTACACGGAACTTTTGTCGATAATTGTCATACGTATGAAGTCTGGTTGTAAAATTTTATAAATAAAGACAAAATACTCAAAGATTGGATTGGATACTTCACATTCGAGCGTTGTTGTTCTTCTTTCTCGACCACCCACACTTTTCACAACCAGATACTTGCATATTTCTGATCACATCTTTCACGTCCAACAATACGAAATAAGACACTCATAGTCTTTACTACATCTTTCCAAAGTCATCCTACCTCCTAGCTCGCAAGAAAGTTAAGATAATCTACTAACATCCGTTAGCAGATCCTCACAGACTTATCCCAAAATCCATCAAAAATCTGAAACCAGCTGAGGTGAGCTCTCTGGTGCAACAAAAATTGTTTACAACGGACATCCACGATCTCCGATATGACCTCTTGAAGTCACTCTACACGAAAAAATTTAGTAGACTACAAAATCTGTTAACACTCGTTAGCAGATTCCCACAGACGTTCCTCAAAAACCATATATAAAATAAATTACAAGGAGAAAGTCCTCAAGATGAGCTTTCCTACGCAACAAAAATCGTCTCAAGCAGACATCTAGAGCCTCCGCTATAGCCTTTGGAAACTATGTGACTTGTCTCACCTCCCCAACCTTACGGGGATTTACTAACATTGTTAGTAGATTACTGTCAAGTTCTTCTAGTACAGCAAAAATAATTCTCCCGCACGACTCTACGTGCTCAAACTTCTAGTACCCGACCC
Organism: Asterella californica; assembly: GCA_036924285.1. Taxonomy (NCBI): domain Eukaryota; kingdom Viridiplantae; phylum Streptophyta; class Marchantiopsida; order Marchantiales; family Aytoniaceae; genus Asterella; species Asterella californica. Next base: position 26,249,683 of record JAYKYS010000006.1, on the reverse strand, counting down.
TTCCAGCTTGAAGTTATGAGAATTTGCTAACGCACGTTAAGAATTCATCACAACCTTTCTTTCCCAAGACAAAAATCCTCTTGACCAAAACCTAAAATCCGAACCAAAAAATCCGTAGAAAAATTTGACAGCCTAACGGCGTGAATCTCGAAAACCTCCCTGCTTTCTTGAGAAGTCGCTAGGGTTTTAGAGTTTTTGTCAAGCACCCTCTTCAAACCACATGTCGCCACCAAAATCATCAAGTGGCATGCATGCATGCCGTCAGATGGCTTACATGCAATCAGTCACATGTCATCCAAGTGCGTCATCACCTTAGCTCATTGTGGCCGATCTTGTGATCGGGTTGTGGTCAAATTTTCATGGACCAAAAAGCCGATCCCCAGAAGTATATATGAGAGGGACTCGATGCTTGGGTTGGTCAAGATGAGTCACTCGACCTCAGAGTTCGATGGACGGACTCAGGGACATGAGGTGATGGCTGGGCCAGTGTCAAGACGTGTTCCAGTCCAGACTTGGATGTCTGGACTTAGGAACGTTCCAAAGGCTAGGGCAAGACTAGAGAACGAGACGACGGTGTCGAATTGTACGACGTTCCACATGATGAAACTGATCTTTGAAAGACACTCGACTGACATTTGTTCAAGAAGCTACACCCCAGCTTACCAAGCTGGGTAGGAGCTAAGCTAGGACTGTACTTGACAAGCTACCCCTTAACTTAGATTGAAATATCACCTTGAAGGGAGCAAAAAGTACTAGAATGTGACTCGAAGAGCGAGCGACCGATATCCTCCTTAATCATGAATTTCCTAGCCAAAGTCTCCACATGTCACCTTGGTTATAGAGAAGAAGTTACCAGGTGCGCTTATGAGGAGATGTAAGCCATGTGGGTTGACCTCATAGGTGTAGCTTCGACCTACATTGGATGACCTACGACTATAACCAAAGTGGCATCAAGATGACATCAAGAGCCGAGAAATTATAAATAAGTAAGGGCCCAGCTTGACAGGGGGTCTGCTTGATTGTTACAAAAGTATAAGAAGGACCTAGTTTAGCAGGGGATCTGCTTGATTGATAAGTAGGTGCACTTATAAGGACCCTAGCTTAGAGGTGTCAGGGTTCGTGAAGACTCTAGCTTAGCTGGGGTGTAAGGGTTTGGAGAAAAAGAGTCGACGTTGAGCAAAGAGATTTATTCTATTTTTTTCCAAGAGGGAGTCGTGGAGACGCGCAGAAGAAACCAAGGGGTTGAGAGGATAGATTTTTTGAAGGATTTCAGTTCGGAGGTTGCCGTAGAGAGAGGAATAAGAGTTAGGAGCTTGAATTTCATCTACTAAGACTGTTTGAAGGTGAATCTGATAGGAGAGAACATCTGTTGGAGTGGAGGAGGAAGATTAGGACTGAGAAAGTAGAATTTATGAGAGATTTCAGTGCTGAAGCCGTCACAAGAAGGGATACAAGGCGTTGCGAGTCTAAAATTTCATTTATTGTTGCTTCTTGGAGGTCAATCCGTCTTTTGCTGGGTAGGGGAAGATCTAATGGAGCGAGGATCAATTGTTTGGAGACCAATCTGCTTTTCTGGCAAGCAAGAGACGATCTATTTGAGAAGAATCATGTGTTTGGAAGTAGTTTGCTTTCTGATGAATGAGTGATAATCTTATTCAGTGATGAATGATTGTAGTGGACATGAGAAAACTTTATTGAGAGGAGATCGAGTTGACAATCTGTGGAGGAGTTTTGACTTTCAATGGAAGTGAAATAAAACATTGGGAGACGTTGGAGACGAGTCTATCTTCTGGTGGATGAGAATTGATCTTATTCTGGTAGAGATCGACTGTTAGATAGTGATTGATGTCTGCGATCGATTGTAGACAAAAATTGATATATGTGAGAGACTTTGGATGTGGTAGTCAAGCTGGTTGGCTCTTGTCTTCTTATTCAATCCCTACCTCTACTCCGCAATCAATCACAATCAGAAGGCTCGCCTTTCATGAGAAAGACTCTCCTCGACATAAATCTGAAGCTTCCACTGAGAGTCATCTTGGGGTGATTGATCACGGAGGTTGAGATTTTCATACAAAGAAGAGATGGATCACAAGAGCGGAAGCACTGCTTTTGTCTCCACGACTGGAGTTGATATCAACATCTACTGGTGCACCTTCAACTACACCTTTAGCTGCACCTTCAGTTGCACTTACGTCTTCTGCAGCAACTGCAACATCAAGTCTTGATACTCCTGAGATAGTGAAGACACTTGCGGCCTTGGTTCAACAACATCTGATTGTCAGAGGGGGTGAGTTGAAATCTACAAAGACATTGCAAGCGATTGTGAATCAGTGTAGAAGATTTGAAGATAGAGATGTTTTCAAGTATCTTCGTGAGTGCAGAGGAGAGATGGAGCTTGTGAGGGTGACCGATGTAGAGATGATTGACAGTTTTGAGTTGGTTGTGATTCATGAGTTGCGAGATCAAGTCAGAGATATACAGAGAAGAAATTTTGGTGTTTTGTTGAGTTTTGAGAGAGTTGTTGAGAGAGAGCGATCGGAGAAATCAACAGCTTAGAACGAATAACCTTCGATGCTAGAAGGACAGAGCTCTTCTTGCAAGCCTTCGACAAGGTTACAACAGATCGATCGACTGAGGAGGTGTTACTATGGATTGGAGGAGAGTTGAGGACGCCGTTGCTATTCTAACAAGGCAGAGACGAAAGAGAGTGATTGTAGAGGGACGACCACTTGCGGAAGTGATCTCTCGGTCTTATGTTGCTCCTTAAGTACAGCAGCTTCTGACTCCTGCTCCTAGACCTGTTGTTCCTACGGCTGCCCCTCCGGTGCTAGTTGTGACGGTGCCTGCATAGAGAGTACATGTTCAGAGACCTGTAGAAAAACCAAGGTGAACAAATCAAATTGAAGATCTGATCTGGTAGATGCGTGAGTTAAAGATAGAGCTGGCTGGTTTGCAGAGAGAGCTACCTCCAATATCTACTGCTGCACGTGCAGAGGTGCTCATGTCCGTAGATGTATCTAATGTGATAGTCCGGCATCTTCGGGGAGACTACTAGTAGCTTACAGCCGCTCTGCGAGATGATGTAGTTAGCTACCAGAACGGTAGACTGCACCTTGTTTCTACTGGAGAGCCATTGAGCACGCAATTTGGACGAGGAGGTATGAAGAGCGGTCTCAAGTCGCTACGGCTGCAATAGTAACTACGTTGTCGATATAATTGATGAATCTTGATGTGTATTTTGGACATATTGAAGTCTCTACTAGATAAGATTGTTGAGAAGAGCAATATTGAAGTTTCTTCTCAGGTGTTGAAAAGAAGAGCAAAAACTTTCATAGAATCACAAGGTGGAGAGATATCATAGATATTGCGTCTATCAAAGCCTTCTTCGCCTACAGAAGAATTCATGCACTCTACGTTATCGTGTTGGATATTGCATGAAGGATGTCCAAGAAAATGAGAGGTTCCTGGCTGTGGAGATGTTGTGTGCTGAAACAGAGACAAGACAGAGAAAAACAACCACGGAAACGAACGCAGCGATATATACACTCCAAATGTATGTACACTGCCGGTTCTTTCTCCTAAGAGCATAGAACAAAGAACCAGACCAGAGCATTCCGTAACTTGCTTCAAAAGCCCCTAAAAACAACCTTTGAATCACAACCCTGACCCAAAACCATTGAAGCGTAGCTCAAAGCAAGAGAAACTTCCCTTTGCTAACAAACAAAGCCACAACAGTATCACGCTATCCAAACCCAAGTCCAAACCACATCCATGTATAAGCTCTTAGCAAAAGCTAGCTACCACAAGCCGTATACAGCCAACCAGAACTCTAACGAACTCAAAAGAGCAAAACCCGTAGTGAAGAAACCGAAAAAAGCCTATCTGTGGACTTCCTCCTTTCGCTGAACGGACTTCAGAGGTCAATAGGGTCTCCTCCGCTGACTCCGTTAACCCAAGAAACCTTCAGATCCGACTCCCAACAGCCGAGATATCGTCGATTTTCGGTCGCAGGTGACCGAAACTTCAAAATTTCCTCCTTGCGGCTTAAAACCGCACACACCGCACAAACGGATCGTCTAAACTGATATCCGTCTTCTCTGGCAGATAGATCTAGCTACCTTGAACCGAACAAGACTCCAAACAAGCCGTTTGGAGTTCCCCTTGCAAAACCACGCAAGAAATTCGGTCGCAGGTTGCAAAAAACAGACATAAATCAGCTCCCTGCGGCTCAAACTTGCTCATCACACCCAAACTAACAATCCAATTCACGTACAGTCTTCTCTTATGCGTACACAAAGACTCCCTGATCGCGTAGGCACCAAGAACGAAGAGCTTGGCTCACCGATCGCGAAGAACAACCCAATCTCAGGTCGCAGGCGAACAAAAATCTGATGTAAACGCTTCCTTGTGAGCCAATTTCACTCAGAACTCTCAAACCGCTCGATGAAAACTCGTATCATCTTCAATTTCTTGAAGAACTCGTTGTTTTGATCCCGATGGATCCAAGGACAACAAGTTTGGACTCCGGAACGGTCCGAACGGTCCAACTCTCCTTCAGAGATAACTGAAAATCCCAAATCTGCTTCCTGCATCTCAATTTCTCTCAGAACACATCCCCCCATCCGCCTCTTCACAAACCGTCTTAACTTGTGCGTAGCTTGTTCATATCTGAACCCAACGACGCCTTGCGCGCTTGCATTGGACCTCCAAATCTTTCGAACCGTCCGTTGACAGGTCGCAGGCGCAAGCTAGCCCCTAAGCTGCCCCCTTGTCACAGTCTTTATACGTACGAAGTTCTCTCATTAATGAGGAAGTAGCCCCTTTGCGTCAGTCTCTGTACGTACGAAGTTCTCTCAATAATAATGAAGCAAGCCCCTTGCGTCTGTGATATAACGCCTGAAGCCTCAAATACCCAGTAAGCAAGTAAACTAGGACCTAGCTTGATTTTTCTTTCTTTCGAGTCGTATAACTTCATCACTAGATGTCCAAACGAAGTAAACAAGCTGTCTATGGAAAGCTGACAACGAGCTCGACCCATCTATGTGATAAAAGTGAAGATCCGAAGTTGTGCCAAAAGTCCGTAAGCTGGGGCCTAGCTTGTTTTCTCCATCTTTCGAGTTCTGTAACTTCTCCACTAGGCGTCCAAACGAAGTAGATGAAGTGCTTATGGAAAGTTGACAAGGAGCTCTACCCATCTATGCAATGAAAATGGAGATCCGAAATGATGCCAAAAACCCGTAAGTTGTGACCTAACTTGTCTTTCTCATGAGTGTCTTTGGAGCGACAAGCATCGGAGTCTGAATTTCAGGTAGAAGTCGGTCCACGACACGACAACGTGAACATGTGTTCATACCGTTGGGGGACGAGAATCCGAATATGGAAGCCGTGAATGATATACCTACTAGACGAGTTAGGGTAAGTGGAGCGTGCAAGAGACCAGAGCATGCTCGTCAAACCTTTCCTGTTCTCTAGCCCTCCAGCAGCTCAGAACCCGTACCGGCTGAACAAGCTGGTCCAAGTGGACCCTTGACTGATTCAATTGAGGATTTGCAAGATGAATTCATGGCTGAACGTGGCACAACAGCTTCATCCGAGAAACCTAGTTTATGCAGAGAGATTTCTAAGGGCACCCGTATGCTTCATGGAATATGTCCCAATCCGTTTCCGAAGGTCTTGCAAGCTGGTCTCATCAATCTGAAGTAACAAGCTTGTTCGAATTTGTGTAGTTCACAGTTCAGACTATTTTTCTAAGCTTCAGCGTATGTTTTGAAAGAATATGGCTATTTTACATTCTCAAGCATGCGAGTAAACTAGAGCTACAGTTCAGGTTCAAGGTTACACTTCTATAATTCAGGCACGAACATCAGAAAGCTTATGTGCAGTGTTTATTTTCGATCTTGGGACTTAGTACCCAAGGCCCCCCATTGTTTTCTTTAGTTGAACACTTTTTGTATCCGAGCTTCTAAGTGGAGCAACAAACTTTTAATTTTGTATATCAGAGCTTCTAACTGGAGCAATGAAGGGTATTTATTCAACTGATGAGTTTTCCATCTGCATTTTCAACTGTAATCACGAGTGGTTCTTTGAATCCGGAATTGGAGGTCTTGGATACATACTGCCTTCCCCTTCAGCGTTATGCTTTCAGCTCCGCTATATGTAATTAAACATACTGAAAACAGAAGAATAGTAAGTGCAAAAATTAGCCATAATGTAAGATCAGAATTTCTGATTTTGTGCCGGGGGTTGAACCCGATCAGCTGCCATCTCAGCGCACAAAATTCCGCTAAAGAGCCACAAGAATTAGAGACTATCCCGGTAAGGGAAACAAGAAAACCAAGCATTTCATACATCAAGAACTAACTTCAAGTGCTCAGTTTAGTGTAAACTTTAAACGCATGATCTCTTTATTTCCTTAAGAGGAAGGTGCATAATGCCAATACACACGCACAGTACATTCCCAAAGGGAAAGGTAAATACATCGGAAGGACAACACTGAACGCACCCAGGCTGAAAGCGAAAATGAAATATCGTTCAAGTCGTACCGTTCACGATGTCTGCATACTGTGCCTCATCCCATCTGGCTCAGAATCGGCCGAGCTACTAGAGGTATTGATTCTGAATCGTCGTAAGTCACTCAATCTAGCTACCTGGACCAAACCTGCCAGGAATTACAGAACATGTGGAATATAGAGCAATTTGATGTTTTCCAGTTGCCTTATATGCGCATTAATGACAAACATTGCTACAAGTTGCCATATGTTACCGTACGACGAGGAACGGTGAACTTACTGGATATGGGATAATGGGATCCCAGAAACGAGCGCCAAGAAACAAGTCAACTCTCCCTTTCATGGTGACATGATCACGTATACCTCACCGGCCGGCATTACGTGTGGGACAACTGTATGTTGAGTAGAATGTGTCATACTGTATCTGTTCTCACTGTGACTTTGCTAACTGATGCCAGTAACAGCCCAGCTTGTAGATGTTTTCCTGGCACCGAACCACTGTTAAACTGTCTAAAACCAAAATCGTATCCAAAAACGGGAAAGCGAATAAAAACTGGAAGGAAACTATTAATCTGAAACCAAATCACTTTAGGACCGATCCGGAAGTTCCTGTTCTGTTTTAGACTAGTGGGTTTGCTTCTGACATGAACCAGGGCCGAGCACTAGCAGACCGGGAACCTGCCCAGTGGATAATCGAAATGCCTTATTCCGAGCCCTATTACCGTATCAGTAAATTATATAAACAATCATCAGAGGCAACTCTATTGAAGTCTATTTTTCATCTATCGGAGTCTTATCTCACATGTACAGACACAAGACACGATTGCACGGATCCTTTGTAATGATCAAGAAACAGTGCCATCAACACACCCTCCCTTCTTTCTTTTCGCCCCGGATCCTACTCTCCTTCGAATTCCTATCTGGTTACTTTCCTAAGCTTCCACTTCTCTCCCTGTACGCCGTCAATCGGGCTTTTTCTCCTCGACTGTCACAGTGAAGGACTCTACGGAACCTCATGGATCCACTCTTAAGACATCTCGTGCCGACAATTATGGGAAGCTATTTCATACGTAAATGACAATCCATATCGAAATCATGCCTTGTAGATACTAATCACCGGAACAATCAACAGTTCCTAGCTGTAGACTTGGCTATGGGCACTGCCACTATAAAACTGGCTTTATTGGACTCATTATCCATGTTCAAGTCCTGTCCGCTCAGGGACAAGCTTGTTGCTTAGAACAGGTCCGCTCTAGGTGCTCGATTCACTTTCGCCAACCTCAAGCAAGATTTCCAGTGATTGCATACATATGCAGAGAAATGCAGGCGACTTTCAGTATTAATGTTAATGTTTCTTATTACTTTGAACCTGATGTAGAAGGGTAGCTTACATTCCATTTTTCTTGTGTTGCCAAAATGCCGACTTCACTATCCGGAAAACCGTGCATGTAGCTTAGCGCAGTCCGAAGGGCTAATATAACGCTAATCGTTACTTCTTTACAGAGACAGTCGGACTTGAGAGAAACAAGGTAGTTGTGCGGAGATTACACTCGCGTTCAAGTAGATTTCTGTTTAGGCTTTTAGTTGTAGATCTCATTCAAGTCGATGTTAAATAGTTCCAATTTTCACTCGACATTCAGTATCATGACGAATTCCATTGAGTAACACCTGAACTTGTCACGTGCACTTTTTCACACTCTATAGCTCACTGTCTTGTATTTTCTCTTGTGAATGTTTGCTTTCTATCTAAGACAACAGTTCTGGCCGTGTAATGAAGTCTCCGGACTGATACACGAGGTACGGAGGGTGCCAATACTGGGGGCATGTCACATCCGTGGTCGTTATGAAATAACTAACTCCCTCTGCGATGGCGCATTAATTGAGGTCTGCCGATTACGCACCCTAGCCGGCTGGTAACTTGCTTGTGGATTTTCTATCTAGCTGTACTTCTCACTTATCTCATGGTCGATCATGAAAGGATCAGCGTAGAATTGTTTGCAGTTTAATAGCGAGCATCTTCTGGAGTCTATATTTCTTGCTTCTTGTTTCCTTTATCCTAAACAGTCTTCTGAAGTCAACATTAGAGCCTATGTCCTTTGGACATGGTTATATCATATGATAATCTTTGTTACGTACCTCTGTATTCTATAAGAAACCACTCCCCGTTTCTTGGCATTAATGATTGAACTCGAACGCCTATTCCATAGGAATTTTACATCTCATGCTGGCCAAACTACCCATCGTCAACGACGATTAACACTAACACCACTAATAGAAGAAGGTTTAGGTTGAGTTGGAACAGTCCTCCCTCTTAATTTATAGCCTAACCCTGCCTCTTGGGTGTAGATGTAGCCATAGCGGAGGTGATCATGAGTTGCATATGCATGCGACAGGAGAGTGTTCTGGGTGTATCTTGCTTAGTTAATTTTTCGGTGTACATCTACTGTTTATCTACAGCTGTGATTGGAAGCTTTGTGGAGAAAATTGACTGGGGTACGATCTCTTGTGCTTTCTCTACTCATTCGTCTCATCTCGGATTACGTAACTGCTTGCTGATGGATGAAGCAGAGAGTGAGGGATAAACATTAACTTCATCCATCAGCCGTGCATCTAGACTGCATAAATCTTCTGTACATGTTGTACAAGATTTATATATTTTATGTGCACAGTAAATCAAAGTACGTAGACAAAGGCTGAAAGTCAGTTCACGGAGTCCTTATGAGGTGTAACTTCTACCCCATGCACTGTCAGGTAAAACTGAAATTATTAAAGAAAAACTATGTACACTCTCGAGTGAGTGTCATTGCACTTAAGTAGCCACTCTAGATGTGGAGTTCTGGTGGATGCATAATGAAATACCGGTTATGAATCTCCATTCTAGAATATTCAGCCCTTGTACATAGAGATCTCTCTTTTGACAGTTGCTGCTATGAAGCTCACCTGATCATGAAATTTTTAGACAGCTAAAAGTTACAACTTTTCGTGGCTTACATGTTCTTCTTTGACCTACTAGTATATATCTAATGTTTACTTCCTTTCTTTTCCTCTTTCTTCTTCTCTGGTTTCTTTTTTCTTTTTTATATATATTTACTGGATACAGAATGTGGTTGCGACAATAAGGGGAGCAGAAGATATAGTGACTCTGATTATGAAAATGTATATATAGCATCGGTAACTACTTTCATGAGTGCACGATTATGTGTACAGTTAACTCTTGCAATTGTATGATCATGATTGAACTAATCCCTCTGCGATCAAGTCCGTTTCCGAATCTTCCAGCGAGAAGGGTGAGTTCCTAAATGTTAACATCCGATTTTCCATCAATGCTGGTCTGAAGAGACTTGGCGTTACGGATGCCATCAGGACATCATCGTCACCATTGTTTCTAAGGGTGCCAGGAACAGCACTCCAAAAACAGGATTTACTTTCGCAAACCTCAAGCAAGATTTCCAATGATATGCAATCTGCTTGTTAATGTGAACCTGATGTAGAAAAGTAGCATAATTCAGTTTTTTCGTGTCTTGCCAACATGTAGAGTTCACTACCGAGAAACCTTGTAGCTTAGCGCAGTCCGAAAGAATTAGACTAAGCGTTACTTCTTTACTCAGTGACAGTAAGACTTGACAATGTGGATACAAAGTAGTTGTGCCAATTAGAGTTGCGTTTAAGTAGATTCTGGTTAGGATTTTAGGTGAAGATATCATTCAAGTAGATGTTTCATAGTTTAATTATTCACCTGACGTTCAATAACTTCATGACAAATTTCATTAAGTAAAAGCTGAACTAGTCAGATTTTCACACTCTTGAGCTTACTGTCTTGTATTTTCTTTTTATTTAGCCTATGTACTTTGGACATGGTTATATCACAGAATAATCTTCGATAAAAGAAACCAATCTCGTTTCTTTGCGTTAATGATTGAGTTCGAACTCTTATTCCATATAGAATCTAACATCTCCATGCTGGCAAAACTAGCCATCGTTATCAACGAAGTACTTAGGATCGATTAACACTAACACCACTAATAAGAGAAGGTTTATCTTACCATGTCTGGAGTTGTGCTTTCTCTATACATTTTCTCCTGACCTCGGTTTCAGAAGTAACTTCTCAAACCAAGTATGCGTACATGTACACCACTCTTTTTTAATATTCACTTTGTACTCAAATGAGTTCAAAACGATTTGAGAATTATCTAATTGCTTGCTGAAAGATAAAGCGGGGAGTGAAACTCCATCAGCCGTGGATGCAGTAGTTCTCTCTTCGAAAAGAGAAGCTAGACTGCGAATCACAGGGAGAAATCGATGGCTACCCAGATTCAGGACGGATGGACCGGAGTATATTGCACGACTCGTCTGAATCATATACGTAAAAAGTCTGTATTCGAGGAATTCATGGTTTGGTCTTCCTCGTAAGGAGCGTTTTGCAGACGCTGAGAAAAAATCGTTTTTTTAACTCGGTAAAATTTATCACAGTAGTGTATTATTCCGTGTTTTGACAAGAAACGGTATTTACTCCTTGGAAAATGCATTGCACGAAGTGCGCATTTTTCAAGGAGAACTATTACATCTAATCAGTTTCATTTCAAGTGAATGTCGAATTCTTCTTCAGACACTCGAGTCACCTACTATACATCATGGTAGATTAGAGCAGCCTGGAAAGCGAAGGGTTTACTGCATGGAATGTTCGAATTCCTGGCATGGAGTACCAGCTATTTCCGGGCCGGGCTTATGTAGGCTAGCTTAACTTCTCCGAAAATTACAAAACAGACTGCAAAGTCTGCACGTTCAAGGGCTCTATCGAGCTCTGGTGGCTTGCCTCTACCTGCCCTATGAGATATATATAAAGCAGGTGCAGTGTTACATTTCCTCCAAAGATCAACCAACGGTTGAATGAAAGAGCTTGAAGAAAAAGTTGTTATCGAATGTAGAACTGCAGAGATAATATATTATATACGAGGGTCACCATCTGTACGAGGTCCGGATCCATGGGCTGCATACTTTTTCTCGTGCAGGATAGGGACCGTGGACAGATCTACAAAATCGGCCGGTGAAAGAAAAGAAAACAGGATGTCTTATTTCTGCGGTAGGTCTCCAACTTTGGACTCTGACACACCTTCCTAAACACGGTAGACAAAAGCCTGCATGCACGGTCTACAGAATCGTAGGATCAGATACCCTTCCGTACCGATATGTACCTGCAGTGACTTTATATTCATTTAGTTTAGCTTTTAATTTAGACCTGTGAAACCTCACTCACTGCAGACACTCGAGAGCACGTGCTATCAAACCCCGAGTGGCTGGAGAAGCATGAACGGCAGTGCAGCACAACTTCCGAAAATAAACAAACATAAAATGAGAAGAGACATGCTTGAAATCAATCTCCTTTACTGATATCATGGTGTGATCTTAAACCTAGGTTCTCACAAACAGAGATGTACGAGAAAAATTCATCTACAGCTATGACAACAGAGGACAATAACAAATCCGTCATGGAAGCAGGTGAAGTAACCATAGAGTTACAGGACTTCTAGCAGCATGGGAGTATGCCTCATAATATGTATTGTTCTCTCGTAGTCAAATCAAACACTAATTTTGAGGATCTCCCAAGTACAAATTACCACGAGTAAGTTCATATTTCCCTGCAGCATCAGTCTTCATGAACGGCCCTGTGATGAGAACCTTCTGATTCTCCAGTGTCCATGTTGCAACCATATCTATCTTCTCCTCTGTGTTAAAACTCCGATGACCTCTAAAAGCTTTCCGAGAACTATCAGCCGAGTTAGTCTCAGATATGAACTTGTTGAGTTTGCCGTACAACTCGGTTTTCCGGGGCACGTCGAACAGCAACATGCATATCAACTCTTTCGACCTCAAAGATATGTTGTTGAAATCTGGCTCCTCCTGAAATAAATAAATTAGAAACAATATATGTTAGAAACTCTTCTTGAAATAACATAAAGTTGCAAACACATCATATGTAAAAATGTCATTGTTACCGTAATAAAAACTCTTCCTGAAATAACATAAGTTGCAAACACAGAGTCGTTGGAGGTAAGTCAGTCCACAGTAGATAGTCAGTCGACAGTTGATCATCAGCTAGAAGAGCAATGGTTCCAGAAGTAACAGTACTGTCCAGATCCAGACAGTGGCGACAGAGGATGGTTCTATCTCAGAAGACTCATCATCACGGCCATGGTTGAAGCTAAGGTGATGAAATGGAAATATGCCTTGACTTACCGAAGAACTGGCGTACACGTTCACTCTTCTTCCATTCTTTGTCACAAATAATGAAAGTGAGACGCAGGACAGTTGCAAACTAAGTCATACGGAAAAATGTCATTGTTATTGTAATCAACACTCTTCCTGAAATATAGGAAAAAAGGACAACGTATGATTCTAGGTTAGTGGAAATCAGGCGGGAGTGGAGAATCAGAAGAACGTGAGAATTCGAGTTCCTGCCGCGCTTAGTACTGGTGTACTGTGAGAGATTTTCACCGTCGTCGAGTGGATTCACGATCAGCTACGGATGATTCTCTGTTAGTGGAAATGAGGCGGGAGAGGAAATTCCGAAGATCGAGTTCCTTACGCGTTGTTGATACTGTGAGAGATCTTCATCATCCGAGTGGAATCACGATCAGCAATGTTACGTATAGTGCACTTTCGCAAATAGTGGAGAATGAATGAAGATAAGTGTTCGAGTTTCTCTCACCTTGATATGCAGTATTAAACTAGATAGACATAACATAGAGCGATTCTCATCTCATTCTCTAAGGTCTTGTTCACGAGTCTGGTTCATGAGTCTCTCTTGAACAAAACAGAGGTTCTTTCATTCGTACCTAGTGCATCAACAGTATTGTTTGTAGCTCGTGTCTTCGAAATGACACTTGAGTATCTCGATGCAGATGCTCTAGCTCAAAAAATTTCTCAGTACCTAGGAAGTACAGAATATGAGAGCACAATCATACATCAAGATATAGATTCTATAGCATTTTTCAGCATGACTAAAGGAGATTTGAACAACATTGGAGTGTCTAAGATGGGATATGTTCTCAAATTAGCTCAGATAATTGAGACTCCTTCTCGTCTTTGGCAGACTTCTTGATCGCATTTGTCCACCGGTGACGATGACGCGTACAGTGAACTTGTGATGAAGAAGCAGATTTTTCAGCCGCATTTGTCGACTGGTGGCGATGGTGATGAAGTCCACGGTGAACTTGTGACAAAGCAGCAACCTGTCCAGAAGTCCACTTTTCGGATAGAAGATGTGCACCGGAACAAAACAGATGAGGACAAGCAGAAGAAGCACGATGTGCTTCAGACAGACGATGAACTGCCACGGAACAAAGCGGATGAGGACAAGCGTAAGAAGCATGTGCATGACAAGAAGAGTTCAGAAGATGTAACCAGAACACCTTTCTGGCCAGCATACGGAGAAATCTTCAAACAATGTTCTATCGGGAGGAAATTTCTGAGAAAAGATCATCCGGTGGCATGGAGAGATTTGCTTGATGGGTATCGGATGATTCGACAATGGTACATCCAGTGTATGATAGATCCGATGTTAAAAGACATCATCAATGCAGACTTCAAAAAGAATGGAGATGTTCGCAGTAAATGCAAACAGTTTCTGCTGTCGAAGATTGATAAACTCCCATCGCTTAGGTTTCAGTGTCCCAAGACGAAAGAATGTCATAACTTAACATGGCTTTTTGATGATGTGTATGACTATTTTGTCTCTCAAAGACAAGATAACAAAAAACGTTTGAAGCGCAGAAGTACGCTTCAGAGCAGTGATACAGGTAATTCTTTCTCTGTACCAAAACATGTAAAGTCTCATTTTCTGTTTGAAGCGCAGAAGTACAGTCATAGTTCATCAAGAGGTACATACTTTCCCTCTACCGTATGCTGTAAAATCTCATTTTATGCTTGAAGCGCAGAAGTAGTCTTCAGAGAGGTACTACATGTAATGTGTTTCTCTGTATCGTAGCATGTAAAGTTTCACTTTATGTTTGAAGCGCTGAAATACTCCTCAGTACTCATCTACAGGTAACATTTATCTTTGTCCCATAGCCAGTAAAGTCTCGTTTTATGTACAAAGAATATATGTACTACATATGTGATGCTAACTGTTGCGACTTATGCTAATTGTTACTCGGATGGTCTCTGTTCTGCAGTCACTTCCTCAAAGTTGAACAAAGAAGTTGCATCAGCAGTATTGTCCGGACATGACCCGAACTCTTCATCCAAGTCGAAAGATGACATACAAGAAACGCTTCGGTCCAAGTTCAATGGAGAGAACGATGCGAATGATGAAGAACCGGTACCGAAGAGTGTTAAAGAGATGATTGATATTTTGGTTCCCATGACCAATCGATGAAAACAACTGTTTTGGTCTGCAGCTGAAAATGGAAGTTCACAACTCTCTTCAGTTGATGATTCATTGAGAGCTTTCAATAAAGACACGGAGACGGAAGAAGTGTTGATGGCATACCAACCAGCTTCTTCATGCTGCAGGTCGCCTAGGAAGAAGGTTAAGTGTAACTCCACCAACAGTCGAAGGTCTCCTGTATATATTCCGAGGTCTTCTTCTCGTATCAGAGCATCACTTCTGCAAGATTCCTCCAAGGAAGCATATGATGATTACATAAAAGATACTACGGATCATCCACCGCTACGATATGCTGCTATAAATGATCTTCTACAGACTGAGACAGAAGGTTCAGGCTCTAAATACTATAAGGTACATCGATGCTTCATTCAGTCGCATGTTTTGATTACAGTAACAATGACATTTTTACATATAGATAAGTTCAATCAGAAATTTCCCTTTCATGTCCGTTCAGTCTGTGAATCTTTGATCAGGATACTCTCGTTCTTTCTCTGCGGACAAGACATGTACAGAACCGATCTCCGAGAACAAAACCAGAGAACTGTACTAGTTACAGATTTATAACCTAGTGGATTTCACTTTGACCGTGATCAAGATCTTACTAGAAAAGGCCTTCACTTTGAACTGAGATCCGGCCGATGGCATGTTAGACTTGTAAACAGTGCTGGATTCACCTGTGTTTTCTCAAACTACCCCAGGCGCGTGAATATGATCTTTGAAGTAGGTGCTTATTGATCTCATTTACATTCTTCTGACCTCTTTCCACCTAAACTCATGACAGTTAGAACTGTCTTGTGTCTCTCTTTCAATTATTTTTAACAAAAAATGGAAGAAGAGTGAACGTGTACGTCATTTCTTCGATAAGTTAAGGTATTTTCCATTTCATCACCTTAGCTTCAACCATGGTCTTCAACCTCAAGTCTGAAAGACATGAAGCTTGAAGCCAACACAAAGTGGGAAAGTTCCTCGTACAGGTGCTCGAGTACAGTACGAGACCAGGAAGAGAAAGGTCAGTCTGGAAGGGACTCGACTCCAGTCCAGTCCACTCCGGAAGCGAGGATGCAAGGGTTGGAGATTTTATTTGACAGTCGATCTGACATATCAGGAGCACAGAAATTCGGCCATATCTCAGTCATAAGGTCCAGTCTCTGCCCAACTTCTGTTTGGTTAACAACATGAGATCAGGTAAGATTTGGGTCCTGTTGAGATTTTACTGAGTGGAATGACGGAGAGTAAGATGGGATGGATGGGATGTATGTGCGTCTCTACCACCTCACTCTTTTCTCATAATCCAGCGAGGAGCCATTTGTACATCTCTCGTACTTCATGTTCGTTCTTCGAGGAGTAGAAGAAATGAGATTGAAGAAGCCAATATCCTCTGATCCTGCTCTGTTCTCTTTGAGGCTTTGTTTAATCTTCATTTCAATTTGGCTTTCCCTCCAGCCGTGCAAATGACAACGGTTGTTTGTAAAAGGAAGGAAGGACACTCCCCTTTGACTCTTTGAGTCGTCAAGCACCCACAATTAGTCCTCCTTTTCCCTTTACACATGTCAAATCGCTGAGTTGTATTTGTAAGTGTATTATTAAGAATTTTATTTACTCTTTTGTCAGGAGGACTAGGTAAATGTTGCACGACGTTAAAGCTGCCGGGTCGCCTGTCTGCCTGTATGTAGATAGATATGCTCTTTTCTCCTTTCTCTGCCAATTGGTATCTTCTGACAACTTGCAACTGAATTCGGTTCCGCATGGCCATGAAAGAAGAAAGCATCTGTAGCTTTAAGACCTCTGGTTCAAGAATGGTTCTCTTCCTCAAATCCTTCTCTCTTCGAGTAGGCAAGATGGACTCTCTCAGGCTGTCTGTCTGCCTCTGAACTGCACGTACTTCGGCTGTCCGTGTAAGCCTAAGCAATAAGAAAGTTAAACCTCAAATTCATTCCCAAACGGACGAGTCAATGTATCGACGAGAGAGTAAGACTGTAAGTTCTTCTTCTACTACTCTCCAACCTCCTTCTCCTTCCTTCATTTTTTCGTGCACTCATTCTATTCCATTGGCGTCTGTCAACATCTGATATGTTCTTCACCACAACCTTCTGGTAATCAATACGCCCGGAGTCAAAATAAAGCAAGCAAGGGAGAGCAGAGACGGAGCATACTGCTGAATGAGGGGACGGTAGGCTGTGTGCATCCTTCCGTCCTCTTTCTTTCTGACTCATTTCTTAACTTCTTAAGACACGACGATGAAGATTTTGCTGCTGTCGCTGCCGAAGGAGGAGGAGGGCCAAAGAAACGGAGGAGAGTCGAGGGCCAGCCCTCGGAGAGATCTTTTGACCTTAGTGTTAACTATCCGTTATTTTTCCTGGCTCTCGGTTTTGCCTGTACAAGGTCGGTCCGGCCGTTTTCGAGGTTTTCTAGATATAACAATATTTTAAAATGATCGAGTCGTCGAGAACGATGTACTGAAAATCTCACTTTGATTTCCACTACGGGTGGTACGGCCAAAGTTCAGGAGTTATCGGCAAAGGAGCTCCATCCCGCTCCAACCGTTTAAATGCCCGTCGGCGTTACAGCCTTGAAACTGCGAGGAGACGAGAAAGCGGTCGTCTGCAATCTTGCACTCCCTTTGAAAACCATGGACACGGTGTGGCGTCCTTCCCCGTCGGGTCATCACTGAAGCTTTCTTTCTTCAATAATCAAAAATGTCAAATCAAATACTCCGATTTTCTAGTACCTATCTCTCATATTGCTACCTGATCACCTTCACTCGTCCCATTCTGTACACGTATAGACTCCTCCTTGTATGAGATCTAGAGTATTTTTTCACGTACCTCAGTTAACCATGGCCATATATTGTATATGTAGATATGACTGAATATGGACGAGCCAGATCATGCATGCATGAAGAGTGTTGAGGCTAGCTCTTTGCGTTGAAACTTAACCAGAGAAAAGTTATCTTCACCTTCACCTTTGGTCTACTACTCCTTGGTCTAGTCTCCTAACCTCTGCAAAAGTGAAGTGTATGGTATAGAAATGGACAGCTTGGACCCACGCAATGAAAGAGAATGATATTGTTAGCACAAAGGGAAGCAGACTCAAGGTTGTTGCAACCATCATGAACCACCTCGTGAGTAATACCCATTTAACAGCTCTTTCGCTAGCTATACTTGTAAAGGCATGGATTCTCTAAGCAATTAGCAGTATAGTTCCAAATGTCGCAAACGAGTAGGGAAAAGTTGATTTCATGATCACTCTAGATAGACTTCCTGAGTCATAAAATAAAGAGAAGGAACAGAAGTCTCTTTCTTACTTTAAAAGCAAAGAATTGTTTCTGGACTGGGTGCAAACTATATGAGTGTAATTACATTTGATGCCAAACTGAAAGAATTCTTTGCACAATCAATATCACAACTTTTTATAAATCACCTGATATGCTTCTTACTGATTTCTCAGCAAGTTACATCAGACCTTAGTAAACAACTTTACTAACATCCCTTCAATCCTCATAGGTGACTTTAACATAAATATATTAGAAGTCTCCAATCATCAAACAAAACATTTGATCTCTTTCATGAATGATCATAACTTCTCCCTTGCATTCTCTCTGTCAACAACTAAATATTATTCACATTAGATCATATATGAATAAATTTTCCACAATACAATAATATCGTTTCATTACTTCAAATCTATTGGTAAGATCATGACCCAATCTTCATCCTATATAAAAAATCTTCTCATGTTTCTGATTTCTTTTCTTCTCTGAACACAAATGCATAACCCGCAATCCTATTGCAAGCGCAGCAACTTGTTTGTATGTGTATTTATGTCGTAGTATTTATCTTCTCTTGAGAGGCACACCATCCCACTCAAAGTCCAACGACCATGTACAATGCGTAGCAAACATGGATTTGCGAGTATAAGAACTGAGGCTAGTTTTTATACCTTTTATACAGTAAATCATCGTTCGTGTTGAAATAGAAAAAGAAATAGACGAAAGAGAATGTGAGATATTTAGGTTGTTTACATCCACATCATCTTTTATTGAAAGTTGATGTGAATCAACTTTCAGTAAAAGAGCCAAGTGCTACAAAACTTGAAATCAGTTTAGTTGTATAGCTTTACAACTACATATATACACAATTTAAATCATATCTGAATTAATATGATTTTCAATTTTCAATTCTATAAGTTCCCATTCTTTTCAAATTCTTCGTTTTCTAGGTTTGGATTAACTTATCAGGATTCATGCTACGCACATTGAACAATGAACATGACATTAGTTTATCTTTTCTATAAATTCAAAGATAGCATAAACATGACAAAAAAATATATATTTGTGAGTATAAGAACTGAGGCTTGTTTTTATACATTTACATAGTAAATCATCGTTCATGTTCATTCAATAATATACTCCATTTGTGCTAATGATATATATTCATATCCAATGTTCACAACTATTTCGAAGATGATAATAATTGTAAAACATAAATGAGCATGCTGAGGTGATAATGTAAGAATGTGTAACATAGTTCGTATATCTCGATTGTTGACGTTTTTACGGTAATAAAATCTTGACTGTGGACCAAATGCAAAGTAATTTTCAAACTCTTCCTAAATAATAAATCATCGTTGGTGCTGAAATAGGGAAAGAAAAAGACCAAAGAGAATGTGAGATATTTAGGTTGTTTCCATTCACACCAACCTTTAATAAAAGCACCAAGTGCTACACAACTTCAAACAAGTTTAGTTTTATAGCTTTACAACTACAGACTAACTTCACAATTAAATATTCAACCTTCACTGAAAAACATTCAATAAAATATTTATTACTTTTGTTTGGTTTACAAAAGTCAAAAGGTCAAGGGAATACCATGTTTGTGTGTTGATGATGTAAATCACCGGTGTAACATCAATACCTCCAGTGTGCAAATTGCTTAGAAGTTTGAGTCATCTAATCACGACATTTCATTCAATAATATACTCCATTTGTGCTAATATATATTCATATCCAATGTTCAAGACTATTTCCAAGATGACAATTTATGTTTTTCGAAGATGAAAATAGTTGTAGAACATAAATGACCATGCTGAGAACGTAATATAAGAATGTGTAACGTAAAACTCGAACACTTATCTTCATTCATTTAAGGAAACAAAAATTAACGTTATACATAAGAACATTATGGTGATTACGTGTTCATCTCAGTTTGGAATATATGAAATAAAGAATCTAATTAAAACGATTCATTAGTTTTACATTATTACAATTATGTATCATCTCAACTACTTACTACCAACAAAGAAATGTTAACAAAGAAACGGAGATTTTTGAGTATCTTGGAGCAAAACAGAATCTTATTCTATTCCGAGGGA
The DNA here is from genome assembly GCA_036924285.1 of Asterella californica. Lineage (NCBI taxonomy): Eukaryota > Viridiplantae > Streptophyta > Marchantiopsida > Marchantiales > Aytoniaceae > Asterella > Asterella californica. The sequence goes on along the minus strand of JAYKYS010000006.1, from coordinate 26,229,418 downwards.
AAAAAGATTATTTCCTTTCATACAGTTATAAATAATTTAGTTTTTTAAATTAAATAATTAAAATAAATTACTGAACTTAGTTTACCTTCATTACACGTGGTGATTGCAATCACCACACCCATAAGCTAATCATCACCCTCATAAGCTAAGGTATGCAAATTGATAGTAAAAATTTACCGTGCTCTTGATGTCACCCTGAATATACCACAAGCCTCTGAAAACCGAAGCCCTTACATTTATGAAGCTGCTCCACAGGCAGCCCCCCATATGTGCATCAGGTATCTCCCATGGTATATTCACGGTGGCATGCGGAGGCTTAGGCCAGGAAGCCCACGATTAAGAGAGATACTAGTCTCCCGCACCTAGATAGGAAGCTCACGATTAAGAGAGATACTAGTCTCCCGCCCCTAGATATGCAGGACATAGGAACCAGAGGCCAGGGGGATTCGATCCTTAGACCTCCTCCTCCCTAGGCAGGCGCCCTATCACTGGGATGGCCTCTGATTCCGTTTAAAACTGTTAAACTGTATATATTTAGCAGGTCGAAGATCTTCCAGTTCGTTTTAACATTGAAACCTTTCTTTGAATCCATCTAGGTCAACCATGTGTAAGTCATCGGGCTCACAAGTTCAAAGAACCAAGTCGTGAGGGCAGTTTTGGTGTGTGACGTGGTTGTCTTGGGACATGGTACAGTAGTCTGCATAGAGTTCCACCACGTTGCTGGATCAGTGTGCCATGGAGATCTTCTTGTAGGACGGGGAAAAGGACCTTTCGCTAAACATTCAGGTCACCTTCCTGCATCGTTTCGATGAAAAGCTTGTTACTAGTCCACGAGGCCCTCAATGACAGTACCTTGCAAGTTCTATCGTTGAATTGAACGAGGTACAGAAGCTCAGAGCCGCGAGGGTTGAGAGTATGCGGTGGGTATTTATCATATTGCAGCATGATGAAGAAGACTCTGAGATTACGGAGAGCAGGAAACCTTAGAATGACGTAAACCTTTGAAGAAAACAAACAAGTCACCTTACTGCAGCGTCTGGGTGGATTGCTTGTTGCTAGAGTCCACGAGTCTCACATCAAAAGTACCTTGAACGATGTACAGAAGCTCAGAGCCGCGAGGGTGAGTGTGAAGAGTGCTGAGAGTTTGCGGTGGGTACTGCAGCATGGCGAAGGAGAGCCAGAGTCCTTCTTGAGCAGGAAAGGGTTTGGAGTTTACGGGGGTGATCGTGGCTACACTTCCTCGGCTACTGACATTCACTTGTCCGAAAAGCAGGAACTAGCATTACAAACCTGTTCTGTATTGGCTAATATGTCAAGCTCGATTCTTGTGAAGTGTGACTGCAAACACGCTTGTAGTCGGAAATCGTCAGGCTATGACCTAGTCAGTATTTGGACGAGACCACGACATGTCAAATGTGACAGAGAAGATATACTTATGTCAAGAGCGGAGCTCAGCAGAATGATAGCACGTGATACAACAAACGAACAAATTGATGCGCATACGCAGGTGAGTTACCTGCTTTCTACCGGTAGAGGTACGCAGACTCTTGTAACCTACTGTACTGTAGTCATCCATGAGCTTTCTGTCGTTGCCGTTTACTCCTCTCCGTAGTTTCACGACTATAAAAGGAACACCAGAAGGGAAAAAATGCACAATGTCTAAGAAGAAAGAGTGTTGAACATGTTCGGAAGCAAAGATCTCTGAATATACAGGAGACTGAGGGGAAGAGCGCTTCTCTGGATAGAGGCATGAGCATCTGCTTTTCTCTTTCCACTACAGTTTCAACAATGATTGTAAGGCGCCGTGCACAGTCAGCAGTATGCTGGTATTAGCAATCGGCCGGATAATCCAATGCCAACGTATATGTAGCATGGCGCGAGAGATAAGATAATGATACACTGCTCCCTGACATCTCAGCAAGTGGACTACTCGAGATGCTATGTAACCTGATCAGAAAATATAGCAGATGTTTACGAAGTTTGAGGACCCTACGAGCAGTCAAGATTTCATCGGACTAAGATGAATTCACAATCACTGAAGAGTGTAGTTTGAAACAGCATACATTTCCGTTGAGAAAACATCTGTTCTCGCTGGCATACCATAGGCTCCCTGCGCCTTGTTACCATAGCCCTCTGCACCTTATTCATACTGTCGATACTGCTGTCAACGTGCTCCTGCAAAATGTAAATCTAACTAGCCGGGTCCTCTCTGTGCATGCATGGGTGGGCACAGTTGAGTTGACAGCAATATTTTCCATTCAGACCTAGCAAACGTAACAATATCAGTTAGCAATGACGAGTCCAAGAACCATGAAGGTGCCACAATCGACCAACAATTCACTAGGACAACAGATGTAATCATCACTCAAGACATGGTAACAGCATGTTTTGATCTAAAGTTTCAAATACGGGGTTGCAATAAATGCCGTAACCTCCGAATGTACCTGAGGTTGCGGCTGCAAGTGAGTGGGGAGTTCTGATAGTTCCTTCAGGTTTCTCATAGGTAGAATCAATCCCGTATTGTGAGATCTATTTGGTGCTAGAGATGCCCCCACTGGCCCTTGATTCTTGAAGGTTACGGGAGGGACCCCCGTCCTGAAGCTCTTCATGCATCCAGCTGACTGAGAGTCATCAGTTTGAACTGGTTTCTCAATCAGGATCTTGAGCACGTCTTCCTTATCTTGCGCGGCGGGGAACCTGCCTAAGGTAGATTTATGACATGTCTCAGAAGTTGGCAGTTGCAATATTGACAACGTCAGGTGAAATTTCTGCGGTTAGAGAGGAACACTAGTCCCACTTCCTTCCACAGCCACGTTGTTGTGCGCGGGCCGACGTTCTGTTGAGGTCTTTTGAATCTTTCACAGAAACCTGAAGACGGGCTATCAGCGATGTTTTAAGCTGGAAATCAAGATCCACGCTCACACATTGAGGTAACCAGCAAAAGCCGATGAAGTTCATATTAAGACGTAAATACGTACAGAATGTACGCTAACTTGAAGTCTATAGTGTGCGTCTGTTCAAGAAACGATCAGTATGCAACCAGAAATGAAGAATGGTGAAGCAACTGACCGCGACAGGACCGCGATAGGACCAGATAATTGTGCGAAATATACTGCTGACACGTGAAAGCGGAAAGAGTAACGAACATCGGAGTTCAGGAGAAGCATACAAGATCACAACAACGAGGAGGTTCATGACATTTTGTGCAGGAGAAGCATACAAGGTCACTACGAGGAGGAGGTTCATGACATTTTTACAGCGATCGATTGGAACCTGCAGACTCCTCTAGCAAAGCAAGCTTCCGTCTTTTGATTCGTCTGAACCTCTGAACAAGCGACGAAACCGACTGATCATATGGCATGGCTCGCTCTATTCTTCTCTTGCCGAGTCGGCAGGTCGGACCTTCTTACAACTTTCTTTCCACTGCAAAAAGCTAGTAGAAATCTTATTGAAGGTGTGGATTGTATAGACCCGCTCTCAGTGTTCTCTGGTTTCCTTGCCAGTGTATGTCGAGAATGTTCATTCAGCGACACTGTATATCTAGAGCTAGCCTGTCTACCCATAAAGCGTTTTTGCAGGATGGTATCGCTGCTCTATGAGAGATGGAGAAAAAGAGGAGAACTCAGTTAAGATAGATGCGTAGGATCCAGTGTTTGTCGTATCGATAACATCCAGCCTGATAAGATTAGATTCGATATGAATGGATGTGATGTTCCACTTATCTGAGTACTCCGCCTCTACTTCACTTCGCACACCTTTTTGAGGTAGATTTGTGATTCTTGCTCGTTTGTTACTTGTCAGCCTACTTCTGGAGAATGTCATTTGTTTAGAAAGAGATCCAGGGGTGGAGGCGGTGGCTGCATACGATAGTTCTCTGGTCGTTACAGGAAAAGAGAGGAGAGAGGAAGTGCGAGAACTTGAAAGTGGCAGTTTTGTGAGTGCTCTTTGTCGAAGACAAATATCAGTTACAGTTCTAGCAATAGACTACACTCCATTTTCACTTTCTTGGGAGGTAAGTGAAGATGTGTCTTGGTACTCCTAGATGAATCGTAAATTATCTACAGACTTGTTTCAGACGTTCTGATAGACGATTAAAAAAACTCATGACACATGTGACCGAACTAAACTTCAAACTTTTTAATTTATAGTTGTGTTGTCCTTGGTTGCAGGTAGAGCAAAGAGACAAGATCTCAAGATCAACAACCTATCGAAATATGATTGCACATAGCAGCAGAGTAAACTTTAATCATTTCAAGTGCAAGGAGACATCGGATATACTGAAGCAGAACACATAGAAGCAGAATCATGTGCTGTTGAAATAGAGCACTCTGTTCAAGCTGACGAACATAATGTGGATATCATATCTAGTGTTCATCCACAGATAAGAAACACATCCAGTTTATCTCTTATTCATGAATATATCTATAGACAGGCATGTAAATTGCAGAACTGTTTAGACAAAGGAAAAGTTTCGATTGATACACAGAATGCAGTATTTGAAGCTTTATTTTCGACATCAACTTTGAGTGGAGAACGAAGAGATGTTTTGGATATATCAGATGCCAGACTCGGAGTTCTTCTTCGACAGGCAGGTTCTGATTGGGACGGTGGACCATTGGATCATTCTAGTTCGTCATCGTTCAGAGGTTATATCAAGACATACAAAAGTCTTGGTATGCCAAAACCTGAAACGTGGAGATTATGTTCTGGAGAGAAAGGAAAGTTACACGATGTGCGGGTGTATGGTCCAAGTAGAACTTATGACATATGTGATAACAGAGATTGTGATAGTACTCTCAATAATATGTTGAGTTTTGAATATGTGTCACTCAATAAAATGTTGACACATATATGTTCGAGTAGAACATACTGTCATGTTTTGTTAGAAATGTGGCGAAACAAAAATGATTGGTTCAGAAAAGACCACACTTTTGTTTCAGCAGTTATCACTGATTGATGGCATGGGAAGAAAGCACAAGAGTTCAGTTGGTTTTGGGATCCTGAATATACATTTGAGATCCCAGTGTAATGTCGGACATGTTGGTATAGTTATCCGACTGTCCCAATTAAGTGCAGAGAACTTGAAGATCCTTGCAATTTTGATTCAGCAACTCAAGAATACTCATTCCATTGCGTTCAGTGCGGTCATTTCATTCGAGTTAAACGAGCATTCGATCGGGTGAGTGCATCATCCATCTTCTTCATCCATCTTATATTTTTTTCATCCATCTTATGTTTATGTATCGGAAAGAGTCGATGTCTATAATTCAAAGAGAGAAACATATCAAAATTTTCACTTCTATCATATGCTTTGTGAGTATTATTAATATATATTTTCATGATGTGCAGGGTGATCCACGTAATCTTGTGCTTATGGGACATTGGGATGGGTTTCAGACGACAAGCAAGAGTTATAGAACAACATGGACAATTGAAGTGAAGATTCTCAATGCTGGAACTCGTTCGAGATTGCCTGACATGATAACACTATTCATTTCTGTTTCGAAGTTGAATGCTGAGATGAAGACTGTTCGTCTTGATTCTTATTTAGAACCTTTCATTCAGGAATTACAAGTGCTTTTTGTAGATGGATTCCAAATCAATTATGACTATCGTTCTACAGAGTTAGATAGTGCGATACCTCTATCTCAGAGAACCACTATCAGAGCCATCATGATGTTGTTTACTGACGATCATCCAGCACAGTGTAAAGTTGGTGGATTTAGCAATGGAGGCAAAGCAGGTTGTCGAAGATGTGTTACAAGTACTAGGTGGAGGTAAATACCAGGACAAGGTGCAGTTGGTGGTTGGGTTGAGTATTTCAACAACAGATTTCAAGGAAGATATCCTCCGGTGAAAAGATCAACAACAACGACAGTTGAAGGTGTACAAAAACTATTACTAGCAGAAACAAGTATACAGAGAACGCAGATTTCCATGGAATATGGAATTACAACCGAGAGTAAGCTTTGGCGTTTGTATAAGTTATATAGTTTTGATCTACCTAAAGATCTAGTGTATGACAGCATGCATTGTCTTGCTTTATGTATGTTCAAGAACTATGTAGAGAGGTTAAAGAGTTTGGTAGAAACACAACCAAACATGAAAACTATTTTGTTACAGGCTATGGATGATATAGTCCGCACAAGACCTTCTGGTTTAACTGGTCGATGGCCTAAGGATATATTCACTCGTTTAGGGTTCTTTAAAGCTGAAGAGTATACACGATTTATCATATATGTTCTACCACACATTCTGTACAAAATAGGTTTAGATCACAGGACAAACCTAGGTAGTATTGAGATTCTACTTATTGAGATTGGTAGACTCTTTTACTTAAGATCTCGAGTTGAAGGATGGACTTCAAAAACTCTTCAGTTGGCAAGAACATTGTTCACTTCATGGAGGATTCGCTGTGAAGCGACTTGGGGTTGTTCGAGTTCCATATTACAACATGTTACAGGTAAATACTATGACACTGAATTTGGTTGAAAGGTTTGGGAATGGTTGTTTTTAATATTTAACAAGATTCTGATTAATTGTCATCTCTTGTGTAGGGAACGGAGAGCTCATAGACGACATTGTCAGACACGGGCCTCATTATGTGTTTTGGTGTTATTCATTTGAGCGTCTCGTGTCTGGTTATAATCAGACAAAGACCAACAAGAAGGAGATGGAGGAGACTTTTACTTGCATTACGTTAGGCTCTTTTTTCAATACTGTCCGAGAGCAAATATGGTTAGATGAAGATAATATGTCTCCTGTCGATAGAGCAATAAGATTGATACATAAACATTTGTGGGTCTCCAGCAGTAGAGAAGAAGAGCGAACACAGCTATGTCGTTCTTCTTGTTGTTCTTCATGGCATAAAAGTTCTGTGATAATCAGTGCATCACAGAACCTAGCGTACAACATGTGGAGAAACAGCTTTTTGTTATACTCTGATAATGTATGTGTGGAAACTTTGTTGTCTAAAGGAATAGGTGTAGGGGAAAGTGCTTGAAAAAAAAGCAGATGCAGAGAGGTCTACATACATATTTGAAGCGGTTCTGGCAAGAGAAGGATGTATTAACAGAGTTCAACGCGTCATTGTTCGATGAAGAGATCTTCATACTGAAGACAGTGCTGGTGAATGATGACGTTTATCTCAAAGATGATCATCTTATCATCTTGGAGGATGCTGCGAAGTCACAAAAGACACAATGGAACTGGAAAGGTCGGATTCAAATGATTTTCCTTCATACTTTACATGATCATACAGAGATATTTGTGGAGTTCATATGGCTTTACAACAATACTGTCAACGGGAGCATGTCCATTGATTACATATTAAGCATGCAGCTTTTGAGTTCGATCGAAGGAAGTCATGCATCTGATAATTTTCGACCTGCTGCACAGCTAGGTGGTAAAATTTTTTCTGTGAGGAGAGACTCTGGTAATGGAAGAACTCAAGATATCTTGGCATTGGAGGTTACGGATGGTAGAGAAAGACGCTCTTTATTAGACCTTGGTGCAGTTGGACATCCGCCACCCTATCCTGAAGAGAACGACGTCATGATAGTCAGAAGGTCATCTCAGTTGCAGAGCAGAAGTTCAGAGATGTTTGCTCTTTGTGTAGTTCGAGAAATGTGTTTTGCACGAAGATCTGGCGATGGATCAGATCGGAGGATTGAGGAGGTCCTTGAAGATGAGGCAGATGACATGGAGGAGGCTGAATCTACAGCAACGAACTCATCATCATGTGGTGTAGTCCATGTTTCATGGTTGAGAAAATTCAGATCAAGAGAGTTGATAGCAAGTCCTACTGCTGATGTAACTGTTGCTATTGAACAATTGTTACAACTAGTCAATAGTCTAGAACCATGTGAATGTTCTGAAAGTGGAAGGATCATTCGATGGAAAGTATCAGCACAGTTAGAACAGTTTGCTTACAATTGAAAATGTTCTTTGATAGATAGGGCTCTACGTCTTACCGTAAGACGCCATTGTTCTTCCTTTTTTCAATGAGCTGCTAGCTCCTGACCGAGTGTAGCTTTGAGTTCATCAACTGCTGTTCTAGCCTACTTCGTAGAATGTTTTGATATCTCGACACGTGCTTGCTGCTCCAGTTTAGTCTGTTCTTTCTGCAGCTTACTCATCTACCGGGTGGTGGAATCTCAAAGCGGAGAGTATGACATGAAACATGTGAAAAGTATAGGTCGGAGATTCGGACAAAAGACTTATCAGGAGTAAGAGAGGAAGTATACGATGAGACAAGTAGTGCTATTATTTGTTATTGGTTTACTTCTGTATCCTTGATTTTCTGGAGAGCCTCCTCGTCTGATGCCTTTTGTCTTTATCTAGTTTCAGCGCTCTTGGCAAACTATTGTGCATCTGTAATGTACCTCTTTCCGAAGCTCATAGATCTGCTCGACGAGTACCATGTTAGCTTTCCGAAGGCGATTGCTCTACAATCAGGAAGCAGAACAATGAGTCTGTAAACGGAAACTGAGCTACTCTGGATGGAACAGAAAACAAGATGGAATCTCCGTCCACGTCCTTGTATTGAGAATGTGCAATTGCATCAGCTTAAGTCTTAATCTTGACCGGGTTTTTACCAGCAGTTTGCTGGTTTGCACCTTACAGACTTACTTTGTCCTCTTCAGTTTGTGTGGCAGTCTTTATAGGTGAGATATTCTTCACGGAGCTGGTTCGTGGACTCTTTGTCGTTTCTCAGCTCCGAAAGATGGTTATATTGTTTAGTGGAACAAATGGATTCCCGTCTTCTTTCACTAAATGCTAACTGCGTATCATGCAGTTGTTCTTGTGACAAAGATTTTAAATTGCAGTACTGTCTCAAAGCTAGACAAGACTAGACTGTTACATTCTTTGCTGGTACAGTTTCTGAGTTTTGAAACTGTATTTCAGTTGTCTCTGGAGAGCACTACTAGGATATGACACGGTGACACCTAGATGATATGTGTAAACAAGAAAAATCCATGCATCACAAAATTTACCTACAAAAAATCCATACAAACGTGATATCCCTAGAAATCACTGGAAATTACCAAGATGTCCTTGTCTGAGAAAGATAGTTTCCTACATTAAAATCTAGATTCTATTCTTATCCCGAGTACATCTAGGTAATTCTCCATACTTTCTCCCGATTGCCACTCCATGCTCGTCTGAAGGCAAAAAGATCAACATAAATGATGAGCAAAACTTAATATAGGTCTATTCAGTCGGCGTGCGATGCAACAAAACTGAATATCAGCGAGCTTCATTTAGATGTAGATGACTAGAAGTTCACCGATGGCACAAAACCTTCATTACAAAAACCTTAACGAACATATTCTCGTGTTTGATACCACCATGCATGGGAACAACACGACGCGGAATAGGGCAGAATATGCAGAATGTGTGACTCTTATTTTCTGACGAATGGTTCAAGATTCACCGTCAGTTCTAAATTCCGGGCAAGTATACCTATACTCTGCTACCGCAGAAAAGCAGAAAAACTGTGTACTAAATTACTATGAAACTTCATAAGGCGTTTGAGAAATTCCGTTGACGTTGCCTTGTTGTAGATAAGCTGGTGGGCAAAATGAGCTTTGGCTCATGAGGTCGGCTGTCCAAAGAAGCTCGGCAGTATCCAAGTTTGTTACGGCGACTGGTGAACTGGTGAAGAACAAGGACCACATGCGTTTACCTCAAAGTAAAGATCTTAGACCAATCGTTAAGAGGATACCAGTACCTCTACAACTCCACACCTAGACTGTGTCAAAAGACAACTTGTGTTTTGAGCCATCTTCGACTAATTTTTAGCAGTATTTCCTTCGTAGAGATCTGCCATCCATCTAGTGTTATTCCAATACTGATAGCAAAAACCACCCAAATCAGGACTTTGTGTGAAATCAAAGTGATCAGTTCCAAGCAGGGTATGCACAACCTTTGCAGACACGCACTCAGACTGCCACAAGATCCAACGAGAGAGTATTCCAATGTTCAAATAAGAAAGTAACTTATATGCGCTATTCATGAGTTCAATAACGGACTCTAACACCGGACGAGAGCAGCGGAATAACTACTTAGAATTCTTTAAGGATAAGACGTAAGTCTTCAGTACCATGGACTTGTCCTGAAAATCAGGGGAGCAGTATACAGAATGAAGCATACGAGGGATAAGAGGACATAGAATATGGGTTACACAACAAGGTACGAAACACAAAGTTACCTGTTACACGTTTGACTGTTGAATGAAGGGTTCAAAAATGAGAGGCTACCTCCATTCACATTGAGAGGTGAGTCCTTTTTATCTCGAAGAACTGCGGAACAAGGTTCATTTGACAACAAGAGGTCACTTCCGCTCCTCATTTCCACACACAAAATTCTGTATAAAAGTTGGAAGCATTAACTAAAATGCCCTCAGACAGATTCAGACTGCCAGGACCTCCGAAAGCTGTTCGGAAGGCATAGCAGTATCGACTAAGAGGCAATACGTGAGATACGGTGGGCAGGATTTCCGACTGAACTTCACCGAGAACGAACAGCTACTGCAAGTAGAGACGGAAGGCGGTGCCATATCTCCTATGTCATCGTTAGTCCACACACCAAGACCTTTGCACGACCACTGCAATGACTTTCTGTTAGTCCACTCCTTCAATCTACTCATACACTGAGGACATCGCGAGTATTGACAAGGAAATACCATAGAAATTGACATCATATGTTTTACACAGTCTAACAGATGGTGGACGGTATCTTCCTCCCCATCTTCACAGAGAGTACACACCTAAGTCTGGTGGCTCATCTATCCTTCCTCGTGTTCAAAGAATGCTACCTGCTCGGAACTTCTTCTTTTTTCTAGATAAGTTGCGAACAGAGAGAACCACTTTTCCTGACTCGATGGCTTTGAAGTTGTTACGCATTGGTTCCTCAGTTGTGGACAGAAGCTTCTTGCTTTTCTCGATGATGCTTGTGTAAGAACATTCAGCGCTCGGACGAATTCAGCACCGTAGGTAACGTCATAGCCAATCACCAAAAAATCTCACACAACGGTTGAGCCAACCTGCAGGGTCGAGACAAATCATACACATTCAGTACAAACTCACCAGAAACCTTAAACTTTGATGGAACACCAAGAAGAAAGAGAACGATAAAGAAGAAAGATTAGTGAAGATGGATTTTGATTTGTAAATGATCTCCAGGGGCTTGCTCTGCACCCTTCACAAACTATGAACAAGAATTAAGCTGGCACTTTACGTAGGCCAATGGACCGATCGCCGCAGGTCAATGCAACTTGCATACTTTTTCTCAAGAGACACGAGTTCAACAGACATGCTCGCCGGGAAGGTCCGATATTTAGTGTTGTTACTCCATCGTGTGGTGGAAACATGGAATCACCAGACGATGATGATGGAACTACACTTTTGTCAATTTAGTTGCTCGTCAGCCGGGAATCTACCGTTTTTCACAAAAGAGACCTTACCGTGTACACCTTACAGTTCCGACTCAGCATGCTTCAACTCCATAAATCATCAGGGCATCACGAGGTGGGACCGCCGACAATGTTACAACCTCATAACTCTTAACAGGACGAGAACAGAATTAGGCACGAGTAGAAAGTCAGGAAGCTGCTTTTAAATGAAGTCGAAAGTTACAGGAAGAGAAACCAGCTGCCAGTTTGTTGAAACGTAAACAGAATAGCCGACAACGGTCTCGCGTTACAAGAGAGGTTTCTCATTTCTGACCTCTTCTAGCACGAGGTACGGTAAAGCCCCCCGACAGCCAGAGAACTTAGCAAGATACTTCTGAAATACCGGTTGCATGCAGCACAGCCACCGCAAATTCACCTGGAGATCCAGAAAACGTGTGTCAGCAATGAGCTCGATACTGCATTACCGTACCTTAATATAGCACCTACTCCCAGTCCATTCAGTCTTCGTTCCTATTTGACATGTATTTATCCCAGTCTCGCTTGCTTCTCTGCATCATTTCCCCATTCTGCCATTCCTCTTCTCACTGTTGTTCTACCTCAATGGGAGAGTACTGGCTCATCAGTGTCCAGAGCCCCAGACTTTTATCAGTTCTGTAGTCTGCACTGAGTCTCCAATCATCTCTACTAGTACACTGAAGTTTATGATTCCTTCCCCTCTCAGGTAGGCTAGATCACTGGATTTTGTCATTCTACTATCGCTATTCTCACCCGGATGCCGTACTCCCTCCCTCCATCGCTTCCTCGCTGCATCTGCATTGCAACCCTCGAAGTGATCACGTCTGTCTGACATAACCCAACTCAAGTGCACACTGTAATTGCAAGCAGAGACGTGCAGGTGAGCGCTCTCGCAATGGCCCCAGCGAGAGCAGTCGTTGAGTTTCTGGTCCTCGCTCTAGCTTTGAGCTGGCAGTTGTCAGGAATCCAGGCCCATCAGTTCAGCAGGGTATGCACAACCTTTGCAGACACGCACTCAGACTGCCACAATATCCAACGAGAGTATTCCAATGTTCTAATAAAAAAGTAACTTATATGTGCTATTCATGAGTTCAATAACTGACTCAAACACCGGACAAGAGCAGCGGAACAACTACTTGAAATTCTTTAAGGATAAGAAACGTGTAACAGATAACACAAAGTTATCTGTTACACGTTTGACTGTTGAATGAAGGGTTCAAAAATGAGAGGTTACCTCCTTTCACATTAAGAGGTGCGTCCTTTTTATCTCGAAGAACTGCGGAACAAGGTTCATTTGACAACAAGAGGTCACTTCCGTTCCTCATTTCCACACACAAAATTCTGTATAAAAACAGGATGGAAGCATGAACTAAAATGCCTTCAGACAGACTGCCATGACCTCTGAAAGCTGTTCGGAAGGCATAGCAGTATCGACTAAGAGGCAATACGTGAGATACGGTGGGAAGCATTTCCGACTGAACTTCACCGAGAACGAACAGCTACTGCAAGAGACGGAAGGCGGTGTCATATCTCCTATGTCATCGTTAGTCCACACACCAAGACCTTTGCACGACCACTGCAATGACTCTCTGTTAGTCCACTCCTTCAATCTACTCATACATTGACGACGACCCTTCAATTGCTATAGCATACATACTAGTCTAACAGTAATAACTTGTTATAAAAGAACAGTACTTAGATTCTATTGATTCAGAAATGAAAAAGATTTATACCTTCACCATTTTCCGCTTACTATGCACCGGATTACCGCAGCTTCTACACACAAACTTGTAGCTGTTTGAAGCTGTATCATAGTTACATCTTTCGGACAATTCTTCACAATGTTCAGGCAACGTGGAATACACCTCCCAGCAGATACGGCAAACAATGGGCACTTCATACTCTCGTGTTGAATCCCAGAACCATGATATTTCCTTGCTTTACTTCCGTCCCACCATTCTTTGATTGGAAAATTGGATCGTGATATTCCATCTGGAGAAGTAGGAACCAACCACGCAGTCCTAGCACGCCACATGCTCATCATGCTATGACAGTAAGAACGACAGCGACACAGATTTCTTAGCATTTCAGAAATGCTGATATAGTCGAAAGGTTGCATCTCTCTCCGTGCTTGTCTACAAGTTCGAAGGTCACATCGCTCTGTGCACTCCTCACATTCTCTCTGTAAACCAGAACTTGGTTTGCTTCTACATCTGCATTTTATACCACGACCTTGACTGTAATCATCCTGACACTAGGTCCATAGGAGAGAGCATAATGACGGGTCTCGCCTTTTCCTGTACACATTATCCATCTTATAACTGCTGGCATTCCTGCAACTCTATACCTATTGAATATACTTTCCAAGCTGCGCAACCCTCTTAGTCCCAGTTCTCCTCGAGACCATCCACTCCCTGCAATCCTCAGCAATGATCCTAGGCTAAGCTTACGGTAATCACCTATCACTGTGCAAGAATCGTCACACTGTCCGAAAATGATAGCTAGAATCTTTTCTTGATCTTCCATAGAAACATGACTCAGATCAAGAACGGATTGCAATTTCCATGTTTCACGGTATATTGCTTCATCCAAGGTGGGTAAGTACGGTGAGATGACGTTCAGCCTGGTACCAAGAAGATTATCTAGGATATGAACATCTGCTGGAAGATGTTCATCTACTAGGAGCTGTTATGAAACTGTATCTTCTCTCATATCATTTCCATCGAAACTTCTAGTGACACTGTCTGAGTTACTAAATCGATGATATGACAGTCTCCTTGTGTTAGGAATATCATCCGCGTCCAGAGAAACATCAACTTGCATTAATTGGACAACATCGCTATCACCAACTTGACAAACATTGTCAGATAATTTGTTCCGTGAGCACTCTCGTGAAACAGCTACGTCTGATGTAAGCTCAGAAAGTCTATCTTTCAACAAATGTCTTCGTTTTGTTCGATGACTGACCATCTGATAGCCAACTTCAGGATGGATCCGCTGGCACATGTATCTACAGTCACATTTCACTAGCACATGATGACGAAACATCGTGAAAAGATCAAACTTATCGTAACGGTGTAATAACAGACAACATATAATCTCTAGCACTTACGTAAGTCAAGTTTAGTAACAGTGTGTCCAACTTGAACTGTACAATTGGTTCAGAACTCTGTGAAGATCACTCAAACTTTCAAACTTGTTGCAGCTTGAACAGACGTATAGTTTCATGATATCTGATTTGCTCATCCTGTAAGGTTGCCCTTGAGCTAACCTCGAAGCCCAGATCTCCTTCACCAGAATCCAACTTGCAATGTAGCATTATAAGTAAACTAGAAACACAACATACAGACAACCCCTACGGACAAGAAGATTCTAGTAACTGGAGACATCATAAATGAAACAAACGAGACAACTCGAACTGGAGGTTGATAGTTTCAGACACTCAGCATACCCATTTAATCACATAACGCTAGTACTGTGACGGACAACAGCACAAGGCTTGACCATGAGCTAGCTATATGTATCATTAGCTTAATATATTACTATAGTCAGGTGATCAAACAAAGAAGACCAATGCATAATCTTTGATCGGTTGCCCGCCCAGTGAAGACAGTGTTCGATCGACGGAGGTCAAACCAGAATATGGTGCCACTGACTAGATTTTGATTTGACAGCAGGATTGAAGAAATCTAGAAGAGCTAGCTAAACTGGCCTAACTCTAATCCTCTCACCTTAAGGACCACGTGCACGGGGAGTACACCTTGATGCAAAAATCACACGCCTCAAATCGATCAGTTGGACATCGGGTGAAGTCTTAAGCTCTCTCATCCTCTGTACTTCCCTTCGGGGCTTTTCTTCTTGTTGATAAATTTCGGCATGCGGGCCGGGTCTCGCCGCGGTCTTACGACAAATACTTCCTTTCGCATCACTGGGAGTTCGCCTGCGAAAGTCTGGTCCAACCAGACACAATTTCAATTTCGCAGCGTAGGAGAGACAGTCACTAGTATAATTCCTGTCTCACGTCAATCCGAATCACTTCGAGACCCGCTGGTTGCAATCTCTCCTGTAAGACGATGAACTGAATTGCAACCTGTCACACACACATCCCTCAGGTGAGCGACACTCAATCAGGTGGTAGATCGCGCACGAACACCAATCGTCTAACCAAAGTTAATCTCCGGTCTCGTAGTCTATCTTCTACGGCGTTTGGTGACGAAGTCTTGTCGAGCTCTCGATAGTGGATACGGCTATGCCGAAACCTGACGGAGAGAACTTTGACAACTGTAACGGTCGGGTATGCCATCCCGCGTACCTTTACTGTTCCAGTAAACTATGCCTCAGTAGCAGTCGCGAATGACGTGGTAGATTTGGGTGACTGTGTTCAGTTAGGCTATCGTAGTCCGCGTTAGTCAGTCTGCTGAATTAACATAGGGACAAGCTAATTTATGTATAATTATCGTATCTTTACCAATATTATTTCGAGTCTTGTGCTTTAGAATATGTGAGAAATGATAATTTTGTCCGAAAATCATCTGAAGAGGAATTTAAGTACTTTAATATTTGAATATGAAAAAATATATCTACTGGAAATATAAGATTGATTGTATCTTTAGAACTCGCATGAAATGTGATACTTTATTAATAAGTGCTCGTGAATATACGAAATATGCTCATTTAAATTCTCCAGTTTGTGCGAATTACCCATCCCTCGTCTTTCGATGTCCACTTCGTGCTTGTGATGAGATTCTACAAGGCTGTGTTCTAACCGGAGCCGCGCACATTAGAAGGACTCGAACGTTTGATTTTTTCGTTTTACCGTTGCTTGAGAGTTTTGCGGCAGTGCTTCTGGGGGAGTTGTCTTGGAATGTAGCAAGACCGATGGATGGGTTTTGGCGGGTTCTAAAAGGCATTTCTGACCATCAGTCCTTCAAACCGCCCGGATGAAACTGAGAGCGGTTGAAAGAGTATGTCTTGAAACCCAAAGTATACTTTGAATCATGATTCTCACGAAATGCATAGTCTTCGCAATGCTCACTATAGTACTACAAATTGCGACACTTTAAGAAGGTCCGAAGAGTGATAAAACTGATTTTCAAATGAGTTATTTATTATTAACGATTTATGGAACCGATTGCTTTTTAACTTTAATAAGCAATTTCTGGTACCTTCTTATAATACTTTAAAAAGAAAAAACTTCATCAATGTTTTTAAGAACTTGGAACTTCTTACTAAACATGTTTGTAATGAATGTGCTTTATATCTCGTAATAAATTACACTCTCTGTATCATATTAAGATAATAGATTCGTAGCATTAAGAATGACATTGCTTTATAACTGCTTCTTAAGATACAAACATACAACTGATTTTCTTAAAATACCTTGACGTTTACCAGGAATACGTTTATGAAGGTGTCAACATTTTATACAAGACGAAGGGTATTGTTTCTAAGTGTTTCTGGATAATAAATAAAAAATATGAATAAAAAATCATATATTACAACAATATATCTGGATGTGTATTTAATATGTATATATAAGAAGGTTAACATGGTCTATTGTAGTCTTTCTACACTATAAAGGAACTGTCCCAAACTCCATACATATGAACTTGGGAAGTATGCATACTTCCCAAGTTCATACGTTTATATGAAATGTTTGTAAAACACTATAAGCTTTGTACCAACATAATGCAGAGGTTACTTGGCATTCATAGGAAAAATGAATATTGCTTCGTGTGATTGCTTCCTAAAGTTTTTAAATTTTCCATGAAATGTTTACTATTAGATATTTAGAGCCTAAATCCTAACTGCCACCCTTATTGTAGAAAGGTAATAATTATAACCAGCTTCTTAATAGTTCTTATATGGTGTGACAATTAAATTTCCTAGATGCGTCTTCATATTATTTTAGAAAAATATTTACGTAAGAAAAATGTTTCATACGTATCATGAGATAACTTGGTATTTTAATAGAACAATTACGAAGGATACAAGTTCTTATACACGACCAGGAAACTTGCTTCTTAAGTGCTTAGTAAATTATTCCTAAGAAATATTCCCTAAAGAATAAGCCCTAAACATATGTTATAAGCGTTCCCTAAGCATATGTTGCAGAGAAACTAGCTTCATAGATCAAATCGAGTGGGGATATCTTACTGATCTCTATGGAAATTATCCGATACTCATAGCATCTTATAGGTTCAGACAAAACGTATATCGCAAAAGCTTATATTCCACGAGGAACTTGCTTCTCAATTCCACGTGGACAAATTTACATAGTTGATCGTTCCGTATAGTTCAAGAAAGAACGAACTTCAAAACTGCTCTTTAATGTCTCAAAAAGTCTCTCAACAGATTTATCAAGGCTATACTATGTCTTCATAAGATTAGAAAAAACATCACTACCACGCGTCATTAAACGTGACATATGTAGAATTTTTAGTTTGTAGTTTTTAGTTTCCTGAGAGCTCCATTTCAAGATACTTCATCTGATAGAACTGTGAAACCTTCTATAGGACCACAAGTATTCCCGGTAACCCAAAATATCTTCTTTTGTGGGTTTGCATTGAGAGAACTGAAAAAATTAACCGTTATGTAGAAAATTCGTCCGGTGATTACATTTTTGATTTACAGCGAGCTTTGGGGACTGCTATGCTTCACTATTCGCCTTCACTTTCTTGTCAAGGAAGGCGAAGAAAAAGCAAGTTCTTCGTGGAATATTTGAAATCCGCTTGAAGGATTGCTTCGCCTCGCCCTGCTGACAGTCGTCATATTTCACACTGTCACCTCTCCGTTTGGAGCTCGCCTCATAGCTAGCATTTTCATCGTGATACTTCCTCATCCGAATAGTCTCCCTTGTGCGCTTGCTTTTAATCATATCGGAGAAGTGCCTCGCGCGCCTCGAAGCCGTGGAATTCTTCTTTTGTTCCTTCTTCCTGAGTCTGACGACCTTCGTGCTCGTAGTGATTGCAGGGTTGTGCAGGGTTGTGGATGCCGGCCCCACTCTTCGTCTCTTGTCATCCGATCAGAGTGCTCATCATGACGAGGTTTCTGTCAGCGGACCCCTGACCATGGACCCCGGGCTTCCTGCTGCCGCCACGAACAGTCTGGTTCTTCTTCCTGCCTCTGCCGTACTCCCGCCGTTGGCAGCGACAACTATGTCTGGTGATGTTAATCCTCCCCCTAATACTTTGTGATCTTTCACGTTTTTCCTAATTTTTTTATTCATCGGGAAGGGTCGTGTGTTGCGCACTGTTCTGATTTTCTCTTTCGTGGATGGCAAGCGGGCTATTGCGGACTAACGTAAATTGTTAAACAATGAAAGTGACGAGTTAAAGCTTGAGAAACTAGCAAATACATAACTACTAGACTACAAATATTATATTAGAGTGACAAAAGTCTACAGTTAGTCTTTGAATACGATTTGACGATAGTTTACTGAACGTGCACCAGCGTGGGGAACAAATCGTCACCTTAACAGTTCCACACGCTACTTGCATGCCAGTTGTCATCTCCAATTACGTGTCATGATACCTCCAGCTTACTTGTCCTGCTTACTGCATTCCATTCTGTTGTTGATTTCCAAACTACCGTGATGAAATAGTAGAGAATGTTGTATAAGCAAGAGGTCGGCCGCACTTCTCCATATTCTACACTTGATCAACGTTAACACGTCTTAGAGGCTAGAGCTGCTCCAGTGTAACATGATAGAACTTACCGAGATATTGTAGTTCCCTCCTTTGTTTAACTCACTACGGAAGCTGATTGAAATTCTATGAGTAGAAGTTAGTGTAAGAGATTTTCTGTTGCTTCAAACCCTAGTGTAACATAAGTTTATCACATAAGTTTGTTGTCATTTCCAATTACGTGTCATGATACCTCCAGCTTACTTGTCCTGCTTACTGCATTCCATTCTGTTGTTGATTTCCAAATTACCGTGATGAAATAGTAGAGAATGTTGTATAAGCAAGAGGTCGACCGCACTTCTCCATATTCTGCACTTGACCAACGTTAACACGTCATAGAGGCTAGAGCTGCTCCAGTGTAACATGATAGAACTTACCGAGATATTGTAGTTCCCTCCTTTGTTTAACTCACTACGGAAGCTGATTAAAATTCTATGAGTAGAAGTTAGTGTAAGAGATTTTCTGTTGCTTCAAACCCTAGTGTAACATAAGTTTATCACATAAGTTTGTTGTCATCTCCAAGTACGTGTCATGATACCTCCAGCTTACTTGTCTTGCTTACTGCATTCCATTCTGTTGTTGATTTCCAAATTACCGTGATGAAATAGTAGAGAATGTTGTATAAGCAAGAGGTCGGCCGCACTTCTCCATATTCTGCACTTGACCAACGTTAACACGTCATAGAGGCTAGAGCTGCTCCTGTGTAACATGATAGAACTTACCGAGATATTATAGTTCCCTCCTTTGTTTAACTCACTACGGAAGCTGATTAAAATTCTATGAGTAGAAGTTAGTGTAAGAGATTTTCTGTTGCTTCAAACCCTAGTGTAACATAAGTTTATCACATAAGTTTGTTGTCATCTCCAATTACGTGTCATGATACCTCCAGCTTACTTGTCCTGCTTACTGCATTCCATTCTGTTGTTGATTTCCAAACTACCGTGATGAAATAGTAGAGAATGTTGTATAAGCAAGAGGTCGGCCGCACTTCTCCATATTAGACACTTGACCAAGTTCGGCTGGTAATGGAGACTCGTTCATCAGCCAAAGGGCTTTAGGAGCTCAACTGTCAAAAATCCTGTTACACAAGCAGAAAATTCGCATCGAAAAGTGTTTAAGGGATATTTTAACGAAGCTGAAACCCTTGTCCTCCAGGTAAGAAGAAAGGATGAATAAGATCCTCAGAACAGCAAGAGGCGAAACTTCAACACTAGGCTATTTCATGGCTCGCCAGCTCATGACCCCTGGTTGCACTGAAATCAATGGGAAAGGCAACAGTGTAGCATGTAACGGATTGCCACCTCATCTTCCTGATCAGAATTTATCAACCATTTCTCGAACTTCCCTTTTCTCTTGCTCATGGAAGCCCACTTATCAAATTCTCACCCTCTGGTATCCCTGAGAACCTGTACACCAAGGTTCAAACTTCTGCTCTTTTCAGAGTTGAGCTTGATGGCACCGGCAATGGCAGGACCATCCTGTCCATCAATTCCCTAGTCCTCAAGATAACTCAGATTCTTTACATTAAACTACAGGATCTTCTACTCCTCAGGATTGTGTCTATCAGTTTTTCTACATTGAACTCAATGGAAACGCAATCCTGGTATCTACCAAGGTGCCTAACCCCTCTTACTACTCCGGGTCTTCACTTCACACCAAAACTGAATGTACATCCCAAGTGCAGTTATTGCTAACAGGAAGAAAAGGACAAACGTGAATGTAGTTACTGAAAATAAGCAGAAATAACTGGTTTGGAGCTGGCTACAGGTGAGAAGTTTAAAAACAATGTAAAATAGAGAGGTGCTAGGAACTGCCGAACCGTTTCGGAGGTGATTATGCAGGTAACATACGTAACCGGTTACATACGTACTTTCATGACAACATTAGTTAAATTTAACATCTTACTTAAACAGTAAAAGTTAAATTACTAAACTTAGAATCTATAAATAGAATATAGATAGACTAGATTTCGTACTGTACACATGGTCACTTTGTGTACATGAAAACCCATAAGTAGAGGATGGGAAGATATCTCCTTCTTTTGTATAAAGCTGCTGGCTCTAAGTGAATAAAAGTATTAATTTTTGTGAATATTAATTTATGCACTAACCCTTCCAAGAGGAAGGGTTAGTGAATAAATTAATTTGTTTGTATATATCATCTCTTCCTAACTTGGAAGAGGTGAATATGCAGGTGCTCTGAAAAGACCACCTGCTCTGCCAGCTGATGCCAGAGCAGGTGGTTTTTGCACCAATCTTCAAGTTGATGCAAATTTTTCTTTCTAGAAAGTCCACCCTTAAATCTCGTTGATGTTAAAGAGCTGTAGATGCTGCAAATAATATCTAACTCCGACATCACAGGAGTAGATGAACAACAGATCTGCAAAACCTTGGGATTTATGATCTGCCGCGGTATCACAAGACTTTCGAGACTTAACACGTCATAGAGGCTATCGCTGCTCCAGTGTAACATGATAGAACTTACCGAGATCTTGTAGTTCCCTCCTTT
The DNA here is from genome assembly GCA_036924285.1 of Asterella californica. NCBI lineage: Eukaryota > Viridiplantae > Streptophyta > Marchantiopsida > Marchantiales > Aytoniaceae > Asterella > Asterella californica. The sequence goes on along the minus strand of JAYKYS010000006.1, from coordinate 26,207,794 downwards.
GTTTAACTCACTGCGGAAGCTGATTGAAATTCTATGAGTAGAAGTTAGTGTAAGAGATTTTCTATTGCTTCAAACCCTAGTGTAACATAAGTTTATCACATAAGTTTGTTGTCATTTCCAATTACGTGTCATGATACCTCTAGCTTACTTGTCCTGCTTACTGCATTCCATTCTGTTGTTGATTTCCAAACTACCGTGATGAAATAGTAGAGAATGTTGTATAAGCAAGAGGTCGGCCGCACTTCTTCATATTCTACACTTGACCAACGTTAACACGTCATAGAGGCTAGAGATGCTCCAGTGTAACATGATAGAACTTACAGAGATATTGCAGTTCCCTTCTTTGTTTAACTCACTACGGAAGCTGATTGAATTTCTATGAGTAGAAATTAGCGTAAGAGATTTTCTGTTGCTTCAAACCCTAGTGTAACATAAGTTTATCACATAAGTTTGTTGTCATCTCCAATTACGTGTCATGGTACCTCCAGCTTACTTGTCGTGCTTACTGCATTCCATTCTGTTGTTGATTTCCAAACTACCGTGATGAAATAGTAGAGAATGTTGTATAAGCAAGAGGTCGGCCGCACTTCTCCATATTCTACACTTGACCAACGTTAACACGTCGTAGAGGCTAGAGCTGCTCCAGTGCAACATGATAGAACTTACCGAGATATTACAGTTCCCTCCTTTGTTTAACTCACTACGGAAGCTGATTGAAATTCTATGAGTAGAAGTTAGTGTAAGAGATTTTCTGTTGCTTCAAACCCTAGTGTAACATAAGTTTATCACATAAGTTTATTGTCAATAAGGGTCTTTTTATGGCCCTTATTAACATCATGTTAACTGATTGCAACTGACCACTTTGAATCTAACCGTTCATATCCTTATCAGACAATAAATATAGGATGAAACAGAAAGTACGTAGAGAACAAAGTTGAATATCTCTTAACATGAGAACTTGCCATTGGAAGAAAATGATAGCAACTTAAGCATCTGTTCATAGAAGTCCGCTTTACGGAACAGATTGAATCATTTTCTCTAACCGTCTAAGTCGCAGTCACTACATTTCCTGTATAACAGTTTTGCGTACACATCTAAGACAGGTTTCTATATGTTCATAGAGGTCCATAGCCATGTCAAGGTGCATGGTTGGTGGCCTGCACAGCCATACTCTCTAGCTACTCTCATAGACACGTACAAAATCTATGGTGGAGGAGGTCCCACAGCGACTGATTTCGTTTGATGCGTATTTACAGTAACCATTGCCGCTATTTCTTTCATTCAACTACTCTAACTTCATTTAGCGGGGAAAGATAGACGTCTCAGCCTTGTCGTCAGTGCGTTAGATTCCAATCCGTCGGCAATGCATGACTCCATTCCATACTCAAACTTGCCGTCTTACTTTAGCGGTCACCTCTGTTCAGACTTCTGTTTAATTGGTTTGTTTCCCGCATGGAAATGGTAATTAGTAGATAGCATCTGCATTTAGTACCTCCACTACAAATGCTGACAACTCTTAATGATGTGCCTTAATCTCAAATGGTCAAAACTGTTTTGTGGTTTCGAGTTATCCAAGTTAACACCTTTCTCTACTGTCTTCACCTTCACATTCTCGACCGGAAGAAAAAGTCAACGTCTCAATGTTTCTCTACTGCCTTATATTCCAATCGTACGTTGGACAATCCATCCACGTTACTTTACTTCTCTATTGTGTCTGACGTAGTTCTAGTTTTCTTCGGCGGCGGACTTCAACATTCATTACTTTCCATCACATATGCTGACCGGTCTCAGTTGTATGTCTTATCTTATAGTAGAGCTCGAAAACAATCTGCCAGAAAATATGCATAGTACATCCCAGCAAATGAGAGATCTGAAAGTTGAAGGTTAAGGTTGAAAGTCATCCAAATCACACTGGAAATGTTCCATACTGGGCGAACTATTCTCAGATCGGAAATTGATTCACTTTGAAAGTTCAAGAATCCTTGTCGGACCCTTTGACTTTAATTGCCTGAATTTCTCCAACACGGTTCATAAGCATACCATGGTTCATTCCAGATCATCACCCTTAGAGTCTCTACGTCTTAGTCCTCATCACTCTTCAGAGTCTCTAAGTCTTAGTACTCAGCGCTCATGTTCTCTTCAATAGCTGTTCTCTGCAGTACAGCGGACACTAAGTCTTAGCACTCAGCGCTCACATTCTCTTCATGTTCTCCGCAGTACAGCGGACACTAAGTCCAAGCACTCAGCGCTCACATTCTCTTCATGTTCTCCGTAGTACAGCGGACACTAAGTCTTAGTACTCAGCGCTCACATTCTCTTGAACAGTGTTCTCCGCAGGCACTTCCATCTGTCATTCTATTCCTGAAGATTTATCCTGTGCGTTTGTAAAAGCTAGCTTCTTCAGTGCCATGGAGTCTCAGAACTTACCAGTTCCAAGTGTGCCAGATGTAGAGTCCAAATACCAGATCTCCCCTAAGATGTTGCAGGAAAATGCATCTGTTTTCGAGATCATAGAATGGATTGCCTCTTTCTTGAAGACATCCGACTATTCTGATGTCATAGAACAGCAGGCCATAGATCCAGAAGCATTAGCGTACGTAGCCACATCTGAAGAAGAGTTGATTGCAGCTGGGATTACAAGATTGGGACATGCAATGAAACTATACAATCATTTCAAACGTTTAGCATGTATCTCTCGTGCATCCCATGTCTACGATAACGATTTACAGTCAAATAGCGAGACATATATTTCTTCTAGAGCCAAACAGTCAGTCACACCCAAGATTAAGCAGGACACAAACAGGCACGCTGTCAAACCTGATAGTTTCCTCAACAGCATTCTCCACTCTTCTGTTGACATCTCGACTTCTGAGTCGGTGAGTAATGACTGAAAGTCGTTGTTTTGCAGGGTCCAAGTATTGTTAGTTTTTACATTTGGATGTAATTGAACTTTATTCTCATTCTTTTAACATTTTTGGTTACAGTATTTGTATGAGACTCACCAAGTATAGTAATCAATTTGAATTCCTCTTTTGTCTTTCAGTGCAGGAATTGGCCGTCTTATGATGAAATCTTCAAGCATCGAATGTCTGGGAAAGCTATGCTGAAGGCAAAATATCCAGCTGCGTTGCGACTTCTCAACGATGGACATGAGAGGATTCGATCGTGGTTCAAAGGGTACAGAACGGATCCACTACTACACAATATCCTGCACTTGGATTTCAAACTACACTCAGAAATGAGAACAGTTTTGAATAACTTCATCGATTCGAGACTCCAAGAACTCCCATCCCTTGTTTTCTCAGAAGGAGAAAGTAACTCCAGCCAGAGTTCTTACAGTATGAAATGGAGACATGAGTCGGTTTATGATTATATTATCTTGCATCGACAAGAGTTCAAGAAGGCGAAGAAAAGAAAAACTCTCGAGACCTGTGATACTTGTAAGTTCTCCGTTATATCTATTTATTTGTATGCTCTTAATTCTTGTTTTCTGTTTTATCTTATCTGCTGCACTTTATTCACTTCTTCGAGCTTAATACTAAGTGTATATTTCTAGTCCGTGTGGTTATTTAGTTCTTTTACTATCTAAATTATAGATTGGAAGGTGATCCCAGTTGGAAGGTGATCCCAGCATCAAACTTGATAGATGTACACATACACGTAACTGTGCAGATCAGAAGAAGATCATTCAACGAGACCCTCTAGCGCAGTCACTTATCGATGAACCAGACATGATGATCGCAATTTTCAAAGGGGCAAAGTTGGGGTTTTATGTAGTTAAGAATAAACCGACATCCCTCCATCTGCAACAACGTGGATCAGACAGTGTAAAGCGACAGTTTACGGAGCAGGTGCATTTAATCGGGTTGGGAAAACCTGTGGGAATTGGACAGAAGGTGCCATATACCACATTTATTGTCCGTGTCACTGATCTGTTGAAGAACTTATCATGTGGTTCAAGTGCAGAGTGCTTTATACCTCATTGTGTCACTACTCGAGTGAATCTGTTAAAAACGACCGATCTGAAACCGGTAATGTGGCTCAGACAAAGTGTTCTGAGGTTCTGCAAAGGTTATACAGTTATGCAAGCTTTTTCTACAGACAGAGATTTCAACATAACCATTTTGACAATTTGCGTGGTTGATTGTGACAGGAGATGGAGTTTGAAGTTGCCCGATCTTATACACGATTAGTGTCTCTCGATACGGATAAAGAACTTATTTTGTCTGGGGATTGGAGCACGAGAGTTCTCGACATGGTGGAACCTGTTGTCACTGAGTTGGCATGTGAACAAAGTGAACGAGATTCTTCTGATGTGACGAAGATGACTGACGTCCGCAACGATATGTGTTTGCCGTCTCCTTCCTCAACAACGCGAGCTCTTTTTCCTCGAGAAAATTCACTTATTCAACTATACAGTGAGCAACTCACACCTCATAGGTTGAGTGAGAAGACTCCCACGAGGACACCGAGAACGACGCCTTCACTTGAAACGCCCACTGAAAAGATAAACTCTAATGATACTCATGAACTACGGCAAACCTCTCACAGTCCAGACAGTAGTGAAGACTCAATGATCGAAAAATACAGAAGGAGACGACCTCTTGCTGAACTAAATTGTTCGCAACCAAACATACTCACTGAAGATGTGAACTTACCAGAACTCAAGGTATGAACATTCTAACTTATTGCACATTTTGGTTATCATTACTGCATTATTTTCTGTGTACATCTGTTTTACTGTTTAGATCTTCTTTCATCTTTGTTGTTTTACTGTTTACATCGTTGCATTCTGGTTCTGTTTTTCAGTTAGAGGCACACGTCTAACTTTTCATTTCTGTTCTTTTAGGACGTTCAACGAAAATTATCTCGACTTTCTGTGAAAATCGTGGTAATGGTCATGACTGGATGCAGAACACAAGAAGACCTGGCAGGATCCTTAAAACATTTTATTTCAGAACAAAATAAAATACACAGCAACCGCAAACCATTCCAAGTTCATTCAAAATTTTCTCTAGATGAAAAACTGGCAATGATAGCAAACTGGGCTTTCAAACCACAACCATGTCCAGCTAGTAGGAAAAGGAAAGCAGGCAGGAGGAGAGATTCAGATAACTAGAGAAAATGTTAAAATCACAGTAAGATTTAGGGTGCTATGCGGAGATCTATATAACCCTACAGATCTAGATAGAGATATTAGAAAAGGGTTCTTGACTCTTCCTCAACAATTCATCTATCCCCTGACTTCCACTTTTACCCATGTTTGTATCTTATAAGAATAGGCAGATGTATCTGGTATTTTAAATGCATTTTAATAGATATATTTCAACAAATACTTTTTTGACACCGTTTGGGCTATGGTTGTGATATCTGTCATTGTTTCTTCATATACTTTTGGTTTAAATTTAGAAACACATTTGAGCTTATGTAGGTCAATAAAGGGAATTATCTGGTATTTTAAGTGCATTATATATAATGAATAAACTTTGACACTTGCTATGTTGTGATTGGACCATCTGTCAAAGTTTTCCGTGTATCCTTCTCGTTAAATTTGGAAACACATGTGAACGTATATAGGTGTATAAAGCGAGTTATCTAGTATTTAACTTGAATTATAGTACACTGACAAATGAAATTTTGACACTTGCAAGGTTGTAGTTGCGCCATCTGTCCTAGATTTTATGTTTTCTGGTTTAAATTTTAGAAACACATATGAACCTATATAGGTGTATAAAGCGATTTATCTAGTATTTAACTTGAATTATAGTACACTAACAAATGAAATTTTGACACTTGCCAGGTTGTAGTTGCGCCATCTGTCCTAGGTTTTATGTTTTCTGGTTTAAATTTTAGGAATGCATATGAACCTATATAGGTGTATAAAGCGATTATCTAGTATTTAACTTGAATTATAGTACACTAACAAATGAAATTTTGACACTTGCAAGGTTGTAGTTGCGCCATCTGTCCTAGGTTTTATGTCTTCTGGTTTAAATTTTAGAAACACATATGAACCTATATAGGTGTACAAAGGGATTTATCTAGTATTTAACTGCAATTATAGTAGACTTACAAATGAAACTTTGACACTTGCAAGGTTGTAGTTGCTCCATCTGTCCTAGGTTTTATGTCCATCTGGTTTAAATTTTAGGTACACATGAACCTATATCGGTGTATAAAGGGATTTATCTAGTATTCACCTCAATTATCGTATACTGAACGAATGAAATTTTGACACTTGCTTGGTTAATTACAGCTGCGCCGTGTGTACTAGTTCTTTTAAAAACACGTATTAACCTACATAGGTGTATAGAAGGATTTATCTAGTATTTAACCGGCATTCTAATACACTTCAGTAAATAAATTCTTGACACTTGTTAGAATGTGATTGCACCATCTGTTGTAGTCTATTTATACATTTCTGGCTTAAATTAAACACACATAAACCTAAAGTATACAGAGGAAATAATTAAACCTGAGATGGTTCGGGATCATAAACAAAAATTTCAGCCCGAATTAATCAGCTCTTAGATATGTCAACTCTAATTTTGAATTGTACATCATATATATGATTGCGGTGTCAAATATGACTGAAACATATTTCCCTGTAATATTTACAGGTATTTCATATAAAACACATATGAGGAAATCATTTCAAAAGGTAGGAAAATATTGTTGTATACTTAAAATACATATAAAAATAAATTTATCATTTCCCTGTATTGAATAGTATTCCATTGATTCTTTCCCTTGATGGCCAACTTCCTTATATTGGTGTAAAAGTTACGGGGAAATCGAAGAAAATCCCCATATTTTCCCATGAACAAAGCTTGCAGTGGAGTTTCACTATTTCAAAACTCTGTTTTGCGGTTGAATCAAGTTCTTAATAAACTTTTTTACTTTTGCCAAAACTCATATTTGCATATGGCTCTCATGCTGGGTATTTTCTCTGGCTGATAATATTTCAAAACTTTGTAATTTTCGATATGGATGTGACTGGGCTCTGGTTTTTACCATGGTATATATTACATGTTTCAGTGTATGAGTGAAATATTTTCCTCGAATATGGCAATAATGCTCTGTCTGAACTAGGCTAATACTTCACTACAAATGTTGTGAAGTTCACTACTGTGCACATTGAAATTGCGTGCAATCGTCCAAGGTAAACACTCGATCACAGCATATGAGCATTTTACACCGTTATAGATTCAACATATCATATGCCTGTGTCAAATCCCAAGGTTGGCCGCTTTTCCTACTTCTTTGTAAACTTATAGTTGAAAGTAGGAGTTTTCCCATCCTGGGTTCGGCATGATTTCTCCCTGTCAATGCAGTCTAGAACTTCTATTGGTACAAGAGTAATATATATATATATATATACTATCACTCACATTCTTGTGCTCCGGGAATATACAGTAGACTGCTGCATCATTAATATTTTATGTGCATTCGTGAACACTAATATTATATGTGAAACGTGAACAAAGGCTATGATGGTGTGTAGACAATCACCGACAATCACCAACAAGTCACTCAATCCGCGTATGTTTGGATTCTGGAAGCTCCTATCAACTTTCATTAAAGATTCAAATAATCATCCCAGCATACTTGACACGATAAAGTCATAATACTGGATAGATTAATATTTTCTGATAGCGAGCAGGAATTTTTTGTTCCTAAAGCTTCTTGACTGTTTCCGTCTGATGGTACTATAAAAGGTTTTCAGTAGCTATCAGGTAAATTTAACAAGGATGAAGGAATCCAAATTCAATGCAGAAGAGTTTGATAGGAGAAAGCGTCTTACAGGACTTTCAAGCTCTATTTCTAATACGGCTACAGGTGAGAGAGCTCACTCCAGCAAAAACATGCACCCTGTACATGATGTTGTAGCTTTCTGGACATTCTTGGACTAGTGATGACTGCCATCGTCTCCAGCCTAGTTTACGTCATGTTCCAGAACTGATGGTCCTGGATATTTGAAATAACATTATTAAACCAGATCAAAATTAATATGGTTAATGTTTATATCTGATCTGAGTACTAGCAGAATGCCTGGAACAACCGAAAACTTGATATGTTTCACCATGCCAGATTGTAATTTTGAACAAGAGTTCTACTTAAAGCATGCATTATAGGATAGTGAAACTGGTAAGGACTTATTTCAAAAACCAGACCAGAAAAAGAAAAGAGGTGTCTTTTCATTTCCGCTTTTCTGTATCCTTCTCCGGATCCTTTCTGGTTCTTGTGATGTCATTGATGTGTACTTATTGAGTGATCATGAGCATTACTTGTATGTAGAGCTCTACTGCGGTAATAAATTAAATAAGCCTGTAGTCCATTCCTGGGCACGCAGAAAGTACTTAGTCTACATGTGGTGTAACTAGAAGCTGGTGTCCCGTTTACAGATTAATCTCACAAGGATCTAGTCCGTTCTTGTCAAAGGCAAGCCACTCATTGACTGCCTCGATGGTCCCCTATACTGTTATCCTCCAGATCTACTGCATTGTATTCTCTTCTGTTGTGTGCGTGTACATCGGATCGATGTATTCTGCACTTTCTTTGTAGAATTACATCCGAATTCATAATTCTCCTTGGCTCAGCAGGTTGAAGCACCTCCAAAGTCCAAATCTAGATTCCAGACAATTAATACAATCAATCATGTATATCCGGTTTATCCATGAGCTTTTATTATACAAGTTCTGTTTCTTCTGTAAAGTAGTATGCACTTACTTCTGGTGGAGTTTTAACTTTGACTGAATACATATAATACTAATAATACTGACGTTAATCCACCTTCTGGTTTATAGTTTAACACCTAACTAGGATTCAACCAAGCATTTTTACCTTCATATATTTGGTAATCCGTAGTGATCTTTTCCATATACAACAATTAGAAGTTAGATTTTCTGTTACTATACTTTGTCCGAAAGATGCTTGAACGAGTCGAATATATATTACTTAAATACTAGCATATCCCTAAACTAGCATTAATATAATATCAAAATCTCTTTCCAGGTCAATTCCCCTTGATAAAAAACGATTCATGGGCGACCATTTAGAATATATATAGTACAACCCGATCATAACTGCCTATAGAACCTGGAGAATCTTAACAGTGTACGTACACAGAACCACTCGAAGCTCCTTAAGCTTGGCGTCACACATTGATCCTATCAAGGCTATGATATAAACATGTATGTAATGATCATGATCAGCCTTCCAGCTTTATTGGTGTTCTGTGCACGTGTAATGACTCCAATAAAGCCAGTTTTATAGTGGCAGTGCCCATAGCCAAGTCTAGAGCTAGGAACTGTTGATTGTTCCGGTGATTAGGATCTACAAGGCATGATTTCGATATGGATTGTCATTTCCGTATCAACTAGCTTCCCATAAGTGTCGGCACGAGATGCCCATAAGAGTGGATCCATGAGGTCCGTAGAGTCTTTTACTGTGACAGTGGAGGAGAAAAGGAAAGTGACCAGATAGGAATTCGAAGGAGAGTAGGATCCCGGGCGAAAAAAGAGAAGAGAAGGGTGTGTTGATGGCACTGTTTCTTCATCATGACAAAGGATCCGTATCTTGCAATTGGTCCTCATATTGTGCAAGAAGGTCCAGCTTGTAGATGTTGTCCTGGCACCGAACCACTGTAAACTGTCTAACCAAAATCTATCGGAGTCTTATCTCACAGACACAAGACACGATTGCAACGATACTGTTACTGCCATCAGTCAGCAAAGTCACAGTGAGAACAGGTACAGTATGACACATTCTACTCAACATCCAGTTGTCCCACACGAAATGCCGGTGAGGTATACGTGATCATGTCATCATGAAAGGGAGCGTTGACTTCTCTTCGCACTCGTTTCTGGGCTCCATTATCCCATATCCACTACGTTCACCTTTCCTCGTCGTTGTAGCAATGTTTGTCATTAATGCGCATATAAGCGACTGGAGAACATCAGATTGCTGTATATTCCACATGTTCTGTAATTCCTGGCAGGTTTGGACCAGGATTGAAAGTAAACATAGTAGCTAGATTGAGTGACTTACGACGATTCAGCGTTGGAACTTTATTGGAACGAGGTTGGGTTCCCTGCATGCCATCAGGACATCATCGTCACCATCGTTTCTAAGGGTGCCAGGAACAGCACCCCAAAAACAGGATTCACTTTCGCCAACCTCAAGCAAGATTTCCAGTGATTGCATACATATGCAGAGAAATGCAGGCGACTTCCAGTATTAATGATCTGCTTGTTACTTTGAACCTGATGTAGAAGGTCAGCTTACATTCCTTTTTTCTTGTTTTGCCAAAATGTCGACTTCCCTATCCGGAAAACCGTGCATTTAGCTTAGCGCAGTCCGGAGGGATAAGGCTAAGCGTTAGTTCTTTACACAGTGACAGTCGGACTTGTGGGAAACAAGGTAGTGCGGGAATATACTTAGTGCGCAGATTACACTCATGTTCAAGTAGATTCTGGTTAGCTTTTAGGTGTAATCTCATTCAAGTAGTTGCCAAATAGGTGTAATCTTCACTCGACGTTCAATAAATTCGTGACGAATTCCATCGGGAAAGAGCTGAACTCGTCACTTCTTCCCAGTCTACAGCTGACTGCCTTGTATTTTCTCTTGTGAAAGTTTGGTTGGATCCGAGGCAAGAGTTCTGGCCAATTCAATGGATGTTCTGGCAGTGTAATGAAGTCTCATGACATACACATAAGTAGTGACGGAAGATGCCACTACTAGCACCTAGCATGTCACATTCATGGTCGATCGTCAATTGCAACATCACCCCCTATGTGATGTTGCAATTGAGGTCTGCCGATTAAGCACCCTAGCCAGCTGGTTACTAGCTTGAGGATTTTCTATCTAGCTGTCCTTTTCACTCATCTCATGGTTATTCCCTTTGATAAAGGGATCAGCGTAGAACTGCTTGCAGTTTAATAGTGAGCATCGTCTGGAGTCCATATTTCTTGCGTTTTGTTTCCCTAGAAAGAATCGAAACAGGAGAATAATATTCGGAATTGATCATATGATCATGACCACAGTTTTCGAGTTCAGATTTACCTAGAAGGGGAACATAAATTTTGGATAACGTTTTGAATTATATCTATTTTGCACCTATATCGGAATCCCCATAGGTACTAACTGTGCAATGTACATCACTAACCTATAGCTATTCCTGCACACCTATGAGACTGAGTTCATGCAACGTTTGATCACGGCAGATACCCATCCAAGTCCGAAGATTCCTAGTTGATCTTTTTTACTTGTACTTCAGTTCTAACGCTAATTCGTCTCGGCTCATATTCAAAGACTACCAAATACTATCATACTCAAAGGTCAAGATTCAAAGACTATCACACTATTCCACTAAGATTTAGAAACTATCACACTATTTGAACTAAGGTTAAAGACCATCATGTTATTTCACTATCGTACTTTTCACATTCTTTATTTCTACTTATTACATTAAAGAGAATTCTTGTAGTCCTCAGTTGTTATCATATCTCTTCATTTGTATCTCTTGATACATTTCTTCTTTTAACAAAATATTCTTCAAACAATTCACTTGTTTTATAATATTCTATTATTAACTTCTTCTTTTGATAAAACTATTTGAGCTAAGACTTAAAGACCATCATGTTATTTCACTATCATTTTTATCAAATATATCTTATTGAGTAATTATTATGTTCTTTATTCTACTTCAGATTATAGAGAATCCTAGAATTCTTCAGTTGTTTTCTTCATATTTTTTGTTTTGATACTTCTGATTTTTATAAAATATTTTGCAAATAATTTATCAGATTTATAAAATTTTATTATTAATTCTCTTTATTCTCTTTATTTATTATTAATAATTCTCTTATTATTTTATTTGAACCTTATGTCGAGAGAATTCTATATATTAACTTTTAAGCATATAATCATTTCATGATGCGCTTGGCGATTGCATGCTTGATTCTGTTGCACATTTACTATAAAATATATACACGGCTACTAAGACTACTGAGCTATGTATACAAACTAAACACAAAACTGAAATATTTATTGGAAAACAATTGAAACTGATGGTGAGTTAATATTATCTAATTTTCTTGAAGATGATAAGAAATCATCACACCACGTTCAATCAGTTCAAGAATACCTAGACAGTCGGTATGTTACCTAAAGATGGTGGGATATGCGAAGATTATTTATGTTTATTAGCTTTATCAATACTAACTTGTATACATAATTACGTTATGTAGCTATGATTATGGATTTCGATGATCAAGTGAGAGAATCATATCGCACTCTCAATATTTTATACAATGATCGTTAGATCATATACCACACTATGAACCACTTATATCCGTGAAAGAACTCAATATCCATAACTGGAATTTTATTCTTCAAAAAATACAAAAGCTACAGTATGAATATACTGATGAAACTTTGATTTAATTATTACAAAGATATTCAAATTTATATCCTGAATGTAACAAGTGACAAGGCATGCCAACAAATCTCTAAAATCATATATAAAATGTGAACCATAAAACAACAAGATGAACATAAAAGAACAAAACCTGATATCCAAATACTTATTTATGCGTAGACAAAATCCAAGCTTGTGTAATTCTACAATTTTAGAAAAGCTTTTAAAATTAATACATATTGCTCCATTAACAACGAATATTCTCAAATATATATATTGAATCATATGAGCTAATCCAATCAAACATTACCTAATCCTCGTATAAGAACAAAACAATATCAATATCGAAAAGATTTAGTTGATACTTCAAATATGGTATGTGCGATTTGTCATTGTGGCATGCAAAACATGCATCAGGAACGTGCTTGTATATAATCGTCTGCGGTAGGTACCTACATTCTCCAAGCTAACACACGAGGTGTCTTCTCTTTTGACATGCAAAACATGCATCTGGGATGTGCAGGTATACAATCTTCTGCAGAGAGGTATTTAATTCGTACGATTTTCAAAAGAACATACAACAATTGAAAACTGTGAAACTTGAAAGAATTTTAGTACATTGCAATATGCAGAACTTAACATCAGATGGTTTATATGAAACTTTCACATGTGTGCATTGTTGTGATGTGAGTTGTTTCAAGTAAAAGAATCATTTTCTAGTCAGAAGTTAGTCTTTGTTAAGTCATGTTTGAGCCTCAAAAGTCAATTTTGGAGAAAATGAGCATTAAAAAATCTAAAAACCCCACAGCATAGAGCTCGTCGCACTGATCATGATGGTATCTCAAAATGCTACAAACAGAATTGCAAGCAAAAAGTTATATGGGGTACTTTATAAGAAATGCAAAATCAGAAACCGTCCATACATATGTGTAAGTTCGAAATTAATATTTTAGATTTCTATCAGTATATTTAAATGTAAAAACATATTATTTAATCTTTCTGATATATACAAAAATTATATTACATGATTTTTTGTGATATCATCTTTAAAGCATCATTATTCCATACAATAAATAAATAATTTTGTACAACAATTTTGATTTTTCATCGTAATGATATGTATATATAAGTAGCTCATACAAACCAAGGGGCATGCATATTTCTCCTCTTCCAAACTTGGAAGAGGGTGAAGATGCATGTTTGATACTTGTAAGAAAATATCATGATCATCTCTTATCGACCTTTTATCCAATTTGGCTTAAATTTCGATTGTTCAAAAGTTAAAAATACAAGTAATATAAATTTCAATTTTTAAAAATTAAAATATTTGAGAAATAAAATAATTATTTCAGTTCAAACATACGATCGTAAGCGATCCATGATTCTATACAAAGTGATCTTTCACATTTTGTGTATGAACATTAGAGAATCTTATGTTTTAGCTTTGAACGCAATACCATAGAGCAAATCAAATAGAAGCATCTTAGTAAATGTTCCAGGTAGCTACCGGAAGTTGATGTAACTTTTCTCCTTCTCAGGGATTTGATTGATTACTTGTTTACAAAAACTTTATCCATGTCTTCTAGGGATTGGGTTCCATCTAATTCATACCCAATTCCGCATAGTAAGTTTTCTTGTTGAGTGACGATGATTGTCAGAAGTTGTGTAGTGTAAAAGTTCATCTCATTCAGTGGACTGTCGTAGATTCCTTGAGACAAAGTAGATGAAGGTGAGGACACAAGAAGCCAGAAGCTGTATATGTGATACTTTGGTTGAGTAACAAGTAGGAAGCTGTGGAGTTAGGCTATGAGACTGTCGGCACAAGCTTGAAATCTTGTAAAAGCTCATTTGGTCAAAGGGACAGTGGGTGGTAATTAACTCTAAGTTGTCTCGAGAGGAAAACCTAGAAGCTGACGGATCGCTTCTTACCACATCAGAAGACATCATCCTCAACAAGAAGACGGTAGGATTGTAAGTATTTAATAGTCTTCTCCCTCATAATACTACAAGCATGGATGGCTTGTTAGTCAAGATCTAAACTAGAAGCCTATCGGAAGCTTTATTTCTCCTCTTCTCTCTCATTTTCTTATCCTTTTTCTATTCTTCTCTTCTCTTCTATTATCTTCCCATCTTCAGTCTATCTTCTACCCATTTATAGAAGCCTTGTGTGAGCATCATTAGATGTAAGTGTCGTTGTAGTGCGTCAGAAGATTGTTTCTGTAGGTAGAAGTTTGAGAAGACTACAGGGGCAAACACCATGTGATTCATCTAGTCAGCTGAGCATCCTCAAGGGTGATTGGCATATCATAAACGAATAGCTCCGCAATTACATTGCAAACATAGTCCTTTGTTTGTCCTGTAGCGGAATGGAAGGATCATGGACTTGTTCTGAAAATCAAAAAGAGAAAAAGTAGCGAGGATGGACGGATGGAGTCATCTTGAAAACCAGAAAAAGAAAAAAAGATATAACCGTATAAACCACTAGTCCATAGTTCCGCAATTCCACTACAAGTGTAACTCCTTGTTATGTACAATGATGCGAAGAAGTCGGATCTTTACATAAACTTAACTGTTAGAAAATCTATGTTTCTCATTTTTGCACATCCTAATTATGACCACTCAAACCTTAATTAAACCATTACGATCTTACATCAAGTTACTTCATGGAGATCTCAGACCCAGTCTTCGTCTTCAGCTTCCTAACTCTACTCCTCGACGCACCAGACTACACATGACTACACGAGGATGTTGTCCCTGTCTACTTCTGTCTGTACTTCCTCGTTTCTGCTCGGGTGCGGGTGTTTAGAACACACTGTGTGTAAAATTAAGCAACAATTCCAGGTCTTATACTGTTTCATGGACATGGGTTGACTAAGAGCCGGGCAAATGCCCTCTAAACATAAGAGAAGTCACCTTCGAACAAAGCTATAGTCCACAAGACGCATCCTTGGACTTCGATTCCTCCAAGTTTAGAAGTTCTTTTCTATTCCTTCTTCTCGGCAGTGATCTAAATACAAAAGAAAGCTACAAAACTAAAAATAACTAAGTCTAATTTTCCAAAAAGTCAGCAAGGTATAAAAAGCCTGGGACAAAAATTAAATCTTCTATCTATTCCTGGACTCCAGGTGTGATGTCCATGGCTTCTGCAACTGTCTGTATGTCGAACTCGGCTTTTGGTGTCATGTACTTCCATGTAGGCACCTCTTGTCGCGATCCTCAGTCTCAAGATCGGCCAAAAACGTAACCTAGTGGACTTGCGTTAGGTTGTGAACGTTGTGAGTATGACTTAACGTCCCGACCGAGAAGTCGAGAACAGATGAACCCTAAGTGGTTCTCTTAGCCAAGGTTGGAACATTGGGTTAGGACATAGGAGCCTACCCCAAGACGATCTTAGATGAATGCTGACTTGAGGGGGCAAGTGTGAAAGCGGATCGAAACGCATAACTGAAACATAGGTCTAAGACGTAGATCCGAGACGTGGATCCAAACCACATGGTCCAAGTCTGGCGTTGGACCACAGTTCCTCAAAAAAATCTTAAGTGTTGGAGCTCTATCGACGTTTTGGGTCGTGGAGGAGCTCCACGTAAGATCTCAAGGCGAGTAATATATCATTGGAAAGGTCTCGGCGAGAGCTTTTCAGTGAGATGCAGAACTACTCAAATTGACCTCAGAGATGTGAATTGTGGCCGATCTTGTGATCGAGTTGTGGTATAATTTTCAAGGATCAACAAGCAGATCCCCAGAAGTATATATGAGAGGGGTTCGATGCATGGGTGGGTCAGGATGAGTCACTCGACCTCAGGGTTCGGTGGACGGACTCAGGGGCATGAGGTGATGACTGGGCCAGTGTTAAGGCGTGTTCCAGTCCAGACTTGGACGTCTGGACTTAGGAACGTTCCAAGAGCTAGAGCAAGACTAGATAACGAGACGGCGGTGTCAAATTGTGGACGTTCCACATGATGAAACTGATCTTCGAAAGACACTCGACTGACATTTGTTCAAGAAGCTACACCTCGGCTTACCAAGTTGGGTAGGAGCTAAGCTAGGGCTGTACTTGACAAGCTGCCCCCTAACTTCAGTTGAAATATCACCTTGAAGGGAGCAAAAAGTACCAGAATGTGACTCGAAGAGCGAGCGACCGGTATCCTCCTTAATCATGGGCTTCCCGAGCTAAGCCTCCACATGTCCCCTTGGTTATAGAGCAGAAGTTACCAGGTGCGCTTATGAGGGGCTGTAAGCCATGTGGGTTGACCTCATAGGTGTAGCTTCGGCCTATATTGGATGACCTACGACTATACCCAAAGTGGCATCAAGATGACATCAAGAGCCGGGAAATTATAAATAAGTAAGGGTCCAGCTTGACAAGGGGTCTGCTTGATTGTTACAAAAATAATAAGAAGGACCTAGTTTAGCAGGGGATCTGCTTGATTGATAAGTAGGTGCACTTATAAGGACCTTAGCTTAGAGGTGTCAGGGTTTGTGAAGACTCTAGCTTAGCTGGGGTGTTAGGGTTTGGAGAAAAAGAGTCGACGTCGAGCAAAGAGATTTATTCTATTTTTTTCCAAGAGGGAGCCGTGGAGACGCGCAGGAGAAGCCAAGGGGTTGAGAGGTTAGATTTTCTGAAGGATTTCAGTTGGGAGGTTGCCGTAGAGAGAGGAATAAGAGTTAGGAGCTTGAATTTCATCTACTAAGACTGTTTGAAGGTGAACCTGATAGGAGAGAACATCTGTTTGAGTGGAGGAGGAAGATTAGGACTGAGAAAGTCGAATTTATGAGAGATTTCAGTGCTGAAGCCGCCACAAGAAGGGATACAAGGCGTTGCGAGTCTAAAATTTCATTTATTGTTGCTTCTTGGAGGTCAATCCGTCTTTTGCTGGGTATGGTAAGATCTATTGGAGAGAATACAACTTTATTGAGAGGAGATCGACTTGACAATCTATGGAGGAGTTTTGACTTTCAATGGAAGTGAAATAAAACATTGGGAGTTCAGATTTATTTCTACTGTTGTGTTTGGAGACGAGTCAATCTCCTGGTGGATGAGAATTGATCTTATTCTGGTAGAGATCGACTGTTAGATAGTGATTGATGTCTGCGATCGATTGTAGACAGAAATTGATATATGTGAGAGACTTTGGTTGTTGTAGTCAAGCTGGTTGTCTTCTTATTCAATCCCTATCTCTACTCCGCAATCGATCACAATCAGAAGGCTCGCCCTTCATGAGAAAGACTCTCCTCGACATAAATCTGGTGCTTCCACTGCGAGTCATCTTGGGGTGATTGATCGCGGAGGTTGAGATTTTCATACAAAGAAGAGATGGATCACAAGAACGGAAGCACTACTATTGTCTCCACGACTGGAGTTGATATCAACATCTACTGGTGCACCTTCAGTTGCACTTACTTCTTCTGCAGCAACTGCAACATCAAGTCTTGATAGTCTTGAGATACTGAAGACACTTGCGGCCTTGGTTCAACAGCATCCGATTGTCAGAGGGGGTGAGTTGAAATCTACAAAGAAGTTGCAAGCGATTGTGAATAAGTGTGGAAGATTTGAAGATAGAGATGTTTTCAAGTATCACCCTCACTGGAGCTTGTGAGGGTGATCGATGTAGAGATGATTGACAGTTTTGAGTTGGTTGTGATTCATGAGTTGAGAGATCAAGTCAAAGATGTAGAGAAGAAATCTTGGTGTTTTGTTGAGTTTTGAGCGAGCTCTCCGAGAGGAATTTTTTGAAGAGTATTCAAAGAGGGTTACTAACAGAACATTTTTGGACTGGATTGAGCAACAACCTGGCCGTATGATTAGACCGAACGAGTTGTTGAGAGAATTCGATCGAAGAAATCAACAGCTTAGAACGAATAATCTTAGATGCTAGAAGGGCAAAACTCTTCTTCCAAGCCACCGATGAGGTTACAACAGATCGATCGGCTGAGGAGGAGTTACTATGGATTGGAGGAGAGTTGAGGACGTCGTTGCTATTCTAACAAGGCAGAGGCGAAAGAGAGTGACTGTAGAGGGACGACCGCTTGCGGAAGTGATCTCTCGATCTTATGTTGCTCCTCAAGTACAGCATCTTCTGACTCCTGCTCCTAGACCTGTTGTTCTTACGGCTGCCTCTCCGGTGCTAGTTGTGACGGTGCCTGCATAGAGAGTACATGTTTAGAGACCTGTAGAAAAACCAGGGTCAACAAATCAAATTGAAGATCTGATCCGGCAGATGCGTGAGTTAAAGATAGAGCTGGCTGGTTTGTAGAGAGAGCTACCTCCAATGTCTACTGCTGCACGTGCAGAGGTGCTCCTGTCCGTAGATGTTTCTGATGTGATAGTCCAGCATCTTCGAGGAGACTACTAGTAGCTTACAACGCTCTACGAGATGATGTAGTTAGCTATCAGAACGGTAGACTGCACCTTGTTTCTACTGGAGAGTCACTGAGCACACAATTTGGACGAGGAGGTATGAAGAGCGGCCTCAAGTCGCTACGGCTGCAATAGTAACTATGTTGTCGATATCATTGATGAATCTTGATGTGTATTTAGACATATTGAAGTCTCTACTAGATAAGATTGTTGAGAAGAGCAATATTGAAGTTTCTTCTCAGATGCTGAAAAAAAGAGCAAAAACTATCCATAGAATCACAAGTTGGAGAGATATCGTAGATACTGCGTCTATCAAAGCCTTCTTCGCCTACAGAAGAATTCATTCACTCTACGTGAACATGTGTTCATACCGTTGGGGGATGAGAGAATCCGAATATGGAAGCCGTGAATGATATACCTACTAGACAGGTTAGAGTACGTGGACCGTGCAAGAGACAAGAGCATGCTCGTCAAACCTTTCTTGTTGTCAAGCCCTCCAGCAGTTCAGAACCCGTACCGGCTGAACAAGCTGGTCCAAGTGGACCCCCTTGACTGATTCAATTGAGGATTTGCAAGATGAATTCATGGCTGAACGTGACACAACAGCTTCTTCCGAGGACGAAACCGAGTTTATGCAGAGAGATTTCTAAGGGCACCAGTATGCTTCATGGGATATGTCCCAATCCGTTTCCGAAGGTCTTGCAAGCTGGTCTCATCAATCTGAAGTAACAAGCTTGTTCGAATTTGTGTAGTTCACAGTTCAGACTATTTTTCTAAGCTTCAGCCTACGTTTTGAAAGAATATGGCTATTTTACATTCTCAAGCATGCCAGTAGATTAGAGCTACAGTTCAGGTTCAAGGTTACACTTCTATAATTCAGGTACGAACATCGGAAAGCTTATGTGCAGTGTTTATTTTCGATCTTGGGACTTAGTACCCAAGGCCCCCCATTGTTTTCTTTAGTTGAACAGGTTTTGTATCCGAGCTTCTAAGTGGAGCAACAAACTTTTAATTTTGTATATCCGAGCTTCTAACTGGAGCAATGAAAGGTATTTATTCAACTGATGAGTTTTCCATCTGCATTTTCAACTGTAATCCCGAGTGGTTCTTTGAATCCGGAATTGGAGGTCTTGGATACATACTGCCTTCCCCTTCAGCGTTATGCCTTCAGCTCCGCTATGTAATTAAACATACTGAAAACAGAAGAATCGTAAGTGCAAAAATTAGCCACAACGTAAGATCAGAATTTCTGATTTTGTGCCGGGGGTTGAACCCGATCAGCTGCCATCTCAGCGCACAAAATTCCGCTACCGAAAGAGCCACAAGAATTAGAGACTATCCCGGTAAGGGAACAAGAAAACCAAGCATTTCATACATCAAGAACTAACTTCAAGTGCTCAGTTTAGTGTAAACTTTAAACGCATGATCTCTTTATTTCCGTAAGAGGAAGGTGCATAATGCCAATACACACGCACAGTACATTCCCAAAGGGAAAGGTAAATACATCGGAAGGCCAACACTGAACGCACCCAAGCTGAAAGCGAAAATGAAATATCGTTCAGGTCGTACCGTTCACGATGTCTGCATACTGTGCCTCATCCCATCTGGCTCAGAATCGGCCGAGCTACTAGAGGTATCGATTCTGAATCGTCGTAAGTCACTCAATCTAGCTACCTGGTCCAAACCTGCCAGGAATTACTGAACATGTGGAATATAAAGCAATTTGATGTTTTCCAGTTGCCTTATATGCGCATTAATGACAAACATTGCTACAAGTTGCCATATGTTACCGTACGACGAGGAACGGTGAACGTTCTGGATATGGGATAATGGGATCCCAGAAACGAGTGCCAAGAAACAAGTCAACTCTCCCTTTCATGGTGACATGATCACGTATACCTCACCGGCCGGCATTACGTGTGGGACAACTGGATGTTGAGTAGAATGTGTCATACTGTATCTGTTCTCACTGTGACTTTGCTGATGCCAGTAACAGCCCAGCTTGTAGATGTTGTCCTGGCACCGAACCACTGTTAAACTGTCTAAAACCGAAATCGTATCCAAAAACGTGAAACCGAATAAAAACTGGAAGGAAACTATTAATCTGAAACCAAATCACTTTAGGACCGATCCGGAAGTTCCTGTTCTGTTCTTAGACTAGTCGGTTTGCTTCTGACGTGAACCAGGGCCGAGCACTAGCAGACCGGGAACCTGCCCAGTGGATAATCGAAATGCCTTATTCCGAGCCCTGTTACCGTATCAGTAAATTATATAAACAATCATCAGAGGCAACTCTATTGAAGTCTATTTTTCATCTATCGGAGTCTTATCTCACATGTACAGACACAAGACACGATTGCACGGATCCTTTGTCATGATCAAGAAACAGTGCCATCAACACACCCTCCCTTCTTTCTTTTCGCCCCGGATCCTACTCTCCTTCGAATTCCTATCTGGTTACTTTCCTAAGCTTCCACTTCTCTCCCTGTACGCCGCCAATCGGGCTTTTTCTCCTCGACTGTCACAGTGAAGGACTCAACGGAACCTCATGGATCCACTCTTATGGACATCTCGTGCCGACAATTATGGGAAGCTATTTGATACGTAAATGACAATCCATATCGAAATCATGCCTTGTAGATCCTAATCACCGGAACAATCAACAGTTCCTAGCTGTAGACTTGGCTATGGGCACTGCCACAATAAAACTGGCTTTATTGGAGTCATTATCCATGTTCAAGTCTTGTCCGCTCAGGACAAGCTTGTTGCTTAGAACAGGTCCACTCTAGGTGCTCGATTCACTTCAGAGCACCTGCTGAGCCCTGCACTCTATCCATAATATTTTCTGGAAAGGACCTCGTCTGTGCGTTTCTCGAGTTCATTGTCTGAACAAGGTATGAACATTCCAGGGAGCTGACCACGTTTTCACATCTCTTTAATTCTTTGAATCTCCCGGGAGGTTTCTGGTGAACGATACTAATGCAGAAAGCTAGTTGCTGAAATGTTTGAGGGTAGATTCTGCGGATAAGTATCTGTACTTTGTACGTGCACATGATCATGACCACATGAAGGTGATTTACAAGTCCTTGTCGTCACGCAAAAACTGAAATTAATGCGTGTATCACACTGGTACTGGGATTTCAGAAGGATGGCGGCTGCAGCTCGGAGCACTCTTTCCGAATCAAGCAACCAAAGTAAAGCTTGTGGAAACACGTCGAAGATACGGCTGCGTCAGCAAAGTTTGGGAGGAGGCAATGCTGTGAAGACTCGTCAGCAGTTCTTGATTCCTATGGCTGCCTACGTCTGCGTTTTTATCTTCTTCCTGCAACTCTTCACGGAGAGCGCTACCGCAGCCCCAGTGCTGGCATCCAGTCTTGGCTTCTGCAAAGATGTTCCAGTGCTCAAGGGGGCCCCCTTACACTGCTGCCTCCCACAGCCCACAAGAGCCCCGATCAGGTTCACATTTCCTCGTGTGCTTGCTGATCGCCATGGCAAGCCCATTTTGAGGGAGAGGAAACCCGCACACATTGCCCAGAAAGATCCGGAGTATGTCAAGAAGTACAATCTGGCCTACGCCAGAATGAAAGCCCTCCCAGACTCGGACCCCAGAAGCTTCCTCAACCAGTGGAAAGTCCACTGCTCCTTCTGCAACGAAGCATTCAAGCAGCGGAATCTCCGGGGCAAAGATACCGGAGTTTTGCTCCAAGTCCACTTTAGCTGGAGCTTCCTTCCGTGGCATCGAATGTACCTCTACTTCCACGAGAGAATTCTAGCCAGCTTGATCAACGATCCTACTTTCGCTCTTCCTTTCTGGAACTGGGACAATGCGATTGACTTCGACGCAGGTATGATCCCTGCCATGTACCTGCCCAAGTTCCCCGTGCCCAACTCCGCCCTCTATGATAAGTTCCGAAACCCCAACCATTTGCCTCCCAAGATTCTCAACCTGGGTTACAGCGCCAAGCTCGAAGCGGAAGGGCAGAATCTGACGGACCAGCAGATCAGATACCAGAATCTGTGCGTCATGTACAACCAAGTCACGACCAAAGTCAGCGCTCGAGATTTTCTCGGTGGCCCGTACGTGGTCGGCACCGATAACACGGCTGCGTCTGCCAACCAGTCAGCAAATGGAACTGTGGGCGAGTCCGGTGGACTGGAAAATGCTCACAACATTGCCCACGAATGGACGGGCTTGATCAACGACCCCGACCATCCCGACAATGAGGACATGGGAAACTTCATCTTCGCAGCTAAAGATCCCATCTTCTACGCTCATCACTCCAACGTCGATCGCCTGTGGGACGTCTGGAAAACCCTCCCCGACAGGATCACCAGGTCGGGAGACAGAAAGCGAACGGACTTCAAGAACAGAGATTTCCTCGACTTCGAATTCACTTTCTATGACGAAAACGGAGATTTGGTGATCAGCAAAATCAGCGATTCTCTAAACAGCGCCAAGCTCGGCTACAAGTTCACTAACGTCAGTGAAGCTGATGATCTGTGGATCAATTACGAGCCTCTCCCTCCCCATAAATCTCCGACACCTCGGCATCCCAAGGATTACCCCCCAGCGGTCCCCAATGGAGACAACCACATCACTATGGATCCCATCAGCTATAAGCTCGGCCGTCGCGCTCCCACAATCAAAGACCTCCAAGGAAAGGAGCTGAAGAGCATCTTTCAGTTGCAGGAGAACGTCTTGTTTGAGAAGGTGAAGATACCGCAGGGCTCTTATGCCCGATTTGATGTGTTCATCAACTATCCAGCAGCCACCAGGAAGACTCATCTGTACATGTCCGAGTACGTGGGTACTTTCACCCATCTGCCCAGCGGAATGATCGATACGAGCAAGTCAGTTTCCGAATCGTCCAGCGAGAAGGGTGAGTTCCTGATTGTTAACATCCGGTTTTCCATCAATGCCGCTCTGAAGAGACTTGGCATTTCGGATTGCCATCAGGACATCATCGTCACCATTGTTTCTAAGGGTGCCAGGAACAGCACCCCAAAAACAGGATTCACTTTCGCCAACCTCAAGCAAGATTTCCAGTGATTGCATACATATGCAGAGAAATGCAGGCGACTTCCAGTATTAATGATCTGCTTGTTACTTTGAATCTGGTGTAGAAGGTCAGCTTACATTCCTTTTTTCTTGTTTTGCCAAAATGTTGACTTCCCTATCCGGAAAACCGTGCATTTAGCTTAGCGCAGTCCGGAGGGGATAAGGCTAAGCGTTACTTCTTTACACAGTGACAGTCGGACTTGTGGGAAACAAGGTAGTGCGGGAATATACTTAGTGCGCAGATTACACTCATGTTCAAGTAGATTCTGGTTAGCTTTTAGGTGTAATCTCATTCAAGTAGATGCCAAATAGGTGTAATCTTCACTCGACGTTCAATAAATTCGTAACGAATTCCATCGGGAAAGAGCTGAACTCGTCACTTCTTCCAAGTCTACAGCTGACTGCCTTGTATTTTCTCTTGTGAAAGTTTGGTTGGATCCGAGGCAAGAGTTCTGGCCAAGTAAATGGATGTTCTGGCAGTGTAATGAAGTCTCATGACATACACATAAGTAGTGACGGAAGAGCCACTACTAGCACCTAGCATGTCACATTCATGGTCGATCGTTATGAAATAAGAAACCCCCTATGTGATGTTGCAATTGAGGTCTGCCGATTAAGCACCCTAGCCAGCTGGTTACTAGCTTGAGGATTTTCTATCTAGCTGTCCTTCGCACTCATCTCATGGTTATTCCCTTCGATGAAGGGATCAGCGTAGAACTGCTTGCAGTTTAATAGTGAGCATAGTCTGGAGTCCTATTTCTTGCGTTTTGTTTTCCAAGAAAGAATCGAAACAGGAGAATAATATTCGGCATTGATCATATGATCATGACCACAGTTTTCGAGTTCAGATTTACCTAGAAGTGGAACATAAATTTTGGATAATGTTTTGAATTATATCTATTTTGGACCTATATTGGAATTCCCATAGGTACTAACTGTGCAATGTACATCACCAGGTTCGAGGAGTACCGGCGTTGCGTTGTGTCATTTCCGGTTCAAAATCGACATTACCAATCTGCCGGAAAATTTGAGATTTTAGTGGAAAGTAGACAAAATTTCCGGCGAAAATGTAATATTTCCGAAATTTCTCTTCCATCCACCGGAAATGTACCGGTTTTCGACAGAAACCTTCCCGAACACTAAGATTCACCAACCTATAGCTATTCTTGCACACCTATGAGACGGAGTTCATGCAACGTTTGATCACGGAAGATACCCATCCAAGTTCGAAGATTCCTAGTTGACTCTTTTTTGCTATGTGTTTATGCCTAGCTACTATCAGTTTTTAAGATTCTGAAATCTTGAAAAATAAGAGTTTTTTTCCAATATCAGATTAACAATCATTGTATATGAGTACTCGTATATGAACAAGATAGATGGTTTTACCTCTGTGCACGATCGTTTTGATCTCGGTGTGACGATTTTGATCGGCCTAACTGTTTTGATCGGTCCAACTGAGAGACATTGGGAGGGATGAAGAGTAGGGACATCGGGGTAGAGACATCGCACCTTACACTCAAGATTCCTTGGACTCACGAACAGAGAGGAAGGATTTACCACGAAGACGAATGAAATAGAGCAAAGCGTCTGTACCTTTTCGTCATAACCTCGTCTAGCGCAAAGATTTCTCATGGATGCAATTTTCATCGTGGTCTCTTTTCATGTAAATCGGATACAAGACCTGATTGGGTTTGTGAATTTCGATTTTGAGGTTGGAGTTCAAGAAACGAGACATTGTGACGAGAGTTGAAAACTGGAATGGGGACAGGAAGTTGGCTGGTGGAGTTGCGAGGTGTCAAAAGGTGAACGTGCGTCATTCTTATCCGCTGCCTCTTAAGAATCTATCGGAGTGGGTAGCGAGACCATCAATGTCGGAGAGCCCGCATTATTTGATACCGGGACAACATTTACGTATTTGAATTCCTCGACTTATCAAACGTTTATAGCTTCGGTATGTTCCTTGAGTCTGCTTGCGGGAGCCCTTCTCGGGCAGTATACATCTTCTTTGTCCGCTCAGCTTTTGATCACCTTGGTTGATGTGGAGTCTCACATTGGTGATTGGACTGTCTTAGTTTGTCAAGCAGAATACATATTACTCTCGAATACAGATTACCCTCCAGAACTTCATGTTCCAAGACCTTCAATGGTCCACAACGGAGTTTCTGTGGCGGTAGTAGCAAGAGTATCATATCAGCTCTGTGACAGAGCTGATAAAGAGAAAAGGTGACTGACACCGAAGGTCAGTCTATACCGACTATACTTAGATTGATTCCTCATTATACTTGAACATGGAACATTTAGTGTAATAGTAGCAATGCATCTGTTACTAGGTTGAAGGGTAAACTCTGCCTTATATCCTAGCCGTGGATATGAAGGGTCAATGAACTTCTCATGTTTTTAGAACCCATCTTACGAATATTTTGTGCCTTTTGCCGTTCGATGTATTCTTGTGTCATATACTCCACACAAGCTCCAGTCTTGAATTATAGTCGTAGTATTTCTTGCGCATGTTCGTGGCCAGATCTTAATAACGAAACCTCTACTGCATTCTTTCTTTATAGATTGGGACTGACTGGGTCCTCTTGTTGACATGCGGAGTAAGACAAGCTCATGAAGTATTGTAAGACTTGGTGCACAAGTCCTGAAAGACTTTAGACACAACTATGTTATGGAGACCCAACCCCAAAAGTCTTTTGACTCTCCCTATATATTGAGAAGGGGCTATGCCACCAAGTAAGTCTCTTTAGTGATACTCTGTTCCTTCTTTGTTTCCTCTTGTGAAGGTTGCGAGAGCCTCCTTCCTTGTTAGAAGGTTTTCCTCCCCTGTTGGAGTGGTGCTATGAATTGGGTTCTTGCTGCCATACATTGTAACATAGTATCAGAGCTTGAGTGAAGGAATTAGAGATTGGAGACATACTGAGGACTCAGATTGCAAGTGGAGGTGTTGCAATTTTTGCACATGGAGATTTCTCTGAAGGCTAAATTCTAATAGGCGTCCTTCCTGTTTGGAGCTACTTTCGAAAATCAGACATCATTTTTCTGGTGCAGCATGGAATGACAACGTTGGTGACAGGTTCTGAATTTCTGAATTGTCCCTCTGCTGTATTTGTTGTGTGTTTTTTTGTGAGAGTTTTCACAATTATAGTCAGTCAACAAGCTTTGACTGCATTTTTTAGGGTCTTCTACTCATTTTTAGCCAAAACGGACTGTGTTTGCATCACACAGACCTACGTCTAGACCTACATCTATATAACCCTAGAATCAACATTTCTATCACTGTGTGAAATTCTGATATGTTCAGAGACACTGTCTGTATCTTTGTTTCTTCGTTTCATACTTCCATCATGAGTAGAATAGATACGTTTTCAGCCATTACCGGTGAGCCTTTAGACAAAAACAACTACTCCATATGGAAGTATCGCATGTCCGCCTTCTTGAAAGGCCAAAGCCTGTTTGGCTTGGTCACAGGGACAGATGCGAAACGCGTTGGAGTTGATACAGATCCTGATGTTGATGCATGGAACGAACGAGCTTGTCAAGCTGTGCATTATCTTTCTTTGTGTGTCTCACTTTCCATGTTTGGTTACATATAGTCTGTTGATACCTCCCAAGACGTCTGGGATGCACTAGCTAATGTTTTCCAGACATCTACCAAAGCTCGTAAGTTACAACTCAAGCATCAACTCTTAGATGTTAAGAAGGGTTCATTGAGCATTACAGATTATGTTTCTCAAGTGCAAGGTCTAGTTGAGCAGCTTAACAGCATAGGGGTGAAAGTCGAAGATGATGATCTCATCCTACACACCATCAATGGTCTTGGGAAAGAGTACAAACCTTTCGAGACTTCCATTGCTGTCAAGGATACTTTTCCCAAGTTCGATGAGTTGATTCCTATGTTAGTGTCAGAAGAGATTCGTCTTCAGGGCAATGGTGGTTCTGTCTCATCACAAGAGCAAGCGTTCTTTGCTGGAGGTAGAGGCAGAGGACGAGAAAAGAGCTTCGATGGTAGAGGTAAGAACCGATTTGGTTCTTCTGGTTGAGGTCAGTTTTCTCAGCAGCAACAGAATCTTCGACCTGACCATTAGCAACAGCAAGCTAAAGGCGGAGGTGAGCAGCGATTCTGTGCATACTGCAAAACCAAAGGTCACGTGATCAAGACCTGCTTCAAGAGGCAAACAGACATCAGGTCTGGTAAGCTTCCACAGCAAAACTATGTGTCGACAGAGGGACCTTTTTCAGATAGCAGTCTTCTAACGATGGCACATGTCATGGGTTCCATGAGCAAACCTGCTGATGAGTGATTTATTGATTCTGGAGCTTCAAACCACATGACAGCACATGGTGAATGGTTCAGCCAGAAGGAGCCATTGAAGACACCAGCAATAGTCTATACTGGTGATGATACCCCGCACAACATTACACATATGGCTACAGTTCCTCTATCTGTTGCATCTTCAAACATTTCTGCTTTGAGAGATGTACTATATGTGCCCACCCTTACTAGGAATCTTGTCTCAGTAGGTCAGATGGTGGAGCAAGGTTATCAAGTTCGGTTCAACAGCAAGGGATGTATTGTTGAAACCAGTGATAACAATGTAGTTGTCAGAGGGTCAAGAGTAGGAAGGTTGTTCAAATTGGATGCTGTTCAACTTCAACTTCAAGCTGCGATGTTTGTTCATACCTCTGGAGTCTCATATTTGGAGATGTGGCATAAGAGAGTAGGTCATATGAACTATCAGCGGTTGAAGACCTTACCTACGTCAGAGTTAGTTACAGGTCTTCCCAAGTTCACATCTCCTATCCCATCTCAGATTTGTGAAGCTTGTCAGTTTGGCAAGTAGGCTAGGCAACCATTTCGTCATCAGGGCACTAGAGCTTCCAAGGTGTTGGAGTTGATACATTCTGATGTATGGACTGCATCTCAAGCAAGCTTGAATGGTTCTCAGTACTTCGTCTCGTTCATAGATGACTTCTCGCGATTTACTTGGGTCTACTTCCTCAAGGCCAAGTCAGACGTCTTTGATGTGTTTCAAACATTCAAGATCCTAGTTGAGAAGCAGTACAATCATTGCATCCTACGGCTCCGTTCGGATGGAGGAGGCGAGTTCATCTCTCGCCACTTTGACACTTTTTTGCAAGAGCATGAGATCAAAAGAGAGGTCACGTGTAGCTACAGTCCGCAACAGCATGGTGTAGCAGAGAGGAAGAATAGACACATTGCGGAGTTAGCACGTGCAATGCTGAACGAGAAGTCTATGCCTAAGTGTTATTGGGCGGAAGTTGTTGCCTGTGCTGTCTACCTCATGAACCGTGCACCAACTGCAGCGGTACATAAGAAGGTATTGGTAGGCATGAAACCAGACCTCTCATGTCTCAAAGTGTTTGGTTATATATGTTTTGTACATGTACCAGATGAAAGACGCAGCAAGCTGGACCCGAGAGCTGAGAAGTGTATCTTCTTAGGCTATGCTTCTGATACGAAGAGATATAGGTGTTATATCCCAACTTCGAGGAGACTGCTTATCAATAGAGATGTTGTTTTTGATGAGTTGTTATCTTGGTATCAGTCTACGTCAGGGTCTGTTGCTGTTTCACATGTTCTATCCTCTGTCCAACCAATTCAGGTTGGTTCTACAACCACTCAAGCCACTAGTTCAAGTAGTGGTAATAGTGTTGTATTTGATCCAGTGCGCGTGAGAACTCCTTGGTCTGGCCAAGTCCTCGTAGTTGCTATACCTTCAGTTCAGGTCCCTCCACCTGTTGTTCAACCTATACAGGTTGCACATTCCAACAGCTCTCCAGTGTTGCAGCAGATGATCAATGAGCAGCGAAGTGCAGATATTGTACATGCTTTTGACGACCATGTCAGCAGCTCCCAGCCAAATCAGAGATCTGAAGCTGGACCATCAAGTCAATCTGATTTGCGGAGGTCCACTAGAGCAAGACATCCTGTGCAACGTTTTCAGTGTGAAAGGTTTCTTGGCTCAACATCATGCATCCATGGTGAATGTCGTACATGAGCAGGAACCGAATTCTCTTGAGGAGGCGATGCATCAAGAAGAATGGGTGCAAGCCATGCAAGTTGAGCTTTCAGCTTTGCACAATCAGCAGACTTGGGAGTTGGTTGATTTACCTTATGGTAAGAAAGCTATTGGTTGTAGATGGGTTTACAAAGTCAAGAGAAATTCAGATGGTTCAATCCACAGACATAAGACGAGACTTGTGGCTAAAGGATATGTGCAGCAGTATGGCCTTGACTTTGAGGAAACCTTCAGTCCGGTAGCCAAGATGACTTCGATACGTACCCTTGTGGCATTGGCTACAAGTAAAAGGTGGCAACTGCATCAAATGGATTTCAATAATGCTTTCCTGAACGGAGATCTGCAGGAGGAGGTCTACATGATGCAACCCCCTGGATACGAAGACCAAAGGTATCCAAATAAAGTTTGTAGACTCCAGAAGTCCTTGTATGGGCTTAAGCAAGCTCCAAGAGCTTGGAATGCCAAGATTAACTCGTTTCTACTATTGCTTGACTTTCGTCTTTGTAGTTCAGACTCCTCATTGTACTCTTTGCAGGTCGATGATAACACAGTACTGATCATCATCTATGTAGATGATCTTGTTATCACTGGTACCTCTAAGAGCCTTATCAAGCAAGTGAAAGATCAGCTGAAAAGAGAGTTTGATACGAAAGATCTAGATGAGCTGAAGTACTTTCTAGCTATTGAGTTCATCAAGGATGGAGGTGATACATGGCTGTTACAGAGACAGTATGCTTTGAATAAGCTAGAACAGTTTGGGATGACAGCTTGTAAGCCTATCTCTACCCCTCTTGCATCTTCTCTGAAGTTGAATGCTGAGGATGGTGAGCTATTAGCAGATCCTAATTTCTATAGACAGATTGTAGGCAGCCTGATCTACTTGATCATTACTACACCTGATCTAAGTTATGCTGTAGGTCTAGTTAGTCAGTTCATGCAGGCACCTAGGAAACCTCATCTTGATGCGGTTCGACGGATTCTACGATACGTGAAGTTCACAATCCAGTATGGACTTCACTACGCAGCGGGTGGCCCTCTCTTGTTACATGGTTTTACTGATGAGACTGGGCAGGAAGTGCTCAAGATAGAAGATCTACGTCAGGTTTCGTCTTCAGCCTTGGAGACTCTGATGTTAGTTGGCAATTGAAGAAGCAACCTACAGTTGCTCTGTCATCGACTGAAGCAGAATATAGAGGTGCCACTAATGCTACGTGCGAATCTGTTTGGCTTCACACCTGACTGAAAGATATGGGTGTGGAATTTTCTGACCCTGTTGTTTTACACACATACAATATCAGCAATATTAAACTTGTTTCTAATCCTGTTTTCCATGCTAGGACCAAACATATAGAGGTTCATTATCATTTTATTCGAGAAAAAATATTGGCTGGAGAGATAGATCTGAGATATGTACCTACAGGTGAACAAGTTGCTGATATATTCACTAAAGCTTTACCTAGAGATAAATTTGATATTTTCAGATTATGTCTAGGTGTTAAAGATATTGATATGAGCTTGAGGGGGATTGTTGACATGCGGAGTAAGACAAACTCATGAAGTCTTGTAAGACTTTGGACACAACTATGTTACGGAGACCCAACCCCAAAAGTCTTTTGACTCTCCCTATATATTGAGAAGGGGCTCTACCCCCAAGTAAGTTTCTTTAGTGATACTCTGTTCCTTCTTTGTTTCCTCTTGTGAAGGTTGCGAGAGCCTCCTTCCATGTTAGAAGGTTTTCCTCCCCTGTTGGAGTGGTGTTATGAATTGGGTTCTTGCTGCCATACATTGTAACACCTCTTCCAGTAGTAAGGTATCCTGTCAAACAACATTACTATTCTCCGTGCAAGCGCACTGATTCTACCACTACTCAAAGAACGGGAGTTTGCCTGAGATGCGCCGGACCGACGAGGTCCTGCTGAGTTGGTAAACTACTCAATTTCCATTGATCACTCTTCCTACTCAAACCTCTCTGCATGGTGCTGGTGAAGTCAGAGACAAGGTTCAGGTACATGCAGTGAGAAGTGTGTTTTACCTGCATGCTCTTAGTGTAATCGGTGGTAGTTGGGTCTTTTTAGTGTAACCTACTCATTACCCACAGCTGCCTGAGTGACCTTTATTCAGAGAATTGCCTCTAATTTTCTTCACGGTTGATCATGGCTGCTCGATTGCTTGTTTGATTACTTCAGAGTGCTTACTGGTTCAAAGGTCACATTCCTGTAGTTCTCGTCATTTCCTTGAATAACTCACTCTTGATGCACTTTCACACTTTTTTCTTCTGTTCTGCATTAGAATCGTCATACACCTAGATCTGTCCACTGCAATGATACATGCCATCTTTCCTGCACTTCCATACCTGGGGAACCATCTCTGGGAATGTGCTTCGTCCTACACATTCCCATCCGTCCGAACTGAACTGACGCATAGCAGTAACAGCATTAGGATTCCACTCACATGCATAAACATGTCGAGCACCTGCCTTGATCAACAAGGGTAGAACATAATACCCAATGCCCGCAAACAGATCGACAACTGTTGCACCTTGGCATTGCATCTTTGCTAAATAGAGTTTCTCTGACACATTTCTCGACGAAAACATGCATTTCGTGGCGTCGAAACAGAACAATATTCCATTTTCCTTGTGCTCTACCCAACCATCTTTCTCATACAACAGCTGCAGCTGGCTGTCTCTAGTTCCTGTTGCAGCGATAGGTGCCTGTCGAGCTAAACGATTCACACCCAAGACACCGCAATGACCCTCCATAATTCTTCTCCCACAAATGACCAAACGCTGCTAGTCAATGATCCTGCTGGAAGTACAAGCAGATCGCCAAGGCGCTCCCACTTCTTCAGGAGCTCCTGGAGTAACGACAGACACATACCGTGTTGTTTCAACACCGCAGAAACTGCTTCTTCCATTCTCGCAAAGGGCGAACTAGACTGCTTAGTGCGAACGGACATTTTCATCTTCAACACTTCGCCTCTACAAGCGAATAGTGTTTTCAGAGCCTGGTCCTTAGTGAACCCCTTAGTTTCTTCAGAGAAAGAATCAGCGATCACCTCTTCGTGCAAGAAATCACACTGCCCTGAGAGGAAAGCGGCCCCTGACTCAAGAATTGGAAGCGCGACGGACCTCTCTGGTCCAGGACTCTGGACCTCCGCCTAGTGTTCAACCAACCGAGCTGTTTCAAAGAATCCTTCGCCAGCTTTGCAAGATAAGAATCGATCTTCAGTAAACTCAAGGGCTTACCCTCTGATCCGTTCGGCTCCACAAGAAGGGGCTGAAATATCTTCAATTTTGTGCCTGATTCCCTCCATAGCAAAGGTTCCAGTTTGGGTTTAACGGTGGACTGAAGTGCGTTCCGAATGCAAAGCAAGCTGCACCTCCTCCGACAGCTAGAAAAGTATCACCAAACAAAGTGATAGTGTGCCTAACGAGCAGACTTCACTGCCCCAATCAACTTGCAATCTGACCCACACCAGCCTTGCAGTATGTAAAAGGACGAGGTCCTTATCTTTCTTGATTGGGCATCCACCATTCACTGCCACAAGATTACCCCCAATGCCTGTCATGGTGTGTGAAAACCGAGGTGATGGAGGAATTCCTCCAGCTTTCACCTGACTCCACTGAAGAGTTGCGAGATCCAGTACATGCAAATCACCATGGACTTTGTTTCCTTCACAGACCACCGAAGAGAAAAAGGTAATAACCCACAGCAACTAACGAGTGCGAATGGCGCGCAGATGGAAGTTCTCCCCCACAGATTATCAGTGACGAAGTCCACGAAGCTGTGTCCAGCATGTATAAGTCGCGTAGTGCCTGGGTGCCAATCAGACCCCCATAGACATAGATTCTAGAACTCACAACAGCAGCAGCATGGCAATGCCTGGGCAAGAATTCAACGCCTTTGACATCTGGGAACTTCCACTCGAATGCTTTGAGATCGAGAACACTGACAGCATTCAAGACGCGAGATGGATCCCTCCTGCCGCCCATAACAACCATCAGGTGCCTTACTCTTGAAGCTGTGTGTGCCATTATTGGCGGGGGAAAGGCCTCTGTCCCAAGTAAACAACAACTTCTCATCTCGTTCTTTGTTTCTAAGAAACTACTCACCTCCCTCGTCT
This sequence comes from Asterella californica, assembly GCA_036924285.1. NCBI lineage: Eukaryota > Viridiplantae > Streptophyta > Marchantiopsida > Marchantiales > Aytoniaceae > Asterella > Asterella californica. The sequence goes on along the minus strand of JAYKYS010000006.1, from coordinate 26,173,790 downwards.
ACATCATTCACACGGCAATTACAGAATGGATTCCTCCGGTCCTCAAGCACGTTATCCCGGTCCCCTGAGTCGGATGAAAATATACTATGAATTCCGGACGTAAGGACTTTAACTACAGTCAAGTAGGTACGATACTCAGCGCGTCTGCATTACAGAACATTCTTCCCCTCCATGCCACTCGCACAAGTTTCCTGCATTATGAATAGCGATCATGACCATGTACTCACCGTTGATATTAGTATTCTGCTTATTACAACCCTCAGATACGTTTTCTCCAAAGGTACTTAATTCAGGTCTACCTTACGTCACTCCCATATTTTGCTCTAGGAGGGATTTTTCGATACAGTGGGAACACTCGACAGATGGTACTCTACCCTCTTGAAGAGCAAATAAGAGGGAAAGTAACTTTGAACAGTCCGGGACTTAAGAACTTCTCTACTTCTCATTTTAGATTTTTAGTCCTCTTAATAGATAGTTGCGTCATCTCTAACATGGACAAAGCGGCTAACAATTTGGTGTTCATATGTAAAAAGCTCTACATTTGAAACTTTACACAACGAACTGACTTGCTTGACGGGCACTCAGGTGAAGACAGTAAACATTCCTCGAACAGAGATATTAGCTCATCATTTCTTCTTCCTGCAGAAACATCGGGTTTCAGCCAAAACCCTCTCAAACAATCCTGACATTCTTCTGCACTGCTTGGAAATTCCGCAAACAGTCTGTTAAACCTCCCTTCATTCATGCAGCCGCTTCTACATCCCTTACTGACTTGTCTCTCTGGCTTTGCGATGCCTCGAAAGCCCTCTTCCCTACAGTTGAGGAACTGAGGTCTCCTTTGCTGGAAAACTATCGTGGATATCTGCTACTAACAGTTGGATCATCACTAGCTCCGCACCGATCTTGAAAGTCATCAAGTACTTCAACAACCGTAGAAATTCTCAGGAAAAATTGACTTTTCATACGATCATACGATTTCTCCTCTCTCTACACTGAGATTGATCTTTCTCACCTCTAAAGCGTATCGAGCAGTTAGTGCAGATGGGTTTTAATGAAATTTAATCTCCACGCTACCCTGGCTCTAGATGGCTGAAGTCTCTAGAGGAGCTTGATAACATCGAATAAAAACCATTATGAAGTAGATATTGTCTCCGACCTAACTCATTGTGTCTCCGACCTAACTCATTGGCTCAGTTTTCTCCTTGACAATCTGTTTCTAATTTTTGGTAATACAGTTCATCAGCAAAAGATAGACATTCCCATGGTACTAATTGTGTGGTCTACCTTGCTGATTTCTACCTTTACACATACAAGCGCCAGTACATGCAACGAATGGTGGCTATAGGTGCTACCTTCTCCTATAAATTCGCTCTGTAAGGTTCATAGACTCTTAGATGCGATCTTTGTTATTGAAATTCCGGACTTCCATGCTTTTATATACTTAGACCAAAGCAGGATGGGAGGCAGGATCTATCCCAAACCTTGCCAACTAAACAAGACCTGCACACTTCTGTGATAAGAGAAACCATCCTCGTTTTCATATACCATTCATTTATGATATGAGTTACAAAGGAGTAACACTAACACCACCAATAGGAGAAGATTTGTTCTTGGACCTCTCGTGCTTCACACACATTAGAATCGTCATACATCTAGATCTGTCCACTGCAATGATACATGCCATCTTTCCTGCACTTCCATACCTGGGGAACCATCTCTGGGAATGTGCTTCGTCCTACGGGTGATGTGTGGCTCTCATGTCTACTTACCACATGACGTCAAGTACATGCTCGTGTGCTGCTGCTTCAGATGAGACTAGTGTCTTGAGTACACGACGTGTGTTGATCAATTTTTATGAGTATCACGGTTGTCACGATTTTGTTGGTTTTGACACGGCTGTTGTTGTCAATTGTCGTGTTGTCTGTCAGAATTGCTGCTGCTTGCTCGTTCATGACACTGAAAAAGACGGTGGTCCGTTTATTGCAGCCAAAGCAATGGTCGTTTGAGTTTGGATCAGGAGGTCGTTGTGGGATTGATTCCATCCGGATTGATTGTTGTTCCGTGACTGGTTGTAAGATCATTGTTATCGACATCCTGCAAAATGTGTAGTGGACGATTCGGCCGCACTTCAATAAATCGTGTAACCAAGCCGCGATCCGGGGGCACGTAGTGCTTGTCGAATTCTTTTTCCGTTTTTTGCATCGAGTCGATGTTCGCTTGACATTTTATCAAGGCCGTCAGCCTTTTCATGATGGTGGAGGAGTGCCTCACTATTTTGGGTATTCATTTAATTTTATTAGGTGCTGGCTTCCCTCGCCGCACACGCATAAAAGAGCTTGGGGTAGGAAAAGTCGAACTACCCCTTAAATCCTTGGCTCTGTCCCTTGGGCGAGTGCCTTTTGGCCGTTTTATTTAATTTAAGGTTTTTTCCAAATTAGGAGTTATTTAAATGACACATGCAGACTAAAACCTCCTGCATAGGTAGCCTTTAGTTAGGCACACTAAGTTCTCGACTTTTTGGTAATATTTTAGCCTGAGCAAATTAGTAGTCAACTGGCTACCTTTTGCCAAAAATTGACACAAGCTTCAGATAAAAATCGAGCTGTTTGAGTAAGGCGGGATCATAATCAGCATGTCGGAATAGTTTAGTAGGGTAGAACAACAAAACAAAGGGCCCCAGGGGACTGTCAGACAAAAAAAGGAAAAAACCCGATGCTTTCAAAAAAAGAAAAAACCTGACAGGAAAACTGACAAAAATGATGGACATCGAACACTTCATGGTCTCCTACTAAAGCAAGAAAGTGATGAAGTCATGAAAGACAATTCGGATTTGTTTGCATAGCCTGAAAAAAGAGATGATAATTTTGAGACATGTTACCCATCAAGATAAGTATTTCTTCTTGTGCATCGATTATGATGCCTGGTGAAACAAGTTGTTGAGACAAAGATTTAAAGTTGTTGACATGTGTGGTCATAGATCCGTTCGTCTTGGTTCTGAAAATAAAATGAAGACGAACGGTCTTTGCAGTTCTTTCAAATGCATCTATGTAACCATGTCTTGATCGGCAAAGTTGTTGGTCAAGGTAGTTCAGCAGCGGTCTTGCAAGAAAGAATATGTCTTGCAACTGAATTCTCGTAGTCGTTGATTGCCATGAGCGCATTCTTGTTTTTACGATTCTAATCAATAATGCTTCCGGAGCCCGTGGTTCTGATTGTTGCTGCTGTTGCAACAGATCGATAAACCAATCCATAGACCACTCTCAAGAACATTCTCTAAGTTCAAACAAAACGTAAATTTATGCTTCGAGTAGTTGAAGAATGTTCTAACGAATCGCATCCAACTTTCTATATTGAAAGAAGCAGTCATCGTGCGTAGTTGTGTCCATTGAGATTGAAATCGTCCGTTTTAGCATTGCATCGATGCGTGCGCAGAGAGCGTCCTCTGTGCTGCCATCAAAACGTCCTCTGATCGCACTCAACCTTGGCCTAAAATGTTAGTGGAAACTTATGTTTATCTCAGACTAAAAAGATACCATGTAAGAAAATACTATTTTCTAATGCTTAACCAAGAGCTCAAGAGAAAGAGAAAAAAGTCTAGTTTTAAAAGAGAATAAATAAATAATGAGTAAGGTGCCAAAGCATAAGCATTATTTACAAAAAGAGAAGGAAAGAGGAAAGGATCTCACCTTTCGTAACTGCTCAAATAGCCCAAAGGAAAAACTTAAACGTAAATAGTTGAGGAAGGACTAACTAGCTACGGCCACTTCCTCGCTGTAACAGCCAGGAAAGTGTCCCTTGGTCACACATGGTGATTGTACTAAGAGAGAGGAGGGGAAAAGTCCTCGAGGGCCTTTCTCTTCGAATACGCACAATAAGCTCCAACAGTTTGCGAGCTTTGAATTTTAGCATGTTAACCTTTTCCGTTCCTTATGGAGAAAACTTGACCTATCCCACGCTGAAGTAGTCTTTATTATACCCCATATCTAGCTTAAGACTTTATTACCCATGAAAATGTTGATCCAATCCTGTCGATAGAAACCATGAGTTAGTGTGCATGCATAAAAGTTCAAGAATAATCAGTAGAAACAGCCAAAAGTGACCAGTGAAGTGACTGTTCCAAAACCGAATTATGCTCCAAGTCTCTCAGAATATAGAACTTTATCTATCACAACAGAATACTACGAGCCTATTAGATCAAATAACAGATCAGCTTGTTAAAACTAATTAGAAGGAGAACTTAACAGGAATATTCTGAGATGAAATATGCACAGCTTTACTTAGACTTCAGAACTGGTACAGACAAAAGGACCTCAACTCATACTACTCTACAAAGAATGTGGGTTAATATACTACTGATACATAACTGTTGTCACTCAAAGTGACTTATCTTACTGCTGTCACAATGCTTCTCACGTTAAAGTCATGTCACAAGTCATCTCTTCTTTTTTTTCTTTTGTCTTTTAACCTTCCGTAGAGTTTAGATGTGACACTCTAATGATATTTAACACCCTCCTTCATTAGAGCATCACTTCTTTCATACCTAGTAAATCTCTAATATGTACAAACTTAGCTTTGGTAAAGCTTTGGTAAAAATATCAGCTAGCTGGTCTTCCGATGGACAATATTCCAGTTTGACTATCTTAGCTTCAATTTTCTCCCTGATATGATGTAACCTAGTCTCCAAACCTTTTGTCCTTTCTCTGATAAACCTGTTGTTAGCAAAGAACATTGCACTCTGATGTAACCACATGTAATACTGTAGGTCGAGATATCTTTTCTCTCATCTCCAGCAATAAATTCCTTAATCATATCAAGGTTATAGAACCATCACTAAGAACAATATATTCAGCTTCAGTTGAAGACCTTGCTACTGTATTCTGCTTCTTGCTGCTCCAAGTGATAGTTCCACCTGAACATAAGTTGAAGCATGCACCTGATGTGGATTTTCTGTTGCTAGTATCTCCAGCCCAATCACTATCACTGAAACCATGAAGTTCACTTCTCTCCTCCTTAAATACAAGACCAAGATTGATAGTATCTTTCAGATATCTCAGAATTCTCTTTGCAACAACCCAATGAGATGAATTTGGACAATGCATAAATTGACTTAGCCTCCCAACATCATAACAAATATCAGGTATTGTGTGGATGAGATAGTGAGTTTACCAGTCAATTTTCTGTACAGATATTCTTCAATGATATTGTTACATGTTGTCTCCTCAAAACCACTTTCTTGTTCCATATGTGTTGCTGATGACTTGCAATCTTCCATCTGAAACTCTCCAAATATAAACTTTATGTATGCTTGTTGTGAAAGGATAATAAAGTCCTCCATCTGTCAGATATCAACACCAAGGAAGAATCTTGCTAAACCCAAATCAGACATCTCAAACCTCTTGCTGAGTTCTTCTTTGAGTAGTAACACCAACTCCTTATCACTTCCTTAGATTAAGATATCATCCACATACGATGAGTATGATCCTCTTTGAGTTATCTTTCAAGACATAGAGGTTTGGATCCAACTCTGATCTTCTGAGTTCATGGCTGTGTAGAAACTCATGTATCTCAAAATACCAAACCTTTGGTGCTTACTTTAATCTATATAAGGATTTTCTGAGAATGCACATATGATCCTTCTTCTTTTTCACTTCAAATCCTGGTGGTTGAACCATGTAAACTTCTTCTTCTAACTCTCCATGAAGGAAAGCTGACTTCACATCCATCTGATGTATTTCCCAGTGATAATGATCAGCAAGAGCCATTACAAGTCTGATTGGATCTCATTTTGCAACTGATGCAAAAGTTTCTCCATAATCAATCCCTTCTTGTTGTTGAAATCCTCTTGCTACTAACCTTGCTTTCAGCTTGTCAACTGAACCATTTGATTGTAGCTTGGTTTTGTAAATCCATTTGCATTGGATGGCTCTTTTTCCTCCTGGTAGCTTAACCAAATCCCATGTATGATTTTGAGTATAATTTTGTACTCCTCTTGCATAGCTTGTCTCCAACCAAGGTCTTTGTTAGCTTCTTCAAATGTAAGTGGAACATCCTCCTGAATATTTTCAGCAAGTCCACAATAATCATCAAGCCTTGCTGATCTCCTTACTTGAAAATCTGCTGCATGTTGTAAGTCATTTCCTTTAACTTCATGAATACTTGGTAACTCAGATTCAGAATTTGGTTGAAACTCAACTTGCTCTTCACTAGGGTTAGTGAGAGATGTTGACTGCTCCAAGTCCACCTCAATATCAGATTTATCCGATTCTGAATTAATCTGATCCTCACTTGTAGATAGCTTAAATCTGAATGTATCACAAGTTTCTTTCTCATCTTCCATCAGATCAGAATCCAACTCAGAGAATCTAACATCTCTGCTAATGTGAGTCATTTTTTTTACTGATTGTATACTTTGTAGCCCTTGGTTTGCTCAGCATAGCCAAAAATATACACTTCTCAGATTTTGCATCCAACTTCTGCCTCTTCTCATCATTGATGTGCACGTAAGCTGTGCACCACAAAAATCTTGAAGTGAGACACATCTGGTTTCACTCCTGTAAATATCTCTTCACGTGTCTTGTGCTGCACAGCTGTTGTATATGCTCTGTTCATAATGTAAACAGCTGTGTTGCAAGCTTCAGCCCAAAAATAATTAGGAAGATTCTTGACCTTCAGCATGGATCTGCCACTTTCCACAATCACCCTATTTTTCCTTTCAGCTACACCATTTTGTTGTGGAGTATAAGTTGTGGAAAGTTGTCTTTGAATACCATGCTCTTCACAAAACTGAGTGAAAAGATTAGAACAATATTCTCCTCCTCCATCTGATCTAAACACTGTAATCTTCTTGCCACTTTGATTTTCTACAAGAGCTTTGAACTTCTTGAAGTATTCAAATACTTCAGATTTCTGTTTCAAGAAATATATCCATGTCTTTCTGCACGCATCATCAATAAATGTCAGAAAGTACTTACAACCTCCAATAGAGCTTGTTTGCATGGGTCCATAAACATCTGAATGGACCAAGGCTAACAACTCTTTTGTTCTTGCACCTCCTTCCTTTGGAAAGCTCTTTCTGCTTTGTTTTCCAAATATACATCCTTCACATATATCTCCAGTAGTTGGTAGCTTCATCCTTGGTAGTCCTTCCACCATATGATTCTCTATCATATGTTTCAGACTTCCAAAATTCAAGTGTGCAAATCTCTGATGCCAAAGGCTTGCTTGATTATAAGAATCAACAACCATAGAGACTTCTTGGACTTGAGGCTCGACATTCAAGATATATCATCCTGACTTTTGTTCTCCCTTCCTGAAGCAATAACTCTCTGATGATGTGAAGCATGCATTATTTGCACCTTTGTATCATCAAAAATCACCTTCATTCCATGATCTGTGATTTTTCCAATACAAAGCAAGTTCTTAGTGAGTTTGGAATAAAGAGTACCTCTTGTATACTCTTCAGATCTCCTTCATTTGTTTTTACTGTCACAACTCCAGTACCTTGAACTTCACATCCTGTAACATCAGCTTGAGTAACCGTAGAACCTGCAGTTGCTGAAAAGTCCTTCAAGAGTGATCTTTGGCTGGTCATGTGCTTAGAAGCACCAAAATCAATGTACCAATTCTTATCTTCTGTTGTTATAGATATCAAGCTGGTAATAAACATATTACCAACATCCTTCTCTTCTTGTGCATCTCCTTGAAAAAACAAGAAAAAACAAGTTCTCAACTTCTTTCTGCACTCTTCAATCCTATGTCCTTTCTTCTTATACCTTGATACCTTGATGTTTGTACTCTGATACCATGTCAAAACTGAAACTGTACTCCAAGTCTCTCATAATATAGAACTTTATCTCCCACAATAGAATACTACCAGCCTATTAGAACTGATAACAGATCAGCCTGTTAAAACTAATCAGAAAGAACTAAACAGAAATATTCTGAGATGAAATACGCATAGCTTTACTTAGACTTCAGATCTGGTACAGACAGAAAGGGCCTCGGCTCTTACAGAATGAGCAGAAAATTGTGTCTTGATTTCCTGAGTAGGAAGACCCATGTTTTTGAGATTGCTGCTCCTCTCTTCTGTAAGTCTCACCATAAAAGCAGATCCTTGATTTTCTGAGGGAAAAACTTTCTGATCAGCTGCTCTTCTTCATGTAGTAAACTGCACAACTCCTCATAAGTTGGCATACTCTCCTTTCTGTATATCAGAAACAAAATGAAAATATGGAGTACTAAGACTATTCAAAGTTATAGAAAGCAGATCTTCATCACCATATGTCTCTCTTGCTCTAGTTAGCTGCACATAAATACCATCTATCTTCTCAAGGTGCTCATGAATATATGCACCCTCATCCATCTTGATAGAGTGTAAATCATTCTTCAACTTTATCACTCTATTTTTGCTCACATTATCATATCCGATAGCTAGCTTCTCCCAAGCTTCTCTTCCTGTATCACAAGTCTCAGTAGTAAGTCTGATACTCTCCTTCACTGCAAGCAGAATACTGGATAATGCTCTAGTTTGCTTCTTAATGAATCTTAGAGTTTCATGAGAACTCTCATCATAAAATAGAGCAAGTTTCTCTTCTCCAGAAACCACACCCCATAAATCCTTCTCACTCAGAATGACTTTCATGATCAGTTTCTAGGAACTGTAATTGTTAGGACCTGAAAGTCTAGTGCTCTCATTCCAACCAAATTCACTGAAAGTAGCAGTCATAGATGCTATCTTGCTGAAAAGATGAGTCCAAAAATCTCCAGAAACTAAATACCAGATTATCAGAATTTTAAACCCTTAGCTTGAACAACTTGAGCTCTGAGACGGATGCCACCTCAACCGCGTCAGAGGTACCAGTTGAGTAGCACATGGTACCAAAAGTCAAATTAAATATTCGGACAGGTGCGGACATCATGGAGTCACACTTGGTGACCTGGAATAGATAGGAACATTAATAAGCTGTTTATACCTCACTGATTTTTAAGGAATTTGAGTTAGCTATTTTTAACTTAGCAACTCCCTTTTATATTTTTAGGAAGCAAGAATAGAGAAGACTCTCAAAACTGAGAGGAACCGAAGTCCAGGAGGAGGTGGCCACCTGACAGTACCCTTTTTTATCCTCTAGACTCTGGTTGTGATTTGAGGGAATACTCTCTTACGATTAGAGACAGTAGTATAAGACTGAGGTTGATGTTTAGTCGTTGACACACACAATACACACTACTATATACAAGAGACAAACAAGAACGCACACATAGAGTACAGCTTAGTAGGTCTGCACCTCCATATCCAAGAGAGGATCGTAGGAGTGTAGACAGAGTAGACATAGTAGACGAGAATGACATCCTCGTGTAGTCATCTTTAATCCGGTGTGTCGAGGAGTAGTGATAGAAAGCTGAAGGAGTAGCTACCAAAAGCCAATGTAACTTCTTCTCATGGATTGGATTGACGATTTTGTTTACATAAGTTTTGTCTATGTCTTATGGGATGAGTTTCATGAATTCATACCCAATTGTGCATGAGAAGTCTTTCTGTTGAGTGGCGGTGATTGTTAGAAGTTGTGTAGTGTCCAAGCTTGTCTCATCCAGTGGAACACTTCGGATCCATACACGGAATGTCCATGAGAGATTGGTCTCCTGCAACAGAGCATCGAAGCAAGGACAGAAAAAGCTAGAAGCCGTATTTGTAGATGTTGGCTGAGTACCAAGAAGGAAGTCGAGGTGTTAGACGATGAGAGTGTTGGCACAAGTCTGAATCTCTGTAAAAGCTCATTTGACCAAAAGGACATTGGGTGGTAATTAACTCCAAGATTGTCTCGAGAGAAGACCTAAAGTACACAAAAGCTAGCGGAGTGCTTCTTATCGCAGCAGAAGACGTCATCCTCAACAAGAAGACAATGAGAGTGTAAGTAGATATTTGGTCTTCTACCCCAATTTACTATAAGAAGTGATGGCTTCTTAGTCTTGATCTCGACTAGAGGCATGTCGGAAGATTGATTTCTCTCTTTTCTTTCATTTCCTCTTTTGTTAATATTCTCTTCTTCCTTCTCTTCATTCTATCTTCTACCTGGTCAGAAGCTTTGTGTGAGTATCAGTGGATGTGAGTGTCGTTGTAGTGCTGTCAGAAGATCGTTTCAGCAGACAGAAGTAAGAGAATGCTACAGGGGGTATACACCCACTAATTGATCTAATCAGTTGAATATCATAAGAGTAATGTGTGGTATGGAGTAGTAATTGGCATCTACGGAGCAATGATAGTGTTCTAAGGGTGTCAGAAGCCAAGTTGAACCCCTAGAAGATGAGATTTGCTTCAGGAAGCCGACGTGAGAAGACTGAAAGCCTTGACCAGGGAATAAGTTGAACCCCTAGAAGATGAGATTTGCTTCAGGAAGCCGACGTGAGAAGACTGAAAGCCTTGACCAGGGAATAAATAATCGTCTTCCTTGTCTTCTCAGTGTACATTTGTGTTGTATTTTAAGTAGTAGTAGTGTGTTATGATCTAGAGTGTCTTTTGAAGGGTCTGGAAGCCGCGTGGTTTCGTGAGTTAGAAGGAACTTCTTGACAAAACCAGTGTGTTTGTGAGTTTGACAAGTCTTAGAACTTAGAACAGTGTAACTAGTGTAAATCTTCTTGGTGAACAAAATCTTTATGCTACAATGGTATAAAGGAGAAATCTTGAAACACTACATATTGTCGAAGGTGCGTCGCTGTAAGCAACAACGAGTGAAGATCCGACGGTAAAATTGATTGTCCAAGAGGTTTAGACCAAAACCAAGAGGTTTAGGAGGGAAGATGAAGTATGCTTCGGCCGAAGAGCAAGTCGCGAGTCTTCGTAACAGAGTCACCGACACTAAAGAACTACTTCTCAACCGATCTGGATATGATTTAAAGTGATGTGTGGCTCTCGTGTCTACTTACCACATGACGTCCGATACATGCTCGCGTGCTGCTGCTTTACATGAGACTAGTGTCATGAGTACACGACGTGTGTTGATCGATTGTTGAGAGTATCACGGTTGTCACGATTTGGTTGATTTTGACATGGCTGCTGTTGTCAATTGTTGTGTTGTCTGTGAGAGTTGCTGTTGCTTGCTCGATCATGACACTAAAAAATGCAGTGGTCCGTTTGATTGCAGCCAAAGCAACGGTCGTTTGAGTTTGGATCAGGAGATCGTTTGTGAGATTGATTCCATCCGGATTGATTGTTGTTGTTCCGTGACTGGTTCTAAGGTCATTGTTGTCACCTCTTGCAAAAAGTACAGTGGACGATTCGGTGGACATCGAACACTTCATGGTCTCCTACTGAAGCAAGAAAGTGATGAAGTCCTGCAAAGACAAATTCGGGTTTGTTTGCATCGTCTGGAAAAAGAGCAGATAATTTTGAGACATGTTATCCATCAAGATAAGTATTTCTTCTTGTGCATCGATCACGATGCCTGGTGAAACAAGTCGTTGAGACAAAGATTTAAAGTTTATAACATGTGTTGTTGTAGATCTGTTCGTCTTCATTCTGAAAATAAAATGAAGACGAACAGTCTTTGTAGTTCTTTCAAATGCATCTATGTAACCATGTCTTTATCGGCAAAGTTGTTGATCAAGGTAGTCCATGCTTCAGCAGCGGTCTTGCAAGAAAGGATATGTCCTGCAACTAAATTCTCTAATCGTTGATTGCCATGAGCGCATTCTTGATTTTGTGATTCTAATCAATAATGCTTCCGGGGCCCGTGGTTTTGATTGTTGCTGCTGCTGCAACATATCAATAAACCAATCCATAGACCACTCAGAGAACATCCTCTAAGTCCATACGAAACATAAATTTATGCTTCCAGTAGGTGAAGAATGTTCTATTGAATCGCGTCTAACTTTTCATATTGAAAGAGACAGTCATCATGCGTAGTTGTGTCCGCTGAGATTGAAATCGTCCTTTTTAGCATTGCATCGATGTGTGTGCAGAGAACTTCTTCCGTGCTGCCATCAAAACGTCCTCTGATCGCACTCAACCTTGGCCTAAAATGTTAGTGGAAACTTATGTTATCTCAGACTAAAAAGATACCATGTAAGAAAATACTATTTTGTAATGCTTAACCAAGAGCTCAAAAGAAAGAGAAAAGAGTCTAGTTTTAAAAGAGAATAAATAAATAATGAGTAAAGTGCCAAAGCATAAGCATTATTTACAAAAAGAGAAGGAAAGAGGAAAGGATCTCACCTTTCCGTAACTGCTCAAATAGCCCAAAGGAAAAACTTAAACGTAAATAGTTGAGAAAGGATTAACTAGCTATGGCCACTTCCTCGTTGTCACAGCCAGGAAGGTGTCCCTTGGTCACACATGGTGATTGTACTAAGAGAGAGGAGGGGAAAAGTCCTCGAGGGCCTTTCTCTTCGAATACGGACAGCAAGCTCCAACAGTTTGCGATCTTTGAATTCTAGCATGTTAACCTTTTCCGTTCCTTATGGGGAAAACTTAACCTATCCCACGCTGAAGAAGTCTTTATAATACCCCATATCTAGCTTAAGGCTATATTACCCAGGAAAAGATTTATCCAATCCTGTCGATAGAAACCATGAGTTAGTCTGCATGCGCAAAAGTTCAAGAACAATCAGTAGAAACAGCCGAAAGTGACGAGTGAAGTGACGAGTGAAATGAACGACCGGTCAGTCTAAGGCAAAGTATACGAACAATTTGGTGCACAAAAGTCACTGACGTAGTGTAGGTAATGAGACTCAGTACACTCAAGAAGTGCATGAGCGGAGTGCTCGCGAGAGAGAGGAGGTGAACTTACAACACGTTTAATTCAATCTCTAACCCTTCCTGTAAGAAGGGTTAGGGATTGAATTGAAGTCGTGTTAAATATCATTAGAGGTCACATCTAAACTCTGCGGAAGGTAAAAAGACAAAAGTAAAAAAAAAAAAGGAAGAGGTGACTTGTGACATGACTTGTGACGTGAGAAGCACTGGGACAGCAGTTAGGTAAGTCACTTTGAGGTGACAGCAGTTATGTATCATTAGTATATTAACTCACATTCCCTGTAGAGTAGTATGAGTAGGAGGCCCTTTCTGTCTGTACCAGTTCTGAAGTCTAAGTAAAGCTGTGCACATTTCATCTCGGAATATTTCTGTTCAGTTCTCCTTCTGATTAGTTTTAACAGGCTGATCTGTTATCAGTTCTAATAGACTGGTAGCATTCTGTTGTGGGAGATAAATTATATATTCTGAGAGACTAGGGAGTACAGTTCTCAGTTTTGTAACATGGTATCAGAGCACAGGTTGCTCAAGCTAAGGTTTTAAGATTTTGATAATCTGGTATTTAATTTCTGGGGCTTTTTTTTGGACTCATCATTTCAGCAAGATAGCAACTATAGTTGTTACTTTCAGATGGAGGACTGTATTATGCTTTCTCAACCAGCATACATAAAGTCTATACTTGGAGAGTTTCAGATGGAAGATTGCAAGTCATCAACAACACCTATGGATCAAGAAAGTGGTTTTGAGGAGAAAACAGTTGACAATATCATTGAAGAATATTTGCACGGGAAATTAATTGATGGAATTATCAGTTGGAGCAGCAAGAAGCAGCATACAGTAGCAAGGTCTTCAACAGAAGCTGAATACATTGCTCTTAGTGATGGTTCTATAACCTTGATATGGTTAAGGAATTTATTGCTGGAGATGGGAGAAAAGATATCTGGACCAACAGTATTACATGTGGATAATCAGAGTGCAATGTTCTTGGCTAACAATAGAGTTATCAGAGAAAGAACAAAAGGTTTGGAGACAAGGTTACATCATATACGGGAGAAAATTGAAGCTAAAATAGTCAAGCTGGAATATTGTCCATCGGAAGATCAGTTAGCTGATATTTTTACCAAAGCTTTACCAAAGCTAAGGTTTATACATATTAGAGATTTACTTGGTATGAAAGAAGTGATGCTCTAATGAAGGAGGGTGTTAAATATCATTAGAGGTCACATCTAAACTCTGCGGAAGGTAAAAAGACAAAAGTAAAAAAAAAAAAGGAAGAGGTGACTTGTGACATGACTTGTGACGTGAGAAGCACTGGGACAGCAGTTAGGTAAGTCACTTTGAGGTGACAGCAGTTATGTATCATTAGTATATTAACTCACATTCCCTGTAGAGTAGTATGAGTAGGAGGCCCTTTCTGTCTGTACCCGTTCTGAAGTCTAAGTAAAGCTGTGCACATTTCATCTCGGAATATTTCTGTTCAGTTCTCCTTCTGATTAGTTTTAACAGGCTGATCTGTTATCAGTTCTAATAGACTGGTAGCATTCTGTTGTGGGAGATAAATTATATATTCTGAGAGACTAGGGAGTACAGTTCTCAGTTTTGTAACAAGTCGTTGATATTATTAATTAATTCACTCTGCACTCAGCAACCATTCATCTTTACATTTTGGTAAAAATTAAAGTACACTACATTACACATTTCTTCCAGTTCACAAATTCCACATAGCCAGCCACTTCATACATCCTGAAATACAGCAGTGTTTTCTTATCCTGCCGTCTCTCCAATTGCGTAAAATTAAAAGATCACAGTAGACCCCGGTTCTTATTACTCACAAATATTTACAGCGAAGCAGCCAAAGCAGCGCTTTATGTTCTACTCCCGTCTACGTACAGTGCGTCTGCAAAACCGATAGCTGCCATGTAATATTTGTATTGTGTTACTGCATAGTAGTAATCTAGCAGCTATAAAATAACTAGTTATACTTGCACTATTACTCTATGTGTACAGTAGGTATTAAATTGGCTCCTCAACTTCGAAAGCTCATATGACATCCACACGTCTCAGAAATGCATCCAGCAGTGGAATGTATTCTGGTAGTTTATGCATGTTCGCAACAGCAGTGGAATGTATTCTGGTAGTTTATGCATGTTCGCAACAGCAGCGGAAAGGTCCATCGCTTAGAGGTCGCTATGTGATAAAAGCTATGCTTCTTTCGATGGCAGCATTCCATCTTTTTCGCTGTACCTTCTCTTGAATTGACCACATCGTCTATTGTCTCGCCAAAAGAATATGTTCTGAACATGTTCTACGGAGACTTCAGCAAGATGTAAAAACGATTTTCAAAGAGAGTCTAGTCTTCGTTCCTGCATTTCACTTTGATTAATCACCGAGGAGAAGCGCTGTATTTTCCAGGAAGGTTGTAACGCCGACGGGCATTTAGACGGTTGGAAGCGGGACGGAGCTCCGTTGCGATAACTCGTGAACTTTGCCGTACCACCCGAAACCTCCGAATGTCTTGTGATTTGATGAGTGTTGTAGGTTCCGGGTTGTGCGGTGGATGAAGCTTGTGACTCGATCGTGGTGTTTTCATCCCTGTAAAGTTCAACGAGATGCCGCGTCGGGTTCAGGGCCCTCACTATGTGATTGTCTTGTTCTTGACGCTGATCCTGATCGTAGAGCGAAGTGAATCATTGGATCTGAAAGCGATTTAGGGGCCCCGAGTACGTGAACGCTAGTAACACGAGTCATGTTCAGTTGGAGTCGTATTGATCCCCCACTTTGATGCGCGGGGCTGTTCGAGACCGGCCAGCCTTTCGGCTGCTGTTCTCGGGTGGTTCCGTCTTGGGAAGTCTGCGACGGCTGAGCGGAGTGCTCATGCAACAGAACACTCTCCCGTCGCATGCACCTCAATCAACCTGCTCTCTGACTTTCATCAGCACCCAGCAGAAACGGTTAGGCTATAGATGATTAGAAAGAATAGTGATCACCCTGACTCACTGATGTTTCACGCTCAGAGTTCTGAAGAGCAATGATCTTTCCTGGCGATGAATTGAAAGTCATGTATGAGAAATCTTGCCAGGCTCTTGCGTCACATTAAACAAATCGGCACGAAGATGGACGCGATTGAGGTCATAACACGTTAAAGATTTAGTAACCACCAAACGGCGAGAACAACGATAACCGACGTCACCCGACAGGATAACAGCTCAAGGAAATCAACTCACCAATGCATCAGTTAACTGAATGAACTCCATCAAGAAATCAATTCCGACACGAAAGTAGCATAAACGCCTACTAGATCTATAGAACTGTATGAGTCCAGTTAAGTGCAACCAACCGGACCACTACAGAGAAGGAAAGATAGCTAGGGCGATAATAAGACGAGTGGACCCAAACTCTGTACGCTTACATGACGCAGAGTCTAGAAGTCCAAACAGCGATCGCGAGCGATTCCAGATTAAATTTAGCCTTGATCTGTCTAGGATTAGAACTGGGCGCACGGTTGGAGGCAGCTTCGTTCCTGCCGTCTGTCCACGAGAACCAGAGTATGAACCTCTGATCAACTCTAACATCTTCGTAGGACCTGGTTTTGTTTCTCTCAGTCTATTACCTAAGAGAGCTTGGGGTGTAGTAATCTTCCACGCTCCGGTGGAGGCGAAAGCTGTGTCGATATCCATGAAACGTTTTACTATAACAGATGGAGAAAGACCTCGTCCCTGTGTTGACTGCAGCTGCGGCACCATCTAATGGGGTCTGATCAGGATAGCTGAGGCATGTTACGATGGCAGCAAGAACTAACGCACAAGTCCGACCCAGGTTCAGGGCCACTCGAAGTACATATCACAAGCATTGATATATGACATATGCTTCACATCAACTTAACAGGCAGGTCACATCAACAGAAATGAATGCTTAAGCTTGTAAAACAAGTAACCAATAGAAGCTTGATATTCTAGAATCTGATCTGTTAACTACTTCTACTGTTCAGAATTCAGACGCGCGCAGAATGTTCCACGTAAGAGTAGCAGTTACAGTTTCATGATTGACGAACTTGAATCTACCTTGCTGCTTTTTTATCTAGCTTATAAATATTTCTTATATATTAGGGTGTTATCACGAAGCATCCGCCCATGACAGTTATTGTAGTTCACCATATATACACTCATGCTCATGATCAAGTGGCAGACTAATCTTGATCCGTGAAACTGTGCAACATATTTAATTCACACTCTGAGCACATAACTCGGCTCTATACGATTATGAGATGGGTGATGAGGTCGTGCTGCACGTTGGACACGAGATCGATCTGTCATATACATGTCTAGTCAGCATCCAGCCCAGCAGCGTTAATATCTTTACGTAAAGTTCGACTACTAAACCGTTAAACTGAACCTGTTCAGCGACCCGTTGAATCCGATTCGTCATTCTCATCATCATCACTGTCTAGATCTGTACAATTTCAGCTTCTGCTCGTCTTGTGATATGACGACGTTGACGTCTGTCTACACTCTGTTTATTTGGCAGTAATTTATAACAAAAAGCTTATTAATACAGAGATGGTGCAGCAGGCACCCACAAGGTGCAGCATATCATTCAAAGTTGAAAGGTCATTCGAATTCAAAATTATTTTCGACTTCTAGGTAAATCTGCTACTCAGCAAAGTGTGCTCATGATCATATGATCGACTCCGAACATTATTCTCCTGCTTCGATTCTTTCTAGGGAAACAAGAAGCAAGAAATATGGACTCCAGATGATGCTCACTATTAAACTTAAGCGGTTCTACGCTGTTCCCTTTGTCGAAGGAATGGCCATGAGATGAGTGAGAAGGACAGCTAGATAGAAAATCCACAAGCAAGTTACCAGCTGGCTAGGGTGCTTAATCGGCAGGCCTGAGTTGCAGCATCGCTCAGGGGTTTGTTATTTCATAACGATCGACCATGAATGTGACATACATGCCAGGTGCTAGCATGGGCATATTCCGTCACTACTTACGTATATGTCATGAGACTTCATTACATGGCCAGAACATCCATTTAATTGGCCAGAACTCTTGCCTTGGATCCAAACAAACTTTCACAAGAGAAACTACAAGACAGTCAGCTCTAGATTGTGGAAACGTGACGAGTTCAGCTTTTTCTCGATGGAATTCGTCCTGAATTACTGAACGTCGAGTGAAGATTACAACTATTTAGCATCTACTTGAATGAGCTCTACAACTAAATGCCTAACCAGAATCTACTTAAACACGAGTGTAATCTACGCACTAAGTGTATTCCCGCACTACCTTGTTTCCCACAAGTCCGACTGTCACTCTGTAAAGAAGTAACGCTTAGCCTTAGCCCTTCGGACTGCGCTAAGCTACATGCATGGTTTTCCGGATAGTGAAGTCGACATTTTGGCAACACAAGAAAAAATGGAATGTAAGCTACCCTTCTACATCAGATTCAAAGTAATAAGCAAAAGTTGGTGCAGATCATTAATACTGGACGACGCCTGCAGCTCTCTGCAAGGAATCACTGGAAATCTTGCTTGAGGTTGGCGAAAGTGAATCCTGTTTTTGGGGTGCTGTCCCTGGCACCCTTAGAAACAATGGTGACGATGATGTCCTGATGGCAATCCGTAACGCCAAGTCTCTGCAGAGCGGCATTGATGGAAAACCGGATGTTAACAATCAGGAACTCACCCTTCTCGCTGGACGATTCGGAAACTGACTTGCTCGTATCGATTATTCCGCTGGGCAGGTGGGTGAAAGTACCCACGTACTCGGACATGTACAGATGAGTCTTCCTGGTGGCTGCTGGGTAGTTGATGAAAACATCAAATCGAGCATAAGCGCCCTGCGGTATCTTCACCCTCTCAAACAAGACGTTCTCCTGCAACTGAAAGATACTCTTCAGCTCCTTTCCTTGGAGGTCTTTGATGGTGGGAGCGCGACGGCCGAGCTTATAGCTGATGGGGTCCAGAGTGATGTGGTTGACTCCATTGGGGACCACTGCAGGGTAATCCTTGGGATGCCGAGGTGTCGGAGAATTATGGGGAGGGAGAGGCTCGTAATTGATCCACAGGTCATCTGCTTCACTGACATTAGTGAACTTGTAGCCGAGCTTGGCGCTGTCTAGAGAATCGCTGATTTTGCTGATCACCAAATCTCCATTTTCGTCATAGAAAGTGAATTCGAAGTCGAGGAAATCTCTGTTCTTGAACTCTGTTCGCTTTCTGTCTCCCGATCTGGTGATCCTGTCGGGGAGGGTTTTCCAGACGTCCCAGAGGCGATCCACGTTGGAATGATGAGCGTAGAAGATGGGATCTCGAGCTGCGAAGATGAAGTTTCCCATGTCCTCATTGTCGGGATGGTCGGGGTCGTTGATCAAGCCCGTCCATTCGTGGGCAATGTTGTGGGCATTTTCCAGTCCACCGGACTCGCCCACAGTTCCATTTGCTGGCTGGTTGGCAGACGCAGCCGTGTTATCGGTGCCGACCACGTACGGGCCACCGAGAAAATCTCGAGCGCTGACTTTGGTCGTTACTTGGTTGTACATGACGCACAGATTCTGGTATCTGATCTGCTGGTCCGTCAGATTCTGCCCTTCCGCTTCGAGCTTGGCGCTGTAACCCAGGTTGAGAATCTTGGGAGGCAAATGGTTGGGGTTTCGGAACTTATCATGGAGGGCGGAGTTGGGCACAGGGAACTTGGGCAGGTACATGGCAGGGATCATACCTGCGTCGAAGTCAATCGCATTGTCCCAGTTCCAGAAAGGAAGAGCGAAAGTAGGATCGTTGATCAAGCTGGCTAGAATTCTCTCGTGGAAGTAGAGGTACATCCGATGCCACGGAAGGAAGCTCCAGCTGAAGTGGACTTGGAGCAAAACTCCGGTGTCTTTGCCCCGGAGATTCCGCTGCTTGAATGCTTCGTTGCAGAAGGAGCAGTGGACTCTCCACTGGTTGAGGAAGCTTCTGGGGTCCGAGTCTGGGAGGGCTTTCATTCTGGCGTAGGCCAGATTGTACTTCTTGACATACTCCGGATCTTTCTGGGCAATGTGTGCGGGTTTCCTCTCCCTCAAAATGGGCTTGCCATGGCGATCAGCAAGCACACGAGGAAATGTGAACCTGATCGGGGCTCTTGTGGGCTGTGGGAGGCAGCAGTGTAAGGGGGCCCCCTTGAGCACTGGAACATCTTTGCAGAAGCCAAGACTGGACGCCAGCACTGGGGCTGCGGTAGCGCTCTCTGTGAGCAGTTGGAGGAAGAAGAGAAAAACGCAGACGTAGGCAGCCATAGGAATCAGGAACTGCTGGCGAGTCTTCGTATTCAGAAGACTGCCTCGTCCCAACTGCAAGCTTCGCTGTTGCAGCACTGGCTTCGACGCTTTTAGCAAAGCGTGACTTTGGGAGCTTGACTCTGAAAGTGTGCTCCTAACCGCCATCCTCCTGAAATCCAGAACCAATTCCAATGTGTACAAGCATTAATTTCAGTTTTGGTGTCACAAAAGGACTTTTAGATCATCTCATGGTGTGGTCTGGAAGCTGCAAGTTATACGTCGAGTGACAAAACTTTTTGCAGGGAGAACAGAGATAGACGCGAGTTCTTATGTACATTAAGCCTCACAGAATTCAGGAACTACCTTTCTGTACTAAATAACCAGAAACCTCTCGGGATATTCATCTTGAAGGAAATTCGAAAGAAAAGTGAAAACCAGCTCGATAGAATGTTCATACCTTGTTGAGACAATGAACTCGACAAACGTAACGACTAGGTCCTTTTCCAAACAATAATATGGACTGAATGCACGACTCAGGTGCGCTCAAGGCAATCAAGGACCCAGAGCGGACCTGTTCTAAGCAACAAGCTTGTCCCTCAGCGGACAAGACTTGAACATGGATAATGAGCCCAATAAAGCCAGTTTTATAGTGACAGTGCCCACGGCCAAGTTATGGGAATTCAAACCAGTAGTGTAGGAAATGTTGATTGTTCCTGAGATTAGGGTCTACAAGCCATGATTTCGATATGCATTGTCATTTACGTATCACCTAGCTTCCCATCCGTAAGTGTCGGCACGAGATGCCAATAAGTGGATCCATCAGGTCTGTAGAGTCTTTTACTGTGACAGTGGAGGAGAAAAAGCCTGATTGACAGCTTACACGAAGAGAAGTGGAAGCTTAAGGCCAGGAAAGTAACCAGATAGATTCGAAGGAGAGTAGGATCGCGGGCGAAAAGAAGAGAAGGGTGCGTCGATGGCACTGTTTCTAGACAAAGGATCCGGATCTCGCAATTGGTCCTC
Organism: Asterella californica; assembly: GCA_036924285.1. Lineage (NCBI taxonomy): Eukaryota > Viridiplantae > Streptophyta > Marchantiopsida > Marchantiales > Aytoniaceae > Asterella > Asterella californica. Next base: position 26,152,767 of record JAYKYS010000006.1, on the reverse strand, counting down.
ATATTGTGCCATGCTAAAAGGTCCAGCTTGTAGATGTTGTCCTGGCACCGATCCATTCAAGGTGGAACCGACCGAACTGAAAAAACGTGAAACTGAATAGAAACTGAACGCAAATTATTTATCTGAAACCAAATAACTTTAGAAGCGATCGAGAAGTTCCTGTTCTGTTCGTAGAGTAGTCGGTTTGCTTCTGACGTGAACTGGGGCCGAGCCCTAGCAGCCCGAGAAACTGTCCAGTGGATAATATAAATTCCTTATTCCGAACTCCGTTACTGTATCAGTAATTATATGAACAATCATCAGTGGCAACTCTATTCAAGTCTATTCTTCAATCGGAATTCTTATCTCACATGTACAGACACAAGACACGATCGCAACCATACTGTTACTGACATCATGATCAGCTAGCAAAGTCACAGTGAGAACATTACAATATGACACGTTGTACGCAACATCCAGTAGTCCCAAACGTAATTGAAGTCTATTCTTCAACCGGAATTCTTATCTCACATGTACAGACACTAGACTTGATCGCAACGATATTATTACTGCCAGCAGTTACCAGAGTCATATTACTAGTAAAACAGTTACAGTATGACACGCTGTCACTAGTCAAAATCCAGTTGTTCCAGAAATGCTGTGTCCCAAAATCCAGTTGTGATGCCGGTGAGGTATATGTCATCATGAAAGATAGAGTTCACTTCTTTATTGCACTTGTTTCTGGAGCTCCGATTATCCCATTAACGCGCGTATATGGTCACTGGAGAACATCAAATGCTGTAATATTCCACACGATTAGAGAAAGACACGAGACACCCAGATTCGAAAGTAAATATAGTAGCTAGATAGAATGATGTCCGACGATTAATAAAGGTTTTACGGCCTCGCTTTGGTTCCCTGCATGCTGGGAATTCGAATAAACCTCAGGCTGATGATCGCATGTACATACCATAGCCGTGATAGAATGCTTGCATTGTGCGACGCCAAGGAAGTTCAAGTGTGTCAAATTTTCATGGTTTTGTAAATGTAACTGTTGTGATTCTTCAGGTGACACGGCAGTTATGATTGACGGGTTTTACTATATTCTAAGGAGAGGAATTGAGCTGACAAGAGGTTTTAATACTATTTTAAATGTTAGTTCATATATACCGTAGTATTTAGATAATATATGTAAATCGTACTTGTTCAAGCATCTTCCGACAAAGTATAGTAATAAAAAATCTAATTTCTAATTTATTGTAGAAAAGACCATTATGGATAGACTAACTGAATTACCAAATATATGTAAAGAAAGAATGCTTGGTTGAATTGGATTTTAACATTAAAACAATCAAGAACTAAAGGTGTGAATGATGTCAACGAGAACGTGGATTAACTTCGTATTCAGTCAACCAGAAGTGCATACTACTGTTGCAGTACAGAAACAACAAGAATTGTATAAATAAAAAATCATGGACTAACCGGATATACCTGATTGATTATACTAGTTGTCTGGACTCTAGATCTGGACTTTGGAAGTGCCTCAACCTGCCGAGACAAGGAAAATTATGGAATAGGATGTGCTACGGAACTCCGGTATACGGAACTCCGGTATACGGAACTCCAGCAGGCTCCAGAGAACAGATGTGTGCGATGTCATGCCGCACACAGCAGAAGAGAATACAGTGCAGAAGATCTGGAGGATAGAGTACAAGGGACCATCGGGCAGTCAAGGAGTGACAAGGACAGATTAATCTCAATACCCAGAGAAGGATTCGAGGCTAATTTAATTTATTCTCGCCTTGGAGCATGATTGGGATATCTACAAACAGGTAATGCTCATCAGTAAGTGAACATCAATGAAATAACAAATACTAGAAAGAATCCAGAAAGGAATACAGAAAAGGTGGAATGATAAGACACCTCTTTTCCTTTTCTGGTCTGACTTTTGAAACTAAAGTCCTTACCAGTTTCACTATCCTCTACGTTCTCTTTTAAGTACAACTCTTGTTTTAACTTACAATCTTCCGGTGAGACGGATCAAGTTCTCGATTGTTCCAGGCATTCTGCTAGGACTCAACCAGATTTAGCAATGATCACATTAATTTATTTAGATCTGGTTCTCATATGATTTCACAACCATCAGTTCTGAAACATAATGTAAAATAGACGGGCAATGTTTTGCATTCATAACTAGTCTAAGAATGTCCATACAGCTACAGTATAATGTACAGCGTTCATGTTTTTCCTTGGAGCCTTACTAGAAATCAAACTTGAAAGTCCTTCATGCGCCTTCTCCTAACGAACTCTCCTGCATTGAATTTGCAGAAGAGTTCAGATAATCCTTGTTAAATTTACCTCATATATAAGCAACTGAAAGGTTTTCAGCATAATTTACATGAAATCAGTCAAGAAGCTTTAGAACAAAAGATTCCTGCTCGCTATCAGAAAATATTGATCTGTCCGGTATCTATGAATTTATTGACCAAGGTAGACTATATTTTGTCTACTATCCTGGGATGATTCTTGGAGTCACTGAAAGTTGATAAGAGCTTCCAATATCCAAACTTACTCGGAATGAGTCACTTCTCACTTTCAGCCTTTGTCTACACACCATCAGACTCTTTTGTATACGGGGTTGTTTCACGTTGGGGTGGCTAATTTTTGGCAAGCTAAAATTATCTTCCATTCCTCTATCGAATAGATCCGAGCCTACCTTCACAATGGGGCTTCTTTCTTTCTATCAGAGTATTTTCTCGGACTACGATCTCTCATAATCGAGGATGCAATCCTTGTGCTTAAGTCAAGTCTTGGTTCCTGTGCGGTCCAAAGTAAGGATATGAGGGGAGATTTCTGCACATGTTGACAGACAGCATAATCTTCACAGTAAGATTTTCTGAGTGACCGTTAGTTAATTCTTACGTTCCAACGCATGTGAAACCTTAGGACACGTCAAGTGTTGGTCGACAGAGGTTCAGAAGATTATTCAGATTTAACTGTTGTAAGGCACTGTCCTTTAAGTCATTAACTCCATGCGTGGCACGTTAGTGTATAATCTCTCTTGGATGAAGAGACCAGATCCTGTTACCATGTTTAGACCTTACGCGCGTCTAGACAAGAAGGTGAAGATCTGGACCTTGACATATACTCTTCAGGTTCAGACCAGACTTGCAGTTTACATATATAATTGTATAATATGAGAACAGACTCTTGACAGCAGTATGATGTTACAAGGATAATAAATGAAGCTCTTGATCTCTTGTGGGTACTGATTTTCTGAACTGATCGTGTCTATATAAAGAGTAGGTATGGAAGTTCTCCCTTATCTAGGTACAACTCATATATATACATGTATGTACATTGATGAAGGTTTGTGCCATCCTCAAGTGAAGAAACAAATGGTTCTAAATATTTTTACATGTGAGCATATGTATCAGTTACCAGTTACGAATGTACTGATATATGTACAAAAGAACACAATATTTTTTCTCCTCATGTGGGATAAAAATTGGCAAGCAGATTCGAACCTCACACATCATCGTTATAGAATCGTGAACTTGCCACCACAGCGGATCTCTCTCTGGAATAATCTACATATATTTTTATTTATTCATATTTGCTACTTAATTCAGCCAGAAAGTTGTTCCTCTTCTGGATTATAATGACTCATTTTCACTCCAATGGAGATCTAAGCCACCACTTGGGTTTTAGATGTTCTGTTTCTCACAACCAGGAAAGACAAACCTCTCAATTGAATTGTAGAGATCGATGTTTATATCAGAGATCGATAGCTCAGAAAGTTAAGTTGAGTCATTCAGTGGATACAGACCCTAAGTTATATTCTACATTATACTGATGAAGGTCTGGACCATCAAAAAAATATGGTACAGCAGGTATGCATCTTCAGTGGTACAGTGGATATGGACCTTGCATGGATCTGGTATGAAAGTCCGGACCTTAAAAAAATGTACGTAAGTACAGATGGTACGAATTACGAATCTGACAGAGTAATAGCTTCTATGAAGATCTGAATCTCGTTCTTATATTGATACATACAGATCTTGAAAACATGATAGCTCTGGACCTCATTCTAGAAACATGTATTCAGGATACTTAGTGAATCTCCCAAGACCAGTGTGGATGACCCGTATACGACTGATGTGACTCTGTTCATGACATGATGCCTTTGAAGGAGATGAATCTACTTGATGATTAGAAGAATGACAAGAGACGTAGTGCCATTAAGCGACGTCACATCAACGACGACATTATGCAGATATATTTGGAACAACTACTCCGTCCTTCTGAAGATTCAGACGGAACTAAGTGGGGTCCTTATCAGATTCGTGTCATGAGTCAAAGTTTTGTAGACGAACTTGGAGACAAGATGAAACAGAATGTGTATTCTCATTATCACAACTTCATCGTGATAGTGGAAGAAGGTGATTATCCTTCAAAGGGAGAATGGTGCACAAGTTTTCATACGACTTAGAAGTTTCACATTATTGGTGGTAACCACAGTGCTCTTGCTTGTACGGAGTTGGTTGCACAATATCCATGTAACTATCTGTAGTTCGAGATGTATAACTGCATCGTGTACGCGGGATTGACCAAGTCAGAAAATAACTTTATTTGCTCATGATGACAACACGGATTCAGATGTGCATATGAAGTATAAGTTCACCCAACATGTTGAGTACATTCAGAAACAGTTCATGGAGAAAGAGTCAGAGCCAACGGCTGACTTAAGAAAATGCTTAACTATGAAAACTCGTAACTATTGTGATTCGAAGACATGGACCAAGGAGATGCTGAACTTGGAAGGTCATCTGAAAGTGGCATTCCGGACACATGCTTTGTGAGATGTATAGGAGAAAATCTTTCATAAATGAGAACGGAAAGAATTGAAAGGACAAAAGTTCTATCTTCAAGCTCTTCCAAGAAGAAGGACGAGGACATGATGATATCTTGGTGGAAGACGTTACAAGGAGTTGGTGAGGACAGTAAGTTGTCAATCCTACTACGCGTTGAGCCAGGTGATTTGAGCATGGACGAGATGTAGAAAGAGTGCGAGCGTGCAAAGATAATGAAAATTATTGCGGACGCTTTCGTCCAACAAGTGGGAGTGAGTTCTTGGACAAAGACGATGACACATATGCCTCCTTTTGCAGATGAAACTCTACTGCATCAATACTTTCCTATCTTCGAAAAACTAATGGTATGTGAGAAACAACTTTCTTGTTGTGTTATTAGATCTATGGTTCTTTTACTTTCGTTATCATTGACTCATAAGTCCAACCGTGCATCATTGATGAAAGGTATGCACACTGAGGAGTCGAGTGCAAAAGAGTTAAAATGATTTCGAACAAAAATTAAGACTCTATTCGAGGTCCTTCTCCATTAGTTTGTGGACTTCATGACCCGCACCAAAAAGTATCATGAAGCAAACAAACGTAGAGATCTGGATGCCCTACGAGACTTAGATACAAGGTTTCGTACATGGACTCATGAAGGGCCGACAGAATCTTACAAGTGACAGATGTTCAAAGGTGACGTGAGACACATGACTACAGTTTTGAAACAGATGTTCACGTTAGCAATAAGTGATGTGTCATACGGTTTGAACTTCAAGAAGTGCATGCATGACAACTCGCAAGGATTTACACATGATGATATTTTGGCTATGATGGTCAATTCCAGTCTGCTTATCACATCAGAGTACTAGACCATCGTAGTCTTCCACATTTAACAACAAGCTTTTAGGACTAGTGAAGCTATCAAGAAGGTGATTGTAGTGTCGACGCTAGAGTCTAGATGAAGACTGATTGTCAGAATGCTATGCTGGTGAATCGCGGATATGATGAACCACGAATATTACACTATTGGTTTTTGGTCCAAAGATGATAAGATGCCGATAAGGTATTTTGATGACCGGGCTTCTCGAAGATTCGTCTTATTTCTTGTGTCATCCATGCAGTCCATGGACATAAATTGTACATTGTCTTGTATGGACATATCATTCTTCGTTTACAACCCATGCATTCTATATATGTCCAACCTTCTATGACTAATAACATTTTGTCTTATCTTGACATAGGCCTCCTTCTTCTAGTATTATTGCTCCGGTGTCGTGTCGTGGACCGGCTCCTATATGAAATCTAAAGTTCGATGCTTGTCGCTCCAAAAAACACTCGTGAGAAGACAAGCTAGGTCCTTGCTTATGGGCTTTTGGCACCATTTCGGATCTTCGCTTTCATCGCATCAGTGGATAGAGCTCCTTGTCAGCATTCCATATGCACTTTGTCTACTTCGTTTGGAGGCCTAGTGAAGAAGTTACAGGACTCGAAAGATGGAGAAAACAAGCTAGGCCCCAGCTTATGGGTTTTTGGCACAACTCCGGATCTTCACTTTTATCGCATAGATGGGTAGAGCTCGTTGTCAGTTTTCCATGGATATCTTGTTTACTTCGTTTGGACATCTAGAGAAGAAGTTATGCGATTCGAAAGAAGGCAAAATCAAGCTAGACCCTAGTTACTTGCTGACTGGGTATTTGAGGCTTCATGCATTATATCAAAGACGCAAGGGGTCTGCTTCTTATTATTCAGGGTGAAGTTCGTACGTACAGAGACTATAACAAGGGAGCAGCTTAGGGGTTAGCTTGTACCTACGACCTGTCGGTGGATGGTTTGAGGATTTGGGAAGTCCAATACACGCGCGCAAGGTGTCATTAGGTTCAAAACTGTGCAGGCTACGCACAGGTTAAGACGGTTTGTGAAGAGACGGATCGGAGGGTGTGTACTGAGGGAAATTGAGACGCAGGAAGCAGATTTAAAGATTTCAATTACCTGTGAAGGAGAGTTGGACCGTTCAGGCCGTTCCGGAGTTCAAACATGCTGTCTTTGGATCCATCGGGATCAGAACTCCGAGTTCTATAGGAAATTGAAGACGATACCAGTTTTCATCGGACGGTTTGGAAGTTCTAAGTGAAATTGGCTCGCAGGGAAGCGCTTACATCAGATTTTCGTTCACTTGCTACCTGAGGTTGAGCTGTTCTTCGCGATCGGTGAGCCAAGCTCTTCGTTCTTGATGCCAACGCGATCAGGGAGTCTTCATCTACTCATAGGAGAAGACTGTACATGAATTGTATTGTTGGTTTGGGTGTGGTGAGCGAGTTTGAACCGCAAGGAGCCGATTTACGTCAGTTTTTTGCAATCTGCGACTAAATTTCTCAAGTGGTTTTGCAAGGGGAACTCCAAACAGCTTGTTTGGAGTCTTGTTGGGTTCAGGGTAGTAGATCTACTAGAGAAGACGGATATCAGTTTGTGCGTGGTGTGCGGTTTTAAGCCGCAGGGAGGAGTTTTTGAAGGTTCGATCACCTGCGACCAAAAATCGGTGATATCTTGACTATCGGGAGTTGGATCTGAAGGTTTCTTGAGCCAAAGGAGTCAAGGAAGGAGACCTTATCAACATTTGAAGATCGTTTGGCGAAAAAAGAAAGTTCTGAGATAGGTCTTTTTCGGTTCCTTCGTTACGAGTTTCGTCCTTTTGAGTTCGTTAGGGACTTAATTGGTTGTGTACGGCTTGTGGTAGCTAGCTTTAGCCAAGAGCTAGTGCGTGGATGTGGTTTGGACTTGGGTTTGGATCGCGTGATGTTGTTGTGGTTCTGTTTGTTAGCAAAGAGAAGTTTCTCTTGCTTTGAGCTACGCTTCGGCGGTTTTGGATTAGGGTTGTGATTCAGGGGTTTGTTTTAGGGCTTTGAAGTAGGTTACAGACCTCTCTGGTCTGTTCATCAGTTTCGTGCTCTTAGGAGAAAGAACGCGCAATATATACCAACTTTTGGAGTTGGTATATATTGCGCGTTCGTTTTCGTGGTTGTTCTTCTCTGTCTTGTCTCTGTTCGACACACAACATCTTCACAGTCAAGAACCTCGCATTTTCCTGGACATCCTTCACCTAATATCCGACACGACATCGGCTGCCACATACAAGATAATGTTGTCAGAGTTAAACCTGCTAATGTGTATCCAAAGTCACAGAAAGTTATCGTCCAACTCATCAATGACTATTCTAGACCAAGTGACTGGATAATAGATGACACTCGTGTGTGCTCTACAAGCAGATGGCCACTGCGTTGTAGTGCAGATTGACAATAGACAGTTTATGTACATACCGACAAGTGTTCACCACCTCAAGAATCTTCCAGATGCAAACACTGGGACACATAAAGGTGAGAAGCATAGCATTGACATGGCAGTTGACTCAGTTTCCAACACCTCGATAATGACTCACTTGAGCTTTGATGTGTCCGTGGTTGTTCCTTGAGTTCCTTGTTGTTGAGCCTCATAGTGTTACCAACGTTGGTGGAGACGCCTCTGCTTCACACCAAGAGGATGTAGAAGATACACAGATGCACAATCAGGTAGCTGATGCTATAGTTTTCTCTCCACAACTTGTACTAGATTTGATAGCATAGACAATGATGGGTTAATGATCGTCGTTGAGTTACTTTCTATTCGTGACTTTATATGTTGTTATACTAATAAATTTTGATCAGGACGAGTATCATTTTTCCCACAATCCATTTTAATAAATGTTGTGAATTGTGTAAAACCTTTCATTTGGATGAGTATTAAGTTTACACCTAGTGTGCAAAATCGTGTATTCAAAAATCATTAATATTTTGAGGTCTGTGAATTTCGAACTCCTCGGTTACAAAGTTACAACCTTGGGACCTAGTGAGCGGATCTTGGATGTTGTGAGCGACTGTTTTATGTAGAGTGAAATGATTTATTCAGGCTCGGTACTTGACAGGGCTACTGACTTTTATTGTTTCGATGATCAGTTGTTGTCTCCATTTGCATAAATAAAATAATTACCTGACGTGGAGCGTTTGGACTCAATGTCAAGTAAGGTAACTGACATGAGGAGAGGAGAACCTTCGAGCTGCGATCTTGGCGGCGAAGAGAGAGATCACTGCAAAGTCTGAAGAGGTTCATAGACTGTTTTCAGAGCATGAGGAACTATTTCGTCAGAAGGTAGAAATCAAGAAGGAGCAATAGAATATATTGTCGCTGATGAAGAAGGAGTTGATCAAGATGAGACATCAAAGAGATCATTGCTAGGACATTGTAGCAGAGATGACGAAGGAGATCAAGGATTTGAAGATGAAGTGTACTTCGGTCGAAGAGCAAGCTGTGACTCTTCGTAGTAAAGCCGAGCCGACGCTGAAGAACTACTTCGCAACCGATCTGGATGAGGTTTAGGATCTCATGTCTTTGAGATCCTTCTCATATCGACGAAGACCGGCATAGTTCACATCTAATGCCTGAAGTCGAGGTGGCTTGGATGTTTGCATCCCGTGCATTCATAAAAGAACAAAGTAGTGATAAAACTTGAAGGGCGAGAGTGAAGTACGAAGAAGAGAATGAAGTGCGAAGAAGGGAACTTCTTTCTCTAAACAATCTTCGTCCGAAGACTAAGTTCTTCGACATCTGGAGAGTTTGACTTATGTCCGTATGAGGACAAGGGTAATGATGAGAAAGTGGTGTGAACACATTGGCTGCTTGCACTAGACTAACTTGCTAGTGTGTTGCTAGGACTCTTCTATTCTCCATAGCTCGACGGGTGTGCAAAAGTGAGGACAACACCGAGCTATGAAAAAGATGGAGGCGGAGCAAAGACAACATGTAGTAAAGATGTCGTGAGGAGAACGGTTGAAGGTGGGACGTCTCACTAAGGCAAGAGGGGAGACATCGGAGGAAGTGTGAGAGCCGTGATGATAAAAGTAAGGATTACGTTGGATGATGTCTTTCGTGAAGTGAGTAGAGTCAAGATTGGGTGATGATGCAAGTAGTGAGAGAAAGAATTCTTGGAAGACAACGTCTCTAGAGACAAATGTGTGACTGTCGAACTTGCAATGGAGACAATTGTCATTACTATGAGCGCTATAACCCAAAAGAATACACTCCTTTAAATGATCATCGAGCTTGGTGTGGTGATCTGGATACACTTGGGAAAAAGTAGCACAACCGAAAACACAAAGGTGAGAGATATCAAGAATACGGTCATGTCGTAGCTCTAAGGGTGTCGTGTCGAGATCTATGGCCTTAGTGGGACACCAGTTCTGCAAGTAAGCTGCATATGATATGACTTCGTCCCAAAATGGTTTAGACAAATTGGAGGCAAAGAGCATAGTGCAGACGGTATTAAGAAAGATACGGTTCTTGCAGTCAACGATGCCGTTTTGCTGTAGAGTATCGAGAAAAGTGAGCTAACGGTGGATACCATTCTCCAAGCAATAGACGGTAAAAACTGATGAGATCAACTCCTCGTCAATTTTGAGACCTAAGAGTCTTTAACCGCTTGTCAATATGTTGCTTGGCATAGGGATGAAATTCTTTGAAAGCAATAAAGTAATCACTCTTATAGTGGAGGAGGTGGACAATAGTGTACCTGGAGTAGTCATCAAGACTTACCTTGAGAATGTGCTAGTTGAGATCTGGTCGTTGATGTCCTTGTGAACTAGCTCAAAAGAGTTGATGGCTCGGATCACGAGTGCACTCGAGAATTTGGTATAGGTTTGCTTGTCGTAATGACATGCGACACAAAGGTGACCTTGAACTGTCCACAAGCTGATGAATGCGGTGGAGCTAGTCTAGACGTCAAGATGATAAGTGATAGTCAAAAGTGCCACCGGCAGAAAAGAACCAAAGCTGAAATCGGCAGAGAAGATGTCGCCGCCGTGGTAATCAAGAAAAGCAAGACGGAAAGAATCAATCCGGATGGAATCAATCTCGCAAACACCTCTTGATCCAAACTCAAAAGACCGTTGCTTTGGCTGCAGTCAAACATACCATCGCATTTTTCAGTGTCATGAACGAGCAAGCAGCAGCAACTCTGACAGACAACACAACAATTGACAACAACAACCGTGTCAAAATAAACAAAACCGTGACAACCATGGTACTCGCAACAATCCATCAACACACGTCGCGTACTCATGACACTAGTCTCATCTGAAGCAGCAGCACGAAAGCATGTACTATGACGTCATTCTAAACTCTATCCAGACTGATTGTGAAGTAGTTCTTCAGCGTCGGCTCAACTCTATTACTGAGGACTCGCTACTTGCTCTTCGGTCGAAGTACACTTCATCTTTCCTCCTACCTCTTAGTTTTGATCTAAACCCCTTGGACAATCAATTTAACTGTCAGATCTTCACTAGTTGTTGCTTACAAGGACGCACCTTCGACAATATATAAACATGCACACTCTATGACCTTGCCGTAGCATGCGTCTGTGCTTGAGATAACATCTCCGCTGTGATCACCTTATGGCTACTACGCTAGCATGACCTTACTTTACCTCTACCTTTCTATGCAACTTTTAAAAATTTAAGACGCTTTGATTTTTCCCAAGACACACTCATAAACGCAGTTTTTTCTCCTCTCAGCAATTCTCCTCAAAGTAATCTCTCACCATTTTAATTTCGCACAAACACATCCACGCGAGCACAATTTTGAACCCACGTTCATGAATACTATCCCAGAAGCTTCTTGACTCCTTGGAGACTCTTGCCAGTCCTTGAAGTCGCAGGAGGATCCCAAGGCTCCTCCACGTGCACGTCCTTTGCATGGAGAGACCTGCATCCCCCGCATGTGAGGATGTGCCCCTACCTTGGAGACTACGCGTTCCACACTGCAGGCAGCGTCTCCAAACCAATTGGGCTCCTTGGGCTTCACCGGCCCACGCTTTGTGCAGATCCGTGCCTCTCCACCTCTAAGATTCGAGCCGCCATTCGTCTTTTGGTCAGTGCAGATCTATCCCCAAGTGCCACTTGGTCCTCGAGATTCTTCCCTACCCTCTCTTGAAGGTCTTTTCCCTCCTCGACGTCCCCTCCATGCAGTTCACTTGACGTTTATCACGACCGCGACTATAGTCACAATCCGACTTCTTCTCACCTTGTTCCGTGACTGGTTCTAGGGTCATTGTTGTCACCGTCCTACAAAATGTACAATGGATGATTCTCAAAGTTACCAGAAACTTATGTTATCCCAGACTAAAAAGATCAACCATGTGATACCATGTAAGAAAATACTATTTTGTAATGCTTAACCAAGAGCTCAGAAAAAAGAGAAAAGTATATCTTTTAAAAGAGAATCTACTTGTCAATTTTTACCCCACATGAGGAGAAAAAATATTGTGTTCTTTTGTACATACACAGTACATTCTAATTGATAATTGCTACATATGCGCACATGTAAAAATAGTTAGAACCATTTGTTTCTTCACTTAAAGTTGGCACAAACCTTCATCAATGTACACTCTGTAAATACATGTATATATGAAAGTTGTACCTAGATAAGAGAAAACCTCCATACCTACTCTCTATATAGACACTATCAGTTCAGAAAATCAGTACCCACAAGAGATCAGGAGTTTCATTTATTATCCTTGTAACATCATACTGCTGTCAAGAGACTTTTCACATATTATACAATTATATATGTAAACTGCAAGTTTTCAGGTTAGACTTGCAGTTTACAGGGTCTGGTCTCTTCATCCAAGAGAGATTGTACACTAAGGTGCCACGCATGGAGTTAATGATTTAACAGACAGTGCCTTACAACAATTGAATCTGAATAATCTTCTGAACCTCTGTCGACCAACACTTGGCGTGTCTTAAGGTTTCACATGCGTTGGAATGTAGGAATTAACCAGCCGCCGCTCAGAAAATCTTCCTGTGAACATTAGGCTTTCTGTCAACATGTGTGAAAATCTGCCCTCATATCCTTACTTTGGACCGCAAATGAACCAAGACTTGATCTAGAGTCCAGACAACTAGTATAATCAATCAGGTATATCCGGTTAGTCCATGATCTTTTATTTATACAATTCCTGTTGTTTCTGTGCTGCAACAGTAGTATGCACTTCTGGTTGACTGAGTATGAAGTTAATCCACGTTCTCGTTGACATCATTCACACCTTTAGTTCTTGATTGTTTTAATGTTAAAATCCAGTTCAACCAAGCATTCTTCTTTGTGTGTGTGTGAATTTGCGGAGGCTTCGAGGAGGAGAGGTGCGTGAGTGCGGAGGCGTGAGAGCGGAGTGCGAGAGTGCGGAGGCGGAGCCTGAGCCTGAGCCTGAGCCCGCAGCAAGCCAGCTTGCTGGCGTGCGTGAGAGAGGTATCCAAGCTTCAATTGTGTGGGAAGGGTAAAACCAGCTGGTCACCCATCCCAACACTACTCTTGGACCTGGACTCCTGACTCTGTAGTCTAAGCTTTGGCTTTACCACTAGACCAATAGCTCTTGGTGTCCTACAGGGATGGGTGCAAGTACTTATGGACTTGTATAAGGTAGTAAGAGACCTTCTCGCACGTCCCTAGAGGAGTGATAGGACGACCCCACAGTATTAGGGGGAAGCTATAGTTGTGGTAGTGTTTGCCTACACCGTAGAGGCGCGTATGGAGGCAATTGGTGGCAGTTGTCTTGGGTGAGCTAGTAGAGCTACCACGTGGATGTTTTTGGAGCTACTAGAGGTGTGGACATCTAGTTAGTGACCTCCAGCGTCAGTTACGACAGTTGGTGACCATATATTGTGCATGTGGTCACCGACAAGGAGTCGTCAGTCCGGGTGGGGCTCGGTTTCCCTTTATGTGAATGTTTGAGTGTGGAGGGTTATCGTTTGGACTTCTTGTGGTTAGAACCCCTCCATACTCTATTTCTTGTTTGTGCGCCGCGTTTGCTTGTGTTGGCGCTTGATTTCCGGAGTGAGTTCACTCCAGTGTGCTGTCGGTAGTGAGGCTGGAGTCAGACTACATTTGTCTCTCTCACCGTGCGGCTGGAGTGACGATCAACAGACTGTGAGAGGCTGTCTGTGGTGATGGCATGTACAGGTTGCCCTTACCTTGACCGTCCTAGTAGGGGATAGGTGAGCTCAGTAGGAGCGGGGTTAGGCAAGTGGTGGTTACGGTGGTGACGGGGATTGCGACATTCCAGTTGGGGAGTGTGTTAGCGGGATTCTCTCATCACGGAGTTCTCGAGAGGTTCTGGTGGGGACTTCTCGGACAGTGGGTATACACGGAGTGGGGTGAGGTATCGACTACCTACACCATTGCCGTCGGTTGTTCCAGAGGACGAGTCAGACGCAGACAGTGCATTTTCTGGTGGTGAGTCTAGTGTCGTCGTACCGTTGTTGTGGGACATGGACGAGATCTATGGGACCACGAAGGGGCCTCGACGTTACTCGGATACAGTTGGTACCATTGAGCTGGATGACTTCATCTAGGAGTTCGACAGTTGGTGCGATCTGCAGCAGATGCGGAACCCACAGCTGTTTACACCCTTCATGGCGTGGAAGGGTTTGTTCCAGCACTTGGAGGGACCGCCGATGGACAATTATCATGAGTTCAGGCGAAATTACAGTGTTGAGATCGAGTTGTGGAGACAACATTGGTCTCCCAACTACGTTTCTATCACTACTGGTGCAGTTTCGGGAGGCGTAGCACCTGCGAGTTTGGGTGCCAGTAGCAGTAGTACAGCCGCAGGTGGCGGAGTACCTACTACCAGCGGTGCGTCCACAGGTAGTGGAGCAGGTGGTAGTGTGAGTGGGATACCACCAAGGTTTAACCCTGTGGTTCAGTTCTTCCAATGTTTGAGGAAGAACTATCAGGGTGTGCGGACCGACAAGTTGAGGAGTCTGCAGGAGTTCCAGCGGAAGACTGGAGAGAGCCTACGCGAAGCATTTACTCGCATGAGGCGGTTGATCAGCGTTACCCAAGGGGTGACGGAAGCACAGGCAGTCCAGTTCTGGTATGCGATACTAGACCGGGAGCTGCGTAGGAGAGTTAGAGATGCTACTCTCCTTAGAGATACCGCTCCGACGTTGGCGGTTGTCTTTAGTCTGGCTGAGCGGATTGAGCTCAACATGGTGGAGGAGAGAGTGGTGGTTGCTGGGTTCAGCAAGGAAACACCACATGGAGCGACCACCTCTTCTCGAGGATCACAAGCTACGCAACAACGTGGTGGTGGTGGTGGTAAGGATCGTGCGGAGCAGTCACGATCTCAGGGAGGTGCTGGAGGATCTGGTGGACAGAAGCCCATGCCGTCCTTCTCTAGTCAGCAGCAAGCGGGTCCTTGTTGGACGTGTGATGGTCCTCATCAGCAGAGGGACTGTCCACAAAGGAGAGGTTATGAGACGTCAGGGACATCACGGACATCAGGGACGTCTCCCGCAGTACCTAGGCAATGTGAGCATTGCGGACGACCTGGTCACAGTAGTGACCGTTGTTTTGATCTCCATCCCGAGTTGCGACAAGGGAAGACTGACCGTGGACGAGGCGGAGGAGCTCAGGGAGGCCGTGGTGGTCGAGCTGGAGGTAGAGATCCAGCACCTGGGAGAGGAGCCATACCTGCTTCTTGAGCAGGATTGAGCAGTTGGAGCAGAGGATAGCTAGTATGGCTATGGCCCAGCGGAGATCAGGTGGAACAGAGGCTTCCACGTCTTATGGAGGAGACGGAGGTGACTTCGACTTCATGGCTGGTGTGGCGCAGATTGAGGCCTCTGCGGCAGTGACTCGAGGTGCAGTACGTGCCTCTGAGCCACGAGGAGCGTCAGTGGAGTTGGATCCACAACGCGGGGAGGCTGGTAGACAGGCCAGGCTTCCCCAGTCGTTCACGTTATCAGAGGCATTGAGGACCACATCTATGGTTCCTAAACGGCATACCGATGGTGCAGTAGAGTTGGAGGCATCGACATCCAGGAGTGGGTGTGATGTGAGTCCACCTTCGACGTCTGTGGATGCCACGTCGAACTCGATGTTGGGGGCGGCTACAGTAGTTTTGCGAGCCTCACTATTCTCAGCCACGGATATGAGGGCATTGGGAGTCAACTTGGCTCCAGTGTTCCAGTTGGCGGCCACGCTCAGTGAGAGCGAGGATGTAGTTACCTCTAGTGCTGAAGTAGTTCAGCGAGAGGCGGTAGACGTGTCCATGGAGTCGAGGATCAAGACAGCTACCAGTGGTACTTGGCAAGCGGCGGCTGCTAGGTTAGATGAGTTACCAGCTAGGTCGGCGATTGACCGTGCGATTGACCGTTTGGCACCAGGTGTGGTGTTGTTGGACAACAGAAGTGGTATCTTCTGTTTGGTGGCACCTTCAGGGAAAGTGTATCGACCCCAGAAGGTCTTGTTAGACTCTGGAGCCCAACCGTTGATGTTGAGAAAGGCGGCGTGTATTGGTTTGGGCCTAAAGAAGTCCGAGGTGGACAGATGTCCATTCCAGTTGCAGACATCTCTAAGGGGATCAAGAGGTACGGCTCTACACGTGAGATGTTGACGGTGAGAGTTCGGCCAGATCACCCCACGGATGGCTCTATGATGAGGGCCAAGGCCATCGTTACAGCCGTAGAGTCTTATGATGTATTGGTTGGAGGTGCTGTGTTGTACCCTATGGGGTTCGTGATCGACTATTGGGCGGAGACAACATCCTACAGACCAGGTTGACGAGTGAGCCGCTTACCAGTGCGGTTCAGTGCTAGAGTTGGGACGACGGAGCCTACACCAGGGACGATGGCATCCGTTGCAGGATTCAGTTCGGTCATCACTTGGCCGGGTGAGTTGTTGGAGGGCAATGCCCATGCGGAGGATACTCCGGTCTTTGAGGAGGTGGAGGACATGCCTAGCATGTCTACGTTAGTACCATCTGCCTTGGATGTTTCATTCTGGAGTTCGAGTGGAGAGTTGCAGCAGTATGCTGATCAGTTGGTGCAGCAGGCTTGGAGTGAAGCCTTTGTACCACCAGTAGAGGAACAAAGGGTTGTTCCTGCTACTGGCCCTGTGACCTTATCACCGTTGGATACGACTCCCATTGTGTGGCAGTATCCAGAGGAGAGTGTATGTGTGCTGGAGCTGTTTGGAGGGATCAGCACAGGTTTAGCTGCGGTATTGCAAGCAGGTATACAAGTACAGCGATACTTGTATGTGGAGAGAGATGAGATTGCAAGACGCATCTCATTGCGACATGTGGCACGTTTGGTGCAGAGATATCCTGAGTTGCTGCCCATATCAGCTGGTAGAGGATACCAGCAAGCATTACCGTAGGATATTTCGCTGTTGGGGGCGCAGGATCTTACGTTTGTGGGCACCATTCACTTGGTGATAGCCGGATGGCCATGTCAAGGTCACACGCGTGCAGGGAGAGGTCAGGGTTTACATGACCGGCGATCTAGGATGTTCTGGGAGATGTTACGGATCGTACGACATCTCCAGATGCATCAGGTGGATTCTCCAGCGTACATCTTGGAGAACGTTCCTTTGTTGGGTGATGCTCGTACACAGATGATGACGAGTGTGCACCAAGTGCGATCTTGGATTGGACCAGCAGTGTTGTTGGATGCAGCGAGAGTAGGATCTCGTGCACATCGTCCACGGTTGTGGTGGACGAACTTGTTACCGAGAGAGGTGCTTAAGCGAACACACGATGGAGTGAGACGACCTGCGCAACTCACGGTTGATAGCATCTTGGATGCAGGACGACGATCTCAAGTAGTGAGAGTCGTCGATAGGTCACCCATGACAGTGGTGAACCTAGTGGGACGACCCATGGTAGCGTTACCCACTTTGGTAAGCTTTCCAGCGTCACATGCTTATAGAGATGGAGGACCTGGGCTTGTGTGTGATGCTCAATTACGGCAGTTGGTGGAGCCCAATGCCGATGAGAGAGAGCGAGCGATGG
This sequence comes from Asterella californica, assembly GCA_036924285.1. NCBI lineage: Eukaryota > Viridiplantae > Streptophyta > Marchantiopsida > Marchantiales > Aytoniaceae > Asterella > Asterella californica. The sequence continues at coordinate 26,135,055 of JAYKYS010000006.1, read as the reverse complement.
GTTTCGCTACGAGTACGACGGCAGTAGCTTCGATGTCGGAGGCTTCACGTCGTCAAGTATTGGGTCAAGCAATGGACTTGAATTGCTTGACATGGATTGTTAGTCTTGGATTGGTTGAGCAGCGTCGGATGCGATCGACGGGTGTTACTACTCGAGCACTCTTGAGCTCTTTGCCTACCGGGTCGGTGGAGACAAAGGCTAGGGGCGAGGCACGTGGAGTTCGTCATCCTTGGACATCATGGGATGTCGTAAGAGAGAGTGTGGAGCTTGCAGCTAGAACTGCAGAAGTTTTACGCACAGTAGCGATGGAGGTTGTTGGTGGTGAGCAGAAGGAAATTGCTCCAGAGGCTGCAAGATAGCAGTCAACGACTTCGTCTTTTACCTCTAGCATGGTGACAGAGGATACTTGGGAGCCGGAGATTGGACCCAAGCTTATAGGAGAGGAGAGACGAAGAGTCCAAAGATTCCTGAAGAGCTACAGGAATTGTTTTGCCTTCAGTATGAAGGATTTGGGTACCTTGAAAGGACTTGGTATACGGATCGACTTGGCTAATGACACGCCAATCTTTCGACGTCCTTACAGATACAGTGACATGGAGAGAGCTTTGATCCAGAGTCGGACTCAAGACTTGTTGGAGGCTGGGTTGGTGGAGATGTCGCATGGAGAGTATGCATCTGCCACAGTTATGCCAGCCAAGAAAGATATGTATGGCAACTACACAGATAGACGGATGTGTGAGGACTATCGTCCTATCAATCGGCAGACAAGTCCGATAAGTATGCCATGCCGACACCTGAGGAGATCTTTGATGCAGTGGGGCATGTGAAGGTCTTCAGTACTTTGGATCTTCGAGCAGGGTATCATCAGTTGCCAGTGAGAGAAGAAGATAAGTCCAAGACAGCATTCTGGGGAATTGACTCTCACGGCAAGGATTGTTTGTATCAGTGGCGGTTCTTACCATTAGGGTTGAAGAATGCCCCTGCTGAGTTCCCAAGGGTGATGGACAGAATCTTAGCAGGATTGGATTTTGTCAGATGTTATATTGACGACATCTTAGTCTATAGTGCTACAGTGGAGGAGCACGAGAGACACTTACGGGATGTGTTTGAACGGTTGAGAGCTCATGGGTTGAAGTTACACCCTGGGAAGTGTAAGTTCTTCCAGGAGTTGGTAGAGTATCTGGGCCACACCATCTATCCAGGTGGATTGGGTGTTCAACAGACGAAGGTTGAGGCTATTGCACGTATTCCGCGCCCCACGGATGTGAGTCGAGTTCGAGCATTTGTTGGTTTGGTGAACTTCTATCGTCGATACGTGAAAGGGTTTAGTGCAATTGCGAAGCCGTTGACCAAGCTGATGAAGGTGGACCAGGAGTGGCAATGGGGAGATGAGCAGGAGCGAGCTTTCATAGAGCTCAAGGATAGGTTGACATCTGCTCCCATCTTGAGGAGACCCGTTAGGGGGCGTCCTTTCCAACTGCACACAGATTGGAGTATGTTGGGACTTGGAGCAGTGCTGACTCAGCATGATGATGAGAAAAAGGAGTTCGTGATGGCGTATGCCAGTCGCTCTAACAAGTCAGCGGAGGCAAGGTATAGTTCGTATGAGGGAGAGTGTTTAGCGGCAGTGTGGGCTGTTGCACACTTTCGATGTTATCTGTTTGAGAACCCCTTTACTCTCATCACTGATCACCAGCCGCTCAAGTGGTTGATGAAGTCCGACAAGCTTACAGGGAAGCTTGCACGATGGGCTCTGATCTTACAGGAGTATGACTTCCAGGTAGTACATAGACCTGGAGTTGCAAACCTAGATGCCAATGGGTTGAGTCGCAACCCATGCACGAGTCAGCAGGACCAGACTGGGCTCGCTGGCATGACGAGGTTGATGAGGAGATAGTGTCAGGGTGGCACGCATCTGCCTTTCTTTGTGTGGCCATGAACTATAGTATGGAGGGCCAAGTCGTATCTTTCTCTGGTCAGAGAGTAGATGATGAGCCTCCAGATCTTGAGGGTGGAGATGGTGTTCCAGATCAGCGGGATATCCATGATGATGTGACCGTGATGGAGTATCTACGTGCTGGTGTGGTAGTAGGCACAGTAAGTGGCAAGGAGCGAGATCGTGTTCTTCAACGAGCGAAGAGATTTCGACGAGAAGGACGACATGTACTTCGAGTGTGGGGTGATGGGAGGGTACGGATAGTGCCACATCCATCCCAGAAGGCACAGTTAGTACGACATGCCCATGAGGAGTTGGGACATTTTGGAGTGAAGCGTACACATAGCTTACTCCAAGGACAGTATTGATGGCGTGATATGCACATCGATGTGCAACAGTTGGTCGCACGATGTGTGATTTGTGATCGAGTACGAGCTTCGTTTAATGCTCCTACTCCACAGTTACACCCCTTACCGATTATGGGGTTGGGTTACCGTTGGAGTTTGGATTTTGCGGGACCCTTACCGTTGACCGTACGTCACCACTGGTATGTGTTGGTGATGGTGGAGCACTTCTCCAAGTGGATTGAGTTGGTGGCATTACCAGACAAGGCGAGTGAAGGGACAGCGTACGCGTTCTTAGATCGAGTGCTGAGTCGTTTTGGAGCACCAGCTGAAGTGCTGACAGACCAAGGTACAGAGTTCCTAGGTGAGTTTCAGGCCTTGTGTGATCAGGCACTGATTGATTATCGGACTACATCTCGAGATCATCCTGAGGCGGATGGTTTGGTGGAGAGGGTAGTTCAGACGGTGAAGAGAGGATTGCGCAAGTATGGCTTGCAGAAAGGCCACTTGGGAGATTGGGATGTGCAGTTACCATGGTTGACTATGGGTTACCGTTTCAGCCGACAAGCGTCTTTGGCTTCCTTCTCACCGTATTTTCTATTGTATGGCCGAGATCCAGATCTACCTTCGGCCATTCGTCGTGATTCTGCTGATGACCCGGATATGTGGGTGAGAGCATGTTCTCAACGAGCAGAGACATTTCGGAGAGTTATGCCTATGGCTTTTGAGAACCTAGCGATTGCTCAGCATAGAGACACGTTGCGATATGCGACTATCCGAGGTGGAGGTTATCGGCCGTCGATTCGTAGGTTTCATCTGACGATTATATCTATCTACAGCAGACGGCACCGACGACGTTGGACGTGACCGCAGGGCGCACTATTTTACGAGTGCGTGAGGTGTTACCTTCTGGAGTACTCATGTTAGAGGGCCGTGATGGTGCTGTGTGGAAGGACCATGTGCGTAATTGCACGCCATGTCATCTTCCCAACATTGATGGTACCGTGGACCCAAGCTTAGCAGTTGTACGCGCGGGCTTGAGGTGTATGTTGTGTGGGTCTACTGGTGGAGCAGCCCGTATGTTGGTGTGTGATGGTTGTTCGAGAGGTTGGCACATGTCATGTTTGACTCCACCTCTCAGTGTAGTTCCTACTGGACGGTGGGTTTGTCCTCGATGTATATAGCGGAGATAGTCGATTAGATCTTTGCGTGGTATGGATTGCAGACAGGCGACTAACGATGGGGCGATGTAGCACCCGGCCTCCTGATCCTTGCACCCATGAAGGTGTGTATCACGTAGTTGGGATATGGAGTTATCTGGAGTTAGAGGGACCTAATCGCCAGTTAAGGGGGCGATTGTGATACACTTGTGTATGGGTATGACATCGTCCATGTGTTATGTGTATGTGTGGTGTTCCTCTGACAGCGATGTATGTTGTGTAGCGATGTGTATGCGCACGACACTATCCGTAATGATCTTTTCTACAATAAATTAGAAATTAGATTTTTTATTACTATACTTTGTCGGAACATGCTTGAACAAGTACGATTTACATATATCATCTAAATACTACGTTATATATGAACTAACATTTAAAATAGTATTAAAACCTCTTGTCAGCTCAATTCCTCTCCTTAGAATATAGTAAAACCCGTCAATCATAACTGCCGTGTCACCTGAAGAATCACAACAGTTACATTTACAAAACTATGAAAATTTGACACACTTGAACTTCCTTGGCGTCGCACATATGGTACATGCGATCATCAGCCTGAGGTTTATTCGAATTCCCAGCATGCAGGGAACCAAATCGAGGCCGTAAATACTTTATTAATCGTCGGACATCATTCTATCTAGCTACTATATTTACTTTCGAATCTGGGTGTCTCGTGTCTTTCTCTAATCGTGTGGAATACTACAGCATTTGATGTTCTCCAGTGACCTTATACGCGCGTTAATGGGATAATCGGAGCTCCAGAAACAAGTGCAATAAAGAAGTCAACTCTATCTTTCATGATGACATATACCTCACTGGCATCACAACTGGATTTTGGGACACAGCATTTCTGGAACAACTGGATTTTGACCAGTGACAGCGTGTCATACTGTAACTGTCTTACTAGTAATATGACTCTGGTAACTGCTGGCAGTAACAATATCGTTGCGATCAAGTCTAGTGTCTGTACATGTGAGATAAGAATTCCGGTTGAAGAATAGACTACAATAGAGTTGCCACTGATGATTGTTCATATAATTACTGATACACTAACGGAGCTCGGAATAAGGCATTTATATTATCCACTGGACAGTTTCTCGGGCTGCTAGGGCTCGGCCCCAGTTCACGTCAGAAGCAAACCGACTACTCTATGAACAGAACAGGAACTTCTCGATCGCTTCTAAAGTTATTTGGTTTCAGATAAATAATTTGCGTTCAGTTTCTATTCAGTTTCACGTTTTTTCAGTTCGGTTGGTTCCACCTTCAATGGATCGGTGATTCACTCGTATGGGCATCTCGTGCCGACACTTATGGGAAGCTAGGTGATACGTAAATGACAATGCATATCGAAATCATGGCTTGTAGACCCTAATCTCAGGAACTATCAACATTTCCTACACTACTAGTTTGAATTCCCATAACTTGGCCGTGGGCACTGCCACTATAAAACTGGCTTTATTGGGCTCATTATCCATGTTCAAGTCTTGTCCGCTGAGGGACAAGCTTGTTGCTTAGAACAGGTCCGCTCTGGGTCCTTGATTGCCTTGAGCGCACCTGAGTCGTGCATTCAGTCCATATTATTGTTTGGAAAAGGACCTAGTCGTTACGTTTCTCGAGTTCATTGTCTCAACAAGGTATGAACATTCTATCGAGCTGGTTTTCACTTTTCTTTCGAATTCCTTCAAGATGAATATCCCGAGAGGTTTCTGGTTATTTAGTACAGAAAGGTAGTTCCTGAATTCTGTGAGGGTTAATGTACATAAGAACTCGCGTCTATCTCTGTTCTCCCCGCAAAAAGTTTTGTCACTCGACGTATAACTTGCAGCTTCCAGACCACACCATGAAGATGATCTAAAAGTCCTTTTGTGACACCAAAACTGAAATTAATGCTTGTACACATTGGAATTGGTTCTGGATTTCAGGAGGATGGCGGTTAGGAGCACACTTTCAGAGTCAAGCTCCCAAAGTCACGCTTTGCTAAAAGCGTCGAAGCCAGTGCTGCAACAGCGAAGCTTGCAGTTGGGACGAGGCAGTCTTCTGAATACGAAGACTCGCCAGCAGTTCCTGATTCCTATGGCTGCCTACGTCTGCGTTTTTCTCTTCTTCCTCCAACTGTTCACAGAGAGCGCTACCGCAGCCCCAGTGCTGGCGTCCAGTCTTGGCTTCTGCAAAGATGTTCCAGTGCTCAAGGGGGCCCCCTTACACTGCTGCCTCCCACAGCCCACAAGAGCCCCGATCAGGTTCACATTTCCTCGTGTGCTTGCTGATCGCCATGGCAAGCCCATTTTGAGGGAGAGGAAACCCGCACACATTGCCCAGAAAGATCCGGAGTATGTCAAGAAGTACAATCTGGCCTACGCCAGAATGAAAGCCCTCCCAGACTCGGACCCCAGAAGCTTCCTCAACCAGTGGAGAGTCCACTGCTCCTTCTGCAACGAAGCATTCAAGCAGCGGAATCTCCGGGGCAAAGACACCGGAGTTTTGCTCCAAGTCCACTTCAGCTGGAGCTTCCTTCCGTGGCATCGGATGTACCTCTACTTCCACGAGAGAATTCTAGCCAGCTTGATCAACGATCCTACTTTCGCTCTTCCTTTCTGGAACTGGGACAATGCGATTGACTTCGACGCAGGTATGATCCCTGCCATGTACCTGCCCAAGTTCCCTGTGCCCAACTCCGCCCTCCATGATAAGTTCCGAAACCCCAACCATTTGCCTCCCAAGATTCTCAACCTGGGTTACAGCGCCAAGCTCGAAGCGGAAGGGCAGAATCTGACGGACCAGCAGATCAGATACCAGAATCTGTGCGTCATGTACAACCAAGTAACGACCAAAGTCAGCGCTCGAGATTTTCTCGGTGGCCCGTACGTGGTCGGCACCGATAACACGGCTGCGTCTGCCAACCAGTCAGCAAATGGAACTGTGGGCGAGTCCGGTGGACTGGAAAATGCCCACAACATTGCCCACGAATGGACGGGCTTGATCAACGACCCCGACCATCCCGACAATGAGGACATGGGAAACTTCATCTTCGCAGCTCGAGATCCCATCTTCTACGCTCATCATTCCAACGTGGATCGCCTCTGGGACGTCTGGAAAACCCTCCCCGACAGGATCACCAGATCGGGAGACAGAAAGCGAACAGAGTTCAAGAACAGAGATTTCCTCGACTTCGAATTCACTTTCTATGACGAAAATGGAGATTTGGTGATCAGCAAAATCAGCGATTCTCCAGACAGCGCCAAGCTCGGCTACAAGTTCACTAATGTCAGTGAAGCTGATGACCTGTGGATCAATTACGAGCCTCTCCCTCCCCATAATTCTCCGACACCTCGGCATCCCAAGGATTACCCCGCAGCGGTCCCCAATGGAGTCAACCACATCACTCTGGACCCCATCAGCTATAAGCTCGGCCGTCGCGCTCCCACCATCAAAGACCTCCAAGGAAAGGAGCTGAAGAGTATCTTTCAGTTGCAGGAGAACGTCTTCTTCGAGAGGGTGAAGATACCGCAGGGCGCTTATGCTCGATTTGATGTGTTCATCAACTACCCAGCAGCCACCAGGAAGACTCATCTGTACATGTCCGAGTACGTGGGTACTTTCACCCACCTGCCCAGCGGAATGATCGATACGAGCAAGTCAGTTTCCGAATCGTCCAGCGAGAAGGGTGAGTTCCTGATTGTTAACATCCGGTTTTCCATCAATGCCGCTCTGAAGAGACTTGGCGTTACGGATTGCCATCAGGACATCATCGTCACCATTGTTTCTAAGGGTGCCAGGGACAGCACCCCAAAAACAGGATTCACTTTCGCCAACCTCAAGCAAGATTTCCAGTGATTCCTTGCAGAGAGCTGCAGCCGTCTTCCAGTATTAATGATCTGCACCAACTTTTGCTTATTACTTTGAATCTGATGTAGAAGGGTAGCTTACATTCCATTTTTTCTTGTGACTTCACTATCCGGAAAACCATGCATGTAGCTTAGCGCAGTCCGAAGGGCTAAGGCTAAGCGTTACTTCTTTACAGAGTGACAGTCGGACTTGTGGGAAACAAGGTAGTGCGGGAATACACTTAGTGCGCAGATTACACTCGTGTTTAAGTAGATTCTGGTTAGGCATTTAGTTGTAGAGCTCATTCAAGTAGATGCTAAATAGTTGTAATCTTCACTCGACGTTCAGTAATTCAGGACGAATTCCATCGAGAAAAAGCTGAACTCGTCACTTTTCCACAATCTAGAGCTGACTGTCTTGTAGTTTCTCTTGTGAAAGTTTGTTTGGATCCAAGGCAAGAGTTCTGGCCAAGTAAATGGATGTTCTGGCCATGTAATGAAGTCTCATGACATATACGTAAGTAGTGACGGAATATGCCCATGCTAGCACCTGGCATGTATGTCACATTCATGGTCGATCGTTATGAAATAACAAACCCCTGAGCGATGCTGCAACTCAGGCCTGCCGATTAAGCACCCTAGCCAGCTGGTAACTTGCTTGTGGATTTTCTATCTAGCTGTCCTTCTCACTCATCTCATGGCCATTCCTTCGACAAAGGGAACAGCGTAGAACCGCTTGCAGTTTAATAGTGAGCATCATCTGGAGTCCATATTTCTTGCTTCTTGTTTCCCTAGAAAGAATCGAAGCAGGAGAATAATGTTCGGAGTCGATCATATGATCATGAGCACACTTTGCTGAGTTCAGATTTACCTAGAAGTCGAAAATAATTTTGAATTCGAATGACCTTTCAACTTTGAATGATATGCTGCACCTTGTGGGTGCCTGCTGCACCATCTCTGTATTAATAAGCTTCTTGTTATAAATTACTGCCAAATAAACAGAGTAGTAGACAGACGTCAACGTCGTCATATCACAAGATGAGCAGAAGCTGAAACAGATAGTGATGATGATGAGAATGACGAATCGGATTCAATGGGTCGCTGAACAGGTTCAGTTTAACGGTTTAGTAGTCGAACTTTACGTAAAGATATTAACGCTGCTGGGCTGGATGCTGACTAGACATGTATATGACAGATCGATCTCGTGTCCAACGTGCAGCACGACCTCATCACCCATCTCGTAATCGTATAGAGCCGAGTTATGTGCTCAGAGTGTGAATTAAATATGTTGCACAGTTTCACGGATCAAGATTAGTCTGCCACTTGATCATGAGCATGAGTGTATATATGGTGAACTACAGTAACTGTCATGGGCGGATGCTTCGTGATAACACCCTAATATATAAGAAATATTTATAAGCTAGATCAAAAAGCAGCAAGGTAGATTCAAGTTCGTCAATCATGAAACTGTAACTGTTACTCTTACGTGGAACATCCTGCGCGCGTCTGAATTCTGAACAGTAGAAGTAGTTAACAGATCAGATTCTATTGGTTACTTGTTTTACAAGCTTAAGCATTCATTTCTGCTGATGTGACCTGCCTGTTAAGTTGATGTGAAGCATATGTAATATATCAATGTTTGTGATATGTACTTCGAGTGGCCCCGAACCTGGATCGGACTTGTGCGTTAGTTCTTGCTGCCATCGTAACATGCCTCAGTTATCCTGATCAGACCCCATTAGATGGTGACGCAGCTGCAGTCTACACAGGGACGAGGTCGTTCTCCATCTGTTATAGTAAAACGTTTCATGGATATCCACGCAGCTTTCGCCTCCACCGGACGTTGGAAGATTACTACACCCCAAGCTCTCTTAGGTAACAGACTGAGAGAAACAAAACCAGGTCCTACGAAGATGTTGGAGTAGATCAGAGGTTCGAATTCATACTCTGGTTCTCGTGGACAGACTGCAAGACTCAGATTTTACATCAACTTGGAAAGCTGATTGGAAGGCAACGAGTAAGAAGATCTTCTGTAATTTGGCGTCTGACAAGAAGCAAGAGATTTTTACACAAGTTCTCTTCTCAATCGGATCGATTTGGTTCGGCCTGAACATTCAGATGAGCAAGATCGACTACAATTCCCTGAAGAACTGCCCGCCTTAGTCCGAATTATTCTCTGCTCTGTGTAGGATGTATCTGAGGAACAGCTTTGCTTTCGCTCGCGATCGCTGTTTGGACTTCTAGACTCTCAGAGTGCCGTCATGTAAGCGTACAGAGTTTGGGTCCACTCGTCTTATTATCGGCCCAGCTATCTTTCCTTCTCTGTAGTGGTCCGGTTTGGTTGCACTCAACTGGACTCATACAGTTCTATAGATCTAGTAGGCGTTTGTGCTACTTTAGTGTCGGAATTGATTCCTTGGTGGAGTTCATTCAGTTAACTGATTCATTGGTGAGTTGATTTCCTTGAGCTGTTATCCTGTCTGGTGACGTCGGTTATCGTTGTTCTCGCCGTTTGGTGGTTACTAAATCTTTAACGTGTTATGACCTCATCGCGTCCATCTTCGTGCCGATTTGTTTAATGTGACGCAAGAGCCTGGCAAGATTTCTCATACACGACTTTCAATTCATCGCCAGGAAAGATCATTGCTCTTCCGAGCTCTGAGCGTGAAACATCAATGAGTCAGGGCGATTTCCTTATTCAGGAGAGCTTCATAAGAAAAGACATCAGGAAATTCTCGCATCATGCTGAATAGGACTGCCTTCGAGCCTTCATCACTCATATTTTACAACCTCGAGCTCGATGCATGCATGGACGGGTTACTGACAAGTCTTCGAGTGCATTCAATGGATCAAGGAACAAATGTCAGTTTGAAAGCCTTTTGACATAACCAATACTATTACTGAAGTAAAGGACTTCAGTATAGCTCGCAAGGACTTTGTCGGTACAGAAACTCCTGCACAGGAAGAAATCGACAAATTGCCCGCAGTGTAATTGACGATATTCACACCGCTTTTTAACACTAAAAAACCTACGAAGTGTAAAAGTCTCAATGTTACAAACACACCACTTGAAAGGTGCGAAAAATAATTACTCCTGGTTTTTTTACACCATAAGAAATAATTACATCATTTTTTCCTACACTAAGTAAACATATGTGTTTCAGGTCGGGGATCAACCGGTATCTCACTTGCGCGCTGGCTCCGATGCTTTCGACCGGAAAGAATTTCAAGAATTATGTTGCACAGAAGCAACTATCATTTGCAAGACATGCTTCACAACCTCTCTCGGTCAAAACTTCTTCGACTCCTGTTTCATAACCCCTGCTGACCACGGCAAGTGTAACACATTTAGCTTCAGAGAGGAACATGAATTTACTACTTCAGGTAGCCAGTCAATATTTAACTGCAGCATATATATATTGACACACGGGTAAGCAGTTTTCGTTGAAAAGAATGACTTCCCTCACACGTTAAGGTAACACCCAAATAGGTTGAACGCATGCAATATTTAACTGCAACATATATCGACAATCATCTTCATTTGCGTTTCACTACTAACTGATGTGCAGCCCGTGGGCTTGCATGCTTGACCACGAAAAGATCAAAACAAAGGGGGAACAAAATGACAGAGCCGAACACAGAATGCAACCATTTTAGTTAAGATTTACAAGGACTATACATGAAATGAGCTGATAAACTGCAGTAGTTACAGAAGTACAGTTCTTCGAAGAACTCGTACCAAAGAAATAGCATGAAACTGACGAGACAGAAATCAAGTCTCGAACCTGATTCTACTTTTGAAAGATCAAGAAATGTCATTGATAAGCTGTAGCACAAGATCACCAGCGGACATCATGATCTCCACCAATTGTCGTTGTTCGATATCAAGTTTGGTTGTGGTTAAAACCTCCGCCATACTTATGACACCAGACAACGGTGACCGAATCTCGTGTGACATTGTCGCAAGCATTTGTTTAGACCTCATTGTCTCTTCTGCATCGTACCAAGATCTTGGATCAACAGAGAAGGAACAAAGAGTCTTCTACAACAGCCAAGTGTTTCTCTATCTTTCGTTTTGAAATAATGGAAGATGGAAGTGCAGCATGCGAAGGCATTCTGTGACAAAGTTATCTCAACTGCTAAGCAGTTTCTAGGAAAAGGCAGTTCCAAAAATCCATCTCCAGAATATGTGGACTTCCATACGTGCCTGTTATGTCGATGGTTTTGTGAAGTTCACTCACCATGACCTTCTGTACAGCTATATCCTCACGTAAGCAGATAATTTCTCCCGCTTTGCAGACTGAAGAACCGCATCAAACCAAATCGGGACAGAGTTATAACAATGAAGCGATAACTTATTTAAGAAGAATGGAAAAGCTAAGAGGCACGACAAAAAACAAAGGAGCCAAGGACATACCCAAAGCAGTGACTGACAAAATTCTCAGTCCACCAAGGAAGGGGACGTAAGAGAAAGAAAAGTCTTAGAACGGTCGGCTTTTCGCAACATTCTAGCAAATATTATTAGGACATGCCCTAGTGGCCAAAAGATACTTGTTAGTCTCTCAATCAACGCTGGAGCTATGCAGATGTACTTGTCCAAGTGGTCATATTCTGGAGGGTCTCACTAGCCCAAGAAACAGCATACAAAAAGATAAAAATAAGTACCTCATCTGTTACGTCCATTGCCACAGAGTTAAGACCAAGTGCATCTCCAGTCTTGGTAAATACAGGCTCTACAGCGACAAGGAATGTTTTCGGACCAGAAAGATCCGTGTCAAAATGAATTTCAGGTTTCGCAGAAAATCCCCGTTGTAAAACCTCCCTTTTGAATTCCATGACCTACTCAACCCCAACTCCGAAATAGATCTCTGATCGGTTTTCCCATCACTTCCTGCATCAGCGTCAAAAATAAGTTTCACTTTGTTACTCGTACTTCATACATACGCAAGGTTCGCCCATACGAATGGTACATTATTGACAAAATGAACCCTGAGATAACTTGGAGGGCTTCCTCTATCTTTTCACAAATGCTAAATCTCTTCATGCTGCTCTCTAGACTGGAACACAATTCTGAAATAATAGGAAAGAACCGGATTGCACAACCGGATTTTCCAATATGCAATAATTCTTTATTCCTTGCACCGACATACTCTTGAAATGACAGAAACTTCAAATCATAAGAACCTGAACCCGGAAGATGTATTTCAGTGAAGAGAAACCCGAAGATGTTTTCCAGTAGATAGAAAGTATCAAAGTCTGCAGCCCAAACTCCATGGAAAATCAAGTAATACAAAATCAAAGCATAAAATATAAACTTCAATGTCTCTAACTTCATCAAACAAATCTTGTATCCATAGCTTCTAACAAGTAAGATGTGCAGCAAGTTCCAGATGATCTGAGGATCTTCTTGTAATTTCAATATCTGAATAAATACATGTTGTGATAGTCAATAGATCTAATCTCTTATAACATAAAGATGAAAGTAACTAGAGGTTGATCATGCGATGAATTCTTCATTTGCAGTTGAAATAATCATCTCTCTGTTTCTAATCCGAACATTTCGAACTATCTGAAGCTTTGTTCTCAAAGCCCATAGCCATGGCTACTCGATAACCGGAGGAGGGAGAACTACTTTATCCAGTAGAGTGATTTTGTCATCACTTCTATGACCCATGGAAGATTTCAATGATTTTTGTTTTTCTGCATCTCTATTCTGGTCAGCTATGAACTTGAATAACTTCCCATACACATTGGAGATTTTCACTTCCATTGTTATCATTGCTATAGTTAGTTTAGCTTGTTCTCTGAGATTCATTCCACTCATAAGCTGAGATTTTGGTCTCTCGAGCTTTCTCTCTATGATGTGAATTTTGCACACAAATTGAGATTTTTGCTTTCCTCTTTCAGTACTAGGCAATACTGGTTTTTCCTCCTCTGTACTATGTAAGATTTGTTTCATGCATTCAAGTTTCTTGGGTTGTGTGCCCAAGAATGAATGTAGTGCGGACTGGCAAGATCTCTCTATACTTGGTTGTATGAAGTTTTCTTGCACATGTACATGATACATATGTTTTAAGATTTTATTCGGTTTGATCCATTAACTTAAGAAGGTAGAGTTATAAATTGAATGAACTACATCAATGGACCAAATAAGAGATCATCTCAAGTCTCAAATTCATCACGAATGCTAGCATTTACATCAAACAAATATACTCAAAACATCACATTTTCTAGTTTACCTGTTGAAATCTACCACAATGTACTGAAGCTGAGTATATGGCACTCAGCACATGTTTATCAGAAGCAATATGGGTTCGACAACTCTTAGCTGATATAGGGTTAGCTGAGAATGAGGCTACCACTTGTATTGTGATATTGTGTGTATTGTAGAAACGTCTAAGTTCCACGACAGGATGAAACACATAGATATCCGGTATCACTTCATTAAGGACCAAGTTACATCCAAGACAACTGAAATGAAGTACTGCCCTACTCAGGAGATGGTAGCAGATGTTTAACTAAGGAACTACCGACTCCTAAGTTGGACTACCTTCTACCAAGAGTAGGATTAAAAGTTTAATTTACAACAACTAGTCACTGAGTGGGAGTGTTAGAATTAGACTGTATAGCAACTAGTTCAGGTTATTTGGGCTCATGCCCTTTCGCAGCCTAGCCTGTCCTTGTACCAAAGTATAAGTACCTGGCCTATGGACCTCATACCTCATTATTCATTTCAGTAAACAAGCTTACACATACTTGATCTCTCTTGCATCGATTCTCTCTCTCCTTTTCCTATAGTTGTCATCAACCGTGACAACTTCATAGATGCCTTTCTTCGCATATCCATCTCCATCCATCTTGTTTGGTTTGGTTATATCACGGTCACCACGATCAGCTGATCAGCTTATCAGCGTTGTAGGTTGACTTCATTTCATAGACTTGTAGGCTCCACACAGCAGTAAGGGAAATGTATCATATACAACTACCAATTTGTAACAAACTGCTGCTACTAACAACATTCTATTGTATGTTCAAGAGTCTTTATTAGAACTAAAGAAGAATACTTTCAGTTACAAGATTCCATTAGCATGGGAGGGATTGAGATCAAGAAATGAGACCGACTTGGTTTGACACTATAGTCTTTGGCTTTACGAAAGAAGTCTCCATTACAGATGACCCAAGACATGAACCTTGAGGATCTCGATAAAGAGTTTGGGTTTGAAGATACTGAGAACAACAACGATCAAGAAGACAGATGGAGGACTGAGGAGGTTGTCTGAGATGTCGATCTACTCCTCGTAGTAGATCTCTAGCACATATCGAGGATGTGTAGGTTTAGAGAGGATGGATGTTGTGTCGTGGATCGACCTCATAGTGAAACTTGCATAGAACAAAAAATTCTGCATATTTTTCCTAAAAGTGATTCTGACTTAACCATTGTATAAAGCTCATTGAGTAGGTCAAAATTGCTTTTTGGATCATCGCAAACAGAGATACAGAGAAAAAATTATGGAGTCTAGAAAACTAGTGTTTTGACCGTGACATATGCTAACACAACATTCCGTGGCAATTGGGAGGTTGATGTGGCCATCCGAGTCTGATGTGGCATTGACACATGACAATGAAGTGATGAGGTGACGGTTGGTGTTTATGTGACATGCGAATGTGATGTGGCATATGATAATTGGATCAAATGCTGATGTGATAAATTGCCAGCAAGGCAAGATGCTGAGTTATCGATGCTGACTAAGAATGTTTCTGAGATGGACTTAGAGCTAAGGTGACGACGCACTTGGATGACATGTGACTGATTGCATGTGAGCCATCTGACGGCATGCATGCATGCCACTTGGTGGTCTTGGTGGCGACATGTGGTTTGAAGAGAGTGCTTGACAAAAACTCTAAAACCCTAGCGACTTCTCAAGAAAGCAGGGAGGTTTTCGAGATTCACGCCGTTAGGCTGAAAGATTCTCAAGATTAGGATTTTTGTCTTGGGAAAGAAAGGTTGTGATGAATTCTTAACGTGCGTTAGCAAATTCTCATAACTTTAAGCTGGAAGGGTCGGGTACTAGAAGTTTGAGCACGTAGAGTCGTGCGGGAGAATTATTTTTGCTGTACTAGAAGAAGTTGACAGTAATCTACTGACAATGTTAGTAAATCCCCGTAAGGTTGGGGAGGTGAGACAAGTCACATAGTTTCCAAAGGCTATAGCGGAGGCTCTAGATGTCTGCTTGAGACGATTTTTGTTGCGTAGGAAAGCTCATCTTGAGGACTTTGTCCTTGTAATTTATTTTATATATGGTTTTTGAGGAACGTCTGTGGGAATCTGTAACGAGCGTTAACAGATTTTGTAGTCTACTAAATTTTTTCGTGTAGAGTGACTTCAAGAGGTCATATCGGAGATCGTGGATGTCCGTTGTAAACAATTTTTGTTGCACCAGAGAGCTCACCTCAGCTGGTTTCAGATTTTTGATGGATTTTGGGATAAGTCTGTGAGGATCTGCTAACGGACGTTAGTAGATTATCATAACTTTCTTGCAAGCTAGGAGGTAGGATGACTTTGGAAAGATGTAGTAGAGACTATGAGTGTCTTATTTCGTATTGTTGGACGTGAAAGATGTGATCAGAAATATGCAAGTATCTGGTTGTGAAAAGTGTGGGTGGTCAAGAAAGAAGAACAACAACTGTGGTGCCCACAAATTACAGGATTCACGAATTTTTAAATTTTTAAGATTAATAACTTGTTTGTATAACTGAAGAAGCGTTGTTACTTAAGGTTACGTCTTCCTTAGCAGGAAGATGATCTTACGAGTTGTTTGTAATAATAAGTTGACTTCTTCGGAAGACGACCATCTTCGGAAGAGCGTCTTCTCAGTTGCGTCTTCGGAAGACGAAAGACGACGGAAGACAACCATCTTCCGGAAGACAACGACCGCGAAGGCCTAACCACGGCTTTTTCAGTAAAGGAGTAGTTGTACCTACTGGGTCGCACCGGATAGGTAGGTAGGTTAGGTAAGTCACCTAGGGTCGAAACTCCTAAACTGCGGGGAAGATGCGCAGGAAGCGCATTAGCGCATTCCAACTTCCCGCAGCATAGCGCGCTTGAGAAGATCGATTTCCGAGAGTGAGCTTCGCGAGAGGAAATCGAGAGAGGAAAGCGAGCAAGGTGAGGACCAGTTGGCAGCTAGGCGAAGGGCGAGACCTAATTGCTGAAGCACGGAGGGCAGGGAGCGAAGGCGTTTTTGTGAGCTCCCGAGAAGCTGACATTGGAAGCAGCTGAGTGAAATCGGAGGTGGGTGGCTCGATCGATTGAGGCGTAGACTGGAGCTGACGACGGCGGCAGCTCAGTGGGATCGCATTAGGAGCTGGGGCCAGAGCCTGAAGCGCGCGGAAGGTCAAAGGCAACTCGAGAAGCAGAAGAAGACTGTAGAGGTTCTTCCCCACGTTCTTTCTCCTTCCCACTTCTTCTCGCCTTTGTTTGGTATCCCCCGCGCTTCCCCGGTTGGTTGCAGGCAGCCTGATCGATTACCCCCATCCCCATTTTTCCTATTGTAACATTGGGTGCGGAAGCGCTGCCCAATTTCTGTTAGACATCTTCCTACTTCTTCTTGAGTTCAATTCGAGCTTCCCTACCCCTCGTCCTCAAATTGACAATCTCAGCCATCAATTTCCCTACCCTACTACCTCTCTACCCCCGAAACCTGAAAAAGAAGACACTTCGGAAGATTGGAACATCTTCGGAAGACGTTTCTGAGCTTAACTGTCTTTGGAAGACTGTCTTCGGAAGTCGACTATAACCAATTCGTATCAAGAGTGGATTTGTGTTGCTTTTGTGTTAAGAGAGGCTTGGTACGAATCCTGAGTGGTGTGGTGAGTTCTTTTGTTATTTCGAGAAGTTGGAAGTCGAGAACTAGGCATGTGCCTCCCGGTCTTCCAAGCTTCTCAACTCCACATCTTCCTAGAAAGACTAGAAGACTGAAAAGCTCACACAATGAGCGAGAAGACGTGAGGGTCCATCGGGTCTCTTCTGTCCGACCCATAGCAGCCGTTTCTTCTTCTTTCCAAACTTAGAAGAGAGTCGTGAGAAGACTTGCTTGCAGAATCTGGAGAGAATGGTCGACGGTCATGTCTTCCCACCGAGCAGCAAGCTTCTTCTGAGTGTGTATGAGAGGTGAGAAGTCAGAAAAATAGAGTGCAACTGTCTTGAGTCTGTTGTAGATTGCACGTAGGAAGGTGAGACTAGTGAAGGGAAGCCTGACTTTGGGAGGTCTTCCGAGAAAAACATTGAATCGGAATCTTTATGTTTCGTGAATCTTGTATCTTCTGATAGGAAGTAGGATGTAATGCAAGATGGGTTGTCTTCTTGGTAATCCATGGGAGGCCTTGCTTAGTTAGGATGGTTTAGATATAGCTCGGAAGACGAGAGCTATTTAAGAAGTACTGTTAGAATCCCGAAAGACGAAGTAGCTGTCTTCTGGAAGACTAGTTTCGTCTTCTGAGAAATAGAAGCTAGACTGTGGGCACTTGGGAATGACTGAGCCTCCAGCTCACAGTAAACACGTGTGGCTTAGTGCAACAGAGTTTTCAAGCATGTCGATGCATCCGCGAGGCTTGGTGTTACCAGCGGCAGAATTGGCCGAGGCCACTCCTTTCCTCAAGGAGTTGGGTCTCGACTTCTTCTTGTGGGATTGGAACCTCGCCGATCAAGGACTTCTGGAGGAGGTGTGGGCAGCATTACCACCTCGCAACCGTGTACCTGCGAAGGCAGGAGTAGCTCGAGGAAGACCATCTTCGTGGATTGAAGATTGGTGGCGCAAGGCTTTCCACAGGCCAAACTCCGAGGACCGAGGGTATTGGTTTGAGAAGAAGATTTTGCCCAATGTCGTGAGTACGTGGCATGTGCCTGGGAGCACCACTTGTCTTTTCGTGGAAGACAGGCAGGGTAGGAATGGGTGGAAGATTGAATCTTACCGGGAGCCGAAGAAGCGACTTCTGGCGAAGCTGTTTCTGCATCTCTTCCCCAAGGGGAAAGCGCAAAAGACGAGGTACCTAGGAGATCAGGACGTAGAGTTCCTGGAAGCAGTGTGGGATGAAAGAGTGCCCATCTACTGGGACGCATACGTCCACAACTATGTACAGACGGAGCTAGCGTACTTGGGTATCCCGGCGGGAGGACATTTGACACCTTTCCTCTGCTACTTGTACGTAGCCATGGGGGATCTTGGGGAAGATCAGCTGGCGAAGTATGGACCAACAAGACAACAGGAAGAGAAGGAGGAGACCTCGGAAGACGACGATCGAGCAGCAGCCGCAACTCCCCCTCCCACTCTGATGCCACAACTGAGACCCGGCTCTCACCAGAAGACGCTTCTGGTGAGGGAAGACGAGTCTAGTGGGTCGGAAGACGCCACGTCACCGAGGAAGATGGGTCCTAAAAGTGTACATAGGACACCCATCCCCCTCATTCATTCAGGATCGGAGTCCGACTCGGAGGAAGAACTGCTGAGTACCCTATCGGAGCAGAAGACCGCTTCTGCAACACCTGGGAGTCTTCCGAAGACTCTAGAAGACAAGAGAAGAAGGGATACTCCTATTGCGATGCGAGGAAGTGCAGTGAAGAGACCCGCTCCTGCCATGAGGGATCTTCCACCCCGGAAGATGAGAAGAGTAGCTTCTTCTCGTGCGCAGAAGATGAAGGCCATCGTGGTGGAAGAGGTATCCTTGCCTCTGGAAGACAAGGCCGATACCTCCGAGCGAGTAGTGGAGATGAACTTGTCTTCCGTAGGAAGAAGATTGGAAGAGTTCAGCGTCTTCTTCCACAAGGAGATCCAGCCAGCCATGGAGTTGCTGGAGAAGAGAGCGAAGGCACAGGAGAGACCCTTGCAACCTGGATTCGGTCTGCGCACCTTGCTGCGACAAGAAGAAGATCGGAAGAAGACGGAGTCGCTGGAAGCTAGTCTCCGCACCACGGAGAAGCTCGCAGTCAGATACAAGGCGGAAGCAGCCGCTTCTGCCAAGGAGCTGGTGCAGCTTCGGAAGAGCAACCAAGAGTTGCAGGCGCGTGTACAGCAGCGCGATCAGGAAGTCCTCCGAGTGCGGGAGAAGATCACCACCCTCGCAGAGGAGCAGACCACATGGAAGACGCAGCGAGAAGCCGCAGAAGCGCGAGTTGCAGTTGAGAAGACGCAGCGGGAAGCAGCGGAGGCTCGTGCACAGAAGATGCTAGCATAGTCGGTGGAAGCGCTTCGGAAGAAGTTCAACTTCACCGCGGGTAGGAAGTTACTTACCTTGGCTAGAGGATGGGACAGCGAGTCTAAGACAATGTTGGTGGAATGCCGGGAGAGCATGTTCAGGTACTTAGATCGACAGATAGAAGGAGTGAAGACACTTTATGGTCTTCCTTCGCTTCCGACACCTGCAACCGCATCTTCCCACGCTCCAGCACCATCGACTAGATCCAGAATGGAGAAGGAGGAGTTGACCTCACTGTGCACTTGGTAGTGACAGCGTTGGAAGCCGAGAAGACTACGGAAGATGCCCCGGAAGACAAGATGTCTTCTGGAAGACAGGAAGACGAGTCGTCTTCCCAAGTATTCTGCGTGGAGGAAGCGACTTCTCCGGACGTCTATGAGGTCGCCATGGTCCCTAGTACCGCACCCGTGACTCAGAAGACCGAAGACGCACCACTCGACTCTACTTCCCATAAGACACTTCTGTCTTCCGAAGCAGAAGCCGAAGCCGAGGAAGACGCAGTCGCAGCGACAGCAGGACCAACGAAGAGCGATGAGAGGGAAGCTACCTCAGTGACACCCGAGGTAAGTGCAAGGCTTCCCAACCCATCAGAAGCCGAGATAGTAGCTTCGATAGGAGCAGATCAGGTAGAGGTTGCCTCCGTGCAATCAGAATAGATAGTAAACCGAAGTGACACACTCCCAGTTTAGTTAGACCGAGCATGCTATCTTAAGAGTGGCAGTTTTTCATGTAAAATTAGTTAGGACACCATGTGGCAGCATAGGTAGCGTAGGAGAAACAAGGTGGATGGCTAATTAGGAGAGGGAACCGCTTGCATGTGGGCTGGCAACCTCCTGTCAGCGCCTCTCTCTCCCTGGTGGTCGTCTCCCCTGGTTCTCATGGCAACGACATAAGTAGGATCAAAGAGTAGGAGATAGAGTTCTGTAGCTACTGCACCCACATATCGATTCGAAGGTGCATGCAGACGAGACACATTAGAGAGGAGACACAGGATAGACAGTTCTTCGCACACTAGACCTGTTGTTGGAAACATACGAATAGTCTTGGAATACACAGGAGGGGTCTGCATGCTCGTACCAGCAGTGGTTCGAAGATGTAGATAGAGGTAGTGGACAATTTAGGAGCAGGGAACGACATCCTCGTGCAGTCCTATTGACTAGATTGGTGTGTCGAGGAGTAGACGCAGGAAGTAGAGGGAGTGAGCTTCCCAATGCCAAAGTGACTTCTTCTCGGAGAATAGATTGTTGATTTGAGTGCAGAAGCTTAATCCGTGTCTTCTGGATGGTGGGTTCCTTGAATTCGCTCCCAATTGTGCATGAGAAGTGTTCTTCTTGAGTGGCGGTGACTGTCAGCAGTTGTGGAAGTGTAACTTGGCTCATTCAGTAGAGCACTTGGGATCTACGTACGAACGGTCTTATGGGTAAGAGATCCCAGAAGACAGAGTAGTCAGAGCAGCGAAGTGAAGAAGAAAAAAGCCTTCTTCCCGCAGCAGAAGACGACATCCTCTAGTAGAAGACGGTGCAACTGTACACATGTTTGTTGTCTTCCTCCCCAAACTATTACAAGCAGGGATGGCTTGTTAGTCAGGATCCGGACTAGAAGCCTGTCGGAAACTTAATTTCTTCTTTTCATCTTGTTTTTTCTTGTTTGGATTTTCTCTTCTTCTCCATCTTCTCTCATCTTCCCCATCTTCTTACCTTCTTCTAGGGAGCTTCCGAGACTTCTATTGAGCTTCCGTGAAGGTGAATGTCGTTGTAGTGCTGCAAGAAGACTATTTCCGTAGGCAGAAGCTTGGGAAGGCTACAGGGGCATACACCCTGTGATTAATCTAAACCGTTGGAACGTGAGTGCGAGAGTAAGGTGTAACAGCCGTGCTAGTCGACTTCTGCGAAGCAGGACATTCTTCTGGAGGTGTGAGAAGACGAGCTGAACCCCCAGAAGACGAGAATCGCTTCGGGAAGACGGTATCGAGAAGATCGGAAGAAGTAACCTAGAAGCAAGAAGATCATCTTCCCGAGCTTCTCTGTGAATAGTTGTGTGATATTTTAGTTAGTAGTTGTTTATTTAGATCTAGAGTATATTTTGGCGTACCTGGAAGACGCGTGGTTTTGTGAGAAGACGGGATTCCTAGGCAAAACCGGTGTGTTTGTGTGTTTGAACAGATCTTAGAACTTAGAGCAACGTTACTTGTGCAAATCCTCTGTGGGAACGATATCTTGTATACTAAATGGGCAAAAGGAGTAATCTTGCGTCACTACATATAGTGAGCACCATTTTTTGCGCCGCTGCCGGGGATTTCATCTTAGTAACTTTTGTTCTAAGCTTCTTGGATCTGTGTGCCAGTAGTTAGTTTCCTTTCGAACTAACTTCGATTGTAGTTGAATGTGTTGTGGGATTCTATCTTGCTAGAAGATAGGAACCGCAACCAGAAGTTGATAAGATACATCAGGGAGGGTTGGAAGAAGCCGCTTCCTTGCTTCCAAGAGTTTCTTGGAAGACTCGATCTTGGAAGATTGCAGTGAGTGCAACAAGAAGCAGGAGAAGAAGACGTTCCGAACCTGTGAACGGTTGTTTAGTCATTCAGTCTACCGGATCTAGTATTAGAAGAAGAGGGACATCTGTTTTCAGTACTCTGGTGGATGCCTCCGACCAGAGGAAGAAGCAGAAGACGCACGGGTAAACATCCTGAGTGGGTAAATTCATCCCAACGAACCGCTTCTAGAGAGCAGCGGATATCTCTGAGACACCAAAAGAAAGAAGAAGAGCTCAGGAAGATCCGATCGGTAGAGTTGGAAGAGCCTTCCATCTCAAGCATAATCTTTGGAGAAGAAAGAAGCCAACCGGGTGATCACGTGTATAAAGTAGATTTTGGTACGGGTTACTCGGAAGACGTCTTCCCAAGTGCGGAAGAAGCTTCTCAAGGTGAAGGAAGACTGGAGGAGATCGTTCCAGACGCTCGGAAGATAGCAGTGACAGTAGTTCTGACTCAAAAGACGACCTTCGTGATCCAGACAGACCTGGACCTTCGAGAAGACCATCTCCACCACCTGGACCTGAGGGAGGAAGAAGTTGGCAGTCGCACCAGCCGGCAATCGACATGGCTTCCCACACTCGGCAGAAGTACCATCCGTACGACGATGATGCTGACGCGGACGACTTCATCACGATGTTCGAGACCATCTCTCGATCCAACAAGGAAGACGCTGATGTTGACAGACTCCGGGTATTTTCTAGTTTGATCGTAGGGAAGGGAAGGAAATGGATGAGTAAGATGTTGGATGATGGTGTAGTAATGGCCGCTTGGGCTACTCTGAAGGCAGCTTTTCTGAAGAGGTTCAGAGGAGTGGGCTACGATCGTATGACCCTCATAGAGCTTCAGAGACTCAAACGGAAGAAGAAAGAGACACTGCGGGATTACACCAAGAGGTTTGAAGACCTCCTGGATCACATCCCTCAGAACCAAGGAAGACCCGTTACTGTGCTCAGCAAGCAGTGGACTGGTACTTGGGAGGATTGTCTCAGGATATGGAATTGTACTGCAGAAGAGGAGGAGGTGATGATTTAGTAGAAGTACAGAAGTATGCCGAGCAGTATGAAACCTCGAGCATCACTCGGAATATGACGAAAGACAGAGGGAAGACCTCGAAGAAGTCCAAGAAGTCCAAGAAGTCTTCTAGGAAGTCCAAGTCCACTGAAACTGATAACAGTGATTCGGAAGCGTCCTCTACTTCTGAAGAGTCTACTGTCGAAAGTTCAGAATCCGAATTTGAACAAGAGAAGAAGACGCGGAAGAAGAAGAAGGAGAAGACGCGAGCAAGGGAGGAAGTTGTGCAGAAGATGCCTCAGACTCAGATCATACAGTCTGCACCTGATCCCCGTATCGATGAAGTTCTGAAGCAGTTTGCCGACCTAAAAGTTCATCTTCTGAACCAGAAGGACAAGCGGAAGCAACCTACGGCTTCCCGGCCAAACCTTTGGTGCAATCTTTGTAACTCTTCCAGGCACACCAGAGATTAGTGTACGCAGGACCAAGCTGTCAACTGGGCAGGATGGGAAGAAGATGATGAGGGATATCTACACGATCCGAGTGGGGAAACCTGCTATAAGATCGAGACGATACAACCCTTCACTCCTACGCCTCCCGCCCAATATAATCGTTATGTACCTAAGGATAGAGCTAGCAATGTACAGACCAGGACACCCTGGCAATCTTCTTCATCACAACGACCTCTCAACCCTCTTTCTGGAGCGTGCAATAATTGTGGAGAGACAGGACATTGGTGGTCCACCTGTCCTCATCCAAGAAGACAGATTGGGCAAGTGCCCTTGTGTGGGAACTGTAAGGAAGCCGGTCATTTCACAGGCAATTGTCCTCAGACCTTACGGCCATGACAAATGGTTAGATTTGCAGATACCACGCCTCCTGCAGAAGTTGCATCATCTTCTAAACTCGAGTTAGCAGTGGTACAGCACATCACGGTAGAAGAAGAAGATCCTGGGGATTGTACGGATTGTCTCCACATCGAGGAAGACGAACCGGACCTCGGGAAGCGCGAAGGAAAGGAACCTCAGCTGCAGAAGACGACTGCATCTCAGAAGATGAAGTTACTTGAGGTAGCTTCTTCTTTCACTTTGGCGGATGGCACTGTTTGGAGCCCTAGCCCGGATTCAGACAGTTGGCCTCCCGAAGAAGTCTTGGATGAAGCGGTGTTCAAGGTAAGTACCAGAAGCAAAGGGAAGTTAGAACCTCGTCAGAAGGAGATCAAGAAGAAGAAGCAGCGAAAGCGGCCGTCTTCTCCTACTTACGACCGAGAAGATCCGAAGTACTTTGCTCCTGACATTAGACAAGAGGTTGAAGCGATCATGCAAGAAGAGCTGGAGAAGAGACGGAAGATAGTACAGCAGCTTCCTACACCGACTACGGCAGCCCCTGTCTCACGGGAACAGCCCCTAGTCGAGGAAAGACACTCTTCTCGTCTTCCACCCAAGGAAGCAGCTACTACATCTTCTCTGTTGGAAACACCAGTCACTCTTCTGAAGAGATCTCCTTACGACTTCTTGCGAGACTTGTGGAATCAGAAGGCGGATGTAACCTTTCAACAACTGTTGGATGACAACGCTGGTTACATGAAGTTGTTACAATCTGTGCTTCGAGGATCGAGGAAGAGGAGGACAACTAGACTTCCCAAGAGCACCCCGATCCTAAGGATAGAGCATGAGGACTTGGGAGCCCTAGAACTTGATATGAAGATCCATGGCTGTCTTCTGAAGAAGGTATCCATTGATTCCGGCTCCGGAGTTAACATCATGATTGAAGAAACGGCGCATGCCCTAGGCTTCACTGAGTTCCAGCCTACTCCGAGAATCCTCAGAATGGCGGACCAGACCAGAAGAAGACCTTTGGGGCAACTGAAAGATGTCTTGACGGTAATTGGTGGAGTATCTTTTTACCTCACTTACATCATTTTGCGACATGTAGCTAAGGTTGGATATCAGGTGTTGATAAGAAGACCATGGTTGTATGCTGCAAATGTAAATACCGACTGGAGAAGACATCGTTTGAGATTTCTCAATCCCACACCCAAGCCAGGTGAGAAGACTAAGGTCTCGCTTCCTTGGAAGAAGATTGGACATCAAGGTGAAACTCCGTCTACAACAGAGGAGTTCACTTCAGAAGACTCAGATGCGTCTTCTGACAGTGATGAACGGTATCGTATAACGTGTTTTTCTGTCTAGGAATACACGGGGTATATGGCTGTGCAGAGGTATGTGAGTTGACAAGGTTGGATCTAGATCTGGATGTTTCCACTTAAATGTTTCACTATCTACTCTCCTAGTCCGAGTGACCTTGTATCCGCTCGGCTCAAGTTTAAAGCTTGCTGCGATCCAAGGTTATGTATAGGTTCCATACACTTGTGCCACAAATAGATCTTTCGTACTCTAACTAAAAATATCCAGCTTTGTATTATCTAACTGAAGTTATTTCTCTATATCACTGGAAGCATGACTTCTGAATAGCTCTCCAGCGACGCTAACTGCCCATCAATCCAACTATCACAACTCCATAGTACAACCAGAAGATGCTATAAGATCACTCAATCAACTTGATAGAGTATCGATACAACTTGCTGTACACCCTGGCCTATCAAACATTCCAGCAAGGTAAAGCATGCATGCTTCAAGGCACTACTCAGATCTCAATATAGCACCAACAGCGGTAATACCTAGCAGCTCCGAGAACCCAAACAGCGGCTTAAGATTCATGACGACTCCGTTCTCCATCATCACCAAGAGCTGAAATCAGTCCCACACCCTCCAATGTTGAGTTGTATGCAGGCATGGCAGTTTCAGCAACAAACTCCTCTCCAAATTGATCGAAAATGACAAAAATGACCATCGATGATACCGAAAAACTCGAAATTGCTAATAACAGAAATATCTTTGAACTTTGAGACCTCAGTCCTCCCAAACCAGTCGACCAATGATGATCAAACTTCACATGAAGCTTGATTGGACCCTTCACTCCTACCCTGAACAAGTTTCAGGTCGAAATACTTAAACCAATTCTCAAATATGGATCAAACCGTAATTTGTGCTAACTTCAGAGCTTTACAGACCCAGGTACATTTGATCCAAGATTCTGAACAAACTACTCGACCATTTGAGGTGAAACTTCCTAAGTATCTTACTGATAAGACATGCTTCAATCCTGGAAAGTTTCGCTCAGAAATTCAACTCAGAACTTAAGCAATAGCAAACTATCCATGGCTATCACAGTTCGCTGTCCCCGCCTTATCATGTTTGCACTTCTCAACTTCAATCGGTCGGTTCAGAATCCAAATCGATCAAGAACCTGACGAAATTGATATCAAAATGACCACCACGTCATGAGCTCTCCAACCCAATAGACAGCTCATCAAAACTCTTCGCGAGTCTCTCGGAACAACCAGAAATGTACCGGTAGGTCCGAATTGTACCCCCTTCCACTCAATCGATCATAACGTGCTGATACTTCCATCAAATCGACCGATTCTTCAGCCTTGATTGTAGCCCCGGTCGAGAGCTCTCCAACCATATCCTTCGTTTCACGAATGGCCCTCCGAAGCCTCCAGAAACATCGCGAGGATCAGCTAGAACACCATTGGTCCAAAAGTGGACCAATAAGAGCAAAAGATGTTTACTTTTGTCTTTTTCTCCATTCAACTTTTTCCCCTAGAACGAATTTTTACTCCCAAGGAGACACAAGACTCTAAGACCTCAGAAAATCCTTCAGATACGTAGATGGATTCTTCGCGATCTGTAACTACACAGAAGCGCTCAACCAGAATGGAAACGATTGAGTCGCAGACTAATACAACGTCAATATTACAACCTGAAAACGTTCTACAATAAAAGGTACGACAAAAGTAAAAGGTACGACAAAAGGAAACGGTGAAGCTATCACTCGATTGTAATTTTCTTGCCCGAAGTTTCTCACGATCCAAGCCCCATGATTGACCTTCAGTCGGCAATGACATCGGACATCGACCCAAAGGTTGAAAGGAACGTTCGATGGATAGTTGAGATCCATTGTTCTTCACAATAAAATGTACATCGTCATATCCCAAGTCTCTCTGTAGGTTACGATCGGAAGGATCACCGGAAGCTGTAACTCCATCATTCTTCCCCTGAATTCATCGCCAAAGTATGCAACTAACCACTGTCGAAAGTGATCGCGGTGGATGCAATGAAGCTTGATGTGAAACGGATTCGGGAAAGGAAGATCCGGAGCCGGTAACACACCTCCGTCCATAACCACCACTCCTGCAGTTCTTCACTCCTCCATGCAGACCACCGAGAACCCCTACGAATCACGCGCTGAGAGAGAATGTCGTATGAACCTTCGACCCACCATTTTATACACAATTGCGGCGACAAGGACCACTGAAGTGAACACGCACAAATCGATGACTTGGCACGTTCCTCTATCGTGCGATCACTTAAACAGATAATCACAAACGTGGCACTCATCACACCGTTCGACGAGTTACACGATACGGTTCACGAAACACAGAAAAGAAACACAACATAGGTTACACATGAATTTCACACAGGAGCGCAACCACAACACGACATCCACCCCTTCTAAACCTGCGCATCCTCTGGTATGCGCCAACACTCACAAGTTGTGGTCGGCATCACGCTATATCTTCGTCTTCTTCATTGATGTTGTCGTTAGCAATATCTTCGTCATCCAAATCTTCTCCGTCATCATCCAAGATATCAAACTCTTCTCCGACTTCCTCCATGCTTATCCCTTCATCTCGCTTCTTGAAGAGTTTCACACGCTTGCCTGCAATGGGAACCTTGAGCTCTGCCCCATCAAGCTCTCTTAGTGAATATGTGGCATTGTTAAGCACGACAAGAACCACATACGGGCCAAACCATCGCTTAGAGAATTTTCTAAGTGCACTGTGTTGGTTGTCCAAGCTATTATCGTAGACCAACACCCAATCTCCTTTTTTAATCTCCTTTGGCCTTAATCAATGACGCTTATCGAATCTGTCCTTGTTTCTCAAGCGCACCTCTTTCAGCTTCTCCAATGCAATCTCTACATCTTCAGACCTTCTCTCTAGTTGACGGATTCGGACAGCAAGAAGATCTTCTGTAGACATACCATCCTCCCAAGGTAGAACACTCCAAGTGGGTATGTGCTCCTCAATGGGCATGATAGGTTTCTGCCCCTGCATCAACTCCGCCGGCATATATCTCGTAACTGAACTATGAGTCGAACGATCAGTCCATAATGCAAACGGAAGAAATCTTGGTCAGTCTCTTGCCCTCCCCTTGCAAGCTTTCACAATAGCTTTCACAATAGGAGGATGACCACGTTCACTCTTCGCATTACCTTTCGGATTGTAGGCTGTGGTGAGAGCTAACTTGACACCACACCTCTTGAAGAACGTTTTAGCCTCATCATTGTTCAGCTCTCCTCGATCAGCCGTGATCTTCCCAACACAACCATATCTACAAATCACATCTTCCAACAAAAATTTGCAGACTCCCTCTGTGGATTTTGTCCGTAAGGCTCGCCCTTCCACTTGGTTGGACAAATCCTCACGTGCCAAAACTAAGTAACGCATATGCCATATACCAACTGGCATAATAACAAGATCTACTACCGACTTATAATGCATTGCAAGTGGATAAGTAGGATGTAACCCATCTCGATGCCGAATTCCTGAATACTCTTGACAAGTTTGGCATGTCTCCACAAATTGAACTACATCTCTATGCATGTTACGCCACCATTATCTCTCCTTCAGCTTTGTAAAGGTGGCATAAATACCTCTATGTCCTGCCCACAAGCTCTCATGAAACTCCTGCATGAGTAACTTCTGCATGTCAACCTTGCACACAACCCTTTGTGGCATCTTACCACCTTGCTTAGCATGTTTCCACAAATAACCACCTTGTAGCAAGTAGTTATAAGCCTTCCTCCTGATTTGTTTAAAGTGGGCATCACTCCATCCTGGCTGTCTAGTCAACAGGCTTAGATAGCATCCTATGTCTATCCATTCTCCTTCATATAGCTCCTCCATGAACGGTTTCGAATGCTCACTCTCACCTCCTTGAGCTCTACAAAAAACAGTAGTACCAACGTCTTCTGTATCTTCTATCATCTCCTCCTCATCCTCATACCTCGCACGAGATAACATATCAGCTACTGGATTGTTCTTCCCCGCTATGTGTCGAAACTCAAGATTTAAGGACTTGATGTAAGCAATCCAGCGTAGCATAGCAATATCAGGAGTGTTACAGTTTGTAATCATCCCTAATAGTGGTAAACAATCTGTTTCTACTATTACTAGCGCTCCAATCAAATAGTCCTTTTCAGCTTTCATAGCTGTAACTACTCCCCATAACTCTCTCTTCACTTGAGGATAGTTTCTATGTCGCTCACTCAACACCTTTGCTCCAAATCTGACTGCAAACCGATTTTCTTCTTCATCATCCTGTCCTACTGCCCATCCAATGGCTATCAGACTAGTATCAACAGTAAGTATCACTGGTTTGCTATCCTCATAGCTCACAGGACGAAGTACAGGTGGAGAAGATAACAACTGCTTTAATCTCTGAATCGCCTCAGTATGCCTCTCCTCCCATGCAAACCTCTTGTGCTTTCTCAACAGATCATAAAGAGGATCAGCCACATGTGCAGAATGTGGAATCCACACATGATAGAAGACACAAGCTCCAAGAAACCTTCTCACTTCTGTTGTCGAACCACAAGTATCCTTCATCCGCCGTATAGCATCCACTTTACCAGGATCAGGCTTGCGTCCAAACCATCCACATAGGTGCCCCACAATCACAACTTCTCGCACTCCAAATGAAGACTTAGTACCTGATAGTGTCAAGTGCGCCTCTTCAAGTCGTGATAAGATTTTATCACAATCTGAAATATGATCAGCAACAAAGTTTCTACACCCCTTCTGATCCATTGTCCCATCTTTCTCCTCCTCAACGCATCCCTTAATTAGAATGTCATCTAAGAAAGGTATGGTCTTCTCAGGAATGAACTCACGGAGAACCTTGTTCATTCCGTTCATCATGTGCGCTACCGAGTTCGTTGCTCCTTGTGGTAGCGTGCACATTCTGACCAACCCCAACGATGTCCTCATGGTGGTAATATCTCTACTCTGTTCAGCAAGTTGAAACTGATCGTATCTAGAGTAAAGATCTCCTATAGAGTAAATAGCTCTCCCAGCAAACGCTTCAGCAAACTCTCCGACGATAGGTCCTATGCCTGTATTTCTGATGGTCACTTGGTTCAGAGGTTGCATATCTTGGATGAACCGTAATGCACCACTCTTCTTTGGTACAGTAAACCAACGACTAGAGTATGGTGCAAACGATGGTTCCAAGATCTTCATCTGCATCTTCTCCTTCAAGAGCTCTATGAGTTTCGGTAGATGCGCTCTAGGTACAAGAATTGGCCTCAAGTCCCAAGGAGCATGTGGAATTGTGAATATGATCATTGGTGCCACAATGCTAGGATCTACACATCCGATTTCTGAGGCTTCAAAAGCAAAAGCTTTCCCGTGCCTAGTTAACATCTCCCTAAACCTATTCTCCTCCACAAGCAAAAGAAAATCTGCAGAACCAACCTTCAACTCCTTGAGCGTAGCTTCAGTGAACTTGTGACCGACTCGGCTAAGATCTCTCAAGCTTTTCTCCTTCGAAGATTGTTGGACTCGCTGGTTAGAATCACTAGGTAATGGTTGAGCAACAGGTTTTACCTTCTTGTCTACCGTTTTGTACCTAGTATCAACTCTAACTTCATGATCTACGAATGACTCTATAGTTGTATAGAGCTCCCTAGAGTGCACTTCCACCACATGATCCTCATCTTCTTGCTCATGCATAACAAGCTCATCGATGAAATCTCCCAATCCTAACTCTAAATAAACATCTTCTATCTTATCATTCTCTTCAAGCACACCAACTCTCTTTAGGTTTTTTCCAGTTTGTCGCACAACCTTCTGCTCCCACTTCTGCAAGTCAGCAAGTCGTGTATGTGTAGCAAATCCACTCCCAGAAAATCTCACAACTCTTGTACAAAAAGCACTTTCTTTCTTTAGCGAGAGTACCTCCTCCAGTGTACCACTATGTCCTCGCTCTATAGCAGTACTTGTCAAAAATCCTTGAACTCCTTCGTGACCTTAGGCAAGGAACCACCCCTCAGATAATCTCTGTTCCGCTCGTGGTTTGCTGATACAGTTAGAAACTGTACCGCTCTCTTGCCATCTTGACTTCTGATCTGCGCATAAGCAGATCCATCATCCAAAACCTTGATCTCTATCCTCACAGTTGTAATGTAAGGTTGACCGAGTATCACCGGGTATGATGTATTATCTTCAACAAAGAAGTTTTGTTCTATAGTTACATCTCCAACCTTTACTTTCACATCAGGACAAGCTCCATAGAGTTCTCCTCGTGTGTTGTTCGCTGTTCTGATCATCCAACCATGATCTATATCAACAGGCCATCCACCTTGCTTGTAGATGTCCTTAGAGACAATATTGATCTGTGATCCGTGATCAATGAGAGCAACCACCGGATCTGTCTCTCCTATCTTCACTGAAGCTCGATAGTAGCTCTAGTCCAATGTCCTCTAGTGTAATGACTAGGGACCTTGTCATCGTTATCATCCTCAAACCGAACCTTGCGGTTGATGCAGCATTGAGCTAGTTCTAACTCTCTCTCTCTTGATATCTTTGTGTCTAATGCATTAGACACAGCGGTTTCTCTTGCCAATTGTTTTTTTCGTTTGATGGTGTCAATAATGACATCATGAAACTCCCTCTTGGCAATCCCAAGAACCTCTCGCAAAGTAAACTCGATCTTGGCATTGAATACTCTCTCTTCTAGTACTCCTTTCAGATCCGTAGCAGCTTCAATATCAGACTGAAGCTTGTATGAAGGAGATTTACCTTTCTCCTTACCTCTGCTCTTCTCTGACTTCTAAGGAGTAGAGGATATGACCTCTTCCATAGTCTCCTCTGGTAGAGACATAATCTCCGGTCTGAACTTTTCCCCTCTTGTTTGCCTCCTGAGAGTTGTTCTCTCTTTGCTAGAGCCTGCTTCATCTCGTTTGCGCTTCTCCTCCATGAGAGCCTCATGTTGACTCTTCGCCAAATAAGCATATACAGACATTGTATCCACGAGATCATCCCATCCAGTAGCACCCTTGATTGCCGTGGCTGTTCTGAGCAACTCCTCCCTTGTCATTTTCTCCCTTTTGTTCGTGCTTACCGCGTGACTCCGCATATCAAGAGTATCTCCATGCTTCTTAGAAGCACTTCTTTCTCGTACTACCTCAACTCCATAAGTAGCAGCTTCTATCGACGCAGTAGCATGTTGAGATAGATACTCCTCCAGTACTTGCTTCATTCCTCCTTTCCCGAAGTTGGTTCTAAGAATCTCTCCATTATCCTTCAGAGCAATCTTTCCTTCCTTCCAATAGACTACTCCATCTCGTAGAGTTTTGGCAAAATCACCACACTCTCTTCGAGCATGATCAGAACTATCACACCAAATGCATCTCTGTACATAATCTTGCTTAGGAGCAAGTCTGGTATCATGTGCTCCTCCCTTCTCTTCCAACCTTGCTAACTTGATCTGCAAGTCCCTCATCCCTTTTACCAACTCTTCCATAACATCTCTTTGCGGTGCAACTTTCGGGACAAGAATAGTAGGAAGTGGAACTTGAAGTACATGCACAATAGGTGCTTGCACATTGGGTACCATTGGTTGCCTACGAGGTACTATGATCGATGGTGGTCTCTCTTCTTGTCTTATCACCACCTTCCCTCTCCGGTACTCTCGTTTGGCAAGTACACTCACTGCTTCAGAGACTTTTCTCCAGTTAGTCGTGAGTCCGTTGTCTTCCATCCTATCTTCCAGAAGCAGCTCCAACTCCCTTTGTAATTCATTGTTGGCTGTTTGTAGAAACAACTCCACCTTGGCGTTCTCCAATGTGAGCTTCTCCATCCAAGATAACTGAAGGAATTGTCTCTCATACTCTCGAAATAGCTCTGTGGCAACAAGCCCTTTGTTGGGTTTGTTTACCCACTCCATGAATGACTTCTTAGTCACTCGGTCTGCATCTTCTAAAGAATACTCTTCTTTCAGCTGAAGAGTAAATCCTTCTCACGTAGCACCATGAGATCGGATGATGTCCTTCATGTGCTCTCGTAGTTCAGGTACAACAGCAAGCGCAAATGTACTCACCATCTCTCTTTCAGGCACCTTGCTCAACTCCATCTCTCGGGAATATTACTTTAGGTACTTGGATATGTTCTTCCCGTCAAACTGATCTAGCAACCCCACAACAGATTGCAAGGCTTTAGTAGCCATTGCTTCTTTCCGTTCAGTGGCTTGCTGTTGTTGCATTACCAACGCGAATGCCTCAAGCAATCGCATATCAGACCGTGAAAGCTTGGTCACCTTTGGTGCCTCTCCAGAAGTAGAAGCCTCATCTATGTAATGACCCAACCCTTCAGCGTCCATGGTGACAAAACCACGCACGTACCTCTCACCCCGGACTTTCACGTCGAGTTCACCAGCTATCGTATAACGTGTTTTTCTGTCTAGGAATACACGGGGTATATAACTGTGCAGAGGTATGTGAGTTGACAAGGTTGGATCTAGATCTAGATGTTTCCACTCAAATGTTTCACTATCTACTCTTCTAGCCCGAGTGACCTTGTATCCGCTCGGCTCAAGTTTAAAGCTTGCTACGATCCAAGGTTATGTATAGGTTGCATACACTTGTGCTACAAATAGATCTTTTGTACTCTAACTAAAAATACCCAGCTTTGTATTATCTAACTGAAGTTATTCCTCTATATCACTGGAAGCATGACTTCTGAATAGCTCTCCAGCGACGCTAACTGCCCATCAATCCAACTATCACAACTCCATAGTACAACCAGAAGATGCTATAAGATCACTCAATCAACTTGATAGAGTATCGATACAACTTGCTGTACACCCTGGCCTATCAAGCATTCCAGCAAGGTAAAGCATGCATGCTTCAAAGCACTACTCAGATCTCAATATAGCACCAACAGCGGTAATACCTGGCAGCTCCGAGAACCCAAACAACGGCTTAAGATTCATGACGACTCTGTTCTCCTTCATCACCAAGAGATGAAATCAACCCCACACCCTCCAATGTCGACTTGTATGCAGGCATGGCAGTTTCAGCAACAAACTCCTCTCCAAATTGATCGAAAATGACAAAAATGACCATAGATGATATCGAAAAACCCGAAATTGCTAATAACAGAAATATCTTTGAACTTTGAGACCTCAGTCCTCCCAAACCAGTTGACCAATGATGATCAAACTTCACAGGAAGCTTGATTGGACCCTTCACTCCTACCCTGAACAATTTTCAGATCGAATCTTAAACCAATTCTCAGATATGGATCAAACCGTAATCTGTGCTAACTTCAGAGCTTTACAGACCCAGGTACATTTGATCCAAGATTCTGAACAAACTACTCGACCATTTGAGATGAAACTTCCCAAGTATCTTACTGATAAGACATGCTTCAATCCTGGAAAGTTTCGCTCAGAAATTCAACTCAGAACTTAAGCAATAGCAAACTATCCATGGCTATCACAGTTCGCTGTCCCCGTCTTATCATGTCTGCACTTCTCAACTTCAATCGGTCGGTTCAGAATCCAAATCGATCAAGAACTTGACGAAATTGATATAAAATGACCACCACGTCGTGAGCTCTCCAACCCAACAGACAGCTCATCAAAACTCTTCGCGAGTCTCTCGGAACAACCAGAAATGTACCGGTAGGTCCGAATTGTACCCCCTTCCACTCAATCGATCATAACGTGCTGATACTTCCATCAAATCGACCGATTCTTCAGCCCTGATTGTAGCCCCGGTCGAGAGCTCTCCAACCATATCCTTCATTTTGCGAATGGCTCTCCGAAGCCTCCAGAAACATCGTGAGGATCAGCTAGAACACCATTGGTCCAAAAGTGGACCA
This sequence comes from Asterella californica, assembly GCA_036924285.1. Lineage (NCBI taxonomy): Eukaryota > Viridiplantae > Streptophyta > Marchantiopsida > Marchantiales > Aytoniaceae > Asterella > Asterella californica. The sequence goes on along the minus strand of JAYKYS010000006.1, from coordinate 26,099,922 downwards.
ATAAGAGCAAAAAGATCTTTACTTTTGTCTTTTTCTCCATTCAACTTTTTCCCCTAGAACGAATTTTTACTCCCAAGGAGACACAAGACATCAACAAGACTCTAAGACCTCAAAAAATCCTTCAGATACGTCGATGGATTCTTCGTGGTCTGTAACTACACAGAAGCGCTCAACCAGAATGGAAACGATTGAGTCGCAGACTAATACAACGTCAATATTACAACTTGAAAACGTTCTACAATAAAAGGTACGACAAAAGGAAACGGTGAAGCTATTACTCGATTGTAATTTTCTTGCCCGAAGTTTCTCACGATCCAAGCCCCATGATTGACCTTCGGTCGGCAATGACACCGGACATCGATCCAAAGGTTGAAAAGAACGTTTGATGGATAGTTGAGATCCATTGTTCATCATAACAAAATGTACACCGTCATATCCCAAGTCTCTCCGTATGTTACGATCGGAAGGATCACCGGAAGCTGTAACTCCATCATTCTTCTCCTGAATTCATCGCCAAAGTATGCAACTAACCACTGTCGAAAGTGATCGCGGTGGATGCAATGAAGCTTGATGTGAAACGGATTCGGGAAAGGAAGATCCGGAGCCGGTAACACACCTCCGTCCATAACCACCACTCTTGCAGTTCTTCACTCCTCCATGCAGACCACCGAGAACCCCTACGAATCACGCGTTGAGAGAGAATGTCGTATGAACCTTCGACCCACCATTTTATACACAATTGCGGCGACAAGGACCACTGAAGTGAACGCGCACAAATCGATGACTTGGCACGTTCTTCTACCGTGCGATCACTTAAACAGATAATCACAAACGTGGCACTCATCACATCGTTCGGCGAGTTACGCGATACGGTTCACGAAACACAGAAAAGAAACACAACATAAGTTACACATGAATTTCACATAGGAGCCGAACCACAACACGACAACGGTATAATGAGTTTGTGGTGAATAACTTGTGTACTACAAAAGTAGCAGAGAGAGCAGAAGATGTGATCTGTGGATACATTGAGTACTACGAGATTGCGGAAGAAGAGCTTCCAGAAGACGAGAATACCGTCTTCCTTTCGGAAGATCCGACAGTTGGTCTTCCAGAAGACGTATCTGAACCAGAAGAAGCTCCCAAACCGGAATACTTTGGTGTCAGTGAGTACAGTCACACTGAAGGAATGGTAAACCCGGATGATCTTCAAGAAATGGAGGTTGCTCCCGGGAAGAAGCTGAAGCTTTCCAAGGTGATCGAGGGCCAGAAATTGGAAGACTTTCGAGAACTTCTAACGGAGTTCCAGGATGTCTTCGCATGGACCATAGAAGACATGAAGGGCATACCTCGAGAGTTGGGAGAGCATCGCATTGACTTGCTGGATGGCGTTGTTCTCGCACGGCAGAGGCAGTACCGGCTCAACCCCAAGTACTCGCTTCTGGTGAAGGACCAGATCGACCAATACTTGAAGGCATGAGTCATCTTCCCAGTGCTTAGCAGTGAGTGGGTAGCTCCTATCGTCATCGTGCCGAAGAAGCAGACAGGAAAGATCCGAGTATGTCAGGATTTCTGAAAGCTGAACTTGGCCACGAAGAAGGATCATCATCCCTTACCATTCACCAACTCCGTGTTAGACCAGGTAGCAGGGCATGAGTTTTACAGCTTCCTGGATGGGTATTGTGGGTACAACCAAGTTTCAATCAGAGAAGAAGACAAGTTGAAAATCACTTTCACTACTGATTGGGACACGTACGCGTACAATCAAATGCCGTTTGGTTTATGCAACGCACCCGCCACATTCCAGAGATTGATGATTACAATCTTCAAGGAGTATCTTCGCACTTTCATGGAGATCTTCTTGGATGACTTTTGTGTGTTTGGATCGAGAGAAGACCACTTGCTATTTCTAAGGAAGTGTTTTCTGAAGTGTAGAGAACATCGTTTGGCTCTTCACCCTGAGAAGTGCTTCTTTGGTATGTCAGAGGGAATCTTGCTAGGACATAGGATTTTCGGAAGAGGTATAGAAGTCGACTGTGCTAAGGTGGAAGTCTTCATGAAACTCCACCCACCTGCTAACCTGACTCAGTTGAGAAGCTTCCTTGGCAACGTAGGATACTACAGGAGGTTTATTGACAGGTACGCAGAGGTAGCAGGAAGACTCACTAAGTTGCTGAAGAAGGACGAACCATACATTTGGTCTTCTGAGCAGCAGGAAGCATTCGAAGAAATGAAGAGGCTTCTGTCGGAATCCCCTGTCCTAAGGCCACCTGATTGGGAAAGAGTCTTCCATATCTATGTGGATGTTTCTGCTTTCGCCATAAGGGTGGTTTTGAGTCAGAAAGATGAGAAGAAGAAGGATTATCCCATCTACTATGCGGGAAGACAACTCAGTGATGCAGAGAAGAAGTACTCGACAACTAAAAGGGAGTGTCTTGACATGATTTACTCCTGTAAGTTTAGACACTATCTTCTAGCAAACCCATTTGTCTTCTATGTGGATCATTTCTCTTTGAAACATCTTGTAAAGAAAGCAGATTTGTCTGGTAGGATAGCTAGGTGGATTCTCCTACTCCAGGAATTTACTTACACAGTGGAGTACAGACCTGGAAGACAACATGTTAATGCTGACTACCTATCCAGATTAGAGACGGAACGACGAGAAGATGAAATGGAAGACGAGTTCCCTGACGAGAAGTTGTTTTCAGTTTTCGCAGAGACACTTTCATCTGAGGGGGGGCGTACCGCCTACTTCCCAGAAGACGAGACTAGATCTTCTGATCCAGTCTTTGCGACTTCCACAGAAGAGTCGATCTTCAAGGACTTGAGGAAGTTCTTAAAAGATCAACTGTATCCGAGGGAATGGATGCGGAGCAGAAGGTTGTCTTCTTACACAAGGCAGGTCCTTATGCCATCTTCCAAGGTATCATGTTTCGGAAGGGACATGACGAGAAGCTAAGGAGATGCCTGGATTCAGAGATTAAACCAGTGATCACAGGTCTTCACTACGAAGATGCTGGGGGTCACTACGGGCTAAAAACCACAGTGAAGAAGATGTTAGACGCCGGATACTGATGGCCGACCATGTACCGGGACACTTTTCAGGAGATCAGGAAGTGCGATGCGTGCCAGAGGGTGGGAAGATCGACAGCTACGACAAGGTGGCCTCTTACTCCCATTCTCCCGCTTGCTCCGTTCGAAAAGTGGGGGATCGACTTTGTGGGGCCTATCGCCCCGGTGGCGAGAAGAACACGAGCACGGTACATTCTAATAGCCACCGACTATGCTACCAAGATGATGGAAGGCGAAGCCACAAGAAAGAACGATGCCGCAGTGGTAGCTAGGTTCCTTTGGCACAAGATCATCACTAGGTACGGATGTCCGCTGGAATTGGTATCAGATAGGGGTACTCATTTCTTAAATGAGACTATCTCCCTCTTGACCCAATACGTCAGGATTAAACATAGGAAGACGACGCCGTACAACCCGAAAGCGAATGGACTGACGGAGAAGTCGAATGGTCTTCTGTGTAACATCCTGAACAAGGTAACTGTTAACCATGCGTATGATTGAGACACGAAATTGCCATCTGTGTTATGGGTTTTCAGGATTTCACCTAAAGTCACCAGAAGACGTCTTTCTACTTAACTTATGGCATGACACCTATTGTGCCCATTGAGTTAGAGGTTCCAACTTATCAGTTAGCTGTATCCGAACGCATGGGAGAAGAAGAAAGCCAGGAGCAGCGTCTTCTGAATTTTGTAGAGTTTGAAGAAGACAGGAATGCAGCTTTGGAGAAGACATACGAGGTACAAGTTGCAACGTAAAGAGAACTACGATAGCAAGTTGAGGAAGGTGACCGTTGTGGATGAGGACTTGGTTCTTCTCTATGACAACCGACATCTTAAGTTCCCCGGGAAACTTCATCTTCGCTGGATGGGTCTTTACTGCGTCTTGGAGGTCTTCGACAATGGCTCCTTGCAGTTGGAAGAGTTAGACGGTACATTGATGACCACTCGTGTAAATGGGTGGCGTGTCAAGAAGTACTGGACGTGAACAGAAGTGCCGAAAACACTGATGTTTGCGAGGACGTAAACATGTGAGGGTGGACGTATGTGGTGTCCACAAATTACAGGATTCACGAATTTTTAAATTTTTAAGATTAATAACTTGTTTGTATAACTGAAGAAGCGTTGTTACTTAAGGTTACGTCTTCCTTAGCAGGAAGATGATCTTACGAGCTGTTTGTAATAATAAGTTGACTTCTTCGGAAGATGACCATTTTCAGAAGAACGTCTTCTCAGTTGCGTCTTCGGAAGACGGAAGACGACGGCAGACAACCATCTTCCGGAAGACAACGACCGCGAAGGCCTAACCACGGCTTTTTCAATAAAGGAGTAGTTGTACCTACTGGGTCGCACCGAACAGGTAGGTAGGTTAGGTAAGTCACCTAGGGTCGAAACCCCTAAACTGCGGGAAAGATGCGCAGGAAGCGCATTAGCGCATTCCAACTTCCCGCAGCATAGCGCGCTTGAGAAGATCGAGTGAGCTTCGCGAGAGGAAATCGAGAGAGGAAATCGAGAGAGGAAAGCAAGCAAGGTGAGGACCAGTTGGCAGCTAGGCGAAGGGCGAGACCGAATTGCTGAAGCACGGAAGGCAGGGAGCGAAGGCGCTTTTGTGAGCTCCCGGGAAGCTGACATTAGAAGCAGTTGAGTGAAATCGGAGGTGGGTGGCTCGATCGATTGAGGCGTAGACTGGAGCTGACGACGGCGGCAGCTCAGTGGGGTCGCATTAGGAGCTGGGACCAGAGCCAGAAGCGCACAGAAGGTCGAAGGCAACTCGGGAAGCAGAAGAAGACTGTATAGGTTCTTCCTCACGTTCTTTCTCCTTCCCACTTCTTCTCGCCTTTATTTGGTATCCCCCGCGCTTCCGCGGTTGGTTGCAGGCAGCCTGATCGATTACCCCCATCCCCATTTTTCCTATTGTGACATTGGGTGCGGAAGCGCTGCCCAATTTCTGTTAGACATCTTCCTACTTCTTCCTGAGTTCAATTCGAGCTTCCCTACCCCTCGTCCTCAAATTGACGATCTCAGCTATCAATTTCCCTACCCTACTACCTCTCTACCTCCGAAACCTGGAACAGAAGACACTTCGGAAGACGTTTCTGAACTTAACTGTCTTCGGAAGACTATCTTCGGAAGTCGACAATAACCAATTCGTATCAAGAGTGGATTTGTGTTGCTTTTGTGTTAAGAGAGGCTTGGTATGAATCCTGAGTGGTGTGGTGAGTTCTTTTGTTATTTCGAGAAGTTGGAAGTCGGGAACTAGACCTGTGCCTCCCGGTCTTCCAAGCTTCTCAACTCCACATCTTTCTAGAGAGACTAGAAGACTGAAAGGTTGGCACAATGAGCGAGAAGACGTGAGGGTCCACCTTGCTGCGACAGGAAGAAGACCGGAAGAAGACGAAGTCGTTGGAAGCTAGTCTCCGCACCATGGAGAAGCTCGCAGCCAGATACAAGGCGGAAGCAGCCGCTTCTGCCAAGGAGCTGGTGCAGCTTCGGAAGAGCAACCAGGAGTTGCAGGCGCGTGTACAGCAGCGCGATCAGGAAGTCCTCCGAGTGCGGGAGAAGATCACCACCCTCGCAGAGGAGCAGACCACTTGGAAGACGCAGCGAGAAGCCGCAGAAGCACGAGTTGCAGTTGAGAAGACGCAGTGGGAAGTAACGGAGGCTCGTGCACAGGAGATGCTAGCACAGTCGGTGGAAGCGCTTCGGAAGAAGTTCAACTTCACCGCGGGTAGGAAGTTACTTACCTTGGCTAGAGGATGAGACAACGAGTCCAAGACAATGTTGGTGGAATGCCGAGAGAGCATGTTCAGGTACTTAGATCGACAGATAGAAGGAGTGAAGACACTTTATGGTCTTCCCTCGCTTCCGACACCTGCAACCGCATCTTCCCACGCTCCAGCACCATCGACTGAATCCGGAATGGAGAAGGAGGAGTTCGACCTCGCTGTGCACTTGGTAGTGACAACGTTGGAAGCCGAGAAGACTCCGGAAGACGCCCCGGAAGACAAGATGTCTTCTGGAAGACAGGAAGACGAGTCGTCTTCCCAAGTATTCCGTGTGGAGGAAGCGACTTCCCCGAACGCCTATGAGGTCGCCATGGTCCCTAGTACCGCACCCGTGCCTCAGAAGACCGAATACGCACCACTCGACTCTACTTTCCAGAAGACGCTTTTGTCTTCCGAAGCAGAAGCCGAGGAAGACGCAGCCGCAGCGACAGCAGGACCAGCGAAGAGCGATGAGAGAGAAGCTACCTCAGTGACACCCGAGGTAAGTGCAGGGCTTCTCAACCCATCAGAAGCCGAGATAGTAGCTCCGATAGGAGCAGATCAGGTAGAGGTTGCCTCCGTGCAATCAAAATAGATAGTAAACCGAAGTGACACACTCCCAGTTTAGTAAGACCGAACATGCTATTTTAAGAGTGGTAGTTTTCCATGTAAAATTAGTTAAGAGACCATGTGACAACATAGGTAGCGTAGGAGAAACAAGGGGGATGGCTAATTAGGAGGGGGAACCGCTTGCATGTGGGCTGGCAACCTCCTGTCAGCGCCTCTCTCTCCTTGGTGGTCGTCTCCCCTGGTTCTCATGGCAGCGACATAAGTAGGATCAAAGAGTAGGAGATAGAGTTCTGTAGCTACTGCACCCACATATCGATTCGAGGGTGCAAGCAGACGAGACACATTAGAGAGGAGACACATGATAGACAGTTCTTCGCACACTACACCCGTTGTTGGAAACATACGAATAGTCTTGGAATACACAGGAGGGGTCTGCATGCTCGTACCAGTAGTGGTTCGAAGATGTAGATAGAGGTAGTGGACAGTTTAGGAGCAGGGAACGGCATCCTCGTGCAGTCCTGTTGACTAGAGTGGTGTGTCGAGGAGTAGACGCAGGAAGTAGAGGGAGTGAGCTTCCCAATGCCAATGTGACTTCTTCTCGGGGAATAGATTGTTCATTTGAGTGCAGAAGCTTAATCCGTGTCTTCTGGATGGTGGGTTCCTTGAATTCGCTCCCAATTGTGCATGAGAAGTGTTCTTCTTGAGTGGCGGTGTCGAGTTGAGAGTTTTCCTGAGAAGGGCGGAACCTTCTGGCTGTGATATGAGCTTGAAGGCTGTGTTCAGGCTACTCAGGGAAGCGTTGGGCTTCAGGCTATGGTTGCTTTCTACAGAGGTAGGCTTCAGATCAAAAGGGAACAATATAAACACTCACTCAGGTCGAATGGACCCTCCAGTATGTTCAGGAAGTGAAGATCAGATCAGATTAGCAGTAATAAGGTCAGACAGCAAACTTTAACAGTCCAGAATCAGAAACATACAATGGTTCAGGCTTCAGAACTCCTCCTACATGTAAGTGAGGCCCTATTGACCATGCACACGAAGTTTCAGCTTGAGATCAAATCAGAGTGTCGAGATATGGGCAGAAACGTTCTGAGCAGAGAAATTACGGCAATTTCTGGTACCCAGACAGCTATTTCGACCTAGAACAGAGAATTGGCTCGATCACTTTCGAAGATTCTTACAGGATTTGCAGTAAACAGCTTGCTGAACACTCCTGTGAAGTTGGGCCTCCTGATTGTACACAGAACTCCAGATCTCTCTCTCTGAAGTTGCTGTTCCAGATTGAGAGCTTTTCGGACCCCCTCTACTTCAGCGGTCGCCCCGAATTACTCACAATTTCAATTGACATGAAAATTTGGGGACAATCGTAGCCCTGCTGCCAATGAACGAGACCTCGAAGGTTTGAAGCGATTTTCTCAAATCTACTGCGATTGACACCGAAAACCCCAAAATCAACAGAAGTGCTGCAATTCTGGCACAAATCGAACTTCAATCAGCCATAACTCCTTCTTTATTGCTTCAAATCGATCAAAAATTTCGCTGACAGTGCTTGGCACGACGAACCCTATCTCCCTGTGCTCTCAGATTTCGAAGATCTCTCTCCAAATGCTCGAACTCCTCTTAAGACCCCTACTACTAAGTTTAGCAGTACACAAAGACAAAATTGGACCAATGGGAGTTCATAGCTTCACTCCCCTGTCCTTTTGTATCCCAAACCACGTGGTGACTTGATTTTGCACATAGGCTACCACGTCAAGCCCCTAAAGTGCCAGCGTAACCCCTAAACTACATGCGAAGACATGTAAAATGACACGTAATCTCGAAAGATAACCTAACCTCGCTAGGAAGCATGCATGAGCGACACGTAATTACAACCCATGAGCTTAACTCCATCTACATGGTAATCAACCTACTAAGACTCAAAATATATAACATCCTCCAGTGTCGACTTCTCTGAGATCCTAATTTCACTCAGAGAGACTAACGCTTGACAGAGAGGTGAATTATTTACAATGTAAAATGATTCACATCACGACATCCACCCCCTCCAAACCTGCACATCCTCCGGCATGTGCCAACCTCTTCAGCTTTCGGTTTGTTCTTCATCAGCATCGTTCTCCTCCGCCTTAGCCTCTTCAGTAGCCGGGGCGTCTTCATCTCTTGTCATCCTCTCCTTCAGTAACTCAATCACCTTCGGTAGCAAGGCACGAGGGACATGGCTAACTATCATCTGCTCGAAAGCTCGTTTCTCCACTTTAGTCAAGAAGCCACCCCCTCCTATCTGGAGTTGCTCGAGTGTCTCTTGAGTAAACTCGTGTCCTATCTGTTTGGGATCTCTCAGTACAGGCTCCGTGGCAGCTAACTCCATCTGTTGTTGTGAGTCAACAGGTAATTGAGTCGCCACTGGTTTCACCTTCTTCGCTACAGTTTTGTATTTGGTGTGAACCTCTGCTTCTTCACGAGAGCTGCAGATTGCATCCTTCCATCCACTCTCCAGTCTCGGATGAGGACGAGATTGCAAGAACGAGGCAATCTCCTCATAGACCTTACGAGAGTGGATAGGGATCACCACCCTTCCTCCCATCTGCTCCATCAACCTATCTACATCATCCAGCCAACGAACAAAAGACTGTACACCTACAAACTCCTCGTAAATACCAGAAATCATCTCATCTTCACTCAGAACTCCTGTACAGTGCAGATTTTCTGCATACTTCTCTATCTGTCTTCTACTCTTCTCGGTCAGATCCTCTACTCGCGTGAACTCACTCCAATCATCAGAATTGAAAGTCATCAAACCAGATTTCCAAGTATGTATAGTGTAGCAATTTTCAGAATCTTGAGCAACCTCTTCGTCAGCCTCTTGTGATCCCACAGGCTGCTCAAGCGGGATCATAGTAGTATCAAATCCATCACTCTTGTTATCCCGTCCTACAAGAGTGGTTTCAGAAAATCCTTGCCCCTACAGATAGGAGAATCTCTCAAAGTCTGTCTGTTTCGTTCGTGGTTCGAACGAACGGTCAAAAACTGCACAGAACGTCTATCATCCGGACTACGGATCCTAGCATAGTGAGATCCGTCATCCATCACCTTCGTCTCCATTCGAACTGCAGTGATATAAGGCTGACCAAGAATCACAGGATAAGAAGCAGAAGACTGCACGAAGAAGTGCTGATCTACCTCCACATCACCCAGTTTCACTCTCACGTTGGGACAAGCGCCGTATAACTCACCCTTCTGGTTGTTTGCAGCTCGTAGCACCCAACCATGGTTCAGTTCAATAGGCCACTGACCTCTCTCGTACACCTCCCGTGACATGATGTTGATCTCTGAACCGTTATCAACTAACGCAGCAACAGATTCAAGACTTCCGAGACGAACTCGTGTAGCCGTCGTAGCACGAGCCCAGTGTCTCTTCTTGAAGTCACTATCAGTAGCTGGACTCTCGTCGCCAGCTTCATCATCATCGAATTCAGCAGTATTGGTACCAGCAACCAACGCTTCTTGCTGATACTCTGTATCATCAGCCTCTTGAAAATGCACCTTGCCGAACTCCGCATCATTCACAGAAGCTCCTACTATATCTATCATTTGACTTTCTACTTGCTCGGACATCACCTGTCTCTTCCGCTTGATGATGTCGATGATCAGCTCGTGAAACTCCCTCTTCGCAATACCAAGAACCTCTCGAAGAGAAAACTCGATTCGCGCGTCAAGTATTCTCTGCTCCAAGATGCTCTTGAGATCAGTTGAAGTCTCGATATCTGCTGCCAACTTGTAAGCCGGTCCTTTCCCCTTCTCTTGGGCAGTGAACCGTCTCCCAGCAGTCGTTGGCTCCTGCTGGGATCTCTGCACGTCCTCCATCGGACCCGGTGCAGGTGGAGGAGCTGCAGAAGTAGACGGGATGTCATCTGGAGGAGCTGCTCGCCTCCTTGTGACTCTTCGTCTATCTCCAGCCTCCTCCGGAACTCCAGTATCAAGTTCAGAGGCTTCTCGCCGCCTCTTCTCCTCCACAGAAGCATCTTGCCAGTGAACGTGTCTATCCACGTCCAAGAATGCTTTGATAGATGCAGCGTCAACAGGATCACCCCACCCTGTGACTCTACGGATAGTCTCAGCTCCTCTCTTTAGTACTTCAGAAGGAACTTGGACAGGTCTCTTCTCAATAGTCCTATCTAGCAACGTAGGACTAGAAGAAACTTCAATGTGACCGGCATATACATCAGGATTTACCAGTGGTGCCATCAATGCATGTACAGTTGTAGCAGCTGTAATCTGAGGTAGACTCCTCATGCCTCCTCGTCCAAACTGCGTGCTTAGCGGCTCTCCAGAAGAAGAAAGGTGCAGCCTACCGTTCTGGTAGCGAACCACACCATCTCGCAGAGCAGCCGTGAGCTCTTGACAATCCCTTCGGAAATGATCTTGACTGTCACACCAAATACATCTACGAACAGGAGCACCTCCTGGACGTGCAGCAGCAGGCGCCGGTGGCTGCTCTCTCTGCAGGTCAGCTAGCTCCACCTTCATTTCTCTCATCTGCCGAATCAGGTCTTCGATCTGGTTCTGCTGTCCATGGTTCTCTGCAGGTCTCTGAACCGGTGCCCTTTGTGCAAGAACTGGCACCACTGGTATCAAAGGTACTGCAGCCGGTACAACAGGTCTGGGAGCAGGAGCCGGAGGTTGCTGTACTTGAGGAGTAGTGCGAGGTTGAGCGGTCACTTCTGCAAGCGGACGTCCTCCCACAGCCACTCTTCCACGCCTTTGTCTCGTCAATATAGCAACAGCATCCTCAACTCTCCCCCAATCAGTAGTAACTCCTCCTTCAGCCGATCGGTCAGCCAACATAAAGCATAACCGATCTGCCGTAGCATCATCGGTAGCTTGCAGGAAAAGCTCGATTTTCCTAGCATCTAAGGTTATCCTCTCAAGAGTTGAGAGTTGTCGGTATCTCCGATCAAACTCTCTCAGCATCTCATTCAGGTTCATCATACGACCAGGTTGCTGCTCAACCCAGTCCAGAAACGTTCTTCTAGTGACTCTCTCTGAATCTTCTTCGAGAAACTCCTCTCGAAGAGATCGTTCGAAACTCATCCAGACACCTAGATTTCTTCTCTGTACATCCCTAACCTGGTCCCGCAACTCAGGGATTACAGCTAACTCGAAACTCCCTATCATCTCAGCATCAGTAACTCTAACTAGTTCCATCTCTCCTCTGTATTCACGCAGATATTTAGAAATATCTCTACCTTCAAATCTACCGCATCTATTCACAATTGCTTGCAAAGCCTTGGTAGACTTCAACTCACCACCTCCAATGATCGGATGTTGTTGGACCAGGGCCGCAAGAGTCTTCAGAATCTCAGCCGTATCCAGACCAGGTGCAGATGTCGCTGTAGCCGCTGGTGCTACAGAAGGAGCTGCAGTAGACGTAGATGCAGCAGGCGTAGAAGTAGCAGCAGCAGCACTCTTGCGATCCATCTCTTCTCCTTGTAGTGAACTCAACCTTCTCAATCAATCACCCCAAGAGCTCTCAGTGGAAGCACCAGATGTCGAGTTGAGAGTTTTCCTGGGAAGGGCGGAACCTTCTGGCTGTGATATGAACTTGAAGACTGTGTTCAGGCTACTCAGGGAAGCGTTGGGCTTCAGGCTATGGTTGCTTTCTACAGAGGTAGGCTTCAGATCAAAAGGGAACAATATAAACACTCACTCAGGTCGAATGGACCCTCCAGTATGTTCAGGAAGTGAAGATCAGATCAGATTAGCAGTAATAAGGTCAGACAGCGAACTTTAACAGTCCAGAATCAGAAACATACAATGGTTCAGGCTTCAGAACTCCTCCTACATGTAAGTGAGGCCCTATTGACCATGCACACGAAGTTTCAGCTTGAGATCAAATCAGAGTGTCGAGATATGGGCAGAAACGTTCTGAGCAGAGAAATTACGGCAATTTCTGGTACCCAGACAGCTATTTCGACCTAGAACAGAGAATTGGCTCGATCACTTTCGAAGATTCTTACAGGATTTGCAGTAAACAGCTTGCTGAACACTCCTGTGAAGTTGGGCCTCCTGATTGTACACAGAACTCCAGATCTCGCTCTCTGAAGTTGTTGTTCCAGATTGAGAGCTTTTCGGACCCCCTCTACTTCAGCGGTCGCCCCGAATTACTCACAATTTCAATTGACATGAAAATTTGGAGACAGTCGTAGCCCTGCTGCCAATGAGCGAGACCTCGAAGGTTTGAAGCAATTTTCTCAAATCTACTGCGATTGACACCGAAAACCCCAAAATCAACAGAAGTGCTGCAATTCTGGCACAAATCGAACTTCAATCAGCCATAACTCCTTCTTTATTGCTTCAAATCGATCAAAAATTTCGCTGACAGTGCTTGGCACGACGAACCCTATCTCCCTGTGCTCTCAGATTTCGAAGATCTCTCTCCAAATGCTCGAACTCCTCTTAAGACCCCTACTACTAAGTTTAGCAGTACACAAAGACAAAATTGGACCAATGGGAGTTCATAGCTTCACTCCCCTGTCCTTTTGTATCCCAAACCACGTGGTGACTTGATTTTGCACATAGGCTACCACGTCAAGTCCCTAAAGTGCCAGCGTAACCCCTAAACTACATGCGAAGACATGTAAAATGACACGTAATCCCGAAAGATAACCTAACCTCGCTAGGAAGCATGCATGAGCGACACGTAATTACAACCCATGAGCTTAACTCCATCTACATGGTAATCAACCTACTAAGACTCAAAATATATAACATCCTCCAGTGTCGACTTCTCTGAGATCCTAATTTCACTCAGAGAGACTAACGCTTGACAGAGAGGTGAATTATTTACAATGTAAAATGATTCACATCACGACAGCGGTGACTGTCAGCAGTTGTGGAAGTGTAGCTTGGTTCGTTCAGTAGAGCACTTGAGATCTACGTACGAACGGTCTTATGGGTAAGGGATCCCAGAAGACAGAGTAGTCAGAGCAGCGAAGTGAAGAAGAAAGAAGCCTTATTCCCGCAGCAGAAGACGACATCCTCGAGTAGAAGACGGTGCAACTGTACACATGTTTGTTGTCTTCCTCCCCAAACTATTATCAGCAGGGATGGCTTGTTAGTCAGGATCCGGACTAGAAGCCTGTCGGAAACTTAATTTCTTCTTTTCATCTTGTTTTCTCTTGTTTGGATTTTCTCTTCTTCCCCATCTTCTCTCATCTTCCCCATCTTCTTACCTTCTTCTAGTGAGCTTCCGAGACTTCTATTGAGCTTCCGTGAAGGTGAATGTCGTTGTAGTGCTGCAGGAAGACTATTTCCGTAGGCAGAAGCCTGGGAAGGCTACAGGGGGCATACACCCTGTGATTAATCTAAACCGTTGGAACGTGAGTGCGAGAGTAAGGTGTAACAGCCGTGCTAGTCGACTTCTGCGAAGCAGGACATTCTTGTGGAGGTGTGAGAAGACGAGCTGAACCCCCAGAAGACGAGAATCGCTTCGGGAAGACGGTATCAAGAAGACCGGAAGAAGTAACCTGGAAGCAGGAAGATCGTCTTCCCGAGCTTCTCTATGAATAGTTGTGTGATATTTTAGTTAGTAGTTGTTTATTAAGATCCAGAGTATATTTTGACGCACCTAGAAGACGCGTGGTTTTGTGAGAAGACGAGATTCCTAGGCAAAACCCGTGTGTTTGTGTGTTTGAACAGATCTTAGAACTTAGAGCAGCGTTACTTGTGCAAATCCTCTGTGGATCTTGTATACTAAATGGGCAAAAGGAGTAATCCTGCGTCACTACAACAACGCTCGAATGTGAAGTATCCAATCCAATCTTTGAGTATTTTATCTTTATTTAATAATAAAGATAAAATATTGTTGTTTATTGTTTTTAACAATTTTACAACCAGACTTCATACGTATGGAAATTTATCGACAAAAGTTCCGTGTACTAAATTCTGTCAATCTCTCTATGTAGCCCTCGGAAATACTTTCCAATGGTCCCCAAAGTGTTTAAAAAGGATCTCCTTATCAACAATTATACCTCTTCAAAGATTTTAGTCTCTTTTTCTCTTCTACCTTCCTCTACCGTTCAACTTCAGGATGCATCTCAAAGTTATCTTGTCAAAGAATTGTCCTATTTCTGAATTTTAATTTCTCAACTCTTGCTCCTCAGAAAGCTGATTCTGATTATACCCAACATGCTCCAAACTAACCTTCGAGTAGGAAGTTATGCCGTCTCAAAGCTTGAACCTCTCACTTCTCTCTTCATCAACTTTACTTCTCACTTCATCTCTTCATCGTCCTGAAGTTTACTTGAAATATGACTTGACTAAACTTCAATTTGGTCCTCTCAAGTTGTTCCCCTCGTCAAGCCGATTCCAACGATCTCAAATTTATCCAAAACAGAGTCCTTCACAAGGAATTATACCCTCCCAAGTGCAAATCCTCTTATCTTGTTCCTCATCAACTTCGAGATGCGTCCCAAAAGTCAATAATTTTACACTTGGTGATTGTCCCAACTGAGCTCTCTTACACCTCTGTCTCGCCGAGCCTGATCCGATGATACCACCACTCAAAAAGACTTTCGAGTAAGCAGTTATGTCTTCTCAAAGTTTCTCCTCAATTATTTTGTTGTCAATGGTTTTCTCATACTGAACTCTCCAAGTTGTTTCTCTTGCCGAGTAGGTTCTAATGACACCAAGAATATCTCCAACAGTCTCTTGAGCAGGGAGTTTTTTTTTCTCAAGCGCGGATATTGTTTTCTCAAGCGCGGAGAAAATCTAACAGCCTATCGACGTCTGAACTCAAAAAACTTCTCAAATGACCTTGGCGGCACAACTTTTATACGTTTGATAAGTAGCCCACATAGATCCACGTGTCACATCCACATTTAGCCACATAGCACCATGTAGGACACCATGTGTCACACATGCATACTGCCACATCAGCAACTTGAACCACTTTCACAACCGTCAAGTCAACATTCATCACGTCAACTTTATCCACAAAGGTCCACATTAGCGCCATACTACCACATGTCACCACCAGGTCAACATGCATACACACGTGTCAATGTCATGTTAACCTCTCGCTATCACATCATCATCATGTCAGCATGTCACCACATCAACAGAAAGTGCTATGTCAGTAAAACATAGACACATGTAAATTTTTCACATTGCACTTTTTACTTTTTAACATGTCAGAAAAATACCACATCAGCACTCGGACTGCCACATCAGCGTCGTGATGCATTACATCCTTAAAATGTAAAACTAGATGTAATTCCTTCGTCCTAACGGTGCAATGATAAAAATATCCTCTCGTCAAGACCTATCCAATGCTACTATCAGAACCATGTTTGCAGTAATTTGAGAAAATAGTTTCGAAAGAACCTTGGTTTCACATGAAGTTGGTCTAACCGGTCCACGACACGATATTATTGAAGATGATTTTTGTTAAGTTGGAAAGCTCGTCTCGAAGGCTTTCACCCTATGGTTTTACATTTTGATGGTGGGGATATGCTAACGAGCATTAGCAGATTATCGCGGTCTTTCTGAAGAGTGGAGAATAAGATAACTTTGGAAGGGCGTAACGTAGTGTAGGAGTGTTTGTTTTGTGTGATTTATGTGGTGTTGGGAAAAGCTTGTTGTGTACCTTCTTTTTATGTGTTCAAAATGGAGATTGGGCATATTGGAGAAGAACCTACGGCGAACTGTTAACGAGCATTAGCAAATTTCTGCAGTTTCTTTGGATTTGGGTCGGGTTGACAATTTTGAGAGGCTGTGAATTTTTTACTCGGATGTTTGAGGAGTCGTTT
Organism: Asterella californica; assembly: GCA_036924285.1. Taxonomy (NCBI): domain Eukaryota; kingdom Viridiplantae; phylum Streptophyta; class Marchantiopsida; order Marchantiales; family Aytoniaceae; genus Asterella; species Asterella californica. The sequence continues at coordinate 26,083,710 of JAYKYS010000006.1, read as the reverse complement.
GTACCATTTGTGCTCATCTTGTGACTTGCTCATGTTTTGAGACCGACCTAGGTGGATCTAGGTCTGAACTTAGGGAATGTTGAGCTTGATGATTAGGGAGACGGTCCGGCTCCGGTCGGGACCAAACTGAATTAAGGTAAGTGGTGCATGAACGCTAATATGTGATTGTGGTTTACAAGTTAGCGTTGTGAGTTTCGTGACCTATTGAGCAAGAGCTTCTCCTGACGCAACAAGACAATAGGTGCGCAAAAATTTAAAAGGTTTTCTCAAGGTATTTATGACCAGCTTCAGCAAATTACTTTCAAGAAATATGAATAGGCACCACGAACCTCCTAGGTTCTTTTGTCAAAATTGTGTTTACTTGAAAGACATGAAAACTATGAATAATCATTCTTTAGTGTGGATTTACACTCGGTTCTTTTCTCCCAAATGTGCATTTCCTCCATAGCCAGATATCTAGTGTAGCATGGACCCGTTCACACAATGTGCGATATGATACCGTCAAATATTATGTCGATTTCTCATCCGGAGGATTAAAAGTGCTTGACCCAGCTACATAGATTAACGCATTTAACGCAAAATGGATTGCTCAAATCTTAAGGAGTCCGTTAGAAAATTGGACAACTCTCCTGAAATATTTCTTTTTAGACACATCATTTGTATTGTCTTAAGATTCCTCTTTTACACCATTGTAGCATAAAAGATTTCATTCCCCAAGAAGATTTACACTAGTTACATTGTTCTAAGTTCTAAGATTTGGTGTCATGTGCTGTCATGTAGGCACCTCTTGTCGCGACCCTCAGTCTCAAGATCGGACGTAGACGCAAACAACAGAACTCTAGTAGACTTACGCTAGGTTGTGAACGCTGCGAATATGACTTAACGCCTCGACCAAGAAGTCGAGAATAGATGAACCCTAAGTGGTTCTCTTAGCCAAGGTTGGAACATTGGGTTAGAACATAGGAGCCTACCCCAAGACGACCTTAGACGAATGCTGACTTGAGAGGGCAAGTCTGGAAGCGAACTGAAACGCATAACTGAAATATAGGTCTAAGACGTAGTCCGAGACGTGGATCCAAGCCACATGGTCCAAGTCTGATGTTGGACCACGGTTCCTCAGAAAAATCTTAAGTGTTGGAGCTCCATCGTCATTTTGGGTCGTGGACGGAGCTCCATGTAAGATCCCGAGATGTCATTGGAGTAATATATCATTGGAAAGGCCTCAGCGAGAGTTTTCTAGTGCAGAACTACTCAAACTGACCTCAGAGATGAGAATTATGGTCGATCTTGTGACGGGTTGTGGTTTAATTTTCAAGGACCAAAAAGCCAATCTCTAGAAGTATATATGAGGAGGGTTCGATGCCTTGGTGGACCACGACGAGTCACCCGACTCCAGAGTTCGATGGACGGACCTCTAGGGACATGAGATGATGACTGGGCCAATGTCAAGACGCATTCCAGTCTAGACTTGGACGTCTGGACTTAGGAACGTTCCAAGGGCTGGGGCAAGACTAGAGAACGAGACGACATTGTCGTATTGTGTGGCGTTCCACATGATGAAACTGATCTTCGAAAGACACTCGACTGATATTTGTCAAGAAGCTACACCCTAGCTTATCAAGCTGGGTAGGAGTTAAGCTAGGGCTGTACTTGACAAGCTGGCCCCTAGCTTCTGTTGAAATATCACCTTGAAGGAAGCGAAAAGTACCAAAATGCGATGCTCGCTGAGAGGAACCCCTCATGCTTTCGGTTCCGAGAAAAAATGTTCTTGGTAACAGTTAGTACAAGTCTTAAATTATGAAAAGTACGAAAGAGAGAAATCTATTGATTTTGGTCTGAGACTCGAATTCATGATCTGCGAGTGTGAGCACGTAGGTGTTAGTGAGTACTAAGTTTTGACTCCTCGTTCATTAAAAATAGAGTTGTACAGAAAAGGTGGTGTAGGAAAAGCTAGTAAAGACTGTAGAGGTAACTTCCTTTAGGTTTATGTATCAACAGTATTTCCTTTTCTAACAGAAACAGAGGTCATCCTCAGTGATAGGGATGCCCACCTAGGAAGAAGAGGTCTCCGGATCAAATCCTTCTGGTCTGTGTTTCCTTTTCTGGCATGTTGACCTCCTGGATGGAGTCTATGTTGGATATGCAGCCATTTCTTGCATATCTAAGAGCTGACGATCGATATCCTCTTTAATCATGGGCTTCCTGACCTAAGTCTCCGCATGTCACCTTGGTTATAGAGCAGATGTTACCTGGTGCGCTTATGAGGGGCTGTAAGCCCTGTGGGTTGACCTCATAGGTGTAGCTTTGACTTACATTGGATGGCATACGACTATAACCAAAGTGGCATCAAGATGACATCAAGAGCCAGGAAATTATAAATAAGTAAGTGCTCAGCTTGACAGGGGCCTGCTTTATTGCTACAAAAATAAGAAGAAGGACCTAGTTTAGTACGGGGTCTGCTTGATTGATAAGTAGGTGCACTTATAAGGACCTTAGCTTAGGGGTGTCAGGGTTTGTAAAGACTCTAGCTTAGCCGGAGTGTTAGGGTTTGGAGAAAAAGAGTCGACGTCGAGATTTATTATATTTTTTCCCAAGAGGGAGCTATGGAGACGCGCAGGACAAGCCAAAGGACTGAGAGGATAGATTTTTCTGAAGGATTGGGAGGTTGCCGTAGAGAGAGGAATAAGAGTTAGGAGCTTGAATTTCATCTACTAAGGTTGTTTGAAGGTGAATCTGATAGGAGAGGACATCTGTTTGAGTGGAGGAGGAAGATTAGGACTGAGAAAGTCAGATTTCTGAGAGATTTCAGTGCTGAAGCCGTCACAAGAAGGGATACAAGGCATAGGGAGTCTAAAAATTCATTTATTGTTGCTTCTTGGAGGTCAATCCTCCTTTTGTTGGGTAGGAGAAGATCAATTGGAGCGAGGATCAACTATTTGGAGACCAATCTGCTTTTCTGGCAAGCAAGAGATGATCTATTTGAGAAGGAATCAGGTGTTTGGAAATAGTTTGCTATCTGGTGACGGGTGATAATCTTATTGAGTGAGGAATGATTGGAGTGGACAGGAGACAACCTTATTGAGAGGAGATAGACTTGACAATCTGTGGAGGAGTTTTGACTGTCATTGGAAGTGAAATAAAACATTGGGAGTTCAGATTTCTTTCTACTGTTGTGTTTAGAGACAAATCTATATTCTGGTGGATGAGAATTGATCTTATTCTGGTTGAGATCGACTGTTACACAGTGACTGGTGGTCTGTGATCGACTGTAGACAGAAATTGGTATATGTGAGAGATTTTGGGTGTTGTAGCCAAGCTGGTTGATTCTTGTCTTCTTAATCAATCCCTACCTCTACTCTGCAATCTAATCACAATCAGAAGGCTCGCCCTTCATGAGAAGGACTCTCCTCGACAAATCTGGTGCTTCCACTAAGAGCCATCTTGAGATGATTGATCGCAGAGGTTGAGATTTTCGTACAAAAAGGAGATGAATCGCAAGAGCGGAAGCGCTGCTACTGTCTCTATGACTGGAGTTGATATCAACATCTACTGGTGCACCTTCAGCTACACCTTCAACTGTCTTCTGCAGCAACTGCAACATCAAGTCTGGATACTGCTGAGATATGGAAGACACTTGCGACCTTGGTTCAACAACATCCGATCGTCGGAGGGGGTGAGTTAAAATCTACAAAGTTTTTGCATGCGATTGTAAATAGGTGTGAAAGATTGGAAGGTAGAAATGTTTCCCAGTATCTTCGTGAGTGCAGAGGAGAGATAGAGCTTGTGAGGGTGACCGATGTAGAGCTGATTGGCAGTTTTGAGTTGGATGTGATTCTTGAGTTGAGAGATCAAGTCAAAGATGTACAGAGAAGAAATCTTGGTGTTTTGTTGAATTTTGAGCGAGCTTTCTGAGAAAAATTTCTTGAACAAGATTCAGAGAGAGTTACTAGGAGAACATTTTTGGATTGGATTGAGCAACAACCTGACCATATGATGAGACTGAACAAGTTGTTGAGAGAGTTCAATTGGAGATATCGACAGCTTTCAACGCTAGAATGAATAACATTGGATGCTAGAAGGACAGAGCTCTTCTTGCAAGCCACCGAGGAGGTTACAACAGATCGATTATGCTTCATGTTAGTAGGTCGATCGATAGAAGGAGGCGTTACTATGGGTTGGAGGAGAGTTGAAGACGCCATTGCTATTCAACGAGGCAGAAACGAGGGAGAGTGGCTGTAGAAGGACGATCGCTTGCGAAAGTGATCTCTCAATCTTATGTTGCTCTTCAAGTACAACAGTTTTCGACTCCTACTCCTAGACTTGTTGTTCTTGCGGCTGCCCCTCCAATGCCAATTGTGTCGGTGCTTGCACAGAGAGTACGTGTTCAAAGATCTGTAGAGAACCAGGGTCAACAAATCAAATTGAAGATCTGATCCGGCAGATGTGTGAGGTAAAGGTAGAGCTGGCTGGTTTGCAGAGATGCTGCGCATGCAGAGGTGCTCTTGTCCGTAGATGTATATGATAGGATAGTCCGAATCATCTTCGAGGAGACTACTAGTAGCTTACATTCCCTCTGCGAAATGATGTAGTTCGCTACCAGAACGGTAGATTGCACCTTGTTTCTATTGGAGAGCTACTGAACACGCAGATTGAATGAGGAGGTATGAGGAGTCTGCCTCAAGTCGCTAAGCTGCAATAGTAACTACGTTGGCGGTACCGTCGATGAATCTTGATGTGTATGCTGGACATATTGAAGTCTCTGCTAGCCCTACTCTGCTAGATAGGACTGTTGAGAAGACCAATGTTGAAGTTCCTTCTCAGGTGTTGAAAAGAGGAGCAAAAACTATACATAGAATCACAAGGTGGAGAGATCTCATAGATACAGCGTCTATCAAAGCCTTATTGGACGTAGATAAGCACGTTCACTGATAGGATGCTTTTGTGAAAGAGAAGAGGCAGCGAGATGCCTCTGAGCTTGAACTGGGACTCCAGAGGAGACTAAAGAGAGACGGAGAGTCACCAGAAGGCGAGCAGCTCCTCCAGAGGATGTCCCATCTACTTCTCAAGCTCCTCCGCCTGCACCAGATCTGATGGAGGACACGTAGAGACCTCAGTAGGAGCCAATGACTGCAGATAGACGGTTCACTGTGCAAGAAAAGAGAAAAGATCGGCTTACAAGTTGACCGTAGATACTGAGACTTCCACTGATCTTAAGAGCATTCTGGAGCAAACTATACAAGATGCACGGGTTGAGTTTTCACTTAGGGAGGTTCTTGGTATTGCAAAGAGGGAGTTTCACGAGTTGATTATTGATGTCATCAAACGGAAGAGGCAGGTCATATCTGAGCATGTAGAGAGTCAGATGATAGACGTAATAAGGGTTTTTGTGAATGATGTGGAATTTGGAAAGGTGCAATTTCAAGAGGTTGGCGATAGAGGATATCAGCAAGAGGCGCTAGTCGATGGTATCAACACTATCGAGGCTGATGATGACGAAGCTGGTGAGGAGAGTCAAGCTGTTGACAATGACTTCAGAAAGAGACATTTGACTCGTGCTACAACTGCTACACGAATACGTCTTGAGAGTTTATCCGAACTTATTGCTTCTTTGGTTGATCACAGATATGAGATCAACATCATGTCGCGAGAGGTGTAGGAGAAAAGAAAGTGGTCTATTGAACTGAATCATGGCTAGGTACTACGTGCTGCTAACAACCAGAAGGGTGAGTAATACGGCGTTTGTCTTAATATAAGAGTGAGGATAGGTGATGTGGAGGTAGATCAGCACTTCTTCGTGCAATCTTCTACTTCTTATCTTGTCATTCTTGGTCAGCCTTTTTTTCACTACCGTGCGTATGGAGACCAAGGTGATGGACTAATGCTAGGATCCGTAGTGATCCGTAGTGATCGTACTATGCTAGGATCCGTAGTCTAGATGATAGACATTCTGTTCAATTTCTGACTGTCCGGACAAACCACGAGCGAAATAGACAGACCTTGAGAGATTCTCTTATTTGCAAAAGTAAGGGTTTTCAGAACTCACTCTTGTAAGACGAGATGACAAGAGTGAAGGATCTAAGACTACTATGAGACATTTGTGAAGGTTATGGAGGTTCGTCTTGAAAAGATTGAGATGGACGAACTGGAGAGTTTGGTGATCCAAGAGGAAATCAACATCGAACAAAACGAAAGGCAGCAACTGACGAATCAGTTTTGTTGCATATCAACAAACAGAGGGGAAACTTTAAGAAGAAGAGGAAATCATTTCCTCCCAACAAAAGATGGAATAGCAGTGCTGGGCCAAGCAACCAAGGAGGAGGCTCTTCCGCATATGCACAAGGTGACAAGAAGCGAAGAAATGAAACCAGTCACTACTGTGATAAACCAAAGCACTATGCTCATGAATGCATATTGAAGGCAAGACATGAAGGTCTTGGTAAGGACAAAAACAGAGCAAATCTTGCTCAGGCTAAGTCTCCTGACGAAGGTAATGAGCAACTGTTTTTTACTACTCTGTACACTTGTAAGTTAGATCATCCATGGTGGATAGATTCTTGAGCATCTAACCATATCTCTTCCATTCGAGAGTGGTTCCACAACTTTCAGGAGATCACCAGTGGACCAACAGTTGGTCTAGGAGATGGTGAGAGGTACGAAGTTAAAGGACAAGGTGATATTCACCTCCAACTACCTACTGGAGCAGTATTTCGAGTTGAGGGAGTTTGGTACATACCTGGTGTGGTGCATAACTTGCTCGGTGTTGCGAGGTTAGTCCAAGCTGACCTTTACATAAACTTCAACAACAAAGGCTGCATCATACAAGACAATCAAGGTGTAGTAGCAAGAGATAATGTGATAGCTCATTTATATGAGATTGAAGCTACTTCCTTACCTGAAGTTTTGCTTAGTGCTACTGTACAAGAGAAGACAAATCTGTGACCAGAAGAATTCAGATAGACCAGAAGGTTAGGTCACATGAGTTCAGATAGAATGAACTTGCTGTACAAGTTCAACCTAGTTGATGAAGTACAGAAATTCGATTCTTTGCACAAGCCATGTGAGATATGCTTGAAGAGAAAACATGTTCAGAAGAAGTTCCCTTCAGCAGCAAGAAGGGCTACAACTCCACTAGATTTATTGCATATAGATCTAGCAAGACCTATTGATCCTCCATCATTATGTAGAGCTGAATATTACCTTTTGATAGTTGATGAAATGAAAGATGAAAGACTTCATAACTGAAGTTGAGCTTCATACTAGCAGAAAAATTTGAAATATCAAGAGTGACAGAGGAGGAGAGTTTCTGCAAAGCAATGGAGGCTTTCTACAAATCCTAAGGCATCGTAGGACAACTAAGTATACCTTACACTCCACAACAAAACGGAGTCGTGGAGAGGAAGAACAGAGTGGTTGCTGAAGTAACCAGATGTCTACTCAAAGATAGAGGACTACCTAGAAAGCTGTGGGCCGAAGTAGTTAACACTGCAGTATACCTTCTCAACCGAAGTCAAACAAAGGTGGTGGAAGATATGAGCCATGAAGAGGCTTTCATAAGTATAAAACTTGATACCTCAAACCTTAGAGTTTTTGGGTGTAAGGCTTATGTACTTGTGCCTAGAGAGTTGAAGAAGAAGTTAGACGATTGTTTTAAAGTTTACACTTTCATAGGCTACTCTGAACAAACAAAAGGATATAGACAACTTGACAGTAAAGAGAAGATTGTCATTAGTAGGGATGTTATCTTTGATGAGGCAAATCATACTACTCATCTTGAGGTAGAGAAGGAGACTACCACTACCTCCAATGGTACTAGTCTATCTTTCAGATTTTCTCTTTCTGAAATGTTACAAGATAATCATTCTGATGAGAATGTACCAGAGGCTGTTAGAGGTGGTGTAGATGTTGATATTGTTGAAACAGAAAATATCATGCACTCACCTGAGTTGGTAGTAGATCTAGGAGATCTTGTCACACCAGTTACATTTCCAGCTTCAGTACTTGAACAAGTGCTTCAACCACTTCCGGATCAAGTAAGAAGATCTACTAGAATCAGGAGGCTATCTGCTCGACTTGCTGAGATGTGGTTAGCACAGACGATTGATAATGCAGAACCACTAAAGTTCGAAGATGCTATGAAGTCTGAGAAGTGGACAAAGGCAATGAAGGAGGAGTTTACTGCATTGCAGAAAAATGATATTTGGTTCTTGACAACTCTTCATCAAGGGAAGAAGTTGATTGGAACCAAATGGGTGTTTAAAACGAAGTACCATGCCGATGATACCGTTCAAAGGTATAAAGCTCGACTTGTAGCCAAGGCTATCTACAGCAGCGAGAGGAGGACTATGGTGAGACGTTTACTCCTGTAGTGAAGATGAGTTATGTTAGGCTGCTAATAGCATATTCTATGCTTCAGAAGTGGAAAGTATGGCAACTAGATGCGAAGAATACTTTTCTGAATGGTAAAATACAAGAGGATGTATACATTCTGCAGCCACAATGTTTTCAGATTGCTGGAAAAGAACAATTAGTATACAAACTTTGTAAAGCCTTGTATGACCTTAAGCAGGCTCCTAGCTTGGTTTACTAGGATAGACAGTTTCTTAAAGAAGAAGTGTTTCTCTTCTACAAGGGAGATCCTAATTTATATATCCTAGTTACAGCAAAAGGGAGAGTAGTGTTGCTGCTGTATGTGGATGATGTAATCCTTTCAGGCAGCGATTGAAGAGGCTATTTAGTGAAGTTAGAGTTATCTACAGAGTTTGAGATGACTGACCTGGGCAGACTTACCTACTATCTTGGAGTTCATTTAGTCGAAGATGGAGAAGATCTCTACCTTGTATAGGATAAGTACATGAATGATACATTGAAGGAGTATCAGATGCAGGACTGCAAGCCAGTGCCTACTCCAATGATACTTTCGAAGGATTTGTCTACTCAGCATGGATTTGACGAAGCGATTGACAAAACTGAGTACAAGAGACTAGTAGAAAAACTTGTATAATTCTACAATTTTATTGTAGAACTACACAAGCTTAGATTTTATCCACGCATAAATAAGTATTTGGATATCAGATTTTGTTCTTCTACGGTCATCTTGTTGTTTTATGGTTGACATTTTATATATGATTTTAGAGATTTGTTGGCGTGCCTTGTAACTTGTTACATCCAGGATGTAAATTTGAATATCTTTGTAATCAAAGTTTCATCAGTATATTCATAATGTAGCTTTTGTATTTTTTGAAGAAGTGTGGTACATGATCCTGATGATCATTGTATAAAAGATTGAGGGTGCGATATGATTCTCTCACTTGATCATCGAAATCCATAATCATAGCTATATGACGTAATTATGTATACAAGTTCGTATCGATAAAGCTAATAAACATAAATAATCTTCGCATACTCCACCATCTTTAGATAACATATCTATTCTGTCTAGGTATTCTTGAACTGATTGAACGTGGTGTGATGATTTCATATCATCTTCAAGAAAATTAGATAATATTAACTCATCATCAGTTTCAATAGCTTTCCAATAAATGTTTCAGTTTTGTGTTTGGTTTTGTGTTTGGTTTGTTTGACGAGTTCAGCTCTTTCCCGATGGAATTCGTTACGAATTTATTGAACGTCGAGTGAAGATTACACCTATTTGGCATCTACTTGAATGAGATTACACCTAAAAGCTAACCAGAATCTACTTGAACATGAGTGTAATCTGCGCACTAAGTATATTCCCGCACTACCTTGTTTCCCACAAGTCCGACTGTCACTCTGTAAAGAAGTAACGCTTAGCCTTATCCCTCCGGACTGCGCTAAGCTAAATGCACGGTTTTCCGGATAGGGAAGTCGACATTTTGGCAAAACAAGAAAAAAGGAATGTAAGCTGACCTTCTACATCAGGTTCAAAGTAACAAGCAGACCATTAATACTGGAAGTCGCCTGCATTTCTCTGCATATGTATGCAATCACTGGAAATCTTGCTTGAGGTTGGTGAAAGTGAATCCTGTTTTTGGGGTGCTGTTCCTGGCACCCTTAGAAACAATGGTGACGATGATGTCCTGATGGCAATTCGTAATGCCAAGTCTCTTCAGAGAGGCATTGATGGAAAACCGGATGTTAACAATCAGGAACTCACCCTTCTCGCTGGACGATTCGGAAACTGACTTGCTCGTATCGATCATTCCGCTGGGCAGATGGGTGAAAGTACCCACGTACTCGGACATGTACAGATGAGTCTTCCTGGTGGCTGCTGGATAGTTGATGAACACATCAAATCGGGCATAAGAGCCCTGCGGTATCTTCACCTTCTCAAACAAGATGTTCTCCTGCAACTGAAAGATGCTCTTCAGCTCCTTTCCTTGGAGGTCTTTGATTGTGGGAGCGCGACGGCCGAGCTTATAGCTGATGGGATCCATAGTGATGTGGTTGTCTCCATTGGGGACCGCTGCGGGGTAATCCTTGGGATGCCGAGGTGTCGGAGATTTATGGGGAGGGAGAGGCTCGTAATTGATCCACAGATCATCAGCTTCACTGACGTTAGTGAACTTGTAGCCGAGCTTGGCGCTGTCTAGAGAATCGCTGATTTTGCTGATCACCAAATCTCCGTTTTCGTCATAGAAAGTGAATTCGAAGTCGAGGAAATCTCTGTTCTTGAAGTCCGTTCGCTTTCTGTCTCCCGACCTGGTGATCCTGTCGGGGAGGGTTTTCCAGACGTCCCACAGGCGATCGACGTTGGAGTGATGAGCGTAGAAGATGGGATCTTTAGCTGCGAAGATGAAGTTTCCCATGTCCTCATTGTCGGGATGGTCGGGGTCGTTGATCAAGCCCGTCCATTCGTGGGCAATGTTGTGAGCATTTTCCAGTCCACCGGACTCGCCCACAGTTCCATTTGCTGACTGGTTGGCAGACGCAGCCGTGTTATCGGTGCCGACCACGTACGGGCCACCGAGAAAATCTCGAGCGCTGACTTTGGTCGTGACTTGGTTGTACATGACGCACAGATTCTGGTATCTGATCTGCTGGTCCGTCAGATTCTGCCCTTCCGCTTCGAGCTTGGCGCTGTAACCCAGGTTGAGAATCTTGGGAGGCAAATGGTTGGGGTTTCGGAACTTATCATAGAGGGCGGAGTTGAGCACGGGGAACTTGGGCAGGTACATGGCAGGGATCATACCTGCGTCGAAGTCAATCGCATTGTCCCAGTTCCAGAAAGGAAGAGCGAAAGTAGGATCGTTGATCAAGCTGGCTAAAATTCTCTCGTGGAAGTAGAGGTACATTCGATGCCACGGAAGGAAGCTCCAGCTGAAGTGGACTTGGAGCAAAACTCCGGTATCTTTGCCCCGGAGATTCCGCTGCTTGAATGCTTCGTTGCAGAAGGAGCAGTGGACTCTCCACTGGTTGAGGAAGCTTCTGGGGTCCGAGTCTGGGAGGGCTTTCATTCTGGCGTAGGCCAGATTGTACTTCTTGACATACTCCGGATCTTTCTGGGCAATGTGTGCGGGTTTCCTCTCCCTCAAAATGGGCTTGCCATGGCGATCAGCAAGCACACGAGGAAATGTGAACCTGATCGGGGCTCTTGTGGGCTGTGGGAGGCAGCAGTGTAAGGGGGACCCCTTGAGCACAGGAACATCTTTGCAGAAGCCAAGACTGGATGCCAGCACTGGGGCTGCGGTAGCGCTCTCCGTGAAGAGTTGCAGGAAGAAGAGGAAAACGCAGACGTAGGCAGCCATAGGAATCAAGAACTGCTGACGAGTCTTCACAGCACTGCCTCCTCCCAATCTTTGCTGATGCAGCCGTATCTTCGACGTGTTTCCACAAGCTTTACTTTGGTTGCTTGACTCGGAAAGAGTACTCCGAGCTGCAGCCGCCATCCTTCTGAAATCCCAGTATCAGAGTGATACACGCATTAATTTCAGTTTTTGTGTGACGACAAGGACTTGTAAATCACCTTCATGTGGTCATGATCATGTGCACGTACAAAGTACAGATACTTATCTGCAGATCTACCCTCAAACATTTCAGCAACTAGCTTTCTGCGTTAGTATAGTTCAGCAGAAACCTCCCGGGAGATTCAAAGAATTAAAGAGAATGGTGGTCAGCTCGTGGAATGTTCATACCTTTTTGAGACAATGAACTCGAGAAACGCAAAGACGAGGTCCTTTCCAGAGAATAATGTGGAGAGTGCAGGGCTCAGCAGGTGCGCTGAAGTGAATCGAGCACCTAGAGCGGACCTGTTCTAAGCAACAAGCTTGTCCTTGAGCGGACAAGACTTGAACATGGATAATGAGTCCAATAAAGCCAGTTTTATAGTGGCAGTGCCCATGGCCAAGTCTATAGCTGTTGATTGTTCCTGTGATTAGGATCTACAAGCCATGATTTCGATATGGATTGTCATTTCCGTATCAACTAGCTTCCCATAAGTGTCGGCACGAGATGCCCATAAGAGTGGATCCATGAGGTCCGTAGAGTCTTTTACTGTGACAGTGGAGGAGAAAAGGAAAGTGACCAGATAGGAATTCGAAGGAGAGTAGGATCCCGGGCGAAAAAAGAGAAGAGAGGGTGTGTTGATGGCACTGTTTCTTGATCATGACAAAGGATCCGTATCTTGCAATTGGTCCTCATATTGTGCAAGAAGGTCCAGCTTGTAGATGTTGTCCTGGCACCGAACCACTGTAAACTGTCTAACCAAAATCTATCGGAGTCTTATCTCACATGTACAGACACAAGACACGATTGCAACGATACTGTTACTGCCATCAGTCAGCAAAGTCACAGTGAGAACAGGTACAGTATGACACATTCTACTCAACATCCAGTTGTCCCACACGTAATGCCGGTGAGGTATACGTGATCATGTCATCATGAAAGGGAGCGTTGACTTCTCTTGGCACTCGTTTCTGGGCTCCCATTATCCCATATCCACTACGTTCACCTTTCCTCGTCGTTGTAGCAATGTTTGTCATTAATGCGCATATAAGCGACTGGAGAACATCAGATTGCTGTATATTCCACATGTTCTGTAATTCCTGGCAGGTTTGGACCAGGATTCAAAGTAAACATAGTAGCTAGATTGAGTGACTTACGATGATTCAGCGTTGGAACTTTATTGGAACGAGGTTGGGTTCCCTGCATGCACGTGCACAGAACACCAATAAAGCTGGAAGGCTGATCATGATCATTACATACATGTTTATATCATAGCCGTGATAGGATCAATGTGTGACGCCAAGCTTAAGGAGCTTCGAGTGGTTCTGTGTACGTACACTGTTAAGATTCTCCAGGTTCTATAGGCAGTTATGATCGGGTTTTACTATATTCTAAATGGTCGCCCATGAATCGTTTTTTATCAAGGGGAATTGACCTGGAAAGAGATTTTGATATTATATTAATGCTAGTTTAAGGATATGCTAGTATTTAAGTAATATATATTCGACTCGTTCAAGCATCTTCCGGACAAAGTATAGTAACAGAAAATCTACCTTCTAATTGTTGTATATGGAAAAGATCACTACGGATTACCAAATATATGAAGGTAAAAATGCTTGGTTGAATCCTAGTTAGGTGTTAAACTATAAACCAGAAGGTGGATTAACGTCGTATTCAGTCAAAGTTAAAACTCCACCAGAAGTAAGTGCATACTACTTTGCAGAAGAAACAGAACTTGTATAATAAAAGCTCATGGATAAACCGGATATACATGATTGATTGTATTAATTGTCTGGAATCTAGATTTGGACTTTGGAGGTGCTTCAACCTGCTGAGCCAAGGAGAATTATTAATTCGGATGTAATTCTACAAAGAAAGTGCAGAATACATCGATCCGATGTACACGCACACAACAGAAGAGAATACAATGCAGAAGATCTGGAGGATAACAGTATAGGGGACCATCGAGGCAGTCAATGAGTGACTTGCCTTTGACAAGAACGGACTAGATCCTTGTGAGATTAATCTGTAAACGGGACACCAGCTTCTAGTTACACCACATCTAGACAAAGTACTTTCTGCGTGCCCAGGAATGGATTACAGGCTTATTTAATTTATTACCGCAGTAGAGCTCCACATACAAGTAATGCTCATGATCACTCAATAAGTACACATCAATGACATCACAAGAACCAAAAAGGATCCGGAGAAGGATACAGAAAAGCGGAAATGAAAAGACACCTCTTTTCTTTTTCTGGTCTGGTTTTTTAAATAAGTCCTTACCAGTTTCACTATCCTATAATGCATGCTTTAAGTAGAACTCTTGTTCAAAATTACAATCTGGCATGGTGAAACATATCAAGTTTTCGGTTGTTCCAGGCATTCTGCTAGTACTCAGATCAGATATAAACATTAACCATATTAATTTTGATCTGGTTTAATAATGTTATTTCAAATATCCAGGACCATCAGTTCTGGAACATGACGTAAACTAGGCTGGAGACGTTGGCAGTCGTCACTAGTCCAACAATGTCCAGAAAGCTACAACATCATGTACAGGGTGCATGTTTTTGCTGGAGTGAGTTCTCTCACCTGTAGCCGTATTAGAAATAGAGCTTGAAAGTCCTTTAAGACGCTTTCTCCTATCAAACTCTTCTGCATTGAATTTGGATTCCTTCATCCTTGTTAAATTTACCTGATAGCTACTGAAAACCTTTTATAGTACCATCAGACGGAAAGAGTCAAGAAGCTTTAGGAACAAAAAATTCCTGCTCGCTATCAGAAAATATTAATCTATCCAGTATTATGACTTTATCGTATCAAGTATGCTGGGATGATTATTTGAATCTTTAATGAAAGTTGATAGGAGCTTCCAGAATCCAAACATACGCGGATTGAGTGACTTTCAGTGCTTGTCTATACACCATCATAGCCTTTGTTCACGTTTCACATAAAATATTAGTGTTCACGAATGCACATAAAATATTAATGATGCAGCAGTCTACTGTATATTCCCGGAGCAAAAGAATGTGAGTGATAGTATATATATATATGTTACTCTTGTACCAATAGAAGTTCTAGACTGCATTCGCAGTCTAGCTTCTCTTTTCGAAGAGAGAACTACTGGATCCACGGCTGATGGAGTTTCACTCCCCGCTTTATCTTTCAGCAAGCAGTTAGATAATTCTCAAATCGTTTTGAACTCATTTCAGTACAAAGTGAATATTAAAAAAGAGTGGTGTACATGTACGCATACTTGGTTTGAGAAGTTACTTCTGAAACCGAGGTCAGGAGAAAATGTATAGAGAAAGCACAACTCCAGACATGGTAAGATAAACCTTCTCTTATTAGTGGTGTTAGTGTTAATCGATCCTAAGTACTTCGTTGATAACGATGGCTAGTTTTGCCAGCATGGAGATGTTAGATTCTATATGGAATAAGAGTTCGAACTCAATCATTAACGCAAAGAAACGAGATTGGTTTCTTTTACCGAAGATTATTCTGTGATATAACCATGTCCAAAGTACATAGGCTAAATAAAAAGAAAATACAAGACAGTAAGCTCAAGAGTGTGAAAATCTGACTAGTTCAGCTTTTACTTAATGAAATTTGTCATGAAGTTATTGAACGTCAGGTGAATAATTAAACTATGAAACATCTACTTGAATGAGATCTTCACCTAAAATCCTAACCAGAATCTACTTAAACGCAACTCTAATTGGCACAACTACTTTGTATCCACATTGTCAAGTCTTACTGTCACTGAGTAAAGAAGTAACGCTTAGTCTAATTCTTTCGGACTGCGCTAAGCTACAAGGTTTCTCGGTAGTGAACTCTACATGTTGGCAAGACACGAAAAAACTGAATTATGCTACTTTTCTACATCAGGTTCACATTAACAAGCAGATTGCATATCATTGGAAATCTTGCTTGAGGTTTGCGAAAGTAAATCCTGTTTTTGGAGTGCTGTTCCTGGCACCCTTAGAAACAATGGTGACGATGATGTCCTGATGGCATCCGTAACGCCAAGTCTCTTCAGAGCAGCATTGATGGAAATCGCATGTTAACATTTAGGAACTCACCCTTCTTGCTGGAAGATTCGGAAACGGACTTGATCGCAGAGGGATTAGTTCAATCATGATCATACAATTGCAAGAGTTAACTGTACACATAATCGTGCACTCATGAAAGTAGTTACCGATGCTATATATACATTTTCATAATCAGAGTCACATATCTTCTGCTCCCCTTATTGTCGCAACCACATTCTGTATCCAGTAAATATATATAAAAAAGAAAAAAGAAACCAGAGAAGAAGAAAGAGGAAAAGAAAGGAAGTAAACATAAGATATATACTAGTAGGTCAAAGAAGAACATGTAAGCCACGAAAAGTTGTAACTTTTAGCTGTCTAAAAATTTCATGATCAGGTGACCATGGTTGATCGAGTTCACCAATATCCCATAGACATGTAACTTTACAGGATCATTAATAACTAGCTTCATAGCAGCAACTGTCAAAAGAGAGATCTCTATGTACAAGGGCTGAATATTCTAGAATGGAGATTCATAACCGGTATTTCATTATGCATCCACCAGAACTCCACATCTAGAGTGGCTACTTAAGTGCAATGACACTCACTCGAAAGTGTACATAGTTTTTCTTTAATAATTTCAGTTTTACCTGACAGTGCATGGGGTAAAAGTTACACCTCATAAGGACTCCGTGAACTCACTTTCAGCCTTTGTCTACATACTTTGATTTACTGTGCACATAAAATATATAAATCTTGTACAACATGTACAGAAGATTTATGCAGTCTAGATGCACGGCTGATGGATGAAGTTAATGTTTATCCCTCACTCTCTGCTTCATCCATCAGCAAGCAGTTACGTAATCCGAGATGAGACGAATGAGTAGAGAAAGCACAAGAGATCGTACCCCAGTCAATTTTCTCCACAAAGCTTCCAATCACAGCTGTAGATAAACAGTAGATGTACACCGACAAATTAACTAAGCAAGATACACCCAGAACACTCTCCTGTCGCATGCATATGCAACTCATGATCACCTCCGCTATGGCTACATCTACACCCAAGAGGCAGGGTTAGGCTATAAATTAGGAGGGAGGACTGTTCCAACTCAACCTAAACCTTCTTCTATTAGTGGTGTTAGAGTTAATCGTCGTTGACGATGGGTAGTTTGGCCAGCATGAGATGTAAAATTCCTATGGAATAGGCGTTCGAGTTCAATCATTAATGCCAAGAAACGGGGAGTGGTTTCTTATAGAATACAGAGGTACGTAACAAAGATTATCAAATGATATAACCATGTCCAAAGGACATAGGCTGTAATGTTGAGTTCAGAAGACGGTTTAGGATAAAGGAAACAAGAAGCAAGAAATATAGACTCCAGAAGATGCTCGCTATTAAACTGCAAACAATTCTACGCTGATCCTTTCATGATCGACCATGAGATAAGTGAGAAGTACAGCTAGATAGAAAATCCACAAGCAAGTTACCAGCTGGCTAGGGTGCGTAATCGGCAGACCTCAATTAATGCGCCATCGCAGAGGGAGTTAGTTATTTCATAACGACCACGGATGTGACATGCCCCCAGTATTGGCACCCTCCGTACCTCGTGTATCGGTCCGGAGACTTCATTACACGGCCAGAACTGTTGTCTTAGATAGAAAGCAAACATTCACAAGAGAAAATACAAGACAGTGAGCTATAGAGTGTGAAAAAGTGCACGTGACAAGTTGAGGTGTTACTCAATGGAATTCGTCATGATACTGAATGTCGAGTGAAAATTGGAACTATTTAACATCGACTTGAATGAGATCTACACCTAAAAGCCTAAACAGAAATCTACTTGAACGCGAGTGTAATCTCCGCACAACTACCTTGTTTCTCTCAAGTCCGACTGTCACTCTGTAAAGAAGTAACGCTTAGCGTTATATTAGCCCTTCGGACTGCGCTAAGCTACATGCACGGTTTTCCGGATAGTGAAGTCGGCATTTTGGCAACACAAGAAAAATGGAATGTAAGCTACCCTTCTACATCAGGTTCAAAGTAATAAGCAACATTAACATTAATACTGAAAGTCGCCTGCATTTCTCTGCATATGTATGCAATCACTGGAAATCTTGCTTGAGGTTGGCGAAAGTGAATCCTGTTTTTGGGGTGCTGTTCCTGGCACCCTTAGAAACAATGGTGACGATGATGTCCTGATGGCAATCCGTAATGCCAAGTCTCTTCAGAGAGGCATTGATGGAAAACCGGATGTTAACAATCAGGAACTCACCCTTCTCGCTGGACGATTCGGAAACTGACTTGCTCGTATCGATCATTCCGCTGGGCAGATGGGTGAAAGTACCCACGTACTCGGACATGTACAGATGAGTCTTCCTGGTGGCTGCTGGATAGTTGATGAACACATCAAATCGGGCATAAGAGCCCTGCGGTATCTTCACCTTCTCAAACAAGATGTTCTCCTGCAACTGAAAGATGCTCTTCAGCTCCTTTCCTTGGAGGTCTTTGATTGTGGGAGCGCGACGGCCGAGCTTATAGCTGATGGGATCCATAGTGATGTGGTTGTCTCCATTGGGGACCGCTGCGGGGTAATCCTTGGGATGCCGAGGTGTCGGAGATTTATGGGGAGGGAGAGGCTCGTAATTGATCCACAGATCATCAGCTTCACTGACGTTAGTGAACTTGTAGCCGAGCTTGGCGCTGTTTAGAGAATCGCTGATTTTGCTGATCACCAAATCTCCGTTTTCGTCATAGAAAGTGAATTCGAAGTCGAGGAAATCTCTGTTCTTGAAGTCCGTTCGCTTTCTGTCTCCCGACCTGGTGATCCTGTCGGGGAGGGTTTTCCAGACGTCCCACAGGCGATCGACGTTGGAGTGATGAGCGTAGAAGATGGGATCTTTAGCTGCGAAGATGAAGTTTCCCATGTCCTCATTGTCGGGATGGTCGGGGTCGTTGATCAAGCCCGTCCATTCGTGGGCAATGTTGTGAGCATTTTCCAGTCCACCGGACTCGCCCACAGTTCCATTTGCTGACTGGTTGGCAGACGCAGCCGTGTTATCGGTGCCGACCACGTACGGGCCACCGAGAAAATCTCGAGCGCTGACTTTGGTCGTGACTTGGTTGTACATGACGCACAGATTCTGGTATCTGATCTGCTGGTCCGTCAGATTCTGCCCTTCCGCTTCGAGCTTGGCGCTGTAACCCAGGTTGAGAATCTTGGGAGGCAAATGGTTGGGGTTTCGGAACTTATCATAGAGGGCGGAGTTGGGCACGGGGAACTTGGGCAGGTACATGGCAGGGATCATACCTGCGTCGAAGTCAATCGCATTGTCCCAGTTCCAGAAAGGAAGAGCGAAAGTAGGATCGTTGATCAAGCTGGCTAGAATTCTCTCGTGGAAGTAGAGGTACATTCGATGCCACGGAAGGAAGCTCCAGCTGAAGTGGACTTGGAGCAAAACTCCGGTATCTTTGCCCCGGAGATTCCGCTGCTTGAATGCTTCGTTGCAGAAGGAGCAGTGGACTCTCCACTGGTTCAGGAAGCTTCTGGGGTCCGAGTCTGGGAGGGCTTTCATTCTGGCGTAGGCCAGATTGTACTTCTTGACATACTCCGGATCTTTCTGGGCAATGTGTGCGGGTTTCCTCTCCCTCAAAATGGGCTTGCCATGGCGATCAGCAAGCACACGAGGAAATGTGAACCTGATCGGGGCTCTTGTGGGCTGTGGGAGGCAGCAGTGTAAGGGGGCCCCCTTGAGCACTGGAACATCTTTGCAGAAGCCAAGACTGGATGCCAGCACTGGGGCTGCGGTAGCGCTCTCCGTGAAGAGTTGCAGGAAGAAGAGAAAAACGCAGACGTAGGCAGCCATAGGAATCAAGAACTGCTGACGAGTCTTCACAGCACTGCCCCCTCCCAAACTTTGCTGATGCAGCCGTATCTTCGACGTGTTTCCACAAGCTTTACTTTGGTTGCTTGACTCGGAAAGAGTGCTCCGAGCTGCAGCCGCTATCCTTCTGAAATCCCAGTTTCAGAGTGATACACGCATTAATTTCAGTTTTTGTGTGACGACAAGGACTTGTAAATCACCTTCATGTGGTCATGATCATGTGCACGTACAAAGTACAGATACTTATCTGCAGAATCTACCCTCAAACATTTCAGCAACTAGCTTTCTGCATTAGTATCGTTCACCAGAAACCTCCCGGGAGATTCAAAGAATTAAAGAGATGTGAAAACGTGGTCAGCTCCCTGGAATGTTCATACCTTGTTCAGACAATGAACTCGAGAAACGCAAAGACGAGGTCCTTTCCAGAAAATATTATGGATAGAGTGCAGGGCTCAGCAGGTGCGCTGAAGTGAATCGAGCACCTAGAGTGGACCTGTTCTAAGCAACAAGCTTGTCCCTGAGCGGACAAGACTTGAACATGGATAATGAGTCCAATAAAGGCAGTTTTATAGTGGCAGTGCCCATAGCCAAGTCTACAGCTAGGAACTGTTGATTGTTCCGGTGATTAGTATCTGCAAGGCATGATTTCGATATGGATTGTCATTTACGTATCAAATAGCTTCCCATAATTGTCGGCACGAGATGTCCTAAGAGTGGATCCATGAGGTTCCGTAGAGTCCTTCACTGTGACAGTCGAGGAGAAAAAGCCCGATTGGCGGCGTACAGGGACAGAAGTGGAAGCTTAGGAAAGTAACCAGATAGGAATTCGAAGAGGAGTAGGATCCGGGCGAAAAGAAAGAAGGGAGGGTGTGTTGATGGCACTGTTTCTTGATCATGACAAAGAATCCGTGCAATCGTGTCTTGTGTCTGTACATGTGAGATAAGACTCCGATAGATGAAAAATAGACTTCAATAGAGTTGCCTCTGATGATTGTTTATATAATTTACTGATACGGTAATAGGGCTCGGAATAAGGCATTTCGATTATCCACTGGGCAGGTTCCCGGTCTGCTAGTGCTCGGCCCTGGTTCACGTCAGAAGCAAACCGACTAGTCTAAGAACAGAACAGGAACTTCCGGATCGGTCCTAAAGTGATTTGGTTTCAGATTAATAATTTCCTTCCAGTTTTTATTCGGTTTCACGTTTTTGGATACGATTTTGGTTCTAGACAGTTTAACAGTGGTTCGGTGCCAGGAGAACATCTACAAGCTGGGCTGTTACTGGCATCAGTTAGCAAAGTCACAGTGAGAACAGATACAGTATGACACATTCTACTCAACATCCAGTTGTCCCACACGTAATGCCGGCCGGTGAGGTATACGTGATCATGTCACCATGAAAGGGAGAGTTGACTTGTTTCTTGGCACTCGTTTCTGGGATCCCATTATTCCATATCCAGTACGTTCACCGTTCCTCGTCGTACGGTAACATATGGCAACTTGTAGCAATGTTTGTCATTAATGCGCATATAAGGCAACTGGAAAACATCAAATTGCTCTATATTCCACATGTTCTGTAATTCCTGGCAGGTTTGGACCAGGTAGCTAGATCGAGTGACTTACGACGATTCAGAATCAATACCTCTAGTAGCTCGGCCGATTCTGAGCCAGATGGGATGAGGCACAGTATGCAGACATCGTGAACCGTACGACCTGAACGATATTTCATTTTCGCTTTCAGCCTGGGTGCTTTCAGTGTTGGCCTTCCGATGTATTTACCTTTCCCTTTGGGAATGTACTGTGCGTGTGTATTGGCATTATGCACCTTCCTCTTAAGGAAATAAAGAGATCATGCGTTTAAAGTTTACACTAAACTGAGCACTTGAAGTTAGTTCTTGATGTATGAAATGCTTGGTTTTCTTGTTTCCCTTACCGGGATAGTCTCTAATTCTTGTGGCTCTTTCGGTAGCGGAATTTTGTGCGCTGAGATGGCAGCTGATCGGGTTCAACCCCCGGCACAAAATCAGAAATTCTGATCTTACATTATGGCTAATTTTTGCACTTACGATTCTTCTGTTTTCAGTATGTTTAATTACGTATAGCGGAGCTGAATGCATAACGCTGAAGGGGAAGGCAGTATGTATCCAAGACCTCCAATTCCGGATTCAAAGAACCACTCGTGATTACAGTTGAAAATGCAGATGGAAAACTCATCAGTTAAATAAATACCCTTCATTGCTCCAGTTAGAAGCTCGGATATACAAAATTAAAAGTTTGTTGCTCCACTTAGAAGCTCGGATACAAAAACTGTTCAACTAAAGAAAACAATGGGAGGCCTTGGGTACTAAGTCCAAAGATCAAAAATAAACACTGCACATAAGCTTTCCGATGTTCGTACCTGAATTATAAAAGTGTAACCTTGAACCTGAACTGTAGCTCTAGTTTACTCCCATGCTTGAGAATGTAAAAAATATAACTTAAATTGTCCATAAAATTCATGTCCAAAGAACTGTTTAACTAAACACTACCATGGAACAGAAGTAGTGTCTGACTATAAGTTCCTTGTAATAAGACAACAGTTGGCAATATGAGTATTTGCAGCTGACAAAAAAATAACAGTTGTTAATATAAATTTTAATTCAAAGTCAAAGATGATAAACATGTTCTGATTGAAAAGATCAAACATGAAAATAATGAAAATAACATGAAGATACCTTGATTCTCAGAGTTATCTTGCTGCACCAACAGGTGATCTCCAGGTCTGTAAATGTATTCGTCAACATATGATGACCTGAATACTTTTATCTTTTTACAGAACAGATGGTTTGTCTCTGTTCTCAGTTGTCCTTTGGAAGTCAGATAGCTTCGTAAATATTTTTCAATATCTGGAGACATATCTATTTCAACTCTTATTTTTTGGGATCCAATCGCAATACCTTTGATTAAAAGAGTTTCAATCCAGGATAATTAGTCAATAACTTGACAGCTATCCTCCATAGAGTTTGAGTTCTTTCTTGGTTTCTAGTAACCAAGAGCTTTTGACATGCTATGGAACAATCTAGAGATGATGCAATGGTTAACCTTTCATGAAGAAAGATATGATCTTGCAAGAATCCACATCCTCTTTGGATGCATGATAAACCATCTTTGTCATGAAACAATTGAGCTTGTATGGCTGTGAAAAATCTACGGATATAATACTTAGTAAAAGATACTTCCATCGATTTTTTATGTGTGAGAATAGTGTTGAATCGAGCAACACCCCTCTCAAAAATATAGCATTAGTATAAATCATGAGACCTATGTCTTATAACGTCATCCAAGATTTCTCTGTTTCCTATACACAGAACATGCATATGTAAACATGATATGAGTTGTAAATCGGGAAGTGGGCTAACTGAAATAGCTCTCCAGCTCTCGGAGAAAGGTAAGAGGCAGAAGGTAAGAAGGAATTACAAGTGTAGTTCAATAGCATACACATGAAACCCACATCTATTAGCAAGATTCAAGGAGGTACGCAAAGTACGGTAATCCTCTGGAAGCTGATATACATGATTACGAAATGCACATAAAGAGAAGAGTGTCTACTTGAAACAAAGAGACATAAGGAGGGATCAGGTAGCTGATATGTTCCAAGACATACATGCTACGTGTTCAAGTGGTGATCCACCACTTCCATGCTCTTCTCTTAGAACTCACCAAGAAGAAAGAAGTTCTCTCGCATAGACCATGGACTCTTTTGTCCAACCATGTTTACAATAATATATGAAAAACACTCTTCCATTCAGTGTCAATATAACCATGGCCCACGGATCAGTATCAACGTCTCGAACTAGAGCACGAAAGATAAGCAATAAGCAATACATAGTAAACAATTTATGCTCTTATACCTTGTAGTAAGAGAGTTTTAGCTTACTACCCTGGTCACCACCAACTTGTTTAGTAGGTTGTTTTGGCCATCTGCGACCTGAACCTTTAGGTCTGTGGTTAGATATTTCATCTAAAGTTCGTTCTGCTATTTTCTTATCATCTGCAGCAAGACTTCCTATGAATTCTTCTTTAAAATTCTTACGTAACGGTAGAGTATGCATAACACCATATGTGAAATCCAGAGATAAGTCAAATTCATATAAAATCATAAATCCACCATAGTTCGGACCTGAAAGCAATTCCTCCTGCTTTCCCACGTTGTCGCTCTCACTTTGATGAGATGCTTCTACGAAACGCTTTAAATGAAATAACGTCTCATCCACTGAGCTCTTTTGCGGTGGATACTTTGACTGTTTTCTGTTATGAGGATAAACAACATTATCATCAACGAGGATAGACTCCATGTGATCTCTCCGACAACCACCATACCCACCATCTTTAAATCCCCCAATCTTACATTGTGCGGGATGATATCCAGCAAAGTTCATCAACATTGCACGTATGGTTATTATAGAGGAACAACAGAATTGACATTTGAAGAGAACCATGGCTCTAAAGTACTTGCAGGAATAACATTTACTTGATATTTCAACTCTCTCTATAAATGCTTCTTCTAGTTCTTGCAAGAAAGGTTCTAAGAATGTTATCAACAGCTGAGAATTCTTCTGCTCAACTAAACGCAGTGAGCTTGTCGCTATGAACAAGACAAGAATGGGTTGATTGTGAATATTCTTTTCACAGACATTTTTCCCACAATTCAAAATAATCACTTCAACTGTCCAGCAGTCTAGGGTTTAAAAGCTTCTTGACTGATTTCATGTAAATTATGCTGAAAACCTTTCAGTTGCTTGTATATGAGGTAAATTTAACAAGGATTATCTGAAGTCTTCTGCAAATTCAATGCCGGAGAGCTCGTTAAGAAAAGGCGCATGAAGGACTTTCAAGTTTGATTTCTAGTACGGCTACAAGGAAAAACATGACCGCTGTACATTATGTTGCAGCTGTCTGGACATTCTTAGACTAGTTATGAATGCAAAACATTGCCAGCCTATTTAACATTATGTTTCAGAACTGATGGTTGTGAAATCATATGGAAACCAGATCAAATAATTAATGTGAGTCCTAGCAGAATGCCTAGAACAGTCGAGAACTTGATCCGTCTCACCGGAAGATTGTAAGTTAAAACAAGAGCTGTACTTAAACAGAACGTAGAGGATAGTGAAACTGGTAATGACTTTAGTTTCAAAAGTCAGACGAGAAAAGGAAAAGAGGTGTCTTATCATTCCACCTTTTCTGTATTTCTTTCTGGATTCTTTCTAGTATTTGTTATTTCATTGATGTTCACTTACTGAGTGAGCATTACCTGCTTGTAGATATTCCAATCATGCTCCAAGGCGAGAATAAATTAAATAAGCCTCGAATCCTTCTCTGGGCATGCAAAAAGTACTTAGTCTAGATGTGATGCAACTAGAAGCTGGTGTCTCATTTACAGCCTAATCTCCATAAGAATCTAGTCAATTCTTGTTGAGATTAATCTGTCCTTGACTGCCCGATGATCCCTTGTACTCTATCCTCTAGATCTTCTGCACTGTATTCTCTTCTGCTGTGTGCTGCATGACATCGCACACATCTGTTCTCTGGAGCCTGCTGGAGTTCCGTTGCAGAAGTGCTAGCACATCCTATTCCATAATTTTCCTTGTCTCAGCAGGTTGAGGCACTTCCAAAGTCCAGATCTAGAGTCCAGACAATTAGTATAATCAATCATTTATATCCGGTTAGTACAATTCCTGTTGTTTCTATAACTGTTGACTGAATACGAAGTTAATCCAGTTTCTCGTTGACATCATTCACACCTTTAGTTCTTGATTGTTTTAATGTTAAGATCCATTTCAACCAAGCATTCTTTATTTCTATATATTTGGTAATTCAATTAGTCTATCCATAATGATCTTTTCTACAATAAATTAAAAATTAGATTTTTATTACTATACTTGGTCGGAAGATGCTTGAACAAGTACGATTTACATATATTATCTAAATAGTACGTTATAGCTAAAACGTTACGCTAACATTTAAAATAGTATTAAAACCTCTTGTCAGCTCAATTCCTCTTCTTAGAATATAGTAAAACCCGTCAATCATAACTGCCGTGTCACCTGAAGAATCACAACAGTTACATTTACAAAACCATGAAAATTTGACACACTTGAACTTCTTGGCGTCGCACAATGCAAGCATTCCATCACGGCTATGGTATGTACATGCGATCATCAGCCTGAGGTTTATTCGAATTCCCAGCATGCAAGGAACCAAATCGAGGCCGTAAATACTTTATTAATCGTCGGACATCATTCTATCTAGCTACTATATTTACTTTCGAGTCTGGGCGTCTCGTGTCTTTCTCTAATCGTGTGGAATATTACAGCATTTGATGTTCTCCAGTGACCATATACGCGCGTTAATGGGATAATCGGAGCTCCAGAAACAGGTGCAATAAAGAAGTCAACTCTATCTTTCATGATGAGATATACCTCACCGGCATCACAACTGGATTTTGGGACACAGCATTTCTGGAACAACTGGATTTTGACTAGTGACAGCGTGTCATACTGTAACTGTTTTACTAGTAATATGACTCTGGTAACTGCTGGCAGTAACAATATCGTTGCGATCAAGTCTAGTGTCTGTACATGTGATAAGAATTCCGGTTGAAGAATAGACTTCAATTACGTTTGGGACTACTGGATGTTGCGTACAACGTGTCATATTGTAATGTTCTCACTGTGACTTTGCTAGCTGATCATGATGTCAGTAACAGTATGGTTGCGATCGTGTCTTGTGTATGTACATGTGAGATAAGAATTCCGATTCAAGAATAGACTTCAATAGAGTTGCCACTGATGATTGTTCATATAATTACTGATACACTAACGGAGCTCGGAATAAGGCATTTATATTATCCACTGGACAGTTTCTCGGGCTGCTAGGGCTCGGCCCCAGTTCACGTCAGAAGCAAACCGACTACTCTATGAACAGAACAGGAACTTCTCGATCGCTTCTAAAGTTATTTGGTTTCAGATAAATAATTTGCGTTCAGTTTCTATTCAGTTTCACGTTTTTTCAGTTCGGTCGGTTCCACCTTGAATGGATCGGTGCCAGGACAACATCTACAAGCTGGACCTTTTAGCATGGCACAATATGAGGACCAATTGCGAGATCCGGATCCTTTGTCTAGAAACAGTGCCATCGACGCACCCTTCTCTTCTTTTCGCCCGCGATCCTACTCTCCTTCGAATCTATCTGGTTACTTTCCTCGCCTTAAGCTTCCACTTCTCTTCGTGTAAGCTGTCAATCAGGCTTTTTCTCCTCCACTATCACAGTAAATGACTCTACGGACCTGATGGATCCACTTATGGGCATCTCGTGCCGACACTTATGGATGGGAAGCTAGGTGATACGTAAATGACAATGCATATCGAAATCATGGCTTGTAGACCCTAATCTCAGGAACAATCAACATTTCCTACACTACTGGTTTGGATTCCCATAACTTGGCCGTGGGCACTGCCACTATAAAACTGGCTTTATTGGGCTCATTATCCATGTTCAAGTCTTGTCCGCTGAGGGACAAGCTTGTTGCTTAGAACAGGTCCGCTCTGGGTCCTTGATTGCCTTGAGCGCACCTGAGTCGTGCATTCAGTCCATATTATTGTTTGGAAAAGGACCTAGTCGTTACGTTTCTCGAGTTGATTGTCTCAACAAGGTCTGAACATTCTATCGAGCTGGTTTTCACTTTTCTTTCGAATTCCTTCAAGATGAATATCCCGAGAGGTTTCTGGTTATTTAGTACAGAAAGGTAGTTCCTGAATTCTGTGAGGGTTAATGTACATAAGAACTCGCGTCTATCTCTGTTCTCCCTGCAAAAAGTTTTGTCACTCGACGTATAACTTGCAGCTTCCAGACCACACCATGAAGATGATCTAAAAGTCCTTTTGTGACACCAAAACTGAAATTAATGCTTGTACACATTGGAATTGGTTCTGGATTTCAGGAGGATGGCGGTTAGGAGCACACTTTCAGAGTCAAGCTCCCAAAGTCACCCTTCGCTAAAAGCGTCGAAGCCAGTGCTGCAACAGCGAAGCTTGCAGTTGGGACGAGGCAGTCTTCTGAATACGAAGACTCGCCAGCAGTTCCTGATTCCTATGGCTGCCTACGTCTGCGTTTTTCTCTTCTTCCTCCAACTGTTCACAGAGAGCGCTACCGCAGCCCCAGTGCTGGCGTCCAGTCTTGGCTTCTGCAAAGATGTTCCAGTGCTCAAGGGGGCCCCCTTACACTGCTGCCTCCCACAGCCCACAAGAGCCCCGATTAGGTTCACATTTCCTCGTGTGCTTGCTGATCGCCATGGCAAGCCCATTTTGAGGGAGAGGAAACCCGCACACATTGCCCAGCAAGATCCGGAGTATGTCAAGAAGTACAATCTGGCCTACGCCAGAATGAAAGCTCTCCCAGACTCGGACCCCAGAAGCTTCCTCAACCAGTGGAGAGTCCACTGCTCCTTCTGCAACGAAGCATTCAAGCAGCGGAATCTCCGGGGCAAAGACACCGGAGTTTTGCTCCAAGTCCACTTCAGCTGGAGCTTCCTTCCGTGGCATCGGATGTACCTCTACTTCCACGAGAGAATTCTAGCCAGCTTGATCAACGATCCTACTTTCGCTCTTCCTTTCTGGAACTGGGACAATGCGATTGACTTCGACGCAGGTATGATCCCTGCCATGTACCTGCCCAAGTTCCCTGTGCCCAACTCCGCTCTCCATGATAAGTTCCGAAACCCCAACCATTTGCCTCCCAAGATTCTCAACCTGGGTTACAGCGCCAAGCTCGAAGCGGAAGGGCAGAATCTGACGGACCAGCAGATCAGATACCAGAATCTGTGCGTCATGTACAACCAAGTAACGACCAAAGTCAGCGCTCGAGATTTTCTCGGTGGCCCGTACGTGGTCGGCACCGATAACACGGCTGCGTCTGCCAACCAGTCAGCAAATGGAACTGTGGGCGAGTCCGGTGGACTGGAAAATGCCCACAACATTGCCCACGAATGGACGGGCTTGATCAACGACCCCGACCATCCCGACAATGAGGACATGGGAAACTTCATCTTCGCAGCTCGAGATCCCATCTTCTACGCTCATCATTCCAACGTCGATCGCCTCTGGGACGTCTGGAAAACCCTCCCCGACAGGATCACCAGATCGGGAGACAGAAAGCGAACGGAGTTCAAGAACAGAGATTTCCTCGACTTCGAATTCACTTTCTATGACGAAAATGGAGATTTGGTGATCAGCAAAATCAGCGATTCTCTAGACAGCGCCAAGCTCGGCTACAAGTTCACTAATGTCAGTGAAGCTGATGACCTGTGGATCAATTACGAGCCTCTCCCTCCCCATAATTCTCCGACACCTCGGCATCCCAAGGATTACCCCGCAGCGGTCCCCAACGGAGTCAACCACATCACTCTGGACCCCATCAGCTATAAGCTCGGCCGTCGCGCTCCCACCATCAAAGACCTCCAAGGAAAGGAGCTGAAGAGTATCTTTCAGTTGCAGGAGAACGTCTTCTTCGAGAGGGTGAAGATACCGCAGGGCTCTTATGCTCGATTTGATGTGTTCATCAACTACCCAGCAGCCACCAGGAAGACTCATCTGTACATGTCCGAGTACGTGGGTACTTTCACCCACCTGCCCAGCGGAATGATCGATACGAGCAAGTCAGTTTCCGAATCGTCCAGCGAGAAGGGTGAGTTCCTGATTGTTAACATCCGGTTTTCCATCAATGCCGCTCTGAAGAGACTTGGCGTTACGGATTGCCATCAGGACATCATCGTCACCATTGTTTCTAAGGGTGCCAGGGACAGCACCCCAAAAACAGGATTCACTTTCGCCAACCTCAAGCAAGATTTCCAGTGATTCCTTGCAGAGAGCTGCAGGCGTCTTCCAGTATTAATGATCTGCACCAACTTTTGCTTATTACTTTGAATCTGATGTAGAAGGGTAGCTTACATTCCATTTTTTCTTGTGACCATGTAGCTTAGCGCAGTCCGAAGGGCTAAGGCTAAGCGTTACTTCTTTACAGAGTGACAGTCGGACTTGTGGGAAACAAGGTAGTGCGGGAATACACTTAGTGCGCAGATTACACTCGTGTTTAAGTAGATTCTGGTTAGGCATTTAGTTGTAGAGCTCATTCAAGTAGATGCTAAATAGTTGTAATCTTCACTCGACGTTCAGTAATTCAGGACGAATTCCATCGAGAAAAAGCTGAACTCGTCACTTTTCCACAATCTAGAGCTGACTGTCTTGTAGTTTCTCTTGTGAAAGTTTGTTTGGATCCAAGGCAAGAGTTCTGGCCAATTAAATGGATGTTCTGGCCATGTAATGAAGTCTCATGACATATACGTAAGTAGTGACGGAATATGCCCATGCTAGCACCTGGCATGTATGTCACATTCATGGTCGATCGTTATGAAATAACAAACCCCTCAGCGATGCTGCAACTCAGGTCTGCCGATTAAGCACCCTAGCCAGCTGGTAACTTGCTTGTGGATTTTCTATCTAGCTGTCCTTCTCACTCATCTCATGGCCATTCCTTCGACAAAGGGAACAGCGTAGAACCGCTTAAGTTTAATAGTGAGCATCATCTGGAGTCCATATTTCTTGCTTCTTGTTTCCCTAGAAAGAATCGAAGCAGGAGAATACTGTTCGGAGTCGATCATATGATCATGAGCACACTTAGCTGAGTTCAGATTTACCTAGAAGTCGAAAATAATTTTGAATTCGAATGACCTTTCAACTTTGAATGATATGCTGCACCTTGTGGGTGCCTGCTGCACCATCTCTGTATTAATAAGCTTTTTGTTATAAATTACTGCCAAAGAAACAGAGTGTAGACAGACGTCAACGTCGTCATATCACAAGTCGAGCAGAAGCTGAAATTGTACAGATCTAGACAGTGATGATGATGAGAATGACGAATCGGATTCAACGGGTCGCTGAACAGGTTCAGTTTAACGGTTTAGTAGTCGAACTTTACGTAAAGATATTAACGCTGCTGGGCTGGATGCTGACTAGACATGTATATGACAGATCGATCTCGTGTCCAACGTGCAGCACGACCTCATCACCCATCTCATAATCGTATAGAGCCGAGTTATGTGCTCAAAGTGTGAATTAAATATGTTGCACAGTTTCACGGATCAAGATTAGTCTGCCACTTGATCATGAGCATGAGTGTATATATGGTGAACTACAATAACTGTCATGGGCGGATGCTTCGTGGTAACACCCTAATATATAAGAAATATTTATAAGCTAGATCAAAAAGCAGCAAGGTTGATTCAAGTTCGTCAATCATGAAACTGTAACTGTTACTCTTACGTGGAACATTCTGCGCGCGTCTGAATTCTGAACAGTAGAAGTAGTTAACAGATCTATTGGTTACTTGTTTTACAAGCTTAAGCATTCATTTCTGCTGATGTGACCTGCCTGTTAAGTTGATGTGAAGCATATGTAATATATCAATGCTTGTGATATGTACTTCGAGTGGCCCCGAACCTGGATCGGACTTGTGCGTTAGTTCTTGCTGCCATCGTAACATGCCTCAGTTATCCTGATCAGACCCCATTAGATGGTGCCGCAGCTGCAGTCTACACAGGGACGAGGTCTTTCTCCATCTGTTATAGTAGAACGTTTCATGGATATCGACGCAGCTTTCGCCTCCACCGGAGCGTGGAAGATTACTACACCCCAAGCTCTCTTAGGTAACAGACTGAGAGAAACAAAACCAGGTCCTACGAAGATGTTGCAGTAGATCAGAGGTTCATACTCTGGTTCTCGTGGACAGACTGCAGGACTCAGATTTTACATGAACTTGCAAAGCTGATTGGAAGCAACGAGTAAGAAGATCTTCTGTAATTTGACGTCTGACAAGAAGCAAGAGATTTTTACACAAGTTCTCTTCTCAATCGGATCGATTTGGTTCGACCTCAACATTCAGATGAGCAAGATCGACTACAATTCCCTGAAGAACTGCCCGCCTTAGTCCGAATTATTCTCTGCTCTGTGTAGGATGTATCTGAGGAACAGCTTTGCTTTCGCTCGCGATCGCTGTTTGGACTTCTAGACTCTCAGAGTGCCGTCATGTAAGCGTACAGAGTTTGGGTCCACTCGTCTTATTGTCGGCCCAGCTATCTTTCCTTCTCTGTAGTGGTCCGGTTTGGTTGCACTCAACTGGACTCATACAGTTCTATAGATCTAGTAGGCGTTTGTGCTACTTTAGTGTCGGAATTGATTCCTTGGTGGAGTTCATTCAGTTAACTGATTGATTGGTGAGCTGTTATCCTGTCTGGTGACGTCGGTTATCGTTGTTCTCGCCGTTTGGTGGTTACTAAATCTTTAACGTGTTATGACCTCAATCGCGTCCATCTTCGTGCCGATTTGTTTAATGTGACGCAAGAGCCTGGCAAGATTTCTCATACATGACTTTCAATTCATCGCCAGGAAAGATCATTGCTCTTCCGAGCTCTGAGCGTGAAACATCAGTGAGTCAGGGCGATTTCCTTATTCAGAAGAGCACCCGTGTTTCAGGAGCTTCATAAGAAAAGACATCAGGAAATTCTCGCATCATGTTGAATAGGACTGCCTTCGAGCCTTGATCACTCATATTTTACAACCTCGAGCTCGAGGCATGCATGAACGGGTTACTGACAAGTCTTCGAGTGCATTCAATGGATCAAGGAACAAATGTCAGTTTGAAAGCGTTTTGACATAACCGATACTATTACTGAAGTAAAGGACTTCAGTATAGCTTCAAGCTCGCAAGGACTTTGTCGGTACAGAAACTCCTGCACAGGAAGAAATCGACAAATTGACGATATTCACACCGCTTTTTAACACCAAATAACCTACGAAGTGTAAAAGTCTCAATGTTACAAACACACCACGTGAAAGGTGCGAAAAATAATTAGTCCTGGTTTTTTTACACCATAAGAAATAATTACATCGTTTTTTCCTACACTAAGTAAAAATATGTGTTTATTTGAAAAGGAGTTCGGTGCAAAAGATACTCTATTTCTTCGTGGTGGTGTATAACTCATATGGTTTACATCGTGCTGGTCTTACCCATGTCCAGGTAGGGGTCAACCGGTCTCACGTGCGTGCTGGCTCCGACGCTTTCGACCGTAAAAAATTCCAAGAATTATGTTGCACAGAAGCAAGTATCATTTGCAAGACCTGCTTCACAACCTCTCTTGGTCGAAACTTCTCCGACTCCAGTTTCATAGCCCCTGCTGACCATGGCAAGTGCAACACATTTAGCTTCTGAGAGGAACAAGACATTTACTACTTCAGGTAGCCCCGTCAATATTTCACTGCAGCATCTATATATATTGACACACGAGTAAGCAGTTTTCGGTGAAAAGAGTGACTTCCCCCACACGTTAAGGTAACACCCAAATAGTTTGAACCCTTGCAATATTTACCTGCAACATATATAGACAATGATCTTCATTTGCGTTTCACTACTAACTGATGTGCAGCCCGTGGGCTTGCATGCTTGACCACGAGAAGATCAAAACAAAGAGGGAACATAACGATAAAACCGAACACAGAATGCAACCATTTTAGTTAAGATTTACAAGGACTATAAGTGAAATGAGCTGATAAACTGCAGTAGTTACAGAAGTGCAGTTCTTCGAAGAACTCATACCAAAGAAACAGCACGGAACTGTCGAGACAGAAATCAAATCTCGAACCTGATTCTACTTTTGAAAGATCAGGAATGTCATTGATAAGCTGTAGCACAAGATCACCAGAGGACATCATGATCTCCACCAGTTGTCGTTGTTTGATATCAAGTTTAGTCGTGGTTAAAACCTCCGCCATACTTACGACATCATAGAACGGTGACCGAATCTCGTGTGACATTGTCGCAAGCATTTGTTTAGACCTCATTGTCTCTTCTACATCATACCAAGATCTTGGGTCAACAGAGATTTCCCTAAAGGAACAAAGAGTCTTCTACAACAGCCAGGTGTTTCCCTATCTTTCGTTTTGAAGTAATGGAAGATTAATTGCAGCATGCGAAGAGATTCTGTGACAAAGTTATCTCAACTGCTAAGCAGTTTTTAGGAAAAGACAGTTTGCAAAAATCCATCTCCAATATATGTGGACTTCCATACGTGCCTGTTATGTCGATGGTTTTGTGAAGTTCACTCTCCATGGCCTTTGTACAGTTAGATCCTCGCACAAGCTGATAATTTCTCCCGCTTTGCAGCCTGAAGAACCGCATCAAACCAAATCGGACAGAGTTATAACAATGAAACGATAATCTATTTAAGAAGAATGGAAAAGCTAAGAGACACGTCAAAAAACAAAAGAGCCAAGGACATACCCAAAGCAGTGACTGACAAAATTCTCAGTCCACCAGGGAAGGGGACGGAAGAGAAAGAAAAGTCTTAGAACGGTGGACTTTTCGCAACATTCTAGCAAATATTATTAGGACATGCCCTAGTGATCAAAAGATACTTGTTAGTCTCTCAATCAACGCTGGAACTATGCAGATGTACTTGTCCAAGTGGTCATATTCTGGAGGGTGTCACTAGCCCAAGAAACAGTATATAAAAAGACAAAAATAAATACCTCATATGTTACGTCCATTGCCACAGAGTTAAGACCAAGTACATCTCCAGTCTTGGTAAATACAGGCTCTACAGCGACAAGGAATGTTTTCGGACCAAAAAGATCCGTGTCAAAATGAATTTCAGGTTTCACAAGAAACCCCCGTTGTAGAACCTCCCTTTTGAATTCCATGAACTACTCAACCCCAACTCCGGAATAGATCTCTGAATCGGTTTTCTCCATCACTTCTTGCATCAACGTCAAAAATAAGTTTCACCTTGTTACTCGTACTCCATACATACGCAAGGTTCACCCAGACGAATGGTACATTATTGACTCAAAATGAACCACTGAGATAACCTGGAGGGCTTCAGCTATCCTTTCACAAATGCTAAATCTCTTCATGCTGCTCTCTGGACTGGAACACAGTTCTGAAATAATAAGAAAGAATAGTAAAACTAGTATCTGCACAACCGGATTTTCCAGTATGCAATAATTCTTTATTCCTTGCACCAACATACTCTTAAAATGACAGAATCTTCAAATCATAAGAACCTGAAACCGGAAGATGTATTCCAGTGAAGAGAAACCCGAAGATGTTTTCCAGTAGACAGAAAGTATCAAAGTCTGCAGCCCAAACTCCATGAGAAAATCAAGTAATACAAAATCAAAGCATAAAATACAAACTTCAATGTCTCTAACTTCATCAAACCAATCTTGTATCCATAGCTTCTGACAAGTAAGATGTGCAGCAGGGTCCAGATGATATGCGGATCTTCCTGTAATCTGAATAAATACATGTTGTGATAGTCAACAGATCTAATCTCTTATAACATAAAGATGAAAGTAACTAGAGGTTGGTCATGCGACGAATTCTACATTTGCAGTTGAAATAATCATCTCTCTTTTTCTAATCTGAACATTTCTAACTGTTTGAAGCTTTGTTGTCAAAGTCCATAGCCATGGCTACTCGGTAACCGGAGGAGGGAGAACTACTTTATCCAATAGAGTAATTTTGTCATCACTTCTATGACCCGTGAAAGATTTCACTGATTTTTGTTTTTCTGCGTCTCTATTCTGGTCAGCTATAAACTTGAATAACTTCTCATACACATTGGAGATTTTCTTTTCTCCCATTGTTACCATTGCTATAGTTAGTTTGGCTTGTTTACTGAGATTCATTCCACTCAGAAGCTGAGGTTTTGGTCTCTCGAGCTCTCTCTCTATGATATGAATTTTGCACACAAATTGAGATTTTTGCTTTCCTCTTTCTGTACTAGGCAATACTGGTTTTTCCTCCTCTGTACTACGTAAGATTTGTTTCATGCATTTAAGTTTCTTGGGTCGTGTGCCCAAGAATGAACGTAGTGCAGATTGGCAAGATCTCTTTAAACTTGGTTGTATGAAGTTTTCCTGCACATGTACACGAGACATACGTTTTAAAGTTTTATTCGGTTTGGTCCAGTAACTTAAGAAGGTAGAGTTATAAATTGAATGAACTACATCAATGGACCAAATAAGAGATCATCTCAAGTCTCAAATTCATCACGAATGCTAGAATTTACATTAAACAAATGTACTGAAAACACCACATTTCCAGTTTATCTGTTGAAATCTACCACAATGACGTTCTTCGTAAAGTTCTAGGAACAACCAATGTTCATCGAAACTTTTAGTTGAATCCTGTAAAAACTTAAGCATTAACATAAGGTACAAAGGAGTTCAAAAAGAGTTTCAAAAGAATGAAAAAATTTAAGACAAATAATCCACATCAATCCTTAATGTTGCACCGAAATGAAAATGAATCTCATTATCTAACACAAGCCAGTGTTGCTCAGTGATGTCTCCATATTCTCTGAGTTTCTAAGATATTCTTCAAGTTGTGTATTCTATAACTGTCTTCAAACTGTTCCAATTGTGTTTTTGATTCACGGTATTTTGAAACTGATATACTGTAACAGGGAAATTTCTCTTTGGACTCCGCTGCAGGTATCAACAAAGAAGACTTGCGCACAAACAGAAAAGCCTCTACGGCAGGTATAGCTAAAGATGAGTTGTGTACAGGTAGAGGAGATCGTGAAGCCTGTACAGGCAAAGGTGACGATATTTGCAAAGAAGGTTTACGCACTAGAACTGACAGAGGAGACTCTCCGGTAGGTATCATTAAAGATTGCTTGTGTACAAGCAGAGGGGATGGTGAAGTCTGTGAAACATCAACAAGTGTTTGCACAGATATATAAACTTGAGGAAAATCAATAAGTTGTCCCTGCAAAAAAGAATCAAAATTTAATACATGACATAGTTACTGAAATAAAGTACTATGATAGTGAATCATTGTAGCATTTCTGGTTGTGTACAGTAACTAGCTCTTTTACGAACTTGACTTGTAGATGATCTCTTTGATTTTTTTCTTAAAGGAATGAACATGTTCGCCAGTTTTTTGTCAGCTTGTAGAAGTTTGTAGAAGCTTTTACGAACAATCCATGACTCATACGGCTCCGTCTTCACTTGGAGCGAATGTGCGTGTTGAACCTTGTCTATGGTAATGTGACTTACTGACAAGGTGGATCAAGATTTCCTTCCCTATCTGAAGTTCATCATCGAATCCTTTTTTTGCTTTTGCTTGTTCAGTTTTGGAAGCGCGGCGGGTGTCGGAGAGATCCTCTCATCAAAAGTGGACACATTCCCTCCAATAGGTTCAGTCAAGTTTCGACTGGCTTTGTTTTTGCACAGCTACGTCCTCTTGACTCGATTGTGGCCGGATGTTGGGTGCTTAAGCTTTGAGCATGGTGTGGGTTTGCCTATGGATTGCCATCTTGTCAAGCAATATTATAACCAAGCTCTTGAGATAGATCATGATGCTGTGATGTCGGTTACCTTGGCTCTTATGGGACTCAGGTTATGTCAACATTATGCGAACAGTTTTCTTCTAAAGACTGGAATTCGAGTCCGTTTTATTCTCTTTCAACTGCTTTCCTTATCCTAACGTCGTAGTTTTTGTAGTTGAGGCTTATCAGTGTCTATTCCAGCCTCTTCCTAACTCATTGGGCTATTACTTAAGTTCAGTATCTGTAGACGAGTGGCAATGCCACGTTGATCACTCCTTTTGCGTGTTTAGTTGCTGTTTGTATCTACGACAGAGACACAGATCTGTCACTGCTGTAACACCAGTGGAACAACCACAGCTTGTAAAACCTCTTGTAGCTTAGTGACTTCAAGATTTAAGTCAACTGTACTCTATGATATCTGTCACCGTCATGTAACATGTAGAAAGAGATAGGTAGGCCGGGAGTAATAACTGAGTAATTGTCGTTACTCATTTCATATGCTGAGAATCTTTATGTCGAGGAAGCCGCTTTTTAAAAGGATATAATCTCTGATTCATTCATGGATTCTGTCCACTATGGAGATAATCCTTGGATTGGTTGCACATATTTCACACATAGTAGGCGATGTAAGATTTATCTGTACTTCATGCTGGAGTTATTTTTAATGCTTTCGACTAACCTGGTCTAACATGTCTAGAGATTCTGGGTATCTCCTTCGGACCACTTCTTTACTAAAGGATGAAACACGGAAGATAACAGGAGCTAATAGCACCGTACATGACTATAGTGTTCTATTAGAAACGCTTCAGCTCACTACGTAGAGATATAACATGTTCGTTGAACTAGATTAGCTTCATGGCTGTTTAGACAGCGGCGTTTATCATATCGGCCGCAAATGTGTTCCACCACGGTTCTGATGATCTGGTGGGTTTCTCAAAGGGATATGTATCCATCTAGTTTTACATGTATCAGACTTTAGTAGTATTGCTTTTGACTGTTGGTTAAGCATCCTCGCAATTGTTCTAACTAAGCTGCATGTATGTAGATACTTATCACATGAGGGATGTATGATCAAGTCTGGAATGTGATCTGATGGGCTTCTCAAGCTTGCTGCTGATTGATAGCCGTCTCCTTTAAAAGAGGAGTGTGGAATGAGTGTTTCAGGGTTAAGAGACAAAAATTTAGACAGAAGCAGTGTGCGGGCCCGGTACTCTGCAAGCAAAGACTAAACAAATCACTAAGGTTTTAAAACTCTTTTGAAACAGTCCATCTTCCACTAGTTTTTGGTGGATCTTGTCTCTTACTCACTGTACGTTTTGCTCATTCTCTACGGAATCTGAGAAAATAGCTCTGCATAGCTCTACAGCTTTACATCAAGCCTCCAAATAATTTCATTTTCATGATATACGTAACCATACACCGGACCTAAAGGATGATAGCGTGCAACTGGTAGTGAAGAAACAAAGATTTTACTTTTGGTGTATGAGAGTAGCTGTGCGGGTGACTTTTTCAAGTCTTCTATGCAAACATGATCATTTGAGGTTTTAGAGGAGGTAATAGCTAGGCCATCCAGTCGTCTGGTTGTTGTCGTGCTTGTCTCCTCATGCTCATCAAAACTTGCACTTCAGATTAGTATATATCTACTTGTGCTCAGTAGAATAATCTGAAGTTAATAACAATTCATAATGCTAATTTTTGGCAAGCTAAAATGATATTCCATCTCTCTATCAAACAGATCCGAGCCTACCCTCACAGTGGGACTTCTTTCTTTCTATCAGAATATTTTCTGGGACTACGATCTCCCATGATCGAGGATGCAGTTCTTGTGCTTCGGTCAAGTCTCGGTTCCTGTGCGGTCCAAAGAAAGGATATGCAGGCAGATTTTCGCACATGTTGACAGACAGCTTAATGTTCACAGTCGGATTTTCTGAACGACGGTTAGTTAACTCCTATGTTCTAACGCATGTGAGATCTTAGGACACGCCAAGTATTGTGTGGTGCCCACAAATTACAGGATGCACGAATTTTTAAAATTTTTGAGATTAATAACTTGTTTGTATAACTGAAGAAGCGTTGTTACTTAAGGTTACGTCTTCCTTAACAGGAAGATGATCTTAAGAGCTGTTTGTAATAAGAAGTTGACTTCTTCGGAAGACAACCGTCTTCGGAAGAGCGTCTTTTCAGTTGCGTCTTCGGAAGAGGGAAGACGGCAGAAGATGAGAAGACGGCGGAAGACACCTGTCTTCCAGAAGACAGCGACCACGAAGGCCCAACCACGAGTTTTCGGGTAAAACAGTAGGTGTACCTACTAGGTCGCACCGAATAGGTAGGTAGGTCGGGGAAGACACCTAAGGTCGAGAACCCCTAAGGAAGCACATTAGGCGCATTCCAACTCCCCGCAACACAGCGCGCTTGAGAAGATTGATTGGAGAGAGTGAGCTTCGCAAGTGAGCTTTGAGAGAGGAATCGAGTGAGGACATCGAGGTAGGAGAGAATCAGTTGGCAGCTAGGCGAAGGGCGAGACCGAATTGCTTGAGCACAAACGGCAGAAAAACGAAAGCGTTTCTGTGAGCTCCCGAGAAGCTGACATTGGAGAGTAGCAAGTAGAATCGAAGGTGGAATCGAGGCGTGGTCAGAAATTGACAGCAGGCGCAGTCGGGAGGCATCGCATTGGAGCTAGGACAAGAGCCAGAAGCGCGCGGAGGTCGAAGGCAACTCGGGGAGCCGAAGAAGACTGTAGAGGTTCTTTCCCACGTTCTTTCCCCTTCCCACTTCTTCTCGCCTTTGTCTGATATTCCCCGCGCTTCCTTGGTTGTGTGCAGGAAGCCTGATCGATTACCTCACCCCCCATTCTTTCTATTGAGACATTGGGCGCGGAAGCGCTGCCCAATTTCTGTCAGACAACTCCTTGCTTCTTCCCGAGCTCAATTCGAGCTTCCCTACTCCTAGCCCTCAAATTGGAGATCCCAGCTATCAATTTCTCTACCCTACTACCTCTCTACCCCCGAAACCTGGAACAGAAGACGATTCGGAAGATGGAACATCTTCGGAAGACGCTTCTTAAACTTGACTGTCTTCGGAAGACTGTCTTCGGAAGTCGACTGAACACAATTCGTATCAAGAGTGGATTTGTGTTGCTTTGTGTTAAGAGAGGCTTGGTACGAATCCCGAGTGGTGTGGTGAGTTGTTTTGTTATTTCGAGAAGTTGGAAGTCGGGAACTAGGCCTGTGCCTCCCGGTCTTCCAAGCTTCTCAACTCCACATCTTCCTAGAGAGACTAGAAGATTGAAAGGCTGGCAAAATGAGCGAGAAGACGTGAGGGTCCATTCGGGTCTCTTCTGTCCGATCCATAGCAGCCAATCCTTCTTCTTCCTGAACTTAGAAGAGAGTCGTGAGAATACTTGCTGGCAGAATCTGGAGAGAATGGTCGAGGGTCATGTCTTCCCACCAGGCAGCAAGCTTCTCCTGAGTGCGTATGAGAGGTGAGAAGTCAGAAGAACAGAGTGCAATTGTCTTGAGTCTGTTGTGAGGATAGATTGCGCGTAGGAAGACGAAGACAAGTGAGATCAGTGAAGGGAAGTCTGACTTCGAGAAGTCTTCCGAGAAAGACATTGAATCGGAAGCTGTCCCGAGTGTCTTCCCAGAGACCACTGTCACCGCAGGAACCCGCAACCATCTTCTGAACTTGTCATGCACTTATGTTTCGTGAATCTGGTATCTTCTGATAGGAAGTAGGATGTAATGCAAGGTGGGTTGTCTTTTTGGTAATCCATGCGAGGCCTTGCTTAGATAGGATTGTTTAGATATAGCTCGGAAGACGAGAGCTATCTAGGAACTACTGTTAGAATCCCGGAAGACGGAGTAGCTGTCTTCTGGAAGACTAGTTCCGTCTTCTGAGAAGTAGAAGCTAGACTGTAGGCGCTTGGGAAGGACTGAGCCTTCAGCTCATAGTAGGTGCTTGTGGCTTAGTGCAACAGATCTTCCAGCATGACGATGCATCCGCGAGGCTTGGTGTTACCAGCGGCAGAATTGGCTGAGGCCACTCCTTTCCTCAAGGAGTTGGGTCTCGACTTCTTCCTGTGGGATTGGAACCTCGCAGATCAAGGGCTTCTAGAGGAGGTATGGGCAGCGTTGCCACCGCGTAACCGTGTACCTGCAAAGGCAGGAGTGGCTCGGGAAGACCGTCTTCCTGGACTGAAGACTGGTGGCGTAAGGCTTTTCACCGGTCTGAATCCGAGAACCGAGGATATTGGTACGAGAAGAAGATCTTGCCTAGAATCGTGAGTTCGTGGCATGTGCCTAGGAGCACCACCTGCCTTTTTGTGGAAGACAGGCAGGAGAGGAACGGTTGGAAGATAGAATCTTACCGGGAGCCGAAGAAGCGACTTCTGGTGAAGTTGTTTCTGCATCTCTTTCCCAAGGGGAAAGCGCAGAAGACAAGGTACTTAGGAGATCAGGACGTGGAGTTCCTGGAATCAGTGTGGGATGACAGAGTGCCCATCTAATGGGGCGCGTACATCC
The DNA here is from genome assembly GCA_036924285.1 of Asterella californica. Lineage (NCBI taxonomy): Eukaryota > Viridiplantae > Streptophyta > Marchantiopsida > Marchantiales > Aytoniaceae > Asterella > Asterella californica. The sequence continues at coordinate 26,041,931 of JAYKYS010000006.1, read as the reverse complement.
ACAACTACGTATAGACGGAGCTAGCATACTTGGGTACCCCGGCGGGAGGACACTTGACGCCCTTCCTCTGCTACTTGTATGTAGCCATGGGGGATCTTAGGGAAGATCAGCTGGCAGGGTATGGGCCAACGGAGCGACAGGAGGTGAAGGAGGAGACCTCGGAAGATGATGACCGAGAGGTAGCAGCAACGCCCCCTCCCACTCTGATGCCACAGTTGAGGCCCGGCTCTCACCAGAAGACGCTTCTGGTGAGGGAAGACGAGTCTAGTGGGTCGGAAGACGCCCCGCCACTGAGGAAGATGGGTCCCAGAAGTGTACCGAGGACACCCATCTCCCTCATTCATTCAGGATCGGAGTCCGACTCGGAAGAAGACCTGCTGAGTACCTGATCAGAGCAGAAGACTGCTTCTGCAACGCTTGGGAGTCTTCCGAAGACTCCAGAAGACGAAGGATGGATGGGCGCTCCTGCTGCGATGCGAGGAAGCGCAAAGAAGAGAGCCGCTCCTGTCATGAGGAGTCTCCCACCCCAGAAGATGAGAAGAGTAGCTTCTTCTCGTGCGCAGAAGATGAAGGCTATTGTGGTGGAAGAGGCTTCCTTGCCTCTGGAAGACGAAGTCCACACCGCGGAGCGCGTGGTGGAGATGAACTTGTCTTCCGTAGGAAGACGACTGGAGGAGTTCAGTGCCTACTTCCAGAAGGAGATCCAGCCAGCTATGGAGTTGCTCGAGAAGAGGGCGAAGGCACAGGAGAGACCTTTACAACCTGGATTCGGCCTGCGCACCTTGCTGCGACAGGGAGAAGACCAGAAAAAGATGGAGTCGCTAGAAGCTAGTCTCCGCACCACGGAGAAGCTTGCAGCCGGGTACAAGGCGGAAGCAGCCGCTTCTGCCAAGGAGCTGGTGCAGCTTCGGAAGAGCAACCAGGAGTTGCAGGCGCGGGTACAGCAGCGTAATCAGGAAGTCACCCGAGTGCGGGAGAAGATCACCGCCCTCGCAGAAGAGCAGACCATATGAAAGACGCAGCGAGACGCCGCAGAAGCGCGAGCTGCAGTTGAGAAGACGCAGAGGGAAGCAGCAGAGGCCCGTGCACAGAAGATGTTGGCACAGTCGGTGGAAGCGCTTCGGAAGAAGTTCAACTACACCGCGGGTAAGAAGTTACTTACCTTAGCTAGAGGATGGGACAGCAAGTCCAAGGCAATGTTGGTGGAATGCCGGGAGAGCATGTTCAGGTACTTGGATCGACAGATAGAAGGAGTGAAGACACTTTATGGTCTTTCCTCGCTTCCGACACTTGCAACCGCATCTTCCCAAGCTCCAGCACCATCGACTGGATCCGGAATGGAGAAGGAGGAGTTCGACCTCGCTGTGCACTTGGTGGTGACAGCATTGGAAGCCGAGAAGACTCCAGAAGACGCCCCGAAAGACAAGATGTCTTCTGAAAGACAAGAAGACGAGCCGTCTTCCCAGGTATTCCGTGTGGAGGAAGCGACTTCCCCGGATCCCTATGAGGTCCCCATGGTCCCTAGTCCCGCACCCGTGCCTCAGAAGACAGAAGAAGCACCGGTCGACTCCGCTTCCCAGAAGACGCTTCTGTCTTCCGAAGCAGAAGCCGAAGCCGAGGAAGACGCAGCAGCAGCGACAGCAGAGCCAGCCAAGGACGATGAGGAGGAAGCCACCTCAATGACACCTGAGGTAACCGCAGGGCTTTCTAGCTTATCAGAAGCCGCGTTAGGAGCTCCGATAGGAGCAGATCAGGTAGAGATTGCCTCCGTGCAATCTGAGTAGTTAGTAACTCCATTTACAATTCCAAATATAGTAGGATCGAACATACTATCTTAAGAATAGCAGTTTTTCCATGTAAAATTAGTTAGGATACCATGTGGCAGCATAGGTAGCGTAGGAAGGACAAGGTGGATGGTCAATTCGGACAGGGGAACCGTTTGCATGTGAGGTAGCAACCTCCTGTCAGCGCCTCTCTCTCCCTGGTGGTCGTCTCCCCTGGTTCTCATGACAGCGACATAAGTAGGGTTCTGCCTGTGCTACCAGTTCTGTAGAATTTTGTAGCGACTGCACATACACCTCGATTCTATGGTGCAGGCAAACTAGACACATTAGAGCAGAGACACAGGATAGACAGTCTTAGCACACTACACCCGTTGTTGGAAACATACGAATAGTCTTGGAATATACAGGAGGGGTCTCCATACTCGTACGAGCAGTGGTTCGAAGATGTAGATAGAAGTAGTGGACAGTCTAGGAACAGGGAACGGCATCCTCGTGCAGTCCTGTTAGCTAGACTGGTGTGTCGAGGAGTAGACACAAGAAGTAGAGAGAGTGAGCTTCCCAATGTCATTGTGACTTCTTCTCGAGGAATAGATTGTGGATTTGAGTGTAGAAGCTGTGTTCATGTCTTCTAGATGGTGCGTTCCTTGAATTCGCTCCCAATTGTGCATGGGAAGTGTTCTTCTTGAGTGGCGGTGACCGTCAGCAGTTGTGGAAGTGTAGCTTGACTCGTTCAGTAGAGCACTTGGGATCTACGTACGAACGGTCTTATGGATAAGGGATCCCAGAAGACAGAGTAGTCAGAGCAGCGAAGTGAAGAAGAAAGAAGCCTTCTTCCCGCAACAGAAGACGACATCCTCGAGTAGAAGACGGTGCAACAGTACTCATGTTTGTTGTTTTCCTCCCCAAACTATTACAAGCAGGGATGGCTTGTTAGTCAAGATCCGGACTAGAAGCCTGTCGGAATCTTAATTTACTCTTTTCATCTTGTTTTCTCTTGTTTGGATTTTCTTATCTTCCCCATCTTCTCCCATCTTCCCCATCTTCTTACCTTCTTCTAGTGAGTTTCCAATACTTCTATTGAGCTTTCGTGAAGGTGAATGTCGTTGTAGTGCTGCAAGAAGACAACTTCCGTAGGCAGAAGCCTGGGAAGGCTACAGGGGGCATACACCCTATGATTAATCTAACCCGTTGGAATGTGAGTGTGAGAATAAGGTGTAACGACCATTACTAGTCGACTTCTGCGAAGCAGGACAGCCTTCTGGAGGTGTGAGAAGACGAGCTGAACCCCCAGAAGACAAGAATCGCTTCGGGAAGACGGTATCGAGAAGACCGGAAGAAGCAACCTGGAAGCAGGAAGATCGTCTTCCCGAGCTTCTCTGTGCATAATTGTGTGATATTTTAGTTGGTAGTTGTTTGTCTAGCTCCAGAGCACCATGTGGCGTGTCTGGAAGACGTGTGGTTTTGTGTGGTTTTGTGAGAAGACGGGCTATTTAGGCAAAACCCGTGTGTTTGTGTGTTTGAACAGATCCTAGAACTTAGAGCAGCGATTACTTACGTAGATCCTCTGTGGGAACGATATCTTGTATACTAAATGAGCAAAAGGAGTAATCCTGCGTCACTACATATTGATCGACAGAGATTCAGAAGATTATTCGGATTTAATTGTTGTAAGACACTATCCGTTAAGCCATTAACTCCATGCGTGGCACGTTAATGTACAATCTCTCTTGGATGAAGAGACCAGATCCCGTTATCATGTTTAGACCTTACGGCAGGTCTAGACAAGAAGGTGAAGATCCGAACCTTGACATATACTCTTAAGGTTCAGAACAGACTTGCAGTTTACGTATATCATTGTATAATATGAGAATAGTCGCTTGACAACAGTATGATGTTACAAGGATAATAACTGAAGCTCCTGATCTCTTGTGTGTACTTATTTTCTGAATTGACCGTGTCTATATAGGGAGTAGGTATGGAAGTCCTCTCCTATCTAGGTATAACTCACATATATACATGTATGTACAGAGTGTACATTGATGAAGATCTGTGCCATCCTCAAGTGAGGAAACAAATGGTTCTTATTATTTCTACATGTGTGCATACGTATCAATTACCAATTACTAATGTATTGATGTATGTATAAAAGAACACAATACTTTTTCTCCTCATGTGGGGTAAAAATTGACAAGCAGATTCGAACCTCACACATCATGGTTATAGAATCGCGAACTTGCCACCACAGCGAGGATCTCGCTCGAGAATAATTTACATACACTTTTATTTATTCATACTTGCTACTTAATTCAGCCAGAGAGTTGTTCTCCGTCTGGATTGTAATGACTCATTTTTCACTCCAGTGGAGATCTAAGCCACCACTTGGGTTTTAGATGTTTTGTAAAGACAAACCTCTCGACTGAATTGTAAAGATCGGTGTTTATATCAGAGATAGGTAGCTCAGAAAGTTAACTCTGGAGTCATTCAGTGGATATAGACCCTAAGTTATATTCTCACTCTATTATTGTAGATCCGGACCATCAAAAAATATGATACAGCAGGTATTGATGTATGTACAAAAGAACACAATATTTTTTCTCCTCATGTGGGGTAAAACTTGGCAAGCAGATTCGAACCTCACACATCATGGTTATAGAATCGTGAACTTGCCACCACAGTGAGGATCTCTCTCTGGAATAGTTTACATACACTTTTATTTATTCATACTTGCTACTTAATTCAGCCAGAGAGTTGTTCTCCGTCTGGATTGTAAGGACTCATTTTCACTCCAGTGGAGATCTAAGCCACCACTTGGATTTTAGATGTTCTGTTTCTCACAACCAGGAAAGACAAACCTCTGGACTGAATTGTAGAGATCGGTGTTTATATCAGAGATCGGTAGCTCAGAAAGTTAAGTCTGGAGTCATTCAGTGGATACAGACCCTAAGTTATATTCTACATTATATTGATGAAAGTACGGACCATCAAAAGAATATGGTAAAGCAAGTATGCATCTTTAGTGATACGGCGAATATGGACCTTGCATGGGTCTGGTATGAAGGTCCGGACCTTAAAAAAATGTACATAGTACAGAGGGTACGAATTACGAATCTCATAGAGTAATAACTTCGATGAAGATCCGAATCTCCGTGTTATATTGGTACATACGGATCTTGAAAACATGATAGGTCCGGACCTCATTCTAGAAACATGTATTCATGATACTTAGAGAATCTCCCACGACCAATGTGGATGACTCGTATATAATTGATGTGGTTTTGTCCATGACATTGATGTCTTTGGAGGAGATGAATCTATCTGATGATTTGAAGAATGACAAGAGACGTAGTGTCATTCAAGGATGTCACATCAACGATGGCGTTATGCAGATAGATTTGGCACAACTACTCCGTCCTTCTGAAGATTCAGATGGAACTAAGTGGGATCCTTATCAGATTCGTGTCATGAGTCAAAGTTTTATAGATGAACTTGGAGGCAAGATGAAACATCTGAAGATGAAGTGTACTTTGGTCAAAGAGCAAGCCGCAAGTCTTCGTAGCAGAGTCAAGCTGACGCTGAAGAATTACCTCGCAATCGATCTGGATAGGGTTTAGGGTTTAAGATTTAAGATTTCATGTCTTCGAGATCCTTCTCATACCGGCAAAGACCGACATAGTTCACATCTAATGTCCGAAGTCGAGGTGGCTTGGATGTCTGCATCTCGCGCATTCGCAAAAGAACGAAGTAGTGATAAAACTTGAAGGGCGAGAGTGAAGTATGAAGAAGAGAATGAAGTGCGAAGAAGAGAACTTATTTCTCTAAACATTCTTCGCCGAAGACAAGCTTCTTCGCTGATAAACTTCTACAAGTCCTTCCGCCATTCCTAACAATGTTGATGGAATACGACAAATGATCGTACTCGCTACTCTTATACATCACGATAGCTTTAAGCACACGTGCCGTAGTTAGGTTTTCATAGTTCTGTCGAAATTCTTCGTCAACCGAAGTACAAAGAAGTCATTGCTCACCGACTTCATCGATACTCCAGTCGTTAGTTACTTCGTCATTCAGACTCCGTTTGCCTTGTATAGAAAGCTTCGCCCGAAGAATCCATCCAAACTGACTTCACAACTTCAGTTCATTCTTCAAGAACATATCTTTTTCACTAAACTTCTAATTAACATATATTCTACTTTTATCTTCTATCTTCTACTATCTATTCTTCTTATTTACTTTACAACTAGTCAATTAACTAAAAAAAAAAAAATCGAGGTTTCACCGTGCTCAACCTCTAAGTGCAAGAGGAGCAAAGATAGAGCCATATGGTGTGTAGGACCCATTAGAAGAGGAGTTATGGTCTTGCTCGTGTTGTGGTCTCGATGGTGGTGGACTTGGTGTTGGTACTAGAACTCGTGGAGTCTTTCGCCGGAGATATGTTCGGAGTGGATTAAGTTCTTCGGCATCTGGAGAGTGTGACATATGTCCGTATGAGAGCAAGTGTAGTGATGAGGGAGTGGTGTGAACACACTGGCTGCTTGCACTAGACTAACTTGCTAGTGTGTTGCTCAGACTCTTGTAGTGACTCCTTCTCCATGGCTCGACGGGTGTGCAGAAGGGAGGACAACACCGAGCCATGAAAAAGATGGAGGCGGAGCAAGGACAACATGTGGTAAAGGTATCATGAGGAGAACGGTTGAAGGTGGGACGAGAGCTCCCACTAAGGCAAGAGGGAGGACATTGGAGGAAGTGTGAGAGACGTGGTGATAAAAGTAAGAATTACGTTCGATGATGTCTTCCGTGAAGTGAGTAGAGTCAAGATTGGGTGATGATGCAAATAGTGAGAGAAGGAACTCTTGAAAGACGACGTCTCTAGAGACAAATGTGTGACAGTCGGACTTGCGATGGAGATAATTGATCTTACTATGAGGGCTATAACCGAAAAGAATTCACTCCTTTAAATGATCGTCGAGCTTGGTGCGATGATATGGATACACTTGGAAAAAAATAGTGCAACCGAAAACACGAAGGTGAGAGATATCAATAATACGGTCATGTCATAGCTCGAAGAGAGTCGTGTCGAGATCTATGGCCTTAGTGGGACACTAGTTCTATCAGTAAGTTGCACAAGATATGACTTTGTCCCAAAATGGTTTACACAGGTTGGAGACAAAGAGCATAGTGCGGACGGTATATAGTTCTTGCACTAAACGATGTCGTTTTGCTGTAGAGTATCGAGAACAAAGCCAACGGTGGATACCATACTTCAACCAGTAGGCGGCAAAAACTGCTGATGTAAACTCCTCGTCATTGTTGGACCTGAGAGTTGAACTGTCGCTTGGCATAGCAATGAAATTCTTTGAAAGCAATAAAACAATCACTCTTATAATGGAGGAGGCTAATGATAGTGTACCTAGAGTAGTCGTCAATGAAAGTCAAGAAGTACTCGTACCCTTAGAATGTGCCAGGTGAGATTTGGTCGTTGATGTCTGAGTGAACTAGCTCAAGAGAATTGATGGCTCGAGTCATCGGTGCACTCGAGAATTTGGTACAGACTTGCTTGCCGTGATGACATGCGACAAAAAAGTGACCTTGCACTGTCTGCAAGCTGATGATTGCGGTGGAGCTAGTCTAGACGTCGCATGCTGATATGACATAGACGGCAATGAAAAGACCATCAAGATGAGAAATGATACTCAAAAATATCACTGATAGAAGGGAACCAAAGCTATCGTCAGAGAAGATATCGCCGTCGTGGTAATCAAGAAAAGCAAGACGAAAACTAGGGTGAGAAGAAAATGAATAATGATTATAGTCGCAGTTGTGATGAACCTCAAGTGAATTGCATGGAGGGGACTTCGAGGAAGGGGAAGGTCTTTCGTGAAGGGAGGGTAGAGAAGAATCTCGAGGACCATGTGACGCTCGAGGATAAGCCCGCACTGACCAAAGGACGAGTGGCGACTGGAATCCCAGAGGTGAAGGAGCACGGACCCGCACAAAGCGTGGGTCAGCGAAGCCCAAGGGATCCAAAGGGCGCTGCCTCCAATGTGAAGCGCGTAGTCTCCGAGGCAGGGGCACATCCTCACCCTTGCCTTGGAGGCTCCACGCACGTCCTTCCATTGCAAAGGACGTGCACGTGGAGGAGCCTTGGGATCCTCCCACGACTTCAAGGTTGGCAGGGAACCTCCAAGGAGCCAGGAAGCTTCCGAGGTAGTATTCATGAATGCAGGTTCAAAATTGCACTAACATGGATGTATTTGTGCAAAATTAAAATGGTGAGAGGTTGCTTTGAGGTGAATTGTTGAGGGGAGAAAAAATTGCGTTTATGGGAGTGTCTTGGGAAAAATCAAAGCGACTTAGATTTTCAAAAGTTGCCGAGAAAGATAGAGCTAGAGTAAGATCATGCTAGCGCAGTAGGCATACGGTGATCACAGCGGAGACGTTGTCTCAAGCACGGACGTAGGCATGGCAAGACCGTAGAGTGGGCATGTTCTCAACTTGTGGAAGGTGCATCGCTGTAAGCAACAGAGTGAAGATCTGATGGTAAAATTGACTGTCTAAGGAGTTTAGACCAAAACCAAGAGGTTTAGGAGAGAAGATGAAGTGTACTTCGGCCGAAGAGCAAGTCGTGAGTCTTCGTAGCAGAGTCAAGTCGACGTTGAAGAACTACTTCGCAACCGGTCTGGATAGAGTTTAGGGTGATGTGTGACTCTCGTGTCTACTTATTACATGACGTCAGATACATGCTCGCGTGCTGCTGCTTCAGATGAGACTAGTGTCTTGAGTACACGACGTGCGTTAATCGATTGTTGCGAGTACCACGGTTGTCCCGGTTTTGTTGGTTTTGACACGGCTGTTGTTTTCAATTGTTGTGTTGTCTGTCAGAGTTGCTACTGCTTGCTCGTTCATGACACTAAAAAATGCGGTGGTCTGTTTGATTGCAGCCAAACCAACGGTCGTTTGAGTTTGGATCAGGAGGTCGTTTGCAAGCCCAACCCAACGTTCCGTGAAGACACGCAATTGAGGTAAACTTTATGTGCAAAAGAAAAGACTAGATGTTAACCATAGCTGAGTCTAGTGTGTTGCAATTGTCTACATTATCCTCTCTGCAAGTACCACACAATAATTAACTAACTTGGAAGAAATCAGTAGCTTTTAATCCGTACCTAATATACCAGTCTATATTAGCATGCCATTCTTCTAGATGGTGCTCTCCGTGATATATCTTTAAGTTTGGAAACTTAAAAATTAGAAGTAACATCTATTAACAAAATATCCCAAGCATACGTGAGTGTTGCCATAGGTGCAGGGTAAATCATAAGTCCACTACGTTCATACTCCAAACGTAGCCAACTGACTTTCACAGTCTTCTCTCTTGATGATGATGGAAATTCTGAATTCGAAGGTTTCATCTTTCTAACAACAGCTAGAGATAATTGACACTCACTCGCAGGCATGCAAAGTCTACAAATAACAATTTTATTGATCTCAAGCCACGGAGGACAACATCCTACTTTACCTGAAAGAAGAAAAATCTGCCATCAACGTCCTATCTTGAAGTTCATAACAAACAAACCTAAATTGCGTTTAAGGATACAACGATTGTAACATAAAATTTTCTATGATTTGGTAGACTGGTCTACATCCGTTACCTCGATGAGGACGTGGTGGTCCTTTCAATATTGTAAAGTTGCTCTATGGATCAATCACAACATTTTGGTTCAGAAGTTCATCTGCATACCAATCTACCTTAAAATATAACTGAAATTGTCCATAAAATTCATGTCCAAAGAACTGTTTAACTGAATACTACCATGGAACAGAAGTAGTGTCTGACTATAAGTTTCTTGTAATAAGACAACAGTTGGCAATATGAGTATTTGCAGCTGACAAAAAATAACAGTTGTTAATATAAATTCTAATTCAAAGTCGAAGATGATAAACATGTTCTGATTCAAAAGCTCAAACATGAAAAAAATGAAAATAACATGAAGATACCTTGAGTCTCGGAGTTATCTTGCTGCACCAACAGGCAATCCAGGATAATTAGTCAATAACATGACACCTATCCTCCATAGAGTTTGAGCTCTTTCTTGATTTCTAGTAACCAAGAGCTTTTGATGCTATGGAACAATCTAGAGATGATGCAATGGTTAACCTTTCATGAAGAAAGATATGATCTTGCAAGAATCCACATCCTCTTTGGATGTATGATAAACCATCTTTGTCATGAAACAATTGACCTTGTATGGCTGTGAAAAATCTACGGATATAATACTTAGTAAAAGATATTTCCATCGACTTTTTATGTGTGAGAATAGTGTTGAATCGAGCACCCATCTCAAAAGTATAGGACCAGTATAAATCGTGAGACCCATGTCTTATCACGTTATCATTTCTCCGTTTCTTATACACAAAACATGCATATGTAACATGATATGAGTTGTAAATCAGGAAGCGGGCTAACTGAAATAGCTCCTCACTTCTCGGAGAAAGGTAAGAGACAGAAGGTAAGAATGAATTACAAGTGTAGTTCAATAGCATACACATGAAACCCACATCTATTAGCAAGATTCAAGGAGGTGTGCAAAGTACGGTAATCCTCCGAAAGTTGATATACGTGATTACGAAATGCACATAAAAAGAAGAGTGTCTACTTGAAACAAAGAGACATAAGGAGGGATCATGTAGTTGATATGTTCCAGGATATACCTGCTACGTGTTCAAGTGATGATCCATTAACTCCAAAATGCTCTTCTCTCAGAATTGACCAAGAAGAAAGAAGTTCTCTCGCATAGAGCATGGACTCTTTTGTCCAACTATGTTTACGAGAATATATGAAAAATACTCTTCCAATCAATGTCAATAAGATTCTAAGTTTGGCCCACGGATTAGTATCAACGTCTCGACCTAGAGCACAAAAGATAAGCAATAAGCAATACATAGTAAACAATTGATGCTCTTCTGCTTTGTAGTAAGAGAGTTCTAGCTTACTACCCTGATCACCACCAACTTGTTTAGTAGGTTGTTTTCCATCTGCAACTTGTCACACCACAAGTATCTCATTATTTGTGTATGTGCTTATATAAATTTCATTAGGTATGACTATCTTATAGGTTACTCTAGTTCGAAGATCTAAATCTAGAGTGATCAAAAGTAGTCATAACTAGCTGAGATAGTTGTAACTAAGTTAAGGAAACTATTAGAGATTCCACTATACACTATGTGACAAGTGCGGAGCTCTAAATATGCTTCTCAAAAGTATGTAACTTTGTTAACCATCGCTGATTAGATGCATGATGGAAAGTCATGCACAAAGATCTAAAGATGCTCCTCAAAAGACGTATTAGTTTGTTGTCGTCTTCCGATTGGATAGCGTGAAAAGTTAACACTTTACAAAAGCTAAAGTAGGAGAATCTCTTACTTTAGTGAAGGAGAACAAGTAATGTGTGTGTTATTCTTAAAGTCTTAGTAGCCTTTAGAAGTTTAACTATTTGGGATGGTGCACTTACCATGAGGTAACGTAACTTAGTGAAAGTTACCACAGTGAGAAGTTGTAGAATATATAAGGAGGAGTTGAGAGGGTGGAAGAGACTGTCATTTCTTATCTATAAGTAAAGTGAGCATTGGAGACCTTGGGAGTCCTTGAGTACTATGCGATGCAATGTTGAGAGCGCCATCTCCGGACAAAAGATTATATAAGTGATGCGATTCTCGGGTATTTTACCTTTTCCATGTTTTCAGTTTTTGTTAGTTAATTTTCAATTGTAAGATTGCGGAGTGAGAGTGTGAATGATATGGACGAAGGCAATTATCTACGAAGGACGTAGTTTGTTGTCGTAGGTGTCAATCTGATTGATGCAGACCTCCGAAGTTGACCTTCGACGAAGAGAGTCTTCGGGCTATTTAAGTGAAGGATATTTCAAAGATCTGAGAACATATTAGTTACTATGAAGCGGAAGAGCATAAGTTAAATTGTAAGAAGAGTTTGGAATATGGTGGCTTCGTCTTAAGTCTATCTTCTTCAAATAAGTGGGATTCTTAAGAGTGAGGATTTAGTTGGAAGAACACTTCTTAGAAAGAGTAGGGGTTTATTCTTTGAGCCTTGATGTGAAGTCTGTATTCTTTTGTCTTTTCAGAAGAACACTAGTAACATTTCAGTAGTATTTGCTATCTCATTTGTTCATACATCTATTTTCTCGAATCTTTTATATGTTTGTTGGAATGGTCCTTGATCAAGAGCTATTTCATTGTTGTTTATATTTGATTTATCAGGTTGTGCTTGGGTTTGGTTTCTTATCAGACTTAAACTCTCATCCGGATATTATTCCATTCCGTGGGAAGAATAGAAAACTATCAGAATTATCATTGTGACGTTGTAGTACTGTGTTTTGTGTAATTGTTAACTGTATCTGCGTGAGAACGATCTTTAATTTACTATTTCCGATACATTATGTTTCTCTGGGTTGTTACAATGATGATGGAGACAAGTTTGCGGTTAGGTTCGGAGTGAAGATCTTAAGTGCTCACAACGTGCACACCCGCAAGTGAAGAGAGAAATATGGGGTATTGTTTCAGCCATGAAAATTGAGAAAGAGTATTTGATTGGAGCAGTAGTGGTGGTTGAAACTGATTGTTTGCCGTTACTAAGGATGATCATGAATTGTACGACTTCTGATATTGCGATGTTGTGATGGATCACATATATCAAGTCATTGAATCCGGAGTTTAGACATGTCACAGGGAAGGATAATCCGATGACATATATGTTATCTCGAGCTCGATATAATAGGGAGGATGAGATGGTTGAAGATGTTGACGATGTTGGTACAAAGTTCTATTCGATGCACACACAGGAAGAGAAGATGAGTTGTTCGTTGAAGGGTTTTATGATGATGATTTGCTTGACAATGGAAGGTACCTTAGTACGATGGTCAAGCATACAGATTGGACGGATGAGAGGTTTCGGAAGGATCGAAGAAAGACCTATTGTAGTGTCGCAGGATTACTCCTTTTGCCCATTTAGTATACAAGATATCGTTCCCACAAAGGATATGCACAAGTAACGTTGCTCTAAGTTCTAAGATCTGTTCAAACACACAACCACACGGGTTTTGTCTAGAAATCCCGTCTTCTCACAAAACCACACGGCTTCCAGACCCTTCAAAAGGTGTCCTGGACCTAAACAAACAACTACTAACTAAAATATCACACAACTATTCACAGAGAAGCTCGAAAAGACACTTCCTGCTTCTAGATCACTTCTTTCGGTCTTCTCAGTATCGTCTTCCCGAAGCAATTCTCGGCTTTTGAGGATTCAACTCGGCTTCTCACACCTCCAGAAAACTGCTCCTGCTTCGTAGAAGTCGACTAGTAACGTCTGTCGCACATTGCTCTTCCAATTCCCAACGGGTTAGATTAATCATAGGATGTATGCCCCTTGTAGTCTTCCCAGGCTTCTGCCTATGGAAACGGTCTTCCTGCAGCACTACAACGACATTCACCTTCACGGAAGCTCAATAGAAGTCTCAGAAACTCACTAGAAGAAGGTAAGAAGTTGGGGAAGATGGGAGAAGATGGGGAAGAAGGAAAAATCCAAACGAGAGAAAGACAAGATAAAAATAAGAAATTAAGACTCCGACAGACTTCTAGTCCGGATCTTGACTAACAAGCCATCCCTGCTTGTAATAGTTTGGGGAGGAAGACAACAAACGTGCGTACAATTGCACAGTCTTCTACTTGAGGATGTCGTCCTATGCTGTGGGAAGAAAGCTCTTTCTTCTTCTCTCGCTGCTCCGACTATTCTGTCTTCTGGGATCTCTTACCCATGAGACCGTCCGTACGTGGATCCGAAGTGCTCCACTGGACGAGCCAAGCTGCGAATCTGCACAACTGCTGACAGTCACCGCCACTCAAGAAGAACGCTTCCCATGCACAATCGGGAGTGAATTCAAGGAAACTCACCACCGCCAAGACACAAGCAAAGCTTCTGCACTCAAATCAGCAATCCATTCTTCGAGAAGAACTCACGTTGGCATTGGGAAGCTCACTCCCTCTACTTCCTGCTCTTACTCCTCGACACACCAGTCTAGTCAACAGGACTACACGAGGATGCCGTTCCCTGCTCCTAAACTATCCACTACCTCCATCTACATCTTCGAACCACTGCTGACAACGAGCATGCAGACCCCTGCAGACGGGTGTAGTGCACTGTGCGTAATGTGTCCCTACTCATAGTGATGCGTATGCGTCTGTAATGTGTCTCTGAAAATCTGCACTGTGATCGTACTTAAACATCTACCACGAGAAAACAGAGGGAACCACCACCAGGGAGAGAAAAGCTGTCCCTCCACATGCAAGCGGTTTCTCCTTCCTGTTCTTGCGCTTTCTACTCTGCCACATGGCCGCCTAACTAAATTTACACTAGAACTGCCACCTCTAAGATAGCATGTTCGGTTCTTGCTAAGTTTAGAAATGTCAACTTGTCTTCTACGTTTGCTGCCTACTCTGATTGCTCGAAGGTAATCTCTACTTGATCTGCTCCTATCGGAACTACTAACTCGGCTTTTGATAAGCTGGGAAGCCCTGTAATTACCTCGGGTGTCACTGAGGTGGCTTCCTCCTCCACATTCATCGCTGGCTCTGCTGCTGCTTCTGCTTCTGCTTCGGAAGACGGAAGCGTCTTCTGGGAAGCTGGGTCGACTTGTGCTTCCTCGCTCTTCTGAGGCACTAGTTTGACACTATGAGCCATGATGACCTCATAGGGGTTCGGAGAAGCCGTTTCCTCCACTCGGAATACCTGGGAAGATAGCTCTTTTTCTTGTCTTCCGGGGCTTCTTCCGAGGTCTTCTCGGCTTCCAACGTTGTCATTACCAAGTGCACAGCGAGGTCGAACTCCTCCTTCTCCAAGTCTGATCCGGTCGATGGTGCTGGGGCTTAAGAAGATGCAGTTGTGGGTGGCGGAATCAAAGGAAGACCATAGAGTGTATGCACTCTCTCTATCTACCGATCCAAGTACCGGAACATGCTCTCCTTGCACTCTATCAACATCGCTCTAGACTCGTCGTCCCATTCTCTAGCTAAGGTAAGAAGCTTCCTACGCACGGTGAAGTTGAACTTCTTCCGAAGCGCTTCCACCAACTGAGCTAGCATCCCCTGCGCACGAGCTTCCGCTGCTTCCCGCTGCGTCTTCTCGGTTGCAGTATGCGCTTCTGCGGCTTCTCGCAATGTCTTCCATATCGTCTTCTCCTCTGCAAGGACGGTGATCTTACCCCGCACTCGCAGAACCTCATGGTCACGCTGCTGTAAACACGCCTGCAACTCCTGGTTACTCTTCTTCAGCTGCGCTAACTCCTTGGCAGAAGCGGCTGCTTCCGTCTTGTACTTCGCTGCATGGTGCGGAGGTTGACTTCCAATGCTTCTACCTTCTTCTGGCCTTCTTCCTGCTGCATCAGGGTGCGCAGACCGAATCTAGGCTATAGTGGCTTCTCTTGAGTCTTCGCTCTCTTCTCGATCAACTCCATAGCTGGCTGGATCTCTGAGTGGAAGAAGGCGCTGAACTCTTCCAATCTTCTTCCCGTGGAAGACAGGCTCATCTCCACAATCCGATCGGAGGTGTCGACCTTGTCTTCCAGAGACAAGGATGCCTCTTCCACCACTATGGTCTTCTGCTTCTACGTACGGGAAGAAGCTACTCTTCTCATCTTCCGGGGTGGAAGATCTCTCCTCATGGTAGAAACGGTCCTCTTTACTGCGCTTCCTCGCATCGCAGTAGGAGTATCCATCCAACCTTCGTCTTCTGGAGTCTTCAGAAGACTTCATGGTGTTGCAGAAGCGGTCTTCTGCGCAGCTTGGGTACTCAATGGCTCCTCCTGCGAGTCGGACTCCGATCCAGAATGAATGATCGGGAAGGAGGTGGTCTTCCTAAGTACACTCTTACGACCCATCTTTCTTGGTGGTGTCGAGTCTTCCGACCCACTGGAGTCGTCTTTTCTCAATAGAAGCGTCTTCTGATGAGTACCGGGTCTCATCTACGACATCAGAGTGGGAGAGAGAGTCATCGCTGCTGCTCGATCGTCTTCTCCCGAGGTCTCCTCCTTCACCGGTAAGTACACCAACTCCGCCTGCACATATGCGTGGAAGAACGCGCCCCAGTTGACGTTCTCTCTGGCACACACTGCTTCTAAGAACTCCACGTCCTGATCTCCAAGGTACCTCGTCTTATGCGCCTTCTCCTTAGGAAAGAGGTGAAGGAAAAACTTCGTCAGAAGACGCTTCTGCGGCTCCCGGTAAGATTCAACCTTCCAGCCGTTTCTTCCCTGCATGTCCTCCAGGAAGAGACAAGTTGTGCTTCCAGGCACATGCCACTTACCCAAGATCATGGGTAAGATCTTCTTCTCGAGCCAATAACCTCGGTTCTCAGATTCTGGCCTGTGAAAGGCCTTGCGTCACCAATCCTCGGTCCAGGAAGATGGTCTTCCTCGAGCTACTCTTGCCTTCGTAGGTACACGGTTGCGGGGCGGTAATGCTACCTAAACCTCCTCCAGAAGACCCTGGTCGATGAGGTTCCAATCCCATAGGAAGAAGTCGAGACCCAACTCCTTGATGAAGGGTTTGGCCTCGGCCAACCCTGCTGCCGGTAACACCAACCCTCGAGGATGCATCGACATACTTGAAACTCTGTTGCACTAAGCCACACGTACTTACTATGAGTCGAAAGCTCAGTCCTTCCCAAGTTCTCACAGTCTAGCTTCCACTCTGAGAAGACGATTCTAGTATTCCAGAAGACAGTTACTCTGTCTTCCAAGATCTTAACAGTGCTTCCTAAGTAGCTCTCATCTTCCGAGCTATATCTAAACAATCCTAACTAAGCAAGGCCTCGCATGGATTCCTAAGAAGACAACCCACCTTGCATTACATCCTACTTCCTAACAGAAGATACAAGATTTGCGAGAAGTAGAGTGTGTAACAGGTTCAGAAGATGATTGCGGGCTCCTGCGGTGACAGTGGTCTCTAGGAAGACCCCCGGGACAGCTTCCGATTCAATAACGTTCTCGGAAGACTTCCCGAAGCCAAGCTTCCCTTCACAGGTCTTACTTGTCTTCCGCTTGCTACACGCAATCTAACCTCACAACAGACACAAGACATTCGCACTCTGTTCTTCCGACTTCTCACCTCTCATACACATTCAGAAGAAGCTTGCTGCATGATGGGAAGACATGACCCTCGACCATTCTCTCCAGATTTTGTCAGCAAGACTTCTCACAACTCTCTTCTAAGTTCGGGAAGAAGAAGAAATAGACTGCTATGGGTCGGACAGAAGAGATCCGTAACGGACCCTCACGTCTTCTCACGCATTCTGCCAGCCTTTCCAGTCTTCTAGTCTCTCTAGGAAGATGTGGATTTGAGAAGCTTAGAAGATCGAGAGGCACAGGCCTAGTTCCCAACTTCCGACTTCTCGAAATAACAAACAACTCACCAAGCCACTCGGGATTCGTACCAAACTTCTCTTAACACAAAAACATATCCAATCCACTCTTGATACGAATTGCACACAGTTGTCTTCCGAAGACAGTCAGGCTTCCGAAGCATCTTCCGAAGATGTTTAGGTTTCAGAAGCGTCTTCCGAAGATGTTCAAATCTTCCGAAGCGTCTTCTGTTCAGAGATTCGATAGTAGAGGGATGGTAGGGTCGAGAAATTGATAGTTGTGATCTCGAATTTGAGGACGATGGATAAGGAAGCTCGAATTGCACTCGGGAAGAAGCAAGAAGATGGCTGTCGAAAATTGGACAGCGCTTCCGCGCCCAATGTCACAGAAGGAAAAATGAGAGGAGAGAATCAATCGATCGGTTTGTCTGTAAACAACCGAGGAAGCGCGGGAGATACCAAAGAAAAGACGAGAAGCGGTGGGAAGGGAAGAGAACATGAAAAAAACCTCAAACAGTCTTCTGTCTGCTTCCCGAGCTGTCTTCAATCTTTTGCGCACTTCTGGCTCTGACTCCAGCTCCAATGCGACTCCAGAGAGCTGCTTCCGTCGTCAATTCCTTGCTACACCTCAATCGAACAAGACTCCACCTTCGATTCTCCTCAGCCTTCCTTCAATGTCTTGTTTTTGGGAGTCTCCAGAAGACTCCTTCAGCTCGATATGCTTCTTACTCTCAGCGATTCGCCTTCATCTTCTTCCTAGCTATGAATCGATCCTTGCTCCACTCAATTTCACTCTGCTGGTCCTCCTCGCTCAAGTCGATCACCTTCCAACTCGATCTTCTAGCCAAAAACGAGCTCGATGCGGGAAGCGGTAGTGTTTTGGTGCTAATGCGCTTCCTGCGCATCTTCTCGCACAGTTTAGGGGTTTTCGACCTACTCGACTTATCTAACCTACTCGGTGCTACCTGGTAGGTACACCTACTTCTTACGTGGTTGAGCTTTCGCGGTTGCCGTCTTCCGAAGATACGTGTTTTCCGTCTTCCGCCGTCTTCCGAAGATACAACTGAGAAGACGCTTCCCGAAAGACGGCCGTCTTCCGAAGAAGTCAACTTCTTATTACGAAAAAGATCTTAAGATCATCTTCCTTCTAAGGAAGCCATAATCTTAAGTAACAAAGCTTCTTCAGTTATACAAACATGTTATTAACCTTAAAATTTTCAAAAATTCATGAATCCTGTAAATTGTGGGCACCACACCTACAACTTCATGTTGCAAGATGGATTTCTTTGAAAGCGGCCAAAGCAAAAAGGTGGGATACCGCTACGAGTGATTTGCAACAAAGAAGATCAGCAGAAGTTGCTCAGAGCATTTCATGAGAGTCTTTGGGCTTGACATCGCGGGATTAGGATCACTTTTACGAAGATGAAAGAGCGGTATTAGTGAAAAAACATGTACAGAGATGTATCTTTTGTGGAGTCTTGTTTGACATGTCAGATGTATTCGAACATCTGACATCGAGATGGATTACACCCGACTTAATCGTTGGCAATCCACTTCAAGTGGATTGTAGACTTGGTGACTATGCTAGTTGGATTGTGGCAAATGAGATACTTGATATTGGCTCGAGAAGATCTTTCAGTCAAGTTTAGGGTGTCCTTACTATCATCTCCTCTAGTTTTGGGAAGGATTGATTACAAGGATGCCAAGCCGGTGGTTCTTACTGTAGATACAAGTCCGGTTGCAATCGGATGGGCAATAAGACATGATGATGAGGATGGAGACAGGTTTGCGGTTAGGTTCGGAGCGAAGGTGTTAAGTGCTCGACAACGTGCATACCCGCAAGTGAAGAGAGAACTAGGGGATATTGGTTCAGCCATGAAAATTGAGAAAAAATATTTGATTGGAGTAGTAGTGGTGGTTGAAATTGATTGTTTGCCGTTACTAGGGATGATCATGAATTGTACGACTCCTGATATTGCGATGTTGTGATAGATCACATCTATCAAGTCATTGAATCCGGAGTTTAGACATGTCGCAAGGAAGGATAATCCTGCTATATATGTTATCTCGAGCTCGATATAATAAGGAGGATGAGATGGTTGAAGATGTTGACGATGTTGGTACAAAGTTCTATTCGATTACATACACATGAAGAGAAGATGAGTTGTTTGTTGAAGGGTTGTATGATGATGATTTGCTTGACATTGGAAGGTACCTTAGTACGATGGTCAAGCATACAGGTTGGACGGATGAGAGGTTTCGGAGGGATCGAAGAAAGGCCTACAACTTCATGTTGCAAGCGGCCAAAGCAAAAAGGTGGGACACCGCTACGAGTGATTTGCAACAAAGAAGATCATCAGAAGTTGCTTAGAGCATTTCATGAGAGTCTTTGGGCTTGACATCGCGGGATTTGGGTCACTTTTACGAAGATGAAAGAGCGGTATTAGTGAAAAAACATGTACAGAGATGTTGTATCTTTTGTGGAGTCTTGTTTGACATGTCAGATGTATTCAAACATCTGACATCAAGACGGATTACCCCCGACTTAACCGTTGGCAATCTACTTCAAGTGGGTTGTAGACTTGGTGATTATGCTAGTTGGATTGTGACAAATGAGATACTTGGTATTTGCTCGAGAAGATCTTTCAAATCAAGTTTAAGGTGTCATTACTATCATCTCCTCTAGTTTTGAGAAGGATTGATTATAAGGATGCCAGGTCGGTGGTTCTTACTGTAGATACAAGTCCGGTTGCAATCAGATGGACAATAAGATATGATGATGAGGATGGAGACAGATTTGCGGTTAGGTTCGGAGCGAAGGTGTTAAGTGCTCGACAACGTGCATACCCGCAAGTGAAGAGAAAACTATGAGGTATTGTTTCAGCCATGAAAACTGAGAGAGAGTATTTGATTGGAGCAGTAGTGGTGGTTGAAACTGATTGTTTGCCGTTACTAGGGATGATCATGAATTGTACGACTCCTAATATTGCGATGTTGTGATAGATCGCATATATCAAGTCATTGAATCTGGAGTTTAGACATGTCGCAAGGAAGGATAATCCGATGACATATATGTTATCTCGAGCTCGATATAATAAGGAGGATGAGATGGTTGAAGATGTTGACAATGTTAGTACAAAGTTCTATTCGATTGCATACACAAGAAGAGAAGAAGAGTTGTTTGTTGAAGGGTTGTATGATGGTGATTTGCTTGACATTGGAAGGTACCTTAGTACGATGGTCAAGCATACAGGTTGGACGGATGAGAGGTTTCGGAGGGATCGAAGAAAGGCCTACAACTTCATGTTGACGGATTACACCCGACTTATCCGTTGACAATCCACTTCAAGTGGGTTGTAGACTTGGTGACTATGCTAGTTGGATTGTGACAAATGAGATACTTGGTATTTGCTCGAGAAGATCTTTCAAATCAAGTTTAGGGTGTCCTTACTATCATCTCCTTTAGTTTTGAGAAGAATTGGTTATAAGGATGCCAGGTCGGTGGTTCTTACTGTAGATACAAGTCCGGTTGCAATCGGATGGGCAATAGGACATGATGATGAGGATGGAGACAGGTTTGCGGTTAGGTTCAGAGCGAAGGTGTTAAGTGCTCGACAACGTGCATACCCGCAAGTGAAGAGAGAACTATGAGGTATTGTTTCAGTCATGAAAACTGAGAAAGAGTATTTGATTGGAGCAGTAGTGGTGGTTGAAATTGATTGTTTGCCATTACTAGGGATGATCATGAATTGTACGACTCCTGATATTGCGATGTTGTGATAGATCGCATATATCAAGTCATTGAATCTGGAGTACATAGATGTTGTATCTTTTGTGGAGTCTTGTTTGACATGTCAGATGTATTCGAACATCGAGACGGATTACACCCGACTTATCCGTTGACAATCCACTTCAAGTGGGTTGTAGACTTGGTGACTATGCCGGTTGGATTGTGGCAGATGAGATACTTGGTACTTGCTCGAG
Organism: Asterella californica; assembly: GCA_036924285.1. NCBI lineage: Eukaryota > Viridiplantae > Streptophyta > Marchantiopsida > Marchantiales > Aytoniaceae > Asterella > Asterella californica. Next base: position 26,020,742 of record JAYKYS010000006.1, on the reverse strand, counting down.
AAGATCTTTCAAATCAAGTCGAGGGTAGAGCGCTTCAGACAAAGATAACTGAAGAGGTATGTAGATTTCTCTTGGAAGAGGTTGTTTGTCGATATGGATGTGTGGGAAAGATCACTGCAGATCGAAGAGAGTTAGATGCACCTGAAGCTTGTGAATTCTTTGCAAGGTGTGGAGTGAGGTTGTCATTGACAACTGCATACAACCCCGAAGGGAATGCCAAGAGTGAACGTGATCATCCGTTCATCGTGAAGGTCTATAACGGAAGGGTGCGAGTGGCCTCTACTCTTATCATTTGCATTATGGGCAGATCGAAAGACGCACAGCTCTGTAACAAGTTACATGCCAATGGAGCTCATCACATGTCAGAAACCTATCATGCTGATTGAAGAACACGTGGAGTGTGTTGTCTTGGGAGGACAATCTAACTAGAGAAGAGCTTCTTGCTATTCAAATTAGACAGTTAAAGAGAAGACCAGAAGATATCCAAGCTCCTTTGGATAGACTATGAGAAGCACGGTTGAAGAACAAGGTCAGATTTGATTAGCGACATCATTTGAGACCTAGGGAAATCAAGGAAGATGACTGGGTGTTAGTCTATGACAACAGTCTAGACAATCAGTATAGTGCACTCCGGAAGTTTTCCAGGCGATGGTTTGGTCCGTATGTGGTGAAGAAGGTTCATGACAATGCAACTTACGCCCTGCAAGAGTTGGACAGAACGAGCTTGAAAGTACCAATGGCATGTAAACGTGTCAAGATTTTCAAAAACAAAGATGAGGAGGTCGATCTAGCAGATATCTTGACAGAGTTTCAGTTTGAGGATGAGGATTATGCAGAAGAGCTTGAAGATGAGGTTGTCTATGATGAGAAGTAGGCCGACAAGAAGAAGTGCGTGCCAGTCCACTCTTTGGTTGGTATCTCTGGTGCATACCGGAGGATGCACAGGTTTAGATGGGGTGGATGTCGTGTCGTGGACCGTCTCCTACCTGAAGATCTATTCTGATGCTTATCATTGTTGTTCCAAAGACACTCATGAGACTAAAAATGAGACTTTTGCACAACTTCGGATCTTCACTTTCATTGCATTGACGGGTAGAGCTCCTAGTCAGCTTCTCATGGGCACTTCGTCTACTTCATTTAGACGTCTAGTGGAGAAGTTACAAGACTCGAAAGATAGAAAAAGCAAGCTAGGCCTCAGCTTATGAGCTTTTGGCACAACTTCTGATCTTCACTTTCAGCGCATCAATGGGTAGAGCTCGTTGTCAGCTTTCCATATGCACTTTGTCTATTTCATTTGGACACTTAGTGGAGAAGTTACGGGACTCGAAAGATGGAAAAATCAAGCTGGGCCCTAGTTTACTTTTGCTGATTGGGTATTTGCAGCTTTAGGTGCTATACTAAGGACGCAAGGGGCCTGCTTCCTCATAATCTGTGAGAAACTTCACATACGTGACTAACGTAAGGGGTTAGCTTAAGATGTTAGTTTGCATCTATGACTTGTCGACAGACCCGTTCAGGATATTTGGAGGTCCAATGCAAACGCACAAGGTGTCGTTAGGTTCAGATCTGTGCAGGCTACACACTGCTTAAGATGGTTCGTGAAGAGACGGATCAGGGAGTGTGTTTTGGGAGAAATTGAGACACAAGGAAGATTTTTGGAGTGCTTCAATTACATGTGAAGGAGAGTTGGACCGTTCGGACCATTCTGGAGTCTAAACTTGTTGTCTTTGGATCCATCGAGATCAGAACGCCAAGTTCTTCAAGAAATTGAAGACGATACGAAGTTCATCGGACCATTTGAGAGTTCTGAGTGAAATTGGCCCGCAGGAAAGCGCTTACGTCTATTTTTCGTCGCCTGCGGTCTAAGATTGGGTTGTTCTTTGCAATCGGTGAGCCAAGCTCTTCATCTTAGTGCTTACGCGATCAGGGAGTCCTCACCTACGCATAAGAGAAGACCGTGTGTGGATTGGATTGTCGGTTTGTGTGTGGTAAGCGAAGTTGAGTCGTAGGGAGTCGATTACTGTTAGTTTTTTGCATCCTGTGACCAAATTTCTTGCGTGGTTTTGCGAGAGGAACTCCAGACGGCTTGTTTTGAGTCGCATTGGATTCAGGGTAACAAGATCTACCTATTAGAGAAGACAGATATCAAATCAGGCAATCCGTTTGGGTAGTGTGTGCGGTTTTAAGCTGCAGGGAGGAGTTTTTGAAAGTTTGATCACTACAATTTTCGTCTTTTAGAGTTCGTTGGAGTTCTAGTTGGTTATGTACAGCTTGTGATAGCTAGCTTTAGCTAAGAGCTTGTACATGAATGTTGTTTGGACTTGGGTTTGAATCGTGTGATACTGAGATAACTCTTTTTGTTAGCAAAGAGATGTGTTTCTTGCTTTGAACTAGACTTTGATAGTTTTGGGTCTGGGTTGAGATTCAAGGATTTGTTTAAGGGTTTTACAGCAGATTACAAACCACTCTGGTTTGCTTCTCAGTTTTGTGTTCTTAGGGAGAAAGAACCAGCAGTGTATATACATTGAGAGTTGGTATATATTGCGACGTTCGTTTTTGTGCTTGTGTTTCTCTTTCTTGTCTCTGTTCAACACACTACATCTCCACAGCCAAGAACCTCGTTTTTTTCTGGACATCCTTCATGCAAAATCCGACACGATAACCTGCGTTACTTGTATGGTCTTCCATAGAAGATGGATTCAACCTTCGTGGATTTTGTGAAAGTTGCAAACAAACGATGTAGTAATACTATCCAAAATAAAAAATGTTTTCTATATTTTTATATTCTCGATCAAAATCATAATCGATGATCAACAACAACATGAACAAAAAATTTATTAGTCTAGAAGTTTAATGGACTAAAAATTCATGAATGAGTTAGAAAAATATTCTATAAATATAACTTCATTAATGACTCAATAACTTATTGTTATAATTTTTTGTCAAAATCAACATATATGATTATTACCTCAAATCTTGGATATTCATTTTCATCGTGTACAACAATAAGAACAATAGAAGTTGTCGTAAATCAAACTATAAGTAATTGCACGCACATTCAGACGGTATAATGGATCAAACTTGAAAACTGGAGTAGAACTCCAAGGTATAATTGTCTCAAAAGTTGTTTTATCATCAATCAAGAGGATGAATTTTGCATCTCTCTTATTACTGAAGGTTTTCACTGAACTTTGTACCAACACTTGCTTACGATCAAAATATTTTTATATAATATATAATTTTGTAAGGCTTGTCGGACAAATTCATTACATGTAGTCTTAGACACTACACGTTACAACCTTCTCCATTCGTTGATTGATTATAAATAGAATTGATTTTTTATTTTATTTTATTTTATTTTATTTATCCAATATAATACTTTGCACATGTCACTTCATTCGCATATTCTAAGTTATCGATTAAGATACAATAATTTTGTTTTATATTTGATGCTTCAAATGGAGAATTATTTTGATTCCTTTTATTTTTTGTCAAGAAATTTTGTTGGAGATTTTGAGAAAGATTATGGTTCTTTGATTGGTTCTATGATGGGTTCTAGTTCAGAATTATGATAATGTTTTACATCATCTTATATTCTTTTCTCAAGTATTTTTTGTATCAGTTTCAATATTTTTTATTTTTCCTTTCTTTGATGGAATGGAATCTATTTGATATATGAACCTAGAAAATGCACATCATATCACTATCCAAAAATAGATATAATAATTCATAAGAACTTAATCATGATAACAGACACAAAATTATTTGAATTAGATGTCTCAGTTCTTACCCTGTTAACTAAAACTTGATCTCCTAATCCAAATTGAGAGGTATAACTTTGTGGTAAAAAAATGCTTTTCTTTGAATCAAAAGAATCAATTGCCTAACCTGCATATCATAATCACATGATAGTGGATATGAATACCAAAGCAGTTATAGAAAATTGAAAATGATGTCTAATACAACATATATTTTAGATTATAGTTTAGTTAAAAGAACATTTCTTTAAAGAAAGTGATGACACTTCAAGCAACAATTCCATTTCCCATCCGTAATGTTCGGCCTGAATCGCTGGGTGAGCTTCTAGACTCAAGCTCGATTCAGACTAAAACAAAAAAACAAAAAATACACAACTTTTGACTATATATGTGATACTAGAAACCACTTGTGCTAACAACATATATCAAGATACATGTAATGATATCATAATGCAATACCGTTGACGATTTGAGCACACTCGTTCCATCTACACTCGTACATTCTCAAAAATATATAAATATTATCGAGAAAAAGATGCAAGTCAATCCATTGTTCTTCGTTGTTTTAGAAGTTCTGAACTCTATTAAATTACATTATATTAGTAAAATGAATCTCATTGTTATTCTATTAAATTACATTATATTAGTAAAATGAATCTCATTGTTATTGAAATAGTGTGAACACAATAACTGTACACTCCCATGAGCGGGTATGTCTGTTCGTCAAGCTGACTCCTGAACTTCTTATGTCCTTACGAACCATTCCATTCAATCAATTACTACAGAGAGATATTCCTCTTTTCACGGATTAAAATATGATAATGTTAAGAAGTTCTTCCTATCTCATATTTGCAAAAACCACCATATTCCCGCCGAGTACACCTACAATCTTGGACTAAATATCAATTGAGCTTCATGTTGTCCATGATGACTACAATTTAAATTTGACATTCCAAGAGGCTTACGCATCCTTTGCAGTGCATGTGTCGAGACTTACGAAAGTGGCTATCAATTATCCTTGCATGGTAATCTATGGAACATTGCGTCATTATCATCATATGCAAACACTGGAGTTCTTGTTGTTCTTGATCGCACGGTGATGATCGTGAGAATCTAGACACCAAGCATTTCTCGTTCACATTTCTTGGGTTATGTCTCGGAGAGAGATTCACAGTTCTCACGCTGATTTTACTTCAGTTTGCCTCGAAGTTTAATGCCGAAACATTTTCTCTCTTAGCAAGTATCTGCTGGTTTGCTATGCCCGCCTCGTATTCTTGGACAATCTTTGGAGGCTCATTAATGTTCCTTGCTAATCAGCATGTGTCCACTTCTTCTCTAGTCGTGCTTTTTGGATGGCATGTCTTATCTCAGACCTTACTTTTTTGAATGTTACGAGCTCCGTTCCCTACTCGAGCTTCTATGCATCAACGGGTGTAGTAGGAGTCCTTTTATTTGTACCACCTTCAAATTTCTTCTTACTTGAACCACAACCCCAGTTCTAGGAGCATCATCACATCTTTTGGATCGCGAGCTTCGGAAGCTTTCATGGATTTCTTGTGAACAAAGACATGGGTCCAATCTTGAGTAACGGATCTGATTCCGCATGAAGCCATCAATTCTCCAAGATAGGACTCAGTTCAGATGTTCTCGTGGTGTTCGTGTTACACGTAAGTTACGAAGTCTGCGAAGCAAACCTCCTTGTGCACACAAAATGCACACTACGAAAATAGTACAGCGTAAAAGACGAGACTTGGGTAGATATACAGAAGAGAAGCAGATATATTCACGTAAACTCTGGATTACTTGCAACATAAGGAAGGAGGAGTGTAACGTCAAAGATTATAACGCAGAGAAGAAAAGGAATCAGAGCTCTCCAGAATGTTCTCGACTCGTCTCCGTCCAGATGATTCCTTATCTTGTACTCATTCATCCCTCGTTACTTGCTGATTCACTGACATGTCTTGCGGCTGGTTCATCTCAAGTGAAGGCGTTGAGTCAGAAATCTGACGTAAACACGAGATCGGCCGAGACCAAAGAATAGAAGATCAGGAAAACGGCGGAGAAGAAGAATTTCAGAATTCTCAGATGAGTACCATCTCATCTGAAAAAATGACATCTTTTTCTGGTTTCATTCTCATTCTTTGATAATAAGTAAATCCAGCAGAATGAACATATCTGGAAAATACAAATAAGATGATATTAATCAAAGAAGAATATTGAGGAATAGTTTCGGATAACGAAACAAAATCAGCAATAACTGCATCAACTCTGAGCTGAGATCTTAGAGATAACAAAACGAGAGGGAATATCATATTAAACATCTCAAAACAATACATACATCATGTGCACAGATTGAAAACGTCCAAGAGGTATGAGTCTCGTTGGACCAAACCACTTTGATGCTCAGCTCGCGAGTCTTGACCAAAGCATGTCAGTAGCGCTGAATGGATCGATCCTACACAACAAAAGAAAACACTGTTAGAATATGAGAAAAATTTTGGTATATTACGGAGTACTAATTAGGTGATCAATATGAAATAGTCAGCTAGGTGTGAAACTCTTGATAGTTGGTAATCAAATTCGTCCTCCAAATATTACTATAGCAGTTATATTCAATCACTAGGGTTTGTTATCATAAGTTCCAATCCCTTGTACAACAAATGGTTAGGTTTGATAAGTCGTTAAATGACAAATCTAGCGCTAACTCTACTTAACTCTTTACCTGATTCAGCAAACGCTCACGCTAGAAGAAGTCATCAGTAGCTTATTGCAACACGAAACTATTCTGCAACACTACAAACAAACACAGTCAAGAGATAATGCAAGCTCTTCTACGAGCACATTTCTTTTGCAATTCTAGCCATACAAATTTAGAAGAAATGGATTCGACTAAGTTTAAGCACAACTTATGAGTTCAAACTAATAATATGAGTCCTAGAAAAACTTTTACAAGACAGTGTTACTATTGCAAAAGGTTGAGCTTCAAATAAACGATTGTAAGACAAATTAAATTATGTTAGAAAAGAAAAGAGAGTAGAATCTGACCAGCATATCATTTTGTCAAACGAACCAAAATTATTTTATTCAGTAAATGATCAACCTTCAACATGTATCATAGACTTTGGAGCTATGGCTCACATGACTAATAAAAAGCTGCTAAACTATAAAATGTTATCGAAAAAAGTCATGTACATTCGGATAACGACACTAAATGTCAAATAGTTTATAGAGGAATCATAACATCTGAAAATTTAGATTCTTTTGTAGAGCAAAGAAGAAGTATAAGATATTTTCTATATCTCGAGCTATTATTTGTCGCTAATTAACTTACTTGGATCTAATAGTAGAGTTTGACAGTCAAAAATACTCAATGAAAAATCAAACAGGTTGTGTAATATATATAGGTAAAAGAATTGGAGATCTATTTATATTAAGAACTGAAGATGTCAAATTCGCTAACCTTCTAGATAAAAATTTAGTTCAAAACATCAGTAAGAATGTTGTGGCACCAAAGATTAAGTTAACTTTGCCAATCTAAATTTGTACAAGGACCTGGCCTAAAACAAGTCAAAGATAATTCTATTTGTAAGGAACGTATACAAGAAAAGCAACATACGAATAAGTTTCCTAAAGCGTAAATAAGTAAAAACTTTGTGATGTTGGAGCTTGAGCATTCTGACCTTTGTGGTCCAATGTAGACTAAATCCCTTAGTGGGTATGAGTATTTCGTCACGTTTATAGACGATTATTCTCGTATGACATTTGTTTATTTTCTGAAGAAAATATCTGAAGTTTTAGAGAAGTTTTAGATATTTAAATCACTTAGAGAACATCAGAATGGAAAATATCTAAAAATATTAAGAAGTGATAATGAGAAAAAATATATTTCTCGAAGGTTCCAACAGTATTGCTTGGAACATGAAATTAAGCAATATTTTCAATACCATATATTCTGAATAAAGCGGAGTAGCTGAAAGAAAGAACATGACATTAGTTGAGCCCGTGAAAAGTATATTTTATTTATCAAGCCAAATTACCCCATAAGTTTTGGGTTGGATTTGTATCTACAATCATTATATTTTGAACAAAGTTCAAACTATATCTGTTAAAGATAAAACTCCACAAGAAGTATGGAGTGGAGACAAACCAGACATTAGTCACCTCAAGGTATTTGGATCACCTACGTATGCACACATACTTGATGAGTTATCAAAGAAGCTTGATCCAAAAACCAGACCTGGGATTTTTGTGATATATCTGAAAGGCGTTAAAGCTTGATGACTATATGACTCAATTAAAAGAACTGTATTTGTTAGTTGAGATGTAATCTTCGATGAAACTTCTATTTTAGAAAACAATGTGGAAGCTTTACATGAAAACTCTTCAAGAATGAATGTTTTGAACCATTTTCGATTCTAGAAAATAGGAGGAGAATGATATCTACTGATCTTTCAAAAAGAAATGATAACCAAGAGATAACATAACAAGAATTATGTTATCTCTTGGTGAACTTGAAATCAATGATGAGGAACCTCAACCTGAATAGAACAATCAAGATGAGGAGATCAAGAGATCGAAGAAATACTAGAAGAAGCACCTATTCTTTGTAAGTCAACTAGAGAAAGAAGACCATCTAAAATACTTATAGAATCATTATCGCTAACTGAGATACATGAACAGTTTCTCTTCAAGAAAAGATGAATAATGAATATAGTTTGCAGTGGGAGAATGCAGTGAAAGTAGAATACGATTTTCTCATGAAGATGAAAACTTGAACACTTACAGAAATACTCAAAAACCAAACTTGTGGAATTTAAGTGGATATTCAAGATAAAACTGAAACTCGATAGAACTGCTGATCGTTTCAAAGCTAGACTCGTGACAAAAATATATTCACTCTTCACTGCTCAAGAAGCTAGGTGGACTATCATGACACCAATTGTGAAAATTATGTCTATTCGTGTTTTAATGACACTCACAACTAAGAAAGATCATGAAGTTCATCAAATGAATGTTAAGACAACATTCTTGAATGGATATATGCAAAAAGATATATACATGGAACAACTTGAAGGTTTTGAGGATCAAGTAATCCTAACCTAGTATGTAAATTACAAAGGTTGCTTTATGGATTGAAACAAACACCTAGAGCTTGGTTTCAACATATTGACTAGTATTCGCAGAAAACTGAGCTTAAACGAAATAAGTTGATTCTAATATATATCTCAAAAGAGTGAGATAAGCTCGTATAATGATAGCGTTATACGTGGATGATGCTATTTTGATTACTAATGATAAAGTTGGATTGTTGAAGGAGACAAAAGCTTTATTTTCAAAAGAATTCAAGATGACATATTTGGGACCTATCCAATATTGTTAAGGCATCAAAAGGAGAAGAAAGCAAAGATCAAAGAAAGTTCATTTCTCTGAAGAGAAATATATTCAGACTATTCTTTCAAGGTTCAACATGGCGGATAATAAACCTATGAGTACTCTGATGGAAGTTAGGGCAAATATTAACAGAGAATCAACGTTCAATAACTCCTGGAAAAATTTAAAATGAAAACTATTCCTTAGCAAAGTGCAATAAGTCTTATGTATGCTATGAGGTGCACAAGACCAGATCTTGCATATGTTGTTGGGATAGTGTCTTAGTATCTTACAAATCCAAGGATTGCTCATTGGTAAATAATAAAGAGAATATTTTGATATTTAAGAAGAATTTCCAAATATGACACAAAATATGATGAAAGTACAAGTGATGACACAATCAGTTTACAAGGTTATTCATATGTAGATTGGACAAGAGATAAATATAATAGAAAGTCTACATCTGATTATTGTTTTTCTCTTGTTTCAAGATCGATTAGTTGGACAAGCAAGAGACAAGACTGCAACCGCATTGTCGAGTATAGAAGCTAAATATATGAAAGTTTCGCAAGCGACAAGAGAAACAATTTGTTTACGAAGATTATTGGATGATCATGGAGAAGCTCAACTCGGTCCAACAACATTACACTATGACAACCAAAGTATAATTTCGTTGACTGAAAATGCAAAGTTTCATTCAAGGTCAAAACATCTCAAAATTCAATCATTTTGTGCGAGAAAAGACTCAAAGTAAAGATATCACTCTTGAGTACTGCTCGATACAAGAGATGACAGCTGACATACTTACAAAAAGTTTAGGAAAAATATAACTTTGTCTACTGTGCATCCTCCTTTCGATTTCTAGACCTAAGGTAGTTATGGCAAGAAGCGTAAGGTAGTTATGGAGAGTAGTTCCTGACTATGGTTATGAACTCTTGCACTCTCCCACCATGTGACCTTTCTCTCTCTCTCCTCAAGGTTTTGGGCTAAAATCACTCTACGATGACGACTGAATTGACGAGAGAAAAACACTTTTTATTTTCTCAAGTTTTGTCGTTTAGTTAAAATCCTCATATCCTTCGTAAACCATCCGATCAATATCTACTTGATTTATAGTATCTACTTGTGAACAATTATTTCAGATTCAAAATTTTTTCTTTCAGATTCTAAATCTTGTTGTACAGAGAGATAAAACACAGTTCAGAGGGAGTAAGGGAGTTGGAAAATCATACGAAGCAATAAGAGAGACAGATAAGAGATTTGTAGATGGTGAACTTGCCGACAAGTGAAGGACAGTATTTTAGCGGTTCTGTTTTATGGAAATCGGAGAGAATAAGGGAGTTGGAAGATTGTGAGAAGCAAATAAGAGAGATCAGTAGATTGCAGACGGAGAGAAGATGACACATCGAGACTGAGAAGCATGCTGCGACTGGAGACAAAGTCGAAGTTGGAAACATCATGGATGGGATAATCTTTTGGACATTAGTTTATTTTTGTGCACTTTATGAGCATTTCATCGAAGGGAAAGTACAAGACAAGGTGCAAGTCAGAGGATCAAAACAAGATTTGAGTCATAAACAGATTCGCGTGCATGAAACGAAGAAGAGGAATGAGGATGAAATCCAGATAGGAGTATTGAACAAGGATCAGGATATTGAGACGGGTCGAGACGAGTGCAAGTTGTCAGCACCAGAAGAGATGAATCAACCAACAGGTCGAGGAAAGATGTTTACTGCAGAAAGAGAACAACAACCAGATAACTGCAACATAGACAAAGTTTTAATTCAGTGCTACAACATGATCGATCAAGTGAAAAAGAAAGAGTCGCTGACAGACGCAAAAGACATACAGATGCAGAAGAGGAGCAAGTTAGAAAAGAGCTTACTGATAAGGGACAAATCTCTGAGCACATATGACAAGAGATACACATTGAGCACTGGTGATAAGCGTGCAGTTGTTAGTCCCAAGCAGAAGCAGCAGATGGAAAACAACCATCGTCTGGAATGGAAAGATAAGATCAGGATTTGTCCTAGAGAAGCAAAAATACGAAAGAATCATCTTTTAAAGTTTTAAGTTTAGGAACATCTGTTGAACTTAAAAGTTTACGGATGGGATGGAGATACTTAAAACAATTTCATATTGTGGAGAATCGATCCAAACTATTGAGCAAGATGAGTCATCAAATATTTGAGATCACTTGTGGATCGATCAAAAGTGCATGGATGACCCGAGGTAGATGAATACCAAGCAAGATGCATAGGTCATGAAATCACCGTTTGTATAAGAGAAAAATTCCTAGAATATATTTTCATTCGACAGTCTAGTATCGCATTCGAGCTTGAGTCCAATGCAAGTGGTCCCTGATTACCTCAGATTCATACCGCTTAGATATCATGGAGAGGGAAAGGAAAGATCCAGAATTACAACTAAGTCAGTGAGCTGAGCACTAAACTGAAGTTTCCAAGCCAGGGAGACTAAGTATATTCTTGTTTTGTACTTGTCTGGATTTAGCTCCTAGATTCACTTTCAAGCTGGCCATAATAAAGCCTTTACTTCTGGGATCCTAACAGGACCTGAATCACGGTCAATTAAGTTCTCAGAGTGTATTATCCATGAAGCACATATTCTAAAGTACATTAGTTTATTGAAGCGGGCGTCAGTAACATACAGTAATTGAACATTAAAGCGAGCTACCTGTATTCAGTGAGAATAAATTAATTAAGTTACTACATGTTCTATGAACTTTGAAGGTGTGTAGTGGATCAGGCTGATGTGATGAGCCAGCAGTAGAAGCCCGCCAAGTAAACGAGATCTAGACACTAGTGGACTGGGAGACTGATAAAGACCCGATCATTTGTCGAAGACTCTTTAACGAAGAGTTAAAGGGTATGCCTTCTCCTGGAAGTAGAAGTCTATAATATAATGATCTAAAAGTATATTAGATTCAGTTCCTGTCAAAGATCTGCATGCCTTCAGGTTGAAACCTTTCATCTACAAAAAAATATTGACTCAAGAATAATAATCCGAGAAATAACTCAACATGTATTAATACTGAATATTAATGTATCTGCAATGTCTGTACCTTAGTTCTATTGGTGCTTGCGGATCAACTCTTGAATTCCCCATGAAGTCGTAATCATTTCGTCCAGTGTATGCACCCATGTCAAGATAAGCTTCCATATCCTCTAATTCGCTGAAAATACCAACACTGAAGCAATCAACAAGCGTAATTTACTGGTACCATCGCATTGTACAATACGCACAGAGTTCTGGGTTTCGTACGTTTCACATGTCACAATCCGAATAAACTCGGCTTCAAATCGGTACTGTACTCTGTGTAACCATCCGATCACATTAGGCTATCAATATTAATTAGATGAAGAGATAAGAGCAGATCAGGAGCGACTGCAGATATTCACGTCCCCGAGAAGCTGGATGGAAGAGAAGTTCGTTTTAGAGCGGTAAAACAAACTCGGAAATCTCGACAGGTACAAGAAGCCAAAAGTTACTATTATGTCGTGTTTATCGTTCACGAGCATTACGAGAACCTTCTAGGTCTTGACCAGAGGATTGCGTTGCTCCAGAACTCCAGAATCCGCTACCCAAGATTCTTCGTTTATCTCCTTCCGCCCTCGACATTCCTCCCTGTTACTCTCTTGTGAAATTCACATGAATTGTCCCACAATGTACTGCTCACCTGGCTCAGCTCCACCACCAGAACCCTTCTTCAAATCCTAATCCTTACCACGTTACCATGTTACCTCTGAACTCCTTGAAATGTCTGGAGCGGAAGCGAAGCGGACGAAGCTTTCTTAAATTTGAGGCCACACAGGACCAAAGCGTTGTAAGTCATCAGGCTATAAAATCTACGTCTTGTCACCAACAGCAAATCACTAGAGATCGATTGAAGTATGCGCAGGTTCTTTCGGAAATGGCTGGAGCGGAAGCGACGAATCGGACGAAGCTTTCTCAAATTTCAGGCCAGATAGGACCAAAAGTCGTGTTAGGTCATCAGGCTATAGAATCTACGTCTTGTCACCAACAGCGCATCACTAGAGATAGATTGAAACTCAAATCTCCGAGTCTGGGGACAGAAAAATCATCGCCACGGACACCTTTGGGCTTGCAGATTTCCAAATGCCTACAGTCTCGCCGAATCCTCGACCAACTTCGTCTACTGTGCATCCTCCTTTCGGTTTCTAGACCTAAGGTAGTTTCGGAAGGTAGCGTAAGGTAGTTATAGAGGGTAGTTCCTGACTATGGTTATGAACGGGTCCTCTTGCACTCTCCCACTATGTGAACTTTCTCTCTCTCTCTCCTCATGGTTTTGGGCTAAAATCACTCTACGATGAAGACTGAACCGACGAGAGAAAAACACTTTTTATTTTTTCAAGTTTTGTCGTTTAGTTAAAATCCTCATACCCTTCGTAAACCATCCGATCAATATCTACTTGGTTTACAGTATCTACTTATGAACAATTATTTCAGATTCTAAATATTTTTAATATCGTGAGATTACATTGTATAATCTCACGATTTGGTGAGATCGGGAAATTATGCATCAGATCGTGAGATTACACTGTGTAATCTCACTATTTCATGAACATATTATTATATTCAAATTAAATTGTGTTACATGGATTTTGACTTCACCATTACTACTCTGAACAAGATAACGCTCGAACCCGATTATGCTTTACTGTCTACATTAAATCACCAACCCGGTGTAGATGATCCATAACACTTCTTCTTTTTGCTCTGGTTCCGAGACAAGTCGAAGGTAACGACAATGTACTTACTGTCCAGCCTTTTAAGATTTGTCGGGTTTCTATTCTTTTTAATTGGGATTCAATAAGTGCTTCTAATCTGAAAAGTCTCAGCAGAAGCTCTTTAACGAAATCTTGGATGATTTGGAGTTTACAGGTTCTCCTGCCGAAAGCGTTAGTGTATATCTATTTTTTTTAATTGTTCAATAGTCATTTTCAGAATATAATACATTGTCTGTAATGAATTACTCGTCGTGACCCTCACTAATGATCATTATAAATCTTTTTCTCGATCTATTTTGTTAATCTTTTGGTAGTGAACGCAGGAAGCGTGATAATCACTAAATCGAGTTATAACGACTGACTAGTTCTCATCTCCAGAGCCATCCTCAGCGGATTTCAAGTTCTAATCTAAGGTTCTAAAACACGGATGCGCATGCTCAAGGTTAGAAAATATTTGAGCAACGCTTCGACTATTGTGTGTCAAGTCGTAACACAAGGATAATTAAAAGCAACAAGTTACACTAGGATGTCTAGTGGAATTTTGAAATAGAAAATCAAAATAGTTACAGAAAATAATCATTACACAAAAGCATATCCGCTTGTATTCTAACAAACAAATCCAAACTTTATTCGCACGAAAGTGAAAAAATTTAAAAATTATGTTAAAAACTATCGGATTTACACAACATACATGATTCATTTTGGTTGAAAAGAATTTTCTATTGAAAAACTAAGTCCACTAAAATACAAAGACTTAACTGAGGTGAGATGAATATAAATGCAGCGCTAATCAAATCTGGCGAAAAAACAAAAGACTGGATCGGATCCGCTATCTGACAAATTCACAGTTTCCAAGCCTGGGAGGTTCTGTCGGCCTCGCTACGGTATTCCTCTAGACGGCGACATTTGCGCGTATGACAAGTTATACACTCAATACTATGGTGTACTGTAACAGTTCGGTTTCACACGGACCGGTTTTTTTTGTTTGGATTTGTTTTTAGGCCTCTTTTCGCTGTGGGGCTGCCCTTTCACAGCATGAATCCCCGCCAGGAGGACTCGACCCCACGCCGCTCGGGTTTCAGACGGAAGGGGTAGCCAACAAGCTATTGCTTGTTGGCTTGTAACCACGGACCGGTAATCAGTTCAATCGGCTCAGTTAATAACAAACCTCACGACGAGGTTGATGACGTAGTAACCGTAGGCTGCAGTGAGTACCACTATCGCGTTTGCGGAAGTTCTGTTCAGTAGGCAAGAACATCGAAGGATGACGAGGAGCAGAGGAACAGAGCTGCTGGTCTGAAAGTGCTCAAGAAAGAGAGAGTCGCAGAAAGATTGAGCGATCAGGCATGCTCCAGAATTTTGTAGTTGGTGAGCTGTAAGTATTTGAGCATTCTGCGTTCGTGAGGTGAAGATTACTTCTCGTTTGCACGGTAAAGATCTGGGAAAGGCGCGATGGCGTCGCATGAATTGAAGAATTTGAAGATCAAAACAGGGATTTGCAGACGAGTGCTTAAGGAGCTCCAGTCTTACGAGACTGAGATGGAGCGGGAGTCAGCCAAGACTCAGATGATGAAGAACAACAATGCCGATTCCCACGATATCAAACAGCAGGTAGATTTGTCGAACTCCTGACGACGCCTTCGTCTTTGATTTGAACTTGGGATCTGGCGCCCGTTTGTCTGGCAGCATTGGGCCAAAGTGATCTGCGCTTTCTGAAGGTTTCGGATGTAATCTGGGAACAGGAGAACGTCCTCTCGGAGTCAAAGATGATGATACCAGACTGCACGAAGCGACTGCAAGCGGCTCTTGCACAGTTGGAGACTACCCTGGTAAGAAAGCATTTTGCGTCACCTACGGCCTATGTCGATCGTCCTCTCATGCGTGCCTCGGTCTCACGTTCTGTTTCGTTTCCGGGCCAGGTAAGTTGAATATCCCGTCAAGTTTTTCGTTGGGTTTATACCATCGGTGGCGCTGAACTTGATCCACGTTGCAGGCTCAAGTCGAGGGAGATATGGAGAATGAAGAAGATGTGACTGTTGCCAAACAGCTCGTCACCAAGTGTCTGCAGGAGGCCGTATACATTTCGATCGCTCGGAGTATTTGAATACAAAGTGGGTGAATAGCCATGTAATATACTCTCAAGTTGCACAAGCGGAGAAGCGCGCACACTGGGACACTACTTTCGAACTTTCTCTGTTGCGAGGTCAAGGCGACCATGACCAGAAGGATTAATACTTCTTAGTAGTTACCTTCCATCCTTTCTAGACTCTCAGAGTTCGTTGGTCAACAACACATTAGTTCTCTAACCGAGGTGTTGTTAGCTACACTCTGCTGAGCTGAATGTGTGTCTACGCATTGGAAGTGGTTAATTCTTCCTTCAATAGCTCGAGTCGATGATGGGAAGGGCTTCATTTTTTTTCGCAGCGTTGGCTAGGGTGCCTGTGCGGTTGCACAAACTTCAAGACTTCTGATTCGTCTGGCTGTAAAAAGGTGTATGTTCGGGGTTCTCTCTGCAGAGTGGTATTCGCTGCGAAGTAAAACTCGGATATCCCGTCGTACTTTCTGCCAGACGTCTTCAGAGGGTATTACAACACTCTGGGTTAATCCTGCAACCATTCGGTTCTCTTCTGGATTCGTATAGTGTCTCTCATAGGAACATACACCAAAGACCAGCATTGTTGAGGCATGATTGTGCCTGCGGTTTCATGATGTGCACTCTATTGTATGGACTGGACAGAGACTTCTTGCAGCAACTGTTAATAAGAATCATCTGCATTTGGCTCTTGAGCTTCTTATCTGGCAAGCAAACAAGCAGAAATCTTGGGCAGAACTCCGACTTCGATGTAAAAGGCTCGCATGTTTTCTATGCTTGCAACGTACATCGCACTGGTAGTGATATTTACGCATGAGTTTCACCGTTGTACTAGGAAAATCTTAGGGGTTGGGAAGTAGGTGTCGCCTTCCAACTGGAGGTAAGGTTGAAGGAGTGGTTAAGTCGAGAACCTCTCTTGTGCTTCCAAGCAGCAAACAGGGTGGTATCACGTAGATTTTTGTAGAAGATGAACCATGCTGTGTTGCCTTGCTTAGCCTGTGTTTTAACTCCCGGCTGCCCTGTTTAGCCTCTGACTTGTTGAAGATATATGAAAGTCCGAATGTCTCTTTCGGTTCCATGTCCATTACTGCCATGCAACGACTGACTTGGCTCATGTAAAATATAAGCCGAAAGTCCGGAGTTCGTGATTGTTGACCGAATATTACTGAACTTTTACGTTCGCCGGACATCTACGGAGGGTTTCGTAACCGAAAGTTTCCGCAGAATTACTATCCACAGAACCCATTGTCTTTCTGAACGTAAAGCGTATCTTGTATTTTAATGCCTTGTCAAGGTATGCAAACAGGAGTTATCGACAGTATTGTCTGTATTCTCTATTTATTGTTAGATAAAAGACGGGAATTATCATAAGAGTGTCGGTTGTGTTGACATTCTTCATTGAGTTATCGACAGGAATATTATTCTGTGTTCTCAGACAAAGAGAGATTTTATCGGAAGAGCTTCGGGAGTTTGAGAATTCTCTATTGCTAGTTCGAACTGAACCGAGATTATAGTTATCTATGAACCAATAACGAGAGAACGAGGTGTTCATCGGTCGAAACTGAATAATACCTTCATGCATAACCGATCATACTATATCCCTTTCTAAAATTTTGAGAGTAGAGAAACAAATGTTTTCTCGGTATCTCTTCCGAATGTAACTTCTGGATCTGAATTTCGGAACTGGTTCGGAACTTGATCATGCATTCCACGAGTTTCCTAGTAAAATGGTCTACGAGCTTACTTTCACATGCACCAGAGAAGAACGCTGTTCCATACTTACTACAGCTTTGTGAATTCATTAGCCCTCTGGTTGATTGATTCGTGCCGTGTATAAGTTTGGCACAAAACAGTAATGGAAACGCGGCCAAGCAAAGAAGTCTCATAGTTCAAAACCTAAAAGGCTGAATGAGGCTGAAAAGATTTAGCTGGAGTCCGCTACAGTAACACTGTGACAAAGTGAGTAGAGGGAAAAAGTACTTTCAGTCTCCCTTACATCTGAAATTTAGCTAGGGAGAAGTGTTCTTCTCAGTGACACGTCGCGTAGTTGAAGAATGAACCAATCGATTGGTCTAATGTTTCTTTCTCTTTAGGACTGTTGTCTTTTTGTTGAATCACGTTTCTTCGCCTCATCTCTAGAGTAGAGAAAAAGAATCTCCCTTACCTACCCGTTTAGTTTTGATTAGTGTAGGTTACTGTAACCTACACTAATTTCGAAGGGACCTTCGAGATCAAACTCTCATTAAATAGCTAGACTACATTTTCTCTATTACGATGCTAATCGAGTGTGCGGCTGGTTACAATAATTACGTTTATTCTGAGTAGAAAAGAATCGAAAACTATAGTCATTAAGAATATGAAAAAGTTATTGTTTGAAAATAGATACTGACATACAACATTACAATATACGTAATTAGTTTCAAAGTTCGTCTCATTATCGGATACACAGCAAAATAATGTAAGTGAGATTAATTTCGGAGCAGACTAATTCTCTCAGGACACTAATCACACTAAACAGCGTAGACAAAACTTTGCTTTAGATCTTATCAATAGAGTGAAACGTAAGGGATGTAAATTAAGATCCAACTCTCTCATACACGCCATGTATATCTGATTTAGAGGGCAGCGATCGAAATTCTTCTAGACTAGCAAGCTTCACTCATCCGTAATGATTTCACAACAGATTTCAACAAGTCTTTTCAATGCATAGTTGCTAGGCAGAGTGGATGGCAGATATGTCTAGCTAATTCTTCTCGTATTCTAATTTAACGATTCTACAGAAGCTGAGGCACATATGTCAAACAAAAGATAAGAATAAATGTATTCTTTCGTAAATATCCATTCGCATGCACATGTATATTTCATTTTGCGAGCAGCGGATCATTAACGAGATTTACGAAAGACGTCAATCACGACTAAGTGCCAGTTGTAATTGTAAACGATTTCAGTAGTTAGTGGTTGAAAATGCTCTAAATAGTGAAAGTCGATTGAAGTCCTAACAAAGGTGTTCCATTGTAAGATCGCTATGATATATGTAGTCTGAAATGTCAAGTGAAACCAGATAATGGAGGTGCTGCTGTGCTTGGCTGTGAGATGATGTGAAGCGTGCTTAGGTTGCTACAACTGCACAGAAGAAACATGTGGAAGAGTATTGATGTGGAAGTAGAAGGCTGAAGGGGGATAGAACTTTTTGGCGAAGCTGTTTACTTTTCTGTTGTTACTATTAGGCTAATATAGACAGAAGTCTTTGTTGGACAATGAGAACGACTATGGCGAATCTGCCAGCTGACACCTTTTGTACTAACTGAAATGGCACATGAATGAAAGTGATATCCCTACTACCCTTTCTCTCTAGACAAGAAAATCAAATGACAGATAGAAACAAAAGATAATGCAGGACGAATATACTTCCATTGACCCTAATGCGCATACAAGAAGGAGTACTCTTTCTTTGCTGTCTAGACGAGTACAACTTGGAGAGAGCAGCACCGTAGACACCGCGTTAGTGGACTAATTCACGACATGCACGAGTACAGGATAGTCGAGCAATTCGATCATGAATTTCAAGGTGCTGGCTAGCAGCTTCTTTGCTCATCAGAAACCCGTAAAATTCCAACTAGAATTTAGAAGCAAACTACCAGCTTGGCAGACAACAGAAGCCACTTGAAAGGTTGATCACTCTGATCATATACGCAGCTTTCCAACACCTCTATGTGACTCCCTTCCAACCAAGAGCAAGCTCCACCGTAACTGGAGTCTAGACTTCGTAGCCAGGACCGCTATCAACCAACCATCCATGCGCAAATGGTAGAGTTTATGACGAAGTAACAGTACAGATCTGTCCAGTCAGGGTACGTCGTTTGTCTTGTGTATATCTTTCTATCCACTGATTGATCCTTCTATAACTGTCATGTTCTGTTATACAACAAACTCTTTAGCAGCCATTGTTTCCTAAAAGAAGCAATCACTCCACTGGACTACCTCATCCATAAACCATGACCTCCCAGTTTGCTCTGTCTCCTCTAGTGGAAAGGTCGAAAGTAAGTAGCATGGCTTCTGCCTTCAGGTTCTAAGTTCCAACACGCAAGCAAGTCGAGGAACATGCGGACAACGGAGAAGGATGTTCATGCATAACGTGAGCGAGAGAGCGATGCTGGAGGATGTAGAGAACAGGCTTGTCACCTAAAGTGTTATGGACTGATAGATAAGATCGTACTTGTATACACACAATTCAATGAAAATTCTCGTCATGTGATATTCTGAACCTCTGCTAGTAAAGAGTAAATGAATCTATGAAGAGTCTATAGACTCTACATCAACACAGTTAGAACCGTAGTCCTGTCAATCACATTTTCCAGTATCAATGTTTTTCCTTCACAATCCTCGCTCGATCATCAAACTCGTTTTGTACTCGCCAGTAAACTCTCACTCTTCATTCATCACTTACGCTTCCAACTTGGCTCGAAAATGATCTGGTGCATGCATGCGAAGCAAGAGATGAGATGAGTCGCTTTCAACCGCACTCTTTGTTGACATGCGTATTACAAGCTCCTGAAGTCCTGTAAGACTTAAGACACAAGTAAGTAAGACTTTGGGCACAACTATGTTCCGGGACCCTAAAGTCTTTTGACTCTCCCTATATATTGAGAAGGGGCGCTGCCCCCAAGTCAGTTCCTTTGGTGATACTCTGTTCTTTGTTTTCTTCCTCTTGTGAAGGCTGCGAGAGCCTCCTTCCTTGTTAGAAGGTTTTCCTCTCCTGTTGGAGTGGTGCTATGAGTTGGGTTCTTGCTGCCATACATCGTGACAAGAGCTTGAGTGAAAGAATTAGAGATTGGAGGCATACAGAGGACTCAGATTGCAAGTAGAGGTGTTGCAATTTCTGCACATGGAGATTTTTTCTGCAATTGCAAGTGGAGGTGCTGCAATTTCTGCACATGGAGATTTTTCTGGAGGCGAAAATCTTAATAGGCGTCCTTGCTGTTTGGAGCTACTTCTGAAGGTCCAGACATCATTTTCCTGGTGCAGCAAGGAATGACAGCATTGGTGACAAGTTCTTAATTCTTGAATTGTCTCTCTACTGTGTTTGTTGTGTGTCTTTTGAGATTTTTCACAAATCGACTCGGTCAACAAGCTTTCACTGCGTTTTTTATGAGCTTCTACTCATTTTTAGCCAAAACGGGTGAAATCATCCCAATACCAAGAGAACTTTTTCTGGAGTCATTCCGAGCTACTTCATTTTAGAACACACAGTCAACCGTCTTTGACCACGTATTTGAGGATGTAAACGACATTTTTTAGACATTCTGACAATTTGGGACACACAGAGCTACGTCCACACCTATCTAAATAACCTTAGAATCGACATTTCTATCACCGTGAAATTTCGGTCTATTCAGAGACACGGTCTGTTCAGAGACACTATCTGTATCTTTGTTTCTTACGTCTAATCCATCGTGAGTAGAATAGGTATTGTTTCAGTCATTACTGGTGAAACTTTAGACAAAAGCAACTACTCCATATGAAAATATCGCATATCCGCCTTCTTGAAAGGTCAAAGCCTGTTTGGCTTGATCACAAGGACAGATGCGAAATCCGTTGGAGCTTATACAGATCCTGATGTAGATGCATGGAACAAACGAGCTTGTCAAGCTGTGCATTATCTTTCTTTGTGTGTCTCACCTTCCATGTTTGGTTACGTACAGTCAGTTGACACCCCCAAGGAGGTCTAGGATGCACTAGCTAATGTTTTCCAGACATCTGCCAAAGCTCGTAAGTTACAACTCAAGCAGCAACTCTTGGATGTTGAGAAGGGTTCATTGAGCATTACAGACTATGTCTACCAAGTGCGAGGTCTAGTCGAGCAGCTTAACAGCATAGGGATGAAAGTCGAGGATGATGATATCATCCTACGCACCATCAATGATCTTGGGAAAGAGTACAAACCTTTCGAGACTTCCATTGCTGTCAAGGATACTTTTCCCAAGATCGATGAGTTGATTCTTATGTTAGTGTCAGAAGAGATTCGTCTTCAGGACAATGGTGGTTCTGTCTCATCACAAGAGCAAGCTTTCTTTGCTGGAGGTAGAGGTAGAGGACGAGGAAAGAGCTTCGGTGGTAGAGATAAGAACCAATTTGGTTCTTCTGGTCGAGGTCAGTTCTCTCAGCAGCAACAGAACTTTCGACCTGACCAACAGCAACAGCAAGCTAAAGGCGGGGGTGAGCAACGGTTCTATGCATACTGCAAAGCCAAAGGTCATGTGATCAAGACCTGCTTCAAGAGACAAGCAGACATCAGGTCTGGCAAGCTTCCACAACAAAATTATGTGTCGACAGAAGAACCTTTTTCAGATGGCAGTCTTCTAACGATGGCACATGTCATGGATTCCATGAGCAATTCTGCTGATGAATGGTTTATTGATTCTGGAGCTTCGAACCACATGACAGCACATGGTGAATGGTTCAGCCAGAAGGAGCCACTGAAGATACCAGCAATAGTCTATACTAGTGATGATACCCAACACAAAATTACACATATGAGTACAGTTCCTCTATCTATTGCATCTTCAAACATTTCTGCTTTGAGAGATGTACTGTATGTGCCCACAATTACTAAGAATCTAGTTTCAATAGGTCAGATGGTGGAGCAGGGTTATCAAGTTCGGTTCAACAGCAAGGGATGTATTGTTGAAACCAGCGATAACAATGTAGTGGTCAGAGGGTCCAGAGTAGGAAGGCTGTTCAGATTGGATGCTGTTCAACCTCAACTTCAAGCTGCAATGTTTGTTCATACCTCTGGAGTCTCAGATTTGGAGATGTGACATAAGAGAGTAGGTCATATGCACTATCAGCGATTGAAGACCTTATCTACGTAAGAGTTAGTTACAGGTCTTCTCAAGTTCACATCTCCTATCCCATCTCAGATTTGTGAAGCTTGTTAGTTTGACAAGCAGACTAGGCAGCCATTTCGTCATCAGAGCACTAGAGCCTCCAGGGTGTTGGAATTGATACATTCTGATGTATGGATTGCATCTCAAGCAAGCTTGAATAGTTCTCAGTACTTAGATACGTTCATAGATGCCTTCTCGCGATTTACTTGGGTCTACTTCCTCAAGGCCAAGTCAGACGTCTTTGATGTGTTCCAATCATTCAAGTAGTATAACCATTGCATCCTACGGCTCCGTTGGGATGGAGAAGAGTTCATCTCTCGCCACTTTGATACCTTTTGCAAGAGCATGGGATGAAGAGAGAGGTCACGTGCAGCTACAGCCCGCAACATAATGGTGTAGTAGAGAGGAAGAACAGACATATTGCAAAGTCAGCACGTGCGATGCTGAATGAGGGTCTATGCCTAAGTGTTATTGGACTGAAGTTGTTGTCTGTGCTGTCAACCTCATGAACCGTGCACCAACTGCAACGGTACATAAGAAGACCCCCTACGAGGTATTGGTAGGCAAGAAACTAGACCTCTCATATCTCAAAGTGTTTGGTTCTATATGTTTTGTACATGTATCAAATGAAAGACGCAGCAAGCTGGATCCGAAAGCTGAGAAGTGTATCTTCTTAGGTTATGCTTCTGATACGAAGAGATATAGGTATTATATTTCAACTTCGAGGAGACTGCTCATCAGTAGAGATGTTGTTTTTGCTGAGCTGTTATCTTGATATCAGATTACGTCAGGTTCTGTTGCTTGTTTCATCTGTTCTATCCTTTGTCCTGTCACACCACAAGTATCCCATTATTTGTGTGCGTGCTTATATAAATTTCATTAGGTATGACTATCTTATAGGTTACTCTAGTTCGAAGATCTAAATCTAGAGTGATCAAAACTAGTCATAACTAGCTGAGATAGTTATAACTAAGTTAGGGAAACTATTAGAGGTTTCACTATGGCACTATGTGACAAGTGCGGAGCTCTAAATATGCTTCTCAAAAGTATGTAACTTTGTTGACCATCGCTGATTGGATGCATGATGAAAAGTCATGCACAAAGATCTAGAGATGTTCCTCAAAAGACGTATTAGTTTGTTGTCGTCTTCCGATTGGATAGTTTGGAAAGTTAACACTTAACAAAAGCTAAAGTAGGAGAATCTCTTACTTTTGTAAAGTAGAACAAGTAATGTGTGTGCTATTCTTAAAGGCTTAGTAGCCTTTAGAAGTTTTACTATTTTGGATTGCGCACTTACCATGAGGTAAGGTAACTTAGTGAAAGTTACCACGGTAAGAAGTTGTAGAGTATATAAGGAGGAGTTGAGAAGGTGGAAGACACTCTCATTTTCCTGTCTATAAGTAAAGTGAGCATTGGAGACCTTGGGAGTCCTTGAGTACTACTATGTGATGCAATGTGGAGGACGGGGTTAGAACTTGTTTGCAGGAACGCTATTAGAGGGACCGATGTGACCATACGGGTCAGAGTGTTGAGTGAAGTGAGCATGGGTATGATAGAATCTTTGTAATTAAGGTGCACTAGTAATCCTAGTCATCTGAGGTACCCCTGGGTGAGAGACAGGCCGGCTTACATTTTGGTTCCGTTGCCGGGACCTCGATACAAAGATTCGTATTTAGTCGTTAGTACAGTTCATGTCTGTTTTTGAGCATGAGTTCAGAACCTTTGTTCATACACCATGTTATAGAGGGCAAGATAAGCTTTCCAATAAGCTTGATATCTCCAAGAGATCAATTGTGAGGAGAGAGTTATGTCTTTCGGAAGTTAAGGAGGTTTTTCGGTATCAAATAGTGAGCTCTCGGGAAGGAGTTTACAGTCAGTTTCATATTTTCAGTTTTTAGAGTTAGACCTTGAAATCTTCCATGCTGATAGCTTGCAAGATAAGCTATCTAGGCACCCAAATCATGCGTGAATTGATCGAGTAGAACTGGAGTTATGGCATTCGAAGTGAAGGGGGGTCAAATTTGTTATATCGCTTGCTGAAGTAAAAGAGTGAAAGAATTTCAGAATTCTTGAGAGGGTTATGTGTGAAGCCTTGGTTTTTCGTTTTTGTTAATTAATTGATTAGTTGTAAAGTAAATAAGAAGAATAGATGATAGAAGATAACCGATATGAGTAGAATAGTGTTAATTAGAAGTTTAGAGAAGAATCTCAGTTCTGGAGGAATTTATCGAATCTATGGAGACACTGAAAGATGATTTTCTCATAGATGAATTCCTCGGGCGAAGACCTTTCTAACGGTATGTTGTGCGAGGCAATCGGAGACCGAACGACGAAGTTACAGTCGACGGAAGAATGTCAGTCGTCAAGAGGAAAACCCTAACTTCGGCTCGTGCAGGAAAGCCTATCGCGGGATATAAGCAAGGTAACAAGTTGTTTACTTTACTCTTTTACTATTCCCAGAGCGAGCGATAGCAGGGCGCAGAGAGCCGCATTTACCGAACGCCGAAGTACGTCAGTTACGGGCGAGGAAGCCAATTCGTGAGTTACGGCGAGGAAGCCAATTTGCGAGGAAGTACGTCAGTTACGGGCGAGGAAGAGATTGCAGCGAAGAATCCGTTTGTAGCGAAGATCGTTGCAGTGATCCTAGGGATGCGCGGGATGCAGACGACTAAGGCGCCGAGGCTCCGAGCCTTTGAAGTTAATCGACTAGCTCTTCGCCGCTATGACAAGGAGCTCGAGGAGATGGGGTTGGCATTCCTCTTACTTCCTTGGTGGGGAATGGTCTCTTCCAAATTGGTACATGAGTTGAAGGTTTGTAAGCAGCATCCGGCCGATAACAACTATGGGCGACCGTGTAACTGGACCGAAGATCACTGGTCCGGCGTCTTGGGGACTGACGATGCAGGCAGAGAAGGCGATCTTCTCTTCGATAGTGTGTCCGCCGCTGCTTCACCCGAAGCAGTGAAGAACTTCCCGAATCTCTTCAGGGAATTGCCTCAAGGGAGGAATGGTTACAGAACGGGCGATTACTGCGAGCCAAAGAAGAGAGAAGTAGCAGATGCGATTATGGCGATCTTCAGGCCAAGAAGAACAACGTACATGTCGAATTGGCAGATCAACTTCATTGAGCAGCTCTTCGCCGGAAGAAGAGCACATTGGGCGAGGATCATCCACCGACATGTGCTGAAGCTTTGGAACGCGAATGACTTGGCGTACATAGGACCCTTTGTATCGGTGTTCTATATGGGGATGGGGTTGCTATCTGAGGCACAACAGACGAAGTTAGGCTTTACCGCAATTACCGAGGAAGATGAATTCCAAGTGATACAGACTCCAGCCCGAGATGTAAATCTCGAGAAGTTCTTCGATGAAGTCATCGCCGAAGAGCCGAGGACCGAAGTAGCAATGGAAACAACGCCGAGGCAGGAGGCATCGACTTCAACACCAGCTGCAGAGAAGACGCCCGAAGCAGTTACTCCGGCCGAAGATGATGATGTAGTAGAGGTATCTCCTCCAGTGCGCAGAAGTGGGAGGAAGAAACCTCTGGAAGAGACACCGAGGTCGACACAGAAGTCGCGGAAGAAGATGAAGATGACAAGGACCGTTCGCGCCGATGACGAGCCAGTAGAAGAAGAAGCGATTGAGGAAGCTGACGAAGTTGACACTCCTCGAGCGGAGAAGAGCGTGGATACTTCACCAAAGACTAATTTTGCTCTATCGGCAATGAGGGAGGTAGACCAGCTTGTCTCTTCGGCGAAGTATGTGCAGGAGGTGGTCGCACCCCTGTTGTACAGCTTAGAGGGAAACCGCGGGACATACGAAGAAGTGGTCGGCCGGAAGCTGAACCTAGCAGAGTTGGTACAGACGATGCACTTCGGCCGAGGGAACTGGAAGGAGGAGAAGGACAACTTACGAGCAGCTCTCCTCATGGCGCAGAAGGAGACCCAGGCGAAGATGGAGGAGTTGAAGAACGAGAAAGCGGAGAAAGAGGTTCTTCTTCGGCAGAAGTTGGATAGAGAGAAGGAACATGAGAAGGTTCTTTCTTTGACGAAGAAGGAGTTGGACGAGGTACGACTTCAACGGGACAGGAACCTGGATGTCGTCGCACAGATGACAAAGGAGAACGAGGATCTAAAGCAGCGAGTCATCAAGGCCGAGGAGCTGAGTGCTCAACTTCGGAGTAGGGTCGAGCCGGTGTTGAAGAACTACTTCGCCGTTGAGCTAGACACCGAAGAACTGAGTTTTCTTCGTCAGGTTAGAGAGGAGTTCTTAGCTGCAGATGCGGAGGGTACTTCAGCTAGGAACCGGGTAGCTAGGCTAGGACAGCGAGTAGTTAGAGAGCTTAGGGAGGTTAGAGCAACCGTAGAGTTCTCAGTTTGTGAGATAGGAAGAGAGCTAGCGGTAGAAAGTGGTGTCGTTTCGGACACAGGACCTTCATCCGGCGGACCAGAAGTAGTCCCGACTTCTTAGGAAGAAGATCCGTCATCTTCGGGAAAATCTGTATATAAGCGTTGTGTTGTTCGTATTCAGGACCTCTATGTGTTTTATCATTTTTGAGTTTTCTATTTCCTGAGTTTACGGAGCCATTGAGTGTTTTGTCTTCTGCGAAAGATTTACCTACGAAGTATCGTAGTTTGCTGTGGTAGGAATTAGTCTGGGTGCCGAAGAATTTGCTGTTGACATTTGAAATCAGAGTAGAACGTTTACGGCGAGGACTGAGAATAGACCAGCATCTGCGGAGTTAGTTTACTACGAAGACAGTTTTGGGCGAAGTTGACTTTGGAAGAAGTTGTTCTTTGGTAGAACACTTAGGAAGAAGTTCAATCTGGTTCTTCGGCGGAAGAAGAGTCTTCTTCGCCAGAGATTTCCGAGAGCAGTAGTAGTGAAAGTAACTCAGTGTGAAGATATTTAGCATTTATGTTGTTAGAGGCTACTTAGTAGCACTTCAGCAGTACTTCCTCGTGTGACATTTCCGTCCGTGGCTCTGTTTCTCTGTTGTTTATCTGTTTCTTGAGGTCCCTGACCTGTTCAGTACCTGTTATGTTTGTTTGTCAGGATTATCAACTCTGTCTTGTTGGATAGATCTGAGTTTGATCTCTACCGGGACTGATTTCTGCCCGTGAGAATAAAAGACAACTATAAAGAATCACCTTTGTCACGTGTTTACTACTTTTGGATGATCTTTACTTGCATCTCTGTGGGTTCGATCCTTAAATTACTACTTTCGAGCATCTTTTGGTTTTCTTGTGTGTTACATATAGGAGACTGAATAAATTTTGGCGCCGCTGCCGGGGATGCGAATGCTGAAATTATCCAAGATCAGTGAACAGAAGTCCAGAGACATGTATGTCGACGGGCAAGCCTGATCCTCCTGGAAACGTGCAATCTGAGAGAGACAGGAGGCGAGAAAGACGAGCAGAATATCGAGAACAAATTCTGGAAGAAGCTCGTCGGTTGAAAGAAGAGCATAAGAAGAGAGAACGAGGTTGGAGAACACCTAACTCAAAAGAATGGAAGAGGAAGGAACCAAGCCTTGGTGAATCAAGTTCACCCCGGACACCAAAGTCATTACCTCCAACCCCTTTCGAATCTGCTCAAAGAGAACTTGACTTCGAAGAAGTTACCACTCGGCTAAGTGCTGAGAACGAACATCCAGAAAGTGAAGTAGGGTGGAAACCTTTCCCCGAAGTCAATACTGTTTTATATCCGCAGTTGTTTACTCCTGACCCAGAGGTAGGAAGTGCTTCTGCAGATCAAGATCAGTTTACTTCTTCGAATGAAGAAGCTGCAACTAAGGCAGTAGAAGCTGTTACTACCTTAGTGGAACTTTTACAGGCGCAGGAACTTATCCCTCAAGCACTGGTGCGGGAAATCCTTCCGTTAACTCCAGTGACTCAGAAGGACAGCGCTGCTCCTTACTTACAGCCAACCACAGGACCGTCCATATTCAAGAAGAGACAAGCCCAAGCAGCTGCTGCTGCGGGTATTGCCCCTGCTGTCCTCGTTCAAGCTGCAGTACCAGCGCCGATTCCAGCTCCTGCCAAGATAGCAACTCAAGTTCCAAGGGCTCCTTTTGTTCGAAGTATGGCAGGCCAACCCATCACGAAACATGGTTACCCAAAGTTCAGAGGAGGATCTTCAGATGACGATGAGGATGCAGATGCTTACATTAAATTGTTTGAATCTGTATCTGTCACTAATAAGGAAGATGCTGAACCAGATCGGCTGCGAATCTTTCCGAGTCTTCTCAGGAAGAGAGCACGCAGCTGGTACAATCATGCAAATAGAGTACCAGGAGACATCGATACTTGGGACAAGCTGAGGACAAAGTTCTTAGAGCGATTCCGGGAAATTGGGTACAATCGTCAAGTTCTGGGAAAGCTGACCAGACTGATCAGAGGAAAGAAAGAGAGCTTAAAAGATTATGTTCAAAGATTCTACAATCTACTGGACAGAATACCGAGGATGGGTACAGCCAACCCATACTCTATGGATCAAGCCACAGAATGGCTAGTTACAGGCTTACCGATTGAGATGGAGATCTGGTGTCGCAGAGGAAAGATGGACGCCATCGAAGAGGTTGTTGCCTCAGCAGAAGCATTTGAAGCGTCCACCCTCGGAAGTAAAGGAGGATGGATAAAAGGGAAGAAGAAAGGGAAGAGAGAAAGGAAGGAAGGTAAAACGACTCGGAGGAAGAAGTAGAAGAAGGGTCGCAGAGAACCTTCTTCCTCCGAGGAATCTTCTGACGATGAGTCTTCTTCGGCCGAAGCCGAAGAGTCTTCATCGGCGAGTTCATCTTCTTCGAGCGAAGAAGAACGAAGAATGAAACGTAGTTCTTCGTCCAAGGAAAAGAAAAGCTCGAAGGAAAAGAAGGGGAAGAAAAAGGGAGATAGTAATCAACTCATGGAGGAGATGATAAAAGGGTTTGCGGATTTGAAAGTGCAGATGATAGGGACTCCTGACAGGAGGAAGTCACCTTCGGCATCACGACCGAGCTTATGGTGTACGACCTGTGGGAAACAAGGGCATGCCAATACAGAGTGTACAAACGCCAGGTCATTTCAGGCGTCACATGTAGAATGGGCACCCGCATTCGAGTCGTATTACAGCTCATTTTTTATAGAGACTCCAGATGATGTGTATGGAGTACAGTCCATACCACAAGCAACACCACCCCAATCTCCCAGACCTCCTCAACCTTCTCCGATTACCCCGATCCAACCCATATCCATCTCTAGATTTGTACCAAGAGAGAGAGCACAAAATGTGTCTCAGAAACACTTAATGACTCCAGCAGGAGCCAATAAACCACCACCCCATGGGTCTTGTTTCAATTGTGGTAGTACAGAACATTGGTCACCCAATTGTCCACATCCGAAGAAGCACCTAGGCTATGTAGCACTGTGTGCAAAATGTCATCAACCAGGGCACGCCACGGCAGATTGTACCAATCCACCAGTGGAGAAGAGAGGGGTTCGCTTTGATCCCAAAACAGAACGTCCTGGAGAAGCTCAACTGCACAAGGTAGACTTGGAAGAATGGAAAGCCGCTGGAGATGAAGGATGGCCACCAGAAGAAACTTGGGTTTGTAAAGTGGACACCAGAAGCTCTTTCAAGACCAAGCGAAAGGCAGAAGAAGCGCCCATAAAGACTCAATCGAAGAAAGAGCTGAAGAAGCAGAAGAAGGCTGCGGAGAAAGCCAAGAAGAAGATTGTTGAGGAGGAAACTGAAGAAGAGGAAGAAGAAATACTGAAGAGCGTAAATCCTCCGAGACTACCAGTTGACATTACGGACGAAGTCCGCGAACTCCTGAAGAAGGAGTTACTACGAGCAGGAACTTCGGCAAGAGAAGCTGATACAACTTCGGCCGAAGTACCAGAACAATCAACTTCGTCCGTACCCAAGATTTTCCGTTCTTCGGCTACTGAAGACAAGACTGCAGCCAAGAACGAGAAGGTTCCGAAGAAGCACAGTCGACCGGACCCTATGAAGAAAGAACCTGTGGCAGTACCACACTATGATGTGGTAGCTGATCTAGAAACACAGAAGGCTAACATAAGTTTCAAACAGCTGATTGAAGATAACAAAATTTACAGAAAATTGTTACTTCAAGCACTGAAGAAACCCACTAAAGCAAGAAGATCAAAGTTGCCTTCTCTGTTTCACATCGAGGCAGAAGACCTGGGATCTCCAGAAGTGGAAGTGGAGGTTGCAGGCTGTGTAATTAGGAAAGTGCCAATTGACTCGGGGTCAGGAGTCAACATAATGACAGAAGACACGGCACACGCGTTGGGTTTCAGCAAGTTTGAAGAAACTCAGCGGGTGTTACGACTGGCAGATCAAACGAGAAGACGACCACTTGGGTTACTGCGCAACATCCCCACCTTAATAGGCGGAATTTCTTTTAAACTTACTTATGTTGTGCTGCGCCCTTTGGTTAAATCTGGTTATCAAATTTTGATTGGGAGGCCATGGTTGTATGGTGCCAAGGTACTAACAGATTGGTACCGGCACCGTTTACAGTTCAAAGATCCACAGAAACCAACTGATAAGGCTGTGATGGTTTCTTGGAAGAAGATAACACATCAGGGCGAAACAGAGTCGACTGATGAAGGTTACACTTCAGGATCTGATTCATCAACAAGTAGCGCAGGAGAAAGGAAAGGAGACCCTTATTCGATGGTCAACTATCTACAGTGCTATGAAATTGATGAAGAAGAAGATATGAACGAGGCCGAATAGCAATCACAGCTAGGTCACGGGAGTGCAGAGACCAGTCATACAGATGGTATAGTCCTTCCAGGAGCATCCCAAGACCTACTAATAAGCGAAGGTAAGAGCCTCAAGATTTCTGTTGTGGTACAAGGAGAAGAGTTGGAAGTGTATCGTCAGATGCTGATCCATTACCAAGATGTCTTCGCCTGGACTGTGGAGGACATGAAGGGGATACCTGCACAGTGGGGAGAACATCGTATCGACCTCATTGAAGGATCAGTACCTGTACGACAAAGGCAGTACCGACTCAACCCAAAATACTCTTTGATGGTTAAAGACGAGATAGATAAGTACCTAAAGGCAGGTATTATTTTTCCTGTGTTAAGCAGCGAATGGGTAGCACCCATAGTAGTGGTACCCAAGAAGCAAACAGGAAAGATAAGAGTCTGTCAAGATTTTAGAAAGCTGAATGCAGCAACCAAGAAGGATCATCACCCTTTACCTTTTACTGATACCATTTTGGATCATGTATCTGGAAAGGAATGTTACAGCTTTTTGGATGGGTTTTCAGGGTACAATCAAGTGTCCATAAGAGAGCAAGATAAGGACAAGACTACCTTTACTACGGATTGGGGCACTTATGCTTATCACAAGATGCCTTTTGGACTATGCAATGCACCAGCTACTTTTCAGAGGATGATGACCTCAATTTTCCAAGATTATTTGCGAAAATTTTTAGAGATCTTTATAGATGATTTTTGTGTTTTTGGCACACGTGAAGAACATGCAGCGTGTTTAGCCAAAACCTTTCAGAAGTGTAGGGAAGCCAGGCTTGCATTACATCCTGAGAAGTGTTTCTTCGTGATGACTGAAGGAATACTTCTTGGACATAGAGTATCAGGTCGAGGCATAGAAGTAGATGTAGAGAAAGTTAGAGTGATACTCTCCTTACAGCCCCCTACTGACATCAGCGAGTTGAGAGCCTTCCTAGGACATGTTGGATATTACAGAAGGTTCATCAAAGATTACGCCATACTTGCTGCGCCACTGACAGAATTGCTGAAGAAGATGACAGAGTACCATTGGCACGAGAAACAGCATGAGGCGTTTGAAACGCTGAAGAAGAAGTTGGCAGAAGCACCTGTCATGCGACCCCCAGACTGGGAGAGACCTTTTCAAGTGTATGTAGATACTTCTGCGTTTGCTATAGGAGTGGTTCTCAGTCAGAAAGATGATGAGAAGAGAGACCACCCAATCTACTATGCGAGTAGACAACTTTCAGCAGCAGAAAAGAACTACACCACTACTGAACGTGAAGCGCTGGGAATGGTGTACTCAGTAAAGAAGTTTAGACATTATCTTCTTGGCTATGAGTTTGTTTTTCATGTGGATCATTATGCATTGAAGCATCTAGTACAGAAGTCAGACTTGTCAGGAAGGATAGCAAGATGGATGTTGTTACTTCAAGAATTCACTTTCACAGTTCAGACCAGACAAGGGATTCATCATGAGAATGCTGATTACTTGTCTCGACTGAGAACGGGAGAACGAGTGGATACAGTGGCAGATGACTTTCCAGATGAGGAATTGTTTCAGCTGACCGTAGCACCTGCTACGAAGTACTATGATCTGTACAGATATTTACAGACTTTGCAGTGCCCAGAAGAAATGGACGCTGAACAGCGAACAGTCTTCATACATCAGGCGGGACCCTACGAGATGAAGAACGGGATATTGTTCAAAAGAGGGCCTGATGAAGAACTTCGAAGATGTCTGGAAGTGCATGAGATACCACAAGTGGTAGGAGCACTACACTCGGAACCTGAAGGTGGACACTATGCGCTGAGAAACACTGTGAAGAAGATCCTCTCAGCTGGATACTGGTGGCCAACGATGTACAAAGATGTTCAGGAGATCATCAAGAAGTGTGATAACTGTCAACGAGTGGGTAAGCCTACGCCAACCACTCAATGGCCGTTACATCCGATACTTCCATTAGCACCATTCGAGAAGTGGGGGATTGATTTTGTAGGACCTATACAACCTGCAACACGCCGCACAAGAAGAAG
Organism: Asterella californica; assembly: GCA_036924285.1. Taxonomy (NCBI): domain Eukaryota; kingdom Viridiplantae; phylum Streptophyta; class Marchantiopsida; order Marchantiales; family Aytoniaceae; genus Asterella; species Asterella californica. Next base: position 25,987,082 of record JAYKYS010000006.1, on the reverse strand, counting down.
GTACATACTGATAGCTACTGATTATGCAACGAAGATGGTTGAAGCAGCAGCTACCAAGAAAGACGATGCAGCCACTGTGGCTGAGTTTCTGTACACACAGATCATTACTCGATATGGATGCCCACTGGAGTTGGTGAGTGACCGAGGTACACATTTTTTAAACAAGATGATAGAAGAACTGACAGAGTACTTTGGTATAAAACACCGGAAGACAACACCGTACAATCCAAAAGCTAACGGATTGACAGAGAAGTCTAATGGAGTGTTGTGCAAGATTCTGAACAAGGTGACAGTGAATCATGCATATGATTGGGATACAAAGTTACCGGCTGTCTTATGGGCATTTCGGAATGCAGAGAAGATTACAACTCGACAAACACCCTTTTTCCTAACATATGGCATGACACCGATTATGCGAGTTGAATTTGATGTGCCTACTTACAGAATCCTGTCTGAAGATAGACTGTCAGTGGAGGAGAGTCAACTGTTACGACTTAAGAGTCTGATGACACTTGAGGAAGACCGTGAAGAGTCTAAACGACTAACGGAGATCATTCAAATGAAGCGGAAAGAGAAGCACGATAAGAAGATCCGCAAAGTGGACATCAAGGATGGAGATTTAGTACTACTGTATGACAGTAGGTACACTAAATTTCCAGGGAAGTTACACTTACGTTGGATGGGTCCTTACAAAGTAACGCGTCGTTATAGTAATGGTTCGGTTCAGTTGGAAGAACTCGATGGAACATTGTTAGCTACCCGAGTCAATGGGTGGAGGATCAAGAGATACTACTCTTAAGTGTTCGCGGGGTCGCTTCACAATTGAGAGGGGGAGTATGTGAAGCCTTGGTTTTTCGTTTTTGTTAATTAATTGATTAGTTGTAAAGTAAATAAGAAGAATAGATGATAGAAGATAACCGATATGAGTAGAATAGTGTTAATTAGAAGTTTAGAGAAGAATCTCAGTTCTGGAGGAATTTATCGAATCTATGGAGACACTGAAAGATGATTTTCTCATAGATGAATTCCTCGGGCGAAGACCTTTCTAACGGTATGTTGTGCGAGGCAATCGGAGACCGAACGACGAAGTTACAGTCGACGGAAGAATGTCAGTCGTCAAGAGGAAAACCCTAACTTCGGCTCGTGCAGGAAAGCCTATCGCGGGATATAAGCAAGGTAACAAGTTGTTTACTTTACTCTTTTACTATTCCCAGAGCGAGCGATAGCAGGGCGCAGAGAGCCGCATTTACCGAACGCCGAAGTACGTCAGTTACGGGCGAGGAAGCCAATTCGTGAGTTACGGCGAGGAAGCCAATTTGCGAGGAAGTACGTCAGTTACGGGCGAGGAAGAGATTGCAGCGAAGAATCCGTTTGTAGCGAAGATCGTTGCAGTGATCCTAGGGATGCGCGGGATGCAGACGACTAAGGCGCCGAGGCTCCGAGCCTTTGAAGTTAATCGACTAGCTCTTCGCCGCTATGACAAGGAGCTCGAGGAGATGGGGTTGGCATTCCTCTTACTTCCTTGGTGGGGAATGGTCTCTTCCAAATTGGTACATGAGTTGAAGGTTTGTAAGCAGCATCCGGCCGATAACAACTATGGGCGACCGTGTAACTGGACCGAAGATCACTGGTCCGGCGTCTTGGGGACTGACGATGCAGGCAGAGAAGGCGATCTTCTCTTCGATAGTGTGTCCGCCGCTGCTTCACCCGAAGCAGTGAAGAACTTCCCGAATCTCTTCAGGGAATTGCCTCAAGGGAGGAATGGTTACAGAACGGGCGATTACTGCGAGCCAAAGAAGAGAGAAGTAGCAGATGCGATTATGGCGATCTTCAGGCCAAGAAGAACAACGTACATGTCGAATTGGCAGATCAACTTCATTGAGCAGCTCTTCGCCGGAAGAAGAGCACATTGGGCGAGGATCATCCACCGACATGTGCTGAAGCTTTGGAACGCGAATGACTTGGCGTACATAGGACCCTTTGTATCGGTGTTCTATATGGGGATGGGGTTGCTATCTGAGGCACAACAGACGAAGTTAGGCTTTACCGCAATTACCGAGGAAGATGAATTCCAAGTGATACAGACTCCAGCCCGAGATGTAAATCTCGAGAAGTTCTTCGATGAAGTCATCGCCGAAGAGCCGAGGACCGAAGTAGCAATGGAAACAACGCCGAGGCAGGAGGCATCGACTTCAACACCAGCTGCAGAGAAGACGCCCGAAGCAGTTACTCCGGCCGAAGATGATGATGTAGTAGAGGTATCTCCTCCAGTGCGCAGAAGTGGGAGGAAGAAACCTCTGGAAGAGACACCGAGGTCGACACAGAAGTCGCGGAAGAAGATGAAGATGACAAGGACCGTTCGCGCCGATGACGAGCCAGTAGAAGAAGAAGCGATTGAGGAAGCTGACGAAGTTGACACTCCTCGAGCGGAGAAGAGCGTGGATACTTCACCAAAGACTAATTTTGCTCTATCGGCAATGAGGGAGGTAGACCAGCTTGTCTCTTCGGCGAAGTATGTGCAGGAGGTGGTCGCACCCCTGTTGTACAGCTTAGAGGGAAACCGCGGGACATACGAAGAAGTGGTCGGCCGGAAGCTGAACCTAGCAGAGTTGGTACAGACGATGCACTTCGGCCGAGGGAACTGGAAGGAGGAGAAGGACAACTTACGAGCAGCTCTCCTCATGGCGCAGAAGGAGACCCAGGCGAAGATGGAGGAGTTGAAGAACGAGAAAGCGGAGAAAGAGGTTCTTCTTCGGCAGAAGTTGGATAGAGAGAAGGAACATGAGAAGGTTCTTTCTTTGACGAAGAAGGAGTTGGACGAGGTACGACTTCAACGGGACAGGAACCTGGATGTCGTCGCACAGATGACAAAGGAGAACGAGGATCTAAAGCAGCGAGTCATCAAGGCCGAGGAGCTGAGTGCTCAACTTCGGAGTAGGGTCGAGCCGGTGTTGAAGAACTACTTCGCCGTTGAGCTAGACACCGAAGAACTGAGTTTTCTTCGTCAGGTTAGAGAGGAGTTCTTAGCTGCAGATGCGGAGGGTACTTCAGCTAGGAACCGGGTAGCTAGGCTAGGACAGCGAGTAGTTAGAGAGCTTAGGGAGGTTAGAGCAACCGTAGAGTTCTCAGTTTGTGAGATAGGAAGAGAGCTAGCGGTAGAAAGTGGTGTCGTTTCGGACACAGGACCTTCATCCGGCGGACCAGAAGTAGTCCCGACTTCTTAGGAAGAAGATCCGTCATCTTCGGGAAAATCTGTATATAAGCGTTGTGTTGTTCGTATTCAGGACCTCTATGTGTTTTATCATTTTTGAGTTTTCTATTTCCTGAGTTTACGGAGCCATTGAGTGTTTTGTCTTCTGCGAAAGATTTACCTACGAAGTATCGTAGTTTGCTGTGGTAGGAATTAGTCTGGGTGCCGAAGAATTTGCTGTTGACATTTGAAATCAGAGTAGAACGTTTACGGCGAGGACTGAGAATAGACCAGCATCTGCGGAGTTAGTTTACTACGAAGACAGTTTTGGGCGAAGTTGACTTTGGAAGAAGTTGTTCTTTGGTAGAACACTTAGGAAGAAGTTCAATCTGGTTCTTCGGCGGAAGAAGAGTCTTCTTCGCCAGAGATTTCCGAGAGCAGTAGTAGTGAAAGTAACTCAGTGTGAAGATATTTAGCATTTATGTTGTTAGAGGCTACTTAGTAGCACTTCAGCAGTACTTCCTCGTGTGACATTTCCGTCCGTGGCTCTGTTTCTCTGTTGTTTATCTGTTTCTTGAGGTCCCTGACCTGTTCAGTACCTGTTATGTTTGTTTGTCAGGATTATCAACTCTGTCTTGTTGGATAGATCTGAGTTTGATCTCTACCGGGACTGATTTCTGCCCGTGAGAATAAAAGACAACTATAAAGAATCACCTTTGTCACGTGTTTACTACTTTTGGATGATCTTTACTTGCATCTCTGTGGGTTCGATCCTTAAATTACTACTTTCGAGCATCTTTTGGTTTTCTTGTGTGTTACATATAGGAGACTGAATAAATTTTGGCGCCGCTGCCGGGGATGCGAATGCTGAAATTATCCAAGATCAGTGAACAGAAGTCCAGAGACATGTATGTCGACGGGCAAGCCTGATCCTCCTGGAAACGTGCAATCTGAGAGAGACAGGAGGCGAGAAAGACGAGCAGAATATCGAGAACAAATTCTGGAAGAAGCTCGTCGGTTGAAAGAAGAGCATAAGAAGAGAGAACGAGGTTGGAGAACACCTAACTCAAAAGAATGGAAGAGGAAGGAACCAAGCCTTGGTGAATCAAGTTCACCCCGGACACCAAAGTCATTACCTCCAACCCCTTTCGAATCTGCTCAAAGAGAACTTGACTTCGAAGAAGTTACCACTCGGCTAAGTGCTGAGAACGAACATCCAGAAAGTGAAGTAGGGTGGAAACCTTTCCCCGAAGTCAATACTGTTTTATATCCGCAGTTGTTTACTCCTGACCCAGAGGTAGGAAGTGCTTCTGCAGATCAAGATCAGTTTACTTCTTCGAATGAAGAAGCTGCAACTAAGGCAGTAGAAGCTGTTACTACCTTAGTGGAACTTTTACAGGCGCAGGAACTTATCCCTCAAGCACTGGTGCGGGAAATCCTTCCGTTAACTCCAGTGACTCAGAAGGACAGCGCTGCTCCTTACTTACAGCCAACCACAGGACCGTCCATATTCAAGAAGAGACAAGCCCAAGCAGCTGCTGCTGCGGGTATTGCCCCTGCTGTCCTCGTTCAAGCTGCAGTACCAGCGCCGATTCCAGCTCCTGCCAAGATAGCAACTCAAGTTCCAAGGGCTCCTTTTGTTCGAAGTATGGCAGGCCAACCCATCACGAAACATGGTTACCCAAAGTTCAGAGGAGGATCTTCAGATGACGATGAGGATGCAGATGCTTACATTAAATTGTTTGAATCTGTATCTGTCACTAATAAGGAAGATGCTGAACCAGATCGGCTGCGAATCTTTCCGAGTCTTCTCAGGAAGAGAGCACGCAGCTGGTACAATCATGCAAATAGAGTACCAGGAGACATCGATACTTGGGACAAGCTGAGGACAAAGTTCTTAGAGCGATTCCGGGAAATTGGGTACAATCGTCAAGTTCTGGGAAAGCTGACCAGACTGATCAGAGGAAAGAAAGAGAGCTTAAAAGATTATGTTCAAAGATTCTACAATCTACTGGACAGAATACCGAGGATGGGTACAGCCAACCCATACTCTATGGATCAAGCCACAGAATGGCTAGTTACAGGCTTACCGATTGAGATGGAGATCTGGTGTCGCAGAGGAAAGATGGACGCCATCGAAGAGGTTGTTGCCTCAGCAGAAGCATTTGAAGCGTCCACCCTCGGAAGTAAAGGAGGATGGATAAAAGGGAAGAAGAAAGGGAAGAGAGAAAGGAAGGAAGATAAAACGACTCGGAGGAAGAAGTAGAAGAAGGGTCGCAGAGAACCTTCTTCCTCCGAGGAATCTTCTGACGATGAGTCTTCTTCGGCCGAAGCCGAAGAGTCTTCATCGGCGAGTTCATCTTCTTCGAGCGAAGAAGAACGAAGAATGAAACGTAGTTCTTCGTCCAAGGAAAAGAAAAGCTCGAAGGAAAAGAAGGGGAAGAAAAAGGGAGATAGTAATCAACTCATGGAGGAGATGATAAAAGGGTTTGCGGATTTGAAAGTGCAGATGATAGGGACTCCTGACAGGAGGAAGTCACCTTCGGCATCACGACCGAGCTTATGGTGTACGACCTGTGGGAAACAAGGGCATGCCAATACAGAGTGTACAAACGCCAGGTCATTTCAGGCGTCACATGTAGAATGGGCACCCGCATTCGAGTCGTATTACAGCTCATTTTTTATAGAGACTCCAGATGATGTGTATGGAGTACAGTCCATACCACAAGCAACACCACCCCAATCTCCCAGACCTCCTCAACCTTCTCCGATTACCCCGATCCAACCCATATCCATCTCTAGATTTGTACCAAGAGAGAGAGCACAAAATGTGTCTCAGAAACACTTAATGACTCCAGCAGGAGCCAATAAACCACCACCCCATGGGTCTTGTTTCAATTGTGGTAGTACAGAACATTGGTCACCCAATTGTCCACATCCGAAGAAGCACCTAGGCTATGTAGCACTGTGTGCAAAATGTCATCAACCAGGGCACGCCACGGCAGATTGTACCAATCCACCAGTGGAGAAGAGAGGGGTTCGCTTTGATCCCAAAACAGAACGTCCTGGAGAAGCTCAACTGCACAAGGTAGACTTGGAAGAATGGAAAGCCGCTGGAGATGAAGGATGGCCACCAGAAGAAACTTGGGTTTGTAAAGTGGACACCAGAAGCTCTTTCAAGACCAAGCGAAAGGCAGAAGAAGCGCCCATAAAGACTCAATCGAAGAAAGAGCTGAAGAAGCAGAAGAAGGCTGCGGAGAAAGCCAAGAAGAAGATTGTTGAGGAGGAAACTGAAGAAGAGGAAGAAGAAATACTGAAGAGCGTAAATCCTCCGAGACTACCAGTTGACATTACGGACGAAGTCCGCGAACTCCTGAAGAAGGAGTTACTACGAGCAGGAACTTCGGCAAGAGAAGCTGATACAACTTCGGCCGAAGTACCAGAACAATCAACTTCGTCCGTACCCAAGATTTTCCGTTCTTCGGCTACTGAAGACAAGACTGCAGCCAAGAACGAGAAGGTTCCGAAGAAGCACAGTCGACCGGACCCTATGAAGAAAGAACCTGTGGCAGTACCACACTATGATGTGGTAGCTGATCTAGAAACACAGAAGGCTAACATAAGTTTCAAACAGCTGATTGAAGATAACAAAATTTACAGAAAATTGTTACTTCAAGCACTGAAGAAACCCACTAAAGCAAGAAGATCAAAGTTGCCTTCTCTGTTTCACATCGAGGCAGAAGACCTGGGATCTCCAGAAGTGGAAGTGGAGGTTGCAGGCTGTGTAATTAGGAAAGTGCCAATTGACTCGGGGTCAGGAGTCAACATAATGACAGAAGACACGGCACACGCGTTGGGTTTCAGCAAGTTTGAAGAAACTCAGCGGGTGTTACGACTGGCAGATCAAACGAGAAGACGACCACTTGGGTTACTGCGCAACATCCCCACCTTAATAGGCGGAATTTCTTTTAAACTTACTTATGTTGTGCTGCGCCCTTTGGTTAAATCTGGTTATCAAATTTTGATTGGGAGGCCATGGTTGTATGGTGCCAAGGTACTAACAGATTGGTACCGGCACCGTTTACAGTTCAAAGATCCACAGAAACCAACTGATAAGGCTGTGATGGTTTCTTGGAAGAAGATAACACATCAGGGCGAAACAGAGTCGACTGATGAAGGTTACACTTCAGGATCTGATTCATCAACAAGTAGCGCAGGAGAAAGGAAAGGAGACCCTTATTCGATGGTCAACTATCTACAGTGCTATGAAATTGATGAAGAAGAAGATATGAACGAGGCCGAATAGCAATCACAGCTAGGTCACGGGAGTGCAGAGACCAGTCATACAGATGGTATAGTCCTTCCAGGAGCATCCCAAGACCTACTAATAAGCGAAGGTAAGAGCCTCAAGATTTCTGTTGTGGTACAAGGAGAAGAGTTGGAAGTGTATCGTCAGATGCTGATCCATTACCAAGATGTCTTCGCCTGGACTGTGGAGGACATGAAGGGGATACCTGCACAGTGGGGAGAACATCGTATCGACCTCATTGAAGGATCAGTACCTGTACGACAAAGGCAGTACCGACTCAACCCAAAATACTCTTTGATGGTTAAAGACGAGATAGATAAGTACCTAAAGGCAGGTATTATTTTTCCTGTGTTAAGCAGCGAATGGGTAGCACCCATAGTAGTGGTACCCAAGAAGCAAACAGGAAAGATAAGAGTCTGTCAAGATTTTAGAAAGCTGAATGCAGCAACCAAGAAGGATCATCACCCTTTACCTTTTACTGATACCATTTTGGATCATGTATCTGGAAAGGAATGTTACAGCTTTTTGGATGGGTTTTCAGGGTACAATCAAGTGTCCATAAGAGAGCAAGATAAGGACAAGACTACCTTTACTACGGATTGGGGCACTTATGCTTATCACAAGATGCCTTTTGGACTATGCAATGCACCAGCTACTTTTCAGAGGATGATGACCTCAATTTTCCAAGATTATTTGCGAAAATTTTTAGAGATCTTTATAGATGATTTTTGTGTTTTTGGCACACGTGAAGAACATGCAGCGTGTTTAGCCAAAACCTTTCAGAAGTGTAGGGAAGCCAGGCTTGCATTACATCCTGAGAAGTGTTTCTTCGTGATGACTGAAGGAATACTTCTTGGACATAGAGTATCAGGTCGAGGCATAGAAGTAGATGTAGAGAAAGTTAGAGTGATACTCTCCTTACAGCCCCCTACTGACATCAGCGAGTTGAGAGCCTTCCTAGGACATGTTGGATATTACAGAAGGTTCATCAAAGATTACGCCATACTTGCTGCGCCACTGACAGAATTGCTGAAGAAGATGACAGAGTACCATTGGCACGAGAAACAGCATGAGGCGTTTGAAACGCTGAAGAAGAAGTTGGCAGAAGCACCTGTCATGCGACCCCCAGACTGGGAGAGACCTTTTCAAGTGTATGTAGATACTTCTGCGTTTGCTATAGGAGTGGTTCTCAGTCAGAAAGATGATGAGAAGAGAGACCACCCAATCTACTATGCGAGTAGACAACTTTCAGCAGCAGAAAAGAACTACACCACTACTGAACGTGAAGCGCTGGGAATGGTGTACTCAGTAAAGAAGTTTAGACATTATCTTCTTGGCTATGAGTTTGTTTTTCATGTGGATCATTATGCATTGAAGCATCTAGTACAGAAGTCAGACTTGTCAGGAAGGATAGCAAGATGGATGTTGTTACTTCAAGAATTCACTTTCACAGTTCAGACCAGACAAGGGATTCATCATGAGAATGCTGATTACTTGTCTCGACTGAGAACGGGAGAACGAGTGGATACAGTGGCAGATGACTTTCCAGATGAGGAATTGTTTCAGCTGACCGTAGCACCTGCTACGAAGTACTATGATCTGTACAGATATTTACAGACTTTGCAGTGCCCAGAAGAAATGGACGCTGAACAGCGAACAGTCTTCATACATCAGGCGGGACCCTACGAGATGAAGAACGGGATATTGTTCAAAAGAGGGCCTGATGAAGAACTTCGAAGATGTCTGGAAGTGCATGAGATACCACAAGTGGTAGGAGCACTACACTCGGAACCTGAAGGTGGACACTATGCGCTGAGAAACACTGTGAAGAAGATCCTCTCAGCTGGATACTGGTGGCCAACGATGTACAAAGATGTTCAGGAGATCATCAAGAAGTGTGATAACTGTCAACGAGTGGGTAAGCCTACGCCAACCACTCAATGGCCGTTACATCCGATACTTCCATTAGCACCATTCGAGAAGTGGGGGATTGATTTTGTAGGACCTATACAACCTGCAACACGCCGCACAAGAAGAAGGTACATACTGATAGCTACTGATTATGCAACGAAGATGGTTGAAGCAGCAGCTACCAAGAAAGACGATGCAGCCACTGTGGCTGAGTTTCTGTACACACAGATCATTACTCGATATGGATGCCCACTGGAGTTGGTGAGTGACCGAGGTACACATTTTTTAAACAAGATGATAGAAGAACTGACAGAGTACTTTGGTATAAAACACCGGAAGACAACACCGTACAATCCAAAAGCTAACGGATTGACAGAGAAGTCTAATGGAGTGTTGTGCAAGATTCTGAACAAGGTGACAGTGAATCATGCATATGATTGGGATACAAAGTTACCGGCTGTCTTATGGGCATTTCGGAATGCAGAGAAGATTACAACTCGACAAACACCCTTTTTCCTAACATATGGCATGACACCGATTATGCGAGTTGAATTTGATGTGCCTACTTACAGAATCCTGTCTGAAGATAGACTGTCAGTGGAGGAGAGTCAACTGTTACGACTTAAGAGTCTGATGACACTTGAGGAAGACCGTGAAGAGTCTAAACGACTAACGGAGATCATTCAAATGAAGCGGAAAGAGAAGCACGATAAGAAGATCCGCAAAGTGGACATCAAGGATGGAGATTTAGTACTACTGTATGACAGTAGGTACACTAAATTTCCAGGGAAGTTACACTTACGTTGGATGGGTCCTTACAAAGTAACGCGTCGTTATAGTAATGGTTCGGTTCAGTTGGAAGAACTCGATGGAACATTGTTAGCTACCCGAGTCAATGGGTGGAGGATCAAGAGATACTACTCTTAAGTGTTCGCGGGGTCGCTTCACAATTGAGAGGGGGAGTATGTGAAGCCTTGGTTTTTCGTTTTTGTTAATTAATTGATTAGTTGTAAAGTAAATAAGAAGAATAGATGATAGAAGATAACCGATATGAGTAGAATAGTGTTAATTAGAAGTTTAGAGAAGAATCTCAGTTCTGGAGGAATTTATCGAATCTATGGAGACACTGAAAGATGATTTTCTCATAGATGAATTCCTCGGGCGAAGACCTTTCTAACGGTATGTTGTGCGAGGCAATCGGAGACCGAACGACGAAGTTACAGTCGACGGAAGAATGTCAGTCGTCAAGAGGAAAACCCTAACTTCGGCTCGTGCAGGAAAGCCTATCGCGGGATATAAGCAAGGTAACAAGTTGTTTACTTTACTCTTTTACTATTCCCAGAGCGAGCGATAGCAGGGCGCAGAGAGCCGCATTTACCGAACGCCGAAGTACGTCAGTTACGGGCGAGGAAGCCAATTCGTGAGTTACGGCGAGGAAGCCAATTTGCGAGGAAGTACGTCAGTTACGGGCGAGGAAGAGATTGCAGCGAAGAATCCGTTTGTAGCGAAGATCGTTGCAGTGATCCTAGGGATGCGCGGGATGCAGACGACTAAGGCGCCGAGGCTCCGAGCCTTTGAAGTTAATCGACTAGCTCTTCGCCGCTATGACAAGGAGCTCGAGGAGATGGGGTTGGCATTCCTCTTACTTCCTTGGTGGGGAATGGTCTCTTCCAAATTGGTACATGAGTTGAAGGTTTGTAAGCAGCATCCGGCCGATAACAACTATGGGCGACCGTGTAACTGGACCGAAGATCACTGGTCCGGCGTCTTGGGGACTGACGATGCAGGCAGAGAAGGCGATCTTCTCTTCGATAGTGTGTCCGCCGCTGCTTCACCCGAAGCAGTGAAGAACTTCCCGAATCTCTTCAGGGAATTGCCTCAAGGGAGGAATGGTTACAGAACGGGCGATTACTGCGAGCCAAAGAAGAGAGAAGTAGCAGATGCGATTATGGCGATCTTCAGGCCAAGAAGAACAACGTACATGTCGAATTGGCAGATCAACTTCATTGAGCAGCTCTTCGCCGGAAGAAGAGCACATTGGGCGAGGATCATCCACCGACATGTGCTGAAGCTTTGGAACGCGAATGACTTGGCGTACATAGGACCCTTTGTATCGGTGTTCTATATGGGGATGGGGTTGCTATCTGAGGCACAACAGACGAAGTTAGGCTTTACCGCAATTACCGAGGAAGATGAATTCCAAGTGATACAGACTCCAGCCCGAGATGTAAATCTCGAGAAGTTCTTCGATGAAGTCATCGCCGAAGAGCCGAGGACCGAAGTAGCAATGGAAACAACGCCGAGGCAGGAGGCATCGACTTCAACACCAGCTGCAGAGAAGACGCCCGAAGCAGTTACTCCGGCCGAAGATGATGATGTAGTAGAGGTATCTCCTCCAGTGCGCAGAAGTGGGAGGAAGAAACCTCTGGAAGAGACACCGAGGTCGACACAGAAGTCGCGGAAGAAGATGAAGATGACAAGGACCGTTCGCGCCGATGACGAGCCAGTAGAAGAAGAAGCGATTGAGGAAGCTGACGAAGTTGACACTCCTCGAGCGGAGAAGAGCGTGGATACTTCACCAAAGACTAATTTTGCTCTATCGGCAATGAGGGAGGTAGACCAGCTTGTCTCTTCGGCGAAGTATGTGCAGGAGGTGGTCGCACCCCTGTTGTACAGCTTAGAGGGAAACCGCGGGACATACGAAGAAGTGGTCGGCCGGAAGCTGAACCTAGCAGAGTTGGTACAGACGATGCACTTCGGCCGAGGGAACTGGAAGGAGGAGAAGGACAACTTACGAGCAGCTCTCCTCATGGCGCAGAAGGAGACCCAGGCGAAGATGGAGGAGTTGAAGAACGAGAAAGCGGAGAAAGAGGTTCTTCTTCGGCAGAAGTTGGATAGAGAGAAGGAACATGAGAAGGTTCTTTCTTTGACGAAGAAGGAGTTGGACGAGGTACGACTTCAACGGGACAGGAACCTGGATGTCGTCGCACAGATGACAAAGGAGAACGAGGATCTAAAGCAGCGAGTCATCAAGGCCGAGGAGCTGAGTGCTCAACTTCGGAGTAGGGTCGAGCCGGTGTTGAAGAACTACTTCGCCGTTGAGCTAGACACCGAAGAACTGAGTTTTCTTCGTCAGGTTAGAGAGGAGTTCTTAGCTGCAGATGCGGAGGGTACTTCAGCTAGGAACCGGGTAGCTAGGCTAGGACAGCGAGTAGTTAGAGAGCTTAGGGAGGTTAGAGCAACCGTAGAGTTCTCAGTTTGTGAGATAGGAAGAGAGCTAGCGGTAGAAAGTGGTGTCGTTTCGGACACAGGACCTTCATCCGGCGGACCAGAAGTAGTCCCGACTTCTTAGGAAGAAGATCCGTCATCTTCGGGAAAATCTGTATATAAGCGTTGTGTTGTTCGTATTCAGGACCTCTATGTGTTTTATCATTTTTGAGTTTTCTATTTCCTGAGTTTACGGAGCCATTGAGTGTTTTGTCTTCTGCGAAAGATTTACCTACGAAGTATCGTAGTTTGCTGTGGTAGGAATTAGTCTGGGTGCCGAAGAATTTGCTGTTGACATTTGAAATCAGAGTAGAACGTTTACGGCGAGGACTGAGAATAGACCAGCATCTGCGGAGTTAGTTTACTACGAAGACAGTTTTGGGCGAAGTTGACTTTGGAAGAAGTTGTTCTTTGGTAGAACACTTAGGAAGAAGTTCAATCTGGTTCTTCGGCGGAAGAAGAGTCTTCTTCGCCAGAGATTTCCGAGAGCAGTAGTAGTGAAAGTAACTCAGTGTGAAGATATTTAGCATTTATGTTGTTAGAGGCTACTTAGTAGCACTTCAGCAGTACTTCCTCGTGTGACATTTCCGTCCGTGGCTCTGTTTCTCTGTTGTTTATCTGTTTCTTGAGGTCCCTGACCTGTTCAGTACCTGTTATGTTTGTTTGTCAGGATTATCAACTCTGTCTTGTTGGATAGATCTGAGTTTGATCTCTACCGGGACTGATTTCTGCCCGTGAGAATAAAAGACAACTATAAAGAATCACCTTTGTCACGTGTTTACTACTTTTGGATGATCTTTACTTGCATCTCTGTGGGTTCGATCCTTAAATTACTACTTTCGAGCATCTTTTGGTTTTCTTGTGTGTTACATTATGTTCGATCTCTGAGGCTCAGGGTTGACAAGTTAAGCTTCTACTTAGTAATGTGAGAGATTGCTAAGTGAGAAGATAGTCGAGTGATCAAAACTGTCAAACAAGCTATATAGCGAGAGAGATGTATGACGGATCATCGTCATGGAAGGACAGCAAGAGTGGAAATTGAGGTTGAGCAAGATCCCTCAAGGCTATGCGGTGATAGTTACCGCTGATCTGGCGAAAGGAGAATTTCGACTAGAATTTGAGGAAGAAGCAGAGAGTAGTCGTAAGAACCAGGAGAAGAACTCGAGGTGCTTTTTGTGTGGAGAAGAAGGACATAAAGTGAGCAAGTGTCCTACGAAGAATAGACTTTTGCGTGAGCGAAGAGGGTTGGTCGACTTAAGCTTACACATAGGTCCTTCTTCCCCTAGACAAGACGTCATTGATCTTACAACCTTTTGTCCTAGATGTGGAGTGGACGGGATTCCAGTTGAGCACGAGTGTAGCGCAGTGGTTGCTTTGCTAGAAACTGTAGCCGAAGGTCTCGAGAGAAGGTTGAGTGTAGAAACGGAACGAGTGAAGACCGCTAGCGAGGATGGAGATAGTCTGTCACACGAGAGATAAGATGACCATGAGGGTCAAACTTATTCCAACCTTTGGAGAGGAGAGAGCTCAACGGGGAAATTGTGGATTGCAGTGAAGTGCGATCTTCACATCCGCAAGCAGTTCCTTGAGTAAGAAGAAGAAAAGAAGAGAAGAATGGGGAAACTTCCGGTGTTTTACGGAAAGGATGGAGAAGACGTGGAAGGATTTGTGAGAGACTTCAAAAGAGCATGCATTGACAATGGAGATCGAAAGAAGAGCGAGTGGGTAGGGTTGATACCTGAATTTCTTGAGAATTCTGCATTGACATGGTATGAGGATAGGAAGAAGAGAAGCGTAGTGGGGACTCCAGTTGATACTTGGGAAGTATTGACGGAGGCCTTAATTGAAACTTTTCTTCCCGATGAAAGTTACGAGAAGTTAATGGTAGAGGTAACTTACCTCAAACAAGGAGAGAAAGAGAAAGTAAGGACTTACGCCGAGAGGGTGGAGAAATTAGAATAAAAGTTTCGGGTGGTTTTACGAAAGAGTGGAGATGTAGTAGAACCAACGATGGTGGGCATTGGAGCAATGCTCACAAAGAATTTTATTGGGGGATTGAGGCCGGAGATTCGAACACAAGTGCGGTATGAGAGACCAACTTCGAAGGCTGATGCAGTGAAGATCGCAACCAGGATGGAAGAGAGTCTGGATGGAGACGACTTGCAACCAATGACTGTTGGGGCAGCATGTGGAGATGTGCAAGGGCCGATCATGCCAACTCTGACGCATGCGAGTGTTCCGACTGTTCGATTTCAGAATCTGACTCCAGTAGCTCCTACTAGTGCGGTTACAGTCACTGTACCATCTAGATCTGTTACTCCCGACTTTCGTGATGAGTTGAAAAGTTTGACAGAGTCTCTGGCAGATTTGAAGATCAATATGGTGAATTTGTTGCAACACCGCAGTCCAAATGTTGGAGGAGGCTCACGAGGTTATGGGAACTATCAGTCTAGAGGTGGACCACCGCAAGGATCACCAAGTAACTACACGAACCAAGGATGTTTTACGTGCGGAGGATCACATTTCCAACGTAATTGTCCAAGTCGTAATGGTGGAACGGCGGATGGAGCTTCAACTTCACAAAGCAAGGACAAGGGTGTAGCATGCATTGACATCTTGGAGCCACGAGATGTACGAGAAGGTTTTCAATCTGTAGAGCTGTTGGCTCAAGAGAGGAAGAGGATGAGGACGCATTTCGACGAGGGAGAACCAGTCGTGATGGATGATTCTCCAAGTCAAAATACTCGGAGTAGCAAATCTTCTTCAAAAACCAAAGAACGGCGGAAGAAATTGGGAAATACTGATTTCACAATTTCGATGGAGCAATCAAAATACAATGTGGTGGAAGACGTGGGTAAGGAACGAGCAAATATTACTGTGGGACAGTTGATTGCTCTGAATCCTTCGGTGAGAAAAGAACTTCGTAGCGGTCTAAGCTCCCGACGAGGTCGGAAGAAGAAGGTAAATCCTTCTACTGTCGGTGTGAGTGCTTTAGATGCTAGTGAAGGAGAGGTGTGCAACAAGGCATCAAAAGTAGAGGCTCGTATCAATGGGAGAGATGTCTCGGATGTTCTTGTCGATGGAGGATCGGCAATAAATGTCATCTCAGAACGACTCATGAGGAAGTTGGATCTAGTACCAACTCGTCCTTCTAGTATCACGGTGGGCATGGCTAACAGACAGCGAGTTAGACCATTGGGAGTACTGGAGAGAGTTTGTGTGTCAGTAATGGGAGTGCAAGTAAACATGACATTTCAAATCTTGAAAGAGTCAAGTTATGAAATGTTACTCGGAAGACCTTGGCTTCGAGCAGTACTGTAACACCAGGGGTTGCATAGTAGTAAATATGTGATAAGCTATAACTATGTGTGGTGAGTCTTCTAAATAAGTCCCAAGGCTAGACCATACTCTAAGTTAGTGACAGATAACTAGGAGTAGTCACAGTTAGAGTTGGAGGTATTTGAGGGCAGAATATTAGAATATTCTAAAGTGTGAGAACTACTATTTTGTTTGGTTAAAATGACAAAGATGTGAATAATACACTCTTGTCTTATGCGTGACTGATTTTTATTGGTTGTAGAGACTTAAGGGTCAAACAATCAAGAGGGTTGTTGACCTTTTTGGCTCAATTATGTGTTAGTATTTTGTCTTATAAGGAGCAATCCGAGATTCCTTTCAAAGATTCCTTTATACTTCTAGAAGGATCCTAATTATTAGAGTAGAGTTAAAGGAGGAGAAATCTACTCTTGACTTAGGACTTTTACCTTTGACTTGGTCTCGGTAAATTGCAGTAAATCAGATTTACAAGTAGTTACCATGGTAAATCTGCAGTAGTATAAATAGAGGGGTTGTGGAGTGATCTCTCATCCTCCCTTTGCCTTGTATTTGGAAGCCGTTAGGCCATATCTATAAAGGGTGTGTTTTTCATCTCTGCGTCTCCATGAGAATTTTCGTTCCCAGTGAGGAAGAGATATGAGAATGTTGAGAGTTGGATTTAGCCGAGGCCTCTTAGTTCCATGATGCGCCTCCTCAAAGGTCATCAGAGGTTTACCCTGGGTGAGAGACAGGACCGGTAGCAAGCTTGAGGGTCACATTTTTGGTTCCGTTGCCGGGACCTCACTAGGAGGCTTGAGAGATATGTTTCGCATGCAGTTTTACATCAGATAGAAGGACGTTATGAGAGAGCATATCGAGAGAACTCTTGGAGAGGCTAGAGCTACTGCCATGCTAGAGACCTTAGAGCCTTTCGTATATCCGGTTGTCATCTACGATGCATTGGAGGTCATCTTGTACATTCTGTACACATAGGATGTTAGAATCAGCTGAAGAGAACGTGTCGAGTGTTAGAGTTTAAATCTGAGAGTAGAGTGGTTCATATAATCCTATATGTTCATGAGGGTAGAGGATCAGATCACTCTTATCAGGTTCTTTGAGTGATAGTCCTTATCGTTGAGACTAAAAGGAGGAGAGACTAAGAGTTCGAAGGTGTAGACGATTCGCTTTCTGATCGAGTTTACAGTCACTGTCATTTTCTCTGTATTTCTCGGACGTCCTTGAAACTTCACGACGGACTGGAGAAGCTCCTGATCTATGTATTGATCCAAAGATCACTAGTTTTGGAGCTATAGAGCTCAAGATATCGCTGTCAGAAGTTCAGCTGGTAGTCCAATCGATCAAAATCTGCATGGGGTCGAATTTAAGTCAAGATCATGGAGGGTCAGAAAGAGTGGGTAGTGAGGCTTAGGAACTTTCCTCAAAATCTTGATGTCATAGTGGGTGTGGATGAACGTTCTAGAGAGTTAAAGGTCGAATTTGAAGAGAGAACGGAGAGAAACAAGCAAGACTCTTCCAAGAAGAAGTTGAGGACAGAACCGTGGTGCTACTTTTGTAGAGGGTTGGGTCACTATGCAGCAAGTTGTCCCGTGAGATTCAAGAGAGAAAACCCTCGTGAAGGAAGGAGTTCTATCGATCTAGGTCTCCGAGTTGGTCCATCGTCTCCTTCGCGTGTTTTTAAAGACGAAAACATCTGCTCAAACTGTGGAATTGAAGGTTTGCCAAAGGAGCACGAGTGTGGAGACGTGATTGCCCTGTTGGCATCTACGTCTAGAAGATTGAGAGAGGAGCAAGGAGTTGAAACGGAGAAGCTGCCATCTTCAGACGAAAATTCAGCTAACGCATGATGGAGATGGTAATCCAGATGGTGGAGAAGGTGACAATGAGGATGCGACTCATGTATACGTTCGGTGAGGAGATAGCGCAGGCGATTATGGTGGAACCCTTTCCTTTCTTGCTACCGATGGTTGATTATGCTCGCATGGAGTTAGTAATGTTCATCCTATATTAGAAAACGAGGAGAGATATCATGTTGAGGAGAGGAGAAGACATCAAAAATATAAGATGGGGAAGCTTCTAGTTTTCTATGGAAAGGATGGTGAGGATGTAGAAACCTTTGTGCGAGATTTCAAGCGAGCATGCATAGGAAACCATTAGAGGAAGAAGGAAGAGTGGGCATCACTATTGCCTGATTTCCTAGAGGATACCGCATTGACTTGGTATGAGGAATACAGAAGGAACAAGACTGAGATGTATACATGGGAAAGCTTGACGGAGGCTCTAATTGAGAACTTTTTGCCGGATGAGAGCTATGAGAAGCTCATGACCGAGGTGACCTTCTTGAAGCAAGGAGATGCTGAGAAGGTGAGGGTTTACGCAGAAAGGACCGAGAAGTTAGAGGCTCGTTTCAAGACTATATTGAAGAAGAGCGGTGATAATGTGGAGGCTACAATGGTGGGAATTGTGGCCGTGCTTACCAAGAACTTTGTGGCAGGTCTGAAGCCTCAAATCAGAACTCAGGTGAAGTACGAGAAGCCCACCACTAAGGCGAAGGCGATTGAAATTGCGGTTCGAATGGAAGAGAGTTTGGAAGATGATGACGTTCTTCTAAGAGAAGCAAAGGCAGCAAGTGTTGCAAGGATTACACTCGGTGGTAGGGCTGCTCAAAGAATCCCGACGTCTGCTGTGGTTAACACACATGCTGTGGTTGCTGTCAACCCTCCGACGCTTAATCTTCAAGATGAACTAAGGCAAATAACAGAAACGTTGGCGGATCTGAAGATCAATGTAGTGCAGTTGAAAGAGCGAAGGAACCAAGGAGGAGGAGGAGGTCAACGAGGTTATGGAGGAAATTTCAATCGAGGGCCTCAAAATGAATTCGGTGGTATCTCGTGCTACGGATGTGGTGGTCCTCATTTTCAAAGGAATTGTCCACACTCCATCCAAAATGGAGGACGGAACAATGAAGGTGCAAGAGGAAATCTGGGAGGAGGAGTTCCGCCACAAAACAAAGACAAAGGCGTTGCCACAATTGATGCGGTGAAGGTACCAAATGTCTACGAGAGAGGAGAATGTTCTTACTCTCAAGTGGAACTCTTAGCTCACGAGAGGAAGAGGACGAGGTTTTCAGAGGAACCTATGATCATTGGGGATTCTCAAAGTAGAAGCACTCGTTCCAGCACTATGTCTTCTTCTCAGAAGGAGCCTAGGAAGAAGCTGGGAATGGAGGATTTCACCATTTCAGCTGCTCAACCTAGATATGACGTAGTGGAGGATGTTGGCATGCAAAAAGCCAACATAACAGTGGGTCAATTGATCGCACTCAACCCAAGCTTGAGGAGAGAGCTTCGAGGCGGATTGAGCTCGAGAAGGACCAAGAAGAAGAAATCTAAGGGCAAGATTAACGTCTCAAGTGTGGGAGTTGGTGTAGTGGATGCTCAAACCTCTGAGGTATGCACTAAAGCATCCAAGATCGAGGTTCGTTTGAATGGACATTTTGTACCTGATGTGTTGGTGGACGGAGGTTCTGATGTGAATGCGATATCTGAACGTTTGATGAAGCGGTTGGGGATGAAACCCACGAGACCGGCGAGCATCATTGTTGGTATGGCAAACAAGCAAAGGGTGAGACCTCTCGGAGTCCTAGAGAAAGTAGTGGTGTCGGTTATGGGGGTACAAACCTTGATGTCTTTTCAAATTCTGAAAGATTCCAGCTATGACTTACTCCTTGGAAGACCTTGGTTGAGAGCCGTTCGTACAATTGATAGATGGCACAAAGGTTACTTGAGGATAGGACCTAGCGACACATCGAGTGAAGGTGCCTCTCTCAAGTGGTGGCTGTGTAACTTCTGATTCTGATAGACCAACCAGCGACTATTGGGAGTCAGAAACCGAAGACAATGGAAGTGTCTCCGGAGTAGATACAGGTGGTTCTTCTGATGAGAAGACGTCAGAAGATGAAGAGTTTGATATGGATTGTATCACGCCTCATATTGGAGCTATTGATTTGCTCCCTCGTCCATCTGTTGAGAAGGACCCGGACAAAACAAAATTAAGTGGAGAGGAGCTAGAGCGAAGACTAGCAACCATCAAGTTTGGTCCCAAGGTGACTTCAGAAGAGAAGAGAAGATTCTTGGAGATATTCAGGAAGTACATCCACGTGTTTGCTTTCAGCTATAAAGATCTGAAGGAGGTGACATTGGAGACGCACCGGATCGACGTGGAGGAGGACGCGAGACATGTTCGACAAAAGCAACGGAGGATCAGCCCGTCAACAGCAGTGATCGTCAAAGAAGAGATTGATAAACTGAAGGAAGCTGGGTTCATTTACGAAGTGGAGAATTCAGAATGGGTATCGTCCATCGTGATCGTGAAGAAGAAGAATGGTAAGCTTCGCGTATGTGTGGATTACAAGAAGTTGAATGCGGTCACGAAGAAGGATTACTATCCGTTGCCATTCATCGATGAGATCTTGGAAGAAGTCGCAGGTCACGAATGGTAAAGTTTTGGAGACGGTTATAGTGGATATAACCAGATCCATATAGTCCCTGAGCATCAACACTTAACGACCTTCACTACTCCATGGGGTACATTTGCGTTTCGCGTGATGCCGTTCGGGTTATGTAATGCTCCAGCTACTTTTCAACGGTTCATGAACAAAGTGTTCGAACCGTTTCTTGGGAAGTTTGTTAGAGACTTCATTGATGACTTTTGTGTGTACGGGCGGAAGGAGGATCACATTGATCATCTGATCAAAGTATTAGAGCGATTGGAGCAAGCTAATGCATCTCTGAATCCAGAAAAGTGCATTTTTGGATGCGAGGAGGGTTTGCTGTTGGGACACATTGTCTCCAAAAATGGAATAGGAGTGGATCCAGACAAGGTGAAGAAGATAGTCGAACTACCATTCCCTACTAGCTTGACCAAGTTGAGACAATTTCTTGGGATGGTGGGATATTATCGTAGATTCATTTCATCCTTTTCCAATAAAGCTCAATCGTTGACCAACTACATGAAGAAGGGCGTAGTCTTCGAGCTGATACTTCAAGATCAGAAGGCTAAGGAGGCGTTTGAAGAATTGAAGAAGGCATTGGTGATAGCCCCAATCCTCGCCAAACCTGACTGGAGCAAGTCATTCATTGTTTATATTGATGCATCCAATGTTGCGATTGGATGTACCTTGAGTCAGTTAGATGAGAATGGACACGACCATCCAATAGCTTATGCTAGTAGACAGATGGTGCAGGCTGAGAAGAACTATTCCGTGACAGAGAGAGAAGGGTTGGCCGTGATCTTTGCTTTGAAGAAGTTTCGGCACTATTTGTTAGGAGGAAAATTTTCTATAGTGACTGATCACAAAGCTTTGAAGTACATCTTCAATAAGCCCAACGCGGAGGGAAGGATAGCTCGATGGAAGATCCTCATGGCAGAATATGATTACGTCATTGAGGATAGACCGGGGAGGAAGCATGCCAACGCAGATTTGTTGTCTAGAGCTTACGATGAATTGGGGGAAGAACCATTAGATGATACTTTTCCGGATGAAGACTTGATGACCATCACGTTGAGCAGCGAGGTACCGGAAGAGTATAAGGAGGTGTGGAATTTCCTTTCTGATGGATCATTTTCTGAAGGTATGCGAGCGAGAGAGAAGAATGCTCTAATGAGAAGGTGTAAGCCATACACCATTGTTGAAGGAGTTCTTTTTCATCAAGGTGCTGATGGACTGCTACGACGAGCTGTGGGCAAGGAGGAAGCTGCGAGGTTGATGCTGGAGTTCCACGATGGACCTGTATGTGGTGGTCACTTTGCTGGTAAGGTGACAGCTTTCAAAATCTTAGACGCTGGATATCATTGGAAGGGTATTTTCAAGGACTGTTTGGAGTATTGCAAAACTTGCGATGTGTGCCAAGCCTTTGCCAAGAAGTCTACTAGCACTCCTCCCTTGAGATCAGTTCCTGTGCTAGGTCCGTTTGAGAAATGGGGAATTGATCATGTCGGTCCTTTAAACAAAACACCTCGTGGCAACAGATATATCGTGATTGCAACCGATTATTTGACCAAGTGGGTGGAAGCCAGACCACTTAAAGCCACAAGTGAGGAAGAGGTTGGCCGTTTCTTATGAGAACGGATCATTACTAGGTTTGGATGCCCTCTTGAGTTGGTTTCTGATAGGGGTGGTGAATTTGTGGGAAGCATCACAACCGCTATGTTGGAACATTTCTCCATCAAGTCGCGAGTGACAACTTCTTACAAACCGAACGCTAACGGGTTAGCTGAGAAGACCAATCATACCTTGTGTGCGATGTTGGCCAAGGATGCTGATATGGAGGACGCGAAGCACAACTGGGATAAGAGGTTACATGCAATCTTGTGGGAGTACAGGACTACTACGAAGACTTCGATGGGGTACACTCCTTTTCATCTTGTTTATGGTGTGGAATCGAAGTTGCTCATACAGTTTGATTTACCTACCTTTCAAACTGTCCACAAGAGGTTAAAGAGGTCGATTGGAGCAGCAGCTGAGAAGTCTAGAAGGGAGCAACTATTGGAGTTGGAGGAAGCACGAGTGGTGGCAATGGTTTAGATGGAGAAGGCGCAAGAACGTCAGAAGAAATATTACGACAAGCGTCTCGGTAAGAGAGAAGTGAAGCCGTTCAAGGAAGGAGATATGGTAATGCTTTTTGATGCCATTAGGTATAAGAGAGCTAGGAAGAAGTTCCTTCCACGTTACTTTGGTCCTTTCATTGTCGAGAAGGTATGGAGTAATTTCACATACGACTTGAAAGAGCTAGGAGGACGGAGGTTTGACCGGGTGAATCACGACAAGCTCAAGCTCTTCCATCAAAGGAAAGTCACCGTTCACTCCGAGGACGGAGTGAAAACTTAGTCCGGGGGTAAATGTAACACCAGGGGTTGCATAGTAGTAAATATGTGATAAGTTATAACTATGTGTGGTGAGTCTTCTAAATAAGTCCCAAGGCTAGACCATACTCTAAGTTAGTGACAGATAACTAGGAGTAGTCACAGTTAGAGTTGGAGGTATTTGAGGGCAGAATATTAGAATATTCTAAAGTGTGAGAACTACTATTTTGTTTGGTTGTGCATAAAATGACAAAGATGTGAATAATACACTCTTGTCTTATGCGTGACTGATTTTTATTGGTTGTAGAGACTTAAGGGTCAAACAATCAAGAGGGGTTGTTGACCTTTTTGGCTCAATTATGTGTTAGTATTTTGTCTTATAAGGAGCAATCCGAGATTCCTTTCAAAGATTCCTTTATACTTCTAGAAGGATCCTAATTATTAGAGTAGAGTCAAAGGAGGAGAAATCTACTCTTGACTTAGGACTTTTACCTTTGACTTGGTCTCGGTAAATTGCAGTAAATCAGATTTACAAGTAGTTACCATGGTAAATCTGCAGTAGTATAAATAGAGGGGTTGTGGAGTGATCTCTCATCCTCCCTTTGCCTTGTATTTGGAAGCCGTTAGGTCATATCTATAAAGGGTGTGTTTTTCATCTCTGCGTCTCCATGAGAGTTTTCGTTCCCAGTGAGGAAGAGATATGAGAATGTTGAGAGTTGGATTTAGCCGAGGCCTCTTAGTTCCATGATGCGCCTCCTCAAAGGCCAACAGAGGTTTACCCTGGGTGAGAGACAGGACCGGTAGCAAGCTTGAGGGTCACAGTACATGCAACGGATAACTGGCACAAAGGTTATTTACGCATCGGACCGAATCACCACCGGATCAAAGTTCCATTGCTCGGAGATCAAGTTGGGACGTCGGAATCGGATCGACCCACATCGGACTACTGGGAGTCAGAAGTTGTTGATACTACTTCTGATATAGGTACCAATTCTTCAGATTCAGAATCTGAAAATACATCGTTAGAAGAGGAGAGAGAAGAACGAAATGTGGGTGTGAATGTAGTGGATCTTTTTCCTTCTCCGGAAGTGCAAAGAGATCGAGACAAAGAACCGTTGACTCCCGAGGAGGTGGAGAGAAGAATTGCCACCTTACGTTATGGATCGAAGGTTACTAAAGAGGAGAAGAGTTGTTTCGAAGAGATATTTCGCAAATACATTCATGTATTTGCATTTAGTTACAAGGATCTGAGGGAGGTCACACTGGAGCAACATCGTATCGAGTTAGAGAAGGAAGTCAAACCGGTGCGACAGAAGCAACGAAGAGTGAGTCCTCCAATTGCGGATCTGGTGAAAGAAGAGATCGAGAAGCTGCACACTGCCGGGTTCATTTACGAGGTGGAGCATTCTGAATGGGTATCACCCATTGGGATCGTAAAGAAGAAAAATGGCAAATTGAGGGTGTGTGTTGATTACAAGAAGCTCAATGCGGTCACAAAGAATGTTTAGATGTAGCAAATGCATCTCTCAACTCGGAGAAATGTCTTTTTGGGTGTGAGGAAGGGTTACTCTTGGGTCATATCATATCCAAGGACGGCATTGCCGTTGATCCAGAGAAGGTGCAGAAGATCTTAGAGCTCCCTTTTCCTAGTACTCTCACTAAGCTACGATAGTTTTTAGGTATGGTGGGGTATTATCGAAGGTTTATACTCTCGTTCTCACATAAAGCATATGCTTTGACAGCATATCTGAAGAAGGGAGTAGATTACGTGTTGATTTTAGGAGATGAAGAAGCTCTAGCCGCCTTTGAGGAACTGAAGAAAGCTCTTACTTCAGCTCCAATCTTGGTTAAGCCCGATTGGAATAAACAATTTATTCTATATACGGATGCTTCAAATATAGCAGTAGGATGTACTTTAAGTCAGTATGATGTTGAAGGTAGAGATCATCCTATTGCATATGCTAGTCGGCAAATGGTCAAGACAGAGAGAAATTATTTTGTGACAGAGAGAGAAGGATTAGCAGTGATCTATGCTCTGATAAAATTTCGACATTATCTCATAGGAGGCAAGTTCACTATCGTTACAGATCATAAGGCATTGAAGTACATCTTCAATAAACCTATGGTCGAAGGACGATTAGCAAGGTGGAAGCTCTTATTGTCAGAATACGACTATGAGATCTGCGATCGACCAAGAAAGAAACACGCGAATGCAGATTTGCTATCTAGAGCTTACGATGGGGATGGAGAGGAGCCGGTGGATGACATCTTTCCTGATGAAGATTTGATGGTCTTGATGAGCAACTCTATTATCCCAATAGAATATCAAGAAATTTGGGATTTCGTTACGGAAGGTGTCTATCCAGATGGGATGCGGACCAGAGAGAAGAAGGCGTTGGTGAAACGAAGTAAACCTTACTCGGTGGTGGAAGGTGTGTTATTCCGTGAAGGAGTTGATGGGGTCCTGAGAAGAGCTGCGAGCAAGGAGGAGTCTCTCCGACTCATGGAAGAATTCCATGACGGTCCAGTATGTGGAGGACATTTCGCAGGCAAGTTGACGGCCCTCAAGATACTTGACGCAGGATACCATTGGAGGGGGATGTTTAGAGATTGCCTGACCTATTGTAAAACCTGTGATGTTTGTCAAGCTTTCGCTATCAAATCTAGTGTTTCTACTCCTCTTAGATCTATTCCGGTTCTTGGACCTTTCGAGAAATGGGGAATAGATTTTGTTGGGCCTTTGAATCGCACCCCTCGCAACAATAAGTATATTGTTGTAGCCACAGATTACCTTACAAAGTGGGTAGAAGCTAGACCTCTTGTAACTATTGGAGAAGTTGAGGTGGGTAGATTTCTGTACGAACGGATCATTACTAGGTTTGGATGTCCCTTGGAGTTAGTTTCTGATAGGGGTAGAGAATTTGTGAGCGGTATGACTACTGCTATGTGCACACACTTCTCCATTTCTCATAGGGTTACTACATCATATAAACCTAGTTCAAACGGTTTGGTAGAGAGGACAAACTTTACCTTGTGTCAAATGTTAGCAAAGGATGCTGACATGGAAGGGGCCAAACACAATTGGGACAAGCGTCTTCATGCGGTGCTATGGGAGTATCGTACAACAGTGAAGACGTCTACGGGATATTCATCTTTCAAGATGGTGTATGGGTTGGAATCCAAATTACCAATCCAGTTCGACCTAAACACCTTTCAGACCTTGCAAGCTGGATTGAAGAGAAAGGGTGGTCCAATAGCTCAGAAAGAGCGGGAAGAAACCTTGTTGGAGCTGGAGGAGAATAGAGACGACGCAGCTCAACGCATAGAGATGGCCCAGCTACAACAGAAGAAGAGCTATGACAAGCGCTTGGCGAAGAACAAAACAAAGTTACAGCCATTTCAAAAGAGTGAGTGGGTGATGTTATGGGATGCTATTAGGCACAAGCGAGTTCAAAAGAAGTTCTTACGTCGATATTTTGGACCCTTCATCATCTCCAAAGTGTGGAGTAATGACACCTATGATCTTCAAGAAAGGAGTGGTACGTTCTTCGACCGAGTGAACCATGACAAGCTGAAGAAGTTTCATCAACGTGATACTTCACTCCGAGGACGGAGTGAAAATTAAGTCTGGGGGTAAATGTCATACCACAAGTATCCCATTATTTGTGTGCGTGCTTATATAAATTTCATTAGGTATGACTATCTTATAGGTTACTCTAGTTCGAAGATCTAAATCTAGAGTGATCAAAACTAGTCATAACTAGCTGAGATAGTTATAACTAAGTTAGGGAAACTATTAGAGGTTTCACTATGGCACTATGTGACAAGTGCGGAGCTCTAAATATGCTTCTCAAAAGTATGTAACTTTGTTGACCATCGCTGATTGGATGCATGATGGAAAGTCATGCACAAAGATCTAGAGATGCTCCTCAAAAGACGTATTAGTTTGTTGTCGTCTTTCGATTGGATAGTTTGGAAAGTTAACACTTTACAAAAGCTAAAGTAGGAGAATCTCTTACTTTTGTAAAGTAGAACAAGTAATGTGTGTGCTATTCTTAAAGGCTTAGTAGCCTTTAGAAGTTTTACTATTTTGGATTGCGCACTTACCATGAGGTAAGGTAACTTAGTGAAAGTTACCACGGTAAGAAGTTGTAGAGTATATAAGGAGGAGTTGAGAAGGTGGAAGACACTCTCATTTTCCTGTCTATAAGTAAAGTGAGCATTGGAGACCTTGGGAGTCCTTGAGTACTATGTGATGCAATGTGGAGGGCGGGGTTAGAACTTGTTTGCAGGAACGCTATTAGAGGGACCGATGTGACCATACGGGTCAGAGTGTTGAGTGAAGTGAGCATGGGTATGATAGAATCTTTGTAATTAAGGTGCACTAGTAATCCTAGTCATCTGAGGTACCCCTGGGTGAGAGACAGGCCGGCTTACAGTCCAACCAGTTCAGGTTGGTTCTATAACAACTCAAGCCACTAGCTCAGGTAGTGGTAGTGCTGTATTTCATCCAGTGCGCATGAGAGCTCCTTGGTCTGACCAAGTCTCCGTAGTTGCTATACCTTCGGTTAAGGTCCCTCCATCTGTTGTTCAACTTATACACGTTGCACATTCCAACAGCTCTCCAGTGTTGCAGCAGATGATCAATGAGCAGCGCAGTGCAGATACTGTGCATGATTTTGACGACCACGTCAGCAGCTCTCAGCCAAATCAGGAATCTGAAGTTGGACCATCATGTCAATCTGATCTGCGGAGGTCCACCAGAGCGAGACATCCTGTTCAACGTTTTCAGTGTGAAGGTTTCTTGGCTGAACACCATGCCTACATGCTGAATGTCATACATGAGCAGAAACCAAATTCTCTTGAGGAGGCGATGCATCAGGCAGAATGGGTGCAAGCCATGCAAGTTGAGCTTTTAGCTTTGCAAAATCAGCACACTTTGGAGCTGGTTGATTTACTGTAGTGTCGCAGGATTACTCCTTTTGCCCATTTAGTATACAAGATATCGTTCCCACAGAGAATTTGCACAAGTAACGTTGCTCTAAGTTCTAAGATCTGTTCAAACACACAAACCCACAGGTTTTGTCTAGAAATCCCGTCTTCTCACAAAACCACACGACTTCTAGACCCTTCAAAAGGTGCTCTGGATCTAGACAAACAACTACAAACTAAAATATCACACAACTATTCACAGAGAAGCTCGAGAAGACGCTTCCTGCTTCCAGGTCACTTCTTCCGGTCTTCTCAGCACCGTCTTCCCGAAGCAATTCTCGGCTTCTGGGGGTTCAACTCGGCTTCTCACACCTCCAGAAGACTACTCCTGCCTCGTAGAAGTCGATCAGCAACGTCTGTCGCACATTGCTCTCTCAAGTCCAACGGGTTAGATCAATCATAGGATGTATGCCCCCTGTAGTCTTCCCAAGCTTCTGCCTATGGACACAGTCTTCCTGCAGCACTACAACGACATTCACCTTCACGGAAGCTCAATAGAAGTCTCGGAAGCTCACTAGAAGAAGGTAAGAAGATGGGGAAGATGGAGGAAGATGGAGAAGAAGAGAAAATCCAAACGAGAGAAAGACAAGATAAGAATAAGAAATTAAGTTTCCGACAGGCTTCTAGTCCGGGTCCTGACTAACAAGCCATCCCTGCTTGTAATAGTTTGGGGAGGAAGACAACAAACGTGGGTACAGTTACACAGTCTTCTACTTGAGGATGTCGTCTTCTGTTGTGAGAAGAAGGCTTCTTTCTTCTTCTCTCGCTGCTCCGACTACTCTGTCTTCTGGGATCTCTTATCCATAAGACCGTCCGTACGTGGATCCGAAGTGCTCCACTGGACGAGCCAAGCTGCGAATCTGCACAACTGCTGACAGTCACCGCCACTCAAGAAGAATGCTTCCTATGCACAATCGGGAGTGAATCCAAGGAAATCCACCACCTAGAAGACACGGACAAAGCTTCTGTACTCAAATCAGCAATCCATTCCCCGAGAAGAAGTCACATTGGCATTGGGAAGCTCACTCCCTCTACTTCCTGCTCCTACTCCTCGACACACTAGTCTAGCTGACAGGACTGCACGAGGATGCCGTTCCCTGCTCCTAAACTGTCCACTACCTCCATCTACATCTTCGAACCACTGCTGGTAACGAGCATGCAGACCCCTCCGGTATAATCCCAATCTATTCGTATGTCTCTAACATCGGGTGTAGTGTGTGTGCGCACAGTACACAACAACGTACTTAGTGCGTCCTTCAAGAGTGTATAATGTGCTCAGAGTGTTAATGTGTCATGTGTGTCATGAGTCTGCACCATAAAATGTTGGTGTTTGTGCAGAACTCCGATTTCATACTCTTCGATCCTACTTATGCATCTGCCACGAGAAAACAGAGGGAACCACCACCAGGGAGAGAAAAGCTGCCCCTCCACATGTAATCGGTTTCCCCTTCCTGTTCTTGTGCTTCCTACACTGCCACATGGCTGCCTAACTAAATTTACACTAGAACTGCCACCTCCTAAGATAGCATGTTCGGTTCTTGCTAAGTTTAGAAATGTCAACTTGTCTTCTACGTTTGCTGCCTACTCTGATTGCTCGAAGGCAATCTCTACCTGATCTGCTCCTATCGGAACTACTAACTTGGCTTCTGATAAGCTAGGAAGCTCTGCAATTACCTCAAGTGTCACTGAGGTGGATTCCTCCTCAACAATTGTCGCTGGCTCTGCTGCTACTGCTTCTGCTTCTGCTTCGGAAGATGGAAGCGTCTTCTGGGAAGCTGGGTCGACTTGTGCTTCCTCGCTCTTCTGAGACACTAGTTCGACACTGGGAGCCATGGTGACCTCATAGGGGTCCGGGGAAGTCGCTTCCTCCACTCAGAATATCTGGGAAGACAGCTCTTCTTCCTATCTTCCAGAAGACATCTTGTCTTCCGGGGCTTCTTCCGGAGTCTTCTCGGCTTCCAACGCTGTCACTACCAAGTGAACAGCGAGATCGAACTCCTCCTTCTCCAAGTCTGATCCGGTCGATGGTACTAAGGCTTGGAAAGATGCAGTTGCGAGTGGCGGAATCGAGAAAAGACCATAGAGTGTCTTCACTCTCTCTATCTGCCGATCCAAATACCTGAACATGCTCTCCTTGCACTCTACCAACATCACTTTGAACTCATCGTCCCATTCTCTAGCCAAGGTAAGCAACTTCCTACCCGCGGTGAAGTTGAACTTCTTCCGAAGCGCTTCCATCGCCTGTGCTAGCATCTCCTGCGCACGAGCTTCCGCTGCTTCCCGCTGCGTCTTCTCGGCTGCAGTCTGCGCTTTTGCGGCTTCTCGCAGTGTCTTCCATGTCGTCCTCTCCTCTGCAAGGGCTGTGATCTTACCTCGCACTCATAGAACCTCCTGGTCACGCTGCTGTAAACGCGCCTGCAACTCCTGGTTGCTCTTCTTCAGCTGCGCTAACTCCTTGGCAGAAGCGGCTGCTTCCGCCTTGTACCTCGCTGCGAGCTTCTCCGTGGTGCGGGGACTAGCTTCCAGCGCCTCTGTCTTCTGCTGGCCTTCTTCCTGCCACATCAGGGTGCGCAGACCGAATCCAGGCTGTAGTGGCTTCTCCCGAGCCTTCGCTCTCTTCTCGATCAGCTCCATAGCTGACTGGACCTCTGAGTGGAAGAAGGCACTGAACTCCTCCAGTCTTCTTCCTGCGGAAGACAGACTCATCTCCACAATCTGATCGGAGGTGTCGTCCTTGTCTTCCCGAGGCAAGGATGTCTCTTCCACCACTATGGTCTTCTGCTTCTGCGCACGGGAAGGTGCTACTCTTCTCATCTTCCGGGGTGGAAGATCTCTCCCCATGGCAGAAGCGGTCCTCTTTACTACGCTTCCTCACATCGCCGTAGGAGTATCCATCCATCCTTCGTCTTCTGGAGTCTTCGGAAGACTCCCTGGTGTTGCAGAAGCGGTCTTCTACGTAGCTCGGGTACTCAAGGACTCCTCCTGTGAATCGGACTCTGACCCAGAGTGAATAACCGGGAAGGAGGTGCTCTTCCTAGATACACTCCTAGGACCCATCTTCCTTGGTGGTGTCGCGTCTTCCGACCCACTGGAGTCGTCTTCCCTCACCAGAAACGTCTTTTGATGAGTACCTGGCCTCATCTGCGCCATCAGAGTGGGAGGGAGAGTCATCGCTGCTGCTCGATCGTCTTCTCTCGAGGTCTCCTCCTTCTCCTCGTGCTGCCCTGTTGGCCCATATCTCGCCAACTGATCTTCTGTGAGATCTCTCTTGGCCACGTACAGGTAACAGGAGAACGGAGTAAGATGTCCTCCTGCCGGGGTGCCTAAGTACACCATCTCGATCTGTACATATGCATGGAAGAATGCGCTCTAGTTGACATTCTCTCCAGCACACACGGCTTCCAGGAACTCCACGTCCTGATCTCCAAGGTACCTCGTCTTCTGCACCTTCCCCTTGGGAAAGAGATGCAGGAACAACTTTGCCAGAAGTCGCTTTTTTGACTCTCGATAAGATTCAACCTTCCAGCCATTTCTTCCCTGCCTGTCTTCCAGGAAGAGGCAAGATGTGCTCCCTGGCACATGCCACCTACTCGAGATCATGGGTAAGATCTTCTTCTCGAGTCAACAACCTCGGTTCTCGGATTCTGACCTGTGGAAGACCCTGCGCCACCAATCTTCGGTCCAGGAAGATGGTCTTCCTCGAGCTATTCCTGCCTTCGCAGATACACGGTTGTGAGGCGGTAAGGCTGCCCAAACCTCCTCTAGAAGACCCTGGTCGGCGAGATTCCAATCCCACAAGAAGAAGTCGAGACCCAACTCCTTGATGAAGGGTTTGACCTCAGCCAACTCTGCTGCCGGTAACACCAACCCTCGAGGATACATCGACATACTTGAAACTCTGTTGCACTAAGCCACACGTACTTACTGTGAGCCGAAGGCTCAGTCCTTCCCAAGCTCTCACAGTCTAGCTTCCACTCTCAGAAGACGAATCTAGTCTTCCAGAAGACAGCTACTCCGTCTTCCGAGATTCTAACAGTGCTTCCTAAATAGCTCTCGTCTTCCGAGCTATATCTAAACAATCCTAACTAAGCAAGGCCTCGCATGGATTCCTAAGAAGACAACCCACCTTGCATTACATCCTACTTCCTAACAGAAGATACAAGATTTGCGAGAAGTAGAGTGTGTGTAACAGGTTCAAAAGATGGTTGCGAGCTCCTGCGGTGACAATGGACTCTGGGACGACTCCCGGGACAGCTTCCGATTCAATAACATTCTCGGAAGACTTCCCGAAGCTTGGCTTCCCTTCATTGGTCTCACTTGTCTTTTGCTTCCTACACGCAATCTATCCTCACAAAAGACTCACGACATTCGCACTCTGTTCTTTTGACTTCTCACCTCTCATACACACTCAGAAGGAGCTTGCTGCATGATAAGAAGACATGATCCTCGACCATTCTCTCTAGATTCTGCCAGCAAGATTTCTCACAACTCTCTTCTAAGTTCGGGAAGAAGAAAGAATAGGCTGCTAGGGGTCGGACAGAAGAGACCCATAACGGACCCTCACGTCTTCTCGCGCATTCTGCCAGCCTTTCCAATCTTCTAGTCTCTCTAGGAAGATGTGGATTTGAGAAGCTTGGAAGACCGGGAGGCACAGGCCTAGTTTCTGACTTCCAACTTCTTGAAAAAACAACACAACTCACCAAGCCACTCGGGATTCGTACCAAGCCTCTCTTAACACCAAAGCAAAGCAAATCCACTCTTGATACGAATTGTATACAGTCGTCTTCTGAAGACAGTCAGGCTTCCGAAGCGTCTTCCGAAGAGGTTCAGGTTTCAGAAGCGTCTTCCGAAGATGTTCAAATCTTCCGAAGCGTCTTCTCTTCAAGGTTTCGGGAGTAGAGGGATGATAGGATAGGGAAATTGATAGCTGGGATCTCCAATTTGAGAGCGATGGGTAGGGAAGCTCGAATTGCACTCGGGAAGAAGCAAGAAGATGGCTGTCGGAAATTAGGCAGCGCTTCCGCACCCAATGTCTCAGAAGAAAAAACATGAGGAGGGAATAAATCGATCGGCTTGCCTACAAACAACTGGAGAAGCGCGGGAGATACCAAGCAAAAGACGAGAAGCTGTGGGAAGGAAAGAGAACATGGGAAGAACTTCTATAGTCTTCTGTCTTCTTCCCGACCTTCCTTCAGTCTTCTGTGCATCTACGACTTTGACCCCAGCTCCAATGCGATCTCACTAAGCTGCTGCTGCTGCCAATGCCTTGCCACTCCTCAATCGAAAGGTTTCCTCCTCTGATTCGTCGCAGCTACCCTTCAATGTCTGCTTCCGGGAGTCTCCAGAAGACCCCTTCAGCTCGATGCGATTCCTACTCTCAGCGATTTGCCCTCGCCTTCTTCCTAGCTGTCAATCGATCCAGGCTCCACTCAATTTCACTCTGCTGCCTTCACTCAACTCGATTATCTTCCAATTCGATCTTCTAGGCCAAAGCAACCCCGATGCGAGAAGTGGTAGTATTCTGCGCTAATGCGCTTCCTTCGCATCTTCTCGCGCTGTCGTGCTACTTGGCGGCTACATGTTATATTTCTACTCCGACGCTTGAGTTTAGTAGTTCTAGAAGTTAGCTTATATTACTTCTAGTCGTTTATGTATACGTTTGACACCTTTGCATATGGTGTTAACACTATTTTGAGTCTTAGTAGGTTTATTACCATGTTGATAGGGCTTAAGCTCATGGGTTGTATTTGCGTGTCGCCCATGCACGCTTTCTAGCTGATTTAAGTTATTTTTCGGGGCTGCGTGTCGTTTTAGGTAGTTTAAGTTTTACGCTGGCACTCTAGGGGGCTTGACGTGGTAGCCTATGAGTAAAACTAAGTTGCCACGTGGTTTAGGGTACTAAAGGACGACCAAGTGGAGCTATGAACTCCCATTGGTCTGTTTTTGTCTTTAGTTTAACTCTAAATTTAGAAAGAGAGCTCTAAAGGAGAGTTCGAGCATTTGGTGAGGGATCTTCGAAATCTGAGAGCACAGGGAGAGAGGTCTCGTCATGCCAAGCACTTCCAGTGAAAATTTCGATCGATTTGAGTCAATAAAGACGGAGTTATGAGCAATTGAAGTTCGGATTGTGCTAGAATTGAATCATTTTGGTTGGATTTAGGGTTTTCAGTGTCACTCGCAGCAGATTTGAGGAAATTGCTTCAAAACTTCGAGGTTGTGTTCTCCGCCAGCAGGGCTACGAATTCACAAAAAGTTTCATATCGATTGAGCAACTGAGTAATTCAGGGCGGCCGCTGAAGCTGAGGGGGTCTGAAAAGCTCTTAATCTAGAGCAGCGACTTCAGAGGAGGAGATCTACAGTTCTGTGTACATTCAGGAGTCCCAACTTCACAGGGATGTTCAGCACCCTGTAGACTGCAAATCCTGTAAGAAACTTCGAAATTGATCGAGCCAAACTCCTGTTATAGGTTGAAATAGCCAGCTAGGTACCAGAAATTGCCGTAGTTTTCTTGCTCAAAACTTTTCTGTTCATATCTCCGTGTCAGAATTTGATCTCAGGCTGAAATTTCGTCTGTGAGTTCAGTAGTACCTCATTTGCATGTAGGGGAAGTTTAGAGGTCTAAACCTTCATAGTTTTCCTCTCCGTGAGTGTCAAAGTTCACCGCCGAATCCTATTACTGCCAGCTAGACCTGAATTTCGCCTTCTGGGTAATTACTAGATCTTACACATCTGTGTGAGTGTTTATAGCCCTATTGTGACCTGAAAGCCAACCTCTTGAGTGAACAACCACAGCCAGAAGCCCGGCGCTTTCCTAGGTAGACGGATTACACTCCGACAGCGCAGGTTAGGGGTTCTCAACCTAGATGACCTACTTGACCTACCTAACCTACTCGGTGTTACTTGGTGGGTACACCTACTTCTTTACTTGGAAATACGTGGTTAGGCTTCCGCGGTTGTCGTATTCCGGAAGATACGTGTCTTCCATCTTCCGCCGTCTTCCATCTTCGAAAGACACAACCAAGAAGACGCTTCTCGGAAGACGGCCGTCTTTCGAAGAAGTCAACTTCGTGTTGTGGAAAAAGGATCTTAAGATCATCTTCCTTCTAAGGAAGCCGTAGTCTTAAGTAACAACGCTTCTTCAGTTATACAAACAAGTTATTAATCTTAAAAATTTCAAAAATTCGTGAATCTTGTAAATTGTGGACATCACATACGCCCACCCTCACATGTTTGCGTCCTCGCAAACATCAGCGCTTCAGCACTTCTGTTCACGTCCAGTACTTCTTGACACGCCACCCATTTACACGAGTGGTCATCAACGTACCATCTAACTCTTCCAACTGCAAGGAACCATTGGTGAAGACCTGCAAGACGTGGTAAGGACCCATCCAGCGAAGATGAAGTTTCCCAGGAAACTTGAGATGTCGATTGTCGTAGAGAAGAACCAAGTCCCCATCTGCGACGGTCACCTTCTTCAGCTTGTCATCATAGTTCACCTTACGTTGCGCTTGTACTTCGTACGTCTTCTCCAAAGCTGCATTCCTGTCTTCTTCGAACTCTACAAAGTTCAAGACGCTGCTCTTGGCTTTCCTCTTCTTCCATGCGTTCGGTTACGGCTAACCTGTAAGTAGGGACCTCTAACTCGATGGGCACAATAGGTGTCATGCCATAAGTTAGGTAGAAGGGTGTCTTCTGGGTTGTGACTTTGGTTGAAATCCTGAAAGCCCATAACACAGATGGGAATTTCGTGTCTCAATCATACGCATGGTTAACAGTTACCTTATTCAGGATATTACATAGAAGACCATTGGACTTTTCTGTCAGTCCATTAGCTTTCAGGTTGTACGGCGTTGTCTTCCGATGCTTTATCCTGAAGTATTGGGTGAGGAGGGAAATAGTCTCATTTAAGAAATGAGTACCCCTATCTGATACCAATTCCAGCGGACATCCGTATCGAGTGATAATGTTGTGCCAGAGGAACCTGGCTACCACTGCGGCGTCGTTCTTCCTTGTGGCTTCGCCTTCCACCATCTTGGTAGCATAGTCGGTAGCTATCAAAATATACCGTGCTCGCGCTCTTCTAGCCACCGGGGCGATAGGTCCAACAAAGTCGATTCCTCACTTTTCAAAAGGAGCAAGCGGAAGAATGGGAGTAAGAGGCCACCTAGTAGTAGCTGTTGGTCTTCCCACCCTCTGGCACGCATCACATTTCTTGATCTCCTGAAAAGTGTCTCTGTACATGGTCGACCACCAGTATCCGGCGTCCAACATCTTCGTAAAGTGGGTGAAGTTTCATGATGACTTCCACCTTAGCACAGTCGACTTCTATGCCCCTTCCAGAAATCCTATGTCCTAGCAAAATTCCCTCTAACATACCAAAGAAGCACTTCTCAAGGTGAAGAGCCAATCGATGCTCTCTACACTTCAAAAAACACTTCTTTAGAAATATCAGGTGGTCTTCTTTCGATCCAAACACACAAAAATCATCCAAGAAGATCTCCATGAAAGTGCGAAGATACTCCTTGAAGATTGTAATCATCAATCTCTGGAATGTGACGGGCGCGTTGCATAAACCAAACGGCATTTGATTGTATGCATACGTGCCCCAATCAGTAGTGAAAGTGGTTTTCGACTTGTCTTCTTCTCTGATTGAAACTTGGTTGTACCTAGAATACCCATCCATGAAGCTGTAGAACTCATGTCCTGCTACCTGGTCTAACACAGAATCGATGAACGATGTCGGGTTGAGAGTCTTCCTGGGAAGGGCGAACCTTCTGGCTGTGATATGAGCTTGATTATCAGCGTCTTCAGAATCTCAGCCGTATCCAGACCAGGTACAGAGGTCGCTGCAGTCACAGGTGCTACAGAAGGTGCTGAAGTAGACGTAGATGCAGCAGCCGCAGAAGTAGCAGCAGTAGCGCTCTTGCGATCCATCTTCTCTCCTTGTAGTAAACTCAACCTCCTCAATCAATCACCCCAAGAGCTCTGAGTGGAAGCACCAGATGTCGGGTTGAGAGTCTTCCTGGGAAGGGCGAACCTTCTGGCTGTGATATGAGCTTGAAGGCTGTGTTCAATGTACTCAGGGAAGCGTTGGGCTTCAGGCTGTGGCTGGTTTACTCAAAGGATAGGCTTCAGGTCTCAAGGTGATACTGAAAAATACTCATATAAGTCTCTTGGCTCTTTTGATATGTTCAGGAAGTAAAGTTCAGACTTAACTAGCAATGATAAGATCAGATGGCGAACTTTGACACTCAGGATTGAGAAATATGTGAAGGTTCAGACTTCAGAACTCCTCCTACATGTCAATAAGGTCCTACTGGATACACATACGAAGTTTCAGCTTCAGATCAATTCAGAGCACTAAGATATGAGTAGAAACTTTCTGAGTAGAGAAATTATGGCAATTTCTGGTACCCAGACAGCTGTTTCGACCTAGACAAAGAATTGGCTCGATCACTTTGGGAAATTCTTATAGGATTTGCAGTACACAGCTTGTTGAACACTCCTGTGAAGTTGGGCCTCCTGATTCCACACAGAACTCCAGATCTCGCTCTATGAAGTTGCTGTTTCAGATTGAGAGCTTTTCGGACCCCCTCTACTTCAGCGGCCGCCCTGAATTACTCAGTAACTCAAATCACTTGAAACTTTTTTGACAGTCGCAGCCCGGCTGACAGTGAATGCAACCACGAAGGTTTGAAGCGATTTCCTCAATTCTGCTGCAATTGACACTCAAAACCCCAAAATCAACAAAAGTGATGCAGTTTTGACACAATCCGAACTTCAATTGGACATAACTCCTTGTTTATTGATCCAAATCGATCAAGAATTTCACTGACAGTGCTTGGCTCGACGAGCTCTATCTCCATGTGCTCTCATATTTTGCAATGTCCTCACCAATTGCTCGAAATCCACTCTAGAGCTCTGTTTCTAAACTTAGAGTTTTACAAAAGACAAAAATGGACCAATGGGAGTTCATAGCTCCATTTGGTTGTCATTTTGTGCCTTAAACTACCTGGTAACTTATCTACACTCATAGGCCACCACGTCAAGCCCCCTAGAGTGCCAACGTAAAACTTAAACTACCTAAATTGACATGCAGTCCCGAAAAATAACTTAAATCAGCTAGAAAGCGTGCATGGGCGACACGCAAATACAACCCATGAGCTTAAGCCCTATCAACATGGTAATCAACCTACTAAGACTCAAAATATATAACATCTTCCAAAAATGGACTTCTCTGAGGTCTTAACTTCACTCAGAGAGACTAACGCCTGACAGAGAAGTGAATCATTTACTATGTGAAAGATTCACATCACGACATCCACCCTCTCCAAACCTGCACATCCTCCAGTATGTGCCAATCTCCTCTGTCTTCTGTTTAATCTTCATCATCATCGCTCTCCTCCGCCTCAATCTCATCAGACACTGGGACGTCTCCGTCTCTTGTTGTCCTCAACTCTGACTCCAGAATGTCGAATAACTCAATTGACCCTCCGCGTCTCTTGAATAGTTTCACACGTTTGCCAGCCACAGATAGCTTCAAAGGAGTACCATCCAACTCACGCAAACTATAATGACATTCTCATACACATCTAGCACAACATAAGGTCCGAACCATCTTCGAGAGAACTTACGGAGTGTAGAATGTTGATTCTCCAACGTGCTATCATATACCAGAACCCAATCACCAACATGTATTAGCTTTGGTCGTAGTCGGTGAGTCTTATCAAAACGTTCCTTGTTTCTGACTCGAGCCACCTACAGCCTCTCCTGCGCATCAGCAAGATCCTCATGTCTTCGCTCCAACTGCCTAATACGTAAAGCAAGGAGTGAAGCACGATCTATACCATCTTCCCACGGTAGCGTAGCCCATGTAGGAAAGTGCTCCTCAGCAGGCATGATCGGTTTCTGTCCCAACATAAGCTCAACTAGCATATAGCCAGTCGTAGTACAGTGTGTAGTTCTATCTGCCCATAAAGCAAACGGAAGTAGTCTCGGTCATTCTCTAGGCCTACCATCACATGCTTTCACTAAAGCGTGAACAATAGAAGGGTGTCCTCGTTCACTCTTACCGATGTCCTCTAGATTCATAGCAGTAGTAAGTCGAAGCTTTACTTCGTAACGAGCAAAAAACTCCTTCACTTCACCGCCTCTCAACTCGCCTCTATCTGCACGTAATCTCCCAACTGATCCATAACGACAGATGATATCTTCAAGCACGAACCTGCAGATATTCTCTGTAGTCTTCGTCCATAGTGCTCGTCCCTCCACATAGTTGGAGAGATCCTCTCGAGCCAACACCAAGTAACGCATCCCCCATAATCTCGGTGACATCATCACAAGATCAAGAACCCACTGAAAATGGATACTAGGTGGATAAGTAGGTACAAGTCCATCTCTGTAACGGACTTTAGAGTAGAACTGGCAGTGCAGACACGACCCAACAAAGTCCACCACGTCTTGATACAAACCCTTCCACCAGTAACGCTCTTTCATCTTCGTGTAAGTAGCCAATACTCTACGATGTCCAGCCCACAAGGTATCATGAAACTCCTTCAGCAGATTAAGCTTTGTCGGTTGATCATCCACCACTCTAGCAAGCATCCCATCTCTTCTCTTCGGACGTTTCCACAGATAACCCTCACGTAGAAAATAACTGTACGCCTTCCGTCTGATCTCTTTGAACTCTACATCACTCCATCCTCGTCTCCTGGATAATGAACTCAGGTAAAATCCAATATCACGGAACTTTTCTGAGTAGAACTCCTCATTGAACGAAAATGGTTCTAAGTCTGAAGTCTTTTGACCAACTTGGCACCAAACGTCTCTCTTCTCTTCGTTCTCCACCTCTGCAAACATCTCATCCTCATCTGTATAGCGAGCCTTAGACAACATATCTGCAACTGGATTGTCCTTCCCTGCTATATGCTTTAGCTCAGGGTTCAGACTCCGGACATAAGCAATCCATTGCAGCATTGCTATGTCTGGTGTATTGCAGTTTGCTATCATACCCAACAAAGGCAAACAATCTGTTTCTAGTATCACACGAGCTCCTATCAAGAACTCTCGATCTACCTTCATAGCAGTAACAGCTCTCCACAACTCACGCTTCACTTGAGGATAGTTACATTGTCTATCTGTTAAGATCCGAGCTCCAAACCTTGAAACAAACCGCACACCTTCTGCATCTTCTTGGCCAACTGTCCATCCAATCGCCTTTGGACTCGTATCAACAGTTAGTACCACAGGTCTCCCGCTCTCGTAGCTAAGCCTCCTTAGTAAAGGTGGAGACTTTAGAATTTCCTTCAGCTGTTCCATCGTCTCATGATGTTCTTGCCGCCAAGTAAACCTCCTTCCCTTTCTCAGAAGTGCATACAGAGGCTCGGCAATGTGTGCATAATGAGGAATACTCAC
The DNA here is from genome assembly GCA_036924285.1 of Asterella californica. NCBI lineage: Eukaryota > Viridiplantae > Streptophyta > Marchantiopsida > Marchantiales > Aytoniaceae > Asterella > Asterella californica. The sequence goes on along the minus strand of JAYKYS010000006.1, from coordinate 25,946,802 downwards.
ACAAAAGAACACACAACCTCCCAAGAACCGTCGAATCTCAGTGATGTTGGTGCAGTCAGCTATCCTTGCTATAGCATCTACCTTCTCTAGGTTCGGACGCCTTCCAAAAGTACCACACAAATGACCCACCACCACAATCTCTGACATACCAAAACGAGATTTGATACTTGATAGAGTGAGGTGTACCTCCTCCAAACGCATCAGAATCTTCTCCACATCCCGAATGTGGTCTGCAACGAACTTTCTGCATCCATCAGAGGTCACAGCTTCGTCTTTGTCTTCCACCAGACAGCCTTTCATGGGAATATCATCAAGAAACGGGATAGTGACCTCAAGTACAAACTCTCGTAACACCTTATGCATCGCATTCTGCATATGGACTACCGAGTTTGTCGCACCCTGAGGAAGAGTACACATCCGCATCAAAACCTAAAGGTGTACTCATGGTACTCAAGTCTCTACTCTCCAAAGCAAGCTGAAACTGATCATAACCTGAAAACAGATCTCCAATAGAATAGATTGACCTTCCAGCAAACGCCTCAGCTACTTCATCAACCACAGGTCCTGTTCCAACGTTTCGAATCGTGATGTTGTTGACAGGCTGCAAGTCTTGGATGAAGCGCAGAGCTCCTGTCTTCTTAGGTACTGTGAACCATCGGCTAGAGTACGGAGCCATAGATGGTTCAAGAATACCCATCCGCATCCTCTCCTTCAGTAACTCAATCACCTTCGGTAGCAAGGCACGAGGGACTGGAATTGGCTTCAAGTCCCAAGGTACGTGAGGAACAGTGAAGATAACCATCGGAGCTATCACACTAAGATCCACACAACCAATCTCCTCACCCGAGAAAGAAAATGCCTTATCATGGCTAACTATCATCTGTTCAAAAGCTCGTTTCTCCTCTTCAGTCAAGAAGCCACCCCCTCCTATCTGGAGCTGCTCGAGTGTCTCTTGAGTAAACTTATGTCTTACATGTGTAGGATCTCTAAGCACAAGCTCAACAGCCGCTAACTCCATCTGCTGTTGAGAATCAACAGATAACTGGGTCGCCACAGGTCTCACCTTCCTCGCTACAGCTTTATACTTGGCGTGTACTTCCGCTTCTTGATGTAAGCCACACCAACAGACTGCATCCTTCCATCCATTCTCCAATCTTGGATGAGGACGATATCGCAAGTACGAGATAATCTCCTCATAGACTTCACGAGAAGGGATGGGGATCACCACCCTACCTCCCATCTGTTCCATCAACCTATCTACATCATCCAGCCAACGAACAAAAGACTATACACCTACAAACTCCTCATAAACACCAGAAATCATCTCATCTTCCTTTAGAACTCCTGTACAACGCAGATTTGCTGCACACCTCTCCATCAGCCTTCTACTCTTCTCAATCAAATCCTCCATCCGCGTGAACTCACTGCAATCATCAGAACTGAAAGCCATCAAACCAGATTTCCAACTATGTACAGTACAACTACTTTCTGAATCTTGAGCTGTAAGCCAGCCTGTCTCTCACCCAGGGGTACCTCAGATGACTAGGATTACTAGTGCACCTTAATTACAAAGATTCTATCATACCCATGCTCACTTCACTCAACACTTTGACCCGTATGATCACATCGATCCCTCTAATAGCGTTCCTGCAAACAAGTTCTAACCCCGCCCTCCACATTGCATCACATAGTACTCAAGGACTCCCAAGGTCTCCAATGCTCACTTTACTTATAGACAGGAAAATGAGAGTCCTTTCCACTCTCTCAACTCCTCCTTATATACTCTACAACTTCTTACCGTGGTAACTTTTACTAAGTTACGTTACCACATGATAAGTGCGCAATCCAAAATAGTAAAACTTCTAAAGGCTACTAAAATTTAAGAATAGCCCACACATTACTTGTTCTACTTTGCTAAAGTTAGAGATTCTCCTACTTTAGCTTTTGTAAAGTGTTAACTTTCCAAACTATCCAATCGAAAGACGACAACAAACTAATACGTCTTTTGAGGAGCATCTCTAGATCTTTGTGCATGACTTTCCATCATGCATCCAATCAGCGATGGTCAACAAAGTTACATACTTTTGAGAAGCATATTTAGAGCTCCGCACTTGTCACATAGTGCCATAGTGAAACCTCTAATAGTTTCCCTAACTTAGTTATAACTATCTCAGCTAGTTATGACTAGTTTTGATCACTCTAGATTTAGATCTTCGAACTAGAGTAACCTATAAGATAGTCATACCTAATGAAATTTATATAAGCACGCACACAAATAATGAGATACTTGTGGTGTGACATTTACCCCCAGACTTAATTTTCACTCCGTCCTCGGAGTGAAGTATCACGTTGATGAAACTTCTTCAGCTTGTCATGGTTCACTCGGTCGAAGAACGTACCACTCCTTTCTTGAAGATCATAGGTGTCATTACTCCACACTTTGGAGATGATGAAGGGTCCAAAATATCGACGTAAGAACTTCTTTTGAACTCGCTTGTGCCTAATAGCGTCCCATAACATCACCCACTCACCCTTTTGAAATGGCTGTAACTTCATTTTGTTCTTCGCCAAGCGCTTGTCATAGCTCTTCTTCTGTTGTAGCTGGGTCATCTCAATGCGTTGAGCTGCGTCGTCTCTATTCTCCTCCAGCTCCAACAAAGTTTCTCCCCGCTCTTTCTGAGCTATTGGACCACCCTTTCTCTTCAATCCAGCTTGCAAGGTCTGAAAGGTGGTTAGGTCGAACTGGATTGGTAATTTGGATTCCAACCCATACACCATCTTGAAAGGTGAATATCCCGTAGACGTCTTCACTGTTGTACGATACTTCCATAGCACCGCATGAAGACGCTTGTCCCAGTTGTGTTTGGCCCCTTCCATGTCAACATCATTTGCTAACATTTGACACAAGGTAAAGTTTGTCCTCTCTACCAAACCGTTTGAACTAGGTTTATATGATGTAGTAACCCTCTGAGAAATGGAGAAGTGTGTGCACATAGCAGTAGTCATACCGCTCACAAATTCTCTACCCCTATCGGAAACTAACTCCAAGGGACATCCAAACCGAGTAATGATCCGTTCGTACAGAAATCTACCCATCTCAACTTCTCCAATAGTTACAAGAGGTCTAACTTCTACCCACTTTGTAAGGTAATCTGTGACTACAACAATATACTTATTGTTGCGAGAGGTGCGATTCAAAGGCCCAACAAAATCTATTCCCCATTTCTCGAAAGGTCCAAGAACCGGAATAGATCTAAGAGGAGTAGAAACACTAGATTTGATAGCGAAAGCTTGACAAACATCACAAGTTTTACAATACGTCAGGCAATCTCTAAACATCCCCCTCCAATGATATCCTGCGTCAAGTATCTTGAGGGTCGTCAATTTGTCTGCGAAATGTCCTCCACATACTGGACCGTCATGAAATTCTTTCATGAGTCGTAGAGACTCCTCCTTGCTCGCAGCTCTTCTCAAGACCCCATCAACTCCTTCACGAAATAACACACCTTCCACCACCGAGTAAGGTTGACTTCGTTTCACCAACGCCTTCTTCTCTCTGGTCCGCATCCCATCTGGATAGACACCTTCCGTAACAAAATCCCAAATTTCTTGATATTCTATTGGGATAATAGAGTTGCTCATCAAGACCATCAAATCTTCATTAGGAAAGGTGTCATCCACCGGCTCCTCTCCATCCCCATCGTAAGCTCTAGATAGCAAATCTGCATTCGCGTGTTTCTTTCCTGGTCGATCGCAGATCTCATAGTCGTATTCTGACAATAAGAGCTTCCACCTCGCTAATCGTCCTTCGACCATAGGTTTATTGAAGATGTACTTCAATGCCTTATGATCTGTACTTGCCTCCTATGAGATAATGTCGAAATTTTATCAGAGCATAGATCACTGCTAATCCTTCTCTCTCTGTCACAGAATAATTTCTCTGTGCCTTGACCATTTGCCGACTAGCATATGCAATAGGATGAGCTCTACCTTCAACATCATACTGACTTAGAGTACATCCTACTGCTATATTTGAAGCATCCGTATATAGAATAAACTGTTTATTCCAATCGGGCTTAACCAAGATTGGAGCTGAAGTAAGAGCTTTCTTCAGTTCCTCAAAGGCGGCTAGAGCTTCTTCATCTCCTAAAATCAACACGTAATCTACTCCCTTCTTCAGATATACCGTCAAAGCATATGCTTTATGTGAGAACGAGAGTATAAACCTTCGATAATACCCCACCATACCTAAAAACTGTCGTAGCTTAGTGAGAGTACTAGGAAAAGGGAGCTCTAAGATCTTCTGCACCTTCTCTGGATCAACGGCAATGCCGTCCTTGGATATGATATGACCCAAGAGTAACCCTTCCTCACACCCAAAAATACATTTCTCCGAGTTGAGAGATGCATTTGCTACATCTAAACATTCTAAGACCTTCACAAGGTGCTCAAAATGCTTCTCCTTACTCCCGTAAACACAAAAGTCATCTATAAAATCTCTCACAAACTTTCCTAAGAAAGGTTCGAACACTTTGTTCATAAACCTTTGAAACGTCGCAGGAGCATTACAACAGACCAAATGGCATGACTCGAAATGCAAACGCACCCCACGGAGTAGTGAAAGTGGTCAGGTGTTGATGTTCTGGTGCAATTTTGATCTGGTTATATCCGCTATAACCATCTCCAAAGTTGTACCATCATTTCCCGCCACTTCTTCCAAGATCTCGTCAATGAAAGGTAGAGGATAATAATCCTTCTTTGTGACCGCATTGAGCTTCTTGTAATCAACACACACCCTCAATTTGCCATTTTTCTTCTTTACGATCACAATGGGTGATACCCATTCAGAATGCTCCACCTCGTAAATGAACCCAGCAGTGTGCAGCTTCTCGATCTCTTCTTTCACCAGATCTGCAATTGGAGCACTCACTCTTTGTTGCTTCTGTCGCACCGGTTTGACTTCCTTCTCTAACTCGATATGATGTTGCTCCAGTGTGACCTCTCTCAGATCCTTGTAACTAAATGCAAATACATGAATGTATTTGCGAAAGATCTCTTCGAAACAACTCTTCTCCTCTATGGTAACCTTCGATCCATAACGTAAGGTGGCAATTCTTCTCTCCATCTCCTCGGGAGTCAACGGTTCTTTGTCTTGATCTCTTTGCACTTCCGGAGAAGGGAAAAGATCCACTACATTCACACCCACATTTCGTTCTTCTCTCTCCTCTTCTGACGATGTATTTTCAGATTTTGAATCTGAAGAATTGGTACCTACATCAGAATTAGTATCGACAACTTCTTACTCCCAGTAGTCTGATGTGGGTCTATCTGATTCCGACGTCCCAACTTGATCTCTGAGCAATGGAACTTTGATACGGTGGTGATTCGGTCTGATGCGTAAATACCTTTGTGCCAGTTATCCGTTGCATGTACTGCTCGAAGCCAAGGTCTTCTGAGTAACATTTCATAACTTGACTCTTTCAAGATTTGAAATGTCATGTTTACTTGCACTCTCATTACTGACACACAAACTCTCTCCAGCACTCCCAATGGTCTAACTCGCTGTCTGTTAGCCATGCCCACCGTGATACTAGAAGGACGAGTTGGTACTAGATCCAACTTCCTCATGAGTCGTTCTGAGATGGCATTTACTGCCGATCCTCCATCGACAAGAACATCCGAGACATCTCTCCCATTGATACGAGCCTCTACTTTTGATGCCTTGTTGCACACCTCTCCTTCACTAGCATCTAAAGCACTCACACTGACAGTAGAAGGATTTACCTTCTTCTTCCGACCTTGTCGGAAGAAGAAGACCGCTACGACCGCTACGAAGACCGCTACGAAGTTCTTTCTCACCGAAGGATTCAGAGCAATCAACTGTCCCACAGTAATGTTTGCTCGTTGCTTACCCACGTCTTCCACCACATTGTATTTTGATTGCTCCATCGAAATTGTGAAATCAGTATTTCCCAATTTCTTCCGCCGTTCTTTGGTTTTTGAAGAAGATTTGCTACTCCGAGTATTTTGACTTGGAGAATCTTCCATCACGACTGGTTCTCCCTCGTCGAAATGCGTCCTCATCCTCTTCCTCTCTTGAGCCAATAGCTCTACAGATTGAAAACCTTCTCGTACATCTCGTGGCTCCAAGATGTCAATGCATGCTACACCCTTGTCCTTGCTTTGTGAAGTTGAAGCTCCATCCGCCGTTCCACCATTACGACTTGGACAATTACGTTGGAAATGTGATCCTCCACACGTAAAACATCCTTGGTTCGTGTAGTTACTTGGTGATCTTTGCGATGGTCCACCTCTAGACTAATAGTTCTCATAACCTCGTGAGCCTCCTCCAACATTTGGACTGCGGTGTTGCAACAAATTCACCATATTGATCTTCAAATCTGCCAGAGACTCTGTCAAACTTTTCAACTCATCACGAAAGTCGGGAGTAACAGATCTAGATGGTACAGTGACTGTGACCGCACTAGTAGGAGCTATCGGAGTCAGATTCTGAAATCGAACAGTCGGAACACACGCAGGCGTCAGAGTTGGCATGCTCGGCCCTTGCACATCTCCACATGCTGCCCCAACAGTCATTGGTTGCAAGTCATCTCCATCCAAACTCTCTTCCATCCTGGTTGCGATCTTCACTGCATCAGCCTTCGAAGTTGATCTCTCATACCGCACTTGTGTTCGAATCTCCGGCCTCAATCCCCCAATAAAATTCTTTGTGAGCATTGCTCCAATGTCCACCATCGTTGGTTCTACTACAACTCCACTCTTTCGTAAAACCACCCGAAACTTTTGTTCTAATTTCTCCACCCTCTCAGCGTAAGTCCTTACTTTCTCTTTCTCTCCTTGTTTGAGGTAAGTTACCTCTACCATTAACTTCTCGTAACTTTCATCAGGAAGAAAAGTTTCAATTAAGGCCTCCGTCAATACTTCCCAAGTATCAACTGGAGTCCCCACTACGCTTCTCTTCTTCCTATCCTCATACCATGTCAATGCAGAATTCTCAAGAAATTCAGGTATCAACCTTACCCACTCGCTCTTCTTTCGATCTCCATTGCCAATGCATGCTCGTTTGAAGTCCCTCACAAATCCTTCCACGTCTTCTCCATCCTTTCCGTAAAACACCGGAAGTTTCTCCATTCTTCTCTTCTTTTCTTCTTCTTACTCAAGGTACTGTTTGCGGATGTGAAGATCGTACTTCACCGCAATCCACAGTTTCTCCGTTGAGCTTTCTCCTCTCCAAAGGTTGGAATAAGTTTGACCCTCATGGTCATCTTATCTCTCGTGTGACAGACTATCTCCATCCTCGCTAGAGGTCTTCACTAGTTCAGTTTCTACACTCAACCTTCTCTCGAGCCCTTCAGCTACAGTTTCTAGCAAAGCAACCACTACGCTACACTCGTGCTCAACTGGAATCTCGTCCACTCCACATCTAGGACAAAAGGTTGTAGGATCAATGACGCCTTGTCTAGAAAAAGAAGGACCTATGTGTAAACTTAAGTCGATCAACCCTCTTCGCTCACGCAAAAGTCTATTCTTCGTAGGACACTTGCTCACTTTATGTCCTTCTTCTCCACACAAAAAGCACCTCGAGTTCTTCTCCTGGTTCTTACGACTACTCTCTGCTTCTTCCTCAAATTCTAGTCGAAATTTTCCTTTCGCCAGATCAGCGGTAACTATCATCGCATAGCCTTGAGGGATCTTGCTCAATCTCAATTTCCACTCTTGTTGTCCTTCCATGACGATGATCCGTCATACATCTCTCTCACTATATAGCTTGTTTGACACTTTTGATCACTCGACTATCTTCTCGCTTAGCAATCTCTCACATTACTAAGTAGAAGCTTAACTTGTCAACCCTGAGCCTCAGAGATCGAACATAACCCTCTCAAGAATTCTGAAATTCTTTCACTCTTTACTTCAGCAAGCGATATAACAGATTTGACCTCCTTCGCTTCGAATACCATAACTCCAGTTCTACTCGATCAATTCACGCATGATTTGGGTGCCTAGATAGCTTATCTTGCAAGCTATCAGCGTGGAAGATTTCAAGGTCTTACTCTTAAAACTGAAAATATGAAAATGACTGTAAACTCTTTCTCGAGAGCTCACTATTTGATACCGAAAAACCTCCTTAACTTCCGAAAGACATAACTCTCTCCTTACGATTGATCTCTCGGAGATATCAAGCTTATTGGAAAGCTTATCTTGCCCTCTATAACATGGTGTATGTACAAAGGTTCTGAACTCATGCTCAAAAACAGACATGAACTGTACTAACAACTAAATACGAATCTTTGTATCGAGGTCCCAGCAACGGAACCAAAATGTAAACCATCCTGTCTCTCACCCAGGGGTACCTCAGATGACTAGGATTACTAGTGCACCTTAATTACAAAGATTCTATCATACCCATGCTCACTTCACTCAACACTCTGACCCGTATGGTCACATCGATCCCTCTAATAGCGTTCCTGCAAACAAGTTCTAACCCTGCCCTCAACATTGCATCACATAGTACTCAAGGACTCCCAAGGTCTCCAATGCTCACTTTATTTATAGGCAGGAAAATGAGAGTCCTTTCCACTCTCTCAACTCCTCCTTATATACTCTACAACTTCTTACCGTGGTAACTTTTACTAAGTTACATTACCACATGGTAAGTGCGCAATCCAAAATAGTAAAACTTCTAAAGGCTACTAAAATTTAAGAATAGCCCACACATTACTTGTTCTACTTTGCTAAAGTTAGAGATTCTCCTACTTTAGCTTTTGTAAAGTGTTAACTTTCCAAACTATCCAATCGAAAGACGACAACAAACTAATACGTCTTTTGAGGAGCATCTCTAGATCTTTGTGCATGACTTTCCATCATGTATCTAATTAGCGATGGTCAACAAAGTTACATACTTTTGAGAAGCATATTTAGAGCTCCGCACTTGTCACATAGTGTCATAGTGAAACCTCTAATAGTTTCTCTAACTTAGTTATAACTATCTCAGCTAGTTATGACTAGTTTTGATCACTCTAGATTTAGATCTTCGAACTAGAGTAACCTATAAGATAGTCATACCTAATGAAATTTATATAAGCACGCACACAAATAATGGGATACTTGTGGTGTGACAGAGCAGCCTCTCCATCAGCCTCCTGTGATCCCTCAGGCTGCTCAAGCGGGATCATGATAGCAGTAGAGCCTTCACTCTCACTATCTCATCCTACGAGAGTGGTTTTTGAAAACCCTTACTCCTACAGATAGGAGAATCCTTCAAGGTCTGTCGGTTTCGTTCGTGGTTCGTACGAACGGTCAGAAACTGCACAGAACGTCTATCATCTGGACTACGGATCCTAGCATAATGAGATCCGTCATCCATCACCTTGGTCTCCATTCTAACTGCAGTGATATAAGGCTGACCAAGAATCACAAGATACGAAGCAGAAGACTGCACGAAGAAGTGCTGATCTACATCTACCTCACCTATCTTCACCTTCACGTTAGGACAAGCGCCGTATAACTCACCTTTCTGGTTGTTTGCAGCACGTAACACCCAACCATGGTTAAGCTCGATAGGCCACTGACCTCTCTCATACACCTCCCGTGACATGATGTTGATCTCAGATCCGTGATCAACTAAAGCAGCAACAGGTTCAGCCAAACTTCCAAGACGAACTCATGTAGCAGTTGTAGCACAAGCCCAATGTCTCCTTCTGAAATCACTATCAGTAGCTGGACTCTCCTCACCAGCTTCCTCATCATCGAACTCAATAGTGTTGGTATCAGCAACCAACGCTTCTTGCTGGTATCCCTTGTCATCAGCTTCCTGAAAATGCACCTTTCCAAACTCTGCATCATTCAGAGAAGCTCCTACTACATCTATCATCTGACTCTCTACTTGCTCGGACATCACCTGTCTCTTGCGCTTGATGATGTCGATGATCAGTTTGTGGAACTCCCTCTTTGCAATACCAAGAACTTCCCGGAGAGAAAACTCAATTCGTGCATCCAGTATCCTCTCCTCCAAGATGCTCTTCAGATCAGTAGAAGTTTCAATATCAGCCGCCAACTTGTAGGTCGATCTCTTCTCTTTCTCTTGGGCAGTAAACCTCCTTCCAGCCATCGTTGGCTCCTGCTGGGATCTCTGCACGTCCTCCATCGGACCTGGTGCAGGTGGAGGAGCTTGAGAAGTAGACGGGATGTCTTCAGGAAGAGCCGCTCGTCTCCTTGTGACTCTCCGTCTATCCCCAGTCTCCTCAGGAACTCCAGTATTAAGTTCAGAGGCCTCTCGTCGCCTCTTTTCCTCCACAGAAGCATCCTGCCAGTGAACATGTCTATCTACATCCAAGAATGCTCTGATAGAAGCAGCATCTACAAGATCTCTCCATCCTATGACCCTACGAATAGACTCGGCTCCTCTCTTCAGTATCTCAAAAGGAACTAGAGCCGAGTCTATTCGATCTCAACAGTCCTATCTAGCAATGTAGGACTAGAAGAGACCTTAGTATGCCCAGCATACACATCAAAATTTACCAGCGGTGTCATCAACGCAGTTGCGGTTGCAGCTGCAGCAATCTGAGGTAGACTCCTCATACCTCCTCGTCCAAACTGCGTGCTCAACGGCTCTCCAGTAGAAGAAAGGTGCAGTCTACCGTTCAGGTAGCGAACCACACCATCTCGCAAAGCAGCTGTCAGCTCTTGACAGTCTCCCCGGAAGTGATCAGGACTGTCACACCAGATACATCTACGAACAGGAGCTCCTCCTCGACGTACAGCAGCAGGCGCCGATGGCTGATCTCTCTGCAATCCAGCTAACTCTACCTTCAGCTCTCGCATCTGCCGAATTAGGTCTCCAATCTGGTTCTGTTGACCATGGTTCTTCGCAGGTCTCTGAACAGGTGCCCTTTGTGCCGGAGCTGGCACAACTGGCATCAAAGGAACTGCAACTGGGACAACAGGTCTGGGAGCAGGGGCCAAAGGCTGTTGTACTTGAGGAGCAGCATAAGGTGGAGTGACCACTTCTGCAAGCGGACGTCCTCCCACAGCCACTCTTCCACTCCTCTGTCTTGTCAGTACAGCCACAGCATCCTCAACTCTCTCCCAATCCATAGTAACACCTCCCTCAGCAGATCGATCAACCAACATAAAACATAACCGATCTGCCGTAGCATCATCGATAGCTTGCAGGAAAAGCTCTGTTCTTCTAGCATCTAGGGTTATTCTCTCTAGAGTTGAAAGTTGCCGGTATCTCCGATCAAACTCTCTCAGCAACTCACTCAGGCTCATCATACGACCAGGTTGCTGCTCAATCCAGTCCAAGAACGTCCTCCTAGTAACTCTCTCTGAATCCTCCTCAAGAAACTCCTCTCGAAGAGATCGCTCAAAACTCATCCAGATTCCAAAATTTCTCCTCTGTACATCCCTAACTTGGTCCCGCAACTCAAGAATGACAGCTAACTCAAAACTTGCTATCATCTCAGCATCAATAACCCTAACCAGCTCCATCTCTCCTCTATACTCACGCAGATATCTAGAAATATCTCTTCCTTCAAACCTTCCACACCTATTCACTATCGCTTGCAAAGCCTTGGTGGATTTTAACTCACCCCCTCCAACAATCGGATGTTGTTGGACCAAGGCCGCAAGCGTCTTTAGAATCTCAGCCGTATCCAGACAGGTACAGAGGTCGCTACAATCATAGGTGCTACAGAAGGTGCTGAAGTAGACGTAGATGCAGCAGCCGCAGAAGTAGCAGCAGTAGCGCTCTTGCGATCCATCTTCTCTCCTTGTAGTAAACTCAACCTCCTCAATCAATCACCCCAAGAGCTCTCAGTGGAAGCACCAGATGTCATGTTGAGAGTCTTCCTGGGAAGGGCGAATCTTCTGGCTGTGATATGAGCTTGAAGGCTGTGTTCAATCTACTCAGGGAAGCGTTGGGCTTCAGGCTGTGGCTGGTTTACTCAAAGGATAGGCTTCAGGTCTCAAGGTGATACTGAAAAATACTCATATAAGTCTCTTGGCTCTTCTGATATGTTCAGTAAGTAAAGTTCAGACTTAACTAGCAATGATAAGATCAGATGGCGAACTTTGACACTCAGGATTGAGAAATATGTGAAGCGATTTCCTCAATTCTGCTGCAATTGACACTCAAAACCCCAAAATCAACAAAAGTGATGCAGTTTTGGCACAATCCGAACTTCAATTGGACATAACTCCTTGTTTATTGATCCAAATCGATCAAGAATTTCATTGACAGTGCTTGGCTCAACAAGCTCTATCTCCTTGTGCTCTCAGATTTTGCAATGTCTTCACCAGTTGCTCGAAATCCACTCTAGAGCTCTGTCTCTAAACTTAGAGTTTTACAAAAGTAAAAAATGGACCAATGGGAGTTCATAGCTCCATTTGGTTGTCATTTTATGCCTTAAACTACCTGGTAACTTATCTACACTCATAGGCTACCACGTCAAGCCCCCTAGAGTGTCAGCGTAAAACTTAAACTACCTAAAACGACACGCAGCCCCGAAAAATAACTTAAATCAGCTAGAAAGCGTGCATGGGCGACACGCAAATACAACCCATGAGCTTAAGCCCTATCAACATGGTAATCAACCTACTAAGACTCAAAATATATAACATCTTCCAAAAATGGACTTCTCTGAGGTCTTAACTTCACTCAGAGAGACTAACGCTTGACAGAGAAGTGAATCATTTACTATGTGAAATGATTCACATCACGACAACGGTAAAAGATGATGATCCTTTTTTGTGGCCAAGTTTAGCTTCCGGAAGTCCTGACACACTCGGATCTTACATGTTTGCTTCTTTGACACGATGACAATAGGAGCTACCCACTCACTACTAAGTATTGGGAAGATGACTCCCGTCTTCAGGTATTGGTCGATCTGGTCCTTCACCAGAAGCGAGTACTTGGGGTTGAGCCGATACTGTCTCTGTCGTGCAAGAACTACGCCGTCTAGCAAGTCAATGCGATGCTCTCCCAACTCTCGAGGTATGCCCTTCATGTCTTCTATGTCCACGGGAAGACATCCTGGAACTCCGTTAGAAGTTCTCTAATGTCTTCCAACTGCTGGTCCTCGATCACCTTGGAAAGCTTCAGCTTCTTCCCAAGAGCAACCTCCATTTCTTGAAGATCATCCGGGTTTACCATTCCTTCAGTGTGACAGTACTCACTGGCACCAAAGTATTCCGGTTTTGGGAGCTTCTTCTGGTTCAGATTTGTCTTCCGGAAGACCAACTGTCGGATCTTCTGAAGAGAAGACGATATCTTCGTCTTCTAGAGGACCAACTGTCGGATCTTCCGAAGAGAAGACGGTACTTTCGTCTTCTAGAAGCTCTTCTTCCGCAACTTCGTAGCACTCAATGTATCCACAGATCACTTCCTCTGCTATCTCTGTTACTTCTGTTATGTCGATGCGATTCCTACTCTCAGCGATTTGCCCTCGCTTTCTTCTTAGCTGTGAATCGATCTAGGCTCCACTCAATTTCACTCTGCTGCCTTCACTCAACTCGATTACCTTCCAATTCGATCTTCTAGGCCAAAGCAATCCCGATGCGAGAAGTGGTAGTATTCTGCGCTAATGCGCTTCCTTCGCATCTTCTCGCGCAGCTTAGGGGTTCTCAACCTAGATGACCTACTTGACCTACCTAACCTACTCGGTGTTACCTTGTGGGTACACCTACTTCTTTACTTGGAAATACGTGGTTAAGCTTCCGCGGTTGCTGTCTTCCGGAAGATACGTGTCTTTCGTCTTCCGCCGTCTTCTGTCTTCGGAAGACACAACCGAGAAGACGCTTCCCGGAAGACGGCCGTCTTCTGAAGAAGTCAACTTCGTGTTGTGGAAAAAGGATCTTAAGATCATCTTCCTTCTAAGGAAGCCGTAATCTTAAGTAACAACGCTTCTTCAGTTATACAAACAAGTTATTAATCTTAAAAATTTGAAAAATTCGTGAATCCTGTAAATTGTGGGCACCACATTTATCTTATGGTAAGAAAGCTATTGGTTGTAGATGGGTTTACAAGATCAAGAGAAATTTGGATGATTCAGTTCACAGGCATAAGACGAGACTTGTGACTAAAAGATATGCGCAGCAGTATGGCCTTGACTTTGAAGAAACCTTCAATCCGGTAGCCAAGATGGCTTTCATACTCACCTTTGTGGCATTGGCTACAAGTAAAGGGTGACAACTGCATCAAATTGTTCTTGAACGGAGATCTGCAGGAGGAGGTCTACATGATGCAACCCTCTGGATACGAAGACTAGAGGTATCCAAATAAAGTTTGTAGACTCCTTGTACGGACTTAAGCAAGCTCCAAGAGCTTGGAATGCCAAGATTAACTCGTTTCTACTATTGTTTTGCTCTCGTTCGTGTAGTTCAGACTCCTCATTGTACTCTCTGCAGGTCGATGATAATATAATACTGATCATCATCTATGTAGATGATCTTGTTATCACTGGTACCTCTAAGAGCCTTATCAAGCAAGTGAAGGATCAGCTGAAAGGAGAGTTTGATATGAAAGATCTAGATGAACTGAAGTACTTTCTAGCTATTGAGTTCATCAAGGATGGAGGTGATACATAGCTATTACAGAGACATTATGCTCTGAATAAGCTAGAACAGTTTGGGATGACAACTTGTAAGCCTTCTCTACCCCTCTTGCGTCTTCTCTGAAGTTGAATGCTGAGAATGGTGAGCTATTAGCAGATCTTAATTTCTATAGACATATTGTAGGCAGCCTGATCTACTTGACCATTGCTAGACCTGATCTAAGTTATGCTGTAGGCCTAGTTAGTCAGTTCATGCAGGCACCTAGGAAACCTCATCTTGATGCATTTCAACGGATTCTACGATACGTGAAGTTCACAATCTAGTATGGACTTCACTACGCAGCGGGTGGTCCTCTCTTGTTACATGGTTTTACTGATGCAGACTGGGCAGGAAGTGCTCAAGATAGAAGATCTACGTCAGGTTTTGTCTTCAGCCTTGGAGACTCTGCTGTTAGCTGGCAGTCGAAGAAGCAACTTATAGATGCTCTGTCATCGATGAAGCAGAATACAGAGGTGCCTCTAATGCTACTTGCGAATCCGTTTGGCTTCACACCTTACTGAAAGATATGTGTGTGGAATTTTCTGACCTTGTTGTTTTACGCACAGACAATATCAGCAGTATTATATTTGCTTATAATCATGTTTTCCATGCTAGGACCAAGCATATAAAGATTCATTATCACTTTATTCGAGAAAAAGTATTGGCTGGAGAGATAATCTGAGATATGTACCTACAGGTGAACAAGTTGCTGATATATTCACCAAAGCTTTACCTAGAGATAAATTTGATATTTTCAGATTATGTCTAGGTGTTAAGGATATTGATATGAGCTTGAGGGAGACTGTTGACATTCGTAGTATAAGCTCTTGAAGTCCTGTAAGACTTAGGGCACAAGTTAGTAAGACTTAGGGCACAACTATGTTACGAGGACCCTAACCCCTAAAGTCTTTTGACTCTCCCTATATATTGAGAAGGGGCGCTGCCCCCAAGTTTCCTTGGTGATACTATGTTCCTTCTTTTCTTTCTCTTGTGAAGGCTGCGAGAGCCTCCTTCCTTGTTAGAAGGTTTTCTTCCTCTGTTGGAGTGGTGCTATGAGTTGGGTTCTTGTTGTCATACATCATGACACTCTTGTCGTCCCTCATCCCGTTTTGTCTGTCGCTATGCGATATTACTGCATTGCGTGCTTGTGTGGAGAATACTCATCTTCGCGTAAGTCATGAACGGAGAACAAAGCTTGTTCCTAATGCCGTTGAGTCACTTGCAAGATCCAGATTAGACTAGCAAACGCAAATGGAGAAGAGGGCTAACGAAGCAAGATTCTTACAAAATAATGTCGAACTTCCGTCGTCCGCTTGCAAAACGCGTTTTGAGACTTCAAGCGTGCTTTGTATGCCTCAGTTCGAGAGTGAAGGAAAACTGGACCAACCTTCAAGTATCAGATCACCTTCATCGCCATTTCAAACTCGTTCAAGGACAACTAGATCTTCTTGGTTCGTGAGGTCAATACAAAATTGCGATCGTGATAGTTGATCTGCTACATTTTAGCGTGATACACAAAGCAGAGCAGTAAAAGTTTACCGTAGCTTCGTACATCTACAATGTCATGACATGTCTTGTAGGACTGTGCACATTATTTATAGACCTGCAATGTAAGAGCATCTCCAACGCAAGTCTTTATGTCAACTTCTAACACAGCTGGACTTCATGAGCTCATCCGATCCCAAGCCAGTGTTGAAGTGCACACGATAGAAAGTGCGGGTAAACGATCTTTCCGTCTCAAAATATATTCCACTGAAGCACTAGAGCAAGATGCCTTCCAGTAGCATTCACTTTATCGTGTCAGATATTGCGTAAAGGATGTCCAGGAAAATACGAGGTTCCTGGCTGTGGAGATGCTGTGTGCTGAACAGAGACAAGACAGAGAAAAACAACCACGAAAATGAATGCTGCAATATATACCAACTCCAAATGTATGTACACTGCCGGTTCTTTCTCCTAAGAGTACAGAACTGAGAAACAGACCAGAGCGGTTTGTAACCTGCTTCAAAGCCCCTAAGACAAACCCTTGAATCACAACCCTGATCCAAAACCACCGAAAGTTCTCTCGAAGATGGTTCGAGCCTTATGTTGTGCTAGATGTGTATGAGAATGCCACTTATAGTTTGCGTGAGTTGGATGATACTCCTTTGAAGCTATTTGTGGCTGGCAAACGTGTGAAACTGTTCAAGAGACGCGGAGGGTCAGTTGAGTCTTGAGTCAGAGCTGAGGACAACAAGAGACGGAGACGTCACAATGTCTGATGAGGCTGAGGCGGAGGAGAGCGATGATGATGAAGATCAAACAGAAAACTGAGGAGATTGGCACATACCGGAGGATGTGCATGTTCAGAGGGGGTGGATGTTGTGATGTGAATCATTTGACATACTAAATGATTCACTGATCACTGTTGTCGAGTTACTTGGCGCATGTTACTTCTACTCCGACACTTGAAGTTTAGTAGCCTTAGAAGTTAGCTCTGTACTGTTCTTAGTCTTTTATGCTTATGGTTGACACCTCTTGTATATGATGTTAACTCTGTCATTTATTTTGAGTCCTAGTAGGTTGGTAGTATGTTAATTATCTTAATCAAGCATTCGTGCGCTTGTGCAAGTGAATTCATACTTATCTATGATATTCAATGTACATGACTTAGATTTACCATGTAGATAGGTTTTAAGCTCGTGGGTTGTACTTACGTGTTGTCCATGCATGCTTTTAGTTGATTTAAGTTTATTTTCAGGGCTGTGTGTCGTTTTAGGTAGTTTAAGTTATACGTTGGCACTTTAGGAGACTTGACATGGTAGCCTTTGAGTGGAATTAAGTTACCACATGGTTTAAGGCACAAAAAGACAACCAAATGGAACTATGAATTCTCATTGGTTCATTTTTGTCTTTTGTGTAACTCTAAACTTAGAAACAGAGGTCTAAAGGGGATTTCGAGCAATTGGTAAGGACACTGTGAAATCTGAGAGCATAGCGAGATAGAGCTCGTCGAGCCAAGCACTGTCAATGAAATTCTTGATCGATTTGAGGAATAAAGAAGGAGTTATGCCTAATTGAAGTTCGGATTGTGTCAAAACTGCGTCACTTTTGTTGGATTTGGGGTTTTGAGTGTCAATTGCAGCAGAATCGAGGAAATCGCTTCAAACCTTTGTGGTTGCGTTCACTGTCAGCAGGGCTACGACTGTCCAAAAACTTTCAAGTCATTTGAGTTAGTGAGTAACTCAGGGCGGCCACTGAAGCAGAGGGGGTCTGAAAATCTCTCAATCTAGAGCAGCAACTTCAGAGAACTAGATCTGGAGTTTTGTGTACAATCAGGAGTTCCAACTTCACAGGGCTGTTCAGCATCCTGTAGACTCCAAATCTTGTAAGAAACTTCGAAAGTGATCAAGCCAATTTTCTGTTATAGGTCGATATAGCTATCTGAGTACCAGAAATTGCCGCAATATCTTTGATTAGAACTTTTCTGTCCATATCTTGGTGTCAGAATCTGATCTCAAGCTGAAACTTCGTGTGTGTGCTCAGTGGGGCCTCTTTTACATGTAAGAGAAGTTTAGGAGTCTGAACCACCATAATTTTCCTCTTCTTGAGTGTTAAAGTTCACCGTCTGATCCTATTACTATCAGTTAGACCTGAACTTTGCCTTCTCAGTAAATTAGAGGTTCATACAGATCTGTATGAGTGTTCATAGTGCTTTGTTGTAACCTGAAAGGCCTATCCCTTGAGTGATCCACCACAACCAGAAGCCCAACGCTTCTCTGAGTAGGCACAACACAGCCTTCACGGTTAAATCACAGCCAGAAGGTTCCGCCCTTTCTCAGGAAAACTCTCAACTCGACAACGTATCCCACGCCCCACAGATGTGAGTCGAGTTCAAGCATTTGTTGGTTTGACGAACTTTTATCGTCGATACGTGAAAGGGTTTAGTGCAATTGCAAAGCCATTGACCAAGCTGATGAAGGACCAAGAGTGACAATGAGGAGATGAGCAAGAGCGAGCTTTTGTAGAGCTCAAGGATAGGTTGACATCTGCTCTCATCTTGAGGAGACCCGTTAGAGAACGTCCTTTCCAATTGCACACTGATTGGAGTATGTTGGGACTTGGAGCAGTGCTGACTCAGCATGATGATGAGAAAAAAAAGTTTGTGATGGCGTATGCTAGTCGCTCCAACAATTCGGCGGAGGCGAGGTACAGTTCGTACGAGAGGGAGTGTTTAGCTGTAGTGTGGGTTGTTGTACACTTCCGAATGTTACCTGTTTGAGAACCCCTTTACTCTCATCACTGATCACCAGCCGTTCAAATGATTGATGGAGTCTGACAAGCTTACAGGGAAGCTTGCACGATGGGCCCTGATCTTACAAGAGTATGACTTTCAGGTAGTGCATAGATCTGGAGTTGCAAATCTAGATGCTAATGGGTTGAGTCGTAACCCATGCACGAGTCAGCAGGATCAGACTGAGGCTCGATGGCATGACGAGGTTGATGAGGAGATAGTGCTAGGGTGGCATGCATCTGCCTTTCTTTGTGTGTTGGCCATGAACTCTAGTATGGAGGGCCAAGTCGTATCTTTCTCAGTCAGAGAGTAGATGATGAGTCTCTAGATCCTGAGAGTGGAGATGGTATTCCAAACCAGCGAGATATCCATGACGATGTGACCGTGATGGAGTATCTACGTACTGGCGTGGTGGTAGGCACAGTAAGCGCCAAGGAGCCAGATCGTGTCCTTCAACAAGCGAAGAGATTTCGACGAGAAGGACGACATGTACTTCGAGTGTCAGATGATGGGAGAGTACGGATAGGTGTCACATCCATCCCAGAGGACACAGTTAGTACGACATGCTCATGAGGAGTTGAGACATTTTGGAGTGAAGCGTACGCATAGCTTCTTCAAGGACAGTATTGGTGGTGTGGTATGCACGTCGATGTGCAACAAGTTTGTCGCACGATGTGTGATTTGTGATCGAGAACGAGCATCATTTAATGCTCCTACTCCACAACTACACCCCTTACCGATTATGGGGTTAGGTTACCATTGGAGTTTGGATTTTGCGAGACCTTTATCGTTGATCGTACGTCACCATCGGTATGTGTTGGTGATGGTGGAGCACTTCTCCAAGTGGATTGAGTTGGTGGTATTATCCGATAAGGCGAGTGAAGAGACGGCGTATGCGTTCTTAGATCGAGTGTTGAGTCGTTTTGGAGCAGCAGCTGAAGTGCTGACAGACCAAGGTACAGAGTTCCTTGGCGAGTTTCAGGCCTTGTGTGATCAGACGCTGATTGATCATCGGACTACATCTCGAGATCATCCTGAGGCGGATGGTTTAGCGAAGAGGGTAGTTCAGACAGTGTCGGATTGAGAGTCTTCCTGGGAAGGGCGAACCTTTTGACTGTGATATGAGCTTGAAGGCTGTGTTCAATCTACTCAAGGAAACGTTGGGCTCTTGGCTCTGACTGGTTTACTCCAAGGATAGGCTTCAGGTCTCAAGGTGATACTGAAAAGCACTCATATAAGTCTCTAGGCTCTTCTGATATGTTCAGGAAGCAAAGTTCAGGCTTAACTAGCAATGATAAGATCAGATGGCGAACTTTGACACTCAGGATTGAGAAATATGTGAAGGTTCAGACCTCAGAACTCCTCCTACATGTAAATGAGGTTCAACTGGATACACATACGAAATTTCAGCTTCAGATCAATTCAGAGCACTAAGATATGAACAGAAACTTTCTGAGTAGAGAAATTATGGCAGTTTCTGGTACCCAGACAGCTATTTCGACCTAGAACAGGGGATTGGCTCGATCAATTTCAAAGTTTCTTACAGGATTTGCAGTACACAGCTTGCTGAACACTCCTGTGAAGTTGGGCCTCCTGATTCCACACAGAACTCCAGATCTCGCTCTCTGAAGTTGCTGCTCTAGATTGAGAGCTTTTTGGACCCCCTCTACTTCAGCGGTCGCCCTGAATTACTCACTGACTCAATTGACATGAAAATTTGGAGACAGTCGTAGCCCTGCTGACAGTGAACACACCCACGAAGTTTTGAAGCGATTTCCTCGATTCTGCTGCAAATGACACTCAAAACCCCAAATTGAACAGAAGTGCTTCAATTCTGACACAAATCGAACTTCAATCAGCCATAACTCCTTGTTTATTGCTCCAAATCGATCAAAATTTTCGCTGACAGTGCTTGGCTCGACGAGCTCTATCTCCTTGTCCTCTCAGATTTCGCAGTACCCTCACAAATTGCTCGAACTCCACTCTAGAGCTCTGTTTCTAAATTTAGAGTTTAACAAAAGACAAAAACAGACCAATGGGAGTTCATAGCTCCACTTGGTTGTCCTTTAGTACCCTAAACCACGTGGCAACTTAGTTTTACCCATAGGCTACCACGTCAAGCTCCCTAGAGTGCCAACGTAAAACTTAAACTACCTAAAACGACACGCAGCCCCAAAAAATAACTTAAATCAGCTAGAAAGCGTGCATGGTCGACAAGTAAGTACAACCCATGAGCTCAAACCCCTATCTACATGGTAAATCTAAGTCATGTACATTGAGTATCATAGATAAGTATGAATTCACTTGCACAAGCGTACAAATGCTTGAACAACATAAATGTCATACTACCAACCTACTAGGATCCAAAACATATGACTGAGTTAACACCATATGCAAAAGGTGTCAACCATAAGCATAAAAGACTAAGAACAGTACAGAGCTAACTTCTAAGACTACTAAACATCAAGTGTCGGAGTAGAAATAACATGCGCTAAGTAACGCGACAGCAATGATAAGTGAATCATTTACTATGTCAAATGATTCACATCACGACATCCACCCCCTCTGAACCTGCACATCCTCCGGTATGTGCCAATCTCCTCAGTCTTCTGTTTGATCCTCATCATCATCGCTCTCCTCCGCCTCAGCCTCATCAGACACTGGGACGTCTTCGTCTCTTGTTGTCCTCAGCTCTGACTCCAGAAAGTTGAATAACTCAACTGACCCTCCGCGCGTCTCTTGAATAGTTTCACACGTTTGCCAGCCACAGATAGCTTCAAAAGAGTACCATCCAACTCACGCAAACTATAGGTGGCATTCTCATACACATCTAGCACAACATAAGGCCCGAACCATCTTCGAGAGAACTTACGAAGTGTAGAGTGCTGATTCTCCAACGTGCTATCATATACCAGAACCCAGTCACCAACATGTATTGGCTTCGGTCGTAGTCGGTGAGTCTTGTCAAAACGTTCCTTGTTTCTGACTCGAGCCACCTTCAGCCTTTCCTGCGCATCAGCAAGATCCTCCTCCCTTCGCTCCAACTGCCTTATACGTAAATTTAGGAGTGAAGCACGATCTATACCATCTTCCCACGGTAGCGTAGCCCACGTAGGAAAGTACTCTTCAGCAGGCATGATCGGTTTCTGACCCAACATAAGCTCAACTGACATATAGCCAGTCGTAGTACAGTGTGTAGTCCTATCAGCCCACAAAGCAAACGGAAGTAGTCTCAACCATTCTCTAGGTCTATCATCACATGCTTTCACTAAAGCGTGAACAATAGAAAGGTGTCCTCGTTCACTCTTACCAATGCCCTCTGGATTCATAGCAGTGGTAAGCCGAAGCTTTACTCCATAACGAGCAAAAAACTCCTTCACTTCAGCGCCTCTCAACTCGCCTCTATCTGCACGTAATCTCCCAACCGATCCATAGCGACAGATGATATCTTCAAGCACGAACCTGCAGATATTCTCTGTAGTCTTCGTCCGTAGTGCTCGTCCCTCCACATAGTTGGAGAGATCCTCTCGAGCAAACACCAAGTAACGCATCCCCCATAACCCCGGTGGCATCATCACAAGATCAAGAACCCACTGAAAATGAATACTAGGTGGATAAGTAGGTACAAGCCCATCTCTGTAACGGACCTTAGAGTAGAACTGGCAGTGCAGACACGACCCAACAAAGTCCACCACGTCTTGATACAAACCTTTCCACCAGTAACGCTCCTTCAGCTTCGTGTATGTAGCCCAGACTCCACGATGTCCAGCCCACAAGGTATCATGAAACTCCTTCAGCAGATTAAGCTTTGTCGGTTGATCATCCACCACTCTAGTAAGCATCCCATCTCTTCTCTTCGGACGTTTCCACATATAACCCTCACGTAGAAGATAACTATACGCCTTCCATCTGATCTCCTTGAACTCTGCATCACTCCATCCTTCTCTTCTGCATAAAGAACTCAGATAAAATCCAATATCGCGGAACCTTTCTGAGTAGAACTCCTCATTGAACGGCAGTGGTTCCAAGTCTGAAGTCTGCTGACCAACTTGGCACCAAACGTCTCTCCTCTCTTCATTCTCCACCTCTGCAAACATCTCATCCTCATCTGTATAACGAGCCCTAGATAACATATCTGCAACTGGATTGTCCTTCCCTGCTATATGTTTTAGCTCAGGGTTCAGACTCCGGACATAAGCAATCCATCGCAGCATTGCTATGTCTGGTGTATTGCAGTTTGATATCATATCCAACAAAGGCAAACAATCTGTTTCTAGTATCACATGAGCTCCTATCAAGAACTCTCGATCTACCTTCATAGCAGTAACAGCTCCCCACAACTCACGCTTCACTTGAGGATAGTTACGCTGTCTATCTGTTAAGATCCGAGCTCCAAACCTTGAAACAAACCGCACACCTTCTGCATCTTCTTGACCAACGGCCCATCCAATCGCCTTTGGACTCGTATCAACAGTCAGTACCACAGGTTTCCCGCTCTCGTAGCTAAGCCTCCTTAGTATAGGTGGAGACTTCAGAATCTCCTTCAGCTGCTCCATCGTCTCATGATGTTCTTGCCGCCAAGTAAACCTCCTTCCCTTTCTCAGCAGTGCATATAGAGGCTCGGCAATATGTGCATAATGAGGAATACTCACTCGAAAGAACACACAAGCTCCTAAGAACCGTCGAACCTCAGTGATGTTGGTGCAGTCAGCTATCCTTGCTATAGCATCTACCTTCTCTGGATTCGCACGCCTCCCAAAAGTACCACACAGATGACCTACTACCACAATCTCTGACATCCCAAAGCGAGATTTGGTACCTGATAGAGTGAGGTGTACCTCCTCCAAACGCATCAGAATCTTCTCCACATCTCGAATGTGGTCCGCAACGAACTTTCTGCAACCATCAGAAGTCACTGCTTCGTCCTTGTCCTCCAC
Source organism: Asterella californica (assembly GCA_036924285.1). NCBI lineage: Eukaryota > Viridiplantae > Streptophyta > Marchantiopsida > Marchantiales > Aytoniaceae > Asterella > Asterella californica. The sequence continues at coordinate 25,922,979 of JAYKYS010000006.1, read as the reverse complement.
CGGACAGCCTTTCATGGGAATATCATCCAGAAACGGGATAGTGACCTCAGGCACAAACTCTCGTAACACCTTATGCATCGCATTTTGCATATGGGCTACTGAGTTTGTCGCACCCTGAGGAAGAGTACACATCCGCATCAATCCCAAAGGTGTACGCATGGTAGTCAAGTCTCTACTCTCCAAAGCAAGCTGAAACTGATCATAACCTGAAAACAGATCTCCAATAGAATAGATTGACCTTCCAGCAAACGCCTCAGCTACTTCATCAACCACAGGTCCTGTTCCAACGTTTCGAATCGTGATGTTGTTGGCAGGCTGCAAGTCTTGGATGAAGCGTAGAGCTCCTGTCTTCTTAGGTACAGTGAACCATCGGCTAGAGTACGGAGCCATAGATGGTTCAAGAATACCCATCTGCATCCTCTCCTTCAGTAACTCAATCACCTTCGGTAGCAAGGCACGAGGGACTGGAATCGGCTTCAAGTCCCAAGGTACGTGAGGAACAGTGAAGATAACCATCGGAGCTATCACACTAAGATCCACACAACCTATCTCCTCAGCCGAGAAAGAAAATGCCTTACCATGGCTAACTATCATCTGTTCAAAAGCTCGTTTCTCCTCTTCAGTCAAGAAGCCACCCCCTCCTATCTGGAGCTGCCCGAGTGTCTCCTGAGTAAACTTGTGTCCTACCTGTGTAGGATCTCTAAGCACAGGCTCAGCAGCCGCTAACTCCATCTGCTGCTGAGAATCAACAGGTAATTGGGTCGCCACAGGTCTCACCTTCCTCGCTACAGCTTTATACTTGGCGTGTACTTCCGCTTCCTGATGTAAGCCACATCAACAGACTGCATCCTTCCATCCATTCTCCAGTCTCGGATGAGGACGATATCGCAAGTACGAGATAATCTCCTCATAGACTTCACGAGAATGGATGGGGATCACCACCCTACCTCCCATCTGTTCCATCAACCTATCTACACCATCCAGCCAACGAACAAAAGACTGCACACCTACAAACTCCTCATAAACACCAGAAATCATCTCATCTTCCTTCAGAACTCCTGTACAACGCAGATTTGCTGCACACCTCTCCATCTGCCTTCTACTCTTCTCAGTCAAATCCTCCATCCGTGTGAACTCACTCCAATCATCAGAACTGAAAGTCATCAACCCAGATTTCCAACTATGTACAATGCAACTACTTTCTGAATCTTGAGCAGCCTTTCCATCAACCTCCTGTGATCCCTCAGGCTGCTCAAGCGGGATCATAGTAGCAGTAGATCCATCACTCTCGCTATCCCGTCCTACGAGAGTAGTTTCAGAAAACCCTTACCCCTACAGAGAGGAGAATCCCTCAAAGTTTGACAGTTTCGTTCGTGGTTCGTATGAACGGTCAGAAACTGCACAGAACGTCTATCATCTGGACTACGGATCCTAGCATAATGAGATCCATCATCCATCACCTTGGTCTCCATTCGAACCGCGGTGATATAAGGCTGACCAAGAATCACAGGATATGAAGCAGAAGATTGCACGAAGAAATGTTGATCCACATCCACATCACCTATCTTCACCTTCACGTTAGGACAAGCGCCGTATAGCTCACCTTTCTGGTTGTTTGCAGCACGTAACACCCAACCATGGTTTAGCTCGATAGGCCACTGACCCCTCTCGTACACCTCCCGTGACATGATGTTGATCTCAGATCCGTGATCAACTAAAGCAGCAACAGATTCAGCCAAACTTCCAAGACGAACTCGCGTAGCAGTTGTGGCATGAGCCCAATGTCTCTTTCTGAAATCAGTTTCACTAGCTGGACTCTCCTCACCAGCTTCCTCATCGTTGAACTCAATAGTGTCGGTACTAGCAACCAACGCTTCTTGCTGGTATCTCTTGTCATCAGCTTCCTGAAAATGCACCTTTCCAAACTCTGCATCATTCAGAGAAGCTCCTACTACATCTATCATCTGACTCTCTACTTGCTCGGACATCACCTGTCTCTTGCGCTTGATGATGTCGATGATCAGTTCGTGAAACTCCCTCTTTGCAATACCAAGAACTTCTCGAAGAGAAAACTCGATTCGCGCATCCAGTATCCTCTGCTCCAAGATACTCTTCAGATCAGTAGAAGTTTCAATATCAGCTGCCAACTTGTAAGCCGGTCCCTTCCCCTTCTCTTGGGCAGTAAACCGCCTACCAGCAGTCGTTGGCTCCTGTTGGGATCTCTGCACGTCCTCCTTAGGACCTGGTGCAGGTGGAGGAGCTGTAGAAGTAGACGGGATGTCCTCAGGAAGAGTCGCTCGTCTCCTTGTGACTCTCCGTCTATCCCCAGTCTCCTCAGGAGCTCCAGTATCAAGTTCAGAGGCTTCTCGTCGCCTCTTTTCCTCCACAGAAGCATCCTGCCAATGAACGTGTCTATCTACATCCAAGAATGCTCTGATAGAAGCATCATCTACAGGATCTCCCCATCCTGTGACCCTACGAATAGACTCGGCTCCTCTCATCAGTATCTCAGAAGGAACTGGAGCCACACTCTTCTCAGCAGTCCTATCTAGCAATGTAGGACTAGAAGAGACCTCAATATGCCCAGCATATACATCAGAATTTACCAGCGGTGTCATTAACGCATTTGCGGTTGCAGCTGCAGCAATCTGAGGTAGACTCCTCATACCTCCTCGTCCAAACTGCGTTATCGTATAACGTGTTTTTCTGTCTAGGAATACACGGGGTATATGGCTGTGTAGAGGTATGTGGATTGACAAGGTTGGATCTAGATCTGGATGTTTCCACTCAAATGTTTCACTATCTACTCTTCTAGCCTGAGTGACCTTGTATCCGCTCGTCTCGAGTTTAAAGCTTGCTACGATCCAAGGTTACGTATAGGTTGCATAAACTTGTGTTACAAACAGATCTTTTGTATTCTAACTAAAAATACTCAGATCTGTATTATCTAACTGAAGTTATTCATCTATATCACTGGAAGCCTGACTTCTGAATAGCTCCCCAGCGACGCTAACTGGCCATCGATCCAACTATCACAACTTCATAGTACAATCAGAAGATACTAAGATCACTCAATCAACTTGATAGAGTATCGATACAACTTGCTATACACCCTGGTCTACCAAGTATTCCAGCAAGGTAAAACATGCATAATCCAAAACACTATTCAGATCTCAATATAGCGCCAACGGCGGTAGTACCTGGCAGCTCCGAGAACCCAAACAGCGGCTTAAGACTCATGGTGGCTCCATTCTCCTTCATCACCAAGAGCTGAAATCAGCCCCACACCTTCCAGTGTCGAGTTGTATGCAGGTATGGCAGTTTCAGCAACAAACTCCTCTCCAAATTGCTCGAAAATGATCAAATTGACAATAGATGATACCGAAAAACCCGAAACTGCTAATAACAGAAGTATTTTCGAACTTTGAGATCTCAGTCCTTCCAAACCACTCGACCAATGATGATCAAACTTCACAGGAAGCTTGATTGGACCCTTCACTCCTACCCTGAACAATTTTCAGGTCGAAATCTCAAACCAATCCTCAGATATGGATCAAACCGTAATCTGTGCTAACTTAAGAGCTTTACAGATCCAGGTACATTTGATCCAAGATTCTGAACAAACTACTCGACCATTTGAGGTGAAACTTCCCAAGTATCTTACTGATAAGGCATGCTTCAATCCTGGAAAGTTTCACTCAGAAATTCGAGACAGAATTTAAGCAATAGCAACCTATCCATGGCTAACACAGTTCGCTGTCTCGTCTTATCCTGTCTGCACCTCTCAACTTCAATCGGTCGGTTCAGAATCCAATTCGATCAAGAAACTGATGAAATTGATATCAAAACGACCAGCACGTCGTCAGCTCTCCAACCCAACAGACAGCTCCTCAAAACTCCTCGTGAGTCTCTCGGAACAACCAGAAACGTAGCAGTAGGTACAAATTTCACCCCCCTCCACTCAATCGATCATAACGCGCTCATACTTTCATCAAATCGATCGATTCTTCAGCCCAGATTGTAGCCCCGGTCGAGAGCTCTCCAACCATACCCTTCGTTTCGCGAATGGCCCTCTGAAGCCTCCAGAAACTACAGAAACGTCGCGAGGATCAGCTAGAACACCATTGGTCCAAAAGTGGACCAATAAGAGCAAAAAGAACTTTACTTTTTGTCTTTTCTCCTCTTAACTTTTCCCTTAGAACGAATTTTTACTCTCCAAGGAGACACAAGACATCAACAACACTCTAAGACTTCACAAAATCCTTCAGATATGTCGATGGATTCTTCGCGGTCCGTAACTACACAGATGCACTCAACCAGAATGAAACCAGTGAGCCGCAGACTAATACAACGTCAATATTACAACTTGGAAACGTTCTACAATAAAAGGTATGACAAAAGGAAACGGTGAAGCTATCACTCGATTGTAATATTCTTGCCCGAAGTTTCTCACGATCCAAGCCCCATGATTGATCTTCGGTCTGCAATGGCACCGGACATCGACCCAAAGATTGAAAGGAACGTTCGATGGATAGTTGAGATCCATCGTTCCTCACAACAAAATATACACCGTCATATCCCAAGTCTCTCCGTATGTTACGATTGGAAGGATCACCGGAAGCTGTAACGCCATCACCCTCCCCATGAACTCATCACCAAAGTACGCAACTAACCACTGTCGAAAGTGATCGCGGTGGATGCAATGAAGCTTGATGTGAAACGGATTCGGGAAAGGAAGATCCGGAGCCGGTAACACACCTCCGTCCATAACCACCACTCCTGCAGTTCTTCACTCCTCCATGCAGACCACCGAGAACCCTTACGAATCACCCGCTGAGAGAGAATGCCATATGAACCTTCGACCCACCATTTTATACACAAATGCGGCGACAAGGACCACTAAAGTGAACGCGCACAGATCGATGACTTGGCACGTTCCTCTACCGTGCGATCACTTAAACAGATAATCACAAATGTGGCACTCATCACACCGTTCGGCGAGTTACGCGATACGGTTCACGAAACACGGAAAAGAAACACAACATATGTTACACAGGAATTTCACACAGGAGCCGAACCACAACACGACATCCACCCCTTCTAAACCTGCGCATCCTCTGGTATGCGCCAACACTCACAAGTTGTGGTCGACATCACACTATATCTTCATCTTCTTCACTGATGTTGTCGTTGGCAATATCTTCGTCATCCAAATCTTCTCCGTCATCATCCAAGATATCAAACTCTGCTCCTACTTCCTCCATGCTTATCCCTTCATCTCGCTTTTTGAAGAGTTTCACACGCTTGCCTGCAATGGGAACCTTGAGCTCTGCCCCATCAAGCTCTCTTAGTGAATATGTGGCATTGTCAAGCACGACAAGAACCACATACGGGCCAAACCATCGCTTAGAGAATTTTCTAAGCGCACTGTGTTGGTTGTCCAAGCTACTATCGTAGACCAACACCCAATCTCCTTCTTTAATCTCCTTTGGCCTTAATCGATGACGCTTATCGAATCTGTCTTTGTTTCTCAAGCGCGCCTCTTTCAGCTTCTCCAATGCAATCTCTACATCTTCAGGTCTTCTCTCTAGTTGACGGATTCGGACAGCAAGAAGATCTTCTGTAGACATACCATCCTCCCAAGGTAGAACACTCCAAGTAGGTATGTGCTCCTCAATGGGCATGATAGGTTTCTGTCCCTGCATCAACTCCGCCGGCATATATCCCGTAACTGAACTATGAGTCGAACGATCAGCCCATAATGCAAACGGAAGAAATCTTGGCCATTCTCTTGCCCTCCCCTTGCAAGCTTTCACAATAGCTTTCACAATAGGAGGATGACCACGTTCACTCTTCGCATTACCTTCCGGATTGTAGGCTGTGGTGAGAGCTAACTTCACACCACACCTCTTGAAGAACGCTTTAGCCTCATCATTGTTCAGCTCCCCTCGATCAGCCGTGATCTTCCCAACACAACCATATCTACAAATCACATCTTCCAACAAGAATTTGCAGACTCCCTCTGTGGATTTTGTCCGTAAGGCTCGCCCTTCCACTTGGTTGGACAAATCCTCACGTGCCAAAACTAAGTATCGCATCTGCCATATACCAACTGGCATAATAACAAGATCTACTACCCACTTATAATGCATTGCAAGTGGATAAGTAGGATGTAATCCATCTCGATGCCGAATTCCTGAATACTCTTGACAAGTTTGGCATGTCTCCACAAATTGAACTACATCTCTGTACATGTTACGCCACCAATATCTCTCCTTCAGCTTTGTAAAGGTGGCATAAATACCTCTATGTCCTGCCCACAAGCTCTCATGAAACTCCTGCATGAGTAACTTCTGCATGTCAACCTTGCACACAACCCTTTGTGGCATCTTACCACCTTGCTTAGCATGTTTCCACAAATAACCACCTTGTAGCAAGTAGTTATAAGCCTTCCTCCTGATTTGTTTAAAGTGGGCATCACTCCATCCTGGCTGTCTAGTCAACAGACTTAGATAGCGTCCTATGTCTATCCATTCTCCTTCATATAGCTCCTCCATGAACGGTTTCGAATGCTCACTCTCACCTCCTTGAGCTCTACAGAAAACAGTAGTACCAACATCTTCTGTATCTTCTATCATCTCCTCCTCATCCTCATACCTCGCACGAGATAACATATCAGCTACTGGATTGTTCTTCCCCGCTATGTGTCGGAACTCAGGATTTAAGGACTTGATGTAAGCAATCCAGCGTAGCATAGCAATATCAGGAGTGTTACAGTTTGTAATCATCCCTAATAGTGGTAAATAATCTGTTTCTACTATTACTGGCGCTCCAATCAAATAGTCCTTTTCAGCTTTCATAGCTGTAACTACTCCCCATAACTCTCTCTTCACTTGAGGATAGATTCTATGTCGCTCACTCAACACCTTTGCTCCAAATCTGACTGCAAACCGATTCTCTTCTTCATCATCTTGTCCTACTGCCCATCCAATGACTATCGGACTAGTATCAACAGTAAGTATCACTGGTTTGCTATCCTCGTAGCTCACACGACGAAGTACAGGTGGAGAAGATAACAACTGCTTCAATCTCTGAATCGCCTCGGTATGTCTCTCCTCCCATGCAAACCTCTTGTGCTTTCTCAACAGATCGTAAAGAGGATCAGCCACATGTGCAAAATGTGGAATCCACACATGATAGAAGACACAAGCTCCAAGAAACCTTCTCACCTCTGTTGTTGAACTACAAGTATCCTTCATCCGCCGTATAGCATCCACTTTACCAGGATCAGGCTTGCGTCCAAACCATCCACATAAGTGCCCCACAATCACAACCTCTCGCACTCCAAATGAAGACTTGGCACCTGATAGTGTCAAGTGCGCCTCTTCAAGTCGTGATAAGATTTTATCACAATCTGAAATGTGATCAGCAACAAAGTTTCTACACCCCTTCTGATCCATTGTCTCATCTTTCTCCTCCTCAACGCATCCCTTAATTGGAATGTCATCCAAGAAAGGCATGGTCTTCTCAGGAATGAACTCACGGAGAACCTTGTTCATCCCGTTCATCATGTGCGCTACCGAGTTTGTTGCTCCTTGTGGTAGTGTGCACATTCTGACCAACCCCAACGGTGTCCTCATGGTGGTGATATCTCTACTCTGTTCAGCAAGTTGAAACTGATCGTATCCAGAGTAAAGATCTCCTATAGAGTAAATAGCCCTCCCAGCAAACGCTTCAGCAAACTCTCCGACGATAGGTCCTATGCTTGTATTTCTGATGGTCACTTGGTTCACAGGTTGCATATCTTGGATGAACCGTAATGCACCACTCTTCTTTGGTACTGTAAACCAACGACTAGAGTATGGTGCAAACGATGGTTCCAAGATCTTCATCTGCATCTTCTCCTTCAAGAGCTCTATGAGTTTCGGTAGATGCGCTCTAGGTACAGGAATTGACCTCAAATCCCAAGGAGCATGTGGAACTGTGAATATGATCATTGGCGCCACAATGCTAGGATCTACACATCCGATTTCTGAGGCTTCAAAAGCAAAAGCTTTCCCGTGCCTAGTTAACATCTCTCTAAACCTATTCTCCTCCACAGACAAAAGAAAATATGCTGAACCAACCTTCAACTCCTTGAGCGTAGTTTCAGTGAACTTGTGACCGACCCGGCTAAGATCTCTCAAGCTTTTCTCCTTCGAAGATTGTTGGACTCGTTGGTTAGAATCACTAGGTAATGGCTGAGCAACAGGTTTTACCTTCTTGTCTACCGTTTTGTACCTAGTATCAACTCTAACTTCAGGATCTACGAAGGACTCTATAGTTGTATAGAGCTCCCTAGAGTGTACTTCCACCACATGATCCTCATCTTCTTGCTCATGCATAGCAAGTTCATCGATGAAATCTCCCAATCCTAACTCCAAATAAACACCTTCTATCTTATCATCCTCTTCAAGCACACCAACTCTCTTTAGATCTTTTTCAGTTTTTTGCACAACTTTCTGCTCCCACTTCTGCAAGTCAGCAAGTCGTGTATGTGTAGCAAATCCACTCCCAGAAAATCTCACAACTCCTGTACAAAAAGCACTTTCTTTCTCTAGCGAGAGTACCTTCTCAAGTGTACCACTATGTCCTCGCTCTATAGCAGTACTTGTCAAAAATCCTTGAACTCCTCCGTGACCTTAGGCAAGGAGCCACCCCTCAGATAATCTTTGTTCCGCTCGTGGTTTGCTGATACAGTTAGAAACTGTACCGCTCTCTTGCCATCCTGACTTCTGATCCGCGCATAAGCAGATCCATCATCCAAAACCTTGGTCTCCATCCTCACAGCTGTAATGTAAGGTTGACCGAGTATCACCGGGTATGAAGTACTATCTTGAACAAAGAAGTTTTGTTCAATAGTTACATCTCCCACCTTTACTTTCACATCAGGACAAGCTCCATAGAGTTCTCCTCGTGTGTTGTTCGCTGTTCTGATCATCCAACCATGATCTATATCAACAGGCCATCCACCTTGCTTGTAGATGTCCTTAGAGACAATATTGATCTCTGATCCATGATCAATGAGAGCAACCACCGGATCTGTCATCTCTCCTACCTTCACTAAGGCTTCGGTAGTAGCTCTAGCCCAATGTCCTCTAGTGTAATGACTAGGGACCTTGTCATCGTTATCATCCTCAAATCGAACCTTGCGGTTGATGCAGCATCGAGCTAGTTCTAACTCTTCCTCTCTTGATATCCTTGTGTCTAATGCATTAGACACAGCGGTTTCTCCTGCCAATTGCCTTTTTCGTTTGATGGTGTCAATAATGACATCATGAAACTCCCTCTTGGCAATCCCAAGGATCTCTCGTAAGGTAAACTCGATCTTGGCATTGAGTACTCTCTCTTCTAGTACTCCTTTCAGATCCGTAGCAGCTTCAATATCAGACTGAAGCTTGTATGAAGGAGATTTACCTTTCTCCTTACCTCTGCTCTTCTCTGACTTCTCGGGAGTAGAGGATATGACCTCTTCCATAGTCTCCTCTGGTAGAGACATGATCTCCGGTCTGAACTTTTCTCCTCTTGTTTGCCTCTTGAGAGCTGTTCTCTCTTCGCTAGGGCCTGCTTCATCTCGTTTGCGCTTCTCCTCCATGAGAGCCTCATGTTGACTCTTCGCCAAATAAGCGTGAACAGACATTGTATCCACGGGATCATCCCATCCAGTAGCACCCCTGATTGCCGTGGCTGTTCTGAGCAACTCCTCCCTTGCCATTTTCCCCCTTTTGTTCGTGCTTACCGCATGGCTCCACATATCAAGAGTATCTCCATCCTTCTTAGAAGCACTTCTTTCTCGTACTACCTCAACTCCATAAGTAGCAGCTTCTACCGACGCAGTAGCATGTTGAGATAGATACTCCTCCAGTACTTGCTTCATTCCTCCTTTCCCGAAGTTGGTTCTAAGAATCTCTCCGTTATCCTTCAGAGCAATCTTTCCTTCCTTCCAATAGACTACTCCATCTCGTAGAGTTTTGGCAAAATCACCACACTCTCTTCGAGCATGATCAGAACTATCACACCAAATGCATCTCTGTACATAATCTTGCTTAGGAGCAAGTTTGGTATCATGTGCTCCTCCCTTCTCTTCCAACCTTGCTAACTTGATCTGCAAGTCCCTCATCCCTTTTACCAGCTCTTCCATAGCATCTCTTTGCGGTGCAACTTTCGGGACAGGAATAGTAGGAAGTGGAACTTGAGGTACATGCACAATAGGTGCTTGCACATTGGGTACCATTGGTTGCCTACGAGGTACTATGATCGGTGGCGGTCTCTCTTCTTGTCTTACCACCACCTTCCCTCTTCGGTACTCTCGTTTGGCAAGTACACTCACTGCTTCAGAGACTTTTCTCCAGTCAGTCGTGAGTCCGTTGTCTTCCATCCTATCTTCCAGAAGCAGCTCCAACTCCCTTTGTAATTCATTGTTGGCTGCTTGTAGAAACAACTCCACCTTGTCGTTCTCCAATGTGAGCTTCTCCATCCGAGACAACTGAAGGAATTGTCTCTCATACTCCCGAAATAGCTCTGTGGCAACAAGCCCTTTGTTGGGTTTGTTTACCCACTCCATGAATGACTTCTTAGTCACTCGGTCTGCATCTTCTAAAGAATACTCTTCTTTCAGCTGAAGAGTAAATCCTTCCCACGTAGCACCATGAGATCGGATGATGTCCTTCATGTGCTCTCGTAGTTCAGGTACGACAGCAAGCGCAAATGTACTCACCATCTCTCTTTCAGGCACCTTGCTTAACTCCATCTCTCGGGAATAGTACTTTAGGTACTTGGATATGTTCTTCCCATCAAACTGATCTAGCAACCCCACAACAGATTGCAAGGCTTTAGTAGCCATTGCTTCTTTCCGTTCAGTGGCTTGCTGTTGTTGCATTACTAATGCAAATGCCTCAAGCAATCGCATATCAGACCGTGAAAGCTTGGTCACCTTTGGAGCCTCTCCAGACGTAGAAGCCTCATCTACGTAATGACCCAACCCCTTCAATGTCCATGGTGGCAAAACCACGCACGTACCTCTCACCCTAGACTTTTCAAGTCGAGTTCACCAGCTATCGTATAACGTGTTTTTCTATCTAAGAATACACGGGGTATATGGCTGTGTAGAGGTATGTGGATTGACAAGGTTGGATCTAGATCTGGATGTTTCCACTCAAATGTTTCACTATCTACTCTTCTAGCCTGAGTGACCTTGTATCCGCTCGTCTCGAGTTTAAAGCTTGCTACGATCCAAGGTTACGTATAGGTTGCATAAACTTGTGTTACAAACAGATCTTTTGTATTCTAACTAAAAATACTCAGATCTGTATTATCTAACTGAAGTTATTCATCTATATCACTGGAAGCCTGACTTCTGAATAGCTCCCCAGCGACGCTAACTGGCCATCGATCCAACTATCACAACTTCATAGTACAATCAGAAGATACTAAGATCACTCAATCAACTTGATAGAGTATCGATACAACTTGCTATACACCCTGGTCTACCAAGTATTCCAGCAAGGTAAAACATGCATAATCCAAAACACTATTCAGATCTCAATATAGCGCCAACGGCGGTAGTACCTGGCAGCTCCGAGAACCCAAACAGCGGCTTAAGACTCATGGTGGCTCCATTCTCCTTCATCACCAAGAGCTGAAATCAGCCCCACACCTTCCAGTGTCGAGTTGTATGCAGGTATGGCAGTTTCAGCAACAAACTCCTCTCCAAATTGCTCGAAAATGATCAAATTGACAATAGATGATACCGAAAAACCCGAAACTGCTAATAACAGAAGTATTTTCGAACTTTGAGATCTCAGTCCTTCCAAACCACTCGACCAATGATGATCAAACTTCACAGGAAGCTTGATTGGACCCTTCACTCCTACCCTGAACAATTTTCAGGTCGAAATCTCAAACCAATCCTCAGATATGGATCAAACCGTAATCTGTGCTAACTTAAGAGCTTTACAGATCCAGGTACATTTGATCCAAGATTCTGAACAAACTACTCGACCATTTGAGGTGAAACTTCCCAAGTATCTTACTGATAAGGCATGCTTCAATCCTGGAAAGTTTCACTCAGAAATTCGAGACAGAATTTAAGCAATAGCAACCTATCCATGGCTAACACAGTTCGCTGTCTCGTCTTATCCTGTCTGCACCTCTCAACTTCAATCGGTCGGTTCAGAATCCAATTCGATCAAGAAACTGATGAAATTGATATCAAAACGACCAGCACGTCGTCAGCTCTCCAACCCAACAGACAGCTCCTCAAAACTCCTCGTGAGTCTCTCGGAACAACCAGAAACGTAGCAGTAGGTACAAATTTCACCCCCCTCCACTCAATCGATCATAACGCGCTCATACTTTCATCAAATCGATCGATTCTTCAGCCCAGATTGTAGCCCCGGTCGAGAGCTCTCCAACCATACCCTTCGTTTCGCGAATGGCCCTCTGAAGCCTCCAGAAACTACAGAAACGTCGCGAGGATCAGCTAGAACACCATTGGTCCAAAAGTGGACCAATAAGAGCAAAAAGAACTTTACTTTTTGTCTTTTCTCCTCTTAACTTTTCCCTTAGAACGAATTTTTACTCTCCAAGGAGACACAAGACATCAACAACACTCTAAGACTTCACAAAATCCTTCAGATATGTCGATGGATTCTTCGCGGTCCGTAACTACACAGATGCACTCAACCAGAATGAAACCAGTGAGCCGCAGACTAATACAACGTCAATATTACAACTTGGAAACGTTCTACAATAAAAGGTATGACAAAAGGAAACGGTGAAGCTATCACTCGATTGTAATATTCTTGCCCGAAGTTTCTCACGATCCAAGCCCCATGATTGATCTTCGGTCTGCAATGGCACCGGACATCGACCCAAAGATTGAAAGGAACGTTCGATGGATAGTTGAGATCCATCGTTCCTCACAACAAAATATACACCGTCATATCCCAAGTCTCTCCGTATGTTACGATTGGAAGGATCACCGGAAGCTGTAACGCCATCACCCTCCCCATGAACTCATCACCAAAGTACGCAACTAACCACTGTCGAAAGTGATCGCGGTGGATGCAATGAAGCTTGATGTGAAACGGATTCGGGAAAGGAAGATCCGGAGCCGGTAACACACCTCCGTCCATAACCACCACTCCTGCAGTTCTTCACTCCTCCATGCAGACCACCGAGAACCCTTACGAATCACCCGCTGAGAGAGAATGCCATATGAACCTTCGACCCACCATTTTATACACAAATGCGGCGACAAGGACCACTAAAGTGAACGCGCACAGATCGATGACTTGGCACGTTCCTCTACCGTGCGATCACTTAAACAGATAATCACAAATGTGGCACTCATCACACCGTTCGGCGAGTTACGCGATACGGTTCACGAAACACGGAAAAGAAACACAACATATGTTACACAGGAATTTCACACAGGAGCCGAACCACAACACGACATCCACCCCTTCTAAACCTGCGCATCCTCTGGTATGCGCCAACACTCACAAGTTGTGGTCGGCATCACACTATATCTTCATCTTCTTCACTGATGTTGTCGTTGGCAATATCTTCGTCATCCAAATCTTCTCCGTCATCATCCAAGATATCAAACTCTGCTCCTACTTCCTCCATGCTTATCCCTTCATCTCGCTTTTTGAAGAGTTTCACACGCTTGCCTGCAATGGGAACCTTGAGCTCTGCCCCATCAAGCTCTCTTAGTGAATATGTGGCATTGTCAAGCACGACAAGAACCACATACGGGCCAAACCATCGCTTAGAGAATTTTCTAAGCGCACTGTGTTGGTTGTCCAAGCTACTATCGTAGACCAACACCCAATCTCCTTCTTTAATCTCCTTTGGCCTTAATCGATGACGCTTATCGAATCTGTCTTTGTTTCTCAAGCGCGCCTCTTTCAGCTTCTCCAATGCAATCTCTACATCTTCAGGTCTTCTCTCTAGTTGACGGATTCGGACAGCAAGAAGATCTTCTGTAGACATACCATCCTCCCAAGGTAGAACACTCCAAGTAGGTATGTGCTCCTCAATGGGCATGATAGGTTTCTGTCCCTGCATCAACTCCGCCGGCATATATCCCGTAACTGAACTATGAGTCGAACGATCAGCCCATAATGCAAACGGAAGAAATCTTGGCCATTCTCTTGCCCTCCCCTTGCAAGCTTTCACAATAGCTTTCACAATAGGAGGATGACCACGTTCACTCTTCGCATTACCTTCCGGATTGTAGGCTGTGGTGAGAGCTAACTTCACACCACACCTCTTGAAGAACGCTTTAGCCTCATCATTGTTCAGCTCCCCTCGATCAGCCGTGATCTTCCCAACACAACCATATCTACAAATCACATCTTCCAACAAGAATTTGCAGACTCCCTCTGTGGATTTTGTCCGTAAGGCTCGCCCTTCCACTTGGTTGGACAAATCCTCACGTGCCAAAACTAAGTATCGCATCTGCCATATACCAACTGGCATAATAACAAGATCTACTACCCACTTATAATGCATTGCAAGTGGATAAGTAGGATGTAATCCATCTCGATGCCGAATTCCTGAATACTCTTGACAAGTTTGGCATGTCTCCACAAATTGAACTACATCTCTGTACATGTTACGCCACCAATATCTCTCCTTCAGCTTTGTAAAGGTGGCATAAATACCTCTATGTCCTGCCCACAAGCTCTCATGAAACTCCTGCATGAGTAACTTCTGCATGTCAACCTTGCACACAACCCTTTGTGGCATCTTACCACCTTGCTTAGCATGTTTCCACAAATAACCACCTTGTAGCAAGTAGTTATAAGCCTTCCTCCTGATTTGTTTAAAGTGGGCATCACTCCATCCTGGCTGTCTAGTCAACAGACTTAGATAGCGTCCTATGTCTATCCATTCTCCTTCATATAGCTCCTCCATGAACGGTTTCGAATGCTCACTCTCACCTCCTTGAGCTCTACAGAAAACAGTAGTACCAACATCTT
The DNA here is from genome assembly GCA_036924285.1 of Asterella californica. NCBI lineage: Eukaryota > Viridiplantae > Streptophyta > Marchantiopsida > Marchantiales > Aytoniaceae > Asterella > Asterella californica. Next base: position 25,907,950 of record JAYKYS010000006.1, on the reverse strand, counting down.
CTGTATCTTCTATCATCTCCTCCTCATCCTCATACCTCGCACGAGATAACATATCAGCTACTGGATTGTTCTTCCCCGCTATGTGTCGGAACTCAGGATTTAAGGACTTGATGTAAGCAATCCAGCGTAGCATAGCAATATCAGGAGTGTTACAGTTTGTAATCATCCCTAATAGTGGTAAATAATCTGTTTCTACTATTACTGGCGCTCCAATCAAATAGTCCTTTTCAGCTTTCATAGCTGTAACTACTCCCCATAACTCTCTCTTCACTTGAGGATAGATTCTATGTCGCTCACTCAACACCTTTGCTCCAAATCTGACTGCAAACCGATTCTCTTCTTCATCATCTTGTCCTACTGCCCATCCAATGACTATCGGACTAGTATCAACAGTAAGTATCACTGGTTTGCTATCCTCGTAGCTCACACGACGAAGTACAGGTGGAGAAGATAACAACTGCTTCAATCTCTGAATCGCCTCGGTATGTCTCTCCTCCCATGCAAACCTCTTGTGCTTTCTCAACAGATCGTAAAGAGGATCAGCCACATGTGCAAAATGTGGAATCCACACATGATAGAAGACACAAGCTCCAAGAAACCTTCTCACCTCTGTTGTTGAACTACAAGTATCCTTCATCCGCCGTATAGCATCCACTTTACCAGGATCAGGCTTGCGTCCAAACCATCCACATAAGTGCCCCACAATCACAACCTCTCGCACTCCAAATGAAGACTTGGCACCTGATAGTGTCAAGTGCGCCTCTTCAAGTCGTGATAAGATTTTATCACAATCTGAAATGTGATCAGCAACAAAGTTTCTACACCCCTTCTGATCCATTGTCTCATCTTTCTCCTCCTCAACGCATCCCTTAATTGGAATGTCATCCAAGAAAGGCATGGTCTTCTCAGGAATGAACTCACGGAGAACCTTGTTCATCCCGTTCATCATGTGCGCTACCGAGTTTGTTGCTCCTTGTGGTAGTGTGCACATTCTGACCAACCCCAACGGTGTCCTCATGGTGGTGATATCTCTACTCTGTTCAGCAAGTTGAAACTGATCGTATCCAGAGTAAAGATCTCCTATAGAGTAAATAGCCCTCCCAGCAAACGCTTCAGCAAACTCTCCGACGATAGGTCCTATGCTTGTATTTCTGATGGTCACTTGGTTCACAGGTTGCATATCTTGGATGAACCGTAATGCACCACTCTTCTTTGGTACTGTAAACCAACGACTAGAGTATGGTGCAAACGATGGTTCCAAGATCTTCATCTGCATCTTCTCCTTCAAGAGCTCTATGAGTTTCGGTAGATGCGCTCTAGGTACAGGAATTGACCTCAAATCCCAAGGAGCATGTGGAACTGTGAATATGATCATTGGCGCCACAATGCTAGGATCTACACATCCGATTTCTGAGGCTTCAAAAGCAAAAGCTTTCCCGTGCCTAGTTAACATCTCTCTAAACCTATTCTCCTCCACAGACAAAAGAAAATATGCTGAACCAACCTTCAACTCCTTGAGCGTAGTTTCAGTGAACTTGTGACCGACCCGGCTAAGATCTCTCAAGCTTTTCTCCTTCGAAGATTGTTGGACTCGTTGGTTAGAATCACTAGGTAATGGCTGAGCAACAGGTTTTACCTTCTTGTCTACCGTTTTGTACCTAGTATCAACTCTAACTTCAGGATCTACGAAGGACTCTATAGTTGTATAGAGCTCCCTAGAGTGTACTTCCACCACATGATCCTCATCTTCTTGCTCATGCATAGCAAGTTCATCGATGAAATCTCCCAATCCTAACTCCAAATAAACACCTTCTATCTTATCATCCTCTTCAAGCACACCAACTCTCTTTAGATCTTTTTCAGTTTTTTGCACAACTTTCTGCTCCCACTTCTGCAAGTCAGCAAGTCGTGTATGTGTAGCAAATCCACTCCCAGAAAATCTCACAACTCCTGTACAAAAAGCACTTTCTTTCTCTAGCGAGAGTACCTTCTCAAGTGTACCACTATGTCCTCGCTCTATAGCAGTACTTGTCAAAAATCCTTGAACTCCTCCGTGACCTTAGGCAAGGAGCCACCCCTCAGATAATCTTTGTTCCGCTCGTGGTTTGCTGATACAGTTAGAAACTGTACCGCTCTCTTGCCATCCTGACTTCTGATCCGCGCATAAGCAGATCCATCATCCAAAACCTTGGTCTCCATCCTCACAGCTGTAATGTAAGGTTGACCGAGTATCACCGGGTATGAAGTACTATCTTGAACAAAGAAGTTTTGTTCAATAGTTACATCTCCCACCTTTACTTTCACATCAGGACAAGCTCCATAGAGTTCTCCTCGTGTGTTGTTCGCTGTTCTGATCATCCAACCATGATCTATATCAACAGGCCATCCACCTTGCTTGTAGATGTCCTTAGAGACAATATTGATCTCTGATCCATGATCAATGAGAGCAACCACCGGATCTGTCATCTCTCCTACCTTCACTAAGGCTTCGGTAGTAGCTCTAGCCCAATGTCCTCTAGTGTAATGACTAGGGACCTTGTCATCGTTATCATCCTCAAATCGAACCTTGCGGTTGATGCAGCATCGAGCTAGTTCTAACTCTTCCTCTCTTGATATCCTTGTGTCTAATGCATTAGACACAGCGGTTTCTCCTGCCAATTGCCTTTTTCGTTTGATGGTGTCAATAATGACATCATGAAACTCCCTCTTGGCAATCCCAAGGATCTCTCGTAAGGTAAACTCGATCTTGGCATTGAGTACTCTCTCTTCTAGTACTCCTTTCAGATCCGTAGCAGCTTCAATATCAGACTGAAGCTTGTATGAAGGAGATTTACCTTTCTCCTTACCTCTGCTCTTCTCTGACTTCTCGGGAGTAGAGGATATGACCTCTTCCATAGTCTCCTCTGGTAGAGACATGATCTCCGGTCTGAACTTTTCTCCTCTTGTTTGCCTCTTGAGAGCTGTTCTCTCTTCGCTAGGGCCTGCTTCATCTCGTTTGCGCTTCTCCTCCATGAGAGCCTCATGTTGACTCTTCGCCAAATAAGCGTGAACAGACATTGTATCCACGGATCATCCCATCCAGTAGCACCCCTGATTGCCGTGGCTGTTCTGAGCAACTCCTCCCTTGCCATTTTTCCCCCTTTTGTTCGTGCTTACCGCATGGCTCCACATATCAAGAGTATCTCCATCCTTCTTAGAAGCACTTCTTTCTCGTACTACCTCAACTCCATAAGTAGCAGCTTCTACCGACGCAGTAGCATGTTGAGATAGATACTCCTCCAGTACTTGCTTCATTCCTCCTTTCCCGAAGTTGGTTCTAAGAATCTCTCCGTTATCCTTCAGAGCAATCTTTCCTTCCTTCCAATAGACTACTCCATCTCGTAGAGTTTTGGCAAAATCACCACACTCTCTTCGAGCATGATCAGAACTATCACACCAAATGCATCTCTGTACATAATCTTGCTTAGGAGCAAGTTTGGTATCATGTGCTCCTCCCTTCTCTTCCAACCTTGCTAACTTGATCTGCAAGTCCCTCATCCCTTTTACCAGCTCTTCCATAGCATCTCTTTGCGGTGCAACTTTCGGGACAGGAATAGTAGGAAGTGGAACTTGAGGTACATGCACAATAGGTGCTTGCACATTGGGTACCATTGGTTGCCTACGAGGTACTATGATCGGTGGCGGTCTCTCTTCTTGTCTTACCACCACCTTCCCTCTTCGGTACTCTCGTTTGGCAAGTACACTCACTGCTTCAGAGACTTTTCTCCAGTCAGTCGTGAGTCCGTTGTCTTCCATCCTATCTTCCAGAAGCAGCTCCAACTCCCTTTGTAATTCATTGTTGGCTGCTTGTAGAAACAACTCCACCTTGTCGTTCTCCAATGTGAGCTTCTCCATCCGAGACAACTGAAGGAATTGTCTCTCATACTCCCGAAATAGCTCTGTGGCAACAAGCCCTTTGTTGGGTTTGTTTACCCACTCCATGAATGACTTCTTAGTCACTCGGTCTGCATCTTCTAAAGAATACTCTTCTTTCAGCTGAAGAGTAAATCCTTCCCACGTAGCACCATGAGATCGGATGATGTCCTTCATGTGCTCTCGTAGTTCAGGTACGACAGCAAGCGCAAATGTACTCACCATCTCTCTTTCAGGCACCTTGCTTAACTCCATCTCTCGGGAATAGTACTTTAGGTACTTGGATATGTTCTTCCCATCAAACTGATCTAGCAACCCCACAACAGATTGCAAGGCTTTAGTAGCCATTGCTTCTTTCCGTTCAGTGGCTTGCTGTTGTTGCATTACTAATGCAAATGCCTCAAGCAATCGCATATCAGACCGTGAAAGCTTGGTCACCTTTGGAGCCTCTCCAGACGTAGAAGCCTCATCTACGTAATGACCCAACCCCTTCAATGTCCATGGTGGCAAAACCACGCACGTACCTCTCACCCTAGACTTTTCAAGTCGAGTTCACCAGCTATCGTATAACGTGTTTTTCTATCTAAGAATACACGGGGTATATGGCTGTGTAGAGGTATGTGGATTGACAAGGTTGGATCTAGATCTGGATGTTTCCACTCAAATGTTTCACTATCTACTCTTCTAGCCTGAGTGACCTTGTATCCGCTCGTCTCAAGTTTAAAGCTTGCTACGATCCAAGGTTACGTATAGGTTGCATAAACTTGTGTTACAAACAGATCTTTTGTATTCTAACTAAAAATACTCAGATCTGTATTATCTAACTGAAGTTATTCATCTATATCACTGGAAGCCTGACTTCTGAATAGCTCCCCAGCGACGCTAACTGGCCATCGATCCAACTATCACAACTTCATAGTACAATCAGAAGATACTAAGATCACTCAATCAACTTGATAGAGTATCGATACAACTTGCTATACACCCTGGTCTACCAAGTATTCCAGCAAGGTAAAACATGCATAATCCAAAACACTATTCAGATCTCAATATAGCGCCAACGGCGGTAGTACCTGGCAGCTCCGAGAACCCAAACAGCGGCTTAAGACTCATGGTGGCTCCATTCTCCTTCATCACCAAGAGCTGAAATCAGCCCCACACCTTCCAGTGTCGAGTTGTATGCAGGTATGGCAGTTTCAGCAACAAACTCCTCTCCAAATTGCTCGAAAATGATCAAATTGACAATAGATGATACCGAAAACCCGAAACTGCTAATAACAGAAGTATTTTCGAACTTTGAGATCTCAGTCCTTCCAAACCACTCGACCAATGATGATCAAACTTCACAGGAAGCTTGATTGGACCCTTCACTCTTACCTTGAACAATTTTCAGGTCGAAATCTCAAACCAATCCTCAGATATGGATCAAACCGTAATCTGTGCTAACTTAAGAGCTTTACAGATCCAGGTACATTTGATCCAAGATTCTGAACAAACTACTCGACCATTTGAGGTGAAACTTCCCAAGTATCTTACTGATAAGGCATGCTTCAATCCTGGAAAGTTTCACTCAGAAATTCGAGACAGAATTTAAGCAATAGCAACCTATCCATGGCTAACACAGTTCGCTGTCTCGTCTTATCCTGTCTGCACCTCTCAACTTCAATCGGTCGGTTCAGAATCCAATTCGATCAAGAAACTGATGAAATTGATATCAAAACGACCAGCACGTCGTCAGCTCTCCAACCCAACAGACAGCTCCTCAAAACTCCTCGTGAGTCTCTCGGAACAACCAGAAACGTAGCAGTAGGTACAAATTTCACCCCCCTCCACTCAATCGATCATAACGCGCTCATACTTTCATCAAATCGATCGATTCTTCAGCCCAGATTGTAGCCCCGGTCGAGAGCTCTCCAACCATACCCTTCGTTTCGCGAATGGCCCTCTGAAGCCTCCAGAAACTACAGAAACGTCGCGAGGATCAGCTAGAACACCATTGGTCCAAAAGTGGACCAATAAGAGCAAAAAGAACTTTACTTTTTGTCTTTTCTCCTCTTAACTTTTCCCTTAGAACGAATTTTTACTCTCCAAGGAGACACAAGACATCAACAACACTCTAAGACTTCACAAAATCCTTCAGATATGTCGATGGATTCTTCGCGGTCCGTAACTACACAGATGCACTCAACCAGAATGAAACCAGTGAGCCGCAGACTAATACAACGTCAATATTACAACTTGGAAACGTTCTACAATAAAAGGTATGACAAAAGGAAACGGTGAAGCTATCACTCGATTGTAATATTCTTGCCCGAAGTTTCTCACGATCCAAGCCCCATGATTGATCTTCGGTCTGCAATGGCACCGGACATCGACCCAAAGATTGAAAGGAACGTTCGATGGATAGTTGAGATCCATCGTTCCTCACAACAAAATATACACCGTCATATCCCAAGTCTCTCCGTATGTTACGATTGGAAGGATCACCGGAAGCTGTAACGCCATCACCCTCCCCATGAACTCATCACCAAAGTACGCAACTAACCACTGTCGAAAGTGATCGCGGTGGATGCAATGAAGCTTGATGTGAAACGGATTCGGGAAAGGAAGATCCGGAGCCGGTAACACACCTCCGTCCATAACCACCACTCCTGCAGTTCTTCACTCCTCCATGCAGACCACCGAGAACCCTTACGAATCACCCGCTGAGAGAGAATGCCATATGAACCTTCGACCCACCATTTTATACACAAATGCGGCGACAAGGACCACTAAAGTGAACGCGCACAGATCGATGACTTGGCACGTTCCTCTACCGTGCGATCACTTAAACAGATAATCACAAATGTGGCACTCATCACACCGTTCGGCGAGTTACGCGATACGGTTCACGAAACACGGAAAAGAAACACAACATATGTTACACAGGAATTTCACACAGGAGCCGAACCACAACACGACATCCACCCCTTCTAAACCTGCGCATCCTCTGGTATGCGCCAACACTCACAAGTTGTGGTCGGCATCACACTATATCTTCATCTTCTTCACTGATGTTGTCGTTGGCAATATCTTCGTCATCCAAATCTTCTCCGTCATCATCCAAGATATCAAACTCTGCTCCTACTTCCTCCATGCTTATCCCTTCATCTCGCTTTTTGAAGAGTTTCACACGCTTGCCTGCAATGGGAACCTTGAGCTCTGCCCCATCAAGCTCTCTTAGTGAATATGTGGCATTGTCAAGCACGACAAGAACCACATACGGGCCAAACCATCACTTAGAGAATTTTCTAAGCGCACTGTGTTGGTTGTCCAAGCTACTATCGTAGACCAACACCCAATCTCCTTCTTTAATCTCCTTTGGCCTTAATCGATGACGCTTATCGAATCTGTCTTTGTTTCTCAAGCGCGCCTCTTTCAGCTTCTCCAATGCAATCTCTACATCTTCAGGTCTTCTCTCTAGTTGACGGATTCGGACAGCAAGAAGATCTTCTGTAGACATACCATCCTCCCAAGGTAGAACACTCCAAGTAGGTATGTGCTCCTCAATGGGCATGATAGGTTTCTGTCCCTGCATCAACTCCGCCGGCATATATCCCGTAACTGAACTATGAGTCGAACGATCAGCCCATAATGCAAACGGAAGAAATCTTGGCCATTCTCTTGCCCTCCCCTTGCAAGCTTTCACAATAGCTTTCACAATAGGAGGATGACCACGTTCACTCTTCGCATTACCTTCTGGATTGTAGGCTGTGGTGAGAGCTAACTTCACACCACACCTCTTGAAGAACGCTTTAGCCTCATCATTGTTCAGCTCCCCTCGATCAGCCGTGATCTTCCCAACACAACCATATCTACAAATCACATCTTCCAACAAGAATTTGCAGACTCCCTCTGTGGATTTTGTCCGTAAGGCTCGCCCTTCCACTTGGTTGGACAAATCCTCACGTGCCAAAACTAAGTATCGCATCTGCCATATACCAACTGGCATAATAACAAGATCTACTACCCACTTATAATGCATTGCAAGTGGATAAGTAGGATGTAATCCATCTCGATGCCGAATTCCTGAATACTCTTGACAAGTTTGGCATGTCTCCACAAATTGAACTACATCTCTGTACATGTTACGCCACCAATATCTCTCCTTCAGCTTTGTAAAGGTGGCATAAATACCTCTATGTCCTGCCCACAAGCTCTCATGAAACTCCTGCATGAGTAACTTCTGCATGTCAACCTTGCACACAACCCTTTGTGGCATCTTACCACCTTGCTTAGCATGTTTCCACAAATAACCACCTTGTAGCAAGTAGTTATAAGCCTTCCTCCTGATTTGTTTAAAGTGGGCATCACTCCATCCTGGCTGTCTAGTCAACAGACTTAGATAGCGTCCTATGTCTATCCATTCTCCTTCATATAGCTCCTCCATGAACGGTTTCGAATGCTCACTCTCACCTCCTTGAGCTCTACAGAAAACAGTAGTACCAACATCTTCTGTATCTTCTATCATCTCCTCCTCATCCTCATACCTCGCACGAGATAACATATCAGCTACTGGATTGTTCTTCCCCGCTATGTGTCGGAACTCAGGATTTAAGGACTTGATGTAAGCAATCCAGCGTAGCATAGCAATATCAGGAGTGTTACAGTTTGTAATCATCCCTAATAGTGGTAAATAATCTGTTTCTACTATTACTGGCGCTCCAATCAAATAGTCCTTTTCAGCTTTCATAGCTGTAACTACTCCCCATAACTCTCTCTTCACTTGAGGATAGATTCTATGTCGCTCACTCAACACCTTTGCTCCAAATCTGACTGCAAACCGATTCTCTTCTTCATCATCTTGTCCTACTGCCCATCCAATGACTATCGGACTAGTATCAACAGTAAGTATCACTGGTTTGCTATCCTCGTAGCTCACACGACGAAGTACAGGTGGAGAAGATAACAACTGCTTCAATCTCTGAATCGCCTCGGTATGTCTCTCCTCCCATGCAAACCTCTTGTGCTTTCTCAACAGATCGTAAAGAGGATCAGCCACATGTGCAAAATGTGGAATCCACACATGATAGAAGACACAAGCTCCAAGAAACCTTCTCACCTCTGTTGTTGAACTACAAGTATCCTTCATCCGCCGTATAGCATCCACTTTACCAGGATCAGGCTTGCGTCCAAACCATCCACATAAGTGCCCCACAATCACAACCTCTCGCACTCCAAATGAAGACTTGGCACCTGATAGTGTCAAGTGCGCCTCTTCAAGTCGTGATAAGATTTTATCACAATCTGAAATGTGATCAGCAACAAAGTTTCTACACCCCTTCTGATCCATTGTCTCATCTTTCTCCTCCTCAACGCATCCCTTAATTGGAATGTCATCCAAGAAAGGCATGGTCTTCTCAGGAATGAACTCACGGAGAACCTTGTTCATCCCGTTCATCATGTGCGCTACCGAGTTTGTTGCTCCTTGTGGTAGTGTGCACATTCTGACCAACCCCAACGGTGTCCTCATGGTGGTGATATCTCTACTCTGTTCAGCAAGTTGAAACTGATCGTATCCAGAGTAAAGATCTCCTATAGAGTAAATAGCCCTCCCAGCAAACGCTTCAGCAAACTCTCCGACGATAGGTCCTATGCTTGTATTTCTGATGGTCACTTGGTTCACAGGTTGCATATCTTGGATGAACCGTAATGCACCACTCTTCTTTGGTACTGTAAACCAACGACTAGAGTATGGTGCAAACGATGGTTCCAAGATCTTCATCTGCATCTTCTCCTTCAAGAGCTCTATGAGTTTCGGTAGATGCGCTCTAGGTACAGGAATTGACCTCAAATCCCAAGGAGCATGTGGAACTGTGAATATGATCATTGGCGCCACAATGCTAGGATCTACACATCCGATTTCTGAGGCTTCAAAAGCAAAAGCTTTCCCGTGCCTAGTTAACATCTCTCTAAACCTATTCTCCTCCACAGACAAAAGAAAATATGCTGAACCAACCTTCAACTCCTTGAGCGTAGTTTCAGTGAACTTGTGACCGACCCGGCTAAGATCTCTCAAGCTTTTCTCCTTCGAAGATTGTTGGACTCGTTGGTTAGAATCACTAGGTAATGGCTGAGCAACAGGTTTTACCTTCTTGTCTACCGTTTTGTACCTAGTATCAACTCTAACTTCAGGATCTACGAAGGACTCTATAGTTGTATAGAGCTCCCTAGAGTGTACTTCCACCACATGATCCTCATCTTCTTGCTCATGCATAGCAAGTTCATCGATGAAATCTCCCAATCCTAACTCCAAATAAACACCTTCTATCTTATCATCCTCTTCAAGCACACCAACTCTCTTTAGATCTTTTTCAGTTTTTTGCACAACTTTCTGCTCCCACTTCTGCAAGTCAGCAAGTCGTGTATGTGTAGCAAATCCACTCCCAGAAAATCTCACAACTCCTGTACAAAAAGCACTTTCTTTCTCTAGCGAGAGTACCTTCTCAAGTGTACCACTATGTCCTCGCTCTATAGCAGTACTTGTCAAAAATCCTTGAACTCCTCCGTGACCTTAGGCAAGGAGCCACCCCTCAGATAATCTTTGTTCCGCTCGTGGTTTGCTGATACAGTTAGAAACTGTACCGCTCTCTTGCCATCCTGACTTCTGATCCGCGCATAAGCAGATCCATCATCCAAAACCTTGGTCTCCATCCTCACAGCTGTAATGTAAGGTTGACCGAGTATCACCGGGTATGAAGTACTATCTTGAACAAAGAAGTTTTGTTCAATAGTTACATCTCCCACCTTTACTTTCACATCAGGACAAGCTCCATAGAGTTCTCCTCGTGTGTTGTTCGCTGTTCTGATCATCCAACCATGATCTATATCAACAGGCCATCCACCTTGCTTGTAGATGTCCTTAGAGACAATATTGATCTCTGATCCATGATCAATGAGAGCAACCACCGGATCTGTCATCTCTCCTACCTTCACTAAGGCTTCGGTAGTAGCTCTAGCCCAATGTCCTCTAGTGTAATGACTAGGGACCTTGTCATCGTTATCATCCTCAAATCGAACCTTGCGGTTGATGCAGCATCGAGCTAGTTCTAACTCTTCCTCTCTTGATATCCTTGTGTCTAATGCATTAGACACAGCGGTTTCTCCTGCCAATTGCCTTTTTCGTTTGATGGTGTCAATAATGACATCATGAAACTCCCTCTTGGCAATCCCAAGGATCTCTCGTAAGGTAAACTCGATCTTGGCATTGAGTACTCTCTCTTCTAGTACTCCTTTCAGATCCGTAGCAGCTTCAATATCAGACTGAAGCTTGTATGAAGGAGATTTACCTTTCTCCTTACCTCTGCTCTTCTCTGACTTCTCGGGAGTAGAGGATATGACCTCTTCCATAGTCTCCTCTGGTAGAGACATGATCTCCGGTCTGAACTTTTCTCCTCTTGTTTGCCTCTTGAGAGCTGTTCTCTCTTCGCTAGGGCCTGCTTCATCTCGTTTGCGCTTCTCCTCCATGAGAGCCTCATGTTGACTCTTCGCCAAATAAGCGTGAACAGACATTGTATCCACGGGATCATCCCATCCAGTAGCACCCCTGATTGCCGTGGCTGTTCTGAGCAACTCCTCCCTTGCCATTTTCCCCCTTTTGTTCGTGCTTACCGCATGGCTCCACATATCAAGAGTATCTCCATCCTTCTTAGAAGCACTTCTTTCTCGTACTACCTCAACTCCATAAGTAGCAGCTTCTACCGACGCAGTAGCATGTTGAGATAGATACTCCTCCAGTACTTGCTTCATTCCTCCTTTCCCGAAGTTGGTTCTAAGAATCTCTCCGTTATCCTTCAGAGCAATCTTTCCTTCCTTCCAATAGACTACTCCATCTCGTAGAGTTTTGGCAAAATCACCACACTCTCTTCGAGCATGATCAGAACTATCACACCAAATGCATCTCTGTACATAATCTTGCTTAGGAGCAAGTTTGGTATCATGTGCTCCTCCCTTCTCTTCCAACCTTGCTAACTTGATCTGCAAGTCCCTCATCCCTTTTACCAGCTCTTCCATAGCATCTCTTTGCGGTGCAACTTTCGGGACAGGAATAGTAGGAAGTGGAACTTGAGGTACATGCACAATAGGTGCTTGCACATTGGGTACCATTGGTTGCCTACGAGGTACTATGATCGGTGGCGGTCTCTCTTCTTGTCTTACCACCACCTTCCCTCTTCGGTACTCTCGTTTGGCAAGTACACTCACTGCTTCAGAGACTTTTCTCCAGTCAGTCGTGAGTCCGTTGTCTTCCATCCTATCTTCCAGAAGCAGCTCCAACTCCCTTTGTAATTCATTGTTGGCTGCTTGTAGAAACAACTCCACCTTGTCGTTCTCCAATGTGAGCTTCTCCATCCGAGACAACTGAAGGAATTGTCTCTCATACTCCCGAAATAGCTCTGTGGCAACAAGCCCTTTGTTGGGTTTGTTTACCCACTCCATGAATGACTTCTTAGTCACTCGGTCTGCATCTTCTAAAGAATACTCTTCTTTCAGCTGAAGAGTAAATCCTTCCCACGTAGCACCATGAGATCGGATGATGTCCTTCATGTGCTCTCGTAGTTCAGGTACGACAGCAAGCGCAAATGTACTCACCATCTCTCTTTCAGGCACCTTGCTTAACTCCATCTCTCGGGAATAGTACTTTAGGTACTTGGATATGTTCTTCCCATCAAACTGATCTAGCAACCCCACAACAGATTGCAAGGCTTTAGTAGCCATTGCTTCTTTCCGTTCAGTGGCTTGCTGTTGTTGCATTACTAATGCAAATGCCTCAAGCAATCGCATATCAGACCGTGAAAGCTTGGTCACCTTTGGAGCCTCTCCAGACGTAGAAGCCTCATCTACGTAATGACCCAACCCCTTCAATGTCCATGGTGGCAAAACCACGCACGTACCTCTCACCCTAGACTTTTCAAGTCGAGTTCACCAGCTATCGTATAACGTGTTTTTCTGTCTAAGAATACACGGGGTATATGGCTGTGTAGAGGTATGTGGATTGACAAGGTTGGATCTAGATCTGGATGTTTCCACTCAAATGTTTCACTATCTACTCTTCTAGCCTGAGTGACCTTGTATCCGCTCGTCTCGAGTTTAAAGCTTGCTACGATCCAAGGTTACGTATAGGTTGCATAAACTTGTGTTACAAACAGATCTTTTGTATTCTAACTAAAAATACTCAGATCTGTATTATCTAACTGAAGTTATTCATCTATATCACTGGAAGCCTGACTTCTGAATAGCTCCCCAGCGACGCTAACTGGCCATCGATCCAACTATCACAACTTCATAGTACAATCAGAAGATACTAAGATCACTCAATCAACTTGATAGAGTATCGATACAACTTGCTATACACCCTGGTCTACCAAGTATTCCAGCAAGGTAAAACATGCATAATCCAAAACACTATTCAGATCTCAATATAGCGCCAACGGCGGTAGTACCTGGCAGCTCCGAGAACCCAAACAGCGGCTTAAGACTCATGGTGGCTCCATTCTCCTTCATCACCAAGAGCTGAAATCAGCCCCACACCTTCCAGTGTCGAGTTGTATGCAGGTATGGCAGTTTCAGCAACAAACTCCTCTCCAAATTGCTCGAAAATGATCAAATTGACAATAGATGATACCGAAAAACCCGAAACTGCTAATAACAGAAGTATTTTCGAACTTTGAGATCTCAGTCCTTCCAAACCACTCGACCAATGATGATCAAACTTCACAGGAAGCTTGATTGGACCCTTCACTCCTACCCTGAACAATTTTCAGGTCGAAATCTCAAACCAATCCTCAGATATGGATCAAACCGTAATCTGTGCTAACTTAAGAGCTTTACAGATCCAGGTACATTTGATCCAAGATTCTGAACAAACTACTCGACCATTTGAGGTGAAACTTCCCAAGTATCTTACTGATAAGGCATGCTTCAATCCTGGAAAGTTTCACTCAGAAATTCGAGACAGAATTTAAGCAATAGCAACCTATCCATGGCTAACACAGTTCGCTGTCTCGTCTTATCCTGTCTGCACTTCTCAACTTCAATCGGTCGGTTCAGAATCCAATTCGATCAAGAAACTGATGAAATTGATATCAAAACGACCAGCACGTCGTCAGCTCTCCAACCCAACAGACAGCTCCTCAAAACTCCTCGTGAGTCTCTCGGAACAACCAGAAACGTAGCAGTAGGTACAAATTTCACCCCCCTCCACTCAATCGATCATAACGCGCTCATACTTTCATCAAATCGATCGATTCTTCAGCCCAGATTGTAGCCCCGGTCGAGAGCTCTCCAACCATACCCTTCGTTTCGCGAATGGCCCTCTGAAGCCTCCAGAAACTACAGAAACGTCGCGAGGATCAGCTAGAACACCATTGGTCCAAAAGTGGACCAATAAGAGCAAAAAGAACTTTACTTTTTGTCTTTTCTCCTCTTAACTTTTCCCTTAGAACGAATTTTTACTCTCCAAGGAGACACAAGACATCAACAACACTCTAAGACTTCACAAAATCCTTCAGATATGTCGATGGATTCTTCGCGGTCCGTAACTACACAGATGCACTCAACCAGAATGAAACCAGTGAGCCGCAGACTAATACAACGTCAATATTACAACTTGGAAACGTTCTACAATAAAAGGTATGACAAAAGGAAACGGTGAAGCTATCACTCGATTGTAATATTCTTGCCCGAAGTTTCTCACGATCCAAGCCCCATGATTGATCTTTGGTCTGCAATGGCACCGGACATCGACCCAAAGATTGAAAGGAACGTTCGATGGAGAGTTGAGATCCATCGTTCCTCACAACAAAATATACACCGTCATATCCCAAGTCTCTCCGTATGTTACGATTGGAAGGATCACCGGAAGCTGTAACGCCATCACCCTCCCCATGAACTCATCACCAAAGTACGCAACTAACCACTGTCGAAAGTGATCGCGGTGGATGCAATGAAGCTTGATGTGAAACGGATTCGGGAAAGGAAGATCCGGAGCCGGTAACACACCTCCGTCCATAACCACCACTCCTGCAGTTCTTCACTCCTCCATGCAGACCACCGAGAACCCTTACGAATCACCCGCTGAGAGAGAATGCCATATGAACCTTCGACCCACCATTTTATACACAAATGCGGCAACAAGGACCACTAAAGTGAACGCGCACAGATCGATGACTTGGCACGTTCCTCTACCGTGCGATCACTTAAACAGATAATCACAAATGTGGCACTCATCACACCGTTCGGCGAGTTACGCGATACGGTTCACGAAACACGGAAAAGAAACACAACATATGTTACACAGGAATTTCACACAGGAGCCGAACCACAACACGACAGCGTGCTCAACGGCTCTCCAGTAGAAGAAAGGTGCAGCCTACCGTTCTGATAGCGAACCACACCATCTCGCAAAGCAGCTGTGAGCTCTTGACAGTCCCCTCGGAAATGATCAGGACTGTCACACCAAATACATCTACGAACCGGAGCTCCTCATGGACGTGCAGTAGCAGGCGCCGGTGGCTGCTCTCTCTGCAATCCAGCTAGCTCTACCTTCAGCTCTCGCATCTGCCGAATCAGGTCTTCGATCTGGTTCTGTTGACCATGGTTCTCCGCAGGTCTCTGAACATGTGCCCTTTGTGCCGGTGCTGGCACAACAGGCATCAAAGGAACTGCAGCTGGGACAACAGGTCTGGGAGCAGGGGCCAAAGGCTGCTGTACTTGAGGAGCAGCATAAGGTGGAGTGACCACTTCTGCAAGCGGATGTCCTCCCACAGCCACTCTTCCTCTCCTCTGTCTTGTCAGTACAGCCACAGCATCCTCAACTCTCCCCCAATCCATAGTAACACCTCCCTCAGCAGATCGATCGGCCAACATAAAACATAACCGATCTGCCGTAGCATCATCTGTAGCTTGCAGAAAAAGCTCTGTTCTCCTAGCATCTAGAGTTATTCGCTCTAGAGTTGAGAGTTGCCGGTATCTCCGATCAAACTCTCTCAGCAACTCACTCAGGCTCATCATACGACCAGGTTGCTGCTCAACCCAGTCTAGAAATGTCCTTCTAGTAACTCTCTCTGAATCCTCCTCAAGAAACTCCTCTCGAAGAGATCGCTCAAAACTCATCCAGATTCCAAGGTGTCTTCTCTATACATCCCTAACTTGGTCCCGCAACTCAAGAATGACAGCTAACTCAAAGCTTGCTATCATCTCAGCATCTGTAACCCTAACCAGCTCCATCTCTCCTCTATACTCACGCAGATACCTAGAAATATCTCTACCTTCAAACCTTCCACATCTGTTCACAATAGCTTGCAAAGCCTTGGTGGACTTTAACTCACCCCCTCCAACGATCGGATGTTGTTGGACCAGGGCCGCAAGCGTCTTCAAGATCTCAGCCGTGTCCAGACCAGATGCAGATGTCGCTGTAGAAGACGCAGGTGCAGTTGACGGTGCAGTAGTAGACGTTGATGCTTCAGCTCCAGAGGCAGCAGCAGCAGCTCCGCTCTTGCGATCCATCTCTTCTCCTTGTAGCAACTCAACCTTCTCAATCAATCACCCCAAGAGCTCTCAGTGGAAGCACCAGATGTCGGGTTGAGAGTCTTCCTGGGAAGGGCGAACCTTCTGGCTGTGATATGAGCTTGAAGACTGTGTTCAATCTACTCAAGGAAACGTTGGGCTCCTGGCTGTGACTGGTTTACTCCAAGGATAGGCTTCAGGTCTCAAGGTGATACTGAAAAGCACTCATATAAGTCTCTAGGCTCTTCTGATATGTTCAGGAAGCAAAGTTCAGGCTTAACGATGGACGTTCTCCAAAACGTCCATCGACAAGTCGCAGGAACAAGCAAGCCTCTTAAGCAGCCCCCTTGGAACAGTCTCTGTACGTACGAAGTTCTCACAAAAATGAGGAAGCAGGCCCCTTGCGTCTTTAATATAACGCCTAGGGCTGCAAATACCCAATCAGCAAGTAAACTATGGCCTAGCTTGATTTTCTCTTCTTTCGAGTCGCATAACTTCTCCTGCAGGTGTCCAAATGAAGTAGACAAGATGCCCATGGAAAGCTGAACTCGATTCATCCCGTTCATCATGTGTGCTACCGAGTTGGTAGCTCCCTGTGGTAAGGTACACATCCTAACCAACCCCAAGGTGTCCTCATTGTCGTGAAGCTTCTGCTCTCCTACGCTAGTTGAAACTGATCATACCCTGAGTAAAGATCTCTCATTGAGTAAATTGCTCTTCTTGCAAACGCTTCAGCAAACTCATCCACAATCGGTCCCACCCTAGCATTTCTGATTGTTACTGCGTTCACCGACTGCATGTCTTGGATGAACCGCAACAACCCATTCTTCTTAGACACTGTAAACCATCTGCTCGAATACGATGCAAACGACGATTCCAAGATCTTCATCCGCATCTTCTCCTTCAGCAACTCCACTAGTTTGGGCAAGTGAGCCCGCGGTACTAGAATTGGTCTCAGGTTCCATGGCACATGCGATATCGTGAAGATAACCATCGGGGTAACAACGTACGGGTCTACACACCTAATCTCATGTGGCTCAAAGGCAAATGCTTTTCCATGTCGTGAAAGCATTTCCTTGAAGCACATCCTCTCTTCTGGTAGAAGAGACCCATCAGATCCAACCTTCAGCTCTTCAAGGGTCTTCTCCGTGAACTTGTGTCTTATCATTGCAGGATCTCTCAAACTCTTCTCCTTTGAAGCTCGATCCATTTGTTGGTTAGTGTCTTCCGGCAAAGGACCAGCAACTGGCTTTATCTTCCTATCCACTGTCTTGTACCTTGTCTCAACTCGAACCTCCAATACACGGAATGATTTGATCACCGAATAGACCTCCCTTGAATGAATCTGCACAACCTTATCCATATCCTCCCATCCGATAGACATGATCTCTT
Organism: Asterella californica; assembly: GCA_036924285.1. Classification (NCBI taxonomy): domain Eukaryota; kingdom Viridiplantae; phylum Streptophyta; class Marchantiopsida; order Marchantiales; family Aytoniaceae; genus Asterella; species Asterella californica. The sequence continues at coordinate 25,890,103 of JAYKYS010000006.1, read as the reverse complement.
GCAAAGGATCCTCCAACCCATCCTCTTCATAAACACCAGAAATCCATTCATCCCCTTCTAGCTCACCCAACTCTTTCAACATCAACTCAACATCACGCAAATGTTTTTGTTCTTTTCTCCTCAGCTCTTCTGCCTTCTTGTAAATAGCAACCCCACACTCTGAAAACCCAACAAACCCTGTACAAAAGACACTATCTCCATCAAGCGAGAGTACTTTCTCCTGCGCACCATCACAATCCCGCTCTATAGTGGTACTCAACGAAAATCCTTGAACTCTTCACTCACCCTTGGAAGTGGTTTCTCCCTCAGACGATCTCGATTGCGCTCGTGGTTGGACGGTACAGTCAAGAATTGTACCGCTCTCGTCTCATCTCGACTTCGGATCCTAGCATAAGCAGATCCGTCGTCCAGTACCTTTGTCTCCATCCGAGTTGCTATGATGAAAGGTTGACAAAGAATGAGCGGGTATGATGTTGCTTCCTGAACAAAGAAGTTTTGCTCGATAGCAACATCACTTACGCGCACTCTGATGTCTGGACAAGCTCCATACAAGTCTCCTCTTGTGTTGTTGGCTGCTCTTATGATCCATCCATGTTCTGTGTTGATAGACCACTTCTTCCTCTTGTTCAGCTCCTTCGACATGATGTTGATTTCTGATCCATGATAGATCAGAGCAACCACCGGCTCATCCAAGTCTCCGATTCTCACCAACGTCTCCGTTGTAGCTCGAGCCTAATGACTGTGACTGTAATGACTTGAACTCTGCTTCCCATCCTCCTCTTCATCCTCAAAATGCACCTTGCGTCTTCGATCTCTTTCTTCCTCTGAAGAATAAACACTGCACTTTGCAAGCTCTCTTTCCTCATCCACAGACATCCTAGTATCCAAGGCATGCGATAAACCAGTCTCACCCGTAATCTGTCGCTTCCGTTTGATGACATCGATGATGACATCATGAAACTCAAGCTTAGCAATGCTCAACACTTCTCTCAAGGTAAACTCCACCTTTGCATTCAAAATGCGATCTTCCAAGACTCCCTTCAAGTCTGTTGAAGCTTCGATGTCCGACTGTAACTTGTATGCAGCCGACTTACCTTTCTCCTTCTGAGAATCCTTCACTCTTTTCTTCGATGGAGAAGGAGCATCATCCATCGGTAGATCTTGAGCTCCTGCATCCCGAAGCTCTTGACGAACCCTCTCCTCTCGAGTCTATCTCTTGGAAGAAGTTCCTTCCCCTGCATCTTCTAAATCTCGCCTTCTCTTCTCTTCCAACAACGCTTCGTGTTGGCTCTTGGCGATGTAAGCATGCACCGATAGAGCTTCTATCGGATCCTCCCATCTAGTATCCTTCTAGATCGTAGCAGCTGTCCTCAGCAACGTCTCACGTGCCATCTTCCCTTTCTGTTTCATGGAGATGGCAGATGACCACAATCCACTTGGCTCAACTTGTCCGTTAAAACCTCTCTCAGCTTGATCCTCAACCCTTGTACCATAAGTTCCAGCTTCCACCATTGCAACTACTTGCGCTGATAGGTGATCCTCAACCAACTTCTTCATCCCTCCTCTACCAAAGTTGGTCTGAAGAAGTGCACTAGTATCCCTCAGCGCTACCTTCCCATCCTTCCAGAAGATCACTCCTTGCTGCAGAATATCAGTGAACTCCTTGTAATCTCTGCGCGGATGATAAGTACCATCGCACCAGATACACCGCTAGATCCAACCTTACTTCTCAACCGGTCTTGCTCCGCTTGTAGACCCTTGTGAGCTTGATCTGCAGATCTTGCATTCCACGCAAAATCTCCTCAAGGTTTGAATCATCCTTCTTCGGAGATACCATAGGTGCCTGAACAACTGGAACAACTGGAACAACTGGAACAACTGGAGCAACAGGAACCACTGGTCGGACTACAGGAACAGGTGTTACAGCTGTAGGTGTTGACGCCAGTCTCCTAACAAGAACCTTCTCTCGTCTCCGCTCCCTCTTGGTAAGCAGACCAACAGCTTCCTCAACCTTCTTCCAGCTGCTGGTCAATCCATCGTCCTCCTCCTGATCTTCCAGAAGTACCTCTAGCTTCTCTTACAACTTCTCATCTGCAGCTCGAAGAAATAGCTCTGCCTTGTTGGACTGCAACGTCAACTTCTCCATCCTGGTCAGCCGTGAAAACTGCTTTTCAAACTTTTTGAGCAACTCAGTAGCTTGTAAACTCAACCCACTCCAAGAATGACTTCTTGGTGACTCGATCAGGGTCCTCCAAGAAGTACTCATCCATCAAGACACGAGCAAAAGTCTCCTAATCTTTGTTAAAATGCTTCGTTAGCATTTTAACATAATCTCTAATCTCTGGAGCTGCTGCTAACTCAAATGTCTCAATCATCTCATCTTCTGAGACCCGGTTCAGCTCCATCTCCTTCACATAATGCCTCAGATATCTTGAGACATCTCTCCCACCCATAACGAAGAAATCGAAAAGGTCCTATCTGTGAACTTCCTCCTTTCGCCAAACGGACTTCAGATGTCAATAGGATCTCCTCCGCTGACTCCGTTAACCCAAGAAACCTTCAGATCCGACTCCCAACAGCCGAGATATCACCGATTTTCGGTCGCAGGTGATCGAACTTTCAAAAACTCCTCCCTGCGGCTTAAAACCGCTCACACCGCACAAACAGATCGTCTAAACTGAAATCCGTATTCTCAGGCAGATAGATCTAGCTACCCTGAACCCAACAAGACTCCAAACAATCCGTTTGGAGTTCCCTTTGCAAAACCACGCAAGAAATTTGGTCACAGGTTGCAAAAAACTGACGTAAATTAGCTCCCTGCGGCTCAAACTTGCTCACCACACCCAAACCAACAATCCAATTCACGTACAGTCTTCTCCTAAACGTACATGAAGACTCCCTGGTTGCATAGGCACCAAGAACGAAGAGCTTGGCTCACCGATCGTGAAGAACAACCCAATCTCAGGTCACAGGCGAACAAAAATCTGATGTAAGCGCTTCCTTGCGAGCCAATTTCACTCAAAACTCCCAAACCGCCCGATGAAACTTCATATAGTCTTCAATTTCCTGAAGAACTCGTTGTCTCCAAGGATGGATCCAAGGACAGCAAGTTTGGATTCCGGAACGGCTCGAACGGTCCAACTCTCCTTCACAGGTAACTGAAAACTCCAAATCTGCTTCCTGCGTCTCAATTTCTCTCAGAACACAACCCTCGATCCGTCTCTTCTCAAACCGTCTTAACATGTGCGTAGCCTGCACAGATCTGAACCCGATGACACCTTGCGCGCGTGTATTGGACTTCTCAATTCTCCAAACGTCCACCGACAAGTCGCAAGAACAAGTAAGCTCCTTAAGCAGCCCCCTTGCAACAGTCTCTGTTATGTACGAAGTTCTCACAAAAATGAGGAAGCGGGCCCTTTGCGTCTTTAATATAACGCCTAGGGCTACAAATACCCAGTCAATAAGTAAACTAGGGCTTAGCTTGATTTTCTCTTCTTTCGAGTCGCATAACTTCTCCAACAGGTGTCCAAATGAAGTAGACAAAATGCCCATGGAAAGCTGACAATGAGCTCTATCCACTGATGCGATGAAAGCGAAGATCCGAAATGGTGCCAAAAGCCCATAAGCTAGGGCCTAGCTTGTTTTCTCCATCTTTCGAGTCCTGTAACTTCTCCACTACGCGTCCAAACAAAGTAGATGAAGTGCCTATGGAAAGCTGACAAGGAGCTCTATCCATTGATGTGATGGAAGCAAAGATCAGAAATGGTGTCAAAAGTCTATAAGCTGGGGCCTAACTTGTTTTCTCCATCTTTCGAGTCCTGTAACTTCTCCACTAGGCGTCCAAACGAAGTAGATGAAGTGCCTATGGAAAGCTGACAAAGAGCTCTATCCACTGATGTGATGAAAATGGAGATATGAAATGATGCCAAAAGCTCGTAAGCTAGGGCCTAGCTTGTCTTTCTCATGAGTGTCTTTGGAGCGACAAGCGTCGAAGTCTGAATTTCAGATAGGAGCCGGGCCACGACACGACACCGGGTAAGCGAGCAGAAAGCACGTACACTAGAACTACACCAATCAGGATAGTATGGAGAATGAGAAGCTCTGCAAACCCAGGGATATTAAATAGGGGATGATATGTCCATACGATAATCTCGTCTAGCGGCTCCACTGTCGCTCCAGTATGCTTGCTGACCGTTTCAAGATCTGTAAAACTTAAATCATCCGCGCATGCTTTAGCCCTCGAGTAATGGTCAGGTGAAGTTGTTTGAAAATACATAACGGGTTCAGTCAAAACTTTGCAGCCTCATATCTGTTAATCCGTTATACAAGAGTCCGTTCATCGGAAGATAGAAAAAACACTACAAATTGCTCTATTGATTAGAGAGTTTTACGTTTTTTTCAGCTTTAGTATTTTAAAGAGAAAGAAGCGTTGATAGCAAACATTGAATTGAATGGTGAAAGATTGGTGAGAGAGTGGTGAACATCCGAGTGAAGTTACGATATTAGTTCAAAGACTTGACTATCCTGTAACGTGAGAGAGAGAATTGTGTCGTATCTCGTTCTGATTGATTGACGGTTTGGAAAAGACTGTGAAGACTTTGAGATTTCAGAAGCGCGAGAGAGAACTTGACGGAAAGTATCTTGTTGTACACAGTTCTATTTTATTCACAGTTCAGATGAAAATGCTACGCTAGATTTTCTAGAGACGTGTCTTATCTTTAGTTAGATTCGCTATATATAACCGATTTAATTGATTACAACAAGCCGATCGATGCCGTTCTGTCTACCACATCTAAAGACTAGCTTCTGAGGGTGAAATTATTTCACGTGAAAAAACTCTATGTGAGATTTTCAATTTTTTCATGCATTATATTTTACTTAATTAAAAATTTGAAATAAAATTTGAAATTTGATTTATACTATGAATTAAAACTAATCACCTTATTATGAATATTAATATATTATTTTTCACAACACGTTATCATTGAGATGTATAGAGATTACCCATTATAAATTGCTTTTTATTTTATTTTATAATTTTTTTGTCACGATGCAAAATTCTCACAAGCTTGATCTGTTTTAATACACAATGAAGGAAAGCCTTACATTTCAACTCTAGAGAGATGGAGGCCATTAGTGTCTAAGAGTGTAGAAAATTGTGAAGGGAACTACATCGTGTGCAAATCAGATCGATTAGAGACCAGGGTCTTCACACTACGGTCATGTTTAGACGATAATCCTTTACATGCAGATCACCATGTCCATCACGTTCTTCCCAGAAGGAATCCTTCTGTCATTTTGTTGCCAGCATCACGTAACATAGGTTAATTATATTTATATTTTAAGATAGAATGAAGAATAAAACGTCATGTATACATGGTGGTGTAGGATGGTATAAGATTTTATTATCAAAACTAATAACTATAAGAGTTCAAATTAAATTTATCTTTTAGAGTTTGGATCATTCGATTAGATTAATTCAGAAATATAATTTTTACTATACAGTATGGAATTTAAAAATTAAATGGTAAGAGTAATGACATCTTGTGCACCTGCTTTATGTGTCGATTTACAACTGTAAACTTCTATGATGTCAAGAAAGTTACTAGTATTACTAAAAAGAGACATCCGGTACTTGAGAGTTTATGAGGTAGATATCTTTCTCTATGCAGCATACGGTCACACTCACCTAGATGGAAGATGGAGAACACTTCATCTTTGCTAGTGATAAGGAATATGCTGAGAGTAACGAAGATAATCGTGCAAAAACATGTCGACAGGCTGAAGTACGCATGCCACCCTCTCCATTCAGAAGACTGAATCCAGCTAAAAGGTCTAGGCAAGTTAGCATTGAATCTGATTGCATATGGTTATCTTATATATATTTTGTTTATATGGTATTATTCACTTTGACCTCAACTTAGAGCTTATCCTCTTTCTGCTTATCCTTGATCTTTTGACCTCACCCATTTCTCAGTCTTCGATGTATGTGGGAAACGATCCTGACGATAAACTTGTCACCTTGGTAACCACCACTATAGTAGAATAACAACATTATATAACATAACCATAGAACGTCAATTATCTCATGGTCTCTTAAGTTAGTGTCTATCTTACGTAAGGATACAGATGCAGCTTGTGTTTTTATAACACTTAATATTTATAGAATAATTTAAGTTCAATTTACTCTAACATTTTTACATAACATACATATATCTATAACCGAAAAAGTAAAAACACATCATAACACATCATGAAAAAAATCCAGAAGCTATCTCTAAAGTGCTCCTTCAGTCCATTTCATCCCAGAGCAGGTCCACTTTCTGTATGTTCTCTCTCATCCCCTTCCCACGCATTGTTCAACTAGACTTGGGATGCATATTGACTGAAGGACTAAACACAAGATAAACTTCCACATGAAGATATTTGACATGTAGAGGTTAAGCGATATTTTTCAGCAACTTGAAGAATGGATGTTCAGGGTGGAGAAAAATTTATTTGAGAGCACCATCCATTTACTTTCAGTTTGGATTCCTAAGAGTCCATCACTGAAGACTTTCAAGTGGTCACCTAAGAATAAGTGTTCTTTTTATAAGCCTTGAAATCGTAACCAATAAAGAAGCAAGAGAATTCTTAAAAAGTCTCTTCAACTGAGAGCACAATTGCATCACTCATCTCCAAGATAATCATGTTGGATCTCAACTAGTTCTTTTCATAAAATCTTAATTACAACTCTCATAGCTCTCATGTTTCTCAATAAACATGACCAATGAAGTCCTTTGTAGAATCCACTTGTCGAAGAAGTGCAAAAATAGACCTCATCAACTCACTGATGTCATGCATCTTTTCTCAAAAAGAAAAATCCAAAAGAGTACTGACTACGTCTCGCTCCTTCTCGATGATTCTTCTATCTTTGATATGATCAGCAAATTTCTTTCACATTGTGTAGAGCTCAACAAGTAGAGCAAGATTGGGTTTTGAAACGTTACAAACAGCCTCATATAAAAGAAGTTATGTGGTATGAAGTTTTAGAGCTTGGATGATGACAGGTGCTGAGTGACATCCAAATGATGACGTGGTAGATGTCGACATGGCATAAAAATATAATGTGTCAAAATCTGACATGGAAAGTTTGCGGACGTGGCATGTATTTTTTGACATGACGACTGGTGACTTGGAAGATTTTTGCTGATGTGACATTTTGTTAAGGTGTTTTTTGGTGCTAACATGGCAACATGTTGGATGACATGGCAGGTTGATGCTAACATGGAAGCATGCATGGCTTAGGTTATAGAATGCACGACGAGCTTCTCGTAACACTTAGCCAAGTTTTTGATCTCAAACCTTGATTATGACATCGAAGTTGAGAGGAAAACTGTCTGAAACCTTTATTTTGAAATCGAGGTTGTACTCAGGTTGAGTAAAAGTCGTAACTTCAAACAGTCATAACTCTTTACTAAGTTGTAAGTTGTTTAGGTTTTGCTGTCCTTTGAACAAGCTTAGCGAGAACTTTCCAATGCTGTAAATATAATTGTTGTTGATCCCGTACTCAGAGAACTATGAGTATTTAAAGCCAAATGTATAGCTTTTTTATTCAAATAAATCACATTTTGAGAACTTTTGAATGCAAAAGTACTTTTTGAGTTGGATATATGGTTTTAGTGATCCACGTCTGGATTCTCAAATCGAGTTTGAGACTAGGTGCTCTTTGAAAAAAATAATATTTGAGAGGGTTCTACAAAGAGTTGAGAAAAGATGAAATTTGAGGTTGTGTCACTTCTGCTGTGGATGTCAGTGTGGAGAGAATTAGGTATCACAAGAAAAGGACTTTCAAGGACTTTCCAACACCACCAATTTTGTCAAGTTTGGAGCTTTAACAAGAGAAATACATGTGTTTGAAGTTACATGAGCAAAAAGACGAGTTTTGGAGTTCAACTTCGATTCTGAAATCGAGGTTGGAGGCGTTATCAACAACAGCAATCAAACGAGCGAAAAGAAGCTTTGACAATGAAGGCTCTTCAAGCAGTGATCAACACGCATGATCAATTTGATGGAAGAGATGTTTCAAAATATTTAAGATGCTATGTTGGAGAGATGGAGCTAAACCGTGTTAGTGAAGATGAGATGATAGAAACGTTCAAGCTAGCGGCGGTTCCAGAAATCAAGGAGCACATGAAAAGCTTGATTGATCATTTCAAAAAATAACTGAGAAGAGTTTTCACGTCGCTAAGCAATGAATATTTTTTGAAGAACTCAAATAGAGTCATAAAAGAAGTCACTCGTGGTGTGAGTCGAAAGACCCTACAATTTTCTTTCAAATACAGTATTTGTTCCCATGTACATTCAACTGTGCATGAAGCATGCACAGGCTTCTGTCGAGGTTAAGTGCATGAGTTTACGAAGGACAGTAAGTTCTTACACAGGCACCGAAGCTAGTGAGATCTTTGACTTCATAGATCTTGAATGGCTTCCTAGTTCTGAATAGGGATATGCAAGTTTACTTTCGATTCAGTGTAGAAAAGAGCTTATAGAGTTATTGACAAGACATTACATTTCCATACTCTCATTCTGAACTCAAAATTTTGTGTTGTTTAGTCGAGCTTCTAAACTACTCCTTGGCTTATCACATACTACTAACATAATTGAGAGCCATTGACAAAAATTGAAACCTGACTACAAATAGACTTTGAACACACTTCTTCTTGATCGATGAACATGAGTCATTGCAGATAATTTGGTCGATGATATGTTAACTGTGTTGCAACAAGTGTTAGCTAAGTAGCTTGCCCACATCGTCGACTAGCGCACATCATATTGATGTTTTAAGATGGACATGTTCTTGTTTATCGTTTCTACATTCTCCATACTTGTTATGCAAACATTTCATAAAGACATATGATCAAATATTCATTACACCACCACACTTGAGATCACTGACAAGAGATGTACTTACCATTTCTTTCTATTTGATTGTGACAGTGAGTTTTTTGACTAAGAAGTTGTCCCGGATGTTATGAATTCTTGATCGCAATATGAGGTGAGTTCAAGTACTTTTCAGTCTGAAGATCAGAAATGTGGATCATGATAATGTCCTTTCTCAGACACATGAGGAGCATGTATCTGTAGAGCAAGATGATCATACTACACATGTTTCTTCAAGAATGACATCTGAACGTCGTTTCAACATCACATGTGAATACATGAAAGACATCCTTGAAGTCAAAGGTGACAATGTAATGTTCTTAAAAGAACTAGATAGAGCTTTTTCTGTGTTCGAATGTAAAATGAAAGATTGTGCGCAACGTCGTCACTCACAACGTTAGCAACATACATGGAAGTCTACTGATCATTCTTTGTATTTGCATTAACTATGTTGCACATTTGATGACTTTCTTTGCAACATTCAGTTTATGATTCAACCTTTGAGTTTTATTCTTGCATACATGCAAACAGTTTTGATTACTTATTATTGTAGATCGTTCAGATGGTCCAGACCTTCTTTGGTCTGCTTGGGTTTGACTCCCATGTGAGTACCACTAAAATAAGTTCGGTTGTGATATAAATTAAATTCATGTAGCAGTCGGATAACAAACCACACCATGAATAGTCAACTCGTCTAGTCGCATGGCTAGCTTAATATATCAGATTTCGGCTCATTACAAGCATTCGACATACTTTCATTGACTAGATTAAGAGTTGAGCTATTATCCATGATTTACAAAATGTCTAGTAATCTGTATATACTCGCCTCGCCTCATCTTGATTGAAACTCCCCATGCATATATTATCAACTAAAGCTGATAGCTTAACTATCAAACCTTTATTGTGCTAACATTATCATTAGTGTCTAACACACAAAAAGTCACATCCGTAAATCAAAATTGATGTTTATTAAAATAATGGAACGGTTTCAAACAATTATGCGAACAACATCACGCGCATGATAATACTCATCGAGCTGAAAAAGTTTCCAAGTAAAACTCAGTCTGGTTGTTGATGGAACTGATAGTTGATGGTTGAATTTCTCTGGTCTGTTCGAATCTACTGTATATAGGATCTTACTACTTGCAAGGAAATGTAAGAGTGTGTGGAGAAAATAGTGCACATGTGTCAGCTCGTTCGATTCTTATGTATCATCGTCTACGGACTCTTTGACACAATGATGAGCTTTGCAATCTAGAAATGCTCAACAAGCTTATCGAGTACTCCTTCTGGTGTTGCTCAAGTACACTAAACTCACTAGCGGACATACCAACCAGGTCTGTACCGACATCTCATGCTACTGCCCAAGTCTCAGTAGATTCATCAGCGAACTCGTAATATGAGCAATAACGATGGACGGATGGATGTGCTATACGTACATACCCATCCCAACCTACTGTTGAATGGATGGATGTGTGCCTACTGTTGGATGGATCTGTGGTACATAATGAAGCCAACATGATTCATGCCTATGATGCTTGCAGTTGCGTGCGGATGATTAACTACGCAGTAAGATTAATATACTGTAGCAGAATGTATTGCTTGGTCACACCTTTGATTGATAATAGACAGTAAAATCAATAATTTTGTTTTGTCACTTTTTGATTGTGACTAAATACCTTTGCTATCAAAATCATGTAATAATTAAATACATTTCAGGCGATACTCAAAGAACTGAAGTGTATAGTCCTAAATAGTACTAACATAACAAAGTAACTAGTTTCACAATCTGTAGCCAGTCAAGGATATGATCAAGCTAAACCAACCTACTAGTGTGATATAGCAGATTCCTGTATATATTACTTTAGGTGCAGAACAAACATGCATAACGTATTCCACCTCACGGTTCAGGTCTTGCACTGTACATATATAGAGATAATTCATTACGCACATATATTTGTATAGACGATAAGTTTGCAATATAGTATTTTTCTCGTGTGACGTTGTTGTTGGTCTTTTGTCAGACCTCTTAATGTTGTAATATAAGCTCAAGATACTGGCCATGGAGAGTCAACCACGTCGTCTTACGAGCTCACTGCATACAGAAGAGAATTCGATACTCAGTACGACCGTACTCGAACTCGTGAGGTGATGTTAACGGAGGAGCATTAAAAGAGAAAAATATTTTGTTACTTTAAAGCCATCCATTTGTGTAACTTATAAGTGCTGTACAACATACTTCTCTTTTCTTAATCTTTTATATTATTCTGCAGACTTAACAGTGAGAGATGCTAATCCGGCTGAACTTGGCCACGAATGCCAATATAATATACTTTAAGTTAGTAAATCTATAATGCCAAGAATATATGCATCCGAAGTGAAGCATGCCTAGAAATAATAATTTATAGGCGAATGCCATGTGGAAATACCGAACATAATAACAAGTCACTCAATTTGGCTTTACGATGCTTCTAGACATAATATATTATCATCACTAGAAGTAGTGTGACTTAGATACTAGAAAGTTCTTAGAAGCATTCGTAACAAACAAACTAATGACAGCTAGCAAGTGCATAGATCAACCGGTCTACCATGTTAGAATTCTAAGTCTTCGGTGCATTGCCCCTCATGACCAGATGAAATCCTTGAAGTTCTCGTATTCCACTTGGACCTTTGAGTGCTGCACATCATCCAAAGTGGACATACATAATCGCAGTAAAATTAGATCTGATCTTTCGTTAGTCTGATCTGGTCTGGAAATGCAGAATTGGAATGATGAGTTAATGTTTTAAGCAGATTTCTCTTGAATTACAAAGAAGCATTCTGCATAGACCTTACTTAGTCTAAAGCATCAGAGAAGACTTTGATGGTCGTTCTCAGAAAGGAAATATTGTTAGGGAACAGGTGGTTTTTTTGTTGCAGTGCATGGCCAGGGCACTGTCCGACAAAAAGAGGAATCCGATATATCATTCGAAGCGGTGGGGACTTTCAGTAGAAGAGGAATCAAGTCGAGCTTCTGTCTACACGGCACTTCATTTCACTTTTCCGCAGATTTTAAAGAGAGAATTCACTGTGAAGTGAAGTTGAGTAAACTTAACTGACATGCAGAGAAGATTACGTCCGAGCATGGAACTGCATGTGCATGCTTCGAGCTTCTCGGTTAACAATATTGTCAGCTTGAAGAGCAGGAAAGTTCTTGATCGTGAAGCAGGTGCCAGTAACATACAGTACCGTAAACACTGAAGCTGGCTGCTGCATTTAAGGAGAAAAAGTCACGGCAAGTTTCAAACTCATATTCGGCAATCAAATTCGAAGGAAACTTGTGATTCCTTTGTTCATGTAGAGTTACTGATCTACAACAGAGTTTAATTTAGAAGTTTCCTGACGTTGAATTTGTTTTCTGATCAAGATCATTTAGCTTCTTTAACTCTTAGGGTCTCCATGAAACTGCGAATAAATCATAACATATACAGGTCTAGGACTAGTATGAAGGCTTGTACCGGACCAGGTCGATCCGATCAGCCAGCAGTAGAACGGCACGGCATGCGCATGGCCTTATTGATGTAATTTCCTTAGTAATTTGGTTATCATGACAATACGTTTCATGTGTTCGCCTGACAGACTTGACTACCGATATAGATCGATTCACTCACTTCACATATATATTCCCCGTGGTGGAAAATGCAAGGCCGGGAATTACGATCCATCATGATTAGGGCAGTAAGGGAATTCAAAGGATGAAAATCAAGTAGTTTCAGGACTACATCAAGTGGAGGTAATATGTGTTACGGTTTTACCTGTGAGCTTAAGGGTATCCTCCTGCTTGTATCTTGAGTCACCAAAAGCTTTTCTAAACTGGACCTCCTGGCCATGGGAGCAACTGCTTGTCTGCCTACATCATACGACATTGTCACTGACATAGACCTTGTACAGCATAAGGTCCCATGAACACCTTGATCCCTAAGACTGAAGATTCTGAAGTATATATCGTTCCAAAGTATACTAATACGAGTAATAAAGCAGAGTGTGTCATGATCACATGACCTGTCTGATCTATGAAGAGAGAACGCGAACCACCTGTAGTAACATCCACTCAGACTTAAGTTTCATGTCACCATTCGCTAGGAGACGATATACACTGTATTAAAGCGGTTGAGTTGCTATTCTTCGAAGAACGAAGATACTTTCTTGGACCCTTTTAGGACTGACAAGTTGCAGAGGACTCAGTGTCAGTCGCACTGTGTCACTACAAGGAGTACCCAAGGTGTTAACAATGGATACCCCAGTGTTGCTTCACAAGAACAGTCTGTTATGAATCTGAAGGACTTATTTCTCTCCAACTACCAGATGCTGGAGAAAACGTCACCACATGGAAGATCTAGAACAGGAAAATCAGCATGTTGTCGACAATATTTCTTCAGAATTTACATAATGATTTCAAGTCAAACAACACAGCATGGCACCACATGCGCTTGCAACCACATGAGAGAACAACCCAGAACTGAGGAGGTCACAAGGCACCTACACTAACACCTACACTTCGACTGCTATGTACAGAGAAACGCTTAGTTGTTATACACTAACACACAACGCTAATTCTCCCATGAGGAGAAAGTCATTTGGTAGATCATCAAGCTTATGACTCCGTTCGTCCACCAACCGTCCGCAAAATTCCTGATTAGTTTCAATTCATAGTATAAATCAAATTTCTAATTTTATTTTTAATCCTAATTAAGTGAAATATAATGCATGAAAAAATTGAAAATCTCACATAGAGTTTTTTCATGTGAAATAATTCCACCTCTGCAGCTAGTCTTCAGACGTAGTAGACAAAGCGGCATCGATCGGCTTGTTGTAGTCAGTTAAATCGATGGTATATAGCCAATCCAACTAAAGATAAGACACTTCTCCAGAAAATCTAGCGGAACATTTTCTTCAATGATTATTCTTGACTATCCCTATTGTCTCACAAGCTTCTAGAAGAGATCAAGATAACTAATATGTATAAATTGCCAAAAATCACCTCCGTTTGTCTCTTTGCTCTAAACACTAATAGCTTTGATCAAATCTTAAGTCAACAGATTTCTACGTCTTTTAATAACTAAACTCTATGCACGGTTGAAAGTAAAATATTTCACCATGATGTGAAGTACAATTCTCTTGGAAGTTTCAATCCACACAAATCTATTTGCGACTTGAATCTTGTTTCTATTCTCTGACTTGCACCTTGCTTTGTACTTCTCCTTCAATGAAATGCTCATAAAGTGCACAAAAATAACTAATGTCCAAAAGATTATCCCAGCCATGATGTTTTCAACTTCTACTTTATCTCCAGTCGCAACATGCTTCTCCCTCTCAGTGTGTGCCATCTTTTCTCCGTATGCAAATTGCTGATCTCTCTTACCTTCTTCTCACAGTCTCCAACTCTTTTACTCTCCCCGACTGTCATAAAACAAAACCGCTAAAATAAAATACTGTCCTCACTTGTCTGCAAGTTCACGGTCTACAAATCTCTTATCTGTATCTCTCTTATTGCTTCTCATTATCTTCCAACTTTCTTACTGTGTAACAAAACAGAACTCTGTACAACAAGATACTCTCTTTCAAGATCTCCCTCGCACTTCTGGAATCACAAAATCTTTGCAATATTCTCCAAACCGTCAATAAATCAGAACTGGGTATGACACAATACTCTCTCTCACGTTCTCATAATGCCTCTCTCAAGTTCTTGAGTCTGAAGTCCTCGAACTAATGCCTTAACTTCACTCTGATGTTCATCATTCTCTCACCATTCAATGTTCGCTATTAACGCTTCTTTCTCTTTAAAACGTAAAACTCTCTAATCTATAGAGCAACTTATAGTGTTCTTCTATCTTGCGATCAACGGACTCATGTATAACGGATTAACAAATATGAGGCTGCAAAGTTTAAAAGTGCAGAACCTGTTATGTATTTTCAAAACTTCACCTGATCATTACTGAGGGCTAAAGCATTCGCGGATGATTCAAGTTTTACAGATCTTGAGACGGCCAGCAAGCGGACTGGAGCGGTAGTGGAGTTGTCAGAGGAGGTTACCTTATGGACATATCATCCCGTATTTAAGATCTCTACATCCGCAGAGTTTCTCCTTCTCCAGTCTATCCTGCTTGGTGTAGTTCTAGTGGACGTGCTTTCTGCTCGCTTATCCGAAGCGCAAATGCTACTGGAAGACATCTTGCTCTGGTGTTTCAGCGAGATATACTTTGAGATGGAAGGATCATTTAACCCCACTTCCTATCGTGTGCACTTCAACACTGGATTAGGAAGAAAATATGTTTTCTGGCTTTCTACACAGCTAGAGTTCATTTAGCTCTCTAAGCTCCCATGTAAAGATTGCTGTGATGCGCTCTCTGGCTTTCTTGGGATCGGATGAGCTAATGAACTCCAGCTTTGTTGAAAGTTGACATATATGTGTGTTTGCGATGCAAGATGAGGTCTGGTGAGTACTTAAAGATTGTGAAGTGACAGACATTGCGATATGATTCTTCCTCCTCTCTTCCTCTAGAACCCACCTCCTCTCTTCGTTTACTCGTCCTTGTGGCGGTATGGGGGAGCTGTTTGGAGATGATAACCGGTTGAACAAGTGCAATCTTCTATAACAACCTGCTATTACATGTTTTAATGAAACTCAAGTGTAGTCATCCATTTTGGATTGTTGACTTGAGAGGAGACTTTTTAAGAATTCTCTTGCTTCTTTATTGGTTACGATCTCAAGGCTTACAAAAAGAACATGATTCTTAGGTGATCACTTGAAAGTCTTCAGTGATGGATTCTTAGGAATCCAAACTGGATGGTGCTCTCAAATAATTTTCTCTCCACCCTGAACATCCATTCTTCAAGTTGCTGAAAAATATCGTTTATCCTCTACATGTCAAATATCTTCATGTGGAAGTTTATCTTTGTGTTTTGTCCTTCAGTCAAAATGCATCCCAAGTCTAGTTGAACAATGCGTGGGAAGGGTATGAGAGAGAACATACGAAAGTGGACCTGCTCTGGGATGAAATGGACTGAAGGAGCACTTAAGAGATAGATTCTGGATTTTTTTTTTAGATGCGTTATGATGTGTTTTTTCTTTTTCGGTCATAGGTATATGTATGTTATGAAAAAATGTTAGAGTAAATTGAACTTAAATTATTCTATAAATATTAAGTATTATAAAAAACACAAGCTGCATCTGTATCCTTACAGAACGTGACATCACGTGCTTTTGAAAGACCAGAGCAGAGCATTAATGTATAGCAAATATTGATTTATAGTGGTATTAATTTATTACCCAACCCTTCTCAACTTTGCATCCTGTTGGATTTGTATGATTGTTCAAGTAAAACGTGGTCTTTTGACCGGGACAAGTAAATATGTCTGGATATTGATATAGTAAGTTAGAGACTAACTTACGATAATTGACATTCTATGGTTATGTTATATAATGTTGTTACTCTATTATAGTGGTGGTTACCAAGGTGACAAGTTTATCGTCAGGATCTTTCCCACCAACATCGAAGACTGAGAAATGGGTGAGGTCAAAAGATCAAGGATAAGCTCTAAGTTGAGGTGGAAGTGAATAATACCATATAAACACAATATATATAAAATAATCATATGCAATCAGATTCAATGCTAACTTGCCTAGACCTTTTAGCTAGATTCACTTTTCTGAATGGAGAGGGTGGCATGCTTACTTCAACCTGTCCACATGTTTTTGCAGGATGATCTTCGTTACTCTCAACATATTCCTTATCACTAGCAAAGATGAAGTGTTCTCTATCTTCCATCTAGGTGAGTGTGGCCGTATGCTGCATTGTTGAAAGTTATCGATTTTCTCATAAACTCTCAAGAACCGGATTTCGCTTTTCTTTTTGACAAGACGATAGTTTCTTTTTCAAACTCAAAGATAAGAGATCTGAATCACAAGATGAATCCGTGTTGTTATTATACTTACAGGAAATGTAACTTAGAAGTGCTAGTAACTCTCTTGACATCACAGAAGTTTACAGTTGTAAACCAACACGTAAAGCACAAGGTGTCATTACTCTTACCACTTAACTTTTATAAAATTCCATACTACACAGTAAAGATTAATCTAGTTGAACGATTCAAACTGTAAAAGATACATTTTAATTTGAACTCTTATAGTTATTAGTTTTGATAATAAAATCTTATACCATCATACACCACCATGTTTCTTCATTCTATCTTAAATATATATTTAATTAACTTATGGCACGAGATGCTGGCAACAAAATGACAGAAGGATTCCTTCTGGGAAGAAGGTGATGGACATGCTGATCTGCATGTAAAGGCTTCCACAAGGATTCTCGTCTAAACATTACCGTAGTGTGAAGACCCTGGTCTCTAATCGGTCTGATTTGCAAACTCTGCAGGCCTTGACGTAGTTCCCTCCACAATTTTCTACACTCTTAGACACTAATGGCCTCCATCTCTCTAAAGTTGAAATTTAAGGCTTGCCTTCATTGTGTATTAAAATAGATCAAGCTTGTGAGAAATTTGCATCGTGATAAAAAAATGTAAAACTAAATAAAAAGTTATTTATAATAGATAATCTCTATATATCTTAATGATAACGTGTTGTGAAAAATAATATATTAATATTCATAATAAGTTGATTAGTTTCAGTTCATAGTATAAATCAAATTTCTAATTTTATTTCTAGTTCTTAATTAAGTGAAATATAATGCAGGAAAAAATTGAAAATCTCACATAGAGTTTTTTCATGTGAAATAATTTCACCCTCAGCAGCTAGTCTTTAGATGTGGTAGACAAAGCGGCATCGATTGGTTTGTTGTCATCAATTAAATTGATGGTATATAACGCATCCAACTAAAGATAAGACACGTCTCCAGAAAATCTAGCGGAACATTTTCTTCTATGATTCTTCCTGACTATCTCTACATTCTCACCAGCTTCTGGACTATCTATATAAATTACTAAAAATCACCTCATTTGCCTCGGTGCTCTCGACACTAACAGCTTTGATCAAATCTTAAGTGAATAGATTTCTACGTCCCTAAATAACTTAACTCATACGTTTGCCAATACATTTTTCATGTTGTAAGATACAAATTCGAAGCAAAGCTCAGGATAACTACATAGATGTGATTACAGGCAAAAACATAGTAAGCAATTATGTAGAGACGAATCCTTTATGTGAGAGGAATTTGAAGAAACCTGCTAAACCATAGCAGAGATGTTAAACGTTGTTCTCATCTCCGATTATAATATCCTCCTTAAACTAGTGACATGTCGTGATATGGACAGCATTGATCTGATGTTTTGAGAAAACTTCACATTTTCTTCCTCTCTCCTACACCCTCCATAGCCATGACAACAAACCATTCAAAATAACTTGTTTACATGAAAATAATGAGCTTACTTGGATTATATTCGGTACTGAGATAGCCCTGAAAATAAAGTGATTTCATAAATAAAGAAGTTACTAGGACTATAAAAAGACCTCTCAATGACCACATACACCAACCTGAAGCCTCGCATGATACTTAGTAAGTCACCTTAACATGTGAAACACAGAAAATGTTGTATTATTTAATGGATCAAATATAATAAAAAATAAACTTCTCGAAGTACAACAACCAATTCAATCTGTACCAGGTTTCCAGTTCTATCATGATTCATCGAATTTGAATGTTGCCATTCGTCTGGATCTGGAAAACTCTTGAAAACGCGACCGTCACGACTCACTACCGAATTGAATCCTTTCGAGTTTCAAGGTTTCCGTAGTTCAAATGTACTGTACCAGTCAGGACCAAATCAGATTCAGATAACAAACCGAGTACGGTGGTAACTAACTACGTAACTAATCGCTTCCCTGGATCAACGTCATCACCTTCGTGCCTGCGACGGCTGCATATTCCTCTCCTGCTCTTCAAGACTCACATGGCGCACTGACGATGGATGTGGTAAGTATGCGCGTAAAGAAACCATTGTCAAAAGGCTATGCATTAGTTAGGCCTCAAGTGACGGCGTCCTCATGCGTAGGAGGTCACTAAGATGATGAGTCATAAGCTAAGATTTCATGAAGAAGAGAAGGAAGGAATTACAACTCAGTCACTGAGCACTCACTAAGCACTAATTTATAAGTGAAGATTCCAAGCCAGGGAGATTAATAAGTATAAATACTTAACAGTCACAGTGATATGAACTTTCTGTGGAATTGAATGATCTGAAGTATCGACTGCGAAACTCAGTGAAAGCTAAATTTGATTAGTAACAGTAATAGCAGTAAAAATTAGATCTGATCTTTCGTTAGTCTGATCTGGTCTGAGACTCATTATGACGAGGAAATGCAGAGTTGGAATGGTGAGTTAACGTTCTAAGCTGATTTCTCTTGAAATTCAAAGAGTCAGTCTCCATAGACCTCACTTAGTCCATAGCATCAGAGAAGACTTCGACGGTCGTTCTCAGAAAGGAAATATTGTTAGGCAACATGTGGTTTTTGGGCTGCAGTGAATAGCCAAGGCACCGTCTGACAAAGAGAGGAATCCGATAAATCATTTGAAGAGGTGGGGACTTTCAGTAGAAGAGGAATCAAGTCGAGCTTCTCTTCACGGCATTTCGTTTCACTTTTCCGCATATTCTAAAGAGAGAAGTCACTGTGAAGTGAAGTTGAGTAAACTTAACTGACATGCAGAGAAGATTACGTCCGAGCATGGAACTGCAAGTGCATGCTTCGAGCTTCTCGGTTGACAATATTGTGAGTTTGAAGAGCAGGAAAGTTCTTGATCGTGAAACAGGTGCCAGTAACATACAGTACCGTAAACACTGAAGCTGGCTGCTGCATTTGAGGAGAAAAAGTCACGGCAAGTTCCAAACTCATATTCGGCAATCAAATTCGAAGGAAACTTGTGATTCCGTTGTACATGTAGAGTTACTGATCTACAACAGAGTTCAATTTAGAAGTTTCCTAACGTCGAATTTGTTTTCTGATCATGATCATTTAGCTTCTTTAACTCTTACGGTCTCCATGAAGCTACAAATAAATCATAACGTATACAGATCTAGGACTAGTATGAAGGCTTGTACTGGACCAGGTCGATCCGATCAGCCAGCACTAGAATGGCGTGGCATGCGCATGGCCTTATTGATGTAATTTCCTTAGTAATTTTCCTATCATGACAATACGTATCATGTGCTCGTCTGACAGACTCGACTACCGATATAGTATTTCATCTTCAAGATGATCGATTCACTCACTTCACATATATATTGCTCGTGGTGGAAAATGCAAGGCCGGGAGTGCATCTGATTTAAATTACCACTAGCTAGCGATCATGAGATTATCATCATCTCATGATAACGTATTGAAAGATTGATTAATTTGTGATAGACACCTGCACACGGCAGAAAGGATAGGAATTACGATCCATCATGATTAGGGCAGTAAGGGAATTCGAAGGATGAAGATCAAGTCGTTTCAGGACTACGTCAAGTGGAAGTAATATGTTTACGGTTTTACCTGTGAGCTTTTAAAGGTATCCTCCTGCTTGTATCTTGAGTCACCAGAAGCTTTTCTAAACTGGACCTCTTGACCATGGAAACAACTACATGTCAGCCTACATTATACAACATTGTCACTGACATAGACCTTGCATAAGGTCCCACAAACACCTTGATCCCTAAGATTGCAGATTCTGAAGAAACGACTTCGTCGAAGAAATGAAGATACTTTCTTGGACCTTTTTAGAACTTACAAGTTATGAAGACTCAGTGTCAGTCGGATGTGTGTCACTACAGGTAGTGCCCAAGGTGTTAATATAAAAGTGAATACCCCAGTGTTGCTTCGCAAGAACAGCCTGATATGAATCTGAACGACTTATTTCTCTCCAACGATCAGATGCTGGAGAAAACGTCACCACATGGAAGAACAATCTAGAACAAGCAAATCAACATGTTGTCGATAATATTTCTTCAGAATTTACATAATGATTTCAAGTCAAACAGCACAGCATGGCACCATCGACGCTTGCAACCACATGGAAGAACAGCCCAGAATAAGAGGTCACAAGGCACCTACACTAACACCTACACTTCGACTTCTATGTACAGAGAAACGCTTAGTTGCTATACACTAACACACAACACTCATTCTCCCATGAGGCGAAAGTCATTTGGTAGATCATCAAGCTTATGACTCCATTCGTGCCAACCGTCCACAAAATTGCTAAAAACTATGTAACAGACATATAGATGGATGACTCGATCATTTTTCTAGCATGTATAGCTATAAGGATTAGGTGTTTTCAGAATCTTTTCAGGTAAAGGACAAAGTACATGTTACATAAAGAGAGCATGAACCTAGACTTCAGGTGGATCAAAAGAAATAACGAGTTCGGAAAATAAGTGATCTTCGTATATGACTCATTTTTAAATTCTTCAATTACATTCGATTGATCAAATTTCTGATCCATCATGGTAGGAAACTTTAACCTCATTATGAGTGCCAAGAGGCATGTACTGGATCATAATTGAGAGGATTTCAAAGTCCATGCATGACCTAAGTCTATACTTGTAGATCAAGTAAGCACCCACTTCTGTGACTAACCAACCAGATAATATAACCAATGTTCTACCCGTGTTGCTGTTCTTGCTGATGCACATATCATGCTACTTGATGTAAAGGAGATCACCTTGGCATTGACAATCATATCTTCCGTAAGTGTCCATACAGATGCACTCCATACACTAAGACTAAAACTCAGTTTCTCCTTGCACTCGAAGTGCTCCACACCAACTCCTCTAAATCCGGGACGACACTTGCATCCAGTGAGCTCAGTATCTAAGCCGTTCAGAATTGGAGACCATTTCGATCACCCTTACATTGTTCAGGAGCAGTAGGCTCTCACTGCTGTATCCAGTCACTCCGAAACAGAACGCCCTGGACAACTGAACACTAAGTATACTGGAGCTCTAAAAGTATCCATGTATGATTTCTTCGAAACCTGCACCAATGACTTTCAGCTTATCTTTTATATAGCTCACTCAGATATTGCCTATGCAGTTGGTAATATACCAAAATGTCCCCGGCTGTCTTTGTCCTAACCTATACATCGTGCTTGGCATTCATCTGCTTCGGGATCATCCGTGCATTTTTTATCGATCCGTAAGTGATCTCAGATATTTGATGACGCATTGTGCTCAATCGTTTGTGATCGGTTCTCTACAATATGAAAATTTTTCTATTTCCAGTATCTCCATCCCTTCCGTAAAGTCTTAGATATTTCTCTAGTGGAAATAGAGAAATATGATTGGAACATCTGTTGAACTTAAAATATGATTCTTTCGTATTTCTACTTCTCTAGGACAAATCCTGATCCTATCTATCCATTCCTAATGATGATTGTTTTCCATCTGCTGTTTCTGCTTGGGGCTAACAACTGCACGCTTGTCACCAGTGCTCGTGTATCTCTTGTCATATGTGCTCAGCGATTTGTCTCTTATCTGTAAGCTCTTTTCTAACTTGCTCCTCTTCTGCATCCTGTATTTCTTCTGCGTCTGTCAGATACTCTTTCTTTTTCACCTGGTCGATCATCTTATAGCACTGAACTAAAACTTTGTCTATGCTGCAGTTATCTGGTTGCTGTTCTCTTTCTGCGGTAGACATCTTCCCTCGACGTATCGCTTGATTCATCTCTTCTAGTGCCGACAACTGCATTGGTCTCTATTTGTCTCAATATCCTGATCCTTGTTCAATACTCCTTTCTGGATTTCATCTTCATTCCTCTCTTTTGTTTCATGCACGCAAATCTGCTTACGACCCAAATCTTGTTTCTGTCCTCTGACTTACACCTTGCTTTGTACTTCCCCTTCGATAAAATGCTTATAAAGTGCACAAAAATAAACTAATGTTTATTATTGTGCCAAAAGATTATCCCATCCATGATATTTTGACTTTGACTTTGACTTCAGTCGCAACATGCTTCTCTGTCTCATGTGTGCCATCTTCTCTCCGTTTGCAAATCGCAGATCTCTCTTACTTGCTTCTCACAATCTTCCTTACTCTCTCCGACTGTCATAAAACAGAACCGCTAAAATAAAATACTTTCCTTCACTTGTTTGCAAACAAGTGAATTGCACTGTCTCTTATCTGTAAGCTCTTTTCTAACTTGCTCCTCTTCTGCATCCTGTATTTCTTCTGCGTCTATCAGATACTCTTTCTTTTTCACCTGGTCGATCATCTTATAGCACTGAACTAAAACTTTGTCTATGCTGCAGTTATCTGGTTGCTGTTCTCTTTCTGCGGTAGACATCTTCCCTCGACGTATCGCTTGATTCATCTCTTCTAGTGCCGACAACTGCATTGGTCTCTATTTGTCTCAATATCCTGATCCTTGTTCAATACTCCTTTCTGGATTTCATCTTCATTCCTCTCTTTTGTTTCATGCACGCAAATCTGCTTACGACCCAAATCTTGTTTCTGTCCTCTGACTTACACCTTGCTTTGTACTTCCCCTTCGATAAAATGCTTATAAAGTGCACAAAAATAAACTAATGTTTATTATTGTGCCAAAAGATTATCCCATCCATGATATTTTGACTTTGACTTTGACTTCAGTCGCAACATGCTTCTCTGTCTCATGTGTGCCATCTTCTCTCCGTCTGCAAATCGCAGATCTCTCTTACTTGCTTCTCACAATCTTCCTTACTCTCTCCGACTGTCATAAAGCAGAACCGCTAAAATAAAATACTTTCCTTCACTTGTTTGCAATCCTGCAAGTAATTAAATCCACAAATTACAGGATTCACGAATTTTTAAAAATTTTAAGATTAATAACTTGTTTGTATAACTGAAGAATCGTTGTTACTTAAGATTACTGCTTCCTTAGAAGGAAGATGATCTTATGAGCTTTTTAATAAGAAGTTGACTTCTTCGGAAGACGATCGTCTTCCGGGAAGCGTCTTCTCAGTTGCGTCTTTGGAAGACGGTGGAAGACGGGAAGACGGCGAAAGACACCCATCTTCCGGAAGACAGTGACCGCGAAAGCCTAACCATGAGTTTCCAGGTAAAAGAGTGGGTGTACCTACTAGGTAACACCAAGGTGGTAGGTAGGTCGGGTAAGCCACCTAGGGTCGAAACCCCTAATCTGCGGGGAAGATGCGCAGGAAGCGCATTAGCGCATTCCAACTTCCCTAGCAAGCGCGCTCTTGAGAAGATCGATTTCAGACGAGTGAGCTTCGAGTGAGGAGGCAGCAAGGTGGAATTGAGTGAGTATAGGATCGATTAAAAGCTAGAACGAAGGTGAGGTCGAATTGCTAAAGCGCCTGAAGCATCCTGAGTGAAGAGCGTTTCCTGTGAGACTCCGGGAAGCTGACATTGGAAGCAGCTGAGTGAAATCGGAGGTGGGTGGCTCAATCGATTGAGGCGTAGACAGGAGCTGACGACAGACGCAGCTCAGTGGGATCGCATTGGAGCTGGGACCAGAGCTTGAAGCGCGCAGGAGGTCAAAGACAACTCGGGAAGCAGACAGAAGACTGTAGAGGTTCTTCCCATGTTCTTTTCCCTTCCCACTGCTTCTCGCCTTTGTTTGATATCCCCCGCGCTTCCTCGGTTGGTTGCAGGCAGCCTGATCGATTACCCCCCATCCTCAATTTTCCTATTGTGACATTGGGTGCGGAAGCGCTACCCAATTTCTGTCAGACATCTTCCTACTTCTTCCTGAGTTCAATTCGAGCTTCCCTACCCATCGTCCTCAAATTGACGATCTCAGCTATCAATTTCCCCACCCTACTACCCCTCTACCCCCGAAACCTGGAGCAGAAGACACTTCGGAAGATTGGAACATCTTCGGAAGACTGTCTTCGGAAGTCGACTGTAACCAATTCGTATCAAGAGTGGATTTGTGTTGCTTTTGTGTTAAGAGAGGGTTGGTACGAATCTTGAGTGGTGTGGTGAGTTCTTTTGTTATTTCGAGAAGTTGGAAGTCGGGAACTAGGCCTGTGCCTCCCGGTCTTCCAAGCTTCTCAACTCCACATCTTCCTAGAGAGACTAGAAGACTGAAAGGCTGGCAAAATGAGCGAGAAGACGTGAGGGTCCATTTCGGGTCTCTTCTGTCCGACCCATAGCAGCCATTCCTTCTTCTTCCCAAACTTAGGAGAGAGTCGTGAGAAGACTTGCTGGCAGAATCTGGAGAGAATGGTCGAGAGTCATGTCTTCCCACCGAGCAGCAAGCTTCTTCTGAGTGCGTATGAGAGGTGAGAAGTAGAAGAACAGAGTGCAATTGTCTTGAGTCTGTTGTGAGGATAGACTGCGCGTAAGAAGACGAAGACAAGTGAGACCAGTGAAGGGAAGCCTGACTTCGGGAGGTCTTCCGAGAAAGACATTGAATCAGAAACTGTCCCAGGTGTCTTCCCAGAAGCCACTGTCACCGCAGGAGCCCGCAACCATCTTCCGAACCTGTTATGCACTTTATGTTTCATGAATCTTGTATCTTCTGATAGGAAGTAGGATGTAATGCAAGGTGGGTTGTCTTCTTGGTAATCCATGCGAGGCCTTGCTTAGATAGGGTTGTTTAGATATAGCTCGGAAGACGAGAGCTATCTAAGAAGTACTGTTAGAATCCCGGAAGACGGAGTAGCTATCTTCTGGAAGACTAGTTTCGTCTTCTGAGAAGTAGAAGCTAGACTGTGGGCACTTGGGAAGGACTGAGCCTTCAGCTCATAGTAGGTGCTTGTGGCTTAGTGCAACAGATCTTCCAGTATGTCGATGCATCCTCGAGGGTTGGTGTTACCAGCAGCGGAGTTGGCCGAGGCCACGCCCTTCCTCAAGGAGTTGGGTCTCGGTTTCTTCCTATGGGATTGGAACCTCGCAGACCAGGGACTTCTGGAAGAGGTGTGGGCAGCGTTACCACCTCGCAACCGTGTACTTGCGAAGGCAGGAGTAGCTCGAGGAAGACCATCTTCCTGGACTGAAGATTGGTGGCGCAGAGCTTTCCACAGGTCAAAATCCGAGGACCGAGGGTATTGCTTTGAGAAGAAGATTTTGCCCATGGTCGTGAGTACGTGGTATGTGTCTGGGAGCACCACTTGTCTTTTCGTGGAAGACAGGTAGGGTAGGAATGGGTGGAAGATCGAATCTTACCGGGAGCCGAAGAAGCGACTTCTGGCGAAGCTGTTTCTGCATCTCTTCCTCAAGGGGAAAGCGCAGAAGACGAGGTACTTGGGAGATCAGGACGTAGAGTTCTTGGAAGCGGTGTGGGATAAAAGAGTACCCATCTACTGGGGCGCATACGTCCACAACTATGTACAGGCGGAGCTAGCGTACTTGGGTACCCCGGCGGGAGGACACTTGACACCTTTCCTCTGCTACTTGTACGTAGCCATGGGGGATCTTAGGGGAGATCAGCTGACGGAGTATGGACCAATAGCACAACAGGAGGTGAAGGAGGAGATCTCGGAAGACGATGACCGAGCAACAGCCGCAACTCTTCCTCCCACTCTGATGTCACAACTGAGGCCCGGCTCTCATCAGAAGACGCTTCTGGTGAGGGAAGACGAGTCTAGTGGGTCGGAAGACGCCACGCCACCGAGGAAAATGGGTCCTAGAAGTGTACCTAGGAAGCCCACCTCCTTCATTCATTCAGGATCGGAGTCCGATTCGGAAGAAGAACTGCTGAGTACCCGATCGGAGCAGAAGACCGCTTTTGCAACACCTGGGAGTCTTCCGAAGACTCCAGAAGACAAGAGAAGAAGGGATACTCCTACTGCGATGCGGGGAAGCGCAGTGAAGAGAACCGCTCCTGCCACGAGGGATCTTCCACCCCGGAAGATGAGAAGAGTAGCTTCTTCTCGTGCGGAGAAGATGAAGGCCATTGTGGTGGAAGAGGCTTCCTTGCCTCTGGAAGACGAGGTCGACACCTCAGAGCGAGTAGTGGAGATGAACTTGTCTTCCGCAGGAAGAAGACTGGAAGAGTTCAGCGCCTTCTTCCACAAGGAGATCCAGCCAGCTATGGAGTTGCTGGAGAAGAGAGCGAAGGCTCAGGAGAGGCCCTTGCAACCTGGATTCGGTCTGCGCACCTTGCTGCGACAAGAAGAAGACCAGAAGAAGACGGAGTCGCTGGAAGCTAGTCTCCGCACCACGGAAGCTCACAGCCAGATACAAGACGGAAGCAGCCGCTTCTGCCAAGGAGCTGGTGCAACTTCGGAAGAGCAACCAGGAGATGCAAGCGCATGTACAGCAGCGCGATCAGGAGGTCCTCCGAGTGCGGGAGAAGATCACCGCCCTCGCCGAGGAGAAGACCACATGGAAGACGCAGCGAGAAGCCGCAGAAGCGCGAGTTGCAGTTGAGAAGACACAGCAGGAAGCAGCGGAGGCTCGTGCACATGAGATGCTAGCACAGTCGCTGGAAGCGCTTCGGAAGAAGTTTAACTTCACCGCGGTGTCGGGTTGAGAGTCTTCCTGGGAAGGACGAACCTTCTGGCTGTGATATGAGCTTGAAGGATGTGTTCAATCTACTCGGGGAAGTGTCGGACTCTTGGCTGTGGCTGGTTTACTCACAGGATAGGCTTCATGTCTCAAGGTGATACTGAAAAACACTCATATAAGTCTCTAAGCTCTTCTGATATGTTCAGGAAACAAAGTTCAGGCTTAACTAGCAATGATAAGATCAGATGGCGAACTTTGACACTCAGGATTGAGAAATATGTGAAGGTTCAGACTTCAGAACTCCTCCTACATGTAAATGAGGTTCTACTGGATACACATACGAAATTTCAGCTTCAGATCAATTCAAAGCACTAAGATATGAGCAGAAACTTTCTGAGTAGAGAAATTACGGCAGTTTCTGGTACCCAGACAGCTAATTCGACCTATAACAAGGAATTGGCTCGATCACTTCGGAAAATTCTTACAGGATTTGCAGTACACAGCTTGATGAACACTCCTGTGAAGTTTGGTCTCCTGATTCCACACAGAACTCCAGATCTCTCTCTCTGAAGTTGCTGCTCCAGATTGAGAGCTTTTCGGACCCCCTCTACTTCAGCGGTCGCCCTGAATTACTCACTGACTCAATTGACATGAAAATTTGGAGACAGTCGTAGCCCTGCTGACAGTGAACACAGCCACGAAGTTTTGAAGCGATTTCCTCGATTCTGCTGCAAATGGCACTCAAAACCCCAAATTCAACAGAAGTGTTGCAATTCTGACACAAATCGAACTTCAATCAGCCATAACTCCTTCTTTATTGCTCCAAATCGATCAAACTTTTCGCTGACAGTGCTTGGCTCGACGAGCTCTATCTCCCTGTGCTCTCAGATTTCGCAATACCCTTACCAATTGCTCGAAATCTCCTTTAGACCTATGCTTCTAAATTTAGAGTTACACAAAAGACAAAAATGAACCAATGAGAATTCATAGCTCCATTTGGTTGTCATTTTGTGCCTTAAACCATGTGGTAACTTATCTACACTCATAGGCTACCACGTCAAGCCCCCCAAGCCAGCGTAAAACTTAAACTACCTAAAACGACACACAGTCCCGAAAAATAACTTAAATCAGCTAGAAAGCGTGCATGGGCGACACACAAATACAACCCATGAGCTTAAGCCCTATCAACATGGTAATCAACCTACTAAGACTCAAAATATATAACATCTTCCAAAAACGGACTTCTCTGAGGTCTTAACTTCACTCAGAGAGACTAATGCCTGACAGAGAAGTGAATCATTTACTATGTGAAATGATTCACATCACGACAGCGGGTAGGAAGTTACTTACCTTAGCTAGAGGATGGGACAGCGAGTCCAAGGCAATGTTGATGGAATGCCGAGAGAGCATGTTCAGGTACTTGGATCGGTAGACAGAGAGAGTGAAGACACTCTATGGTCTTCCCTCGCTTCCGACACCTGCAACTGCATCTTCCCAAGCTCCAGCACCATCGACTGGATCTGGAATGGAGAAGGAGGAGTTCGACCTCGTTGTGCACTTGGTAGTGACAGCGTTGGAAGCCGAGAAGACTTCGGAAGACGCCCCGGAAGACAGGAAGACGAACCGTCTTCCCAGGTATTC
Organism: Asterella californica; assembly: GCA_036924285.1. NCBI lineage: Eukaryota > Viridiplantae > Streptophyta > Marchantiopsida > Marchantiales > Aytoniaceae > Asterella > Asterella californica. The sequence goes on along the minus strand of JAYKYS010000006.1, from coordinate 25,861,107 downwards.
CGCGTGGAGGAAGCGACTTCCCCGGACCCCTATGAGGTCGCCATGGTCCGTAGTCCCGCACCAGTGCCTCAGAAGATGGAGGAAGCAATACTCGACCCAACTTCCCAGAAGACGCTTCTGTCTTCCGAAGCCGAAGCCGAGGAAGACGCAGCAGCAGCAACAGCAAGGCCAACGAAGAGCGATGAGAGGGAAGCTACCTCAGTGACACTCGAGGTAAGCGCAGGGCTTCCCAGTCCATCAGAAGCCGAGCTAGTAGCTCCGATATGAGCAGATCAGGTAGAGATTGTCACGGAGCAATCAGAGTAACTAGTAACCGAAGGTTGACAATTCCAGATTTAGTAGGAACAAACATGCTATCTTAAGGGTGGCAGTTTCCAGTGTAAAATTAGTTAGGATACCATGTGGCAGCTAGGTAGCGTAGGAGCAACAAAGTGGATGGCTAATTAGGAAGGGGAACCGCTTGCATGTTGGGTGGCAACCTCCTGTCAGCGCCTCTCTCTCCTTGGTGGTCGTTCCCTCTGGTTCTCATGGCAGCGACATAAGTAGGATCGAAAAGTAAGAAATAAGGGTTCTGTAGGTTCTCTGTAGGCTCTGCACACACACACATCGATTTGACGGTGCAGACAGAGAGCACACACCGGCACATGATAGACAATATAATGTACACTACACCCGTTGTTGGAAATATACGAATAGTCTGGGAATACACAGGAGGGGTCTGCATGCTTGTTACCAGCAGTGGTTCGAGGATGTAGATAGAGGTAGTGGACAGTTTAGGAACAGGGAACGGCATCCTCGTGCAGTCCTGTTGTCTAGACTGATGTGTCGAGGAGTAGGAGCAGGAAGTAGAGGGAGTGAGCTTCCCAATGCCAATGTGACTTCTTCTCGGGGAATGGATTGTTGATTTGAGTGCAGAAGCTTTGTTCATGTCTTCTGAGTGGTGGGTTTCCTTGAATTCGCTCCCAATTGTGCATGAGAAGTGTTCTTCTTGAGTGGCGGTGACCGTCAACAGGTGTGGCATTGTAGCTTGACTCGTCTAGTGGAGCACTTAGGATCTGCGTACGGACGGTCTTATGGGTAAGGGATCTCAGAAGACATAGTAGTCAGAGCAGCGAAGTGAAGAAAAAAGAAGCCTTCTTCCCATAGCAAAAGACGACATCCTCAAGAAGAAGACGATGCAACTATACACATGTTTGTTGTCTTCCTCCCCAAACTATTACAAGCAGGGATGGCTTGTTAGTCAAGATCCGAACTAGAAGCCTGTCGGAATCTTAATTTCTCCTTTTTATCTTGTTTTCCTCTTGTTTGGATTTTCTCTTCTTCCCCATCTTCTCCCATCTTCCTCATCTTCTTACCTTCTTCTAGTGAGCTTCTGAGATTTCTATTGAGCTTCCGTGAAGGTGAATGTCGTTGTAGTGTTGCAGGAAGATCATTTCCGTAGGTAGAAGCCTGAGAAGGCTACAGGGGGCATACACCCTGTGATTAATCTAACCCGTTGGAACGTGAGTGCGAGAGTAAGGTGTAACAGCCGTGCTAGTCGACTTCTGCGAAGCAGGACATTCTTCTGGAGGTGTGAGAAGACGAGCTGAACCCCCAGAAGACGAGAATCGCTTCGGGAAGACGGTACCGAGACCGGAAGAAGCAACCTAGAAGCAAGAAGATCGTCTTCCCGAGCTTCTCTGTGAATAGTTGTGTGATATTTTAGTTATTAGTTGTTTATTTAGATCCAGAGTATATTTTGGCGTACCTGGAAGACACGTGGTTTTGTGAGAAGACGGGATTCCTAGGCAAAACCCGTGTGTTTGTGTTTTTGAACAGATCTTAGAACTTAGAGCAGCGTTACTTATGTAAATCTTCTGTGGGAACAATATCTTGTATACTAAATGGGCAAAAGGAGTAATCCTGCGTCACTACAGTTCACTGTCTACAAATCTCTTATATGTCTCTCTCTTATTGCTTCCCATGATCTTCCAAATCCTTTACTCTCTCTGAACTGTGAATAAAACAGAACTCTGTACAACAAGATACTATCCGTCAAGTTCTCTCTCGCGCTTCTGAAATCTCAAAATCTTCGCAGTCTTCTCCAAACCGTCAATAAATCAGAACTGGACATGACATAATGCATCCCTCACTTTCTCATAATGCATCCCTCAAGTTCTTCAGTCTCAAGTCCTCGAACTAATATAGTAACTTCATCCGGATGTTCGCCACTCTCTCACTCAGTCTCTCACCATTCAATGTTTGCTGTCAATGCTTCTTTCTCTTTAAAAATACTAAGGCTGAAAAGAACGTAAAGCTCTCTAATCGACAGAGTAATTTATAGTGTTCTTTTTACTTTCCGATCAACGGACTCTTGTATAACGGATTAACAACTATGAGGCTGCAAAGTTCAAAACTGCGAAACCCGTTATGTATTTTCAAAACTTCACCTGATCATTACTGTAAAGAACTTCTATCAACTCGTCTCTTGAGCGGCATAATGCACTTTTTCTTATTCCAATTCCCAGTACAACTATCGTGATATTGTAGCATGATGATGAAGGAGTGAATAACGTGAATCGGGAATGCATACCACAAACTCACACCTCACATAGACATCTTCATTTAAGCTTCGACCTGTGCAGACCCAGTTAAATAAAATCAGTCAGGCGCTCATGCATGCACCTGAACCTAAAGCATGCACGGATGATTCAAGTTTTACAGATCTTGAAATGATGTCGTATCAGATTTTGCGTGAATGTTGTCTAGGAAAAGCGAAGTTCCTAGCTGTGGAGATATCGTCTATTGAAGAAAGACAAGAAAGAGAGAGACAAGCACGGGAACGAGCGTCGCAATATATACATCTCAATTTATATACACTGCCGGTTCTTTTTCCCTAAGAACATAAAACTAAAAAACAGACTGGAGCGATCTGTAATCTACATCAAACCCTTTAAAAACGAGTCACTGAATCTCAACCCAGACCTAAAACTATCGAAGCATAGCTCAAAGCAAGAAAAACATTCATTTGCTAACAACAAGAGCTACACCAACATCACACAATTCAGACAAGTCCAAACAACGTCCATGTACAAGCCCTTAGCTAAAGCTAGCTACCACAAGATGTCCATAACCAACTAGAACTCTAACGAACTCAAAAGAACAAAAATCATAGAGAATGAACCAAAAAAGTTTATCTAGAAAATTTCTTCTTTCATCAAAGCGTCCTCAGATGTCGATAGGACCTTCCTTCATGACTCCGCTAGCCTCAAGAACTCCCAAATCTGACTCTCGATAGTCCAGATATCATCGATTTCTTATCATAGGTGATCAAACTTTCAAAAACTCCTTCCTACGGCTTAGAATAACATACACCGTCCAAATGAATCGCTTGGTGTGAGATCCGTCTTCTCTGGTAAGTAGATATAGCCAAGCTGAACCCAACGAGACTCTAAACAAGTTGTTTGGAGTTCCCCTCACAAAACCACGCAAGAAATCCGATCACAAGAAGAAAAAATTGACGTAAATCGACTCCCTGCAGCTCAAACTCGCTCACCACACCCAAATCAACAATCCAATCCACATGCAGTCTTCTCCTAGGCGTAGGTGGAGACTCCCTGATAGCGTAGGCATAAAAAACAAAGAACTTGGCTCATTGATCGCGAAGAATAACCTAACCTCAGGTCGTAGACAACGAAAAATTAACGTAAGCGCTCCCTGCGAGTCAATTTCACCCAAAACTCTCAAATCATCTAATGAAACTTCATATTGTCTTCAATTTCCTGAAGAACTCGGCGTTCTGATCTTGATGGATCCAAGGACAGCAAGTTTGGACTCCAGAATGGTCCAGACTCCTTCGCAGATCACTGAAGCACTCCAAACTTTTCCCTGCGTCTCAATTTTTCTCAAAACACACTCTCTGATCCGTCTCTTGAGGAACCATCTTAACTAATGCGTATCCTGCACAGATCTGAATCCAATGACACCTTATGTGCATGCACTAGACCTCTCAATTCCTCAAACGTCCATCGACAGATCATAGAAACAAGCTAGTCCTTTAAGCTTCCCCCTTACGTCCTTAGTATAGCGTCAGGAACTGCAAATACCCAATAAACAATAGTAAGCTAGAGTCTAGCTTGATTTTCTCATCTTCAGAACCTCGTAACTTCACCACTAAACGTCCAAATGAAATAGATGAAGTGCCCATGGAAGGTTACAACGAGCTCTACTAGTTGATGTAACGAAAGTGAAGATCTAGAATTGTGTAAAAAAGCTCATTTTTAATCCTATAAGCGTCTTTGGAGCGATAATGATAAATATCAAAAATAGATTTTCAGATAATAGCCGGTCCACGACACGACATCCACCTCCTCTAAACATGTGCATCCTCCGGTATGCACCAAAGTTTGTCACTGTCTTGTCATCCTACTCCCAATCTCTTAGTCCACCTCATTCACAAGTTTGCAACCCATCATCTTGAAGTTGCAACCCTAGCATGATGTTTTGTAGATCCATGCTCATCGCATCTTCAAGCTCTCATCCAGTCACCCCATCTAGATCTACACATCTTTCAATATGAGTTCGAAGACATAGAAGCAATAAACCATCATATCTCAAAAATATCTCCGATCCATCTAGTTTAACCTCACCGTCAAGGTTTGTGATCCAAATGTCGTAGTAGACATAACTTGCCATCCCAATTATTACCCTACACTTTGATTGTCACCTTCAACCTCAAACTTGTACATGTCATGCTTCGTATCCATCTCTTCTTTTCTTCTTTTTTCTGGAAAAAAGAAAATCACATTGCTGCAACTAAAATCCTCAACCGCAATCATCATTGTGTCGTCGTACAATGATATCTTTGTCAAACATCATCCTCCTTTGTCTTTTTCTGAAAATCTTTACAACCTCCCAAGCATCATCCTCCAAACCCTAATCACCTTCAGAATTGACTTCTCCTCTGTAAGCCATCCTTACTCATCATCCTATAGCCGTAGTCTCGAGAGCATCTGTACACTCTCCTTCATCCTCAGCATATCGCTCGTCCTTGATGATGTCAACAATGATTCACGGACTTCTCTCGTAGTAGCACCTAAGACCTCACATGATATGAATCCAACCTTCACATCTCGAATGTGCTCCTTCCAAACTCTCTTCACACTTGTCATCATCCCAGTATCTGGTTGTTGTTTGCATGCAACCAGATCACCCATATCCACTATCTGCACCTCTACCTTCTCCTCTGGTTGTGAAGGATCTTCCTCCATTACAATTCATGTTGAACCTTATCCTCTCGAGCTTGCTTCTCTGAAGAAGTCTCTTCTTGTCCTTTCTTCTCGCTCTGCATCATGGATGCAATATCCAACTTGAGCTCGCTTGGATCCACGTGGTCATCCAAATCATTCTTATGGAGATCATGCTCAATCTCCTCCGTCTTAGCATCATAGTTTGTAGCTTCGATAGCTACAACTGCATGTGCTGCAAAGTAATCATCCACCAACTTCTTCATCTCTCCTTTACTAACATTTTCATCCCCTCAAGAAATAATCTCTCGCCGCAAAGACTCTGCAAAGTCGATGCAATCATCTCATTGATGATCAGTATCATCACACCACATACACTGTTGTATCCAAACTAGTTTGGGTACAAGTTCCGTCTTAGTCGATGATCTCTTATCCTCCAACTCCGTTACCTTGGCTTGTAGATCTTGCATCTTCTACCGTAGGTCCTCGATGGTTGGATCTTTCTCTTCTACAATCACAACTGGAGGTTGAACTTTAGAAATTATCCAAAATGATGTGGTAGTCAAAGATACAGGTGTCAACCTTGTAACCTTTTCTCTTGTATGTCTTCGTTTGACAAGAAGCTCAACCGCTTCATGCACAACCTCCAAATTCCTTGTCAACCCTTCTTCCTCTCCATCCTCCAAAAGTAATTCCAACTGTTCTTGCTATGGTTCATCTGCAACTTGAAGAGATAGCCGTCTTGTAGGTCTCCAAGGTTAGCTTCTCCACCCGAGATGGTTGAGAGAATTATCTCTTAAACTCCTTTAACAACTCTGTAAGCTGTAAATCCTTGTTAGGTCAGTTGACCCATTCCAAAAATGATTTCTTGGTTACTCGATCTGAGTTTCTCAAAAATATTCTTCCATCAGTGCATGTGAAAATGTATCCCAATCCCTCCCAAAATGTTTCACGAGACCCTTCACATGTTCTCTTCTCTCAAACACCACAACGAGTTCGAATGTCTCGATCATCTCCTTCTCTGATATCTGATCCAAATCCATCTCCATCTTGTAACATCTCAAGTACGTTGAGATGTCTCTCTCATAAAAAAGATCGAGCTTGTCGATCATTCTTCGAAGTACTTTCGTCCTCATAGCCTTCTTTTATTGATTCCTTTGCTCTTATCGCAAAAACAAAGTGAAGGCTTGATTGCACCCCAAGTATCTCTTCTGATCCATTCATCCCTCCATAATCATAGCTCATCTCTTCCTCCCATGGTCTCAAACCTTCTACATATCTTTCATCCTAGGTCCGCAGCACCCTCTCAAACAACCATATCCATCTTCATCCTCATTCATGATTGTTGATCTCCTCTTCCAAGTTCCAACACACAAAAATTTCCACCCCATACCTTCAAGTCATAGAAACAAGCTAACCCCTTAAGCTATCCCATTATGTCAGTCGCAAATGTGAAGGTTTTCACAGATAATGAACAAGCAGACCCCCTACGTCCTTAGTATAGTGTCAGGAACCGCAAATACCCCGTCAGCAATAGTAAGCTAGAGCCTAACTTGATTTTCTCATCTTGCGAACCTCGTAACTTCACCATTAGGCGTCCAAATGAAGTAGATGAAGTGCCCATGGAAAGCTGAAAACGAGCTCTACTAGTTGATGTAATGAAAGTGAAGATCTTGAGTTGTGTAAAAAAGCTCATTTTTAGTCTTATAAGCGTCTTTGGAGATAATGATAAATATCAAAAATAGATTTTCAAGTAGGAACGGATCCATGACATGACAACGACCGATGAGCGAACTAGAGTGGCAGTAGAGCCGCTAGACGAGGTTATCTTATGGACATATCATCTCGTATTTAAGATCTCTGGGTCTGCAAAGCTTCTCATTCTCCAGTCTATCCTGCTTGGTGTAGTTTTAGTTTACGTGCTTTCTACTCGCTTACCCGGAACGCGAATGCTATTGGAAGACATTTTGCTCTAGTGCTTCAACGAGATATACTTTGAGACGGAAGGATCGTTTACCCGCACTTCTTATCGTGTGCACTTCAACATTGGCTTAGGAAGAAAATATGTTTCTTGGCTTTCTACACAACTGGAGTTCATTTAGCTCTTTGGGCTCTCATGTAAAGATTAATGTGATGCGCTCTCTAGCTTTCTTGGGGATCGGATGAGCTCATGAACTCCAGCTATGTTGGAAGTTGACATATATGCGTGTTCGTGATGCAAGATGTGATGTGGTGAGTAAAAGATTTTGAAGTTATAGACATTGCGGCATGATTCTTCCTCCTTTCTTCCTCTAGAACCCATCTCCTTTCTTCGTTTACTGTCCTTGAGCCGATATGGGAGAAGCTGTTTGGAGAGTCTACAAATTGTTTAAACATGAGTAGTCGGCACCAAAAAACAATATCGTCGTGGATTGCTTTTATTAAGAATTTTGTTTCCACAACCTAGAAGGAGAGTCTACAAACTGCCTAAAGATGAGTAGTCGGCACCAACAAACAATATCTTTGTGGATTTCTTTTGTAGTAGAACTTTGTTTCCACAACCTAGAAGGAGTTTTGAAGAACATCCGTGAGATTTTGTCATCTAATAGGTTCTATGACTTTTATGACTGATGACAAAGATGACGTTCTATGGAAGTTTATGAGACCGAGGAATCGTCAATCAGGAAAAGTCTTGAGATTTTATCAGTGAAATGAATAAAGTCGATATTGTGTACGCTTGACTGCGGGAACTTTTATCATGTGATTTCCACACACCGCTCCCAGAACATATTTGTCGAATAATATCACTGCTCCCATTGCCGCATATAACTGCACTAGCTTGTAGTCTCGGCAGTGCATGCAGTTCCTGGTACCTTCTACTTTTTCACTATTGGATTATTCTCGCTTGTAGTATCAGTAGTGCACGCAGTTCGAGTATTTTTTGCTTTTTCACTGTTCGATTGTTTGAGTATCCATATGTGTGTCAACAAGGTATTGCTGTCCTGGTATTGTAGTAGCTTTATGACGATTCTGATAGCAGTGAATATGTTTGAAGTCTAGGTCTGGATATCTGCTACATCTGAAAGAGCAGATTCCAAATTGACACTGTCTCATATGGCACCACCGAATGGTTGGCTGGTTTGCTGTCACCCCCGGCTCTCTTCTGCTATTCATGTGCTCCTGCTGCTTTACTATACACATAGATTGATATGCACTACATATATACTCTCTTGTGTTCTAGATTACTTGTATATCAAGGAGTACCATCTCCGACAATGTACCCTGTGTCATGCATGTCTGTTGATCCGTCCCTTGGTTATAAAAGGTCACTAACTTGATTTTTAAAGTCAGCGCACATTCACACACTCCATTGCTACTTACAGCGTACTTCGTTGAGCTCTCTGGGATTTGAGGGTTATATTAAATATGTGCCCGTAGTCTGATTCGTTCTGCTATTAAACCACAAGGGGCGGTACTTAAACGGTGAGATATCCCACCGCTAATCAGTTTAGTCGCGAACTAAACGAGTTTAGTGAAGACGGGATAGCCCACCAGAACTGCACAAGGTTGGTTTGTAATCAGTTTTCAACTAAAACGACTCATCTACCCCTTGAATGAAAGCGTAGTTCAAGACCTACAATATGAGTCTTTGATGAGCTCCAACCGATATCTAACGGCTCAGCAACGTTTGATCAAAGTTAAAATCGATCTCAGTCAATCAAAGAGAATATTCCTATTTTTTGAATTTGGAAAGTTCTCCTACAAAATACTTGCACGTTAGAAGAGGCAAGCAGAAAAGCAGAAGAACAGAAAAGGAAAAATGAAAATTTCTGAGAACATGAACCTGAACTCAGGGGCACCAGACGGGCGGCTTGTCCCCCGTCTTGCGAAGTGAGGTAGCCGCCAGATAGAATTACCGACGGCAGCCACTCCTAACGTGCGGACCTCAGGAGTTGGAGCCGGCCAATCCAAAGCTCCTGTCAGCCAGAATTCGGTGCTGACAGGAGCTTGGTCTCCTCCAGCTTGGAGGGGGAGAGCTTTGGATCTCCCCTCCTTTCTAGGGTCTCGTCTCCTTTCTTGCCTCTTTTCCTTTTTTTGAGTCTCGCCTCTTTTCTCTCTTCCTTTGGGTCTTTTAGCCTCCTTTCTATCTCCCGTTTTTTGCAACTTAGCACAAAGTTTATTTTTTGAGACTTTTTGCCTTGTGTTTATTAGGGTTATAGTTTTGATTTTTTCTTCTAAGCTCAGTAGAATTTTGGTCATCTTTGAATTTGTATTGTTCACTTACAAATACTTAGTTGGACCTCCAGACGGATAGGACTGATTACTACCGGACTTTACATTTATTGCTATCATGCCACCACGGGTTCATCCTAGACGTCACAGAGACTGTCATGCACCTAGAGGATGTCCGGAGGTGCCTACGAGTATGGTAAGGGTCCTAAAAAGTTTACTTCCACATTATGTTTAGTTGATGAGACTGTTAGGACCTACAGCCGGGCACGTTACAGTGTTTTGGTTTCTTTTCTCCACCGTTGATGTCAGAAGAGATCAAATGATCAAGAAGGCTGAAGTGATACCCACAGATCCAGATGTAATTCCAGAGGAGGGTGTTCTAGAGGTAGATGTTGCAAAGACGGACGATGGAGAATTCGACGCTGATCCGTTAGTCTTACACGCTCTTAGCGTCCATTCGACTTTTACTCAAGTACATTATTTTTCACTTTGCGTGCATATTTGTCTGAATTATTTTCAAAATATTATGTTAATTATTCTCATTATTGTTGTTTAGGATGGAAGGAGCCTGCTGACACTAGCTGATCAAGTAGTTGACTCGCAAGTGCCTTCAGTGTCGATCACTGGGACCGTGGAGATAGATGATGAAAGTGTAGTAGGAGTTGAAGTTGATCCGCTCTCCATATACGTTTGTGACACAAAACCGTATATGGAATGAAATGGCTAAGAGAGCTCTTCCATCTTTTTAGAGTGAAATATCTTCACCATGGGTGCGAGCACTTTTTCTACCTCCCATAATCTCGTCCATCCATGGAGCTGGTCTCTAAAGCTTATCTGTCCATATCGTCGCACCTACGGTTGGAGATCAACAGAGATGGAGATGTACAATCATGTCCCTGACATCACTCATAGGCTTTATAGTGCAGCACTATGTGTCGGTTTAGGATTTTTCCAATTAGACTCGGTGTACAGGAGGGAGGGTTGGCTCCATTGTCGAGGACCCATTTCTTTTATTTCCAGAGTGAAAAACATCGTGAGATTGGATGGGTGGAGGTGACGTTGGACCAATGGACAAGACTGAAGGATGAAGTGCAAAGTGAAGTGATGAGGAGACACTTTTCCGACTTGAATGAGTTACCTTCTGGAGGTAAAAACACATCTAGTTCTTTTATTTATTGTTGACTTTGAGAGTTAAATCCTCTTTTTCACTTGGTGAATTGTTTGATTTCATGCAACCTTAGCTGTATTATTTATTGTTTGTATGTTTAGAGAGATATTTTATGTATTTTTGGACACGGTGAATTACTACATTTGGTGCTTATCTTTGTCATATGCTAGGTAATTTTGTCGTGTATGCTAATCTGCAATATGATTCTACGAGAAATGAGTACAACGGCACATGTGCATTCATTGCTACTCATGATGGACGTGTCATTGAGATGGTGAACATGACACGTGTTGAGACCGGCAACAACTCGTGGCTTATAGAGGATTGTGCGTTTGGGATCGGTATTCAGCAGTTGATCGCTCGTGACATCGTGTCTGACGAGGTAGTACACGACGATAAATCCTCTGTGGATGTCATATTACTTCTTCACGAAATTGTGTCTCAAAAGGATTTATGGCACAAGTGTAAGAATGTGGTCAAGAACTTTTTGGTGGACCTATAGATCAAAAAGCGGCCCCTGGCAGTGTGGAGGACGTCGAAGTGATTGCTGACTTGGAGCTCTTGACCAAGCGGCATTTGGTAACTTGACTTCGTCTTCAAGGAGCTCCAATAGTTGATAAGAAGCCTGTGTTAGTTCAGCGAGTGGCACAACTTAAGCATCTAGAGGAGGGAGGCTCGATGCAATCTCGACATTTGATGTATCCGGAGCTATCTGAGCATGGCATTGCTAACAAGCTGAAGGGTTGGATTTACACTTGTTGTCAACTGAATGCGCGAAGAACCGTAGGACCTGATGGTCGTTATGCTCAAGAGGAGGACGATTGCTCTACCTTGTGTTTAGACATTAGGAATGCAGCAAACCATTGGACTGGAGACCATTTATCTTGTCTCATCTTGCAACGACTGACAAGAACACAAAGGTCTTGCTGCGATGGTTACAACTTGAACCGGCCAACACTTGACAAGTATTACAAGAAGAGTAAGTTTACTTCTCTTGGAAATGATAACTCGTTTGATAAATAGATGTGTGATGTCTGCACTAAATACTAATTGTTCTACTGTAGATTCCTCGACGCATATTGCCATGGTGGCTTTTCTTCAACGGGCCATAACGCCTGCTAAGATGCGGTTCTACATACGAGCGCAACTCAATAATATGCAAGTTTACCACTAAGAGATTCACTTCCAAAAAACTAATGAGGCACGACTTGCTGCATGCGTCATAGATTGGAATGAGAACATTGTTCGAGAGTCCATCAAGATTTATGAGCATCCATCGTAACACACATCGGTACGACATAAGACATCCACAACTCGCGTGTTATCACCTCGGACTACCGTGTAGAAGATCGCACTAAGAGAGAGACTGTTCGGTGTTCGTTCAACAACTTGACAAGTAAGTTATTCTTAGTCTTTAGTGAAAGAGTAATCCTCCTCTGATAAATCGTCACAAAATATTTCTAACCATGAGATTATGTTTGGAACGTGCAGGCAGATATGAAACAGCGAAAGGTCATTGGTCATACGTGATAATCTTAGTTTCTTGGAACTGTATTACCATCCATGGAGGTTTTCAATAAATACCCTTTATTTTTTGAGGGGATAGGCATGTCAGGAACAGCGAAAGCTCATATGTCTTTGGCGAAAATATCCATTTTTAGCAAAACAAAGTTCATTCTGGAATTTTTAAAACCTAACCTGCAATATTTTCAATCTCCTTTAGAAAGTTTAGGGTTTGAAGTGACCTGTTTCAAAATAAGTTTTGGAAACCTGTTTAGAAAGTTTAGGAAGTTTAGGGTTTTAGAAACCTGTTTCAACCCTTTATAAAACCTGATTCAAAACAGGTTTTTTAAATCGGTTTTGACAAGTCTATACCTGTTTGGACAGGTTTCCAAAACCTGTTTCGAAAGGTTTACAAAACCTGATTCAAAACAGGTTTAGCAACCTGTTTGGACATGTTTCCAAAATCTGTTTGGAAACAGGATTTACAAACCTGTTTGGAAACAGGTTTCCAAAACTTGTCTACGGGAGTGTGGAAACGTCGATACTGTCGTTTTCTATCGAATCTCAGTCCATGCTAAATTATTGCGAAGGAATATTTCTACCGGAGTGAACAACACTAAATTGTGTACTCTCAGCTGATAATACTACTGTACTCATTTTCTTCAAGATGGTGGACCTTCCTCGTTTCATGATTGGTGCCGTCTTCTGCTCAATTATTGCAGTCAGAACAGGGTCGAGAAATTTCTATGCTTAGGATGGGTACAAACAATTGAAATGAGTACAGATGAATACTTCTGGGAGGAGTTGAACCCCTTAAACTGGAACCGGTTCCAGCAGAAGTTCCTTCCTCTCTCACCATTGACACCTATTGCCAATGGGTCCTAGGGAGGAGGAGGGCTATTGTCCACAAAAAACACAAAACACACAGGGAACTATTGCCGAAAAGAACTGAGAAAAATACTGCAAATCACGGTACAAAACCTATGTGTGATTCTCCAGGCGACTCCCAAGTGGTATGAACCGCTGACTGAAAATAATCTGGAAAGACAGTACGCTCGACATAACCAACTGTTTTGACGAGTTGCTTATAAATAGAAAAGCGTTTTTGCTTCATTTCAGTCTCAGCAAACTAATATGCTGCACAAAGTATTAGCTCCTTCACATCGAAGTCTTGCTCTACATCAAACTTATCGCAAGCTATGCAAAATTCAAGAAACTTCACTCGCAACTTATCCACAGAGACGAGTTTCCACCTACTGATCCTCTCGCCATCCTCTATACTAGGCCACGAGAACTTCCACACGTCCTCAAGAAGAACTTCGAGACGCTGAGGATTCCAAGTGTCTTGTAAGAAGACTCTCTGTGACCCTGGTTGAGATCGACTGCGGCTGGCCATGATGGAAATGACAGAAACAAGAAGTAGTACAGCTAGATGCAAACACAAAAAAGATAAATGCTAGGCACACGAAAAGCGAACAGCCAAGAACGTTAGCTCTCAGCGATGTCAAGAGAGAGCCAAGAGCCAAGATAGCTAAGATCGAGCTAAGATCGCTAGCGATCATAGCTTTCTTCCAAAAGCCCACGCTTATAGTGAAAAACCCCGGCCCAATAATCGTCAGATGAAAACCGTAACGATGGAAAGCCCCCACAGAAACAATCCTAAGTCACAGCCTGCAGTGAACAGCCTTGGCCTAGTAACCGCACAAAGTCACGAGTAAGACAACGACAAAGACCGCATCGAGCGAGAGATCGATGGTAAGCAACACTGGAGGTTGATTACGAGCGTCCGTAAGCAGAAACATCAACACAAGCGTTAACACAAGTGGGTCCTAGTCGGTCCCAGGCGTGTAAACTAATCCAAAACGATTACACAATCAGTGCTGCGTCAGCAAAACTCACACATTCACGAAGTGTTCCTTCTCGACTACCTCGGAACTTGAAAACCTTAAACATCGAAGACCGGAAAGAGTTCCTCGCTCCCCAAACCCAATCCGGTCATGATCTCTCTCGCTACTGTGGCCGAAGATGAATGACGTGGCATGGGGGGTTTTTATACCCCCACCTGTGGTTTAAGATCTCTGTAAAAATTTGCACATGCTTTAGGTTCAGGTGCATAGCTCCTGACTGATTTTATTCAGACTGGACGTGCACATGTCGAAGTTTAAATGAAAACGTCCCTGTGAGGTGTGGGTTTGTGATATGCATTCCAGATTCACGTCATTCACGTCTTCATCGTCATGCAGGTATACTATAGTATCACGGTAGTTGCACTAGGAATTGGAATAAGAAAAGAGGCATCACGCTCAAGAGACGAGTTGATAGAAGTTCCTTACAGTAATGTATGTTCCACTTTTCGTTCACTATATGAAGATGTCTACCAAAGTTCTGCACACGGATCAAAATATCATACATTATATATAAACGTGATCCGAAAAATCCTTCATGGAATTAGAGTGGCGTAGCAAAGTGTGGTAGGTCCATAATCCACAGGTCCGAGTATCGAAACCCTGCCCTCAAAGATCGGTCTTCCGTAATACTTATAGTATACCTGCATTTCAGGTGCACTACCGGCGGTCCGAATTTTCTCTTGCAGTGCACGGGGGAATTTTTATATGTAAAGTTCCGGCTGAGTACAATTCAACCCGTTTTTGTCAGAAAACCTCCGCTGGATATTCCAAGTAACTATACTTCGGTTAGCTTAGTGAACAGATAACTCCCTCCTCCTAGCTACATGTTCATTCTGTGTGATTTCATTTATCGCCCTCTTTTCTTTGAGGTATTAAGGCAGTTCAAATCTATAAGCTTTGGTAATTCTTCTTCGGTAGTATTTATGAGGTCTCTGTAGGAAAATGTAGCGATTTTCCTTTTATTGATCTTTTCTTCGCTCCTCCAATCTTACACACCAAGTAAGCGCCCAATAGACTCAAGTAAATGTCATTTAGGATCGCCAGAATGCAAGCAACTTTGATCTCTCAAATTCATGTCAAATGAAATTGAACCAAAATTCAACTATGAACTATTTGCGAACGAAAGTTTATGAAGATGTTCTTTGGGTCAAGTTCATGTAAATATTTACCTTTTGGAATATAATCAATAGCAAAAGATAATCGTCCCAAAAAAGGATACATTTAGCCCCTTCTTGTTAATTATAAACATCTGGTAATACATTTTCCTTGTCACTATATTGCATCACTAAAGTGAGAAATATGCAAACCGTTTCTACCAAGATGTACATGCCAAAACAGAGAAACAAGATCGTGGAAAAGAGGGTTTACATACCCTTTCTCGGAAAGTTATTGTTTAGCTTGAAACATACTCTTTTATAAAAATTAACTGGTAACTATGGTGGTCCAAGATTAACCACAAGTTAAAATATGCATCCAAAGTGCATTGGAGAAAGTAGATCGAGAAGTGAACAAGTGCAATAACATACCAAGAATCGAGAAAATGGACTGAACCAAGTATAGGGTTTAGGGTTTAGGGTTTAGGGTTTAGGGTCAGGGTTTAGGGTTTAGGGTTCAGGTCAGACCGATTCGAGGAGGTTTCTTGGACGGTTTCTTATACAAACCTTACAGCCATGTCATAGAAACTCAAAGTAATGCGGGATTGCACATGCGAGAATTAATACAAAATTATGAGGAAATTTAGATCAGCAATACAATTATCGTGACCGCAATGATTACTCAGTCGACTGCGATGATTACTATGTGTGAGATCATCATAGTTGACACATAGTTCTTCTCAGAATGTCATATGGCTGTTGTGGATTCAAAATTGATGTGTTATTGCATCATGCTATTTCGGACGTGAAGGTGTTTTCATTCACGAGTAGTGGAGATAAGACGAGAGACAACATTGACAAGAAATGAAGGAGGTCGACCATCTGCAACTTATTTGAGTTGTGTGCAGGATCCACGCACTAAATGGTTCAGGATAGCTTGTTGGGCATTTCTAGATTGCAAAGCTCACCGTTGTGTCAAAGAGTCCATATGCGGTGGATACATAAGAAACGAGCGAGCTGACCTGTGTGCCAAGCATGCACTATTTTTGTCATACACTCTTATATTCCCATCCAGTAGTACATCCTCAACCTCCACATACCGTATTTTCACAAACTATCGATACGAGAATGATCCACGACCATCTAAACTTGAATTATATCATGTGTACAGTAGATTCGAACTGACCACAGATATTTAACCATCAACTAGTAGTTCCATCAACAACCAGACTGAGTTTTACTTAGGAATTTTTCTCAGCTCCATGAGTGTTATCATATGCTTGATGTTGTTGGGAATAAGCTTTTCGACCACAAGACATTGAGACAGTTCCATTGTTTAAATGAACATCTATTTTGATTTACAGACATGACTTTTCGTATATCAGACACATTTTTTTGTTTGCAACTATGCTTTTTCCACTTTGTGTGCAAATTGTCATTACTTGACGATGATCATCACTTATCACTACTTGGGAGTTCCACCTGTGTGCTCAACTAAAGATAATGCTAGCACAATAAAGCTTAGTTAAGCTGTCAACTTCAGTTGATAATATATGCATGGGGAGTTTCAATAGGAGGAGGCGAGATGAGCTATATACAAATTACTACAGACACTCTGTAAACATGGATGATAGCTCAACTCTTAATCTAGTCAGTGAAAGTATGTTGAGTGCTTGTAATGAGTCGGACTCTGATATATTGAGCTAGCCATGCGACTAGACGAGTTGACTATTCATGGTGTGGTTTGTTACCTGACTGCTATATTAATTTAATTTATATTGAACTTACTTTAATGGTACTCACAAGGGAGTTCAACCCAAGCAGCCCAAAGAAGGTATGGACCATCTGAGTAATCTACAATGATAAGACGTAATCAAAATTGTTGCATGTATGTAAGAACAAACTCGAAAGTTGAATCATAAATTGAATGTTGCAAAGAAAGTCATCAAATGTGCAACATATTAATGCAAAACAAAGAAAGCAAGTAGACTTCCATGTAGGTTGCTGACGTCGTGAGCGAAGACGTTGCACACAATTTTTCATTTTACATTCGAACACAAAAGTAGCTCTAACCAGTTCCTTTAAGAACATTGCATTATCACCTTCGACTTCAAGGATGTCTTTCAAGTGTCCACATGTGATGTTTAAATGACGCTCGAATGTCATTTTTGAAGGAACATGTGTAGTAATGGTCATCTTGCTCTACAGATACATGCTACACTAGGAAGGGACATCAACCTGATCCACATTCTGATCTTCAGACTGAAAAATACTTGAGCTCATCGTATTGCGACCAAGGATTCACAACATTCGGGATGACTTCTCAGTCAAAAAAACTCACTCTCACAATCAATCGACAGAAAGAGTGAGTACATATCCTGTAAGTGACCTCAAAGTGTGGTTGTGCTACGAATCAGATGTTTACACAACAAATATAGAGAATGTAGAAACTATAAATAAGACATGTCCATGTTGAACATCAGTGTGATGTGCCTAGTCAGCAATATGGGCAAGCTACAGAGCTTACGTCATGTTACTCAAAAAGTCTCCCACCACAAAGGAAGTGCATGTCTGTTTAACACTTGTTGCAACATAGTTAACATATCATCGACTAAATTATCTGCAACGACTAATGTTAATCCATCGAGACTAGATCCGTTCAAAGCGTATTCGTAGTCATGTTTCAGTTTTGTCAATGGCTCTCAACTATGTTAGTAGTCCGTGATAAGCCAAGGAGCGGTTTAGAAACCTAACTAAACAATACAAAATTTGAAGGTGCATACCACTCTCTCCAAAGACAACCCCCCACAAATAAGACAAATTCTATGTCTTACACCGTTGATACATCTCAAGAACCGCCCTCTTGTATAGAGCTCTGGTGTTTCACACTCACCTGCTGAGTTCAGAATGAGAGTATTGAAATTGTAACATCTTGTCAGTAACCCTCTAAGCTCTTTTCTACACTGAACCGAAGGTAAACTTGCAGATCATTGTTCAGAACTAGAAAGCCATTCAAGATCTATGAACAGCTTCGATGTCTGTGTAAGAACTTATTGTCCTTCGTAAACTCATGCACTTAACCTTGACAGAAGCATGTGCATGCTTCATGCACAGTTGAATGTACATAGGAAAAAATATAACATGTAATGCACTAATTTATCCTATGTCTTTGTCAGTGAGCGCGAACACAAGTTTTGAACCTCTATTTCGGAGCAATGAAAACCAAGTTGTCAACACAACTTTGCGGTGTTGTTTGTTCTCACTCCCTATAGTTTCCTTACCGTCGTCCACTTTCAGTAGAAAAGATAGGACAGAGGAACGTCAAAGTCTCTCATGTTTGTCGTCACCACAAAGAGTTCAAAGCACATGCTATTCGTTTTAAACGTACTATCAACTACTATCGCACATACATAACTTACTTGAGCAAAAAATGGAGTTGTGAAACCAAATGTCATGAAATTACACTATGTTCGTATAATACCTTCTCAAACTTTTTTCCACAAAAGTAGAACTTCTAATCAAAAGAGATGCAGATCGCACTTGGTCACCAATATCTCGACAATATTGTCTTCCTTGAATCTTGCTGATCACTTGAGCTCTAGTGATGATTAACGAGTTGATAATTCCTCGATATATAAACATACGATACACCTCCGGCTTACGTATGTTCATGTTTATTATACTTTCTAAGCCTCAAGGAGTAATGACCTCAAAGAGAAAATCTTTGATTTATAAGTCGGTTTAATGTGCACAAGTACATGTTAACAAGTAAGGATTATAAGTTTTTGTTCTATATCAATGATTATGCGAACAGTTCCTCCACACTCAAAATGTTCGATATTGTATCTCTTATCTTGCATTCTCCATGAACTACTTACCACTTCTGAATCACAAAAAGTAATTCGATCGAAACATGAAGCAAAGTTTATGCGGCGTCACATCCCGATGCAGATGTTTTGTGCCTTCCTTGTCTGTTCTAGCTCAAGAAATATCAACTCCAAAAATGATGGCTGAAGAATGAAAGTTTAAAAAGCCTACCCAAGAGAACTACCCCTCCAAGGATTGAGCTCTCAACTAGAACAGAGAAGGAAGGCACAAAACATCTGCATCGAGATATGACGTCTGCATCAAGATGCTATTACAAGATGAAATAAAAGCCTACGATAAGTGTAACAACTCAGAGAAACATAAAGTATCGGAAATAGTAAATAAAGGATCGTTCCCATGAAGATACAGTTAACAATTACACAAAACACAGTACTACAACGTCACAATGATAATTCAAATGGTTTTCTGTTATTCTCACGGAATGGAATAATATCCGGATGAGAGTTTAAGTCTGATAAGAAACCAAACCCAAGCACAAACCTGATAAATCGAATACAAACAACAATGAAATAGTTCTTTGATCAGGGACCCTTCCGACAAACATACAAAAGATTGATAAGACAGATGTGAATGAATGAATAAGATAAAATACTACTGAAATGTTACTAGTCTTCTTCTGAAAAGACAGAAGAATACTGATTTCACATCAAGGTTCCAAGGAATAAGTCCCTACTCTTCCTAAGGAATGTTCTTCCAACTAAATCCTCACTCTTAAGAATCCCACTTATTTGAAGAAGCCAAACTTAAGATGAAGCCACCATCATCCGAACTCTCCTTACAATTTAACTTATGCTCTTCCACTTCACAGTAACTGATTTGTTCTCAGATCTTCGTTCAAAAGCTCTTCACGAAGATTACAGGTTCAACTTCGGCCGAAGGCTCTTCAAAGTTCCTACACCGAAGTCTCTTCTTTAAAGTCTAAGGGCGAAGATCTTCGTCAATCAGAAAATTACACCTGCGACAGTAAACACCGAATATTCGGAGGAAAATATCTTCGTCCAAAGCATTCACAACATCGCTCCGCACTTTTGGGAAATAGAAATAAATTAATAAAGAACTGAAAACATGGAAAAGGCACAAGGGCTGTGGATCGCGCTGCTTATATACTACTTCGTCCTAACCTAACTGTTTTTCTAACTGCGCTAACTGTCTAACTTCCTAAGAAGGCAGAAGACATTCGCTACCCTACGATCATCTTCATCTTCACAGTAACTAACTTCCTAAGCCTAACTGTGCTCTGAACTCCTCTAACTGAACTTCCACGTTCGCTCGCATCTCGCCAATCTCCCTATCTACTTTCTGTCTAAGTCGAGAAAGGCGCGCTTTCACACCGTCGGGATTCGTCTCCGCTTGCACTACCTCCGCCTTCAACGCCCGAAGAAGACCAAGCTCGTCCACATCTAGCCCCGAAGTCACGTACGCGGACAACACCGGCATCAACTTCTTCCGAAGGTCTTCGGAGTCAGTCACCTTCGTCTTCAAATCTTCGTTCTCTTTTGTGAGTTCTGCAACCGTAGCCTGGAATTCGCCTCGGCTGCGCTGTAACTCGGCTACTTGGTCAGATAACTCCTTTATGCGGTCGGCGAAGCTCTTCGTCGACACCTTCAACTCTTCATCCTTACTGATCAAAGCAGTCCTCGCTTCTTCGTATTGGCGCCGAAGATCTTCTAGCTCCTTCTCTGACTCCAACCTTATCTTCGTCGCATTTCGGGCCTCTTCGCGAAGATTGTTCTTCTCCTGCTGCCAAGTTCCCCTACTGAAATGTAACTCCGCCAGCATCTCTGGAAATGTCACCTTCCGCTGCACTTCCTTCTCGTAATCCTCTTTGTTGTCTTCAAGAAGTCGGAGGATCGGGACGACTACCTCTTCGCCATAGTTCATCGCCTGCCTAAAGAGATCGACTTTGCTCAATGTTGTTCCGGCCGAAGTGGCTTCACCGCAGACAGCTTCACCTTCAATCTTTGCTCCTGAACTACTCAGGTCCACTGTTTCCTTCTTCGTGCCCTTTATCTTCTTTCGAGCCTTCGGTTTCTCCATGGGCGAAGTTGGAAGAGGCTTCTTCCTCTTGCTACGTCTCTTCTCTTCGTCTTCGACCGTTGCTTGAACAGTCGCTGCCTGCTGCTCCTCTTGAATATCTTCGGCCATTGCCTTTGGTGAAGCTCCCAGTTGCTGAATGTCTTCGGTTTGTCCCTCTTCGACCTGACGAGCGGGTGATGCAAAATCTTGTTCTTCGTCTTCACCGAAGCCCAACTGTTTAGCTTCATTCTCCTTCAGCCATCCCATACCGAAGTAGAAGATGCTGACGAATCCTCCCAGATACACATAGTCCTGCTTCTTAAACAGGCGTTGGACTTCATCGTGGAATATCTTCGCCCAGTAAGCTCGTCTTCCGGCGAAGAGGTGTTCGAAGAAGCATACCTTCCAAGTCGACAGGTAAGTTGTTCTTCGGGGGCTCAAAATCAGCATGATGGCCTCCGCAATCTTCCTCTTCACGGGATCCTTGTACTCGGACAACTTGTAGCCATTCGTCTGGTGCATCGGACTCTCAAAGAGCTCGCCGTAGTTCTGGTCCTCCTTGACCAAGTGCTTCATCGACGCATTGTCGAAGAGCATGTCACCCTTCGTCCCAGCTTCATCCAGCAGGACCTTCTCCCAGTTCTCGACAGTCCAGTTGCCAGGTCGCGCATATAGTTCTTTGCCTCCATGGTCTTCACACATCCGAATCTGGCTAATGAACTTGCCAGACACCTTCGTCCAACCTCCCAGGGTTAGGAAGCTAAGACCTATCTCCTTCAGCTTCGGCCGAAGGCGCACTAACTCCTCTTGGTCTAACTCAAAGGCTCTAATCCGTGGTAACTTCGTCGCGATAGACATCGTGATCAGACGAAGATTGCTAGCTGGCTGAGATGAACTTTGTCTAAAACTGCTTGTCTTCGCTCAAGTTAACCTTCGCCCCAAACTGATTGTCTTCGCCTAATTTGATAATCTTCGCTCAAATCGATCGTGCGCAAGTGAGGATTAGGGTGAGCGCTAAGAGAGAATGTGAGAAATGAGTCAATTCTCCTAGTATATAGGTCGGTCCAAACTCTCACACGTGTCGAAGTCGCCTCTGATTGCTTGTCCTCTGACCTGACAAGGGCATGCGCAATCTCATCTTCGCCCACGCCGCTTATCGTTCCTGTCCCTTTCTGGGTAGGTAGTTCGTCTTCGCTCAGACCATTCGTGAAGAGAATGTTCTGACGATATACGTTCTGGTCTTTCTTGGAAAGGTCTTCTCCCGAAGATCTTCGTCGAAGGTTCTTCTCTTCTTCCGAAGACTCTTCTTCAGAAGTCTTTTTTTTACTAAAACTAAGCTATTTCTTCTTCTAACTTCGTTATTTCTTCTACAAACTCCTATATTTCAAGCTTCTTCTATCAAAAATTGAAAAAGTGGGCTCTACAATAAGATAAGGTGCATGAATGACACCAGCCACTAAAAGATAAGTCCTTGATAAGATCAAAGCTCGTAAGGTGTGGCTGTTGAGCCATCCATGTAGTCTATACTAAAAACCGTACTACCACATCTTGACATCAGGACACGAACTACACAACAAATCAAGATGTGACTCCACTAACTCATGATCAACACATGTCATACCAATCTACTTAAGTCAAACAATCCAATAATCACAAAATTACCATTGAGGCCATCCACTCCATTTGGACCCACCAAGAGATTGTGCACTACATCCTAATACAACTTTCTCCATTCAAACAACTCCATCCACCCAATAACAAAGCTAAATCCTGAGATGGCTAGTTGTAACAATACTACAAGCTTATAAGTGTATAATTATGATGTTTTGAATATTTGAAATAAATAAATAAATAATTTTTATAAAATTGAAAAATAATATTATTACTTAGAAAATACTTCTTCTTTTATACTTAATTAATAAATAAATAAAATACTAAACTTATGCTTTGACTCGCAAGTTGTATAGAAAATAGGTCGAAGTGAACCCCAAGATATTTCACTCTTCTATATTTTGATAGAACATTACAAGAAATAATACAAGAATCATAGAACTCCAAAAACCTTTAAGTGCTGAATGTTCTAGTTAATTATCACGTAAGGTTGTTTTAAAGTCTATACATATACTGGAAGGAGAAAAAGAGGTTGTCTAGTGGTGCCACAATTTATCTCTTTTCATGCGTGAATCCAGATAAGGCAGAGAAAATCAAGCAGAGGATCTGAAGATTGAGTAGGACATGTTTATTAATGGACGTGATAGTAATTTATCATCAGTTCATGATAGCATAGTGATGAGAAGGTGCAATTGAGAGCTAAACGTCTAGGGTCTCTGGACTCAAAATTGATCATTTTGACATGCTTAGGATGCTTGTTGCCTTATGTGGGATTGTAGTCTATCGGCTTAAGGTGCTTGTTATCTCTAGTGGCGATAACAACCTGAGCTCAGTACAATAATAACAAGATGATGATTTTTACCAAAATGCATTAGAAAAAAAGAACCTCTCTCTCTGATGGAGATAACAAACTGAGATCAGTACAATAATAACAAGATGATATTTTTAAATCAAAATGTCTTAGAAAATAAAAAGACCTCTTCTCTGGTTTAAGAAATAGTCTGCAGTATGTTTGGAAGAAAATGTTTGCAGTATGTTTCTCACACATGAGAACTGCTAAAATGTGACATCACTAGACGGTCCGAGAAACAAAGGAAAGAAAAAAAGATTCTCTAAACCCTAAACTCATTCCAGAACTATTACTTTACTTTAGTTATTTAAATAGTGTCAGTATAAACATGCAGTTTCTCCGTCTGCTTCTCCTTTTCTACTTTCAGTTTCTGTCTGAGGTTTAAAATAGCCTCCCATGATAACAAGAATATTGACACGGTTTCTATGATTCTTTATTTGCTGCTAATCCAATGCGGCACGTAAAAGTAAATAGTTACAAAAGCAATACGTGAAAGCCCCAGTATGACTACAAGTGCTCTGCGTGACCCACAAAACTTTATTTTGTGGGTTTGCTTTCAGTGAGAAATTTAACTTTTATGCAGAAAATAGACTTTGAGTAAGTATTGATACTAACTTGGAATTTGTGAAATAAAGAATCAACTTAAAACTGTTCTCCAACTTTACAAATATGATTCATCTGAAAACAAACTACTGATACTTACAGAGAAATGTTAAAATGAAGATTTCGAGGTTCCTTGGAGAAAAAAGAATCTTTTTTTCTTTTTTTAGACTCAAAATATACATGGAGGAAAAAGATTATTCTCTTTCCTACATTTATACTCATACTCGGGGTTTAAAACTCAAAGGAAAAGTATGTACAAGTGTAAATCTCGAGAGAAAACAAGGTGATGAATTAATGTTGAGCCTATGGTTTGGTACAGCAGATAAATTAAAATATATATAAATATATATTAAATATCCATTTGAAGTTTAAGCAGAAAATGATAAACTAATTTTATATTTTATTATGTAATTCAGAAGTAAATATTAAATCTTATGTGAAGTTAAAGAAAAACAATAAATTATTTATTTGTTTTGTCATTTTTGGGGTTCTTTCTCAATCGACGTTTACATATGCAAATGCATAGCAAAAATTCAACTACAATAGAGAATAAGAACATCTCCTCCTCGCTCCCTAATGTTTTTGGAGCAAATTTGAATATAGAGTGGAAATAAGAAAGAAAAAGAAAAAATAATTTCTAACAAGTAAAATCACTGGAAATATTTACCACGAATGCTAAAAGATATTGAGGAGGCAGGTGAAACTTCAGGTGAAACAGCAAAATGATAGATAAGATATGATCATTTAGCGATCGTTACTTTAGAGTTACGTTTGGTAAATCCGGTGGGAATAAAGGGTGAGAATATGCAAGCAATATTAAGTTATGTGGAACTTTTGCTCGATTATGTGTTACTGGGACAAATATAAATAAAATATAAAAACAGAAATTGTGTACCACGTCGAAAAGAAAAGTCAAAATTATTTAAAATCTTAAATGTTAACCAGACTTGGAGATGGAAGAAGATCACAACATAACCAATAAGAGAAGTATAGAGTCATTTGCTTCAAAGAGTATAAGTCCGATCATTTGATAGAAAATATATATTTAATCAATTATTCAATTATAACTTAATTTTTAATAAAAATTAAATAATAAATTAGATCTTTACATATTGACCTTCTCTTTAGAAGATGAAATATGGAAGGAAGTTGGAGAAAAGTAGTATGGCGTTTGGAGAGCCGGTGGGGATGCTCTAAAGAGTTTAGAAGCTCCGGATGTGTGGGAGGGAAATGTTAGGGAGTCCCCCAGCAGAAGACTTTTCCTGGAGGTGGGACAACTCCATAACAAAACAAGGGAGTCCCTAACATTTCCCGGAAGAGTATATTTAATTAACTTATTTATTGTTTTTCTTGTTATTTAATTTATGTACATTACATAGTGAAGGTGATGGTCATAAAGTCTCTGCCTTCTGCTTACCTATCCCCGCATTATTTTATTATTATTATTCTGGCGCTGAGAACGTCTTCTCGGCTTGTGCTCTGGGGATAAACTTGATTTCCCGGCCGACGGCGAAAACTACCGGCAGACAGAACTTGAACACATATGCCCGGTAAATAATAATGGCTTGTTTATACTACCGTCTCCGAACCGTACTTCTTTTCCACGTATGCCCTTCATTCTGCGAATGTGTCAGTGGGGCATGTGGATCATGGATGAGCCTCTTTGTCTGGATGTCTGGAGGAGGCTCTTTTGGTTCCCGTGACGTGTTTCTCTGCGGGTCCCACCTCAGCTGCACGTCATCACTCACAAAACGACAGATTTCATGACCGTGCTGGCAGGTCAACGAAGGAGGAGGAGGAGGAGGTACGCCAGTGAATCTAATTAATCCACCCGCTTAACGGGAAAAGTTCATATTTACAGTTGAGGATTACGAGAGTCGAGGAGAAAAAGGGGAAAAGGGAAAAGAGAGGAATGTAAGTACGCAGAGGGCAGGCAGCCTCACTCTCTTTCTTCTCCTTCTTCCCCCTTAGATTCTCTTAGCAGAGGATAATCTCAACCTCAAGTCCTACAATCTCATCTCCCGGTCTTTTGTTCTGTAGTAGTAGTTAGTAGTCAGTAAGACAATTATTGCAAATCGACTTATAGTTAGTTGACCACCTTCATAAGACAAGCATAACGAAGTTTTCTTTTTCTTTTTGTTTACTTTTTTTTTCTCTTTTTCTTTTTCTGTGAAGGAGTTAGGATTGAGGAAAAGGTTTTGTTTATACATTAATCATAGACTGAAATATAGCATTAAATATCAGATTAAGTAGAAACCATAGAGTGGTATATGGTTATATAATTCGAATATCTAATTATCTAGGATTATATAACTAAACAGTATTTTTATAATGGGACTTACAAAAGGGGAGTTTGTTCCATGCCTAATCCTGTGATATTCAACTCCAAAATCACAGTTGCAGTCTACAAGAAGAAGGGACTTCATGTATAGCTACCCGGCAGCTCGATAGAAGAAATGTATAGAACAAACAGTCAACATGCAACAGATTATACCTTGTCCTAAAAGGACAGAGTTTGTACCCCACTCCACAGAGTACAGGAAACCAAACCAGTGGGGAAGTGAAGTGAAGTGAAGTGGTTGGATAGTTGAGTGCAGTCTTGAGCATGTGGATGCTGGTAAGGACGAGAAGAAAGATCGTACGAAGAAGAGCACGAACGAGAGAGAGAGAGAGTTGGTTGATGAAAATGGATTAGCTGAAAGGGAGTGGGGGCATTAGAGAATCAGTGAGCAAATCAGTCCCGAGGTCTAACTTCATATCTATCGTTTTACTTAGCGAAGTACAGAAATTTGCTTTATCACATCCCCAGTAGGTTCATTGAGTTTGATAACACCTTTCTTAGTGATGTATTGCTTAATCATATATTGATAAGTTATCGACAATAGAACTAGTCTTTTTATTTATTTTAGTTCATCATTTCAGTACTTTCAACCTTGACTAAATATCGCTGTAATTCAAAATATTTAACAATAAAGATATGTTAGACTATACATGCTAGAAAATTTAATGTGTGCAGTGTCATATTACTAACATCACAAAGTGACTGGTTTTACCTATAATAACCAGTCAGGGGTGTGATCAAGCTCAAAAGATCTACTGGGGGTGTGATCAAGCAAATTCTACTGTGCAGTTGAAGTCTCTCTCGTTGGTGGAAGTGCTAGGAATTTGGTCGGTACGATCCATGGCAAAGTTGACATACGCTGCATGCAGTGAACTGTAGTGTCCAGTAGATACAATTTGCTCAGCGCCTGTCAGTACTACTACAGTAGCACCATGTTCGCGCACACTGTTTCTGCGGAATGCGGGAGGGAGTGGAGAATTTTCGCGGAAAAAGATTCCGTTCCTGGTACAAGGTCCTACTGTTGAGTTTGCAGCAGAATCACCTGCCACTAGAGGTCATATCGACCAATTTCGACCTAGTATGCTCGGTGGTATCACGTCACGCTGAGCAACTCGTCGAAGGACGATTGTCAGTCAGGTCTACCGGATCAAAAGAACCGGATGAGAGGACGGATGGTGACGGGACTCGGAACAAACGTCGACGCTCGGGCGGCACGCAAAAGTCACGCAAGAGTGCATATTCTGCCGGACGGAGCATCTAAAGATGCGACTCTGACACTCCGGGAAAGTGCATTCCGCCGGGTTGGATTGGAGGAAGCGTGAGTGTGCAGCATCCGCAAAGCCCAACTCCCGAAACAGAAACACGTGATTTGAAGGTGCACTTTGAGTGAGAAGGGGGGTACTAAAATACTAGGTAGATAATTCAGTCATGTTTCGGAGCTCGAGAAACCAGAAAATGTCTGCTGCTTGCTAAGTACGGGAGCAATCTAAGCGAAGCAGACCAGATCTATTCTGTTTGAGTACTTTCAAGCCTTGGATGAGGAGGGACGAACGAGGCTTCCTTCCTGGAGATGTACATCTTCGATCTTCGAGAAATTCGTACGAGATGACGAAACCGAGAGCGAGGGAGAAGAGCTGATGGGGTTTGGCGCGAGCGACTCGAGTTCAGCTCAACAGTAGGTGAACTGGTTGCTGCTAGAAGCTTGATATCTTGGGCTGGTTGCCTGACATGTCTCCGAGTTGGAAAGAGAACTGTGAGAACTGCGACACTGAGTGCATATTTCACCTGTACTCATACCAAGGTTGATGACCGAGCATGGCATGCCGCGAAGCGTTTGACACAGTTTGTTGTATCCGGATCGTGTCCAATTAAAAACACAGTTGCACTCCGGCACTCCTTGTGCGGAAACCTACAGCATGCTGGACATTCGGTATGCCTTGGAGTTAGACCTCATTTCATTCCCGATGTTGCACGACTTCTCGGAGGGTAGTACACCGGGGAGTATTCCACTGAACTTCGAGGACAGTAACCAGTACCCCTGCAGTTTCTGCTTGTTTCATGTCTTCTCCAAAGATCGAAAGAACGTATATAAAAGAGCACGATGGACACCAGACAGCCACTCATGTCTCCTCCAGAAGATGAAGCAACGTATATAAAAGAGCATGATGGACACCAGACAGCCACCCATTAGGTAGTACAGCTATAAAGAACCAGAATTCTGAGGTCAAACTCAGAACAGACGGAACAAACCGGAACTCCACCGCGATCAGACATACACTCTGCAGGAACTGCGCGCGGTGAAACTTGAGAGGAGCCAAGCTGCCCAAGGCGAAGTGTGGTGAAAACAGAAACCCATCGACGCATTAGATATAATATAGCCGGATGTTCCGTCCAAGAAGATAATCATCCTCTTCATTTCTACATTTGACAAATCTTCTCAAATTTTACAAGGTGCCATAAGAAGACCAGCGGCTGCAATTCAGCCAACGAAGTCCGTACACCACATGGTACCCGCTTAGACCCTCCTCTTCTAACAACCCTCAAATCCTTTACCCAGACGTCGAATCGATGAAATGAGCGAGCTTCACGTGTGAACTTCCTACTTCACTGCGTATAACACCCGTATCTCATGACAATCGACTCGCCTTGAGGTGGCTAGTTCAAGATCTGCTCTGATCTGATTTTGCTAACTGCATTTCATACCAATGGTAGACACTACTTATGTCAGGTGAGACGGTTGATCGAGATCCAGGGATCCTAAACTGCAACTGCAGTGAAGAACAATCCGTACTGACGCAACGGACTCTACCTCTCTCTGGTACTCTGCAGAAGAATAACGAACTCCTCCTCAGCGAAGTGGGATGGTGGCATGCGTCAACGCGTGCTTCGTTACGGCAGAAGTGAGAAGCCTCGAGCTTGGAATCGGTTGGGATCTGCCGTACATGGAAGCTAGCAGCAACACACTAGACGGACGAACAAATCGCTAGTGCCGTGCTCAGGCCAAGAGCTCATGCAGAGGACAAGAAGTCCAGGCAACAGCACGAGAGCTGCCGCTTCACTTATGCTCTGCCTTCGAGACTTCTGATTGATCGGTACGAAAGTCCGGTCCGTTTAATCACATGACGGGACACTCACTCGATACCACTCAGCAGACGACCAATCCTTCGGTCAGTTGGACCTGGCTGTTTCCGCTTCAGAACGAGGTGAAGTTGCTGTCGCTTAAGTTGTCTGTTGCATGGAGTGAGTAGCCGAGTGATCTGCTCGCCTTCGACTCAACAATGCTCGGTCTCTCTTGCGCTGGTGCCCGAGATAAGCAAGCCAGCGACCTCCTATCCGCCAGTTCGTTTCATCAAAGTCGAAGCTCTCCTTTCCTCGAATGGACTCTCTGACCTCAGACATCCGGATTCCACGATGGGAGCTACAAAGGAGGAATGCCTCGTTGACGAAACTTAAAAGAAGAGAACGAAAAACTGAAGAACTGACACACTCACCCACGGTACGGTGAACGATCAGCGCAGCACTACTGTACACTACATTCCCTCTCTACCCCTCTCCTCACTCGATATACATGATTCATATTTAGATCTTTCACGCTCCAGATCCTCCACCTCCGCTGTCTCGAACGAACGATAGTACGAACGGCTGCAATGAACTCCGTTCTCACTCTCACTTCTCGCTCGTTTCTCTCGTCGTGACAGGCACGTCACTTATAATTGACGATGTATGGTGTCATGACCTAATCTTCCCTCCTCGTATTACACAAGCCTGATTCCCCAACACTGCATTACTTTTGGGCCCAATCAGTCAATGGCCATGATTCCCAAGTCCCCAATTACTTGGGATCCCCCTTAGCCTGAGACTGTTTGCAATGAGCAATTGCTCCCTGGATAGCACTGTGAAGCTCAGCCATAGCACTGGGACTGCTACTGGGAAGCACCCCACTATGACTAGGAGAAGCGGCCCTGGCCACGTTGCCGGCATTGATCGAAGCTTTGGAGCTCCGGGAGAATGAAGGGACTCTGAGGTTCCCGGATAGAGACTGCATTACGGGGGACTTCTTCTCTGAAAACGACGGCTTGGGAGATGACATACTTTTCGCAAATGATGCTTTTGGGGACGGCAGACCGGCAGAGAAGGCCGAGTGCTTGGGAGAAGCTGTGAGATTGCCAGAGAACGTCGTGGCCCTGATATCTACCACTCTGTAGGTGTTCAAATCTGCTGTGTCGGCTGCCTTATGTGGTCCTTTCCCGTTCAATGGCTTGAGAATATTCAGATACTTCTGAAGACTCTCACGGGCCTTGGATGCAGACACCGATCGTTCTGAGGAATCGAGCTTCTCCTTCGCAAACCCTCCGTCGGAAGGAGGGAAGAGGAGCAAACCGCTGTGGGGTAACTCGCTTACAGCCGAAGACGACGACGACAACAACTCCTTCTTACTAGAAGGTTTTTTCTCAGAGCTGAACGAGTGGGAACTCGATGGCCTCGATGTCCGCGAGAAATTAAGACTCGGAAAGTCTTCCAAAGGAGGAGCAGCCTCCCGGGGAAGCTTCTTCTTGCTGAGATTGTCACCGCTAGCCCGTCCGTCCGTGAGATCATCGACTGTCTCCTTGAGAGAGGGTTCATT
Organism: Asterella californica; assembly: GCA_036924285.1. Classification (NCBI taxonomy): domain Eukaryota; kingdom Viridiplantae; phylum Streptophyta; class Marchantiopsida; order Marchantiales; family Aytoniaceae; genus Asterella; species Asterella californica. The sequence goes on along the minus strand of JAYKYS010000006.1, from coordinate 25,830,065 downwards.
CTTAGACTTCGAAGTCCTCCTAAGACCGAAGAACACTTTCCACTTGAAGGGTGACCTGAGCCAGGACGAGAAGAGAGACTTCTCGCCCCTCAAGTTGTGATTACTGAAAAATTCACGCTGCTGGAAATACCCTCTGTCTTTGCTGCTGCAATGGCTGCTGTAAGCGATGTGATCTTCGAAGCTCGCTGCTCTTTGACTCGGCTTGTCGGGTACGCACGCATCTTGTGAGCTACCCGACGAGTCCCGGGACGAGCTGCTGTCTCCAGTGTCAACGTCCCCCGGGGAATCAGACTCCCAGAAGTTGTTGCTACCCTGGGAGTGGAAGCTGGAACTTCGAGAATTGACGAGTGCGGAGCCCAAGTAGCTCTCATCCAATCCAAGAGCGCTGTATTTCAGACTACTGGGTTGGAAGAAGCAAGAGACGGTAACACCAGAGGGTTCTCCCTTATCTCTTGAAGAAGGGGGCGAAGCTTGTTTATGCGAGGACAACTTTTGCACCATCTGCAATCGCTTCGGTAAGTGGAGTGGAAGGAGCTGACCTTTGTAGAAGAGGTCATCTGCGGGGGATATCTCGAGCTCCTTGTCGACGGGCTCAGCAGGATTACCAGACATGTTGAACTCGAAGTCCTGAGAATCGGTCGATTTCGAAAGCTTGTGACCCTTTCCAGTGATGCTCTCCCAGTGGAAGGGCAGAGCAACGTCCATGTCGAAGTACATTTCGCGCTCGGGAAGAAAATCTGCCGACCTCCTGTCTTGAACTGTCGTCCCTACTCGAGAGGGTATACTACCGAAGGCTGCCAGCTCCTCCCGAGGGTCGAATCTCCTGATACCACCATCTCCGTCGAGGTCGTGCCAGTCGACGCCTCCAGTCAGCTGCATCTTATCTCTCGTTCAGTTCCACCGGAATAAATACAAGTCCAATCGATATATCTGTCGAATACGTTTGCTTTCTATCTCATTTCCAACTGCCTACGAATCGTGAACAAGACCCCCGAACTATTCAGAGTCGAGCAGCTGCAGCCGCTGCTGGTGTCGTCAATCCTCCTACGACAGTAAATTTCAAATCTCTCCTCCTTCGACAGACCGAGCGATCCTGCCATGTAGACTATCTCCTATGGACGAGCTATCCATAATAAACTCCTACTTATTCAGACCATTCCCCCACTGAGAATGTGTCACCCACCTTCTCATACTCTTCTCGCTCACAGATACGAACATTGTCCACTACTTCCGGGATGCATCAGTCGCTGGAACGTCTCTAGAGAACCAGCAGCAGCAGATGGCACTCTCACGCTCTCTGTTCCGGCTTCCGCAGAAAGACAAAACCGGAGTTTGAAATAGACGATTAATCATACGCTCGGATCAGTTAATTCCTTTCCCGTGCCGAACAATGAGAAATTCGGTACTTCCAAGAGAGGCAGAACGCGCAGACGAGGAGGCCAGCCAACAGAAACCAAGAAGAGGACGAGAAGAGAAGGAGACAACGTCTAGCGCATCCCAATCAGGAAGCTGCGGGCACCGAGGTTGAAGTGATATGCAGCCAGCCAACAACAGCTACCTCCTCATGCTCCATGATCACGCTGCCTACGTGACTTACACGGGGCTTGTAAGAATCGGCTGGACCGGCAAAGGTCAGGAAAGAAGAATTGCCAGGGTATCGATGACAGCACTTGGGGTAAGAAAAGTGACAGAAAAGAAGGAGACGAGATGCAAGGCACAGGCGAAGGCGAGCGAGCAAGTGCGCTCGAGAGCTTGAGAGCTCGAGAGCCAAAGCGAGTGCTGGAGTGTTTTTCCCTCCGTGTGTATGTATGTAGTCTGTCTGGGATGGAGAGAGCAAGAGGCGGAAGGAGTCGCGCGCCAGTGCCGCCAGCCAAGCGTGCCTAGAGCGAACACTGACAATGTAAGAGGGGTGTGAAGGCTTTCGAGTCGTTTCGCTCTCACTCGGTCTGTCGGGGAGCAAGAAGATTTACAGGTCCGCCAGAGCCACCCGTTCTTCTCCGCCTATATTTCTTTCGCGGGGACACGTCTCTCCCGTGGCCTTCCCAGCGGGACCCTTCTTTCATTCGTCCTTCCTGCTGCCTCAGCGACGACACACAGTGGAGGCGGCTGGCATGATGGCTCTCGCCGCTATTCTACTGCAGCTAGAGCTCCACACTAGAGTAAGTAAGTAACTCAGTCCTGACTGGCAAGCGTCCCAATTCTGACTTTTGGCTCCTGTGGTACGAACCATCAATGAGAGGAGTCAGGCACCGGGTCCCTCGCTCGGTACAGGGAAAAGATAGAAAGATGCAAAAAGATTATCACGCCTCATCCTGCGGTTCCGGCTCCCCCTCGCCGTCCGTCACGCTATTGATGCAAACCATTGAATATAAAAATCTCCTGAGCAAAAGAAAAGAAAAGACAAGAAAAACAAAAATACTGTCTCTCATAAAGAAGCTACATAGATAGCAGCGAAAAAAACGACTTTCAATCCATTCCCCCGTCTATGATTTTGTACGCTCCTCTCTGTACCATCCTTCTCCTGCTACACTACTGTACACACACTCGTACATGACTTTTCAGGCATCCATCCTTCAACAAATACAGACATATCCGTCACCTGCATTCATTTTTTCATTCACTCGCCTATCAAGAGAGGCTCTAGCTGTGCTCTGGGTAAAAAGTTTTGAGAACGGAAAATTATCCGACGGCAATGAACGGGAAATGGTTTTTCTCAATCATTTATTATTCTTTTCGGTTCTTTTAACAGATAATTTGATTTTGTAAAATTTTAACCTGCAAAAATTCCAGCTGGACACCATCTTAACCCGACTTTTTGAAATTCAAGCCGGTTGAGAATACAAAGAATTCCGGTTAGCCCCGAGCGCTGGGCTCTAGTGACGGTTTGGCACGCTGGTTCGTGTTTTTCCTCGCTTTACTTTTAACAAAAAATTTCTGTAATAGGGGTGTCAAAGTTAAAATCTTTTCGAAATATTTTAGGACAGGTGGGAGAGAGTTACTAATTCGATTATTGTTTCCTGTAAACAACTCCGGAGATACCAGTAAGAAATAGTCTGAGAGAGTTTTCTTAGAGGATTTTCACTCTTTTTGTCTTTCTTTTTTTGCAGTGGCAAGTATTTTTTCTCAGTGCCGGAACTCAAACATAATTAATACAGAAATCATAGTGTCTATTCACAAAGACGACCTAGAATGTGCTGCGGTTCTACATAAAATTACTCGTGATGAAATTATAGCATTTTCTCTAGGCCGTTGAAAAATATTTCCACTTAACTTTGACACCCTTAATATTTTATAATCATAGTGTCTATTCACAAAGACGACCTAGAATGTGCTGCGGTTCTACATAAAATTACTCGTGATGAAATTATAGCATTTTCTCTAGGCCGTTGAAAAATATTTCCACTTAACTTTGACACCCTTAATATTTTATAACCACTAGAGCGAGTATATAATGTGCTAGGGAACAAACAAGATTACTTGATATTCTAACCAACTTGCTTAGCGAGAGAAGGATGTTATAATTTGTGAGTGTTAAATATTCTAGTATTTTAATAAAACATCAAGTTCTCTTTCTCCTGGACTCGTATTGACATATGGTTAATATAAAAGTACCCACTCTAGGGGTTTAAATCCCTAGTGCAGAGTATACAAGATGATAGCGGATAAATAAAGCGGCATTCAACCCACAGACACTGAAAAAGAAAGAGTAAAAACTTTGTAGAACTTTGAATTCTAATACGTAGAGTTCTCCTCGGTCTAGGTTGTGATCACATACTTTTGGTACCAAAACAAAGCTCATTGAGAAATGGTCCTTTTGATATAAAGAAAGTAGAATAAAATACCGTACCTTAAATTTCTATAAAAGCGAAATTTTGTGACTCGATGTTTCCAAGGTGCAACCATCTCTCATAGAAATGCCCGACTCCTGATGAACAGGAGCCCAAATACCCGCACCAGGGGTTTAAACTGGCTCAAAAGAGAAAAGAGAACGTAATATGGTAAAGAAATGGAGATGAAAATAATGTAAACGATGTACGTACTCGAGCAGCCAAATTAGGGAGGAGTTGAGGGTTTAGCACGAGCATCGGATATTTGTACCCTTCCAGGTCCGAAGAAGAACTAGGCGCAGGAATACAACCTTGCCTGGTAAAGATACTCCTGGAGAGTTTAACTGCAACTACGACTGCGAGCGGGCCTACCAGTGAAGCTTTACCGTGTGAACCGCACACACAGGAGGAAGGTCGGTTGGTCGGTCCAGTCGACGCCTGAGGAACTGGGTTGGAAATCTGGTGGTCGGAATGCAGGTGGGGCATTAGCCTTCCAGGGGTGTGGGTTAAGTCTCCGTCCCATACTCCCCGGACGAATCTATGTCGTATTCCGTTGCCCATAAACAGTCCCCGAAGTACAAGGCAAATGTCCCGGAGGCAGCTGTTCCCAGCTATTATTACAACTTGCAGGGAAGGCGCACTCATGTTCAAGCGGATCGGGGACGGGTGGTTTCACATGCACCCGAGTCCCCACTTTCACAAAGAACAAAGAGTCACTGTATAAAGTGATATCATTTATAAACCACCAATTTGCTTGCTCACACCCCTCTTCACAATAGATTGCGTGATAACACCCATGACTGGCTATTGAATGTGAGACAAACCATTATATTAGTGATATGTTTGATTGCAAATATTAACGTTTTGAACATGTATCGTCTGATGTGTAATAATGATTAAATACTTTGGGTAGAAAAATATTTGATAAAAACTAAAAATCACAAAATGATGAACGAAGAGACAGAATGACTGGTTTTATTGTCAATAACCAACCAAGGATATAATAAAGCTATATATTGTTAAGAGAGTTGTGATCAAGCTCAATGAATGAAACTATTGAGGGTGTGATCAAACAAATTTATGGTTAGAACAATAAACTGCCAAAAGCATTCTAACCCGATGACCGTGTTCACTTGATACTCACAGTTACCGAGAGACTAACTGTGCATACAGTAGATACTAGACAGAAAAGCCAAGTCCAGCGAACAAACTATAGTGGTAGTCATATCATATTAGAGCGTGTAAAAGCTGTAACCTTTAGAAAATATTCGTCATCTACGGGAGAGTATTACAACTACAACCAAGAGACCACAGATGTTTCCTGTGGGTACATTAGAAAATGCCCAGAGAAAATATTTCTGGATATCTTTAATTTACTTTTTCTTCAAGTCGATCGTGAATTTCAACCGTAAGCAAGTTCAAGACTTAACTAGTTTATTATGATTTCAAAATCTAAAAATCGAATATTTATACTGATTCGACAACACCACCCTAATCTATACACTGCTCTAGGCAAAACTGCACTTGGACAAGCTACGGGCTTTTCCCTTCAGGACGTTAGACAATCTTTTGTTCTAGCTTGACACGCCCCTTTTTACGTTTGTAAAAACGTCCAAACGTCCAAAAACGTCTTTTGGACGTTGTAACTAGCGGGTGACCAGTACGTTGCACGCTAGTCTCATGCTGTACATGTGAACACCGGACACGATTTGCAGTATTGTCCGGTTGCTAAACCTTGTACTCTGTGCATGTGAGGCTAGCCTCATATGGACCAAGAAAAGAAAAGACCGAGGGGTGGACGTGGGGGAGAAGAACACAAGTCAATGGCAAATATCCGTTTCTTGCCTGGAAGAAAAAGAACGGCACATGTTTCAGGCAGTACTGTAGTTCACTCACACGCGTCGCAAGGGTCGTTGAGTCCAGGCCACGAATGTGGTAGCCCGGAGACGGGAACGTCAGTTTCTACTTACGTTGTCAACATTGAAGAAAGTAGAGAGGGAAAATAGAAGAGACAGAAAGCAGAAGCGCATGCTCTTACCCTTTTCCGCTTACTCCGGCGCACTTTCCTTTCACAAACGGAAGGTCTGAGTCTGGACCTGAAGAAGGTTTAAAACGGACGTGGAAGCGTTGCTGAGACGGAAACTTTCAAGGAGAGAAGACGGAGAAGGACAGCTCTTGGTCGAGAATGATGACTTGAGTGCGTACATCCTCGGATCCAGATGTTCGACTTGTACGTGTCTTATGACGCCTGCAAGCATCCTTTCATCAGTCATTGACGCGTCAATTTTGCTTGTGTGTCTGAACAGAACATGTTAACATATCTAAGGTCTTGTCGAATTATTGTGATCTATACGGAGATGGTTTCCTTTTGTCATCTTGTACATCCGTAACCACTAGACCTCTTAAAATTTCTCGATGCACTTGCTAGCATGACATGATTGGGTTCTTTTGCATGTGTACACCTTTCTGCATCGTGTTTCCTTTAGCCCTCTGAAATCTAATATATCATTACTTTCGGTGCACTTTCACCATATGCGGATGATTCTGGCCGATATAAGTCGGTGTCTTGGAGTGTGGTTGCGAAAGCATCAAGAAATGGATATAGGTTTTCTATCCGAGACAAATGATGAGATGAACATGGACTGAGCCAAGGATTGTGTTAAACCTGACGCATTTCGTTACCTCTGTGTAATCATTCCTTTTGTTAGGAAAGTCTTCTGACTGGACGACTTGCGCTCAATTGTTTGCCTCTCGAGGGTGGCTTCATGAGACCTAGTCCCTTGCGCTGAAAACCTGGTACTTCTGGTGCCGGTTGGTACAACCGCATTAACTACCCAAATGTCCAATATCGACTGCTCATTACGAGCCCTTCTTAGCTTCTCTGGTTGTTCATGACTTTTGGCTCGTTTGGAGTGCTCTCAGTACTGTAGACTGAAAGGTGAGAGCCCTTGAGATTGAGTCGTAATGTAATGAGTCTCTTCAAAAGTTCAAAGCCATAGCAGCTCGCCACAAGCTAGTTTCCCAAAGCTGCTCACTGTATCATTACCTGCCTGGCCACACAAAACCAGCAGCTGATGTGGATCAAGGCATCCAATTCTCCAACACTTCCACGCGCTGAGAAGTTTTTCTACATAACAAAAGTATATGCTGAAACATGGAAGAGAATTAGAAGTAACGTGAGCAGAACGTGGAACTCGAATGAAGATACTAGTACAAATCTGGGGTCTTTACGGAGCGGGTTTCTTCGTAAAATGCAAAGGGGAACTGAAAAATGCGGAAAGTCACATCTAGATGTACTTTACCTCTCGCAGGTCGTGGTGCAGGTGATAGATAGTAGGAAACTGTGGTATGTATTGCACAACACCAGTAAAATCCGACCAAAAAGAGAGCGTAAAGATGGAAATCGAGGAAAAGAGGAATCGATGGAGGCCTCTTCCCCACTCTCTCTCTGTCGGAGGCATCCCTCTCTCTCTTTGTTGTAGCTGTTTGCGTGCCGCGCCAGTTATGCCCTCATGTCGATCTCAGGCCCAGAACAGGCCGGGTGTGTCCGTCCGGGCGGTGCCAAGGCTGGACATCATTTCAGTGATGGAGGTAGGTTTGTGAAGATTATGGCGGGGATGCGCAATGACATGAAATTTCTTCGACCGACAGTAAAAAAGTTAGAAATAATGATCAAAGTCCTGGGCTGGGCTACGCAACGCAGTAGAAAGGAGTTTGAGGAGCGGAGTACAGTACAGTAGGGCAGCAGCAGCTTCACGGGGACTACGGCAGTAGTACTGACGTACCTCTGGTCCGTCTAGTCCCATTTATGTGTATGAGAAGAAAGCACGGAAGTGCATCATGCCTAACATGCGGCAGAGGGAGAGAAAATTGTACATAAATACTGTACAGCGAACCGACAATCCTGAGGTACCATTGCATACCCGGGTGGACAGACGACTCGCGTGCGGTTAGCTTAACATATTCACCATGGGTCCAGCCAGGATCCAACTCCAACCAGGGAGAGAGACACAGGGTAATCACTAACCCAATCCTCCGGTTAACCAGTACAAGGGAACGAGAAGAGGCAAGTTGGACGGTTGTCTGGTTGGTGTTCTCGGAGTTAAGAGAGAGCAAACGTTTCACACCACGGTCGAGATTATGCAGGTCTTCCGTTCTTACATTGTACAACTCTCATGCAGCATCGAGATGTCAGTACCGAATGGAGAGAACCGAACGAGAGAAGTGGTACGAGCGCTTGTTTATGGAACGCCATGTGAAGGGTAAGGTGATTGATGAAACGGAGAGAGTTCTGAGGGAGTGAGAGAAGAACCTTTTTCCAAGCCTCAGAACGTGCTCAATCTTGCTTGCGTGCATTGTTCCCTGTCGACCACGAGGAAAATGAACATTTTCTGGACAACTGTAACGTGTAGACAATAAACCAGGTTCAGTGTCTTTTCGTCTTTGTACCCTTCGGCAAAAGAGAATACGTAGTATGGTGGCCTGAATCTTGATAAATAAACTGTACTTTGGACGCAAACAATACCTACAACAATCAAAGGGAGAAGTTTAGTGGACGAAAAACTCGCCTGAATAAGTAGAGTCAGTAGACGATGTTCACGATGAGGAAAGTACATGAAGTGCGATCGTCAAGCATGTGGAAACCAGGTCACGTGAATCATAAGAGTGGTGCACGCTGTGCATAAGAGATGGATACCTGAAGTCTCCTTCTCCGTAAGCGTCGGGGGAATAAATGTAGGCGATCACAGAAACAAAAAATATATCTCTTTGACTTTGTCCACATGTTTATGGCGAGCTTCACTACTATGAAAAAACGGACGAAGTGAATCTGGCTGCTGCAACATGCTAGACTGGCGTTTAAGAGGCCTCAACAGTAGAAAGTGCCAACTACTCCGATCCTGATCAGTGTACTCACCTGGTGCCATTCAGTACGCATTCTAGCATTCATCACTTTTGAAGGTCTTGCGTATATGCCTGCCTAGAAAGTGATTCTATTCTATTAGCTCACATCGCTTTACAAACATGTAATGCAAGACCTAATTCTCTCCAAGCAGCGTCTGATCGTGCATCATTTTCTCCTCTCGGTCGAGACCTCGAAATGTTAATTGACCTACCAGCCCTAATTCTGTTGAGACACCTCACCCAAGATGAATTTAGTGTGGGACGGGATCGTGACACTTTCTCTTCCCTGAAGCCCTGAATCCTGGAGACAATCAAAGGGTGGCACTCTGGATGAATGGGAATCTAACGATTATCGCTGCTCCTACAGCTATCAATCAACCATCTTTAGGAGCTTGGGTTTCTCAACGCCCTGCTTCTATCAGAACGTTGTTCGAGGAAGGTGAATGCGGGCAGACAAGCGTGATTCAAAAGATGCCTCTTTCTTACATGATTGCAAATTACAAATGGCCAAGGACACCACCACGAGTGATCTCAGTCGGCGAGTCTGTCCGCGGGACTGTTTGAGAACAAACCAAAATTGATGACCATACCTTCCTCTTTCATTGCACCTCTTACCACTTCTCTCGGATTTTGCAAGCTCGTCATCCCAAACTCTTTGCCAAAATGTTGTTTCTTCCAACATGCTTGTGTGGCCATGGTCCGACCGTCCGAGGCGCAAGCAAAAGTCGAAAGTAATACTCCATGCCGGCAATGATGGACTCGCATCTACTCCACATACTGTTCGCTTAAATCCTCCTCTCCTATGGCCCAAACAGTCATGTCCATGCTTTCCTCTTTCTTTGCACCTTCACCGACTTTTCTCGATCTGTGCACTCGTGATTTTAACCTCGTATAGCTTTGTATATGAAGTTCGCAGCGTATGTGGCGTCCTCGGGAACTCGCGTTTAGACTCCGCTAGTGGGGACACGCTAAACGTGATTCTCCATGAAGATTTACGGGAAAATGCTGTAAAAGCTACGTCGAATTGTTACTATGCGTTAGCGTAGTTATCCATCGATTGTAAAACCGAGAAAGAAAGTTGCAAACTTTTGTCGCATACTATATTTTGTCTTATTAGATGACAGTTAGAGGAGGGAGTGAGGAGTTTAGATCCGGATTTTCTTTATGAAATAATAGTGAGTGTCAAAGCTAAAACAAACAGTTCCGTTAATGGCCAGAAGGAAAATGTCATCGTTTTACAAATGACAACTTTGTCTAGAGTCGTGTCCCGCTTAGGGTGGTGTCTTTAAGTATAAAACTTTTTTATTTTTTTATTTTTTGAAAATCACAATAAATTCTCTACGTACTGAACTTGCCTACTGCTGAAGCTGTTTCATGGGTGCCTCCGGAGGTGACCGTAGGAAACGTCTGTGGCTTCTTGGCTTCAACCGTAACACTCGTATGAGATGACGAATATTTCTCAAAGATTTTAGCTTTGACACGTCATTTTGAATAAAAAGCTATAAAGCACATTGTAGTTCTATAGTTATTTATTATTATTATTATTACATTTGATAGATAAATACAGGATCTAACGATATGATCGAATGATAGATGATAAACATCAATGACCCGAGAACACACAGAAGTCCGAAGACATGGACAAATCTAAAAATCTAACTTTTTTTGGTAAGGCAGCATGGATTCCACTATCTTGAGACTAGAGAGAGATACACATATCTAACGAGGGGGCAAAGCACTACAGCTGACGAGAAACCGGTACTAGAATTCTCATTGATCCGATCAAACGGAGTAAAGGAGCTTATTTAACTCCCAAGCACAAAACACGGATGCCATAACCTCCCTGGAAGGAAGACTGGCGTCGAATCATGAACGGCGCCAGTGGTACTGCAGCTGTATAGTACTCCTTGCAAATGAGTGTGGAGTTGTCCTTATCAATATATAACTATATATAATTTAATTCCTTAGATGTAAAATAAAGAACTGAAAATATTAAATTTAAAGATTCTTTTTAAATTCAAACATCTTTTTTGCTAATATATATTATTCATTGTTCACTTTACGCATCCTACAAGATTGGAACCTGTGACCATCAACTTCGAAGGTTGTTGCTCTATCCAACTGAGCTAAGAATGCAGTACATTACTAACCACTTTGCAAAAAAAATGAAATCCAGAGAAGAAAGAAGCAATATTCTTTCTTCTCTCCCGCTTTATTCGCATCGCGAATGAAAGCTGAAAAAGAAAAGGTCTAATAGAATAAAATGAAATATATATATATATATATATTGCTTTACTTTTTCTTCGTTTTGATCAGGTTCAACACACGACGAGAACCCTAGATCTTTGTTGTTATCATTTGAATTTATAATTTTTGCTATGCGTTAGCATAGCTATATGTCTACTGTGAAAACTGGGAAGGAAGGGGAGAAATTTTTTTCCGAAAAACTAGTTATAACAGCCAAAAGGAGAAAAAAATAATAGAAATCAAAAAGAGAGAAAAAAAAGGGATAGATCCGGATAAATGGCTAACGCATTGCCCTGCAGTTCCACTGCAAGCGTAGTTTCTTATTGTTTTATTATTTCAATAATTTTATTTATAATTCTTAAAGTTCAAGTTCCAAAAATGATGTGTTAGAAGTCAGTGCAGTTCTGAAGCTTGTGGATTCATTCTTCTGAAATTTGCACTCTTTTTCTCAGTATTCTGGACTTTAGAACTATATAACGACAGTTCGATACTTCGAAATATCTTAGAATAAATAACGACGTCGTTATACAGTAAACTAACTCAGTTTAGTTCAAGAAATTCAGTTCCGTGAAACATTGTTGTAACACATGAATATCAGTAGAGACAGTGTTATTATATCATAATCCACCGTATATGTGAATTACATAACAAAGTAAAAGCATGATCATAACATTCCAAACAGAAAGGAAACGTTGTTGAATCGTAAAATATGTCCCTCATAGCACAACACTGTTAAACCCCGAGTACGAGAGAGAATAGTCCAATTTTCTCCTAGTATATTTGGAGTATGAAGAAAAAATTTCTTTTTCTTACAAAAAACCCCCAAATATTCATGTTAACTTTTCTCGTTCAAAACTCAATAGTTTGTTTTGAGATGAATCATAACTTGTAAAGCTAGTGAATAGCTTCAGTTTGATTTTATATTTCACAAATTTCGAATTGAAATGAATATATTTTTATAACGACTAAAATTTTCAATTGCTGTGAAGGCAAACCCGCAAAGTAAGGTATTATGCGTTACCGGGAGCACTTGTAGTCATACCGGGGGTTTAAGGTTTTCTTTTCGGCTTCTTGTTCAATTTGATCAAAATGGTGGCCACCTTTCCTGTACAAGACGTGCTTGATTCTACATCCTAGCTAAACTCGACGTGGATAAGTAAGAGGCACTGGAATCGTACGCTCCAACTTGTCCTTAAGTCCTTAATAGAAGATAAAAAATCATCAGACTGTCACATTCTCAACCGAACTATACTGGAGAATGAATGAGCATTTGGAATGAACCTTAATAAGGAGGTTTTCCTTTTTCTGATCTCTTGGTCGATGAGAATGTTGAAATATTATTTTATTCTCTCAGTTGTTGAGACTGTTATCGCTCCGGGATAAAAGGAGATTTGTAGAATGGAATGTCATAATGCAAGAAGTCTTTCGTCCTCGAATTCCATGAGGGACAATATATATTCCTCTACTTTAACAGTTCCCCTTATCCACTCACTGATGCACCCGAAATTCCCACGAATTCTCCAGGACAGCAAGCAAGCAAGAAATGCATTTCATTTCATTTCATTAATTGTACACTGTACCACGCCAGATGACACCCGAGCTGATCATCACCACCACCACAAAGTAATATCAGGAGGATGGAGGATCATGATAGATACCTGTTTATGGTACAAGACACTCCTCCTAGTTTTAGCGGACGCCAGTACTGCTAAAACTTTTAGCGGCAAAACTTGTAGTAGCACTAGCTACTGGCATGAGCGAGGAGTTAGGGATGAGAAGTTCGGTAGATTATAGATAGATTTCACGTCAGAGGTCGAGGCTATCTATCTGTATGCAGGAGTGGATCAAACCCATGAATCCCGGAACATTCATTCCAGATTCCAGAACTGAATGAAACCCTAATTTCCCGGAGATGCTGCCGCCAGTACAGTACTGTACTTGGCACCCCCAATAACGGTCGATACATCTTCGGGACCTAATAACAAGATCCACGATCATCCACCGCACTAATCCTAAACGATGCAACGGTGCAACTTTCGCCAGTTTCCCCACGCTTTGCTCTCAACGTTTGAACGGACGTGACATCTTCACGTCGTCCTTTTTGACGGATTTCGGCACATTCCGACTTTCCAAGTCTTGTATTCCGGAAAATAATTTCCATTATTTAGGAATGTAATAATGCCAAACGTGGACTCACATTTGCAGGTGACCGGAAAATATATGGAATTCTACTGCAAGTAGCGAAGTGTCTCGTGCATCGGAGACGTGCTGAATGAACTTACGGTATATACTTCTTACGTTAGGAGGACACTGGCGTGCCCTGACAAGACCCACGTTACCACACGCAAAAAGAGGGTGGGACCCCTAATGTCGTTAATCTTCTCCGGTTTTGCTTCTGCGGCAGACAGAGCAAGCCGAAGATACGACCGGCCACTCGGAGATGTCGAAATCCGGGAGGAGGCGCTATGCGACGCGCGTTCAGACAGACATGATGATCTCGCGTAACTAGACTAGAGTAAGACAAGAGAAAACTCACTGTCCTCAGTAAATCCATACTAAAATCCGTTGCCAGCTGGTCCTTTTCTGGAATTATTCCCTCAGTTGACTTGTGTAACAGCTCTTACAGCCTCAGCATTTTTCTACCAGCATGGGGTTGGCTGCGAGGATAATGTGTTCTGCTAGATGCCCCAAAAGTGTCCAACGCAAGAAACATTGTGCTAAGTTAAGGGTACTAAGTACAGTAGTGTAGTTGCTTGATACCCCCACTGAGCTTTCCTTCAGGTCAGTCAGGTGATACCTTTGGTACTGCTTGGGGCCGAGAACTTCTCTTGGTAGAAACTCTGCCATACACAAATTATGAATTAATCAATTATTAAATACCGTAAGTATTAGTCGTTGCAGCAGCTGTTCCGTGCTTCCTCCATCTGCCTGGTGTGTCTAGGCTAAACTCTGAAGGTGTCACAGGGTGACAGACCATAACACAAGTATGTAACAGAAGTTGTGAAGTTCGGTTAACTGTTCGGCCCCAGCTGGATGGATGCTCAGATGAGCTTGGCGAATACGAACGTCGTTAGATTACCTGAACAGAGTGAAGGTATAAAGTATAGCCTGGAACTGCGTCAGGAAGGAAGTCAGCGATCTTCTGTCAGGGAAACTACCGGTAGCGTAGCGTAGCTGAATTAGCACGTGAGTGATGAGAGAGGTGTCTGACTGACTCTGTCTGCCTTGGCTGTCGAGCTCTGATGACCTGATTCGATAATAATTTTATTATCTTTTTATTATCTTTTTTCTTTTTATATTGTTATATAAACACAATAAACATCATCAACTATCCACAAGCCATGTGGGATAGTGGTCTTTTTGAAGCACTGAGAACTACGTCGATAAGTGACTCCCAAATGGGACCTGACATTCCATATCTTCGACATGGTCGCCAAGGAGAGTGTATGCCCACAGTGACATCAAATAGCATGCTAGTATGTCGAAATCAGGAACCGAGCCACAAACTGATTAGCATACCATGATTTTGTTCGTCTTCGTTGCATATGCTTCGTTCGTTCTCTTAGTTCTCGTTGTATTGTTATCTGGAATCTGAGGAGAGGAGTTTGTACGATGTGACCGTCATCCAGTTCAAGTGGAAAGAAAGCTCTCATGTCCATCGTTCGAAATCGTTTCTGTCCATGGAAATAAAACTAGAGATCAGTTCAGGTGAGTGGATTCTGGAAACATCTCCCGCCATCTCCATCGAGTCACGTTGGATAGAGAGTCCGATCGATCCATAATTCGTTACGAGGTGCTCGTTCGTTCTGTTGCTATTCCCGAAGAGGCTCGTACTTCTCCTGGTGAGAAATTGAGAATTGGTTGGAGCAGGGGGTCATAAGAACGAACAGCGATGATGCATTAATCCCGTTATCCCGCGTACCCAATTATAGGCCAATAATAGGTTCTGACATTATTTACAATAATCCTGAAGCATGCAAGAAGATGCTATCAGGAACCTGAAAGGCAAGTGACCTCCAAGTTCGCCTGATTATCTCCGGGAGGGACTTCAAGAGCCCTAAAGTCCCTTATGTAGATACTGTCGTCCGCAATACTGTACCCGTCTCATTCATACGATAGACTAAGGTCGGAAATTTGCTTGATCAAACCCCTCAAATGTTTGGTGTGCATGATCGCACACTTCTTAGTCCAACGCGACCCAATGAATAGCAAAACGGATGGGAAGACCTCATCAAGCCTCACAAGGGAAAGAAGGACCCGAAGGGCCAAGCAACAACCACATCGGGGCTAAGCCCCACTATCAGTAGCTCTAAAATCGCCAGTCGGAGACCAAAAAGTCACACTTCTTAGTGATAGTATTGTTTGATGAGTGATTGTCAAAGTTTACAGTCTGAGACGAGAGAGTGAAAGTGTTAATACTTGGGTCACTGCTGTGGATGGTTTTTTGCAGACACTTCCGGGGATATCGGTAGGAAAACGTCGCGACTGTCTCTTACTTACCTTTTATCTGATTCTTTTGTGCATTTCGGCAATAGGAATTTTAAAACTTGAAATTTATTTTAATTGTATAAATTCACAAATACAACCGTAAGCGATCCACAACTCTATACAAAACTATCATTCAATAAATTACAGACTTCTTTCTTCTAGATGTTAGAGAATCTTATATTTTAGCTTTTATACGGGCTATTATATACCCGTGTAAAAGCTGGACTGGATATGCCGACAATAAAACTAATTTTACCATATCATTAACTAGTTTACTACTTTCTACCATTCATGCACTAGGAACACAACGTGACTAAATCCTCGGCTATACCAATCGTTCTTGTCAAATAATGTACAAATAATATAATAAACCAAAAAGGTTATATATGCATCCGGACATGGCAAAATGATTGGTTGATAGCAAAGAGTGTTATCAAACAATACATCACTAAAAGAGAATAATCAAACACACCAAATATATCACAAAAATGATAAGCATTTTTTTGGACTACAGGCATATTGTATTCCCATGGCTTCCATTTCTCTGTTTCACGGTCGTCTAGTTTCGTCACGTCACACCCGCATTTCTTCGTCGCGTCACACTCGCATCATTTTTGGATTACATTTTATGGTCATTTTTGCTACTGCGAATTTAATTGACTTCGTAGGGAAACAGCAACTTGCAGGTGATACGTATCGTTTTAACATGACAAAAATAGCACAGTGTATATATTCCCAAAATCATTTACAAGCAAGATGCATGTATTCTAAAAGTATAACTTCTTTGTATATTATTCATCTCTTTCATTTCCTTATGGAGGAAGCAAATATGTAAAAGTTTTAACTTTTTTTAATTTTTGATAAAATATTATCTGGTGGTGATCAGCATCCCGCATATGTACTTTGCCTTCTTCAAGTTTATTTGACAACTCCATTGTGAAATGCACTTGGTGAGAGTAAGTTTATCATGATTAATGAACTTATACCTAAAGAACAATAGGTTAAGGATTTTATTAACCCAATTCTCTTTTTCTCTCGGTTGGTAGGTATGGTACTATTTTGAACTGAATGGTGTTATCCATGCATCCGGAGGTTTGGCAGTAGGGAACGAAAAAGACAAATGGAAAGTGAGGGTGAAAATTCATGTCAATTATTAGTTGTAGTTCACTTCGGAGGAAGAGTAGAGTAATAAAATATTGAAATATTGAAATATTGAATATTAAACTTCATTTAGAAATATTCTTCAAATATGTATAATACGCAGACAAGAGGGATGAGGGGAGGACAAACCAAGAAGAACAAGATTGAACCTGATTTGAATTTTGAAGGGTTTGAAGAGAAAGAACAAACCGAGTTTGATTTTATACTTAAAAAGAAAAATAAACCAATCAGCCTTGATATAGATCCAAAGAAACGGAAAATATAGCTATAAACTGAAGAACAAGAGTTGTTCCTGCTCCAGAATATATTCTCTCCTTTTCTTTTCCACACATATAATTTGTTTTTATTTTGACCTTCAATTTTCAAAAAGATATATAATTTATAGAGTGCTTAAAAGAGTGAAAGAGGAACGAGGAAGTGAGTCACGAATATCATATTTCACTGATCAACGCCGTAAATAAACAAAGTGTTTAATATTTCATGCTAACCGCAATAAGATGAATATTATACCAAAAGATAACGTAATAATTACATACCATTCATTGGCTCTAAAGATTAAGTTCTCTTCCATTGTGCTTAATCCCACTTTATACAGCCGGGCCATATTGCGCTTCAAAAGGGGTTCCATACTCCAGTATCAATTTCAGCGTATTTTATATTAAAACAAACAGATTTCAATCGGTTGCAAAAGAAAAATTAAAAAATATATTTGAAAATAGCCGAGTTCCATGCCAGATAAACTCCATCTCATCGTCATATATCGAAATGACACGTGTCTGTATAACACCAAGTTTTGACAGCAAGTTTCACGAATAAAGCTCAGATGAAATCCCTGTTTCATTTGATGTGTAAAATGGATATTAGCGTTTCTGGATTATATTGGTCCGTGGTGGGCGGGTCCGACGCAAGCAACAACAACGTTCGTAAAGCTCTTCCATACAAATCTGCTGTCTGACACAGACTCACAGAGTGACTCCAACCGAAAGCGACTTGACTCTTGAGGTCCAGTGGACTGGTACCCAGTCGGACCAACAAGCCCCGTCTGATGGGAAAGGGGATCTACTGACTTGACCTTTGCAGTATTGCCGGGAGAACGTCACACATAACGGAAGTTGGTTAACGGAATCTGACTGCAAAACGTAAAACGCTTTAAAACCTGCAGGTCAATGGGCCATACCTTGTCGCAAAGTAAACTTTTGGAGTAAAGTGTAAATTATTCTGGAGTTGTACATTACTTTTTGAACTTGTCTTCTCTATTCTATTCACTTTTGACAGACAATAGTTCGTTAATCAGTATATTTAAGACAAACATGTAATTGATGCTAATAGAGAATATATGCATGGTTCCGTTAACTATGCATCCTTCCCTCAGAGACATTAACTCTGCACTCTGATCAGCTAAACTGTATCAGGCAGTCTCCAGTGCTAGCAAGCTTAGAGTACATACTGAATAAAGTTAACATGCTGCTTTCGAACCTCCCTCTTCACGTGCATTGTACACCCTTTCTAGTATGTACATTCTTACCGTATATTTGGCACCTTCCTTCTGTCTTGTACAAACTTTATATTATCAATTTCTATTACTTTAACATTAATTTTACTTTTCATTACTTTTCATTACTTTGATTTTAATTTTCACTTTAATTTTTTACTTCTTATTGCTTTAACTTTGTTCTGTTCACATGTAGTTTAATATTCATTCTCATGTCTCTCGTTATGTTAACTTTCTCTGTTGTACCAACTTGTTGAGTAGTGTAACAAATAGAAGAAGAGCAGTGTTCAATACCTGAAGGACGAATACTTTTTCATCACCATTCATTCAATGACATTTCACTCTATCATGAGGTTTTTTCTATTTGCTATTGTTTATTTCCCTTTACAGTTGTAGACTTTTCAAATGACAGTAACTTTGCCGCGATAAATCTTAGTTTGACTGATCATATCTCTCAAGAAATGGTTTCTTTGGGCAACTAGTGGGTTGGCAATTGTTGAAATTTCAGCTCCAAAACAACAGATGATTATAATGAGTCATATAGTTGGAGATTAATACTACTTAT
Source organism: Asterella californica (assembly GCA_036924285.1). NCBI lineage: Eukaryota > Viridiplantae > Streptophyta > Marchantiopsida > Marchantiales > Aytoniaceae > Asterella > Asterella californica. The sequence goes on along the minus strand of JAYKYS010000006.1, from coordinate 25,811,383 downwards.
TAGGCAGGATTTGCAGCGACAAGCAGTATTGTTAACCCACTGTAACTCTCTGGTTTTTCTCTTTTTATTTTAGAAGCGCAGGAAGTAAGTCCATCAGAAATCATTTTCTTTCTACAACAAGACAACTGTCCTTCACCTCCGAAGATTGTCTAGAAAAATGGTAAATATGCAGGAAACATGCACTTCTGGACGGGAAAAAGAAGAAGACAAGAGGGGTATGAGAGACATGCACTTCTGGACGGGAAAAAGAAGAAGACAAGAGGGGTATGAGAGACAAATGAAGGAATGTGGATTGGCAGTAGGGTGATATGGAGTAAAAGACAATTGAATGAATATCGTCTGATATTTTTCTTCGTGGTGTCAAATGTTCTTGTTTAGGTTATAGAGATATGTATATATGTTAGATAAGAATTTTAAATAAATTAAAATTTTAATTAGATTTTTTTTAGATTAAACATTAAGTATTATAGAACCATGAGTTACGTCTGGAGAACTCATAAGCATAGAGTGACAATACGCGCTTCTGAAAGGATAAGACCGGGGATTAATTACCTAACCCTTTCAGACGGAAGGATTCAGTAATAAATTAAATATCCCACACTCTCCATCGAATATGCGTATAAACTGCATTTCTTGCCAAGGAAAAGAAGAAGATAAACGTACAAACATGCTATAAATTTATCATGAAGAATTGGCCGGAAACTGATTTCAAAATGTTTAGTGAAAATTAGCAGCATGGAGACTTCCCTGTAGAATTACGGGGAAGACTGGTGCTCGACATTTGAGAAAATATTTTAAATAATGACAAAATGTACTAAATTTAACTTACTAAATTTAAATTGTTAAAATTAAAACCACTTGGTTCACTTCATTACACATTGTCAGTGCAGGTAAAAATAAACCCATAAGCAACTCTCGCAGACTGAATCTCGTTTCGATAATAAAGTCTGGACCTTTCACGAATAAAAACATCTTAAATATTTTAATTTTAATTTAATAATATAATAATCTCACTTTTCCAAATCTAGAAATAATTAAAAACGGTATATATTCTCTCTCTTCCAAACTTGGAGGATGAATAATATGCATGCTTCCCAAATCAGGAAGGTGTACACATACAAGGAATTGCTTCAGAGTATTCAAATATAAATTTCCTTCTTGATTGTACCCCTTACTATGTCTCGCTAGCTCGACCGCTATTGTGTCAAATTCGAGGTGCTGTCTCATCACACTTCAGTCCACGGTCAAATCAATCTATTGATCTGGCAGCCTGTGTCTTTCATTCGGTCAGGTTTAGAGAAAACCTGACCAAGACACCGAGAAAAATATATATACCAAGAGAAGTCAAAACCTACACACTGAAAACATTCGTTCCATACTGAACATTAGGAGAACACATCAAAAGACAGAAATTTACTTGACCCTATCCCTAATAACTTTGTTTTACTTAATACCCACCTCTCTTAACTTTGCGGTACTTGACTTCACCCTTGACTTGCAACAGCAAGTCTATCGTTATGTAAAGACATTATAGTAAGAAAAATAAACGATAATATGAATTCGTAATATATTGTAAAGATATTTTAAATTTAACTTTCGTGCAGATACATAGCTGATAGTTAACATGCACTTTTCGCATTCTGATGCTCTGACATTTCGACCTACTCAAAATTCATACCCCTTTATTCTTATACAACAGTAACTATTTATTTTAGGAATTTTATTATGTTGTACATAGTTTCGTACTAGATGGACTGTGACATCCACGAGGATTAACACTCACTTACATGACTCAATTACATTGTATATGTAATTGACGTGAAGTTGAGTACCACCTCAAGAGGTGGTTATTAGTTTACTAAAGAACATCTATAAATTATTTTATGAAAGTTATGGGATTTCTTTACAACCAAGAAATGAATATTCTTAGAAAAGAACTCCATGCAAGTTAAACCATATTTCAGCTCATAAGAAGCTATAGATGAATATGCATGCAACATGCACTTCTGGTCAGGGGAAAAAAAAAGACAAGCACATTTTGGGGTAAAAAAATTCAGGCTACTCATTCCTTAGATCTTCGTTAATCATCTGATACGGAATTAATTTTATCAGTTGACCACGTATATTTTGTGTACACAAGGTAGTTCAGATGCAAGCCCGACGAGAGATATGAAAATAACATATATTTGAAACGTCTGGACTAACTGTGATAACTGTGGTAGTAAAGTATTCAGGAGTTAAAAGCCGGGAAGAAATTACTCATGTACTATACTCTAATTATACACATGCTTAACTTAGCACAGTGATAAGTGGATTTGCTAAGACTCCAGATGTCGGAAGTTAGAGCAGGAGAGAAATTATTTCTATTTTCAGGAGAAGAGAACTCGTGGAACATAATAATATCATTAGTACAGAGACACTACTATAACATAATTAGCCCTAAGATTTAGAGGAATATGTGAAATATTATTAATGTGTCCAAAGCAAACCAAGATCACATCTGATTCATTTTCAATTAGAGTGTTATCCCATAACTCAGAATGAATTAGAGAGAACAATCTAATACATGAGGTGAAATGAACTCAGATGAATAAATAAAAAGAAAGGAAAGGACAAGCGCGGAGAGCGAAGGTGAGATTTGCATAGACATGGTCGGGCGTTGTTATCCAACTTATAAACTCTTGTAAACGGATTGTTAATGAATATTCTATAAGTGTTTAAGTTATTATTAAAAACTCTTCTTATGAGAGAAATGAAATTTACATTCAAAATGTAAAATATTAGCTGCAAGCCAAAAGTGGTGGAAAAACCTAAATTTAATCCACTTCAAACCCGGCTCCAAGAAAAATAAGACCACTAACTTGGTTAAAAAAGATTATTAAAACCCTTATTAAAGATCCAATTTATCACATAAGCCTTCTTTCGGAAGAGTTAGGTGATAGATCAAACCACCCGGCCGGAGGGGTGAGTAGTAGAGACTGCAATTTCATACTCTGCATGATCTTGTATACACAGACCATTTTATTTCCCTTCAATCTAATCTTGAATATTTTACATTTCTCATTTTAATTCCATTTAGAAATCATGCAACTGACTTTCTTCTATTTATCTTTTTCTAAGAATTCATAATATGATTCAATTAATAATTGACCATATTCCAAAATCGACAACTCATTAAACCTGATTAGAAAGAACCTTATCTACCAACAGTATCAATTGAGAGAGGTCTAACGGTAGTTAGTTAAAGTATGTTTGCCATACAGTGGAATCAGACCTCGATAGTTAAGATGATGGGGAACCTGTAGCTGTAGCGAAGTTGGGTCTCCATTCAGTTATGAGGATTTCCACAGAAGTGACAGTCCATATCTTGGGGAAGAAAATGGATGTTCAAGCAACATATTCCCATGAGAAATAAGACACTAACTAAGAAATATGTAAACTTCTTCAGCAGAGCTAGAAGTTGCAGCAAAGAGCTACGTGGACTTTGTGCAATTAAACTTCCTGGTACTAGTACTAGGAAGGATCGAAAGGCCTTTGTAGCATGCATATCTTGTACAGATCCCATCTAAGAGTGGCAGCCAGCTAGGTGCTCAAGCAGCAGATCATGGGCGGCCAAACATGACATCGTGGTGACGGTGGAAGAATGTAAAGTGCGGACACTAAGCTGCAATTTAGAATAGGGCATAGGATGATTCATTCATTGGAAGCCTAGGTTCATGTGGAATGTTTGGAAGAACAGCTGAAGATGGAAAGCAGTCTATACATTTGTAACTGACCCTCTGATTGTGGATAAAATGAACACTGAAATATCAACGAACAAAACTGGGCGTTGAAGCCTAGAAGAGAACGCCGAAGGAATATCGAAGCAAACCGAATGAACATGAAACTGTAAACCGAGATTCCTCTTCACATACACACCACCATGTTTTTCTGCAGCCACTCAAACATGCAGGTCACATTACTGGAACACTGTCATGTTTGTGTACATCAGCGTCGCTATCAAAGGGTCCTCTCAGTTGGCTCATGGTTGGCCTGAAACTCTTCTTCAAGACCTAGATCTTCCTAGGAACACGTCCGACTCGTAAGGAAAAGGTGAAACAGTTCAACTTTACCCGTTAAATCAGTATAGCCTTGCAGGGCTTGAAAGGATTGCATTCATTCCTATATGATCTACCCAACCCTAGGACCACGAAACTCACGTGAACCTTGAGGTCATAGCAGTGAATCTTCGAGTTTAATTATCTGCAATATATTGTTCTCTCATCACGTTCACATTTTCCAAAGCAGGACAGTCTGAAGGAGGAAAACCCATCTTTTTGTACGCATAAGTATGACAACGTACTGTATAAATGTTTGTAAATGTTGAGAGATGTCCGGGTACATACCTCCAGCCAAAGTTTTCCAACTTCCACATCCTCGATTTCGTACTTACAGTAGTTGGAATCTCTGCAGTGTACTCATATTGCTGTCGAACTTCAGTTATAGTGGAGCTGTGAGCCATTCATCCTTTCACCCCGTCATCAGGCCCAGAAGCCCGCAAAGTAGAAGTTGCTGTGCTCGCATCATATTTCAACTTAGGATTCTTCTACGTCCAGTACAATAATAAGCTTGTGACGATGATAACATAACTAGAGTGACTAGACATCATCAACTGCCAGAATCTCACATAATGGGGACCGGGAGTCACGTCTCCCTCATTCTGTACTCACTGAGTCACTTGAGAACACCAAGTAGATCCGGCAAGCTCTAATATGCTTGTGGATTCAACCTAGTGCTGCTCTGGAGCTGGATCTGGAGGGAGGGTTCATTTCCAACGATCAACTGTACTTGTCTGATTTCACAGTTAAAGAGCATCGATCGAGCCATCCATCCATGGTCTCGTTAGATCATCAACACGTAACTCAGTGCACTTCTCGGTCATCAAAGCAGTTCTACCATATGTTGATGTTTATAAAGTACACAAGTAATTGTTCAGTATTGCTGTACTGATCCCTTGACAACAAAGTCGAAAGAGTCCATAACTCCTTGGTCGAAGATTAATAAAAGGACCTCGAAGGCGAGATTCGTCTGAGAGCCAGTATAACTTTCTATACAACCTTTTGGGTTGTTGTTTTGCCTGCCGTGGATCCGTAAACAGGCAACGGTCGCTATACTCATTACGTACTTGTAATTGATGAGTCAAAGGTCAAATCTGCTAAGCTAGTGCTTCTTTTTTATTTTGTTCTCTTTTTCATCAATAAGCTGGTACTCATACGAGTATCATTAGCCTGGTTTCAAATAATCAGCAGTCATAATTAAACTTAATGAATCCAGGCGGTAAAGCTAACGGAGGAAGGTTCATGAAGGGGTCCTGTACTGTACTCCGTAGAACCGTCTCTCATCATGGCCTGGCGGAGAGGCTGAGAGAGCAAGTCATCATGATCTACTGCAACGATCACTACACTCTGTTCAACTGCTGTTACTCCTACTACGTTATGGGTGGACGATGTACATCGGCCTTTGAAGTGGAAGTAAAGATTTTCGCTTCGGCTTTTTACATTTTGGAAATGTAAAAATGTTTTCAAAATATTTAAGAAAAAGAAACTACATCTACTACGTACGTACCATGGTGATCCAGACAACATAGGTAAGGGAACGGCACCACCTTTATCACACTTCGCTTCAGCTAAACACATCGCAGTGAGCAAAAACTCGTACAGAATATACAACAAATGAAGCAAAAAAAGCAGAAATTCGCTTGATCACACCCCCAGTAGGTTCCGTGAGCTTGATCATACCCTCTTAACAATGTATGGCTTGATCACACCCCTGACTGGCTATTTCCTGTAAAACCAGTCACTTTGTGATGTTAACTCACTTGTGAGACTGCACATATTAAAGAAATGAAAATATGGATAGTCTAACGTGTCTTTAATGTTAAACATTTTGACTTACAGTGATATTTAGTCAAGGTTGAAAGTACTAAAATGATGGACGAAAAGATAGAATGACTGATTCTACTGTCAATAACCCGTCAGGGTATGATCAAGCAACCAAACGTTAGAGAGGTATGATCAATCGTAACAATCCTATTGAAGATATGATCAAGCCAATTTCTGCAGATAAATGTTAAAATGAAGATTTTGAGATTTCTTGGAGCAAAAAGAAATCTTTCTTCAGCCTCAATGAGCACTGGGAAGAAAAAAAGAACGTTCTCTTTCATGCTTTTATACTGATGCTCGGGGTTTAAAATAACAGTTTCATACAAGTTAAAAACAGACAGACGATTATAGTTTGTGTTCAAGTTGGGTCATGTTGAATTTGTTACTTCATGTACTCCATCTAAAGTGTATGTTCAAACAGAGAGTCGGTACTTATTAAAAAAACCACTATAATCAGTTATATGATCTGTGCTATTTTATAAGACCCTTATCAACTGTTTTGACAAGTTCCTGCCACCATGAGTCATGGAGGTACACAACAGAAAGTTCTTCTGCAACAACAAGCAAAATCTTACTTGAGTAGAAACACGAAATCTTTACAAAAGTTTGTTTCGAAATGAATCATAATTTGTAAAGCTGGTGAATAGCTTTAAGTTGATTCTTTATTTCACAGATTTCAAATTGAAATGAAAAAATAGTCACAGAAATCATTTTCTGTATAACGGTTAAATTTCTCAATTCTCTGAAAGCAAACCCGTCAAATTAGTTCTTAGAACTGGGCCACCTAGAGCACTTGTAGTGATACTTGTTAAGTCTATATAGTAATGCAAAAAAGATTCATCACGAAAAATAGATAGAGAAAAAATATATTAATGTTTAGTTCACTTGGATAGATATGCAAGGAGTGGCGAGACAAGCTTTTAGAGTTGCGTGATTTTAGCATATATGTTCTTTGATCATGTGAAAATTCCTCTAAAGGAGGTGAAAATAGTTTTTTCTCCAATAGCTTCATGGAGAAAAAACCTAGTAGTAGTTTTTTCTCCACAACAATAATTTAGATCAACTGGGGATATACTCTATAAGATGTGCATCATTAATTTGATTGAATATTGTCATAAATACCTGAAAAAAATATCTAAGAATATGTGAGATATCTAGACGCGGAAGGTGCAATCAAAATGCAAGCAAAATGCACATGTCAAGCACACAGTTCATTCCCAAATCTAATTTATTAGATCTCTATATTTACACAAAATGTACACAACAAACTTAGGCAGTTTTTGTGTTCTTCACATGTATCCAACTTTCAATTTCTGTATACCAATGCATAGCTCCCCAAAATCTGCATCCAGCGATATCAAAACCACCATAAATAGACGGTCCTCACCAAAGCTGAGGTCGCCCATAATTTTTGACCTCTCTCTCTAGAAACTTCTCATACTGCTTCCAAGAGCTTTGTCGTCAATTTCAGACTTTCTGCTAGGAATGTCAAATCTAAGAATTGGGATGGTCAGTTTGGGAGTAAAAGAGCAAGAAGTTTTTGACAATTTTTTCGCAAGAGCTTTTTGACCTCACACGTCCGATCCGACCTTCTGATATATATATATATTTACATGACCTCACACGTCCCATACCGACCTTCTCTACATATATACATGGGTGAATATGCATATTCTTTGCATATTCACCCATGTACATGTAGCTTGCAGTTCCAGGCCAGAACAGCACATATATTAAGCAAATATTAAAAGTTTTGCTTGGTTTATCCATGATATAAATTCACTTCTGCTTCGTTTGTCGAAGCTGCTGTTATATATTCATTTGTGATTACTATGTCCACCAGATATATTCTCTTCTCATTGCCGCCAAGAAAACACAATAGTTTGACACTCTTGCATGCGCTGTAAAATTTCCTTTCTTCGACAAAGCAGCCTTCTTTCAATCTAATATATTTACGACTTGTGCAACGGCAGCACGAATCAGATTGAACAAAATCGACTTTGGTGTTTTACATTCTCTTTGCTGATCCGAATTTTCTTTCGTGAACTGCTTCTTCTTTTTCTCTTCCAGTTTAAACAAGAAACACTTGTATAAAACGAAGTGGCATAAATGTATTCTCGTACAAGTAGAACTGACAGAAGGTGGTTATAAGCGTGATGAGATAGAAAAACCAGTAAGTAACAATATATTATTCTTCGTGAGTAAGCATACACACTACACGGCAGCGGACATATTTATTGGAAGTTACCACAGTTGATTTTTTTGAATAGAACGTCTGCATATGCTCGCTCGTCCCTGATATGTTAAAGTTGTTAACTTGTGCGCTTTATCCCTTCAAGGGGCATCGGACTGTCCTTTGAGCGTACCCGGACCAGATTGTACATACAGCACATATAGCGACTTCTTGCACCTCCAACCGGGAGCAGGTGGGTTTGAACCCCAGACCTTTCGCTTAGAGGTCTAAGACCCAACCAACTCAGCTACCGATCTTCGGTAGCTATGCTCTGACATTCAAACTTATGGTTTTCATCTGAATCCTGTAGTTTTTGTTACGAGGAGATGTTTGAATGACCTTATTGTCTGGTTATATAAAGTGCAGTCTTGCATGACAAAGAGACACAAGTAAAAATTAGAGCATATGCATGCCAACTTGAGGTTTTGGAAGTAGGGAAAGAAAGAGAGAATCGAGGAGTGACAGTAAAACTTCATATAAACTATTGGTTGCAGTTCATTTCAGAGGAAGAATAGATTATAATGAAATGAAAAATAATCTGAGAATACGGGTAAAGGATGAACTAACAAACAAGGAGAGGAACGGGACAAAGACAACTTCATTTAATAAAGAACGATACTAAACTGAAATTTCCACCGTGAAAGGTTCAAATCAAAAAACAAACCTAGTCTAATTTTATACTTTTCAAATAAAAGGAAATAATCATTGAGATGCAGGGCCGCGAGAAATAAAAATAAAACTATAAGAAAATAAAACTATAAATCCAAGACAAGTGTTGCGCTAGGTCTGAAATATATTTTCTCTCATTCTTGTCTTTGCTTTGAGTTTATTTCCAGGAATATATTTCAGATTGATTAAGAGTTTAGGGTTTAGGTTTAAACCCTAAACCCGAGAAAAGAAACAGTGAAATTGAGACGCGAATGTGATCTTTCATTGGTCAATATCATAAATAACTAGTACTGAAGTGTTTAATAATAAATAACTATACACTGATGATTTACTGATGCTAAATTGCTAATTCCCATCTCACTAAACTCAGGAAGATCAAATATGCATTCAAAGCTATCTCATGGAGTAATAAGCAAAAACCAACAAACAAGAATTGTGTGTTACTGGAGATAGCCTGATCTTTAAGAAAACATACTCCATAGGAAATTATTAGAGAAGCATGTTACATTAGAAAGTCTACCTAGATTATACTTCTTTTTCCTTTCATTCAAGAAAAATAATAGTTCTAAACATAGACAATCCCAACATAAAACGTTAATATTTACTACTTCTTTTATAAAACTAGATAAGATGTGACATTTGAAATTTATTCGTAAATCCTCACGAACTACAGTAGACTTGTAAGTGTAATTAGAGAAGAACCTCATGTTCCAAAATAAATAACCTTTTGGCACTAGCTGCATGTTGAAGTCTATATTAATTCTTGAGAGTGGTTAGATAGTTGAGAAGAAAGGGAGGATCGTCCTAAAGCGATGCATGTCACGTATCTTGTTCGTAAATTTTAAAATTAAACACATTTATTTGTTTACATTAAACTGAATTCCAACTGGGCTCAATCATGATGCATGCAAGATCAATTCAACCCAATCATGCAAGACAACAAACCTTCTCAAGGTGGCAATAGAAGAGTACAAACATAAAACTTGATAGAATAATTCTCTCGTTTTATTGGAAAGCAACCTGTCTGTGGAGAAAATAATATAGTCAATGAACAAAAGCATTTTGAAAATATATTTGGTTTGCAAACGGAACAGGTTTGTAGAGCTTTTATACCATGACATGTTTATTTATTATATGGGACAAGGAACAACATCATTAATCAGTGATTGATATACTAACTGCTCCAACCCGATTAACTGAAGCACTTCTGGAGTATGGATATTAATTAACCTCAGAAGCCATCATGTGCGTGATACACTTGCTAGAAGAAGTACTCACAGTATGGGTTTTACTTGCTCTAAGGTGGAGAAAATACCTCACTCTTCCCTTTTTGTCCTTAAATACCGTAATACTCAGATGTGCATCGTTGTGTGTGCTTACACCTCACGGCTGTGTCCATAAGTCTCACGGGCATGGTTATGAGAAATAACGCTAAAAATTATCTTCTCTCCAGTTATGTTTTATGCCTGTTGAATCATGAGTTAACGACTGTTCGATCCTCGGGGAAGATCCTTACCGCCCATAACCCACTCTTGCTAACGCTCCTGCTATACATGTAAGATTGTCATGATGTTTGCTCTTTCATCGGTAATGAACGATTGTTTAGAGTTGCCATCGATTGATCGTCAAATCCACGTCAGCTATCAGCAGGCAGATTTCTTTGTTGAAATTACATGGACATGCATTGAGTAGTGTGTTGTGTATTTTGGAAATACCAACATACCAATAACTCTAAGTGTATGAGTACTAGAATTACATATATGTGAGTGTTTTAAATTAATGTTTATAACGATTTATGAGCTGGAAATTACGTTATGCAAATTCTCCAAAATTTTACGAATATATTTCTCCTTTTCTCTAAATAGTTTAAATAGCTTCATGATAAATTGGATTAAATCTTATAACCTGGAAAAGCTTGGAAAGTGAAGGTGGGAAAAGAAAGTTTACAACCCACAATACTAAAAGATTCTCATTATCAACAGATTGATATGACAAAAAGGATTAAAATGCAAGAAAGAACATCACGTACCGTACCCACCATTGAATTCGTTTTTTAATTATTGGCTGTAGGGTATGTGCATGTACAGATCTAAACTTGGGTTAAAAGGTTCGTGGGGTAAGTGACATGTGGTACATCGAGTAGCCAGGCAGCTCAGCAAGCAGACTAGGTAGGTAGGACGCAGACACGTCAGATAAGATGACAGGTCAGCCGCGGGAAAACTCGACATCATTTTTCACTGCACGAAACACAATTATAACTTTTTATATGCACTTTGTATACATACCAAACCTTCTGTGGCTCTTGTCCTACACTGACGTATGGGAATTATCCGTTCACGGAAAGTGAGGGAATGAACTGACAGTGAGTAGGGTAAGTTACGAACCGATATTTTATTTAATATATCTTATTATATGCCTATAATAGAATTTCGTGTTTATTTTCTTATTACATTTCAAATATCTATTTGTTCAACCTGCATTGGATTATAAAGACGAGAGAGAGAAGCATACCCGAGCGTAGGTTATAAACCCTATATACGGGTTTGGTCCAACCCGTATGTTAGGTTGCATGGGTTACTTGATCGGTTCGTACCTCTAAATTCTCTAAGACTTTGGCTTTCAGGGTTAACTTTGTCCCAACTTGTGAGAGATCTGAAGTCAACTTTATCCGTTTTTCTTTTAAGGACAACCTCTCATATTTTCTAGGTTTCATTTGGTGAGAACTTGTGCGTCGCTCAGTGTCTGATTAAGTTTGTACTATAATTCTGTTAGAGGTCACCTTCACCAATTTAAGACAAATCAAACTAGACCCCACTTAAAGATAATGTGTAGGTTATCCTGTAATTTGATATATTCATATGAATCACCATTTGTGAGTCTTTGTATATTAAGGGATGTCAAAGTTAGAAATTTTTAAAAATATTCTTGTACTATGGAGTTATGTTTTTTATTTGATTTTTAATCATTTCGGTCGAGAGATTTTGCAGTAATGAAGTTTAATACTCATGACAATTATTCTAAATTTTGGACTTAGAAAAATTTTAATCATGAAATAATAGTATCAACTCACAAAAGAAACCGTAAACCATCATTGGTTTTATACAAAATTATCCTTTGATTATTATTTTCTTTTTCATTTCCTTCCTTTAAAATTCTTTTTGCTTAACTTTGACACCCCTATTACATTCAGAAGCCGGATAAATGTTGAAATCATGTGAAACCAACGAAGCAACACGTTCATGAAAACATCCTCATGAATATCCTGAAGGTTGGTGACTGTACAGTAGCTACAGCTCAGCTATATATTAACCTGGTTTGGTCGCCAACTTACCATGGTTATTTCCGAACCGGTCGACGGCAACCTCTGCCGGGGCCCCAGGAAGCGTGGTTGGTATGCAGAAAGCTGCGCCGTACGCAAAGAAAACCCACAGTCTATGAGTTACGCAGCAGGCATGAAGACTGTCACTACGGGAAGGCTTGACGGAGTGCAAACTATACGGATACGTATACGAAGACTTTTCCAGTCTATCAGTCTGAATGCACCAAATCTGATTCACCGACCTCCAACCAGTTCAAACTCTAGATTAGATTAGCTTCTACTGCGGTGGGTGGAACCATGGAGGTGAACTTGAGTGCTGGGTGCAAACTCGTTGAAAGAAGAAGATCAGGTGACCTACTGGTGAGACTGACTGGGTTGGGTTGGCTGGACTATGTAGGTCCTCGTGACTGCGGCTACACAATGGGAGATTTCCAATCATTCGGTTAAAAGATCGGGAAATCGCGTTGTCGTTGGCTGCTATCTGGCAAGGCTTAGTTGCTTCTAACTTTTTGATATTCTAGATGGATAATTATCTGGCTGGGTCTATCTAGGAAATCTGACGACACGGGCTCTGCCTCATGTACGTACAAAGATTGCCACCTAGCTTGCTACGTTTAGCTACTCACCATAGACTTGGCAGTATCCACCTCTGACTAGACAAAGCTCCCAAGTTAGTCGAGTCTTGTATACACCTACTGTGGTTGCAAGCTCGGTTAGCTTATCTCAACACGTAACCATTTCTTCCTTTTTCCCCGTTGGGTTTTGCAGAGGTTTATATAAAATAAACCATCAATCTTTTCCCCATAAGATCTCTTTATCTCAATTTTAGTTTCCAAAAGTGAAGAATCTTTATTTTAAAGGTGAAAATTTCCACCGGGGTTTTTTTAATGGTTTTTTAACTCTCGGTGTGGATCCAAAGTCCCTAGCATAGCAAGAATGTCTCAGTTTCGGGTTCAAATTTGAGAATGTCAGTTGGGTGTATAGAAACATTATTTTTCATTTGATTAGATTTCTTTTATATAAATTTTAAGCATTAGAAGTTTGAGTGGAGACAAAATACAAGACTGTAGATAAGAAAGTGAAGTCTGCAGCGGGACCTTTACCAGATGATTGCAAGGATCAAGTTGAACTGAGGACAAAGGAAAGAAGTTTATGAGATATAAGTAGGATTGGACATAAGTTCTCTGAGACAGTTCTCAAAGAACTTAAAATTGGATTAGATGGATCACTTCTGCTATAGGAGGTCGGATGTTTCAAAGAAATGTTTTTGCGACATAGCAAAGCATTTGCCTTCGAAGCACACAACATAAGGTGTGTGGATTCGTATGTCGTGACGTCAATGATAATCTTTACGGTTCTGCACGTGCCATGGGATTTGAAATCAATTCCTGTACCAACGGCACATTTATTGGAGTTGTGGACTTACTTAAAGAGAAGGTGCGAATGAAGATCTTGGAGCTATCGTTCGCACCTTACTCAGGTCGTTGGTTTATCGTTTAAAAAAATGGGTCATTGAGTTTCATCTAAGACATGCAGCCGGTGAACAGTGATCCGCTCATTGATACGGTGGTGGTGGTTGAAATTGATTGCTTATCTTTACTAGGAATTCCTGTCAACTGTACGATGTCATATATTGCGACGCTGAGGTAGATTGCCTACATCAAGTCGTTAAATTCGGAATTCAAGCACGTGACGAGGAAAGATAACTCAGTACTGGACATGCTATCGTGGATCAGATACAATAGGGAGGATGCGATGATTGATGATGTTGACGAAGTTGACGAAGTGAGTACAAAATTTTATGCAACTGCACATTCTGAGAGGAAGAACGAGCTATTTGTTGAAGGGTTGTATGAGGACGAGTTCTTGAATATTAGACGATACTTGAACAATTTGGTGAAACGAGCAGAGTGGAAGAGTGACATGTTTCAAAGGATCCGAAGGAAGGCTTATGGATTTATCTTGCAAGGTGGATATCTTTAGAAATGACCAAAGAAAAGAGGTGGAATGCCACTAATAGTGATTTGCGAAAGGAGACCTCTTGAAACTTCTACGAGGATTTAGCTAAAGTTTGTGGGCTGGATAACTGGAGATTTGGCTCATCTTTATCAAGTTGAAGTAGCGATATTGTTGAGAAAACATGTACAAGGATGTAGTCTCTTCTGTGGAGTCGTGTGTAGCATGTCAAGTGCATTCAAACATCTGACGTCGAGGTGGTTTACACTCAATTTATCCTTTAGCAATCCATTTCAAATAAATTGTAGATCTAGTGACTAGGCTAATGAGCTTATCGCAGATGAGATATCTCATATTCGCTCGAGAAGACTTGTCCAGTCAGGTGGAAGGGAAAACACTTGGCATGAAATGTACTGAAGAAATGTGTAAGTTTTTAGTGGAAGAGGTTATTTGTCATTATGGATGTGTTCAGAAGATAAATACAAATCGAGGGGATGAGAATGCACACCAAGCTCGTGAATTCTTCCAAAGGTGCGGAGTGAAGTTTCATTTACAACTGCATATAACCCCGAAAGGAATGCGAAGAGCGAGTGTGATCATCCATCCATAGTCAAGGCTTTGGTAAAATCTTGCAACGGACGAGCAAAAGAATGACCTCGACTATTATCATCATCATTTGTGTTAAGGGTTCATCGCACTACACACAACTCGATAATAAGATATATATCGGTTAAACTAATGACGAGATAGAAATCTATCATTGTAATCAAAGAATACGTGCCGAAATGAAGCGTGTTACCTTGGGAAGATAACTTGTCTAAAGAGGAGCGTCTAGCACTCAGAAGCTGACAAATAGAGCGAAGACTTGAGGACGTGGACTCGATTTGATGAACAACATTGGTTGAGACATAGGAGGATTGAGAAAGACGATTGGATTCTCATATACAACAACAATCCTGACAACCAACATAGTGCACTAGAGAAGTTTTCTACGCTTGTGAGGAGAGTTCATGATAACGCAACATACTTGCTAAAAGAGTTGGATGGTGTGAGGTTGAAGGTACCAATGCGAGAAGATCCATGAAGATTTTCAAGCGACAAGAGGAAGAGATGAATTTAACAAATATCATAAACAATATCGGGTTATCAGATGCCCAGAAAGATGAGGAGATCAACAATCTAGAGGAGGATGATGAAGTTATGTGACATGTTGGCCTACTCTTTGTGCTACCGGAGGATGTGTAAGTTTAGAGGAGATGGATGTCGTATCGTGGACAGACTACTGAGTGAAACGGGAGTTGGGAAACAAATTTTTCTCAGCATATTCAGAATTTGAATATGAAAACACCACTGTATAGAGCTCGACGACTAGAGCAAGATTAGTTTTTTAATTGTCACATACTGACTCATATTAATGTAATTATGAGGTCAGAAGTTTTAAGATTTGGATGACGATAGATGTTGACCTGGCATTCAATGATGATGTGGCAAATACTGACGTGACATCAAAAATCTGATGTGTCAAAAAGCTGACATGGAAAGTTTTTTTGACATGGCACATTTTTTAACATGACAACTGGTGATTTGGTAGATTTTTGCTGACGTGGCATTTTTTAGATGATTTTTTTGTGCCAACATGGCAGGTTGACACTGACAGGGTAGCATGCATGACTACCACTTGGCAAGCCGCATGGCTGCCACATGGAATTTTGAGAGGAGACAAGTCAATGACAAGCAGGCGGCTCATGAGATATAAAAACTTGAGTTTCGACTTCGTACATGCATCCTCCGAGTCTAGAGATGTCAAGCTACTGAAATGCACTGCGAGCTTCTTGGAGCACTAAGCTAAGTTTTGTATCTCAAATCTCAATTTTCAAATCGAAATGACAAGAAAAGAGTCTGAAATCTTGATTTTGAAATAGAGATAAAAGCTATAATTTCAAACAGCCGTAACATTTTACTGTGGTGTCAATTATTTACGTTCTTGATATCATGAGGAAAGCTCAGCAAGGGCTTTTCAACGCTTTAAAATGATTATTTTTTGTCTTATATGTACGAAACTGTGAGTATTTAAAGCCAAATGTATAGTTTTTGATTCAAATAAATCATATTTTGAAAACTTTTGAGTGCAAAAATACTTTTTGAGTTGAATATTTTGTTCTAGAGACCTGAACCTCAATTCTGAAATCGTGGTTGAGGTTTTGTGCTCTTTGAAAATAAATATCGGAGACGAGTCTTAAACCTTGATGCTGAAATCAAAGTTATGCAAAAAGAAAAAATGTGAGCTTTGAAGTTGTGTAACTTCTGCTATGGATGTCTATTTGGAGAGATTTATGTATCACTAGAAAGCTTTTGTCAAGGGCTTTCCAACGCAACAAATTTTTACCACATGTGGATAATCAAACTTCTCTTCTTTCCAATTGACCTACAACATGCATATTCATATTTTCTTAGTGTAACGACTCTTGAGTTGATGTAGTTGTTTGTAGATTTGTTCTAGTAAAGTTTCAGTTCAACACATATATAAAGGAACGGTTGTAAATTCTCTACATCCTTGTTTTTGTTCTAGAAGGACACAGTTCACACAATAAATATCACTTGCGGCTCTATGGTATCAATTTTAGCAAAATTTCTTTACATCTTTCCTTGAATAATGAAATATAATTTTTTTCCTTGAGATCTATTCTCCAAATGGGATCATTTTGATGACCATGACATAAGACTTTATGACATATCGAAGTGATATTGATGTGATAAAGTATTTTGATGTAATAACTTTTATGTGATGACATGGTGTTCATGTCACATCAATGATACGAAAGTATATATGCATTGGCAAAGATAATATGTGAAGAAATGATCTATTGGTAGTATATTCTTCAAATTCTTCCACGATAATGCTCAATATATCGATATGTGTCGACATATGTACTCACTCGACATGTAAGTTAATTAGTGAGGACTGATTCAAGTCCATGTTCTCTCAAACTAAGATGAAAATAATATAAGATCTCATTATTGGTCATAAGCAACAAAAGAGACGAATGCATAACTTGAGTTCTAAAGTTACGCCCCAAAAATCTTCTTGAAAATGAATACATTCAAGATACATCAGTTTGAATAAGAAATATTTCATAATAAAAAGTTTGGTTGTCGATAGATCCTCTCATCCATCTCTCATGACGTCATATTTGGATCTACACGACAAGTCTCTTCACATAAAAAGTCTCATTATCAAAATGAGCTCATGCTTTCATTCAGAATGACTATACTTTATGATATCTCAGAAGATTTCTGAAAACAAGTAATCTCATCTCATGCAAGTATCTCCAGTTGCAAGGGATTATATAGTAACTGCAACAATCTCTTAAGGTAACATTATACTTTTTCTTTGCTTTATACAAAAGAACACAAAATTAAAATAAGGTGTTATTCATTAACCACACATGAAAAGACACATAGCAATGAAGTCACATGCATGTATGTTACATACTTGATGTCATATCATCAATCCACTTAAGATTCTGATGATGGATGAATCTCAAATCTACCAAATGCACTGTAATATTAACACATCACATCGTTGTCCACTTGACTAGATTAATTTTCTTTTAAAGTTTTAACAAGTAAGAACTGCACTTTGTCACATTATTGTATCGTCTATTTATGAGGGGTGCCTAGAAAACACAAGGGGTTTATAGATAGAAATGTGCAGAGCAGCGCACAACTATGCAGAAGCTCATTTCTAAGTGCAAACTTCCTTTTTATTTACACCAAATCCGATCCAGAAATTTGTAACTTCACTTAAAATCCAAAACCAACAACATGAACTCGTATTTCACGAAAATACATATCAGACTATATCTATAACTCTCAAAATGTGGAGCTGTAACAAGAGAGATACATGTATTTAAAGTTACAGGAGCAAAAAGATAAGTTTGGAATTCAACTTCAGTTCTGAAATCAGGGTCGGAGGGTTGGAGAGGTTATCTTGGGACCAGCTACTTTTCCAGAGTGTAAGAAAACCTCTATTCTGAAGGTGAGTTCACATCGCATGGTTTCTCAGGAAATACTCCGTTTTCCAGAGACCTCCGGAGAAGTCCGTAACTGAAAAGTTACGGAGACACGTTATCCATAAAGCGGAAACATCGCATACCGTGCGGAGGAAAAACTGGAGAAACTCTCCAGAACAACCAGTTTAACAAAAACTAATCATTGTAGATCGTGTCCTCGACGATTCATCTCCCGGTTATTAAGTCACCATTACTTATAGAACATGTATACATGGAAAATCAACGTTCTAAATCAAAATAATCGAACGGTCAATACTGGTTCTTTTGTTACGAACATGAAAAAATTCTTGAGCACAGGGTGCAAAATTGAGATTTCTTGTGAAATGTTTCGACGATCTTTAACCATTACGAAGTTCATGGTGAACTGCGATATTCACATACATTGAACAATGGGTAGATAGTTGGATTCGCTATTGAGAAGAAAGTATTTTCTAAATTTTATTTTCTGCCCGTCTGACAGTAAAACGATTCGCGATATTCTTTTTCTCCTCTCTCACTGATTTTGATAGCAAGACAGTGGAGTGGTTCTCGTTGACAGCAAAACGGTAAGCAGAAAGATGTATGCACGATTGACTCAAATAGGTGTCTTGATTTTGTTAATTTCTCTGCTCTGACACTATCGGATCGACTCTAAAAGGTGTATGTGCTCCGTTGTTATGCTCAGCAACTAAAATCAGCAAACACAGCAAGTGGACGGGGATGTTCCAACAATATCCATCGCTCAACCTCGGTCAACTCACCTCAATCATCTGAAAGGTTCGACTAACGCTGTCGATATCTGCGACGATGAAGAGCGTGGCGTTTGCTGGAAAATACTAGCGTTCATGGAACGTTTTTATGGTCAGTAACAGTTCATATCAGCCCAACGCTTGCTTTATCTTGACGCTTGACAAAGCATATAAACAAAACTTGTTCTACCGAATCTAAATGTCAGGTAATTATCCTCTAGGACAGTATCCAGGTCAGGAAAATGAATAAGTGAAAGGAGTACTCAAAGGAGAGATGTAGATGTAAAGCACTACAACTACAGTGCTCCTTTTCAGCACACGATGAAAGAAACTTTGGTTTAAACGCAATATGATAAAGCAACCTTATGTTAGAATCCTGTGCATTACGGTGTACTCTGCACTTTGAAGCCTGCTAATCGGCAATTACTTCACGAGAACTTGCAAAGAAGCTATTAACAAGCCTCATGTAAAGCTTCGAGAACAAGTGGTAGCAGCAGTTCATTAGATCCGTGTACGTCCCATGCAACAGAAAAAAAGTTAGACATCACATCAATATGTCTGTAGTGCTTTCCACTATGTTACGGTCCGCGTACTCAAGCAGCTAGCATTCTGAAACCTTGTTTTCAGACCTCATTTCTCACGTTCAAGCTTCATTTCTCCGGCTGCTGAGCATTCTGAAACCTTGTTTTCATTGAATGAAGGAGCAATAGACATAGTTCTTTCATCTATGTAACTAAAACCACGTAGAGAGATAGCATGCAAGGGTTGTTGTGTTTCGATGATTGTCAGAGGTTGTATTTGGTCCTGAACCTCAGTTACAGATATATATTCGTTCTCATTTATACTACTTATATGTAAGGTAACATACCCGTTTTGGCCCAAAGGAACTTTTGGAATTCCTGACAAGATCATTAGAGAGATCAGTCGAAGCATGAATGTGGAAGTTCTCATTCACACCATAATTCTGAATCGGGAATATATATCATCAATACATTTCCTCATATTTGTCTTCGTGAGTTGCTACAGAAAGAGTCTCTGAATATACACTTATAAGAACAGAAAATTAGCTGTGTCTTGATAAGAGTTCATGGAAGATCTAAACCGTGAAACATATCTCGGATAGCACATAGTGAGGACTGAAGAGCTCTTCTGCAATTTTAACTGCAGCTAGGTAGCGTAACACCGGAGACTGTAGGTGTGTTCAAGCTCATGGAGAAGGGGGTGACTCGTGTATGATACTTGACTCTATTCTCACTGATCAAGTACTGGATATGCATATCACGTCTGACGTTTATCTTTTGTAAACGTCAGAGCCTGATATTTAGAGCGCTTGTCCGTATTCATTATGGAGACGGTTGTGCATTGCCTGAAAGTTGGGCTGCATTTGTAGGTTGTCACTAACACTAGACGCTCGGCTAACGAACAAGGAATTTCTGCCGAGTTGGTGGCTGCTACGGAATACTTCAAGTTCCTCTCACAGGAGAATCTTTAAATCCTTTCACAGAAGAATCCTCGAGAGTTTGAGGTTCCTCGTGGGGCTTTACCGATGACGATAAGCGTTATCCTTCTGTCGCGTTGGCTTCATAAGGACATGCTCTACTCCCTTCCAGTAATTCATGGTAACTTGCAACGAGAAGTTTCATATCCACGGTAGCATTTTGTATCATACGTAGTCTAATGTCTAAACGTAGTTTAACTAGTCTTAACGTAGTTTAACCCATACGTAGTTTCATGTCGGCGGTAGCAGTTTGTAATTTAAATTATAAACGTTGGGAGACTAGGTCTCCAAAATATGAAATATGGAGCTTTGTGTAGGTACGTAATGAAAGTCAAATGCATGAAAAGCAGCTCTGGATCACCACAGGATCTCGTCTTGAAATGGGACTAGGATACTGAAATTCTTAAAGACAATGTTTAATCCGGCATAGGAGATAGCAGAATATTATTGATGGGAATGTGAGCAACCAGGTTCATAATATGAAGAAGGTGTTGGGAGAATAGCTGGTCCAGGCTTCAGTCTGGACTAATAAAGTATGACTCATTCTGAATCTCAATCGCCATTGGTGATCTCTATCGATTTGCGGGAGAGTCCAAACTTCATGTAAAAGAGCTTCCCACCATGTACCCACTTTCGGAAAAATCCACAACTGTCTTCTTCTTGGGTAACTCGTAACGGATGAAGTCAGAGAAGAAATTAATACATGAACAAATGAATCTTCAGACCCTCCTTGTAAACAAGTGATCCATGTATCTAAATCATCGATGTTCCAGTCATCTAAGTTCAGAAGTAAGAGCATGCAGAACTCCAGTACATCCATTATTGATAACAGTAAAGTATAAATTTATTCTGCAAAAAACAAGTTACATATTAAAAAGAATATACGGTCTATGAGCATTTGAGTTATATCGACTATGATTATCTATAATCATTTCTATAGCAAGTGAAACGCAAAAAGAAACTGAGTATAAATGTAAAACAGGAACAAGCGAAAGAAGAAAACCAGCCAAGAGAAGAAAGGAATGATCCATATCTGAAACATAAAGATGGACTGTGTAGAATGAAACGACGACACTAGTTATATAAGTGAGTTACGGGAATATGGACCAAGGCACATCCGATTGCATCGCGGAGGTTAGTGTCATGTCAAGAAAATATAGCTTCAATGGTTATCTTTCATCGCACGTATGTAACTTCTTTAAGACCGGCTGTGTACAGTGGAAAGAGTCTAGTGCACAGTGAAAAATTTCACGACAGTTAAACTCCGGAGTAATGATTGCTCTCGAGAGCCTTCTGGGAAACGGAGAACGTCCGCCCATGTGACCGTAGCCTGAAATAGAGGTTTTCGAGTGAGTTTTGGAGGAAGTTTAGGATAATAGTGCAACAGAAAAAAGAAGTTAAAAATAAGAAGAAGTTTTCTATCGGAATGATATTTTTGACAGGTTTATTTTTGGTAGAGTTGACTTTGGGTTTATTTTCGGTAAAGTTGACTTTTGATTGACTTGTTTAGAAAATGAAGAATATAAGAAGCTCTTCGAAATACTTAATTTTATTTTAGATGTTTTATTACTGAAAAAAGTTCTTGCCCTTGTCGAATTCTTTAGCATCGGCTGTTCATTAAAAATGCATGCTAACTACACAAAATATGTATGCTTTTTGAACCATAAGTGCTGCAAGTCCAGACGTGCCTCCGAACATATAATTATAGGAGTTTGCTCGTTTGCTGAATTAATAGTTTAATTAGTTACCTAACCCTTCCTCGTCGCTGGGTTAGGTAATAAGTTAAACGAGCTGTGCATACTCCCCTCTTACGAACTTGGAGACGGTGAATACATATGCACATATGCGTACTCATGAAGACATAATTAAACAAGACAATACATGTTATCCTTGTCTAATTATTTTCGGTGAATCTATTTAGAAACTAAAAGAGGAATTCAGAGCTGAAAAAGACAAAACGAGATTAACTTTAAGCGCAACTTAGATTAACGCGCAAGGTCAAGTAATGTACAACAGATGAAATCATCCGTGAAAAGATGGAAGTGACGACGCATCTCTAGGGATAATAATGCGGCGAAACCAGCCTCAAGGTCGTATTCCCCGGTCATACCTCCCATAGGGTGATTTCATGATTCTAAATTGTCTCATGTATCAGGTGCTAAGGAGGAGATCTGACCATGTCTAAGGAAGGGATCTGATTACGTGCGAGATGACAAGGATCGTTTTATTCCGCATGCAGACATTGTGGACCACGTTCTTTCCCATCCGCCCCAGAAACCAGTGCTCCCGCCTTCGTGACGAAGTCTGTTGCAACCGTTTTCGGTTGGGTTGGGCTTCACATCCCAACGCTCTCACAGGATCCCCCATAAATATGTTCTCCTCCTTGTTCCCCTATGCATGTACGTTTGTGACCAAGGAGTGAGGGCCGAAGATACAGTTGATTACTGCCTTCGAAGACCATGTGATCCGAAGTTAGTAAGCTAAAAATTTGGGGAAACTCCATGTCTATTCCAACCTGAAAATCGCTCCGTTCCATGAATCTAACGTCTTTACATTCTCTGGAGACTCGCGCAGACTGAAACGCCCCCCTTTCTTGCTTCTTTTACTGCAGCAGCTCCCCCAGTTATATTCTGTTTTAAGCACCATTGGTTTGCTCGAGGCTTCGCTCTTCTAGTCTCTTCTAGCTCGGACACCATGGTACACACAAGAGATTGGCAACAACTGCACAAAACGACCTGATCCAAACACTGTCCATCCGCACACACCGCATACATTTATAATGTAAAACCAACAGGATGTTGCGGGCAAGTTGGCACAAAGTTGTCACTGATGGTCAAACCCCAAACGACAGAAGCTTTGACGTCTGTTAGGAGGTTTAACACCATAAGTCAGATATACCAATGCATGTCGAAAGCGAGACGTCAGTAGGATCCAACTAAGATAATCTTTATACTGGACCTCACCATCCTATACAAGTATATTATCCAATCCCGATGTGACTTGCTCGACCACATTTGGACAGACACCTACTGAATTTCATTTCCCCAAAGTCTTTCCTGGCTTGACTACTAATCTTCGTGCACTCTATCTACCTTTCTCTTGACTTCTCCTCCTAGGTGTGCCCTACAGATTCTAAAAGTATGCTAAAGCACATCTGCTGACATTTCACCGTATTCAAATAATATAACCTTTGGGACCGTTGGCTTGGAGCCTTTGACCTAGTTATTGCAGAAGGATGCACTGCCTGTTCAACTATGAGTTTTAATCTGTACGAAGTGCTCACACAAACCAACCTTGTGTCCCTTTTGTGTTCGCTGAGCCCCTGCCCGAAGTGGCGACTAAGGGGTTTTGACCAGCACGTTCTTGACATACTCTGTTTGTGCCACCAAAGGATACATGGAGAGATTCAGTGTACGAAGTTACACCACGCCAAAAGAATAACAGAAACTCACATGATCAAGTTGACACAACGTTAAGGAGCTAAGAAGTGACTGAACCGACATCTTCAACTGTGGACCGAAAGACTTACATCTGCCTACCGTACATAAATTTACCGAATGTACACCGTAGAAGCAAGCACATCCAACAGTGGTTACGTCGACGATTCTGTTTCCGCATAAACTTCTTGTGAAATCTTCGCCCTCTGCTCAGCATCCTCTTTCATCGCGCTAGGGCCACATATACTGAGAAGAACCTGCAGAAAAGGTCGGGAGAAAAAACGTTGCGTGAATGTTTGCATTACTGGTTACGCCAAGTAAGATCAGTCGTGTGACCACGGTTCAAGACTCGCACGGCCTTGGCCTTGACCTTGACCTTGCCGAGCATAAACGGACTGAAGAGTGTTGCAGACAATCCCACCCCATCCAAGCAATACGATGGGTGTCTCTGTTATTCTCGATACAGCATTCTGCGCATTTTGTTCCAGCTAACTATGATGTTACTTCGGCCCAAGACAGTGGCAAACCTTATACCCTGTCTTCGTCACATCATCTAAGCTCTGGACAGAATCCTACTCCCAGCTTCCAGAAAGGGCCTAATAATAACTTTTCAGTCCTCAAGCCCTCGAGACACTGACCGGCAAGAAGATGAGTCCATGGAGAGCTCCCAAAAGCACAAGCGCCAAATACATGCGGAAATAATACACCTGCAACAGCACAAACTTTAGTCTGAAAGTAACGATCGGTAACTTTTCAGACGACTTGATCCAACCGCCATTTCCAGTTCCAATCTACAAGAACCTAGCTCAACCAATCTGTTAAGACGAAACTAATGGTTCCACTTGCTTTCTCAATCAAGGGATAACAGGTGAACGAAAATCTACGACGCATAAAATATGAAGTAAACAACGCCAGCAGTGAACCACATCACGCAGACTTCTTGGTACTCTTACAAACCTCAAAAATTTCAGACTTGGCGAAGTACAGAACCAACACACCGGCGAACTTCGTGAGAGTAATTCCACTGCAACACAATTTACCCCGTAATTTATCAGACGGACCTCAAAGAACGTTGAGTTCTCCGCTGTCGAGCGGTTTCCACACAACAGTTAGATCAAGATCATCTAACTGTTGAAAGGTAAAATGTTATTAAAACTTGATTTGTACTGGAAACAACATTTCTGTCAGGTAATCTCAAGAGTTCAGTACGCCCATATGCACGAAAACTGAGGAGGACATAGTTGATAATAACAATAGCGACTTAGCTGGACAAGAGTCCTTCCTAGTCATATCATCGGAGTCTGGAAACTTCACCTGAGTACAGAGGCTCCCACTGTTTTTAAGGCCTTGGACGCCCTCTCACCTCGACTCCCAGTGCTCACCTGAATGCAAGGTACGTCCATGGCAATAAGAACATAACGACATGTACAGCTATACATCTCTGCATAAAATCCTAACGTCTGGCACCATCATGCAGAAATTCTAAATTTAGTTGCCGCGCTTCTCCTCTTTTCATATCTATAATATGCAACAATTCCCTCTCAAAGCGTGTGCTTTGGACGTGATGTTTACAGTCAGCTCACGCAAGCAATCTAAAGTGAAACTTCGCTTCCGTTGTTTCATTCTTTCTTCCATGTTGGACTGACTTTCTCTTGACTCTCTTCTAACTTGAACATACTCGTTCAACGGTATTAGAAGGAAGGAAGCCATCATCCTCTTTTACTGCATCTGGATCCAGCTACTGCTCACGACTTCCTCAACCACTCTGAAAGCAGGATTGGGCAGAAGTAACTTACCGCAAAGTAATGAGTGACATGCACGCAGAACTCCACAGCAATTCCGATGGACATGACGAGATTTACCACAGAAACAGCATTCAACTGAATGTTCCAAAGAACCATAACTCCCTGCAAGACGAAACTTTGTGAGCTAGTAGAACACACTGCACTGTCGACCCATGCAGAAGTACATCACTCCCACCGCAAGACACAATGTACATGCAGAGTAAACATTATCAAAAAGTTGAAACCATCAGCTTTACGACACAAGCATATGAAATGTTGGAAAACAAGGAAAGCTGCTGAGTCATGAAGCGCTAACCATCAGGTCGATTACGATCATGGCGATCGTCAGGATAACAATGCACGACGTCCAAAAGCTGCAGCATTATAGCACAAGTTTTTTAAAGCAGTATCAGTACTTTGGTCGATCTATCACACATATTCTATGTAATTTCTTCTTCTGTACTATTCCGAAGACAAACTGACAAGTCTCGAATT
This sequence comes from Asterella californica, assembly GCA_036924285.1. NCBI lineage: Eukaryota > Viridiplantae > Streptophyta > Marchantiopsida > Marchantiales > Aytoniaceae > Asterella > Asterella californica. The sequence continues at coordinate 25,785,270 of JAYKYS010000006.1, read as the reverse complement.
CCCTCCCGACAGTTGATATCGAGCAAGGGAAACCCTCGAGTAACCAGAGTAATTCCTCACCTGCTTGTGATTCCCAGGTTGACAAAGAAAACACCACCTGCAAAGTTCAAAGTAGATGGCCAAGCAAAACTCAGAAGAAAGCAGCTGCTGCGTCTGCTCACGTTCGAAAACACGGAAAGTGATTGATGCTTGTAAAGCACTTCACCGTGATAACAGACACTAACAGCATTCAAGATCACTTTTTCTAAACTGCTAGGGAACAGATATTGGGAAAGGCTCAGCACCCGACTTAACTTCTCTTGTAACCGTATAGTATGCTCGATAATCGAAACTGGAATGATCGGACCCCGGGAAGGGTTTCCTCTACCGGTGGATTACTAGTGCTATGTTTCGGGTCTTACCTATTGCAAGGAGAAGACTTATCCAAGTCGTTTTCCATATATCAAGATATTGCTCGAAAAAGATGTAAAATACCGAATAAGGGAAGATCTCAATCTGCCAAAACATCATTACCAATGTTTAGTTCGGAGCAGACTGACAAATTGTTAGAGCAAGGTGCTGCCAGAATGAGTTACGTCAGTTTTGATTTGAATTCACTCGTAGGTTCAAAATAGTTGCTACGCTACTCTAGAATTCTACTGCGAACAGGCAAAAACGCTAAAAACGCTACATAGGACCCACAAATATGGATAGCAGTGCAGGAACTACCCATACACACTTGAGGTAACCCAAAGATATATAACACATATCTGACCGACATGTAACCAGTCGAGATTAAGCGACAGAATTACGGATACAAGTACATTAAAGCAAATAAATCTTTGACAGAAATAATGACGAAATCACCTATCACCCTAGGACCTTCACGAAGTATAGGATGGAGACTTCTCCTCCTCTCCGATCAACTTCGTATGATTCTGTTTTACAGGTGCAGAAGCTTGTACCTCAATCCCAAATGAAACCTGCAGCTACCGGTATGGAAAGGAGTGGAATGGCTTACCCCCAAAGAATCGGACATTCGTTTTGTGAAATCTTTTGCAGCACGGAGAGCATCTACGTAATCAGTCTGCGGTACATTAATTGAGCATCGGCGAACAGATATGTATCAAACGTTCAGAAAGTTCTAAAGGAGAAACACACAGGAAAGAAAAGTATTACACAAGGCACTACATCACTGCAAATCTAGCTTTTACCAAAGTTACCAGTCCGGCTTCGCACCTATATACACAAGGCAGTCACAAGATCGACCTAACACGTGTTGCCTAAAACAACGAAAAGTATAATCTTCCACGTGAAATAAATTATTACGGTTCTCAAACACTGGGAAACTGGGACTACAAGAACCCATCTAATTTCAGGCTTTTCGGGGTAATTTCAAGTTTCTTTCTCCAACAAAGGGCGGAGTTAAACTGCTAATGGAGGGAGGATGTACCTGCTTATTCAAAGGTGTGTGATAGGAACGAAACTCTGATGCCTTGATTACACCACCTTCATATCCTGCATCAAGAGAGGCGCAGATTGATGCGATAACGTGGTCATTCGAATCTAAACTATCCACACCTTTCCAGTTAATTGGGGTTGGCATGGCGGCGAACTTGTCCCGACCCTAAGTAAGTGAATACCGTTTTTCACCTCTTCCAGACACACGTTCTCAGTCACTCTCCTGTACATTCTCTGCTCATCATCATCTGCGGGAGTCCTGTGCTATTCTACTCAGCGTGTGCTCTGCGTTTACTCTGCCTTGTGTCTACGTGCAATCTCTGAGAGTGAGTTTAGTGAGGTTAGAGGGACTCCTGGACAGATCACTACTTCTCACAGTTATAAAGGACAAACGCTACAATTCAAACTGCACAAGGTGGGCAGAATCCCGTTCACTTGGTGATTGGACCATACCTTCACATTTTCTATCACCAATTTTGGAGAAGAAAAACTTACGACAGGACGAAGCAGAGCTGTTGACACTCACCCGTAAGATCCAGACTTGCAGAATAAGCTCCACGACCACCCTTCGCACAATCTGCTGAAGGGAGAGCGTGCAGGAACCATGGTAGTTTTTCTTTGAACTGCTCCGTTGTGGGTCGTCCGTCCAACAAGTCAGCACGCAAGAAGCACTGCGCAAAAGGCAACAGGTTTGACTCTTTATGGCTGAACCAGAAACTCCAAGGAAGACAATCAGCTTCATGACTACTCATAATCTGGAATGGAGAACACAATATACATTACAATATCTCGCGATACCATCCAATGTTGCCTAAATTGATTTTTCAATAGAGCTCTTTAACATATACCCAGTAGCACAACACATCCACGAATGATAAACATCTGGCACCAAATCATCATTTATAACCCTCAGTTCAAGGAAGCAAAATGGTCTACGTATGAGTGAAGATATCAATTACCGTAGTACAGTCTTTGCAAGCTTCACCTTCTGAGCAGTAATCATCACCTTCCGGGCAGCATGGTGGCTGTTTGGTTTCAGGCACACAGCAACGTCAGAAATGAGAATCAACCAGACTATAATTGCGGCTATATCTATGTATGTGTGCTCAGTTCCCAGTTTTTGCTGTGCTTTTACAACTCTCAACTCGTTCACACGTGAAGTGTATGATGCGACGAGATTTATAAGCTCCTCGCGGACTATAAGGCAGACGAATCACCAATGTGGTACCTTCTTAAGTCGACTGATTGCACTGCCCTTCAAGAAACTCGGAAGTTACCTGATCATCCGGGGGGCAGTAGGAGGAGTCCGGAAATATTCGACAGCATCCAAAAGCATCCGGAGACATCCATACTAGAAAGTCATCGAGCCAAGACGCAGCTGGTCGAGCAATAAAGCTTTGGTCTGGAACCAAGGCTGCCCTCGACACCTACAAGATGATTACAAGATTAAATACATCATGGAAACTACGAAAGTTACCTCTAGAAAACTGAACCTCCTCTTCCTTTGCAAAAGGTCTCTGACTTCAGCTTCTCACATATTGACGCTTTGTAGTTCAGTGGATAATTACCGTTTCCACTCAACTAACTGTATAGAATGTTAAAATACTGCAAGAATGAGTACCTTCCCATCATTCTATACACTAGTCACGAGTTTCGATTATCAGTCACGCATCTACCTCATTTAGTAACGAATTCGGTTCGCAATGACTGATTGAGCACAGAAGATTTGTTTCACTGCCATCAGCGCTGCGACATGTCACCGGAAACACGCCCTTTAATATTATTGTCAGCGTGCGCAACAGCCTATAATGATGATAAATGCGCAAGAACGGCCACTAGTAACGTCTTAAGAAGTCAGTGATCCTTCCTCGTTCTCCGGATTCCCCAAAGTATCTCCAAATCGTGGAATCAAATATTCATACAATTAAAACAGGAATGATGAGGGATACGTATGAGCTTCTTCTTGTGAGCATACGATACTCAACTAAGGTAACTGCAAATCACTGGTAGGTTCGTAATCACCTGTAATTAAAGTCTTTCACAACAAAATAAACTGGAGGTCCGACCCGAAGATGCTCCGTAATATTTCCAAAATATCCCTGCACAGCTCGAAATGTTTACGATGAGTCCAAGTAAGGCTGAAAAACATTCCGCGAGTCACGGCTGAAGATATAAGGACGAATGAGAGAGAGCATAAAAATACCAAATGCAAAAGTAGATTCAACGTTGCCACTGATTGCGACAAATGTGGTATGCTCAGTGTGGGAATCAAAATTATACATGTAAATCATTGACCGGAAGAAAATGCTTGTACAGGCAAATCCCAGGCACTCTTTACGACACTGAGGAGGGAGTAGCAACAACCTGAAGATAGGAGTCACGAGGAAGTGCGACTCTCTGATCCAGTCCAGGAACAAGGTTCGGAACGAGACTCTGAGAAAAGAATTTTGGTTGAGAATTACAAGCCAAATTAAGCGTATACAAAGTAACTGCTCAAGCCGAAACAAACAGAAAACGTCAGGAGAAAAGAAGACATCACACCCTCCAAAAGAAATCCACAACGATATCGCAAAGCCCAATGCGGGGCAAATTATCCTAGCAGCATATCACGATTCAGGTCAAAACTGTTTTCCTATCCAACAGAAGCTAGACAGTAGCAGCACTAGCTGAGAGCGAGGGGCTTACAATGCTTGCGAGAAAGAGGCCGGTAAAGACTGCCAACACTATAGCTTTGACACCTGGAACACTGAGTGCCGGAGCGTGTATTCCCTACGGAAACCATCCATAGTTAGTTTACCACTGAAAAGAGAGAGAACTTACTAGGTTTGCATGCTGTCGCCTTGCGACCATAGATCTGCCAACATACGGAGATTTGAGAGACCAATCACGACCTCCCAGAGTACATCAGACACCGACGTACAGCGCTAACGGCTGACAGCCTACCGGGATACCGCAGACCCCTGAGTACAGCCCCTAGATACACACTCCGAGGCTGCTCTATCCTCCGTCCTGGGCAGCGTTTGAACTTGCTACCGACCTCCAAACAATTAGAAGGAGTAACTATTAAGCCAAACATCAGTGGATTCACTGAACAGAAAAATTACAATATTAGCAAACTACACTTGGTCGAAAGTCATATTTTTAAGTCCTAAAACAGCCCCTGCTAAATCCAACTTATCAGTGGACTTCTCGGGAGTAACTTGTTAATTCGTGTACAAATTAGAAGTTTTGACACCTGACTTTGACAACAAAAGACAGGATATGTTTGTTCATAAATTACAAGGTGCGATAACAATGCAAACAAGCTCCGCTCATGAAAAATCGTACTTTTCTTCTGAATCCATCCCATCAGCGATAAACGAGACGAAGTAAAACAGTGATCACGGGTAAAGGAGCAAACCTCCATGTATTTAACCAGGGGACCAGGCTCGTGTTCTCGTACACCTGCAAACCATTCGTCGCTCTTAAGGAACCAGATAGTGTCCTCTTCTCTGCCTGAAGTAACTCAAACCTATTCTAACGACAGAACTTGACAGGTCTTCTGCAACTACTCTGATCTTCCAAAACCACATCATGCTTATGCTATCAAGTCCGATCAATGCAGCTTCAAGTATCATCGAAAAGCTTCATGCAGATGATGAGTCGTTCATCTCTGAATAAACTTCCTTCCGAAGAAGAGACTTATAATGGTCAGTCAAACAGACCAAGTATCAGATCACCCAGCTGGAAAGAGAAGGTGAATCTACGCGTTGCAAATCCCACCATTACATCCTTTTCTCCCATTTTCCGAGCGAGCCTGACTTCAAGTTGTGGTTTACTATTATACGCATCAGAGCACTCACAGAAGCATTATATACTGGAAGATAAGTGATCCAGCTTCTTACCAGAGGTGTCCGCTGCTGAAATAACGCAAGGGAAACAATCAACCCGTCCACTTTCTGTTCTCTTGAGGTCATAAGTTAGAAGGGCCACGAACGCCGTAATTTGTAGTAAAAAGTCAAGCAGGACCGCAACAGCTGAAATCAACGAAGCGGGTCAGTTCTGGGCCTGACGAGTGCAACATTAAAACAGGCCACCTGCACGAAGCAGCGATGCAGTGTGATATATCTAGGTACAAGGGAAAAGCAGTTCCCGGAGAAACAGTAACTTCGCCCACATACTTCGCCCACAACATGTATAAAGATGTAACACGGTCTATGTGTGTATCATATATAATCACGATTATATGTATCACGGTCTATGTGTACAGCATATGCGGATGCATAACAGTGTACCAACAATGCAAGAACTGGCCAGTTAATCAACATACCAGCGAACATGGAGAACACTCGACATGCGGGCATGGGCGTGGCGATGCCGACTGTAAAGGCCAACACCTCTGACAGACTGGCAAGAGTAATGGAGGGCCCTACTTCAGACAGCGCTCTTCCGACACGAACTTCGACTGAGTCGGCTGTTTGACGTTTGACGGCATGCACTAAAATACACATATTGTCAACTCCGACCTGCATCACAACGAACAGAGCTTATTCCTTTGTTCCCTTACAGCGGCCTATCCTCGTTATTTCTCTTGCAGCGATGCACTATTCCGGTGAAGAGGAACAACAGCTAAACAAGCACTATGCGAATTTGATAGATAACCGTCCGGATAAGCTTGGGTTAGTGGATGATACTATCCATGCGTCAAAAGCTCACACATTAAAGAAGCTAAAGCTTAACAAATGAGGACATAGTGATCATTCGACTTCACACGAAGTAATTTATACAAGGATATAGACCTGTTTCTTAGTAGGGACTGAAAGTCGCCATATCGAAGTTTACTTGACGTGGAAGTAACTAAAAACACGGTAGGGACTGAAAGTCAGTCATACCGTAGACCTTTAGACCTTCAGGGAGCTAGGGACGATATGCGTACCGAAGGACCAGGAATGGTATCACCTCAACAATGATCACAGTTGACTCGATGTGGAAGTAACTGACGACCCCAATGGACCCAAGGGCACAGAGAGCAACGATACCAACACCTGCCAATCCTAGCAGCGCAATGCAAGAACTACCCACATACACCTCAACCTAACTCCTGAAAACAGACCCCAGAGAACGATAGGGGCAATAGCGACGGTAGGGACGATATGAAAGCAAGACAGTTGATGAACACAAAGGGTTGGTCCTGGAGAAATACCACGACGAGGATCTCATAGCCCAGGACCTGAGTTGTGAAGTTAACCCTTGAAGGACTAAGGTTAGTTCCAAGAAAAGAGAAGCGAACTTACCGCAAGGACCAGGAATGGTATCACCTCAACAATGATTAATGTCGACTTGACGTGGAAGTAACTGAAGAGCCCAATGGACCCAAGGACACAGAGAGCAACGATTCCAACACCTGCCAATCCTAGCAGAGTCTGCACACATTTCGATTTGAAGGCATTGCAGAATGAGTGCAGAGTAGGTGCAACTGAAATACCAAGTAACTTTTGTCTTCATCTTGAGGTCATTAATCAGTCTGTTTTACACGAGAACTATCTGAACTTCAGTTACATCCTTCACTGGTGCTCCAAGTTTGGTACTACTTCTGTATGTTTTGTGAGGTTCATAATAGGATATAAACCCAGTGGAGACCGCGAAACCACGTCTACATTTTCTATGAGTGACGAAACTCAACCAAAATTTCGCTAATCGTAGAAGTAAACACAATCAAAGATTGACAAAAAGCTGCATCATAAACAAAACTTGCTGATATGAAAGCTTATTCGTTTCGTCGTTTTCCTGCTGCTTCTAGGCTTCCTAAGACAAGAATCACATATGGACAAAACATGGACTCTTCCGGCCTATATCTCTAACTGCACTGACGTGTGCTGGAAACTCATAACGTTAAGAAAGAGCTCCCGTTTGAGAGCTAACGTTCAAGAAAACTTACTTTGGAAGTCACATACCATGGAGAGGTCCAGTCTCCAAGGATCAAGGAGATATACACAAACATTACTATATAGCTCACCTGTATGACAGCAGAAACACGTTAGTTTCCTGACGACCGCCAAAGAACTGATTTCCAGAGAAGGTTGCAGCAACGTAACTCTGGTACATATTTTCTTCCTCAAAGAGAGCAATATACAGGATGTGAGCACACGACAATCCTATCACAAAAGGAAACGGATCAAATTACTTTACCGCTATTGTGACTATATCTGCAGAGCTCTCCCGCTCAAGCTCGGCTTTGATCGAATTTTCTGAGGAATAGGCCAAAGTTAAACCAGCAGCTTCAACCATTGGTGTAAGCTCCTCCTGATAATGAGACGATCACCGTAGATTAGAAGTCAAGAAGCATCTCACCTCCGAAATAACTGCAAGGTCGTATCCCTATGCCGCTAGGAAGTAACAAGCTGTGAGTATCATCGCGAGTCCAGACACCCGCTAAAAGAGCTCCAACGCATCTCATGGTACCGCAGACCCTAAACATGCGAAGATGCCAGGTACGAGAGCAACTGACTAACTTGTAAAGCAGCAACCAAGTTTTATCGTATCTTGAGTTAGCACTACTGTGACTGCAAAAGGAGTATGGGATACACTTCTGCGTCTCATCCTCTCCGCTTGATTCTAGGGGACAGCAAAACATGGTAGAAGAAGTTTCTCCAACTACACTGTAGAATACGAAAGCACCCTCAAAATGAACACGTACCTTCGCCAACTGGATGAATGCTTCTTCCCATGCAACGGCTTTGTCATTTTCATCACCTGATTCCCCGACGAAGTTTTGAACTGGATATGTGATGATGAACGCAGTGGCCTATACGCACGGTGTCCCACGTTAAATTGTTGCATGATCGTAACGCTTATGGGTTTTCTTTCCCTGACAGCTATACACTCTAGTTGATATACAGTTCTTGGCTCTAAAATCTTACACTGTACTGTACAATCCCCGTCCAGGAGGATATGCAAGAACTACCCACACACTCTTGGGAACTATACTGGTATATTCCAACCCAGGAGGATATGCAAGAACACCCACACACACTTGGTTACATAGGGACCAGGAAAGAGGGGTCACGACATCGAAAGAACATTAGAATGAGCTGAATTATTACAAACGCAGAGTAATAGAAATCAATATCATATCAATACACATCATATATATTATCATACTACAGACAGTATATAATGTACGTTCAGTAAATAGCTTAAGTGCGCCTAACGGTGCGAACAGTATAATGGTATAGTTCTCTGCATGCATTCTCAGATGTCCTTTAAGTGTGCACAAAGTCCGGGAGCAAGTTTCGTGTAGTACTAATCACCTCCGTATAGTTATTCCCAGGGAAGCCACCAAGAACAGTTCCTGGCTCCACAGGACCCTCAAAAGCACTCAAGCATTGCGCTGCTGATGAGAAATGCTGTCATCATCAAACACATAGCCTTGGTGTCAGCAGCTTTTTACCATTAGCATAACAGGATGAAATTCACAATGTCATGATACTCCCAGAAAGATCTTGCACACTTTGTTACTCTCCTCAAGGTCGCTAGTGAGGCTGATTATGTAAGTTCGTTTACCAGGCCCTCTGAACCCAAACTCAGACCGAACACTTTGAAGTGTTTTAACATAAAATAAAGTCCAGAACGGTAGTTCACCTGAAAACAGAATTCTGCGTGTGCATATCCTTGGTAGTCAAAAAACTTGTTGCTGTCCATTTCAAAATACTGCAGGGCATATGTGATCAAGCTCACGCGTATAAGAACAAACCGAACATACAACCACCTCAAAGCAATGATAAGCGACTCAATCAAAATGAGCTAAAAACCTCGAGGGGGACATTTAAGGATACTCAAAAGCCCGGTCATCGGGGAATCTGTTAAACATATAGCCGCAAAGCAGATAAATGTATCCAGTAATGTCAGCGATACATCCGATCCGACAGCACAAACACGAGCTCTTTATCCACGTTTGCGCCCTCTATCAGATAACTGATGACGAGAAGAAACCTGTAAAACACTTTGCGTAGCACAAGCTGTTCCAGTTGGTTTCGTGCAGATATCCTCGAGTGAGACGGTTGTGTTGGTTGTATTCGCCCGAAGTGAATCAATCTGTAGTCCAACGTGATGTGGAGAAATCGTAAGAAGGTTTCAAGGAAATCTACTGTCCATCGGAATCTGAACACAACTTCCACCACTACCTTACGGCGACAAGTGACAATATCCCAAGCAAATCTGAAAATAAGAGTTCTCCTTATTATCCCGGGACTTCCGACGCCTCCCTACTTCAAAATGTGACCCTACACAGCAAAATCAACACACTAGAATTTATCTATTACCTTCTCTTGAATATCAAACAGAAGGAGCAGATTCTTGTTTGTTACAATGTAGGGAGCTGATTCATCCGCCGATGGAATTGTTGCTATGATAAGCTGCATCAAGTTTGTCAATCAAGGAGAGTTAAGGACCCAACTGAAACATACAGATTAGAATTTTTCATCGTAGCCATCATCTGACCAGCAGAGTAGTCCGGAGATGAAGATCAGGCATTTTGGTTATTTCTTCAATACCTGTTCGATTCGGTAGAAAGGTGCCAAGTGTGAGTCAAAAAATGCTTTTTCCTCAGCTGCCTTGCTTCCAGGACTTACCCAAATCTACAGACAATCACAGGATAGGTATGTTAATTTCACTAAAATAAGAAACCTGAATTACAACGAATGTCTCCATCCCGACTCGAACTCTCAAATCTTCTGGTCCCAAGAGATCTCGATCCGCTGAATATGTAACACCTTCAGCGATAACAGAACATCACTAAGTAACCTTGTTATGCACATCGTACGGTCTTTAACAAAGTACTTACAGATAGTTGCACATCAGTAACCACTAATACAACTGTAACCTAACGTCAAGAAAGAGCACTGATTGCACGGCTATCTGAAGCCTCGTTGTGCAGCATATGTACCTTCTGCTCTTATCTGGTATGGCTGCTGTAAAAGCACTTGAAAAGTCTACGTGCTCCTTAGAATAGTGTACACTTATTGACGCAACGCGTGCAACTTGTGAAAACTATAGTTGAGCCTCTCAAGCTCAACCTAAAGTGTGTGAGGCGAACACTTCAAGAACCACATAATAAACAAAAGAAGGCGCGGTCAGAAGACAGCAGACTGCAAAACTGCTTTATAACGCACCTTCTCAGGGCGAGTTTCTACTTCCAACTGCAATAACCCGAAGCACAGTATAATCATGCAGATCACAGATGTCACTAACACAACTCCAGGATGGCGAGCAATCCCCTCTCCTTGAACCCTGTACCAAAATCAACATTTCGGTGAATTTGAAGGCAAGTTGAATGCAAGTGCCTACAAGCCACACTTGCTCGTTTTATACTTCGGGAAAGTTCAATGCTTTTAGGCGGCATGTTGTAGGGAATGAGTCGTGATTGAAACATGGAAACTGCTCGCATCACAAGATCTCTTAAGCAGAAGTGCTGTTTATTACAGATGGCAGTATAATGTTCAGCTCTTGCAGTAACGAGTACTAAAGTTGCTAAGATATACACGGGTAGTGACAGAAGTAAGTAGCACACATGTGTCATCAATGCCTGTATCTTCAAGAAGTCGAATCCTTGCAAAGTACCTGAACCATTCTGACAAATACGTCTGTACAAACGGAGGACTTGCAATCTCTTCGATCTCGTCCTTCTCGTCTACCTGAAAGACGAAAGGTGAGAAATGTCAAAGCCTGACTAGATCGACCTAACGTTTAACACTATCTACTATAGGTGAGTGATTACTTTATCATTGCAAAGAACGTCAGGCCAGCAGTACGGGCGAAACTTTGGTATTGGGCCAAAGCTTGGATTCTGTGGATCGCGACTCCTCCAACTTGACGTCTAAAAAGGACATGATAGTAAACCTAAACCAAAGGAAACTTACCTGTCTTTCTGATCCGTCTCCACTGACGACCACTTGATCATCAACACCGGAATCTATGAGACGCTTATGAAGCTCTGATCTCTCTGTTGTGTCAGCATCTTCTCTCTTGGCCGTAGCCCACCATGCAATTATCCCGAGAAGAATAAACACGTACAGTATCCCCATAGCTAAATTCAGACAACCAATCTGTGCAAGCAACAGATCAACATATAGGTGTTTGGGCAAGCATAGACTTGGTTGCAAGAGATCTTATAGAAAGAGAAAGACTCCACAAGAGCACACACATCTAAGATTAACTGGTATTCAAGCTGCACTCATAAAACAACTGAAGTAGAACCTGTGCGAAGCAAAACCGGCAGTTATGCTGTCGGCCCCTGATACAGAACGGAGCATGCGAGTGGACAGACAAACCTTCAGCGGTCCTATTTTCACGTTACACCCTTCATCGTCGCCGGCACTAGGAGGCAGTGGCTCAGCGCAACTATTTGCCGAGGGACAGTCACCGCACGAACAAGATAGGGAAGAGTCCCAACAAGGAGTGACAGAAGTATTAAGAGGTTGCATGCCCTCGGCTTCCCCGCCAGAGGTCTTATAGGTAATTTGATAGGGAGAACCGGCTTCGTAAGGTCCTGCCCTTTGGCCCATAAATGACAGCCAGTCTGCAAAGCCATAACCTCTTTGATATGAACACCAAGAACAAATGAAGGCTATAAATGTCTACTGCGAAAGATTGTCCTACGGAGGATAATTCTCAGCAAGAAACAAAATCTGCTCGCAAAAACATTATACCTGTATAGTTCTTGGCACCTGCCCCGATGAAGTCCATCGCTCGGGTGTTCATAGCTGCAAACTTCACGTCTTTACATGAATCGTACAGCTTAGTTCCAAATTCGTCTGTGATATAAACGTCAATACCATCAACCAGTTCTCGCCCATGCTCCTGCAAGCCATGCAGTACGGATCACAAAGACAATCAGCTTTATGCAGGAAAAGCAGCAACCTTTATATCACATGGAAGCGCTGAAGGATAGTAAAGGTTAATGAAAGTAATCATGAACAAGGTAACGGTGAAGTGATCCATTTTTCTGAAAGACAAATCCAAGGTCGGTCTAAGAGTACTTCTGTTATTATTATTTGGAAATCTAAGCCGAGTTCCGAATCAAAATAGCATTGGGACATAGCCCCAACAGTACGACATCTTCGGTCCCAGGCAAACGGCCTCAAGACATACACCTCGAAACTCTTGCCAACAAACTTACCGCGCACTGCATACCAAGTTTTCTTTCGGCTGATGCAAAACCAGCAGACGTACTAAGATTAGAGCAAGCAAAGACAAACGACTAAACGCGCTTGGTAGTCAGAGAATTATCCAAGATAATGGGGATACCCTGCTTGTTGAGACGACATCTACGAATAAGCTCTGGTCAGGTGAACAAGAAAGTTCGCAGTAGAGGTCGAGAAAGTTGCGCAGACATGCAGGGCAACCCACTAAAAATGGTACAGCCTGCACAAATCAAACCGTACGTCAGCAGCTAAAATAGAAGGGAGACATCTGGGTTGACCTAGATTGTGATCAGGTCGTCCCCAAGTTAAACTTCCCTCAATTCCGCATATTCACATAAGCGATTCATGGGTGAAGGTTTCTGGCACTGGATTTGATGGAGTCGGCCCAAATGACGAACGTGGCATTTTGTAGATGTAGGCAATAGCTCTCGAAGGAAACAAATTGAGGAAACACTCCCTCTGGCATTCTACGTCTCGCGTATCTCAACAAATATAAACTCAAGGGTCGATCAACATCATCGCAACCTCCCTTGGCGACTGTTTCTAGAACAACGTACAACGAGAAAGGCAGAAAAGCGACCAGCAAAGAGAAAGAGTGCAGAACCTGCTGAACGCTTTCGCGGAGAAGGTCGAACTGATCCTCACTACAGCACACATTCCCAGTTACGGTGGGGCAAAGACTTTGTATCTTGTGTGAGAAAGCGTCCGTGGGCTGTCACATACATAAATGCAATTGCGCATCACTCCCGCGGTTTTAGCAGGTGTTAAGAAGACGGTTAAGTCTTACTTCACCAAGGAAATCCGAAAAGACACATCGCACTTCTAAAACCGGTTGTGAGATCACCGGTCTCCCAACCGGAAATTTCCATCAGACATGTCGTGCTGTTTTACAGGAAACTGAGAAAGTCTTACAGTGACTGATTCAATTTGCTTAGGACAGTTGAGCGGTTTTCCGTCCGTCCTTGCACCACATAAGTCATACATAGCGCACCAACCCTCCTGGTGAACCTGATCACTGTACAAGCGGACATGGACATTTAAACATCAACGAACTATGCAGGAAGCGTCAAACTTCTGAGTGTTTCTCAACTATATAAATTTTCCCTTCCAGATGGAGGATACAAGAAGAAGGCGGGCTAGTTTTACATTCTTGGGCTCGGGAAGCTGATGTCATGCAACTCTCAACGTGGAAGTATGTAGAGAAACACGATCTTTTACGCTCTGGATGCAATATATTTTAGATTCACATTTGAGATGCATTCGTACGTGCACGCTCTCAAATGCAGCTCATGAACTCGTGGTGGATCATACCCGACATCCTTCAGAAACTGAAGAGCAGGCTCTGCTGAAGAAGTGATATACGGAGCAGCACCTTCCGAGACGGTCACCTGTCGAATGCAAAACCATAATACGTGTTCCCTCGTGTGAGACATTTCAGTAAGGATCAGATGGTGTGTGCCAAGACAATGGTCACATATGCTCATGAAAATTCAAATTGTACAGGTGACAAAAAATTCTACAGTGAATTTGAATTGTACAGTGACAAAAAAGACTGTCTAATCGGCAGCCATAAACAGCTGAAGATGTCTCATATGTCCGAAGTTTCTTTCAGATCGAACAATATCACGGTACCGACATGAAGGTAGAAATACGCCATCATATCAAACTTCTCAGACAGAAAATGTTGGTTGGGAAATGACCAATCCTTCTTAGGAGCAATAAATGCTTGTACTGAAGTGAGAACTTCAGCCGATGGAACCCAAATCAGTTGTCTGATTTGGGCTCAAGACAATGTCTGCTCGGCAAGGGACCTAATCAAGTCAAGGATGATCAAGTAAAAGTACCATACTGGCACAACCGATCATCGTGTTGACAGGCTTTAATTGGAGGATATACTTTCCAGCCCTGGTGGATGCATGACCTACTCTGCAGACTGTCATACTTCAGTAAAAGAAAGAGAACTAGCTTCGAGCGAACTGAAAGCAAATCTTACGCCCGCTAATCATCTTAAATATTCTGCACAAGGTAAAAGGTCTTGGTAGTCTACGCTAGCACGCTTATTACATCAAAATTCAAACGTAATTTGGGCTACAACGACTCCCAATGGATAACAGTCTCGCATAAACCCCAGCCAGTTTCATGTACGTCTAGTTGTTGCTGAAAAGTTGTAAGCCAGTTTCTTCTGCACCTAAAAAAGAGTGGTTATCTGAACTGTTATAAAATTTGAAGGTACTGAAAACCTAAGCAAGGTTTGACATGACTAGTGGATAGTTGAGCAAAACTGCAAAGTGCTTGTAGCAACAAGCATTTTGTCCTTGTGAGCATTAACAGAAAATTTTCAGCTGATGTTGGGCAACCCGGATTCCCAAACGGCTGTTCCAGAAGTGAAACTAGTCCATGTTTCTATACTATCTACTACGCCTTACACAAGCCATAGCTATCCCGCAAGTGAATTTAACATCCCAACTAAAATGCAACGTAGAGTTGCCTATTAAGTTCGCATCATACGACATCGGCAAATAAAAAGGGATCAAGATGCACAAAGCCGACCGTAGAGAAATTCCAAGCTAGATCCAAGCGCTCGAATTTCTTCAGCGACCAATTGCGGCAACGTGACACAATGTCAGAAATAGCAATTGCTTGAAGATCGTGAAGAACAAAGTTATGCTCCAATTACCTTCAGCAGAATAAGAGTCGCGAAAATCGCGCCCATCAGCCATCTCCCCATTTTCTTACTAGAGTGGTTCTTTTTCGGACTCATTGCCTTCGGTGCGCAACGCGACCCAAAGCCGAAGCCAGCCCCGCTACTGAGAAATCTTGAATGAGCAAACTGGTGCTGATTAAACCACGGCAGCCCCCACCGTTGGGAATTCTCAACCTTGCCGAGTCCCCTGTTCAAACACTACCTCCCGCCTCATGAACTCCAGCGTAAAACAAACCCAAATCTGGTAGAATCTCCATTAACAATGACCGGGAAGGGCAGCAGGGAACATTGGTGTTAAGGACCAGGATGGTTACTAGGACTGCTGGAATCAAGCCACGTACATCGATTTCAACATTCCTTCACCTACGAAATCAACGTGGCAACTGCTGGCGTCCAGCCTAGGTGCTTTGGTGCCAGCTAACGGGGATCTGTTCGTGGTGTGAACAATGGAGCCAATTGCAATTGTTCAGATCCCTCTGCACATGGAAGCAGTGCTTCTGATGTCCGACTCTGTCCTGAGTCCTGACGGCCCTCGATTCACTGCTTGCTTTCGTCTCTCTCTATTTGCTTTACGGCACTCCGACTGTAATATACGACGACTCGTCCCAGGCCGCTTTCTTCTCTCTCCCGTTTGTCCGAGTGTGTCATCTCCGCCCTCCCAATCCCCTTTCGTCGCGTCCGTCTCGCTCCTTTCCCTGGCACTCTTGTTGTTCCATTTATAGCACGTAGGCGTGCATTTACGCTTCGTTCGCGCATGAAACATGTGAGAGAAACTCTCTTGTCCCATAAGTCATGTCATTCTGGAGAATCTGCTGATTCCTCTGTAGCACCTTGAGAACTGGTGTCATGTGCTGATTCCCGGATATAATTTATACTTCAGTTGGGATCTGCAAAACAAATTTCATGTGAATGTGAGGAATGTGCTGATTCCTTTACAACATTTACGAGCGTTATGTAGGTCTGAGAACAGGAATGTGTTACGGGTTCAAACCTAACCCACGAGGTTGAAAACGAGAGTAGGGTTCTTGGATAGTTGGTTTATCGTCAGACGTGTACCAAAAATGGACGTTAGGTTCGAGAGGAACCTGGATACGATTTAATGTATTTCTTTTTCGTTTTACGATATATCTCTAAGCTTGTAATAAATAGATATTAAAACCGTCATAAACTCTTAAAAACTCTAACTCTAATCAAGAAATGAAGAAGAGGGCACAGAAGTCAAATTATGTTTGATATATAAAGAAATATGTGTTATCTCTTGGCTGCATTATTGGTATTGGTTGGTTGCATATTGATTGTATGTGTTCACCAAATGGGCACTACGTCGAGTTACAAGAATTACGTCAAATGACATAAGTTAGATACATGTGCTTTATAACGAATCGAAATTTACTTGAGTTAGTTTAATTTGGTTAATTTAATTCAATAATTATTATAACTTATATAAAATTGTAATCTTTATACCTTTGCAGTGATGTGCACTACAACAACTAACGTCCTGCTTTACGACTCAAGTTTAAGAACCCTATTAACATTTTGTTAATAGGGTTAAGATTTTTAGTGCGCAAATTTTAATTGTTTTATTTGTTTTATTTAGTTATTTATTTTATGGTGAGTTGAGCATGAAATTTGGTACTCCGTATAGGGTACTCAGTACACGAATGTAGTAGCTTTTGGAAGAAAGGGGATGGCACTCGAGTCATTTTCTGGATTCTAGCATAAGTTAATTAATTAACTGATTGATTAAAGCATAAGTGTGTTAATAAATATAACCATTAGCAATGAAACGAAGTGATAATGATGTCTAGCGCTTGCAAATTGACTTCTCTCGTGATTACTAAACACGTGGGAAAAGGCAGCTGATTGTGTGGGAATTTATACTCGGAGTTTGTTTGAGATACATAACATGAATTCCCCAATGGCAACCAATATCCTTTATCTTGTTTTATTATCATGTGATCTTCAGAATTCAGTTATCGTCACCCGTTACTTCAAACTATTCGAAGTTCAGTTTTTTTAGGGGCTTTTCTTGACATTTTTTTTCCGACTATATGTTTATAAATTTTTTACTAATAAACTATAAACTAAATCATTCTGAATGTATTTCTAATATGATTCTTATGGTAACATTCTTATTCAGTGGATATGGATGATTTCAGGTTAAAATAAGTTGATATTCAAGACGTAGTTGCGAGGTAAGATATAATTAACTTAACATTGACAGATATACCAAACTAAAGTGTAAGATTCATTTTAATATATTATAGGATGTATGTCTTCTCACCAAGAAGTACATTTTGAAGTATTTTATAGTTATCAAATGGATCCACAAGATGAACCTTAGTGATGTTTTATCACCTTAAGAAGTCTCGGAAGTATTTCTTTGTATTATTTTAATATCAGGATCTGGTAATATTGTGAAGACAAGTCTATCATACTGAAGTAGTTTGCATCTGTTAACTTATCAAACATGTCATCTATCCTTGGCAAAGGATAATTATTTTCCACAGTCATCTTACTGAGCGCACGATAATCTATGCAGAGTCGTAACTTCTCATCCTTCTACTTTGCAAAAAGAAATAGGGTTCCGTAAGGTGACTTTCTGCTTCGAATATATCCCCGTGCATTTGTTACTCTCAATAGGTTTGTTGTGCTTGATAACACATATCTCAATGATGTATTTTTATCACATTCTTGATTGGTTACCGACAGTAAAGTCACATTGTCATGTCGTTCGTCATTTTATCATTTTTTACGTGATTAAATATCAATGTCATTAAACTCTATTCAAAAATAAATAATACTTTAGTGATACATGTTCGAAAAGCTGATATCTACAGTCTAACATGTCATTAACATGATAAAGTGATTGTTTCACATTCAATAGCCAATCATGGATGTTATCAAACAATACATTGTTAAGATAGATGTGATCAAGCAAATTTCTGGATAAACCTCCATAAAATAAAGAGCTTGGATTCACATATAGTGTATGGACAAAGTACTATGATGTCTGGAAATCTATGGTGGTTTATTAAACAAATGAATGAAAAGACATTGGTTTATCACACTTAGTAATAGCATATATGATTTAAGGGACATATGCATGCAAAGTGCACTTCTGGTCGAGGAGAAGATGAGAATGAACATTTATCGTAGTCCACAAATTTATCAATTACAGTTGGCTGGAAACTTGCTTGAAGAGAATTTTACTGAAAAATATATTAGACAACTTAAAACATAGACCTACTTAAGATGCAAAAAATGATGATCGATACATTCTCGAGAGGAAGAGAGATAAGAGACAATCAGTTTATTAAATTACAATGACTAAAAATAAAGATCTACACTCAATTTAGTTCACTTCTAACACATGGCCGCTGTAGTCACGAAACCCATAAGTAATTCACGTAAACTAATCATGTTCTTAGTATAAACACTGCTGCCATCGAAAAGTAAAATCATTTTTAATTTAAGAGTTTAATTTATAGCCTAACGTTTCCAAAAGAGAAAGTTATAACATAAAATGAACAGTTTATGCATATTCTCATCTTTCTAACACGGAAGAGGTGAATATGCATACATGTGGAAGGCACATAAGCCTCTAATGATTGTAATGCATTTCTGGTAAACTACTCCTATCAGATGCTCATGTAATTGGAGGGTGATCTTTCTCGTCTTTTCTCTAATACACTTAATGAAGTTTTATTGATATACAAACTGTAAATTGTATATCAATAAAAGATTACATACATGAGTTGATGATTTGTTCTTCATAGTGCACATCAAGATTATGCAATCTATTGTCTCCACACGACTCTCAGTAAAATTCTGTTATTGATCATTTGACATTTTCTTTAGTGATGGATTGCGTGTTATGGTATATTTTCTGCAATCAAATATCAAAAGAGATTAGAAAGATCTCAATGAAGTGCTTTTAGGTAGTGACGAATATGCATGCCTAACTATGATATGCATATCTAAGCATAGTTAAGTATGCATATTCACTCTCTTACGAGTTTGGAAAAGAGAGAAAAACCTTCAGGTATTTCTTTCGTAAAGCCGTCTCCTGTCTGAAAGTGCGAGGGACTTAAAAAAAAACCTCAAGCGCAGTTATGTATGTCATCTAATTTATTATTTAACTCTTTCGTTGGAAAGGGTTAGGTAATAAATTAAACCTCACTCTATTTGTCAGTTACTTGCTCCTAGCCTCCCGGATATATGCGGTTGGTGCACATTTGCCACTACTCGTCTTATGGTTTATGTCTATTTCATCCGGCACTCCACGTTCACATAACATTAGTATTTATAGATTTTCTAATTACTCTTTTTAACTTAAGATAACATTTTTTTATTAACATATATGTATTTTCTGGTAACAAAAAGCGAACAATGGTTCCCCAAAAGTTCATGTTGCATGCATATTCATGTTACTTTGATCCAAGTTAACGCATATGTCTTTTTACAAAAAACTAAACCTAGTAAATCTTCAAAATCTAACGTATGCTGTTAAGAACTGTTTAGTATGCTTAACCAACAATAAGAGTCGTGGAATCATTCATGAAATCTACTCAAAAACTCCATTGAGTCCCCAACATCTTTAGAACAGCTAACATGAAACCAACTGCTAGCAATTGACGGGTACCAGCAACAATGGAGTGGTATATATATTCTCATGAGATTTTGTTTGGTATTTTCTCATAACATCACTTTCTTCTTGTTCAGATGTTACATTAAATCAGAGATGTAATGAAAACAAGTAGTTACGTTTTCAATCCGAATTGCGGGGATATGCTTTAGCTCCTCCCTCTCTCTTTCCGGCCGTCCGTCTCGGTTAACGACAAAACTTCCCCCTTCCTTTCCAGTTTTTACAATCAACGCAAGAACTAATAAAAGATTCTGAATTAGTCTTCAATGTACATGAAAGAGTCAAACCGGTGGAGTTTCAGATGTGAAGGGATATTGTTCTTCAGTGCATATTCATTTACACATCTAAGTATTCACTATACTCTACACAAGGCATGAAAATTCAGTGCTGCATATTATTCACCTCTTCGAGGAAGAGAGGAATATGCAGGGGCGGTTTAATTTATTATCTAAGTTTTTCGATCATAAAGGTCAAATAATAAATTAAACTGTTGATTAATGAATAATTTGGGCTGCACAGGCTATCACACTTGTATTCTCCAAGGTGCATCTAGACCTTTTGCATTTACGGATTAAGTTTGGTTCATGTCACATCTGTTAGTTTAGCTCATATATAATAATAATAAAAGGTTTTAATTACTTTATTTATTTGATATAAAATTATCATATTACACATATATCTTTTCATGTATCATTAAAGGAAAAATCTTCCCCAGAAGTTGGTCGGGCATGCATATTATTCATTGTTACACTCTTGTCACACTTGGTCAATATGTTTGAAGTTGTTTTATATAATTTAGTTATATTCAACACTCTCATTCCTAGCTATAATCCTAGTAAGAACATCTATAGTCTCTAATCTCTTTCTAAGTCCTTTATGCAATGCTCCTTTACACTGATGTATTCAAATAGTTCATGATTCTTATGATTTTCAGTGTGGGCTATCCTACTCGAATTATCGATATAAGATATTTTCAACTTCAATTGGGATCTCGTGCTTGTGACATATGCTGTATTAAGTTCTACACAAACATTAGCAGCTTGCTAAAATATCTTCTCGAAAAAGTTCTCGCTTGCGGGTTGATAGAAGGTTCGTGTTCTTGTTCACGAGGCTTTGTTGTGTTAGTCTGGTTTCCCATGCACCAGACAGTGTTAAGTGTCACAAAGGGTCAAATATGCATTCATGATCAACTTCAGGGACTCGTTTTTTGTGTTATAAAAAAAGACGTAATATTATGTAAAAATTTTGTATTAAATAGTAAATGATAACTCACCTAGAGTAACGAAATGTTCCAGACGTAAACATTTAATAATTAATTCAATCCAGACAGTAAATTATTATCTAACTTTTTCCAATGATAAGGTTAGGTAATATATATGTATATAGATGTCTCTTCTATTTTCTGATGGAAGAGGTGAATAAATATGCATGTCTAACTAGATTGGTCATGAAAGCATATATTTTAAAAACAATAAACCGTAAAACGCAGTTCAACACGATCCGAAGAAGAAAACAAAAGGAAAGAATATCTATCATTAGGGAATTCACCGACAAGAGAAACGACCTATGACTCATAATCCGGAGAAGAAAATCTTGAACTAATTTATTATCGAAATTATCACATATTCGACTAAAGGCTGACTAATGGGCTAAATGGTATCCTCATGTGCAAAGAGACACGATGAACGAGCTCGTAGTCTCTTGTTCGGTTGCTTGGGAAATCCAAGCTTAGCGTGTTATCCTTGACGCCACCATGGTTGCGTACTTTTACTTGAAGCCACGTGGCTCTGTCACCGACAACCAATCAACTTTGCCATAACTACCGGTACCTGTCCACTCTCATTTATTGCCTTAGAGTTGACGCTGGTTGCATGCCAGCCTCAAGACACGTCGGCTGCTAAGCCACGTGTCCAGTTCCAGGACGTGCAAGCGTTGAGCCACTAGGACCTGGATCAGTACAGTGAAACCTCGTTATAGTTACATTTGAAAGTTTTCCTTCACTAAAATAATTATATACATATAAGTACATTTTACATTCTTTTCAATAAAATTACAATAAAGGTACAATCACAAAAGTTTAGTGAAAAAAACAAAGTCACGAAGTGCGTGACTATAACGAGGTTTGACTGTAGTAGAAGGGTACTGACGCTATACTGTTCGCGGCAAAACCCCGAAAGTGTAGCTTGGAACAACCTCCACCCAAAAGCTTTCGAAATTCGAATATCCGTACGGATTTCGGCCCAAAAGGTTTTGGTTGTAAACTACAAACATGATCGTCAGCGGGAAGGCGCGCCTTCTTGCCGAATCTCGTTGACGCGAAAAACAAATAGCGGTTTGTCATCAGTTGATAGGTCCCTAACGTCTCTACTGGTCTCTCTCCGTCTACCGACTGGTCTGGACGTTGTTGATCGCATACGATTTTTCTGCGCTTCTGGCTGCTACACTACGGCGTTCATATATTCTTGTATTGATTAGCGGTGTAAAAGTTGGAATCTTTTTCGGATATTCTCGACTTGTGGGAGTGAGTCACGATTCCGGCCAGGGTTATGTGGATGTTTTCTGCGAGTTTTTGCAGACAGAGAGTTTTTTATTTATTTACTTTGTTTTCAGTGGAGAGTTTTACTATTTAAAATAATAATTAAAGGTTATAAAAGAATAAAAGATCAGTGTCAATTCATAAAGACTATTCTCATCGATCATAGTTCTAAACAAAACTAACCAATTCTAAATTATGGTTTTTTCTCTCTCGGACTATTAAGAATTTTTTTACTTAACTTTACACCCTTATTATCTCTTTCAGTTCGTTGAGAGTTAGTTAACCATTTTATCTCTTCCTTGTCAGTTCAATCGATCATATCTATAAGGACGCGAGTTTCACGTACTCTTCTTCACTTGCTGATTCCAACCTTGAAGATGATCTTGAACAGTTCAGCGACACAAATGATGTTGAAGCTATTGCTTGTTTGGACTACATTTCTAGTGTTATGTAAATGAATACCTTGGTTGACGTTATATTGTAGACGTTTATGCACATGGACTTTAAATTCTTTTTTATTCTCTCATCATGAGCTACATTAAAGTATTCTCGACTAGACATATACATCCTGCTTACGTGTATAGGTTAGTTCTACTCCTATTGGTGTCGTGCATGTATCTGAATCGTCCGATCTGCTTGCCATGGGACCAATTATTGCAAAGCTATACGTCCATTGTGGAAAACGGAAAAGAGTTTTGTCGGTTATTGTATGACTAAGCGATCCGTCAAGAAGAGAATGACGGAAGAGTGTAACAGCTGGAAAGGAGAAGGAAGGATTTTATATCCACCTCAACCGCAACCGCACAGTTCCAACTCAATGCTCGGCGAGATCCTACGTTACGTGATGTTACTTCCGATCTGTTTTTCTGTTCTTTAAAATTCCAAAGAACTTGTCAGAAATTATTTTACCATTTAAAGTTTATATTTTACTTATACTACATTTTCTCGATTTATTTCCTATTTCACCGGGGAGTTACCGATAATCAGCCAAACTCTCCCCGAGCACTAGTTCCACTGCAAATGTATCTCTTTGTTGTTTTTGTTTTAGGTTAGCATAGGCATACGTCGATTGTGAAAATATAGATCCAGATAAATCGAGTAGACACGTAATTACATTGCCAGCGTGATTTTTTGGTACTACGGATGAGAGAAGAGTTTGGGTGGGCGACTGGGACTGCAGGCGACAGTTGACAAAAAACGAACCCCACATCACATTTACGCGCTGATTGTGCCAATTTCAGTGCTACCTTCATCCTCGCGTTTTTGGCTTTGCAGCGGCAGGAGGGAACTAATTTAGAAGTCGGTTTGGTTGGCACGCTCAAACCGTCGTGAGTCACAGGTGATAGGTGTTTGGTCAGGTTGCTGTTCTCAAGGAATACGCCTGCCTGTGCATTATCTCGGTTATGTGGTAGAATTAGTATAAATTTGGCTATATCGGCTTTATCCTCTGCCCGACTCGAGATTGAAGCCAGACATCTGCGTATGGCTTCATGAGCATCAAGCCGAGGTGAAGTTGCTAATGACTGTGTTAGTAGCTTTAGCTTACGAAACAGGCTGTAAGACTAAAACCCGTAGTTTAACGTGGGTCCAGCGACAACGACTTGGTTGATGCGCATGATATTTTCAAACTTGTCTCATGTCTTCCTATTCTGTCTTCAACGTTCGGACCAAGATCTGTACGACGAATTGTTTGGTTTCATCAATCACCGAGCAGGTGACCCTTCCGATGACGACCAGTAAGTGCTAAGATATATATTCTTGAACGGATCAGTTTTCTGGCTTGGCTCCGAAGAGCTGTACGCATAGTTCGAATCATCTTCGATCATTTGGGGAAAGGATCCTCATTTCCGCTCAAGAATATCGCGACAACTGTATAGGGTAAGTACATGCTCAGTCAGCCAAGAGATGTATCTTCAAACTGGTTAAACCAGATCAGAAACTCTAGTCCGAAACACTGGTTGTCATCATCGCATGTTCTACCACGGACTGGGTTTCTTCTGGTATTCAACCATCAACGGCTTAATGCCAACTTCCAGCTATCAAAGTACGGATCTCTATACCAACTTGTTCCTCTACTCACTCTACAAAGCGCATTATCCCGCAATAGTTTCGACAGTCAATAAAGAGTGTTGAGATACTCACCACAACCGATGAGGTGAACAAGCTCAGTGCATTTACCAGTTATCATTCATGGAATTTTCAGCAGCAGAACTGGCTATTTAACTGGTGTATATCTCCTCATCGCTTCTCCATTTCTTACAAACTCGACATAGATAAGCCCGATTCCACAAGATGAAAAACATGTTGAGCGCACAGAATACGGAGAAAGGGATGATAAGGCACCAGAGTTCCCCGGAAACCCTAAACACTCATGGGGATGAAACTGGGGTGGACCTGCAAGAATACCGAATATCGACACCTATGTCAACGGAAGATCAGGCCGCAAGGTGTTAGGAACACGCCTGAACGTGAGAAAACGTCTGGAAAGAATAACGCGTCGGATGTACATGTTGTCACGAGAGGCAAACATTTCAGAAACGCTAATATTCGCAGACATTTCCACAATCTTCATCAGCACAAGAACGGGGCACTGCATCCCTTCAATCTACAAAGCGTACTGCTGCAGACTGCAGGTCCTCTCCAAGGCTACGTGCTCAAGCATGCTGCGGCTAATGGTACTCTGTTCCCTGAAGGCTCAATATGCCTAGCTACCACTCATTCCTTCTGAAACACGCCTCAAGTCCTCACTGACAACACTCCTCGACGAAACACAATGGGAAGACTCGTATCATCTGTGCCCACAGGGGAGGCTTTTGTACGAATGACACATCTGTTACGGTGCTTGAAACTAGGGTTTGAGCGCCGAGCGCAGGAGTTCGGCTCAAAAAGTCCACCAGATGATCCTTCTGGTGGCTCGAGTGAGCAACTGCAGCAGTCACTCTGAGGAGTGCTGGACGGCTGAACTTGACTGCGTGCCCACTCCACCATCCGCCGTAGACAATCGAAGTCGGGGTAAGTTGTTTGCTTGCGAACTGAAGACCAAGCAATATGATATGATGCAAGCAACCTTAGCTTTCGGTCGGAGGCAAGGATTAGAGTCGGCACCGGTTCAGTCCCGAACCGGACCGTACAGGATCGGACTATATTTCAAGTCTGGGTTTCACTCAGAAATGATTCGGTTTAAACTTTTATAAATATTTTGGTTTTTGATTGATCCGGTAGATGATCCTTAAGCGGGTCGGTTCCATAGTTTCAAGAGTTTTGTATTATAATTTAACCATACATTTTTATCATACTAAACATAAATTATAAATTATAAATTGAATACTCACTAGTATCAAGTGAATTATGTTATAATCAAATAAAACTTAAAGAATTACTAAAAGTATACATTTCTAAATATTTTTTTAATGGTTAAGTTTATAAATGATCTAGACCGGTTTAATTGTTCTTTTAAATAATTCGATTCAGAAACAGTTTGGTTCAAAGATTTTGGAGCAGCTTCGTTCATAAATGGTTTAGTTTGAGATTTTAAGAACAAGCTGGTCTCAGTTTGATTTAATTCCATGTAAAAATAGGAATAGGACAAGCGGAGTTATCGGTATAAAAGTCTGATGGCATGATTCTCACCAGCGGAGGTTTTGGATAGAACCCGGCTTCGGTTCAATTTCTGACCGGATGATACGATATCAAACAGAAATTGTTCAAATCGGACGGTCTGAAACGGTTAGATTTTACACGAAATGTTTTTGAAAAGTTGTATTGCAGTAGGCGATGCTATTTCATATGCACCTGTTGTATGTAGGAGTATTGACTTATTAGTATGTGATTTATAAGGACGGTAGATGATTTTAGAGTTATTGATAGCAGAGCTTAACCCCGATGTTCTTCTTCTCTTCGAGACAATAGTTGTTTGGTCCTTCGGGTCCTTCTTTCCCTTGTCAGGCTTGATGAGTTTTTTCCATCCGTTGGCTATTCATTGCGTCGAGTGTTCTACTTTTGGATTGTTCGTTATTCAAGTAGATGATCTCTAAACGGTTAGGTTCTATAATTTCAAAAAAGAATTTATAATTTGATGATAATTAATATTTATCATTATAAATCTAGAATATATAATTATTTTGGTAAATTAAATACTATAATATCATGTTAATTGTGTTATAATGAAACAAAATCTGAAATTTGATTAACAAAAACTCATTGATAATGCAGTTCAAGGGATTTTTTAACGTTTCAATTCATAAACGGTTTGGTTCGATTCAGAAATAATTAGGTTCAAATATTTTTGAAAAAGATTTAGTCACACAAATGACCTAGTTCATAATTCTGAAAACGAATTGGTCTTAGTTCATGTCGGTTCAAAACGGTCAGGTTTGGGGCCGTCGGATCGGCTGCTAGTTTTTGGACGATTGTGAATTTCCCTTGCTTTTCTTCTGGTTCTGTTTGCTTGAGAAAAGGAAATTTGTTGATCATATAAAAAATAATATATTGGAAAGAGAAAGAACTAGTGTGTGGCATATATCTTAGAACGGTCTTCATGTGATACTATTAACTTCTAACATGTTAAAATCTGAATTGGACACATAATCACTTATGGGACAGATTGGTGTGTTGGTAACCTGCCGGGTCTAGAGGCTCATCTGTGTGAGCCAATAAGCATTCCCAATCGCCTTTCAGGATTTATTGCTGAGAGGACAACCGTAGTTTGTAGATTTAAAATATAATGTCACGATTGGTGGAGTTTTCTTTTGGTCGAGGCAAAAAATGACCCAGCCATCTGATGTCTTTTAACTTAGTTCTTCTACATTATATTAGATTGGTACCGTTGCACATATGATTGTAAACTGGTACAAGAATTTAGAAAAGACCAGCCAAGTATAGAAAATAAAACGTCAGCCGTAACCCATGTTTTAGGTTATAGAGTGTAAAACATCACGTGGAGATATAACATGATATTAATAAATAATTTTTAAATTTTATTGTACAACCATCTGGAACAATGACCACCACTTCAGTTTAGACGTAGGAGGGCATGAGCTCGAATCTCTCGTCTCTACTATAAGATTCTCCAAATGACAGTTTGGAGAATTCAGTATTTTTCAAATTGGAACTGGATTTAATTTCTGAAGTTATAGATATGTTCACTATTGATTTTGGACCAAGCGAAAAAAACGTATGATCGGTTAAGCTTTAAAAGATTAATTTCTTAAAAGAAATAACATCCAAATACAAAGATCGAAAGAACATGGGTGAATAAGCAAACATGCATGAAAGTGAATTAGAAAAAAGCAAAGTCTTGGCTCCATGAGGAGAATATAATTATTTTTACTGAAATCATTCTAGACACAAAAACTGCAGACAATAATATCCTTCACCACGGCCTTGTACAGTGAATTTCATTTTCTCTTATCAGAAAATATGTAAGTGTTATAAAAATATATTTTACTAAGTTATTATAGAAAATCAAATTAATTCATAAATGTTATATGTTAATAAGTCCTGGAGTAGCCAACTCATCTGGAGAAAACCCATAAGTGAAAAACGGGCTGCTGCACTCCTGGTATATAGATCCGAAGCAGTAATTGTAAAGCAACGCTGTTTACCGAGGACATTAAATAACGTTCTAACCCTTCCCGCTGGAAGGGTTAGAACGTTATTTAATGTATACCCATATTCACTGAAGTGTACATTGGGTGAATATCCTCCTTCTTTTTGTACACTGGAGTGTACAAAAAGGAGAGAAAAGAGAAGTGAAGAGTTAGAGGGATCTCATATAATTCACGTGTCGTTAGACCTCACGAGTACCACACAAGATTTGTCAAAAATTCAAACGAAACAACATTCGATATAGTGAACAAACTGAGCTCAAGTGAATATATACATCCAAAGTGCAGGAACGCCAAGGAGAGAGAAGAGTCCAAGCAACAAGATAGGTGGCAAAATACAATGATCGGATGAGGGAGAAATGGACGGATGACAAGCTATGTTAAGCATGCATATTCACTGAAAGATATCGCTTACCAAATGAAGATTACTTTGTGGCTAATAATCAATAATAATAAAAGATTGGATTAGTTCACAAGAGACATTACGGGAAAAAAATTTGATCATTTGACTGATTGGTTGACTGATTTAACTTCTGCACATGTTTTGACGTTATCATAAAACTGACCTTCTCTAACTAAAAAGATCATTCTTAGCGGCTTTAATTTATGGTCTAATTATTCCAAAAGAATAGATCGTCAAAAATTAAAGCACGTGAATATTTCTCTCTTCCTAACTTGTGAAAGGTGAATATGCAAGCAAATCTAAGAGTGATTATTCACGTTTTATACAAATGGTTATAACAAGGTGATAGAGTTGCAATAACATTGAGAGGCGATGCATTTGCTTGAGAATTGTTGTGATTATCCACATGTTACATCAAAGTGAAAGAAGTTTCGCTTGTAGAAGAAAATAAGTTCATCTATCTTTTTGGCTTTTGTCTTCTTCTGAATTGTGCAAAATCATAGTTTAATAACAGTTAATGATTAGGAAACAGAGAACGTTTACCACTTAGATTTATCTTCTCCAAAATGATTCGAACCTCTTACCAGTTCACTCCATATGGTACGATTTATTGTTTGGTCCTTCGTACGTAGGAATCTTATTCAAATGAAGTTTGGTTTTGGATTTATATGTTGATCCGATATTATACATACAAACATATACAAATTCTATATTCAAGACTATTAATTTATGGTTTCTTATCTAATACGTTCTTAATGCCAAAAGCAATGAGACGAATAATGAGTGTGTAAATGAATCTCTAGCTTCTAGATTTATCATTAATTCCATAAATACTTGAAACACTTGAGTTGGTGTCAAAACTAAAGATAAATAAAAAATATCTATAATTATTTCACTGGATTCTATCGGTTGTCCTTATAAATGGTCTCCATAAGAAGATTTAGTAAGGTTATTGAGCATCATGGTGAATCAGCAATATTAACCAAATGATGGCCATATCATGCATGGAAAAATGTCAACGACAAATGAGCTATGACTGGTACTAGATGAGAACTGAAAATTATTTCATTCACAGAAAGAGTCACGGTAGCTCCATCATACATTGCTTAAATTATATAGTTTATGATGCACAAGTCACTCCAAATAAAACTCTACAAAATATTCAGGCTATGTTTTGGAGCTCTATCTAAACCAACTGTAATGTTGATTTAAAAATCCTAGCAGAGACTTCTCTTCATATCTGGACAAACTTTATGTGATGACTATCCATACTGAGGATTAAATGTAGTTGATTCCACTACACAAATCAAAGCCACCTATGTAAAACGAGTAGTTCAGGTATTATTTAATGAATCCAAGCATTGTTTATGTCTTTTCCCAATATTTATCTTTAACATCTAATAGATCACATCATAATGGTACACCTAACAATAGTACAGTTGATGAGACCTCAGCTTAATAGCTTGGAAAGTATTAATCTAATACTTTTGTCACATATTTTGTTACTTGAAGATGGAATCATTTGGTTTAATCGCTTCATCAAGATGATAAAGATGAGATGTTTGTAATACTTTGTATAGATAAACTCGGAAATTGTACCTTTATGAGATCTTCAAAATAACACCGGTTTTGCAAAGTAATTCTTATTACCAAACCTAGAAAGAGCAAAAAGACCGAGAAACTTGTTTCCAAGTGAGGATGTGTTTTTTTACATGGATATCCTTTATAAATGACATTCAAACTTGGATATATATCACATTTTCAAATTTACTTGGAGGGTCTCCTTTCTAACTTTGACCGATATTATTCTCTTACATACTATGCAATGACGGACAAAAGCATTCTCAATGTTTTGACAAAACTTTTGAAGTTCCTCTGAAACAAGGTCTCATGTGATGATAATTTCATGTAGATGTTTTATATCATGCGTGATAATTGTTACTTTTTACCGAAACTCTTTCACTCCTCTTCAACTTAGTATGTTAGAGCATAGTGTGGAGCAGCGTTTAGTTCAATTTCGGTTCGAATTCCTAAGCTTACAAGCAGACTCGAGAGGACTAAAGGAGAGATAGACATGAATGAGGATATTCACCCATGTACACTTCGAAATGTACATGGGTGTACATTAATTAATGTTCTAATCCTTCTGACGAGAAGCGTTAGAATATTAATTAATATCTTTTTAGAAATGACACGATTTAACAATTAGTGCTTTGGACTTATCTTCTCAGCAATGCATCAGTCCAGAATCCACTTAAGTTATATCTTGATGAGTTGGTTATTCTAAGAATGATTAACATATATCACTTAGAAATTAATATAAATTTGTAATAATTTATTATAATATATTTGTATAATATTTAGATGTTTTCTGATAAGAAAAAAGAAATTCATCGTACAAGGCTGTGGGGAAGGATATTAGCAAACACTAGAGAGAGAACGTACTAGACGGAAGAGAAGACAAGTCCTCGTGGTCGGGAGAGAACTTGTGACATATAGGAGAAACAATTTAATCTTAGTACGAAGAGAGCAAGCATTGTGATCGGTCCATCTCCAAAAAGGGTGCTGCAAATCGAAGCGGACGCTAACGGACGTTAGAGGTATTGCTTGATCCTCGTTTTGATGGAATGTTAGACTACTAGTCTTTTCCAAATCTTGAATCGGTTGTTTAGAATAATAGAACCAAAAAGAGATAACTCCGTTATTTCCGTAACTCAATCAAGAGCTCCACCGTTGGTCAGGAGGCAATCAGTTAGGATAACCTCGATCAACATTTGGTACATCATTCAACCCTTCAACCCCGAGTATTACTACAAGTGGTCCGGGTGACCAAAAATACTTTTATTTTCTGAGCTTGTTTTTAGAGAACTCTGAGATTTAATCGTTATGGTGAAAATATTTGGTGGTTATTTAGTCATCTCAACTTGGAATCTGTTGAATATAAAATCAGTTTGAAGCTATTCATCATCTTTACAAGAGATGATTCATCTCAAGGCAAACTAGTTAAGCACTGAGTGAGAAATATTAAGATGAAGATTTTGAAGTTTTTTGGAGTATGAGAGAATCTTTTTCAGACTCAAACAACACTGAAAAAGGAATATTTTTATTCATGCTTTTATACTCTTACTCGAGGTTTAACTACATATCTCGCACATTTGAATGAGATATTTTCAAGATCCACGAAACTAGCAGTCCATCCCAAATCAAACTGTCTTACTTGGAGCCAAACTGAAGCAATACCGAACCCTTCTGAACTTAACCATTTATGACCTAGTATCTGAATCAAATCATTTTCTGGAAACAGTTAAAATTTTTCTTCAATTGCATTATCATCACTTTTTATCAATTTTTATATTTTGTTTGATTATAACACAAATAATATACTATGTGAATATTTAATTTACCACTATTTACCATTATAATATATATTTATATGATCAAAAATATTTATTGTCAAATTCTGTGGTTTTGTTTTGAGAATATACAATCAAAGGAGCATCTATGTTGGAGTTGAACCGTTTAAAAACCATTCATGTGAAAACTGAAACATTTCAAAATAAAACTATTTAAAAATTTGTTGAAAGTTGACAGCGTGAGCTCTCAAACGTAAATCCATTACGAGATATACGTATTTTCTAGAATAAAAATTACAAATAACATCAAATCGTGTGTGGACATGACATTGGTAATGATCATATATGCTCATAAAGTACAAGTAACGTGACGAGGAGGACTGTCTAATATGTCTAAGATTTTGGAATATAAAATCTTCCCTTGTTTGTATTTTTTCAATATAAAATTTCTCTTCTTGTGCATTTGGAATGTTTTTATGTATAATACACTATACTTTGCAAGCTAACATATTTCATATTTATTAAATAGATTAAATTTCATCAATTATGATTTTTAATATATTATGTTGATATACTATTATTTCAAATACTATTTATTGAGACCTCATGTAAACTATTTCATCTTGTGGAGATTTTGTTTTCTTTTCGTTTTGCAAGCCATGATCTTAGTTGTGCCTCTCGATATTGATCGATGGACTGAGAAGCTATTCCCTCAAGTGACTTGTATTAGAAAAAACACGCATGATGCAATGAACATCCAACTGATGAAAAGATCCCATCAAGCGAAAAATAGACCTCAAGGACCAAACAACTCACGTCTTAAAGGGAGGAAGAACATCGAGGCTAAGCCTCGCTATCAAAAGCTCTTAAGTAACCTATCGCTCTTAAAATATCACACACCGATCAATCAAAACTCTTGCATACAACAAATACACATGAAGTAGCATCGCTTATTATAGTTGCGCTCTTGTTGATCACATCTACTAAAGCTCTTTGTAGGACAATGGAAATTCATTGTCTAAAAGAGATAGTGCAAAAAGAAAGAGAAAGTGATACGCTTGGCATCTCTTATGATAAACTAGGACAGAATCTCGAATAAAATGATCGAACTCTAAGACAATCGACCCATATGTCTCCAAGGCTAAGAGAAGAAACGATGTCCCTCTTGCATACCTTTATACTTGACCACTTTTGTTGCTGTTGCTATGCTTGCAACTCATCTTGAAGGATGGGTGATCACTTATGTTGCCATCGAGTCTCTTGTCAGATCTATGTCAACTACATCTATCACTAAGACATCATATATAGGTCAACTCTCATTAACTCTCTCTTTTGAAAGATATATCAACACTTTTTCTACATCAATAAATAGATGTCATTGTGCTTTTCAATGTTTGAAAATAACATCGTAAGTGTTCGTAAATCATCGCAAACTAACTTTCCGAAGATAGATACAAAACTTTATACAAACTTGGACAAACAATGATTTATTAAGACATAATAGTTCCTCAAACTGATAATCTTTACCTTCAAATGATGAAAGATCACTTGATGAGAAGAAAAAAAACACAACAAAATGAAACATGTTATAGACAAAAGATGTAATATTCTTACGAACACTACTATATTTTTCAACTTGATCTAACATCTTTCAAGATCATATAAGAACAAAAGATGAAATGACACGTGTTAAACGTTCATTTTTATCTCGTGCAACTTGTAATTATCCTTCTTGTCTTTTCTCCGATCATCAACCCAAAATCTCTGAAAACCATATTTTCTTAAAAAATAAAAAAATTGGAATTATTTCAAGTATAAATATATTTTTAATAAATAAAAATATTATTTCTTAAAAATTAGTATAATTAAATTTCTATGTTATATCTTCTCTTAACATGATTAGTACAATTTAAGATTGTGTTGTGTGTTAAGATTTGGATTATAATTCTTGGTGAAACTTTGTTGATGACTTATTGCTCGTTTATAGTCAAATGGATCATCACTTAGAGTTTGGATTAAGGTACATATAGATTCTTAAATCGGTTCATTCTGATCAAAATATCGAAGAATAAGTTACATGTCAAGTGCCAAATTTAACATTAGTTTTTCCTTGTAACAAAAATTATATTTTTTAGAAACTAATGTGATAAATCTAAAAATAATGTGAAAATTTATGTTGAGATGATGCTATGTATCATAGCCGTGACAACAAATTATGTTTCATAGGTTGATCTAAACTATGAACTTTGAGTATATAATTAGTTTACATATGTTAGATAATGTAAAGTGCTATTTTAGAAGTTCATAATTTAGATCAAACTTGATATTTCTTATAACATACAAATGTTAAAATAGTAAAAAATATATTAAAATCCAGTATATCATATATATTTATTTTAAAATATGAGTGAAAATAAAATAAAATAAAAATATTTAGAAGCAATAGCTTTTTAAAAATTTTACAAAAATCTATTAAAAATAATCTCTTTTTACTTTCACATGTAATGAAAAAAACATTAAATCTCTCATATGAGTATACTTTAATTACTTTATTTGAATGCATACAAAGATTAAAATGGTGAAATATTGTCGTGTCTGGATCGGCTCTATCTGAAAATCAAATTACGATACTTAGCATTATCGCTCTAAAGATCTCACATGACTCAAAATGAACTTTTTACACAACTTTTGAGTCTCCTCGTTCATAGTATCAAGTGATAGAGCTCATTGTTAGCTTCCCATGGACACTTCATCTACTTCATTTGGACGCTTCATGATGAAATTATGAGGTTCAAAATCTGATTCTTTTGGAGGTTGAGCAACTGAGAAAAGGTTTACAAGCTACTGAGTTACTCAAGGAGTTTGAGAAATAGTTTTCTCAGTTGACTAGGATGGAGAAGTTGACGTTGCAGTCCTACAAGACAGAGTTATTTCTTCAAGCTATAGATGAGAAAATGCAAGAGAAGCTGGAAGTCATTCAAGAGGATCGAGAGGAAGATGGATTGATCAATAGTTGGAAGAAAGTTGAGGAAACTGTTGGTCTGCTTACCAAGAGAGAGCGAAGACGAGAGACGGTTCTTATCATGAGACCATCACCAGCACCGATTGCTGTAACATGCTCCTGTTGTTCTAGTTGTCTACACACCTCTAGTATCTTCGAAGAAGGATGATTCAAACTTTGAAGATATCATGCGTGGAATGCAAGACTTGCATATCAAGCTCACAAGACTAGAGGAGCAAGGGTCTACAAGCCACGAACAGCCCTTTCGCACATCAACCAAATGTCAGATTTCAAGTAAACAACAAACTATCACCAGCGATCAAAATTTGATCTTACCAGCGATCAAACAATCACTTTGCTAATACACCAAGCGAAACGCAAATCACCTCCACTCCACAAATTGAAGGTATCATCAATCTGTGACCATCCAAAAATATCATCGGCAGAAAATCTGTGATCTGATTTCTCTCAATCAAAACTTCACGAAGCACTTTTCTCGAGTAATCTGAGAACACATGCATAAACACTTGCCAACCAACACCAGATCACTCACGAATCAAGCTAGACCAACTTTGTGCTCGTAGAGAATCTAAGTTTTACTCACTAAGCGCATCTATCATAGCTAGGAGCTTGAAGACTCAACTCGAGAAAAGTGAGACTACAAGCTCCAACTCGAAATATGCTCCTTGGTGATCTCAACCCAAGAAACTCTACTAACGATAGTAACGGCACTACCGGAACTAACGGCACTAACGACGAGTGCCACTTCGCTCGACTGAACTAACAACTGATAAAAATGATGTGACCGACATCAGCGTCATGAGTGAAATTTGAAAGAGAGCGTGAGTTCTTGTCATCTATTTTATCGTCTTACATCTCCAACATCGCTTTGGAATGAGAGATCCACGAGTTTGGGTTAAATTGGAGAATACGTGAAAACTAGAAATGAAGGTGTCTGGGATTGTGCACGTCCTTACCAAAAGTTAAGCCATTTGGTGACGTGTAAGATGGAGACGTCTGACAAGGGAGCAGAGAGCGAGTCATCGAGAACGCAAATGAAAGGAGTTCAGATGATCAACGTTCTTTTCTTATCCTGCTCCTAGTCAAGTTCGAGAGTCCTATTAGGTTGAAGGTTCCTACTCCGATGCTTGTGTTACTATCACCTATTTGCTCGACGTCCACTAATCCTTGAAGGCAAATTTATGTCCCTCAAAGATTGACGAGGGATTTATTTTGACACGGTGTGTACCGTACTGGTAACTCAATTCGAATAGCTAAGGTTTACGAATACCTCAATGCCCATTACTTTTTTCATTTGCTCTTTGGCATGTGAAATCATCTTCTAAACTGTCAGAATGTAATATGTCTAATATAGTGTAATGTAATCACTAATTTTTCACTAAGTCGTGTGAAAGATTCAATGGTCACATTCTATACTCAATTTAGTATTAAATTCTTTTCAACGTGAAAACTTTTATGTATCCGCAAAATCATATTATCAACTCGAACAGAAACGTCTTACACTTTATACACAATAAATTAGCACTCCGCGAAGGGTTTTGCACGATTTGAGTTACCAGCACGGTAGTTGTTGTCTTTTTGGTAATTTTCTGACTCATGCGATATGATGCTAGAATGAGGACCATCTCCAAGTATGCCAGACAGATGACTAAATGACGTACGAGAGGAGTTTTTTCTGAGAGTTGGCGGGATGGAAGGTATGGTTATGGGATTGGTATCAAGAGAGTTCGGAATGCACCGCCATGGTGACCGACCGGAATTTGTCAGACTACTTCCTCGACAGGGCGTATGATCCTTCCATGTTCGCTTCTCATCTTGAGAGAATATTGAACGTGCCTCATGTAGCCGATTCATGATATGTCGTAGAAGAGACAAGATGGTTTCTCTCCCGTCTCTCCTACGGTCTGTCCTTCACTGTAATGTTGTAGACAAGAATCAAACCTTGTTCCATATCCTATGTACAAAGATATAGGAAAAGATTGTATAGAAATCATTTAGCTTGTTGAGTGTTCACTAGAGGATCTTTTAAATGCGATTAGTGAAGTTTTCCAGGAAGGAGCTCTCTGTGACAACTACTAAGTCTTGTTTCATATCAAACATACTTGACTATGTTCTGAGTGATCTTATCTTAGGGTTTGTGCGAGCAATGAGCAAAAAGTTTTTTTCTTTTGGTCGTCGTTCTAATCTTTCTATTGTCTAAGATCATTTATCCATAATATTATTCGTGCGTGCGTCAAAAATATTCTATTGGATGAGACAAATTTTAACTCGGAATAGATGCTAATAATGAACATCACTAAAAACAAAATTTTTCATAAGATCGTGAATTTGAAGAAATTCATTTTCTCTTTTTGTAATCAAATTTAAAATCAACTTTTAGAAAAGAAATACATGAACTTTGAGAAATTCCTTCTTTCTATTTTTTGACTTCTTGAGCATTATCGTAAACGAGCGCTCGAGAAGGACATGGTATCGTTGACGAAAACCAAAACTAACGTTCTCCAAGATAAGATGAGAAAACTTGATAAAGAGAAGACACGATTTTATGCCTTTGACATGTCTTTCGAAGAGTGGGACTCCGAGATAAGGTATGACCTTGACATGCCCTTCGTCAAATTGATTACACAGGAACTTTTGTGTGAAGTTCAATTAATTGTAATATAGCGGAGGAGTTTGTAACAATTTAGAACAAAATATGATATCATCGTGAAATCTTGTTTTTAAATTGGTGTCTCGAAAAAAAGAGTAAAAAAGTAAAAAGAATGAATTTTTCAAAATTAATGTATTTCTTTTCTAAAAGTTGATTTTAAATTTGATTACAGAAAAAGAAAATGAATTTCTTCGAATTCTCGATCTTATGAAAAATTTTGTTTTTAATGATGTTCATTGTTAACATCTATTCGAGTTAAAATTTGTCTCATCCAATAGAATATTTTTGATACCGCTCGTTTACGATAATGCTCGAGAAAGATATGCTATCGTTGGCCAAAGCCAAAACTAGCATTCTCCAACTTTCAGCTTCAACAACTTTCAGCTTCGAAGACTTTCATAATTTCATTGACGTTCTCATTCGCATCGTCACTTCCACTTTGTCGCTTCAGGTGGTCTTTTAAAATAGGAACCAAATCGAAATTATACCCCTAAATCGAAACCGTCGAGTAGCTTCCTTTTACCCAAAAAAGGGCCGTGTAAAAAAGCATTTTTTGAGTAAAAGAAAGCTACTCGACGATTTCGATTTGAAGATATATTTCGATTTGATTTCTATTTTAGAAAGCCACTTGAAGCGACAAAGCGGAAGTGACGATGCGATGTTTCTTCTGCGTTTAGACCTCATGCGGCGAAAGAGACTACCGAAGAGAACCATGAAATCCCCCAGAACCTTAATTTTCAAAAGCCGATTGAGAAAGAAGAGGCCGGTGGTGCCGCAGATGACCATGATCATGTTGTGATCATGTTCATTCGGTGGCAAAGACGCGAACCCGGCGGCAGCAAATGATCCGAGTACCAAGAGGACGAAGATGAGAAGAAGGAATGATGTGAGGGCCAGCCATTGCCGAATGCTTCTGAACGTGTTGTTGATATAGACGTCGGACATGGGCAGAACCGTGTCCGCTCCGACCAGGACCGTGACCAAGGAGCAAAAGAAGGAGAGATTGTTGAAAGCCCAAAAGATTTGTAGGTCCAATGCAAAGGAGTATAACCGCAACAATCGACCGAATTCGAGTCGACGACTGCACTAGCACAGAGTCTCCACGGCCGCAAGTCATGTGCGTGGCCGACCGTCTGAAGTAGTCTACATAATTGACATAGTGTCCAAAAGCTTTTGAATCCAATAGCCTGCCGACGACCTTGCTGAAGCCTCTCAACACTCCATACTGCAGCGGGGTCATCCACATGTCGTCGCGAAAGTCCCAATCACGAGGTGGGGAATGATTGCTGTCGTCGTACCACTTCATCAGAAGATCGACCATGTCAAAGTCTTCTGCGAATACGGCAATGTGGAGAGCAGTCCAGCCATTCCTCGTCCGGACGTGCAGGCCTAGGGAAGGGGAAGTAGAGTAGATGCGAGAGAATAGTCTGACGATCTCCAGATCGCCGCTCATGACCGCTCTGTGAAGTGCCGTGTACTGATCGGCGTCTCTCGCACAATAAACTAGACTTCGATGCGGAGAGCTGGCCATGAATTGTAATACAAGGCCCACGGGCCCTAAATGTGAACAACCATAAGAACGCTTTCTGCAGCCATAGTTGCGCAGGCACAAGTTCACCCCACTGATTAATAAACTCCAGCAAATTCCCTCCACTCAACGAGGCACGGAATTTACTCATAAGCACATTCCAGCCTTTGGGCTGGAATGTGCTTATGGGCAAAGGATGGAATGTGCTTATGGGGCTACTGCTGCCGGGGTTAGCATCCACGTTCGCTGCAGCCATATTTTGCGCCATGCTCAGACACCAGCCCTGCTCTCAGATGTCTTCCTCCAGTTTGTTTGGGGCTGTTTCTTGCTGCAAGTCATCGAGCGGATACATAAGCAAACTATGTGGGCTGGCTGGCCTGATTGAGAGCTGAAACCAGCGAGTAGAAGACCCCAGTGGGCGACAGTAAAAGCTTGAAGCTTGTAGTGTGATCCTCCTCACTCAAGAATTTCATCCCGGCAGCACAATATGATGCCGCTTCTGCTGTACACTTAATGAAAGTCTGTCCGAAAGGATCATGTCGCCGTGCGCGCCGTTCAGTATGATGTTGAGCAGAGCAGCCATTTCCCCGACCTTAGCTGAAGCTAGTCTATGAATGGCCTTTTCAAAGGACATTCTAATTAGCAGCTGCTATAGAAAACAAGGAGAGTTTGAATTGTCGATGTGATTGTTTTAGAAACAGCATGAAGCTCTTCAGTACGAGTAGTCAGCCCTTCACATGTCCGAAGAAGGTTTTCACAACCCTACTACTCATTTTACTACCGTGCAAAGCAAATTTGTACACAATCTGCTATGAGTGTAAACTTCACCTATTGACTGGAAACAGAAGCCTGTCCCACTTCTTCTCTGTCACACGATAAAATGTATCTACATAAGTGTACTTGCGCTATTCCCCGCATGGTTCGATAACGATAGTATGGACACGATATCTTTCAGTATGACCAACATGAAGCACGGCACAAACAAAGGAAACACGACAGTGAGATCACACTATCGAACAACTCTGTGTTCGAGATAGAACTATCACATCTCGATTTCTCACTCTCTCATCTCAAGTATAACGAAAGCAATAACGATTAAATAAGAAAAACAATAACCATATTACTAACTAAATAATTAATGATATGGTTACTATTCCTCTTCCTACATCATTGGTACTTTTTAGCCGTTTGGGTACTTTTTAGCCGCTGCATGTAACAGTCTATAATGTTTTTCTTCATCTCATCAATTTAATTTTCTCATCCCTTCACAAAACATGCTTATTCTAGAAAAAATTTAAAAAGATAAAAGGATCTGCACAAACCTTCATCACTCTTTCCCCTCTCCTCACGTCTCTTTCATCTTCGGGCGAACTCACGTGCTAGTTTCTCGGGCGCTTATGTTAATAAATTCAACCGTAATTTGGGCTACCACGACTCCCAATGGATAACAGTCTCGCATATATATGCAGTGAACGTCAAGCTGTTGCAGGTCTTTCGAGAGCCCGCAATTCATGAATTTGTTTCGTTCTGCACTGCGGGTGCCTAGTGGTTACCAGACCAATGGACATGATCAGATGTATTCTTGGACGGATCAGTTTTCTGGCTTGGCTCCGAAGAGCTGTACGCATAGTTCGAATCAGCTTCGTTCATTTGGGGAAAGGATCCTCATTTCCGTCCAAGAATATCGCATGCGACCGTGTAAAGTAAGTACATGCTCAGTCAGCCAAGAGATGTATCGTCAAACTGGATGAACCAGATCAGAAACTCTAGTCCGAAACACTGGTTGTCATCATCGCATGTTCCCTGCATGGAACTAGGTTTCTTCTGGTTTTCAAACAGCAACGTTTCAATACCAACTACCAGCTAGTAAGGTACGGATCTCTATACCCAGCTCGTTCCTCTACTCACTCTACAATGCAAATCATCCCTCAAGAACTATTGAGGTGGACAAGCTCAGTGCATACCAGTTATCATTCATGGAATTTTCAGCAGCAGAACTGGCTATTTAACTGGCGTATATCTCCTCATCGCTTGTCCAATTCTTATAACACGACCATAGATTAGCCC
Source organism: Asterella californica (assembly GCA_036924285.1). Classification (NCBI taxonomy): domain Eukaryota; kingdom Viridiplantae; phylum Streptophyta; class Marchantiopsida; order Marchantiales; family Aytoniaceae; genus Asterella; species Asterella californica. The sequence continues at coordinate 25,744,133 of JAYKYS010000006.1, read as the reverse complement.
AGTTCCACAAGAAGGACAAATGATATAGAGCGCACAGAATACGGAGAAAGGAAAGAAGGCACCAGAGGTTCCCCAAAAATCCTGAACACTCCTGGGGACGAAACTGGGGCCAGACTTGGAAGAATAACGAGTACAACCATCGATACCTATATCCACGAACGATCGAGCCGCGAGATCTTAGAAACGCGCTTGAATGTGCAAAAACGTCTGGAAAGATTAACGCGTCTGATGTACACGTTTTTCTCACGGCGAACATGCGAAGAGCGCTAATCTTCACAGACATTTCCACAATCTTCATTAGCACGAGAACGGAACCTTTGCATCCGCCTCAATCTACAACGTACGCTGCACACTGCACACTGACTCTAAGACTACTTGCTCAGGTATGCTGCGACTAATGATTCTCTCTTCCCTGAAGAAGCACCCAAGTGCCAAAGCTACCAATCGTCCCCTCTCAAACATGCTCCCACTCACAGCACACCTCGACGGAACATGATGGAGAGACTCAGGTAGACCAATTCCACAGGGGAGGCTTTTGTACGAAAAACCCATCTGTTATGGTGCTTGAAACTAGGGTTTGAGCGCCGAGCGCGCCAAGCGAAGGAGTTCGGTCGAAAACGTCGACCAGACGATCCTTCTGGTGGCTCGAGTGAGCTACTGCAGCAGTCACGCTGAGGAGCCTTGGAAGGCTTGGACCTCACTATTCCACCGACTGCGTGCCTACTCCACCATCCACCGTACGACAATCAAAAGTCCGGTGTGGTTGTTGGCTTGCGAACTGAAGCACGGAGATAATAGTCGATGATTAGGTCAAAGAGAACCACGTTGATTTTACCTTCCCCAAAGCAATTAGAAACTTCGTACCACTTCCCTGTCCACTCCACTTGTGGGAAAGAAAAAAACAAAAGAAAGAAAAAAAAGAAAAAAAAAAAAAAAACGCGACCCAATGAATGACTCCACTTGTGGGCATGGTTTGGTACGCAGGCAAGAATCTTGTAGATTCGGGAATCTGTGCGTTGTTCCTCCAAGGGTCCTGTCCAACAAGAGCCAGAAGGGGGCAGTTTCGATTTCAGTTTCTCGAGGAAAGCGTGGGATGTGGAAGGTGTTAGAATGGTGAACAAGAAAGGACAGAAAGGGCAACGGAGCTTCAGTGATTACAATGCCACGAACTATTTAATCACTGCGGACAGCGCTGTCACTGACACCGAGATCAAGGAGACCAAGAGAGAGAAGCGTTCGGCAGCGAGGAATGGCGCGCAAGAAGAGAAGAGTGAGGCAGGAGAGTCCGCCGTGAAAGATAAGCACGCCTTGTATCAACGAGCTGTGCAGTCGCCCAAGGGAGACATCAGTTACTTGCAGAAGTTTTTCCTGAGGTACGTCGGCGGACGAACTCCTCTTCACCTTCGAGAGGACTTCTGCGGCACTGCGCTCATTTGTACACAATGGGTCCGTGGTGACTCTCGCCGCACTGCCGTGGGCCTGGATCTGGACGAAGAAGCACTGGGATGGGGTCTGCAAAACAACATTTGCAAAGCGGGTTTCGACGTGTACACTCGAGTCCATCTGTTCAGTGGAAATGTCCTGAATGACATCTCCAAGGCTTCAAAGTTGGAAGCGGACGCAGCTGTAGTTGCCCAGCCGACGGAGAGCTTGGGAGACCCGGCGGTGAACGACAGTGAAGAGGATGAATGCAGTGAGGAGTTGGTGCAAGCACCGGATGGGCGTGTCGTCGCACCGATGCAGAAGCTACCAGGTGCCGACATGGTCTGTGCGTTCAATTATAGCTGCTGTTGTCTGCAGAAACGTGCCGATCTGGTCAATTACTTCCGGCAGGCGGTAAGTTGTATCAGTCGTGATGGAGGAATTTTTGCTATGGACTTGTATGGAGGCACATCTTCGGAATGTGCATTGAAGCTCCGTCGCCGGTTTGAGACATTCTCGTATACTTGGGAGCAAGAAGAGTTCGACATTATCAACCGAACGACAAGAATCAGCCTCCATTTCCGATTGAATAACAACCAAGGGGTGATACGCCATGCTTTTTCTTATTACTGGCGATTGTGGACTCTTCCAGAAGTTAAGGAGTGTCTTCTGGAAGCGGGCTTCGCATCGGTGCACTTTTGGGTCAAACAGATGTCGGACACTGGAGAAAGAGATGATGATGATGATGAAGCTGCTGAAACTGATTCTCAAACCAAGTACGAGGAAGTGACCACTTTCCTCCAAGAAGATGCGTGGAACGCCTACGTCGTAGCTGTGGCACCCCGAAAGTCCTTAATTTGTGACTGAATTAATCCGCGCGGCAGCGTGGTGGGCGTAACTTTGAACTCGAGCGGATGGAAGATTTGCGTCGACAAGGAAAATAAATAACGTGACCTATGTTTTCTCAGTGGAGAGTGACAGACATCTTGTCCTAGAGTACACGCGGAGGCATTGCTGAATTTGGTCCAACGCATTTTAACTGATGCAATTTTTTAATATGATCTTCCTCACTATCGACTACAATGTTCCCGACGTTGGAGCAGAATTCATCATGCTGTTGATCTACCATTGCTTGACAGATCTTGAAGGTCCAAACAGTTAATTTAAGTGGCCCTTGACGATCTGTCACGCAATGGTATATCAACTGTACGGTGACGACTATGTTCGAGAGAGTAGGCAGTGAAATGCACTGACAACATTATGCCAATATCGACAAGGCCGCACGTGACAGCCATCCTCAAGGGCATACACGATGTGAGTGCATATACGTACTCACTGAAGTCGCACAACTGTGGTTGGTATAACTGTATAACATGTACTAATCAACGAGAGCATGGTTGTAGTCATGATACTCATACATTTTCATGATAAATTGGGAAAGTAGTTTGGAGGCAACCGCACTTACTACTGCCAGACAAACTAAGGGCAGACTAAATCTATTCAGACCACGCCACGAATTTAACGCGGCTGTTGCGACCAGTCCCACCAGTGCCAATGACAGAATTTGGAGAACAGTTTCGAGTTTCTTGAAGTTGGCGACTGCACCCGAACATATCGTACATCTAGCAACGTGTGCAGAATGCCTGCACGGCAAGAGTAAGTGGAAACTTGATCAGATGAACATAAGAACTTCAAGATTAACACTAGTCCAGGGAGAACAGTTCACATGCGTTCCACGTACCTGTGAAGATCAACAGCCTAACCTAATATACACTGGACAATATTTCGGCAATGATAAAAAGCAAAAATCACCGATTTTGACCCTCGTTATTCACCCTCGCGTGGCGAGGCTAAGGCATGGAGAAGAAAATGGGACTGATCGCATCCACAAGGCTAAAATACCTGTCAAACAATATTCTCCTGGGTGGAGTCGGTGGTATAACAGCGGAAGATTTCTCTCCATAATCAACTTTACTTCGCGCAAAACGTCTGAACCACTTTCGGAACTCGATGACCCCCGTGTCCGCCAAAGCAGGTGTGAAGTAAAGCTTGTCTGTATCACCACCCAATTCCTGAAGTTTATGTTCCTGGACAATATTCGGAACGTTCATGTCATCCACGGAAGACAGGCTATCAGAGATCGGACGGATCGGCAAAGAGATACACATGAATGAACCAAAGGAAATGGGATCAACGAGAAGGGCTGTGAAGAATTACCAGCTTATGCAGCAGCAGGTGGTCAGAATCGATGACTGCCATGTGGCTATAGTGAGCAAACCAGCGCGGTGTTAACTTGTATATGATTCGGCCAAAGTTCCTGGGAAACGCCCAGATGACCTTGCTCTTTCCAGGAGCCACTGGTACACAGTAAAAGAGAGTTGAAATTCTTTTCTTGACATCATCTTCTTTGGACTTCTTCTTCGCGATGATCCACTGGCGAAACTGCAAAGCAAGAGGATGTCCTCTCGGCTGCAAGATCATACAATCACAAGGTCGTCAACTGATGAGATAAACAACCGATACCGTAACATGTATCCTCCTTAGTCATATACAACTGGAAAATGACTTCAATTCAACACCCAAGATCGAGGAAACAGGGAAAAGCAAATGCAGAACTAACAAGCCAGTTCTAAGCTGAAAGTTCAGATGGTCCTTTCGTTGGCCACTCACATACCGGCTTCGGAGGTCCTGGTTGGAAGTCCATTCTTGCTAAAGTAGGAGCATGGAATGTGAGGCTGAGTACTTCCTCCCTTTTGGCTTCAAAGCCCTGGATGTGTGAATCTACTATTTTGAGGCTTAAAGGCCTTGCTGAACTTCGATTCCCCTGTACAGGAACATATAGCTCAGGAACCCAGAACCCAGAACCTAGAAAATCTGACTAATAAGATAGCTTGCATCATGATGATCTTACTGCTGAATCCTAGAGAATGTACGGAAGATGCAGCCCGGGCAAGAACATAAGCCTCATAGAAGTCATGCCTGAAGCTTGTGATGCGCAAAAGGAACATGGGATGGATCCAACAAGTTTTCGACGAGAAATTCGTATCTGTACACAGACAGGAAAGGTGAACAAACTTGGCCTCAAAATTCTAACTTGCGTCCCGGGATCCTTCACATAAATGCCGTGAAAGTTGAAGCGCTGGTTCAAGACTGGACGAAATAAGAAATAAACATGGAAAAGGTTAGAGGAAGAAGCACAACTCGACATGACGCAACGTCTTACCAGCAACTTTGCAACGTCACAGCTCTCACCAACAAATTCATAGAGCGTAATTCCCAGACAGATAACTCAAAAGCTTCTCACTCTAAACTATCACGGCACCTCCTTTTGAGTAACTTGACCTTTTCAAACTTTACAGTGAGGATCGAAGTTCATACCCATAATTTAACTCAGTCATCCCAAGATCAAAGACAAAACTCGGATCGCTAAGCCACGGGACGAAGGGAGGAGGATTAGCAGCAGCTCGTTGTTCAGCACCCTGATCTCTATCCATCCAGACCCAGACCATGCCTTGATGCTCGATTGAGATATCGAGCATATATATATACACGTCGAGCATATATATCGAGCATATATATATACATATCGAGCATATATATATATACGTCACAGCTCTCACCAACAAATTCATAGAGCGTAATTCCCAGACAGATAACTCAAAAGCTTCTCACTCTAAACTATCACGGCACCTCCTTTTGAGTAACTTGACCTTTTCAAACTTTACAGTGAGGATCGAAGTTCATACCCATAATTTAACTCAGTCATCCCAAGATCAAAGACAAAACTCGGATCGCTAAGCCACGGGACGAAGGGAGGAGGATTAGCAGCAGCTCGTTGTTCAGCACCCTGATCTCTATCCATCCAGACCCAGACCATGCCTTGATGCTCGATTGAGATATAAACTTTGACACAGGCTCGCTTGTTATTCACCGCCTGCAGTTCATTGTTGTCAGCGTATGACGAGGAAGAAGCATCAGATGGTGTAGTGAGAAGTTGTTTCTCCGAGGTTTCCAGCAGCCCAACGATGCCCTAAAAAATCTACTTAACGTTCTAAAACCGAATATAACTTGGACCGCAGAATTCATGGGAAATATTTAACACTCACCTATGTTATAATATTGTGTACACTTATTATCTACAATACCGTAAGAGCTTATCTCAACCATTACCCCAGTGGTAGGGAGGGATACAATAACAATCTCGTCAGCTGTAGGTCTGCAATGAACATGATGAGCTAATGTACCTGTTCCCGACCCTGATCTAGCTGAGGAATCCAGGTGCAGGAACCACAAGAGTCGAAGGTCCAGCCATGATATGAGCACTGCAAATGACCACTCTCATGAATTCTTCCTTCTGAAAGAGGAGCCAACCTGTGAGGGCACACATCGTCAAACACCTGCCACCGATTCGCATTACGATCCCACCATATAACTAGGTCTCGGCCCAGGATAGTTTCCGCATAAGGTTGCTTCTTGTCCATGTGTTTCACAATACTCACTGGATACCATTGCTCTAACCAGTTGAAACTTCTTTCCTTCTCCTGTGTATCGGACTGTTCATTGGTGTCCCTAAAACCGTACGATGGCCCCTCGTTTTCTTTTTCAGACATAGCAACATCCAGCGTGCTAGCTCTAGGCCCGCTCCACTGTTTGCGTATTTGCCCCAACTGAACAGGTCGAACATGATGCAGAAGCTTGGAACTTCCCGACCGAGTAGAGAAAGCTGAAGGAGTTTTGAGTCGTAGCAATTTGGGACCTGCGCAAGGTGAGTGCAGAACCTCTATGTTGATCCAACCCCCGACCTGAGCGGCCACGCTATCCATTCTTCCTACGTAACAGACATACAAACTTAAGATTACCTCTTGCAATAGTTCGATTCAGTTGAAATCGTTAGCACGCAGGTACCTGACCAGCATAAGATTTCCCCTTGCAGTTTCTGGTTTTACTTTTCTCTTCCACTTCAAGCTGACGTTAGATAATGGCCGTGCTTCATGGGTAATTCAAGTCCAGACAAGATGCAAAACAAAAACGGAACGAAGTATCCTGGGCACAAGGCCTTAGAAACATAATAATCCTGGGCACAAGACCTTCGATAAGTCTATACGCATCGCGGGGTCGAAGTCTTTCGCTATGTGAGGAGCAGGAGTCGCTCTTGGAAACGAACCAAGTGCACTTTTTGACTATTCCACTGACAGCAGAAGATTAAACTAAAAGCAAGATTCTAAACTCTGATAATTGGGAATCTGAAAACTGAACGCTCTTCGTCGAATACACGCCGAAAACATGACGCTCCATTGAACAGCCTGATATAAACCTTCAAGGTTCAGTAATCCATAGACGCTAAAATGTTCATACTCAACCCGATCAGTCTCAATCAATCCGTTCTTGGAGAAAAGCTCGGACGAACAGAAGATTCATAAACCTTCAAGGTCCAGTAATCCATAGACGTTAAAACGTTCATTCTCAACTCGATCAACCTCAATCAATTCATTCTTGGAGAACAGAGAACAGATTATCCACCTGATCTCAGCTCGGACGATTCCCACTGCTTGGAATTCTTAGAACATAGCACTGCTCATCTCAGAAAACACCAAAGTTACACGCGCCAGTGAGAATTCAAGTTGCTCGGCGTTCGAACAGTTCTTGCCTCATTTCTCCCGGATAATGCCTCGAGCGTCCATTGGCGTAAGCGCGCTACGCTCTCATTTGGACCAGGCTCTACGGAGAGCCTACAGTGGATCTCCGACGTTCTGTCCTACTGTATCGTGACACCATATCCTCCACTCATCCATCCGCAGCGCGGAGCGGACGTGAATGGCCCTCTGAAGGGAATACCATTCATATACACCTGGTACATGACCGGACAGGTGGAGAACGCCCACGGTCCCGTCTTGGCTCTTTTCTTCGTTTTGCGCACCGCCTCAAGATGAAGAACCGGCTGCTAATCCACGTGCAACCGACGAGTCCCTGGACCTCAGTCCAGTGAAACAGGGTACCGAGAGGCCATTCTCAGTAAACTACGTCCGCAGTTCATTACTGCGATACGAAAAGAATTTTTTTCCCGACAAGAATGGAATCGGATGAAGTGAAAAAACTTTTTCGCATTTTAGCTCCCAGTTGCTTCACAGTTAACGGACCCATTCATGCACATTATGGCAAATATATCAGGTATAAGTATCATCTACTAAAGCTCTATCTAGACTTATTTGAGGTCTGGAAGAAAAGCACGATCTCTAACATTCTTAGATTACTGGAAATTTGATTTGATTACACTCATTTACACTCACTGTGATGGTGCTCTGATCACAGTAAAGGTCGAATGCAGTTTCAAGAATCTATCCGAATATTCTTCTTTCTTCATACTGCGTAACTGCACAGTTACTCTAAATTTGTATTGTGAGTGCCCCTTGAATCCTGCTGACTATTACACTATCCTCCGGAGGATATTCTAATTATACTTTTGTAATGACTTGAATTTCGGTGCTGAGATGATCTTACTGGAGCACTAAGTTTCACAGGTTAGCATGTTGGTGTGACCCTCGACCGAGCGTATCAGGTAGAGGATTTAACTCCAGTTGCCGAGGGTGGTAGTCACGCCATGCGTGGCGGTCCCGTGGTTGACCTAGGTTCTTGTCGGAGAGAACTGAAAGGGTGGTGAAATCCGCGTAACAACAAAGCTCAACAAGATGAACCATACCTGTTTACTTAAACGAGAGAAGAACGGGATCCAATGAACATCCCACGGATGGGAAGACCCCATCAAGCCTTACAAGGGAAAGAAGGACCCGAAGGGTCAAGCAATAACCACTCCGAAGGGGTGGTTATTGCTATTAGAGCTATCAGTAGTTCTAAAATCGCCAGTCGTACTTATAATGACGGAGATAAAAAAATCAGTATCTCTACATACAACAGGTGCACCTAAAGAGACATCGTCTACTGCGATTGCTCTCTTGTGAACGACGCCTGCTAAAGCTCTCTGTAGAGCAATGGAAACCCGCTGTCTGAAAAACATGCGGCAGAAAGAAAGAGAAAGTGGTATCCACTGGCATCTCTCATGGTAGGCTCTAGCGCAATCTCGCAAGAAGACGTCGAACTCCAAAACTGTCGATCCATATATCTCCAAGGCTAAGGGGATGAAGCAATGTCCCACCTGCATACTCCTATACTCGGATACCTTCGTTGCTGCTGTCACGTTTGCAGCTCATCCTAGATGAGTGATCACCTGTGCCGCCACTGAGTCCCGTGTCAGATCCGTAACAATCACATCAGCCACTGAGATCTGATCCTCCCTCATCATGTACAAGTCTGCTCTCACTGATCCTCCTGTCTGAAGGGCATATCAACGCTCTCTCCACGTCATGTGATCGCTCTCCCGTGCTAAGACAAACACGACATCCTTGATGACATCGTGGGTAGCTATCCGCTCTCCACCATGAGGACATCGAGCAAGGTGGCGACTCGAGGTGTCGAGCGAGACACCGCACTCGCAAGTGGACAGTACCGAAGCAGCAGGTTGGACCAAGCCTAAGCAGAAGCTCATCGCTGTAGAGAAGATAGTCGGTGCGAGTCGGAACGCTCTAATGCAAGATCGACCTATGAGTCAAGAGCCTGCGCCCTTGTCCGAACAAGAGCGGAGTCGAGCTCTAGTATCCCATGAGATGGAAGGATCCACTAAGAGCGCATGAAGGACCTGCTGGAAGTGATGTCCCGTCAGAGAAGACTGTAGTCTGCGAGATCCATCGGAAGATAAGGTATCGAATCGAGGGTGTGCTTCACGTGCCTCAAGAGTCAAACTATCTCTTGCCTCACGGAGGCATATCTTTAGTAGGTAAGAACCATCCTCCACTCTGTCACATAGCTATCCAGGATACGTCTATCTCGCACGAGAAAATGACCACAGAGCCAAGGTGCTGAGAGGGCCCAACTACCCAAAAAAGCTGCCACACAGTCAAAGGTCCCCGGTCCTATGATGTCGCCAAACACCCCATGATCCTCCTATCAAACTCTCTGAGACGCGAGATGAAGATAAGAGATGAGAGTATTGTGCGGAGTAAGTAACTAGGACGTCGTGCAATGGAAGAGAAAAGGATACCAAAGGCAACTTGTGGGTCCTCTAACATAAGGAGATCTTCGATATGCAAAACGTCTTCCGCAAGAGCAACATCTAAGAATCGAGAGACAAAGTCTTATGTACCCACGGGTACTCCGAGGATGCGTAACCATCTGTAGGGATAACAAATTTCTCTAGGAGCTATAGGTCTGACGATATATCTATGGGAGACCAAGCCTTGCACTTTGACACCTTCACCCTCAGTCCTACCAAGGTCAATTGAGAGACAAGATGATCAGAGACAACACCGACTTGGTCCGTCGGACCTACGATGTGCGTATCATCAGCTAGAGATGAAAATACACAACCTAGAGCAACCAAAGCGGTGGCGAAAAGAGCTCTATAGTGAGCTAAGACAAAGAGAGGTCCACCCAAAGGGTCTCCCTGACGAGTCCTTGCAGCATAGCTGATGACTGTAACCTCTTCTACTGCAGGACCGTGCTGGTAATAAAGAGAAGAGGAAGAACCATAGAACGATCGCACGAAGAGAACGAGACCCGTCAGAGATCCTCCGTCATCCATGAGCTCCCTAAAGATGAAAGCGCATGAAACACTATTAAAAGTATTTTCCACGTCCACTTGTAGGACAACCCAATCAGGATGGATGTCTAAGAGAGCTCTAATGCCGAAAGACACAGACTCACAACCTCTCGGCGTCGCAACTCCAAACTGATGTGGACAAAGGTGGTCCTAAAAAGTATCTCGAAGCTGAAGGACAATGGTTCGACTGATAAATCGTAAGAAAATCTCACCGATGGCTATCGGTCAAATCTCTCTATCATCCTTCGTCATGGTCAAAAGTCTAGTTGCTCCCAGTACCTGAGCTATAGACTGAGGAATATGTCCCTGAGCTACTGCTGCCGCTACCTGAAAAAGCTCCGTGAAACCACTAGATGGGTCGTCTGTCTGAAAACAATCCCATAGGTGCTCGTAGATCATCCCAGATAGACCTCCATAAGATAGACGTGGAGCTGTAAACAAGGCCTGGGCAAACAAAGATCTATCGAGATATAATGGCTCCTCAGGCTGATAATCCTGAACCTCAGGTGGTGAGGGATCACCCGGTGAGGGGTGAAGGAAACGCAACGCAGCGATCGTCTCCTCAGTAGGACATGCCAATGACAAAAGATGCAATGCTCTGGCAACTCTGCTATACTCTCCCACCAGACCTAACATCCTACAACGTCGTATGCGAGCGGAAGATGAGACATCACGTATAGAGACAGACTCGCTCCTATCTCGTACCGCACGGATTGATTCCTCTTGTAAGGCCGTCCAATCACCTGCTCGAAATCTCCAAAGACGGACCGTCATCTCCCGATGTCCTCCTCTGCCACCTCGAGTATAACGGAGGTACCAACGAAGAAGTAACAGAAACAATAATCACGCCGCCTCGTCTCTGGTGTTCCGTGCCAATATGTCGACGGGTAAACGGAATGTCTGTCTCACCTCATCATGAAGAGCACGATGTAACCGATGGAACAAACACGGACAAGAGAAACTCGTCTGGAACGAACTCAGAATAGTGCCAGAGTGAGCTCTCAACCACTCCCACGACTCTGGAGGGACTCCAGGAAGAAGGGCTAATGGTGTCATAACGACTACACGTGTAGACCTCCGATCTCGGCTAACCTGGGCATCCCATGTGGTCGTATCAAAGGTCTTGTGCATCTTTCTCACATGAGATTTTACCCCTTGCGAGGTAAATAACTGATTGCACACCGGACATGGTGTGTCTTGAATCAGTCTCGATCTCATGAGAGAGAGAGTACCCATAGCTAGAGAAAAAGAAGATATCTGATCAAACGATACTCATAATAAAAACATCTCCCAGAAAAAAAAAACAAAAAAAAAGAAAGAAAAGAAAGAAGAAAAAGAGAAGAAGAAGAAGAACCTTGAACCCTGATATGTAAAGAGGAAGAGAATAAATACACTAAACGTGACAAGAAATCTCTCCAAAAATCTCTCAAAAACCCTAACAAGAACACTATGTAACCATAAAATCTCAAAAAAACTAAAACTATTTAATACTCACTCATTCCTCTACAAGGTTTACTAATTCGAAGTGCAAAAGAAAGAGAAAATAAAAAAACAAAGAAAACAAAGAAAAATATGTAAAAATAACTTGTGATATCCCCCTCTAACCCCTCCCCTCTCTCACAAACCCTCCATGTGATCTCACTCCCATCCCTCTCCGCTCCACCTCCGCGCCGTTTCTCTCGTCAGAACCCAGAAGCTAGAGGCTTGAGTATGGACGTCCATGTGTGGACGCTTAAACCACAAAGGCCCTTATAAAAGAAGCCGCTTATGCGGTTTCCTACGTGGGAGTTGCCACGGTCAAGCTAGAGTGCGCGCAATAGTGCCTAACGACACTTCTGCGGCTAGCAACTCCGGCCTGAGTTTGTGAACGAGTCCGGGAGGAAAAAGAGGCACGGTAGCAGCGGCTGAGCAGCTAGGGTTTTGGTCCAATTCCTATCGTTTTCTTGCTAGGTCGTGCACTAGGTAGTGTGCGGGAAGGCACGTAGTGTGCGGAGAGTCTGTTCCAAGCTTTCAAGCACGATCAATTTTTCAATAATTTCCTTGGCACTGCAGCAGATTTCAGGAGTGATGGGGTCGACCTTACGCATGGTCTTTACGTACAGATAACTATTTGGAGTCCTCTCGCTTCTGATTGATTTGGAAAGAGTGTTTAGATTTAGTTCGCATTGACTTCCGTGCGGTTGCATGTTCTTGGATACTACTGAACCTCTGTCGCTTTCCTTTCTATTGTCGAGACTGTGATTCACTGCATTATTTCAATCCAAACTTTTGTGCGGACTAAGCAGACTACACACAAATGGCGTGGGTTGTTCTTCTCTGCTCTCTTTTTGATCCGAACTTTTGGAGGTTGGTGGAAAGGGTGTTCAGACTCGAAGCAATAAAGCGAGAGTTTCATGATGTTGGTGAAGTTTTTGTTGGCTTCCAAGCATAGTCTGAGCAGCATTGTGTGAGTTATTTCTGTTTTATCTTTGGTCAAATTTTTTGTTTCTTTGTAGTTGCATGCATGATGCATCCCGGTTAGCGGGTCTACGAGCTGCTGTAACAGCTCCTATGAAGTGCTACGTCCAGTTGGGGGCTTCAAGGGTTCAACCCCTGTAGCATTCTTGAAAATCTTGTATTTGGTGTGCAGAGTTCAAACTGTTTTTTCTCTGGAAATGTGACATGAGCCGACTCATATCCAAAGGTGAAGTGTCGCTTGATAAAAGAAAGATAAATATACATGGTTCTGTTCTGAAACAAGCTCTTGACCTAGCCGAGTTCTATTCACTGTAACACACTGGATCGAAGATAATAAAGCAAACTTGATCAAAGACAGTAAGGCAACTGGATCGAAGATAGTACGGCAAAGCAAGGTAGTAAGGCAAAGCTGTCTGAAGACAGTAAGGCAAAGCAAGGGCAACGCTGTTTGAAAGACAATTTGTGCATCAAGATAAAAAAAAATGCTATATAGCGCTGCAAACTGCAGAAAATATATCTTTTGTGAATATGTGCCAAAGCAAGGCAAAGCTGTTTGAAGACAGTCAAGCAAAGCAAGGCAACGCTGTTCGAAAAATAATTTGTGCATCAAGATAAAAAAAAATGATATATAGCGCTGAAAACTGCAGAAAATGTATCTTTTGTGAATATGTATCGATACTAAGTCTAAAACACAAACTGGGATGTTGTGCCGGTACTAAATCCAAAACTTAAACTGTAATGCTATGTAAGTTTCTAGAACAACTCCTGCACCCAACATAAAACATAGACTTGATATGTTGTGTAAGTTTTCGAAACAACTCTTGCATCCAACAAGACACCTTGTCAATGAATGATACATGTACATAACAAACATCAAAGCAAGACATCTTAGGTAGGACTGTAAAAGAAGTTTTGATGCTATTACTTACGATCAAGAGATAATATGCACGCTGAAAATGCTCTCCCTCAACTCAGTCTTTCATGCCGTTGTCCGTTCAGGTAGCACTCGTAGTGTTGAAGTCCTATGCCGCACAGTTGTGTGTTGAGGACGTCGTTGATATATCTTGATGAACTCTCGTCCGATGTTCTCATTCCAATCCATGCAACATGCTGACAATCGAGCCTCGTGAGTCTTAGGATAGTGAACCCTCTTCGTGGTAAACTTGTTGATGACAGAGTTGAAAGTCTATGACATATAGTTCTCCCGAGCTCTAGTGTAGAATCGCATCTTTGTCGATGTAATGACCTTCATCAAAAACTCCATCATAGCGTGATGGGTAGGAGAACCTTAACATGCACAAACGGTATACATATCAACAAAGAAGACAAAGAACTCATAATGATTTCAAATTCAAAAGAGGACAAGGTAGATGAAAAAGATACTCACCACGCGGATAGTATGTGTCGGAGGCGAGCGTGTTCAAGTCGGGGGTGGTGCAGCAAGGTCTGTCTCCGGAGAGAGTGTCGCATGCTGTATGATCACCTGCCCAATGATCTGCAACATTCATAATGTCCAAGACCAACACACTAGTGTCGTCCTCATCGCTAGCATAACGACCATCAGCACCTACGGCTCTCCTCGCATTCAATTGACAACAAGTATAAATCCAACCTTTCAACTTGTCGGCAAGACCATGCGCTTGCATCCCCAGATACATGAACCGTGGTGAGGCAGCTGTGACACCCTCGATGATACCTCGCATTGTCGCTACTCGTTGAACAAGCTCGAGCTTGTTTCTGATAGCATAAGCCCCTTCGGATCGTAGCCACGCCACCAATTGTCTTTTAGTCAAGAGCTCACGATCAGCCACTACCTCAGCCTCCAAAACACCACCAGACGGTCGCTTCTTGGTCTGCACCTCCACCAAGAACTTCTTGATCACATTCTTGCACTTATGCCACAAGTCCTTTTGGCCCACGATGCCGTGACACTGCAAGATGACGTCCACGGAGGACTTGTCATCGTGCACAACTTCGTCTGGGACTATGCCATGTGCAACAAATTGCTGGATACCAAGCTCGAACACGGCATCCTCGATAAGCCATGCATTGTTACCCACCTCAACACGAGTCATGTTGATCATTTCGACGACATAGCCATCATGTGCATCAATAAATGCACATGTATCATTGTAGTTATTTCGTGTAGAGTCATATCGCAAGTCAGCATACACGATAAAGTTCTCTAAAATTAACCACATAAAATTACAATTTTGTTAGATTATGACATATAGCATACATATGCAATCGACAAGGTCTGTCATGCTAACTTACTAGCTATGAGAGAGTCATCTATCGATGAAAAATATTTTGCTTGCACAACATATTGCACCTCCTCCTTCTTCTCTTTCCACCGATCGAGAGTCGCTTGAATCCATCCAATTCTATGTCTCTTCCCACACTAGAAACCCAAAAAGTGCTTTTGTGTTATGTGTGTCAAGCCAACCTCTCTATACACAGATTTCAACTGTGTATATCCTAACCCGCGCATAATACGGCGTTGTACATACGACATGTTACATCAGGGATGTCATAATACAACTCCATCTCTGTAGATAACCAGCAAAACTTGTGTTGACTCGGACACCTAAACTTGAGGGACCAAGTCTGATGGATCGTCTTGATCCTAAGAGATAACAATAGTTGATCGCACATCGGATGAGGACACTTGACTACGAAATCATGAAATAACTCTCTAAGTTTGGACAATGATACAAATCCAACTATGGGTAGCTCCTCACTTTCGACCTCAGGCTCTCTCGGAGGACATCATGCTCATGATGAGACATGACATGAGAGATCTGAGAATCAACAACATGGTCTACATCGATATGAGGTTCATCAGTTCTCGAGTAGACCCCATAGTCACATCATGCACCTACAATATACATATAAAACAATTAAAAAATAATACGAGAATGAATTTATAAAAGTGACAAATCAAACCATATCATAAGACAACAATCGTACCTCAACTTGTGATGTCTGGAGACCAAGAGCATGAAGAATATCCGAGTTAGCGATAAAAGCTTCACTAACATCTTCGACATCGAGTCTCTCTGGATCTAGAACACACTCCTCTGGTATTACATCTGGGACCGGAACTATAACTTCTGCCTCTCTTGCCATCTGATCAATGCGACCTCGAGCAGTAGCAAATAGAAACTGGAACACAGCGGTATGACATGCACCGGGTCCTAAAAGTCTCATTAGCTGAACATATCTCAACAACAAGGACTCAGGGACCCTAACCTTTCCTCCCGGGACCTCTGGACATCCTCTAGATAAATGTCTATCTCCAGGTCGTCTAGGATGAACCTTGGGCGGCATCGTGAAATATATGTCATTCACTAACTAAGCTAAACCTATCCGTCCGAAGGTCCAATCTTAAATTGTTTTCGTAACCAAAGTGCTCCAGAAATAAATAACTAACTAGTCATCATAACATAGAAAACTGAAACAAGTACTATGAATCAAATCCAAAATAAATCTAAAACTAAAATAACCAAAACACTAGCACTAGCTAAACTCTTTGAGAAAATAAACTGAAAAACAGAAGGAGATAAGAGATGAAAATGACGGAGAAGAAGACTCTGGAAAATGAGAATGGAACGAGGAGACTTTGGATCAGAGGAAAAGGAGGGCAAGGTCCGCTGTCGAGACGAGAGTTCCTTGAGAAGGGTGAACCTTCTAGCTGTGATACGATCGTGAAGGGGGCAAAAACTACACACGGAATACAGATCGCAAGAGAACACACCATCACGATTTCGATCTGGCTAAGATAAAACACACGGTACGCAAATAGATCTTCAACTCCAGATCAATCAGACTGAAAATCTCACGCTCAGTAACTTAGAATATCAGAAAACTGCTCCTGTGAAGCACCAGCGCGTTCACCTAGAAGCTTCCCGTTTTCTCTTCAGAAAAATGTGCGTACAAGTTGTAGGTCTCCTCTCTACTCGATTCTGTCTACCAATCTCAATCCCTCGATGTCAAAACTCTGATCAGTCAGAAAATCTCAATCCCTCGATGTCAAAACTCTGATCAGTCAGAAAATCTCTCTAGACGTTGTCGCACCATTTGGCGGCTACATGCTTGACTTCTACTCCGACGCTTAGGTTTGGTAGTTCTAGAAGTTAGCTCATATTACTTCTAGTCTTTTATGTATATGTTTGACACCTTTGCATACGGTGTTAGCACTATTTTGAGTCCTAGTAGGCTGATAGTATGTTAGTTATCTTGTTCAAGCATTTGTGCGCTTGTGCAAGTGACTTCTTACTAGTCTATGACGTTCAATGTACATAACTTAGGGTTTCCATGCTGATAGTGGTTTGAGCTCATGGGTTGTACTTACTTGTCGCCCATGCACGCTTTCTAGCTAATTTAAGTTATTTTTCAGGGCTATGTGTCATTTTAGGTAGTTTAAGTTTTACGCTGGCACTCTAGGGGGCTTGACGTGGTAGACTATGAGTGTAGATAAGTTACCAGGTAGTTTAAGGCACAAAAGGACAGTCAAGTGGAGCTATGAACTCCCATTGGTCCATTTTTGTCTTTTGTAAAACTCTAAGTTTAGAAACAGAGCTCTAGAGGAGAGTTCGAGCAATTGGTGAGGTATCTTCGAAATCTGAGAGAACAGGAAGAGAGAGCTCGTTGTGCCAAGCACTGTCAGTGAAATTTTTGCTCGATTTGGATCAATAAACAAGGAGTTATGCCCAATTGAAGTTCGGATTGTGCCAAAACTGCGTCACTTTTGTTGATTTTGGGGTTTTCGGTGCCAATTGCAGCAGAATTGAGGAAATCACTTCAAAACTTCGTGGTTGCGTTCACTGTCAGGAGGGCTACGACTGTCCAAAAAGTTTCGTATCATTTGAGTAATTGAGTAATTCAGGGCGGCCGCTGAAGCAGAGGGGGTCTGAAAAGCTCTTAATCTAGAGCAGCGACTTTAGAGAAGGAGATCTGGAGTTCTACAAACATTCAGGAGTCCCAACTTCACAGGGATGTTCAGCATCCTGTAGACTTCAAATACTGTGAGAAGATTTGAAATTCATCGAGCCAATTCTCTGTTCTATGTCTGAATAGCTGTCTAGGTACCAGAAATTGCCATAATTCTCTTATTCAGAGCTTTTCTGTCAACATCTCGGTGCTAGAATTCAATCTCAGGCTGAAACTTCGTGTGTGTGTTCAGTAGTGCCTCATTTACATGTAGGGGAAGTTTAGAAGTCTAAACCTTCATAGTTTTCCTCTCTTTCAGTGTCAAAGTTCACCGCTTAAGTCTATTACTACCAGTGAGACCTAAATTTCGCTTTTTGAGCATATCAGAGGATCCTACACTCCTGTGTGAGTGTTTATAGCTCCTGTTGTGACCTGAAAGCCAACCTCTTGAGTAAACAACCACAACCAGAAGCCCGACGTTTTCCTAGGTAGACGGATCACACTCCGACAACGTAACCTATGTGTAAAATTTCTCTCCTTAGCCCTACTGTTTCTCTACTCGATAGCTCCCGCACGGTAAACTCTACACTGGTCGATGATCGACAATCTGCGATAATGCGATAATGCGATAATTCCTGAGAATTCTCTCTCTCCGGAGTACACCCCTCTGGGTTTTCCTCCACCCTACGTAACCTTCAGTGTCACCTGGCAGGAGTAAAAGACGCCCTAAACAGATGGCAGCAGAAAAATAAATCACTGATAATAAATCTACACGTAAGAAGACTATTTCACTAAGCTTCGCAGGTTCATCTGTACGGACGGTCACCGACTTGGCTGTACAGTCAGCATTGAACACCTCCACTCGAAGTAACTCCACCACGGCTACCTCTGACCACCAGAATCATCTCGTTCTGACACGTGGAGCCCGAGTGATCACCATTGTCATTTTCCGCCCCCTTAAACTTAGAAGTGCCGTAAGTATGGCCTCAGGTATCAGTTTCACTTGATTTTTCGACCCAAGTGAATAATATTTCGAACTCTACATTTTTCTACAAAAGAATTGGTACCGACTTGGAGTATCTTTGATGCCATCTCGCTACCCCAGGACTTAGAGGATCGCAACCGAATTCGTACTAATTACCCCGACAACCCGAAGATGAGAGATCTCGAAGTAACTCCACCACGGCTACCTCTGACCACCAGAATCACCTCGTTTTGACACGTGGAGGCCGAGTGATCACCATTGTCGTTTTCCGCCCCTTTAAACTTTGAAGTGCCGTAAGTATGGCCTTAGGTATCAGTTTCACTTGATTTCGACCCAAGTGAATAATATTTCGAACTCTACATTTTTCTACCTAAGAATTGGTACCGACTTGGAGTATCTTTGATGCCATCTCGCTACCCCAGGACTTAGAGGGCCGCAACCGAATTCGTACTAATTACCCCGACAACCCGAAGATGAGAGGTCCATTTCGAAACCCGGTGGTAGTTGTCCCGCCCCTAGGCAACTTGGTGCCCCTCATATACCCCCGAAGGGGCCAGCCTACTCCAAGCCGGTTGTGAGTCTGAAGGGATTTGATCCGGAGACCTCCTCCCTACAAGTTTCTCAGCTACACCA
This sequence comes from Asterella californica, assembly GCA_036924285.1. NCBI lineage: Eukaryota > Viridiplantae > Streptophyta > Marchantiopsida > Marchantiales > Aytoniaceae > Asterella > Asterella californica. The sequence continues at coordinate 25,725,054 of JAYKYS010000006.1, read as the reverse complement.
CGGAAGCTGATCTCACAACTGGTTTTGAAGATCAGTTTCTAAGCTAATATGCTACAAAGCTGTGGTATTTCGTCTTTCCTTTGCTAACACGAAGTGCCATAACTTTCTCTAGAAATGCTCTTTTTGTACATTTCAAATTTTAAACAAATACTACATACTACAATCTACATGAGAAAAATCTAAAAAGTATTTTTCGAACTCATTCAGTTATATGGTAAATTTCCCGGTATCAGAAATCTTGTAGAAGAACCTCAAGTAACTTTTCGTCTGTAACTCCGTTTGTAACTTTTGAACATACCACGGTGATCAGCATGACGAGACCTATGCCGTGGTGTTTTCAGATTTTCGAACGCTCAATTCCTCCAGAATCGACTTCTCTGAGGTCTTAGCTTCACTCAGAGAGACTAACTTCTAACTGAGAGGTGAATTATTCAATATGTGGAATAATTCACATCACGACATCCACCCCTTCCAAACCTGCACATCCTCTGGCATGTGCCAACCTCTTCATCCTTCTGTCGTTTCTCATCATCACTCTCCTCCGCCTCAGCCTCTTCAGTGGCCGAGACGTCTTCATCTCTTGTCATCCTCTCCTTTAGTAACTCAATCAACTTCGGGAGCAAGGCACGAGAGACTGGTATCGGCTTCAAGTCCCAAGGTACATGAGGAACAGTGAAGATAACCATCGGAGCTATCACACTAGGATCCACACAACCAATCTCCTCAGCTGAGAAAGAAAATGCCTTATCATTGCTAATTATCATCTCCTCAAAAGCTCGTTTCTCCACTTCAGTCAAGAAGCCACCCCCTCCTATCTGGAGTTGCTCGAGTGTCTCTTGAGTAAACTTGTGTCCTGTCTGTTTAGGATCTCTCAGTACAGGCTCAGTGACCGCTAACTCCATCTGCTGTCGTGAATCAGCAGGTAACTGAGTCGCCACTGGATTCACCTTCTTCGCTACAGTTTTATATTTGGTGTGAACCTCTGCTTCTTCACGAGAGCCACACCAGCAGATTGCATCCTTCCATCCACTCTCCAGTCTCGGATGAGGACAAGATTGTAAGCACGAGACAACCTCCTCATAGACTTTACGAGGGTGGATAGGGATCACCACCCTTCCTCCCATCTGCTCCATCAACCTATCTACATCATCTAGCCAACGAACAAAAGACTATAAACCTACAAACTCCTCGTAAAACATCCGAAATCATCTCATCTTCATTCAGAACTCCTGTAAAGCGTAGATTTGATGCATACTTCTCCATATGCCTTCTACTCTTCTCAGTCAGATCCTCTACTCGTGTAAACTCACTCCAATCATCAGAACTGAAAGTCATCAAACCAGATTTCCAACTATGTACAGTGTAGCTGTTCTCAGAATCTTGAGCAATCTCTTCGTCAGCCTCTTGTGATCCCACAGGCTGCTCAAGCGGGATCATAGTAACAGCGGATCCGTCACTCTTGGTAACCCGTCCTACAAGAGTGGTTTCAGAAAACCCTTGCTCCTACAGATAGGAGAATCTCTCAAAGTCTGTCTGTTTCGTTCGTGGTTCGTACGAACAGTCAAAAACTGAACAGAACTTTTGTCATCTAGACTACGGATCCTAGCATAGTGAGATCCGTCATCCATCACCTTCGTCTCCATTCGAACTGCAGTGATATAAGGTTGACCAAGAATCACAAGATAAGAAGCAGAAGACTGCACGAAGAAGTGCTGATCTACCTCCACATCACCCAGCTTCACTCTCACGTTAGGACAAGCGCCGTATAACTCACCCTTCTGGTTGTTTGCAGCTCGTAGCACCCAACCATGGTCCAGTTCGATAGGTCACTGACCTCTCTCATACACTTCTCGTGACATGATGTTGATCTCTGAACTGTGATCAACCAAAGCAGCAACAGGTTCAAGACTTCCAAGGCGAACTCGTGTAGCAGTCGTAGCACGAGCCCAGTGTCTTTTTCTGAAGTCGCTATCCGTAGTTGGACTCTCATCGTCAGCTTCATCATCATCGAACTCAACAGTGTTGGTACCAACAACTAACGCTTCTTGCTGGTACTATGTATCATCAGCCTCTTGAAAATGCACCTTGCCGAATTCTGCATCATTAACAGAAGCTCCTACTACATCTATCATCTAACTTTCAACTTGCTCGGACATCACCTGTCTCTTCCGCTTGATGATGTGGATGATCAGTTCGTGAAACTCCCTCTTCGCAATACCAAGAACCTCCCGAAGAGAAAACTCGATTCGCGCATCAAGTATTCTCTGCTCCAAGATGCTCTTGAGATCAGTTGAAGTCTCAATATCAGCTGTCAACTTATAAGCCGATCCTTTCTCCTTCTCTTGGGCAGTAAACCGTCTACCAGCAGTCGTTGGCTCCTGTTGGGATCTCTGCACGTCCTCCATCGGACCTGGTGCAGGTGGAGGAGCTGCAGAAGTAGACGGGATGTCCTCAGGAAGAGCTGCTCGTCTCCTTGTGACCCTCCGTCTATCTCCAGTCTCCTCTGGAACTCCAGTATCAAGTTCAGAGGCTTCTCGCCGCCTCTTCTCCTCCACAGAAGCATCCTGCCAGTGAACGTATCTATCCACGTCCAAGAATGCTTTGATAGACGCAGCATCAACATGATCTCCTCACCTTGTGACCCTACGGATAGTTTTTGCTCCTCTCTTCAGTACTTCAGAAGGAACTTGAACAGGTTTCTTCTTAGTAGTCCTATCTAGCAACGTAGGACTAGAAGAAACTTCAATGTGACCGGCATATACATCAGGATTTACCGATGGTGCCATCAATGCATTTACAGTTGCAGCTGTGGCGATATGAGGCAAACTTCTCATGCCTCCTCATCCAAACTGCATGTTCAGCGGTTCTCCAGTCGAAGAAAGGTGTAGCCTACCGTTTTGGTAGCGAACCACACCATCTCGCAAGGCAGCCGTAAGCTCTTGACAGTCTCCACAAAAATGATCAAGACTGTCACACCAGATACATCTACGAACAGGAGCACCTCCTGGACGTGCAGCAGCAGGCGCCGGTGGCTACTCTCTCTGTAGGCCAGCTAACTCCACCTTCAGTTCTCTCATCTATCTTCTACTCTTCTCAGTCAAATCCTCTACTCGCGTGAACTCACTCCAATCATCAGAACTGAAAGTCATCAAACCAGATTTCTAACTATGTACAGTGTAGTAGTTTTCAGAATCTTGAGCAACCTCTTCGTCAATCTCCTGTGATCCCACAGGCGCCTCAAGCGGGATCATAGTAGTAGCGGATCCGTCACTCTTGGTATCCCGTCCTACAAGAGTGATTTCAGAAAACCCTTGCCCCTACAGATAGGAGAATCTCTCAAACTCTGTCAGTTTCGTTCGTGGTTCGTACGAACGGTCAAAAACTGAACAGGACGTCTGTCATCTAGACTACGGATCCTAGCATAGTGAGATCCGTCATCCATCACCTTCATCTCCATTCGAACTGCAGTGATATAAGACTGAACAAGAATCACAGGATAAGAAGCAGAAGACTGCACGAAGAAGTGCTGATCTACCTCCACATCACCCAGCTTCACTCTCACGTTAGGACAAGCGCCGTATAACTCACCCTTCTGGTTGTTTGCAGCTCGTAGCACCCAACCATGGTTCAGTTCGATAGGTCACTGACCTCTCTCATACACTTCTCGTGACATGATGTTGATCTCTGAACCGTGATCAACCAAAGCAGCAACAGGTTCAAGACTTCCAAGGCGAACTCGTGTAGCAGTTGTAGCACGAGCCCAGTGTCTTTTTCTGAAGTCGCTATCCGTAGTTGGACTCTCATCGTCAACTTCATCATCATCGAACTCAACAGTGTTGGTACCAACAACTAACGCTTCTTGCTGGTACTCTGTATCATCAGCCTCCTAAAAATACACCTTTCCGAACTCTACATCATTCATAGAAGCTCCTACCACATCTATCATATGACTCTCTACTTGTTCGGACATCACCTGTCTCTTCCGCTTGATGATGTCGATGATCAGTTCATGAAACTCCCTCTTCGCAATACCAAGAACTTCCCGAAGAGAAAACTCGATTCGCGCATCAAGTATTCTCTGCTCCAGGATGCTCTTGAGATCAGTTGAAGTTTCGATATCAGCTGCCAACTTATAAGCCGGTCCCTTCCCCTTCTCTTGGGCAGTAAACCGTCTACCAGCAGTCGTTGGCTCCTGTTGGGATCTCTGCACGTCCTCCATCGGACCTGGTGCAGGTGGGGGAGCTGCAGAAGTAGAAGGGATGTCTTCAAGAAGAGCCGCTCGTCTCTTTGTGACCCTCTGTCTATCTCCAGTCTCCTTTGGAGCTCCAGTATCAAGTTCAAAGGCTTCTCGCCGCCTCTTCTCCTCCACAGAAGCATCTTGCCAGTGAATGTGTCTATCCACGTCCAAGAATGCTTTGATAGACGCAACATCAACAGGATCTCTCCACCCTGTGACTCTGCGGATAGTTTCTGCTCCTCTCTTCATTGTTTCAGAAGGAACGGGAGCAATACTCTTCTCAGCAGTCCTATCTAGCAACGTAGGATTAGAAGAAACTTCAATATGTCCAGCATATACATCAAGATTTACCGGTGGTGTCATCAATGCATGTACAGTTGCAGCAGCTGTAATCTGAGTTAGACTCTTCATGCCTCCTCGTCCAAACTGCGTGCTTAGCGGCTCTCCAGTAGAAGAAAGGTGCAGCCTACCATTCTGGTAGCGAACCACACCATCTCGCAGAGCAACCGTGAGCTCTTGATAGTCCCCTCGGAAATGATCTTGATTGTCACACCAGATACATCTACGAACAGGAGCACCTCCTGGACGTGCAGCAGCAGGTACCGGCGACTGCTCTCTCTACACTCCATCTAGCTCCACCTTCAGTTCTCTCATTTGTCGAATCAAGTCTTCGATCTGGTTCTGCTGTCCATGGTTCTCTGCAGGTCTCTGAACCGGTGCCCTTTGTGCAGAAACTGGCACCACTGGTATCAAAGGTACTGCAGCCGGTACAACAAGTCTAGGAGCCGAAGCCGGAGGTTGCTGTACTTGAGGAGCAGTGCGAGGTTGAGCGGTCACTTCTGCAAGCGGACGTCCTCCCACAGCCACTCTTCCCCTCCTCTGCCTCATTAGTACGGCAACAGCATCCTCGACTCTTCCCCAATCAGTAGTAATTCCTCCTTCAGCAGATCGATCGGCCAACATAAAATATAACCGATCTGTCATAGCATCATCGGTAGCTTGCAGGAAAAGCTCTGTTCTCCTAGCATCTAACGTTATTCGCTCTAGAGTTGAGAGTTGTCGGTATCTTCGATCAAACTCTCTCAGCATCTCATTCAGGCTCATCATCCGATCGGGTTGCTGCTCAACCCAGTCCAGAAACGTCCTCCTAGTAATTCTCTCTGAATCTTCTTCGAGAAACTCCTCTCGAAGAGATCGCTCAAAACTCATCCACACACCTAGATTTCTTCTCTGTACATCCTTAACTTGGTCCCGCAACTCAAGAATAACAGCTAACTCAGAGCTGGTTATCATCTTTATGTCAGTAACTCTAACTAGCTTCATCTCTCCTCGGTACTCACGAAGATATCTAGAAATATCTCTTCCTTCAAACCTTTCACATCTATTAACTATCGCTTGCAAAGCTTTGGTAGATTTCAACTCACCCTCTCCAACGATCGGATGCTGTTGGACCAGGGCCGCAAGCGTCTTCAGGATCTCAGCTGTATCAAGACCAGATGCAGATGTCGCTGCAGTCGTAGGTGTTATAGAAGATGCTGCAGTAGACGTAGATGCAGCAGTCGTAGAAGTAGCCGTAGCAGCGCTTTCGCTCTTTCGATCCATCTTCTTCTTCGTCTTGGAACTCAACTTCACGATCAATCACCCCAAGAAGCCTCTCAGTGGAAGCATCAGATTGTATGTCGAGGCGAGAGTTTCTTGAGAAGGGCGAACCTTCTAGCTGTGATACGATCGTGAAGGGGGCAAAAACCACACACGGAATACGGATCGCAAGAGAACACACCACCACGATTTCGATCTGGCTAAGATAAAACACACGATACGCAAATAGATCTTCAACTCCAGATCAATCAGACTGAAAATCTCACGCTCAGTAACTCAGAATATCAGAAAACTGCTCCTGTGAAGCACCAGCGCGTTCACCTAGAAGCTTCTCGTTTTCTCTTCAGAAAAATGTGCGTACAAGTTGTAGGTCTCCTCTCTACTCGATTCTGTCTACTAATCTCAATCCCTCGATGTCAAGACTGTCCTTGATCAGTCAGAAAATCTCTCTAGACGTAACCTATGTGTAAAATTTCTCTCCTTAGCCCTACTGTTTCTCTACTCGATAGCTCCTGCACGGTAAACTCTACACTGCTCGATGATCGACAATCTGCGATAATGCGATAATGCGATAATTCCTAAGAATTCTCTCTCTCCGGAGTACACCCCTCTGGGTTTTCCTCCACCCTACGTAACCTTCAGTGTCACCTGGCAGGAGTAAAAGACGCCCTAAACAGATGGCAGCAGAAAAATAAATCACTGATAATAAATCTACACGTAAGAAGACTATTTCACTAAGCTTCGTAGGTTCATCTGTACGGACGGTCACCGACTTGGCTGTACAGTCAGCATCGAACACCTCCACTCGAAGTAATTCCACCACGGCTACCTCTGACCACCAGAATCATCTCGTTCTGACACGTGGAGCCCGAGTGATCACCATTGTCGTTTTCCGCCCCCTTAAACTTGGAAGTGCCATAAGTATGGCCTCAGGTATCAGTTTCACTTGATTTTTCGACCCAAGTGAATAATATTTCGAACTCTACATTTTTCTACAAAAGAATTGGTACCGACTTGGAGTATCTTTGATGTCATCTCGCTACCCCAGGACTTAGAGGATCGCAACCGAATTCGTACTAATTACCCCAACAACTCGAAGATGAGAGGTCTCGAAGTAACTCCACCACGGCTACCTCTGACCACCAGAATCACCTCGTTCTGACACGTGGAGCCCGAGTGATCACCATTGTCGTTTTCCGCCCCCTTAAACTTTGAAGTGCCGTAAGTATGGCCTCATGTATCAGTTTCACTTGATTTTTTGACCCAAGTGAATAATATTTCGAACTCTACATTTTTCTACCAAAGAATTGGTACCGACTTGGAGTATCTTTGATGCCATCTCGCTACCCCAGGACTTAGAGGACCGCAACCGAATTCGTACTAATTACCCCTACAACACGAAGGTAAGAGATCCATTTCGAAACCCGGTGGTAATCTCTCTCTAGCATCCACACTAGGTGACTGCACTAGTGCAGGGGTAGACGGAGGTGTCCCGCATTCACGGTACGTTTAAGGGACATCTAGTGTCCCGCCCCTAGGCAACTTGGTGCTCCTCATATTCCCCTGAAGGGGTCAGCCTACTCCAAGCCGGTTGTGAGTCTGAAGGGATTTGATCCGGAGACCTCCTCTCTACAAGTTTCTCAGCTACACCACGGAAGCTGATCTCACAACTGGTTTTGAAGACCAGTTTCTAAGCTAATATGCTAAAAAGCTGCGGTATTTCGTCTTTCCTTTGTTAACACAAAGTGCCATAACTTTCTCTAGAAATGCTCGTTTTGTACATTTCGAATTTTAAACAAATACTACATACTACAATCTACATGAGAAAAATCTAAAAAGTATTTTTCGAACTCACTCAGATTTATGGTAAATTTCTCGGTATCAGAAATCTTGTAGAAGAACCCCAAGTAACTTTTCGGTTGTAACTCCGTTTGTAACTTTTGAACATACCACGGTGATCAGCGTGACGAGACCTACGCCGTGGTATTTTTCAGATTTTTGAATGCTCAATTCTTCCAGAATCGACTTCTCTGAGGTCTTAGCTTCACTCAGAGAGACTAACTTGTAACTGAGAGGTGAATTATTCACTATGTGGAATAATTCACATCACGACACCGGAGAAAAATATAGTCTAGTCCGGAGTCTGTTACATATGACGCGGCCGTCGCTTCAGGAAGTCAGACTTTTTTACCCTCTGACTTTTTGTTTGTCGAGCCCGCTGGCAGATTTGACCACCAGTTTCAAGCACCAGGAAATGATTTCAAACATTTTGAAAGTAAACGGCAGGTTGGATAGTCATCGACCGGTGGATTGAGAAAGCATTTTTGCTTTTTTCAGTCTAGCAAGTTCTTCTATTGTCATTTCTGAATCACTGTATAAAATAATCTTTTGTAATAGAACTATTCAAAATTCAAAATTCAAATATTCTATAATAACACGTGAGAACATCCTGTTCTTTTTCTCGTCAGATCTAAGTCATTTGATGTTCAATCTTACGTTGGAGTGGTTCAAAATGAAGCGCGTCATATTCTGAACATTTTGAGTTCTCACACGTCTGTTTCTGTCGACAAATAAAAGACGACCGGTTGGCACATTTCAGGTGGGTCTGCCCACCGATGCTGTCCGCAAAAAGTTTTTGAGTAAACTGACGAGCGGTGGGGGCCATCGTTCATATACGGGCCCTTGTGGTTTAAGATTTTTATTTATCGGCGTGTGATATTTAGGAACGGTATTTGATTTTATAATTAGATATAATGGAGTTAACTCTGATTTTCTCTTTCCATTTGAGGTGTAGGTTGTTTGCTATTTCGGGTCTCTCTTTCCTTTTGTTCGGTTTGATGGGTTCTTTCCAATGCATCCGTTTGGTTTGGTTTTCATTGTCTAGCACTAGTTGGATGTATATTCACCTCTTTCAGGTTCGAAAGAAGAGAATATGTGAAAAACTTTAATTTATCATCTAACCCTCCTCACGAGAAAAGTTAGGTGATAAATTAAAACTTCCATCAAATATTTTCTTTTACAAGACCATGCAACTGGACTTATGACTCATGAAGTGCACTTGCACCTACAAGACTTATGGGTTTTACTCGGAAGTTATGGTATGTACTTGATACATAATATATAACATTTACTCGGGATACATTAACGGTTTTTGTTAGAAACATGTGCAAGAAAAAATATATTTAACAAATTAGTTATAGCAAAAAGATTAAAAATTAATAAACTAAAATAAATTATTTGAATCTTTAAAGGAATTTAAAATAAAATTGAAATTTTTATACACAATAATTGAATTATTTTGACCATATTATTTTTATAAAATAGAAATAAAATATGATTATTAAAATACTTGTTTACTTGCAAGTGTACCAAAAATATAGAGTTGTCTCTCCGAAAAAATTATGTTATAAAAAAATTTTAATTTAAAGATACTCTGTATTTATCATATAACATTTACAGAGTTTCATTTAACACCTTATCTATAGATATGATAACTATAATTTACTTTTGACCTGCAGTATCCGGTCTTCATTATCCACTCCAATGGCTGTTTGAGATTTTGCTCAATTTTCTTGGCTTGTCGTTTTCCTTCCTCGGGGCAATTGGCTAAAACTCTTGCAATGCAGGAGCCACGATAACCTAATCGTAGAAAAACGTTTTGCTTTCCAGTTTTGGGGTTCTATGAATACGATGCAACATGAACTTCGGGGGAACTCTTGCCCGCTTGTGGTTATTAGAAAATACATAAATGTTAAATGAGAAACTAGTATTAAATTAATTTAAAAAATCTATAAATTTACAAATGTTAAATATTAAGAGAGCCCAGAGACGCGAGAAGATCCCGACATAATCCATATATAAAAGAAAGTATAACTCAGGGGGTTGATAGCAAAGTATTCAAACTTTAACGAGACTTAAAATTTAATATCTAACTCTTTCAAACGAAAAGATTGTAATAAATTAAATCTTGATTTATTTGCCACCTCCATGAGAAGATAGAGGAGGTGAATAATATGCATAGGTGCCTGAAGTAGAACCCCAAACGAAGAGAGTAGATCTTTTATCCTGAATATAAGAATTATATTAAACTATTATCAAAAATTAAATTCTTTTATAATTAATATATATTAACTCAGTTAAGAATTGGCAGCACATCATGATATAACCCATAAGTGAAGCAACGAATGATGCGCTGATGGAGATATAAATCCAAAACATTATTATAAACAAAAGACGTAATCTGATAAAGACATTAATTTATACCCTAACCCTTTTCACCGTACTTTGTAACTGTACAACTCAAGCGAATACCCTCTTTTGTGTAATAAAATTGGATAAACCCATAAGTGAAGAAAACAGGGAACGAAACTCGGACAAGAATCATAAGCAAGAAGTTGCCGTTGCCGTCGCTCCGCGCTGGAACAGAAAAGGACGAACGCCGAAAGATGGAACGTAAAGTAAAAGATAATTCTTTTGTAGTAAAAAGGTTGAGTGTTACAGAAGAAGTGCAGCCCTCCTCTATCTATAAAAGCGTAACTCGTGAGCCATTCGCACATCATTCTATTTTTGCCGTGTGAGTGCAGATGAATCTGGTTGAAGGATAAGAAGGTCTTATGCTTGCCATGGAATTGCAAGGTTATGTATTTTTATCCGGGTCGGAACTCTTCCTCTTTTTTCTACTGTTCTTCTAATAGGATAAATATACTAAAAATAAATTATATTTATTATAATATATTAAAAGATAGATATGCGTAATCTCTTCAAGAAAAAGTTCAGACTCTTTTTTCTAGTGTTCTTCTAATAGGATAAATATACTAAAAAAGAAATTATATTTATTATGATATATTAAAAGATAGATATGCGTAATCTCTTCAAGAAAAAGTTCACACTAGTTTACCTGTACAACAAACTATGTTAAATGGATTCATAGTTGAAGTGTAGATATGCTACATTAAACCTTAGGTTTAAGTACAAAAGTGGAAAATATATATATATATATATATATATATATATAGTTTTCTCTATTTACTTTAAGTTCAGGGATAAACATTATTTTGTTTCAAGGAATCACAAAAGTTTTATTTAATAATTTTATTCAATGTTGAATAATTATTTGTGAGGTTAATCACAGAGTGTAAAGCTATTGGAGAGCTTTAGTTTATCTTAATTTAATAAATTTAGTTTTTGTAATAAAATCTTATCAGCAAAAAGAAATCGGTATAAGTTTATTTTCTCTGTCTTCACATGCTCGGTTCACAAAATGAGAACATCAGGTTCGAATAACATATAACGGGCACCTGACCTTCTCCCGGAAGTCTCTGTGCAAGAGACGACAAAAAAGTCTCACTGTTTCTTCCACCTTTTGTCTTCTTGTAATTAGACGCTGCACATATCTTTTCCCACGGCCTTATACAGTGAATTTCGTTTTCTCTTATCAGAATACGTATAAGTGTTATAAAAGTTTATTTTATTAAGTTAATATAAAAAATTAAATTAATTTTTAATTGTTATATGTTACTCAATCCCGGAGTAGCCAACTCGTCTTTACAGAACCCATAAGTCAAGGGCGACCTTCTGCGATCTCTAGGGTCAAAGTCCGGAGCACTCCTTGTTATATTGCGCTGTTTGCCAGAGGACGTTAATTAATATTCTAACCCTTCCCATCGGAAGAGTTAGAATATTAATTAGCGAACCTCATGTACACTTCAGTGTACATGAGGTGAATATCCTCTTGATTGCGTTCAAGCCCATCTAAGGCTAAACCTATCTCAAGACTATCACAAGACTTGTTTGCACGTTCCACAATAACGAGCTCCGCCTCTGTTTCTTGACTCTCGTCTATAGCAAACAAGAACAAGCATGCAACATCAACTTCGGACAACTTTTGCAACATTTCGGAGAACTTTTGCAGCTTGCTGTTATAGGATTCCTGCATTTACATATGTTTTGATATTTTCTATTTAGTTAGTATAGAATTTCCAGTTAACACTCATTTATTTTCTGATAACGACTAGCGGGCAAGAGTTCCCAAAAATTTCATGTTGCATACACATTCACTTCTTCTATTTTCAGAGTATTATGCAAGTCTTTAATTTATGACTAAATCTTTTCTTTTATAAATGTTTAGTCATAAATCAAATGCAGTAAACTAATTTTTTCCCATTAGTCAGAATAGAAGCTATATAAGTTAAAGTATTTTCCTAATATCGAGTTCCAAGGTGTTACTGCAATAATAGCTAATACCAGTGATGATGCAGTAAATCATTGTTATTAGGGGAATCTTGCATACAAGTGACTTGTATGAATAAGGTTCTCTCATAATATTTTCATGACTCAAAATTATCGAATCACGGTAATGTGTCCCAACCTAATCTTATGACGATTAGGTTATTGTTGCCCACGTCAACATAACGTGTTAGCCTTTTATCTACAATAATTATTCTAAAGAGGATGCAGTGCATATGTTTTCATTAACAACTCTAACTTCTAAGGAAGATAACAAAACGATCTTAGTATTAAATCTCTAATATTCACCTAAAAGTAGAAAAAGAAATATTCATTTTTCTCTCACATGTACTTTAGGTTGGAGAGGATATGCTATTTAGCTCCAAGAATTCACTAAAATATTGTCTTAGCATTTTCTTAACCGTTGGTTTAGAAGTGAAATTTATAGAGTATGAAGCTTCTAGTGAGCTTCATATGAGAATAGAATCAATTGAGTCAGTACTTAACTGATTATATTCTCATATGAAGATCTTATCAGCAAAAGCCCATTAGTGATTATGTTTCTTTGTTCTCAAACAACCAATGGTAAACTGAGGTCTTCTTGGTTACCTGACCCACTTGTATGTACACTAGAGGTGTAATGTAACCAGGCCTTGTAATGCTCACCCTCAAGCTTAAAGTACCTCGTAACTTCAAGTTAAGAGGTGGTGCGTTAGTCCCTTAAGAACATTGAATTTCTACTATAGGAACATAGTAATAAGAAGGAGAATATTATCAAACTTGATGTAAAAAGAACTGAATTAAATTATTATTATTAGGATGTGTAGTATGTGATGATGTACTCAACGGACCTCAAGTAATCACTCTTTGCATACTTGCATTGCAAGCAACAACTAGCAATAGTAGTTGAGCTTAACAATATCAAGTAAGTGCAAAGTCATTGATAGATATTCATAGATACTTTCTGCAAGATAGATATTCAAGATTATGCAGTGATAAATATTCATACAAGAAATAGAGGAGAGGACAGGAAACTAAAGCAATAGACCCAAAAAAGGAGAGGTGGAAAAACCAGAATTTCTTCAAAACAATGATAAGAAGGCATGGATGCATTTCAAGGAAAGTGTCTTGAGACAATACTCTTCACTAACATAAATGGAGGTCTACATGACAAGCGTCTAAGGGTGCATCCGCATAGGCTGGTGCTTGGATGACATCACTTGGTTGGACTAATTGTTGCTGATGAACTATCATTCTTTCAATATTGTAACTTTTTTGCTTAAAACTCTGGTCTAGGTATAAAAAGAGACAAAATACTTATGTGATATTTCTATAAAAGTCTAACTTCTTTGCATATTTCACCTCCATCTTCAAAGAGATGAATATACAAGGGTTTAATTGACTATCAATTGTTTTTCAAAAAAGATTAGATAATAAATTAATATGTTGATTAATTTTTTTTAATCTTTAGATTGTTGCGGTTGTAGTTTTTGAAGCGTGTGAGTGTACACTTCCTTTATGGGTTATGTCAAAATCCTCTCTCATCTCCAAGTTCGATTAACATTTTAACATTTGAAAACAACTTTGATTCTTTTCAGCCTAATATAGAATTTGTACTTAACACTTATTTTTTTTCATATAACCCATAAGTGAAGAAAAGGTGGACGTGCTTCTGACTATATAAGTGCAAGAAACCACAAGTCCAAAACCAAGCAATTAACTTTAATTTATTACCTGGGTTTGCGAAGACATGGTAATTAGGTAATTTAACGTACAAGTATGCAGTACACACGAGGATATGTGCTACAAACAGAAGTTCTTCCACTTAAGGAAACAACTTTTAACATCAATGTGAGGCTTGAATGGTTTTAACTCTCTTTGATTTCAGAACAATGATCAAAACGCAACAATACCGAAGAATATCTACTTCTTATTACAGCTGTAATTAAAGTCATTGAATGAGAAAGATATTACATATTGAGGAGCATACATTATCACCTCCTTCGATGTTCAGATGGAGGAAACATATATATGCTTTTATTATTATCTAATTTTCTGCAAAAAAAGTTAGATAATAATTCGAAATATATATAAATTATTATATATTTGGTAGAAAGATCCTGGACTTGTATCTTCTGAAGTGCGTCAGTGTGCTCTCTCGTTATGGGTTATGTCGTAGTTCTCACATGTCTCTCTTCGGTTAAAACTTAATATTTATTAAAACTATTAATTTTTTCTTTAGATTACTTTGATGTAATCCAAGTGAACATGACACCGAGTGCCCTTAACTGATTAGTGTACGACTCAGTCCCGGTTTCCATTCGGAGTTCGCTCACTAGATTCTCATTTGTCCTCTTCTTTCCTTCAGGCGAAAGCTCAGGAACGATGCATATGTTAAGGTGGTGACAGTTTTACCAGCTTAGAGAAGTGATGGAAGAGGGGAGTTGAATTTATTACCTAATCCTTCAGTTAAGGAAGGTTAAGTAATCGATTAATCTCTAGATCTATTGGTATTAGACTCCGTCGTTATAGTTTTGAAAACTACTTCACTGCATATTTCATAATTTCTAAGTTCGAAAAAAAAAATATACAAAGAATTTTAATTTTAATTTTATAGTCTAATCTTTTTTGAAAAGATTAGATTATAAATTAAAGTTTTAAAATTAAAAATATTTCTACTCGTGGGATACACATTTCTTTACACCAGAAAGAGATTTTGTTCGCGTGAGTCACTTATGAATTTTATGTAACTTAAGGCTGTATATTCACCCATGTACACTTGAGTGTACATGGGTGTTTAATATATGTTTCTAACCCTTCCGGCGGGAAGGGTTAGAAACATATATTAATGACTCTGTAAAATGACGCTAATTGACATTTTCACTCTCGGACTTATATCTCCAGCAAGGCCTCAGCTAGCTCTTCACTTATGGGTTCTGTCTGAGTCAATTTGCTATTCCCGGAGAAATTAACATATAATATTTATAAATGATTTTAATTTTTTATTATAACTTATTACAATATATTTTTATAACACTTATACGTTTTCTGATAAGAAAAAACGAAATTCACTGTACAAGGCCGTTGGGGATGCCTATTAAGTGGTCATGTGTAATCAAGTTACCCAGCGAGTATTAAATTTAGTGACGTAAATTTAGAGTTTACACAAGTCAAAATTTGTAAACCCAGTCGACCAACACTATAACCATAACTCTGCGCTTTAGTGAACTCTATTTTCAGCTTTTTTTTTTTTTTTAATTTAGTGAAGTAAATTTTGAAAATCTTATCACAAATCACAATATTGCAAACCAACTCCAGCACCACTCTTCTCCGTGACTTTGTGCTTGAGTAAATTATATTTTTCACTAAATGTTTTTGAAGGCTATTGTAAGTTAATTCTTCATGATTTGTTGATGATCGATTTAACATTGTTCTTGTTTTCTCCATTTGTACAATTTGTATGCATATTATTGAGTCCGCTTATCATTTAACATTTCAAATTAATTTTGATTTTTACTTCTATATAATATTGATATGTTTTCTAAACAAAAAACGAACAAAAAAACTCTGAAGTTGAGCGAGCACAAACAGCATCTCAAAGGAGAGATAATCCATTTTTATAGAAAACACGACACATTGCCTAACGAAGAAAAGAAATTAGAGCACCTCCAAGAATGTTCACTATATTCCGAGCCCTGTACTCTTCTACAACTTCTTCCAGTAGTACGCATGGGATTCAGGAAACAGATCGTCAAACAGTCCGCTGCCTGAGTGTGAGTGTGCATATAACTGGGAACTTGCACTGCCAGCGATTGTTAATTGGACACTCAAATCTATCCGGCTCCGTTAGAGTGATTCCCCCATGAAGAAACATCAGTATCAGACATGCAAGGAGTGCAAGACCGTGCTCCAAGCTAAGTGTTGATGCATCACGCATATCATTAAAACATCTCAGGGAAGGTCAGTCAGGTAGTGATTTCCCCACACGGGTTACAGAACATTCAGAAGATCAGGGCTTCTGGTTGGGAAGACCGATACAGATGACCTACTCTAGAATGGAAGTGCAAAATTTTCTCTGCGTATGATCCTCGTAACGCTTCAGAAAAACCAAGGTCTAGATATGAGCATACATTTATCACTAGCAGATAAACTGTGAATGCAGAGGAGCTAGAGTGGAAAAGACAGGATGTATGACTACGCCGTGGATAAATGTTTTTAGTACTGGAGGGCTAGTATCTATCGAGCTAGAATAACAATGAACGCAGAAGGTGTAGTGAAAGAGGACGCATACATTGCAGGAAAGAGATGAAGAGAATCGTCACGAATAGGAGCGAGGTGAAGACCAGAACAATAAGTTGAGAAAGAGAGACTCGAGTGTGCGTGTTAGTTATGACAGTACGTGTAGATAGAAGTCAGTACTTCGGCTCAAAGAACTCACGACTGCAACGAATGAGAAATCGCGATTTCGGCTCAAAGCTTGTAGGGAAGAAGATGATGCCACATACAAAGTTCAGAAGCATACATTACAGCATTTATATGTATAACACCGACCTAGCATATACGGATAGCATATAACCGTGCGCGAAAAACCGCGTCCGTGAAGATGAAGTCGGAACATGAACAAGCGCGACGGACACCATTTGAGCACGAAAAATGAACGGATGCACATTCTCATCACACAAGGAACAAGACATCTTCGAAATACCTTACATTATGAACAAGTGTTGGAAACCTGGATTGGATCCCCAGGAAATCTCGCGGGATGGACTAGATACCAGTCCGGCCTTCTCAATGCGCAGAAAAACTGAAGACTCTATGCTGATTGCAAACCTAGGCCTACATTTCATGGGGATTAAACCCCCATATGTGTTTTGGTCAAAATGTGCTGAGCAGCGGGTGTGTTCATGCACGGCGTGTCGTCACATGCAAAAATTACTCATGGGTTACATCCCCTCACTACCACGACAAAGCATCGACTGGTGTCCACAAGCACCTCTCCACCTTTTGTAGAGGGCCCACCCAATTACTCTAGTTTACCATTACGGAAATGTACTTCGGCTCCGCCACACGATCCATCTTCTTCGCTTGCCCTTGATCAAACGGCTCGGAAGATGTCACCTCTCTGTCTCTACTCCTTGACTCAGAACCGGAGACATCTGCGTGTATTGAAGGGTTGTGAACCTCCTCCGCGATAATACTAGATTCCTGAACCCTATCTAAGACCCCATCCATCAAATCCTTCGACCTCTTTTTTTTTTTCTTCTTCTTCTTCTTCTTCTTCTCGAGGTACAAGTTACTGAACTTGAGTCTTACCGTTAAACCTGTTCCTCTGCTTTTGTAATCATCTCCTTGATCGTAAGAGCCGCCGGAGATATTATCTCCGCTGCTAGCGGTTCCAGTGTGCCAGCTGTCCGGTAACCATGATTCTCCTCTAAGACTGCTATTTACAACGTCCGTCTGCACAGGTATAAACGTTCCGGGAGGCATAATACTATGATTTTGGTAAGTAAACTGGCTGGGGAAGGTTCTCATGGGGACGGAAACGGGTTCGAGCTCGTAATACTGCACAGGGTTTAGATCGTTCGAAGAGAAATCCAATGTCCTTGATATAGGGTCACTATCTGCTAACTCCATCTGCCTTACTCTCGAGAGAGGCTCCTTCTGCGACAGTGGCGAAAGCTTAGTTCTTCTCCTCTCGTATGTTTTGGTACTGCAGGCCGTCGCGCTTTCTAATGCTGGAATCCTGGATTGGAACTGCCGTTCAAGACCACGGCTGTCACCACTCCTTCCTCGAACTGGTACAGGACGTGCGGGAGTCTTTGCAGCTTCATTTATGGAGTCCATTAGCCACCCGGGTGTCTTGACCTGCGAAGAGAACGACTGGACCAGATGGACAACGGAATACTCAGAATTGGTCAGAAAGGAGAAAGACCAAATCGACATGTCACAACTGTGTCGGCGCCGTCCAGATGAACTGAAATCAATGCGCAAAGAATGTAGTATATAATCACCAGGATATACTCTAACCGCTTAATCTAACTCCACTTTAATCGATTCCCAGCTTTAAGCAAGTAGACGACTAGAATCTTGAGAAATACATAGCCAAGCGAATGAAGGAATGAGCTGAAATGTATAACCAGCGAACAGACTGTCAGGAACGTGTACCAAACAGCATATTTCCTAAGAAACAGGGCCATCAGGTATAGCAGAATAAGATAGATGACCTGTACTAGATGGAGTGCAAGCTGTTCTACGATGGATGACGAAGACCGACTATACTTAAAACTTCAGAACTTACGAGATCTAAGATTAGCATCATCCAAGATTTAGCCTTCCGCTATACTTCACACCGTTTCTAGTCTGTTTCAGCCAACTCTGAACTCATAACCTGTCTATAAAGACAAAATCAGGGTTGCCGATTCACACATTGCTCCCAGTTACGGTTCATTCCCCTGCAGGAGAGGAGCGGACCCAAAGGACGACGCGTAGATGTTCCAAAATCAGTGAAGTGAACAGCACGTGTGGGTGAGAACGATGCAAAGGCAATTATTCTGGTAAAAGGCTGGTCTTTCCAAGTGACGAGGATACGAAGCACAAGAAGATGGCCGTAAGAAAGAAACATCCCGAAAGCGAAAGCACAAAGAGTCCGACTTCCTTACCTCTCGCTTTGAACGACTTGTCGTACGGATGCACCAAGAGGGATCCAACTCTTCCTCTCCTTCGCTCGATTGGCTTTCTTCAGAAGAACATCTGTAGGCAAGAACAACAACCAAAAGTCAGGCAGTGTTCGCGAACTGTACCTACTTGTTTCTTATGAGCTTCATATGTCAGACGGGCCATTTGTACTTCGATTATGGGAAAGAAGATGAGTATATATTGGTACACGCGTAAAGCAGTTTCTTGAGAAAACAGTAACTTCCCCAACACACTCAGGTAACCCCCAAATAGTTCTGAACCCTGGGAAGTACAAGTTAAAGTAATAAAAGGGGGCGTAGATGTACGCTTACTTGGATTGAGCAGTTAGTCCGACCGTGCAGGAATGTGCACGACGAAGCACGTTTCAAGTTATGGTTCCCCCAGGTATAGAAGTGCAGAAAAGACGGCATGTACAAAAGCAGTGCAGACATACCTAGGTGTATGACGATTTTAATGCAGAACAGAAGAACAGTATGTAAAGCGCATCGAGAGCGAGTTACATAGGAAATGAGGGACTAAACGAGTGAGGCAGTACGCATCAATTAAGGAAGCAATCAGTAAGCACCCAAGGTAATCAAACAAGCAATCGGGCAGACAGGTGGTCAACCATGAGGAAAGTTATCTTCATACGTCGAGAATGGCAGATATGCTCTCGTATAGGTGTATCACGCAATTAGCCCAGCCAAGTACACAGTGAGAATCAATAAGGGGCCGAATGTGCGCTAACAATGCCGAGCGGAGTTAGCGAACCATGAAGAAAGTTAGAGACAATACTCTGGATAAAGGCCACTGACGCAGCTTTAGGTAAGGTGTTGACTGAAAAAACTCAACTACCACCGATTGCTCTCAGAGCATGCTGTTGCTTCCCGCTGCATGCACCTCAACCAGGTCTCTGAGATATCATGGTACGCGGGTAAGCAGTTTCCGGAGAGAACAGTAACTTCCCCGCACACTTACTAACCTCCACATAGTTTTGAACCCATGCAAGTACAAGGTGAGTAACAAAGAGTGGTGTAAATGTGCGCTCACTTAGTCTGAAAAGTTATGAGAAGTTAGCGAATGTATATAACCGAGGCCGGACCAAGGGGAATGTGTAGGGCAAAACACATTTCCAGAGACTGTACCCCCAGGTATGGAAGTGCAGAAGAGATGGCAAGTACCGATCTAAGGGAAAGAGCATCTACAACTGTATCATAAAGCGGTAAGGCAGAAAGTAAAGTGCATCAAGAGCGAGTTATCTAGAAGATGACAAGCATTAACATCAAGAAACCAGAATCCATCATCTGAAGAAGCAATCATTAAGCAAACGGGAACGAACCGGCATTCACGCAGAACCAGATTGTGAACCATGAAGGTTAGAGGTTCTCTGAACAAAGGTCCCGGCCACAGCTGTACGTAATGAGTAGGTGTACACTCAGGAACCTAACTACCACAAGGTACACGCGGAGCATGCAGCAGAACACTCTCCCGCCGTATGCACCTCAACCTCCCCCTTGACTTCATCAGCACCCAGCAGAGAGGGTTAGGCTATAGTGATCAAACCGAGTTGAGGACTTCTCCAACTCAGCAGGGCCTAGTCGGTCCAGGAGTTTCTGTTCAGTTCCGGTACATCTGAGGGTACTCATGGATACACCACTCTTTGTATAGTGGTAGGTCCGTGAGCTTGTGAAGAGAAATGCCAAGGGGTTATACATAAGATATGTAAGTAAATATCGACGTTAGTCAGCGCAACGTTAGATAAGGATCGAACGAAAAAACAGTGATGACAGTTAGCTTGAGAAAACAAGAAACTTCAGAAGAAGAATCAGGAAACGAGGATAGGAATCTGAAAGGAAGAAGCTTGAAAACAAAGATATCGTGGACCGCGCCCAGAGCGAAAGCATAACCAGGTTGTGAAGTGTTGTCAGGTAAGACCTTAGCCTGTGTAGCAAAAACGGAGTAGAAGGAGTCGCAATGTTCTCATAAACAGAGGGTGAAGGTAAGGCAGAACCTGAACGGAATCGTGATAGTTGCGTTTTAAGGCGTCAGTTGGGAAGGGCCATAAGATAAGAGAAAATCTCTCAGCTTACATGTTAAGAAAAGGTTAAATGTGCAGTCATGAAGCGGGCTAAGGTAATAGCTCCCCACCTATTAGAGAAACTAGCGGGAGGAAGGCAGAGGAAGAAGACCGATCAGCCGCTTTAAGGAGCCCGGCATGAAGCTGTTGGATAATTGCAGAGTACCATCCGTCGAAGGAGACAAGGTAGGAAAACGGGTAGGAAACAACTCCGCGAAGTAACGAACGTAAGCGACCCGAACGAGTTTCTTAGTCTCAGGTCTCTGAGTATATAATGGTAGACGGGCAAAGCAGTTTTCTGAGAAAACAGACTCAGGTCTCTGAGTATATGCAAGAACAATGTTCGCATACTCAAGGTAACCCGCAGAAACTGAACCCAGAGGAAAAACACCAGGAGAGAATTATTGTAGCAAGTTTTAATAACTGGGAAGAAAGAAGGACAAAGTGCAGATCTGTTCATAAGGAAATCATCAAAGAGGGCAAACAAAAAGCAAAGGTCCTCGACCAAGGAACTAGCCATCGTATAGTCATCAGTAGGAAGATCGACGAGAATCGGATGTATACTGAAGTTTCCTTATAGACGGACCTCAGTATTTGACCAGCATAAAGGCCGTTGATTCCGCGTTGAATCTGTTATTTGACTAGGCTGGGCTAGGGCCTTACATAAACCCATGAATAGAAAGAAGTAACCAAGACAAGGGGGAAACAATGAGATTAGAAGGTGAACAAACTGGATTGTGACCAGCAAAGACGTGACTTCGTTCCCGAAGGATATCAAGAACTATAAATGACTGGGGACATAGCCTACGCTCACACCAAGCATACAATCATCTGATTTCCACAACTGATAATTTCGAGCACATGCTCACTAGCAATACATCACCTGAGTAAATCTTCAACTCAGTTCCAACGAAGTGGGTGATACTATCCCCAAATACATTCTACGGACGTACCAACGTCGAATCATGGCGCAAGGATGCGGTTATGACCTTTCATAGCGCAGACTGCTAGTATCCTCCTGTTTTGGGTGCGTCAACTCGGAGGTTTCTGGCTCATCTACACCTAAGACGGATTTCAGTATCTTCATTGTTGCAGCCTTTTTCGCTTCCAGCTTGTCGCCTTCAGTTAATATTTCCCCAAAGCTATCTCCTGCCCCACCTTCCCTTTTCACTTTCGTGACATGAAATCCCTGAGATGGGGCTGTGCGCAACGGAAGGGCGCCGTGCTCGCTTGTAATCGATTCTACCAATACTGATCCCGTCGGAGAAGCGGGCCTGTACAACACATCACCTGTATCTTCTCCAAATCGAGTCACTTGTTCAACCCAAACTGTTACCGGTTCTGATGACGGCTTCTCGTCCACAACCTTCTCGTCTGCTACTCCAGATAGGAAACTTCCAAACAAGTTTCCTTTCCTTGGTCTCGCAAGACGCCCTCGTTTCTTACGTGCCTCTGCGGGACATACAAACTTCTTGCGATCATCCTCGAAGGGAGTCCTTGACGTCGGACCTGCAAAGAACACAAATAAACCACCAGATCAAATTAACGGGTATGACGATATACATGACAGTATGACCTACTAATATCAAATCTGACAAAACCCAATGTATGCGCTGACATTTCCAACAACTATTTTTCCTCGTATAGCTAGGTGATCCGCGTTCAGATCTCAGGGCTTCTTCTTGTCTTTGGTAAATGTTAAGGCACTTAGGAAATACGGCCTTCAAGAACAAGCAACACTACCCAACAAGACGCAGACAACACTGCTCATTTACAATTCATCGAAACATTTTTGAAAAATTTGTTTCACTTCGTTCCAAACCGCTTTTAGTTCGCGTCGTGAGCGACCGTATTGGAAAACGATGTCAACCGCGCTCACTGCCACTTCCAAGCGCTATGATGCGGGTCCTGTCTGGTCGCACTGACATTCTAGCATCCTACAAGCTATCAGTTGGACGACGTAGGGACCAAGAATGGGAGGAAGGCAGGATCAGAGACTACGTAGATCCGGTCCTCGGTTTACAGCAAAGAAAATAAAACTCGAAAACGAGGTCTAGCACAGCTAGCATGCAGTTAGAACAGAACGTACCAAGGAATACCCTTGAATATACCTAGGGCTGGCCATGTAGGCCAGCCCTAGGTATAACATTCCATGTTCCATGTCCATGTAAAACATTCACTTAATTAAAAATTATACAAGGATTGTCATGGATATATGTAAGAGAAAAAGGAAAGGAGAAGGGTCTACTCAATGGGTCAAGCTCAGGCTTTACTGGAATTATTTCGGTGCACTTATCAACCATTCACTCGTTCACATTTACAATTACCATACATTTACTCGTTCTTCGGATCCCCGACGTGTAGGAAATTGAATTTACAAGCTAGGAGGAAACCAACACCCAGCATTGATGGAGTAACTCTGATATATGCCCGTGGACGTTGGTTAGCAGCGAGACGCAAGAACCACCCACATACAAAAGGTAACCATGAATTACAGACCCAGAATTCCAGATAAGTATATAGCAGGTAGAAAGGAGGACTGTCCGCCAAAGTTGTCTCATTTTCAAGCGAGAAAGTCTGCCCAGGGATCAGGATGTTGCGAATATGTAGCAAACAACACATTTCCGTGGACAGAATCCCTGGTGTCCGAAATAGAGTAGATAACTTGTAAAAAACGAGATGCAGACTTTTTAACCGTAGTGCAAGACAACACGCTATGACAAAGACCCTGGCCGGACCGAGTATGTCGAGATTCTAAGCTCAAAAGAAAGAATACATTGAGCAAAGGGCGGATAGATAAAATATATGGTACGGTAATAAAGGGGGTGAATGTATGCTAAATTTGTGCGATTTTTTGGGGAAAATCTCTACCCTGAGGACAGAGAGTTGGGAATGTGTAGCGAACACATGCCCATAATCAGGGCTCCCCGGTATGTAAGCGCAGTACAGATGACCGCTACTACATGGAGCGCAAATCATCTATGCGTCTGGCCCTCCTCATGCACCAGGAATCCGAGGTCTAGAAATGAGCACACATTCGTCAATAGGAGGTGAATATTCTATACAGGGGAGCTACAATGGAAGGCCTGTGTGAACGTATGACCAAAATGAATGGAGTTAAAAACTTCCATCATGCCGTGAATGGGGTCCATAATATCTGAGGGCTAATATATATCAATCTATAAGCAAGTGAATGGACAGATAAAATGTATGTTGGTACACGAGTATAGCAGAACGAATTAGGATAAATCCTAATATAACAGGCTTCGAAACTACAATTTTAACAAAGCGCACGCAGGACAATTACAGAAGAGGCAAAGGTAAACAGTTTAGGAAGAGTTGGAGTGAGAGCGAAGTGTAAAACCACAACCACAACCACAGCGCAAGCAAGCAAGCAAGCAAGCAACACGCGAGATCCAAGCCAAGTAAAGCAGGCAATAACGACACCTTCTAGTTACAAAATCATGTTTAGTATTTACTTGCAAAGTCAGGGTTCACAGATCTAGCCTGAAACTCAATCAATTACTGTGTTTGGTTTCTATCTACACAGCAAGATGGCAAGAAACAAATGATTCCCTGCCTTTTGTGCTGTACCAATAAATTTCGTAGGCTGGACACCCCGTCACACAGTACAATAGCTTCAGTTGGATCCAATTCCTCTCCCAGCGATCTCTCTGCTAATCTTAAGTTTTCAGTCCGATTCTGGGAAGCTAAGTGTTCACAAGCGAGAAAATAAGGGCTGCCATGAGTTCCTAGTTGGGAAACACTAGTTGTTCAGTGTAACTTACCCTCAAGCTTGGGTACCTCCCCAGGAAAGTCTTCCGTAGCAGAGTCTGGTTTAGATCCTGGACAATAATCTGCACAAAATTTTGGACTATATTCAGCACAAACAGTCACTTCAGTGACAACTCCACTTGTTTCCTTAGCCTTCGGAGGACGACCTCTCTTCTTTACTATCTGCATACATCTCGCTTGACTCGTCGATGCCGCACCAACTTTCCTCGGCTGACCTGACTGCAGTCTCATCCCCTGATCTGGGATCTCTGAGACAGCAACGAAGAATATTTTGACTCAAAAGACACACGTGCAAGAAGACCGAGGCTAAACACATTCCCGAAAGGGTAAGTGTCGCGACTTAACGGGTACATCACCTACCTTTGCTATCGTATGAGGAGACTTAACCGACAGTGTATCACAAGCCATGGGAACCGATCGGTGACCCCGCCCAATATACGGCCGTGTTAAAGACACAGACTAAGAAACAGAGGATGCTACCACGTGACAAGACACATACTTTTAAAGGTTATACGGGTGACTTCCTGATAATGGAAACTCACTCACATACTAAATTCCAAGATAAGCGTAAAATCTGAACCCACAGACTTCGCGTACCCGTAAACGGAGTTCCAGTACCAGCAACATCCTTTCCCAACGCCTTATATAACAGCGAAGTCCCTGGGAACGCCATAATGTTCAAGTCCATGAGTTGCAGTCTATCCGATCCCTGCATGTTCATGAAACCGAAGGCTCCGGTCCATGTCTCAAGTAACTCAGGCACGGCAGGTAAAACCAACCGCTCAACGCCTACGCTTCGCAGCATCTGCAATGCAAACAGAAGTTTAGACTAAATCCAGACGATACCTACAAATTTCACAGAAAAATCGCAGGTTAAAATACAGAGGGAAAATACAGAGACATGCCGAACTATTACGGTGAAGAAGCAATGCTAAAAAATGCATACCTCTTCCATGGCACTCATCAATCTGCGACACATTCCTTGCCTCCGGTACGTGAACCGAGTCCCTATCAAGGGCATCTCAGCAAGCCTTGCCCCATGAACCCTGCACGTATCATACGACATCAGTAAAATGCAACACTATCACTACTCAACGACTCAGCCTAAACGACCCAAGTGACAAAGAAGACAAAGAAAAAGCAACCTAAAGGCAAAGGTAAACGCAATGCCCTACATATGCTTTCAAGTAGGAGGTAACACACCTTATCGTGGCAACTGAAATGAGTTCATCTCCTCTTTCCAACAACATGGTGTAGAAACCATGGTAGTTCAGGCGACTAACTTCTGATCTGCGAAATAGATCAGCAACAGTTGATTAGATTGGAACAGTAAGAAACTCGGATTCCTCCAGTCTTTAGCGCGTTCTGTAGGACGGATAGCAACGCACTCTCAATTTCTGAGAAAAGAGGCGTTTATCTTGATCGCAAGAGCTCAAGGAGACAAACCGGCAGTGTCTGTCCCGTCAGGGATACTCGTACACGTGGCGCGTCAGCGTAGGTGATTTGCGGGAATAGGCAAGGCATGCGAATTCGATAATCTTCGTGCGGAATCTTATCAAATTTCTTCGGTATGTGCCTAAGTGTTGAAACCAGTGAGGTCGTGTTGGTACTCTACACACCTGCGATTATAAAGAACATGAGAGATGATGTCGATCTTGGTGCGTGGATCGATCATGGGCCGAAAGCACTCCTGCATCACGCTCAAAGCTATGGAGAGCTTGCTATCGTGTTCGGCATTCAACTCGGTGTTCGAAACACAGCCGGATTTCCGGTCATCTTCAGCCCTCGACCTTAACAAGGTCCATGAAAAACCCCCCTCCATTGGTTTGGAAACACCCACAAGTCCTCGTAAACCGCGGAAAATCTGCGCCAGGGAAACGGGATTTGATCCCTAAATGCGTCAGTCGACTGTACTTCCCTAATATGAGAATTGCGATTTCTTTCCCCCAAATACAATACGATCCAGTGACGAGATTCACAAAACAATAAAGGTCAAACTGCAAAGCAGACGTGAGGTACGCACCCTTCCACAACTTTCCCCACAAAACCAATCTTCCTGAGGGCAAGAATCCAGTTCGATTCCCCGAGACCTTAAGCACTTTACGTGATCTGCGTATGTGACATGAGTCAAGTGAATCCTCGATTGTATTTATACTAACGAGCGAAGCAGAACTCGCCTTGAGCTTCACGCTACGAACAGGTCAAATCAATACGGACTGCGTCACTGACACAAACTTCAAACACTGCATCAGAAACAGAAGTTGCCAGTAAGAGGTCTCAAAAAGAGAAACTTACATTCACATTCACATTGATCGC
Organism: Asterella californica; assembly: GCA_036924285.1. NCBI lineage: Eukaryota > Viridiplantae > Streptophyta > Marchantiopsida > Marchantiales > Aytoniaceae > Asterella > Asterella californica. Next base: position 25,698,130 of record JAYKYS010000006.1, on the reverse strand, counting down.
AGAATATGACCGTCAGATCATTAAAAGAGGATTTATCTCCATTGAATTGACTCCCACCGCAAATCGCACATCGACAATTTGGACAGAACCAGTCACCGTCAGGAACGGCCTTCAGACAACAACATGGACGCATGTCATGTCAGACACTTAACCCGCAGCTCGGATGTTCCCTCTTAAACCATCTCCGTCCTTGCGGTTCGATACATTGCAGAATGTAAATGTCCCAACGTGACAGCTTTGCAACATAGACTTGTAAGCATGGGGGTGACTGAAGAAATGAAGAAATTATCTGTTTCAAGTCATCGTAAGGTAGAAAGTATAGAAAAGAGACGAAACTACGACCCCAGTAAAAAGGACCGTGGATTAAGCCACTTCATGTAAATCTAAAGTTGCTGACTCTTTTAGAGCAACTGCTGCTGCCACACTGCAGCAGTTTGACAATCATGGGAGCCTGAAGCCAAAATTTGGCGAAGACAATATAAGACAATGAAGGTGGAGCAGTTACCTCCATTCCCATGCAACTAAGATGAAATGTGGACGGACAATGATCACAACAAATAAGCTCCCCTCCATCACCACAAATGCCGCAGGTATCATCACTTTTGTCGGCAGATTCTTGATCGTCGGAAGCCTTGTGTGAATCGCTTTCGTTTTGTGTTTTCCTAGCGAGAGCCTCCACCTGACACTCTGATAATGACTTCCCATTATTCAGGAAGATATTTGCGCTTGGTCTGTGCAATTTGCTGCCGGCATGGGCTTCAAAAACAGAGAGTGTTACAACGTTTCCACAGCAGTCACACCGGATACCATCCCTGGTGACATATCCTTCCAGCATGCAGTGGTTGTCCTTCCTGTTGAGATATCGAACTCGTTCATTTTCTTCGACCATCCCATGGTCGATAAGCCATGAAAGAAGAGTGCGCTTCTTAAGAAGAGTATCTCCCTCCGCGGATGCGTCGCTCTTCGCGGATGGTGCAGAGAGCAGCACTTCCAGCCGGACACCTCCTCGAGCAGGAGCTCGACTTTTCTTACTCTTTTTTGCGCTCTTCTTAACTTGCTTGACGTCTTGGGTAAAACTCTTCTTGGTCTGCTTGAGATCAATTGCTCTATGTGGACTGAATGGCTTTTTCCGAGGCTTCGGGTCCACGTGGGTATTCTGCAGACTCTCCTGCAAGGTGACCAGACTCTTCCTGCTTTTCCCTTCCGGGGTGCTAACCAAGTCACTAGATATCGCTCTGCTCTTCTTGATCCTTGGTTCCCCCATTACTGTTCTACCTTCGGCACTCGGATTATGTGAAATTTCCTCGGCAGTAGACACTCTTTTCTTGGACGTAAGTGATACAATCTTCACATCGGTCATGTTGGTACCCTCCTCCCTTCCAATCGACTGTCGCAGAAGCGTAAATTCATTTCCTGCGGATATTTGTCCCCATAGGGGGGCATGCCCCGATGTATGTCCCTCCTCTTTTCTCAATGGCGACTTACTCTCCTCTGGTGTACTAACAGTTGTCTTCCTGCGCTTTTGCTCGCCGGCGAGAAGCCGGTGGTCCAGTTCCTCCTCCAACTGTGAAGCACTCCTCTTGGAATTCGTCGTATCAGAACAATCAGCATCTTCTCCCATGCTTGAATCCGAGAGCCTATCAGGACAGCCTCCTTGAAGCGGAGAAAGGGATCCCCTACCCATAAACCCATAAGCTAATTTTGGAGTTTCCACGGCCCCATCACCTGAGACAATTAATGCGCTCTTCTTGCCGTTCTCAGGGATCACAAGTTCTAGAAAACCCTCACGCACCTTCCTATCCCGCGTAATGGGAGTCTGAAACTTCAGATCGCTTAGTGTAGGGTTCTCATCCTCACCTATATCCCCTTTTTTAATCTTTTCCCAATATCTCAAGGCAGAATAAAGGGAGCCCAACAATGTACCGCCTGGTGCCCTGTAATACCACTGAGTTTTACCGGTTTTACGAACGTTCTGCGTTACATTCCACCCGGACCTCCTGAGGAGCTTCCTAGCAGCACCGTCATCGAGTTCCCAAATATCGATATCATCGTCGGTAGATGCGCCTCTATCGACACTGCCGGAGCTCCCTACTTCCTTGTTGTAACCCTCCTCAGCTATGCTTGGCTCTAGCTCTGGAGTAACAAGAACGAGTGCCGTCTTCTTAGCCGGGTTCGTAGTAGCACCCGTCTCCTCTGATTGAGGCAATTCAGAGAATGCAGAATCCTGCACCTTCTTTCCCATTCCACCTCTACGATCAGTGTGCTGAGTGAGGCCGGGGTTGTCCGAGGGTGTCCTGTCAGCACTGCGACAAGCAGAAGTGTGCTCTGCCACATGCTCCGAACTCTCGTTGTTTTCAGTTTTCAGTGCTACGGCGAGCTCCATGTCTCGTGGTGAACTCTTCTGCAGGCTCCTAGCTTCCCTACCTAAAGAGATGGTCCTGACGCACTTCTCGTTCCTCGTAATTGGAGCACTAGCGTACCCTCTGGGTATCCATCTCCCCAGCTCCTCGTCCCAATCCTGTCCAACCCTCATGTCTTTCAGAAACATAGACTCGCAATCCTCTTCTTCTGGGAAAAACACACTGACCCGCTTTTGCTTCCTGGAACTACAAATGTCCTCCTGGAGAATCCCTTCCCACCACGCATCTTTGTGGTAACAATCAACCCATAAACCAGTCTTCCATGCGAGTTTAGTCGCATCCGGAGTTGAAAGGGGCCGTGGTCTAATGAGAGCGCGAAACCGACCCGGAGGGGACTTCAGAGATGCGCGCGAAGGTGCTCTAGCTCCATCCACCCCTCTCCCAACAGGTATGGCCTCCGTTAGTTTCTGCCCACCGTCTTCAGTCAGGAGCTCGTCATACTCAACAACTCGCTTCCCCTGCTTCACAGCAATAACCACGGCCGGGAACCAGGATCCTCGTAACCCTTTCTCTCGTTGTCTCACCTGCAAAGGCCGACAACAACATGCCCCACTGACCTATGAATCTTGGCTTCCATGCTCCGGAATCGCTCTTAGAATGTGAAGGAACCCTAAACAGCACCACGCATAGACTCACATGAGCAAGCAAATCAATACTCCAATAATTGCTCGAAACTCGCTATGCGTAACGCACGATGAAGGGCACGGGAGCAGTTTTCACTTTTATCGCAACTGAAAACCTGCTTCCACAATCGCATCTCGGTTGGATCGCCCTTCACTGCTAACCACGAAAGAAAAGAGAAAAGAGACCGAAGGTAAAGAGTCCGTCGCAAATTTGGAGGCCAAACCAAACACTGAGACCTAATCAAAGCGTTGCTCTCATCAACAGCAGAAGCCGTAAGAGCGCATGGCTGATCCTCATACAAAAGAAGATACCTGAAGTAACGCAAATTTCATTCCAAGCATCACGCACAAGGCAACAGCGCAATTCACCAGAAACCGCAAAAATCGTCACCAATTCAAAAGCGAAAGCAACGACGACACTGAAGCAACACAGGCCAATCGATACAACCTCCACGAGTTCTCCCTCCAGATACTTCTTCAGACAGGTGTGTCCATCGGGCAGAAGAGCCAACGTTTCCATCTCTGTGTCGTCTATTCTCCCACTATGGGAAACCTTCGACACACTCATAATCCCTATTCCTCCCTCCTCCAGGGCCCTTCCCGCTGCTCATTCATCCCGTTGAATCCCTACATCGCAGTTCACCAAAACTTCTGCACTGTCCCGCCCAACATCGAAGGAATAACCTGTTACTATCCCCCGCTCCCGGCATTCTACCAAGACCCCATCGATTCCCAAGCACTCGAGCTCTCTCTCTTTCGGCTTCGAGTGCAGAGGGAAGGGCTGTTCTCCTGCCTCCTCTGCCCAGTCCTTGCCTCGGCCACCGCTCGCTCCACTCAACACTTCCAAGTTCCAAGCCAACACTCGTCCGAACCCGACCCACCCTTCCTTTGTTCGTCGCTACCCTTCATTCCCTCCTCGGCCTGCCTCCTCCTTCCCTCCGTGTGCGTCCGACCACCCTCGCGCTGGCGCGGGTCCCGCTGTTCTTAATTGATGGTATCCTACCAAAGTAACTACGAGATAGTCATTCCTCAATCACAAGCCAAGTTCTCTATCGTCCAATCTTTCATCGGACGGTTGATCATCTACAGCTGCCGAGCATATTTAAAAAATTAGAAATATTCAGCTCTCAAATTTATCTTTAAAGTTAATGAGCATGAGATGTGTCTTCTATGCTCGCGATGGCACATCAATCAAACTCTATCCAGATAGAAAACAACGAGTAATAAGGAGTTGGTAAAATGTAAATCTACGTGGACATGCTAGAAATGCTGACATGGCACTCAAAAGGCTCAAAAGGCTCAAACGGGGGACAGTTACTCCGCATGTGACGCAAACAGTTCATGTTACGGTAGGAGAGTTAATTGAAATTATTTGACATAGCTGACCAGAAATAATGAGGAAGCGAACCTACAGCATGACTTGGCACCTTTATCTCAGGCCCACACAAACATTTACTTCTCATTTTTGGAAGCATATATATGCGATACGTAGTTGCTATAAATCAAAGGCTAGTTCCAGCTTGCTTGGGATATAATATTATTCGCTTAGCAGTTGAAATTCTCTAGGCTGGAAGAGCGCGGCCAACAAGAGGATTAATTAACATGTCTTGGGAGCCGCCGGTGGGCATAGTCATATTACCAGCTACATATCCTTTCACTGCTTTAGGATGCATGGGATGTCCTGGTACGGAAGCACTGATCGGATGAACGGAATACTTGAAAACAATTGGGAAAAGCAAAGCTCCTATGGGCCTAATCGAATATACTAAAGTTTATCACTAGTTTTTTAGTCTTTTTTTGAATTCGAACCAGATTTGTAAGTTTGGAATACAAAAGTTTTTCACTCCACAAACTTGGGGTAGATGTTGAGGCTGGAACCCATGGTCTAGGTTTTATGTGATTGAATAAAGAAATCTTTTTTGTTACAAAAGTCAACAGTAATATGATATGTGTCAACATAAAAAAAAAAACTTTTAAAAAACAATATTTTGTTGTACTTAATTTTGATTGCAAAAATTGTATAATAATAATGTAATATATATTAATATAAAAACAAAACAACTCCTAAAAACCCCTATTCTCTACTCAAGTTTAATGGGAACCCAAAAAACAGACATGTGCAGATTGAGTGTCTTGTTACCGCTAAAAAGTATGCGAAAAAAACCATGTGCGGCTGGGCCCTAAGTAGTAGTAGAATACGAATTATTTGCTCGAACTCCACTATAGGTGAAGTTCGCGCTAACCTTAACCAAAGTTGGGTTCAAATTAGGGTGACATATTCGCGACTCTTTGACCCAGTTTGCCTTTCCCGGACCATTGGGTCAACCAGTCTCCGAAGGTCCGCGTTTTACTACATCCAGTGTCAAAAAGGAATATCTGAATTGCTTCCACTTGGAAACTGGAAAAACTGCACTGGACCAGGTCTTCGAAAAGGACGTTCAGCTGAGGGCACTTCCGTTAAGACAAATTGGTTTCAGACAAAATATTTTTTATCTGCTGAGAATACACGTAAAAATATCGGAAATAAAATATGTTTAATCTCTGGAAGACGTTGGATCAGTCTGCTATGGTTTTTGGTTCTTGTTCCTGCTTTTCTGAATGGCTTCAAATCAGTCTGCCATGTTGGACAGTGGGAGTCCCACATCGCTGCTAATGTTTCCATCGCACGAGTGCGCTAAGGACATTCCTAGGAGGACGGGTTCCTTGAGTCATGCGGCGGTCACGTGAGGGATCGAGCCAACTTTCCGGCGAGTGCACCCAACCTGAAGGGATTACTGGCTGTTATCAGCCAGTCTTTCGGTACAATACTATGCATTGGGTACTTGCCTGCCTTGCGTAAGGAGCAGAAGGACAAAGTAACTGTGACAAACGAAGCAGCCAGATGGGACATCTTATGCGATATCACGTGACTGCATGAGATCATCTTGTGATTTCAAAGTACAGTGAAGCTCGAACCAGATAAAACAACTCGGCAGAATCTCTGCTGGACTCTTCTACCTGGTCCCTTCAGTACCTTGACGGCTAAGCGTCTCACCAAGTTGTGAGTTGTGGTGTGACTCACAACCACACTGAAGTATACTGGAAACCTCCTGCTTCAGCTAAGTGAAAAAAATGCGTTGAATAGCTTCAAATCCTGAATTAATAAATTAATAAATAAAGTACGTTTGCCAAATTGTGCTGAATTTGCCACATTTGATCCGGATTCATCAGTAGACTTATTGACTGTTCGTCAGCTTTGTAAAGAAGCATCAAAACCAAATAACATGAAATTATGTACATGGTAGGTTCCTGTCCAAGAACATATAAGTTCCTTCTCTGTCCATTTTAGCATGGCTTAAAGGTTGAATCTTGTGATTTTCGGATACAAATTTGGAAAACAACTGGAGAATTTTTCTCTCAAATATTAGAATTTTCTTGAGGCATTCTTAACCTGGGCACCTTTGAATTGTCATTTTGCTTTGGGGTACATTATTTACTGTTTCTAATACAGGACATTCGTAAAGTTACATTACAAATTCAATGCTTTCGGTGCCTTGCTCATTTTAAGAGAGGACAACATCAAAACACTAAGTTGGAGACACGCGACTAAACTCCTTAATCCTCTTCTAACACAGATTAGCGATATACCGAGTAATTACTCCTTCAAATGTTTCGAAAACAGAGGACAGAAAACAAAAGCTTAGATCCCGGAACTTAGCAAAAAGTCGCTACGGTCTTCCCGAAATCCCTGGCGTACTATGTACCGCATTTCTGGCTTTTATAAAAGGACTACATTCTACAGAGCTGAACCACAGTCAGAGAATAATTGGACTCGCACGTCCACACGGTTGCCTACTGTGGGAGATCTCGTAGTTAACCTGCTACCAGCCGCATGCACTGTAGTCCCAGCTTCCAACAGTGATTTTGAGTGGATTAGTTCTCGCTGAATCGTTTTGCTGTTTCAAATTGTCTAGACGCTCACCTGCCAGACGCTCCTCTTCTCTGTCTGTGCAATGATTATATAGCTCAGGTAGCAACAGGACAGGGAACTTTGCTTCAAAACTGCCGCTTTGTTGCACCCTTCTCGGAGATGCTCACCTTTCGCTGAATTCAGCAACCGTGTTGAAACTGGAAACTACTTTGTCTCTCTTCTTGTACGTAGAGAGTTTTTCCTACTGCTGGAGTTCTAAAGTTGAAATTTTCGACCCATATCGTCAGGTTTCAGGGAAGCGCCATAACTCTGCAACTCATGAAGGCAGAGGTACTAGCGAGCGAATGCTGAATCTACCCGAAGGACGCTCGCAAATATACCGTTCGAGGTTGAAAGATGTGTGACGCTCTGAGTTCGTGGGCCGCAGATGTGTCGAGCGATGGTCTCTGCATCTCTGGATGAATGCTTTTCACTCGTAGCATCTCTGTTTCTCAAAATAAGTAACTTCTAATTATTTCACCCGTTGCTTCTTTTTCCCCGTCCATCGGTGGGAGAAATTCGTTTGAGCTGCTAGCATGATGGATTCAGTCGATCATTAGCTCCCCCGAAACCCTTTTATCGTGGATATGTCGAGCACTTTTCGGTTAAGCCTGACTGATCGCCGACGTCTATAGGCCGAACTTTTAAACCATAAACCTGTCGAAGCCAACTGTGGCCTCAAATGCATGCGACCTCCTCCGAATGCAGTTCTGCAGGATTCTTTTTCTCATGAGAATTATCTTGTGAGTGTACGGTTTGTACATCACAGCAGCCATTTGCAACTAAAGGTGTTCCGTTCCAGCTTTCGCAGATCAAGGTGTGCAATTGTACACAACATGAACGCTGGACCGTCCCGAGCGGTATGAGAAAACAGGAAGTTCCTCTTAATATATTCGTCTGTTCTTTCACGGGCTTGGCAGGATACTCACTGGGCACAAGCACAGGCAACACTTGTCATCATAGCAACCGCGGTTTGCAACGTGACAGTACTGGCCCATGCGTCACACTTGTCACCACAGGAAGGTGGTGACAAGTGTGAGGAGCATTCAAGAGACATGCATGTTTCTATGTCTGAAAACAGCAGTACAGGTAAGTGAGGCCCCCAAAATGGAATGGCTTGGTCGAATCTTTCAGCGGAACCTACACGATGTTTCAGGTCTGAACAAACTATCAGTGGCCATGCATTTGAGTTAGTCTCAACCTTGTAGCTAGAAACGACAACTTACAGCACGTTGGGGCGAATGAAGCAGTGGGGATGAGTAAGCTGTGGGCAAATCATCACTTCGTACCCCAAACCATATACCGATCTCTAAACGGAACTGGGAGTTGGGGACTTCAGTTATACTTCAGCCCATTCACTAGTTGACTTGCAGTGAAGCTAGGGAGCAGAGACGTACAAGACTACCGTAGCGTGGGGAAAGTTGAAGTCAACGGCTGATATTTACCTGTATCATGAGAGGTCTGAAGTTTGTCAAGATGTTCTGTGTGGGTCCACCTGCACGGTTGCACACCATAGAGTGTGATGGGGACCATATCCAGCCTACATGAGGGACTTACATTTGCACTCGCGCTCACAGTTCACCTATAAATGCAGCATTCCAGTTCCCTAATGAAAGGCGTTCGTATGAGCTTTTAGGAGACGGACCACTTAGACCCTTTTGGGACTCGGGGAGGATGGGCTTGATGGGCTTGATGGCCATCATGAAAGAAGTCGTAGACTCAGTTGGGTCCCTCCCTGCTTGACCTCGGTTGAATTACGAGATAAATGAGGAAAATCGGTTAGACAAAAGAAAATCGGCGTGAATGTCCACGACACTAGCACAGATCCCAGGATTTGATGTCTGCTCTGGCCAGCAATGGTCACAAGGAAGGTCCGACCTCCTTTTGACAAGCATGTCTCTGTTCTCTAGACTTAACGGTGGACCATATGCTCATTACCGTTCGTCAGATTAGATTCTATCGAGCAAAACCTGTAATTTTCTGATGAAGGGGTTGGAGCTGAAGGTAGCTACCAGTCTGTCCCCCCTCTGTATGAACTGCAACTTACCATAGTATGTTCACTGTCATGCCCGTTGTGGCAACGACTCTTAATGAACTGAAATTTCCAGGCATTCCCCTATGGTAATTCTCCCGAAACCGAAATTGGTAGACAGTTTACCAATACCCACTGCTCCTGAAATCTACAGCAAGTCCCCCAAGTGAAGACCGCTGCTTTGTTCGCTCTTTGCTTGACATGATTGTATAAATCTCGTTTCAATGAGTGGGTGACTGTATCACCGTTTTCCACTTTCAATCTACCATCGCCATGGTTACGATATAGACTGTGCAAGGATCACCGTACATTCACAGTGAGATTCTTCTTCCAAGTCGTTAGATTTCCCTATAGAGCAGAAGTCTGCAAGATCTGGGAAATTTTTGGTCTCTTGTGAGTGAAAGAGCATATCTCCTGCGCCTTGTTCATTCGAGTCGAATAGTGTGTTTTCAAGCTCATTTAGAGCTGATACATCGTTGAACTCTTACCAACTGCGAATTGGTTATATGGATGTACATTTGCACGACTGGCAGAGATGGCACCAACAAAGCAGACGTGGACTATGAGCTCTAATTGCTATCTTTCAGTGTAAACTCCAATGTGAGATCGATCATAATCCAAAAAGAAACGAAATATCACGTTCGTCATGCGCCGAAACAGCCTTTTATATCTTATAGTACAATCGAGTCACACAAGCAAGTTCCATCCATCATCCTCAGGACCATAGAGTGAAATTTTGAAACTTAGGATCTTTGTTAAAAGCTGGTTGTTAACTGGTCAGTGTGGCCAAGCACTTGGTCCCGTGCATTTTCAATCAAACCTGCGCAAGTATCCTTTTTGTTCTCGTCCACATCTGGAGCGATTGCTTTGTTTACGTAGGCTGTGAATTACAGTTATCCAGTTACATGTGGTGAAACAAAGTTCCAACTCAAAAGCTCGTCAGTGATCAACTGCTGTCCTAAGTCTGCTGATTCGCTGGTAGATGCACATGTCGTGTGAGCGAAATGCAAGGTACTCCGGGGGATTGCTAACTGGTTTGTCTACGAGACTTGCAGGAGACAGTCCAACTCTAACAGTCAAGTATTTTTCCTTCTCGTCAAATGCGTTGAATTCGGGCTTTTGATTTTGAAGTGCCAGTTTATCCATATTCAACTGTGGACAGTGTGGAGCTCTCGGAGGTGTACGGACCCTGGCGTGCGGTGTTGGACGGGGACAACGATAGGCTTATGAGAGCCTGAACAACGTTGTGAGGAGCTACTGAATGAGGTCAGCACCATCGTAGGTAAGATATACTGGTGTGAACTTTGACCCAGCTGGACACAGGTTCGAGGATCCACTCCTCACACTTGTCCTCATAGTGAACCTCCATGGTACCCACCAAACTCTCCAAAATCCTAACAGAGCTTTACGGCTTGATATGCTTTGTCTAGCGGCTTCTCTGATATTGTGGAGCTTAAGCGTTAAAGGTGAAAGAGGTACATGGAATGCAGGGTCAGCCTGCCGCATATTGTCCTCAGAAGCAATTTGTGTACTCTCATGGAAAGATCCTGTTCCGACTCACCTTCCTATTAGATAATGGCTTAGCTTGACACCAGAACAGAGTGCACGGCTACACTACTACATTACCAAGGCTGGTATTACATTTTCTGTAATAACAGCATCTTCAATCACAAAGGAACATCCTAAAACTTGTGCAAAATTCTAACCGAGCTTTACGTCGCTGAAGGCTCTAGGGATGGTCGCTTCCTGGGAAATCGGGAATAAGGACTGCGTGAGGCGAGGAAAAACTTTCCTCGGCTCACGCAGTACTTATTTCCGGGAAGCGACTCTCCCCAGAGCCTTCCCGGTACTTTAATGAACTGGAACTGAGCTCAGAATATACTGTCACAAGCTCATCCCGGAGAGGAAGCTCGATACTGTTGACTACATACAGAAACTGCAGAGTAGAATAGTCGAAATGCATACCGCAGTTCGAGTCAGGTTGTCACGCTCACATCATAGATGGCCTTGGTTATGGCGATGACAGGAGCCAACTGTATACATACATTTATAAGACCCAACCATAGAGGAACAAATCTTTGTCAGGATACGTGGGCCCATATGTCTCAGGAGAAGGTTGGAATTGAAAACTGAATGTACGGTATCCACAAGTTTATCAAACTTTTGACCTACGTACTCCAGGCTGAAGGAAGTATCACCGTGGCTGTGAAGTCCACACCATGAGATGAGGAAACCACGACAGAAAGTGCCTTCTTCACACCGACTTTCAGGTGAGGGATCCGCTCTGGACTTGTCGAGATTCTGAGTCGATATTCTGTGCAGCCCCATCAAGACTTTACCGGTAATCAGTTGCAAGGGATAGAGAGCGATGTCCAAAGCAGCCGCTACTCAGAATGGAACTAAAATCTGGGAACTTGTATATGAACCCCTAGGCCGCAGTCCGTTCAGTCGAGAGGAGAATGGAGGGGATAGAATAGAGGTGAAATTAATGTAAGAGCTCAGAAGGATCAAGGCTGTTGTGTGGTCAACTCATATTATATCACTTTGCAGGTAAACGTAGTAAACAAACAGTAGTATGCAAACAAATTGATCAGTAATGTATTACTGCCATCTCATGTGCTCGCTGTTTAACAGTTTGTGCGCTGAGCATCATGGTAAGGGTTGTGTGAGATGGCTTGTCAAACTCTTCGAAAGGGCACAACGTTATCTGCACATTTGTTCCACATCGAGTTCGTCATAAGATGAGGTTTACGGTGGGTGTACAAACTAGGGTGATATCACAGTTCTAACCTTCCCAAGTAAGGAGCGAAAGCGCTTCACCGGCGAGTGCTGGAGCCTTTTCGCTTGTCGTCTAGCTTCGGCCTTTCGCGATTAGTGAGAGCACTCTATACTTAAGTGGGAAAACGAGGCCGGCTGGCATTGGCTACATTTCTATAGTGCGGGATTTGACAGAGTAGAACCTAGGCAACCTTTTCTCCTTTTCGAGGAGGTGGTACGGTTACAGTAGATTACGAAGATCGCATGCAGAATCCAGAAAATCAGCTCTGCAAAGGAAAAACAAGAGTGTGATGGAGAGGAAATGAAATGTGTGTCTTTAACGCAGAGGAAACGGAGGACATCTTCAACACCGAGAGAGAGGGAAGACTGCAAGCAGCGAGCAAGCGAGTTAAGCAGCCCAGCGAAAACGGAAGGAGAGGATGAACACTGGCAAACTAGCCTTGCTAGGGAGACAACTCGCTGCCCATGGTAAAACAAAGCCACTGGGAACAGGTGAATCTCCAATGAGAACTGCGATCAATGGGTCGGAGCAGCTATGACGTAGAGCTATGGAGAAGAACACCAAGCAGGATTGTCCAAAGTAGCAACCACGCATGGAAACAATGAACCACTTTGTCGTTTTATTTTGCACGAAAGATGTACCAAAGAATTAGAAAGCTATTTGGGTGTGGAAAGTGTGAAAAAACCTTGTCATGTAGATGCAGTTAGTCAAATACTTGTATACTTTTTGAGTCTGGCTCGGTTAGGTTGGAGTTTTTCTTCTCGGATCTTTCAGCCAATGAAGCTATACTTTTGGTGATATCTCATCTAACTTAGGATTTTCTTATGACGGCAAAAGTGGTGGAGTTCTGATCTTCATGTGTAATGTTATTACGTATTTATATAATTTTACCAACGATTGGTATATGCTACTACCACATGTTCGGTTTTCCGTGTGATGTTCATTTGTTTTGTAAAACATATCTATGTTTGTAACATTTGGACTTTGTTATTTTCTCCACAAACTAAGAGATACTTTAATTTGCAGATTTCTCATGTTGCTTTTCACATTTGCTTTCTGAAAATAAACTAGGACTCAATAGGAGATCCTGGTTAAACCCGATGAGTGTTGTAACTGATTATGGCATGATATTTCTGAAAGTGATAAAAGACTTGTGATCATTTCTTGTGCATGATGTGTCGATACTTTGACTCTGAGCCCTAGACAATCATGGAACTAATCTTTTGTGCAAAGCTCTTGTGCGACTCATTCATACGTAAGAAGGCTCTCCGTTAGGTTGAGTCTTGAATCTTGATACATGTGAGCATACCTTTCCATTAAACTCTTCTTGAACTAGGACAAGCTGGTAATAACTAATAAAGCTATCGATAATAACTCGATATTATTGAAAATATGGGTTGCAGTCTATATCTCAGCAGTTCGTCTTCATTCTCATTCTTTTCTATTCTGGGTTTAGATTCTTTGCTTTTCTTGAACGGTGATACATGATACATTATATCTTTTTAGTTGTTCCACATGTTTGATAGATATCATTGCAATTTTCTTTCTCTTCGTTATTTACGACCTCTTGAACTGCATAGTTGTGTAAGTTTTAATTTTCAAATCTTTCTTTTAAGATTCCAATCAGTCTTTAACTACATCAGTTGGAGATGATAAATATCCGAGACGTGGTTTTTCTCTGGTTTAGGAGTGGAAAATTTTTCAAACTTTGGAGTACTTCTTATGTTTATATGGTATTATCCTTGTGTGACATTGTTCATGAGTTCTTCATGTTTTTTCTATTCATTCAAGTGTGTGAAATCTATTGTAGGAGAGACGATTTCTCGTGAGTTTTGGATCGTACCAAGAGAACAAACATGATGGAATGTCATTCACAAAGAGGTATGTCACTTGAATTCTGAATTTCTGGACATTCACATGAGAAAAAGATTTATAACACATAAACTTATGAGACTAATAGACAAGATAGAACTTTTCATTGCCTAGTATGAGTGAGTAACATATGATAAGAAAATGAATGGAGTTTGTAAAATGTGTGATTTTTTCGACACAATGCAGTCACATGTATTGCATTAGAGAATCAACAAGTATAAATTGTACTCCAATTATGTACATAGATGATATTTTAGTGAAAGTAGAGACATTTTCATGAGCAAGTTTCAACAGATTTGACACGACTATTGACGGTTAACACATAAAACTTAGACACAAACTATCACAAAGTATCTTCCAAAGCACAGTAAGAACCATCACTCTAACTACTCTGTCTTGCTACAAGGAGTATGTGATTCTGATATGAAGTTATAAGACTTATGTTACACATTTAACACAATCAAGTCTCTCTCATTTGATGAAAACAAAGCACATTCTTATTTTAACCAACAATCACATTAAGTATAAACATTAAGTACAAGAGAGCGGTGTGGTTGTCAATACCACATCTACTACTTGGAGGTACACCTTATCCTATCAAAGAGTAACTAATCATTCGCATTGACACACACATCAAGGAGCAGCAATGGAGAATGACTTTGACATATACACATCAAAGGCACGAGTGAAAATGAAAAATGTATTTGCTCATTTGAAGAAAAAGTGGACTATTCTCAAATATTGTTCTATGAAACTAGAGCAAGTGCTTGCATTTGTACTTGCATCTGATTTCATTGACACGCACATCAGGGAGCAGCAATGGAGAATGACTTTGACATATACACACAAAGGTATGCTTGAAAATCGAAAATGTATTTGATCATTTGAAGAGAAAATGGTCTATTCTCAAATATTATTTTATGAAACTAGAGCAAGTGCTTGCATTTGTACTTGCATCTGGAGTTCTACATAATTTTGTAACTCGACAAAGAAAGTTTTTATCTCATGGCGTGGATCCGGTGGATGACTGACTGAATGTTGCACATCTACAAATTTTTTTTGGAGTCGAGTCTGTGATCCTTAGTTGTGTCTCAGTAAAGAGATTCATGTATTGCAGTGTGCTGTCTACATTCTCTTTTGAATGACTCTTCTTTTTGTATTCAAGTTTGACTTCTTGTTGACACCAAGTTGAGCGCATGCTTTCTTCTAGGAGTTTATTTAGTAATCTCAGAGATATTAAATTTTTGTCTTGGAGGTGACTGAGAATCATTTATGAGATCGACAAAAGATGAGTGCTCACTTGGTTGGAACTCACTCTCACCGTACATATTTACAAATTCTTCATGAGTTCAATAATTATAAGGAGGGGTATCACTACCACCATCTAAGGCCCTTGGGATACTTTGTTCTTTAGGCAAATGACATATAATCTATGCATCTATGCAAAGTATCCTATGAAGTTGGTTGTACATCCATGTTATCCTGATTCAGTTGGACTTTTCTCAATCTTATATCTTCGGATCAAGTTATTAAACTTTTTTTTGTGATATGTACTCTAATGACAAGTTTATCTATTGGTTGAAATGAGTGATGAACACTCACTGTTGGTCCAGAATTACTCCAATATATATTGGTATGATGTTTTGTAATGAATTCAACAAAAATGTTGTGGAAGTAATGCTGCATATCTCTTGTTGAAGAGTTATTCTAGTGAAGAGAGTATATTCACTCGAATGTCTTTGTGGTCATTTCAGGTTTGCTATGTCCACTGTCTTTATGACCAAGTGTGAAACAATATCAGAGGATATTCTTTCTCAGCCGGGTGTACGCAGCAATCACAAAAAACTGAGAAAATGTAAGAAGAGAAAAATTACACTAGTTAAATTTTAAGTGTCCAAATTTAATTTCATTTCTGTTGTGCGCTTACTTCTCTTTAAATCAGAGCGATAAGCTCTCTCTCATGGAAGCACACATTTTGCAGCACCATAGACAACGAAGAACAAATATTTTTCTCTGTTTCCTCCTTCTACAGTCTTCTTCACGTTGTAGATTCCTTGCTTATTCACCTCTTCCATGGAACAGGCAGGAAGGGTTAGATATAAAATTAAACTGAGTGTACGTTAGTGGGAGTGTGGACTCCCGGACTTGTACGTTTTGAAGCGCGGCACTCGGGTCAAGCTTTATGGGTTATCTCCTACTCTCCCCGTG
Organism: Asterella californica; assembly: GCA_036924285.1. Classification (NCBI taxonomy): domain Eukaryota; kingdom Viridiplantae; phylum Streptophyta; class Marchantiopsida; order Marchantiales; family Aytoniaceae; genus Asterella; species Asterella californica. The sequence continues at coordinate 25,682,247 of JAYKYS010000006.1, read as the reverse complement.
TTTCCAGGCATGTGCTAACAGATAACTTTTATAAAATATTTTAATTATTTATATTTACTTAATATATATATTATATTTAACATATATATATACTTGATAACATTAAAAGAACAGAGTTCATCCAGTATACAAGGAACTCCAGGAACGCTTCCAACGCCACCGTACCTTCCCCGCTTGTCTTTTTTCTTCTCCTCGGCCGGATGTATACTTTGGATGCATATTTGCCTGCACTTGGAATGCATATTCTCCGCATCATCTTGAAGACCTTTAACCTTACATATTCTTGAACCATACAAAGGGGAAAGTACCAAATTTTATTCGAGAAGATGTCTTGGGTGTGAACGTGATTTCTGCTGGAATATATATATATATATATATATATATATATATATATATATATATAATATGACGTGTAACTCACCTACCATTGTCCAAATTATCCTTTCCTGCATATTTTACTAGTATTGGGAACAAAGGTAATGATTATAAATGACTATCTATTAAAATTTCTATACAAGTGAAAATTTCCATGAAATGCTCTATTAAAGAGAGACTCTATATGCTCTATCGAGTCGTTCACTTTTTTGAATTTTCTCATCTGCTTGCAATCAAATGAAAGGTTCATTTCATTTAATAATAACAAGATATAAAACTGATATATGAAAATTTAAAACAAACTATAATTTTGAAAAGATAATTCGATGTAGGGAAAGTTGCATACACCCGACGTTTAAAAGGATTTGTAGTAAATAGAGCATTTTCAAACCATAAATTGATTAATATAAAATATTTCCTCTTACACGTGATTTTGTTGATATATATAAAACAATAGCTCCAGTGAAAAATGTATACCTGGCAAAACTTGCTAAATTGCTAAATTGCAAATACTCTGCTTTTTGTTAGAAAATCGTACTAATAAAGAAATGAACAACGAACGTTAAAACAAAAGCCGGCATGTACCAACGTAGTACAGAGCCGTGTGGGGCCGCGTCACTGCTCAGTGCTTCAACACACCAAGTAGTCCACCGAATGCAGCACCAGAGCCTTGTACTGTGGTACAAAGTGCATACCTGAATCCAGTCAGGACGAGGACGTGGAAACAGATCCATGGAATATCCTCTACAGCAAGCCTTGGTCGGCCAAGATTCAATAGTCTAGTGCATAGTAAAGTGCATGAGATTGTACGTCTTTCGCAGTCCACTGGATTCACTGGTGAATGTACTGATTGTAGTCACGGCGCACGTAAAAGCGGTAGTACATGGTAAAGTACAGCACCAGTAGTACTACATGCTGCTACCCTGATGTCCAAATTCACGAGGCATTTATACTCGTAGTTCATTCCTGTGCTAGGCGGATAGTTTTCTTGGAGTCCAGGTTCCTCAGCGCTTCTTGTATCATCTCCACTTGTGTGTCTCGTTGCAGTTTCTTCAGAAGAGTTTCTTGAGGGTCCGGAAGGGGGTCGTCGCTAACATCGAGATTGATCACTCTTGCTGCCAGTAGAGAAGCGCGCGAGTAAGAGAAATCTTGTTTAGCGTGCCAGTTGCGTAGAAGAAACTATGAGTTTGCTTGTGTCTTCTTCGTCGCCGCATCTCGAGCAGATCTCCGTGAACTTCAGCAAGACCGGAATTCGAAGCTCGCTTGTATCGGACGTGGCGCGCAAACTAGCGGCACAGGCTTCAGATAGTCATGGTGCGCTTGTCATGCAAGCTGCCAATGAGAGTCACATACAAGTGAGTATGCTCTCCGACTCATGTTATCTTTCTACGAGGAGGCCTGTCTAAGATGACCAAGGTGAAACGGGATGTGTGAGTAACTGGAGGCTGCAGAATCTCCACTGACCTTCTATGCTCAACAGCTCCTTGTGAGGTTTATACTATGCTTGGGAGTAGAAGCTTGCTTGAATGAGCGCGTGCATTAAGAGGAAGAATTCGTGAGAATTGACTGTATTCTTCTTAACATGCACAATGCGTGGAGTCTACGATCTTAATTGTGATTACCGTCACCAGAGAATCGAGGAGAGTGCGAAGGAGTTGAAGGTCACATGCAGCGAAACACCGATCGCTATCGATAGTAGTGCTGAAATGGCACCATCTGGTAAGTGATTCAAGCTCGGGCTACTGAATTCTAACACAGAGACGTAGTCTCGTCCTCTTCTGCCTTCTCTTCGGAGAATCTCCTGATGAACGTGATTGCTTCAAGTAAATTTATAACGTTTACGCTGTTTTGTGATTTGCCTCCTGCTTCGAGGCAAATCGAGCTTACCAAATTACAGTCAGGGTTCTTAACGAGTTTCATCTTGGTATCAGGTGTACGCTCCATGATACGTATCGAGGATGGAGTGGCTGAGTTCAGAGGACCGACTGTGCACGGCCTCGTGCGATTTGCTCACGTGAATGACTGTGAGTCGAAAATTGAGGCCAGCTTTGACGGTCTAACCCCTGGGCCCCACAGCTGGTCTGTGAATGAGTACGGAGATATACGTGAAGGTGCTGCCAGCACAGGGCTGCCCTACTGTCCTTTTCCCATGTCAGCCGGAACTTCGGTGCGTTGTTCTCTTCCTGTTCCTCTGTGTTCAGACAAGTGATATGTCCAAACTCAGTCTCGTGAATTGCATCACTGACAAAGAAGTAAGCATAATAGCGCACATCATATGCGTCCTGAGAAACGAATCTGCTCCATCGATTCAGCAAGCACAGACTCTGACATGGCTGATCACTGACGAACAGGTGAAGGAGCAGAGGATTGCAGGTATGCTCGAAACTTTGATTGCCGACAGCACAGGGCACGCCGAGTACACTTCTAAGAGCTCTCGACTGGCAGTGTGGGACATCATTGGGCGGTCTGTTGTTCTGTACCAATCCTGTGACCAGGAGCTCCGTAGCACAACAGATGCAGTTGCATGCGCAGTCATTGCCAGAAGTTCGGTGCTTGGTAAAGGTTGCGCAAGACAACTTTGCAGTTGTGATGGAACTGTGATATGGCAATCGTCCCGTTAGCTGCTAGCGCAGATTTATTTAACTGCTATAATGCAATTGTGTATATAGTTTTTTTTAATAATAATTAGAGCCTTTTCTTTCTATCATTTCCACATCCAATCACATCTCCTGATGTCACATTTTACCCTAATCTTCATCAAGTCCAAGCAGAAGCTCAAAACCGCGTGAATTGTCTCGAACTGGACTCAAGCCAGAAATTGAAGTTTCCTTGCCCTGGTTGCAGCAATGTCAGTGATCCATCAGCAAGTCGGTTTTGACATTCACATCTCAAGAGTGATGATTGTACTCATGTTAATTATCTTACGATTCTAGTGATGTCAACAACATTCAGCTTGGTTGACATACTGACTACGTTGGGATGAAGGGATACCAGGAAACTTTTGTTGGCAGGAAAAGCTATGATGTCCAAATCGTGACAAAACAGCCGCGGACTTTGGTCTGTTTTCTAAAACTAGCACAAGTGTTAATTTGTGGTAAAGCCTGTGCAGATTTGCAGTTGAAGGCATCAGAAAGCATACCACTGCAATACTGTAACTCTGTAAACGACTTGAGCCCCAGCCTGGCAATGCTGAAAGAAGCTGTTTTAAAAAGTTAAACCATCATCCAAATGTACCACCTGAACTTGCCGTCCATCCTATGTACGCTTCAGCCCGTGTTGCGAGATGTTTACCTAGCAGCGAATGGAGTTGTTTTGATATCGGGATGAGTTCTCTGAACTATGGGTACAATATTGAACTTCGTACCTCACTGTAGAGCTTTGTCTCATCGAAAAGGTCAGTTTACTCAAAAACTTATGTACACTCACTCACTATATGTACACTCACAGACAACAGTTACGTCCTATGATATGTTTGTGCCCGTAAACGCAGTTGTACGAATGTTTAAGTACTGAATCATACAACGATCCGGATTAAGTCTCAAGGCACAACGTTAATATCACGCCTTGACAATCATCTACAACTGGAACAATTAAACCATGACCACATGATCGTTGTCCCGCAACAAATAATTTGTCCAGATACTGAGCAGATCGTACTTCGAGCTCCATCTGAGAGAATGGTTCAGTGCCAAATGCTCGGAGAGTTCGGGTTTTTTGTGTTGGTGCAGAACCAAATCTGTCTAGCACTGACTTCATATGTTCGCGTTCATCGGTAAAGAAAATGCTTCAAGATACGATCCCGTCAGCCGAGAGAGATGCAGGCGTAATTAACCACTTAACGCCGGAGTCATTTTCACGAAACATTTAGAACGAATATTACTGTGAGAGAAATAAATGTGCAGACAGCGGAAATGGATCCGGGCATTTGCGAAATTTATCTCGTGGCTTTCAGCTCTAAAGATAATCCTTCTAATGTGAAGAGCTCTCAGAAGTCCATATCCCTTTTCTTCCTATGGGATAGATGAATAAAAGATCGCATTCGGGTACTAAGGTCGCGCTACTTTTTTCTTCTCTTTAACCATCCGCGAGAATTCATTAGAACAATTTAAGAAAAAGATATTTAAGAAAAAAGGAAGAGATTATGGTAGAGAATCTATCATTATGAGATTAAGATTAGATGAAGAGATCTATGCTTTCTCTAACCACCCTCGAGATTAAAATAATTCTTCAAAAATAAATAAATATTTACGAGAGAAAAAGTAAATCACTTGTGCTGGAATGTGATACCTACTGACGCTACGTTTTAAAGTATATGGCTCGTGTGAAAGTCCGCTTCACATCTAAAACTTATCCTCTGATCTACGTGAAATATAAAAATTAATATAAAAATTATAATTAATTAATTAGTTATTTTCTCGCTCCTTCACCTAAAACTCACTCTCCAATCCAAATCGCATTCCGTACATAACTCTTTTATAAGATTATTTTCATCTGATAAATATTCTTCGCACTATTTTTCTGAACAAGCCACCAAACAAGTAACAAACACGAACGAAACTTTTAACTGATCTGAAGTTACTCCGTTTCTGCTTAAGCCGGGTTGAAATCGCTTTGGAGGTATATTCACCTTTTCCATATTCAGATGGAAGAGATATATGAACACTTTTAAATTTAGGATTAAATTATTTTTCTTAGAAGAGTTTAGTTATAATTTAAATAAATATTAGACGGCTTTCCCTTTGCTGTCCGTACATGAAATTTTTATATTCATCTATGATAACCATGTCTATATAAAAAGCAGATCATTTCACACACTTAACCTACAAGTGTTGTGTTTTTACAATGGGCAAATATAACAAATTTAGTTCTAAAGTATACTTATTTATTTCTAGAATATCGGAAAAATATATATTAACCACGTGAATTCAGAAAGCTATTTCTCTTGTTATTTCATTGGTTATTTACTTCATTTCTTTTTTAATTTTTCAACCAATTAATCATATTACTTATAATATTTTCAGCCATTTGTCATTTTTTACTACAAAACTCAATCCACATCGAACCAGTCCACTATCTCATTTTCTCTTGTCACATCTCGCTTATCTTCTTCTTGGTTCATATTATGCTAGACGATTAAGATGCATAATTATAAAAAGATCCTTCCTTGCATATTATATTCACCACCACTTCTAGTGGAAGAAACTAATATGCAAAGGTATAATTTATCACCTAACCTTCCCGTTGAAAATGGTTCAGTAAAAAAACATTAAACGGCTTGGAAAGATAAAATTTATCACCTAACTTATCCGTTGTGAAAGGTTCAGTAAAACATTAAACTGATTAGAATATGATAAATGATAAATATTATTACATGTATCTTGGGATCTTCGCAGACATGGACTGTTTAAGGAAGTCCACCACTGCGAAACTCGAACCAGAAGCTTCGTTAACAATTTGCAGGGCATGCACCTCCAATCATACCCGCAATGGATTGAACTCACGACATTTCTCTTAGAAGATTGTAGACTAAACCGATTGGGACACTAATCTTCGGTGAAGGGATAATGAACTGATATGAAGTGATTTTGAAATGATAATGAAATGATAATGAAACCTCTCCGATAGATAGTCTCTCACTCGCGTGTATCAATGTTCATCTTGCTCATCTTATAGGTTATCTTTGGATCTTCTCCACCTCAAGATCTAACTATTAGTTAATACTTGGAGGTAACATTATTGTCAGCTAGCTTAGTACAGAATTTCTTAACTTTTATCTTTTTCGATAACAACAACCTGATCATGTTCTCCACAAGTTCATGTTGTATCTATATCATATTCAATGACATAAAGAAGCTTATACCATCAGAGATACAAGATTTAGAGCTCTATCACACCTAGTCTTTGTTGATATAGTCCCAAGCTCTAATAAATCGACGGCTGATACAAACTAGAGTATTAGGATTGTTATGTATAGTTTGTTAGAGGGTTAATCCACCATTATGATTTCTCTTGTACTCACATCACTATACTATACATGGAGAGATGAAGTCTCTCTCATCATTCCTATTTATTTCTTTGTCTACTCGTTCTTTCTTCTTAGAGTGTCTTCATATCAATATTTCTACATGGTATCAGAGCAGTACAAAACATGTGTCTCTTGTGATGAGCAAGATGGAGTTTGTGCATGGAGAAGTACAGGAGAGAACAGATAGAGTTGTGTATTATGTCGAGCACTATCCTACTTATGCGTTTGGTGAGAAGAAATCATTTTTTCATCACCAAATACTTTGAATGCAATTTTGGAGGTCTAGATGATTTTTCTCGCTGAAATCTTCTGACTTCTCCCTTTGTAATTATCTTGTTTAGAAGGCCAAGTTGTTATTTTTTGTATACTCGGTCAAGTTTCAATTGATTTAGAGCTTTCCAACGAGAGATTTTCAAATGAATCTTTTTCGACCAAATGAAAATTTTAAGACTTGAGTCCAAAATAGATACTGATACACGTTGAAAAATTTGTGAAATTATGAAGTGTTGTATATCCATTTCAAACTTCATTTGGTGTAGTTTCAAGCTTACTTGGTTTGTTCTTTTGACATTTTTGTCTTATTTTGTATATTTACATTTCACTGACAAGTTTTTTCTTCATTTTCACTGCAGGAGGAATGCACGAAGTTGCCTTTTTGTGACTTGTGACCAATTCTTGATCTTGAGGTGTGGACAGACAAGTGGAGGTTCAATGAGGTTTTACGCGAACAGAATAATGCAATTTCTTGATTGCAACTATGACAGAGTTTGTGTCTTTTATCATTGGAGAGAAACTCGACAAGAACAACTACCAAGTATGGAAGTTCTGGATGATGACTTTCTTACAAGGACAAGATTCATGTGATCTTATCATTGAGGAGGAGAAAGCGCTTTATGTATCCGTTTCAAGTAGCGATCGTACAAGATGATTTACTACATCGCGTTGACAGTTTCAACATCGATGATAGATCACATCCAAGACTATGATACATCCAAGTCTTGAGATGCACTCGCGCGTCTGTTTCAATCAAGAACATAGGTGCAGAAGTTGCAATTATTACAACCGTTTAACATTGTGAAAAAGAGATCGATGTGCATACACGATTATATGAATCACGTCAAATAGCTCACAGATCAATTATCTTTGATCAAAGTCGAGACAGATTCCATTGTCTTGATCATGACCACATTGCAAGGATTGCTTGTTGAGTACAAGCAATTCATCACTTCAATTTCAACCAAAAAACCCATTTCACAATTTGATGAACAATTTTCTATGATGTTAAGAGAGGACGTGCGCTTGCTAGGGAGTTCTACTTCGATGAGTTAACAAGAATCTGTACATTTTGTAGGTTCTTGAAGATCTCGGAATAGGGGTCGTGGAAAAGATGTTGGACGTGGACGAAGTCACGGATAGTAGTCACAACAACAACAACAACAACAACTGCAGCAACAATAGAACTAGCAACATGTTGGTTCTTGTGACAATCGAAGACGTCGCCTAGTTCTTATAACTATTGTAAGAAGCAAGGTCACAATGGCTAATCGATGCTACAAGCTACAGAACAATCAACAACACTACCACAACAACCAGCAAGAATATTCAGGAACTAAGCAAGTCTACTTAGAATAGTTACTGATTACAACACATCAGAGTTATGCAACTTTCGAACCACAGACTGAATGGATGATCGACTATGACCCCACTAGTCACATGACACCTTATCAGAATTTGCTCAGTTCACTCGAGTTTGTGGAGACTCCTCAATTTATGCGGACAAGCGATGACACCAAGCACCAGATTCAACACACGAGTAATATTTTGTTTGACATTCTTGCTTCAACGTTTACATGAAATGCACCCACATTGATTAGAAATTTGCTATATGTACGATAGTTGGTAGGGCAAGATTTGCAAGTGTGCTTCAATAAAGATGGATGCTTTATTGAAGATTCTAATCGCATTGTCAGTAGCTCGAGGTAGCAAGAGTGATAAGCAGTTCAAACTAGATGCTTTTATGCTTAAGTTACAAGCTACTGTATATGGATAGAATGATCCAATAGTGTTTGATACTGACATCATGGGCACATGAACTTCTAGAGATTAAAAAGCTTTCCGAGTTCTGATTTAGTTACAGGTCTGTTCGAATTTGAATCCAATGAGTCCACTAGAGTCTAGAGCTAATATTTTCAAGAATGAATGTTTAACTGCTATGCTTAGAACTCCTCATGTTATGCATTGTATCCAGTTGAAGGAAACTCCTACCGCTAGTTTACGTGGAGGAGACTTTCTCATATACAAACTTGTTTGGTGAACGCTAGTTGAACTGGAGAATGAATTCGTTGCCCCAGGCTACGACGCCAGGCTGCAACATCGTCCTTGGACTTGGCTGAAATGTAATATTTTCCGTTAACTTGCGATTGTAACTGTATGTCTTTCTATGTTAGATGCCATGCTCATGTAGATATGCATCGCACTCTTCAAAAACAAACTCGTCTCTTCCATCCGATCTCAAACGAAAAATAGATTTTCTAGATTATTTTTACATCAACTTATTGAAAGTCTAGAATATCGATAGTACTTCGGTAGAGGACTTGTTTATTAACAAATAGATTCAAATATAACGTGAATGATCATCAATGAAGGACACGAAGTATTGAAAATCGATCATACTTGATTGAGAAGTAGTCCATACGTTAGTATGGACGTCTTTTACCTGATCCTTTAAAGGGCTGTCTAGCTTGCTTGTCGAATTGACATAGTAGCACAAAATTACGGAACGCAAAAATCGACATATAACAAAAGTTGTATGTGTTGATCAGAAGATCATACTTAGAACTTATTAGCATAAGTTGTTTCATGTGCAATGTATTTGATGAATCAAACATCTACAATGACAATCCACAACCAGACACCGATGGAAATCTTCGCAAATAATAATTATTTTCTTAAAAATTTTAGATTTATTTGTTATACATATATATTTGATAAAAAAAAAAATTTTAATTTGAATGTAAATAGATGTGTTTTCTTCGGATATATATTTGATAAAATATATATAAATGTTATAATTTTTTATCAAAACAATTCTATATCAGTAAAAATATTCTCTTCGATGAATTACAATCTTGGTTTCTTATTACACCTGTTTCCAGAAACAATTTTGTGTAATTGTCTAAGTCTGTGTATAGTTTCAAAAAATTGTGTTTTCAATCATTATAAATATTTTGTTTTGTTTTAAAAGATACAATAAATTTTCTAAGCACCGGACTTGCTTGCTGTTGAAATTCAAGGCCGACCCGAAAAAAACGTTAATTACAGGCGCCCGCGGGCGTTTCCTGCGAGTACCTCTTGCCGCATCTGTAACAATCTCCCGCGACAGGAATATACCGAGAGGTTCCAGCTTTGACACGCCCTACTGCCCCCTTTCCTCAGCTCTCGTTCTTTCTTCAACCCATCCTTGTTTCTAAAACCGTGCAGCTATGGCACGGTGTCTACGGCAACGGATTGTACTTTCATAGTGCCTTGTGTATTCCTGGACCTGTAACTTTTTGTGGACTTCATTGTTTCGATTCGTACGATGCGTCTGCACCTTGCCACATTTCGAACAAAGTCTCCGTTCCAAGACTGGCGCTCTGCAATGTAGAGGACCATTTTCCATTTGTAGAGACCTGCCTGACCGTTGGAATTTAACAACCTTTTGCTTGAAATTTACTGCTGCTGCACTTGCTCTTGGGATCTTCTCAAAACTGCAGTCGATGGAACTAACAATGAAAAGCCCCTCTTACCATGATCGTCTTAAATCTCGGAAACAAATACGAGCTTGCTGATATGATGTGGGGCTAAAACCGTGTTGACCATACTGTGGCGGATACATAGATGAACTACTTCAAAAGAAGCATAACACATCTCGATCAAGCGAACATGGTGTATGTGATCCCTTGCAGATTCTTCTCTGCAAATACACTGCTGTAAATCATTGCTTACTGAACATGCAAGCCTGCAATACCCCGAACTAAATTGTGACGTTATACCATATTTACAGAAGTTCCGTACCAACCCTGATTCTCCTAGCTCTCGTCCGCCATCATCTGAAGAGTTGTGTTGATCGCAAAACTCAACTACAGCAACTAGCCGGTTGACAATGTAACAGACTTTGTCCACATGTTCAGCTCGATCAGAACGAAGGAATGGATAAGATGGCTGGACAAATGCCCGAATCATAACTTGGATGGAGCTGGCTTCGGCCCAGAAATGTACTGCTGCATCTTGGCAAAAGCTTCTGGGGTCATTGCTTTGTAAGAGGCATGTGCCCTTTCCTGGACACACACCGATTAAAAAACGAAATTCGAGTAAATTTCTGCACGTGCGAGAGGGCAGCAAAGTCACACTTCAGATCTTATAACATCAACGTAGTAGCAAGTCCTACCAGAGAAAATATCACGAGGAGAAAACCATCTGGATGATCATACCTTCTCCAAACGGAACGCTTCACCGAGAGGCAGTTTAGCACCATCATTTACAACAGCCTTGACCTCTCGTACCATATTCTCATTGTTCTTCAAAATCATTTCTGCAATGGACTTCGCTGTCTGCATAAGCTCAGCTGGTGCGACCACTTGGCTTACAAGACCCCATCTCTCAGCAAGCTGAGCATCTATTTGCATGGCCGTGAGATGGACATGCCGTGCACGATTCAGCCCTATGAGGCGTGACAACTTCTGTGATAGACCCCATGATGGGAAAATTCCAAACCTGCAAGTCCGCATATACCAGGATGAGAATACTACGAATGCTTGCACCTGAGTTCTCTTACTCCTGCAAAGTAACTGACATAGATGAGTCCATCCATGCACCATTCTCTGTGACAACTTACGCCGTACTCAATTCTGCCGAAAATGAACGAGAAAGTTGAAGCTAGTTTAGCTTATGAAAGGGCGCATAGTGAGAGGAAAGTGAGAGCACATCGTCTTCTTCTATTACTCCTGCAAAGCAACTGGCGTAGATGAGTTCATCCATGCACCAGTCTCTATGACAACTTACGCCATATTCAATTATGCCGAAAATGAAAGAGGAAGTTGAAGCTAGCTTGTGAAAGGGCGCATAGAGAAAAAAGTGAGAGCACATCGTCTTCTTACTTGGCGTGAGTATCCATGAACTTTGCTTCAGTGCTGGCTATCAGTATGTCGCAGGCCAGAGCAAGCTCAAATCCACCTGTAATAGCCCATCCATTTATGGCACCGATAATAGGCTTCCTACAGCGTTCCATCTGGATAACAGGATCTCTAGTCTCATCTGTGACTTCACCTTGAAAAACCTTTTTGGCTGCACTGAGATCCTGTTCAAAAGAACAAATGCCGGACAGATAATTCCCCCAGTTTAACAAAGAAGACACCAGTCAATGTTCTGCGGAGAATGCTCAAAACACTACAAGCTGATGGCAATGGCGTGCCAGAAAGTGAGGAATGCAATTCATACACCTCACCTGAGACCACTACAACACATACAAGTAAGATTCCACGCCCGCCAGTCTACGCCTATTGAAGATGGCAAGAACTGGTACGGAGAAAAGGAAAGAAACCAACCACGCCAGCGGTGAAGCCCCGCCCAGTACCAGTCAGTATAATGACTTTCACTTTGTCGTCGTTGGCAAGTGAGTTTATGATTTGAGCAAGGTAACCAATCATCTCGAACGACAGAGAATTCATGGATTTGGGTCTATTCAACGTCACGGTCGCAACTCCATTTCCAGAAATGTCCAATTTTATCTGTTCGCGAACATCCTCCATTTTTGTCTCTCCGCCCATGGCGTGCCTCCGTTCTTAATACAGATCTGCTTCAAAATACAAACGTGGTAAGAAAAGCTGACAAACTGATTCGAATGTCCAGTAAGTGCCGGTAAAGCTCAAAAGCGACTCACATGCCATGCCGAAACAAAACGGAGCATCTACAGCCTGTCTTTCAAAAGCATGAGGCAAACTCGAAATGATTCGCGAAATTTCTTGGCTCACGCTGAAAGTCTTAATCTTTCTTGGAGCAGCCAATCGCCTCCAGTAAATTTCACGAGGTCCGACGGACTAAATGAACTCACAATTCCATTACCCGTTCTTGAAATTTACAAGCATGTGGCAGACGCACGGGGTTGAACTGAGGCGATCTTGGGTCTAAAATCATCATATCATCCTAATTACGACTGCTACTAGTTGACGGTCAGAGCAGATCTTGTGACTCTGTACTTCAGAAGAGAAAAGAAAGGAATCCTCGAATACAATCAAACAACAGGAACTTGCCTTACGAGAAAGAGAGCAAGATCCTTGAGGACACTGAAAATTCTCGCTCGTGCGCAAATTGTTGGGGAAGACGATCTGTGCAAGAAATTCTTCCGTTTTAGTTCTGGTGAGGTCAATACCAAACAACAGCAGCGCAGGCGACATTTCGTGCGCTCTCTACTGGTTCAAGTTGACAAGGCATCCTAATCATCAACCGCCCTCGTGACGGTGAAACATCCCGAAGATGACGTGCCCAATACTCATGGGATCAGACTCAGCCGCGCATGGCCCCAGGGCTCAAATGCTACTCCTCATTCTCTTCCTCTTCCTCTTCCTCATCCTCTTAGAATCTCAGTGCATCTGCTTCCCTGTCATTTCCTTTTCTTCTTAACTTCTTCCTTTTCTTCTTCTTTCTTCATAACTTCTTCTTAGTTTCTTTTCTCTTATATGGAACTGAAACTTTGCTATTCTTTTGCTCTAAATTCTGGAATTATGAGGCTTTTCATATCGTGTGCTTCTGTTTTGTCTCATTCACTCATCCTGCTGACGATGGGATACAGTTTAACTTGCCTAAGGACTGTACCGCGTAAACTCAAACGAGGTGGAATGGATTTGCAGTCAAGCAGATGACAATCTATGGTTGAAAAAGTGTGGCATGTTCCAGTTCAGAATGATAATGAAAGGACGAAATTTGATACAAGAGGTGGTCACTGAGATAAAACCTCAACCTCTCTTCATTGTATCGATGTTTGTGTGACTTACTTCAACATCATTTTACTAGCATATGACTCGAGTTGCAACTTTCAACTTTGAACTGAAATCTTTAACAAAACTCTTTCATGAACTTCTGAATAGTTTTAGAATTATGTTGTATATCATTTTGTTAATGTGGTTAGTTGTAGTTGAAACATTTTGAACCAATGGCAGTAGATTGTCTTATTTCGAATGCTTACTACTTGAGAGTACAATCAGAGTCGCAAATTTGTACTAGTGACTTAGGAACGATAATCAGCTTATGAGATTTCTAACCAGTGCATTACGAGCGTAACACATCTCACAAAAATTTTCACGAATGAACGAGGAGAAAATTCATTATGTAAAATAAAGATAGATCCAAATACTCGAGAGCCGAGCGTGAGTTTATGCAGAAGGGTTTTATGGTTACAAACCTGGTCTCTGGTATTTAAAGTCTAGAGTATACCAACAGTACGTTCTTTTCGTTCTATCCATACAGCCATGTATGTACGGTAAGAGTTCACTACTCCTTTCGTAGGTAAAGAAAAGTCTAAGGAAAGGATAAGAAACCTTTTGGTAATCACATCACCCATACATATCGTTCGACATGTTGGGTCAATATTTTGCTCGCTGTTCTCAGGGTGGAGAGTGGATAGCTACTCATGATAACATGAGAAAGATTGTGTTTGTTATAGCACGATTACATGATATGAAGAGAGTGTTGGTATGTCTTTTAGACAAGAAAATCAATGAGAGTTGACATGTACATTACGAAAGAAGATCAGATCTCAGTGGCAGATGTGGTTGTCACGGATTCGACACAAGACTTGATGGTGGCACATCTGATCATCCATCTTTCAGGAGGTACAGACATGGAGGCAGCAGAGAAGATGACTTAAGTATAGAGGTATGTAAGAGGGACATCACTTCATCCTCCTAGCCTTGGAGATATACGGATCCGACAGCCTCGAGACTACCATGAGAGACGTCAAAAAATATCACTTTCTCTTTCTTTTTGTACTAGGTTTTCTAGACAGCGAATTTTCATTGTTATACAAAGAACTTTAGCAAGCGCGGTCCACAGAAGAGCGATTGTGTGCACATGAATGCGATGCTACTTCATGTGCATCTGTTGTATGCAAAAGTTTTAATTTATCATGTGTGATATTTTAAGAGCAATAGACGACCTTAGAACTACTGATACCGACAATTAGCCCTGTCTTCTTCCTCCCTTAAGGGTGTTGGTTGCTTGGCACTTTGGGTCCCTTTTTCCCTTGTAATGCTTGATGGGTTCTTTCCATCCGTTGGCTATTCATTGGGTCGCGTTTTACACTATGTATGCATTCTGCAGGATACATGGGACAGGTATCAGATATCATGATATATCTCCATTTCTTACAAATGTTCTAAAGTTCCCGCTTTGAGTTGATTTGTACATTGAACAGTTTTCTCTCTCTCTTTCTTTAAGGTTTCCTGACTACAGTCCATGATTTGGTTCTCATAGCTTTAGATTGGAATTTGGCTACTGTGCTTTCAAAACTGAATGATACATTCTATAGAAAAGTGAATTAAGTCATAGAAGAAGCAGTCACACTAATCAAGTCACACAGATGAATGTACATAGTGTAAAAGTATAGAAGCAAGAAAAGCGAATTCTGATGTTTGTAGCAAGCATCACGACCATGGCGATGACGTGGGTACTGTAGGCCCCAGTGAGTGCCATGGCCGTGGAGGAAATTCGGTTGAGTAGGCAAGAACATGCGAGAATGAGGAGGAACAACGGAGCAGAGCTGGTTTAGACAAAGGTCAAGAGAGGTAGCTGTGAGAGTCGCTGCGAGACTGAGCGATCAGGCATACTCTACAAATTGATAGTTGGTGGGCGGCGATTCTTTTGCGTGTCCGGTGAAGACTAATTTTCTCTTGCACGGAGAAGATTCTGGGAGATTGGCGATGGCGTCGCAAGAATTGAAGAATTTGAAGATCAAGACGGGGGTGTGTAAACGGGTGCTGAAGGAGCTCAAGTCTTACGAGACAGAGGTGAAGCAGGAGACTGCCAAGACTCAGAAGATGAAGGACACCAATGCCGATGCTTACGACATCAAACAGCAGGTAGAGTATCCACATCTTTGACGACTTCCTTCTTCTTTGATCTGGATTTCGGTATGGATCTAGCCCCGTTTGCCCGGCAGCATTAGGGTGGAAAAGGGCGCGTTTTTTGAAGGTGTTGGGATGTGTGTGATCCGTGGACAGGAGAACGTCCTGTCGGAGTCGAAGATGATGATCCCAGACTGCAGGAAGCGACTGGAAACTGCTCTCGCACAGTTGGAGACTGCCTTGGTAATAAGCGTTTTCCATCATCTATTCCACTTTCGATCGTACTCATTTGCCTCGGTCTCACCCTTTTTCTCTACTACTTGAGTAAATGCATCAGTTTCTTTTCTGGCCACGTTCTGTGCCGTCGAGCTTTTCTTGAGTTTTAGACTATGGACGGCGCTTAACCAGATCCACTTCGCAGGCTACTATCGAGGGAGATATGGAGAATGAAGAAGATGTGACTGTTGCCAAACAGCTAGTTACCAACGTGCAGACATTGCTAGAGGTTGCATAGATTTGGTTCACTCAAACTGGACGAACTGCCATGTGATATAATCTCAACTTGCACAAGCGGAGAAGCGGATTGCAACGCTGGATGTGGCTACGTCTAAGAAACGAGGGGCCATCAGACGGCGAGGTATGCGGTTTTAGGACACCGAGGAACAGCCGGATACGATGCAGAAACGAGAGAAGTTTCAGCTGGTTAGAGCAATGGTATCCACAATGGCTGTTGTGAAGCACAGGGACAAGAAGCAACCTTACTCGGAAACTATTCTGGCCGGGATCTAGTTATATGGTTGGATAAATGCGAATTAATGGCAGGTGTTTGACGATGTGTGGCCTGATCGGTTGGCTGCTCTTTCAGAAGAAAGACTCCATGAGAGAGGTCATTTGCAGTGCTCATATCATAGCGGGACGCTGAACGCTTGTGATTCTTGCACCTGAATGGATTCCTCAGCTTGATCAGGGTCGGGCACAGATACCTGTGCCATTAGCTTGTCATGCTCCTGCAGACGTACAGCTGACGAGATTATAATAGTATCTCTGCTTTGCCCCTGTCATAAACGGTTGAAAGCTAAGCTGTTGCAGTAGTGTGCTTAATAAGTAGACTGTATGACCACAGTGATATAATATAGGTGAGAAAGATTTCCTGTGACTTCCGAGGTCCAAGTGTACACTCGATTGAAAATCTCTAAACCGTTCTCAGGGCAGCGCTGGGCTGCTCTAACCAGGGTGTTCTTGGCAATACTTGTCTCCCGAGTTGAAAATATGTTTGTGGATTGAGCTGTAGATGTGTTTGTGGATTGCGTGTGTTTAGCTTTTCCTGCAACTTCTCGAGTCGATGCTATGAAAAGCTTTTGGTCACGTGTCTCATGCGTGCAGACGAGGTATCTGTCTAGTTAACTTTTTCGTGAACCTTCTCGTCGAGCTATGAATGGCTTTCGGTCACGTGTCTCGTCGGATGAGTGCAGATCAAGTAGTTGCCTGGTTAACTTAACCAGATAAGAATCACATTCAAATTACATGTATGAATTCACGGACCTTCTAGCGATTAGGATCTCCTTCGAGAAATCTTACGTTCTCTAAGATTTCTCGTAGTTAATGTTGTTAGAGCATGAATGTACGTAAATTGTGAAGTGTTACCCGAGATACGCAGTGGTTCGTAAAGATTTTGTAAACGGTGATTGATGACCGTTATGTTACCTGGTGTGTTTATCGGAATTCTGTCGTCATTTCAAGGTTAGATATCTTTAACCTGGGAGTAAGTTAAATGGACAGGTACCTGATCTGCACTCAGGGCCAGGGACATCTGGGAGGCATTCGAATCTCTTTTTCTTTGGACTCTGTTTACTTTGGGCGTACATGATGAGATGTTCGTTAAACTTCTCGATCTTCCATCCGCCTGCACTTAATCTAGTATATTTAGAGATAAACCCGGTGATTACTTGAATACTTCCTTGTTTTGCCGGGGTGCAGGTGGTCCTGCTCTCTCTCTGCTCTTTGCACTGTTACGAACAATAATACCATGTTCACGGTTCACATTCTTTCTATTTACAACATATCTTCAGAAACACTTCTTCTGCCACGTGGCTGAATTTACAA
Source organism: Asterella californica (assembly GCA_036924285.1). Lineage (NCBI taxonomy): Eukaryota > Viridiplantae > Streptophyta > Marchantiopsida > Marchantiales > Aytoniaceae > Asterella > Asterella californica. Next base: position 25,664,646 of record JAYKYS010000006.1, on the reverse strand, counting down.
TGCACTATCTACAGGGATCTGCTCGTTTGTCAGCGTCCCAATATTTGGGCATATAAATTCTTCACTTACTGTCTAGCGAAAGCAGATTGACCCTCGTGTGCCTCCATTGTGACTGGAGGTAATACCCTAATTGTTAGCATACTATTTTACAGTGCTCGCTCCTGCGGAAGCGAATGGTGGACGATCTCGTCTCTGAATTAACATTCCCTCTCAACTGGACAGGGAGGTAAAAGCAGTGGCCATCTAAGACTCTTCATAGACACTTCAGAGGTGAGGAACAGATCATTTCGTATGATGGAGTCTAACTCAAGATGTGAAGTAGTGGAGAGAGGGACACAGCGAACAGGGCCCGGTACTTCTTGTCGGAACAATCTTGCGTACAACTGGTTACCGGCGGACGCCTTGCTCAAGGAGTACCTCTATTTCCCTTCTCTTTGCTTCCAGGTCCTGCTCACAACAGTAGGAGATGGTATACTTCTCAATTCAGTTCGAACTATCACAAGCTCTTACTCTTTAAGAACAGTAGACTTGGCACAAACTGCAGACAGACGACAAGCAATTTCTCACGAGCTTCTCATCAAAAATACCTGAAGATCTTTGACTGCCTGTTCACGCCACTCCCGCTTTTGAATCCGTCTCTGCTTGAGTTGTCGCATGCACAGAACTCCCTGATTTCACCAAGAGCTCAAATGATCAGGTCGTGCACAAAGTACAGAAGACTTTGGGAGGACATTATGGGATTATTAGGTCAACCGCATACAACGGGCAGTAAGGTCTTCTGTTTAATTCCTTTCTTCACAGGTTCAGTCAAGTGGAGATAGGGAATATCAAGTTTAAAATGTCTCTCGTGCCTAAAACTACTCAAGAAATGATATGAAAGACCAGATGCACCCTAAGAAACCAGAATTTCAGCGTATGCTTGTAATGTCAAGACTTCGTTCAGGAAGAAGGCTTACAGCAAAAGTGTAGATGAAACCGCAACCAAGTAGCATCCAACTGGCTATGTTGTGTAGAAGTCTCTCAAAACGAACCTCCCAACTTGCGCCGGCTAGTGCCTTCGTCATGACTGCGACACTGGTGGTAACACAGAGATATCTCAGTATACCACCATTGTGGCGATTCAAGTCAAGGCAGCATACTGTTCAAACATTACATTATAAAGACAAGGCTGAACTACCGTAACAATAAATATGATGGGCATACAGGAGCTCCAAACTCCATAACGGGAAAGACGGTAAGCTCTGCTTACAAGATCTGCAACATTCCTCGTCCTACCCAATACTCCAAAAACTGCAGAGATCCAACAAGCGTTCGTGAGAAGAAAGATTGGCATGGAAAGAGTTACCATCACGCAGCTAAGTAGAAGTGGACTATCAGGCATATATTACCGCATCACCGAGTTCAAATCTACGAACTTGGGAGACACAGTAATCCATGTCTCCAACAAAAGGTTAGCCTGTTCTTGTGAACAGCGAACTAACCGGCCAGTGACGGAACACCCACTGCCACTCCGTCTCGGCGATGGCAACGAAACATGCGAAGATGACTGCGTACAGCCGCAGAATGCCGACGAATACCTGCACAAATCAATCATGTCCGACTCAGTACCATTTACTAAAACACGATCCCGTCTCCCAGTTTTCAAGCTTGTCATAAGGAGTTGCATACACGTTTGTAAACTTCACTGCCAGAAAACCCATTAAAGAATCACAACCACACTCCTCTACACTCCTCACTTCCTAGATGCTGCTCACCATCAAACTCGAAAACCCTACCCTCACTCAATCTTAACATATGCATGCGTGCATCTTATCCCTTAACCTGCACTATGAGTCTGAAACTAAATAGCATTTGATGTCACTCAACCGCTCACATACTAAACTTACACGCTATCCTCGTCACCAGACCTTAAATTCTCTGGCTATTGTACAAATTACTATAAACTGATTGTCCAGACAAACAACGTATAACCACTCAAAGAACAGAAATTCTCAATGTTGACTTCCTTCCTAGCAGCTTCAGATTCCTCTCAGAAATTTAATATGATAAATTCCCCGACAATGATTTCTAACGGGTTTCGGCTCATTCACTTCTGCACCGAAGGTGTCCGTGCATGGACTCGCCATACCGTCGGCACTCCGCAGACAACTTCCGAGTTCACGGAGACTCGAATATACAAAACAGAGCGTAATATCTACTTGAAACACCAGGTACTAGAGCTTGAAAAACACATGAGACCGTACACAAGTGCACCCACCTCAACTTTCCATCTGAAGGCGCGGAGAAGGGACACCAAATTTACAATCATACACAAGAGAGCGGAGATAGCAGTGATCAGAGTAAGAGCTCTGAACATTAACAGCGCCGCATCTCTAGTCTCCGATCCAGGATCCTCAAGCAACTCGTCGTCGGGATCATGACCGTGGCGGTATTCACCAACATCGACGGGGTGATGTTGCACAGCAACCTGATCGTCCTTTCCCATTTTCGCACTCTCTACTAAACCCGTCCCAAACCTCTTACAAAAACTCTCCAAACACTGTCCGAGAAAACAAAAAAACTTCCTCCCTTCCTCTCCCAAAGAAGAATCCTAAGAATCACCTTTGAAACCTCCGCACAATTCAGCTCTTATGGATCGACTCGCGCTTCGTCAGTTTACGCGCTGTCTCGTCCAAGACAAGCATCACTGAAGACGTGGCGCACTCACCCAGGGCAAGAACGACGTGTGGCAAACATCCAATTCACAGATACACGTGTCTGCTGGATGGCTATTAGCGGCATTCTTTCAACCAAGGTCTGACTTTTCTCAGAGTATATACGCTGGACACTAGCCAATCATGCCAGTAGGCCAACGCCTCGCAAATTTTGGCACTTTTGCATCAGCGTGCCCAACTCAAACTGGATAGACTCCATTCTGTTGGAAACGAACAACATGCTTGTGGATAATGGCCGAGTTGACATCACGCGAAAGTGTGAACAATTGTTCGCTCTATGTTCTTCGAGCTTTTTCCCCTTCTACCTCTTTCTCACCACGTTTCTTGCTTGTAATTAGGGTTCCAGGAAACCCTGCTGCAATCACAAAAACCTCGAGTGACACTTTGGCTTCAAGGCGAACGTTGATGTGGAATTTCGCATATATGGAATGGACCGACGTCTGTAGAGAAGGAAAGGAAGGAAGGCGGATGGGTCGAGTCTGAAGAATGCGGTCTCAGAAGATGAAGGCCAAGAATTATTTATGAAACTGCTTGCAACTGAATGCATCGTTGCTTCATGGGGCAAGGGAGACGAGAAGTCGGCCTCCTTCAAAGTTTTTGGCGCCGTTCTCTTGAAGAATAAACCCGAGGTTTGGATCAGATCACAGCTATATGAAGAAGAACTCCACACTTGTCCCAGAATCTTCGAAAGACCATGGGAAGAAATGAAAAGGATACCACTTACGAGCGTAACGGTCAAATATTTTACAGAGTATGCCCACCGGTCTCAGTTATCACCCTGTTACATTAACCAACGGACTAGTTCTTGGACCTGTAGTGAGATCACCGAAGGAAGTTACGGAAATGGTACTCATATTTGAGAAGACCTGTAGTGAGCAGTTATGAATATCGGAGGAAGTTAAAGATCTTCTCAAATATATTAGTAGCATATTATTATTTTAGCATAATAAAATTAAAAGTTTTAATTTATATACACAAAAAATCCAATTGCATGATCAATCTCTAACCCTAATCATTCATATCAATATGTTACATTCTTCTAATTCGATGATCGTTTGATATTGATACATTATTCTGATTCTATTATCGTTTGATAAAACGCATTCAAATTGAATAAATGTAGAGTCTTTTTTAATGTATAATTTTCATAAAGAATGGATACGTAGAATGGATGGCTTTTCTTGACTTTTCTTATTGATAATTTTTCAAATATGAATTTTGATGAATAGTTCAAAATTTAAATTTCCAGAAAAATATGAAGTATCACTGTGAAATGTTAAAACTTTCTCTGATCCTCGTCATCCTATTCTACATATATATACAAATAACATATATTTTACAAACAATTGAGCAAAGATTTGATCATCTTGAAGTTAGTATAGTAACTCTATTACATATAAAGTATTACATATAAAATCTAAAACTGAAGTCTGCACTTCAGTCTAGTTTTGGTGGTTCTTCATTTCAAATCCGCTGTTTCACAGTTATATTTAACTAAACTGTTTAATGTTTTACTAGTTAAAATTTCTTTGGTATTAATTTTTCTGTTTAGTATTACATATAAAATCTAAAACTGAAGTCTGCACTTCAGTCTAGTTTTGGTGGTTCTTCATTTCAAATCCGCTGTTTCACAGTTATATTTAACTAAACTGTTTAATGTTTTACTAGTTAAAATTTCTTTGGTATTAATTTTTCTGTTTAGTCGGTTCCACACTTCACTAAAGGGTTATGCGCTTAGGTTTTATATATATGTAAGTTTATCTTTAAAAGATTGTTACTTGATTTTGTTATAAACTACTTAGGTTTGAGCTATTTGTTGAAACAAAGAAAGTAAAAGTATAATAATCAAGATGTGAGTACTTCACAATAAAAAATTATAAAACGTGCATTCTAGAACCACTATGGAGACAGTGACATGACCATTGTAAACTAGAAAGAGTAATTTAAAAAATGATAAGACGAACGTGCTAAAATCGAGCCAAAATCAGTGTAAAAATTCACCACTTCAAATACTCGTACGGGTTTAAGTTGAACTGATGTAACTAGACAACAGAGTACCTCGACAAGTACCCCACTTCGACTTCACCCGTACCCGTCCAAGGGACTTACGACAGTGGATGTTATTCCTTGCGGGGCTATAACTGACACCCCTAATATAGGGGGTTTCAAACCTTACCCTTTCAAGGTGAGAACAGGATTAGGGTTTCTACGTATACCTCATCCACGGATGAAGACGAGTGCATGAAAACTCTCAATATTTGAAGCGGTATAATAAGTATCAGTTAAGGAGTTTTTATTTTATGAGAATTCCAAAACTATATTTTAGGTATGAATGTATGTACAGTCAGATCTTTCAGTTTTTAAACGATCAGTCTTTTCAATGACGTGCAAGTATTTATGGATAAATTTCCTATTACAAGAATAAAGAAAATACTGGATACAACGGGCATTTGTGGACTACGGGTACTACGTGAACAGTCGTAACTTAACTTCACAACGGGTACCCGACAGGTAACCGCTCCTCCTATGACCATTTCTACTACAAGAATATACGTCATGAGTTACATGGTAAGGTTTGGAACCCCTAATACCTCATACAAGAATGGGAGAAAAGCTGTACGGAGAGGTTTTACGAGATTTTCATACGACAGTTCCTCGCAGTTAGGCCCCAGGCACATCTAAATTTAAATAGTGGAAAGATTCCATGGTCCATTGGTTCGGTAATAAGACGGACAAGCGCAAATATCATATTTACTTTTTAGATAAAACTGGGCTGCAAATGTCAAGCGCAAGAGTGATTTCTGGAGGCTTCTCCAAGTTACCTTCTCCAAGTAGTTTGGGAGCACAAATCCAAATATGTTTCCACGTGGAATGTACTTTGATGACATGGATGGTGATATGTTCGATGGCTACTTCACTTAGCAATATGAATTTAGTACACTAATTTAGAAATCACTTTTATTTCCCTTTCGCTTCTCTTTTAGTGCAAATTGATTACATATTTCAAAATGAATATTTTGACAAAAACTAAAGTCACATGTTAGTGTACGTCTAATTTCTAATGTATTCGAATGATCAATTAAAGGGGCGGTGAATTTCTCATTCACCTGTTTACAAACAATTACTTTACATCACATCCTTTCAAATATAAAAGACTAAAGATTTCAACAAAAACCATCAATCATCCAGTTCACTGTAAACTAAGAGCACTCATGCACTTGAGAAACAAAATCCTTTGAATTTCAAAAGCGATCTCACACTCGTTTTTCTTGAATAAGCATGCTCGACAACCTCTGGGAAACTTTTGTCCATTTTCTGTTATTGAAAAGGACTTAAGTGTTAGAGGACAATTGTATATTAAATTGTGAAGAAAATTTGAATTCATAAATGTGTAAATGGTAGCTGGAGCTAGCCGAACACAACCCATAAGTGGACCACGGACTGAGGCGCCTCCAAGATTACAAGTGTGACAATTTGCTAATGCAAAACAAGAATTTAATTAACAAATGATATATTACCTAATCCTTACGAAATTAAAACCAATTTTTTAATAAAAAAGAAATGAAATAAAATAACACATCATTTCACCAACTTTTATATATATAACTAAAATTTAAACATAGAGTTAGGTAATAAGTTAAGCTTGTTGCACTCTTCCATCTTCGGATGAAAGAATGAATAAACAAGCATAATATTTTATCTTGATAGTCTCTAGACTGAGACTACAGATTTTATAAATTGAATCTGTTGCACAGACAGAATTTTATAATTTTATAATTATATTTTAAGTGTCTTGTAGTCAAGTCAGACATTCGTGAACATGTTAATCAAATTCGAATAATAAATGGATATTTTTCTGTTGTTATAGAAATCAGTAATAATGTAATAAAGATTGTATTATTTGTCCCAGTTGGTTCACATTAACTTGAACTGCAGTCAAATTCGCAATCACAGTTTTCATCAACAGTTACCTCAACCTTCACTAAACTGTCTTCTGTCTTCACTGTGTATACTCTCACTAATTTAGATGTAATTTAAAATTTTTGTGATATATAACTATTAAGAGCAAAAAATAATTGCATATCCACTTTATAAACTGCATCAAAATACCAAATCATCTGTTGATTTCACTAAATGAGATTGTGGAAGATAATAAAAAAGAGACAGAGACAGAGAAAGAAGGAGTAATCACTTCGCTTCTCTCCTTCCCTCTCCCGGAAGCTCTTTTCCTCTCTCTCTTCTTTTACTTCTCTCTTATTATTCTTATTATTATAAATTGTTACTATTCGGTTTTCTCGTAAAAACCGAATAGTAACAATCTATTGGTGTTATTTAAATATAAATATATAAGAATAACTCATATAAAACTTAATATAATTTACCTTTACTAAATTGGTGAATATAAAATTGATGCTTCTGCACTAATAATTTAATGGACCCCTCAATATACCTTTATCCAAAGTGTTAACTTTTGGAAGACAGTGTAACGACAAAGTGCGGGTCGAACTAGCATTGAGACCCCTACTATAACGATAGCGGCGCATACTAATATATCGCGGTGGAGATGTTGCAGACCCCGCGGAGCGCTACACTCCCTTTGCTCACTCTAGTGGAGGGCAAACTGCAGTTGCCTTTCTATTATGGGGTGTCGAAGTTAGGGGGGGAAGATTCAGCCGTTTCAAGAGAATCTCGATCCACTCTCTTCTGTGTCTCTTTCTCTTTTGCCTGTCGAAGTCACGCTTGGAATTTCGTTAACTTCCTCTAAACCCCATGAAATCAAAGTGTTACGCTTGTAATAGCATTTCAAAGCTATACATTTACTTGAGAATTATGTTATTCTCATGTTATAGTTCATATGTTCTTTTAGAATCCGACTGACTAAAATGTTTACTTTGCTTACTTTGTTTCTAACACTTTCTTTATGTACACATATAGATGTGTATGTACACATCTATCTTTTGAACCGAAAAATGATAAAAACCATATATTTACAAGTTGGTCCACTCGACTGATGTTTTCAAACATTTGATCTTGAAACTGAGACACTCCTGTTGTTATACACAGGCTTTTCTACCCAGGAATTGCAAATATGCAAGCGTTTAATTTATTATCTAACTCTTCTGTCGGGAAGGGTTAGCTAATAATTAATAAATTAATCTGTTGATTAATTATATTCTTTCTTTTTTCAACAGATGGTCGCACTTGTATCACATAACATACCGTCGTTTCGATTGTATGTTATGTGATAATGATTATAACGGGACAAATTTACAAAGAAATTTTCCTTTCTCACCAAAAGTTATGACTATGACCGCAATTTCGAGTATGACCGTAGACATATAGGTTACTTTCTCCATAATCTACTTGGAAAACAAAGAAAAACGCTTTTACAAATGCAACTTTTCTAAACGTACGGGAATCTTGTTATGCTTCACACTTAAATTTAGCTAGGGGGCCGTACATATAATTTGCTCTCTATAGAACTTGACTGTTCATAGAACTGTTTGTAAATGTCTCTGTTACCTTCGAAGGAGAGTTCTAGGCTTTACGGAAAACAAGGCTGTGCAGGGAAAAAGGTACCCTTATAAAGCTCATCAAAGCCATTGTGACTTTTGTAAAGCAAACCCCGATAGTGACCTGGTACGGTTTGATTCCACACTTTATTTGTTTAGATTTGGGTCACATACTTGTCAATTTTAACGTTTATCGATGAAGAAACTGCATTGCTGATATTGCTCTAAGAAAAAACTGCACCACACAAACTTTTGCGCCCAATGTTGGAAGATCTGTGTACTTTTGAGCACGTAGCCACCTTGGCAACATGAATAGATCGACGTCGAGAAGCATACTGATAGGTCTCATGGAATAAAACGATTAAGGGGAATTTACGACATAAAACTCGCAGTATAAGCAGCTCGGAAACTTCCAAACTGCAAATAGGAGTCTCGAACACCTAGGGCGCCTTACACCGGATTCATATTCGCAGTATAGGCAGCCTTCAAACTTCCAAAATTGCAAAGAAGCGTAGTCAAATACCTACAGCGGCTGGAACCATATTCTCCTTATCCACAAGCATGATAGAACGCTTAGTGTTTCTACATTTACAGATATATATATATATTCAATATAATATAATATTCAACAAACTTTACATTTCTGCGGTTACAAACTTGAAGCCTAATAATGAACAGTTTATTGACGTTTCGATGGACAATCTACATTTGGTGCCAAGTCAGTGGGACTTGATCAATGGTCATCAAATGTAGACAACCCATCACCTCTACCTCCACTTCGTTCCACAGGACCGACTGATAATGCTTCTATACCAATCAACGACAGTCCTACAACCATACACAGGGAAACATCCACATCACTGTCAAGCCTTTCCTCGAGACAATACCCACGTTTTAAGTACAGAGGATGCTGTTCACTGGGTTGGCATTAAGGTCGGTATTCTCCTTTTCACATGGCAGCACGAGAGCCCTCCTCGGACGAGTCCCCAGATGAAGTCATGGACTCTCGTAGGTCACTGTCAGATGAAGTTGGGGAGTCTTCCAACGCCCTCTCAGCGGAGGTACCCGTTGTGCTTCTCCCATCAGATTCTTCGACGGACAATGCGACAGCTTGCCCAGTAGAGTCCCCTTCGGAAGGAATATCTTCTTCGGTTTTGCCTGAAACTTGAGGAAGTGATTCCACATGAGGATTTTCTCCAACAAATGAATCTTCCGTTTGATGTTCCGCGTGTCCTTGCAGGTCAATCTTATTGTCCGTGCTTTGAGTGTCCTTCCACGCAGAGATGACATGCCACTGTTCATGAAATGGCTTCGAGAGAACCACGTCCGACCAAGGTTCAGGTCGCGGGTCTGAGTGGCTACTGGTTAGAGTTGCGTACATTGGCGTGTTCATATGGTTCCGTAGACTAGAAAAGATACCACGAATATTGCTTGGACCAAAGGGGTGCCCATTTACAACGATTACGAGGTGGGCTTGTCCATTACCTTCCAGTCCACTGCCGCCGTCACTGTCGGACGAACCCAGAATGTTCCCTCTCAGCTGCATGGCTCTCCTGAAAGCTTGCAGTCTAGCAAGCCTATGGCACCTAGAACTGCGTCTGAAAGTGAAGCCAGCAATCTCAGAAGGATGTGAAACAGGCATATCTGGATCACTTATCCCCACACGGGGGCGCTCAATGTCCACTCCACGGATGACTCCATGTTCCCCAGGATGGTTTGGAGCATGTGACTGAGACACCGCCATATGAGGATAAAGGGACATGCCGAGAGGAAACGGAGATGAATGGCAGGATCCAACACAAGCTATAGTAACGATTTCCCATGGCCGAGTCTTCATGACCAGATACGTCTTGGTCAGGTCTCGGTGCTCCTTCACAAACGTGCACTATACAGAGTAAAACTGTCACAACGATGTCTAAGAACCAAACTTGAGAAGACAACTGGACGTGGCATGCTTGTCCAACTATGCACCGGGCAAGGCAATTAGGTCACTAAACGACGTCACATTCAGCGCAAAATTTGAAGCTTACCACAACAATAAGCAAAAATACAGCAAGACTCACTCATTGATCACGAACATAAAGGCTATGTACAGTAAGCTATTTGGATAATACTATGAGAGCTTTAGTTTACAACTGCGCTACGAAGCTTCTAACAAATGAGATATGAAACTTTAAGGGTTGACTTACCGTTTCTTGCATACAGGCAGTTGGCGCATGACAAATCGACGTGAGTCGTGTTTTGATGTCTTCCATGAAACTGTGGATCCCTTGCAGGTAACAATCTGCTTGCAACAGGAAAAACGGAATTTCACTTCAGGAGAGAATAGAGAACAGAGAACCGAGTACCCAATCCCGGATAATGCTTGGAATCAATGTATCTTGTGGTAGTGAGAACAATCAGGTGGCTAACGATTCCTCTTCAGCTAATAGAGATTAGGTTCTTCTTTAACCACAACTACCACACTGATTGAGCATATATTCACTGCAAAACAGCATTTCCATGCACGGACATAAAGGACCCATGTTTGAAAATTTCCCTACTATCAAAAGCTTACATGCTGTGGGAAGATCGTACCAGCTGCATAAATAAATCACGATTCGTTTTCCGATAGGAATTGGGCTATATTTTTGGCTGTTCAAGTATCTTAGTTAATCTAGTCCAGAAACAACCTTCAGCAGTTGTAAAACCTACAAACAAATTAAGACAGAATAGTTAACTCGAGTTTAAAACCACTGAAGACGTCACCTTGACAGGACTGCCCTTCTTCAACATCGAAGTAACTCATAGATAATCCATCATGTGCCTGATGTTTCCGCTCGTGCTCATGTTCGTGTTCATGATCGTCTACTGCAAACCCATTATGACCAACTTCACTCGAGCTTATACGGAGCCTTCGTACAAGCTTCTCCAGCTGGTCGATAACAAGCGAGCAGGTAAGGTAACTTGAAGCACGCAGATTGCAAATATTCTACCATTCGTAATATGTGAGATGACTCTGACAGAAGTTTGATAAAACAAATCAGTGTTACATGAAGACAACAACCTTTACGCGGCTTTGCACAAATATCATACCAATTACGCAAGTCAGATTACAATCTCACCTTATGAACACTGTGCAACAAGATGCCGTTGGCACATAACTCTAAGGTCGTTGTTCGCATTAGTGCAACCCCGATGGGATCAACATCCATCTTGCTGAAGACCATTAGTGTCGCCAACTTTGGATGGCTGCTATAGAAGTTGCACTGCACCTCCCAGAGCCACAGTCCGTCAGTACGAATCCACGAAGATGCGTAGGTGCAGCACTTCACGTGATTTGATCCTAAATGTCCTATAACCCTTGCACTTAGGGTGCAGATAGCAGGATACAGGACCACGAATCTCTTAAGCGCATCTTCCATCTCTTGATGGAGGTATGGTGGTCTAGTGATTACCAGAAAACTGTAGGAACTTAACACGTACAATGAAGGTAACATAGAGCACATAGCAAATGAAGAAATTAACGACTAAGCCTTAAACGAGCAATGGAGTATACTCGGAGAATATCCAAAAGAAACAAAGCATAAAGAATACCTACGAGTTAGTGCATAGACAGGCACCACTCGTAATCATCACGCATTCAAAGTTCAAACAGTGTGGAAGAGTGAGGTATACCAACCAGAAACGACGAACAAGAAAAGAATTGACTTACAAACTTCTCTTCCTTGACTGATAGTAATTCAACACTGCAAATCTTCTCTTTCAACTGGTGCTTTAAGCTTTTCACCAGTTTTCTAGTTTGCTCCTCCAGAATACCTTCAAATGAAGAAGATAAGCTTTAGAACTTACGGAGAAGAAGAAGCTAGAGACACCTTGAGCATATAACACTCCAGAAGCACAGATGAAAAGTACTCATATAAAAGCTCCTTCACGTATTGAAACTTCAGCAGACATAACTCAAGCTTTTCGTGTTTCTAAAGGGATGATTCCGGCAAACACGACCAGGGAAACTGACCAGAACAAAGTTTGACGTCCTCTAAAGCGACATTGTCCGCATAATACGCCTCCAAAACCCTGCCGAGGATTGCTGTAAGCTTGCTCTCCAGTGTGGGTGTGGGAGGCATTCCCCTATGAGGGATTCGACCAAGAGGCTCGGTGGCATGGAGGATTGTAGGAGGTGAGATTGTTTTCCGTCCCCAGCTTTTCTGCACAGAAGGCAAGTTGAATTCTCAGTAACTTCACAAGTAATCTAATAGAGTAAACGTACTCTTGAGAGAACTAAACGTAACCGCTGCAGAAGAATCCATATAGCTTGCAACGATTTGCATCCTCACATTTTATCCAACAAAGAGTAATACATAAAAGGGGGGGGGACAAATACTCACAACTGAGTCACCGATCCCGGTGAAAAATGACCTGAGATTAGCGACCACCCCATTCTCTTCTTCCAGCTCCTGCCCTGGCCTACTTTCCTCCCCGGACCAAAGGCCAAAAGGGTTCCCTAACTGATTTCCTATGAAACCAACAACTCCATCAAAATACGACCGCGACTTCACTGAAACTCCTCCGTCCTTCACATCCCTGACCTCGCGTATGACGATGTCATGGTAGATCCAAGGCGGCATGTCGCCCGCAGACCCCTGGGACTGCGAAGACACCTGAATTGGCTGATTCAAATCAGACCAACTAGACACCCCAACAAACATCATCAAGAAAGCTGCGCACGAGAGCGCGAGCAGCACCAACACCTCCAATGTCCGCTCCCCCATCGCCATCTCGCTGACTGACCGACTCTCAACTCCGCTTCGCTCTCAACACTCTCCAATCGATCGTTCCAATCGCTTCTCCTGCTGCAGGCCCTCGTACATGCAAGCTCCGCTCTATACTCCTCTTCCTCCCCGACCTCCTCTCCCTACTACTGGTATCCTGAAAGCAGCCATCCTCCGCGCTTTCTCTTCTCAAAACACTGCACGTGAGAACCTCCGCCCTCTCTCACGTCGCGTCTACCAGCCTCAAGGCCGCTCTTCCCGCTTTTGAGGCGCAGTCTCAGCTCCACACAAGAACAAGAACAAGAACCTCCCTCTCCCCGACTTCCAGTTTTCAGTCCAACAAAGTGGGGACTTCATCTACATCACCTTATTCAAACTCCAAGTTCCCAAAATAGAGAATAGTTATAGCTTTCCAATGATATAGTCACTATACCGGTACACTTCATCAGCGAACCACGACCGTCGGGCGAAACCACTTTCATCTGAAAGGCATAAAACGTGCTTCCCTTTTAGTCATTTCCGGTGGCTGATTGGTGGTTTCATGGTTTCATCCGGAGGCATGCCGGTTTTCTAAATCTTTAGGTTTGCTTGGGCGGGGATTAAGGAGCGGGCCCACAGAGATCTTCCAAATCTGTAGAGGTAGAGGTAGTTACAAGAGGGGAATAGGGAACGAGTGGTACTGTTGGATGATGACCTCATAGTATTCGGATCGCTTTGGCGTGATGTGAGATTCGCGGAAGATTCCTACTGTGGGACGTCCGTCGGGGATTAGCCCGGCAGTCCGGACTCTGCTAGAAGGTCGACCAGAGGAGTTTCTAAACACCTCTCGACCGGATAACTTTCTAAACACTGCCTGGGTGCGCCACTGCGCTCGACTGATCCTGTACTTCACGGGAAGTTCAGGCGTATTGGAAAAGTCCTATTTTGCAAGTAGATGACCTGGTGACCGTTCAGGAAAGCCGGTAACCTCATTGAAAAGCCAACACAACGCTGCAACTTCAACCTGCAAGACCAAAACTTTACCCCTATGTCCAGACTCATTGCGTCGCGTTCCAGAGAGTGTCCAGACTCCAGAGTTTACCAGACTTTACCAAACTTTACCCCTATGGCGTACCTCCGGTGATGTTGGAATGTTACGACAGTCATTTCATGTCGAAAGACAGTTGTCCGAGAAAAGATTGGGTTTAGTTGCCAGTTCCAGTCACGCTTCCTTCCAAATACGGCGGTATCATTGCGTTCTCAAATACGGCGGTATCATTGCGTTGGTTGCTCAGGATTAATGCACTTAAGAGTTCATGAACTCTTAAGTGCATTAATCCTGAGCAACCAACGCAATGATTTGTTGTGCGAAACTGAAAACGATGGCGGCTAGGGCTTCTCACTAGTGAGACTCAAACCCCTAATTGTAAATTTGCTTACGAAACTTTCTTCAGTTTAAGTACAAACTTCATTTACTTACAAACTTTAAGGAAATTGTGACATTTATGAAAGGACACTCAAAAAAATGAATTAAAACACATGGCAATGGACTATTATATGTACTCTTTCACCGTTGGAAGATAACTTTTTAATTAAAGTTATAGTAAAAATAAAAGACATATGTGAAACGTCTAGAAGACTTTCCTCACACCCACAATGTTAAACTTCTTCAATACATTTATATGATCAGGTACATGTGGTGTGTGTGGTACAAACACTCGCCTTCCACCTATACCTAACTTCTTTATCACAGCTTCAAAGAAGACGTGATCATTTTCAAAGAATAGCATATAATGCATTAATTTGTTCCTAACCTTTCTACCAACAAGAGTTTGGTAATAATTTGAGATTAGAGTTAAATCATGACTAATTTGTACCAAGATTATGTATACATACTTCTTGAATTGCATGTGAGTGGACTTGTTGTTTGAGTGAATTTTATCTTTTCAGAACTTTCAATGTGGATAAGATATAGTAATTCTAAAAGATCTAGTGTATAATTTAATCTCAGATTATCTTAGTCCAGAATTTTATGTAATGAATATCCTCTATTATCATAAAATGAACATTCTATATAACTGATCGTGAATGCATATACATAACTTTCATATTTGTATGACAATTTTCGACTCTCATTCACGTCAATAACACCTCCAAACATTTTTCTTTTGTATTGTGTGCTTGTCTTTTTTTCCTCTTCGCAGAGAGGTCTAGGTTGTAGGTCATTTTTTGTATCTCAATAGAGAAGTATATTGAGATATACAACTATACATCTTCTTTAATTATCACCAATTATTTTCATGGAAGATCCTAGACATAAAATATGATAAAGTTATAATTAAAATTTTATTTCAGTCTATTTAATATACTTAATTCATTATTGTCTCTTAAGACAAAAGATTAGAAAAACAAAATGGAATGAAAAGCAACAAAACAACAACTGATAATTGTTTCAGTTTAGTTCATCATCAGATAGTCCACGTTGAGTAAAATTGATTGATCTTCTTTTGCCAAAATGATTTGCACTAATCATCGCGTTTTTCATCGGCCATTAGTTGAAGAGACTAATTCCTAACTCTAGTTTCAATGTTATACTTTTTTTCACTCTCTAGCAAAAAGAAATTGAGATGCATACTTTTCCTTTATAAAATTTGATTATGTGATAAACATTCAGTTAATACATAACATATGAACACTAATCATTGCTAGTTTACGAAACTATAACTTAAAAGAAATAAATGTTATGTCGATTATCGTAAAATTAAATATAATTAAATGTAAGTAAGAATCACCATACTAATGATCCAAATTTAACAATAATTGTTAGATCATTTTGTTAATGCATTATAACTAAATATGATAATAGTTGGTGTCAAGGTAAAATTTCATTTGTGTCATTTCTCTAAATGATATACTCTGTTCTTGAAAGTAATTTGTGTCATTTTTAAAATTATCTATTTTCTCATATGGATGATTTTGAATATCAATTAACAGAATATCATATCTCATATCGCTAACCCAAATGGAGAACTATTAGAGAACTATAATATGTCACCATAAAGTATTTGTAAAATAGTTCTTTTTTAATCAAAATTACCAAATATAATACATAATGATCCACTGTCGGTGATTTATTATATATTCATATGATTATAAAACTGAAGTTTGGATAACATTCTTGGTACTTTAAACTTTTATATTTTAAAATGATTTCTTGTGATATTTAATGTGAAATAGAAAGAACTGTTTGTCAAGAGTTGCATCTTCTTCAAGAGTTATGCTTTCATTATATTATAGTTGTTGTACAAATATGTTAAAAAATATAAAAAAATATTTAGAAAGTATTTGAATGAGATAATAATTGATTGATTTTGACCTTTGCGATGATTTATGAATTGTGTAAGCTTGAAATTCATTGGTACAATTTAATTATAAAATAATATAGTTATGAGTTTAAAATATCATTCTATTGGTGGTTATGACTCTTATAGTATGTTTGATACAACATAAAGTATACATAGTGAAAGGACTCTACAAAATTTGATACAAAATTATTTTTCAAAAGGATAAAGTAAAATCTCTTTGTCTAATTGTCGAAAGAGTGAGTGTAAACTTTTTACATGTTGGACTTAAAAAGATATAAAAGTGATTTTACGATAGACACACCTTTTAATATAAAAGAGTTAAGTGTTCACATTATATCTTTATTTCAGAATGATTATATAATTATATATTATCTAAGTAATTATACTAGAGTTATCATCAGCTCTATCGTATTGACTATAATTTTTAGTTTCATAATCTTTGAATGATCATACTTCAAGTTTATTATAAAATATTTATTGTTATGCGTTTGCGCGTAGCTTACTACCGGTTTTGAAGATTTTTAAACTTCTAAAAATAGTAACTTTTTTCCACCGCCTCCACGCTGGCTCTTTGACCTCACACTGACATCGGTTGTACTTCTCTGGACCAGCCAGACCGCCTCCACGTTAGCTCTTTGACCCCACGCGAACATGGGTTGTGCTTCCTTTGAATCATCCGGATCACTCTCGACGAAGTTTCTCTGAATGCCTCTATGCTGGCTCTTTGACCTTCCTTGGACCAGCCAAACCGCCTCCACGCTGGCTCTTTGCTTCCCTGGATCAGCCAGATTGCCTCCACGCTGGCTCTTTGACCTCACACTGACATCGATTGTACTTCTCTGGACCAGCCAGACTGCCTCCACGCTGGCTCTTTGACCTCACGCGAACATGGGTTGTGCTTCCTCTGAATCATCCGGATCACTCTCGACGAAATTTCTCTGAATGCCTCTACGCTGACTCTTTGATCCCACGCTGACATGGGTTGTGCTAACACTCATCGTGGAGTGAGATGTGAGATATAACGGTTATAACTACTATTCAGGTATTTCAACCTCGTCGATTGGGTAGAAAAGTTCGCGTCTCTCCTGTTGGTTATGCACCTTGCGATCTACTTCTCTTGTCTTACCGACGAGCGACGAGCTAGTTCGTGTGTGCGCTTTAGTGTCATGTGTGCGCGTGAGAGATTGATGCGTGAAAGAGACTACTTGTAGTTACATTAATCGATCCATCTAAGGACATTTTACGATTCTTGCAATGTAGCAACGCCCGTAGCATGCAATCAACAATTACGTCGAGAGATTGCTCTGTAAGTCACCCGCTTTTCCGAAGCTTTTCCACTTCTGCTTCTGCTTCTCGTTCAGCTCTTGTCTGTTGCTTAGCGATGAAGTTGTGCTTCGAATCGTCAGAAATTTTATAAAATATTTATAAAATTCTTTAGATTAGTTTACATTCTTTTATATTTTGTTATAATTTATATATTCATAATATAATGAATGCATCAAAAAGCTAGACGATATGATAGTCGAGTATATGAGGAGGACGTGAGCTTCTATGCATGCATCAATATTATTATATTGAAAAATTGCATCGTTTGAAAGCTGTTGTATGTTGTATATTATTAAGTATGTAAAGATGTCCATATTTTCATTAAAACCTACACAAATATTTTCTAAAGAATTAATCTTCTCATCAAAATTATTTATAGCTAGTTTCTTTATATTTTCAAAGATTTATTTATATTTTTTTAGATTTTACATGTTTTATATAAGGATTACTCGATCTTTTATTATAAAGTTTGATATTGATTAAAATAAATTAAAATGAAAATTTTGACATATGTCATAATCGATTGACACAAAATTTAAGGAACATCAACACTACAATTTTCATAATGTTTTCTAAAGATTTGATGCTCTCATTGTAATTATTTCCAACAAGTTTTATTATATTTTAAAAGATTTTAAGTTTCACATATTTTAGTTATTAAAATGATCGATTTCTTTATTATAAAATGTTATGTTGATCCAATTTAAAATATTTTGAAATGAAAATACTGAAATATTTTAAAATAAACTAATATAAAATCTATAGAACATTAACATAAATGACAATAAGATTTTTAGAGTAAGATAGTTTGATTGTAAAATTTTATTTATGACTTTGAAACAAAAACAAGACAAAAACATATGAGAAAGTTACATGACAAAGTTTCATAAATTTATAATCGTCTAATAATGAACATTTTATTTCACAATATATATTTTATTATTATTTACATGTATATTTTAATTAAAAAATTTAAACATTACAACTATCATTATTTTTTTATTGAACTTAATATCAAATTAAGCTCTAGTAGCTAATAGTATATTGTTGTTACATTATCATTTTTTTCATATTTGAATTTAGTTTTTTCAAATTTATATTTATAATTTATCAAATTAAAATACTATAATTAAGTTGGATCGTAAATGTGATCATGTTTAGTGAAAAGATGATTTAATTTTGACATGCTCCAACAAACATCTCAAACGTGTCTCGTAAACTCATTGTGTGATGATGAGTTATATTCGTTATGATTTTGATCATAACTCTTAGAAAAAATCTGTTTGCATGTCAATTTTGTCATATTATTTGAATTAGATGATTTTTAACGTTAAATTTCAATAATATTTATTATAATATTGTTTAAAATATTTAAAGGAGTATGTGAAAATAATTCATACATAAATTAAACACTTTACATGTTTGTACAAACATCTTATTAATTATTTATAAAATTAGTTGACATGTGATTTTGATCATCGTATTATTTGTGTCTATTTTTTATAATGATAGTTTTGAGACTCTTGACCTAGAAAATTTAATCTTTGGTTGTAAAGCAATAAAAAAATGTATAAATTTCGTCCATATATGGTACATATAATTTCGAAAAGTGATATTTAAATACGTATGATGTTTACCTCTATGTTCATTATAGTGTTATTTTCATTCGGATATCTTTTCG
Organism: Asterella californica; assembly: GCA_036924285.1. Lineage (NCBI taxonomy): Eukaryota > Viridiplantae > Streptophyta > Marchantiopsida > Marchantiales > Aytoniaceae > Asterella > Asterella californica. Next base: position 25,645,317 of record JAYKYS010000006.1, on the reverse strand, counting down.
CATTCGTTATATATTCGCAGTGTTATATTTTCATTCGTTTATTTTTAACATTACATGAAATTTGAGGTTTGTGAGTTTTGAGTTTAATCTTATACTTTTTGTTACTAGAAAAACAATAAATGATCAAAAAAAGGAATTCAAACTTTAAATATATAAATAATATATAAAAGTTATTTCACAACTTGAAAACTTATTTCCTAGTATAAAAATTACGTCTCAAGAGGTAAATTTGTATGTAGATACTATCATTATTGATGATTCGTAACATCTACGTCTATTCGTTTGAGATATCGATTATGTAATATTTTATAATTTAGCAAATAAAGATGAAATGGATCTTATAAAGAGTGTCAAACTTCATCTCCTAAAAAAAAAGTTTGTCAGAGTTTGTAAATTGTGCACCAATGTTAAACTGAAAAAAATAAAATAAATTATAAAAAAAGAACTTGTGACAACAAATTGCAGAAAACCATCAAAAGAAATGTAAAGGATATCTTTTAGGTTTCATCTTAAAATTATAGAAAGACTTTTATAAGGTCAACAACAACGTATTATGAATGGATATTTAAAATGCTATAAAAAGTTCATTCAATCTCTTTTTTTCACACAAAATTCTAGTTTATACTAACAACCATAAACGTCAAATTTTAAATTATAATTTTGACATGCACTAATGTAACATGTGGATAATAATTTTTGCCTCTGATGTGAACATGACTCTGAAACAAATGCATATTTTGGCCATGAGAATCACAAAAAGATAAGAATTAATCAACACTTTTACTTATCAATTGGAGTCATTCAATGAATATGTGTAAATTTTATATAACATTTTACATGTTTGTGTAATAGAATTAATACATCATCTTTGGAGGCAACACATAAATATTTATTTTCATTAACATTCTCAATAGATGTTGATAAGTGTTATTTCCTTTACATAGTTGAATCGGATGTTTATAAACGTTTTACATTTCTTGACAAGATAATATTTTTGTTTAGTGGACTAGTGTTTCAACTTCAATCAAAAAATTGTAGACGTTTTTTGCGAACACCTCCGAAAGTGACATAAGCTTCTCCTATTGTTCATTTATCAGATTTTGCAGTAAATCTTGTTAGTAAAGAAATTTAGGACTCAAGCCATTTATTCTAATTTTTAGATTTTTTAATTAAATATTATAATAAAAATATCAATTCACAAATACAATTGTAATCGACTCACTATTGTGTACAAAGCTATCCTTCAATACACTAAGGACTTTTTCTTCTGGACGTTAGAGAATCGTTTACCTTAGCTTTTACACACCTTATTACAAAGGAAATGGTCTCTCTCTTGTAAAAGCAGACAAAAAATTCTCACCTAGCTGTATATCTTTTGTCTTGTTATGAAGTTAACAAAATCGATGGTTAGCTATGCAAATGAGTAAGAAAAAACTGATTAAGAATCGCATTGTGTACTTTACAGTCCGTAAAGTTAAGTGCAGTATTCTTATCGTCCCATTGTGTGTGATCTTGTCTTGTATACGCGTAAACCATGAACCATGTTGCTAACTTGCGACTGTTCTCCGTGCCAACTGCGAAAGGCTCGGTTCACCTTGTGGTCCTCTCATACTTCACTTTTCGTCCCAAGCCTGGCAATCTACCATGCTGTAATAGACAAGTGGAAGGGTATGCTTCGTAAGGTTCTCACTGTAATCTTTACCTCGTACGAGATTGTAAAATTGTAGAGACGCTCGGTCAAGACTGTAGAGGAGATTTCGAACTCTTCTTCTTATGTACGAGCGTGTACACAATTCACCTGAGACCCCGTACACTCTAGTTGGCCACCATAGCCAGACCAAGGATTCCTCGTATCTTGTTCGTTGTTGTTTTTTTTTTTTTTTTTTTTTTTTTTTTTTTTAACCAAACGACCACGGTGGGCCGACCTTTAATTTTATTAAGGCGGAAGGGTGCCACCCAGATACAATAACCGCCCACTGCCCCTACAGCTTCTAGTACGGGCCCCCCAGTACAGGTCCCCCGCCAACCGGCTATCGCGCCCCGCCATGTGGCCATCCTTTCTCGCCCTATCCCAGGTCCCGACGAGGTCCCTTCTCTCCTCTCCCATTTTCTCATTCGAGCTCGCGGTCCCGCCTCGTATCTTGTTCGTTGTTGTTGACACAGTTGCCACAAACCTGACTCGCTCGCGTGAGCTCGTACAGTTTCGCAGTCGGAACAATGATGAAAGAGTACAGGACCACGGACTCCATAGAAGTGAGCTCCTATCAAAGTCCTTACCGTAGTCCAACTGAGTTGAGGTTAGTGGAGTGGAATGTGTTTTCTTCACTGTGTGCGATCCAGGGTTCAAGCTTAGGACGACCTCGACGGACGTCACGCGCATGGGCCTGAGGATCCGATGGCGTAAGAGGCGAGGCGAGGCGCGGCGTGCCCCAAGCAAAATTCCCGGAACGGGGTTTACATACTAGGAAAGAAAGGAAAAGTCATAAGACATTTACCGTTACCACCAGCCGTATAGCACTTTACAGTGAGCATCATTTGTTCTCAACAACGTTACTCCTAACACAGCGAAGCATGCCTCACCCTCTTCACTTCAGATGGAAAATGTAGTATGTACATTTTATATTTATTACTTAATCTTTCCTTCGGGAAAGATTGGGTAGTAAATTGATGGTTGTCAAAAATTGATTCTCACGGATACTAGGATCTTGGTCTTTTTATATTGGAAGCAAATGTTGGCATGTTACGCTTATGGGTTATGTCTGGTTCAAATTGTAACCCTCGATCTTATTGCATTGGAAGCGCTTGCTACACCTATCCGTTGTGTCTAGTTCAAGTCGTAACTTTCGGTTCATATATAATATTTAACATGTATAGAGAAATTAAAATTAAAATATTAATTTAGTTATTTACATTCACATGGATTATCTTGGAATATTACTTATATAATTTATATAACCATAAAAAAAAGGAAGGAGTGACAGACGTCATCAAGGAAAAACTCAAAACAAGCATATAAAATTACTCCCCGAGCTTGAACACCATCCGTAAAATATTTTCTAAATGTAAACCCATCTCGAAGCTTGTCCCTTTCTGCACTTCCGCTCTTACACTCATTTGGTATATATATTCAACGCATATTCACCTCTCCAAGTTCATAAGAGGGAAATACGCAAAGAGTTTTAGTTTATGTTTTAATTTTTCTTCTTAGAAAAGTTGTTATAATTAAAATTTACAAATTAAAAAATAATTTTACTCGTAAGAGTCATAAATCTTTATACCAGAAGAATTTTCTATTCGCATTAGTCACTTATAGGTTTTGCATAACTAAAGTGAGCATATGTAATCAAGTTACCAAATGAGTTTTAAATTTAGTGATTTAAATAACATTTTTAATTTAAAGCTAACTTAGAGAACTTTGGTACAAGTTTTAATTTTCAAATCTTGTCGAGCAATACTTTTTCTCATGATTGTGCGCTTTAGTACATTGCATTCTTCACTAATTTTTTTGAAGACGATTGTCAACCAATTGCTCATGATGATTTTGGTTATTTATTTAAACATTTGTTTTTTCCTCAATTTTCTTGTTCTTGTAGATTGGATGCATATTCTATGAAATTTCATTTTTGGATCAGTCAAATTGTAATCAATAGAGCTTCGACTATATCAACTCAGTAGTAACTTTACACCCATAACTTAGTGTTTTCAATCACATTTGATGAACTTTTGCTCTCTTTGTATTATCAAAGAATATGTAAATATACGTTTCATACATATATTATAGACTAAATTACTACAAAATTTGAATTTTTGTAAATATTAATATTAACCAATTTGAGAGTTATCGAAATTTGAACAGAACCCATAAGGCAAGTGCATACAACTGATTTTAAAATTACAAGTGGAAGACTTTGGTGCAAAATAGTTTTATTCTTGATATCAATTTATTCCACGAAAAATTAGATAATAGATTAAATATGTTCAGTTCTTCCAACTTCAAATGGAAGAGACATGCATTGTAAGACCACTCAAAACGTGCTTTTATGGAGTTCTCACAACTCTCCTAAAACCTTTAATAAGTTTTTTATGTAAATTTTATAGTCATTAGATGCATGTTGTGGATGATCGTAAACTATATTCTCTAGCACCGGTGAGAAACAATGAAAAATATAGACGATCCGTCCTTCTTGAAAAAATTGTAAAGTTGAACTTATTTTTTCTCATATGAATCATACAAAATTTATTTTAGAAAAAGTTTGAGTGATCTCAATATAAAGGCGTAACAACATCAATTACCACTCCTTGCACTTGGGAAGTCCAATCAAACTTCAAAACTATACGTGGTTAGTTTTCCACGTCTACAAGGTTGATCTTTACTACTCGCGTCTGTTTCCTTCGTGTGCAAAATAAAACCGTCAGACCTCTACACTTCAATTTCAGAGATAATAATGTACAAAAGAGTACTAAAAAAATATTAACTCTTGCTTGTCATGTTGATGAGATCTATGCATATGTGGATAGGTCATATGACTCGCATAATTATGATGTCTCAAATAAGAAATTGAGAAAATATTTGATGATGTAAGATGGAAGAGACAATGGTGTGATCAAATAAGTAGACGAAATGTCATCGAAAGAGTGAACTAATAGCAACAATGCTGCACAGGAAGGAGGAGGGAGCTTCCCTCAAAAAGTTTCCTTCCTTCTTTCATTCTCGCAGCAAGGAGGCGAGAACTTCCCTTGGGAAGTCTCCTTGCTTGCTTCCTCTCGCAAGAAGGAGGTGGGAGGAAGCCAGCAAGTCGTAGCCCACTGATTGGCTGCGTAGGTGCCTAGCGGATGGAGCTTCCTTCGGCTTTCTTCTTTGACAGTCATAATTCATTTCTGCCAGTCAAAATTAATTTCTAGTAAATTAGTTTTATCTTGCATTGGTGGATAAGAGCCGGCCGGAGGAAAAAGATATAGCATGTCGAGTACATACAATAAATTTTGGAATACATGTGTTCTTGTCTGATGTGTTTTGATCACAGTATGACATAAGATTTAGTTTAAAGAACAATTCAAAATTCAAAATTTAGAATATTTTATTCAAGAAGTCCACATTGCTCTATGACATATATGTATGGATTTTGACTGTCTCTATTCCATATGAAGTCATCGAAGGTCCAAAATATAACTGAGATGAAGCTGCTCAATTTGATACTAATTTCATGTCCTCACGATAAAAACTGATGTAATACGGTTGTACCGTAGAATCGGTCGGAGCCCTCGTCAAACTTAGTTCGAGTTAGATATAACTAAAACAACTTAGCGGTAGAGATCCCCACTGTTAATATAGCGGACGCTGTGGTTAAAGACCAAAGGAATCAAAACTAAAGGTTAAACGAATATGGTGATTTATTAACTTAAGTAACATCAAGAAAAATAATTCTCTACTTACATCTCTTTCCTTCGACGCGTTTTGACCTAGTTCTAATTTCTTTCATTTGTGTGTCTTGTGTGAGAGTAGTACATTTTTTGACACTGAGATTTTGTCTTTGTTTTTTTCAGAATATGGTATGTTATGTTTTTATTGTGATTTCATCTTTATATTCTTTTATCTTATTGTAAGATTCTCTTGAGATTGTTAGATCTGAAAGGAATCTCATCATCTACAACAACGTCTTGCTTTTTCTCGTTTCTGAGACAAACAATGGACATACAAATTTGAGAAAATAGATGTTTGGGACTTTACTTTCCTCTGGTTTATGACTCGACGACTTTTTGAAACAAGAGAATTCGCTCCATTCATGATCAATTCATCGGACTATGATATTGATCATGAATTTCTCATGTTTCTTTTCATCCTAGCGTTTGAGAGTGTGCACACTATTTATGACAACATCTCAAGAGTTTTGAATAATATCCAGACAACACGCATGGTGGGACGTGATTCATAAACAATATGACACATGAATATTGATTTTTTGGATACTCATATGAGAAAATGATACAGAATGTCACATAAAAACTTTTACGAAACTAGTACACGAGATAGAACATTTCATGCCTAGTATTAACGAATGGCTCTAAACAAGAAAGCGAATGGAACTAATCAAATGTGTGACAATAGTGATTATCGCTTTGCACATAATGCTCAGTTAAGGACTCTTAGCGACATGTACTTCATTGGAGAATCAACTATAGTGAAATACACGAAGATGATTACTATTGGTAAATTATACTCCAAGTATGTACATAGACCAGATATCACAGAGTGTAAAAACATTATGAGCAAGTTTGAACAGATTTCTAGAATCTCATAAATAATAGGTGTCATTGATGATTCTCATATAAAATTTAGACACAAACCACCACAAAAGTATCTTTTGGAGCATCATAAAAATCATCACTCTGATTACTCATTCTTGCTACAAGGAGTATGTGATTCCGATTTAAAGTTTTGAGACTTATGTTGCACCATGCTTAGCTCTACTCATGATGTTGCACATTTATGACAATCGAATTTATATTAGTTGATGGAAACAAAGTGTATCCTTGCTGAGCCAACAATCACAGTGAATGGAGAGAATGGTGCAATCATTATACCTCACGTGTTATTTGGAAATACCGCTTATTCTATTAGAGAGTGGTTGATCAAACGATTACATCAACATATGCATCAAGGAGCTACACTCGAAAATGAGTTTGACAAGTACACATCAAAAGCACGAGTGAAAATTGAAAATACATTCGATCATCTGAAAGAAAGATGTACTATACTTCGTGACTGTCTTATGCAACTCGAGCAAGTGTCTAGAGTTATACTTGAGATATATGAATAAGAACTTGAATTTTAGTAGTAGATGATGGTTGCGCTAGTCTTTGAGAACCTCTTCTCAGCAATTCAATCTCCATTCGACGAATCTCTAACATCTAGGTCATTAAATCGAATATGTGATTTTCTTGTTGTGCTCTTCTTGTTATTCTCTTCTCTTATTCATTTTTTCTTGCATTTGAATAAAGGGACACTACAATGTTGTCGACATTGTCTTTGGAAAGACTTTTCTTCTTCTTAGCACTCATGTTTGGTTTTCCACTCACATCGAGTTGAGAACATACTTTTCATCTCGGAGTTTCTTCGACGTTCTCGGATACGTCAATAACTTGTTCTCTTTGAAGTGATTGAGAATCATTCAAGAGATCAACAAATGACTGAGGTTCACTCGACTGTCATTCGTTCTCAGAGAGCACATCTGTAAGATCTTCACTGCTCAGATCAACAAAGCTATGGAGAAGAGTATCACTACCACCATCTAATATCTCATGAATACCTTGTTCTTTAGACGAAGGACCTCTAATCTGATGCATTTGTTCATAATATTCCCATGAACTTGGTTGTGCATCGGTTTTTTCTTAATTGGCTTTCTCGGTCCTATATCTTTGGTTCTCAAATTTTTCCCGAGTATTGTGTACTCGAATGATAAGTTTGTCTCTTGGTTCAAACGAGTGGTTAACACTCGTCAAAAATCTAGACTCACATTGCATTGGTTACAATGCAAAAACTGAACCTCTTCATACATATCCAGAAAAAAGCTTCTCATGTTCACATTTTCATTCAACTTTTCATTTTTTAGAAACAGATTTATGAGTTATATTTTCGGATTACATCAAACATTCATACGAAATATACACTAAGTGCTTATCTATATGTTAAAACGAAAACAATTGAACAAGAACTGAAAGCATTACTGCTTTTTCATATCTCTTTTTGAATGTGATCGTTGGATGAAGCTTGAGAGCAATGGATCGTCTTGTTGCTTATTTTTGGTTGGTAGATCAAATTCCATCTCCAATCCTCTTCTGAAAAGTGAATTATGGTTATGAAAAACATCAAACACCACACCATAGTCCATCAAGTCATGATTTGTTTAGTTTATCTCGAATTATGAAAAATTACACTAGAATATGCTTTAGAATAGATAAAAAATAAACAAAAGATTCTTGTAGAGTATCTTTTTTTGGTCATTCTCTATTGACCAAAAATAAGAAAGTATGATCGATTTTAGGCATGGCAAAAAGATGACTTTCAAACAATCCCAAGCACATTGTATGACCTCGAGCTCTCGAGAATCGTCTTGATTGCACAAACCGGGTACATTTTTTCATGAAGTGTTTCTTGAATAAACCCGGTCCAGCCCTTCATTTTTAGGTCGTTGGTTCCAAATGGATCGCACGCTGACGTATTTCTTGTACACAAAGGAGGAGTCATGAGACACTATGCCTCCGTCATAACTTTCACAATACGTCAGGGACAAAACCTAACTTACAGATTTTATCTCTAGCGTACATGCTTGACTCACCATGTGAGTCGGCCTTCTGTTGTCTCATCAAAATCCCGCTCAGTCATTACTCATACAAGTTTACCGTTCTCAGAAAATCTCAAACTCTTTCGCTCGTTCATCAACCAAGAAACGAACGAAACAACGCAACGAACGATAGAGCCACTAACATGTAGAAGTCCTCCACATTGCGTAGTGGAAAGAAGAGATCAATTGTGACAACATCACCATAGCTCATACTCACGAGAGATCAACCAGATATCCCTCAGCCTTGGTTCTCTTTCCTTGTCACCAACATTAAATTGCTTGATGCGTTTGCTCCAATCGCTTCTTGCTCCAAAGCTCGTATAATTCATCTCATGGTGTTCAGCGTAATCTGCCGCTCCCGTGTTCGTCAATCTTTCGATCCATAGAGGTGTACTGTAGGTGTCAAAAGTTTAGGAGAATTAACTTGCGTTCAAATCTTTGTCGTAACTCAGCGACATGCAATGTATTCAGTTTATCACGTCTATTTTTGTCACAACATACTCCACCTTATATCTGCGGATAACAGAAAACAAGCATTAGGGGTGTCAATGTTAGAAATTTTTTGAAAGGTTCTAGACCAGCGAAAAGAGTTACGACTTCGGGTGGACCTTTGCAGATATTTATGTTTGCACATCCACAAGTGCCAGTAGAAGAACGTGTTGATATAGTCCCAAGCTCCAGTAGATCGACGGCTACCATTAGCCGGAGTGGTTAGGGTTGTTAGAGTTAGTTAGAGGGCTAACCCACTATTAGGGTTTCCCTTGTACTCACCTCCACTATATATACAGAGAGAGGCAAAGCCTCTCTCATCTCATTCCTATTTTACTTCCTTGTCTACTCGCTCTCTCTCTTCTTGGAGTGTCCTCGAAGTATCGATCTTTCTACATGGTATCAGAGCTGGTGAGAGTGTGTGTCCCTTGCTGATGAGCAAGATGGAGATTGGAGTACAGGAGAGAGCAGCCGGAGTTGTGCCTGATGTCGAGCACTATCCTGCTGATGCGTTCGGGTGAGACGAAACCGTTTCTTTCGCCACCAGAAACTTTGAACGCGATTTCGGAGGCCTAGACGATTTTTTCTCGCTGATTTCTGTCGACCAGCCCTTTTAGGGCTGTCTTGTTCAGAAGGTGCGAATTGTGTACTGGGCCAAGTTTCAGTCGATTTGGAGATTTCCAGCGGCAGTTTTTCAAACGGATCTTTTTCGACCGAAAAACGAAAGTTTTAGGACTTGAGTCCAAAACTAATCCTGTTTCGAATAAGGGTGGGTGGTCAAATAGCTAGGGGCCCACCCCTAGCTATTTGAAAATTTCTGAAAATTTCAAGGGGTCGCACGCCCATTTTCGACCTCATTTGGTCTAGTTTCCACCTTTCTTGGTGTGTTCTTTCGACGTTTCCGTCGTGTTTTGTACACCTACAGTTCGCGCACAGGTTCTTTTCTCGTTGTCGCTGCAGGAGGAGTTCGCGGAGTCGCCTCGTTGTGACTTGTGACAACTCTTGATCACGCGATGGGGAGAGACGAGTTTCGTGCAGTTTCTGGGAGGTTTTCCGCGTACAGAACAGTGCAATTTCGACATTGCAGCTATGGCGGAGTCTGTGTCTTTGATCACTGGAGAGAAACTCGACAAGAACAACTACCAAGTGTGGAAGTTCCGGATGAAGACCTTCCTGCAGGGACAAGATCTATGGGATCTTATCACTGAGGAGGAGAAAGCGCCTGAAGTGCCAATTTCTGATCCGAAATTCAAGGAGTGGAAGAAGCGCTCATATCAGGCTATTCACTACATCGCGCTGACAGTTTCAGCATCGATGATCGATCACATCCAGGATTGTGATACGCCCAAGAAAGCTTGGGATGCACTCGCGCATCTGTTCCAATCCGGAACAGAGGCGCGGAAGCTGCAATTGCTGCAGCAGTTCAATACCGTGAAGAAGGGGTCGATGTGCATAAACGACTATGTGAACGGGGTCAAGCAGCTCGCGGATCAGTTATCTTCTGTCAAAGTCGAGATTGATCCCACTGTCTTGATTGGAGCCACATTGCAGGGACTGCCTGCAGAGTACAAACAGTTCATAACATCGATTTCGACCAGAGAACCTCTTCCGCGGTTTGATGAGCTTGTTCCTATGATGTTAGGAGAGGAGGTGCGCCTACTGGGGAGTTCTACTTCGACGGGTCAGCAAGAATCTGTCTATTTTGCAGGTTCTGGAGGATCTCGAGGTAGGGGTCGTGGCAAAGGTGCTGGACGTGGACGGGGTCGCGGACAGCAACAGCAATCGCAGCAGAACCAGCAAAACCAGCAACAGTCTGGTGGTTCCAACAACAATCAGAGAAGAGCGCCTGGTTCCTGCAACTACTGCAAGAAACAAGGCCACAATGCGAATCAGTGCTACAAGAAGCAGAACGATCAGAGACAACACGACAACAACCCCCAACAAGGTAACAGCAACCAGCAAGGCTATGCAGTCACTGAGCATGTCTATTCGGAGCAGTTGCTGATTACTACGCATCAGAGTTATGCGGCTTTCGAGCCGCAGACTGACTGGGTGATCGACTCCGGCGCCACCAGTCACATGACTCCCCATCGGGAGTGGTTTACTTCACTCGAGCCTGTGGAGACTCCACAGTTTATGGTGACAGGAGATGACACCAAGCACAAGATCCAGCACAAGGGTAACATTCCACTTGACATTCCTGCCTCAACGTTTACTGGTATACGGAATGTCTTACATGTACCTACATTGACTAGAAACCTGCTATCTGTAGGGCAGTTGATAGAGCAGGGTCTGCAAGTGCGCTTCAATAAAGATGGATGCTTTATTGAAGATTCGAATGGCACAGTCATAGCTCGAGGTATCAAGAGTGGTAGGCTGTTTAAACTAGATGCATCTACGCCTAAGTTACAGGCTGCCATGTATGGACAGAGTGGTCCAGTAGTGTCTGACATTGACATCTGGCACAAGCGAATTGGGCACATGAACTTTCAGAGGCTGAAAAGCCTTCCGAGTTCTGACCTGGTTACAGGTCTGCCCAAATTCGAATCCAGTGAGCCCACTGGAGTCTGTGCAGCATGTCAATTCGGCAAGCAAGCTAGACAGCCCTTTAAGGGATCATGTAGTAGAGCGAACAAGCTTCTGGAGCTTGTTCACACTGATGTATGGACTGCTTCTCAGCCAAGTATGACCGGTTTCCAGTACTTCGTGTCGTTCATTGATGATCATTCGCGTTATACTTGGATCTATTTGTTGAGAAACAAGTCCTCTACCGAAGTACTGTCAGCATTTCAGACTTTCCGCAAGTTGGTGGAGAAACAGTCTGGAGCATCTATCCTCTGTCTAAGATCTGATGGAGGAGGCGAGTTTCTTTCTGGAGAGTTCGATGCATATCTGCGTGAGCATGGCATTCGACGCCAGAAGACCTGCAGTTACAGCCCGCAGCAGAACGGGGTTGCGGAGCGCAAGAATCGACACATAGCAGAAGCTGCTCGTGCGATGTTGAACGAGAAGACCATGCCTAGACCTTACTGGGCAGAAGCTGTTTCATGTGCGGTGTATCTGATGAACCGGACGCCTACAGCGGCAGTCCACAGCAAGACACCGATGGAGGTCTTCACAGGCAATAAGCCTGATTACTCTTTCCTTAAAGTTTTCGGATGTATCTGTTATGTGCACATACCTGATGAAAGACGTAAGAAACTAGATCCGAAAGCAGATAGATGTATCTTCCTTGGTTATGCTTCTGATACGAAAGGATATAGGTGCTACAATCCTTCGTCCAAACAGTTCTACATCAGTAGAGATGTCGTTTTTGATGAGCTACAGTCTTGGTTTGCACCTGCACCTGTGATAGCCATCCCTGTACCTACTGTAGAACCAAGGAGTCAGTCCACTGTAGTACCTCAGAGTAGTACGTTGAGTGGAGGATCTGGAGAAGTCACTGATTCCAGATCAGAAACGGTTGCACATAGAGCTGATGTTAACGCTGGAGTCCACGTAACACAGCCTAGTGGAACTAGTGTAGTTTCTACACAGGATGAGCGCGTGCTATTGCAGCGTATGTTTGACTCATCCAGATATGTGGATCTTCCACATCCACTGGATACTTTGTCCCAGACCTTGGCGTCTACGTCAGATCAGTTGCAAGGGGAGGTGACTAGTGCACCAATTACCTCTCGCAGATCTGAGCGGCCAAAACATCCAGTGAGTAGATATATGCATGAAGGTTTTCTTGCTGCGCACCATGCATATATGGCCAATGTTCTTCAGGAACAGGAACCGAGTTCGCTTGAGGAGGCGATGCACAAGGCCCAATGGGTAAGTGCTATGGAAGCTGAACTTGCTGCGCTTCATCACCAACAGACTTGGGAGTTGGTAGACTTACCTCAGGGTAAGAAAGCGATTGGTTGCAGGTGGGGTTTCAAGGTCAAGCGCAACTCGGATGGTACCGTGTGTCGGTACAAGGCCAGATTGGTAGCTAAGGGCTACGCACAGCAACATGGAGTGGATTTTGAGGAGACCTTTGCTCCTGTTGCGAAGATGGTGACTATTCGAACAGCAGTTGCAGTTGCAACTCAGAAAGGTTGGAAGATGCACCAGATGGACTTCAAGAACGCTTTCCTCAACGGCGATCTTGAGGAGGAGGTCTACATGCAGCAACCTCCCGGTTATGAGGATCCTATGTTCCCTTCCCGTGTATGTAAGTTACGGAAGGCTCTCTATGGTCTGAAACAAGCACCAAGAGCATGGTATGCAAAGATCAATTCTTATTTGCAGTCTCTTGGGTTCCAGCTTTGTAGTTCAGACTCTACCTTGTATTCATTGAGAATACGAGACCGGATTGTTGTGATCACCATCTATGTTGATGACTTGATCATTACCGGTAACTTTGAGGAGCTTATTTCCCAGATCAAGGATCACTTGAAATCCGAGTTCGAGATGATGGACTTAGGAGAACTCAAGTACTTCCTTGCTGTGGAGTTCATTAGAGATGGGAAGGATGTTTGGCTTGTACAGCGACAGTATGCTCTCAGTATGCTTGCGAGATTTGGTATGCTTGATTGCAAACCCATTGCTACACCATTAGAGCAAGGGGTAAAGCTAGGAGCAGAGGATGGTGAGTTGTTGGATGATCCACGCATGTACAGACAGATGGTTGGAAGTCTTATCTACCTGACCATCACCAGACCAGACTTGAGTTATGCTGTCGGTCTGATTAGTCAGTTCATGCAGTCATCACGGAGACCACACTTTGAGGCTGTCAAGCGGATCCTCCGCTACGTGAAGTTCTCGATGCAGTACGGACTTCACTATCGATACGGTGGACCATTGTTGTTACATGACTACACAGATGCTGATTGGGCAGGAAGTGCCGACAGGAGATCCACGTCAGGTTACGCTTTTGGACTTGGAAGCGCTGCTATAAGCTGGGCTTCTAAGAAGCAACCCACTGTTGCTTTGTCGTCCACGAAAGCAGAGTATCGAGGAGCAACGAACGCAACATGCGAATCGATTTGGCTTCGGTGTCTGCTATCTGATATTGGTGTGGAGTGTACAGATCCTGTTGTTGTATATACAGACAACATTAGCAGCATGAAGTTAGCTAGTAATCCTGTTTTCCATGCTAGGACGAAGCACATTGAGGTGCACTATCACTTTATTAGAGAGAAGGTCCTTGCAGGAGAGATTGAGCTCAGTTATGTGAGCACAGGAGATCAGGTTGCCGATATCTTCACTAAGGCGTTGCCTAGAGATAAGTTTGATGCTTTCAGACATTGTCTAGGAGTACAGGATGTAGAGATGAGCTTGAAGGGGAGTGTTGATATAGTCCCAAGCTCCAGTAGATCGACGGCTACCATTAGCCGGAGTGGTTAGGGTTGTTAGAGTTAGTTAGAGGGCTAACCCACCATTAGGGTTTCCCTTGTACTCACCTCCACTATATATACAGAGAGAGGCAAAGCCTCTCTCATCTCATTCCTATTTTACTTCCTTGTCTACTCGCTCTCTCTCTTCTTGGAGTGTCCTCGAAGTATCGATCTTTCTACAGAACGCAGCGGACGTCTTCTTATTGAGTTTTCACTCATTTTGTTCTTTCAATTTTGCATAGAAAAATATACTCTTCAAAATAATCATTGCAGATGACAGAGACAAAAAAATCATCAATGAAAAGATTTTACTGTCATTTCAAAAGAGCGACCCAAAATGAACTGCGGTTTAGTGAAAAACTAACCTCTAAAAGTTTCAGTCTTTTGTCTATCATCCGTTTGCGAATATTTATTACGTAACAATGACATCTCTTAGTAGGGCCACTCAAGCCTGAGGTTTATAGTTCTATAATTATCAACTTAAATATTTCATAGTACTGGGATGTAAACGTTACATACTAGAGGTGATAAAATATTTACGTCTTTGAACGTAACTCTCATAATGTCTCTATTCTTGTAATCTAATACATTAGTTAGCAGTAAATGCATGCCAGAGTTTTCCTCATCCTTTTGAAATTTGAATTAACGCAAGTTCAAGACAGAACACACCCACATTCATTTTTGACTTCTCATTCTTCAATCATCAACTTATGAGCTTCATTCACGATCGCGAGCGAGTTTGCAAGAAAAAGAATTCACAATACGTATGATTGATAGACGAGACCTTGTTGTCTCTTTCTCTACAATCTAAAATAGATTGAGAAACATATTTTGATATATAAAGTTATTATTCAATGAGTGCTAAGATTATGTATGATCATCGTCCGCAAAGTTAATTTTTTCTACACAAGTAATTACATATGTGACTTTTTGTGTCTCGCTGCGTTAGTTTTTTGTGCATAGTGTTTGCTTTCTACAGTATACCAGAAAGCTGTCAAGACCTCACTTATATTAGAAGCTCATCGTTGTGGAGAAACGTGTGTTCTATGCAAGTTTGTGATAAGGATCACTACCTTATAAGGGATTCAAGATATATTTCATTACCCCACATTGTTACTCATTTTTGAGCAGGAGCAACAAGAACCTTTGATAGAGAAAATGAACTTTTAGCTTATGCATAGCTCAAGCTCGAGTTACAAACAAGTATTGTATTGATGTGTTGAAATCTCATTTGCATTCTTTGAGGGAGTTGCTTACGTAACTCCTTCAAAGAGAATCCCAATAACGTATATATGATTCGTTGGATCACTTGTTGTATCTTTTTGCATAATTTCTTTTAGATTTTAATGACGAGTGGACAAATGAGGATGATGGATGTATAGGAGTAGGTCACAATGAAGATCAAGTTGATGGAAATATTAAAGATTATATTACTCAGGGACTTCTGCAACTTGGTTTACGAATGAGAGAACGTGTTCAAAATTACTGCTTAGATTTCCACCAAGCGGCTTGTTAAATCGCAATGTGTACGAGGAGTAAAAATTGAAATAAATATTGATGTTCTATCAAATACCGTGTTTAAATGTGTTATAGAAGCTCGTTTTAGTTTGTTATGTTCAACTCACAAAGCAAAACGTGTTCCGTGATATGATTAGTAAAAATTGAAATAAATATTGATGTTCTATCAAATACCGTGTTTAAATGTGTTATAGAAGCTCGTTTTAGTTTGTTATGTTCAACTCACAAAGCAAAACGTGTTCCGTGATATGATTTCACAGTGCGAAATGCTAAGAAGCAATATTTTATGTTGTAATGCACATTTGGACGTGCGGAATGACAACAATGTGTTCCATGCTTTGTCATTAAGTGCGAAATATAATTAGTTCAGTACGGAATGCGAATAACATTTCGTCTCATAGAGATACGAAACACTGCAAAAAGTGTTACGCTTTACGTTACAACAAAACACTATAGACATGTTTCTTTGTGCTACATACAACACGGAACACATAAAATAACGTTTAAAGTAACACATGGACGTAAAGCACGAAACACTAAGTACATCATTCTGAGCTATGCTTTTGTATTACAACAGAACGTTGTAATGAACGTTTTGCACAATGGTTTTCTTTTATAACATCGCGGAAAATAGTTAGCATAGCACGGAACATGGTGGTTATAGGTTTTACGTTGTGTTTATTTTAAGTACAGGTTTGAACTTGACGGATGTGATAAATACGATCTAAAACTTAGCAACTTAGTGTACCGGTATGCGCTAAATTCCACTTGGAATTTGGAATTGTTATCAACAATAGACATGATGAACAACTTTCTTTTAATTTGAGCACTTGCTTTTTCAACATTGAGTTTTTTGAATAGCTTGATTGTGACAAGTTTTGACGGATAATAATGAAAGAGCGGGTACAAGCAACATAAATTTCCAACAATGTTGGTTCTCTGCCGCCTAAACGATATTTATATCTTTGTTAAAACCTAGTTTGAATTAGAGTTTATCGTTAATACAAACGTGTTTTATGAATTTACAATTACGTCTGAAAGATAACACTATCTATAACTATAAAGATGAACTATAGAGGGCTCTTGTAAGATGGGGCTCTAGAGTGAACTCAAAACTCGAATGCCCCTGAAGGTGCATTTGCATCTTTTATATAGTGAGAGGAATAATACAAGATAAGCTTCTGGTCAATGCTGACCTCTCAAAGTGAGCACACGGATCTTTGACGTGGCTTACATGCAGTCTTAGATCCGAAACATCATCTAGAGGGTTTAGAATGAGCCACGTAAGAGCTCGCTGGAAAGTTCTCGAAGCTTCCTTCCAGAAACTTCCTTCTGGAAGTTTCCCGGCGGACTTTTGGCGCTCCCGTCTATTGATAGAAGTACTCTTTTGCTGCATGTATTCTCATGCCAACTTAGCCGTAACTAATTATTATACCAAAGACTTCTACCAAATCAATATCTCCTCTAGTTGATAAGTAGAGTTCTACTTATTACAAACCTCCCTCCTTTTAAGAAGCAACGTCCTCGTTGCTCAACTACTGTTCGAAAGCTTTCACTATGAGCGAGGCGTGTACCAGATTGGTTGCAAGTTCCTATGTTGCTTCATGTAATGGATATCTTTTCCATTTCACCAAATAATCTATCCGTTGATGTTTAGAGCAAAGTTTATCAAAGACATATGATGACATTCGAGTTCAATACGAGTAGATATTCTTGTCGCACTGAAACTGTTTAGAGTAAAATTTTTAGTGATATATTCATAATTTCTAATATCTTAATGACTTGTTCTTTCTTGTCATGTTTAAGATCATCTAGCCGGAGATAACTTGACAATCGTCTTGTGAACAAGCAAAAAGAAGAGAAGAGTTAGACATACATCTCACGAGCAAGAGAGTAGAGGAGGAAGCTTTGAATAAAAAGATAGCAAAACGCAAATGCCCAGAGGAGGAAGTGAATGAGCGAGTGCATAGTAGAGAAAGTTCAGATGCACGCATAGAAGACAAATTGTAAGGATTGAAAGTTGAACTTGCACATGCTGGTGCTTCAAAGATCTTCTATACACGATTGATGGATCCTTAGATTGCGAGAATAAAAACACTCATTCTAGACTTAAATATAATGTTGGTGAAAATATGTCGTAATTATATGAAGTTTCAAAGAGCTAAGGAGAGATGATACAAGGTAGAACTATGTTGATGAGAGATCTTTGTTATGCAGCCAAGAAACATACATGTTGTCAATACTTTCAAGTTTTGATTTGGACGTCAAACATTGAATAATCGTAGTGGTATTTATCACTCGATGGGAAGTAAATGATATTTTTTCCTTAGAATCACTTCAAGTCAAGTAAAATTTCACTCTCCATCTTGTTTACTTTCTAACACTTTTTTTTTAAACTAGAAAATCATCATAGTTCATATGAATTGTTGTTGTGCGTACTTTCTAACACTTCTAAGGAAAGACAGAATGTCTTTCAACTATTCTCACCAGTGTCACAAACTACATCTATCCAATCTAGTAAGTTGTCGAAAAGAATCATCTAAGAGATTTTCAAAATAGTTCTTAAAAGATCTTTACTCTTTGAAAAAGTAGAATGATCATGCTTTTCTAAATATCATAAAATGCACAAGATCTGATATAAACTCCTCGTTAGAATATGTATCAAACACATCTTTGTCTTCGTAGAGAGAAGAACTCATAAACCCACCCTTATGCTATTAACATATTTTTATTATCACTGTCGTTGTATTCATTTGAACTTGGAGAACATTCAAAACTAGAAAATGCTAACATCATTCTCGTTTCAACATTCTTACAAGTTTTATAACAACTATTTCTCTCAAAAACATACGGCATACGGTATGATGGGATATAATCAAGCTCCTCTTCAACGCAAGATTCAATTATTCTTGCACGGAGTGCTCAAACCTCTAACATCACATCATCAGAACTATGCAGTGAACACGCACTCGAGCATTATCTTGTGTTAAAGCATCATTTTGTACAAGAACTACTATAGTTCTTTTCAAATTATAAATTTTGTGAGAGTAGCTTAAATGTTGTCAAGTAACCATGATTATATGGTAAGTCAGTATTAGAGTTTATTTAATCTACAAGTCAACATGCGACGACCACGATGAAAAGCAAAGAGTCCATTCTATGAGTACTTTCAAAGTCACCCGCAATCACACGAAGATGGACTTACTCTGCCATTGATGCGACCACTTGCATCATTTGAGAGTCTGTTGTCGTAAGGTGTCTTCAAGACTTAGATCAGAACCTGCTAACAGTCGGATCTCCAAACATGGTCTCCTGAGATGCAGTTATTTGCTTGGTCGGGCCCTTGCGCAGAAGTCGTTCCTTGACAGGGCCCTCGCGCCAAAATCGATCCTTGGTCAGGCCCATGATTGGCTATTGTATGTACTCGATCACACGTCACAGTGAACGTACACGTGGACAGTACACATAGTGAATATAGTGTGACCTGGTGTGAATGACATGGTTCGAGCGTGATGTACTGATATCGCGTGGTTGCCGTGAAATATTTTTCATTCAACGTGAACGCGAGAAACACGAACACTGTCTGTGGCTGCGAAGCTCTTTTGCAGGCTGTGAGTGTAAGGACGCGATGCATACATTGATATAGTTTGAGCAGCAACTCGCACAAGGGGTGTTGGTGGTATATTGGATCGAATGCTATGTAGATGTGTTACATCCGAATAGTAGCGGGTTAGTGACCGTGGATGTATGCAAATGCGGCTTAGATGTCGAAATCGGTTCGAAGTCGAAGAGAATCATCGATGTAGGTCACATTTGCGGGGTTGTTCCAAACCTGTCACAGAAGGAATGATGATTTGATGTGTCGTTGTACGACATATCTCGCATTGGACGACAGTCGAGAAACTACCTGAGTTTAAATCCTCGAAGGAGCTGTGGTTGTTGGTTTTCAGCAAGCTTAGTACCATTGGAAAGGTCTCGGCGAGACGCTTCCATTGAGACAAATGTTGTTGCGATCTGAGGAGAATTGAGGTGTTGAGGTGTGATTCTACCTCGCGGACCTGTTGGAGAGAGGAGTTGACACACGTGGACAAAATTGATCGTCGAAGGAGCTGTGGTTGTTGATTTTCAGCAAGCTTGATACCATTGGAAAGGTCTCGACGAGACGCTTCCATTGAGACAAATCTTATTGCGATCTGAGGAGAATTGAGGTGTTGAGGTGTGTTTCTATTTCGCGGACCTGTTGGAGAGAGGAGTTGACACCCGTGGACAAAATCGATCGTCGAAGGAGCTGTGGTTGTTGGTTTTCAGCAAGCTTGGTATCATTGGAAAGGTCTCGGCGATACGGTTCCATTGAGACAAATCTTGTTATGATCTGAGGAGAATTGAGGTGTTGAGGTGTGCTCTTAGCTCGTTGATTTGTGAAACTAGTTCTTCGCTGATGATAGAGGAGATTAAACAACTCCTTCATAAGGTGTTGGCAGCTGTGGAAGAAGTATCGGTTGAAGTAGCAGATCCGCATCGAGAGCTCATAGCACATAAGAGTGAGCTTGTTTCTGTTGTGTGCGATGTTCATGCTTTGAAGAACATGCAAACCGTTGTTGCTACAACTACCAAAGAGATTTCCTCTACACTCTCAGCATCTACTGTTTCTGCTGAGGAGAAATCTGCGGTGGTAAATGATAATTTCAAAAAAATAGTGGAGAAGTTGGAGATGAAGATGAAATCTTATGCTGAAGCTACCAAGGCGGCTGAAGTCTCTCTTTTTCAAGAGCAAGAGAATGAAAAGTTGAACCAACTCTCAAGGGTGAAGAATGTGAGAATATCTGGTTTACCTGAGCTAGAGAAGGAGGAGACCAAGGAAGTAGCTACCATTTTTTTTGCTGACACGTTGTCGTAGCGAGAGCCTTTCCTTTGAGCAAGGGCGTACCTTCTGGCTGTGGCTAGCGATCGATGCACAGCAGAGCGGTTAGTATCTCGTAGATTTCTCTCTAACTTCCTCGATAACTAAGCACTTTCTTTCTCTCAGTAAAGGGTCAAGATAACTACACAAAAATGTTGGATGATCATGGACACGACAAACGGGATATGTGATGACATGATCTCTCGGTAGTATTCCTCTCCGAACTTTCTCACTACTAGGGCTTCGTACATGACTTTGGGTCGACAGATGTGTCTTATCTCGCATTGGGTGTTAAAGTTTACAGGAGGGAGCTGATTTAGATCTATCTTTCGTTAGATGAGGATAAAGACGGTGAGATCCCATTCTTGGCCGTAAGTGACAACATGTAAGATCACAGGGACAGGCGAGAGCATGACTTGCGCGGTAAAGTTATGCCCGAAGGATCCTATCAGAAACTGTTGAAAGTGAACTCGTTCCATGTACATCAATTTAATCTAGAAAGGGTTTCGAAAAGGGAATCGGAGCGGTAAGTATAGTCCTTCGTCCATCTCTCACAACATGTGCACTCCAACTACAAAGGTATCTCGATCCATAAAACTCTGATACAATTTCATAGGATCACCACGATCTCTCCACGAACAATCTCTTGGATTTCTCAAGGTCGAATGCCCCCACACAGGTCACTCCTCTTTGCTTAAAAGTTTTGAACACAAAACAAGGATAGGTGCAAGCTCTCTAACCGAGCAACCCAAGCCACACGAGCTGATGAGGTGGCACACATGCACATCGCATGTTTGGTGCCGTCATACTCATCCACGTGTAGGTCGTCTGGGTGAAAGGTTCTAATGCATGCACCATAACGTGTCCCAATACAAGAGACTAGGCTAGACAGGTAGTCGACCTTACAGATCAAGGATCGCACTTTGCCACGTTGAGTGCGAACTTGACAACCACATGACGTGGTTACAACGTAGGTCGCTAAAGTCTTATCTACGCCTAGAATACACCCCCAAGCAATACAAACGTCACACTGGATACTTTTCTGCCAGCTGCGGCTAACAAGACTCGGGACCTGGACTAGATACCGTTGTCGATACAACTCGATAGAAAACCAGTGAACTTTCACACGTGATAGGTACAGATCTATAGCTCAGTCTCCTCTCAAACTTGCCACATAGATAGGATACTAGAATCTCTACTTACAGGTCAAATTTCAGGAAGATCTGACTGCTAGATCTCCTCCCACAATTAACAGAAATTCTCAGAAACTAACACGTACTTCCAATCTCAGATTCAGGACAGAAGCTTCTTCGCCTAAATGAACCGTCCACTTCCACTCAAACTTCCTGTGCTATCAATTCAGAAGGTAAACTCACTACTCAGGAAATTTGAGCCGATTTGACCGTTCGGATCATCCTCCACAAATCAGCAAACTTGCTGCTCCAGATTGAAAGCTTTCTACACCCCGTCGCTTTCAAATCACCATTGCGCTCAATCCGCATAACATCCGGTGGTGAAATTTAGGGTCAGAGCTTCAGCAACTGACAGACTACAAGCTCATGAAATCTGGTCTCAATCTGACGGCTCAATCACTCAAACTCCTTAATCTTACAATCGGAAGAAAAAGCTATGTACTCTCATCACTCTATGAACTTCAAATCGCCATAACGTATGCCCTGGACTTCCAAATCGGGTGAAATTTGTGGTCAGATTGCTCCTCCCGTCGAGAGATCTCCGTCCATGCCCTCTGATCTACAAAATCCCTCGTCAAAGTGCCCCGATCCTCCCAGAGCGCGCACTTAGGTAGAGGACAAGTTATCTTCACTTTTTGGAGGACCAATGAGAAGTTAAAGGACCCCACCTTGTCCTTTTGCACCCCATGGAGCCCTCCAGCAGATAATAGAGCATTCTAAGCTCATAAGAGCAAAGTTTTAGATCCCATTACACCACAACTTCTACAATTGTGTGCAAAACACACTTATACGCATAATTTACATACTAACTGGTCCCACAAGAGGACAACGTTACATGTTCACAAGCCTGTCCTAGTTCAAGCTTACCGCATAGGACAAAAAGGTTCACAACCTCGAGCAATATTGGCTAAGTTTGCAGATCAGACACAACGAGATACAGCGATGGCTAACAAAGCTGTCTTGAAGGGGAGGCAGATCACCAGATCCTGATCTCACACCGCTACAAGCTGAAGCCAAGCGGAAGGAGCTTGTGAAGGTAAAAGAGGTTCAACAAGGAGGGTTCATTGCTTTCTTAAGAGATGGACGTGCTGTTGTCACACAAAGGAGACACGACGAGATACACAATTGACGGATGTCTTGAAGAAAATTGCAACTCGGTTTTTCTCTCAACACTCAAGCAGAAAGCTCAAAGATAACCCTTGCAATGACTGGTTTGATGAAGAGTGCAAACTTGCTCGGTTAAAGGCTCTAGACAAGGCTTGTGACTTGGAAGCAACAACCTTGTACAAGCAGTTGATCAAACGTAAGAAGAGAGCTTTCTTGAGAAAGAAAGGCTTGGAACTTGCTTTTGATTTTCAGAAGAATCCCAAAGCTTTTTGGAGACGTTTAGCATCTCGTCCAAGTTCACCAAGTCTTGATCCTTCAGCTTTGATGTCCTACGTTGAGCAACTTTACTTCTCTCTACATGCACCATGTATGTCACAAAGTGAAAGACTACCGCAGACCTTTTCAATGGACGAAGTACGACATCAGCTCAGTAGGCTTGCAAGTGGAAAATCTGAGGATCTAGAAGGACTTTCTGCTGAGCTACTACAATGGGGAGGTGATTCTCTCATTCCTATACTTACCAAGCTTCTGAATGATGCTGTTGTACATGGTTTCTCAAAGAGTTGGTTCATGCGCAAAGTGATTCTCATCCACAAGTCAGGCAAGAAGGATGATGTTACCAACTATAGAACTATCATGGTGGACAACATCTTTGCCAAGTTGTATGGGAGCTTGCTAGAGAGAAAACTCAGTGTTTGGGCAGAAGGATCCAATGTGAGAGCTCGTTCACAAGCAGGTTTTCGTCCTACCTTTAGCACCATTGATCATATCCTTTGTCTTCGTGTTGCTTGGGAGAAGTCAAAAAGAAATGGTAAATCTCTCTATGCTGCTTTTATCGACTACACAAAAGCTTTTGATAGGGTGCCTAGGAAGCTCTTATGGGACAGACTTGCTGCCATTGGTGTTCCTAAAGACATGATGGCAGCGGTTTCTAAACTCTATGAACGAGTTTATGTGAAGCTTATCTCGACACAATCAAAGGAGATCTCTAGCACTATTGGAGTCATTCAAGGTTGTTCTCTCTCCCCTACTCTATTTGGTATCTTCATTGATGACGTAGAGAGATGTCTTGCTGAATTTGGAGGAGAAGGTGTGAAGTTGGGAATCTATATCATTCAAGCATTGATTTATGCTGATGATATCATTCTTCTATCATGTGATCTTTTGAGTTTACAACGACATTTGGATGCTCTTGAGGTCTTTTGCAACAACATGCAGATGGAAGTGAATCTTTCGAAGTCCAAGGTGATGGTGGTGGGTTCAAAAGTCCGTCATTCTTTTCTCTACAAGGGCCAAGTTTTACAACAAGTGGAGAGTTACAAGTACTTGGGCATTGACTTCTCTCATAACTACAGTTGAGCTTTGTGCATCCATAAGAGAGTTCAAGCTGGTTACAAAGCTTTGTACTCTCTTTTGAATTGTTGTTGACGTGCTCATCTCTTAGCATGGGATTTGAGAAAGTTTCTCTTCAGGAGTTTGATTTTGCCTGTGATACTTTATGGTGTTCAAGTGTGGGGGCTTGGTGTAAAGACAGGAGCTTGGGAACGTATTGAGAAGATTCAAAAAGTGTTCTTACAAATGGAGCTTGGTGTAAGATGTCAAACACCATATGCTATGCTCCTTGCTGAATCTGGTTGCTTATCCGTGGAAGCAGAAGCTCTTTACTTGACTATCATTTATGTCTCAAGAGTGAAATCCCTTGGAGAGACGAGATTACCTTGTCAAGCTTTAAGAGCTACATTCTCATTTGGTTGGTATGCTGATGTGGTGGCTTGGTGTGGAAAATGGAACATTTTTGAGCGTGTTTTTGACCTTCCACCTATTGCTCTTCGGGAGTTGATTCAGAGAAGGTTTTTACATGCTATATGGTCTCAACCCAAGACCAAGATGGTTTACTATCAGCAGCATGTCAATCCCATGTTGGTGTATTGTGAACAAGAGTACCTCCGAGCACCTATTTCAATGTCTCTTCGACATATCATCGCTCAGCACCGTACTAGCTCTCATAGACTTTGCATTGAGGAAGGACGTTGGTTAAACATTGTTAGGAGTGAACGGCTTTGTAGACTCTATGATTTAGATCAGATAGAGGATGAGGATCATGTATTCATTGTATGTCCCTTGTAGGATGAGATTAGATTTAGACATAAGATAGTTGCTAGTGATTTCTATACACTTTTACAGATGTCAGCTCTCCCACTAAGGCTTTATATTAGAGATATAGTTTCTTGTCGTACCAATGCTCTTTTGCATTAATACGATCTCCTAGGGTTTCCTAGGCTCACATGTTGACTTTGTATTGTTTTTTTTCTTTCTTTTGACTCTTTGGGTCTTCCGGGCTTGATATTCATTCATTCATATTCATATTCATTCATTTAACGTAACCAACATTGCAGGCAAGCGTTTTATGCAGTTGGAGGCTTATCAGTTTAGCTTGTTCACGTGATCTGAACAGATATTACACCTGGAGGGATTTCAGCAAGGAAGATGGCTTGTGCGGGTGTCGTGGAATCCAAGATCAAAGGCAAGGCAGATTCTTGATGTTCGGCGACCTTACACTTACACTGCAAGTTACAATGCAAGCTGTTTGATGGAGCAAGTTTCTATTTCGGAGCTAACAGTGCCAGAGGACTGTTTAATAGGCACGGACTCTGCTGTATTGACTGAACTGGAATCTGCAAAAGAAGAGTGTTTGAACGCGCAGACGAGTTTGAGAAGAACGTCAGAACAATTACACGACGCGAAGCGAACCGTGAATGGTGCCTTGGAGAATGTCCACATTGCAGAATTGACGATAGAGTCGGTGCTTGCTGTGCTTGCTCGGCTGCAGTCAGTACAGTAGAGACAAAAAGGTAGTTTATCTTCGATTGTAGAATGTCGACTGATTGTTTGCAATCACCCAATGCAGCCTTATGTGAAAGGAGAAGTGGAACCTTTGGACCGATCACATGTTATGTAGTGAATCACTTAGCGAGAGAAGCGTTTCCTTGGAGATATGTGTATGAAGGATGTTTTTATCGCTTCTCCAGTGGAAGGCGTTGCTTGGTTAGTAGACGGAAGTCGATAACGTGTCATCGTGCATCACCTTCTGTAACCGTTTACATGTTTGAGATATTTGTCAGCGATGGATCTTTGGGCGGCCTACCATCGCATCTGACTATTTTTGACGAGGCCTAAGAAATGGTGAGGATGACAGCGACAGATTTTCAGGTCATGCCTGAGAGCCGTCAGGTGACGACCGTGACGGACCGAATTTTGTGCTTTCCTTGTGTGCGTTTAAATTTGAGCCAATGACAGCAAGTTGACAGTTTTTCAACTTCGGATGGTAGACTATATTCCACGATCACCCAAGACTGCCACTATCATCAGCGAGTCTAGTGCACTTTCACAAACAGGACCGTCAAATCCTTCTGGATGTGAGAAGAAAATTTCCAAAGAGGAGTTCGAGGATTTTTGTCGAACCTTGGCAGAAGTGAAACTTACGGTGAACGAGTTGAGTGACATACGGAAGACACTTGGATAAGAACATTCAAACGCGTCGAAGTAATAGCCAACCATGTTGTGGTATAGGAGAGTGTCAGTGTAGTTGTATCGGTTGTTTGGAACATTTTTGAATAAAGAGTTTATTCTTGGAGACTCGCTTTTGTCGATTCATGTGTATTGTTTATCTAATTTGTTTACTGAGACCTATGAAGATGCTATTAAGTTTTTGAAGGTTGTTATACAACACTCTGATTCTTATACATCGGGGTAGACCCTGCAAGTGATCTGCAGAAGATGGATTTGCAAAATAACTTCTGAATTTGGAGATAGTGTTTTAACCTAGACGAACCGTTTGTTCCATATCTTTTGCCTTTCTTGCTTCCGTTTTGTCGTCGGTTTAACACACCAACAAAGTTTGATGATGGCTGCTAACACCGTCGAGCCCACTTGATCAAGGACCATAGCGATATGAACAATAAGAGAATACACGCTCAACGACAACGACACATGACAAAGACAAAGAGAACTTGCCAACTACAGATCTTGAAAGAGACTGTGAAAGAGAAGTTTAGTAATCGTTTAACATTTGGCCAAATGACTTTCATTTGGTTGACTAAACGAAACAACATAACAACGATGAGTTAATTTCGGTCACTCTCCATCTTACACTCTGCCCGAAGGTAGCTTCATCCAGTCTTCGCTGTTCTGGTGCTACAGCTCTCAACCTCAAGGCTTGACTCGACAGGCGGTCTATGGTATCTACCTTGGAACATAGTATATACTTCAAAACCACAAGTACTTAGTTGACTCCATGGAGTCTTGAGAAATATATACGATTGACCCTTTCATCATATTCGTACTGAACAACTTGCGTTGAAAATAAGCTCACCGTTGTCACCGTCAACACCCGATTTAAATGTATACATGGACAGTTTACTCCACATGGGGTAATAAGACAATGTGAGTATGCTTCAAC
Source organism: Asterella californica (assembly GCA_036924285.1). Taxonomy (NCBI): domain Eukaryota; kingdom Viridiplantae; phylum Streptophyta; class Marchantiopsida; order Marchantiales; family Aytoniaceae; genus Asterella; species Asterella californica. The sequence goes on along the minus strand of JAYKYS010000006.1, from coordinate 25,617,943 downwards.
GAGCAGTTCAAAAAAGGTATTATAATCAAGTACCACTCCTGAGATGAAGTGAACGGTGATTTACATCGAAGAAGTAAGACGGGTTTGAACAAGTTCAAAACTGTACGTATTAAAAAAAAACCACTCTGTTACAAATTGTGTATACCCCTCTAAGTACCGGGTGTCACCTGTCGTTGACACCATGTTCTGCACAGAATAATCTACTCTAATTCTCTACTCTACTCCGTAAAAATAATAGTACGATTTGTTGACAGCGTGTTCTGCACCGAATAATCTACTCTAAATCTCTACTCTACTACGATAAAAATAATAGTATGATCTGTTGACACCGTGTTCTGCACAGAATAATCTACTCTAAATCTCTACTCTACTACGATAAAAAAATAGTATCATCTGTTCTCGACATTCTAGAAACATGTTCGCTTCTATAGACATAAGTAAACCTTAAGTTTTACCTACACGCTGTCGTGATGTGAATCATTTCACATAGTGAATGATTCACCTCTCTTCTAGGTGTTAATATCTCTGAGTGAAGTTAAGACGTCAGAGAAGTCGATTCTGGAGGCTGTGGACATTGGCGGCTACGGGTTACGCTTCTACTCCGACACTTGGGAGTCAGTAGCGGTAGAAGTTAGCTTGATGTTACTCATAGTCCTTCATGCATATATTAACACCGTTGTGTTATAGGCTTGAAGTCCTAGTAGACTGATAGTATGCTAGTTATCTTGTTCAAGCATTTGTGCGCTTGTGCAAGTGACTTCTTACTTTTCTATGATGTTCAATGTACATAACTTAGATTTACCATGTTGATAGGGTTTAAGCTCATGGGTTATACTTACGTGTTGCCCATGCACGCTTTTAGCTTGTTTAAGTTTACTTTCAGGGCTGCGTGTCGTTTTAGGTAGTTTAAGCTTTACGCTGACATTTTAGGGGAGCTAACGTGGTAGCCTATGAGTGAAGTTAAGTTACCACATGGAATTATGGTACTAGAGGACAACCAAGTGGAGCTATGAACTCCCATTGGTCAGTTTTTATCTTTTGTAAAACTCTAAATTTAGAAACAAAGGTCTAAAAGAGAGTTCGAGCATTTGGTGAAGACACTGCAAAATCTGAGAGCACAGGAAGGTAGAACTCGTCGAGCCAAGCACTGTCAGTGAAATTATTGATCGATTTGGAGCAATAAAGAAGGAGTTATGCCCAATTGAAGTTCGGATTGTGTCAAAACTGCGTCACTTTTGTTGGATTTGGGGTTTTGAGTGTTAATTGCAGCAGAATCAAGGAAATCGCTTCAAATCTTCGTGGTTGCGTTCACTGTCAGCAGGGCTACGACTGTCCAAAAACTTTCAAGTCATTTGAGTGAGTGAGTAATTCAGAGCAGCCGCTGAAGAAGAGGGGGTCTGAAAAGCTCTCAATCTAGAGTAGCAACTTCAGAGAACAAGATCTGGAGTTCTGTGTACAATCAGGAGTCCCAACTTCACAGGGGTGTTCAGCATCCTGTAGACTTCAAATCCTGTGAGAAACTTTGAAAGTGATCGAGGCAATTTTCTGTTATAAGTCGGAATAGCTGTCTGAGTACCAGAAATTACCGCAATATCTTTGATCAGAACTTTTCTGTCCATATCTTGGTGTCAGAATTTGATCTCAAGCTGAAACTTCGTGTGTGTGCTCAGTGGAGCGTCTTTTACATGTAAGAGAAGTTTAGGAGTCTGAACCATCATATTTTTCCTCTTCTTGAGTGTTAAAGTTCACCGCCTAATCCTATTACTATCAGTTAGACTTGAACTTTGCCTTCTGAGTAAATTAGAGGTTCATACAAATCTGTATGAGTGATAGTGCTCTGTTGTAACCTGAAAGGCCTATCCCTTGAGTGATCTACCACAACCAGAAGCTCAACGTTTCTCTGAGTAGGCACAACACAGCCTTCACGGTTAAATCACAGTCAGAAGATTCCGCCATTCTCTGGAAAACTCTCAACTCGACAACATACCCGAATGTAATTTAGTGACTGCATTAATAGTGAGAGCTGGAAATGTGCCATACACGAGAAGCGTTAATCAGCAACAGTTACCTCCTCAACTTTCCGTTCCACGCCTCCACGAGTTATGCATACGTAAACCCCGGTCATGAAACGTAATAGTGTCCTTGTACCTGTGATATATGAGCTCGGGTTTAGAGTCCTACTTATACAAACGACGAACGATAAAATGATAAAATATACTGTTACATCCGGAACACGAGTTTAGCATTATAACACCAGTTCACTGGATGTACTTGGCTCGGTCTATGCAGGACATCGAGTCTTCGAAATATTAACTTGAACCTCAAGACCGATGCAACTGTTCTGCTCGGTCCTCTGCAACTTATTTGCAAGCAGGTGCCGAAACAAGAAGCTATACGCATTACAGTTACAGTTTCATGCTGTTGCCTTCCGGAAGGATTGTGCGAATGCTTTATTTATTACTCGGTATCAAGAGAAATCAGAGAGAAACACACATAAGTACATTCGATTACACATATCAAGGCTACAGTGTAAAGCGACTACACCGAAGAAACCCCACAGTCCTCGCAGTCACCAAGACATGAAAATTCTGAATTGACAGCTTCGCAGAGGCGGAAATCGACCTTCTCAAGTTCTCTGACAGCAAAAAGTTGCATAAGCAAGTCTTTAACAACCAGCCTCTGCTCGATATGTTCTACCACAGCAAAGCTTCCAATGATACACATCGACAGCGAATAAATCAAAGAAAAGGGCACATCGTCATCTGCAAGTTCTGCATCGACTCGTCACTGCATGCAAACTCGATGTCACTCAGGAAACTGCGCCTCCAAGTCCGTCGGTGATATTCGCTTCGGTGCTGAGAGGATTCCGTCTGAAACTTACCAGTCTTCTGATTCCAAGAGCCGCATGTGTCTTACTGATCGTCGAAGTGACAATCGAACTGAGGACTCAGACTCGTAGTCCGATGTCCACATCGATCGACTTACGTGACATCGTGCGAAGAAGATGTAATATGAAAACTACTAAACTCGATATTGCCAAAGAATGTGTTTAGAACGTGTATGTATACGCACCCATGTTTCAGCGTGAAACTGAGTAGTCCCGTTCGCATCATCCTCGGTAGCTTTAGCGAGTGAGAGCGAGCGTCAATCTCTAGTTGATCCTGGGCAGAGGCTACGCTGTATTCAGTCACGATAATTTTCCCTACAACCTAGTTTTCGTAGTTCCAAAACTTCAGTTTGTCTGCGAGCGATGGTGTCCAAATCGCCGTTCAGCTCCAGCAAATGAAGTTCTCTTATCCAATATGCATTGCGTCCTGAGTGACCGCGTGATTACCACTACTATACTCTACAGGTCCGAAGAGAAGACAAAAACTAGCAAGTTAACGAGTTAACGAGTAACCAAGTTTCTGCCGATAACTTCGATATTGGCAATAGAACCATGAGGTTAAGAGGAATTACAATTGCGTAACATCCACTGTCCTCGCAGTCGACCGGACCGCACTATGGAGTAGAGAATAAACGAGTATTAAGCAAGTACGACTAATACAGAGAAATTTGCATCAACTCGAGCATGCATTGCTATAGGAGTTTCTGGACTTCAAGCAACATACCGGTGTGTTCTGGAACGAGGGCAACTCTGTCATATGGCACACTCAGAAGTCGAGGGCACAACTGCGAGTATTATAAACCGAAATTGATAGCAAGTATAAGAACGAGTGAACCTCTGCATATTGCTTTATCAAGAAGCAGGTGTAAGAACTGAATTATAGCAGGTTTGAACTAAATTCGGACGCAAGTTTAAGAAACAGTGATCCTCTGCAGAGAACTTAATCAAGAAGCAGGTTAAAGAACGAGTTCACCTATACAGATAGCTTCACTCCGAAGCAGGTTCAGGCACGAATGATCCTGCGCAGAAAGCTTCACTCCGAAGCAGGTTCTAGAATAAGTGAACCTTACTGGATAGCTAACTTCATAAAGAAGCATAAGTTCTGTAACTATATTGTGGGCTGGTGCTGCTGGTCATGGTATAGCGAGTGTATGCAGCAGCCTGGCCGTGGATCAGCAGTTACCACATTCTCAAAAAGCTCTCGCCATTTCTCACCAAAGATTCGAAGCAGAGTCATGATATCTGTGCTGAATTCACTTACAGCAAAAGACATAATAATGAACTAAGAGAAAAACACATTCTCAACAGAGCCGATGTGACTATGAGTACATACATGGAAGCTCTAGAGTGAACGACATCTGTTGTATAAATCAAAGATAGTTAAAACGGTCTACATTGAACAATATTTTCTGAAAACTGAAGTTTAAAGCTAAAGGTCTGCATATACTTGCCAATCGAGGTAGATTGATAACAACATAATAGTGCGAGAAAAGCAGATACTGATTTCGCATGCCACTAAAATGCAGATCTTCATTATGGTGTGCAACTGAAACAAACATTTCTGAAAGTTATCATGCTCATAGGCTTTCGCCTCCTACATATCTTCTGAAAGATCGTCATCGGATTCAGAGTCTTCATCAGAATTCGAATACAGCAGCTCTCCAGAACCAAATATATCATGAAAAAATGATCTATGATTGTCAAGTTCTGTAAGAATCATGGGTACGGGTATGTTGTTAAGAGTTTCTGACGGACAAACTTCATGCAGATTTGAAACCTCTGCATTCGGTGCAGTACTTTCTGTTACTCTCACCTCCTTTGTCTGCGATGTTCTGCATCTACGTTTGTTGCGACCTGGTTGTCGATAAACTGAGCACCGTATTGCATAAGACCGTTGTCCTCGGCACGAATGGTTGTATCTCCTGCTCTACGATTACGCGGTGCTCCCATCTATTCTTGACTCAACAAGTCGCCATTCTCTGCTTCCCGTGGCATAGGACAGAACTGTGTGTCCCTCTCTGATACTGGAAACTGCACCGTCACATATGTGGGACCAAATGAAGGATTCTCGACCACCACTGATGAATCTCCATCAGCCATAGCAGCTTGTCGACCTTGATCTTATCCAGATACAAGTCGAACAATGCGGTGTCGCCCTCTCTTCACAGCAACTGGAGGTGCTTTGCATCCAAACACTGGATCTAGATCCTACACTGTAAATGCTAGAAAGACGTGCTGATTATAAATGTTAAATAGTGATTCCGAGTGCCATATTGGATCGAAGTAATAGTCAGAGTCTGCTCCTACCTCACGGTCCCAACATATAGCATGCATACATAGCCATCTCATATCCTGAAATTCAAAACATGAGCATTCGCCACGACGGTGATCCTCCTTATGTTTAACAACAAAATTTCTGCCGTCCATTGCTCGAATGCTAGCTTGAGATGTGGATGATATGGAACACATGAGTTGCTCCGATGATGTTTCATTCTCTAGCAAGCGAGATGTGACATATGGAGTTAAAGAACCCCTGTGAAGTTCTACGGCAACCCTCCGTTTCGAGAATTTCTCCATAGTATAGAACCACAAGTCCAGCAGAATTCGAAACGGAGCATGTAAACGTATGGGCCTCAAAGCGTTATTCAATGATTCCGCCAGATTGGATGTAACATTACCATATCGAGGTAATGAAAACCATGCTCGACTGTACCGTTCCGGCCGAATGGTCTTCAAATACGTTGCTAGAACTAGACCTTTCTCTCCTTGGTCCTCTATTCGCTTCATCAGTTTCTCGAAACTGCCACCAACAATGTACAACAAATTACTATAATACTCACAAATGGTTTGAATCGTGTGCAAAACAACTGTCGTAAAAACTGCTTCTTCTTAACTCCCAAAGAAACTACAAACATATCAGCTTCTTAACTTACTGTTCGATATTTCGAGCGTAAACAAGAGCCAAGAAAGGTTTCTCGGCTTCTCGTCCAAACCGAGACCGAATGTTCATACGTATATGTTGAGCGTAATGACCGTGGATGGCTCTAGGAAACACATCAGCGACAGCAGCTTCTAATCCTTTTTGACGATCCGACACAAACACTGTCTTCAATGAATTTATCCCATCAATCGATTCTCTCAGCAGCCGAAGGAACCAAGTCCAAGTATGAGTAGACTCTTCTGGAGCCACTACGTAGACCAAAATGATGACAACATTGTTCCTATCCGACACCGTAGAGAGAAAAATTTGACAAGGATATTTTCTGCTCTTCGAATGACAAGCATCTACCGCTATCACTTTCTGTGAGAAGTGCAGAACACCGCGTGTGGCCCCTGGACAAATGAAAGCATGACAAAAAACTTGCGGATGGCTATCCTAGGTTCCCCAGTCAACTATCGCTTGCTCATCTATACTCTCGATACGTCTACACAAACCAAGAATGAAGTGGAATGATGTACACTGATTGCTATGTAGACAATCGCGTGAAAGTTTGCGCATTCGCCACATTTGGTGATACGACGTTTTCCTACTATATGCATTTCTGAATTCCTCGGTTAAATCTCTCACACGATTGCCAAGGATCAATCTTAGCCATCGTGTGTTCTTAGCGCGACCATGCCAACCATGCACTATAGATGGACAGGAATGTGTTGCATTACAAACAGTAATCTGTATGACTCCACTCAACCTACTCTTATGTGCTCTGATCTTGAAAAGACACATTGCTAATCCATCGTCTTCTTCTGATGGCACTCCATTTGCACGATAAGTTCGACGACCACCACTTACATAACGTGCGTGTTCTCCGCCAGCTCCCATTTCTCCGATTTTCTTTGCTGCTCTAGCTCTTGACCGACCTCCTGACTGACCACTGGTGTGATCCAACTCACTCGGTGTAGCATTGCTCGTCTCAAGAACTCTTCTTCGGATACGACGTTGTGTGAAAAATTGTGAAATGTACGCACCTCACTATACGTTTGCCGAGGATCTGTGTTCTCATCGATCTGAATAGAGATTGACATTTTGCGAACTCGGATCGAAGCTCCATACTGACATACACGCACTATGCAATTCGTCTTCGATTTCATCTTATGACAAGCACGACCTAAAACCACGTTCAGACATGACAGAGAATATTCAAATTCATCAAAACTTGAGAACACCTCGTCTATTCGAATTCTGACTGCCACCTTGCGCACTTCCTCCCAATAACGACCTCTAATGTCCATTAGAGGTTGTGCCGTTTGGTTGCTGAACTCTTGCCTCCACCGATGGAAGGTATTGTCTCCTCTCTGTTCTCTAACTCCACGACCCCATGGTAGCATAAAACTTATCTCCTCCGTAGGAAATGCAATGCATCAAAATCCCACTCTTGCTGCACAACCGATTCCATCTTCTGATTCTCACGACACACTACACAACGTCAATACTGCGTGTCAAGCGCATGCCACTTTCGACCTTCTCTTCGTCACACACTTCTTTCATTCGGCACTCTGAATTCAGACAGTGCTAATCGACGCGAGCGCGCAAGCCACTATCTACAGTCGACGCGCGCAAGCCACTTCACTGTCTTTTCTCATTCAAACTGCAAATTCGGACAGTCTCAGTCGTCGACTACCACCATGGACCCACTGCCACCGTGGACGATAGAGTCATCATCCATGTTGGATCGATAAACCGTCTAGTCAGCTATCTACATACTATAGCCAGTCATCTTGCTGACCAAGGATCTATTTTTGCACGGGCCCCTGTCAAGTAACGACTTCTGCGCATGGGCCGACCAATCAAATAACTGCCCGAGATGATGTCAAACAAAAGATATCCGTCGATAGAGGCTTTGGCCTGTGACGTAAAAACTTTTGTGGTAAGATTAACCTGATCGCCACAACCTCCATCCGAATTTTACCGTGGTCCCATTACAATGCACGGTCCCCTTGGATATTTTTGGATCCATGTTTCAGGATTCACGCCTAGGTGTTGAGCATAGTCCTCATTCGATCTTCAACGAAAGCATTCTTCCCTGGAATGGAGTATGACATGCCTCAGTGTTTCGCCAGGGACTTTGGTACGGTAAAGCACCCCACCTTTCGTTTGCGGTTGCCACCATTGCCAGTAAGCAATGAGCGGAAAGAGCAAGAAGTAGTCTCAAACAACAACAACAATGTAGACCGGATTTTTGAGAAGGGATCCGAAGTTTACCTACCTATCAGACGGGAAGCTTTAGCCCTACAATTGGACTTGATAGTTGTGCAAGGAACCGCGGTGTCAATGGACTGGCTGCGCTGGTCAATGTTAGCGTTCCCACGAGCAGATTGACGATCGATGGACAGGATAATTCTATTTTGACGAGGGATAGAGTTATATATAGAGTCGGTGGAGCCGAAGATCGAAAGCGATACCAAAGTAGGACAAGAAGTAAAGGGCTGATGTCTCCTGCTGGGATTGGAAATGACGAAAGTGATGTTGTCGGAGGCGGGAAGTGTATAAATCACCCAAAATGAGAACAGCGGATAGAATAGGTAAAAGACGGGCAGTAGCAGTCGAGGATTTAGCAGACGGCCTTCAGTACACGGACTTTGGAGGTTTGTTTTGAAGGAAATCTAATCATGTTCATCAACGACTCTGGAAGTTTTGTGTCCGAGAATTGTAGGTTAGCTGAATATGTTCTTTGAATCCTACTGGAGGTGCTTTGTACGGGGTGTAGATACTTGCACATTCGCGCGAGGTCTGTCCAAAATTCCAGATTTGCTTGTAAGTTTTGTTGCGACGGTGAATTGAAGGAACATGTTCGATGCTGCAGGCTTTGGCGCTGGAAGCGTTGAGAGTTTAGATCTGGTCGTCCTTCCAAGTTCCCGGTTCATACACCACGCTCGCCTGTTGTACAACATAGTGAGTTTCTTTTCAAGACTCCCTGATCATCTGTGTACCCAACCTGGATTATTCTGCAAGGTGTGGCCACAGGGGCTGAGAGGAGGATCTGGAAGTTTTGGCTCCCTTTCCCAGTCGCTACAGCCACCGTCTCTAAAAAGAAGAAGTTTGTTGATGGTGTCATGAAGTTTTGTTGCGAGGAATAAGAGGAAATTGGTGACGGATTGGCCTTGCGATTGTGCTGGGGAAGGCAGTGTGTGTGAATGATACAAGTTGATGGCGACGCGTTAGGGTTCTCAAAACTCGCCTCATGTGGACAGTGAGATAAGAGGGGAGGGAGATGATTTACCTGGGTTGGTTTGGAAATGAAGGACCCTGCATGTTTGCAGGGAAACCTCAGTTCTTGCACACTAAAGTTGCAGCACTCGACAACGAGGAGTGGAATGTACAGAGATAGCAACTAGGAAGGTGACATGGGTCTGGATAAAACTAACTCAAACACAGGTCCGAGCGCGAGATGGGAATCGTTCGTTCTAAGCATGTCTGTGCCCTCAAGGGTTTGCAAGACGGAGCACGTTCTTTGCATTTGGAGTGGACATATGTTTTGCATCCCTCATGCTGTATATTAGGTACTACTTCGACGGTTGTTTATTTCCTACGTGTATCATAGTAAATGGCCTGATGCACACTTCTTAGATTAGGTTTCAACTTCAGGCTTTCTGAGTTCAAAGCTGTCCTTTAGACCGAGGAGCAGTATCGATCCTACCCTCAGAAACAGAGAAGGGCACGTACGAGTTGTCGTACGAATGTTGCAGCAAATGGATCCTGAATTTCTCTATGATGGTGACAACTACACGAAACCATCTGGAGAATCCCAGGTAAACGGTGCAAATGTTGTTGACAATCTTTTACAGCAGTCATGTGGGAAGATCCAAGGATTTCTCTCGTTCAACAATGGCTGCTGAAGATGCGCAGAGGAGAGTTGTTTGAGCAAAGTCATGTAGAAAATAAAGAGTAATTAGTATTTGGATATGATTCCGATATTCTCCTTGAAGGCTATGAAATGACCAATCAAACATCGCTGATACTACACAGTTGGTTGGAGGTTATTTCTCAATGTTTTGTCGCTGGTAACAAGAGGCAGTTCTGTTTGAGGCCTAGTTGTATCACTTGAAGGCTGAGGACCAGGATCAGAAAAGATGGATCGTTCAGAGTCCTTCGTTTTCGTAGGATGTTTACTGAGCTCTACAACAACAAACTCTCGTGATCAAGAAATATACTGACTCGTGCCCTCCTAGCCTCCCCTAGATTCAGCTGGTCGCAATCTCAGAAAGCAGATGGCTGCTCGGAAGTGATACGTACTAGCGCTTCAAACGATACTCAACTTGTACTACTCGTTGATCAAACGAGAACGCGGGTGAAGGTAACTTCAACCGGTTTTGTAACGTGTTGTAGACTCGGGGGAAAATTAGTGAATGGCTAATGTGTGGAGCATTACAGTGGTACCTAGCAGCGCTCGGGGCTAACCGGCATCTTTTGTATTCTCAACCCGCTGGATTTATGAAAAGTCGGGTTCCCAGCGCTCGTACCCGGGACCAAAAGAAGAGAATTCAGATTATCGCCGTTTCTCTAACCCAGATACTGTTTTTTTACAACGACCAAACCCTTCTCCCCGGATATTTAACAAGCTGTGCATGATTAATTTTGGATTTACGTGGTCGATGCATACCTCTCGACGGAAAATTATCAGGTTTAGGACACGTCAGGTGGATTTGATTTAAACGGTTGAGATGTTCGGATCAGATCTGACGATCTGGATTAAACCAATCGCACGGTTAATAACTAAGTCGAAGATCTGACGGTGCAGGACGGTTTAGGACACGTCAGGTGGATTTGAATTAAACAGCTGAGATGTTCGGATTAGATCTGACGGTCAGGATTAAACCAATCGCACTGTTAATAATTAAGTCGAAGATCTGACGTGCAGGACGGTTGGGAAAACATTAGGGCGATGCCGCGATTAAGGTAATGGGATGTTGCGGGCGCGGGAGCCGGGAGGGTCGAGTCTGATCGAGTCGTCGAGAAATTTTGGCAGTTCGCAAATTGTCTCTCGTCGCTGCGCTTTCCTTCGGGGTCTATCGAGATTTCGTTTCCTTCGGAGTCCTTCCAGGTTGTAGCGAGAATTCATTTCTGATCCGCTCGCCGCTGCGCTTTTCTTCAAGGTTCTATCGATACTACGTTTCCTTCGAGGTTCTTGCTTGGATTTCCGTTCTGATCCACTCACCGCTGCGATTTTCTTCGAGGTTCTGTGGAGATTACTATTCCTTCGAGGTTTTAGAGAGATTTCTTTTCAGATCCGCTCCGCTTGTTGTTTCTTCGAGGACTCTTCGAGGTGCGGGACGGTGCAGCAGCAGTCGGGATCGAGAGTCGAGGTTTCATCAAAGTTTTTAACCCCGAAGGGGTGCTGTGGGAGAGCCCGAGAGGTGGACGTGCGAGGCGACGGCACTTTCGTTGTTGTGTTACTTTTCGGAGGTTTCTGCGAGGTGCGGGACGGTGCACCAGCAGTCGAGGTCGAGAGTCGAGGCTGTAATTGGAGATCGCCGCTACAATTCCCCTGCTTGTTGTATCAAATAGGTTTTTCAACCTCGAAGGGTTGCTCCGGGAGAGCCTGAGAGGTTGGACGTGTTAGGACGGTGGCAGTTTCACTCTGTGTCGAGGTTTTTTCCTGCCGCCGCATCTAGAGGACACATGTCTGCGATCGATCCAATCTGGGAACAACAGTCGAGGTTTCTTCGTGATTTTTCGATCTTGAAGGGGTGCTGCCTCTGTTGCGGGAACGTCTGAGAGGTTGGACGTGCTGGGAAGACGGCAGTTTCACGTTGTGTCGAGGTTTCTTTGAGGTTTTTCAACCTCGAAGGGGTGCTGCGGGAGAGCCTGAGAGGTGGACGTGCAAGACAGTGTGGCAGCAGCAGTCAGGGTTGGAGAGTTGAGGTTTCTTCGAGGTTCTGCAACCTTGAAGAAAGTGCTGAGACGGTGACAATTTCGCCGTATCTCGAGGTTTCTTAGAGGTTTCTCAACCTCGAAGGGGTGCTACAGAACAGCTTGAGAGGTGGACGTGCGGGACGGCGATGCGGCAGCAGCAGTCGGGGTTGGAGAGTTGAGGTTTCTTCGAGGTTTTGCAACCCCGAATCCCGAAGAAAGTGCTGAGACGGTGACACTTCCGCCGTGTCTCGAAGTTTCTTCGAGGTTTATCAACCTCGAAGGGGTGCTACGGGACAGTCTGAGAGGTGGACGTGCGGGACGGCGGCACCTTTGCTGTTGTCTTTTGTTTTTGGGACCCTACAGCATCGTTTTTTCTCGACGGCATTCTGTGAGATTGTCGTCGAGAAGTGAGAGCGAGATCGATCGGCACATCTCATTCGTGAGTCACCACTTCTTCCAGAGAAGACTTGGTGGTTGACGATGTGGGACCACTCGCTTGCTGTTGTCATCTTGTCATCTGCTGCTGTTGTTTTTTAGTTGGTGGTTTCTATTGTGTGATTTTGAAAACTTACATAACTCTAATGGGTCTGGTCTCCATTCGACTGACTACTGCTACATTTCTTTCGTGAAGGTGGATAACTATCCACAGTCTGTGATCTGTGTACTTGTGAATACAGGGTTGGTGTTTCTTTATTAAGATCATCTGAACTACTCAGGTTCCAGACTACTCGTAGTGTTCTTCTTAGAGACTCGACCTCGTAGCTTGCTTCCTCTCCAATTGACAACATGAAACCCGGTGGAGGTAATTCCGATAAAGGTAAGTTCGCAAAGAAACAGAAGACTCTATCTTGTTTCGTATCCATTTCTTCATCTTCTAACTCTTCTGCAGATATCGAGAAAGAAAAAGATCTTTCTGTTGTCGAGCATGTCCTTTCTAGAGTAGAGGCCCAGTGTAAACTATGAGATGATACTTGGTATGATTTGTTTAACTGGATACATTTCGATCGGGACCTTGGAAGAGTGTTCTGTAAGATATGTCGGGATAAGAGTAAGTCATCTTTTGCTCTAGCTGGTGCTGTTAATGTCCGAGTCTCAGCCTTTCACGATCATGCGAGTACAACATTGCATAGGACTTTGGCTTGGGCTCAACACGAAGGAAAACATGCTTTCAAGCAAGCATATGAAATAGCGAACAGGACTTGCGATCGGACGCTGCTTATTTTATTTCGTGCTGCTTATTTCGTTGGTAGAGAATGTATTGCATTCTCAAAGTTTCCGGTTCTTTGCAGAATGTTGAAAACTGTTTCATCTTATATGACAGACATTATCTATCACGATGACAAGACGTGCGTAGAGATGATCACCTGCATTAGCTCTGTTATGCAGAAACGTCCAGTTCTTCGAGTTCAGCGCAGTAGTTTTTTCTGTTTGATGTGTGATGAAGCGACTGATATTGCTGTGCATGGTCATTTGGTTATCTTTGCAATCTTCTTGGAAGAAGGTCATGTGGTTACCACCTTTCTTGGTCTTATTAGATTGTCAGAGAAGCATGCTGAGGTAATAACAGAAACTCTTCTCGAACTGATGAAGATGTGGGGGCTAGAACATGAGAAAATGGTAAGTTTTGGTTCTGATGGAGCTTCAGTAATGAGTGGTATACAGGATGGAGCTGCAACTCGATTGAAACCTATTGTCAATCCTTTTATGCTTACCTCTCATTATGTAGCTCATCGTTGTAATTTAGCATTGTTGAAGGCCTCTAGACACATTTCGTGTGTGACCCTTAGTGAGGATGTAGATGATTTGATAAATGCAGTAGCTCTGTACTTTAAGAGATCTACTAAAAAAAAGGAAGGTTTAGAAGCTTTACAGTCCAAATTTGCAGATTCTCGTAAGTTCCTAAAGCGTTATAATCGAACGTGGGTATCCCAGTCTCATCAATGAAGATATTGGGTATCATCTTTTGTCTGATGATGGTTCGGAAGGTGGCTTCTTGAAGCGTCTGCATTCAGAGATAAGAGGTACTTTCTTCCATTCTGTTCAACTAGAGAGGGACCGGTTGGAAAGAGACTTAGAAGAGGCGGTGAGTTTCCAGAAGAGTTTTTCTGAGGCTATTTGTGCGCAGCTATTAGAGAGATTTTCTAACAATGATCTGGTTGGAGCATTTAAGATTTTATCTCCTTCACATATGTCATCTCAACTAGTTTCTTTACGCGAGTGGGGAACTAAAGAAGTTCAACTTCTTTGTGCTCATTTTGGGACGGAGAAACATGTGAGTGGGGTCTCACGAGCCCCTTTTGTGCAACCTGTTTTTGTTAAATTAGAGTTTCAACAGTTCAAAACTCACGCACATAGTGAGTTTAGGGAGTCCTCGTTAAAAATTCTGTGGGCGATGATAAGTTTCAATGACACTTTGAAGTGTAAGTATCCACAACTATCTATCTTGGCTGATATTGCTCGTGCTCAATGTGTCTCTACAGTACACTGTGAGAGAGCATTTAGTATTCAAAGTGTTATTAAGACAAAGTACAGGAATTGTCTGCAGATAGCAAACTTGGACTGTGTCATGCGTTTGAACTTAGAAGGACCTGAGGACTCTTTCGATGATCTGCTATCAGATGCAGTGGAGATCTGGAAAAGCACTGTCCACCATCGTCGCTTCGTTAATAACCCCTAGATTTACATGGTTGATGCACAGAACGAGCAAACTTAATTCTAACAACTTTGATATTTTGTTTCATCTTCATAATTTCTTTTTTTGCACATAACATACTTGAGTACTTCGGATGCTTTAGTTTTTTGTAGATAGACTTGTTATAGTACTTTTGATGCTTTCGTAGATAGATTAGTTAGGTCTTCTGGTCCCAACTGGTAGGGAGATTCAGGTTTTAAACCTGTATGCAGGTTCAACTCCTGCCAGAAGAGTTCCAAAACCATTCTGTTCACTACAAAGTTCAAAAACCGTAAACTTGCGAAGTTGTAAACTTGTAAACTGTTAATCTTGTAAACCTGTAAACTGTTTAACTTGTAAATCTTGTAACTTGTAAACTGTTTACTTTCGGAACTGTAAACCTGTAAACTGGTTATCTTGTAAACTTGTTAATCTTGTAAACTTGTAAACTGTTTAACTCTAAACCTGTAAACTAGTAATCTGCAAACTTTGGGAACTGTAAACCTGTATGCTGGTTATCTGCAAACTTTTGAAACAGTGAAAATATTTTTAACTTCAACCGGTCGAATTTTTTTTGAACCGGATTCAAACCCATAATATGAAGATAAAGCCGGTTATCATAACCGGCTGACAAGAAGTAAACGGATATACTGTTCGAGTATCATCTTCTGGTCCCAACTGGTAGGGAGATTCAGGTTTTAAACCTGAATGCAGGTTAAACTCCTGCCAGAAGAGTTCCAAACCATTCCGTTCACTACAAAGTTCAAAAACCGTAAACTTGCGAACTTGTAAACGGTTAATCTTGTAAACCTGTAAACTGTTTAACTTGTAAATCTTGTAACTTGTAAACTGTTTACTTTCAGAACTGTAAACCTGTAAACTTGTTAATCTTGTAAACTTGTAAACTGTTTAACTGTAAACCTGTAAACTTGTAAATCTTGTTACTTGTAAACTGTTTACTTTCGGAACTGGTTATCTTGTAACTTGTAAACTGTTTACTTTCGGAACTGTAAACATGTATGCTGGTTATCTGCAAACTTCCGAAACAGTGGAAATTTTTTTAACTTCAACCGGTCGAAAATGTTTTGAAACGGATTCAAACCCATAATATGAAGATAAAGCCGGTTATCATAACCGGCTGACAAGAAGTAAACGGATACTGTTCGAGTATCATGTTCTTCTCCCAGTTTATGATCCTTCAGTAAAGGAAAACCCGGTTATTGGGGATTGGAATTTTGTGAAACAGTTCAAAACCTTGTGGAATCGGAAAAAAACCGGCGTCCGAAAATTTTTACCCCGAGCGCTGGTACCTAGACTCAGATTAACTTCGACTCTTCTTAATTAACTATATTCATCTTAATTGACTTCGTGTGAGTCTGCTTGCATGAATCCTGATCTTCCGATGAAATGAGAAATAACTATATGTTATTATTTTTATTCATGGCAGTGCAATTAATATGAGTAGAGTTAACATCTTGTGTATCTAGTGCGAAGAGAAACTCTTTACATATTGAGTTAATGCACACGAAACTCTCTATGTATTGGGTTAATACACACGCGACATAATGAATAGCCAATGGATGGAAAGACCTCATCAAGCTTTACGAACCAAGAGCCAAGCAACCAACGCCCGAAAGGAATTAAAGAGGGAAAGAAGGACCCGAAGGGTCAACTAACCAACGCCCTGAAGAGAAGAAGAACATCTGGGCAAAGCTCTGCTATCAGTAGCTCTAAGGTCGCCTATCATCGGTAAATCAAAACTCTTGCATGCAACTTCTACAAATATTAAATTAACTATCTAATAATTAACCTAATATTACATTACTGTGTAACGTTTTGAACTTGATTACACAGTCTTGGCTCCGTTCTCAGCCGCATATCCTACGAGAAGTTGTTGCTAGACGAGGCATAGCATATTGGAATATAGTTCATATTTCAGATGGATTCATATGGATGACCTGCAGAATGAACTAACCAACAATCGATGTCAGTTGTCGCTAAGTATTAATCACATTAATACTAATTGTTTCTAGCATGAATGAATAAGGGCCGGATGGCCTCGTCGTGGTGACCAACTTCTTTTCTCTCAACCCCTTAAGCACAAAATTCCAGTGTCAGTTTCTTACCAAACCTTTCATCGTGAAAGGGTTTAGTTATAAAGTTATTATAAACAAAAGAGAAACTAAAATATGAATCTCAAGTGCCCTGGGGAAAGTGATCCAGAAGAAGAAAACCGTGATGATTGGAAAAAAATTAACAGTGTAGATTGGAGGTTTTGGTGGATTATAGTGACTAAAAATAGTTTAATATAAATATGACGTCATTAGTCTTGAAAAAGTCAAAAGAGTACATGTGAGAGAAGGAGAAACAAATTGAGAAATTTTTCTAAGTTTAACTTACGAAATTCAAATGACTAAGTTGATACACTTAAATTTATAGATTTATAATTAAATCTAGTTATCCTCGATACACATGGCCGTTGCAAGTTAAAACCTATACATGTGATCTCTCTGTATATTATTATTTCTCATTTGCGATGTTGCATCCAGGTGTTCTTGTCTGTTTAGTAAAGGAGAATAAAGTTTCCTTTCTTCTTTAGCTGGATGCATCGTGGAAAAGGTTAAAAGTATAAAATTAAATCTTATCGTGTTTTTTCTCAGAATATTTGAATTTCTTCCTTGCGTAATTTCTATGTATAAAGTATAAATGAGTGTATTTTCTACTTTTTGAAGCATTCATATTCAACATCCTTCTTCGATTATATTTGAGGTAATCGCACATAAAACTTCTTCTAGAGTATAATACGCCCACCAGTTATACAAGTGAATTTCTATCTTACAATTAGAATTTGCGCTTGTCCTTTTCTTTCCCTACGGTCAAAATCAAACCTCAGGTAGAATACATACCGTACTACTTATCTTCACTCGACTCAACTCCAAAGGTGAAATGACTGACTCAACTGAAGGTTAATTCTAACTTATAAATAATTATATACGTTATAAATGGATTTAGCTACTCCTCGTCAGCATCGAGTAAACATACATTAAATTAATTTATTAAAATTAAAATTATTATTTCTCTATAGCATAGTCTGATGTGAAGAGAGACTATTCTGCAAAAATCATAGCGAATGAGTTTGGTAAGGTGGAAATTGTGCTGTCCTGACAATAGTAGTAACCTCTAGCATGAGGAATTTGCATATATTTGTTATGGGTGAGGGCTTTTACCAAGGTACTATTCTGCTTTCTGTACCTCTTGCAACTGGATTCAAAAGAATTTAATTACTTTTAGGAAATATATTTAGTAGATATATAAAAATACTAATTTAAACATAAAATATTTTACTTTAGAATAAACATCTAAGGTAAAAACATCTAAGATCATCTAAATTTATATTTTTGAATTAATTTAGAATCTAATTTCTAAATTAAATTGTGAATTTACGATGTACGTTACCATGCAGTACTACACTCGATTGTTGACAAAACGAATAATTAAATTATAAATACTAGACGTGCATATACCTCCTCTACCTCCTCTATCTGACCATAGAAGAGGTGAATATATATATATATTTATTTATATATACGCCCTAAGGAAAATATTGCGTGCGTCAAGCGTGACAGGAAGGATGGCTAATGCTGACGCCAATACTGTGTGAGTTCTGAAGCTACCAGTCAGATGCATCAGATCTCGGCCGTTTGCTGGGGTTGTCTTGTAGGGTTTATGCGGTCGGGTGGCGAACCTTCACATGTTGTTCAAATATTCTTAATATGGATAAACAAGTCAACATTCCTATCGTAACCCATAATTTCCGTTATCGGATGAAGTTAAAAACGTTAAGAAATTTATTATATTATAAAGTATAATAATCCTAATAATAAATCCATTTTGTCTGTTTAGATTCTTTGCCCTGTCCGCTCTCCTTGGTTCATGCGAATCCGCTTATACTCACTTGCCACGCGAGGACTGCAAGGGGTGGTGTATAATCCGTGTAAGAGCAGCAAAATAGCTTAAAATTTTATAACAAATCAAACAGTAATTCCAGATAATGCGCGTGTGGGGACAAGTCTTATATTTATGACTCTTTTGTTCGGTTTTCTCTGAATATATTATTTAGTTTTTCTCCGACTGCACCAAATACTTGTACTACGGTTAGCACTCAACGTCGTTGTGCAAACAAAGTCCAGCTGCGGTATAGTTCGCCACTGATGGCATTTCCTGGTAATTACACTCATTCCTTTAGTATGTATCTCGTGTGACCAGTAGAGGTGTCAAAGTTAAGAAGAAATATTCTTGAACGGTCAAAAAAATATCATTACGAGTAATTTGATGTAGAATCATGGTGTATTCGGATCATCTTTATGAAAAGACACTATGATATCTGTATTAAATCTTTTTCTGTTTTGACATTAAGAATACGTACTTAGAGCAGTAGATTCACCACTGCAGAAAAGAATGAGCAAACGAAATCAAAATTCGTTAAAAAAGTTCCCGCGAATATTTTCTACAGACACTTCCTGAAGTACCTGCAAGAAACAGCTACAGGCGTCTGGAAGAAGTAATAACTCTCTCGCAAATCGTAAATCTTCCGAAAAGATTCTAACTTTGAGACCCCTAGTGTGTCCAATGTGGGGAGATTTCTTCATTCCCCCTATGCAAGGTTTCAAGTGAATACTTGTAAGTGTTTTTCTGATGTGCTCAACATTTATAAGTAAAATATATTTCTATCCTAAAATTAATATATAATTACATCTTAATACTTATATAATTCTCATTAATAATCAGTAGGCAAAAATTTATTTAACCTTGATCTAAAAACATAACTGTGATCCAGAAATCTCAAAGCAATGCATGACCCTGTCTAGGCCAGTTGCATACGAAGATTTCTTTTCATTCTTTCTGACGTGAACTCCAAGTTTAATGAATATTTATCTGGGGAACATGCATTATCACCTACAGACGGTTAAATCTCTGTTAACAAGAGAAAATCTAAAGTTCTTTTTGGTTTTATTTATGGTATATGTCAATCACGACACAAAAGTAGTTCTCGAAGTGGTGTTTGTTTTCATCAACCTGTTAATAGTTGAGGATTCAAAATTTGAACTCAGCATGCATATTGACCTTTCGTTCAACTGTGTGCCGCTCGACGGCCGGCTCGGCTTGTATTTCCCTTCTCACTATGGTTAGGCGCCCTCCTCGGTTTTTCGGTTTTTTTAACCCCTTCCATATCGTATGCTCGCCTCATTTTCTAACCACGTTATTTCCCCTACAATAAAGGATATCACCGCTGTCCGGTTTTTTCGTCTTTTCTTTTCTCGGCTCCGGCAACATTTTCTCGTCGGCAACTCTTCTCTTCTTTGTTCAGTATCGGGTTGCATTATTTTTTCAATTTTTTTACGGAATCAATTTTTTTACGGAACCAATGAACTATTACTCTATCAAGGTACCCTTTTAACTCGTTCTGAATGTATAGTTTATCAGCATCCGTCAGTTGACTGAAGTGTCAGATTCGAACTTCCGTGGCTAGATCTCCAGATGGACTATTTTGCCAAGATGATAGACAATATATAGGTAAAAACCGTGAAGTGGAAGTTTACATACGAAGGCTCGACTATTTGTGTACTACTGGTGTATAAACGAGTCCACCAAAGAGGCGACGGTGTACACATCGACGGTACGCTGCATGGACACAGCCTCGACCGAAAAAAAAGACGATTAGAATGTCCCGAGCAAGGCGCCGTAACGTTAGCGGTATTTCTTTAGGTTCGGCTATACACGCGTGCACCAACCCCAGCTTTTCTAACGCCTCGTTCTTGCACGTTCCGCATTTGGGACGCTTATTCATCAACCTCTCTAAAACTTATAATTTAATCTTGACACATCTTTGCAGATTAAACCTGATGTTAACTGTTTATTTACTATTTATTCGTAAATCGACACCTATTTTACACAAGAACTGGAATTATATTACACATAACATTCATCTGTTTAATCTTCTTTATGTCCTCGATGAACCAAATGTAACGTCTAGCACGTACATAAAATCAGACATGTATTGGAAAAGCTTAATTAAGTTTTTCCATGTCAGCATTCTAAACATATCACAAGTTTGGATATATCCAATTTAGTATATCTTTATAACGTTTGATCATTAATATATCCCCTAAGTCCAGTTGCGATCAAGCAAGTATATCCTAAGTACCAACTAATCTTTTGGGCGATTATTTTATAAAAGTCTTTGTGCTTTTTGTCATCACTCACAATCCTAGTATATTGGTTGGCGATCCATATAAAAAGGTTTTATTTCTATCATTTCAAAACATTAAATTCAAAAGTCACCAAGAGAATTTTCGTTTTCTAAATAAATTCACCCTCCAAAAACACTTGAATAATTATATAGAAAGGATCGCCATCCCTTGTATAGTTTTTATTCCCGTGCAAAGCCTATAATGTTCAGTATACTGCAAGTGACTGATTTTTGCATGCTCTTGACCATCTAACAAAACATTATTCTATCGCCAAAAAATTCTTTTTATTCGCTCTATGGCCATTTCCTTTGAGCTCGAATAGAGTAAGCTGCAGAAACAAATGAAAATAGATACTAGACATTTTCTGATAATTTTCTTACTATATTAGCGTTGTTCCTCTTCATTCCTCTCGCGAAAGTTCATGTTGCATGCATATTTTCCCTTCAAGAATCGTAAAACCCCACCTACGCAACTTCGAATGCCGGAAAGTCAATATCTCTAGATATTCAGCTAAAACGGCAACACTTTATACAGTTGCGGGAATGCACTAGCACCGGAGAAGGCCGCGGATGCGCAGCTAAGCGAAACCCTTGGATCTTGATCATCTCCCTCTTACAGCGGCGGCCAGAGTACGGTGGAAATGAGACTACTTCAGTTTATCCTTATGGGTTATGTTTGGATCTTCGAGCATTTCCAGGTCCAGTTATCATTTAACATTTATAAATAATTTGATTTTCCTGGACATCAACTTAACTTTTATACTTTTTTTCGATAACAACAAACAAGCAAAAGTGCTCCTAAGTTGATCTTGTATGCATCTTTATTTGTGTGATCCGGAGCTAGCAGTTTAACCATGCCAAGATCACAGAAAGTCATAAGTTAGATTCTAAGACGTATCTTTGGAAGATGTCCCATACCATTTTAGGGGAATCGATTGGTTCTGGTAAACTGACAACTTTTATGTACACGAGATGAGGAAAATGATGTATATAACTGAATATGAAACTAAATGAAGGGGGAAAATAATGAGACCGAGATATACTTAATGATGTCAGCTTATTGCACATATGCACTTTCGTAACCAATGATAAAGGAAATCTCTGAGGAAAGTCGATAGAAGTCTTGGAAGGAAAAGTTAACACGGGGGAAATTTTGGAAATATTCTTACTCAGAAAATATCCATATCTTACGCTGTGAGGTCGAAGATTACTGGCAACATTTTACTCCTCGACATTCCTCAGAGCACGTTTATAACCAAAACTGTCACTGAAAAGAAAATTTGAAAGAAAAATTTTTAATATGCTTACAGTCCAAGTACCCCTATAAATGTGTCTGGTAACCAAGAGTACTTCATTATGCGAGTGGGTCTTTTGCGAAAACTTGTTTTAACCATTATATGTGAAATACTTTTTGTTGATAAAATTTGCTTGTAAGAACAAAATCGATTAAATAAAGATTTAAATTCAAAGCTCTCACAAAGGTTTAAAATTAATTATTAAGTACCCATTGAGAAATTTGGTTAAATATTCTGTGGTTTTTGGAACAAAACAATATCTTTCGCTCATCTACAGCACATGATGAGGAAAAAAGGAATATTCATTTTTAGTTGTATACCTTCCCCTGGGGTTCTAGCGACGTGAAGATCTCCTACCCTAACTGCACCAGAATTTAACACTAGACCTTAATTA
The DNA here is from genome assembly GCA_036924285.1 of Asterella californica. Lineage (NCBI taxonomy): Eukaryota > Viridiplantae > Streptophyta > Marchantiopsida > Marchantiales > Aytoniaceae > Asterella > Asterella californica. Next base: position 25,595,595 of record JAYKYS010000006.1, on the reverse strand, counting down.
ATCTTAGAATTTAACACCTTGCAGTTGTTAAAGGTATATTGCAACACTTGCAACGGGATTTGGAGGATATGCATTAGCGATTTATCCGGGTAAACTCCTCCCTCTTCTAATTATCAGCTAATAAAATATACTATATATAGTTTTCCCGGGTTTCACATCGACTCTCTTCGTATCCTTCTCTTAATTATTTGATAATATGACAAAATATATAACAACACAAAAATATCCTCACTCTTTTCTAGATTTCTCAATATCTTCCCTCCTATAGCTATGCTAACGCATAGCAATAAAAAGACTATCATATAGTCTACTAGAGAAAACATCCAAGTTCACATAGAGTTTCAAAACATCATTTTTCTGGTAACCCGTAATATCATCGGGATTTTTCTTACTAAAAAGCTTTCACATACCCTCGAACAACCCACGTTCTCGTACGAAAGTGTATGGTCAAGATACATCTTTGATATGATTCTTTTTTGAAGTCTAATGGTGTTAAACTGGAATCTATCACTTACACCCAAAGAAATAGAATGCTTGGACACTTGAACCGACATATCTTACCCATAAATGCTCAAATTGAGCCCGACCCATGTAGCGTGTCGTTGATAGTTTGACCGCTTTTGGAAGTCTGCCAATTTGCTCCCGGAATATACACGAGGAAACGACAAACGTGGAAGGAGGTGCGTGTCTCATCAACTTGTAAACGACAGTGCCCTTGATAACAGTGATTTCAGCATGACGTCCAGGCACTCAATGTGAAGGCATTGCTAGGTTTCTACATGCTTTTGGGTTCAAGTCTGCAATTCGGTTCTCCCCAGATGACCAGAGTTGATGAACTGGACTGGAAAGGAAAGAGGGACACGATGAATAACAAACGGATAGGAAGAAGTCATCGAGTAGAACAGGAGGAAAGAGAGATCCATAAAGCCAAGCACGTAACACCGATGTAAGGGTGAAAGAAAATCAATGCTAAGTTTCTTAATCACTCATAACATGGCAAGTCAAAAGTCTTACGGATAATTTAAAATAATCCTCGGCCAAAGGTGGGGTTATGTAGCGTAACTCTAAGCTGGATAGTGCATTACACTGTGTCAATCAAGTGCGAAACTTCTGGCTGAAGTCCGTAGCATTACGCTTCCAGACAAAATCTTGCCAGTGTTTTATGTACAAGAGATTACACCGCATGCTGTAATGATTCTTTTTCCTCCATCGCACCAACTAAAACTCTCCGTAGAGAAATGAAAACACTTACGGAGAAAAGGAAGAAGGTGAATACAAATGAGTTGAGAGACTACCATGAGAGATGTCAGGGGTATCACTTTTTTTTTCTTTTTGCATTACGAAGAGTTTCTATTGTTCTACATAGAGCTTTAGCAGGTGCAGTCCAATGAGAATAATTGCAAGACTATGTTACTTCATATGCATCTGTTATATGCAGGAATTTTGACTTATCTATGTATGATATTTTAAATACGATAGACAATCTTAGAACTACTTAGTGTCTTCCTCCCTTCGGGCCTTCGGGTATTTCTTTCCCTGTAAGGCTTGATGGGGTCTTTCCATTCGTGGGCTATTCAATACAAATTACAATCGTGGTTGCGATGGGTTCTGGGACCGCCGCTGTAGGAAGGCCCCGCCCTACGGACATCGTAGTTGCGGTGGTAGGACGCTTTACAGAGTCAGGCAATGAGCTTATGATGCAGTCAGTAGAGTGCGGCGCTTTATATTGTCCAAACTAACTATGCGGTGACGGCATTGCTTATCCGGACAGCTATCAACCACAGTACTCTACATCTAGTAGCGCTCCAGGCGCCGGTATCTGGTGGTTCGGAAACCGGGAAAGCAAAAGGTCTTTTCCTTGTAGACTAGAGGGACCGTGCCTTTTCGAGGACACGCGTACTTTTTGATCTCAAGCATTCCGACGGGGCGGACTGAGAAAATTCAAAATTCAAAATCATTCTCGGAGAGTTTTTGGTTGGAGTCACAATATTGAATTTTTCCGAGCTTATAATAACTGCAATATTGATTATTTAAAAACCATTTTTCCCAAAACTGTTTCCAGATTTTCATTTTGGTATAAGACGTAAGTTTTGCAGTTTCGGAATGAATGTTTCCTGAGCTAGCGTAATTCAATCCGATTAACCCAACAAAGCAAGTTCTCTAATTAAGTTTAGTGAAATGACTAATCTGATCCTAGACTAAATACTAAAGCGGGGGTTACAAGCGATGGAGCATCAGTTTCTCTCTTTCAGCCTATGCTAGGAGCAGATAGATGAAACATCGAGGACTTGCTTCGTTATTTCTACACTGGACATACGAGGTTCCATTAGAGCATTGTTACCAACTGTAGAGCACTGGCGACTCCTTCAGAAAGGAAAGCGTAAAGTAAAGTACGCGTTTCAGTCATGCGAGAAGAGTTTGCCCTCTCGTGGGGAGTACGACTTGGAGTACTTGTTAGTATGTGGTATGTGGGCTGATCAAGTTTTAACTTACAAGAACAAGGGCAGTATCTCTCTCTCCCACTATTCTCCTTGCACTTTATCGTTCTTACCTGAAAGTCTTTCATTGGTGATGATAAAGTAATTTGGAAACATGAGGTGATTGGGTTCTTGTGTATGATAACATGTTGAAATCAACCTTCTACACTTACTAAGTTCTCTTGAAGATTGTTCGGACTTTATGTTGTGTTGGATGTGTATGCAAATAACATTTATAGTTTACAAGAGTTAGATGACATTCATTTGAAACTATCTGTGGCTGGCAAACATGTAAAACTATTTTAAAAGCGTGGAAGATCAGTATAATTGTTCAATTCTATGGAGCCAAAATAGATGATGACAAGAGACGAAGATGATTCAGTTATTGAAGAGACTGAGATGGAGAAGAATAATGATCAAGAACGAGAGTAGACGAGTGAAGAGGTTGGCACATGCCAAAAGAAGATTTGGAGTGGGTGAATGTCGTGATGTGAATTATTCTACATACTTCATTTCAGATTCTCAAATACTCACTTGGAAGAAGTGAGCATGTGAGAATCCGAAAACACCACGGCGTAGTTCTCATCATGCTGATCACCGTCGCATGTTAAAAAGTTACAAACGGAGTTGCAAGCGAAAAGTATTGAGAGTTCTTTTACAAGATTTCTGAAATCAGTGAATGTAGCATAAATCTGAGTGAGTTCAAAATTTATGTTTTAGATTTTCATCATGTAGATTGTAGTGTGCAGTATAGTTTACATCTTAAAATGTAAAAAAAGACCAAGTCTAGAGATAGTTATGGTGGTCCGAGTTAGTGAAGAGAAGATGAAATAGCACGCTTTACTAACATATAAGCTTAGAAAACTGCTCTCTAGAATCAGTTGTGAGATTGATTTCTGTGGGTAGTTGAGTAAACCTGTAAGGAGGAGATATCAAGATCAGATCTTCTCAGACCCAAATTCGGCTTGGAGTAGGTTCATCCCTTAGGAGAAATATGTGAGACACCAAGTTGTCTAAGGGCGAGACACTAGCTGTCTCTTAAACATATCGTGAATGAGAGACAGCTCTGTCTATCATTGCACTAGTGCAGTCACCTGATGTGGATGCTAGAGGGAGATTATCGTCGAATTTCGAAATAGATCTTATGCTAGAGGACTAACTCCCCTTCGAGGTGTCGAAGTAATTACAAATTCGGTGTACGTCTCTCTAAGTCTTGGGATAAATAAATTTTTTCTATATTTTTTTTGTAGAAAAATTATATTTCATCATGTGATATTATTGGCTCGAGAAATCAAATCGAATTGATACTTGAGGAGACACTTACGGCATTTTGAAGTTAAAGAGGGACTGGAAAACAATAACGATGATAAGTCGAGCTCTGGGTGTTAGAACGAGGTGATTCCGACGGTCAGAGGTAGCTGTAGCAAAGTACTTCAGATTGAAGTGTCAAAAGCTGACTGTACGATCGACTTGATAGTTGTCCATTGTCGTACTACGTGATGTCTCATACGATGAAACAGATCTCTAGAAGACACTCAAGTGACATTTGTACAAGAAGACCAAGCTGGACAGAAGTTAAGCTAGGGCTGAGCTAGATAAGCTGCCCTCTAGCTTAAAATAAAATATCACTTGAAGAAGAGTGAAAGTACCTCGCGTCTTCAGTTGTGAGAAGTATCATTTTATGCTATTGTTAGTGCAAGTTTTGAGTTATGTAAAATGTGAAAGAGAGAAATCGTCTCATTCGTGACTTGGATTCATAATATGAAGGTACAGTGCGTAGGTGTTAGTGAGTACTACAATTTTGACTCGTCATTCATTAAAAATGGAGTTATATTGAGAAGTTGACATAGAAAAGGTTAGTAAAGAATGTAGAAGTAGTTTTCTTTAGGTTTATGTATGAGTTTTGATTCTTCCTTAACAAGAACAAATGCAATCCTCAGTGGTACAGACGTCCACCTAGGAAGAAGAGGTCTCAAGATCAAATCATCTTGGTCTGTGTTCTCTATTTAGACATGTTGATCTCCTGGATGAAAGTCTATGTTAGATATGTAATTATTTCTTGCATATCTAGTTGTTAAGAGAATTCAATTGAAGACACCGACAGTTTTCAACGTTTGAACGTATAACCTTGAATGTTAGAAGGACAGAGTGTTTTTTGCAAGCTACCAATGTGATCACGACAGATCCGTTATGCTTCATGTTAACAGATCGTCGGCTGAAAAGAGGTGTTACTACTGATTAAAAGAAAAAAATGCTATGACTGTTCTAACGAGGCAGAGACGAGAAAGAATGACTGTAGAGGACATCCGCTCGCAGACTGAATGAACAACTTACGATTGTAAGTTGTGAAGTCTCGAGTAATCATTCTTCCTCTTGTCCTGCTTTATTCAAAAAGTTTCCTGACTGATACAGAAAGACGATTCTCTAGCTTTCGGTGCGCAACGACTTACCCTAAGCAACTCTCTCGAACGCGATACTACACGATGTAACTGGAGGAGGCGCTGGTATCTAATACATTTACAGAATGGTCCTAAAGTTTCCAACGATGGGATTCGCAATCCTTTCTTGGTGCTTACTAAGCAGAACGCTTTTCCCTTTCAGAGTTTTCCAAAAACATGGATACCACTCAAGAGCTGTATTTCTCAGTCCACAACTAGTAGGTTACTAGAAGTTACATAGAAAGACAGGAAAGAGAAAGCAAGGCTAGGTAAACTTAAGCCGCATCAGATGTGGATTCTGGAAGTCTGCTGTAGCCCTGAAACTTCGCAGATGAAACTCCTCTGTGGGGAGAAGCCCCAGGTGACTTGTAAGCTGCTGGGTTTTCATGCATTGACGTCGTGCAGGATAATGACTAAGTGATTTTCCAGTTGCCAAATGAACCTTCTCACGTCCGTAAGAAGACGCTGAACAAGAAGTCCTCTTTGGTGCAGTGCAGTCAAAATTCACGACGAAAGTTTCGGCCAAATCTCGTCGTACTTGATTCGTACATTAGAGTCGTGTTAGAAGGCATGCTTTGTCATCGTGTTTCATTGGATCAGATATACAGCAAGAGTTGCTATTGTTGGCCAAGTTTCTGTTGCTTCAGCACCATAACACACCCCTGGCGACTCACATCCGTTTTCGTATGCGTTGGACTTTCTTCCAGTAGGAGTTGTCACAGTACCTGTTTTTGCACATAAGGACATGGTCTCGATGGCATGAACAGCCCATATATGTCTGCCGTTGTCTACTGGGGACGAGGGGAACTGGCTGTGGTAAGAATTCACCTAATTCATCATGTTAATTCGATGTACTTGATACAGAACATGCAACTCTAATGATCGATCGTTACGGCGGGGGTGACGCACTTATAGATCCAACTCACGTCAGGGTACTCTCATCGAGTAAATATAGTAAACTGAAGACTATGTGGTATGTGCTTTTGCACGGAGGAAAATCACAACGCATTATTTAGTGGCTTCCTTTAAACATCGATTAGGTAGTGTTACCTTAATGATGCCCAGCATTCCATTCAGCCAGCTTCCTCGTAGCCGTCCAAGTCAAGTCAGTATATCTTACACAAAATGTCATTTGTTATTCAGGTCTAGGTTCTAACTTCAGTAAGACTTAGTTCTGTGTCGAATTCTGTTACTATGCGAAATGTGAATCTTCCTTTCGATGAGAAGTCGATCGTTAGTTCAACATGATCTATATTAATGGTAAAGTTATTCCATAGACACGATCCTAACTTTGGGAAGGGTTTGTTCCATTCCTATAGAAAGGGTTATCAGAAGGAATACTCCTAACGCAACACCCTGTAACAGTATGAAATCTTGCGTCAGACTTGGGGAAAGGGAAATGAGTCTTCCCATAGAACCTGGCTCTTAAGTGCTTGTGGAGAATGTTGAGTCACCGTGAGGGACGTGCTTACTCTGGAAGATATCCTATCATACAACTTTCTTGCGGATTGGGGACAAAAGTCCATATTCGTAGGATCAGAAGCATGTATTACAAGTGGCCTTTTCAATGTTTAACTAGGATCACGCAGCACATGACTGTAACAGTGAAGGAAACGCTACTAGGCTAAGTAAAAAAACCCATATGCTGCATAGAAGATACTATACAGTAACATATCTGTTATGTTCCGAGCATTTCTCTTGTCCAGGCCAGACTGTCTAGTCTTCTTGGGGACCTTGTTTCCTTCTGGAAGATACAATAAAAGAGACGGATCATGGGCTTTCATGTCACTAGTACTAGATCCCCGTCTGTACTGTCGGATAACTTGTTCCTCTATGGTTTGAGATGTTGCTTCTGAAGCAAATTATGATCACGGGTCCCATTTGATTATTTGTTAGCGTTTCCCAGACATAAAAGCAAAGACCAGTTCCCCACTTAACATGCATTTAAACCAGTCATTGAGCCAAAGGACAGCAGGACGAGCCGAGGAATCATCATCTACGTTGCCTCCGACCACACATCGAAAAGTCATCGATCCAAAACTCACAAGAAGAATAATGACACAGACATAAAGCGAAGAATCCATCGAACACATCTTGAACCGCTCGGAGTCCTAGACTCGTACTATATTCATCGAAACGGACAGAGAGCTAGTTCTTCATGCCTCCCGCCTGTTTCCCAATCACACACTACGTGAAGCAATGTCGTGAAAGCAGGTCCCGACAAAGAGGCTCCTAAACTAACATGACTTGTCTCCGTCCCTCATTGGTGACACACAACAGTCATGGGCCGTAAAATATGTATATACAGTCAGATTAAACTCACCGAAGTGGATTCAAAGAGACTCGAGGAGATGGCAACTCATGGAATCGCTTTCTAACCACGGTGAGTGTTCTGCTTGTCGTCTTGCAGACAGAAGAAGTGCATCTAAATGGCCCCAACCACGCACGGAGTCGATGTGCACCATGTACTATAGTCAAACAGGAAACGTCAGCTAGGAGGAGGAGGACTCGGTGAGTCGAAGCCCGCGGAGAGGTCAGCCGAGGACATAGGTGGGTGCCACGTCGGACAAGCCGGCCACGCCACGAGAGAGAAGCCAGTGGGGCACGAGCTGAGAGAGCGGCGACGGGGAAATTGGAATAAAAAGGCGGGGGTGGCAATGCAAAAGTCGCCACCCACAAGAGCGCAGAGGAGCAAGGAGAGGGAGGAGGTTGTATTTGGATCAGTACTGAACCGATAGATAGCAAGAAGGAGTCCTTGGAAGCACGCACGCACGCAGGCACAACTGACTGCGTTGCCACTCATCCGTGTCCGAACCGGCGAACAAACCCACGAAGGGACGAGGTGATTACAGAAAGCATTTAGTGATTTAGCTCAGGGCTAGATTTGAGCAACGAGAAGTTGCCAGGTAGACCAATCAACCATCATCGAACGATCAGATCAGAGCTTGCTTCTCTCGTGAATGCTGCGCATCTTTTTGCCTATTTTAAAGTGTTGGTGTGAGCCCGGAAGACGAGTTTCGTGAGAGGTGAGAAGAAGAAAGCTTAAGACGTCGAGGGGACGTGAGAGAGAAAAAAACCGGTGACTGAAAGAGTCGCACGTTGTCCTTTACTGTTGGTCGATTATTGAGCCAATATTTTAGGCGTCAGGACGAGTGACTGTCGGAGCTGTAGCAGGACTCTCGAGCTTAAAGAAGCTTCCGTTGTGGATTTGGTGAGCGATACCGTTTGGATCCAGTGCAACATCCTCAACTTCAAACCGCAGGAGCATATCGTCACTACAGTGCATCAGCAGTTTGTCCAAGTCTTCGACCCGGGAGGATGGGTTCTCTAATGGCTGGCTGGCAGACTATCCCTAGAAACACCCCGCAAGGTAGAATTTCTGGTCGCTCAAATGAAGAACGTATCTGCTGATGGTGATAATGACAAGTGCTACCAGTTCTGCTAGATTTTTGTGAAGCTTGCTGCTGCAGGCAAGCAATATTGTAGCTACGACGTTATTAGTGGTTTTTATGTACTTTTTCCCTTGCCTATCGACTGAGGGGAGGTGGTCACAGCTTGAAGTTTCATGCATTTCCTTGATGTGACTACGAACTGTTACAACAATTTGAGTAAGTCACAGTTTGAGGAGTGCTGACGTCGAAGCAGCTCCGATCCTGTGTTTTGGGAAAGAACATGATACTAGTCTGAGCTTTTTGTGCTCTAATTTTTGTGCTCTATTAATACTCTCTCTCTCTTCTCACTTGCTTGTACTCTGTGCAGCGGCTCTGAAGAGGTCTAGCTCATTGACGAATGAGGAAGTTAGCAAATACTGGAAGGCCAAACAGGACTCTATAAGGGAGCATCTTGAGGAAGCTCAGATGGCCGCTGGCTTCATTAAGCCATCCAAAGTACGCCAGGCATTTTCCTTTCTCTGGGAGTCGTTTCGTTCGTAACCTATTTGGTGCCGTGCATGTTTACCACTCGAATGGACTTTACAACGGGGCCTTGGGGGTTCAGATTTGCAGCATGGTGTAATGGTTGACGTGGCCGACATATGATTTCCGCATCTGACAGTAATAAGAATGCGACGTTTTTCTTCGCAGAAGTTCGAGATGAATGACGACAGCTACGACATCAAAGAAGGCACCGTTTGCCTGCCATCTACACCAACCCTGAATGGTCCACAAGATGCAGGCGTGGGTAAAAAGGCGGACTGGTAAATGAAGCTCGAATTTTTCCCCTACTTCAACACAAAGCCAGAATCTATTCATACTCGCAGATCCCATCAACAAACAGATTTGATGAACTCGCTTTGATGATTGGTTCAATCATAGTACCCTCGAGATTCACGCGCCTTCGTTTTGGTTGGGTCTATGGCAGGTGGACGAAGAGCAAATTCGCCTATCTCAATGAGCCGCCACTAATCAACGACGCCAAGCAGAACAGGTACATGGCGCAGTTCGATGTGGCATTGAAGGGACTGAATTTCGGAGCGGCTTCAGGGAAAATTATGCTCAACTCCAAGAGCGCCAGCTTCTACCGATACTGAAAAGTCCCGACCGACCCACAACAAACAGAATCCTGCGCTGATTGCGAGATCCTGTACTGTGCAATATGTACACTGATCTGTATTTGTACTGGTGTAAATACTAGTGGCCCACGAGCTCGAGTTAGATTGATTACTAGATGTTAATACCAGATCTAGGCAGATTGAGCTCGAGGCACCCATCCGCCTGACCTCAGTGTAACCACCAAACCTGAGCGATTATGGACGGGGAAGTTTGATCTATGTAGTAGTACAGTAGGCGCTTGTAAGTACCTACAACACCCAAAAAAGAGAGAGACGAGCCCCGATTGCTTTACGTTGATTCCCTCCTATGAAGGAGGGGTGGCTGGCTGGCTGGCTGGGCTTCGTGATGGTGTGGGTTGTTAAAGTGCGGTAATGGATAGTCTGTCGCCATTGTAAAAACAAGATATATCAGGCATTCGAATCTACTCCACTGCAGTTAGCGTGTAGTGGACTAGTACTGGCAGGGTCAGCGCGCAGACGGTCAAGAGATAGCTAGCACCAGCTGCATCCGCTCTCGGTGGAATCGGTGGAGGTTTCGGCCGAAATGATCAGAGAGCGATTATGACTAGGAGAGGGGCCAAGAAATTCTCCAGGAATGGGTTGGCAGCCGCATGCAGCGCTTTTCCAGGTTCCTCGAGCCATATACATAGTGGGCTATGATTAGGAGTGTCACCACACAAGAACTGGAGTTAACGTTCCAGTCGAAGCATCTGGAAGCGGGGGTCCTCGTGTGGTTACGTTGGTTGTGCTTGCCGGACGATGATTGTCGACAATGTGTGGTTTTAGACCAGCTATAGAAGCGTACTACTCCGATTATATTGCTCCAGACGTGCGAACAACGTAAGGTGTGGATCTCCTGACAACCATTCCATGGATCTCAACTCGTCGTCAAGACCGATCTCGATACTTTCGCCCGTCCCGAACAACACCTGTAACTAGAATTCAAACATTTATTCATCACCTTGTACCTTCTACACGAGAAATTTACCATTTCATTTTCCATCCATCTGTACAAATCAGCAATAAAAGCCTCGCAGGCTTTTAATCATTCTATGACTTCTCGAGTTTCCTACTTTTCGTGTACAGTCTGATCTCGATGTGAAATCTTCCGATGTAACAACACCCGATTTGTACTGACAGTTTCTCCAGAAACCAGTTTCCGTCTTAACTGGTTGTTTGTAACGATACCTTCCTTCGTTATAAAGACATTAAGAAATCATCCTCCGAAGCTAAATTTCTACCTGTTTAAAAGCTTGCTTTAGTTTAGGTAAGAATCTATAGGTAAGTCATGAATCAAGTGAAGTTTAGAGTGTTTGTTATGAAAGGACGACTAGACTTGAATCTGTTGTGGAAGACGTTTGATTTGCATGAGTTTGTGGACCTGGCCTCTTGAAGGCACTTCCGAAGACAAGAAAATGCTATCGCAGTAATCTATTTGGTTAAATTTACAATTTATGATATGAAGGCATCATCCTTATCATGCTTTGATTTTATATATATTGTGGAAAATTTTCAATTGATTTTACCTCATAGGATGCTTACTAAAATATTAGTGTTAAAGACCGAATATAATTACAAGAGCCCCGGGTGACCCAGAAGAATTTATTTTGCGGGTTTGTTTTATGGAATCAACTTAAAGCTATTCATTTAACTTTACAAGTTATGATCTCTCTTGAAATAAATTACTGAGTACTTACAGAGAAATGTTAAAATGAAGATTTGTAGATTCTAAATAGCAAAAGGGATTTTATTTTTTTCAGACTGAAAATACATTGGAAAGAAAAGGAATTTTTTTTCATACTTTTATACTCATACTCAGTTATAACGATATTGTCTATATCCAATATATGAAAACATGTCGCTCCGTATGAATACAAACATCTTGATGTACTGACAAAGTTGCTTACTTTCCATATCTGTCGGAATAAAGTTACTTTAATAGGATAAGCATAGAAGATTTCCTTTTTCTTTTCTTTTTTTTCTTTAGAGGAAAGGCGGCAGAAAGCTTGTGAAAACTTTATTGATCAGTGAGAGAATAAAAACCCACAGAGACGGATGTCGGTGAGAAGATAGCACGCAGCAAGCCAGAGGCAGCCAATACAATGGACTAAGAGGCAATCAAAAGACGACGCACAAGGCGTGCCAACCCCCACAGAGCTACCGGCAAGGAGCAAAGGCCGAAAGAATGTCACGATTACCACCCACCTACCAAAATAGCTGAACGGGTGGCAGCGTAAACTACAAGCATGAGTCCTGGAGTAACCCCTTGGAACCCCCAAGGCATCACACAATACAGTCCACCATGCTACGCGAGCAATTAACCAATGTTTGAATACTAATCAAACTTGTCTTTAAAAAACCGTACAAAAAACCATAGCCTTAGTGCTGCCTGTTGGTTGTGGGCAAATGCTTCAAGTGAAGTTTGGATGCCAGTGAGGAGCCAGAAGCGGTGAGTCGACAATGAGCTCTGTAGAGTAACACGAACATAGTCAGTGGCAAGAAAAATGGACAAGGAGAAATGCTTGTGATAAGTGAGCGTTGAAACTGTTTGGCAGTGCTGCAGCAGCAACGTCAAGACTAAGCAAGAACGAGCAGATAATCTTGCTGGCGGGGTCAGGGAGTTGGGGAAGAGCAAGCAGATTAGGGGACAAGGAAGCTCCATGTTGCACCTGCAGGTTATAGTGCAAGTTCTGGCCAGAGATATGCAACTGCAGTCCAAAAGGTGTTGCGAGCTGGGCAACGCAGGAAGATATGTAGCGTGTCTTCATGTGGAGAGGCACAAACGGCACACTGCTATGTATGACCAAGTATTTTAGATGTCCGGGATCCTGTGGAAAAACCATGATAGAGAATTCATCAAAGAAAAAGTCCCATATGACAGTGAAGAACAGAGTCCCGGATGAACCGTCAGACGGTGATCCACTGCTCAATATCCCAATCAAGTCCCAGCGGCCGTTGAGCATTTGCATGCTACGGAAGAGCTACTGGATTGGTAAATGTGCATACAATGTTCTTACTGGTATGGCGAAGGTAGAAGTGATAGACGACGGAGGAGAGCCGTGCAATGACCAAACGGAAAGCAATGTCCAATCGTCAGCATAGTAGGCGTTGCAGCATGAATCAAGAAAAGTACCAACTGCAGTGTAAGGTGAAAGAGGACAGACGAAAGACAAAGTGGCGGGTGAGAAAAGATATCTAGGAAGTGCAAGATCCCCAGTGCCAGAACATCCAAGGTAAGCTATATAGCCAAGTGAGCAGGGAAGGCTCCAGTTCGTGCAAGTAATAGTAGACATTGGAATAACGAGTGAGAGGTTGGTAAAGACAAAGGGGAGGAACCAAAAAAAGACTGAGAGACTGAGTATCATGCACGAAGTATTGTATTAGCGATAGGAGAGCCTGCAATACGAGAAGGGGGGTATAAGAGTAGATGGAGATGTAGTGACAGAGCTGGACGTGAAAGCCAAAGTTGAGAAAAAACATGAGGTCAAATTGAGACAGATGGAAGAGAGGCTAAGAGTTCAACAACCTACTGATAAAAGAGGACATGTTGGAAAGAAGGCAAATGGGAAAAACCAAGACCTTCGTAGTGGATCGGTTGCGCCATGTGTTCTCATGCAACAAGAGGGACTTTTGGTTGCTTAGCTATGGAAGACCCCATAGAAAAATACGTTGCAACTACTGAGGAGATCTGTGCTGAGAGTTCCTCAAACAGGTTTTAGACAGAGAAAATACAGACAGGCTTTGCATAAGAAAATATAAAAGTGTGACTCTGGTATCAAAGGTCAAAAAAGGAGAAGACAAAGAGTGAAGTCTGAATGTGAGGTTGCAGAGGCAGTAGACCCATTCGTTGGATTGTCTAAGCTCTGACGTCACAGAGACACCTAGATACCGCATGTATTGGTGCCTGGAGAGAAGAGTATAAGGTATCGTTCGAAGCCATACAGGCGGAGCAATGTATTTGCCCATTAGCAACAGCTTGGACTTAGACAAGTTGATCTTAGCCCCGGATGCTGACTGGAACACTACCAGAAGAGCTGCCAAAATCTGAAAGGAGCGCTCATGGAGGTCCAGGTACAGAGCCGTATCATCTGCAACGCAGGTGAAATCTACACTTAGTTCAGAAGAGATGTGAACTACTCGTAAATAGCTGGAGCGTGTCGCAACCTAAACCTGCATAATAAACGATGCAGTAGAGAATGAGAATAATAGCGACGCTAATGGACACCCATGGTAATGAGGAAGTAGGGTATAAAGCCACCGTTAGTCTGCGTTACCCCGATCATCCCTTGAGTGAGACTGGTGACGAGGCATACAAACGCTAGCTCAAAATCCATCCTTAGCAGCAGCTTCCAAAGATAAGAGTGGGACACACGATCATATGCCTTTTTGAAATCCAGCATTACAAAGGTAGTTGTGCGTCATTCACGGAGAAGAAGATCATGGGTGAGCTTGAAGATAAGTATACAATTATGTACAGATCGACCTTTGATGGAGCCTTGCTGCTACGTGGGGACGATCTTAGGGAGTAGAAGCCCCAAGCGTAGTGCTAGAACTTTAGCCATCAACTTGTAGTGAATTGACAACAATGTGATAAGACGGCAGTCGTGAAGAGAACTAGGTGTTGAGACCTTGGGAATGAGCTGAATGACTCCTGTTAAAAAGGCTGACGAGAACTTCTGCTCTTTCCAGCATTGTTGGATTAGCTGACAGTAACCTCCCCGATTATAATCCAGAGTGTAAAAGATAAAAAACCGAGGAGTGGAATCTGAAGTGGAGCCAAGAGGACAACTGAGAATAGAGGGAAAATTCGGATGCCAGAGCTTGCCACATGTCTTAGTATTTATATAGAGTATACAAAGCTTCTTTTTGAAGCTAACTGTCTATTTCTACCATAAAATAATCATTAACTTTCTCATGAAGATACCCATCTATTTTTTTCTAAAGTAACCTTTTTGCAAATCGTTCATAATTTAATTATGGTTTAATTTCATTTGACATGAATTTGAGAGACCAATGTTGCTTGCATTCTGGCGATCCTAAATGACATTCACTTAGAGTCTATTGGGCACTTACTTGACGTGTAGATGTACAACATCTTGCACCAAAATAAACCCCACCTCTCAAACTTGGATTCAAATGACCTGCACTGACAATAATGTAGTTTATAACGTTAATTTTTTCTTACACTATTTTTTCTTGCATAGAGAATACGATAATCTCATTTTCATACAAATGTTACAACTTCGCTTTAGAGAATTAGTTTGGTATCTTGGATAATTGATATTTTATTTTGATATACATTCCTAAGTTTTAACTTTTAAATATAAGTTAAATATGGATGGATCAATCTTCAGTCTGATCTTTGCCATGGAGAACTATGTGTCAAGTATATTTGAAGAGTACGTTAACTTGATAGCTTATTGAACTAGTACGTATTCTAGACTTTTGATTTTCATTTCCTCCCACTGGAACTTTAGCGATTTCCCACATACTTTCTCGACCACGGCTGCAGTGATAACCTGTTTTTGCCATCTACTTTGGCACACAATAATAGAGCATGTCAAAGCTAAACATAACTGCAACGTGAAGCGAGAAAAAACTAGAGTTTATGGAAGGATAGCTTTGTATAAAACTGTAGATTGTTTATAGTAGTATAGTAAAATCAAAATCAAAATCTTTGAGTTTTAAATCTCGAGTTTGAGTATAAGAGAAAGAGAATATTTCGTTTTTCCTCGTAGTTTTCTTTCTTGAGTTCTAGAGAGAAGATTCTATTTCGTTCCAAGAACTCCCTAAATCTTCATCTTAACATTTCTCTATTTAAGTAGTTTGTTTTGAAATGAATCATATCTTGTAAAGCGAGTGAAACTTTTAAATTTAACTAAAAATATAATCATCATAATCATTTTCTACATAACAGTTAAATTTCTCAGTTTTCTAGAGACAACTCTGTAAAACCAAAGAGGAAACTCTGTATTCTGGGTTACCAGGAGAACTTGTAGTCATACTCGGGATTTAAACTTGTTTACTCCGGAAACGAAGAAAAGATCATGAAAAGGAAAACCGCTACAATTTCCTATTTCCCGGTTGAATTGTACTCAGCCGGAACTTTACAAAGAAAAATTTCCCCGGTAACTGCATGGTAGAAACTTCAGCCGGTTGGTGCAGCCGGAACCCAGAAATGTTAAATGTTTTAAGTAAGCCCAATCGCCCCGAGGGAGGTTCCGATCCACAGACCTGCGGGTTATGGGCCCACCACAGTCCCACTGCGCCACCCTGGTCCAGTGAAGATGTAACTGAACACAGTTTAAATATACGTTTGATATTTTAATCCGTGTACGGAATTTTGGTAGAAAACTTCATATAGTGAACGAAAAGTCGAACATATGTAAAGAACTTCTATCAACTCGTCTCTTGAGCAGCGTAATGCACCTTTCCTATTTCTATTCCCAGTTCTATCAACTCGTCTCTTGAGCGACGTAAGCACCTTTTCCTATTCCTAGTGCAGGTACCGTGATACTATAGCATAACGATGAAGACGTGAATGCCGTGAATCTGGAATGCATTCCACAAACTCATACCTCATACGGACATTAACTTCGACCTGTGCACGCCCAGTCGGAATAAAATCAATCAGGTTCTAATGTATGCACCTGAAGCTAAAGCATGGGAGGATGATTCAAATTTTATAGATTTTGAAACGATTAAATTCATGTCCAAACAACCAGCGAGCGGGTTGGAGAGCTACTTTATGGACATATCATTCTCAATTTAAGATATCTGGGTCAGCAGAGATCTTAATAGCAGAACGAATCAGACTACGGGCACGCATTTAATTTAACCTCAAAATCCCAGAGAGCTCAACGAAGTATGCAGTAAGTAGCAATGGAGTGTGTGAATGTGCGCTTGATTTTAAAAATCAAGTTAGTGACTTTTTATAACCAAGGGACGAATCAACAGACACGCATGACACAAGGAACATTGCCGAAGGTGGTACTCCCTGATATACAAGTGTAATCTAGAACACAAGAGAGTATATATGCAGTGCATACAAATCTATGTGTATAGTAAAGCAGCAGGAGCACATGAATAGCAGAAGAGATGGGGGGTTTGGCAGCAGACCAACTAACCATTCGATGGTTTCATATGCCACAGTGACAATTTGGAATCTACTCGTTTGGATGTAGCAGATATCCAGACCTAGACTTCAAACATATTCACTGCTATCAGAGTCGTCATAAAGCTACTAAAGTACCAGGACAACAGTACTTTGTTGACACACAGACAGATTCTCGAACAATCGAATAGTGAAAGAGCGGAAAATACCAAGAACTGCGTGCACTATCGAGACTACAATCCAATGCAGTTATATGCGACAATCGGAGCAGTGATATTATTTGACGAATACTTCCTGGGAACCATGTTTGGAAATCACATGATAAAAGATCCCGCAGTAGAGCGTACACGATACTGACTTTATTCGTTTCACCGATACAATCTCAAGATTTTTTCTGATTGACGTCTTCTTTCTGGCCTCATAAACTTCCAAAGAACGTCATCTTCGTCATCAGTCATAAAAGTCACATAAACTATTAGATGACAACATCTCCCGGATCTCCTTCAAAACTCCTTGTAGGTTGTGGAAACAAAGTTCTTACTACAAAAGCAATCCACGACAATACTGATTTTTGGTGCCGACTACAGTGTGTAGACAATTTGTAGACAATTTGTAGACTCTACAAACAGCTCTCCCCATAGCGCCACAAGGACGAGTAAACAAAGAAAGGAGATGGGTTCTAGAGGAAGAAAGGAGGAAAAATCATACGGTAATGTCTGTCACTTCAAAATCTTTAATTACTCACCGACCACATCTTGCATCGCGAACACTCATATATGCCAACTTCCAACAGAGCTGGAGTTCATGAGCTCATCCGATTCTCAAGAAAGCCAGAGAGCGCATCATAACAATCTTTACATGGGAGCCAGAGAGCTAAATGAACTCCAGCTGTGTAGAAAGCCAACAAACATATTTCTTCATAATCTAGTGTTGAAGTGCACATGATAGGAAGTGCGGGTAAACGAGATCTTCCGTCTCAAAGTATATCCAGTTGAAGCACCAGAGCAAGATGCCTTCCAATAGCATTCGTGTTCCGGGTAAGAGAGCAGAAAGCACGTACACTACAACTACACCAATCAGGATAGACTGGAGAATGAGAAGCTCTGCAGACCCATAGATCTTAAATACGGGATGATATGTCCATAAAGTAATCTTGTCTAGTGGCTCCACTGCAGCTCTAGTCCGCTCGCTGGCCGTTTCAAGATCTGTAAAACTTGAATCATCCGCGTATGCTTTAGCCCTCCGGTAATGATCAGGTGAAGTTTTGAAAATACATAACGGGTTTGCAGTTTTGAACTTTGCAACTTCATAGTTGTTAATCCATTATACAGGATTCCGTTGATCGAAAGATAGAAAGATCACTATAAATTGCTCTGTCTGATTAGAGAGCTTTACGTTTTTTCCAGCTTTAGTATTTCTAAAGAGAAAGAAACGTTGGTAGCGAACATTGGATGGTGAGAGATTGAGTGAGAGAGTGGTGAACATCTGAGTGAAGTTACGGTATTAGCTCGAGGACTTGAGACTCGAGGACTTGAGGGAAGCACTACGAGAATGTGAGAGAGAGTATTCTGTCGTATCCAGTTCTGATTCATTGACGGTTTGGAGAAGACTGTGAAGATTTTGAGATCTCAGAAGCGCGAGAGAGAACTTGACAGACAGTATCTTGTACAGAGTTCTATTTTATCACAGTTCAGAGAGAGTAAAGGAGTTGGAAGATCGTGGGAAGCAATAAAAGAGAGGCAGATAAGAGATCTGTAGACGGTGAACTTGCAGACAAGTGAAGGACAGTATTTTGTTTTAGCGGTTCTGTTTTATGACAATAGGAGAGAGTAAGGGAGTTGAAAGCCTGTGAGAAGCAAGTAAGAGAGATCCGTGATTTACAAACGGAGAGAAGATGGCACACATTGGGACGGAGAAGCATGTTGCGACTGGAGACAAAGTCGAAGTTGAAAACATCATGGATGGGATAATCTTTTGGATATTAGTTTATTTTTGTACACTTTATGAGCATTTCTTCAAAGCGGAAGTACAAAGCAAGGTGTAAGTCAGAGAACAGAAACAAGATTTGAGTCGTAAACAGATTTGCGTGCATGACACGAAAGAGAGGAATGAAGATGAAATCCAGAAAAGAGTATTGAACAAGAATCAAGATATTGAGTCGGATCGAGACCAGTGCAAGTTGTCGGCATCAGAAGAGATGAATCAAGCGACAAGTCGAGAAAAGATGTCTACCGCAGAAAGAGAACAGTAACCAGATAACTGCGGCATAGACAAAGTTTTAGTTCAGTGCTACAACATGATCCACCAGGTGGAAAAGAAAGAGTCTCGGACAGACGCAGAAGAAATACAGACGCAGAAGAGGAGCAAGTTAGAAAAGAGCTTACATATAAGAGACAAATCGCTTAGCACAGATGACAAGAGATACACATTGAGCAGTGACGACAAGCGTGCAAATGTTAGTCCCAAGCAGAAACAGCAGATGGAAAGCAACCATCGTCCGGAATGGATGGTTACCGCAGAAAGAGAACAGCAACCAGATAACTGCAGCATAGACAAAGTTTTAGTTCAGTGTTTCAACATGATCGACCAGTTGGAAAAGAAAGAGTTGAAGACATACGCAAAAGAAATACAAAAGAAGAGCAAGTTAGAAAAGAGCTTACAGATAAGAGACAAATCGCTGAGCACAGATGACAAGAGATGCACATTGAGCACTGTTGACAAGCCTCCAGTTGGTAGTCAGATGCAGCAGATGGAAAACAACCATCGTCCGACGGTATGGATGGATAGGATCAAGATTTGTCCTAGAGAAGCAAAAATACGAAAAAATCATATTTTAAGTGCAACAGATGTTCTACGGGGTATCAAACTCTCTCCTAGAGAAATATCGAAGAGTTTACGGATGAGATGGAGATACTGGAAATAGAAAATATTTTCATATTGTGAGAATCGATCACAAACGTATGAGCACGTTGGATCATCAAATATCTGAGATCACTTATGGATCGATCAGAAGTACATGGATGATCCGATGCAGATGAATGCTAAGCAAGATGCATAGATTAGGACAAAGGCAGCCGGGGAGATTTCGGTATATTGCCAACTGCATAGGCAATACCTTAGTGAGCTGGATAAAAAATAAGCTGAAGTCATTGGTGCAGGTTTCGAAGAAATCATGCATGGATACTTTTAGAGCTCCATTATGCCTATGTTCAGTTGTCCAGGGTGTTCAGTTTTCGAGTGACGGGAAACAGCAGTGAGAGCCTACTGCCCCTGAACAATGTAAGGGTGATCAAAATGGTCTTCAATTCTCGGCGGCTTAGATACTGAGCTCACTGGAGTCAAGTGTCTGTCTCGGATTTAGAGGAGACGGTGTGGAGCACTGCGATCACATCAATGAGTGCAAGGAGAAACTGGGTTTCAGTGTAGTGTATGGAGTGCACCTGTATGGACACTTACGGAGGATATAATTGTCAATGTCAGAGCAATCTCCTTTACATCAAGTAGCATGATACATGCATCACCAAGAACAGCAGCACTGGCAGAACAATGATCATTTTATCTGGTTGGTTAGTCATTGGAGTGAGTGCTTACATGATCTACAAGTATAGACTTAGGTCATGCATGGACTTGGAAACCCTCTCGATTATGATCCAGTACATGTCCTTGGGCACTCATAATGAGGTTTCTTATCATAACGGATCAGAAATTTGATCAATCGAATGTAATTGAAGGATGTAAAAATTGACCTTGGTCACAACTTCGATATCTATGAAGATGACTCGTTTTTCGAACTCGTTATTTCTTTTGATTCCCCCTGAAGTCTAGGTTCATCTTCATGTACTTTGTCTGTGATATGAAAAGATTCTGAAAACACCTAATCCTTATAGCTATACATGCTAGAAAAATGATCGAGCCATCCATCTATTTGTCTGTTACATAGTTTTCAGACATCGGACGGT
This sequence comes from Asterella californica, assembly GCA_036924285.1. NCBI lineage: Eukaryota > Viridiplantae > Streptophyta > Marchantiopsida > Marchantiales > Aytoniaceae > Asterella > Asterella californica. The sequence goes on along the minus strand of JAYKYS010000006.1, from coordinate 25,575,058 downwards.
TGGTGAAAGAATGGAGTCATAAGCTTGATGATCTACCAAATGATTTTTGCCTCATGGCAGAATGAGCGTTGTGTGTTAGTGTATAGCAACTAAGCGTTTCTCTGTACATAGTAGTCGAAGTGTAGGTGTTAGTGTAGGTGCCTTGTGACCTCCTGTTCTGGGTTGTTCTTCCATGTGATTGCAAGGGCCTGTGGTGCCATGCTGTGCTGTTTGACTTGAAATCATTATGTAAATTCTGAAGAAATATTGTCGACAACATGCTGATTTGTCTGTTCTAGATCGTTCTTTCATGTGGTGACGTTTTCTCCAGCGTCTAGTCGTTGGAGAGAAATAAGTCGTTCAGATTCATAACATGTTGTTCTTGTGAAGCAACACTGGGGTATTCACTGTTAACATCTTCTACCTGTAATGACACACATCCGACTGACAATGAGTCCTAGCAACTTGTAAGTTCTGAAAAGGTCCAAGAAAGTTTCTTCGTTTCTTCGACGAATAGTAACTCGACCGCTTTTGTACAGTGTATATTGTCTTCCCCTGCTGGATATATATATATGACACTAGCGAATGATGACATGAAACTTAAGTCTGAGTGGACGTTACTACAGGTGGCTCGCGTTCTCCCTTCACAGATCAGACAGGTCATGTGACACATTCTGCTTTATTACTCGTATTAGTATACTTTGGAACGATATATACTTCAGAATCTGCAGTCTTAGAGATCAAGGTGTTCGTGGGACCTTACGCTCGTACGTTGAGCGTACGTACAAGGTCTATGTCATGACAATGTCGTATGATGTAGACAGACATGCAGTTGCTCCCATGGTCAGGAGGTCCAGTTTAGAAAAGCTTCTGGTGACTCAAGATAGAAGCAGGAGGATACCCTTAGCTCACAGGTAAAACTGTAACACATATTACTTCCACTTGATGTAGTCCTGAAATGACTTGATCTTCATCCTTTGAATTCCATTACTGCCTTAATCATGATGGATCGTAATTCCTATCCTTTCCACCGTGTGCACGTGTCTATCACAAATTAAACAATATGTCAATACGTTATCATGAGATGATGGTAATCTCATAATCGCTAGCTAGTGGTAATTTAAAACAGATGCACTCCCGGCCTTGCATTTTCCACCACGGGTAATATATATGTGAAGGAGTGAATCGATCATCCTGAAGATGAAATACTATATTGGTAGTCAAGTCTAGATCTGTCAGGCGAACACATGAAACGTATTGTCATGCTAACAAAATTACTAAGGAAACTACATCAATTACTAAGGAAACTACTGCTGGCTGATAAGATCGACCTGGTCCAGTACAAGCCTTCATACTAGTCCTAGACCTACTGTATATGTTATAATTTATTTGCAGCTTCATGGAGATCCTAAGAGTTAAAGAAGCTAAATGATCATGATCAGAAAATAAATTCCACGTCAAGAAATTTCTAAATTAAACTCTGTTGTAGATCAATAACTCTACATGTACACCGGAATCACAAGTTTCTTTCGAATTTGGTAGCCGAATATGAGTTTGGAACTTGCCGTGACTTTTTCTCCTTAAATGCAGCAGCCAGCTTCAATGTTTACGGTACTGTATGTTACTGGCACCTGCTTCACGATCAAGAACTTTCCTGCTCTTCAAACTGACAATATTGTCAACCGAAAAGCTCGAACCATGCACCTGCAGTTCCATGCTCGTACGTAATCTTCTCTGCATGTCAGTTAAGTTTACTCCACCTCACTTCACAGTGACTTCTCTCTTTAGAATCTGCGGAGAAGTTAAATGAAGTGCAGTGGAGACAGAAGCTCGACTTGATTCTCTTCTATTGAAAGTCCCCACCTCTTCAAATGATTTATGGATTCCTCTTTTTGTCGGACAGTGCCCTGGCCATGCACTGCATCCAAAAAGCGCATGTTTACTTTAGGGAGGATATTATAAGGAGGTGAGAACAAAGTTTAACATCTCTGCTATGGTTTAGTAGGTTTGGAAATTGATATCATACAACGTGAAAAATGTTGTAAGATACAAACAAGAGTATGAGATGAAGCGAAGGTGAAGACGAAGTGGACTCAAACAAGATGATGATTTTTGTTAAGGCTCTCGACGGTGAAGCATCAGATGAGTCTCATAACTATGATGGAGATTCAGATCTTTAGTAGATTTTTGTTGAGATATTCGTGATTCTCATGGTTTTGTCTTCATCTAGTTTGTTGCACATATATTTAGGAGATGATACAATCCATGGACTTCATGGCGTTCTTATTTAATCCTTTGTATAATTTTCTTGCATGTCTTCTTTAATGGACATTCAATATACAACAGGAATGTTGTTCACATTAACCCAAACTTGCAAATTATGTAGTCGTATTTGTTTAGAAATTGATAAAAAGAATTATGTTTGTTGACAAAAAACTTTAAGTGCTTAAGTATGCTAATCTCATCAGCTAGTTCAGAATGTGATGAATATTAGTCATATCTTTTTACTATTTGGAGATGTCTCTTCATGAAGTATCGCTCGTTTGTGTGTAGGTGATGTATATCCACAATTTCTTGTATAGTTCTAGATAAGTGACATAATGAAACTTTCTTGTGGATTAGTTTATTAACATCAAGTTCGAATCTTATCAAGAATTGAACTAGATTCGATCGATGTACAAGCGTCAATATCAATTCTCTCAATTGCATCATCATGAGGAATGTTGAAAACAAATAAAATTCATTTTTCTTTGGAAATTCCACCTCTCAGCAGAACTAGAAGGTTGCACCCCTAGTATGCATACACAAGCAGTAGCTTACTCGGGCCCTTGAGCCATCTGTTCATGTCGCTCGGACTCTTGCAAATGACATTGTCGTCACAGGCAATGATTGGTAACTTGCTGATGTGGCATCAGTCAAAAGAGAATCATGGCTTGAATATTCTTACAATAATTTACGATCGAGAAGGAATCGCGGATCAAGTGTCGGTCAGCTGCAAGAGACAATTAGGGACAAATCAGTGAGAAACAATACAGACAGTCGAAGGAAGTCCTCGCGTTCTCTTTGTTGCAAACTTACGATGTGTCATCTCATAACGCTCTTGCTTCCAGAGCTTGCTTAATCCTCGTTGATTCTGACATTCGTTAGCAAAATCGTAAAATAAAATTATGAGCTATCCTGAAGTCTTCGTCATTCATTACAACTGAGAGCATATATTAACTTCTCCTTCTCCTTCCCAAGCATAGCGATGGTTTCTCCATCCTCGCTCTCAGAGCTCAAATTGCCTATACTCTTCGACTTTGACTGAGTAGTATGAATGGGAGCGTCGTTTACATAGTAGGAGTTGCATGAAGCATAAAACCAAATTTTACTATAGAGTGTGAATATGTAGAACGCACCATCACTGAAGAAGAGAATACTCAAAATCTCAATGTTAGAAAGGCTGCACCAACTGAACCTCTTGAAACGTTTTCTCAGCTAAGCCAAAGCCAGTTTTCATCAAAGCTCAACTAGCCCACTTTGCACTTGCCATTGACAAAATTCACGATTCCTCTCCTTGTAATCGATCATCCGTAGGAGGAAAATGCACACTATCCTTTTCACTAAAAAGGTCTATCACTTTTCACATTAGATTCAAATTTGAAAACCATATGTGATCTAATAAATGAGTTTTATATTAGTAAATACAATTCTAAAAGTAGTGTTTGTTATATGATTCAATTTTTTATATAAAATATGCCGTCCTTAATGAACTTATACATATGTCAGTTTTTGAAATTGTATTGTTGTATAGCTCTATGATCATAAATCCGCATATATTTGGAAATAGATTTCATGTTATTTATGCATAAAGTAAAATAAAAGTTACGATTTTTACACAGAGATTTATGATTAATTGATTTAAAGTTTTTTTAAATTTTAAATTTTTAAATTTTAACTAACAGGATTTTAATTTCGAAATTTTAAACTATTTTTAATTTATAAGAACTATATCTTATTAATTTTATTAAAACTTTAGATGTGGAAATTCTATACTAATGTGTCAAAAACAATCAAATTTATCGATAAACGCTAAATAATAACCGCATCTAGAGTTAAGAGACGATCTAGTCATAATCCAAAAACGAAACGAATAGAAGCAATTCCAAGACTATAAATGATAGAGGCTGCCAATAAAAATATTAATTTGAACCAGACATTCATTTACGGAGGGATTAGATAATAAATTTACCTATTTGCCTCCTCCATTAGAAGATGGAGGAGGTGAATAATTGCCTAACCTAAATTCAACGCCTAACAATAAATTCCGTTTATAAATATTATGCCCGAAACGATCTCCGGGTTTTCGTAGAAATCCGGTTAGGTTTTATATAGAACGGTCCCTAGATTCTCCACCCTATTAATAATATGCATGCTGGATTAACTTCTAGGAACTTTTGCTCTTTCATAATATCAGAAAACATATAGGTGTTAAATAATTAATTTTTTGTATAATTTATTACCTAATCATTTTTACCAAAAGAGATACTAAATTAAACCCATGTATATTTGCCTCTTCCGATGGAAGAGGTGAATATGCCCAAGTGCCTCACAAAGTCTTCACATGCTAACAAGGAGCTACGTTTGCAATGGAGGTGCTATCTATTATATTATCTAAAAACTCTTTCTTCCCTCTTTCTAAAACTTGCTTGATTATACCTTTAGCAGGTTCGTAGAGTTTGATCACACCTCTCTTAAGAATATATGGCTTCATCACACCCCTAACTGCCTATAGCCTATGAAACCAGTTACTTTGTTATATTTGTGATATTTCGAACTGCACACGTCAACTCTTTGAACATGCATTGTTAAACGATTAGATGAAAGAAGTATTAGTCACAGTCAAAAGTCATAAAATACAAAAAACGAAAAGAAAAACTTTCTGGTTTTACTCTCGATAACTTATCAGGGGTAATAAATACAACGTTTAAGAGGGGTGTGATCAAGCAAATTTCTGTCTCTCCTTCCCATGTGAACATCTCCCTACTTCTTCCTCTCCTCTTAACTTCTTCAAAAGATATTCCCTCTTCCTTCTCGTTTTTCACAATCGACGTATGGCCATGCTATAGCTTTCACAATCTAGTAACCAACTTCGTGAACTACATCAGAGTGCACAGCGTTGTAACTTCGAACACTTTATAGCCATGCAGGGTCGCATAGAGTACCCCACGCAAGAACCCCACGCACCTCACTTTCTCTCCTGAATCGTCGTCATACAGACGCCCAAGAGCTTATCTCAGATAGCAAAATTGTAGTTGTTTGCCCCACTCCGGCCTACTATATTAACAACTGACTTGGTGTCCACTGATGAGGGTAAGAGGTCCATCGTAACATTTTCAGGTTTATGTTTTCTTTCTTTCCCTGAGGACCTAGCTGTAACATCGGTTCATGCGCCACATTAAACAATGGAAGCTCACGTTTTATTCGGGTCTTAGGAGCACATGCTTCAAACTCCCCAACGACCCCGATTGAAAATCCAGTTTACATGTCCAACCTCTTCCACGCAGAACCAGTGCACGGAAAAGTCAATTTCCGGCTTCTTTGGGACTTGCCTTCTCATCCCCGGATCATTCTATGGTCACAACCTTGAGGTTGCTTGCATGTGAACCAACTTTGAGAGTACGGAGGAACTATCTAAACATGTCTACTGTTACAGGCACATGACGGAGCTTCAGCTGGGAACTATGTGCATCGAGGTTCTGTTATTCTCTGGCGCTGCTTGGATGGGGGCGTGAGACTCTTTGGTGTCCGATATTCAACCCTAACCGTCTGCGCAGAGGGGCAGATGCTCGTGTCCGCCGGAATTCCAGAACATACAACTCCATCATTCCCGGACTCTTGGATTAGTTAAGTCTTTCAGTCTCGATCGTACTCTTGTACAGGCCTGACTGACGCGATTATCAATCCTGCCGAGTTGCAAGACGCATTGGTTTAACACGATTGTACTTCCAGCGCTCTGATGACGACAGTGGCCAGCTATCTATGATTCCAACTGATCGACTTGCACACCTTTGAGCTTATCTGTAGGTCAAAAGAAGGGCTGGAGTCAGAAGATTTCTTCCGGATAACCCACTTTCAGATCCTCCAAGACTGTCCTTCTAGATATGCAATCTCAGGTCGTAGTTCTTCATGCGATGCACAGTTGATAGAAGTTTTTCTTCCACAAGCAGAAACTTGTTGACAGCATTTCCATGCCTGCAGAAAATTAGCTTCTACCAGCCTGGCAAAACCTCTGCTCTGGTAGTTAACTCACCCAGAAAGTACATCGACCTTTACGTGAAAAAACTCTAGAATGGTCTAAACGGCTGAGTGCATCGAGGAGGCGGCTCAGACTGCAATTTCCTCGCTTCTGCAGTCTCCCGCCCACAACCTTGCTAGATTCTGGCACTAAACACACCGAAACTAAAACCAAAACCAAAGGGTAATATCAAACAGGAAACCATTTCCCCGAGGACACTATTTAAGAATGTCAGGCTCTAAAGACAATCCTCTATCATAAATCACCACGAGCTCTGTTCATCCTTCTTTTTCTCATGAGAATCCTTCCGTCTGCAAATGCAACCTCGATCAAACTTTGCAAATGCCCCGTACAGATCAAACTCTATGCTGCTTCCTGCGTATCCACTTTTCAGTTTAATAAAACCGACCACCACAACACTCAGAAACACACCACACGACCAAAAAGTAATTTGCTACTTCCGGTAAGAATCAGTCTGGGACCGAATAACAAGCCGGCCGCAGTAAATAATGTGAGTCATGAAACGTCTGGAACCAAAGCCGGATCACCGGCAAAAAGTGGGCCAGGAAGAGGGAGGATGGATGGTGCTCTAGCAGCATTCCAACCTGAACTTCCCCATATCAGGCATCGTCGTCTGAATGTGAAGACCACGTCTGCCTCAGCAGGGACGTACTCGTCACTCGTCTGGACTGATCTGAGATCAACTCAGAAAGCGAGCACCATAGTTAATGCCACATTCTGCCCGTCTGTTGTATGTACAGGGAATTCAAGAAGTTATCGTGAACGTAGAGTCCGATCGTTTTGTCATATATAATTAACACCCGGCTACGGATCACATATATATGAAGGGCCGGAGGAAGAACGAGAATGGCAACCTAGAAGAGCCAAAACCGCTTCCTCTCCGTGGAGGCCTTCACTCGGACTGCTTGGTCTGACTACTGATACAGTCATGTACATCAGAGTGTTGTGGAAACACTCAGGGTTTTCTTTAAGTCTACACATTTTTCAGTTAAAATTAGTGGGTGGTGGTGTTGGTTGCCTGTACAGCTGCATGAGGCATAAACCTGCACTGGCATATGATACAGACAGTTGCCCCCGCAACACAAACATATCACTGAGCGTATATGAAGTTAAAGCAATTTACACCCACTTTTGCCTGTTGCCTCTGCTTGCGTTCTCCTTCGGTCTTCCTCCGTTCAGTGCACCATTCGACGAAGGTTGTAGGTTCAAAGGATGAGCTTGCCGAGAAGACGCCCTCTCCTTGCTAACTGATGAGGAGCGCTGTTTAGGCTTGATGGGCGTATTGATCCCGACTGTCGATAAAACGCCTGTGCTAGATCGGACAGCATCGTCTCTCCTCTTGGGTCTCATCGTCACCATGTTAGTCACAGACTTTGACAACTCTTTCCGATGGTTGGGGATGTTATTCACCCTCTTGATGTCTCGAGGGTGGCTGTTGGTGTTGTCAGTCATCTCCTCGGGTCGCTTGCTGCTGCTAGACGAGGATTCCATCCCGCTGATACTACTGCAAGAAGTAGTAGCAGCTCCTACATCTGGAAATTTCCTCAGGACCCCTCTGGAGAATTCTTGGGATGAAGTGACATTCTGGAATATGCTTAGAGATCGACCTTGGAAAGCTGCCTCTTCGATCACGCTGAAATCTTGATCGGCACAGAGTTCCGAGCTCCACGGAGTATCAATAATGTGGAACTCCTGGGCTGACAAGTCTGAGCCCCAAGAGGTTCTTCGATTCTCACTACCGCACATGGAAGTGTAGGAGCTGCGAAGTTGACAGTCATCTGCACCGAACAGTCTGTAACCCCTTTCATTCATGAAGACCTCGTCTGTGTCGTCATCATTGGCTCTTTCAGGGGGGAGATTCATGGGGCGCAGCTGTGCAGGAGTTTGACACGCCTGAAGTTCCTGGACCTGTTCCACGAGCGCAGGAAGTTAGTTTGTATGACCGATTAAGTTCTCTATTGAAGAGCTGCAAAAGACTATTTTGGATCCGCTACTGTAAGATGTTGATTAGCACGAGGTTGAAGCTTACCTTGCTCTCAAGCTCAAAAATCTCCTGCTTCAAGGTCAAGATTGTGTTGTCTTTCTTCCGACATATTTCCTCCAGCACCGCAAGTTTCTGATGTAGTTAAAAATGTTCACAGGTGAGCCGTCATGTAGATCGAGGAAACGGACTGATTGAAACACAAGTAATAAGAACCTAAACTCGTGCACCGGAGTATAAAAGGACACGTCGACTGCACCCGCCAGCCTCGGCGGGTTACAAACATCCTTTGTCACAAAAAGGAAATCAAGAAGTAGACTGTATCCGGCTCTAACCTTTTCACTAGCTTCATTTATCGCTTGAGCTTGTGTAGCCATGTCTTTCAATCCCTGATCACGTCGACGGCATTCCTCCCGTAGTTCAGTAATTTCTTGGACTTTGGCGGCCACAAGAGCCTGGAAAAAAGAGAACGTAACGTCATGTCAGGACTTTACAGAGGATATGTTACGGAAATAAACACGATAGGAGCTTATAAACCGCCCCGAACGTATATGCATCTGTGTCTACGTATACCGTAGTACAATGATCAGTACCTTTCGACTTCGGATCAACTCCTGGTAGGCGGCCTCTTTCATGTGAATCTGTCGCTGGAGCTCCATGATCTCACTACCTGCTTTGACCTGATTTTAATTCGACATGGTTCTCCTCGAATGATCAGGAAAGTACCCGTACCTTCTACCAAACTCAAAAGTTGATATCTTCGAGAGCACAAACCTATGCCGCCGCTATACTGGTATGCAAGAGAAAAGAAAGCTAAATCCTGATCTTCCTCGAAATATTCACCTGATTCTTGCTGTCTTGCTCCCAAGCTTCCAGAAGCTTTCTCTCCACCTGCTTCCTCTTCAGATCACACGCTTTTACATACTTCTTCAAGTTTTTCAACTGTAGTTCCATCGCAGCAACCTTCAGGCGTGCCACAGTGAGCTTTCTGGTCAGTTTTTCCGCCATGATGCTAATCACGGAGCGCGTTTAGAATTCTACAGACCCCTCTTCCCACGCCAGTTACTTAGGAACCTGTACACAACTACTTTCGGAGAGATATGTGGCTATCCCTACCTTGAGATCATCATCAAAGTTACATATCTGGGGACTAGGATAAGCTTTTTCAGTTAAATTTGTGAGTCTTAGGCTAATAGCTCTTCCCTTATGTGTAAACCAGCATCCATAGAAGGTGATGATAGCAGAGGTGGATGAGATCAGGTTATACCTTTGTGACGGACTTTTCCAGCTCTGCCACAAGCTGTTCAGCCACGGTCGCCAAGTTAGAGCAACTATCAGGAGACGTTGTGTCTTCACTCTTCTCATACAGGGGACTCATAAGCTTCTCCACTTTTTCTCGAGATGTTACCACAGCAGTAGGAGTGACCATGTTGCTCTCTGAAACAGAAGTCTTGCGACTCCGGATATCAACTGACGGTGGCCACTCAGAGGTAGTCCAGCTTTGCTCAAGGGTCTGAGGTGCACTTTCATAACCCCCTTGAGGAAATGTAGCTTGAATTCGTCGAAGGAATGATGATTCCGGGTTGTCAAGACCTCTTCGAAACCACTCCTGCCACGACTGAATGTTGACGCTGGCCGTTGTCAGTTCAGTAGCATCTTCGTTCAGAATCTGCCATGCGGTCACGAGTTGAAAATCGACATCAGACTCCGAACCGTTGATGAAGCATAATAAAAACATGTTATCATTTCTATGTGGAACAGTAAGGCACACCTTCGCGATCTGCAGGTTAGTTAGATAATCATCAAAATCCGATGGAGAAATGCTGAGAGCAGCCATGGCCTCAGGTCCGAGCGTCTGCCACACGTTCGCCATAGCTGATTGCAAAGCAGCGATCCGATCAGCTACCTTTGTCACGTTTTCACTGATTGCCATCGAGTCTGCGGCCAGAGGACGAGCATCAGTCATCCTGTTAGGTCTCTGGTTACTAGCGCTAAATTCCCAGCAAGACAATTCAGGTTGAGAATGCCAGGTGATACCTGCATCTGGTCATATCTTCTAAGCCTATGGAGTTGAGAAGAGGAGTACGGGTATACCAGGTGTTTTCTGACTCCAGGCGTCCTCGGGTTTCTGAGGTGTCAAAGCCACAGTCTCCTCGCCTCCAAAAAGTCTGGCCTGGAATGGTACAAGGATGGCGAGTGCTAAAATTAGCTAGCTTTTTCCTCATCTACTGCTCGAATATACAGGCCAAAACACCTCCTAAAATGTGTTCCCCGTCACAGTCAGATCTGGCTTACCTTCTCACTGATGCTGTTCAAGGCTTCGAGCATATTAGAGGCTGCCTCGTCCAGCAACGAGATAACCTGTTTCTGCAGTCATACGTACAGAACAGGTGTAAAAATATGCATTAAATTTTGGGCTCAAACTGAATGGGTAGCCAAAACGTTTACAGCCGCATGTTCTGCCTCTGAGACAGAGCACACTTAGGATTTTTTACTTACCTTTACATCGAGAATGATACTCGCACAACGGGCCCGGGTAGGGAAGGCATTTTCTCCCGCTTCTGACTTTTGAGACCAATCTTCTGATGTATTCACCTGCAGCATGGTTCGGGACAGAATATCAGCCAATCTCAAGCGTAAGACGTGCAAACCATCTGTCGCACGATAGCCGACCTTCAGCACTCACGTTAGAAGCAGTACGATTGAGTCAGTTTCAAGGTATTACCTTAGTTGGTTTCTTCCGCTTCTTTTCTAGTGGCTCCGGACTGAAAGCATCCATTATGACTGAGGAAGTTTCAGAAAGCCACTCGTGGCCGAAGCCAGTTTCTGTGACGGGCTCACACTGGACGTGGGCTCCTGAATCCAATTGTGCATACTCCCCGGAATCCTCTTCCTCTGCTTCAGCACTCTGTTTTGTTGGTTCTTTTTCATCCCCAGTTATCTCAGAAACGACATCTTTGTTGACAAGATCCACACCAAACCGGTATTCCTGCTCTTCATTTGCAGCTTCCTCCAAGAGCAATCCAATGTCCAGAGACTCAATCCAGCTATTTGATAGGATCATTTTTTCCATGAGCTCCAACCCAGGACCTCCACCAATTGGAGATACCTCTTTCATGGGAGACACCTTTTTCTTAACGGTACTGAAATTCAATTGTCTATTTACAGCAGGTGATTCAGTAATTTCATCATTTGGCTCGGAAAACTCGCCCAGTGAGTCACAAAATTGATTGACTGCACTATAATAATCCGGTTCTGCGCTTAGCTGTGGACTTGGTTGAGATCTTCGCATGTCCACTTGGCCCAGTAGGCGGGTCAGCTCCTCCACTGTGCTTGGAGGAGAGGGCTCTGATATCTCTGCGTGAAGTTCGGCCCGCTGCATATCAACTTTGCTCGAAAGGTTGCTGAGCTCCTTTCTCATGTTAATTAGGGCGAGCTCCTGCGCAGAAACCCTAAACACGGTCACGTATTTCGAAACCAGAACAAATATTCGACCTTTTCAATGAGTAACAGAAAACCCAGATGCTACAGAAGACTTCTCCCGTCCAGAGGACTCACCCTGTCGTTGATGACCTTCTGCAAGCGGGCTACTTCATGGGTACATTTCACCTTGGCTGCTGCTGTAGCTGCTGCCGTCACTGCCACAATGAGAACTCGCTGGAGGGGATTCAGTCCTTCCCAAACACAAGCCTCTGGTTCACCCAAATGGCCTCCCATCCGGACTAAACTGGTAGCAGTGTCAGCATTCATGAGCCGGCCGTCCAAAGACAACCACGCCACATCCTGCAACCCTGTCGGTTGATTGCCGTATCTGTTAACCTGTTTTTCTGGGCTCTGCTTATCATACAGAGTGAGGATGGAAAAAACAGTAGGGCCTGTACTGGGTAGGTCCTTAAAGAGCTGAAGGTAGGAAGCATTTCGAGCTTTCAACCGACCTCTCCAAGGCTTAGCCATCTTCTTTCCACGTCTGCCAACAAAAGAAACGCACTGTCTAAGTGCAGACGTAAACGTCTCCCCTTTAGATACATGTGTTGCACTCTCTCCTCCACCATCGATGGACTCATCCTTGGGATTCCCTGATATAAAAGCCAATTCACGCAATCTCTGAGATTTTTTTCCCACAAACTGATCTCTCTTCATCAAACTACTCGATTGTACATCTACCCTAGCAGAGCTCCATGGGCCACCATCTGCTTGGGCTAGTAAGTCTTGCGCCCCAATGACTATCAAGCCATGATGTTCGAGAAGATACTCCGCCAGAGACGTTTTACGGATAGATATGGTGGCTTGGATGAAGCTCAACCGTCCTATGGCACACTTATACGTTTCATCATCAAGTCTTTTCCGTGGTGAAATTCCGTAACTACATATAAGGCGCCACTTTAAAATGCAGTGCATCATCGTCATGAAAGCGGACAATTCAAATGACTTTAATCACCAAAGGTTGCTCAGTGCGTGTAGATAACTGACCACCTGCATCAAGCGCAACCAACTGCAGGATGAATTGAGGGGGATGCTAGACAGAGCCCACGATCATACGCTTCCTTCCTAGCAGTGCTGTTCCCGGAACATCGCAGGTTGATTGATGTTACCTGTTCGTGCGGTAGCACCTGCCTTATGTTACACAAATCTCAAATCTCTCGATACTAAATTAGATTGGCCACTGCTGACGCGCGCGAGAGACCGAGTGATCGAGACTACGGAAGGGAGGGGCAGAGCGCTAAAGAGATCTGATTACGTCCCATCTTCCCATGAGGTCTTCTTTCCTGAATCTTCCATGAGACTAAACCCCTCGGACTGGCACTTCCCCAGCAGACTACTCATCTACAGTGATGGATGTCCTTTCACATCGATCTCGGTCGCAACATTCACAAGCCCGAAACCGAAGGCCAAGTTACTTCTTCTAATCCTCGAACTGCTCCTCTTAGCAAATTGGAGCAGTTCATTTGTTTTGTGTCTTCGTTCAGGCTTTAGTCTCCTCCTCCTCCTTCCCGTCAGGCGGACCGATAAAGCCAGGGGTCACTCCGTTTCCTCATGCTGAGTCACGTGCTGTCGACATAGTTTCGAGAGAGCTACAGTCGGGGGCTGCATGCCGCGTAAGGATGGCACAGGATCTGCCTGGTGGCAATCCATTCTTTCCTACCTGGTTTCTCTCTTGACCCCCAACACCCAGGAAAGACAGACTGAAAGCGGAGTTTAGGATTTCATGCCTCTTGCAAATCATTGCAAATGAGCTCAGAGTGGGCAAAAGGCCATCCCATTTATCTTGAATCTCCCAGGTCCACTTGTTAAGCGCTCGGCTCGGTTTACTTTTATCCCACATACATAAGACATGAAACTAGGTGGGGGATGGGAGCTCCAATCCTTGCAAAGAAAGCGGCAGAAGGTCTGTATCGCTCTGGACGTCACTAGGTGTTTGCAGCAACATCCCAGCCTCACATCCCGGAGTTAAAACCTCACCGGAATCTCACAGTGATTAGTTATATGCAGAGGTCGTGTGAAGTTCACAGATTTTGGGGTCGACAACAGGCCGACTTCTTCGGATAGCTAACTTCGGATCATAGCTGCTGACCACGCAGAACCATCACTACAGTCCCTTCCCATGCGGGATCTGGAGACCGCTCTGGGAACCGCCCACTAATCTGAACCAATAAGGACCCATCTTAAGATTGTTTCTAAATCTGCACGCATTATTAACCCTGCTATTAAAACCAACTGCAAAGTTCGAAACTGTTGCAGGAAGGTTTCTCCACGCGGAAATCCCGCTTAATAATTCAAGCTTCTAGTCCCAGGGATGACCGGAGTATCGGGACGAGGATTCCAGAGCGGGTTCTACTCGGGTTGCTCATCCCTGGGCATCGGCGGGTCAGTTCGGCGTAGAAATCTTCTGGCCTCCTAGGACTAGTTGAGCAAGGTTGAGCGATTCAACCTTACAGCGTACCAGACGAGGCGTTCCTCACCGCAAGTTGGGACAAACTTGCGTGCCCTCGCGATGACGAGGCGGCCTACAGGACCAAGCTGTTCACACAGCGGGATCTGAATATATCCGTTTTCTAACTCCATGCCATGCCTGCACGAGGTTCCTTTCACACGTATGCAGCTTCGGATGCGTGGGCCTTCGAAATCTTACCTTTGTTGCTCTCCGTGTTGTCTTTCGCCATTGCCCGACCTGGACGAACTGCCGCGAACGATCCCCGGTGGTATGATCTCAGAAAACTGGTTCTTCTATACTGCAGAGTCCACCAAAATGCGTCCCAATGAGTTGTTCATGACGTTCAATCATTGGCCTCCACTCCCAATTCTCTCTCAACGGTCACAGCTTCGCACCCCGAGCTCATTGGTGAAGGTCTGCAAAACTCCCAAAAGTTGCACATCGAACCAGGCGTTCAGATAGCAGTAACGAGGGATAACTCAAGCACAAATTGCAACATAGTCCGCGTAAAAAGAGAATGCAGCAGATTTTGTCTGTCCCACAAACCCTGACACGGACATTCCATCCACACTTCGCACAAAGCGTGGTTCAGAGAATGATATCTCTACAAAGAATTAGGAGTGAACCAGAATTTACGCGCTTTCATGCCAAACGGAATAGCAGAAAAATGCACCAACCGAACTTGGAATGCCTGACAGATGGTACATAACCTGTATGCATAGCTGAAAGCCTCGTAACTCTAATGCCTGGTCAATTCCTCAGCATTTAAACTAGACAAGAACAAGCTCACGACTTATTGACCCTTAGGATCATCCCATGGAATGTCGTTCCAGATGTACACCAGGGGCCCATTTGAGGCGTTGTTCTCGGACGCACTACGTACAGGAGCGCAGAACAGAAGAAACCATCGTCCTTTGAACAATTCTACAAAACACCTGCATCTGCTGAGGCCACGTACCGAATTCAGCCGAACCACTCGACCAGTGGGCGCAGCCACCGACTCATTTGGTTAATGGGTGCTCAGAAGCCTTAGCTGCACCGACAAAACATCCGAAGCCCAGCCTGAGCACAGCGAAAATGCAACAAATATGCTGGCAGTGGACGTCAGCTCGTCGGAGATCGAATGCTCGCGGGGACAAGAGACCGTTCCTCGTCCTCATCCAGGAAGATGGGAGACCCCAAGGGCGGGGAAGAGTGGAGAAGGAGGGGACTGATGGAAGTTCGAATTCGAACTAGGGGGATGCGCGGGCTTGCAGGCATCCTGTTCATATGAATTCTAACGGTTATTTACTCTGCCCGGACACGAACCTCTCACTATTTTTACCTGATCCCTTCTTTGCCCTCTCCTGGCTTGCCAGCGCTCTGGGATCCAGGTCCCATGGTATCCCGTCCACCCCGGTCAAACCGTCAGTTACGTTCAGGTACTGGACTCGAGGACTCACGCCTTTCCCGGTAAAAACTGCCATAGACCGGTCTGTTAGAGTTTGTACGTGTGCGCCGGGAATAGCCCTCCGGGTTTACTTTCGGCCCTGTTTGGGGGTTGAAACCTCTGCCAGTAGTTGGCCCGATGATTCTGTTCTGGAGCCAAGAAAAGCAAAAGTGTTCTTGCGGCTCCTGGAAATACCGTAGTTTCTAAACTTGGGGAATCACTATATATATTCGTCCATCGATTTTAGTCGAAAAGTTTCGCCCCTCGAAATTGGCTCGAATGTACTCCTGCGTTCGGTGATAATTTGTACTATAAGCAGAATGGAGGGCGAAAAAAAATAAGAAAAATTATTTTGTTTTCAACTAATATTCATGCAAGATCAACTTTCGAGAACTTTTGTACATTTGTTGTTATTTGAAAATATATAAATGAATATTATATCAAATTGAAAATATTTTATTATAAATATTAAGTGTTAATCATCTTGGAGATGTAAGAAGATTCAGACATGAATCATAAAGAGAACCTTGAAAAACTTTCTCATCAAAGTAAAAGTAAAGTTGTTATCATGTCCGCTTTATCCCTTCAAGGAGCATCGGACTGTCTTTTGTGAGTAACCCCAGCGTACCCGGATCAGATTGCACATACAGCGACTTCTTGCATCTCCAACCGGGAGCAGGAGGGTTTGAACCTCAGACCTTTCGTTTAGAGGTCTGAGACCCAACCAACTCAGCTACCGATCAGCAGCATGTTGATGAGATCACGTTCTATTTTATGTTTAATTTATGATATTATCTTTTTCAACTGAACGATTAAATAATACATTAAACATCTGTATGTTTTTTTAACTCTTGTCATTTGTTTTTCCTATCAAGAGGAAGTGAATATACATCCAGGCTGTATTTATAGAAAAAAAGACAAATGTTTAACACAATCAAAATAATCACTGATAATTGGTTGAGATCAACTTTCAAAATTAATTTTCTGAAAAATATACTGTACTAAAGCATTATAGTGTAGACACAGTTCACATGTGAATTTAGCGCATAATTTTTATTGTGTTGATTTTTTGTGTTCTACAAACGTTTTCATGTAACTCGTCATATTAGGTGTCATGTTCATGGTTATTTGAGATGTAAGATCGCACTATAATGCGAGTGTCAACTCAATGATCCTTGAATATTTGAGTGAGTGGCTCTTATCGTCAAATTTGTATATAAGATAGAGGTTCGATGGTTTGTGGTTGCTTTCTTGCTTGGTGTTTTCACGAAATATTATTAGTGTTTCATATGGAAGCTGATGATTTACGAGAATTGTACTCATGGATGGAGGATTGATTCGAGTCCAAATCTTTCATTATTGAATTCATTTCATATGAAGTTTCACTACATCTATCACGATCATTTTTGACAGTGATTCGTCGCTTATATGGAGAAGAGTTCATGAAGAATGTGATGGACTTGCTTATATCGATGATATTGTCGATGGTCACTTACGAAGAGAACTGAGACCTGACTACGTACATCTTATTTTGATGAGTGAATTGACTTAAACTTTCCAATCAATGTTCTTTTCAACTTTAGATCGATATCCGATATCATTGTCGACAGAAAATCAATCATCATGCGTGGATCACGAAGAACTTTGATGAGGAATAATGCAGTCAAATGATGACTTTTTCATTTTCTGTTGTCATACATTTCATTATAGATTTATTCAAAGTCATTATCTCGACGTTGTATTGGATCTCGTGTATTTTTATGTCATTATTATCTTTATCGCTCGATGAGGATGATTATCTTGTGTAAAGTTTAAAGTATGAAGTATTTTGGTTCAAACACTTAAAGGTAGAAGAGTTTTTAAAGTTACTTTTTAAAAACTCGATCTATAGTGCAAAATAGGAAATAAAGTGATCTCTAGTCTTCAATGTCATTGGTCCACGTTTTATCAATCATGTTCAATCTTTGATCTAGGATCCTTGTGAAGGCCAAGATCAAGACGGATCATTCATGTCTCTAAAGAATAAAAGTTTGACGATGATGTCAATAACACAAAAAGACTAATCTCACATACACATCATGAATAAAATCGTTGACGCACTCTTATACATATATTAATGTATTATAATTAAAACAATAGAACGACTAATACCAAAATTACAATCCATGACCTTATCGTTGAAATTTAGTTAAGAAATTAAAGTTCCAGTGACTATTTAGACTGGTGTCAAACATGGTCTTGACAACATATTTGAATCATCATAATTTTTTTCCGACAAGTCTGTTTGTGATAATTTAAAGCTCAATTTCTGCATTCAATGCAACCTCAACACTTGAAGAATTTTTCTTTAATGTCAAGAAAATTTCTTTGATCTCATACATCAACTTTAAGGTTTGAGGTTCCATTCAACCGCTCCAATATTATGTATACTTTTAGTTTAGATACATCTTTTTCATAAGATTTATGGAGCACTCTCTGTCATGTCGTGAACCAACTCTTACTTAAAAATTGTATTTTTATATTTTATATTTTTGCTCCAAAGACACTCATGAGAAAAAATAATAACTTTTTGATCTATTTCATATCTCAAATTTTATTGTATTAAGTGACAGAGCTCATTGTTAGGTTCCAAAAGACACTTCATTTGAAACATGAGAAAATCAAGCTAGACCTTAGCTTATCAATGTTGACTCAGTATTTGCGGTTCTTGATCTTATACTAAGATGCAAAGAGACTGCTTGGTCATAATCAAGGCAAAACTCACGTATTGTGAATTGATGTAAAGGGACAGCTTAAAGAGTTAGCTTGTATTTGCAATTTGTCGACTGACGATTTGAGAGACTAAGAGGTCCAATGCAAGCACGTAAGACCTCATTGGATTTAGATATGTGCAGGTTACACACTGGTTAAGACAGTTCGTGAACACGGATTGTAAAATGTGTTATGAGATAATTAAGATATAAAGAAGAAGATTTAGTGTGCTTCAGTGATTTGCGAAGGAGAGTTAGATCGTTCAAGTCTTTCCGGAGTACAAATTGATTGTCCTTGGATCCATCAAGATCAGAACATCGAGTTCTTCAAGAAGTTGAAGACAATACGAAGTTTCATCGGACGATTTGAGAGTTCTGGGTGAAATTTGTTCATAGCACTACAACAATTTGTGATAAAATGTCGTGCAAGTTTCTTCAGTTATTTTTTTGTGTCTTATGTGCGACAACTGGCAGCTGATACCACGATTATTGTACTGATTTCGGTCACTGTAACCAACTCGAGGTAATTTTTATCATGGTTCTTTGTTGCTCGTCGTACTATACTGCATATCTGTTTAGCTGATTGTTCAGATTTTTGTGATATCTGTCTTATATTTATTTTAGTTTGAATATATTTTTTTAAAAAAATTAAAATTATTATAATTTTATCTATTAATTATCTTTGAAGTTGATTTGTATACAGCTTTACATTCTAGCATGACCTTGATTGATGTGCAGCGTGGATGTCATGGATTATAAACATAAATATATTGAAATAGAAATTTAATAAAAAATTATTACAATAAAAAATAGAGGTATTTTAATTTGAAGTACTTTTTATTTTGTATATAACTTATTTGTTTGCTGGTTTCTTGTGTTCTCAACATGAATCGTTTATATCAATTTATATTGTTTATTTTATTTAGATCTGTTATTTGTTGTATGATCGCTTATCTGTTTGTTGATTTGTTATTTATTTCTAATGTTTTTATTTTTTATATATTATCATTATTTTGTATATACAGATATTTTAAATAAGAAAAAATAACGTTGAAGGTATTTTTTTCTTTTACACGTGGTGAATGTGCTCTTTTCATTGAAAGGAAACTTTTTGAAATTTTGTCTGATTTGGATTCTTGAGGAAACATATTTTTTAACACTGTTGTAAGAATGTTATTACGTGATAGATCAATGAGATCGTTAAAAATCTTTTTGAGAGGTCATCATATATTAGTTGTGACAATAGAAGTCGGAGTCTATTGAGCATAATTTTTTTACGTAAAAATTATGAAATAAAACTTGTTTATGTATTCATTCACAGTTGAATAATAATGTTCTTCCAAATAAGATACATGACAAAATTAGACATTTTCATAAAGACCTTTTGGTATTTTTAGAGTTTCATCTTTTTTCGTATGATACTAAAATGGTAGAGAAAAAACACTTTTGTTATTCTGATCAACAATTTTCAGAATATTTTATTATCACGAGAGTTCAGATATTACTGAATTCATTTATCGACAGTGAATAAAAACTATCAAATGATAACTAGATCAAATAGATAAATATTTTTGATGTGTAATATTTTTTTCATTTTACATTGTTGTTTCAAGACAGCAAATAGAACTTATTTATACATCTGAAAGACAAATTATTGCAAGAAGAACAAAATAAAATCTGGAGGTGCTCTTATGGTATACTTGCGACAGTATATCAAAGCGATTTATAATATGAAGTACACATTGAAGAGAGAAGATGTCTGAGTTTCACTAAAAGAAACGATGCGTGTTATGGGACCATTACATAATTGATACGAACAACGAGGTCCAGATTCTATGATATTTTTCAAAAATAATTGTAAGTATAAAAAGATTCTTAATATTATAGAAGGATTTGATAGTTTTTTAGAGAAATATTATCATCGTGTTTTACTTGAAACTCTTTTAGTTGGTACTGATGAAGATTCCTTTTTTGTTTTATAAGATTTTTTCAAGATATATTTTCATATTTTAATACGGAAGAATCAGTATTAATTTCTAGAGATATTGTAGATACGTTCTTATTTTCTGAGATATTAGTTTATTTTTTATTTATTACGAAAAATTATTGTTATATTTTTCACACATATCAGGATGATGTTAAATACACAGTTGTATTAGTTTTAAATCCATCTAATAATATAAATGATGTTTGTTTTTTGTTATCAAATTTAGATGTTCAGATATCTTAAGGAGATGGATATATCTTGTTTTTAGAGGAGATGTACCTCATTGTGCTACTTATAGATATGAAAATAATACTGAAGATGTATATGTTGTCGAATGAACAACATAGTATTATTTCTCAATGTACAATAAATAGTACATTGGGAAAAAAATTCAAAAATAAATAAATAGCTTTTATAGCTATATTAATGATTATGAATTATTTTTTCGCTTAGTTGAATATAATGTTTTTTTATTTTTTGACATCTTTTGCTGGTGGGTTCGAGAATAATATCTACACCCAGAAAATGATTTTGAGTGGTGACTTAAACAATAAAACTTTAAGGCTCAAAATGATTGATTGTTTTAATGCTTGATCAATGATTTTCAATAGCAAAGCTGACAAGAATTCTTTTCTTCATGGTGTATTATTGCATTCTTCGTTGATACAACTGTATTTGCTAAAGAACAATATGTTTTGAACCAACAAACTATGTGGACTAATTCTTGTTTGAGGAGCTCAACCTTTAGCGGTGCGATTGACATATCCATGAAAATTAGCGAGAAAAAATTCTCATATTGCAATGGAAGTGATGTGTGTTTCGTGTAGTTAAGAGTTGCTTGATGAATTATATTTGTATGTGAATTGGATTTTAAGATTTTTGAGCATAATAACACTCGATCCTAATCAATTTTTTGTAGAACATGATGATAATAACTCCATGGTTATAATGCAAATCTTGAGCAAACAATGAACTTATAAGAATTCAAATTGACGAGAACAATTTACTCAATAATTCTTTTGGTGGTGGGTGCTCTCTTGTTGCAAAACTTTTATTTTGACGTATTTTTTTCTTCTTGTAGGGTTGTGATCAAGTTCCTTATTGTTGAAGTTAGCAACTTCTGGCTATATACTTGTCACAAGATACAACTTAGTTCAAGAACGTTAAGTCAGAGCTACGAAACAAGAATTGATTTTCAAGTCTGTCATGCAGTTCACATGTGAATCATCCTCACACTTCTCGTCCAAATAGTCACGCACAAGTTGCCAATATCATGACAACACGAGGTTGAAACCTTAGAGTTTAGATTTGTGAGAATGACATAGTAGGACGTAATCTCCTCACCGTGAACTTTTCATTTTCATATTCGATTTATAATCGTCTGTGCAGATATTTAGCTCAATAAACTGAACAACAATACTTGTCTACATCTATTTTAACATTCATGTCCAATATGATACAGTTTGCCTTCTTACAGATATTGGATTGTATTTCTGTCAATGACTCTTATTATCACATCATGTCGTACTTTGTCTACTCCAATATAACATAAGTATTTTGAAACTTGCTACTTTCTGCACTAATAAATTTCTATGAATTTGTTGTTACAAGCTCAACCATGAGATGCGCAACCACATAGAGAATACCCTCTATTCTTGTGAGATATCCGTGTCTCGACTGAAAATCAATAAATGAACCAACTTATTATGCTGAATTCGAGTACATTAAAATTCGATCTATGACATTTCAACAATCAGAAAATGATAAATAAACCGTGAAGTACAGTCTATTGTTATCTAAAAATTCAAGATAAATTAAGACAACAGCAACAAAAAAGAAAGAGACAAAAACAAAAACCACGGACAGATTCTAAAGCTAAGTTTTCATCTACAGAATACACATTCCCACTAAAAGATTCATGTACGAAAATTACATCAAGAAGGCAAGTTATGGTACCCATGTGAATCATAGAAAAATCGGATTTGACTTCATTGTACATTGGATACAGAGTGCACATAAAAGTGCTCCAGAGCACCACCAGGTAACTCTTGACGTATAATCGAAGTGGCATGCGGAGACTTAAGCTAAGAAGTCCAAGATTAAGAAGGATATAGGTCTCTCGTCCATAGATATGCAAGACTTAGCTATATATCCAACATAGACTCCAATCCAAGAGACCCACATGCCGAAATAAAGAACACAAGTCAAGAGAAATCAATCTTGAGATCTCTTCTTCCTAGGTAGGCACTTCTACCATTGAGGATGGTCTGTGTTCTCGTTAAAAAGAGAATTAAAACTCGTACATAAAACTAAAAAAGTTATATCTACATTTTTTACTAACTTTCTCTACGTCAAATTTTCTATACATCTTTATTTTTAATGAATGAAGAGTCAAAACTATAGTACTCTCTAACACCTACTCACTTGTATCTTCAGATTATGGATCCAAGTCACGAGTCATAATCGACTGAATTTTCTTTTTTACATTTTTCATAATTTAAGAATTGCATTAACTATTGCATAGAGTACTACTTTTCACAACTGAAAGCACGAGGTCACTCTCCCCAACGAGCTCCATATTCTAGTGTTTTCACTTTTTTCAGAGTTATATTTTAACCCAAGCTAGAGGACAGCTTGTATAGCTCAACTCTAGCTTAACTCTTGCCCAGCTTGATAAGCTCGGGTGCAACTTCTTCTAGACATGTCACACGGACCCTCTTCTAAAAATATGTTTCACTGTATGAGACGTCACATAGCACGACAACGTCTAGACTCTCTCACTCGTAGGTTGAGTCTGGCTCTTCTTGCAATCGAAGGTTCAGCTAACACGAAATAATTAAAACATAAATAAATCATTTATTAATTTAAAATACATTTATCATCTAACATGTATATCATTTTGTATCACAAAGAGAATAAAAATTCTCAAAATGGATGAAACATGCATATTTGAGCAATAGATGAACTCATATGTGCACATTTGACGGTTACAAAATGATGAAACTTCTGCTGTATTGAAAACACAACTAAGCCTTGTGCCCTTAATGTCTCATAGCGAGAAGGAGAGACGAGTGAGATGAGACTATATTAGATAATGCTGGATTGATAAAGAGAGAAGTCTTTTCAGTTAGGAGTATTGTGTGTGTGATGATGAACTTCGAGAATGATTTTCCATTTTTGCTCAAGCAGCTAAGAAAATATCGGAGATCAAGAAAACTTTTGTAGTGTTTGACTCTGATCATGATCTGTTAGGGTGCATTGCTGCTGCATTTGGCTTCCCAAGAAACAGCGATATCAGGTCTATAGAGAGTTTGTGATGGTTCTTGGTTATGACGACAACAAGGAACTATCATCTTGTCTTGAGAAAGCCGTGAAGGTTGAGTTATCTGAGGAGGTCGAGATTTTCATGAGATTTTTGTCTTATAGATATGCTCGTTGTTCTAAAGTGAGAGCTAGCCGTAGTATCTTGATGCTTGAACTTGTTAGCATCGGGAGAACATATTATGAGTGAAAGTTTCTGCTCATTTGTATGGTTTTAGAGTTTGAATGTAGCTGCATACTTTCAGTGATAAAATTATGATAATTTTTTAATCTATTCGTGAGTTTGGTATTCTCAACTTAGCTTTCACAACCTTTCAGTTTTGCTGAAACTTTCATTGTTGGTATGTCAGATTTTTGGTTGTTGTATAAACACGTTCCAGTATTCAGTCACAGAAGTTTGAACTGTCTGATGTTCATGTTGTATACTTGAAGAAGTTCAAAAAAGTATATTCCATCAGTCCTTCATTGCTTTTGTTTTTGACTGTAAGTTCAATTGGTTGGTCACAAGATGTTGTTGTTTGCTGAAAGTTGTGTTAAGCATTCATTCTACACTTGGACTAGACAGTCGAGAAGCTTCTCATCTCATGACGGCATCCCAGTCAGGAGCTATGTAAGGTTCAACTCACAACGGTGCTACTTTTGAAATGTAGAAGGTGATAAATGTGTAACAAGCAATGTAACTCCAAACATGAATTCTGTTTCACACACAATAAGATCACGAGTAAAAATCAAAAATTGATCATGTAAATATACTACGACCGCGGGACATGATCAACAAAAATGAATAAACCTCAACACTATGATCCACAAAATTGGAAGTAGAGAGGTGAAAAAAATCTCATTATCATGTTTACTCAAAATATCGAGTAGTGAAGTGTAAGCAGTTACAAGATGCAAACGCATCACCTCCATAAAATGAGTGTAAATCTATGCGATCCAAAAAATAATGCACAATCTTTTATGACTAACCATCATCAAACCAAACAAGTGGACTAACTTTGGTTCCATATCCTCATAATGCAAACTCAACTGCAATAAATAACTAACACCTAGTGTTAGGTAGTATTTTGAAAATTATATCATATGACATTAAAATGTGTCGCGACTCTCAATCTCAAGATCAGACGCAGACGCGAACAACAGAACTCTAGCGGACTTGCGCTAGGTTGTGAACGCTGCGCAAGTCCGCTAGAGTTTGTCCGGGATCAGATGAACCCTAAGTGGTTCTCTGAACCAAGGTTGGAACTTTGGGTTAGGACATAAGGGCCTACCCCAAGAAGACCTCGGACAAACGCTGACCTAAGGAGGCGAGTCTAAGAACGAACCGAAACATGAATCTGAGACATAGGTCTTAGATGTGGGTCCGAGACGTGAGACCGAGACGTGAGTCCGAGACGCAGACGGACCGTGGTTCGGATGCTGGTCTGAACCACAGGGTTCGAGTCTGGGTTTGGACCACAGATTTCCGAAAAATGACTAAGTGTTGGAGCTCCAAGGACGTTTTAGGTCGTGGACGGAGCTCCACGTAGGATCTCGCGGCGAGCAAGGTATCATTGGAAAGGTCCCGTCGAGAGCTTTCCAGTGATATATAACACTCCTCGATCTGACCTCTGAGCTGGAAGTTATGGCCACAATCGAGTTGTGATATAATTTTCAGGGACCAAAGAGGAGGGCGGGGCCGCCGATCCCCAGAAGTATATATGAGGAGGGCTCGATGCCTGGGTGAGCCAGGACGAGTCACCCGACTCCAAGGTTCGACGGATGGACTCTGGAGGCATGAGGTGATGGCTGGGCCGGTTCCAAGGCACGTTCTCGTCCAGACTTGGACGTCTGGACTTAGGAACGATGTAAGGGCTAAGACAAGACTAGAGAACGAGTCGGCGGGTTAGACCACCGTTCGGGAACCTAGACCCAGACGGACATCACGGGCGGTTGGGCCGCTAGGTGTGCTGGAGGTACCGTTTAGGACCCTGGACTTTATGGGAAGTCAGCCCCAAGTCATCTTGTGACTTGCTCATGTTTGGGACCGATCTAGGTGGGACTAGGTCAAGACTTAGGAACTGCTGAGCTTGATGATTAGGGAGACGGTATGGCTCCGGTCCGGACCAAACTGAGATAAGATAAGTAGTGCATGGACGCTAACTTGTGATTGTGTTTGCAGGTTAGCGGTGTAAAGTTTGCGACCTACTGAGTTAGAGCTTCCGTTGACGCAACAAGGCAATAGGTGCGCGAAAAGTAGTATCAGAGCCGACGTTTCGGTGAGCGAGAACTTGAGGTAGCAGCTGAAGGCTAGACGCTTGAGGAGGAACGCGAGACACGAAACGGATCAGCGTTTCTAAGTGAACACTTAGAACGATAGCCGACGACGGACAGAGTTCTAGGAGGAAGATAAAAAACGAGGAGCGGCTAACGGGAGCAGATCGACTCGAGCTAGCCCCGAGGCACAGTCAAGAGACGACAACCGACAACCTTCGCCCCAACGTCAAGGGAGCCCTGTACCAGCTGCGGCACCAGCGTAGCAAGACGGAGTCTTGCCAACGGTGCCTAACGATTCAGGTGCGGGAAGTCAAGGAGCTTTGTATGCAGAAATCATCAAGATGATGAAGACCATGCAGGAGGGTATGACCTCCAGGGATAAATGTATCGCTGAGCTTGAGGCATGCCAAGAAAGTTCCTCGTCTACCAGGAAGTTTTGTAAGACGAATTTGCCGACCCCGTTTTCAGGTATAAGACGGACTCGTAAGGTTAAGGATTTCTTAACTGAGTTGGACCTATACTTTGAGGCGCAATTGGCTAAGGAGTCTGACAAACGTTCCTGAAGGATCATGCGCTTCTTTGGTGGACTGCATACAGAGATGAGCATGTCTTGAGTGTCTCTGCGCTTGGTTGGAAGGAGTTCAAGGAGTTGCTCGCGGGACGATTCACTCCGGAGTATCAAAGGATTCGGGACGGTGTCGAGCTAATTAGGCTGAAGCAGACGGGGACGTTAAGTGCTTATGTACGTGAGTTCAGTGCAAAGCTGGACTCATTCTCCAAGTGGACTGAGGAGACCAAGATATGTATATTCATTGGGGGACTCAAGTCTAGCTCGGAGAAAGCTCTCTTTCGGATGCCGAAGCTATCAGAGACATGTGCCGAACTTTTGAGACTAGCGGAGCGAATTGAGGACGATGAAGTCCAGCAGCAGAAACCCTTCGAATCATGCAGCACGGACAAGTTCCAGAAGAAGAACAAGTGCTTCAAGTGGGATGGGGGTGAGAAGGATCGGAAGGATTCTTCTGCCCCGGCAGCAAAGCGGCAACAAACATGAGTGAAACCTAAGGGGCAGACACCTCAGAAGGGCAATGATGCTAAGTTTACTTGCTACAATTGTGACGAGGCGGGTCATATTGTTAAGGGGTGCATGAAACCTAAGGTTAGTAACTGTAGCATGAATGCGTTTGTTGCAAAGGACTTGTCGGAGGACCAGATGACTGTGACCTTACAAACCACGAAGAAGACTCCGGGATTGATGTTTCTACAAGCCAAGGTTGCTAACCGTGATGTTACTTTTCTTGTGGACACAAGAGCGACTCACTCCTTCATAAGTCCAAAGTTGGTGAAGAAGTTGGGCTTGTCTACCTCCAAGGCAGACAAGCCTATTCATGTGCGCTTTGCCAAGGGCAAGACGTACCAAACTTCCGAAGTAGCATTGGATGTACGATTTGCGTGTGGGAAGCTGGAGTTCACTGAGAACTTCACGGTGTGCGAGATGGATAATATCCATGCGGTTTTGGAGAACACTTTCTTGGACAGGTTTGAAGTGGAACTTAGGCGGAAACCTTTAAGGTGAAACGTTGGAGTTAAAGGGCGAAAGCTGGGAGTGAGGCTGATCCGGAAGACGCGGAAAATTGACGACTTTGCGGTGAATTTGATCAAGGACAAACAGATGGACTTCAACGACGGGGTCATGTGTTTGATGCGGGTTGCAGATTTGATGGCGGGTGACAGACAGGAGGAAACATCAGGGGACGCGACTAAACTTCTGAAGGTGCTTCACGAAGTGATTAAGGAGTTTGAGGATGTCTTGACGGATGAGTTACCTGCTGAGTTACCTCCTAGGCGGGTGGTGGATCACAAGATCGAAGTCTTGCCAAGATCAGAACCACCTTCCAAAGCCCCTTACCGACTCAAATCAGATGGAACTCTTTGAGTTGAAAAGACAACTCGGCGAGCTATTAGAGCGGGGATATATTTGCACCAGCAAGTCACCTTATGGAGCCCCAGTTCTTTTCGCAAAGAAAAAGGTTGGGAAGTTACGACTCTGCGTAGATTATCGTGCACTCAATAAGATGACGGTGAAGAATAATTATCCCTTGCCAAGGATAGACGACCTCTTTGATAGGTTAGCGGACGCAAAGTACTTCAGCAGGATAGACTTGAAGTCAGGATATTACCAGATCCGGATAGCTGACCCAAATGTTGAGAAGACCGCTTGTCGAACCAGATACGGATCGTTTGAATTCATGGTGATGTCATTTGGACTCTGCAACGCCCCTTCGACGTTCACTACGTTGATGAACACAATTTTTCGCGAGGAGATGGATGAGTTTGTCATCGTTTACATCGACGACATCTTGATCTACTCCAAAACCTTGGAGTCGCATGCGGAGCAGCTAAGAGTGGTGTTGACGAAGCTGCGGGAGCATAAGCTGTTTGCCAACATTGACAAGAGTGAGTTTGGTTTGGAGCGCATTAACTTCTTGGGACATGTCATTAGTGCAGAAGGAGTCGGCCCAGATATGCAGAAGGTGGACGCAATTGTGACTTGGGAGCCTCCGACTACAGTGAAGGGGATGCGACGATTCTTAGGATTGACGTAGTTCTACCGCAAGTATGTGAAGAGGTTTTCAAAGATCGCGAAGCCGTTGACGGACTGGACGGGCAAAGACGCACAGGTAAGTTGGACCAAGGAGATGAATGATGTGTTTCAGACGATCAAAGCTATTTTGTCAAAGGTGCCAGTTTTAAAGCTGTCGGAGTTCGACAAACCATTCGAAGTGCATACCGACGCGAGCGACTATGCGATTGATAGAGTGCTGGTGCAGGATGGAAAATCTGTAGCGTACGAAAGCAAGAAGCTATCTGGGACAGAGAGTCGATGACCGACTCACAAGAAGGAACTGTTTGCGGTGGTTCATTGCTTGAGGAAATGGCGGCATTACTTGAGACTTCACAAAACCCAAGTGTATACTGACAACATTTCGCTCAAGTACTTTGAGACACAAGATCGGGTGACGCCAAAGCAACTACGGTGGTATGATACCTTGACGCTCATGAACGTGGAATTAATCCATAAAGCGGGAAAGGACAATATGGTTCCTGACGCCTTGAATCGCAAGGAGGAATATCTTCCATCGTCAACACAGATTTTGCGAGCTATGTATCCTAAGGAGTCAGACTTGGAGAGGCGAATACGTGAAGGTTACATGGGCGATGACCAAGCGAAGGAGTACCTGGAACAACTCCTGCGAGGAGTGAAGTTGCAGAACATGCAACTAAGACATGATTTACTCATGTTCAAGCAAAGTCGGGTTTATGTGGGACAAGAAAAACTTAGGACAAAGTTGTTAAAAGAATCTCACGATGCACCGTTATCAGGCCATAAAGGAGAAAAGTCCACCTTAGCAGTGATAGCTAAAAAGTTTTATTGGCCCCATATGAAAGACGATGTTGCCCACTTTGTGAAAACATGTGTAACCTGTCAAGCGAACCGCGTTTCTTATGAGAAGAAACAAGGATTGCTTCATCCTCTGCCGATTCCAGCCAGACCTTGGGAAAGCATTAGCATGGACTTCATTACCTCTCTGCCTGACTCGAATAAATACAACGCGATTTTTGTGATAGTTGATCGGTTTAGCAAACTAGCGAAGTTTGCTCCGACCTTGGACACTGCAACAACGTTCACGACTTCTCGGTTATTCCTAGATACTTGGTGGCGTTCACATGGATTACCTCGGAGTATTATTTCAGATAGAGACTTTAAGTTCACAAGTGTCTTTTGGAAACACTTGTCCAAAAAATTGGGGACTAAATTAAAATTTAGTACCGCCTTTCATCCAGAAACAGATGGGCAAACGGAACGAGTTAACTCAGTTCTGAATCAATACTTGAGAAATTATGTGAGTGCGGACCAGAGTGATTGAGCAGAGTGGCTCAGTCTTGCGGAGTATTGCTACAATTCCACGAAGCATTCGACAACCGGCGAATCGTCTTTCTTGCTGGCTTACGGACGTGAGCAATAAGGGTCTCTTGACTTGACTCTTGCAGGGAGTTCTACATCGGCACGACCAAGAACACGGCAAACATCAGCTGAAGAGTTGGTGGCGGCAATGCAGCGGCGCGAGGAGCAAGTAAAGAAGAACCTCGAGAAGACGCATCAACGATACACGAAGCAGGTAAACAAGCATCGGTGGCAAGTGAAGTTTCAAG
This sequence comes from Asterella californica, assembly GCA_036924285.1. Taxonomy (NCBI): domain Eukaryota; kingdom Viridiplantae; phylum Streptophyta; class Marchantiopsida; order Marchantiales; family Aytoniaceae; genus Asterella; species Asterella californica. Next base: position 25,544,910 of record JAYKYS010000006.1, on the reverse strand, counting down.
TGGGCGAAGAAGTATGGTTAAGTACGAAAAACTTCACACTTCTGAAGGAAATATCGGCGAAGTTTTCATCGAAGTTCGCATGACCTTTTGTCATTGTAAAAGAATCCGCACGAAGATGTCTATACGTTAGTGACGTCTACATGAAGTACAAAACTCTGGCCAAGCTTTGTTCGTAGTGTAGTAAGCTTGCACAAGATGTTTGCAGCATAGATACATGTCATTCAAGAATGAAGGGCAACTACACACCCACCGTTGGACGTTAGTTTCATATTTTTTAGCTGAGACCTCATCCACTTTACCTTCCAAGCATTCTCTCCATCGACGACGGAAGTCCTTCCACCAAGATGGATATTCTCTACCATTCTGCATCTGTGACAATGATATTTGCAAATCTGATATCATTGTACCTGCAAGCAACTCACATAATCTATCTAAGCGAGGACGGTTTGATGTACATTTGTAGTCATATTTTAAATTTCACCAATGTGATTCTATAATATTAGTAGTCCTAGAAAAAGACAAAAACGGTTTAGCACTACATGCAAATAAGATCCACTTTGAAGGCTCATACCACTCGTTCCAGATGTATGCCCAGAAGTGCAGAAAGCCTCTTGCATAACACCATTCATAAGCCTCTCGGACGCATAGCTCATACAGATGATCACCAGTCATGTAAGTATTCAAATCTATCGGTATCAAAGAATGCACATTGAAGTGCTTAGTGAACCAACCTATCACCTCCTTCTTCAAGCTTAAAGGTATGATATGACCTATCACATGTTGGCTGTCTAGTTTTCATGCAGCATCTATGAAAGAGAACTTACTGTGAGCAGCATTGTAATGTAAAGTTTAGGGTTTAGGGTTTACAGTTTACAGTTTAAGTTACAGTAAACTTATTGTAATCAGCATTGTAATGACCTACTCCTCTTTGTAAAGTAAGTATTCGAATTTCTACCACTGCTTGTGCATGCCTAAGATATAGTTGGACATAGGCTTTAGGAAAGACCTTCTGCATAGCACTGATTTGACCTTGGTCCTTATCTGTGAGGAAAAAAATAGGTTTTAAACCAAATTCAGTACTGCACTCATCCACTGTATCAACATATTAGTAGGAGTACGCTCAGTGTCTACTGGTTTTGGAAGCTTTCCGGACTCTTTATATTTTCAACTGTAAAACATATATGTTATTAGCAGTCCAAACCCTCCTACGTTGGCATTAAGTGCAAACAACTCAATCTCACCGCATTTGTTTTAAAAGTGCTATCAATCATCACCTTTGTCACACTCGAAACATACTGAAAGAAGGTGTAATAAAAGCGAACACTGCACAAGATTCTTCATTCACATACATCACAGTTTTGAACCCCTGAGTTGAGTACTTTTCACACACAAGAAGAGAACATGCACTATGCAACTGATCATTGACATCTCGCACATAAGTACGTGTTAGTATACTGTTTATGTGATAGTTCACTTGTGATCGAGTTATTAGTGAAGGAGCAATCAAGTTCTCTTGACAAAGACTTCTATATAGTTCAGGCTTCCGAATGTTAAAATTAACTGCATTTTCCAAGTATTGGATCGCTGGTTCAGGCATGATATGATCTCATAACTAGGACCATCGTACAATACTAAGTGCTGACACAAAAAGACCGCCTCTCGTGCATCTATGTCCACTGTGATCAAGATTGAACCTCCACAATGATATCTATCTATTGCTTTTCTTTTATACCTGGTTGTCTTCGGAAGCTAACAAGATCTGCACTACTACTCACATCATCTTGTGAATCCTTTTGGAATTCAAATCTTCACGTGAGACACAAGCTAGAGAACTAGAACACATATTCCAGTTCTTACGGAGTGCAGAAGTTCTACAGTATTGCTGATTCCAGTAATATCCTGAACCACACTCAATGTCCGGCTTCAACCAGTCTCTAATCAAATTAGAATATCTCTGTTGCATTATCTCTTTTGATAGACATTCTCCTTCTTCTTGCATTCTGGACGAGTTCAACTTCGATTTGTTTAACACATCCTCTGGTAACGATACAGTAACACGCATCAAGACACTTCCATTATCTACTTTTTCAGACTCAAAGACTTCTATCATGACATCAAGCAATTCACTTAAATACACTTTCAACAACATTAACTGTATCCTCAAGTTCATTTACCTCATGAGGACCTTTCTGCCGTTTTGCAACACAAGAATTGCAAGTCTTGAACAAGCGAGAATGGAGTGGTTTACTCCCAGATCGTGAACGGGTGAATTTACTTAATGACATACTCTGGTTGCACCTCGTGCAGCATTGCAGTTCCATCCTTGCACCACCGCTGTGAGCTACAGCTAACTGTTATCGCTGTGAATTGCACCTTCTATTGCTGCATCAATTGCTACAGGGTCCTGCTGATTCACATGTCGCTGCAGTCGCTGCTATGGTCGTATGTAGACGTCTGTCAATGTGACCAGTTGCAGGCAATCGTTTATCGTTTATCGTTGCAGGCAATCGTGCATGCAATATGCTATCGTTTCAGGCAAGTCGACTCGTTGCAGCCGCTGCTATCGCTAATTAACATATGTGCCTCTGTATATGTAACGTCAATGTGATCATAATCAAGCACACGCAGAAGACGCGAATGCTTGTGAATGCGAACGGACCTCACTCGATCAGAAAACACGAATGCTGGCCGTATGGAGAGAAAGAGAGAAAATAGAGGGACTACATGAGTCGAGAGGGACCTTAAACCCGAGTCACGGATTCTCTCACTTGACGGCTAGTACTCCGTTATGTTTCCGTCCGTTGCATCTGTATTAGTAACGTATTAGCGAAACAATTAAGGCATTTGACCGGCACGCTTAGTCATTATGTTGAGCCCCGACACGCGTGCATTAGTTTGATAAATTGTGAGTCCACTACAAGGTCCCGAGGGAGCAACTATGGCACGGCATTATCTTGTATGCTTGTCCTCAGTCAAGGTTACTTGGGCACTGCGAGGCTGTGCGAGCACCATATTCGCAATTCAGAAACACTTCACTCGCATTCGCATTCGCATTCGTATTTGAGCAGCAGTGCATTGACCGAGACCGACGACTTCTACGTGGTACAACTCCGGAGTCCGAACAACAACCGGAGATGCGATCACTGTTGGAGTCACCGGTCCGGTCACCTTTGGAATCTGGAACTGAAGACGTATCGGCCGTTCACTTTCCGACTTTCGAGTTCCAATGTCTTCGTCGGAAGCTCCATGTGAGCAGTGAGCTCCACTATTTTAGGGATCCAGCTTCGGAGAAATCCCAGCAATTGGCTTGATCATCTCGTTACGGGTTATTGATAGTAGAACCAGTAATTTTATTTTTTGGTTTATCATTTTAGTATTTTCAATTTTCATTATAATATCATTATAATTCAAAATATTTAACATTAAAGACACGTTAGACTATACATGTTCGAAAATTTAGTATGTGCATTCTCACATGTGAATAACATCACAAAGTGACTGGTTTTACAAGCAACAGCAAGTAAGGGGTGTGATCAAGAAATGCATCGGTAGGAGGGGTGTGATGAAACTCAAGGAACCTACTGGGGGTGTAATCAAGCCAATTTCTGAAGAAATCCGGAAAGGGTACCGTTTAAATAATCAATTTGGATTCCAATGTTGTAATTTGTTAGTAATTTGTTAGTGGTTGGTGTCATGTAGAGTGAAGTGCAACATATGTTTTGAGAGTGACCCACAATTTATAAAAAGATACATTGAAAATCTATTTCATTCCGTTGTGTTTAACTTCATGGATTCGAGATGACAAGTACATCTTCGTTCATCCACATCATAACTTCTAATGAAAAATGAAATTCATTAGAATAGATGCACGAGAACTAAAGATTATGAACCAGTAATCTGCCTTCAGAATAGTGATTATATGACCATGCTCTATCAACTTCATTAACTTTTGCTCTCTACATTATCGAGAATGTTATAAGTTTTATATAGAAAATCTAGACTAAGTTTCAGCAAAAATCAAAATCAAAATTAACTGTTAAATGTTCTTCATTCTAAGAATAGCGGCGACATCAGTAGAAAATCTATAAGTGAAGTGCATGGCCACGTGCTTATGGGGGTACTAAGTGCGAAGACCTGCTAAAATAAAAAAAACACATGAATCCACACATTAATTTATCACCTAACTATTCGCGTCGAAAGGTTTAGGTTATAAATTAATGCTAAGATTGCATCCCTCTTCCATCTTCAGATGAAAGAGAAAGAGAGGTCAAGAAGAAAAACATATACCCTTAACTCTAAACCAGCAAAAACTTTAAAAAATTTCTCACTGAAGACTTTACAGATCATAAGCTCCCTAACCTTGGTCCAAATATTTATGAACCAAGGTTGTGTCAACTAGGATAAACAATATCTCACAACTAACTCGTCGCGGAAAGCAACATCTATGAGCGGACTCGAGAGACCTTCCTACCGAATGGCAGTTGCATCCGACTTTCCATGTTTCTTTATTGAAGAAATACTTCAAAGATGATTTGCGACCGGATCGCAAACAGATTCTTAGGCCTCAACCTGATGTCGTGCAAGACGAAGCAGAATATGAGATGGAGTCCATTTTACGATCTCGGCGTAAATCAAACCGGATGGAGTATTTGGTCAAATGACGTGGTTACCATTTGAAGGAAACAACTTGGGTGCCAGAGGAAAATCTTGCACATGCGAGCGAAGTATTAGACCTCTTCAAACGGCGACAAGAACAACAAGGGCATTAGCAAGATGAGGACATCTCCTTCGAGCGAGGAGTGAAGGAACGTCGAACCATACAAGTAGCAACTTGAGGCGATTTGGGCCGATGGATTTTGTAGCTTTGTCTTGTATTTGGAAATAAAGATTTTGTTTCTGGAAATTTTGATCTAACTGTATTGGTAATGCATGGCTATGACTAGTTCTGATCAGATGCCTAGTGTCAAGAGGAGGAACGAAGCACACTCAAAGGAAGCGAGCTAGTTTGGATAAGCATCTAAATCAAGACTAAGTCTTGATGTCAAGACTTAGGTTTGCCGTAGCGTTGGCAAAGCAAGTATGAAATTTCATACTTGTCCTGGGGCTTGGGGTGATCTTGCTTTGCGGTTTTCTAACTACAAAGTAAACTTAGTCGCGCGTCTAAGTCAAACCAGATTGCGACCAGAAAGTGAGTTTCGGGGGACATTGTAAGTAGGTGTGAATACTTATAGTTAGTAAGTTAGAGTCTTAAGTAGAATGTTTAGAAATTGTCAACTAGTTTTGTTTAGGGTAAGCCAAAAAGGTAAGGCTTTTCCCGAGACTAGTTGGAATTTTTTAAGTGTTCTAGCGACAACTTAAGACTCAAGCCAAGAAGGGAATTGCGGATTAGCTACCAGAACGCAATTCAGACGCCAAGGGGTTGGCTACCCATTTTGAACTTGATGTTAACTTAAAGGATCATTGTTGATGAGGGCATCAACCTCCAAACTGGGAGTGAGTGCCGCGACCCTCATTCTCAAGATCAGGCGCAGACGCGAACAACAGAACTCTAGCGGACTTGCGCTAGGTTGTGAACGCTGCGAGTAGGACTTAACAGCTTGGCCGAGAAGTCGGGATCAGATGAACCTAAGTGGTTCTCTGAACCAAGGTTGGAACCTTGGGTTAGGACATAAGGGCCTACCTCAAGAGGACCCCGGACAAACGCTGACCTCAGGGGGCGAGTCTGGGAACGGATCGAAACATGAGTCTGAGACATAGGTCTGAGACGTGAGACCGAGACGTGGGTCCGAGACGCAGACGGACTGTGGTTCGGACGCTGGTCCGAACCACAGATTTCCGAAAAATAACTAAGTGTTGGAGCTCCATGGACGTTTTAGGTCGTGGACGGAGCTCCACGTAAGATCTAGAGGCGAGTGAGGTATCATTGGAAAGGTCTCGTCGAGAACTTTCCAGTGATATATAATACTTCTCGATCTGACCTCCGAGCTGGAAGTTATGGCCGAACCACAATCGGGTTGTGGTAAAATTTTCAGGGACCAAAGAGGAGGGCGGGGTCGTCGATCTCCAGAAGTATATATGAGGGGGGCTCGATGCCTGGGTGGACCAGGACGAGTCACCCGACCCCAGGGTTCGACGGACAGACTCTAGGGGCATGAGGTGATGGCTGGGCCGGTTCCAAGGCACGTTCTCGTCCAGACTTGGACGTCTGGACTTAGAAACGATGTAAGGGCCGGGGCAAGACTAGAGAACGAGTCGGCGGGTTAGATCACCGTTCGGGCGCTTAGACCCAGACGGACATCACGGGCGGTTGGGCCACTAGGTGTGCTGGAGGCACCGTTTAGGACCCTGGACTTTATGAGAAGTCCGCCCCAAGTCATCTTGTGACTTGCTCATGTTTGGGACCGACCTAGGCGGACTAGGTCGGGACTTAAGAACTGCTGAGCTTGATGATTAGAGAGACGGTCCGGCTCCGGTCCGGACCAAACTGAGATAAGATAAGTGATGCATGGACGTTAAATTGTGATTGTGTTTGCAGGTTAGCGGTGTAAAGTTTGCGACCTATTGAATTAGAGCTTCCGCTGACGCAACAAGGCGGTAGGTGCACAAAAAATGAGTTCTATTTTATATTTAAGAGAATAAAAGTTGTAAGTGTAAATTTACGAAAAGAGGGGTTTATGGAACGAGCACTCGTGATCTCTTAATGTCCAAATATGCAATTTTGTTATTTGTCTTTTCGTATTGAAGTACGACGGACTGAAGAGCTCATAAGAGAAACCAACATATTATTTTTCTGTTCGACTCATAACAGTTTAGCACCGTCGCATCCTGTCGTATGCTTGGAGCTGTTTTGGAAGTTATACTAATGAGACTCGGTTGAGACATTCAAATGCATGACCTCCAACATAATCACACTGGTGTAACTAAGACCAACACACAAGACATTATGATACATCTGACCAATCACGTCAAGTGATATATGATCATACTTCATCTCTCTAGTCACGAAAATAATCTTGTGGTCAGCGTCAAGTGAACTTCAACTGCCAACACTGAAAGTATGCCGTAATCAAGAAAAAGAGACTATAGAGATTGCAATTCTGCCAGAGACATTTCACGTAAAAAAGACCGTAACATTATAAAACCTTCCCACGATCTCCTAATCCATATTAAGCCTATTTGAACTCTCTAGGCTCATCTTCAATCTCAACAAGCGGCTCTTTTTCCAACTCATCTAGAAGCATAGCACTATATCTGAGAACATCGATGGTTTGATTGTCAAGAACCATGTCTTGATTGTCTTCTACTATCATAAGATGTATGATCGACTCTGGAACACATCATCCAATATGTCGTCTATGGACATATCTGGATCAATGCGATCAGCACGTGCTCTCTCTAAACCCTCTATATGTCTGCAGCTCTGTCTAACAACCACCTCAAACATTGAGCGGTGTGTGACAGCAAGACCTAGTGCACGATGCAACGGAGTGTATGAGTTTAAGAGATCTTTCGATATATGAATAACTTGGAGAGTATTAAGTCGTTAACGAATGTGGTAGTTTATCCGATCAGAAACAAACTATCTCCAACGACGTTTAGCCGGGAATGAAACAAACAGCAAAATAATGTAAATAATGTATCAAAGCTTTACGGATATATTTCAAAGCATTCAGCAAGTAATGATCTCAATGAACATTCAATGGAATCATCCGAAAATACTTGAGTCCAAAGCCATATTCAAGAATATCTCTCGTCCCACTTCAAGTGATCTTACTTCACCAAATATCTGCAAATAAATCATCCAAAGATCAATTGCATTGCTATTTAGAAAAAATAGAAAAAACTGAAAAATACATAAATGAACCAAGGAAGAATATCACAAGTTCAGAAAATATGTGAAGTATACAATATGTCAATATCACAAGCCTAAAATTCAAAATCTAAAATAGCACCAAGAACCAACCAACCCATTCACAACTCATAACACATAAGAAAAGAGTGAATTGCATGGAGAAAAGAGGAAGCCAAAAACCTCACTATGTAGAAATACACAATGAAAGATAGACAGGCAGAGAGGAGTACTTCACTCCCCATCACACTCTTCAAAAGAAAGAGGATGAGGAGGGTCCATTTTCATAACTCAGGAGGGACATGACAATGTCAATGACTTTTGAGAAGCTGCCCATACAAAAGTTGTGCAGCTGCCCCAATGAAAAATTATTTCTAAATTTGAATTTTGGCTTCCCTTCTCACAATGGGTGGCTGAATATACATCAAAAGCGAACGAATGTCAGAAAGAGAGAAAAGACCAAGCTGGAAACTCGAAAATCAATATACAGTGTCCGCAGATAGAGAGTTTCGTTACAGAAAGGAGAAACAGGAATAGTTGTGCACACTTTAATTTGGTTTGGTGAAAACTCAAATAAAATATTAAAAACTCTAGAAGCTAAAGCTAATCCAGCTATTTTTGAAGCAACAGAAAGAAAAACAACGACTGGAGTAGGTGAGTTAGAGTCGAAAAAAAGTATTAGTACGAGAGACTCCAAGTATAGATATGAATTCAGAAAATTATGATTAGTATGTTTAATACTAAACGTGGAATATAGCCTATGTTTATTATTATATAATGTACACCTCGATATTATAAAAATTTAGTCTTATCGGGTGGATCAGATGGACAAATGTTGAATGAAGATAGCGAAAAAACCAAAAGTCAAGCACTGCAAAATGTTCTTTCGATCACTATAAACATCATCGTCTTCGAAAGATGGAAGAGGTGAGTATACAAGTTCTCGACATTTGGACAAGCTTGATTTCAGATTGAACGGAAACTGGATCTTTTTTCTCAGAAATATTGCGTAGGCGAATAGATACTCATCGTTACCAAGTTAGTCAAAACTGGTGCTCTGACGGCGTCAGAATCTTCTGGCACATTTAGTTAGGGTAGCGTTTAGCTTCTGCTAAACGCGATCCCATATAATAGGGAATCTGGGTAACCCAGACCTCTTATACTACGAGAGGGGAGGGAAGGGTTTAAGGGCATCTCCACTGCACAAGCTTTAACTGGAGCGTTGAAGATAATTTAATGTTCATATTATACTAATAGAGAACTAATGAATACTAGTGTTCACAACTTAGATCTATACATCACTCTTACATCGATGAGGAAAAGAACTGGGTATGTATTAAGTTTCTCCACCGTGACAGAGAACTTTCCTCTATTCTAAAACCCTGCATACTATAAAGAACTCTAATTTAGAGTTTGGAGTCCTGTCTTAGATTCTTGACACCAACATAAATTCAAGTTACTGTCTCCGTTGGGACATCTCGAGGTTACTTTACTTTATAATAACGTTACAGTCTTCCCGGTGAAGATGCCCTAAGTCACTACTTAACCACTCTACGCAATTGAGAAGAACTCGAACTTTTAGGACCTTACACTCGGGATACACAACAAGAAAGATTTTGATACGGACAAATAACTGAGAGAAAGTAGTCAATTAGTGTATTCCGCTTAGTCCCTTAATGAGCTTTACTTTAGAAGGAAAATGACTGTGGAGAGTCCATGACGAGACGTTGTTGTCGTTTGTCTATGACACTATTTCTGGTTGAATGATTGATGAACAATTGTTCGAACAGTTGAATGACTTGAATTTATTGGCAGGAAGAATTGTCACTACAACGTTCATCGTAAGATGTTCATCTAAATGATCGGTTCTCAATCCAAAGTCTATCTTCTTTCCACGCTACAACTGACCATGGAAGTTGACCTGCATCTCGACGAGAACTAAACTTGAATCCTCCTTGAATCCAATATAGTTCTCATCGAATCTAAGGCTGGGAATTACTGAACATGTTTTTGGTTATGCTTAAGTATCCTCTAAGTGATTAACTTTTCGTCGAGCCAAATAAATAAGCATCCAAAGCGCACATCCGGCCGGGAGCCGGAAGACGACAAGCAAGCATTTAAGGTAGAAATTCACTTTCATTATTGGTTGAAGCATTCCGGTGAAAAATATAACGTTGTGATAAAAATAATCAGTTATATTTATATCTATCGATAGCAGTGTAAAAGGAGAACCATGAATTTTGCAACAGATCAAGGTGATACTTCGAGACAGCAAGTTAAATTTCTAGTTCTAAATATATTAACTCTATTGTAGACCGGCGGTGATATTTGTCCTGAGATAAAGTAAACAAGTTAAATTTATACTTCTAAATTATAAGACTTGTGACACTTGGACGCATACCCATCAAAACAGGATAATAGAACCATAAGCAGTGCTCCACTTGTGGAATAAAGGAAGTGGAGTATCCCAGGAAAATTTTCTTTTCAGTATACTCAACTTATAGACTGTTTAGAGAGGTAGAAGAGAGAATAGAACGTGTGTTATGAGACAACAATGCAGATCTTCATTGGTTCGTGCCCAAAATAAAACTTTAATTTTTTAAGCTAACTGCCATTGAACATCAGTTAGGTGATAATGCAAGGATACTATAGATATAGATATCAAGACATCAGCGAGCTCAAAAGACGATAGAGTTTCAGTCTTCTTCTAATCAAGTACTACTTATATATCTACATGTGCTTCTAATCCTATCTCTTACTCATGATCGTTGATAACTAACATCTCCTCTACGTGGAGTATGAGGTCAAACTCCTCAATCGAAGTTAAACTGTTGTCTTCGGATCAAGGAAGACGACCTCCTCAGCTTCCATCGAGGTTATTGACATAGACACATGATCATCAGTGGTTTGCTGCTGACGTCCTGACAGTTGATTCATCTCCAAGGCTCTCGCCAGTTCAGTAATATCTCAATTAAGTTTGGCTGAAATCAAACCCCACATGATCTCTCAGAGTAGGTTGTAGCATCCGTTCAGTTTTTTCTTATCAGCTCGAGTGTTTTTTGTAAAGACCATCAACTCCTAGACAGCCCAAGAGCTATGGACTGTCTTGGCCTCAACTGCGATTTTTGATCGTTTGTGCATTCTACACATGATAGACCTTTTGTAATCGCTGAACGTGTTGAGTGACTACATTGCGTAGTTCATTCAGAAGGTGCAAATCCTCCTTATGCCATACGTTGGACGTCCTTTGCCTTGACTTCTAGAGTTTCAATTCGATCCAACAAGGCTTTTATTGCTTTGAGAAATCTTCTCGCTGTAAGCAAGTCGTAGAGTCTTCAGAACTAGTAATGACTTGTAACACTGGTTCAGTTTCCAACTTCCATCGAACTATGCCCATCGTATTATTCATAGTGATGTCCGTAGTCTCCACAACTAAAAATACCGGATGGTGGCTAATTCCTTCTCTTGAGTCCAAGAGTGTTAAGAAGCTAGAGTGTTCCACTATGTCAACTTTGGCAGTCTCCTTGTTTCTCTTCCTTCGATTGTCAGATGACACTAAAACCCTCTAGGGTATGGTTCCCTATTATATTCTTGTATGAATATATACAAATGACAGTGCCACACAACACGATGTACCTTGAACATAGTGAACTTGTGCAAGTTCCGTTCTAGTATAGTGAAAATGTGTCACCTTTACTAGTAAAAACGTGTTAGTGATATACATATCAAATTTTATATCTATTTATCTTGAACATGCAGAACTTGTGCAAGCATGTTTTCTTGAGAAAATCCATAAGTTATATATCTATACTCATCTGGGGAGGCAACTTGTATGTAAGCTTAAAAACATAATAGAACCAATCAATCCTGTTAAAAAGCAACTATATATTAATATTTTAAATTTGGTTGAAAATAAAATATGTACTATTTAAATTTTTGATTGGAAGTCTAGTAAACTATCTACTTTTTTATAAGTAATTTTTTGATTATACTTCCTATACACATACAGATACTACGAAGTGTCAACTTGGTACTTCATTGTATCATAGTCTCGTCAAACTTCAAAGTGACTCCATCCGTCTTTGTTTATTTTAACCATATATAATACAACGAAATACATTACATGAGAAAGAACCTCTCCCTTCCTTTCCGGTTCTCACAATCGACGTAGACAATGTTAAGGCATAGCAAGAAAAGGATTAACGTAGCTCTCTCAGTAATAGAGGTCGAATGCTCCCCATGAAGAGGATGAGCGCGCTGCGCGCTTTTTTGGTCAGCCTCCCACAGCTGACTTTTGTGGGAGGAGCAGTTAAATCAGGAGTCTTTGAAGGAGGTCGATCAGGAAATCCTCCAGAAGTCTAAAGTGGGGGGCGTTTGTATGCATGCTTAGGGCTGGGAAGTCAGTGGGGAGGGATGGTATGATGGATTGGAGCAGAGTCCTACGGGGTATTTGGTAATTAACAGCACGAGAGCAATCAGCAGTCAGAGAGTGGCGTTCAAAGCACGCGATTGAGACAGTGGCATGCACCTTTTTCTTTTCACACGGTGAGACGTTGAACTCACTCACCCACTAATCGGATTTTCTGCTCAGTACTCAGCCACGAATTGTTCTTCCCTCGGATTCGTTGGGATTCGTGATATTTGTTCTCATCTTTATGTTTTCTGCCCTTGATGGAGTTTGTGATGGTTCTCCACGAATTTGAGGGGTTGGGTGCATGCAGCTTCGTAACGGGGATAACGGGGATTTTAGTTTTTCTCGGAATTCCGATATGCGTTTTGTGGATTGTATGCATTGAGGTGCTCTGATTATGGTCTGAGGTAACTGAGAGGATGGTGGGTTTAAAACTCTCAAGAATTGCAGCAGCCTGCGTCGGGAGGGACGAATCTGAGCTGAATGGGAAGAGGAGATTCATGGAGCCGCGGCTGGGGTATAGAGAATGGAATGGTTGTTGCAGTTGAGTCTGCCTGAGTTGAGGCCGCTACGAGGGAAGAAGAATCGTTTGGGAGTATCGGGCTTTAAGAAGTATGCAGCTAGGAAAATGTTTCAGTCCGCTCAAAACAACGGCATCATTAACACCTCCAATTGGGTCGCCGGCAAAGAGGGAAACAGATAAGAAGGTCGAGACAAGTGGAAGCCCTAGAGATGACAGGAAAGTGGAGAGGTTGTGTAATTGGCTCAAGAAACATGGTCATCACGACTGTAATTTGCGGCTGGAACGGTGGCCGCGGGGTAGCGATGCTCCAGGGTATGGAATGGTGGCTGGTCTTGGTGGAACCAACAGATCTGACGTCATTGTCCGTGTATCCAAAGAAGCCTTCATGACTGAGGAGGTCCTCTTCCTTTCATTTGCAGACTGCAACTTCCGTGTCAACATTCTAGAACAAGTACAAGGTCCTAGGTACCAACTGAATGGACTAGATTTATGCAACTAGTTGCTTACAGGCATCAGTGTCACCATTTCTATAGTCAGAAAATCTCATCTCTACAAGCTCACCAACGTAGAGTCCAAAAGATTGGCTGTTGGTTTTCTTAGCTTGCATAGCTAATTAAGCACCGTTTCCACGAGTTCAGAAGGGTCCTTTGTGGATAATGGTTCGGCAGAAAAAAGAGAGTTAATGAGAAAGTTAATCTCCAAAAATAGAACTGATGGTTTTGGGGCTTATCAGCTAAGTAATCACAGCAGAGAAGTTAGGAGTCAAAGTTTGTACCATTGTACTATCCAGTCATATGCTTGAGCTGAATTGCTAGATCTTTCTGGAACGGTGCAGACTGCTGCTAATTGTCCATATGTTGGCCCGATAGCCGACAGCGCGCAGTTGAGCCCTTGGCAAGCTATGTGCTTGCATTTACTCTGCGAACGAGCTAGGGGAGAAAAGAGTCCATGGTTCCCTTACATTGCACTGCTTCCATCGGAGCTGCAAATGGCGGGTGCCCATCCCATGCTTTGGCCTCAGGTATCCACACTAATAGAATATTTGCTTATGGGGCTTACAGAAGCTGTTGTGTGTAGTGTTAGCTTCTCTTTCACTTGGACACTGTTAATTGTCAGCCGTTTTGAAAGGGTTTCTAATAATTACAATAAGCGAAGTCTGTCGTGAGAAAGCTCGAGAGCACGGAATGGAAGGAAAGTGAAATTCACCTCGTTACTTGCTGGGAGGCCTCCTAAGTATACATGCACATGGAAGAAGTCGGTCCAGAGACTGCGGGTCTTAGTGTTACGCTCGGAACCTTTTTCGTTTTCTGACGTTTGACTTCCTCTGTGGAAGAGTACAGAGAATGCGAAGAGATTGGCTGGCAGGGTCCCCGATGCTGGACACTACTGAGCGGAGATTGCTAATATGCAGGTTAATCCCTGCCCCCGGGTCCCCTGTTATTGGTTATTTTTCTTGGAGTCTTGCAACCGTCAAAGTTGTCCCCATGACTTCATTTCCGTTCTCAGCTTGAAGAGAGGAGTGGGTCGATCCATACCTTCTGAACTTAAGATGAAATTTTTGTAGTCTTCAGGGAAGATCATGAAGCCATGCTTGCTGCTGGGGCCAGCAAATTGATGCCAGCTGGTCTTGGAAGTGGAGGCTTCATTACCGAGTCGTCTGTGCGGTGGGCAGCAGTCATTCTTCTCAGTCGTTCCTTCTCTCTTGACTTAGACGAGGCGGTGAGTGGAAGAATCTTCGTGAACAAGCAATCCATCTTAGAGGAATTCTAGACTTCATAGGCGTGGTGAATGAGGCCAGAATGAACTGTATTGCTAATATGGCGAGGAAATGCTCACATGATCCCAAAGTTCCCGTTCACTGTGCATGAACTTAGAATTCTGTTGGCAAAAGATTTATGATTAACCAGCTATTCCAGCGCCTCATGCAGAAAGATGTACTCACATTTTCAGCCTCTGCATGAACAGGTTCAGCGAGATTCTGGACCTTCCATTGCTCTAGTGCCATGGGCAGACATGCTGAACCACAGTAGTGCTGCGGGAAAAGAATCATGTCTTGTATACGACACGCAGACAAAAACTGCTGCACTTCGAGCCCACAAAGCTTACGAAGAAGGGGAGCAAGTTTATGATTCGTATGGGCCTAACTTGTCACCGTCTCAACTTCTCTTGGACTACGGCTTCGTCGACAAAGAAAATCGAAATTATGCAGTAGATCTACCGGCAAGTTTTCTCTTAGTCCTTTCACGAGAATTTCCTCACTGAAGAACAGTTTTCTGGATTTCATGTCAGTTTCACTTTCGCTTCTTGAAAGGTGGTAGTCATTTACAGTTGAACTATTTGATTTGAAGGAATACAAAACAAAAACTGCAACGTAGATAAACTGACAACTGCAGTCGTATCTACTTTTTACCAGGTACAATATCTAGGCCCTCTAAAGAGCAAGCGAAATGCTATGCTCTTGGAGACGGTTGGCTTACCATATGGTGCGTGCATGTGCTCCCTCTGTCCCAGCACGTTGTTTGGACTGTTAGCACTGGTTATCACTTTCTTCCTCCCCTTATTACAGCAATAGCCTCTCGGTTTTTGTTAGCGATGGTGATTACCTTCAGGATTTGGGGTGATGCAATTGTCGAACATGCCGAGTTTGCTCTCAGATGTAACTGACCTTTCTTTGCGGGTAAAGTAGGTGCGTGATCTGCTCTGGTTCATGTGGTTCATTATCTTCCAGTCGGACTGTAACTCGTGTTTTGCATGACCTGAGATGGATTACAAGAAGCCAAGGAGACCAACTGTCTGATGCCGTCGAATCGTCGTGTACAGGAGGAACAGTATTCACACTTACTCCAGAGGGTGTGAATGAGAATATCCTGGCCTGGACCCGAGCAGCGGTAGCGTCACACAAGGAGCTCGCAGATGCTGGATGGAGAGAAGATACAGCCACGAGTATGTGGCAGCATCATGGAGCATCGTCAGCGATGGCTCACTTTTCCAGAGCTATCAGTCGTGGAAATGAAGCAGAGGTTACTATCTTGATACTATATCCACCAGAACATGAGGATAAGTACATCTGCAACCTTGTCTGCATGGGTATTGACGCGTTGCTAGAAATCAGTTCCTGTAACACCCTAAA
Source organism: Asterella californica (assembly GCA_036924285.1). Lineage (NCBI taxonomy): Eukaryota > Viridiplantae > Streptophyta > Marchantiopsida > Marchantiales > Aytoniaceae > Asterella > Asterella californica. The sequence goes on along the minus strand of JAYKYS010000006.1, from coordinate 25,528,997 downwards.
TTTACCTGTTCTGTTTGAAGGTTTTGAGGAGAATCCTCTGGGCTTGTGAGGACCTTCTGAACCGCTATCCGACTAATCTGGACCACGATGTTGCCGCGCTGACTGCAAACGATGCCGATGGTTCCAAGGTGCGGAATGGGAATCTGTTGTATATGATGCTCCATCCTGTCAGGAAGTTTCGGGCTTTCAGTTCAGAACGTATTGATATTGTGAGACTTTGCTGAAGTGAAGAAACGTGGCACATAGTTTGAGTTCTCGCATTGACTCTTGTGTTCTCGAGTATCAGCTGTTTGACGCAGAAGCAGCGTATTGTGGTAGAACTGAGTACTAGTCCGTGCAAAGGAGAGGCCAACGTATACTGCATATTCACGTCTGTACTGGGCTTCTATCTTTTTAGCCAGTGCGTAAGAAACTCTACTGGAAGCTAACGTAACCCCAACCTGTTTGTCCTCAGGCAGTGCCACTACCGTGGGCAAGACAACAGGCTGTGAGGGCCATAATATCGGAGAAGATGGCCTTGTTAGGGGCTCGTCAACACCTTTGGGAGGCTCTGAAGAAGCTAAGATCTGGGATATCGATGCACCAACTGTATGGCTGATTAGTGAGCGTTTGGAATATGTGCACTGTCTGAGTAATTCAACCCTTGTAAGTCCGGGGTTTAATGAGATACAAGTTGCATCTGGACTTTAGGCGCTTCGAAACTGATGAATTGTTATTCTATTGTACTACTCAACCGCATGCAGTAAAGCTGAGTTCTGCTGTTGACTGTGAAGCTATTAGAGGGCATTGTTATGGGTGATGCGAACGTGGAGTCTAGATGACTGGTCAAATTGTACGAGTTTGCGGAACTCCTGAAAATCCTATAGGACAGCTGGTCATGGAGAGACGAAGGTTCTTTGTGCGATGCCACAAGGATTACGTTTCCGAAGGTACCGACTAGAGGTTCTGCTTACTGGTCTCTTCGCAGAGCATAAGAAGTACGTCTCTCGTTCTGTCTCATTGATGTGTTGGAGGGTATCTTCAGAGATGGAAAGGTAAGTAATGAGTGTCTTCAGATGCAAATACGTTCTCAGATTCTCAGATCATAACGTTCATGGTTAGGCTCGATCATTCTGAAATTGATATCGACGGAGTATTTCTGCCATTTTTGGCATTGTCGGAACTTTCCGTTCGGTCCATACGGTCCTCGTGTAGAAGCACGTCGGTTCCCAGAAGCCTAGACTTACCCAAGTCCAGACTAACAACATGTACTGGATGCTCAATGGAATAGCACATTTGCGACCTCAGTCCCAGAGGGAGTGAATTTGAAGTCGACTCGCCTTCCTATCTAGGAGGAACGCTCAAACCTGGTTTGCATGTGAGGACATGAAACTAGGGGCATGGTGGAAAATTCTCTTTCTAACCTCTTGATCTCCGGTTAGCCTTCAGCTATCAAACCGATACCCTAAACCAACTGCGCCACCACGCTTGCGACATTAGGGATTGAGTTATGCAAGTGAATAAAAGCTTGCAGCCTGAATCTCTCTCAAAACTCTCTGGCCTTTGGGTAGCTCTCAGCTATCGAATCTATGTTCTAACCAAGTTAGCACATAGCACCTGTCGGCACCTTGGTTGTTCCCGAGGCACTTACAGATAAAGTCATACAGGCTGAACAAAGTTAGCAGCAAGTGTGTGTGGCTTTTTCCATTCGGAATGTCAGGGAGCGCTTTCTTCCAGCTCATCGAGCTCTTTGATGTGGTATATGTTGGAGGCTATCTTCAGAGATGTGAATGTCAGTTATGAGTGTCTTCGGATGCAAATACATTCTCAGATTCTCAAAACTTACGGTGAGAGAGACTCGATATGCGGTTAACCCCTGCAACAGTTACGAGGGTCGTCGGATGCAAATACATTCTCAGATTTTCAAAACTTAGGGTAAGCGAGAATCGACATCCTGTAAACCCTCAACAATCAAATCGTTTCACTAACCAGTACACTAACTCGGTCAAACCGTTACACTAATCAGTTTATTAAACCAGTACACTAACCAACTGTCCGACCACCCTGGTTATTCCTAAGACGTTAAGGATATTATTATGCCGGCTGAGTAAAAGTTGGCAGCTTGTCGTGGAAACACGCAAAGCACCCGGAAGACGAATCTCATAAGGATTTGGCCTTTGACTTTGACGGTTCTTTGAGAGCAAAGACTCAATTTGGACTTCAGAAGGGAGAAATTTACAATCCCCAAAATTTGCGGTGAAGGCCAAGAAGGTTTTTCCGAGACGGTTTTTTTCGAGACGGTTTTTTCAGGCCTACATTCTCACATGGTAACCAGTACACTAACTCGGTACTTTTCGGTCAGCGAGACAGTTTTTTCCGAGACGGTTGTTTTCGGGCCTACATTCTCACATTGTAACTGCAGAGCAGGAGGAGTAAGTTTTCAGTGACCACTCGTTTGGATGTTGTCTCAATTCTGTCAGACTCCCGCAAAAGTGACACGAGTAAGGATTTTGCTGGCCTTGACGAGCAGAAGTAAAACCGTGACTACATGCCGGCCATGCATGCCTCATTTACAGCCGTCTGTGGCGTTGATCGAGTGCATAAATTAAACATTGTGCGTTATATAAGAAGCAAGCGTCTCCATTCTGTCTCGTGAATCTAGTTCCTACCTTGCTACCTTCCGTTTGACCAGAAGAGATGATGTCTGAGGACTTAGTTAAAGTAAAAGCTGGAAGGTGAAATTCTAGGTTTTGTACCTCCCATCTTTGAGTGGCACCGCCCCTTCTAAGCGTATCTAACATGCATCTGAAATCTCGGGCAGTAAATGATAATGCATATGGTCGGAGGAGAGATAGTCTACTACTAACTCGTCCGTGACTGCGTCCTTGATAGTAAAATATGGAGAAAGGGAGCCTTTACCTTTTCCGAAAGGCAAGCGTTAAAGAAATCTAAAGGAAGGAGCAGAAAAGGTCAACGAGTTTCGGCAAGGAGGTCCAACTTGGAAGGACAGTAAGGTCCTAATTCGAAGACAAGGACATAAATAATGGCTCACAAGCCCCTTACCATGTTTGATGACCACAATCCACAGCCGTCAGCCTCCAACTTTGGCAAGTTGCGTACTTCACATTCTCAAAGATTGCTAACATGCAAGGTCTGCTAGTTAACATTTTTCTCCACCCAGAGAACCTCGAAAGACGTTTACACGTAAAACTCGCACTTAGCACGCAAGTCCAGAACAGTACAAAAATGGAGAGTAAGAAAATGTGGCCACTCGGTTAGACTATTTTGATCCAAACAGAACCAAACTACTTGGTTCGTTGATATGTCAGGAGATGTTTGGAATTCATTCACAATCATTGGGTCGTAAGATAACATAGACAACTTCGCTCGTGGATATCGGACACGGGTTTTGAAAGTATGTAGGTAATGGTCGCAGAAGTCCGAAGTGTTGCTGAGGCTCTTCGTTGTAACCCAGGGATATTCCCTCACTTGCTCTGCTCGCCTGATTATCAACCAATAGCATCGTAACTAATATTTTGCCATGACGGTTCGTCAATCAGTTACATGTCATGAGTTTTGCTGCATATGTTATCTTGCTACAGCTCATAAACTTCATTGCAACTGTCGTAGGAACTGGCACCTCCTCTCTCTCAGGAATGATTCATCGTGGGAAGCAAATATGCGGCAGCTACTTACTGTCTATACGTTGAAACTGTCTCCTCTAAACAGAACATAAAGTGAAGGTGAACTGACGATAAGCAGAACTCAAGAATGCATCACAGTAACACGTTCTGTCGACGTTAATTTGCTCCAAACAGTGCAACACTACGGTAGCTAAGATTCTATGCCGCTGTCTTCATGAAAATTGTTACTGACCTACATAATGAGACGAATTTTACATGGCGAAAGACGATCAGGTGAAGTAGACTTATCCATTTCCTTTCGCCGGTGGGAAATCGTGCAGGCCTTCGCCTTCGCGTACTTGCTTACCCGAGCAGAGGGTAACGTTTCATATGTTCTCCTGGATCTCGTCGATATTCCCGTCAGTTCAGTAGTTGTTGCTGTGCATACTAACAGTAGTGTCTTGAACCACGAGAATGGAAAAAGGAATCGGATAATCTCTCCCCACCTGATCATCTCTCACGTAGGTTACAGTGGCTGAATAGTACCCTGCCTGACGACCACATATGCACGAACCGAACCTGGAACGGGGGCATATGTCGCGGTCATGAGTCCTACCATTTACTTGAGATATACTTGGCCACTGAACTGTAAACAGTGAAAGACGATCAGGTGAAGAAAACTTATCAAATTCCTTCCGCCGTTTTCGTGGTTCATGAACGGCTCCCGTAGTTACAAAGTAAAGGAAGCATGGAAGTTGCAAATGGTGTCCACCACCATAGTTTCCCGAGTGTCTTCTTTCCTCCAAGTATTATGCTGGACCATCGATCCTCGCCCTCCTTACATAATTCTGGATCCCCGACAGTGATAAAGTCACCTCCTACCTGATCATATCTCGCCAGATTTAAATAAATTTGCAGGATCTCGCTTCACTTGCAGGAGGAAGAAGATCATGCTACCTAGAGTTGAAGGGATACCAAGGCGTACTGCAGATGATGAATATAAAGAGCTGTGCTATGTATGTCGAGCTAGGTATGAACTGTAACTCAAAGTTCATGCACACGTCAACTGAAACCGGAACTACAGTTTTTACGCTAGTTATGTCAAGTCCTATGGTGAACGACGTGTTCCGCAAAGCAATTATGTTCGAAAAAATTGCTAGTTATTGAGTTTCCGAGACACTTACGTTCATATCATTCTTAGATCTGAAAGACCCTGTCGTCGCAGCACTGCTGGCCTTTGTGACCATGATCACCACTTGAAAACAGTTCAGTGACTTCTAGTGATCTGACCTGCACGAACTTCTCTACGCTGAGTTACTTGCAAGAGATGCAGAGAAGCTGAGACCCACGTCTGTGAAGATTTGTCTACATCTGGTTGACGCTTCTTGAAGAAAATACTGCAGCCAGAAGACTACATGCAGCTAGCATCGATATCATACTTCGCTCAGTCCACGTCAGAGGAGAGAAACCGTCGTTTCTGCCCATTCTCGGCTGTCGTCACTATTGTTACTTTCAAGAACACAAAAGGCTGTATCCCATGCACCAGTCGAGGCCTGAAGGAAAGAGTCCTAGTACTGTCCTACATGGAGGCACTAAAAAGATTTGATGTGCGATGGCTATACTTGTAACCACTCTGGACTCACCAGGAAGGGAGAAGTCATACATACAATTCAGGTAGCCGAGCTTGCACCTTCCTTCGCCCGTAAAATCAGATCGTCTTGAGGAAGGTTCCCTACAGTGATTTGTCACCTATGAGCCACCATGGTGCTATATCGAGGTATAGCTATATCTCGTGCTGCAGAATATAATCTAGCGTGCTGGAGTTCCAGACGTTGTGTGACTAAAGAGTCCCATCATTCGGCCTGAAACATCCGGATCCATGCTCATCACGCAGAACAGGGCAACGTGATGGAGCGAGGCAGGAAGACAATTTATAGGCCTTCAGAGAACTTCATCGCATTCTAAGTAAGGCCAGCGTTGTGCCTTCGACGTACGTAACGCGTACGATCTCAGAGCTGCGTCACACATCGACCAAACCAGCAATTGCAATAGCAAAGCAGCACCAGTTATTATTACGTCCTTTGCTTGTTACTCAGACTTGTGATAGTTCATCAGAAAGACCGGAATATATAACTAGTGATACAACTATGAGACTGATTGATATTCAGTCAAACAGTGCCCAAAATAGGTAGAAACCTTAACAGCTGTGCACAGGCCCAGACAATGTCTTTAACTTACCTACCTATAACAACTGGTTGGCCAAAATTCAAATGGGAGGCACTAGGACAGCTACAAGTGGTTGAGAAGCGAAGTCCTATCTGAGTAGAAGAATTTTACATCCGCTTTCCTCAGTGACTTCTGACCAGACGCATCGGGCGGAGTCAGTCGCTCGAAGCCGAGAGGTCAACATGAATCACATGTTCTCCTTGCGATGCAGCGCTAGCGTGAATGGATCCTTCACCTTACCATTCTTCACCTGGCTGCACGTTAAAGAGAACGCCGCAGTAAGGACGGAGAAGTAAGTCAAACAGTACACTTGATCTTGTTCGCCATCAGATGTATACCACACTCCGTTTTCATCAACACTTGCATGCATTATATAAAATTTGCCACTTTCGTGGCGAATTTTATACCACAGTCGTTTACTCTCTCCACACTCAACCTTCAGCCTCCAGGTGAGGTGATCTAGACATGGAGGGCCGCACGGAGGGAAGCAAGATTCTGCACATGCCCCGCGGGGCGCGGTTCTGATGACGCTTTGATGATGTGATGTCTGCGTACAGACGCCCCGTCTGGCGCACGAATCTCTGGCGCACGGTTCCTTCTGCCATTGCCGGACAGTCTGTCCGTATATTTTGAACTCTCCATGTTTTGAATGCAACTTTTCTCTCTGCCTTGGCTCCCCGCCGCCCCGCCTCTTGACTGCCCGCTACGCCTGACCGCCCTCCCCGTCCACCGTCCCTCGCAATCCAACGGTATGCGGTAGCCAGACTTATACAGACTACGGTAGTAGCGATGTACAGTACACTACGTCTTGGTTTCGAATCTTCTGTAGTCCTCTACTCTACTGCCCAGAAGGCACTTTTATATTCGCAGCTTGCTCCAAAGCAACCTGAGGGTTCTAGACTAGAAAGCAAACAGACTATCGCCTTACATAACATTAATGTTATCAGGTGAAATCTAAGGTCCAGATCAACGCGAAACGGCCCAACCTATGGAACCAGTGGATAACAGAAGTTGTTTTGGGACTGCTCGTTGAGGCGATAAATACACTGCATGGGAAGCCCAGAATGCGTGAGAGCGCTCGTAGTGCTCTCCAGCAACCACCACGAGCAGTTAGTCAGTAGTAGTACTATATATAACCCCCTTTCGAGTTTCGTTTCGGGGCCGGCACTCATCATCATAATGTTCATCCTCCCCTTGACTTTTCAGCTGTTGAGTTAGTTTGAAAAATAATCTTTGCATGGTGATGGCTGAGATCATCGTCGCTCGATCGCATGCATTCTTCTTAAAAAATCCGATAGCCTTCTTACAGTGCTCGGGGTAAAAAGTTTTGAAAACCGGAAATTATCCGACGGCAATGAACGGGAACCGGTTTTTCTCAATCCATTTTTAATCTTCCCGGATTTTAACAGATAACTTGTCGTTTTGTAAAACTTAAACCTGCAAAAAATCCGGCTGGACATCATTTCAACCCGACTATTTTGAGTTCCATCCGGTTGAAAATACAAAGAATTCCGGTTAGCCCCGAGCGCTGCCTTCTTATGACATCCGGACGCTCAGTATTATGATCTCGTCGAGAAGCATCGTCAACAAGGCGAGTATGAAATCGTGGGTTCTTTAAGCTGATCGTACTTGTCAGTAAGACGAATGTCGATAGATATCAGCATTTTAGCTCAAGGAGGAAACTCCAGGACGAGTGTAAGTACTCAATTTTTTCCTTCTTACTCCGTTTGGTAACCGTGTCCGGAGAAACTTGCTCTGTTCTTATTGCACGAAATAAAATGTTTCGCAACCTCTCGCTTCAAAGGGAAACTGTGTTCGAAGAAACTTCGCATCTTAGTTTTCTCCATTTCATAAAGAATCCGAGTAAGTTGTACGCTCGTGACGATCGACTCTTTCCTTCTGCTGCTCCGTCCCTATCATTGCGTCCTGTAGGACTGAGATGTTTGCGGTCCTTTCTGACAAAGGACCAATGCAGAGGCTTTTTACTGACACATTAGTATTAATGTTGGTTGGATTGCACGTTGTGGACACCACCTTGTGGACTAGCGAAAGCCTGAACCGTCAGTAGATCCCCAGATACATGTGTACTACAACATTTCTCGATGACACCGCCGTACCGTCAAGTAATAGTTGAAGGGCTCTTTACTAAAACCAGGATCGATTCCTATCTGAAGATCGGTTTTTCCCAGATCTGAAGTTACACCATCCTGTTTTGAACTTACTTGTTCTACGTAGGTAAGAGCATCTCCACCCCTATAGCGATAAAGACCTCGTTATCTCCATTTTACAGATTAAGAGTGAAGGATCTTTACCTTTAAGGGGGAAAATTTCCCACCACTTTCCTTAAATGGCTCCATAAAGAGTACCCCAAAACTGTTCAAAAGTACCCAAAATGGTTCCTCAAACGGTCTGATTCGGGGTTAAGGAGTCGTTTTTGGAATCATTAAGTTTGGGAAGCACAGTAGCTGTGAAGGAGTGCTGTAAATGATATTACATATCAGGGGTGTCAAAGTCAAGAGGAAATATTCTTGAACGAGAGAGAAAAAAAACCAGTAATTTCTGAGCGAGAAACTTTGTGTATAACCGCCGTGTATTCTCGGTCGTCTTTGGAAATAGGCACTATGATTTTTGTATTAATTAATTTTTAGTTCTTACCCTGAGAATAAGTAGTTAGAGAAGTAGATTCACCACTGAAGAAAAAAACAGATTAATAGAGTGAAAAATTGTTAAAAATATTCCCCTGTTGTTTTCTGCGGGCACCTCCGGCCGCAGTCGTAACTCCCTCCCGCGGGTCTCGAATCTTCAAAAAAGGTTCCAACTTGGACACCCTTATTAGTATAAAGATAAGGTGAGAAGTTTCTCCCATAAACCCCGAATATAAGTATAAAAGCAAGAAAGAGAATATGTCTTTTTTCCTCGTACTGTTATTTGAGTCTGAAAAGAAACTTCTGTTCTGTTCCAAGAAACCCCAAAATTTTCATCTTAACACTTGATACACTGTAGTTGCTTTGAGGTGAATCATAACTTGTAAAGTTTGGTGAATAGCTTTAACTTGATTCTTTTTTTATAGATTCTAAGTTGGGATCAAATCATAATGGTTAAATTTCTCAGTTCTCTAAGAACAAACTCACAAAAAATATAGTGTCATCTGGATCACCGGAGCACTTGTAGTCATACGCGAGCATTAACTGGTTAGGTGAGCATTTAAAGACATGCGGTGGAGATGCTCTAATGATATTTTCAGAATATAGCGTTATATTGTGTATCATGTGGTTATGGAATGTTCATACCAAGAACATGTCTTTTATTTTTCAAATGTGTAAATAAAAATTTTGGAAATAAAGATTCTAAACATATTTGTAACTCAAGAAATTGTAATTATGCATTCAAATGATTAGACATCAAATTCTTTACAGAATTTTCGCTATCCCCACTAAAAGATCACACAGACGGCTGCAATGAAAAACTCAAAATACAAGGTCCGGTATGTTTTTCTTTCTATAAAGAAAGTCCGAAACAAAGGTAAATCTAGAATCACATGAGTCTATAACCTGACTTTCTTCTGAGCTTTTTCAAACGGGCACACACCCCAAAATCATGCTTAGCGTTTTCCAGTTCCCAAAGAAAATCTCTACATGATTTATGTTAGTGTCAGTAACATTCTGCATTTTGAGTACAAAGTTGTTGATTTTCAACTAAATTTATCATTTGAAAAGGAATTATAGAAAAAATAACCTCTTGGGTAATATTGGGTATGTATTTTCTTTAAAACCGAAAATCCAACCACATCAACTTAACATAGACATCAGGAAAACTATACCTAGGATCGATGATATCTGATCCACCAAATGAAATTTCAAGTTTTTGTAAATGCTATGGACGTGACGGGGAGATTTATGCAGAGCTCCTCTAGTGGAGAACATGAATGGTCTTGGTTTTGTAAGACATCCTCACCGCATGTCTTTAAAGACTATCCTAACCAGTTGATGGAAAAGTTTTCCACCATTTATCTTTATTAGAGTTTTTGATTTAAAGTATTCCCTAAAAGTTACAACGCTTCTCTAACTTAAATATTCTAATAACGATTCTTTAACCTAAAGTCAAACCGTTATAAGAATCAGTTGTGGTACATTTGAATAGGTTTGAGTTTCTAATCATCTAATGCACGTTAAAGATTCATTTAAGAATTGCCATAGGAAAAATTCACTTTTAAAGATAAATACATCTTTAGATGAAGATGCTCTATTCTTAATATCTAAAATAGAGATTAAAAAGTCTTTATCGCTACACGGGTGGAGATGCTCTAAAGACACCCAAGTTTAAATCCTTCCTTATTGCTTTCTTGTGCAGTTTGAACTCTTTTAGTACACACTCTTATCCTGATCAAGTTGGCACTTGTAAAGCAACGGTTCTTTAGTTCCACGATGAGTTCGCCCGTCAATCCCCTTGCTGTCTTGCTGTAGTAAAGTGTAGACATGGTAGTCTGCTCTGATTGATTATGGGAATGGCATGGTTTGCAACTCTTATGAAACTGGATTACCAAAACTTACAGGTAATCGGGAAATCTCTAGAAATTTTTCTATCACACGTTCATTGAGTTGATTGTGTTTGATGACATCTCTCTTAAGGATGTATTGATTATCACATCTCTAATTAACTATCGATTGTGAAACAAATCACTTTGTTATGTAATCACATGTCGAACTGCACGCATCAGCTTTCTGAGAATATATCATCTGACGTGTATTTTATATTGAAATGATTTGAATTCCTGAGATATTTAGCACAATCAAAGATAGTAAAATGATGAATGATATGACAAAAGAAACTGGTTTTAGTCAATCGAAGGTATGATCAAGTAATAAGACAAGTCAAAACTAAAATCTTCGGTAAATATTCTAGGTCCACGCATAAATGTTACGACTTCAGCCTCGTGGTCGTGAATGTTTACTGTGGGTATTTCCAAAAGTGTTTGTAGGAAAACACCACAGGAATCTTTTATTGACCTTTATCCGATTCTACTATGAGCTTCGATCGTACGAAAGTTTAAAACTCAAAGAATTTACTTTAATTTATTTTAAAATAAAAATAAACAAAGCGCTACACATGCAATGACATTGCGAGGGCTATGCGTTTGCAAGACCTCATAATCCTAGAACGTGAAATCTGTAAAGATGAATCTTAAAAGTGAAATCCATCTCACCTCACGAGTCTTAGAAGGTGATATATGTGAAGGTGTAATTCTAGAGATGTGGAGAAATGTTTAAAAAATGATGAAAATTAATATAGTCTTCGAAAACCATGATAAAATTATCTTTGGAAAATGAAAGAAGTAGTTTATAATTTTATGTAAGTCACAATAGACATCTTTCAACATGTCTTCCTATATTGATAGTAACATGTCTGCATTTTTTATGCAAATATATATTTGTGAATCTTCAGATCATTTTGAGGATAGTGATTCTAAGATTATCTTCTGATGTATGATAATGTAGAAGTTTATGAGTCTTTGGACTATTCGAAGGTAGTGATCATGTGCAACTGCAAAAAAGAATATTTAAAATGTTGTGGAGGTTAAAAAGGATAATTATCTGAGATACTATACGTTTTGTACACCGTACGAAACGCTTACCAGCTCGTATACAATATTCATTGGGAGGTATAGAAGCGGTCAAGTCCACAGAGATAAAGATAAGTTTTATCAAGACTAGCAGAATCCTAGCCAACTTATTCAGTAGTGTTACCGGTCATCTAGATTGTCAGGTCACATGTTAAATGATAAGGGTAGAATCGGTAGATACAAGAAAGTCATTTCCGTTCATTTGGAATCTATTTGCAGATAATTTCAGTGAGCAAATTCAAATCTGTCAGGTTTGACTCCAGATGTTGAAAGTCAAGAGGTAGCCAATGGTTGCCTTTGACGGTGCACTATCATAGCCAGCGTTAACTCCGCGCCTGTTTCATTCTTTGCAGATGATCTTTCGGATTTTCCTTCGTCGTCATGATATGGATAACGCTGTCGTAAGATGTTCTTGTGAAGATCATAAACCATTTCCGCTTTTCCCTTTGTACTTTTCAGTGGCATATATTAGATAAACCATCGATCTTTTTGGGGCCCATATACAACTGTTTAGTAGAGAAAATTGATAAACTATTGCTTAGACTCAGTTCAGGTCCGGAAATTGATATACCACTGGTTAAGTTCGGTTCAGGTTCCGAGAAGCCACTGTTTTAAATTGTTAAAACCCACTGTTTATGCCACTGTTTAGGCTCGGTTTAGACACTAACCTACATTGATAACAGATAAATTAATATTAAAAAAGGAGCAAACATGGTTCATGTTGCGAGAATCTATGAAGAGAGTGGTTTATGTATATAGACCGTTATCCCGGGGCTTTGTAGTACTTAACATACAATTACCTGATATAAATACGTGCATACTTGCGTCTTGATTGGTAGAGATAATGACCACGATAACCATAAAAGGCATACAGTAGTGGAACAATTCTTTAGCGATGTATGTCCTTTAGTGTGTCCTCTGCTGTACTCTATATTTACTGTGGAGTCAGTGTAGACTCGTGGTCAGTCCTCTTGGTAAGATACATTGTACAGCAAAAGGCTTATAGGAACAGCTAAATCACAGCACATGGCTCAGCCTGTTCCGGTGAGTGAATCTTTGGTCACAGAAAGGATATGATTCTGTTGTATGTGGAAGGAACTGTTACTCGCCATGTTGCTATTCCACCCGTATGTGTGCACTCTGCTTATCATGATTATTTAGAATTTCAGATCGATGCTTCCTATGCATGTGGTGGTGCAAATAGCAAATGTCCATACATAAAGTCAGTCGACCATAACAGTTGCCTTACTGAGTTCAAGGCTGGAATCAGTTAACACGAGCTTACGTACGCTGGCTATCGGCGATTGAAGAGGACACGGCTTAGGCCAAGAGAAATGCCTTTCGGAAAGAGCAGGCACTTGTAGACTTGATTTCGTTGCAAACTAGGAAACATGTACTAGTTGGCCGATGTTTAGCAATGAATTAGAGTACGACATAAACAGTTTCCAGTTTGCAAATCTATTAAAACTGATGGTAGACTCTAGAACTGTTGATAGAGCAACGGTGAGAAGGTAGAAGTTAGTAAATATAGCAGCATAAACTATCAAATGAAGTGCTCAAAGCTAGATTTCCATTTGACACTGTCGGGTAGTGGACGACGTTGAAAGCATTCTAACTGAGACACACTTTCTCACTGTCAGACATGGCCGACGAGATTCTCCAGTTCTTCCGGACACCTCCATCACTTTCTTCGGACTCTGCAAGTTTATGAAAACATTGCTGAAAATCCTCTCAGTAAAAGAACAAGAACATTTCCAGAGCAACCTTTAGTATCATTGTAATGATGATTATAATCGATTGTATACCAAGTTATGTAGCTTACGATTGATAGTGTAGGAAGTCTCTGGATGACATAAATCGACGGCTTGTAGCTGTTTGGGGAAGTTCTGGAATCATTCGGACCCTATGCTTCAGGGTGCCCTGAAGCATGGAGCATGGGAGAAGTTTGCTGCACGTTTTCCCTACTGTTCCAGAAGTAATCATTGCCGATGTCTTCGCAGCAGTTCCAACTTCCAAGTCTCCAAAATTTTTCAAAAACCATCATACAAACAAGGCTTAACTTTCCAGCAAGTAGACGAAAATCCCGTATGGACGTATATCTCTCCTCACACAAAGGCGTCCAGAAGCTTGGTAGCCATAGCCACCAAGTCGAGAGCGAAATCGTTTTCTCGATGCTTTCTGCGTCCTTGTGACATTCGACAAGGACTATTCACCACCTCAGTCCGTGGTCAAGTACGTACTATGTACCAGGATCCAATACATTAGGTACCTGTACAAGTATGCCACTTCAAAACGTGAGATTGCGTGATTACGCACTGCCGTTGACTAATTATGTTTGCAAACTCGATATATTCGAGTTGACGATCAGGTGGAAATATCTCAGTCAAAGTTTGTCATTCTCATACTGCGAGGAGATAGACCACAGCACACAATGACGCTCCCAATCATTAACTGGTCTACGTAGTTGTTGCTGTGAGCTCGATCGTCAGCAAAAGATTCACCTTTTCATCACCAAATACCTACGAAATATCCTGATCATGGAGAACGCTTTTGCTATTCTCGGGCCATTGAAATTTAGAGCCAGAAACCCTGGAAGCGACCTATACACTACCTGACGAACAACCGACCCCTAAAAGTAGGGAGGTCCATCATCCATGGCCTCTCTGTGAACTAAAGGCAGAAGCCGCAGACCCGTCAAATCCCGTTGCATGCTCAAAGAACTCGGACGTAGGGTAACGTGAAGGAGGGCTGTCACTTCTCGCTGCGGTAGCATCCGACCTCGAAAACTCGCTACTGTACCTAGAGTGGCAGGGCCCCTAGGAGATTCCGACGAGCCGGTCAGTTCTTCACGCGTGACTTCTCATGAAGAGGCACAAACCGGTCTGACCTTTAGGCTTGTCGCGCGTGACTCTCAAGCCGCGTCATGTGTACTAGCGAATGGGGACACTCTACGCTCGTCTGACAGTCCACTTGGGACTTCAGAAACTCCCTCGAGACCGTCTTGAGGCTGGAGTGCGACGAGACGGCCGGATCTCAGGCGTACAGAAACATAGGCGTGCGTTTCTCACTTGCTATGCCCGATCGAGTTTGTTTGCTTGTTTTTGTTTATTGTTTTATTGATAATAAAACCAGTTAATTTTGCGAATTTCGTCTATCGTTTATTACTTTCGACCGTGCATGCCTAAAAAGGAGCGTGATTAAATTCTTTGTGATTCAAATCATTGCAACAAGAAAATACATGTCCAACAATACATGCTCGGAAAGTTAGTAAGTGGAGTAAGACATCGTAAAGTAATTGGTTTTACAGTAGATAATCAATCAGGTATGTGATCAAGCAATACGAGAGGTGTACTCATGCTAATCAAACATATTAAGGGTGTGATCAAGAAAATTTCTTTCTGTCCACTTAGTTAAATACTTGGCATGAAAGATTGTGCTTCCCTCTATTCTACATTGGTACTTAAATAACGGAGGAATATTGTAAAAAGCCGTAATGTCTTCACGCATAGCCTTATCCAGCATGAAGTTGTGTTTCTCTTTTTGAAGGACAATGACAATGTTTTAGAAGGAGGAAAGAAAATTATCAAATAATTTCTAGTTGAGTGCGGTGCGTTTTGTAGAATCGTTGGGAGAAAGATGTAAGTGCAATAACGTTTAAAGATCAAATATAAATCCACAAGATCAAATCCTCTTAGACTCACAACCGACTTGGAGTATGCTGACCTCTTCGAGGAATATGTAGGGCACCAGGTTACCTAAGGAGACACTAGATATCTTTTAAACATACCATGAATGCGAGACGCTTCCATCTATCCCTGTACTAGTGCAATCACCTAGTGTGGATGTTAGAGGGAGGTTATCACCGGATTTCAAAATGGACCTTAGGTAAAAAGACTAACTCCTCTTTGGAATGTCGAGAGAGTTATGACACGTCCTCATCTACTTCTGTACTAATGCAATCACCTGGTGTGGATGCTAGAAGAAAGTTATCGTCAGATCTTGAAATGGATTTTATATTAGAAGACTGACTCTCCTTCGGGGTGTCGAGATAATTAATATAAATTCAGTTTACGATTCTCTAAGTCTTGGGGTAACGAGATGGCATCAAAGATACTTCAAATCGGTATAAATACTTCAAAAGTATAGATTTCATCATGTGATATACTTAGAAAAAATCAAATCGATCTGATACCTGAAAAGACACTTATGACATTTTGAAGTTAAAAGAGATTAGAGAATGACTATGATGATAACTCAAACTCTGAATGTGAGAACGAGGTGATCCAAGTGGTTAGAGATAGTCAGATGGAATTATTTCTGATGGAAGTGTCAAAAATTGACGGTATAATCGACTCGATAGCTATACATATGAATCTGCGAAAACATGTCAATAAAACATGTTGATAAATGTTGAATTTTTATTAGAGATTTATTTTTCGGTCACGACTTGTCTAAAGTATCATTTTATATCTGTTAAGTGATTTAAGAGGAAATATACAAAGTCAATGTCAGTTCTCTCTCTGACCCTTTGCTGCACAAAGTTAGATGCCACAGAGTCTGCCTCGAACTTTACAGAGCACAAGGTAACTGCTCGAGGAGTCCCTTTGCAGTAAGCCTTCTTTTCCCACCGCCGACGTTTGTGCACCTTCTGCAGGCTCTGACAATTGAGGCTTATGGATTTTTACCCGAATCCTGTTTCGGTTTGACGTGGTAAGGTTTGAGACCCTACTATACTTCGGCAGACAAAGATGAGGCTTGAGACTCCAATGAATCATGAACTGTTGAGAGCATGCGGGTATAACTTTTCTCTATGGTGATGTACACCTATCGACGACACCGTTCTCTATAAGAAATTTGGGGAATTACACAGGTGACAGGAAAACTGGTGAAGGGACCTGGATGTATAGAGTCTCATTTAAGTCCTACCAGCAACTGTAGACAGTCTCCTTTAAACGGTTCGACACGATCACTGCTAGAGCGCTTAGAGATCGGCTGCTATACCAAGGTCAAATCCCCTTGTCTCACGACTTCACAATTCTTCTTATTAGACTGTCATGTGCTCATTTGCGAGAACCACCTCAATTTTGTTTCGTCCAGAACTGGAAGTTCAAGTATGATAGTTTAAATTTTCGTATTTCACAGACCTGACAAGACTCAGCTTACAAAAGTTCGAGTCTTATACAAAGTTCACGTACATTAGGTTCTATTCTGCGTATGGACACTACTGACTGAGGGAGAAGTACCAAGGCTTTCCGATGGTCTCTCTTTGCTGAGGATTTACTCACTGCATAATATATCTTCACACAGGTGTATCATGTCCTTCCAACAGTCAATGAGGTGTAGTACGTTGCCAAAAGACCTCTTAAGTGGCTGAACGGTCAGGGAAGAATGTAGAACCAAGATGAGAATATCAATACAGGGAGGAGTAACTATGAACAGATTTTTCGGCAAGTGTACTGGTTTGGGAATGTCCCAAATTTCAACGCTAAACTTTTACTATTCATAATCTATTACACTGATTCGGGCAGGCGTTCCCGGATCACTCTACAAGATGTTGACGTAGGATTCGTTTCAGAGCACTTATAAGGGCTTTAGGTTTATAGATGACTCCCACTCTTTCGTCTATAATTGAAGTAACCTCCATCTGCAGAACAGCAAGGCCAAATAGTTTCACACCCAGTAAGTAAATGTTTTCCCCAAAGTCCCAGACATCAACCTTAACGGTGACTACGTTTTTTCAGAGAGTTAAACCCATCCGCTTCAATCTGAAAGCGGATATTTGGATTTCCTACTTAGGGAAAAGGAAACCACCTACGCTTCTCAGAGCACATGTCAACATTCTTGTACTTATAAACAAGCCAATGAACATTTATTTACATACCACGTTGCTAATGTTCATTGCGGTAAGCTTGTCATAGTCGACTGCTATCTCCCCCGCCCTTGGCACCAAGACCACGTTCACATATTGACTTGCCTGAAACCCGAAAAACAAATAACCGAAGGAGACAATTCCAAATCAAAATCACGGGGCAGAGAGTCTAGGAAAGTACATGAGCGCAGCCTGGCTAATTTGCACGTACTTGTGGTGGAATCACCAAGGGTCTCGTGACAGTGGCAAAACCTTACCGGATACTGGAGAAGATGCTGTGGATCGTTGCAGTACTTGCGATTGAGAGCATTACAAACTGATACTACAAAATCCGACGCAGACATGCCTGAAGTCTCTCTATCGTGTGAGCCATTGATGATGAGTATCTGTGATATCCAAGAAGATGGTAAACAATGAAAGTACGCCCACACCAGTCCAGTCAGGCTTCTGACAACACTGCAGTTCACTGGACGTCTAACTGAATCTAAGGCTCAAATTATGCTTCGTGGGCCAGATAAAACAAGGTCGAGAAACAATCTCTGCCGAGAATGTTTTATGAGAGATGTTTTCTCTGGAAACTCCATCTTTTCAGTAGACGAGTATCTCACTTGCAGCTTCATACTTGTGCAAGTCTAACAGTCAGATCTCAATGGGGGAACGATATCATGCAACCCTTCGAGCAGTTGTCCCTTCATTTCAAAACAAGTAGAATTACGTATACATGGTAAATATCGGGCAAATCAACTCCCTATACTGTTGCTTCATACCTTTGGACATGTGCGTCTTGCAACCGTTTCTCCAACTCCGCGCAGCACCTGTAAACCACACAGTAAACTAGTGTTAAGGTGTACAAACCTAAAATAGAAGGAACCACTGAATCTAGGTAACTGTTGCTAGTCATGATCGAGCGTATTCGAACAAATATTGACGCGAAGCAGGGTTTAGAGAGGAAACCTGCGAGACAACTGTCCGAGAAGTGAACAAGAGTGAAGTAACGTACCAGGGAGGGGCAGATAGATGTGTAAAGCGAACCCATTCCATACACGATAGCGTCCACCTGACGAAGCTGCTCTAATACTGCAGTGTTAACAACAGGAAAGACCTGCAAAAGAAATAAGTAGGTTTACGAATCTGCGAGGTCGGAGGGAAGCCCGTAGTACGGTTGGTTAAGGGAGACAGTCAGGATATGGTTCAGCACAGGGTATGAATTGCCAAGTTTAGTTCCAAATATCCTAGATCAAAGTCGTGACTTCATCCGTTTGTTTAAGTTCATTTTACGAAGATAGTATCATACATGACAATCCCCACCTTCCTTGTGTATTGTTCTTACTTAACTTAAGACTCACACTATGCAGATTCACCCGGGAAATAACACAAACAGCTTGATAGTTTCTATCTTCAAGCGAGTTGGTATCTGCACCATTCTGTTTTCTTGACTGTACGGTTACGAACTTCCGAGCCACTTCAAAGTTTGGGGCCAATTCTTGAGGAGGAAGGATTTTAGCCCAAGGATTGAGATATTGGGTTGTGTGTCAAACATTGTATCGCCGGCTCACTAGTGCAGACACTAGGTTCCAGGTCAGACATACGGTTACGTATGAGGGAGAACAATAACAATATCCTTAAAATTTAAGACGAAGAATCTGTTAGTCATTAGACCATTTCCATCGCATGAGCAGCGGAGTCTAGAATATAAACTCCGAACTATTTTCTCCATGATAAAAGCTAAAGTCCATTCTTGATATCCAACTTAAAAGCCACTGGAGAACTGCAACGCGAGAAAACTGAGTTTTAGTTGGAACGCTCAGTGTTACTTAAGGGTTTACAAAAGCGTCCACTTGAGTTGGGTGCTTCGTCATTTCCGGTATTACCTGAGTCAGAGGGCAGGATATAACCGACGAGAAAACTCCGAGATTTTAGAGAAATATGAACCCGACGAGCTTTTGGAACTTTGAGGCCCAATTCAAGTGAGGAGCACACGTATGGTTACACTGACATGGACCTCTTCACAAACTTCCGATATTTCCATATCCCACACAGAAAGACTAGAAATAAAAGCACTCTTGTGTATGAGAACCCAAAGAAGTTACAGATTGTTGGACATGCCTGGAGAGGGTGCGGACCTACGGACATTACTACACCTTAACCGATAATCCGATCCAACCGTTACAAAGAGCTAAGCTGGAGATTCACGTTACAGATGAACTTACCTCGTGCAAGAGGTTGGTGCCCTCGCTGGACATATAAAAGATACGTTTAATTGGAGACGGGAGTGCGCTTGAGGTGTGTTTCATCTGCACAATGAGAATGCAACGGTGTGAATACAGTATTGGTGGTTAAATAAGTGGGTTTTAAGGCGGGAACAGTTAAAAGTGAGTAAACTAAAGCAGAAAGGCTTCAATGCAATTCATCATTACACAGGACTTTACTTTCGCAGTATGTTCAAACCTGTGTATGACTACACAAGATTTCACACTCTAAGACCGTATGTGCGTTAATGTATGAACCATAAGTGCTTAAAATACTTTAACGATACATTGGGTGCTGGACCTATGCACTGGAATCAAGGCCACCCTTTCAAGCATGAAAATCCACTAACCTTGTTCACAGAGTGTGAGATCACACCGTTGGTGTCCTTGCTAATTGGGTGGGAAATCTCGTTCTGCCCTTTAATGATTGTCCCGTTCTGAACGCAACGGGTGAAGTAGGAGTTTTAAATCGGAAACAGAAGCGACGACAAAACGAAAACTAACGCACAGAATGACCCTGTAATACAAAACGAAGGCCTAATCACAACTCGTAACTCTAACCTCCATCTGCACTCCAATGAAAGAACACAATCAGGCCGACTCAACTGAGCACAACCTGATAAGTACTCACATGCAGCTCTGAACCAAGCGTAAGGCGGTCGTTTGTGCAGATAGCAGGGAGGACAAGGCTGTCAGTTGGGCACTGGCAAACACGGGAGTACAGAAAGATTGCGGCATCTAATGATTGTAAGAAGATACGAGCTCCGGCGAAGAAAAAGTTGCCTATGCTGCACACCAACAATCGGGTGTTATTTTGCTTCTCAAATGAACTCGAGTAGGAAAGTCGGGGAGTGCCGTCCATAACTGCTCGGTCCCAACTATTCCCACTGTCGGTAAGGGGTGAACAGCAGAACCGATTTTATCCTTCCGAAGATGGACAAATTCTATTTGCAGGGAATCGAGAATTGTAAATTTAGGGTGGATAAGCCAGCTCTACTTCGCCGTAGTTATGATACTCAGCTATATTGTCTAAGGGATGGTCAAGAGGTTCGCCGGTTTAGGGGTGCCATATATGGTATGTATTGAATCTGGGTCTGGGTCAGTTCCCACTTCCGACAGCAGTGCAATGGATACTGGAGTAGGTTCAACCGAAGCTGCATCTCTGAGTTGAAAGAACCTAAGGGCTGTTTCTGTGAGGTAGACAGATCTCTCAGACCATGACTGACGTCCGTAAGTGAAGAGAAGTATACCTCCCATTGCGAAACTTAAACCTTGCGGAGGGATGTCGAAGAATCTGCACAGGCAATATCCGGTACGTGACTAAGGGGTATGGAGAAAACCTTTCACACTCCCTGACAACTTACAAAAGGACTTCTGGGAAAAAGGACCCTCGTTCAAGAAGTGTGAACTTATTGGCTAATACAAAGAATAATATAACAGCACCTGAGTCTGAAAGTGTACGAGAAAAGCGCGGATTGTTTCCCTGTAAGGTCCTGAAACGCCTTGCCAAAGGGCATGCTCGCCCTCCACAATCTCATACCTACAGGGGAATAAAAGTTTTGCCTCAGCGATCATGGGCAACCTGACATCGCAGTCCGAGAAGGAGGTGCCCAGAGGAGCAATCACATTAACCTCTCCCACTGGGAATAACTGGGAATAACAAGAGAACGAGTACACTTGACAATGACCTTGGTACCAACAAAGCAGATTTAATGGACAGTCTCTTTGACGGCACCGCACGGTAATTAGTACTCAGCCGGAAGGTGGTCCATGAAATCGTTGGGACCCTTACAGAAAATACCGAGGAGACGTCACTACATAGACAGATAGGGAACAGAACTTGAAAAACAGAAAATACCACTCGGCTTTTGCTTCACCCTCGTTCAACGACAGTCGGTGGCCAAGCAGCCTTTTCACAGCCATTGCTTCAGCGGTGCTTTCATCGGATAGTCGCAAGCACCTGGACCGAATGTCACCCACGGCCGGACCGCCTACATTCATGGCAGTTAAAATGGAATGAGTCTCACAGGTGGCAGATTCTAAGTGTAATTGTCACGAGATGGAAGCCAGTTGAACAGGAACCCAGTCACCAACGACTAAAATGCCGCTGAAAAGTCAGAGAAAGGAAAGACCATCGTACCAAGGACACGAACGATCTCCGATGTACTTCCTCCATCGTCTGATACAGGAAGCACATGCGCTACTCGAGTAGTAAACTTCTTCAGCTCTTCAACCACACCATTGAAGGCTGTTCCTCCTGCACAATTCAGTGTTACTCGATAAAAAACACTCTTAAGCCATAATTCGACCCGTTCAGCCCGTCAGCTCAGCGAGTCACGGACTGAGCCCAGACGGAAAAAGTGCAGGTAGAATGCTCTCCTTATTATTGACAATGTACGAGAAAAGGCAAATCAGACTCACCTGAAAATACCAAGAGCGAAGGGGTTGGGATGCTGTGCGAGCATGATGTCGTCGCAGAATCCCCGTAACCACTTAGAGAAGGCAGAGCTGTGGTGCTGGATTGACGAACTTGCACAGACTCATGCAAGGCATGGAAAGTCATGGCAGGCCAGCATGGCCGCGGCTTCAGAGAGGCAGAGTTCGGAATGTTTGGGGTCCTGAGAGATGGTGAAGAAAGTAAGGTGAGAGGCGTTATTCCAAGGAGAGCACGCATGTCTCTACCTTCTCTCCCAACTTTCTTGTTCTTTTGATCGCTTCCGCTTCCCCTTCCCTCCGTCACTCCCACCCCTCCTCCGCCTTCGCATCCGATTATCGCCTCTACGGTTTGTGGTCCAGGCTGACAACGCCCTTCAATGAAAGTGACACATGAGCGAAATCTCTGATTTGTGGTGGGACCCCCGTTGGTGTTTGTGCTGTATGCTGCGCTCACACAACCGTGGTGGACCACCTCTTTACTCCCGGTTAGCACGGAATTCGAGAAACACCAATTTAGTTGGTCACGGGTTTTGTCACCAGATTCCAGAGTATTACGTTCTCATAAGGCTTCATACTCGGATGTCATCAGTTAGTGAACTGGCTGCTCTGCTCTGTGCACTTGCTAAACTTTTGCTCCCAGATAGTTTACAGTTTCGATTCAGAGCATGTGCGCATCGTTTCACGGTATGCACTAATGCTCTTCAAAACATGGATTGTATAATGACATGCCCTCGTGATCCGTGATAAGAGTAAGGTCCGCACCAGACGTTGGTATCTAGAATTGTGATTTTGGGTGTATATTCTATTGCCGTGTGCACCGACCTGCGAAACTACACATCTGTCTCTACTGTCCATTCCAACGGCATCAATCCATGCAGCTTCTCATGTAATAGGTTAACATGATCGTGACCTTGCTAACAATGTCAATGACCACCTGTCCCGTGGTGATGATTCTAGTCTACTCCATTCCCTCCCCTACCGTTACCGCTGCCATTTTCACCACATCCAAAGTTGCCCAGTCATTAGTTATCTAGGAGACCTTAGGTGACTATGCTTGCCCGCCAGTTCGACACAATCCACAGGGAAGATATCGGGGTATGAACACAACCTTTCCACAAAATCAGTCTTTTATTGAGCGTACCAGTGTGGGACAGTTCATCTGTTTCGTGTCTCCCCTTCTGTTGTTGTTGATATGCATTTGCATAGCTAACCATCAATTCTGACGGCGAACAAGGAAAAGGAAATATATTGTCGTTTTCTGCTGTGACGTTTCCTGCTTTTCTGATGTTAACTCTAATGTCACTCGCTCTGCGCAACTTCTTTTCTTTACCAAATGCATAGCCTCGCAGTTCCTTCCTTTGCATGCGCAGCACCTTGTTTCCTCTGTATAAACATGTTCTGACGAGAGGTTATTAGGCCATGGTAAGTAACCTCCGGTATCTGGTCGGTATCTGCTTGGAGAACAACCAATACGTGAAGCTGAATATCGACCGTCCAAATAGCCTACTGGTTGTACGGAGGAAGCGGCTTCAAACGCGCGGGATGTAGAAAGCGTATGCTCCTCCTCTGGTTATTTCAGCGCCTTGTTGTGGAGAGTTTGACCGGATTTTGCAAATGAGTCAATGCAGTCGCTGACTTACCTGGTACGATTCAGCTGGTACGTACGAGTGGCAAGTCCCGTGGGCCCAACACGACTTCTCTGCAGAACTGCGAATCCACGTACTACTGCGTTACACCCGCAACTTTCACCAGCCATACTCCTGGGCATCTGAAGGGATCTTCAGGGCATTCTCGGGTTATACTCCGCGCGAAGCACTGGTCTCACTCATCAGGTCCAGGTTTATGGAAACCGTGGGCACGGTTCGTTCAGGCACGCACTCTCCTGCGGCCTGCCACCGAGTAATGAGGTGTGCTCACCAGAAGAGACCAAGTAGGACCAACAAGACCGCCCAGAAAGCTACATTGTCCTTGCTTCAATGCCGTGATGCCACATCTCCCCGAATCATTTTGCCCTCCGAAAGCGGAAGCTTCACCGAACGTAGACCACCCCTTTCCTGAAGTCTGGGAACAAAGTCTTTCGTGCAGTGAAGGCACAACGGAACCTGAAATTCTGATTGAAAGTACTGTCTAGGCCGTTTCATAGAAAATTAGCTAGGCTTTCCAACTATTTCTAGTTGCATATTCTCATGATGGAAACTAGTTTCAACGTTATTCATACTGCTTCCAGACAGTTGCATCAGAACCAGTGTCGAGCTTACTTTAAAATATGCAACACCTTTCATCACTACCATGTCTGGGGAATGTGGTTCGCACGCGCAGAAGCTGGTTGGCTAATGAAGTCAATGCTTTACTGGGGTATCGACAATGTACGCATCAGAGTGAACGTCTGGACGGTCCAAGTGCGATCAAGAGTTTCTTTTCAGACGACGCGCACTTGTGAAACGTACTTTCTGGACGCCATGATGGTTAGTTTCAACTCCAGTCTAAATGAAGTCCGACTGTCCGAGCTACTTCCATATAATGCTCCCTGACATCTGCTTTTGTTCCTAAACAACAACAACACAGTTTTCTACCACTCGTATCGTCAGGGCCTGAGGAATTGCAGAATCGGTGCGCGGTTCGTTACTGCTTGTAGTTGGACACGTGACGTGGCCCAGGCTTATCGGTGTCCTTCTAAACACTCTGCGAGGATTTATGAGGAGATAACCCGCCACATTTTTTACACCCTTGAAGAAAACATGCTCTATGTTTGGTCGATACGACGTTTGATGTGTAAGAGAGAGGAGAAGATGATCATTGGATAGATTTTCTGCTACCTTGTGAAGGTGTGCCCCTACGGTAAACCCTTTACTGGAACCCACACCGCCGTCTCGACGCACATTACCGGCCTCGCCCAATGGGGATTCGCCATCTGGGGTTTAGCTGTACGGCACGCGAGAAGAAGAAAACAAAACTAAATATAAAATAGGAAAGGGTGTGTCTACTACCGATACTATAAACTGAACAGAAGTGATCAAAGCATCAGTTGCTTCTTCCTTCAGACAGGTAGCTCGGGAGTGAAGACGGCTATACTTCGAGGTACTGAGTTCGCCGAGGGAAGTTCAACATGGAAGAAAGACATGTCAGCGTTTTCCAGCTATTTCTTCAGCTGCTCTTGTGTTCGCTCGGGAAAGATAGCAGAACAGCAACATTTTCATTCCCGGAAGACCTCGTTATTATCTTGTGTTCTCTGTATAATACAGCCCATGTTTCTTGCAATATCTTCCGTGTGTTCGTGAAGGATACGAATTCCACATCCCGGGCATCTTTCGCCTTTGCTGAGCACTAGTTCTATTCCCATATTGCACTAAGAACGGCCAGCTTACTCCCAGTCTGATCAGGAAAGGCATCCATCGTTCCGTAAAACAGAAGTTGCAACATGTCCACTCATCAACAATTCAACCACCACCACACACCATAACCCCTCCCTTCTGAAGTCAATGAACACTGCTAGCAAATTACATCGCAGCGGTTCCACCGTTTACTACTCCAATAGTGAAATGAGGACTGAAATGAAGTCCAGATCAAATGCAATAAGTTCAAGACTTACCAGCGAATCTCCTTCACGAGAGAAACGTACAGAACTGATCCTCATCCTAACACACACACACACACTAAACAAACAGAACTCACTAACAATACAACTCTAAAAGGTACGTCCGTTCTATTCCACCGGCGTTGAAAGTTGTAATTGTCAAGATCAATTGCGCTAGATTCTGACTCCAACAAACCTGATTGAAGCGCATTCATGGCCGAGGATGGAATCGTCAAACCCCCCGGGAAGTCTTCAGTCTCCGGCGGCTTCCGGATGGGGATCTGTGCGACAGACCACGCCCCGAGGCAACGAGGTCCCGCACGAGGTCGGCCTCGTGCGGGACCCAGCTGTTATACCGCGGGTAGCGGGACACAGTACACATTTACATACTTCCTTACTTTACTCGCTATTCGGTCCATTAGAGGGTGTCATTTCCTACCTACAAGATTCTTTACCGGCATCGGCATGTTCCCGCGGGACACGCCAGAAACATTTTCGTTGGTGAGGTTTTAAATCGTCATGCAAGGTACCCGGACGATTTTTTAACTGAAATTACAAAGAGCAATTGTCCGATCGATTGCCTGGATGATTAGAGATGTTATTTTTCCAAATAAGCACATTTTCCTCGGCAAAGTTATGGATTGATCTGGAAGAGATCGAAGTTTAGGTTTGAATAGAACCTAGAACAGTAGTTGTGGAAACATGAAAAGATTCTTTCAAAATCTAACACAGACGTAAGTGACAAGAGACCCCGACAGGTCTAATTGAAAATCACTCACATCATCACGATGTCGTATCTTAAGATATGAAAGGTATATTTTGAGAATAGATGAGATATCTCGTTGTGAAAATCACATAAGATCGAGAAACACGAATAGCAACGTACGAGTGCAAACTCCTGACCCAAACTCCTATTCTTTATTCTGCTAATTATCAACAAGATTTACATCACAACTCTTTTCTTACTGTCAATCTGCAGGAGCACTTGCACAGATTTGAGGTATCGGTTAAAGTCCCGACAAATTTCAAATGTTTACAACTTCTGTCTCGTACTCGATGATTAGGATGTCACCTGCAAGCCCTTGAAAAACCTTATCCAATGATAACAACTTTGACTCAAGCTGACCTCTGTAACCCACGTTATTGCCACTTGAACTTTTCAGACTCTTTAGTGAAAGAATCTACACGATCCCTCGTTCAGATTGTACCTCCTAGCCCCAAACTATCTTCCTCCAATGAAATATGTGCGAGCCTCCGGTCAGATTTGACATACAACCCAAAAATATATGACGAACTTCAAACCCATGTAACTTCTATCTCGCACCTCAGAATCCAGCGTTCTTGGTGTCATCGGAAAGCCCTTGAAAATCTCTATGCAACAGTTCCAATTGTGGCTCAACCTTACCCATGTAACCTTAGTTACGATCACTTGGAGGTTTCAGACCTTTTCTTAAGAAAATATACGCGAACCCTCATGCAGATTGTCACCTCTTAGTTCTTAAGTGTCTCCTCATTGAAATCTGCATGAGCCCTCGTACAAATTTGACATATAGTCCTAAAATACACAATGGACTTCAAACCCCTGTAGTTTTTGAACCACTGCTCCAAATCATGCAGTTGAGGTGTCTTTGGAAAAGTCTCATCTTCCTCTTTCCAACAGTCTCAAGCATAACATAAACTGAGGTCCGTACAGAAAACTACAGCCGTTTAAAGTTCTCTGATCTCTTCTCTTCAATAAATTTGCAAGATGTCTCCCGTAGATTTGCTAGCTAGATCCAATTTTGCGCAAAAACCCATCTCAAGTCCCTATTGTCTAGACGAAGAAAATGGACAGTCTTTCGACGTCTTCTCAAAATTTTGTAGACTGAACTCTAGAATCTTTGGCTTTTCTAGTGTTTGGGAGCTGCGGGATAAAAGTCCAAGTGTTGCAGTGTGCTAAGGCCATGTGATATGCATGCAAACCCACCAAGTGTCATATGAGTCTTGTTGTCAAATGTCATGCATGCAACGTGACACATCATCTTGATCTATCACCTCGATCCTAATGTCTCATTAGTGCTTTCATCCAATCAGCAATCGTCATGTCAACATCTTGTCTTCTCAATGATCCGTCTCGTCTCAACGTCTCGGATGACACATCAGTCTGTCTGATGCCTCGTCAGCATCGTGACGCACGAAGCCTTAGAAGTCATAATTGTCTATAACTTTGTTGTCTTAGCTTCATTCGTGACGATAACAAAATCAATTTTGATCATCTCGACAAAGACTATCCAAGGGTGCAGTCAGATAGATGCTTGGAACAAGGTGATAAAATTCTAACCTAGGATCTTAGTTGAACACCATAGCCGATCCACGACACGACAACATCAGTATCTCTCATGAATGCACCAACATTCGATTTCGTGATCATTGGAAGAGGTGTATGAGGTGGACTCACTACCAAGTTAGTTTGGCAGGTGCAAGATTTTGATGCAGATCTTACCCATGTGCAACATCATCATCTTTTGAGCCTGGTGGAACATCTTTGTCGAGATTCTCATCATTTTATAGTTCAAATTCAACGGAGAAAATGCTTGAGCTCTGCAAACACTTTCTAAGAAATTTGGACTAAAATCTACCCTGTCAAGCACAAATAAAAACCAGACACAATGTAATCCACATCGAGCTTGTGAAATATTGAAGGTTATAATCTAGGGCTGCAATCTGAGGCTCGTAATAGCTTGAAAAACATCTCGCACGTGAAAAATCTCTCAAGCTCCACTATTTTGACTTTCATCTTCGTTTAGGAGTTGTATCTAAAAGGTTTGGACGGTTGAGATCATCTTCCAAAATGGACATTTGGAGTTTTAGGACTGGTATTCGGACTTTCCCTCGCAATCGTGCATGAGAAGCATTCTTCTTGAGTGACGGTGACTGTCAGCAGTTGTCAGAATCAGAAACAGAAGCAGTTGTCAGAATCAGAAACATACGATGGTTCAGACTTCAGAACTCCTCCTACATGTAAATGAGGCCCTACTGACCATACACACGAAGTTTCAGCTTGAGATCAACTCAGAGTGTCGAGATATGGGCAGAAACGTTCTGAGCAGAGAAATTACGGCAATTTCTGGTACCCAGACAGCTATTTCGACCTAGAACAGAGAATTGGCTCGATCACTTTCGAAGATTCTTACATGATTTGCAGTAAACAGCTTGCTGAACACTCCTGTGAAGTTGGACCTCCTGATTGTACACAGAACTCCAGATCTCGCTCTCTGAAGTTGCTGTTCCAGATTGAGAGCTTTTCGGACCTCCTCTGCTTCAGCGGTTGCCCCGAATTACTCACAGACTCAATTGACATGAAAATTTAGGGACAGTCGTAGCCCTGCTGCCAATGAACGAGACCTCAAAGGTTTGAAGCGATTTTCTCAAATCTACTGCGATTGACACCGAAAACCCCAAAATCAACAGAAGTGCTGCAATTCTGGCACAAATCGAACTTCAATCAGCCATAACTCCTTCTTTATTGCTCCAAATCGATCAAAAATTTTGCTGACAGTGCTTGGCACGACGAACCCTATCTCCCTGTGCTCTCAGATTTCGAAGTTTTTTTACCAAATGCTCGAACTCCTCTTAAGACCCCTATTACTAAGTTTAGCAGTACACAAAGACAAAATTGGACCAATGGGAGTTCATAGCTTCACTCCCCTGTCCTTTTGTGTCCCAAACCACGTGGTGACTTGAATTTGCACATAGGCTACCACGTCAAGCCCCTAAAGTGCCAACATAGACCCTAAACTACATGCGAAGACATGTAAAACGACACGTAATCCCGAAAGATAACCTAACCTCGCTAGGAAGCATGCATGGGCGACATGTAATTACAACCCATGAGCTTAACTCCATCTACATGGTAATCAACCTACTAAGACTCAAAAATATATAACATCCTCCAGTGTCGACTTCTCTGAGGTCCTAATTTCACTCAGAGAGACTAACGCTTGACAGAGAGGTGAATTATTTACACTGTAAAATGATTCACATCACGACATCCACCCCCTCCAAACCTGCACATCCTCCGGCATGTGCCAACTTCTTCATTCTTCTGTCGGTTCTCATCAACATCGTTCTCCTCCGCCTCAGCCTCTTTAGTAGCCGGGGCGTCTTCATCTCTTGTCATCCTCTCCTTCAATAACTCAATAACCATCGGTAGCAAGGCACGAGGGACTGAAATCGGCTTCAAGTCCCAAGGAACGTGAGGAACAGTGAAGATAACCATCGGAGCTATCACACTAGGATCTACACAACCAATCTCTCCAGCTGAGAAAGAAAATGCCTTACCATGGCTAACTATCATCTGCTCAAAAGCTTGTTTCTCTACTTCAGTCAAGAAGCCACCCCCTCCTATCTGGAGCTGCTCGAGTGTCTCTTGAGTAAACTCGTGTCCTATCTGTTTAAGATCTCTCAGTACAGGCTCAGTGGCCGCTAACTCCATCTGTTGCTGTGAATCAACAGGTAACTGGGTCGCCACTGGTTTCACCTTCTTCGCTACAGTTTTGTATTTGGTGTGAACCTCTGCTTCTTCACGAGAGCCACACCAGCAGATTGCATCCTTCCATCCACTCTCCAGTCTCGGATGAGGACGAGATTGCAAGCACGAGGCAATCTCCTCATAGACCTTACGAGAGTGGATAGGGATCACCACCCTTCCTCCCATCTGCTCCATCAACCTATCTACATCATCCAGCCAACGAACAAAAGACTGTACACCTACAAACTCCTCGTAAATACCAGAAATCATCTCATCTTCACCCAGAACTCCTGTACAGCACAGATTTTCTGCATACTTTTTCATCTGCCTCCTACTCTTCTCAGTCAAATCCTCTACTCGCGTGAACTCACTCCACTCATCAGAACCGAAAGTCATCAAACCAGATTTCCAACTATGTACAGTGTAGCAGTTTTCAGAATCTTGAGCAACCTCTTCGTCAGCCTCTTGTGATCCCACAGGCTGCTCAAGCGGGATCATGGTAGTAGCAGATCCGTCACTCTTGATATCCCGTCCTACAAGAGTGGTTTCTGAAAACCCTTGCTCCTACAGATAGGAGAATCTCTCAAAGTCTGTCTGTTTCGTTCGTGGTTCGTACGAACGGTCAGAAACTGAACAGAACGTCTGTCATCTGGACTACGGATCCAGCATAGTGAGATCCATCATCCATCACCTTCGTCTCCATTCTAACTGCGATGATATAAGGCTGACCAAGAATTACAGGATACGAAGCAGAAGATTGCACGAAGAAGTGCTGATCTACCTCCACATCACCCAGTTTCACTCTCACGTTAGGACAAGCGCCGTATAACTCACCCTTCTGGTTGTTTGCAGCTCGTAGCACCCAACCATGGTTCAGTTCGATAGGCCACTGACCTCTTTTGTACACCTCCCGTGACATGATGTTGATCTCTGAACCGTGATCAACCAAAGCAACAACAGGTTCTAAACTCCCAAGACGAACTCGTGTAGCAGTCGTAGCACGAGCCCAGTGTCTCTTCCTGAAATCACTATCAGTAGCTGGACTCTCGTCGCCAGCTTCATCATCATCAAACTCAGCAGTGTTGGTACCAGCAACCAACGCTTCTTGCTGGTACTCTGTATCATCAGCCTCCTGAAAATGCACCTTGCCGAACTCCGCATCATTCACAGAAGCTCCTATAACATCTATCATCTGACTTTCTACTTGCTCGGACATCACCTGTCTCTTCCGCTTGATGATGTCGATGATCAGCTCGTGAAACTCCCTCTTCGCAATACCAAGAACCTCCCGAAGAGAAAACTCGATTCGTGCGTCAAGTATTCTCTGCTCCAGGATGCTCTTGAGATCAGTTGAAGTCTCAATATCAGCTGCCAACTTGTAAGCCGGTCCCTTCCCCTTCTCTTGGGCAGTAAACCGTCTACCAGCAGTCGTTGGCTCCTGCTGGGATCTCTGCACGTCCTCCATCGGACCTGGTGCAGGTGGAGGAGCTGCAGAAGTAGATGGGACGTCTTCTGGAGGGGCTGCTCGCCTCCTTGTGACCCTCCGTCTATCTCCAGTCTCCTCTGGAACTCCAGTATCAAGTTCAGAGGCTTCTCGCCGCCTCTTCTCCTCCACAGAAGCATCTTGCCATTGAACGTGTCTATCCACGTCCAAGAATGCTTTGATAGACGCAGCATCAACAGGATCTCCCCACCCTGTGACCCTACGGATAGTTTCTGCTCCTCTCTTCAGTACTTCAGAAGGAACTTGAACAGGTTTCTTCTCAGTAGTCCTATCTAGCAACGTAGGACTAGAAGAAGCTTCAATGTGACCGGCATATACATCAGGATTTACCGGTGGTGCCATCAATGCATGTACAGTTGCAGTAGCTGTAATTTGAGGTAGACTCCTCATGCCTCCTCGTCCAAACTGCGTGCTTAGCGGCTCTCCAGTAGAAGAAAGGTGCAGCCTACCGTTGTCGTGTTGTGAGACGTCCCACATGTGAATTCAGTGTAGAACGAGTGTTGTGTTTTCTTTGTGTTCGGTGAACCTTTTGTGTAGTTCGCATAAGAGGGTATTAGGTGTCACGTTCACAGAGATCTGGATGTGAGATCGCACGATAACAAGATGTGTCGACTCAATGATCCGTGAACGTTCGCGTGAATGGCTCTTGTTGTCAAACATAGGTATAAGGTAGTGGGTTGGGGGTTTGTGAGGTATTCTTCTTTGGGGGTAGTTTTCATGAGTGTGTCTTAGTGTCTTACGTGATAAGAAGGAGCGGCAAGAGTTGTATTCATGGATGGAGGACTGAATCGAGTTCCAAATCTGCCATTTCCGAACCCGTTTCATATCAAGCTTCACTTGATCCACCGCGATCACTT
Organism: Asterella californica; assembly: GCA_036924285.1. Classification (NCBI taxonomy): domain Eukaryota; kingdom Viridiplantae; phylum Streptophyta; class Marchantiopsida; order Marchantiales; family Aytoniaceae; genus Asterella; species Asterella californica. The sequence continues at coordinate 25,496,550 of JAYKYS010000006.1, read as the reverse complement.
TCGACAATGGTTCGTCGCCTACTTTGGAGAAGAGTTCATGGGGAGGATGATGGACTCGCCTACTCCGGTGATCGTACCAATCGTCACGTATGGAGAGGGCTGGGACTTGACAGTGTACATCTTACTTTGACGAGGACCAATGGACCTGAATTATCCAGCCAACATCCCTTTCAACGTCTGGGTGGATGTTCGATGTCACTGTCGGCGGAAGATCAATCATCGTGCGTGGATCGCAAGGAACTTTGGGGAGGAGTACTGTAATCAAGTGATGGCTTCTCCATTTCCTTTTGTAGTACCTTTCATCGTAAATCGGTTCCAGGTCGTCACTTGACCTTGTACTGAATCTTAAGTATTAAGTAAGATCTCTATAGTTTGACGAGGGTAATTAACTAAGGTTGGGACCAATGCCTTGAAGGCATGAGAGGGTAGCTAGGTCATAGTTGTTCTAGGGTACCAAGTAAAGGACAAAAGAGGTTTCCAGATCTGTTTCTTATTGGTCTATTTTCGACCAATCAACGCCATTCCAGATCTGCAGAAGGCTTTAGGGTTTTGGAGGTCTTCTCGGGGGTCATTTGAGGGGTGAGTGGTCTTGTTGGAAAGCTCTCGAGACGGGCTACACTCTGGAGACAAAGATCAGGCGATTTGGAATTCTGAGGAGAGAGTGATGGACGTTGAAAGTCAGGGGGATCAAATCGGTACCCCGAGCCACGTTTTGGAGTGATCCGGGAGTTTGAGAGGTGATCTTTAGGAGCTGTCAAGGGGATCGAGTAGTTCACTCAGTGCTGGTTGTATTGATGTAAAACAATCCTACATTTGGGTTGGATTTGCTCCTGAAATGATCGATTGAAGTTGGCTGTTACAGTTGAGAGGTATGAGTAAAACCGCTTTCTTTGGATTCAAAGCTTGAGTTGCCCCGTGCACATGGGATTGGATCTCTGAGTGAAACTTTCCAGGATGAGAGTGTGCCCTATCAGCTAGTCACATGTGAAATTTCAGTTCAATTGGGTAAGAGAATGTGTGGAGATCTAGGATTTTGGCCATCGAGATCTGTAAAGCTCAGAAGTTAGCACAGGCGGGTGGCTTGATTCATCGCGAACAGTTGGGGGTCAGATCTGAGACTGAAATTTCATACAGTAGTAGAGAAGGGTCAGAGGGGATGTCCTGTGGAGTTTGAGCCTGATTGGATAATCGAGGTGAAGGCACGAGAGTGTCAAAGTTCAGTTTGCAGCGAGGCGAGAAAGACGTAGAGAGATTTTGCTGAAATCTCTTGGTTGGAGTTGAACAAAAACGACTTGAAGATGGGAGGTGTGCTTCTTGGAGGTGTCGTGTGGATGACAAGGAGGCTGTATTGTGAGATTGGTACGGCGATCACGCTCAGTGGAGGTGCCACGTCTTGCTGAAGCTGAGGTACCGTTATCCTCAGTATCACGCCCCGAGTTTCTAGCTGTTTTGCTGCCGATATGTCTTGTATCGTTGGGAAGCTTGTGTAGTAGGCGGTCCTTGCTGTGGACATCTTCCTGAGCAAACTCGTATCAGCGAACAATAGAAGGTCAGAGGCTACAATTAGGTAGTTTGTCGAGAAGAAGTAGTGAAGCGGATGTGGATGAGAGATTGTATGAAGAGTGCTTGGGATCTAAAGCAGACACGTACCGTGTATGAGCCTTGCCTTTATCTAGAGTGGAATCGAGCTCCGAGTCATTTGTGTGATGCACATGTGCTACACTTGGGTCAAGTTAGCTCGCTAGTAACCTACAAAAAACACTGATAGATTAGATATTGAGAGCATAAGTTTTCATCGGTTAGGTCATAGATCCAGTTGTATCTCTCTACAGCCAGATACCCCGTGTATTCCCAGACCATATTTCACGCCCTACGACACCGGTGGCTGCTCTCTCTGCAGGCCAGCTAGCTCCACCTTCAGTTCTCTCATCTGCCGAATCAGGTCTTCGATCTGGTTCTGCTGTCCATGATTCTCTGCAGGTCTCTGAACCGGTGCCCTTTGTGCAGGAACTGGCACCACTGGTATCAAAGGTACTGCAGCCGGTACAACAGGTCTGGGGGCAGGAGCCGGAGGTTGCTGTGCTTGAGGAGCAGTGCGAGGTTGAGCGGTCACTTCAGCAACCGAACGCCCTCCCACTATCACTCTTCCACGCCTCTGTCTTGTTAGTACTGCCACAGCATCCTCAACTCTTCCCCAGTCTGTAGTCTCCTCCTTCAGCAGATCGATCAGCCAACATAAAGCACAACCGATCTGCCGTAGCATCGTCGGTAGCTTGCAGGAAAAGCTCGGTTTTCCTAGCATCTAAGGTTATCCTCTCAAGAGTTGAGAGTTGTCGGTATCTCCGATCAAACTCTCTCAGCATCTCATTCAGGTTCACCATACGACCAGGTTGCTGCTCAACCCAATCCAGAAACGTTCTTCTAGTGACTCTCTCTGAATCTTCTTCGAGAAACTCCTCTCGAAGAGATCGTTCGAAACTCATCCAGACACCTAGATTTCTTCTCTGTACATCCCTAACCTGGTCTCGCAACTCAGGGATTACAGCTAATTCGAAACTCCCTATCATCTCAGCATCAGTAACTCTAACTAGTTCCATCTCTCCTCTGTATTCACGCAGATATCTTGAAATATCTCTACCTTCAAATCTACCGCATCTATTCACAATTGCTTGCAAAGCCTTGGTAGACTTCAACTCACCCCCTCCAATGATCGGATGTTGTTGGACCAGGGCCGCAAGAGTCTTCAGAATCTCAGCCGTATCCAGACCAGGTGCAGATGTCGCTGTAGCCGCTGGTGCTACAGAAGGAGCTGCAGTAGACGTAGATGCAACAGGCGTAGAAGTAGTAGCATCAGCACTCTTGCGATCCATCTCTTCTCCTTGTAGTGAACTCAACCTTCTCAATCAATCACCCCAAGAGCTCTCAGTGGAAGCACCAGATGTCGAATTGAGAGTTTTCTTGGGAAGGGCGGAACCTTCTGGCTGTGATATGACCTTGAAGGCTATGTTCGGTCTACTCAGGGAAGCGTTGGGCTTCAAGCTGTGGTTGCTTACTATACAGAGGTAGGGTTCAGGTCATAAAGGGCACTATAGACACTCACTCAGGTCGAATGGACCCTCCAGTATGTTCAGGAAGCGAAGATCATATCAGACTAGTAGTAATAAGGTCAGACAGCGAACTTTAACGGTCCAGAATCAGAAACATACGATGGTTCAGAATTCAGAACTCCTCCTACATGTAAATGAGGCCCTACTGACCATACACACGAAGTTTCAGCTTGAGATCAACTCAGAGTGTCGAGATATGGGCAGAAACGTTTTGAGCAGAGAAATTACGGCAATTTCTGGTACCCAGACAGCTATTTCGACCTAGAACAGAGAATTGGCTCGATCACTTTCGAAGATTCTTACATGATTTGCAGTAAACAGCTTGCTGAACACTCCTGTGAAGTTGGGCCTCCTGATTGTACACAGAACTCCAGATCTCGCTCTCTGAAGTTGCTGTTCTAGATTGAGAGCTTTTCGGACCTCCTCTGCTTCAGCGGTTGCCCCGAATTACTCACAGACTCAATTGACATGAAAATTTAGGGACAGTCGTAGCCCTGCTGCCAATGAACGAGACCTCAAAGGTTTGAAGCGATTTTCTCAAATCTACTGCGATTGACACCGAAAACCCCAAAATCAACAGAAGTGCTACAATTCTGGCACAAATCGAACTTCAATCAGCCATAACTCCTTCTTTATTGCTCCAAATCGATCAAAAATTTTGCTGACAGTGCTTGGCACGACGAACCCTATCTCCCTGTGCTCTCAGATTTCGAAGTTTTTTTACCAAATGCTCGAACTCCTCTTAAGACCCCTATTACTAAGTTTAGCAGTACACAAAGACAAAATTGGACCAATGGGAGTTCATAGCTTCACTCCCCTGTCCTTTTGTGTCCCAAACCACGTGGTGACTTGAATTTGCACATAGGCTACCACGTCAAGCCCCTAAAGTGCCAACATAGACCCTAAACTACATGCGAAGACATGTAAAACGACACGTAATCCCGAAAGATAACCTAACCTCGCTAGGAAGCATGCATGGGCGACATGTAATTACAACCCATGAGCTTAACTCCATCTACATGGTAATCAACCTACTAAGACTCAAAAATATATAACATCCTCCAGTGTCGACTTCTCTGAGGTCTTAATTTCACTCAGAGAGACTAACGCTTGACAGAGAGGTGAATTATTTACACTGTAAAATGATTCACATCACGACAACGTTGTTTCAAGCCTTCACTTTGTTTTTGCAACAAGAGCAAGGGAACCAACAAAAAGAGGCTTGGAGGACGAAGGCGCTTCGAAGGATGATCGACAAGCTCGGTCTATTTGATGAGAAAGACCTCTCAAAGTACTTGAGATGTTACAAGACGGAGATGGATTTGGATCAGGTATCGGAGAAGGAGATGATCGAGACATTCGAACTCGCTGCGGTGCCTGAGATAAGGGAGCATGTGAAGGGTCTAACAAAGCGTTTTGGGAGGAACTATGATACATTTTCACATGCACTAATGGAGGAATATTTCTTGAGAAACTCAGATCGAGTAACCAAGAAATCATTTTTGGGATGGATCAATTGATCCAACAAGGATTTACTGCCTACAGAGCTGTTAGAAGAGTTCGAGAGACAATTCTCTCAACTATCTCGGGTGGACAAGCTAACCTTGGAGATTTACAAGACAAAATTGTTTCTTCAAGCTGCTCATGAACCATGGCAAGAGCAGTTGGAGCTACTTTTGGAGGACGAGGAGAAAGAAGAAGGGTTGACAAAGAATTAGAAGGTTGTGCGTGAAGCGGTTGAGCTTCTTGTCTGGAGACATACAAGAGAAAGGGTTACAAGGTCGACACCTGTATCATTGACTACCACACCAGTTCGGATAGTATTTGAGGTTCAACCTCCAGTTGTGGTTGTATAGGAGAAGGATCTAACCATCGAGGACCTACAACAAAAGATGCAAGATCTACAAGCTAAGGTTACTAGGTTGGAGGATAAGGGATAGTTGATCAAGACAGAGCTTGTACCCAAACCAACTTGGGTACATCAGTGCGTGTGGTGTGATGATACTGATCATCAACGAGACGATTGCATCGACTTTGTAGAGTCTTATTATTTCTTGGGAGGATGGAAAGGTTGCATTCAGAATTATGGGTACTTTCTTTCAAGCCAACGTTGATAAAGGGAGGAAGAAGAAGTTTGTGGATGCTTATCTTGCGGCACATGCAGTTATAGCTATCGAAGCTACAAGTTATGGTGCTACGATGGAGGAGATTGAGCATGATCTCCATATGGATGATTTGGATGAGCACGTGGATCCAAGCGAACTCTAGTTGGATATTGGATCCACGATGCAGTGCTGTAGTGACGCAGGATTACTCCTTTTGCCCATTTAGTATAAAAGATATCGTTCCCAGAGAGGATTTGCACAAGTAACACTGTTCTAAGTTCTAAGATTTGTTCAAACACATAAACACACGGGTTTTACTTAGAAATCTCGTCTTCTCACAAAACCACACGGCTTCCAGACCCTTCAGAAGGTGCTCTGGACCTAAAAAAACAACTACTACTTAAAATATCACACAGTTATCTACAGAGAAGCTGGGGAAGACGCTTCCTGCTTCCATGTCACTTATTTTGGTCTTCTCAGCACAATCTTCCCGAAGCAATTCTCGGCTTCTAGGGGTTCAACTTGGCTTCTCACACCTCCAGAAGACTACTCCTGCTTCATAGAAGTCAAACTAGCAACATCTGTCACACATTGTTCTTCCAAGTCCCAACGGGTTAGATTAATCACAGGGTGTATGCCCCCTGTAGCTTTCCCAGGCTTCTGCCTACGGAAACGATCTTCCTGCAGCACTACAACGACATTCATCTTCACGGAAGCTCAATAGAAGTCTCGGAAGCTCACTAGAAGAAGGTAGGAAGATGGGAAGATGAGGAAAGAAGGGGAAGAAGAGAAAATCCAAACAAGAGAAAATAATATAAGAATGAGAAAATAAGACTTCGACAGGCTTCTAGTCCGGACTAGTCCGGACTAACAAGCCATCCCTGCTTGTAATAGTTTGGGGAGGATGATCACAAACTCGTGTGTCGTGACGAGAGTCTTTCTTGGGGACGACGGACCTCCTGACTGTGATCGATCAGAGAAACGACCAAAAGAGAAAAACAGGTAGCCGCTCCCGATGAGATCTCCAAAATCCTGCTTCTTGCGTCCACCGATTACAAAAACAAGCACTCCAACACACCTTGGGTACAAAGATAGGTCTCTCAAGATTCAAATAACTTTATTTCAGTGTCGCTGCACCATCAATCTCTTCAACTGTAAAGAAAATCTCTCTCTCTTCCTCTCCTGCGTGCCTCTCTCTCCCGTCAATCAGTTCTCAGCCAAAAGTGTCCCCAAGTACTCTCAATCCGAACCTAATAGTGAAATTCAGGCCCCTGAATCTTATTCCTCTCTTTGTCCCAACTGAAACTCTCAGAAATTTGATCCAACGTCGATCAAAAATCCTCTGTAGATTTTCAAACGATCTCTCTCAATAAAACTGCCTCCTAAGAGTAATTTCTCCTCAGAACAGTTTATTAGACAACGTCTAAGCTTAAAACTCCTGCCCCTCTCCCTACGATGGTCTCCCAATTCAATCTGTCAGCAATTTGATCTTCTCCCATCCTCCTAGCTTCCCCTGCGTGTCCTCAACCCCCAATCCCTAATCCTCCTCTTTCCGCTTCAGCTCTCTCAGAAAAATCCTTTGCAAACTGTCCCCGATCCCAAGCCGCCGTAGGTATTTAACCTAAAAGTTAAGGCCCCAGCTTAAGCTGCCCCCTGCTGTCCTTATAAGCGCAGTCAGTTATCAGAAGCATGGCCTTAGCTTAAGCTGCCCCCCTGCTGTCCTTATGCGTACAAAGCTTTATTTACAAAGTTGACCCCTTTTTAATACAAGTTTCACAGTTGTCTCCACAAACTCTACCCCTTCACTAGTAAAAGTTCTCATAGCCTCATTCCCCATCGCAAGCTGACTCGATGGTTATTTAACTAATTAACAAATGTTTCCCGTGTTCTTGATGCCATCCTGAATATACTACAAGCCATCCAATGTAGGCCGAAGCCCCAACACTTATGAGGCTGCCCCATATGGCTTACAGCCCCCCCATATGCGCACCAGGTATCTCCCATAGTATATTCAAGATGGCATACGGAGGCTTAGGCCAGGAAGCCCACGATTAAGAGAGATGCCGGTCTCCCGCTCCTAGATATGCAAGACGTGGCTGCATATCTAACATAGATTCCCTTCCAGGAGGCCAACATGCCGGAATAGGAACCAGAGGCCAGGAGGGATTGATCTTGAGACCACTTCTCTCTTAGGCAGGCGCCCTATCACTGGGATGGCCTTTGGTTCCGTTCAAGAAGGGAAAATTTTATGTACATATGTTTTCTTGAGGAAATTTTCCTGTAAAGTCTTTACTAGCCTTTCCTGCGCTAACTTCTCTATACAACTCCGTTTTTAATGAACAAGGAGTCAAAACTATAGTATTTGTGAACACCTACACACTCACTATCAGATTCTGAGTTCGAGTCACGAGCCAGAATCGACGGATTTCCCTCTCTCACATATTTCTCAGCTTAAAACCCGTACTAACTATTGCTTAAAACACTTTCTGTCAAAACTGGAAGCATGAGGTCGCTCTCCTCCTCGAGCTCTGCATTCTGATGCCCTTTGACCTCTTTCATGGTGATATTTCAGTCTAAGCTAAGGGGCAGCTTGTCAAGCATGGCCCCAGCTTAGCTCCTGCCCAGCTTGATAAGCTAGGGCGCAGCTTCTCGAACAAATGCTGGTTGAGTGTCTTCTGAAGTTCCGTTTCATCATGTGGAATGTCACGCACTACGACACCAGACAACTGTATCCATCTTCATCCTCGTTCTTGATTGTTGATCTCCTCTTCCAAGTTTCAACACCGAAATCTCCACCCCAGACCTTCATGTCGAGTTCACCACCGTTGTCGTGTCAGATTTTACATGAAAGATGTCCAAGAAAACATGAGGCTCCTAGTTGTGGAGATGTAGCGTACTGAGCAGAGACAAGAAAGAGAGAAACAAGCACGAAAACGAGCGTCGCAATATATACCAATTCTCAATGTACATACACTGCCGGTTCTTTCTCCTCTGAACTCAAGGCTGAAAAGCAGACCAGAGCGGTCTGTACTCTCCTTCAAAATCCTCTACAACGAGTCTCTGAATCTCAACCTAGACCCAAAACTATCGAAGCGTAGTTCAAAACAAGAGAAACATCCCTTTGCTAACAAAAAGAGCTACCCAAGTATCAAACGATTCAAATCCAAGTCCAAACAACGTTCATGTACAAGCTCTTAGCTAAAGCTAACTACCACAAGCTATACATAACCAACTAGAACTCCAACGAACTAAAAAAGACAAAAACCGTAACGAAAAAGATCTATTTGAGAACTTTCTCTTTTCGCCAAACGGTCTTCAGATGTCGATAAGGTCTTCTTCCCTGACTCCGTTGGCCAAGAAACCTTCAGATCCGACTCCCAACAGCCAAGATATCGCTGATTTTCGATCGCAAGTGACCGAACCTTCAAAAACTCCTCCATGCGACTTAAAACCACACACATCGTCCAAACGGATCGTCTGAACTGATATCCATCTTCTCTGGTAGGTAGATCTAGCTACCCTGAACCCAAAGAGACTCCAAACAAGCCGTTTGGAGTTCCTCTCGCAAAACGACGCAAGAAATTTGATTGTAGGATGCAATAAACTGACGTAAATCGACTCCCTGCGGTTCAAACTCGCTCACCACATCAACGCCTTGCGCGTTTGCATTAGACCTCCAAATCTCTCGAACCGTCTACTGACAGATCCAGACGCAAGCTAACCCTTTAAGTTGCCCCCTTACGTCAATGTACGTATAAGTTTTGTCAGATTATGAGGAAGTAGGCCCCTTGCACTCTTAGTATAGCGCTTGGAGCTGCAAATATCCAGTCAGCAAAGTAAACTCATGCCCAACTTATTTTACCCATCTTTTGAGTCTTGTAACTTTTCCACTAGACGTCGAAATGAAGTAGACAAAGTGCCTATGGAACGCTGACAACGAGCTCTACCCATTGATGTGATGAAAGTGAAGATTCGAAGTCGTACCAAAAGCTCGTAAGTTGGAGCCTAGCTTGTTTACCCATCTTTTGAGTCATGTAACTTCTCCACTAGACGTCCAAATGAAGTAGACGAAGTGCCCATGGAAAGTTGACAATGAGCTATATCCATTGATGCGATGAAAGTGAAGATCCGAAGTCGTGCTAAAATGTCGCGACTCTCAGTCTCAAGATCAGGCACAAACGCGAGCAACGGAACCCTAGAGGAATTGCGCTAGGTTGTGAACGTTGCGAGTAGGACTGAACGGCTTGACCGAGAAGTCGAGATCAGATGAACCCTAGATGGTTCTCTGAACCAAGGTTGGAACCTTGGGTTATGACATAAGGACCTATCCCAAGAGGGCTCCAGACGAACGCTGACCTAAGGGGCGAGTCTGGGAACGGACTGAAACATGAGTCTCAGACATAGGTCTGAGACGTGGGTCTGAGATGTGAGACACAGACGTGGGTCCGAGACACAGACGAACCACATGGTTCGAGTCTGAGTCTGGACCACAGATTCTCAGAAAAATAGCAAGTGTTGGAGCTCCAGCGACATTTTAGGTCGTGGACGGAACTCCACGTAAGATCTCGAGACGAGTGAGGTATCATTGGAAAAGTCTCATCGAGAGCTTTCTAGTGATATATAACACTCCTCGAACTGACCTCCGAGCTGAGGATTATGGCCGAACCACGATCGAGTTGTGGTATAATTTTCAGGGACCAAAGAGGAGGACAGGGCCGCCGATCCCCAAAAGTATATATGAGAGGGGCTCGATGCTTGGGTGGACCAGAACGAGTCACCCGACCCCAGGGTTCGGCGGACGGACTCTGGAGACATGAAGTGATGGCTGGGCCGGTTCCAAGGCACGTTCTCGTCCAGACTTGGACGTCTGGACTTAGGAACACTGTAAGGACTGGGACAAGACTAGGGAACGAGTCGGCGGGTTAGACCACCGTTGGGGAGCCTAGACCCAGACGAACATCACGGACGGTTGGACCGCTATGTGTGTTGGAGGTACCGTTTAGGACCTTGGACTTTATGGGAAGTCCTCCCCAAGTCATCTTGTGACTTGCTCATGTTTGAGACCGACCTAGGCGGGTCTAGGTCGGGACTTAGGAACTGCTGAGCTTGATGATTAGAGAGACGGTCCCGCTGCGGTCCAGACCAAACTGAGATAAGATAAGTGGTGCATGGACGCTAACTTGTGATTGTGTTTGCAGGTTAGTGGTTTGAATTTCGTGACCTACTGAGTAAGAGCTTCCGCTGGCGCAACAAGGCGGTAGGTGCACGAAAAGTGATATAAGAGTCGACGCTTCAATGAGCGAGAACTTGAGGTAGCGGCTGAAGGCTGGACGCTTGAGGAGGGACGTGAGACACGAAGCGGATCACCGTTTCTAGGTGAACACTTGGAGCGATGGCCGATGACGGACAGAGTTCCAAGAGGAAGACCAAGAAACGAGGAGTGGCTAACGGGAGCAGATCGACTCGAGCTAGCCCCGAGGCACAATCAGAGGATGACAACCGACAACCTTCGCCCCAACGTCAAGGAAGCCCTGTACCAACTGCGATATCGGTGCAACAAGACGGAGTCTTGCCAACGGTGCCCAACGATGCAGGCGCGGGAAGTCAAGGAGCCTTGTATGCGGAACTCATCAAGATGATGAAGATCATGCAGGAAGGCATGGTCTCCAAGGATAAACGTATCGCTGAACTTGAGACAGGCCAAGGGAGTTCCTCGTCTACCAGAAAGCTTTGTAAGATGAATTTACCCCGACCCCGTTTTCAGGTATAGGACGGGCTCGTAAAGTTAAGGATTTCTTAACTGAGTTGGACCTATACTTTGAGACGCAACAGGCTCAAGAGTCAGACAAGGTGAGAGCGGCGGTTACGTTCCTTAAGGACCATGCGCTTCTCTGGTGGACTGCATACAGAGATGAGCATGCCTTGACTGTCTCGGCGCTTGGTTGGAAGGAGTTCAAGGAGTTGCTCGCAAGACGATTCACTCCGGAATATCAAAGGATTCGAGATGGTGTTGAGTTAGTTCGGCTGAAGCAGACAGGGACCTTAAGTGCTTATGTGCGCGAGTTCAGTGCTAAGCTGGATTCGTTCTCCAAGTGGACTAAGGAGACCAAAATATGTATATTTATTGGGGGACTCAAGTCAAGCTCGGAGAAGGCTCTCTTTCGGATGCCGGAGCTACCTGCGACAAGTGCCGAACTTTTGAAGTTAACGGAGCGAATTGGAGACGACGAAGTCCAGCAACAAAAACCTTTTGAATCACGCAGCATGGACAAGTTCCAGAAGAAGAACAAGAGCTTCAAGCGACAGTGGGATGGGGGTGAGAAGGATCGGAAGAATTCTTCCGCCCCGGCAGCAAAGCAGCAGCAAACAGGAGCAAAACCTAAGGGGCAAACATCTCAGAAGGGCAATGGTGCTAAGTTTACTTGCTACAACTGTGGCGAGGCGAGCCATATTGCTAAAGGGTGTACGAAACCTAAGGTTAGTAATTGTAGCATGAATGCATTTGTTGCAAAGGACTTGTTGGAGGGCCAGATGACTATGACCTTGAGAACCACGAAGAAGACGCCGGGATTGATGTTTCTACAAGCCAAGGTTGCTAATCGTGATGTTACTTTTCTTGGGGACACAGGAGCGACCCACTCCTTCATAAGTCCAAAGTTGGTGAAGAAGTTGAGCTTGTCTACCTCCAAGGCAGACAAGCTTATTCAGGTACGCTTTGCCAAGGGCAAGACGTACCAAACTTCTGAAGTGGCATTGGACGTACGATTTGCGTGTGGAAAGTTGGAGTTCACAGAGAACTTCACGATGTGCGAGATGGATGCTATCCATGCGGTTTTGGGGAACACTTTCTTGGATAGGTTTGAAGTGGAACTTAGGCGGAAACCTTTAAGGTTAAACGTTAGAGTTAAAGGGCGGAAGCTGGGAGTGAGGCTGATCCGAAAGACACAGAAAATTGACGACTTTGCGGTGAATTTAATCAAAGGCAAACAGATGGACTTCAACGACGGAGTCATGTGTTTGATGCGGGTTGCAGATTTGATGGCGGGTGACAGACAAGAGGAAACATCAGGAGACGCGACTAAACTTCTGAAGGTGCTTCACGAAGTGATTAAGAATTTGAGGATGTCTTGACGGACGAGTTACCTGCTCAGTTACCTCCAAGGTGGGTGGTAGATCACAAGATCGAGGTCTTGCCAGGATCAGAATCACCTTCCAAAGCCCCTTACCGACTCAATCAGTTGGAACTCCTTGAGTTGAAAAGACAACTTGGTGAGCTATTAGCGCGGGGACATATTCGAACTAGTAAGTCACCTTATGGAACCTCAGTTCTTTTCGCAAAGAAGAATGATGGGAAGTTACGACTTTGCGTAGATTATCGTGCACTCAATAAGGTGACGGTGAAGAATAATTATCCCTTGCTAAGGATAGACGACCTCTTTGATAGGTTAACGGACGCAAGATACTTCAGCAGGATAGACTTGAAGTCAAGATATTACCAGATCCGGATAGCTGACCCAAATGTTGAGAAGACCGCTTGTCGAACCAGATACAGATCATTTGAATTTGTGATGATGTCACTTGGACTCTGCAACGCCCCTTCGACGTTCACTACATTGATGAATACAAATTTTCGTGAGGAGATGGATGAGTTTGTCATCGTCTACATCGACGACATCTTGATCTACTCCAAAACCTTGGAGTTGCACGCGGAGCAGCTAAGGGTGGTGTTAACGAAGCTAAGGGAGCATAAGCTGTTTGCCAACATTGGCAAGAGTGAGTTTGGTTTGGAACGCATTAACTTCTTGGGACATGTCATTAATGCAGAAGGAGTCGGCCCAGATATGCAGAAGGTGGACACGATTGTGACTTGGGAGCCTCCGACTACAGTGAAGGGGATGCGGCGATTCTTAAGATTGACACAGTTCTACCGTAAATATGTGAAGGGGTTTTCAAAGATCGTGAAATCGCTGACGGACTAGACGGGCAAAGACGCACAGGTAAGTTGGACCAAGGAGGTGGATGATGTGTTTCAGACGATCAAAACTATTTTGTCAAAGGCGTCAGTCTTGAAGCTGCCGGAGTTCGACAAACCATTCTAGGTGCACACGGACGTGAGCGACTATGCGATTGGCGGAGTGTTGGTGCAGGATGGAAAACCTGTAGCGTATGAAAGCAAGAAGCTATCTGGGATAGAGAGTCGATGACCGACTCACGAGAAGGAACTGTTTGCGGTGGTTCATTGCTTGAGGAAATGACGGCATTACTTGGGACTTCACAAAACCCAAGTCTATATTGATAATATTTCGCTCAAGTACTTTGAGACACAAGATCGGGTGACGCCAAAGCAACTACGATGGCATGATACCTTAGCGGTCATGAATGTGGAATTAATTCACAAAGCGGGAAAGGACAATGTGGTTCTTGACGCCTTGAGTCGCAAGGAGGAATATCTTCCATCGTCAACACAGATTTTGCGAGCTATGTATCCTAAGGAGTCAGACTTGGAGAGACGAATACGTGAAGGTTACATGGGCGACGATCAAGCGAAGGAGTGAAGTTGCAGAACATGCAGCTAAGACATGGTTTACTCATGTTCAAGCAAAGTCGAGTTTATGTGGGACAAGGAAAACTTAAGACCAAGTTGATAAAAGAATGTCACGATGCGCTCTCATCAGGCCATAAAGGAGAAAAGTCCACTTTAGCAGTGATAGCTAAAAAGTTTTATAGACCTCACATGAAAGACGATGTTGCCCACTTTGTGAAAACATGTGTAACCTGTCAAGCGAACCGCGTTTCTTATGAGAAGAAACAAGGGTTGCTTCATCCTCTGACGGTTCCAGACAGACCTTGAGAAAGCATTAGCATGAACTTCATTACCTCTCTGCCTGACTCGAATGGATACAACGTGATTTTTGTGATAGTTGATCGGTTTAGCAAACTAGCGAAGTTTGCTCCGACCTTGGATACTGCAACAGCGTTCATGACTTCTCGGTTGTTCCTAGATACTTGGTGGCGTTCACATGGATTACCTCGAAGTATTATTTCATATAGAGACTCTAAATTCACAAGTGCCTTTTGAAAACACTTGTTCCAAAAATTGGGGACTAAATTAAAATTTAGTACCACCTTTCGTCCGGAAATAGATGGGCAAACAGAACGAGTTAACTCGGTTCTGAATCAATACTTGAGGAATTATGTGAGCGCAGACCAAAGTGATTGGGCGGAGTGGCTCAATCTTGCGGAGTATTGTTATAATTCCACGAAGCATTTGACAACCAGCGAATCGTCTTTCTTGCTTGCTTACGGACGTGAGCTAGAAGGGCCTCTTGACTTGACTCTTGCAGGGAGTTCTACATCGGTACGACCAAGAACACGGCAAACATCAGCTGAAGAGTTGGTAGCGGCAATGCAACGGCGCGAGGAGCAAGTAAAGAAGAACCTCGAGAAGGCACAGCAACGATACACAAAGCAGGTAAACAAGCATCGGCGGCAAGTGAAGTTTCAAGTGGGTGAAGAAATATGGTTAAGTACGAAAAACTTCACACTTCCGAAGGAAATATCGACGAAGTTTTTTTTCGAAGTTCGCGAGACCTTTTTCATTGTCAAGAATCCGCATGAAGATGTCTATACGTTAGACCTTCCTCTCAAATGGCAGTTGCATCCGACTTTCAATGTTTCCTTATTGAAGAAATACTTCAACGATGATTTGCGGCTGGAGCGCAAATAGGTTCTTAGACCTCAATCTGATGTCGTGCAAGGCGAAGCAGAATATGAGGTGGAGTCCATTTTGCGATCTTGGCACAAATCAAACCGGATGGAGTACTTGGTCAAATGGTGTGGTTACCATTTGGAGCAACTTGGGTGCTAGAGGAATATCTCGTACATGCGAGCGAAGTATTAGACCTCTTCAAACGGCGACAAGGACAACAAGGACGTTAGCAAGATGAGGACATCTCCTTCCAGCGAGGAGTGAAGGAATGTCAAACCATACGAGTAGCAACTTGAGACGATTTGGGCCGATGGACTTTGTAGCTTTGTCTTGTAATTGGAAATAAAGACTTTGTTTCCAGAAATTTTGTCTAAGTGTATTGGTAGTGCATGGCTATGACTAGTTCTGATCAGATGCCTAGGATGTTGTCAAGAGGAGGAACGAAGCACACTCAAAGGAAGCGAGCTGGTTTGGATAAGCATCTAAATCAAGACTAAGTCTTGATGTCAAGACTTAGATTTACCGTAGCGTTGGCAAAGCAAGTATGAACTTTCATACTTGTCTTGGGGCTTGGGGTGATCTTGCTTTGTGATTTTCTAACTAAAAAGTAAACTTAGTCGCACGTCTAAGTCAAATCAAGTTGCAACCAGAAAGTTAGTTTCGGGGGATCTTGTAAGTAGGTGTGAATACTTAGTTAGCAAGTTAGAGTCTTAAGTAGAATGTTTAGAAATTGTCAACTAGTTTTTGTTTAGGGTAAGCCAAAAAGGTAAGGCTTTTCCCAAGACTAGTTGGAATTTTCTAAGTGTTCTAGCGACAACTTAAGACTCAAGCCAAGAAGGGAATTGCAGGTTAGCTACCAGAACGCAATTCTGACGCCAAGGGGTTGGCTACCCATCTTGAACTTGGCGTTAACTTAAAGGATCATTGTTGATGAGGACATCAACCTCCAAAGTGAGGGGTGAGTGTCGCGACCCTCAGTCTCAAGATCGAGCGCAGACGCGAGCAACAGAACCCTAGTGGACTTGCACTAGGTTGCGAACGCTGCGAGTAGGACTGAACGGCTTGGCCGAGAAGTCGGGATCAGATGAACCCTAGGTGGTTTTCTGAACCAAGGTTGGAACCTTGGGTTAGGACATAAGGGCCTACCCCAAAGGGCCCCAGTCGAACGCTGACCTAAGGGGGCGAGTCTGATAACGGGCTGAAACATGAGTCTCAAACATAGGTCTGAGACCTGAGTCCGAGACGTGGGTCCGAGACGCAGACAAACCACAGGGTTCGAGTCTGAATCTAGACCACGGATTCTCGGAAAAATGACTAAGTGTTGGAGCTCCAGCAACGTTTTAGGTCGTGGACTGAGCTCCACGTAAGATCTCGAGGCGAGTGAGGTATCATTGGAAAGGTCTCGTCGAGAGCTTTCTAGTGATATATAACACTCCTCGAACTGACCTCCGAGCTGAGAATTATGATCAAACCACGATCGGGTTGTGGTATAATTTTTAGGGACCAAAGAGGAGGACGGGGCCGCCGATCCCCAAAAGTATATATGAGGGGGGCTCGATGCTTGGGTGGGCCAGGACGAGTCACTCAACCCCAGGGTTCGGCGGACAGACTCTGGGGGCATGAGATGATGGCTGGGTCGGTTCCAAGGCACGTTCTCGTCCAGACTCTTGGACTTAGGAACGCTGTAAGGACTGGGGCAAGACTAAGAAACGAATCGGCGGGTTAGACCACCGTTCGGGAGCCTAGACCCAGACGAACATCACGGACGGTTGGACCGCTAGGTGTGTTGGACTTTATGGGAAGTCCGCCCCAAGTCATCTTGTGACTTGCTCGTGTTTGGGACCGACCTAGGCGGGTCTAGGTCGGGACTTAGGAATTGCTGAGCTTGATGATTAAGGAGACGGTCCGGCTCCGGTCCGGACCAAACTGAGATAAGGTAAGTGGTGCATGGACGCTAACTTGTGATTGTGTTTGCAGGTTAGTGGTTTGAATTTTGTGACCTACTAAGCAAGAGCTTCCGCTGGTGCAACAAGGCGGTAGGTGCGTGAAATAAAAGCTCGTAAGCTGAGGCCTAGCTTGTTTTATCCTTGAGTGTCTTTGGAGCGATAATTGTCAAAATTTGATTTTCATGTTGGAGCCGGTCCACGATATGACAACGGGTTACATCTAGCTTATCCGTTAGCGATCACTTCAAGTGGGTCGTAGATTTAGCAACTATGCTAGTTAGGATATGACAAATTATGTATTTGGTGCTTGTTTGGGAGGATTTATCAAACCAAGTAGAAGGAAGGGCGCTTTGGTCAAAAACGACTGAAGAGGTTTGTTGATTTTTGTTGGAAGAGGTGGTTTATCGATATGGATGCGTGGAGAAGATTATTGCGATTCGAGAGGAGCTGGATGTGCACGAGGCTCGTGAGTTCTTTGCGAGATGTGGAATGAAGTTGACACTTACAATTGTCTATAATCTCAAAGGGAATACTAAGAACGCGCGCAGTCATCTACCCATCGTGAAAATGTCTATGAAGACTTGCAATAGGAGAGCATGTGAGTAACTCCGACTCTTGACGTTTGCGTTATGGACTAATCGCACGACGTAGATCTTAGTGATCGACTACATGCCCGTGGAGCTCATGACATGTTAATAACTTATCATGCTTGTTGAGGAACACATTCTGACATGGAGTGTGCTACTTGAGAAGACAATCTGACGAGGGAAGATCTTTTGACAATTTATATTCGAAACAATTAGACCGGAGAGTAGACGATGTCAGAGTTGTTGTGGACAGATTGAAGGAATCACAAATGAGGAACAAGGTTATATTCGATGAACGACATCGACTAAGTCCTACGACGATAGAGAAGACGATTGAGTCTTTGTATATGACAATAGTCTAGACAACCAGCATAGCGTTTAAACAATTCTCAAAGCATTTGTTCGGACCATATGTGGTTGATAATGCATTCGACAACGTTACATATGAATTACAAGAGTTAGACGAGTAAAGATTAAGGTGTCGATTGCGAGTAAACGGATTAAGATCTTCAAGATGATGAGATGAACAAATGAATCTTGAAGATCTCGATATTGAATTTACGTTTGAAGATATCGAAAATGAGGACAACGATGACACAAGAGAAGGTGGTGAGATCATATGAGGTGTTGGTCCACTCCTTGCTTGTATTTTTCTGACGCATGGCAGAGGATGCACAAGTTCAGAGGGAGTGAATGTCGTGTCATGCACCGACTATGATGTTAACTGAAGATTCTCGGATGAAATTTTACCAACTTGTTCTTAATATGTTTCTGAATGCACTATTGGATAGTCTTTGTCGAGACGATCAAAAATGATTTTTTTATCGTCGCGAACAGAACTAAGACAACGTAGTTATAGACAGTTGTGAATTTTAAGGTTTAACGCATCATAACATTGACGGAGCGTTTGACATGCTCATGTGACATATGGAATGCTTACGGGATATAATGTTGACAAGATAAGATGTTGACACGGTGGTTGTTGATAAGACGAAGGTGCAGATGGAGCGTTAGGATTGAGGTGGAAGATCATGATGATGTGTCACATTGCATACATGACACTTGACAGGTTTGCATGCACACCATATGACGCTAGCACACTGTGACACCTGGACTTTTTACCCCCTGCTTGCAAACACTATAAAAGCTGGAGTTTCTAAGGTTCAGTCTACAGAATTTGGATTAGACGCCAAGACGATGTCCATATTTTTCGTGAAGAAAATAAGGACTTATGATGGATTTTTGGGTCAAGTTGGGTATGCTCAACAAATCTCCATGAGGTCTCACATAGATTTACTGAAGGATAAAGATAATTGAACTTTAAATGGCCGTATTTTTCTCTACACGACTCAGTTCTAGTCATGCTTGGTAAAGAAGGCGATGAGACATTTCCAACGCCACCTCAACTGCTTGATTTGGAGTTGTGCTTAGAGAACTACAAGAGTTTAAAGTTTACTGTGCACTTAAGGGCTGAACTTGAAAACTGCGTGAAAGCTCGTGCAGATTTCAGTGGAAAATACACTTAGGGACGAAGAGGTGACAATCTGTGCGAGGGCTTGCGTAGATTTCATCAAGAAAAGATCTGAAACTTTCAAGTGGTTGTAACTTGGGCTACAGAGGTAAGCTTCAGCCAAATTTGACAACCTTGGATATGAATTTTCAAGAGCTTCAAGGTGACACCAAGAACACCGGATTCTAAGGTTCGAGATGGACGTTACAGGGGTTTGAAGTTCACTGTGAACTTTTGGACTATACGTCAAATCTCTGCAATGGCTCGTGCAGGTTCTTATGAGAGGAATGTACTTTGGAGCTAGGAGGTACAATCTGTGTGAGGGATCTGTGCTCACGCAGATTCCTTTACTAAGGAGTCAAAAAAGTTCAAGTGGTCGTAGAACCAAGAACCAAGAACACCGAATTCTGATAACAAGGCGGAAGTTGAAGGCGTCTGAAGTATGTCTGGACTTTTACCGATAACAGAAATTTGTGCGAGGGCTTGCGTAGTTTGACAGTGAGGAGGGGTAGTGAATGTGTGAAGCACATATTTCTTTGAGGGCTCGTGCAGATTCACAAAGAGGAAGATGTTTGACGAGTTTGACTGGTCGTAACTGGAGTTGTAGAGATTAGTTGAGGATGAAAAAATATCTTTGGAAAGAGGACGCCGAGAGCTTTCTAGAGACATTAAGAACGGATAGTATGGAGTTACAGAGAGAGAACCACATCACTTTGAAGTTACAAAAGAGTTTGAGAACCAAGTCAATCAAATCTGCACGAGGGCTTGCGAAGATCCTACTTCAAAATGGAGTTTGGAGGTCGAAAATTCTTATAAAGTTATAGGAAACTCTTATAACTTTCTACCGAGATATCCATTTGTGAGACAAAGAGTACTATTAGAACCGGATTTTGCAAGGACAACACGTTGTTGTGTCGTTGATCGGCTCTTACTTGAAAATATATTTTCGATACTTATCATTATCGCTCCAAAGACGCTCATAAGATTAAAAATGAGCTTTTTACACAACTTTGGATCTTCATTTTCATTATATCAACTGGTAGAGCTCGTTGTCAGCTTTTCGTGGACACTTCATCTATTTCATTTGGACTCCTAGTGGTGAAGTTACGAGGTTCAGAAGATGAGAACATCAAGTTGAGCTCTAGCTTACTATTGCTGACTGGGTATTTGTGGTTCCTGACGCTATACTAAGGATGCAAGAGGCATGCTTGTTCATTATCCGTGAAAAGTTTCATGTACAGCAACTGACGTAAGGGGCAGCTTAAGGGGTTAGCTTGTACATGCGACTTGTCAGTGGACGGTTCGGGAGATTGAGAGATCTGTGCAGGTTACGCACTGGTTAAGACGATTCGTGAAGAGACGGATCGAGGAGTGTGTTTTGGGAGAAATTGAGACATATGGAGAAGATTTGGAGTGCTTCAGTGATATGTGAAGGAGAGTTGGACCATTCAGACCATTCCGGAGTCCAAACTTGCTGTCCTTGGATTCATTGAGATCATAACGCCGAGTTCTTCAGGAAATTGAAGACGATACGAAATTTCATCAAACGATTTGAGAGTTCTGAGTGAAATTGGTTCGCAGAGAAACGCTTACGTCAGTTTTTCGTCGTCTACGACCTGAAGTTGAGTTGTTCTTCGCGATCGGTGAGCCAAGCTCTTCGTTCTTAGTGCCTACTCGATCAGAGAGTCTTCAACTATGTGGATTGAATTGTTGATTTTGGTGTGGTGAGCGAGTTTGAGCTGCAGTTAGTCGGTTTATATTAATTTTTTGCTTCTTGCGATCAAATTTATTGCCTAGTTCTGCAAGGAGAACTCCAAACGGTTTGTTTAGAGTCTTGTTGGGTTCAAGGTAGCTAGATCTACCTACCAGAGAAGACGGATCTCAAATCAGATGATTCGGATGTGCGTGGTTATAAACCATAGGGAAGAGTTTTTTAAGGTTCGGTCACCTACGATCGAAAATCGACGATATCTCGGCTGTTGAGAGTCGCATTTGGGAGTTCTTGGGACCAACGGAGTCAGGAAGGAAAGCCTTATCGATCGTTAGAGTTCTAGTTGGTTATGTACAGCTTGTGGTAGCTAGTTTTAGCTAAAGGCTTGTACATGAACATTGTTTGGACTCGAATTTAAATCGTGTGATACTGATGGAACTCTTTTTGTTAGCAAAGGGATGTTTCTCTTGCTTTGAGCTACGCTTCGGTAGTTTTGGATATGGGTTGAAATTCAAGGACTCGTTTTAGGAGGTTTGATGTAGACCACAGACCGCTCCGGTCTGTTTCTCAGTTTTGTGTTCTTAGGGAGAAAGAACCGGCAGTGTATATAAATTGGGAGTTGGTATATATTGCGATGCTTGTTCTCGTACTTGTCTCTTTTTTTCTTGTCTCTGTTCAGCACACGAGATCTCCTTAGCCAAAACTTGACATTTTCATGGATAACTTTCACGTAAAATCAGATACGACAACGTCTGACTGCTTTAATTTGGATTTTGGTAAATAGTTTGGGGAATGAAGACTCTTAATGCAAAAGTGATGTAACTTCTCCCACGAGAGTCTGTTAGGAACATACTGAGCACTGTTGGATTCAAATTTTTGAAAGGCTTCACAACTGTAGTCTAAAACAAAGATTTTAGGAGGTTCTATAATGACCATAGATGATTGAGTCTATTTGTATATTTTGTTGATAGTTGGTCGAAGCAAAGAGTAGGATTTTGAGTTAGAAGGTTGCACTCGTATGTTGTCATTCGTGTTTCTCAAACCTCACACGCTTTCCACAGCCAGATACCCTATGTATGCTTAGATATACCTTGCACCCTATGATATGACAACGTAAGCTATGTAGGTAGTGTGGTTTTCGAGCACTCTGCATGTGTTTTCTTTCGTATATCATCAGAAATGTGTTGATGTCCTTAAGTGTGTGAGTATATATGAAACCAGTTCTTGTGTTTTGACTGTGCAAAATGACTGACTTTAGTGTATGTCGTCTTCCATTTCTCCCAAATGTACATCATAATTAAGAGTACTCTAGATGGTAGCCACTATTGGACTGAAGTCCCATGGTTGCTACGACAAGATGAATGTGTTTCTTGCTGTCCATATGTTCCGTATGGTGATATCTCGCAAGTGTTCTCACCATGCAAAGGCTCTCCTAAACTCCTTGGGAAGATGATCACCTAGCATCGCATGATTCATTTGAGACTTCCATCCATTGATGAGAGAAATCATACACATAAAATTCTTTGGTCTACTTCCAAATAGATTGTGATTGCGGGCATATCTGCAAAAGATGCATGGTATCTTCGTTTCTCTGTTTATGACAGCGAGAACACCAACGTATTACAACCCCATAAGTTTTATTAGGGCTATGAACAAAGAAAGTGGTTGGTTAGTATACCCTTCACTTTGCAAGAAAATGAAGTATGTGTTCCAAGCAAATTTGTCAAGTGGAAAGAGATAGTTGTGGTAAAACCAATCAAGATCATGACTCGGAATATGCATGCTCTGGGATTCGATCTCATGCAAGTCAAATGGAGAAATGATAAGAATTTCTTTCTCTCGCTTCAATTTGAGATATTCGCAATATGCTTCGACAAGAAGCTCCCTTGGCCAACTCCAGAGTAGCAAAATGATCTTGATTCATCACATGGGATGAACAAGACTACAGATGCTGGATGCAACTCTGGACAGTAAGACATGCTCACAAAGAGTCTGTACTTTTTTTACAGGTCCTTTATACTTGCATAGCCACAGATGCTTGGGGTTTCTCTACATTTCCAAGAAAAGATGCTTGTTGCAATTGTCCTTACACGAATATCGCAAACGATGGTAAAATCTTTCACCTCGTGCTGTCTTCTCCCTTGCATATGGTAAGCTACTCTAGTCATAGTACTTTCTGATGACTACATTGGTCAAATGCCTTATTCGCTCTATCCTTCCCATGTGTAGGGCATTGGATTTGATAATGTTGCCATCTTTGCTACTACAGCAGTTGTGGACATACGAAAGATCTCCACAACGGAAGATCTCCATAACTTATATTCCACAAAACTCAATGAAGTCTGTGGACGCTGAACCACCATTAGTTTTTTGAGCGTTATATGATAATGAAATGAAGTATGTGGACACTGAACCACCATTGATTTCTTGAGCGTTATAATGATAATGATCTCATTGATCAACTTCCAGAGATTGTTGTCGGAACAAGTAGATCTTTTGTATTTCCTTCGCAGGTGGAACAAATTTTCTACATGTCCGTTGACTCAAGTGATATTTCAAGATGGGCCATTGTACTCATGAAACAACCTAAAGCACGAAAAGTTGTGCATGACCCATCTGAGCTAGTACTAGGACCAGATTTCAGCAACTACAGAAATTCAACTACCTTGTCCGCTGAATTTGATGTGGTTGCCATTCCTGAGTTGGACACAAGAGGGGTGGACACCACTTGCTTCGGCACGAGGGCTGTAGAATGTCTTAATCATGTGTAGCTCTCCTTTAGACATCGATAGTTTCTATGGTTATACATGCTCAAAAGAACTTCTGGGAACTCTATGGTATAGGGAAAGTTCAAATTTTACACCGAAGATTAATATCATTTTATGAGAATTCTCTATCGACAGTATTTTCGTGAGGGTTCAACAGTTTGATACAGGAGTTTCGCTACATAACAAAATAGCAATGACAAGTCCTTCCATCTCAACACCAAAAGTGTATTATTTTATCTTCTAGTGACAAATAGATAATCACTACAAGATAAATATTAATGAAAAGTCAACATGAATATCGTGTTAGGAATACTCTGTCACCTGCCATCTCAGTGTCAGCAATGTATTATTTTGTCTTCTAACAATGAGCAAGTAACCGCTAGAAGATAAAATAAAAAGAACACGTAAACAATTCGTGCTTACTGAGTTTACACATCAGACTTGTTTAGTACGTGTCGTGCCATACACATCGATACAAAACATACATTGTTGTCTGAGATACACCACACGTACACATAACACATGGACGATGTCACAAGTGTATCACAATCGTCGATAAACGATATGTACTCACTCCACCATGCCAACCGACACTAAACAACCATCAAATCCACTCTGTGCTTGCACAGAATCCAGATTACACTCACCAAGACTATCCACCATAGCTAGGAGCTTGAAAGCTCAACTCGAAGAACTAAGGCCTCCAAGCCGGTGGACTATCCCAAGAACTCGGCCTAACGACACTAACGGCCCTACCGCTACACAACATATATCGCTGTCAGAAGTACATCACACATACACATAACACATGGACGCTGTCATACACATACGCAAGTGTATCACAATCGCTTCCTTAACTGACGGTTTGGTCTCTCTAACTCCAGATAGCCTTATATCTCAACTACGTGATATACATTTTTGTGGGTGCAAGGATCAAGAGACCGGGTGCTACATCACACCATTGTTAGTCGCATGTCTGCAATCCATACCACGCAAAGATCTAATTGACTATCTCTGCTATATACATAGAGGGCAAACCTATCATCCAACAGGAATGACACTGAGAGATGGAGTCAAACACGACATGTGTCAACCTCTCAAACAACCATCACACACCAACATATGGATTGCTCCACCAACATATCTACACAACATACACCTCAAACCCACGCGTACAACTGCTAAGCTTGAGTCAACGGTCCTATCGATGTTGAGAAGATGACATGGTGCGCAATTATGCACATGGTCCATCCAAACAACATCATCACGATCCTGTAACATGAGTACTCTAGAAGGTAACACCTCATGCACTCATAAAATAGTGCACCCTGCGATCACATCCAACGTCGTCGGTGCAGTCTGATGTAAATAGATATAATCATCAGGATAAAACCTACGAATCGATGATCGATAACCTCCTCCTCGAATAGTCGCATATCGTAACGTATCTCTATGCTGAGCAATCGCTAGATTCTCAAAAATCATAGACATAACTCTCCAAAATGTCTATGCTCGTTGAGAACATGCTCTCATCCACATATTCGGGTCATCAAGGTTCAGCACCTCAGCAGAATCACGACGAATGACTGAAGATAGATCTGGATCTCGGTCATACAATAGAAAATACGGTGAAAAGGAAGGCAAAGACACTTGTCGGCTAAAACTGTAGTCCATAGTCAACCATGATAACTACACATCTCAGTCTCTCAAGTGACCCTTCTCCAAGCCATACTTACGCAATCCTCTCTTCACCGTCTAAACTACACTCTCCGTCAAACCATCGCCTCAAGATGATCTCGAGATGTAGTCAGATGATCAATCAGCGCATGTTCACACAAGATCTGAAACTCATCAAGAAGCTTGGTCTGTCAGCACTTCAGTTGGTGCTCCAAAATGACTCAACACTCGATCTAAGAACGCATATGTCGTCTCTCCACTCGCCTTGTCCGATAATGCCACCAACTTAATCCACTTGGAGAAGTGCTCCATCATCACCAACACATATCGGTTGTGACGTACGATCAACGGTAAGGGTCCCGCAAAATCCAAACTCCTATAATCAGTAAGGGGGTGTAACTGTGGAGTAAGAGCATTAAACGATGCTCGTACTCGATCACAAACCACACATCGTGTGACAAACTGCTGCACATCGATATGCATACCACACCATCAATACTGTGCTTGGAGTAAACTATGCGTACGCTTCATTCCAAAATGTCTCAACTCCTCAAGGCTAATTGTGCCCTTTGGGATGGATGTGACACTATCCGTACTCTCTCATCATCTCACACTCAAAGTACATATCGTCATTCTCGTCGAAATCTCTTCGCTCGTTGAAGAACGCGTGGTGGTAGCACTTACTGTGCCTACCACCACATCAGTACGTAGATACTCCATTACGGTCACATCGTCGACGAAGCTGTTTCTTCACTTTTTTCCCAAGGAGAAAGCGCAAAAGACGAGATACCTTGGAGATCAAGACGTGGAGTTCCTGGAAGCTATCTGGGAAGGAATACCTATCAACTGAGGTGTCTTCTTCCACACTTACATCCAGGCCGAGTTAGCATACTTGGGCACCCCAGCAGGAGGGCACCTCACCCCGTTCTTCTGATATCTGTACGTGTCCAAGAGGGATATGACAGAAGATCAGTTGGCGAGGTATGGACCAACAAGACAGTGCGAGGTGAAGAAAGAGACCTTGGGAGAAGAAGAACGAGTAGCGGTCGTGACTCCTCTTACTTTAGTGCCTCAGACGAGATTGGGCACTCATCAAAAAACGCTTCTGGTGTGAGAAGACGACTCCAGCGGTACAAAAGATGCATCACTACCGAGGAAGATGGGGCCTAGGAGTGTGCTTAAGAAGAGCGTCTCTTTCTCGATCATTCATTTTGGATTGGAGTCAGATTCTCAGGAAGAGATGTTGAGCACCAAGATCACGCAGAAGACAGCTTCTGCAACTACAGGGAGTCTTCCGAAGACTCCAGAAGCCGAAGTATGGGTTGACATTCTGACGGCGACTCGAGAAAGCGCAGCGAAGAGAACCGTTCTTGCAGTGGGAAGAGATCTTCCACCCCGGAAGATGAGAAGACACTATTCTTCTCACACAGAAGCAGAAGACCACAGTGGTGGAAAATGCATCTTTGTCTCTGGAGACAAGAACGACGTCTCCAATCGATTCGTGGGAATGAACCTGTCTTCTGCGAGAAGAAGGTTGGAGGAATTCAGCGCATTCTTCCAGTAGGAGATCCAACCAGCCATAGAGTTGGTGGAGAAACATGCGATGACTCAGGAGAAGTGACTGCGATCTGGATTTGGTCTGCGCACAATGATGCAGTAGGAAGAGGTACAGAAGAAGGTGGACACGCTAGAAGCCAACCTCCGCACCACGGAGAAGCTTGCAGCGAAGTACAAGACAGAAGCAGCTATTTCTGCCAAGGAGTCAGCACAGTTAATGAAGAGCAACCAGGAGTTGCAGGCGCATCTATAACAGCGTGAACAAGAGGTTCTACGGGCCAGGGATAAGATCACCTCTCTCGCAGAAGAGAAGACGACATGGAAGGCACTACGAGAAGCCACGGAAGCACAAGCCGTAGCAAAGAAGAC
Organism: Asterella californica; assembly: GCA_036924285.1. NCBI lineage: Eukaryota > Viridiplantae > Streptophyta > Marchantiopsida > Marchantiales > Aytoniaceae > Asterella > Asterella californica. The sequence continues at coordinate 25,469,504 of JAYKYS010000006.1, read as the reverse complement.
GCAGCGAGAAGAAGCAGAAGCTCGAGTAAAGAGACTTATGACGCAGACGGTGGAAGCATTTCGCAAGAAGTTCAACTTCACCGTGGGTAGGAAGCTTCTCACCCTAGCTAGGGAGTGGGATGACGATTCCAAGACGATGTTAGTGCAGTGCAAGGAGATCATGTTCCGCTACCTGGATCGGCAGATTGAGGACTTGAAGATGCTTTACGATCTTCTCTTGATTCCACGGTCAGTAGCTACATCTTCTCATGCTCCAGGACCAGCGACCGGAGAACATTTGGAGAAGAAGGAGTTCGACCTCGCTGTCCACTTGGTAGTGACAGCGTTGGAAGTCGAGAAGATCTCATAAGAAGCCCCGGAAGACAAGTGTCTTTTGGAAGACAGGAAGCAGGGTTGTCTTCCCATGTGTTTCGAGTGCATGAGGTGACTTCCTCTGATCACTCTGAAGTCACCCTAGCTCCCTGCGTCGAATTAGTGCCGCAGAAGAGCGAAGAAGTGCAGGTGGACTCAGCTTCCCAGAAGACACTACTGTCTTCTGAAGCCGCACCAGAAGCCCACATCAAGAATATCGAGGAGGAAGCCACCTCAGCCACACCCGAGGTACCAGTAGGACTTCCCACTTTATCAGAGGTCGATATAGGAGTTCATGTAGGAGAGGATCCAGTGGGGATAGCACCTGACGATCAGGAGTAGGCAACAAGTTAAGAAGACAGTTGACTTGCTAATTTTGATAAGAAGCGAAGTCTATTATTTTAGGAAGGGACAACTCTCCTTGTAATTTTAGATGGCTGTCCATGTGGCAGAGTAGGCAACGGTGTCGTGTCGTGGACCGGCTCCTACATGAAAGTCAAACTTCGATGCTTGTCGCTCCAAAGACACTCATGAGAAAGACAAGCTAAGCCCCAGCTTACGGACTTTTGGTATCATTTCGGATCTCCATTTTCATCACATAGATGGGTAGAGCTCGTTGTCAGCTTTCCATAAGCACTTCATCTACTTCATTTGAACGCCTAGTGGAGAAGTTACAGGACTCGAAAGATGGAGAAAACAAGCTACGCCCCAGCTTACGAGTTTTTGGCACAACCTCAGATCTTCACTTTCATCACATAGATGGGTAGAGCTCGTTGTCAGCTTTCCATGGGCATCTTGTTTACTTCGTTTGGACGCCTAGTGGAAAAGTTACAAGACTCGAAAGATGGAGAAAACAAGCTAGACCCCAGCTTACGGGCTTTTGGCGCAACTTCGGATCTTCACTTTCATCACATAGATGGGTAGAGCTCATTGTCAACTTTCTAGGGACATCTTGTTTACTTCGTTTGGAGATCTAGTGAAGAAGTTATGCGACTCGAAAGAAGGTAAAATCAAGCTAGGCTCTAGTTTACTTGCTGACTGGGTATTTGAGGAGTCAAGTGTTATATCAAAGACGCAAGGGGCCTGCTTCATTATTGGGGAGAGAACTTCGTACGTACAGAGACTATAACAAGGGGGCAGCTTAGGGGCTAGCTTGCGTCTGCGACCTGCCAACGGACGGTTCGGGAGATTTAAGAGTCCAATGCAAGCACGCAAGGCGTCGTTGGGTTCAGATCTGTGCAGGCTACGCACTGGTTCAAACGGTTAGGAAAGAGACGGATCGGGGAGTGCGTACTGAGTGAAATTGAGACGCAAGAAGCAGATTTAGAGATTTCAGTTACCTGTGAAAGAGAGTTGGACCGTTCGGACCGTTCCGGAGTCCAAACTTGCTGTCCTTGGATCCATCGGGATCAGAACACCGAGTTCTACAGGAAATTGAAGACAATACGAAGTTTCATCAGGCGGTTTGGGAGTTCTGAGTGAAATTAACTCGCAGGGAAGCGCTTACATCAGATTTTCGTTCGTCTGCGACCTGAGATTAATTTGTTCTTCGCGATCGGTGAGCCAAGCTCTTCGTTCTTGGTGCCTACGCGATCAGGGAGTCTTCATCTACTCATTGGAGAAGACAGTACGTAAATTGGATTGTTGGTTTGGGTGTGGTGAGCAAGTTTGAGTCGTAGGGAGCTGATTTACGTCTATTTTTTGCAACCTGCGATCAAATTTCTTGCGTGGTTTTGCAAGGGGAACTCCAAACGGCTTGTTTGAAGTCTCGTTGGGTTCGTGATAGCTAGATCTATCTGTCAAGGAAGACGGATATCAGTTTAGACGATCCGTTTGTGCGGTGTGTGCAATTTTAAGCCGCAGGGAGGAGTTTTTGAAAGTTCGATCACCTGCGACCGAAAATCGGCGATATCTCGGCTGTTGGGAGTCGGATCTGAAGGTTTCTTGGGTTAACGGAGTCAGCGGAGGAGACTCTATCGACATCTGAAGTCCGTTCGGTGAAAGGAGGAAGTTCTCAGATAGATCTTTTTCGGTTTCTTCGCTACGGGTTTTGCTCTTTTGAGTCCGTTAGAGTTCTGGTTGGCTATATACAGCTTGTGGTAGCTAGCTTTAGCTAAGAACTTGTACATGGATGTGGTTTGGACTTGGGTTTGGATCGCGTGATACTGCTGTGGCTCTGTTTGTTAGCAAAGAGAAGTTTTTCTTGCTTTGAGCTACGCTTCGGTGGTTTTGGGTCAGGGTTGTGATTCAAGGGTTGTTTTTAGGGGCTTTTGAAGCAGGTTACAGACTGCTCTGGTCTGGTTCTCAGTTCTGTGCTCTTAGGAGAAAGAACCGGCAGTGTACATACATTTGGAGTGTATATATCGCAGCGTTCGTTTTCGTGGTTATTTTTCTCTATCTTGTCTCTGTTTCAGCACACAATATCTCCACAGCCAGGAACCTCACGTTTTCCTGGACATCCTTCACGCAATATCCGACACGATAACGGTAGGAGCAAAAAGTAAGTTTCCAAACTGAACAAGGAGCCGACTGCATGTGGGAGGTGGTGGCCTTCTGACAACACCTCATTTTCTTTGGCTGCGAGTGAGGATTGGAAGAGAATTCCCTCCCTCGACTCAAGTGCAGAGTATAAAGTAGAACACAGAGTAAGATTTGACACAGACACACATGTGTTTACACATTTTTACAGAGTACACACGTTACGCCCGTTGTTAGAGACATACGAATGGATTTGGATTACATAGGAGGGGTCTACACTTCCGCTCTCAACGGTGGATCGAAAGATGTAGACAGCAGTAGTGGACAACCTAGAACAGGAAATGACATCATCGTGTAGTCTTGTCTCTAAGCTGGTGTGGTGAGTGATAGTGACAGGAAGTGGAGGAAGTGAGCTTCTCAAAGCCAATGTATCTTCTTCTCGGAGAATTGATTTTTTAGATTTGATTGCAGAAGCTTTGTCTGTTTCTTCTAGGCAGTGGGTTTCCTCGGATTCACACCCAATTATGCATGAGAAGTCTTTTTCTTGAGTGGCGGTGATTGTTAGAAGCTGTGCAGAGTCGAAGCTTGTCTCGTCCAGTGGAGCACTTCGGATCCACGTACGGACAGTCTTATGGGAAAGCGATCCTAGAAGACAGAGTAGTCGGAGCGACGACAGAAGAAGAAAAAGACTTCTTCCCATAGTAGAAGACGACATCCTGTAAGCCAATTTGTGGTCTTCTTCCTCAAATTACTACAAGCATGGATGGCTCGTTAGTCAAGACCCGGACTAGAAGCCTGTCGGAGTCTTAATTTCTCATTTTCAGCTTGATTCTTCTTGTTTGGATTTTCTCTTCTTCCCCATCTTCTCTCATCTTCTCATCTTCCTACCTTCTTCTAGTGAGCTTCTGAGACTTCTATTGAGCTTTCGTGAAGGTGAATGTTGTTTTAGTGCTGTAGGAAGATCGTTTCCGTAGACAGAAGCATGGGAAGGCTACAAGAGGCACACATCGTGTGATTGATCTAACCCCTTTGGAAATTAGAAGAGCAATGTGTGATAGACAATGATAATTTGACATCTACGAAGTAGGAGCAGTCTTCTGGAGGTGTCAAAAGCAGAGTTGAACCCCCAGAAGCCGAGAATTGCTTCGAGAAGACTGTCGTGGGAAGATTAGAAGCAGGAAGCATCTTCTCAAGCTTCCCAACAGATATATGTGTGATATTTTAGATCATAGTTGTTTTTTTAGGTCCAGAGCACCTTCTGAAGGATCTGGAAGCCGTGTAGTTTTGTGAGAAGATGAAATTTCTAGATAAAATCCGTATGTTTGTGCGTTTGAACAGATCCTAGAACTTAGAACAGCGATACTTGTGTAAATGCTCTCTGGGAACGATATCTTTTATGCTATAATGGGCTAAAAGAGAAATCCTGAGACACTACAGGAGCGAAGATGCAGACCTACTCTGTGGGTAACAAAAAATTGTGGGTACCATATGACTGTTTAACACAATCTTTATCACCATCATCACCATGCTGTTGCGTAACTTGTGATCCTTGAGAAGAGGTGGTCGTCTCATGTGGTGCCTCCCTGCTGAATCCAGCAGTCACCACCTTCTCCTCCATCATGTTGAGCTCAATCCGCTCAGCTAGACCAAAGACAACCGCCAACGTCGGAGCGATGTCTCTAAGAAAAGTGACATCGCTGACTCTCCTCCCAGCTCTCGGTCTAGTATCTCGGAACTGGATTGTCTGTGCTTCCGTCACCCCTAGGATAACGCTGATCAACCGTCTCATGCGAGTAAACGCCTCGTGTAGGCTCTCTCTAGTCTTCTGTTGGAACTCTTGCAGACTCCTCAACTTGTCGGTCCGCACACCTTGATAGTTCTTCCTCAAACACTGGAAGAACTGAACCACATGGTTAAACCTTGGTAGTATCCCGCTCATACTACCACTTGCTCCAATGCTAGTGGACGCACCGCTGGTAGTAAGTACTCCGCCACCCGTGGATGTATCACTGCTACTGACACCCGAACTCGCAAGTGCTATGTCCTGAAACTGCACCAATAATGATAGAAACGTAATTGGGAGATAATATTGTCTCCACAACTCAATCTCCACGCTATAGTCTCGTCTGAACTCATGATAATCGTCCATCGGTGATCCCTCCAAGTGTTAGAACAAATTCTTCCACGCCATGAAAAGTATGAACAGCTGCGGATTTCGCATCTGCTGTAGATCGTACCAATTGTCAAACTCCTAGATGAAGTCATCCAGCTCAATGATACCCACCATATCAGAGCATCATCGACGTCCTTCGTGATCCCATAGATCTCGTCCATACCCCACAACAACGGTGTGGTGACACTAGACTCACCACCAGAAAACATACTGTCCACGTCTAACTCGTCCTCTAGAACAACCGACGGTAATGGTGTAAGTAGTCGGTATCTCATCTCATTTCGTGTTTACCCACTGTCCGAGAAGTCTCCACCAGAACCTCCCGAGAACTTCACGATGATAGAATCTCGTGAACACACTCTCCAACAAGAATATCAAAATCTCCGTCATCATCGTAACCACAACTTGCCTAATCCCGCTCCTACTAAGCTCACCTATCCCTTACTAGGACGGTCAAGATAAGTGCAACCTGTACCTACCATCACCATAGGTTGCCTCACTCTTGCAGAGGTCTGTGAGGGGAGCAGCAACTGAACAATGCAGCGGAGTTTTGTCTCTCGGTTTTGTTTAAATCATATTTTCTCTGTCAGTGGAGTAGTGCAGCGCTGTTGTTTCTTTCTTTCATTCTTTTTTCACTTCTTCATTAGAAGCTGTGTTGTTCTTGCCGCCTGCTCTATTTGTTTGTGACCCCGTCTAGCTCGTTCTTCTCTTGAGGGCGCTGCGGCTAAGAGGTCTGTGCGGGAGACAACGTCTAACGCTCTATAGCTATGTGTGCTATCGCGGCTTCTCTCGTATCTATTGCTGTCAACTGTGCTACGGCTGCAGAGGTCTGTGAGGAGAGCAGCAACCGGGTGATGCAGCAGCGTTCTGTCTCTCGGTTTCGCTAAAATGATGTTTTCTCTTTGTTTTCCTCCTATTACTGCCCGCGTCCTTTTTCTCTTCACCGTGAGGTTTAACGGATGCTGCTGCTGTACAGAGAAATGGATGGTGGTGCTGTTTCTTTGCTTCAAAGATGATGCTAGTGTTGTGGTCGCGACCTCGCATTTTCGCGAGGCGCGACCGCGTCCTTCTTGTAGGGCAAGCTCTCTTCTTCTCATATTTCTTTTGCTCTCCAAGGCGTTGCAGAGATCTGTCATAAGAATTGATCATTCACTTACTCTATTTTTCTCGTCATTCTTATTTCTTCTTGCATGTAATGAGTTACTTCGCTTGCTCGTTACAAGCGATTGGAGTGACGGCATGTTGTAAATATATGTCGGACCCGAGGGCTGCCGGGGCTGTCTTCAGACCACAGACTTCAATGGCAGCGGCAGGTGGAGGTAGTGATGGCCACGCTTCTGTCGGATCGACATGTTGCAGATAGTTGGAAACACTTTCGTGCATACTACTTGCCTAACTTTCAAGTACTTATCAAGAAACTTTTCTCTTTGACTCTCTGTATGCGTTGTTTGCTTCTATACATGTCTTGGTCATGCCTATTGATTCTCAGTGCATCGATGACACCAATGATGAAAAATCAGACTATCATCATCTTTCACTTCCTAGCGGTCCACCGAGCCCTCTGCTTGTAAGTGCAGTCCTCTGCTTTCGACATCTGAGTTGTCTCCTTCTGCCTCTCCGTCAACTCTCGTGCTTCTATCTCCATCTTTGTCTACATCCCTTCTACTCCGCATTGAGACTTTTTGGTCTGCACAAAGATTGCAAACTTGAGCGATTTTTTCTTCCATCACTTCTTCCTCTGTATCCCCTGCTGCCTGCTAAATTGCATTCCTTCTCGAAAGTGAAATGTATTTGAGTAGAAGCTACGTGTATATCGACTTCCACTTTTAAAACCTCTGGAATTTCTCCTCCATGGCTTAGATTATGTCAAAATCGCTTATGCTTTCTCCAAGGCGACACAATGCTTTCAATGTATTATAGGACCATATTTGTATATAGACTCCGAAGAGTTGTGGCTTGTGTTAGGAGACAATTGATCTGTTTCTTTCTGTTATCCAAAGTTCCTCCGAAACAAAGAAGATCACAAGCTTATAAAGCCAATCGTTTTGTCTGCGAAGCCTTCAACACTAGACTGTACAGAATAGGTTGCAAACATTATCCATACCCATCAGATGCAAATACGGCAAGCAGCTCGTGCGATGCGTACGAGCAATTTGTCTGTTCTTCGTTTAAGAAAAATGCCTCTTAAAACTCTTGAAGTGTTGATGACTGTAGCCCAAACTGGTGGGGACCTTGACCTTGGGGTCCGTTATACACATTTCTAGACCAAGAATGTGAAAGTGGTTTGATTTCTGTAGAAAGAGGAGGGGCTTTACTGCACATCCATGTTCAAGGAGTCTTTTGCCTGCAGACAACAAGTCTTATAGATGTCAAAAACAGGTTGATTCTTATCATAGACTGGAAAGGAGGTAGCAGACGGAGGGGAACTCCGGTGTTTAGCTGAATAACAGAAGCATTCATACCTTCGTCGGTATAATTGGCTACTGCATGAAGGATCAATTTGAGGTGCACCATCGTTGTTCTATGAAAAATATCACTGATTCCATGCTTGCAGATGGACAAGAGCTTTTTATTCTTTTGGGCGCTGCAGACATCAAAAACTGAGTTGAGCTAAACTCTAACAATATTCTGCAACGAGCGTTGCAGTTCAACACATAGAAATATCGACATCCGCTGGGTAGTACCTTTCGAACTTCTCTAAGGTCCATGGTGCGCTGTCGTGATGTGAATCATTTCACATAGTAAATGATTCACTTCTCTGTCAGGCATTAGTCTCTCTGAGTGAAGTTAAGACCTCAGAGAAGTCCGTTTTTGGAAGATGTTATATATTTTGAGTCTTAGTAGGTTGATTACCATGTTGATAGGGCTTAAGCTCATGGGTTGTATTTGCGTGTCGCCCATGCACGCTTTCTAGCTGATTTAAGTTATTTTTCGGGGCTGCGTGTCGTTTTAGGTAGTTTAAGTTTTACGTTAGCACTCTAGGGGGCTTGACGTGGTAGCCTATGAGTGTAGATAAGTTACCACATGGTTTAAGGCACAAAATGACAACCAAATGGAGCTATGAATTCTCATTGGTTCATTTTTGTCTTTTGTGTAACTCTAAATTTAGAAACAGAGGTCTAAAGGGGATTTCGAGCAATTGGTAAGGGTACTTCGAAATCTGAGAGCACAAGGAGATAGAGCTCGTCGAGCCAAGCACTGTCAGCGAAAAGTTTGATCGATTTGGAGCAATAAAGAAGGAGTTATGGCGGATTGAAATTCGATTTGTGTCAAAATTGCAGCACTTCTGTTGAATTTGGGGTCTTGAGTGTCATTTGCAGCAGAATCGAGGAAATCGCTTCAAAACTTCGTGGCTGTGTTCACTGTCAGCAGGGCTACGACTGTCTCCAAATTTTCATGTCAATTGAGTCCGTGAGTAATTCAGGGCGACCGCTGAAGTAGAGGGGGTCCGAAAAGCTCTCAATCTGGAGCAGCAACTTCAGAGAGAGAGATCTAGAGTTATGTGTGGAATCAGGAGGCCCAACTTCACAGGAGTGTTCATCAAGCTGTGTACTGCAAATCATGTAAGAATTTCCCAAAGTGATCGAGATAATTCCTTGTTATAAGTCGAAATAGCTGTCTGGGTACCAGAAATTGCCGTAATTTATCTACTCAGAAAGTTTCTGCTCATATCTTAGTGATTTGAATTGATCTGAAGCTGAAATTTCGTATGTGTATCCAGTAGAACCTCATTACATGTAGGAGGAGTTCTGAAGTCTGAACCTTCACATATTTCTCAATCCTGAGTGTCAAAGTTCGCCATCTGATCTTATCATTGCTAGTTAAACCTGAACTTTGCTTCCTGAACATATCAGAAGAGCTTAGAGACTTATATGAGTGTTTTTCAGTATCACCTTGAGACCTGAAGCCTATCCTGTGAGTAAACCAGCCACAGCCAAGAGCCCAACGCTTCCCCGAGTAGATTGAACACAACCTTCAAGCTCATATCACAGCCAGAAGGTTCGTCCTTCCCAGGAAGACTCTCAACCCGACATCAGGTGCTTCCACTGAGACTCTTGGGGTGACTGATTGAGAAGGTTGAGTTGCTACAAGGAGAAGAGATGGATCGCAAGAGTGGAGCTGCTGCTGCTGCCTCTGGGCTGGAGCATCAACGTCTACTGCTGCACCGTCAACTGCACTTGCGTCTTCTACAACGACATCTGCATCTGGTCTGGACACGGCTGAGATCTTGAAGACGCTTGCGGCCCTGGTCCGACAGCATCCGATCGTTGGAGGAGGTGAGTTAAAATCCACCAAGACTTTGCAAGCGATAGTGAATAGGTGTGGAAGGTTTGAAGGTAGAGATATTTCTAGATATCTGCGTGAGTATAGAGGAGAGATGGAGCTGGTTAGGGTTACTGATGCTGAGATGATAGCAAGTTTTGAGTTAGCTGTCATTCCTGAGTTGCGGGACCAAGTTAAGGATGTACAGAGAAGAAATCTTGGAATCTGGATGAGTTTTGAGCGATCTCTTCGAGAGGAGTTTCTTGAGGAGGATTCAGAGAGAGTTACTAGAAGGACATTTCTAGATTGGGTTGAGCAGCAACCTGGTCGTATTATGAGCCTGAGTGAGTTGCTGAGAGAGTTTGATCGGAGATACCGACAACTTTCAACTCTAGAGCGAATCACCTTAGATGCTAGGAAAACAGAGCTTTTCCTGCAGGCTACCGATGATGCTACGGCAGATCGGTTATGTTTTATGTTGGCCGATCGATCTGCTGAGGGAGGTGTTACTATGGATTGGGGGAGAGTTGAGGATGCTGTGGCTGTACTGACGAGGCAGAGGAGGAGAAGAGTGGCTGTGGGAGGACGTCCGCTTGCAGAAGTGGTCACTCCACCTTATGCTGCTCCTCAAGTACAGTAGCCTTTGGCCCCTGCTCCCAGACCTGTTGTCCCAGCTGCAGTTCCTTTGATGCCAGTTGTGTCAGCTCCAGCACAAAGGGCACATGTTCAGAGACCTGCGGAGAACCATGGTCAACAGAACCAGATTGAAGACCTGATTCGGCAGATGCGAGAGCTGAAGGTAGAGCTAGCTGGATTGCAGAGAGAGCAGCCATCGGCGCCTGCTGCTGCACGTCCAGGAGGTGCTCCTGTCCGTAGGTGTATTTGGTGTGACAGTCCTGATCACTTCCGAAGAGACTGTCAAGAGCTCATAGCTGCTTTGCGAGATGGTGTGGTTCGCTATCAGAACGGTAGGCTGCACCTTTCTTCTACTGGAGAGCCGTTGAGCACGCAGTTTGGGCGAGGAGGCATGAGGAGTCTACCTCAGATTGCTGCGGCGACAACTATACATGCATTGATGGCACCACAGGTAAATCCTGATGTATATGCTGGACATATTGAGGTTTCTTCTAGTCCTACGTTGCTAGATAGGACTGCTGAGAAGAGTATTGCCCCCGTTCCTTCTGAAGTACTGAAGAGGGGAGCCGAGTCTATTCGTAGGGTCACAGGATGAGGAGATCCTGTAGATGCTGCTTCTATCAGAGCATTCTTGGATGTAGATAGACACGTTCATTGGCAAGATGCTTCTGTGGAGGAGAAGAGGCGGCGAGAAGCCTCTGAACTTGATACTGGAGTTCCTGAGGAGATTGGGGATAGACGAAGAGTCACAAGGAGACGAGCGGCTCTTCCTGAAGACATCCCGTCTACTTCTGCAGCTCCTCCACCTGCGCCAGGTCCTATGGAGGATGTGCAGAGATCCCAGCAGGAGCCAACGACTGCTGGTAGGCGGTTTACTGCCCAAGAGAAGAGGAAGGGACCGGCTTACAAGTTGACAGCTGATATTGAAACTTCTACTGATCTGAAGAGTATCTTGGAGCAGAGGATACTGGATGCGCGAATCGAGTTTTCTCTTCGAGAAGTTCTTGGTATTGCAAAGAGGGAGTTTCACGAACTGATCATCGACATCATCAAGCGCAAGAGACAGGTGATGTCCGAGCATGTAGAGAGTCAGATGATAGATGTAGTAGGAGCTTCTCTGAATGATGCAGAGTTTGGAAAGGTGCATTTTCAGGAAGCTGATGACAAGAGATACCAGCAAGAAGCGTTGGTTGCTGGTACCGACACTATTGAGTTCAACGAGGAGGAAGCTGGTGAGGAGAGTCCAGCTAGTGAAAGTGATTTCAGAAAGAGACATTGGGCTCGTGCCACAACTGCTACGCGAGTTCTTCTTGGAAGTTTGGCTGAATCTGTTGCTGCTTTAGTTGATCACGGATCTGAGATCAACATCATGTCACGGGAGGTGTACGAGAGGGGTCAGCGGCCTATCGAGCTAAACCATGGTTAGGTGTTACGTGCTGCAAACAACCAGAAAGGTGAGCTATATGGCGCTTGTCCTAACGTGAAGGTGAAGATAGGTGATGTGGATGTGGATCAACATTTCTTTGTGCAATCTTCCGCTTCATATCCTGTGATTCTTGGTCAGCCTTATATCACTGCGGTTCGAATGAAGACCAAGGTGATGGATGATGGATCTCATTATGCTAGGATCCGTAGTCCATATGATAGACGTTCTGTGTAGTTTCTGACCGCTCGTACGAACCACGAACAAAACCGTCAAACTTTGAGGGATTCTCCTATCTGTAGGGGTAAGGGTTTTCTGAAACCACTCTCGTAAGACGGGATAGCGAGAGTGATGGATCTACTGCTACTATGATCCCGCTTGAGCAGCCTGAGGGATCACAGGAGGTTGATGGAAAGGCTGCTCAAGATTCAAAAAGTAGTTGCACTGTGCATAGTTGGAAATCTGGGTTGATGGCTTTCAGTTCTGATGATTGGAGTGAGTTCACACGGATAGAGGATTTGACTGAGAAGAGTAGAAGGTAGATGGAGAGGTGTGCAGCAAATCTGTGTTGTATAGGAGTTCTGAAGGAAGATGAGATGATTTCTGGTGTTTATGAGGAGTTTGTAGGTGTGCAGTCTTTTGTTCGTTGGCTGGATGGTGTGGATAGGTTGATGGAACAGATGGGAGGTAGGGTGGTGATCCCCATCCATTCTCGTGAAGTCTATGAGGAGATTATCTCGTACTTGCGATATCGTCCTCATCCGAGACTGGAGAATGGATGGAAGGATGCAGTCTGTTGGTGTGGCTTACATCAGGAAGCAGAAGTACACGCCAAGTATAAAGCTGTAGCGAGGAAGGTGAGACCTGTGGCGACCCAATTACCTGTTGATTCTCAGCAGCAGATGGAGTTAGCGGCTGCTGAGCCTGTGCTTAGAGATCCTACACAGGTAGGACACAAGTTTACTCAGGAGACACTCGAGCAGCTCCAGATAGGAGGGGTGGCTTCTTGACTGAAGAGGAGAAACGAGCTTTTGAACAGATGATAGTTAGCCATGGTAAGGCATTTTCTTTCTCGGCTGAGGAGATAGGTTGTGTGGATCCTAGTGTGATAGCTCCGATGGTTATCTTCACTGTTCCTCACGTACCTTGGGACTTGAAGCCGATTCCAGTCCCTCGTGCCTTGCTACCGAAGGTGATTGAGTTACTAAAGGAGAGGATGCAGATGGGTATTCTTGAACCATCTATGGCTCCATACTCTAACCGATGGTTCACAGTACCTAAGAAGACAGGAGCTCTGCGCTTCATCCAAGACTTGCAGCCTGTCAACAACATCACGATTCGAAACGTTGGAACAGGATCTGTGGTTGATGAAGTGGCTGAGGTGTTTGCTGGAAGGTCAATCTATTCTATTGGAGATCTGTTTTCAGGTTATGATCAGTTTCAGCTTGCTTTGGAGAGTAGAGACTTGACTACCATGCGTACACCTTTGGGATTGATGCGGATGTGTACTCTTCCTCAAGGTGCGACAAACTCAGTAGCCCATATGCAAAATGCGATGCATAAGGTGTTACGAGAGTTTGTGCCTGAGGTCACTATCCCCTTTCTAGATGACATTCCCATGAAAGGCTGTCCGGTGGAGGACAAGGACGAAGCAGTGACTTCTGATGGTTGCAGAAAGTTCGTTGCAGACCACATTCGAGATGTGGAGAAGATTCTGATGCGTTTGGAGGAGGTACACCTCACTCTATCAGGTACCAAATCTCGTTTTGGTATGTCAGAGATTGTGGTGGTGGGTCATTTGTGTGGTATTTTTGGGAGGCGTCCGAACCCAAAGAAGGTAGATGCTATAGCAAGGATAGCTGACTGCACCAACATCACTGAGGTTCGACGGTTCTTAGGAGCTTGTGTGTTCTTTCGTGTGAGTATTCCTCATTATGCACATATTGCTGAGCCTCTATATGCACTTCTGAGAAAGGGAAGGAGGTTTACTTGGCGGCAAGAACATCATGAGACGATGGAGCAGCTGAAGGAGATTCTGAAGTCTCCACCTATACTAAGGAGGCTTAGCTACGAGAGCGGGAGACCTGTGGTACTGACTGTTGATACGAGTCCAAAGACGATTGGATGGGTCGTTGGTCAAGAAGATGCAGAAGGTGTGCGGTTTGTTTCAAGGTTTGGAGCTCGGATCTTAACAGATAGACAACGTAACTATCCTCAAGTGAAGCGTGAGTTGTGGGAGCTGTTATTGCTATGAAGGTAGATCTAGAGTTCTTGATAGGAGCTCATGTGATACTAGAAACAGATTGTTTGTCTTTGTTGGGTATGATAGCAAACTGCAATACACCAAACATAGCAATGCTACGATGGATTGCTTATGTCCGGAGTCTAAACCCTGAGCTAAAGCATATAGCAGGGAAAGACAATCCAGTTGCAGATATGTTGTCTAGGGCTCGTTATACAGATGAGGATGAGATGTTTGCAGAGGTGGAGAATGAAGAGAAGAGAGACGTTTGGTGCCAAGTTGGTCAGCAGACTTCAGACTTGGAACCACTACCGTTCAATGAGGGGTTCTACTCAAAAAAGTTCCGCGATATTGGATTTTATCTGAGTTCGTTATCCAGGAGAGAAGGATGGAGTGATGCAGAGTTCAAGGAGATCAGACGGAAGGCGTACAGCTACCTTCTACGTGAAGGTTATCTGTGGAAACGTCCGAAGAGAAGAGACGGGATGCTTGCTAGAGTGGTGGATGATCAACCGACGAAGCTGAATCGGCTGAAAGAGTTTCATGACACCTTGTGGGCTGGACATCGTGGAGTATGGGCTACATACACAAAGATGAAGGAGCGTTACTGGTGAAAGGGTTTGTATCAAGACGTGGTGGACTTTGTTGGGTCGTGTCTGCACTGTCAGTTTTACTCGAAGGTCCGTTACAGAGATGGACTTGTACCTACTTATCCACCTAGTATCCATTTTCAGTGGGTTCTTGATCTTGTGATGATGCCACCAGGGTTATGGGGGATGCGTTACTTGGTGTTGGCTCGAGAGGATCTCTCTAACTATGTGGAGGGACGAGCACTACGGACGAAGACTACAGAGAATATCTGCAGGTTCGTGCTTGAAGATATCATCTGTCGTTATGGATCGGTTGGGAGATTACGTGCAGATAGAGGCGAGTTGAGAGACGCTGAAGTGAAGGAGTTCTTTGCTCGTTATGGAGTAAAGCTTCGACTTACCACTGCTATGAATCCAGAGGGCATTGGTAAGAGTGAACGAGGACACCCTTCTATTGTTCATGCTTTAGTGAAAGTATGTGATGGTAGGCCTAGAGAATGGCCGAGATTACTTCCATTTGCTTTGTGGGCGGATAGAACTACACACTGTACTACGACTGACTATATGCCAGTTGAGCTTATGCTGGGGCAGAAACCGATCATGCCTGCTGAGTACTTTCCTACATGGGCTACGCTACCGTGGGAAGATGATACAGATCGTGCTTCACTCCTTGCTTTACGTATTAGGCAGTTGGAGCGAAGGGAGGAGGATCTTGCTGATGCGCAGGAGAGGCTGAAGGTGGCTCGAGTCAAAAACAAGAAACGTTTTGACAAGACTCACCGACTACGACCGAAGCCAATACATGTTGGTGATTGGGTTCTGGTATATGATAGCACGTTGGAGAATCAGCATTCTACACTTCGTAAGTTCTCTCGAAGGTGGTTCGGGCCTTATGTTGTGCTAGATGTGTATGAGAATGCCACTTATAGTTTGCGTGAGTTGGATGGTACTCCTTTGAAGCTATCTGTGGCTGGCAAACGTGTGAAATTGTTCAAGAGACGCGGAGGGTCAATCGAGTTATTCAACTTTCTGGAGTCAGAGCTGAGAACAACAAGGGACGGAGACGTCCCAGCGTCTGATGAGACTGAGGCGGAGGAGAGCGATGATGATGAAGAACAAGCAGAAGACTGAGCAGGTTGGCACATGCCGGAGGATGTGCAAGTTTGGAGGGGGTGGATGTCGTGATGTGAATCATTTCACATAGTAAATGATTCACTTCTCTGTCAGGCATTAGTCTCTCTGAGTGAAGTTAAGACCTCAGAGAAGTCCGTTTTTGGAAGATGTTATATATTTTGAGTCTTAGTAGGTTGATTACCATGTTGATAGGGCTTAAGCTCATGGGTTGTATTTGCGTGTCGCCCATGCACGCTTTCTAGCTGATTTAAGTTATTTTTCGAGGCTGCGTGTCGTTTTAGGTAGTTTAAGTTTTACGTTGGCACTCTAGGGGGCTTGACGTGGTAGCCTATGAGTGTAGATAAGTTACCACATGGTTTAAGGCACAAAATGACAACCAAATGGAGCTATGAATTCTCATTGGTTCATTTTTGTCTTTTGTGCAACTCTAAATTTAGAAACAGAGGTCTAAAGGGGATTTCGAGCAATTGGTAAGGGTACTTCGAAATCTGAGAGCACAAGGAGATAGAGCTCGTCGAGCTAAGCACTGTCAGCGAAAAGTTTGATCGATTTGGAGCAATAAAGAAGGAGTTATGGCTGATTGAAGTTCGATTTGTGTCAAAATTGCAGCACTTCTGTTGAATTTGGGGTTTTGAGTGTCATTTGCAGCAGAATCGAGGAAATTGCTTCAAAACTTCGTGGCTGTGTTCACTGTCAGCAGGGCTACGACTGTCTCTAAATTTTCATGTCAATTGAGTCCGTGAGTAATTCAGGGCGACCGCTGAAGTAGCGGGGGTCCGAAAAGCTCTCAATCTGGAGCAGCAACTTCAGAGAGAGAGATCTGGAGTTCTATGTGGAATCAGGAGGCCCAACTTCACAGGAGTGTTCATCAAGCTGTGTACTGCAAATCCTGTAAGAATTTCCCAAAGTGATCGAGCCAATTCATTGTTATAGGTCGAAATAGCTGTCTGGGTACCAGAAACTGCCATAATTTCTCTACTCAGAAAGTTTCTGCTCATATCTTAGTGATTTGAATTGATCTGAAGTTGAAATTTCGTATGTGTATCCAGTAGAACCTCATTTACATGTAGGAGGAGTTCTGAAGTCTGAACCTTCACATATTTCTCAATCCTGAGTGTCAAAGTTCGCCATCTGATCTTATCATTGCTAGTTAAACCTGAACTTTGCTTCCTGAACATATCAGAAGAGCTTAGAGACTTATATGAGTGTTTTTCAGTATCACCTTGAGACCTGAAGCCTATCCTGTGAGTAAACCAGCCACATCCAAGAGCCCAACGCTTCCTCGAGTAGATTGAACACAGCCTTCAAGCTCATATCACAGCCAGAAGGTTCGTCCTTCCCAGGAAGACTCTCAATTCGACAGCGCTCTGGTAAGTACGCCCCTTCCTGCAAGTGGTTGATGAGAAATGATATCCAAAGTGCAAGAAGTGAAGCACTTTGGAAATCCATTGTCCATCTGGAGACCATCATCATAGAGATATAGATATTATCTTCTTTTCCAACCATCAAGATCGCAGACGTTATTTTAGCATTGTATCTCTAGAGGATGAGGAATGATTGCTGAGTTTCTCGTCTCCAAAGATGGACATCAATGCTCCGCCGTTCGAAACTGTACGCGTCTTCCCGGAATTCATACCGCTCTGTAGCGCATTACCACTAGACATGATCGCGACGAGAGCCACAGAAGACAACGTACAACCGATCTCTCTCGATTTGTCTTGTGTTGTTCATATTTTTTTATGTACCTCTACTTATCACCTTGACTACTCTGCTTGTGCACAGACCTCAGGAGCAAGCAGATGCCCTGATTTTAGAGATGACCCTCCATCCTGCGTCGATATAATTCTTTACGTTTTTACTATATTATGAGAGTACACTAGCAGTCTACACTTTCCGAACGGCCCTGATCTTCAGTAGTTCATTGCAAAAATATCTCCTTTGCAGTAATACATATAGTACAGTAGGAGTTCTGAGGTACAATAAGAGTACAGCACCACTCGACCCTTTCAGAACGACTTAAAATTTGCCCATGTTTTCTCCCTCACCCATGTTTTCTCTCTACACACTCTGCTCTGTATGATAGTGTTAACTTAATAATTTGTCCATGTTTTCTCCCTCGCACATGTTCTCTCTATACACTCCACTCTGTATGAGAGCAGTTATAGTCTAAGCTGTCCTAGACGAATCCCGCGTGTACACACTCCACTATGTATGAGAGCAGTTATAGTCTAAGTTGTCTTAGACGAACCACTCGTGTGTACAGTTACCAAAAATAAATAAAGCTGCAAGTATTTTCTAATGGCCACTGTTTCTATAGTTATCTTCATAGAACAAGCGTTGCGAGGACAATGACTTGCGACTTGCAAGGACACAGCCGGAACCCCTATTTCTCGCTGAGCAGCAGTTCGGAAATCCGTTAATTGCCACAACTTATGACAAAAAAATGAAATCAGAAATCCACGGACACGAAAGAAACCGTAGAGTACAGCAGAAAAGCAGAAAAGCGGTCTTGTTCACGAACCAAAAATGTATTCGTTTTAACCGCAGCTGCTTTATGTGAAGAGGTGAATAAGCGATATTCCAAGACGTTCAGTTCTTGCCATTGTTCATATTTGAACTTTGCAATTGTAGTTACTTCATTCAATTTATTTGATTCATACTATTCTTACTTGATGACATCATATAGTGGAGCTGTCTACCATGGTTTTGCATCTGTTTAACTGCTTGAAGAGTGATTTAACTAATATCGATCTTTCCATACAAATTACAAAGTGTCGAGTCTTGTTGCATTCTAGTTTGTAAATTTCGTTTGTATTTCCTCTTTAGGGATTTATGCTTTCTTTCAATAAAATTAACTTCTTTCGTATTTCTTGAGAGATTTTTACTTCTTCTTTGAGAAGGGTTAGGTAATACATCAAATAACAAAGAGAATGTGATTTGTTGGAGATCAAACACTCGAATGTAGTTTCGGGAGCACGTATGTTAGCGCTCTCCTTATAGCTTTTCCTGGATTTTTAACGTATCCAGGCTAGCTATCAGTTAACATTTTGAAATATTTTTATTTTTATTTCAGTTTGGTACAAAAATCCACTTAACACTTATATATTTTTCCTATACAAGAAGAGAGCAAAAGTTGATCCCCGAAGTTGATCTTGCATGCAGATTTAGCTAGTGTCTAGTTCAAATTTCTTGACTTCATTTTGGCATTTCTGGAAGACCATCTCACATAGCAAGGTCGATTCGTTTATCTTCTACTTCATTTTTAAGTGATAGACGTGCCGCTTTTGTTTTGCTCATTTCTTCAGAAGATTAATATCGCATTGCAGAGATCACTAGCGGAGGGATTATAGAAGAGAGTAATTATTACTTCCACATCTAAAAGGAGAAGCATCAGCAAATGAAAACTCCATGAGATCCAGACGCTATGACATTATTAGATAACGTAGCTTAGTAACCATTCTCGTCTAACTTAGGGAACTTTTGCTCCATTTTATGTTATCGGAAAAATATAATCGTTATATAGAAGTACTATAATAAATAAAAATAAAAATACAATTGTTAAATGTTAGTCATACTGAGAACAGCGGAAACATCCATACATAACCCATAAGTGAAACGTAGAGCAATGCACTTCCAAGCCAATAACTCCAACCGCTTAATGTTTAAGAGAATAAAAAAAAAAGTCAGTACATTAATTTATTTACTAACCCTTCACAAGGAAAGGGGTAAGTAATAAAATAAAGCTTGCTTCCCTCTTCCATCTGAAGATGGAAGAGATGAATAACCATAACCATCTGTCTATCTGCTATTTGAACGTAGCTCAAATAGCAGATGGACATAGTTCCTCAGGGAACTTACCCTTCCTTCTCTTTTTCTCTTTGTTTGCCACGGTGAGGTTCTTCCCACCTTTCGATGCCATGTATTCCCTTCGTGTTCATCAAGGGCTCAGCACCCTAAAGCCTACCCTAAACTTATCATCTCGCTCGTAGCGATTGATGTGAACAGAAGTGGCCCAGATTTACCACGTTCTTTGAGCACAAGGGTGCCCAAAGAACGTGGTAAAGTCCAGAAGCTTTTGAATTTTCAGGATGAGCTGCCCTTTCTTGCCCAGAAGGCGTAATTTGCCGTTGAAACAAGAATTATAGTATGAAGAATGAATGACTAGACTGCTGGCAGCGTGTCACGATAGGTAATAAGCTCGTAGCGTTCAAGCAGTCTTCTTGGTCACTCTGGGTGCTATCTTTAGCGGAGTAGTCTGCTATTGCCTCTGGGGGTAACTGAAAGACCTGCAAGTGTACTTCCTGCTCTTGGAAGTTGGAACAGCTATTTGCTTGAAGTACAAGGTTCTTAGTTCTAAGCAGCTCTCGTGTTCGGGAAGGACCCAACTTTCTCGATGCGATATGCGCGTCAGTAGCCGCGAAAGAGTGGTCTCATAAACGTATGCTTTCTTTAAAATCTAATCCCTCTACAACAACTCTACTTCCTACTAAATGCTGCACTGTCATCCTTTATAGGTATACACATGTAATGCGGAGTATCTTTTGTGTTCCTTGGTATCTCAGACTGTCAACTAAGGTGTGCGCTGAAACGATGCATTTACAGCAGAATCATTCGGGTCGAGGGACCAATGTTATGTAAGGTGAATTGGTATTTGGACATTTATCACATACTTTCGGTACAGACGGTGGTGAGAAGTAGAGCTGCGAACTTCGTACTGGAAATCGATACCAAAAGGTAGCTCTGATTCTGAACCTTCAGGAACTCAGTTATCACGTTACATTGTGCGATGATTCCTCGGATGATTCGGTTGACTGATACTCCTGCTACTGATGTTCACACTGCGGAGATTAAAAGGACTGTGTTTTACAATCTGGAGGGTGAAGTGCTGTCGTATCCTCAGAAGTAAGCCCGAGACTAAGCGCTAGATGGAACACTCTTTCCATGTCCCTCCAGACCCAATGTTCAGGTGACATCCTAACATTGCGTTCTTGTTCATTTGCCTTGACCCTAACACAAACGCAACTGACCACAACAAAACTACGGCCTTCACAAGCCCTTGCATATATATATCTCTTCTGGTTAAGTTCTAAAACTGAACACAAACATCCGGTCTAGAGGCACCGCGAAGCGATTGTGAAAACCTTAAAAAGCACACAGCAGGACTCCCCGGAATCGGCAAGAAGAGAAGAATGCCATGAGTGACGCTTTGTTCACAGCGAACCCGTGAAAGGGACGTTTCAGGTATCAGGTACAACGAGCTTAAAGGCATGCACCGCCCTTCCAAACGTACTTCTTTAGGTGCTTCAGCGTTCCAAGGAGAAGAGGACGCGTTTCGCTGGTAGACAAGAGTCCACTTTGGTTGGTGTATTCTGGATAGAGATGCCGATTCAAATAGTACGTGGCAAGTTACAAGTGTTCTCGAGTCCGAGATCAACCTTCCTATGGTGACATCTGGGGGCAGCCGGGAATGAGAAGCGTGGCTTTAGATTGATACGATTTCGTGTGTCCTTCTAGACAACCAACCAAGATGGATGTTTATTCCTGTTTCCAGTTCCGTTAAAAGGAGAACCAGATCCTGTCAAACCAGAAAGCTCTCAAGCGGAGAAAATCGATCGCTGGTAAGCAATTGGAAGCCAGGAGCCGTTTCTGAAGTAAGAACGGACTCTTTGCTCGTACCTACCGTAGTCTGTAATTACGGGAATGTCTGGTTGGATACATGCTATTCGCGTTTAGCTCCGAAACTAGCGGAGGCGCAGTCCAGTGCCGAGAAGGAATGTCTTCTTACCACAACAGCTTTCAACGACCACAACTCTGAGCTGTCCGTGAGCTGTACATGCACCGACGTCAGTATATCAGTGAATTCAGCTTGAAACGTGGTGCTTGGATTTCTCAGGTACTGTCCAAGGAGAACCGTGAGTGGTAATCTTATGCACGACTCGACTGAGAAAAGAAATAGCAGAAGAAGCAGTCGCGAATTTCGGTGGCTTACTCTCTTTCCAAGGAGGGCCAGGACTGAGAGCTACCGACGTGTAACTACTGTAATTACAGGTAGAAAACAGAGAAGCACTTTCGAAGGTTGATAGGCGTGAATTAAGCAGTTGATCGATTTGGAAGAGTTGAACTCAGTACTGACAAGATATTGCATTACGAGTAGATAGTCGCTGGAGAATTTTTCTTCCTAGAAACTTCGGGGGTGATCATCCTGAAGCCCGGGCGAGAACTACTGTAGTAGTTTCCTTATAACACGATATCCGGAATAAGAATTCTCAGTAGCAAGGGGGTTCCGGAGCTCCGGAGGGTATAGAAGGTCACCACTATATCTGAGTAGGGAGAAGGTCTGACAGAATATCAGATGGGGAGCGAGGATGAGGCCATTTATCTGGGATTCGACAGTTCGACGCAATCTCTGAAAGTGACTGCAATCGACTCAAAACTGAGAATCATTGCGTTCGAACATGTGCACTTCGATTCCGAATTGCCGCAGTATGAAACCAAAGATGGTGTTCATCGAAACCGGGGTTGGGTAGGGCGGATTACGGGCCCTGTTTTGATGTGGGTGGAGGCCTTGCAGATCGCTCTGGACAAACTGCAAAAGAAGGACTTTCCTTTCCACAAAGTGGTGGCGGTCTCAGGGAGTGGGCAACAGCATGGGAGTGTCTACTGGAAAACGGGCAGCAGTGAAGTTTTTGGAGGCTTGGATGCGTCACAGACTCTGGTATCGCAGTTGAAGGACGCCTTTGCCACATACGATTCTCCTGTTTGGATGGACAGCACTACACTGAAACAGTGCCGGGAGATTGAAGAGGCTATAGGAGGCGCCCAAGCTCTATGTGATCTCACAGGTTCCCGAGCGTATGAGAGGTTTACAGGTCCGCAGATTCGTAAAATTTATCAGACTCAGGTAAAAAGTTCTCAGTTGGGTTCGCCCATCAAGTAATTTGACTGACTCCGCATTGTTCATAGCATATATTCCACTCCACTGAGTGCGGATGATGAGCAGAAAGAGCAGCTTTACCTTTCGAGATTTTCTCGAAAACCGGGAATCAAATCACCGTTTATGTAGGCTCCATGTCTCAGATATCCCTCTGGTTGCTTCTCATAGTATTGGCCCGTGGAGAACGTCGCTTTGTCTGGCAATCCTTGGTGTTGCCCCACGTCTATCTTGGTCTGGTGAGCAGCATTGATTGACGAGCCTTGTCTGTTGATTTAACTTACCATCCTGAATTTCTAGTGGTTACCTACACACAGGAGGATGTGTACAACAATACAGAGAGAATCTCACTAGTGAGTTCCTTTATGGCTTCTCTTCTGGTGGGAAGATATGCCAGTATTGACTACGCAGATGGAGCTGGGATGAACCTGATGGATCTCAAAGGGTGGCAGTGGTCAGGTTCAGCTCTTGAGGTTAGTCTGAAGAACTTATAGGTTCACGTCAAATGAGTTATGTGTAGTCAAGTTGTTATGTTCCAGCAATTCCTGCGTTCCATGCATCTTACATTCTCATTTTGTTCACGAAATCGGACAGGCTACGGCACCTGGTCTTGAAAAGAAGTTGGGGCCCTTAGGGCCATCACATGGAGTTGCTGGAAAAATCCACTCCTACTTTGCGATCAGGTATCAGTTCTTTTTTTCGCCCGCGGATAAGCTTTTGTCTGGTGTTAAGGTGCTGGAAAGTTAGTCGGAAAATCTGTGTCTCCCATTCGTGCTTGTTGTCATGAGTTCTTGTAAACCATTATTTTGGAACTGGCTGCAGGTATCATTTCAGAACAGAATGTGTGGGAATAAATTGGTCCGGGGATAATCCTTGTAGTCTCGCAGGTACTACCTTCTTCACACGGGCATAGCAATGCTTAGAGTTTCAAACCGTTTCATACGATAGTGAAGTCATTTCTTGCAAAATATGCTGTACGTGGAGCGTGTATGATACAGTCCAGTAGGTCTAATACGTCTTTGCAATCGCAGGACTTGCCATAGAGAAGCCGGGTGATTTAGGAATCAGCTTGGGAACCAGCGATACAGTACGGGCCTTCCTTCTTGCTCAGAACATAGTCCTACAAACTTTTAATGAGCACAAGTTCCATTGCCAGATAGAGTGGGCACCATGAGTAATGCCGAGACCTTCGAGAAATCTAAGACAACTGTATCTTTGTTGTGGTCTATGATGTAGGTTTTTGGTGTCTCCACAGATCCGAAACCTGGAGTTGATGGGCATATATTCCCGAATCCTGTGGATTCAAACTCCTACATGTGCATGTTGTGTTACAAAAATGGCTCTCTAACTCGTCAAGGTAAATAGCTTCTAACTGCCTTTGTGTTCGCACTATATAGCTCCTGGAGAGTGCTCTTAGGTTGCCTTACTGATCTAGGCGCTAAATGCAGAGGTGCGTGACAGATGTGCTGGAAAGTCATGGAACACCTTCAACCAACTGTTGGACGATACTCAACCTTTGAACGGTGTGGTCTTATAAGCATTCTCCACAATTCCTGGGCTGATTTTACTGAAGCTTTATACCTGTCCGACCAGTAGTTCACTCTCCAGTTCTCATTAACCTACTGTGATTGATTCACAGGAGGAAAAATTGGATTCTACTTCCAAGAAACAGAAATCTTGCCTCCTTTACCTGGTGAGTTGCCTAGTGCCTTTATGGAAAAAAGAGTCAGATCTTTTGTATCAAATATGCATGCTCAAGATGCAAATCATTCGTGTATGTTGAAAGCGGATCCCACTGTTCCTAGTCTTGTGACTGTTTCTGTGCATGCTGCATGGATTTCGTGTAATTGCACCCATACAGCCGGTATACATAGATTCGATACGAGTGAGACCGATGGCGCACCTGTCGGACATGGTCTTGTGGACTCTTATGATGCCGCCACTGAGGTAAGTAAGCGTATAACGTTCCTTTACGCTCTCGCTCCGTAACTCTTGAAGCGTATTATGAAATTTGTTGGAAGATTTTAGACGCCAATCTGCTCCGTGTGTAATGTGTTCGACTAAAGATTGCTCAGTTTAGTTGCTTTCATCTTTGGACTCTAGCATTTTCTCTTCTACTACTGAAAGATATATACACTTTGATTCTTCTGTCAGCAACGCTCATTTCCTAAGTATGTTCACCAGACACTGGTTATATACTCTGGTCAATT
This sequence comes from Asterella californica, assembly GCA_036924285.1. NCBI lineage: Eukaryota > Viridiplantae > Streptophyta > Marchantiopsida > Marchantiales > Aytoniaceae > Asterella > Asterella californica. Next base: position 25,445,073 of record JAYKYS010000006.1, on the reverse strand, counting down.
TTCACCTTCAGGTCAGAGCCATTATAGAAGGCCAGTTCCTGGGAATGAGGAGTCACGCTAAGAATTTCGGTATGCCTGATCCTGAGCGTGTGATTGCCACCGGCGGTGCCTCAGCCAATCATCATCTCTTAAGAGTTTGTGCAGATGTCTTTGGATGCGATATTTACATTGCATCCAGACCAGGTATGGCATATTTTGAAACATCTGTACAGGACAGACTTTGCTTGGTGGTATGTGCTTTTATTACAGTTTCATTAACACATGGATAACAGTCCTTTTGAATCTTCTGTTCTCATCATGTAAAGAGATGCCGCTCTTTAAGTTCCTGTATGTTGTCATCGTCCCCTGGCCTGATGAGTGGGTCTGAATTGGGATGGAGTAGATTCGGCGTCTCTGGGGGCTGCATTACGGGCTGCCCATGGATTCCGGTTGCAGACGGATAAAACATTCACTTTCGCCTCGCTTATGAAAGAAGCATCCGAAGATGGTGCAACCCAGCTCACTCTGGCTGCTAAGGCTACAGACCCTGATTTGCATAACGCCTATGACTTGCTCGCTGAGAAGAAGCTCAAGTATGAAGAGCTACTTCTCCAACTATCCCTCGCACAGTCCATACCAGTTGACTAATAAAAGAAAGTGTAGATCTCCGCGGACGTCTTTAATGTCCTAACGGAGTACAGATTTTGAGCAGAGTCGTATTTTCTGGGTACCTCCCTAGACATCCGTCTGCCGAAGAAGTGAAGGAAGAAGTTCAGAGGAGGATCTTGTACCCTCAAACTATCTTGAAGCAGCACCTGGTCATTGTTGAAGGCAAACCATATACGCAGACCTGTGCCACAGGTCTGCTTCTGTCAGGGCGAGAGAGAACAACGATCGTAGCTAGACCTTGTGCCCATCTGTCTTAGCTTCAGATAGTTGAGCGGCTTAAATTGATGTGTAGGTATCTACTTCCAGGATACTTGAACGAATAAGATGTATCCAGAAGCAAAACAAAGTGGCAGTGCTCAAGTCTTGTCCAGGAAACTTGAACGAATAAATAACAAATATCATCGTTGTTGTTGTCTACGGTGTTTGAGTAAAACTAAGATTAGATAACGTGCAACATTTCTACCATTTGGAATTCACTTCAAACCTCAAGGATGAATCTGTAATCTGCTCTGTTACCAGACATCTTAGACGCCACCGAACACTGTTGTATACATGTTTCTGTGCGTCCACTGACAGAAAATGTCTTAGGACACAATGTATTAGAGAGCTGTTGAGCGTGCAGAATGATTGATTGGGGAACGAAACTAGTTAAGTTCCCTGAGAGAAACCTACTTTTAGTTGTCGAGTTGTAATGAGAACCCGAAATAGTGGGACTTCTGCAATGCAACACATGTCTCGCGTAGACACAGCCATTAAGCCCCCGAGATTCCATCGTCATGAATCGTTATGAAGTATCTCTGCATCTATGAGCTTCACGTTCACTGGTCATGTTCAACTTGCATTTCTAACTCTATAGAGACTGTCGGAAAATTCCAAATTCCAGACCCTTTAGGTCTCTTTGATACGTGGTCCTGCCTACTAGAGGAACTGCCCTCATCAGCCACGTGTCCTGCGCAGCTGCTGAGGCCTAGTGAAACGTTCGTGGGGACTGGGAGAATGAGTAGATAGGAGGACCAAGCCAATTCTACAAGAACAAAGTTGCAGGTTTGCAGTTTGATCGAAGTGCGAGCGGGATGAGGTTTGGTTAGTGAACATTTCCTCGAGTTAGCGTAGATTGTGTGTGAGGGATGAACTGGTAGGAATGACCAAAGAAAGATTTAAGTGAAGATACCTTCCTGGTTCTCTGACACGACCCTGTCTTTGAAGAGTTTATATTTGATTTTCCGACTGAGTACTCCTGCCTCCCCCGGGTATTTCTTCAAGTCGGTGACAGCCACATGGATTAAGTGCTGTGGAGCTTTTCCAGTCAAGATGTTGGCTGTCAATTCTTGATTTTGGCCCGGCATCAGGTAGAGATGCGTGGATGTATATCCGCGGAGTAGGTTGTGCGTTGCCTTTCGAGCTTCTGTTGAGGCAGGACACAATGCCTATAGAGGAAGATGATGTCATCAAGAAATTCCATCAACTGGAGGTTCAGCGTGATGTGAGGGACAGGGAATTTGATCATCATGAGGCGGGGGTGGCTCGTATCAACAACGGGAGCTTTGGCAGTTGTCCTGCGTACGTACAAGCAGCGCAGGCTAAGTGGAGGGAGAAATGGTTCAAGCAACCGGACACTCTCGTCTACCATCAAATGGAGGATGGTTTGTTGGAATCGAGGAGAACCATAGTCAGATTGATCAACTCTCGAACTGTGGACGAGGTTGTTCTCGTGGACAATGTCACGACCGCCGCCTCAGTAATAGCTCAAGACGTGGTGTGGGGATTCTTAGAGGGTAGATATCAGAAAGGAGATGCAGTCTTGATGCTGAACTATGCGTACGGAGCCATCAAGGCATGCTTTGAAAGCACTGCTGCCAAAGTAGGCGCTCGTCTCATCTTTGCCAAACTACCATTTCCTGTGTCCTCCCCGACGCACGCTCTTGAATCTTTTCGTGAAGCTCTCTCCAAAGCTCGTGAGGAAATCCCCGGGCGAGTGATACGTTTAGCGGTGTTAGATCACATCACATCCATACCTTCTCTGCTGTTACCTGTCGAGGACATGGTGAGCTTGTGCAGAAGCCATGGAGTAGAACAAGTGTTTGTAGACGGAGCACACGCTTTCGGGAACGTAATGGTGGATGTTCAGAAAATAGACGCAGATTTCTACTCCAGCAATTGCCACAAGTGGTTCTTTTCACCTTCACAGGTAGCTTTCTTCCACTGCAAATCGCAGCATCTCGACCGCCTCCATCACCCTGTGGTATCAACGACACACGGTCTAGGACTCGCATCCGAATGTGCTTGGGTTGGCACTCGAGATTACTCTCCACAGCTCGCAGTTCCTGCAGCCGCGGAGTTCATAGAGAAAGAAACAGGAGGGCTCGAGGCACTCATACACTTCAACCACGAGTCGGCAGTTGTAATAGGGAATTCGCTAGCTAAGGAGTGGGGAACGGTTTGCGGGGCTCCCCAGGAGATGGCAACCTCCATGGTAATGGTAGGATTACCACCTATTCTCAACATACGGTCTTTCGATGAGGGCTTGAACCTGAGAACACGCCTGCGCCAAGAGTTTCAGGTAGAAGTTCCACTGCATTATGTTTCAAAGGAGGACCAAGATAATGCGGACCGAGTGACCAAGATTCCTGGAATTACAGCGTATGCTCGTGTATCACATCAGCTCTACAATAGCGATGAGGACTACCTGCGTTTTCGGGACGCTATCAAGGCAATAGTAAGAGAATTGTCCCCGAAATAGTAGAGACTGCTGGGAAGTTCTTCTCGTTACTTCTGACTGTATAGTGAAATATAGTAAAGCTTACTGGCCTCAAGATTCACCTATGGCTTCGTCGTATCAACGCAAGGCAATCAACCGTATGTACTTGAAGTCGAGAGTAAGCAGGAAATAGACGCTTATTTGGGATATCTGGCAAGCACTGCAACTGCTTGAGATGGTACTCCACTCAGAAAATTATTCTCCCTCAGAACTTGCAAGATTCTTACCTTCAATTCTTCCTGGCATCACCGATTGGTCCTTTGGCACTTGTATTCAAAGAAATAGGTAAGTGGGTGTCCTTTTCTACTTCAGTGGTCCTCTCTTTAGCAGGCAGGAATACTTGGGTTTTGTGCTAGTTGGTGATGATGGTACGCCAAGTTTTTCTTCTAGCCTATGCATTTCTGGAGTTAATGGGAGTTCAAATCTTTGTAGAATCTCTGAAGAGCTAAGCCTCAAGCGTGCATGCCATAAACTAGCATCAACCAACCTAATCAGTTTGTCTAAACTTTTACAATCTTCATGTCTCTCCATCTTCAGGAAACTTTGCGGCCGTTTGACGGGATGGATCTTGTTGATTCTTAGATGGTGCCGACGTGACGAGAGGAAAGTCAAGCCAGGAGAGATGTTTTAACGGGGAGGGTCCGTATATATTCACCTCTTCCATATGAAGAAGGACGAGTGCAGCTCCTTAATTTATTACCTAACTTTTCCTGGTGATTAATGTTTACAGTAAAATCATCTATATTTTGTACCAGGGCTTTCCATTTGTAGTTTACCAGTTGTACCAGGGCTAAAGTGCGTGGGTGCGCTTGCCTTATGGATTGTCTTTGGATCTAGCGCAACTCTCGGTCTGGATAACATTTAATAGTTGAACCAAGTTTTAATTTTTTACATTATTTAGTCCGGAAATTGTACACAAAGTAATCAAAGTTCCCTTGCTGACCGAGTATTCATATTTAATCTTGACAAAAGTAAAATGAACATAAAAAGTTCTAATAACAACGCTTGAGTGCGAGACGAGATTAGAGTTCACTCTCTAGACTTTGAGGCTGAAGTTGTTGCCATTGTTTCCAGTTGATGTATTAGTGCCACTCAAACCTTGTCCGCATAAGTTTATGACAAGTGTAGTAACTGTTTGCAAATTATACGTACCATCAACAGAGGTGGAATGTAAAAGCTTTATGTCTTTTTTAGGTAACTTTCGTAGTGAACATGGGTCGTAAGTCAATTATATTAATGATCTCTATAGAGTTCATTAATGCCCATAGACTTTTTATACATGTCACTATTTGAAAATGAAGACACGTGAGACGGATAAAAAAAGGTTGAAGGGAAGTTGTTCGAGCGATGAGCCAAGCTGTTTCAAAAGTTTTATGAGCATGTAGAGAATTACAAAAAAGAAGGAACTGCTAGTTTTCTTTTAAGTTTAGATGATTTATTTGGTTGCTGAACATCTTCACAACGTTCTGCAGATAATCCCGTTGTTTCGAAGAAATTTTTAATTTTTTATTTATTTTTGTTTGGTGGCGGAATGTCTTTGGAAAATTCCAAGACTACAGAGAGTCTCGTGGTTCAGAAAAAATTTTATATTTTAAAATTTATTTGATTGGGAAACATTTTCACAACGTTCCGCAGATCATCCTGTTGTTGTTGAAGATAAAAGTTAATATTTTTATTTTTTGTAATTTTTCTTTTCTTTAGAACTTTTCATAATGCACTCCATATCCTGCTGTTGTTGAGAAAAAGATTAATTATTAAATATTTGGAATACTCTTAATGATAACTTGTGGCATTAAATTTGAATCGCAATAACTGTTAATTACGGTAAATTTAATAAGCTAGTTTATGTCTTGGTCTGAGTGAGGACATAAACAAGTCTGTTGCCAAAACTAGCACTGCAGGGTCGTTGCAAACCTTAGGATTCACTTTCGTAACATAATTCGTAAAATAGTTATGGATAATGACGTAATTCTCGTAATAATTTTACAGGTTGAGGTTTGAGTCACTCTATTATACTTATTATTAATATAAAGACGTCTTGTTTTACACAGTATAGTTGTATGACACATTATACATGACAAGGAAGAGATCACATGGGCTAATAATATGTTGTAATATACTTTAAATTGAATTTTTCATGTATGTATATGCTGGTTGCTGACATTCACGTCTTGCATTCAGATGATGTGGCATTTTGATTTGTTGAATATGCTGTTTCCAATCAGAGCTGGGGTCAAGTTATGCAAGTTAGGGATCCGATCAAGTAATACAAAGTTGAGAGGGATGGTAAAGTCTAACAATCGTATTAAAGATGCGTTCAAGTAAATTTCTGGGTTAAAAAATAAAGTTTGTTGCTTATCGTCTTATCTTTGATATTTAAAACAAGAGTTAGATTATTAATATTATAAAATTTAGAAATAATACCTGCAAGTTAATAACAGTTTCTATATTGTGCATTAACTTTGGATAATAATAACTAGTACTTAATTTCATCCAACTATGTTGACTACTTGTCCTTACCAGATGCAAGAGACAATTTCTTTCGTTTTCTCCGCTTGTCCTCTTCCTTCCCTAACCCAGGAAGCATGCATATTTTAACTTCATATGACATACTTGGTTCTCTTGTGCATCGGATATGTTTAGTTCATAGAAATATGAGCGGAGATCATGGCAGTGAATCTTGTGGACGAGTTCTTCACGGATATTATATATTTATTTTCATTCGCGTTGCACGGAGAAAATCAAATGATCATCCTTGTTCGAAGTTCGAACTTGTCGCCTGTAAGGAAGAGCCTGCCATAGGTAGGTGCTACCGTACCTGACGTAGCGGCTCTCTTGACATGAGCTTCTGAGGAACACCGCAAGCGCAGGGCGAATCGCTGACACTAAAGCCTGGCGCGCACGAATGTGACCGTCCATCGAGTCGGAATCAGGGGTCAAGACTTTGGAGTTTCTGTGGACCTTCTCCCTGCGCCTGGTCCCAAAAGAATCTTGTTTTCTCGGAAAGTTGCCACTGTTCCTGTCAGAATGATCCCTGCCGTAGAGCGGAGGTTTTGTCTAGAAGACGACAGCATAACTCCATACTTTGTACCCTTTAATTCATGTGGCCCCGACGTTGTGTACACATCATCGAAGAGATCGTGGAGGAATTTCTGAGGAAGCTTTGATACTACTGACAAGGCCTTCCAGCTAACATTGAACTTCAATCCAGTGAATTTGAGGGGTGAGTTAATTATTGCACATTGCAATTTGAAGAGGATGGACAGTGAATCGATATCTGGTGTTTACGATGTAGTGGTAGTGGGAGCAGGTATCATGGGAAGCTGCACTGCGTACGAACTAGCCAAGAGAAAGAAATCGGTGCTTCTGCTGGAGCAATTCGATTTTCTCCACCGACGGGGTTCATCACATGGGGAGTCACGAACCATTAGAATCACATACCCCGAGGATTACTACACAGAGATGATGATCGAGGCTTACAGCTTATGGGCGGAAGCTGAGCGCGATGCAGGATACGCAGTTTACACCAAAACTGGGCAATTGGACTTCGGGTCCCGAAGCAATGGAAGTCTCGCCGCTGTTGTATCCTCCCTGAAGAAATTCAACATCGAGCACGACGTTCTAACCGCAGCGCAAGTCTCCTCACGTTTCCCTTCGATGGAGATCCCAGCAGACTGGTATGCGGTGTACACACAGCAGGGAGGAACACTTCGTGCTTCCAAAGCGGTCTCGATGTTTCTCTCCCTCGCAGCAAAACACGGAGCCACTCTACGAGATCGCGCGAAGGTCTTAAACGTAGAGTCTTTGGGAGGCGGAGAGGAAGGGGTGCTGATAACCACCAGCAGAGGTTCTGTTCGTTCCAGTAAATGTATTATCACCTCGGGTTCATGGATGAGCAAAATGGTGAAGCAGATTGCAGGTCTGGTGTTGCCGGTGGTTCCTCTGCACACGACCATTGCGTACTGGCAAGTGGACCCAGAGCATCCTGATCTTTACTCCAAAGATCAAGGTTTTCCTGTTTTCTTGAGCTATGGTGAGCCTATTATGTATGGAACTCCATCAATCGAGTACGGTGGCTTGATCAAAGTGAGCTATCACTCTGGTACTCCTTGTGATCCTGACACACGGTCGGTGGCTCCAGATCACCGAGCGCTGAAGGAATACGTATCTCCATGGCTAGCAACGACTTTCAAAGGCAATGTGAAGCACGATGCTCCAGTGCTAGCTGAAGGTTGCGTTTACAGCATGACTCCGGACGAGGATTTCATCATCGACTTTCTACCTGGTAAGGACAGGAACATCCTTATAGCTGGAGGGTTCTCCGGGCACGGCTTCAAAATGGGACCTTTGGTGGGTCGAATCATGGCCGACTTGGCTCTCTTAGGTGCTGCTCGGGGAATACTAATGCACCACTTCTCCCTGAACCGATTCGCTAACAATCCCCTCGGTAATAACAAGGACTACGGAGCGCAGGTCTATCTATCATGATAAAAGTGCTCCATTTTCCACGAGAGTCTTCAACTCCATGAGTACAGTCTCTCTTAGACTCTTGGTCGCTTTGTAAATTATAGCCAAGATTCCATCACTCTGGTCATAATGGTCGTCCATCCAAGAACACAGATCGAAATGGCGGAAGGTTCACTGTCTTGAGACGGCAAGAAATTGATTCTCGAGCCTTGTATGAGCTGAAGTTTGATCATTCACACCAAACATGACTGTTTGTATATCCAAATCCAATGTAACCAAAGTTGCCAGACTCTATAGTCCCTATCAACAGTATACCAAAGCCCTACACGCTCTAGTTCATAGGTCTTGGTTTCTGTCCGAAGAGTTTCTGGCACAGTATATATGTTGAGGATAAAGTGCAAGTCAATCCCAGTTTATTGAGCATTATCTTTAAGGTCCGAACATAATCAATGAGTATTCTTCTCCGGCAGGACAATCCTTGACTGTTTGTGTCCATCCACGTTTCAACCCGCATTCTCAGATCAAAACTTGCTGTGTTCTTTCTGCTGTACATGATTGTATCATTGAAGTACCCAAGAGGTTTTCGGACACTGACAAGCCAGACTTACGTAGGGTAATGTGCTTACTTTTGAGCGGTTTTCCTTGCGAATAAAGAGCTTGCAAGGAGGTAAGCACAACGGACCCATCTGCATGGCATAAAGAGAGAAGATCCGGCTCCAAACTTAGTCCAAAGGTACAGGTCAGGGGCAGCGCTTGGGGCTAACCGAAGGTCTTTCGGGAAGAGCGGGTTGAAATGGTACTCAACCGGATCTCTACCGGCAAAGAGTAACAGATACCCACATATTACCGAACAAAAACCGAAAACCCATCGATAAAACCGGTAATTACTTTCTACAGCGGGATATTTACCGGTTACTCAAGAATTTCTCCCCGAGCGCTGGTCTCCTGACCGAGGGCTGACACGACTGACGGGGTAGTTTACGGCCGGGGTAAGGTACCAACCATCCGGTAGAGGAATGCGGACGTTATATTTAAGAGGACCTGTAGCAATGGTCTACAGACGGAACGAGAAGTGACAAGGAAGGGATTAGGGTCGGGAGGAAAGAACGAACGTGACGTCGCGAGCATCGGCAGGAAGGGACCAGTCTTCGTGAATCGTTCGCTGTTCGGAATTGGTAAAGGAAGGGGTTGATCTGTTCTCCATCGAAAGAATTATCGTGTGTTCTCGTGGTCGGGATAAACCCTCCTCGATGTGTTTGGCGTTCGAGATTTTCTTGCGCTGGACTATGCGATTGGATTGTCTCAGGTCCACGGTGTTGAAGATGTTCGTTCGCTGGAAAACGTATTCGCAAGTTCTGGCTCCGATTCGATACACCCGAGGGACGCTTGCTAGTGCAAATTTGGGTTAACATTGCTTTTGGTTCATGTAGTTGTTTGTTCGGTGGTGATTCTTTTGAGGGGAAGTCTTGCGAGGAGAGTGAGTGAAGGTGGTGTGAAGGAAGGCTGGGATGAGTGCGACGGTGGAGGAAGAAGAGCCTAAGGATGCGAAGATCGTGAAATCCATATTGGAGCTTATGGGCGTGCAAAAATATGAGCCACGAGTGGTGAACCAATTTATGGACTTGTGGTATAGATATGTAGTCGATGTTCTGGGCGATGCGCAGATGTACTCAGAGCACGCCGGTAAGCAGACCATCGACTGTGATGACGTGAAACTCGCCATTCAGTCGCGTGTCAACTTTTCCTTCACGCAGCCACCTTCACGCGAGGTTGGCTTCTGTCCGCTAATGGATTCCCTCGATATTTTATTTCTCAGTATTCCAGAAGAACCTTTTTTCTTTGTTGCCTCTTCAGTCTCAGAGGTTACTGTACCATTTCTGTGTGATGAGTCCAATCATGTCACCGTTCCTTCTAATCTACAGAGAAAGTAGTGCTTCCGGTTGTTATTGCTCACGACCTCCATATGGATCGCTGAAGGAGGATTTTTCATTGGACGCAGACTTTATTGGAGTTGGCCAAATTGCGAAATAGCACTCCACTGCCTAAGCTTATCGGTGGACCTGGTTTCGCGCTGCCACCAGAACAGGATTCTCTGATTGCCCCCACATACCAGCTGGATGTTCCGACGCGGTCCTTCCCGTTTGCAGAAGACGAGATGGATGCAGATGATGAAGAGTGGAGCAAACCAGATTTCGTCAAGGAGACGAGCGGCTCTCAGCCAACTCATCTGCAGAAGTCCGATGAAGACGGCCGGAAAGTTTCATTTTCCATCGGTGCGAAGCGGCCAAGGAGTTAGCAGAACAGAGGAAGCGTACAATTTGCGGATAAAAGTGTGAAGGTTAGGTTGATTGAGCAATGATTTGGGTTCATCCGTTTTGATATACTTCGAGCATGAAACCAGCTTCAGCTCGTGTCGGCACGCCACTATCGAATATCATTCGAGAAAGTTCATTTTCCATCGGTGCGAATGCCTTGCCTCTCTTTCCTTAGTGGTCTGGTTCTTGGAGCTTACGTCCGTAAGCTGGCACTCATGTGCAAACGAAGGATTCCAAGTACTTGCGTAACATCGTGCCATTGGCCAGTGTCCCTAATAAGACCGGAATCCAAGCTGGGAAGCCAGAAAGACTCACGGTGAAATACACATTTGTGTCACCGCAAGTGAGTCACATGGCTTAAAGTGCAAATCTTTGGACCGCTGGTGGAGATGATAAGAGTAATAGATAAGGACCGAAGCCGACGATCTCAGGATGTAACAAGTGCGTTGTAGCGCCGTAAATGCCCGAACAATAAAGCAGAAATCAACTTTAAGTTGATGATCATTTGGCGGTTCAGTATATTTGTGAGGTGTTTCAGTCCTTGAGCTATTTTTTTCATCCTCCTTAGATGCGAGGTACAGGTTACGCTCACTAGCGATCTGAACAAATATGTTAGGTCCATGTCAAACTACCGAGATGTTAAACCTGGAAGCTGTCGATGTGAACACACATGCAGCAGCAGGGATGATTCTTGTGTCCCTGTTTACGAGCGTCAGTAGTTTGTTTACCTGAGATCTGGGCAGGGTCAATAACGCCTCCTGTGCTGCCATTACGAGTACGAACCAAGTAGCTCGAGAAGCATAGAAGGCTCCTCCTTTCTCTTCCATGAGTATCTGCACATCTAAGAAGATAACAAACTGAACATTTCATCCTGCTGCAACAGGCCGAAGTCACTGAAGTAAGACAGAATGGAACTGCTTTTTTGGCGGCCAGACGATGGTTGTTATGCAAGGAAGAACACACCGTTTACAAGGCAGTGTATGCGTAACCTGCTAAAGATGCTAAACTCAACAACGCAATACAGAGAATGGTCGAAACTCTAGTATTCGAATCACAGATCAGGGGAAATTATAATTTGCCACAGTTATCCTCGTTTGGGACCTAAAGTGGGAGGTGATGGTCAAAGCGATCCGTGTGAGCCGTAACGACAACTGTGTACGATGCCGTCAGCGAAATGTTCGTCACGAATATGGTAGGTTACTTGCAATCCCTTTCACCGGCCTCTCACAGCCGTGAACGGTGATCTTCTGGTCCAAGGTAGGAACAATTACACCAAACGGACAGCGTTATAAATCGGGGTGTGTTTCGAAGTCGACGTCCTACCAAAATCCGCCACCTCTCCTTAGAATTTATTGGCCTAACCTAAATGGTTTGACATATCTGATAAAACTGACTGACGTCAAATCAGACAAAGTATAGCACATGAACCGTTTCTAAATCGTTCGTCATAGTGGCTAAAGTGGTCTCGGATCCAAGGGTCCGTGTGTAAGGGGTCCCAGTTATAGCGTCTCGAGTCGGAGAGTGGGGGTCGACTCAGCAAGGCATTCTTCGAGACTAATTCAAGATGCGCGTTGAATCCCCATCGGACGCAGAAATTGGCAGAAACTATCTTTGTGTGTGAGAGTTCATGATTTTCATCCAGCCTGAATCCACAGGCGGATGACTGCGATGAAGGGATCGTTGAGAAGGAGGACTGGGACGCTTCCCGGGTCTGAAATGTTGTCTACAGAGCCCGAAATCAAGCCTTCAGAGACTGAGCTGAGCAGAAGAATCGTACGGGGTGAGGACCTGAGAAGAGAGTATGTAAATAAAATTTTAGCTGATGACAGATGGGTGTGGAGAGTGTGTCTGCTAGCGCGACTGTTGAATGCCTTGTTGGTTCGAACCTACTTCAATCCCGATGAGCACTGGCAGAGCCTGGAGGTCGCACATCGGATGGTCTTTGGGTAATGCTTCCGCCTGACCCCGCCGCAGATCAAGAAATTCATCTGATGGATTTGCTTGGGTTTGGCTTCGATGTCCATCCCACTGGATTCAAGGACTCCAGATTATGTTCTTGTCAAATGGAACAATCCTTGGTGAATCTAACCGCATGGTTCGTACCTTCTGATGGAGCTGGGAAATTGTGTGCAGGTATGGACACTTAACATGGGAATGGGACAGAGCCATTCGAAGCTACGTACACCCGTTGGTCTTCGCAGCATTATACAAAGTGCTAGCGGTCACAGGCTTAGACACTCCATGGTTTATGGTAAGGTCATGCTGCGCATTCATTTCTTTCCTTCAACTACTCTGTTATGATCTGCTTCCAGTGTCTCTCTCGTATGTATGCTTTGAGTCTCTTCAGTGTTGATCTCCCACAGTTGTAGTCGTTGCCTGGATCCTCATTTTGTTATCAGAGTCTCCAGTAAGGAGAAGCAATTTGTCCAAGTCCGCGACACTTGTTAGGAGTTTGAATGATGATATGTGGATTAGTAACATGTGTAACTTCCACAGGCAAGAGCTCCTCGCCTGCTGCAAGCTGTGTTTGCAGCTGCTTGCGATGTTTACTTGTTCAAGCTCACCACTCAAGTCTTCGGTCCACGTCCGGCTTTTTGGGCTGTATCCTTAAATGCTGTCTGCTATCGTACAACTTAGCGTTGGTGTCCTTATCGTTCTGGATTCGGAAATGCAAGGCTTGGGTCCAGGAAAAGAAGAGTCAAGGATTTCTTTCAAAGGTAAACAATAGGTGAAGGAATACAAAATGGAACTCTTGTGTTAGTAGGGCATTTGTTAATTAAGGAAATGGAGGTTTTTATTTCCTTAAGTGGTGATCCAGCTCTTCTCGCAGATGATCAACTGGTTCACCTTCTTCTGTATGACGAGGACTTTGTCGAACAGTTTGGAGACCACACTCACCATAGTTGCACTGTTCTACTGGCCCGAAGGGAAGAACTCAAAGCTCCAACTTGATGGCCGCTGGATTTCATCTCGACAGCTGGCTCTCATGATAGCAGGACTGTCATGCGCCCTGAGGCCCACTAATGCCGTGATCTGGTTGTACGTTGGAGTTGTCCATTTGTTCCAAACTCCCGGCAAGTTCCGGTTTCTCCTGGCCGAGGTCTTTCCAATAGGGTACAGTACCGGGTGTGGATTGATATTGATTTCTATGTAAAAATTTACTGTCTGTTAGGACTTTCTGGTCCCGTGATGCTAACCTAAGATTTACTTAGTTGGCTGTTGGCACTTGAAACTAATATTCATAGAGGATCTGTCCATGAGCTTCAGTAGAGAACTTTGAAGGTGTCATGAGAAGATCTAGCATGAATGTAACACCAATCTTAGCACCATCAGTCGCTTGAACGAGATCGGTTTAATTTCTAAAAGTTTGATTTTTGTGATCCGCAGAATGGTCTGTCTTGCCCTCACTGCCTTCGTGGATCGCTGGATGTATGGATATTGGACTCTGGTTCCACTCAACTTTCTGAAGTTTAACTTTCTGTCATCTGGAGGGGACTTCTATGGCACCCACCCCTGGCATTGGTATTTCTCACAGGGATTTCCTGTCATGGTGTTTTCCTTCATACCGCTCACCATCTATGGTATTTGGAGATCCACAAAGTGGTACTATGCTGGCCTCATAGGCTGGGTTCTTGGACTTTACAGTTGTCTCGGCCATAAGGAGTTCAGGTATGCTGTGCAGGTTAAGTATTGACCAGAATGTGGGTCCGATATGGCCATGCCAGTTCACTTAGCTGTTTATTTCAGTGACTTCGTAATGAGCTGCCGTATGCTTTTAACTCTGTCGTTAAGGGGCAACTGAATCTTATCTAATTCAGGACTTCATGTTTTCTTCCTTCTCACGGATGGCCGGAGATGTCGTTTATCGACGTGCTGTAGATGATGTTTCTCAGTCAGAACCTAATCTCAGTCTGTAGCATCAAAAAACGCAGCATGCCAAGCCTTTTCTCGTCCCAAGGTTGGTACGAAAGGAAACACAGCTGATTTGAAACATGTACTAATGAGGGTCATCATCTCCTCAATGTTTTTGTCAGGTTTGTGCTTCCTGTTCTTCCACTGACGATGATGTTTGCCGGCTATGCGCTTGAGTCGCTCGAGGATCAGTGTACAAGATGTAACCAAGAGGATACTGTTGATGCAAATGAATCTCCTGATTCTTCTCCAAGATCTGAACAGTATGATACCGTTGAGGAGGAGGGCTCTCACGACTCCTTGCCATCAAGTACTCTCGGATCATCAAAGAAGCAGGCTACAAGACCTAGACTACAGGCATCAGCAAAGTTTTGGTGGATTTTATTGTTTCTATTTTCGACGAATATGCCAGCTGCGCTGTACACTTCAGTGATTCATCAGGTTTATTACCACGTGCTCGCTCTCGAAGATTAAACTCTGTACAATTAGCGCTCTGGAGGATAGTTTAAAGTGATTGATAATCATGGTACTGCCTACATATGAACAATGGGGCAAAGAAACCTCCTCCTGTGGAGGTGTGAGACTATACATGGACGGGGTACCTCATTCGCAACGTTATGCGCACTTCTGCTCTACCTAAATTTCATATATGCTTGCCCTTACAGTACATGCTAGTATTCAGTACATTCTGCTGTGATATGTTCTCTTCATCACTAATGGTGACCCATCATCGCTGCATCAGTCCTTTGTACTATCCTGATACTATTTGATCGGTCCTTCCGTCTTCAAACGGACAGGTTCTATACCAACCATTATGTCAGCACTGGACTAAACAGGAGCCAGAGCTTAACAGAGCTCAGCTGGTAAGCTGTGGGTCCTGTTTAAGCTGCAAGCTTTCTCCGGATATCTTTGTCTTCGGCCTCTGAAAACCAGATTAAGCATTTCTCTTCCCTTCTGGTAATTGGTTATCTTGACTTTCATAGACCGTATAATTTCTTCTCAGGTAATGAGAAGAAATCACTCATATAATTGCTTCTACATCAATTATTCAGTCGTTTTTAGCACTCTGTATTTTCTTTTTATCCTTCTATGCAGGTTCCGGAAATCGTATGCACGTCTTCTTCGGTTTATTATAGATGTGTTCCTCCATGGTAGATGGCCATAGTCTCCCTGCCAACTTCACTGGTTTCTACTTCATGAGGACAGGGGTTCACCCGGAGATGTCCGAACTTAATAGGAACTCTTAGTCCGATTAGAAGCTGCTGAGCTGGAAATATGGCTAACTTCGGTTGTCACCTTCCGTTCGTACTCTGACCACCCCTGTTTCTTTGGAGCGTCACAATGGTTTGGACGAAATTAGAGTAAAGGTTGAGGTGCATGCTAAGGAAGTGTCCATTGATACCAGCATGTTTCGCGTGTGTTTCGGTAATTAGATATGTGAGTGCAAACATACTCATTAGTTACGGCCGTGTTAGTGAATTTTGAACTAAGCGCTGATCGGCTGTCCTTTGGGATAGGCCTGCTGCTTGCTCTGTGATCCCATTTTCTACTGTTATAACTAAGATGCATTTCCGTTTCCTTCTTCTTAATTGTTGTTCAGTAGGTTCTACATTGTTATGATTTCATCATTCATGAGTAGTATTCTGCATGTCTGTTTTGATGTTACATGTATTCGGTAAATTTGGCCCCTTCCATTATAGCTATTTGGATACAGGAAAACAGAACCCTCTTTTCTTGAAGGTTTACTCACCTCTAGACCTCAAATTTCCTGCTGCATTAGAAAGACCACACGCATAGATCAGTTTGCACTGCATATAGTACAGGTTATCTGTGCTGCGCTTCTATACCAGGGGGCCCGATCTCAGGAATGTGCTTTGTCTGTCCCGTGGTTAGAAATATTCGCGAAATGAATGCACGACAACGTGAGTACTTTCACCCCCGTCTATTCCTATGTACTTCTCTGGTTCTATCTTTTCGGTTTACCTGAATTGTGTGTGGGTAGTTCTTGCATTGCGCTGCTATCCACATGGACCGACATATATATGCTATATAAAGTCAGAAGTCACGGTTTTCTCAGAAAGCTGCTGTACCCGTGTACCAATATATGTAAAGTCAGAAGCCCAGTTACAGATCTTAGATTTATCTTTCCGCAACTTAGGAACTTTATCTCACGTCTATGTGCAGAGAGGTGGAGAGGCAGTCATGGAGTATCTTGCGAAGGAGGCACGTGAAAACCGAGTGGAGAGTATCTTGTTTCTCATGCCCTGCCACTCTACTCCCTTCTATTCTTCCCTTCATAAGAATATTTCAATGCGGTTCCTTGACTGTTCACCCAGGTACCATCGACTCCTATGACGTAAATATGGCAAGTTAGTGCATTCAGGTTCATGTTCAGTTTGTTGCACGTTTGGAGACGTTCGCTTTTTAGTGGTCCTCTTCTCTCTGGGACCCATCGAGAACTTTCCAGTTTTTCACTCGCGGATGGCCAACCTCCCTAATATCTTTGACTGTTCTTATCTCGCAGTGATCAGGCCGACTATATTGATGAAGCGGACCGGTTCAAGATCCAACCGATGGAATTCTTAACCACTATGTTCTCAAAAGGGACTCTTCAACTGCCGAGCCATATTGTCCTTTATGACTCAGTAGATGAAAAGATTCTACCGTTTCTCAGGGGACACTCCTACAGGCTTGTAAGTTATTCGTATCTTACACAAATCTCTCAAAGATGACAGAAACCCTTTGCTGATCTCGGGTGCTTCCAAGTCTATCTTGTGCGTTATGTGCTAAATAATTATTTGTGCTTGATACTACAGTAGGTTCAGATGAGCTCCTCTGTTTGACCGAAGTTGAAGTTTAACGTTTATACTTACTCGTGTTTCCTGCAACAGGAGCGTAGATTTTTCCATGCCCATTTCCGTATTGATCGTGAGCTTCAGGCGAATGTGCTGCTTTATACGCTGTGCAAAGACATGCGCTCTTCGTCTGTGTTGTAGTGTGGTCCCGCTGGACTTGGTCTTGAGAGGGTCGACGGGGGCGCTTGGCCCACGTTAAGGTGTTTGGTGAAGCTCAGAGGCCTTGACTATTTCATGTAAAGAAGTTTCTTTTGTTTAGTCTCCATGTTGTTGCCCCGCTTTTTTCCCCATTGACAGGGTAGACCCACGATCCCCTTGCGTCACGAGAGAACTCGAGCTTTTAGCATACAGAGATCGGGGACTCGCAGTGGCCGTTGAGAGGTACCTGGTCCACAGTCTCTTGTTTTTTGTGGGGTTTCTCCTCATTTTTTTTTCCGGCAGGGAGATGACTATACATACAGTTGATGCACGAAGCATGTCGATACATCGTACAGCGCAATTTTTTTCTCCTCAGTAAAGTGATGTGCAGTTCTTGGTGCCATTAGTTCGAACTCCTACTGTGTGACTACTCCCCCTTACACGTGATGGGGAAATAGTCATTTGCCATTTGAGGTTATGGATGTTAGAGCTCAAATTTTCGCTCGGCTGTTGTATGTTATTCTTTCTTAGATCTTCTGGTATGCCCGATGCAGTGGAGAAGCAGACGGTAGTTACTTGATGGTTTAGGCGTTGTTTGGATAAATGTTCTGTCAGTATACGCTCCCATCCTTTCTCTCCTACGACGCTAGTTATTGCATTGTCAACTTTATCTTCGTAGATTTTGGCCTATGGTTATCACACTCAATAGTACTCCAGTAGCAAGTAAGATTCTTTAGAGTATTTGCTACAGAGAGTAAGCTATTGTGTAAATACCTGATGTCTATTCACAAATACATATATATATCTATTTTTGGGAAAAGAATAAGAAAGGGAATAACGGGAACTTGGTTTGTTTGGATTTGGTTGCGTCAGAGTTTTCAAAGTGGTGCTAATGTTGCTCCTAAAACGGAAAACCGTGGTACAACTAATCCTTGTCTTCGGCTAAACCTGCACTCGAGAGAGTTACCTCACGAAGTGGACGATAACTTGAGAGTTCAGAACTAATTGGAGTTCTACAAAGTTCTTCAACATTTTGTAAGAAATTTCCCTGCTGTTTGGTGTTTAGTTAAAACCTTCCTTGTGGAATGTTTCAAGTTATTTAAAGAGATATGAGCGTGATTGAAACGTACAATATCAGAAACTGAGTGTATGAAGTTCCAGCTAAATCACTTTCAGAATTCTCAGTTCTGTGCTCTACCGGTTATTAGGTGGATGGCTCTATGTCTCGACATGACACAGAGAGAAGAAAAATTCTACAAGAGAGAAACTTGAGCATAGTTCACCTCGATAGAACAAGCATTGGCCCAAGTAACTTACTTATTATAATTTGTCATCTATATACCGTGTTAACTCCTACCTAACGAAAGGAAAGAGGGCTGAACTGACCTCCACAGGCACGTGTATCCCTTGAAGAACTTGTGCCTTGAACACTCAACGGGGAACACATGGGCACACTGGATCATGATTGAGAATTCCAGAAATTCATCTCGCGAGAATTCGAGGATAGGATACGGGAGGAAATGATGGTGCCATTCTCACTCTCCACTACGCGTGGCCTATCGGAGTACACAACGGGATCATAGCAGAACGAAGGTCTCTGGATGAAAGGAAGATATGGAGGAAGTAACTGATGCGAAAATCTCGGGAAACCGTGGAGACTACGCACCTTGACGAGACTTAAGCTTCAGATCTGGCCGAGCATCACAATCCAAGGCCCGACGATGATAATGTGATATCTTCCACATCGGGAGGAGAAACCTCTACCACGCTAATCCACAACAACAGTCAAGAGCACACCTGAAGCGGAGATCGATATCGGATGGTGTTAGCAAAGTGTGTTACTGTTCCTCGTAAAACCCACCGGGTCGAACTCCGTCACCAAAACTACGAATAGAATGAAAAGCAACTGCGTGCGTCGGAGCCCACCTCCTTGGCGACCACGCATGTGGTGGTCGTATTTTACGGTACCCCGTATGGCACCCCGTTGTCATTTCAGTCTAAATAAAAATATAATTATTTTCTGATATTTTGAATAGTGCCCTGTTGTCATTTCGCCTTAAATCGCAACGTCGTTGCTGTTGCCACCAAAAGAATTTGAGCAAGTATGTATCCCTGATAACTTTTGGTCAATATGCAATTATTGTAGATAAATTCAACAGCAGCAAAGAACATTGCAACTACACTGACCTCCTGCGTTTCCTTTTCCATCACATTCAAGGTTATAATGATCTTTGTAACACAAACATTTCACATCTCATCTCATAACATATCTTCTTTTTGACGCAAGATGACTGATCTGATTTCGTAGATGGTCTAGCTAAATTCTAGATTCGTTTTTTGTTCCTTACTATCAATGCAATAGCTTATAGTTCTGATTCCCAACACAAGATCCTTCTTTCACTGGACACCCACCACTCACACATCCAACATTCTGGATCACTGTTATCTTTATCTGACTAGATGAATTTGAACAAGTTCATGCAGGTTCAATTCGGAAAACAAGTTATCAAAAAACGAAGCAGATTCGATCCGTACTAGTGTACACAACTCCAGCTAGTTTGTTTCTGTGTCGCTTGATACCAACACACTATCCTGATAATCCTTTACCAGCTGATTGAAAGAATTCAAGGAGGAGAACAGAGACTAAATTGTACAATCTTCGAGTTCGAGTAGAACTTTCTCTCATCGACGACCATGGTCGAGTACTTCAGATCATGCTAGTGCTATCGTCCGATGTATAGCAAACTCGAGAACAACCAACGCTCCGCTACCAGATTGGATGAGTAGAGATGATGGCCGAGAAAGTCATGTAGACTCGCTACGCCTACATACCTTATTGGTATGATCTCCCAGTTCCCAAGTATTCAACTGCCATGATGACATCGTGTACATGTAGTGAGAAGCAAAGATGTATTGCCGTTGTCTTCAGTTTTGACAATCGCTCGGTTACAGTGTAACGCGAGTGAGTTGCCTTCAAAGGCGGTAAATACAGCCGTCTGCTCGCTGAGATGTAAGGTCTCCAGACTCTCCATTGCTTGTCATTCATACGACACGAACGGCCTCTTTTCTCCGTTGAGAGGATACTTATAAATGAAGTGCAGTGCTGTCCAACATCTTTGGTGTTCTGCTGGGAGACGGGATTACTGCTGGTGTGGGTGCGGCCGCCTACAGTGGACGCGCAAAATGATGAACAGAACAATTTGAAATTCAAATTGTGTTTCTATTTCACGACTTCACGATACATGGTTCCGAACCTTTATATTTTACGGTCACCGGGCAAGAGCGACGAGTACGGCCGGCAGATAATCCATAGACTGGCGTGTTCCAGAGCTTCTCGCGAATTTACGGACGGAATTCAGCGGCTGTCCAGGTGTGACAGGGGCAGGAAGGCTCCTCCTCTTGGATGCATATAGCCGCCGCATCCTCATTTCCCTCCCATTCTCATTCCTCTCCCCTCTTGAAAGTGCTGCCCCTCCCCTCGTGAGATTTTCTCTCTTTGCGTTTACGTCCTTAGTGGATTGGCGAGACCTTCTGGAATTTACTCTCCATCGCCAGCACTACCAAATAGTGGTTTTTTCCAATACTTGAACGTTTTCTTGTGTTTTATTTATCCTTTTCTTTCTAGTTTTGTCTTTTCGTTGTTTTTCTTTTTGTTTTCACTGTATTATTCTCTTTTAAGTTTTTGTTTTGTTTTAGAATAGTTTGACTATGTAACAAGTGTGTATTTGGATTTTTGGACTTTTAGATTTTTGTCAGCAAGTAATATTTATTGTTGCAATGCCACCGAGAGTTTATCCTAAACGTCCTGGCGATAGACATGGCCCTAGAGGGTGTACAGAAATCCCAGGAGGGAAAGTGAGAATTCCAGAATCGTTGATCCCTAGATATATCCAGTTGATGCGACTGTTAGGACCAGGCGCAGGACACGCCGCTGTTCTGCAGTTTCTCTTTGAGACTGCTCGTACCCGAATAGATAGTATGGTGCGTCATGCTGATGATCTAAGAACTAAAGAGCCAGATGTAACGTTAGAGGAACATAATATGGAGAAAACCACTGCAACAGTTGATGACAACGCAAACGAGTTCAATGTTGATCCGGTTGAATATCCTCAGGTGTGATTTATACTTGTGAAACTATGATTTTACATATTCTCATGTTTATTAGTGTTATATGCTTTGTAGATGACATGTAGTACGCTTGGTACGTTAGGCTCTAAACTATGAATCTATGGTACAGACCTGTGGGGTTTAGGGTTATAAGTGCCCTTTGAGTGACCTGATGACATGGTATTGTAAAACCCTGCTTCTTTCCACGTTATATCGAGGAAGAAGGAAAGGGAAGCCTCTTGAAGGTGAATAAGTGGCGAGTGAATCCAAACCTCCAATCCTGAGACGACTCGCAAAGCATGGCTTCTCCGCTTGCCATCGATGATGCCATCGGGTTCCTGGATAAACTGATTGCTCGATTGCAAACTTCTTCGTCCCCTGATTCTCCTCCTACGCCGGCCACCCGCATTTCCAATACACCAAGCGTTCCCAAGAAGGAGGTGGGATCTTGCGCGAGCTTGCTTCATGTTCGTTGTAGTTCTGTGACGGCTCTCATCTTTGTCATTTCCACAGTCGGGAAGGCAAGAAGGCAAGAATGCGGTCGATCCGTGGGTCTCCGTTTCGGGCCTTTCGGCCTTGGGTTTTAAGGGGATAATGTAGTCCAAAGTTGATGAGAGGGGTCACAGTTCGAACTTGTTCTCTCCGGACAGGATGCGCAGTGCTGCTGTCTTCTGCGAGTTTTGTAAATGGCTCCCGGGTGCAGCGGGCTTAACAGCCGTGAGTACTGGTTGCTAGGAATTGGGTTCGATAAATTTGTCGTGTCTTGCTCCCCCCAACCCTCATCTGCTCTTGTTCGTGGTGGTAGGAGGAATTAATCACTCGCAGATTTGATGATGAACCTTCTGAAAACAGGAAAGGACACCGCTGCCTGAAGTGACTCTTAAGGGTGCCGCACTATCGAGCGAGCAACAGGAGGCTGGAAAAGATTCCATTTTGACCAGACCTGGGAAAAGACCTCGTAAGTATTTCTCAGACCTGTGAGCCCGAAGCGATTCTAATGAATGGGAATTCGTACTGAATGTTGAATATAGTCTTTTTGAAACAGTGAAGGTAATTGCGATGTTCGCTCGGTTGACCAAGCTGGCCATTTTCAGTGGTCGTGTTCGCTCGTGTGGACGAAAGTCTTGGCTTCTGGAAGTCAAGCAATTGAAGTTTGCGGCTTGGGTGATTTTGTCCTCGTCTCCCCTCTAAAGCTCTAAAGCCTAGCACTCTAGCACTCTAGGAGTCATTTTAATGGTACTGATTTGGTTATACTGTATCAGTTAAGACTCCTGGAGCAGGAGTAATCGAGAAGCCTGTTAAAGCTGAACAAGCGAGTACCACCGAGGTTTCTGCGAATGTAGAGAATTATGACAAAGCGCACCTTCAGGTTGAGGTTTTCCTCGCCAGTCGATTAAAGCTTTCTATCCTTCGATAGTGTATGTACCGCAGATGATCTGGCCACAGAAGTATTCTCACTCGTAAAGTTGATGAGCAGGTGGGTCTGGTGCAGTCCGTGGCTGATCATCCCCTTTCGGAGAAGCTCTACATTTGCAAGGTCGAGATCGCAGATGGACAAATTCGACAGGTAATATGAGTTCCTCCACCGTCATAGTTGCTGGAAACGTGTAGGTTTTTCCTCCTCTTGGATTATTGATTTAGCAGTCAGCTTCATGTCCATGCCTAGCATCGTCATGTTTGTGTGAGTTCTCAAAGGGAATCATTAGTGACGTTTAATACTTGCTGACACGGATTTTTTCTGTAGGTCGTGGCGGGACTGAAAAGGTTTCTGTCCCCATCAGACCTGGAAGGAAAGAAAGTATGCGTGATTTTGAACTTGAAGCCAGCCAAGCTAGCCGGCCAAGTAAGTGAAGCAATGGTCCTGGCCGGTGATGCAAACATTGACGGCGTTGAAAGAGTCAAGGTAAGTGTATACCTTGCAGCTCAACGGACAGAAGGAGGAGGACATTGTTTCCTTCATTTTTGTGCGTAATTTACGTAGTTGTAAGTATAACTAGGCCCATAACCGGGTCTAGGAATGCTGGGGTGTTAATCAGAGTGGTTGATCGAAGAGACTCTGCAGTCGAAGTCGAGGCTTTAGTGCAATAAGCTTGTGAAAGTACATGATGCCGGGAGAGGAGTTAAAATCATCTTCCAGTGTTAGAAAGTTCAACTCGGATCTGAGCAGTGGAAGTAACTGGTTTCTTCAGGTACTTGAGCCACCCATCGATTCTTCGGTTGGTGACCGCATCTATCTGCAGGTACTCAGTTGAGCACTCTCTACAAAAGCTTATGTAGCTGCTGGTGTATCATTTCGTAAGACTGGAAGTTCCGTTTTGGTACAAGTCAAGAAGCATGTAAGATTTTTATATGCCTCTATTTCCGTATCATCCCCGCAGGGCAACTCTCCGAGTGCAAACCCAGCCAAGCAACTGAGTTCTAAAATTTGGGAGAAAGTCGTTCCTCTTCTGAAGGTGGAAGGTATACTATAGCTACCGAGTGAAGATTTTCCATCATGCTTTGAACAACCCTCTGTGAAGGGGTGAAAGTAATTGCAACTACTACTCCCGACGGCGCGGGATTCAAGGACTTTGTCATTCCCTGTTCTTCTTTTCTTTCCTGTCTTGTGTGGATTGCAGCGTAGATTACCTCTTGTCGGTGGTGTAGACAAAACTCTTCAACTCGTCGTCGAAGTGAACGTAGTTGTTAGATTCGCTTACCAGCCAAGTCATGACACATGATAAGAGGAATCCCCACTAATCTTTTTCTTCCCTTCCACCAGGTGGTATTGCAACATTTGACAAGATTCCTCTTATGACATCCGGCGGTGTCATACAAGTTCCTGCGCTTCCTAATGGAGCGGGAATTCACTGACACCACAAGACGAGGTCAGCATTTGAGGAATTACAAATCACTTACCTTCTACCATAACGATATCGAGTATAGGACTAGCTACTACAATTTTTTCGTACGACAACTAAATATCTGTGTTTTGCCAGGACTTCCACGCTTTGCACGATATTCTCGCCCGGCGGTTATAGATACGCCTAGCCCCCAGTCTCCCAACGTGAGTGTCGACCAGAATCATGGCGGATCGCTGCTGCAGTCAGTCTGTTTAGATGATATCTTTCAGTGTGCCAAACTGACGTAGAAATCGGCTAGGAGACATTACAGTGAGTTACGGCAGTCGAAAGCACATTACAGTTCCATACTTGCACATTTGTACAATGTGATTTCTACGTAGAAGCATGATCACAGAACATGATTCCCTTCCGAAAGTATACATCTGTGAGAAGCAGGTATCAGCTTTCTAGAATGCCGTGACGTCGTAGTCACTTTTGCTGGAGTTCGGTTTATCCTCTTGAGACGGTATGTCTGATACGATTTCATAGCCTGCTCGACTTCCGCGGAATACTTGAAGAAGGCTTGTTCCTTCAGATGGCTATTAAGCAGGCGTACACAGTTAACTGGTGCGCATATACGAACCCAAGTGCATGAAATGGACGAGTGACCACTTGAGTTCTGTCTTCGCCTTGGCAATAGTAAACTATTCCGCTGGTGATACTGGGAACGCCGAACGAACGCCCGAGACTGGCACCTCCTGTTCTCCTGGTGAATGTGGGGGACGAGGAAGAGCGTCTTCTCGGCCAGTCGTTTTTGCTTATGTTTACTAGGTTTATTCATCGTTTCTGGCTCTAGTTCTGTCTCCGCTGATCGTGTCCCGTTCGTGACGAGTTCTTAGTCAGGGTGGGTTTCGCTGGTGGGTCTGGCTTCTGTGCGCGTGTTCTCCTGTTAGTACGTAGGAGAGTATGCATTTAGTTCTTTCGTTCAGTTCGCGAAGTCGTGGATGCACTGAGACTTGATCAGTCGCGATCGGTTTCAGAGGGCCATCATCGCATTCAGACATGAAACCAGTTTCGTTTTGTGCTGGACCTGAAAGCCTGCGGAAGAATGAATTTGCGTGTACATCGTCCTCGTCCTTCGGACTTTCATCAGCATTTCCTCGCTTACTCACACTCGCACTTGTACAGTCTTCATGCAGTACAGTAGAATCCAAGTAAATAATGTAGATGACGGAAACAAGAATCGCTGTCAAAGCTAAGAAACCTACTTACACGCACATCCTGCCTCCATCCTCATCCTGGTGCCAGAATGTCTAAGCAACCGAGGGGATCGTGTTGCAGCATGCGAGTGGTTGATCCGAGAAAGACGTTCACCTGAGAATATTCACGAAGGTGAGGATCCGAGTGCCGAACGCGTGGTATTCATCCTTACCGAGCTCTGTAGCTATTCAGCACGAGGATAACGCAACACAAACCCGGATGGCTGTCTGTATGTACATCCAGTAAAGGTCTAACACCGAGAAAGCCCGGAGGTAAGATTCCAGAGATATAAGAACTCGGTGGGGGCCCTACAGGCACTCCCTTCCAGTAAACTACATCCTTCACTTTCGGAACCTGCTGATGAGTCGTGGCGTGATAATGGTTTACTTCTTGTTTTCTTCTTTGTTTGTACATGAGGTTCGCTAATTAATATTCTAACCCTTCCCATAGGAAGGGTTAGAATATTAATTAACGTCCTCGGCAAACGGCGCGATATAACAAGGCTCCGGAATTATACCCCAGCGATCGCAGCAGGCCGCCCTTCACTAACAGGTTCTGTCCAGACGAGTTGGCTACTCCGGGATTGAGTAACCTATAATATTTAAGAATTAATTTAATTTTTTATAATAATTTAATAAAATAACTTTTTATAATACTTACACATATTCTGATAAGAGAAAAATTCACTGTAAAAAGCCGTGGGGAAGGATATTCACCGTGGAATTGATTGCTGCTTTCTCCGAAACTCCAAGAAAAGCAGCTTGCTTGATCAATAAGCATCTCGGGGAGGCAAAATGCACAGAGTAGGAATATAGCAAAAATTTCTCTGGATAAGCCAAACTGGAAGAACCTACAGTTTTCTTTTTAGAAGCAATATCAGCAATGCAGTTTATTCAACGATAAACTTTAAAAGAATTTTGAACTATGACACAACCAAATCCATACAAACAAAGTAACCTCCTTTTCGGGAGTCCGTTGGGTTTACCAAATCACTTTTTTCTTGTTTAGAAAATAAAAATAAAATTGGCCCAACCTTGATCTCCTACATAAGATCATCAATGGCGTGAGCTCGTCCTTTCACTTGGAGTCTACGGACTACAATGTTCAGTGATACAATTACAACAAAACTCAGACCCTGCTGCCTGTGTGTTGTAACTCTATGTGTCTGCGTGCACACCATATCAAACAACAACGCGAGAGCAAGTGTTCCCTTTCTTTACATTCATCTGTCTGAATAGTTCCCTAGGATTGGAATTTCCCCAGCATATTCGAGAAAGTGTAACGAACGAGCTCATCCGAAAAACGAACTCAACTGAACCCAGTTTCATTTTCATGTTGAGAGAATCAAAACAACATTTGTTTTCTGAATGGTCTTTCGCATTCGTAGCGTCGATGCTCAAGGAAGCAATTGCAAGCAACTAACTTGAGAGACAAAGCGCTGAAAATGCAGTTATGAAACTCAGTCACCACCATATTGAGGTAAAAACCCCGTCACAAAAGGCAATCATCTGACAATTTTCGTTTCTCAAATATCTTGGTACGGATTTGCTTTCTTGCACAAAGCCGGACAACGTATCGAGAGTCCAAGCTAGTGGTGTGGTCCAGGTCAAGAACATCCGGTGCCGTTATATTTTGTGATCCATGGGTCTCCAGTCGTGATCGGGAAACCAGGGAGACAGAAAATAGGGCCCGAGTTACATATGTGGTTCAGTGCAGTCTGATCCCGTTTCAATTGCAAGGAAGCAAAACTCGTTACTTCGACGTCTGAAATATGGACCGACTTGTCCAGGATCACCAGACCTATGGGGGAAGAAACCAGGGGATTGTCCATGAGCAGAAAACTCGTCAATTTGAACGAGAACTCGGTGCATCCACTGGACCGCAAGAGCCTGTACCTGTGGAACTGAGCCCCCAGACAACACATCCTCCGAGCTTCGAAGCTAAAGCAAACCCTTAGAAGGCCACCTCTCCAACAGATAGTTCGAAGCTAACGAAGCTCCTGTGGACCTGCAAAAGTGAGAACCTGGCATATGCTTGGACACACCATGGTACATCAGCGATGTGAAGCAGGCCCTGACCGGATTTGACTCAGAATCATAGCTGCTGCAATCGCTACTGTAATTACCGTGGGCGCTGCTAGCCCTCCATGGTTGATGACCTAGACATCATCATGTCCCTTAAAGTACCGAAACAGCAGCTTTAACGAACAACATCCACCGATCCCTTCTTCGTGATGTAGTTTCCCAGATTGCACAAACTCGTATTTGTACGAAGCAACCGGCGCTTGCCCACAAGGTCGGTCAATACGTGAACGCGCAGCATGAGCGCAGGCGAGCTTATTTACATGTTATGTCCCCATTCCGAGAGGGCTTCTCAAAACAAACGGGAAATATAATACAGCGAGACGATAAGGAGGACTTGACAAATCGTTGTCATCAACATTCTGATATCCTGAAGTCGTTTTCGTCCGAAGACACTTGGGGAGCCGCCTCGATCGAACTGGACAAGCCTCTAGATCTCGAGAGTCCTATCCTATCTCCAGCTTTCGGTCCTTCTGCTTCACCTCACCAATTGCTATAGAATCTTATACTACCCACTGCTCGGTACTAAATCCTCTGGACAGTTGCTCGGTCTGAACAGCATCCACAAGTACATGTACAGAGCTATGTACAGAAAAGTCTCTCTCCTAAACTCGTACGAATTCGGCTGTTCAACGTATCAAGCTATCCAGGAGAACTCTTCTTCCCCGATCTTGCCATCCTATTTGTAAAGCCATCCCACCAGCTCCTCAATTTTGTCAATCTCTCCCTGTGGGGCCGACCAAGGCCCTCCTGCACGTACCGATCCCTATAATCTTACCTTCGTTCTCTAGTTGTCTGTAATCATCATTCACTACCTTAGTAGCTATCTCTGTGGCGACCTCCACAATATGCACTCATAACATCTAAGCAAGCATATCCGAAAGCTGGCTAGCTTGAGAGAATACGGGAGCATAGAGCATTCGTAACAGTGGAGATGGTGAAATATTTCTCCTTTTCTTTACTATATTTCCCAGATACAAGCTGATAGCAGTCTAAGACTTTAAGTGTCCAAGTACAGAGTCTTCGACCGTCCCCACTCACTGTGTAGATGCAACGTATATATGCCTCGTGTTCCACAGCTGGCTGACACTGAACCCAGTAACGCTTCACTTCGTGTTATCTACTCTTGTTCACGCGACGCAATGAATAGCCAACGGATGGAAACACGCCATCAAGCCTTACAAGGGAAAGAAGGACCCGAAGGGCCAAGCAACCATCTCCACGAAGGGAGGAAGAACAGCGGGGCTAAGCAACGCTATCAGTATAGATGAAAGAAAATAGATGACAGGAAACAAGCACAATCACGCGTCCCGATTATTGACTGTTGGTCACGACGATGATCCACCTGCTGCTGGCTATAGGATGGCGCATGATACCTCCTCCATGACTCATATTCTCGAAATTATTCCAGAGGTTACCATGAGAGACTCCGGGGTACCATTTTTCTTTTCTCGATGTATTACGATGCTACTTAATGTGCACTGTTGTATGGAGGAGTTTTGATTTAACAATGTGTGATATTTTAAGAACGATAAGCTACTTTAGAGCTACTAATAGCGGCCCTGGTGTTCTTCCTCCATTCGGGGCGTTGGTTGCTTGGCCCCTTCGGGTCCTCTTCCCTTTTACGGTTTGATAGGGGTCTTTCCATCCGTGGGCTATTCATTGCGTCGAGTATTAGTCTCCGATGTTATTCCTCTCTTCGAGGCGTTGGTTGCTTGGCACTTCGGGTCCCTCTTTCCCTTGTACGACTTGATAGCGTATTTCGATCCGTGGGCCATTCATTGCGTCGCGTGTTACTCTCATGTTCTCGAAGTGTATCGTTTCGGTCTATATATGGCTTTGAGAGATGGCGATACCGTCTAAGGAGATCTCAGCCATGGGAACTCTTGTTCTTCGAGTCCTGCAATTCACAGTCAAAGGGTCGGTTGTTAGAGTCTACTTAAGTTAGTCAAGACTCAAAAGAGTGAGCTTATGCTATAAGCTTATCCAAAGCCTGCGTCGTCATCGCCACCTTGTTACTTGACCTACAGGGATCTCCGCAAGCTGTGGATGTCGAACGACCAATCCTTCACCAGAACTGCTTTAGTCGTCAACCTTGTGCTCATCCTTAGTGAGTGGTGCATTGGCTGATATGGTGATTGTCCTTTTTCGTCCTGAAGAGCGGGATTTCCGGACAGTACAGGTCATTACGTACGCTCATAAGAAACTCGTTTCTGAAGATTGTTCGATCGGGACCCGCCACTGTAAGAGTGATTTCTACGTCGTCCACTCACAGGACCGACGGAAGACATGAGACTGTCATGTATAAGCTTCAGACGAACAAATCGCCATCTAGTTGCGGAAGATCAAAGTCTGCTAGGCCAAGCTTGTCTACAGTACTGCTAACCTATCGCACGAGTCTTCAAAAGAGATTTATTGCTATATCTACCGTAGTGACAGTGAGGTTTTGCGAACTGATCATTTCGGGTTTTCGCACCACATTGAACACATTGGCTAGAGCTCTTCGAGTTTTCGTGGGGTCCACTTGAGTTATGTCGAGTATTCATGAGGTGAAGTTTCTCCAGACAGTTGTTGCTGTCTCGCTTGGTTCAAGCTGTCGTGTCGTACACTTCTGTCTCTTTTGACGATGCGTTCATTATCAGTTCAGACTTTTGCCGTAAGTGCCTTGTTTCACCGGTTCGTGTGAAGAAAATTAAACTAGTTCGAATATTCACTCAATATCACTCTGACCTTTATCTAGGTCTCGAATCTCAGAAAAAAACCTTGTGTTTATTCATATAGTGACAAAAAAGACACACTTACTGCACGTGTGTTTATTCAAATAGTGACAAAAAAGACATACTTACTGCACGTAAGACCTGACACTACGATATACTTCGATTCTGGAAACAGACAAGAAAAGGAGATTATTTTTGTCATGTGGCGAATGCTAAGTGACGAAGAAGGAGGATGAGGGGAGGGAGTGGCTGCGGAAATCGAAAAGGATTTAACCTAATTCATTTTTGATTTTCACAAGAAATGGATTATATCTGGATAAATCGCTAACGCATAGCACTGCAATTACGTTGCAAGCGTAGCTCCTTATTGTTATCGTATCGTGTATGGACTTTGAGTAAGCAAATTAGTTCAGCCAAGTCTTACGTAATTATTCACATACTCTATGGGCTGAACTCTAGAATGGTGATTTAGATTTTAGTTGGCACTGGTGATTCTTTTTGTTTCTTGTGCACACATCCTCCGTAATTTTTAGTATATCACGACTGCATCATGATATTTCAAAATACATTGCACACTGAAAATACACGAATATTGATGTGTGATAAAAGTTAGCAATACGATATAGGCTAGCTTTGTCACCTCGTTAGAATTCAAAATACTGTACTGCTATATTCGAAAACTATTCTGATTGTTCTTGATATTCACGGATTGTTTCTGAGATGTCTGATATTAGTTTTCATAATTCTTTTTTTTTGGCATTCATATATTGGTATAGTTCATTGTTTCTATTCCAATTCAAATTCTTTTTTTGTTATTTTAGTGTGTTCATCAAATATAGAAGATGAACATAGTATGCATTATTGTTCGAGGACGAGCATTTCTTCTGGCATTTCATGATAATTTCATTTAATTTTGCATATAACTCACAATGGCAACGTTACCAAGCTTACGTAGTTTATTTCTAGCCCATCTGATAATGAAAGCGATTGCATTTAACCAGAAGTGCAATATTGCACTTGTATTGACTAAATTGCACCAGAGTATAGGAACTTCTTCTAGTTACGTAAGGTCTACCACTGACAAAGAGAAGAGATATGACTCTTGACTCTTGAACTTTTACTTTTGCAACAACGAATGGCATCTTCGCTTGACAATTCCTTTGAAGAAATCGAGTTTTAGACAAGGTTGTAACTCTTACTTGACAGTTATCGTTAAACTGCTTCATGTGCACTTTGGACCATCAAGAGAATCATCAAGGCGAAAAGGGAAATTACCAACAACTTATAAGCCAATTAGAGTTGAACATATATTGAAAAGCAGAGAGGAACGACAAGTTGTGATCTCAAGACATTCTATCGAAAGGATTAGCAACATCTACATCTCTTACACAATATCTTATTCATGGTAACATAAAAGTAAATCAAATTATCATGTAGCAATCACTTGGATAACGCGCAGCTATAACCGTCACTCTGTTTGATAATAAAGACGTTATTGAATGAATATAGAAATATTCAGCGCCTTTTTTAATATCAGTATTATTGAGTATAACCAATTCATTTTTCAATTTTTGAAACTTGATGGATAATAAAAGTTTGTTCATCAATTGTTATCCATTTAAATTACTTACAACATTTTTCATAAAATGCATTTCATATGCTCTGTTCTAGCATTGGACTCTTCGTCAATGTATAACATTCATGATATCTATGAAGATTTATAGTTGGATGTCTTCGTTTACACTTACTTCTTCCAACATCCATTTTAGTCAAATTACCTCACATACTACATTATACCATAAGATAAAATCTGACGTAGATTGAAGGTCAGATCTATCGCATGCTCCATCAACTTTTGTTATTCCAACACAAGCAAGGTACTTTTCTGAGTTATATTTGCGTTCATTCAACTTCATTACTGGTAGTTCTTTGAAGTAACAAGATGTCGAGGTGTCAAGCGAGATATCGCACTCACGGATGGACAATGCCAAAGCAACAGGTTGGACCAAGCCTAGACAGAACCTCAACGTTGTAGAGAAGATAGTCGATGCGAGTCAGAACGCTCTAATGCAAGGTCGAGCTATGAGCCAAGTTGCATCATTGTCCGAACAAGAGCGGAGTCAAGTCGTGAGATGGAAAGATCAACTATGAACGCATGAAGAACCTGCTGGAAGTGGTGTCTTGTCAGAGAGGATTACAATCTACGAGATCCATCGATAGTTAAGATATCAAATCGGAGAGGTGTCTCACGTGTCTCAAGAGTCAAACTATCTCTTGTCTCACGGAGACACATCTGTAGTAGATAAGAACCATCCTCCACCTCTGTCACATAGCTCTCTAGAAAAGATCTATCTCGTACGAAAAAACGACAACAGAGCCAAGGTGCTGAGAAGTCTACCAAAACAATCTCCTCCATAGATAATAAACCCACCCCGTCACATGATATCATTAATGATGTCTATCTATATGCGAGAGGTCATGCCACACACTCAAAGGTCTTCGATCCTAAGATGTCGTCAAAGACCTCATGATCCTCTTATCAAACTCTATAAGGCGCGATGAAGATAAGAGATGAAGATATTGCACAGAGTAAGTAACTCGGACGACGTGCAATGAAAGAGGAAAGGATACCAAAGGCAACCAGGGGTCTTCTAACTTAAGGAGATCCTCAATATGCAAAACGTCCTCCGTCAGAGCAACATCTGAGCACCGGAAGACGAAGTCCTCTGAACCTTCTGAAGATACGTAAACCATCTCTAGGTGTAACAAATTCTAGGAGCTAGTGGTCTGACGGAATACCTATGAGAGACCAAGCCTTGCACTTTGACACCTTCATTCTCAACCTTATCAAGGTCAATTGAAAGACGAGGTGATCAAAGGCATCAGAGATTTGGTCGGCCAGACCTACAGTATGCGTCTCATTAGCTAGAGATGGAAAGACACAACATGGAGCAACCAAGGTGGTGGTCAAGAGAGCTCTATAGTGAATTAAGGCAAAAAAAGTTTCCACACTAAAGATCTCTTTGACGAGTACCTGCAGCGGAGTTGATGACTGTAACCTCCTCTATCGAAGCAAGGTGTTGGTAATAAAGAGAAGAAGAACCATAAAATGATCGCACGAAGAAAACGAGACTCGTCAGAGATCCATCGTCATCCATGAGCTCTTTATAAATAGAAGCGGAGAAAATACTATTAAAAAATATTTTCTATGTCCAGTTGTAAGATAACCCAATCGGGATGGATGTCCAAGAGAGCCATAACGCCGAAAGACACAAACTCACAACCTCCAGACGTCGCAACTCCAAACTGATGTGAACAAAAGTGATCTTGAAAAGTATCTCGAAGTTGAAGAACAATGGTATGACTAATAAGTCGTAAGAGAATTTCGCCGATGGCTATCAGTCGAATCCTTCGCAATCCTTCACCATGACCAAAAGTCTAGCTATCCTCAGTATCTGAGCTATAGAATGTAGAATATGTTCTTGAGCTCTATGAAAAGTAGTAAATTGAGGAAGAAGACCAAAGATATGCTTACAGTTACATTGTCTTCCAATCGAGGATGTCGTCTTCTGCTATGAAAAGAAGGCTTCTGGCTTCTTTTGTCTTTGCTCCGACTACTCTCACTCAGGGGACCAATGTCTCATACACAGTCCATGTGTGGATCTGAAATGCTCCACTGGACGAGCTTGGACTCTGCACAACTTCTAACAATCATCGCCACTCAACAAGAAGACTTCCCATGGACAATTGGGTATGAATTGGATGAAACTCACTCCCCAGAAGATATAGACAAAGCTTCCGCAAACCAGATCTGAAATCCAATCCCCGAGAAGAAGTTACATTGGCTTCTGGAAGCTTACTCCATCCACTTTTTGTCACTACCACTCGACACACTAGCTTAGAAGCAGGACTGCATGATGATGCAGTTCCTTGTCTATGTTGTCTACTTATTTCTACATCCTTACGATCCTCTGTTGAGAGCGGAGATGCAGACCTACTATGTGTGTAATCAAACTCTACGCGTGTAGTGTGTATGTGAGGAGTTCGACCTCGTTGTGCACTTGGTGGTGACAGCGTTGGAAGCCGAGAAGAGCGAAGAAGCCCCGAAAGACAAGACGTCTTCTGGAAGACAGGTAGAAAAGATGACTTCTCAGGTGTTCAGGGTGGAGGAGATGACTACATCTGACCCATGTGAGATACCCCAGCTCCTAGTGTCCAGCAGGTGGCGCAGAAGAGTCAAGAAGCGCAAGTGGATTCGGCTTCTCAGGGACATCTTCTGGCTTCCGAAGCCATGACAGAAGCACACACGATTAGCACTGAGGTGGATGCCACCTCAGTTGCATCAGAGGTACCAGTAGAGCCACTCACGGTACCAGAAGCTGAATTAGAGTGTAAGCTGGTGACCAAGAATAGATAGTAGAGGTAGTTAGCTGTTACTACTTGGCTGTTTTGTAGAAAATCGAAGTCTGTTATTTTAAGATGAACAACTCCCTCTTTATTTTTAGGTGACTGTCCATGTGATATGATTAGCAACGGTAGGAGTAGAAAGTACTTTCCAAACTGAGAGGAGGAATCGAAGTCTAGGAGATGGTGGTCTTCTGCTAAAGTCTCATTTTATCTCTGGGCTGTGGTTGCGATTGGAAGAGATCTCCCTCTTGCCAAGACAATTGTATAAAATTGATGCCAATGTAGAATTTTAGACACGTTGGCATCGATTGGATTTGACTCGACTTTAGTGGTTGTTTAGTGCCGGTTGGAATGATGGAGTGAGTACATATCGTTTATTACTCGAAGTAATGAATTTGCGAGGTCTGATTGAGAGCTTTCAGATCATGGATTTGTGCCGATGGTATTTCCAGAGTGAGCAGATCGTTGGTACCTTCGATTTGCGGGTGCGCGAGTGCGCTGTCTTGGTGAGTATTAACCCGAGAAAGGCGGAACTTTCTGACTGTGATATGATTGTAAAGGTTGTGTTACGTCTACTCAAGGAAGCGTTGGGCTTTTGGCTGTGGTTACTTACTCAAGAGTAGGCTTTCAGGTCATAAGGACACTGTAGACACTCATACAGGTCGATTGGATCCTCTAGTATGTTCAGGAAACAAAAATCAAGTCGAACTACCAGTAATAAGATCAGACAGTGAACTTTAACAGTCAAGAATCAGAAACATATGATGGCTTAGACCTCAAAACTTCTCCTACATGTAAATGAGGCCCTATTGAACACACATATGAAGTTTCAACCTTAAGCACTGAGATATGTATAGAAAAGTTCTGAATAAGAAATTTACATAATTTCTGCTACCCAGACAACTATTTTGACCTAGAACAGAGAATTGGCTCGATAACTTTTGATGATTCTTACAGGATTTGGAGTCTACAGCATGCTGAACATCCTTGTGAAATTTGACCTCCTGATTGTACACAATTCTCCAGATCTCGATCTCTGAAGTTGCTACTCTAGATTGAGAGCTTTTCAGACCCCTTCTGCTTCAGCGATCGCCCTGAATTACTCACTCACTCAATTGACATGAAAATTTGTGGACAATCGTAGTCCTGCTGACAGTGACACGACCATGAAAGTTTGAAGCGATTTCTCAATTCTGCTGCGATTGACATCGAAAACCTCAAAATCAACAAAAGTGATGCAATTCTGACACAATCCGAACTTCAATCTGTCATAACTCCTTCTTTATTGCTCCAAACGATCAAGAATTTCACTGACAGCGACTGGCATGACGAGCCTTATCCTCTTGTGTTCTCAGATTTCAGAAAATCCTTACCAATTGCTCGAACTTCTCTTTAGACCTCTACTTCTAAGTTTAGTATTTCACTAAAGATAAAAATGGACCAATGGGAGTTCATAGCTTCACTTCCCTGTCCTTTTGTGCCTCAAACCATGTGGTGACTTCATTTCACACATAGGTTACCACATCAAGCTCCTAAAGTACCAGCGTAAACCTTAAACTACATGCAAGACATGTAAAATGACACGTAATATTGAAAGATAACCTAACCACGCTAGGAAGCATGCATGGGTGACATGTAAGTGCAACCCATGAGCTTAAACTCTATCTACATGATAAACAACCTACTAGGACTCAACATACATAACATCTTCCAGAATCGACTTCTTTGAGATTTTAACTTCACTCAGAGAGACTAACTCCTGACAGAGAGGTGAATTATTTACTATGTGAAATGATTCATATCACGACAGCACGGTGTCGCTGTGAGAGTCTTTCTTGGGGAGGGCGGACCTCCTGACTGTAATTGATCAGAGAAACGACCTAGGAAAATAGGTTGCTGCTGGTGATGAGATCTCAAAATCCTGCTTCTTGCCGCCACCAATTACAAAACAAACACTCAAACAGACACCCAGCAGACACTCAGGTGCACAGATAGATCTTTCAGGATTCAGAATAACTTTATTTCAGTGTCAACTGCACAATCAATTTCTGCACCATCAATTTCTTCAACTGTAAAATCTCTCTCTTCCTCTCTTGCGCACGCCTCTCTGCCAAAATATGCCAAGTTCACCTCAAACTAGGTCTAGTAGGTGGAATTCCGACCCCTAACTCTTATTCCTCTCCTTGCGTCAACCTCTCAACTGAAAACTCTCAGAAATTTGATTCAACGACGATCAAAAGTCTCTCACAGACCATCAAACCGATCTCCGCTCAATAGACTATCTCTTGTTTGTTTAGAAGATAGCTCTGCCTCCAATCTGTATATTAGACAAAGTTTTTGCTCCTAAAGTCTTGTCTATCCCTTTGCGTCGATCTCCTCATTGAATTCCCTCAGAAATTTCATCTCCTCAACCCCCAAGCTTCTCTTGCGCGTCCCGACGGCTCCCATTCTACTCTTTGTAAAAAGTGTCATATCTCTCGCGGCCGTAGGTTAATTAACCTAAAAGGTAAGTCTTCAGCTAAGCTGCCCCCTGCTGTCCTTATAAGCAAAACTACTTATCAGAAGCATGCCCCTAGCTAAGCTGCCCCCTACTGTCCTTACGTACAGAACCTTAATTACTAAACTGTCTCTTTTTTTAATAAAAGCTTCACAGCTGTCTTTACAAAGCCGACTCCTTCATTACTAAAGGTCTCACAGCTTTCTTTGCCATTGCTAAGCTGACTCGATGATTAATTAACTTATTAACAAAAGTTTCCCGTGCTCTTGATGCCATCTTGAATATACCACAAGCCATCCAATGTAGGCCGAATCTCTTACACTTATGGAGCTGCCCCACAGGGCTTACAGCCCCCCATATGTGCACCAAGTATCTCTCATGGTATATTCACGATGGCATGCGGTGTCGTGTCGTGGACCGGCTCCTACCTGAAATTCAAACTTCGATGTTTGTCGCTCCAAAGACACTCATGAGAAGACAAGCTAGGCTCCAGCTTACGGACTTTTGGCGTAATCTCAGATCTCCATTTTCATCGCATAGATGGGTAGAGCTCCTTGTCAGCTTTCCATAGGCACTTTGTCTACTTCGTTTGGACGCCTAGTGGAGAAGTTACAAGGCTCGAAAGATGGAGAAAATAAGCTAGGCCCCAGCTTATGGGTTTTTGGCACCACTTCGGATCTTTGGTTTTTATCGTACCAGTGGATAGAGCTCCTTGTCAGCTTTCCATAGGCACTTCATCTACTTCGTTTGGACGCCTAGTGGAGAAGTTACAGGACTCGAAAGATGGAGAAAACAAGCTAGGCGCCAGCTTACGGGCTTTTGGCGCAACTTCGGATCTTCACTTTCATCACATAGATGGGTAGAGCTCGCTGTCAGCTTTCCATGGGCATCTTGTTTATTTCGTTTGGACATCCAGAGAAGAAGTTATGCGATTCGAAAGAAGGTAAAATCAAGCTAAGCCCCTAATTACTTGCTGACTAGGTATTTAGTGCTTCATGCGTTATATCAAAGACGCAAGGGGCATGCTTCTTATTATTCAGGTATTCAGGAGAGAACTGTACGTACAGAGACTGTGACAAGGGGGTTGCTTAAGGGGCTAGCTTGCGCCTGCGATCTGTCAACGGACGGTTCGGGAGATTTAGGAGTCCAATGCAAGCGCGCAAGGCGTCGTTGGATTCAGATCTGTGCAGGCTACGCACGGGTTAAAACGGCTTGGGAAGAGATGGATCGGGGGTTGTGTTCTGAGAGAAATTGAGACGCATGAAACAGATTTGAGGTTTTCAGTTACTTGTGAAGGAGAGTTGGACCGTTCGGGCCGTTCCGGAGTCCAAACTTGCTGTCCTTGGATCCATCGGGATCAGAACAACGAGTTCTTCAAGAAATTGAAGACGATTCAAAGTTTCATCGGACGGTTTGGGAGTTGTGAGTGAAATTGGCTCGCAGGGAAGCGTTTACATCAGATTTTCGTTCGCCTGCGACTTGAGATTGGGTTGTTCTTCGCGATCGATGAGCCAAGCTTTTCGTTCTTGGTGCCTACGCGATCAAGGAGTCTTCATGTACGCATAGGAGAAGACTGTACGTGAATTGGATTGTTGGTTTGGGTGTGGTGAGCAAGTTTGTGCCGCAGGGAGCTGATTTACGTCAGTTTTTTGCAACCTGCGGTCAAATTTCTTGCGTGGTTTTGCAAGGGGAACTCCAAACGACTTGTTTGGAGTCTTGTTGGGTTCAGGGTAGCTAGATCTATCTGCCAAGGAAGACGGATATCAGTTTAGACGATCCGTTTGTGCGGTGTGCGCGGTTTTAAGCCGCAGGGAGGAGTTTTTGGAGGTTCAGTCACCTGCGACCGAAAATTGGCGATATCTCGGCTGTTGGGAGTCGGATCTGAAGGTTTCTTGGGTTAACGGAGTC
Organism: Asterella californica; assembly: GCA_036924285.1. Lineage (NCBI taxonomy): Eukaryota > Viridiplantae > Streptophyta > Marchantiopsida > Marchantiales > Aytoniaceae > Asterella > Asterella californica. The sequence goes on along the minus strand of JAYKYS010000006.1, from coordinate 25,406,181 downwards.
AGCGGAGGAGACCCTATCGACATCTGAAGTCCGTCCAGCGAAAGGAGGAAGTCCACAGATAGACCTTTTTCGGTTTCTTCGCTACGGGTTTTGCTCTTTTGAGTTTGTTAGAGTTCTGGTTGGCTGTATACAGCTTGTGGTAGCTAGCTTTAGCTAAGAGCTTATACATGGATGTTGTTTGGACTTGGGTTTGGATCACGTGATACTGCTATGGCTCTGTTTGTTAGCAAAAGGAAGTTTCTCTTGCTTTGAGCTACGCTTCGGTGTTTTTGGGTCAGGGTTGAGAATCAAGGGTTGTTTTAAGGGCTCTGAAGTAGGTTACAGACCGCTCAGGGCTGGTTATCAGTTCTGTGCTCTTAGGAGAAAGAACCGGCCGTGTACATACATTTGGAGTGTATATATCGCTGCATTCGTTTTCGTGGTTGTTTTTCTCTATCTTGTCTCTGTTTCAGCACACAACATCTCCACAGCCAGGAACCTCGCATTTTCTTGGACATCCCTTCACGCAATATCCGACACGATAGCGGAGGCTTAGGTCAAGAAGCCCATGATTAAAAGAGATGCAGGACGTGGCTGCATATCCAACATAGACTCCCTTCCAGGAGGCCAACATGCCGGAATAGGAACCAGAGGCCAAGGAAAATTGATCCTAAGACCACTTTCTCCTTAGGCAAGCGCCCTATCATTGGGATGGCCTTTGGTTCCGTTCTAAAAGCATTTACAGTCTGTACATATGCTTTTATTGAAGAAATTTTTCTGCAAAGTCTTTACTAGCCTTTCCTATGCTAACTTCTCTATACAACTCCGTTTTTAATGAATGAAGAGTCAAAACTATAGTACTTATGAACACTTACACACTCGCGCTATCAGATTGAGAGTTCGAGTCACGAGCCAGAATCGACGGATTTCTCTTTTTCGCATATTTTTCAGTCTAAAACCCGTACTAACTATTGCTTAAAACACTTTTTGTCAAAACAGGAAGCATGAAGTCGCTCTCCTCGTCGAGCTTTGCATTCTGGTGTCTTTCGACCCCTTTAGGGTGATATTCCAATCCAAGCTAAGGGGCAGCTTGCCAAGCATAGCCCCAGCTTATCTCCTGCCCAGCTTAATAAGCTAGGGTGCAACTTCCTGAACAAATGCTGGTTGAGTGTCTTTTGAAGCTCCATTTCATCATGTAGAATGTCACGCACTATGACATTCACCTCTCCAAACCTGCACATCCTCCGACATGTGTCAACCTTTCCACTAGTCTCCAAGGTTCTCTAAATTGTCATCGTCCTCTTCAATGTCCCATGCGTCTTCTTCTGATAGCAGGTCCGCATCGGCATCCATCATCTGATCTGACTTCAAAAATTAGTCTAGCTCAATGGATTCTCTCTTTTTTCTAAACAACTTGATACGCTTACCAGCAACTTGGAGCCTTAGAGGTGTACCATCAAGCTCCCGTAAAGAGTAAGTAGCGTTTTGATGCACTTCTAAGACAACATACGGCCCAAACCACCTCTTAGAAAATTTCCGAACCGTATAGTGCTGATTCTCTAATGTACTGTCATACACCAAAATCCAATCTCCAACATGTATGAGCTTCAGCCGGAGTCTGTGTGTGTCAAACCTATCCTTGTTCTTGAGACGGACCTCTTTCAGTTTCTGTTGTGCTTCTATAAGATCCTCTTTTGTCTTTATGCTCCAACTGCCTGATTCGAAGTGCAAGAAGTTGTACACGATCCATTTCTTCTTCCCACGGTAAAGTAATCCATGTAGGAAAATCCTCCTCTGCCCGCATAATCGACTTCTGACCCAACATCAATTCAATGGGCATGTACCCAGTAGTAGTGCAATGAGTCGACCTGTCAGCCCAAGAGCAAAAGGAAGCAACCTAAGCCATTGTCTATGCCTACCATTGCATGCCTTTACCAGAGCTTGAACAATCGACGGATGTCCTCTCTCGCTCTTATCAATCCTTTCTGGATTCATGGCAGTAGTGAATTTGAGTTTCCCTCCGTGTTGGGCGAAGAACTCCTTCGCTTCCGTACCATGCAACTCTCCTCTGTCTGCACGTAATCTCCTTATAGATCCGTACCTACAGATAATATCTTCAAGAACAAACTTACATATCTCTTCTGTGGTCTTCGTCCTCAGAGCTCGTCCTTCCACAGAGTTGGAGAGATCTTCTCGAGCCAATACCAAGTACCTCATATCTCATAACCCAGGAGGCATTGCTACCAAATCAAGAACCCATTGAAAATGGATATTGGGCGGATAGGTTGATACCAGGCCATCCCTGTAACGTACCTTTGAATAAAATTGATAGTGCAAACATGAACTCACAAAGTTCACCACATCTTGATAAAGTCCTCTTCACCAGTATCTCTCCTTCAACTTTGTATAGGTAGCCCAAGCTCCTCGATGTCCGGCCCACAAGGTGATGAAACTCCTTCATCAACTGTTGATTGGTCTGTAGATCATCTATAGCTCGTAAAAGTGCTCTATCTCTTCTCTTTGGACGCTCCAAAAAATATCCATCTCGCAACAAGTAATCATATGCCTTCCTTCTTACCTCTCTGAACTCTGCATCACTCAAACCCTCCCGTATGTTTAAAGAACTCGGAAAGAATCCAATATCATGTAACCTTCCCGTGTAGAACTCCTCTCTAAACGGCTCCAAGTCTGTAGCCCGTCGATTAACCTGACATTCTCATCTACAAATGGAACCCTTGACAACATATTTGCGATCACATTCTCCTTTCCTTTTATATGCTTCAGCTCTGGATTCAAGCTTCTAATTAGGCAATCCAACGTAACATTGCTATGTTTGACGTGTTGTAGTTGGATATCATGCCTAGTAGAGATAGACAATCTGTTTCTAGGACTATATGAGCACCAATCAGAAACTCACGGTTTGTCTTCGTCGCTGTCACTGCTCTTCACAACTCACGCTTCACCTGAGGATAGTCTCGTTGCATGTCTGTCAAGATCCTAGCTCCAAACCTAGAGGTAAACCGCATATCATCTACATCATCTTGACCTATTGTCCAGCCAATCATCTTTAGACTAGTATCTACTGTGACAATGATAGGTCTCTCACACCCGTAGTCTACTCTTCTCAGAACAAGTGGAGACTGTAGAGCCTCCTTCAGTCTATTCATAGCTTCTCGATGGACTGAGATCCATACAAACCTCCTACTCTTCCTCAGTAATGCATACAAAGGCTCAGCAACATGAGCATAATGAAGAATGGATAAATGATAAAATACACAAGCACCTAGGAAGCGTCGAACCTCCGTGATATTCTTACAGTCTGTCATCCTAGCTTTTTGCTAGGATGACAGACTGTAAGAAGACTTCAACCTTCTCCGGGTTTGATCTCCTTCCAAAAGCACCACATAGATGTCCAACCACTAAATTCTCAAACACACCAAACTTGGATTTAGCTCCTGACAGGGTGAGATGTACCTCCTCCAGACGAGTCAAGATACGCTCTACATCCTTGATATGATCTGCAACAAACCTCCTACATCTATTCACAAGTACTGCTTCATCCTTATCTTCAACCGCGCAACCTTTTATAGGAATATCATCTAGAAATAGAATGATAACATTAGACACAAATTCCCTTAGTACCTTATGCATCGCATTCTGCATATGAGTCACCGAGTTCGTCGCTCCTTGTGGAAGAGTACACATCCGTATCAATCTCAGGGGCGTACGCATAGTAGTTAGATCTCTACTCTCTACAGCCAGCTGGAACTGATCATAACCAGAATATAGATCTCCTATCGAATAGATTGCTCTCCCTGCAAATGCCTCCGCTATCTCCTCAATCACAGGATCCGCCCCAACATTACGAATGGTTACGTTATTCGCAGGCTGTAGGTCTTGAATAAAATGCAAAGCTCCTGACTTCTTGGGTACAGTGAACCACCTGCTAGAATATGACTCCATAGACGGCTCAAGTATCCCCATCTATACCTTTTCTTTCAACAACTCGATGAGTTTAGGCAACAAAGCACGAGGAACTGGGATCGGTTTCAAGTCCCAAGGCACATGAAGCATTGTGAATATAACCATAGGCGCTATAACCTTTGGGTCCACACAACCCAAAAAAAGAGAAAAAAGGTCTCTCTGAAAAAGAGAATGCTTTACCATGCTCCATTATCATCTGCTCAAACACTGTCTTCTCAATCTCAGTCAAGAAATCACCCCTCCTATCTGGAGCTCTTTCAACGTCTCCTCAGTAAACTGATGCCCTACTCGTCTATGATCATGCAATATAGGCTCAGTCCCCACTAATTGTACTTGCTGCTGGGAGTAAGTAGGTAATTGAGCTGCTACCGGTCTCACCTTTTTCAATACAAATTTGTACTTCGCATAGACGTCTACTTCCTAAGGGAGTGCACACCAACAAACGGCTTCTCTTCCCTCACTATTCTGCATTGGATTAGGAAAGAACTGCACGTTGTCGTGTTGTGACACGTCTCACATGTGAATCAGTACAAAACGTGTGTTGTGTTTTCTTTGTGTCTCTGAATCTTTCGTGTAGTTCGCATGAGAGCGTATTAGGTGTCGCGTTCACAGAGATCTAGATGTGAGATCGCACGATAACAAGATGTGCCGACTCAGTGATCCATGAACATTCGCGTGAATGACTCTTGTTGTCAAACTTAGGTATAAGATAGTGGGTCGAGGATTCATGAGACATTCTTCTATGAGTGGATTTCATGAGTGTGTCTTAGTGTCTTACATGATAAGTGAGGAACTGCAAGAGTGATATTTATGGATGGAGGACTAAATCGAGTTCCGAATCTTTCATTTCCAAATCCGTTTCATATCAAGCTTCACTGCATCCACCGCGATCACTTTCGACAGTGGTTCGTCGTCTACTTTGGAGAAGAGTTCATGGGGAGGATGATGGACTCGCCTACTCTGGTGGTCTTATCAATTGTCACGTACAGAGAGAACTGGGACTTGACAGTGTATATCTTACTTTGACGAAGGACGAATGGACTTGAATTATCCGGTCAACATCCCTTTCAACGTCTGGGTGGACTTTCGATGTCACTGTCGACGGAAGATCAATCATCGTATGTGGATGCAAGGAACTTTGACGAGGAGTACTGTAATCAAGTGATGGCTTCTCCATTCTTGTTTGTAGTACTTTTCATCGTAGGGCGGTTCCAAGTCGTCATCTTGACTTTGTATTGAATCTTAAGTGTTAAATATGATCTCTATAGTTTGACGAGTGTAATAACCCTAAGGTGGAGCCGATGCCTTGAAGGCACGAGAGGGTATTAGGGTTATAGTGGTTCTAGAGTACCAAGTAGAGGAAAAAAGTGGTTTCCAGATCTGTTTTCTTATTGGTCTACTTTTGATCAATCAACTCCATTCAAGATCTGCAGACGGCTTTAGGATTTTGGAGATCTTTCCGAGGGCACTCGAGGAGTGAGTGGTCTTGTTGGAAAGCTCTCGAGACGGGCTACACTTTGGAGGCAAAGATTGACCGATTTGGAGTTCTGAGGAGAGAGTGATGGACGTTCAAAGTCAGGGGGATCAAATCGATACCCGAGTCACATTTTTGAGTGATCCGAGAGTTTGAGAGGTGATCTTGTAGTGACGAAGGATTTCTCCTTTTGCCCATTTAGTATACAAGATATCGTTCTCACAGAGGATTTGTACAAGTAACGCTGCTCTAAGTTCTAAGATCTGTTCAAACACACAAACACACGGGTTTTGCCTAGAAATCCCCGTCTTCTCACAAAACCACACAAAACAACACGTCTTCCAGATACGCGAGATGGTGCTCTGGACCCAAACAAACAACTACCAACTAAAATATCACACAACTATTCACAGAGAAGCTCGGGAAGACGATCTTCCTGCTTCCAGGTTGCTTCTTCCGGTCTTCTCGATACCGTCTTCCCGAAGCGATTCTCGTCTTCTGGGGGTTCAGCTCGTCTTCTCACACCTCCAGAAGGCTGTCTGGCTTCGCAGAAGTCGACTAGTAACAGTCGTTACACCTTATTCTCACACTCACATTCCAATCGGGTTAGATTAATCACAGGGTGTATGCCCCCTGTAGCCTTCCCAGGCTTCTGCCTACGGAAGTTGTCTTCCTGCAGCGCTACAACGACATTCACCTTCACGGAAGCTCAATAGAAGTATCGGAAGCTCACTAGAGAAGATAAGAAGATGGGGAAGATGAGGGAAGATGGGGGAAGATGGGGAAGATAAGAAAATCCAAACAAGAGAAAACAAGATGAAAAGAGACAACTAAGATTCCGACAGGCTTCTAGTCCGGATCCTGACTAACAAGCCATCCCTGCTTGTAATAGTTTGGGGAGGAAGACAACAAACGTGAGTAATGTAGCACCGTCTTCTACTCGAGGATGTCGTCTTCTGTTGCGGGAAGAAGTCTTCTTTCTTCTTCACTTCGCTGCTCTGACTGCTCTGTCTTCTGGGATCACTTATCCAGAAGACCGTTCGTACGTAGATCCCAAGTGCTCTACTGAACGAGTCAAGCTACACTTCCACAACTGTTGACATTCACCGCCACTCAAGAAGAATACTTCTCATGCACAATTGGGAGCGAATCCAATACATTCCACCACCCAGAAGACATGAGCGAAGCTGCTGCACTCAAATCCACAATCTATTCCCCGAGAAGAAGTCACAATGGCATTGGGAAGCTCACTCCCGCTACTTCCTGCGTCTACTCCTCGACACACCAGCCTAGCTAACAGGACTGCACGAGGATGCCGTTCCCTGTTCCTAGACTGTCCACTACTTCTATCTACATCGTCAAACCACTGCTGGTGCGGTTATGCAGACCCCTCCTGTATATTCCAAGACTATTCGTATGTTTCCAACAACGAGTGGAGTGCTCTAAGACTGTCTCTGCTCTAATGTGTCTCGTTTGCCTGTCTGTAGAATCGGTGTGTATGTTCAGTTACTGCCAAATTCTACAGAACTGGCAGAGCTCTTAGAGAGCTTTTCTCCTACCCTGCTATCCTACTTAACCATCTGCCTCGAGAGTCAAGGGAGACGACCACCAGGGAGAGAGAGAGGCGCTGACAAGAGGTTGTCACCTCACATGCATGCGGTCCCTCTTCCCAATTAGCCCTCCACTGTGTTACTCCTACGCTATCTATGCTGCCACATGGGGTCCTAACTATTTTTACATGGAAAACTGCCACCCTTAAGATAGCATGTCCAATCCTACTAAATCTGGAAGTGTCGATTGAGTTTACTAACTACTCTGATTGCTCGGTGGCAATCTCCACATGATCTGCTCCTACCGGAGCTACTACCTCGACTTCTGATGGGCTGGGAAGCCCTGCACTTACCTCGGGTACCACTGAGGGAGCTTCCCTCTCCTCGCTCTTCGCTGGCCTTGCTATTTCTGCGGCTGCGTCGTCCTCGGCTTCGACTTCGGAGGACGGAATGGTCTTCTGGGAAGACGAGTCGAATGGTGCGTCTTCGGTCTTCTGAGGCACAGATGCAGTACTCGGGACCATGGCGATATCATAGGGGTCCGGGGAAGTCGCTTCCTCCACACGGAATACCTGGGAAGACGGCTCGTCTTCCTATCTTTCAGAAGACATCATGTCTTCCGGGGCGTCTTCTGGAGTCTTCTCGTCTTCCAACGCTGTCACCACCAAGTGTACAGCGAGATCGAACTCCTCCTTCTCCATTCCGGATCCAGTCGAGGGTGCTGGGGCTTGAGAAGATGCGGTTGCAGGTGTCGGAAGTGAGGGAAGACCATAAAGTGTCTTCACTCCTTCTATCTGTCTATCCAGGTACCTGAACATGCTATCTCTGCATTCCATCAACCTCGTCTTGGACCCGCTGTCCCATTCCCTAGCTAAGGTAAGTAACTTCTTACCCGCGGTGAAGTTGAACTTCTTCCGAAGCGCTTCTACCGACTGAGCTAACATCTTCTGCGCACGGGTCTCTGCTGATTCCCTCTGCGTCTTCTCCGTTGCAGCTCGCGCTTCCGCGGCTTCTCGCTGCATCTTCCAAGTGGTCTGCTCTTCTGCGAGGGCAGTGATCTTCTCCCGCACTCGGAGAACTTCCTGATCACGCTGCTGTACTCGCGCCTGCAACTCCTGGTTGCTCTTCCGAAGTTGCATCGACTCCTTGGCAGAAGCGGCTGCTTCCGCCTTGTACCTGGCTGCAAGCTTCTCCGTGGTGCGGAGACTAGCTTCCAGCGACTCCGTCTTCTGCTGGCTGTCTTCCTGTCGCAGCAGGGTGCGCAGGCCGAATCCAGGCTGTAAGGGCTTCTCCTGTGCCCTCGCTCTCCTTTCCAGCAACTCCATAGCGGGCTGGATCTCCTTCTGGAAGTAGGCACTGAACTCCTCCAGTCGTTTTCCTGCAGAAGACAAGTTCATCCCCACCACTCGCTCGAGGGTGTCGACTTCGTTTTCCAGAGGCAAGGGAGCCTCTTCCACCACTACGGTGTCGGGTTGAGAGTCTTCCTGGGAAGGGCGAACCTTCTGGCTGTGATATGAGCTTGAAGGCTGTGTTCAATCTACTCAGGAAAGCGTTGAGCTTCAGACTATGGCTGGTTTACTCACAGGATAGGCTTCAGGTCTCAAGGTGATACTGAAAACACTCATATAAGTCTCCAGGCTCTTCTGATAAGTTCAGGAAGCAAAGTTCAGGCTTAACTAGCAATGATAAGATCAGATGGTGAACTTTGACACTCAGGATTGAGAAATATGTGAAGGTTCAGACTTCAGAACTCCTCCTACATGTAAACAAGGTTCTACTGGATACACATACGAAATTTCAGCTTCAGATCAATTCAGAGCACTAAGATATGAGCAGAAACTTTCTGAGTAGAGAAATTACGGTAGTTTCTGGTACCCAGACAGCTATTTCGACCTATAACAAGGAATTGGCTCGATCACTTTGGAAAATTCTTACAGGATTTGCAGTACACAGCTTGATGAACACTCCTGTGAAGTTGGGCCTCCTGATTCCACACAGAACTCCAGATCTCGCTCTCTGAAGTTACTGCTCCAGATTGAGAGCTTTTCGGACCCCCTCTACTTCAGCGGTCGCCCTGAATTACTCACTGACTCAATTGACATGAAAATTTGGAGACAGTCGTAGCCCTGCTGACAGTGAACACAGCCACGAAGTTTTGAAGCGATTTCCTCGATTCTCCTGCAAATGACACTCAAAACCCCAAACTGAACAGAAGTGTTGCAATTCTGACACAAATCGAACTTCAATCAGCCATAACTCCTTGTTTATTGCCTCAAATCGATCAAACTTTTCGCTGACAGTGCTTGGCTCCACGAGCTCTATCTCCCTATGCTCTCAGATTTCGAAGTGCCTTCACAAATTGCCCGAAATCCCCTTTAGACCTCTATTTCTAAATTTAGAGTTACACAAAAGACAAAAATGAACCAATGAGAATTCATAGCTCCATTTGGTTGTCATTTTGTGCCTTAAACCATGTGGTAACTTATCTACACTCATAGGCTACCACGTCAAGCCCCCTAGAGTGCCAGCGTAAAACTTAAACAACCTAAAACGACACGCAGCCCCGAAAAATAACTTAAATCAGCTAGAAAGCGTGCATGGGTGACACGCAAATACAACCCATGAGCTTAAGCCCTATCAACATGATAATCAACCTACTAAGACTCAAAACATATAACATCTTCCTAAAACGGACTTCTCTGAGGTCTTAACTTCACTCAGAGAGACTAATGCTTGACAGAGAAGTGAATCATTTACTTTGTGAAATGATTCACATCACGACAACGGTCTTCATCTTCTGCGCACGAGAAGAAGCTACTCTTCTCATCTTCCGGGGTGGAAGACTCCTCGTGGCAGGAGCGGCTCTCCTCTTTGTGCTTCCTCGCATCGCAGTCGGAGTACCCATCCATCCTTCGTCTTCTGGAGTCTTCGGAAGACTCCCAGGTGTTACAGAAGCTGTCTTCTGCTCCGATCAGGTACTCAGCAAGTCTTCCTCCGAGTCCGACTCCGATCCTGAATGGATGAGGGAGATGGGTGTCCTCGGTACACTTCTGTGACCCATCTTCCTCACTGGCGTGGCGTCTTCCGACCCACTAGACTCGTCTTCCCTCACCAGAAGCGTCTTCTGGTGAGAGCCGGGTCTCAGTTGTGGCATCAGAGTGGGAGGGAGCGTTGCTGCTGCCTCTCGGTCATCGTCTTCCGAAGTCTCCTCCTTTACCTCCTGTCGCTCCGTTGGCCCATACACTGCCAGCTGATCTTCCCTAAGATCCCCTATGGCTACATACAAGTAGCAGAAGAAGGACGTCAGATGTCCTCCCGCCGGGGTACCCAAGTATGCTAGCTCCGTCTGTACATAGTTGTGGATGTACGCGCCCCAGTAGATTGGCACTCTGTCATCCCACACTGATTCCAGGAACTCCACGTCCTGATCTCCTAAGTACCTTGTCTTCTGCGCTTTTCCCTTGGGGAAAAGATGCAGAAACAACTTCGCCAGAAGTCGCTTCTTCGGCTCCCGGTAAGACTCTATCTTCCAACCGTTCCTCCCCTGCCTGTCTTCCACGAAAAGGCAGGTGGTACTCCTAGGCACATGCCATGAACTCACAATCCTAGGCAAGATCTTCTTCTCGTACCAATAGCCTCGGTTCTCGGTCTCAGGCCTGTGAAACGCCTTACGCCACCAGTCTTCTGTCCAGGAAGATGGTCTTCCCCGAGCAACTCCTGCCTTTGCAGGTACACGGTTACGCGGTGGTAACGCGGCCCATACCTCCTCCAGAAGCCCTTGATCTGCGAGGTTCCAGTCCCACGGGAAGAAGTCGAGACCCAACTCCTTGAGGAAAGGAGTGGCCTCGGTCAATTCTGTCGCTGGTAACACCAAGCCTCGCGGATGCATCGACATACCTGGAAGATCTGCTGCACTAAACCACAAGCACCTACTATGAGCTTGAAGGCTCAGTTCTTCCCGAGTGCCCACAGTCTAGCTTCCACTCTCAGAAGACGAAACTAGTCTTCCAGAAGACAGCTACTCCGTCTTCCGGGATTCTAACAGTACTTCCTAGATAGCTCTCGTCTTCCGAGCTATATCTAAACAATCCTATCTAAGCAAGGTCTCGCATGGATTACCAAGAAGACAACCCACCTTGCATTACACCCTACTTCCTATCAGAAGATACAAGATATGCGAGAAGTAGAGTATGAGAAAGGTTCAGAAGATGGTTGCGGGCTCCTGCGGTGACAGTGGCCTCTGGGAAGACACTTGGGACAGCTTTCGATTCAATGTCGTTCTCGGAAGACCTCCCGAAGTCAGACTTCCCTTCACTGGTCTCACCTGTCTTCTTCTTCCTACGTGCAATCTATCCTCACAACAGACTCAAGACATGTGCACTCTGTTCTTCTGACTTCTCACCTCTCATACGCACTCAGAAGAAGTTTGCTGCATGATGGGAAGACATGACCCTCGACCATTCTCTCCGGATTCTGCCAGCAATACTTCTCACAACTCTCTTCTAAGTTAGGGAAGAAGAAGGAACGGCTGCTATGGGTCAGACAGAAGAGATCCGAATGGACCCTCGCGTCTTCTCGCTCATTTTGTCAGCCTTCCAGTCTTCTAGTCTCTCTAGGAAGATGTGGAGTTTGAGAAGCTTGGAAGACCGGGAGGCACAGGCCTAGTTCCCGACTTCCAACTTCTCGAAATAACAAAACAACTCACCACACCTCTCTGGATTCGTACCAAGTCGCCCTAAACACAAAAGCAAAGCAAATCCACTCTTGATACGAATTGTGTTCAGTCGACTTCCGAAGACAGTCTTCCGAAGATGTCTTCCGAAGACAGTCAAGTGCAAGAAGCGTCTTCCAAAGATGTTCCCATCTTCCGAATCGTCTTCTGTTCCAAGTTTCGAGGATAGAGAGGTAAGGGGGTAAGGAAATTGATAGTCGGAGTCTCCAATTTGAGGGCTAGGAGTAGGGAAGCTCGAATTGAGCTCGGGAAGAAGCAAGGAGATGTCTCGACAGAAATTGGGCAGCGCTTTCGCGCCCAATGTCGCAATAGAAAGAATGAGGGTGGGGTAATCGATCAGGCTGCCTGCACACAATCAAGGAAGCGCGGGGAGTACCAGAAAAAGACGAGAAGAAGTGGGAAGGGAAAAGAACAGGGGGAAGAACCTCTACAGTCTTCTTCGGCTCCCCGAGTTGCCTTCGACCTCCGCGCGCTTCTGGCTCTTGTCCTAGCTTCCAATGCGACTCCACACGACTCCGTCTACTGTCAATTTCGGTCCACACCTCGATTCCACCTCTGCTTCTACTCGTCACTCTTTACTGTCAGCTTCTCGGAAGCTCCACAGAAACGCCTTCGCTTTTTCTGCTGTTTGTGCTATCGCAATTCAATCTCACCCTTCGCCTAACTGCCAACTTACTCTCTCCTACCTCGATGTCTCACTCGATTCCTCTCTCAATGCTAGCTCGAAGTTCACTCTCTTCAATCAATCTTCTTCAGGCGCGTTGTGCTGCGGGAAGTTGGAATGCGCTAATGCGCTTCCTTACGCATCTTCCCCGCAGATTAGGGGTTTCGACCTTAGGTGTCTTCTTCGACCTACCTACCACCTGGTGCTTACTCAGTAGGTACACCTACTTGTTTACCCGAAAACTCGTGGTCAGGCCTTCGTGATCGCTGTCTTCCGGAAGACAGGTGTCTTCCGCCGTCTTCTCATCTTCTGAAGACGCAACTGAGAAGATGGTCTTCCGAAGACGGTCGTCTTCTGAAGAAGTCAACTTCTTATTACAAACAACTCTTAAGATCATCTTCCTGTTAAGGAAGACGTAACCTTAAGTAACAACATTTCTTCAGTTATACAAATAAGTCATTATCCTTAAAAATTTCAAAAATTCGTGCATCCTGTAATTTGTGGGCACCACAGATCTTTAGGAGTTGTTAAGGGGATCAAGTAGTTCACTCCTTGCTGGTTACATTGATATAAAACAATCATACATTTGGGTTGGATTTGCTCTTGAAATGGTCGATTGAAATTGGCTGTTACAGTTGAGAGATATGAGTAAATCCGTTACCTTTGGGTTCAAAGCTTGAGTTGCTCGGTGCACATGGGATTGGATCTTTGAGTGAAACTTTCTAGGATGAGAGTGTGCACTATCAGCTAGTCACATGTGAAATTTTAGCTCATTTGGGTAAGAGAATGTGTGGAGATCTAGGATTTTAGCCATCGAGATCTGTAAAGCTCATAAGTTAGCATAGACGGGTGGCTTGATCCATTGCGGACAGTTGGGTTCAAATTCGAGGCTGAAATTTCATACAGTAATAGAGAAGGGTCAGAGGGGATTTCTTATGAAGTTTGAGTCTGATTGGATGATCGAGGTGAGAGCACAAGGTTGTCAAAGTTCAATTTACAGCGGGACGAGAGGAAGACAAGAGAGATTTGGCCTAAATCTCTTGAATGACCTTGAACAAGCGACCTGAGGACTGAAGGTGAGCTTCTTGGAGGTGTTGCATTGATGACAAGGAGGCTGTATTATGAGATTGGTACGGCGATCATGTTCAGTGGAGGTGCCACGCCTTGCTGAAGCTGAGGTACCGTTATCTTCGGTGTCACGTCTCGAGTTTTATGATTGTTTGTTGCCGATATGTCTTATATCGTTGGGAAGTTTGTGTAGTAGGATGTCCTTTGCTGTGGACATCTTCCTGAGCGAAGCTCGTATCAGCGAACAATAGAAGGCCAGAGTCTAGCATTTAGGTAGTTTGTCGAGAAGAAGTAGTGAAGTGGATATTGATGAAAGATTGTATGAAAAGTGCTTGGGATCTACGCAGACATGTATCGTGTATGAGCCCTATTTTTTACCTAGAATGGGATCGAGCTCCGAGTCGTTTGTGTGATGCACGTGTGTTGTACTTGGGTTAGGTTAGATCGATAATAACCAAGACAGAAGACATATAGATTAGATAGTGAGAGCGTAAGTTTTCATCGGTTAGGTCGTAGATCCTATTGTATCTCTCCACAGCCAAATACTCCGTGTATTCCCAGATCACATTTCACGTCTTATGACAGTTGATGAACTCGACGTGAAACGTATGAGGTTGAGAGATATATTTTTTGCAACCATGGACGCTGAGAGTCTATCTCAATTCATAGATGAGGCTTCTACGTCTGGAGAGACCCGAAGATGAATCCACTTAAAAGGTCTGACATGCGATTGCTTGAGGCATTCGCGTTGATCATGCAACAACAACAAACCACTGAACGAAAGGAGGCAATGGCTACTAGAGCTTTGCAATCTGTTGTGGGTTTGTTGGATCAGTTTGATGGAAAGAACATCTCCAAGTACCTTAAGTACTATTCTCGGGAGATAGAGTTGAGTAAAGTGCCAGAGAGAGAGATGGTCAACACATTTGAGCTTGCTGTCGTACAAGAGATACGAGAGCATGTGAAAGAGATCATCCACTCTCACGGCGCTACATGAGAAGAGTTTACTTTCCAATTAAAAGAAGAATATTCTCTAGAAGATACAGATCGAGTGACTAAGTCATTCATGGAGTGGATAAACAGATCCAATAAAGGGCTTCTTGCTACAGAGCTATTTAGAGAGTTCGAGAGACAATTCTTTCAATTGTCTCGCATGGAGAAGCTCACATTGGAGAACGACAAGGTGGAGCTGTTTTTGCAAGCAACTAACAATGAGCTACAGGGAGTTGGAACTACTTCTGGAAAATAAGATGGAAGATATTGGACTCACAGCCGATTGGAGGAAGGTTTCTGAAGCAGTCGGTGTACTTGCAAAGCGAGAATATCGGAGAAGAAAGGTGGTGGTAAGGCAAGAAGTGAGACCACCGCCAATCGTACTACCCTGTAGGCAGCCAACAATGTCTAATCTACAAATACCTCCTATTTCGTTTCCGGTTGTTCCTGTTCTTAAGGTTGCATCTCAAAAGATGCAATAGAGGAATTGATAAAAGGGATGAGAGACTTGCAGATTAAGCTAGCAAGGCTAGAGGAGAAAGGAGGAGTACTTGAGAGCAAACCCGCTCCAAAGCAAAGATATGTACAGAGATGTATTTGGTGCGATAGCACTGAACATCACCGGAAGGAATGCGGAGACTTTGTTGACATCCTACGACAAGGAGTGATTTATTGGAAGGAGGGGAAGGTTGCATTGAAAGAGATAGATGAGATCCTCAAAACTAACTTTGGAAGAGGAGGGACGATATAAGTTTTAGAGGATTATCTTTCACAACATGCCGAGGTATCAGTACAAGTCGTTACTTATGGGGTTGAGGTAGTGAAAGATAGAGATAGTACTTCTGAAAAAGAAGTAAAGGCGAGTGAAATATGGAGTCATGTTGTGACCACAATGGAGAAAGGAAAAGCAACAAAGGTTACTCAAGGTGACCACGACAATCAGAGGTGCTACTGGATGGAGTGATCCAGTCGATATAATGTCTGTACACGCCTACTTGGCAAAGAGTCAACATGAGACTCTCATGGAGGAGAAGCGTAGGAGGGATGATGTTGGTCCTAGTGATGAGAGAAGTACTCTTAAGAGGCAGTTACGAGATGAAAAACCTCGACTAGATACAACACCGATGCGAGAGGAGACTATGGAGGAAGTCTCACCATCTACCACATAGAGGTCAGAAAGGAGTAAGAAACATAAGCTTGCTACCTACAAGCTGTAGTCAGATATTGAAGCAACTACAGATTTGAAGGGGGTGTTAGAAGAGAGAGTGCTCAACGCGAAGATTGAGTTTATTTTACTAGAGATCCTTGGAATATAAAGAAGGAGTTCCATGATGTCATTATTGACATCATAAAGAGGAAGAGGCAGTTGACAGGAGAGACTGCTATGACTAATGCTCTAGACACGAGAATAACGAAGGAGGAGGAGCTAGAGCTAGCTGAATATTGCACCAACCATAAAGTTCGATTTGCTGTAGATGAAGATGAGGGAGATGATAGAGTTCTCAGTTACTATACTAGGGGACATTGGACTAGAGGTAGTACGGAAACCTTGGTGAAGATAGGAGATCTGGCAGATCCGGTGGTTGCTCTCATTGACCATGGATATGAGATTAACATCGTATCTAAAGATGTCTATAAGCGAGGGAAGTGGCCCATTGACACATAGCATGGTTGGATGATCCGGGTAGCGAATAACACGCAGGGAGAACTCTACACTGCTTGTCCGGTGTCGTGATGTGAATCATTTTACAGTGTAAATAATTCACCTCTCTGTCAAGCGTTAGTCTCTCTGAGTGAAATTAGGACCTCAGAGAAGTCGATACTGGAGGATATTATATATTTTTGAGTCTTAGTAGGTTGATTACCATGTAGATGGAGTTAAGGTCATGGGTTGTAATTACATGTCGCCCATGCATGCTTCCTAGCGAGGTTAGGTTATCTTTCGGGATTACGTGTCGTTTTACATGTCTTTGCATGTAGTTTAGGGTCTATGCTGGCACTTTAGGAGCTTGACGTGGTAGCATATGTGCAAAATCAATTCACCACGTGGTTTGGGATACAAAAGGACAGGGGAGTGAAGCTATGAACTCCCATTGGTCCAATTTTGTCTTTACTTACTGCTAAACTTAGTAGTAGGGGTCTTAAGAGGAGTTCGAGCATTTGGTGAGGAGACTTCGAAATCTGAGAGCACAGGGAGATAGGGTTCGTCGTGCCAAGCACTGTCAGCGAAATTTTTGATCGATTTGGAGCAATAAAGAAGGAGTTATGGCTGATTGAAGTTCGATTTATGCCAGAATTGCAGCACTTCTGTTGATTTTGGGGTTTTCGGTGTCAATCGCAGTAGATTTGAGAAAATTGCTTCAAACCTTCAAGGTCGCGTTCATTGGCAGCAGAGCTACGACTGTCCCTAAATTTTCATGTCAATTGAAATTGTGAGTAATTCAGGGCGACCGCTGAAGCAAAGGGGGTCCGAAAAGCTCTCAATCTAGAGCATCAACTTCAGAAAGCGAGATCTAGAGTTCTGTGTTCAATCAGGAGGCCCAACTTCACAGGAGTGTTCAGCAAGCTGTGTACTGCAAATCCTGTAAGAATCTTTGAAAGTGATCGAGCCAATTCTCTGTTCTAGGTTGAAATAGCTATCTGGGTACCAGAAATTGCCGTAATTTCTCTGCTCAAAACATTTCTGCCCATATCTCGACACTCTGATTTGATCTCAAGCTGAAACTTCGTGTGTATGGTCAGTAGGGCCTCATTTACATGTAGGAGGAGTTCTGAAGTCTAAACCATCGTATGTTTCTGATTCTGGACTGTTAAAGTTCGCTGTCTGACCTTATTACTACTAGTCTGATCTGAATTTTACTTCCTGAACATACTGGAGGGTCCATTCGACCTGAGTGAGTGTTTATACTGTTCCCTTTTGATCTGAAGCCTACCTCTATATAGTAAGAAACCATAGCCTGAAGTCCAACGCTTCCCTGAGTAGACTAAACACAGCCTTCAAGATCTATCACAGCCAGAAGGTTCCGCCCTTCCCAGGAAAACTCTCAACTCGACATCTGGTGCTTCCACTGAGAGCTCTTGGGGTGATTGATTGAGAAGGTTGAGTTCACTACAAGGAGAAGAGATGGATCGCAAGAGTGCTGCTGCTACTACTTCTACGCTTGCTGCATCTACGTCTACTGCAGCTCCTTCTGTAGCACCAGCGGCTACAGCGACATCTGCACCTGGTCTGGATACGGCTGAGATTCTGAAGACACTTGCGGCCCTGGTCCAACAACATCCGATCATTGGAGGGGGTGAGTTGAAGTCTACCAAGGCTTTGCAAGCAATTGTGAATAGATGCGGTAGATTTGAAGGTAGAGATATTTCTAGATATCTGCGTGAATACAGAGGAGAGATGGAACTAGTTAGAGTTACTGATGCTGAGATGATAGGGAGTTTCGAGTTAGCTGTAATCCCTGAGTTGCGGGACCAAGTTAGGGATGTACAGAGAAGAAATCTAGGTGTGTGGATGAGTTTTGAGCGATCTCTTCGGGAGGAGTTTCTCGAAGAAGATTCAGAGAGAGTCACTAGAAGGACGTCCTTAGACTGGGTTGAGCAGCAACCTGGTCGTATGATGAATCTGAATGAGATGCTGAGAGAGTTTGATCGGAGATACCGGCAACTCTCAACTCTTGAGAGGATAACCTTAGATGCTAGGAAAATCGAGCTTTTCCTGCAAGCTACCGATGATGCTACGGCAGATCGGTTATGCTTTATGTTGGCTGACCGATCGGCTGAAGGAGGAGTTACTACTGATTGGGGGAGAGTTGAGGATGCTGTTGCTGTATTGACGAGACAAAGGTGTGGAAGAGTGGCTGTGGGAGGACGTCCGCTTGCAGAAGTGACCGCTCAACCTTGCACTGCTCCTCAAGTACAACAACCTCCGGCTTCTGCTCCCAGACCTGTTGTACCGGCTGCAGTACCTTTGATACCAGTGGTGCCAGTTCCTGCACAAAGGGCACCGGTTCAGAGACCTGCAGAGAACCATGGACAGCAAAACCAGATCGAGGATTTGATTCGACAGATGAGAGAACTGAAGGTGGAGCTAGCTGGCCTGCAGAGAGAGCAGCCACCGGCGCCTGCTGCTGCATGTCCAAGAGGTGCTCTTGTTCGTAGATGTATCTGGTGTGATAGTCAAGATCATTTCCGAGGGGACTGTCAAGAGCTCACGGCTGCTCTACGAGATGGTGTGGTTCGCTACCAGAACGGTAGGCTGCACCTTTCTTCTACTGGAGAGCCGCTAAGCACACAGTTTGGACGAGGAGGCATGAGGAGTCTACCTCAGATTACAGCTGCTGCAACTGTACATGCATTGATGGCACCACTGATAAATCCTGATGTATATGCCGGTCACATTGAAATTTCTTCTAGTCCTACGTTGCTAGATAGGACTACTGAGAAGAATACTACTCAAGTTCCTTCTGAAGTACTGAAGAGAGGAGCATAAACTATCCGTAGGGTCACAGGGTGGGGAGATCCTGTTGATGCTGCGTCTATCAAAGCATTCTTGGACGTGGATAGACACGTTCACTGGCAGGATGCTTTTGTGGAGGAGAAGAGGCGGCGAGAAGCCTCTGAACTTGATATTGGAGTTCCACGGGAGACTGGAGATAGACGGAGGGTCACAAGGAGACGAGCAACCCCTCCAGAAGACGTCCCATCTACTTCTGCAGCCCCTCCACCTGCACCAGGTCCTATGGAGGACGTGCAGAGATCCCAGCAAGAGTCAACGACTGCTGGGAGACGGTTCACTGCCCAAGAGAAGGGGAAAGGACCGGCTTACAAGTTGGCAGCAAATATAGAGACTTCAACTGATCTCAAGAGCATCTTGGAGCAGAGAATACTTGATGCGCGAATCGAGTTTTCTCTTCGGGAGGTTCTTGGTATTGCGAAGAGAGAGTTTCACGAACTGATCATCGACATCATCAAGCGGAAGAGACATGTGATGTCCGAGCAAGTAGATAGTCAGATGATTGATGTAGTAGGAGCTTCTGTGAATGATGCAGAATTCGGAAAAGTGCACTTTCAAGAGGCTGATGATGCAGAGTATCAGCAAGAAGCGTTGGTTGTTGGTACCAATACTGCTGAATTCGATGATGATGAAGCTGGCGATGAGGGTCCAGCTACTGATAGTGACTTCAGGAAGAGACACTCGGCTCGTGCTACGACGGCTACACGAGTTCGTCTCGGAAGTGTTGAACCTGTTGCTGCTTTGGTTGATCACGGTTCGGAGATCAACATCATGTCACGGGAGGTGTATGAGAGAGGTCAGTGGGCTATCGAACTGAACCATGGTTGGGTGCTACGAGCTGCAAACAACCAGAAGGGTGAGTTATACGGCGCTTGTCCCAACGTGAGGGTGAAGCTAGGTGATGTGGAGGTAGATCAGCACTTCTTCGTGCAGTCTTCTGCTTCTTATCCTATAATTATTGGTCAGCCTTATATTACTGCAGTTCGAATGGAGACCAAGGTGATGGACGACAGATCTCACTATGCTAGGATCCGTAGTCCAGATGATAGACGTTCTGTGCAGTTTTTGACCGTTCGTACGAACCACGAACGAAACAGACAGACTTTGAGAGATTCTCCTATCTGTAGGAGTAAGGGTTTTCAGAACCAACTCTTGTAGCCCGGGATACCAAGAGTGATGGATCTGCTACTACTATGATCCCGCTTGAGCAGCCTGTGGGATCACAGTAGGCTGACGAAGAGGTTGCTCAAGATTCTGAAAACTGCTACACTGTACATAGTTGGAAATCTGGTTTGATGACTTTCAGTTCTGATGATTGGAGTGAATTCACGCGTGTAGAGGGTCTGACTGAGAAGAGTAGAAGGCAGATGGATATGTGTGCAGCAAATCTACGTTGTACAGGAGTTCTGGGTGAAGATGAAATGATTTCTGGTATTTACGAGGAGTTTGTAGGTGTACAGTCTTTTGTTCGTTGGTTGGATGATGTAGATAGGTTGATGGAAAAAATGAGAGGAAGGGTGGTGATCGCTATCCACTCTCGTAAGGTCTATGAGGAGGTTGTCTCGTGCTTACAATCTCGTCCTCATCCGAGACTAGAGAGTGGATGGAAGGATGCAATCTGCTAGTGTGGCTCTCGTGAAGAAGCAGAGGTTCACACCAAATACAAAACTGTAGCGAAGAAGGTGAAACCAGTGGCGACCCAGTTACCTGTTGATTCACAGCAGCAGATGGAGTTAGCGGTCACTGAGCATGTACTGAGAGATCCTAAACAGATAGGACACGAGTTTACTCAAGAGACACTCGAGCAGCTCCTGATAGGAGGGGGTGGCTTCTTGACTGAAGTGGAGAAACAAGCTTTCGAGCAGATGATAGTTAGCCATGGTAAGGCATTTTCTTTCTCAGCTGGAGAGATTGGTTGTGTGGATCCTAGTGTGATAGCTCCGATGGTTATCTTCACTGTTCCTCACGTACCTTGGGACTTGAAGCCGATTCCAGTCCCTCGTGCTTTGCTACCGAAGGTTATGGAGTTACTGAAGGAGAGGATGCGGATGGGTATTCTTGAACCATCTATGGCTCCGTACTCTAGCCGATGGTTCCCAGTACCTAAGAAGACAGGAGCCTTACGCTTCATCCAAGACTTGCAGCCTGCCAACAACATCACGATTCGAAACGTGGGGACAGGACCTGTGGTTGATGAAGTAGCCGAGGCATTTGCTGGAAGATCTATCTATTCTATTGGAGCTTTGTGGGCTGATAGAACTACACATTGTACCACGACTGGCTATATGCCAGTTGAGCTTATGATGGGACAGAAACCGATCATGCCTGCTGAGGAGGACTTTCCTACGTGGGCTACGCTATCGTGGGAAGATGGTATAGATCATACTTCACTCCTTGCTTTACGAACTAGGCAGTTGGAGCGAAGGGAGGAGGATTTTGTTGAAGCGCAAGAGAAGCTGAAGGTGGCTCGAGTCAGAAACAAAGAGCGTTTCGACAAGACTCACCGACTACGACCAAAACCAATACGTGTTTGGTGATTGGGTTTTGGTGTATGATAGCACGTTGGAGAACCAGCATTCTACACTTCGTAAGTTCTCGCGAAGATGGTTCGGGCCTTATGTTGTTAGATGTATACGAGAATGCCACTTATAGTTTACGAGAGCTAGATGGTACTCCTTTGAAACTATATGTGACTGGCAAACGAGTGAAGTTGTTCAAACAACGTGGAGGATCAGTAGATTTGTTCAACTTTCTGGAGTCTGAGCAGAGGATAACAAGAGATGACGACGTCTCGACTACTGAAGAGGTTGAGACGGAGGAGAGTGATGATGATGATGTACAAACAGAAGATTGAAGAGGTTGGCACATGCCGGAGGATGTGCAGATTTGGAGGGGGTGGATGTCGTGATGTGAATCATTTTACAGTGTAAATAATTCACCTCTCTGTCAAGCGTTAGTCTCTCTGAGTGAAATTAGGACCTCAGAGAAGTCGATACTGGAGGATGTTATATATTTTTGAGTCTTAGTAGGTTGATTACCATGTAGATGGAGTTAAGATCATGGGTTGTAATTACATGTCGCCCATGCATGCTTCCTAGCGAGGTTAGGTTATCTTTCGGGATTACGTGTCGTTTTACATGTCTTTGCATGTAGTTTAGGGTCTATGCTGGCACTTTAGGGGCTTGACGTGGTAGCATATGTGCAAAATCAAGTCACCACGTGGTTTGGGATACAAAAGGACAGGGAGTGAAACTATGAACTCCCATTGGTCCAATTTTGTCTTTACTTACTGCTAAACTTAGTAGTAGAGGTCTTAAGAGGAGTTCGAGCATTTGGTGAGGAGACTTCGAAATCTGAGAGCACAGGGAGATAGGGTTCGTCGTGCCAAGCACTGTCAGCGAAATTTTTGATCCATTTGGAGCAATAAAGAAGGAGTTACGGCTGATTGAAGTTCGATTTATGCCAGAATTGCAGCACTTCTGTTGATTTTGGGGTTTTCGGTGTCAATCGCAGTAGATTTGAGAAAATTGCTTCAAACCTTCAAGGTCGCGTTCATTGGCAGCAGGGCTACGACTGTCCCCAAATTTTCATGTCAATTGAAATTGTGAGTAATTCAGGGCGACCGCTGAAGCAAAGGGGGTCCGAAAAGCTCTCAATCTAGAGCATCAACTTCAGAAAGCGAGATCTAGAGTTCTGTGTTCAATCAGGAGGCCCAACTTCACAGGAGTGTTCAGCAAGCTGTGTACTGCAAATCCTGTAAGAATCTTTGAAAGTGATCGAGCCAATTCTCTGTTCTAGGTTGAAATAGCTGTCTGGGTACCAGAAATTACCGTAATTTCTCTGCTCAAAACATTTCTGCCCATATCTCGACACTCTGATTTGATCTCAAGCTGAAACTTCGTGTGTATGGTCAGTAGGGCCTCATTTACATGTAGGAGTAGTTCTGAAGTCTAAACCATCGTATGTTTCTGATTCTGGACTGTTAAAGTTCGCTGTCTGACCTTATTACTACTAGTCTGATCTGAATTTTACTTCCTGAACATACTTGAGGGTCCATTCGACCTGAGTGAGTGTTTATACTGTTCCCTTTTGATCTGAAGCCTACCTCTGTATAGTAAGAAACCATAGCCTGAAGTCCAACGCTTCCCTGAGTAGACTAAACACAGCCTTCAAGATCTATCACAGCCAGAAGGTTCCGCCCTTCCCAGGAAAACTCTCAACTCGACACCGGATGTAAGGGTGAAGATTGGAGATGTGGTCATAGAGCAAAATTTTTTTGTTCAAGACACTACTTCGTATCTAGTGATTCTTGGACAGCCATACATTACGATTGTAAGGATGGAGACCAAGGTGTTGGATGATGGATCCGCATATGCTAGGATCAGAAATCAAGATGGTAAGAGAGCAGTGCAGTTTTTGACTGTACCTCCTAACCATGAGCGCGATCGAAAAAACTTACGGAGTGATTCTCTTCCTAAAGTCACTGAAGAGTTTAAGGATTTTCGCATAAGGTCACTATAGAGCGAGGGTATAGTGATGCCGATACACAAAAAGAGATACTCTCGTCAGCGAAGGGAAGTGTTTTTTGTACAAGAGTTGTGAGATTTTCTGAGAGTGGATTTGCTTTATATACGCAGCTTGTTGATCTACGGAAGTGGGAACGGAAGGCTGTGGAAAGAGTTGAGAAAGATCTAAAAAGAGTGTGTGTACTTGACAAGGAGGATAGAATAGTGGGTGTCTACATGGAGATGGGATTAGAGGATCCTTTGGAGGAACTTACCAAGGTTGAGAAAAGGAGTGAAGATCAACCGGTGGAAATAAATTCTAGAGAGCTCTATTCGATCATAAAGTCATTCCAGAAACCAAAAATCAGGGTTGAAACCAAGTACAAAACGATAGATAGAAAAGTTAAGCCTGTAGCTCAACCTTTACCCGATGACTCCAACCACCAAGTTCAGCAAGCTTCGAAGGAGAAGAGCTTAAGGGATCCTCGCCAAGTGGGTCACAAGTTTACTGCAGCTACACTCAAGGAGTTGAAGGTAGGATCCGCAGATTTTCTCTTTTCTATTGAAGAGCGAGAGTTCAAAGAGATATTGAGTAAGCATGGAAAGGCTTTTTCTTTTGAAGTTTCGGATATAGGATGCGTGGATCTGAACGTAGTAGCTCCAATGATCATTTTTACAGTGCCGCATGCAACTTGAGACCAATCTTTGTACCTAGGGCTCATCTACCTAAGCTTATGGAGCTTCTGAAGGAGAAGATGCAGATGAAGATTCATTTGCCTTCATTTACACCGTATTCCATACAATACGTTCTGAACGTTAGTACGTTCCGAAAAAGAGTGGAGCGTTACGCTTCATTCAAGATATGCAGCCGGTAAACCAAGTGACTATCAGAAACACAAGGATAGGACCGATTGTAGGAGAGTTTGTTGAAGCATTTGCTGGAAGAGCGATCTATTCTGTAGGAGATCTCTACTCCGAATACGATCAATTTCAACTTGCCGAAAGGATCAGGGATGTCACCACTATGAGGACTCCGTTGGGACTGATAAGGATGTGTACGTATCGCAAGAGGCTACAAAATCAGTGGCGCACATGATGAATAGAATGAATAAAATCTTTCAAAATTTTATTCCGGAGAAGACAATACCGTTCTTGGATGACATTCCAATCAAGAGTTGTCTAGAGGAGGAGAAGGATGAAGCGATAGATCAGAGAGGGTGCCGTAAGTTTGTTGCTGATCATATTGCAGATGTTGACAAGATATTATCACAACTTGAGGAAGTCCACTTGACACTATCAGGAGCTAAGTCCTCGTTTGGAGTGCGCGAGGTTGTGATTGTGGGACATTTGTGTGGATGGTTTGGTCGTAGGTCTGATACAAGTAAGGTTGATGTCATCCAACAAACGAAGAATACATGTAGTTCTCAAACTGAAGTACGGAGGTTCTTAGGAGCTTGTGTGTTCTATCATGTTTGGATTCTTCACTTTGCGCATGTTGCTGATCCTTTATACGACTTGCTTCGGAAAGGCAAGAAGTTTAAGTGGGACAAGAAGCACTCAGTGGCAATTCAAAGGTTAAAAGAACTGCTGTTTTCTCCGCTTGTACTTCGTAGGGTCAGCTATGAAGGGGGTAAACTTGTAATTCTGACTGTTGATAGTAGTCCTATAGCAATTGGATGGGCTGTGGGACAAGATGATGAAGAAGAGAACATGTTTGTTGTCCGGTTCGACGCAAAGGTGTTGAATGAACGACAAAAGAAGTACCCGCAGGTGAAGCGAGAACTATGGGGGTGATTACATCTATGAAGGTTGAAAAAGATTACCTGATTGGGACATCGGTGATTGTGGAGACTGATTGTTTGCCATTGTCGAGAATGATTACGAATTGTAACACTCCTGATATTGCTATGCTAAGGTGGATAGCGTACATCAAATCATTGAATTCAAGCACATAGCTGGTAAGGATAACCCAATAGCAGACATGTTGTCTCGAGCAAGGTATGAAGGAGAGGAAGATATGATCGAAGACACAGAGGATGTTGGCACTATCGTCTTTTCTAAAGCGCAGAAGGGGAGAAGCAGTGTATCCAAAATCATTCGAAGAGGAGTTGTACGAGGATGAATGGATAGATATTGGGCGTTATCTTAGCACGTTGCTGAAACACCATGATTGGAGTGATCCACATTTCTAACAGATCAAGAGGAAGGCTTACAACTACCTACTACAAGGTTTGTAGAAGCGATCTAAGCGAGATGTTGATCTATCACAAAGAGTTGTGTGCAAGAAAGAGATGCAGATGCAACTTATTCGAGAGTTCCATGATAGTTTATGGGCTGGATATCGAGGTATTTATGCAACCTTCACAAAGCTCAAGGAGAGGTACTGGTGGCGTAACATGTACAGAGATGTGGTGAGATTTGTAGAATCGTGTCAGACTTGTCAGATGTACTCAGAGATCAGACATCGAGACGGTTTGCATCTTACATATCCGCTTGCAATCCATTACAAATGGGTAGTAGATCTGGTTATCATGCAAGTGGAGATATGACAAAGCGGTATTTGGCTCTTGCACGAGAGGATCTGTCCAATCAAGTGGAAGGACGGGCTTTGCGTACAAAGTCCACTGAAGGAGTTTGCATATTCTTGTTAGAGGACGTGATTTGTAGGTACGGGTGTGTTGAGAAGATTACAGCAGATCGTGGAGAGTTGAATACTCTCGAAGCTAAGAAGTTCATTGAGAGATGCGGGATGAAACTAGCTCTTACTACAGTCTACAATCCAAAAGGGAATGCTAAGAGTGAGCGAGGTCATCCTCTTATTGTGAAAGCCATTGTGAAAGCTTGTAGAGGAAGAGTGAAGGAGTGGCCGAGGTTTTTACGTTTTGCTTTATGGACTGATCGCTGCACACATAGTTTCGTGATTGGGTACATGCCAGCGGAGCTAATGCAAGGGCAAAAACCTATCATGTCCATCGAAGAGCATATTCCTACTTGGAGCGTTCTACCTTGGGAGGATAATATGTCTAAGGAGGATATTCCAACCGAGCAACCCAAGCCACACGAACCGATGAGGTGGCACACATGCACATCGCATATTTGGTGCAGTCATACTCATCCACGTGTAGGTCGTCTGGGTGAAAGGTTCTAATGCATGCACCGTAACGTGTCCCAATACCAGAGACTAGGCTAGACAGGTAGTCGACTTTACAGGTCAAGGATCGCACTTAGCCACGTTGAGTGCGAACCTGACAACCACATGACGTGGTTACAACGTAGGTCGCTAAAGTCTTATCTACGCCTAGAATACCCCCCAAAGCAATACAAACGTCACACGGGATACTTTTCTGCCAGTTGCCGCTAACAAGACTCGAGACCTAGACTAGATACCATTGCCGATACAACTCGACAAAAAAAATAGCGAACTTTCACACATGATAGGTACAGATCTACAGCTCAGTCTCCTCTCAAACTTGCCACGTAGGTAGGATACTAGAATCTCTACTTACAGGTCAAATTTCAGGAAGATCTGACGGCTAGATTTTCTCCCACAATTAACACAAATTCACAGAAACTAACACGCACTTCCAATCTCAGATTCAAGACAGAAGCATCTTCGTCTAAATGAACCGTCCATTTCCACTCAAACTTCCTGTGCTATCAATTCAGAAGGTAAACTCACTACTCAGGAAATTTTAGCCAATTTGACCGTTCGGATCATCCTTCATAAATCTGCAAACTTGCTGCTCCAGACTGAAAGCTTTCTGCACCCCGTCGCTTTCAAATCTCCATTGCGCTCAATCCGCATAACATCCGGTGGTGAAATTTGGGGTCAGAGCTTCAACAACTGACAGACTACAAGCTCATGAAATCTGGTCTCAATCTGACGGCTCAATCATTCAAACCTCTTTATATTACAATCGGAAGAGAAAGCTATGTACTCCCATCACTCTATGAACTTCAAAATGCTATAACGTATGCCTTGGACCTCCAAATCGAGTGAAATTTGGACTCAGGTTGCTCCTCCCGTCGAGAGCTCTCCGCCCATGCCCTCTGATCTCTAAAATCCCTCGTCAAAGTGCCCCGATCCTCCCAGAGCGCACACTTAGGTAGGTGACAAGTTATCTTCACTTTTTGGTGGACCAATGGGAAGCTAAAGGACTCAACCTTGTCCTTTTCTGCCCCATGGAGACCCCAGCAGATAATAGAGCATTCTAAGCTCATAAGATCAAATTTTTAGATCCCATTACACCACAACTTCTACAACTGTGCGCAAAACGCACTTATATGCGTAATTTACATTCTAATTGGTCCCACAACATGACATTCATCCCCTCCAAACCTGCATATCCTCCGGTATGTGCCAACTAGTTATCCATAGTCATCATCGTATTCCTCATCATGCTCTGAATTGTCAGGTTCATCATCTTCTCTCGCATAAGGTCTGGAAAGTGAGAATCATACTCAAGAAGTTCATCGAAATCAAGAAATCCTTCACGTCTTCGGAAAACCTTGACTCTTTTACCAGCAATGGGTAACTTCAAGAGTGTACCATCTAATTCTCGCAAACCATATGTGGTATTGTCGTGAACAACAACAACATAAGGACCAAACCAACGTCGTGCAAACTTCTTGATAGTGCTGTGTTGGTTATCCAAACTGTTGTCATATATTATGACCCAGTCACCTTCTCGGATCGGCTTCTTTCGCAATCGATGTATCTTGTCGAACCGCTCCTTGTTCTTTCAACCTCGCCTCCTTGAGTTTGACCAATGCTTCTTCGAGGTCCTCCTCACATTGCTCAAGCTGCTGAATTCGTAGTGCCAATAGTCCTTCCCTATCAGAACCATCCTCCCAAGGTAGACATACCCAAGTAGGAACGTCTCCTTCCGCTGGCATGATAGGTTTTTGACCGGTCATCAATTATGTAGGCATGTAACCAGTGACAGTACTATGAGTAGTTCTATCAACCCACAACGCAAAAGGAAGAAGTCTAGGTCAATCCCCATGACGCTCCTTGCACGTTTTCACCAATGCTTGGATGATTGGTGGGTGCCCTCGTTCACTTTTCTCATTCGCTTCCGGATTCATCGAAGTGATCAACTTCAGTCGTATTCCGTATCTGTTGAAGAACTCACGTGTTTCATCTGCATTCAACTCTCCTCTATCTGCACGGATTCTCCCCACGCTTCCATATCTAGAAACAATATCTTCTAATATGAATCGACAGACAGGTTCAGTAGCTTTGGTGCGTAGAGCCCTCCCTTCTACAAAGTTAGATAGCTCTTCCTGAGCCAAAACTAAATGACGCATGCCTCAAATTCCTAGTGGCATGGCAACCAAATCCAAAACCCATTGGAAATGGATGGACAAGGGATATGTGGGTCTCAATCCATCCCTATACTGAATCTTGGATTGGAATTGACATTCAATGCATGACCCAACAAACTTCTCTACATCTCGATACAATCCTTTCCACCAATACCTCTCCTTGATCTTGGTAAAGGTTGCCCATGTACCTCGATGTCCTACCCATAAGGTATCATGAAATTGTTCGAATACTTGTTTCTTGGTCTCTGCATCATCCACTACTCTCAAGGGTACTCCATCTCTCCTCTTTGGCCTCTTCCACAGATATCCATCTCGTAGTAGATAGCCATAGGCCTGATGTCGTATCTCCTTGAAGGCTTTCTCCGTCCATTCTTCATACTTCTGAAGAGTGCTTAGATAGCGTCTGATTTCTTTGAGCCTCCCACAGTAAAGTTCTTCCTTGAAAGGAAGAACACCATCCAAGCGACTCCGGTCCTCGTTTGATAGTTGTAGAACTTGCCCCTCCTCTGCATCATCTTCATCCATATCTTCCGCCTCCATATCTTCTTCTTGAGAGTACCTAGCTCTAGATAACATGTCTGTCATCGAATTCATCTTCTCTGCTATGTGTCTCAACTCTGGATTCAACGACCTAATGTAAGCTATCCAACGTAACATAGCAATATCAGGCGTTGTGCAATTTGCTATCATTCCCAACAAAGGTAAGCAATCAGTTTCAAGTAGTAATGTGCTCCAATGAGATACTCCTTCTCAGCTTTCATTGCAGTTACAACGCCCCAAAGCTCTCGTTTGACTTGAGGGTATCTCCTTTGTCGATCCGTAAGTATACGAGCACCAAATCTTGTTGCAAACCTCTTTCCCTCACCATCATCCTGTCCTATTGCTCAACCTATAGCGATAGGACTAGTATCAACAGTAATGATTATGGGTCTACCACAATCATAGCTTAACTGTCATAGAACTGGTGGTGATTTCAATGCTTCTTTTAGTCGCACCATAGCGACCCTCTGCTCCTCAGCCCAAGTGAGCCTTCTTCGCTTCCTCAGCAACTCATACAATGATTCAGACATATGACTAAAATGAGGAATCCACACTCGATAAAACAAACAAGCTCCCAAGAATCTCCTAACCTCTGTGGTGTTGGCACAATCTTTCATCCTCCCTATGGCATCAACCTTTGATGGGTTCGGACGTCGATCAAAAGCTCCACAAAGATGATCAACAAGAACAATCTCTGGCACTCCAAAGCTCGACTTCTCTGCTGAAAGAGTGAGATTTACCTCCTCAAGCCTTGCTAAGATCATCTCCACGTCGTGAATATGATCAACCACAAATCTTCGACACCCATCCTCAGTCAGCTTCTCATTCTTGTCTTCGACCGCACACCCTTTCATAGGAATATCATCTATGAAAGGTATGGTCTTCTCCGGAATGAATTCTCTCAAAATCCTATTCATTGCATTTTGCACATGAGCAACAGAGTTTGTCGCTCCTTGTGATAATGTGCACATCCTTACAAGCCCAAGTGGAGTACGCATGGTGGTGAGATCTCTGCTCTCTATTGTCAATTGGAACTGATCATACCCAGAGTATAAATCTCCAATCGAGTAGATAGCACGGCCAGCAAAAGCTTCTGCAACTTCATCTACTATGGGTCTTGATCCCATGTTCCGAATAGTCACCTTGTTAGCCTGTTGCATGTCTTGGATGAACCTAAGAGCCCTTGACTTCTTAGGTACAGTAAACCACCGACTCGAGTAAGGTCCGATAGATAGCTCTAAAATACCCATGTGTATCTTCTCTTTCAACAATTCAACAACCTTTGGCAACATAGCTCGTGGTACTGGTATAGGCTTCAAGTCCCAAGGCACATGTGGTAGTGTGAAGATCACCATGGGTGCTACAACACTCGTATCTACACATCCAATCTCTTCTGCACTGAAAGCAAAAGCCTTTTCATGCCTTCTCAACATCTCATGAAGTGCCTCGATCCTCCCAGAGCGCACACGTAGGTAGATGACAAGTTATCTTCATTTTTTGGTGGACCAATGGGAAGCTAAAGGACTCAACCTTGTCCTTTTCTGCCCCATGGAGACCCCCAGCAGATAATAGAGCATTCTAAGCTCATAAGATCAAAGTTTTAGATCCCATTACACCACAACTTCTACAACTGTGCGCAAAATGCACTTATATGCGTAATTTACATACTAATTGGTCCCACAACAAGACAGCGTCATCGATTACGACCAAAGGAGATTAAGGAAGACGATTGGATGTTGGTGTATGATAGTAGCTTGGACAACCAACACAATGCGCTTAGAAAATTCTCTAAGCGGTGGTTTGGATCATATGTGGTTCTTGTTGTACATGACAATGCTACATATTCACTTCGGGAGCTTGATGGATCAGAGCTCAAAGTTCCCATTGCAAGAAAGAGTGTGAAACTCTTCAAGAAGCGAGATGAAGAGATAAGCGTGGAGGAAGTCGGAGTGGAGTTTGATCTCTTGGATGACGACGAAGATGACTTGGTTCTTTAGGATGCTGATAACCACGACATCATTCAGGAGGACGAAGACGTTGTGTGATGTCGTCCACAACTTGTAAGTGTTTGTGTCGCATACCGGAGGATGCACAAGTTTAGAAGGGGTGGATGTCGTGTTGTGAGACGCCTGACATGTGAATTCAGTACAAAACGTGTGTTGTGTTTTCTTTGTGTCTCCGAACCTTTCGTGTAGTTCGCATGAGAGCGTATTAGGTGTCGTGTTCACAGAGATCTAAATGTGAGATCGTGCGATAACAAGATGTGCCGACTTAGTGATCCGTGAACACTCACGGCTCACACAAAGAACGAATTTTTATCCAAGAGTACCATTTAGGCCTCAAGTTTATATTGAACAAACTCCAAACACGTGCCGTTGACGATGCCGTCGGCCACGAAGCACGTAAACACGAAGTACAAACTACGCTCAATAGAGAGTCAGAATCCCGACTCTAAAAGGGTTGACAATAAACGCTATTATTTGGTTGTGATAATCCTCACCGAAGTTCCTCACGACAAACTCACGATGCGTCACCTTTGGTCAATTGTAACATCGTATTTCGACCCAAGTGTTGAACGAAACTCTCGCTGGAAAGTTCAGATCCAATGGAGGATCCATACCACATCAGAGCAAGATGTAGACAGAAGATCCCAAACAGCGTCGTAAGTGACAATGGGAAGAACGATAGGATCCGGAGTAGCCATCACCGCAGCCCTAAACGACTCTCTCCAATGAGCTACCATAAATACTCGAAAGTGATCTCTTGGCAGAGAATGGATCTTAATGACGAATGGATGCACAAGTGGAAGATCAGGAGCACGAAAGGGCTCTCCGTTCATGCCTACCACTCGTACTGCCGCTTACTTCATCCGATGATACTGATCACACTCACACTAGACTTGGATACTCTACACTCTATATCTCAAGCTCCGCGCACCTCTCTTCTTATACATCAACCTCGCATGTGACGACAAGAGTACTACGCTTATCTCCACTCAGCGGAAAGTACACGAATCGTCCACGTGGAGCCTTATCTTTTGACACGATAAGGTCAAGTGGCTCCTCAACACCAAACACGTACGATAAGGATATGTGGTGGTTTCACACCCTAGCCAATCCACAACACGACATCTACCTCCTCTAAACCTGTGCATCCTCCGGTATGCACCAACCTAATCATACGTTGTGGTTGGCATCATACCACTTCTTCCTCATCTTCTTCTTCGGGAGTCTCCCCCTCGGACTCTACGCTCTCATCTGGACTCTCATCTTGATCTTGAGAGAGATCAAACTCGGTACTGATCTCCTCAATGTCTAGGTCCTCATCTTACCGCTTAAAGAGTTTTATTCGTTTTCCTGCAATCGGAACTTTAAGCCGTGCACCATCCAACTCAAGTAGTACGTATGTGGCGTTGTCATGAATAAGAACAACCACGTAAGGTCCAAACCAGCGTTTAGAAAACTTTCTCAACGCTCCGCTCTTCTTCGGCACTGTAAACCAGCGGCTGGAATACGGTGCAAACGATAGCTCAAGGATTCTCATCCGCATCTTCTCTTTTAGAAGCTCCATAAGCTCAGGCAGATGTGCCCTAGGTACGGGAATTGGTCTTAAGTCCCAAGGCGTATGCGGTACCGTAAATATGATCATCGGTGCTACAACGCTTGGATCTACACATCCAATTTCTGAAGGTTCAAAAGCAAAAGTTTCCCCATGCCTACTTAACATCTCCTTGAACTCCCTCTCCTCAGCAGGTAGAAGAAAGTCGGTAGAACCAACCTTCAACTCCTTGAGCGTAGCTTCTGTAAACTTGTGACCTATTTGATCAGGATACCGTAAGCTCTTCTCCTTTGAGGCTTGTTGAACTCGTTGGTCAGAGTCGCTAGGTAGCGATTGTGCAACCGGCTTCATCTTTTTATCCACCGTTTTATACCTGGTCTCAACTCTAACTTCAGGTATCTGGAATGACTCTACAGTCGAGTAAAGCTCCATAGAACGTATGTAGACAACTTGGTCTTCATTCCCTTGCTCAGCCTTGCGAAGCTCTTCCAAAGGATCATCCAAATCCATCTCCATGTAAACGCCCTCTATCTTATCCTCCTCACTAAGCACACCAACTCTTTTTAGATCTTTTTGGGTTCTTTGCACAGCTTTCTTCTCCCATTTCTGAAGATCAGCAAGCTGTGTATACACAGCAAATCCATTCTCCGAATATCTCACCACTCATGTACAAAAGGCACTATCCTTCTCCAACGAGAGTACCTTCTCTTGTGTATCGGTACCACTATACTCTCGCTCTATAGTGGCCCTCTGGAAAATCCTTAAACTCTTCAGTGACTTTGGATAGAGAAACGCTCCGCAAGTAATCTCGGTTACGCTCATGATTAGCAGACACAGTCAAGAACTGTACCGTTGTTTTGCCATCCTGACTCCTGATCCGAGCATAAGCAGAACCGTCATCCAACACCTTAGTCTCCATCCTTACAGCTGTAATGAATGGTTGACCAAGAATAATTGAATAGGAAGTAGTATCTTGAACAAAGAAGTTTTGTTCAAGTACCACATTTCCTATCTTAACCTTCACATCCGGACAAGCACCATAGAGTTCTACTCGTGTGTTGTTTGCTGCTCGGATCATCCAACCATGATCTATATCAACATGTCATCCACCCTGCTTGTAGATGTCTTTAGAGACAATATTGATCTCAGATCCATGATCAATGAGAGCAACCACCGGATCTTTCATCTCTCCTACATTCACTAAGGTTTCAGTAGTGGCTCTTGCCCAATGCCTTCTAGTGTAATGACTAGAGATCTTATCGTCCTCTTCCTTATCCACATCAAACCGAACTTTACGAGTGTTGTAAGAATGAACCAACTCTCGCTCCTCTTCCTCTGTAATCACTGTGTCTAGAGCACTGGACACTGCGGTCTCTCCCATCAATTGTCTCTTCCGCTTGATAATGTCAATGATGACATCATGAGACTCCTTCTTCGCAATCTTGAGGATCTCTCGCAAGGTAAACTTAATCTTTGTATTGAGCACCTTCTCTTGCAACACCTCTTCCATGTCTGATTGCTGCTTATACATGGGAGCTTTGCCCTTCTCCCTACCCTTACCTTTCTCTGCACTCCCAGAAGGTAAGACGTCCTCCATAGCTTCTTCTCGTAGAGGTGTAGTCTCCTGTCGGAGTCTATCTCCTCTTAGTTGCCTCTTGGGAGCCGCTCTCTCCTCACTTGGACCAGCCTCGTCTCTCCTACGCTTCTCTTCCATGATAGCTTCATGTTGAGCCTTGGCTAAGTAGGCATGAACGGACATAGCATCTACAGGATCATCCCATCCAGTAGCACTCCTGATTGCTATGGCTATTCTGAGCAACTCCTCCCTTGCCATTTTCCTCTTTTTGTTCGTGCTCACATCGTGACTCCACATATCAGTCGTATCCTCATGTTTCAAAAAGACACTCTCCTTTTTGCTAATCATCTCGACTCCATAAGTAGAAACTTCTACCGATGTCACATCATGCATTGTTAGATGATCCTCCAAAACTTTCTTCATCTCTCCTCTACCGAAGTTGGTCCTCAGAGTCTCTCCGTTGTCTCTCAAGGCGATCTTTCTTTCCTTCCAGAAAATTATGCCTTGTTGCAAGGCATCAGTGAAACTCCCGCATTCCTTCCGTTGATGGTCGGTGTTGTCACACCAAATACACCTCTGAACATATCCTTGTTTAGGTGCAGGTCTCCCTTCAGGTGCTCCATCCTTCTCCTCCAACCTTGTCAACTTGATTTGTAAGTCTCTCATCTTCTTCTCCAAATCTTCCATTGCTTGATTCCGCTGTGGTACAACCGTAGTGATAGGAATAGTAGGAAGTGAAATAGTAGATAGAGGAGCAGTCTGCACCGTTGGTTGCCTTCGTGGTATCACAATAGACGGTGGTCTTGGTGCTTGAGTCACAACCACCTTCCCTCTTCGATATTCTCGCTTTGCAAGTACTCCCACTGCTTCGCTAACGTTCTTCCAATCAGATGTAAGACCATTGTCTTTCGTCCGATCTTCCAACAGCAACTCTTAACTTCCTCTGTAGCTCGCTGTTGGCTTACTGTAAAAATAGCTCCACTTTGTCATTCTCAAGTGTGAGCTTTTCCATCCGAGATAGTTGAAGAAACTGCCTCTCAAACTCCCGAAGTAGTTCGGTAGCAACTAGTTCCTTGTTGGGTTTGTTCACCCACTCCAT
Organism: Asterella californica; assembly: GCA_036924285.1. Classification (NCBI taxonomy): domain Eukaryota; kingdom Viridiplantae; phylum Streptophyta; class Marchantiopsida; order Marchantiales; family Aytoniaceae; genus Asterella; species Asterella californica. Next base: position 25,370,618 of record JAYKYS010000006.1, on the reverse strand, counting down.
GAATGACTTCTTAGTCACTCGATCTGCATCCTCCAAAGAGTATTTCTCCTTCAACTGAAGAGAAAACTCCTCCCAGTTAGCTCCATGAGCTTGAACGAGCCCCTTCACATGTTCCCGTAACTCCGAGACAACAGCAAGCTCAAACGTCCGTATCATCTCCTTCTCAGGTACCTTACTCAGCTCCATCTCTCGAGAATAGAACTTCAGGTACTTGGAGATGTTTCTCCCTTCAAACTGATCTAATGTCCTCACCACAGAATGCAAAGCCTTGGTAGCCATCGCCTCCTTCCGTTGAACAGCTTGTTGTTGATCCATGTACAGAGCAAATGCTTGGAACATTTGCCCCATAGCAGGATCAAGCTGCAGCGGAATCGTGCCCGAAGGGTTTTCAACTCCTTGTCTCTCGGCCATGGTAAAGTTCTGAGAAGAACTTCACTAACTCTCCACCCCAGAAGTTTCACGTCGAGTTCACCAACTGTCGTGTGAGTGCTTTCTTATTTGGGAATACACCGGATATCTAGCTATAGAGAGTACGTGTCGCACTCCGTGACTCAGAACCAGCGACCACCCAAACCTCTCTCTGACCTCCAAGTACACTCTTAACCTATCTCGCTACGATATCCTCACGTCCTCTCGGCAGATCTCTCTCTTATTCGACTACGAATAGAACCGGAGTAGCGAGCACGGGCAATCTGTTCCTGCCATCACCGCAAGCACTCTTGGGTCTGCTGGTCATCACTCCAGCCTCACCACAAGAGAAATACCAGCACTCCTAATAGAAAAGAAACCTAAGCGCAACGCCCGCACACAAATCCAATCAAACCAACTGGGCGTACAAACAGACATGCAGATATGGAGAGGATCCAAACACAGATAATACAGTCAACAACTCTCCATACCCATGATCAAGTGCTCCAAAGCACTAGCAAAACCTCCAGGTCGACCTGTTCTTCAAAGAATCTTAACTCTTGCGCCTTTCGGAGCAAGAACCTCTTAACTTTACCTCGCTGTCACTCCTCAACCACAGCTCAGAATGAGATGAAACCAAGACCAGCAGATAGCCTGTAGAATAATCTCTCCATTAAGGTATTACATGCAGAGAGATCATGTATGAGTTGGTATCTATGTCCTTCCAAAGTTCACTGTTTCTATAACATGATACTATTTCAACAGAACTTTGCTGTTCGATTCCTCACAAACCACTCGATCAAAATAACTCAAACTTCTCAGGAAGCTAATGTGTCACCATCACTACCATTCTGTAAAATTTCACCAGTAGATCTTCAACCAAACTCTCGAAACGATCCAAGCCCTTATCGCTGTTTTTATAACATGATACTATTTCGACAGAACTTTGCTGTTCGATTCCTCACAAACCACTCGATCAAAACAGCTCAAACTTCTCAGGAAGCTAATGTGTCACCATCACTACCACTCTGTAAAATTTCACCAGCAGATCTTCAACCAAACTCTCGGAACGATCTAAGCCCTTTTCGTCAATGACACAAGACGATATGTAGACCCTTGTGCACAAAAACAACGTTTCCCTTCAACCCAATAATCCAAATGGTCTGAAATTTCACAGGTAGGTAGCTGACTGTACCTTCCTAGACACTGGAAGGTTTCATAGCGAAATTCGGCCTCAAACTCTCCATATCTCTCTCAATATCTCATGTTTACAGTCGCCTACTATCATAACCTCCAATTTGAGACACCCAACTTCAGCTGACCATAACTTTTTTCCTCCGGCTTGGAATCAATTGATCTCGGAGTCCATCGGCAAGCCCATCTCAAGAGCTTTCCAGCAACATTCAATTCATCTCCAGCAACCTCACAGAACTCCCAGAAAGTGAGAAAGACTTCACGGAAATGAAATTGGTTACGAATTTGACCCCCTCAGCTTCAATTGATGGAAGCTTTCTCATCTGCCTTCAAATCTAGCAACCACTGAATCCACGGGCATCCTCGTCTCCCAAGCTTTCCAACCATATCTCATACTCCACGAATAGACCACGGGAAGTGCCTCTAACTCTCAAAAACGTGAAAGGAACTTGGTAGAAGGTGATTGGTCACACTTTCGACCAATGAGAAACAAGTTGACAAAAGGGTTTTGTCTTCACTCACATGACAAATACACAAAGAACGAATTTTTATCCAAGAGTACCATTTAGGCCTCAAGTTTATATTGAACAAACTCCAGACACGTGCCGTTGACGATGCCGTCGGTCACGAAGCACGTAAACACGAAGTACAAACTACGCTCAATAGAGAGTCAGAATCCCGACTCTAAAACGGTTGACAATAAACGGAACTACAAAAGGAAGAGATGAAGCTATTATCTGGTTGTAATAATCCTCACCAAAGTTCCTCACGACAAACTCACGATGCGCCACCTTTGGTCAATTGTAACATCGTGTGCTGAACGGAACTCTCGCTGGAAAGTTCAGATCCAATGGAGGATCCATACCACATCAGAGCAAGATGTAGACAGTAAGATCCCAAACAGCGTCGTAAGTGATAATGGGAAGAACGATAAGATCCGGAGTAGCCATCACCGCAGCCATAAACGACTCTCTCCAATGAGCTACCATAAATACTCGAAACTGATCTCTTGGCAGACAATGGATCTTAATGACGAATGGATGTGCAAGTGGAAGATCAGGAGCACGAAAGGGCTCTCCATTCATGCCTATCACTCGTACTGCCGCTTATTTCATCCGATGATACTGATCACACTCACACTAGACTTGGATACTCTACACTCTATATCTCAAGCTCCGCGCACCTCTCTTCTTATACATCAACCTCGCATGTGACGACAAGAGTACTACGCTTATCTCCACTCAGCGGAGAGTACACGGATCGTCCACGTGGAGCCTTATCTTTTGACACGATAAGGTCAAGTGGCTCCTCAACACCAAACACGTACGATAAGGATATGTGGTGGTTTCATACCCTAGTCAATCCACAACACGACACCGTGTATTCCCAGATCACATTTCACGCCCTACGACAACATACGTAGCAACCTCCCCATATATGCGTCGAGAGTGGATAGAGATCACCGCCATACTATCTTTCCCTTCCATCAATCTGCTCACACTGTTTAACCAACCAACAACTGATTGTATAGACATAAACTCTTCAAACAAACCAGAAGTCACTTCGTCTTCAGATAGAACCCCTACACATCACAACTCCGATACCTGTTTCACCATCCATCTTTTTGTATTTTCCCCCATATCTTCAACTCTTGTAAATCGACTCCATCCATCTGCCTCAAACATCAGCAATCCAGACTGCCAACTTTGTACACTACACCTGTCTCCAGATCTTTGTACATGTCTCGCTTCCAGCTCTGACGGGATCTCAACAGTAGGTTCTACACCCCTGTCTTCCCGCTCTACAGGAGTGGACTGCGAAAACCCTTACATCTCTTCGTCTGAGAATCTCTAAGGGTTTGTCGGTTCCGTTCATGTCTTGAATGAACCGTCAAAAACTGTATTGAGTACTTGTCATCAGGACTCCGAACTCTGACATAATGAGACCCATCGTTCATCATCTTTGTCTCCATTCGAACAGCGGAGATGTATGGTTGGTCCAGTATGACAGGAGAGGAGACAGACGACTGTACAAAGAAATGCTGATCAACCTCTATATCCCCAATCCTTACACGCATATTGGGACAAGCTCCGTATAATTCACCCTTTTGATTATTTGTTGCACGAAGTACCCAACCATGATTCTTTTCGATTGGCCACTGCCACTTCTCATACACCTCCTTAGAAATGATGTTGATTTCCGACCCGTGATCCACACGCGCTGGTACTGGTTCAGCAAGTCCTCCAAGTCGAACCTGTGTCTCTGTTGTCGTTCTTGCCCAGTGCTTTTCTTTGAAATCACTATCTGCGCTTGACCTATCTTCCTCAAACTCTTCATCTTCATTCTCAATAACAGCCGGACCAGCAACCCATGCTTCATACTATATCATCTCTGAACCCATCAACACCAACAACATCTACTGCTCCAACCATCTTACTACTTACTTGTTCAGTCAACACCTGTCTCTTTCTCTTCATGATGTCTATTATCAATTCGTGAAACTCTCTCTTTGCGAGACCAAGCACCTCACGAAGAATAGACTCAACTCTAGCATTCAAAATGCGTTGCTCGAGAACAGCACGCAAGTCTGTTGTTGTTTCGATGTCTGCCGCTAACTTGTAAGCTGGAGCTTTCTCCTTTTCCTGTGCTGTAAACCTCTTCCCTCGTACTCTATCCGTAGCTGTAGCAGTAGGTTCCTGTGATAAATCCTGTACACCTTCAATAGGATCCACTACAGGTGGTGGAGCTGTAGAGATAGAGAGTATATCCTCTACAGCAGGAACCCTACCAGTTGGTACTGTAAACCCTCCGCGGTCCTAACGATCAACTACCCCCCGATCTCTCAACCTCCACGATCGTCATCCACGAATCTGCAACTGTCGGGCCTGTCTCTCACTCAGGGGTCACCTCTGATGGCTTTGATGGAAGCACACCATGAATCTTGAAGGGAAAAATGCTAAGTTCACTCTCATTCATACACCCACAAACTTATCAACTAAAATCTCCATAATCTCATCCACTAAAATCCTCCATTCTAACGACGTCTCTCAAGTTCTCACATGCTAAAAATATCCCACACTCTCTATATTACTCAAGTTGTCATTACGACGATGTGAAAACAAGGATGAGGAGCTCTTCTCTACTCCTCTATTTATACATTCTAGGTTTTTACTTTGGTACCCCCGGTAACTCAGCCGTAACTACTTTTACCGGGTTTTACTAAGATATTACTTAAGGTAAAAGCATTGATCACATGGGCTTTTTACCTTTTCACATGGGCTTATTCCTTCAAAGTCAACAACTTCTAGAAGGATTCTGGAATATTCTCAAGGAATCTCGAATTTCCACCCCCCCTCTACACTAGGACCCACTAAAAAGGAAACATGTGGAATCTCTTCTTGTTTTTAATGCCCACAAAGTCCACAACTTTAATCCAACCACTAATATCAAGTCAAAAAGGAGATAAGGGATACTTTCCACCCCCTTTCTACCTTTTAGACAAGATGACAAGATAGTAGTGCTCACTCTTTAGCAAATATCTGAATTCTGCCAAAAGTACAGCTAAGTTTAACCATAACTAACTTTTAGCTAGTCATGACTAACTTGATATCTCCTAAAAGTACTTTGGCAGCAAATAAACATTCTCAACACTTAGTTAGAACTAAACACCTTACTAATAGACAAACTTCCTATGTGTAACATAGGTCGTTACATTTTACCCCCGGACTAAATTTTCGCTCCGTCCTCGGAGTGAAGAGAGAACTTCCGTCGATGAAACAACTTCAACTTGTCATGGTTGACCCGATCGAATCTCCTTCCTCCCAGCTCCTGAAGGTCATATGTGAAGTTGCTCCACACCTTATCTACAACAAAAGGACCAAAATATCTCGGAAGAAACTTCTTCCTAGCCCTCTTGAATCTGATAGCATCATACAACATAACCCAATCTCCGACTTGAAAAGGTTTTACCTCCCTCTTGCCCAACCGTTTGTCGTAACTCTTCTTTTGATACGCCTGAGCTCGTTCCATCCGGATCATTGCTACCGCTCGGGTCTCTTCCAACTCCATGAGTTGCTCCCTTCTTGATCTGACCACGTCTTCTCCTCTCGACCTCTTCAACTTTCGTTGAATAGTTTGAAAAGTATCCAATTCGAATTGGATCGGCAACTTGGACTCCACTCCATAAACCAGTCAAAATGAGGAGTACCCAGTAGAAGTCTTTGTTGTCGTTCGATACTCCCATAAGATGGCGTGTAGCCTCTTATCCCAAGTATGTTTCGCAGTCTCAACACCAGCATCTTTGGCGAGCATCATATAAAGTGTAAGATTGGTCTTCTCCGCAAGACCATTAGCATTTGGTTTGTATGAGGTCGTTACTCGTGGCTTGATAGAAAAGTGTTGTAGCATAGCAGTAGTCATGCTCCCTACAAACTCTCCTCCTCTATCTGAGACCAACTCTAACGAACATCCAAATCTTGTGATGATCCTCTCCCATAAGAATCTACCGACTTCTGTTTCATTGGTCTCTCTCAAAGGTCTAGCCTCTACCCACTTGGTACAATAGTCAGTGGCGACTACAATGTATCTATTGCCTCGAGGTGTCTTATTAAGAGGACCTACAAAGTCAATACCCCACTTCTCAAATGGTCCTAACACGGGAATTGATCTTAACGGAGGTGTTCTAGTAGACTTCAGAGCAAATGCTTGACATACGTCGCAAGTTTTGCAATAGTCTAAACACTCTTTGAAAATCCCTCTCCAGTGGTAACCCGCATCCAAAATCTTGAAGGCTGTTATCTTACCAGCAAAGTGACCTCCGCAAACAGTTCCGTCGTGAAACTCGTGCATTAGCTTGAATGCCTCCTTCTGACCAACTGCTCTCCTTAGTAACCCATCTGCTCCTTGATGAAACAGAATTCCCTCTACCATGGTGTAAGGTTTGCATCTCTTGATCAACGCGTTACGTTCTCGGGTATGCATACCTTCCGGAAAAGAGCCATCTGCAAGGAAACTCCAGATTTCCTTATACTCGTCCGGTATCTCCTCAATGCTTGTGATGGTCATCAGATGCTCGTCTGGAAACGAATCGTCAAATGGTTCTTCTCCCTCATCATCATAAGCCCTCGACAAAAGATCAGCATTCGCATGTTTTTTCCCTGGTCTATCTTCGATCACATAATCGTATTTTGTTAGAAGGATCTTCCAACGAGCAATACGACCTTCGGCATTAGGCTTATTAAAGATATACTTTAAAGCCTTGTGATCTGTGACTATGGAAAATTTCCCTCCTAGCAAGTAATGTCGGAATTTCTTCAATCCAAAGATCACCGCTAATCCTTCTCGTTCAGTCACGGAGTAATTCTTCTCCGCTGGAACCATCTGCCTACTAGCATAAGCTATAGGATGATCATGCCCATCTCCATCTAGCTGACTTAATGTACATCCGATTGCTACATTGGAGGCATCCGTATACAGAATAAATGCTTTACTCCACTCAGGTTTAGCAAGTATAGGAGCTGTCACCAATGCCTTTTTCAGCTCCTCAAATGCTTCCTTTGCCTTCTGATCATGCACTATCAAGTCAAAATCAACTCCCTTCTTCATGTACATAGTCAAAGCTATTGCTTTGTTTGAGAAGGAAAAGACAAACCTACGATAATATCCAACCATGCCAAGAAACTGCCTCAACTTTGTCAAGTTGATCGGAAATGGAAGATCCACAATCTTCTTCACCTTCTCAGGATCTACCGCAATCCCATTCTTGGAAATGATGTGCCCTAACAGCAGACCTTCTTCGCAGCCAAAGATGCACTTCTCTGGATTCAGAGAAGCGTTAGCTTGCTCCAACCGCTGCAGAACTTTGATCACATGATCAAAGTGGTCCTCCTTTCTTCCGTACACACAGAAATCATCAATGAAATCACGAACAAACTTTCCTATGAATGGTTCGAACACCTTGTTCATGAACCTCTGAAACGTGGCCGGAGCATTACACAGTCCGAATGGCATCACTCGAAATGCAAATGTTCCCCAAGGAGTAGTGAAAGTAGTCAACTGCTGGTACTCCTGTGCTATCTTGATCTGGTTGTATCCACTATAACCATCACCAAAGCTGTACCACTCATGACCGGCAACTTCCTCCAAAATCTCATCTATAAATGGTAGAGGATAATAATCCTTCTTGGTAACTGCATTCAGCTTCTTATAGTCTATGCACACTCGCAGCTTACCATTCTTCTTCTTGACAATCACAATGGGTGAAACCCATTCTGAGTTCTCCACCTCGTAGATGAAACTCGCCTCCTTCAACTTGTCTATCTCCTCCTTGACCATCATCGCTGTTGTAGGATTGACCCTTCTCTGCTTCTGTCGAACTGGTCTTGCGTTCTCCTCCAATTCGATTCGATGAGTCTCGAGGGTCACCTCCTTCAAATCCTTGTAGCTGAAAGCAAACACATGGATATATTTTCGAAATATATCTAGGAATCTACTTTTCTCCTCTTGAGTGACATTGATACCAAACTTCAGGGTAGAGAGTCTTCTCACAATCTCTGCCTCACTCAACTCTTCTTTGTCAGGATCTTTCTCCACTGCTGGTCGAGGCAACAAATCAATAGCACTAAGCTGATGTACTGATTCGTCTCGACCAAATCCTTCATCCTCAGACGAGGATTCTTGGTCGTAAGAATCCCCAGTATCTACTTCTGAGACACTCTGATCATCCTCCGTATCAGATTCCCAGTAGTCACTAGTGGGTCTATCAGAGTCAGAAGTCACAACTCCAACACCCGAGAGAGGAACTATCACTCTATGATCTCTAGGCCCAATCCGTAAGTATCCCTTGTGCCACCTATCCGTGGTGCGCACAGCTCTCAACCAAGGCCTACCTAGGAGCAAATCATAACTAGAGTCCTTTAACACTTGAAAGGACATCAATGTTTGAACTCCCATCACAAACACGACCACCTTCTCTAACACACCAAGAGGTCTTACCCGTTGCTTGTTAGCCATCCCCACGACAATGCTAGCCGGGCGAGTTGGTTCCATCCCCAACTTCTTCATCAACCTCTCCGATATGGCGTTTACAGCTGACCCTCCATCCACCAATACGTCAGAGACGTAGTGACCATTCAACCGGACTTCAATCTTTGAAGCCCTAGTGCATACCTCTGAAGCATGCACATCCACCACACCAACTCCCACAGACTTTGATGTCTTGCTCTTGGGTTTCTTCTTCTTGCTTCTCTTAGAACTCAGTCCTCCTCTGAGTTCCCTTCGTAAGCTGGGATTAAGTGCGATCAGTTGTCCAACAGTGATGTTGGCTTTCTGAGCACCCACATCTTCAACCACATCATATCCCGCTTGGGAAGATGAAATGGTGAAATCCGCCATCCCCAGCTTCCTTCTTGGCTCCCTTGGTGTACTCGAAACATTACTGGAACGAGTACTTCTACTTGTTGACTCCTCCATGAAAACCGGTTCATCAGAAAATCGAGTTCTTTTCCTTTCTTGAGCTAAAAGCTCCACCGGTGCATGAGAAGAGTTTGAACTCTCTCCTTCTCGTAGATGGGATCTCGCACTACATCGATAGTAGCCACTCCTTTGTCTCGTCCTTGTGATGGATTTCCTCCACCCACATTCATTCTGACCGCTTCGACACCTCTTGCTCCGTTGTTAGGACAGTTTCGCTGGAAATGAGAACCTCCACACGTCCAACAAGTGATTCCTCCAAAGTTACCTTGGTTGCCTCCAAAGTTACCTGGATTTCCTCGGTTAGGATTGTTGTCGTAACCTCTTTGACCTCCTCCTCCACCTTTGTTTCTCCATTCTCGTAACTGCACCACATTTATCTTGAGATCCGCAAGAGTGTCAGTGATGCTCTTCAGCTCGGCATGAAAATCAGAGGTGGCAGTAGACATCGTTGTTGGGACAAACGGTCTTGGCACCAACGTTGGAGTAGGAGCTGACGTTGAAGCAATCACCAATTGTGATGGTGCATGTGCGATCGTTGTGGCTACACCAGGAGTCGGAGTTGACACCAGAGCAGCATGATGAGGTTGGATGATATTTCCTTCATCCAAACTCTCTTCCATATTTGTCGCTATCTTGATGGCCTCCGCTTTGGTTGCTGGCTTCTCGTACCTCACTTGGGTTCGAATTGAAGGTCTCAACCCTCCCACCAAGTTCTTGGTCAGCACTGCTCCAATCCCCGCCATCGTTAGTTCCACAGTGTCTCCACTCTTCCGTAGGACCGTCCGAAACCGTTGCTCCAACTTATCCACCCTTTCGGCATATTGCCGAACTTTCTCGTCGTCACGTTGCTTCAAATGAGTAAGCTCCACCATGAGCTTCTCATAACTCTCTTCTGGAAGAAATTCTTCGATGAGTGCATTACTCAACGTCTCTCATGTGTCCTCAACTGCACCAGGTGTCTGGCTCTTCACTCGGTCTTCATACCACGTAAGAGCAAAATCTTCTAAAAACTCTGGCAGTAACAACACCCATTCTTCCTTCCTTCTCACGTTGTTTCCGATGCAACCCCTTTTGAAGTCTCGAACAAACGGTTCTACATCTTCATTGTCCTTCCCATGAAACACGGGTAGCTTTCCCATCTTGTAACTACTCTTTCTACTCTTCTAATCGTCGTGCAATAACTACTCGCTAAAAGAGTACGAACATCACCAATTCCATTCGCGAATAATCTACCATAGGTAAAATGAAAGGAAATGGTTGTAACAACACCTCTTGTGCCATCTCTTCTCCCAAGGTAATCATGAGTCTGAGTCGCATCACCGCCTTCTCCACCATCCGAATGACGATCTCCATCACAACTCAGCCGAGTCCTCCTTTGAAGTCGACAACTTCTCCGTCTCAGCTCTTTGAGTCTCGTCCAACTTCTCGACTACGGACGTAAGTAGGGCGGCCACATCGACGCACTTGTGTCCTCTTGATAGATCACCCACTCCACAACTTGGACAAGGATCTTCGTCTAGAAGATGAATTGGCGCTGGTGACGATGGACCCACTCGAAGACTCAAATCAGTAAACTCCCGCTTCCCTTTAGCTCTCTCGGTTCTGATTCTAGTTGGACAATTCACTACTTTGTGTCCCAACCCTCTACAGAAATAACACAACAAGTCGGTTTCTACTCTTCTCCTCGGAGATTCTACTTGAGTTTTAGTACTAGGGTTTTCAAACTCGACGATAATCTCTCTCGAACTTTCTCCGACACTTACTATGACATCTAAACCTTGAGGAAGGTTTCTAAGTCTAACTTTCCAATCTTTTGAATTTCCACTCATGTTGCACCTTCTCAACCATTAAGTGGACAAAATATCATAGAGGAAAATAATTCTACATCACTTTCTTAACTCTTCCGAGCTTTATATTGGAAATCGTGTATTATACATGATATACACGAAATAAAATCCAGTCTAAAATTAACTATCGAAGATATGATCCTCCTCACCCTCGTTTGTACTCATCACTACAGACATCTTGAACTCACTCTTGTAAGGATCCAACTCTATTTCACCAGGAGCATTCGTGGCCTCCATAGTGAATGATGCTTTAAACTCGACTTTCTTCAAATCTGTGCCAATGGTCGCGGAAGCTTCTTCGTATAGGGTAAAGAGAGCACCCCAAGTGCTATAGATGCGTGTTCGTAACTCATCTATACTTAACTTGGGCTTCTCCGTCTCTGTTCGAACTCCTAAACGTCTCTTCTTCCACCTCGTCATTCGAACTGGATTCCCCATGACGTATCTTCAAGACCTCCTTGTATGCCGAAACGTATATCTCTTAGTTGGTAAGAGATCTCTACAAGATTTTTGTGGTCTGCAGTAGCTCAACCTCCAAGCTACTAAATCATGAAGTTTCAACAGAAACTTCCCTAATCAGAAGAGATGGTGATGACTGTACAAATTTTCAGAGAACTGAAATTTGTATATTTTCACTTCCCTCATGGTTGTCAACCCCCTCCACTTTGAAAAATCCTTTCTCCCTCTTCAGACCTCATATTCTCATGATTTCTTTTGTCCTGGATAGCTTATCAGCCACTCTAAAACACTGGAAAGTTTCTCAGGAAAATAAAATTCATAGAAAATCTGACACTGACTGTAAACTTTTTCCAGAGAACAGAATTCCTCAACTCTCACGAATAGACCCCCTCAACTTTGAAAAATCATTGCTCCCTCTCTAGACCACCTTTTCCTATGATTTCTTTTGTCTTAGATAGGTTATCAGCCAATCTAAAACACTGGAAAGTTTCACAGGAAAATAAAATTCACAGAAAAGTTGACAGCGACTGTACAAATTTTCCAGAGAGTAGAATTTCTAAACTCACAAATTTCTCTCCTCTAATAACTTTTCTCTCCTCCTTTCTCTACAACTCTTGTTGCACCTTCTTTCAACTCTCCTCAAACCCTTTCTAAGTGAACAAGATGTAAAGGATGACTTCGAACGCGTCATATATCACTACGGGATACACGAAAGGTTCTAACGTTGCTAACATCGCGTTAGCTCTCTCTCCTCCCAACGTTCTCTCCATGTGCTCTCTCATAATCTCCTTTTGTCGAATATAGAACTGAACTCTAAACATCGTTCAACGATCCCTTCAAGTGAGGTCCCGGCAACGGAACCAAAAATGTAAACCCTCCGCGGTCCTAACGATCAACTACCCCCCGATCTCTCAACCTCCACGATCGTCATCCACGAATCTGCAACTGTCGGGCCTGTCTCTCACTCAGGGGTCACCTCTGATGGCTTTGATGGAAGCACACCATGAATCTTGAAGGGAAAAATGCTAAGTTCACTCTCATTCATACACCCACAAACTTATCAACTAAAATCTCCATAATCTCATCCACTAAAATCCTCCATTCTAACGACGTCTCTCAAGTTCTCACATGCTAAAAATATCCCACACTCTCTATATTACTCAAGTTGTCATTACGACGATGTGAAAACAAGGATGAGGAGCTCTTCTCTACTCCTCTATTTATACATTCTAGGTTTTTACTTTGGTACCCCCCGGTAACTCAGCCGTAACTACTTTTACCGGGTTTTACTAAGATATTACTTAAGGTAAAAGCATTGATCACATGGGCTTTTTACCTTTTCACATGGGCTTATTCCTTCAAAGTCAACAACTTCTAGAAGGATTCTGGAATATTCTCAAGGAATCTCGAATTTCCACCCCCCCTCTACACTAGGACCCACTAAAAAGGAAACATGTGGAATCTCTTCTTGTTTTTAATGCCCACAAAGTCCACAACTTTAATCCAACCACTAATATCAAGTCAAAAAGGAGATAAGGGATACTTTCCACCCCCTTTCTACCTTTTAGACAAGATGACAAGATAGTAGTGCTCACTCTTTAGCAAATATCTGAATTCTGCCAAAAGTACAGCTAAGTTTAACCATAACTAACTTTTAGCTAGTCATGACTAACTTGATATCTCCTAAAAGTACTTTGGCAGCAAATAAACATTCTCAACACTTAGTTAGAACTAAACACCTTACTAATAGACAAACTTCCTATGTGTAACATAGGTCGTTACAGTACAGATGGTGATGGTTCCGCTGCTCTCCTCCTTGTAACTCTCCGACGGTCACTGTCATCTGGTATCCCTGCATCTAGGTCGGAAGCATCCCGTCGTCTTTTGTCTTCCACCATAGCATCCTGTTCAGTACTCGCTTCTAAAAATGCTCAAATAGAAGTTGCATCCACTGGATCTCTCCATCCAGTAGCTCTCCTAATGCTTTCTGCACCTCTCTTCATCATTTCAACCGAGACCTCAGCAGCTTGCTCAACCATAGTTGGATTTGAGCGCACCTCAACTCTCCCAGTATATACATCAGCCTCCGCAGAACCCGCAGTCATCGCTGTAGTGTTGGCACCAATAAGTGCTGGAAAGGAACTCCTCATTACTCCTCTTCCAAAATATGTGTTCAGGGGCTGCCTAGTGACAATTAGGTACAACCTGTTATTATGATAGTTGACTACGTCCTCTCCCAAGACAACCGCTAAGTCTTGACAGTCTCCTCTGAGATGATCTGGGCTGTCGCACCAAATACATCTCTTGGTAAAGGTTCCTCTTACAGATCGAGCACTTGATGCAACGGGTCGTTGATCTCTCCTTAAGTCTGTCATCTCAACCCTCAAATCTCTCAACTGTTGAGTGAGCTCTTCAATCATGTTATGTTGATTTCTGTTCTCAACAGATCGCTACTGTTGTCTAGGTCCTCTCTGTGCTGGGATAGGTACTGCAAGCGCTTGAGGAACCACTTGAGGAACCACTATAGATGCTTGGGGAATCACAATAGGTGCTTGAGATATTATAGGAGGAGCTACAGGAACCTGAGGAGCTACTCTCTGCTCTGACAAGGTCTCTAGCTGCAGTACCATTCTACCACGACGTTGTCTAGCAAGGGTGGATACTGCTTCCTCCACTCTCTTCCAATCAGATGTAACTCCCCCTTCAGCTCCACGATCAGCCAACATGAAACAAAGTCTGTCTGTTGTGAACTCATCCAAAGCCCCTAAGAACAACTCCGTCTTCCTAGCATCCAGCGTCAACCTCTCTAGACCAGAAAGCTGAGAGGACCTCTTCTCAAACTCACGAATTACCTCATTCAATCTCATGGAACGTCCAGGCTGACGCTCTGTCCAGTCCATGAGGATTCTTCTGATAACTCTTTCAGAATCCTCTTCTAGAAACTCTTCTCTCAGTGCACGTTCAAACAGAGTCCACTCACCTAAATGTCTTCTCTGTAAATTTCTCACCTTCTCTCTCAGTTCAGGGACAACAATCAACTCAAAGCTTAGAATTACCTCAACTTCAGGTGCCCTGACCAACTCCATCTCACCCACATACTCCCGCAGGTATCTAGTAACATCTCTTTCATCAAATTGCTCACATCGACCAACAATTGCTTGTAACGTCTTTGTGGATTTCTGCTCAGCTCCTCCAGTTGCAAGCTGCTGCTGAATGAAGGTAGCCAACGCCTGAAGAATCTGAGATGTGTCTATGGTAGGCTGTGCTGCTGCTGTTGGAACTACCGTAGGTCCTCCTTGAGAGCCAATTCCATCTTGACCATGAGTCCCTTGGACAGGAGCACCTTGAGCTGCAGCCACACCTTGAACAGCAACACTGTGATCCATTTTCCACCCAATCTAGTCAATTCTCTAAATCAATCACCAGAGTCTTTCTTGAGGAGGGCGGACCACCTGATTGTAATTGATCAGAGAAACGACCTAAAGGGAAAATAGGTTGCTGCTGACGATGAGATCTCAAAACTCTGCTTCTTGTCGCCACCAATTACAAAACAAATACTCAAACAGACATCCAGCAGACACTCAGGTGCACAGATAGATCTTTCAGGATTCAGAATAACTTTATTTCAGTGTCAACTGCACCATCAATTTCTACACCATCAATTTCTTCAACCGTAAAATCTCTCTCTTCCTCTCTTGCGCACGCCTCTCTGCCAAAATCTGCCAAGTTCACCTCAAACTCGGTCTAGTAGATGAAATTCCGACCCCTAACTCTTATTCCTCTCCTTGCGTCAACCTCTCAACCTCTCAACTGAAAACTCGCAGAAATTTGATTCAACGACAATCAAAAGCCTCTCACAAACCATCAAACCGATCTCCGTTTAATAGACTGCCCTGTTCGTTTAGAAAGTAGCTCTGCCTCCAATCTGTATATTAGACAAAGTTTTTGCTCCTAAACTCTTGTTTATCGCTTTGCTTCGATCTCCTCACTGAATTCTCTCAGAAATTTCATCTCCTCAACCCCCAAGCTTCTCCTACGCGTCTCGACGGCTTTCTCTCTACTCTCCGTAAGAAGTCCCCTATCTCCCGCGGCCGCAGGTTAATTAACCTAAAAGGTAAGTCCCTAGCTAAGCTGCCTCCCTGCTGTCCTTATAAGCAAAACTACTTATCAGAAGCATGCCCCTAGCTAAGCTGCTCCCCTACTGTCCTTACGTACAGAACCTTAATTACTAAACTGGCTTCCTTTTTAATAAAAGCTTCACAACTTCCTTTACAAAGCCGACTCCTTCATTACTAAAGGTCTCACAGCTTTCTTTGCCATTGCTAAGCTGACTCGATGATTAATTAACTGATTAACAAAAGTTTCCCGTGCTTTTGATGTCATCTTGATGTCATTTTGAATATACCACAAGTCATCCAATGTAAGCCGAAGCTCCTACACTTATGGAGTTGCCTCACATGGCTTACAACCCCCCCATATGCACATCAGATATCTCCCATGGTATATTCACGATGGCATGCGAAGGCTTAGATCAGGAAGCCCACGGTTAAGAGAGATACCGGTCTCTCGCCCCTAAATATGCAAGACGTGGCTGCATATCCAACGTAGACTCCCTTCCAGGAGGCCAATTTGCCGGAATAGGAACTAGAGGTCAAGAGAATTGACACTTTCTCCCTAGGCAGGCGCCCTATCACTGGGATGGCCTTTGGTTCCGTTCTAAAAGCATTTACAGTCTGTACATATGCTTTTATTGAAGAAATTTTTCTGCAAAATCTTTACTAGCCTTTCCTATGCTAACTTCTCTATACAACTCTGTTTTTAATGAATGAAGACTCAAAACTATAGTAGTCATGAACACCTACACACTTACGCTATAAGATTGAGAGTTCGAATCACGAGCTAAAATCGACGAATTTCTCTCTTTCGTATATTTCTCAATCTAAAACCCGTACTAACTATTGCTTAAAACACTTTTTGTCAAAATTGGAAGCATGAAGTCGCTCTCCTCGTCGAGCTTTACATTCTGGTGTCTTTCGATCCCTTTAGGGTGATATTCCAATCCAAGCTAAGGGGCAGCTTGCCAAGCATAGCTCCAGCTTAGCTCTTGTCCAGCTTAATAAGCTAGGTTGCAGCTTCCTGAACAAATGCTGATTGAGTGTCTTTTGAAGCTCCATTTCATCATGTAGAATGTCACGCACTATGACAATGGAGTGGTTCTTTTTGGTCCTGTGGTTGATTGTTGTGTGGATTAGTAGTTTTCGGACTTGTTCTTGGTCGAATTTGTGTGAGGTAGTGCGGAAGCGCTACTGAAATTTCCCGTGACAGGTTTTGGGATCAATTTGAGGTCAGCAGAAGTACATCGGCGGACGTCGAGTAGGAGTGGGTCAGCAATTTCTGTTGGTGAGGAGTGCAGTAGGTGCGCGTTGAGAAGAAGATTCGAACGCACAAAAAATCATCTGATTTGGTGAAGGATCGAAAGAGTTACAAGGAAAAGAAGGTCGCAGGTGGTCAAAAGCTGACGTAAACCCGCATGCAAGTGCACATTTGGCAGATGGAATGGTGCGAAGTTGCTGTTTGAGATGTTTCCTTCTTGCGCTTCCTTCTTTTGTAGTTTGGCCTGAGTTTCTACTCTACTCCAAGCGGAGCGAAAGTGTTGCGATGTGTAGCGCGTGTTAAGAGACGTTTGGAGGCTTCGAGGAACAGAGGTGCGTGAGTGCGGAGAGGGAGACGGAGCTCGAGCTACCAAGCCAGCTTGCTGAAGTGCATGAGTTAAGTCCAATTTCTTGGTGGAAGTGAGCAGGTCACTCATCCCAACACTATTCCTTATTGTGCTTAATTGTTTAACTCTTAGCTTTAGCTTGACTACTAGACCAATAGCTCTTGGTGTTTTCTAGAGATGCGTGCAAGTATTTATGGACTTGTTTAAGATAGTAAGAGATATTTTCGCACGTTCCTAGAGGAGTGGTAAGACGACCCCATAGTACTAGAGGAAAGCTGTCGTTATGGTAGCATTTGTCTATACCGTAGAGACGCGTATGGAAGCAGCTGATGACAATTGTCTTGGGTGAGCTAGTATGGTAGCTACCACCAGTACAAGAACAAATGGTTGTTCCTGCTACTAGCCTTGTGACCTTATCATTGTTGGATACGACTACCATAGTATGACAATATCTAGAGGAGGGTGTGTGTGTGCTTGAGCTGTTTGGAGAGATCAGCACAGGTTTCGCTACGATATTGCAGGCATGCATATTGAATCATTTTACATTGTAAATAATTCACCTCTCTGTCAAGCGTTAGTCTCTCTGAGTGAAATTAGGACCTCAGAGAAGTCGATACTGGAGGATGTTATATATTTTTGAGTCTTAGTAGGTTGATTATCATGTAGATGGAGTTAAGCTCATGGGTTGTAATTACGTGTCACCCATGCATGCTTCCTAGCGAGGTTAGGTTATCTTTCGAGATTACGCGTCGTTTTACATGTCTTCGCATGTAGTTTAGGGTCTATACTGGCACTTTAGGGGCTTGACGTGGTAGCCTATGTGCAAAATCAAGTCACCACGTGGTTTGGGACACAAAAGGACAGGGGAGTGAAGCTATGAACTCCCATTGGTCCAATTTTGTCTTTGTGTACTGCTAAACTTAGTAGTAGGGGTCTTAAGAGGAGTTCGAGCATTTGGTGAGGAAACTTCGAAATCTGAGAGCACAGAGAGATAGGGTTCGTCGTGCCAAGCACTGTCAACGAAATTTTTGATCGATTTGGAGCAATAAAGAAGGAGTTATGGCTGATTGAAGTTCGCTTTGTGTCAGAATTGCAGCACTTCTGTTGATTTTGGGGTTTTCGGTGTCAATCGCAGTAGATTTGAGAAAATCGCTTCAAACCTTCGAGCTCTCGTTCATTGGCAGCAGGGCTACGACTATCCCCAAATTTTCATGTCAATTGAAATTGTGAGTAATTCAGGGCGACCGCTGAAGCAAAGGGGGTCCGAAAAGCTCTCAATCTAGAGCATCAACTTCAGAGAGCGAGATCTGGAGTTCTGTGTACAATCAGGAGGCCCAACTTCACAGGAGTGTTCAGCAAGCTGTTTACTGCAAATCCTGTAAGAATCTTTGAAAGTGATCGAGCCAATTCTCTGTTCTAGGTCGAAATAGCTGTCTGCATACCAGAAATTGCCGTAATTTCTCTGCTCCGAACGTTTCTGCCCATATCTCGACACTCTGATTTGATCTCAAGCTGAAACTTCGTGTGTATGGTCAGTAGGGCCTCATTTACATGTAGGAGGGGTTCTGAAGTCTGAACCATCTTATGTTTCTGATTCTGGACCGTTAAAGTTCGCTGTCTGACCTTATTACTGCTAATCTGATCTGATCTTCACTTCCTGAACATACTGGAGGGTCCATTCGACCTGAGTGAGTGTTTATACTGTTCCCTTTTGATCTGAAGCCTACCTCTGTATAGTAAGAAGTCATAGCCTGAAGTCCAACGCTTCCCTAAGTAGACTAAACACAACCTTCAAGATCTATCACAGCCAAAAGGTTCCGTCCTTCCCAGAAAAACTCTCAACTCGACATCTGGTGCTTCCACTGAGAGCTCTTGGGGTGATTGATTGAGAAGGTTGAGTTCACTACAAGGAGAAGAGATGGATCGCAAGAGTGCTGCTGCTGCTACTTCTACGCCTGCTGCATCTACGTCTACTGCAGCTCCTTCTGTAGCACCAGCGGCTACAACGACATCTGTATCTGGTCTGGATACGGCTGAGATTCTGAAGACCCTTGCGGCCTTGGTCCAACAGCATCCGATCATTGGAGGGGGTGAGTTGAAGTCTACCAAGGCTTTGCAAGCAATTGTGAATAGATGCGGTAGATTTGAAGGTAGAGATATTTCTAGATATCTGCGTGAATACAGAGGAGAGATGGAACTAGTTAGAGTTACTGATGCTGAGATGATAGGGAGTTTCGAGTTAGTTGTAATCCCTGAGTTGCGGGACCAAGTTAGGGATGTACAGAGAAGGAATCTAGGTTTGTGGATGAGTTTTGAGCGATCTCTTCGAGAGGAGTTTCTCGAAGAAGATTCAGAGAGAGTTACTAGGAGAACGTTCTTAGACTGGGTTGAGCAGCAACCTGGTCGTATGATGAATCTGAATGAGATGCTGAGAGAGTTTGATCGGAGATACCGACAACTCTCAACTCTTGAGAGGATAACCTTAGATGCTAGGAAAACCGAGCTTTTCCTGCAAGCTATCGATGATGCTACGGCAGATCGGTTATGCTTTATGTTGGCTGACCGATCGGCTGAAGGAGGAGTTACTACTGATTGGGGGAGAGTTGAGGATGCTGTTGCTGTATTGACGAGACAAAGGCGTGGAAGAGTGGCTGTGGGAGGACGTCCGCTTGCAGAAGTGACCGCTCAACCTCGCACTGCTCTTCAAGTACAGCAACCTCTGGCTCCGGCTCCTAGACCTGTCATACCGGCTGCAGTACCTTTGATACCAGTGGTGCCAGTTCCTGCACAAAGGGCACCGGTTCAGAGACCTGCAGAGAACCATGGACAACAGAACCAGATTGAAGATCTGATTCGGCAGATGAGAGAATTGAAGGTGGAGCTAGCTGGTCTGCAGAGAGAGCAGCCACCGGCGTCTGCTGCTGCACGTCCAGGAGGTGCTCCTGTTCGTAGATGTATCTGGTGTGACAGTCAAGATCATTTCCGAGGGGACTGTCAAGAGCTCACGGCTGCTCTGCGAGATGGTATGATTCACTACCAGAACGGTATGCTGCACCTTTCTTCTACTGGAGAGCCGCTAAGCACGCAGTTTGGACGAGGAGGCATGAGGAGTCTACCTCAGATTACAGCTGCTGCAACTGTACATGCATTGATGGCACCATCGGTAAATCCTGATGTATATGCCGATCATATTGAAGTTTCTTCTAGTCCCACGTTGCTAGATAGGACTACTGAGAAGAAACCTGTTCAAGTTCCTTCTGAAGTACTGAAGAGAGGAGCAGAAACTATCCATAGGGTCACAGGGTGGGGAGATCCTGTTGATGCTGCGTCTATCAAAACATTCTTGGGCGTGGATAGACACGTTCACCGGCAGGATGCTTCTGTGGAGGAGAAGAGGCGGCGAGAAGCCTCTGAACTTGATACTGGAGTTCCAGAGGAGACTGGAGATAGACGGAGGGTCACAAGGAGGCGAGCAGCCCCTCCAAAAGACTTCTCATCTACTTCTGCAGCTCCTCCACCTGCACCAGGTCCGATGGAGGACGTTGTCGCACCATTTGGCGGCTACATGCTTGACTTCTACTCCGACGCTTAGGTTTGGTAGTTCTAGAAGTTAGCTCATATTACTTCTAGTCTTTTATGTATATGTTTGACACCTTTGCATACGGTGTTAGCACTATTTTGAGTCCTAGTAGGCTGATAGTATGTTAGTTATCTTGTTCAAGCATTTGTGCGCTTGTGCAAGTGACTTCTTACTAGTCTATGACGTTCAATGTACATAACTTAGGGTTTCCATGCTGATAGTGGTTTGAGCTCATGGGTTGTACTTACTTGTCGCCCATGCACGCTTTCTAGCTAATTTAAGTTATTTTTCAGGGCTATGTGTCATTTTAGGTAGTTTAAGTTTTACGCTGGCACTCTAGGGGGCTTGACGTGGTAGCCTATGAGTGTAGATAAGTTACCAGGTAGTTTAAAGCACAAAAGGACAGTCAAGTGGAGCTATGAACTCCCATTGGTCCATTTTTGTCTTTTGTAAAACTCTAAGTTTAGAAACAGAGCTCTAGAGGAGAGTTCGAGCATTTGGTGAGGGATCTTCGAAATCTGAGAACACAGGAAGAGAGAGCTCGTCGTGCCAAGCACTGTCAGTGAAATTTTTGCTCGATTTGGATCAATAAACAAGGAGTTATGCCCAATTGAAGTTCGAATTGTGTCAAAACTGCATCACTTTTGTTGATTTTGGGGTTTTCGGTGCCAATTGCAGCAGAATTGAGGAAATCACTTCAAAACTTCGTGGTTGCATTCACTGTCAGGAGGGCTACGACTGTCCAAAAAGTTTCAGATCATTTGAGTAACTGAGTAATTCAGGGCGGCCGCTGAAGCAGAGGGGGTCTGAAAAGCTCTTAATCTAGAGCAGCGACTTTAGAGAAGGAGATCTGGAGTTCTACAAACATTCAGGAGTCCCAACTTCACAGGGATGTTCAGCATCCTGTAGACTTCAAATACTGTGAGAAGATTTGAAATTCATCGAGCCAATTCTCTATTCTATGTCTGAATAGCTGTCTAGTTACTAGAAATTGCCATAATTCTCTTATTCAGAACTTTTCTGTTCATATCTCCGTGTCAGAATTTGATCTCAGGTTGAAACTTCGTCTGTGAGTTCAGTAGTACCTCATTTGCATGTAGGGGAAGTTTAGAGGTCTAAACCTTCATAGTGTTTCTCTCTTTGAGTGTCAAAGTTCACCGCTTAAGCCTATTACTACCAGTGAGACCTAAATTTCGCTTTTTGAGCATATCAGAGGATCCTACACTCCTGTGTGAGTGTTAATAGCTCCTGTTGTGACCTGAAAGCCAACCTCTTGAGTAAACAACCACAGCCAGAAGCCCGGCGCTTTCCTAGGTAGACGGATCACACTCCGACATACTCTCTTTTTGGTGAACTCGACGTGAAACACCTAGGGTGGGAGTTTTCTTGAGAGTGTTACAGGATCAGATATCATGGCCAACCAAGGATCATCAAGTGGAGGTGTTGCTGCTGCTCAGCAACCTATTCAGTTTGATGCTGCTACGATGAAGATGTTCCAAGCTTTTTCCATGTTTATGCAGCAGCAGCAGAGCACAGAGAGGAAGGAGGTATTAGCAACCAAGGCGTTGCAATCGGTGGTGCATCAGATGGATCAGTTCAAGGGGACAGATATTTCCAAGTATGTGCGATACTATGCTAGGGAGATGGAGGTGAACAAGGTACCTGAGAAGGAGATGGTAGAGAACTTTGAGCTTGCTGTTGTCCCTGAGATTCGTGGGCGTGTGAAGGAGCTCAAGCAGCAGCAAGGACAGAGTTGGGAGAGCTTTATGCGAGCTTTGAAGGAGGAGTACTACACTAAAGACTCAGAGAGGGTGACCAAGAGAACATTCTTGGAGTGGGTGGTGAAACCTAACAAAGGTTTGTCTGTAAATGAGTTGTTAAGGGAGTTTGATCGTCAATATGCTCAGCTTTCTAGGACAGAGAAGCTTACACTAGAGGTTGAGAAGACCGAGCTTTTCCTACAAGCAGCGGACGTGACTATTCAGGAGAAGCTTGAGCTGTTGCTGGAAGACAAGAGTGAGGAGAGAGGATTGAAGACTGACTGGAAGGAGGTTGAAGAGGCTGTTTCTTTGCTGGCCAAGAGACAGAGAAGAAGGGACAAGGTGGTGGTAAGTGAAGCAGCACCTCTGATAATTCCTGTCAAGCAGTTGCCTACTAAGCCTGCTTTGGTAATTGCTAGAGAGGAAGACTCACCGCTTGATGAGTTGATTAAGGGTATGAAGGAGCTTAAGCTTAAGCTCACTAGGTTAGAAGAGAAGGAGCAGAATGTACAGCCTGCTATGCAGAGACCTCAGATGAGAGAAGGCTTTGTTCATCGTTGTATATGGTGTGATAGCCTAGACCATGTAAGGAGAGATTGTGGGGAGTTTTCAGATGCATTGAGGAAGGATCTGATCTTCTTCAAAGATGGTAAGATCCATTTGAGAGAGACTGGGATGATGTTGGGAACCAACTTTGGCAAGGGTGGTATGAAGAGACTTGTGAATGAGATATCAGCATCACATGCTGTTTCTCTTGTGAATGCTGCTACCTGTGGAGTGAAAGTGGAGATGGAGAGAGAGAAAGGGACTACTGGGTTGTGGTCAGATGTAGTGCGGTCCGTAGCTAGAACAGAGCTAGACAAGGATGTGCTACGAAGGGTTGGCAACTCAATTAGAGAAACTACAGGATGAAATGACCCTGTGGATACTATGTCAGTGCATGCTTATGTTGCAAGAAGTCAGCATGAAGCTGTACTAGAAGAAAAACGCAGGAGGGAGGATGCAGGTGAGGCTTCTACAGCCAAACGACCTGCTACAAGGAGTGAAAGGGCTAGACCAGAGGCAAGGCAGGAGACAACACCTACTCGGGAAGAGACTATGGAGGATCTACCACCTACAACACCAAAGGAGAAGGAGAGAAGCAAGGAGAAGGGTAAGATGCCTGCATACAAACTTCAGTCTGATATTGAGATTGCTACAGACCTGAAGCAGGTGTTAGAGAATCGTATCTTGAATGGGAAGGTTGAGTTTACCTTGGGTGAGATTCTTGGGATAGCAAAGCGTGAGTTCCATGAGGTTATCATAGATATCATCAAGAGGAAACGTCAGATTTTGGGTGAAGCAGCTACGCTTAACGCTCTAGGGACCAAACTGTCGGAGGATGAGGAGGATGAGATTGCTGGTTACTGCTCTCAAGTATCAGAGGGAGATCAGATCAGCACGTGAGGTTTGAAGATGAGGTGGAAGCATCGCAGAAGAGCCATTATTCTCACAACCATTGGGCGAGAGCAACCACAGAAACCTTAGTGAAGCTGGGAGATCTAGAGGAACCTGTGGTGGCATTGATTGATCACGGCTCAGAGATTAATCTGATGTCTAAGGAGCTGTACAAGCGTGGGAGGTGGCCCATAGACACCGACCATGGATGGCTTATCCGTGCTGCCAACAACCAGAGGGGAGAACTCTATGGTGCTTGTCCCAACATCAAGGTAACTGTGGGTGACATCAGTGATGTTCAGAATTTCTTTGTGCAAGACATGTCAACCTATCCTATCATTCTAGGGCAGCCTTACATTACTGCTGTTAGAATGGAGACACGAGTTATGGATGATGGTTCAGCTTATGCTAGGATACGTAGTAGAGACGGCAAAAGAGCTGTTCAGTTTTTGACCGTTGCTGCAGAACATGAGAGGAATCGTGATAGCTTGAGAGACCGTCCACTACCTAAGATTACTCAAGAGTTTAGAGAGTCTAGGGGTTTTGGCAGAGTACCATTGAAGAGCGAGACTTCAACGGTACAGTAGAGATAGGATTCTCGCCTGATCCAGTAAAGCAGGAAGCTTTATCCACTAGCTTCTTGGGATTGACGTCATGTGGATCAGTATGTTACAAGAAGGTTGAGAATCTGAAGAGGTTTGAGAGGCAACATGTGAAGTATGTACAGCAGTCTTTGTGGGATAGTAGAGAGTTAGCAGGAGATGAATACATATCTGGAGTGTTTGAAGAGCAGTATTTGGTAGATACTATAGGGGAGTTGAAATCTATAGTAGAAAGTTTTATAGATGATGTAGATAGAGTGGTGAGAGTGAGCTCCAAGGAGCTTTATGATGTAATTGATAAGTTTATAGATCGACAAGAGGTGTATGTGGAGACGAAGTACAAGTCAGTGGCAAAGAAAGTCAAACCAGTGGCTTTGCCTTTACCACTCGATTACAATCAGAAGATGGAGCAAGCTGCATGAGAGTCGACGCTCAGAGGACCGAGAAGAATTGGGCACCAGTTCACAGAAACAACACTGAAGGAGCTGAGGATTGGAGGTGATGGATTTCTTACTGAGCAAGAGAAGAAGAGCTTCAGGGAGATGCTATCTAGGCATGGTAAGGCGTTTGCGTTTGAGTCACATGAAGTAGGATGTGTAGATCCAAGTGTAGTTGCACCTATGGTAATCTTTACTATACCGCATGTGCCTTGGAATCTACGTCCTATCCCTGTGCCTAGAGCTCATCTGCCAAAGCTGATAGACTTGCTCAATGAGAGGATTAGGATGGGTATCTTGGAACCGTCTATAGCTCCCTATTCTAGCAGATGGTTTACTGTTCCAAAGAAGAGTGGAGCTTTGAGATTCATTCAAGATATGCAACCAGTTAACAAGGTGACTATCAGGAATATGGGTATAGGACCTATTGTAGACGAGTTTGCAGAGGCTTTTGCTGGTCGTGCTATCTATTCAATGGGAGACTTATATTCAGGGTATGATCAGTTTCAGTTATCCTCTGAGAGTAGAGACTTGACTACAATGAGGACACCTTTGGGATTACTGAGGATGTGCACCTTGCCACAAGGTGCTACCAATTCTGTAGCACATATGATGAATGGCATGAACAAAGTTTTGAGGGATTTCATTCCTGAAAAAACTATGCCATTCCTTGATGATGTGCCGATCAAAGGGTGTGCTGAGGAGGAGAAGAATGAGGTAATAGATCAGAGGGGGTGCCGTAAGTTTGTAGCAGATCACATAGCTGACTGTGATAAGATACTGAGTCGACTGGAGGAGGTTCATTTGACTTTATCAGGAGCAAAGTCTGTATTTGGAGAACAGGAGGTGTTGATTGTGGGGCACTTATGTGGTTCTTATGGTCGGAAACCTTGTCCAAACAAGGTTGATGCCATTCGAAGGATGAAGGAGACATGTGGATCGGTTACTGAGGTGAGAAGGTTTCTAGGTGCATGTGTGTTTTATCATATATGGATTCCACACTTTGCCCATGTAGCAGATCCGCTGTACAAGCTGCTGAGGAAGGGGCAAAGATTTCAGTGGCAAGAGGAGCAAAGCGAGTCTATGAGGAAGTTGAAGGATCTTTTGGCTTCACCGCCAACTCTACGGAAGGTAACATATGAGTTGGGGAGATCTGTTATCCTTACTGTTGATACTAGTCCTATTGGCATTGGATGGGCTGTAGGGCAAGACGATGAGGATGGGAATAGATATGTGGTGCGTTTTGGTACTAAGGTATTAAGTTCACGGCAGAGAGACTACCCTCAGGTCAAGAGAGAGCTATGGGGAGTAGTTACTGCGATGAAGAGTGATAAGGAATACTTGATAGGAGCACCTGTGGTTGTGGAGACAGATTGTTTACCTCTCTTGGGAATGATCACTAGCTGTACAACTCCAGATATTGCTATGTTGAGGTGGATAGCATATATCAAGTCCTTGAACCCAGAGTTTAGACATATTGCAGGGAAGGACAATCCTGTGGCAGATATGTTATCAAGGGCTAGGTATTACGATGAGAAAGAAATGATAGATGATCAGGAGGATGTGGGAACAGAGTTCTATTCTAGTGCTCTTGCTAGAAGAGATAGAAGCTATTTTGCAGCCCCGTTGGAGTTTTTTGAGGAAACTATGTATGATGGCGAGTGGTTGGATCTTGGGCGCTATTTGAGTTCACTGGAAAGGCAAGAAGGCTGGTCTGATGCAGATTTCAAGAGGATCCGTAGGATAGCTTATGGTTACTTTTTACATGGAGGACATCTATGGAAGCGCCCTAAGCTACAAGGAGGTATACCGCAGCGGGTGGTATGTGACCTAGAATCGCAGCAGAAGCTGATCAAGGAGTTCCATGAGAGTTTATGGGCTGGTCATAGAGGAGTTTGGGCTACATTTGCCAAGATGAAGGAAAAGTATTGGTGGAAGGGTATGTATAAGGATGTAGTACAGTTTGTTTCATCTTGTATACCCTGCCAGATGTATTCCAACGTACGTCATCGTGATGGATTGCATCCTACTTATCCTTTAGCCATTCATTACAAATGGGTAGTTGATCTGGTAACTATGCCATTTGGACTTGGACAAATGAGGTATCTAGTCTTGGCTAGAGAAGATCTATCTAACCAGGTTGAAGGACGTGCCCTGAGGACAAAGACCACTGCTAGTGTCTGCCGCTTTCTACTTGAAGATGTTATTTGTAGGTATGGGTGTGTGGGAAAGATCACTGCAGATAGGGGTGAGCTGGATGCACAAGAAGCAGTTGAGTTCTTCAAGCGATTGGGAATCAAGTTGGCGTTAACCACTGCTTACAATCCTGAAGGGAATGGCAAGAGCGAAAGAGGTCATCCGCCAATCATCAAAGCTTTGGTAAAAGCTTGCAAGGGTAAGATCCGTGAATGGCCTAGACTGCTACCATTTGCTTTGTGGGCAGATCGTACAACTCATAGTACCGTTACAGGTTACATGCCAGCAGAGTTGATACTAGGGCAAAAACCTGTGATGCCGATTGAGGAGGTTGTGCCTACTTGGAATGTTTTGCCATGGGAAGATGGTAGAAGTACGGAGGATCTTCTTGCATTAAGGATCCAGCAGTTAGAACGGAGACCTGAGGATGTTGCCAAAGCTGTGGAACGGTTGAAGACTGCTAGAGAGAGAAACAAAGGCAGATTTGATAGAACGCATAGATTACGACCCAAACCAGTTAAGGAAGGTGATTGGGTGTTAGTCTATGATAGTAGTCTTGATAATCAGCATAGCGCTATCAGAAAGTTTTCCAAGAGATGGTTCGGACCTTATGTGGTGTTAGAAGTTTATGATAATGCCACATACTCTTTGAGAGAGTTAGATGGTGCAGTGCTCAAGATACCAGTCGCAGGGAAGAGAATCAAGCTCTTTAGAAGGAGAGGGGATGACCAAAACATTGCAGAGCTTACTGAGGATGAAGCTGAAGACTCAATGGAGGTTGAAGATGAATTTGAAGCTGAAGCTGAAGAGTCTTGATCTGGATCTGGCACATACCGGAGGATGTGCAGGTTCAGAGGGGGTGGATGTCGCACCATTTGGCGGCTACATGCTTGACTTCTACTCCGACGCTTAGGTTTGGTAGTTCTAGAAGTTAGCTCATATTACTAGTCTTTTATGTATATGTTTGACACCTTTGCATACGGTGTTAGCACTATTTTGAGTCCTAGTAGGCTGATAGTATGTTAGTTATCTTGTTCAAGCATTTGTGCGCTTGTGCAAGTGACTTCTTACTAGTCTATGACGTTCAATGTACATAACTTAGGGTTTCCATGCTGATAGTGGTTTGAGCTCATGGGTTGTACTTACTTGTCGCCCATGCACGCTTTCTAGCTAATTTAAGTTATTTTTCAGGGCTATGTGTCATTTTAGGTAGTTTAAGTTTTACGCTGGCACTCTAGGGGGCTTGACGTGGTAGCCTATGAGTGTAGATAAGTTACCAGGTAGTTTAAGGCACAAAAGGACAGTCAAGTGGAGCTATGAACTCCCATTGGTCCATTTTTGTCTTTTGTAAAACTCTAAGTTTAGAAACAGAGCTCTAGAGGAGAGTTCGAGCATTTGGTGAGGGATCTTCGAAATCTGAGAACACAGGAAGAGAGAGCTCGTCGTGCCAAGCACTGTCAGTGAAATTTTTGCTCGATTTGGATCAATAAACAAGGAGTTATGCCCAATTGAAGTTCGGATTGTGTCAAAACTGCATCACTTTTGTTGATTTTGGGGTTTTCGGTGCCAATTGCAGCAGAATTGAGGAAATCACTTCAAAACTTCGTGGTTGCATTCACTGTCAGGAGGGCTACGACTGTCCAAAAAGTTTCAGATCATTTGAGTAACTGAGTAATTCAGGGCGGCCGCTGAAGCAGAGGGGGTCTGAAAAGCTCTTAATCTAGAGCAGCGACTTTAGAGAAGGAGATCTGGAGTTCTACAAACATTCAGGAGTCCCAACTTCACAGGGATGTTCAGCATCCTGTAGACTTCAAATACTGTGAGAAGATTTGAAATTCATCGAGCCAATTCTCTATTCTATGTCTGAATAGCTGTCTAGTTACTAGAAATTGCCATAATTCTCTTATTCAGAACTTTTCTGTTCATATCTCCGTGTCAGAATTTGATCTCAGGTTGAAACTTCGTCTGTGAGTTCAGTAGTACCTCATTTGCATGTAGGGGAAGTTTAGAGGTCTAAACCTTCATAGTGTTTCTCTCTTTGAGTGTCAAAGTTCACCGCTTAAGCCTATTACTACCAGTGAGATCTAAATTTCGCTTTTTGAGCATATCAGAGGATCCTACACTCCTGTGTGAGTGTTAATAGCTCCTGTTGTGACCTGAAAGCCAACCTCTTGAGTAAACAACCACAGCCAGAAGCCCGGCGCTTTCTTAGGTAGACGGATCACACTCCGACAACGTGCAGAGATCCCAGCAGGAGCCAACGACTGCTGGTAGACGGTTTACTGCCCAAGAGAAGGGGAAGGGACCGGCTTACAAGTTGGCAGCTGATATCGAAACTTCAACTGATCTCAAGAGCATCTTGGAGCAGAGAATACTTGATGCGCGAATCGAGTTTTCTCTTCGAGAAGTTCTTGGTATTACGAAGAGGGAGTTTCACGAGCTGATCATCGACATCATCAAGCGGAAGAGAGAGGTGATGTCCGAGCAAGTAGAAAGTCAGATGATAGATGTTATAAGAGCTTCTGTTAATGATGCAGAATTCGGGAAGGTGCATTTTCAGGAGGCTGATGATACAGAGTTCCAGCAAGAAGCGTTGGTTGCTGGTACCAATACTGCTGAATTCGATGATGATGAAGCTGGCGATGAGGGTCCAGCTACTGATAGTGACTTCAGGAAGAGACACTGGGCTCGTGCTACGACAGCTACACGAGTTCGTCTCGGAAGTCTTGAACCTGTTGCTGCGTTAGTTTATAACGGTTAAGAGATCAACATAATGTCAAGGGAGGTGTACGAGAGAGGTCAGTGGCCTATCGAATTGAACCATGGTTGGGTGCTACGAGCTGCAAACAACCAGAAGGGTGAGTTATACGGCGCTTGCCCCAATGTCAGAGTGAAGCTGGGTGATGTGGAGGTAGATCAGCACTTCTTCGTGCAGTCTTCTGCTTCTTATCTTGTAATTCTTGGTCAGCCTTATATCACCGCAGTTAGAATGGAGACCAAGGTGATGGATAATGGATCTCACTATGCTAGGATCCGTAGTCTAGATGATAGACGTTCTGTGCAGTTTTTGACCGTTCGTACGAACCACGAACGAAACAGACAGACTTTGAGAGATTCTCCTATCTGTAGGAGTAAGGGTTTTCAGAACCCACTCTTGTAGGCCGGGATACCAAGAGTGATGGATCTGCTACTACTATGATCCCGCTTGAGCAGCCTGTGGGATCACAGTAGGCTGACGAAGAGGTTGCTCAAGATTCTGAAAACTGCTACACTGTACATAGTTGGAAATCTGGTTTGATGACTTTCAGTTCTGATGATTGGAGTGAATTCATGCGAGTAGAGGATCTGACTGAGAAGAGTAGAAGGCAGATGGAGAGGTGTGCAGCAAATCTACGTTGTACAGGAGTTCTGGGTGAAGATGAGATGATTTCTCGTATTTACGAGGAGTTTGTAGGTGTACAGTCTTTTGTTCGTTGGCTGGATGATGTAGATAGGTTGATGGAGCAGATGGGAGGAAGGGTGGTGATCCCTATCCACTCTCGTAAGGTCTATGAGGAGATTGCCTCGTGCTTGCAATCTCGTCCTCATCCGAGACTGGAGAGTGGATGGAAGGATGCAATCTGCTGGTGTGGCTCTCGTGAAGAAGCAGAGGTTCACACCAAATACAAAACTGTAGCGAAGAAGGTGAAACCAGTGGCGACCCAGTTACCTGTTGATTCACGACAGCAGATGGAGTTAGCGGCCACTGAGTCTGTACTGAGAGATCCCAAACAAATAGGACACGAGTTTACTCAAGAGACACTCGAGCAACTCCAGATAGGAGGGGGTGGCTTCTTGACTGATTTGAGCAGATGATAGTTAGCCATGGTAAGGCATTTTCTTTCTCAGCTGAGGAGATTGGTTGTGTGGATCCTAGTGTGATAGCTCCGATGGTTATCTTCATTGTTCCTCATGTACCTTGGGACTTGAAGCCGATTCCAGTCCCTCGTGCCTTGCTACCGAAGGTTATTGAGTTACTGAAGGAGAGGATGCGAATAGGTATTCTTGAACCATCTGTGGCTCCGTACTCTAGCCGATGGTTCACAGTACCTAAGAAGACAGGAGCTTTACGCTTCATCCAAGACTTGCAGCCTGCCAACAACATCACGATTCGAAACGTGGGGACAGGACCTGTGGTTGATGAAGTAGCCGAGGCATTTGCTGGAAGATCTATCTATTCTATTGGAGATCTGTTTTCAGGTTACGATCAGTTTCAGCTTGCTTTGGAGAGTAGAGACTTGACTACCATGCGTACACCTTTGAGGTTGATGCGGATGTGTACTCTTCCTCAGGGTGCGACAAACTCAGTAGCTCATATGCAAAACGCGATGCATAAGGTGTTACGAGAGTTTGTACCTGAGGTTACTATCCCATTTCTTGATGATATCCCCATGAAAGGCTGTCCGGTGGAGGACAAGGACGAGACTATGACTGCTGATGGTTGCAGAAAGTTCGTTGCAGACCACATCCGAGATGTGGAGAAGATTTTGATGCGCTTGGAAGAGGTACATCTTACTCTGTCAGGTATCAAATCTCGTTTTGGAATGTCAGAGATTGTGGTGGTTGGTCACTTATGCGGTACTTTTGGAAGACGGCCGAACCCAGAAAAGGTAGATGCTATAGCAAGGATAGCAGACTGTACCAACATTACTGAGGTTCGACGATTCTTAGGAGCTTGTGTGTTCTTCCGTGTGAGTATTCCTCATTATGCACACATTGCCGAGCCTCTGTATGCACTTCTGAGAAAGGGGAAGAGGTTTACTTGGCGGCGAGAACATCACGAGACGATGGAGCAGCTGAAGGAGATTCTGAAGTCTCCACCTGTACTAAAGAGACTTAGCTACGAGAGCGGAAGACCTATCATACTGACTGTTGACACGAGTCCAAAGGCGATTGGATGGGCAGTCGGTCAAGAAGATGCAGAAGACGTGCGGTTTGTTTCAAGGTTTGGAGCTCGGATCTTAACAGATAGACAACGTAACTATCCTCAAGTGAAGCGTGAGTTATGGGGAGCTGTTACTGCTATGAAGGTAGACCGAGAGTTCTTGATAGGTGCACGTGTGATACTAGAAACAGACTGTTTGCCTTTGCTAGGTATGATAGAAAACTGTAATACTCCAGACATAGCAATGCTACGATGGATTGCTTATATCCGGAGTATGAACCCCGAGCTGAAACATATAGCAGGAAAAGATAATCCTGTTGCAGCCATGTTATCTAGGGCTCGTTATATAGATGAAGAAGAGATGATTACTGAAATCGAAGATGAAGAGAAGAGAGACGTTTGGTGCCAAGTTGGTCAGCAGACTTCAGACTTGGAACCACTGCCGTTCTACGAGGAGTTTTACACGGAAAAGTTCCGCGATATCGGATATTATCTGAGTTTATTATGCAGGTGAGAGGGTTGGAGTGATGCAGAGTTTAAAGAGATTAGAAGAAAAGCGTACGGTTACCTTCTACGTGAAGGTTATCTGTGGAAACGTCCGAAGAGAAGAGATGAGATGCTAGCTAGAGTGGTGGATGATCAACCGACGAAGCTGAATCTGCTGAAGGAGTTTCATGACACCTTGTGGGCTGGACACCGTGGAGTTTGGGCTACGTACACGAAGATGAAGGAGCGATACTGGTGGAAGGGTTTGTATCAAGACGTAGTGGATTTTGTTGGGTCGTGTCTGCACTGCCAGTTCTACTCTAAAGTCCGTTACAGAGATGGACTTGTACCTACCTACCCACCTAGTATTCATTTTTCGTGGGTCCTTGATCTTGTGATGATGCCGCCGGGACTATGGGGGATGCGCTATTTGGTGTTGGCTCGAGAAGATCTCTCCAACTATGTGGAGGGACGAGCACTGCGCACGAAGACTACAGAGAACATATGTAGATTCGTGCTTGAAGATATCATCTGTCGTTATGGATCTGTTGGAAGACTACGAGCAGATAGGGACGAGCTGAGAGGTGCAGAAGCGAAGGAGTTCTTTGCTCGTTATGGAGTAAAGCTTCGACTTACTACTGCCATGAATCCGGAAGGGATTGGTAAGAGTGAACGAGGACACCCTTTTTATTGTTCACGCTTTAGTGAAAGCATGTGATGGTAGACCTAGAGAATGGCCGAGACTACTTCCATTTGCTTTATGGGCTGATAGGACTACACACTGTACCACGACTGGGTATATGCCAGTTAAGCTTATGTTGGGGCAGAAGCCAATCATGCCTGCTGAGGAGGACTTTCCTACGTGGGCTACGCTACCGTGGGAAGATGGTATAGATCATACTTCACTCCTTGCTTTACGAACTAGGCAGTTGGAGCGAAGGGAGGAGGATCTTGCTGAGGCGCAAGAGAAACTGAAGGTGGCTCGAGTCAGAAACAAAGAGCGTTTCGACAAGACTCACCGACTACGACCAAAGTCAATACGTGTTGGTGATTGGGTTCTGGTGTATGATAGCACGCTGGAGAACCAACATTCCACACTCCGTAAGTTCTCGCGAAGATGGTTTGGACCTTATGTTGTGTTAGATGTTTATGAAAATGCCACTTATAGTTTACGAGAGCTAGATGGTACTCCTTTGAAACTATCTGTGGCTGGCAAACGAGTGAAGTTGTTCAAACAACGTGGAGGATCAGTAGATTTGTTCAACTTTCTGGAGTCTGAACAGAGGGTGACAAGGGATGAAGACGCCTCGGCTACTGAAGAGGTTGAGGGGGACGAGAGCGATGATGATGAAGAGCAGACAGAAGACAGAAGAGGTTGGCACATGCCGGAGGATGTGCAGGTTTGGAGGGGGTGGATGTCGTGATGTGAATCATTTTACATTGTAAATAATTCACCTCTCTGTCAAGCGTTAGTCTCTCTGAGTGAAATTAGGACCTCAGAGAAGTCGATACTGGAGGATGTTATATATTTTTGAGTCTTAGTAGGTTGATTATCATGTAGATGGAGTTAAGCTCATGGGTTGTAATTACGTGTCATCCATGCATGCTTCCTAGCGAGGTTAGGTTATCTTTCGAGATTACGCGTCGTTTTACATGTCTTCGCATGTAGTTTAGGGTCTATACTGGCACTTTAGGGGCTTGACGTGGTAGCCTATGTGCAAAATCAAGTCACCACGTGGTTTGGGACACAAAAGGACAGGGGAGTGAAGCTATGAACTCCCACTGGTCCAATTTTGTCTTTGTGTACTGCTAAACTTAGTAGTAGGGGTCTTAAGAGGAGTTCGAGCATTTAGTGAGGAAACTTCGAAATCTGAGAGCACAGGGAGATAGGGTTCGTCGTGCCAAGCACTGTCAACGAAATTTTTGATCGATTTGGAGCAATAAAGAAAGAGTTATGGCTGATTGAAGTTCGATTTGTGTCAGAATTGCAGCACTTCTGTTGATTTTGGGGTTTTCGGTGTCAATCGCAGTAGATTTGAGAAAATCGCTTCAAACCTTCACAGTCTCGTTCATTGGCAGCAGGGCTACGACTATCCCCAAATTTTCATGTCAATTGAAATTGTGAGTAATTCAGGGCGACCGCTGAAGCAAAGGGGGTCCGAAAAGCTCTCAATCTAGAGCATCAACTTCAGAGAGCGAGATCTGGAGTTCTGTGTACAATCAGGAGGTCCAACTTCACAGGAGTGTTCAGCAAGCTGTTTACTGCAAATCGTGTAAGAATCTTTGAAAGTGATCGAGCCAATTCTCTGTTCTAGGTCGAAATAGCTGTCTGGGTATCAGAAATTGCCGTAATTTCTCTGCTCAGAACGTTTCTTCTCATATCTCGACACTCTGATTTGATCTCAAGCTGAAATGTAACAACCCAGAGAAACACAAAGTATCGGAAATAGTAAATAAAGGATCGTTCCCACGAAGATACAGTTAACAATTACACAAAACACAGTACTACAACGTCACAATGATAATTCAGATAGTTTTCTGTTATTCTCACGGAATGGAATAATATCCGGATGAGAGTTTAAGTCTGATAAGAAATCAAACCCAAGTACAAACCTGATAAATCGAATACAAACAACAATGAAATAGTTCTTTGATCAGGGACCCTTCCGACAAACATACAAAAGATTGAGAAGATAGATATGAATGAATGAATAAGATAAAATACTACTGAAATGTTACTAGTCTTCTTCTGAAAAGACAGAAGAATACTGATTTCACATCAAGGTTCCAAGAATAAGTCCCTACTCTTCCTAAGGAATGTTCTTCCAACTAAATCCTCATGCTTAAGAATCCCACTTATTTGAAGAAGCCAAACTTAAGATGAAGCCACCATCATCCAAACTCTCCTTACAATTTAACTTATGCTCTTCCACTTCACAGTAACTAATTTGTTCTCAGATCTTCATTTAGAAACTCTTCACGAAGATTACAGTCCAACTTCGGCCGAAGGTTCTTCAAAGTTCCTACACCGAAGTCTCTTCTTTCAAGTCTAAGGGCGAAGATCTTCGTCAATCAGAAAATTACACCTGCGACAGTAAACTCCGAATATTCGGAGGAAAATATCTTCGTCCAAAACATTCACGACATCGCTCCGCACTTTTGGGAAATAGAAATAAATTAATAAAGAACTGAAAACATGGAAAAGGCACAAGGACTGTGGATCGCGCTGCTTATATACTACTTCGTCCTAACCTAACTGTTTTTTCTAATTGCGCTAACTGTCTAACTTCCTAAGAAGGCGGAAGACCTTCGCTACGCTACGATCATCTTCATCTTCACAGTACAAAATTCCTAAGCCTAACTGTGCTCTAAACTCTTCTAACTGAACTTCCACGTTCGCTCGCATCTCGCCAATCTCCCTATCTACTTTCTGTCTAAGTCGAGAAAGGCGTGCTTTCACACCGTCGGGGTTGGTCTCTGCTTGCACTACCTCCGCCTTTAACGCCCGAAGAAGACCAAGCTCGTCCACATCCAGTCCCGAAGTCACGTACGCGGACAACACAGGCATCAACTTCTTCCGAAGATCTTCGGAGTCTGCCACCTTCGTCTTCAAATCTTCGTTCTCCTTCGTAAGTTCTGCAACCGTAGTCTGGAACTCACCTCGACTTCGCTGCAACTCAGCTACCTGGTCAGATAACTCCTTTATGCGATCGGCGAAGCTCTTCGTCGACACCTTCAACTCTTCATCCTTACTGATCAAAGCAGTCTTGGATTCTTCGCATTGGCGCCGAAGATCTTCTAGCTCCTTCTCCGACTCCAACCTCATCTTCGTTGCGTTCCGGGCCTCTTCACGAAGATTGTTCTTCTCTTGCTGCCAAGTCCCCCTACTAAAATGCAACTCCGCCAACATCTCTGGAAATGTCACCTTCCGCTGCACTTCCTTCTCGTAATCCTCCTTGTTGTCTTCAAGAAGTCGGAGGATCGGGACAACTACCTCTTCGCCATAAAGCATTGCTTTCCTGAACAAGTCCACATTACCTAAGGCAGATCCCCCCGAAGTACCTTCGCCGCAGACAGCTTCGCCTTCAATCTTTGCTCCTGAGCTGCTTAAGTCCACTGTTTCCCTCTTAGTGCTCTTTACTTTCTTTCGAGCCTTCGGTTTCTCCATTGGCGAAGTCGGAAGAGGCTTCTTCCTCTTGCTACGTCGGTTTTCTTCTTCTTCGATTGTTGTTTGAACAGTCGCTGCCGGCTGCGCCTCTTGAGTATCTTCGGCTGTTGTCTTCGGTGAAGATCCCAGTTGCTGAACCTCTTCGGCTTGTCCCTCTTCGACTTCACGAACGGGTGATGAAAAATCTTGTTCTTCATCTTCGCCGAAGCCTAACTGCTTAGCTTCATTCTCCTTCAGCCACCCCATACCAAAGTAGAAAATACTGACGAAGCCTCCCATATACACATAGTCGTGCTTCTTAAATAGGCGCTGGACTTCGTCGTGGAATATCTTCGCCCAGTAAGCTCGTCTTCCGGCGAAGAGCTGTTCGAAGAAGCATACCTTCCAAGTCGACAAGTAAGTTGTCCTTCGGGGACTCAAAATCAGCATGATGGCCTCCGCAATCTTCCTCTTCACGGGATCTCTGTACTCAGACAACTTGTACCCATTCGTTGGGTGCATCGGACGCTCAAAGAGCTCCTCGTAGTTCTGGTCCTCCTTGACCAAGTGCTTCATTGACGCATTGTCGAAGAGCATGTCGCCCTTCGTCCCAGCTTCATCCAGCAGAACCTTCTCCCAGTTCTCGACAGTCTAGTTGCCCGGTCGCGCATATAGTTCTGTGCCTGCGTGGTCTTCACACATCCGAATCTGGCTAATGAATTTCCAGACACCTTCGTCCAGCCTCCCAGGGTTAGGAAGCTAAGACCTATCTCCTTCAGCTTCGGCCGAAGATGCACTAACTCCTCTTGGTCTAACTCAAAGGCTCTAATCCGCGGTAACTTCGTCGCGATAGACATCGTGGTCAGACAAAGCTTGCTAGCTGGCTGAGATGAACTTCGTCTAAAACTGCTAGTCTTCGCTCAAGTTGGCCTTCGCCCAAACTGATTATCTTCGCTCAAGTTGATCGTCCGCAATTGGAGGGTAGGCTGAGCGCTAAGAGTGAATGTGAGAAATGAGCAAATTTTCCTAGTATATAGGTCGGTTCAAACTCTCACACGTGCCGAAGTCGCCTCTGATTGCTTGTCTCCGATCTGACAAGGGTATGCGCACTGTTGTCTTCGCCCACACCGCTTATCGTTCCTGTCCCTTTCTGGATAGGTAGTTCGTCTTCGCTCGGACTATTCGTGAAGAGAGTGTACTGACGATATACATTCTCTGGTCTTTCCTGGAAAGGTCTTCTTCCGAAGATCTTCGTTGAAAGTTATTCTCTTCTTCCGAAGTCTCTTCTTTACTAAACTAAGCTATTCTTCTTCTATCTTCATTATTTCTTCTACATACTTCTACATTTCTAGCTTATTCTATCAAAAATTGAAAAAGTAGGCTCTACATGAAACTTTGTGTGTATGGTCAGTAGGGCCTCATTTACATGTAGGAGGGGTTCTGAAGTCTGAACCATCGTATGTTTCTGATTCTAGACCGTTAAAGTTCGATGTCTGACCTTATTACTGCTAATCTGATCTGATCTTCACTTCCTGAACATACTGGAGGGTCCATTCGACCTGAGTGAGTGTTTATACTGTTCCCTTTTGATCTGAAGCCTACCTCTGTATAGTAAGAAGCCATAGCCTGAAGTCCAACGCTTCCCTAAGTAGACTAAACACAACCTTCAAGATCTATCACAGCCAAAAGGTTCCGTCCTTTCTAGGAAAACTCTCAACTCGACAACGCTTGGTGCAAAGATATTTTGAGGTGTTGTCCATATCAGCCGTTAGAGAATATCAGCAAGCATTATCATCCGATATTTCGCTGCTGAGGGCATAGGATCTCACGATTGTTGACACCATTCACTTGGTTATAGATGAGTGGTCATGTTAGGATCACACGCGTGTTGGAAGAAGTCAACGTTTTCATGATCCGAGATCTAGTATGTTTGAGAGATGTATCAAGTGGATTCTCTAGCGTACATCTTGGAGAATGTTCCTTTGTTGGGTGATGCTCATACACAGATGATGACGAGTATGCACCAAGTGCGGTCTTGGGTTGGACTGGTAGTGCTGTTAGATGTAGCGAGAGTGAGATCTCGTGCACATCCTCTGGGGTTGTGTTGGACAAACTTGTTAATGAGAGATGCTTAAGCACGCACATGATGGAGTGAGACGACCAACGCACCTTACAGTTGATGACGTCTTGGATGCAAGACGATGATCTCAAGTAGTGAGAGCCGTCGATAGATCATCCATGGTAGTGATGAACCTAGTGAGACGACCCATGACAATGTTGCCTACTTTGATGAGCTCCAGTGTCACATGCTTACAAAGATGGAGGACCTTGGCTTGTGTGGGATGCTCAGTTACGACAGTTGGTGGAGCTCAATGCCGATGAGAGAGAATGAGCGATGGGTTTCTCTACGAGTACGATGATAGTAGCTTCGATGTTGGAGATTTCACGTCGTCAAGTGTTGCGTCAAGCAATGGACTTGAATTGCTTGACATGGATTGTTAGCCTTGGATTCATTGAGCAACGTTAGATGTGATCGACGAGTGTTATTGTTGGGACACTTCTGAGCTCTTTGCCTACCGAAATATCATGTTGCACGTGGATCTGTACAATGAAAACTAGTAACAAAAGGATTTTTTCTCCATTGAGTACGTAGTTGTAAAGGAAGCTACCATGTAGCTTATCAAGCTGGGCAGGAGCTAAACTTGGGGCTATGCTTGACAAGCTGCCCCTTAGCTTGGATTGAAATATCACCCTGAAGGGGATGAAAAGATCCAGAATGCATAGCACGCCGAGAAGAACGACTTCATACTTTCGGTTTTGAGAAAAAGTGTTCTAGGTAATAGTTAGTACAAGTCTTAAATTATAAAAAGTGCGATAGAGGGAAATCTGTCGATTCTGGCGCGTGACTTGAATTCATGATTTGACAATGTGAGTGCGTAGGTGTTTGTGAGTACTATAGTTTTGACTCCTCATTCACTAAAAATAGAGTTGTAGAGAGAAGTTAGTGTAGGAAAAGCTAGTAAAGAATGTACATAAATTTTTCCTTTTGGACAAAAACAGAGACCATCCTAGTTATAAGGCGCCCATCTAGGAGGAAAGTGGTCTTAGGATTAATTCCTCTTGGCATGTGTTTCCTATTCCGGCATGTTGACCTCCTAGAAAGGAGTCTATGTTGGATATGCAGCCACGTCCTGCATATCTAGGGGCGGGAGATCAGTATCTCCCTTAATCGTGGGCTTCCTGACCTAAGCCTCCGCATGCCATCTTGAATATACCATAGGAGATACATGGTGCGCATATGGGGGGTTGTAAGCCCTGTGGGGTGGTCTCATAAGTGTTGGGGCTTCGGCCTACATTGGATGGCTTGTGAGTATATTCAAGGTGGCATCAAAATGACATCGAGAGTCAGGAAACTTTTATTAGTCAAGGGCTCATGGCAAAAGGGCCTGCTTGACTGTTATGTAAATTATAATAAGGGCTTAGCTTAGCAGGGGGCTGTTTACCTGATAAGTAGGTCTGCTTATAAGGACCCTAGCTTAGCAGGGGTGTTAGGGTTTGCAGAAAAGAGAGGACTTCGCGTGAGGAGGGTATTATACATTTTGCTCAAGAGGAAGCCGTCCGGACGCGCAGGAGGAGCCAGAGACTGAGATGATCAATTTTCTAAAAGATTTTCAGTTGGAAGGTGACCGCAGAGAGAGAGATTTTTGACAACTGAAGACTTTGATGGTGGAGTCGATACTAAAATAAAGTTTATTGAGTCTTGAAAGGTCTATATGTGTATATCTGAGTGTTTGATTTGTATTCGTGGACGCAAGAGACAAAATTTTGAGTTCTCATAGTCTAATCTGTTTTCTTTTGATCGTTCTCATTGATCAATCACATTCAAGAGGTCCGCCCTCCCCAAGAAAGACTCTCATCACGACACCGGGTTGGTGAAAGCAAAGACTGGAGGCGAGGCGTGTAGAGTTCGTCATCCTTGGACATCATGAGATGCAGTAGGAGAGAGTGTGGAGCTTGCAGTTAGGACTGCAAGAGTTTTTCGCACAGTGGAGATTGTTGGTGGTGAATAAAAGGAAACTGCTCCAAAGACCGCAAGATAGCAGTCTATGATTTCATCTTCTACCTCTAGCATGGTGATAGAGGATACTTGAGAACTAGAGATTAGACCCAAGCTTACAAGAGAGGAGAGACGACAAGTTCAAAGATTCTTGAAGAGCTACATGAATTGCAGTATGATGGATTTCGATACCTTGAAGAGATCAGATATACGGATCGACTTGACTAGTGACACGTTAATCTTTCGACATCCTTACAAGTACAGTGATATGAAGAGAGTCTTGATCCACAGTAGGACTGAAGACTTGTTGGAGGTTGGGTTGGTGGAGATGTCGCATGTAGAATACGCATTTGTCACAATTATGTCAGCAAAGAAAGATATGTATGACAACTACATGGATAGACGGATGTGTGAAGACTATCGTCTTATCAATCGATAGACGAAGTCTGATAAGTATGCCATGTCGACACCTGAGGAGATCTTTGATGTATTGAGACATGAGAAGGTCTTCAGTATTTTGGATCTTCGAGCAAGGTATCATCAGTTGCCGATGAGAGAAGAAGATAAGTCCAAGATGACATTCTGAGAAATTGACTCTCACGGTATCGTGTCGGATTGTGCGTGAAGGATGTCCAAGAAAACACGAGGTTCCTGGCTGTGGAGATATTGTGTGCTGAAACAGAGACAAGACAGAGAAAAACAACCACGAAAACGAACGCTGCGATATATACACTCCAAATGTATGTACACTACCGGTTCTTTCTCCTAAGAGCACAGAATTGAGAACCAGACCAGAGCAGTCTGTAACATGCTTCAAAAGCCTCTGAAACAACCCTTGAATCACAACCCTGGCCCAAAACCACCGAAGCGTAGCTCAAAGCAAGAGAAACTTCCTTTTGCTAACAAACAGAGCCACAGCAGTATCACGCGATCCAAATCCAAGTCCAAACCACATCCATGTATAAGCTCTTAGCTAAAGCTAGCTACCACAAGCTGTATACAGCCACCAGAACTCTAACGAACTCAAAAGAGCAAAACTCGTAGCG
This sequence comes from Asterella californica, assembly GCA_036924285.1. NCBI lineage: Eukaryota > Viridiplantae > Streptophyta > Marchantiopsida > Marchantiales > Aytoniaceae > Asterella > Asterella californica. Next base: position 25,328,846 of record JAYKYS010000006.1, on the reverse strand, counting down.
AAGAAACAAAAAAAAACTTATCTGTGGATTTCCTCCTTTCGCTGAACGGACTTCAGATGTCGATAGGGTCTCCTCCGCTGACTCCATTAACCCAAGAAACCTTTAGATCCAACTCCCAACAGCCGAGATATTGCCGATTTTCTGTCGCAAGTGACGAACCTTCAAAAATTCCTCCATGCGGCTTAAAACTGCACACACCGCACAAACGGATCGTCTAAATTGATATCCGTCTTCCCTGGCAGATAGATTTAGCTACCTTGAACCCAACAAGACTCCAAACAAGTCGTTTGGAGTTCCCCTTGCAAGACCACGCAAGAAATTTGGTCGCAGGTTGCAAAAAACTGACATAAATCAGCTCCCTACGGCTCAAACTTGCTCACCACACCCAAACCAACAATCCAATTCACGTACAGTCTTCTCCTATGCGTACATGAAGACTCCCTGATCGCGTAGGCACCAAGAACGAAGAGCTTGGCTCACCGATCGCGAAGAACAATCCAATCTCAGGTTGTAGACGATGAAAAACCTGACGCAAGCGCTTCCCTGCGAGCCAATATCACTCAGAACTCCCAAATCGCCCGATGAAACTTCGTATCATCTTCATTTTCCTGAAGAACGCGTTGTTCTGATCCCGATGGATCCAAGGACGGCAAGTTTGGACTCCGGAACGGTCCGAACGGTCCAACTCTCCTTTACAGATAACTGAAAAAATCCCAACTCTCCTTCTTGTGTCTCAATTTCTCTCAGAACACAACCCTCGATCCGTCTCTTCACAAACCGTCTTAACCTGTGCGTAGCTTGCACAGATCTGAACCCGATGACACCTTGCGCGCATGTATTGGACTTCCCAATTCTCCAAAACGTCCATCGACAGGTCGCAGAAACAAGCAAGCCTATTAAGCAGCCCCCTTGCGTCACTCTCTGTACGTACAAAGTTCTCTCAATAATGAGGAAGCAGACCCCTTGCGTCTTTAATATAACGCCTGGGGTTGTAAATACCCAGTCAGCAAGTAAACTAAGACCTAGCTTGATTTTGCCTTCTTTCGAGTCGCATAACGTCTTCACTAGATGTCCAAACGAAGTAAACAAGATGCCCGTGGAAAGGTGACAACGAGCTCTACCCATCTATGTGATGAAAGTGAAGATCCAAAGTTGCGCCAAAAGCCCGTAAGCTGGAGCCTAGCTTGTTTTCTCCATCTTTCGAGTCTTGTAACTTTTCCACTAGGTGTCCAAACGAAGTAGATGAAGTGCCTATGGAAAGCTGACAAGGAGCTCTATCCACTAATGCGATAAAAGCGAAGATCTGAAGTTGTGCCAAAAACTCGTAAGCTGGGGCCTAGCTTGTTTTCTCCATCTTTGGAGTCCTGTAACTTCTCCACTATATGAAGTGCATATGGAACGTTGACAAGGAGCTCTACCCATCTATGCGATGAAAATGGAGATCCGAAATGATGCCAAAAGCCCGTAAGCTAGGGCCTAGCTTGTCTTTCTCATGAGTGTCTTTGGAGCGATAAGCATCGAAGTCTGAATTTCAAATAAGAGCCGGTCCACGACACGACATCCACCCCCTCTGAACTTGTGCATCCTCCGATATGCACCAGAGATACCAACCAAGGAGTGAATCGACTTATCGTCCTACTTCCCATCGTAACCAACCTCACCTTCAAGGTCTTCTGCCTAATCCTCATCCTCAAACTGAAACTCCGTCAAGATATCTGCTAGATCGACCTCCTCATCTCTCTTTTTGAAAATCTTGACACGTTTACCTGCCACTGGTACCTTCAAGCTCGTTCCATCCAACTCTTGCAAGGCATAAGTTGCATTGTCATGAACCTTCTTCACCACATACGGACCAAATCATCTTCTGGAAAACTTCCAGAGTGCACTATGCTGGTTGTCTAGACTGTTGTCATAGACTAACACCCAATCACTTTCTTTGATTTCCCTGGGTCTCAAACGATGTCGCTGATCAAATCTGACCTTGTTCTTCAACCGTGCTTCTCGCAGCCTATCCAAAGCAGTTTGGATATCCTCTGGTCTTCACTCTAACTGCCTAATTCGAATAGCAAGAAGCTCTTCCCTAGTCAAATTGTCCTCCCAAGGTAACACACTCCATGTCAGAACGTGTTCTTCAATCGGCATGATAGGTTTCTGACCTGTGATGAGTTTCACCGGCATGTAACCTGTCACCGAGCTATGTGTCATTCGATCTACCTATAACACAAATGATAAGAGTCGAGGTCACTCGCGTATCCTTCCGTTGCAGACCTTCACCAAAGCCTTCACAATGGGTGGATGACCACGTTCACTCTTGGCATTCCCTTCGGGGTTGTAAGTAGTTGTCAGTGACAACCTCACCCCACATCTTGCAAAGAACTCACGGGCCTCATGTGCATCTAACTCTCTCCGATCTGCAGTGATCTTTCCCACACATCCATATCGACAAACAACCTCTTCCAAGAGAAATCTACATACTCCTTCAGTTGTCTTTGTCCAAAGCGTCCTACCCTCGACTTGATTTGAAAGATCTTCTCTAGCAAGTACCAAGTATCTCATCTGTCACAATCCAACTGACATAATCACCAAGTCTACCATCCACTTGAAGTGGATTGCCAACGGATAAGTCGGGTGTAATCCGTCACGATGTCGGATGTTCGAATACATCTGACATGTCAAACAAGACCCCACAAAAGATACAACATGTTTTTTCACCAATACCGCTCTTTCATCTTTGTAAAAGTGACCCAAATCCCTCGATGTCCAGCCCAAAGACTCTCATGGAACGCCTTGAGCAACTTTTGCTGATCTTCCTTGTTGCAAATCACCCGTAGCGGTACCCCACCTTTCTGCTTTGGTCGCTTCCAAAGAAACCCATCCTGCAACATGAAGTTGTAGGTCTTCCTTTGAACTCTCCGAAACCTCTCATCCGTCCAACCTGTCTGCTTAACCATCGTACTAAGGTACCTTCCGATATCAAGCAAATCACCATCATACAACCCTTCAACAAACAACTCATCTTCCCTTCTTGTCTGTGCAATCGAATAGAACTCTGTACCCACGTCGTCAATGTCTTCTACCATCTTATCCTCTCCATCATATTGAGCCCGAGATAACATATCCGCCATCAGATGATCCTTCCCTGGTAGCTCCCTGTGGTAAGGTACACATCCTAACCAGCCCTAAAGGTGTCCTCATTATCGTGAAGCTTTTGCTCTCCTCCGCTAGTTGAAACTGATCATACCCTGAGTAAAGATCTCCCATTGAGTAAATTGCTCTTCCTGCAAATGCTTCAGCAAACTCATCCACAATCGGTCCCACCCCAGCATTTCTGATTGTTACTGCGTTCACCGGTTGCATGTCTTGGATGAACCGCAGCGACCCATTCTTCTTAGGCACTGTAAACCATCTGCTCGAATACGGTGCAAACGATGGCTCCAAGATCTTCATCCGCATCTTCTCCTTCAGCAACTCCACTAGTTTGGACAAGTGAGCCCGCGGTACTAGAATTGGTCTCAGGTTCCATGACACACGCGATATCGTGAAGATAACCATTGGGGTAACAACATACGGGTCTACACACCCAATCTCATGTGGCTCAAAGACAAATGTTTTCTCATGTCGTGAAAACATCTCCTTGAAGCACATCCTCTCTTCTGATAGAAGAGACCCATCAGATCCAATCTTCAGCTCTTCAAGGGTCTTCTCCGTGAACTTGTGTCCTATCATTGCAGGATCTCTCAAACTCTTCTCCCTTGAAGCTCGATCCATCTGTTGGTTAGTGTCCTCCGGGAAGCAACTGGCTTTATCTTCTTATCCACTGTCTTGTACCTTGTCTCAACTTGAACCTCCGGTGCACGGAATGATTCGATCATCGAATAGACCTCCTTTGAATGAATCTGCACAACCTTATCCATATCCTCCCATCCAATAGACATGATCACTCGTAAAGGATCCTCCAACCCATCCTCTTCATAAACACTAGAAATTCATTCATCCCCTACTAGCTCACCCAGCTCTTTCAACATCAACTCAACAACACGCAAATGTTTTTGTTCTTTTCTTCTCAGCTCTTCTACCTTCTTGTAGATAGCAATCCCACACTCTGAAAACCCAACAAATCTTGTACAAACGGCACTATCTCCAGCAAGCGAGAGTACCTTCTCCTGCGCACCACCACAATCCCGCTCTATAGTGGTACTCAACGAAAATCCTTGAACTTTCACTCACCCTTGGAAGTGGTTTCTCCCTCAGACGATCTCGATTGCGCTCGTGGTTGGACGATACAGTCAAGAATTGTATCGCTCTCGTCCCATCTTGACTTCGGATCCTAGCATAAGCAGATCCGTCGTCCAGTACCTTTGTCTCCATCCGAGTTGCTATGATGAAAGATTGACCAAGAATGAGCGAGTATGATGTTGCTTCCTGGACAAAGAAGTTTTGCTCGATAGCAACATCACCTACGCGCACTCTGATGTCTGGACAAGCTCCATACAAGTCTCCTCTTGTGTTGTTGGCTGCTCTTATGACCCACCCATGTTCTATGTCGATCGGTCACTTCTTCCTCTTGTACAGCTCCTTCGACATGATGTTGATTTCTGATCCACGATCGATCAAAGCAACCACCGACTCATCCAAGTCTTCGATTCTCACCAACGTCTCCGTTGTAGCTCGAGCCCAATGACTGTGGCTGTAATGACTTGAACTCTACTTCCCATCCTCCTCTTCATCCTCAAAATGCACCCTGCGTCTTCAATCTCTTTCTTCCTCTGAAGAATAAACACTGCACTTTGCAAGCTCTCTCTCCTCATCCACAGACATCCTAGTATCCAAGGCATGCGATAAACCAGTCTCACCCATAATTTGTCGCTTCCGTTTGATGACATCGATGAGGACATCATGAAACTCACGCTTAGCAATGCCTAACACTTTCCTCAAGGTAAACTCCACCTTCGCATTTAGAATGCGATCTTCCAAGACTCTCTTCAAGTCTATTGAAGCCTCGATGTCCGACTGTCGTTTGTATGCAGCCGGCTTACCCTTCTCCTTCTGAAACTCCTTTGCTCTTACTTTCGATGGAGAAGGAACATCATCCATCGGTAGATCTTGAGCTCTTGCATCTTGAAGCTCTTGACGAACCTTCTCTCCTCGAGTCTGACTCTCCTCGATAAACATATTTGTTGCTCCTAAAATCAATATTGATCTTAAGCAGTATGTGAACACTCTCGTGTTCGACCCCTAGAAATAATTCACGAACATGAGCAAAGAGTTCTACACTAGAACTCTTTGGACATCATTGGTGCTTTTGGACACAAACTTGCAGTTGTCATGAAAGATGGCATTAACATCTAACAGGATATTATACGCAAACAACAGCAGACAGTTCTCATAGTGTGGCACGACTTTAGTGCAAATTTGAGTTAACAAATCAAGATAAAGTCATTTTCTATCAAGAGCTTGATGCAAAGAAAGAATTGTCTTTCGCATTGACATGGATGATTCTTTCGCTGATGCATAATCTAGCGACTTTGGGTCATGGGAACGGTGTGTTTATAGAAGTCACTTTTAACACAAAAAGCTAGTATATTTACTTACACTTTTTACATAAAAAGAACTAGTATATTCTAGCTGTAGTGTCATTGCAATAAGCATCAAATATTAAACATATTAGACTAGTTATTTATAGTATGAACCAATAATTCAAGGTCTTTTCCTCGTTGGATTCGCTTCTTTTTCCCTCTTCCTTTTTCCTTTTCCTTTTTGGAAGATCATAATAAAAAAAGTATCTTTCTCTCAGACAAAGACGTTATTTCGGAAAGAGAGCCACACTCTTGAGTTTATAGTTCTATATTCAGTGTCTCACGAGTGTGCATCCAGTTGATCTTCACGTGTTTGCATGCAAGTGAATCTTGATATCTTATTTTTAGAAGTTTATAATTGAACTTCTATTGTTGAATTTCCTCTTGCTCCGGTCTTCCTTCTCTTTATTGCACATGAGTACTTTTCTTACACTAGTTTCTTGTTATTTTGCATATCATCCTCTGGAGTGGATTGTAACCAATAGCAGAGCTAACTTTCACCACAAATCTCCCGCTTGTCCTCTTCTGGGTTGTTCTTCGCTTGGGATTCATATCATTCTACTTCTTTAACGTTATGATTGAGTGCCTTGATCCCGATCTGCTCGGCTTTCGCAGGTGACTTTCAGTCAGAAGGTGCCAAGGCTTGGGAAAAGGATGGTGCTACCATTCCAGCAAGCTCAAGAAAATGAGGGACAGTTGATCAATCAGCTCATTCTTTGAAACATGGACGAGAAAAATAAGATCGTAGCATTTCTCGCATTGCAGCTTATGTATCCTCCTAGAAACTGAGGGCAGTTTCTTTCCTTTTTCCTTTTGTTTCTCCACAGACCTTTTCCTTATTACGGGCACCATTTACGTTTTGACTTTTCATGTACCCTACGTTATAGACAGAGCTTCCTCGTACGGTCTCTATATGATCCATTCTTCATTTTCAGCTTTGAGGAGGTAACAGACTGAATATAATTTGAACTATTTACGTTCATTGCGGATGAGAAAAGTGAAACCAAACTTCTCTCCTGTTGCATGTAATTCTATGGAAAGAAGAAGGGCAAGAGGTTGTCGTGTTGCCACACGACATGAAATGATTCTTTTGCGGTTGATAAAGAGCGAGTAGTGCTGCACTGACTCTCTCGAGAACAGATATCAACTTTACCTGTTAAACAATGCTACTCAAGCGAACACAATATTAGCTCTCTCTGAGCATTGAGCCTGCATATGGTGTCGTTCATCGATACTATGGCGATTGGCCTGTGAAACAGGTTAGTAATATGTCCTCCTAGAAGGTGATTTCTTAACCCATGTAACGACTACACACCATATTCATTTGATTCCTCATCATGGTTAGAACTGACTGTACAGTATGAACGTAAAGTACAACAACTAGTTTAGACTATTTGGGCTCATGCCCTTTCGCAGGCTTTGCCTGCCCTTGTACCAAAGTATAAGTACCTGGTCTTTGGGCCTCCTATCTCATTATTCATTTCAGTAAACAAGCTTACTCATACTTGGTCTCTCACATTGATCCTCTCTCTCCTTTTCCTATATAGTATCAGAGCTACGGGTTGTTATTTTCCCAGCACAATAACGTAGGCTTCAGGTAGACCCTAGGCACAGGTGAAGGAGCAATCAGGGGACGCCTTGATTGCTAAAGCGTGAAAGACGCTTCTCGCTTAGACGATCACAGCGCTCAATAGAACCTCAGTAGTTCAGCGATAAATCTGCGACGACGAACACGTTCAGCACTAAAGGCTGGGCAAAGTTCGATGGGACGTACTTCACGTACTGGAAACACAAGATGAAACTCCAGTTAGACGCTGAAGGCGTTCTCGGAATTGTCGATGGTAGTGAACCTCGACCAGTAGCCACTGCCGCTAACCCCCTACCTGCCACCGGACCAGGTAGCATTGCGGAGTGAGATCGTCAGAGCAAGAATGCTTTGACGGCAATAAATCAGTGTTGCGAGAACACTGTTATCGGTCACATTATTTCTTGCCGCTCGGCAACAGAAGCGTAGAACACATTGACTTCTAACTTGTCGCGCAAGACACAGTCACCCAGATGCACTTGAAAGAAAAGCTGCGAACTCTCAAGATGAAGGCGAACGACTCAGTCACATCGCATGTAAACACTTTCAAGTCGATTGTCGAGCAGCTGGCGTCCGCAGGCGTACAAGTAGGCGCACAAGAGCAGCTGCTCACACTCATGGGTAGCATGCCTGACAGCTACCAAATGTTCCTACAAGTGATGAGATGCAACACCAACTTGACGTTGCAAGATCTCATCTCGTTTCTTCTCACTGAAGAAACTTTTCGTCGAAGAATGCAGCATGAACCTTCGACCGCATTGTTTGCAGGAAAGAGGCAACCACCCAAGCAAGGCAAGAACGGCAACCGTTCTAAGAAGCGGACACCAGATTCCAACATTCAGTGTTTCGGGTGCAATTTAACTGGACATCGTGTCCAGAATTGTCCAAATCAAGCCTCAAGCAGCAGCGCTCCGCCCAATCAACCTCAGCAAGGCGGAAATCATAAGAACCGCAACCAGAAGAATCGCCAGCGCAACAACAACAACACTAGGCGAGTACTGATGACCCAGCTCTACACGAATTTGCACCTCGAACTGTGGACCGTCATTGGTACGTTGACACCGACGCTACCCACCACATGGCATTCGACCGCGACCAATTTTGGAAGTACACTGAACGAGAAAGTGCTCTTCAAGATCAAATTCTCTTAGGAGATGACACTACAGTTCAAATTGAAGGTCACGGCGATGTTGAAGTTAAACTTCTTAACGACGAAAACGTCTTAATTAAGGATGTCTTGCACGTCCCTGCACTACGGAAGAACTTGTTTTCAGCTCGAATGTTTGACTCCAAGGGTGGGTGCTGCATTATCGGTAATGGTACTTGCCATCTAGAGGACAAGAACAGACGTCCAATTGCCCCATGCCCGCTAAGCAATGATCTCTACTTGCTAGGCTCGTCTGTAATTCCCGTGCACACTATGTCACTCCCGCAAGCACACCATGCCCAGCTGAAGACAGAGCACTCCCAATCCCTGCTTCCAACAATGCCCCTAAAACGTCCTCTCGGAAAAGACTGAGGGGTCCTGGAGACGGCCGTGGTGGCAGATCGACCAACCGTGGTCGACTACGGCTGATCCTCCCCTTGCACCCCTTCGCACAGTCACAGTCCGCAAACACATTTCTCCTTGAAAACACATTTCCCGCACTCTTTCTGGCACCGAATTCTGAGGGAGGCACGGATCGCCACGAGGGCGATCCGTGGCCCCAAGACCAGTGCGCCTACCTCGACCCTGCACGGAATCCTAACCGGCGCGCCCCCCATGGAGGGGCGACGTCCCTATAATCAAGGAGGGCACGGATCGCCACCAGGGCGATCCGTGCCTCGAGGCAAACGGCACGTCCCCCTATGGGGACGCGCCCCGTCATGACGAGCCAAGGGACACGACCAGCCAAGGAGCGCGGTCCCACATATGGGGCCACGCCCCCTTAACTTCCCGGGGCGGTCCCCAAGGCTGGGACACGAACCCCGGGAGTATTAACTCCCCGGGCCCGCCTCCCATCTCGCCCTTCTCGGAGGGACGGCGGCGGCGGCTGCCAACCCCCCGTTTTTCGGAGGAGCTCCCAGCTCCTCGGAGCTGGGAAGCTCCTCCAACGAGGGAGTCAACCCGCGCGGGATTGACTCCTCTCGCAAGGGAGGGACAACTCCGTCGGGAGTCAACCTGCACGGGGTTGACTCCCGTCGAAGGGGAGGGACTGAAAGTCCCTCCCCCACAGGAGGAACAGTTCTCTCCCACGGAGAACTCTCCATGGAAGTACTCCTCCACAGGAATATTTTCTCCGGCACTATTTCCTCCGGTATTATTCCGTTAGAAACAAATCTTTCTTTTCTTGCAGGCCCTTCAGTAGAAATTTCCGACTCTACAGTAGGCACTCTGCTTTCAGCCCGCCACACACATGGTGATGACTCATCCACTCCTACATGTCTTGCATCTACACCTTACATAGTCGATGAGTCTAACACACCTATTTCCACTCTCTACCGATCTGTCACCCGTCCGCGCTTTGCCTATCTTACATTTGCCACTCCTACCGCCGACCTCTGGCACAGGCGGCTTGGCCACATCAGTCTTACCCGGCTTGACCAACTCCGTCGCCATCAATCTGTTATTGGTCTAAATCTGCCCACTATACACAATTTCACTTGCCCCCCGTGCTTGCATGACAAGCAAGCCCGCACAAAATTTCCACGTGCCGTCACTACCCGCGCCACCGAAATTCTCGAAATTGTCCACTCTGACATCAGCGGCCGCATTTCCCCTTGCACTTTTTCCGGCTATGAGTACTTCATGACCATGACCGACGACTACTCCCGTTATACGTTGTTTGTTTACTGCACTACAAGAGCGACTGCTTCACAGCATTCAAGGAGTTTCACACATTTGCCGAGCGTCAGACTGGCAAGAAGCTCAAGACTCTACGCTCCGACAACGGTGGTGAGTTCCGATCCACCCTCTTTGATGCCTATTGTCAGGAACACGGTATCCAACGTCAACTGACCGTCCCTGACACTCCTCAGCAAAACGAGGTAGCTGAGCGTAAAATCGCACCCTCTTAAACTCTGTCCGCGCTATGATGTTTTCAGCAGGACTAGACAACCAGTTTTGGGGTGAGGTTATCAATCACGCCACTTATGTTCTAAATCGTTGTCCCACCAAGGCCATCGATCCTGCCACCACTCCCTTTGAGTTATGGCATGGCCGCAAGCCCACCATCTCACATCTTCGAGTTTTTGGCTGCACAGCTTTTGCCAACACTATAGAGACTCATCGCTCTAAGCTAGATAGTCACTCCCACGAGTGTCTTCTTCTCGGCTACAGCAGTCAAAGTAAGGCATACCGTCTCCAACGTAAATCTGACGGTCATACTTTTGTTTCTCGCGATGTTATATTTGATGAGTCTCTCCTTGCATCAACATCATCTTCTCCCAACCCCGCTCTCACTGCTATCACTGAGGATGAAATTCAAAATGATGTGCACTTTTTCCATCACCATCCTCCTACTTCGGGTCCAGCCCCTAGCCCTTCAGTGGGAGCTACTCTTTCTCCTCTGAGTTCATCTGTTCCGCCTCCTTTTGCACCACCTCCCGTCTTCGGTCCTTCCGTTGGCCCTGGTCATCCTTCAAGCAGTAGTCTTGTCCCGGGCCCCGTTCCTCCTCTACCCTCAGCGGGATATGGAGGAGGAGGAGTTAGTGGAGGCACATTTCACACACCAACTCAATCTGTGGCCAGCTCATCCACTAGTAGCCCACAATCCCACAATCGATATCCGTTCTCAACTTATTCTATCATGAATTTATCTTCCCCAATCCGAACCAGACATAGCACTGATGTAGAAAACATGAACACACTACACCCATACCTACATCGTTCACCACCGCACTCTCCACCACCGCACTCAAGTGACTTTGAGATGGCATCGTCTCCTCCCACTGAGATCCAAGCACCACCACCACTCCGACGATCAACACGTCAGTCCAACCCTCCTAACCGCGATCCAGCTGAAGATTACGACACAACGACTTTGATCCCGAAGGCACGAACGAGTAAGAAGCGTGCACTAATGGTGACTTTCAGACCAGTCCCGATGGAGCCCAACTCCTATCAGGAGGCCCTATCATCTCCAAATGCTGCTCGATGATCCGAGGCCATCACCGAAAAGCTCAAGTCCCACGAGGAGAACGGTACATGGACACTCACAGATTTACCACACGGACGAAGGCCCATAACCAACAAGTGGACCTTCAAGCTGAAGCTAAATTCAGATGGGTCCATCGTCCGATACAAGACACGATTGGTGGCCCGAGGATTCACTCAAGTGTATGGGCTCGACTACACTGACACCTTCTCCCCTGTGGTCCGTGTGCAATCAGTGCGATTGATACTAGCGATTGCAGCTCAACACAACCTCCACGTCCATCAGATGGATGTGAAGACAGCCTTCCTTAATGGAACGCTGAGTGAAGAAATCTACATGGCAGTCCCTGACAGCATCAACGCCCCAGGAACTGATAAAGTGTGCAGGCTATTTCGTACACTTTATGGATTGAAGCAATCTTCTAGAGAATGGTATTTGATCATAGATAAGTTCTTACTTTCTCTCGGGTTCAGTAAGTCAGGAGCTGATGATAACGTATATTACATTCATAAGGATAATCAGTTTGCCATCCTAGCACTCTACGTTGATGATACAATCATAACAAGCAGCAGCGAAGGATTGCTAACATACATCAAGAGTAACCTCAGCGCAAGGTTCCAGATGAGTGACAACGGTAACATCCATCATTGCTTGAGTATAGAGATAAACCGAAATCAAGCAGAAGGATGGATCAGACTCAGTCAAACCTTGTACCTGATCCAAAAGTTATTCCAGTTTGACTTAGAGAATTGTCAACCTGTCAGTACACCATTGATCCCAGGAGAAAAGTTCTCAACTGAAGATTGTCCTGCTACTACTGAAGAGAAGGCGCAATGTGCTTCTTATCCATATCAGAGTGCGACAGGCTCCATCAACTGGGATGTCGTCTGCACTCGTCCTGATCTAACCTTCAGCATTAGTGTATTATCTCAATACATGGCTAACCCAGGACTAAAACACATCATCGCCATAAAGCGCACATTTCGCTATATCAAAGGTACTTTAGACCAGTACTTAGAATACAAGTACTCGCCTCAACCAATTTCTCTATTTGGCTACACTGATGCTGACTGGAGAGGTCACATCGAGTCACGACGTTCAACATTTGGAAATTGCTTCATCTACTCACAAGGAGCAATCAGTTGATCGTCGAAGAGACAGAAATCTGGTGCACTATCGAGTACTGAAGCTGAATATATGACACTCAGCACATGTTCATCAGAAACAATGTGGCTTCGACAACTCTTAGCTGATATTGGTTTAGCTGAGAATGAGGCAACTACTTTGTATAACCAGAGTGCAATAGCACTCGTAGAATCGTCCAAGTTTCATGACAGGACGAAACACATAGATATTCGGTACCACTTCATTAAGGATCAAGTTGCATCCAAGACAATTGAAGTGAAGTACTGCCCTACTCAAGAGATGGTAGCGGATATCTTAACTAAGGGCCTACTGGCTCCTAAGTTGGATTACCTTCTACCAAGACTAGGATTGAAAGTTTAGATCTACAACAACTAGTCGCTGAGTGGGAGTGTTAGAACTGACTGTACAATATGAACGTAAAGTACAGCAACTAGTTTAGACTATTTGGCTCATGCCCTTTCGCAGGCTTTGCTTGTCTTTGTACCAAAATATAAGTACCCGGCCTTTGGACCTCCTACCTCATTATTCATTTCAATAAACAAACTTACTCATACTTGGTCTCTCACATTCATCCTCTCTCTCCTTTCCTATAATCATAAATGGCATTTACGTCGAGTCTTGCACAAGCACAGCATAAACTATATCCTTACCATTCTTCTATTCTACTCATCACGGAAGGAAGGAAAAAAGAAGTGACGAAGCGGACCAATTCCCTCACATAAGCCCGCAAATGCCCGTAGTTCAGCTGACATTGAGACGAATCGCTGGAGTCAGATCAACTTTGTAAGAATAGTGTCGCCTTCGAACGAAATGACGTTGACAGGCTGATACAGTTATCTAGGTTCCGATATCAATCGATCCAACCTCGTGATAATTTGTACATAACATTGTTCTGGCTTTACAAAACTCTCCACACCAACAAAACCACTGTTGGCAATGTCGGAGACGGGAAGCTTATGCTCAGCTCCTGTTGTTTTGAGGGACATTCCGTATTTAATTAACCGCAACCAGGAGGACGAAACAGTACAGATTACTAACTTACTTACTCCCTGTACCAGTCCCCACTCTTACCACCGGTCTTAGACTCCAACTGCACGTTGCCTATCTGTATGTTCTTCGACACAGCCTTGCACATGTCATAAACTGTCAGGCTTGCAACAGAAACGGCCGTGAGGGCTTCCATCTCCACACCCGTTCGGCCCGAGGTAGTAGCTTCTGCTTGGATCTGAACAGCATGTAGCGCTTCATTCAGAGACAGTGAAACATCTACCCCACTTAGCAGTATATTATGACAAAGAGGAATCAGATTACTGGTCTGCTTGGCTCCCTGAATTCCAGCAATTTTGGCAACTGTCAGCACATCTCCCTTGGAGATGTTGTTCGTAGCGACCAACTGGAACGCCGTGGGACCTAAAAACACCCTACCTGAGGCCACTGCTACCCGCTTGGACTCCGGCTTCTCTGTAACATTCACCATAGCGGCTTTACCAGAGTCATCCACATGAGTGAGAGTGATGCTCGAGACGTTGGAGGGTTCACCCCCGGCGAAGTAGGAGTTCGCAGAAACCCCAACCTTCAAGTTCTCCCTTGCTACGTGCCCTCCCCATTGAGCAGGACTCTCTGGAGCTCGTCCAAACACAATCTCCATCTCCTTCGAATTCCACCAGGTTCACCAGGACACGAATCCAGGTTCAGGTCAGCTGCAAATGTGGACGATCTTACAGCTAGACCATGCATGTGCGTAAAACAGTCGCCGTAAGAAAAGTGAAGGAAATGTTTAAGTGTTGTGTATCCACCTTGTTGAAGTCGTCAACCCATCCGTCCTCCGGTCTGGTGCTGAAACCTCTCAAGCTCGGTAAACATCTTATCTCGTAGCTGGTCAAACTACGAAGAAGGGACGTGTATCCACGAGAAACACCGGACATGGCTTCGTCACAAAATTTGCCAATCTCATCCGAGATCCTGCTGGCTTCTACAATCGCTCGGGAACCGTGTCGCTCTCCAGCTTGTTAGAGTGTCCATATAGCAGATTCTCCGTGCTCCCTAGTTGCACCTGAAAAACACAAACTCAACGCTACGATCTTGGCAACCATTACTCTACTTCCGACATATGTTACAGAAACTTCTTCTGGCTGGAGAAGACTGGCAATATTGCACTGACGATAGCCACCACAAATTAGAGGCTACATTTGAAACGAAGCTCAAGAAACCACAGAGGAAAAAGTGTAATTCATGCACAAGCACTAAAGCGAACCCGAAGTACAAAAAACGATCCAAATCAAGCACAATGGCTGATTTTGCAGAATCTCCTGCATTGCCAATGCTGAGCAACTAAGAGGGCGAACCTTTCGTTCCAGGTACCATCCCAACTTACAAGCTGACAAACAGAGTCAGGATCCAGACTCGTCCGTTTAAGGATTCCTGCATCAAGTTTTGGTTTCGTTGGTGAGGCTTCTTGACTCCATAGGGGTCGTCGGGTAGTGATTACACTAACATACTCCAACTCCCTACCTCCAAGCTCACCCCCTGAACTTCCAGTGACAGGTTCTTATTCACGAGTAGCTGAGACGGATGGGTCCTCGACTCGGATTTTGCTAGAAGTCGAAGACCCATCTGTCCCACTACTCGTGATAAGAACAAAGTTTTTATTAGCAATACACGAGATTATACTCTGATCCGGCAAAACATTTTAGAGAACAATCTCGTTTAACCATAAATTGGTTTTTATGGTACTAATATGTATTAGTAAACCAAGGTTGCTATGAAAACTAACGTGACCGTCAACATTACTCAAAGAGCCCATTTTACTATGCAAAAGGCCAGGACGATGACAAACATGGAAATAGCTTTCTCGTTTTCTAGTTGGATTTCAAATGTATTTTCCATATATTCAGTGTCACCCAATATTTCCGCTTTCTCTGCTGAAGACCTTGTTAGTTATAGCCAAAATTAAATAAAGGTTTCTCCAAACTAAGGTGGGAAGTTATAACTCAAAATTTAATTTTCACTTCAGTATTCAGAAGGGAAAAAGTCCGAGCTTCTGATTTCAAGCCAGAATATCAGCTTCTCCATCTTTCGATGGAGGAGGCAAATATGCAGGAGATTAATTGATTATCTAACCTTTCCGGCAAGAAGGGATAGGTAATAAATTAAACTTACATTAAATTAATGTATTAATAATTACGAATAAAATAAATTATTTTAATTAATTATTTTCTCAACTTACTGTAAACATGGTTCTGACAGCTGCATTGGATAGGTCTTGTTGAGAGAATCAAAATTGATGTTTTTATCGTTGTGAGAGGAGCCATGACAAGGGAGTTACGATCGGTTGTCATTTTTTAGGAGTGCAATGTCTCACAACACTGACGTGGCAGACCGGGTGCTGACATGGCACTTATCACACGTGTCAAAAACTAGTCGCAGGTAGCTCTGACATCCGGAAAAGAGCTTCTCCGAGCTAGACTTGAGTCCCTCAACAAATATACATATTTTGGCCTCCTCAGTCCACTTGGAGAACGAATCCAGCTTAGCACTGAATTCACGCACATAAGCATTTAAGGTCCTTGTCTGCTTCAACCTAACTAACTCAACACCGTCTCGAATCTTTTGATACTCCGGAGTGAATCGTCTCGCTAGCAACTCCTTGAACTCTTTCCAACCAAGCGCTGAGACGGTGAAGACATGCTCATCTCTGTACGCAGTCCACCAGAGAAGCGCATGATCCTTCAGGAACGTAACCGCCGCTCTCACTTTGTTTGACTCCTGAGCTTGTTGCGTTTCAAAGTAAAGGTGTAGCTCAGTTAAGAAATCTTTAACCTTGCGAGCTCGTCCTATACCTGAAAACGGGGTCGGCAAATTCATCTTACAAAGTTTTCTGGTAGACGAAGAACTCCCTTAGCCTACCTCAGGCTCAGCGATACGTTTATCTCTTGAGACCATACCTCCTGTATGATCTTCATCATCTTGATGAGTTCGGCATACAAGGCTCCTTGACTTCTCGTGCCTGAATCGTTGGACACCGTTGGCAAGACTCTATCTTGCTACACCGGTGCCGCAGCTGGTACTGCGCTCTCTTGACGTTGAGGCGAAGGTTGTCAGTTATCATCTCCTGACTGTGCCTCGGAGCTAGCTCGAGTCGATCTGGTCCCGATGTCAGCCGTCACTCGTCTCTTGATCTTCCTCTTGGAACTTTGTCTTACGTCGGTCATCGTTCCAAGTGTTCACCTAGAAACTTTGATCCGCTTCGTGTCTCGCGTCCCTCTTCAAGCGTCTAGCCTTCAGCCGCTATCTCAAGTTCTCGCTCATCGAAGCGTTGACTCTGATACCACTTTTCGTGCACCTATCGTCTTGTTGCGTCAGCGGAAGCTCTTGCTCAGTAGGTACGAAATTCACACCGTTAACCTGCAAACTACAATCACAAGTTAGCGTCCATGCACAACTTATCTTAACTCTGTTTGGTCCAGACCGGAGCCGGCCCGTCTCCCTAATCATCAACCTCAGCATTCTCTAAGTCCCGACCTAGACCTGCTTATGTCAGTCTCAAAACATGAGCAAGTCATAAGATGACATGGAGCGGACTTCTCATAAAAGTACCTCCAGCACACTTAGCGGTCCAACCGCCCGTGATGTCTGTCTGGGTCTAGGCTCCCAAATGGTAGTCTAATCCTTTGACTTGATCCCTAGTCTTGCTCCAGCCCTTACATCGTTCCTAAGTCCAGATGTCCAAGTTTGGACCGGAACGTGTCTTGGAACCGGTCCAACCATCACCTCATGCTCCTAGAAATTTCCACACTAAAGATCTCCTTGACGAGTACCTGCAGCAGAATTGATGACTGTAACCTCCTCTATCGAAGCACGGTGTTGGTACTAAAGAGAGGAAGAACCATAAAATGATCGCACGAAGAAAATGAGACTTGTCGGAGATCCATCGTCATCCATGTGTCGCGATCTTCATTCTCGGGATCAGACGTAGACGTAAACAATAGAACCCTACTGGACCTGCGCTAGGTTGTGAATGCTGCGAGTTAGACTTAACGGCTTGGCCGGGAAGTCGAGATCAGATGAACCCTAAGTGGTTCTCTGAACCAAAGTTGGAACATTATGACATAGGGACGAGTCTGGAAACGGACCGAAACATAAGTCTGAGACATGAGTCCGAGATGCAGACAGACCGTGGTTCGGGCGCTAGTCCGAACCACAAGGTTTGAGTCTGAGTTTGGACCACAGGTTTCTGAAAAACGGCTAAGTGTTGGAGCTCCAGTGACGTTTTAGGTCCCGGACGGAGCTCCACGTAAGATCTCGAGGCGAGTAAGGTATCATTGGAAAGGTGTCAGAGAGAGCTTTCCATTGCTATGTAGAACTCCTCAAACTGACCTTAGAGCTGAGAATTATAGCCGATCCTTTGATCAGATTGTGGTATAATTTTCAAGGACCAAAAGGGGGGACGGGACCGCACATCCTCAGAAGTAAATATGAGGAGGTTCGATGCCTGGGTTGGCCAGGACGGGTCGGGTATAGAGCTCTCTTGACCACCACCTTGGTTGCTCTAGGTTGTGTCTTTCCGTCTCTAGCTAATGAGACGCATATTGTCGGTCCGACCGACCAAATCTCTGACGGCTTTGATCACCTCGTCTTTCAATTGATCTTGATAAAGTTGAGAGTGAAGATGTCAAAGTGCAAGGCTTGGTCTCTCATAAGTATTCAGTCGGACCACTAGCTCCAAGAAGGATTTGTTACACCTAGAGATGGTTTACGTATCTTCGGAAGGTTCGTAGGACTTCGTCTCCCCGTGCTCAGATGTTGCTCTGACGGAGGATGTTTTGCATATTGAGGATCTCCCTAAGTTAGAAGACCTCTGGTTGCCTTTGGTATCCTTTCCTCTTCTATTGCACGTCGTCCGAGTTAGTTACTCCGCACAATATCTTCATCTCATATCTTCATCGCGCCTTAGAGAGTTTGATAAGAGGATCATGAGGTCTTTGACGACATCTTAGGATCAGAGATCTTTGAGTGTGTGATAAGTAGACATCATTGCTGATATCATGTGGCAAGGTGGGTTTATTATTTATGGAAGAGACTACTCTGGTAGTCTTTTTGGATAGTTGGGCCCTCTCAGCACCTTGGCTCTGTTTTCGTTTCTTCATGCGAGATAGATCTTTTCTAGAGAACTATGTGACAGAGGTGGAGGATGGTTCTTATCTACTACAGATGTGTCTCCGTGAGACAAGAGATAGTTTGACTCTTGAGACACGTGAGACACATCTCCGATTTGGTATCTTAACTATCGATGGATCTCGCAGATTGCAACTCTCTCTGACAAGACACCACTTCCAGCATGTTCTTCACTGTGTTCAAGATATCTCATTTATGGATATAACTGCATACGTCTAGTGATTGTAAATTTTATATACGTAAATTTTATGAAAGTAACTTGTAAATGAATTTACGGGAATCTTTTATTGCCAAGGTTTGAGGGCAACCTTGTCTGCAGAAGTTACAGTAGATCTGAATGTAAAAATCTCGCCGTAACTATCGTAATGAGGATCCTCTATAAAATTACTTGTATTAACTAAAGGGTTTTGGTTATCTCATTCAAAATGAGACACGCGAGACAAGTCACTCGCCTCGGAACAATGAAACGAGAAGGTAACATCCGTGATTTTCAAAGATCACTAATCTGGGCCGTTTGTGTACCGTTTATCCTTCCATCTCACGGCTTGACTCCGCTCTTGTTCGGACAATGATGCAGGCTCTTGGCTCATAGCTCGACCTTGCATTAGAGCGTTCTGACTCGCATCAACTATCTTCTCTACAACGTTGAGGTTCTGCCTAGGCTTGGTCCAACCTGTTGCTTCGACATTGTCCATCCGCGAATGCGATATTTCACTTGACACCTCGGGTCGACACCTTGCTCGCTGTCCTCATGGTAGAGAGCGAATAGCTACTCATGATGTCATCAAGGACGTTGTGTTTTTTATAGCACGAGAGAGCGGTTACATGACGTGGAAAGAGCGTTCGTATGTCCTTCAGACAGGAGGGTCAGCAAGAACTGACCTGTACATGATGAGAGAGGATCTGACACAAGACTCGGTGGCGGCACAAGTGATCACCCATCTCTCAAGATGGGCTGCAGGGGAATTGCTTCATCCCCTAGCTTTGGAGATATATGGACCGACAGTCTCGGAGTTCGACGTTTCTTAGAGATTGTGCCAGAGCCTACATGAGAGACGTCAGGGGTATCACTTTCTCTTTCTTTTTGCGCTATGTTTTTTTGACAGTGAGGTTCCATTGCTCTATAGAGAGTTTAGCGGACGTGGTCCACAAGAGAACAATTGCAGTAGATGATGCTATTCAATTTGCACATGTTGTATGCAAGAGTTTTGATTTATCGGTGTGTGATATTTTAAGAGTGATATGTGACCTTAGAGCTATTGATAGCAGAGCTTAGTCATGATGTTCTTCCTCCCTTAGAGATATTGGTTGCTTGGTCTTTCGGGTCCCTCTTTTCCTTGTAAGACTTGATGGGTTCTTTCCATCCGTTGGCTATTCATTGCGTCGTGTGTTATTCGCTGCTTTGTAGCAATAGGTTCATTTCTAGTTAACTTATTATGTTTATTATATAACTGAATTATTTAGTTTATTTTATGTTTCTAGAAAAGCTTGATTGCTCTCTTTCATATGTCCCTAGAGACTATGCTCCTTTACTCCACTCCCAGTGATGTACTATTTTTATGTTACTTCCACTTCAGAATGTAGAGTTACAGATCGATGCCAATGGCTCGATCGAATAGAGCGAACAAGATAATTTTCCATTTGAGTTGGAGAATTTCACCAGTCCCAGTCAAAAGTGAAGAAAGGCAGCTATCCTGCAGCATCCCTCAAGTCCTCTACTTGTCCTTGCAGCATTCCATGCAGGTTTCGAAGGAGCCATTTGTCTGTGCACTACGGTAGTGCGTTTGCTTTTTGTCGAGGTGAAGTTATCAGGATGAACCTTATAACCTCAGTAACTCCTTTCTCCACCGTAGACGACGTCCAGATAGCAAATACTCTTCGTTTCCCCGTGACACGCGGCTTTGTCCGTGTCCCCGATGACAGGGCAAACGAGTTCCATGCCAGTATGCAGTTATCACTCTCAGTGCAGTGTACTCCCAGAGTCCTGGTTATCTCTCTGCGTTCATGGCATTGCGCATGAGTCTGGGGCATCAATCGCTGGAGGTGACGAAATCTATTTGCAGCCTTGTGTTTGAACAGCGGTGTTGAGGGTCGAAATGGGAGGAGTGGCAGGAAACGAGCAGCAGAAGCGCTATGTCTACTGCATTGGAACGCTGGACACGAAGGCTCCGGATCTTCGTTTTCTGGCGGATCAGTTGCGATCAGCTCTTGAGAAGTTTCTGTCTTCAGGACCGCATGTAAGTACGAACGGCTAGCGTATGGGTATTCGAACAAAATTAAACCAGAATGGATGATTTTATCATTATTACCATACCTCCTCTGTTTGCCAGTTGGTCTCTCATTGTGGTGCTGTCTGGATTAGCGTCTCTTGTTGCAATCTATTTGCTTCAGTGGGAGGGTTCTTACTTATTTCAGCGCCTTGAAGTTCTCAGGAGGACAGCATTCTTTTGTAACTACCTTGCTAGAAGCATTTAATGACTTACCCAAACTTCGTTGAAACTAGTCGCAAACGTATAGCAGTGTTGGCATTCGTCGACAGGCGTATTTGGAGTTTGCTACAGCGGTCTATAATTCTGCAAACGCTTCGGGTTACATTGTTGATTTTAGCTGCTCATACGAGTCCTGTTTTCATTTTCCGATGTATGAAGTTGAAAAGTGACCGCGACACTGGATTCTGCCATCACTTTCCCCATTTGAGATCGAGACTTGACCCGAGATCGAATCCTGTAATCACTTTCAACTTTCAACAGAGTAACTTCACAGTTGTTTAAGTTGAAAGTGTTACAGGATTCTGTCTCGGGTCAAATTTGAAGTTTGCGATCCCGCGGTAGTGAAGATTCTATCCTGTTATGATCTGCCGTCTCGGGAACCTACTTAGATTACTGGGATGTGGCGCTGATGCTTCAATGAAGTTGTCAAGTAGAAAGTAAAGTACATTTGACATTGTAACGATAGTTAAGCTGATCGCAGTTTCTCCCCGGCGGATGGACCTGGCCATTCAGGGCCATTGAACTCACTGTCGGGATATCAATTGTAACGAGCACGGATTGTTGAGTTACATCAGCCAGAAACGGGAGTAGTACAGTACAGGAATAAAAGGGGTCCATTGCCAGTAGTATTCTAGAGTTTTGGTTTCTTTTAAGCTTGACACATTTCACCACACAGATCACCACATCCGCTAGATTGGGGTTGATATTTGGTTGGCATCCAAGGTACTCGTTTCAGTACCTGATAATCAGTCATACTGGCTTTCAGTTAAGCTTGGGTTTCAGTGCCTCTTCCTCTCAGCTTCTTATGACAAAATTGCCCATAAGAAACAACCAAACGGGTGATTATGGTCATCTACCTTTGCTTTACTTTACTTGTCTAATCTGAGTTTAAGAATGGAAGTACTTTTGTATTCAGAGGTTTTGCACTTGACATGCATCTGCTTTGTAGAAAAGTACTTCCGGAGGAAGTGTACTGCTGAATGTTCCACGTTCCGTCTGAAGGTAAGCAAGGAGGATTTTCCACCTTCCACTGTTCTTTGTCTTGTGCAACGACGAACATTTCACTTAGATCTTGGTGTCTTGTTCAGGTTCAAGTTGTGGTGGTGGACGTTTCCACCCAAGTTACAGCTGAGGAGAAGTTGGAGAGAAAAGCTGAAGAAGGAGATATAGGAAGAGATGAAGTTCTTCATCATCATCCAGATGCTTCTAAGAGATCAGTGCAATGCTTTTCCAACGCAAGCGCAGAAGCAGTCAGTGTCATGAGCGAGGCGCTCGCTCAGTTTCTCAAAAAGCGACAGTCAGAAGGAACTCTAATTGGAGCAGTTGGTGTTGGAGGGAGCAGAGGAACTGCACTAATATCACCTGGTCTAAGATCTCTTCCACTAGGGTTTCCGAAAGTGTTAGTTTCTACTGTAGCCAGTGGAAATACTTCTCCCTATATTGAAACATCAGATCTCGTTTTAGTTCCCTCCGTGGTTGATGTGGCTGGCCTTAACACTGTCAGCAAAAAGGTACTGTCCAATGCTGCAGCTTCTGTGGCTGGGTTGGTGGCTTACAGAGTTGGAAACGAAGGGATGCAGGAAGAAGCTAAAACAAAATCTGTAGGGTTGACAATGTTTGGGGTAACCACACCTTGTGTCACCGCCGTACAAGAGAGATTAGCAGCTCACGGTTACGAGACGATGGTGTTCCATGCTACTGGCAAGGGTAATTATCCTTATTGTCAAGCGTTTATGCTTTAAATTTTCCAAGTTATGTATTTCTGCACATTGTCATGACTGTGCGCGTGTTATACGGGCATGTTCAAACTTGTTATGAGATAGTGTCGTGTCAAGAATTCTATTAGTTCTTTACTCTTACCAAAGTTGTAACTTTCGTACAGGTGGACACGCTATGGAGAACTTTGTAGATCAAGGCCTTATTACGGTTTGTCTTCTTTATCTTAGCAGTTGTTTCCCTCTGCGTAGACGTTCTTGTCTTCTGTTGCAGTCCTCGTGAATCCACCGGCAAGTTTGCTTGTGAGTTATGGCCTGAGTGGCGTTCAGTCTGACACTTTATATCGTAAAATCATGCTTGAATCATTGGCGCTGATATTTTTTCGGAGGGATTGAAGGAGTAAATCTGGGCGGTAGTGTCTCCCCAGTCACGGAGAGATCAGACCTTTTCTCTACCAGTTGGCATTTGTCATTCTGACGCCTATACTTCAGGGAGTGCTGGATATTACAACCACGGAAGTGGCTGATTACATCGTAGGAGGCACAATGGCCTGCAGCAGCTCTCGTTTCGAAGTAATACTGAAACGGAAAGTTCCTCTTGTCTTGAGTGTTGGGGCATTGGATATGGTCAACTTCGGAAGTCTTGACTCTGTTCCCGCGCAGTTCGCGAGTCGTAATCTTCATGTCCACAATGAACAAGTAATTTCTTTGCAGCTTTCGAGTAACCTGGATTCTGTCCATTGCTTTGTGCTACCAGTATATGAACGGTTCGTCGTTATCAGTTTTTGTGACCTAGTATCGAATAGACATGCGACTTGATTAGTGCTCAGAAAATGCGTCATGGATAACTAAGATTCTGGCTCCCAGACGTAGACTTGAAGACTCTGATCAACCTTTTGTCGGAAACAGGCCCTCTTTCTGAGAGACTTCCTTACTACAGCCAAGTTGAACGACTGTATACTAAGACGCCTTTGCTCCACACTCCATAGCTCTGAATTCTGTCCCCCATTTCCAGGTTACTCTTGTGCGGACAACCATTGAAGAGAATCGTAAATTTGCACAGTTTATCGCTCAGCAGTTGAATAAGTCAACTGCTCCTGTACGTGTCATACTGCCGGAAAAAGGCATCTCTGCACTGGATGCTCCGGGAATGCCGTACTATGATCCAGACGCGACGGGCGCTCTGCTAGAAGAACTGGAACAGGCGATTGTGCAAACTCCAGAACGCAAAGTGAGAACTTTCACTACAACTTTTCTACTGATTCCTGACTCTCATCTTGATTGCTACAGATTTTCTGATTATTTATAGTGGACCATTTATCCACTTTTGAACCTCATTTTGAAGGCTGAATTGTGTCTGACCTCCAGAGTTTCTTTCTGGATCCTCTACATACCTGCGTAGGATTCGGGGATATGCATACATCTGGCATCTTCTCATCTTCTTGTGTTTGTTCGTTGGTCGTATGCCCAGGTGAAAAGATTGCCGTACCATATAAATGATCCGGAATTTGTTGAAGCACTTGTGTCAGAGTTCTTGGAGATTTCTGGTTCTTCCACCAACAAGCACTCAGAACAGGAACCAAGCCGTCGTCTTACATCAGTGAAGGACACCAATGGGGATATGCCATCAGAGAGATCATTACCACAGAGCAGACCTTCGGCTCAAAAGCCACAGATAAGGGACTTCCCAGCAGCCAAACAAGGTCCTTACTCTCGCGAGATGTTTTAGTTTAAACTATCCTGGTGAATTTGAGGTAGATTAAGCCGTAAAATACAAGCGTTTCCAGAGGACTGAAGCACCATGGAAAATGACTGTGTCATGGCAAGTAGCTGTTGTTTATCTATTGTGTGGGGAAGTGTTCTTGCTCATCTGCTATGAACTGTTGAAATCCCAGGCAGAACCAAGTACTTCAGATTAAATTTTCGACGACTCGTTTCGTAAGGTCTCATCTTTGTGGGTACATGTGGGAACTAATATGATTACTCTGACTGACGCAGAAACATTTCGAACTTATGAAATTCTACTTGAAAAGTTAAAGAGTAACATCGGTAAAGGTATTCCTATAATTGGAGCTGGGGCGGGAACTGGTATTTCAGCCAAGTTTGAAGAAAAAGGTGGTGTAGATCTCATTGTCATTTATAACTCAGGGCGGTTTCGGATGGCTGGAAGGGGTTCTCTGGCAGGTCTCTTACCTTTCAAGGATGCCAATGCAGTAGTGTTGGACATGGCAAACGAAGTTCTACCGGTAAGCAGACCACACTATTATCCTATGATTTTTTTATTCAGGTGAGAACGTTTTTCAAGCTTCGAAGTCCTTGAGGTATCCTTGAGTATGCCTGGACAGGCCTGTGAAGAAATATTGCAACTAACACGAGCATCTGTATCCGAATATTGTGTAGGTTGTAAAAAGTGTACCAGTGTTGGCAGGTGTATGTGCTACGGATCCCTTCCGGAAGATGACCTCTTTCTTACGGGAGCTTGAAAGCATAGGATTCGTGGGTGTGCAAAATTTCCCAACTGTAGGTTTGTACGATGGTAATTTCCGTCAAAACCTTGAAGAGACAGGGATGGGTTACAGGTAATCATGAGCTCCATCTTTTTCCATGAAATTTAGTAGACTTGATTCCTTGTCTTAGTGGGTTTGTCTTGTACTTGCAAAGAAGTCGGTGCTAGCGTAGACAGCGTAGAATCCAGCGGATAATTGAAATCCAAAGAATACACTCTGTTTCAGAAAATGGTTGAATCTGAGGCAGAAAGCTAAGGATTTCATTACCTGTCTCCTGAACTGTAACAGTTTGGAGGTGGATATGATCCGGGAAGCCCACTCGATGGGACTGTTAACGACGCCGTACGCTTTTAATGCATCCGAGGCACGGGCCATGGCCGAGGCAGGTGCAGATATAGTGGTGGCACACATGGGCTTGACAACAGCGGGTTCCATTGGAGCTCAATCTGCACTCACTTTAGACAAGAGTGTGGAGCTGGTGCAGGCGATCGCCGACGCTGCAACTGAAGTCAATCAGAGTGTCATCGTTTTGTGCCACGGAGGTTGTTGTCACACAGATTTTAGACTGAAGCTTATGAAACTGATTTTCCAAGAAAAATTTGCATCTCTTTTCGTTGTATTCCTCTCTTCCCCTTTCGATTCCCTAGTCCGAACCTCCAGCAAAAGCAGTCAGCAGAAGAGTGGATTCATATTGGTACTGGAATGGCCGATGTCCTTCTAACTGGCACTGTGTCTGTTCGTTGATAGGACCGATATCACAATGGGTTGGAATGGCCGATGTGCTTCTAACTGGCATTGTTTGTGTTCGTTGATAGGACCGATATCGGGACCAGAGGAAGCCGAGTATGTTCTCAAGAGGACACGAGGAGTTCATGGCTTCTACGGCGCATCTAGCATGGAAAGACTGCCAGTGGAAGAAGCGATCACGAATACTGTCCGGCAGTATAAAGCAATCAAACTAGAACAAGAATAGCCACAAAAAGTTTTGAGTGATTCGCTACATGCAGGATCTGATTCTCTGATTCTTCACGTGTAAGAGGACTCCTGGCAATTAGCCCATATTGTATCCTACTTGGGACCCGCAGAGAAGATCTTCAACCGAGTGTACAGATACCGTTCCTTGCAATCTACCGTGGTTTACGTATAAAATTTAGATGATAAAACAACCTTATACCTGCCCGTATTTTAGTCAGTCTTATTCGTAAGAGCTGTGAGCTATCAAGAAAGAATTCTTGTTAGATGTGTATGTAATTCTACAGTTGAGAAAGAAAAAGCTGTTTTTCTGCCTACTAAGGCCCCATCAGCATGGACTTCATCCACAACTTGGACCCTCTTTTGCCATGTGATGTTCGTCTTTGGTAGTCGAGTATGATACCGGTTGGTAGTATGAAATAAACACGATAAGTTTTACGCAGAAATAGTATTGGTTTGCTCGACACAGTAACACGCTGATGACAGGTTTTGGTTTGATACATGGAGCTGTTCGAAGGTAAAGCTGGCATGGAGTTGGACCTGGTCCCCTACTAGCTCCTCCGAAATAACACAAAACCTGTCGAGCTTGTCACTTATATATATCGTTCAGTCTTCGAATATTGATCTGACCTCCCCTTTCTCTGCAGGTTGACGTCCTGTTTACGACAGAGTTGAGGTTTCCTCACCTATGCAGACCGTCGAAGACGTAGAGGGCCCCGGCGAATATAGAGAGTTTGTTGTGCACGTCGTCGGATGTCCTCGTATGTGGTCCAAAAGGGAGTTTCAGCAACGTTCGGAAAGGTCGTCTGTCGGGAGAAGAAACTGGTTGGTACGCCGTGGTCAGAATCCCGTTGACGATACGTCGGTCAGTCAATTTCGTACGCGGTAAACTCTGAATATTGTCTAGTAGGTTTCGTGTTGTCAAAAACGGAAAGAATATGTTCGCTTCGAATGTCTCTGAACCTAAACTTTCAAAGCAGAGCATTGCATGCCGTGAGCTGCAGAGACGATGAAAGCAGCAGAAAGACGGGCATAAACTTCAAATTTGCTAGAGTGATCCGGGAAAAGCAGCTCCTGAATTTCGTCAACGGGTAGCCCACTGTGGAACACAGGAGACTCTACCTGTTGACTGTAACGAATGAACGGGATCCTCACAAGAAGCATCTCCGCTTCATTCGGCTCGTCCGTTTCGTCAGCAGATCCAAAGAATCTCTCGGAAAGAGTGATACAGCAGTGCATCAAGCCTGCGAAGAGTTCGATGAACACAACATGAGGTGAGCAGACATAGCTGACAGTTTACATTGTAGGAATAACAGACAGAAGTGTGGCGAAAAGAAAATAACATAACAGACAAGTGGGACATACTCCACCGTGCATACATGGCGAGGACCACCAAACCAAGTGCAGAGGGAACAGAAGTTACGTGGCGATTGGAGCTTCACGAGTCGTCACCATCGCAAATAGCTGAAACGCAGACTCAACAGAAAACATTACAAGGGGTGTCTGAGGAGTTTTGAACCTTTTTGGAAGATTCAAAACTCACTGGTTGACGTTACGGCCACGGCCAGCACGTTCGTTTAAGAGGGGGTGTCAAAAGTTAGTAACCTTTGATGGAGATCTTTTACACGCGGGTTTACTTAGACTTTGGCCGGACAGCTGGAGGTGTCTGCAGGAAACGTTCGCGGGCATTTGCTTATCGTTTCTGACTCTGTTTCATAAGTGGTGGGAGCAAGAAAATGAATATTCAAGTTATGAATAGTGTGTCAGAGACAAAAAATAATTAACAAAAAAGTTATTTTCTCTACTCAAAATTTTAGTTATCTGTGAAACATTTATCTTAGACAAAGCTACCTTATCACTTTTTACAACTTTTCTTGCATTTGCCACTAGAGAAATCTTTGGTCTTTAACTTTGACACCTCCTAATCACATAGCGGAGTGAAGAGCACGTTCACGTAATAACAAAGCGGAGTGAAGACTCTCTCTTATTTGATAAAACTCGTTCTTATTTAAGAAAAAGATAAACTGCACTCGTATTCGTCATTCTTTTGTTGATTTAGAGGAGCGAATTGCATACGCTTCAGTTGAGTAAATTGAAAGATCACTTTTGACATTTCTGACTCTTGTGAATCTGTATTTTTTATCACATCTCACATTTCTTTTTCTTTTTTCATGAATTACATCTTAGATGTCTACCTTTTAGATTTTAGATTTTTTGTGTTACGTCTCGTGTCTCCAAAAACAAAGAATTACTACAAGATGTAGAATACATTTTGGAGATGAAAATTCTGACAGAGCCAAGTGATGACTCTAACCACTAATTGGATGACAGATGACAGTGATTCTTCGGATGATCTCAATTCATAAGATGTGCTAGTCGATTTATATCTTTCTTTGCGTCAATCACGATATTAGATAAGCTTCAAGGATCTCCCAAGACAATTTCTCTTTTAAATATTTTTCTGGTTCATTTCATTGACTCGTGCAAATGGATAGAGAGTCTTTCACAATTCTTTTGAATCTTATAGATGATATATTGTTTTCATGAATCACGACAGAATGAAAATAATTTCATCATGTTTATAGTTAGTTGTAGCACTTAGATCCGAACACAAAAAGAACAAGGTTTGCTTTGACAGATCTTTGATTTTGTGGAGGATAACTCATGTAGTATGGTGAACTATACGAAATGGGATCATCTCAAATTCGTATCGATATTTAGACATTCCTCTTTCAAGGAATCTAGCTCTGTCTTGCAACCAGTTGCTTCATCAGACATACACTCTCCATCTTTTGATGACTCTCATAGCGATAGCTTCTTCAATTTTGAACTACAACTGTAAGGTCGTCTAGCATCAAAAACTTATCTTTTTTTCGTCCCAGGATTCCATGAGACTCTTACCAACCATCCGTCCTTCTGAAAATCAATGAGCCATTCGCGTTGTTCTGCTAATAACAAAAACATAAAATTTTCGCATTGAGGTTCATGACCTGCTTTCCACCATGATTTCTGATAGAAAATTATGATAACTTCTCAAAATATATTCTCACACGTCTAACGTCATACACAGTCATTTTGTATTTCTATTCTTTGTGATCAACATGGGGAGCAAATGTGACTGACCTCGAAGTCTCGCTTGGATTTTGACCCTGCGCTGATGTCTAATTCACATTTGCACACATCTGCTGTCACAAAACCCGTCAGATTAGGATTCACGACCATTACATAGAATTTGACCCAGACAACTTCTAACTGATATTGCTTGTATTTGTTCTCATACTATAATAACGTATGCATTGTAGAGGATTGCACTGAACTCGATCTAAGACACACCTCACTACGCACTCGACCTAAGACGCATCTCACTTCTTCATCGATTTTATCTTTGATCATATTGCTCGAGTCACCTAGTGTTCTCGCGGTCTCGCTCTTCGATTTATCTCCGTTCTCGCAGTCTTACTCAGTGCTTCTCAACTAAGACTTGACTTTCTACGTCCATTAGACGATTGGACACTAGAGTCGACGATCGACTATTGTCGATAAGAGACCTTGTCAGATAATCTCTTTTGCGCAAGGGCTCGATCATATAGTCAAGATGGCACACGATCCTGGTCAAGTAAATTCTTGGCCGAAATACATGTACGTTGGGTGTTCAACTTTCACAAAACGACAAACGTATTGCGGGAAGACTTTGGAAAATGTTATATATAATGTCCAAAACTACGAAAAGCTCGAGGTTCACAAAACTATACCGAAAATGACGGAAACTGCGGACAAAGAGAGCCGGTACAGAAACACCCTTGAAGGCTTGAAGCACGGACTCCTACGGAGACTCTTCTCATCGCAGTTACGGAATCTGGGGGGTCGTTCCTCTTTGTCCACGTGCGAAGTACGTTCCGATTACGGCACCTGCAGGAGCCGTCGAGTTCAGGACGGCTATTGCTGGAATACGGTCAGCCAAGCAAAAAGCCGAAAGCACCAGTAACTCCAGAGTCCAGCACGGAACAGGCGGAGAAAGACACGTGTCCTAAGGCTTACGCTGTACATACATCAGAGTACAAACAGCACTACGATGAGCAACCGTAACCTGTTGACTTGACAATCAATCCAATCCAATCCGTAACGAACGCTGAAGAAGCACAGTGCTTGTTGACTAGTTTCATCGTCCACGGTCCACCTGACCACGCTACTGTCGCAGAAAAGGAGAAAATGACGGGCAGAAATGAAACAGTGCCTGCGCATGCATGCAATGATGTTGCGGGCATTGTGGTTCAACGGGGATAGTTCAGCGGGAGTGTCAAACGAGATGACACCGTGGATCGTGGATCCGGACGAGCGCCCTTGTGAGTTCACATTACCATTAGAGCCACTCCCGTAGTCTTTTCGTAACCCGTAAATTTCTGACAGATTTCTGTTGTAAATTTTACGGACCATCATTGGAAATGGTATGTAAATTTGTATTCATCTGTCACTGAAAAAGAGAAATCGAGTTACTACATATATTCTGCTATCCTTGACAAAGTCTCACAGTTTAGAGTTACGTTTTCTCATCCGATCCATAAAAATCATTATGGGAAAAGATTAAAGTGGCCCGAGAAGTGTCAAAGCTAAAGAAAAAGGTTTACTAACAAAAAAATAAACAAAGATTTGATTTATCAAAAGATATTTCTGTATAAATCTTAGATCGTTTTTGGTGAATTTTTGAATTATAATGATATAATTATATTTTCGTTTTCTGAAATTAAAATATGAATACTAACTTCCTTCACTGCCGAAACTCATTGCAAAAATAGATAAATAGATAAGGATCACACATGACGTTTTCCCACGATGCACTTGTAGAAAATATCTGCAGCCGAAGTCGTGACTCTCGAGTACAGGCCAAGATTATTTAGCAAAGATTTTAGCTTTGACACCGACTACTTTGTAACTAATCTTTGGCCATTCAACTTCCCTACTGCCAAAACTCATGGTCGAAACTATTCACGGATGAAAAGCAAGTAAGAAATATAAGCAGCGGTTTCTTACAGGTGCTCACACAAAACATCTGCTGACTCTTGGCCGGAGTCGTAACTCTCTCGGCGGGTCAGGAAGATATTAAAAAGATTTTAACTTTGACACGGTCTAATCTAATGCAAAAGCAGTCATCTGAGTTAGATCACTCTTAGGTTGCTATCACACAGTGTGCGTTTGGATTTTCGTCCATAGTTGTAGAGAAAATTTCTTGGTTAATTAAGGATATGCTAGCTAGTATGATTTCCTGACTATATTCAAGATATAACCTGCAAAAGTCTAGACTACTTTTCATGTGCCATACGATAGCTAAATAGTGTATGTATTTTCATTCACCCGAGAATTATAGAACAGTGCAAATATAACCGGGTGACGGTTCTATTACTGTAAAATGCTAGTCAAATTTGTGTTTTCAACAAGTGACAGGTAGTTTGTCACTTATTGAAAGAGAAAGTTGTCGGAAAAAATAACTAAAATACCAACGCATAATCCAAAACGCACCGATGTGAATGCAGCTGGAAGGACTTTCGGTTCATTCATCACTCTTAGTGCATCGCCAGGGGCATATTATATGTAACGTTTCATATGATTTTATGATAATTAGTAACGTGTTTATTCACTGATGGAAGAGTGCAACATGCTTAAACCTGAGTATTAGTATAAAAGTATAAAAACGAATATTTCTTTTTTCCTTCTAATGTAGTTTTGAATCTGAAGAAAAAATCTCTTTTGTTCCAGAAAACCTTGAATATTCTTAACATTTCTCTGTCAATACTCAGTAGTTTGTTTCGAGATGAATCATAATTTTTAACACTCGTAAATAGCTTTGAGTTGATTTTTTTTCACAAATTCTAAGTTAAAATAATACGTAGTCACCAATACTATTTTCTACATAATAATTAAATTTCTCAATTCTCTAAAACAAACCCGCAAAATAATTTATCTGGGTCCTCCAGAGCACTTGTAGTGCTACTCGGGCTTTAATGTATTATATATTGTGTTTTAGCCAAAAAGCGACCGGACTTATACTCTTGAAAACACGTCGCCATGCGTTTCATTTATAGGTTCTGTTTTGACGTTTTTGTTGTTACTGGTACGTGTAATATTTAATAATTATACATCAATGTTAGTTTTCAATTAAGGTCTCACAGTTGGGTTCTTCTGTAAAATTCTGATTCCGTTAAAATATATCCATAATTTTGAACTGACCCAATAAAGACAGAATAACGTTTCGCAATTCTAACCGGTTAAAGTATAGTTTAACGTCCAAACAGGAGATGCCCTATATGTAAATATGCACATGGGCAACATGAACTTTAGGCGGTAGTGAAGGAGGACAAGCAGGGAAATAGAGAAGAAATCGCGGATAGGATTGTCTCAAGTCACGACAAAGAACTTTAACTTGGTCCATAGAGGAGAGAAATCTTAGTTGTTGTGTGTAAGAGTTAAGAGAAAATTCTAAATAAAATAATATAAAAAAATAATACTTATGATTATTATTAGATGTTAACTAAGTATAATGCAACGGATTCTCTGGACAAAAACCATAAGGATAAAATAAGCAATTTAAAAAATATAAATTTGAAGATAACATTACTAAATAAATATATATTTGAATCAGATGTTAATTTATTCTCTAAATAAATTATAGAGCATGCTGGCTCTTACCACCCCGGAAGAGGTGAATGAATATGCATGCTTCCCTATAACATTTATATTAGATGAATATGCATGCTGGATGAATTCTGGGGAATTTTTGTTCGCTTTATGTTATCAAGAATATATATATATGTTAAGTAAAAAATATATATTAAATAGATATACATAATTAAAATATTTTATAAATATTATTTGTTACTCATGCCTGGAAACACAAGAAGAGTAAGAGATAACCCGTAAGTCTTATCTTGAGTGCTGCGCTTCAGAAGGTACAAGTCCGGAGATCCATACTCGTTAAAACATTAATATACTCTGATGTTAATTTCATATTTAACTCTTCTTGCAGGAAGAATTAGATATTAAATTAACCACCTGTATATTTTCCTCCTCCATCCAAAGATGGAGGTGAATATGCAGGTGCTCTGAATTTATAGGTGAATTCAGAGCTGAATATGAATGTAAATTAGTAATGTTACTATCCGTTAGCCCTCGTACTTTTCCAAGCTTTTCGCTTTTGTCTCCTGAAATGCGTACATGTAAGTTTAGTTAACTTCGTAAGACACTTCGCTTTACACCTCACCGGAGACAAAAAAGAGAAAGTAAATTATAATTAGTTCGCGCGCCTTTCTCTTTCGCTGCCGAAAAGACCGCTTTATATGTTTTTGAGGGGATGGAGTTCTTTTACCTTTTCGCCCGCACAGCTTCTCACATTACATAAACTGGAATAGTCTTGCTCAATTATTTAATAACTGATAACATAATTAAACTAAACAGCAAGTAAACACTTTCAGTGCTTCCATTCACATTTCATGAAGTTAATCTCACCATCACTTCACCAGTATGGTCCTTGCTGAAAACACATCATCCCGTTCTGTCACTTGGTACTTTCGAGGCTTTTTGCCTTCTAGAAAAACAGCGAGAAAAATAAACAAAAACAGCTGCCACTTAAAAACACTCCACTCTTAGTCCCTCGGGAGAATCTCACTCTCATTTCCAGTCAGTTTGCAGCGTCATGTCCTCGTGCTGAATCGCTATATGACACATGCATACGTTGTCAAAACAGTCCCACGATGGAAGTAGCATGTTTCTGTCCTTGGGAAGGCCAAAGAGATTACACACCTTTCACAGTTTCCAAGTTCGGTTGACATTGAAATCCACGAAAAGCACGAGTGATACAGCAGATAGGAAGAGTCCCTGATTAAGAAATGCTGATGCTTATCAACATTGTCTTGAAACAGTTCTAGTAGAACCTCGTTTTAATCACCACTATATAGCATAACATCGCTGTAGTCCTCATTTTTATGTATGGAATTTATTTCTGATAAACCTTTTCGTTATAGTCACTAGCATCCTCGTTACAACCGTGCGACGTTGTACAGTTTGGACATGGTTAAAAGCATCTGCGGTTCCAGTCTGTTGATCCTGTAATTAACTACAGTGATTCAGAAAGACCAGAAAGCTAGTAGTGTGAAAAGGAGGTTTTTGTGTTATTTGAGAACCGTTTTAAATTTATCCAACCTTCTGAATTTTGAACAGTGAATATCTACCAAGCTCAGGTCTTGTTATAGAATGTTTTAGTTATTCATCTTCAGTCGCTCTAGAGAAAGATTTATAACGAGGAGAATGATCATGAGGTCTTACAGTAACCTCACATTATCCATGCAGCTAGAGTACATAAATTTGTTTCATCTCACCTTTAGTAGGTTAGTTTATCTTGATCACACCATTTTAAGGATGTGTGGCTTGATCACACCCACGACTGGCTATAGATTGTGAAACCAGTCACTTTGTTATGTTAGTAATATTTCTTACTGTATATACGTATAGTATATATTGTCTGAAATTTAGTAAATTGTTGGACAATTTAGAAACCAGAGGTATTTAGTCACAGTCGAAAGTAATGAAATGAAAAAAATAACACATAGTGTCTAGTTTTACCGTCGATAAGCAATCAAGGGTATGATCAAACAATACATTGTTAAGAAAGATATTATTAAACTCAACAAACGTATTGGGGGTGTGATAAAGCAAATTGATGCGCTAGAGTATGATATGTTCACTCTGTCTGATACCAACAAGTAGATTCTTGATTGCCGATAAGGATTTTCTATAAAGAATTTTAACAAAGACTATCCATATTGAAGCAATTATTAATATGATCGAGCAATATCTTGTAATTATATATTAACCTTTTCTCTAAATGTGAATAAATATATCCACTGTTCATTAACTAGAAGCTTGAAATATTAGAATCGTACAGTAATAGTTTTTTCTGGATTAATAAGGTACTTCAGAAACAAGCCCTTCCCAGCGTATTCCGCATAAACTCTTCACTTCTAATGTATAATGTGGGTTTTCAAGCAACTACAGAACTTTGCAATTTTACTGCAAGCATATAAATTTTTTTCTGTATTCGGGTAGAATGATACTAGGGTGTCAAAGTTAGAAATAATTTCATATATCTTTGACTCAGGGGAGGGAGTTACAACTTCTACAAAGAGATTTGCAGAGGTTTTTATTTGTCATTTAATTGTTTTGCCCGTGAGTTTTCACAGTAGGGAAATCTACTACTCAAAGTAATGATTATGAATTTCAGAAAAGTATAAATTTTAATGAGAAATTCGCGTTATCAACTCATAAGGGAGACACTTTGCAATACGTAGTTCTAAGCAAATCTAGGTGATTGTAAATTATGGCTTCTATCCTTTCGTACGTTTAAGAATATTTTCGCTTAACTTTGACACCCTCTATTATACCCCAAAAGGGGATGAGATCTCATACCAACACAATTATCAGTATCAGATTCCTATCCTATGAGGGAGGGGAAAAATGGAGAGAGAGAAAAAAGAAACCAGGACTTAAACTACCGATGGCTCATGCGAGAGAAAGAAATGTTTAATCCATATTCTATGACACGTTCACGCCAACACAAGCGGACGAAGGAAAAGTCACTATGTGTCAGTTCACCTCCAGGTGCCCATCACCCTAAACCCTAAACCCTAAAAGGTCGGGAACGGATTATAAGAAACGGATGACAGAAAGAAGGAAAGAAAGGACAAAAACCATAAACCCAGAGAAGAGACGTGCATACAGTCTATAAGTTCCGCTCCGTAATGCTCACCGCAGCAATTTTACCGTTTGCCCGTGACGTTACGTCTCCTGGACGTCAAAATATTCGCCACTGTTTTTACGGAATATTGAAAACTGAGCAATTCGTACGTAAGCTTTTCACTTCTAATGGAAGTCCAAGACTTGAGCAGAATGGTGTTTAGATACCATAGAAAGGAAGATAAATATCATTCCCCACGGCCTTGTACATCTAACTGTTGCCTGTTCTTTTTGATCGAAAAAGATATAAATTTATCTTTAAATTTTATATTTAACTATTTTGAATAATTAAATTTATTTACAAATATTATATGATAACCGGGCCGGGAGTTGCAAATATAATCCATAAACGAAACGAGCACTCAGCGCTGCAGGACTATGATTTCGGGAGCCTGCTAACATAAGCACAGCAATCATTCCCAGATTAATCTATTCTCAACAAAGGC
Source organism: Asterella californica (assembly GCA_036924285.1). NCBI lineage: Eukaryota > Viridiplantae > Streptophyta > Marchantiopsida > Marchantiales > Aytoniaceae > Asterella > Asterella californica. Next base: position 25,292,320 of record JAYKYS010000006.1, on the reverse strand, counting down.
GAAGGTTAAATGCATGCTCTATCCACTTCAGTGGATTTGTTAATTTTATGATATCTGTTAGATGGTAACTGTATTTTATATTGATACAATAATTTACTTTGTATATGTTAGCTGGACCTCCAGTTGCGAGAGGTGCCAGACTTAACCATGAGTGGAGGGAATCCAGACTGCTCCTTTTAGAAAATAACTGCAGTAGCTTGCTGAACTCATTTAAATCAGTGGATTAATTTACTACCTAACCCTTCCAAAGATAAGAGTTAAGTGATAAACTAAACCACTTGTGCATAGTTTCTTTCGAACTTGACAAAAAGTGAATACTAATATGCATCCCAAAGTAGTGTCCGAAAGCCGTTGCAGAAGAGAACAACCTCTTCGTTTGGTGGGGACGGTCGTTAGATTTAGTGCTTGAAAAGAAGTTATTTTTTAACCTAGAAACCTGCCGGAGAATTTCGCTGGAGCAAATTCTTTGTTTTGGAACAGTTGCTTTTTCATTAAAAAAGAACAGTGTTTTGAAGTATATTGGTTTACCATAGAGGGGATGAAAATATATACTAAAGTTATAGTTTCTAAATTTGAAAAAATTAATTAAACTTCTATAAGTAGTATAGCTATAGTATAGCTTCTATAGCTTTTATGTACTTATGACTTTTGCAATCGATCGTAAAACATCGTAATCTTTTCTGCACTTGGCATTTGAACAGAGAAAATCTATAACTCGAGTGTAAAGAACGACACTCATCCGTATAAAGGAAGTTATCATAAACTAATAATATGATAACTTTTTAATATATGTTAATTTCTAATATAACTTCTGTAAAAGAAAAATAATAATAAATTAATGAGTTGCAATATATCTCTTTCATCTGGAAGAGATGATTATGCGTGCAAAGTGTACTTCTGTCAAAAAACAGGAAAACGACAACCAATACACAAAATAGAAAATAATGGAAAGGGATTCGCGAGCGACGGTATGCCAGGCCGAACGCAGACAAGCAGACACCATTTTAGTGAGATTAGCTGCAGGCAGCGGTTCCTGCTCTGGGTCCAGGATACATACACTGCCTGCTCCCCTGTATATAAGCATTATACAGTAGTAATTTTTCAAATGAAGTGAGTAGCCCACTGCAAGCAGACTGTGCCTGGGGATCCGGCAGCGTCAGTTCGAGCCTCTCTCATGAAAATAACGAAGGCTTTCTTTACTAAGAACAGTTAGAGGTACATTCGATATGATTAATATGTCTGGTGGGGTGCAATGAAAATGTGATTGAATTGAAATGTTTAGAGGGATGATTTCGAAAATTGATTCGACACTATACTTTCCAAGAAGTCTGACGATTGGTTAGTTTGGAAAATAATTTCATAAAACAAAGCATAAACATCGAAATACATAGAAGAGATGAATATGCATAGTAATGATCGATTAGATATTCAACAATACTAAAAGAAAACGCAGAAAAGGAACAGACAAAAAAGTGTCTCACGGACTCATGGTTGTAGACGCTTCTCCAGAAATACTTATCATCCTGTGCATATTTTGCCAATGCCTGGCAGAGACCTGAATAGGAATCCAGTTTAAAGTCCAGTTAGTCCCTCAAAAGGTCATAGCCAAGCGAACAAGGGGACTTTCTCAGGGATGTTTGCGGCGCTCCACCAGGAAGAGGCCAGTACACGTGTACGTCATATCCTGGAACTTTGGACAGGAGAAAGTGAGAAACGGTTTCCACAAATGACAAACAAGTGCTGGGTCGAGTCATCGACAACCTGAAACTTCTGCCGTATAACCAGATTCGGATTCTGTACACTCGCACGTGTTTGTTAGTGATAACTCGACCTCAACCTGAAAACGGAGGCGGACAAAGTAGGAGAAGAAAGCAAGCGGGTGGGCGGCGGTCCGCTGGGGAACGGCGAAGGGCGGGGTCTGCCTCCTTCGCTCGCGGCCCGTCTTCGCTGCGGACACTGACGCGTGTGGTGGTCCACCTCCATATCCTCTCGCTGACAGCTTACGCTGTTTCGTTTCAAAGTTCGAGTATCGAGTGTTTGTTGTGACAACCTTGGAAGGCACGATTCAACTATTCGATTATTGCTTGATGGTCGAAGAAGCAGGAGATTCAGAACTTCAACGGAGCAGGAAGAGAGTGATTGAGTGAGAAAGTAAGCAGGAAGAGTTACTGATGGCTGAGCTTCCGGTTTCTACCACAACAGCGGGCTACCATGAGGATGGTGGTGAACGTCCAACGGCTCCGAATTCTACACTAGTCGTAAATGTGGGTGGATTCTCTCCCTGTTAGCGTGGTTTTCGTTTGCAGCAAAGGTTATTTTCTCGTCTGATGTTGCTTGGATTAGATACAGTGGAATGTCGACTCATTGGCGAGTGCACTGAATAATCACGATCGTTCAGATCCTCGGCCGCTGATGTACACTTACAGCTTAATTATCGCGTCCCTCTCTGGCGCTGGGTCATTTAAAGGACAGGCTGTCCCTATGGCCACGCATATGAGGTATCTCAACTATGAAAAGCGGACATGATTTCTTCAGGTTCTTCATGGAAGTGACTTCGCCGAATGATTCCCCACTGTCGGGGAGGCATGATTTTCCCACAGACCGTTTCGCGGGAAGTCTTTGTATGAGTGTTGCTCGGCAGCTCAAGAAGTCATTGATTCTCTTGGACGGATTGCTTGGTTTCTGATTACAGTTAAGCTTAGAGCCAGATATTTCGTCTTCTTCTTGTTCGGTCGTCTTCGCCAAGTTCTTTATGCTTCCAATCTGGTTTTTCTCTCTATCGACCGACACGTTTTGTCCGACGTTCCTTCTCCACATTCCCCTCTATCTGGTGTTTTATGTGAATGCCATTATTATGCAGACAGGTATCTTCCTGGCTCAAGAGATGACAGGAAATCGTCATAGGAGCAGATGTGGTTTCCGGGTTGCACTGTTTATGCCATGCAGTCACGGGAATTGCCGCCTGGAAATTCGATGCTTAGTTCTTTCCGAAAGGGATGAAGACAGCCCTACTGGAGAATGAACATCCATTCACTTCATCTCTGCAGCTTGTTCTTTTCCCCGAAGTGTCGCCCTTGATAGACGGCTGTTAAGTACGCAAGAAGCTCGACAATTTTTCTTAGAATCTCCTTTTCTGGTCGGGCTGTCTTTCCAAGCTCCCAAATTATTTCTTCTCTCCCTAGTTACTTAACAGGAAGCCTTCTACAATATACCTCATTAACAGCTTACAGACTTTCAAATGCAATTACCGTTACTAGCTCACAGGGAAAATTACTATCGAATGGAAACGGAAATTTGGTAATCGGCCGGCGGGCTCGCCCGTGTCAAAAAAATAAAAAATAAAAAATGTTGGTAACAAGCTTTAGCTGTGTGAATCTCATCAACTTGCATAAGTTTTAAGCGTCCAAGAATGTCATTTCTGTTAGTTTTGTCTCTGTTCACCCTGAGAAAGCTCGATTCTGAGCGTGGAGAGCTTGGATTAAAGTTTGGAGTTTGACTGAGGGTGATCTGCAGGGAGGGAAGACTGATGAACACAATGTATCACAAGAGAGTGGCTTGCGGAACCGACGAGTTGAAAAGTATGAGCTGACGAAGTATACTCTGGATGGATCCGTCGACATCAAAGGAAATCCTTCAGTTCGAGCGAAAACTGGAGGCTGGAGAGCTTGTCCGTTTATTTTGGGTCAGTGTTGCTTCATCGGAGTTCATTCTTTGAGCTTGAAGATATCCTGATCATATATCCTGATCATATATGCTATATGAGTTTTTCCTAGCGTTTACTCCTGGCGCCTGGCTACTGTACAGTATCACACGCAAGCAATCTCCGGGTATGAATGCATGCACATCTTCGAGCAGCAGGTTCAGGTGATTTGGCACTCGAGAGATAGTCATGTTATCAGTCACCATCATCACCTGGAGTTATCTAACGTGTTAGTTTTGTCATGTTGCAGGCAATGAAGGCTGTGAAAGACTAGCATTTTACGGTATCTCGACCAACTTGGTTGTGTATTTAACAGACGTGTTGCACCAAGGGACCGCGAGGGCTTCAACAAATGTCACCAACTGGTCAGGCACGTGCTATATTACACCCCTCATTGGTGGGTTCCTTGCCGACACCCTTTTGGGAAGATACTGGACGATTGCAATCTTCTCGGGCGTTTACTTCATCGTAAGTCCTTACATAGACCCTTTTCAAATCATGGATATTTCGTCTCCTTTCGCGCCGAAAACTTTTGGAGTACCTGAATGGTCCGAGGGTTCAAAGCAGCGTATTGATTGTTGAGCTGGCTCGATGCAGGGAATGGTTTTGTTAACCCTGTCAGCAGCAATACCGTCGTTGAAGCCACCCTCGTGTATACCCAATACTGAAATCTGCCCCTCAGCCTCGGGTAGTCAACTTGCTGTGTTCTACTTGTCGCTATACTTGGTGGCTTTAGGGACAGGAGGTATCAAACCCTGCGTCTCTTCATTTGGAGCTGACCAGTTCGATGACTATCATGATAAAGAAAGAGCTCGGAAAACCTCATTCTTCAACTGGTTCTACTTCTCCATCAACATAGGCGCCCTCATTTCCGCCAGTGCTCTTGTATACATTCAAACCAATGTCGGCTGGGGCTGGGGTTTCGGTATACCGGCGGTAGCAATGGGGGTTGCTATAGTGAGTTTCTTCTTTGGAACACCTCTATATCGGCATCAGAAACCTGGTGGCAGTCCTCTCACTCGAATTGCTCAGGTAATTGTTGCATCAATTAAGAAGTGGCACGTTAATGCTCCAGCGGATCCGTATGACCTGAATGAGGTGCAGGACAAGGAGTCTGCAATCAGGGGAAGTCGAAAAATTAAGCACACGAATGAGTACAAGTGAGTCACACACAATTCACCTTATCTGTATTGTCTTATCTTGGAACCTCTTCATTGATGTTTGTAGGGCCAGTGGCTGAGACCATTTGGTTTTGATGTTGGACAACAAATCTTTCTAACCTCATTTGGTTTTGATGTTGGACAACAAATCGATCTGGTTAGAACGTTCAGTGTAGAATTTTTTCTCTATGCAAGTGTTCCTCGGATATATGGACTTCCCTCGTTTTCCACTGTTTCTCCCACTGTGCGTTGGAGGCGATTGTTGGAAGAACAAAACTTACTAAATTCCCAGAAATGCACTTTGTTTCTTTCCGTTTAAAAGTCGGTCTGTACTCAGCGGTGATGTCACACATTCCGACGATGGAGAAATCTGTGGCAGTTGAAGTTTACCTTGTCTTTATATCATTTCGCAGGTTCTTGGATAAAGCGGCGACAACTGGTCCCAATGATCTGAAAACAGTTAAGGATCAGAATCTTGTAAGCCCTTGGAGACTGGTCACCGTCACCCAAGTTGAGGAAGTGAAGATTCTAATCAGAATGGCACCAATTTGGCTGGCGACGATTATTTTTTCAACCGTGTATGCACAAATGTCCACGCTGTTCGTGGTGCAGGGTGAACACATGAATACATCAATGGGACCTCATTTCCGTATTCCCGCTGCTTCTCTTAGCATCTTCGACACTCTCAGTGTTATTTTCTGGGTGCCAGTCTACGATCGCCTTTTGGTTCCTTTCGTTAGGCGTTACACGGAACACCTCAGGGGCTTCACACAACTTCAACGCATGGGCATTGGACTGGTCATCTCCATCTTCCCGATGGTTGCGGCGGCAATAGTGGAAATCGAAAGACTAAGAATAGCGAAGGAGAAAGGCCTGCTGGATAACAAAGATGCTGAAGTGCCCATCAGCATATTCTGGCAAATCCCTCAGTATTTCCTCATCGGCTGTGCTGAGGTATTCACATTCATCGGTCAGCTGGAATTCTTCTACGATCAGGCTCCTGATGCCATGAGGAGTCTTTCAAGTGCCCTGTGCCTTACGACCGTCGCTCTTGGTAACTACATAAGCAGCTTGCTGGTGACCATTATCACCAGCATCACCAAGAAAGGTGGCAATCCTGGATGGATCCCGGACAACATCAACAGAGGTCACCTTGATTACTTCTTTTGGCTTCTGGCGGTTCTAAGCTTTTTGAACGTTATCTTCTACTCGGTTTGTGCACGCTTCTACCAGTATAAAAGAGTCTACGCTGAGGTGGACGAAGATGATGAAACTGCTCCTAGACCTCCATCCAAACGCCACGATAATGCATAGGCTGGCCCTATATGTCGGGTCAATCAAGTCGTCTCTAATTCTTCAAAGCGTGCGTTGGAGGTTACTCTATGAAAGACGTTTCAACCACTGACGCAGCTTGGGGCCCTCCATTCCAGATTCTTGTTTGAAATGCACTTCGCCGTCATCCTCAGTGCCCTTTGTGATCGGGCTAAACCTTCAAATTTACACAATATGTAACAAACTGAAGTTCGCACTCGTGGACTGCTACTTCAGGTCAACATCGACGATTTTCTCCTGTTCACTGGACGAGAACTTCGGTAAACCAGAAAGCAATTGAATCTAGTGCACAATCGGACATGCGGCTTCGTCCGTTGGAAACTGGACATCAAGTTTAACTTGTAAATATCATTTCTGTAGATTAAAGAAATCTCACCTGCAGTTTGAAGGTTTATGCCTGTCTTTCTTTAACATCGAATCTGCTGAGCGACAGAGCAAGAGAACGTGGGCTTACAAGAGACATAATCTCGTCCTTTTCAAGATTTGCGCAAACAGCGGGAATTCAGGGCTTGTGGCCACGAAGAAATACTTGATACAAGCAGGCGGCTATAGGTCGTGACAAGCGGCATCTGTGTCACATAGGTGCCTTCCCACAGACATCAAATGCAATCCCACACCTGAAATTGTTAAAAATGGGGCTTAATTCATTGTGTATCTTTCACAATGACTGAGGACTTTTCAAGGAGCTACACTGCCAAGCGCTATTAGTGTCACTCACTGTAATTGCGAAGCAGAGAATTTTGGATGGCTAAACATGATTAGTGTTACTCACAGTATTAGAGTTTAACAGTAATTTCGGTGACACATAAGCAAATTGTCACTTACAGTATTCAAGTTAGGGTTCAACACTATTTAAGTGTAGGGTAGACTTCAGGATAAAATGATAGGTTTTCTGAAGCATTCATGTAGCATTTCAACCTAGCAGGTTAGATTAGTTCAGTATGGTGAGTCCAATTTTCCATGGATTATCAGGTATTTTCGTTGGAACTGGTCTGCGGAAAAAGATACTTGAGAAGAGGTTTCAGGAACGAAGTGGATTATTGCAACGCAAGATCTCGGAAACAACCACTCATGTTTTTGCTATCGAATGGAAGCATGTGGGTACAGCATGATTATAAGAACGAAGTACGTTTTTTGGACTTTGATTTCATCACTCAATAACCATGCTCAATCAACCTTTTACTCTTTATACATTATCGGGAATGTAATATGGAAAATCTAGACTAAGTTCCAACAAGAATCAAAATCAAAATTGACTGTTAAATGTTAGTCACTCTGGGAATATCAACAACTTCTGAAAGAAACTCATAAGTGAAGTGCAGGGCTACTCGCTCTTGGGGGTACAAGTGCGAGGGCTTGTTGAAGTAAATATATTAATCTACATGTTAGTTTTTCACCTAACCCTTAGCTTGGAAAGGGTTAGATGAGAAATTGATGTTAAGCTTGCAGCACTCTTCCATCTTCAGATGGGAGAGTGTGAATAGCCATCAATGTCTTGTTTATGAGAATATCTATTTTTTAATATAGACAAAACTAAAATATCAAACACATGCAAGAAGTTGCATACAAGCTGCAAAAGTTCAAGTTTCAAGCAGAAGTTAATGCAATTAAGAATGGGAAGTGGAACTTCATGAATATTCTCTAGAGTCTCTACAATAAATAATCGGATAGAAACAGTTCAAGTGAAAATAGTTTAACTTTATAGCTAGCTTCCAATAGATGCGAATGTAATACATACTGTTAAAAGTTATAGAGTTCAGATCTGACTGTCATGCACTGCTCGAGGTTGAACTGGTGAAGTCGAAGTTTCAAAATTTGTCATCCCGTCATGATGTTTCAAAAAGTTACGTTGGTACTTATGTCAAGTGTTAGCTGCTGCAACTCCTGTTTCTCACCGGCCGGAGACGTTAAACTTAGATTGCATTTGATCATATCTTTTCTTGTGAATGTGACTCCTGTGTGCTTGCAGCGTTGCTGATTTACTTCTCTCACTGACACTGCTGCCAACTGTAAGAAAAATATGTTTTCCTAAGGTTTTGCAACATGCCGCTTGTCCCCTCCTCTCCCGCACCCTGCCACAGCCCTTGGCTGATCATTTTTTTCTCCTATCATTTTTGAAACCACACACTCTTGATTTTAGCTATGACAAAATTGTGCAAGTTGCGTCAAGTGTATCAAGTTCTTTGAGAACTTTCTAATCACAGTATTGATCCGTTCCAAAGCTGCATCAATTTCAAGTGTGGAAACGTGACCGGGATAGTTGTCCATCCACATGGTAGTCTGGTGACCTCTAGGATTAATCATGTTTGCTCTACGTTCAGTGTAATAAGCTAACATGCAACGACCTGTCATAAAATATTTCCTTGTGGTCCTACAGCAGACGTCAGGAAGATTGGGATCCTCTGATGGGATAATTGAAATCTTCATTTGCAAAAGTCAAGAATGGTGTGGTGATGGTCTCATTGACCTCGCTTGTTAGCTTGACTACCATGATAACCCTTATTATTCCGCTCACAACATCTACATATCGTACATCTTCGTCCTCTCTGAATCCAAGTGTTTTGTAGTTATCCATGTTAAACCACAAGTTCGGGTATAAAACCCCGACGTTCGCACGCGGCGTCTTTTCTTGTCACTGTAGTCAGTGGGGAGTGCGGTGAGCGATAGACTGTGTTCGGAGACTGGAGAGCGGCAGACGTGTTCCCAGTGAGCGGCTAGGGTTCTGGGTATCTTGTGGTGGGGTCGCACGTTCTTTTGCGAGAGGAGAGCGGAGGCCATCGCTACACTCTGCGTGCTCGTTGTCTATGGAGAGTTGAAAGAGTCGATGGAATCAGTGCGTAGTTTAGAGACGACTTCACGGAGTATTTCGTCAAACATCCTGATTAGTTTACTTGGCTGTGGATCTACGCATAGACTCTGATTCGCTTTTCTGCAGATGCGGCTCTGTTTTGACTGGACCTTGCTAAGTGTATTCTAACTAATGCGGCTCTGTTTTGACTCCTTTGGTTTTGAATAAGCTTCATTTGTCGGTGGTGCATCATTTCTTGGTGGTGCCTGTATCTTTCGCTTAGCGAGCTCTCTACTCGCTCTTGGTTATTTTTCATTTTACAGGTCCTTTTCTGGACCTCGCTAAGTGCTTTCTAACTAATGCGGCTCTGTTTTTTACTCTCTTTGTTTTAGGTGTTGCTCATTTGTCGCGGTGCATCGGTTCTTGGTGGTTCTCGTTTCTTGGTGGTTCTCGCTTAGCTTATTTTGGCTTGCTCTTGGTTATTTCTCGTTTTGCAGGTCTTTTTCTGGACCTCGCTAAGTGTATTTTGACTAATGCGCTGATCTTGTCGTCGGATACAATGCGTTCTGTCGTGACCATGCGAACTCGAACTCAAGGTGCGAGGTATATGTTCGATGGACATCTTATCTCTGAGACTGTTTTGAACTGAACTGTTACTGTTACTCGGTTTCCTTCCTACAGCCCTATTAGTAGCTCCTCTCTCTAACCTCTCTTTACTCGGGACAGCGAGGTGGTTTGAATTGTATATCTTCATGGCCAAGGCGGGTGAGCAGATATTCGAGATCAGATTAGACTCCTTGCAGGATATTTCCAGCAAACCGCATTTTGACTCTGTGCTAGAAGACGTCTGGAATTTTTCTTGGCCAGGGACAGATGAGGATGAGGCACCGAGACGCTTCGTCAGATTAGTGAATCTGGACCGGTTGCGAGAGCTTTATCCACACTTTTCTGATTCTTGTACGCTGCGTCTTTGGAGATGGAACCAGATAACTTTTTGATGGCTGCTTGATACTCTGAGAGTGAACCTAAAAGGAAGCGTTTTCAAGTATACAAGCATCTCTCTTACGCAGCAGGATAGAGGGAGAGAAAGCAGTTTCTAGAATTTCTAGAAGTTAGCAGTTCAACAGAGTTGAGAAGAGCCCGACGAGGAGCATGTAGGATACATCCCGTGATTTCTCTTCTGTTTCAGGATTTGATTTATTTTATTACAAGTGTTTGTTGTTTCAGAATTTTATTGGCTTGAGCCTCCTCCCCTCTTGCGAGGGAAGTGATCTTTCGCTGGGATGGCCAGCTAGATGGGTTCAACTCCCATCGAATATATTATATGATATTTGAGAACTTGTCACGTATGCGAACTTGTGATCTGAGTCGAGTAGCTTGTGGCTTTGTCTGTTGGCTTGTTCTTTCTCTCAGGTCAGTGAGCCCAGATTTCATAAGTAGTGAAGCTTTTTTCCCTTCGTTATGGACAGACAATGGATAACTTGTGCGGATAGTGGGTAACTTCAAACATCACTACCCCAGGAAATGCTCACTCAGCATGTTCACGTACACGCGGCCCATGAGTGATCGTGATTATGACCTTTATATTTTCATTTGCCAAAAGTTGGGTGCTCTGAAAGCCCGATCTTTCGAACCAAGTCTCGGCAGATAGATTCGTTCTCACTACTGCATGAAGACGAGAGGAGTCGAAATAAAGTGGATACCTCGAACTACATACCTCCATCAATATTTACTGATCACGGTATGAGGCAGCCTCTGAACTCTTCACATGTTAGGCTACGGACAACGTTAGGCTACGAAAGGTATGGGATAGGTGCATCTTTCACTCGCTTCGGAAATTTTAGATGAGTATCTCCTCGACAGAAAGCCATAAAGTTCAAGACTGGCTTCTTCATGTTTACTTCTGTCACTTATTTACCTACTACCAGTAGCACCCCTTCCCGTAAACTTGATAAGATACTCCCCCTCTCAGCCACTTTGTCACAAATTGTGACGAAGAGTAGAGCCATTAGTGATAAAATCATGACAGCAGTTCACAACGAAAAAACACAGGACTCTCTTCAAGTTACTCCCTTTCAGCAATAACTACCGGAACATTTAGAAAGAGAATCGCTCACGCTTTCATGTTTGAGAAGAGATCCTCGAGTTCACCCTCCTCAACAGACTCCCAAGACAAACTAGTCGCTAAAGCAGTTAGGCGAGCCGGCGATCGATCACAGTCGGGACTGGCGATGACCATCGGGACCATTTTCTGGAGCCAGCAACCCGAGCAGGCTAGAGAGTCTTTGTACATTTAGTGGGCCATCGGGCATCGAGTATCCAGTCCAAGGGCCCCGATGAGGAACATTTGTCGGACCACGGGCACGAGATGCTTGGAGTATGGGGACCAATTCTGGGACCATCGAACCGGCTGTGGATCAATTTTGGTCGGGGCGAGGGTCTCAATATGGATCAGAGATGGGACCATTTTGGGCATTTTCTGGAGTTAGGAGTCGATACCTTTTTGGGGTTGATCCGGGCGGGTTGTTCGTTTCAGTAGGGTCTCTGATGGATCAGCGGGCAGACCAGATCTGGGACCACGTAACCCACAACCCGTCCTCCGAGTGGGTGGGTTGGTGTAAGGGTGGTCTCCCAACCAAAGGGCGGGCGGTCTGGCTGGTCCCGCGGATAGTCCAGAGAAGCACAATCCGAGCCAGTGTGGTCTCCAAAACCACAATCCATCCGACCGTGGTTGCTTTTGTACGTACCAGGTTGCCAGCGGTACTAACTAGGTTGGAGCCAGCCTTCGTAGGTGTGGCGTGGCCAAATGAGAGAGAAGTTACAGGTATATTTTGGATTAATTAATTATTAATCAGTTCCAGAATGACGAGGAGTTCCAGAAATAACCTATAAGCGAAACGAGTGTTCTAAAGCTGTAAGGGTGATCCTCATTCGACTTACAGGGAAATAAAAATAAAATCCAGAATAAATCCAGAATAAATTATATAGCACATTATCTGAACCCTAGAACAGCTTTGAATTTTACGACAAAAGTAAACTCTTCCGCTTTGTGTGGCACGCGTTCATATAAATTCACCCTCCTCAACAGGTCTGTATTTTGCAAGCATAGAAATAATTTATGAAAGAAATCATATTCAATTTTCGCTTATTTATCCACTAATATAAAAGACAAAAGAAGTGAAGATAATCAACAGGTCAGTATTTTGCAAGCATGGAAATAATTTGTGAAAAAAACCATATCCAATTTTTGCTTATTTATCCACTAATATAAAAGACAAAAGAAGTGAAGATAATCAACAGGCCAGTATTTTGCAAGCCAGGAAATAATTTGTGAAAGAAATCATATTCTTCTTTCGCAAATTTATCCACTAAAGTGTATATAAAAGACAAAAGATATGAAGATCGTGCTATCAACGGTTTCAGGAAACAGAAATCAAGTTAGTCTTGGGAGCAATACTGTGATAATCAATGAAGTTTGGATTACCAAAGAGTTTCAACTAAGCTGCTACGTCTGTATGTTTCCTATCATAGTGGAGACATCATCGAAACCGAATTTCATACTGGTTGAGTAGATTGTGGAGTAATTTCCTGCACACACTCAAGTACCATGATGAGTTTATACAAGATCAAAAGTAGGACGAGTTGACCATCATGACAAGTGATAAAGCATGATATAATATTCTTACCACCTCAATTGTCCCGAACACCAAATAACCGTTCTCGGAGTTCTCTCTTCCACTTAGAGTTCTCAGTGGTAATATGCGCGTCGTTGCCGTCTTGTGTCGAACAGCAAGTGTGTTGTGGTCGGCGTTGCAATATCTTTATGAGCTCACGTGTGATATTCTCGTTCCACTCCAAACAACATGCAGCAAGGCGGGCCTCATGAGATCGTGCATAATGGATTCTCTTCATAGTAAATTTGTTGATGATAGAATTGAATGTCTCCGACATATAGTTCTCTCGTGCTCGAGTATAGAATCTCATTTTTGCCGACATAATGTTACTAGTCAAGAACTGCACCATAGCCAAGTGTGTGGACGAGTCTGCGAGTTTCATAGTGTGAACAACATATATTTCATTGAACATGAAGTGTGGTCATTCCAAATGAAAGATGGAGTTTATGAACTTACCTCTTTGATAGTATTGGTCGGAGGCTGGTCGATTCAGATTAGGGAATGAGCAACAAGGTTTATTTCCTGATAGATCTCTACATAGTGTGTGATATCTCATGTCACGTCAGTTTGGTAACTCGGCTAGGTTGAGAGTGCGAAGTGGCAGATCCCGGTAAGACCGTTAGGACAAGTTGGTGAGAGTGCTCACAAGGGGTATACTTCGCAGATAGGAGCTTGGAGACCTCAGTTCTTCAAGTTGAGCCTTCAAGCTCCTGGCTATGGTGGGTAGTTTTGAGAGTGAGATCTGGATTCTCTGCGAGCACAGAGTGGATTTGGCTCGACTGTAGTGATTGTCTAGTGCATGTTGGCAGGTGGAGTGAGTACATACCTTGTTATCACTTGAAGAACTCGGATTGCGAGGTTTGGTTTAAGGATTTCAGGTCGCAGATTGCTGTCGGTGGTATCTCCGGAGTTGACAGATCGTTGATATCTTCGATTTGCAGATGCGCACGTGCGTGAAGTGGTTCGTTTTGATGTTGTGATCGATCGCTGTGTGGATGGGTGTCGTCTGAACTTGTTCGCAGTCGATTTGGTGATGAGGTAGTGCGGAAGCGCTGCTGAAATTTCGCGGAATGTGTTGAAGTGACCTGTTTCGTACTGAAGTGCGCATTTGGACGTGGCAGACGAAATAGTCGACAATGTCAGGCCGATGTGGGCTCGTTGGAAGCGCGCTGGATAGACGGTCCTAGTGCACGAAGGTTTACGAAGTTTGGTCAAGCCGTTTTTGAGTTATGAGAAGTCAAAATTTCTAGTGACAGGTTTTGTGACAGGTTTTAGATCAGCAGAAGTGCGTCGGCGAGTGTCAGGTTGGCGTGGGTCGATAATCTTTGGATCTGAGGAGTGCAGTAGGTGCGCGCCGGGAAGACGATTCCAACGCAACCAAAATCGTTCGATTTGGTGAAGGATCGACGAAGTTACAAGCCGAAGAAGGTCGCGGGTTGGCCAAAATCTAATGTAAATCTCGTCTGCGAGTTCCAAATTGGCTGATTTCGACAATTTGGTGCAATTTCGACCCTGAGTTGCTGTTTCGGGTGTTTTTTCGTCGTACTCATCCTTCTTTGTCGTGTTTGGCCCGGGTTCTACTCTTCTCCAAGCGGAGCGGAGAGTGAGCGGGAGTGTCGAGGTGTGGAGTGCGTGTTAGGAGGCGTTTAGAGGCTTAGAGGCTTAGAGACTTAGAGGCTTCGAGGAACAGAGGTGCGTGAGTGCGGAGGCGGAGCAGAGCCTGAGCCTGAGCCCGCGCCCGCCGCAAGCCAGCTTGCTGGCGTGCGTGAGAGAAGTATCCAAGTTTCAGTTGTGTGGGAAGTGTAAAATCAGTAGGTCACCCATCCCAACACTATTTCTGGACTTGGACGCTTAACTCTGTAGTCTTAGCTTTGGTTGTACCACTAGACCAATAGCTCTTGGTGTCTTACAGGGATGCGTGCAAGTACTTAGGGGCTGGTTTAAGGTAGTAGGAGACCTGCTCGCACGTTCCTAGAGGAGTGGTAGGACGACCCCAGAGTACTAGGAGGAAGCTGTTGTTGTGTTAATGTTTGCCTGTACCGTAAAGACGCGTATGGAGGCAGTTGGTGGCAGTTGTCTTGGATGAGCAAGTAGAGCTATCCCGTTGATATTTTTGGAGCTATTAGAGGTGTAGACATCTAGTTAGTGACCTTAGGTGCATGTTATGACAGTCGGTGACCATATATTGTGCATGTGGTCACCGAAGAAGACGCGTCAGTCCGGGTGGGACTGGGTTTCTCTTTATGTGAATGTTTGAGTGTGGAGGGTTATCATTTGGACTTCTTGTGGTTGGAACCCCTCCATATTCCGCTTTCTGTTTGTGTGCCGCGTTTGCTTGTGTTGGCGTTTGATTTTCAAAGTGAGTTCACTCTAGTGTGCTGTCGGTAGTGAGGCTGGAGTGATGACCAGTCAGACTATCTTTATTTCTCTCACGGTGTAGTTGGAGTGACGACCAACAGACCGTGAGAGGCTGCTTGTGGTGATGGCAGGTACAGGTTGCCCTCAACTTGACTGTCCTAGTAAGAGATAGGTGAGCTCAGTAAGAGCGGGGATAGGCAAGTTGTAATTACGATGGTGACGAGGATTTCGACATTCCGGTTAGAGAGTGTGTCCGTGAGATTCTTTCATCACGGAGTTCTCGGAAGGTTCTGGTGAGGACTTCTCGGACAGTGGGTATACACGGAGTGGGGTGAGGTACCGACGACCTACACCATTGCCGTTGGTTATTCTAGAGGACGAGTCAGACGCAGACAGTGTGTTTTCTGGTGATGAGTCTAGTGTCACCACATCGTTGTTGTGGGACATGGACGAGATCTATGGGGCCACGAAAAGACCTCGACGTTACTCAGGTACGATGGGTATCATTGAGCTGGATGACTTCATCCAGGAGTTCGACAGATGGTGCGATCTGCAGCAGATGCGGAACTCACAATTGTTCACACCTTTCATGGCGTGAAAAGGTTTGTTTCAGCACTTGGAGGGACCACCGATGGACGATTATCACGAGTTCAGACGAGACTACGATGTTGAGATTGAGTTGTGGAGACAACATTGGTCTTCCAACTACGTTTCTATCACTACTGGTGCAGTTTCGTGAGGCGTAGCACCTACAAGGTCAGGTGCCAGTAGTAGTGATACATCCACGGGTAACGGAGTCCCTACTACCAGCGGTGTGTCCACTAGTAGTGGAGCAGGTGGTAGTGCGAGCGGGATACCACCAGAGTTTAACCCTGTGGTTCAGTTCTTCCACTGTTTGAGGAAGAATTATCAGGGTGTGCGGACCGACAAGTTGAAGAGTCTGCAGGAGTTCCAGCGGAAGACTGGAGAGAGCTTACGCGAGGCGTTTACTCGCATGAGGCGGTTGATCAGCGTTACCCAAGAGGTGACAGAAGCACAGGCAGTCCAGTTCTGGTATGGGATACTAGATCAGGAGCTGCGTAGGAGAGTCAGGGATGCCACTCTCCTTAGAGACACCGCTCCGACATTACCGGTTGTCTTTAGTTTGGCTGAGCGGATAGAGCTCAACATGATAGAGGAGAGGGTGGTGACTGTTGGGTTCAGCAAGGACGCATCACATGCGGCGACCTCCTCTTCTCGAGGATCACAGGCTACGCAACAGCGTGGTGGTGGTGGTGATAAAGATCGTGTTGAACACTTGCGATCCGATGGAGGTGCTGGAGGATCTGGTGGGCAGAAGCCCATGCCGTCCTTCTCTAGTCAGCAGCAAGCAGGTCCTTGCTGGACTTGTGATGGTCCTCATCAGCAGAAGGATTGTCCACAAAGGAGAGGTGGTTATGAGACATCTGGGACGTCTTAAGCGGTGCCTAGGCAGTGTGAGCATTGCGGGCGATCAGGTCACAGTAGTGACCGTTGTTTTGATCTTCATCCTGAGCTACGGCAAGAGAAGGTTGATCGTGGACGAGGCGGAGGAGCTCAGGGAGGCTGTGATGGTCGAGCTGGAGGTAGAGGTCCAACACCTGGGAGAGGACCAGTTGGTCCACCGCCTGCTACGACGTCAGAAGCAGGTATGGCTGCTTGGATTGAGCAGTTGGAGCAGAGGATAGCTAGTATGGCTATGGCTCAGCGGAGATCTGGTGGAACAGAAGCTTCCACGTCTTATGGAGGAGAAGGAGATGACTTCGACTTCACGGCTGGTGTGGCGCAGATTGAGGCATCTGCGGCAGTGACTCGGAGTGCAGTACGTATCTCTGAACCACGAGGTATGTCAGTGGAGTTGGATCCACAACGCGGGGAGGCTGGTAGACAGGTCAGACTTCCTCAATCGTTCATGCTATCAGATGCATTGAGGACCACTTCTATGGTTCCTAAACGGCCTACCGATGGTGCAGTAGAGTTGGAGGCATCGACATCCAAGAGTGGAGATAATGCGAGTCAACCCTCGATGTCTGTGGATGCGACGTCGAACTCGATGTTGGGGGGCGGCTACAGTAGTTTTGCGAGCCTCACTATTTTCAACCACGGATATGAGGGCATTGGGAGTCAGCTTGGCTCCAGTGTTCCAATTGGCAGCCACGCTCAATGAGACCAAAGATGTGGTTACCTCTAGCGCTGAAGTGGTTCAGCAAGAGGCGGTAGATGTGTCCATGGAGTCGAAGATCAAGACAGCTACTAGTGGTACTTGGCAAGCGGCGGCTGTCAGACTAGATGAATTACCAACTAGACCGGCAATTGACCGTGCTGGATTGGCACCAAGTGTGGTGTTGTTGGACAACAGAAGTGGTATCTTCTGTTTGGTGGCACCTTCAGGGAAGGTGTATCGACCACAGAAAGTGTTGTTAGACTCTGGAGCCCAACCGTTGATGTTGGGGAAGGCGGCGTGTATCGGTTTGAGACTGAGGAAGTCCGAAGTGGAGAGATGTCCATTCCAGCTACAGACATCTCTAGGGGGATCAAGAGGTACAACTCTACACATGACACGCGAGTTGCTGACGATGAGAGTTCGATCAGATCATCCCACGGATGGCTCCATGGTGAGGACCAAGGCTATCGTTACGGCCGCAGAGTCTTATGATGTATTGGTTGGAGGTGCTGTATTATACCCTATGGGGTTCGTGATCGACTATTGGGCGGAGACAGCATCTTACAGACCGGGTTGGCAATCCGGTGAGAGACGAGTGAGCCGTTTACCAGTGCGGTTCAATGCTAGAGTTGGGACAACAGAACCTACATCAGAGACGATGGCATCCGTTGCTGGGTTCAGTTCGGTCATCACTTGGCCGGACGAGTTGTTAGAGGGTAATGTCCATGCAGAGGATACTCCGATTTTTGAGGAGGTGGAGGACATGCCTATCATGTCTACATTAGTACCATCTGCTTTAGATGTTCCACTCTGGAGTTCGAGTGGAGAGTTGCAGCAGTATGCTGATCGGTTGGTGCAGCAGGCTTGGAGTGAAGCCTTTGTACCGTCAGTAGAGGAACATCGAGGTGTTCTTGTTATTGGTCCTGTGACCTTAACACCGTTGGATACGACTCCCATTGCATGGCAGTATCCAAAGGAGGGTGTATGTGTGCTAGAGCTGTTTGGAGGGATCAGCACACGTTTGGCCGCAGTATTGCAGGCAGACATACAAGTACAGCGATACTTGTATGTGGAGAGAGATGAGATCACAAGACGCGTCTCATTGCGTCACGTGGCACGTTGTCGTGTCGGATATTGCGTGAAGGATGTCCAGGAAAACACGAGGTTTCTGGCTGTGGAGATGTTGTGTGCTGAAACAAAGACGAGACAGAGAAAAACAACCACGAAAACGAACGCTGCGATATATACACTCCAAATGTATGTACACTGTCGATTCTTTCTCCTGAGAGCACAGAACTGAGAACCAGACCAGAGCAGTCTATAACCTGCTTCAAAAGCCCCTAAAAGCAATCCTTGAATCACAACCCTGACCCAAAACCACCGAAGCGTAGCTCAAAGCAAGAGAAACTTCTCTTTGCTAACAAACAGAGCCACAACAGTATCACACGATCCAAACCCAAGTCCAAACCACATTCACGCACTAGCTCTTGTCTAAGGCTAGCTACCACAAGCCGTATACAACCAACTAAGTCCCTAACGAACTCAAAAAGATGAAACCCGTAGCGAAGGAACCGAAAAAGACCTATCTGGGAACTTTCTCCTTTTGCTGAATGGACTTCAGATGTCGATAGGGTCTTCTTCCTTGACCTCGTTGGCTCAAGAAACATTCAGATCCGACTCCTGATAGTCGAGATATCGCCGATTTTTGGTCGCAGGTGACCGAACCTTCAAAAACTGCTCCCTGTGCTTATAACCGCACACCACGCACAAACGGATCGCCTAAACTGATATCCGTCTTCCTTGGCAGATAGATCTAGCTACCCTGAACCCAACAAGACTCCAAACAATTCGTTTGGAGTTCCCCTTGCAAAACCACGCAAGAAATTTGGTCGCAGGTTGCAAACACTGACGTAAATCGGCTCCATGCGGCTCAAATTCGCTCACCACACCCAAACCAACAATCCAATTCACTTACAGTCTTCTCCTATGCGTACATGAGGACTCCCTGATGGCGTAGGCACCAAGAACGAAGAGCTTGGCTCACCGATCGCGAAGTTCAGCCCAACCTCAGGTCGCAGGTGAACGAAAATCTGATGTAAGCGCTTCCCTGCGAGCCAATTTCACTCAAAACTTCCAAACTGCCCGATGAAAACTGGTATCGTCTTCAATTTCCTGTAGAACTCGGTGTTCTGATCCCGTTGGATCCAAGGACAGCAAGTTTGGACTCCGGAACGGTCCGAACGGTCCAACTCTCCTTCACAGGTAACTGAAAACTCCAAATCTGCTTCCTGCGTCTCAATTTCACTCAGTACGCACTCCCCGATCCGTCTCTTCCCTAACCGTTTGAACCATTGCGTAGCCTGCATAGATCTGAACCCAACGACGCCTTGCGCGTTTGCATTGGACTTCTAAATCTCCCGCACCGTCCGCTGACAGGTCGCAGGTGCAAGCAAGCCCCTTAAGCAGCCCCCTTGTTACAGTCTGTACGTACGAAGTTCAACCCTCAATAATAAGAAGCATGCCCCTTGCGTCCTTGATATAACGCCTGAAGCCCTAAATACCCAGTCAGCAAGTAACTAGGAGCCTAGCTTGATTTTACCTTCTTTCGAATCGCATAACTTCTTCTCTGGATGTCCAAACGAAATAAACAAGATGCCCATGGAAAGCTGACAACGAGCTCTACCCATCCATGTGATGAAAGTGAAGATCCGAAGTTGCGCCAAAAGCCCGTAAGCTAGGGCCTAGCTTGTCTTCTCCATCTTTCGAGTCTTGTAACTTTTCCACTAGGCGTCCAAATGAAGTAGATGAAGTGCCTATGGAAAGCTGACAAGGAGCTCTATCCACTAGTGCGATAAAAACGAAGATCCGAAGTGGTGCCAAAAACTCGTAAGCTGGGGCCTAGCTTATTTTCTCCATCTTTCGAGTCTTGTAACTTTTCCACTAGGCGTCCAAATGAAGTAGATGAAGTGCCTATGGAAAGCTGACAAGGAGCTCTATCCACTAGTGCGATAAAAACGAAGATCCGAAGTGGTGCCAAAAACTCGTAAGCTGGGGCCTAGCTTATTTTCTCCATCTTTCGAGTCCTGTAACTTCTCCACTAGGCGTCCAAACGAAGTAGACAAAGTGCATATGGAAAGCTGACAAGGAGCTCTATCCACTGGTGCAATAAAAACGAAGATCCGAAGTGGTGCCAAAAACCCGTAAGCTGAGGCCTAGCTTGTCTTCTCATGAGTGACTTTGGAGTGACAAGCATCGAAGTTTGAATTTCAGGCAGGAGCCGGTCCACGACACGACATCCACCCCCTCCAAACCTGTGCATCCTTCGGTATGCACCAGAGATATCAACCAAGGAGTGGACCGGCACGCACAATCATTCCCATCTTGTTATCCTCCCTCCCATCTCTCAACCTCATCCTCAAGTCCGCAACTCGATCGTCATCTTGAAGTTGCTACCCTGTCATGATCCTCCCTAGATCCATGCTCATCGACTTTCACCTCATACCTTCCATCCAATCACCCCCTCTAAATCTACACATCTTCAATATGCGAAGACATAGAAAGAATAACCCATCATACCATAGAATGTCTTCCATTCGTCATGTAGAACCTCACCGTCGAGGTTTGTGACCCAAGTGTCGTAGTAGACATCCCCCATCCTGCCAATCATCACTCATATCTTGACTGTAACCCTCAACCTCAAGCATGTACATGTCGTTGTACGTAATCCTCTCTTCTTTTTTATTTTTCGGAAAAAAAAGAACCACACTGCTGCAACCAGAATCCTCAAACGCAACCATAATTATCTCGCTGTACAATGATATCCTCCTCAACCATCATCCTCCCTGATCCATCTTCTGAAAATCCTCACAACCTCCCAAGCATCATCCTCTCAACCTTCCTGAAATTATTTACAATCCCCCAAGCATCATCTTCCCAACACAAATCACCTTCAGCAATGGCTTTTCCCCTGTAAGCCATCCTTACCCATCATCCTATACCCGTAGCCTCCAGAGCATCCGTCCACTCTCCCTCACCCTCAGCATGTCCGTCCTTGATGAAGCTGATGATGACATCATGGACTCTCCTTGTAGCTGCACCCAAGACCTCTCGTGATAGGAACCCAACCTGTGCATCTCGAATACGCTCCTCCCAACCTCCCTTCACATCCATCGTCGTCATATCTGCATCTGGTAGTTGTTTGTCAGCAATCAGATCACCCACGTTCGCTATCTGTACCTCAACCATCTCCTCCGGTTGTGAAGGATCGTCCTCCATTGCCTGTATAGGAAGAATAGTTTCCTGTTGAACCTTATCCTCCCCAGCTTGCTTCCTTGAAGAAGTCTCTTCTTGTCCCTTCTTCTCGCTCTGCATCATAGATGTAGTATCCAACCTGAGCTCGCTTGGATCCACGTGCTCATCCAAATCATCTCTGTGGAGATCATGCTCAATCTCCTCCACCCTAACATCATAACTTGTAGCTTCGATAGCTACAACTACATGTGTCGCAAGGTAATCATCCACAAACTTCTTCATCCCTCCTTTACCAACGTTGGCTTGAAGGAGAGTACCCGTACTTGTGAATGCAACCTTTCCATCCTCCCAAGAAATAACCTCACGTTGCAAAGACTCTGCAAAGTCGATGCAATCATCTTGTTGATGGTCAGTACCATCACACCATACGCACTGATGTACCCAAGCTGGTTTGGGTACAAGTTCCATCTTAGTCGATGATCCCTTATCCTCCAACCTAGTAACCTTAGCTTGCAGATCTTGCATCGTTTGCTGCAGGTCCTCGATGGTTGGATCCTTCTCCTCTACAACCACAACTGGAAGTTGAACCTCAGATACTACCTGAACTGGTGTGGTAGTCAACGATACAGATGTCAACCTTGTAACCCTTTCCCTTGTCTGTCTCCGGACAAGAAGCTCAACAGCTTCATGCACAACCTCCCAATTTCTTGTTAACCCTTCTTCTTCCTCTCCATCCTCTAGAAGTAGCTCCAACTGTTCCTGCCATGGTTCATCCGCAGCTTGAAGAAACAGCTCCGTCTTGTAGCTCTCCAAGGTTAGCTTGTCCACCCGAGGTAGTTGAGAGAATTGTCTCTCGAACTCCTTTAACAGCTCTGCAGGCTGTAAACCCTTGCTGGATCGGTTGACCCATTCCAAAAACGATTTCTTGGTTACTCGATCTGAGTTCCCCAAGAAATACTCCTCCATCAGCGCATGTGAAAATGCATCCCAGTTCCTCCCAAAATGCTTTATTAGACCTTTCACATGCTCCCTTATCTCAGACACCGCAGCGAGTTCGAACGTCTCGATCATCTCCTTCTCCGGTACCTGATCCAAATCCATCTCCATCTTGTAACATCTCAAGTAGTCTGAGATGTCTCTCCCATCAAATAGATCGAGCTTGTCGATCACCCTCTGAAACGCCTTCCTCCCCAAAGCCTCCTTTTGTTGGTTCCCTTGCTCTTGTTGCATAAACAAAGTGAAGGCTTGAAACAATCGTGTAGTTGTTGCATCCAATTGCATCCCTGCTATACCCTCTGATCCGTCCATCCCGTCCATAGTCATGGCTCGTCTCATCCTCTCATCTTCTCATGATCCTGACCGTCTACAAATCCATCATCCCAGGTCCACAACATCTTCCCGAACAACCAAACTCATCTTCATCCTCGTTCATGATTGCTGATCTCTTCTGTCCAGTTCTGACACACAAATATCTCCACCCCGGACCTTCACGTCGAGTTCACCACCTATGTCGTGTCGGATATTGCGTGAAGGATGTCCAGGAAAACACGAGGTTCCTGGCTGTGGAGATGTTGTGTGCTGAAACAAAGACGAGACAGAGAAAAACAACCACGAAAACGAACGCTGCGATATATACACTCCAAATGTATGTACACTGTCGATTCTTTCTCCTGAGAGCACAGAACTGAGAACCAGACCAGAGCAGTCTATAACCTGCTTCAAAAGCCTCTAAAAGCAATCCTTGAATCACAACCCTGACCCAAAACCACCGAAGCGTAGCTCAAAGCAAGAGAAACTTCTCTTTGCTAACAAACAGAGCCACAACAGTATCACACGATCCAAACCCAAGTCCAAACCACATTCACGCACTAGCTCTTGGCTAAGGCTAGCTACCACAAGCCGTATACAACCAACTAAGTCCCTAACGAACTCAAAAAGACGAAACCCGTAGCGAAGGAACCGAAAAAGACCTATCTGGGAACTTTCTCCTTTTGCTGAATGGACTTCAGATGTCGATAGGGTCTTCTTCCTTGACCTCGTTGGCTCAAGAAACATTCAGATCCGACTCCTGATAGTCGAGATATCGCCGATTTTCGGTCGCAGGTGACCGAACCTTCAAAAACTGCTCCCTGTGCTTATAACCGCACACCACGCACAAACGGATCGCCTAAACTGATATCCGTCTTCCTTGGCAGATAGATCTAGCTACCCTGAACCCAACAAGACTCCAAACAAGTCGTTTGGAGTTCCCCTTGTAAAACCACGCAAGAAATTTGGTCGTAGGTTGCAAAAAACTGACGTAAATCGGCTCCCTGCGGCTCAAATTCGCTCACCACACCCAAACCAACAATCCAATTCACTTACAGTCTTCTCCTATGCGTACATGAGGACTCCCTGATCGCGTAGGCACCAAGAACGAAGAGCTTGGCTCACCGATCGCGAAGTTCAGCCCAACCTCAGGTCGCAGGTGAACGAAAATCTGATGTAAGCGCTTCCCTGCGAGCCAATTTCACTCAAAACTTCCAAACTGCCCAATGAAAACTGGTATCGTCTTCAATTTCCTGTAGAACTCGGTGTTCTGATCCCGTTGGATCCAAGGACAGCAAGTTTGGACTCCGGAACGGTCCGAACGGTCCAACTCTCCTTCACAGGTAACTGAAAACTCCAAATCTGCTTCCTGCGTCTCAATTTCACTCAGTACGCACTCCTCGATCCGTCTCTTCCCTAACCGTTTGAACCATTGCGTAGCCTGCATAGATCTGAACCCAACGACGCCTTGCGCGTTTGCATTGGACTTCTAAATCTCCCGCACCGTCCGCTGACAAGTCGCAGGTGCAAGCAAGCCTCTTAAGCAGCCCCCTTGTTACAGTCTGTACGTACGAAGTTCAACCCTCAATAATAAGAAGCAGGCCCCTTGCGTCCTTGATATAACGCCTGAAGCCCTAAATACCCAATCAACAAGTAACTAGGAGCCTAGCTTGATTTTACCTTCTTTCGAATCGCATAACTTCTTCTCTGGATGTCCAAACGAAATAAACAAGATGCCCATGGAAAGCTGACAACGAGCTCTACCCATCCATGTGATGAAAGTGAAGATCCGAAGTTGCGCCAAAAGCCCGTAAGCTAAGGCCTAGCTTGTCTTCTCCATCTTTCGAGTCTTGTAACTTTTCCACTAGGCGTCCAAATGAAGTAGATGAAGTGCCTATGGAAAGCTGACAAGGAGCTCTATCCACTAGTGCGATAAAAACGAAGATCCGAAGTGGTGCCAAAAACTCGTAAGCTGGGGCCTAGCTTATTTTCTCCATCTTTCGAGTCCTGTAACTTCTCCACTAGGCGTCCAAACGAAGTAGACAAAGTGCCTATGGAAAGCTGACAAGGAGCTCTATCCACTGGTGCAATAAAAACGAAGATCCGAAGTGGTGCCAAAAACCCGTAAGCTGAGGCCTAGCTTGTCTTCTCATGAGTGACTTTGGAGTGACAAGCATCGAAGTTTGAATTTCAGGCAGGAGCCGGTCCACGACACGACAACGTTTGGTGCAGAGATATCCTGAGTTGTTACCTATATCAGCCGTTAGAGGATACAAGCAAGCATTACCGTCAGATATTTCACTGCTGAGGGCGTAGGATCTCACGTTTGTTGGCACCATTCACTTGGTGATAGCCGGATGGTCATGTCAAGGTCACACGATGTCGTGTTGTGGTTCGGCTCCTGTGTGAAATTCTTGTGTAACCTAAGTTCTGTTTCTTTTCTATGTTTCGTGAACCGTATCGCGTAACTCACCGACGGTGTGATGAGTGCCACGTTTGTGATTATCTGTTTAATTGATCGCACGATAGAGGAACCTGCCAAGTCAAAGATCTGTGCGCGTTCAGTTCAGTGGTCCTTGTCGCCGCATTTGTGTATAAAATGGTGGGTCGAAGGTTCATACGACATTCTTTTTCAGCGGGTGTTTCGTGAGGATTCTCGGTGGTTTGCATGGAGGAGTGAAGAACTGCACGAGTGGTGGTTATGGACGGAGGTTTGTTACTGACTCCGGATCTTCTTTTCCCGAATCCGTTTCACATCAAGCTTCATTGCATCCACCGCGATCACTTTCGACAGTGGTTAGTTGCGTACTTTGGTAATGAATTCATGAGGAGAGTGATGGAATTACAGCTTCCAGTGATCCTTCCGATCGTAACATACGGAGAGACTTGGGATATGACAGTGTACATTTTGTTGTGAGGAATAATGGATCTCAACTATCCGTCGAACGTTCCTTTCAACCTTTGGGTCGATGTCCGGTGCCATTGCAGACCGAAGATCAATCATGGGGCTTGGATCGTGAGAAACTTCGGGCAAGAATATTACAATCGAGTGATACCTTCACCATTTCCTTTTGTCGTACCTTTTATTGTAGAACGTTTCCAGGTTGTAATATTGACGTTGTATTAGTCTGCGGCTCACTGGTTTCATTCTGGTTGAGCGCTTCTGTGTAGTTACGGACCGCAAAGAATCCTTCGACATGTCTCAAGGATTTTCTGAAGTTTTAGAGTCTTGTTGATGTCTTGTGTCTCCTTGAGAGTAAAAATTCGTTCTAGAGGAAAAACTTGAGTGGAGAAAAGACAAAAGTAAAGATCTTTTTGCTCTTATTGGTCCACTTTTGGACCAATGGTGTTCTAGCTGATCCTCGCGACGTTTCTGTGGTTTCTGGAGACTTCGGAGGTTCATTCGTAAAACGAAGGATAAGGTTGGAGAGCTCTCGACCGGGGCTACAATCTGGGCTGAAGAATCGGTCAATTTCATGGAGGGATGAGCACGTTATGATCGATTGAGTGGAGAGGGGTGAAATTCGTACCTACTGCTACGTTTCTGGTTATTCCGAGAGACTCGCGAGGAGTTTTGAGGAGCTGTCTAATAGGTTGGAGAGCTGACGACGTGCTGGTCATTTTGGTATCAGTTTCATCAGATTCTTGATCGATTTGGATTCTGAACCGACCAATTGAAGTTGAGAAGTGCAGACGTGATAAGACGGGAACAGCTAACTGTGATAGTCATGGATAGTTTGCTATTGCTTAAGTTCTAAGTCTAATTTCTGAGTGAAACTTTCTAGGATTGAAGCATGTCTTATCAGTAAGATACTTGGGTAGTTTCACTTCAAATGGTCGAGTAGTTTGTTCAGAATCTTGGATCAAATGTACCTGGGTCTGTAAAGCTCTGAAGTTAGCACAGATTACGATTTGATCCATATCTGAGAATTGGTTTAAGATTTCGACCTGAAAATTGTTCAGGGTAGGAGTGAAAGGTCCAATCAAGCTTCCTGTGAATTTTGATCATCATTGGTCGACTGGTTTGGGAGGACTGAGGTCTCAAAGTTCAAAGATACTTCTGTTATTAGTAGTTTCGGATTTTTCGATATCATCTATTGTCATTTTTGTCATTTTCGAGCAATTTGGAGATGAGTTGTTGCTGAAATTGCCATGCCTACATACAACTCGACATTGGAGGATGTGAGGCTGATTTCAGCTCTTGGTGATGAAGGAGAACGGAGTCGTCATGAATCTTAAGCCGCTGTTTGGGTTCTCAGAGCTGCCAGGTATTACCGCCGTTGGTGCTATATTGAGATCTGAGTAGTGTTTTGGAGCATGCATGCTTTACCTTGCTGGAATGCTTGGTAGACCAGGGTGTACAGCAAGTTGTATCGAGACTCGATCAAGTTGATTGAGTGATCTTATAGCATCTTCTTGTTGTACTATGAAGTTGTGATAGTTGGATTGATGGGCAATTAGCGTCGCTGGGGAGCTATTCAGAAGTCATGCTTCCAGTGATATAGAGGAATAACTTCAGTTAGATAGTACAGAGCTGAGTATTTTTAGTTAGAGTACAAAAGATCTGCTTGTAACACAAGTTTATGCAACCTATACGTAACCTTGGATCGTAGCAACCTTTAAACTTGAGCCGAGCGGATACAAGGTCACTCGGGCTAGAAGAGTAGATAGTGAAACATTTGAGTGGAAACATTCAGATCTAGATCCAACCTTGTCAATCCACATACCTCTGCACAGCCATATACCCAGTGTATTCCTAGACAGAAAAACACGTTATACGACAACGCGTGCTGGGAGAGGTCAGGGTTTGCATGACCCACGATCTAGGATGTTTTGGGAGATGTTACGGATCTTACGACATCTCTAGATGCATCAAGTGGATTCTCCAGCGTACATCCTGGAGAACGTTCCTTTGTTGGGTGATGCTCGTGCACATATGATGACGAGTGTGCACCAGGTGCGGTCCTGGGTTGGACCGGCAGTGTTGTTAGATGCAACGAGAGTGGGATCTCGTGCACATCGTCCACGATTGTGATGGACGAACTTGTTATCGAGGGAGGTGCTCAAGCGCGCACACAATGCAGTGAGACGACCAGTGCATCTCACAGTTAATGGCATCTTGGATGCAGGACGACGATCTCAAGTAGTGAGAGTCGTCGATAGGTCACCCATGGCAGTTGTGAACCTAGTGGGACGACCCATGACAACGTTACCCACTTTGGTGAGCTTTCTAGCATCACATGCTTACAGAGATGGAGGACCTGGGCTTGTGTGGAATGCTTGGTTAAAACAGTTGGTGGAGCCCAATGCTGACGAGAGAGAGAGAGCGATGGGTTTTTCTACGAGTACGACGGCAGTAGCTTCACGTCGTCAAGTGTTGGGTCAAGCAATGGACTTGAACTGCTTGACATGGATTGTTAGCCTTGGATTGGCTGAGCAACGTCGGATGCGATCGACGAGTGTTATTGCTCGGATATTCTTGAGCTCTTTGCCTACCGGGTCGATGGAGACAAAGGCTAGGGGCGAGGCAAGTGGAGTTCGTCATCTTTGGACATCATGGGATGTCGTAGGAGAGAGTATGGAGCTTGCAGCTAGAACTGCAGAAGTTTTTCGCACAGTAACGGTGGAGGTTGTTGGTGGTGAGCAGAAGGAAACTGCTCCAGAGGCTGCAAAATAGCAGTCAACGACTTCGTCTTCTACCTCTAGCATGGTGATAGAGGATACTTGGGAGCCGAAGATTGGACCCAAGCTTATAGAAGAGGAGAGACGAAGAGTTCAGAGATTCCTGAAGAGCTACAGGAATTGTTTTGCCTTTAGTATGAAGGATTTGGGTACCTTGAAAGGACCGGGTATACGGATCGACTTGGCTAATGACACGCCAATCTTTCGACGTCCTTACAGATACAATGACATGGAGAGAACCTTGATCCAGAATAGGACTCAAGACTTGGTGGAAGCTGGGTTGGTAGAGATGTCGCATGGAGAGTATGCATCAGCCACAGTTATGCCAGCAAAGAAGGATATGTATGGCAACTACACGGATAGACGTATGTGTGGAGACTACCGTCATATCAATCGGCAGATGAAGTCCGATAAGTATGCCATGCCGACACTTGAGGAGATCTTTGATGCAGTGGGGCATGTGAAGGTCTTCAGTACTTTGGATCTTCGAGCAGGGTATCATCAGTTGCCGGTGAGAGAGGATGATAAACCCAAGACAACATTCTGGGGGATTGACTCTCACGGCAAGGATTGTTTGTATCAGTGGCGGTTCTTACCATTTGGGTTGAAGAACGCCCCTGCTAAATTCCAAAGAGTGATGGATAGGATCCTAGCAGGATTGGATTTTGTCAGATGCTATATTGACGACATCTTAGTCTATAGTGCTACAGTGGAGGAGCACGAGAGACACTTACGAGATGTGTTCGAGCAGTTGAGAGCTCATGGGTTGAAGTTACACCCTGGGAAGTGCAAGTTCTTCCAGGAGTTGGTAGAGTATCTAGGTCACACCATCTACCTAGGTGGGTTGGGTGTTCAACAGACGAAGGTCGAGGCCATTACACGTATTCCACGCCCCACAGATGTGAGTCGAGTTCAAGCATTTGTTGGTTTGGTGAACTTTTATCGTCGATACGTGAAAGGATTTAGTGCAATTGCGAAGTCATTGACCAAGCTGATGAAGGTGGACCAGGAGTGGCAGTGGGGAGATGAGCAAGAGCGAGCTTTCATGGAGCTCAAGGATAGGTTGACATCTGCGCCCATCTTGAGGAGACCCGTTAGGGGACGTCCTTTCCAACTGCACACTGATTGGAGTATGTTGGGACTTGGAGCAGTGCTGACTCAGCATGATGATGAGAAAAAGGAGTTTGTGATGGCGTATGCCAGTCGCTCCAACAATTCGACGGAGGCGAGGTACAGTTCGTACGAGAGGGAGTGTTTAGCTGCAGTGTGGGCTGTTGCACACTTCTGATGTTATTTGTTTGGGAACCCCTTTACTCTCATCACTGATCATCAGTCGCTCAAGTGGTTGATGGAGTCCGACAAGCTTACATGGAAGCTTGCACGATGGGCTCTGATCTTACAAGAGTATGACTTCCAAGTAGTGCATAGACCGGGAATTGCAAACCTAGATGCTGATGGGTTGAGTCGTAACTCGTGCACGAGTCAGCAGGATCAGACTGGGGCTCGATGACATGATGAGGTTGATGAGGAGATAGTGCCAAGGTGGCATGCATCTGCCTTTCTTTGTGTGTTGGTCATGAACTCTAGTATGGAGGGCCAAGTCGTATCGTTCTCAAGTGAGAGAGTAGATGACGAGTCTCCAGATCCTGAGGGTGGAGATGGTGTTCCAAACCAGCGAGATATCCATGACGATGTGATCGTGATGGAGTATCTACATACTGGCGTGGTGGTAGACACAGTAAGTGTCAAGGAGCGAGATCGTGTCTTTCAACGAGCGAAGAGATTTTGACGAGAAGGACGACATGTACTTCGAGTGTGGGATGATGGGAGAGTACGGATAGTGTCACATCCATCCTAGAGAGCACAGTTAGTACGACATGCTCATGAGGAGTTGAGACATTTTGGAGTGAAGCGCACGCATAGCTTACTCCAAGGACAGTATTGGTGGCGTGGTATGCACGTCGATGTGCAAAAGTTTGTTGCACGATGTGTGGTTTGTGACCGAGTACAAACATCATTTAATGCTCCTACTCCACAACTACACCCCTTACCGATTATGGGGTTGGGTTACCGTTGGAGTTTGGATTTTGCGGGACCCTTATCGTTGACGATACGTCATCATCGGTATGTGTTGGTGATGGTGGAGCACTTCTCCAAGTGGATTGAGTTGGTGGCATTACCAGACAAGGCGAGTGAAGGAACGGCGTATGCGTTCTTAGATCGAGTGTTGAGTCGTTTTGGAGCACCAGCTGAAGTGCTGACAGACCAAGGTACAGAGTTCCTTGGTGAGTTTCAGGTCTTGTGTGATCAGGCGCTGATTGATCATCGAACTACATCTCGAGATCATCCTGAGGCGGATGGTTTGGCGGAGAGGGTAGTTCAGACGGTGAAGAGAGGATTGTGCAAGTATGGCTTGCAGAAGGGCCACTTGGGAGACTGGGATGTGCAGTTATCATGGTTGGCTATGGGCTATCGTTTTAGCCGACAAGCGTCTTTGACTTCCTTCTCACCGTATTTTCTATTATACGGTCGAGATCCAGATCTACCTTCGGCCATTCGTCGTGATTCTGCTGAGGTGCTGAACCTTGATGACTCGGATATGTGGGTGAGAGCATGTTCTCAACGAGCAGAGACATTTCGGAGAGTTATGCCCATGGCTTTTGAGAATCTAGCAATTGCTCAACATAGAGACACGTTGCGATATGCAACTATCCGAGGAGGAGGTTATCGACCATCGATTCGCAGGTTTCATCCTGGCGATTATATCTATCTGCAGCAGACTGCACCGACGACGTTGGATGTGATCGCAGGACGCACTATTTTACGAGTGCGTGAGGTGTTACCTTCTGGAGTACTCATGTTAGAAGGCCGTGATGGTGTTGTTTGGAAGGACCATGTGCGTAATTGCGCGCCATGTCATCTTCTCAACATCGATGGTACCGTTGACCCAAGCTTGGCAGTTGTACGAGCAGGCTTGAGGTGTATGTTGTGTGGGTCTGCTGGTGGAGCAGCCCGTATGTTGGTGTGTGATGGCTGTTCGAGAGGTTGGCACATGTCATGTTTGATTCCACCTCTCACTGTCATTCCTATTGGACGGTGGGTTTGTCCTCGATGTATATAGCAGGGATAGCTGATTAGATCTTTGCGTGGTATGGATTGCAGACATGCGACTAACGATGGGGTAATGTAGCACCCGGTCTCCTGATCCTTGCACCCATGAAGGTGTATATCACGTAGTTGAGATATGGAGCTATCTAGAGTTAAAAGGACATAATCGTCAGTTAGGGGGGCGATTGTGGTACACTTGTGTATGTGTATGACATCGTCCATGTGTTATGTGTTGGTGTTCCTTTGACAGCGATGTATGTGGTGTAGCGATGTGTATGCGCACGACACCCATCCAATGATTTGCAGCATTGCGAATATCCATGACCAACACCGATGTATCATCTTCAACTTGCAGATAACGTCCATCAGATCCAATCGTCCTCCTCGCATTCAACTGACAACATGTGTATATCCACCCTTTCAACTTGTCAGTTATGTCATGTGTCTGAGTCTCAGGATACATGAACGTCTAGATGCAATAGGGTCTCCATCTGCCAATCCTTGCATCTCCGCAACTCGTTGTACCAATACAGGCTTGTTTCCTTGTATAGAGGCTCCATGATCTCGAAGCCATGACACCAAATGTCTCTTTGTGAGGAGCTCAAGGTCAGTCCTAACCTCAGCCTCCTCCACACCCGCTGGTACACGCTGTCGTGTTGTGGTTCGGCTCCTGTGTGAAATTCTCGTGGAACGTAAGTTATGTTTCTTTTCTGTGTTTCGTGAACCGTATCGCGTAACTCGCCGAACGGTGTGATGAGTGCCACGTTTGTGATTATTTGTTTAAGTGATCGCACGGTAGAGGAACGTGCCAAGTCATCGATCTGTGCGTGTTCATTTCAGTGGTCCTTGTCGCCGCATTTGTGTATAAAATGGTGGGTCGAACGTTCATACAACATTCTCTGTCAGCGGGTGTTTCGTGAGGATTCTCGGTGGTCTGCATGGAGGAGTGAAGAACTGCTGGAGTGGTGGTTATGGACAGAGGTGTGTTACCAGCTCCGGATCTTCCTTTCTCGAATCCGTTTCACATCAAGCTTCATTGTATCCATCGCGATCACTTTCGACAGTGGTTAGTTGCATACTTTGGCGATGAATTCATGAGAAGAATGATGGAGTTACAGCTTCCGGTGATCCTTCCGATCGTAACATACGGAGAGACTTGGGATATGACAGTGTACATTTTGTTGTGAGGAACAATGGATCTCAACTATCCATCGAACGTTCTTTTCAACCTTTGGGTCGATGTCCGATGTCATTGCAGACCGAAGATCAATCATGGGGTTTGGATCGTGAGAAACTTCGGGCAAGAATATTACAATCGAGTGATAGCTTCACCATTTTCTTTTGTCATACCTTTTATTGTAAAACGTTTCCAGGTTGTAATATTGACGTTGTATTAGTCTGCGGCTCACTGGTTTCATTCTGGTTGAGCGCTTCTGTGTAGTTACGGATCGCAAAGAATCCTTCGACATGTCTCAAGGATTTTCAGAAGTCTTAGAGTCTTGTTGATGTCTTGTGTCTCATTGGGAGTAAAAATTCGTTCTAGAGGAAAAAGTTGAGTGGAGAAAAGACAAAAGTAAAGATCTTTTTGCTCTTATAGGTCCACTTTTGGACCAATGGTGTTTTAGCTGATCCTCCCGAGGTTTCTGTGGTTTCTGGAGGCTTCAGAGGTCCATTCGCGAAACGAAGGGTATGGTTGGAGAGCTCTCGACCGGGGCTACAATCTGGGCTGAAGAATTGGTCGATTTCATGGAGGGATGAGCGCGTTATGATCGATTGAGTGGAGGGGGGTGAAATTCGTACCTACTGCTACGTTTCTGGTTATTTCGAGAGACTCGCGAGGAGTTTTGAGGAGCTGCCTGTTGGGTTGGAGAGCTGACGACGTGCTGGTCGTTTTGATATCAATTGCATTAGGTTCTAGATCGATTTGGATTCTGAACCGACCGATTGAAGTTGAGAAGTGCAGACGTGACAAGACGGGAACACTGAACTGTGATAGTCATGGATAGTTTGCTATTGCTTAAGTTCTGGGTCGAATTTCTGAGTGAAACTTTCCAGGATTGAATCATGTCTTATCAGTAAGATACTTGGGAAGTTTCACCTCAAATGGTCAAGTAGTTTGTTTAGAATCTTGGATCAAATGTACCTGGGTCTGTAAAGCTCTGAAGTTAGCACAGATTACGATTTGATCCATATCTGAGAATTGGTTTAAGATTTCGACCTGAAAATTATTCAAGGTAGGAGTGAAGGGTCCAATCAAGCTTCCTGTGAAGTTTGATCATCATTGGTCGACTGGTTTGGGAGGACTGAGGTCTCAAAGTTCAAAGATACTTCTGTTATTAGCAGTTTCAGGTTTTTCGATATCATCTATTGTCATTTTGATCATTTTCGAGCAATTTGGAGAGGAGTTGTTGCTGAAAGTGCCATGTCTGCATACAACTCGACATTGGAAGGTGTGGGGCTGATTTCAGCTCTTGGTGATGAAGGAGAACGGAGTCGATAGGAATCTTAAGCCGTTGTTTGGGTTCTCGGAGCTGTCATGTATTATCGCCGTTGGTGCTATATTGAGATCTGAGTAGTGTCTTGGAGCATGCATGCTTTACCTTGCTGGAATGCTTGGTAGGCCAGGGTGTACAGCAAGTTGTATCGAGACTCGATCAAGTTGGTTGAGTGATCTTATAGCATCTTCTGGTTGTACTATGAAGTTGTGATAGTTGGATTGATGGGCAGTTAGCGTCGCTGGGGAGCTATTCATAAGTCATGCTTCCAGTGATATAGAAGAATAACTTCAGTTAGATAGTACAGAGTTGAGTATTTTTAGTTAGAGTACAAAAGATATGTTTGTAACACAAGTTTATGCAACCTATACGTAACCTTGGGTCTTAGCGAGCTTTAAACTTGAGCCGAGCGGATACAAGGTCACTCGGCTAGAAGAGTAGATAGTGAAACATTTGAGTGGAAACATTCAGATCTAGATCCAACCTTGTCAATCCACATACCTCTGCACAATCATATACCCAGTGTATTCCTAGACAGAAAAACACGTTATACGATAACGCTTCTTATTCTACACCTCTACTAAGAACTTTTTGATTACATTCTTGCACTTGTGTCATAGATCCTTCTGACTAATAATCTCATGACGAGACAAGATGACATCAACTGATGACTTATCATAATGTACAATCTCATCTGCTATGCCCCTGGAGATGAGTCGTTGAATATATCAACTCAAATGCTTGATCCTCAATCAACCACGAGTTATTTTCAGTCTCTACCCGAGTCGTGTTCACCATCTCGATCACTTTACTGTCATTTGCTGAGATGAAAGCACATGTCTCATTATAGCCATTTCTAGTCGAGTCATATCTCAAATCAGCATACACCACGAAGTTGCCTAAAATATCCGATAACTAAGTCAAATCCTCCTCAAAAACTGCTTCATCAAAACTTGCATCCTTCACAATAAAACCTCCTAACTAAGCACAAGCTCGAGTACTTACCACCCACAAGAGCCTCGTTCAAGTCAGGAAAATGTTGTGCAAACACTTCTGATTGGACCTCCTCCTTCTTTATGACCCAAGTGTCGCTTGAATCCATCCTATGAAGCGATCTTTTCTGTTCTGGAATCCAAAGAAATGGGCCCTCGAAACTGGAGATAACCCTACCTCTCGACATAAACTATCTAGTTGTTCGTATCTCAATCCGACGCACAAACCAGCATGATAAAATCGGTGAGTCACATCGAGAATACCGTGATATAACTTCATCTCAGTCGATCTCCATCCAAATGTGTGACCTTATGGACATCTAAGATTCAAGGAGTAGGTCTTATGAGTATATGAAACTATCAGAGGATCAAAAGTCAACTCGCACTCATAATGATGACACCTCATCTTGAATAGAGTGAATAACTCCATCAACTTAGAAATGCCTACAAATCCGTAAACCGCTAAGTCTAGACTCTGGACCACTTGTGTAGCTGAAGCTATGTCCTCTGGTGTGGACGGCTCTAAGACGTTGGGTAGTTGAGAATCATAGATCGACTCAAAAAGGAGTGCCGAATCTAGCATCGACAAGTTTGATGTGGAAAGATCAAAGTGATCTTAGAAATGGTAATACCACACAAAGTATGATCATGTCTAAGTTCTAACATCAATGATCAAATAAATTCAATTTCTAGCCATGTCACAACTTTGCATTCAAGTATAAACTGAAAGAGAAACATTTAGCTGAACTTGAACCGTACTTGATGCTCAGCATGGTCAATGCCAAGAGCTCCCAATATGATAGGATATGGATGAAACTCGGTATTCTCCGGCCGAATAACATCTCTCTCTAGATCATCCTCCTCTAGAATTACATCTGGCTCGTCCAACCTAACCTGCGCTTCTCTCGTCATCTGATCTATGCGAACAGCGGCGATTGAAAAAAGAATATGGAACACAGCGGTATGACTTGCAGCTGGTCCTAAAAGTCGCATAATCTGTACACAGCGAAGCATTAACGACTCCGGCACTCTCACTTTTCCATCCGAGACCTCCGGATATCCTCTAGATAAGTGTCGATCCCTAGACCATCGAGATGAACCCTGGGGGCCATACTATACAGTGAAAAAACCTCACTGATCAGGTTTGATCTATCCGTCTAGAGGTCCGAATTAAACTTGCCGGTGATAACCAAGCTGTTCAAAATAATATCACTGAAAAACTATACTCATACGTGAGAAAAAAGAATAAACAAAAGTAATCTACATAATATAAAGAAAAAGATAATATTCAAATTCTATACTAAATATATTATATCAGAAGAGTCTCCAAATAGGCTAAGTGCTACTTAGAACTATGTGATAATATGCATAAGAAATCTCTATGAAAACTCTATCTAATAGACTGTAGTTCTAAAAACCTTCCGAGGTTGAAACTAAAGAAGAAACCAAACTAAGACTGAAAAGGAGATCAAAAAATATCAGAGAGGAACAAACTGAATGAGGGTAAAATCTAAATCTCCAAAGTGTCTTGGGGGTTCGAGAGAAACCCCCAAGACACTGCTTGCAACAGAATTGTAGAATTATGTGTTAGCAATTTATCATGTTCTATCTAGAGACTTCGTTCTTCTTTTTTTGGTTTTCACAGAGACTATCCATTTGTTCTTGTTGCTTCTTTTGTTTCTGGTTTTCACCATTACTCTATCCGTTTTTTCGCTGCACGACAAAAAATCCCCTTTTTTCTGCTTTTCACAATCAACTTATAGCTATGCTATCACCTAGCAAAAGTATTTTCTTTTTCTTTCTTCAGAATCGACGTATAGCTATGCTTGCAACAGATTCTGGAGATATGCGATAGAGATTTATCCGGATCTGAACTCCTCCCTCTCCTGTGACTGTCATCTAATAATATAATGGAAAAAATCCCCTTTGCTTTTCGTTGTTATCACGAACGAATAATAACTAGTGCATAGCAAAAGTGATTTCCAAAACCTGATTATCAGATTCTCACTCTAGCATGATACTGCCGTAGTCCTCTAAAGTGATAATCAAATAACTCGACATGGATTGAGTCTATTCTTTCCGGTTGGATCCTTTCTTGTCTATTGATGATTTATATATCGTGAGAACACTCTCTCATTGTTGTCTTTTCATAATGATGAAATGAAGATCTAATGGTCTTTAAGTGGGTTAGGTTTCAAAGATGTTTGTGCAAAATGGCTCTTGGGTCATCCATGTCTGCAAACACGTTGGATTGAACAAAAAAGAACTAAATTGTTTCTTTTTTTATGTCAAAAAGATTTCTAAACTCAAATAGACCCAACCCCATCTTGGCCGGTTCAGAATATGCATCAAATGTGGACATTGGACAAGAAGCAAAGAGAAGAAGCAAAATAACTTGAGAAAATTATAGAAGATGGATTGCTCTCGGCAGTGGACTTGACAAAGAGGCGTAAAGTGAAGTGGGGGAGTGTTTTCCGATTTTATACCTCTGGTTTTGTTTTATTTACTAAAAATATGTTATATAAAACTTTACACTAATTTCATATTTACTGAGGGCCAAAAGCCAAAACATCATTAATTATGATAACTGTTCATTTATTATCTAAAATATGTATCAAGAAGAGTTAGGTAATCTCTCCGGAAGATGAAGAGGGTCAAATATGAGTGCATCTCACTACGGTTCATATTGCAAGAGACGGTAGCTTAGGCACAACTTCATGTAAAGATCCTTTCGTCTTTTGCTTCAATACCTAAATCGATTTTTTCTTGATTGTGGTCGAATTTGTGAGTATGATTGACAATATCATTACATCGTTTCAGACATGTTGCTCTACAAGACACTTGCGAGGAGAGTTTCGACAATATGCATGCTCTTTCCACTTTTGGAAAAACACAAGGAAAAGGACAAACGGATAAATATTCAAAAAATTCTACAATTTGGTTGGTCAGAGACGAGTGAGAGATGACTATCTCGAAACATACTTAAATAAAGTATTTACGTACGTATTGATACCAGGAGATGGTAATAGGGTAACAGGATAGAAAACGAAAGGAAACATGTCTGATCTTGAAATAAACTAAATTTGCAAGTAATCTAAAACAGTTCAGAACAGACTGAGAATAAAGTCAAAAAATGAAGTGTCTAAATTTATAAACTATCTAAAAACTAAGGGTCTAAAAACAATTCTCTGTTACTAACAGCATTACACAAGTTACGAGAGAGAGAAAGAAACCATAAGTACAGGATCTACAAACAGTCTCATCTTACCATAAAAGGTTCAGTCAACTAATCATATTTTCATTTAAACATCTTTAATTTATGGCCTAACCCCTCCACAAGGAAAGGTTAGGACATAAATTAAAGGGGATGTATATTCCCCCTCGTCCGAACTTGGACGAGGGTGAATATGCATGCTTCTTAACAAAGCAAATATGCAGAGCGATACAGACAGGATATTAGTCTTAGTCCAAAATCTATTTATTTAGAAAAGAACATCGATGTCAGTTTCTTTCACCTTCGATCCTAGTTCACTCTATGACACAAAAAGAACAATTTATTTGCATGAATTTCTATGAGTTGTGGAGAAATCTTGCTCACTTAGATCAAGCCTAATACTTGAAAGAAGGAAAGGTAAGTTTCATATACTTAGACTGTTATGTGGGAATTGACGTCCCGTTTACTGAAGCTACATTTACTTTCCGAATCTTACATCTTCGTGTAAAATCGAGAAAGGTTCCATTTGCATTCCGAATATTATACTAGAGTTCTCTCCGAACCTCAGGTTTGATTATATTAATAACAGTGGTTCTTCAGGGAAGACTTGAGAAAACATAAAAATTGAGAAGCAAGGAGATGAAATCCTCTCCATGATTTTTGGTTTCTTTTCTTACATATTACAGAGTGTTAACAAGAGAATAAGCATGCTTGATCAACTTTGGTACTTTTTTTTATGTTATAAGAAATATTATAACTATTATATAGTATTTTAGATTAAATTTAATAAAATTAAAATTATATTTTAAATATGATATATTTGTTGTTTCATAAGAATTATAGATACGGTATTAGAAAACCCATAAGTGGAGTGCAAGACTATGCTCTTCAGAGGGTACAAGTGAGAGAGCCTACTTGTCCAAAAAACTACATTCATTAATAAATTAAGCTTGCAGCCCAATATTATCAGTTATTCGACGGATGACTTGACGGAGCAACTGTGAAAAGCAAAAACAAAATTAGAGGGTACAAGTGAGGGAGCCTACTTGTCCAAAAAACTACATTCATTAATAAATTAAGCTTGCAGCCCAATATTATCAGTTATTCGACGGATGACTTGACGGAGCAACTGTGAAAAGCAAAAACAAAATTAGATTAGATCAGAATAAATGGCTAACACATAACCCCGCAATTATATTACAATCGTAACACTTGTTCCATAGAAACAGTATGTTTTTGAGCCACAGTTTATATCAGTAATAACATTAGATTGCTCACCTAGGCAAAAAGTAGATGCATGCAACCTAATTTTTTTGTCGGAAGAATAAAAGAGGACACACTCGAATAGCACCAAAAGAAAATCTCGGGGTTCAAGTGGAGAAGGTGATATAAATTATATCTTAGGAGCATGCATATTGACACGCACGCAAACAAGGTATTGTCATAGAAATGAATATTATGGAGGTGCGATCAGTTTTAGAAGACGTTCGCGTTATGTTAATTCATTACACTACACTAATATAAGAAAATTAAATTTCTAGAATTATGTATGTCATCCCGATAGAGAGTCCCGAGGAGATACAGAAATAATCCATGGGGCAAGTCCACGTGTTTTCAGAAGTATAAGTAAGAAACCTTGGTAAAAAAAATCATGATTTAATTTTAATATTAATTTATTATCTAACCTTTTGCCAAAAAAAGTTAGCTAATAAATTAGTGCATCATCCCCTCTCTTATCAGAGATGGAAGAGGTGATAATAATAATGCAAGGAGTTAGACTTAGTTCTCCCAAATTCATGTGAACGTCTCTTGAGTTATCTTAGAAACACCGAGCAATTAATTATTACTTATGCAACAGCCACCCCACTGATTGGCGTGTGCGATATAAACTTTGCGTTTGTAATGGGGGCCTAGTCCCGAATTGAGGGCATTAATTTCTCTGACCCGAAATGATTAATTACTTTATACTTTATATTAATTACTTTATTAATTATTTACGATTAGTCAAGTCACTCGGTTAATCGACTTTGCACTACAGTAAAGTACGTGTAGAAGCTTTTCTTCTGTCGCGGAACGAAGGAACGAAACGAATCTTTCACAGAGAGAGAACATCCTCTAGAATCTGCATCATATCGAAGCATTCATCGAGTAGCTACGTACTCGTCCGATACCGCCGTGAAGGGATAAGGTGATTGTGAAGAGGGTCGAAGAGATCAGAAAAGAAGAAGAAAAACATTTTAACTTATCGTTCTTGTGCCGGGGAAATGTGAGTGCGGTCGGAATTGTCAGGAGTGCTGGGGTTGAAGTCATGAACTCGTACCGAAATCGAGGAGCAGCTGGAGTTGTAATCTGAGGAAGCTGTTGCGAGGTGGGTGGACTCTAAGACGGGAAAACGAGGAGAACGGAAGGGAGAGGGCGGGGATCGGCGAATCGGCGATTACTGTGATTAAGTAAGAGCGAATGGCGGATTACCATTTTGTGTATAAGGACGTAGAGGGAACCACTACGCAATGGGATGACATTCAGACGAAATTGGGCAACAGGCCCCCGAAGCCGGCCCCTTTCAAGCCTCCAGCATGGACCCCTGCCGAGGACGAGCGCGATCAGGTCAAGAACAAGGAATGGATTAGCACCAAGACTGTTGAGGAGCTGGAAGACCTCGCGGATGATCCAGATCTCGACGACGATCGTTTTCTGGAGGAGTATCGGTGAGTGATTTACCTTCGTGGTTGCTACTGTGGCGATCTCGAAAGGTGATGGGATGATTAAAAGCAAGGAATGAGGTAGAAAAGCAGAGTAGGAAAGTCGGATTTAGCCCCTGGTAGGGTTGAAGCTTTGTTCGTTCTCGCCGCATGTCCTGTGGAACGAGTTTGTCAGTATTGCGGATGTTCTCATTTGACAGGGAAATGGATTTGAATGGAGATGGAAAATGATATCTTTGTTTCCGCCAAGTAGTATGAGTTACAAGTTGATTGTGCTACCGGAGGAAGTTGGTGCTGACTTATACATAACCTTCGTGGAACAGGAAAAAACGTATGCAAGAGCTGACGGAGAAAGTCAGGAAAGCTCGATATGGCTCAGTTATTCCTATCACAGGGTCAGACTTTATTCGAGAGGTCTCACAAGCTCCGGCCGATGTCTGGGTCGTGGTACACCTGTACAAAGACGGGTGGGTAGCCATATTTCACCTTGGACGAACATCCTCGGAACTTTAGTGGAAGATTCCTTTGTTGCTGTTGGTTTTCATGGATTTTCCTCTCCGTTTGAATTGACTTGGGCGGGTTAGTGGTATGACAATATGTTGCTTGTTCGTTGTGTCTCTCATCGATACTGCCATTTTCACATGTTCCGTCATTGTCCTGTTGCTATGAACCTTATTCTGTCCTTGAGATTTACAGCCGGGAAGAACCTGTTACTTATTGTTGTCAGTGAGTCCTCGCTGCAGGTTTTGATGCTTGTAACCTACATGAGCTCAGTACGGAATTGCCTTTCTTGCTGTTTTGGAATATTGCAGAAACCCGAATTGCGAAATCTTAGGGCAGTGCTTGGATGACTTAGCAGCCAAGTATTCTGGAACCAAATTCGTGAAGATAGTGTCAACCGACTGCATCAAAGATTATCCAGACTTCAACATACCAACTTTACTTATCTACAACAACACTAATGTCAAAGCCACGCTGGTCGGTCTTCAACACTATGGAGGTCGGAGATGTACTCCAGAAGGTCTGTGTTAATATTCGTTCATCTTGTATTCGGCTGAATAAAGGGTACTATATCCGGGTGAACTTTGCTATACGGAGAAGGAACTCTGGCATGCAGCAGTACAAGAGGGATCGTGCAGATGACGAATCTCTACAAAATTTTGCCTACGCTAGTTTTTCATCCAGGCCTTTAGTAGGATTAGTCGTTACTTTGCATCGTTGTCCTGATTGTATGTGAAGACTGTGTTGGTCTTTTTCTGAATGCACATTCCGCCCTTGAATGTCTTTAAGGAGTTGCTGACAAATGTTGATTGTGATTTTCCTTTTGCAATTTTCCTCACAGATGTGGCCTTCAAGTTGGTGTCGATAGGACCTGTTTTGATGGGCCCTAACGACGAGGATAGAGAGGCAGTCACGGAGAGAGTGCGTAGAGATTTCTTGGAAAAGATCGTGACGAAACTGGAGCAAAAAGATGGCGATTCTGATGATGAGTAGAGTACGACTCATGCTAGGATGAGTCGTACTCTACTCAGTAGGATGAGAATGGTGCGAGGCCTTGGACCGAGCTCCTGTGTGATCTTTAAAGTATTTCTTACCGGTCTACGCGAGATGCACTTTTTAGAGTCGGCTCGCTTTATGTCTGTACGAGTATACGAGTTAGAGAACTGAACCATGAACGATAGCTCTAGAAAACACTAAGTTGTAAGTGTCCCAGGTCGCAGGAGAATGCGAGACTGAGGCCTTTCAGATGAGCTCTGTTACGAATTTATACATCTCTGTTGGGGAAACTCTGGAAAAATAGTTAGGATTGTATCTGCCTCCTTTCCTCCTTTTTTACTGTCAGCGAAGAACGAGGTATGTAGAAATAAATATATTAACTGGAATTGACCTATGACTTTACAAAGATGAACTTCGTGCCTTTTGTATGGTTTGTCTGAATTGTGAGTCCTGGCTGACTGGTTCACCTTTTGACTATATTCCCATCTTGTTGGCATAGGTCTAGGTTGTGGAACGAAGAACTCATTAATCTATGGAGTAAAAGTATTCCAGGATGTCACGTTACCTACCCGGGAAAGCCGCACCTTTCAAGGTGATAGCAACATATATGTAATGAGATTCTGGCTTGATTATTACCTCGACTTGATCTCTGTCGGACTTACTAGAGGTCACGTCTCACTACGCTCTCCTTGATGGAATGGTTTCGTCGGTCCTCTGGGCCCTCCTGCTTCTGGTCTGGATGCAATTCAGGGATCCACTGAGTACATTGCAACACGTGTGGAAGCTCCTTTCCCCAAGCTGTCGTTATCGATTTTTCATATCCGAGGCATAGCGGAAAGATTCCTCTGATCGACCAAGGTAACTCAGCCTCTTTTGCCACCTTGTCTCTTTGTTCACATTACAAGCGAGCACTACATGTAGATAGAGATATCTCAGTGGCAAAGGTCCTGTGTATTAGCATACCATTCACTGGGAAGGCGCGCCCCAAGAACCTTCACACTACGTGGAGCAGATGGACAAAGTTGGAACGTCACAACAGCCAGCAAGCGAACCGCAGAGTTTCTAGTTCTCACATTCTTATGATTGGAATGGTTCATGTCTGCTATAAGCAAGACCCGCGAAGGAACCATCAAGGTGGAAACAATTATCATCCACGGTCCCCGTGCCACAAGTGACTGGCACTCTACACCGCTCTATAAACTACCTAGGAATTCTCCATCCAGCTCTTACTCTGTTCACGCGACTTTT
This sequence comes from Asterella californica, assembly GCA_036924285.1. Lineage (NCBI taxonomy): Eukaryota > Viridiplantae > Streptophyta > Marchantiopsida > Marchantiales > Aytoniaceae > Asterella > Asterella californica. The sequence goes on along the minus strand of JAYKYS010000006.1, from coordinate 25,248,629 downwards.
CACCCAATACGCTTCCATAAGAAAGCATGTCCGTTTGTTATGATGGGTTTGCAGCGGCAGCAGCGCACTTTATGCCTGCTTGCCTTTACGACAGAATGTTGCTCTCAAACAGCTTCAGATATGATGCCGTCCCACAGAAACAAGTTCCACCCCAAACCCGTCCCACGCCACCCTTGCAGAAGATGGCATTCGACATATCTTCGTTATGCAGGTGGAACACCTCGCTAATAGAGCAACCGCCTTGTAGCCTTCGTGATCATGGCTTCGCTGTTACGGTAAACGCTCGATCCCTGAGCAGTAAACAGCAGGTCCAACCTCGCCTTCAAAGGGCCCAAGAGGATATTAGGTTGATTTTGTCGTCTTTTGAGAGTTGTCATCCGTTACATTCTTCTCTCCGTCTGTGTATACGTCCGTCTCGAATTCTGTCGTCAGCACCTTATCTGTGATTCTAGTGCCCACACGGCAGAACCTCCAGGAAGCTAACTTCCAGCGAATTCGCGTGTGCCTGGCCAATTGGCAAGGGATGGGTAGAGTTCTTCTCAGCATTAACTGGGCTGCGCCCGCCACCAAACTACGCGTGCAGCAGCAGGATCGGTGTCGTCAGCGGCATCGTGAGTAAGTTCTTGCGCAGGAGAGGGAGAGAACCATGGCGACGGTCTCGGCGGTTTTCCGAGTTTCCTCACCGTTGCTGGGGCATTATCCTGCAGGGTACCAGAGGTTTCCCAGAGGTCGACGGAATGAGGTTTCAGCTTCTTACGGTTTTGATTATTCATCGCTTACAGCTTCTTCAACGACATCCTTGTCTAGGTGTGGGTGCTCGGCTTTCGGTCTTCCCACCTTACCGTCTCTTGTTGGATCTGTCTATGCTCGGCAGCAGGAAAATTCTTTTTCTCTGCTGATTGATCGACTGAGCCTTTGTGGCTCGAGAACAAATAAGGCTTTGAGAAACTCTGGGATGGTGACCAAGGCAGGGATGAGACTGGATCCAGGTGGTGACGGTGACAAGGATGGGAATGGAATTGGACGAGTTATTGTGAATCTTGCTCTAGCAGGGGGGCTCACCTATCTCACTGTGACCGGCAAGCTCGGCTGGGTTTTCGACACCATTATTTCTCTGTGGGTATGGATGATGATTCCCCTGCATCCTCTATTCGGTCCAGTAGTTTGAGTTAGATCACCTTTCTGTTGTTGTTCTCTTTTATGTTCATCCCTGCTACGGGAAAAGATGAGAGGTCATTCTTGAACTTTTGCGGGAAGATTCTTTGTCCGAATCTTCTCTGGGATATATTCGACACCATAATGTGTCACTCCCTTTCTTGCACTCTTGATCCCTACCGGGTTCTCGTCTCTGAGCTTCGACGAGTCGTGCTTACCGCTACAAGGCGATGTCAAATTCTCTGCAAGTTATGTTTCTAGAGTCTTGACGAGTCCTCCTTCTATACATCCACTTTACCGAGCGCCAGTGAACTGGAACTCCCATCATTGCCTTGTAGTCCTCGGGTGGAATATCTTGATGAAAATTCCTTCGACTGTCGGCACTGGAAAAAATTGAGAGCGCCACAACATCATTCGACTTAATGTCTGGAAGTTCAGTTCGCTGGATGCAGATTAGAGTGAGTGATCAGTTTTGAAACGAAACACTTCCAGCTGAGCGAGCTCTTTTGGAACTTCTACTGATGGGATGCCTTGTGTCATTTCTGTTCAGCTCTTGGCGGCGTTGCTACCCATAGTCGGCGTGATTGCTTTTCTTTGGTTTGCGGAGCGGGAGATTGTCACAGGTGCTGTAAGTTCCGGCACAGACCATAGCAGTACAAAGCTGTAGTCCATTTGTCTGTATTCTGATGATTTTTTGGATTTCCAAAAGCTCTTAGTCGCTTATAGTTTCCTGATCAGCGGTAATGAGAGCAAGAGGTGGTGGCTTTCTAATGCAGGGTAATAATAAGACTGCAGGCTTTCTGTACTTCCCATTTCTTATAGCTAAACTGTTGCGCCTGGTTGGTGGTCTTGCAGTGTCCTAATTGCGGGGAGTCGTTTCAAGTTTTTCAGTAAGGAACCTGCCTGCCACTGTCTGTACTTGTACCACCAGGAGTAAACTGTTTTACCAGTCAAGTTCTAAGGCCTTGCGGACAATCTTGAACTTGGCAAGATCTCAGCTTCATGTCTTGCAAATCGACTCTGAAATTTCAGGGTGTGATGAGTGACTTTTGTTCTTGATGCCGTAAATTTCTTCGTATACAGGGGACTGACTGGCCTGGCTTTTCGTTTACGTTCAGATTTATCGCTAAAGAAGAACCACAACTTTGCCCATACTGCAGCAAGCCATTCAAGTGTAAGTTCTCATAGCATCACTCGGCAGCTTCACCATCTGATAGCGTCGATGATTGTTTTAAGTCTTCAGTAATGTGTAGTCCTATGATTGACTAATAGAAAGTGTTATTTCGCAGTTGAAAATGGGAAGTTCATAAGGGATGAACCTCGCTTCTCCAATCAGAGGGTGAATTCTGGACCATTCAGCGGGGGTTTCAAGTCTCCTTTCGGCGCAGGTTTTGGTCGGGATACCACCACATCGGCACGTAAGGGTGAAAGTCAAGGTAACCATACTCTGATACACTGCCCTTTCTCACGAAGCTTTTTCGTACTTGTGTCGGGGAGAGTCTTTGTTTGTAGGATCCTCAGAGATGTCATGTGAGGCTGCGGAACTTTATGTATAAAGATATTTCAGCATAAAGGAGTGAAAACAACATCTAAATACATTCGCAGTTTACAAGTTAAACTAACATGGGCCGACGAGATAGTATCCTTCCTTCTTGAAACGGAGCTATCCCTGTCGCCAGCTTCTTACGATGAGAAGAGTTGGCCTAACGAGAATCAATGCGACGGTGATTTCTGCTCACCAGATACTCAGAGATGAAAAACCGTACCTGGGCTGATGGGACATGTTTTTATCTGTGCAGATCCTGCTGGGACCATCGTAGATGTGGAAGCGAAAGTGAGGGACAGAGACTGATGAGCAGCAGGAAATTTGTGGATATATATTTGTTCTACTCATTGTACACTACTAGATAGTTGTTGCCTCATGGGACATGCTCATGGAACCCACGCCCATTTCGACTGCAATTTGGTATTTCAGCTAGGAACGAGGTGTTCGTTGCTCGCCCTAGAGAACGGTAGGGAGCGGTTCCTCATCTCCTCACTTTTGTATTCCTTCCACCAGTAAGGAGGAGGAACTACAAATGGTTTAGTTGGCTCCAAAGCCCATGCATGGGTCAAAACAGCTGCAGTAATGGGACTATCTTGTGTCACGTGTAAGATCGTAACGATGGTCAGTTGTAATATGTTGAGCTGTCTGAAGTGACCAGTCAGTTGTAAGAATACTACCTTGCCGTTTGTTGGAATTTAGTTGGAATTCATGTCGAGCGAAACAAAACACATCTTCTGCCGTCTCACCCTTCATCAGTATGTAACTTGTCGAGATGCCGTGCTTGGTGGGCCTTGGAATTCTACGGCCGTCTGCAAAAGTAGTCGGGCTTTTGTCCGGGTAAACAGCGCTAGAGTGTTTTCGCACTCGAACTTAGTGACAACTTTTATCGAAGATTTGTCGTATCAAGAGGACGAGATGAAAACCTGAACCTTGTTTCCAACTACCGGTAGTGCTTCCGAACTATGTTTCTCATTCATCGGTAACCATCGGCGGAGCATGGACGGAACATGACCATAAATTCTTTGTCTTCCAGGAACTAAAGAATCTAAAAAGTGTCAAAGAATTTACGGCCGCTGGCCGTAACTGATAGTTAACCTGTTCGAAATTTCTTTATTTGATTTTCTGCATGTTCTGCATCCTCTGACACTTGGGAGTTACGTCCATGAACCTTGATCTCGTTCTGAGTTTTACGGGTCGAAGAATGAACACTGGATTGCAGTTGTAGCCCACAGGCTACGCGCTCAAACTCGTCTCCAAGCACATATGAACAATGAATTAACGGAGTATCAGAGACTCATCTCCAATGCAAGTGGAACAGCACATATGAACAATGAATAGCAAATATGAAGAACCAACTTACGGAGAATCACAAACTCGTACAAGTCTTATAAGTATGAACGGCATTGGAGTCGTTATAGAATCCAAATCTTTCAGCAATAAGTACAAATCACTGTCTTTCTCTGCCAAATATTTGTTGAGTCTAATGAGTGTTAAAGGGCATGGGAATAGTTCTAGACTCAAAACATTTTCAGCAATCAGCACAAATCACAGCCTGCCCTCCAGTACCAACCATGGGTGAAAAAGTCCTATCAGAGAAAGTACTCCTATTAAGCATGGGTAAATTAAGAGGAAGACACTTTAACGGTAGACAATAGCAAGAACTGGGTGAAATAAAAGCCAATTAAGTTGAAGCAAGAGTGCTAATACCTAACCTAGTACCAAACACCGGCAACAAGCCAAGGAGGAGTGTAAAGAGGTAGAGAGTTGTTAAAGCTAGCGTATTGAAAGATACAACCGGTACAATGTTGTAAGTTTTCTCTTCTTGACGAAACTTGTCACATGCGTTAGCATGCTCATTCCCAGGAGGGTGAACCTATCTTCCTTGCTTTCATAATCATCTCTTCCAAGTTCGGACGGGAGGATAATGCAAAGAGGTTAATTTATCACCTAACTCTTCCAGCGAGAAAACTTAAGTGATAAATCAAACCTTAATTAAAATGTATTTTTGAGAATACAGGAAGCGGCTCTTATGGTTCTGGGACGTGCTTGCACCTACATGACTTATAGGTTTTCTCAAGAATTCCGGCATGCATTTTGTATCTAACATATAATATAAAAATATATTTTAGTTTAAAGATTATTTTATTATTTTATTATTTATTATTTGTGGAGTTTTCATTAACACCTCATAAACACCCTGTATCTGAGATTGATAATAAATCAAGACTTCCCTATCTACACTGTTCGGTCCCCACTGCATTGTCTGATCCAATTTGCTTTTTAGATTTTTCTTCTCTTCCCTCGCTTGTCTTTTTCCTCTCTCAAGCCGGAAGTGCATGTTGTATGTCAATATTGTATTCAGTAGTTTCTCGGATTAAACTAGACAGCATTTTTTTCCGTTAGTTATTGCATTTTGGTCATGGTTGATGGTCTGCAAAGGTTCTAATACCTTGGATAACCCCGTAGATAAAATCGAAGCTTGGAAAAAGAAACAAAATCTCATAGGCTTAACTCAGATGTAAGTATTTTTGCCTCATCTTGGACTAGGAGTCGACAGCTGTAAGACAAGTCCAAGACAGTTTTGACTTCTTGTGCACTATTCTTGTCTCGACTTGGCTGCCATATTTCTGTGTGAGGACGCGTATTTGTGTTAGTATAACTGGGTACCAGGACAAAAGAAATATCTTCATTCACCGCCTTATGCCAAGGCAGTTCGTGACGATGAAATCTCCGTCTTTGAGCATGCGGTCTAAGTTATTTGTATTGCACTGTTTATCATTTCTCTCATCTGATGTTTGTTATAACATTAAGAAAAAGATAGAGTAGACATTCAACCTACTCCTGGCAAAAGACAAGGAACAGTTTCATTGCAGTTCCTTCTTAGGAAGAGAAAGAGAAGAGGAAGATACACGAATATCCGGGTGCTTACAGTTGAGACACCCGAACTTCGTGAGTGCTCTTTCTACCTCTGGTCAAGATCGCATGGGTATCTGAGTTTCTGTAAGTGCAAGCATTTATCCACGTAAGTTTCCATGCGTTACTACCTTCTGTTCATTCCACGAGAGTTACACCGATATCGACAGGAGGTAGGGAAGGAGGTTTTGCGTGGAAGTAATAAGTTGGAGTGGAGTCTTTCTCCAGGGTCTCCATCCCTTTTGTCTCAGTAAAGCCCATGTCGTGAACTGAACCTCTCTCCCAGACTGCTGACCCTCGAGGTGCCAAATAGATGTCCTGAAAGACATCTTGCCTGCTTTTCCTTCTCTACGTGCTTGTATAAATGTGAATAGTGTTGTACCTGGTCAACTGAGGTATACAGCATTGGACCCCCAGGATTCTTAATGGCCGCTGGAATCCTCAGAATTTCTGTCGAAGTCTGTATGGTTGGCCGCTTACACCGCTTCTGTGTTTTTATCCTCAACGTGATGCAGTTGTATACTCTCAGCAATTTGCTGATCATGATCTCTTGTTCCACCTCGTCACATTCTAGTTCTAACAATAGACACGCACATGGTGACTCTTCTGTGCTACTTACTTCTCTGCTTTCTTCAGAACATTATCTATCTCGTCAAGAACGTGAAAAGCCACCATTGGTGGTGCAACAGAACTGATATCATCCAGATTTTTCCTTCTGGTATCTTTTCGATCCAAACTGTAGCATCAGAATAAACGTCCCGGTGATAAACTGTGAATCTAGATCTAGAATACCTTGCCTGTAAATTGACGACCACAAACTGTGGGTGGTGTTTAACATCACCTTAAGAATATTTTCTCATGATTTTACAATTTGAACAATATGAGTACAACGAGCAAAGATCGAACTTCCCATTCATTCTTCTTCTGCAACTTTTTGTTTCTTCCATTTGTACAAAGCCTCCAAATTTCGAGATTTGGTGCTATTCCAGTTTCTTCCGGAAAGACATAGTCCATATATTCCTCAAACCTGCTTAGGAACAAGCTGCTCGATGAGTTAATCACCATCATGGAAGAGCAAAGGAAAGTGATATTACAAAGAGATTAGAACTTCCGTTCTATGTCTTAACTGTTGAAACTTCTTACAGGTGAAACAAGTCAGATGTTTCACCAGTTCAAAGCCTCGTTCAGAGCATGAGATAAAGACGAAAGGTCCAAGTCGGAGCACAAAGATACAACGGACACATACCGGATGGGGTCCCATCGTGGGATATGATAGGATGTTTACGCTTCACCCGACGTGGCATCTTCTTTTGCACAAATGCGATGTCTCCGAGCTCACCAAAACTGCAGCTCTGAATCTCGACATTTTCCAAAAGCATAGACCTTTCCTCCTTTTGCTCCGGAGTGTAACTTCGCAAACTCTCAAAGGCCCTCTCAAACACTCTTGAAAAGATACCAAAACTGACGTAAATACCAAGCAAGACTTCAATCTGTAAAGAAAGTCAGGGCAAAAAGGATTAGTAATGAAATTTACATGAAAAACCTGTGATGTGTGACAGAATTTTTCGCTGATAAATGGTATGTTGGTGAATGAGTATGGCACTTGATTGTACAGAACTATGTAACAACTGTTTAGCCTGTTGTGAGAATTAAAACAAACTTCGAGTTCTCAGAACTCTCTGCTGCTTTTGCTCCTGAAGTATTTGAGATTAAGGTTCCCGGCCTTCCTCTTCGCCTCTTCCTAAAAGAAGACCTGCCTCAAACTTGGCTTAGCTAACCCAAACATCAGGTGCTTAGTGCTATCCAACAGCTTCTCGAAAAGCTGTCTAGTCCGCTCATGCTTGACTTCGGATGTCTCGAAATCAATGTATGCCTGTGTAGTACATGTGTTTCATTAGTTTCTAGGCAAGAGTGAACTTACAAGTACTTACAATGCTAGAAACTAGAAAATGAACAACATCAGATTGTGTACTTTCGGAATGAACATATATTAACCATCATACCTTCCATAGCAGCTCGGGCATATCCAACACTGGCTGCGCGATGGCCAATTGCCAATTCAAAAATTGCCCTTCCTCGCTCTATCTCTCTTAGTGACCTTCCAATTCAGCAAATTTGCTCCAAGTATAACAGTTGGCGGGGGCCCACTCCAAAGACTTCTCGTATAAGTTCGACATCTCGATATTACCAAGCTGCAACTCTATTTCTATGTATGTCTTGAAGATCTGCCCGGAAAGAAATACACTACCAACGAGCACACTTGAATGAGGACGTTAGAATTAATCAAAGAAGCAATATCAGGGAAGAAAAACACACACGTAATTCGTTTGTTATGATTGTAATCTGTTTACACATTATTCCCGATGAAAGAACTTCACTTCGAATTCTCAGTGAAAAATTCATATAAAACTGAAAACAGGATCCGTCCAAGCCATCGCATTTTGACTTTATCTACCTCCAGCTGACCACAAGTAAATTCTACTCTTCGTTATCCAAACTCAGTGACCTATGTATAAGTCGATATCTGACTGAACTGACCTTATTTTTCGGAGCCATTCCGAGTGCAGTCCCAAGCAATTAAGGTGCTCCATAGAGATTCTTGTCTCTGATTTCAAACTGGGCTGCCAACAACCACATCTTCGCAAAGAAAATTTCTTGTGCGGTATAAGCTTCAAGATCCAAAGCTCTCTCCCACGAAAGAGAGGAACGAGATTTTGCACGAACAAAATCTTTTTGGCTTTCTTCCCACTGTGCGTACTTCACCCACACACTGGTATTCCATCTCACCTTACCAGTAAGATCCTCGAATTCCTTGCGCCTGCGGAGCTGTACTCACCAAGCTCCTCCGCGTCTGTGATTTTCGCCAGGAGGTCGTATCTCCGCCTCCTGGCGCTCTCGTGCTTCCCTCAGAATCTGCTCCACCGTAAACTGCAAGGGTCCTGGTGTCTTGTTCTTTAAACGAGTGGGACGGGGTAATTTAACCTCCCGCCTCCTTCTTCGTCAAATGGCATTAAAATCCACCGAACCTTGTAACCTGCTACCGCTCGACTCTCTATCTCAGGGACGGACAAATCTGGCATGAAGATATGTTGATGCTCTGGAGAGAGCGCATATGTATCCTGCGTCGCAGTCCTTGAGAACATTGGAGCGTGCTCTGGATTCCTAATGCTGCTCCGCCGAAAACGTGAATATCGGCGGATACAACGGTGCACACTCCTGTGTCTGAGTGGAACAGAACACACGAGATAACGTACCTTGAAGTGTACGGAGGACACAGTGCTCTTGTATATCCATTCATAGAATCTGAAACTTCCTTTTCGTTTGTTAAAAAATGAAGGTAATCATTGAAGTGGTAGATTGAAGTTCACCCGAGATGCTCACTCGAATCTCTCACTGGGAAATGAAAAGCGACACGAATTCTTGCGGCACCGCGGCTAAAATCACGGTATCGCAGAAGATTTGGATCAATTACCACGTGACAGTCATAACTTCGGGAATAGTGATCGATAACAAAACTAATGATGCTTCGGTGCAAAGCCAATATTCTACATTAAATGTATTCCAACGCTCATGAACTTATTGAAGCACTAATCTGCATGTAAGGCCATTTCTGGAGTGCAAGGACTGACATGATAATTATCTTATGCTGGACGAAGTTCATCGTAGATCACCGCTTAGAAACCAGTGAGCCATAGGTGGAAGAGATAAACAGAATCTCCTGGAACTCGAATGCAGCTGAAGGGTTTCACCGGGCAGAATCGCCAAAGGAAAAGCGTTGGAGAAAAAGGCTGACGAAATTCCCGAGAGTGTGATTACTCTTTCAACACGAGGTGCAGGAGATTCCGGAAGTATGATCAAGCCACCGACTAGAAATAAATGCAGATATGCAAAGGAGGAAGGCACTCATCGAGAAATATTCATCCTCTTCTTTTCTGGATAGGGTGTCTGGGACGACAAGGTCACTCCCTGTAAAAGTCTCTCCGACAGACTCCGTGAAAACGATGTCTTGCAAAAGGGAGATCCATGCAAAGCTTAAACTCGACTCTGCTCGTGACCCTCCGTGATGCAATTTCGACTCGTCACGGGAGTGGCTGAGAGTTACGGCGTATATCCTTTCCGTAGTTAAACCCCCGGTATGCATACAAGTTCTCTTGGTGACCGCGAGTGTAACGTTCGACCGCAGATCACGGAATCGAGTCGTCCATCTCTAGCCAATGAATCGCTGAAAGCGAATCTCTCTGAATACTTGTGTACTATATTTGTGTCTCCAGATCCAATTTGTTAAACTTTCCGCTAATAAACACCAAAGATTTGATAATCGTCGGACGGGTTTAGAATGATCAACTAGTCTTCTGCAGGTCTCTGCTACTAATCTCAGGTTTCAGAACACCGTGAAAACTATTCTGGGCCTGGATTGGATAAAATTTGGGCAGCGCTTCCGCTACTGGTGATCAAGTCAGAACGCAATAATCCTTGAAGAACCACAGCCAAGACTAGGAAGCCTAGTGGATGCTAGGAAGTAGGAAGGTACACAGAAATAGAGTCAACTCCACGCCAGACGCTTCAATCCAACTTTGGCACTCAATCCAAACTTGCTTATCATATAACAAAGCAAATCACGGGCTCATATACATTACACGGCGTTTTCATGCTGACAAGGTCACGAAGAGCTCTTGGACCGACGATTCTTCACTGTTCTGCAACTCTCTTGATAATTTCACTCCAGAATGCTATTCCTTCAGGAATCTTCACTCTGAATGCTGTAATCTTTCACTCAATAGACTAACTCTCAGATTAAAAGTTTGACCAACGCTAGAATTCCTTTGGCACCTTTAACCTGAAACTATTTAGCAACGGTACTCTCACCCGATATGTGCTTCCAGTCTGCAGACCTCCTTCTATGTACTGTGTACCGGACTCTGTTCCCTGCTCACAGTCTCTATTCAGTCTCTCTGCCAGCCACCAACCTGAGAACCATGCGAATAGACCCGAAGTCAAGAAGTGAAAAACATTAATGAGAGGTTTTAGGGTTCGCGAACCCCTTATCTAGTCCGTGCGAGCCCTTCTTATGACCTTGTAGCCGCCATGTGAAGTTATCTAATCACGGCCCCCTGTATTTAGAAAACGGCGTTACAGCGAGCATCTCTTTTACCGTGTCTGCTTCAGAGAACCCATAAATTTTACCTTTATGCAGAAAATAGTTTTAGCGATTATTTCTTCAGCATAGCATGGAATTTATGAAATTATGAATTAAATTAATTTTTTCATTAGCTATACAAGTTATGATTCATCTCAAAATAAACTGTTTAGTATTGATAGAGAAAAGTTAAAATGAAACAATTTCTTGAAACAAAACATAATATTTTTTCTCAAACTCAAAATACACTGTGATAAAAAGAAATATATTCCTTTCCATGCTTTTATACTCATACAGGTGGTTTAAGAATCTTTTCCCTCTCTTTGACTCCCCTACTATTGCATCAAATACTCACCAATCAGATCCCTCTCTTTTATTCTTGTAACTAGGGGACTGAGGAAGAAATGGACCCCATCCAGGCCGGATAGTGAAAGCCTGATGTTATGGAGGTGTGTTGTGGTGTAAAAGTTTAGGTCTCAGCCTTATTTTTCTTGTATAACCCTCGTGAGGGTTATACAAGAAAAATCTATATATCTACTTTACTTTATACTGATGTGAAACCAATAATATAAATCAATATACTCAGCTGTAAAAGGTAAGACGAAGTTACAAGATGCATTACACACCTAGAGATATTGGAGAAGTATTGTACATGCACCATCATCTAAAATGAATGTGAATTAAGTGAGATATATTTCTAATAATTTCAAATTTCAAGTATGTTAAATCATGATGGGTTTGAAACATATACGAATTTGAATAAAAGCTGAAAATATAATTCACTTATTATTATTAGAAATTTTGGATATTATCTTAAGGGAGAAAAGCAAAAGGAGGAAAACTTCACCGCAATAAACTTGTAACTATTCAACTGAGTAAAAGGATACTATTACTCAGTTGAATAGTTAAAAGTAAAAGTTATTCTGTAAAAAGTAAAAATTGAAGAGGAATTTTATTGGGAGGATAAAAGCATTAGTTTATCAACGGTTACTTCGGGCAAGCTAGACTGCTTGCCCGAAGCCAAAGCTTAACCTAAGGTGTTGCTAACCAAGGGCCCATTTTAAACTAGGGGGCAGCTGCCTAAAGGTCATGCTTGCATCTTAACCACGTATAGCGCACATTTTCACACACAAAAGAGATTGCAACACGACATCATGGTAGCGTAGTGTATTACATTAGTATTCTTTTCCGCCTTAGCTAGTTCAGTTCAGCGTCAGTGGGAGTCTTCCTAAGTGCAAAAGAGGAAGAAGGATCAAATTCATCTCAAAGAGTTTCTCCCTTGCTTTGCTTATAACGTCTCACTGTCGATCTGATGTCATCAGATATTTGCTTCGACAATTTAGGGAGTAAGGACACGATAAATGTGATTGTTTGTGAGCATGCATATGTGCTTATTAGCGAGCACATAATAAGTAGTGTTTCTTTGAAGCAAAGCGGCGACCAAGGTCATTTACAAACTTTGGAAAAAAGCAGAAGCAAAAAATCATAAATAATTAGGAATGAGCGTGCGTTATCTTTGGATATAGAACAACGTAGGATAACAAGGTAAAACGAAATAACACCTAAGCTGGATTATGTGCAACTCATTAGGATGGATAATTGGAGACAAAACCTCTCACACTAGATCAAAGAAGAAGTGTAAACATTTTATTTAATTATCAAACATGCTTTGAACACACAAAACATATAGTGTTTATGCTTTTTGTTCTTTAATTATAGAATAAAAAGGTATTCAGATGCATTTTAAACAGCTAGGAATAATGCTCGGAGCTTATGATCATAGACATTAAGAGCTTTTATATTCTTCAGTAATCAGTATAGATGCATTAGGGAGTGTGAAAGTTAAAATCTTTGGCAAATATTTTTCGCTCGCCGGAAAATGTTAAGATTTCGGTCAAGAGTTCCCGGATATTCTTTGCAGGCACTTCCGGAGGTGCAGTAGAAAAATGCCACAGGCGTCCGTTATTGATCTTTCATCCGATTTGTCTGGATTTCGATAGGAATCTCAAGGAATTTATTCTAATATTTGAAGAACAAATAATTTTATCAATTCACAAATACGCACGTAGCTATCCACTACTCTATACAAAACTTTCTTTTCGATAAAACTACAGATATTTTCCTTCTGGACGTTGAAAAATCTTATGGTTTAGCTTTGACACTCACTGTATTTCATAAATTCACTTAATAATAAATGCATTACACACCGCTGGTACACCTTATCCACATACAAGAAACCAACGCGCGATACAATGAATAGCAAACGGATGGAAAGAACCCATCAAGCCTAACAAGGGAAAGAAGGATCCGAAGGGCCAAGACTTACACCGCATCCACATACAAGAACCTGACTATAAGAAGTTGAAGTTTCTCTGGTGGCTGAAACGTGGATCCAACAAACTACAATAGCTGGCGTGCACTCCAGAAACCCAGCTCGGTTCGAGTGATTACAGAGAAGGTTACTGTGTGATGGACAAAGCGGGAGAGACGGAAGATGGCAGTAGTTGTAAGAGTCGAGTGACAAGTTGCTAAGTTACAGACAGAAAGTTACGAAGAGAGATCGTACAGCCGCCTGCATTCTTTTTCATCTCTTCGTTCTTGTTCTGCAGATGGTGAGTCGGTGACATCTCAATCTTTCATTCCATGCCTCTCCGTTGATGATGATGCAGACATTTACTTCCTCAGTCCTCCGTACGAACATTTGGTCCTCCTCAGTCCCTTGAAGTTGAAACTTTCTTCCTCGGACCCCAACCGGCTGAGGTACAGGTGTCGACTGTGGTAAACACAAAACCACGTGAACTGTAGCTAATCTCTCAATTGCAGTTAGACTGGATTACAGGTAATCAGAGACAACTATGCAAGTAAATTTGAAGGCTATCGGTGGTTTAGGGGGATAGGTTGCAAAGGAAGAGCTCGTGACGCATGCTAAGGTTTTTCAGTACAAGCAAGTGAGGTGGAAAGTGATGGAAGCGAAGAAGATGGTGTGTGGGACTGAAATGGTGGCGCTTCTCGTCAGATATGAAAAATGTTTCATCTCAAGGCCACCTTCATGACACAACCATTGCTTAACAAAGAGTCAAAATGAACTGCATGAAACTCCTGATATGCGTTGCCTCTGCAGGCCCCACTAGATTCCAATTCCAGGGACGTCAAATTTTTTCTTCTTGTGTAGTTTACAACCTGGAGAACGTACCAGGCAGATCTCTGGCAGAATGAATCGTCGTAACTATGTACAATAAACACAAGGTTTCGGTCTACAGCAAACCGAAACCTTGTGTCAACGAACCCTGTCAACTAACACACTACCGTGTCAAATGAGTGCTCGCGGTTCCACACCACACTAATAGTGCTTGGTCCTACATTGGTGCTGTTGAATGCCGCCTTGGAGACAAAAGCGCTGTGAACTAAAATCTTCAGAGTGAGGTTTGAAGACTCGGCTGATGGTGACGGTCCGAGAGTCAGTTTTGCCATCTCCGATCCTTCATCAATCTTGGCCGGTTGCGCAGTGGGTTTCACGACCGTGGAACTTGATAAGGATGACGCAATTGGCTTGCTGTAGCTGTCAAGTGCAATACCCGGCCATAAGTGGTAAGAGAAGTCTGAAGTTCTTGCTGACATGCGCATACGAGACTATGTACCGATCTTTCAGTAATGCTCGATGAAATATCTTTATAATTTAAATGTGAAATATTCTTATAATTAAACATTTAATTCACATGCCGTAATGTCTCAGTTGTAGATATTCTCAGTCGCGGTTCTACCAAGTGACAAGCAGAGTTCTGCGAACGATGTTAGATAATGAAGGACATACCTGAACATGATGGATGAATATGAAGCCTGTTCCGCTAGCTACAGAAGACAGCGACAGAAAACTGCATTGTCTTTTAACGTTTGTCCATGCCATCGTCTACATACTGCGAATCTGTACTCACCAAAAGTATCAGTTTTATAAACGGTCGATAGCCGGTATGAGGTTTGAGGAAGAAAGTTTCAACTTCGAGGGACCGAGGAGGACCAAATGTCGTACGGGGGACTGAGGAAGTAAATTTCTGGATGTTGATGGCAGTTGGTGGCACCCGTAGCCATCCACATTATTTCCTGTTCCTGTTCTGTCCACTAATACCAATGTTATTTCTCGCTGACGTCAGTGTAACGTACGAAGCAGGTTGATGTCACATTCTGTCGATACATGTAGATGGAGATGTGGATGTACAATGACTATTCACCCTCTTCCGTCCGTCTGATGGAACTGAAACTGTACAGGAGATCAAGAGGCGTTATTGTGTTATCGAGTTGTTAACTGTAGTTAAGAAGATACCAGTATGAGGAGTCAATTCACAAGTATTGGAGACTTGTTCATTTGAGTCCCATATTAGAAATCTTGTTCCACAAACATCGTATTCAGAATATTAGATTTTTGGTGTGCACAATAATCTGAGCTTCATCATATATTAAAGTGTTCTTATTTTCCCAGATGAAATATTGTTGTTTGGGAACGAGTCAGATACTATATTCTAGCGCTCTAGATAAAATTTACTTTTAAAGATATTTCTCTAAATCTTCTGAAATAATGATGTATAAAACTAAAGTTTTGTGCTTATCAAAACAGGCAGAACATCTTACCCTCACGTGATAACGGGTTAGTGTCCGCATGCTTCTACAGATAAATGGACATACATGCTTCATAATTCTTGCACTCACAGAGATGTGTCTTGCAAAAATAACTGAAAGTACACTGCGTACAGAGATATCTTATACACTGAAATAATCTTTTTGGTTTTATATAATTATTTACAAAAATAAATGAAAATAAATAGCATAACAAAATGCTGAAGAAATGAAAACCTCGAATTTTTAGTCTAGACAATCTGCTCGCCTTCTTCCTTCCTTCTCTGGGTCAAAAGTTCATATTGCATACATATTTAGGTTGATCTTTTTACTTTATTTCTGCCATTACTTAGTTAAGTGCCTGATAACAACTCTTAACGTCGTACCCTGAACTTAGTTCACAACTTTTATCTTTGGAACTAGTAACAATAAAGAAAATATTACTGTAAAAGAAGAACAGAATCGAGCCATGGAATGAAGAATGAGTTATGTCATCGATATCTGCATCAGCTTTGTAAAGTAGTAAAATAAAAAGTTTATTCTATACTAAAAAAGGATTGTAATTTTCATAAATGAGAACTTCTTTTAACTATTCTCTAAACACTACGGAATTACAGTCTATCTTCTCGATTTGGTACGAGAGAACGTTATGATTTCTCTATTAAAGATATTCGGATCACACCTCAAAAGATTCATCAAATCAGTTCGTAGTACAGATGTTATTATTGAAGCATGCATTTTCACCCTCTTCCATCCTCTGACGGAAGACGGCAGCATGCTTAATTAATTTATTCCCCTAACCCTTCCCACCGGAAGCACTAATTAAATTAAATTAAATTAAATTAATTCCTTTTCTGTAAGTTATAAGAGGATCACTTATAGTTCCAGAAGCTATTCGCTTATGGGTTATTCTTGGAACTCCTCGCAACTTTAGAGCTGGTTGACACTTAATATTTAGTAAAAAATGTTTTAGTCGTTCACCTTACTTCAATCTTAGATTTATAAATGATATTTAAGTATTTTACAATAACACAAAGTGAGCAAAACTTCTCCAAGTTAAGTCTCGTATACACGAGATATACACTAGGTTTCTCAGCAGCTTACAATCCACCTCGGAGAAACAAAAAGAACGTCCTCGCAAGAAAAACTTTTTTTTTCCTTCAGTCCCTAGTATACATACCCATCGAAAACAATACACATACCATTGACAACCTAGAATATTTTTACGCATTATTGCTTGTTGCCTTTTGCTCCAAACTTCTCCACCTACTTTGAGATGCATATTAAGTGAGCAGCTGAGCATATTCACTTTCTCTATCTTTCAGATGGAGCAGGTAATAAATAAAAGGTTTATTTTCATTTTATCTTCTTCATGATTTGTAGATTATGCTTTTATCTTCGAGATCCTTGCATACGGTGACAATGCTTACAAGTTTTCTCCGTCTTTCCCGTTCAGAACATGCAAATTTGATCTCCTTCCTCGACTATACCCCACACGTCGTTCCAGACACTATCTTTATTTTTAGTTTTGGTAGAAACAACGTTGTCATTTTGAAACATTCTCCATGTATCTAGAACAGATTCTTTAGAAATAATCTCTAAATATTATTTTATTTTTAATTATTATTTTATAGATATGATAATAAATTAAAACTAAAAATCTTAGTCTATAAAAAAGTCTTATCTTTCTTTGCATCTTGGTTCATAAGTTGATATGAGATACATATCACAACTTGGCAATGGTGCATATATATCCAACCACCGTTAATCCACGACTTTTATCTCTTTTCTTACACTTTTTCTCTTCCTTTTCTCGGCTGAAAACCTCTAATCACATGTGGTTAGCTTTCTCTGCGTTGGATAAAAGACAACGAGCTCCATTGAGTTTTTTGAAACATTCTTCTCATCCAACTAGAGTTTCAAACAAAATTCTAAGTTATTATTGCAGAGCGCTTTCACCAGATATGTCCGACCTCTACGCCAAAAAGGATAGTAATCCAGTTGAGCACTGATGAATGAAAAAATACATTGACATCGAGACAATTCATCAATAGAACATACAGTCAATTCCGGTGAACTTGTAGCAATCCACTGCTTTATTATATCACAATGTAATAACAGAATCCATCTTAAGGAACACAAATCATTCTCTGATTAGCTTATGAGCCCTAGGCACTCATATCCTCCTACCCATCAACCTAGATTTTCCTCCAACCTTAGCGGATTATGACCGTACCGACCCTTTAGTCAATTCAGTTACTCCGGTGAAACCTTCAATGCACCTTCCGGATCTCGACGAGTTTGCGACCGTCCGTTCTTTCCTACTTCAGTATTTAAGAGGAGTAACAACATACTCTTCTTCTCTTGAATATCTGAAAGATATAGGTCACAGATCCTGCAGCTAAGACAGAACTACGCATGCCTGAATGCAGATGTACAACATGTGTATACGAATCCGATTAAATATAGAACACAACTACAACTCATATTGCGCATCATCATGATGGCTATAATCTAATCAGAGGAGATAAAGTATGTGTTGATGTGTTATTACAAAGACAAAATTTGCTATTATACAGCATATATTACATAACAAAGTACATCTAACTTGGTTACCAATGGTTTACTAAGCCAACACATGTATATTTATCATTTAGGTTATTGCACTTTCAACTGTGGGTTATAATTAATTGCAGTCAAAAGCCTCGTGAAGAACCTTAGAGCTAGACCGCACCTGCAGTTTCAAGACAACATGTTCGGTTTCTGAACTTGGCGAAGAGGGTTGGTAATATAAGCGTTATGCTCACATTTGCACACAATTTCAGTTCCAAATGGCTTGGACCCTCTTCCGTACATAATGTGCAGTTTCATGAGACGGATGTCCGGAGAGCATGGTTTCGAAATGAGTCCAACATTTTGGAAATGTCACGTATGAGAACAAGGTTCACGTAAGCTGATGAGGTGAATGAGACTGAAAAGTTTCAAGTGCGGCACGAACACAGTTTAGAGACTAAAACACTGATCTGAACTGCTACAGTTTTACACGTTCGGAGACCTCTAGGATTTTTACATTAATCTATGTTAATCTAAACTAAACCTCCAGGTGCGGCCTAGCTACTCTTAGCGTTCACACCAAAAAAATTAAGGAAAAAGGACCTATACAATCTGTTGACTCTCACAACTCGATAAAAGAGATGCCGTGTTTCTATAAAGACTAGATTGGCATATTCCAGCAGTTCAAGTGCTCAGATACGTCTTGAATTGAAGACTCATTGGGGAGGCATGCAGTGCTGTGCAAGGCCAACAGCAACCATGTTCTTTCTTGTGTATATAGCAGTGGGAGCTTTTGTAACGCCGTTTACTTTTAAAAAGGGGCAAGGATTAGATAAGATTGCGTGGCAGCTACAGGTCCAAAGAAAGACTCAAGGAGACCATATAACCTTGTTCGCGAACCCTAAAACTCACGGGAGTTTAGTTTTTGTGTTCTCAGGCAGGAGGCTGGCAGAGTGCAGACATTGACATACAGTAAACAGAGAAGCAAATCTGGAGATTGGAGATTTAGACCAGATTCTATAGAGTGCATCTTGTGGATGGAAAGCTTCAGGCTAAGGATACCCGAGGGATTTTAGTCTTTTTCAGACTGTTAATCTGAGATTTAGTTCATTGGAGTACAAAATCAGAGCGTTCAGAGTGAAATCAAGCTTTCTGGAGAAATTCTGATTCAGGAGGGGAATTTTCACAGGAGAGTAGCTAGAACAAGGAAGATTGTCGGTCCATGAGCTCTTCGAGACCTTGTCAGCAATTGAAAGCCACGTAATGTATATGAGCCCTTGATTTCTCTATTTTATGATCAGCAAGCTTGGATTGAGTGCCAAAGCTGGATTGAAGCGTCTTGTGTGGAGTTGACTCTATTCTGGTGTACTTTCCTACTTCCTAGCATCTACTAGGTCTCTGAGTCTTGGCGGTTGCTCCTTGTGGGTCCTGGCGTTCCGACTTGATCACCAGTAGCGGAAGCGCTGCCCAAATTTTATGCAACCCAGGTCTAGAATAGTTCCACCTGTATTTAGCAACCTAAGATTGACCAGAGACCTACAAAAGACTAGTTGGTTATTCGAAACTCGTTCAACAGTTATCAAATCCTCGGTGCTCATTAGCTGATAGTTTAACGAACTGGATCTGGAGACACAAATAAAGTATACAGGTCTCTAGGGAGGTTCACGTTCGGCAGTTCATTGGTTAGAGATTAAAGAATCTGTCCCGAGATCTGCGGAAGAACGTTACAGTTGGTATCAGAGCAGGCTCAAGTTGAGTCTTTGCTAAACACCATCGACAATGGAGGCTGTGTCGACCGAGTTGGACGAGATGAAAGCATTGCTGAGAAAGTTGGAAGGACGACTTGAGCAAGTAGAAGCTGAGAACAAGGTGTTGAAGGCGGATTTAACTCAAGCAAAAGCGACACAAGAGAAGGAAGCGGAGGTCCCTGTACTGCAAATCGAGCAAGTCAAGGATTTAGCACTACCAGGCGAAGAAGCAGTTGATATTGCTCAAGCAGACAAGAATGAAGATGGATCACAGAAGGTGCAAGAGAATGTTGCGGAAGGGAGCTCAGCCAAAGAAGGGCACAAGCGGAAAGTGAAGTGGGCTGAACCAGCGACACCATCAGCCTTCAACGGTGAGAAAAGCTTTTCCAAGTTTGAATTGTGGGTTACTGAGATGGAGAATTACTTGGAGAACTTCGATGAGCGCAGCTGGTTCACCTATGCTGTTAGTAGACTGGAAGGAGAGGCTAAGGAATGGTATGGAGGTCAACAGCGGATGAGGAGTTTGAATGGTACAACTCCTATGTCCACTTGGCCGGAGTTGAAGGATGAACTCAGAAGACATCTAGTACCGGTGGATGAAGCTACACAGTTTCGGCTGGAGCTCATTCATCTGAGACAGACAGGGAGTATCAGGCAGTATCTCCAGCGATTTTCTGAGTTGGTTACTCGTTTGCACATGGTGGATCGCACCGACTTGTTGTTTCACTTGAAGAAAGGTCTGCAGGGTTTCTATGCTGGTGTGTTTGATAGCTGGGTTATGTTTCACAAGTCCGAGGACATGCAAGACTTGTTTGCATTTCTGGAAGCAGCAGAGAACACTAGGGAACGTAATTACACCGTGCAGCCTTCCAAGTTTCAGCGTGGAACAAGTGGTGACGAGCCTAGTCGAGGATTTTGGCGTAATCCTCAAGGACAGATAGCGTCCTCTCAGAGTAGAGGTGGTAGAGGACGTGGTGGTGGAAGATTTGGTACATCTGGAAGGGGATTTTCTCGTGGCTCTCAGCAGCGAGGAGTCACTCGTGGTCCTACTCAGACACGACCTACTGGATCTTATGCATCCAATGCAGGATCCAACCAAGCTTCGACTTCAGGTGCTAGGAGCAGTGGCGCTAGCAGTGCTACACCTTCAAGGACGATCATCTGTTTTCGATGCGGACGAGACGGTCATATTGCTCGTGAGTGTCCTCAACGTTCAACAGCGAGCAACGTTCGTGGGTTGACAGCTGAAGAGACAACCAGTGTTGAAGATCCAGTTGAGGCGACTACTGAAGCAGAGGTATGTGCTGGTGAGCATTTGGTAGAGCATGGAGATTTTCTGCCGTGGATTGAAGTGAAAATAGGAAACCACCGGTGTTGTTTGCTTATTGATACTGGAGCAGATGTGAATGTCTTGAATGAAAAACTAGTCAGGACCTTAGGGGTGACTAGAACCAAGATCATGAGCCCGTTGTTGGTAAGGTTTGTGCAAGGTAGCACAACCGTTACAGAAAAGCTCATGAGTGTTCCTGTTACTGTTGGAGGGGTAACTAGGAAGCACGAGTTTTTAGTTATGAGCTTAGGCGACACGATGGAAGGTATCTTGTCCTGGTCTTGGTTACAAGAGACCAAAGCCAAGCTAGATGTTCAAGAAGGGAACGTCATAGTCATGGATCGATGAGGCTTGGGTCAACCACATCCTTTGATCATCAAAGAGAGACCCAAGGAGCCAAACCATGCTGCTCATAAGTTCCAACGAGCCAAGGTGGCATTTCAGATCTGCACGGCCAGACAGTTTGGAAAGCAGATCAAGTTGGTTGACGAAGCTTGGGTTGCAGTGATGTCTAAACCCAAGGTGGAGACGGATGAAGAAGAACGTGTTGCTGCTCTTCCCATACATCCTGATATGCAGGCATTGATTGAGAGGTATTCTCACCTAATGCCGGACCAGTTACCAACAGGACTTCCGCCGAGGAGAGCCTTGGATCATGCTATTGATCTGGTTCCTGGGGCTACCCCTACTGTAGTGCCATCAAGACGGATGTCGTTTGATGAGCTGACAGAGCTGAAGACTCAGTTGAAAGAGTTGGTAGCTCAGGGTATCTTACGACCTAGTATATCACCTTATGCTGCCCCGGTGTTGTTCGTGGCCAAGAAGGATGGTGGTATTCGCATGTGTGCGGACTATCGTGCACTCAATAAGGTTACTGTCAAGAACAAGTATCCTCTTCCTCTCATGGATGAAACCACCGATCGGTTGGCCACAGGAAGGTATTTCACCAAGCTGGATCTGCGTTCTGGATATCATCAAATCCGGATCAAAGAAGGTGATGAAGAAAAGACAGTTGTAAGGACGAGGTATGGCTTGTTTGAGTATACAGTGTTGCCGTTTGGATTGTCCAATGCACCTGGTACTTTCTGCAGGCTAATGAACGAGATCTTCAGAGATCTCTTGGATGAGAGTGTTATAGTGTACCTAGACGATATCATCATCTTCTCATCCACTTGGGATCAGCATCTAGTAGATGTTGAAATGGTGTTTAAGCGCTTGGAAGAGCATCAACTCTATCTCAAGAAGAGCAAGTGCTCTTTTGGACAAGAGAGTGTGGTGTTTCTAGGATGTTTGATCGATGCGCAAGGCATTCACCCTAACAGGGCTAAGATTCGAGCCATTGTTGAATGGAAGAGACCTGAGAGTGTTCATGAGCTCAGATCTTTTCTTGGGTTAGCCACATATTTTCGACGCTTTGTTTATCAGTTTGCGCATAAAGCCGCACCTTTGTTTGGCTTATTACGCAAGGCTTCCAAAGTTGTTTGGAATCCAGCAGCTGAACGAGCGTTTCAAGGATTGAAACAAGCACTGACAGAGATGCCCGTGCTAGTTCTTCCAAAGATGGGAGAACCTTTCGAGGTTCACACAGATGCTTCTCAATGGGCCATTGGAGGAGTGTTGATGCAAGGAAAGCATCCGGTGGCTTACGAAAGTCACAAGTTCTCAGAGACTGAGGCAAAATGGCCTGCTCATGAACAGGAGATGTTCGCAGTTATCCATTGTTTGAAGCGTTGGGAGCATTATTTGTTACCAAGCAAAGTTACTGTTGTAACGGACTGTGAGGGTAATACATACTTTCAGAGTAAACCTCGTTTGTCACGTAAACAACAGAGGTGGCAAGTGGAGCTTGCACGTTTTGATATCGAATGGCGGTATCAAAAGGGGAAGGAAAATATTCCAGCGGATGTGTTAAGCAGACGTGTCCAGGCGTTAACAACCCAAGACACAAGTGAAGAGCTTTTGGATCGAATCAGACAAGCATTGCCAGATGATCCTCAGGCTCAACGTTGGACCAGCCAACAAGGGAGAGATCCATTGGTACGTCATCTCTCATTTCGCAATGGCCTTTGGTTTTATAAGCAAACCAAGGTCTATGTTCCAGCTGGCGCTCTAAGGACACTAGTCATGCAAGAATGTCATGATTGTGAACTAGCTGGACATGGAGGACAGAATAGAACGTTACAACGACTTAAAGAGCAGTTTTATTGGCCAACCATGTTGGAGGATGTAATCAAGTACGTGCAGACTTGCTTGACATGTCAGCAACAACGAACTGAGCGGAGGAGACCTGCAGGGTTGCTGAGACCATTGCCAATACCTGATGGGCCTTGGGAGAGCATAAGTATGGACTTATGCACAGGTTTACCCGAATCAGGAGGTTTTGATGCCCTGTTAGTTGTTATAGATCGTTTCAGTAAGCAAGCTCACCTCATCCCTTGTAGGGAAGCAGTGACGTCAAGAGGTGCCGCTGAACTGTTTATACGATATGTTTTTAAGTATCATGGGATGCCTAAAGACATTGTTTCAGATCTGGATAGGAGGTTTGTAGCTGATTTTTGGAAGGGTTTGTTTCGAAGGCTCGGAACTACCCTCAAGTTCAGTTCCTCTTATCATCCTGAAACTGATGGTCAGACGGAAAGGACGATCCAGATAGTAGAGCAAGGGTTGAGAAACTATATCATGCGGGATCAGAGTGATTGGAGCGAGCACTTGGACTTGGTGGAGTTTACATATAACAACACCAAGCACTCGAGTACAGGATTTAAACCATTTGAAGTGGTTTATCGGGGCTCTCATGCACCTTGGACTCCTATAGCTTTAGCTACCAAGGGGCATGAAAACACAGGAAGGTCGAATCAGGATCCTCCAGATCTAGAGACTTTCATACGTGTTCAGGGGACCGTGTTTCAAGAAGCCAAGAAACACATGGAGAAGGCACAACAACGGTATGCTAAGTATGCAAACCGTGGTAGGCAAGACGTACAGTTCGAGGAAGGACAGAGAGTTTGGTTGAGAACCAAGAACTTCAGAATACCAGCAGGGGTGGACTTAGCCAAGAAGCTGCTTCCAAAGTGGGCAGGACCGTTCCTGATCGAAAAGAAGTTAGGTCCTGTGACCTATAAGTTACGTTTTCCAGCTAGTATGAAGCACTATCACCCCATCATTCATGTTTCTAACTTGAAAATGTTCCGTGAAGAACTAGAATCGTTGCCAGGAAGATATCAGAAATGGCATCCAGTGTTAGAAGCATTACCAAGAGCTGATGATCTTGAGTTGATTGAGATAGTAGATCATCGAGCATCACCGAATCCAGATGGAGCTAGAGAACCCGTCACTCAATACCTATGTCGTTGGACAGGTAGAGTCCCGGGATTGGTAAGTGAAGCTTGGGAGTACCTAGATGATCTAGCATTGTACAAGTTTCAGGAACCACTGCGTAGATATTTTGTGAGACGACAATCTGCAGTGGTCTCTTCCAGCTAAGCGGTGGATTGAATCGAGTCAGGAGAGTCATGCAAAGGGCCCTTCAAGGACACTGGAACCGAGTAGATCTGGCCAATCTGCTCGTCTAAAGGTGGAGTTGTGGTCTGCTGACTTCTTATGACTGTCGGATGTCAATCAGGTTTAGGCTGACGCTACTATGTGTATATCATAGTAAGGAGGTGGATAAAAGGAGACTGACGAGTTCACCACCTGGAAGCTAGGGTTTTGTCTCACCCGAAAGCTTCAATGAATGCTCGGTAATGGAGCATAGCTCTGAGAAAGAGCTTACCCTGGATGGGGTAATGTTCCTCTGGATTTGAGGAAGTGTGGTTCCTAATGTGGTATTGCAGGTACCGCAGTTCAGTGGAAGAACTGCTTTTTCTTGGTTGGGGCGATTGTAACGCCGTTTACTTTTAAAAAGGGGCAAGGATTAGATAAGATTGCGTGGCAGCTACAGGTCCAAAGAAAGACTCAAGGAGACCATATAACCTTGTTCGCGAACCCTAAAACTCACGGGAGTTTAGTTTTTGTGTTCTCAGGCAGGAGGCTGGCAGAGTGCAGACATTGACATACAGTAAACAGAGAAGCAAATCTGGAGATTGGAGATTTAGACCAGATTCTATAGAGTGCATCTTGTGGATGGAAAGCTTCAGGCTAAGGATACCCGAGGGATTTTAGTCTTTTTCAGACTGTTAATCTGAGATTTAGTTCATTGGAGTACAAAATCAGAGCGTTCAGAGTGAAATCAAGCTTTCTGGAGAAATTCTGATTCAGGAGGGGAATTTTCACAGGAGAGTAGCTAGAACAAGGAAGATTGTCGGTCCATGAGCTCTTCGAGACCTTGTCAGCAATTGAAAGCCACGTAATGTATATGAGCCCTTGATTTCTCTATTTTATGATCAGCAAGCTTGGATTGAGTGCCAAAGCTGGATTGAAGCGTCTTGTGTGGAGTTGACTCTATTCTGGTGTACTTTCCTACTTCCTAGCATCTACTAGGTCTCTGAGTCTTGGCGGTTGCTCCTTGTGGGTCCTGGCGTTCCGACTTGATCACCAGTAGCGGAAGCGCTGCCCAAATTTTATGCAACCCAGGTCTAGAATAGTTCCACCTGTATTTAGCAACCTAAGATTGACCAGAGACCTACAAAAGACTAGTTGGTTATTCGAAACTCGTTCAACAGTTATCAAATCCTCGGTGCTCATTAGCTGATAGTTTAACGAACTGGATCTGGAGACACAAATAAAGTATACAGGTCTCTAGGGAGGTTCACGTTCGGCAGTTCATTGGTTAGAGATTAAAGAATCTGTCCCGAGATCTGCGGAAGAACGTTACACTTTCGGACATGTTATATCTAAACCTAGAGTGTAGTCAGTATCCTGCTACAACACACACGGTCATTCGTCCACTGGAAGAAAGAACAATAACGGGAAAAACAGTAGAAAAGGTATACGGTTTGTCGCACCAATCGCCATGATGAGCAGAAACTTACACTTGAATCTTATCTGATACAGAAATGTAGTTGGACTACAGCAACTGAACAAGTAACAGTTGCTGTAGTCCAACTGTTACTTGTTCAGATGAACTTACCAGCATGGATAAGGAGGCCTCTATGTGCATGTAATCGACCGTTGGTATGAAGATATGAGTGTGCTTTATATATAGTATCGAATAACCAATTGGCTTGGACAAGTATCGACGACAGAGAAACAAGAAGTACCGTAACAGAATACAATAATCCGATACCCTGTATAACCGTATCCCACAGAGAGATACCTCGGGGATGAACTTCACGTCCGTTATAGACCAGACACTACAGTAGAGCTCCATGTTCGGGAACAGAAGAGTGCCTTTGCCTCCATGTTCCGTTCATTGGCTGTGGGACCTGTGAAGGCACACGGATTTCAAGTTGTGCACATGGATGGAAGGCTTGGCCTCCATGATTACAGTCTACAAGATGGCAGGATCTGGTGATCTCTACCAGTAGCCAACAGGTTCCTAACAAATATTGAGTACAACCGAAACAGTCTTAAAATAGCAGCTGTCTATTCAGTGGCACTGACCCAGCTCTTGCGTAACTTTTTTGGCGCCTTCCGAAACTTTCCGGTCGTACTCGACAAGAGCCGTATTTTGCAAACTATATCCGGAACATTGCTGCCTCGGGAGTCGGGACTCACTTCTTCCTGCGCGTTTCCGATTCTTCGTGTGCGAGACGGTTGCTATACCGAGAAGTCTTCACTTTTGCCGGTAGTATACTCCGATAATAAGTTTTCTGAGTCAGTTGGATTTCTAGTTCCGGTCATTTACCCGGCAGGGGGTTCTATGGTATGACTATGTTATGTGTAACTTTCCGACAGTAATATGATGAGAACATGAGAATTTTCTCATCAGGTAAAATATTTTGACAGCGTGTTTTCGGGTAATTTCTAAGTCGACAATCTGATTACCGTGAAATCAACATCCCTTGCCGGAGCGGTTTCCGACTATTATCTCCCATCCCGGTATCAGCAAAGTCTTTTGTGGGAAATACAAAGCGTGCCGGAATTACGTAACCACTGCTCACCACTTTGTCCATGTCTGTCCATGTCTGGAAACCTATTTCATCCTTCACGATACGCCATGACACGTACTCGGATACCTAATGTCTAATCTACCAAGGATCGAACTTGTTCTTATCGCTGAATCCTTCGGGGCGAGTCTGCTTGGAGGCCTCTGCGACGAGTCTGCCTCTACGGTCTACCAAGGAGCAGGTGACTGATGCATTCCTAACAGAGACAGGCAGTAAAGTGGAACATGAATCATGATGTATTCAAATGTGATTCAACAGATTCATCAACAACTTCTACATACACTCAAATATATTGTTGACCTTGTAAATGAGAGATTATAACGTCAGTATTTACCAACTCCTGTGATACGGCCGAGTTCAGGGTCTAACTGCAATGTCTTTTTGCTTCACGTTTGTTATCACTTTCCTGGGGTTTGAAGCTACCGGATCCAGAATGTGTGTAGGCATCGACGCCAAGGACTTAAAATAGGCCCACAGTATCTTAGCAAAGTTGAACTACTAAAGTAGGAAAGGAGGGGTTGAAT
Organism: Asterella californica; assembly: GCA_036924285.1. NCBI lineage: Eukaryota > Viridiplantae > Streptophyta > Marchantiopsida > Marchantiales > Aytoniaceae > Asterella > Asterella californica. Next base: position 25,221,068 of record JAYKYS010000006.1, on the reverse strand, counting down.
TATAATCTGTCAGGACTCAGGAGTTGGGTCCTCTAAGGCAACAAATCTTGGCTTCGTGCTTGTACCTAAGATTTGTCCGAGCGGTACAGTAGCTTTGAACTACAGTGGCTTCCCCACCAAGAAGAAGATTCTGATTGTAGGGGAAGACCGAAGACGGGAAAGGACAGGACCGGGACGGGAAGGAGGGAAAGGCTACGATCATACGATGATACCAAAGTGTCAACAACAACGTCGTCAAAGGATCTTCTTCGCTGGCCCAGGGTAATGATGCTTCGGATTTGCATTAACTCCACATGCTGCCATCAATCATAGTGCATGATTGGTTTAGTCGCTGATAATAAGTATCATGCTGCTGCTTTGCTTTCCGATTACACGCCCGTCCATTTGTGAAATTGTGAAGCTTTACTGGCGAGCAGAAGCGGTTGCCGAGCTCAAGGTCGTCGGTCGATTGCGTCTGTGCTGGGCGGTAATGATGATGACATTGCCTCGTGCTGCTTTTCCATCAAACAGGTCTGACTACAGACGTACCTCACACACATCACCTGCTTGTGATCGTCCCCATCTCTCGCAATCAACACCAGTTGCTGCTGATTTCCCCACTTACTGTACTCTACCGTAATCACCAAAACGAACTGGCGTTATTATTCTTGGAACAAAGTTCTTTCAGCACCTTCCCAGCTCTTATCTATTCATTCATAACACTTTATGGCATAGTTTAACGAAATCAACGTCCACTATCAAGGTGTCCCCGTAATCCACTCGACGTGGTTACGGGGAATGAGATCTACGGGTTCAGATATGTCAAACCATTAAATAAGATGGAGAGTGGATGATGGAATGAATGGAAGAAGATACGAAGAAGGCCTTCATAAATCCACCAAGACAGAGTCCACTCGCCGCGGTTACGGTAGTGGAGAGATTGGGCATTAACGGAGAGAGTGAGGTCGATGGTCGAATCATGGAAGAAAGGGACCTTTGCAACTGTCTAGAATCACTTTCAAAGTTTGTAACTTTACTTCTTATGATATTCTTCTTCTTCTTTAATATTCAACCATATGAATGGACACTACTTCCGACTGCATTTTTATGAAGTTCATCCAATTACGGCTCTCCGTCCGTTGGATGACGTACGCAGTCGATCCGTCATAGCGTGGACCAGTCCAAGCATGACAGAAAGAGTCCAGCCAAGTCGACGGGAAGGAAGGAGTCCCCCAAGAAAGGGAGGAGGAGTCGGAGAGGAGAACGAAAACCGAAGGGCTGGAATGGCCTACCCCAGAGAAGGCAAATGATCTGGAGAATCAGACTACCGTAGTGATCGAAGCGTTAGACGTGGTTGTTCTGTAACTTCCGCAGTAGCTGCCTGGCTGGCCAGAAAACTCCAAATCCAAGAATCTGCGAGATTATAAGGTAATGAAACGGGATTATGGGAGTGGAGGGAGCATCGTAAGGTACGACGTACAGTAATGGCAGAAGCAAAAGGGAGTCTGGTATCTCCGGAGTCCGGACACAGCAGGGAGAGAAAGAGGTGAAACCGGGTAGGGTAAGGTGGAGGAGGTGGTGGTGGGGGGTTGGAGGCCCAGAAGTAGTCGGTCGGTAAGTCAGTCAGTGCAGGAGGAGGAGCAGCAGTCATACGCATAGGGCAGGTCCCGGCAGGAGGGACGGACGGACGGAGGGCCGAGGAGGGGCAGGCAGAGGAGGCGCGGGCGGGAGCTCAGAGCTCAGAGCGGCCGGCCCGAGATTTAGGGTGTGGGATGGTCGCGTCAACGGCGATGTGCTTGCTCTGCAGAGCAGGGCCTCAGATGTCGGGTCGGATGGTCGGAACGATGCAGGCCGCCTGTCTCTGGCTTCATATGTAGCTGTAATTTGTGCTGCTGCTGCTGCAGGAGCAGAAGAAGGACGCCGAAGGTTTGATGAATGAGAGGGCAGCAGCAGGAAAGAAGTAGTAGAAGCGGGAGAGAAAGGACAGCCAAAAGAAGTGAAGGAAGGAACGATGGAAGGTGAAGGACTTGCCTAAAGAAGAAGTAAAAGGAAAGAGTGAGCAGCTCCTCCTGTTCGGTCCTGCTGTGCCGCTGTCTCCTCATAACAAAGCAAGAACAACACGAGCGAAGGAGACGGTGACCAGAAGGAAGTAAGTAAGGAAGTGACGGGAAGGAGGGAGGAAAGGCAAGGAAAGCGAAGGGACTGAGGGAGTTTTTCTGCAGAAAAGAGTGTCAGGGAAGAGAGGGAGGGATTCGCAAACAGGCAAAACTAGTAGGAGGTTGTGGAGAAAATTGACTTCGACGGAGAAAGACAAGAGAAGAAAGAGGTATTTATTCCTCATGGAGGCAGCCAGCTGATGACGATGAGAGCTAAGGGAAGTGAACCAGGGAGAGAGTAGAGACTGACAAAAGCAGATGCGGGGGCCATGCACTGGGACTCTCCGGGAGGAGACGACCTGCTCCAGCGACCAGCCATGGAGTCGATGCAGCAGCAGCAGCAATCACCTGCGGATGCACACACCAGTTCTCCAAATCGCCCTGTTCATACTGAGACAGGTTGGTACCGTACCATGACCTTCGTCTGACACGTTCTCGTCACTCTTGGTGTCTTTGTGCTCATATTATTCCTTGTATTCCTGGTCCTCGGGTTGGGAAACTTCTCTTCACTGCTCTGCATCAGTCGTGTCAAGGCTTTCCAGTCTATTACCACTCTTCCTAATCCCGGAAGCCTTTCCGTGTTGTTAGCCGGGTGTGCGTTCTGGTCCGTGCCCATACCCGAAGGCAGAACGCGAGTTGTAGTTGTCTGAGTGGAATTGTGGGAGAACAGAAGAAAATCTCCGGGTCAAACTTTTAAGAGTTTCCCTTTTGCCAGCTTTGGAGAGTATTGGAGAGTTTTGGGGATGAGAATAAACAGAGTTGGATTTCGCTTGTTTGCTCTCCTGCTGGATGAAAGTATCATCATCCTGTGCGGAGGATGGGAGCGATGACGAACACTGACGATTGAACGTCATTTCTCAAGAAGAGTGGGTTGAGTCGTTGCATATCCTGGACCAGTTTTCTTGCGTCTGGATTATCTCCGTGACGATTCCTGGAAATTTCTGCTGATTGTTGTTTGACCTACGAGTTTCCGATTCGGAGGCTGGCCGTAACGCGCTCAGGCGTTGTTAAATTTATTGCATCGTAGTCAAGTACCACCTTGGACAATGAGGAAGCTGCGTTACAATAATTTTATTTCCCGCAAGTGTCAGTCGTACCTGGAAGTGGTGGTGTCAAAGGTAGTTTATACAAGGCCACCTTCGGAATGCTTGTTACTGAGAGGAATCAAACCACTGCAGTTGAGCGGATCTTAGTATATGATAATTCTCATAATAAAGTTTCCAGAGTAGCCTCCCCTGTCATACTTTGTTTCACCGCTTTGAAAGCTGCGGGATTATTAAATTTTGTGCGCCCTGTTCGTCCATCGTTCATCAGCATTCCTTTGTCGTAGAAAATAGACAGAATGGTGTCATAAATTATCTAGTACTCTAGCAATTGGAATGGTAGCTAAGTTAAGGCTTCTTACTGGTGTTATGTGCCTGTGCTTATTCCGTGTGTATCATTCGTGAAATCTTTTCGTGTGAATGTTAGGCTCCTATAGGGTTATTTGGTAGTACGTGTGTGAGAGAGGTGCAAAGGCGTAAGGAGTGGGTCAGGCTGATAGAGCCGTCGTAGCTGGAGAACGTATGCAATCCACCATCAAGTTCATCTGTCGTTTCCATTCATACCCTCCGTTCTCCTGACTACCACACTATCGCCTCCACCCATATCCGCCCCTGCCCAGACAATATGAGCAGCATCACATCCAGCATCAGGTTCCTCATATCAAACGCAGCAGCGGGATCAGTAATAGGTAAAGGTGGTGCAACCATCAGCGAGTTTCAAGCGCAGTCCAATGCGAGGATTCAGCTTTCTAGGAATCATGAGTACTTTCCAGGTACTACAGACAGGATCATTTTGATAAGTGGGACCGTCAGCGAAATTTTGACCGCCCTTCATCTCATCCTTTCAAAGATTCTCAACGAGGTACGGCCCGTCATGTACCTTTCCTATGTTCCCGGTTGATTTCCTCTAAGATGGTATTTCTCGATTGCTCCTGCGTTCTCGTTGGAGTAGGATAAGACTCTTTGCATTCAGAGTGCTCACTGACTTCTCCAAGAACTTCTGTCTCTGATTATCAAAGGCTGAAGATGACAACGAAGGCGATCAAAAGTCGAACCAAGTTAGACTTATCGTGCCAAATAACGTTTGCGGAGCAATTATTGGGAAGGGAGGTTCAACTATCAAGTACGTCGTCTACCTTATTTACATGCATATGCTGCCGTCTTTATGCTGTTCAAAGCTGTTCGCAGATCTTGGAAGAATACATTCCTTTTGGACACAGTTTGTGGAAATTGAGTAGACTGGTTAATAGTCATAACTTACAATATGGTCAGGAGTGAATGTTGTTAGATACTAATCATCTGCGTTTATGACTTGTAGAGCCTTTGTTGAAGATTCAGGGGCAAATATTAAATTATCATCACAAGATCAGACCATACCTGGAGTCAGCGATCGTATGGTCACAATAACTGGAACACTTGAGAAGCAACTACGAGCAGTTGATAGTATAATCTCGAAGCTGTCAGAAGATCCTAATTATGCCCAGTATGCGAACACGCCTATTTCTTATCCTGGTAAGCTGTTATAATCCGTTCAAGTTTCTCTCTTATGTGTTATATTGCAGTCTAAAGATCCCTCGACTAGGCATACACGTCAAATAATCTGAGCTTGTGTGTTCAAGGAATGGGGCTTCTTGGCATACAAGGATTGCGAGGACGGTATGCGGGCTCACCTGTACAGTCTCCAGGCTATGCGGCTATTTCCTTTGCCTCGGGTGGTTCTGCAAATGCTCGAAGTAAGGTACGACAGAATTTCTCATGGTGATGCCGCACCTCAGCAAGAGGAGACGTGACTACAGTCTATGAACGTTACTGATTGCTACAATAGGGAAAAGGCAGTTCTCACTCGGTTGAACATCACTCCTTAAGTCCATTTCACAAATTTTTTTTTTCTTTTTAATATAGCGTCTGTTTCCAAACACACTTGTGATGATCTTGTGGCCGGCGGGGTTCAGGGTATTATGCCTCCACTAGTAGGTCTACGCTCTCCTGTTCAAATCACTTTACCGGTTGTCGAAGCTGGGCCGCTGACCACATCACTTACCGTTGCTGTACCTGATGATCGAATCGGCGCCATCGTCGGTCGTGGCGGGAAGACCATCGCAGAAATTCAGCTGGTATTGCCGGAATTCCTGTTGTTTGTTTTGATATTGCCCCAAAAAGTTCAGTAGGAATCCTGGACAAAACAGACTGACAGTGGAGATTGTTGGTTCTGATGTACTCGCTTGTTATCTAAGTGAATCGAAATGCGGTTTCGTGATCCCCCCCCCCCCCCCCCCCCCCCCCGTCACCGCTGCACCCCCCCCCCCGCAACTGGGGTCAAAATCAGAATATCAGACCGAGGGGATTTCGTGGCTGGCACTAAACATCGGTTCGTTTTTCGAGATTTTCCACTTCGATTCTGTCTCTTTTATCTACTTCTATGGAGAAGAAAATGGGGCTGAATACTTCGTCTTTATGGCTGGATGCAGAAAAGTAACTATCTCAGGTACCGCTGATGGTGTGCGCATTGCCCAGCATCTTTTGACACAAAAGGTCCAACAAAGTTTCGCATCCGAGTATGAGAGGTGAGGCAGGGGAGGGAAAGAAGATCTAGATAGGGGAGGTAAGTCTCTAGAAGTCAATAAAGCCAATGTGAATAAGAACTAACATCTTAGTAAGACATGATGTTTTTTCCAGCGCTATTATTTCCTTGCCGGAAGCTTTTGAGAGGGAGAGAGATTTAGGATTACAGTAGATTAAACATCACGTGTAATCACAGCCTTCTGCCCCAAATGGATTGTTGAATTTTAGACGTGTTCCTGGGGAATTTACTCCAGGCATGTAGAAGAGCGATCGCACATGAATGTCCCGACCCGCAGGTAGTTGTAGAGTCAGTTAGACTGCCACCTTTCGAATTGAGTGCTTTTCAAGTGTCGGAGATCAGTTGGGCCCCGTTAGAATAAACTTCTCCTGTACATTATATGAACTTTCCTATTTGTGGGAGAGCGAACAGTAGAACTTTCTCCAAAGTCAAACGGATCATGGGACACGAAATATGCAATGCTGGTCTTGCCTGTGCATTCAAGTGCTTCTTTCATTGTGACTAGCCATGATTCTGGGTTCTCCAACGAGCATGCAACATGTCGGGGAACATAAGGGAGCTTATGTTTTCGATAAGTTGACTACACATTCATACGGCTCTGTCCCAGTTACCATTCGTTTGTTCCTGTCACACCCCCTTACCTCGCAAGGCATTACGAAAAATGATGTGTTCCAAGGTTTAAGCTCGGACATCGGGTTGAAGCTGGTACATCTTGTAGCAAGTAGTGAGCCGGCTTTATGAGACCCCGAATTCAAATAAACTCCGGACTTCTAACAAATTAATGCATCGAGAATCAGAATGTAGAGAGAAAATATAACAATTCGTCTAGATTTCTCACATACTCAAATCTTGCTGGCAGAAGCGAAGATGTTATGAGACTCCAAACACAAAAGATTCTAGAGAACAAAAAATGGGGGATAATTACACTCCCTCTAGATTCTTAAGAGTCTTATCGGATTGTCGAATCTAATATGGTCGGCTAGGACACTTGCAAGGACGCTTGCGTCTTTTCCTTTCAAAAGTAGCCACTAGCAGTTCCTGATCCCAAACTCGTAAGCATCGATTTAGAAAGGCTATCGAGGGAAAAGAAAGCTCGCAGATAATCCATCTATCGCAGTTTCTAACCGTCATTGGTCACAGTAAAAGTGGAAACTGGACTTTATACATATAAAGTTTAGTTCTAAACCCTACACCATACTACTGACCGCCGTCACCTCAAGCACAATTTCTCATTCTTCAACCCACAGAAAAGAATGTTGTTGCTTCCGCCAGACGTAATATTATCAAGGACTTCATCATTTCACTGGACTAAACTGTTTACAAACAACCCTCTTTCGAAGGAAAATGACTAAGCACGTAGAAAAATGAAAACCCTGGAAAACCTTCTTCAAAACTGTGAAACCTTCAGGATCAATCCCGAAGGAATAGTGATATGCATATGAGGTATGCGCGGTTATCAACTTTACGACTCCCATTTCTCTACGCCACGGCAGGTACTTTCCTCCCTTCTTCGATGAAGAAAACAGCAGACTCCGGTATCTGAAATGCAACGACAGTCAAATCCACCAGCTCATTAGCAAATCCTTCAAGAAACCAACTCCACCGGCAGTGTAGAAGTCAAAGAGTCGCTTCCTGTATATAAGTGGTTTACGTAGTACATAAAATCGTACCACCGAGAGGCACGGAATGTACTTGTAGGTTTCATACTATATGCCGGTGTACACCAGCATGTACTATGAAACCGGCGATTCGAATTATGACAAACCGTTCTCCTGACCTGTCGACAATCTCAGGCATCAATTATGTTTTGTATGTATATTCTGTACAGGCTGGTTTCATACTATATGCCGGGCGTGGACAGGTGAAGATGTCGACGAGTCAGGACGACGGTTCTAAGAGGAAGCACCAACTACTCTTAGCATCAATCACGTAATACTCCGTTTGGATTCAACAGGGAGTGGAGCGAACAGAATCGTAGGCGAAGCCGATACAAAGTAACAGAAGCTGGTTGAAATCATAACAGTAGCAGAACTTGATAAACTTTAAACTCACGTTTGTCCAGGTCTCTGTGATGAAGTCGACTATATCATACATGATATCCCCTTGCACATCTATTTGCTCCTTCTCTGTCGGTCCCTGCAGAAATGATACGTACCAGGGCACAGATCGTCAGAATCCTAACAGGACTAACAGACATAGATTCCGGTGATCCTCTTAATAGAAACATATCCGTATAGGCCATCCGAGGGGCCTAACGACTGTGGAGATAATTAGCTCCTACGGCAAATTCTTAGAAATAACGCAACAGAATTGCGGGGCTATGCGTCAGCGATTTATCCGGATCTAAACTCCTTCCTCCTTCCTTTCCGGATTTCACAGACTCCTTCCGTCCCTCCCTCTCCTTAACCGTGTGATAATACGACAAACAAACTACACTACGCAACAAAAAACCCTTCCTTTCGGGTTTTCACAATCAGCGTATAACTATGCTAACGAATAGCAACAAGTGCTTACCAAAGTAGCTGTTTTACTTGATTTACTGCAGGTGAGAGTCAGTCGTGTTCCAGTTACAGAAAGTCAATCCCACAAAAACGTACTGAATGATATATACTGGTACACGGGTAAAGCAGCTTTCTGAGTACTGAATAATACTTAGTCACGGGTGAATGCTTAGGCAGTTTGTCAGAGTTCTAAACAACTTATGAGAAAATTTACTGATTTCCACGCCGACACATCCCCAACTCGTTTATGGAGAAGTTTCGTACCTTGACTACAGATGCACCACTAGCAAATTTCTTGCCGAGTTTCTTGGAAGCGTCACTCAGCTTCACCCCTGAGAATATTGAACTCACTCAAGGTTAAAACCTTCAATATTTACAATGTAAAACTGTTCGCTACCAGGGATGTAATTTAAGACACCACGGAAAACACGAGGAGCTAATATAATACAAGAATACTTGTGTTATATGAGCTCTTCATGTGTTTATACTATACGGCCAAGAAATCCCACGTGCTATGCTATCTTGTCGGCTTAAAGTCCCAATGCAGGAACATGCGGGCCAAGATGAAAGACACACCAAACAACAAGTTACGTCAAGGCTTAGAACAAACCAAACATGTCGAGCCCTTTGATGATTGTCACGCACTTCCTTTTATTTCGGACGACTTTCTCAACCACAACCTCTGGCCTCTCCTGCATGCGAGAAAGAAATTCTTGATCAACGTTCACGCTTGACGTCACAAGCAAAGCGGTTTACGTTACCAAAAACAACATTCCAGGAAACAGAGGTAACACCCTTGGCAAATCCTGGAAACAACCTATAAGCAACGCGCAGTGCCAAAACGTTGCTGTGGCTGTGCAGCGCTCACGAATAATTCATGTTTATGCAGTGTAAATCAAGTCAAATCACAAGAGCTCGACCAAGGAACCTTACTGGACAGGATACAGGACTTTCAGCAAAGCAAACCTTTTTCTTCACTTTTCCTCCAGGTAGCTTCTTGACTTCCTCAGGTTTAGTCTCTGATGTACTTCCTGCAGAAAAAGTCGAGCGTTAAGCCGCTACATATCTACCACTAGTAAGATACTCTTTCCTTAGTCAAGCTCTGAGATACACTCAATATAAGACCAGCCTACACGTCGCAGGGCTGGGTATTATGCATATGACACACTGAAAACAGCTCCCGACAGTCACATGCGACATCCCATCTGTGAGGCTGTCGAACATGGATACCATGTGTCCACTAACACGAGATACTTAAGAAGTTACATGATACGCATCAAGAGATTTTGCAAACTAAGAAAGAGAGAGTTCAAGGTATAGAGAGTAGATTTTGCAGAACGTGCAGGGCCGTTAATGCTGGCAATGACCGTTTTGAGTGTCTTTAGTGTTTAGGGCACCTTAACCCTGAAGACTACCCCTAAACATACAAGGCTGATCCTTAAATGATGGTAGGAGAACGAAGATATGGAGTGCCAGGAAGTTCATAGTCATCCTGTGGGGCTGAGCATATCACAATCACATAAAGGATGAACGGGATGGGCTTCCTCTGATCACTGTACCTTGACTCTTCGTATCAGACGATACTTGCAACCCTTCCAGCTGTTCTGCTGTTTTGTCAGCTGCCTCTACATCCATACCATGATAAGCAGAAGCTCAATTGCCCACAGCACGCGGAGAAACGCACATTCACATTACGTACGTCCAGAACATACTTGCGCTGTACATACACCAAACTTGACTTGGAATGACAAGTACAACTTATCAGAAACAACCCAATGTATCTACATCAAATAGACACTGACCAGCGAGAACTTCCTACCTTTCACCAGCTGGGGATATAACTCGGGTGCATTCTTTATCAGCCATGGTTTGCACTTCTCAAAATCGGGGCCATACTCGCAGTACTCCGCAGGCAAACTGCACACTATTCGATTCCGCAACTGAAAGACTATCAGACTTCAAATTTAAGACCATTCATGATAATAAACTTACCAAGAAACAGCATGTAGCAGTTATCAATAAGCACAAAAGTCGAACCCTAAAAGATCTGGACAACGATCGCCCTCGAATGCAGAATGCTCTAAAGCCTGGGATCACAAGGTTTTGTAAAATTATATTTCGGTGCTACATATCTTGCTGGGCCAGTCCATGGACGTAACTGATGAGCCGTTACGACTTAGGATTCCAAATTTCTCCCTCTACTACTTCTACAAACTTTTGACTTCCTTCAAATTTTAAATGGCGCTGATCTAAGCTTCATAACCAATTTATCTATCTCATGCTTGTAAACTGAGAATATATCCCCATATTATTCCCTTTGTTTATACTGCTCCAAAGCTAGCCTTTCCTGAGTACTGCGTGCTTTTAAAATAGTAGAGGAAGAACCTCAATTCACTTTTCAAATCAGGTTGGCACCTGGTTTCACAATTTATTCAGATCACCATGCTCTTCTGATGATACACCAACTTGGACAGTTCTGACACGCACATTTACATAAGATGCACTCCATAAACTTGAAACTTATGTACGACTAAACCAGATCAGAATTAGGTCAAATTCATACCTGGGCAGTAAAGTACTTGCTGCGGAACCGGCTTTGCAGCCATCGCCATCGATCGGCCAAGGCCAATGATATATTCAACTCAATGGTCTGATAACCTGGTCCAAATAGTTGTACCTGAATCTTCACCAAAGGGTTCCAAAGGGTAAGACTTTCTGAAACCGATGAATGTCATGAATACTTCGGCTACTATACGCGAAGTTCAAAAGCTCATAACCCAGCCGTGAGGTCCATAAACCTTAAGGGACAAGCAGCACATGAGTCTGAAAGCAACGCAGGTGGCAAAAGCTATGGCTTAACCAACTGCAAAGGTAGCGTGTTCACGCTAGACAGAGTGTTCCCTCAAAAGGAAGCTTCAGTGATAAAATGAAAATGCCTGGAGCAAGACGATATGCAGACAAAGCACAACGGCGAATTCGAAAAGAGAAACCGAGAAAAAGAAGCAGAAGAAGTAGGGGGCCGCGAGTACCTAGAGTGAGCCAGTAAAACCAGACAGAGCCAAAGCAGGCACGAGTACAGGCAGGAGTGACCGATCCCCGGAGGCTTTTCACCACGACAGTATTTACCTGAGGCAAGTCAAATCTACGTTACGATTCTTCCTCTGCTCCCTCCACACCTCTTTTGCTCCATCTTTCCTTCCCTCCTTTCCCTTCCTCACGGTAACAGCTAATAATCCTACCAACCTGCAGTCAAACTCATGCAATCCTCAATTCCTTCCGCAGCAGCAATAGCCAAAGCAGCCGCTAAATCGATGTTGAAATTGAACCGCAAACTGATCGACTGGTTTACCTCTCTTCCAGCAGAAGCAGCAGCGGCAACAGCACTTCCTCCTCCTCCTCCACTTGTTCTTCAGATGAGCACGACGGCTGGGCTAGCGTACGCAAGCGATCTCTCGCTGCAAGCAATTGTGCAGCTCCGGCTGCAGATCCCCTTCCCATCTCTCTCTCCGTCTGGCTTTCGCTCACGCGCCCTTCGTCACTTCGTCAGTTTCGCGTCGGTCACACTGACGACGATCCACCGTCCCACGTCTTCCCTTACGCCAAAGCACGTCGTGCGATCCCTCTTCTTCGTCACACTACCTTAGGTACAGAACGGAGAGAGTCGGAGAATAAGGCATATATTCTCGGCACTGGCAGCCGGTGCAAGCATAACATATTACCCTACCTTACACTAGGATCGTCGCGTGTTCCCCCGACTAGGATCCGGTATTACAATTCAATTGGGTTGGGGTCTCTATTACAGTTAGTAGTCAAGGAGATTTACAACTTCTGAAATCGGTGCTACATTATATTAACAACAAAACTTCTTCTTGTTACATTAATGTTCCGTTTTAAGACCAGAACCTTCCAAGACCATTTCTTTTATTTTACACTCCAAGAGAATTCAATGCTATATACGAGAATTGAAAAACTAAATTATCTTTGTTAACTGCTCTAAATTCAGTTTCGGATGATGCAGTACCAGAATAATTGTTCTTTTATTGATTTCTATTACGTAGTTTATCACAACGTAAATTAAATAGAGAATATATATTCATCTTCTTTATTTCTCAACTCCTGTAATACAGTGGTTTATCTAGGGTTTCTGCGTTTTCAATACGTGTATTGTAACAGTGTTGTTTATCGACACTTTTGGTGCTTTCAGTCTTTTGTAACACAATGTTTCTTTTATGTTTATAGAAGTGGATGTACTTAACTAGTAGAATTTATTATAATAACGTGGATATGGTTCAGGGTATTTAGCATATGAAATATTTAACTGTGAGTCTAGTGGAGCTTTTCGTACTCCAGCGTTCATATCCAACCTCGTCTATACATTCTTTAACATGACTTCACGCATATGTTTTCTTTTATTGTCTTCACATGCAGGGGTAACTCTGTGAATAATAAATAAGCATGCAACATGAACTTCTTGCCCAGACAAGGAAAAAGACATGTAGTGATATAGTTAGAAAATTATCACAACTGTTGGTGGAGTATTACATGGAGACTGGTCATAGAAAGATATTAAAAAATTAGAGTTGATTTAGTACACAGGAGAGAAGCGAAAGATACTTAAAGAACATGTAGTTGATTTAGTAGACAGGAGAGAAGCAAAGCTGCAGTAGGAAATATTTTTTAAATTTAACTTACCATATTTAAATGACTAAATTTAATTACTAAACTTATAAATAAATAAAATTACATTCACTACTCTTGGTTCCTGCGATCATAAACCTGTAACTGATGGATATGAAACGCTCACTTTCCGAGTATAAAGACAGTAGCTATGGGTACATAAAATTATTCATTTTTATTTATTAATTTGTAACCTAATTAGTACAGCATAAATTAAAGAACGTGAATATTTCTTCTCTTCTCAACTTGGAGGAGGGTGAATGCATGCAACATGAACTTCTGGGAACGTTTTCTCGCTCTCTGTTATCTGAAACGACATAAACGGTAAGCAGCAAATCTATGGTAAGCTTTGAGGAAACGTTGTGTTTCTAAGTACCCTGAACCATATCCACGTAAGTATAATAAACGCTATTATTTAAGTACATCTACTTTTATAAACATAAATCATATGTATGAATACAATGGGAAAGCAGAAGCAAACTGAAAGTCACAAGTGTAGTTTACCAAGAAGTGTTGTCCAAGCCAAAATGTATAACAAAACAAAGTCTTCTTAAAGAGAATTGCAAAGGGTGGCATCATAGAGAATGTTTAGAGGTTGGTTGAGAAAGAAAAAATATATATATTTAAATTTAAACTAAGTGAGGTAATATCAATAAAACTGTAACAATATCAGTATTAATATATGCCTAAAAAAGAAGCACGAATTCACTTCTTATAGTTAATTCTGATTATTTCAACGGATTCTCATATTTCGGTAAATGGTTTTCTGTTACATTTGTCTTTACCTCCATCTAACAATTTGGACTACTAAGAAAATATCGTCATGTAGGTATGAAGGCTGAGTGCTAATCCACTTACAGTATCGGCAAGGATGTCCATTGAAATCATGACAGCTCTAACTACAACCCTCTATGCACGAAGATAAGAGCAATGATCATCGCGCTATCTTTCATAATATTACTGTTTCATCTGTACTAAATGGTTCCAGGCAAGAATTATCTGCCACACCGGAGAAACATCGGTGCAAGAAAAGGTTATAGATATTTGGAATGAAGTTGCAGTTTCATAATGATCTAAAACATAATACTATTCAAGCACTTTGCAAGAAATAGTAGACAATAATTTAGGTGCTAGGAAGAAAACAATACAGTAAAAGAAACCTAGACCAAATCAGAGCTCTGGGTTTTGTAAACAAGTGCAATTGCCCTCGAGTTTTCCAGGAATATCACTTAGAAGTACTACCTTTCTCTTCTTGGCTTACCTACATTATCGTTGAGGAGGAGGTTTTGGATGCTTTCAGCTTAAGAAAATTTTAACCCAAGCATTGATTATGGGAGGAAATTTAGTCACTTAAACCAGTATGACTAAAGCCAAAGTCGCTCAAAGCAAATTTTATCATCTTTCCTTGTGAAGAAAACGAGTATGTCAATTCAGCTTATGCTTATATATGTTAATCTCATGGTTAGAACAATCATGATTTCTTTCATACCAAAATTATGCTTACGAACCTCACTCTTTCCTCATGGTAAATAATTATTCACCCATATCCAAAATTTTCCTCTGAAACTTATCACATCTAACGATAAAAGGCCCCTTCCTAACTGAATCTAGATAACACTTTGGGATCCTACCCTTGTAATATATATATTATATATAATTTTTATTAAAATACTATTTAAATAATTAAAACTATAAAAAATAATTTTATTAAAAAGTAAGACACTTGTAATTAATATCTCTTCCGAGTGTATTAGAAAATCATATATAAAAGATATTATTTTCTCATTTAGCTTTATGGATAGATAATTTAAAATTTAGTTTAAAATTCATGTAGATAAATGAGCATCGAAGTTGTAGAATAATAAGAGGTGATACATGTAAATAGCACTTATAAAATGTATACATTATCGTAAGAGAAATATTCAAAAATTTTATCAAAAATCTTTTATTGGACTGCCTGTGATTTCCAAATTTAATTCCAGTGGATCCCAATGAGTCAGGAATTATCTCTAAGATATATAGTATGCTAATGTGCAAATTAAAGGGCTAATTATGGATAAGATCGTATAATGTACTACTACTATAATAAGGGTCCAAATATGTCACTAGAAAAGAGTAGTACTCTATGAAATACCACCCGTGAGATCAAAGCTTGTATAATGTTGGTAAACCTACTATTACGTCGTGGTGTGTGGTCAACTCAATAACAATGTTTACAAACATCTCTCCAACGTCTTAACAAAAACTATAACATATTCATGCTTACTTTGTAATGTGCATCTGATTTATAAGACATGTATTAGTGGAGAGTAGTTTTAAAACTTGGCGATCTACGTCTATGCTTCATAGTAGACGGGAAATTCTAACAATGTATCATTCAGAAGAAGATATTAAACTCAAAATATCTGCTGTGAATAATAATGATCTCAACAACAGAGCTAAATAACTGTAACTTGAGATTTTATGAAAAAAACAAAGTGTGATATTGATGTTTCCTATACACCTAGTCCAAACAAAAATTATAAGCAAAAATATATCTTTGGAGTTAGGATTATCTAATCTTATAGAGATAAAAGTATTTGGATATTGTCTCCTTACGATGTTATTCTCTCACTCATATCTTCTAGGTTGTTTCACATGGTTGGATTTCCTCAAGAAGATGAAGCATCACATGTATAGCAATATGCATAAGTAGATAATTAAGAGATACTAATTTGAAGATACATTAAAACCATCTAAAGATGTCTATCCCGTATTAAAATTTGATGAGTGGAGGAGAAACATACTATATCATGCGATAATGTTGTATCTCAAAGTTACATTTCTGAGTTTCTTTAACAAACTTGAGTTAAGCGTCCAATATATGATGTCGAGCAAAGTGTTGATAAAAGCTATTACTGTTATTATAACTATTTCTAAACTCTTTTGACTTTTTGTGAGATTTGTCTATTAGCATTAATGCTATATTATTGATGCAAATCTTCTCTAATATGATTGGGAGTTCGTGTGTCAATTTTGATATGTGATTAGCTTGTTTGTTTGAATATAAATCCTGATTTTTTCTCTTGAATGTTAGCTTTAGTTAAGCATTTGATTCATCTACTTAATAAATAGAGATAATCTTGGTGGAAGTTAACATTATCGATACAACAAATGATAAGAACTAATTTGAGATTCAGAAATATAGTGGTGAGAAGCCATCGAATCTCAATTTCAAGTTCAGTAAAAAATTTATTTGAAATAATTCCAAATAACAAGCTCTCCATTGAAAGAATACAATCGGTACAATGAAAATTGAACTAGAACACCAAGTCGTTTGTGAGAGTTGTATTTTGATAAAAACATAAAAGACTTAATATTGTTGTTAAGCTGATGGACAAGTTAAGAATATGATAGAACATAAATAGTGCGACAGATTATGAGTTTTGGAGCTACTAGAGTCCAACGATAAACAACCTATTAAAATATAATACTACTTGTGTCCATGCCTGAATACCAATAAAATATATAAAAACATAACACACTAAAGACATAAAAACCAATGCAAATTTTGAATTTTTTCTCAATCCAGATGTAAAGAAGTTGAAGGTGAATCCTTCCTCTTTCCTTCACTAATCTCAAAGCATACTGACTTCATATTTCTAGATATATGCAAAATTAACTCATAGAGAAGAAAAGTATACAAGTTGTAATAATCAAGGTTTCTTTTTTACACAATAAATAACATTAATGTATCGTTGTCCCATATTACTGAAATCACTTCTTAACTTGACAAAACTACAAGAAATAGTTGTTACATATCTTTTTAATTTTTTCTTTTATCTACTTGCTCACTCACTCTAGATCTACTACTAACCATATGTCACAAAGCTTAGATATTTGTAGATTCACCTTCTTGTGGTTCTCGTTCTTGTATATCATCAAACATCTCAAAATTATCTCATGAAACTCATGAAACAACCAAGATGGAGCAACATCATATCTAGAAACGTTCTGCTGCTTTTTGTAATCCAATTGAGTAACAGTGTGTCGAAGCGTTCGTCTTTGCAGATAAAATGCACTTGACGAATGAGTGCAGATGTATATTGAACTTGCCGATGAAGTGCAGGAGCTTAAACCCAACCACTTGCACTTGGATCATTGGTTCTTCTCTATCTAATGATTATTCTCTATCTGATACAAGTGCAATATGATCGGCTGGCTTAGAGATAAAGTACAACGCTTTACAAGTTCAACTCAAGACACATGATGAATGAAACACTGTTTGCACTTGCAAATGCGTTATGGGAGTGCAAGTTGGTGTGTTCTTGAGTTCATTGCAGATATTTCTTCATGTGCATGTACTTTAAATTGGACTCCCAAGAGAGATGCTTTTTCATTTGCCACGCATGTCCTATCGTAGCAGTTATCCAGAAAGCACTCATTGATATGTGAGTGAGACAAACATTGGAATGACTGATAGTATTACTCAAAGATGGATGACATTACAAAGACGAACGAAGATTGGATCCTCCATTCAACAAATGAACACAAAGAATCATGCTCTCTTACCAAGCTCAATTATCACATCCAACACAAGTAACCGTACATTTGAGTCGATCCGCAAGAGCGTATCTTCAGCAAATATTATTGAACCAGAATTGTGTTGACTCTGTATTAAAAGCAACAAGCTTTAGTATCACATGTTGTATTACCTGGATAGAAGGAAGTGTTAGCTGGAACACTGTGAGACATATTAGATACACATGTTCAGGCATCAGAAATCTATTTTGCTGATTGTGTAGATAGGATCAGATAACCGTCTGTGATGTCCATATGGGTCTAAGCCCTCGAACGGTGGTCTAACTTGCGGTCTCGTTCCCTAGTCTTGCCCCAGCCCTTGGGTTGTTCCTGAGTCCAGAGGTACAAGTCTAGACCAGAACGCGCTTTGGTGCTGGCTTAGTCATCACCTCATGCCCTCAAAGTCCACACGTAGAACCCTGGGATCAAGTGACTCGTCCTGACCTACCCATGCATGGAGCCTCCTCATATATACTTCTGAGGATCAGCGGTCCCGCCCTCCTCTTTGGTCCTTGACAATTATACCACAATCAGATCAAGACATAATTTTTAGCTCTGAGATCAGTTCTAAGAGTTCTACATATCACTGGAAAGCCCTCGCCGAGATCTTTCCAATGATATCTTACTTGCCTCGAGATCTTACGTGGAGCTCCGTCCACGACCAAAACATCGTTGGAGCTGCAACACTTAAGATTTTATTGAGAAACCGTGGTCCAGCGTCAGACTTAGACCCTATGGTTCGGACCAGCGTTCGAACCACGGTCCATCTGTGCCGGATCCATGTCTCAGGCTTGCATCTCAGACCCACGTCTCAGACCTATGTCTCAGACTTATGTTTCAATCCGTTTCTAGGCTTGCTCTTTTAGGTCAGCGTTCGTATGGAGTCGTCTTGGGGTAGGTCTTTATGTCTTAATCCAATGTTTCAACCTTGGTTCGATGAACCACTTAGGATTCATCTGTTCTCGACTTCTCGGTCAAGTTGTTAAGTCATACTCGTAGCGTTCACAACCTAGCACAAGTCCACCAAGGTTCTGTTGTTCGCGTATGCGTCCGACTTTGAGATTGAGGATCCGACATCCTGTGTCCAAAACAACACTGAGAATAACACCAGAGCATAACGCTAACTCCTTAACTATCTCACTAACCTAAAACTCCACAGTTGCTCTAATCTCACGAAGTTCTTGTACTACTCTATGTCCTAGCTTATTCTTCACCGAAGAATCCTCTACATCCTTCACTACTAACTCCTTTGTAATCTGTTGAAGAATATTCAACTCCGAAGTATCTCAATATGTCGTGAAGTAGTTCTTCAACGTCGGTTCAACCTTACTACAAAGAAACGTTGATTGTTCTTCGGTCGAAGTACAATTCAACTTCTTGCTTCTTTCGTCCTCTCCGTGACAACGTCTTGGCATCAATCTTGATGAAGTCTCATATCTGTTAATTACTTCTTTGTCAAAGATAATATCCTCTCGATGTACATCCTCAATCAAAGAAAAAAGTCATTATACCTCACCGAGCTCTTCCTTCTTCTCCTCCATTAGTGTGTCTTCGATCTCCACACCGACTTCATCTTTATCGACTTCGTCCACACACACAGTACGTTTTTCCTTCATCTTCTTTCTTGAAGTCAATGACGCTGACCTTGGCGTTCCTCCTAGTATCCTTCTTCGCCAACTTCTTCGCACTGGTGTAGCTTCGTCAGTCTTCTCAACTTCGTCCAAATCGACTATCTCTGGTTCCTTCTGAACTTTGTTGGTAGCAACTTAATCGAACAACTGCTCCACCGGTACTTCTCTCTTTGATGTCAGTTCAATAATAAATTCATCTTCTGCGAAACGATCCACAAAATCCAACTTCTTTTTTTCTTCCTCCGTGATGAACCCCATCTCCATATAAAACATTGACACGGACGTGCCGATGTACACCATATCATTTTCGAGCCACAATGTTTGTACATGACGATGAAGAATCCTCACCCAATGTGCTTTCTTACATGCGAAGAGCTCTTCGATAAAGAAGATCTGCCAATTCAACAAGTAAATAGTCCTCTTCGGCTGAAATATCACCATGATAGCATCAGCTATTTTGTACTTTTTCGCATCGAGGTCTTGTCCGATATCCATTCCTCCTTTGTGACAACTCTTTGAACAGCTGAGGAAAGTTCTGCACGACCTCCATCCGTGCATGTACCAAAGTATTATCGAACAACATGTCTCCCTCCTTTCTTGCTTCGTTGACTCTTAGTACGAAGTTCCAGTTCTCCCCAGTCCAATTCTCTGATCACGTATCCAAACAGATTTCGCAACTTCACTTGATTCCTCAAGAGTAGATTTTCTCACTAAACTTCTAATTAATACTACTTTACTTCCACAAATTACAGGATTCACGAATTTTTGAAATTTTTAAGGTTAACAACTTGTTTGTATAACTGAAGAAGCGTTGTTACTTAAGATTATGGCTTCCTTAGGAGGAAGATGATCTTAAGGGCTGTTTGTAATAATAAGTTGACTTCTTCGGAAGACGACCGTCTTCCGAAGAACGTCTTCTCGGTGGTGTCTTCGGACGACGGAAGACCGCCGAAGACAGCAGACGACGGAAGAGAGCGGCGGACAGCGGAAGACGGAAGACACGCGTCTTCCCAACGACTGCGACCGCGGAAGTCTAACCACGAGATTTCCAAGTAAAGAAGTGGGTGTACCTACTTGGGTAACCTCGCGGTGGGGGTATGTCAGGTAGGACATCGGGTTGAGAACCCCTAAACCGAGTGGGAAGATGCGCAGGAAGCGCATTAACACAAGACACTTACCTGCTTCTCGCATCGAGCGATTTTTGACCTGGAAGATCGAACTGAAGGGGATTGAGTGGAGTGAAGGCAGCAAGGTGAAATTGAGCAAGGCCCGGATCAATTCATAGCTAGAGTGAAGGCGAGGGCGAGTCGCTGAGAGTAGAAAGTACATTGAGCTGGAGGAGTCTCCGGAAAGCACCCAGAAGCAGACAGCGAACGGCAGCTGAGAGAAATCGAGGGTGAAGGCTTATTCGATTAAAGACGAGGCAGACGAGGCATCCTTGCCTCCAGGGAAGAAGGAAGGCACCTCCGATCGGATTGTGGAGATGAACTTGTCTTCCGCAAGAAGAAGACTGGAAGAGTTCAGTGCATTCTTCCACTCAGAGATCCAGCCAGCTATGGAGTTGCTGGAGAAGAGAGCGAGGGCTCAGGAGAAGCCCTTGCAACTTGGATTCGGCCTGCGCTTCTTGATGCAGCAGGAAGAGGGCCAGAAGAAGGCAGAGGCACTGGAAGCTGACCTTCACATCACGGAGAAGCTCGCAACAAAGTTCATGGAAGAAGCAGTCGCTTCTACCAAAGAGTTGGTGCAGCTTCGAAAGAACCACCAGGAGTTACAGGCACGCTTGCAGTAGCACGATCAGGAGGTTCTCCGAGTGCGGGAGAATATCACCGTCCTCGCAGAGGAGAAGACGACATGGAAGACGCAGCGGGAAGCCGCAGAAGCGCGAGTTGCAGCCGAGAAGACGCAGCGAGAAGCAGCGGAAGCTCGTGCGCAGGAGATGCTAGCCCAGTCGGTGGAAACGCTTCGAAAGAAGTTCAACTTCACCGCGGGTAGGAAGTTTTTTACCTTGGCTAGAGGATGGGACAACGAGTCCAAGACAATGTTGGTGGAATGCAGAGAAAGCATGTTCAGATATTTGGATCGGCAGATAGAGGGAGTGAAGACACTCTATGGTCTTCCTTCGCTTCCGACACATGCAACCGCATCTTCTCAAGCTCCAGCACCATCGATTGGATCCGAATTGGAGAAGGAGGAGTTCGACCTCGCGGTGCACTTGGTAGTGACCGCGTTGGAAGTCGAGAAGACCTCGGAAGAAGCCTCGGAAGACAAGATGTCTTCTAGAAGACAGGAAGACGAGCCGTCTTCTCCGATCTTCCATGTGGAGGAAGCGACTTCCTCGGACCCCTGTGAGGTCGCCATAGTCTCTAGTGCCGCACCAATGCCTCAGAAGAGCGAGGAAGCACCACTCGACTCCGCTTTCAGAAGACGCTTCCGTCTTCCGAAGCACGAGCAGAAGCCGAGGAAGAAGCAGCAGCAGCGACAGCAGGGCCAGCGAAGAACGAGGGAGGAAGCCACCTCAGTGTTACCCGAGGTGTTCGCAAGACTTGCTAACTTATCGGAAGCTGCATTAGGAGCTCCGATAGGAGCAGATCGGATAGAGATTGCCACCAAGCAATCAGAGTAGATAGTAACCGACGTTGACATCCCAGTTTAGTAGGACCGAACATGCTATCTTTGGGATGACAGTTTTTCAGTGTAAAATTAGTTAGAGAACCATGTGGCAGCATAGGTAGCATAGGAACAGCAAAGTGGATGGCTAAACCGGGAAGGAGAACTGGCTTGCATGTGGGTTGGCAGCCTTCTGACATCACCCATCTCTCCTTGGTGGTCGTCTCCTTTGTTTTCTCGGGATGACAGCATAAGTAGGATCGAAGAGTAGAACTTAGAGACACATTAGAGACAAGACACAAGACATACAGTTCTTCACACACTACACCCGAATGTTTGAGACATACGAATAGACTGAGATTATACCGGAGGGGTCTGCATGTTCGTTTCCAGCAGTGGGTCGAAGATGTAGATAGAGATAGTGGGCAGTCTAGGAGCAGAGAACGGCATCCTCGTGCATTCCTGCTGATTAGGCTGATGTGTCGAGGAGTAGGCGCAGGAAGTAGAGGGAGCGAGCTTCCCAACACCTATGTACCTTCTTCTCGGGGAATGGATTGCTGATTTGAGTGCAGAAGCTTTGCTCGTGGCTACTGGGTGGTGGGTTCATTGAATTTACTCCCAATTGTGCATGGGAAATGTCCTTCTTGAGTGGCGATGACTGTCAGCAGTGGTGGAAGTGTAGTTTGGCTCGTCCAGTGGAGCACTTAGGATCCGCGTACGGATGGTCTTATGGGTAAGAGATCCCAGATAACAGAGTAGCAGGAGCAGCGAAGAGAAGAAGAAAGAAGCCTTCTTCTCATCCCAAAAGACGACATCCTCAAGTAGAAGATGGTGCAACTGTACGCACGTTTGTTGTCTTCCTCCCTAAACTATTACAAGCAGGGATGGCTTCTTAGTCAGGATCCGGACTAGAAGCCTGTCGGAATCTTAATTTCTCCTTTTCATCTTGTTTTCTCTTGTTTGGATTTCCCCTTCTTCCCCATCTTCTTCCATCTTCCACATCTTCTTACCTTCTTCTAGTGAGCGTCCGAGATTTCTATTGAGCTTCCGTGAAGGTGAATGTCGTTGTAGTGCTGCAGGAAGATCATTTCCGTAGGCAGAAGCCTGGGAAGGCGACAGGGGACATACGCCCTGTGATTAATCTAATCCGTTGGAATGTGAGTGCGACACCAATGTGTAACAACCGTGCTAGTCGACTTCTGCGAAGCAGGACAATCTTCTAGAGGTGTGAGAAGCCGAGTTGAACTCCCAGAAGCCGAGAATTACTTCGGGAAGACGGTACTGAGAAGACCGGAAGAAGTGACCTGGAAGCAGGAAGAGCGTCTTCCTGAGCTTCTCTGTGAATAGTTGTGTGATATTTTAGTTAGTAGTTGTTTGTTTAGTTCCTGAGCACCTTTTGGCGTGTTTGGAAGACGCGTGGTTTTGTGAGAATACGAGATTTCTAGGCAAAACCCGTGTGTTTATGTGTTTGAATAGATCTTAGAACTTAGAGCAGTGTTACTTGTGCAAATCCTCTGTGGGAACGATATCTTGTATACTAAATGGGCAAAAAGAGTAATCCTGCGACACTACATATAGTGAGCATCATTTTTGACGCCGCTGCCGGGGATTTCACCTTAGTAACTTCTGTTCTAAACTTCCTGGATCTGTGTGCCATTAGTTAGTTTCATTTCGAATTAACTTCGATTGTAGTTGAATGTGTTGTGAGACTCTATCTTGCTAGAAGACAGGAACCGCAACCAGAAGCTGATGAGATACATCAAGGGGAACTGGAAGAAGCCGCTTCCCCGC
Organism: Asterella californica; assembly: GCA_036924285.1. NCBI lineage: Eukaryota > Viridiplantae > Streptophyta > Marchantiopsida > Marchantiales > Aytoniaceae > Asterella > Asterella californica. The sequence continues at coordinate 25,197,542 of JAYKYS010000006.1, read as the reverse complement.
TTCCAAGAGCTTCTTGGAAGACTCGATCTTGGAAGACTATAGTGAGTACAACAGGAAGCAAGAGAAGAAGACGTTCCGAACATGTGATCGGTTGTTCAGTCATTCGGTCTACCAGATCTAGTATTAGAAGAAGAGGGACATCTCTTCTTAGCACTCTGGTGGATATCTCCGACCAGAGGAAGAAGCAGAAGACGCACGGGTAAAGATCCTCAGTGGGTACATTCACCCCAGCAAACCGCTTCTAGAGAGTAGCGGATATCCCTGAGACACCAAAGGAAAGAAGAAGAGCTCAGGAAGATCCGATCAGTAGAGTTGGAAGAACCTTCCATCTCGAGCATAATCTTTGGAGAAGACAGAAGCCAACCGGGTGATCACGTGTATAAGGTAGATTTTGGTACTGGTTACTCGGAAGACGTCTTCCCAAGTGCGGAAGAAGCTTCTCAAGGTGAAGGAAGACTGGAGGAGATCGTTCCAGAAGTCTCAGAAGACGATAGCGACAGTAGCTCTGACTCAGAAGACGACCTTCGTGATTCAGACAGGCCTGGACCTTCGAGAAGACCATCTCCACCACCTGGACCTGAGGGAGGAAGAAGTTGGCAGTCGCATCAGCCGGCAGTCGACATGGCTACCCACACGCGGCAGAAGTACCATCCGTACGACTCGCTCACCGATCTGGGCTACTGCTCTACGAACCGTTCGTTGCAATTTATGAGCATTTGCGAGTTGTTCACTGTCAAAAAAGACTTGAGGGCCGCCGCGGTGATGATGCTTACGCGGACGACTTCATCACGATGTTCGAGACCATCTCTCGATCCAACAAGGAAGACTCGGATGCCGACAGACTTCATGTATTTCCCAGTTTGATCGTAGGGAAGGGAAGGAAATGGATGAGTAAAATGTTGGATGATGGGTTAGTAATGGCCGCTTGGGCTACTCTGAAGGCAGCTTTTCTGAAGAAGTTCAGAGGAGTGGGTTATGATCGAATGACCCTCATAGAACTTCAGAGGCTCGAACGGAAGAAGAAAGAGACACTGCGGGATTACACCGAGAGGTTTGAAGACCTCCTGGATCACATCCCTCAGAACCAAGGAAGACCCGGTTATTATGCCCAGCAAGCCGTGGACTGGTACTTGGGAGGATTGTCTCAGGATATGGAGTTGTACTGCAGAAGAGGAGGAGGTGATGATTTAGTAGAAGTACAGAAGCATGCCGAGCAGTATGAAACCTCGAGCATCACTCGGAATATGACAAAAGACAAAGAGAAGACCTCGAAGAAATCCAAGAAGTCGAAGAAGTCTTCTCGGAAGTCCAAGAGGAAGTCCAAGTCCACTGAAACTGATAACAGTGATTCGGAAGCATCCTCTACTTCTGAAGAGTTTACTGTCGAAAGTTCAGAATCCGAATCTGAACAAGAGAAGAAGACACGGAAGAAGAAGAAGGAGAAGACACGAGCAAGGGAGGAAGTTGTGCAGAAGATGCCTCAAACTTAGATCATTCAGTCTGCACCGGATCCTCGTATCGATGAAGTTCTGAAGCAGTTTGCCGACCTGAAAGTTCATCTTCTGAACCAGAAGGACAAGCGGAAGCAACCAACGGCTTCCCGGCCAAACCTTTGATGCAACCTTTGTAACTCTTCCGGGCACACCAGAGATCAGTATACGCAGGACCAAGCTGTCAATTGGGCAGGTTGGGAAGAAGACGATGAGGGATATCTACACGATCCCAGTGGGGAGACTTGCTATAGGATCGAGACGATACAACCCTTCACTCCTACTCCTCCCGCCCGATATAATCGTTATGTACCTAGGGATAGAGCTAATAATGTACAGACCAGGACGCCTTGACAACCTTCTTCATCACAACGACCTCTAAACACTCTTCCTGGAGCGTGCAATAATTGTGGAGAGACAAGACACTGGTGGTCCACCTGTCCTCATCCGAGAAGATAGATTGGGCAAGTGTCCTTATGTGGGAACTGTAAGAAAGCAGGTCATTTCACAGGAAATTGTCCTCAGACCTTACGCCCACGGCAAATGGTTAGATTTGCAGAGACCACGCCTCCTGCAGAAGCCGCACCAGCTTCTAAACTCGAGCTAGCAGTGGTACAGCACATCACGGTAGAAGAAGAAGATCCTGAGGATTGTACGGATTGTCTCCATATCGAGGAAGACGAACCAGACCCCGGGAAGCGCGAAGGAAAGGAACCTCAGCTGCAGAAGATGACTGCAGCTCAGAAGATGGAGACACCGGAAGAAGCGTCATCTTTCACTTTGGCGGATGGTACTGTTTGGAATCCTTACCCGAATTCAGACAGTTGGCCTCCAGAAGAAGTCCTGGATGAAGCGGTCTTCAAAGTAAGTACCAGAAGCAAAGGGAAGTCAGAATCTCGTCAGAAGGAGATCAAGAAGAAGAAGCAGCGAAAGGAGAGGTCATCTTCCCCTGAGCGGCCTTCTTCTCCTGCTTACGACCGAGAAGATCCGAAGTACTTTGCTCCTGACATTAGACAAGAAGTTGAAGCGATCATGCAAGAAGAGCTGGAGAAGCGACGGAAGATAGTACATCAGCTTCCTACACCGACTACGGCAACCCCTGTCTCACGGGAACAGCCCCCAGTCGAGAGAAGACACCATTCTGGTCTTCCAACCAAGGAAGCAGCTACTACATCTTCTCTGTTGGAAACACCAGTCACTCTTCTAAAGCGATCCCTTTACGACTTCTTGCGAGACTTGTGGAATCAGAAGGCAGATGTAACCTTCCAACAGCTGTTGGATGACAACGCTGGTTATAGGAAGTTATTACAATCCGTGCTTCGAGGAAGAGGAGGACAGCTAAACTTCCCAAGAGCACCCCGATCCTAAGGATAGAGCATGAGGACTTGAGAGCTCCAGAACTTGATATGGAGATCCATGGCTGTCTTTTGAAGAAGGTATCCATTGATTCCGGCTCCGGAGTTAACATCATGACTGAAGAAACTGCTCATGCCTTAGGCTTCACTGAGTTCCAGCCTACTCCGAGAATCCTCAGAATGACGGACCAGACCAAAAGACGACCTTTGGGACAACTGAAAGATGTCTTGACGGTAATTGGGGGAGTATCTTTCTACCTCACTTACATCATTTTGCGACCTGTAGCTAGGGTTGGATATCAGGTGTTGATAGGAAGACCATGGTTGTATGCTGCAAATGTAAATATCGATTGGAGAAGACATCGTCTGAGATTTCCCAATCCTACACCCAAGCCAGGTGAGAAGACTAAGGTATCGCTTCCTTGGATCAAGATTGGACACCAAGGTGAAACACCTTCTACGACAGAGGGGTACACTTCAGAAGACTCAGCTGCGTCTTCTGACAGTGATGAGCGATACAATGAGTTTGTGGTGAATAACTTGTGTACTACAGAAGTACCGGAGAGAGCAGAGGAAGTGATCTGTGGATACATTGAGTGCTACGAAGTTGCGGAAGAAGAGCTTCCAGAAGACGAAAATACCGTCTTCCCTTCGGAAGATCAGCCAGTTGATCTTCCAGAAGACGAATCTGAACCGGAAGAAGCTCCCAAACCGGAATACTTCGGTGCCAGTGAGTACAGTCACACTGAAAGAATGGTAAATCCGGATGATCTTCAAGAAATGGAGGTTGCTCCTGGGAAGAAGCTGAAGCTTTCCAAGGTGATCGAGGGCCAACAGTTGGAAGACTTTTGAGAACTACTGACGGAGTTCCAGGATGTCTTCGCGTGGACCATAGAAGACATGAAGGGCATACCTCGAGAGTTGGGAGATCATCGCATCGACTTGCTGGAGGGCGTTGTTCTTGCACGGCAGAGACAGTATCGGCTCAACCCCAAGTACTCGCTTCTAGTGAAGGACCAGATCGACCAATACCTGAAGGCGGGAGTCATCTTCCTAGTGCTTAGTAGTGAGTGGGTAGCTCCTATCGTCATCGTGCCGAAGAAGCAGACAGGGAAGATCCGAGTATGTCAGGACTTCCGGAAGCTAAACTTGGCCACGAAAAAGGATCACCATCCTTTACCATTCACTGATTCTGTGTTAGACCAAATAGCAGGACATGAGTTCTACAGCTTCCTGGATGGATATTCTAGGTACAACCAAGTTTCAATCAGAGAAGAAGACAAGTCGAAAATCACTTTCACTACTGATTGGGGCACGTACGCATATAATCAAATGCCGTTTGGTTTATGCAACGCGCCTGCCACATTCCAGAGGTTGATGATTACAATCTTCAAAGAGTATCTTCGCACTTTTATGGAGATCTTCTTGGATGATTCTGTGTGTTTGGATCGAAAGAAGACCACCTGATATTTCTAAGGAAGTGTTTTCTGAAGTGTAGAGAACATCGTTTGGCTCTTCACCCTGAGAAGTGCTTCTTTGGTATGTCAGAGGGAATTTTGCTAGGACATAGGATTTCTGGAAGAGGCATAGAAGTCGACTGTGCTAAGGTGGAGGTCATCATGAAACTTCACCCACCTGCTAACCTGACTCAGTTGAGAAGCTTCCTGGACAATGTAGGATATTACAGGAGGTTTATTGACAGGTATGCAGAGGTAGCAGGAAGACTCACCAAAAATGAGAAGAAGAAGGATTATCTCATCTACTATGCGGGAAGACAACTCAGTGATGCAGAGAAGAAGTACTCTACAACTGAAAAGGAGTGTCTCGGCATGATTTACTCCTGTAGAAAGTTTAGGCACTATCTTCTAGCCAACCCGTTTGTCTTCTATGTGGATCATTTTTCTTTGAAACATCTTGTGAAGAAAGCAGATTTGTCTGATAGGATAGCTAGGTGGATTCTTCTACTCCAGGAATTTACTTACACAGTTGAGTACAGGCCTGGAAGACAACATGTGAATGCTGACTACCTATCCAGATTGGAGACGGAACGACAAGAAGATGAAGTGGAAGACGAGTTCCCTGACGAGAAGTTGTTTTTAGTTTTTGCAGAGACACTTTCATCTGAGGGGGGCGTACCGCCTGCTTCCCAGAAGACGAGACTAGATCTTCTGATCCAGTCTTTGCGACTTCCACAAAAGAGTCGATCTTCAAGGACTTAAGGAGTTCTTGGAAGACCAACAGTACCTAGAGGGATTGGATGCGGAGCAGAAGGCTGTCTTCTTACACAAGGCAGGCCCTTACGTCATCTTCCAGGGTATCCTGTTCAAGAAAGGACATGACGAGAAGCTAAGGAGATGTCTTGAGCCCTCCGAGATTAAGCCAGTGATCGCAGGTCTTCATTACGAGGATGCTGGGGGTCACTACGGGCTGAAGACCACAGTGAAAAAGATGTTGGACGTCGGCTACTGATGGTCGATCATGTATCGAGACACTTTTCAGGAGATCAGGAAATGTGACACGTGCCAGAGAGTGGGAAGACCGACAGCTACTACTAGATGACCTCTTACTCCCATTCTTTCGCTTGCTCTGTTTGAAAAGTGAGGGATCGACTTTGTGGAGCCTATCGCCCCGGTGGCTAGAAGAACACGAGTCCGGTACATTTTAATAGCTACCGACTATGCTACCAAGATGGTGGAAGGCAAAGCCACAAGGAAGAACGATGCCGCAGTGGTAGCCAGGTTCCTTTGGCACAACATCATCACTAGATACGGATGTCCGCTGGAATTGATATCAGATAGGGGCATCCATTTCTTAAATGAGACTATTTCCCTCCTGATCCAATACTTCAGGATAAAACGGAAGACGACGCCGTACAACCCGAAAGCGAACGGACTAATAGAGAAGTCGAATGGTCTTCTGTGTAACATCCTGAATAAGGTAACTGTTAACCATGCGTATGATTGGGACACGAAATTGCCATCTGTGTTATGAGCTTTCAGGATTTCACCCAAAGTCACGACCCAGAAGACACCCTTCTACCTGACTTATGGCATGACACCTATTGTGCCCATCGAGTTAGAGGTCCCTACTTACAGGCTAGCAGTAACCGAACGCATGGAAGAAGAAGAAAGCCAGGAGCAGCGTCTTCTGAACTTCGTAGAGTTCGAAGAAGACAGGAATGCAGCCTTGGAGAAGAAGTACGAGGCACAAGCGCAACGTAAGGTAAACTATGATGGCAAGCTGAAGAAGGTGACTGTCATAGATGGGGACTTGGTTCTTCTCTATGACAATCGACATCTTAAGTTCCCTGAGAAACTTCATCTTCGCTGGATGGGTCCCTACCGCGTCTTGGAAGTCTTCGACAACGGTTTCTTGCAGTTGGAAGAGCTAGACGGTACGTTGATGACCACTCGTGTAAATGGGTGGCGCGTCAAGAAATACTGGACGTAAACAAAAGTGCTGAAATGCTGATGTTTGCGGGGACGCAAACATTTGAGGGTGGGCGTATGTGGTGTCCACAAATTACAGGATTCACGAATTTTTGAAATTTTTAAGATTAACGATTTGTTTGTATAACTGAAGAAGCATTGTTACTTAAGATTACGGCTTCCTTAGGAGGAAGATGATCTTAAGGGCTGTTTGTAATAATAAGTTGACTTCTTCGGAAGACGACCGTCTTCTCGGTGGTGTCTTTAGGCAACGGAAGACCGCCGAAGACAGCAGACGACGGAAGAGAACGGCGGACAGCGGAAGACGGAAGACACGCGTCTTCCCAACGACTGCGACCGCGGAAGTCTAACCACGAGATTTCCAAGTAAAAAAGTGGGTGTACCTACTTGGGTAACCTCGCGGTGGTGGGTATGTCAGGTAGGACATCGGGTTGAGAACCCCTAAACCGAGTGGGAAGATGCGCAGGAAGCGCATTAACACAAGACACTTACCTGCTTCTCGCATCGAGCGATTTTTGACCTGGAAGATCGAACTGAAGAGGATTGAGTGGAGTGAAGGCAGCAAGGTGAAATTGAGCAAGGCCCGGATCAATTCATAGCTAGAGTGAAGGCGAGGGCGAGTCGCTGAGGGTAGAAAGTACATTGAGCTGGAGGAGTCTCCGGAAAGCACCCAGAAGCAGACAGCGAACGGCAGCTGAGAGAAATCGAGGGTGAAGGCTTGTTCGATTAAAGAGTGGCGAGACATTGGCAGCAGCAACAGGTTAGTAGGGGTCACCTTGGAGCTGGAGTCGGGGTCGTAAGTGCGTAGAAGATTGAAGGAAGATCGGGAAGAAGACAAAAGACTGTAGAGGTTCTTCCCATGATTCTCTTTCCTCCCACTGCTTCTCGCCTTTTGGTTGGTATCCCTTGCGCTTCCCCGGTTGTTTGCAGACAGCCTGATCGATCGAACCCCCATTCTTATTTTCCTATTGTGACATTGGGCGCGGAAGCGCGGTCCAATTTCCGTCAGACATCTTCTTCCTTCTTCCCGAGTTCAATTCGAGCTTCCCTACGCATAGTCCTCAAATTGGAGATCCTAGCTATCAATTTCCCTACCCAACCATCCCTCTACTCCCGAAATCTTGAACAGAAGACGCTTCGGAAGATCTGAACATCTTCGGAAGACGCTTCTGAGATTGGAACATCTTCGGAAGACGCTTCTGAGATTGGAACATCTTCGGAAGCTAGACATCTTCGGAAGCCTGACTGTCTTCAGAAGACTGACTGTATACCATTCCTATCAAGAGTGGATTTGCTTTGCTTTGGTATTAAGAGAGGCTTGGTACGAATCCTGAGTGGCGTGGTGAGTTGTTTTGTTATTTCGAGAGGTTGGAAGAAGAGAACTAGGTCTGTGCCTCCCGGCCTTCTGAACTTCTCAAATCCACATCTTCCTAGAGAGACTAGAAGATTGTGAGTATGAAGTATAGTATGAAGAAGAAGACAGGTGAGACCAATGAAGGGAAGCTTGACTTCGGGAGGTCTTCCGAAGAAGACATTGGATCGGAAGCTGTCCCGGGAGTCTTCCCAGAGGCCATTTTCACCGCAGGAGCCCGCAACCATCTTCTGAACCTGTTATGCACTATACGTTTTGCAAATCTTGTATCTTCTGATAGGAAGTAAGATGTAATGCAAGGTGGGTTGTCTTCTTAGGAATCCATGCGAGACCTTGCTTAGTTAGGATTGTTTAGATATAGCTCGGAAGACGAGAGCTATCTAGGAAGTACTGTTGGAATCCTGGAAGACGGAGTAGCTGTCTTCTGAGAAGTAGAAGCTAGAATGTGGGCACTTGGGAAGGACTGAGCCTTCAGCTCACAGTAAACACGTGTGGCTTAGTGCAACAGAGTTTCCCAGTATGTCGATGCATCCGCGAGGATTGGTGTTACCAGTGGCAGAATTGGTCGAGGCCTCACCCTTCATCGAGGAGTTGGGTCTCGACTTCTTCTTATGGAACTGGAACCTTGCCAACCAAGGTCTTCTGAACGAGGTTTGGGCAGCGTTACCGCCACGCAACCGTGTACCTGCGAAGGCAGGAGTAGCTCGTGGAAGACCATCTTCCTGGACCGAGGAGTGGTGGCGCATGGTCTTTCACAGGTCAGAAGAGGAGCACCAAGGTTATTGATACGAGAAGAAGATCTCACCCATAATCTCAGGACAGTGGCACTTGCCTGGGAGCACCACTTGTCTCTTCTTGGAAGAAAGGCAGGGGAGAAACGGGTGGAAGATCGAATCTTACCGAGAGCCGAAGAAGCGACTCCTAGCGAAGCTGTTTCTGCATCTCTTTCCCAAGGAGAAAGTGCAGAAGACAAGGTATCTCGGAGATCAGGACGTAGCATTCTTGGAAGCAGTGTGTGTTGGGGAGAGTGTCAACTGGGGGGCGTACATTCACGCCTACGTGCAGACAGAGCTAGCAAACTTAGGTACTCCGGTAGGAGGACACCTCACTCCGTTCTTTTGTTACCTATACGTGGCCAAGGGGGATCTCACGAAAGATCAACTGGCAAGGTACAGACCAACAGGAAAGCGCGAGGAGAAGGAGGAGAGCTCGGGAGAAGACGACCGAGCAGCAGCAATGACTCCTCCGCCCACCCTGATGCTGCAGACAAGGCCCGGTACTCATCAGAAGACGCTTCTGGTGAGGGAAGACGACTCTAGTGGGTCGGAAGACGCCACGCCTCCGAGGAATATGGGTCCTAGAAGTGTACCTAAGAAGCCCACCTCCCTCATTCATTCGGGATCGGAGTCCGACTCACCGGAAGAGTTCTTGAGTACTCGATCGGACCAGCAGACCGCTTCTGCCACACCAGGGAGTCTTCCGAATACTCCAGAAGACGAAGGATGGATGGGTACTCCTACTGCGAAGCGAGGAAGCGCAGTAAAGAGGACCGCTTCTACTATAGGGAGGGATCTTCCACCTCGGAAGACGAGAAGAGTGTCTTCTCCCCTTGTGCAGAAGCAGAAGACGGCAACAGCAGACGAGGCATCCTTGCCTCTAGGGAATAAGGAAGGCACCTCCGATCGGATTGTGGAGATGAACTTGTCTTCCGCAGGAAGAAGACTGGAAGAGTTCAATGCCTTCTTCCACTCAGAGATCCAGCCAGCTATGGAGTTGCTGGAGAAGAGAGCGAAGGCTCAGGAGAAGCCCTTGCAACCTGGATTCGGCCTGCGCTTCCTGATGCAGCAGGAAGAGGGCCAGAAGAAGACAGAGGCACTGGAAGCTGACCTTCACATCACGGAGAAGCTCGCAGCAAAGTTCAAGGAAAAAGTAGCCGCTTCTACCAAGGAGTTGGTGCAGCTTCGGAAGAACCACCAGGAGTTACAGGCACGCTTGCAGCAGCGCGATCAGGAGGTTCTCCGAGTGCGGGAGAAGATCACCGTCCTCGCAGAGGAGAAGACGACATGGAAGACGCAGCGAGAAGCCGCAGAAGCAAGAGTTGCAGCCGAGAAGACGTAGCGAGAAGCAGCGGAAGTTCGTGCGTAGGAGATGCTAGCCCAGTCAGTGGAAGCGCTTCGGAAGAAGTTCAACTTCATCGCGGGTAAGAAGTTGCTTATCCTGGCTAGAGGATGGGACAACGAGTCCAAGACAATGTTGGTGGAATGCAGGGAAAGCATGTTCAGGTATTTGGATCGACAGATAGAAGAAGTGAAGACACTCTATGGTCTTCCCTCGCTTCCGACACATGCAACCGCATCTTCTCAAGCCCCAGCACCATCGACTGGATCCGAATTGGAGAAGGAGAAGTTTGACCTCGCGGTGCACTTGGTAGTGACCGCGTTGGAAGTCGAGAAGGCCTCGGAAGAAGCCCCGGAAGACAAGATGTCTTCTAGAAGACATGAAGACGAGCCGTCTTTCTCGGTCTTCCGTGTGGAGGAAGTGACTTCCCCGGACCCCTGTGAGGTCGCCATAGTCCCTAGTGCCGCACCAATTTCTCAGAAGAGCGAGGAAGCACCACTCGACTCCGCTTCCCAGAAGACGCTTCCGTCTTCCGAAGCACGAGCATAAGCCGAGGAAGAAGCAGCAGCAGCGACAGCAGGGCCAGTGAAGAACGAGGACGAGGAAGCCACCTCAGTGTTACCCGAGGTGTTCGCAGGACTTGCTAACTTATCAGAAGCCGCATTAGGAGCTCCGATAGGAGCAGATCGGATAGAGATTGCCACCAAGCAATCAGAGTAGATAGTAACCGACGTTGACATCCCAATTTAGTAGGACCTAACATGTTATCTTTGGGGTGGTAGTTTTTCAATGTAAAATTAGTTAGGGAACCATGTGGCAGCATAGGTAGCGTAGGAACAGCAAAGTGGATGGCTAAACCGGGAAGGAGAACTGGCTTGCATGTGGGTTGGCAGCCTTCTGACAACGCCCATCTCTCCCTGGTGGTTGTCTCCTTTGTTTTCTCGGGGTGACAGCATAAGTAAGATCGAAGAGTAGAACTTAGAGACACATTAGAGACAAGACACAAGACATACAGTTCTTCACACACTACACCCGAATGTTTGAGACATACGAATAGACTGAGATTATACCGGAGGGGTCTGCATGTTCGTTTCCAGCAGTGGATCGAAGATGTAGATAGAGGTAGTGGGCAGTCTAGTGTGCAGTCCTGCTGATTAGACTGATGTGTCGAGGAGTAGACGTAGGAAGTAGAGAGAGCGAGCTTCCCAACACCTATGTACCTTCTTCTCGGAGAATGGATTGCTGATTTGAGTGCAGAAGCTTTGCTCGTGGCTACTGGGTGGTGGGTTCATTGAATTTACTCCCAATTGTGCATGAGAAGTGTCCTTCTTGAGTGACGATGACTGTCTGCAGTGGTGGAAGTGTAGCTTGGCTCGTCCAGTGGAGCACTTAGGATCTGCGTACGGATGGTCTTATGGATAAGGAATCCCAGATGACAGAGTAGCAAGAGCAGCGAAGAGAAGAAGAAAGAAGCCTTCTTCTCATCCCAGAAGACGACATCCTCAAGTAGAAGACGATGCAACTGTACGCACGTTTGTTGTCTTCCTCCCCAAACTATTACAAGCAGGGATGACTTGTTAGTCAGGATCCGGACTAGAAGCCTGTCGGAATCTTAATTTCTCCTTTTCATCTTGTTTTCTCTTGTTTGGATTTCCCCTTCTTCCCCATCTTCTTCCATCTTCCCCATCTTCTTATCTTCTTCTAGTGAGCTTCCGAGATTGCTATTGAACTTCCGTGAAGGTGAATGTCGTTGTAGTGCTGCAGGAAGATCATTTCCGTAAGCAGAAGCCTGGGAAGGCGACAGGGGGCATACACCCTGTGATTAATCTAATCCGTTGGAATGTGAGTGCGACACCAAGGTGTTACAGCCGTGCTAGTCGACTTCTGCGAAGCACGACAGTCTTCTGGAGGTGTGAGAAGCCGAGTTGAACCCCCAGAAGCCGAGAATTGCTTCGGGAAGACGGTACTGAGAAGACCGGAAGAAGTGACCTGGAAGCAAGAAGAGCGTTTTCCCGAGCTTCTCTGTGAATAGTTGTGTGATATTTTAGTTAGTAGTTGTTTGTTTAGTTCCAGAGCACCTTTTGGCGTGTTTGGAAGACGCGTGGTTTTGTGAGAAGACGGGATTTCTAGCCAAAACCCGTGTGTTTGTGTGTTTGAACAGATCTTAGAACTTAGAGCAATGTTACTTGTGCAAATCCTCTGTGGGAACGATATCTTGTATACTAAATGGGCAAAAGGAGTAATCCTGCGACACTACACATATTCTTCTTATTTATTCTACTACTAAGCAATTAATGAACAAAAATGAAAATCAAGACTTTACAAATATACAATCGAGAAATCAGAAAAGTAGTAAAAAGCAAGGATGTCTACTTCGTCGAGATGAAGAATGATACATTGATGACAAGCAATTCATCAAATCCTATTTTTAACTTTGAAGATGAGATGTTTGGTGTAAGAGCTACGGATCTAATTCTAGATGTACGAGAAGAATCTCTCAGAATTAGTGAAGTAGTAAAACTCCCGTCTCTCTCTCAAAATTAGTGAAGTAGTAAGACCTCCCGTGATCTAGAGAATTCTCATCATGTAACCGGTCCCAGATCAAAAGAAGCCGATGGAGGAAAAGAAGATCAGGTTACGGCAGAGTCAATGGAGCTTACTGAGTCACCAATAACTGAAATTCGATGGAGAGATAGTGGGAATTTCCTCCTCACAAAGTCTTGAAGTACATAAAATTCGTTCGACACTAGAGGCTACAAGGAGAAGTGAGAGGATAATCAACCTTCAAGAGTTTACTTCATGCTTTTCACACCATTGTGGAGGAGCCGTAGAGTTTAAAAGAGGTTACTAATAGTGATAGATCTGTAGAGTGGATGGAGGCGGTTAATGAAAAGTATCAATCTTTGATTGATAATAAAATGTGACTTGTGATCAACCTACCACTGAGGAGGAAAAGAATTGATGTCCGATGGATTTTCAAGGTGAAGTACGGTGCAGATGGTTCAATTGTTAGATACAAAGCACGTTTAGTCGCAAAAGTTTATAGTCAAATTAAAGATATAGATTTTATCGATACTTATAATGTGATGGTGAAGCTTAATTCAGTCCGTACTTTGCTAGCTGTAGCAGCCGAGAAGGATTATGAAGCAGACTAGATGAATGTTAAGACGGCGTACCTGAATGCGGATGTGACCAAGGAGATTTATCTCGAGCAACCTGAAGGTTTCGTCATCAAGGGAAAGAACATATGGTACTCCGGTGCCTTAAGATCATTTACGAGCTTAGACAATCCGTCTACAAGAGGAATGACACCATCGACAAATCATTTCATGAAAAAAGTTTCATACGTTGTAAAGCTGATTCTAGTGTCTAGATGATGTCTAGGAAGGAAGGAACTAATAGTTGTTGCGCTCTACGTTGATGATTTTATTACTGTCCAACAGTAAAGATCTATGTTAGAGATCAAATTATATCTGGCAGATTGTTTTGCAATGACTGACCTTGGGTCCGTGAAGTTCATCATCGGCTTATAGATTTACCGAGACAAAGAGAAAAGGATCCTAATTATTTCTCAGTTGTAATATTTCCTCAACGTGCTCAAACGTTTTGAAATGGAAAACTGCAAGCCTGTCCAAACACCGGTAGATTTTAAGATGTAATTTTCGAATGACATGAGTCCGAAGATGAAAGCTGAGAGAGAAAGATGAATAGCATTCGTAGCATCGTTGGAAGCATTATGTCGAGAATGACAGCTATTTGATCAAATTTGGCTTACGAGGTTGGAGAAATCAGTAAGTTTATGAAGGATTCGGGACCGCAACATTTCATTGCTGCAAAGTGACTGTTATGGTACATTAAGAGAATGACGAATTAAAATATTTGCTATCAAGGAAATATTACAGGTACCGAAGAAGTGCAAGTTCATGGATATGGTGATGCAGATTATGTTAGAGATCCAGATACTGGAGGATCCACCACGGGCTATGTTTTCGAGTTGGCAGATGCTGCTATAACTTGGAACAGTAAGCAACAACCTACTGCGACACTATGTACCGCGGAAGTTGAATATGTAGCTTGCAAGCAGGCTACTAAGGAAAGAATCAGGTTATGGGGACTGCTGATGAAGATTTGATGTCCTCAACCAGAATCAACTGTGATTTACAGTGACAATATGAATTGTCTGTTACTCGTTAAAAATCTATTCTTCGTGTATGCATGTAGAAGTGCAGCACCATTTCATTCAAGATGAAATGAAAAAAAGAACAGTATCAATCTTTTACTGTCCGATGGTGGCTAACGTGTTGATCAAAAGTCTTATCTTTGAGAAAGACACAAGATATCGTAGTCTGATGAGTATAAGTGACGCTTTTCTTTGTCTTTGAGAGAGAGTGTTGACTTTGTACTAAAAGCAACAAGGATTATCACATGTTGTATTGCCGGGATCGGAAGAAGTGTTAGCTGGAGCACTGCGTGGCAGATCAGATACACATGGTCAGGAAGTAAAAATCTATTTCGACTAATCTTGTAGATAGGATAAGATAATTTTAGCAATAAGTACAATTATTCCTAATCCGATATCAGTACGCTTCCCAGATGAGACTTGTAAGGCTTGTATCTTAGCTTTGCATTTCTGTGAGTAAACATGCATGCTTTCTTTTCTGTGTATCGTGCTACAAATGTGACAAACTGAGAGTCAAGCGCTAGGGTACACTAATCAGAACTTCATTTGAATGTGCGTATCTCCATAGGTCCAAGCTCAACTATGAGTGTTTTGGCATCGAACTTTGTCCCTCTCAGGCCTCAGGAGCTTCAGGTCCGCCTTGAACTTTCCAATAGAGTTTCTTCAACTGTGATTTGGCTTGATTGCCTGACAGGCTCAGTTCAGTGGCTTCCACAATCTGTACAAGTTTCAGGTGACGCATACTACAAGAAGTGAGCATTCGCAAAGGATAATTGTCGCGATTCATGCCTATCTTGGAGATATATATGTTTTGGGACGAAGGAAGTAGAATTGAAGATAAGACGATCGAGGTTTCAGAATGTTTCCAAGTGCTCACCGTGCGGCCACTGAAAATGTTTTTCAGGTCGACAGATGCAAGCTTTGAGTATTCAGCATGCTCATTTGCCTGTACAACACAAAGGTCACCATTTTAGTTAAAGAGATCACACGATCTGATCATTGGGCTGATGCTCTGGTTGAGATGTGAGTAAATGACTTAACTTGGTGACTGGCGCCATCCAACGGCAATAACCTTCAAAAATGTGAATCTAGAGCTGTTTCATTAACTGCATACATATTCAGTAAGTACTATTCTTTTGTTTCCCGCCTTCACCTGGTACAGATGACCAACCGCAAGAGTACATATCCGTCCTCAAGCACCTGTGTGACAGATAATACTTTCAGAATGAATGTCTGCTCCTATGAAACTTGACAACTGAATGAACGGAGGACACTAAAATAAGTTTCCATGAGAACTCTGAAAGTAGAAATTTGGTCCGACGACAGCATGCCTCGCACATTTGTGTACATATAAGCGGCATTCTAACTCGATCAGACAGACCGGACAATCATGCAATCTGAACTTTAAAAACTATAATGATCAAGGGAAGGAAAGGTTTCTAACCTCAAGAGTAAGGAGCGCAACGTTCGGGGGCAGAGTGAAGCCTTCCGTTACAGCTGAGAATGTCTTGGTACTTCCTAGCTGAGAGGACTTTTTATCTTCAGACAATGGCTACTTGGCTAATTTAACCAACTCATTTAGGAGAAATGAAAAGGCACAATGTCATCTACACGTCACAGTTACAAACAGAAGTTTGAATGGAGCTCGTGGGTATCTTTTGATGCGAAACAAAAGCGCGAATCAGAGCAACAACTTTATAGATAGCTAATATTTTCAGGAATGAATGTTTAACTGCTATGCTTAGAACTCCTCATGTTATGCATTGTATCCAGTTGAAGGAAACTCCTGCCGCTAGTTTACGTGGAGGAGACTTTCTCATATACAAACCTGTTTGGTGAACGCTAGTTGAACTGGAGAATGAATTCGTTGCCCCAGGCTACGACGCCAGGCTGCAGCATCGTCCTTGGACTTGGCTGAAATGTAATATTTTCCGTTAACTTGCCGAGAAGAGGACGAGAAAATTGCCACAGAATTGAAGTGATGATTAGTGATTCCTCCACTTCAGAATCTACCCGGTTGGGTAGGCCAACGCCGTTGCAGCATTGATGGTTTCACTTGGGCACCATCATTTTATGTCAATTGATTAATTTACTCAGAGGTTTCTGTTACTTACTTTCAAGCCTTCACATTTTTGGGAAACTTGGCCTGATGCGTCAAGTAAGCAGACTTGCTCATCTAGAGGCTCACCGACCTCTCTGCCATCATCATTCAGCAACCTCCTGTAAAGATTGAAAAAAAAGTGAAACACTGTCAACGTTAGTTGCCTAAAACTGGAACCTCATGGAACAGGTCATAAAAGTCGAAGAAGAAGATGGGCATCCAGATTTCTCGAAAAAGTTACTGAAGGAGTTATGAACCTGTGAAGCATGACTTCAAGCTCTCCATCATCGATACTGGAACCTCCCACAGCACGGTCCACCAGCAGTGAGAAGTCTGTCTTGTCCCAAGTTGATCTGTTCAGATTCAACAGATGGAGTTGGAATCTATCTTGTGAAACAGAACTGAAACCAGCCACTCTACGTCTACAAAGGATTTCAGACCATGCTTAGGGAAGTTCGTTTCCGAAATGCGTTGGAGAAGCTCAAGTTTTCAGTCAGACTCAAAACTGGTGTTAAACCGAAGTTGAGAACTAGCTAACAGGATCTTTCTTCGAGTATACATTGATATCACATGAAGAATGTTACCAGATAGTAGTTGCCAGCGACAGGTTGAACCACCTCCAAGTTCCAATCATTGCGATGATTTCTAACCTGCAAATGGAGTAAAGGTAAATATGTTACACGGGATCGTACCCTCAGAATAAGATTCAGTAAGCTTTGAGCGCAGGAAGAGGTTATTCGAAGTAAGCGTGTGTGAAAACCCGGCAGAATAATGGTTCAGCCGGGGCCCATATACAACCTTTGCTAAATTTTGAACCCAAAAGCGTCGGCCTCCTAGTCCTTCAGCTCCAGGAAAATCCCAGATTGCTGGGTATCGTTTAAGAGCAGAAACACTGGTTGTGCTAGCTGACGGGCCTGGAGAATTCCTCTTACCCTTTCGGTAAAGTCCCGACCGTTGAAATCAGTGTAAAATGTCTTCAGCTTGCTGCCTGCTAAACCTGTCGAAAATCTAGAAATTACTTCCTTTCCGACTCCATCATCGACTGGAATGGGACCAATCTGCGCCAGATTGCCTGTATGAGAATTTTCAGTTACCAGCTTCAACTGTTTACAAGTGCACCAATACGTATGACCTCTCGACACTTTAGAACTTGAACTCTCTAGGTCTGCATGAACGCATCTGCCAATCTCTACAGGGGATTCCAGCTTTCATTTAGGATTATAAGCGGACCTTGCAACAACAAGAAGACAGCAGATAACTCGAGCTATCAACGTAGAGACGATGGCTGTGGAGCAGTGGACTAGACAACTCAGTAACAAATTCAAAGAGAATGTTTGATAAACCATACACTGTACTCGACTTCTGCATGCTGTTGCCCTTTGTACAGTCTGAAGACCTGTGTGAAGTGACAACACGACGCATAAGATGACAACGTTTCAATTATCGCAACTTGCAGCGTACAGCACAAACAAACGGGCTTCTTTACCTCTGTGGGTTTCTCTCCTATGACAATCATAGATTCTGCCAAGATGAACAAGTCCAGCTCAATCCAATTAGGGTCATGTCCTCTTCAGAGGAGGAAGCTCTCAAATATTGCTACAGTTCAATGAAAAGGCTGGTAAGCTTTGATGTCCGCTGAGTCCTGTACAGCATAAGATCCCACGAAAGTTGTTCCGTCATCAAGACTTACCCTGTTCTGAACTCCCAATGGCATATGACGTGAAGCCAAGGGGCGGCACTGATACTTCAAACACAAGCCAGTAAAGGGGTCCATCGCTCGGCTTAAATCCCAGTTCCGCCTGGACGTAGAAGCTTCTGGTTGTTCTTTCGGTATTACTAACTGGTATGAGTTGAGAATCAACAGAATTGCCCTGCGAATCTGTCACAGCCACCTCCGTTCTAGTAACCTGGACACAGAAGAAAATTTGCTTTCAGTGGTGAATATTCAAGAATTTGTGCTTATAAGGGGTCCACGTCTAAAATTCCTCCAGCAGACCATTGCAGAAGCTCATCACCTCCGAAGATGATACAAGACGCGAACATACTCAACTCGTGCCCAAGCAAGCCACCACCACCACCAACTCCAGAAAAGCATTGGAGTCGCTGATAATAACCGTATTGGAAAAATGAGTTTCTCTGCGCAATGAAAGTTAACACGTAAGCTAAACACCAACTCACCAGATCTTGGCCAACAGACTGTGACTCGGAAGCTGAGCAGTAGGTGATATTCAGGTGTCCACAGTGTGGACGTAAGTTAGAAGCACGTCAGTTTCGGTAGGTGAAGCAACTCGTTTCAGCATGAAACATATCTCATGACATTGCTTGGAACAAGATTTTGCAGTCACGATATGATCACATTTATGCAGAACTAGAATTCTGATGATGAAGAGAATCTCATAAGCTTCTGGTTCGAGGAGTATCCTTTATAAGTATATGTTACCTGCTCGAAAGCAACGTTAGTGCTGTAACTTCTGCAATCAGCGCCACTACTCAAGCAGGCCAATGCTGAATTGACTACTGGTTCTGCCTGCTCATGCTCACAGAAACCAGTAAATGCTTCGTGTCGAAAAGAGGGGGGGAAAGGATCAAACGAGGACTCAAAACTTCTGCCATAAGAATAACTAGTTTTTTCCAGAATCTCTAATGAGGAATGTAGGAGTATTTCTGCACTTCTGAGTAGTTAATGCAGGACAGCGGGTAGTTTCAGACAGTTTACTAACCTCTGTGCTCCTTCATATAGAGTTTTTGTATAGTCACTTGCTACGTCTTGCTTTTCCGTGCCGCTTTCACCATCATGATGTTGCACAGTTGCCATTGATTCTTGCAACTTATCAGTATTTACGGAGGACCCGCCTACGAGAAATTCAAGTTGTTTTGCAGTCTAGACAAGACAACCGAGAAGCAGAATTGGTACCTGGAAAGCGAACCCATCAATTTACTTCCAAGCTAAGTTGGCGGTAAATGCGACATGGCCTCTGAAGACTGGTGACTTCTTCCCGTAAGTTGTTGTGGCTCTACGCAGAATGTAGGATGGATTCCTGAGCTTCATGAACAGGATCGAACAGTTTCAGCAAATAACTTCTTTCTTCGTGCAAATGTATGTATGGACGTCGACGCGAACAAACTTGGAGTTAATATCAGTGTGTTGTATTCGCGTTTCAGCTATGCAGATTCTGCTCTGAGTTACTGGACTGGGTACTTTACAAGTAGAGCTGCATTTAAAGGTCAAACAACTAAGTGGGTACCTTCAGGTGAGATTTCTTTTTCGACACCGTCCTTTATCTTCAAATCTTCATTTGTCAGCACTTCAATGAAGCAGTACCGTCTCCGCCATCCTGCTTAGTGGACAAAACCATCATTGCATTAAAAGGGATTTATAGTTGCTTCTCGCACGACTCAACAACCGCTTGACCATGTATGCTTGTATGGCTTTTGCTAACTGTCATTTCCTTGTTCTTATCTGATCTTGTGGGCGTTTCCCACGAGCATCAGTAGCATTGGCAGCGTTCGATAGAAAAAGGACGTATTTTGCTCGACTGTTGAGAGGAACGACATTGATGATTGACTACGCACCAAATTAGCGTAGTGGATGAGTTTGTCCATGTTGAAGACCCAAGTTTCAGCACTTTGGTACGTGAAATCATCTCCCATTGTCCACATGATGTGCTCTGTACGGGTCAATGAAGCCTGTGGCACGAAGGTTCAGTCAGAGCTCTCAGAAGAGATTTAGAACATGACTCGGATCGAACAAACGCTTCGATATTAACGAACAAAAATGTACTCAAATCCGTCATGAGATTTACAGCGGATCACTCGAGCCTTACTCATGTTCCGGATGCATTAAATCACGTTAGAACAACAGTGATCGGGACTCAGAGCTTACTACTGCCAAGGCATCTAAATAATGTTACGTACCTGCTGTTGGGCTGCTTGGACAAGGCTTTCAACACGTTCGTCCACGTTGTATCCTTCAAGATTCGGGTCATCCTGGTTACGGATACAAACCATTATCAGGACTTCTTTCGTGTCATTTTGAAAAAAGAAACCGATCGACGGCAGTTTAATGCACAATTCAAAAACTAGGATTAGAAGTAGTGCAATAATCTTCTCAGGAAAAAGTCGAACCTGAACAGGGGATAGTGCGGATTAGACGGTTCAAGCTCAAAAGTGTCGGGAGGGTTGTAATGCACTGGGAATACTCCAAAGAATATCTGTGATGACAGTCCATAGAATAAAGGAGTCAGTGTGCTACCTCAAAGCATGAACACAACAGAACAGAGTGGAGTAGCTGACGCTAGTAACACTCGAGACATGAAGTAGCAAACAGAGTTGTCGGGACATGACGTAGCAAACAGAGTTGTCCGAGCTGGAAAACTAGTAAGAGTTGTCCGAGCTGGAAAACTTTACTAGTTTTCCAGCTCAGTAGTTTATGATCATTCAGTATTAGCTCAATCTCCATTACTCAGTTTATAAAGATATAAGGGGCATTTCGGTTTATGCACAATTTGCTGAATGATAATTTATCCTCATTTGATATCGAACTTAAGTTAAATTGTCATCGTGAGTTTATTAAATGATGATTGATTGTCATTCATTCTGTAAGAGTCATGGTCTTGATACGAATTATACTATTATACGAATAGCAGTGTACTGTCATTTTGTAACTGACCTTAGGTCAAATCACCGCCGTGAGTTTGAATGATGATTTATTGTCAGTCTGACTCCACCATGAGCATATTGAATGACAACTGGTGACGCTTATGTCGATTGCAACGCCTCCTCCAGCAAGGACTCCACGTCAGACAAACGACAGAAAACCTGATGAAGGGTGTGACCAAATGAAAACACAGTTTGAACGGTGTAATCAAGTAAATTACCAGTTTAGTTGCTTAAGTCCTACCTATCTTAGTCTTGTTGCAATTTCGAGACTGTAACGGACAAATTGTGATCGAACTGCTTGAGTCTATCAAGTCTTTGTTATTGTTACACATATAAACACAATGAAATCGAATGAAACGTAACTTACTTTTAGAAGAAGTAGGATATTCTCAAGAGATTGACCAGAACATCCTTAACCTAGTGAATCTATCACACGAGGTAAGCTTTACACCAGAATGTATGCACCATCTCAACTTGGATATATTTTGGATCTGGGTTGACTTCCAGCTCCTGCGACACCGTATTCAGGATGTCTCTAACAGCAACTTGCTGCACATCAGTGTTATTCTGTTGCAAAAGCAATACTGTCGATAACATTCTGTCACCCATCTTCTCTGGATAGGACTTTCACTTGCTTTTGCACTCCAGGTGTTTGTGATCACGTTTGCCACCACTTGCGGCATGTAGTTTTATGCTTCAACTCATCTAGGTGCTTCTTCTTGACCATTTTCTCTTCAGACATGAAGGTCTTCTGGTTATGACTCAGAAAGGCTTGAGTACCATCAGAACTCCCCTCCTGCACTTCATGATGTAATGTGCTTCCTCCTTCAGAAGTCAATGTCTCCACCGTTTGCTGATTAGTCGGTACATTATCTCGTGCTGCTAATACATTTCTGTATGCTGTAAGTAAACTGCATATTATCTTAGTGACAATAGCAGATTCAATGAGATGCTCACCTAAATCTTTTAGTTGCTTGGTCATCGCTTCTATCTTGCTGATGTGACTATGCAAAACACTCAGACGGTTCCACATCTGATAAGAAGTACTGTAATTTATCAGTCGCTCTAGAAATCTCTCTAGTAATCTTTCATCTATGGATGCACATATGTACATCTTTGCTGCTTTGTCTTTCTTCTTCCACTGAGCTTCTCTGTCAACACCTCTTACTGTGGCTTGCTGTAGAGTCTTAGTGCCATCAGTTACTTCTAACACGTCTTTTGCATCAAGCATCATATTGATATGGAATTCTCATAGTTGAAAATTTTGTCCACAGAATTTGGTAATATGTGTAACATCCTTTGTGTGAGGTTACTACCCATGGAAAAAGAAATCTATTTCTAAACAGATTTGCTTTGCAAGTCTATGGTAGGTATGGGCCCATAACCTATTGAAAACTTGAAAGGAAGACAAGGCAAGCTAGACATGGTTCAAAATAGAATTTACATTCACTTGACGACTATACTTTCTGCAATTGGATAATCAATCTGAGAAGAATGATATTAGAAAATACTTTATTCTATCGGTGACATACTGTCACAAGCAGTCTGGAAGAGAACACTCTATATTCGACTGGATAATCAGTCTTAAGAATGATATTAGAGGTTTGTTGGCTTGTTTTGGTGTCCGAGCGCAACCACAGTCAGAACTCAGGTGTGAGCTTTTAACTTCTGTCGTACATACGCTGAACCGGGATGTAAGCCCGTGCTCTTTGGCAAGCAACTGAGTTCGTTCGTGGTTTCGGATTACAGAACTTCTAGAACTACTAAACTCAAGTGTAAGAGTAGAAGTGTAGCATGTAGCCGCCAAGTAGCGCGATATCGCTCTCGATGATCTGTTCTAGAAACTCCACCTCCCAGTCCTGATTGTAAGTCTTCTTCCCGCTGAAGAAGACTCATATGAAAATGGGGGCTAAGGCTCTTCGCTCTAGATCTAAGTATTACTCAATTTTCTACATGTTGCTCGTGGCTGCTCCATATGTGAAGATCGCACAATCCTGCACTGAAACCTTGACCATTGTGACCTTACGGGGTATATAGCCTCCCGCCTCACTGTCTGACCTCATCAACCTCATCACATCTAAGAGGTCCACAGATCAAGCCGAATCGTCACTATCATGGATGACCTTGTCTGAGATTTACGCATTGTGAGGTATACATTGGAGAGCAAGCTCTCACTTATATACCTCCACTCAAACATGAAAAAGTGAGTTTGAGGCGTTGCAGCACTTCCGCTACATGTTGGAGGTCCTCCTGAGACACCTCCAAGCCACGTACAAACATGTTGGTCATCATAGATTGACTGGAATAATGCATCATCTGACGATATGTTCGGACTTCTAAAAATATGAGATGACATATCATCCGAACAGACGATGAGACGGCACAACGCCGTTATCAAATCAGACGTTGTCGAGTCTGCAAGTACAATATATATGGTGCAAATAATGACCAAGTATTGAGCTCCTGAGTAACTGTGTATTTTACACGAACGGTGCACCTGGAGCTTATGGTTCAGAGGAGGTATTTTTGGGCAGCAAGGAGGATCTTCTTGGCAGAGCTTTGCAGCACAACAGGTAGCATATGAAGAAAATCCAGGTAGGTAACTCACGACCTTGAATTATTATACTCAGTTTCGTTTACATGACAGAAGCGATCTCTTTTCTTCTTGCTTATAGTACAGTGACATTTATCCATGTACACCTCGTTGATATATATAGAGCTCGTCGTGTAGATTACTCTCCTCAAAGGTTACAATAGTAACATTCGGCATGCTCTTGAGCAGCAGAGACGACACTACTTCTAATATCACAATCAAGACGATGCTACATCTATTGCTAAAAATCTAGCTCGTATAGTCTTCGGCAGATTCTCTTTGCTGAACCTATCCTCAAAACCTGTGTTACACTATCTCTTAGTTACATACTTCATGCTTTCATACATCAGAGTGGGAGGAGGTGGTATTTCGCTGTGATATTTGGATTATGAACTGAGGTATACTAGGACATGATCAGATAGTTGTATCAGCTCATAGTGAGAAATCTTGCCTTTGTTATTTAATACCAGAGATTGTCTATCGTCCCAGCTAGCTATGGCACTATCTTGATCAGTATCGGTAGACCTGGTACCATTAGATAAAATGGTTTATTTAAAGATACCAGGTCTACCGATTGTCTTGGTGCTAGAGCTGGATGTTGTATCATCGTGATCTTTGGAGTGAAAATCTGAAACCAGGTGCCACTTATCATAGAACTGAATGTCATAGATGGAGAATCCGAAGAGATTTCTCCCCTCCCTGACTGGAATGTACAGACTGTCGTCAAAACACCTTCTAGTGAAATCTTTGAGGTCTGTTACGTATGCGCCTCAAGTAGACGGTCCCTGATAATTTCGTATTACAATGATTGCTTGGACCCGCTTCTGCACAACACCTCCTCTAGCTATCAAATTACGAATTGGCAGAGGTGCTTGTCCTCAGCAAACTGTGATCTTTTTCCTGAGTTGGAATTCAATGTTTAGACCTTGTCCTAAACTTGCAGTTACACCGTCTTCCGGATGACGTCTAGATATGTTAGATCACCTCCTCTCCCTAGCTTAGACATCGACAACCGTTGTCGTGTTGTGACACGACTCACAGGTGAATTTAACGTAGAACTTGTAATGTGTTGTTGTTTACGTCTCACGAATCTTTTAATGTTACTCGTTTGACAACGTATTAGGTGTCAGGTGTCAGGTGTCAGATAGGTATTTGGTGTCGTCCACGGTTATCTAAGATGTTAGATTGCATGATAATGAGACGTGCCAGCTCATTGATCAGTGGACATTCGCGTGATTGACTCTTGTTATCAAATTTATGTATAAGATAGAGGTCGAGGGTTCGTGGGAGTATTCTTTCTTACGTGGTGTTTCTTGAGTGTTTCCTAGTATCTTACATGGAGGATAAAGAGCAGCGAGAGTTGTACTCATGGACGGAGGATTGATCTGAAGTCCGGATCTTTCATTCCCGGATCCATTTCATATCAAGCTTCACTACATCCATCGGGATCACTTTCGATAATGGTTTGTTGCCTACTTTGGTGAAGAGTTCATGAGGAGGGTGATGGAGTTGTCTGCTCGGATTTTCGTGCCGATCATCACATATGAGGAGAATTGGGATCTGATTGTGTACATTTTATTCTGATGACAAATGGTCTTGAACTTTTCGATTAACGTCTCTTTCAAAGTCTGAGTCGATGTCCAATGTCATTGTCGGAGGAAGATCAACCATCGTGCGTGGATCACGAGCAACTTTGGTGAGGAGTACTGTAATCAAGTGATGACTTCCTCATTTTCCTTCGTGGTATCTTTCATCGTAAATCGATTCAAGATCATTATCTTGACTTTGTATTGAATTTTGTGTATTTCATGTCATTGTTATCTCTATCGTCCCGTGAGGATGATGATCATATGTTAAGGTTGGGATCCAAAGTATTTCGGCTCAAGCTTGAAGGTGTGGAGAGTGTTTAAGATAACAAGTCGATCTTTTGTGCCAAGTAGGAGATAAGGTGATCTCCAAATTTTTTTCTCATTGATCCATTTTTTGATCAATCAAGTTCATTCAAGTTTTGAGGACGATTTTGAGGTTTCGGAGGTCTACTCGAGGATCATTCACGTAGTGTGAGTCATTGGAAAGCTCTCGAGCGGGGCTACAATCTGGAGGGGGTCGATTTGGAGCGCTGAGTGGAGAGTTAAGATCGTTCAAAGTCAAGGGGGTCAAATCGTTATCTCGAGTCACGTTTCTGAGTACCTTGAGAGTTCAAGAGATGATCTTTCGATTTTGTCAAAGGAATTGGATAGCTGACGCTGTGCTGGTTGTACTGATGTAAAGTAGTCCTACGTTTGGGTTGGTTTCAATATCAGAATGGTTGATGGAAGTTAGCTGTTACAGTGACAAGACAGAAATAAAGTCGTTTTACTTGAATCTAAAGATCGAGTTGTTTCTTGAGCATGAAGTAGAATCTCTAATTGAAATTTTCCATGATCGAGGTGTGCCCTATCAGCCTACTGCATGTGAAATTTCAGCTCAATTGCTTAAGAGAAGGCGTTGGGATCATGGAATTTAGCCACCGAGGTCTGTAAAGCTCATAAGTTAGCACAGACGAAAGACTTGGTCCATTTCAGGAGATTGGTTTAGGGTATGAAGCTGAAATTTCAGAGGATAGTAGTAAAGGTCAGAGGGAGTTTTTTGTGAAGTTTGAGCCTAGTTGGAAGTTCGAGTTGGGAGCAAGAGGTTGCTGAAATTTTCTTTACAGCGTGACGGATTGCGAAGGAGAATGATAATTTCTCCTACCTTGTTGACTTTGAACAAACACCTTGGGGTTTGGAGGTGAATCATCTTGGAGGTTCAGCAAGGGAGGCAAGGAAGCTATATTGTGAAGTTGGTACGGGGATCGTGATCAGTGAAGGCGCTACACCATGTCGAAGTCGCTGATTGAAAATCTCTAACTGCGAGGTACCGTTATCTTCGGCATCACGCCTCGAGCTCTCAAGCTGTTTGCTACGTGCATGTCTTACTTCGTTGAGAAGCTTGTGTAGTAGACTATCCTTTGCTGTGAGGTTCTTTCTGAATGAAGCTCGTATCAACGAACAGTAAAAGATAAGAGTTGAGCATTTAGGTAATTTTGTCGAAGAAATAATGAAGAGGGTATTGTCAAAAGATTGTCTGAAAATCTCTTTGTGATCTAAAGCATACATTTATCGCGTACGAATCCTTCTTGTACTTAGAGTAAGATTGAACTCCAAGTCGTGTTATATGATGCACATGCATTACACTTAACATCAATAGAATCCAAGACAAAACTTGATAGATTGAGTAGTGAGGACACTAGACTTTTATCGAATAAGTCCACGGTCTTGCCGTATCTCTCCACTGATAGATATTCCGTGTATTCCCAGATCACATTTCACAGCCGTACGACACCGTTTTTTGTCTCAAAGATTGGCGGGTGCTAAGCTCTACCGCTGAGAGTTAAATCCTCCTTCGGTCGATCCGGACTGTCAGACCTACTATGAGACAAGCGTAATTCTTTATGACTAGAAAGTTCTCACTAGTGGCTATCAAGGCGTGTGTAAATAGAAAGAAAGACACACTACATCGATTCTTCCGATAAGGCCTCAATTCTACTGCAGTACTTGAATGTTTCTGTCTCGAGTCTAATTCCATCTCATCTTCGATCTAGGTCTTTAATTTCTTACCTAACCCTTTCCAACAAAAAAGTTACGTAATAAATCAGCATATTTGCCTATGCAGGGGTGCTTAAAACTAAACTACATATCCGGTTACTCACAAACAAATCACACTTAATTGATTTTCATTTATTACCTAACCCTTCTCAACTGAAGGGTTAGGTTATAAATTGAACCCTTGCAGGCAAAAATGCAAGGAAGTTAGACTTATATTACCTAGAATATCTATATACACTTATCGAGCTGTTTTTTACAATGTGGTCCTCGTTCGGCTCTGATAAGCTTTTGCCCCATAGTTCTTCTATACAAAAATCTACTGCAAATGGGTTCTTACTTAGCCGACACACTATGTATAATAATTATATTTTGACATAAGTTTAGTTCTAAGTCAGATTAGTTAGACTCTATTCCAACTATTAATATTACCCAAGAATAAGTATTTTCCAAATCCTACTTTACCTGCAAAACCCTTGCAAAGTTGTCACTTGTGTCCCGGCATATGTTAGACTTCTCTTGTACAGTCGAATCTCATAAGTGCAAGGTCTCCGGAGTACCTTCTCCACCTGTATTTATCGAGGCGTTATTATTATTTTTTATATATTATTTTATAATAAATTTTTACAAATGTTTACTATATATAAATGAAATTTCCAGTTATCAAGAGATTTCACAATTGAAATTTCAAACTTAGTCCATAAAACATACAATCCACAAGTGGAATGTTAAATTTATACAGTGTATGCATTTAAGTAATTTATTGGTAGCGTCTTAGTAATGAAAACGATTACAATTAAACAGAAAAACTGAATTTACCCGTTAGAAATGCAATATGTTAGACTTGCACTTCTACCGCGTAAATTACATCTGAGTAGCATAACGTTGGTTCGAGGTGCACTTCGGCAAGTTCGACTGTGGAAATAGCCGGTTTAATCAAATGGCATCGGTTCACTCACAGAAGACTCCAGAGTTCACCTTTCTGCCGCTGCAACGGCTTCACTGACAACGACGCATCTTTATAAACCATTTCTGATTTTCGCGTCTACACCAAATTTCGGGTCAGTGTACAAGTTATGCTCGCCCTCTGCTATCGTGCTCGGTGCATTTAGCCGGGAGTATGTATGGTTCTACGTGCACGCACTGGGTGAATCAACCTTCCAAGGTTCCGAGGAGCAGTGCGTGAGTCTGTCTGCGTTGACTGTTTGCGGGTCCTCTCGTTGCTCCGAGCTTTAGGTGTAGGTTTAGTGTTCCAGCCTCCAGGCACTGACGGGAGCTTTAGGAGTGGTACGTGCTCGAGTAGGGCGGTTCTGCGTCAGTAATCGTCAATAGTGCTTCAGTTTCTAGGTCTTTGAACAGTGAAATTAATCATTTCACAAAATTTACTCAGAAAACTGAAGTGGTCCGTAGACATATGCCTTCGTACGTGGACTGCGTAGTCCATCATCCTACTCACGTCAGCAGCCGGGGATTAAAATTGGAGATGGTGCCACGGGAGGTTATCTTCTCCATATTCTGTTAAGTTGTCCCATCGATTCTTTCCAGAATGGAGAGAATCGAGAAAGTGAATAGATCTTGGCTAGAAATGATGGTGGGTCGGATGCCGGTTACTGGAAGTCGAGATAGGGAATCAGGACTCCTGTCCAATGGCATGGATGCTGAACCCGCCCGTTAGAATCGCTTGGCAATTTTTTTTCCGCGACTAGGGAACATTGTATTGCACGAGATTTATGCAGGTACTCTGAGTCTGTGAAAGTGGGATCAGAGAGGAACTACAGTACAGGGAGAGGCAATCATGGAACTTCCCTGTCGCCAGCTCCTGCAGCATAAGGAAACCTAGACCGACTGAGTTAGGGTACTCAGGGTAAGGTCAAACGACGGTTTTGCATACAGTTCTCCTGGTTCACCAGAATCTGACAATGTCTGCGGAAGTAATTAGCACATAATGATCAGAGGAAGAAACATCACCCTTTTGCTCAGAGTTGCGACATGGTTTTATGAATATTTGATTCGGATCTAGAAGAAGGTCCATTGCACGTCAATAATGATAATCAGTCCCAGTAAGTGACTTGATTTCTTCTCACAGTGCAGGGAAATTATCCGGTCTCTATTTTGCGGCTTTAAACCACTAGGGGCAGTACTTAAGTGGCGATTAGCGGTGGTCATTTTATCATTTTAGTCGCGATCTAAACAGATTTAGTCATCTCGGGATAGCCCACCAGAACTAGGCAAGGCTGGTTTGTAATCATTACTGAACTAAAACGACTGATCTACCCCTTGAAAGAAAGAGTAGTTCAAGACCTACCTTTTGAGCCCTTGATGAGTTGCAATGGATATCTACAGGCTGAGCAACAATTGATCTAATCTGAAATCGTTCTCAGCCAATCAAGAAGAATATTCCGAATTTTTGAATTTTGAAATGTTCTTTTACAAAACTACTGCACGTTAGAAACCGCAAACCGTTCAGGACAAGAACATCGGAGCCACATTCCGTTTGATCGAGACCAAACGCCTGAACTCAGGGGAAGCCGATGGGCGGCTTGACCCTCGCTTCGCGAAAATTGACTGCCGGTGGACGCCGTTTCCGGCTGTCGGAACTCCTGACGTGCGGACGTCAAGAGTGGCTGACGGCCAATCCTCCTCCTGTCACACACAATTCGGCACTGACAGGAGGTTGGCCTCCTGTGAGGAGGAGGGCTTTGGATGTGCCCTCCTCTCTAGGTCTCGCCTCCTTCTTTTTTTCTCTTCTATTTTTCTGTGGACACTTTCTTCTTTGTATCTTCCTTTGGGTCCTTTAGTCTCCTTTTCCTCTCGTTTTTTGCAACTTAGCTAAAGGTTTGTTTGTTGGGTCTTTTTGCCTTAGGATTTAGGGGACAGATAGGGACGATATTTTGTTCTAAGCTAAGTACAATTTAGATCATGCTTTGTATTTGTATTGCTCACTTACAAAATACTTGGTTGGACCTCCGGACGGATAGGACTGATTACTATTGAGCTTTACATTTCTTATTATCATGCCACCACGGGTTCATCCTAGACATCCCGGAGACCGTCATGCACCTAGAGGATGTCCGGAGGTCCCTACTGGTATGGTGAGGGTCCTAGAGAGTTTACTTCCACGTTATGTTCAGTATGAGACTGTTAGGACCTACAGCCAGGCACGCTGCCGTGTTTAGGTTTCTTTTCTCCACCGCAGATGGTAGAATAGATCAGATGGTCAGGGAGGCTGAAGTCTTACTCGCAGATCCAGATGTAATGCCAGAGGAGGGTGTTCTAGAGGTAGATGCTGCAGAGGCGGACGATGGAGAGTTTGACGCTGATCCGTTAGTCTTACACGCTCTTGGCGTCCATTCGATCTTGACTCAGTACATTGTTTTCCACTTTGCGTGCATGTTTATCTGAATTGTTTTCAAGAGCTTGTGTTAATTATTCCTATTATTATTATTTAGGATGGAGGGAGCCTGCCGACACTAGCTGATCAAGTAGTTGACTCGCAAGTACCTTCTGTGCCGGTCACTGAGACCGTGGGGATAGATGATGAGCGTGTAGTAGGAGCCGAAGTTGATTCCCTCCTCACCTACGGTTTTGTCGCACAGTCTAAGTTGAGAGAGCTCTTCCATCTTTTTAGAGTGAAATGTCCGCACCATGGATGCGAGCAATTCTTTCTACCTCCCATTATCTCGTCCATCCATCAGAGTTGGTCTCTAAAGCTTATCTGTCCAGATCGTCACACCTACGGTTGGAGATCCACAGAGATGGAGATGTATAATCATGTCCCTGACGTCACTCATAGGCTTTATAGTGCAGCACTATGTGCCGGTTTAGGGTTTTCCCAATTAGACTCGGTGTATAGAGAGGGAGGGTTGGCTCCAGTGTCCATGACCCATTTCTTTTATTTCCAGAGTAGGAAACATCGTGAGATTGGATGGATGGAGGCGACGTTGGACCAGTGGGCAAGATTGGAAGATGAAGTGCAAAGTGAAGTGATGAGGAGACACTTTCCAGACTTGAATGAGTTACCTTCAGGAGGTAAGAACACATCTAGTTCTTTTATTTCTTGTTGACATTGAGAGTTAAATCCTCTTTTCCACTGCTTGAATTATTTAATTTCATGCTCACCTTACCTGTATTATTTATGCTTTTTATGTTTAGACAGATATTTTATGTTATTGTAGACACGATGAACTATTACATTTAGTGTTTATCTTTGTCATATGCTAGGTAATTTTGTCGTGTATGCTGATCTACGGTATGATTCTACGAGAAATGGGTATAACGGCATGTGTGCATTCATTGCTGCTCATGACGGACGTGTCATTGAGATGGTGAACATGACACGCGTTGAGACCGGCAACAACTCGTGGCTTATAGAGGATCGTGCGTTTGAGATCGTTATTCAACGATTGATCGCTCGTGATATTGTGTCCGATGAGGTAGTACACGACGATAAATCCTCTGTGGATGCCATATTGCTTCGTCACGGGATTGTGTCTCAAAAGGATTCATGGCACAAGTGTAAGAACGTGGTGAAGAAGTTTTTGGTGGACCTACAGACCAAAAAGCGACCCCCTGACGGTGTGGAAGACGCCGAAGTGGTTGCTGACTTGGAGCTCTTGACCAAGCGCCATTTGGTGGCTTGGCTTCGTCTTCAAGGAGCTCCGATAGTTGGTAACAAGCCGGTGTTAGTTCAGCGAGTGGCACAACTTAGGCATCTAGAGGAGGGAGGCTCGATGCGATCTCGGCGTTTGATGTACCCGGAGCTATCTGAGCACGGTATTGCTGACAAGCTGAAGGGCTGTATTTACACCTGTTGTCAACTGAATGCACGGAGAACCGTTGGTCCTGATGGTCGTTATGCTCAAGAGGAGGATGATTGCTCTACCTTGTGTTTGGACATTAGGAATGCAGCAGACCATTGGGCAGGGGACCATATATCTTGTCTCATCTTACAACGGATGACAAGAACACAAAGACCTTGCTGCGATGGTTACGACTTGAACCGGCTAGCACTTGACAAGTACTACGAGAAGAGTAAGTTTACTTCTCTTTGAAATGATAACTCGTTTTCATAAATAGATATATGATGTTTGCACTAAATACATCTTGTTCTACTGTAGATTCTCTGACGCATATTGCCATGACGGCTTTTCTTCAACGGACCATAACGCCAGCTAAGATGCGGTTCTACACACGAGCGCGAGAGAACTACATGTCTGAGACTTTCAACTCTGTAATATGCAAGTTTGCTACTAAGAGGATTCACTTCCAAAAAACTCATGAGGCGCGACTTGCTGCATGCGCCATGGATTGGAATGAGAACATAGTTGGAGAGCTCATCAAGATTTATGAGCGTCGACCACAACACACATCGGTACGACATAGAACATCCACAACTCGGGTGTTACCACCTCGGACTACCGTGTGGAAGACCGCACTAAGAGAAAGACTGTTCGGTGTCCGTTCATCAACTTGACAAGTAAGTGGTTCTTGGTCTTTAGTCTCAGAGTAATCATCTTCAGATAATTCATCATAAAATATTTCTAACCTTGAGATTATGTTTGGAACGTGCAGGCTGATATGGAACGAGGAGAAGTCATTGGTCATACGTGATTATCTTCTATTTTTGAAACTGCAAAGTTATCCATTTTGGTTTTTAATAAATCTCTTTTGTTTTTGGAGTATTTCTGGAGTATTTTTAAGGAATGGCTGTATGGATTTTGAGTATGTTTTGAGTATTTTATCAAATTATTTTCTTTCCTCTACCCGCTCGAGGCTTCCTTCCGACTGTCTACAGACGTTTCCGAACTTGATTTCGAAACATTGAAGAACTTGTTTCCCAAACAGGTTCTTCAAAACCTGTTACCCAATCAGGTTTAGAAAACCTGTTAGAAAACCTGTTCTCGACAGGTTTTCAGATGATCGGGGAGATGAATCCTTTGCAGACGACTTAAATATGGGATGAGGTATTGTAAGCGGCAGAGTAGCCTTGCTGCTACGATCCGCTGAGATTCAGCCTTCTGTCCCAAAGATTTGTTCCTTACAAACTCTCAAATACATACGTACATGCGTAACATTTTATACACATACGCATATATATATATATATACAATACACACAAAGACTAAGTCTTTTTCTTTCACTCGAATTCTTATACTCTTTTATATAACACACAGAGTTCATTTGTACACGCTCTGATTTTTCTGTACGCGTATTATAATATTAGTCTACTCTATATGTACTTCCCTTGAATATGGCCTGAATGGGAAGAAACAGATTTCGAAATTCCTCCAATTTATAATGCCTTTTTATATATGGAGGAAAATCCGTGGGTTTCTTTTTTTTGACCAAGTGTTGGAAGTGGGTTTTCTTTGAAAACCTGTTTCGGAAACAGGTTTGAGAAACCTGTTCGGAATCAGGTTTGCAAAACCTGTTTGGGTAACAGGTTTAGTAAACCTGTTCTCGTCAGGTTTCAAGAACCGAAGTTCCCAAACAGGTTTTGAAAACCGAAAAGAGGTTACTGCAATCTGCTCGGAAGTAAACCTGTTCGAGTCCTGGATTTCAAACCTGTCTAAATCTATACACAGAATTGAATAATTTTAAATGAGTACTTCTGGGAGGAGTTGAACCTCCTAAACTGGAACCGGTTCCAGCAGAAGTTCCTTCCTCTCTCGCCATTGACACCTACTATCAATGGGTCCTAGGGAGGAGGAGGCGTATTGCCCACAAAAACACAACACACACAGAACTATTGCCGAAACAAACTCACGAAAATACTGCAAATCATGGTACAAAACCTATGTGTGATTCTCCAGGCGACTCCCAAGTGGTCTGAACCGCTGACTGAAGATAATCTGGAAAGGCAGTACGCTCAACATAACCAACTGTTTTGGCGAGTTGCTTATAAACAGAAAAGTGTTTTCGCTTCATTTCAGTCTCTGCAAACGAATGTGTTGCACAAAGTATTAGCTCCTTCACATCGAAGTCCTGCTCTACAGCAAACTTATCGCAAGCTGTGCAAAACTCAGGAAACTTCACTCTCAACTTATCCACAGAGACGAATTTCCACCTTCTGATCCTCTCGCCATCCTCTGTACTAGGCCACGAGAACTTCTACACGTCCTCAAGAAGCACTTCGAGACGCGGAGGATTCCAGAGGTCTTGTGAGGAGACTCTCCGTGGCATAGGACCTGATCGACTGCGGCTGGCCATGATCAAAATGAAAGAAACGAGAAGCAGTAGTGCCAGAACACCAGAGAAACAGTACAGACAGAACACCGGCGATACAGTACAGCCGGAGAAACAACAAATAGGGAGAGGACAAGGTACCCGGAGCTATGTCAAAACAGAGCCAACAGCCAAGATGGCTAAAATCGAGCCAAAATCGAAGCTTATTATCGATAGCCCGTGCCTGCAGTGAAAAACCGGAGGCCAGTAACCGCGAGATGAAAACCGGACTGAAATATAGCCCCCGTACAAAGTGGCCGAAGTCGCAGGCTGCAGCGAGCAGCCACGGATCGGCTACTTCCGCACAATGTCACGAAGTAGACAATGTCTCTGAAAGGATCGAGGCAAATATGGACGCACTAACCGTCAGAAAAGAAGCGTAGCGAGAAATAGCCACAGCACAAACAAAACGAAGTCACCGGCCAGATGAGAAAACCAGCGAGAAATAGCGTAGCGAAACCAGAGTGATATGACTCGCCCGCCAGATGAAAAAACCTGATCGGAAAATAACCCCCAGCAACCTGAAGTCGCAGCCTGCAGCCTGCCAAGCTTGGATCGGAGCCCCGTAAAAAGTCACCAATATGACAACGACAACGACAAAAATCCTTGGATCGGAGCCTGGCAAAAAGGCACCAAAATGATAACGACAACGTCAAACTGAGCACCAGGTAGATTACGATGATAAGCAAACAAAATGATTCTTATGAGCGCCCGGCTGCAGAGTCCAAAGAAGCGTCAACGTAAGCAGAGTCTAGAGAAGCGTCAACACAAGCGGGTCCCAGTTCGTAGCAGTCGTGTGGAAAAAAGCCTCCCAGATTACACAAGCAGTGCTACGGCGACAGACCTCGTCGGGAGCGAAGATCTTCACGACTGCCGCTTGGAAAGAAAACCCTAAGAGACCGGAAAAAAGTTCCTCGCTCCCGATACCCAATCCGGCATCGACCTCGTTCGCTATTGTGGGCGAAAGGAAAATGACGTGGCATAGGAGGGTTTTTATACCCCCACCTGTGGTTTAAAGGCAGGCCGAACAAAGTAAGATAAGGTTTGCTTGAAGCCGCGCTGCACGACGAAGAAAAGAAGGCTCCAGATGCTGCAGTGGATTGCTACATTAATTCGCGACATTCTGCCGCGTGGTGTCCGTGTTGCCGTAGGCAAGGTCTAATTTAGCTTGTATCGCATGATTACATGCATAACAACTGGATGCAACGGATCCAATCGTCCATGGCCTGCTAGCACAGCACTCTAAGAGAATTCGGCACATGAGTCAACAAAGTCCCCGTGTGTAGGGTACCGAACTATCTTTTGTGCATCTGCTCTCTGGGAACTATGGTGATGAATATATATATATCGAAATTTTGTTGACGCAACGTACGTTAGATCTGCACTCTGTACTACCTGTGCGAACTTGAGATACATCGAAACAGTTGATTTCAAAGTTAATCGTAGTGTATGCACAACATAATCTTGTTCCTTCCAGAGATTTGTGGTTAGTCTGTTAACCATTTTGCTTAGAAATGGCAATTGTCTTTCAAGTCCCGTATCAAGAAGCCACTCGGAGAGTCAGTCAGTGACCTGAACTCCAGTAGGTCATGACCCAAGGGATGCGAATGTGAAAGTCATAACAGACGAGTAGATCAACATTTCGGTGACTTAAATCATCCGAAATGTGGTCACGTCTTTCCGCAACTAATCGTCTTGTTAATGTGAGCTTTGACCAACATCAAAATTGGAGAATCAATATTAATGGCTGGAGACTCGACTACACCTATCGAATCGTTCAAACAGGCTTGATTTAGTCTGCAGTGGCTGGAACTCCCCAACTGTTTATGGTGTCATTGGGAAAATCCCTGGCCGTGTATAATTATGTTTGAGATACCATTTCTTCTATTCTGCTCCCTCTTAGTTAACCTGCAGCATCTCCTACATTCTGTTTCCTCCTCAACTCACCCAGTCCATAAGTAGTACGTTAGAAGCGCATGTTGTATAGGATGTATGAGTGAGTCCTATAACCTACTTCTCACTAGTCCACTACTTGTAGTACTGGGCATCACATGGAAGCTAAGGGAGCATGATGTTTGATGACTGTTCCAGTCAAGGCATCGAACCCAGTGACTGCAGAAATCTGAGAACTAGGGTACCTTCAAGTTCTAGGTCTGGATTTCTGCAGCTCTCTAGCAACAGTGAAGCTGCGTGCGATCTGCAGTCTGTACTACCTGTGCAAACTTGAGGTACATAGAAACAGTTGATTTCAAAGTTCATCGTAGGATATGCACAACTTAATCTTGTTCTTTCCAGAGATTTGTGGTTAGTCTGTTGACCATTTTGCTTAGAAATGACAATTGCCCTTCAAGTTCCATATCAAGAAGCCACTCGGAGAGTCAGTCAGTGACCTGAACTCCAGTAGGTCATGACCCAAGGGACGCGAATGTGAAAGCCATAACAGACGAGTAGATCAACATTTCGGTGACTTAGATCACCCGAAACGTGGTCACGTCTTTCCGCACCTAATCGTCTTGTTAATGCGAGCTTTGATCAACATCAAAATTGGAGAATTGATATTAATGGCTGGGGACTCGACTACGTCTATTGAATCGTTCAAACAGGCTTGATTTAGTCTATAGTGGCTGGAACTCCCCAGCTGTTTATGGTGTCATTGGAAAAATCCCTTGCCGTGTATAATTATGTTTGAGATACCATTTCTTCTGTTCAGCTCCCTCTTAGTTAACTTGCAGCATCTCCTACTTTCTGTTTCCTCCTCAACTCAACTAGTTCATAAGTAGTACGTTAGAAGCGCAGGTTGTATAGGATGTATGAGTGAGTCCTACAACCTACTTCTCACTAGTCCACTACTTGTAGTACTGGGCATCACATGAAAACTAAAGGAGCATGATGTTTGATGACTGTTCCAGTCAAGGCATCGGACCTAGTGATTGCAGAAATCTGAGAACTAGGGTACCTTAAAAGTTATAGGTCTGGATTTCTGCAGCTCTCTAGCAACAATGAAGCTGCGTGCACGCAAGTTGACGCAGCCCAGTTGTTACGATGTATGGAAGCAAGAACACAACTCATAGCACTATTCCGAAAGAGGAGGAAAACCTTCTAACAGTAAGGAGGCTCTCCCAGCCTTCACAAGAGGAAGAAAAGAAGAAAGAGAATATCACCAAAGGAACTAACTTGGGGGCAGCGCCCCTCCTCAATCTATAGAGAGAGTCAAAGACATTAGGGGTTGGGTCCCCGTAACATAGTTGTGCCCTAACTATACTAACTCTGTATGTTACATAGTAATTTCAAGAGCTTGTACTATGTATATCAACAGTCCTCCTCAAGCTCATATCAATATCCTTAACACCTAGACATAATCTGAAAATACAAATTTATCTCTAGATAAAGCTTTGGTGAATATATCAGCAACTTGTTCACTTGTAGGTACATATCTCAGATCTCTCTCCAGCCAATACTTTCTCTCAAATAAAGTGATAATGGACCTCTATATGGTTGATCTCTAGCATGGAGAACAGAATTAGAAGCAAGTTTAATATTGCTGATATTGTCTGTGTGTAAAACAACAGGGTCGGAAAATTTCATATCCATATCTTCTAGTAAGATGTGAAGCCAAACGGATTCACAAGTGGCATTAGTGACACCTCTGTATTCTGCTTCAGTCGATGAAAGAGCAACTGTAGGTTGTTTCCTCGACTGCCAGCTAACAGTAGAGTCTCCAAGACTAAAGACAAAACTTGACGTAGATCTTCTATCTTGAGCATTTCGTGCCCAGTCTGCATCAGTAAAACCATGTAACAAGAGAGGACCACCTGCTGCATAGTGAAGTCCAAACTGGATTGTGAACTTCACGTAGAATCCGTCGAACTGCATCAAGATGAGATTTCCTAGGTGCCTACATGAACTGACTAACTAGGCCTACAACATAACTTAGATCAGGTCTAGTAATGGTCAAGTAGATCAGGCTGCTTACGATCTGTCTATAGAAAATTTGGATCTGCCAGTAGCTCACCATCCTCAGCATTCGATTTCAAAGAAGACGTAAGAGTGGTAGAGATAGGTTTACAAGCTATCATCCCAAACTGTTCTAGCTTATTGTACATTAGCTGTAACAACCATGTATCACCTCCACCTTGATAAACTCAATAGCTAGAAAGTACTTCAGTTGATCTAGATCTTTCATATCAAATTCTTCTTTCAGCTGATCCTTCACCTGCTTGATAAGGCTCTTAGAGGTACCAGTGATAACAATATCATCTACATAGATGATGATCAGTATTGTGTTATCATCGATCTGCAAAGAGTACAATGAGGAGTCTGAACTACACAGACAAAAGCCAAGCAATAGTAGAAACGAGTTAATCTTGGCATTCCAAGCTCTTGGAGCTTGCTTGAGTCTTTACAAAGACTTCTGGAGTCTGCAAACTTTATTTGGATATCTCTGATCTTCGTATCCAGGGGGTTGCATCATGTAGATCTCTTCCTGCAGATCTCCGTTCAGGAAAGCATTATCGAAGTCCATTTGATGCAGTTGCTACCCTTTACTTGTAGCCAATGCCACAAGGGTGCGTATGGAAGCCATCTTGGCTACCGGATTGAAGGTTTCCTCAAAGTCAAGGTCATACTGCTGCGCATATCCTTTAACCACAAGTCTCGTCTTATGTCTGTGGACTGAACCATCCGAATTTCTCTTGACCTTGTAAACCCATGTACAACCAATGGCTTTCTACCATAAGGTAAATCAACCAGCTCCCAAGTTTGCTGATTTTGCAAAGCTGAAAGCTCAACTTGCATGGCTTGCACCCATTCTGCTTGATGCATCGCCTCCTCAAGAGAATTCGGTTCCTGCTCATGTACGACATTCATCATGTAGGCGTGGTGTTCAGCCAAGAAATCTTCACATTGAAAACGTTGGACAGGATGTCTCGCTCTAGTGGACCTCCGCAGATCAGATTGACTTGATGGTCCAGCTTCAAATCCCTGATTTGGTTGAAAGCTGCTGACGTGGTCGTCAAAAACATGCACAATAATTACACTGCGCTTCTCATTGATCATCTGCTGCAACACTGGAGAGCTGTTGGAATGTGCAACCTGTATAGGTTGAACAACAAGTGGAGGAACCTGAACCGTAGATATAACAACTACGATGACTTGACTAGACCAAGGAGCTCTCATGCGCATTGGATGAAATACAGCGTTACCACTACCTGAACTAGTGGCTTGAGTTGTTGTAGAACCAACCTGAACTGGTTGGACAGAGGATAGAACATGTGAAACAACAACAGAACTTGACGTAGCCTGATACCAAGATAACAACTCATCAAAAACAACATCTCTACTGATGAGCAGTCTCTTCGAAGTTGGGATATAACACCTTTATCCCTTCGTATCAGAAGCATAACCTAAGAAGATACACTTCTCTGCTTTCGGGTCTAACGTGCTGTGCTTTTCATCTGATACATGTACAAAACGTATAGAACCAAACACTTTGAGACTCGAGAGGTCTGGTTTCTTGTCTATCAATATCTCGTATGGGGTCTTCTTATGTACCGCTGCAGTTGGTGCACGGTTCATGAGATAGACAACACAAGCAATAGCTTCCGCTCAATAATACTTAGGCATAGACTTCTCATTCAACATCGCACGTGCTGACTCTACAATGTGTCTGTTCTTCCTCTCTGCTACACCATTCTGTTGCGAGCTGTAGCTGCACGTGACCTCTCTCTTGATCTCATGCTCTTGCAAAAATGTATCAAAGTGACAAGAGATGAACTCGCCTCCTTCATCCGAACGGAGCCGTAGGATGTAATGGTTATATTGCTTCTCAACTAGGGTCTTGAATGATTGGAACACAGCAAAGATGTCTGACTTGGCCTTGAGGAAGTAGACCCAAGTAAATCGCGAGAAGTCATCTATGAACGAGATGAAGTACTAAGAACTATTCAAGCTTGCTTGAGATGCAGTCCATACATCAGAATGTATCAACTTCAACACCCTGGAGGCTCTAGTGCCCTGATGGCGAAATGGCTATCTAGCCTGCTTGTCAAACTGACAAGCTTCACAAATCTGAGATGGGATAAGAGATGTGAACTTGGGAAGATCTGTAACTAACTCTGACGTAGATAAGGTCTTCAATCGCTGATAGTTCATATGGCCTACTCTCTTATGCCACATCTCCAAATCTGAGACTCCAGAAGTATGAACAAACATTGCAGCTTGAAGTTGAGGTTGAACAGCATCCAATTTGAACAGGCTTCCTACTCTAGACCCTCTAGCCACTACATTGTTATCGCTGATTTCAACAAGACATTCCTTGTTTGATAACCCTGCTCCACCATCTGACCTACTGAGACTTGATTCTTAGTAATGATGGGCACATATAGTACATCACCGAGAGTAGAAATGTTTGAAGATGCAACAGATAGAGGAACTATACCCATATGTGTAATGATGTGATGGGTTCATCACCAGTAAAGACTATTGTTGGTGTCTTCAGTGGCTCCTTCTGACTGAACCATTCATCATGTGTTGTCATGTGGTTCGAAGCTCCAGAATCAATAAACCACTCATCAGCAGGTTTGCTCATGGAACCCATGACATGTGCCATCGTTAGAAGACTGTCATCCGAAAAAGGTTCCTCCGTGGACACATAGTTTGTTGTGGAAGCTTGCCAGACCTGATGTCTGTTTGCCTCTTGAAGCATGTCTTGATCACATGACCTTTGGCTTTGCAGTATACACATAACCGTTGCTCACCCCCGTCTTTAGCTTGCTGTTGCTGCTGATCAGGTCGAAGGTTCTGTTGCTACTAAGAGAACTGATCTCAACCAGAAGAACCAAATCGGTTCTTATCTCTACCACCGAAGCTCTTTCCTCGTCCTCTGCCTCTACCTCCAGCAAAGAAAGTGTGCTCTTGTGATGAGACAGAACCACCATTGTCTTGAAGACGAATCTCTTCTGACACTAACATAGGAATCAACTCATCGAACTTGGAAAAAGTATCCCTGACAGCAATGGAGGTCTTGAAAGATTTATACTCCTTCCCAAGATCATTAATGGTGTGTAGGATGAGATCATCATCCTTGACTTTCACTCCTATGCTGTTAAGCTGCTCGACCAGACCTCGCACCTGGTAGACATAGTCTGTAATGCTCAATGAACCCTTTTTAACTTCCAAGAGTTGCTGCTTGAGTTGTAACTTACGAGCTTTCGTAGATGTCTAAAGAACATTAGCTAGTGCATTCCAGACCTCCTTGGGAGTGTCAACAGACTGTATATAATCAAACATGGAAGGTGAGGCACACAAAGAAAGATAATGCACAGCTTGACAAGCTCTTTTGTTCCATGCATCAACATCAGGATCTGTATCAAATCCAACGGGTTTCACGTCTGTCCCTGTGACCAAGCCGAACAGGCTTTGGTATTTCAAGAAAGCGGACATGCGATACTTCCATATGGAATAGTTGTTTTTGTCTAAAGGCTCACCAGTAATGACTAAAAACGTATCTATTCTACTCATGATGGATTAGACGTAAGAAACGAAGATACAGATAGTGTCTCTGAACATATCAGAATTTCACACAGTGATAGAAATGTCGATTCTAGGATTATATAAATTTAGGTCTGGAAGCAAGTATATGCGACTCAAATTGTCAGAACGTCTAAAAAATGTTGTTTACACCTTCAAATACGTGATCAATCGTACTTTGACTGTATGCCCTAAAATGAAGTAGCTCGGAAGGAGTCCAGAAAAATTCCTTCTGATAGATCCTGCGATATCAGTACTTTATAATTTAGGCCATTTGGTACCAAGATGATCTTGTCCGTTTTGGCTAAAAATGAGTAGAAGACCCTCAAAAACGCAGTCAAAGCTTGTTGACCGACTCGAATTGTGAAAAACCTCAGAAAAACACACAACAAACACAGCAGAGGGACAATTCAAAAATTCAGAACCTGTCACTAACGCTGTCATTCCTTGCTGCACCAGAGAAAACGATGTCTCGACCTTCGAAGGTAGCTCCAAACAGCAAGGACGCCTATTAGGATTTTCGTCTCCAGAGAAATCTCCATGTGCAGAAATTGCAGCACCTCCACTTGCAATCTCAGAGAATCTCCATGTGCAGAAATTGCAACACTTTCACTTGCAATCTGAGTCCTCTATATGCCTCCAATCTCTAATTTCTTCACTCAAGCTCTTATACCATGTTACGATGTATGGCAGCAAGAACTCAACTCATAGCACCACTCCAACAGGGGAGGAAAACCTTCTAACAAAGAAAGAGGCTCTCTGGCTGCAAGAACTCAACTCATAGCACCACTCCAACAGGGGAGGAAAACCTTCTAACAAGGAAAGAGGCTCTCGAAGTCTTCACAAGAGGAAGAAAAGAAGAAAAAGAATATCACCAAAGGAACTGACCTGAGGACAGTGGCTCTTCTCAATCTATAGAGAGAGTCAAAGACATTAGAGGTTGGGTCCCCGTAACATAGTTGTGCCCTAACTATACTAACTGTGTATGTTACATAGTAACTTCAGTAGCTTGTACCACGTAATCAACACCAGTAAATAGCTAGAACTCATGAAGAGGGAAATAGCCTGTGTTAATCACTGCAGTCAATCTATGGTTATGTAGGTTCAGTTTCAGTATCCGTTGATTTCCAGAACCTACTACCTTCGTTCGCTCTGTAATATCTCGTGATGTTGCAGAAGGTGTGAGTCGTGCGACCTACATTGGCAGTCGCCCAGATCTGTCTTGGATTTCTATCGCAAATCTGACCCTTTCTGCTTTGCATTTCTTTCTAGTTCAAAGGTTCTAACAGTCCAGAACATGGAGGTGCCGCAAAGTAGTAGCCAACTCTTCATGCAACTCAACGGGTGAGCGTAGGTATGCATGCGTCCTCTGCCATGAACACCTGGAGACCTACTCTGGACAGGTAGGTGACATGAACTCATGTTGGACGTCGAGGACGTTGATCTCGTCAGTCATTTTCTATATGGCCAGCGGAGTGGAGATGGTTCGATCTGTAGAGCTTGAAAAGAAAGCGAAGTACAACTTAGGATAACCAGATAACCCTCTGGTTTGAACTTGAAGTTGAGAAAGAAATAAACGATTGTAGCACTACAGTACCGTACATTTCAGTAGTCGGCGTCAACTGAAGATTTCCTTTCACGTCAGAATTGATTGATTGACTGATGTTGAACTTATGAGCCATCTTACATTCTCTTTTAAGTATATCTTTCGCCTCTGAGAAAAGCGGAAGATAATGAATGAAGCGTTATCTATATAGCTATGCAGTGCATGAGGCGCTGAGCCAGGTACATGACTCATCTTAGCGAAGACTCGGAGAAAAAAGAAATAACATTGCAGTAAGTTCTTTTTCTTGAAACGAGAATCCTCTTTGCCACGGAGAAGATCGCATGGACTGACACAGTGAGCCTCGCCATTCTGGGGTCATCGGCCCGAAGTAACAATGCTGTAAGTTAGCGGGCCACCAAACTCTTTCCTTTCAATGCAGTAATTCACTGGAACAAAAGCTTACTCAGTTAGTCAACTACACTAGTTTGTCCAGCTACCGTCTCGGAAGCGGGAGCCTCGCGTTTGAAGGGGTAGGTTTCTCAACAACGTTATAACGTTTTCTCCTCTTTTCTTCTTCATTCACTCATGCAGCTACTTATACCGTAGTGACAGCTCTTTACGCGTAATAAATTTTTTTTCTCCTCTGTGTGAACCAAAACAAGACCTAGATAACTTTCAGAGCGATATTGAGCTAATACTCATACTTGCTTAATAGAATTTCGTGAAAGGAGGTTCTCCGTGCAAAAACCTGAACTGAGCATTTTTTCTTCAAAAACCCGAAATGGTATTGGGGGACTTGCGCAAAAACTTGTTTTAAACGATTTGAAATCATGTCCTTCTGGGAACTTGCGCAAAAACTCTTTTAAACTCATTTGAACTCCTTTTGGTGCTTTTGTGGGATAAAGAGAGTTCGTTTCCACTACACTATCACGAAGCTTGAGTCTCGAAACTC
Source organism: Asterella californica (assembly GCA_036924285.1). Lineage (NCBI taxonomy): Eukaryota > Viridiplantae > Streptophyta > Marchantiopsida > Marchantiales > Aytoniaceae > Asterella > Asterella californica. The sequence goes on along the minus strand of JAYKYS010000006.1, from coordinate 25,153,353 downwards.
TTTTGAATTTGAAGACTGAAAATTGTATTTGAAACTCAAACCCATTATTTTTTTAAGAAATGTCTTTCAGTCTATACTGAAAGATACAGTGCAAAAAGTGGCAATTCTAAACTTTTCAACTCAAAATGAAATTTCAGTTTAACACTACGTTCCAACAGATTTCCAGTTCGAAGTCAGAGATAGCATCAGATTGCATCAACGACAATTCAATAGTGTGTTGGAAAGCTAAAAGTAAACATTTCATGCTGTTTTGCTCAAAACTTCGAGGCAGTGTTCCATTATACCGAGCTGTAACTACAGCTTCAAATGGCCAAAACTGAACTCGGAGATATCAGCGAAATCTACTGAAAGATATTTCGGCTACCAAAAGTCAAGTGAAAATTGCTTCAGCACATTGGTAAAAGACGCTTCAACACACATCTGAACTGAACCAAACCGCAAGGACGGTTTTGGAGTCTAAATACTACTAACTAGTAGTTGTTGGAAATGAGAAAACTAAATATAGAGTGTCAAACAAGAGAGATCAGTAAGATACTCAGTAAACCCCACTCGCTTTCTCTGTGACCTGTCAATAAAATTCACCAAAGTGGGACCAGCTTCAATAACCCCTTCAGAAGCACTAGAAAGTTCTATAATATCAGACAATGATTCGATATTGAAGAGTTCATCAACTGTATTGTCACCCAGTCAGTCATCAAGCAGATCAGTAGCTTGTTCCTGCTTCACTTCAAGTGTAATACTTGCTACAGACAAGATGGCAGTCATATTTCGATCGACTGCTTCATTCTGAACAGTCTCGCAGGCAGCCAAGATTCCAATCTTCACCTAACCACTGTGGATCATGTGCTTGCATTTGGACAGCTGCAAGTGAGCTTCCAATAAACACTCACACACCTTCTTACGTAAGTGAACAATAGATGACTGCAAAGAGATAGCATCAGATGACACTCCTTCTCTAATTTTCTGTGAAATTCAACTCACTGCATACTCCTGATAAGCACTATGGATAACACACTTGAACGGTCTTTGCAAGACAACATCACATGGAAGCAGTACAACATGCAGGAATGAACAACAAGCAAATGTAGGGTGTTCAACTTTCAGCCAAGTCATGAAACTCTCAGCTTTGTGAAAAGAGTAACAATCAAGGAGAAGAACACACTTTTGCTTAGTTGGATCCAATCTCTTCGATGCAAGGACGTTGCGTATAAAGAGATGTCACTACGGTAGTTGGACAAATTCAGAACATTCCCGTTTCAGAATCTGTACGTCTGAATATGATGAGCATCCAAAGAACAGACTCTGTAATCGGCGTGACACTACTTGTGATTGGAGCCATATAGCTATAGTTCTGTATATGTTAGATTCCTTTGCTTTGCAATACCGCAAACAAGTCAATACTTACTCGCTGAAAGCAAAGTTGCCTGACTGAAGTGGAGTGTATGCAAGAGAAGTTAACATTGTAGCAGGCGGGAAAACTACAGACGGCTAAGAAGAAATTAAAAAAGATTAAAAATTAGATTAAAGAAGTTAAAATGTTGGTCAACATCCGGGATACTTGCCGTACGTAAGAGTCACAGCATGTACATAAGAAGAATAAATTATCATAATTTTAATGATATTAACTTCAACCCCAATGCGGTATAAAAGCATGAAAAGAAATATTATTTTGTTCGTGTACTTTAGAACTAGAGAATATCATGCGTTCTTACAAGTAACCACGAAAATTTCGGTAAAACATTTCTCATTCGATATTCAACATTATTGATCCGGTAAACTAAGACCTAAGGTCTCAAAACCAACGCCTGGAAAAAAAGAAAAAATGACTATTATATTTTTAGTTATTATTTCACGATCCTCAACACATTAAATTTTTAAAAAGTAAATTTTAATAACTTGGTATAGTGTATACTTTTATCTTGTGTATATTTTAAATCTAATAGAGTTATTATTTAGATTATTTGCACAGCTTATATATATATATATTTCTAGTTTCAATTTTAAGGTGATAACTCTATATAATCCAACGAACATGATAACATTGGGAGTCTCCTTCTTAAAAAATAAACCAAGTTTTCTTTTTGGGTCTAACGTGTTACAAACTTCACTAAACAAGATGAGAATATGAAAAAGAAGATTAATATTCTATATATCAACAAGATATCGAATACACAAATACAACTTTCAAATTCTCTACATTGTTTCTTCATCTTAGCTGGAGAAGTCAATAATAAGAAGAATAAATTACCATCCTCTTGAATGATAATGGCCTCCTGTTGCATCCAGAGGCAACGTCTTCAAAGTTAGCAATTCTTTTGATGTTAGCTTCCATGTTCTATTCATCTTGAACTGGACATCGAATGAGAATCTCGTTCAGATTTTCTTTCAAGACATCCTCATCTGTGATGATAGCATTGTTCAAAACGTTCAATAGTTGTCCACAAAAGCATGAACTATCTTTCCTCTTTGCTATCTTTTTGAACGAATAATATATCATTTAAGAAAATAACAAAAATTTTACATGAGAACTGAGAATATCGATGTAACAGAACACAAGAATAGAGACAACTGAAAAAGAATATCCTTCTTGTATATATAAGAGAAGATGTATTTTGTCCTTCTTGTCTTATCTTCTTCTTATTCCGATTGGCCCCCCAGTGTTACAACTCCATTACAAGCAGCGAAGGCGAGCGAGAGAATGGAGAAGTTACTGTAGATCATTGTCAAAGAAAACTTCTCAGAGTTAGACCTAAACCCTAAACCAATGCTCAGGAAATCCGATACACTTTGTTAAATTTCCCATAACTTTTTGAGATTTCTTAGATTTTCTGCTTCTGAACCAAATCTGTGGAGGGAGAAAAACATCTTTTCAGCTTATATTAGAAAACTTCTTTGACTAAATGAAACAAATCTCGATCTGTTTCTCCTCTTGTCCCAAGTTTACCAACTATTGCGGGTGGACTCATTTCTTCCAAGGAAAGATAGTATTAGAGCTGGACGTTAACGTGGCACGTTGAGGTATCTTCAGGTTTCAGACACATACAAGCATAAGAGAGTTTTTCTGACCTCAAAAGTATATTTCCTGAAACTTTTTGACATTTGTGGCAAATCAATCAAATGCCATAATGACATGGATGATTGCAGAAACAGAAATAAGCTTAGTCTGCACCCTTCAGGCATAACTGCACTACTACTTCCCAAGCAGATTTTCAGTCATTCTTGTGCAAAGCTATACAGCACTGAACCTGTCACGCGAGTACATATTGTCCGATCCTTCTCTTTTGAAACGGTTTGGGATTACATATTTGTCAACGACTTCTCCTGTGAAACAGTTTGCAGCCCGCAATTTTTCCTCTTTGCTTGTTTACCCTAACCGCAAATATTACAACTCCCAGCGCCACGTGCGGCAAGCGTGAACCGCTGAATCGACTCTTAGTTCGTTCACTCGTGTGTTGTTACCAAAACTATGAACGTGCAAGCCATCGGAAGGGCTGTGTGATCGGCGCTCGAGTCTGCGCATCTGGACTGGCAATTCTTGGGGTGCACTTCATCCCTTCCCTTAGCAAAGTATATCCCACAGACCTTAGACGCTACTATAAGACGTCCTCTCTCCAAGCACTATAATCATTATTCTTCATAATATGTTTTGGAAACATTTTTTCGTAGCTTTCTGGCGCAGTCCTCACTGAAGAGAGTGACTTTTGGTTCTTCGATAAGGCAGTTGGAAGCTGATCAATTCCTAATCTTCGTGACGTGGTCCCAGAAAAGCCTTCCTTCTTTTCAGGTCACCCCTCAGCTGCAACTCGTCCGCGCCTCGGGTTCACCGAAAAGAAGGAAAAGCATGGATGAAAAGGTGGAAAGGTACAAATCAGTCTCTGAATGAAAGCAAGATTGTATACCATACGAACAGTGAAAGGGAATGCAAACTAACTCTGAGTGACATGAGGCAGGAGTCTTCTTCGAACTCCCACTCTCTCTATTGTGATGCATGGGAGAGGGCACTTGGCCTTCTCATCTGAATACTCGCGCGCCTTAACAGTTGTCTGAACGGCAGACCGTTGAAAGAGGGGGTAACATTTAGCTTATAACTGTTGGGAATTGAAAATGGAGTAAGCACGCACCACGCTTGAAGAGGTTCATCTCTTTATTTGTTAGTGGCCATCGGAGTTCCAAACATGGGTAATTGCAGTCATGCAGCAGCACTCAAATGACTATTTATCCACTCTGCTGCGCGCTCTGGTCTCCTCAAAGCAAATCAGCGCCTTCGTTTGCAGCATCAGTTCCTGATAAGAACAATACGGGTTAGAACAACTCCGTGTTTGCTACGTTCTCTTCATTAACGAGCAGCAGTAAGACTGATGACAACAATGACGCACAGATCGACTACTGTAGAAGATAAAAGTCGAGGGAGCAAACAGACAAGAACTCCGTACTTGCTACTTTCTTCGTTGACCGAGCAGCAGTAAGATCGACTCGAACAATGACGCACAGATCAACTGGAAGATAAAGTCCGGGGAACAAACAGATACCTGTCAGAGCTAGAGGGAAGACAGTCATCTCCTGCTTTGGATGATCTCCCCTCCAGATGAGATAACGAGTAGTGAGTGCTCCATAAAGCAGAGATCAGTAAGGTCACTCGAAACATGCAGTTAGAGCGTAAACACGAAAGCAACCTTCGAGGCAAACGAGAAGTCACTCCGAACTGTCTGAACTGAAGTGTAGCAACCAGAAAGAGATCGGAAAAATGTCAGCTCAACGTAGACGGACGAACTGTGTTCCGGAACATCTACGACTGGCATAAGGGATTCGTTCCCGTTCCTTCCTAAACAACTCAACTCATGCCTGTGCAAAGTTCACGTCGCGGCATCCAAGAAAAGACTGCTTTAAGAAAGAAGGGCCGAAGTCCGGAAATGGCTGGTCCGCACACGATATTGCCTCGTGTCCTTTCCTAGCTTCGCCTCCTTCATTCCAGGAAAAGGGTCTAAGACTTGTTTGGCAATAGTAATCGAACTCCTGTTGATCACGAGTGGCCGAGGCATAACTCGTTATCAGAGCAGAAGACGACAAGTCTCTCTTCATTATGCTATTTCTATTCCTCAGATTACAGAGTGCGATAATGGCGGAACAGAGTCAAACGACGAGGAAAGACAGGGGGAAGAAGAACTTGCAGAAGCGAAGCTTACAGAAAGAAGCAATCGACAGGTTCTGATGTTGATGAGCCGCTTGGATTAGTCTCAAAGACAAGTTTACGTTAATAGCATAGCATAATGCGCTCCCCTCACAAGGCACCAGCACGAGTTCTTCACATCTAGGGTCAGAAACAATTATGAGGAATATGCGTCTCGTGACGGCTCATGTGCTACGAAGGAAGTGAGCTTCTGTAGCTTACTGACAAACACATTTCTCAGCGCCAGCAACTATACACTAGGCAAAACTCATCAAAATTAGTTAATGCGGGAACTCTAGTCGGTAACTTGCTACTTGAATGCTTTAAGATTCCGACTTGCTGGAAACCACAATCACTCGGTGCTTATAAACGAGAAGCAGCGAACAGAACGAATCTGATGCTTTTCCTGCATCAGTTGGTTTCAGCCCCTCTCCAGAAGGAATGCGCGTCTCATGTCTGTCTAAAAGCAATCACAGAACGCAACTATGGGAAAACAGAAAGAACCATCCCGTATATCCGTACGGAAAACCCCTTTGCCATCGCCCGTAGCTCCCCGGCGCAGCAAGATCCACTACGGTAGTCGTTGGTCAGCTAACGACCGATTTGTTTGATTCATTCTGGATATACGGAAACCTCCCTATGGAACTGTGAGCCCACGTACAGGTAGCTGATCATCATCATGGTGGTCAGCGATGACTCCAATGGACAGTGAACTTACAAAAGATTTCGTTAGTACTCTGTTACTATTCAATCATGGTCAAAGTATCAATCTTTGACCCTGAGTAACTCAAACGTTAGGCTTTAGTTAGAGGCATTTAATACGTTGCCGTAGATAGGACTATCACTATATGAGTTTAACTTACTGGAAACTTCTGAAACACCATTTGCATTCAACCTTAAAACTACCATGAACCTATTTTTCATTTAACTCTCGAAAATGGGAAGTGATTGACACTTTGAAAATTAACTTAGTGTTAAATTTGGATAATGTTTAAAACAGTATTAACGTGTGTGTAGTGCATATTACATACAGTAGTATCATATGTGTAAGCTGATTCGTATACCCTCACTGAATAAGTGTGTATCACACAAAATATCATTGACAGTGTAGTTAGTCCCCTACAGCTGGAGTTGAGTTGAACTATTGGCGCACCAGAAAACTCGAGTCAGCCTGTGACTTGTGAAGGGAGCTATCCTGAGAGCATCTCAGACTTGCAGTCTGACATGAGAAGAGCTAAAGCCTTGAATATACTACTCTAGTGAATCGTACTGCACTAGAGGTGGCAAGGTGGTTGTACATCATTAGGCTCACTATCTACATTCTAGATAAACCCTCTGTAACGTGTTTGGGGTAATTCGGTAGAGTGTGTTCCTGGGAGTGAAACACGGCACTGAAGTTGTTGCTGTTTCGTCGTTGACGATTAAGTCCAGTGTTACAGCAGCCTGCTCCCTCGTCGATCGTATTGTAACCCACCTTCTTTGCAATTGACTACTTCATTAGGCCAGTCCAGTCAAATCAAGTGTGCTGCGAGTACAATGTAGCTTAGCCTAGTGTTACATATTATGTGGAAAGAAACGACATGTTCACTTGCAGATGCTCGAGAACCACAGCCAGCTGACAAAAGGCTGTGACTCACCTCCTGCGCGCCACAACGTACGAGGTTTCCTCAGCACTCAGGAATCTCTTCATCTGTGCCATTTCTTGTTTGACTATTCCAATTCATAGTTTCTGTCGCTATCGATCGACCCGACGTTCATATTCTTCTCCTGTCATGTGCAGGCCTTCCACCATTCTGGACTCACTCGTTTGCTTGGTTTGCTGAAGTTGCGAAAAGGAGAGATGCGGATTACAGACGTAGTTCATGTACGACTGACTTTCGTCACCTGCAGAGTAGCTCGTGTTTGCTTCCAACCTCAAGTGCGTGGAGGTGTAGACACAGCGGGATCATTAATTTGTTCCACTTGTTGCAATAGATAAAAAGGCAGCTTTAGTTGCTCCTTTTGTGAGCAACTCTAGATCTGGATGAGAGTATTCAGTTTGATGTTGCTACGATGAAGATGTTCCAAGCTTTTCACATGTTTATGCAGCAGCAGCAAAGCACAAAGAGGAAAGAGGTATTCGCAACCAAGGCGTTACAATCAGTGGTCCACAAGATGGACCAGTTCAAGGGGACAGATATTTCCAAGTACGTGCGGTACTATGCTAGGGAGATGGAGATGAACAAGGTACTTGAGAAAGAGATGATGGAGAACTTTGAACTTGCTGTTGTCTTTGAGATTCGTGAGTGTGTGAAGGAGCTCAAGCAGCAGCAATGACATAGTTGGGAGAGCTTTATGCGCGTCTTGAAGGAGGAGTACTACACAGCAGATTCAGAGGGGTTGACCAAGAGAACGTTCTTCGAGTGGGTGGTTAAGCACAACAGGTTTGTTTGTAAATGAGTTGTTAAGAGAGTTTGACTGTCAATATGCTCAGCTTTCTAGGATAGAGAAGCTTACACTAGAGGTGGAGTAGACGGAGCTTTTCTTACAAGTAGCGGACGTGACTATTCAAGAGGCTTGAGTTGTTGTTGGAAGACAAGAGTGAAGAGAGAGGATTGAAGACTGATTGGAAAGAGGTTGAAGAAGATGTCTCTTTGTTGATCAAAAGACAGAGAAGAAAGGACAAAGTGGTGGTAAGTGAAATAGCACATTTGCTAATTTTTGTCAAGCAGTTGCCTACTAAGTCCACCTTGGTAGTTGCTAGAGAGGAAGACTCACCACTAGATGAGTTGATTAAAGATATGAAGAAGCTTAAGCTTAAGCTCACTAGATTAGAAGAGAAGGAGCAGAATGTACAACTTGCTACACAGAGACCTCAGATGAAAGAAGGTTTTGTTCATCATTGTATATGATGCGATAGCCTAGACCATGTAAAAAGAGATTGTGAGGAGTTTACTGATGCGATGAGGAATGATCTTATCTTCTTCAAAGATGGTAAAATCCATTTGAGAGAGACTAGAATGATGTTGGGAACCAACTTTGGCAAGGTGGGTATGAAAAGGTTTGTAAATGAAATGTCTGCATCACATGTTGTTTCTCTTGTGGATGCTACTACTTGTGGAGTGAAAGTGAAAATGGAGAGAGAAAAAGAGACTACTAGGTTGTGATCTGATGTAGTGAGATCCGTAGCTAGAACAGAGCTAAACAAGGATGTGCTACGGAGAGTGGGCAACTCAATTCGAGAAGATACAAGATGAAATGATCATATGGATACTATGTCAGTGCATGCTTATGTTGCACGAAGTCATCATGAGGCTGTACTAGAAGAAAAATGCAGGAGGGAGGATGTAGGTGAGGCTTCTACAGCCAAACAGTCTGCCACAAGGAGTGAAAGGGCTAGTAGAAAGAAGCAATGAGAAGGGTAAGACACATGCGTACAAACTTCAGTCTGACATTGAGATTGCTACAGACCTGAAGCAAGTGTTAGATAATCGAATCTTGAACGGGAATGTTGAGTTTACTTTGGATGAGATTCTTGGAATAGCAAAGTGTGAGTTCCATGAAGTTATCATAGATATCATCAAGAGGAGACGTCAGATTTTGGATGAAGCAGCTACGCTTAACGCTCTAGGGACTAAATTGTCAAAAGATGAAGAAGATGAGATTGTTGGTTACTACTCTCAAACATCAGAGGGGAGATAGTATCAGCACGTGAGGTTTGAAGATGAAGTGGAAGCATCATAGAAGAGTCATTACTCTCACAATCATTGGGCAAGAGCAACCACGGAGACCTTATTGAAGCTGAGATCTAGAGTAACTTGTGGTGGCATTGATTGATCACGGCTCAGAGATTAATCTAATGTCTAAGGAGCTATACAAGCGTGGGAGGTGACTCATAGACACCAACCATGGATGGCTTATCCGTGCTGTCAACAACCAGAGGGGAGAACTCTATGGTGCTTGTCTAAACATCAAGGTAACTGGGGATGACATCAGTGATGTTCAAAATTTCTTTGTACAATATATGTCAACGTATCCTATCATTCTAGGACAGTCTTACATTACTGTTGTTAGAATGGAGACACGAGTAATGGTGATGGTCCAGCCTATGCTAGGATATGTAGTAGAGATGACAGAAGAGCCGTACAGTTTTTGATCGTTGCTGCAGAACATGAGAGGAATCGTGATAGCTTGAGAGACCGTCCATTACCTAAGATTACTCAAGAGTTTAGAGAGTCTAGGGGTTTTGACAGAGTGCTATTGAAGAGCGAGACTTCAACGGTACAGTAGAGATAGGATTCTCGTCTGATCTCATAGAGCAAGAAGCTTTATCCACTAGTTTGTTAGGATTGGCATCATGTGGATCAGTGTGTTATAAGAAGGTTGAGAATCTAAAGAGGTTTGAGAGACAACATGTGAAGTATGCACAACAATCTTTGTGGGATAGTGGAGAGTTAGCGAGAGATGAATACATATCTAGAGTGTTTGAAAAACAATATTTGGTAGATATTATAAGGGACTTGAAATCTATATTAGAAAGCTCTATAGATGATGTAGATAAAGTGGTGAGAGTGAGTTCTAAGGAGCTTTATGATGTAATTGATAAGTTTATAGATCGACAAGAAATGTATGTGGAGACCAAGTACAAGTCAGTGACAAAGAAAGTCAAACCAATGATTTTATCTTTACCACTTGACTACAGTCAGAAGATGGAGCAAGTTGCACAACAGCCGACACTCAAAGACCCGAGAAGAATTAGGCACCAGTTCACAGAAGCAACACTGAAGGAATTGAAGATTGGAGGTGATGGATTTCTTACTGAGCAAGAGGAGAAGAGCTTCAGAGAGATGATATCTAGGCATGGTAAGGCGTTTGCGTTTGAGTCACATGAAGTAGGATATGTAGATCCAAGTGTAGTTGCACAAATGGTAATCTTTACTATACCGCATGTGTCTTGGAATCTACGTCCTATTCCTGTACCTAGAGCTCATCTATCAAAACTGATAGACTTTCTCAATGAGAGGATTAGGATGGGTATCTTGGAACCATCTATAGCTCCCTACTCTAGTAGATGGTTTACTGTTTCGAAGAAGAGCGGAGCTTTGAGATTTATTCAAGATATGCAACCAGTTAACAAGGTGACTATCAGAAATATGGGTATAGGATCTATTGTAGACGAGTTTGCAGAGGCTTTTGCTGGTCGTGCTATCTATTCAATGGAGGATTTATATTCAAGGTATGATCAGTTTCAGTTATCCTCTGAGAGTAGAGACTTGACTACATTGAGGACACCTTTGGGGTTATTAAGGATGTGCACCTTGTCACAAGGTGCTACCAATTCTGTAGCACATGTGATGAATGGTATGAACAAAGTTTTGAGAGACTTCATTCCTGAAAAAACTATGTCATTCCTTGATGATGTGCCGATAGGATGTACTGAAGAGGAGAAGAATGAGATAATGGATCAGAGAGGGTGCCGTAAGTTTGTTGCAGACCACATAGTTGATTGTGATAAGATATTGAGTCGACTAGAGGAGGTTCATTTGACTTTATCAGGAGCAAAGTCTGTATTTGGAGAACATGAGGTGTTAATTGTGAGACACCTATGTGTATCTTATGATCTGAAACCTTGTCCAAACAAGGTTGATGTCATTCGAAGGATGAAGGAGATATGAGGATCAATTATTGAGGTGAGAAGATTTCTAGGTGCATGTGTGTTTTATCATATATGGATTCCACACTTTGCACATGTAACAGATCCGTTGTACAAGTCGCTGAGGAAGGAGCAAAGATTTCAGTGGCAAGAGGAGCAAAGCGAGTTATTTCAAATTCAAATATTTTATAAAAAAATAATGAAGTTGATTAAACACGAAGAAATTGAAAGATCTTTTGTCTTCACCACCAACTCTACGGAAGGTAAAATATGAGATGGGCATATCTGTTATTCTTATTGTTGATACTAGTCCTATTGGCATTGGGTGGACTGTAGGACAAGATGATGAGGATGGAAATAGATATGTGGTGCGTTTTGAGGCTAAGGTATTAAGTTCATGATAGAGAGACTACCTTAAGGTCAAGAGAGAGCTATGGGGAATAGTTATTGCGATGAAGAGTGACAAGGAATACTTGATAGGATCACCCGTGGTTGTGGAGACAGATTGTTTATGTCTCTTTGTTTATGTCTCTTGGGAATGATCACTAGTTGTATGTACAACTCCAGATATTGCTATGTTGAAGTAGCAAGAAATCCAAGTCTGTTGTAGTTATCTTTGTTTGGGTAAATCAATTCAATAAATAAAGGTATTTATCCCCTTTGACCAAGAAGCAAGGTCCAACTCTAAGGTAAATCATACTTCATGCATGCATTAGTCTTTATTTTTTACAATTCCGTTTGAGTAGTAAATTCAAACAGTTTTTGTTGTTAACTAGTTTGATTAAATATTTGAATTCATATTAAAGGTTGCTTGTAACAGATCATTTCAGATTTAACATGCTTCGATGAAGATGGAAAGCTTATCATCATCATGCACGAGATGAAACTGAAGAGGAAGCTTCCCAACTTTGATCAAATTCATGGCAGAGAAAAACAAGAAACACAAAACAGAATAATGACAACTGTAAATTATCATTTACTCATCATCAAGGAACTTCTGCAGCAGTTCAGTTGGACATGGTAGCAGCATGAAGACTGAAAAACAAAATAGAACTGGTTAATTTATCAAATCCAGTCAATGGGATTATTCTACTGGGTAAACATAACATAGAGTTTAAAACAAAAGATTACAGTTAACAGATCTAGAATACATATCCAAATCTTTTACTCATGCATATGTCTAGATGATCATGAAGACAGTCCATTCTGTCTTTTCCTAGCAAACTAGAACTTGCCGCGATGCACTTTCAATAAACTAGTGAACTGGATACACTTAGTGCTGCTACCATGTCCACCAGAATTTTTTACTGGAATACACTTAATGTTAGCGACCTTCCATTTCTGCTGATATGGCAAGTTACATGACAAAATAGTGCATTTCAATTTCTACAATGCAGAATATCAATGCAGTTTTGACGTGAGGAGAATAATACACTTGACCATTTTGTCCATATTTTTTCTTCTCGTTTGTGTATTCATATATAATACTGCGTTCTCGTATGCGATAAATTTAACATTGCCTTCGGAAACTATTCTTTCTACATTTGGATTGTGTGCACTTTACTATACTCTTTAAGATGCACTTCTCTTTATTTATATGGTGCAGAGTGCAGATATATACGGAGATTCTGCACCTTCAAGTGCACCTGCACTCGACGATAATGCAGAGTGCAGACAAAGTCAGAGTGCAGATATACTGTGATTCTGAACCTTCAAGTACACCTGCACTCGACGATAATGCAGAGTGCAGACAAAGTCACAAGTTCAATTGCATAGATACACTCGAGTTTTATCCAAGTGCAATAGTTGGTTCTCAAGAGCGCACTTGATACAGTGCATTTTGTCCACCTGCGCCAATGCACTTTGTGAACCTTATTCACTTCAATTAACAAAGAAAATCCACGAGCTCATTCTCGATATTTCTTCCTGTGATGGTAATTTAAGAACGAATGCTAAAGTTTCTCTACTACGAGAGGAAGTCGAAGGCCCTGAATAAGAACTGAACAAGAACAAGTCGCGTCCAACTCTCAGTTCTGCTTCATCTGCTTCTGAACCCATCTGTGCTTTCAGCACCTTGCATCCGCACAGGTTTATGGTTGAGAGGCCACAGATCGCAACGTACAGGCTCTTCGTCTCTAGCTTTCATTATGTAGAGTTCACGCAGCAAGTCAGTCGTATACGGCACTAAATTCCTGTGTGCAGTATGCATTCCTTATGTACCGTGACTGCGGTGCTATAACCAACTGGCATTTAGCAGATTTTTGTTATCCGCACCATAGAGAAGTTTCTTTCTGGCACAGTTACTTAGCAACCATAGCTGGAGAGCGCTTAAGTCTATACATCTGCGGGTTCTTGAGCTTTCACCTACTTCACGTTTAGACCATGTTTCGCGTGCGAATTAGGTACGTCAAGACGAGGCTAGTGGACTAGACGGTTGAACTAGACGCGTACAGTGAGCGAGTTTGAGCTTCCGTAAAAGGCTCACATCTGGGGCGTACCTAACGATCCCGAGCGAATCAATTCCTTTGACGTATATGATAGCAGGCATGCATATAAAAAGACTGACAGGTTACTGAACTTGATGCTATAGTGAGTCACCATGGTCCAACGGGAGATTCGAGTCAGAGCTTAGAGTCCACCATTTGGTCTAGGTGCTTCTCCGACTTCGAAATGCTTTTGAGTGCATTGTCCAGAAGCTAGACACTTCGCAATTCGTTTTCAAGATTTGCCAAACTAAAGTAACCTTCTGGACGAGGTTATCAGCTTTTGTTCATCACCTGAATTGTTTCACAGAGTTCGGACAGGGTGTATCCTTCCTTATGTTCTGACATCTAATCACGCTGACCTTGCCAGGTGATATAACATGCCCAAAGCAAGACCCGCTACTGCTCAGTAGGTGCCACTTCAGCTGGCAATGTTCGGTTCTAAGGAAAATTTTGTGTCCAGATTCTGAGGACCTCACTCACTGGCCAAAGGATCTCAGAACTCTCTAGGTCTGTAGATTCTCAAAAGGAGTTCCTACCGAATGTTATCCTCTGCTTTAATGATTGCGGTTGGAGACTATACTTTGAAGGTGAAGTTCCGTGTGGAAGTTGTCTCTCAAAACCCATGTTCACTCAGACGATCGATGGGTACTGAACTCAACGTGTGCTGCCCGTCGAGACGTTGTTAACGTTATTGGTCAGCTCCATGTATTGTCAAGTGCTGACTTGAGTTTCGGCTGGCACCCTGTCAGTGAAGTGGCCAGTATCAAGCTCTACTACCGTCTATCGTGAGGGACCAGTAGTTGTGTGTTGTTCCAATGAGTCCTCTCATTTTAGCCCGAGGCTTGCAGCAAAACTGGTTGCTCAAAGCGCAGGACTCGTCTTTTGACGATTATAATGTCCGAAGCTTTGTAGCAAAACTCATTGCTTAACGCGCAAGACTCGTGTTTGAAGATTAGAATGTTCGTCGTGGCAAAAGGGAGGTAGGTTGTACCACGGAGAAATGACTCTTTGAGAGTTCAAGAGCCGGTCAGATGCTCGATGTGCTTTTATAGTAGTGTTCGATGGTTCGCTTACGAGCTCTTTAAACGATGTGAAGTGCTGAGCACTCTTTCAAAAAGCTTAGCAAAGGCCGAGAGTTGCGCCTGATAGTGCTTGAGACCTGTTGCTGTTTAATTTTAATGCCTTGGATACCTGAGCTTGTGACTCACCTCCCGCGAGCCACACCGTACGAGGTTTCCTAGCACTCAGGAATCCCGGGGCAGACACATGCCTATCCGCTGGAGAAGAGCAGCTAGCTAGGGACGAGCGAAGGACTGATTTTAAATGAATTCTTCCTCTTCGTATGCGTGGAGCAGAACAGGCAGTCAAGCCCATGAACGTTGAAACGATATCGAGGGTTCTTCGAGATTTATCGCGTGAAAATGAACGCAAGAGTCCACCTAAAAGCTCCAACCTGCACGGCATCATGGATTAACTTGGAGTTAGTCTTGACGATTATGTTCCCTTTCGGTTAGTCCTTGACCTCGTTGAGCTCGTTAATAGCTCTGGACAGATAGTAGTGTGGTTGCATTTGGTTTCTTATCGTTAAATTGAACTGCAATCTTGTACTAAAGACGAAGAATGCAGGAGATTATTCACAGGATTTGTCCTAAATCCATCTTAGTGGCTGCGACATAGCGGGCCTGAAAAACTCAACAACCATGCAGAAAGGCAGACACTTGATTTTTTCTGCTCGAAATGAGCAATTCCATACTGATTTCGTGCGTACTAGTTGATTGATGACAGCGAAGTTTATCAGCCGTAAATGACTAGTGTATGACGAAGTAACATGGAGCGTCAACCAACGGGTACCTTCATGGTCGATGGTCCGTATAAGAATGAGACATTGCAGCAGACTGCTCATGTTTTCTAACAGTGGTAAGTTACGTTAATCTTTGGTAGGTCACCAGCATATGTTGGGGAGTTCTGAAGAGCCTCGTCCTCTACAGTACTTTCCCAAGCGATGGAATGTCTTCAGCTGCTCTAGT
Organism: Asterella californica; assembly: GCA_036924285.1. Taxonomy (NCBI): domain Eukaryota; kingdom Viridiplantae; phylum Streptophyta; class Marchantiopsida; order Marchantiales; family Aytoniaceae; genus Asterella; species Asterella californica. The sequence continues at coordinate 25,138,041 of JAYKYS010000006.1, read as the reverse complement.
ACTGTAGCTACATCCGCCTCTGATTCACACTCTCATTCTGTGCCTCGTTCTCTCTGCCTCTTTAATATCTTAGGTACTGTGTGCCGGATGTCCACTGATAGATAGAGGTGTTTGTCTCATGATCATCACCAAATCTATTCCCAAGACATCCGCCACTGCACCACCACCGCCCCGGGGCGAAACAGCTCTCAAGACGTCGAATAAAAATGACTAGAAAACTGCAGCACCTCACTGCGGTGAACCATGCACAGATTGAATATTCGACCGATACATGAAAGTTGACGACGGTAGTATCCGGACTGGATGTTCCGGTGTGATATATGCTGGAAGTGACTTGGAAGTTGGAAGCAAAGACGTGCTGAATTTCTGATGGATATTTCAAGATCATCCATCGGCAAAGAACAGAGGAAGAAGAAGAAGAAAATCACCTCGTTCTTGATGTTTCCTCAAGATCAAACCAGGAAAGGATCGAGAGAGCACTGTAAAGTTCCATCTGCCAAGGGGTTGCCTCAGTCCAAACTCGCAAGAAGCTGCAGTTGTTCGGACAGCTTGGATAACACATCGGAAATTATACTGTTTTGGCTTACAAGAAAATAATCGCCCGCAGGTCTGGAACGTTGAGCGCAACAATGAAAGAAGCAACTGACCGCGACAATAGATTTGAAGCGGTCGTCCTGCACAAACGCATGAGATTCAGGCGTCTTGCGTGGCCTCACCCACGGGCTTCAAATGCAGACTGGTCTCCAGTCTGGAGCAATTCGCATGCCTGCAACTGCCATTTTATAGTGCACATGCTCTTCACGTCATCGTTGTCCCTTTCTCGAGATTATGCACTTACTACGTCCCACGGTGCGTGACACATGGTGCATGGGGTGTAGTTTTCCTGTATATCATTACGATGCCTTTACATGCACAGGCAGCAACGAGCTTTACAAGTAAAAACACCACAACACCGCTGAAGCGTTTGAACGGACGCTTTTGTGACCATTACGTTCTCCGGAGCCGAAACCTTCGAATCGATTGCAGCTTGATTATTGTAGTTATATGAGCATGTAAGTTCCGAATCTGTCAACGAAGCCTGTTGAAGAAATTTCTGAAATTATTTCTTTCAGCGGGAAAGAGGAATCGAGGTGAGCTCTCCTCACGTAGATTAACCAGCGGCCAATGTTTTGCTTGCTTGTTTTGTTCTTTGTCGGTTTCATTTAAAGTTTGTTTACTCCCGGTCCTCCGGGAAACTGAAGTATAATACTCGATCGTAGATACCAACCTAGGAGGGAACACGCGACACAATGAATAGCAAACGGATGGAAAGACCCCATCAAGCCTTACAAGGGAAAGAAGGACCCGAAGGGCCAAGCAACTAACGCCAAGCAACTAACTAGATACCAACCACATTGCAAACGACCAGGCGACTGAATCAGTCATTTCCAGTCTAGACTCAAGACACAACCGTTTGCGTGGGACTGAGCGAGAGTTAAAATCCGATGGAATTTTAGCGTATTCCAACGGATTCGTGCAAGTTTTCATCCCCCACGATGAGGCGCCCATGGAAGTCACGTGGACGATGCAGCAAATCTGCATTGGAGCGCGCTTTGTCTACATACTTGCCTCGAGACTGTCACAGTGCGTCACATGACGATGGCCTGCCGATTACGCTTTCCATCAGACGAGTTTGTTCTGCAGGTCTGTGCCAGGAATATACGGACTGCATGGAAGGAGCCCGATCAAACTTCCATGTAACTGGAGGAGAGAACTGTCGGCGCAAACGTGCTTTACGGCAGAGAAGACGATGACGTCCGGCATGACGATTGCTGCCTACCGACTGACTCCCAGAGACAGGACATGACTCGTATCATCGTAGGATGAGTGAAGCATGACGTCAAACCCTAAACATCCGGGTTCCAGCGTGTGAGCAACAGCTGCAGATTGTCGATCGAGTTATTGCTGAATAAATGTATGCCTATTCACAAAACTGAAAACCATAAAAATAAGCATGCTCAATCAACTTCCGTACCTTTGTTCTCTTTCAGATATAGGAAATTATGTAAATGTTATATAAATATTCTAGACTAAGTAAAAATCAAAATCAAAATATTATTTAAATATTAATGATTACTTGCTCCAAGAACGTTGGAAACTTCCTTAGAAAACCCATAGGTAGAGTGTGGTATTTTGCGCTTGACAGGGTATAACTGCGAGAGGATGCTGCATGAAGATGGAAGAGATGAATAAGCAACCTTAATTTATTATCTAACCCTTCCGACGGGAAGGGTTAGGTAATAAGTTAATATATTTATATATTCATGAATTCAATGCAGCACCCTCCCGCACTTATACCCTGTCAAGCGCAAAGTACCACACTCCACTTATGTAAGCAAGCAGTCCTGAAATGCATATTTTAACGTCGCATGTATAATGCCATTGCAAGATCAAATCGAACGAATCAAGCCCATCCGCAACGTTCTAGTGGCTTGCATGGAGACTATGGACTGCACCGCTTGACTTTATAATCTAGAAATGACATGATTGCAGTAATATACTTGCTCTATCACCCAGAAGGTTTGTCCAACTCGTTCCATCCTCTCTTAACGATATGATACTTGATCGACTCTCTGACTTGTAGCCGACATCGAGGTTTAGCCCCGATGTTCTCTTGGGGTCTAACTCTCCTCCGAAAGTAAATGCTCCTATTTACGAGTTCCATGTGCAAATCCGGATAGACAAGAAAGTAGATCGGACAAAAGATGTAGAAGTCGACTTGGACCTGGTTATTATTGTGCGACAAGAAATTTATTCATCATCTTGTGATAGCGTGGTGGTGCGTACTCGGGAGTAGGGACGAGAGGTTCCGTGTTCAATTCTCCGGATGGTCATTTTGACACTGCGGCAGACTTAAGGTCCTTGGGGCTCTACTGTGCGGCCCCCAGCCGCAGGCTTAGGGTTCATGTCTTAAGAAAAAAATAGTCTCTTTTCTCAGGTTTAGGAAATAGCGAGCAGCTTCTGTCACACGCGCGGACATCTCTTAGTCACACGTGCGAGACTTAATTATGCTAGTCCTCCGTCCTCCCCTCCTAAGCAGTAAATGTTGAGCATTTACTTTCGAAGGAGGGTTAGACCCAAGCGATGTTCTTCCTTTCGGGGTGTTAGCTGCTTGGTTCTTCGGGTCCTTCTTTCTCGTGTAAGGCTTGATGGGGTCTTTCCATCTGTTGGCTATTCATTGCATCACATTTTTCCTTGTAGCCGATCATTTTTCACGTAATCACGCTAAGTTAGACATCTAGTCATTTTTTCATATAAGCAGTAAGTGCTGATGATAACTTACGTGATATTCTTTTCAGTATATTTTGCAATTATTTACTTGGTCAGCCCATGCACCGAACTTGAAACTTGGTCGGACCCTTACGCCGAAGAAGTAACTTGGTCAGTCCATTACTTGCTGCGGTCGGTAGATAGACCCATGACTTGCTGCAACCAATAGATAATTTAGCAACGGTTTTTCATCAATAAAGAATTTATATTCCTCGTGCCTTCACATTGCTGACGTGATGGTCATTTTTTCAGTTACCAATCATAGGTCTGATCAAGAAACGATTTGAACTCAAGGGCCTGGCCAAGTAAAAATTATGGCGCATGGTCCGACCAAGTAAATAATTGGTGTATTTTATTCTCAATGCGCGTGAAGGGTGTAGACGGGAGTTTCCATCTCGAGGGTGAAACGAGCTTTCGTATGGTCATTGTGCTGTTTTTCTTTCGCGGTTCTGAAACAGTCGAACAAGCAATACGAATGAGTTCTCTGCTGGAATTCTATACGGAAGCCGAATCAATTGGTAGCAACCATCTTCTTCTTCACCGCACTGCGAACACTGTGACACTGTGAATAATTATTTAAGCTGACTGGACGTGGTTATCTAAAAAATGATCCGCTGCAGGTCACGGGTCGAGTCAAGTAGCACAGCATATTTACTTGACAGGTCCTGTGCGTGCAAATACTTGCTTGAAAGACCTCACTCACACAATACAGTACTTGACAAGACCTCTTACTGGTCGCAATCAATCAGCGACTACCAACGTGGCACTATAGTCTGACGAGACAGCCAGCAGGCATGTTTAAAATGACGTGGTACGAATTATGACTATGTGACGTGGAGTTTCAATTTAAGGTGACGAGAAAAGGACAAGGACGTGCAAATCTTGTCCTAAAACCCGAGAAAAATTCGATTTAAATAACATCAAGTTGTTATTTACAATGCACACGTGTGAAACTCGCACGTGTGAATTCCAGGTTCAGAATTTTCGTTTAACATCGGAATTTGAAGTCAAAAATCCGGACCCTTGAATAACATCATGTTGTTAGTCTTTTGGGCAGTCCGGACCTTTCAGTAACAACTTAGTGTTATTATTTTGGGTCATCAGAATGGAATACCGAGAGGGCCTCCGCAACGTCTCGTACGTTCCACGTCACCATGCCATGCAGTCATAATTCGAGCCACGTCAGCTTAAACTTGGCTGTCTCATCAGACTATAGTGCCACGTTGGCAATCGTCGATTGACTGTAACTGGTGAAGGGTCCTGTCAAGTACTGTACTTGACAGGTATCCCGCGCACAGGGACTATCAAGTAAATAGTTACATCGTGGATGTGAGCGAATTGGACAAACCTTCTGGGGAGTGGAATGTAAATTACTATACATTATTGTGTGCAATCAAAGTAGATTGGTGTGCGCTGGAGCTCTTCTTCATCAGGTTCTTATTGGTTAGAGCTCACACCAATAAGAACCAGGCTACTAGAAGCCGCCAAGCCTAGTAAGAGGCTTGGCCAGCTTATGTCAGCAGCATGTCACGGTTCTGGAGGAATAGATGCTTCTGGACAGGTGTTGACGAATGATGACCTCAACTCTATCGTATCTGGATGAGGCATGTGTAGCATTGTGTACCAACTTCCAAGATGGCTTTCTTGGTAGGCCAAGAGAGCTTCTCCCATTTCGGTATTAATTCTGTACTGTAGTCAGGCAGCTGAGACCTCAGGAATGTGAGAAAACCCTGACTGCAGTCGCTCTTCTGAGGTTATGATAGCCCGTGAAGCTAGTCTTGTGGAGGCGTATGTACTGGAAGATCACCGGAATTTACTTTACCCTATCGCTAATATCCTTCCCCACGGCCTTGTACATTGAATTTCGTTTTCTCTTATCGGAATATGTGTAAGTGTTATCAAAATTTATTTTTATAAGTTATTATAAAAATTAAATTATTTCATAAATATTATATGTTAATCTGTCCCAGAGTAGCCAACTCATCCGGAGAGAATCCATAAGTGAAGAACGGGCTGGTGCGTTCCTGGGGTATAAGTCCGAAGTCCTAATTGTTATATCGCGCCGTTTGCCGAGGACGTTAATTAATATTCTAACTCTTCCGATGGAAAGAGTTAGAATATTAACTAACGTACAGATAGGAAGGGTTAGAATATTAATTAACGTACACCTCACGTACACTTCAGTGTACATGAGGTGAATATCCGCCTTGTACAAGATAGAGGAAGAGCACAAGAATTATAAATATTTTCATCTCTTGCGAAACGGACACGACGGCAGCGAGGACGTTCAGAAAACAAAATGGGGCGCGGATGGGGATAACCCTTGTACAAGATAGACGAATACGAGAAGAAATAGAGAAATATTCGTCTCTTTTGAAGGAGAAACAAAATGGAGTGCAGAAGGCGGGGACGTTCAGAAATCGTCTGCGGAAGGGAATAGCCACGGAAGGGGTTATTTTCGAACTCTGAGTCCGCGTTCCTTCAGTTTCAAATTTTGTGCAGTCTTATCAGCCCGTTTTCCACGAACCACAAGTGCGACGCTATGCATGCTATAATCGCTGGGTCAAACCGCGCCGGGACGACTGGTGCTAAACCCCACGCAACTCAGCCGAAAGTTAGTAGGAGAGTGATGTCCTGCGTTGGGGTAGACGGTCTGATAAGTCTAGGGAAACGAATACTAAGGATGCGCCCTCCCTTTCTGTGGAGCGTAGGCGGTTTTCTGCCTACGGCTTACGAGTGCCGTTCTCATCCGAATATCTTACTTTGTGGGGAGAAAGGAGCGTCCCTGAGAACCGGAACGAAAGGCTCGTACTGCGGTGATGCTACAAGCTCACCTGATGCGCTAGGTAAGACAAGCCATTCTGCGCGATTTAGGGATGACGGCGGCGAGGGTGGGGCCGGGTCACGCCCCAGGATGAGTTGTAAACCCTATGCCAATGGCGGACGGGATAGTGACTCAACTGAGAACCGGTCGGGTAATGAACCCCCTGCTGTAACCGTCCATATGGACGGTGGTGGTTGGAGGCGGAAACTCGAAACTCTCGAACGGAACGAAAAATCCGGGAAATTTGAAAACATCTACTCCATATGCACGGACCCGAACTTCTTGATTGCAGCCTATGAACAGATTAAGTCCCACACGGGGAACATGACCCCGGAGGGGGGCGAGGAAAGGGAAAACCTCTTTCTTCGTCGAGTGCCTTCGCCCCTGGAAAGTCTAGATCGGGCGTGGTTCGAAAGAACCGCCGAATTACTTCGAAGCGAACAGTTTCGCTTCAAACCCGCACGTAGGATTATGATACCCACGCCTAACAAGCCCAGGGAATTCAGACCTTTCACTATTGGGAGCGACAATATTGTTCAGCAAGCCATGAAAATAGTCATGGAACATATATACGAACCTAGATTCCTCGACACCTCCCACGGGTTCCGTATCAGACGGACGGGGTATGGTTACGTGTTAATCGGTGCCAGTCGTTGAGCTCTTTGCCGCGAATGTCGCTCATGTACCTCATCGGGAGCAGGGACGTTGTGATACGCTCTCACTTTCGGCATCATAATTGCTCGACTTTGTACCTCATCGGGGGCAGATACGGTCTCGCACGCTCACTTAGGTGGTCTCGTAATGGCTCGCTACTGGCAGGAACGGCGAAGAGGACGACGAATCGAGCGAAGAAGAGCTGACAGAGGAGACAATAACGCCTTGTAAGCTTCATACCACGAGATGGAGAGGACTGACAAAGACCGTGCAGTTGTATTCATCGTCGATCGTTGTAATTGTAATCGATTATGAATCATTGTCACTTGTGTCTCGATTACGTGATTGGATTGGTCTTGTCGAAGAGGACGATTCATCTCATGGCACAAACGAGGTGACGAAATGGGCCGATCGACGTCAAGACGGACCGCCTGTTGCAAATTTCTTGCCAGCCTCGGAGGGGATGGAAACAAGACCAGCGTTGTCATCATTTCATTCAGCAATAACACCAAGTACCTAATGTACAGCGTGTTTCCGTGTAAAGATTCGAAGCAAAAGAAGCGGGGGCTCGGATGAGGTTTGACACAGCGAGCGATGCCGGGACCAGACGTAGTGACAATCGGAATGTCCTATCGAGGTAGGCCACCTGTCGCATGCCGCATCGCTACTTTTGCATGCCGGTTTTATGGTTCGATATGCTTCATGTTCATGGTGCTCAGCGTGGAACGGCAGCGCGATTTCTTGACAACCTAAGTATTACAAATCTGTCCGCCTTCCTTCTCTTCATTTCGTACGTTTTGAAAATATCCGACGAGCAGAAGCTGAAGACAGAAGGTCAAGAACCTGTAGAAGTTGTAGAAGCTGAATTCGAGGACGATCTTCTAGAATCGATACTTGCGACTCCGCCTCGTTCTTGTCTCGCATCTCAGTCTAGCCGTATAGACCATAGTATTGCTCCTTCATCCCCCCTTCAAAATGATTTGTTCCATCGTTTTGAAGCTGTCTGTAATCATGAATAGGTTTGTATACTTGACCGCTTTCGAAGACCACAAACTATAGCGCCACACCCTCTTTATTCTGGAACTTCCTTTCTTTTGTTGACAGTGAACGATATAAACTTCGAGCATATATCTACCTAGATTTTAACTTCTCTCCCATTCTCCTGGAATTTTTAATCTCATCCTTAGACTTCGTTTTGATTTCCATTTCCTTCTCTACAAAAAGTTGTTGTCTTTTGACAGTAATCAGACCGTTTCATTACGTGCAGTCTGAAGGGAGTTGGTTGTTGCTTCGTGACGCCAGATCTTGTCTTTTCTATTATACCAAGTTCTTGCAGTCTCCTGATGATCATCATCTTCTGAAGTCCACTGTGAGTGCAGTGTATCGTGTGCACTGTCTTTGTGTCAACGTCGACTCCATAGTATTCTCATTTCGTTGTAAGCACTTATCGGTTCCGAGGCATGCTACTTCGACGAGCAGCCAGAGCTAGATGTGGTGCTGTTCCGCAACCTGCAGGGGGCACGCGTAGGGTTTTTTTCCCAAAACTGCTTGAAATGTCTCTAACTGTTAATTGTATAGGGGGAGATCTGGATATGGACAACTGGCCACCTTTGTGTCGCTTTCTAGATAATGAATGTACGAGTGGCTTATTATCTGTCGAGAGGGGTGGAACCTTGCTGCATCTGCACATACAGAGAGTTATTTCACTTCACGCCACCAGCACTATACAGGTCAAACAACGCCTGCTCTGTGTATTGGGATGGAAGGGCACTGACATGCCGGTGGGTGGGGAGGTTCGCGTGAAACTGTTGACTAACAGGGGTCTCCACACTTTCGTTGGCATGGTGGGCTATTGCATGAAGGACAAAAGACAGCTACACCACCAGTCATCAATCCGCTGAAAAAGAGAGCACTTGGCATTCAATTTATCCATAACGATCATTCCTGTATTTACCTTTGTGTTTGTCAATCCTGCTCGTAAATTCCTTGGTTTTTTTATACAAATCCACATATCATTCATATTGTTTTTCCAATTCCGACCTGTCACATGCGAGAATCCGTGTCCAGATAGTTGAGCAACCATAACATTAAATGTTGTAGCTTTAAAAATGTAGTGATATTTGACTTTTGTTTTGTAGACCCGCATCGTGAATAGCTGCAGAATTATCAGCATCTTAGATATACTCTATGATTCATTCATAGTCATCCAAACTCAATCATTGATGCTCCTTTTTTGATTGATCTCTAGAGACATCAGCTTTCTATCCCATCTCGATCTCTTGAACGTCATCGACGCAACCTTCATTGTCCTTGAGCTCCATTGTCACATATCTACCTCAATATATTATGCGAGTGTTATGACTTATGATCGATTTTGAAAAGAGTTGACGAATAGTAAATGAGTGTATTGTTGTGCGAGGTGCGAAGGTTAGAAGTTTTTAAATCGAGTAACTTTGACATGTCCCCCTTATTTCTCGTTGTGTGCATGAAATGAACTTGACGGTGTTGTATCATGGACCAGCTTCTACTTGAAAGTCTGATTTCAAGGTTTCACATTTTCATCTCAAAGATGGTCATGGAGTGAAATAGCGATCTACTCTCAGATATCTATTTTCAAAGCACCAAATTGTAGAGCTCATTGTAAGGTTCTCATGGATATTTCATCTACTTCATTTGGATGCTTAATGACGAAGTTAACAGGTTTGAAAGATGAGAAAAATAAGCTAAGCCTTAGCTTGTCGGTGCTGATTGGGTATTTGCAGTTCCTAGAGTATAACAAGGACGTAAAAGAGCTACAAGAGATTCGTGAAAAGACGGATTGTGTTATGTGTATTGGACGTAACTGAAACATAAGATGGGAGGATTAGAGTGCTTCAGTTGTCTGCAAAGGAGAGTTGAACCGTTCAGACGGTTCCGAAGTCTAAACTTGTTGTCTTTGATCCATTGTGGTCAGAACATCGAGTTTTTAAAGAAATTGAAGACCATACGAAGTTCCATCAAGCAGTTTGAGAGATGTGAGACAAGTTGACTCATGTATAGACACTTACAACAAATTTTCTGCTCGTACAATGACCTAAGGACACTTTGTTCTTCGTGGTCGGAGGACCAAGCTCTTTGTTCCTGGTGCTTATGCGATAGGGAGTCTTCATCTATGCATAGGAGAAGATCGTACATGTATTGAATTGTTGTGTTAGATGTGACGAGAGAAATTGAGCCATAAGTGATCAATTTACTTCAATTTTTGCTTCATGTTTCTAAATTTCTGGTCATATTTCGCAAGAAGAACTCAAGACTCTGTTTGCTTTTTTGGATTCGAGGTAGTCAAAATCTATAAGAAAAGACTCATCTCTAATCAGATAGTCTGTTTTGTACAAAGATTGATACTTCTAGGAAGACACTCCAAGAAGAGAGAGCGAGTAGACAATGAAGTAAACAAGAATGAGATGAGAGAGGTTTCGTCTATCCATTATATATAATGGGGTGAGTACAAAGGAAACTCTAATGATGGGTTAGCACTCTAAATAATTGTATCTAACAACCCTAACTAGTCCGGTTGGTATCAACCGTCGATAAATTAGAGCTTGGGACTATATCAACACGTTTGGGCGGTGTGAGCGATTTTAGTCCAAATGGAGGAGGTTTTGGAGGTTCGGTCACATGTGACCAAAAATTGGACTTATCTTGACTGTTGGGGGTCAGATTTGGAGGTTCTTGGAGCCATTGGAGTCATGTGAGTAGACCCTTTTCATTTCAAAAGACCATTTGGAAAAAGGAGGAAGTTTTCAAATTGATCTTTTCCAATGCTTCACTACGGATTTGGTGCTTACTTTGGATTTTGCAAATTCTCCTTATATTGTTAGTTACGTGGACTGCACTCACAATCTTCATTTGGATGAGGGTGATCTGATCATCGAGCTAGTGATATAGTGAACGGTGACGGTAGTGCGGTTTTGGTTCTGACATTGAGTTACATTCCTTATATTGCTAGCTATGTGGATTATACTCACAACCCTCATTTAGACTATGGTGATCTCATCATCGAGCTAATGGTGTATTGAGCGGTAGTGTTGACACTACAACAGATTACGATTTTAGATGTTAATATATAATGGAATCGGGAGTTTATGTGACAAGATGTTGTTTTGGAGCTTTTTGTTAGCAAAGGAGTATTTTTCTTACTTCAGTTACACTTCAGCGATTCTTGTCCTAGATTTGAGTTTAGGGATTGGTTTAGGAACTCGGTGCAAACTATGGATTATGTTGGCTCATTTTTTGGTTTTCTGTTTCATAATGGAAGTGTACATAAAGTGAATTTGGTATCCGAAGGACTTGTTCTTGTGGTTGTATATCTCTTTCTCGTCTTTGTTCATGTACACGATATCTCCACAGCCAAATGTCCTGCGTATTCTTGGACATCCTTCACCTAACATATGATACGATAATCGGGTCCATACAAGCCTACTCGAGGTTGTTCATCAAAATGACCCGATACATACTTTTGGAAAATATTCTATTTTCTGATAGAGAATCTTTTTCTCGAGCTTTGACATCCTCTATTAGTAGAGCTCTCAAACCTCTCCAATAACAAAAACTAGAGAATCTAGATGAGAAGGTGTAAGTACAAAATGTTTGAACAACTTCGATTCGATGAAGTAAAAACTACCGAAACAAATAAGGAGTTCGATGAAAATAATCATGACCCAAACACAAACACTGATACATTTATTGTAAACTTTTTAGATCCAGAAATGATCTACGTCAATGAAAAGTATAAACTTATTGTGGCTCTTAGCGAGGGATATCACCCTTTGAGTTTATTCAAAGATGAATTTTGTGAGGAGACTAGTTTTCCTTGTTTGTTTTTTGGCAACAGAAGAAACAAACAAATCGTTTCGAAGATGTCGTATCACAAACTAGCTTCGTGGGGAATTATTATACAAAACTCATAAATTTGCTAGACATTTACCAAACATATTTTTCAGGATGTCCAAAATTTGCATCGAGAAAATTCTAAGCATTTCTTGGATTTGAGTGAGAAAAAGTAAACTACAAGGCTCTCCTTTGATGGCGAAACAAGTCAAGGATGACGATTTCAAACAACAACTTCTTATATCAGATCAAGCTTTTCCTTGTTTGTCCCAATTACGATTCACTCCAGACTATTACCAAGTCGTTAGGCGAAATCTATTCAATGATCCGACAATTAGGAAAATCTACATTTTTCATTACTTTAATTGTGAACAAAAAAAACTGAAAACCGTTGATGAACACCTTATTCAAATTGAATAAAATGGATAACCATATACTATTGCAGGACGATGAAGAAACCTTAAGTTCTTCACAGAAACAACAACTTCTTAGACAAGATCCTGTCACATGTGCACGATATTACGAACATAGAACACAATGTTTCCGTAAACTTATTCAACATAACCAATTAATTTTAAAAAATATATCTGATTTTTTTTTCGTAACTGAATTCCAAAGCATAGGCAGTCCACATGATCACAGACTACTGTGGATAAAAAATGCTCCTTTTTTTAAGATAGATCCTGATGAATCAATAACAATTTTCATAGACGAGTATATTCTACTAATCGTCACTTATTGAGCGAAGAGATGATCAAATGTCAAACTCATCCTCACACAAATACTTGCTATAAAAAAGATCTTCTTCTTCTTGTCGATTTTGATTTCCATGACATCCCATATCAAAAACAATAATGTTCTATCCTTTAACTAACGATGAACTCGATGATGAAACGAAGAGAGATATAAAACTTAAATCTATTAGAATTTTAAACCTCATTTCTTCTTTCAAAACTGGAATGGAGATGAACTTCGATCAGTATCTTCAACATTTAAAACTTACATATTAGCTTTAAGATATTTTTTATCTAAACCTTCCATATATCTAAAACGTCTTTCAAATGATATTTACATTAATTCCTTCCCAAAAAATGCTACTTCAATTTGGTAAGCAAACACAGATTGTCAATACGTGTTGGATCCACATGCTGCGGCAGAATATTATACATCATATCTAACAAAAGTAGATAATACGATAACGAATGAGATGAAAAAAATTAACAATACATATACTGAGGAAAATCAAAAAATAACCACACGAATAAAAAAGTTAGGCAATGCATTCTTAAATTCCAGACAAATTTCGGCTCAATTAGCCATATATACAATCTTTTCACCAAATAGAATTGTGAGGTCTTGCAAACACATAGCCCTTGCAATTCCATTGCATGCGTAGAGACTTGTTCTCATATATTTTGAGTCTGAAATAAAGATTCTCTTTTGCTCCAAGAATCCTTGAATCTTTATTTTAACATTCCTGTGTCGCTACTCAAAAGTTAGTTTTGAATGAATCATAACTTGTCAAGCTGGTGGATAGTTTTCAGTTGATTCTTTATTTAATAGATTCTAAGTTAGGAGGAAAGTGTAGTGACCAAAAGCATTTTCTGCATAATGGTTAAATTTCTTTGTCCTTTTATAACAAACCCGCAAAATAGGGTCTTCTAGGTCACTTGTACTTTTAAAACAAACCCGCAAAATAGGGTCTTCTGGGTCACCTGGAGCATTTGTAGTAATACTCCAGCTTTAAGCACGCTAGGCTTGGGAAAAATAAAACACATTTCAAGAACAGAAAAATTTAGAATTCTTTTTTATGTTTTTTAGTTTGATTCATCTTAAAAGTTGCTTTCGCAGTGAAGCTTTTTACTCGTACACGAATCACACCACCTCTTCTGTACCCCGTTGGTGTCAACCTCTTGGTCTTCTTGGGTCACCCATGAAGACCAAGAGGTCGTTCACCAGAGGGTGTCATTTCAGAATATATGTTAAAGATGATGTGCCATGAGAGCTGAAGCTCGGGTGAGCGTGATTAGATATCTGATACCCGAGTAGATATCTCGTACATCACCTGGACATCATCTATCATCCCTTCGTAGTTAGAGTTCGAAAATCGACCGAAGAACTTGCATGGTAACTTGAGTACCCCACCGAGGAAAATATGTCGTGCTGGTCCAACGGGTATTCTCGACCTCGACTAGATCCCCGGTAAAAGAATCTTTCATACATAAATGACACCTCGTACTGGATCGTTGGAAGAATTTAGCCGAGTGGACGGGGACTGAGGCAGTGTACAATTATCCACGATCGTAAGATTCGTAACATGTAAAGTGATGTTACCCGTGTTTCAGTGTCTAGGCTAGGGCAAAATGATCGCAGTGGACGGCTCTTTCGAGCACTTCTGCGCAATCCAGGTCGTCCGTTTGGTCCTCCAACCTCCCGATAGCACAAAGGAGAATCATGCAAGAGCTTGATGCAATGACAGTTGACGACGTATGTGAAACCCAGGTGCCAAACAATTCAAATGTCAAAGTGGAGGTGGAAGGCACTGCTGCGCTCTTCTGAATCGGTGCTACCGACCGAACAAGATAATCGGTGGATTTTCGAAGTTTTGGCGGGCCAGAAAACTTGAGGAAAGACCGAACCCAAACCGAGACAGATGTTGCGCGCTTCCTTCAGCTTACGATCTTTTCACTTACCTTCGTTTCCGCCTGTAAGGACTTGATCGTGAGCGTTGGGTTCACAGGCGAGCCACGACACACGAGAACCCCGTTGGATTTGACGGCTGTGAAGGTTTCGGCAGGAAGGAAGGCAGGGCGGTGAGTGGAGTTAGGGTTATGGGAGAGTACGAGGAGACGGGAAGTAGCAGGGAAGTACACACCGGTTCGAAAAAGAGGAGTGGAAGGGAAGGAAGGGAGGAAGGCGTGGGGCTGGCTTTGTGGGCCATAAGCTCGCCATGTTTAGTGTACTGTGTGTCAGAGAGAGAGGACGTTATGCTCGACCGACGTCCGCGGTTTGGTCTTCACAACGTCGCCGGATCGATAAAATTATCGTTGTCGGGTCGCCGCGAGGCGCTCAGAGACGGTCACTTTTGCATGAGATGGTGAGAGTCGTCAAGCGTTTGAGTTTTGTCAAGCTCACATTAGACTACGGGAGATTAAGTCAGCGGGTCGCGTATCCAGTTTGAAATTTCGCTTCCAGTTCAACGCCTAGTCTTCCGTAGTGATGGCCGTGACATCAGCAGCTTTTGCCCACAAGTATTTGGGAGCTGAAAGGCATGGCGCACCTTTGACGTATCCTGGATGGTTCGTGCCATCGTGGCCATTCGGGAGCGACCGATCAGCAGGTCGGCCCTCGATCCAACTGCCATTTTCCCGAGATCTGCCTGAGCAGTACTGGAAACCGAGCCTAAGCTAAGGCGCCTTTTGAGCCCGTCGGGATCTCGAGGTGTTGTGGTGACATACATTCCAGCATTGAATCAATGGGCACAACCTTCTCCTTTGCATGCAGATGCAGATAACAAGATTCCGGAACCTATGCAAGAGGTTCGCAACGGAAGCGCAAGCATCAGAATGATTGCTTGCCACGCCACCCACTTTTTCATGTCCACTTCGCAGTATCAATGTCGTGAACGGGAAGTTCGTTTTGCTTCTGCCTGGGACTAACCACAGAACGAATTACGTCTTGGCACTTTCGCTTTTTGATCATGAAGGCGAGTACCGTCATCCTGTGTATTACTTCGAGATCCCTGTTAGAGTAAGACAGAAACAATGTACGGAATCTTTCTCGTCCACAGTCTTGTGAGAGTCCCCATCATCAGCAGCCAACTGAAGGGTTCAGAAGGTTCATCGTCGTTCAGCCAACTGAAGGAGAAGAATACGTGAGAGAAGGCGTTTATCTTACACTGCATCAAATCCAGTTTCGATACTTAACGCATAGTGAGGGAATGTGTGAAGTAAACGCATAAACCAGCGTTTCAGTGGCAGGAACAATGCGGTAGAACACTTCATAGCAGAGTGCGAAACTGAGACCATGCTTTTCCAGCTCGTTCTGGAGACTTTAACAGCCTTGATTCGGTTGCACACTGATGCAAGCATGGAGACATTTTTGTATGCGTGGGGAGCACTAGTTAAACCTTCTCGAGTCACCTTGTAATCAGTATGTCATTGGGGATTATATATACATGTCGAAGATGTCCTCAGTGTCAGCTACTGACATTGTTAAAAGGAAACTCATCGGAGGGAGAAAAACTGGAGAGCACCTGCGATCGAGTTACTCCTTTTGGGCGACCCAGAAATATCATAAAGCAAGGGACAATGCCCAAACCTGGAAAGCAACGATACGCTCCATAACAGATCATGGTTCTACGATCTGTTTCATGCTAGCCTCGCATACGAAGGTTTCAGGAGCTGTTGTGACTCTGGAGTTGATTAAAGAATGATCCTACTTTCATGATCGAGTGGTCGTTAACGCTGTAGACAAACGAAACAGCGAAGGGATAAAATATATGTTAGAGCGAAAAGTGGGCTCACTGAGGAGGACAGACACTCTTGAATGCTCCTTTACAACGAGTCTTGCGGATGGAACGCAAGGAAACTGCACCTGAGCAACCGTCAGCTACTTTCGCTTGTGACGTATGAGGCTCGAGGACATATCGACTTTTCGCATTCGTATAACTGTCAAGTACCTTTTACCTCCTACAGGATCGGAAGTTGAAGAATGCATGCAACAAAATGTCAGCAAGTACATCATGATCAGGAGTAGCTGTTGCAACTAATGCGTGTGCATGCTCGAGCTATCCTTCCTCTCACGCGTTTCCCCTCCAGGGAGCCTGACTCATACGGTCTTCCAGGATGAACTCCATGCTGCCAAGACCAGACCCCGAGAGAGAGCCTCAGGTAATGTACATTGTTCACCTTGACGGATATTCATCTCACAAACTCACACCCGAGGAAGAAATCCAAGCCAGGTCCTCGAGCTCTTCCACAAAACGTGCAAGAACTGTCAATGGAGTATGGCTGTCACAAATCATCAGCTGTACTTGAACGTTGTCCGGAATCGACACACGCAGTCAGTACTGACGCCTCCACATCCACAATAATATGGTTCGTTGAGCATATATCAAGTCCCTTCTGTTTCTCATAGGCAACAGTGCAGTTCAGCTGGAACTGTTACCAAATAGCTATAGATATCGCACCAGACGACAGAACCTGGAGTATCCGCTGTGAGTTTTCCTGCAGGAACACTTACTATCTATTGCTCCAACGCAAATAGATAGTATGATCTCAAGAACCTGAATTTTACGGGGGGATGAATGTGCCCAGGGCCTAAGTTTAAATGTCGTCTAGATTATACACGAGGGCCTCCGAGCTTACAGGAAAGATGCATTCGTGGAGTGCTCTGGTTATCAGCTAGTTCAACACAGTTCTTATGCATCCGTTCATAAGAGCGGGCATACTCAGCTGCAAAAGGCAAACTGTTTTCTCTTCGAAAGGACTTGCAGCTTTCCTGTCAAACCCGAGACACCCGAAGTTGAACGATGACTTTCCTGGTTCCTGGCCAATGCCATCCCATCCATGCCATTAATTCCAGATGATAAAAGAGTAACTACAGAGAGCTCCAGTTCACATGAGGTCTTCTAGACACATTCTTCGTAGTGAAAGCGCCCCGAAAGTACTGAGATTGGCTTCAATCTGTCAATCCCCGGAACTAGCTAGCGTCCCCGCCCGCTAAGTACTTATCCCAGAAATGAGAGACAGACCACAATAGATAGTTCAGTTCACTGTCAGTATGAGATATACCATTCATTAAACCACGTTAAACTTTGACGTTTGCTGTGTTACGAGGACTGTTCCTAGAAGCCGCCGGAAAGAAACCTGAGGGAGCCTCATACAGCAATCTTTCATCCTTTGAAGACCAAGCTATTGTTTCAGTTTGAGAGCTTTTCAATGCAACGACTTTATCTGGCAAAACGAATACCTTCAGGCTACCGTCAATTCAGAACAAGCTAGGGACCAGTGATGCATGTTGAGAGAGATGCTGGAGTACCTTTCTGAGCTCTGCTGTACTCGGTATTCTGTAAGTTCATCTTATACAAACGAAGAACAATTACAAACTGCTGACAATGACTAACCATGCATATGAGAGTTTACGGAGACTCACCGATATCGCACAGACAAGGAAGACTGTGATGATAGCAGAATCAGCTGGTGGTTGGAAACGGAAACATGCACACAGCCAGGTTTAGTTTCACACTGAACATTGTGACATAAACCTGAACGCAAGTTTGAAGAGAAGTTGTAGGAAAACGCAGGAAGTTGTAAACTTTAATCTTAACATTGAGTATTGAACCAGTATGGAATCCGCAAAGCCTCCTACTGTGCATGTAGAAAGTAGAAGGTATTGCATGTAATCTTATCGCTTTCTCCTCTTCCGTCTGCTTAGTACAGAAAATGACGTTCTGCCTCCAAGTGATCAAACTCTCTACAACTCTTCGATGGGGTTTTCCGTCTAACACCGTCAATTTCCCATTTCACTTTCTAGCTACCAACGCTTAGTTCCAAGGTGGAACATAGTATTAGCTTACACAACATGGTGTGTATATTATTTCTGTACAAGCAGGTAATGTCTCGATGGCCGAAGTCTAATGTGCTACATCGTACAAAGCGGATCCATCTTTTGTTCTGATCTTCTAGGACTCAGAAGCAGCAACCTAGTGACATGTGTTTACAAAGGTGCCGAAGTCCACTTAAGAAGTGGCAGACTATATTATTTGCAAGAACAGCTCGCGAACCAAGGCACCCATTGCAAGCGGCCAAGGAGATGCTGGTTCGTTTACTTCCTCTTGCCTCGCTACGCTTAGTTGCTGGTTTCTGGGCTTGGCTGCCGACGTGGGGACACGGCTGGCTGAATGACTCTTGGTCGATAATGATCTCCAAAGCGTTGGCTTGCAAGAACATGGCAAACCCGATGGATCTGGTCGTGGTGAGAATCATAGTATAACAAGAAAAGCAGCAGCTGCATCCTTCGAATTCTGCCACTCAGTCTTGTAAACTTGGAACAGCAATGGACTCTACGGTATGACCAGAATCCAGCAGCAGGACTCACAACAGCCGGCCTCGTTCTTTCATCTCTGCAAGCCCTTGTTCATGCTGTTGCTTCATGCTATACCAGTAAGTACTAGCTGCTTGAGTACGCGGACCGTAGCGTAGTGGAAATAGATTCCTCGTGAAGTACAGGCGTATGCAGGGTACGTTCACCCTTGACATGTATGACCTTCCTCACCTCGGCCACCGGGAAAGAAACTCCATCAGACAGTACGTAGACGGAATCACAGACTCCAAAGATCAGATTCCCAGACCAGGTTGCCATCCTGGTCATCGAAGTAAGTCATCATCGTCGGGGGAAACGTCTGTTGTTGTTCTTCCATGACTGGGGAGGGTAGAAGCATCGCTTGAGCCATACTAGACAGCACACTCGGCATATCAAAAAGTAGGTCCTCGTCCAGGTATGGTTCGTCTGGTTCGTCCACCAGCAGAGTGGCTGAGGCACAGTTGTATGATACGGGGGCCGGGCCCTGGGCCTCATGATCAGCGGATGTGTTTAGGGAACCGATCATGAGAGAGGTTTCTATGTTACTGTATCTACTGAAGGACACGGGTTGTGAGCGGATGGGTTGGCACTGTGGCTGCTGTGGTTGCTTTTGTTGTTGTTGGTGTTGATGGTGGTGGTGGTGTTGAAGATGATGTCCTACGTTGCTGCAGCTGGAAACTGAGGAAACGGTAGCTCTGGTTTTGGTGCTGGACTTTTGAGAGTGAGGCAAGTTACGCATGTGAGAAATTGGTGAGATTGGTGAGGGTGGAGCCGTGGACCTGGACATGGAGCTGAGGTTTGGGGTACATGGAGCTGATCGACAGCAGTTGGTGCTGCACTTGCTGCTGTCGGGAGAAAGCTCAGCCATGGGGACCGGGAGGGAGAAAGCTGCTGCAGCCGCAGCGGCCTGGATCGCTTTAGGGGACATGACTGACGGTCGTGGAAGGGATGGTACGCTTTCGGGGAAGTTGAGAAGCGCCGCCGAACCACGAAGACTCAGTGCTGCAACATCGTACGCGCGAGCTGCCATCTCAGGAGTGGCAAAAGATCCGAGCCATATTCGTGACTTCTTTCTCGGTTCTCTGATCTCAGAAACCCACTTACCCCAGCTTCGTCTACGTACTCCTCTGTAAATAGGATGACGAGTATCCTCCTGAGGTTTTCTCCGAGCTCGCTTCCGGCTCTGAGCCGCCTTCGGAGTGTCATCTTCAACATCGCTGGCAATCTTCTGCAATTCGACTTCTGGGTCCACGGACTTTGTTCGATGTTGAGAATCATCGTCGTCTTTCAGAATGCGTGGACTCCACTCAAAGTTGCTCGCATAGGGAAAACCGGAAGCTCCATCGCTGAGGGGCGAGTTCTGATCAGATTCAGACGTGAGGCAAGAGAAGCTTCGGGATTGACGCGCAGGAGGCGATGGAGATGGTGAAGCCGAGAATGATAGTGGCAGGCACGGACGAGAACACGGCGAGAGGGGTGAGATAGGCGAGAGAGGAGCATGCGCAGTGTTGTTGTTGTAGTTGTTGTGTGACTGGTGGCTCAACGTTGTGGACGCCGTTGTGTTGCTGCAGCTGCTCGTGGACGGCGAGGAATTGCGAGCTGAAAGCAGGAATAGCAACGCAGCACTGCGGCGGACAGCCAGCGACGACGCCGCCTTCTCTACCATCGTGTCGTGGTGAACTTTGTGTGTTTCCCCCGATAGTAATAAGATCCCCTTCCCTCCGAATGGCACGATTGACTCTTTCTATACCTCCGTTCCCAACTGAACTACTAGCATTGCGGCTGAACTAGTCACTCCTTACGTTACTCAATCTTCTACTGATACTACTTACTCTTCGTCCCCCCCTCCCGTCCTTCCTATTCAAGGCAGACTTCCTCCTTCCAGTACTGGCTGGAATAGCTCTTGACACGAAACCCGTGGTTGCCAAAAGCCCCGTGATTTATACACAGAATTATTCTCAGAGAGACATAACCCGTTCGAATGGTCGCCAGCAAGGGGACACTCGGTCCTTGGCTTGATAGATAATAATAGTGTGTGTCCTTGACCTTGTGCTTTGTGGGGACGGGGAGCGGACTCGGAGCCGGTAGCTGCACCGAAGACAAGATACGAGCTTGACGAAAGTGAGGAACGGGTGGATGCCGTCCAGGAGACAAATGAAATGGTAGGTTTGGTAACCGGAGCCGGCGACTTATATAGAACATGAACCCTCCCTTCACAGTTCAGGGCCTTTACTTGACCAGAGTTAGAAACCCACGCGTGCATGAGCTTGGATCATGTTGGCACCGTCCACGGGAACAGTTCCTTGATACCCTTCTACTTACACGTGCATCCTCGATCTGCAACCAAATTCCATCAACGTGTGAATGCCGTCGGATGGACAAGAGTTTCGGGACGTATTAATGACAGATGCCCTTATTAGACGTACACGTTACCTACATGAAAGCAAATAATCTTAACCATCATCATGAGTTCTTACGTCATGCTTGCCTCAGCTCTGGGTAATCCCGTGGATTTCTACTCAGCTCATAGTATTTCCTGTATGTAAATCAAGGTATTCTTACGGCTGGGCACTTCACTTTCACTTGGACAGAGAGCGACACAGTCTGCTGTTAAAACTGACTCATTTTTAGTTGACCGATAGCTAAAGTTGATGTTTAGACTGTCTCCGCATGTAGCAAGCTTACCATTCCTCATGAGGAATACTACAATATTTGGCCTTTCCTTTTTGGTAAGTTCACTTTTCAGAGAAGAAACAGGGAATAAAAAGAGTTTCCTAAAGGTGTCTCTGTATTGCAAATCAAGCAACTTGAACTTCATCTAAGACTTTTCTCCTTGGCTTTACTAAGGTAATCTTTCGTACTACCCAATGGAGAGAATGGTTTCAAGGTGAAACCATTCTCTCCATTGGGTATTGTCTTTTTCTATTTGCTTTAAGGCCTCTTTTGCTGTGGGGCTTTCTGCAGCCCCTTCACAGCCTGAGAGGTGATTGTAATTGTTACTATGTAAATAACTGCAGTTGTTGTTATTTAAATTGGTAATCCGACAGGGAGAAGTGTTGTTTTCAAGTTGATGTTACACAAGCTGTTAACGCGTTGTAAATTTAATCGTTAATCAGTAGGTCTCTAATCACTTTTACTTTCGGTTCACTGATCTTTATGTTGTAGCCTTTTGTCAGCTCCATGGCTTAGCAGGTTAGCATCCGAAACCGTGATATGTTTGAGAGAACTTCATCTGTCTGGTACGTTATGTTTTCTGGTTAATTGCATCTTTTCAACTCAAGAGAAAAGAAAGGCAGTGAGTGCACGCCAGTTGTTACCGAATCATGATAACCAAGTAGAGAGTCAACCATGATGTACATACAGCATACTTCGGAAGTTTTTAGGAGGACCCTTGTCTAGAATAAAAAATAGACGATGAAGAAAAATCAGATATTCTAGGTTTGTCAAAAAGCCGAGTAGTAGTACGGATTGACAATGCAGGCTCGAAGCATGCAACCTTTACTATGTATAACGTGTGGACGGTAAGTCTAGGATACCCTTCCAGATATCTACATAGCTATGAAATATAATCTTGTTAGATTCAGATGGCATGCTGATCAATCAAAAACTCCATCCTACAATATTTATAGACTACGAATGTAACAGAATTTCATCTTTTGAATGTTCCAGGCACGCAAATACTCTAAAATGACTAAAGACAAGGAAAAACAGGACCAATAGTTTTGCCTGCCAAACTATCATATTAGTGTAGGCATTGTCTTTTGCTGATCTCCTACGGAATATGATGTGCTACTCGTGAAACTCCAGCTGGTCTCAAACTTCAAACTGGTTCTCTGTAGTTTCTTCCCACAAACCACCCTAGGCAGATGGTGGTCAAGCCTTGCTGCCGGAAGGGCTCAGTCAGTGAAAGAACCTTTGCTCCTAGAACGACAAAGGCTCCACGATGGAAATATGCCCAAAACGAAAGGAAACCTAACACTGTAAATCTTATCAGATCCAGCATTCTACGTTTTATGATATAAAAGTTGTTAGTATCTGTTAGATAGAATCAGCTTCCCTGACAGTTACGTAGTCGTTATCTACGGCATCAGTCAACTAATCAACGCGATGTCCTACAATAATTTCTAGCTTGGTCTATTCGGAAAGGTCTAACTCATCATTGACACCGTAGAACACTGCGAGCTTCGAAGAGAGGTACGTCAACGTTCATTTATAAGCTTGAATTCTGTCTGTACCTATACATGCGAATGAACATAAATGACAACGGAATGTGAAAATATATCAGTTGGTGACCATCTCTCTGGAATTCCGAGGTACCCGTATGATTTCGTCCTTCACTGACGCATCAACTGCTAATTCTATTCTAAACTGCAAGTGCAAGTGCACGAGTACAGATACAGGTCAAGTGATGTAAAAGAATCGCAACACGCGACCCAACGAATAGCAAACAGATGGAAAGACCCCATGAAAGAATGTAAACATTCTCTTGCATCATCGGTAGGCAAATGAACATGAGCCCAGAATGGATTTAGGGTTACTTACATCTTTGAACATTTTGTTTGACAGTCCTGAATGTTAGTCGATCCCGGATGAAACTGTCGAAGCCATAAAAGAGCTTCAAAACCAGTATAGACTTGAAAAGCCTCCAAACCTTCAAGACGCTCATGCAGTATTGTTCAGGGTTTCTAACGTACATGCATGCTCCTAAAGAGCAGAAAATTGCTTGATCACACCCCCAGTACGTTCCCTACGCTTGATCACACCCTTCTTAGAGTTTAGTCGCTTGATCACACCTCTGACTGGTTTCAGACAGCGAACCCGGTTACATGGTCAACTCAGTTAACATGTAAACCTTATTCCACTGTTCGAGATAATGGACGTGTCAGAAAAAAGTGAGAAGTGCAATGCATGAAGCACTTTTCGTTGTTGCAGGCCTGTAGTTCGATCCAGCTGGAGCTTACATGTAAATGTGACGTGGACAAGTTACCGGTTTCACAGCCTGACGCCAGTCAAGGGTGTGATCAAGCGACTAAACCGTAAGAGAGGTGCGCTTGAACCGTAAGAGAGGTGTGATCAAGCGCAGGGAACGTACTGTGGGTGTGATCAAGCAATTTTCTGCCTAAAGAGTGAAGGCTGATACGCGTATAAACTGAAGCAGTTACAAAGAACTTGGACATGTCGCCTTGTGAGGACAAGGCGGCCTGTACTTCATGAGCGGCTAGATATGTAGAGAAGCCACACTCGAGAAGTTGCGTTAGAAACGCATCGTAGAACACTAAACGCGGGCTCCACGCTTTTCGGTTTCGCTTTTCTAGAAGTGGACGGAAATGTTTATATTTAGCATTATCATCCTTCATTCTATTCTCTTTTTTATCATCCTTTTAAAAGTGTGATTAAGTTTTATTTCCCAATCTAGTTTGAGAACAGCACAATCTTGTCCGGTAACACGACTTGTGTATATGGTAGCGTCGCCGTTTACTTGTTACGTAGCAGGAAACATGTATTCAAACCTGATATAATTAAAGGGGACTAATCGTCTTCTCTTGCGAGAGTTTTTCTTTTCTTTTCTTCTTTGTGTTTATGTTAGAATTTCAAGCTGTTTATTGTAGGGTGTATTTTAAGTATTTTAGAGTGAATTTCATGGAGTAATTTTAGGCTGTAACTTAAGACTTAGTGTACAAGTTCTGTTTATGTTTATGTTTATTTTAGGGTGTAAGTAGAAATTTGATTACGGTTAAGGATTGCTAAGTAAGCCTACTCTCTGAGCATTATTAATCAGCTCTCATCCTTAAATGCCTTAAGAAAAGTCGATACTACTTGACTGACCCCAAAATCTAGAATAATACCTGCAATTTGACCATAGTCCCCGTTTAACCATTCTCGGTAGTTCATGATAAACTATGATTCTTAACTAAAGACATGATCGTTTGTAAACGGAGTGAAAAGAACGTTCAATTAGATATAATGAATATTCTAATTTGTGTAATAAGTATAAATGGATGCAAATTTTATGGGGATAGTAAGTAGTTGTTTCACTGGGTAAGATTTACTGTTTTAATTATTACCACATCCTTTTGTGTTGTTGAATAGTTACCTTGAATGTGGTACTATATGACAAAATTTAGGGGATTCCGGTATGTAGAAACAATCAAACTATACTCCTACAGCGAAGAGTGTAGGTGTGCAGTGATCATAATGATATATGTTTTAACCGTTGTTTTCTTAGGTTCATAGAGTATCTCGAGTGGCGTATTCTATAGAATGTATTACCTAATATTATTTCTTTATTTCTTATACTCTTTTTCCCCGAGCGGATGGCTGCGTTCAACAGTATTCCGTATATAAAGAGTCCGTGATACCGAGGATGATCTATTCCAACGATAAAATCTTACTGGTTACTTATACTCTCAACTGAATATCATTGTAAATTCAGGTCCATAATAAATAATCATGTTTTCATAGTTTTAATGACCTTAATCCACACTCCAATAACATAAGGATACATAGTATTTTAGACGGGATAACGTAACGAGACTCGAAAACAGGTTTTGAATAAAACCTAACCTTCTGGAATAGCGTCAGGGTTCGGCAGAGATACTCACTTAAAGAAGTCCTCAAAATAAAGGTTATTAAAGTCCCTGGGGTTATAAAGGGTTCCGCTGGAGATGCTTGGACAAAAATATCTCGATTATCTCTTTGACTGTCTGAGACAACTTAGACAAACCCTTAAAAAGGTGTTGCGCTTCCAGTGAAATTCGGGGGTTATGCATTTGAGATTTATCCAAATCTAAATTTTTCTCTATTTCTCTAATTTTCATCTAACATCATAAATATAATCAAAGAAAAAAATTTCTTATGAGAAACACACAAATCAAGGAACAACTATACATAATCTTCCAATAACAGTCTAAATTAGTTTAGATGTACAACAAATTATACTAGATGAATTTATAGTCGAAGTGTAGATATGCTACTGCTACGTTAAACCCTAGGTGTAAGTATCAAAGTGAAAAAAATATACTTTCTTTGTTTACTTTAGGTTAGGAAAAATACTGTTTCATTTCAAAGAATCACCAAAATTATTTTATTCCATGTATTCAGTGAATTTGGAGTGGTCCAACTCTCGTGGACATTTGAGCAGTGAAAAGTGGAAAATTAAGGTTGATGTTTTAGATAATTCAGAATTCAAGATAACACATTTGTGAAGTGAAGATTTGGATAATTCTTATTATTCTTTTGATGTTAAGGTGAGAGAGTTGGATTATTCAAGAAGACTAGTTGGTAAACTGGATATCAAGTTCTGGACGACAAACAAATATTATATATATTTAATAATGAGATCAAATATATTCAAGATCTAATTTTTAGATTATAAAAATCATATGAATTAATATTAACTTTTAAAAACTTTAATAATATATAAAATAATTCGAAAATTTGGATTAATATATTTTGGAGTAAAATATTTGAATATTATATTATGCAATATTACATAAGATTCTACATAACACAATAAACCATTTGAAATTATGCTTTATGTTTGAGAAAAATATTATAAATTGAGTCATCCATCCTTCATCTACGCGGTGCGAATTGAACTTTGACAAGATGTATTTCTTCACTTATTATGAGACGTCTCATAATAAAGATCAGACTTTCACGACATCTTTTTTTACAACTCTACAATAATCTTTATCGCAATGAAAACTTGTCATGAGAGACTAATTGATGGATTCATAGATGAGACACTTGAATATTTTCTTCTCTCTTTCTTTTTGTTTCTTCACCTCGAGATCAAATTTGCTTGACTTTTTCATCTTTAAAATGTATTATTTTGTTTCGATCATGTCTTAAGATGTAATGATTAATCTCAAGTTATGGTTTCTGTTCTAGTTTTATTTCACGTGATTATTCATGCATTGTGTTTTGTTTATATTTCACGTTAGTGTTAAATTTATTATGGAGAGGAAGAAGGAGAATTTACCTCTACGCATATTCCTATAGAGTTAGAACGCTGCAAGAGACTGTTGATCTTTGATCTGGAGGGCTTTCTCATCTTTTTTGCGAAGATGAACTCTATTTCTTATCATAGACGGTAGAGATAAAGAGATATGCAAAGGTCGCGTTATAGTAACTCTTTGATCATACTTGTGTCAACTGTTGATGCAATTGATATCAATATTCGACATCGCTGTTTGAAGTTCTTCACGAAGATACTTGGTGAATGAGATACTTCAAGTTGTGCTTTTTGCTGCTCTCTCTGATCTCAGCTCACGTTCGTATGGAATGAAACTTACTGTACTAGCACTGGATTGCTCATGCATAAAATGTTGAAGAAAATTCCAGTCCTGCTTAAAGATTTTACTCGCATTTGTTGAAAAATATTTGCAATACGATTTTTTCAATTGTATCTCGATTGCCAACGACTTTTACAAAAATTTTCTCAATCATCTTTCACTTCTATATTGCTCATGTTGTATGAGGTTCTCTCACGGATAATTTTCTCATGGATATCCTTTGGCTTTATTTAGAATCTTTAGCTTCAAATTAACGCGACAGGTTTTATTAAATTACATCAACCTTCTTGGTATTTCAAGACTAATTTATCTCCGTTATCAAAAAATGACCTTAGATTATATCGATAGTTCTTTAAACATGACTTTCGTCCTAAACAGAGAAACATCTCAAAACTGAAAAGATGCCAAAGGATTTGACAAAGGATTTGACATTTTACCATGTGTTCTAGACGTTAAAGATCTTGAACTTGATCAGTATTGGAAATACACCATCTGCATAGGATTTTTAGGCACTGAGGATGACTACAAAAATGCTTTAGAATATCTGACAAGAGTTCAACTTCGTAATTATCATTTCTGATTGAAAAAGTAGTTTTGTAGTGCTCGATGTACTATGTAAGAATTATACTCTTCAATGAATACTTTATTTCATCACAATCGTTGTGACTGCCTCCTTATGATTTGTATGCACATTTTTGTTCAATTCATTCAGTAATGGGTCGAATCATAAAATGATTTATGACAATATCATCTATGTTTAATTAATAAATAATAAGTGTTATTATAGATTATGTATTGTAAATTTCGCATTTCTTCTTTGGCATTTAATATATTATGTATTATATAAAATAGTTTATATTATTTATATATAATATCTCAGATTAATATTAACTTTATCCAGTATATATTTAATTGGGATTAAGTTATTTATAATATTATTGATTAAAATATTATAAATTATATAGAAATCGATGAGTTTCTGTGCGTTAAAAAGTTTTAGATATTTAGAATCTCATTTTTGGAAATTTAAGTTACATTTTGTACTCTTCACTTTTATAAACTGGAAGATTCAGTTTCTTTTAATACACAATTTGCGATTAACTTTTGGACTGTTCAACTTGTCAAGTTGGATGATGGATTGTCCAGATTTACTCAATACATGTATTTTAACACTTTTCAATGAATGTTGAATATGTAACTGTAAAATTAATAACTAATTGTAAAGCTTAAGGTTTGATTTAATCTGAATCTAAAAATTCATTTCTTGTGAGGAAGTTGAAGACTTATTTTTGAGTTTTTGTGTCCTCAAATAGTCCATCCGCAGAATGAAAACATCCAGTTTACAGGCATATAAAGAGATAACTGGGACTGGGGTTTGTTCAAAAGTCTCTGTGTATAGAAACGACAAAAGAATCCCATCTCTCCTTCCGTCTTTTGTCTTTTTCTTATTTCAACACAATCTACGGGTAGTTATGCAAATGCATAGCAACAATCTTAAAATCTCCCAAATAGGTGTTGAATCGCAACTAAAGTAGTTACTATCGTTTGGTTCTTTTCTTTGGCTCTGACTTCTGCCGTTGCTCAACTGGAGGCATGCAGTACTCGAAGATTCTTTTCCTTTGATGTAATTTTAGAAGGAAGAAAGGAACAAAGCACTACAATGCATGAATCGTCCAAGAGAAGATATACATGTTTGCTCGAACGTATGATTTATTACTATTTTCCAAAGAAGAAAAAGAAGAAGAAAGTACGATGTGACAGGAAACCTGTCTAAGGACTTCATGAAACCCGAGCCTATGAAGAAAAGAATGAAGATCTTTGTTCTTGCATGCCTCTGGCCTTTCATTACGATATTGAAGTGATGATGGCTTTTTCTAAA
This sequence comes from Asterella californica, assembly GCA_036924285.1. Taxonomy (NCBI): domain Eukaryota; kingdom Viridiplantae; phylum Streptophyta; class Marchantiopsida; order Marchantiales; family Aytoniaceae; genus Asterella; species Asterella californica. Next base: position 25,109,123 of record JAYKYS010000006.1, on the reverse strand, counting down.
TGGAAGGAAGAGGCAGGAGCTTGAACTCCACACATAACATTTTACAGAATTACAAAGTCAAATTTGTGTTGGAGTAGTTGAATTGGACAGGGAGTTTTATATGGCAATACTTTTCCAGAACATAATATAGTTGAAACATGCAAAACTTTCTCTCCGGAATTCACCTAAGAAAATTAAATTTTGTTTGATAAGAAGGAGGTCCCATCTCATGCTTCTTTGTAGACAATCCACAAAAATGGTGAGAGATGTCTAGAGGAAGTTTATAATAGAGAGTGTCAAAGCTAGAATCTTTGGAAAATATTCTTGTCCAACATATAGATGTTACGATTTCAGCCAAGAGGATGCAGAAAACATCGTGACTTTTTTTTTATTGTTTTATCCGTTTTCGATCGTGAATTTCGACCAAAAGTAAATTTAGAACTCAAGGAATTTCCATTAATTTTCTGAAAAAGAAATATTTAAAATCAAAATAATTATATATATTCATAATATTATCATAAACGATCCACGGCTCTATACAAGATTTGTTTCTGGACCTTAGAGAATCTTATGTCTTGGCTTTGACATGTCTTAATGGGTGGTGGATAACCGATATCTACGAAAGCCATGCAAAAGAAGCGCATATGTTGTTGAAGACTTGAAGTTTGAAACTCTTGACGTATTTAATATGTCACCGTATCGGACGCCGAGTAGTACACACGAAACAAAGCAGTAAATATCCGCTATTTATAGATTCCCTCCACGTAAAGCGAACAGAATAATCCATCATTCATTTATATATCGTAATTGCAATTTTATTTCTTCCCCCCATTTAAAGCGAACAGAATAGAATCATCATTCGTTTGCATATCGTGAATGCTGGGAAAGGAAGGCCCGAGGAAGGAAGCAGCTGCCTTCGGTCATTCCTTCATAAAAGTCAGCAATCATGTTCGAATCTTGCCACAAAGTTGTCGCAGGATTCGATCCCTCCTCACAGTGACGAACGAACTGTCGTACATTCATATTTATCGTTTCATACAGAGAAAAGACATGCAGGCAGCTCTCGTGCTATGGAGGAACGAGAATAGCACGAAGAAAGTACTCATTCTTTTCTTCATAGGCTCGGGTTTCATGAAGTCCTTAGACAGGTTTCCTGTCACATCGTACTTTCTTCTTCTTTTTCTTCTTTGGAAAATAGTAATAAATCATACGTTCGAGCAAACATGTATATCTTCTCTTTGACGATTCTTGCAATGTAGTGCTTTCTTCCTTTCTTCCTTCTAAAATTACATCAAAGGAAAAGAATCTGCGAGTACTGCATGCCTCCAGTTGAGCAACGGCAGAAGTCAGAGCCAAAGAAAAGAACCAAATCGAAATCACGATAGTAACTACTTTTATTCATAAAGAGAAAGTAACCATCTTTATGTTCAAAAGTTGCACTCTCTAAACCAGGATTCCGACAAGATCTTCTATCCAGAAACGAAAAATGAGTGTTTAATATGTGGAAAGCGAAAAGGAACATCGATACCTTAATCGAAAAAGTGAAGCTGTGCATTTGGACCTCTCAACATTGTAGAAAGCATTCTCCGAATCACATGCTGTTCAGAAGCCTCGGAAACTACTTATAAGTGTGCCGTCATAAGTTTCTCCTATCACTGTGGAATGACAACAACACTCACATGGTTCACTTTTCCTTTGCCGAGAATTTATTCGGGGAATTTTATTGATATCACCCTTCGCTTGAGTTTCGAGAAAGTTCACGAAAGTCATTCTCATATAGTTACTTTTAAATTGACTGTTTAAACCACATAAATAGTATCATAGAATTTGGAATCTCATAGTCTTCCAAGGGCCATGATTACAGAAAAGGAGAATATAGTTGACATATGACTGGTCGTCACTACCAGTGACACTAGCCTCTTAACCTGCAGAAAGTGTGACGAACCGTGCCAAACTAGCTCAAGCATGATGTACATTAAGATCGAAAAGGTTTGCTGAACACTCTCTTGCAGAAAAACCTCCACAAAACTTAATAGTGGACGAGGAGAGAGATCTAGAGCTACGGTTCATCCGGTAATCATGTAACTGGTTGGTTTCTTTTCTCTGTTTGAGAGATTTTGTGGGCCATATATGAGTCTGAGCGGTATGTATCACCTTGTAACCTGGTGATGTTATCGAGCTGCCTCTGATGGCCACTTGGGAGAGAGATTCTGGACTTCTTGACAAAAGAAAAGGGATTGAAGAAAAAGAAGTTGGGTGTTCGTTTGCGTGTCTAAACCTAGACATAGTTGACACCATAGCTGCAGCGGTACCTACCTGCTAACTTTGATCACCACAGCCTACCTTTCAGTACTCCTTTAACAGTTCAGTGTCCATCTTCCTTTTATCTTCTGCAAAGAGCAATCACACCCTCAGTAATATCGGTTGCACTTAAAAGGTGCAAAGAATCATTTTAGATGTTTGAGAAAAATCCTATGTCGAGAAACTATATCAAATTACACTCTTTGGAGACCTTTGTGTTTAACGGGTCTCGCAGTGTACACACTCAATCAACTGAAGAGTCAAGTTCCATGAGAAATCACATAGAAGGTATTACAAAAGTTTTGGTACAAGCAACTCCACACAATAATACTACAACGAATCGGGGAAAAATATCACCTTGCATAGTATCGCTAAAAGGTCTATGTCAAAGAACGTTTTCCTTGCATTATGCTTGTTTTTTATTTAAATTTAATTTATTACCTAACATTTTCGTCCAGAAGAGTCAAGTGATACAGTAATAGATTAATTAAAGTAAATCTTTTCTTGAGTAGGCTGCCGCACTTGTACCCCCGAAGTGCACTTTTCTACGTTCAACTTATGGGTTTATCCTTGCACGTTCTATCCTTTAATATTTGTAAACAGATTGATTTTTTGTCATAACTTAGTCTATAATTTTCATATTTACACTTTGACTGATAACATAAAGAGAACAAAAGTTCCCGAAGTCTATCGAGCATGCTTATCACATGTAGAGTGTTCACTTTGTCTCGAGAATATCTTGGAAATTCTCGAGACGAAGAGCAAACATATCAGGCGAGACCCAACGAAAGAATGGTGGCAAGAATGTGTTACGTACGAGGCTGGCAAACCTGCCACTCAAGACATCAATTTAACTAGTGGAATATGCCTACTATTGGTGATAGAATCCGAACTTTAATATCTTACGAGAATAATAAAAGTGTGAACCATTCGCTAGAAACAAAACCCCACTTTAGAGGTTTAGAGTTTAGCCTCGATTTTCTCTTCACCTTCTGGGTGTAGGTTGTTTGGCCCTGTGGGTCCCTCTTTCCCATTCTTCGGCTTGATGGGTTTTTCTATCCGTTCGGTATCGGTTGCGTCGCTTCTCCTTTAGACTCTTAGAAATCCTACAGTCTAACCCGTGCTAGTCGACATCCGGAACATCAAATAAACAAGACGGTGATTTTCTGGAGCAACAAGCAAGGAACCAGGAAAAACGCTCATTATCGAGCTGCTTTGGTTTCGCCTTTGGAAGTCTATCCTGTTTTTGTTTTTCTTAATCAAGGTGACGGAACGCCGAGGAAGCCTATCCTGTGTGAGTGCCGGTACGACAGTCTTTGCGGGACTTGTGCAGAGTCCAGTAGGGTAAAAGAGCTTCATGTCAAAGATCTTCAGAAATTTACTTGACCCACCCCTAATAAATTTGTCCTACTTGACACCCTTCTTTTTAACTTTGCGTAACTTTGCCCATCCTTTTTAACTTTGCATTATTTTTTACTTTCTACAGCAAGTTCAGTAAGTCAAAATTCCACGTTACCAATCTGTGAAAAGTATATTCAACCATATATCTACACAAAAAGTTTAATTTAAAATCTCTTTACAACATATGATCAATTCATATTGTCTTAAGATAATATTTTTACATAACGGAATTTGCTAAACCTCCTATTATCTGTAAAGGGTGGGGTCAAGTAACGCAAAGTTAAGAGTGAAATAAAGTCCAACAAGCGGATTACGGGTGCTGTTAGTAAATTTCTGCAAAGATCTTTCTTACCTTTGAAAGAGCTCGAGCAAGCAGATGACTGTAGGGCCCAACAGTCCGTCCGTGGGCTTCTACTTTTGGAGGACTTCGTTAGGGTACTCCTTCCGCAAGATTTTAGCTACCAGGTGTTGGGAGCTACCGCAAGAGAACATTTCGCTTCTGGAAATGATTGAACGTTTTTGAGCTAATGGCCTCTTCACATTTGTGTGATATTTCACAGGCACAGAAAGAAGCCAAATTTTACTTGAAAAGATAACTCGAATATAAAACAGCATGTAGTGTAAGTGGAGCCAAAGCCTCATACGAAGATACAGTAAAGTTGCAGTAGCGACCAATGCTTGCTACATTGCTCCTTGGATTTTCTCGGACTATATTTCATTAGACCATATAGCCCCTGAAACGCTATACAACTACTTTCAGATGGCATATCTTTTAATATCACCTCCAGAATGTGGAGAATACAGCAACAAGAATCATTGCAAGCATTACAAAAAGCATTCAAAGAGTTGAGAGCCAGCACAAACGGCATCGTTTTATTTGGCCTAGTTATCGCTTTGAAAGTTTGTCTTCAAATTTCAAAGGTATATAGTTTTTAGCTTTCTGCGTTCTGCGTTCTTTACAGAGCCCTTGCACGAGAGCTCCAAGGTGTATGGGTGAGGTCTACTAGGTGAGTTGCTGAGACTCTGAGAGCAGAATCGTCCAGATCCGTGTAACAACTTTGTAAGCAAAAGGAGAATATGGCAGGAAAGATAGCGAAACCAGAGAATGCACTCTTTGGAACATAACACGAGAAAGAACCTTCGCAAATATGAAGAAAAATCTATATTGCATAAAAGGACTCCTCCATTGTGTGTCCTCTAGATTCGAAAGATATACGAGAAAGAAAGTTTGCTAAGTGTGGAAAGACCGTAAGTAAGATTCATGAAGGTCCGAGTAGCCGAAGTGAAAAACGGCCCTCTTAATTCTGTCATACGATTTACGGGATCACATTTGACAGGCAGGAAATGTGCCTATTTCGGGCGCATCGTCAATCATCTACTATCAGAAGAAAGGTAAGTTTAGACGGGAGAGTGCTGCAATCACCGGACGTTTTGATCAGATCCGCATTCCAGATTCATAACCAGGTTCGCTTGTATCGGGACTACTGATACCTTTCTCTTACTTGGACTTTCACACTATTCCCTTGGATAGTAGAACGAGCTCACTATTGCCTTTTCTCCGTTGCACCGTCTTCTAACCCCTCTGAAGCTGCAGAGGGGTAACTCACTAGGTCTCAAACATCTAACAGTTGATATACAAATTTAGAACGTGTCTTATTGAACTGATATAACTGTCCAAACATTCATCTGTTGGACGCTTTTCGTGAAAAGGCGTCAGATATAACTGTAAGAACGAACAGAGCCTAGAATGAACGTGGCCTACATCTCCAAATCTTACAAAAGGTGTCTATGCGCCCAAAGTTTGACGGTGTTACGCCTTCAAACTTCCACAACGTTCAAATTCCCGCGTAGCCGACAGTTACCGACTATCCTATTCAAATCTACCGTCATCGACGATGATTGTATCTGGATCTAGAATGAGGAGCGTTTTGTACAAACGGTCGTAGTTTCAGTAAATCCAACGCTGAGATTGCAGAAGGGCTGGCTGCTTTGTCTCAAATGGCATGGCGCCGGCTGAAGTGTTTAAACTTTAGACCGAATGATGGTTAGTAAATTGGTTGGTTTCTATGTATTGACGCAAGGTGATTTTACGGTGCCGTGAATGAATCCAGACGTTGCATGGCGTTGCATGCTCTGCTCACTTGCTGTCCATTAGTAGACAGATCGGCTCTGCTCGAACTACTGTGGAACCAACTGAATCTCTGACAAGGTTGAACGTACCGTCTTGCGACCCACCGTGGCATGGTACCAAGATTCATCACTGCCAGAGCCTCGAGGCTCGAACATGTCAGCCATGCCTTGCAATTGTCACGCTGACGTCTGCCTTCATTCTGTTCATGGACAGGGTTCGGTACGAAGCACAGGGTACTGTATACTCTTTCCCCATCCGAAGTTCCTAACGTCACTCGCGAAAGGACCGTCTGCAGAATTTGACGTACGAGCGAATGATAGAGGTAGACGACAGATAGAACTTACAAGTGGTAGACGAGAGAGCTCTTGTGTAACCTGTGCTTTCTTGCAGCTTTGGGATGTCAGATTTCCATAAATACGCTAGTATTGTGTATGCGTGCTGGTGTAGGTGTGCAGAAGTGTGTTATCCGTAGCTGACGTTATGCTTACATCAAGGTCAGAGTATAGTTACTGTACTGTTACGAGTATAAACACATAAAGCAAGGCTCGTAATGTATTCATTAAGGAGCGTCGTGGAGAACGTCGGCGTGTATCAGATCCGAAGACTGTCACGAGGGTCGGCCTGTGACGGAGTGAAGTGAGGAGGGGAGCCTAGACTAGATCCTTCTCCAACCCTTCGTCACAGAGCATGCTTGGCCGGCCGGCCGACCGGCCGGTCACTCACGCAGCACGCACTGGTTCCAACTGTCGGTCATTTTGTTCGGTGAATAAGCTGGGGATGCAAGCGGAGTCTTAGCGGACGGCCTTGAATCAAAGCTGTCTCCTTCCGCCCATCCCCACTGCAGTCGTGTCCTGTCTGTGACTCAACAGAAGATGGATGAACTGAGTGCGTCACCAGGAACTACCGTAGTGGCCAACTGCGGCTGGTTGAAAGTCACCGCTGTGAGGAAACAAGGGTAGTTCCATTGTCGCCACACTGGGTCAGAACATGCTTAACGTCACGGTCCGGATGGATCATGGATAGGTCATGGATCTTGTTCCTGCCATATTACCCATAACGGTGGAATCCAAATAATTATGCATAATAATTGATGCTGAATATAACTTCCTCTCAATCGTGCTTTTTATGCTGTTTCACTATATTAATTAATTCAGTTCAAAATTTTGGAGATTAGCTCTGACGAGTTATCTCACCGAAACTGCACCTACTTGTCATGTTTTTATTCGCTGTCTAAACTTGATGATTTAAGTCTCAAAACGATTGGAATCTCGAGATCTACAAAGTGAGCTGTAGATGTCTCAAACTGAGATCTGATGGCTAAAATAATAAAAAAGCAATATATGATATGCACCACTTTCAAAATTCAAAGAAAAAATATATTTTTCTTTGAATTTTGGAAAGTTCTCTTAACCAATGGACTTTTGTTACAGTGAGTGAAAATCTTGTTACAATGACCAACTCTCCTAGAACAGAAACGAGTTTTCTCGAATTTAGTTTTTTAGGAGCATTTTCCGAAACTTATAATCAAAATTAGATTTTGTGGAAAAAAATTCAATTCTCACCAAGATACTAACTTGAGAACTATGTCTCTCCATGTTCAAACCTCAACCATATAAGCTATGACACTTTTGTTACAAGACTACATTGCTGATTATATACTGCTACTTGTGGTTTAAACCACAAGTCCATGTATAAAAGCTCCACGTCTCTACTCGACGTATCTTTTGTTATTGTAACGTTTTAGATTTCTAACGTCTAAATCGCATCATAGCAAGTTACCGACAGAACCTCTAGGATTTTCACAATGAAACGAGTGGGGTTGGTAGTTTTCACTATCCTGCGTCTTTGGTTCTCTGTGTGTACTCGATATGATGTCTGTTGTCTATGACGGCTGGTCACTGGTGAATCATTTTGGCTCCACATGTACTCACGAACAATGGCGGCAGATTGGACATTATCAGATTTTGCGTGAAGGTTGTTCGAGAAAACGTGAAGTTCTTGGCTGTGAAGATGTAGTGTACCGAACAAAGACAAGACAGAAAGAAAAAACCACGAGAACAAGCATGACAAGGTATATCAATTCTTACTTTATATACACTCCTGATTCTTCTTCTCTAAGAATGCAAAACAGATTCTTTTGCTAACAGAAAGAGCTGCACCAATATCACACGATTCAAACCCAAGTCCAAACAACGTCCATGTACAAGCCCTTAGCTAAAGCTAGCTACCACAAGTTGTACATAACCAACTAGATTTCTAACGAACTCAAAAGGATGAAAACCATAGCGAAGGAACCGGAAAAGATCTATATTGGAACTTCCTTCTTTCGTCAAACGGTCTTCAAATGTCGATAAGGCCTTCCTTCCTGACTCTGTTGGTCTCAAGAACTCTCAAATCCGACTCTCGACATCCGAGATATCGTCGATTTTTTGTCATAGATGATCGAACCTCCAAAAATCTCTTCCTACGGCTTAGAATCACGCACACCGCCCAAACGAATCGCTTGATTTGAGATCTGTCTTCTCTGGTAGGTAGGCCCAGCTACCCAGAACCCAACAAGACTCCAAACAAATTGTTTGGAGTCACGAAATCACACAAGAAATTTGATCGCAAGAAGCAAAAATAAAGCATAAATCAACTCCCTGCTGCTCAAAGTCGCTCACTACAGCCAAACCAACAATCCAATGATACGGTCTTCTCTTATGCATAGATGAAGATTCCTTGATCATATATGCACCAAGACCGAAGAGCTTGGCTCACTGATCGCGAAGAACAATCCAACCTCATGTTGCAGGCGATGAAAAACTGACATAAGCGCTTTCTTGTGAGCCAATTTCACCCAGAACTCCCAAATCGTCTGATGAAATTTCATATCGTCTTCAATTTCTTGAAGAGCTCGACGTTCTGATCCTGATGGATCTAAGGACAGCAAGTTTGGACTCCGGAACGATCCGGACCGTCCAACTCTCCTTCACAAATCACTGAAGCACTCCAAATCCTTTCCCTACGTCTCAACTTTTCCCAGGACACACTCCTTGATCTGCCTCTTCATGAACCATCTTAACCAGTGCGTAGCCTGCATTGATCCGAACCCAATGACACCTTGCGTGATTGCACTAGACCTCCAAATCTCCCGAACCGTCCGTCGACAAGTCGTAGATGCAAGCTAACCCCTTAAGCTGTCCCTTTACATCAGTTGCAGTAAGTGAAGTTTTTCACAGACAATGAACAAACAGACCCATTGCGTCCTTAGTATAGCACCAGTAACCACAAATACCATATCAGCAATAGTAAGCTAGGGCCTAGCTTGATTTTCTCATCGTCCGAGTCTCGTAACTTTACCACTAGGCGTCCAAATGAAGTACACAAAGTGCCCATAGAAAGTTGACAACGAGCTCTACCAATTGTGTAATGAAAATGAAGATCCAGAGTCGTGTAAAAAGCCCGTAAGCTAAGCCCTAACTTGATTTTCCTACTTTTTGAGTCTTGTAACTTCACCGCTATGCGTCCATATGAAGTAGATGAAATACCCATGAGAAGCTGACAATGAGTTCTACCAGTTGAGATAATGAAAGTCAAGATCGAAGTTGTGTAAAAAAGGTCATTTTTAATCCTATGAGCGTCTTTGGAGCGATAACGGTCAAAATTTGATCTTCAAGTAGGAGCCGATCCATGACACTACAACGTGTCTTGCTTTCACTTTGCAGTGAATCTTAAACAATGATGGCAAGTTTGGGGTGTCTTGCTTTTGCTATGCAATGGCTCGTGAATGATGGCAATAGAGCTAGAATGATCTGTTGAGAAATACATCCTCGTCTTGTTAGGTCTCAGCTACTACATTTCTCTGTGTTTCGTGAGATTTTTTGCGTCTATGTGCTCGCTTTTTTGGTCGGTTTGGGTGGGAGTATCTATCACCAGATTCTAATCTAGATTTGGAAGGACATTTTATCCACATGGTGTGGATGGCTTGGCGGTCCGATCATTTCTTGGCGGTATTGGTTTTGGAGAGATTAATTCAAGGAGGTTGCTTGTTGTCGCTAATGATAAGTCCGCGTCCGTCTTGTGGACTGTGACATCCACATTTTTGTTGCTTTTGTCATCATGGCTTCTAGGTATTTGGGATGCGAAATATATTATATTATGATTGACTTTGCTTTTGTACATGTCTAGGTTCAAACAGGAGACCCGTCCAACAAAATGCACTTTGTTTTCTCGTGTTATTGTGTTGATCTCTTTGCACACCATGGCAATAAGTCAGAGTGACTATTTTTTTCTGCCTTGCAGTTTGCCACTGTTCATTTGTAGTTTGAGGTCTCAAATACCTTCCACTGAGAACCATCCGGTCCATTCTTTCATCGCTGACTCATGGTTGTTCTTTCGGAGTTTACTACAAGTTTCCAAAGCATCAATGTTGGCACCTATTCATTTCACATGACCTCTCTTGCTCGGAGTTTAGTGCAAAGTCTCCGACAAGGATGTTGGCACCTAGTAGTTCATTGTGTCTCGTTCTAGTGAGTCAAAGTTTATTTTCCATTGGTGTCGTGGACCAACTCGTACATTAGAATCCAAATTTGATGTTTTGCATTATCGTTCCAAAGATATTCATAGAACTAAAAATCAGTTTTTTACACAACTTTTGGATCTTCATTTCATTGCACCAAGTGGTAGAGCTCATTGTTAGCTTCTCATGAACACTTCATTTATTTTAAATCGAGATTTAATGACAAAATTATGAAAATCAAGCTATATCCTAGCTTATCGATGTTGACGAGGTATTTGTGGTTCTTGTTATACTAAGGGTGCAAAGGGACTGCTTGATCATTATCTGAGAAAATCTCATGTATTATGAATAGATGTAAGATGACAGCTTAAGAGGTTAATTTGTATCTTTGATCTGTCGACAGATGTTTCAGAGGATTGGGAGGTCCAAAATGCATGCGCACAAGGTGTCATTGAGTTCAGATTTGTGCAGACAGTTTGTGAAGAGACGGATGACAGTCTGTGTTTTGGAAGAGATTGGGACTATGGAAGAGGATTGGGAGTGCTTCAGTGACATGAGAAGGAGAGTTGGACCGTTCTTACATTCCGAAGTCTAAACTTGATATCCTCTGATCCATCGAGATCAAAACATCGAGTTCTTTACGAAATTGAAGATGATACGAAGTTTCATCAGACGATTTGGGAGATGTGAGGAAAATTGGCTCGAAAAGAGATGCTAACAACAAAGTTTTGTTCACCTACGACCTAAAGTTGAGATGTTCTTCATGATCAGTGAGCCAAGTTCTTCGTTCTTGGTGCATGTGCGATCAGAGAATCTTTATATATGCATAGAGAAGATCGTACGTAGATCGTTGTGTTCTGTGTGGTGAGTGAAGTTGAGCCATAGGAGAACAGTTTATGTCAGTTTTCCTTCTTGCGACCAAATTTCTTGCGTGATTTTGCGAGAGGAACCCCAAACAACTTGTTTGGAGTCTCGTTGGGTTAAGGGTAGTTAAATCTATTTGCCAGAGAAGACGGATCTCATATCAAGCGATGCATTTTCTGAGTGTAGGTGGTTTTAAGTCTCAAAGAGGTGTTTTTAGAGGTTCGATCATCTATGAACTGAAATCGGTCATATCTTGATAGTCGAGAGTCAGATCTGGGAGTTCTTGGAGCCAACATAGTCAAGGTGGAAGACACTATCGATATATGAAGACCGTTTGGCAAAAAGAGAAAGTTCTCAGATAGGTCTCCTCTAATTTCTTCGCTATGATTTTCATCTTTTGGAGTCATTAGAGTCTAGTTGTTTATGTACGGCTTGTGGTAGCTAGTTTTGGCAGATGTTATGCTCGAGGACGTGTGAAAGTTCTCTTGATCTTCTACTAACAAGGACGGACTACCGAGACGTAAGCAAAACTACTCAGTCTTGAGCGTCTGCGAGAACTGTTCTCTGACTTCAGTGATGCTTGTGATGCGTTCGCTGCCTCAATGGAGATAGACGTTGACAAATTTTTTATGGCGGCTTGTTATAGTTTATCAGAAACTGAATCGAAGAGGAAACATTTTTAGGTATACCGACTTCTCTCTTATGCAGTTGGTTGGTTTGAACGCTTTTCTTGAGCTTTTGCAGTCCGCTGTCCAACGGACTTAAGAGGAATCAGAGAAGAGTACATATGCTACATCTCTTGATTTTGGTTACGTTTATGAGTTTTCTTTTCTTTTTTTGGCTTGGGACTCCTCCTCTCATGTTGAGAGGAGTGAACCTTCTCTGGGACGGCCAGCAAGATGGGTTCAATTTTCATAGAAGGTCATGTAGTTTAGAGTCTTGTAGACTAATGGAATTTACTTTCTGCTTGGAAGAACCTAGTCAGATCCTTCTAGCTTGTACATTTTATGGCTGAACCAGTTCTATACACCTCCTTTGGACTAAATAACACTAAAGAGTCTCCTCTGGTATAGACCTAATACGTCACATTATGAACACAATACATTTCAAGAAATGAAGGACCGGACTAACCTGTTTGCTAGAATACTTGACCTAAGTACACAGCTCGAGACCTAAGGTAATTTGCATTGTCTCAACCAACGTCCTTTAGGTTCACCTTCTATTGCAAAGTGACTTTTTTGCCAAAGTTCATAACAATGAGCGAAGAGTTCTCAGTCCCAAGTTATACCTCTCTGGAGTTTGAGTCCTTGTCTTATTACAGAGGGTTAACCTTGATATATACTATGTTTCGAAAATGTCTAAAATAAATTATCCATGTTGTGGCTCAAGAAGCAGCTACAAGGAAGTTTCGTTTATGAGTACATGCCACCGAAGCATAGCAAAAGATCATCTTTGGCCAAACTGAAACAACAACACCATGAGTTGTGGACAGTACAGACAAGCATTCTAGAAGTGTGACAAGCAATCTTTTCTCTTTTGCATGCCATACACTAGAACAATGAATGGCATATGGCAAACTTCAACAAAATGAGTACATGCCATAAGTATCACAGGATAGAGATTAGATAACTGCAAGTTAGGACAATTGTCCATGATTGTGGATTTATTCAAGATAAACAAAGTAGATAAGGCAAAATAGTCATTAGATCCTAAAGTAAATACTCCAGTACTCAAGTCAAAAGATAACCAACCATCGGTTGGTTAAGCCTCTGCTAAGTGAAGAAGAAAATATTTTTGACCCAATGATAATATGTAAACACTGTCTTCATTGCACAAAAGAAATCCAATCAAAATATTTACACATCAAAATTCAATCTGAGTAGATTGTGAAGTACCCTCCTACGCACACCCAAGTATCATTAGTGAGTTCATACCGGAACAAAAGTCTTGAAGAGTTAACCATCATGATAAATGATATAGCATTATATAATAATCTTACCACCTCAATTTTCCGCGTGCCAAATAACCGTTGTCGGAGCTCTACCTTCCACTTAGTTGTCCTCAGTGGTAATATGTGCATCGTTGTCACCGAACGGTGTGATGGATGTCGCATCATGATTATCTACTTAACTGATCGCACGGCAGTGAAACATGCCGAATCAGCAATCTATGCACGTTGACTTCAGTGGTCTTTGTAGTCAAATTTGGGTATAAAACGGTGGACCGAGAGTTCGTAAGATATTTCCTCTTAACGGATGATTCGTGAGGGTTTCTCGATGGTCTGCATGGAGGAGTGAAGAACTACAAGAGTGGTGATTAAGGACGGAGGTATGATACCAACTCCGGATCTTCTTTATCCAAATCCATTTCACATCAAGCTTCATTGCATCCACCGCGAACACTTTTGACATTGTATTTTGGTGACGAGTTCACGAGGAGGGTGATGGATTTACAGCTTCCAGTGATCTTCCGATTGTTACATACGAAGAGACTTGGGATCTGACGGTGTACATCTTGTTGTGACGAAGAATGGATCTCAACTATCCAGCCAGCGTTCTTTTCAACGTTTGGGTCGATATTCGAAGTCATTGCAGATCAAAGATCAATCGTAGAGCATGAATCGTGAGGAACTTTGGAGAAGTGTATTTCAATCGAATGATAACTTCACCGTTTTCTTCTGTCGTACTTTTCATTGTAGATCATTTTCAGGTTGTAATATTGACTCTATATTAGTCGTCGATTCATTTGTCTCATTCTAGTTATGCGCTTCTACGTATTTACATTTCGCAAAGAATCCTTCAACATGTATTAAGGATTTTATGATTTCTTCTAGTCTTATTGGTGTCTAGTATTTCCTTGGGTATTAGAAGTCGTTCTAGTGAAAAAAATTGATTGAGGAAAAGACAAACTAAAAACTCTTTTTCTCTTTGGACCAATGGTGTTCTAGTTGATCCTCGTGACATTTTCTATGGTTTTAGGAGCCTTCGGAAGACCATTTACTGGAAGAAAGATATGGTTGGAAACCTCTCGACCAAAGTTACAATCTGGACTGAAGAATCAAGTCATTTCATGGAGGATTGATGGCGCTATGATCGATTGAGTGGAGGGGGTAAAATTCATTCCACTACTACGTTTTTGGTTGTGAAGAGTTTTGAGGAGCTGTTAGTTGGGTTCGAGAGCTGACGATGAGCTGATCATTTTGATATCAATTTCATCTGAATATTTGATCATTTTGGATTTTGAACCGATCGATTGAAGTTGAATGGTGTAGACGTGATGAGACGGATATTGCAAACTGTGACAGTCATGGGAGATTGTCTACTTCTCTAGTTCTAGATCGAATTTCTGAGTGAAACTTTCTAGGATTAAGAGATGCTTATCAGTAAAATATCTGGAAAGTTTCATCTTGAATGCTCGTATATTTTGTTCGGGGTCTTGGATCAAGCTATCAACAAATTTGCTACGAAGAGAATTCATTATGCACGATCTCATGAGGTCCATCTTATTGCTAGTTGTTTGGACTAGAACGATAATATCACACATGAACCCATAAAGATCTTGTAACACCGATCACAACACACTACTGTTCACACCCTCGTCTCCTAAGCATTCCAGCAAGGTAAAGCATATATGCTTCAAGACAATACTCAGTTCAAAACATATCACCAATGATGACGGTACTTGGCAGCTCCAAGAACCCAAACAGCGACATTTGATCATTGTGACTCTTTGCTCCTTTGCCACATGGAGCTGAAATCAACCCCACATATTCATAATGACGACTTGTATGCTAGCATGGCAGTTTCAGCAGCAAACTCCTCCCCAATGCTCGAAAAGAACCAAAAGGTGACAATAGATATGACTGAAAATCTGAATCCACTAATAACCGAAGCTTCTCTGAACTTTGAGACCTCAGTTCTCTCAAATTGATCGACCAATGGTGATCAAAATTCACATGAATTTGTATTGGACCTTCACTCTTACCTTGAATAATGTTCTGATCGAAATCTCAATCCAACTCTCAAATATGGATCAAAGCTTAATCTGTGCTAACTTAAGAGTAGAGTTAAATGTCTCTGACATATAGTTCTCTCGTGCTCGACTGTAGAATCTCATTTTAACGGATGTAATGTTATTAGTCAAGAACTGCACCATAGTCAATGTGTGAATGAGTTTGCGAGTTTCAATGTGTGAGCAACACCTAATCCATTCAACATGAAGAGTGGTCAATCCAAATGAAAGTTGGAGATTAGAAACTTACCTCTTTGATAGTACTGGTCTGAGACTGATCTATTTAGATCAAGGACTAAGCAACAAGGTCGATTTCCTTGTAGGTCTGTACACAGTATGTGATCTCCCTTCCAATGATTTGCAGCATTGTGAATATTCATGACCAATACCGATGTATCATCTTCAGCTTGCGGATGACTTCCATCAGGTCCAACCATCCTCCTCGCGTTCAACTTACAACATGTGTATATCCATCCTTTCAACTTGTCAGCTACGTCATGTGTCTAGGTATCATTATACATGAACAGTCTAGATGCAATGGTCTCCATCTACCAACCGTCGCATGTCCGTCACTCGCTGTACCAATACAAGCTTGTTCTCTTGTATAGAGACCTCCTGATCTCTGAGCCATGACATCAAATGTCTCTTGGTGAGGAGCTCAAGGTCTGCTCTAACCTCTGCTTCCTCCATGCTAGCCGGTACCCTCTTCTTGTTCTGGACCTCCACCAAAAACTTCTTGATGACATTCTTACACTTGTGCCAAAGATCTTTTTGGCTCACAATCGAGTGACATGTCAATATGACATCAACCGAAGACTTGTCATCATGTACGACTTTGTCTAACACGATCTCACGAGCTATGAGTCGTTGTATCCTTAACTCAAATGCGCAATCCTCGACTAGTAATTCAATGACTCGACCGTCACGTATCAAGATGAATGCACATGTTCCATTTTAATCATTCCTAGTCAATTTGTATCTCAAATCGACATACACCACGAAGTTGCATACATTACAAGAAATATTAGTCATCTACGTTGTCGTTTGTATTGAAACTTTATCAAGTTTGGTTGAGCGGTCTTATAGCATCTTTCGGTTGCACTAGATAGAGTTGTGGTGGTTGGACTGATGGGTAGCTAGTGATGCTAGGAAGCTATTAAGTCATGCTTCAAGTAATATAGAGTTACTTTTAGTTAAATAGTACAGACTTGAGTATTTCAAATAGAGCACAAAAGTATTTGTTTGTAACACAATTTTCTACAACTTATACATATCCTTTGGATCATAGTAAAATTTAACCTTGAGTCGAGGGGGTACAAGATCACTTGTGCTAGAAGAGTAGATAGAGAAACATCAAGATTAAGAGCCAACCTGTTTGGACCACATATCTCTAGACACCATATACTGAGTGTATTCCTTGATAGAAAATACGTTATATGACAATGTGTCAAAGAATGACTACATAGGAAGGAGAAGACACAATCCATACAGCATGGTTTCCAAATGAATAATACTAACCTTCAAGTCTAGAAAGTGCGTTTGAAGCACAACCATCTGCACCGCGTCCTTTTTCATGGACCGTTCCGGAGTCCAAACTTGTTGTCCTTAGATCCATCGGGATCAGAACACCGAGTTCTACAGGAAATTGAAGACGATACCAAGTTTCATTGGGCGGTTTAGGAGTTCTGAGTGAAATTGGCTCGCAGAGAAACGCTTGCGTCAAGTTTTTCATCGCTTGCGACCTAAAATTGGGTTGTTCTTCACGATCGGTGTGCCAAGCTTTTCGTTCTTGGTGCCTACACGATCAGGGAGTCTTCATCTACTCATAGGAGAAGATCGTGTTTGTGGATTGGATTGTTGGTTTGGGTGTGGTGAGCAAGTTTAAGTCGTAGGGAGTCAATTTATGTCAGTTTTTTACAACCTGCGACCAAATTTCTCGTGTGGTTTTGCAAGGGAACTCCAAACGACTTGTTTGGAGTCTTGTTGGGTTCAAGGTAGCTAGATCTACCTACCAAAGAAGACGGATATTAGTTTAGACGATCCGTTTGTGCGGTGTGTGCGGTTTTAAGCCACAGGGAGTACTTTTTGAAGGTTTGATCACCTGCGACCGAAAATCGACGATATCTCGGCTGTCGGGAGTCGGATCTGAAGGTTTCTTGGGTTAACGAAGTCAGCGGAGGAGACCCTATCGACCTCTGAAGTCCGTTCGGCGAAAGGAGGAACTTCTCAGATAGGCCTTCTTCGATTTCTTCGCTACAGGTTTTGCTCTTTTGAGTTCGTTAGAGTTCTGGTTGGCTATATACAGCTTGTGGTAGCTAGCTTTAGCTAAGAACTTGTACATGGATGTGGTTTGGACTTGAGTTTGGATCGCGTGATACTGATGTGGCTTTGTTTGTTAGCAAAGAGAAGTTTCTCTTGCTTTGAGCTACGCTTCGGTGGTTTTGGGTCAGGGTTGTGATTCAAGGGTTGTTTTTAAGAGCTTTGAAGCAGGTTATAGAACGCTCTGGTCTGTTTTTCAGTTCTGTGCTCTTAGGAGAAAGAACAGGCAGTGTACATACATTTGGAGTTGGTATATATCGCAGCATTCATTTTCGTGATTGTTTTTCTTTGTCTTGTCTTTGTTTTAGCACACATCATCTCCACAGCCAGGAACCTCACGTTTTCTTGGACATCCTTCACGCAATATTCGACACGATAACGGCATCTATCGTTCTTATGCTATCGTGATCCTAAAAGATAAATGTTTGCATTACTTCCTACATAGAATCTACTCGAACAAATCATAGAGATCGATCACCATGACACAATAAACCCATCTCATGGAAACAAACAAGCATAAAATGGTGCATAAAACAACACAAAGTCAAAAAACGGTACTTGACACTCAACATTGTCAACGCCAAGAGCTCGCAGTATGTCCCGATCTGTATCAAAATCACCATCATTTGTCACCAAAACATCTTCCTCCAAACCACCTCCCTCTAGAATTACATCTTGCTTTCTCAATCTGACCTCGGCTTCTCTTGCCATCTGATCTATGCGAGAAATGGTTGTGGAAAATAAAATATGGAACACCGCAGTGTGATCCGCACCTTGATACAAAAGCTGCATAGTCTTCACATAATGCAACAATAACGACTCCAGCACACTCACTTTTCCTCTCGAGACCTCCAAACATCTTCTAGACAAGTGTAGATCTCCAAGCCGTCGAGGATGAATCCTAGATGATTGAGGAGAATCAGTTTCTATAGAGATGGGATGTGACAAGACATCTACAAAGGTTCAAAAGATCCCAAATAAAATATAGTAGAAGTGGCGATAGGTATAGTCTGCGAGCACGTTTCGCCTGCAACCCATTATTCCATTCCTTTCTTCATTTCATTGCTACCTTCCACACACCACGGTTGGCTCCATTTTGCAAATGCATCTCTGGCACTGGCCTTTCACCTCCTCTTCATCCTTCTTCGGCCCGTCCGTGGTCTCTTTCCGTCGTACACTCGCCCCCTCCCAGGCCATTTATCGGCTAAACAAAGTGTGGAAACACGTCTGGTCAGCTACTCACTGGTGCCACATTTTCTCTCAGCTGTATGCAGGGTGGCTGCATCAAAGAGATAGTCTGTTCCTTTGGCAGGTGCTACAACACGGTTTATATACGGGCGTCATGGCTGCTAAAGTTGCCTCTATCTCTGGAGCCTGTATGTTCTGTTGCTGCCCGACTGAAGACATTTGACACGCTCTCTTCACTTGTACCAAATGGTGGAAATTATAGGAAGATCTTCAGCGTTTCTTTCCCAGTCTTGCTTCCCTTTTTCACTCACGCACCACCTTCCCCACAGTTCTTCGTGACTTATGTAGCTCCTCACCTCAGCATTTGACTATACTCTGGGTTCTAGTTCAGGCGAAGAGGCTCTGCTGGTGATACCCTTGTGCTCTCGTTTTTTGACAAATAATTTTGACTGTCCCCTGGCATCCCTCTGTGCGGCTCGCCGTCCAGAAACTGCAGTCTCACATCAACTGCACCCGATCGACCCGGCGACTCCAACGACCGCTGCAACGAGCGCACACTTTGCTCTCTCCACGTCTATATTATGAGCATTCTATTACGTCCACAGCATTACTTAGTGTCTTCACATGATGTCATTTCGTATGCAGTCAAACTAGAAAGTATCCAACACGGCTACCTAGGCTTCTTACCTGGATCCTTCACTATACTTCCTCCTGTAGGCAGTTAATCATGTTATTCTCATCTTTTTCAATAAATTTTAATTGCGTCCCGCAGCTTTTCTTTCAAAATAAAAAATATAGTAGAAATGGTCAAACTTTTAACTGCTTTCTCATATAATTCTAATATTCATTTACGAAGTAAAAACTTTAATCCCAAAAACGGATCGAAGTTTGACAAGCCCCATTGTTCTCTCTTTCGCGTCCCTCAAAAAGCGCACGATGTTCATCGTACTATCCACTCGATCTTGCCCTTGCGCCATTGCTTTCCTTTACTAGATAGCGATTCCTTGATCAGGCCATTACTGTTGCCACGTCAACAGTAAGTTCTCATCCGTCCAAAACTGGAATTTCTTTTACACCAGCGGGAGTGTTTTTCTCACACCAAGTTCATTTTAGGGAAAAGGAATTGCTTTACTACCTGCTCCACGTGAACGTATGAACTCATTGTAACAGTTTGGAGCAGTGCTCGATCAGATCCATTCAAGGTTCGGAAGGAATTCCAGTCTGAAATTACGACAGGAACTTCGGGGATGAAATTTTGATATCGTCTATGCTTATTTTGGTAGTTTCAATTTATTAGAAAACAATATATAAAATATTTAACTACAATAAAAGAGTTTAAATTTTAAAAATCATAAATATCAGTTTCTGCTTGTAGTTTCGATAAACCCTGGATTTGTTATTCAAAAACGGTATAAATTCGCTCAGACAGTTTTAAATAATTTTGATTAAATTTTATAAATTCGAGAAACGATCAACAAGTGAGAACAGTAAATGTGACTTAGAGTTAACTCTATTCCTGTTAATTGACCTTGTGCGACTCTGCATAAATCCTGATCGTCCGATGAAGTGGTAAATCACGATATATTACTATTACACTGCACGGCAGTGTAATTAATATGAGTAGAGTTAACGTGTTGCTAAATGTGGGATTACCCCACGCAATGGTCTTGAAGGAAGCGCCATCAGTAAGAGCCTGATCAAGGAAAAAGAATCAATGGCTGATCAAGTCACAAGTTCCCAGCGTACATGTCAACCGTAAAGTCGTGATCATCATGTTCCCTTGTTCGTGTCGTACATAAAGTCTCCTGGTCATGAAAACTATAACCGAGTGGAGCCCAACATGGTAGAACAGAAACTTTACAGTATGCATATCCTAATGGTTGCTGCTCGGGACTCGGGAGTATGAGAATTAGTAACATAACAATGATGGGATATAATGACTGAGAAGACCTTTTTCTTTTTCCGTTTATGTACTAAACACGTGGAAACGTTCCACGTTTCCTTGATATAACTGTTTCTCGTTTCAAACCCTAAAACTGCATAATTTGTGAACCTTTTCTACTAGAGAGTTTAATCTTAGTTGGATATGATACTGTAGAGACGTTATAGGTATTTGTCATAACGTTGCCATGTTACTGGCATAGTTTATCATTATCTTTATAATAAATTAAGGATAAACTTTAATAAAGGAAAATATACAGAGACTCACTGGGTATTTGTCATAACGTTCTCTATCCAAATAATATGCTGACATGTTATTGGGACAGTTTATCTTATGTTTATAACGAATTAAAAATAAATTTTAGCACAGGAGAGTATACAAGAAACTGTCCGAGTATTTGTTAGAACGTTGTCTATCTCAATAATATGCTGACATGTTATTGGGATAGTTTACAAAAATTAAAGATAAACTTTAACGAATGTAGATTTTAATCTCAGAAGCATAATATTTAAATGATTTTTCTTCATTCCGATGTAGGTAATAAATACAACGATCATGAGAAGAACAAGTAGGCAACGGCTCCAAACTCTAATGGAAAAGATTTAATTACTTTTGATTTATTTCTAAACTTCTTTTACTGTGGGGCTTTGTGCAACCGTGTGTGCTGACCCACGCGGATGGGGCTGCGAACAAGCTACTGCTTGCTGTAATGGGAAAAGGTAGAAGTGATCACAAAAGGTCATGGAAGTTCAAGAAAGTTTCTAAAGAGTTGAGCCAAGAATGTACAAGCATGCTTCCTGAGCTTCGAGCTTAGGGAAAGAAGAGAATAACTACTGTAGAGAATGGAGATCGACTGTGGTCAAGTCGAGAGACTAGGTTCTGTAACTGGCTCGGACACACAAAGTTCCCTTCAATAAAATGATGTTATCTGATACCATGTTTGCTTTGTGTTCTCAGCAAATATGAAAGTGTTATTATAACACTAATATATTATCATATTGTTTTTCTATTTTAGAATCTTTTTGAATTTGAACTTGGTGATTCGATATTTTCTGCCAGTAACGCGTCGTGATTATACACCACGTTACTGAAGGAAAACCGGAGAATGATACCGTATGTGTATAATAACGTTAATGAAAGAAAATGTGACTAGAATATATACGATGAGGATAGACACTATGGAAAACTTCACCCTCGTGTTTTGAGCCATTAGTAACACAAAGTGCTTCGAACTTGGCTTTGAAGGGTATCGAACTTGGAGAGAGTCTATGCAATTTTGATTTTTCTAATTTTGTACATGCTGTCTTTGTTGGAGTTTGCATTTGATATCTTAAGACGTGATTTACGAATCTTCTCTTTGTTTAAATCGTTAAGAGCAATCCTTTTTATAGACTCATGTTGATAATGGTTCATTAGCAACGTCTTGCTTGCTTTGCGAACAAACAAAAAAGGTCAGTCTAGAATGCGTTGGGTGAGAGGAGCCTGTAGCCCGGGCGCCGTGGGGTTGAGTCCCCCCGGCGGGGGGACTCATGCTGTGCAAGGGCAGCAGCATACGGCTGCAGAAAGCCCCACAGCGAAAAGAGGCCTAAAAAAAAACCAAACAAAAAAAGAGCTTTTTATTATGACAAGATAAGAAGACAATGTATTCAGAATTATACAGATCTGTATTATATATTATACATTCCGTTTCTGCCAAGTGTGCTTTTAGAATGTACGATAGTGAATGTAACGACGTATCCTCTTGAGAAATAGGACTATATCGAGGTTGCCTGTGTAACGTTCGACCGCAGATCTCGGAACAGATTCCTTAATCTCTAACCAATGAACTGCCGAACGTGAACCTCCCTAGAGACCTGTATACTTTATTTGTGTCTCCAGATCCAGTTCGTTAAACTATCCACTAATGAGCACCGAGGATTTGATAACTGTTGAACGGGTTTCGAATAACCAACTAGTCTTTTGTAGGTCTCTGGTCAATCTTAGGTTGCTAAATACAGGTGGAACTATTCTAGACCTGGGTTGCATAAAATTTGGGCAGCGCTTCCGCTACTGGTGATCAAGTCGGAACGCCAGGACCCACAAGGAGCAACCGCCAAGACTAGGAGACCTAGTAGATGCTAGGAAGTAGGAAGGCAAAGCAATTACACTGAAATGAAGTCAACACGACACCAGATGCGCCCAACTCAGTTTTAGCACACAACTCAAGCCTACTTATCAGAATGGAGGAATTCACGGGCTCATATACATTACATGGCATTACTTGCTGACAAGGTCACGCAGCGCTCTTGGACCGGCAATCCTTCACTACTCAGCAACTCTGCTGTGACTAAGACTTCGCCAGAGAACCTACTTTCACTCTGAACGCCCTGATTTCTGTTACTCAACAGATCAGACCCCAAGTCAGCGATCTAATCAACACCCCAAGTCTGCTCTCAAGGTCCCTCTTCAAATCTGCTCTCCAAGGAGCTTGATGTGCATCAGTTCTAGCTCCTGATTTCTGACCTCAAAGGCAATGTACACTACACTGAAAAATACAGTCTCCTCCTTCATCACCAAGAGTGCTCTCTCCAAAACTGAAAAACTGAGAATGGCCTCCTTTAGGGTTCACGACACTCTTTTATCTAGTCTCTTGAGCCTGCCTTGTGCCATGCAGCTGCCACTTTTGATTAATCACTGCCCGAATGCCATCTGGTTTGGGAAAAAAGAAAAAGGTGTTACAATCGCCCCAACCAGCAAAACGCAGTTCTTCCACTGAACTGCGGTATCTACAATACCACATTAGAAACAACACTTCCTCAAATCCAGAGGAACAGTACCCCATCCAGGGTAAGATTAAGCCCTTTCTCAAGGCTATGCTCCATTACCGAGCATCCGTTGAAGCTTTCGGGTGAGACAGAACCCTAGCTTCCAGGTGGTGAACTCGTCAGTTTCTTTTTTATCCACCTCCTTACTATGATACACACATAGTAGCGTCAGCCTAAACCTGATTGACATCCGACAGTCATAAGCAGTCAGCAGACCACAACTCCACCTTTAGACGAGCAGATTGGCCAGATCTACTCGGTTCCAGTGTCCTTGAAGGGCCCTTTGCATGACTCTTCTGACTCGATTCAATCCACCGCTTAGCTGGAAGAGACCACTGCGGACTGTCGTCTCACAAAATATCTACGCAGTGGTTCTTGAAACTTATATAATGCTAGATCATCTAGGTACTCCCAAGCTTCACTTACCAATCCCGGAACTCTACCTGTCCAACGACATAGGTATTGAGTAACGGGTTCTCCAGCTCCATCTGGATTTGGTGATGCCCGATGATCTACTATCTCAATCAACTCAAGATCATCAGCTCTTGGTAATGCTTCTAACACTGGATGCCATTTCTGATATCTTCCTGGCAACGACTCTAGTTCCTCACGAAACATCTTTAAGTTAGAAACATGAATGATGGGGTGATAGTGCTTCATACTAGCTGGAAAACGTAATTTATAAGTCACAGGACCTAACTTCTTCTCAATCAGGAACGGTCCTGCCCACTTTGGAAGAAGCTTCTTGGCTAAGTCCACCCCTGCTGGTATTCTGAAGTTTTTGGTTCTCAACCAAACTCTCTGTCCTTCTTCGAACTGTACGTCTTGCCTACCACGGTTTGCATACTTGGCATACCGTTGTTGTGCCTTCTCCATGTGTTTCTTGGCTTCTTGAAACACAGTTCCCTGAACACGTATGAAAGTCTCTAGATCTGGAGGATCTTGATTCGACCTTCCTGTGTTTTCATGCCCCTTGGTAGCTAAAGCTATAGGAGTCCAAGGTGCATGAGAACCCCGATAAACCACTTCAAATGGTTTAAATCCTGTACTCGAGTGCTTGGTGTTGTTATATGTAAACTCCACCAAGTCCAAGTGCTCGCTCCAATCACTCTGATCTCGCATGATATAGTTTCTTAATCCTTGTTCTACTATCTGGATCGTCCTTTCAGTCTGACCATCAGTTTCAGGATGATAAGAGGAACTGAACTTGAGGGTAGTTCCGAGCCTTCGAAACAAACCCTTCCAAAAATCTGCTACAAACCTCCTATCCAGGTCTGAAACAATGTCTTTAGGCATCCCATGATACTTAAAAACATATCGTATAAACAGTTCAGCGGCACCTCTTGACGTCACTGCTTCCCTACAAGGGATGAGGTGAGCTTGCTTGCTGAAACGATCGATGACAACTAGCAAAGTGTCAAAACCTCCTGACTCAGGTAAACCGGTGCATAAGTCCATACTTATGCTCTCCCAAGGCCCATCAGGTATTGGCAACGGTCTCAGCAATCCTGCAGGTCTCCTCCGCTCAGTTCGTTGTTGCTGACATGTCAAGCAAGTCTGCACGTACTTGATTACATCCTCCAACATGGTTGGCCAATAAAACTGCTCTTTAAGTCGTTGTAACGTTCTATTCTGTCCTCCATGTCCAGCTAGTTCACAATCATGACATTCTTGCATGACTAGTGTCCTTAGAGCGCCAGCTGGAACATAGACCTTGGTTTGCTTATAAAACCAAAGGCCAGTGCGAAATGAGAGATTACGTACCAATGGATCTCTCCCTTGTTGGCTGGTCCAACGTTGAGCCTGAGGATCATCAAGCAATGCTTGTCTGATTCGATCCAAAAGCTCTTCACTTGTGTCCTGGGTTGTTAACGCCTGGACACGTCTGCTTAACAAATCCGCTGGAATATTTTCCTTCCCCTTTTGATACCGCCATTCGATATCAAAACGTGCAAGCTCCACTTGCCACCTCTGTTGTTTACGTGACAAACGAGGTTTACTCTGAAAGTATGTATTACCCTCGCAGTCCGTCACAACAGTAACCTTGCTTGGTAACAAATAATGCTCCCACCGCTTCAGACAATGAACAACAGCGAACATCTCCTGTTCATGAGCAGGCCATTTCGCCTCAGTCTCTGAGAACTTGTGACTTTCGTAAGCCACCGGATGCTTTCCTTGCATCAACACTCCTCCAATGGCCCATTGGGAAGCATCTGTGTGAACCTCGAAAGGTTCTCCCATCTTGGGAAGAGCTAGCACGGGCATCTCTGTTAGTGCTTGTTTCAACTCCTGAAACGCTCTTTCAGCTGCTGGATTCCAAACTACCTTGGAAGTCTTGCGTAATAAGCCAAACAAAGGTGCGGCTTTATGCGCAAACTGATAAACAAAGCGTCGAAAATATGTGGCTAACCCAAGAAAAGATCTGAGCTCATGAACACTCTCAGGTCTCTTCCATTCAACAATGGCTCGAATCTTAGCCCTGTTAGGGTGAATGCCCTGCGCATCGATCAAACATCCTAGAAACACCACACTCTCTTGTCCAAAAGAGCACTTGCTCTTCTTGAGATAGAGTTGATGCTCTTCCAAGCGCTTAAACACCATTTCAACATCTACTAGATGCTGATCCCAAGTGGATGAGAAGATGATGATATCGTCTAAGTATACGATAACACTCTCATCCAAGAGATCTCTAAAAATCTCATTCATCAACCTGCAAAAAGTACCAGGTGCATTGGACAATCCAAATGGCAGCACTGTATACTCAAACAAGCCATACCTCGTCCTTACAGCTGTCTTTTCTTCATCTCCTTCTTTGATCCTGATCTGGTGATATCCAGAACGTAGATCCAGCTTGGTGAAGTATCTTCCAGTGGCCAACCGATCAGTGGTTTCATCCATGAGAGGAAGAGGATACTTGTTCTTGACAGTAACCTTATTGAGTGCACGATAGTCTGCACACATGCGAATACCACCATCTTTCTTGGCCACGAACAACACCGGGGCAGCATAAGGTGATATACTAGGTCGTAAGATACCCTGAGCTACCAACTCTTTCAACTGAGTCTTCAGCTCTGTCAGCTCATCAAACGACATCCTTCTTGATGGCACTACAGTAGGGGTAGCCCCAGGAACCAGATCAATAGCATGATCCAAGGCTCTCCTCGGAGGAAGTCCTGTTGGTAACTGATCCGGCATTAGGTGAGAATACCTCTCAATTAATGCCTGCATATCAGGATGTATGGGAAGAGCAGCAACACGTTCTTCCTCATCCGTCTCCACCTTGGGTTTAGACATCACTGCAACCCAAGCTTCGTCTACTGACTTGATCTGCTTTCCAAATTGTCTAGCTGTGCAGATCTGAAATGCCACCTTGGCTCGTTGGAACCTACGGACAACATGGTTTGGCTCCTTAGGTCTCTCTTTGATGACCAATGGATGTGGTTGACCCGAGCCCCATCGATCCATAACTATGATGTTCCCTTCTTGAACATCTAGCTTTGCCTTGGTCTCTTGTAACCAAGACCAGGACAAGATACCCTCCATCGTGTCACCTAAACTCATAACTAAAAACTCGTGCTTCCTAGTTACCCCTCCAACAGTAACAGGAACACTCATGAGTTTTTCTGTAACGGTTGTGCTACCTTGCACAAACCTTACCAACAACGGGCTCATGATCTTGGTTCTAGTCACCCCTAAGGTCCTGACTAGTTTTTTATCCAAGACATTCACATCTGCTCCAGTATCAATAAGCAAACAACACCGGTGGTTTCCTATTTTCACTTCAATCCACGGCAGAAAATCCCCATGCTCTACCAAATGCTCACCAGCACATACCTCTGCTTCAGTAGTCGCCTCAACTGGTTCTTCAATACTGGTTGTCTCTTCAGCTGTCAACCCACGCACGTTGCTCGTTGTTGAACGTTGAGGACAATCACGAGCGATATGACCGTCCCGTCCGCATCGAAAGCAGATGATCGTCCTTGAAGGTGTAGCACTGCTAGCTCCACTGCTCCTAGCACCTGAAGTCGAAGCTTGGTTGGATCCTGCATTGGATGCATAGGATCCAGTAGGTCGTGTCTGAGTAGGACCACGAGAAACTCCTTGCTGTTGAGATCCACGAGGAAACCTCCTTCCCGCTGCACCAAATCTTCCACCACCACGTCCTCTACCACCTCTACTCTGAGAGGACGTTATCTGTCCTTGAGGATTGCGCCAAAATCCTCTACTAGGCTCGCCACCACTTGTTCCACGCTGAAACTTGGAGGGCTGCACGGTGTAATTACGTTCCCTAGTGTTCTCTGCTGCTTCCAGAAATGCAAACAAGTCTTGCATGTCCTCGGACTTGTGAAACATAACCCAGCTATCAAACACACTAGCATAGAAACCCTGCAGACCTTTCTTCAAGTGAAACAGCAAGTCGGTGCGATCCACCATGTGCAAACGAGTAACCAACTCAGAAAATCGCTGGAGGTACTGTCTGATACTTCCTGTCTGTCTCAGATGAATGAGCTCCAGCCGAAACTGTGTAGCTTCATCCACCGGTACCAGATGTCTTCTGAGTTCATCCTTCAGCTCCGACCAAGTGGACATAGGAGTTGTACCGTTCAAACTCCTCATCCGCTGTTGACCTCCATACCATTCCTTAGCCTCTCCTTCCAGTCTACTAACAGCATAGGTGAACCAGCTGCGCTCATCAAAATTCTCCAAGTAATTCTCCATCTCAGTAACCCATAACTCAAACTTGGAAAAGCTTTTCTCACTGTTGAAGGCTGATGGTGTCGCTGGTTCAGCCCACTTCACTTTCCGCTTGTGCCCTTCTTTGGCCGAGCTGCCTTCTGCAACATTCTCTTGCACCTTCTGTGACCCATCTTCATTCTTATCTGCTTGAGCAATATCAACTACTCCTTCACCTGGTAGTGCGAAATCCTTGACTTGCTCGATTTGCAGTACAGGGACCTTCGCTTCCTTTTCTTGTGTCACTTTTGCTTGAGTTAGATCCGCCTTCAGCACCTTGTTCTCAGCTTCCACTTGCTCAAGTCGACCTTCCAACTCTCTCAGCAATGCTTTCATCTCGTCCAACTCGGTCGACACAGCCTCCATTGTCGATGGTGTTTAGCTAAGACTCAACTTGAACCTCGCTCTGATACCAACTGTAACGTTCGACCGCAGATCTCGAACAGATTCCTTAATCTCTAACCAATGAACTGCCGAACGTGAACCTCCCTAGAGACCTGTATACTTTATTTGTGTCTCCAGATCCAGTTCGTTAAACTATCCACTAATGAGCACCGAGGATTTGATAACTGTTGAACGGGTTTCGAATAACCAACTAGTCTTTTGTAGGTCTCTGGTCAATCTTAGGTTGCTAAATACAGGTGGAACTATTCTAGACCTGGGTTGCATAAAATTTGGGCAGCGCTTCCGCTACTGGTGATCAAGTCGGAACGCCAGGACCCACAAGGAGCAACCGCCAAGACTAGGAGACCTAGTAGATGCTAGGAAGTAGGAAGGCAAAGCAATTACACTGAAATGAAGTCAACACGACACCAGATGCGCCCAACTCAGTTTTAGCACACAACTCAAGCCTACTTATCAGAATGGAGGAATTCACGGGCTCATATACATTACATGGCATTACTTGCTGACAAGGTCACGCAGCGCTCTTGGACCGGCAATCCTTCACTACTCAGCAACTCTGCTGTGACTAAGACTTCGCCAGAGAACCTACTTTCACTCTGAACGCCCTGATTTCTGTTACTCAACAGATCAGACCCCAAGTCAGCGATCTAATCAACACCCCAAGTCTGCTCTCAAGGTCCCTCTTCAAATCTGCTCTCCAAGGAGCTTGATGTGCATCAGTTCTAGCTCCTGATTTCTGACCTCAAAGGCAATGTACACTACACTGAAAAATACAGTCTCCTCCTTCATCACCAAGAGTGCTCTCTCCAAAACTGAAAAACTGAGAATGGCCTCCTTTAGGGTTCACGACACTCTTTTATCTAGTCTCTTGAGCCTGCCTTGTGCCATGCAGCTGCCACTTTTGATTAATCACTGCCCGAATGCCATCTGGTTTAGGAAAAAAGAAAAAGGTGTTACACCTGTGATATGTGTTACGGTAATATACGCATATAATGTATGTGATTTATGTTATGTGTTATACATCTACATAACTGTTTATGTGCATGAAGTCGGATGCAAAAACCTCACATGTCAAAGCATCTTTGTGATATCGAGGAGATAGACTTCGTTGCTTTTGCCCCTTGAGGTCAGTACGCCTGGATGTCAAGAATCATTAGTGTGACGGTTGTCTGTTGGGGAAGTCCCTGCCTGTCGATGTTCAGTTGGGAATGGAAATTCCGCTCTCATTGTGCAAATGTTTCTCCTGCAGGATCAACCAAATGCGCATGCTTCGACACAAAAAGGAATTATGTACAGCTGACAGACATCACCACACGTATTAGCAGCCTGAGGGTTTTCATCGGTCCAGTGTCATTAAGTACTGGAGTCCACGGTCATATATTCTTCCCAAGTACAAACTCGATACAGCAGGTACTGGAACTGTAAAGAGAGAGAAAATGTACTGGAGGCTGGTACTGTCTGGCTTCAAGTTCGGTCATCCCTGTGCAATTTGCGATTGAATCGGGATGATTCTTCTAAGGGGAATTCTAAGGTGGACAGAGACGGTCCAAATCCATGACTTAGCTGGACTGAGAAGTCAAAGCAATGTTTTCCACTTTGGGTTCTCTTTCCATAAAAGAAGATAGTCCCAAGTGTTGTCTTTCGGATGTACTGTTCGCTTCTGATTCCACCCATAATCTCTTTCTGCTTGTATTTCTGCGTTTGCTACATACGAGCTGCACATTTCAATGCCACTTTCAGTTTCAGTTTCTTCACGTGATGACGCGTAGTGCACCATATATCATGCAGCATATATGAATATTTTGAGAAATTTAGCTTAAATCCCGGTATGCCTACAAGTTCTCCTGGTAACCCGGAGCACTTTCTTTCCGGGGTCCGCTTTCAGAGAACTTAGAAATCTAAACGTTAAGCAAAAAATGGTTCTGGTGAGCATGGAATCTATAAAATAAAGAATTAAACCAAATCTCTTCACTAGTTTTACAAGTCATGATTCATTTCAAAACAAAGTACATAGTTATTGTACTGATAGAGAAATCTTAAAATGGAATTCTAAACTTTTCTTAGAGCAAATTAGAATATTTCCATCAAGGTCAAGTACATTGCGAGGAAAAAAAAAACATTCTCTTTCATGCTTTATACCCAAACCGACTGTATAGTTCTCACGGCATTGCTTCTCTAAAGATTATAAGTAAGCAAAAGTTTGCTTACTTAGGGCCTTACCGCACCTAGCTTTTAGAAACAGTCTTTCACAGTTTTTCTTGAAAAATTGTACTGTTCCGAACCTGAATGAGGGGAGTAGTTTATCTAGTTTTTTGTTGCAAATGAAAATGAGACCGCACCATGTTTGTATTTATCTTTCAAATTTCGGTGGTGTCTGAACGGTAATGACTAAAATTCGAGATGTTTTTTCACTGTAACTTCAGTTCACACGTGCTAGCATCTAAACTCGAAATCCAAATGGAATACATGCCTGCACCAACCTGTCTCCTAGAAATAAGAAAATTGTACGATAAGAGGTCTCTTGCTTGGAGAAAACAAAACTGACGCTGGTGCGGAGAACCCTTTTATTATCAACCCTCAAAATTACAAGCGTGAGAACGAAAAACTACCCCGGAAAATTATGTGCGGTCCGGCCTTTATAGCATTTGCTCTTTTACCGTTTTCTGTTGGTACTCCATTTCTTAAGCTTGCATAAAGTTATCAGAAAGCAAGCTAGTTTACAGGAACGTTCAATGTGTCCAGTTAAAAAGGAGAAAAAGAACGAAAACCGTAGTTTTATCAAAACATACCTTTGTGTAGAACCGTGGATCATTCGATGAGTAATCTTGCAAGTTGATACATCGTGTTAGAATTTCAAGTGCTTGTAAAACTTGAAATCACACCCTTGAATATTAACTTCACTATTTCCAAAACGAGTTAAAAGCAAATTAGAAAAGCCTACAGTCTCCTCTTGGCGGAAGTCGATACTCTTTCCGGTGGACAAACTTTGACACGCCCTATTAGAAGTTTGTAAAGATATCATTTCATCTTGTAGCATATAAAAGGCTATGTGATGCTTGATGAACTGGCAAAACATTTCAAGAGTCATGATTAGTGTTTAGCAAGCATGATTTATTACTACTTTAATTCGAGTCTTCAACAACAGTACAAAATACCATCGATGGCTTGCAAGTGGGAGAACTTAGCCAGTCAGCTTGGAAGCAAAGCTTCGTGTAATTCCAAGTAAATTCGGGATAAGTTCCAGCTAAAAGTAAGTTTAAAGCTTAAGATTAATTCGACAGCAATCAATTTCCATCATAGTATAGTTAAAATCAAGACTACAAGAACGAATGAGTTTCACAAGGAGTTAGACTGCACGTTACCAGAAAAGGCCAAATACGTTTACAGGAAGTCGGCATCTGCCAAAGTTCATCATGAGAAAGTCTCAGTTTCAAAATCGCATCCCTTATAGAAAGGAAAGGGAACTGCTGAAGATGATGAAGTTGACTTTGCATCTTGTTTGGGTTGTCATTAAAGTACATATAGATGGTTTATACGGGAAAGTAGATGCATGTGGAAAGGAATCTACAGTCCTCGCTAGATTCCTTTCAATTCTATACTTGGTTATCTGCAATATAAGTGACTAGAGGCAATATAATATTACACATTCTTTTTAAACGATACACTGTACACATTGTAAATTCTTAAATGCACATAAGTCCACTTGAAGTATATTTGTCCAAAAGTGACAGTCCTAGAAACTTGTTTACCATGTTTGAATCTTTTTGCATGATAGTTCACCGAAACTTATCTTTGAACACAACCTGAAATTCTTATGTTATCTGGTTGTTTCTGTTCAACTCATTTTCTTCGAGGATGACAATAAGATGAAGCGGAAACAAGATGCTTCTCAATAGAACAGCGAGTCTATGCATCTGGGACAACAGTAGAAATTGAATATAGGAAGTGACAAAAGAAAAACCATTGAAACTGCATGTAAAACCAAAAACGTGAAACCTTATTTCTATGTTTTCTCGAGGCTACTTGTTTCTCGAGTAGCCTGTTCGAATTCACAACCCCATCCGCTCACTAACGGGGTGTGCAGGCCCAGAGGATATCCCTCCTCTTTAGAGTATCTTTCTCACATGTAAGCCACTAGGTAAATTTCCGCCGGGTTGCATAAGGTAACGCGAAGTGAACATAAGATCACAGATAATGATAAAATTTTACCTTTTGGTATTACACTACGGAAACCCTACCCCATGGCTTATCTTATTCGTGTGCCCTCGCAGGGTCTCTACCCACTACAAGCTAAATACTTTTATGAGCTTGTGTCAAGTAGCAGTAGCAAATTGTATTGGGGAAGATTCGATATATTTGTGATTTTAGGATGGAAGTACCTCAAACGTAACTTTATCACTTTTTTCGCTGGGAGGTTCTGATCACTGTGTGCATCTTTCTCCACATGGCAGACATCTAAATGGCGTTGTTACCTGTTTCATTTTACAAAGACATGACATGACTCGGCTGTTTGCTGCCCAAGCAAAATTCCCAACACCGAAGTAGAATTCTTGAGAAAGCTATCTAGCACTTACGCTCACACGGAAAAGTACGTGAAATCACCCAAAAATTTATATGCAAGTTTACAACATCGGATGCCCTTCGGTGAACGCGATCCGATAGCGTAGTAGTGTGAGCTTCTCTTTGAGAAAAAATGGATAGTTTGTTCGAAGTTTGACGTTGTTTTGGTCTCGGAGTGCAGTGGTTGTCTTATGCTTCTTTGTACAGAAGGCTGCCTTAGGGTTCTTCTTTCTTCCGTACAAAAACACTCTGGGCTTTAGGACTTAGATTTATTAACGTATCTTAGCAAATTGACAGTCTAAATCCAACGTCTTTTAGCACATTGAGAGTCCTTTCTCGAATCCTCAACTTGGATTTATCAACGTCTCTTAGCACACGGAGAGTCCTCTTAGACAGAGCGTGCAAGCAAGCATTGAATGTGATATGAGAAAGAATATCACAAAGGTATGCCGAGGTCTACACTAAATGAAATTGCGAGTGTAGCTCTCTTGCCTTTTATCAATCTATCAGTTTCAGAGCTTTTCAACATTTTACGTAACTACTATCGTTGAGGAGTTACTTTTCTGATCCCTTTGTTCTGCTTTTCTTCTTTGGATTGCATAAATTGTAATCTTTTTGCTAGCTTATAAGATGTGAGTTAATGTTTACGAGACTTTTGGAATGTTAGTGATGTGTCGTGCGCATACACACCGCTATCCAACAGACTTTCTGTGGTCGATACACTTTCCTTGAAGGTGTCATCAAACAAGAGATACCACTTCTGTTGTCCAACAACGTAAATCCTGATGTCAAACTCGCACGGTCAATCATCGGGTTAACTGGTAACTCATCCAACCTGACAGTCGCTGCTTGCCAAGTATCACTGATAGCTGTCATGATCCTTGACTTCGCCGGCGCATCTACTGTCTCTCTCTGAACCACCTCAACACTAGAGATAATCGAATCCTCGCTCTCACTAAGCGTGGCCGTCAATTGGAACATGAGAGCCAAGCTGACTCTCAAGTCCTCATATCCGTGGCTGAAAATAGTAGGGTTTGCAAAACTACTGTAGTAACTCTCAGTAGTTTTACAAAGAATCATCAGTGGGTCGTTTAGGAATCATAGACGTGGTCCTCAAGGTCTCCGATAACGTGAATGATTGAGGAAGCTTGGTCTACCTATCAGCCTCTCCGCGTGGTGGATCCAACTCCACCGACGCACCTCGTGGCTCAGAGTCACGTACTGCACCTCGAGTCATTGTCACAGATGTCTCAATTTATGCCAAACCAACCATGAAGTCAAAGTCAACTCCTTATTTTCCATAAGTCGTAGAAGTTTTTTTTCCCGAAGCAGATCTCCGTTGAGCCATAGCCATATTAGCTACCTCTGGTCCAACTGCCAATCCGAGCAGCTATACCTCCATTTGACGTCATAGCGGATGATTGACCGACTGGTCCTCTCTCGTGCGTTGGACCTCTACCTCCAACTCGACCACCATGGTCTTCCTAAGCTCCTCCGTCTCATCCACGATCAGTCTTCCCTTGTCGTAGCTCGGGATGGAGATCAAACAACAGTCATTACTGTGACTTGGTCGTCCGTAATGCTAATACTACCTATGCGTCGCATGAGATGTCTCAAACGTCTCGTAACCATCTCTCCTTTGTGTGCAGTCCTTCTGATTGTGAGGACCATCACACGTCCAACTAGGACTCGCCTGTTGCTGACCAGAGAAGGACAACATGAGCTTCTGCCCACTAGGTCCTCCAACACCTCCTTGGGATTGTGACTCTTCAGCGCAATCTCTATCATCACCACCATCACGTTGCTACGTAGTCTGTGGTGCCCGAGAAGAAGTGATCGTATCATGTTATACCTTCTTGTTAAACCAAGTAGTCACCACCCTCTCCTCCACCAGGTTGAGCTCCATCCGTTGAGCTAAACCAAAGACAACCGTCAACGTTGACGCGGTGTCTTAAGGAGAGTCGTATTTATAACTCTTCTTCGCAGCTCTCGGTCTAGTATCTTATATCAGAACTGGACCGTCTATGTCTTCGTCATCTCTTGAGTAACGCTTTCAACCGCCTCATGCGAGTAAATGTCTCGCGTACGCTCTTTCCAATCTTCTGCTGGAACTCCTGCAGATCCTCAATTTGTCGATCCGCACACCTTGATAGTTCTTTCTCAAACACTAGAAGAACTTAACCACAAGGTTAAACTCTGGTGGTATCCTGCTCATACTACCTCCTACTTCACAGTGACCGCACCGCTGGTAGTAGATACTCCGCCACTCGTGGATCATTGCTACTTGCACTTGAACTCGCAAGTGCTACACCTCTCGAAACTACGCTAGTGTGATAGAAACATAGTTGCGAGACCAATGTTGTCTCCACAACTCAATCTCCACACTGTAGTCTCGTCTGAACTCATGGTAATTGTCCATAGGTGATCCTTCCAAGTGCTGGAACAAACCCTTCTGTCATGAAGGGTATGAACAGCTGTGGGTTCCGCATCTGCTGCAGATCGCACCAACTATCGAACTCTTGGATGAAGTCATCCAGCTCAATGATATCCATCGTACTCGAGTATTGTCGAGGACCCTTCATGACCTCATAGATCTCATCCATGTCCCACAACAACATTATGGTGACACTATGTATACGTCCAACCACGTCCTCATTTGAATCGGTATCCTCCGCCGATGAGACCGATGCTACTAGTTGGTATCTCATACCACTCCGTGTGAACCCACTACTTACTACAGCTGAATCTCCGCCGCAACCTCCATGAAGCTCCATGATGACAACCCTCGTGTCAATCGCGAATACTAAGCGCTAACCAGAGCGTCAAAACCTCGTCACCACACGTGACACCAACTTGCCTAACCCCGCTCCTACTGAGCTCACCTAACCCCTACTAGAACGATCAAGAGAAGGATAACTTGTACATGTCATCACCACATGTAGTCTCTCATGGTCTGTTGGTTCGCAAGTCCAACCTCACCATGAGAGAAACATATGTAGTCTGACTGGTCCGCAACTCCAGCCTCACTACTGACAGCACACTGAAGTCAACTCACTCCGGAAATCAAGCGCCAACACAAGCAACCGCAGCGCACAAATAGGTAGTAGA
The DNA here is from genome assembly GCA_036924285.1 of Asterella californica. Taxonomy (NCBI): domain Eukaryota; kingdom Viridiplantae; phylum Streptophyta; class Marchantiopsida; order Marchantiales; family Aytoniaceae; genus Asterella; species Asterella californica. The sequence goes on along the minus strand of JAYKYS010000006.1, from coordinate 25,072,875 downwards.
ATATGGAGGGGTTCCAACCAGAAGAAGTCAAACGATAACCCTCCACACTCAAACATGCACAAAAGATAAACCTAGCCTCATCCAGATTGACGCCTCCTCTTTGATGATCACATGCACCATATATGACCACCAACTATTATAAACTGTACTTAAGGTCAATAGTCCAGACCTCTAGTATCTCCAAAATTCTCTACGTGGTAGCTCTACTAGCTCACCCAAGTGAACTATCATCAACTTCCTCCATGCGCGTCTCTACGGCATGAGCAAACGCTACCATAACTAAAACTTTCCCCTAGTACTATAAGTCGCTCTATCACTCCTCTAGGAACATGCAAAAAGATCTCCTGCCACCTTAAACAAGTCCATAAATACTTACATGCATTCCTAGAATACACCAAGAGCTATTGGTCTAGTGATAAAACCAAATCTAAGAGCTAAATAGTTAAGCACATTATTCAAGAACAGTGTTGGGATGGGTGACTTGATTTTACTCACTCTCACTACACTGGAATTGGACTTAGCTTACGCACCTTGGCTTGTTGACTCGACTTGGCTCGGCTCCACCTCTCCTTTGCACTCTCGCACTCCGCTCTCACGCACCTCAGCTCCTTGAAGCCTAACACGCGCTCCACATCACAACACTCTCGCTTCGTTTCGCTTAGAGTAGAGTAACAACTCAAGACCAAATGCACACATGCAGAATACACACACCAAACAGCAACTTTGAACAAATCCACAAGGCAGAAATCTGCCAAAGATACCCGCGTAGGCAAGTTTATAGATTTTTGACAACTCGTAACCTTCTTTCATCGGTAACTCATTCGATCTTTCACCAAGTCAAATGATTTTTGATGCGTTAGAATCATCTCCTCAGCGTGCACGTACTACACTCATCGTCACCAGCAATTTTTGATTAACGTCTTCTCGACATCCACTGATGCGCATCTATCGACCTCCAAATTGACCCCAAAGTCTGTCACAAGAAATTTGACAGCGCTTCCGCACCACAAATCCGACCAAGAATAGGTCACACACTACTAATCTGAACAGCGACCAAGAAGAATCACTCCGCACACGCATGCATCCACAAATTGAAGATATCAACGATCTGCACATTCTAGAAATATCATCGGCAGAAATCCGCGATCTGAGAGCACTCAATCAGTCTTCGACTTGAGTTCTTTGAGTAATATGAATCGATACTCACTCCATCATGCAAAACCGATAATACATAAACACTAAAGTCGAGCCACACCCACTCTACGCACCAGAGAATCCAAGTTACACTCACCAAGACTATCTAACATAGCCATGAGCTGGAAGGTTCAACTAGAAGAACTGAAACCTACAAGCACTTCCTGCGAAATATACCCCTAGTGAGGCTAACCCAAGAACTCTCTCTAACGGCACTAACTGCCCTACCGAGACTAGCCACTATGCACTCGGTCAACCTAGCCGATGTGCTAAACTTACGTGACAGACATTTTTTTGCTTTTGTTTCACTAATATATGCATCTTTATTTGAAAATGATTCACATTGAACGTGTAATCAGTTGCAAGCTTATCCGGCTATAATGTAAAATATTGCTATTACAAAATGTCATGAATAAACTATGATTAGATTAACGATAGTTTTTAGAACATCTTGAAAGATATAATGCAATATATTTCTAAAAATTATAAATATAAGAGGTGAAAACAATATTCAGTGTCGTATATGACAGAATTATGACAAAATTGCGGTTTTAAATACTCCAAAGAACAAATCAAAAGAAATGGAGGAAACAAGAACTTCATAACAACAGGAGGGTTAGTCATAACAACAACAAGTTGCTCTTCTGGGATCGCGTGGTGTATATGGCTAACGCGACGTCCCTCTGCGGTTACGGGTAATAACATATTGTTGACAAGTCTTTGAAATCTATAAGTAGTGACAGTCCTTGAGGTACAACTATCGAAACTGACTGTAAGTATGCAGCGTGTCCGAATTAAAAACTCCGGTGCTGTCCTAGTGACGTATTCCTGTTGCAAGTTGATCTCATGTCTCGGTTTACAGATCTTTGCAATTCTCACATGGCTTCTGTCCGCCCGTAAAGATTCGAGCACCAAGAGTACTTCTCTGTTTCTGGAGCAAAAAGGTGATGCAGTAGAGGTCATGCTGACGGGGTTGTCTGAGAAACGAAACGAACAACTCCGCAGATACACATCCTATACAGAGGATGATGACCGAACTCTTACGTAGGTAGTTTCAACACTGTAGTTCAGAAATTTACTTGACCCCACTCCGTTATGTAATGACACTAGATTAACACAAATGAGAGATAATATGAATTGATAATTTATTATAAAAATATTTTTAATTGCATTTTCGTGTAGATACATGGCTTATGACTAACATGCACTTTCTATATTTTAATGACATGACATTATTACTTACTTGACCTGCTATAGCCAATAAAAGATGTAGACAAGTAACGCAAAGTTAAGAGGGGTGGTAAGCGTATTAGAGGTGAGGTCAAGTAAATTTTTTGCACTGTAATTAGTAGTAGGTAGTTAGTAAGTAGGTAGTTTCAACACTGTATGCAAGTCCGGAACCAGCCGGAACTGGGACCTCGCTTCTATATGCTACTGACAAGAAAAGGCTTTTTCTTTTGCCATGCCTCTTCTTTTGTATTTCTTTTGTAATTTTTTGTTTTGCTTGCATTTTACAAGGCAACGAGGATGAACTCTGTCACCTGGTCGGCATCAACAGGTTCTCCAGTGTAGACGTTAGTCAGTTGTGGCAAGACCTTATCTGCACGAGGAGTTGCGCTGATACGGAAGAACTTTATATCTGCAGTGAAAGAAGAAAACGGAAGAACATAGCCCCAGCGCTGATAATGTCCTGAAGAATGCCCAGGATCGGACTCAGGCGATTCACGCTGTCGGAGTGTGATCCGTCTACCTAGGAAAACGCCGGGCTTCTGGCTGTGGTTGTTTACTCAAGAGGTTGGCTTTCAGGTCACAACAGGAGCTATAAACACTCACACAAGAGTGTAGGATCCTCTGATATGCTCAAAAAGCGAAATTTAGATCTCACTGGTAGTAATAGGCTTAAGCGGTGAACTTTGACACTCAAAGAGAGGAAAACTATGAAGGTTTAGACTTCTAAACTTCCCCTACATGTAAGTGAGGCACTACTGAACACACACACGAAGTTTCAGCCTGAGATTGAATTCTAGCACCGAGATGTTGACAGAAAAGTTCTGAATAAGAGAATTATGGCAATTTCTGGTACCTAGACAACTATTCAGGCATAGAACAGAGAATTGGCTCGATGAATTTCAAATCTTCTCACAGTATTTGAAGTCTACAGGATGCTGAACATCCCTGTGAAGTTGGGACTCCTGATTGTTTGTAGAACTCCAGATCTCCTTCTCTAAAGTCGCTGCTCTAGATTAAGAGCTTTTCAGACCCCCTCTGCTTCAGCGGCCGCCCTGAATTACTCAATTACTCAAATGATTCGAAACTTTTTGGACAGTCGTAACCCTCCTGACAGTGAACGCAACCACGAAGTTTTGAAGTGATTTCCTCAATTCTGCTGCAATTGGCACCGAAAACCCCAAAATCAACAAAAGTGACGCAGTTTTGGCACAATCCGAACTTCAATTGGGCATAACTCCTTGTTTGTTGATCCAAATCGAGCAAAAATTTCACTGACAGTGCTTGGCACGACGAGCCCTCTCTTCCTGTGTTCTCAGATTTCGAAGATACCTCACCAATTGCTCGAACTCTCCTCTAGAGCTCTGTTTCTAAACTTAGAGTTTTACAAAAGACAAAAATGGACCAATGGGAGTTCATAGCTCCACTTGACTGTCCTTTTGTGCCTTAAACTACCTGGTAAAACTTATCTACACTCATAGGCTACCACGTCAAGCCCCTTAGAGTGCCAACGTATAACTTAAACTACCTAGAATGACACATAGCCCCGAAAAATAACTTAAATTAGCTAGAAAGCGTGCATGAGCGACAAGTAAGTACAACCCATGAGCTCAAATCCCTATCAGCATGGAAACCCTAAGTTATGTACAGTGAACGTCATAGACAAGTAAGAAGTCACTTGCACAAGCGCACAAATGCTTGAACAAGATAACTAACATACTATCAGCCTACTAGGACTCAAAATAGTGTTAACACCGTATGCAAAGGTGTCAAACATATACATAAAGGACTAGAAGTAATATGAGCTAACTTCTAGAACTATCAAACCTAAGCGTCGGAGTAGAAGTCAAGCATGTAGCCGCCAAATGGCGCGACATCCACCCCCTCTGAACCTGCACATCCTCCGGTATGTGCCAGATCCAGATCAAGACTCTTCAGCTTCAGCTTCAAATTCATCTTCAACCTCCATTGAGTCTTTAGCTTCATCCTCAGTAAGCTCTGCAATGTTCCGGTCGTCCCCTCTCCTTCTAAAGAGCTTGATTCTCTTCCCTGCGACTGGTATCTTGAGCACTGCACCATCTAACTCTCTCACAGAGTATGTGGCATTATCATAAACTTCTAAGACCACATAAGGTCCGAACCATCTCTTGGAAAACTTTCTGATAGCGCTATGCTGATTATCAAGACTACTATCATAGACTAACACCCAATCACCTTCCTTAACTGGTTTGGGTCGTAATCTATGCGTTCTATCAAATCTGCCTTTGTTTCTCTCTCTAGCAGTCTTTAACCTTTCCACAGCTTTGGCAACATCCTCAGGTCTTCGTTCTAACTGCTGGATCCTTAATGCAAGAAGATCCTCCGTACTTCTACCATCTTCCCATGGCAAAACATTCCAAGTAGGCACAACCTCCTCAATCGGCATCACAGGTTTTTGCCCTAGTATCAACTCTGCTGGCATGTAACCTGTAACGGTACTATGAGGTGTACGATCTGCCCACAATGCAAATGGTAGCAGTCTAGGCCATTCACGGATCTTACCCTTGCAAGCTTTTACCAAAGCTTTGATGATTGGCGGATGACCTCTTTCGCTCTTGCCATTCCCTTCAGGATTGTAAGCAGTGGTTAACGTCAACTTGATTCCCAATCGCTTGAAGAACTCAACTGCTTCTTGTGCATCGAGCTCATCCCTATCTGCAGTGATCTTTCTCACACACCCATACCTACAAATAACATCTTCAAGTAGAAAGCGGCAGACACTAGCAGTGGTCTTCGTCCTCAGAGCACGGCCTTCGACTTGGTTAGATAGATCTTCTCTAGCCAAGACTAGATACCTCATTTGTCCAAGTCCAAATGGCATAGTTACCAGATCAACTACAGAGTGGTAACTATAATGAATGGCTAAAGGATAAGTAGGATGCAATCCATCACGATGGCGTACATTGGAGTACATCTGGCAGGGTATACAGGATGAAACAAACTGTACTACATCCTTATACATACCCTTCCACCAATACTTTTCCTTCATCTTGGCAAATGTAGCCCAAACTCCTCTATGACCGGCCCATAAGCTCTCATGGAACTCCTTGATCAGCTTCTGCTGCAATTCCAAGTCACATACCACCCGCTGTGGTACACCTCCTTGTAGCTTAGGGCGCTTCCATAGATGTCCTCCATATAAAAAGTAACCATAAGCTGTTCTACGGATCCTCTTGAAATCTGCATCAGACCAGCCTTCCTGCCTTTCCAGTGAACTTAAATAGCGCCCAAGATCCAACCACTCGTCATCATACACAGTTTCCTCAAAAAACTCCAACGGGGCTACAAAATAGCTTCTATCTCTTCTAGCAAGAGCACTAGAATAGAACTCTGTTCCCACATCCTCCTGGTCATCTATCATTTCCTTCTCATCGTAATACCTAGCCCTTGATAACATATCTGCCACAGGATTGTCTTTTCCTGCAATATGTCTAAACTCTGGGTTCAAGGACTTGATATATGCTATCCACCTCAACATAGCAATGTCTGGAGTTGTACAGCTAGTAATCATTCCCAAGAGAGGTAAACAATCTGTCTCCACAACCACAGGTGCTCCTATCAAGTATTCCTTGTCACTCTTTATCGCAGTAACTACTCCCCATAGCTCTCTCTTGACCTGAGGGTAGTCTCTCTGCCGTGAACTTAATACCTTAGCACCAAAACGCACCACATATCTATTCCCATCCTCATCGTCTTGCCCTACAGCCCATCCAATGCCAATAGGACTAGTATCAACAGTAAGGATAACAGATCTCCCCAACTCATATGTTACCTTCCGTAGAGTTGGTGATGAAACCAAAAGATCTTTCAACTTCCTCATAGACTCGCTTCGCTCCTCTTGCCACTGAAATCTTTGCCCCTTCCTCAGCAACTTGTACAACGGATCTGCTACATGTGCAAAGTGTGGAATCCATATATGATAAAACACACATGCACCTAGAAATCTTCTCACCTCAGTAACCGATCCACACGTCTCCTTCATTCTTCGAATGGCATCAACCTTATTTGGACAAGGTTTCCGACCACAAGATCCACATAGATGTCCCACTATTAACACCTCCTGTTCTCCAAATACAGACTTTGCTCCTGATAAAGTCAAATGAACCTCCTCCAGTCGACTCAGTATCTTATCACAGTCAGCTATGTGATCTGCAACAAACTTACGGCACCCCCTCTGATCCATTACCTCATTCTTCTCCTCCTCAGCACATCCTTTGAACGGCACATCATCAAGGAATGGCATAGTTTTTTCAGGAATGAAGTCCCTCAAAACTTTGTTCATGCCATTCATCATATGTGCTACAGAATTGGTAGCACCTTGTGGCAAGGTGCACATCCTCAGTAATCCCAAAGGTGTCCTCATTGTAGTCAAGTCTCTACTCTCAGAGGATAACTGAAACTGATCATAACCTGAATATAAGTCTCCCATGGAATAGATAGCACGACCAGCAAAAGCCTCTGCAAACTCGTCTACAATAGGTCCTATACCCATATTCCTGATAGTCACCTTGTTAACTGGCTGCATATCTTGGATAAATCTCAAAGCTCCACTCTTCTTCGGAACAGTAAACCATCTGCTAGAGTAGGGAGCTATAGATGGTTCCAAGATACCCATCCTAATCCTCTCATTGAGCAAGTCTATCAGCTTTGGTAGATGAGCTCTAGGTACAGGGATATGACGTAGATTCCAAGGCATATGCGGTATAGTAAAGATTACCATAGGTGCAACTACACTTGGATCTACACATCCTACTTCATGTGACTCAAATGCAAACGCCTTACCATGCCTAGATAGCATCTCCCTGAAGCTCTTCTTCTCTTGCTCAGTAAGAAATCCATCAGCTCGAATCCTCAGCTCCTTCAGTGTTGTTTTTGTGAACTGGTGCCCAATTCTTCTCGGTCCTCTGAGCGTCGGTTCTCATGCAGCTTGCTCCATCTTCTGATTGTAATCGAGTGGTAAAGGCAAAGCCACTGGTTTGACTTTCTTTGTCACTGACTTGTACTTGGTCTCCACATACACCTCTTGTCGATGTATAAACTTATCAATTACATCATAAAGCTCCTTGGAGCTCACTCTCACCACTCTATCTACATCATCTATAGAACTTTCTACTATAGATTTCAACTCCCCTATAGTATCTACCAAATACTGCTCTTCAAACACTCCAGATATGTATTCATCTCTTGTTAACTCTCCACTATCCCACAAAGACTGCTGTACATACTTCACATGTTGCCTCTCAAACCTCTTCAGATTCTCAACCTTCCTATAACACACTGATCCACATGACGTCAATCCTAAGAAGCTAGTGGATAAAGCTTCATGCTCTACTGGACCAGGTGAGAATCCTATCTCTACTGTACCGTTGAAGTCTCGCTCTTCAATGGTACTCTGCCAAAATCCCTAGACTCTCTAAACTCCTGAGTAATCTTAGGTAGTGGACGGTCTCTCAAGCTATCACGATTCCTCTCATGTTCTGCAGCAACGGTCAAAAACTGAACAGCTCTTTTGCCATCTCTACTACGTATCCTAGCATAAGTTGAACCATCATCCATAACTCGTGTCTCCATTCTAACAACAGTAATGTAAGGCTGCCCTAGAATGATAGGATAGGTTGACATGTCTTGTACAAAGAAATTCTGAACATTACTAATGTCACCCACAGTTACCTTGATGTTGGGACAAGCACCATAGAGTTCTCCCCTTTGGTTGTTGACAGCACGGATAAGCCATCCATGGTCGGTGTCTATGGGCCACCTTCCACGCTTGTACAGCTCCTTAGACATCAGATTAATCTCTGAGCCGTGATCAATCAATGCCACCACAGGTTCCTCCAGATCTCCCAACTTAACCAAGGTCTCTGTGGTTGCTCTTGCCCAATGGTTGTGAGAGTAATGGCTCTTCTACGATGCTTCCACCTCATCTTCAAACCTCACGTGCTGATACGAACTCCCCTCTGATACTTGAGAGTAGTAACCAGCAATCTCATCCTCCTCATCCTCCGACAGTTTGGTCCCTAGAGCGTTAAGCGTAGCTGCTTCACCCAAAATCTGACGTTTCCTCTTGATGATATCTATGATAACCTCATGGAACTCACGCTTTGCAATCCCAAGAATCTCACCCAAAGTAAACTCAACCTTCCCATTCAAGATACGATTCTCTAACACCTGCTTCAAGTCTGTAGCAATCTCAATGTCAGACTGAAGTTTATATGCAGGCATCTTACCCTTCTCCTTGCTTCTCTCCTTCTCCTTTGGTGTTGTAGGTGGTAGATCCTCCATATTCTCCTCCCGAGTAGGTGTTGTCTCCTGCCTTGCCTCTGATCTAGCCCTTTCACTCCTTGTAGCAGGTCGTTTGGCTGTAGAAGCCTCACCTGCATCCTCCCTCCTGCGTTTTTCTTCTAGCACAACTTCATGCTGACTTCTTGCAACATAAGCATGCACTGACATAGTATCCACAGGATCATTCCATCCTGTAGCTTCTCGAATTGAGTTGCCAACCCTTCATAGCACATCCTTGTCTAGCTCTGTCTAGCTACGGACTGCACTACATCAGACCACAACCCAGTAGTCCCTTTCTCTCTCTCCATCTCCACTTTCACTCCACAGGTAGCAGCATTCACAAGAGAAACAGCATGTGATGCTGATATTTCATTCACAAGCCTCTTCATACCACCCTTGCCAAAGTTGGTTCCCAACATCATCCCAGTCTCTCTTAGATGGATCTTACCATCTTTGAAGAAGATCAGATCCTTCCTCAATGCATCTGAAAACTCCCCACAATCTCTTCTTACATGGTCTAAGCTATCACACCATATACAACGATGAACAAAGCCTTCTCTCATCTGAGGTCTCTGCATTGCTAGCTGTACATTCTGCTCCTTCTCTTCTAACCTAGTGAGCTTAAGCTTAAGCTCCTTCATACCCTTAATCAACTCATCAAGCGGTGAGTCTTCCTCTCTAGCAATTACCAAAGCAGGCTTAGTAGGCAACTGCTTGACAGGAATTATCAGAGGTGCTGCTTCACTTACCACCACCTTGTCCATTCTTCTCTGTCTCTTGGTCAGCAAAGAAACAGCCTCTTCAACCTCCTTCCAATCAGTCTTCAATCCTCTCTCCTCACTCTTGTCTTCCAGCAACAGCTCAAGCTTCTCCTGAATAGTCACGTCCGCTGCTTGTAGGAAAAGCTCGGTCTTCTCCACCTCTAGTGTAAGCTTCTCTGTCCTAGAAAGCTGAGCATACTGACGATCAAACTCTCTTAACAACTCATTTACAGACAAACCTTTGTTAGGCTTAACCACCCACTCCAAGAACGTTCTCTTGGTCACCCTCTCTGAATCTTCAGTGTAGTACTCCTCCTTCAAAGCGCGCATAAAGCTCTCCCAACTCTATCCTTGCTGCTGCTTGAGCTCCTTCACACGCCCACGAATCTCAGGGACAACAGCAAGCTCAAAGTTCTCCACCATCTCCTTCTCAGGCACCTTGTTCACCTCCATCTCCCTAGCATAGTATCGCACATACTTGGAAATATCTGTACCCTTGAACTGGTCCATCTGGTGCACCACAGATTGCAACGCCTTGGTTGCTAACACCTCCTTCCTCTCTGTGCTCTGCTGTTGCTGCATAAACATGGAAAAAGCTTGGAACATCTTCATCGTAGCAGCATCGAACTGAATAGGTTGCTGAGCAGCAGCAGCACCTCCACTTGATGATCCTTGGTTGGCCATGATATCTGATCCTGTAACACTCTCAAGAAAACTCCCACCCTAGGTGTTTCACGTCGAGTTCACCAAAAATAGAGAGTATGTCGGAGTGTGATCCGTCTATCTAGGAAAACGCCGGGCTTCTGGCTGTGGTTGTTTACTCAAGAGGTTGGCTTTCAGGTCACAACAGGAGCTATAAACACTCACACAGGAGTGTAGGATCCTCTGATATGCTCAAAAAGCGAAATTTAGATCTCACTGGTAGTAATAAGCTTAAGCGGTGAACTTTGACACTCAAAGAGAAAAAAACTATGAAGGTTTAGACTTCTAAACTTCCCCTACATGTAAATGAGGCACTACTGAACACACACACGAAGTTTCAGCCTGAGATTGAATTCTAGCACCGAGATGTTGACAGAAAAGTTCTGAATAAGAGAATTATGGCAATTTCTGGTACCTAGACAACTATTCAGACATAGAACAGAGAATTGGCTCGATGAATTTCAAATCTTCTCACAGTATTTGAAGTCTACAGGATGCTGAACATCCCTGTGAGGTTGGGACTCCTGATTGTTTATAGAACTCCAGATCTCCTTCTCTAAAGTCGCTGCTCTAGATTAAGAGCTTTTCAGACCCCCTCTGCTTCAGCAGCCGCCCTGAATTACTCAATTACTCAAATGATTCAAAAATTTTTGGACAGTCGTAGCCCTCCTGACAGTGAACGCAACCACGAAGTTTTGAAGTGATTTCCTCAATTCTGCTGCAATTGGCACCGAAAACCCCAAAATCAACAAAAGTGACGCAGTTTTGGCACAATCCGAACTTCAATTGGGCATAACTCCTTGTTTGTTGATCCAAATCGAGCAAAAATTTCACTGACAGTGCTTGGCACGACGAGCACTCTCTTCCTGTGTTCTCAGATTTCGAAGATACCTCACCAATTGCTCGAACTCTCCTCTAGAGCTCTGTTTCTAAACTTAGAGTTTTACAAAAGACAAAAATGGACCAATGGGAGTTCATAGCTCCACTTGACTATCCTTTTGTGCCTTAAACTACCTGGTAAAACTTATCTACACTCATAGGCTACCATGTCAAGCCCCTTAGAGTGCCAACGTATAACTTAAACTACCTAAAATGACACATAGCCCCGAAAAATAACTTAAATTAGCTAGAAAGCGTGCATGAGCGACAAGTAAGTACAACCCATGAGCTCAAATCCCTATCAGCATGGAAACCCTAAGTTATGTACAGTGAACGTCATAGACAAGTAAGAAGTCACTTGCACAAGCGCACAAATGCTTGAACAAGATAACTAACATACTATCAGCCTACTAGGACTCAAAATAGTGTTAACACCGTATGCAAAGGTGTCAAACATATATATAAAAGACTAGAAGTAATATGAGCTAACTTCTAGAACTATCAAACCTAAGCGTCGGAGTAGAAGTCAAGCATGTAATCGCCAAATGACGCGACAACGCGAGGACGCAGGCCAGACTTGTTGCAATTGGATGCTGGAGCTCCGAGCTCGGCCGGCTGTCTTGCTTGCTTGTGAAAAGACGGAACTCAACTGACATGACGACATCATCAATCGCATAGTGGCACAGTATAACAGTAACCCTATCCTTCTCTGCGGCCTCATATTCCTGTTAGCATGACGCTGTCGGAGTGTAATCCGTCTACCTAGGAAAGCGCCGGGCTTCTGGCTGTGGTTGTTCACTCAAGAGGTTGGCTTTCAGGTCACAATAGGGCTATAAACACTCACACAGATGTGTAAGATCTAGTAATATACCCAGAAGGCAAAATTCAGGTCTAGCTGGCAGTAATAAGATTCGGCGGTGAACTTTGACACTCACGGAGAGGAAAACTATGAAGGTTTAGACCTCTAAACTTCCCCTACATGCAAATGAGGTACTACTGAACTCACAGACGAAATTTCAGCCTGAGATCAAATTCTGACACGGAGATATGAACAGAAAAGTTTTGAGCAAGAAAAATACGGCAATTTCTGGTACCTAGCTGGCTATTTCAACCTATAACAGGATTTTAGCTCGATCAATTTCGAAGTTTCTTACAGGATTTGCAGTCTACAGGGTGCTGAACATCCCTGTGAAGTTGGGACTCCTGAATGTACACAGAACTGTAGATCTCCTCCTCTGAAGTCGCTGCTCTAGATTAAGAGCTTTTCAGACCCCCCTCAGCTTCAGCGGCCGCCCTGAATTACTCAGTTGCTCAATCGATATGAAACGTTTTGTGAAATCGTAGCCCTGCTGGCGGAGAACACAACCTCGAAGTTTTGAAGCAATTTCCTCAAATCTGCTGCGAGTGACACTGAAAACCCTAAATCCAACCAAAATGATTCAATTCTAGCACAATCCGAACTTCAATTGCTCATAACTTCGTCTTTATTGACTCAAATCGATCGAAATTTTCACTGGAAGTGCTTGGCATGACGAGACATCTCTCCCTGTGCTCCCAGATTTCGAAGATCCCTCACCAAATGTTCGAACTCCACTCTAGAGCTCTAATTCTAAATTTAGAGTTTAACAAAAGACAAAAATAGACCAATGGGAGTTCATAGCTCCACTTGGTTGTCCTTTAGTACCCTAAACCACGTGGCAACTTAGTTTTACTCATAGGCTACCATGTCAAGCCCCCTAGAGTGCCAGCGTAAAACTTAAATTACTTAAAACGACACGCAGCCCCGAAAAATAACTTAAATCAGCTAGAAAGCGTGCATGGGCGACACGCAAATACAACCCATGAGCTTAAGCTCTATCAACATGGTAATCAACCTACTAAGACTCAAAATAGTGTTAACACCGTATGCAAAGGTGTCAAACATATACATAAACGACTAGAAGTAATATAAGCTAACTTCTAGAACTACTAAACTCAAACGTCAGAGTAGAAATATAACATGTAGCCGCCAAGTAGCGCGACATCCACCCCCTCTGAACCTGCACATCCTCCGGTATGTGCCATCCAGATCAAGACTCTTCAGCTTCGGCTTCAAACTCATCTTCAACCTGCATTGAGTCTTCAGCTTCATCCTGTGTAAACTCTGCAACGTTCTGGTCCTCTCCTCTCCTCCTAAAGAGCTTGATTCTCTTTCCTGCGACTGGTATCTTGAGCACTGCACCATCTAACTCTCTCAAGGAGTATGTGGCATTATCATAAACTTCTAACACCACATAAGGTCCAAACCATCTCTTGGAGAACTTCCTGATAGTGCTATGCTGATTATCAAGACTACTATCATAGACTAACACCCAATCACCTTCTTTAACTGGTTTGGGTCGTAATCTATGCGTTCTATCAAATCTGTCTTTGTTTCTCTCCCTAGCAATCTTTAATCTTTCGACAGCTTTGGCAACATCCTCAGGTCTTCGTTCTAACTGCTGGATCCTTAATGAAAGAAGATCCTCCGTACTTCTACCATCTTCCCATGGCAAAACATTCCAAGTAGGCACAACCTCCTCAATTGGCATCACAGGTTTCTGTCCTAGTATCAACTCTGCTGGCATGTAACCTGTAACGGTACTATGAGTTGTACGATCTGCTCATAAAGCAAATGGTAGCAGTCTAGGCCATTCACGGATCTTACCCTTGCAAGCTTTTACCAAAGCTTTGATGATTGGCGGATGACCTCGTTCGCTCTTGCCATTCCCTTCAGGATTGTAAGCAGTGGTTAACGTCAACTTGATTCCCAATCGCTTGAAGGACTCAACTGCTTCTTGTGAATCCAGCTCACCCCTATCTGCAGTGATCTTTCCCACACACCCATACCTACAAATAACATCTTCAAGTAGAAAGCAGTAGACACTAGCAGTGGTCTTTGTCCTCATGGCACGGCCTTCGACTTGGTTAGATAGATCTTCTCTAGCCAAGACTAGATACGCAAATACAACCCATGAGCTTAAGCCCTATCAACATGGTAATCAACCTACTAAGACTCAAAATAGTGTTAACACCGTATGCAAAGGTGTCAAACATATACATAAACGACTAGAAGTAATATAAGCTAACTTCTAGAACTACTAAACTCAAACGTCGGAGTAGAAATATAACATGTAGCCGCCAAGTAGCGCGACAACGCAAGCGCACAGGCTCAGGTTTAGACAACTGACGTGCTCAGTGCTTCCCGCAGTACTAGGCAGCTAGATGTGTGTGCCTTTCTTTTTCTCATTCCCCCGCTGCATACATCATGGTGACGTAAAGTCCTCGAGCTCTACTAGAGCGCTTTCCTCTCGTCCATTTTGTACAGCCGATTCTTCTTCGACAACTACAGGATCCATAAGATACTGCGATACAGTAAGTGAACTAACTGATTATCACGAGTCCTAACGGTAGTTCCATTCTTCAGGTTGTTGTGGTGATCCAGTCATGCCATACCATGCATTATTTATCGAATAGCACTAGGTCCTGATACTTCAGACAAGAGACGTGGTATTCACTCGATAAGCTTCGTTTTTAGTCGTCACGCCTTTGGAGTATCAACACTCTGCTATCTATATGTATCTGGATCTCAAGTCTGGCGCTCACTGGATAAGATTACATGACTTCACACACGAACACGGACTTGGAATCCTCTGGACTTCGATGAATAGTTTCACTGTTCCTTTTAAAGCTCCATTAGTACTGCATAGTACCTGCCCCCGAGAGAACTCCAGCACGCCCTAAAAATATGCTTACAACAATCATTGGCGTTTCAGATGAAGGAGTATAGCTTTTCATCTGGCAAACACTTAAACCACAAATCGCACTATAAAAAAGGTGCCGAATTGACATTCGTTCCCCATTGTCCCTGTAGCGAACTTCAGAGTGTAGCCCGAGTCAGTCAGTTCTCGGCCAGGTGCCTCAAACGCTGTAGGGTTCGCTGAGTGCACTTCCTGTGCGTTCCTGTCGCGTTCTCTCGCATACTCATTGCACTTTGTGATTTTCATCTCTTGGTGGGCCTCTGCAATTTTCAGTTTTTGGTGGGCCTAGCCTTTGGAGTGGAATTCTTTGGTGGACCTAGTTCTGTCAACTAACTGTGTTATGCAGCGGCATACAGTTTATGCACTGTTTATTCATCTGGAGGTGCGAGTTGTGGCAATTTCTTACATTTCGTTGCTTTTGACGAACTATTCTTGTCGTGAATTCGTCGTCGTTTGTGGACAGTGAGTGGTGGCTTCGTCTGGGCTAGCTCATTGTCGTGATGTGAATCATTTTACATTGTAAATAATTCACTTCTCTATCAAGCGTTAGTCTCTCTGAGTGAAGTTAGGACCTCAGAGAAGTCGACACTAGAGGATGTTATGTATTTTGAGTCTTAGTAGGTTGATTACCATGTTGATAGAGTTAAGTTCATGGGTTGTACTTACCTGTCGCTCATGCATGCTTCTTAGCGAGGTTAGGTTATCTTTCAAGATTACGTGTCGTTTTACACGTCTTCGCATGTAGTTTAGAGGTTACGTTGGCATTTTAGGGACTTGACGTGGTAGCTAATGTGCAAATTTAAGTCACCACGTGGTTTGGGACACAAAAGGACAAGGGAGTGAAGTTATGAACTCCCATTGGTCCAATTTTGTCTTTATTTACTACTAAACTTAGTAGTAGGGGTCTTAAGAGGAGTTCGAGCATTTGGTGATGAGACTACGAAATCTGAGAGCACAGAGAGATAGGGTTGTCGTGCCAAGCACTGTCAGCGAAATTTTTGATCGATTTGGAGCAATAAAGAAGGAGTTATGGCTGATTGAAGTTCGATTTGTGCCAGAATTGCAGCACTTCTGTTGATTTTGGGGTTTTCGGTGTCAATCGCAGTAGATTTGAGAAAATCGCTTCAAACCTTCGTGGTCACGTTCACTGCCAGTAGGGCTACGACTGTCCTCAAATTTTCATGTCGATTGAGTGACTGAGTAATTCGAGACGACCGCTGAAGTAGAGGGGGTCTGAAAAGCTCTCAATCTAGAACATCAACTTCAGAGAGCGAGATCTGGAGTTCTGTGTACAATCAGGAGGCCTAACTTCACAAGAGTGTTCAGCAAGCTGTGTACTGCAAATCCTGTAAGAATCTTCGAAAGTGATCGAGCCAATTCTCTGTTCTAGGTCGAAATAGATGTCTGGGTACCAGAAATTACCGTAATTTCTCTGCTCGGAACATTTCTGCCCATATCTCGACACTCTGATTTGATCTCAAGCTGAAACTTCGTGTGTATGGTCAGTAGAGCCTCACTTACATGTAGGAGGAGTTCTGAAGTCTGAACTATCGTATGCTTCTGATTCTGGAGTGATAAAGTTCGTTGTCTTACCTTATTCTTGCTAGTCTGACCTGATTTTCACTTCCTGAACATACTGGAGGGTCCATTCGACCTGAAGTGAGTGTTTATAGTGTTCCCTTTTGATTTGAAGCCTACCTATGTAGTAAGCAACCATAGCCTGAAGCCCAACACTTCTCTGAGTAGATTGAACACAGCCTTCAAGCTCATATCACAGCCAGAAGGTTCCGCCCTTCCCAGGAAAACTCTCAACTCGACACCCTGCTCGTTTCAATCTGGCTTGTAACTTCATGAGTAGGCAGTGGTTGCTTCATCTCGGCTAGCCCGGTCTCGTTTCGATCTGACTTGTAACTTCGTGAGTGGTGAGTGGTGGCTTCGTCTGGGCTAGCCCGGTCTCATTTCAATCTGGCTTGTAACTTCGTGACCCGTCAGTGAGTGATGGCTTTGTGTGAAGATAGCCCGTGTTCGTTCAATCTGACGAGGGGCCTCGTTTGTGGACTGCCACATTGGATAGGGAGTCCGAGTCTTTCATTTTGTGTGCTACCTTTTCTTATGCGGACTCTTTGTCTAAGAAACAAAGGTATCTTGTGTACAGGTATCGTGTCAGATTTTGCGTGAAGCATGTCCAAGAAAATGCGAGGTTCTTGGCTGTGGAGGTGTTGTGTACTGAACAGAGACAAGACAGAGAAAAACAACCACGAAAATGAATGTCGCTGTCATATATACCAACTCCAAATGTAAGTACACTGCCGGTTCTTTCTTCCTAAGAACACAAAACTGAGAAACAGACCAGAGCGGTCTGCAATATGTTTCAAAGCCCTTAAAACGAACCTCTGAATCTCAACTCTGACCCAAAACCACCAAAGCGTAGCTCAAAGCAAGAGAAACTTCTCTTTGCTAACAAACAGAGCTGCACTAGTATCACACGATTGAAACCTAAGTCCAAACCACATCCATGTACAAGCTCTTAGCCAAAGCTAGCTACCAAAAGCTGTATATAGCCAACTAGATCTCTAACGAACTCCAAAGGATGAAAATCGTAGCGAAGGAACCAAAAAGATCTATCTAAGAACTTTCTTTTTTCGTCAAACGGTCTTCAGATGTCGATAGGGTCTTCTTCCTTGACTCCGTTGGCCTAGAAAACCTTCAGATCCGACTCCCAGCAGCCGAGATATCTTTGATTTTCGGTCGCAGATGATCGAACCTTCCAAAACTTCGCCCTGCGGCTTAAAACCACACACACAGCTCAAACGGATCGCCTGATCTGATATCCGTCTTCTTTGGTAGATAGATCTAGCTACCCTGAACCCAACGAGACTCCAAACAAGTCGTTTGGAGTTCCTTTTGCAAAACCGCGCAAGAAATTTGGTCGCATGTTGTAAAAATCTGACGTAAATCGACTCCCTACGGCTCAAAATCGCTCACCACACCCAAATCAACAATCCAATCCACACATGGTCATCTCCTATGTGTAGATGAAGACTCCCTGGTCGCGTAGGCACCAAGAACGAAGAGCTTGGCTCACCAATCGCGAAGAACAAACCAATCTCAGATCACAGACGAACAAAAATTTGACGTAAGCGCTTCTCTGCGAGCCAATTTCACTCAGAACTCCTAAACCGCCCGATGAAACTTGGTATCGTCTTCAATTTCCTAAAGAACTTGTTGATTTGATCTCGATAGATCCAAGGACAATAATTTTGGACTCCGGAACGGTCCGAACGGTCCAACTCTCCTTCACATGTCACTGAAGCTCCTCAAATCCTTCTCCTGAGTCTCAATTTCTCCCAGTACACACTTCCCAATCCGTCACTTCATGAACCGTCTAACCAACGCATAGCCTGCACAGATCTGAACACAACGACGTCTTGCACGTTTGCATTGGACTTCCAAATCTCCCGAGCCGTCCGCTTACAGGTCGCATGTGCAAGCTAACCCCTTAAGCAGCCCCCTTACGTCCGTCACAATACGTATCAATTTTCTTCAATAATGAGGAAGCTGACCCCTTGCATCTTTAATATAACGCTTGGAGCTGCTAATACCCAGTCAACAAGTTAACTAAGGACTAGCTTGATTTTTCCTTCTTTCGAGTCGCATAACTTCTTCACTAGACGTCCAAACTAAGTAAACAAGGTGCTTATGAAAAGCTGACAACGAGCTCTACCCATTGATGCGATGAAAGGGAAGATCCGAAGTTGTGCCAAAAGTCTATAAGCTGAGACCTAGCTTGTTTTCTCCATCTTTCGAGTCCTGTAACTTCTCCACTAGGTGTCCAAATGAAATAGACAAAGTGCCTCTGAAAAGCTGACAAGGAACTGTACCTTTTGATGCAATGAAAGTGGAGATCCCGAATTGTACCAAAAGCTCGTAAGCTGAGGCCTAGCTTGCTTTCTTCATCTTTCGAGTCCTGTAACTTCTCCACTAGGCGTCTAAACGAAATAGACGAAGTGCCTATGGAGTGCCGACAAAGAGCTCTATCCACTGATGCAATGAAAGTGGAGATCTCAAATTGTACCAAAAGCCCGTAAGCTGAGGCTTAGCTTGTCTTCTTCCAACTGAGAGAACCCTAGTCCAACACATAATGCAGCAAAGTACATGCGGTGGATAACGTCTGGGACACTATTATATATTTCCATCTCGGTCGATCTCCATCCATATGTATGCTGACTAGGACATATTAGTTTCACAGACAAACTTTGATGGATGGAGGAAATGATGGGTGGCAGAAACGAATGCTCCCATCCGTAGTGAGGACATCTAACGCTAAACGTCTGAAAAAATTCTTTCAACCGAGATGCGGCTACAAATGCATACACTGGGAGGTCCATAACTGATCCATCTGTAGCTACACTGGATCCCCCTTCCTCACTACCTTCATTCAGAATCTGAGAATCTATCACAATAGCCTCCTCAACCTGAGAGTCTACTACTATTGACCCTAATACCTACAAACAAAATACTGAAGATTACAAACCCTTTACTTACATTATAGCATATCAGAGTCTCGAACATCTTACATACATGCGACTATTAGTTTCAACTCGTGGTATTCATTAGCAATAAACAAGCGAATTCATATCTTAAAAAAGAGCATGTAACTGAGGTTGGTCGATACTAACGCCAAGAGCGCGTAACACATCCATATCAGCAACAAAGTCATCCACTGCAACGCTTGCACCTCCTCTCTCTAGAACACCCTCCTCTGGGATTACATCTGGATCTATGGATAATTGCTCAACATCTCGGGCCATCTGGTCTATGCAGTGTTCAGCCATGGTGAACAGAAATCGGAAGACAGCTGCATGCCCGGCTCCTGGTCCAAGAAGTCGCATGACCTGCACATACCTAGGTAGTAGACTCTCTGGGACTCTCATCATACCAGTAGGGACTTCTGGACATCCTCTAGGTGCATGACGATCTCCAGGACGTCTAGGGTGTACCTTTGGTGGCATAATTACAATAAATATACCGCACAGGTCTTTGCAACTCTATCCGCCCAGAGGTCCAACAACATCTATACTAAGCCAACCAACGTTGCTCACTAAAGAACCTCCTGTTAGAAAAACCAAGTCTAATTCATACTTGAAACTCTACCAAAATAATAAAAACAAGAAATAATTTACACCTAAGAAAACAAAATAGATCTAGTATGAAAAAAAACAAGATATACAACAAAGAGAAGAGATTATAAAGAGAGACACAGCAAAAAACAGAAAAGAAGAACAATGTCAGATAAATAAGAGAAGGAGGAGAGGAAGGGGAAGGAGGAGGGGAAAAAAGGAGGTGAGGAAGGAGAATGAAGGAGGGAGGCGAGGATGGAGAAAAAAGGAGGTGAGGAGGAGGAAGCGGGAGGGAGGGAAGGAAGGAAGGAGGAAGCAGGAAGGAAGGAACAAAACGCGACCCAATATATAGCCAACGGATGGGAAGACCCCATCAAGCCTTACAAGGGAAAGAAGGACCCGAAGGGCCAAGCAATAACCACCCTGAAGGAGAGACACCGAGGCTAAGCCCCGCTATCAGTATCTCTAAAATCGTCAGTCGCACCTATAATGTCGGAGACCAAAAAGTCAGTACCTCTACCTACAACAGGTGCACCTGAAGAGGCATCGTCTACTGCGATTGCTCTATTGTGAATGGCCCTTGCTAAAGCTCTCTGTAGAGCAATGGAAACCCGCTGCCTGAAAAACATGGTGCAGAGAGAAAGTGGTACCTCATGGCGTCTCTCATGGTAGGCTCTAGCGCACTCTCGCAGAAAGACGTCGAACTCCAAAGTTGTCGATCCGTATATCTCCAAGGCTAAGGGGATGTCTCGCTTGCATACCCATATACTTGGATACCTTCGTTGCTGCCACCACGCCTGCAGCCCATCCTGGGAGATGAGTGATCACCTGTGCGACCACTGAGTCCCGTGTCGGATCCGTAACAACCACATCAGCCACTGAGATGATCCTCCCTCATCACGTACAGGTCTGCTCTCACTGATCCTCCTGTCTGAAGGACGTACCAACGCTCTCTCCACGTCATGTGACCGCTCTCCCGTGCTAAGGCAAACACGACGTCTCAAATGGCATCGTGAGTGGCTATCCGCTCTCCACCGTGAGGACATCGAGCAAGGTGACGACCCGAGGTGTCGAGTGAGACACCACACTCGCAGGTAGACAATGCCGAAGCAACAGACTGGACCAAGCCTAGACGGAACCTCATCGCTGTAGAGAAGATAGTCGGTGCGAGTCGGAACGCTCTAATGTAAGGTCGAGCTATGAGTCAAGAGCCTGCGCCCTTGTCCGAACAAGAGTGGAGTCGAGCTCTAGTATCCCGTGAGATGGAAGGATCCACTAAGAGCGCATGGAGAACCTGCTGGAAGTGGTGTCCTGTCAGAGAAGACTGTAGTCCGCGAGATCCATCGGAAAGTAAGGTATCGAATCGAGGGTGTGCCTCACGTGTCTCAAGAGTCAAACTATCTCTTGTCTCACGGAGACACATCTGTAGTGGATAAGAACCATCCTCCATCTCTATCACATAGCTCTCCAAGATAAGTCTATCTCGCACGAGAAAACGACCACAGAGCCAAGGTGTTGAGAGGGCCCAACTACCCAAAAACGCTGCCGAAGTAGTCTCCTCCATGGATAATAAGCCCACCCCGCAACATGATATTGGCAAAGATGTCTGTCTCCGTGCGAGAGGTCCTGCCATACAGTCAAAGGTCCCCGGTCCTATGATGTCGTCAAACACCCCCATGATCCTCCTATCAAACTCTCTAAGACGCGAGATGAAGATAGGAGATGGGGGTACTGTGAGGAGTAAGTAACAAGGACGTCGTGCTATGGAAGAGGAAGGATACCAAAAGCAACCTGTGGGTCCTCTAACATAGGGAGATCCTCGATATGCATAACATCCTCCGCAAGAGCAGCATCTAAGAATCAAGAGACAAAGTCCTCTGTACCCACGGGTACTTCGAGGATGCGTAAACCATTTGTAAGGGTAACAAATCCCTCTGGGAGCTGTAGGTCCGACGGTATATTTGTGAGACACCAAGCCTTGCACTTTGACACCTTCGTTCTCAACCCTACCAAGGCCAATTGAGAGACAAGATGATCAAAGGCAACACCGACTTGGTCCGTCGGACCTACGATGTGCGTATCATCAGCTAGAGATGGAAAGACACAACCTGGAGCAGCCAAGGCGGTGGCGAAGAGAGCTCTATAGTGAGCTAAGGCGAAGAGAGGTCCACCCAAAGGATCTCCCTGACGAGTCTCTGCAGCAGAGCTGATGATTGTAACCCCCTCTATCGTAGGACCGTGCTGGTAATAAAGAGAAAAGTAAGAACCATAGAACGATCGCACGAAGAGAACGAGACCCGTCAGAGATCCTCCGCCATCCATGAGCTCCTTAAAAATTGTAGCGCGGGAAACGCATTAAAAGTATTTTCCACGTCTACTTGTAGGACCACCCAATCGGGATGGATGTCCAAGAGAGCTCTAATGCCGAAAGACACAGACTCACAACCTCCCGGCGTCGCAACTCCAAACTGATGTGGACAAAGATGGTCATGAAAAGTATCTCGAAGCTGAAGGACAATGGTTCGACTGATAAGTCGTAAGAGAATCTCACCGATGGCTATCGGTCGAATCTCTCCACCATCCTTCGTCATGACCAAAAGTCTAGCTGCTCTCAGTACCAGAGCTATAGACCGAGGAATATATCCCTGAGCTATTGCTGCCGCTACCTGAAAAAGCTCCATGAAACCACTAGATGGCGTTTGTCTGAAAACAATCCCGTAGGTGCTCGTAGACCATCCCAGACAGATCGCAACGCAGCGATCGTCTCCTCAGTAGGACATGCCAATGACAAAGGATGCAATGCTCTGGCAGCTCTGCTATACTCTCCCACCTGACCTAACATTGTACAACGGCGTATGCAAGCGGAAGATGAGACATCACATGTAGAGGCAGACTCACTCTTACCTCGTATCGCACGGACTGATTCCTCCTGTAAGACCGCTCAGTCACCTGCTTAGAATCTCCGAAGACGGACCGCCACCTTTCGATATCGTCCTCTGCCACATCGAGTATAACGGAGACACCAACGAGGAAGTAACAGAAACAATAACCACGCCGCCTCGTCTCTGATGTTCGGTGCCAACATGTCGAGGGATAAACGGAATGCATGTCTCACCTCGTCATGAAGAGCACGAGGTAACCGATGAAACAAACGCGAACAAGAGAAACTCGTCTGGAACAAACTCAGAATAGTGCTAGAGTGAGCTCTCAACCACTCCCAGGACTCTGGAGGGACTCCAGGAAGAAGGACTAACTGTGCCATAATGACTGCACGTGTAGACCTCCGATCTCGGCTAACCTGGACATCCCATGTGGTCGTATCATAGCTCTTGTGCATCTTTCTCACATGAGATTTTACCCCTTGCGAGGTAAATAACTGATTGCACACCAGACATGGTGTGTCTCGAATCAGTCTCGATCTCATGGGAGGGAGAATACCCATAGCTAAGAAAAAAATGATATCCGATCAAACGATACTCATAATAAAAACATCTCCTAGAAAAGAAAAAAACAAGAAAAGAAAAAGGATAAAGAGAGAAAAGAGAAAAGAAAAACAAAAAGAAAAGAAAGAAAAGAACCTTGAACCCCGATATGTAAAGAAGAAGAGAATAAATATACTAGGTGTGGCAAGAAATCTCTCCAAAATCTCTCAGAAACCCTAAAAAGAACACTCTGTAACCCTAAAATCTCAGAAAAACTAAAACTATTTAATACTCACTCATTTCTCTACAAGATGTACTAATTCGAAGTGCAAAAAAAAGAGAAAGAAAAAACAAAGAAAAATATGTAAAAGAACCCTGTAATATCTCCCTGTAGCACCCTCCCCTCTCTCACAAACCCTCCCTGCGATCTCACTCTCATCCCTCCCTGCTCCGCCTCCCTGCCGCTCCACTTTCGAACTTTCGAGGAAGGAGGGAGGAAGCGAGAGGGAAGGAAGGAGGGAGGAAGGGGCAAGGAAGGAGGGGCGGAAGGAGGAAAGGGGAAGGAAGGAATAAGTTGAGGAAGGAGGCGTCGGAAAATATTTTTGACATCTTTTTCAGTTTTTTCTGGCTAAAAGTCTAACTCCAGCCGATGCACAGTCAATCAGCCGGAGTCAACAATGTGCGGCCGGAATAAAAAAACGTGTGGGTTCTGGCTAGTGTTGTCTCTAATACACAATTGGTGTTTCTTCTAACCCGCAGTTCTTTTTGTCTAAGAACATTTTGAATTTCAAATTTCGAATATTCTATTTCATTGGCTGTGCTTGTTCAGATTTGTGACAGAACACATCTGGAGCATCCGATCTCAGACTGGCTTCATCCACGGCTTGTTTTGTAGATCTCCTCAACACGATCATTTTGATATCTAGATGAGGTTCCCCCGATGATAAATTAGATCGTTACAGCGAGCCGCAGTTTGCGTGAGATAACCCACCGCGACGATTTTCTCAAAACATGCGACTAAACATATTAGCGGTGGTATATCCCCACCGCTAATATAGCGGTACCTGTGGTTTAACCTAGGAAAAATAGCGTATAAATATTTTCACCTTCGTGTCTTCTTTCACCTCGTACAGCATTCAATTGAACTCGTGCGAAGGGTTGCGGTACTGACGTAGTCATTAATGAACAGGCTATTCCGGGCCGTTTGTACACAGCGTTCTCTCGGTTGAACTACGTCACAACTGATGAGTCATGACGCAACAAGCTCTGCTGCGCTTTGGAATAATAGATCGTAGAATCAAGGAACGTATCTGCGACATCATGAGAACCCACGAGCCAGAGCAGACTCCAAATTACGACGTTCCGGGCTTGTCACTAAGCACAGCTGCAAGCGTGAGGATCCTTCCACATAAGATTCTGCAGGGTGTACGGGGAGTCGAGCCAAATTTGCGCCATGAATGGGATTATGGAAACCCGTCTCTGGCTTTCTGATTAGCGTCACTAGATAATGGATTGGCTCTGGCACATGAGCATCATCACTACCAGTTTGAATGAACGGTCACCGTAATACCGTACAGGAATTCAGTGACACTTTGCAAGAAAGTTCTCTGCATTATGCTAATGAATTTCATCATTCGTTGACCCAAAGAAACACTCCAGAGTACAGACAGGACAGAATCGAATGTTCTCGGCCATTTAAACATGTAACATCAATTAAACTGAAATAAAAACGTACTTGCAGATATACGGTCCGCCTAACCCCGTTATACTCATATATACTTTATACGCTCATAGGACTATGGCGTTAATCTCCATACACGTAAATACCAGAATTTTATTTTATCGCATCCTTAATATATCTGTTGGACTTTTTTGGATGTTAACAAATCTAGGTACGTTACAACAAATTTTTAAATAAACACGAAAATCCTTTGGTCGATAGTCTCCTTTTCTCACCTCCGTTTAACACTTTTCAATCCTCCGTTCGTGCTATCTGTGTACTTTTGAAAATTTATAATTACAAGAATTAAGTTAAATTTTTTCATTAAAATAAATATTATATATTTAACATATACATATAAATTTTAAGTAAAAATTCTATACCAAACTCGTATAAAAACTTGATATATTATATAAATTTTAACTGTAAGCCAAACACAAATAAACGAAACCATACTTTGGGGAGCGTTGACAGAGACGCTCCCCAAAGTAGATATACACGTTGCTGACATTTTATGAAGTTTTTAGTTTATTATCTAATATTAATGCTTATGAATTAAAACCCTAATCCCATGTTCATTTTTACAAGATGAGGTTTGAGACATTATAATAGGGCATGTCAAACTAAAGCATTACAAGCGGTATTCAGTATTTCTAAAGGGTTTGCCTGTCGATCTAAATAATAAGTAAGATTGGAGTTACGAGAAAACCCAGACAATGTCATAACTCATAAGCCAAGTGGAGACTCACGCGTTGCCTGCTGGGAGCGAGAGGTTCCTTCATTTTTCTTCGTCTAAGTGCAAGAGCTTGCTCGAAAAGAGAAGTATGAATTTAATCTATATGTTTGATTTATTATCTAAATTTTTTGACCAAAAAACTAGATAATAAATTATACTTGCTGCAGTCTTCCATCTTCAGATGGAAGAAGTCAACAAATAAGAAAAATAAGAAAAATAAGCAGCCAACTTAAACTAACAGAAGAAATCCTACGCGCTTTAATCTATGCTAAACAAATTTGATTTCGACCACGCTACCGCCCCGGTCCAGGTAATCGCTTAGCTACTTGGTGTTAAATATCCTTTGATGTGACATGAATTATGTATGTTCACTATATTAGCACAGGTTTATTGTATAATAAGGATAAGACTAGTCCCTCTAAGAATGTACTAGATCAGAAGAGACATTATCTCATAGTCCTAAATAAAGTGAGAACTATCCATCTGAGAATATTTATGCGTGAGTTCGCTTGTTTCTTATCTCATTTTGTATTTAAACTTCTTTTCTTATGGGTTCTAACAGACTGATCATATTATCACTTCTAGCAGGCCTGACTGAGTGCTTACGATCTTGGTGGCGGATGTAGTGGAGTAACCCCAACTGCATGTTCCAACCGGAGGCCGAGAAACGACTGCGTGACGGGTCCAACTAGGTAGGAGGGTTTCACGCGGAATAGGATGAAATCTTTCCGGTGGTAGATGTGTTCCGGAATCACTCAGTCGATTTTAGCAAAGGCGGATGTATCTAACTGCAGTTGGATATCGTTCCAGTGCGCAGTCGGACTGCTCGCTACCTGCTTTGGTATATGTCAATTGTAACAAATTAACTCTATTCTTATTTATTTCCCTGACGTAGATGGTAATAATTAACTTTTTGTGAGCTCATGGACGATGCAGATTCATGCAGACTCACACGAGATTAATTATACTCTTACTGGGGGTTTAATTCTGTTAGCTCCGACGGATGATGGCTGAGCCAGTGCCCGACGGCCGACGAACTTCAGGGACCCGCAGAAGAGACCAAGCCAGGCAGCCTAAATTGATAACCACACGAGAATCCTTTCTGCCCCTTTGTGTTCCTGTTTTAGAGGACGGCCGCTTAGCTATAGTACAAACTGTACTCGTTATTCGCGCACGTATTTCTAATTCTCCTGCCTTCTCTGTCTGCTTGTACCCCACGCATCTGTATCTTCAAGATGCTGTTTAGCAGCGGTCGGAATTTTATCACCACCTGCTCGAATGACGGCATATGTATATTCTCTTTCTCTGTTTAGTCAACTGACACGGCCAGACAACGCACACTAACCTTCCCTATTTCGGAAAAGAATTACAGTACGTACGTTGTCCGTGAGGTCTCCTTACAAGGTTCTGTAAGTAGGTCTGCAATCAGTTTCTAGAACCATTACCTGAAATTGTGCTCGAACGCCTGCAAATGAACTGCAGTGGCAGCTCCATACGGTAATATATACCTTCTCACAGAGAGATCGCTTACAGAAGGAGAAGTTTCGAGGACGTCCGAGTCCACCAATTCAGGAAATCAGGAACTCGGGGGAATCTTCTCGAACCTCGGTGCGTGTTCTTTAGAAGACAGTCGATTAATCATCAGCTAAGAGTTAGCAGTGGGAGAATGTTCAGCATGGGCTTCCAGTCGGACAGAATGTTCAGCACCGTAGTGTATACGTGAGCTTCAGGATAATCTCATGATCAAGAGGTACTTCAGAGGCTATTCATTGCGTCGCGTGTTCACTTCATGACTTAGAGCAATTTTACATTTACTAATTTGCTGTCTTAATTTGCTTGCTGCATATATCTTAAGGATCATTGAAGTGGATCTGTTGATAATAATACACTGCGACAGAGAATCGAAGTGTGAATCATAACTGTGGACTTGGGCATGTGAAGCAAGAGCAACAGGACCAAGGACTTCGAACTTCTCTGGTCCTTGAACAGTGGATGTACAGTAGTAACTGAAGCTTCTTACTCCAAGACGGTGGTAACATACGTCACCTCGTTCATACCTGACGCCATCAGTGGCAACCAGAGCTCCTACACTGAACCTGACAGTCTCTCACTGTTTGCTTGACAGGGGCCTCGCTGAAACTAGTCACTGGGCAAGCACATGTTTGAATGAGAAAGAAAGAGTTTTCAGACGACGGAGGGATATGGTGATGTGGCTTTGGCTGTGTGCACGCATTAGTGCACTGTTTGTCGAAGGTACAGTTTGAAAAAAAGCTGAGATGCTTCCGGTACTCACCGTCACAGCCTCATGACATCTGACTCGCTCGTCTCTCGTGTAATAGAAAGACCGAGTTGGACAAGACATTGTCACGTCTGGCGGAGTCGGAGAAGCATTCTTCTTTCTGGACCCAGCATTTTCTTTTACGTTAAACTGTTGTAGTTGTCGGGCTGCTCGTTTCAAAATCCACCAAGTAGTGGAATGGCTACCAAATCGAGTGGAACAAGATACTCTGATATGTCTGCTGGCTGCTAAATTCTCTGTGAAATTAGTCGTAATGTCCGAGGAATCTCCGGTTCAAAGTTTACAGCGAACAGAGTCGAAATGAGATAGCAAACGGACCTGTTCTGAAACCGTTGTTGTCCTTGAGAGATCTAATTGGTTCCTGGAAGAAGGCTTGATAGGCTGTGAGCCGACGCGGAGGACGATGTCGCCGGCAAGCATCGCCGATGTCACATGGGAATAGATGCTCATGGAGGGAATAGCGACAGATCGCATGATTTGCCTACAACGGCGTTGTACTCGTGCATCAGTTTCCCATCATTTTCTCTTGCGTTTTGTCTTTGTAAGTAGGGGATTTAATGCAGAGAGACCTCTGCATTCACATTGGCCTATCTATATGCCAGGCTCGTTTTTTGTCTCAACGTCTACCAGAACCCGGATCATGTATCGCTGCTCACTTCCAACCCTGTCCATCCTCGACCGACCACCGTCTCTATCCACCCCCGCTTCCCGCCATCTCCTGTCTGCCAACGCCGTAGCATTTCCTACGAACGGATTCAACGGAGTACGGTAAAATCGGCGGCACTTCATGGGTACCGTGGAAACGAGTGTGGGGTTGAGTCCAGGCCCAGCCCAGGTTTTCCTGCTTACCTGTAATTTGCCTGCGGTTTTTGACCATTGACGGACTACTGTGTTAGTTCATCGGCGATATCTATAAATATTATAAAAAAAAATCAAAAAAAGAAAAATCAATCGTTCATCGGCGATATTTAGCAAATTTCGAATAGTTTCCCACCTTTTCTGGTTGATTTGAGATAGAAATTATCCGAAGCATTCTCTATTTCTCCTACATTTTTAGAAAAGTTACCGGGGCACATTACACGGGAAGCCGGATCTAGACTGGCACTGGTTGATTCCTCTTATGTATGGGAAGGTAGTTTTACAGCGAAAATGATTTTAAATTTGATTGACTTGGTTTTCCGCGTGATCTTCTGCCACTCTCGTCGTAGACATTCAATGAGGCGAGGTCATTTACTGTAGTTAAACTAACAAGAAATATAAAAATTATTTATATCTAGTGGATGAAAGAAATAGTACCTATAGCATCTCAGATTAATGTCCGTGCTAAGAGAGATATTAATTAGATACTAACCAGTAGTTGATAGAGATTTTATCTTCTTCTCACGAAGATGTAGTTCACTTTTTTTATTTTTCTTACTGCTAGTAGGAGATGGGTACTGGATTTGATGAAAGGATCCATCTTGTGTTAGAAGCCATCTTGTGTTAGATCCATCTTGTGTTAGAAGCTTCACCAAGGGCTGATAATCTTGAGTTGATTGAGATAGTATATCATCGAGGAGCATCGAATCTCAAGGGGACAACTCGTTATATTTTACTGATTACACTTGCGAGTCAAGAGGTATTTTAATATCTCTATTTTTGTTTCAAAAATAATAACTTAAAGTACCTTATTTTATAAACAAAAGGAAGATTTTCAAAATAATTCACTTTTTGGTATAAAAAATAGTCTATTTTTGTTTTATTAATTTTAAAAATTTTACTGGAAATAAGTGAAAATATCATGTTTTTACTTGCATGTGTTTATAACAAAAATATGAACCCTCTGAGCATTGAATTCAGATGGAGCTGGAAAACCCGTTACTCAATATCTGTGTCATTGGACAAGTAGAGTTGGTAAGTGAAGCTTGGGAGTTCCTGGATGATTTAGCGCTTTACAAGTTCTATGAGCCACTAAGGAGATATTTTGTGAGACAACAGACCGCAATGGTCTCCTCCAGCTAAGAGGTGGATTGAACTGAGTCAAAAGAGTCATGCTGAAGGGCTCTTCTATGACACTAGAACGGAGTAGATCTAGCCAATCTGCTCATCTAAAGATGGAATTGTGGTCTGCTGATTGCTCATGACTGTTGGATGTCAATCAAGTTTAGGCTGAAGCTACTCTAGTGTATCATAGTAAGGAGGTGGATAAAAAATAACTAACGAGTTCACCATCTGGAAGCTAGGGTTCTATCTCATCCGAAAGCTTCACTGAATGCTCGATAATGGGACATAACTCAAAGATTGAGCTGGATGTAAAAACTCTGAAGAAGAGTTTGATATTACCATGGATTGGATGATGTTTCTTTGAGTTGGGAAACAGTTTGGTGTAATGTTGTTTTGCAGGTTACAACCAAGAGCAGTTCAGTGGAAGAACTGCTCTTTGTTGGTTGGGAAAGTTGTCATTTTGTTTATTATTATTAACTCTAAACCTCCGGCTATAATTATTTAACACTCGATAGCGGCAACAAGATCGGAAAAGCTGAAGCCTGAAGCATTGCAAAGGGTTAAAGGGGTCGCGAACCTTAGTTTTGGAAGGAAGAAGCTAGAGACTAGAAACCAGAGGAGAGGGTTAGCCGAGAGCCACAGATTAAAGACAGAGGGAAGCCATAGACTAGAGGAGCTGACTCACACACATGCGGAGGAGATTTGTCTAGGATTGGGAAATTCTGAGAGAGAATTTTCACTTGGATTCTGAATTATGCAAAGTTGTCAATCATTGAAAGAGATTAAGCAGTTTAATGCTCCTAAGTGAGAAATGAAGACGACAACACACAAATTTGGTTTTCTGAGAGATTTCTGTCTGGAAGCTCAATTCCTGAACTATGGCTTGAGGAGTCAGATAATTTTTCAGGTCAGGAGCTTTTCACGATCCATGTCAGCAAACAAACGCCGTGTAATGTTTATGAGCTCTTGAATTTACAGTTAATGTGAAAATAAAGCTTGGATTTGTGTGTTGAATTAGAAGCGCTTGCAGGAAAATAGATCAAAATTTTGATCTATTTCTCTGCAATTATCTTGTTTTCATGTTTTCAAGCTCCATTAGGGACTATAGTCTTGCAGGTCGTTTCCATTGATCTTTGGCGTTTTGACATTATCACCGGTAGCAGAAGCACTGTCTTAATATCTTCTGGTCCTAAGCTAGAGCAGCCTCATTTGTGTTTTAAGACCTCAGATTAAGAACCAAGACTCTCAGTAGACGGGTAAATTATCCTAAAACAGTTTGGCAGTTACCAAGCTTCCTGTGTTGATTAACGAAAAGTTCAGCAAACTGGATCTGAAAAAAAGAAAGTATAATGGTCTTCCATTATACTTCAAGGAAATTCACGTTAGACGACTAATTCATTACAGATAAAGTATCCTATTCCGAGATCTGCCGTCTAACTTTTCACCTGGAATAATGTTATACCTAACCAATATATATTAATAACTTCAAACGCGTACTGTGTAGTCAACACACATGCAGAGAATTAGGCGAACTCAACACAAATTCTTTGTACCGAGTCTGACCATTCAGATTTGAAATATTCAAACGGATTGCCTAACTGTGATTCGTGAGTTCTGTCCCTCTCATGAAGAACATAAAGAAACCAGTCGACGGTACAAATTCGGATTTCAACAGTAGAAAAACTTGGATTTACATTCTGTGCTAAGGTTCAAACCCATAGTATCGTTCTGAGGGACATTCTCGGATTATCCGTCAGTATGACGGCACACACACATTCTTGGCGATATTCGAGTCCAAACACTTAAATATCATTATAATGGGATATTAAATCCGGGAAATATTATTTAGTCTAATATCCGCTTTCTCAAATAAGAATTTCTAATATTGGAGTAATAACAATTAACTGCATTTGAGGAAACGTCATCCTGGAAACTAACATTAACGTAAATGTGAAAAAGAAGTTAGAAAAATAACAATTGCGCAACATATATCTCTTCTCATCTGGGACTGGTTTATGCACTTAAACCTAAACAGAACCGACTCTACAGTGGAATTACAAGAACAAAGTAATTATTTTTCTTATGTTCATAAGATGATGATGCATCCTGGGTGCAAGAGCCTTTGCGCACCAGCTGCTTATGGTGCTAAAGTAGTGATATTTAACTATGATTCAAATCTACTAGTTGCGCACACGATATTCATTAGGATTTACTAATCGTGAACCGCTTCTTTTATTAATTAGGGTAGCTGTGGAGATTATTAAAGGAAAAAAATTAAGTTTACTTTTTAAATATTTTGATTATAGCATAAAATATATTTTGTAATTTTCAAATGTGAATCACTCACCGTAAACTAATTTTTAAACTAAAGCGTGTAAATCTTAAATTGTTTTTTTTTCTCGCACAATTAGATAATTATTTATTTAGTGCGTGGAGTTAAATATCACTACACTGAAAGGTTTTTGGCAGTTCTGAACGAGAGATCCTAGTTTTCGTACCGAAGGCTGCGGGAAAAGACTGCACCTGCTTTAGTTTACGAGGTCGAAAACATCGAAGCAAGTGTGTTGAAGCGAGAGATTGCTCTCTCCTTCTACACACTTTTCGTGTCCATACGACTTGATCTGTGAACTCATGTCAGCGTAATGCCTAGAAGGGTACCCTCTGAAACATGCGCCCTCTAACATGTAAAAGATTTTACTCCCAAGTATTTTGATCCAAAAATCTCAGATGCGCAGAACTGCTTTCTTCTCCAACATGCCTCTTGCCCAAAAGCTAAATATATCAAAGCAGGTGCACAAGGACCGTAAGACGCTTTAGCTAAATAAATGAGTTATAATGGAGAAGTAAGAATGAAGAAGTTGAGGAAATAGCAACCGAATAAATATGCATGCAACATTAACTTCTGGAGAACTTTTGCCTGCTTGGTGTTATCGAAAAATATATAAATATTAAATAAAAATTTGAACCAAACTGAAAGGGAACTAGAAGTCATCTTCAAATGTTAAATATTAGTTGGACCTGGAGATGTGAGAAGATCCAGAAAAAACCAGTAAGAGGTGCGTTGACAGACGCATGTCCGAGACTATATAAATGGGAAGTTTCTCACTAACACATCACATATTACTCACAGTTTAATTTATTATCTAACTCAGAAAGCTTAGATAATAAATCAAACTTTGCATATATAGGTGAATATACAAGGACTCCGAAGTAAAGTTTTATAAATTATCCATGCAACTTGAAGTTCTCGCAAAAGGCAACACGATAACTCCATTCATATAATTGCCCTGCAGTGCATGGAAATAATAATAGATCATCACTTTCTGGGAATTCATGGAGAGCCGCACATTAGTTAGTATGAGTAGAGTTAACTTTGAGTGTCAAAGAGAAGGAAGATGAAAGGAGAAGAAGAGGCAAGCGCAGAAGGTAAATCTGGTGTCCAGATGTTGTAATCTGTTGATGCGTGATACTAAACATGAATAACAACATGCCCAAAAATGTCAGATAGTGACTTAATCGGACCCCTACGCGCTTTTTTAAACTTAATCGGATCTCTAAAGAGTGCACTTACTTAATCAGACCATTTGCAGTTAATTGCTTATGTTTATGAGAAGACATTTAAAAACAAACATTTTTTAACTGGTATCATGTTAACATGTTACTGCAGATGGAAGATTCAGAAATTTGCTTCATCACACATTTAGTAGATTTCTTGAGCTTGATAACACCTCTCTTAACAATGTATCGTTTGATCACACCCCTGACGGGCTATTGCTTGTAAAACCGATCACTTTGTGATGTTAGTTACATGTGGAACTGCACGCAGTAAGTTTTCGAGCATGTATAGACTCACATGTCTTTAATGTTAAATATTTTAAATTATAGCGATATTTAGTCAAGGTTGAAAGTACTGAAATGATGCATTAGAAGATAAAATGATTAGTTCTACTGTTAATAACCCGTCAGGGGGATTATCAAGCAATACATAGCTAAGAGGGGTGTGATCAAGCTCAAAGAACCTACTGGGGGTGTTATCAAGCAAATTTCTGTGGAAGATCAGTGCCAGAGTAAGAAACGTACTCTTCGGAGTTCTGATCAAGTAAAAGAGAATGCACAGAGGTCCGGTTTATCCATTACCTGCCAAAAACGTAGATGTAACTTTGCCCTTTAGCAGTTTTACGAAAAACGAAAGACCCATAGCTTGTTCTTCATATTTATGAGAATTTCAAAAGTCTTCACAAAACCCCATCAAACTAATCTTAAATAGAAGCTAGAACGACCCGACATGAGCTCAAGAACACAGAGCATATAGACCTTGCGCACAAGGCAAAGAGAACCCAATGGAAGCAGAGGACTCATTGTTACAGAGAAAAAGGTAAGAGACGAGGCTGAATCTCCCAACAAATGGACATTGAAAGCCTGACTGAGTAAACGGTGCTGCGTGGTTTCCCGTGTCAAGAAAAAGGGAAAAGCCTCTGTAAGATTGAATGAAGCAAATATCATATCAGTGTTGCTCTGAGGTTTGAGGGTGTATATAAGAAGTTGCCGACTGAGTCATGTTTGCTGCATCATGCTTGACGACTTGATGGACCCTCGAGTCTCCTAGGCGAAACTACATTAAATCCTGCAGAATTATATACGAGCCTATGTCCATATAACCGGTTCGAATTTGGGTGAGAAACGAACAAGTTTTCCTTGTATAACTGGAAAAAGACTTTACAGTAGAGGGCTGAAGGTCACGTAACTTTGAGAGCTTTGGCCTTGATAGATGATCGCTAAAGCAAAAAGAATGGAACCAACTAAATGAATGCTTTTATATGTCCTAAACTAGTCGATCCTCGAGTCAAATGTTCAGGTTCTTCCTGCACCGACTTCTTACAAGAAACGCCAAAGGCGTGTTTAGAATTTAGAAGCCAAAAGTCAGTTTATGACAAAAACTAATTTATATTAAGACTATAGCATTAAACTAAAGTTCTCTGTGATTTAAAATCTAACTTTATGTAGTAATGTACTTATTATGATAATTAGCAAATAAAACCATACAACTGAAATAAATTAGCACAATCTCAGATCGGTTCGCGTATTAGATCACTGAAAACCTCACGAAATGTTTTGAAATTCATTCGACATTTGACTTACGCGACAGACTGTTCTGTTACATCGCAGTTATATACATTTATCGAGTACCCGTTTGTGTAAATTTGGCAATAACTTTTGGTTTCACGACTCGACATCCTTCCCGACTCTGTTTATCTAAAGAGATTGAAATGCGAGTGATGACTTGAACTCTTGCATGACTCCATGCAGTATAAACAAGGGGGCTACCTTTGCAATGGAATCCCGTGGCTATGGATTAGTGACTTATCCGGATCTGAACTTCTTCCTCCCTCCTCTCCGGGTTTTATAGCGACTCTCTACGTGGGACTGGAAATCCCCCAGTACGTACCCATTACTTCAATCTAAAGAATAAGACAAAATAACCTACACGATAAAGATTCTGCACTTCTTTTTCGGTTTTCACAATCACCTAATATTATTATCTTATCTTAAACTATTAAATCACATGTTGCAATATATTAATGATGAGATATCTCGCCATTAATCATTTTACTCAATGTAACTAGACCCCGACAGGCTCTCTCACCCGAATTACGCCCAGCTGGCTTGTGCTCATTTGTTATCGCATGCTCTTGACCTACGTACCAAAATGATCATCATCCTCAAATCTTGAAAATGAGCCGCAGATTTTCGCAATCTGACATCGGACGACTTCAGAAAATTCATCCAACGATGAAAGCAAAGAGAACCTCTGAAAAAAAATATTCTTAAAATTCGAAATTTGAATAGTTCCTTAAACGAGACCATACTCGCTAGAAGAACTCAAAATTTCACATAAGAACATCACTCTCATAAAATAGTTTGAAACCTTGTAGCCGGTCGTGCAGCTCGCGCACTAACCGGTCACCAAAGATGTTTTCTGTGCAACGGGACTTACCGGCTATATATACATTTCTGGCAATGTATATCGGCTGGTCTGACAGCCAAACGACTGAAACAGCTGAAAGGAGGAGCAATCCTCTTGCCTATTTTCTTGGCTGGAGGGAGTGCGGAGGGATAAAGCCTCCTTTCTTCTTTTTTGCCTTGGTCTTTTTTCCTCTTCACTTGCTTACTCTCCTCACTCTCTTTTTTTCTTCTTGGCATTTTTTACACTTGGTTTTATTCTCTGTTAGACAATTTGGGTCTTTCTAACTGATAAATTGTTGCTTATTTGCTTGTTTTTTCTTTTTCTTTTTTTCTTTATCTTGTTTCTTGTTTGTATTCTTAGAGATTTGGTTATTTAATTTAATTTTTCTTATAGAACGGTGTAGATCAGATTAATTTTCTCCAATATTGATGACTTTTACAACTTATGATTTTGGACAGACCTCCGGACGGATAGGCCTGTGGATGGATTTAGGACATATTTATTATATTCATGTCACCTAGAGTGTATCCTAGGTGTTCTGGAGATCGACACGCACCTAGAGGATGTCCGGAGATCCCGACAGGTATGATGAGGATCCCCGAGTCATTGTTATCTAGATATGTACAGATCATGACACTTTTGGGACCAGGAGCTGGACACGCTGCTATGTTTTGCTTTCTGTTTGCCACCTCTGAGCAGCGGATAGACCAGATGGCTAGAGACGTTGAGCAAGTACCTATAGACCTAGATGTAATCCCAAAGGAGAGAGAGAGTAGGGATAGTTGCAGACGATTTATTTGCTGATCTAGATGTGATGCGTGCTCTTGGTGTCGAAACGCATGGAGATCAGGTACACTTTCTTCCAATATATTTGAATATGCTTGTACAACCAGTTGTATATTTGTTGTACGTCATGGTTACATGTTTTGTTGTATTATATGCGTATCACAAGTCGTATGTATCATATCGCATGTATTGTATGCATAATATGTCATTCATACCGAGGACCATCATGTTGCAGTTGAAGACTCTCAAATCCCACAAATCTTAGATTCTTAGATTTCGATAGATAATCCACATGGTCAATCGTCAATCCAAGCTCATGTCGTTGAGTCGGTGCTCTTTCTTTATGGATTTGTAGCGCATCCTAGCTTACGTGGGTTCTTTTAGATCTTTCGAATACGACGTAAATACACGAGTGACATGGTCATAATGCTTCATACTAATCAAAAAATAGAACTTATATGTCACAAGACTTAACTTCTTCTCAATCGCGAATGTTCCTGCCCACTTTGGAAGAAGTTTCTTGGCTAAGTCCACCCCAGATGGTACTTTGAAGTTCTTGGTTCGTAACCAAACTCTCTCTCCTTCTTCAAACTGCACATCCTGCCTACCACGATTTGCATACTTAGCATATTGTTGTTGTGCCTTCTCCAGGTGTTTCTTTGTCTCTTGAAACACACAACCTTGAACTCGTATGAAAGTCTTTAGATATGGAGGATCTCGATTTGACCTTCTTGTGTTTTCATGTCCTTTGGTAGCTAAAGCTATAGGAATCTAAGGTGCATGAGAGCCACAATAAACCACTTCAAATGGTTTAAATCTAGTGCTCGAATGTTTGGTGTTGTTATATGCAAAGTCCACCAAGTCCAAATGCTCACTCCTATCACTCTGATCCGCATGATATAGTTTCTCAACCCTTGCTCCATTATTTCTATCGTCTTGTCTGTCTGTCTATCTGTTTCAAGATAATAAGAGGAATAGAATTTGAGAGCAATTCCGAGTCTTCAAAACAAACCTTTCCAAAACTCAGCCACGAACCTCTTGTCTAAGTCTGAAATCATGTCCTTAGACAACCCATGATACTTAAACACATATCTTATGAACAATTCAGCTGTACCTCTTGAAGTCAATGCTTTCCTACAAGGAATGAGGTGAGATTGCTTACTGAAAGAGTATATTACAACTAACAAAATATCGAAACCTCTTGATTCAAACAAACCAGTGCATAAATCCATACTTATGCTCTCCCAAGGTCCATCAGGTACTGGTAACAACATCAATAATTTTATAGGTCATCTGCGTTCCGTTTGTTGTTGCTGACATGTCAAACAAGTCTGCACATACTTGACTACATCCTCTAACATGGACGGTCAATAGAACTACTCCTTAACTCGTTGCAGAGTTCTATTATGTCTTCCATGTCCAACTAATTCATAGTCATGACATTTTTGCATGAGTAGTGTACTTAACGATCCGACTGGGACATACACTTTGGTTTGCTTATAAAATCAAAGACCATTAAGAAATGAGAGATTACGTACCAATGGATCTTTCTCTCATTGACATGTTTAGTGTTGAGCTTGAAGATCATTTGGAAATGCCTCTCTGAATCGATCCAAGAGCTCTTCACTTGTGTCATGTGTTGCCAACGCTTGGACACATCTGCTAGCAAATTTGCTGGAATATTTTCCTTCTTTTTTGATATCGTCATTCATATAGAAACTGTCACGACTCTCAATCTCAAGATCGGTCTTAAAAAACAAGACCTTAGCGGATTTGCACTAGGTTGTGAACGTTACAAGTACTACTTAACGGCTTGGCCGGGAAGTCCAGAAAAGACGAACCCAAAATGATTCACTGAACCAAGGTTGGAACATTAGGCTAGGACGTAGAGGCCAATTCCAAAGAGACCTCGGACGAATGCTGACTTAAGGAGGCATGTCTAGAAACCGACAAAACGTAAGTATGAGATGTGAGTCCGAGCGGACAAATACGTAGGTCCAGCACAGACGGACGCTAGTCGGATGCTGGTCCAGACCAGAAGTGTTGGAGCTCTATCATCATTTTGGATTGTGGATAGAGCTCCACGTAAGATCTCAATGCGAGTAAGGTATCATTGGAAAGTTCTCGACGAGGACTTTTCATCAATACAAAGAACTCTCCAAATTGACATTGGAACTAAGAATTATGGCTGATCTTGTGATCATGTTGTGGTATAATTTTCAGAGATCAAAGAGGAGGGTAGCCTCGATCCTCAACAGTATATATAAGAGAGGCTTGATGCCTGGGTGGGTCAGACCAGTCATCCGATCCTAGAGTTTGACATGCGGACTCTCGGGGCATGAGGTGATGGTTGGGTCAGTAAGACGCGTTCAGGTCTAGACTTGAACATCTGGACTTGGAAACGACCTAAGGGTTGAGACAAGACTAGAGAACGAGACGGCGGATTAGATCATTATTCGAGAGCCTGGACCCTCATGCACATCACGAGCGGTTGGATCGCTAGGTGTGTTGGAGGTACCATTTACGACCCTAGTCATTATGAAAAGTCCACCTAAGTCATGTTGTGACTTGCTCATGTTTTGAGGACGACCTAGCCGGGTCTAGGTCGAGACTTAAGGAATGTTGAGCTTGAAAGTTAGGGAGACAGTCGGACCAAATGAGATAAAGATAAGTGGTGCATGGATGCTAACATGTGATTGTGATTTGTAGGTTAGCGCTGTGAGTTTCGTGATCTACTGAGCAAGACCTTATGCTGACACAACAAGACGATAGGTGCACGAAAAGTGAGATAAGAGTTAATGCTTCGATGAGCAAGAACTGGAGATAATGACTGAAAGTTAGACGCTTGAGGAGGAACTTGAGATATGAAGTGATCAACATTTCTAGGTGAATGCTTGGAGCAATGAAATCTGTCTCGCAGACAGATGCGAGACAGATTTCCAAGGAGAAGTCCAAGAAATGAGTGGCGACTGAACTCAAGATCAGATTGACTCGAACTAGCTCTAAACCACCGTCAACGAGCGTTGAGGCGAGCAACCTTCGCCTCGACGTTGTCGTGTCATGGATCAGCTCCTACTCGAAAATCTCTTTTTGATAATTATCGCTCCAAGATGCTCGTAGGACTAAAAATGAGCTTGTTTACACAACTTCGGATCAACTGGTATAGCTCGTTGTCATCTTTCCATGAGCATTTCATCTACTTCATTTGGACGCCTAGTGGTGAAGTTATGAGACTCAAAAGGTGGGAATATCAAGTTAAGCCCTAGCTTAAAGACTTTTTGCACAACTTCAGATCTTCACTTTCATTACATCAACTGGTAGAGGTCGTTGTCAGCTTTCCGTGAGCACTTCATACATTTCATTTGGACGCCTAGTGGTGAAGTTACGAGGTTCGGAAGATGAGAAAATCAAGCTAGGCTCTAGCTTACTATTGCTGACTGGGTATTTATAGTTCCTATCGCTATACTAAATATGCAAGGGCCTGCTTGTTCATTATCTGTGAAAACTTTCACGGCGTGACTGACATGGCAGTCGACTGTAAGGAATAGCTTAAAGGGTTAGCTTGTTTTTGTGACTTGTTGATGGAAAATTTGGGAAATTGAGAGATCTAATGCATGCATGCAAGGTGTCATTGAGTTCAGATATCTGCAGATATCTGTGGTTAAGACGGTTTGGAAAGAGACGGATAGAGGAGTGTGTTCTGAGAGAAATTGAGACGTAGAGAAAGAGTTTGGAGTGCTTCAGTGACTGCGAAGAAGAGTTGGATCGTTCGGACCGTTCCGGAGTCCAAACTTGTTGTTCTTGGATCCATAGGGATCATAATGTCGAGTTCTTCAAGAAATTGAAGACGATACGAAGTTTTATTGAGTGATTTGAGAGTTCTGGATGAAATTGACTCGTAGAGAAGCGCTTACGTCAGTTTTTCATCGCCTGCGAGATGAGGTTGGATTATTCTTCACGATTGGTGAGCCAAGCTCTTTGTCCTCTGTGTCTATGCGATCATGGAGTCTTCATCTAAGCATAAGAGAAGATGGTATGTGGATTGGATTGTTGGTTTGGGTGTGGTGAGCGAGTTTGAGCAGCAGGGAGTTGATTTACGTCAGTTTTTTTGCTTCCTGCGATCAAAATTTCTTGCGTGGTTTCGTGAGAGAACTCCAAATAACTTTTTTAGAGTCTCATTGGGTTAAGGTTTTTAGAGTCTCGTCTCATCGCTAGATCTACCTACCAGAGAAGACGGATCTCAAATAAGACGATTCGTTTGGACGGTGTGCGTGGTTCTAAGCCACAAGAAGGAGTTTTTGGAGGTTTTGATCACTTGTAATAAAAAATCGATGATATCTCGGCTGTCGAGAGTCAGATTTGGGAGTTCTTGAGGCCAACGGAGCCAAGAAGGGAAGCCTTATTGACATCTGAAGGCGATTTGGCAAAAGAAGAAATTTCTAGATAGAGTTTTTTCGGTTCCTTCGCTACAATTTTTGTTTTTTTTTGAGTTCGTTAGTGTTCTAGTTGGTTATGTACAGCTTGTGGTAGCTAGCTTTAGCTAAGGGCTTGTACATGGACGTTGGTTTTGTCTTTTTGTTAGCAAAGAGATGTTTCTCTTGCTTTGAGCTACAGTTTGATAGTTTTGGGTCTGGGTTGAGATTCAGACACTCATTTTAAGGGGTTTGATGTAGATTACAAACCGCTGCAGTTAATGCTATAATTTTCATCTTTTTGTGTTCGTTAGCATTCTAGTTGGTTATGTACAGCTTGCGACAGCTAGCTTTAGCTAAGGGTTTGTACATGGACGTTGTTTGGACTTGGGTTTGAATCGTCTGATGCTGGTGCATCTCTTTTTGTTAGCAAAGGGATGTTTCTCTTACTTTGAGCTACGGTTCTATAGTTTGGGGTCTGGGTTGAGATTCAGACACTCGTTTTAGGGGTTTGATGCAGATTACAAACTGCTCCGGCCTGTTTCTCAGTTTTGTGTTCTTAGAGAGAAAGAACCGATAGTTTATATAAATTGGGAGTTGGTATATATTACGACGCTCGTTCTTGTTCTTGTCTCTCTCTTTCTTGCATGTTCAACATATGATATTTCCACAATCAAGAACCTCACATTTTCTTGGACAACCTTCACGCAAAATTTGATACAACAACGTCAAAGAACTCTTGTACCGACTGCGACACTGGTGCACCCGGATGGAGTACTGCCAATGGTGTCCAATGATTCAGGCGCGAGAAGTCAAAGAGCTTTGTATGCAGAGCTCATCATGCAAGAGGACATGACCTCTAGAGATAAACATATCGTCAAGCTTGAAACCAAGAGAATTCTTCTTCTACTAGAAAACTTTGAAAAACAAATCTACCGATCTTATTTTCAAGTAAAATTCTCATTCTCCAAGTAAAATGAGGAGATCAAGATATGCATATTCACTGGAGGACTCAACTCTAGCTAAGAAAAAGAACTTTTTCTGGATGCCGAAGCTACGGAGACAAGTGCCAAACTTTTGAAACAGACAGAGTGGATTGGAGATGATGAAGTCCAGCAACAGAAATTCTTCAAATCGTGCAACATGGACAAGGTTCACAAGAAGAACAAGGGTTTCAAGCGACAATGGGATGGGGGTGAGAACGATCGAAAGAACGCTTCTACCCCGGCTGTAAAGCGACAGCAAACAAAGTCAAAACCATAGGGCAAACACCTGCTTAGGGATGCACTAAGCCTAAGATTGGTTACTATAGCATTAGTACATTTGTTTCAAAGGATTTGTTGGAGGACCAAGTGACTATGATCTTAAGAACCACGAAGAAGATTCCAAGACTGATGTTTCTTCAAGCCAAAGTTGCTAATTGTGATGTTACCTTCCTTGTGGACACATGAGCGATCCATTCCTTCATAAGTCTGAAGTTGGTGTG
Source organism: Asterella californica (assembly GCA_036924285.1). Taxonomy (NCBI): domain Eukaryota; kingdom Viridiplantae; phylum Streptophyta; class Marchantiopsida; order Marchantiales; family Aytoniaceae; genus Asterella; species Asterella californica. The sequence goes on along the minus strand of JAYKYS010000006.1, from coordinate 25,030,083 downwards.
AAGTGGTTGGCTCTACCACCAAAGAAGACAAGCCTATACAAGTGCGCTTTGTCAATACTGTCAGTACAGCCTATCCAGTGTGCACATACCAAACTTCTAAAGTGGACTTGGACGTATAGAAAGTGTGGAAAGTTGGAGTTCACAGAGAACTTCATGATATGCGAGATGGATGACATCCATGCTGTTTTGGAAAATGCATTCTTGGATAAGTTCAAAGTGGAACTTAGGCGGAAACCTTTGAGGTTGAGCATCAAAGTTAAAAGGCGGAAGTTGAGAGTGAGGTTGATCCGGAAGGCGAAAAAAATGGATGACTTGTCATGAATTTGATCAAAGATAAATAGATGGACTTTAACGACAGAGTCATGTGTTTGATGCGAGTTGATAATTTGATTGCAAGTGACAGACAAGAGTAAACATCATGCGATGCGACTAAACTTTTGAAGGTGCTTCACAAAATGATTAAGGAGTTTGAGGATATCTTGACGGATGAGCTACCTGTTGAATTATCTCCAAGACCGGTGGTGGACCATAAGATCGAGGTCTTATCAAGGTCAAAACTAATCTCTAAGGCTCCTCATCGATTCAACAGACAGAACTCCTTGAGTTGAAAAGACAACTCAGCGGGCTATTGACGCTGATATATATTTGAACCAACAAGTTACTTTATTGCATTGTGAGTTTTGTGACCTACTAAGCAAGAGCTTCCATTGACGTAACAAGGTGGTAGGTGCATAAAAGAAACGTGCAAGTTCCACTTGTCATCTCTATTGCGTACGCGACAAATGAGGTTTACTCTAGAAGTATGTGTTATCCTCGCAGTCCATTACAACAGTAACTTTGCTTGGTAATAAATAATGCTCCCAACGCTACAAACAATGAACAATAGCAAACCATTCAGGTGCATGACATTTTACCTCTGTCTCTGAGATCTTGTGACTTATAAGCCACTAGATGTTTTTCTTGTATCAGCACTCCTCCAATGATCCATTGAGAAACATGTGAACCTCAAAAGATTTTCCATCTTTGGAAGAGCTAGCACATGTTTCAACTCTTGAAATGCTCTTTCAGCTGATGGGTTCCATGTAATCTTAGACGCCTTGTAGAATAAGCCAAACAGATGTGCGGCTTTATGTGCAAACTGAAAAATAAAGCGTCAAAAGTGTGTGGTTAAACCAAGAAAAGATCTGACTTATGAACACTCGGGTCTTTTCCATTCAACGATTGCTTGAATCTTTGCTTTGTTAGGATGAATGTCTTACGCATCAATCAAACATATTAGAAACACCACACTTTCTTGTCCAAAAGAACACTTGCTCTTCTTGAGATGGAGTTGGTGTTCTTTCAAATACTTAAATATTGTTTCAACAACTCTAGATGATAATCCCAAGTGGATGAGAAGATGATGATATTATCCAAGTACACGGTGACACTCTCATCCAAGAAATCGTTGAAGATCTCGTTCATAAGCCTGCAAAAAGTATTAGGTGCATTGGACAATCCAAACGGCAACATGGTATACTCAAACAAGTCATATCTCATCCTTATAGCCGTCTTCTCTTCATCTCGTTCTTTGATCCGGATCTGGAGATATCTAGAATGCAGACCCAACTTAGTGAAGTATCTTCTTGTGATCAGCCGATCGGTGATTTCATCCATGAGAGAAAGAGGGTACTTGTTCTTGACAGTAATCTTATTCAATGCACGGTAGTTTGCACAAATACGAATAGCACCATCTTTCTTGACCACGGACAACACTAGGGCAACACAAGATGATATGTTGGATCGCAAGATACCTTGAGCTACCAACTCCTTCAACTGAGTCCTCAGCTCTATCAGCTCATCGAACGACATTCATCTCGACGGTACTGCAATAGGTGTAGCTCTAAGGATCATGTCAAAGACATGCTCCAAAGCTTACCTTGGAGAAGTCTCGGTGGTAACTATTCAGTCATCATATGAGAATACTTTTCAATCAGCACTCGCATCTCAGGATGTATGGATAGCGCAGCAACGCGGTCTTCCTCATGAATCCTTACCTTGGGTTTAGACATCACTGCAATCTAAGCTTTGTCAATCGACTTGATCTCCTTTCTAAACTGTTTGGCTGTGCAGATCTAAAATGCTATTTTAGCTCGTTGGAACCTACGAGCAGCATGGTTTGGCTCCTTAGGTCTTTCTCTGACAATCAATATCTATTGTTGACAAAAATCTCATCGATCCATCATTGTTACGTTCCTTTCTTGTACATCTAGCTTTGCCTTGACCTCTTGTAACCAAGACCAAGACAAGATATCATCCATTGTACCACCCAAGTACATAACCAAGAATTCTTGCTTCTAATTTATCTTTCTAACGGTAACAAGAACATTTATGAGCTTTTTTGTAACAATTGTGCTACCTTGCACAACCTTATTAACAAAGAACTCATAATTTTGGTTCTAGTCACCCCTAAGGTCTTGACTAGTTTCTCATCCAAGACATTCACATCCGCTCCAGTATCAATGAGCAAACAACACTGTTAGTTTGCTACTTTCGTTTCAATCCACGGCAAAAATTCTCCATGTTCTATCAAATGCTCACTAGCACATACCTCTTCTCTAGTAGTTGCTCAACAACAAGTTCTTCAACATTGATTGTCTCTCAACAAACGTTGCTTGGTGAAAGACATTGAGGACACTCACGAGCAAAATGACCATCACGTCCTCATCGAAAACAGATGACAATCCTTGAAAGTGTAGCAAGATCTTGCAGCCCATTTTTGAATAGGACCACGATTGACTCCTCGCTCGTCCTTGTTATTATGCATTTGCATAACTTACTCAATATGACAATAAACTTTTTGTCCTTCAGTTAACAATGTATCTCGAGACACTCTGGCTTTCAATTTGCTTGAAATTTATAGTGAAATTTATAGTGATGTATAGAAATTTATTGTGAAATTTATATCAGATCAATGAGCTTCTGTACTTGTGTGATCAGAAAAATAGCAATTATAGTGAAATTATAATGTGATATTGGTACGTAAGTTGTTCTTGTCAGTGGGTGAATAAATATTCATATCAGTTCACACGCTGTGTAAGATTGTCCTTAGGCTTGCACACTAAAAACACTATATTAAATTCCCAGTGATAGGTTAAATACGCGGCAGAGGCTAATCAGAAGCTAACCAGTTCGAGAATGGGAAGAATCTTAACACTTACTGTTTGGCTGTTTAAAATTTTAAATTTGACTACACGAGGAATGCTAAAGGTAACAAGCGTATGTTCTTGTAGCAAATTATACTTCCATATATATTTTAACGAATAATATTTTCTGCATGGAAAATATATATTCTTGCACAGTTATATCTGCTACAGTATGAGGTCAGATTACAGGCTTTTAAAATCTCTAAATGAAATTATGTTAATACATTAACAATTCACAGCAACATGTTGTGAATTGTAAAACGCGTAAGATGTCGTTATAAGACTTAACATAAACGAAAGAGAGAAAACACATAGCAAGTGTGTTTCAAACTAGAAATGTTGGAACAAATGAAAAAGCAAGACTTTGTTGCCAAGATCATCCTCCTGTACGAAAGCAGTGTGGGCTCGTCACTTCGTGCCGGGGTCTCCGTTTATGTATGGGTAGCAAATAAGAGCTGTATATCGAGCAGATGTGTTACACATCTCGTCTTGATTCTATGAAGAGCAGGATTACTAAATAATAGATAGAAACATACGTTTGCATTAAAGAAACCCATTTGTAAAGTCAGATGTGAAAGAAAAGAAGAGCTTTATTGGTGACAGAAAATACTTGGTAAACATATAGATTGGATATACTGTGGTGGACGGAATAACTAATCTCTAACTAGAAGAACCTGAACATTAGAGGGTGTCAAAGTTCAGAGGAAATATTCTTCAACGAAGAAGAGATAATTGACCATAAAATTATCACAGATAACTATATATAATCGCGACTCATTCTGGATCGCGTCTGTGACTGGACATCATGCTTTTATCATTGATTATTTTTCAGTTTGTACACTCAAGATAATTACTAGAACAGTAGAGAATCCATTGTAAAAATAAACAGATGAAACGAGTGAAGAGCCCTTAAGAAAACACCCATGGTGTTTTCTTGCTGGTACCTCTGAGGTGCACGCATGAAACACTGGCCGCAGTCTGGACGAAGTCCTAACTCACTCCAGCGGCTGATGAATCTTTGAGAAGGTTACTAACTTTTACACCCCCTATTAGTCTTGAAGTGAATGTTAACTTCCATCGCATGCAAAGTAAAGTGAACAATAACATAACTGATGCGAATTCTAATGTGACAGTTGTATCTCTCCGAGTAAATCACCAAAGTTCTCTGCTCAACTGCGGTCGAGCATAACCTCACGGTAACATTGCACTACGTAGCTGCCACTTATTTCCACTACCTATCATTAATTCTGAATCTTTAATACAGACAGCCTCCAAACTAACGTGTGGCCAAACTTCATGAACAAATTTATGGTGTCCCTGGCCCGCATCAAAATACAGTCGCAGCTAGCCTTATCCAAAGGAACCTTACCAACTCCTAGAAGCGGTCGTGCTTTTATTGTTGACTACGAGATCCGGATTCCTTAATTCCGACAAAACAATTTTGGGTTCTGATACTTGATATTGAGTATAAATATAGCTGTTCTAGAAGTTGAAGAGTGAAAGAAGAAGAGAATGATGTAGATGTTCCTACGACGTCCCCATAACTCCAAAGCTGTCTGAAAGCATGAAACTTGAATCTACTTACTGCCCCGAATGTACTGACTGTAGCATGCAAAAGCAATGTAATGTGTACGAAGCATCAACTTACGTCACTGAATACCGAGTATCTGCACCCCTGGGGCATCTTCATTTTTACTTCATGTTTCCATGGAAAGACGCTATATCGAACAGTTCATTTAGGACCGGTAGAGTAATGAGATTACGCAAGTAGAAATGTGTACAAATGTCCCAAGCATCTTCATACATTCAGCATGTTGACGTTTATACGGCAACACCGTATAAAGTCGCGTATGTATGAGGTAAGTTATGTGTGAGTGTGTGTACCAGTTCAGGCATGCAATTATGAACGAGAGAGTTTATGTACTCAGAGTTACTCTGCACTCGTAGTTTTAAAATTGAAGAAGCTGAGTGCGCGCCTGTGTTAATGGTGGTAACAGCAGAAGCTCCAGACTGCACTCAGTTCCAGTTTGACGAAAAGGGTTGAGTGAAAATGTCTTCAGTTTGGTGTAAAGGGTTGGGTGAAAATATAAAGACATTTTAGGAGAAGGTTGTGAACGAGTGTTTTTGAGTTCCAAATTTGCTGTTTCAGTCCAGACACGCGCGAGAACTATTCTTGCTAGTTGGTTGCTGCCTTCACATCAACAAGTCCTGTAGAGAAGTCAAAACTGCGAAAGCAGTGTGGAGAAAGGGTGAATAAAAACAAAACTGCACAAAACTATTATTACTCGGGGCTCGCCTTGTAGTAGCGAAAAAGTCTGAAACTGCACGATATGCAGTTGGGAAACTGCAGTTGCGGAGTACCAGTAAATGTACACCGGATGATAAAGCAACGATAATTACGTTTGTCTCACTGCTGTGAGGTCCAAGGCTCGGCCTGGGCATGCGGTTAGCAACCGACGAGTTCTCAAGTGGTCACGCAATGAGCGAAACTCAAAAAACATAAATGCGAAAAATAACTCATACACATATATAAACAAAGGAAAAATAAACAAAACGTACCTCCGTTGAGCTATGACCGTTGAACAAAGCATCGTTGAAATATAGGGCAGGTCTACTCGTAAAGTCTTGAGACAATGTCCAATCACGGGTTTGGGCCATGACGTAGGATGACGGTTTGTAGCAGAAACTGAAGTACCGGTAATGGAAGGGTAAAGCTTGGTAACCACCCGAAGGGTCCGGAACGACTGGTCTCGACTGCGCCTGGTATTGTAGAGACGGTTGAACGCTGAACCATCCCAAAAGATTACAAAGAGCTTATGACCATTGCCGGAAAGAGTACCATAAAACGGCGAAGCGGTGTAGCCTAGCCCAGCCCAGCCCAGCCCAGCCCATGGAACCCACATGGGTTACAGTGGCGGGTGGAAACAGAAGTGCAACTCCCAATCCACGGATACCATTCACACCCTTACCGTAAGATTGTCAGAGTCTTCAATTTCTAAACTCTATAGGTCAAGGTGACAGAAGCAGGTGTCAGCACTCCCGGAGTCTTCGGAAGAAAACTCAGACAGTGGCTCCACAGGAAAGATACACAGTTGGGTCGTAGAGTTATGTGTGAACTGCAGCGAAGCCAGTTATATACTTGCCTTTCCATGAGTAAATGCGGTATCAATGAATATGATAGAGTTAACTCTCAGTATAATGTGTACCGTAGTGCTCTGTCTGAGCCGAGTTAGGATAGGTAGATATTTAGCTATTAACTCTACAGGTACTCCATACAAGTGAAAAAGTACTGTGTAGATTTAACTCGTTGAAGCCAGCTGTTCGCGTAAGCTCGGGACATGGACGGGCTCGAGGAAAGCGGCTTGACGAAAGATCCGACCTGGAACTACGTATCACAACAGGATATCAGATATCTACCACATTTTACTGAGAAGGATTCGAAGTTCGAACCTCAACGTGAGGTTCATAAGTAAGTTTGGTTGAGGTGAGACTGAGTCAGTGAGCTGACCTACGCACAGGCAACCGTGATAAAGTCCAGAGATCAAACTCTGAAGGTTGCAGAACAAGAGAGACGTCATGCGGATGTCAACCTGGAGAACTGTGATATCAGATACAAATGATTCCAGTAAATTATCACTACATCCACTCGACTGGCTCTGATTCTTATGCTCTGTCGAGTTTCTAGTCTCTATCATTGTGACGATACTCCAACGTCATGTTCGACTACCATGACGTCCATGGAGCGTACCACAGTGTCAGGTCTGCGGAGTCGGCTTTAACACCGTCGGTCTCCTACGTCATGCTCTTCACCTGTACCTTTATCAGTAAACGCAGCCCTTCTCATCATGTTTCCTATATCCAACAGTAGCATGTTAGAACAGATCACAGTTTCCGAACAATCATTCATTATTCCATTTTCGCTGTGCTTTACCGGCCATTGAGTAGCTACATATTTGTACGCGTGCTCCTGATTACAGTATACAGAAAACTCTCACCAATTATTTAGCTGATAATTACTGGTTCACATTCTTGAGAAACTTGGATCACTTGGTCGAAACTTTGCTTCCCTTCCTGGCCGCAGATATGGCTTATGGAATAGTGAATCGTAAAAAGTTTCCTTGGTAAAAAATGCATGTACATGCAGACGATTCCTCCAATTAGGGCTACTACAACCCAAAACTGTAAAATTTACTATAGAAGTTATCTCAACATACGTAAAGAACTTAACTTATTAACTTAAGTGTTTACGAGAATGAAAATCTAGCTGTGGAAAGGTACAGTAAAAATATTTACGCCTAAAGAATAAACAGAAATATAGATAAATTATGGGTTTATTTATAATTTATTATCTATTTTCCAGACCTCTAATTTATGATTCGTTTTATTTATTTTGTAAAGTATAATACTTATGATTTTCAGTTTACAGATAATAAGCTTTACTGAAGTAACATCCAAAGACAAAAAAAATTAACATAAATTTTACATCTACTCACTATAAAAAGACTTATGTAGATGATAGTACAGCCGTAAAGGCTAAGTTTGAGTGGCCCTAATAAAATGTTTTCGTTCTATTTAAGTTCATGAAGAAAGGAATGTAGAGATGCAAAGGTGTCAACGAGAGTATCGGATTTTGAAGGATACCTATCATTGGTACATGTTCGTCCAGTGCGCATCTAGAAGTTGAAACATGCTCTTAAATCCACACATGTCAAGACCATCAAAGTTTAGGAAGAGCTCAATCCTTTCGTCCTCGATTGTTTGTCCGAAAAACCTTCTCCATATCTTGACGGCTTGTACACAATGGAGAAGAAAGCCCCAATAACACAGACTGTTGCACATCTACATGCTTGTCATTTTGTGTTATATACGGAATCTAGTGCTTTTTCTCTAATCCAGAAACAGCAAGATTTAAGTAAACTGCCCTCTTGGATACGTAACAACTGATTTATATTGCTCATCATTCTTGTGTGCTCTTGATTAATAACCTCGACCGATGTGACATGATCAATATCTTCTTCATCTTGGGCTAATTTGTCAGAGGAGGACACGCACAAACCAGACTTCTTAGAACAACTATCAGCGTCCAAAAAGTTCTCATCATCACTAGATGATGAATTAGATCGATCACATGATGACCCAATGTATACTACTTCATTCATTGCCTTCTCAGCTAGCTCTTGCCGTATCTTTTTGCTGCAGCAGTCCAATTTTTATGTAATGTAGGAGCTTGCTGCCTTGTCTGCAACGGGTTGGATTCTTTATGATGGAACTGCTTGAGGGTCTGTAGAGTTAGGTACAAATTAGCCACCAAGTTTAAGCAAAGAATTAGAATCAAGAGTTAGAGTTGAGTTAGAGATTAGATCAAACACATACGCAAGAAGTCATTCTCCAGCTGATATTTTGCATCCTTTCAGTTGAAAAGTGACCTTCACTTCTGTGAGTGGCGCTTGGATCTCTGATAAATAATCGGTTTCTGTTTTTCAGTAGTGGCCGTCCACATTGGCATTGGGCAAATAACTATAGAAAATGAGACACTTATGCATGGAGGCAAGCAATACAGGGTTGGAACGTGAATAACAAGCAAGTGGGACTCACTTAGAACTAGCTATCTGAACGTTCCCCATGATCTTCTTGTTTCTACATTGTAAATACCCTCGCAAAAGTTTCTGCGCTATACCTGAATTACCCTAACTTTCCAACTGGTTGCAAGTTGATACGACATAAGGAGGAAAACCCTCACAATTTCTTGTCATGTCACACGTAACAGTTTAACTACATATTCATAGGGCCACTCAAACCTCTCTTGTCACGACAATTACAGGATTCAGATGAAAAGACGTAAGTAAGGAACTGCATTAGGTCTCTAGAAGATCTTCAAAAGTTTTCAATGATATTCAAAAAATCACATTTAGGCATAGACTGGGAACGTCCGATACTTTGAATTTTACTTATCAATTCAAGATGTGATACGTAAATTTACGACAGAAAGTTATAAGAAAATTACGGGAATCCTTTACGGCCAAGAATTGAGTGAACCTATTGCAGACGAGAAGCTTATATCCTACTAGTGTAGGTGGGAATGGTAGGAACTCCTCTGTCTCCAGTAACTCTTCCTCGAGCGTGGTGGACAGACATTTGTTGTCAACTACTTGTTGAAAGCAGAGCACACGTGCATCACCTTTTGCACTCCAGATGGCGTGAGTTGTGAACCCAATTGCAATGTGCCACAGACTCCCAGAGGGTGCTAGGGAGAGATGCGTACTGTGAATAGACGTACTTGGCTAGCCTACAACAATAGCTAACAATAGCTAATAGAAAACTAATTACATGACCTTCTCCTACTACGTTTGGAAGGACTGCAGTATCCACAGTCCTTCAAACCGTAGACCTGTCGATACTGCAGTGCTACTTTCTGAACTTATACTGCAGTCCAGTATGAACTTCGTACAAGGACTGGTTTTTAGTTTGATAATTTATTCACGATGTGAAGAGCATCGGAGGGCTGTACACCGAAACTAGCACATCTAGTTCCAACCTGCAGGGGGCGCGACGAGTGACGCACGAAGACGTAGTACAGTATAACTGAGACATGTGCGACCTTGAGACATATGCGACCCGGGTGCTTATGAGCGAGCTTGCAGGGGTGGTGTAATCCGTGTAAGAGCAAAGTTCCATAGCGAAAATAGTTAAAATAAAATAATAAAAAGTACAATTAACACCTGTGCTATAGAATGAGTCAGCATGACGAAAGCGGTCTGTCTGGTTTAGGCGGCACTTCGGATGCATAGTCTCTTGCTTGTCAGATGACGGCTTTGTGACGTAAGACAAGTCTAGATCCGGATTTGCATGAGTGCTCGCCTCATGGTCCGTCATCTCACCGTCAGAACTGATTCTCAGTATAGTACAGCAGGCACCGTTAGGAAAACGACGGCAGGCTCTGTGTAGACGGTGCAATAGAGACAGACGCGAATGGCTATGGTTCAGGTGGTGGCGTCCAGACAAAATAGCTATGCAGTGATGACGCACGCATCTCCTTTCTTCCTGTTTTTTCCTTTGTTTGTTTTTGTTTTTTGACGCACGTATCTCCTTTCCTGCATCAACTACTGTCGGTTATTAGTATTTCTTTCTATGCCCCTTTCGCTGTGGAGCTTTTTGCACCCGAGCCTGGCCTTTCAGGCTGAGTTCCCTGTTTATAGATATTTAGCTGACACAAACGCCTTATTAATAAACAACCTCATTAAGAACTATTTTCTTCAGAAAAACATGTCATTTGTGTTTTTTTTCTTTTCCATTTTTTTCGAAAAAATAAAAAACATGTCATTTGTGTATGTTACAACTCTTACCAACGTTCATCTTGTTCAAGTTTATCACGTCAAGAACGTTGATGTTGAGAACAATTGAGCAATTATTTTGGGAGCATCTCACAACTTGATTTCTAAATTGTACATGCTAACTTATCTGTACAAAGTGCAGAAGAACTTTTTCCCATTCAGTCGGGGTCACCAGATTCGGGGGAGGGTCTGTCTACCGGGTTACCCCCGGGACAATACTTTGTAATTTGTTTTTCTTTTGGTTTTATTCTCAATGTCGCGTGCTTTAACCGCTTCTCGTTTGACAAGAAACATAAGTTAGCAGTTGATATTTACATTATTGCGTAGATAAACAATTTAAAGTTATTTCTTTGGATCCAATGCGTTAGAATGACAAGGAATGGTGTAATAGAGGTTTCAAATATAGGCCCGTGGAGAGTCACGGGCTTGTTCATAATGATTTGAGACGGATTGTACGGTCTAGTTCAACGAGTATTTGTCGAAGGTGCTTGAAGTTCAGTCACGGATTGGACCGCTTAGTTCATGATCACGACCGATCGTGGTTAATTAGAACAGAGATTAGAGTTTGTCAACATATTTTACGGATTCAATGAATCATATCTATCATCGGTCCGTTTGACAGCCATGGAAGCTCGCAATAGATCTCGCTGCAAAGCCCGTCTGTGTATTACGGACTCGTATGTTTGAACCGCTAATAGCTTAACAAATCCACCTAAGTAATAAGCAGAAAATGTTACAGAAGCAAAGGCAATCTAACATCCTATCATAACATAATATAACAAAAAATTTGTTATTTATAAACGAAATTGTGTGTCACTGTTTATTCCATATGTAATCTTGAGAACGTTGTTACAAATTTTGCCTATAATAATTTGATTCAAATTACTTTCCAGTAATTAGTTATTTTCCCTTACCCTCTGCTTGCGAATGTGACATGCGCTTATGCTCTTTAGGGCCGCTTGTCACTGAATCTTCGTGCCAGGCCGGTGAGATCACTTGAACGCAAGAGGGAAACTTGCCTAACATTCCCGCCAGTCCACATGTGCCTGTTTAACTTCAACGTCATCAAGACTGTAATATGTTCTCCCAAACTTTGTGATATTGTCTCATTTCAATCATTGATGACTGCCAAATAAGATGCAGAGTAAATGATGTCAACCTCATCAAGATTCCTAGAATCTCAAGTTCGAGCCAATCTCCATCTTAAATGTGGTCACAGTCAAGTTATCATTGATGACTGAATTTATAGACAAGCAAACTGAGAAACGACAAACCTTCACGAGAATCGTCATGCCTCTCTTGCTCCCTCGATAATCAAAACAACATAATATTCAAGCATGTATTATTTTTGAAATCAGAGAAAATATGGAAACCATACACTTCTGTTAGGCGAAATAAATCACGGATGGTCTAACTGAGTTAAGCTAGATTAAAGAAATCAAAATATCCGACAACATTAGGGAAACTTGCCGTAGGTCAGAGTAAGAGGATGCAGTGAAAATTAAGAAAGAAAAATAAATGATCATAACAATTAATTGGTTTATCAGCCCATGCGCCGAATCTTTTCTTGGTCGGATTCTTATGTTTTGAACGTTACTTGGTCAGCCCATGACCGGATATAGTGTGTAAAGACTGACATGTCAGCCTCAGCTTATCCACGGTATATCTTTTAAACATCGTCAATAAAATAATCGTATAACGCTTTGGTTCTTTTTATATATGAAACTTCGAACTTAGCTCCAAATATGCTCTCCAAGACATCTTAACTACGGAGAAACTCCAAATTCTAGTTCAACTTGCATTATATGTGACTTTGTGCACTGAATGAGATATGCCTTCCTATCCACATCAATTTTGGAGTAGTGAGATGTTCGTAATGATTCTCCAACAACAGGTTGTGAGAGTAATTTAAACCATGTCTTCTCTTGTCCGTGGGAATCTTGTTAGTTAATACGTTGAGGTGTTATGACATTTTTTGTATATAAAGCAAATTATATTAGAGAGTTTGGAACTAATGGAGACATGTAACTCTTTCAAGGGTTTAATTTATTACCTAACTTTTGAGAAGAATTAAAGAATAAACTAATTGTGTTGGCTAAATGAACTCTTTTCGTTGGTAGGTTGTTGTACTTCTAGTTTGGGTTTATGCTTCTTTTATGGGTTAGGTTTAGATCATGTATCTCCAAATCCGATTATTACTTAACACTAGAGATAAATTTGATTCTAGTGTAAATTTAGTACCAAACTTTCTGATATCAGCGAGCGAGAAAAATTTCTCAAAAGTTAATCTTGCATGCATATTCATCCATCTGAATATGGAAGAGGGTTGCAACCTTAATTTATTATCTAACCCTTCCGACGGAAAGGGTTAGGTAATAAATCAATATATTTATGAATAGATTAATTCTAGGCAGCACCCTCTCGCACTTGTACCATTGAAGCGCAAAGTGCCAGACGTCACTTATGGATTTTTTAACTAAATTTCTAACGTTCTTGGAACAAGTAACAACTAACATTTAAATATTATTTTGATTCTTTTTTTACTTAATCTATAATATTTATTTAACACTTACACCATTTCTGATATTTTAAAAGAGAGCAAAAGTATCGAAGTTGATCGAGCATGCTTATTTATTCGTTTTACCAGAGTAGTAACCAGGCACACCTTTGAAAGAAAGTGTTAAGGTAGCACTATTTTAAAATGGTGGTGCTGTTTGGTTCTTAAAGAACGAACAAAGATACAAGTGTATCTTTATTCGTTCTTAAACACCCAAACAGCACCCCTATCGTTCTTCATGAAAGATTAAAGAGATGTTAAAACGTTTGACGCCGAGCAGGGGTGTGATGAATCGAACAAGAGCGCAAGAGTACGGGCTGATTAGGGTGTTTGGTGACAAAATTCGTACGGTGCTTGTGTTAGCTTTTGAAAGTAGGAACTTTGGGTCGCAGGTTCGAGTCTCATGTGAAATTTTATTCTTAGAATGCTCAGTACCTTAACGTGTCTCTGTTTTAGGGTACTTGTCTTTCTATTAGTAGTAGTCCAGTCTAACAGGTTTAAGAGTTAGTGAATAATCGATCGCACATTCAACTCTATCGCAGTGGCAACCGAGCAGCAATAGCGGGCAGTGTATGATTCTTCCCTAAACTTCGTAATGGAGGAAGATTAATGCCGAGGTCATTTTTGGTGCCACATAGGAATAGCTATCGCGGGATATACCGTTTTTTGTTTGTTTAAACATTTTCTAATTTTCAACTGGTTAGAAAAAAGGTGTAACCTTTTCACTAAAGAGAAGAGAATTATCAATTTTAGCTATTGGGTGTTAGTATTATAAACTAAAATGGTAACGGAATCTCCAAAGATATCTAAATTGCAAATATGCATCCAAACTCCCCTTACAGTGAAGAGAAGGAAGAATGATAAACGAGAAGACCATGGAGAAAAAATTCACCTAGCTAATAGATCAAACATTAGTCACTTCTGTTCTAGTACTATTCGTCCATAAAGTAGTATTGACAGAAAACAGCGGTCGCAGAGTGCACCAACACGTCCTCTTGGTTTACATACATGGTTATTCACAGTAAGTTTCATTTATTACCTAATCTTTGAAGGTTTAATAATAAACTAATGTAATGATTTTATTTATTCTTCTAATCATAAAGCGCCCGGACTTATAGGCTTGGAAGCACGTTGCCTTGCGCCCAGCCCAGGTTTTTCCTGCTTACTTGTAATTTTTCGGCGGTTTTTTACAATTGACGGATTACTGTGTTAATTTACAGGCGATTTTTTAACTAATTTCTAGTATTTTTCACTTTTTTGAGACAAAAATTATCCAAAACATTCTCCACTTCTCCTGCATTTTTTGAAAAGTTGCCGGGATACACATTACACGGGATGCTAGAACCCATAAGAACTTATGGGTTCTGATGTTTTTGCTGTTCCCGGTATGACTAGCATTTCATAGTAACATATTAATTTTGATCTTATTTAAATTTTTATAGAATTTTTATATAACAATTATATTTTTTCTTATAACATAGGAGGAGCAAAAGTACCTGAAGTTTGATGGAGAATGGTCAGTTGCAAAGACATCTCCTCCATGTTCAGATGGAGGAGGTATTATGCATGCTCATTAATTTATGAACTAACCCTTCTTATGGGAAGGGTTAGTTTATAAATTAATATATATTAAAAATTTATTTTTACTCGTTCAGAGGACTTTAGTTATAGTAGAAGGGGTTACGCGTGAACTCATTGTGTTTATAGGTTTTTTCTTACCAGAGTCCATGTGCCAGAAGACTTTAGTTATAGTAAAAAGGTTATGTTTGAACTCACTACGGTTATAGGTTTTTCTTCTTCCCAAAGTCCATATGTTATGTCAAGCTCCGAATTATTTAGTAAATTAAATTTAGATATTTAAGTTAGATAATTAAATTTAGATTTAGATTTATCTTATAACTGTGCTTTGTGCAGTAAACAAACAATGCGCATCTTTGCTTATTGCACAGAATATTTCTTTTAAAAAAAAAAGATGTTTTTGTCAAAGTGAGCATGTATAACGAACCATTTGAAATAATTTTAATCTTACATTTTTGATTATCCTGTTGTGTATCTTTGCTCCCGCACTCATTTGGGATGCATATTTAGCTTGTTCATGTGTTCCTTCAGGCTCAATTGCTCGCTGTCGAGCCACAAAACACACACACACACAGTTGTTTTAATGCTGTTTGAATTTGTCCTTCTTCTATACATAAGAGAAATTAAAATCCGTTCTTCTTGTCCGTCGTCTTCTTACTTCCCCGTCAGCTCTCTAGTGGTACAAGTCCGTTACGAGGAACGAAGGTAATGGGGTAGATTCATTGTCAGAAAAAAGTTCAGAGAGGTTGCTATAAACCAATGCTAAGGAAATCTGAAACACTTTATATTGAATTTCCAATTACTTTTGAGATTTTTTGACATTATTTGCTTTTGAAGCAAATCTCTCAAGGAAACGAATTAGTCTTTTCAATGTATATTTCAAAAGCTTTTAGACTAAATGAAACAATTCTCGATCTTTTTCTTCTCTTGCACGAAATTTACAGATTTCACAACAAACTCTCTCGTGCAGTGCTGTGGATGCATTTTTTTCGGAGAGGAGACAATATTACAGCTCTTGGACACTATCTAACAGTATTACAACTCCTAAACGCGTACGCGACACTTTGTACCTTGAGATATCTTCAGACTTCACTTTACTTCAAAGTATATTTTGGGAAAGATTCTTGTGCTAAACCAATCAGAATGTTATGGACTTTCGTAAAATGACGTAGATGATAGCAGAAACAGGTACACCCTAAGTGGGGTAAACGCACCACAACTTTCCAAGCAGATTTTCGGTGCATTTTTTAACGCTAACGTGTTTCCCAGCGCCACGGGAACGACAAGCTTGAACCGCAGAATCGACTCTCAGGGTTGGTCACTCATGTGTCGTTACAAAACCAAGAAACGCAAACCAAGAACTCGCAGCACATCGGAATTGCTGTGTGATCGGAACTCGAGTCACGCATCCGGATTGGCAATTCTTGGAGTGCACTTCATGAGTAAACATCCCTTCTATCAATAAGTATCAATAGACACTACAAGGCGTTCCCCTTCCAAGCAACTGTAATCATTCTTCATAGAATGTTTTGGAAACGTTTTCTCACAACTTTCTTTGTAGTTTTCTAGCGCTTGAAATCGCAGTTCTCACTTTTGGTTCCTTGATACGGCAGGTCGAAACGTAAGCCTTTTTTTCCATTCAGAACAGCAAACGTAAAAAGGATCTGCAGCTAAGAAACATGGAATCTCTAGCTAACCAACTCCTGATAGCTTTCGTGACGTGGTGGTGCCCAAAACTTTGTACATGTTTTATGCCACTGGTGATATCGGCCTTCCTTCTCAGGTCACCTCGCAGCTACAACTCTCTGCGCCTCGGGTTGGATGAATGGAAAGGTACGAAACACGTCTCTGAATGAAAGAAAGAGTGTATACAATGCGACCAAGCGGATGCAAACTAAGTCTCTGACTGGCTTGTATTGGCAGGGCTGAATGGCTCACCTTCCTCTAAGGCCCGCCCACAGTTGGCCTTCTCCTGTGAATGCTCGCGCGTCTTGCATTGTCTCAAGACGAGGGGGGTAACATTTAGCTTATAAGCGTTAGAAATTCAAAATTGAGTAAGCACGCACCACGCTGGGAGAGGTGCATCTCCTTATTTGTTGGTGGCCATCGGAGTTCCAAGCCGCACTCAAATGAGTATTTACTCCACTCTGCCGCTCTGGTATCTTCAAAGTAATCAGCGCCTTAGTTTGCAGCATCGGTTCCTGAGGCCTGCAAGAAAACCTCTAGACGATATCTCCAGGAACCCTGTCTATGCACGGAACGGGTGATTGCAACTCCGTGATTGCTAAGTTCTTCGTTAACGCGCAGCAGTAAGGCTGATGACAAACAATGACGCACAGATCGACTACTGTAAAAGATTAAGTCGAGGGAGCAAACAGAGAAAAGTTCCGTGCTTGCTATGTTCTTGGTTGACCGAGCAGCAATAAGATGGATGAGAACAGTGACGCACAGATCATCTGGGTACCTGGAGTCCGCCAGTTGTCTTCCAGCACTTCATCACAGACCTAGAATGATGCAACTGTTGTAGAGCCAGAGGAAAGACAGTCATCTCCTGCTTTGAATGAGATAACGAGTAGTGAGTGCTCTATAAAGCAGATATCAGTAAGGTCACTCGAAACATGCAGTTAGAGCATAAACATGAAAGCAAGCTTCGAGGCAATCGAGTATCAGTGCAAGAAATCACTCCGAACTGTCTGAACTGAAGAGTAGCCACCGGAAAGCGACTGGGAAAATGTCAGCTCAATTTAGAAGGACGAACTGTGTTCCAGAACATCTACGACTGGCATCAATGATTCATTCCCGTCACTTCCTAAACAACTCAACTCATTACCGTGCAAACTTCACGTCGCGACATCCAAGAACAGACGGCTTTACAGATGGGTGGTCCGCAGCGATATTGCCTCGTGTCCTCTTATAGCTTCGCCTCCTTCGTTGCAGGAAAAGGCTCTAAGACTTGTTTAGCAACAAGTAATCGAGCTCCTGTTGATCTACCAGTGGCCGAGGCATAACTCGTTATCAGAGCAGGAGACGACGACTCTCTCCTCATTATGCTATCTGTATTCGTCAGATTACAGAGGGCGATAGTGACGGAGCAGAGTATAAACGACGAGGAAAGACAGGGCAAAGAAGGACCTGCGGAGGCGAACCTTAAAGAAAGAAGCAATCGACAGGTTTTGATGTTGATGAGCCGCTTGGTTTAGTCTCAGAGACATGTTTACGTGAATAGCAAAGTATAATGCGCTCCCCTCACACGGCACCAGCACGAATTCTTCACATCTAAGGCTGCGGTCAGAAACAGGTATGAGGAACATCTATCTCTTGCTGGCTCATGTGCTATGAAGGAAGTGAGCTTGTGTAAGACCCGCTGGAGGTCACAATCTCTCGGTGCTTATAGACGAAAAGCAGCGAACAGGAAGAACCTGATTCTTTCCTGCATCAGTTGGTTTCAGCACACTCTCCAGAAGAGAATGCGCGTCTCATGTCTGTCGAAAAGGCAATCACAGAAGATTGTGCACACAACTATCGGAAAACAGAAAGAACTATCCCGTCTATTCGTACGGAAAACCCCATCGCCATAGCCCGTAGCTCCCCGGCGCAGCAAGCTCCACTTGGGTAGTCGTTGGTCGGCTAACGAGCGATATGTTTTGATTCATTCTGAACGGAAACCACCCTATGGATCTGTGAGCCCACGTACAGGTAGCTGATTACCATCATGTTGGTCAGCGCTGACTCCCATGGACAGTGAACTTACAAAAAATTTCGTTAGTCTACTGTTACTGTTAATCATGGTCAAAGTATATCGATCATTGACCCTGATTAACTCAAACGTTAGGCTTTAGTTAGATGTTCAGGCGCGCGGAGAGAGGGGGCGGGGGCGGAGAGCAACGGAGGGAGACTGCGGGAGGTAGAGAGGGGGAGGGTGTTAGACTTGGCTAGAGGGATTTTTTCACATATTGTTTTTCACTTTATTTTTCTGTTTTTTTATTTTATATTTGATACATTTGGTGGACAGATGAGTGAATATTTAATAGATTTAGATTTTAGGGTTACAGAGTGTTCTTTTTAGGGTTTCTTGAGACAATTTACAAATCAGGGTTCAGTATTCTTCTTGTTCTTCTCTTCTTTTCTCTTCGTCTCCTTTTTCTTTTTTTTTTCTTTTGTCTTTCTTTTCTGTCTTTCCACTTCTTTTCTATTTTCTCTTTTCTTTTTGGACATGTTTTTATTGCGACTACCGTTTGATCGGATATCGTCTATTCTTTAGCTATGGGTACTCTCTCTCCCATGAGATCGAGACTGATTCGAGACACACCGTGTCCGGTGTGCAATCAGTTATTTACCTCGCAAGGGGTAAAATCTCATGTGGGAAAGATGCACAAGAGGTATGATACGACCACATGGGATACCCAGGTTAGCCGAGATCGGAGGTCTACACGTGCAGTCATTATGACACCATTAGCTCTTCTTCATGAGTTCCTCCAGAGTCGTGAGAGTGGTTGAGAGTCCACACTAGCACTATTCTGAGTTTGTTCGAGACGAGTTTCCCTTGTCCGCGTTTGTTCCATCGGTTATCTCGTTGTCGTGTTGTGGATTGGCTAGGGTGTGAAACCACCACATATCCTTCGTACGTGTTTGATGTTGAGGAGCCACTGGGACCTTATCGTGTCAAAAGATAAGGCTCCACGTGGACGATCCGTGTACTCTTCGCTGAGTGGAGATAAGAGTAGTACTCTTGTCGTCACATGTGAGATTGATGTATAAGAAGAGAGGTGCGCGGAGCTTGAGAGATAGAGTGTAGAGTATCCAAGTCTAGTGGAGTGTGATTAGTATCATCGGATGAAGTAAGCAGCAGTGCGAGTGATAGGCATGAACGGAGAACCCTTTCGTGCTCTTGATCTTCCACTTGCGCATCCATTCGTCATTAAGATCCATTGTTTGCCGCGAGATCACTTTCGAGTATTTATGGTAGCTCATTGGGGAGAGTCGTTTATGGCTGCGGTGATGGATACTCCGGATCCTATCGTTCTTCCTATTGTCACTTACGACGCTGTTTGGGATCTTACTGTCTACATCTTGCTCTGATGTGGTATGGATCCTCCGTTGGATCTGAACTTTCCGGCGAGAGTTCCATTCAACACTTGGGTCGAAATACGATGTTATAGTCGACCAAAGGTGGCGCATCGTGAGTTTGTCGTGAGGAACTTCGGTGATCATTATTACAACCAGATAATAGCTTCATCTGTTCCCTTTGTAGTTCCGTTTATTGTCAACCGTTTTAGAGTCGGGATTCTGACTCTCTATTGAGCGTAATTTGTACTTCGTGTTTACGTGCTTCATGACCGACGGCATCGTCAACGGCACGTGTTTGTAGTTTGTTCAATATAAACTTTGAGGTCTAAATGGTACTCTTGGAGAAAAATTCGTTCTTTGTGTGTTTGTCATGTGAGTGAAGACAAAACCCTTTTGTCAACTTGTTTCTCATTGGTCGAAAGTTTGACCAATCACCTTCTATCAAGTTCCTTTCACGTTTTTGAGGGTTAGAGGTACTTCCCGTGGTCCATTCGCGGAGTGTGAGATATGGTTGGAAAGCTTGGGAGACGAGGATGCCCGTGGACTCAATGGTTGCTGGATTTGAAGCGCAGATGAGAAAGTTTTGGTCAATTGAAGCTGAGGGGGTCAAATTCATGACCAATTTCATTTCCGTGAAGTCTTTCTCACTTTCTGGGAGTTCTGTGAGGTTGCTGGAGATGAATTGACTGTTTCTGGAAAGCTCTTGAGATGGGCTTGCCGATGGACTCCGAGATCAATCGATTCCAACGGAGTGAAAAAGTTATGGCCAGCTGAAGTTGGGTGTTTCAAATCAGAGATTATGATAGTAGGCGACTGTAAACATGAGACATTGAGAGAGATATGGAGAGTTTGAGGTCGAATTTCACTATGAAACCCTCCATGGTCTGAGAAGGTACAGTCAACTACCTACTTGTGAAATTTCAGACCATTTGGATTATTGGGTTGGAGGGAAACGTTGTTTTTGTGCACAAGGGTCTGCATATCGCCTTGTGTCATTGACGAAAAGGGCTTGGATCATTCCGAGAGTTTGGTTGAGGATCTGCTGGTGAAATTTTACAGAGTGGTAGTGATGGTGACACATTAGCTTCCTGAGAAGTTTGAGTTGTTTTGATCGAGTGGTTTGTGAGGAATCGAACAGCAAAGTTCTGTCGAAATAGTATCATGCTATAAAAACAACGATAAGAGCTTGATCGTTCCAAGAGTTTGGTTGAAGATCTGCTGGTGAAATTTTACAGAGTGGTAGTGATGGTGACACATTAGCTTCCTGAGAAGTTTGAGCTGTTTTGATCGAGTGTTTTGTGAGGAATCAAACAGCAAAGTTTGGCTGAAGTAGTATCATGTTACAGAAACAACGAACTTTAAAAAGGCATAGATGCCAACTCAGAGATGATCTCTCTGCATGTAATATCTTAATAGAGAGATTATTCTACAGGCTATCTGTTGGCCTTGGTTTCATCTCATTCTGAGCTGTGGTTGAGGAGTGACAGCGAGGTAAAGTTGAGAGTTTCTTGCTCCGAAAAGGCGCAAGAGTTAAGATTCTTTGAAGAACAGGTCGACCTGGAGGTTTTGCCAGTGCTTTAGAGCACTTGATTATGGGTATGGAGAGTTGTTGACTGTATTTCCTGTGTTTGGATCCTCTCCATACCCGCATGCCTATTTGTACGCCCAGTTGGTTTTGATTGGATTTGTGTGCGGGCGTTGCGCTTAGGTTTCTTTTCTATTAGGAGTGCTGGTATTTCTCTTGTGATGAGGCTGGAGTGATGACCAACAGACCCAAGAGTGCTTGCGGTGATGGCAGGAACAGGTTGCCCGTTGTCGTGGTGAGAGTCTTTCTTGGGGAGGGCGGACCTCCTGACTGTGATAGATCAAAGAGAAATGACCAGAAAGGAAAATCGGTCGCTGCAGACGATGAAATCTCAAAACACAGCCTCTTGTGCTCACCAATTGCAAAACAAACACTCAATCACGCACTCAGGTACACAAATAGATCTCTCCGGAGTAGAAATAGCTTTATTTCAGTGTCAACTGCTTCACTGTTTAAGAAAATATCTCTCTCCTCCTCTCTTGAGCTGAAAATCCCAAGGAATTTGATCTCACGACAACCAAAGCCTTTAAAAAGCAATCCTCTTCAAATAAACCGCCCTGCCCGTTCAATTCTACCTCCAAACCTCAAAACTGTGCAATATATGAGGTTCTTGTCTCTAAAACACTTTCCTGTCTCTCTCACGATCTCCCCTGCTCACTCTAATCAATTCTGTCCGAAAAATCGATCCTCACTCAGCCTCCAAGCTTCTCAGCGTTTCCTCTCCTCAATCCACTCAATTCTGTCAGAAAAATCAATCCCTGCTCAGCCTCCAAGCTCCTTAGCGTCTCCTCTCCTCAATCCACTCAATTCTGTCAGAAAAATCAATCCCTGCTCAGCCTCCAAGCTTCTCAGCGTCTCCTCTTCTCAATCCCTAATTCTCCTCCTTTTTTGTCCTTCCGCCTCAGTTCTCTCAGAAAACTCCCTTGAAAAAAGTGTTCCCCGATCTCCAACCGCCGCAGGTATTAAACCTAAAAGTTAAGGCCCCAGCTTAAGCTGCCCCCCTGCTGTCCTTATGCGCATAAAGCATTTTTTACAAAGTTGACTCCTTTTTAATATAAGTTTCGCAGTTGTCTCTACAAACTCTATCTCTACACTGATAAAGGTTCACATAACCTCATTCCTCATCGCAAGCCTACTCGATGATTATTTAACTATTTAGCAAAAGTTTCATGTGCTCTTGATGCCATCTTGATGCCATCCTGAATATACTACAAGCCATCCAATGTAGGCCGAAGCCCCTACACTTATGAGGCTGCCCCACAGGACTTACAGCCCCCCCATATGCGCACCAGGTATCTCCCATAGTATATTCAGGATGGCATGCGGAGGCTTAGGCCATGAAGCCCACGATTAAGGGAGATGCCAGGAAGCCCACGATTAAGGGAGATACCGGTCTCCCGCCCCTAGGTATACAGGACATGGCTGAATACCCAACATAGACTCCCATCCGGGAGGCCAACATGCCAGAATATGAACCAGAGGCCAGGAGGGATTGATCCTGAGACCACTTCCCTCCTAGGCAGGCGCCCTATCACTGGGATGGCCTCTAGTTCCGTTCAAAAAGCTTCTACCGTTTGTACATATGCTTTACTAAGGAAATTTTTCTGTAAAGTCTTTACTAGCCTTTTCTGTGCTAACTTCTCTATACAACTCCGTTTTTAATGAATAAGGAGTCAAAACTATAGTATTCAGGAACACCTACACACCCACGCTATCAGATTCTGAGTTCGAGTCTCGAGTCAGAATCGACGAATTTCCCTCTTTCACATATTTCATAGTCTAAAACTCGTACTAACTATTGCTTAAAACACTTTCTGTCAAAACTAGAAGCATGAGGTCGCTCTCCTCGTCGAGCTTTACATCCTGGTGTCTTTCGACTCCCTTAGGGGTGATACTCCAACCCAAGCTAGGGGGTAGCTTGTCAAGCATGGCCCCAGCTTAGCTCCTCCCTAGCTTGTTAAGCTGCAGGGCAGCTTCCTTTACACAACAAAGAAAAGATCTCCTTGCAACTAGTTTTCACTGTACAGACTCATGTACAACACGACATTCACCCCCTCCAAACCTGCACATCCTCTGGTATGTGCCAATCCGTCATCGATCGTCGTGGCCTTCCAAATCGTCTTCGCTCTCCTCGACCGTTTCAGAAAGGTCTTCATTTGCTCCTGTCTGCTCTGAACCTAAGAACTCAGCTAGCTCCACAGCCTCCCCTCTCTTCTTGAATAACTTCACTCGTTTCCCAGCAACTGGAAGTCTTAAAGACGTGCCATCTAGCTCTTGTAAGGAATAAGTAGCATTCTGATGTACATCAGAGACAAGGTACGGGCCAAACCACCTTCTCGAAAACTTTCGGATTGTAGAGTGTTGGTTCTCCAATGTGCTGTCGTATACCAACACCCAATCCCCAACTTGTATCAGTTTTGGCCGAAGTCTATGAGTCTTATCAAACCTCTCCTTGTTCCCAAGTCGAGCCGCTTTCAGCCGTCGCTGCGCTTCAGCGAGATCCTCCTCTCTACATTCTAGCTGTTTGATTCTTAGTGAGAGAAGTTGCACACGGTCCACATTGTCCTCCCATGGCAAGGTAGCCCAGGTAGGAAAGTCTTCTTCTGCTGGCATCATTGGTTTCTGCCCTAACATTAACTCAACAGGCATGTACCCTGTAGTAGAACAATGAGTTGTTCTATCTGCCCATAAAGCAAAAGGGAGTAATCTAGGCCACTCTCTATGCTTACCATCACACGCCTTCACCAAAGCCTGAACTATCGATGGATGTCCTCGCTCGCTCTTGCCAATCCCCTCTGGATTCATCGCAGTAGTAAGCTTGAGCTTCACACCATATCGAGCAAAAAACTCTTTCGCTTCCGTACCCCGTAGTTCTCCCCTATCTGCCCGTAGTCTTCCCACAGATCCATACCTACAGATAATATCTTCAAGAACAAACTTACATATCCCCTCTGTGGTCTTCGTCCTCAAAGCTCTCCCTTCCACAAAGTTGGAGAGATCCTCACGAGCCAGAACCAAATATCGCATGCCCCATAACCCCAGAGGCATCACCACTAAGTCGAGAACCCACTGAAAGTGAATGCAAGGTGGATAAGTTGGCACGAGACCATCCCTATACCGCATCTTTGAATAGAACTGGCAATGCAAGCAGGAGCTGACGTAGTTCACCACATCCTGATACAGACCTTTCCACCAGTACCTCTCCTTCAACTTGGTGTAGGTAGCCCAAATCCCTCGATGTCCGGTCCATAAGGTATCATGGAACTCCTTCATTAGTTGCTGCTTAGTCTCTTGATCGTCCACTATCCGTATGAACATCCCATCTCTCCTCTGTGGTCGTCTCCAAAGATACCCATCATGCAGAAGATAGTTGTAAGCTTGTTTTCTTATCTCCCTGAACTCTACTTTGCTCCATCTCTCCTGCCTCTCCAACAAGCTCAGATAATATCCTATGTCACGAAGTCTACCTGTGTAAAGCTCCTCTCTAAACATCAACGGCTCCAAGTTTGTAGCCCGTCGATTAACCTGACACTGAGCATCCTGTCTCTCTTCTTCCTCAGCTTCTGAAATCATGACATCCTCATCCACAAATCGAGCCCTTGACAACATATCTGCAACCATATTCTCCTTTCCCTTTATATGCTTCAGGTCTGGATTCAAGCTTCTAATATAGGCAATCCAACGTAACATTGCTATGTCTGGCGTGGTACAATTGGATATCATGCCTAGTAGAGGTAGACAATCCGTTTCCAGGATTACATGAGCACCAATCAGAAACTCACGATCCGTCTTCATTGCTGTCACCGCTCTCCACAACTCACGCTTCACCTGAGGATAATCTCGTTGTCTGTCTGTCAAGATCCTAGCTCCAAACCTAGAGGTAAGCCGCATACCATCCGCATCATCTTGACCTATCGCCCAACCAATCGCCTTTGGACTAGTATCTACTGTGACAATGACAAGTCTCCCACACCCGTAGTCTACTCTTCTCAGAACAGGTGGAGACTGTAGAGCCTCTTTCAACCTATTCATAGCTTCTCGATGGACTGAGGTCCATACAAACCGCTTACCCTTCCTCAATAATGCATACAAAGGCTCAGCAACATGAGCATAATGAGGAATGGATAACCGATAAAATACGCAAGCACCTAGAAAACGTCGAACCTCTGTGATATTCCTACAGTCTGCCATCCTAGCTATGGCTTCAACCTTCTCCGGGTTTGGTCGCCTTCCAAAAGCTCCACACAAATGTCCAACCACTAAAATCTCAGACACACCAAACTTGGACTTAGCTCCTGACAGGGTGAGATGTACCTCCTCCAAGCGAGTCAAGATACGTTCTACATCCCTGATATGATCTGCAACAAACCTTCTGCATCCATTCGCAAGTACTGCTTCATCCTTGTCTTCAACCGCGCAACCTTTTATGGGAATATCGTCTAGAAATGGAATGGTAACATCAGGCACAAACTCCCTTAGTACCTTATGCATCGCATTTTGCATATGAGCCACCGAGTTCGTTGCTCCTTGTGGAAGAGTACACATCCGCATCAATCCCAAGGGCGTACGCATAGTAGTTAAATCCCTACTCTCCACAGCCAGCTGGAACTGATCATAACCAGAATATAGATCTCCTATCGAATAGATAGCTCTCCCTGCAAATGCCTCTGCTACCTCTTCAATCACAGGACCTGTCCCAACGTTACGAATGGTTACGTTATTCGCAAGCTGTAGGTCTTGAATAAAACGCAAAGCTCCTGACTTCTTGGGTACAGTGAACCATCTGCTAGAATATGGCCCCATGGACGGCTCAAGTATCCCCATCTGTACCTTCTCCTTCAACAACTCGATGAGTCTAGGCAACAAAGCACGAGGAACTGGGATCGGTTTCAGGTCCCAAGGCACATGAGGGATTGTGAATATAACCATAGGCGCTATAACCTTTGGGTCCACACAACCTATCTCCTCTGGTGAAAAAGAGAATGCTTTACCGTGCTTCACTATCATATGTTCAAACATTGTCTTCTCGACCTCAGTCAAGAAATCACCCCCTCCTATCTGGAGCTCCTTCAATGTCTCCTCAGTAAACTGGTGCCCTACTCGTCTATGATCACGCAATATAGGTTCAGTCCCCACTAACTGTACTTGCTGCTGAGAGTTAGCAGGTAGTTGAGCTGCTACCGGTCTTACCTTTCTCAGTACAGATTTGTACTTCGCATGGACGTCTGCTTCATGAGGGAGTGCACACCAACAACTTGCTTCTCTCCCTTCATTATTCTGCATCGGATGAGGAAAAAACTGCAGGTATGTAGCAATCTCCTTATATATGCATCGAGAGTGGATAGGGATCACCACCACACTATTTTTCCCCTCCATCAATCTACTCACATTGTCTAACCAACCAACAGCTGACTGTACAGACATAAACTCTTCAAACAAACCAGAAACCACTTCGTCTTCAGATAGAACTCCTACACGCCACAACCCTGATACCTGTTTCACCATCCATCTTTTTGTATTTTCCTCCATATCTTCAACTCTTGTAAATCGGCTCCACCCATTTGCCTCAAACAGCAGCAATCCAGACTGCCAACTCTGTACACCATACTTATCTCCAGACCTTTGTACATGTCTCGCTTCCAATTCTAACGGGACCTCAACAGCAGGTTCTACACCCCTGTCTTCCCGTTCTACAGGAGTGGACTGCGAAAACCCTTACATCTCTTGGTTTGAGAATCTCTAAGGGTTTGTCGGTTCCGCTCATGTCTTGAACGAACCGTCAAAAACTGCACTGAGTACTTGTCATCAGGACTCCGAACTCTAGCATAATGAGACCCATCGTTCATCACCTTTGTCTCCATCCGAACAGCGGTGATGTATGGTTGGCCCAGTATGACAGGATAGGAGGCAGATGATTGTACAAAGAAATGCTGATCAACCTCTACATCCCCAATCCTTACACGCATATTAGGACAAGCTCCGTATAACTCACCCTTTTGGTTATTTGCAGCTCGAAGCACCCAACCATGATTCCTTTCGATTGGCCACTGTCCCTTTTCATACACCTCCTTGGAAATGATGTTGATCTCCGACCCGTGATCCACGAGTGCAGGTACTGGTTCAGAAAGTCCTCCAAGTCGAACCTGCGTCTCTGTTGTTGCTCTTGCCCAATGCTTCTCCTTGAAATCGTTGTCTGCGCCTGACCTATCCTCTTCAAACTCTTCATCTTCATTCTCAATGACAGCTGGACCAGCAACCCATGCCTCATACTTATCATCTCCGAACTGATCAACACCAATAGCATCTACTGCTCCAACCATCTGACTACTTACTTGTTCAGTCAATACATGTCTCTTTCTCTTCATGATGTCTATTATCAACTCATGAAACTCTCTCTTTGCGATACCAAGCACTTCACGAAGAGTAAACTCAACCCTAGCATCCAAAATGCGTTGCTCTAGAACAGCACGCAAGTCTGTTGTTGTTTCGATGTCTGCCGCTAACTTGTAAGCTGGAGCTTTTCCCTTCTCCTGTGCTGTAAACCTCTTTCCCCGTACTCTATCTGTAGCAGTAGTCTCTTGTGGCAAATCCTGTACACCTTCCATAGGATCTACTGCAGGTGGTGGAGCTGTAGAGGTAGAAGGTATATCCTCTGCAGCAGGAAATCTTCCAGCTGGTACAGATGGTGATGGTTCCGCTGCTCTCCTCCTTGTAACCCTCCGACGGTCACTGTCCTCTGGTACTCCTGCATCTAAATCAGAAGCGTCCCGCCTTCTTTTGTCTTCGATCATGGCATCTTGTTCACCACTCGTCTCTAAAAATGCTCGAATAGAAGTTGCATCTACTGGGTCTCTCCATCCAGTAGCTCTCCTAATGCTTTCAGCACCTCTCTTCATCATTTCAACCGGAACCTCAACAGCCTGCTCAACCATAGTTGGATTAGAGCGCACCTCAACTCTCCCAGTATATACATCAGCCTCCGCAGGACCCGCAGTCATCGCTGTAGTATTCGCACCAGTAAGTGCTGGAAGAGAACTCCTCATTCCTCCTCTTCCAAAATATGTATTCAGAGGCTGCCCAGTGGCGATTAGATACAATATGTTGTTCTGATAGTTGACTACGCCCTCTCGCAAGGCAACCGCCAAGTCTTGACAGTCTCCTCTGAGATGATCTGGACTATCACACCAAATACATCTCCTAGTAAAGGTTCCTCCTACAGGTCGGGCACCTGGTGCAACAGGTCGTTGATCTCTCCTCAAGTCTGCCATCTCAACCCTCAAATCTCTCAACTGTTGAGTAAGTTCTTCTATCAAGTTGTGTTGATTTCGGTTCTCAACAGGTCGCTGCTGTTGTCTAGGTCCTCTCTGTGCTGGGATAGGTACTGCAGGCGCTTGAGGAACCACTTGGGGAACCACTATAGGTGCTTGAGGAATCACAATAGGTGCTTGAGGTATTGCAGGAGGAGCTACAGGAACATGAGGAGCTACTCTCTGCTCTGGCAAGGTCTCTGGCTGCAATACCATCCTACCACGACGTTGTCTAGCAAGGGTGGATATTGCTTCTTCTACTCTCCTCCAATCAGATGTAACTCCTCCTTCAGCCCCACGATCAGCCAACATGAAACAAAGTCTATCTGCTGTGAACTCATCCAGAGCCCCTAAGAACAACTCTGTCTTCCTAGCATCCAACGTCAACCTCTCTAGACCAGAAAGCTGAGAGTACCTCTTCTCAAATTCACGGACCACTTCATTCAATCCCATGGAACGTCCAGGCTGACGCTCTATCCAATCCATGAGAGTTCTTCTGGTGACTCTTTCAGAGTCCTCTTCTAGAAATTCTTCTCTTAGTGCACGTTCAAACAGAGTCCACCCACCTAAATGTCTTCTCTGTAAATTTCTAACCTTCTCTCTCAATTCAGGGACAACAGTCAACTCAAAGCTTAGAATTACCTCAACTTCAGGTGCCCTGACTAACTCCATCTCGCCCACATACTCCCGCAGGTATCTTGTAACATCTCTTCCATCAAATCGTCCACATCGACCTACAATTGCTTGTAATGCCCTTGTGGACTTCTGCTCAGCTCCCCCAATCGCAGGCTGCTGCTGAATAAGGGCAGCCAACGCCTGAAGAATCTGAGACGTGTCTACAGCAGGCTGTGCTGTTGCTGTTGGAACCACCGTAGGTCCTCCTTGAGAGCCAATTCCATCTTGACCAGGAGTCCCTTGGGCAGGAGCACCCTGAGCAGCAGCCGCACCCTGTACAGCAGCACTGTGATCCATTTTCCACCCAATCTAGCCAATTCTCCAAATCGATCACCCCAATTACTCTCAGTGGAAGCACCAGATGTCGTGGTGAGAGTCTTTCTTGGAGAGGGCGGACCTCCTGACTGTGATAGATCAAAGAGAAATGACCAGAAAGGAAAATCGGTCGCTGCAGACGATGAAATCTCAAAACACAGCCTCTTGTGCTCACCAATTGCAAAACAAACACTCAATCACGCACTCAGGTACACAAATAGATCTCTCCGGAGTAGAAATAGCTTTATTTCAGTGTCAACTGCTTCACTGTTTAAGAAAATATCTCTCTCCTCCTCTCTTGAGCTGAAAATCCCAAGGAATTTGATCTCACGACAACCAAAGCCTTTAAAAAGCAATCCTCTTCAAATAAACCGCCCTGCCCGTTCAATTCTACCTCCAAACCTCAAAACTGTGCAATATATGAGGTTCTTGTCTCTAAAACACTTTCCTGTCTCTCTCACGATCTCCCCTGCTCACTCTAAT